>OX637575.1:15203774-20678511 GCA_951800085.1 Comarum palustre | reverse complement strand
GGAAACCTGGTATGATTATTATTGAATTCTCTGCTACATATGGTTCTCTATTTCCCGGATTTAGGGTTACTAGTTTCTTGTTACTCAATTTTTCTATCTGTTTTGAATCCTGTAGCTGAATATGATACACAAGATGGCTGTCAGATATGCGGTGGCGATCACTGTCATTTGAAATGCCCATGCTTGTACAAAATCCCACCAGAGATTGTAATTGACAGTTATTATGATGAAGTTTGCCTTGGTTGTGGGAGAATCGGAGTGAAGTGCTGTTCCAAGGGAGCATATGCTGTTTTCAAGAGGTGTCTTGCTTGTGGCGTTAATGGTCACTGGTACTGGGAGAACATGTGCCCCGACGACATTTTCAAGCAATTTACGGTCCCGTCCCTCGAGAAACTTGAAGAGGAGGTATTGAAGATCAAGAACAAGGTCAAAGATGAGCATCACAATGAGGATGATGATAAGGATTTCCTGTCCACTGAACAATCCCTCGGCAACTCTCTGCAGGCATGTTGCTTCACTCATACTTGTGTTGGATTTATGAATAAATCATATTAAACACTGAAAGATTGTTAAACTGTTGCAGAACAAGGAAGGGTCGTGGGAAGCACAACAAAAACAAGGATGACTATGGGAAGGAACATGAGGCTAAACTTGAGTATATTGCTGAGTTGCTTTTTGTTCAATTCTGGCTAGGGTGTGTGGTTAACTGCACATGATTTACTGTCATGCACTTCATGGACTTAATAAGTTATACCTTGTACTTGGGGTCTTAGATTTTCTGTATACATGTTTTGTTTTTGGTGATTGCCCTAGTTTGTTTCCATTGTGTTTAGTGATTGCTGATTTCTTTGGAGAATTTAGGAGGAAAATAGTGAATTAAGTTGCTGAAATAATGGAATTACCTTCTTATTTGGGCATTATGAATTGTATTCAGATCAACTATGGGCCAAACCATCTCGCTTATCTTATCATTTTCATTTCAGAATTTAATGCATAGCTATAAGTTTTCTGCCTTTTTACCTTATAATATCTGCTTCATTTAGTTTGGCCCGGTGGTTTTCTGTTCATTTAGCAATTCACTGTGCATACTTTTATCTATGTTGTACCTCAAGGATCAATTGATTTGAGAATCAGTTGCAGGTGGTATTGAATCTTCAGATCAGAGCAGGGTTTCAAGGGCTGCAAGGCAATCTCGAAGTTGGAGCAGGGGACAATACATGTGGGTTGTAAGCATGAAGAGAGCCAAAAATATTTTTTTTCCTCTTTTTTTCTGATTTCAAAATGTCTTTCCTGTACTTGTAATTGGCACTGTTACCCAGTGAAAATTCATGTCAAATATATTAATCATATTTTCGTTCTTCCTGTTTCAGAATTTGTGTTCCCCCCTGAAGCAGTTGTCCATCAAGGAACGGAGGTTGCTGCTGATTAGTCTGAAGCCGACAAGTGATGAGGCTGTTGTGGTATTTCAATCTCCGTCCACGGCACAGGTTGGGTTATCATGGATAAGTCCACCACTTAATGTTATTCATAGATGCATATTAGCCCACCACTTAATGTTATAGTTATTTAGTTATGCTATGAGATCCTACTTATCATTATCTAGAAACCAAATGGATGGACATCCCTGAAAATGCTTTAGCCGTAGAACTTCAATGTGAGATTCTATTTCAATTATTAATTTTAGACTTTCATATTATAATTTCTTGTTTGATCTCTTCTGCCCATAATATAAGTATATATAAATAAATAATTTAACAACGGGAGAGACGCTGCCCAGATGATAATTTCATGCTCTAGAAAAATTGAAGACAGTATCATGGGAAACCATCTTGATTTTTGTAGGTTTTGGATGACAACACAACGGTGTAGGTTTGTTCTACAGGTTAACAGTACGACGTGATGAAGATCTATTAGGAGCTGAAGAGGAGGAAAGAGTATGGAAGATAGGCTGACTGGTTGAGTGTAGGTAGAGAAGATCTACAACAGATTTAATATTGTACTTAATTACAAAAGATCTAAATCTTGGTTTAAGTGGAGGTGAATAATAGAGGTGGAAATAAATATCGAGTCATTGCTTTTTTTTCTTAGAGTTTTCTGGAAAGCATTAATTTCAACACTAGAGAATCTCCTCTTTCCTTGCCCTGTTTCCTGATTGATATCCCAGCGCTTCATCAAGCAGTGAAGCTGTGTGCTGCACAGTACAAAATTCTAGGACCCCCATTATGAACTTGGCCAACTTTGATAGTGTAAAATGGAAGTGGAACAAGTGTACGGTGTATATTCTTTTTTCGTCTGATCGAATCACAAATAGGAAATGGAACAAAACATCCAGTAATTCACAATATCATTCGGGGTTAATGACCGTTTCATTCTAATTATAAGAATTGATTGTCTATTTAAATGCAAACATATTTTTCATGCCTACTTACACAACTTTTTACAAATAGACATCATTCTCAAATATCCAACACCACGACTCCTCATTCTCACACTCATTAGTTCTCTATCTCTCCTCCGGCTTCGACAAGGTCTGAGAGCTGCCGGAAGACATGGGCTAGATCTGAAGCGCATCAATCAAGATCTGAGCTGATGGGCTCCTCGTTCTCGTAGGTCGTCATCGTAATAGTCGTTGTCGAAGATCGAATCTCGTCGTCGTCATTCATCATGCTGCACCGCCGTCGTAGAACGAGATGTCACCGCCGTCATAGATCGAAATATCGTTGCCGTCTTCGATTGGAATCTCCACCGTCGTAAATCAAAATCTCGCCGCCGTCTTTGGTTGTAATATAAAAAATCTCCCAAATCACGTCCCTCACCGAAAGAGGAAGAGGTGAACTGTTGACGATGCCTCGATCGACTTCAACTCCAGTTCGTCTGACACGTATACCCCGCCATCGACGACGATCAATCTCTTCAGCGCGGTCGAGTTAGTCTCTGGCGAGATTTGTAAGGAGTTGTAGATTAATGGACAGGTTTTGAATGGGTTGAGGATTGAAGACACGGCAGAGCGAATCAAACTAGCATCTTCACGGAGGCCAATGACTTCTAGTGTGTCTCCGGTATGTTGTAGAAGCATGTCCATGGTTAGTATACTGTACTCGAATAGCTTGGTTTTTCAAATGAGATTGATGTTTTAAGATTGTGTTTATGCAAAAAAAATTATATTACAGGTGATGCTTTAGTGTCCGGTGGAATGGAAAGAGGGACATCGCTGATGTGGAGATTAAACCCAAAGTTTGTGTAATTACTGGGGGTCAATAACCGGTTACCGGGGGGTCTGTAACCTTGTTATTAAGCATATGCATTGTCTTATTTCAATGATTCTTGAACTCTACATATGCATTGTCCTATTGCTTTAATGATTCTTTTTGTCTCAATAGGTAATATTGGTGTTCTTGTTTTATGTGCTTATTTTAGCCATGATGATTATGTGTATTTTTCAGGAAGATAAAGATGTTATGGACCCACTGGCTCATTCTAATTATGCTAGTTTTGTAAAATCTTGTTGGAATATAGCAACAGTGTGTTGCTCATGTGTATGCAATTAGTTTCATAAAAGACAGATGATGTAAATTGTGGAATAATATGCAATATCCTCTTCTTCTTTTTTCCCTTTTCTGTTGGAAGCTACATTCTTCTTTTTCAATCTGGGAGTCAGTACTATCAAACATTGTACATTTTTTTCTTGTTGAACCACACATCTTTTCATGAACCCTTTGCTCACAATATACCGCGGCTAGGGTTTCTCCCCCTCTCTCTATTTTTACGGCAAGGGGTTCTCTATTGTGAGGCTTGATCTCTCTACTATGACTTTAACAACTATGGCTCTCAAATCAGCGGCCGTCTCCACCGCCTCGGTGATGGCTAGTCTCATATCCAAACTCTCTTTGAACATTCAAGAACCGGTGGATCTTGGAAACCTCTGATGACCCAAGAACAGCTTCGTGGCTCAGCGCTTCTACCTTGTAGGATGTCTAAACATGACCCGAGCGGTTGTTTTTGAATCTTTCAGGAGTGTCGTCCACTCTATGTGGAGACTTCCAACTCTGGTGGAAGTGCAAGCCAGAAGTGACTGTTTTCTGTTTACCTTTACGTCGGAAAGAGATAGAAACAGGGTGAACAAAGGAGGCCCTTGGGCATACCAAAGAGCCATGATCATCCTGAATGACTACGACAGCTTCTGGGACATCATGGTCGTGCTACTCGACGTCATCTGGATTTGGGTCAGTATTGAAGGTTTCCTAGTTGCGCTTTCGACCGTTGCAACTGCTAGGGTGGTGGCGGAAACCATCTGTTATGTTTTGCAGGTTGATCATGATGGATTTTCACGAGGTTTGATTAGGGTTCGTCTCACCCTATCTTTGGATCGACACGTGAGATCAGACCACCGCCTTAGGGTTTCTCCCACAGATATCATCCTCATCAACTTCAAGTATGAGAGATTGGTTGACAAGTGCCAGACTTGCTCTATGTTAAATTAGGGGGTTGAGGCTTGCCCTCATGCGGCTGCAGAGATAATAGAATTGGTACCAACAACTCCTAGGGCTGTTGTGCCACTACCAATGCTATTTCGGACCAATTCCGCTTCGACGCTCACGGTCCCTAACTCCCCCTGTTTGGCCTCTCTCTTCCCAAAGGCCAAGAGGCTGATACAGATCCGGGATATCCCTGTTTTCCTATCTTTGACCAAGGTGGCTAGTGTGTGGTGGGGTAGGGAGGAATGCCTTTTGTCTGATACAGTAGAAAACTTCTCAACACTAGCCACGGGATCAAGAGACGTGGCTCTGATACCATATTAGCATAGTGATCTAGCTCATTAGAGCTTCAAAGAAGACTGTATAATTGAATGAAGAAGATGAAGTGTAGAGAGAAGAACCTGATCACAAATCTTGTGTCAATTATCTCAAGCCAAAAAATGAATTCCATACAACCACAATCATCACATTACAACTGTATTTATAGTCTTAACAAGAATCAAATGGACTAACAGAAAGCCACATCAGCTCAGGACCACCATGTGCACTAGCGCGCGCACTAACCGTGCACCAGCTGCAGTAACAATGTTAAACAACCTAACAAACTCATTTTACTTTACTGCTGTTATTACTGCTGCTTTCACTGTTTCACTGCTTCAGTGTCTTCTTCTTCATCCAACAGATTGAAAGGAAAAAAGAATAATGTGTTCGTTACATTGGGCTTTCACTGATTGAATTATTAACTTGTATGAGCCCGATACAATATCAGGCCCAAATCTGGAAAGCCTATAAAAACCCCCAAACGCAAAACGGAGCTAGAAGAGGAAAGGTCGAGAAGAACAGAGAGAGAAAGAGAGAGTGAGGAAGAGAGAGAGAGAGAGTGAGATTGAGAGGACGAGAGTTACAGAGGGCAAGAGTAAGTTCACAAGATCTTGCTAGCTTCATGAACATGGCGAACCAAAAAGAGGAGCTTGAGGTATTTTCAGAATCTCAATCTTTTGATTTTCAAGAATCTAGGTTAGGTTTTATGAAATCATGACTTAGTAATGAAATATAAGTGAATCAGACTCTCCGATTGAAGTTGATAGTGAAATTGTGCCAAAATTGCCTAATTCAAAGCAATCCAAACCCGGTTCTGCAACATGAAACCCCCAATTTGCATAAACCCTAACAAATCGACATTTTGGCACAATTTTACTATCAACTTCAATCGGAGAGTCCGATTCACTTATATTACACTACTAAGTCATGATTTCATAAAACCTAACCTAGATTCTTGAAAATCAAAAGATTGGGATTCTGAAAATACCTCAAGCACCTCTTTTTGGTTCGCCATGTTCACGAAGCTAGCAAGATCTTATGAACTTACTCTCGCCCTCTATAACTCTCGTCCTCTCCACCTCTCGTCCTCTCCACCTCTCGTCCTTTCAATCTCACTCTCTCTCTCTCTTCCTCACTCTCTCACACTAAACATAAACCCCAAAACAATCAACTAAAGTAAGAGGGACAAACTAAAGTATTTCAATTAGGAGTATGGGAGTATTTCAATTAGACAACACACTAAAGCACACTAAACATAAACCCCAAAACAATCAAGTACTAACTATATTTTTTTGAAATGAAATCAAGTACTGTCTACAACTCTAAGTAATATCCAAATGAAAACACCAACACCACATTCAACACAATTGTGATAACCAGGACTTAGATTCAACATAGTCAATCCTTTAAAAGAAACAAATTGACATAATTATTCACCAATTTCACAAACACGGTCTTCAAAGCAATCCAAACCCGGTTCTGCAACATGAAACCCCCAATTTGCATAAACCCTAACAAATCGATATTTTGGCACAATTTCACTATCAACTTCAATCGGAGAGTCCGATTCACTTATATTTCACTACTAAGTCATGATTTCATAAAACCTAACCTTGATTCTTGAAAATCAAAAGATTGGGATTCTGAAAATACCTCAAGCATCTCTTTTTGGTTCGCCATGTTCACGAAGCTAGCAAGATCTTGTGAACTTACTCTCGCCCTCTGTAACTCTCGTCCTCTCCACCTCTCGTCCTCTCAATCTCACACTCTCTCTCTTCCTCACTCTCTCACACTAAACATAAACCCCAAAACAATCAACTAAAGTAAGAGGGACAAACTAAAGTATTTCAATTAGGAGTATGGGAGTATTTCAATTAGGCAACACACTAAAGCACACTAAACATAAACCCCAAAACAATCTAGTACTAACTATATTTTTTTGAAATGAAATCAAGTACTGTCTACAACTCTAAGCAATATCCAAATGAAAACACCAACACCACATTCAACACAATTGTGATAACCAGGACTTAGATTCAACATAGTCAATCCTTTAAAAGAAACAAATTGACATAATTATTCACCAATTTCACAAACACGGTCTTCAAAGCAATCCAAACCCGGTTCTGCAACATGAAACCCCCAATTTGCATAAACCCTAACAAATCGACATTTTGGCACAATTTCACTATCAACTTCAATCGGAGAGTCCGATTCACTTATATTTCACTACTAAGTCATGATTTCATAAAACCTAACCTAGATTCTTGAAAATCAAAAGATTGGGATTCTGAAAATACCTCAAGCACCTCTTTTTGGTTCGCCATGTTCACGAAGCTAGCAAGATCTTGTGAACTTACTCTCGCCCTCTGTAACTCTCGTCCTCTCCACCTCTCGTCCTGTCAATCTCACTCTCTCTCTCTCTTCCTCACTCTCTCACACTAAACATAAACCCCAAAATAATCAACTAAAGTAAGAGGGACAAACTAAAGTATTTCAATTAGGAGTATGAGAGTATTTCAATTAGGCAACACACTAAAGCACACTAAACATAAACCCCAAAACAATTCAGTACTAACTATATTTTTTTGAAATGAAATCAAGTACTGTCTACAACTCTAAGCAATATCCAGATGAAAACACCAACACCACATTCAACACAATTGTGATAACCAGGACTTAGATTCAACATAGTCAATCCTTTAAAAGAAACAAATTGACATAATTATTCACCAATTTCACAAACACGGTCTTCAAAGCAATCCAAACCCGGTTCTGCAACATGAAACCCCCAATTTGCATAAACCCTAACAAATCGACATTTTGGCACAATTTCACTATCAACTTCAATCGGAGAGTCCGATTCACTTATATTTCACTACTAAGTTATGATTTCATAAAACCTAACCTAGATTCTTGAAAATCAAAATATTGGGATTCTGAAAATACGTCAAGCACCTCTTTTTGGTTCGCCATGTTCACGAAGCTAGCAAGATCTTGTGAACTTACTCTCGCCCTCTGTAACTCTCGTCCTCTCCACCTCTCGTCCTCTCAATCTCACACTCTCTCTCTTCCTCACTCTCTCACACTAAACATAAACCCCAAAACAATCAACTAAAGTAAGAGGGACAAACTAAAGTATTTCAATTAGGAGTATGGGAGTATTTCAATTAGGCAACACACTAAAGCACACTAAACATAAACCCCAAAACAATCAAGTACTAACTATATTTTTTTGAAATGAAATCAAGTACTGTCTACAACTCTAAGCAATATCCAAATGAAAACACCAACACCACATTCAACACAATTGTGATAACCAGGACTTAGATTCAACATAGTCAATCCTTTAAAAGAAACAAATTGACATAATTATTCACCAATTTCACAAACACGGTCTTCAAAGCAATCCAAACCCGGTTCTGCAACATGAAACCCCCAATTTGCATAAACCCTAACAAATCGACATTTTGGCACAATTTCACTATCAACTTCAATCGGAGAGTCCGATTCACTTATATTTCACTACTAAGTCATGATTTCATAAAACCTAACCTTGATTCTTGAAAATCAAAAGATTGGGATTCTGAAAATACCTCAAGCACCTCTTTTTGGTTCGTCATGTTCACGAAGCTAGCAAGATCTTGTGAACTTACTCTCGCCCTCTGTAACTCTCGTCCTCTCCACCTCTCGTCCTGTCAATCTCACTCTCTCTCTCTCTTCCTCACTCTCTCACACTAAACATAAACCCCAAAAGAATCAACTAAAGTAAGAGGGACAAACTAAAGTATTTCAATTAGGAGTATGAGAGTATTTCAATTAGGCAACACACTAAAGCACACTAAACATAAACCCCAAAACAATCAAGTACTAACTATATTTTTTTGAAATGAAATCAAGTACTGTCTACAACTCTAAGCAATATCCAGATGAAAACACCAACACCACATTCAACACAATTGTGATAACCAGGACTTAGATTCAACATAGTCAATCCTTTAAAAGAAACAAATTGACATAATTATTCACCAATTTCACAAACACGGTCTTCAAAGCAATCCAAACCCGGTTCTGCAACATGAAACCCCCAATTTGCATAAACCCTAACAAATCGACATTTTGGCACAATTTCACTATCAACTTCAATCGGAGAGTCCGATTCACTTATATTTCACTACTAAGTCATGATTTCATAAAACCTAACCTAGATTCTTGAAAATCAAAAGATTGGGATTCTGAAAATACCTCAAGCTCCTCTTTTTGGTTCGCCATGTTCACGAAGCTAGCAAGATCTTGTGAACTTACTCTCGCCCTCTGTAACTCTCTTCCTCTCCACCTCTCGTCCTCTCAATCTCACTCTCTCTCTCTCTCTCTTCCTCACTCTCTCTTTCTCTCTCTGTTCTTCTCGACCTTTCCTCTTCTGGCTCCGTTTTGCGCTTTGGGGTTTTTATAGGCTTTCCAGATTTGGGCCTGATATTGTATCGGGCTCATGAAAGTTAATAATTCAATCAGTGAAAGCCCAATGTAACGAACACATTATTCTTTTTTCCTTTCAATCTGTTGGATGAAGAAGAAGACACTGAAGCAGTGAAATAGTGAAAGCAGCAGTAATAACAGCAGTAAAGTAAAATGAGTTTGTTAGGTTGTTTAACATTGTTACTGCAGCTGGTGCACGGTTAGTACGCGCGCTAGTGCACATGGTGGTCCTGAGCTGATGTGGCTTTTTGTTAGTCCCTTTGATTCTTGTTAAGACTATAAATAGAGTTGTAATGTGATGATTGTGGTTGTGTGGAATTCATTTTTTGGCTTGAGTTAATTGACACAAGATTTGTGATCAGGTTCTTCTCTCTACACTTCATCTTCTTCATTCAATTATACAGTCTTCTTTGAAGCTCTAATGAGCTACATCACTATGCTAATATGGTATCAGAGCCACGGCTCTTGATCCCGTAGCTAGTGTTGAGATGTTTTCTATTGTTTCATTTTGAGTAACTTTAGATGATACCTGTTGAGCAAGAGGAATGCCTTTTGTCTACAGTTTTTCCTTTTTTGCTTAAATCTCTACGTCTCCAGCTTTGACAAATCTATTCTATCCTAAAAATTCTCCTATATACCTAATCCAAACATATCCTTATGTGCCTTTCCCATGTTTATGATGTTTATGATATACCCTAATCGGTTTCTCTCCAAGTCCCAAAATTTTTGCCTTTGCATAGAGCAACTTTCCTCCTTTTGATCCTGAAGATATATAACTTGATTTTTTAGCTCAGAATTTTTACGATTCAGACCCTTTGTAGCTTCATATAACTGCTCATATTTGTCATCAAGTCTTCTCCGGTCAAAAAATACATCCTCACTAGATTGATCAGTATCAAAATCAGAATTAGAATCAGAATTAGAATTGCAGTCATATATTTGAACTGAAGAAGTTAAAGCAAATTTTTTTCCACCCATTTTAGAATGACAGTCTTCATCACTGTCACTTCAAGTAGTCCCCTTAAGTGCCTTCTTTTCTCCTCTTTGCTCTCTACGATTTCCACAGTTAGAAGCAATATATCCATAACCATCACATTCAAAACACTTAGGTTTGTAACCATGTTTTTTTCTCAGATTTATTATGCTTACCATTGTTATCAAACCTATTTTCTGAGTTTCAACCATTTCAAGGTGCATAAGAGTTTCTGGAGAAGTTGTCATTCCGATTGTTCTTGAGCTTTAGAAGTTTCTTGAATTCTTTGATCAACAGTGCGTGGTCAACACCCTCATCTTCTTGATTAGCTCCATGAGAACTTTTTAGAGCTACTCATTTCCGCCTAGCATCTGGCCATTCAATACCAGCAATCATCTCAATTTTAAAAGTTTTAAGATTACTTACCAAAGCTTCCAAAGAGTATTTGTTCATATTGTGTGCTTCAAACATTTAGGGAGATACTTTCTTGGCAAGGCCCTTAGAAATTTTTTAACAATTTTATGCTCCTCAAAAGGTTCACCTAGATTTTGACATTGACTTGTAATGTTAGTCACCCTAGCATAAAAATCATCAAGGAGTTTATCCTTACCCATTTTCAGATTTTCAAACTCAATTGCCAACACCTGGAGCTTTTGAATCTTGACAGTTTCACTTCCTTCATGAGCTGTAACCACTAAATCCCATGCTTCTTTTGTTGTGTCACAGTACTGAATGTGTCTTCTTTCTCTGCTACCAAGAGTAGTAAACAGTGCTTTTCTTGTCACATGATCATCATTACAAAGAACAATCTCATCTATTGACCACGAGTCAATTGATTTCAACTTTACTTCTAATGAAGTCTCAGAAGTGGTAACTGGATGCTTGTAACCAGTCTATATGATCTTTCATGCCTTGGCATCTGAGTGTATAAGAATGTTTGCATCATGATTTTCCATTGTGGGAAGTCGTCACCATCAAACTTAGGTGGTTGATTTACAACATTCCGGTCCATCTTGTGTGGATCTGCTAGACACCTTCTAGCACCTGCTCTGATACCAAATGTTGAGATACAGATGGACCATACAACACACAAACAAGATATAAGATTTTCACAAAGCTTGGTGCAAAACCTCAGTAAGGGAAAAACACTAAGCAACAGATCGATATGCTATAATCTTTTGTAAAACAATTACAATTTGTGATTCTCACACAACCACACTATCTCATTGTTTGCACAACTCACTTCTCACTCAAGTGATTGAAACAGATAACTCTATCAAAGAGAAACTGATGAACTATGTTGTGCTCCTAATACACTCACTAAGAATAGATTCTCACACAATCAAATCAACTAAGATTATAACATTCTTAGTTCTAAACAACTGTTCTAAGATTTAGTAAGCAGGCTCTTGTAACAATTGTACTAAGACTTGCATCACCATATTAGATCTGAACTGCTTCTCAAATGATGAACTTTCTATCAGCCTCAAAAAGTCGCATCTTCAAAACTTGTAGGTACCCTTTTATAGGTTGTCAGTCGCTCCCCCTCAACCAATGCACTTCAATGTGTATGATTTGATTTGCTGTAATCAGGTGACCATCAATTCAACACTTTCTATCCCTGATAAACATTGATCCTGTAATCACAAGAAAATCATTGTCATTATTCCATATTTCAGCAATGATTGGAAATCACCAGATAAGCCGAAATCATTATCAATAACTACATAAATATTATTGCAGAATTTTCTCAATGTAATATGCAAGATTCAAGTAAAAGATTTATCTTACCATAAGTAAGAAATTGAAACCTTATTACCTGATCCGAGCCTTTGGTTTATCATATCATATCTTTTGCAGATGTTCTTTTGTTTATGACTTCTCCTAGTATCACTAGGAATGTGAACATAGATGCCAAAATACCAACGAGGTTCCTGGTTTGCTCAACTCGTACCAGTAAGCAATTGAGTCCCGCAAAACTCGAGGTATCTGTAACTAAAATTATCAACAATCGTTATTCCAATATCAACAGAACCCCTGTAAATGTTTAGCCGTTTAGGAGAAAATCTGTGCTTTTGAACGTTGCATTTTTCAACAAGTCATTGACTGAAAAATCAAACAGATACCCTCACAAGAAGCTCATACTTGGTTACCAATAACTCTCCCGGCCCTATCTTCTTCTTATTAAGCTTTCCCTCATTAGAGCGAGCTATATGCATTCAGTTTTGAGTATCCATGATCAAGATTTTATTCCTTTAGCTTCCAGCTGTGCCTATTCCTATTGACAAAGGTGTTTATTCTAATTTCTTACCGAATTCATGTTGTTATTTGTTTTTGATCTTGTTGAATATGATTGCTTTCGCATAGTAATGAATCCTTGGATGTTGATCGATCTTACATATGTCTAGTACGCATTGCCTGCTTCCTATATGTGAGCACCTAGAACATGTCAGGGTTTAGATAGGAGTCTAGGACTAGTTTGAAACCAATGAAACCGCTGAAAGCTTGATTTCATATGCTATCCATGTTCTAAGGACAAGCTTTCTTGTTGTTGATCGAGTTCGAGTTTTGCTATTTTCAGTCGCTCATGGCGTAATCAGATTAGTTGATTGAGTTGCATAGATTAGGTATCTCATTAATTTCTTCGTTGTTGATACGTGATATTTCCATATAGTAGGTATCTGATCCTCAAGCCAAACCAGCCGCTTTTAATTTCTTCGTATTTGTACCTTGAGCACACTGGGATCCACTCAATTTATATCTGACACTAAAGTTAGATATACAGTGGTTATCGAAAATAAAATATTGATATGCAACACTATGGCCTCGTTTGCTGGTGTTTCCTGCAGGTTGATTCTCTAGGGAAACAATATCGAATTATTGTTGGAACTAGCTGGAAATTAAGAGTTCAATCACAAAGAAAAAAGGAAACTAGAAGTTCACTTCAGCTGCAGGTCTGCATCAGCAGGAACTTCCCTAGTTAATTAGGAAAGCAATAAGATGGAGAAGAAACGAAGCAAAGATACATCAGCATTGTGGTAAAGAAACCTTCCTGTTGAGATATAATCCTATTCGTGAAAATAAGACAAGACATTGCCTGTAGGCTTATAAAGGTTTGAGCTACTATCTTTATTACCAATTGGTTGTGGATGTGAACTCCAGACTATCATGGTATCAGAGTAGGTTACCCAAGTCCATGTGTGTTAGCGTTACCAGCCACACACAGTCCACATTATCCTCAGATGTTGTTCAAGTGTTAGGCTTGAAGATTCGCCACACGTGAGGGGGCGTGTTGAGATATAATCCCATATCGGAAAAATGAGACCTTGCATGTGGGCTTAATAAGGATTTGAGTCACTCCACCAATTGATTTTTATGTGAATCCTAAACTACTTTATCACTTCCTTCTCAAGTTTATCACTTCCTTCTCAAGTTTCTACCTTCATGATATTCTCTTTTAGGCTGCCTAAGTCTACACCAGCTTTGCAACTAAATGTACGTGGTTGTTATCGTGGTCAGGCATTCAGTATGGACAAAGTAAATGTTCTTCAACTTCTATTTTCCTAATCTTACTACAGTTTTTTAACATTTACCACTATGATCTTGTGTAACGTATTGAAGCTCATTATTCTTACTTTTCTCTTTGGCAATAACATTTCACCATCTACTGTGCAGGAGCTTCTAGATGCAATATCAGCCAAATTTGCTGCTAGACTCAAAGAGAATCCGCATGAAGATCTTTCTAACTTCCTCCATAGTGTCCCTGCTGATGAGGAAACTATTGAGCTTGTTGAGTGATTCTATCATGGCTACGTACAAACTTCAAATTTGCAGTCAGAATGTTGTACAGCACATTTCTGTTGCTGACTACTTGGAGATGACTGAAAGCCACTGCAAAGATAATCTATTAAACAAAGCTGTTTCGCATTCTCAACAAAGAATCCTCCCTAGCTTGTCTGAAACTATTAAGGCTTTGCAATCCACAGAAAAGTTATTTTGTTAGTTTTTTTTATAGTAGTGGCTCTGATACCACTGTTAGAAATTGTTTAGTGCGGAAGCTATTAGATGGGATGGGTTAGGACAAAGTATTTAGAACTAGCTATTAAAAATTGTCATATTTTTTATTTTATTTTTCCATCTGTGGCCATATTGAACAGGAAAAATTAAATTAAAATTGAAATCTGGTTTTGACCGATTTGGATGGTGGTTTTGCCCTGGCCCCCAGTACAGATAAATTGTTTTTACAGCAATGGAATTATACCTGGTAACTTTACAAATATAAATCTTACCATTCAAACATTAACAGCAAGAGACAAAAAAAACTCCCATTCAAACCACTACAGTGACATTAAAATAAAATCACTGTGCAAATGTAAATAGATCTACATTTACCAATGCATGCATCAATGATATCATATTGAACACAGACTGCAAACAAACTGGCATCCTGCGCTTGTAAATAGAAGAAACAGAACATCTCCAGCAAAATAAACTTAATTATCAACAATCTTACACCAGAATATACAATACTAGACATTGTAGTACATTTTACACTGCCATAAACCAAACACTAGATCATTAAGGCTACCAACAACTGCCACACACCAAAAGCAAATCTCATTCTAAGCCACAATGAAGTTGGATAGAATTAGATTTGTTTTCATCAAAAGATCCCATTTACCTAAGAATTTAGGGATCTGGCAGTGGGTAAGCTAAGAGTTATTTACATAGTTCCAAAAAAACATCTATTATCTAGTCGCTAACATATTCAAAAGGGCAGGAGGTTCTTAGTCAAGCAACTTACACCGGTGTTTGGCGCCATCTGATCATCTGAAGTAGAATTTTGTTGATGATCGTCTGGTTTCCTAAGAAAAGTGATGAGTCGGCCAAGATTCAAGAGAATTTATCCCTGCTGCAGCAAACGTGAGGGACAAGGGATTTGCACTACTCGCTGTTCCAATGAATCCAACTTCCTGGCCATACGTAGCTTGCAGCGCCTCTTCCCGCTCAGCTGACTCTTTCAATTTCTGCACGTTGTGATTCATGAGCATTGCTCAAGGCTTTGAGTTGATTCTTTAACCCTTTCTTTTGGACCCAAGTTGCACCAACTCCGTATCCACGCACCGATTGTTCTTCTCTGGCCCATCACCGTATGAAAGAATTCATTCCTCACCTCATGAGTTACTTCGCTTCGGGCTTTATTTTCAAGCTCTTGCAAAGCGTCCTGCAACACGTATATACTTTACAAACCCAAATATAATCTCTCAAAACATATACATTAGCACACTAATGAAAGCCATTGACACAAAACTAAAAATTACTGAGCTATAATCAAAGTGAACACATTTTGAAAGAGGTAAAACCATATAAAATTAATCACAGATGAGACTGTTTTTAATAAATGAAGTTGTCCTGAGGACTCGATATGAAGTTGTAGGAATTCAGATTTGCTAGCAAGAAACATGAATCAAAGAGAATTGCATTTATTTTTCATGTACTGGGAAATCTCAGTCATTATATGAAAACAAGGTAGGAATAAACTCTATCTCTGATAAACATCAAATTCGTTATTATTGCTGCGAATCAGATTTGACTAGAAGGGACAGTAAACAGGAGATGCGGTTATCTATATATAAGAGATTTAACAACAAAGTTGGTCAACCATGTGACTTGGCTTTTACAAGTTTATAGGGAAGTCTTTTAAAACTTGACATTGAGGCCTTTATTAGAAACTGGATACTGTGTTAACATGGGACAATACTAAACAATATCAAGTTACCGTGAGGCTTGTACAAAGAGCACAAAATGAGGATAAGAATCCCTGGAATCAGGTATAAAAATGTAGGGATGAAATGCTGCTACCAAGAGCGTTGTAAAAATAAGATATGAACTGAAATGGTAGTAAAGATTCTTTCTTTTACATATTCCAAATGAGTAGTAACAGATATTGCCCAAAAACCAGCTCCATGTCGATCAAAATTGAGTAATAAAAAATAAAACATCATTTATGTTTAATAGTTTACTGAAGGACCACCTCAAGATTCCAGAATTTAAAGCAAACATGCCTCAACTACGATAAAAAATAATCAATGAGTTTCAGATGTCAAGCATGCCTACCAGCAAATTTTAACGCTTTAGCACTTAAATGTACTCACAAATTTGATCTGAGCTTCCTCGTTACTTGGTTGACGGTTAGTTGGATCTTTCTTTGTTGATGAATATGTAAGGCCAAAGAACGTTACTCTATCAAGAATTTCTCCAGGATGCTCACGTTCCTAAAATCAAAGATTACTAATCAGTTGAAAATGCTCGACATATATAAACACCGAACCAATTACAATAAGATGAAAGACAAAGATAAATGAATTAATAAACGCAATGACATTTCCAAAAGGAAAACAATCTTTGGATTGGTGAGCAAATTTCTTAGTTTTACCAGCTATGTGAAACTAACATACTGTTCATTTTAGTACACATGATTTCTGCCAGACATTAGGGTGCTATGTAAATAAAGCAGACAGACATAACCGAAAAGGAAATGATATACCTGAGATGTAATATAGATCACAGAGCATATCAGTCCTTTAAGTGAATATTAGAAACACATTTCAATATCTTATAACAAACTATTGAAACACAAACCACAAATAAATAACAGAAACACTGACCAACAGACTATTAAGTTAAAATCACACACATCTTAGCAGGAGATGATGCTATCTTACACAAGAAAAGTGATCCATTAGTCAAAATAACCTTATTCTTTTTAGAAATACCACATGCGAAATCTGATTTAACTAGAAATTAAAGCTTCATCTAAATGGTTTTCCCAAAAACTTATTTACTGTAGCGTTGATAAGCTTTGCAGGATTCAACGCAATGGAACCAACAGACTGAAATGTAGAGATTCAGTTGGTCTAAAATGATGAAATTCCTAAGTTTTAACAGTCATTGTCCTAGATATAGATAATGAAAATTTGATAGTATTCAGTAGGACAAATTTTTCATATTTCATTACCCATTCATATCTCAACTGAGCATAAGTTTTCGTTCCGGTTGTTTGGTACAACTTCAATTGTTGTCGATTTATTGCATTTGTCTCCGCAACCTCCTATAAAACAATGAAATATCATTACAAGCAACCATATCACAGCCTTTGAAGCCAACAAATCGAACTTTAAAAACATGATAAATAATATACCTGAGTTTTTGTTTCATCCCACTTAGTGACCAAAGTACGCCGCCATTGCCCTGGATGAACATGCTTATTCCCACAAATAAACCTCCTTTCCATTCCCTGAAATGGTTTGTACCATTTTTTTTAACTTGTACTTGAAGGACCTATAGCGCTCATGTAACTTGTCCTTTATCACCTGTTTGATATCCTCTATCTTAGCTAGAGTTTCCGGTTCAGACCAATCCAATGCATCCTATGTATCCATTACATACAACATCCTACATTTAGGGCTGGCTCTGGTCCACTTCGGTTCGGTTTATACCCCAAACCGCGAACCAAACCAATGTTATATTTCGGTCCGGTTCGGTTTTTTACTATTCAAGAGGCCAAACCGCAAACCAAACCACACCTACGGTTCGGTGCGGTTCGGTTTTTTTTCGGTTTTTTTTTCAAATTGATAATTTTTTTTTCTTATTATGATTATAGTGAAAAATAATTATGGTTCACAAAGTTGCACATTTATTTACAAACTACTAAACAAGTTATACAACATTAGTATGCATATTGTGATTCCGATGATTAAAAGTCAAAAATTAAAATTCGACTGTCAGATATGATCATTATGACAAAAGATGTAGGTGGAAAAAAATTCAACTGGATCCGACAAAGTTAAGGGCTCGATCGAAACGGTCAACCCTGATCCATCGTCACTTATCACACGGAAACACTCATATCTACCTCTATATTATGTATTTTTGTCAAACCTTCTACATGAAAAACACTCACGTAGATGAGACGCAACCGCCCATATAAAAATTTTGGGACATTTACCTTCCAACGATAGGGCTCCCTCTAGGGAATAATAAAGGTAAATAGGGTTGACCGCTACAATCGGCACCGAGACGTTACCCGAATTACGTGATTTTTTAACCAGAGCTGTATTTCATCATTCCGAACACATCTTATTTCACGAGTTTTTTGATAATTTTGCTTCTATGTAGAGTTGGTTCATAAAGTTATGTATTTGCTTAAAATCTAATAAACAAGTTATACAACATTAGTATGCATATTGTGATTCCGATGACTAAAAGTCAAAAATTAAAATTCGACCGCCAGATATGATAATTATGACGAAAGATGTATGTGGAAAAAAATTCAACTGGATCCGACAAACTTAAGGACTCGATCGAAACGGTCAACCCTGATCCATCGTCAGTTATCACACGAAAACACTCATATCTACCTCTATATTACGTATTTTTGTCAAACCTTCTACACGAAAAACACTCACGTAGATGAGACGCAACCGCCCATATAAAATTTTTGGGACATTTACTTTCCGACGATAGGGCTCCTCAAATGTAATAATAATTGTAAATAGGGTTGACCGCTACTATCGGCACCGATACATTGCCCGAATTACATGATTTTTAAACCATAGCCGTATTTCACCATTCCTAACACATCTTATATTACGAGATTTTTGATAATTTTTCTTCTATAATTAAAGTCTTTTTCCTTCCTACTACATAATTAAAGTCATTTTAATTCATAAGTTTATTTATTTATTTATTTATTTCGGTTTTTCGGTCCGGTCCGGTTTCTACGGACCCCAAACCACAAACCGGACCATACATACCCGGTTCGGTCCGGTTTTTGTTTTTCGGTTTGGTTTGTCTTCGGTTCGGTTTTTTCGGTTTTCGGTTCGGTTTTTTTCGGTTTTCGGTTTCGTATGGCCACCCCTACCTACATTGGTTCAGTTTTTTGACAATGAAGAACTTTTATTGAAGGGAAAACAAAAAAGAAATTGAAGATAACAGCTTACCTTAACAGTGACCCATGCAGCTTCTACCTTTCCAAGTTCACAAATCTCACCCCAATCTTTAGCATTGAGGGGAAAATCCGTGCATTCAGCAACTATTTGTCCAATAAATCGACCTAGTAGTGCCACTTTTCTACTCAGGGCAACCGCCTGTCCAATACCATTGAATTGCAATTTTTCGGGACCATCTATTCCAAACTTGGGATGGTTCTTTCCTCAAGACTTTCGTGTCTTTCGCCTACTAGTCCCCTAGCTCTTCAATCAAGAATGGTCTCTTGTATGTTGGCGTAGATGGCGAATTCTCAAATTTTGGCGCATATGACGATCTCTCACTTGTTTACGCTGATGGCGAACCGTCGCCGAATAATATGCCTGTTTTCATGCACACATGCAACAGAAAATATTGTTAGTGGATCACTTACAGCGATAGGTGAATCAGTAGATACCAGAGACAGTATCGTGTGAGGACATGTTATCTCACAACGATATGCAATTCGTTGTAGAACATTACCGTGTAAGGTATACAAAACTCTTACAGCGGTATGCGATCAGTAGATGCCGGAGACACATCGTGTGAGGACATGTTATCTCACAACCATATGCAATTCGTTGTAGAACATTACCGTGTAAGGTATACAAAACTCTTACAGTGGTATGTGATCAGTAGATGTCGGAGACACATCGTGTGAGAACATGTTATCTCACAACCATCTGCAATTCGGTGTAGAGCATTACCGTGTAAGGTATACAAAAATCTTACAACGGTATGCGATCAGTAGATGTCGGAGACACATCGTGTGAGGACATGTTATCTCATAGCGATATGCAATTCGGTCCATGTCTGCACATATAGCAAAGAATACTAGTGCACAAAAGTTTAACTCTTACAACGATACACAGTAGAGGAGATGACGATGTATCCTGTGCGGGTCGTGATTGCTTACAGCATCAACGACAGTGGGGCACGTGTCACTGTTTTACTAGGTGACGTTCGGTTACAACATTTAATGGGTGTTATGGTAACCGATGTGTCGCTCTTATTTCTATGCTATTTATGGATTTCAATGAACACGTGGCACTCATCTGACGGTCGGATCAAAAACACGGAACGACTGGGGTTCATTGAGTACCAATATATATAGGGGGAAGAGCTCAAATTCATTCCTCATTTGTGTAAGCCGAAGCTCTGCCAAATTATTGAGAGAGTGCGAGGAGCAACCGAGGAGCGTAGAAGGAGGGAAGCATAGTTTAGGCTAGACCAAACTCTAGATATAACTCTACTGACATTTTTAGGTTTAGGACGTTTACAACAGATGTCTGAAGAGCGAACCGTTGTGGCGGATTCAGAGAAAGCGGAGTCCCCAAGTAATTAGATTACGCCATTAAATCTCGTTGCCAACTTTATTTTGGGCTTTAAGCTGTCCCGAGCAGCGCAGACTTTTAACGATGAGCTGAAGTTGTTCGTCCTTGGAGAATTGGCGAAGCGTGGTCAAGGTTTTGAGCAGCCAAGTCTGATAGCGATGAGTGATCCGATGGAGGAGTATATAGAGTGTCCTGACGGTCATGAACGTCATGAGAAGTGAGAAAGCAAGAAGGCAATGGCGAATCCTGGAGGCGGGAAGGAAAGTTCTTCAGGGTGGATTCACATAGAAGCAAATTCCATGTCCAAGAGACATGCTGAGGGAACTGTAGTTGACGAACCCACTGCTCGATTTCCTACGCGAAAAGTGGAAACTTTGATGGCGCAGTACATGATTCCTCAGACAGTGGCATTACGCCATATCAAAGATAATGAGCTAGCAACTCAGCTTTCAGAAGGTGAAGCGCTGGTGAGCGAGATCCTAGTTTAGCATGGCTTGAAGCTTCCACTTGACTCATGGGTGAACTATGCGCTGATCGAGCTCGGAGTTGCCCTTGAACAAATAGGGCTAAACATGTTCAAGATCTTAATGGCGATGGCAGTGGTCTGGGAGATGTGTGGCTGTTAGCTCCTTACAGTGGCAGAAATCACACACTTCTACGACCTGAGATACTCAAGAAGAAGTGGGAAGCGAGGGACAACGACATTGGTGTTACGAAATGATACCTGGAAGAGGCATCCAAACTTGTGCATCGAGGGGATGTCTGAGTCCGAAAATGAATGGTACACTAATGCGTTTGTTGTTGTCAAAGGTTGGGTGTTTAGAGGCAGTGACTCTTGTGGGACTTCGCCTTATAGGTTGGAGTCTTGTTTTCAATCAATCCGGGGTGGGTTTCACAATAGCGATATACTATTTGATGTATGTGTATATGCAATATGTTTAACATCCTAACTTTCTTGTACAGAAAATATAGTTTTCCCACTATCAGACATCGAGGTAGAGAAAACTACGCCGTTTAAAGCTACTTTGGATTGGAAAAGCGGACTACGGATCATCGTATCGTTGCCTGCTAGCCCTGCTTGATCACTTGCGGACTAAGTAGATCTCCAAGTAGATGTCGCTTTCTCATGTTATGGATTGATCGTTATACTGTGTCTCCCGCACTTTATCAATCAAAAATGGCCTCACTTGAAAACTAGCCACTAAGGCTTCAACTTCATCATCCCATAACTCAACATCAGTAGCCCGCAACTCATAGAGAAGTGGAACCCGAACCGCTCTCAAATGAGTTAAAGAGACGGAAGGGTTACGACTAAGCGCATCGGCTACCACATTGGCCCATCTTGGATGATACTTAATAGCAATATCATAATCTACAAATAGCTTCATCCACATTCTCTACCTCTGATTTAAATCACTCTGAGTAAACACATAATGAAGGCTCTTATGATCAGTGAAGATTTGACACTTAGCTCAGTAAAGATAGTGTCTCCACAACTTAAAGGCGAAAACTATCGCTGCAAGCTCTAGGTCATGAGTGAGATAATTTCCTTCATGTGGCTTCAATTGTCTAGTGACTTAAGCAATAACACTCTCATGCTGCATCAAGACCTAACCCTTGCCTAGAAACATCGATGCACACCATAAAATTCTCCACTATTATCGGGTAGTGTCAAAATTGGAGCACTAACCAAACGATTCTTTAGTTCTTGGAAACTCTGCTCACAATTTTCACACCATTCAAACTTCACACCTTTCCTCGTAAATCTAGTATGAGAAGCCACAATCTTGGAAAAACCTTTTACAAAATGATGATAGTAACCCGCTAGACCCAAGAACCTTTGAATCTCTCTTATACTAGTGGGTCTCCTCCAACTCATCACCACCTCTATCTTTTGGGGATCCACACTAACTCCTTCTACCGACACAAACATGGCCTATGAATCCCACTTTATCTAACATAAACTCATACTTACTGAGCGTTGCATAAAATTGAGCTTCTCTCAAGATCCTCAAAACCAACCTCAAATGTTTTGCAAGCTCCTTTAAATTCTTGGAGTAAACCAGAATGTTATCTATGAACTCGATCACAAACCGGTCAAGATATGGGCCAAACACCCTATTCATGAGATCCATGAAAGTAGCGGGTGCATTTGTAAGTCCAAATGCCATCACCACAAACTCATAATGGTCATAACGTGACCCAAAAACAGTCTTAGCTATGTCATTCTCCCGAATCTGCAACTGATGATATCCCTACCTCAATTCAATCTTTGAAAAGACTATTGCCCCTTTAAATTGATCAAACAAGTCATCAATACGGGGCAAGAGATATTTGTTCTTCACCATAACTTGATTTAGCTTCCTTCAATCCACACAAAGTCTCAACGCACCATCCTTTTTCTTAACAAACAACACCGGGGTACCCCATGGAGATGTGTTGGGTCGAATAAATCCTTTATCCTGCAACTCCTGCAATTGAGTTGTCACATCTTTCAATTCGGTCGAGGCCATTCTATATAGTGCTTGAGAAATAGGTGTAGTTTCAAGGAGTAAAGCGATCGTAAAATCAATCTCCTTCTCGGGCGGCAAACCAGGCAACTGCTTTGGAAACACTTCAGGGAATTCCTTCACTATAGGAATATCATCCAAACACACTTTTCCCATACTAGTATCCACCACATGCGCTAGGTAGGCTTGAAAGCCTTTATTCAACAACTTTTTAGCGGCCACAGCTAAAATTAAATACTTCGGGAGAACATCCCTTTCTCCTTGAAATGTAACCTCCAACATCCTAGAACTTCAAAAAATCACTTCCTTCTGAAAGCAATCAACCATATCTCTATGTGCTCCTAAGAAGTTCATGCCTAACATCACATCAAATTCTATCATGTCTAAGGAAATTAAATCCACTTCGAACCCATGGCCACCCACTATCACCTCACAACCACTAAACACCCGATATATCTCCATCATATCCCCGGATGGCAAGATACATGTCACTCGCTTAAGAATGGCGAGGATGACACATTGACAAAGAGCGAAAATCTACTTGACATAAAAGAATGTATCGCTCCAGGATCAATTAAAGTAAATGCAGGCTAACCAAAAATTTATAACGTACCAATGATGACCACAGGGGAAGTGCGACCCTCTTGCTGAGTCATGCCATGAACCCTAGCATGAGTAGTAGTAGGACGCCCTTTGTTTCCTCTACTCTGGCGAGCATTGCCCCTGAATGGGCCCAACATGCAAGTTCCACTACCATAAGCTCAAGCTGATGACTGGCCCATAGCCTGAGTAGGAGCAAAACTAGATCTCTGTGTCAGTAGAGGAAAATCCCTCTTGAAATGATCTTGTTGGCCACAAAGATAGCATCCACCTAGTTGAATTTGACCCTGTCCAACCTGAAATGACTGACCACCAGATGTTTGACCCTGACTACTAGGGCCCCCTGAACTGACCAGACTGGCGTCCAATGAACTGGTTCCTAATGTTCTTTTTACCATACTTCTTGAACTTAGCTTTAGAACTCGTACCAATACTCGAGCTACTACCATAACCACTACCAGTGGATGACCTAGAACCCGAAGTGTAACTTGTTCTGCTGGCGGAAACATGACCAGTACCACCAAAACCAGCTGGGTGACCGGTCGCCATCACCTTTGTCTCAACATTAAAAGCAAACATCATGGTCTGCTGAAATGACTGATAAGACACTGCTGTCATCTGGCTCGTATAAATACATCCAACACCCTTAAGAAAGTAATAAATCTTCTCCTCCTCGATCCTCACCAAGTCAGACACAAAAAACGACAACTCTCTGATGCGCTTCTCAAATGTCGTCATAGTCATACTATCATCCTTCTCCAAATTCAGGAACTCCACCCTCATGCGGTTGATATGGGCTGGACTGATGTAACGCTCCTTAAAGTGAGCTGTAAACTGATCTCAGGTCATACCCTGAACAACATTGCCCAAGACTCTACCCAAATTCAACCACCAATGCCAAGCTCCCTTTTCTATGAAACTATAACCACCTATTCCTCAAGGTACTCGGCATGCACAAACATCTTCTCCTTGCCCTCTAACTAGTTAAAGGCATCCATTGGCTCATTGACGTGAGAGAAAATCTGGGCTCCATTCCGGCGAGCCTTCTCATAATTGATTCCTAAGGAGAAGGTGGAGAGTCGACTAAAAAACTGCTCTAAGGGTCCATCGGCAAGTGCTCCCTCATTCTCTCCCAATGGATGATTGGGAGGGTTAGGAGGATTCTCCCTACGGGCTCGACCGCGTCCACGGCGCATAGTTACCTGAGGATGAAACTTTTAGCACCATTCATAAAAAATAGTACTAGATAAACTACTACTAATACTCAAGGAATACCAAGCATCCAATGCATAAAATGCTAATGATCCGCCGTGGTCGGATCATCACTCTATAGACACTAGATACTCTTAAGCATAAATAGTAGTATAAAGGATTCGAACAACTTGGCTCTGATACTGTTGGGTAAAAATGTGCATAAAAATGTAAAATGTCACCCAACGTAATTTTACTCTATTTTATTGGTTAAAATAGAGTTTTAATTATGTCTGGTTCAACTCATTCAAGACAGAACGTGTCTCTTAATTACAATCCCTCATTACAAGAGAACACCCCTTGATTCAATTTATCAAGAAACCGATGTGTGTTTGTTTGCTTTTGCGACTGCACCCGAATGGGTTGCCTACGTACCCCGGGAGGGATCAAGTCATTCGTAGTTTAGGCTCCCCAACAAGTGAATGACTCATTGGAGGGCTTTGATTTTTGAAATGGGAGTAGTGTTTGGATTTGTATTTGAAAGCGTATGAGGCATGAAGCAAGGCTTTAGAAAATCCGAGAATTTATTGAGAATTTGACTGAAGTCATTTGGACTGGCCGATTTTTGACTGGTGGTCTCAAAGATTCTGTTCGGAGTGGTGAGTTTGACTGGTAGAGTCAGGGATTTGATTTTGTGTTTAGGAAATTGGCTTGAAAAGAACCGGGATTTGGTTTTAGCCATGGTTGTATCCAGATTTGAATCCGGACTGCTTACATATCCCTTGAGGGAATCAAACCATTGTAGCTCACCCCCGGATTTGGTTTTGATAGATGTACATATTTTGAATCCATCAATTGTATTTCATGTCGATACTTCATTTGGTGGGGTGCCAGCTGATTTGATTTGGACACCCATCATCCTGGGCTTTGCAGTTGGGCCTTGAGACTTGAAGTGGGCTTTTTACACTGCTGCATCTGGATTTGAAATCGACATGTAATTTGATAATGACTTGTGTGGGCTTATTTTCTGGGCTTTGCAGTTGGGCCTTGAGACTTGAAGTAGGCTTTTTACGCTGCTGCATTTGGACTTGCATTGACTTTTGTGGGCTTATTTCTCTTTTATTTGTGAGAGGCCCATAGATTTTCCTTGGAGACATTTTAGTTGATTTGGGCACCCATCGTATTTTGTTGTTGGGCCTTGAAATTTAAACCGGGCTTTTGTACCGCTGTCTTTAGCAAAGTGGGCCTGTTTCCATTTTATTTGTAAGAGGCCCTAAGATCTTTGATTTGGGCCTTGGGACTTGGATCAGGCTTCATACTGAAAAATTGGTGGAGTTGGTCTTGTATTGATGATGGGCCTGTGAAGTGGGCTTGTTTTCCCTTTTCCTTTTGTTGAAGGCCCATGAAGAAAACGACCGAAGCCCATATCTTTTTTGTTGAAGGCCCATGGCTTCAAGTGAGATGTTTTTTTGTTGCCAGGCCCGGTATAGGCCCATACGGAGGTCCAATTGTCTCTTTTTTTGTTGAAGCCTTTAGTTGCCAGGCCTGTTTTTTCCTTGGCAGGGCCCATTCGAAGGCCCAACCCGGAGGCCCGGTTCGGTGGCCCAATTTAGAGGCCCGGTTGCTTCGCCCTTTTCTTCTTCCTTTTCGACTGCAGTTCATCATTTCTCTTTCCTCCTTCTTCTGTTCGTTCTTTCTTCGAAACCCACCTTCTTCCTCTGTCCCTTGTTCCTTTCGAAACCCAGGAGAGGGAGACTTGAAGGTCGAAGGTCGAGGGACAGTGTGTCGATCTACTCGGAGATGGAGTTGTATTCGGATTCTCCTCGAGACAGATCGAAGCCGGTGATTTGGGATCTCTGCACAGATTGGGTAAGGGTTCCAACTTCTTTCTTTCACTTGGCCTGCGATCGAAACGATTGAAAGCTTCTGTCTCCCTTTTTTTTTCAACCTAATTCAGTTTCTCGTTTGCCTTATCCTTGCCTGGTTATTGTTGAAAGCAGATTTGGAGGTAGATTCACAGACCAAGTCCAGGCCGAAGTTGGATTTGATGCTGGGAATCGTGTACGTTACATCTCCAAAAGGCCTTCGAGTTTCCGATTCGGACTCGAGCAGGTGAGGACTTTTTTTTTTGATTTCGCCAGTTTCTGTTTGTTTTCTGTTTCTCCAAACTAATTCAGTTTTTTTTTTCTGGCTTATCACTGTCGAGGACGGACTTGGAGATGGAAACTGAGTTGGAGATGGGAATTACACCCCCAAAAGGTCTTCAAGTTTTTTTTTGATTTGGATCCGAGCACCTAAAACAGGTGAGGGCTCTTTTTTTTCCTTCTGTTCTTTGTGAGTTGTTAGGTGAGGGCTCAATTTTTTTGTTCTTCCTTCTGTTCTTCTTTAATTTGTGAAGAAAAGACAGAAATTGAAAGCGTGTGCTTTCTGTGTTGGACAAGCGAAATCGTCTCCGAGAAGGCGACCAGTCGATTGGGAGTTGGGGGGGCTGTTGCAGGAGCATACCGAGAAGGTGAGTTCCTGTATATTTTTTTGAATACATGCTTCTCTGTTTGTTGTTCCTGTATGTCAATGATGCTGTAGAATAGGGAGTTTGGCTGTGGTAGTTGACATAGAACTTGGGAAGAAATTTGGTCATGGTGATTAGTAGGATGGCAGTGGCTTTTTTTTGTGTGATGAGTGTTGGTTCTATGTTTAGGTTTTGTAGGATCAAAGTAACATGATGAGTGGGTAACCGGGTTGTCACAGTAACCATTGTATCAAGTATGTAGCCAGAAAACCAGAACCGTACAGTAACTATAGAAACAGAACTTTGAGAGCCATAGTAACCAGTAACCAGTAACCATAGTATCCAGTACCAAGTATCTCCATAGTATCATAGAACCAGAGCCAAGTATCCTCATAGTATCATAGAACCAGAGCCAAGTAACCAGTAACAAGGCCAGAGAACATAGTCACCACCAGAGAGCAAGAACCTAGGAATAATATTCACCAGGAGCATGAGAGGATGAGAGAATCAGCTGTACCTCTAGGGTTCTCCTTGTTTTCTTTGCTTTTTCTGCGTCTACTTCTTCTTCTTCTTCTGCGTCTGTTCTTTTTTCCTGTGTGTGTCCTCTTTTTTTCTGCATGTTCTCCCCCTTTTATATTGTGTAGAGTTGAGGAAAATGAGTCCCAATAGGCTATGCAACTTGTTTGAGCTGTGATGCATGGATACGGCGGAAAGTTTTGAATTTTGTATCGTATCCGTATCGGATACGGATACGCTCTGGATACGGGTCAGATACGTATCCGGAGACAAAAATACGTATCGAAGACTATTTAGTATAGTTTGACTTTTAGATACGGTTTGGATACGGTTTGGATACGGCTAATTAAACAAATATACGGCTAATTAAACAAAATATACGGTTTACTAACCTAACAGTACTCTTCTCTCGATTCATCCCTTCGCTCCGCCGCCCACCTCTTCTCTGGATTGATCCCTTCGCTCCGGCGCCCAACTCTTCTCTGGATTGATCCCTTCGCTCCGGCCCCCACCATCTCTCTGGATTCAGATTCCCATCGGATTCCCAGATCGGATTCATCTCTTCCACATCGGATTCCTAGATCGGATTCCCAGATCTGGATTCATCTCTTCCATCTGGATTCAGATTCCCAGATCGGCTTCCCAGATCTGTTCTGCTCTCATCTCTCCCAGAGACACACATCGGCTTCTCATCTCCCCTCATCAGCCAATCACAGATTCAGGTTTGTGGTTCGAAACTGATATGAGTGATATCAGATATGAGATATGTTTGTGGTTCGAAACTGATATGAGTGAATGAGATATGTTTGTGGTTTGTGGTTCGAAACTGATATGAATGAGATATGTTTGTGGTTCGAAACTGATATGAATGAGATATGAGTGAGAGTGATATCAGATATGTTTGTGGTTTGTGGTTTGTGGTTCGAAACTGATATGAATGAGATATGTTTGTGGTGAATGGTGAATTGGTGATATACTGATGTCAGTGATGTGTGGTATTGATAACGAATGAATATATGTGGAGGACAGTATAGTGAGTATACTGATATGTGTGATTGTGTGGAGGACAGTATACTGATATGTGTGGTCAGAGATTGTTGACCGGTTGTGGTCAATTCTTCCTTTGAAATTAAATATTACTTTGAATTTAATATTGTTTGCTTGACTTTGTTGACAGGTGTTGAAACCTCGGAGAGGATGAGTAATGCAACTACTGATCCAGGTACCATAGGTGATGGTGGGGAAGGATACGATGTCAGTGCGTATCCTTTATGGAAGTTTGTCACTATAACTACTCCAGCAAAGAAAGGTGATGGAGGTAATTGTGCATTTAAATGTCATTTTTGTAACGGTGAGTTTACTGGATCACATTATAGAGTGAAGTTGTATCTCCTTAAGATTAAAGGAAAGGGGATTCGGATTTGTAAATCAATCCCAGATGACAAGAAAAGAGAGGTTCAAAGATTGATAGAAGAGGCCGACACCCGTCAAAAAAAATCACAGCCTAGACTTGTTCCTCTTCCTTCATCCTCTTCAGTTGTTGATGGTACTTCAAATGGAAGTACATATGGGCTAGATTTAATGGAAGAGGTTGTGGAAGTTTCAAAGAAGAGAAAGGGATTGACTGGACCACTTGACAGAGCATTTAATAATAATGCTAAAGAAGCATTGGATAGTGAAATAGCAAGAATGTTTTTTACCGGTGGACTGTCATTCAACTTTGCCAAGAATCCACACTATATTCGTGCTTTTAATATGGCATGTGGTCGTCCTATTGCAGGTTACCGTCCACCTGGTTATAATGCTTTGAGAACCACTCTTCTACATAAAGAAAGAGTTCATGTTGATCGCCAGTTGGAACCGATTAAGCATCATGGCAACAAAAGGGTGTTAGTGTGTGTAGTGATGGATGGTCAGATTCTCAAAGAAGACCACTCATCAATATTATGGCAGCTTGTGAATCCGGAGCTATGTTTCTGAAGGCAGTGAATTGTGAGGGTGAATCCAAAGACAAACACTTCATTGCTGACTTGCTCATTGAGAGTATTTTGGATATTGGTCCACAACATGTTGTCCAAGTAATCACTGATAATGCTAGTAGTTGTAAAGCCGCCGGAGCCATAGTTAATGCTAGATTTCCGCATATCTTTTGGACTCCATGTGTTGTGCACACACTTAATCTTGCTTTGAAGAACATATGCACACCTTCTTCAGCTCCTGGAAATAAGGATGTTTATGATACATGCAATTGGATTACTAATGTTGCGGATGATGTGTGGTTTATAAAGAATTTTATTATGAGCCATGGTATGAGGTTAGCTATGTTTAATGAGCATTCAAACTTGAAGATGTTGTCTATTGCAGATACTCGTTTTGCTTCCGTTGTGGTGATGCTTAAGAGATTTAGGAAGATAAAACAAGGGTTAGAAAGGATGGTGATAAGTGATCAGTGGGACGTTTATAGAGATGATGATGTGGGTAAAGCAAGAGCTGTGAAAGATATGATATTGAATGATGATACTTGGAGGAAGATCGATTACATACTTGCCTTTACATTGCCTATATATGAGATGCTTCGGTGGAGTGACACAGATGAGCCATGTCTTCACAAGGTATATGAGTGGTGGGACAATATGATTGAGAAAGTAAAGGTCGCTATCTATAAAGAAGAAGGTAAAGAACTTGACGAGCCTTCAGAATTTTATGATATGGTGTACAACATTTTAATATCAAGATGGACAAAGAGTTCATCACCTCTTCATTGCATGGCACATTCATTGAACCCGAGGTAAATTAGATATACTTATTTGAGATTTAGTTTTACACTTTTATTACTTTAGATGTAACTATGAATCAATAATTTTTTGTTATATTGAATTTGCAGATATTATAGCATGGAATATCTAAGTGGAGCCCTTAATCGTGTCCCTCCACATCAAGATGATGAGATTTCAAAAGAACGAAAAGAATGTCTCAAGAAGTTCTATGCTAATGAAGAACAAAGGCGAAGTGTGAATGAGGAGTTTGCCTCTTTTTCGGCATGCTTGGATGATATTTCAAACCCTGATTCTATCAATGATAGAGGTAAGATTACACCGGTGAAATGGTGGGTTGTCCATGGGTCTAGCACACCAAATCTCCAGAGGTTAGCTTTAAAGCTACTAGGGCAACCTTGTTCTTCCTCTTGTTGTGAAAGAAATTGGAGCACCTACAACTTTATACACTCTTTTAGAAGGAACAGAATCACTCCACAAAGAGCTGAAGATCTAGTGTTTGTGCATAATAATCTTCGTCTTCTTTCTAGAAAAACTCCAGAATATAAGCGTGGAGACATGTGGGATATCGGAGGAGATAACTTTGATTCAATGGATTTGGTTAATGGTGGCATGCTTGAGGTGGCCAGCCTCTCTCTTGATGAACCAGACTTTGAGGGTGTGATCTTTGATGATGCTTGAGTTGGACTTATTGTTGTTTCTTTTACTTGAACTTTGTTGTTTATTTTGCTACAACTTTGCTATTTATTTGCTTGAGACAATGTTTTTGAAGTTTGAATTTCTGATTCGTTACATTTTTTAGTTAAATAGATTTATTCATATATTAATTTTTTATTTTAATATATAAAAACGTACCCGTATCCTACTTTTTAAAAAAAAACTCGTATCCCGTATCGTATCGTATCCGCACCCGTATCACGTATCCGTGTCCGTGCATCATAGTGTTTGAGTTTTAGGTAAACTCAAATAGCTTTTTTTCCTTTTTTTTGATAAAGAGTGAAACACCTTGACAAGGAGTCAAAGACTCCTCCATTTATTCCCTTTTTCTTTTTTTTATTAACTCCCTCCTTTATATATATATATATATATATATATATATATTTTTTTTTTTTTTTGCGTATCAACTGTTAAGGCCCACCCCTGATTAATCCCTTTTAACCTGGAGTAAATCCTACAGGGACCACATCCCCAGAAGATTCTATCAAAATTTCTGCATAGCCTCCTTTGAAAAGTGGACAACCCTTAGCCTACAACAACCCACAATATACACTTTTAGATATTCAACAACCGCCCTCAAACTCCTGGAGCCATCCTGCTTCTAAAGAACATCATCCGCCATAAATAAGTAAATATCTTAAGATCATTTACGATACAAATAATGTCACGTCACACAGTTTAGGAGTAACATTTCACAACTATAAGGTTAGAATTTAACCCCCTAACACACAACCGCAATAATACAAAACCCTCATAGTTGTCACAGCTCTATTAACGATAGAAGGAATCGAGAAAATTTACACAAGTAGGTATACAGAAACCTACTATAGAAAAATAGAAATGTGGTAACTCTGTCTTGCCTCGTAGCTATGGCCGAGCCGATCACTGCAATATGGGAATTTTAAAACGAAGTGTCCAAGGAAGAAACATTTAAAACGTTAGTGTTAGTGAACAAAAATAATAATGTTCAAGTATAGAAAATGTATTTAGTAATGTCTTCCCTTTTTATCGTTCTGATAAAACGTTAATGCAACATTAAATAATGGGGGAAGAGGTATCACCATGACAATGAGCCTTCAAAGCTAGGGTCGGAGCCTCCTAAGGCTTATAGGTATGCCCCGCGCTACTTCCTTAAGTAAGGGGCCCACCCGTTCCACCTTATTTAGTTAATAAGGTGGGGGTCATCAATCTAACGCATCCCGCGCCACTTAATTAAGTGGGGGTCCATCCTGCTCCACCCTAATTAGGTGAGGGTCATCACTCCACACGCACTCTACGCCACTTCCTTAAGTGGGGGGTCCATCCCGCGCCACCCTATAAGGTGAGGGGTCATCAACCTATCCACTTCGCGCCACTTTCTCAAGTGGAGGGTCCACCCCGCTCCACCCTAAATAGGTGGGGGTCATCACTCCACATGGACCTCGCGCCATCCTAAATAAGTGGGGGTTATCACTCACAACGCATAAGGTGGGGATTACTTATTTATATAACGACCTTTCAAGGTGAAGACAACAAATCAAAAAATCTGAAAATTCATAAAAGACTCTTTCTCCGTTAATTAAAATATGCATCAAGCACGGTTCTTCGACCGTCATTATAACAATAGCCATAAACAAAGGATTTCTTAATAAAGTAAACATAACTCATAATTTAGCCAATTTAAACAATGGGCTTACGGAAGAGGAGCAACCCACCTTCCTGGTCCACCGGCTCAATATAATGAATAAATCATGTTATTTAAATTTTTTTTAAAGAAAATATAATGGGCATGCACATCTTAAAACCGAAGGTTCACTCATAAAGATATGGCTAAATCTGTCAGCTATCCGAAGACTGCTTAACTCGAACTCCCCCACGTCATGTTCAAAATATACAATTCAAGCCCCAACTCCACAATTAGAGTAAAACACATCAAAATTAAATATCCACTTTAACGTTCGTCCTTAACCACTACTAGGAAAAACGCGTTGGAAGTCGGCCTCAACCCCACTGCTAGCGTAAAAACCCTTAACAATATTATCACGCCTAGCCAGTAATTTTTCAATAGTCGGATACCTTTTATTAACCATTTATTAACTCTTCGAAAAATATGAAACGTAACCAATAAATCTCCAAAACATATAAACTGACCTCTAATGGTCTTCTCTTATTTTTTAGAACTTAATGGGCAAGGCCCAAAAGGTGGCAGCTCTGCCATCGGCGGCAGGAAGATCCGGCCAAGCTTCGGCCACCACCAATCGGCTCCAAATTTTTACAGTTTGTTCATCTCATCATTTCGAACAACTTTCTAGTTCAACTCGAATGTCAATTCCTAGCCTAACTAGGTCAATCGAACAAAATGTAAAAAGCCGAAATTTTTAAACTTCAATTATTCGATTCTCCCTCCACACTCCAAATCAATCCACCAAACTTTAGGGGTGAGTAGTACTCCTAAAACTCATCCTATCCATATATAGAACTCACCAATTGGTGGCCTGAGGAGGGAGACATTCGATCTAGATCTCTTACTATATACTCAGCAAACAACTCAACATTTCTCTCAAAATACGGTGAGATAGGTCGAAAAGCTTACTTAGAAATGAAGTAGACTTAGAGATAGTCCTTTTGGGACCGGTGCGGCGGCTTGAGGTGGCTCGACGACGGTACGGTGGCGGGTGGAAGGAGAGGCAGCCGCTGGCGTCAGGAAAGAGGAGAGAGAGAGAGAGAGAGAGAGAGTTTTGGGTAGATTTCTGATTTGTACTTTCTACTTCTAGTAAGTTTCCCTTTTTATAGACTTTCTTGAAACGGTCACTTCCCTTTTTAGACCTTAACTTCTTCATAGGAACTCCGATTAAGAAGCATAGCATGTCTACGGATTCGTATTAACATGCTCTACAACTTCCATAAAAGAAGTTTCTCAAAATCATAGGAAAAAGTCAACTTTATGATCTTCTATGGTAAAAAGGTTACTTCAAACGGTTAATTTATTAAGTAACCAAAAAGTAACCGACTGTAAATTTATTTTAGAACCGGGATGTGACAATTAAGGAACCCAAAATTAATACATATTAAGTGGACGTAGTCTTACCCATCGAAAGTAAGGTGAACCACTATAGATCTCGTGTCGGTCCTATATCGCCCTCTGATATCGCCCTCTGACATCATACTTCGCCAACTGACACACAATTCACACATTGCACACTTGTATCACCGCATGGTACAAATCAGTTCCAACATTGATTTGCAATTCTGGATTGATGGGATTCTTATTTCCTTACGATCTTTTTTTTGTTACATTGTGTGAGATTTTTTTAGTTTATAGGATCAGACATAGATGTGCTGATGATATTGTTCATATGCAGGACTTTCACTACTTTCATCAAATATTTCTTTCATTTTGTTTTTTGGGGAATGATGGACTTATGGTAATCAAAGGCAATGGACAACCAAAATCATACTGCTGAAGGCGTAAGCAGCTGGGAAACTATTCTACCATTTTGTAGGTATCACTAGAGCATATGATCTTAATTTACAGATCAATTTGAAAATTTTAAGTTGAAGCATAAACTAGTGCAGGCGTATTTTCTTCCAAATCAATTTGTTAGTGGGTGTTCGCATATACGATAAGTAATTCATAATGTATCCTTGTTTCGAAGGACGTTCACATTTTTCTTTCTTTCGTCATCATTGGTTGTTCTTTTAGATTATCAAAGAACCAGATTTTGAAATTCGTCTTCATTATTGATTTTTTTTAAGTTTGGGGAGTGTTTTTTCTAATAAATTTACTATGGTATGAGTATGAATGTTTTTTCTAACCTTATTCCTTTCGACCCTTGCTCCTACAAAACATGCCTAAGCAATTATTGTTGTATCATGGCTTTATTTCCCTTGGCCTGTATCTACCATTGTTAGGTGTGATAATGATTTTTCTCGAACAACCAGCCTTGAAGCGTGCGAGTACCTATGGATCAGGTAAAACCTTGATCTTGATGCTTGTTCGCCTTCTGACTTCTTCTCAAACAACTGTCGTACAGGCGTTGGTCGGGCTAGCACCTAGGTTCTTCTTAGACCTAGCTGAAGAGCAACTAGGATTTTCCTCCTCTTATCATGAAGCAGACTTTTCTTACTCAGACCAATGTGGTTGAGCAGCGCTATAAATCAGGAATGCGAGGCGTTCACCAAAGAGTTCTTTGCCAAACCGTGGATACTTGCTAGAGTTCTCAGTCTAACAATAGTTTTGCGGGTATTCGCCTACGGATAGAGTTTTATGAAGCGGTGGTAGACTGTTCGCTCACTGATGAGGCTTGCTGAGGTAGAAGCAGGAAATGCCAAAGGGTCGAGCTTTGGTGAGTAACACGGCGAATACCTACGGATAGGGCTTTGGTGAACAAAAAGACCTAAGGAATTTTTTTGGTAGAGGTGCTCCAAGGAAGGCTTGTTTTGCAGTGTGTAAAAGTTGTTTGTTGATTGATTGGAGATAATTATTGTGTCTTGACCCCTTTATATAGTGAACAATAGAATTTGTTTTTACTTGCGGATCAAGGAATATCAAATCTCTTGAAGATTAGATCCTTAAGTAACTACAAATCTTCGCCAAACATGACCTCAAATGGAAAGAAAATATTTGCAATTACTTAGACCGCATGAAACGGTCTAATGGGCTCGAGGAGTCAGCATGCACCAAAAACTATTATTTTGGCCCAAACAACCATCTCTTTTTTATTATCCTTACATGCATAATGACTCTACGACCTCCTCTGTTGCAGAGTTACATGTCTATAACCAATAATCAGTATGTCTCTTTTACTAGCAAGTCCTTATTCAGATTGTACTTTCAAATTGATTTGCATATTCTAACAACCAAAGTCGGACAAGTTTGCTATGTGGTTGTTCCCCTTTTTCATTAGGAACATGTGAGAGAAAGACTCATGTTGAAAGCTAATGCTAATGCAGCTAAAAGACACCATGAAAATTGAAACACGTTAAGGGTAAGGCTAATGCTGAAAGCTAATGCTAATGCACGATAAGGCTAGAATTGTTAAGTATCATGAGGTGTACAATGTTGTGATCATGAGTTTCAAATCGCAGGCCAAAACTACGCACAAAAGACTCAGAGCAAAAGAAGCTCTTTAAAGACTTAATTTTCATCATCAGTGTATTTTGTTTCACTAAGAGATTGTGATTGTCAAAGTTTACTCATACTTTTTAGGACTTTAATATGCATCACTCATTCACAATTTCACACCATCTACAAAGGAAAAAAAGATTAAATGCACGTGCAAGCACGGCCCTTTCACACGGAATCGCACATGTAGAAAGGCTAGTAATTAATTATAGAATTATATCCAAGATTAAGAACATGTCCAAGAATTTGAAATGCTTAGTGAAACGAAACTTCGGTTACAAACGTACGTGGGTCGAATTACATACTAAACCCTAACCCTAAATCGATCCCCAACGAATACAAACCCTAGCCTAATGTTGTTGAATGAAATTGATAAATGAAGATCTCAAGAGCGGTTCATCATTTTCTTAAACTCTTGAAAGTTAACGAAGCCATCACCATCGACGTCAACATTGGTGATCATGGCGGCACATTCCACGACGGAGCACTTCAGCCCTAAGCGGTTGAGCACCTCATGGAGCTCGCTTGCCGAGATTAGCCCGTCATGGTTGAGATCATAGAGATCGAAGGCGTCACGGAGATCCTTGGTCGAAGAGGATCCATTGAGAACCGCCGTGAACTCCTCCAAGTCGATTTGGCAGTCGCCGTCCTTGTCCAACTCGGACATCACAGTCTTCAGTTCCTCCGGCTTCATCTCCCATCCCATGCCAAGGAAAACGTTCTTGAGCTCATCGCCGGAGATGAGTCCGTCACCGTTCTCGTCGAACTTGCTGAAGACCTTCTTGATCTCTTCCATTGATACCATCACGCGGATGCCGCTGCTTGAACTACTGTTGAAACTCGATGACATTGCTGAGAGAGTTTTCGATTCGATTTGATCTTTCTTGTAAGGATTGATTGTCTGAGACGGGTAGATATCCTGGTGTTCCTATATATAGGGGTGGATGTGTTCTGTGTTTCCCATAAGGAAAAGGTCATCTAATTCAAAACTAATTAAAAGACCGAAACCAAAATTGAAGGAAATACTGTAGGTTATTTCTGGTCTGACTAGAATAAGGAAAGATTAGTTTTTACTTTAGCCTAAAAAGGCTGCAATTGGGGATTTTCCCTTTTGAGGGAGGAAAAGGATTTTGTTGTGATCAAAACGCTTTGGGGCTACTCGGTCACAGCCATTGGATTGCAATATGATTAATCTTCCACCCTCCTAAAGGTAAGTGGTTAAATATAGATATTCTTATACAATCTGTGATAATATCACATGGTAAACTCTTGTAGAAAGCAATTCAAAGGTTTCAAATGGACAAGCTAGTGAAATATGTGCTATGTCGTTATTTTAGGATTTTCTTTGTATATCTGCCGAACCTTTGTTAACTCCCTCTATTTTTTTTGAACAAATTAACTCCCTCTATTTCATGCTTGCATTTCGTAAGATACATTTACAATGCTCGATCGGGACCTAAATCGATCACGCTCACTCGGCCTTAACTCAGAACCTGTATGGATATATATGTGGCATGGCTTACTTGTTGGAATGTGGAAATTAAAGACGATTTTAATTTGTTAGTTGTGGTCAATCCATGAATTTATTTATTTTTGGCGAGTTGTGTAACCTGGGTTAAACTTCTCTCAACTTATTACTCTGCAAATCATTAGTAGCATATAAAAGTAAGGATCGTTCAAGCCGGAGAAATCAAAGGGTGATTAAAACATAGAGCATTGAAACATTTCTTTTCTTTACATCAATTAAACAGACTACAACTATAAACCATTAAAACTTGGAACTTCAATTTCATCCTCATCTATATTTTTTTCGTATCTTATTAAAGGACAACCAATGAAGTGGTCAGAGTAAAGATATAGAAAGAAAGCTTCTCCTAATGTATACTTATTGAAATATATTGATCTTTGCATAGTGAAAAACAAAATTTTGTATAATTACCAGGGGCATGAAGATGTAGGATATAAATTCCTAAAACAAAGTATGGCCAAATAGCAGAGCAGATCCTATGCCAGTGAGGATAGTGGCAACTCTGGATGAGTACTACTGTAGAATTGTATCTGTAAACATTGATAAGCATCTTTAGCAGAGTAAAGAAAGATGAAAATAAACTTTCAAACTACTTATCAGATATAGATGATGAAACACTTTGGTTATTTAGATTCAATGTGGCCAACAGATGCACACTTTCAGCATATCAATATCTTATAAAATTAACTCTGACAAACTTGGAATAAGTACGTTCACATATACTTTGCATAATCAATTTGACATATACACTAATTAAAATCAAGTAAAGAGCATTGAGAGAACCCAGATATGAAGATTCAAATTGAGAAGCAATAACTTGTAACGGTCAGCTCGAAGCTTGAAATCCAACAAACCAAACCCAGCAAATTGCAGAACCCGCAGCTTAGATCGCAAATCAAAAGTAAGAAATCCAAAAGAAACGTAGAAGCAACAATCGAGAAATATTTAATATAGTTTCAAGAGAGAGCGATGACGTCGAGCAGTAAATAAAAAAGATACATGCAAGACTTCAGCGAGGCCCGTGGAGATCTCTGGAAGTTTCAGGCGAGGGAAAAAGGAAAGAAAGAAGAAGCTTGTGAACAGTGTATATGAAGAACAGTACATGGAAAATAGATATATAGTGAATTAGTGTGTATTGATTAGATATATGGTGTTCTAGTATTGAATATAGTTTCTTTGGGTTGCTAAGGTTCCTGAATTTAGTTAGAGCCTAGTTAGAAGTATATATTGTATTTAAGCTAGGCTTGTAAACCCTTCTTGAGGTGAGATATTTTCCAGCAAGCTTCTGCTTCGTTCCTTTTAGGTTTTGTGCAGGGCAGTGAGGCATACCAGTGTGATCATAACGTACTGTGATGCTAGTTCTTTATCCTTGTTTTGTCACCAACTCGCCATATATAACTTCCTACCTTGTCTAATTTACAAAGCATATATGTCAGCCAAAACAGTGTAATCCTCCAGTTTGTCCTTGTGCTAGCTAGCTCGGTTCCAGTCGAGTGAATGTCGACAATGATCAGTCACAAGTTACTTGAATTCATGTATGCCAATGTGGTGGATTCCATGCTCCATTTCTTCACCTTATTTGCTTTCTGACTTTGGTCAGTGGTTATTTCTGAGTGACAGAATTTGTATCAGCTTGAAATTGCCCAACTGCTAATTGCTTCTTTGGTAGTTGGGGACTCTAGTCCTCTACATTTTCCACTATTATAAATGTGAAATTAGTTCCTTAGACCCAAGTATTCCTTAGAGTTGCTTCTCTCCCAGTTTTGGCACTACTCCATACATCCCGGCCGGGAGGAACAAATGCTGCTGGGTTATCAAAAATTCACAACAAAATAGTCTAGTTTCATTGTTCTTCCTTAAATTCGCTTGTTTTAATTCCTTTATAATGTATAATTGGGATGAAAAGCATACAAATTATCTTTACGAGCTTTCCAGCTAGGCGCCTAAGGAACTCTCAGAAAGCAAATGTCTCCACAACAAAAGTCTTCATTAGCTTATAGAAAGCAAATGTCTCCACAACTCTCAGAAAGCAGGATTCTATGCAACAAGAAATGCACCTGCTATGTATCCTGTTCCAATATAAAATGTAGAAGTAACCGATGAAGTCCTCATGAATAGAACTGAAGTCATCAAAAATATACAAATGTCCTACTTTGTTATGCAAGAACCAGAAATGAGAAAGTAATCATGTGATTTGATGAACCAAGACTCATTTCACCAGGAATAAGAGTACTTCCTCTTGCGAGGATACTTAAATCAGGAGATATAAACCAGTAAAAGAAACAACTTAAGGTTAGCTTCCAGGATTATAGTTTGACTACTTGAGACATTTAGACCTCCATATGGTTTACCTTTTAGTATGAATACTAAAGCCAATCTTCTTAATCTTAAATCTCATCCTCCCAAGTCCAATTGAAATCAATCTCGTTCACACAACCCAGTTCTATTCACTGCCATTACGAACCAAAGATCTCAATTTGTTTTCAAAACCATAGTTCCCTCAGTCACTCACACCCAGGCCCCCTCATCATTTGAATTCTCCACCCAGACTACTGTCAACTACACCACCAACATAAAATAATCATCAATCTGACCCTTAACTCCCACAAGGATGAGAAACACCTAGGTTTACGCACAAGGGTCGTACTTGATTGATGTTTAGTTCAGACAATATATCACTGTGGTCAACATCTTGTCCACAAGGGTTGTACTTAATTATATATTGACAAGAGATAAAGAATTAAAGATTTTAGATACCATTACCATGACACTATAAACCCAGGGACAGGTGTATGAAACATTTTCGACAGTAATATTCCTTTAGTAGCTTGGCTTTTAGGCAAAATATGCAAGCAACAATTACTTGGTGGAAAAGGAAGTAATTGAAAGGTGACAACAAAGAGGTGGGCCTAAAAGCAGCCATAAACAATATTTCAACCACATACATACTGCATCTCCATGCAAAAGTTCATTCTGCAATACATGAATGAGTATTGTGAATATCAATTCAGGCTTTTTACCTTAGAAGGCTGCAGAAGCATCAGTTCAAGCCGTATCAAGAAGTATTCAACCTTCATAGGATTGCTTTAGCCAAATCAAGTTGTTCTGACCAATACACGCAATGAAGGACAATTAGTCAGTAGAGCTGTGTCAATGCCAGAGAAAATCTCTTTAAGAGTTGATAGAAAAAACTCCTACTCTGTTCAGATGCCAATGCTTTCTGAATTGTCGTACGGAAAAGTAAGTTCACATTCTTTTGATACACTGTCTGTAGTCAAGGAAAACAAAATTCACTATTTTGTCCAGTAAGAAGGCTTTTCATCCACAAAAAAGATGAGTATTACAATTGGGTTCCGAATTTAAACAGTAAAGAATGAAAACTGAAAACTCAAAAGAAAACTAGAAGCAAGTGAAGATTAAACACAAAAAGAAGAGTGAGCCTACTTAATTTGAAGAACTAGACTAACAATTTTACAGAAAATGATTACCAACATGCTTTACCAAGACTAGGCAAATCCCAAGACTTTACCAACATGCTTGATTACCTAATAGCAAACATCAAAAGTTTCACTTAACTGAAACAACATTAGGAGTCCACAGAGACTCAATGATTGCAATCACCATGACTCATGAAGTAGAGATTCCAGTTAAAATATGTAATTAGATGCAGATCCATAAAACAAACCCACAAAATAAACTGTTATTTGAAATACTTTTACATGTAATTCATAAAGCGTCCTTTATATTTTCATTCTCTAATTAATATACATAGTAGTTTATCACTTGTCTTGCTTCTCTAAACCCATTCCTGTGAATCCAGAAATGGGTAGAATTATGGCTACCACGTACAGCCTATACAAACCAGATTCCGCTTGGGTATCTCACACTAGGCACTAGGAACTAAGAAGCAAGGAGACACATCTTTTCTTAATCTATTGCTGTTTGCTAACCAAAACATTGAATAATTCTTCCTTTTCTATTCTTATATTATTTTCAACAAAGATCTGAATCCCGTAGGATAATAACAAAACTGATGCAAAGACGCAACAGTTCATACATAAGCACCAGTAGTGATGATCTAATCAGACATAATAGCCCTCACAACCTCTAGAAGCTAGCATCTTCACAATGATATTATAAGGCTGGTTATGAGTCTCTGATCCCAAATTTTCAAGATCTCTCTTCCGCGTCAACTATTCTAATTCTGAGAAAGAAAAAAACATCAAAAGACACTTGACATGTCCTTTTTGAAGATACATCATCAGCATCGCTGAAATGATAACTACGTAAAATGAACATGTCCTGAAGATTCATCCATGCAGAAGCAATATATTCTAAACTATAATCACCTCATTTTTGCCACAACACTTGTGCTCCACTCCACAGATTCAAGACCCTGGCAAGTTCTCCGAGAGCTTCAGTCCAATCTTGCATAATTCTTCAGTTTCCAGCTCAATGTACTCTAAGTCCTCAGCTACCACTTTTAAAAGAAGAAATTAAGTCCTCAACCAACTCTACTCCCAACCACCTCTAATCTAAGTCACTAGCTTACTCGATTAAATTTCTCATCCTCTCCAATTAGCCACTGCATGAAATTGTACATTACCCACCCACCGTAGTATTGCTCTTTTCCACTACTAATCTCCTCTATAAACACCAATTAATCAAATCTACTGGTCGAGGAAGCCCTGTCTGCTCTCTTCTTCATTCATGCCCTCCCTCTCTTCCAATGCAGCCAAATACTTCAGTTGTACATCCACCTCTTTTTTCTTTCCCCAATAGTCTCCAAATCTTACTCCATCCAGTTAGTTTTCTTTTCGATATTTAAGCTTACCCTCCCACCTTGAAACTCCCATCATCCCACCTCTTACCTTTCACAAGGGAAGCATGCTCCAACCCAATATGTCAAACTTAAACTCCTCAGACCCATTTAACATTAGTCTTGTACGAATCTGATAAATGATCGAAAATACGTAGGAAGAGCAAAAATTATATCCGGCCTGCTCATTCCTTTTGGTTATAAAGTGTGTTGCTTCTGCTGCAGCATTTTATACTCCTAAACCGCTGCCTTATCAGTTCTCTCTTTACTTTTCTTCTCCTCTTCTAAATGATGAAACAAAAATTCCGTGACGGTTTCACTAAGACATTCATATGGTGCTGTAAATCTTTTTCATCTGTTCAAGCTTTGTAAAACCTTGAGCCTCCTGTTCATCACTATGTTTTCTCTTCTCCTGTTGAATTTGGAAGCAGTCATTGATGCATCTTTGCATATTTTCTTCTTTTAAATTCAGAGTATTTTTCGTTTTCAAAAAGAGGACAAATATCAACCCTTTAGATATTAGTATGCTAATGATCAGAAGACTGAATAACCGGCCATAATGTAGTGAAGACTGATTGTGTTCTTGAAATCGACAATTTAAACAAATGAATTTACATATTGCAAAGCAGAGAACATAACATCAATATCACTATACCAGCACAATTGTCTTAAGTTTAAGCACATACCAATCTCCTTTATGTATATCTGTCAGCCACATCTGACTGACTACAGAAATATTCACCCAGAAGTTCTTATATGAAGTCTTCCCAAAAGGTCTTTAGCACAAGAGGATTTAGAAATCCTCTTGTGCTTGCTGAACCAACACGACAATAAGAGTCACAAGGGATGCATAAACTGAAGTGGGTATCCGTTGCACGACCTTCCCAACATGGGGTACACCCTCAGTAGCCCTCTTTGTCGCCATTGCAATTGTTGGTGCTGCAACCAATGTGACGATCAGTCCCCGACTGACAACACAAAATGTGTCAGCAGTGATCTGTTTGATCAATTTGGCGAACTCTTCCCGGTCAATTTCTCCATCAAGATTGATATCATTTTCCTGCAAATAAACAACGCTCCTCAATGTAATATTCTGGATCATTTAGCTTAACCAATATTTACAAGGGTTCAATGTAAGGATCTTTGCACCTAACAAGATTTAGTTACGGAAATACATTAGTCTTCGTCTCACTGAACTAGACATTTCAAATCATAGACCACAATAAATCAAAAGAATTATTTTGGAAATGAGATTCAGCAAATGAGCAGTTTGTTTATTTGTTCCGGAATGCATATGCATATACATATTACTAGACCCTTAAACCAAGTGAACAATCTTCTAGGTGGTTTTACTCGATATGAATTTGTAATTCAATGGACCAGATTTATGTCAAAAAATGATAACAGGAGTTACCATGCATCATCACATACCAAGGTTATGGAATCAACTCATGTATCAGTCATGGGGCTATAATAACAACCCACTAATTTATTCATTTCACCTTCATCAAAAGGCAAGTTTTATTTTACTCATATAGAGGACAGACTTAGAAAGCCTGAAGCACAGACTTAGAAAGCCTAAAGGTGGCACGGAACGATCCCCTAGCTTCTTTGTAAATATTATATGGTAAACTTCAAAAATTTAATTGGGTTACAAATTGCATTTAAACAGTTCAGCTGATGTAGGGACTAGCCATGCCATAATAAGGAATCATCCAGATGGAAAGCAATTACTATTGAAGATTTCTTTGTTTATTAACATTCAAAAATTGATGATTCAGTTCCACTCTTTCACACTAAGAGCCTATATCTCCAATACACATGCAAGCAAAGATAAAAAGTTGTAAGGAAGGATAGAAAACAAAATATTTGTAAGAGTACCAAGAGAAAAGAGCTGCATCGAAAGATAATCAAAGAAGACTACATAGCTTCAGTCCTGGAGAATTATAAATGGATAGTTGTTCTTTGTTAGATTGGAGAAGGTACAAGAAAATGTTTGGATAACTAGTTATCCTTCTTCCTGTGATGGACTGCGAAATAGGAAACTGAAACAATCAATACCCCAATAGAGAAGCAACAACAATACTTAACAGTCACACACTAATACCGAGGGGCTATAACTACGCTGCAGGTTCACTACACCTAAAAATTACAAACCCAACCTGATGCCTAATAGTCAAGTACGAAGGAATACAAAAGGACGGTAAAATCTATTTTGCTGGTTGAAGGGGTACAATAAAATGTGCAGAGTTACTTGCATGATATTGAAATAGAACCCAAAACTAATAACATCAAATATTACGAATAAAGATGCAATTACATCAGTGAACCTATGGTAGTACTTGGGAACCATTAGTACACTGTAAGTAACCTTAAAACCACGGAATCAAACCTGTTCCCCAACAAAAGGGAATATAAAAATAATAATTAAAAATAAAAAGCCTGATTCCTCTGTCTACAGAGTTTAAATAAAGAATAATGCTAAGTGAACCATATTTTGGGAAACCATCCGGAACCCAACTGATGTAGGCTCTATATGGTTTGCCAAAATGTGGTTCACCTACCATTGCTCTTAAATAAAATCTACTACACAATTGGATTCATACTAGCGAACCTGTCAAATTAATGATATATCTTATCCATAACTGGTTGAACAATGACGAATCCCACATTACCAGTTTGTATCATAATCAATCACAAAACACCTATAATAAACTGCAACAATCACACCTTCTAATCCTAATTTATCCTCCATAGACAAGTTCTTTGAAGTCGGCAGCTAATCATAAGCACGTATGAAGCAGCAAGAATAATATTGTAAACATTCATCACTATTAGGTACCTGAATCAGAAGCCTGATAGAATCTTTAGAGGGCGGATCAAAATGCGGGCCAGGCAAATGCTTGTTGATATCACTACAAACAAATACGAAAACAAAACAAAATCAGTTATAACAACAGTGGGGCCAGACTAGCAGCATGATTGATAGTAAGCTAAAGAGATTTGGTATAGCTCCTTACTTGTACACAAGTAGTACACCAATGTAGACATCCTCGAACCTCAAATTTGCAGTACCAGTCTCATTCTTGAAATGATCAAACACCTTATCGGTAATCTTCCTGATTTGCCTTCGCCTCCATTGCTTACCTGCAAGAAGGGAAAATCATCAGACACTAAATACGATCGCATCGAATGAGTACATCTAATTCACAGCATAATGATATGATTGATATCATATAAAGACTCATGCACATACACCCACAAATTCACTCGATGAAATTACTTGATGGATGAGATGTTTCACTATTTAATGTCATTACCAGCAAAATATCAGCTGAGTTCGGATCATACACAGAACTTCCACACAGAAACCCATCTTGGTAATCATGAGATTACGAAACAATAATTGTTAAAGGCAATAGGATTAGAAAGAATTGACCTTGTAATCTGTCGAGGACTTGTCCCATGGCGGACTCCCGAGTTAGGGTCTGGGATTTGGGTGACAGAGTGGGTCTGCGATTTGGTGATGAAGAGGGTGATCTTAGATATCGGATTAGGGTTTTGTGTTTGACTTTGTCTGAGGCCGCTAACAAAATATACACTGCGCGCGGTTCAGACGGTTCCTATATTCGTCTACACCACTACTCGCAACGTCTAGCCATTCAGATTCTGAATTTTGTACAAAACTCTCTTTATTTTACTCGTGGACTCCCACGTTTATTTTAGTTTATTAACGTGGTTATGATTCATAACTACACTCCCATTTTGACTAAAGATGTATAAGATCTTAAGATTACTTATTACATATCTATTTGGGCCAAGTTATATATTTTCAGTTTTGGGCAGAAAAGCTCACTGGATTGGCAATCACGGTCGTGTCTTCTACATAATTCTTCATTTTTTGCTAAAGAGACGGCGTTGATGGGTTACTTAAGAATCAAGTTTAGAGATTCCAGTGAAGATCTATGTGTTCAGTTAAGGAAAGAAAATCTTTCGGTCTTGGAGATGAAGGAATAACAATTAACCCTAGCTTATATAAGAGTTGAGAGGCGGATATGAAGGGCATCAACAAATCAATCAAACACAACTTTTTGCAAACACAACTGTAAATCTGCGTACGTTTCTCTGAAGCACACCCACCACCAAAAAGGCACTCCGATGTCTTTTCAAAGGATCAATCCGTTGGTATCATGTTGATTCGTCAACGAAATCTCATCCCATCAAGGAGTTGATCCGTCAACGAAATCTCATCCCATCATTGACATTACTAAGGTTTACTTTAGTAAATATCCTGATACATATTTTCTTTGCTTGAGTCATAGCGGTTTGAGTAGGACCCGGCCACCGACGTAGTTGGCGAAAAATTTTAGTGGGAAATAGCTAGGTCTGAAGAATAACTCAGCATGTGGATAGATCGACATCTGCAGCACAACGCTTGAGAAGAAGAAAAAGAGAGCAGTGCGGGGTTTTCAAGATAGACATCAAGTTGCACTAGATTCATCTGTGTTGGCATGCTAGTCAAAGCTGGTTTTTATAGAAATGAAATTCGAGCCCGAACAATATCCATGCTTAGCTAAAAAACAAAAAACAAAAACATTATTAGATACAAAACAAACAAAAACTATGTTTCTCTAGGGTTTTGCTCGCGAGCCTGATATGCAAATATTATGCAACAACTTTTATTTTATCTTGTTTATTTATTTTGTTGCTTACTATAATAGCCCTAATTAATTTTTATTTGTTTTAGTTGAATCGTTAAGGGTAAACTTAGTGAAGCTTTTAACGGCCAGGCTTTGTAAAAGTAAAGAACATTTTATCACATATCTTTTTGCACTTGCTAAAATGTCCACAAGTCAGATTGTCTTTTTTTTTCTAGTCTTATTTTCTCTCTCTTTCAACATTGTTTTCTAGCCAAGGCAAAAAATATTTTCGTATGTTTCTATTTCTCATAATAATTGTAGTCTCAATTGTGTCGCACACCATCAAATTGTCGATGGTAAAAAGCAAAATGAAATACCACTACCACGACAATTATTATTGCGGAAGAAAGTTTTTTGTCGGACTGTTAAAAAATTTCGTCGATCGGTTAAAGTCTTAACAGACGAAATAACTGTACATTATCGCCTAAAATCTGAACTTTAGCCGACGAATAAACTTTTCGTCGCCTAAAGTCTGAACTTTTAGCTGACGAAGAAACTTTTGGTCGCCTAAAGTCCAAACGTTAGGCGACAAAATTTCGTCGGCTGAAACGTCCCATATTTGTCAAAATGGTTGATCAAGTAAATTTTAGTCAACGAAATTTTGTCTCCTGAAGTGTGAAACTCATCGACTAAATTTGAATTTCGTCGCCTAAAGTTTGAATTTTGTCACCTAAAGTTTGCATTTCATCAGCTAAAGTTTGCATTTCGTCGGCTAAAGTTTTAAAAATAATTATTATTTTTATTTTATTTTTCATTTCTTTCACTTTCGATTAATTTTTTCTTCTTTTTCGTTTTTCTGCCACCAAACCACTGTCCAGATGTGTTTGGAGAAGGAGGAGCTGCGGTGGAGGAGGTCGAGGAGGAGGATGAGCCATGGTGGAGAAGGAGGAGGAGGAGCCACGGTGGAGGAGGAGCCACTGTAACATCCTGTACCTAAAAGTTACATTTTTACATGGATTTGTGAGTTACCGAAAACTTTTAACTGCGACCGGTAATTTGATAAGTTATCGCTCGAGTTTATTTTTGAGTTTTTCAAAACTCTATAAATTCCTCATTTAATGATTCAATATTGTAGCACGTGTCAACACAAGTCTCTCGATATTTTCAGAATACTTTTCGGAGCTTCCGTCTATTTTCTATGAATTTCTGAAGTTTATGATGATTTTCAATTACCATCCCGGTAAATGGTTCTTACCATTTAACCATTTGCTTTTTACCTTCTTTAAATTTGGACCGTCAGATCTATTGGGGAATTGATCTAGGCCGTCTATTTTTATATAAATAGATGGGAGAGGGTTGACTCGGTCAGACCCCGAGTCTCTCTCTTTCTCTACTTCTCCCTCCCATCTCCTTCACCTCCGGTCTTCTTCTCCGGTGAGCCGCCGAACATGGCCACCCCTCGCTGGCGCAACTCCATCAATCGCTTCCTCTCATTCTCCTCTTCAATACCCCCATCATTATTCACCTCGAGAACCAAGGAGGATGGAGATCAATCGAATTGGCTGCGGCGTTCCTAGACAGGAATTCGGCGAACCAAGCGGCGACTCAAGCTCTAACAGGTAGGGTTCTTCTTCCCTCTTCTTCTTCTTCTTCTTCCTTTTTCTGCCCCTAATCCTCTTAATTGAACCATAATCTCAAAATCCCCAATCTACTATTTTTCAGGCTGTAAACCCTAGCTCCGGGGATCAGGTTCTTCAAGTTTTCTGTCGATGTTTTATCATTCTAGTGAGGCTGCAAAACAATTGGGGGTGTTGCAGCAGCAACTGCTACTCGAAGTGAGGGGGCATAAGTTCGGTCCTGGCAAGGAGGAGCTGTTGAAGACCGGGGAGAGGTGTGGAAAGCACAGGTGATGGTTAGGCAGAGAGAGAGGCAGAGGTTTTGCGTGTGAAGAAATCCGACGAGGGAGCTATCAGATTTGAAAATAAAGGTGAGGCAGTTCTGTGGAATTCCTGAGTTGTGAGTTTTGGAGTTTAGAATGCTAATTTTTTTGTGTTTTTGGTTGTTGTTGTTAATAACTTGATGATTGGATAAAACGGGAAAACTATGGCTGATTTCCGACATAATATTCCGGCAACTTGTCTGAATTCGGCAAATCAGCAGTTTTTTCAGCCGTGAGTCGAAGAGGTAGAAATCGTTCTCCCTGATAACCTTAAATTCGTAAAGTTTCCGTTAAATCGTAAATTGAGCTAATTACGGAAAACTTTCCTTAAATAGGAAGTTTTCATTTTGGAAAAGTTTCCATTTTTGGAAGTTGACCTGTAAAAAGAAGAGTCAACCGTAGTTAACCGGTTAAAATAAGTCAATTGAATCTTTAAATGAGAATCTGGTCAACTCAGGAATCTTGGTCAAAAATCGAGTTGATCGTTGTAATAATTCGGATAATTTCATAATCGGTATATCGACCCAAGGTTAAAGAATTGGTCTAAGAGACACGTTGGGTGTCCATAGTAATTCCACAAATTACTATACGATACCTAACATCAAACGAATTAGTAAGAAAAACCGATATGTTAAGGTTGTTTAATCGGAAATAATTCTATTAGTTGCAAAGTCGTTAAAGGAAATGAGTTTGGCCAACTGCTGGTCAAATTAAGATTTCCTAGTCAACCTAGGAAAAGACTAAGTCAACGGTATTAAAAACGGATATGTTGGATTAATTGTACAGTCTATGATCGAACATGAGAAGGACTCGACCATGTGGATATTTCGAGGTTGTGCTCGAGGGGCATTCCGAGCAATGAGGAGGTCACATTAAGTACTGTGAGTGGACCTTTGTTTTCAATAACATGCATGCACTTATGTTTTTATTAAATATATTATAACATGAATTTTATTGATTTAATGAGCAAGTGGGGCTAAGAAGGTGGGTTGCTCCCCTCTCGTAAGCTCCTTTGTATGTCGGTTGGAAGGTATGTTATGTTGATTAAATTTGGAATGTTTGTTTTATGGCCATAGTTTTGAGGATAGTCGAGGAACCGTGTCTTATGCATGAGATGCATGTTTTAATTTACTGGAAATGAGTCATATAATAATGACTTTTCGAATTTACTTGTTTTCTTCACCATGAAGGGTCGTCATATATATAAAGATGCTAGCTAGCCATACGGCCCCCTCACTTTGGAATTACAACTTAGGTCGAACTAGGATTCCCAAACCAAGTACCCGTGCACAGTTTAACAATGCATTGAGCCCGTTTTAGCAATCTTCATGTTTAACCTGCATTGCTTTATAAGCGCATGCTATATCTATCTGGATCGTTTTTGATTCAACCATTTTCTCTCATGACAAAAGAGAGGAGCAATAGGATCAAGGTGGTCTGAGCTCCCTACTGAACTACTTGAGCTGATAATGAGAAAGCTTGCTCCTGTAGGCATCCTTCGCTTTGAAGCCATCGGTTCTTGTTGGTATCATACTGCAAAATCCTATATCTCGGCCCCATATTTCACACTCGACATACCTCAAATTCCATGGCTTATGATTCCTGGTGGTGAAGGAAACCATGTCCATACTCGTCGTTTCTTCAACCTCGCAGAGTTCAAGTACTACACCATCCAAAACGCATTTGGAAATATTCCTGATGCACGGTATTGCTTGTCTTCTTAATCCGTTTTCCGGAGATAGAATTGAACTCCCTTCAATATGTTCCACAATCCCTCTAGGCATGAGGAGAGATAATGTCGTCAGAGCTGTCACCTCCTCCAAGCCACCAGCGGCGTCGTCTTCCAGTGAGGGAGTATCGGGTTAACACAACATGCTTACTATAGGCATGGACACCACGAGGGATGGAATAACATCAGCCAGAAGAGTCTGGTAGTAGCCGATGCCTATTACGACGGTATAAGACACTAGTTTATGGTAAGGACTATCCCGTGTTTGTCATCCTTGAGGCTTAAGTCCATCAGCAAAGGTATGTTGTAAAGATCGTAAAAACTGAAAGGCCAGACAATTGTAAGAGTGAATATCATGCTACTCTATAACTATAGTACCCATCATATGCATATATACATGATGTATGATCATTTGTTTGTCTTCCAACTTTTCTTAACTGACAAGTGAATTGGATTTTTTTGGAGTCCTCTGAACTCTGAAGTCGATCTGAAATATCGTTGATCGATTTAGAAGTGCAACTGCTTTACATTGCAATCCCAGAATGATCTGAAGCTAGATTCGCTTTTATGGTTTTGTTTACATTGCAAGTCGTTATTATTAATTAGCATTCAACCCTAAAGTAAGCTAGTGAAATCATCACCTAGACCCAAAAACATGTTAGAAATACCTAGCTTATTCAGACGCCCTACGTATTCTACAATGGCCACGTCACAATGCAGGCTACCCTAAAGTTTTTTTTTATGTATAGGGTTTAGGGTTTAGTTTTTTTTATGATTGTTAAGAGACCATGAGATTGAGATACATCGCTAATATAACCAGATCTGTTATTTTTTATTTCATGGGTTTTAGAGAAGAACTCTTCATGAGGTGCCAGTGATGGGTTTCATGAGGATTCTACTGGGTTTTTTGATCGATTTGGTTTGAGATAAGATGGAGAGAAGGAAGAAGACGCCTACAAACATATGACAAAAACCAAAGCGATAGGAGTATTATTATGGGGTAGAGAGGACATACATACTCCTTTAGTGAGTTCACTGTTCTGCTTTTGACTGGGATTCGCTGCCAAAACAATTTGCATGCATCCAACATTTTGCTATCTCACCCTAATCTAGATTTCAGTAAACTTATCAATCCTCAATCATCTCATTCTCTCCATTAAAGCAAAAATGGCCAAATTAAAACCCAAGCACCACATCATATCCCACGGTTGATTCTACCTCTTATACACATTTACTGACCCCAAAATCAAACGAGATGACTACTATCTACCCAACCACTGTGCTCACTTGCTGTCAGTGAAATCTGCATCGATAACATCTCCATCAGGTCCCTTGCCTGATGAGGATGATGATTCCGAAGACCCATCTTCAGCACCGGGTGGTGTTGGCCCTGCACCAGCACCAGGCTGGTTGTAAAGGGACTGTCCAAGCTGCATAACTTCCTGGTTAAGGGCTGCCATCGCATCCTTAATAACCTGGGTGGAACCCCCAGAAATCGCCTCCTTGAGCTCTCCAAGTTTTGCCTCAACCTTCTCTTTAACAGGGGCTGGAACCTTCTCTCCCAGCTCCTTAAGCTGCTTCTCAGTCTGGTAGACAACAGAATCTGCCTGGTTCTTTGTATCAATGGCTTCTCTCTTCTCCTTGTCCTCCTTAGCAAACTTCTCTGCTTCACTAACCATTCTTTGTACCTGTGTGTTTCATGACATTTTCAAATATAAGTCAAAGAGTACAAACATAGATAGCTGTGGACCATGAAGTGTGACATGCGTTGCTTTCTCCTTTATAAAATCTCCAAATTACATCGACTCATCTCCAAATCATGCATAACAAAGCAACCATTTTTCAGCTCTAATCAGGCACATCATAATTGGTACGTACCTCATCATTAGGCAGGGTGCTAGCACCAGTAATGGTAATATCCTGCTGTTTTCCAGTGCCCTTGTCAATAGCAGCGACAGAGAGTATACCATTGGCATCAATGTCAAACTTCACTTCAATTTGAGGAGCACCACGTGGAGCAGGCGGGATACCATCCAAACGGAAGCTACCAAGAGATTTGTTATCTCTAACAAATTCCCTCTCCCCTTGAAGAACATTGATCTCCACACTAGTCTGTCCATCTGCAGCCGTTGAGAATACCTCTGACTTGGAGGTAGGTAGAGTGGTGTTTCTTGGGATGATCTTTGTCATGACACCACCAAGGGTCTCCAAACCCAGTGACAGTGGTGTCACATCCAACAATACAATGTCACTTACATCTCCAGCTAATACACCAGCCTAGAATCAGGCAAATAAAAGAAACACCAGTCAGGTAACCATAACCGTAAGAGAAAAAATAAAAAATCCCCAAAGAGGACAATTATACATCAGTGTAATGCTATCAATTGTAGAAAGAAATCATAACCCACCTGCACTGCAGCACCAAGGGCAACAACTTCATCAGGGTTGACTGTAACATTTGGTTCCTTCCCAGTCAACTTCCTTACAAGTTCCTGAACAGCAGGTATACGTGTTGAACCACCAACAAGTATTACCTCATCTAGGTCTTTGAAGGAGAGCTTTGCATCCCTCAAGGAATTTTCAACTGGTGATTTAACTCTGAAGTAAAACATAAAAGAATAAATCAGTATTTTGACTGCAAAATGTCCATAAATTAGACTGTAACATAAAAAGAAAAATCTAGTAAAGATGGCACAAATTACAATAAAAGTTCATACCTGTCGAGAAGATCTGAGCACAACTCCTCAAACTTGGCCCTAGTAAGGGTTGTCTCAATATGCTTGGGGCCATCTTGCGTAGCAGTAATAAAAGGCAAGCTGGAACAAAGCAATTATAACCGATGAAAGACTCTTCCCAGTACTAAAACATGCAAAAAGTGCCAAAAATAAGAATTATTCAGTGTAATATTCAAAATTATATCAGAAACAGACCTGATATTTGCCTGTGTCAAAGATGACAACTCCATTTTGGCCTTCTCAGCCGTCTCTGTCAGCCGCTGAAGAGCTTGTTTATCCTTCAATAGATCAATTCCTTCATTTCTTTTGAAGTCTGCAGCAAGCCAATCAACAATCCTCTGAAAAATATAACCACCATTATTAGTGTTCATCTCACTTCACCGAAAGGAAAGAGACTTTAATAAGAAGAGCGGGTAGAATTGGTGTGTATCTAATGCATCAGAGAGAATGAAAAAGAAATCAACTGACCTTATCAAAATCATCACCACCCAAATGTGTATCTCCAGAAGTCGATAGCACTTCAAACACTCCATCACCAACCTCCAGAACTGTAATAGAACAATTTGGTGTTTAGCAAAAGGTTTCAAATCAACATTCACAGAGATGGCCAGGCAACATATCCAAGTAAACAATACCATTACCTGAGACATCAAAGGTACCACCTCCAAGGTCAAAAACCAAGATTGTTTCATTATTCTTCCTTTCAAATCCATACGCTAATGAAGCGGCAGTAGGTTCGTTTATGATCCTCAGAACTTCCAACCCAGCAATACGGCCAGCGTCTTTGGTAGCAGTCCTTTGAGAATCATTGAAGTATGCAGGCACTGTGACCACAGCTTTGGTGACTTTATCATTTAAAAACTTTGAAGCATCATCCACCAGCTTTCTCAAAACCTGATTCAGAGCATAAACAACATTATCAAAAACAAAACCAACACAAAACATCATTTTTCACAAAAAAAAATCAAATCTTATCAACAAAATCACCATCTTGTATTCAACAAATTAATGAAGACCAATGTACAACAATGGCACACATCAAGAAAAAGAAACATTCTGAATTTTGTAATCATCTGAGCAGAGATTAAACACTATAAGGAAATGAAATCGGAAGCGAAAAACTACCTGAGCAGAGATTTCTTCAGCAGCAAACTGTTTCCCAATAGCAGGGCAATCGAGCTTAACATTCCCATTCTCATCTCTGACAACTCTATAAGAAACCTGCTTCGACTCTTCGTCAACCTCAGTCATCTTCCTCCCAATGAACCTCTTCACAGAGAAGAAAGTATTCTCCGGGTTCACAACGGCCTGTCGTTTCGCAATCTGCCCCACAAGCCTGTCCCCATTCTTAGTATAAGCCACCACAGACGGCGTCGTTCTCTGCCCCTCGGCGTTCGTCACTATGGTCGGCTTCCCGCCCTCCATGGCGCCGACGGCCGAGTTCGTCGTCCCCAAGTCTATGCCGACAACTTTCTCGTTGACCACGCGGAGCGGCGCGGCGCGTCGCGCGGCGAGGTTGGGCCGGAGGGTGACGAAGCCCCGGAGCGGCGCCGTTTGGCCGAGTCTCTGGCGACCGAGGAACGGCGACGATTTTGGGGAGGTTCCCAGGACGTTGATTTGAGCGGAGCAGGCCATTCTGAGATTGAGAATTTAGGGTTTTGAGGAAAAGCGGCGAACCAGTGAAGAGTAGATAAAGGGTTTTTTCCGAGGACCAGAGTGGAAGGGTTTAAATTCTCTACGCTTAGGATCTGCATAGGATTTCTCCTTCACTTGCCACCTCATCGACAATTCATCCAACGACTGGTAATCAACACTGAAATATTTCCGAAATAATAGTAAAGGTTGCTCATCATCCGGCGGTGGTGGTGTTAATGTACCTATTAAATAGTTTACCCACCCTAAAATATCATATTTATTTTCAACGTTGCCAATTTTTAATTGCATCACAACGTCAACGGTTTGGTGCTATCATTTTCCTTGACCAACCAAAGTTCAAGTTTTGCGTAATTTAGTTTCAAAAAACAGTTTTGCGTAATTTTGCAAAATATTAAAAATGTTGAACGATATTAACATGGAATGACGAATATATATATATATAGTGTGGATCAGGAGCGGAGGTCCGTTCCTAAGCTTAGAAACGGATTTCATCATTTTGACCCACTTCTCGATCGAATTTCCTCAAACTTCCTTCTAGACATATCTATATCATCTTGTGTAGATCATCTCTGCAAAATTTCAGCCAATTTGGTGATCATAAAGACCTTCAAACTTATGTTACAAAAAAGATGGACAAACTGGACAGAATTCTATCCGTCAGTTTTGTAACGCAAGTTTGAAGGCCTTTATGATCACCAAATTGACTGAAATTTTGTAGAGATGATCTACACAAGATGATATAGATATGTTTAGAAGGAAGTTTGAGGAAATTTGATCAGGAAGTGGGTCAAATGATGAAATCTGTTCCTAAGCTTAGGAACGGACCTCCGCTCCTGATCCGGACTGTATATATATATATATATATATATATATATATATATATGTGTTGTTTTAGGAGCGTATGTCTGTTCTTTAGCTAAGGAACGGATTTCATTATTTGATTCACTTTTTGATCATATTTTCTCATCTTAAGAGCATCTTCCACCATAAACTAAATCTTTAGCTAAATTTACCATAAAAACAAAAATATTATATGAAATCTTGTTTTAACTTACCAAACTCTCTCACCATAAGCTAAATTTTTAGCTAAACTAATACCAATTTGGCTTAAAATTGACTCCCACCATAAGCTAAAACCATTTTTTTGTCATGTATTTCTTTTGAGTCAATAATTAACCATGAATTTTTTATATATAAATATACTCGATATATGGCTCATATGGAAGATCTCGTCGAAATCTTTACGATGGTTATTAGTACAAATATTTTTAATTTAGATGATAGTATACATTAGAAGGATAAATCTAAAGTGAAATAATGTGGTAAATATTTACAATCAAGTATCTGTTCATTCATATTCAATGACTTATATGCAATATCACAATAATATATGAACTTATCATGTAATATGTACCTTTATATAAAGGAGACATATGACACATAATATAAGACATTTTTCTTCTCCTACATTTTGCTTTTCTCCTTTCTCTCTATATCATTCTTCAGTTTTATAACATGATATCAGCACGTTTTCGCTCATTAGTTCTATAAACTCCATGATGATGTACGAGATGTTGGTGCAACTTTTGTTGCTCATTATCCACACTCATGATCTATGAGTTTTTTTTACCTCTTGCTTTGTTATATATAATTCTCTATCATTTATCTACATGTGTGTTTGTTTATATTGCTCAATTCTATCATAACAATTTCTTATATTAGTGAGCCTGAAGTTTCACTAAATAATTCTCAAACTAGAAGTTTTGAGATTATGAACCTGAAGTTTAAGATTGCATTTGACTTGCAATTCTAATTGCTTGCATGAACCTGAAGTTTGTGCATATAAATGTGATCCATTGTTCATTATATTCGAACTCGAAGTTTCCATGTTGATATATATATTACGAACTTGAAGTTTCAAACAACATATTTGGATCTATGATGATCGATGTGTTCTATGGTGCAAGTCATTGCATAACAGTTAAGACCACGAACACTGATTAATGAGTTTATTGTATATTATTGATTGGATCAAAAATCTATGTTCCTACATTGAAATATGTTATGAGTCGAAAACTATAACAAATTGGACTTTGATACTCATGATTTCTGGCAAGAAGTACTCATCTTATTGATAGAATGAATCTCTTTATATAGGGGAATACATTACCTCTATGGCTATTACATGGATATGTGTAAAACCATATTACAACATGGATTACTACATAAAACTCGTATACAAGACATGAACCAAGACACATACATATCAAATATTCTAGAACAATAAACTAAAAAAACGAACAATGTAGTTACCTACTTACCTACGGAGGAAGATGACCTCCTTCGAAGCACATTGGAGGCTGGACTCCCGGTGGCCGAGGCGCTCACCGGATTCTGCAAAGGCGGTGTTCGGTAGGGAGCGACAGTGCAGGAGTGTCACTAAACACTTATTTGTGATTTTGATGACATTTTAACTGTACAGGCCTAACCAAAAACTTTCTAACTCTAAGAGCAATGCAGGAATGGATTAAAAGTTTGGGTTAGAGTAGCAAATGGACCAAAAACTACATGCAGCGAGCATAAACTGGTCTAGGGTAATGATGGGTCCCATATGGGACCCAGCTAGTCCGACTAATACCTGGGTTGAGAATTAGATCACCGATTGGTTTAGGGTAACAGAAAGCAAGGGACCCACGTGAAAGACTAAATAAATTTGCTACATACCCTTATGTGTTGATGTCCACAAAAATGAAAAAGACTAAATCAATGGGTCTTGATTTTCGTTTGCAAACGGGCCGTAAAGTACGGACACGGTACGAGCACGAACACGATTAAAAGTGGTCCGGCACGGCACGAGCACATTACCGGCCCAACACGTTATCTTAATAGGTCGGGCTGGGCCTAGAAAAAATGAGCCCACAGGCTCGTCCCGGCCTGAGCCCGTTATAGGGCCGGCCCGACCCAAACACGATAAGTTAAGGCCCACTGCCCGGCCCGGCTCGCTTTAAAATATATATATATATATATATATATATATATATTTTTTTTTTCTTTATAATATGAAGATTATATATTTATAAATAATATAAAATTTGTTTTAAGTCCGGCACGGCACGAGCACATTACCGGCCCAACACGTTATCTTAATAGGTCGGGCTGGGCCTAGAAAAAATGAGCCCACAGGCTCGTCCCGGCCTGAGCCCGTTATAGGGCCGGCCCGGCCCAAACACGATAAGTTAAGGCCCACTGCCCGGCCCGGCTCGCTTTAAAATATATATATATATATATATATATATATATATATATATATATTTTCTTTATAATATGAAGATTATATATTTATAAATAATATAAAATTTGTTTTAAGTGTGAACAATAACTTATAAATACTAATAATTATTCATTTTGATTCTTTTAGACTCATAAAAAGTTTCGCCAAAACATTACCAAGTATAAATAATGATCATATGATTCATATATCATATATTTTTTTAGTTTCTTGGTAAAGAAAACAAATGATCGATAAAAAATATGAGTTATTTTTCATTTGTTTTTGTTTTTGTATACTATGATATCAATTTTGAACTAATTTATATTTTTAACTACAAATAGGTCTGATCCGGTCCAATATGTTCTGAGTTTGAATTGTGGATCGGCTGGGTCTTAAATTTAAGTAAATAGACGGGTCCGAACCGGAACCCGTTAAAATTTAAGCAGTAATGAGCCAGTCCAAGTACGTCTCAAAACCCGATCAAACAAACCAGACCAAGCTGGACCGATCGTTTGCCACCTCTAAACCCGGGTTAAGAATTTGTCCAACCCCCTAACATGGGTGCATTTGCCCTAAACCCTCGCTCATTTCTAACTCTCCAAAATGGTTCAAACCCTAGTCCGAACCATAGCCATGGCCGCCACCACCACCGCTCGCACCGCCGCAATCTCCTCTCTCATCCCCAAGCGCCTCCTTTCCTCCACCTCCAGAATCACCCGTCCCCCCTTCGTCCCCTCTCTCATCCTCGGCCGACGATCTCTCGCGCCGCTCTCCCACGCCGTCCGTCCCTTCCCTGCCGCCACGCGTTTCACCTCTATTCGCTGCCGCGTCAACCGCTCCGGCGGGTCGTACTCCCCCCTTAACTCCGGTTCCAACTTCAGCGAGCGTCCGCCGACCGAGATGGCTCCGCTCTTCCCCGGCTGTGACTACGAGCACTTCCTCATCGTTATGGATAAGCCCGGCGGCGATGGCGCCACTAAGCAGGAGATGATCAACTGCTATATTCAGACCGCCGCTAAAGTCCTCGGCAGGTCTCTGATTTTCTGAAATTAATAGCAATAGATATAAAGATTGTTTGATATAGAGATTTGGAGATGAAATGTGTGATATTTCGATTCGTATTTTAATGTTTTATTTGTGTGTGAGAACTTATTGTTGATGTTATGGTGTTACAGTGAGGAGGAAGCGAAGAAGAAGATCTACAATGTGTCATGCGAGAGGTATTTTGGCTTTGGAGTGAACATTGATGAGGAGACCGCCAACAAGCTTGAAGGTTTGTGGTGTTAAGTTGCCGGAAACGTCTTAAGTTCCTGTATTTGGTGTGGCTTTTTGATTGTTGCATGTGTTACTGACTTTAATTTGTTGTCAGGTTTGCCCGGAGTTCTTTTTGTGCTTCCGGATTCATATGTTGATGCTGAGAATCAAGACTATGGGGGTAAGTTCTTGACTATAAATGATTGACATTAATATGATAGCAAGTTGCATGAAGAAATTTGGTGTGTTAATGAGATTTTGTTCATGATTTGAAATATTATGTTGCAAGTTATTCATCTATCTGTTGGTTGAGAAATTTAACTTGCCTGATTTGCATTCATGTGCGTTTTTTGATTTCCTGATGGTGCATCAGATATAATGTATTATCAGGTTGGTTCAAATTTAGTTTTAAGATTTGTAGTCCATCATGGAGAAATTGAACCCCATAGTGTGACGGGTGGTGTGTACAAGGCCCGGGAATGAATTCACCGCCATATGGCTGACCGGCGATTACTAGCGATTCCAGCTTCATGTAGGCGAGTTGCAGCCTACAATCTGAACTGGGGCCTTACAGGCATTATTTAGCTTCTAATGCTCATGGACTTACATCAAATGTCTCTCTAGACTGTTCTGTGCTTATAATTCGTGGAGATGCAGATCAGTAGAGATGAAACATATTGTCAAATAATTTAATCCAATTGAATCATAGAAAAATGATATGTTTTATGATAAGAATGCATTGACCAGGTTGTCAGAGTGCTGTGTTCTTAATTGCTATAATTCCTCATGGAAAAGTTAAATAGGCCTCTACAACTATATTTCTCCACTGGCTTATCTGTTTAATAAAATTGACTGTCCTTTTAAAGATTTTCATTCATGTGCATGTTTTTCTTTTTTCCTTGATTCTACGCCACAGGTCTATCTTGTTTTTGAATTTTGTAGTCCATCTTGGAGAAGTTGAACTGGCCTTACATGCATTATCTAGCTTCTAATGCTAATGGACTTACATCAAATGTCTCTCTAGACTGTTCTGTGCTTCTTATACTATGGAGATGCAGATCAGTGGAGATGAAACATATACAATTGAATCACAGGAGAGTGATATCTTTTATGATAAGAATGCATTCACTAGGATGTCAGAGTACTGTGCTCTTAATTGTTTTGGTTCCTTGTCAATCTTGGAGAATTAAATAGGCCTTACAAGTATCATACAACACAGGTCTCTGTTGACTGCCTTGTGTTTCATATTATATGGAGATGCAGGTTTGTGGAGATTAAATGTTTAAAAAAAACTTAAAATGTGTGGTAAATGTGCATTTGAGTTTAATTGTGTTTTGTGTTTTTGTTAAACCAACTTTCCATTGGTTTCTTTAATTTCTTCATTAAGATGTGTTGTATATTGCAGTGTTCGGAAATTGGCGGTTGCATTTGACTAAAAATCTCAGATACCTGTATGATTTGATGCACTCTCTTGTCTTATCACTCAGTCCATCTTGGCAAAGCTAATAAGCCTCAAGCGGGCAATGCCTAGTTTTTAATGCTATCATACTCACAATAATTCCCTCCATCTTTATTGGGTTTCTCCTTTATTGGGTGGAGACTCAGAATCATTGGAGTTGATACATCTTTTTGCAAGAGAATGCAGTTCACCTTTTTCATTTACAAAAACGTCATGCAGAAAGTTTTTGGAAATTTGACTTGATGTTGTCAGTTCATCTACATTCTGGCCATTCTTCTTTGGCTGCTTGCATGGGTGGAGATTAATGATTTGAGTTGATAAATGTTGTTAGTTTCAAAGTTATGTAAATTGTTGTGGAACTCAAAAGCTGTAACTTTCTCAATGCAGCGGAGTTGTTTGTCAATGGAGAAATTGTTCAAAGGTCTCCTGAAAGGCAGAGGAGGGTGGAGCCACAGCCCTCAAGAGCTCAGGACAGACCCCGATACAATGACAGAACTCGATATGTGCGTAGGAGGGAAAATGTGCGGTGAAAATAATGGCGGGCTAGAAATGTGAATAACTATGGTGAGAGGCAGTGCTAGCTTTCTGAGAGCATATCCCCATCCAAATGAGTCAAGAATATGCTATATGTTGCTTGATAAGTACTTTCAAGTAAGTATGTTTGGAATTTGATCGTGATTCGCCTCTGTGATGACTGAAAGTCTAGAAGCAATTTGATAATTTCTGATAACTTGAATTATTAAGATACTCGACTTGAATTTTTTTGTGTCAGTTGCTGTGTTATGTTAATTGCAAATCTTTCTGTATTTCATTTCTAGACCCCTTTAATGTCTGTTCTGAATCTGGCCATGGCAACTGTTGTGTGTTACTTTGCTTATTTGCCCATCTCATGGTTTCAAGTACCCACATATTCCATCTTAGCTTCCCCATATTACATAAGATTTCTATTTCTAAGCGGATTTACAGCTCTTCTACAATCTTACCTTTTGATCTGTTGAGCAATTCCATAAAAAAAACAATAATTACAAATTTACAGGTTTTTGCTGTGTTGTAACGTTGCTATCTTTTGTACTTCTTTGAGGTGTTGAGTCTTTTATCGGTCGTATAACCCCAAACTCAAACCCAGAAGACATTGAAAAACAATGTTATTTTGAGAAGAAACAATGCTGTTGAAAACTACCCTAAAAAGAAAAAGCACTTGACAGTAAGCCATGCTCTAAAGAGCCTGACTTCTGCCATTTTAGTTTGAATTAGCTGCAACATAGCATTTGGACACTGAGACTTGCATGTCATACAAAACATGAGAGGTAGAGGGCCCTTTCCCACAACATTTGGACACTCATCACTCCAGTGCTCCCCATACACTCATCACTCCAGTGCTCTTGAGGGCAGACGTCCTAGACACCCATGGTCAAAGTGGCTACAGTGGCCATCATTGAGAAGATCACACAACGGACACACTCATGCCACTCATCAGCCACATAATTATCACGAAGGTTTGACATAATTACCGCTGCGAGGGAGAGATAGAATCAGAGATTGGTTTTTTTTTCAAGTTTAGGGTACGGTGTTGGGTGAAGAATGAAACGAACTTGGCGTTTTTATACAACTTGGTAAATATGTACTATAGCAAACCCTTCCAAAATCTATATTCTGCATATGGTACCAATATATGGTAACAACTTGTGGTATATGATGGTTAAGAAATAATTCATGGCACAGTTTAACCAAGGTGGGAGTAGATAAATTAATGAATTGCCAATTTCTGAAAAGTATAGGCCATATGGATACTAGAAATCATGCAACCTGCTGCGTTAAATTTTGACACTACCTAAAAAACACTTTAGCCGATGAATTTTAATAAAATTCGACGGCCTGTTAGATAATTCCGTTGGCTAAAATAATAGTTCGACGAAATTTCATCGGTTAAAGTGTCGTCGGCCATACTTTAACCGACGACAATAGTGACAATCGTCGGCTAAAGTCCAAATTTTAGCCTACGATGAAACTCTTTGTCGGTTTAAATTTTTGTTGTCGGTTTAAAGTTTGGAATTTACCCGATGACTTTATAGACTTTTGCTGATGAAATTTCATTGGACAAAACTTCCTCCGCTGGTCAAAATAGTTGACCAAACCAAACTTTAACCGATGAAAGACTTTATATATCGTCGGCTAAAATATGAAAACTCATAGGCTAAAGTATACATGTCACCGGCTAAAGTTCATTTTAGCTGACAAGATGTGTCATTTTCGTCGGCTAAAGTTGCTGGTTTCTAAAGAAAAAAAAAACTGCAGATTCTGGACTTCTATTCTCAAAACCTACAAATTCCACAATTTTATTTCCACAATAGCCAACAACACCCAAAATGAAAACAAAACACATTTTCATTAACAAATACAAATTAATAAAACTTAAGCGTACATTTTAAACTTAACACTTAAACTAAGTTACGTGTTTAAACTAAACCCCACTACCAGGATCAGTAGTTTGGCCGACGAAAAATTTTCGTCGGCCTGTTAACCAAATTTATCGACAAAGACTCGTCGGCTATGACTTTAGCCGATGAAACTAGAAGTAGTCGTCGGCTATACTTTGAGACTTTAGCCGGCAACAATTTTATCTATTTCGTCGGCTAAAGTGTCATCCTATGGCCGACGAAAAATTATTTCATCGATCATAGTCTGACACTTTGGCCGACGAAAAATTTAATATATTCATCGGCTAAAATACTTAATAAAAAAATTTAAAAAACCATAGCCGACGAATTATAACTAAATTCGATCGCTATAGTAGTATTTAGCCGATGACATTTTCTATAATTCGTCGGCTAAACCTTGAAAAAAATAAAAATAATATAGCCGACAAATTATAGTAAATTCATCTGCTAAATACTATTATAGCCGACAAATTATGGCAAATTTCGTCATCTATAAGTCCATTCCAGTAAAAAAACCCAAAATTTCTAAATTACCATTCCAAGCAACCTGCAAATTACACCAAAACAATTTCATATAACCAACAACACCATCAATAGTGACAACATGTTTTTCATTAAAATATTGAACAAAAACATGTCACAAAATGACATGAAGTAACATGTCACAAAATAAGCCAAACAAGCCCAAGAAATCTTACTGAAAAAAACATGTCACAAAATGACATGAAGTAACATTCCTAAGAGAATGGAATCTGACGCCTCTAGCTAGACAGGAAGAAAATACCAATGCTTCTATCTATGAAGACATGAGAGGAAATATAAGCTGACAATTTCGTAGGCATTCATTCGCTATCTATGAGGAAGCTAGTGCTTCTGGAACCAAGCCAACTTCTAGTCTTGAAGAATCTTTCGAGGAAGAAGATGCTAAAAGATCTATAATGATGCTAAAATCAGAAAAACTAAAGAGCTTGTATGAACAAGCGGAAATTTATGAATTTACAAAAGAGCTTGAAAAGATCATGAAAGAGATTTCCCAAGTACAACTGAGAAAGAACAAAATGAAGATTCTTCCTTATCAAGCAGCAAAAGAAAAACTAGGCGAATCCTCGACAATGGAAACCAAAAATATTCCTCAGAGAAGTACTGTAGTTCAGAATATCACGAACTACCCCACTAAGATTATTCTAGAAAATAAGATTAAACTTCTTAAGCGACAAGCTCCTACAGGGAAACTAGGAGAACAAAGTTCTTATAAGTACATCCCTACAAAACCTAAATAGGGACAGTCTGTATATGAAAAAGGGGTTTATCTGGATCTTGATAGGATAGGAGACAAGAGAAAGACAATAGACAACTGGGTAGCTAGCTTAAGGCTAACTCAGGCTTGGGTGTTTTCTAAATATGCCTACGAGGAAGCTCATGCATATTATGAGTCTACCTTAACTGGCATAGTCTAGAAATGCTATCAGTCTTTCAAGCGAAGCTCTCAATGGCCTGACTAACAACCAAATTGGCTAAAACCAATAATCTTCTAGATTTCGCATGTCCTACCTATGCACAATTTTGTGGAGACGTTATTGGGCATAATGAGCAGTCTAAAGAAAGAGCTAAGGTAAATATTCAAAAGTTGAGCATTTGCAACATGAGGTACTTTGAAGAGTACACTAATGAGTTCCAAAATTACTACTGTACTATTGGAGACCTAGATAATGAAGATATAGTCATAACCTATTTCAGGGAGTTATCATAACTATGGAACGATGCAACAATACAATCTTTGGAAGAAAATCCTTTGCCGTTTTTTCGGTAGGAGAAATTGCTGAAATAGTCAGGGATCTCCTGAGAAAGCAATGTGTTGAAAACAGAAAATCCAAAACTACGAAGAAGCAACTCAGAGGAGTTGAAAATATGTGTCCTAAGATATTGAAGACACCAACTCAGTAGGGATGTCACATAGAGAAAAAGTACAAGAAAATGTTTTCTGACAACAATCAGAGAAAAAAATTTGCTTCTAAGAAGAATTATAAATTCAGGAAAAACTCCTTCAAAAAGAGCTCTGCAGGGGAAAGATCTGCTCCTAGAAAGAGATTTTTTAAAAGAACAAAAAAAAAATTCCTCGAATTCCTTTCGGGAAGTGAAGAAGTGCAGATGTTGGTTTTGCAAGGCAGAAGGACATCATGCAAATGAATGTCAAAAAAGGACAAGAGATCTACAAAGGTTTTAATTAAAGAATATGATGCAGCAATAGAATATGCAAACTTGAAGGGTTTTGAGATAGCATATTCTGATGAAGAGAATGATTCAATATATTCTCTTGAGTTCCCATCGGAAAGTGAAATAGAAAACACTTCAGAAAGTTCTAAAGAAGAAGAAGAGCACGGATATCGTCCTGTGTTTGTCCTAAAAGTCCTAAATTGGAAGGAAGAAACTACTGATATTATCAGTAAGTTCCACTCCAATCCAAGAAGATTTACATGTGATTAATGCAACTACGATGATAGTAATTCAATTCTCATGTACTGTAAAAGTACATGTGAAACCTATCATCGAGAATGCTTCATTACAGAATTACGAAGAAAAACCAAAGACAATGAAGCTCACATCATGGTAGAACAAGAATATAAAGAGTTCTACGAAGCTAAGAAACAACAATGACATAACTTAAAAGAAGATTTGAAGAGAATGAAGTTAGTAACTTCATTAAGCCAGAACAAAGAATTAAAGGAGTCCTTTAATTCCATTAATGAATCAGCAATAGGGCAGGAAGAAGACCTTATCACATAACCTGTTATACAACAGATTGAGACTTTTGATCCCATCAACGAGCCAGATAAAAGAGAAATCAATCATTTCATTAAACTGTCTCAGACCCTGAGTCAGAAGAAGAGTATGAATCCCCTTTAGATGAGTCTCGCTCAAACCCATTAGAGCAAGAAAGCTCAGATGGAGAAGAAGAATTTATCAAAGAGTATAACCTAAAGGTGTGTGCTAATAAGATCGAGCAGAAGAGAATGTCAACTTTTGCAGAAATAGAAAACTTGCTGATGCCAGTAATCAATGAAGATCCCTAGTTGTACTAGAAAATAGATATATCCAGTATATTGTGATCACAAAATGCATGATGTAAATACTATTTGTCATGTTAAAGCAATCCCTCATTACAGGAAAAATGACAAAAAAGAGATGAAAAGTCAAATTCAAGAGTTGATCAGACCTTCTAATAGTCCTCATCATGCTCTAGCCTTGGTAAGAAATCATGCAGAGCAAGTAAGAGGAAATGCTAGAATGATAATTGACTACAAAGATGTAAACAAAAAGACGGTTACCAGATAGCCTAAGTAAGAGTGCTTATCAATCAACTCAAAAGAGCCAAGATCTGCTCTAAATTTGATGCAAAATAAGGATTTTGGCAAGTCAAGATGCATCCAGACTCCATTGCTTTAACAATATTCGGAACACCTCAAGGGCACTATGAATGGCTGGTTATGTCATTTAGCCTCAAGCAAGCCCCGTCTGTTTTCCAAAGGAAAATGGATAATATTTTCAAACTTTACTCAAATTTTTGTATAGTTTATATAGATGACATTCTTTTCTTCTCGCGAACTATGAACGAATATCTGAAGCATCTTGAACAAGTATTCAGGTTGATTTTCCATAAGGGAATCATCCTTGGACAAAAAAGATTCACCTCATAAAAGGAGAAATCGATTTCTTAAGCATTCATGTTAAATTTGGAGAGATTTTTCTCCAAGATCATATTGTCAAAAAAATTAGTCAGTTCCCAGAACATATTCCTGATGCAAAATCTTTGCAGAGGTTTTTGGGAGTTGTCAACTTTGCGAGAGATTTTATTCCTCAAGTTAGTGGTCTTATTGCTCTACTATCTCCAAAAACAAGCTCCAAAAAGAAATGGTCATTAACAAAAGATGACAGTAATACTGTCAGAAAGATCAAAGAGCTAACCAAGAACTTGTCTCCTTTACAGTTACCTGAAGAAGGAGATTCAATCATTTTGCAGACTGATGCAAATGATTATTATTGGGCAGGATTTGTCTTGGCTATTGCCCCAGATTTCTTTCTAGAAAGTTCAACACAGTAGAGTTAAACTATGCTACTGGAGACAAAGAAGTGTTTGCTCTTATTAAGAGCATAAAGGAGGCTGGGGCTTTTTAGGGAACAAATTAGTAATTATGACTGATAATAAACGAGTAAAAAATTTAAAATCTACAAATTAACTGATGCTGCAGATAGGGGAAGTGCTGAGATGGCAAATGTTTTTATCTCAGTATGGATATAATGCTGAAATGGTTGTAGGTAACAAGAATTTCTTACCAGACGCCCTTACAAGAGGTTACAAGAGAAATGACAATGATTCAAAGAGATGACAAGGATGAAGGACGCAACCCAAGAAATAAAAGACCAGAATCAAGGGAGAAGAATCTTTAGGAAAGCTATAAGATCGGTGATAAGACTGTAGGTCCTCTTCATGATGGACCAGGTTATCAATTCATCGTATCTTATGGAGCAGCTAAAACAAGTCAAGCAACAGGTCATGACAAGATAAAACCAGCTGATTGGGATAAAAGTTTAGAATTCTCCTTGTAAAATGAAATTCAGTTCGGAGTATCTAGTGAAGAATAAATTCTCACTCCAGAGTATTTGTTGTATCCCAAAGATACAACCTCAACTGATCGGTCTCAAGGTAAAAGACTTGTTAGCCCGTCTCAAACGACAGACGGTAAAGACATATCAAGTCTATTAATGGCTGCTACTTTGCCAAAAAGCAGAATCACCCATTTTAGGGGAAACAGATCACATGTGGTCATAGGGAAGAAAACTATTCATGGTTTGCCTTTAAAGATTTTTAAAGAACTAGTTTTCCAGACAAAACGGTTGTTAGCGTTCAAGAAAAAGATTATTATAGACAATATTCTTTATGCTTTTCATGAAAAAAAAATGAAGATCATCTGCTTAAAACCATTGAAGAGAAGAAATGCATGGAATCCATGCAAGAGAAAAGGAAAAGTCCAAGGTGGCATATCTAGAAAATCTAGAAAGGGCCAGATCCCTATGACAATGATAAAAAGGTTCGAATAGTTCAAATTCTATGAGCATCCAGGAAAAGGAAATGTGCTTCCTCTCACCTTGTCTGTCATTCCTAGCATACATTATGGGAGATATCTGGTCAATGTCCAAACTGAACACGCTCAGAAACAAAAATTGTGAATAATAGAGAATGATTTTGTTCATAATCTTTGGACAAAATCTAATGAAGACCTAGAGGGATTCCCAGAATTGATAGTTCAGGCTGTCAAGAACATTAGACCAGACGGATGTATCCTGAGATTAAAGTTCATATCAACCCCACCTGAATGGATAATGCTGAAAGAACAAATGAACTATATCCCTCCTTATCAATATGTCAGGATAATTCAAGGTCTGATTAAGGGATCAAGCAAAATAGGTGGTAATGACAGTCCAAATCAGAGTATTCCATGAATGAAGGCTATGACAATCATGTGTATCAAAACTATGGTGCGAATGGATTATGATTCAAGCCTACTGGCAAGCGGAGAAAAAATAATGGTTTCTTGCTATAATCATCCTCCACAAGTGAATTATGACTTTTTCTTAGCCATCATGAGAAATAAAGTTGACTGTACCCTAGCTATTGAGTTGAAAGGGTAGAAAAAGAGAAATGATATAGGATTCCTTATCTCTTTCCTTATGACTCAAACCTAGACAGTGAAGAAAAAGATAGAAAAGCACCAGAAGAGGAACAAGAAGGCAAAGATTCGTTGGCTGATTATGATTGCACTGATGAAGAATATTACAATACAATGAACATGATGGAGAAATGAGCGGTAGCCGACGCATCACGACAAAAGATTTTTTTTGTTAAAGTTAGTGTGTTCTTCTTTTCTCTGCCGACACATAAAAACAAATAACTTTATGTTTGCTAAAGAAGTTTGATTTTCTTGTCACCCACTTTCTCTTAGCTTTGTTTAATTCGGATTTGGATTCCGTGTGCTATATAGAGCATTAAACATATGAGAGAAGACATCGAAAAACTTGGAATATAGAAGTTGGAAACACTCTCAACTTTCCTCTTGAAGTTAGAAAGCCAGAAAAATAGTGTGTGGAAACAGTGTCTCAAGTATAGTAAAATAAGATTGTGAGTGTAAGTATTGTGTGAATATTTCAAGTCTGTAATCATTCAGTGTGAAGTGCTTTTATTACAAGTAAGTATCTTGTGTTTGTAATTATAATTATGAGTATCTAAACAGCTTATAGTTGTTTACCCAAGAGCGGGCTCTGAGTTCTGTATTTGTAGTTATGTTATGATTAAATAAATTCTATCCTGTGCCTATAATTCCATCACAAAAATATTTTGTTCAGTATTATTTTAATTTCAGTAGCTAGTTTGAATTTTATATTTGAGATATTTTTGTTTACTAAAATCTATGAATCTTTCACCTTAAGACGACAGTGATTCCGTCAGTATAGTAACCATTTAGACAGAAGGTCGTTAGATGAAGTTTTGGCATGATGAAGGCTAGTTCTTAAGTTGATAGGTGATTAAGTTTTGGTTTTTAAATTATCCCAAATAAAATTTTTGAGTTAAAAAAATCCTGTTTAGTTTGTTTTAACGGAATTTTTAACTAATTAGACAAAACTGTCGAATTTTAAAAGTTTGAGGGTATACTTGATTAATTTGAAAGTAAAATGACAACTGCTTTTTGGGCTATAATTTGAGAGTATACAAGTGTTTAACCCTTCATTTAATTGAGTTTCTTAACTTAGTTACTAACTTACTTTGTTACCTTGTTTCTCCTAAAAAAACCTTTGGTGCCTGGTAATGGGAGTACAACGAAGTATTTGAAGAAATAAACAACTTCGAATATCGACGCTTCAAATATATCTTCAATCCATTATGCGACCTTCAATGCAAACAGACCCTTCTTATGCAACTTTGAGTAAAAAAAGACAGAGAAGAGAGAAACCATGAGCATCATATCTTCGTCGACTTCTCCGGCGAGACGTGTGCGGTTTTTGTTTTCGTCGTCTCTGGTGAAACGGGTCTTTTGGAAATGACAGAGAAGAGGACAACCGATACAAGTCTAGTTCGAGCAAAAAAAACCTTTGAGAAGATGACGATGAGCAAAGTTGAGAAGAGTCTTAGATGAGAAGACGTCTTGGTTTTGGTAAAGCCAATAATAGAGTTTTGAAAATATAATAAAACAAGTTTTAGTCCAATTAATCTCCAACTTAGGATTTTAGTAAGCCAAATCCAACGTTTACGACCAAATTTAATATGGTCAGTTATCCAATTGGAGAGATTTGGCCTTGGTTTGAGTTTTGGAGATAGGATCAGGTGTGTATGTTTAATCTCAAGCCTAAACACTGAAGAATAAGAACGCCAAATTTCAAACCTACGACCAAACACTGATGATGAATAACTAAACAACGTGTTTTATTCCAGGTGGTTTATACAAGGACGTATTCTCTTATCAGACTTGGCTAAGCACTGCGACCAACAAAATAAAAAGTCCTTCACTTTGGCCAAAACATGAAAGATAAGGCAAGAGACTGATGAGAGAAATTAAGAACATTCAGAGCCAAGGAGCTTGATTGGTCGCGGGCATGACATGGGAGACCAAAAACAGAAATTTGATGAGAAAACGAGTTTCATAAAGGGTAAGCCTGGTGCTATTATAAGTTATGGCTACAGCCATTTGTTAGGGGTACTTAATGAGAACATTCTTGCAATACACAAGAGCTTAATTGTTCTCTTTGATCTGAGAGCTTGTTGCACCACAAAGACAACCGATATATATGTTCCAAGGTTAATTGATTACAAAATCATGAGAAAGAAAATGCTTAGATGCATCTAGAGAAAGGGCTATTATCATTTCTATGCAAAGACTACAACTAGAGCAGTTGAAAATCCATGTGTTCAGTTCAGTTACTGCAAGAGCTAGCAAAATTTTACATAAATTAAGAAAAATGCACATAAATCCAATAAGAAATATATGAATAGCATGGAAGAGAGTGGAAAATGTAAAATGTATAGAGTTAGGAGAGGAGAGCCAATTGTATTTGCTAAGGAGATATGATTATGGGGTAACTACATAGTTAGATAAGCTTTTTACTTGTTCCAGGAAACCAGTTTTTTACTATCATCATATATAGGGTTAGTCCATAGCTATGGGGCACAAGGAAGAATAGTTAACAGATTCCAATATTCTTCTGAACAATGATCCCCTACATCTAATCCACTGAACAATGAGCATCCATGTGTACATCTATTCAAATGTCAAAGACTGTCCGTGTTTTGCTTTCCCAGTGTAATCTAAATTCTTCACTAACTAAATCAAAATACGGGTCCTTAAATATTCAGAATAACTTGGAGTCTTAACTAGCTAGCAAGTTCCCCTACAATTTAAGTACTCCAATCAGAAGATCAACCACAACCAGATCAGCAGAAGCGAGAATCGGGTCTGCTATCAATCAAATGACAATTTGAAATGATCCCCTACATCTAATCCACTGAACAAGAATACCAACACACAAGTACCAGAAGCTAAAGGATTGCATTATACGGAATCAATAAAATCCTAATAGCAAAACAAGACTAGCTAAAGTTGAGAGCATACTAAAGCGAAGATGAAATCAACAAAATGCCGCATAACAAACAACCAATGCACATAAGAGTGCCAAATCTAAATCGAAATCAAGCCCTGAATAGTTTAACACTAAACAGAATCCTCCAATTGAAAGAAAAACGAGGAATTCAGATGAGACCTAAGTATTGGTGGCCCTGGTGTAGATCTGCTGGCTGGAGTGAGCCGAGACCATCCTGATGGAACCCCTGGCCATCAGGTCCCTGATTGCCCTCCTGGCCAAAGAGCCGTTGATCCTGAGACGATCGGAGAGAATGGACGGCGTGATGAGCTTGAACTTGGGAGCCTCGGAGAGGAGCTTATCGTAGGTAGCCTGGTCGAAGAGCACCATGTTGTTAACCTTCTCCTTCTGCTTGCCTTTGCTCCACTTCTTCTTCTTCTGCTTTCCTCCGCCGGACTTGGCCGGCTTCGACGACGGCGGCGGTGCCTTCTCCTTCTTCGGTGCCTGAAATTTCAAACGAAAAAGCGGTTACTTGTGTTTAGTCACAGGAGAAGAGTGAATGAGGCATTGAACGGGTCTGCACCATTAAACTGGATTACAGAGCGAGCGAGCGAGCGAGAGAGAGGCGCAGAGAGATTTGGAGTCTGAAGCCAATAGTTTCGACGGAGACGGATTTGAGAACTATTTATATCTAGGGTTGCTTTCTCTACCTATTTTGTGGGCGGGTCGGGTTGGGTCTGTTCATCTGCAAACCCATTTTTCTTTGTCTTTTCGTGCAAAAAATAGAGTAGGAATCTTCAAATTTGTTGTTTGTACCTTTTTTTTTATAAAAACTTAATCTCAGGTTTTCTTTTTTACTCGATCTGTTATTTCTCCATTCTCAATCTCTCTCTGTTGCTCGATCTGAACATTTTTAAAAATGAAGTCTCAAAATTTGAACAAGTTTGCTCTACCCAAACTTGGAGGCAGCTGTGGCCTCAGACCTAGGCACATGTGTCTGCACTCTGTATGCCTGAGATACATCGGGTGCCTACTCCAGGTTCTACTGCTTCGGATGGTGGGTCATCTGGGGTACAGATGTCACCGTCTCTTTTGTTCCTTCAGCGGATGATACCGGCCTTACCTGCAGTCGATGACTTAGGGACACCGATTTATCCACTGTTCCGCCAGTGGCTCCATCAGCGGCATATTGGTTTGTGGCCTTTAGTACGGATCTTATTTCTGCGAGGGTATTATCATTGGCAACAGAGACGAAATTCGTTGCGTTCGCCGCATCGCCCTCAGGTAATGAAAGATGAAAAATTTGTTTTCTTTAATGTCATAATAATGGTTCTTCAATTTTATTAATCAATTTGATTTACCATGTGATAGGCACCGTCAGAGTCAAACCGACAAGGAATAAGAGAGACTCCATCACAAGGAAGCCTCTCGAGAAGACCATTAGTACCTCAGGGAGGATCGTCATCGATACTGATGGAGATGTCCACATAGTATCAGGCGGGAAGACGAGGACGTACTCCGACCGCGTGCGAGCGCTCATTAAGGATAGAGTCCCTATGTTGTGGTCAGACTAGGGCGAGGTCTCGCAAGAGGTTAAGGACATGGTCCACAACGCGATGTCGGTGAGCTTACAAAATGCCTCAATAATATTATGTATTATATTGTTGATTATCGAAAAACTAAACTAATGAACGGTTAAATGAAGGTGTGGTTTGATGTTTCCCAGCACTTGAGAAACAACTGAGCGGTCATTGTGTATGGAGGGAGGTACGTTGGGAAGTTAATGAAAAAACAAAATTGTATGTCATATTAATAATATTTCCAATTTTGTTGTTGTATCTATAGGTACAAGGAGTGGAAGAATGAGTTGCGACCCCACAGGAACGCACGTTCTGGTATCCTTGTTGAGTTCCAGTACAAGGAGTACGAGTGGTGTTGACTTCTGATATTAGAATTCAACAACTCATAAACATGTAATTAAAATAATTAATTGGTTAAATTGTTATTAAATACGTCCGTTTCTAAATATTTATTTTCTCTTTAAGGCCGTTTCGTGGGCAAACTCTCATAACCGGCAATGCAACACAAGAAACTAGCATGCCGGTTCTAGACCGTTCGTTGTATTCATGGAGGAGGCGGTCAGGGAACATTCAAAAGTCAACCGGTACGTTTAACGTACGAGAATGCATATCCGGACACCCAGGAGGATATTGTATGTTATCTTACGTTTTTAAATTTATAATTTTACTTACGTTTTTAAATTTATAATTTTACTTACGTTTTTAAATTTATAGTGACGAGGTTAGAGTTAAAGAACATGGAATGTGAAGGGTGATAGATAGTCATCATATATATCCATATTTGTTTCTTATTACTGACACCTCAGTCACTTCTTAGCAAATCCATATCTTCACCAGCGGCTAGCATGAGTCGATCCACCTCCTTCAACTAGCAACGCCTTTACCTTCTCTACCTTGCATTCTTATAACTTAAGGGGCATTCCTTTGTTACAATAGAAGCAGAAGTGATGTGGATTAGAGTTATCCACCAGGACATGACCCAAATGGATACCAGTTCAGGGAAAATGACCAGTCTTTGATTTGGGCAAAGAGTTAATTGATTAGGGCAAAGAGGTGCCAAAACTAGTACTAGACGGTCATTGACCATGAGAGTAATCTGCTCAACATAAGTATTTGAATGTTATTGATCCGATATTATGGACCTTTGCCGCATCTTCATACAAAATAGATGAATATTGTGGTACACACCAAAAAGTGCATGCAACGAATCTTTAACTCTACCATGCCACATACCAACCACACACTATCTTTAATAGTTGTGCATACAACAAGCTACTAATCCTGCAATTTCATCCTCCAGATGAGAGGATCTTGTGTCTAACTCTAATGACTCATACTCCAGGCATTGGGAATTGGGTGGTAAGAGCTTCAACTTTTGTCCGCAGATCTGAAACTCGATCAATCAGAGAGAATTCAGGGGCTGTAACATACTTTAAAAACTCTTGTAGCTTTGACCCCGGGGCTATGTCTTTGGCATCAATTGCTATCCTCACACCCTCATGAATGTAGTCTGCAGTTGCTATGAAGTCTTTCTCAATGAATCCTCGTGTTGTCATGGCAGGTGTTCCAATGCGAATACCACCAGGCATTAGAGCACTTTTATCACCTAATCAGAAGACAATACAAGTTCAAATAAAACCACATTTGTGCAAACATAAAAGCATATGATCTCACAGCTAGGTGAGTAGCTCTTGACCAAAATCAAGACTGGGATGTCAGTCTTTTAGACTCACCAGGTACTGAATTCTTGTTAAGGGTAATAGAAGCCATGTCGAGAATTTTCTCCACCCGAGCACCATCGATGCCCTATTAATAAAGGAGAACATTTTCATACACCAAAAAGAAGACAAATAAGGAATTCATATTCCTTCATATTAAAGAAAAAAACAGAATAAACTAGCCAGACAAAAGCACACAATGAAAAAAAATGAAACAAGGAAATCATAAGCCTCTTGGCACGAGCATGTGAGAATGGTTTTATATTTTGCAGTAGAGTTGATTTGTCAGATTTTTGTCTGATGTTTAGCTAGAAGCTTTTTACTCTATGGTGGACCAATTTCATTGGTAAGAAGCATTTTTTCACTTTCTATAAATAATACAAATAACAAACCCACTAAAAACCTTAAGAGATCAAAAAGACATGTAAACACTTAAGTACATAGAACGGTATGTTGAACACTTACGAGAGCAAAAAGACCTTTGCTTTACACATTCGCATATGAATAAACTGATGTATATGCGATACTGTCTAAACAAATACACTCATAAATGAAATGTCTGTCAAATAATGCCAACATTCAGCACAAGTTCTCATACAAGGTACAGTCGATATGTAGCAAAGACTGCAAAACTATAACAATTAAACTTACAAAGGGCCGCAGATCCACAAGAACCAGGTGGTTATCGCTTCCATCAGAAACCAGCTTGTATCCGAGTTCGATCATTCGGTTTGCAAGAGCCCTACAATTAGAGACAACCTACAACAAAGAGAAGCAAATAATACATTAGGAACATGACTTGGATCAATTTTCACATCAAAACAATATAATTGAATTACCTGATTCTGGTAAGCCTTAAATTCTGGGGACTGAGCATGCTTCAAGCAAACTGCAAGGCCCCCAATAGTGTGGTTATGAGGACCACCCTGCATCAACAAGCCGAGCCTTTTATATCCACATTCCGAAAAATAAATGCTGCTGGCAAAAAACAAATAACAATCGAGTCTAACAAACCTGTAAACCTGGGAAAACTGCATTGTTGATGGCAGTTTCTAGATCAACACCAAGAACTGGATCCTTCTTGTAGAATATCATTCCACCTCTCGGACCCCTTAGAGACTGCAAAGCAATGTATGAAATATCAGAACATCCAATTGTGGATAACAAAAAGTAGCTGTTTTCTATTTATGTAAGATTATTCATCGAGTCTATCGAGTCTGGAACAAAATGATACATGTGCCTATCAACAAGTCCACTACCATAAACTTTCCAATCTTGGATTCAGTTGGTGAAATATAAATACATGAGATTGAACTAGACCTTGTGAGTTGTTGTGGTCACAATATCACAGTAGTCAAAAGGATTGGCAACCACAGAAGCAGCAACAAGCCCACTTATGTGAGCCATATCCATCATAAGAAAAGCACCAGCAGCATCCGCAATCTTCCAAACCAAATCAGATACAACTCATCAGTTGACAAGAAGATCAGAGTACAATATGCAATGAATTTCATATATGCACCGTAAATGAAATCCTTTATATGAAGTAAAGACATCAGAATCCTAACCTTCCTCATGCGAGGATAGTCAAAATCTCGAGGATAAGCACTTGCCCCGACAATAATGAGTTTTGGTCGAAATAGTGTTGCTGTTTTCTCAAGCATGTCATAATCGATCAGACCTGGATATATTTTATTTTTTGGTGGAAAGACCAAGAATCCAAGAGATTAAGTATTTCATCCTTAGTATATCTTAAAGACAACATATTCTAATGAGAAATATAATGCAGAACCTGTGGATTCATCAAGTCGATAAGGCATGGACTCAAAATAAATAGATGTTCCTGATACACGTCTTTTAGGAGTCATAAACCCATGAGACAAATGTCCACCGTGTGGCAAGTCCAATCCCTAAGTCACAGTCGCATACTGATAATTTAGCATCGAGACCAGCCACATTCGTACAAAGGAAAAAAATACACAAAGCGACACCTTACCATGATACGATCATGAGGATTGAGAACTGCAGTATAAACCTCAAAATTAGCGGGAGAACCAGATAATGGTTGAACATTGACGCCCCACTTCTTTCCGTCTAAGTGAAATGCATCTAGGGCCCTTTTTTGGCATAATGATTCAAGCTCATCGATGTGCTCATTTCCACCATAGTACCTGAAAGGTATAACTGACTTATACATCAATAGTAAATATTACAACTAAAGATATCAATTGCAGCTCATTACTCAGACTCACGAAGAAAAACATCACATAAGCAGTGTACCTTTTCCCAGGTAATCCTTCTGAATACTTGTTTGTGAGACATGAACCAACTGTCTCCATTACTGCTCGTGAAGTGAAATTCTCTGAGGCAATCAGTTCGAGGCTTTTGAACTGCCGCTCTTTCTCCTTTTCAATAATAGCAAGCACCTCAGGGTCGGCCTCGCTTAAGCTATTATCTACAAAACTACTTCCATTATCTGCATGGAAAACAATAAAATTGAAGAACAAGTCAGACACAAGTCCTGCTAGAAGTAATAACATATTGTCATGACTTGTACACAGCTCTCTTGATATCTTTAAACAAATGATGCATTTGCTTCATAAGTATGCCAAACATTGTAAAATAAATACACACTGGCTATGCAGAGCATCAAAATCAAGCAAAGCTATGAGAATCCTACTATATTAGAATTAAAGTATTCTACCGAACCTCAATTAAATTTCAATAAGACCATACTAGAACAGAATATATTGATTGTAAATTAGTAATTCAATCGTTTACGCATAATTACCTCCAAATTTAGTCACTTGCACTGAAGCAGGAGAGGATGGCCTCCCGGTAACCAAGCTTCCTTGGATGTTAGAATAAGATGTAGCCGTCATTGCAAAATTAAGGTTAACTTGATGTGGGAATCCACTAATGCGCCCTCCATTTGGAAAAGCTGATCCTCTAAGCCATGTGGGCTGTTGAACAGAGCCCATAACGGCAGCTCCATTGCATGCCTGCATCTTGGCTATACGTCACAAGCTACCTACAAGAAAATTTTAAACAATTAGCAAAAGTATAACAGGAACCAAATACACACATGATTACATGATTAAAGCCACAATCCCTCCAGTCCCAAATCCACAATTTGAGCATACCAGAAAAATATCAAAACTCCAATTCAAGACTGAAAGATAAATGAACATTAACGACAAAAGACACAGAACCATATACATAAAGAGTACCAGAACCATAAAACATTATCTGTTTTGCACTTGTGTTATTGACAAGATTGAGTTGAAGCCAATGTAGCAAGTAAACCCAATACAAACAAAACCATAATAGAACGAACAAAACAAGAGAGAGAAGTAGAGGTGGATTCGGTAGGTATACCGGTTTTCAAAACCAATATCGCGTACTAAACAACTTATGATTGGTAAGCAAAATCCCTTTCCAATACCAGCCGCCGAAGTTGGTATACCGACTTTGGTTGGTACGGTTGGTAGTGGGCCTCTACCAAGTTCAGATTGTGGCCCAAAAAAGGCCCAGCATCAACTTGAACCTGAGTTTTCAACGAGCAAATCAACTGAACAGCATTTCCATTTACAACTGAGAAACATTACAACTGAGCATATCAACTGAACAACTGAGCAAATCAAGTTCAACATTACAACATTCCTACTTCTGTCATCACTAACATTAGAGACCCTTAGTGACAATTACAAAGAACAACATCAATCTGATTCCGATCCCAGAAAGGCATGAACTGCATTCCTGTTCTGAGCAAATATAATAACTGTAACAATCAAAGTCACTGACACTATGGTTTCACTCAGCTTGGGTGTACTGACTCATTATTTAGTTTTTGGGCTGCTGGCTCATATGGAGTTTATGTACCTCAGTTACAGTAGGTGAGATCATTTGCAAGGATCAGTTAAAAAGTGGACTACGGATAATTCACTAGTTTAAGACATTCATATTAAACACAAGAACTAAAAACTAAAAGAAGAGCATGTCATTTGCATTGTGTTACCAGTTGAATGAGAAATACGTCTTCAAACTAATTGCCAGCAACTAATATCCCGTCTAGCATAATTGCAACCAAGATTCAGAACCCCAACGATCAAAGGCTGGATATAGGCATTCATGTTATCTAGTCTAAGCTAAGCTCCACAAGGGAATAATGAACTCCAATATTTGATGACGTTAAGAAGAACATCAATTGCAATGAATTGATGTTTTGTAGTACCAGATTAGTTGTCACTTCACAGCATCACTATCTTTAATCAACCACATAAGTACCAGATTGGGACAACACTAACATTCAACAAAAAAGAATAAATATATGTATATATACATATTCTATGAAGAGGCCCTGGACTTGTAAAATTCCACTAAAAGTAACCACTTTTCAGTGAACAAGTAACGCAGTGTATATGCATACAAAAGACTAAAGAATCTCAAGATCCTACTCTAAAATTGAAATACTGTGATCCCAGCCTCTAGGTCCACTATCTTCAAAACAGTGGAATACAGTATCAATTGCAAGTTAAGATTAGGACCAAAACACAATGCGATTCATTACTTAATACCAGTTTAATTTACCTGCAAATAGCAACTGTCTAGTGTGAGCAATCAAATTCAAGTCAAACGAGCACCCCCGATTCAGTAAAATTATTCAACTGTTCCCCAAAAAATGAACAAATTAACACAAATTGATTCGAAACGAGTGAAAACTAAGCACAGAAATTGAACAGGTGTAGTAAATACAGAGAAGCCCTATTCAACCAAGATTAGAATCCAAGTGAAAACTTACACAATCAATGAGAACAAGTTGGGTGGTGGGAGGCGGCGAGTGTGTTCTTTTCTTTTCCTCGGTTTGGTTTGGTTTGGGGTTTTGAGTTGCCACAGCTTAGTCCCGCCGAACCATAAATGGGTTGGAATTAATTTGATTAGGAATAGAATAAAAATGAAATGGAAAAATCGAATACAATAGTTTGTAAGGAGTTTAATTTTATTGAACTGATTACTTATCACATGTAATTAGAATAGGAATGAAATCAATTATGATTGATATTGTTTACTTATCATGGAATTCAGAATCAAAAACTACTTTAATTACTAAATTACCCTTTAAAAAATGTTTGTATTCTGTCATTCTGAGGCAATGAGTCACGTACCAATCATGGTTTGAATTAGAGAGAAACTTTATGCTAATGCCATGTCGCAAATGCCACATTTTATTTATTTACAATTTATTTTAGGATATTAGATATATATGTGTGTCTTGGTCCATGCCTTGTATATGGGCTTAGCCTAATGGGCCTTATGCGTGTATCCTAGTTGTAATAGGTTTACATTATGAACTTAACCCAATCCATGTAGGATATGGACTTAACTCAATCCATGTAGGATTGGTCCATTGTACTTAGAGTGAGTCTCTATATAAAGAACTCCTCCCTATTCATAATAATAAGATTGAAGAAGGAGAATTCATTCCCTCAATATGATTCTACAACACGTTATCAACTAGCAACCCTCAAACTTCGTTACAGGGCCCCATTACAACTAGACGTGCGTCCCTTTTAGAGCCGACAAAGAGGCAGCTGGGCGCCACCCGTTTCTCGGGGCAGCCGGGCGCCGCCTATTCCTTGAGGCAGCTGGGCACCGCCCATTCCTCGAGGCAGCCGAGCGCCGCCCATTTATCAAGACAGTCGGTCGCCTTTCATGTGAGAGGATTTTCATAATTTTGAAATTCAAATTGGATTTTTTTAATAATTGAATTTATCTCTTTAAATTCTGAACTTCATTCAGAAAAAATAAAATAAAATAATACATGGATTCCGATCAAAAAAACACATCCATGGGACGAGAAAAACACATCCATGGGATTGAATTGATACCCAGTTCTTTGTTTTTTGCTCGTCTCATGGATGTATTTTTCTTTTTTGATCGGAATTCATGTATTATTTAATTTATTTTTCCTAAATGAAGTTTAGAATTTAAAGAAACAAATTCAATTATTAAAAACCTAATTTGAATTCAAAATTATGAAAATTCTCTCAAGTGAAAGGCACACCTAACAAGAAAATAAAAATTTACTGAACACCTAACAGAAAAATGCATATATGACGGTTGGGTAACAATTTGGCAAATTTATGAGAGTTAGGGTAGCAAAATGGCAGAAAAAATGTATGGTAGCAAATTGACAATATAATGAAAGCTAGGGTAGCAAATTGGCTGAAAAGCCTTATTTCAAACTTAGTATAGCTCATGAACCATACTCATCTCAAATTCTTTTTCCATAACTTTTTAAAACTAATGAACCATGTGGTCAGAAGTAGAGCCAAAAACAATATCAACAGATATGATTTTGCAACAGATTCGGTTTAATCACACTAAGAGATATGATTTCAATATCTTATATTTCCTTATAAAACTCAGCCAATATCTCTATCAATCTATTAGATTAACTAAGATAAAACATACATTTTATCATTGCAAATCATACTTGGTTTTAGTGCAAGTTTACTGCAGTAACTGGTTTGGACTTTGCTTTCCTAGGTAAACCAGGAAACCTACATTCTTCACAACTTGTTTGTGACTATCACGAACGGACCTTGCAGGTACTTATAGCTCGACGACTATATACTAGAACATTCCTGACTATGGAGTACGAACCTTTTAGGCACTTATAGCTTGGCGAATGTATACTGGAACATTCCTGAATATGGCGAACGAACCTTTTAGGCACTTATAGCTTGGAAAATGTAGACTTGTACCTTCTCTATAAAAATATGTGTCATATACTTACATCTTATCACAAGCTCACAAAATGGGGAGGTTCACTCTTTGGAATGGTCATGAATTGAGTGTTCAGGTTCATGATCAACTTCAAGCAATCGCATCTATGGTGTAGAGTAGGGTACAATGTGTCAAGTGGAATTCAAATACAACTAGATTCTAAGGTGTATAAGGTGTATGGCATAGAGGGTTCAAGACTTGTTTTTTTTTTTTTCAGTTGGAGTTGCGATAGGATTTTTTTTAGGAAAATGATAATTCCATTGCTTTAACAACGGCTAGAAGACGCATACATCAGATTGTCTACTCATGACCTCTAATCTAGATGGCGACAAGAACGAACAAAATGACAGTGAGCTTTCATTATAGGATGAGCTCATATGATAACTAGCATAAAAGAAATCCAACTATTCCTATCTATCTCCAATTTAGCAATTATATTTGTTGCTGGATCTCAATTAGTGTACAACAGAATATAGTCGAGATTAAAATAAAAATAGCTATCAATCTTTTGTCTAGAGAGAACAAGATCAGACAATCACCTTGCCCTCATTCGGGCCCGCCTTACCCTTATCAAACTTTGTAGTGATACATAGTGGTGGAGAAGCGAGTCTTCGACGATCGAGGTATCAACCATTCTGAAGGAGCAACAAAACTCGCCATCTGCAAAACTATACCACACTTCAGAGAAAAAACTCCAAACATGCCACCACCTCCAAGGTTGGGTGTGCAATCCCGTCAACAAAACCATAGCAATTGATTGTCCCAACAATGGGATCTGGAAGAAGGTTAGGATGATGGCTAAGGTGCCCTGGAAGAAGGTTAGGATGATGGTAGAGATGCCTTGAGGTTTTCTTGCAGCCGAAGAGCCCGCTATTTTCATCACTCACAAGTGAAGCTAGGGTTAGCGCAAGAGAGAGCGCCACTAGAGTAAGGTTTTCAGAGACAATTTTTTCCGTGATGGGATCCATTTTTCATTGGCTTGTGGGGCAAGAAACTCCTAAGATTGAAACTCCTATTACAGCAAATTAGCAATAGCAATAACAAAAGCAGTGCGTGGGATCTGCGATGCCATCATACTGGTCATATGCTTTGCGGTGGCAAGGAGGATCGCACAACAAAGTTTTGGTGTAGAAATGACTCAAATGAGAATCAAAATACTCTTCTATTTCATGTACCAACACTTGCTACTTGAAAAGAGGGAACCACATTCAAGGTGTTGGAACTTGGAACTGCAATTTGAACAGACCAACCCACATTGGCTGCTTTCAAAAATAAAAAATAAAGACTGACAACGTCTGATTAAAAGAGGAGCTTGAGTTGTTTAGTAGGAAAGTAGGAACAAGTTCAAACATGAAGGTGTTATGGAGGGTGTAGTGTAGACAAATTCTATGGAATGCAAAGGAATGGGAAAAGGGAAGAATCAAATACATAAGCCATGCAACAATAACCTGATATACTATAGAAGAGTACATTATACATATACAAAAGATGAATACGCACCAAATATAATCAAACAATAAAACAAGAATTCACCACCCCATCCCAAAGCATGAGAACATGGGTCAACAACATAATCAGATGAAAAGAATAAACCTCCGTAGCAGAAATTATGATGACATTCAGACGCTCAGCGGACCCATGATACAGAATCAACCTCATCCCTAGCTGATTTGTATAATTCAAGCCTTTTAGCACACTGCAGCCTCCTCTCCATCAATGCCGGATCTTCATCAAGCAGTTGACCCAACTGCTTACCCTGAAACACAAGGCAAAGCAACCATTAACCTAAAACGGAAGGAAAAAAACTATCCCGACTCAAATAATCAAGCCTAAGAATTACGACAAGTCATGCTTGACGGCATAGCCACCATTGGAAGTCCTGATTTTCGTAGTAACTCACAATTTTGAATCACTGATAATTAGATGGTAGAGAACACCATTTTAAAAAATGCAGTCAAAACAAGCTTGTCCTATTAGATGAATTAGGCTTACACAACTCTACGGATGAAAATTCTGGCTCATATCAAATGAACCAGTAAACATTCGTAATTTTTTATTAAGAGTCTGTAATCTTGTTCAGAATTTAATAAGTCTTCAACTACTATTTATATACTGCATGACCTGTAGAAGTCAATGAGCTCTAAAAGTGTGTGCTTGTTTGTTTTGAGAGAGAGAGAGTACCTCTCTCTTTCCTATTTGAATATAGAAGGGATTTAGCAACGACGTTTTTGCCTCCCTGACTTGACAGTGAACGACAGCCTTTGGAATTGTATTCCTCAGTGTGTCAGACACCATTCCAATATAAGAGGACACATTTGATCCTATCCTGCGAAAGTGACCCTCTGAATAGCGGTCCATAGCAGTAGCAGCATTTGCAGCTGGATTTCCATCTGGGTTTCCTGGTTTCCCTCCGGGGTTTACTGGTTTCTCCATTTCCGGTGGAAGTCGTCGAAAGAACTCCACAGTCAAGTATGAAGATTGCATGTCCACCAAGCGCAGAGTTGCCTTCTTACTCTCATCACGGAACCTTTCCAATGCTTCATTACAAGCACCAGCTATTTCAGCTGTCAGAGTTGGAAACCGTCTCAACTCCTAAAAGTAACAAACATCAAAATCATTAATCGCTTTATCACTGAAGTAACACTAGTTAAGCAGCAAAAATATCAGACAAGTTTGGTTCACCTGAGTTTCTGCCAATGACTTCCTCACAAGTTCTTTCAAGACAAAGTGGACCTATAGTATGGATTTTCAGCCAGTCAAAGATAAAGACTTATCAGAAGTTCTTAACTGATTATACTTCAGAAGATCATTGAAAAAAATGAGTACTTACAGCATCAACAGAAGCCTCAGCTGGCCCTCTAAAGTAGTTCAGTGATCCCTCAATAAGACGGCGGTAACCTTGCTCTGGGGCAATCAAGTGAGGCTGATAACCATCAGCCTCTGAAACCACTTTCCTTACATTCTGCAAAGAGAGATGTCGATCAAATGGAAGCTTCCTCAAAGCAGCAGGTAGCTGGTTGTCAAAGACACCATAAATTCTATCACCTCCAGGTCGCCTATCATGAAACAATCAAGCACGGAGTTACACACACAGAGTAGTATTGCACAGGGTTTCTTTTTGTGAAAAATTAATAACCAATTCCAACGAAGGCTAATGCAAGTTAGGTTCTCTATCAAACCCTGCTTCCTGAGTGATAAATGAAAGAACCAACCAACACATACCAGTTCACATTATGTTCATTTAACATTACAAAGACGTAATATAGTCAATGACTCAGTGTGATATAGCACCAATGCATATCACTTAACCTACCTAAACTATTCAGCTAGAAACTCAAGATTAGCTCTGCCACCTAAAACCCCAGTATTTACTACAAATTGTCAAACCACGGCTATTGAAAGAGTATTCCTACGTAATCATTTGGCCGAGAAACTTTTATTAAGCATTCTAATCAGATATAAGAAAAAAAATCACTAAGTGTCCTGTATAATGCTTTTTAGATGAATATGACACATATACTAATGAGATTGATAGTTGACTGTTCAAAGACTATATTAAAGTTAAACCCAGCAAAAAAATCACGTATTTAATCAATTTAACAGTATAAAGTCCATTTCAACTTAGACTGCAAAATGGCCTTGTAGATCTACATGAGTTTTGCATCTAAAAACTAATTCTAAATATAGTGGTAGTAAAAAGTTCAATGAACAAATCTTACCCTCCATCTAAATGCTCTTTAAATATTCGGTCAAATGCACGGCAAAGTTCCAGGATAGTGTACAACTGAGCCTACAATACAAAATCTTAGTTACAAACTCAAAATTGCCTAGGATAATACATGATGAAATTTACAATATAGAGTAGTTAACTCACTCCAGCGTCAACGGCTATAGGCCTACCAAGATGGTCCATCTCGGACTCAAGTTCGTCAATGCTTTTGTTGATCAATGATGTGATACTTGGGATACGAGCCCTAATTACAGACTCCAAGTGCTATAAACAAGATCAACTCATCAAAATGGATACTTTGTTCAAAGGAGCAAGATACTCTTAATTGCAACAAAGATATTCCTGCTCAAACCTGTGAGAGAAGTCTAGCAAGGTACTCAGAACCCATTCTATTAGCCAAGTGCCCATAGTCAGGACTGGTTGCGAAATACTCCCGTTCTTTGTGCCTTGCGACAATCATGTCCGTGTTTTTATTAATATCTGCTTGGGAACGGTTCACAACTCCAACCCAAGGATGTTGCAGGCGATAAGATCTTCCTTCAATAACCTTTTGGGTAAAACATGTACGAAATTAGTAATACTATTATTTCTTTTTTTCAAAGAAAAAAAAAACTTTATATCAAACAATGAGCACAAAAGGCACACAAGCAACAAGCATGGGAAAATGTAAACAAAACAATGATAGTTTTACGGCTCAAACCCATTTAATACAATACATGCCTCTAATATGGTTGGCAACAGTTGTTTTTGGAATGCAACACTATTTTCAGATTTATCATGTAACTGAAACAGTAGGTTGCTTATTGCAAAACGCATTTCTGAGAACATGGTACAGAACAGGAAGAGGAGAAGAGAGAGGGAGAGAGTGAGTGAAAGAGATCGAGAGAGAGCGAGAGAGAGATCATACATCCAAAGCGTTAGTTCCTTTGTCCATCAAATCAAGCTTTGTCATCACCCCAAATGTTCTTTCACCTGTGTGCAAGTTATAATCATAAGTGTATGCGACAAATTAACTGTATGAACAGGCCAGAAGCATGGACAATGGTTTACTATAACAAGAAGACATGGTATACCTTGTGGATCCACTTCCCGTGCAAGTTTGATAGCATCAGATGTAGCTATATCTTGGTTGGCTGGGGATATTGCTAGTATGATGCTATTGGGCTACAATAAGCATAAAATCCTTTAATAAGAACAGTGTGCAGAAACCGAGTATAATATTTACTTCTTAGGTTGACACAAATTAGTGGTCAATTCCTAACAGCTTAAGCCTTAGCTAGTCTAATGTCATCACCAAACATGATAAAATTAACGCACATAACAAGTGAGAAAGAGAAGTTAAATTATTTGCTCCACAGAATGTGCACAATGACAAATATTTTGTTTAATCAACAATACTTGCATGTTTTAGTCCATTTTTTAATCAAGATATTGTTTTTTATTCAAACATTAGGTGACCTCATAAATTCTATGAATGTGTATGCATGTATGAATGTGTTTGTGTGGGTTTATGACTAAATAATTGATTACCTTCTCAACATAAGATCGAACCATGCTTTCAATATCTTCAACAATACTTTCAGGCTGACCCTCTGAAAAGAATAACGGACTTATTGATCACTGAAAAATAAAATCACATAATACAGAACAGCAGTTTAATATATAATTAACACGTACCAACAGCAACTTTTGTCAAACCAGGTAAATCAATTAGGGTCAAGTTGACAACTGCCAAATGAAGAAAAAGAATAGTTAAGTGCATGCCTGTATGGATAACAACAGACAACATAACATGAGACTCCTCCCTCACTTATGTCATCAAAGTGCACAATGAGGAATTTGGAAAAATGAAATAATGTGCAAAAAAATACAATGTCTAGAATTATAAATGGGGAAAAAGCCAGAACGATCACATAATATTGCAAAGTTGATGTTGATGTGCAAGGATTTACAAAAATAACTTCCTTTTTGGTAATTCTAAGAATATATGTGTATATATACACAAACTATATAGTATATACGTAGCTTAGGAATTGCTATAGCACTAAAACTTAGAGAGATGGTTTTTGGTAATTCTAAGAATATATGTGTATATATACACAAACTATATAGTATATACGTAGCTTAGGAATTGCTATAGCACTAAAACTTAGAGAGATGGAAAAATGAAATAATGTGCAAAAAAATACAATGTCTAGAATTATAAATGGGGAAAAAGCCAGAACGATCACATAATAATGCAAAGTTGATGTTGATGTGCAAGGATTTACAAAAATAACTCCTTTTTGGTAATTCTAAGAATATGTGTATATATACACAAACTATATAGTATATACATAGCTTAGGAATTGCTATAGCACTAAAACTTAGAGAGATAATCATCTTATTGTCAATATGTTCTATAAATTTTCACCAGCTTATATGTGAAATATTGTCTCAGAAAACTGAAATAAACAGTTAATTTCTGGAAGTAGTATTGGCACAAGAATGCCAAACACTATCATATTAATATGCAAGAAGGATGCACAGACCCAAAAAAGGGTAAAATAAAAGGATACAAGAGTTTCACAGTTTCACCAATGACTGCATGGGTGACAAGGGATGTCATGGATTTTTTCAAAAATTAAGTAACTTAAGGTAAAGAGTAACACACCGTTGGGGGAATAGATACTGAGATGGATAGGAACAGGAGATATCATTTTAGACTTTCCTGTTACCCTATCAGTTTCGTCCTGAATTTCCATTCGAACCGCGGCTGCAGAGAGACGACAATAGATTAGCTTTGGTATAGCATTATCTTGCAACAAATAATGTTATATGAAGCAATTCCATTATCTTCACATAAATTTTGTGGTCTTGTATCTATAACTCATGACAAAAAATTCCTATCAAAAGCATCATATTAACAAAGAAAATGATAAAAATCAATTCGGGAACAAGTTCATACTGTTCATAGAGTAATCAACAGAAAAAAAAACAAAATCAGAAATGTGAACTCAATCAACTCTCATTCTAATCAGAGGAGGTCATGCAATCTCAGCAGGTGGGCAACTCTATATAGTGTATGCTCACATATAATTCCTAAAATTGTCTACATTTATTAGTTGAGCAAAACTAACTCTGGAGACAAAAAGGACGTATACCAATTCTCCGCTACAAATATCAATCTCACACATACAAGCACACGGAAACTACAAAACACCAGGGCAGCCGGGAAATTACAAACCGAAATCAGTGAATCTTCTCTTGGAGAGATGAAGAAACTCGGCATACTCCTGAGTTCCTTCATCAGTCTTGTGGAGCTGCAACACCAACGGCCGCCTTGTCACAATCCCTGCAAATCACACAAAAAACAACACTATAATGAAAAATCAAAAACTAAAGACGGAAATTTCAAACAATTAGTTAAACACTTAAATTGAAACATTCACCTGATCCTCTGGGAAGAAAGTCACGCCCCACAATGCTCTCCAGCACCGAAGACTTCCCGGAACTCTGTTAAAAAAATTGAACTAAATTAGCAATAAAAAGTTCAAAACCAGCTCCACATAGCTCCTAAAATCCTACTCAATTTCCAATTCTATTAAGTAAACGCTCCAAATTTCGACACTGCAAACCCTAGAAATTGAAGATGAAAGCGGAGAAGCTGACCTGGCCGCCGACGACGGCAACAGAAGGGAGAGCCTCCCAAAGCGAAGAGAAAGTGTTGTCGCCACCGCCGTAGTCGCCGAGCACAGTACAAGCCCGCTGTATCCGATTAACCAAGCCGATCAAGCTCTCCATGGTCGCCATCTTCAGAAAAACCCCTAGCTGCTGCTGTTTCACGTCGCCGTTAAGAAGAAGAAGAAGGAGGAAATTGGACTTTGTAACGAAGAATAATCAAAACGTGTCAAACTTTCGAGAGGCTCTCTTTGTAATGGTTTTAGAATGCGGGTCGGGTTTTGAAGCGGTGACCCGGTTCGGATAAGGTTTGGGATGCAGACGCGTTTCAAAATTTTGGAAATTTGAATGGGGCGACGGTGAAGAGAAAAAGGTGAAAATATAATAACAAATAATTCAAGCTTTGACATTGGTGGGACCCGGTGTGACAGTCGAGAATTTTCTTGCGCGTGCTTGGGTTTTTTTTGGCAAAGGAAGTGTGGCTTTGGCGGCTGAGGGTTTCAGTGGAAATCCAGCAAAGTACTGTACTGGTTTCTATTTTTGGAAACTAACAGTAATTGCTCATAAAGAAAAAGTGAGAGTTTGACTGTCGTCTGATTCATGGAAATTAACAGTACTGTACCCCATTGCAACTCAAGTCGTCTTGTGAGTCCTCTACAGCCACCGGCACATTGTCACCTTTCACCATCAAATATGTGAAACCCGTGCGAGCACAAAAATGGAGGCCATAGACTAAAGCCAAAGTTTCACGACTTACATTTTTTAAAGGCCGGAGTAAACTGATTGATATTAATCATATGACCGTACTAGGTCAAACTAGAGCCGTCAGATAATTAACTCATGACATTCGATACGCAACAAGGTGTCTACAATCCTAAAGAGAATAAAACAACAAATTGAAGCAAATGCACAAAGGAAATCACTACTTGTCTAAATCGAACTTATTAATCTTACAAAAACAATAACCTACCTAAGAATCACAAGAAACTCTATCATTTGACTTAGAGACCTAAGACTCTTAAGGTGTACCTTTCCATCAAAGAGAAGAGCTATGTCTATGGGATGCTTGTGTAGGGGTCTGTTAGCCCACATTGACCCAACAACAAAACCCTAATCCAAGCCAAGTCCAGACAAGGAGGAGGGAAAGTGGGTTAGGCCGAAAACCCAACCCACTCCCACGTGCCCTACTCCAGAGCCCAGACCCACCTGCATTAAAGCCTGAACTCAGTCACCGAAGCTATCTTCGTTGCTGCATCAATCCGCCGGCCGTCTGGACTTCCTCATCCGGTTCAAACTCAAAACCACAAAATCATAAGACGCCCCTGATGCTCGTTGATGCTTGTCACCCGAAACCGGCGGCCTTCGCCATAAAACATACGCAGATCTTCGATCCCGGCAACATGTCTGATGTCGATCCCTCACCCAGTGGCGGATTCAGACTTCTTTCTTAGGTTGGGCAAAATTTATTCTATGGAAAAATAAAATAACTAAGACACCAGACACTTAAATGAGCAATTATATTACCGTTAATATCTTTGTTTACCGTATATATGTGAGACTCCGCACATTCGTACCTGGTTAATGACGAGTTACTGAGGTTTAAATCGCATCCGGTAACTTCATGAGCTAACGACCACGTTCATTTTTGATTTTTCATAGTTCTTCAAATTCGTCATTTAAGAACTTGATGTCATAGTACGTGTCGACACAAGTCTCTCCGTATTTTCAGAATATTTTTCGGAGCTTCCGTCTATTTTCTATGAATTTCTGAAGTTTCAGGTAATTTTTAATTACCATTTCGGTAAAACGGTTTTTCCATTTAACTATTTACTTTTTACCATTCATTAAATCTGGACTGTTGGATCTTTTTCAGATCAGATCTCAGCCGTCCATTTCCTTATAAAAGGAGGGTCAGCTTTGACTCGGTCAAAGCTTCCCCTATCGGGTCAACTCGAGTCCGATCGAGCTCTCTCTACTCCGCTGTCCTCCACCCGGCGGACCACCTCCAAACTCTTCCTTTCTTTCTCTTCAATCTAACCCAGTCCTCCAATCCTTCAAGCATTCACTCTCGTTGGAGATCGGAGGATAAAGCTCGACTGTTTTCCGACGAGAGCTCACCGTTCAGGCGACAAGGCGGCGCATGGAAGGTAAGGTTTTTCTCCCCTCTTCTTCTTCTTACTTTTCATGCCTTTAAACCTTCAAATCGAGCCCTAATCAAAAAAAACTCCATTTCACTTTTTCTGGGTTTCGGGTTCTTGACCTTCGGCGAGCAGTTCTTCGAGCTTCAGTGAGGTTCCCTAGCTACTGAATGGAGTCCATGAGAGTTCAAGAGCTGTTGTTGCTGTTTGGAATCGATGCAGGAACCCTGCTTGATCGAGGCAGTGAGCTGCAGGTCGACTTGCAGCCTTAAGGAGCTTCTGGATAGGGTTCTACTAATCACAGTGTTCTCCATTTTGGAGTTGATTTGAAACAGAGATAGAGGTCAGGTGTTTCTGCCTCGGATCGATTTAGAAGGTAATTATTGATTCTCTGGAGTAACAATGTAATTGTTGTGTTGTTGTTGTTGAACTTGTTGTTGTTGGGATGATAATATGTTGTTTTCGTTGCATGTATGTCGAGAACTTGGCGAAACGAATAAAACGGGGAATGAAACACCCCGTCCCGAAATTTATCTTTTTTACCAGGATCAGACGGGTTATAGAGGGTTGTAACCACACTGTTAGTTTTCTTCAAACTACTATTCAAGTTTAATATCGAGATATTCTCGATTCTGGAGGAAAATAGAATTAATGTCCCGAGGTGGTAGATTATGTTAATATGAGTCCATCGGTGTGTCCGGAATATTTTCTTGAGCTATGAGCTGTTTAACATGGATTTATTTAGTTTACGGAAGTAATAAAAGTTATTTACTTTACCGTAAAAAGATGACTTTGCGATAAGTCGATAATTTGGAGAAACTTCCTTCGGGAAAGTTGTAGAGGACGTGAAAACGAACCCGTGGGTATGTCCTATGAGTTAAACGGAGCTCGTATGCAGAAATTATTCAGGAAATGGTATAGTTACTATGTTGTAAAAGTAAATAGTAAAATATTCAATTACCGCCCATGGTAACTTTTAATATTTAATCTGGACCGTTGGATCGATCCCAGATTGAATCTCGACCATCCATTTCCTTTTAAATAGAGGTGGGAGGTTTGACTCGGTCAAAGCCTCCTAACTCGGTCAACGCCTCTCCCCCGAGCTCTGTCTGCTCTGGCGTCCTCAGCCCGACGCCGGCGATTCCCGCCACCACTCGCCGGCGGACCACTCTCATCCTCTTCCCCTCTTCCTCCTCTATCTAACACAGCCCTCCAAACTACCAAACAACCACCATAGTTGGAGATCGAGGGAGGAGGAGGAGGATCGACTGTGTTTGGCCATATTCTGGCGATCCAGGCGGCGCCAAGGCACGTGATTGGTATATTTTTTCTCCCCTTTTCTTCCTCTTCCTTTTCCTGCCCTTGGATGTATGATTCGAGCCCTAAATCTAAAATCCCCATTTTTCTGGGTTTTTCATTCATCCTCCGGCAACTGAGTTCTTTGAACTCTCAGTGGCCTTCTTGGCCTCCTGGTGTCAACCTGTCTGCAGTAGAGGCTCCTGGAGACAGTCCTAGGTGATTGAGTTGCTGGTTCTCAGGTTTGGGGCAGAGCAGAGGGAGGAGGAGCTGCTGGAGCTAAGGGAGGCAGCTATTGAGCTCCTGGGTTTAGTTCGAAGAACACAGAGGGTAAGGCTCGGTTCTTTGTGTTGATATTTGAACTGTATAATTGTTATGGTGTTGTTCTGTTGTTATTGTTATTTGTTGTTGTTTGGTGTTGGAATGGGAGGAGGAAGGGGTAGAATAGCCGGAAATAGCTGGGATCAGCCGGCAGACCGATCAGAGTCGATTAGGGTAGAAAGGGGTAAATCCCTACATTTTTTACCGCGGTAGATTTGGAATTTTATCATTTAGTGCTGGTGTGAAATTGTCAGAACTGCCCCTATCAGTTTGGAGTAATTACAAGGGTGCCATTAGGGCTGAAATCCCAAAAATACCCTTGGCTGTTTTGTATATTTACAGGACTGCCACTGAGGTTAAAAGATTATACTGCCCCTAGCTGTTTTGTCTATTTACTAAGATGCCATTGAGGCTGAATTGACAGTATTACCTCTGACAATTCTAGGTTTTTACTAGAGTGCCATTGGGGATGAATTGATCATTAGATCCTTGGTGGATTTATTTGATTATGTGATTGTCATTACTGTTTGTTTATATGTGAATTGATGTTTTAGTTGAATGGTGGTGTGTGTGGGTTAATCTCAATAGATAGTTGGTCGGTGAATACCTCAGTGGATAGGTTAAACTCCAGATATGAAATAAGCGTTGTTATCCTTATTAATAGATCGACCGATTTAATAGAAAAACGGGATTCGCCTGGTTAGGGCGTTAAATAATATAAGAGCAACGTGTAGCTTGATCCCTGTGTAGAGGGTAAGTAGGCAGCCTGTCCGGGTTACGGGTGCAGTCACAATTCATATTATAACCCTAGGTCCTCTAAAGTAGTTGGTTTGAAATCCAAATGCGGGAATTGGGATAACCTCCGGCTGTGAGGTCTATTTCGGTATCGTTTGGATTGTTAAAATGGTTTGGGAAAATGGTTATCCCTTCTCGAGGAGGATTACGAGTAAATCTCTCTTGGGATGGGTCCCGCATGTCCTAACCCAGGTTTAGGAAGGTAAACTTAGGCTAGGGCGTGACAACTGCTATCGGAGCTTAGGTTCAAATCTCGGACCAAAGATTTGGGTAATTCGAATCCTTGGAAATGTGTAAATGTGTATTTACTTTCAAAGTGTAACAAGTCGTTATACTTGTTAGTATGTGTGGTGGCAAGGGTTGCCACCTGTGGTCGAAATTTGTGAAGAACACAGATTGATGTTGTCGAAGGCAACTTGACAATGAAATTTGATGGTGAGGTGATTAAGTTCAACGTTTTTGACGCCATGAGGTACCCCATTGCCGATCTCAAGGAGGGAGGAATTGAAGACGTTGTGGAGGTCGTTGCACAATGTGTGACGTCTCCATTTCAAGCATAGTAACTAGCCATCGACCAAGGGGCCATATTTGACAAGAATGGAGACTGGGATAAGGTGGCTCGGCGTAATCTTGAGCCAAGAATACGTGAGGTTGTTGCCGAGCTAGAGGCACAATCATACACCAAGAGGTACAATTCTCCTTTGTCAATTCTCATTACCATTAAAAAAATTTTACCATCTGTCGAACATACCCCAAAGTTAGAGCTAAAAGCTCTCTCCAAGCACTTGAAGTATGTATTTCTAGGAGACGAGGACACTTTACTAGTTATTGTGTCTTCATTGTTGAGTGAGCAACAAGAGATCAAGCTAATTGACATTTTGAAGAGGAACACGGCTGCCATAGGTTGGACTTTGGCAGACATCAAGGGAATAAGCCCAACTAAGTGTGTTCATAAGATACTATTGGAAGAAGGTGCGAAACCCACAAGAGAGGGACAACGACGACTGCATCCTCCAATGATGAAAGTTGTAAAGGACGAGGTGATCAAGTTATTAGATTTTGGAGTGATATATCCGATCTCAGATAGTCAATGGATTTCACCCGTCCAAGTCGAACCAAAGAAGAGTGGAGTCATCGTCAGAGAATGAGAAGAACGAGCTTGTACCACAAAGGTTAGTGACGGGGTTTCGGATGTGCATCTATCGAAGACTTAATGCAACAACGAGGAAAGATCACATGTCGTTACCATTCATGGACCAAATGCTCGAGAGGTTAGTTGGCCACAAATTTTATTGCTTTCTTGATGATTATAGCGGCTACAATCAGATTATGATACACCCCGACGATCAAGAGAAGACGACGTTCACATGCCCCTTTTGGCACGTTTGCATATAGACGCATGTCATTTGGTTTATGCAATGCGCCAGGTACATTTCAACGTTGTTTGTATTCTATTTTCTCGGATTATATTGAGAATATCATTAAGGTTTTTATGGATGACTTTAGTGTTTATGATAAAGACTTTGATGCATGTTTGAGGAATTTAGAATTGATTTTAGAACAGTGTGTAGAAACTAACCTTGTATTTAATTGGGAAAAGTGTCATTTCATGGTAAATCAAGGGATAGTTTTGGGACATATTGTTTCGGCAAAGGGAATAGAAGTTGATAAGGCTACGATTGATATAATGTATCACTTACCCTCACCTTCAACGGTGAGAGAGGTTCACTCATTTCTTGGACATGCAGGATTCTATAGGAGATTCATTAAGGACTTTTCTTTGGTGGCAAAACCACTTACTTCCCTTTTGCAAAAAGATGTGCCGTTCGAGTGGACGAAGGAGTGCGATGATGCGTTTGTTCGACTTAAGGACTTGTTGACTTCGACACCAATCATGACTCCACTAGATTGGAGCTTGTCATTCGAGCTCATGTGTGAAGCCTCAAACTATGCGGTTGGAGCCGTGCTCGGCTAAAGGAGGGAGAAGAAGCCATGCGCCATTTACTATGCTTCGCGGACATTGAATGATGCTCAATTGAATTACTCAACAACAGAAAATGAACTCTTAGCAGTTATTTTTGTTTTAGAAAAATTTCGATCTTATCTTTTGAATTCTAAAGTTGTTGTGTATAGTGATCATGCAGCATTAAGGTACTTGATGACATAGAAGGATGCGAAGCCGAGGCTCATTCGATGGATTCTTTTGCTTCAAGAATTTGATATCGAGATCAAGGATAAGAAGGGAACCGAAAACGTGGTGGCCTTGAGCCGAATTGTGCAAGAGGAGGAGCCGATTCCATTGTTGGAGACGTTTCTGGATAAGCAATTGTTTCGATTGGATGTGAAGGAGCCTTGGTATGCCGATTTAGTGAATTATCTTATGTCTAGGAAGCTTCCTAGCACCATGCCGTATGCAACCAGGGTTCGGCTCAAGAAGGAGGCTCGACATTACATGTGGGATGCACCATACTTGTGGAGACAATGTGGGGACCAAGTCATTTGACGATGTGTTCCTAAAGACGAGCATAAGTCTATCCCTGATTTTTGTCACAAAGAGGCGTGTGGAGGACATTTTGACCAAAAAGGACAGCCATGGAGGTACTTGAGGCCTTTCTTTTGGCCAACGATTTTCAAAGATGCTTATACGACTTGCTTGACGTGTGATCGTTGCCAACAAACAGATAATTTACTAATTTAGGTAAGAGAGATCAAATGCCCCTAAACCCTATCATTGTTGTTGAAATTTTTGATGTTTGGGGAATTGATTTCATCGGACCTTTTCCTTCTTCTAAGGGTTTCCTTTACATTTTATTGGATGTTGATTATGTTTCTAAGTGGTGGAGGCAAAAGCCACCAAGACTAATGATTCTAAAGTTGTTGCAGGATTTTTGAGAACTAACATCTTTTCTAGGTTTGAAGTTCCAAGAGTTTTGATAAGTGATGGAGGTTCTCACTTTTCTAACCGCACCATAGAGGCTTTAATCAAGAAGTATGGAGTCACTCACAAGATATCAAAGCCATATCACCCTTAGACTAGTGGAATGACCGAAGTATCAAACCGAGAGATCAAACAGATTTTGGAAAAAAAACTGTAGGTCCTACAAGGAAGGATTGGAGCGATCGTTTAGATGACGCATTGTGGGCCTATAGGACAGCATACAAGACGCCTATTGGGATGTCCCCTTTTCGGATCATCTATGGGAAAACATGTCATTTGCCGGTTGAGCTTGAACATAGAGCATGGTGGGCGGTAAAACAATTCAACATGGACCTAGATTCGGCTGGATTACATAGGAAGCTACAACTGTGTGAGCTTGAGGAGATTAGGAACGAATCTTATAATTCGGCTATGATTTATAAAGAGAAAATGAAGGCTTATCATGACAAGATGATAAGGGGAAGGAGTTTCAAAATAGGGCAGCAAGTACTCTTATTCAACATAAGACTTAAACTTTTTCCAGGTAAACTTCGTTCACGTTGGCAAGGTCCATTTGTTATAACTAATGTGTTTGCTCATGGTGCCATTGAGATTCAAAGTAGAACATCAGGAAATACGTTCAAGGTAAATGGTCATAGACTTAAGCCTTATTACGACACATTCAAAGAGCACAACAGTGAGGAGCAAAACGTTGAAGACCCGCGACATGGAGAGTGACACCACTATGATGATAAAGAGTCTAGGCTAAGAGACTATAAACATTAAGCGCTGCAAGGGAGTCAACCCATTTCAACCGTAGCTGTGGAGGAGCCATCAACGAGTGTTTGAATAATTCCTATCCCTTTACTTTTATTGGTTGAATTGTATGTGTTTGTTATGTGACTTAGACGCATGCTTAGGAAGTTATGACATGATTTTGGGTTTTACATTGAGGACAATGTAATTTTCTAAGTGTAAGGTAGAGGTTTACATAATAACATGTTTGTTCAAGTCATTTAAGTATAGTTTCAAGTCATAAAAAGAAAAAAACCAAATAAAAAATTTATAATTCAGAAAATTGGTTCCACAAAAAAATGTTATTTTCGAGTAATGTTTTGTGTGATTTTGTTTTTGTTTGAGTCTTAGGATGCCCCTAAAACAAAGTCGATGATGATTATATCTTTGAATGCATAGATGATGGTTTGACATTTACTTAAAGAAATTATAAGTTTCATGGATATTATAGATTGGTATGAACATTTGAGATTTGATTAATTGTGAAGCATGCATGTTTGGTTAATTTGTTTCCATAACAACCTATGTGAGGTATTGAGCCTAAATGCTTTCTTCTTGAGTGATAATATGCCAAAATTTTCGAAATTCACTATCATAAACCTCATTATTCGTTGCATATTCAATAACTATGTGTTATAGCTTTTTAATGGACTCTAGAATTTACTAGAACTTGCTCATGTGATTTTTGAAACTTTATAATCATAATATGTCTTGATTTTGAAAAGGATTGAATTTAATCTCTTTAGGATTACCACCATTGTCAAATAAAGCATGTGCCTATTTGTGCCCGTCGTGGGACTCCTTAGTTTTAACCCTTTTAAGCCTACATTGAGCCTTTTATTCCATCACCTTCAAACAAAATTTCTTTGCTTAGAATAGCTAGACCTTTACCTTGTTATCAAGATTTGACAAAGTACTTTCGATGGAGTTTTGTTGTGTAATATTGTGAAACAAGTGTGGGGTGAACTTCGAATGTAAAATATGTATTTATGCCGTGAAAAGAAAAGAAAAGAAAGAGATGTGTGATCCTAAAATAAAATAAATAAAATAAAAGAAAGAAAAATGTTTCGGATCAAAACATAAACAAAGAGAGGCACGAATGTAAACATGTTTGTGAACTTGGAGTTTTCTGATTATTTGAAGGTCTAAAGTTGTTGATGTGACCCTTGTCCTGTTCATGATATGTGAAAGAGTTGAGAATGACGTATGAGTCCAACTTGATGAAATTTGACCCTTGGAGTGAAGACATAAGGAGGATCGAGATTTGCTAAGTCTTGGTAATATCTTAAAGCACCACTTATCCTAAAAATCCTACCCTATGCAGCCGAGCCCCATTACAACTATAATTGAGATTGATTCATGATTCTTAAGATGACTAACTTTGATTTGTGGAGATTTTCTCATGAGTTAAGCGTATGGTTTTGGTCCATTTTTGCATTTAGTTGTTAAATGGGGTTTTTTTCATAAAATTTTATTCATAAAGTGCTTTTATTTGATGAAATATGCAAGCTATTCATTGTCTTACAATCTGTTCTCTTGCATATACTATTGAGTGAATATCATGATCAAGTGAAAAGAAGAGAGTATGCCATTGAGAGGAGGATCAGTTGACTTTATGTGTTCATGCTATTTGTTCTCACTTCTTACTTATTCATGTTATGATACATGTTTTATGAAACTTGGAATTTACGTGTTTATACTCAAATGTTCAAACTTGAAAGCTATGCATGACAAAGATTTTGAGAAAATTGTTTAAGGGCATTAGTAGTAGAGTCTTATATTTAGTTTGTTAAGGGACTAGCAAATGATAAGTGTGAGGTAGTTGATAGGAGCATAAAATGTGACATTCTTAATATGTTATTACCTCTATTTATACTTTGTTTATCTCTTATTGTCGTAGATTAGAGTCATATTGTAGAATCGAGAGTTTTTGGTAGAGTTGTTGTAAAACATGTTAAACATAGAGGAGTAATGTAGAAAATTGTCAAAAACCGATGTGTGGATTCTTAGATATGTTTTGATGATTCTGTGAAACTTTTACATTATCACATTATCATAAATTGATTTAACTTCTCTTATACTTAGGTGACATGTAGAAGAGTTCATGGGAGAAAGAATAAAGAGAATCAGAGCTATAGAAGACAACAACATCAAAGGGGCTGAGCGCAGCAAAAGCAGGAATTTCCTGGGCACAGCACCAAACTTCAAAAATTTCTCCAGGGCGACAAGGAATTAGAAGATGTACCATACCATATATGCATGAAAATCTGTGTGAGTCTAGTTTCCAGAATATTTTGAATCGTATCCATATCTATTTTCTGGAGGGAGTTATGCCTAAATTAGTGTTGGAAAGTCAGTCTGCCAAAACAGGGCAGGTTATTGCTACCGAGAGGAAGTGTTCCTGATGGACCTAGGGAAGCAAAGCAGCTGATCTATGAAGCGTAGTCCATGAAGGGGAGTCCAATGACAAGTCCAATGAAGAATTAGAAGTCCAAAATTCGGCCAAAGAAGCCTCTAGAATCTCCAAGTCTTATTGGCCAAGCAAACCAAGTTCAAGAAGGAAAACCTAAACCTATTTGGTTAAGGACTTGTGGCTGCTGACCCTATGTGTATTCCTCTATATGTAACACCCCGTACCTGAAAGTTACCTTTTCACAGTGGTTACGAGTTACCGAGAGCTTTTAACCACGACCGGTGAATTATAAAGTTATTGCTCGAGTTTATTTTCTAGTGTATATAAAATCTCCAAATTCCTCATTTAATGACTCGATGTTTTCGTAGGTTTCGACACGAGTCTCCCGGTATTTTAGGATTATTTTTCAGAGCTTCCGTTTGTTTTCTATGAATATCCGAAGTTTCTGGTAGTTTTTAATTATCATTCCGGTAAATAAGTTTTAACATTTAACTAATTACTTTTTACCTTCTTTAAATCTGGACCGTTGGATCTTTTCCAGATTTAATCTGAACCGTCCAATCCTCTATAAATAGAGGATGAGTTTTGACTCAGTCAAAACTCTCCCACTCGGCCAACCCGAGCTCCTGAGCTCAGTCGCCTCTCCGGCGAATCTCTATCGTCCGGCCACCCCACACCGGCGCATCACCACTATTCTCTTCATCTCCTCCTCCTCTTCAAAACCCCCTATCAATTCATTCCAATATCAATTGTGGAAGAAGATCGGCCGACGAGGAACTCGGCTATGTTCGTTGGAAATCCGGCGACGTCACGGCGCGTGGCTGGTATGTTCCTCCTCTTCTTGTTCTCTTCCTTCCTATATATCTGTTTGAGCAGATTGAGCCATAATCAAGAATACTCATTTCACTGTTTTTTTTTTTCTGTGTTTGGCGGCGAGTCACCGGCGAAGAGGTTTTGGACCTCTGGTGGGCTCTTCGTGCCCAGGCGATGACGGCAGTGCAATTGGGGACCAGACACGAGGAGGGCAAGGCCTGTGCAGTGTTGGAGGAAGCCATTGAGAATTTTTTAGTCGAAGCAGCAGCTCTGCTTGTCAAGCAAAAGGATCCTTCAACTTGGATCGAGTTCAGGTGACACCTGAGGTTGATTTGGGGATGAGGAGCTACTAGTTTTCAAAGGTGAGCAGTTGAAGCAGCCCTGCGTGGTTGAGCAAAGTCCCTGATTTGAATCAAGGCCTGGCACTTGCAAAAGGTAAAGGATCGTATGATGGGCTATTGTATTTGGTTAAACTGATTTTGGGATGTGTTAGGTTATTGCTTGAGCTGAATTAGTGTGTTGTGTTGTTTCATGTCGAGAACTTGAGATTTGGAGCAAGCAGGGAGATTATGGTGAAATTCTGACAAGTCGTTGGAAACCAGCGAAGGTTCCGGTTAGACAAATTTTCGGCAGAAGCTGAAGAGGTAGAAATCGATTCTCTGAATAACGGTGGTCGTGAAGTTTCCGTAAATTAAGAATTTGGGTTAGTAACAGGAAATATGACGTAAATAGGATGTTTTCATTTTGAGAAACTTTCCCCTTTAGAAAGTTTCCATTTTGAGAACTTTCTCTTTAAGGAAAGTTTCTATTTATGGAAAGCTATTATTTTTTAGGTTGAAAAGGTTAAAGAAAGTGTGAAAGCCAAAGTTAAAGGAAATGAGGGATAATTAGTTAAGTATGAAAATTATAAGTATGTTGACCCCTTTAATGGTTGAGGAAGATGATGACTTCTATTAACGGAAATATCGAGTTAATTGTGGAAAATAATTGGATAATTTCATTATCGACATATCGACTCACAAGTAGTAAATCGATTTAAGTTCTGGATTGGGTGTCCATAGTAATTATACGATACATAACCTCAAATAAAATAGTAAGGATAATCGATGCATTAAGGTTACGAAGTCAGAAACTAAATATGGAGTCACATCTCTCCTTATAATGTAATCCTCAATCCCTACCTTTTCCAAATCCCCCAGAAATTTATTGATTCTATCATTCTATCAAACCCCATACAAACTACCTCCCTAAGACCCTATAATGTTACTGAACAAACCCACTTCCAAAACCCTCAGAAAGCTACTATTTCCCTATCAAAATTCAATCTTTTCTGGATTGTACCAACCTCAAAACCATGCTTACATTTACACCCAGAAATCCAACTATGTTAATGTGTACATGAAATGGAAGAAAGACTCATACTTTGACACCATTGAGCACATTGACAAGTCCATAGTGGTTAAACCCACTATGGATGGAGAAGGTTTTGCCTTTGAAAATTGTCAGGGGATGGAGTGGTATCTGGGTTTGCCTTATGATTTTTTGCACTACCCGGAAAAGAATCTGGATGGGTCTTTTCTGTGGTGCAAAGGAATGCAATGAAAAATGGGTTGGAGGGTTTAGCTGTTGACAGTGGTGAAAGGGTCTTGTCTGTGGTGCAAAGGAATGCAATGAAAAATGGGGTGTATGCTGGAGGCCCAATGGAGGCAGTTGAGTTTCCCTTCCAAGGGTCTGAGGTTGAGACACAAGAATAAAGATTGGTTAGAGGAGTTTCAGAGACTACCCTATGTTTCACCTTATGAGGATTCTGCGCACTTGCAGCCGGATTCTGATGAATCTGAGAAACGAGTTGTGGGGCTTCTTCATGAGTTGCTTAGTCTTTGTTGAGCATTCAGCAGAGAGGAAGAAGCTGCTCTTTTGTCTTAAGACATATATGGGACTTCCACAGAAAGTGCACAGAGCATTTGAGAGACATCCCGAGATTTTCTATTTGTCTCAAAAGAACAAGACTTGTACGGCAATTCTTAAAGAGGCTTACTGTGATGAGTCTGCTATTGAGAAGCATCCACTGTTGGCAGTGAGAAATTGTATTAGGTTGATGAGGGAGTCGGCAGTGATCTTGAAGAACAGGAGCTGGTGGTGGGAATATGGAGCTGGATTTGGAACATAAAATTGAGGACAGAGGAGGTGGAGAGAATACGAAGGTGGACTTGGATTCGGACAGTAACTTCTTTTCCTCAGATTTCAAGGGAATTTAATATTGCAAGATCTATAGCATAGGATGAAGCTTAATGACAACCACCTTATTTGTTTTAGCAATGAATATGAATTTCTTTTAAACAGGGGAAGAATACGATGTTATGTGTTTAAATTTGAATCAATAGCAATATAGTTTCCGAGGAATGGCTATACCCTTTACTAGGTCGCAGGTAGGAGCAGAGGAACTATTCTGGAATCTTATACAAGTACTTCATTCAACTTTGATCTGGATGCGGGCAGTGAAGTAGTCAGAAAGTATAGGAAAAAAATTTTACTTTGTCAAGAGACAAAATAAGCCAAATAGCTTACATTACTCTTATATATAAGTAAAAATCTGAAGCACAATACATATGGAAAGATGGTGAGAATGATCATTTGACCCCTCTAGTCACCATGTAGCTACGCCCTGGATGCGGGTCTCCGTCAGCTCTTGGATTACCGTCTTTAGAACGATTATTTTCATAGAATCTGTTAGAGAAATTTTGGCAAGCATAGATTTTTCCAACAGATAGAAAAATTTTGGCTTCTTATCTAATTCAGAGGTTTTGTTGTTCATTTGTTCTTCTGATAGTGATTACGTACTACATCTATACGGTTGAAAAACATAAGGATGCAGTTAATGATTTTGGCAGAAAGATGGACAATGATAATGGAAATCAGGGAAATGAGGCAGATGGTTCTAGCTGAAGTGGAAACGAGGAAGCAAACGACCATAATGAAGGAATACTAGTCAGGTCCTAGATGAATATGCTCTTCATCGTGAAGTAGGGAGAAGACAAATATCAGATGGGGTTAATGTTCCTGCAAATGTTGTTCATACGGCATTTCATGGTTGGAGGTGGCTTCAACTTGTGGATCAGTGTATGTAATCAATGCAGTCTATCTTTCTGTCAGATTACAATGTGTGGTCGATCTGAAGTTCTGAACTCTAAGAGCTAAGACGGTTGTATACTATGGAGGACGATCTGGGGCGTCGGCCTCTCAAACGGCAACTTTAACTTCCATCCATCTATGAGTCATCTTATAGTCTCTCCCAAAATCAATCTCATGACTGCAAATTGGTGCAATTCCTTTCATATGAATATAGTTCTTTTTCTCTCTTAACGTTGGCGAGTGTAAGCACGCGCCTAAAACCTATTGCTGTTTTGTATTCCCATCTTTACCCGTGTTTCATTTCTATTTTGGAACCTTTTGGGCGGGAAAATCAGAAACCCCAAAATCCCCAATTCCAGTCTCTCTCTCTCTCTAAATCAATTAGGGTTCTCACTTCTCAGTTCCTCAATCTATGGCTCCTAAGAAACCCAATCCGTCTTCTACCTCCGCCTCTCGCAAATCGAACCCAAAAGCTCAGCCTCCACCTTCCAAGTTCAGCATCCAACATTTCTTCGAGCGCCACACCCAGACCTCCCAAAATCCAACCTCTTCCGCTCCCCAAAACCCTAAGCCCCCAATCGCCCACTCTTCCATTGCACCGATTGAATCATCTAGCACAGTTGCAGTTTCCGGTAACCCTGGGCTCGATTCGCAGGAGACACCCAAGGAGGACGTGGTGGCTGTGAGTTTCATGGAAGTTGAGCCTAATGTGGAAGAGGACGCCTCGCCCGAGATTTCCAAGTCCAAGGCTGTCAAGCGGTTCGAATTCTCTCCTGGAATGGTGTGTTTTCGTTTTCTTTTGTCCAAATGTTTCAGAATTCGGTGATCTTGTCATTTGTTAAAGTTTTAATTTTTTCGGTGACACAGTTGATAAAGCAGAGTCAGGATGATGTGACGTGGAGGACGTCTCCTGTTAATGAGAGACTTAAAGCAGTTTCGAAGCTTAAGCCTGAGATGATGAGAGTGTTGGCAGACACTTCAAGGCTGAGAGGTTTGAGCATTAACCAATGCTCACAAAACAAGGCAGGTTTTTTTGTTCTTTAAGTTGTGTGAATTTTTTGGGGTTGGTGTTAAAGGGGTCAAACCGGATCAGGATGTGGGAAATGTGGCCGATAGGACTGTTTCTGAAATAGCCTGTAGTCAGAGTCCATTCCGAACTCCTCCTTCTGTATCTTACTGCCATAATTAGGTAAATCTGCTTTCAGTAGTTTGAGTTCACCTACTTATTTAGGGGACGAGAAACCAACAAAAAGAAAGGAATAGAAGGAGTTTGTTTCATCTGCATCTGATACATTGTTCTGTTTATATCAGCTTTTCTTTTAGATAATTTCCATCTCAAATAGACTCAGGTCTAGAGTCAGGGATCATATTTCTTTAATACATCTTGTAACTGAAATGCAGCTTGCTAATGCTCTTTCATGTGGTGGAGTTTCTGATCAGCCAGGGTCGAGGCCACCGAACAAGGTATAAGTGAACAAAGATATCTAACTGATACCGATTCCTTACCATGTTATTGTAATTGGGTTGTTCAATATATATATATATATCTGTGTGTGTAGATTTTTTTCATTCTATAATAATTTTAACTAATAGATCACCTCGGTACCTGCCTGGTTTTGTTGAGCTGGATTCAATTGTTATCTGATGGTGTGATGCCAATTATAATTTTTTTTTATTGTTTGTTTATTCTTCTTGGCATTACTTGAGCTCTTAGATCATGTAAAAGATGTAATTGGTGTTGAAGATTCAGTATCTGATGATGTGGAGGCATCTCAATTCCAAGTTAAAGATAAACCAGAGCATGTTGTCAAAAGAGTAGTGACATCTCCAATAGAACGGACATCTTCCGATTACAATTTCCTTGTATTGGAGGTATGATTTACAAATTTAGTATCTATTTCGTGGAAGGATTAGAGTGCAAGATTGATTGTTTTGCTAATGTTATCTGCTTTAGGTATCTGTTGATTCTGGACCTGATGACTTGTCTGGTGCCCAGTGCATGCCCAATTACTTTGTTAGCTTCAACTTTCACCCTGACATTCAGGGTCATCAGACGCGAAGGTTATGCCTTTGGAGTTTAAAACTGGGAAAGTTCCAAAGGACCAGGCAAGACTATTCTCTTTACAAACCATGGGATATTATACTTGAGCGATGTATATGATACTAACAATCGTTTTCTTAAAGTTATGTACTTATTATTATTATGATTGTTATTTTTTCTTCAACTGTTGTTTTTTATAATTGCAGGAGCATTGTGCCCAAGTAATCTTATTCACTCTTCTTATGTCTGAGAGGTACTTGATCTATTTCTCATTCATCTTTTTCCCTTTATTATGTATAGCAGTATTGTGTAATTTATTTTGATCCTTTGAAACGATTTCATTCTTTCTGTATCTTGATCAAGGTACAAGAAGCCTGTTGATACTGGTCTTCTATGTTACCTTCAGTCTGATCAGACACAGGTACGGCCATGTGCATCTTTTTCTTCCATTCTCCTTATGGTTTTAGTCTATTAAGCACTCTTTCTGTACTAAATATAGGGAGTTGTGGTTAGAAGACCTGACCTAGTTGGGCTAATCATGCAACGTAATCAACTTGCAAATGATATTGTCAAGGCATCAAGAATGCAAGCCCTTCCCCCAATGTTACGAGTATGACTAATGCTGAATTGTTTCCCCTTTCCAGTAAACTCTTTACCAGGCTGTGATATTAAGTTTTTCTTTTTGTTTTTTTTCTTTTTGGTAGAATCCAAGCTTGTGCAGAAGTTGTCGCCATCTGAATGTGTGTACCATCTGTCACAAGGTATTTATTATTTATTGAACTTATTCAGTAGCATGAATCATATTTTTGTAACTAATGGTGCAAACAAATTTAGGCAGCGTTAAATTTTTCTAGCTTGTCTTTACTTGGCTTAGCTTGCTTCATGTCGTTGAGTTCAGCACAAGGCCAAGCTTAGACATTGAGACCACAAGCCTAAGCTTGAGCTCAAATATGTTCAGCATGTAACCTTGCTATGTGTGCATGTGTATATACTTGGATATTTTTGGCTTGGTCTGTGTGTTCATTAACTTGAGCTGGAGCCTAAGTATAGGTTAAGAATCAAGCCCAAGTTTGGGTGGGATATGTTCAGTCTGTAACCTCACATACCTATATATGCTTGTGTGTTATCTGAGTACAAATTTAGTCCACTTTGTATTCAATTGCTTCTGATCAAGTGAACCATGTCAAGACAGAAGATAATACATAAACTAATGAACTATCAAACTTCTGCTTTCTCTTTGATGGGGAAACTATCATTTAAAAAAAGGTTTTGAATGTGACCTAACTTTTCCTTGGAAATGTTGCATATTCTGTTAAAGCAATTCCACAAAATCAGTACACTATTCAAAACCACCGCATTAATCATGTCTGATCTTATTTGCTTCAGTTTAGGATCAGTTTTTGATTTTGTAATTACACATGTAAATGTCTCCTATAATTATGCCTAGACTCTGCTATATAGTTTCCTGTAATTATGCCTAGACTCTACTATATATACTGTACAGATCATACCTCAATGAAATCAAGGAAATACAATTTTTACATGGTATCAGCCTAATATCGATCCTTACCTCTCTTCTTGTCTGTCTCCTTCTCTCTTTGCGTTCTCTTCTTCTCCTTCTCATGGCTTCCGCATCCTTTTCAACTGCTCCTTCTCCTTCTCAAAACACAGCCCAATTCACAAAACTCACTGAAATCAATTACTTGACTTGGCTGAGACAAGTCAAGCCATATCTTCATGGTGCCAAACTCTGGGGATACGTTGATGGCTCTATACCAGCACCCTCTCAGACCATCATGACTGCTGCCACTCCAACTGAACCAGCCAAAGAAGTCCCTAACCCCAAATATGAGGATTGGTTCACAGTGGATCAACAAATCGTCAGTCTCATCACCACTTCTCTGACTGAAAGTGTTTCACAGCTCACAATTGGATTCGATACCTCACAAGGAATCTGGGATTGCCTAGCTAGCCACTTCTCGCAGCGATCTGCCGCCAGTGCTTCCAGCCTTAAGCTTCAACTCCTTGAGCTCAACAAAGGCTCTCAATCAATTGACGATTATCTTCGTCATGCCAAGTCACTGGCCGCCATCAAGCCTGTCTCTGACGAAGATCTAGTGCTTGCCGCACTTCATGGGCTTGGCTCAGACTACCTCATGCTCCGGACGGCTCTCTCGCAGCATTCTTCTCTTCCTAATTTCACTGAGCTGCGTGCTCGAATCTTTCCATTGATGCCCAGCAGCCGCGTCATCAGGAAACAACGAAGGATCTCTTTCACAGCAGCAGCAATCACCGTGAAAATCGCCCACAGCACGGCCGGTTTTTCAATTCCAATGGCCGAAACTTCAATCGATCCAAGCGGTCCAATTCAGTTCGTAACTCCCAGCAGCAGCAGCAGTGTGGTTTTCAGTCCCCACAATTTCAGCAACAACCATACAACCATTTTGGACCTTATTCATCTCCTAGTTGGGCTCCTCGATCTCACCCATCTAATGAGCTTCTTGGCCCAGCACCAACTTGGTGCTCCAATTGTCACACAAACCAGCATGGTCCACAACAGTGCCCTCACAGGTTCTTGGGCCCAAATACAGTAGCACCCTTCGCTGGAGCTCATTTTGCTGCTGATCCAAATTGGTACCCGGATACTGGAGCGACCCATCATATGACTGCCATGCCTGTCAACAATCCTCAACAATATGGTGGTCCGCACAATGTTTTTATGGGTAATGGGGACTCAATGCCCATTTCCCATACTGGTAACCTACCCATTTCCTTAGGCTCTTCCCAATTTTCCTTACAAAATGTCTTTCGTATTCCTTCCATTCGCAAAAATCTATTTTCTGTTGCTCGTTTTACTAAAGATAATCATGTCATCTTTCTCTTTGCTCCTAATTTTTATCAAATATATTGCTTACTTTCTGGTCGTCTATTGTTCCAGGCCCTTGTAAAGATGGGCTATATCCGCTTCAGCTGTCCCACACCCACTCCACTCCACAAGCTCTTGCTGCCATACACTCCTCCATCTGGCACAATCGTCTTGGTCATCCATCATCTGATGTCTTGTCTCGTTTAAGTTCTTCTATTTGCTCTAAACTATCTTTTTCTAATTTTTGTCGTGAATGTGCTCTTAGCAAATCTCATAAATTACCATTTGATTCCAATAATTCAATTGTTGATTCACCTTTTCATATTCTTCATAGTGATGTTTGATCTTCCTCTACTTCCTCTACTTGCGGTTTCAAATATTATGTACTTTTCACTGATGAATTTTCTCGCTATTCATTGATTTATCCAATGCACAGGAAAAATGAAGTCCTCACCCACTTTTAAAAATTGGTTGCAAAAATTCAAAATCTCTTTGGCATCACTATTAAATTTCTCCAAAGTGATAATGGTACAGAATATGTTAACCATGACTTCACTAAATATTGCACCTCTTTGGGCATTCAACAACGACTCTTGTGTCCTCACACCCCACAACAAAATGGACTTGCCGAAAGAAAACATCGTCACATTGCCACGATGGCCCGCAACCTCCTCCTTACTTCTAGTGCTCCACACAAACTTTGGGTCGAAGCTGTCCTCACATCCGTCTATCTTATTAATCTCCTTCCTACATCTGTTCTAGATTGAGACACTCCTCATCATCGTCTTTACGGTAGTCCTCCTTCCTATTCGTCCCTCCGAGTCATTGGGTGTTCTTGTTTTCCGTATCTTGGTCCTTGTATCTCTGATAAATTATCGAGTCGTAGTATAGAATGCGTCTTCTTACGATATAGTCCTCAGCATAAGGGTTATCGATGTCTCGATCCCACCACTGGTCGTCTCTATGTGTCTAGGCATGTTATTTTTAACGAAAATTCTTTTCCTTACAAAAATATGCAGATACAAGCACCTGGTCCATTGGAATTTGCTCTTTTACCAAGCCCAACCTCTTTTTCCACTCCATCACAAGGTTCTTCGCAGCCCAAGCCCATTGGCCCATCTACAGAGTCTCATCCTCCAACAAATGACTCGTCTCATTCCTCCCAGGAGCCGCTGCTGCTTCCTATCATTTCACCCACACCGATCCAACCGCCATCACCCATTGATCAACCTCCTATAATCACATATCACTGCCGCCACAGGCCCATGCCTAACCCATCTCAGCTTGCAGCGACGGCAGCAACTACGGCAACCACAACTGAATCTGTCCCAGCAACAGATGTTGCAACCAGCGTTGTTCGGTCTCCATCGCTGGTCTCTAAATCACTGTAACCTCCAGACCCCCATCAGCCACGTGCGCCATGTCCTCCAACCTCCCAACATCCAATGACCACCCGTTCTAGAGATGGCACACTCCCAGTCAAACATCCTCTTCCTCGAGCTCTTCTCACAGCTATTGAGAATTCTGAACCAACATGTTATACCGAGGCTTCCAAACAGGCTGTGTGGCGCAGTGCTATGACAAAAGAAATCAATGCACTCCTGAAGAATCAAACTTGGACTCTTGTGCCTCCCTCCTCAACCCACAATACAGTTGGCTGCAAATGGGTATTTCGTACCAAGCGAAATCCGAACGGCTCAATCGAACGTCATAAAGCTCGGCTTGTTGCCAAAGGATTCCATCAGCAACAAGGCATTGATTATGAAGAAACATTCAGCCCAGTAATCAAGCCAGCCACCATTCGCACTGTTCTTTGTCTTGCTATCTCTCGAGGATGGGAACTTCGTCAATTGGACGTCAAGAATGCGTTCCTTCATGGATTCCTAAAGGAGGATGTTTATATGACTCAACCACCTGGTTTTGTCGATCCATCTCGACCTAATCATGTCTGCAAGCTTCATAAGGCACTCTACGGTCTCAAGCAGACTCCGCGAGCTTGGTTTCACCGTATGACATCTTTCCTCATCTCTGCTGGTTTTGTTCAGAGTTTGGCTGTCTCCTCTCTCTTTATTTTTCGTACTGGCATCCATACAATTTATTTTTTGTTGTATGTGGATGACATAGTGGTTACGGGCAATGATAATAAGCTTCTTCAGGGATTCATTGATGCACTAGGTCGTGGTTTTGACATCAAAGATCTTGGCATTATTTCCTTGGCTTACAGGTTACTTCTCAACATAATGGACTTCACATCAGCCAGCTCAAGTATGCTCATGACCTTCTAGCCAAGCATGCCATGCTCCTCTCTAATCCAGTCAGTACACCCATGTCAGCCAAGAGTATTCACTTCCTCTGATGGCGACATTCTTGCCAACCCCACTGCCTTTAGGGACATCCTTGGTTCTCTCCAGTACTTGATGATAACTCGCCCGGATATTGCCTATGCAGTAAACTCAATATCTCAGTACATGAGTCAGCCTCGCACCCCTCATTTAGTGGCTGCAAAGCGCATCCTCCGATACATAAAGGGTACTCTTGATCAAGGACTATTCTTTTGTCCTCAGCGCCAACCAACACATCTTATTGCCTACTTCGATGCCGATTGGGCAGGTTGTCCTGACACCCGCAGATCAACCTCTGGCTATCTTTGTTTTCTCGGCACCAATCTGGTCTCTTGGTGTTCCAAAAAGCAGCCCACAATAGCCCGCTCTAGCGCCGAGTCTGAATACCGTGCGCTTTCTCATGCTAGTGCAAAAACTACTTGGTTAGCCTTCTTACTATATGAACTTGGTGCTCATCTGCATTTCCCTGTCTTGCTCCACTGTGATAATTTAAGTGTGACGTATATGGCCTCCAATCCAGTTTTCCATGCCCGGACCAAACACATTGAACTAGATTATCATTTTGTTCGAGAAAAAGTTGCTGTTGGTAGTCATCGTGTTTGCTATATCCCTTCTGTTGATCAGCCGGCTGATCTTCTTACCAAGCCTCTTCATAAGCACCGGCATTCTCTTCTTGCTCTCAAACTTGTGCGTCAAGGACCGTCCAGTTTGCGGGGGGATGTTAAAGCAATTCCACAAAATCAGTACACTATTCAAAACCACCGCATTAATCACGTCTGATCTTATTTGCTTCAGTTTAGGATCAGTTTTTGATTATGTAATTACACATGTAAATGTCTCCTATAATTATGCCTAGACTCTGCTATATAGTTTCCTGTAAGTATGCCTAGACTCTACTATATATACTGTACAGATCATACCTCAATGAAATCAAGAAAATACAATTTCTACATATTCAGACTGGGAACCTGAATGACGGCTAGATGTTCACTGACGGTCATATATAAGACTATTTCCTTACTCTTCTCAACAACGAAGAAACCACTAAGAAAAAAAAGTGTAGTCATAATGAGTGTTCATCATTGACCATCATGTTTGATACAACAGGCACATGGAGGCAACACAGATAGCAGCGGATTGGGAGATTTATTTGATTCAAATACTCACCAGCTAACAAATACTCATGGTGCTTTCCTAAGGCTTTGGGACTGGTTGATTGATTTAGAAGCTAAAGAAATGGAGGTGCAGTTTCTGAAGTTCTGCTATTTGTGTTATTTTTCTAATCTAATTAGTTGATTCCAAATTTAGTTTCTTTTGACATGCTGGCCTTTGATTTCCTTCTTTTTAATTACCTATGTTAGCTTGTAAAGAAAGAAATGTGGCGTCCACATGGTTTGAAGAGCGATCATTCCACAAGTTGCCTATCTTCTTTGGTTCTGGATAATGAACTTCCATTTTTAAGATCCGGAAGTGATAAAAAATTCGTTTACCAGTTTCTACGTATTGGTTTGTCTTCTGACAATGTGAGCACATCCAATGGAGATTTTCAGAATGCTGCTTCTTCAACATCAAAGTGTGCAGATTGCACACTTAGAAGTGGTGACCATGTGGTATGGCTCTTTTTGTAATACGATCTTTACATAGTAGACATGTGAAGCTGACAATATATGTTTGACATCTTTAATTTTAACGGGTCTTTAGTTTCAGTACTGAATATAGTTTCTTTGGATGTTTATATGCAATTCATTGTTGATTTTCAAGAAACTTTCTCTTTATCTTGTGATATTTCAAGTTCAAGGATTTGACTTATAAAAACATGCAAAAATGGTTATTTGTCTCCGCAAGGTAGCAGTTAGGTAGAGAGTAAAACATCTGAACACAATTATGAAAGCATGTTATCTATTAGAAACCTTGCTACACTCAATATAGTGCATTAAACTTCTTTTTTCCATTATATGATAATACATTGATATTTGGTCTGGTATTTTCAGATACTTAGCAGTGAATCTGGTCATCTAGCTCTTGCAAGGGGGTCATAACAGATATAAGTCACTCCAATGTTTCTGTAAGGATGATATCTCAGATGTTTACCATTCATGTAGAATCAAAATCTGGCTTATAAGTTTTTACATGCTCTTTAGGTATGTTAACATAGCTAACAAATCTTACACTATGTAAGCCAGCTATATAATTGATTATCTTCTGCAAATCTTTAGGTTTCTTTTTCTAAGAAATTACAAATTCCTGGAAGCAATCCTTTTTCAGAGGCAAGTGATCTCCATCGGGGGGGGGGTCTGGCAGATTGGTAAAGATGAATTCATGACAGCATTTTCCACGATGAGGTGCATACATGCTATAATTATGCCTTGACCATTGTTTAAAATTTCCTTTTTCCTAATCAAACCAGAGGCTTTCAATTGTATACTCTGTCTAAATTCTTGCTTGATTTTGTTGCTGAAGGTTCAACCTTCAACTTTTTCTTCCTAGTGCCCAATCTGCTCATATGCGAAAATTGATCGTTGACCTAGAGGTGAATTTAGCTACTTCTGCCACTTCGAATCACAATTTTACTAAGCTTGAATCTCCTTTTTATGTTGGTCTAATGTTGAATCTTTTCAGGCTCCTAGGTTTGACAGTGGATGTATTACATTCAGCCAGGATCCAGCAATAACATGTCTGGTCCCTGAGAAATTTAAATGATGATCAGCGTCGAGCCATTCTAAAGGTGAACTATACATATACCTCTTTTCTGTTTACGAAGTGACTCAATTTTCCCTCAGAAATTCTGTTATGCTTATTTGCTTGTTGTTCTGTCATGGTTGATTAATTATATACGGGTTTCAGATCATTTACTAATCTAACAAATCTTTTTAGATACTTACAGCGAAGGACTACACTCTTATACTTGGAATGCCTGGAACAGGCAAGACGTCTAATATGGTGCATGCTGTGAAAGCCTTGTTGATGAGAGGTGCATCAGTTTTGCTTACCTCCTACACAAATTCTGCTGTTGATAATCTACTTATCAAACTAAAAGCTCAGGTCGTTTTCATTTCACATCTTGCCATTTCTGTTTTATTTTAAACACTATTGGTCATTGGTGTCGTCATTTCTGTTGTTTTCCTTTCTCTTGATACTTTTTATTGATTGGTTGATTATTGTTGTTGTTTTTGGGGGTTGGTGATACAAGACCAAGCCTATTTCATTTCCATGCAATGCATACTTCCAACACACTTTGGCTGCCTTAAAACATTTTGTTCCCCAATACAGCAATTTTCACCATTCTATTTAACATGGGACCTGGGTCAATTGTTTCACCACTAGGGATGATGCTGCTTTAACGTACTGATATTATTCACATTCTAGATAAAAATATGGATGTATGGGTTGCACATTTTTGTTCCATATCTCGTGTAAAATACTAACTTAGCTATTCCGTGTTTTGAATCTAAATGAATGTAGAATATTGACTTTCTACGCATTGGAAGACAGGAAGTTGTGCATGAAGAAGTTCGAGGGCATTGCTTTGCAGGTGAGATTTTATATAATTTGAAGGGTCTTTTGTTCAATGTATCACACTTGATTTCTTCTCAATGTTTCTTTGTGATAGCAATGAACATACAAAGTGTGGAAGATGTTATGTCAAGATTGGACCAAGTCAAGGTGGTTGCTGTTACATGCTTGGGAATCACTAGTCCCTTGCTTGCCAAGAAGAGATTTGACGTATGCATCATGGATGAAGCTGGACAGACCACCCATCCAGTATGTAAACTCATGAGTGTCTTGATATGCAACAATGCATCTGCAGCATGGTTTATATTGAAATTATTAAAGAAGGATTTAATGCAACTAGAGTATGATTTGACACCATTTTTTATGTACATTACATCTAATATTAGGATAGTCATTTTGCTGCAAGTAAAGCTTATGGAACACAGTTTATTATCATGTTGTTTTGTATGTTATTGATGATGTTACATTATTTGGACTGGAGCTGAGGTGGTTTGAGTTTTTGTAGTATAGATGAAGGTGAAGTGTTTTTCTCAAGAACCTTAACTAAGGAAGTGAATTCATGAGCATTTTTCTTTCCTAATAGGTATCTCTCGGGCCTTTGATGTTTGCTTCATTATTTGTCCTGGTTGGTGATCATTATCAATTACCTCCTCTGGTGAAGGAAATTATTTTGAGTTCACCTTAAAAAAATATTACGCTTGTAATTCTTTCTCAACGAATTTGAGTATGCTTTTGATCTCTAGAGTACAGAGGCCCAAAAAATGGAATGGGGGTGAGCTTGTTTTGCAGGCTCTCAGAAGGGCATCCTCAGGCAATTTCAGCATTGCAAAGCCAGGTTATTATGCATTTTACAATTCAATGTATAATTTTGGTTGTCTTCCATTAGCAGTGATACTTACTAAGCTATATATATCCAGTACAAATATCAAATGCCTTGATATATGGTGACAGATTGCGTTGTGGATCTCCTGAAATAGCCAATGCCAAACTCAACATTTCAAGTTGGAAGTCTCATTCACTGTGGATAAAGGAGGTATGCTGAATGACATTTTGTATTCTTTACCTTTTTTATTTATTTCATTTTTATATTCCGGTTGTAATTGTTAAGGGTGCATCCAGTATGGATATCAAAACTTATTTGACAAAACTATAGCATCTTTCTCAAAATATTATTGAGCTTCATCAGTCCAGGTTGCCTCCAATATACTGTTGTGAGTTTTGACACTGAAATTACATGATGCATAATGTTGAAGAGTTTATGCTGATTGAAGAATAAATTTTCGTGATGCATAACAACTTTTCATTCCACGATTAAAGAATAAATTTTGTTTATGCAACTATTATTCCCATTAGCTTGAATTCATAATGTACATCCAGACCAGTCACTTGATAGAGGTTTATTTTTTATTTTATTTTTCAAAGAAAAGTGTTGCTGTCTATTGAAATATAATCCCACATCGGGAAAATGGGACCTTGCCTGTGGGTTTATAAGGGTTTGGGCCACTCCACTCATTGCCAATTGCGTGTAGGTTTATAAGGGTTTGTGATAAAGTAGTCTGGGGTTCAACTCTAAAACCAATTGGCTATAGAGAGAGTAGCCCAAACCCTCATAAACTCACAAGCAAGGTCCCATATTCCCGATGTGGGATATATATCTCAACACGCCCTCGCACGTGCGGCGAATCTTTAAGCCTAACACGTGGACAACAACTTGGGTGGTCGTGGAGTTCGTGTGGCCTTTGGGCTTCACACGTGTACGTGGGCAACCCGCTCTGATACCATGATAAAGTAGTCTGGGGTTCAACTCTAAAACCAATTGACTATAGAGAGAGTAGCCCAAACCCTTATAAACTCACAAGCAAGGTCACATATTCTCGATGTGGGATATATATCTCAACAGTTTGGGCCACTCCGTCCATTGCTAATTGGTTTTGGATGTGAACCCCAGACTACTTTATCCTCGGTGAAAGAATTTATGCTGATTGACGCACCATTATAGTGGCAACAACTTATCTAAACTCAATGATTTGTTACTTATTTACATCATGTTTGCAGGTTTTAAATCCAAGCAAACCGGTTATATTTATTAATACAGGTATGTAGTATTATTGTTGTTTTGTATGATCTTCTCCATTAATTAAAATTTTGTTTCTTTTTTGTTTTCTAAGATACTTGTCACATTCACCATACAGATGCTTTACCTGCTTTAGAGGCAAAGGACCATAAGATTGTGAATAACCCAATGGAAGCTCACATAGTTGTAGAGGTGACCCTTGCTTGAATATAAGTGTAGTGACTGTAGTCTAGATAATGCCTGCTGTTTGTGGAAGGCTTATACTTTCCTTCTAGTTTTCTTATCTGATGCGAACCATTTAAGCAGCATGTACTTTAGACTGAAATTCAATCCTAATATTGCTTATAGGTCATGGAGGAATTAGTTAACAGTGGAATTGAGGGGGTACTATTGGCATCATCACCCCATATAACTCCCAGGCAGACATCATTCGGCTTGCCATCAACGTTACTTCTGTGGGGATACATACCATTGACAAATACCAGGTTCTGTTTAAAGCCTTCAATCTTTATATTGCTGCCTGATTGTAAGGTTTTCAGAAATTCAGTGAGATACATGGTTATACCGGCTTTTGCATTTTTACGCCAACTTATATAACTAGCTTTTCCAATTAAACAAAAAAAATGCATCGAACCATCCTTGGTATGCAATTAATACGGTTTTTAAATTCACAGGAGAGAATTGGCAAAAGAACTGGAAAAAACTGGCATTTTATTGCGTTTGATTGCCATGACTCCATTAGGTCTCTTATATGTAACTTTGATGTATGCAGGGAAGAGATAAAGACTGCATACAAGTATCCTTTGTTAGGTCAACTGAAAATCCACGAAACTGCTCGTCCTCTCTGCTCAGAGACTGGCATAGGATTAATGTGGCTCTAACTCGTGCCAAGGTAAGGTTTAGATTGGTGGCACAACTGATAAAGTAGTCTGGGGTTCAACTCCAAAACCAATTGGCAATAGAGAGTAGCCCAAACCCTTATAAACCTACAGACAAGGTTCCATATTCCCGATGTGGGATATATATCTCAACAACAACCTATTTGACAAATTTCAAGATCACATGACTGTTGGTTTGCTATTCATGTATATGTTTTTAGATACACATACACACCCACATAAATTTTTGTTTTAGTTTTTTTGTGGTTGATAACATATCCATTTGTGAACAAAAGAGAAAGAAAGAAAATGTAGAGCATCCAAGTATGTTTAACATAATAAAAGATGATAACGTGTTGAACCAGCTATCTATATTTTCAGAGAGAATTCACGTCACTTAATGTTTTCTGTTATTTGTTTGCACAGAAAAAGTTGATAATGGTCGGGTCACGAGAAACACTATCCAAAGTCCTGCTGATGAAGCTTCTTATTGAAAAAGTTGATGAACAATCAGGCATCTTAAATGTGTCCAAGAAAGACATCAACTTTAAGACAGAACTCAAGAGATGCTCTCAGGTCAGATAAATGTAAATTTGGTTGATTGTTAATCTCTTTTTGAAGCCTGAGTTCCTCTCCAGTTTCTCAATATACATATGTAGATTACTTTTGTTGAATATTGGAAAGTTGTATATAGAAAAAAAATCATTCTCATAAGTTTTGAAATGAGATAATCAGATATTTGCCATTTTTTATTGGAAATAACTTTTATTGAATGAGCTCAATTTAAAGCTTTGGTAAAGAGGCAAAATAACTACCACTATATACCAAGTCTTGTGGTAATCAATTGAAGGAAGTTTGAGATGAAATTGCTTTGAGAAGTTGATGTAATTCTTGAGTGTTGGAATTAATTTGTGACCATTTTGTATGAAAGTGCCCCATGCCCTAGAGTTCTAGACCTTATCAACATGTAAATGGCATACAACCCTTCCAGGTGAATATGCCCCCATTAGAAAACATGGATAGAAATATAGTAGCCTTTTTTGTGGTCTGAGAAATATAGTAGCCTGAAGTAAACTGTATTTTTTTTGGGTACAAATGAGTCTATCGGCCAAAAACAGAAACAACACAGATTAGCCAGCTTTGCTGCTGGACCTAAAGCTTCTACTTCTGGGAATTCCCATAATGTCATCAAGAAGAGCTTCAGTAACTATAGCCAACACATCAGCTTTCTTGAAGTATATGCTTCACTTGAACTGAAGCAAAATGTTGCAACTTTGACCTGCAATTTATCACTAGTTCCCAAAGGGTAAAGCTCAACATGCGAATTCTGCAGTAGCTAGATTAAGAGGAACATCAGAATCTGATTCCAGCTCCAATTTAAATACTCGCATGCTTAAAGCAGTTGAATGACATAGAATAGGCCCCATGCCCCAGCTTGTAGGACTTCTCCAGTACCAATATTTATCATGAAACCACCAGCCACTATCCAGCTCCTATTTCACCAGTTCTGGTCCTTGAACCATCCACATTTCGTTTCAAAGTACCAAACACAAGGCTAATCCAAGAAAGATTCTCTACATGCCTCATCACTTACGTATTAGGCTTAGTCAAGGATAACATCATCAGGACTATGAGGGTACAGATAATTCTCATCAAAAACACACTTGCATCTCTATTTCCAAATAAACCAGCAGCAAAAGACAAAGGAAGGCATTCAAGCTCAAGTGGTTAATGTGACAGCCCTTTTGCTTAAGATTAGCAAAGAGCCAACCATCCCAACTTAGATTGAAAGTAGCAAACATGTCAGTGGAATGTTGAAAGAGTTTTAATCCAGCTTGGCCTTAGGACAATCACGGAAGAGGTGAAGCATAGTTTCGGCACAAACCTGGCATGATGAATTCCTAGAAAGAATTCTGTTGAATCTCTGCACATTAATGAGAATCTTGCTCGAAACAAAGGTCCAAAAGAAGATTTTCAGATTTGGAGGGATATGCAAAGACCAATTCTTTAACCATACATAATTCTGAGTCATACTCATCACAGATCAACTTGTAAGCAGACGTAACAAAAAAAATCACAGATGAATTACCTCCCCAAAACATTTTATCTTGAACATCACAGATAGTATTCTTTAATATTAAATTATTGACAGGGAGTGAAATTTCAAAATGTGTGGAACTTGCTTGACGCATGGCCTTCATATATGGCTTCATGTGAAGCAAGTTATATAATGGCGTAACCGCGTCTGTTTTGGTCTGTATATTTTCTATAACTGAAACTGGGAGCAGTGTGTACTCTCTATTTGTGTTTGAAACTGAGACATGAAGCGAAAAAAAACTCAGAAATTTCTTCTCCACAAGAGGCTTCAAAGTCTTGTCAATCAGAGAAGACTTAAGTAGGATCAGTTTCAGGCTGCGTCAGAGAGGAGACCGTGCAAGTAGTCTGTAACGGAAGTGAGTGTTAGACTTGGGAGTCTTTTGGGTTATTTGTCCATGGTTAACTTTCATATAAATTCTCATAGTGATGTACCAGATTCAGAAAGATGTTTGGATTCCAGTTTGGGTAAATTCCTCCTATGGTACCTGACGTTTCCCTAATTGGACACTTTGGTACCTGAAGTTTCAAATAGGACAGTTTGGTACCTCATGTTCTTCTCTGTTTGACCGTTTGATACCTCTGTCAATATTTCTGTTAAATATCAGTCACGTGCTATGCACATGACCTTTTTAAGGGTTATTTTCGTAACTTTGGTTCTAATATCTTTTTTCTTTTTTCCGATTGAATACCATCTAGGCATCTAGCTTATTTTTGAATAGAAAACAAAACCACATTCTCCCTCCAATCCTTTATACCACAAGCTTGAATTGGAACAGAATATGTCTGAACAATACATTTATAGATGCCGAAGTCTCAAAGTACTTCCAAAATATTGACCTGCTACTTCATAATTACATTGAACAACACTAATTCCTTCTTTAAAAAAGATCAACACTGATTCCAAAAGGCCAATTCCTAACAAGAAGGCATTAATAAACAACCATAATCTTATATGTCTTCATAGAATTGCAATACATAGCAGAATGATTAACTGGTAGGTGATTACTCTCAAATCTTCCCGCTCTAATTAGTCCCATCTTTAATATATGACACTCTGCTCTTTAGAGATGAAGAAATAGGCTGACTTGAGGATGATTGATTCAGCTGGAAAATAGTTTTTGGAATTGATGGTTGAGATGATGTATGCATGGAGGTTGAAGTTGCACTTTCAGAAGCCATTATTTTTGACCCAGATGCTTCACCAACCTTACTTCGGTTTCTCCTAACCTATAATTAAATAGACAATGATACAGTAATGAAAGTATTGACAGAAAGTATTAGTCACAAAGTAATGAAAGTATTAGTATTGGTACCTATTTCTTTGCAGCAGCAACTTGCTTGGATTTGACATTAATACTTACATCATTATTTCCTCGATTTTGAACAGTCACATTAACAGTATTGTTTCCCTGGTTACTCACATTTACACTAATATTTCCTCGCGCTGCATTTTTCTCCTACATATGGTTATAAAAGTTAGAGACCTATGAAATATATCATAAAGAAAAAATAAATACTAAAACAAATATGCCAACGTCATATGAATTTACCTTACGAACATGACAAGTTCTCATGTTATGCTTTGGATTTCGACATTCACTGCACTTTCCACCAACATATACACTCCTGGGTAGTTTATTTGATGTTGGAATTGTTGGGTTGGTGGTTGTTGTCGTCTCTTTCCCTTTACTAGCTGGAATGGCCTCCCCTGCTTCCTTTGTCCTAACCTTCTTTGGTCTCCCCGGCATTCGTCTAAATGGTGGAGGTTGAATAGGATGATATACCAACTTCCACAAGTCTATTCCGGGAACTGGATTGATAGGATAGGCATATGCTTGCAAATAAAATTGCTTGCTATAATAGGGATGAACATATTCAACCGGATCATGCCCTTTCACAAAGATACAAGCAATTGCATAAGGACATGGAATACCAGATAAAGCCCATCTTCTACAAGTGCAAGTCATCATAGCCAAGTCAACATAGTGTTGTGATTCAAAAATAGTGCCACTTGTTCCATTGACCTCAAATACAAAATCAGATGATCTGTTAGCCCTATACGCATAACTCCGCATTGCATTTTTGTTCAAAATCTTCTGAATTCGTGGTCCCACTTGTCCCTTCCACTTATGACCAGCACATCTCCTATTTGCCAACCTTGTCATTGTACCAACCCTCATCGACTCCATCATAGTTAGAATCGGCTTATCTCTTGCTTCAATCAGACTGGCATTGTAAGACTCACATAAGTTATTCAACAACAAATCACACTTTGTTTCGGTCCTAAATGCTGATCTTGTCCAGTGACAAGGCTTTTCATATTTCTCAAACCACTTCCATGCATTAAGTGATTCGGCTTTGATCTGCTCATAATGCCGATTGAACCAACTTTCAGTCCTATCCCTTGCAGCAGCCCACACCATGTTCTTCAAAGTTGGACCAGGATTTTTCTTTTTAAAATTATTGTACAAATGCCTGACACAATGTCGGTGCTCCGCATCAGGAAGTAGGTTCTTTACCGCATCCAGCAACCCTTTTTGCTTGTCAGACATAAATACATAAGCATCCCCAGATTGCATATTCAGATCAACCATCAAAAGCTCAATGAACCAAAACCAACTATCATAACTTTCTAATTCAACAATGGCAAATGCTATTGGGAACATGCCATTGTTGGCATCAATGCCTACTGCTGATAAGATTTGTCCTGTATATTGTCCCTTAATATGACAACCATCTAAGCCTATAAGGGGCCGACAACCTTCAAGCCATCCTCTCTTGCAAGCATCAAAACATACATACATTCTTTGAAACTTTCGAATGTCCCCCTCCATTTCTGTTTTTAGAACCACTGTGGTATTTGGATTAGTCTCTTGTAAAACAAGTGCATACGTCTGAAGTAAGTTGTACTGTTGTGCTTCACTACCTTCATTAAGCTTTAGTGCCTTTTGTCTTGTCCTCCAGACTTGTTTCACTGATATATTCTGCTTCAGATCGTCCTGAACAGTGTCTTGAAAGTTTTTCCTTGACATGTTAGGGTCTGTCTTCCACCTCTTCTGATATGACTTTGCAAGAAAAGTTGTCGTGCACATGTTCACCCTAGGCACCATAGCGCAATTGTTGTGTTTCAAGTCACATGTCCTCACTACGAAAACAGGTGAGTCATCACCGGCAGCACTAGCAAGTAACCAAAATGGGCATTTCCTTTCACTCCTCTTTCCTTTCTGCTTCTTTCCACAAACCGCAATGACTTGTGTCTTGTTGTTTTTCTGAAAATGCAGATTTGCCTGGTTAAGTACTGCATAACGCCTTACGGCCTCTTTGAACTGATCTCTATTATCAAAATGTTAAAATAACTCAAATTGGGGGTTCTTCAAATCCCTTTCAGGTACCCAATGTTTACCTTTGATCTTTTTCCTTTTATTTGATATCGAACCATCATTATCTTCATCTTCAGATTCCTCACTAGCACTTACCAACTCAGCACTGTCTTCACTATCATCGGATATCTCACCATCAAAACCCATATCAGTCCATTCCTCAATCTCATTAATATTGTCAACATTTGCATCGAACTCAACATCATCTGCTGCAACAATGGCCAATGCTTCACCATCATCCTCAGGGTTCAACTCATAATCACTATCAATGAACTTTTCATCAACCTCTTCGTTTGCTATACCATCATCATCATCATCATTACCATCATCATTCCCATAGCCTTCTTCATCCTCACTGATTTCCATTTCAACCTCTTTCCTCTTTCCCTTATCATTCATCACATTAGCAGCTTTAAGTGGTGCCATAATAATCTCTGGTATAAACTCTAAATGTGGAACTACATCTGAAAAATCTTTCATCTGATCTTCCTTCTCACAAACTTCCACATCTCTGTCACCTCCTCCTACAAAATATACTTCAATCTTCCTAGCCTTAGGTAGATCTGAAAGCATACCCACAGCTTCCTTGTCAATTCTAATAGGTAAGAATTTTGGTTTTGCATGATGTTTGAACCAGTAATGAACAGGAGGCTTTCTATAACCTAATCTTCAAGCAAAACTATTTAAATTCGTCCAAGAAAATTCATCTGGATGAATATTTTCCACCCAATGAACTTCACCTCCACTGTATTCAAACCTTCCACCACCAACTTTAACAAACTGACCACCATGGTGTATCTCCAAGATAACATACACAGCTGAAAAAACAAAAGTTTCAGAACTTCACATACTAATAACTCATTCTACTCGCAGAGAAATTACATCAAATTGTAGAATGCATGTAAAGTAGTACTACTAGTTCTTCTCCCCTTAGCAATATAAAAACTTCATATCGAATATGTAAATAATCAAACCCATATCAAAGTAGAGGCACTCAACTCAACCCTAGCTATTTCATCCTTGTTTATTCACAACTTGATATATAAATAAGGAGCTAAATGACAAAGTAAACAAAACTTTATAATTTCAGAACCACTATCCCAGCATGCACATGGTGAGAAGATTCAATTCATCGATTCAACAAAAAAGGGATTAGGCAAGTAATTACCCAATAACTGAAGGTACAGACCCAAGCATAAAATTTCATGAATAAGTCATCGATATATCATAGGGAGAGAGTTGAGAAATTTTTACCATGATATCGGAGCTCTCCACGGACTCTAAATTCCCTCCAATGATCAGACATCATTAACGGTTGAGAGAGTCTTCAACTTCAAATCTCCATATCAAACCAAAGACGAGAACTATACTTAGCTCCACCTTTGAATACAAACCCTAATTCGGAAGACGTTGGTTTTGACCTCTCTCTTTCGATGAACAGAGGAGACGAATCGGGGCTACTTTAAAAGAAGGGGATCTGATGTTGTACTTGGAGACTTGGAGTTACGATAGTAACCCTAAAAAAGAAGGCATGTGCCGTGCACATGATTGATTTTGACGAAAATATTGACAGAAGTATCATACGGTCAAACAGAAAAGAACATGAGGTACCAAACTGTCCTATTTAAAACTTCAGGTACCAAAGTGTCCAATTAGGGAAACGTCAGGTACCATAGGAGGAATTTACCCTTCCAGTTTTGATGGAAAGTATCTCTTTGCTTTTGACCCGCCAACAAGCATTTCTTTGCTTCAGGGGACCATAATATTATATTATTATTGCAAAGATGTTTCCTAGCTGAATATTATTATTACAATGGCCAAAAATTATAATAATTTTTCATCTCTGAATTATTGCAAAGATGTTTCCTAGCTGAATATTTCATCTCTTTGATCGAAAGTGCACGCCTTCAGTCGAAACTCCCTGCTTTTTAATTAGTGCCATTGTTTCTATTTTTGGGTGCTTTCTCCCCTGTACCTAGCTTCTACTAAAAGCAATTTTCTCAGAATCCTTCTAGATTTGATCCAACTGAAGGCGTGCACTTTCGACTGCACAAACAGATCCGACTGTCAACTTCAAGTCATCCTAGGTGCTTCATTTCCTATACAGTATATTCTTCTTTTCTTTCCTATATAAACAAGCTCTCTAAGCTGGTAGTTTTCATCCCAAAATTTACTATTCCATTCTCTTTCTTGTGGAGGTAAGATGCCTTCCTATATCTTATAAACAACTCTTTGATTCTTTCTCATCCATTGTTGACACTTCTCGCTGTTGTTTTTCTTCATCTACCTTACCCTTTCTTGCTTTATTTCTCTATTTCTCAGGTAGTATGGTGATGATTAGAGCACTCTTGTTGTTCTTGGCTTCCATGGCTACAACTAGACCTTCTCTGATGGAAAGACAGACACTCATTGTTCACATGGATAAGACGAAAATGTCTGCCGCTGATCACAAAGTTCAACAGTACTACTACAAAGCAGTGAAGGATTCCATTGCCGAACTTTCATCTCAAGAAGAAGAGGATGAAGAAGAAGGCAAAGCATCAACTACTCCTAGTCAAAGATAATGATATTAAGAGAATGAATTGCCTGATATATATTCATCTCACAGTGAAGGTTTATATAAGAGATTACAACGAATACAATTGTTAAGTAAAACTCTACGATATAATTACAATATTACATTCTTAATATGACTCACGCTGACACTCCCCTTCAAGTTGACGCATACACATCAATTATGCTTAATTTGCTTAGTGAGTCATAAAACGTCTTCCTGGATATTCCTTTGGTGAGTATATCTACAAGTTGCTCTTCAGTGGGAACAAAATGGAAGCTAATAATATTGGCATTTAGCTTCTCTTTTATAAAGTGACGATCAATCTCTACATGCTTAGTACGATCATGTTACACTGGGTTTTGTGATATATCAATTGCTGCCTTATTATCACAATACAACTGCATAACACATTTGAGTTTGATACCCAAATCATATAACAAATTTCTCAGCCACAACAACTCACATTCTCCATAGAACGTGCCACAACCTTTTGTTTCTTACTCTTTCATGTAACCAAATTACCTCTCACAAAGGTAAAGTAACCTGATGTAGACATCCTGTCTGTAATATTTCTATCCCAATCTTTATTTGTGAAGCCACAAACATCAAGAATATTGTTGTGTTTAGAAAACATTACTCATCTCCCAAGAGCTGACTTTAAATAACTTAAGATTCTCACAACAGCGTCCATGTGTCTCTCACTCGGGCTATGCATGAATTGACTCACCACACTCACTGCATATGCAATATCCGGTCTAATATGGGCTAAGTAAATCAATTTCCCAACTAACCTCTGATAACGAGCTCGATCAGTGGGTATCTGGTCTGGATAATCTGCTAGACAATGTTTCTGCTCAATAGGTGTATCCATAGGTGTACAATCCAACATACCTGTCTCTGTCAATAGATCAAGAATGTACTTTCTCTGACACAAGTATATTCCTTCTCTCCCCCTAGCTACTTCAATTTCTAAGAACTACTTGAGATCACCCAAATCATTCATTTCAAACTTAGAGGCTAGTTGACTTTGCAATCTGTCCATCTCAATAGTATCATTTCCAGTGATTACCATATCATCGACATAAATAATTAAGGCTGTTACATTCCCTTGCTGATGCTTTAGAAACAATGTGTGGTGTGAATTACTCTGTTTATAAACAACTTTACGCATGAACTGTGAAAACCTCCTAAACCAAGCACGAGGTGACTGTTTTAGACCATACAAAGACTTCCTCAATTTGCATACAAACTCACCAGGAGAAGCAGCTACATACCCTAGTGGGAGACTCATGTACACCTCTTCAGCTAACTCTCAATGAAGAAAAGCATTTTTGACATCGAATTGTCGAAGTGACTAGTTTAAACTAGTAGCAAAGGAAAGCAGAACCCGAATAGTATTCATTTTAGCAACAGGTACAAAAGTTTCATCATAGTCTATACCATACGTCTGAGTAAACCTCTTTGTAACAAGACGTGCTTTGAACCGGTTCATTGATCCATCTGCATTGTGTTTTATAGTAAACACCCAAGGACAACCTACAACCTTCTTGCCATGTGGTGGAGGTACAAGTTCTCATGTATCATTCTTCTGTAACGCCTCCATCTCTTTCTCCATTGCTTTCTTCCATCTTGGGTCTTCTAACGCATCATGCACTTTGTTAGATACTGATACAACAGATATTTGATTCACATATAATGCATATGACTTAGATAATTTTTTAGTGGACATATAATTGACTACTGAGTACTTTGATTTAGCTTGAAGAGTGAGTTCATATCTTTTGGGTGCTTGACCTTGAGTAAACCTATTTGGTAATACATATCGACCACCATTAGACTCACTACTACTAGTACAAGTGGGGGGACATACATCAAATGAGTGATCTTCAGTACAAGTAAGTTCTGAGTTAGGGGTAGGAGCGGCGAAGGCAGGAGGGGCAGTTGTGTCTTCAAATGCATTCTCAGTGCTTAAAAACGGTGCTTCTGAGTCTGTATGAACCACTGGCTCAACTGATGCTTCAGTTTCCAGATGAACTGGTGCTTCTGTTTCTGTATTAGTCTCTGCTTTTGGATTTGATGAGGTAATAATCTCAATTGAACCTATCGTTGTATCTCTTACATGTGTAACTTCTCCTCTGTCTGATTCCTCTCCCTCACCATGATACAGCTCTTTGAAATATGAGTGCTTCCCGTGAAGAGCAGTATCAGATGAGAAGAAATAACTCAAGTCTAAGATGGTTTTGTTTTAGTGTCATTGTCATCTATCATTCATAGAGAAGCATTCCACCTGATTATATTTGTCTTCTCATGCTTGGAAATGATTTAAAGAGTATGATTATATGAAAAAATGAAATAAATTTAAAAATAAAGGAAGTTTACAACATAGCATACAAGCAAATAGCTAGATACAAAAATAAAGAGTCTTTTGCCATTATTTCTTTAGGCCAGCCCTGATCTTCCTAACAGTACTAACATCTGTCTTAAATGATTTTGCTAAGACTGACTCACGAATTCCAGAGGTGAAGATAGAGGACGGGACATCAACTGATCTAGCGCTTGCGCTTCCAAATGATGCAATAGCAGTGGCTGGCAAATTAGGATCCGCGTTATACTGATAATGGATCAATCCCTTAGGAAACACAAACATATCTCCAGACAGAAGCTTTTTAGTATACAAAACGTTTTTCGAGTCGATTAATCCAACTTCCAAAGAACCAGTAAGGACTAACATAAGTCCGGCGGAGTCGAGGCGGGTGTGAGGTGGGAATATTGTGTTTGGAGGGAATTGAAGCATGGCGTATGACACACTTTGGCCTTTTAGAGCCGGGAACTCGTCCATGCTTGCTTTTGTTGCCGTGAAAGTTTCCGGTGTTTGATCCAATAGGCCGCGGAACCCTGTGTATGTGAAGAATGAGGCGTCCACAGTTGTGCCGGTGTGGTTTTCCGGTAGTATGTAATCGGAAGTGATGTCAGGATCACTTGCGACTGCTCTTATGGAGATGGCCAAGGCTATTACTGATATGATCATCAGTAACTGAATCAGTCTCATAGTTGCAGACATGGTTGATGATGAAGAACAAGTTAGGGTAAGATATATGGTACTTCTAGCTGTTGCTGTTGTATATGAGCTTCTATGGGGGGATGATATTTATATACTTTCGAAGAGATCGAGCTGAGCATTAGCTAGGTATTAATAAAGCTGTTGGGTGATGAAATTTTGTACGCTATTTGTTTGTATCCTTTGTTTGGCCTAAGAAGGCAAAACTTGACCGGAGTAGAAAGTCAGAAAGACCATGTCAAACAGTGAAGAGGTCAAGATCGATATATTTAAAGAGACAGATATAGTAGTGTATATAGAAAGACAAAGTCTGAGAGATCTAGATGATAAGGGTTATGTACGCGCATGTCTTGTACTGTTTTGCTGAAGTATTCAAGTGTCTCTTCATATGTTGAGTGAGTCTTGGGGGTTGAGATAAAACCTTAGCGTCTTTTGAACAAGTCCGATCCCTGTTGGTTCAAATTAATTCATGCGTGTTTTAGGTTATGCAGTACATTAAATAAGGAATTGGTTGGTTAGTAGTCCACTACCGTTACCATAAAAGTGGATATTAGATGGTGTCTGTAGACCACATTTGGTTTATGTTTGGGAAACAAATAACGTCAAGTGATTAGAGGCAAACAAGAGTATTATTAGTACGTGGTTAGACTTTATTTTCAAGAATAGTCCTTCATTTGAGGTTGAAGATTGCTTACTGGTTTGTTGACAGATTTGAAAATCTTGAAACCAAGTTATTTTCTAAGCTGCCCAGTTTAACCATGCTTCATTCACGAGCTAATTTTAACTGTTTGTATGTTGCGACAATCAGACGAAAAAAATTTAAATGTCTGTCGTATAATTTGATCAGATGACAGTAAAAACACCTTCTGTCGTCTGATACCAAAATTGGCGTAGTTGTAATAACCCGGAAATTCAAAGGTTAATTTCTAATATTGTTTGGAAATTAATTAGTAGAATTTTTTGTGTATTCGTACATTCGAGAAGAGTGCTGAAGTGTTCTGAGTCAAGGGACGCTCGGAAACATTTTATTTAAGAGGTCAAAGGTTGACTTTTTGCTACATCGAGTTTCTCAGAAAACTTCCTTCACGAAAGTTGTAGTGCTCGACGATACGAGTTCGTAGACATGCGGAAAGTGTAATTCGGATATCGTATGAAAAAGTTACGGTTAGAGAAAGTTTGTGGGTTTTATTATAAAAATAGAAAAAAAAATTAGGGTTTCTATTGTTAGAAACCCATAATTCAATTCCTTTCTTCTTTTTCTATCACGCGCGCTCCTTCAGTATCGAAAATATCCGACTGACCCGACCCGGCTTTTGCGGCCAACTCCGGTCGACCCAGGTGGCAGGGCCGGTTCGGTTCTCTTCGTCTTGGCGTGCGAGCCTCCCTGCGCTGGCGGTTTGTGACGATTCATCCTAGTTAGACAGGATCAAAGCAAAAACTGAACCTATTCGGGTTTGATCAAGATCCGACTTTTTTTTCCAGCAAACGGCGGTGGGAGGGGTTGAAACCTGTCAGGTTTTGTTCGCCTCTTGATGCTGGTTCTATCCATGGTGGGGGTGAAGCTCCATTCAAAGCGTGGAGTGGCAAATCAGAGTTTTTACCTTGCGACGGCGTTTTGCGGTGGTTCCGGTCCGAATCGGACTTAACCTCCAGGTATAAAAGTGTTTCTATTGCCTTGATCTATAAGTTTCTTGTTGGAAGTTAGTTGCAATTCGATGTTTTGAGGGGCGGCGCTTGACGGCGCGTCCGGTGCATTCAGGGACAATAGCGCGTTGATTGTCCCATCATCATGTACTCGTCAATACGAGCGCGTTGATATGTAGTTTGTAGATTTTGGGTACCGTTGTGACATGCTCGAGTTTAATCCGGTTTACGTTTACGTACGTTACGATTTTAGATTGAAATCTAAAGTTAGGGGAAAAGTTGTAAATTGGTGAGTGTTCTATGACCTCGGGAGGTCTCAGAGGAAGATTGTCCTCCAATGGGCAATCTTCGACTTGAGAATGAACTTCGGATTTAAATAATTATATTATTTTCCGAATTAAGTATTAAGTTCGGTGATGAAATTGTTTAGGTGAATTGTGATTTTGTTGTGGAGAGTGGCATTGAGCTTGTTTTGGTGTTGATCGAGAAGACGCATCGGGAGTTGAGGTGAGTAAATCTCACTGAGGTTCTGTGTTATTTTTATATATTTATTTGGGCGTAAATTATATTGTTTGTTACCGATAGAATATTAGGTGAGAATATTCGTGGTAATATGCATATATATATATATGAGTTTTATATATATGCATGTTTTTATATTATATCGTTAACATTTTACGGAGCGGCGTGGTTAGATGTTATTCATGCGGTGAGCATTATCTCACCTGGTTCACGGTGGAACCATTATATATATATGCGTGTTTTGATATTATATCGTTAACATTTTACGGAGCAGCGTGGTTAGATGTTATTCATGCGGTGAGTATTATCTCACCTGGTTTACGGTGGAACCATTATTATATTTATTGTTCATGATCGTAAAATTATAAATTGCTTTTCTTGAAAACCAAATTATCGATTTAAAAATAAATGGACTTGATCGACTACGGTCCATTGGTAAGTTAAAATGATTTTCATTATAAAACGATTTTAAGTGGTTTTGCGACGACGAACTATAAAAAGGTGTGATGACGATTTTAGATTACGTCATCATCGAGAATGAAGTATTGTTAGACAATATTCAAATGAGAAGGATATGTGATTCGGCCGTCGTATGTTGACTTTGAAGTCTCAATGATCGTGAGATATCAGATGAAGCTAAAGTTTGGACTAATAGAGAGTTGTCGATGTTGTCCTGCAGTATACGTGTCGGGTGAGAGGTTTATAGTGGAGTAAGTGGTTGTGCTCCGTGAGTTAGTCCGAGGACTTGTGCCTTAGTGGTGAGAGTTGTGTTAGTGTTTTGTGTGGGTGTTGTTGTTAGGGTCACAGTTGGTGACAGTAGTGTGGGTACCTTATGGGGAATGACTAAGTGTTGATGAACCCATAAGTATGAGTTAGTTTGTTAGGGTCACAGGTGGTGACAGTAGTTGGTACTTTATGGGGAATGACTAAGTGTTGATGAACCCATAAGTACGAGCCGTTGTTAAGGTCACAGTTGGTGACAACAGTGTGGGTACTTTATGGGGAATGACTAAGTGTTGATAAATCCATAAGTACGAGTTTGTTGAGTTACTTATGAGGAATAACTAAGTGATAAACACATTTTATGCTACATTCTTAACGTATTTCCTACCATATTTAGTTTCGTTATTTCCTTAATAACTTCATTTCTAACATGTTTTGTGTTTTATAGTCAATAAAGGCAGGTTTACACGAAATAAGGCTAAAACGAGGGACATGAGCGGATTCCTAATCAAAGAAGGATTCCTAGTGCAACTAGGAAACTCAATGAGTCGCAAAAGTCGAGGATAAGTCGTTTAGGAAACTTTCCTATTTTGAAAAGGGAAAAGTTACCTATTCCATTTTGGAAAGCTTTCCTAATTTGATTAGAGAAACTTTTCTTATTTGATTTGAGAAACTTACTATCTTTGAATATTTCCTATTCTGACTTTCCTAATTTATTTAGAAAACTTTCTTTCCTTTTGTGACAGGGATTCCACATGAAGCAAGAAAGTCAAATCCTACATGGATTAGGACTAAGTTGTGTCGCCACAAATCAAGGATAAGGATAGGGGTTTTACCGAAATTTAGAGGCTTTTTAAGACAAGTTTTCATTGTCTAAATTAAGGGAGAATAATTTGCAATTCAAATCTAAAATTTATGAAATTAATTCCTTAAATTCCTTTTGTCTAAAAGCCAAATTATTCTGGTGTTAACAAATTCCTTCCCTTTTCAGAACATTAATTGGCGCACCAAAATTGGAGGAATGAAGTTAATTTTCGGTAAAACAAGGAAAGAAACTAAAGGGGCTGATTTGTGTGGAGAACAAGCAATGAATCTAGCCTAAAAATGCAGCCGAATTCATCACCTTTGTGTATAAGAAAATTCTAGAAATTTCCTAACAAGTTTTTATTAATTTGTTGGGTAATTTTCCTTGACCGTTGGATCAAGATTAAATCAAGGGATGAGAGAATTCCTAGGGGTGACATAACACTATAAAAGGAGGACAAGAGCAACCAAATTCGACATCACTTCTTCCATAGAAAGATCAGAAATTGCTCTCTCTCCCTAGCGTCTCCAATAGTGGTGCGACATTCCTCAAGAAGAATCAAGCCGACGGCATCCCTTAGAGCTTCCTCAAGTTGCTGCCATTGGAGTTTTTGACGTATATCAGCACCTTTGCCATCTTCAAAGATCGACAAAAAGTGTAACACTGTGCCTCATAAACTTGTTGTTTGTTTCCGGATTGGATTTCGTATTGCCTGGTAGAAGAACATGATGAGTTAGTAATTTTCAGATTTATTTGTGCATGACTTTGTATGTTTATGATTTTCTTACATCTGATCTTGTGATTCTTAATAATTGAAAGGTTATGTTCTTGTTTAATTACTAAAGCTAGTATGCATGCTAGCTTATTGCCAGAATTTGTACTAAGCTTCTTCAAGTAAGTATAGATTCAAAGTGGTGGAAACTATGTGATAATAGTTGAAAACATGAACTATATAATTACATGTTACGACTTGTCGGACATGATTGTGTTTAATCTCAGAATTCTTTAGATCTTAATGATTCATGTTTTGTGTGGACGGGTACTTTGAGTCGACGCTGAGTATCGATCGCAGCCTTTGCATGAAATATCTTAGGTTCTAGACTTCTCTATGTTTAGGAGATAAAGTAAGAAGAATTAAAGTGATGCATGACCTCTTCAGGCTTGTATTTCGAGATTATTTCTCTTAATTTGAATTTACAATGATTTCAGATTGTTGGATTTGAGACTTGATATTTATGTGTTTATAACTATGATATTTTGATTTGGAAGTGGAATGAAGTTGATCACTTGTAAATAAATTATTTTTTGTTTTGTAGGAATTAGAAACCAAACCGAAACCCTCCCATGAAATCTGTAAAATGTAAAATGTATTTGTTGTTAATATGTTGTATGTAATCACCTTAGTTTTTAGATACTAACTTAATTGATTTTAACCGCAGGAACGCTCTAAAGTCCCCGGATTGATCGAACCCTATTTACCAGTGCTACAAAGTGACAAAAAAGGGTTTTAAAAACTAACGTGTCCGGTAACGGGCGCGTCACTAAGTGTTGCTGAACTCATAAGTAAGCTTACGAATTAGGTTTGCTTGATTGTGCTTGCTCATGTGTTTTCAGGTAATTCCGGAACTATCCCTAATTGGTGGAATTTCCCTATTTTTGTTTTATGATTTTCTGTACATATTCCTCAACTAATCTTTATGCAGCAAATGTATAATTTTATCGTTATGTTTATTTTATATAATTCAATGCTTGTTTAATTTAATCCTTACATTTTGTTATTAAATCTTCTTTATTTCGAAAGCTCTCGTATCTTTGGGGTGCGAGTTCGTGTTTGTCTTAGATTTACTCATACGAGCTGAAAAGCTTATTGGGTTTGTTTGTTTAAAACCTGGTGCACCAATCTATGGTGTACGGTTTGATCTTGCAGGTTGGGAGTGTCGATGATTTGCAGAGTGAAGGCTTAGGAGCTTACTTGTCGACGTTGGAACTCTGCTTGTAGCGGTCGTTGGATTGGTAGTGAGTTCCTTGGAGCGCAACTTTAGTGGGTTATAGATTGTTGGTAAGTTAATTATGTCTCGAGTTTTAGGATTTTTGGTATCCTAAAATTCGGGTCGTGACAGTAGTGATGCATTCTAGCAAACACCACTTAACAAAGAGTGCATAATTGGATACTCCATTTGCTTTACAATCTTGACAACATACCGGAAAAAAAATCTGCGCATACAAAGCCATAAGTTACTATGCCTATCAACTTTCCGGCTATGATGCCACTAAAAATTAGTAGTGACCCCAAGTTTCATTTTGCTACTAAGAGGCTACGACCATTTGACAAACCAAGGAACTCGCTGCTTCATTAGTGCAAACATGTCACGATGCGTGCACTTCCCAAGACAAAACTCACCAGTATCCAAAACCACTAGAAAACAATAAAGCAAAAACGAACTATGGAACCTACTTGGACATAGCCTCCTGCTAGCCATTAGAAAATGGTGACTTATTGCAATAACAAACCAAACTAGATCTAAGAAAATAGAAAACAAAACCAAAAGAAAATAAAAAACCCAAACTAAGCATGCATGCCATATCCAGGCCTTGAAGCCCAGATTCGTGGAGAGATCCAACGACCCACTTATTTGGACATAAGTTAGCTGCTGCATCACCGCCTCATTCCCGCCGTCTTGACCAAACCGACGCAGCCAGCATCCATTTCCCGTCGTCGCGCAATCGTCGTGACCAAACCAAATGACGGATCTCCAATCACCTCTACCAACCCATTCACTCCACCCTAATAGATCAGAGACCAAATCAAAATGTAAATCGTCGCCAGCAATCCTCCCTTGATGACTGCTGGACACTGCGCGTCTCCGATCCAGACTCGCTACTGCCCCGATCTCACACCAGTTGAGCACCTCCACCCCATATGCCGTCGTCGACTTCAGTCAAAAGAACCGTCTATAACCTCCACCCAGTCTCTGCCTCAACGCGCCAGACACACCCGCACAACACAGATCCCGTCTGGCCTTCCAAATCCATCGTTGGAGAAGCCAGTGGCCATCCCCTAGGCTCTGGTGTAGCCGAACAGGAGAAGATGAGGTCGACGGCTTCAAACCCTAGGTTTTCAGAAAAATAGAGAGAGACCGATAAGGCCTTATTTAGAAACCTTGAATTTTTCTTTGATTTTAATTAGTTTGATTTGACAATGAGAAGAACTTCAATGCAAATTAATTAAGCTTTTAGTCGTTCAATTTTAATTTCTAGTTTATTATAAATTGTTTGATATTCGAAGTCGCATACTGCCATATAAATTGATAGGATCAGCTAATACGTAGTTTCCACTAAGAGCATGGAACGGAGCTTTCTTTAGTTGCTTTGAAGGTTTCGGGTACGTGCTTGGTCCAACATCTTTGTTTATGTAAAAGGCTACATCAAATCATCAATAGTTGTGATAATATGATTTGGTGGGAGTAAATCATCAATAGTTGTGATATTTCTGTGTAAATAACTAAATATGTAAGGATGAAAATTATATAAACAGTACATTAATTTTACTCTATTCATAATTAATGTGTTTGAATTTTGTTAAATAACACATTAGTACATGAACTAACAAGTTAAGTCTAATTTTCGTACATGCCATTATAACACCGTTAAAACTTTTTTTTTTTTCGTGAGATCTCTTTTTTAGATCTTTTTTTTTCTTTTAAAGAGGATCAAAAGATTTCACTCATACCTCCATGGTGACCCGAACCCATGACTTCGTCAATAGGTAGTAGATGCGTTTGAGATCTCTATCAATTCTCTAATTAACCTCTCTTACTCTCTTACTAGCAAGCAACTATCCAAAATTCTTTCTCACTCATATACTAGCAGTAACAATCCACAAAACGAAGGTTAAATTGTAAACAAAATAATTTTTCTTCTAGGTGTCAAATCAGTTAATTTACTTTGATTGTTAACACCTTAATTAGAAAAAAAAATCATCTTTGAAAGAAATAAAATAAATGTGTGGATTTTACACCTAAAAGAAAAAAGATCATCTTTAAAAGAAAGAAAAACAAGAGAAAAAAGATCTCAAATAAAAGAGAGATCTCAGAAAAAAAATATTGACTTTTAACGGTGTTATAACGACATGTACGAAAATTAGGATTAACTTGTTAGTTCATGTACTAATATATTATTTAACAAAATTCACACCTTAATTATGAGTGGAGCAAAGTTAGTGTACTGTTTGTGAAATTTTTTCATATGCAAATACAAAGATATAGTCTAGACGATCATGTTGCTTGCCATGCATATCCTTGAAAGATCTTCAAGATATATTGTCACTTTCTGTTGAGTTAGTCTTGAAGTTTAGGTAATTAGGTTGCAGTTATTTTGAATAAGTCTAGTAACCAAAGCTTTCTAATGAGCTGCATGACAAAGATATATGCAGTAAGTGCCAAATTAACTGCATATACTTACTAAGCATGTATCCGACCGAGATACATAAACTCAACCCGCCGGGCCCCTTCTCGATCTTTACCAGTAAACGAAGGCTTAGAGAGGCAAAGAGCCACCGTAGTCTCTAAAATTTATGGATGTAGAAATAAATTACAAGGAGCATGTTGCATATGGCGGTTTTCTTTTGTTGTTAAATCACCGATCACTTGCTTATTGTGGCCGGTATTTAATTATCAGTTTCTATTTATTTTTGTGCTAGGAAATTATCTATATGCATGTTGTTTGACTTGTTTCTATGTTTTCTTCTTCCAGCCGGCTGAAGTTGCTGTATACACTTAAGTACATGCAAGAGATTAATTTGACTGTACTTCTTAATATGTAAGAATATAATGTCATATGCCCCCTTCTTGTATGATTTTTTTACTCACCCATTGTGGATGGGGTTCCCTATATTAACTGGAGAAACCCATGCAAGTTAATATATATTTCATATGTTAGGGTATTGTTAATGCATATATAATTCTGATATTGTTCATGCATAAGAGTAATAGTAAACTCAAAGCAAAAGCTGCCTAAATAAAAAGAACAAGACAAGTGCAGATCATGTAAGAAGAAATCAAATTAATCAGAATTTGTATACAAAATTTGAATAAATAGAAATTATCTTTATTGAAGTACTAATCTTTGAGGAGGTGGCTTATTAGCTGGTAGTGAGGCCAGCCTGAATCTTTTTAATGGTATCAACGTCAGTCTTGAAAGATTTTGCAAGGATGACATCGTCAATACCTGAAGTAAAAACAGAAGACGGCACCGCAACTGCTCTAGCATTTGCACTTCCGAATGCTGCAATGGCGGTAGCCGGAGTTTGATGATGAGAGTTATACTGGTAATGCATCAATCCCTTGGGAAACACAAACATATCTCCAGCCTGAAGCTTTTTAGTGTACAGGTTATTTTCCGTGTCGATTAGGCCTACTTCCAAGGAACCATCCAACAGGAACAAAAGTCCGGCGGCATCGGGGCGAGTATGAGGCGGGAGGAGTGATTGTGGAGGGAATTGAAGCACTGCGTATGACACACTCTGGCCGTTGAGAGCAGGAAACTCAACCATGCTGGCTTTAGTTGTCTTGACCGTTTCGGGTGTACGATCAAATATGCCGCGGAATCCAGTGTATGTAAAATAGGCAGCATCGACAGTTGTGCCATTTTGAGGCACTATATAGTCAGAGAGAATGTCTGGATCACTTGCTAATACCCTTTTAGAGATGCCCAAAGAAAGTACTAATACGAACATAATCATCATCATTAATCTGACAAACCTCATAATTATAACCGAAAATGGAAGAGTTTGTGGTTAATGAATGTGTTGCTAGCATGGTTTTTTTATATATATAGTTCTAGCTAGGAGCTCCAGAGTATGGATTGTTGTTGCATGGATGAAACTTTCAATGTGGTTTTTCTGTTTGTTTCTCTTAGCCTGATTGAAAACCCACAAATGACGTGATATTTCTGCATATAGAGAGCTAATTACAGCCAATTGACAAGGATCGTGCAAGCTGACCTTCTTAAGATATATGGATTGAAATGCAGTGTAACATGGTAGCTAGAGAATGCATCTCCTCTATTTCATTACTCTTAATTTATGAATTATGATGGATACTTAGTAACATAAAGATAGATATGAAAGCTTTTGCATGATTTTCATCACCAAAAACTTTTCTTGGATTAATAATGACAATATCCCCATCATGAATTTGGAATTATGTATACTTAATTTGGCTTGTAGACAGATAATAGCTAGATCATGTTTAATCTTTTTCTGGACTTCTAAGTTCTATCACCAAACCTTTTTTTGTTTGACAGTGACAATAAGTCAATTAGAAATTTTATTAACACATCCCTAATTACTGGATACACATATCATACTTAATATATTATCTACAGTAAAACCTCGTTAAATATATTAATACTCGATTAATTAATAATCTCGTTAAAATAATAATTTTTCCGGTCCCGAGTCGGAAACAACGTGGTAAATCAATAATTCGCTAAATTTGTAAGATAATATAAATACGAGAATGCACGCAGACCCCAATGGATATATAAATTAATAATGTCTTAATAAATAGAATTTATTACGCATTTATAGAGATTTGATCAAGAATGAGTCAATTGTGACTTGTTTTTTCTTAAAATTGAGGTTACCTTGAATCTTATCTCGAACTTTTCTTATTATTGTAAGAACATGTGGTGTTGTTTTCTCATGGAGCATCAAAAATTTGTTCAATGTCATCGCTGCTTTAAGAGCTTCCAATCATGATTGGGGCTCCATAATTGAACTATCATCTTCAACTTCAACTTCATCATCTTAATTAGTTTCCATGATGCTCGTAATAATCTTCGCCTCAGTCAACAACTTTATAGTTGAGTTATTTTCTTCAGGGTAGTTCAAGAGGTATTCTACATCCATCGCATTACGATAATTCAACCATTTGATTACATTTTGTAGTTCTTGAGCGCCTTCGCTATTTAAGTGTCCATCCAAATTCTCTGAAACCATGATATCCGTTGCCCTAATTTTACAGTGATGAGAGCAGTTTGCAATTGTATTTGTATGAACATCTATAGTTCAAGCTGAAATTGCAAAATTCATTGCATCTAAAACATTTATCTTCTCTGGATTTGGCTCCCCTACTTCATAACCCTCCAAAAGATTATGATAAAATTAGGGACGATAAGATATCTTGAATTTTTTTATATTCCCAGCATCACAAGATTGAATCTTTGATGTTGTGTTTGGTGGCAAGATAAATATTTCAACATTTTGTAACAATTCAATGGTTTTTGAATTAGATGGACAATTATCCACAAGCAAGAGAACTTTTTTGCCAACCATTCGTTTGTTAAGTTGCTGAACATATTCTTCAAATAACACTCCAGTCATCCATGCTTACTTGTTAGCACGATATTCGTGGTTCAAACTATCCAAGTTTACATTCTTGAAACACTGTGGTTTAGCATACTCCGCAATAATCCATAGATGAACTTTCTCCAAACCATTCTCATTACAACAAATAACAACTATAAGTCTTTCCTTATCTTACTTTTTTCTTTCAAGTTGCTTTGTTGCAAGAGAATGATCTGGTTGTAGTCTAAAAAACAACCTCGTTTCATCCATATTGAAAACATCTTTCATCTCAAATTGATCCACTTTCTCCCTTATGAGCTTCAAATTTCCCTCGAAGTCCACCACATTAACTGATCCACTGTCTCCAAAACAACGATAGTTTTTTTCTCATGTATTAATTTGAAGCGCTCGAGTCATCCTTGAGAAAACTGAAAAATCTGGAATATCTTGAGGATACATCAACTTGAATAACTCTTTTGCTTTCTCGATAATTAGTTCTCCTGACATATTCACACGTTCTTGATATTGAGCGATCCATTGGTATAGAGCCCTCTCAAACTTAGGGAATTTACACTACCAGAATAAGTATCATAGCCGACGAATATTTAATTAGCAGGCCGACGAAATTTTTTTTCGTCGGCTAAAGTCCATTTTAGCCGACGGAAAAAAATTTCGTCGCCTAAGTGAAATTTTCGTCGGCTAAAGTGGACTTTTAGCCGACGAAAAAAACTTTCGTCGCCTAAGTTAAATTTTCGTCGGCTAAAAGTCCACTTTAGCCGACGAAATGTTGTGTCGTCGGCTAAAATAGTTTTTTTCGTCGGCTATAGTCTGTGAACTATAGCCGACGAAATTTTAAAACTTTGGCCGACGATATATATAATTTCGTCGGCTAAAATGCTTTATATTTCCAGATCTAGACAGTAGCTGATTTGAAAGAAAAAACGAGAGAAAAAGTTTTGGGGTTGGCGAAATTGTTGGGTGTTGTCGAAATCTGTCCGAAATTAGTTTGTGGCGCTATATATAGGTACGTATATGTATATATCTTGTTTTTGAGTTGATTTAAGAGTTTTATTTTCGTTATGCACATTGATTTTGAGTTTTAATTAGAGTTGATTATATTGTGTTTTAATTAGAGTTGATTATATTGTGTTTTAATTAGAGTTGATTATATTGTGTTTTGAGTGTGATTGAGTTGATCGATTTGGGTTTGATAATATATATGAAGTTGTTGATATATATATATATATTAATTAGTAATTATTATATATATTAATTGTACGTTAACTCAGATATAATATAAATTGAATGATTCGTAAATTTAATTAATTAGCGTTTATACATATATATTATGTTATTTTCTCAGGATATGGATAAGAGTTGGATTTCGCTTCCAAAATGGGACAAAAGATATGCTAAAGGAGTTGTTAGTTTTATTGAATATGTGATCAATAATGCTAAAGGGAATACAATTTTCTATTGTCCGTGCACTAAATGTCAGTGTCGCAGCGATATGTATCAATTTCCAATTGACAAGGTTTGGCAGCACCTTCAAAGTAATGGGTTTTGGGAGAAGTACACATGTTGGATATATCACGGTGAAACATCATCAAGGGGTCCGCATGATCATGGGCAATTTTCTGAGACGGGCAGTACATCCAACGATCCAACAACGGCCTTCATCAACGATATGTTTCCTTATGAGAGGGGTGTATGCTCTGAAGGACCGTATATGTCTGACCCGGTGCAGCCCTTCCCTAGAGTTGTCAACACTGCTGGTATTGACAGGTACAACAAACTACTTGCTTTCCAACAGACCCCTGTGTACCCCGGTTGTCAGAAAACGGTTCTTGAAAGTGTGATGGACGTTATGAAGATTAAAGTTGAGACAAAATCGACTGTCAAGGCTGTTGATGAGTATCTACAGTACACTGCTTCGATGCTGCCCCACGGTCATCGTCTTCCTACCACTCATCATAAGGTCCGATGTATACTGAAAGATCTTGGGCTTTCCTACATCAAGATCCATGCATGCAGATATGATTGTGTTCTCTTCTGGGGTAAAGATCCAGAAGGGAATGACCTTGGTGACCTTGACACATGTCCAGTATGTCAGAGTGACAGGTATAAGTTGACTCCTGCAGGCAATAGGAAACCTATGAAGGTACTTCGGTATTTTCCGTTGAGGGATAGGCTGGAACGGTTGTACATGTCATCACACACGGCCAAATCTATGAGATGGCACGCTGATAGGGAATTGCAAGGCGAAGATACCCTTATACACCCTGCTGACGGGGAGGCCTGGAAGCATATAGACAGGGAGTTTCCTCATTTTGCGTCTGAGGTCCGAAATGTGAGGCTCGGGCTCTCATCCGACGGGTTCAATCCTTTTGGCAACATGAGTCTTCAATACAGTGTATGGCCGGTGATTTTGGTACCATACAATCTTCCTCCATGGATGTGCATGAAGAAGGAATACAATATGTTGAGTTTGTTGATTCCGGGACCCGGTTATCCAGGGAAGTGTCTCGATGTGTATTTGAGACCCTTGATTGAAGAGCTTAAGTTTTTTTGGGACGTTGGTCATCCCACTTATGATAAGTTCATGCACGAGATGTTCCAGATGCATGCTATGGTTGTTGGTACCATTAGTGATTTTCCTGCTCGTGGGATGTTGTCGGGCAACGTTGTTAGGGGATACAAGGCTTGTCCAGAGTGCCTAAGCGATGAGGGGAGCAGTAGTCATTGCAACAAGATATGTAGATTGGGTCACCGTACTCTCCTTCCGTATGATCACGAATGGCGGTTCGATGACAAGGCATTTGATGGGACTGTAGAACTTGGTGTGCCTCCTAGAAGATGGACAGGGGAAGAAATTTTAGCAGTGCTTAATGAGTATGATTTTGGGCAGCTCAGCAATCATCCCAATATAGTGGCGGCAATACCTGACAGACCCGACAGGTATAAATTTTGGACACATAAGAGCATATTATGGGAACTCCCATACTGGAGTAAGTTGTTGATCAGGCACTACCTAGATGTGATGCACATAGAAAAGAATGTGTGTGACAGTGTGGTGGGAACCGTGCTGAACTTGGAGGGAAAGACGAAAGACGGTCCGAAGGCACGCATTGATCTTAAAAAAATGGAGATACGAAGACATTTGTGGTTGAAAGAAGGGAAGAAAAAAATGCCTCAAGCTCCGTACACCGTGAAGCCTGAACAGAAGAACGTAATTTTCAGGTGGTTGAGTTCTGTGAAGTATCCTTCAGGCTACGCAGGAAATATAGCCCGGTGTGTAAACATTCGGGACAATAAAATGTACGGGTTAAAGAGTCATGACTGTCATATTCTGCTACAACGGCTCTTCCCTATTTTCATTCGACCATTCCTTCCCCGTCAGGTGGTGGAGCCGTTAGTAGCGTTGTCAAGATTCTTCCAGAAGTTATGCACAAGGGAAGTGACAAAATCTGATCTCCAGGAAATGCAACAGGACATTATTTATATCATGTGTAAATTTGAGAGAATATTTCCTCCAAATTTTTTTGACATCATGCCGCACCTGATGATCCATCTTCCCGAGCAATTGTTGCTTACCGGTCCAGTACACTATACTTGGATGTATCCTATGGAAAGGTATGTTTTTTACACCTAATGTTTTTATTGTACATGTTCATTGTATAATCGTAACATATGACAACAAATTTATTTATTTACAGACAACTTGGAGACTACAAAGCTTATGTGGCTAACAAATCCGCGCCTGAAGGATGTATAGCAGAAGCATATATTGCGCACGAGTGCGTCACCTACATGAAGTTGTATCTAGGAGCATTGAAGGAAACTCCACAGACCATGCCGGTTGATGAACCGAAGTTTAACCTTTCCATAGTCTCAAATGATGTTGAAGTTTATGGAATTTTACCAGAGTCCTACAAGTTGCAACCCCATGAGCTCGTCATAGCCCATTGGTGGGTATTGATTAACTGTCAAGAAGTTGAATACTGGAAAGACATCCATCTACACTGTCCAGACATTCAAGGTGATCTCGACTACCACAACAAGGAGTTCGCGAACTATTTTGGCGATTGGGTATGTAATTCTCCAATTTTGTATGTTGCAAGTCTCCTTGATTGCATAATTATTCATATTAATTTATAATACATTGAATCTTTGGTTGCAGATGAACCATATTCAATTTGATGGTCACCCAAATTGGTCTCACGAACTAAGACTTCTAGCTATGAAGCCGATAATGTCAAGAGTTTACCCGATGTGCAAGGTCAATGGCGTGCAATTTATATGTGAAATGAGAGACAATAGACGAAGAACACAGAATTCTGGGGTTATGGCGCATGGTGGCCGGAATGGAGTTGATTATTATGGTGTTCTTGATTCAGTGGTGGAACTCGTTTATGGGCAAGGCATGACCGTGCACCTGTTCAAGTGTAGATGGTTTGATACTAGAAGCTCGCAGAGCATGAAGATTGATCAGTACGGGATTTTATCGGTGAACACTGGCACAAGCTGTTACGAAGATGACCCCTTTGTTTTTGCGACATCGGTGAAACAAGTGTTTTATCTTGATGACCTTGTTAAGGGTGACGCGTGGAAAGTAGTCAATCTTGTGCACCCTCGAAACATTTACCGGGCGGCTACACTTGGAGAGGCCGAAGACGAGGAAGAAAATGTTGCGTATCAAGAACACAGTGCAATAGATATTCCTGACTCCTCTACAATTCGCCTTAATAATTTTAAACCGGGTCGTTCGGTTCGAATTCGTGATTTAGACGCTCACCTTATTGATGTGGATCCAAATCAAGAAACAGACGACGACTCTTGTGATGTAGAAATGCATAGATTACCGGAAATTAATTCTGACACCGAAGAAGACTCATCGGATGATTCTGATTACGAGCCTTCTTAGTTATTTGAATTTGTACTACGTAATTTGATGCGTTTTATATGGTACAAGCTCTACAATTCATAATGTATCTGAATGTTGGTTATATATGCAGGAAATTGTTATGGGTACGGTTAAACCAACTGTTTTTTTTATCTATTTGACAGTTTTAGCCGACGAAACATATTATATTTCGTCGGCTAAAAGTATCTTAGCCGACGAATACCCTAATATGTCGTCGGCTAAACCCTAAACCCTAACCCCTAAACCCTAAAGTATAGCCGACGAATACCCTAATATTTCGTCGGCTAAAGTTAAATTAATAAAATAATAATTTATACCGCTAGTTGCGTCTCCTCGATATGAAACTATTTGTAGTTGACGGTCCGGACAGAATACGTATTTTAGATGGCCAAATCACCGTTTGTTTGTGTTTAGGGGTTTGACCAACGGGATTGACCGTGCGGATCGAGCCCTTACGTGTGTCCGATGATGTTGAAATTTTACCCTCACACATGTTTCAACATAATGATGATATCTGACGGTCGGTTTTCCGTTTCACAAGATGGATTGTCACAATCAAAGTATGCCTACTAATGTTGTATAACTAATTGACTAAGTGTTAAGTAAATGTTCCGTTTTAAAAACAAACTATACGTAGATGCTTCAAACAAAAAAAAGTCGTGAGATAAGATATGCCCGGAACGATGAAATATGTCTACGGTTGAAATTTCACGTAATTCCGATAAGTTTCGGTGCCAATACTTGCGGTCATTGCATTTTTTCTATTCGTTCGCCATAGAGGACGCCCTATCTCCGCCGGTTATTTTTCGTATAAATTTTATACCGCTAGTTGCGTCTCCTCGATATGAAACTATTTGTAGTTGACGGTCCGGACAGAATACGTATTTTAGATGGCCAAATCACCGTTTGTTTGTGTTTAGGGGTTTGACCAACGGGATTGACCGTGCGGATCGAGCCCTTACGTGTGTCCGATGATGCTGAAATTTTACCCTCACACATGTTTCAACATAATGATGATATCTGACGGTCGGTTTTCCGTTTCACAAGATGGATTGTCACAATCAAAGTATGCCTACTAATGTTGTATAACTAATTGACTAAGTGTTAAGTAAATGTTCCGTTTTAAAAACAAACTATACGTAGATGCTTCAAACAAAAAAAAGTCGTGAGATAAGATATGCCCGGAACGATGAAATATGTCTACGGTTGAAATTTCACGTAATTCCGATAAGTTTCGGTGCCAATACTTGCGGTCATTGCATTTTTTCTATTCGTTCGCCATAGAGGACGCCCTATCTCCGCCGGTTATTTTTCGTATAAATTTTATACCGCTAGTTGCGTCTCCTCGATATGAAACTATTTGTAGTTGACGGTCCGGACAGAATACGTATTTTAGATGGCCAAATCACCGTTTGTTTGTGTTTAGGGGTTTGACCAACGGGATTGACCGTGCGGATCGAGCCCTTACGTGTGTCCGATGATGCTGAAATTTTACCCTCACACATGTTTCAACATAATGATGATATCTGACGGTCGGTTTTCCGTTTCACAAGATGGATTGTCACAATCAAAGTATGCCTACTAATGTTGTATAACTAATTGACTAAGTGTTAAGTAAATGTTCCGTTTTAAAAACAAACTATACGTAGATGCTTCAAACAAAAAAAAGTCGTGAGATAAGATATGCCCGGAACGATGAAATATGTATACGGTTGAAATTTCACGTAATTCCGATAAGTTTCGGTGCCAATACTTGCGGTCATTGCATTTTTTCTATTCGTTCGCATAGAGGACGCCCTATCTCCGCCGGTTATTTTTCGTATAAATTTTATACCGCTAGTTGCGTCTCCTCGATATGAAACTATTTGTAGTTGACGGTCCGGACAGAATACGTATTTTAGGTGGCCAAATCACCGTTTGTTTGTGTTTAGGGGTTTGACCAACGGGATTGACCGTGCGGATCGAGCCCTTACGTGTGTCCGATGATGCTGAAATTTTCCCCTCACACATGTTTCAACATAATGATGATATCTGACGGTCGGTTTTTCGTTTCACAAGATAAAACAAATAAATTGTGCATGAACTTACTAAATAATTATAAAATATACTTTAGCCGACGAAATTACTAACATTCGTAGTAATTTCGTCGGCTATAGGTGGACTTTAGCCGACGAAATTACTAAAACAATTTCGTCGGCTATAGTTGGACTTTAGCCGACGACATTAGGGTTTTGTCGTCGGCTAAAGTCCAACTATAGCCGACGAATTTTTTATTTCGTCGGCTAAAGTTGGACTATAGCCGACGAAATTTTTATTTCGTCGGCTATAGTTCTTCCTATAAATTCGAATGCAGCCGAACAGAAGCCCACTTTCTCCACTTCTCCTTCTCGGCCGGACGGTTTCTTCCTCTCCTCTCGATTTTCTTTCGCCATTTTCGACGGTTTCCGGCCTCCACTCCGCCTCCCTCATCTCCCAAACCAATTAGGTATGAAATTTCATGTTTATATTGTATTATAGAACAAATTTGGGTTGTTTTTTCAATATATTGCATTATATTGAATTGTGTTGAATTATATTGTGATAATGTTGAATTGTATTATGTTGTGATAATGTTGAATTATATTGGGTGTATTTACTGAATTTGGGTGTATATTTGGTTGTATTTGGGTGAATTTGGGTGTATTTGAGTGTATTTGGGTGTATTTAGATGTATTTGGATGTATTTGGGTGTATTTGGGTGTATTTAGTATATTTGGATGTATTTGGGTGTATTTGGGTGTATTTAGTATATTTGGGTGTATTTGGGTGTATTTAGTATATTTGGATGTATTTGGGTGTATTTAGTATATTTGGATGTATTTTGGGGGTATTTGGATGTATTTGGGTGTATTTAGTATATTTGGATGTATTTGGGTGTATTTAGTACATTTGGGTGTATTTGGGTGTATTTAGGTGTATTTAGGTGTATTTAGTATATTTGGATGTATTTGGGTGTATTTAGTACATTTGGGTGTATTTGGGTGTATTTAGTATATTTGGATGTATTTGGGTGTATTTAGTATATTTGGATGTATTTGGGTGTATTTAGTATATTTGGGTGTATTTAGTATATTTGGATGTATTTGGGTGTATTTAGTATATTTGGATGTATTTGAGTGTATTTAGTATATTTGGGTGTATTTAGTATATTTGGATGTATTTTGGGTGTATTTGGATGTATTGTTCATTTTTAATTTGGTATATTGTTCATTTTTAATTTAACAAAATATTAATTATTTTTTTTAGGATGAAAGGATTATTCAGCAGATCAAAGAGTTCGAAGGGCAGGGGTGAATCGTCAGAGGGAACGTCTAGCAACCCTCGAGGTTCGTTTCAGGGCCCAATGACGGCCCGACGGGCGTCTCTTCTGGAGCCGACACATTCCTCCAGGCAGCCAGATGGCCCTCCCGCCTCCAGGGCGCCTAGCGCCCCTCGCTCTTCCGGCCAGCCTAGCGCCCCTCGCTCCTCTGGCCAGCAGGACGCCCCTCGCTCCTCCAGGCAGCCTAGCGTACCGCGCTCCTCCAGGCAGCCCAGCGGCCCTCACTCCTCGAGGCAGTTGTGGCCTCCGACTCAGGCAGAGGTGTCTGCACCACGTATGCCTGAGATACGTAGGGCACCGGCACCGGGCCCTAGTGCATCGGAGGGTGGGTCTTCCGGGGTACAGATGCCGCCGCCTCTTCTCTTCCTTCCGCGCTTCATACCGGCAATACCTGCAGTCGATGACTCAGGGGCGCCGATTTATCCACTACCCCCCCAGGTGACCCCATCAGCGGTGTATCTGTACGTGCCGTTTGCTACAGAGTTAATTTCTGCGAGGGTATCATCGTCGGCTGCAGAGTCGGAGTCCGTCGCATCCGCCCCAACGCCCTCAGGTAATAATTATACAAGTAATTTGTTATGTTATAATGTACCAACGCCCCAACGTCTAATCATCAATTTATGATAGGTACCGTCGGAGCCAAGCCGACAAGGAAGAAGAGAGGTCCGGTCACGGGGAAAGCTCTCGAGAAGACAGTGAGTACATCGGGAAGGATCGTCATTGATACTGACGAGGGTGGGAACGTAGTATCGGGCGGCAAGACGAGGATGTACTCTGGCCGCGTGGGAGCGCTTATTAGGGATAGAGTCCCTATGTTGTGGTCAGACTGGGGCGAGGTCCCACAGGAGGTTAAGGACATGGTCCACAACGCCATGTCGGTAAGTATAACAAAATTCATATTTAACATTATTTATTACATTGTAGATTTATGAACGTCTAAAGTAATAAATGTTTAAATGCAGGTGTGGTTTGACGTTCCCGAGTACCTGAGGAACACCTGGGCGGACGTTGTGCACGGGGGAAGGTACGTTGCAAAGTTAAGGACAAAAAAAAACTATGTTTAATTTATAATATTTATATTTTTTTTGGCGTATTACAGGTACAAGGAGTGGAAGAACGAGTTACGGACCCACTGGACTACACATGGGAACGAACGTTCCGGCACCCCCCTTGAGTTCCAGTTCAGGGAGTACGAGTGGCGTTGGCTTCTGATATCGGAATTCAACAACCCACATAAACAGGTAATTAAAAATAATTATTTATTATATTGAATTATATTTAATACGTTTTAAAATATTTTACTAATTCGATTCCTTTGTAGGCCGTTTCCCGGGTGAACGCTCAGAACCGGCAACGCAACATGAGGAACCATCATGCCGGTTCTAGACCGTTCGCATCGTTGATGGAGGAGGCGGCCAGGGAACATCCAGAGGTCAACCAGTACGTCTATACGTACGAGAGGGCATATCCTGACTCCCAGGAGGATATTGTAAGTCGTTTTACGTTTTAAAATTTAGTAAATTATATGTATATATATATATTTTAAAATGTTAATTAATTTTTTTTTCCTATCAAATTAGGCGAGGGTGAGGCAGGCTAGTGACGAGGTGATGGCTGCTATAGTCAGGGAGACATGGCCTGACACGCAAGAGGAGGACATGTCCGAAGCCATGTCCCGGATCGACAGTTCGGATCTCAGCGTTGGGGCCAGGATCATGGGCACAGCCTTCCCACCGCGAGGAAATAACTTCTACTGTCGGGGCCTGGGAAAGAAGGGCGAGGGGGGTACTGAAAACCACTCCTGGGTTTCAGAAAAAAGGAGCCTCGACCAGCAGCAGAACGACTCAGCTTGAGGCGGAAGTTCAGATGTTACGGGAACAACAAGCCGCCCAAGCAGCATATAATGCCGAGAGAGAGGCCGCCCGAGCAGCATATACTGCCGCGAGAGAGGCCGCCCAAGCAGCATATACTGCCGCTCTACAGGAGTACACTATAGCATCCCATGCCGCCCAGCAGACACAGCAGCAGCAGATGTACCAGTACATGCAAGATTTTGTAGCTGCACAGCAGCAGGGACTTCCGCTTCCGCCCATGCCCCCGCCTATTGTCTTACCTCAGCCGCCGCAACCTCCCCAACTTCCCCAACAACCTCATCCTGGAGCAGATATTGATTTAGACGATATCGATTTTATTTAGTTTTTTAAGTTTATGAACAATTATTTATTTAGTTTTTTAGGTTTATGAACAAATATTAATTTACTTTTTAGGTTTTATGAACAATTTATGAATTAAAAATTTAATGCAAAATATTTATGTTACTTTAGATGGTGTGTTGTTGTTGGTTATGAAATTGTTTCTGTAATTTGCAGCTTGCTTGGATGGTAATGTATAAATTTTGTTTGGGTTTCTAGTATAAAAAGTACTATAGCCGACGAAATTTACCATATTTCGTCGGCTAAAGTTTTAAAAATTAAAAAATAAATAGACAATAGCCGACGAAATTTGCCATATTTCGTCGGCTAAAAATATCATAGCCGACGAAACTGTGCTAATTTCGTCGGCTATTGTCTATTTATTTTTTAATTTTTAAAACTTTAGCCGACGAATTTTTAATATTATTTCGTCGGCTAAGTGTTGAAGTATAGCCGACGAAATAATATATTGTAATTCGTCGGCTATACTCTAACACTTAGCCGACGAAATAATATATAAAATTCGTCGGCCAAGTGTTGAAGTATAGCCGACGAATTAAAATATATTATTTCGTCGGCTATACTCCAACACTTAGCCGACGAAATAATATTAAAAATTCGTCGGCTAAGTGGTGGAGTATAGCCGACGACGGACTTTATTTCGTCGGCTATAAGTATAGCCGACGACTTATAGCCGACGACTACTTAGCCGACGACGTGTCGTCGGCTAAGGTTATAGCCGACGAAAAATGTGAACAGGCCGACGAAAAAATTTCGTCGGCTAAAATGCTTATCCTGGTAGTGTTATCATTCTGTCTCTTAGCATCATCTTTTTCAAGAGCAGTGAGATACTCTGCAGATCGCTTGATCGTATTCAATATCGTCACTTGACTCACTTGCAAATCGAACTTTTCTAAAACTCACTGTTGCAATTGTTTTTGGGTGCTACTTGGATTATCTCTACAGTACTCGCACAATGTTTTACACAATTCATATGTCATCGTTGATTTTTTAACTCCTTTGAGATGAGAAGTCATTTTTTGTTTCTAATGTATTGTGTAACTATGATTTTGTGTATTTAAATAGTGTGTTGTTTATTTAATGGTCATCATATGAACTTGTATAGTATATCGAACTTACATAGTACATTGAATAATATAATACACCGAATATAACAATTCATTGAACAATGTATATGTAAAAAGTTTGACAAAATAAATAATATTTTTCTATAAATTAATAAGTTATTAATTAATCGATAAATTAATAACTTATTAACATATCAATTAATTAATATAGCGCGAAATTAATTGATTTTGACAGTCCCGACCTTATTAATTTAAAGTGGTTTTACTAAGTTAATTTTATTATTTTAACATTTTACTAAATACACATACTCAAACTCCCTACAATACCCTCATTGAAAATACACATACTTTTCTAGATCTGTTACTCAATTTTTCTCAAAAGGTTTATCTTTGGATTCGAAGGGTTTCATTTCGGCTGGGTTTGGTGCAGCTGGGCTTATAAGATATAAGCTGACTTTTAGCTTATAAGCAGTAGGTGGGTGTTTGCAGCTTCTCATTTTTCCCTCAAAACACTTTATACTTTTTTAAAAAGTAGCTTATTTTTAGACTTACCAAACACCAAAACCTTTGGTGCTTAAAAGCTGTAGCACCCCTGGGGGTAAACTACAGTAGCCATGAATTTAAGCCAATAAGAAGCCAACACGTCCGAAGGACGTGCCACCAACTTATTAACCTAAAGTCGTAGGCTTTTTAGTGAGTAAAATAAAAATTAAACTTTAAATACTTTGAGTGGCACCACATGAAATTCTTAAAACATTCATCAGAGTTTATCTAATTTCGCGGAAGGTGGTCAAAATAAAGGGGACAATTTAAAAACTTTAGCGACAACAATAAAAGTATACAACATGGTTAACAAATCGGGGTGACACCTTTACTGTGTATGTAGAAAGCTGGTAAATGACTCGAAGGGTAAAACCGGAATAAGGAGTTCACTTAGACCAAACATCGAGGAAGGAATGAAGCTCCACACATAGCTCTCTCTATCTTTCCCGTCACAGTACCTGCAAACAATCTGTTGTAGGGGTGAGCGTCGTCCTCGCGTGCTCACGTAGGCCCACCAATGATAGGTTTGAAAACCAAAAACCGTATATATACATATAGATTTGAGCTCGTAAGAAAACCATTTATAAAACCCTTGGCACACAAAAACCATCATTTTATATCCTTTAGGAAAACAGTGCAGTATGCTAAAAACATAGGGGCCCAGAGCGCTCAATGTACAAGTACAGCCTGCAGGACTCCTCGGATCTGGACAGCCGAATCTCGGATTTGTCTTCACAGCAAACCGGGGCCAACTACCTATGCGCTTGAAAACACATAGTAGCGAGAGTGTCCATTTACAGCTAAATGCCCAAATAACAGTGCGCCGCACTTACGTCTCGCTTAACTCTGTACGAGACGAGCGTAAGCGGGATATTTAAAATAAACAGGGCATCGCCCCTCCGGAGGTTCACGGTCTCGACACCGCGGGAGTGCTAGATACTAGGTCCCGTCACTCTCAGGCTAAGCACCGGAAATCAGGACGACGGTACTACTTTTCGATCCGAGGCACACACACACACACTAAATCATTTACGTCTAGCCTCGGGTTTTCTTGGCCCAATCATAAGTCATTTATCATTTAGTATAAAGAAAACTTTCCCGAGGCATCGACCATGAGCATACACAAAATCATGCACTTTCTCATACATATATAAAACCACTACCAAGGGGGTTCAGATTCCCTACCTGGAATTGCCGTTCCACACCTAAGCTCCAAGCTTCCAGGAACTGTCTCGGTGAACCGAGGTCACCTCGTAAGCTACATCGTCCAATAATCACTGCAGAATAAAGTAGCTTAGCAACCAAGAAACAATAACAGTTCAGTTGACCACAACATTCCTAGTTTGACCAGGAATGACCGCATTGACTAAGTTGACCAACCAATTTTCTTTTATGGCACTTTAACCTTTTGACTTTCTTTTCCAGTTATCGACTCTTTACTCAATTACCGGAAGTCCGACTAAACTTCTGAACTTTCCTTAACCACTTTAACTTGACGTTAGGGTGTCACATAATAATTCGTTGAATTACTATGGACACCCAACGTGTTACACTAACCAATTTATTTACCAAGAGTCGATTTACCGATTTACATGAAACACGAACTTTACTTAACATGGTCAACTTGACATTTTCCAGAAATTCCAGTTATCATTTTCCGATAACAATTTAACACTTTACCAATTTAACCAAGCTGTGTTAAACTTCAGTGAACTTCAAATCTTTACTTAACCATTTTTCTGAAAATGTAACTTTCCCAAAATGGAAACTTTCCTTTAATGGAAACTTTTTCCAAATGGAAAGTTTCCCAAATTAGCAGGTTTCCAAACTTAGAAGGTTTCCCAAAATACTGTTAGTTTCCGTTTTTATACGTTTCCTTATACATAAATTCCAATTACGACACTTAACCCAACTAAACGGAAACAACACAATCTTAAGGAGTCGAAGACTACCTCTCGGCAGTTCTGCCGGTTTAACTACATCACCGGATTGTCACCGGATTCAGGCAACTTGCCAGAATCCTCTGCCGGATTCCGGTCAACTTGCCGGAAATTCGCCATAACCTCCTCGTTTTCCTCGTTTACCAATTACGACAACACATGCAGGAAAACATCCAACAACACCATCAATATAACAACAGATCAATAACACAACAACATAGCAGTAAGAACATAGAAGCTCAAGATTAGGAAGAATCCCTCACCTCTGATCCCCTCCAGAACTTCCAACACTGCTCTGCAGCCTCACCATCGAGCTCCACCAAGCAGCCCTGCCTCTTCCTTCGATCTGTTCCAAAACATGAACCCAGTAGCTCATCAGCTCGACTTTCAGAGCTCTCTAAACCTTCCTGGACGTTCCTCCGGTCACCATCTGCATCAAGCTAGCACCACACGTCAGCTCCACCTCGGGTTCCCTCCAGAAGCCTCTACTGCAGTTAGGCTGCCACCAGGAGGCTAAGAAGACCACCGAGAGTTCGAAGAACTCGGTCGTCGGAGGAAGAGCTGAAAACCCAGAAAATAGGAGAAACAGTGAGAAGTGAGAAGTTTTCGAGCAAGGCTTGCATCGAATGATCAGAAGCAAGGAAAAGGAAGAGGAAGAGAAGAAGAACAGTACCTCCCACGCGCCGAACCGCCGCCTGGATCGCCGGAAATCCGGCTTTGACCGCCGAGTGCAGGGGCACTAGATCTCCTAGCACGGTGGTTGTCTCGGTGAGCTAAGGGTAGGGATGAGTAAAGGAGGAAGAGAGGAGAAATATGGAGGTGGTCCGCCAGCCATTGGTGGCCGGACGGCGGAGCGCCGTCGAGCTCAGTCTTGGCCGAGAGACGCCGAGAAGGAGAGAGAGAAAGGGAAAGGGGACGGTTTTGACCGAGTCAAAACTGATCCCCTATTTATAAGGGATTGGACGGTTGAGATCTGATCTGGAAAAGATCCAACGGTCAAGATCAAAAGAAGGTGAAAAGTAAAAGGTAAAATGGTAAAACTGATTTACCGGATTGATAATTAAAAGTTACCGGAAACTTCGAAAATCCGTAGAAAATAAACCGAAGCTCCGAAAAATAATCCGAAAATACCGGGAGACTCGTGTCGACAATGAACGTGGATATTTGGATAACTTTGAAATCTGGTATTTGGATAACTTTGAAAAACTCGAAAATGAACGTGGTAGTTAACTCGCGAAGTTACCGAATGCGACTTAAACCTCTGTAACTCGTCATTAACCACGGTTAAAACGTGCGGGGTCCCACAAAAGCAAAGGAGCTTATAAGCTTATTCAATTCCTCGTAATCCTTCACCTCATTGACATCTCCCTCGAAGGGTTTCATTTTTTTATAAAGGGTTTCATCTTGTTAAGATCTTCCTCGAGAGATTAACACCTTCTCCCATCAATTTTTCTTGGCAAAATTTCTTTTCATAGAGCCTATTACTCACACTGATTTCAAGAATTCTTGAGCTTACCGAATTAAAACAAAACAAGACAAAACATCAGCAAAGTACTTAATGAAATTTTCTGCATAAGAACCTCAATCCCGTGCAAAACTAAATTAATCGATTCTTCAGAACAAATGCACAATATTCATATCAGGTGTCAAAATAGTGGTACTCGAGTCAAGTGAAAAACTAAAGAGTGTTGAAGTAGAATAGCATAAAAAAGAGATAATTTGATATGAAAGTCTCTTTTAGTAATTTTACGTACCGACAAAATCTTATATAATTTGTATAAAAAATGGATGTATATTTAGCATTTAGCGATGTGTTAATAAAAATTTTCTATGTCAATAACCAATCATGAAATATGATTTTTTTTAGTTAAACACTTGTATATCCTCAAACTTTAACCCAAAAAACAGTTTTATCCTTTTTCTTTCAAATTAAATAGGTATATCCTCAAACTTTCAAAATTCGACAGTTTTATCCATTCTGTTAAAAATTCTGTTAAAACTAACTGAACATGTTTTTTTATATATATAACAAGCTCTTGTATTTAGGATAAAATACAAACTAAAACCTAATCACCAACCAACTCAAAAACTAGCCTTCAACATGCCAAAACTTCACCTAACGACCTTCTATCTAAATGGTTACTATGCTTGCAGAATCACTGCTGCTTTTTTAGTTGAAAGATTCATAGATTTTAGTATACAAAAATATCTCAAATACAAAATTCAAACTATCAACTGAAATTGGAATATTTTAAATAAAAATATTTTTGGGACGGATTTATGGGTACAAGATAGAATTTATTTAACATAAAATAACTACAAATACATAACCCAGAGCCTCGCTCTTAGGTAAATAGCTATAAGCTGTTTAGCTACTCATAATTATAGTTACAAGCACAAGATACTTACTTGTAATAAAAGTACATCACACCGAATGATTACAGACTGAAATATTCACACAGTACTCACACTCACATTATACTAGAGACACTGTTTACACACACTATTTCTCTGGCTTTCTGACTTCAAGAGGAAGGTGAAGAGTGTTTCTTACTTCTGTTTCATGTTTTTCGAATGGCTTTTCTCAGAAGCTTAAAGCTCCTTATATAGCACACGGACTCCAAACCCGAATTAAACACAGCTAAGAGAAAATGGGAGACAAAAAGAATCAAACTTTACGTTAGCAAAAGTAAGGTTATTTGTTTTTATATGTCGGTAGCAAAAGAAAAACACACTAACTTTAACAAAAGAAAAGTATTTTGTCGTGATGCGTCGGCCACCGCTCCTTTCTCTATCATGTGAGCGCACAACTTTAACAAAAGAAAAATATTTTGTCTTGTTGCGTCGGTCACCGCTCATTTCTCCATCATGTTTACTGTATTATAGTCTTCTTCATCAGTGCAATCATAATCAGCCAACGAATCTTGGCCTTCTTGTTCCCCTTCTGATGTTTTTTTCATCTTTTTCTTCACTGTCTAAGTCCGAATCAGAACAAAAGAGATAATGAATCCTATATCCTTTTTCATTCTCCACTTTTTCAAGCCATTATGTAGTAGGTAGGGTGCAGTCTACTTCATTCCTCATAATGGCTGAGAAAAAGTCACAATTCACAGGTGGAGGATGATTATAACAAGAAACCTTTATCTTTTCTCCACTTGCTAGAAGGTTTGACTCATAATCTCTTCGCACCATGTTTTTGATACACACGATTGTCATGGCCTTCATCCATGGAATGCTCTGATTAGGATTGTCATTTCAGCTCATCCTGCTCGCTCCTTTAATCAGACCTTGATTATCTTGACATAATGATAAGGAGAGATATAGTCTTCAGCATTAGTCATTCCAGTGGAGTTGATATGAACTTTAATCTCATGATATATCCATCTGGCCTAATGTTTTTGACTGCTTGAACTATCAATTTAGGGAATCCCTCTATGTCTTCATTAGATTTTGTCTAAAGATTATGAACAAAACCATTCTCCATTAATCATAGTTTTTGTTTCTGAGGGTGTTCAACTTTGACATTATCCAGATATCTCCCATAATATAGGCTAGGAACAACAAATAAAGTTGGTGGAAGCGCCTTTCGTTTTCTCAGATGCTCATAGAATTTGAACCATTCGGGTCGTTTCATTGTTGTCATAGAGATTTTAGCACTTTATGGATTTTCTAGTATACTACCTTAGACTTTTCATTATCTTTTGCATGGATTCCATGCAATTCTTCTATAAATGCTTTAAGGGTTCCAAACAGATGATCTTCATTTTCTTCATGGAATGCATAAAGAATATTGTATATGATAATCTTTTGCTTGAACGCTAACAACCTTTTCGTCTGGAAAACTGGTTTTTAAAAAATCTTTAAAGACTGACCATGAACGGTTTTCTTTCCTGTAACCACATGCGATTTGTTTCCCCTAAAAGGGGCTATTTTGCTTTTTGGAAAAATAGCAGCCATTAACGGACTTGATATGTCTTTACCGTCTTTTGCTTGAATGCTAACAACATTTTCGTCTGAAAAACAGATTTTTTTAAAAATCTTTAAAGACTGACCATGAACGGTTTTCTTTCCTGTAACCACATGCGATCTGTTTCCCCTAAAAGGGGCTATTTTGCTTTTTGGTAAAATTGCAGCCATTAACGGAATTGATATGTCTTTACCGTTTGCCGTTTGATACAGGCTAGCCGGTCTTTTATCCTGAGACCGGTCAGTTGAGGTTGTATCTTTTAGATACAACAACTTCACCAGATTTTCCGGACTGACTTTCATCTTGCATGGAGAATTCTGAGCTTTTATCCCAATCAGCTAGATTTATCCTATCATGACTTGTTGCTTGACTTGTTTCCATTGCTCCATAAGATATGATGAATTGATAACTTGGTCCATCATGGAGAGGACCGACAGTCTTATCACCACTCCTGTATCTTTCTCAAAGATTTTTCTCCTTTTATTCAGGTATTCTATTTCTTGGGTTGCGTCCTTCATCCCTGTCATCTTTTTGAAATATTGTCATTTCTCTTGTAAGGGCATCTGGTAGGAAATTCTTGTTACCTGCAACCATTTCAATGTCATATTCATACTGAGATAAAAACATTTGTCATCTCAGCACTCTTCCCCTATATGCAGCATCAGGTAATTTGTAGTTTTTAAAGTTTTTTACTCTTTTGTTAACTGTTCTAACTACAAATTTGTTCCCTAAAAAGGCCTCAGCCCCATTTATACTCTTAATAAGAGCAAGACTTCTTTGTCCCCAGTAGAATAGTTTAACTCTGTTGCGGTAAACTTTCCCGAGAGAAATTTACAAATCTTTTCATGATTTGTATCTCAGGCAATAGCCAAGACAACTCCTGTCCAGTAATAATCATTTGCATTAGTCTGCAAGATGATCGAATTTCCTTCTTTAGGTAACTGTAAAGGAGGCAGGTTCTTGGTTAGCTCTTTGATCTTTCTGACAGTATTACTGTCATATACTGATAATGACCATTTCTTTTTAGAGCTTGTTTTTGGAGAGTAGAGCATTAAGACCACTAACTTGAGGGATAAAGTCTCTTGCAAAGTTAACAACTCCCAAAAACCTCTACAAGGATTTTGCATCAGGAATATGATATGGGAACGGTCTGATTTTTTTGACAATATGATCTTGGAGACGAATCTCTCCATCTTTAACATAAATGCCTAAGAAATCAATTTCTCTTTTTATGAGGTGAATCTACTTCTGCCCGAGGATGATTCATTTATGAACAATCAACCTACATACTTGTTCAAGATGCTTCAGATGTTCGTTCATAGTTCGCGAGAAGGCAAGAATGTCATCTATATAAACAATACAAAAATCTGAGTAATGTTTGAAAATATTATCCATTTTCCTTTAGAAAACATACGAGATCTGTTTGAGGCCAAATTGCATAATCAGCCATTCATAGTGCCTTTAAGGTGTTCCAAATTTTATCAAAGCAATGAAGTCTAGATGCATCTTAACTTGCCAGAATCGTGATTTTGCATCAAATTTAGAGAAGATCTTAGCTCATTTGAGTTGATTGATAAGCACTCTTATCTGGGCTATCTGGTAAACCGTCTTTGATCGTCTTTTTGTTTACATCTTTGTTGTCAATTATCATTCTAGCCTTTCCTCTTACTTGCTCTGCATGATTTCTTACCAAAAAGGCTGGAGCATGATGAGGACTATTGGAAGGTCTTATCAACTTTTTTCGAGCAACTCTTGAATTTGACTTTCCATCTCTTTTTTGTCATCTTTCCTATAATGAGAGATTGCTTTAAGATGACAAATAGTATTTGCATCATGCATTTTGAGCTGATAGTATACTAGATCTCTTTCCTAGTACAACTGAGGATTTTCACTGATTACTGGCTTCAGCAAGTTTTCTATTTCTGCAATAGTTGGCACTCTTTTCATATATATATTAACGACCTTTCATGGTGAAAAAAAACCATGAAAAAGTCATAAAAGACTCTTCTCCCGTTAATTAAAATATGTATCAAGCACGAATCTTTGACCGTTTTTATAACAATGACCATAAAAAAGAATTTCCTAATAAAGTAAACATAATTCATAATTATGCCGATTTAAACAAAGAGCTTACGGAAGGGGAGCAACTCACCTTCCTGGCCCACCGGCTCAATATAATAAATAAATCATGTTATTTAAATTTTGTAAAGAAAATATTATGGGCATGCACATCTTAAAACCAAAGGTCTACTCACAAAGATATGGCTAAGTCTGCCGGCTATCTGAAGATTGCTCAGCTCGAATTCCCCACATCATGTTTAAAATATACAATTAAAGCCCCAACTTCACAATTAAAGTAAAAGACATCAAAATTAAATATCCTCCTTAACGTTCGTCCTTAATCACTACTAGAAAAAACGTGGGAAGTCGGCCTCAACCCCACCGCTAGCGTAAAAACCCTTAACAATATTCTCACGCCTAGCCGATAATTTTCCAATGGTCAGTTACCTTTTATTATCCATTTATTAACTCTAACTCTTCTAAAATTCTGAAACGTAGCCAATAAAACTCCAAAAAATATAAACTGTCCTCCAATGTCATTCTCTTATTTTTTACAATTTAATGGGCAACAAAAATGCCTAAATGGTGGCAGCTCCGCCGTTGATGGCGGACGCCAGCAGGAACATCCAGCCAAGCTCCGGCCACCACCAATCGGCTGAAAATTTTCACGGTTTGTTCCTCTTATCGTTCCGAACAACTTCCTAGTTCAACTCAAAGGCCAATTCCTAGCCTAACTAGGTCAAATTGAACTAAAATGTAAAAATCTGAAATTTTTAAACTTCAAATCTTCGAATCTTCCTCCACACTCTAAATCAATCCAACAAACTTTAGGGGAGAGTAGTACTCTTAAAACCCATCTATCCATATATAGAACTCACCAATTGGTGGCCTGAGGAGGGAGAAATTCGATCTAGATCTCCTACTGTATACTCGAGAAACAACTCGACATTTCGCTCAAAATACGGCGAGATATGTCGGAAAACTAACCTACAAATGAAGTAGACTCAGATGTTGTTCTTTTGGGACCGGTGTGGTGGCCTGAGTTAGAGCGAAGGCTGCACGGTGGCGGTTGGAAGTGGCGGCAACGATTTGGGTCGAAAGGGAGGAGAAAGAAACTGATTTGGTAAGTTTCTGATTTTGATTTTCTACCTTCGGTAAGTTTCCCTTTTTATAGACTTTCTCGAAACAGCAACTTCCTGCTTTTAGACCATAATTTCCTCATATGAACTCCAATTAAAACACATAGCATGTCTACAGATTCGTATTAACACTCTTTACAACTTTCATGAAGGAAGTTTATCAAAATCCAAAAACCAAGTTTCTCTCATCCCATCCATAACCCAAAATGGTGATAACAGTTAGAAACCATATTTCAAGAAAATCATTTAAAATTCATAAGAAATGTAGGAATCTCTTTCGCGGCTCAATTACTTTTGAAAACTATTAAATCCCCAATTTTTCCATAATCACCATAAAAATCAACGTGGAGGAAATTCTCGTAAATAAAAGAGAAACTCAATAAAAACTCGTTGCGTGCAATATATTTAAAATAAAAGTTCACTCACAAAGGTATGGCTAAGTCTGCCGGCTATCTGAAGACCACTCAGCTCTAGATCCCCCACGTTCTATTCAAAACATACAATTAAAGTCTCAACTCCACAATTAAAGTAAAGGATATCAAAATTAACTATCATCCTTAACGTTCACCCTTAACCACCTCTAGAAAAAACGTAAGGAGTCGGCCTCAACTCCACCGCTAGCGTAAAAACCCTTAACCATACTCTCACACATAGCTGGTAATTTTTAATTTCCGGTTACCATTTATTTATCTAATTATTAATTCCATTTCTTCGAAAAACAAAATATAACCAACAAATCTCTAAAAAATATAAACTGTCCTTTAATGGTCTTCTCTTAATATTTACAATTTAATGGGCAAGAAAACTGCCCAAGAGGTGGCAGCTCCGCCACCGGCAGAAAGATCCGGCCACCACCAATCTACACCAAATTTTCACAGTTTGTTCCTCTCATCATTCCGAACAACATTCTACTTCAACTAGAAGACCAATTTCTAGCCTAACTAGGTCAATCGAACAAAAATGTAAAAACCCAAAATTTTTAAACTTCAAATCTTCAATTCTCTCTCCACCAACTTTAGGGGTGATTAGTACTCTTAAAACCCATCATATCCATATATTGAACTTCCCCATTGGTGGTCTCCCCATTGGTGGTCTGAGGAAGGAGAATTCTGATCTAGAACTCCTACAGTACACTCGGCACTCAACTTGAAATTTCTCTCAAACGAAGGCGAGATAGATCAGAAAACGTACCTAAAAATGAAGTAGACTCGAAGGTGGTCCTTTTGGGACCAATGCGGTTGCCTGAGGTGGAGCGACGGCAGCGCGGTGGTGGCAGTCATTGGCGTCGGGAAAGAGGAGAGAGAAAGAGTTAGGTAGATTTCTGATTTTACCTTTTACTTCCGGTCAATTTTCCTTTTTATAGACTTTTTGAAACAGTAACTTTCTGTTTTTAGACCATAACATCCTCATACAAACTCTGATTAAGACGCATAGCATGTCTACAGATTTGTATTAACGTCCCCTACAACTTTCATGAAGGAAGTTTCTCGAAATAACAATCCTAGGAAAAAGTCAACTTTACGATTTTCTAAGGTAAAACGGTTACTTTAAACAGTTAAGATTAAAGTAACCAAAAAGTAACAGACCATAAATTTATTTTAGATCCGGGATGTGACAATTCTCTCCCGTATACAAAAATTGTCTTCGAAATTACATACCTGTCAAACAAAGAGATGGGGGTAATGCTACCTCATCCGTGCCTCGGGTTTCCAAGTCGCTTCCTCTACCTCGTGACTCCTCCAAAGCACCTTGGCTAGAGGAATAGTTTTTTCCTGAGCACCTGCTCCTTATAATCTAGGATCTTCACCGGTAACTCCTCTTAAGTTAAATCATTTTGCAAACTCACCGATTGTTCTTGCAACACATGAGAGGGATCAGAAATTTACTTCCGAAGCATGGACACATGGAAGACATTATGTATCTTCGCTAAATCAGAGGGTAGATCCAACCGATAAGCCAATGAGTGAACCCGCTCAATAATCTCATAAAGGGCCTATGTACCTCAGGCTAAGCTTCCCCCGCTTGTCAAAACGTACTACATCCTTCCAAGAGGACTATTTCAAAAGACCCAATCACCTACTTGAAACTCAAGACCTCTTCTTTGATTATCTGCATAGCTCTTTTGCCTACTTTAGCTGTCTTGAGCTTGTCCCTAACAACCTTGATCTTCTCATTGGTCTTATGAATCATGTCAGGACCACACAACTCTCTTTCACCCACTTCATTCCAACACAAGGGCGTACGACACTGCCGCCCGTAAAGTGCCTCAATATGGGACATACCGATGCTAGAATGATAGCTATTGTTGTAAGCAAACTCTATCAATGCCAAATTCTTGTCCCAACTTCCTGTAAACTTCATAGCACACAACCTCAACATATCCTCTAAGGTCTGGATAGTCCTTTCAGACTACCCGTAAGTTTGAGGATGAAAAGTTGTGCTGAATTGCAATCTTGTGCCTAAAGCTGCCTGTAAAGCTCTCTAAAACTGGAGGCAAATTTAGGATCCCGATCAGACACTATAGTCTCAGGTACCCCATGAAGTCTCATAATCTTTTCAAGGCATACTTCTTGTTCACTGGCAGGAAGTGTGCAGATTTGGTTAGTCGATCAACGATCACCTAAATACGTGGTAAGATGAAGACAATGTCCATGACAATGTCATCCCACTTCTATACAGAAATAGGCAAAGGCTGAAGCAGACCTGCAGGCTTCTACCTCTCAATCTTCACCTATTGGCAAATTAAGCATCTACTCACAAAAGTCGTAATTTCTCTCTTCATGTTCGGCCACCAATAATGATCCTTTAAGGTCTTATACATTTTTGTACTACCTGGATGTGCTGCATACGCCGAACTATGAGCTTCTTCCATAATCTCCTGCTTAAGCTCTTCAGTCCTCTTTGGAACACAAAGTCTATTCTTGAACATTAATGTTCCATCTTTTCTAACTGAGAAATCGACTGTTGTCCCATCAAGTGTTTGCTCAATCAATCGCACTATGGACTAATCGTTATACTGTGCCTACCGCATTTTATCAATCAAAACATGTCTCACTTGAAAACTAGCCATCATGGCCTCAACTTCATCTTCCATAAATAAACACTAGTAGTCTGTAACTCATAGAGAAGTGGAACCTGAACCGCTTTCAAATGAGTCAAAGAGACGGAAGGGTTACGACTAAGCGCATCGGCCACCACATTGACCCTTCCTAGATGATACTCTATAGCAATATCATAATATGCAAGTAGCTCCATTCACCTTCTCTGCCTCAGATTTAAATCTCTCTGAGTAAACACATAACAGACGCTCTTGTGATCAGTGAAAATTTGACACACTCCGTAAAGATAGTGTCTCCACAACTTAAGGGCGAAAACTATCGCTGCAAGCTCTAGGTCATGGGTAGGAAATTTCCTTCATGTGGCTTCAATTTCCTAGAGGCATAAGCAATATCCCTTCCATGCTGCATCAATACACCACCTAAGCCTTGCCTAGAAGCATCACTGTAGACCATAAATTCTCCACTATCGTCGGGTAGTGCCAAAACTACAGCACTAACCAAACGACTCTTTAGTTCTTAGAAACTCTACTCACAATTTTCACACCATTCAAACTTCATACTTTTTCTCGTCAATCTAGTAAGAGGAGCCGTAATCTTGGAAAAACATTCCACAAAACAACGGTAGTACCCAGCTAAACCCAATGAACTATGAATCTCCTTTACACTAGTGGGTATTTTCCACTCATCACCGCCTCTATCTTTTGGGGGTCCAGTCTAACACATTCGGCTGACACAATGTGGCCTAAGAATCCCACATTATCTTGCCAAAACTCACACTTACTGAGCTTTGCGTACAACTGAGCCTCTCTCAATATCCGTAAAACCAACCTCAAATGTTTTGCATGCTCTTTCACATTTTTAGAATAAACGAGAATGTCATCTATGAACACGATCACAAACCGGTCAAGATATGGACCAAAGACCCTATTCATTGATAGGAGCACAAAGTGCTACGATATTAGTGTATTTTCTACCATATTTAGTTTTGTTATTCTCTTAATATTATCATTTATAATATGTTTTGTGTTTGTAAAGGTAAAAACGCGAAAAAGCAAAAAATGAAGCTAAATCGGCAAATTAAGAAGGATAACTCATTCAGAAAACTTTCATGTTTCAAATTGAGAAACTTGCCTATTTCATTTTAAAAAACTTTCTTATTTTGATTTAGGAAACTTACTACTTGTGAAACTTTCCTATTCTGACATTCCTAATCCATTTTGAGAAACCTTATATTTTTAAATTCTGGAAATTGCCAAAAAAGGAATGAGCATTAAATGGAGACGGTGATGCACATATGAAAATCAGAAAATCCCCTAGGATTTTGGCCGAATTTATATGGAGATTATGGCAACAAATTTTGATAGAATTCTTGCTTAAAATTGAAGATAATGGCTGATTCAAAATCAAGGAATTAAGGGAGATTCTTACCTTTTATTTCTCCATTTAAATGCCTAATATTTCCAAGATTAAATCTGATTTTTCTTCTTCCATTGCAGGAACATTAGTTGCACATAATCAAGGAGTCATCAAGGCATTTAATTTGAAATTCAAATATGAAAATAAGGGAAAATTCCTTCCTTAAATTCTTTTACTTAAAACCAAATTATTCTGATTTTATATGGAGTTATATTCCTTCCCTTTAAGGAACGTTAATTACACATATACATATGGGAGGATTTGTCATCATAAAATCGGAATTAATCAAAGAATTTCCAGCCGATTCTAATGTGGAGAGCAAGCAATGTATTCAGACACATTTCAAGCTAAATTCGAAGACTTATGCACAAGACATATATTGAATATTATTTGATTAAATTATGCTATTATTTGTGGCCCTTGAATTAGATTTAAATCAATGGTTGAGAGGGACTCAAGCAGGCGACATGATCACTATATAAGGAGGCTCTCTACATTCATTCACGTTAAAAACTAAAGAAACACATAGCAATTTCGAACAGCCTTCTCCTCTCCACCTTTGCCGAGTTCATCCTCCTTTGCCAAGCCTTGAAGGACTTCTTCATGAAGGCAGCAGCGTTGGTGACTTGAAGCATTGAAGCCTAGCATCCTTTTGTTGCCATTAAGCTTCCTTGACGACTGATAAAGTATAAACGCTACCTTTACTAATAGCATGTTTCAGATGTTAGACTTTAGTTTTGGAAGCAGGTTTCGGTTGTTATTGTGTTCTTTGGATTCGGAATTTTATGAATTATGTTGATGTCTTGTTGATGATTTGCTTACAATCTAATCTTGTGATTATCATTGATTGAAAGGTTAAGTTTTTGTTTAATTACTAAAGCTAGAATGCATGCTAGCTGATTGCCAGGATTTGTACTAAGCTTCTTCAAGTAAGTATAGATTCAAAGTGGAGAAATGTAATACCCGTTCAAAAATTTCCCTTTTTACCGGGACCAGGCGGGTTACAGAGGATTGTTACTGCGCTGTTAGTTTTCCTGAAGTTTTAATGAGTGTAAAGTTTGAAAAGTTTAGTGGTATTGGTGCGTATTCGTACCTCCGAGAAGAGTGCCAAAGTATTCGTAGTCAAGGGACGCTCGGAAATGACCTATTTAAAGGGTCAAAAGTTGACTTTTTTCCACGTCGATTTTCTCAGAAAACTTCCTTCATGAAAGTTGTAGTGCTCGACTATACGAGTCCGGGAACGCACCGCAGCTGAGAATCAGATACTGGGTGGAGATGTTACGATCAACAGAAGTGGGTTTCCATTTTTAGAAAGTATATAAATAGAAAGGGTGGATTTCCAAAAATGGAAATAATCAATTTTCTTCTCCCCTTCCACGCGCGCGCGTTCTTTCACTATTTGAAAATTTGAACTGACCTGACTTGGACCCGGCCCCCATAGACGTCGAGGCCAGTCAGGATCTCTTCCCCTCCTCTATGTGAGCCTCCTTACGGTGGTGGCGTGGTCCAGTTCGACCTGGAACAACGCCTCTAAGCTTGCACAGTATGGCGTCGAGACTCGGTTCTCGACCTGACTGGTTCTCCGGCGTGGGGCGGCAGCGAGCCACGAAACCATTTCAGAAATGATGCCTAAGACGTTCAAGGCAGACCTCCAGTCGTGTCGAAGCTCAACACAGTGGCAGGAGTGGCTGAGGTGGAGGCAGCCCTTTCGAGGCGGTTTTGGGCCACTTCCCGGCCGTGTTGATCAAAACCCCAGGTGTTAAAGTTGTTCCCCTTGTTGTGATCTACAACTTTCATGTTTTGAGTTTGATAAAATTCGGTGTTTTGGGTGGAGGCACGTGACGCCCACGCGTCGCCAGCTATGGCTGCGCGTGTAGGCGCGTCCGGCAGTTCTAGGAGTTCTGGTTGCTCCTATAGGCCTTCTAGGGTTGTTGTGGTTTCTTGTAGGTGGTTTTTGGGTGAAGTTGACCAGTTTGAGGGTGGTGGTGCGTGGGGCCCATGCGCAGCCGCTTGTGGCGGCACGTCTGACATCATCAGGGGCAGTGAGTTGTCCCAGGATCATGTACTCGTCGATACGAGCGCGTGGATATATAATTGTCGGTTTCAGTTATCGTTTAGTGTGACGTTCAGTCAAATCGAGTCATTATTACCTTCGTGTGGTAACTAAGGTTGATTATATAATTATAGGTGTATATTGATCGACCTAGTGTTGAGGATTTACCTTGAGGCGGTAGTTGACGCAGCGAGATTTCGAGGTGTGTAATTTCAACTAAGGTTGAAATCTTAGAAATACCCTTGGCGGTTTTGTTTATTTACAAGGATGCCACTAAAGTCAAAATTTTTTAAATGCCCCTGACAGTTCACGTTAACTACATGGGTTCCCATTGGGTGGTTTTACTTATTTACCCATGGGGGATTTATATATATATTTACTTGGTTGTCTTTATTTTATATTTATGTGTTGTATGTTTAGATGCCGTGGATCAGAATGGTTGAATGATAGGATTAACCCCGATAGATAGTTGGGCGGTGAATACCTCAATAGAGAGGTTAAACTCTGGAATGGTCTTAGTCGTACGCCATCCACAATAGGTAGTCGATCGATAAATAGAAAAGCAGGATGTGGCTTGATCCTTGAGAACAGGATACGTAGGCAACCTGACTGGGATTCGGGTGCAATCACAAATATTATTAGAACCCTAGGTCCTCTAAATGATTGGTTTGAGATCCAAATGCCGAAATCGGAATAACCTCCGGCTGTGAGGTCTATTCCGGTATCGTTTGGACTGTTTGAAATTGGTTTGGAAAGAGGGTTATCCCTTCTCAAGGGGGATTATGAGTAAATCTATCTTGGGATGGGTCCCGCACGTCCTAACCCGACTTTAGGAAGGTAAACTTGGGCCGGGGCTAGACAAGAAAATTATGTAATAATGGTTAAAACGTAAACTACACAATTACATATTACGACTTCTCGGATATGGTTGTGTTTAATCTCATAATTCTTTAGATCCTAATGATTCATGTTTTGTGTAGACGGGTACTTTGAATCGGCGCTGAGTATTGATCGCAGCCTTTGCATGAAATATCTTAGGTTCTAAACTTCTCTATGCTTAGGAGATAAAGTAAGAAGAATTAAAGGGATGCATGACCTCTCTAGGCTTGTATTTCGAGATTATTTCTCTTGATTTGAATTTACAATGATTTCAAATTGTTGGATTTGAGATTTGTATGGAATTTGATTCTATCTCTGTTTAAAATTTTGAATGAACTGATCACTTGTACATATTAGTTTAGCTTTTATTTTTCTGTTTTTAGGATGTTAGAAACCAAACCAAACCCCCCATAATCACCTTGTACCATGTGTAAAGTTGTAAATAAATTTCTGTAAAATATTTGTATTTGTGTCTTGTAAATAATTGTTCTGTAAATAAATATTTGTTTGTATAATTTTACTAATTTTTAGCGTAACCATGAATGCAGGAGCTCCCTTTAAGTCTCCGGATTGATCGAATCGTATTTACTAATGCTATAAATGACACAAAAGGGTTCTTAAATTGTAATGCGCCCGGTAACGGGCACGTCAATTTTTGGCGCCGTTGCTGGGGACATAAATAAGTCTCTATGCATTTTTGGTTCATTATTTTTGTAATTATTTTTACTAATTATTGTTTGTTTTATTAATTTTCAGGTACTTATCTTATTTTGTAAACCATGAATGATACTTTAGTTAATAAGGTCCTTAACCCTTCATTAGTACCTTATTGAAGATCTCTTAAAGTTGAGGGCGAACCTATATTAATTTTAGTAAGATCGTTGAATATACAAGTACTTCCTAGCTGAGTAAGGGGCACATTGGATGGTGTCTAGGCCGAGTTGAATGTCTGAGACCAAAATTAGATCTCAAAGGACTATAGACTGTGTGTAAGCACGATTAGGGTTTTGACCTCCGTAGTCCACTCAAACGAGTCCTACCAGCTTCATCTTGACCTGATCATCCAAGCCTTCTGAAACAATAGAATTATTTGTGTTAAAACGAACATACCTATTGGTTTACCATTTAATATTTGGGCTTGAAAGTGAATAAAGCCTATAACCTCTAATTCAAAGAAACTAACAAGTGTCAAGGCCTTTGTTTGATTTTTCCTTAGTTTATTTATATTTTGTTTTCAATTTGGTTTTCTTAAATTCTTACGTTTTCTTTTGTTTTGTAGGGTTATGAATGACCGATGGAGGAAATCACCTTCCGGTACAAACTGAAGAATTCTTGACTCAACTAAAGGAACAATTAGATCGACTCAATAGGGGTGGAGAACTTCCCCAATTTCTAGAAGTTCCTATTTGCACTCCGAATACATTCAGGCAACTTGAGTTTAGTGACAGAGAATCTGTGAGTGAAGAAGAGGATTCAAAAGTGATTGAGACATAAATGGCGTAAACCATTAGACAAATGTGTGCGACAGTAGTACCAGGAGCGTGAGATAACTCACCTTCGTGTATTACTTATCCTGAACTAGCTGAAAATAAAGGAGAATTTGAATTGAAAAGTGGGCTTTTACACCAAATACCCAAGTTCCATGGGCTTAGTAATGAAGACCCCTAACAAGCATCTCAAGGCTTTTTAGTTTGTATGTGTGAGCATGTGTCCAAGGAATGCAGACATTAATATTTTGAAGTTGAAGACATTTCCGTTCTCATTGGAGGACCGGGCCAAATCATGGCTTTTTGATCTACCTGCTGGACATATTGATTCATGGGAAAAAATGTTGAGCGAATTTCTGACCAAGTATTTCCTTGCATCAAAGATCACTGTAATGAGAAAGCAAATAACATGAATTCAACAAGGCCTAGATGAGACATTTTGCTCATATTATAAAAGATTTAAGATCCTTATAGCAGCTTGCCCCTCACATGGTTTTAAGGAGATCAACCTTTTACAATACTTTTATGAAGGACTTTCATCCTTGGAGCGCCGACTATTGGATGCCTCATCTGGAGGGTCCTTTCTTGACAAAACGCCCCAAGAAGCATGGACATTGCTAGACAATCGTGCCCTAAATGATCAACAATATGTTAAAGCGTTGGCCTCTTCAGAAGTGAATGAAGTGAAGACAAGTACTACACTTGAGAGCAAGATTGATGTGTTACTATCCCACCTTGGGCTATGACAAACTCAAGAAGTGAAAGCTTGTGGCGTGTTCTTAAATCAAGGGTATCATACTGAACAGTGCCCTCTATTGGTGGAAAATAGAGGTTGGAAAACTCTTAATGCAATTGGACAACAAAGGTACAACCCCTACTCCAACACCTATAATTTCGGGCTAAGGGATCATCCAAATTTTCAATAGATCAACACGGATAATATTCTAAACCCGCCCCAATCTACGGGTGACCCATTTCCGTGTTCACAAAGCTTCTATTCGAAGCCCCAGGTTCCTCAAACTTTTAATTCTAATACTAATCCTTTTGTTTCTAATAATGCTAATCACCCTTCCTATGATAAGATGCTTGAAGCATTTGTGCAGGGTCAACAAAGTAATACAAAGAATATAACCGAACTCAAGAACCAAGTGGGGAAGATACTGGATTTCATGGGAAAGATAACTGAAAGTGCAAAGCTGCCACCAAACACCATTTCAAATCTGAACTCAAATCATGAGGCAGCTAAGGTAGTGACAATAAGGAGTGGTCGTGTGTTGAATGAAGTCTCAAAAAAAGTTCAAAAGAAGAAAGCTCAAGAATTGGAAGTTGAAGTTGTAATAACAAAGAATGACTCGGAAGTAGATCCTGCTACTTCCAAGATTTAAGTAAAATTACATGAGCCAACTGAAACTTCATAAAGGTAATGTTCCTAATTTTCAAAGTTCAGTTATTACTAATTCTCCCTATGCTCGTGTGCTATTTCCAAGTAGGTTCCAAAAATCGAAAAAGAAGAATATGTTGAAGCCATTTTGGAGGTTTTTAAGAATGTGCATGTGAACACACCATTGATTGACTGCATTACTCAAGTTCCAAAATATGCAAAAATTTTGAAGGAGTTATGCACTACAAGAATACAAACAAGGGAGAAAGAAGTTGTGAAGATGAGTGAAACCGTTTCTGTGGTTCTTCAAAGGAGGTTACCACCTAAGCTAAAGGATCTAGGGAGTTTTTATATTCCTTGTACTATTGGTGGCACTACCTTTCAAAATGTTATACTTGACCTAAGAGCTTCAATAAATGTTATGCCATATAATTTATATGCTTCTATGGACCTAGGTAAAGTTAAAAAGGATAATGTGATTATTCAATTGGTTGATAGATCTGACACAAACCCTAAAGGGTATGTTGAAGATGTTCTTGTGCGAGTTAATCATTTGTTTTTTCCTGCAGATTTTTACATCATTGGTATGGAGGACTCACCCTCAAATTCAAATACTATACTTTTAGGGCATCCTTTCATGAGAAAAGCAAGATCAAAGATTGATGTGCATGTTGGCACATTAACAATGGAGTTTGATGGAGAAATATTTGGTTTCAATATTTTTGATTCCATGAGGCACCCTTTATCTGAGCTTAAACCGTGTTATTCTATTGATGTTGTTGATTCTCTAGCGCAGAATTTCCTATAATCAATGATTGGCGATAAATTGGAGTACACCATCTCCCAAGGAGTGAGATTCAATGAAGATGGTACCAAAATCTCAAAAGCTGAAATGGAAGAAATATGGGATGATATAGTACTTGAACATGTTGCATCACTTGAAAACCAATCCCACCTTTCAGGTACTCCACCTTCTTTGTTACTTCCCTTTTCTGCTAACAAGTTGTTACCATCTGTGCAGCAACCACCCAAGTTAGAGTTGAAACCATTACCGGATAATTTAAAGTATGTGTACTTGGGTGAGAATGAGACATTACCAGCAATTATTTCCTCAAAATTGATGAAGGATCAAGAAGAGAAGTTGGTGAAAGTTTTGAAGAAGTACAAACTTCTATTGGCTGAACAATAACCGTTATCAAGGGAATCAGCCCTACCACATGTGTCCAGCGAATTCTACTAGAAGATAAAACAAAACATACTTGAGAGGCTCAAAGACGTCTACACCAACTAATGATGAAGGTGGTGCAAGACGAGATCATCAAATAGCTTGATTGTAGAGTCATCTACCCTATATCCGATAGCAAGTGGGTCTTTCCCGTTCAAGTTGTACCAAAGAATTTTGGAGTGACCATTGTGAAGAATGATAAAAATGAGCTTGTGTCCCAAAGACTTGTAATCGGTCATCGAGTTTGCATAGACTATAGAATGCTCAATGCCACAACAACGAAAGACCATTTTCCCCAGCCATTCATTGATCAAATGCTTGAAAAGTTAGCTGGTCATAAGTTCTATTGTTTCCTTGACGGATATAGTGGCTGCAATCAGATTTGCATAGCTCAAGAAGATCAAGAGAGAGACCACGTTTACATACCCATTTGGCATTTTTGCCTTTAGGCGCATACCCTACGGTATGTGCAATGCACCAGGTACGTTCCAAAGATGCATGATGTCTATTTTCTCTGATTTTATTAAAGATAAAATTGACTCTTTATGGATGACTTTAGTTTTTTTGGTAAAGACTTTGATTCATGTTTGGAGAATTTAGAACTCATTTTGAAAAGGTGTATTCAAACTAATCTGGTTTTGAATTGGGAAAAATATCATTTCATGGTGGATAAAGGAATTGTTTTAGGACATTATATCTGAGAAAGGCATTGAAGTTGATAAGGCCAAGATTGATGTTATTCGCAACTTACCCCACCCCACTTCGGTGAGGGAGAATCGTTCGTTTCTTGGTCATGTAGATTTTTATCGCAGGTTTATCAAGAACTTTTCCATGTTTTGTGTGGACGGGTACTTTGAGTCAACGCTGAGCATCGATCGCAGCCTTTGCATGAAATATCTTAGGTTCTAGACTTCTCTATGCTTAGGAAATAAAGTAAGAAGAATTAAAGGGATGCATGACCTCTTCCGGCTTGTATTTCGAGATTATTTCTCTTGATTTGAATTTACAATGTTTTCAGATTGTTGGATTTGAGACTTGATATTTATGTGTTTTTGAAATTTGATTCAATCTCTGTTTGAAATGTTGAATGAACCGATCACTTGTACATATTAGTTTAGCTTTTATTTTTTCTGTTTTTAGGATGTTAGAAACCAAACCAAACCCCCCTTAATCACCTTGAACCATGTGTAAAGTTGTAAATAAATTTTTGTAAAATATTTGTATTTGTGTCTTGTTAATAATTGTTCTGTAAATAAATACTTGTTTGTATAATTGTACTAATTTTTAGAGTAACCATGAATGCAAGAGCGCCCTTTAAGTTCCTGGATTGATCGAATCCTATTTACCAATGCTATAATTGACACACAAGGGTTCTTAAATTGTAATGCGCTCGGTAACGGGCACGTCATTCATGAGATCCATGAAAGCTGCGGGTGCATTTGTAGGCCCAAAGGCCATCACCACAAACTCATAATGGCCATAACGTGACTGAAAAACAGTCTTGATTGTGTCATTCTCCTGAATCCGTAACTGATGATATCCTAACCTGAAGTCAATCTTTGAAAAGACTGTTGTCCTTCTCAATTGATCAAACAAGTCATCAATAAGGGGCAAAAAATATTTGTTCTTCACAGTAACTTGATTTAACTTCCTGTAATCCACACAAAGTCTCAATATACCATCCTTCTTCTTAACAAACACCACTAGGGCACCCTAAGGAGATGTGCTAGGTCGAATAAATCCCTTATCCAACAACTCCTGTAATTGAGTTCTCAACTCTTTCAACTCGACAGGGGCCATTCTACACGGTGCTTGAGAAATAGGTGTGGTTTCAGGGAGTAAATCGATCGTAAAATCAATCTCTCTCTTGGGTGGAAAACCAAGCAACTTCTCTAGAAACACTTCAGGGAATTATTTCACTATAGGAATATCATCCAAACACACTTCCTCCATACTAATATTCACCACATGCGCTAGGTAGGCTTGACAGCCTTTATTCAACAACTTTATAGTGGTCACAGCTAAAAATAAATACTTCGGGAGAACATCCCTTTCTCCCTGAAATGTAACCTCCGGCATCCCAGGACTTCGAAAAATCACCTCTTTCTAAAAGCAATCAACCATAGCTCTATGTGCTCCCAAGAAGTTCATGCCTAAGATCACATCAAATTCTATCATGTCTAAGGGAATTAAATCCACTTCGAACCCATGGCCACCCACAATCAGCAAACAACCACTAAACACCCGATTTATCTCCATCATATCCCCAGATGACAAGGATACATGCCCCTCACCTGGGAGTGGCGAGGATGGCGCATTAGCAAAGAGCAAAAATCTTCTTGACATAAAAGAATGTGTCGCACCAGGATCAATTAAAGTAAATGCAGGCTGACCAAAAATTAATAACGTACAAATGATGACCTCATGGGAAGTACGACTCTCCTGCTGAGTCATGACATGAACCCTAGCATGAGTAGTGGTAGGACGTCCTCTGTTTTCTCTGCTCTGATGAGCATTGCCCCTGAATGAGCCTAATGTGCGAGTACCACTACCAGAAGCTCCAGCTGATGACTAGCCCATAGCATGAGTAGGGGCAAAAGTAGCTCTAGTTGTCAGAAGAGGAGAATCCCTCTTGAAATGATCCTGCTGGCCACAAAGGTAGCATCCACCTGGTTAAAACTGACCCTGTCCAACCTGAAATGACTGACTACCAGATGCCTGGCCCTGACTACTAAGACCCACCCTGAACTGTCTAGACAGGCGTCCGCTAAACTAGCTCCTAATGTTCTTCTTACCAATCTTCTTGAACTTAGCTTTAGAGCCAGTGCCAATACATGAGCTACTACCATAATCGCTACCAGTGGACGATCTAGAACCCGAAATGTAACTCGTTCTCTTGGCGACTAGTACCACCAAAACCAGCTAGGTGACTGAATGCCATCACTTGAGCTTCAACATTAAAAGCAAACATCATGGCCTGCTAAAATGACTGATAAAGCACTGCTTTCATCTGGCTAACATAAATACCTCCAAGACCCTTGACAAAGTAATAAATCTTCTCCTCCTCAGTCCTCACCAAGTCAGACACATAAAACACCAACTCTCTAAAACGCTGTTCAAATGTCGTCACAGTCATACTATCATCCTTCTCCAAATTCAGGAACTCTACCTTCATGCGGTTGATATGGGCTAGGCTGATATAACGCTCCTTAAAGTAAGCTGTAAATTGATCCAAGGTCATACCCTAAACTGCATTACCCAAGACTCTGCCCAAATCCAATCACCAATGCCAAGCTTCATTTTCTAGGAACTGAACAGCTATAACCACCTTTTTCTCCTCCAGGCACTCCGCATGCACATCTTCTCCATGCCCTCTAACTAGTTAAATGCATCCATCGACTGATTAGCGTGGGAGAAAATCTGGGCTTCATTCCAGCGAGCCTTCTCATAATTGATTTATGAGGAGAAGGTGGAGAGTCGACTGAAAAACTGCTTTAAGGGTCCATCGACAAGTGCTCCCTCATTCTCTCCCAATAGATGATTGGGAGGGTTAGGAGGATTCTCCCAACGAGCTCGGCCGCATCCATGGTGCATAACTACCTGAGGATAAAACTTTTAGCACCATTCATAAAAACAGTACTAGATCAACTACTACCAATACTCAAGGAATACCAAGCATCCAATGCATAAAATGCTAATGATCTACCGTGGTCGGATCATCACTCTATAGACACTAGATACTCTTAAGTATAAGTAGTAGTATAAAGGATTTGAATAACCAAATGCTCTGATACCAACTGTTAGGACCCACCATGGATTAACCTCTTTTAACCTGGAGTAAATCCTACGAGGACCAACTCCTAAGAAGATTCTGTCGAAATTTTGGCATAGCCTCTTTTGAAAAGTGGACAACCCTTAACCTAAAACAACCCACAATACACACTTCTATATATATTCAACAACCACCCTCAAACTCCTGGAGCCATCCTGCTACCAATAAAACATCATCTGCCATAAATAAGCAAATTTCTTTAAATCATTTACGATACAAATAACATCACGTCACACAGTTTAGGAGTAACATTTCACAACTTTAAGGTTGGGATTTAGCCCCCTAACACACAAACTCAATAATACAAACCCCCCATAGTTGTCAGAGCTCTAATAACGATAGAAGGAAACGAGAAAATTTTCACAAGTAGGTATACAAGAACTACTATAGAAAAATAGGAGTGTGGTAACTATGCTTTGCCTCTTAGCTATGGCCGAGCCAAACTCTACAATCTGGGCATTTTAAAACGCAGATCCCAGGGGAGAAACATTTAAAAACATTAGCGTGAGTGGACAAAAAATAATAATGTTCAAGTATGGAAACTGTATTTAGTAATGTCCGCCCATTTTATCGTTCCGATAAAACGTTAATTCATGCCACAAGGAGAAACATCCCCAAATGATCATTGAAAACAAAATAACTCATGACAATACAATGATTTAAAACTCAACATTAAATAATGGGGGGAAGATGTGTCATATCCCGATTCAAGAATTATTTTACGGTTGGTTACTTTGGTTTTTTACCATTTAAAGTAACCGTTTAACCGTACAATGATCGTAAAGTTGAATTTTCGTTAAGTCAAGAATTTGGGAAAACTTCCTTCACAAAAGTTGTTGACTTTTCGTAAAGTTGCTTCGGCCCAAGCTCTTGGCTAGCTCGAGCGTGTTCCGTATTTTCAGAAGGCAATGTTGTTAAGATCCACGGAGGGCAAACCCCCTACAAGAACCAAGCAGGACTCGTTTAGTGGTCACAGAGAGTGAACTCTCTATTGACCTCTTCACGGAGAAGAGATATCAGTTTATGACCTTAAGATCCAGTTAAACAAACCTGAGAAACATATCTATGAATAATAACTTGCCCCTTACTCAGTTGAGAACAAACTTGGGTCACTAGACCAGTCTACAAGTGTTAATCAAAGCCGCCCTCAACCTCATGAGATCTGCAGATAACATGAAGGGTTTAGGCTAAGATTAACAAAAGTGGCATCTCCCTACATGCTACACTTTAAAAACTACAATAAACTCAAACATACATAAAACCATAAACATCCTAGAATTTAAACTAAGTTATTACAACATATATACAAATCAAAAACCAAAACTTCAAAACTACAAATAAAACTCGGCCAAAATTAATTACAAGCTGCAAACCATAAATAAAAACTATACAACATCTTCTTCGATTTTTCTTGGTCTCTCCGGAAATGGCGCCAAAAATTGGCGTGTGTCCGAAACCGGGGTACAATAACGAAAACATGAGAAAACTAATTTAGAACCCTTTGTTGTCATTTATAGCATTGGTAAATAGGATTTGACCAATCCGGGGACTTAAGGGCGTTCCTGCAATAAGAGTTAGTGACATAAAACAAATAATTCATTACAAAATCAAAAATACAAAGCCATGATAGAGTCACACTTTAAAAAACCTTGGAAGAGGTTCGGCAAAGGTGGTGTAATCTGATGAAAGATAGAGGAATATTTCTAGGGTTTTGGTGGTGGTGCGGCTATGTATTTCTTGGAAGTATTTTGGTTGGGTTTCGGCAAGGCTTCTATGGTGGTGAGATGATGATTTTTCCTGCCTCTATTTCATGCTATATATAGGGGGAAACCCTATAGGGGTCGGCCAAAGAGAATCCCAAACCAAAAAGGTTTAGGTTTTCCTTCTTGAACTTGGTTTGCTTAGCCAACAAGACTTGAAGATTCTAGAAGCTTCTTTGGCCGAATTTTTGACTTGTAATTCTTCATTGGACTTGGAATTGGACTCCCTTTCATGGACTAGGCTTCATGGATCAGCTGCTTTGCTTCCCTAAATCCATCAGGAACACTTCCTATCGGCGGCAACATGCTACTCTGTTTCGGCAGTCTGGCCTTCCGTCACTAATTCAGGTATAACTCCCTCTAGAAAATATATATGGATGTGATTCAAAATTTTCTGAAAACTAGACTCACACAGCTTTCTGTATATATATATATATATGGTACACCTTCTAATTCCTTGTTAGTCGTCCTGGAGAAATTCTAGAAGTTGGGTGATGTGCCCAGGAAATTTCTACATTCTGCTGAAATTGCATGCTCTCAGCTCCTCTGATGTTACCGCCTGTTTTGCTGCCTTCCATAGGTCTTGATTCTTCCTCCCATGAACTCTTCTACATGTTACCTAAATATTAAAAAAGTTAAATTAATTTATGACAATGCAAAAGCTTTATAGAATCAACAAAACATGTCAAGACCCCAAACTGAATCGGTTTATTGTTATTTCATGTAACACTTGGTAAAATTCTGTATGAATCCTCTATGTTTAGCATGTTTTCATCCTTAGACCACCAAATACTCTCGACTATAAATTATGACTCTATTCTACGACAATAAGAGATAAACAAAGTACAAATAGAGGTAATAGCATATTAAGAATGTCGCTTTTTATGCTCCTATCACCGATCATTCGAATCGCTAACTCAATTTATCGCTTCATGGAATTTACTACATGACTTACGACTGTTAATAGCATACCACATGTACTACACATAAGTGAGGTGCCACAGACCTCCTTATCTCTTACACTAACTTTGAATGACGCATAGTGCAAAAGGTCGCATTTCAGCCATAACTATGCGTCAATTATAGATTATCAACATCACGACCTAGTAGGAACCTTATCACTACAAGAATTTCAGGGCCTTAATCTCTTATAAAGGTCATTTCACTTCACTGATGCCTTCATTACCAAATCATGTGGCAACAACTGACAAATTTGAAAATCTTATAGGATTGAACATCAACACAAATTTAGTGTCACTAATTCACACCCAAAACAACCCTTGGTCAATGCATCGGAATTTAATTTCACACCAAAATTATCCACATTGATCATCAAGAACGAAGTCATCAAGAAAAAAAATTTATTGATTACCATCACCGTAATAGACGCTTGGTAATCACTGAGTCACCATGCATAACTAGACAGTTTCTAAACAAACTGCCTCCATGGTCTAAACATTGACATCTAAATCCTAAATTACGTGAACCACTACCATACATAATAACCCTCTGATCATATCTTAATCTGAACGTGGTTTCAACACACCATGATTTCTAATAGAATGTCGCTCCTCTTAGCAACATACCTTCTCGCTCGTAGTAATAATTATTTATCAGACTTTGACTCATAATACTTCTTGAGTTATCAATGAAACTCTTTCCTCAGCTTCACCGCATTTCGTATTCACTAAAATGTTGACAATTTCAAAAACCACATCTTTTGATTTTCTTGCTACCACTCTAAATCGGTGGCACCAAGCTTTACCGTCAGATCATAGTTCATACTAGTACGGTCACTGCTCAAATGACCCATGACCATGGCAATACCAACAATTATTCAATCTCTGGCAGGATTTCGATAAATTAACACTAATAATTGTTTCCTCGGATCCTAATCCTCATTCCACATCTCGAAATTGATGATATTGCCCATCACTGCAGAGGAAATAACTTATGTATACCCTTAGACACGTCTAAGGATTCTCCGATTAAAATAACAGATTTAACAACGGTCAGTGGGTGAACGGATTCACCACGTTGACAAGCTCAGCTAATCACCCGCTGAGAACCAAGTGTCATACATAGACAACTTTGATTGCAAATCAAAGCTTTACCAATCATGGGACTCTCCCACTCTTACTCAATGATTCAGAAGACTTCGCTCCACTGCTGTCACTTCACCCTTTCCTTACATCTATCTCAGCATGCATTCGACCACCTACTAACAACATTTAATAATTTCGCTAACTATCTCAAAAGTCAGAGCGACCATAACGAACTTACTTCCGACCTGTTCTTAAATATCTAGACCAACTACTCGACATCTTGCTCAAACTTTTGACAAAACGTCCTTAACCTTCGTCTTCCAGCCTGGAATTCACATTACATTCTTGACATATGAGAATATATCATTTTGACCACATACACCTGCAACAAAATAATTATGCATTACCAGCATGTGCTAGCTAGATTCCAATTTACCACTTCCCTACAAAGGAGGTAAACACGTACTCATATGGGGTATACCCATACAAATCTCCCGCTTTCGAAACGGTGACGTTAGCACAAAAACTTGTTCATACGTCACAATAATACCCTGCCAATCAAGACTCATAATATAACCTCCAGTACCCCAACCACTCTTGCTCCATAACTTGGTAGGTTTGCTGCCACTTCTATCATCTCCCGTAAATTCCAACACTAATTACCTTTAGCTACAAATCAAAATGATGACTCGATCCGTAAACCAAACTCCAACACCGTCATCCCAGAGGCTCCTCAACAATCGTACTAATTAAAATATGTTGACCAACAAGTGCATATCACACCATAATGTTAACATGAGTCCCAAGACATTGGGTGACATTATTTAATTTTTACCTTTAAGATTGCGACCCAGAGACTAATTGTCACTGACAATTCAAATCGTGCTTGGACTCACCGACAATTCATATCGTGCTTGGACATCAATCAAGAGTGGCTGGGGCAATGAGGATCTAATCGTAGCTGATGGCAACAATGCCGACACCGAGGGGTGGCCCAAGCCAGTAGTCTCAGTGGCTGTCCCATAAAAAATTTAGGTGACCAACCAAAACTATCAATTCCTGAATTTCTTTAGTTACGTCACATCATGGACTCATTACCATACCAAGTCCATTGACCATTAAATGTCAACACTCTAATCCTTGAGTCGTTCTACTTTTATACGTTCGATGGTTTTCTGAAACCAAACTTAAGGCGAACGACAGAAAAATCTTGACAACATCAATTCTTAATAATCATTTTCTCAAAATTACTTCTACTATGCAATTTCAATTATCTTTCCTAGTATAGAACGCAATTGCTTTTCATATCCCTTACGACTCTTCACTTCTAAGAGTCCATTAACTCGGACACCAAGGTCTTGCCTTAGGCTTCTACAACACCATTCCGGCCGACTAACATAACAACCTCCCAGACATGAATCAAACGTTTCCCTCTCAGAGCATTACACATGATGCCCAAATAAGATGAGTTTCCAACTCGAGTTCTCAACTTATAACTCTATTCCAAATCTCCCTTAATAACTTGGAAACTCAAAAAAAAAATATGTATAATGTTTACCTTGTTCTTTACAGGAACTCTCGGAGAGGTCGGCATACTGAGGCATAGTCTTAAAGATGCAAACATTTATAGAATCACCCAGTCCATAAATACAATAGACACTACTAACTCATATCCCTAATAACACTGAGCGTCTCAAGCATAAAATGCCGATGGATCCGCCGCGGTCGGCCCATCACTCTATAGACACTAGTGTTACAAAGTACATGAGGTAGTAACAGGAAACGATAACTTAATGCTTTGATACCAATTATCAAGATTCACCCCGAATGAACCCCTTTAACCTGAGGTAAATCTTACGAGGTCCACCTCAAGGGAACTTCTTAACGATACCCCCTTGAAATTGACAACCTTTCTTGCAAATCAACTAAACACTTCAACGTAATATATATTCTAACCCCAACACCTGGAGCCATCATGCTCATCAAAACACAACTACGCTTCACCAAAAATTAAACTAAGCTAAGCTGGGGTAATTAGAGCAAATCTACAAGGAATTGCTAGCTAAATAAATATGTTAGCGTTAACGGATTAATTGGCTATGCCTCGTCTTTTTGCACGCACGACCTCCTCTCAGTAACCTTCCAACACTGGACGTTTGAAAACAAAGGGTCCAGGGGAAAACATTTAAAAACATGACGTTAGAGTGAGTGGACAAAAATAATATTCAAGCGTGAGAAAATATCTTAATTTAATGTTCTCTCTCTTATTGTTCTGAAAAATCATTTATGCATGCCTTTTTGGGAAAGAATCCTAAATCAACCTTTTGAAAAACAAAACATCACTTGTCAATCTCATTGGCTTAAAAATCAATATTAAAAATAGGGGAAGAGGTTTCACCAAGACGGAGAGTCTCCCAGACTAAGGTCGGAGCCTTCAGAAGGCTACTAAGTAATGAAACGACACTTCATGCTAGAGAGATTCCACCATGACAGTGAGGCTCTCAGGCTAGGGTCGTAGCCAACTAAGGCTACTATTGCCCCGTTACACTTCCTTAAGTGAGGGGTTGTATGGCTAGCTAGCAATGATAATATATATAACGACCCTTCATGGTGAAGAAAACAAACAAATATGAAAAGTCAATAATGACTCCTCCCCCGCAAATATGAGTTTACGAAAGGGGAGCAACCCACCTTCTTGGCCCTACCGAAATATTAAATCAATAAAATCATATTACTTATAAACTTTCATAAATATTTGAGCATGCACGTCTTAAAATCAAAAGGTCCACTCACAATACTTAATGCGATCACCTCATTGCTCGTAATGCTCCTCGAGCGCTACCTTGAAATCTCCACATAGTTGAGTCCGACTCACGTTCGACCATAGGTTGTAAAATTAATCCCACATATTAGTCTTTAATACCGTTGACTTGATCTTTTCCTCGTTTAACTAGGAAATCCTAATTTGACCAAGAGTTGACCAAATTCCTTCATTTTTAACAACTTTTCAACCATTACGTTTATTTCCGATTACCGACTCGAAATTTAGTTTTCGTATACACAACCTTAACATATCGACTTTCCTTACTATTTCATTAGACGTTAGGTTAGCACGTGGTAATTTATGGAATTACTATTGACACCCAATCAATAGCTTAACAAATTTACTAATTATGAGTTGCTAAATCGATAATGAAATTTATCAAATAATTTTTCACGATCAACTCGACATTTCTGCTATTAGAAGTCATCACCTTCTACTTTATGACTTTTTCCGAAATCAACCCGACTTAATTATTAATGGTAACTTTACGACTTTAAGCTTATCGGGGAAATCAAATTCTACCTTTTCAGCTTTTGCCAGAAATTCTTCTGCCACACCGGATTCTAGCAAGTCGTTGGAATATTTTGCCAAATTACGACAATCTTGCCAAAAAAATGGCCATATCTTCCCTGCAACTCTAATTCTCCAAGTTCTCGCATACAGACAAAGACAAACATAATTTTAGCCACACACCACAAAATGTAGACCACCACCACAACACAGTAGTTAGAACAAGAGGGGAATAAAGCTTTACCCTCTATCGATCCACATCTCAAACCTAGAACATCAACAGCAGCCTCATGCTGCCTACCTCCACATAGACTCCTTCCAGCAGCTCCTCGACAGAACACCAGACCTCTGCCTCTGATCCAATTCGACTTCAGCAGCTCCCAAAAAAGTGGAGCTCGATCTCCCGGCACGGTGACTGCTTGGGTGATCTGAGGACAGGTCTAGGTAGAGGAGGAGAATAGGAAGAGTTTGAGGGTGGTGAGCCGTCGAGTGGCGGCTAGACATGGCGGAGCGCCGCTACAAAGCTCGTCGAAGACGAGCGAGTCGAGAGGGAAAGGGAGGTGCGGTTTGATCGAGTCAGACCTCTCTTCTCTATTTATAGAGAAATGAATGGTCAGGATTAGATCTTGGTAACATTTGACAGTCCAAAGGTAAAAAGTAAATAGTTAAATGATAGAAATTATTTACTAAAATGGTAATTAATAATTACCAGAAACTTCAAATATTTCAAGAAAATACACGGAAGCTCTGAAAAAATATTCCGAAAATACCGGAAGACTCGGGTAAACACATACTACAACATCGACTCCTAAAATGAGGAATTTGAAGAGTTTAGAAAAACTCGACTGGTAACTTATTAAATTACCGATCGTAGTAAAAAGCTCTTGGTAATTCATACACCCCTATAAAAAGGTAACTTTTAGGTACGGGGTGTTATAAAAAGCTCTTGGTAATCAATACACCCCTATAAAATAGTTTCAAATCGATGAGATGCAACCAATGGTATAAACATTTAATGAAAAATTGACCCCAAAGATAGGGCTACCCATAGGGAGAAAAAATGGTAAATTACGTTGACCGCAACTATCTGTACCGAGACTTTACCGGAATTACGTGATTTTTCAAACGTAGACGTATTTCACCATTTCGGTCATATCTTATATCATAGCCGACGAAATAAACCCTATTTCGTCTGCTGTAACAGGTTTGCCCGATGAAATGGGGCTAATTTTGTCGATTATGATATGTTTGGCCGACGAAATAAGTCTATTTCTTCGGCTATAGTCTAAAAATAGGGAAAAAATAGGCTGCTTAATATAAATCATACAAATTCCCTGTTCATATATCACAAAAATTCATATAACATAACAAAAAAATGAATTCAACATATGTAAATCAGAATTATTACATGAAATCGGACTACGTCATTTAAATTAAAACTAGGGCTCATACTCGGAAACATCTATGAGTCTTGTTCGGTGTCTGAATTGATTTCTGGTAATCTATTACTCTCCTCATCACTAGAGTCTTCGTCTGCTTCTTGATTTGGATCAACATCAATAAGTCTTGGCTCTTCATCACGAATTCGAACCGAACGACCCACTTTAAAATTATTAAGGTGAACGGTAGCGAAGTCAGGAATATCAATTTCTCTCGGCTCTTAATACGCAACATTTTCTTCCTATCTTTGGCCAATCCAAGTGTAGCCGCCCGGTAAATGTTTCTATGGTGCACGAGGTTGACTACTTTCCAAGCGTCACCCTTAGCAATGTCATCAAGATAAAACACTTGTTTTACCGATGTGGCTAAAACGACAGGGTCATCTTCGTAACAGCTTGTAACAGTGTTCACCAATAATATTCTATACTTATCGGTCATCATGCTCGGTAGGCTTGTATCAAACAACCTACACTTGAATTGGTGCACTATCATGCCTTCCCCATAAACGAGTTCCACCACTAAATGGAGAACACTGTAATAGTCAACTCCATTCCGTCCACCATGCGCCATCACCTCAGAATTCTGGGTTCTCCGTCTATTGTCTCTCTATTCACATATTAATTGCATGTCATTCACCTTGCACATCGGATAAACTCTTGACATTATCGGCTTCAACGCTAGAAGCCTTAGTTCGTGCGACCAATTTGGGTGACCATCAAATTCAATATGGTTCATCTGCAACCAACCATTCAATCGTAAATATGGATCATTATGCAATAAACATAAATACATAAATATGTGAATTACGTACCCAGTCGCCGAAATAGTTTGCAAACTCTTTGTTGTGGTACTCGAGATCACCTTGAACTTCTGGACAATATAGATGGATGTCTTTCCAGTATTCAACTTCTGGACATTTCATCAATACCTAACAGTGTCACGCCCTAGCCCAAGTTTACCTCTCTAAACCCGGGATAGAACGTGCGGGCAGTGTTCTAAAACTCGGCCTAGTCGGCCGAGTACTCGCTAGTCGGCATCCTCCCGAGGTGATTTTAAGAAAATCGGAGTACAAAGTCGGCCGGAAGAAAATCGGTCGAGTAGTCGGCCCAACTCGGAAAAAATCGGCCTAACTCGAAAAAAAATCGGCCAAACTCGACATTTTATTGACTATTTTTATTATTTTAGACATTATATTACCTTTTAAAAAATTATATTTAATTATATGTTTTAAAAATAAAAATAAATCTAAAAATTAAAAACCGAGTACTCCCCGACTACTCATCCGACTACTCCTCTACTCGCTAGTCCCCCGCCGGCCGACCGACTAGCGACTTTTAGAACCTTGCGTGCGGAACCAATCACAAAAGAGATTTACTCGAAATCCCCATTGAGAAGGGATGACCCTTTTTCCCAAATCATTTTACACAATCCAAACGATTCCGAAATAGACCTCACAGCCGGAGGTTATCCCGATTTCCCCATTTGGATTTCATACTTATTACTTTAGAGGACCTAGGGTCTAAATATTATTTGTGACTGCACCTGAAACCCGGTCAGGCTGCCTACCAACCCTATACTCAGGGATCAAGCCACACGTAGCTCTTATTTTTATTAACGCCCTAACCGGGCAAAAACCCACTTTACTATAAATCGGTCGATCTATTAATATGGATTGCAAACGCCTAATGCATACCCCTCCGCTGAGGTATTCACCGACCAACTATGTATCAGAATTATCCCGAACATTCCACCATACATGTCTATAACATCCATACACATATAAACATAAAATAATGGCAAACACATAATTATATAAATCCACCAAGGATATTTTAGTCAATTTATCCCTCAATGACACTCTTGTAAATACCTAGAACTGTAAGGGGCAATATTGTCAATTCAGCCTCAATGACAGCTTGGTAAAAATGCTAAGATGCCAAGGGTATTTATGAAATTTCATCCTTAAGGGCAGCCCTGTAGTTAACTAAAACTACCAGGGGCATTTTTGGGATTTCATACCCTAGGGGCAGCCTTGTAATTAACTAAAACTGTTAAGGGTAGTATCGTCTTTTTATCCTCAGTGGCAGTCTTGTAAATATACAAATCTGCTAAGGACATTTCTAGGATTTTAGTCCCAGTGACAGCCCTATAATTAACTCAAACTGCCAGGGGCAGTCCTGACATTTCTTTCCCGCGGTAAATGGTAAAATATCAGATCCACCGCGGTAGAAACCTGAGAATTTACCCCTTCACCCTAACATCTCCGATCAGCCCTCCGACCGATTTCAAGGCCTAGTCCGACCATCCCCCCTCCTCTCCAATTTACAAACCACAATCCTAACTCCAACCAACAACAACAAGCAGCGAAACAACAAAATGAAGGGGAATCGGGTTTGAGCCTCACCGAAGAGGGCACGACTGTGCCTCCGCCATCTCTGCCTCGATCGAGCTCCCGTCGCTCTCCTAAACTCCTACCCTCGCTGCCGCTCAGCCTCGACATCAAGAAGAGGATCTGGTCTCGTCGATATCTCCCATGCCTTGGGCTTGGGTCTCGAACAAACGAGACAGCACCTCGATGCTAATAATGACTCGATTCGACTGAACGTCACACTAAACGATAAACCGAAACCGACAAATTATATATCCACGTGCTCATATCGACGAGTACATGATCCTGGGACAACTCACTGCTCCTGAGGATGTCAGAAGCACCGCAACACGCAACCATAGGCGGCTGCACCACCCTCAAACCGGTCAACTTCACCCAAAAACCACCTACATGCAACCACAATAACCCTAGAAGGCCTATAGGAGCAACCAGAACTCCTAAAATTACTGGACGCATCCACACACACAGCCATAGCCGGCGGCGCGTGGGCCTCACGCGCCTCCACCCAAAACACCCAATTTCAACAAACTCAAAACATGAAAGTTGTAGATCACAGCAAGGGGAACAAGATTAATACCTGGGGTTTTGATCAACTCTGCCGGGAAGTGGCCCAAAACTACCCCGAAAGTACTGCCTCCTCCTCAGCCGCTCCTGCCGCCGTGTTGGGCTTCGACACCACCGGAGGTCCACCTAGAATGCCTTAGGCGTCCTTTCTGGGCTTGTTTCATGCCTTGTCGCCACCCCACACCGGAGAACCAGTCGGGACGAAAACCGTGTTTCGACTTCGTACTATTCAAGCTTAGATGCGCTGATCCAGGCCGAACTGGACCACGCCACCACCACAGGGAGGCTCGCACGGAGGAGAGGAAGAGATCCCGACCAACCTCGACGTCTCCGGTGGCCGAAGCTCGCTACAAAAGTCTGGTCGGGTCGGCCAGGTTCGGGTCGGCTCAGTTTGAATTTTTGGATAGTAAGGGGAACGTGCACGCGTGTGGAAGGAGAAGGAAATAGCTTATTTTCCATTTTTGGAAACTCATCCTTTCTATTTATATAATTTTTAAAAAAGGAAACCCAACTTCTCCACACAGTATCCGATTCACACCTGCCGCGTGTCCTCGAACTCGTATCGTCGAGCACCACAACTTTCGTGAATGAAGTTTTCTGAGAAACTCAACGTGGCAAAATAAAACCCTCTGTAACCCGCCTGGTCCCGGTAAATAGGTAAATTTCGGGACGGGGTGTTACACTTGTGGTGACATGTTTTAGACAATGTAAAAATCATGTTGCTTCAGTTTTGGGAAGCCTTCGCAGTTATTGAAGTTATAGAGTCTAAACTCTATAATTTGAAGGTGAGAGTTTCAGGTTGATTTGCCGGACTTGTGAAATGATTAAATGATCGGTTATTGTGAATTAGTCAAGGATCATGAATAAATCAACTGAAGTCCTAAGGAAGTTGAGGCATGATTTAGAGACAACTATTAGAACCACTGGTATTGTGTGGTGGTAAAAGTGTCGCGAGAAGTGTTTTATTAAATGGTTGCATTATGGTGGGTTTTTTTTGCTGAGATTTGGGGAACAGAGGCTCCCTGTTGATTCGAAAAGTCTTTCGTCGTTAGAGTTTGTGATTGGTAAGTGGATTGCCAAAAGGGGCGATGTTCTCTATTGATATCATTATGTGGTGAGACCACTTACTAATCCCGGTATGACCTGAGAGGTCATTGCTTTTTGAGTATGTGTTCATCAGCCAGTTTTAGGGAAATTAGCTGAAATCATTCAGTGGGCATATAGTGTTGGCTACAGGTTGAATTGAGTTAGTAATATTAGAGGTTATAGATATTTAAGAGGTGTTCATGTGTAAGTCGGGGGCTCATTTAGTGATTTAATCTTGGGTCATAGGTTATAAGTGCAGCGAGAGAGTTACGAGGTGTGGTTTTTGAGTTGTTGAGTATGGACTGCGGGAGCAGTGAGTAATGAGACTGGGTATTGTTGGAAATATGAATAACAATGTGTGGTCCGGTTCAGGGTAGTTGTAAGGTGAACCGGGAGTGTGGTAACATTGGTGATATGTTATGGCTTTTTAGATGGGGAGGATAATAATGTTCTCACTAGTTTGTCACAGGGATGACATTCTCACTAGTTTGTCACGGGGATGACATTTGGTCTGAGGCACGAAAGTTGATAATTGAGTGTGATGCAATTGTACGTCACTCAAGGGTTTATGTAGAGGATGATGAGACTTGTGGCTTCTCGTCGAGTAGGTTAGGTGACTCGCTGATGCCCAGTGTAAGTTATTTTAATGTCTCGATGTTATTGGCTTGATTAGCGGAGAAACAGAGAGTATTATTGACTTCTCAAGATTGCATTAGTTGATTGTTGTTGTTTGGAGATGTCAACTGAGCCTTATGAGTATGATTTTGATGGAGAAGTGTGGATCTAAACTTGTTTTATTAGTGAACGTTAAAAATGGGTTTAACGTAGTTTTGCGTTAAACTTTCTCCGAGAAGTAAGTATTTTGGATTCTCACATCTAAGGATTTGGGCATACTAGGTTCATTAATTTCAGCTTTTATTAGTGCCTTGTAACCTTAGAATATTGTTTAGCGTACGCAAGTGGGAGCATTGTAGCAGTCATGTGCATAAAGGAAATTACTCCTTATCAGTCTAGTATAACGGAAAATTCATGGAAACGTGAACTAGATTATGTGATCTAGTTCACAAGATGAAGAGCTCAGGTGTCTCCAATTCAGTTATGATTTTGTTTTTCTTGGTGGGATACCGTGAACATTAATTATGAGACGTGTTGGCAATTAAGAGTCTTTGTTTCCTGCGGTTTTGCAGGATATGAATTTTAGATCAGTTTGATTGGAGTATTAGTTGATCGTTGCGAGCAGGTGTGAATGCATGAGCTACAGTGTTAACTAGTAGTTTTAACATGGAGTTTGAAAGTAGTGTGGTGATGAATTGTTGTATGACGTGAGGAGGTTCGAGCCATGTGGTGGTATCGAACTTTGCTCTTGTTCAGGTTAGATGCCTTCGACGCATGAAAAAGAGTGAACAAGCCAATGAATATTTATACTGGAAATAGGCTTATAAGTAGGAATCGGTGTTGATCTTTGATCAAAAAGAGCTAATGGGTAGAGTTATGACAAATCTATTGGCGATGTGATTCAAAAGAGTTCTCAGAAATAATTGATACTTGAGAACGATAAGATTATTTTAAGTGGTAGTATCCCTCATTGGGTTGGACTGTGAGTATTGAAATTTCAGGGACAAAATTTTTATAAGGTGAGGAGAATTGTAACATCCCGGTCCTAGAATTATTTTACGGTTGGTTACTTTGGTCTTTTACCATTTAAAGTAACCGTTTCATCGTATAGTGACCGAGAGATGATTTTTTTCTAGAAGAAAAATTTGAGAAAAGCTCTTCATAAAAGTCGTAGAGGATGTCAATACAAGTTCGTGGACATATAGCACGCTCAAATCAGAGTTCATATGTAAAAGTTATAAGCAAAAATGTAAAATTACTAAGCGATAAAATGGCTATAAATTGGAATTATCGGGATGAAAAATCATATTTTTACCCGGTCACTCTCTCTCTCCCTGAGCTCTCTTTCTCCTACCGAATCTTCCAGCCGCCACCGCGCCGCCGTCAGGCCGTTACACCGGTCCTAAAAGGAGCGTCTCTGAGTCTACTTCAATTTTAGTTAAGCTTTTCAACCTATCTCGTCATGGTTTAAGAGAAATTTCAAGTTGATTACCGAGTGTACAATAGGAGATCTAAATCGGATTTCTACCTCCTCTGGCCACCAATTGATGAGTTCTATATATGGTTAGAATAAGTTTTAGGAGTACTACTCAGCCCTAAAGTTTGGTGGATTGATTTGAAGTGTGGAGGAAGAATCAAAGATTTAAAGTTTAAAAATTTTGGGTTTTTACATTTTTGTTCGATTGACCTAGTTAGATGATGAATTGGCCTTCAAACTGAACTACAAAATTGTTCAAAATGATGAGACGAAGCTATTGTAAAAATTTGGTGGCGATTCGAGGTCGCCGGAATTTCTACCGGCCGGCCGCCGCCAGCAGCGCCACCACTTTTTGGGCAAACTTTTCTATTGAAAAATAGTATAAAATGAGAGAAGTCTATGATTTAAATTTGATAATTTTTGGAGGAGTTTTGGTTAGATTTTGGAATTTTTCAAGTTTAGTATTATCGGCGGATAATAAAATATTATTCCAGTCATCGATTATTACCGATTAAGGTTTGAGAATTATTTTAAGGACTCTTACGCTATTGATGAAGGTCGAGAATTTTTGTTGGCTAAGTTTGAGTGTTTTGACCGAGGGTATCATATTGCCAATTTTAAATATTTATTCGTTTGGTGATTGAGATTTAATATCATTCGTTGAACAGGAGATGAAGAGTTCTCACTTGAGAAGCGATCCGGATTTCGTCAGACTAACGCCTAAGTCTGTGAGTGGACCTTTTGATTTTAAGATGTCCATGCTTAAATATTTATGAAAGTTTATAAACAACATGATTTTTATTGATTTAATGAGCCGGTGGAGCCAGGAAAGTGGGTTGCTCCCCTTCCGTAAGCTCCTACGTTATGTCAGCTGAAATGTGTGATTTATTGGTTAAATTTGGAATGTTGTTTTATGGCCATTGTTTTGAGGGCAGTCAGGAAATCGTGCCTTATACATGAGATGCATGTTTTAATCTAGGGGGAGGAGTTATATATTAATGACTTTTCGTATTTGTTTGTTTTCTTCGCCATGAAGGGTCGTTATATATATTATCATTGCTAGCTAGCCGTACGGGCCCCCCACTTTAGAAGTGAAGCGGGAAAATAATAGCCTTATTTGGCTCCGACCCTAGCCTGAGAGGCTCATTGTCATGGTGGAATCTCTCCACCATGAAGGGTCGTTCATTACTTAGTAGCCTCCGGAAGGCTACGACCCTAGTCTTGGAGACTCTCCATTATGGTGAAACCTCTTCCTCTATTTTTTTTAATGTTGATTTATAAGCAATGAGATTGGCATATTACGTTTTGGTTTTCAAAATGATTATTTGGAATTCTTTCCCAACGAGGCGTGCATATGGATTTTCTGGAAAATCAAAGGGAGAGCATAAATCGATTATTTTTCTCACACTTGGATATTCTTTTATCCACTCACTCTAACGTCCTGTTTTAAATGTTTTCCCCTGGGCCTTTCGTTTTCAAACGCCCAGTGTTGCAGGATTGCTGAGAGGAAGTCATGCTTACAGAAGACGAGACATAATCAATTAATCCGATGTCACTAGCATGCTTATCTAGGTATTACTTCCACGTAGGATGCTCTGATTACCCCAATTTAGTTTAGTTGAATTTGATTGGTGAAGTGTAAATACAATTTGGCGAGCAGGATAGCTCCAATTGTTGGGGTTGGATTTTATTATTGTGAAAATGTTTAGTTGGTTTGCAGGAAGGGTTGTCTATTTCAAGAGGGTTTCCGGTAAACAATTTCTCTTAAAGTGGATCCCGCAGAATTTACCTCGGGCTAAAGGTAACATCTGGGATGGGTTCTGACAGTGCTGGTCTAGGAGTTATATTCACAGTAGGAATGTATCATGTATTAGGGCAGTTATGTGTAAGGTAAATAAGTTACTAGATTTTGTACGTAGAGTTTTTCTTGTCTTAAGCCTTATTAACATGTGTTCTGTTATTTTCAGACAAGACTCCTTGGTTTATTCAGGTTGTCATTTATTAGGATTTGTGTAACGTTTTCTATGTTGATGTCTCCTCTAATTGGGTAATGTGTTTTAATTTACAAGTTAATAATACTACATTTCCTAAAAAAAGAAACCATAGATTATATCATTATCGCTGTCAAACTTATCATGTGAAGCGAGACGATTTAAACACAAACTTCCTGTCGCAAAGACAAGTTCAGTGTTCTATTTACCAAAAACATTGAAAACATACCAACTCTGACATATCGAAAATGAAACTCCCACTTAATAAATAGAAATGTTTGAATCTCTAAACAATTTCATATTTAAGTTAGACATTTTTAGGTTACGTTGATTTAGACTTCTAACCCTCTAGTTGAATGAGCATACAGTTAATCTACTCCAAAAAACTAATTAAGAAAGAAAAGGCTGGGCTTAATTAGAGGGAAAATCAAAAGCCAAAAAAAAAGAAAAAAAGAAAGAGTTTAAATTGGAAAAACGCATGAAAAGAAAAATTAGTCAAAATAGTCTCTGTAGGCTCAGCTTCACGTAGAATTGGGGGTTCTGTGCCTCAGTGTCACACACTCGGCGGTGAGATTCGGCGGCGTCACAGGCGGAGGTGTAAGAATGAGAGTGAAAGGCGGAGGGAGTAAGAGGATGCCTCTTGACGACGACGGCGGCGGGCTTAGTCTTCTTTTCCAACACGACGGTGCTTTTGCTATACCGGAACACCAGGCCACTGAGCCGGAGCCGCAAATCGAGGCGGCAAGCCAGAACCAGGAGGAGGCTGAGGGCGTGGAGGGAGAAGACGGCGAGGAAGGGGAAGAAGGTGAGGTGGAGGAGGATGAGAGTAAGGAGCGGATTACTAAGCTTGATGAAGGCTTCTATGAAATCGAAGCCATTCGAAGGAAAAGGGTTCGAAAGGTTGTACTTCGTTGCCTCACTGCCTTACTTTTTTGTTGCATTTTGATTGATGTAAATCACGATTGGAAATGTTGCTTTAATTTTTCATAATCTGATTATTACTGATTGTATTTGTTTTTCGCTGCGGTGATGTTGATGTTGCGAAAATTAGGGCCAGCTGCAGTATCTCATCAAATGGTGGGTGAAGGTTCTTCCTTTTCTCGAATCGGAACCATTTACTTTTGATGCATGTTGATCTAGAGCCTACTATTTATATGTGCTAAAGATTTCCCAGCTAATTAGGAAAATTAAGATTTTGAATCAAAACCGTTTAATGTCTATATGAGTCTTGATCAGCTGTAATTGATTCTCGTCGATTCTTATCAGGCGTGGCTGGCCAGAGACAGCCAATACATGGGAACCCTTGGAGAATCTCCAGTCTGTCTCTGATGTTATAGACACATTTGAAGAAAGGTGATTACTTTGTTTTTTTACACTAGCTATTCTTTTTGTTTCTAGACTATAGCAGAAGCACCATTGTAGCCAGTTGTATCAAGGGGGTGGGGGTGAATATATATTTTCAATAACTGAACATATATACTTAGAAAAGGAAAAAAAATTAAAATGCGAAGAATAAAACTTAGTTGGTAGTTGGTAAACATTAACTGGTTGTTGATCATTTTATTTTGACCAATAAGAAAAAATTGGACATTGGACAGATGATATTCATACAGGCATGTAAAAAGTAAATAAGAAATAATGTGACGAATAAAAGAAGAGGGATCCCAAATCTCTACTTTTCTCTGGCATAGCGGTTAGCAAAGACTTCACAGTAGTATGATGCTAAAGTATAGTAGTTGTGCATATAGAAGGTAGGTCAGAAGGGTCAATTGACCTTCCTTGACCCTAGCTAGCTATGCCTCTGAGCATAAGGTGATCAGTGACAGTTTGCAGTGAACAAGGATTTAGAAAGATATTTAGTAATTATATGTAACATATCCAAACATAATTATATGCAACAAGGATTTACAAAAATAATTATTATATTATTTAGTATTTGTGTTCAGCTTGATCAGTTGTTTTCTTGGCTACACAGTTTATCAGCAACATATCCAAAACTTTTGATCTAGTATTTATGAGTATTTATAAGCTTCTTTTATGTGTTATAAAGCTTGCGTACTGGAAAGCAACGGAAACGCAAACGCAAGTCTGGAACTCCTCATATACAACCTAAGAAGAAGCAGCAACGTTCTACAGACACTCCATACAATGAGACAGAGGGGGAAATAATAAGCAAGGTTGATAAATCTTTATCAACTAGTGCTCTCAACAGTTCAGGGGTTGATAATATTCCTCCCCGTCAACAGTCCTTCCACTCAGTTGGTGATGGAGAGAATAATGGGCATGCGAACAATGTTGAAACATCAAAGAAAACTGATTCTGAGATTTTTTGTGCAAATGTTTCCCACCAAATTAGTGAAAGGAGAGAGGAAAATGAGTATGATCCAAAACTTAGTGAGCTCAAAGCAACAGTATCTACTAACAATGTCAGTTTGGATAAACTTTCTGTACATTTCCAAGAAGCCAAAGCTCCAGAAGTTAATGGCCCGACAAATGGTCTTTCCAAGGTTTATTCTGGTGAGCCAGTACAGGGTGGTCGCAGTACTGGAGCTAAGAGAAGGAAGTCTGGTTCTGTGAAGAGGTTTAAACAAGAGCCACACTTGTCTGAACTGGGTGCTACACAAAATGCACCAACTCGTGTTAGCACGAGATATGCCGGTAGAGTTGATCAAACTGGGGTAGGAAATCATGATTATGCTGGGGACATTTCCGGTCGCAGGAATAAGATTGATGAATTCAAAGAAGCAGTGCGCATCACCAAGATTCTCAAGCCAATGGGCTATTCAACTTCGATATCAAACAATGTCCGGGACGTGTCTGTAACCTTTATGGCCATGAGGTTTGTCTTAAAACTTCAATTTATAGTTCCATTTCATTTTTTGATGGTTACCGTATGAATAGTGTTTGATATTTAAAAATTGCATAGCAAATGAAATCCATCTTTTTTCAAAGAGGCCATCGGCATGAAATGGTTACTGTATGAATCTGTTATTCTTTTCATTTGTTCAGATGGGCTTATCAAGAGCACAAAAGTAGTTGAAAAAATAGCTTAGATACTGCAATTATGCTAGAAATATGACTGACACCGAGTCTTCTAATTTGTTTTGTTCTTTTAACTTAATATCACTTGATACTTTGGAGACAGACGTGTTTCGATTACCAAGTGAAAATCATGTATTGACCTGTAATTAGACATAAATCAAGGAAGGCTGCACACTTCTAAAGGGTATCTTTTGCCCTACAATAGAGTAGTTAATGATAAAGTAGTCTGGGGTTCAACTCAAAAACCAATTGGCAATAGAGAGAGTAGCCCAAACCCTTATAAACCCACAGGCAAGGTCCCATATTCCCGATGTGGGATATATATCTCAACACGCCCCCGCACGTGTGGCGAATCTTTAAGCCTAACACGTGGACAACAACTTGAGTGGTCGTGGAGTTCGTGTGGCCTTTGGGCTTCACACGTGTATGTGGGCAACCCGCTCTGATACCATGATAAAGTAGTCTGGGGTTCAACTCCAAAACCAATTGGCAATAGAGAGAGTAGCCCAAACCCTTATAAACCCACAGGCAAGGTCTCATATTCCCGATGTGGGATATATATCTCAACAGTTAAAGGCTGATGTCTTCACTTAATTTTTGGGACTATTTAAAAGCGTAATCTAGTATAGATTGAAAAATGTCAAAGTTGTAAAATAAATTTTTATCCTTAAGAGTTGAAAGTTTGCATAAAGCGCTTCTAAAATAAAGTCTGTAGAATATCTTTATGTTCAATTTTTTTACTAGAAGCTGCATAATTTATATGAACATGTGCGCGCGCACACAATGGCCCGTTGACATGTAGTCCAGGCATGCCGATTGGCTTTTTCCATGTTCAGTCTTTTTCAATTGAATATAAAATAGGAAAAATAGGATAATTGGTTAAGTGGATAGGTGAATGTTGGTTTTTATTTTATTTTTTATTTATCTGTATTTAATCTTTTATTCTGCTATTTTCTGTTCTGCCCTTGATATATTATACTATATATATTGGCTAAGACCTGCTGGGCATTTATTTGGTTTTCACATTATATACACATACCGTAAATTAGATTTTACCTCTGAACTTTAAAGACTTTCAAAGAGAGAATATGATAAGAACTTTAACTATACACGAGTAACATGACTACTATGGGAAACTACTGTATTAAGTCTGAAGAGGTAAAATACATGTGTATACAACTGACCCAGTATAAGAACTATGGACCTTTAGAATGGGACATGTTCTGGGAATTCAAACTAAGAAAGCACTTCAGTTTATGAGCTCTAATACAAAAATACTAATTTATGATGTAACACCAAGGTAAGCATGTTGTGCCAGTTCGGGGTTAACCTAGTTCTTAGTATGGGTTGACCTTTATTCACCAAACCAAGATATTTTGACTCTCCACCATTACCGTTGGTTTTGGGTTGGATGCTTATACTTTATGATGTATCTGGCTATACATACCAGTGGCCACATGTGTCTAGGATACCCAATAGATGGTATCCATGGGCGTAGGGAGAGGGGGTCAATTGACCCTTTTCACATTTTCAAATTAATTGTTGATTCAATGGTAGTCATAGTATTTACACACTTAATGACTACTAAATTAAGGTCTTACTAATCATGATAATGGATTTTCAGTTTTATCTTTTATTGGTTCAGTTAAATATATATTGTTATCTTTTTACTTTCCAGTTTAAATCAGATTCTTTTCTCTTTTTCTATAATCAATCTTATAAGATAATTTATAACACTAGGGCCAATTCCTTCTAAATAAAATCGTATAAGTCAACTATTTGAACATTTTACATTGATTAGTTATGCCAGTTATCTTCTTTTTTAGAAGATTGAAAGTGTCTTCATTTAGGGAGAACCAAAAATGACCATCCATAGTCTCATATAAAGTTAGGAAAAAAATTGTGTATGTATTGCTTATGATTTACGATATTACATAAAGAGTACCTAAATGAAGTTGCCTAGTTAAAACCTTTGTTCGGATATTTTCTTCTGTGACAAAACTCTGAACTAAAGAAAAAGTACCGCCGGCTAAAATTGCAAAGAATCATTTGTAACATAAACCAACTAAACATTCAAAACAGGACTATGATTTTTGGGTTGGAAAGATGAGCATCGCACAATCAATTTTTTCTCACTGTAATAATTATTTTAGTTTTGCCCCTTCTAATGAAAGTTTCTGGCTACGTCACTGATGGTATCTCCCTGTTTGAAGTCACACATATGTTGAGTGTATCTTCATCACTTAGAATTTAGAAGGCTTGTAAAAGCAATTTATAAGTCTGGGCCTATCCCCTTGTTCCCAGTTTGGAATGATCTATTTGTTTTGTTGTCTTTTTTTTCTTTTATTTTTTTGTTCATGAGGATCTGCTCAATCATTTTCGGTATGCTTGCTTGTTCCCAGTTGCTAAATTACTATGTGTATTCTACAATGGAACATCCTTACTTGATCCACAGGTGTTAGCTTTTGATTTTGTCAACAAGACTGATGTTCTTGTTTTGCTCTCAATATGAGTATTCTTCGACTGTTATCCACCTTTATAGCTGAATAGTACCAATTTTTGTACTTCTCTTGTCATAATAGTTTTGCCATGAGTGTAGTTATTCTGATTTTTTTAAAAGACGTGTCTTCTGGCCTACACTGTCATAATCTGATACATCAACATTGTAGCTGAAGTTACAACTCTGAACTTTTCATGTAATGATAGTTTTGGCAACAGTATGGCTACATGTACTCTCTCTCTGCTTTCTTTCTTTCCGATGGTCATTGCATTTTTATAGAGCCATTGCTCATGCGCATTTTAGGCTAAAGTAACTCTTTGCTGGATGCAATTTACTGAGAACCTATGGTCTGCTTATGTTGCCAAAGACTAGGGTCTCTTAGGTGAATCATGTTCAATCCTTGTAGTTGGCTGGCTGAAATAGAATCCTACAGGGGTTGATTTTTTATGGGCTATTCATTGTTTGAGGTCCTTAGTCTGTTTTCACAGTACTCCAAAACTTTGTATTTTAAGGTTTGTCCACTTATGAGTTTCATTTTGGCCTGAGGGCCATGCTATTCTTCAGGTTTCTGATCAATGTAGTATACGCTTATGTTGGCACGTCAGTTTTGGTGATCTTAACGTTCTTGGAACTCACTTTCCACTTCTAGACGGTCGACCATCATGTTTCATTTTCATGTTTTGCGTTTTTCTCTATCTTAACAGTTACCTATATAAAAGATGTATAGATGAGCCTTTTGCAGTAAATAATGTTTACCCTTTTGATCACAACATTGTGTAGACGTTTTTTCTTTCTATCATCTCTTTGTTTAGAATTGAAATCTAGAAATTGCCACTAGAGATGAAATTTCCTAATTCACCAATTTTGAACTTTTGTCTGTCACTACCTACCCTCATGTGGGAGACTGCAATGCGAATACCCTGCTGTGATTCCCATTTTTGCATATCGCATGGATCATTGGTAAGGCCAAGGGTGGTTTGCTTCATAGGAAACAATATATAAACTTTTTCATGGACATGCAAGTTGGATAGGTGTAGTGCTTTTTTAGATTCATTGAGTATTTTCTAGACCTGAATGTTGGATATTTCATAATGAGCAACCAATTTTTCTTATTTTCTTCACATGTTTTACCACATTTTTATGTGGTTGTGTTAAGGTCTGATGGCACAGAAGTGATAGTGGATAACAAATTTCTCAAGGTCAATCATCCACTTCTGGTAAGTGATCAACTGTTAAGCGTGCAACATTATACTTGTTAACAACATTGTAGCTTCAGTAACTTCATAATATTTTTATCACCATTTGAACTAATGTTAATCCCTCTTCTTTTCCAGCTGATTAATTTCTATGAGCAACATCTCCGGTACAGTCCTGCAGAGTAATTCAAGGTGTAAATGGAGTGTAACCTTAGCTTTGCTAGATGTTTATCATCTTTATTGTCAGATGCAGTGTTGGATTCTTGTAGTTGCTGGGGAGTGCAGAACTGGCATCGATGGTGAACTGGGGTGCAGTGTTATATACCAGTAGCTAATCATTTGTCATTTCTCTTTCTCGTTTTTTTACTGGGGTGGTCTGAATAGATAATATGGAGACAAGAGAAGACATCTCTCTTTTTGTCAACATATTTTGTTAATGTATTGAATCTTAAACATGAAATGAACACATCTTTCAAAAAGAGTATTTGGTGCACCGGATAAAGACAAAAAAAAACTTGAACATTGCATACATCTACGGTGAGAACCCAATCGGACGGTGTGAGATGAGCGGGTCATGTGCACCATAGATTCACAGAATAATTTTCGCATCTTTCATTTGCTCAGAAAATCATTTCACCAATATGGAGTTCTTTCCAAGGTTTGTGGAATTTACGTTTTGCATTATCCTTGCTTGATGGGTATCTCTGAATGTGGTCGAGTGCGGCCGTTGCTGCAGATGGTATTGCGCACTTTGTTCACTCCTTAGTTTGGGTCTGCATAACATGATGACGTTTCATATGAACCTTGAAGTTCTTGTTACCTGTCAGTGCTAATCATCTTCTCTATCAACATACTACCTATGGAAATGTCTTTAGTATTGTCTGTTCCAACTAACCTTGACTAATCAGAAAATAAAATATTCTGTGACGGTGAATTTTATACACAGATGAAACAAAATATTTTATCATGCATCAAACTTCTGATGAGGAAATATTTTATGCTGCATTTTTGCAGTGCCTTTAGTTGAATGAACTTCAACTAAAATGTAAGATAAGTCTTCAATTGCTTTGGCTTTTTGAAACCGAAGGTCTTGACCCGCCATACATGGCAGAAGGTGTGAGTTACAAAAGCGGTTTGATATTCTTCTTAATGCAGGGCTTGAATTTTCACAGCTTTGTTTGATTATAAGCACAGTGCAGAAAATCCTGAATCAGAACCCAGAATATCTTGAAACGAAAATAAACTTTCTTTGCGGTGAAATGAAGTCCTCATTAAAGTATTGTAATGTTTTTCCAGCATTTTGTGTTTTGATTTGGAGAATCGGATTAAACCAAGATACAGATTTTATTGCATGGGCTTCAAGAGAAAGGTTTGCACCCTGAAGGTTATTCCTTTGCAACCATGATTGCTACCGGTGAAAAGAGATTTGTAGCACAGGCTTTTACAATCCACCCAGCTGCTCCAAAACATTGGTTTTAGTGTTTCCTCATATAGAACTGTTAATGGGGCTTACTTGAAGACATTGCTTGTAGCAAGGGACAACTAAATAAAAGTCCTTTTGAAACATTTTCTTCTAAAGTTTAACAAAATTACACTCTTATCTAACTAAAAATTTAAATTATTTCTTTTTATATTTACAAAAATACCGTTCTTTCTATAAAAAGTCTCAGGCCGACCTCTGATGAATTTTCTAGCTGACATCCAATGAGGATTATGGTGACAATAAAAAGCTACTACCGTCGGTAACAAAAACTACTATTGTTGACAACAAAAGATACTACCGAAACAAACAAAAGCTATTGCCACCAGCAAAAAAAGTTACTACCACTGACAGTAAAAGATACTCCCTCCAGCAACAAAAGGTACTACTTCCAATAAAAGCTACTGTCATCTTAATCACCGATCATCACAACAAAAAATACTTCCACTAGCAACAAAAACTACTATCACTAGCAAAAAAAATACTAACCGCCAACAACAAAAGATATTATGCCACCAACAAAAGATACTACTGCCATTAACAAAAACTACTACCGTCAGAAATAAAAGCTATTACTATCAGCAACGAAAATTACTACCGTAAGCAATAAAAGCTACTACTGCGAGCATCAAAAGCTATTACAGACAGAAACAAAAGCTACTAGCAACAAAAACAAAAGCTACTGCCAAACAAAAATAAAATAACTCTAGTAATACAAAATCTACTCAATATATATATATATATGAAAAATATATTATTACATCGTCAAAAATATACCGTCACAGTACAAAAAATATACTATGTCATTGATGATAAGATATTATATATCACTATGTTGATGGAATCATAGTTCACACTTTACACAAATTATTAGCCTAATCATGGTTTCACAGCTTAGCAAATATCAACACATAATTAACATCGATCAATCTACTCTTTGTTTGCATTTTCTTAAAACTTGTAATCGGCGAATTACGGAGAATGTGATGGCTGACTTCACTGAGGTCGATCACCAAGAGCAGATCGGAGATCATAGAAAATCACAAGTTTAAGAGAACCTTTACAGATATGAAGCACGACCATCTTTGAGATAGAATTTCCATTCTCGGCACCAATATTCGAGAGCAGCTCAGGCCCTCACCGCTGGTCTTATTGGCAGCCACATCGTCGGCTCTGCCTCTCATAGTCGGTGATATCTCAGTCGCTCTCAGATCCGAGATGTGAGACACAAAGCTCGGCAAAAATCGTAGGATTTTTAAGCTAATATGAACGAGTTGTGATGATGAGCCGAAGAGAGGAACTGTCATGGTCACGGTGGCGCCATGGTCGAGGCAATAACGACATCAAAATTCAAAAATGTGATTGAGGTCGAGCTAACGGAGAGAGAGTGAGAGAGAACCGATGAATTAGGGGAAAATATGGACCTGAGGGTATTTTAGGTACGATACATAAGTAAGCTGTTGGATTTAGACCACAAGGTGGACTTACATAAACAAAAATGTTAGGGTGGACTTGTGAGGGAGAAAATGTTCAAAAGTGGACTTCTATGACATTTTCTTTAATAAAATTTCATTTCACGATCAAGTATACAGTTAAATTATGATAAATTAATAACGTCGGGACCAGTAAAATTTATTAATAAAGCGAGCTATTAATTAATTTATCAAATTTTTTTTAATTTTTTAAATATGTCTTTTTATCATGTCAACAAAAATAATATTGTTGTACTGTGTACATTATTCAATGCCAGTATTGACAAATTTACTACATATATATTATTAAATGTGTTATTTTATTCGATGCATAACATTTTTAAATATAATATGTTAGTTCGAAGTACTATATTAGTTCATTGGATGAACGTTAATTGAATAAAACCCTATTTAAAATACAAAACTAATAGTCACATACCACATCAGAAACACAAAAATGGCTTATCATCTCAAAGGAGAAAAAAATCGACAATGACAGTTGAAATGCGTAAACCATTGTGCGAATACAACATAAAAAATCCAAATAGCACTCAAAAGCATTTGCAATAGTAGGTTTTTTAAAAGTCCAACTTGCAAGTGAGTTAAGGGACGATATGAAATCGATTAAGTGATCAAAGTGACCTCGATTTTCAAGAAGAAACAAGTCACAATTGACTCATTTTTGTTGAAATCCTCATAAAATAACTAATTTTATGTATTATGAAATTTATTAATTTATATATTCATCGAGGTCTATGTGCATTTTCATATTTGTATTATCTTATAAATTTAGTTAATTATTAATTTAGCATGTTGTCATCAATTCGGGACAGGTAAAAATTATTATTTTAGCAAGATTATTAATTTATCGAGGTTCTGCTGTATATTGAGTGATAAGTTATGAGCCGTTTTAAATACACACCTCTAATTACTTAGTACACATTTCTATTATTTGACATTTCAAGTTAAATTTATTAATATATTAAATGACCAAAAGAGACATGTGTAATACATTAGGAATACATAAACAAATTAAAATATTTAAAACATAGAACTTATATTTGGAAGGAAAAGATTTAGGTGCCTTGAGGTATCCATATCTCGCAAGATGACAGTGTGTTATTGGTCCACATATGACAGCCACTTTAAAAATGAGACATACTAAAAGGATGTCAGTTAACTCTTTCTAACATATGTTTTTAACGGATTTTTTCTTTAATAATTTTTTAATGGATATTTCTAACAAGAAAAAAAACTGAACTCTCTCACTTTCGTCACAATGATTACCCATCCTCCTCGGGAACTTCCTTCTACCGGCGAGTCGACACCTTCTCTTAGGGCTGGGCAAAAAGCTTGTTGACACAAAAAAATCCGAACCGGATCAGTGGGCCTGAATGGGCCGGTTTAAATACATGCTTTAAATTTTTACTTCCGAGCCGGGCCGGGCCTATATAATCATGGGCCGGTTTCAGGCCCTAGATTTGATACACCGGGCCAAGGCCAAATTTCTGCTATATACACTTATACTTATACTTAAAACCTAAAACTAACCTAACCTCACTATTGTTCATTCATTCATTTGTTCTCTCTCGACCTCTCTTTGTCTCTCTGTCTATATCTCTACTAGAGCAAAGAAGGGGACGCCACCGCGCAGGAGGCCAGGGAAGAAAGGGATGCTAGCGACCTCACTACATCACCCCACAGGCCCTTGATCAGCCTCTTAGGACCTCCTCCTCAGACTGTTCAACCCAAACCTCCTCCTCGGACCGTTCCTCGCCTCCTCCACCCAGACCTCGATCTCCTCAGTAAACATCATTTCTTCCTCTCTTTGATTAGCCTTCACCTCCAGTATAAAAACTGTTAGATTCATGTCGTGCTTGTGTTGTGTTTATGAGAATCGATTTATATTTCTTATTGCATCAGAACATGTCTTTTCTTGATGCCCGAAACAGTGTGTCGTTAATCTTTTCACCTTAACTGTTATGAAACAGTAAATCCTTAATGATAGCCTCAGTTATTTTACAGACCTTGTTTGAGTGATCTTGAAGTTGTTCAAAGGTTTTGGATACTGTTAGCTAAATATGGAGTTACTATTTTGTAAAGCAGATTCTCATGATCACATCTGTGCTATTGTTTTAGTTCACTTAGTTGTTAATTATTGAATTAGACAATGTCGTGCTTGTGTTGTGTTTATGCAGTTTTGATGTATGCACTACTGTGTTTATTGTTAGCTCGATATCGTTGTTGTTAGTTGTTACTGAATTAGTGAATTGGGCAATGTCCTGTACTTGTGTTTATGCAGGTTTAATGTCGTCGTCTTCCTCATATTATGGTTGTTATTCTACTTATACAGCCAATTCTGATAGTGACACATGGTGTACGACTCAGATGACGTTGAAGAAGGTGAAGTTCAGACTCTACCTGGAAATGATTTGGTATTATCCAAGCCAAGAAGAGATTGAATTTTATGAAAAGATGGAAAGAGGTTAGTTTGCATCAATATCATTGCATGAATCAGTTCTGCTACTTAGTTTTGGCTTTTATTAATATTATGTGTTCTAATTAATGTGTTTAGTTCTTTCACTCTTTGTTTTAGATATTACAAAAAAGGCAAAGGCAAAGAAAGCAAAGGGAAAAGGAAAACAAGGAAAGCTTGTGGCTTTGTCAGATACAGATAGTGAAGATGAAGATCTTGAAATTGTGACACCATCTTTACCCCCACAACCCAAGAAAATAAAGAAAGCAACAACAATCACTAAAAATAAGTTACATAGTAGGTCCTTCTACTTGTCCAGCTGCAACAGCATCAAATAAAAATCCTACAACTGCAACATCATCAAAAAGAACTCCTCAAGATGCTACTGGCCCTACTAATGTCCAAACCAAGTTCCAGCCTGCAAAACTAAAACAAATGTCTCTTGCAACAAAGACATCGAAAGCTATAGTTTGATTAGTTTATTCTGCCTTTATATTGTGTTATAGTTTGCCTTTATAGGTAAAAGGTGAAGTATTATTTGACGCATCAAGTCATGGAGGCTGGGGCTGCTTTGTAATTTTATATTTTCATATGCTTACTACTAGTTTATTTTGCTTGTTAATTGCTTTGAGCCTTTGGGATTTGTTGGACTTACTACGATTAAGCTGGATTTTCTGTTTATGACTTGTAAGTCAGATTGATCATTGATGTTTACACATTTTTATAAGACATTTGAACTTGTTGTGTTGTTTATGATTGGTCTACTGTGATTAGGCTGGAGATGCTTTTTATAACTAGTAAGTTGTAAGTCAGATTGATCATTGATGTTTGCACAGTTTTATAAGGCATTTGGACTTGTTGTTTTGCTTATGATTGGTCTGCTGTGATTAGGCTAGACTTGTTATATATCACTTGTAAGTTGTAAGTCAGATTAATCATTGATTTTTGCACATTTTTATTGGACATTTGGACTTGTTGTGTTGCTTATGATTGATCATGTTGTGTTGCTGCCATTTTATTTACAAAGGGAGACTTGTGAGAGATGAGAATGCAGTTATGTAAAGTCTATTATGTAATGCATTCAGGATTGAGCATTTTACACAAATTTTGTGATTGACAGGATTTTGGCCTGAAAACCCAGGAGTCCCGGCCCAGCCCACCCAAGTCAGGCTTTAACCGGTCCTTGTTTTTTTACTGAAAAGCCCGACCCAAGTACACAACACTCGGTTCGGACCCGGGCCCAACATTTGCTATGCGGGCTCAAGCCCGCGCCCAGCCCTACCTTCTCTGGCTTGGGTGGGTCAGTAGTACCACGCCTTGGCCACTGCTACAGCCACAATTCTAAGCTCTAACGGCATTGGAATCAAGTCTTCCTACCACCCTAATGAAAAGAGAGAGGAAGGAAGATCAGGTCAGACGACCCTTCCAAGTGACCCATCGGTTTCTCCGTCCTCCTATCGTTGTTGGAATCGCCACCGATCGTGGTAGGAATCGTCATAGGTCTCCAGAGAATAATCAAAACTTCTCCACCTCGATTCGATGTCTCTAGTGGTTGCATTACAAAAAAGAATTCAGTTAGCCACGACAAAATATCGTTGCATAAAACCACTTTATCGTGGCCAAAGTGCAACGGTGACGGCTTGACAACAGTAATTTTTTCGTCGCCGTTGAAGGCGTGGCCGTTGCTCTGGCTATGGAGACAGGCCATCGCTAAATGGTGGCAACAACATGCAGCGACTGCAAAGGCCGTCGCAAAGTTGTATTTATAAATTAAAAAAAAATCTGGCAAGTTTATTAGCTTGCCATTTTTTACAACAGTTGTGCAACAAATAAATTAAACATATTAGAAGAATTGTTACACTTAATTAAATGTCTTCAAATTAATATCAATCTTACATTTGAACTATCAATTCAAGCACATCAAGCTCTAAGTGTTTCTACCAATTAGTTCCTAAACACAAGAACAACACCAACAAAGTGCAACCACCTAAGCCAAAGCTTTCAAAATAAAAGCTTCCATCAGTGTCATATACATCTTGAAAATCATGATTATCTCAAATACATATGACCACGCCTTTGTCCAAACTGAAAGGAAGAGTCAGCTAACGGGGTTAGTATCACTTAAGCGAGGTATGGATATCTCAAGGCATGTAAGTGGAAAGTAATTTAAATAATATGTATTTTAATTAAATAATTTGATTCTCTTTTAATTTAAAAGAAAACTAATAAAAAGAATAGGAAATTTGGATTTAGAAAAATATATTTTACGTATAATAACATTTTTTTAAAAGTTAACTTTAAAAAACGAGTTGTTCACTCGTGAAACGAGCCGAATACAACCTCGTTTAAGCTCGGCTCGTTTTTTTGTCGAACATAATATTGAGCTCAAGCTCCGCTCGTTTTTTATCTTATGAGCATGAGTCGAACGAGCTAAAAACTGAGCCGAACGCGAGTCGAATACGAGTGACTCGAGCCTATTTACAACCCTATTTTTAGTTCTTATCGTTAATTGAGACTACCAGACAATATACGTTAATTCCTCCGTCAGCAAATCACTAAACAAGTACAACAATGTGTATAATTTTTTTATATCTTTGTGACAACTTCGTCGAAAATTTGGAACTAATTGTCATAGCTTAAAGTTTGTCTCGTATTTTACAACAAAATAATATAGATACATGAAGGCAGCTATTTTTGAGCATATGCAGAATTGCAGATTCCAGTGGATCCGGTGATAAACTCAATAATAGTAGCAGCGGTTGTAAACGCAAATGAATCCTCTAGCTCCATTTACCAAGTGAGAAGTTCACTGAGGAATCCTTTAACAATTTGGGACAATCGTGATATTTGGTTTCGATACTTCGGCTCAAATCCATGGCTTAATCAAGGGGAAAATAATGAAGAGTCTGGCCACCTTTAGAATATACATGACTGTTCGTTACGTGCTACCACTGAAGGTTTGTTCTAAGCCAACCAACATTTTATGGCAAAAAGAAAAACTTCCAAGCATAGATCGAGCTATACACTACCAAAATGATCTGTGTTTGAAATTCATGTTTCCCTTTGTTCTGCAAATTTCATTCATTTCATTGTGATAGTGTCGGTCTCTGGCGGATTTCCCTTTGTTCTGCAAATTTCATTCATTTCATTGTGATAGCGTCGGTCTCTGGCAGATGCCTGTCAGCGTCGGTCTCTGGCCGATGCCTGTCAGCGTCGGTCTCTGGCCGATGCCTGTCAGCGTCAGTCTCTGGCCGTGTTGGAGCTTCTTCGGTGCAGTTCTTTTCCCCTGTGTGGTACGTCGTTACAGAATAGTGGCAGGGCAGCAAAGCAGTCCAGCGCTTTATGCCATGCTGAGTTAAAAACCGTTACGGCTGCAAATCAAACATTGCAAGAAAACCATGCATAACCAACTTCATGCCGTAGTTTGAATCCAGTCATACAATGTTGGGAGTTCTCAAATTTTGTGTCCAAGCAACAAATTTGTAAAACAGGAAATTTCCTTTTTATTTTTCTCTGTTTCAATGAATAATGAACGCCTATCTTCACAGAATGTACAACCCGGTTTCAATACCATGAAATTGAAACTATAGATTACGGGAAAAGAAAATTAACAAATATAAGTCAGTAATGCTACACATTTTGGTGTGTAAACCTATGCTTCATCCCCTCTGTAGCATCAATCAGTCCATATCTATCCCCCTCCCATTCAAGCTTTCTTTACAGCATTCACAAGACAATAGCTAAATGTAGCAACAAAGGCCAGATAGCTAAATGTTTATACACAATTTAAGAATGAGGCGTAGTATTTCAGACACCGGACAGCTCATGTATTGGCCTGCATATAGAGAGATGTAACTATAACAAAGGCTGGTGGTTTCAGAGCAAGTGTATAAAAATAAAAATAAAAACCATCCGACCATTGACACGTTGTGATGACTTAAGTTCATGTGATATTTGTTTACCTCCAATTATGCACCAACAGTTCCAAGGAGAGACTTCTCATTTCGGGACTGACCATTAGGTCCCACACCTGGAGGTGCATGAACAACGATAGGAAGAACCCACTCACTTTTGTCTCTTCCCTCTACAAGAAGAGGATGATCGTACCTGGATATCAAAACACCACAGTTGTCAGGAAATCAAGGATAATAAACAGCTGAATTAGCATCATTAGCAATCTGTGATCGAGACCCAGTAACCTTTTTTTAAGTGAAACCCTGAGTACGATAGAATGTATCAAACGAAACCCCAACTTATTGTGACAAATAACGTCTTGCACATTAAACTTTGGTTAAGAAGCTTAGCACATGACCCTATATTTTCGTTACCTGGTCCAGTCAACATTCTTTGGAGTGGTAAAAAATTCAAACCGAAGGACCCATTTTATAGATACATGAGGAGTTGAAAAAGACATGGGTCCATCCATAGGAATGGAAAAGAGAAAACTCGTTTGCACTAAATCGGCAACAACCTCGTAATGATCACTCTGAACCTACAAAAGATACAACACACATGACGTGTTAGAAAAGTAAGGCATTGAATAAACTTTAAAAGCCATCAGCCTCCCATAACTGTAACACAATATAGGCTCAAATATTCATTCTAGCATAAAATCTATACTTTCTTGAAATTACTCAACAATTTGTTGGCTTTCCCTCATCACTCTGAAGTAGGATTAACAAAGTGAAGCAATGAAACAAACCAAATATGCACAGGATGACAACATGGCTCGATAATCATATTCAAACTACTTCATGTGACTGGCAGAAATTTACAATGAAAGAAGCAGAGAAGTAACAAGATTGACCACACATAACATTACACGGTGAATTAGTTTGCATTTACGGTCAATCCAGTCATGCTTTTGAAATTCTTTTTTATATATATATTAGGGTGATATTATTTAGGTTAATCATATTCAAACTACTTCATGTGACTGGCAGAAATTTACAATGAAAGAAGCAGAGAAGTAACAAGATTGACCACACATAACATTACACGGTGAATTAGTTTGCATTTACGGTCAATCCAGTCATGCTTTTGAAATTCTTTTTTATACATATTAGGGTGATATTATTTAGGTTAATATAAGGAATCAGCCTTTATTGATTAAAATATGACAAGCATAACACAACAAGTTGCCCAAGGAGTCCATAAAAAGAAGAGAGATGGGCTGCACTGCAAAACTAGCCTAGACAAAGAAATCTACATTGCATGAGGAAAACCATTGTGTTTAAGGTCTTAGAAGAGTGATAAAAGTGATAATCTGTGGGGGCAGACGTTAATGAGACTAAGATTGAAGAGAGGAATATATGGTCTGGAATTACACTAGAATGGTTCTTGTAATCTCACCATGACTTTTCACAAATTACTCAGCAATCTTCTTCACCATTTCCAGCAATACATAACGGCTCTTATATACAGCTACTGAATGTTTCAGAAACAGACCCTTACCCATATAAAATTCTAGAAATTCCAATAGTCAAATCATCAAGGATTCGACAGAAATGCCTTAAAGAACTAAAAAATGTACCTTAAATGAAACATCCAGAAGACATGAAAACTCTTCAGAAACTAGAATACTAGATTACAGCCTCCCCTAATTTTTATCTCTATTATTTCAACCATTTTGAAAGGCTCAGAAGTTCATATCTGATCTCCATCCACTCTGTCCCACTTGACAATCTTGGCATCTGACGAATTGAAGCTCAGGTACAGCTCAAAAAAAGGAGTCAGGCGAATCTACTCTTCTTAGGTACAATCTGAAAAGGTGATGGCTGGTAGGGATAAAGATGTGGTATTTATAAAAGGTTGATGTTGGTTTTATTGTGGAGAGCACAAAGTTTTCTGTTTTACTTTTCTCATGGTATCTGCAGGGATGGAGCCAGGATTCCAAAACAACCTGGGCTAAACTCCCTTTGATAAAAATTTAAGATGTATGAATATTAAGAAAATATTTTAGTTTCTTAGAACACAACATTAAGAAAATTAATTTAGAAGAGTAGAAGTGATATTGATATACAAGGAGAACTCAGAAACTACATAGATTCACATCCCCAAATTCGTAAAATTTCATTGAAAAAGCCTACAATTAAAACATTGAAATTCGATGTAACAAGCAAGAGAATAACACAATACCAATATCAATTGATAGCACAGGCTTTGAGAATCAAATAAAATTGAGGGAAAAATTATTTGTTGGAAGCGTTTTATAACAAAAAAGAGAAGTTAACGCTGTAATGGAAGAAAAAAAGGAAGAGATGAATTATGTTTTGCAGAAGTTGGAGACTTGGATTTAATATGGACCATAGGTTTTGAGTTCTTTTAATTATTTTTCACCTGAGCTATTGGTTCATATATCTGCTTGTTTCATATAATATAATCTATTCAATTTGAAAGAGGAGAAAAAAGTGTCTGGGCTGTCCATAAACCAGTGTTCTATCCTCTGTCCTGGGTATCTCTCTGGTGTGAGGTCAAATGTCATGGTTGAACTGATTTTCAGAGGCTTAAAAGAATGTCCAAAGCATATGCATTGCTACATATACTCTTGGCCACCATAAGAGACCAGAACTTTTGGCCTGAAGCTCATCTTCCTCAGGTGTTGCAAACACATGACTGTTACCTTTGCATATGCAATTTTCTCTCTTTCCTCCAGTTCTACTAATCACTAGCATCATCTTCTGCAACGTGGAGGTTCTTCAGCCCCAAAGCATCTTCAGGCTGTTATTGAGGACCTCATCTTTTCACCCACACTTTTTCAAATAATCATTCAGCAAAATTCTCAGCTTCCCCGTAACAAGACACAATTCATCCAATGGTCATTCAGAATATTACCAAACTCCCCATACCAAACCACACTTCTTCTGAAACTGATCCTTATGGGCAACCTACTACCCTAAAGTTTAAATCATTTCCCCTCTAAACCTAAACCCTTATATTCCCACAGCTCTTGGAACATCAAACTTTAAATCTCATTATAAGTACCTATTTTCTTGATGGTCAGACCTAACCTAACTCTAAGTACTAGTGCCGAATTGACATGACCCCCTCTTGGTTAAACAGTTACTTATTGGATCCTATACAGCCTCGAAGAAAACCACACAACACAACCATGCCTTGAACAGACCAAGTAATTGGTATTTCTGCTATCAAAATTTGGTTATTGACAAAGAATCATCTACAGCTCTAGTGGAAAGTGTTCACGGACTCTTGCAGTCTCCGTTGTCATAGTAAGTGGTAAGCACATACAAAGACCACCTTGAAACTCAAGAAAGCCACTTGCATATCTGTTGGATACTTGAAGGAGAAGAGAAGACTCTACAAATGATGAAAGTAGATTCTCAAAAACAAAAACACAAAAAAAGTGATGAAAGTAAGTGGTAAGCACATACAAAGACCACCTTGAAACTCAAGAAAGCCACTTGCATATCTGTTGGATACTTCTAGAGAAGAGAAGAGAAGACTAAAAATGATGAAAGTAGATTCTCAAAAACAAAAACACAAAAAAAGTGATGAAAGTAAAACTGTGTCCTGCATCTGCAAATATTTAATCTACCGAGTAAGTCAGAATAACTCTAGAATAAAAAGAAAGAAATAAAACATCATTTCAAGCTAACACCAAAGAAAAACAGTTTTGCGCAATCAGAAACCTTTAACTTTTTAGCATGAAAGAGAATATTTCATTAAAATTAATAAGTTACTCAGACATGCCACATAGGATGACATGTCAAGGGAACTAATAAATACCAAACAATTATCAAGAAATAAACGAACTGTTTAATCCTCTCCCTACAATCCTATGCTAAACTGCCTCCAGTACAAAAACTAGCAAAAAAATGGAATTTCTTTGAACAAGATATCAACCCACATTCTGATCACCTGTTTCTTCAATGTCCAATTTACACTAAATATCTGATAAAGATTCGATAAACTTTGGCATGAAATTTATTACTACTGAGTTACTGATATACCCTATTTAGTATCTTCATTTTCATGTATATCCTGTATCAGATATTTGTCCATTTATAATTAAAACCACTACGTTCTTGGTTGACCGGCTCTTGTTTTCGACAATCTGATGATTACAAAATTTCATTAATCATTCAACTAACAGCTTGCAATCACGTCTTACCTTTGTAATTGTAGGGGAATTCTTCCGAGAAGGATGGACGTATCGCCGACTAATGGTTTCTGAAGTCTCCAGTGTTATAGAAATCTGAAAGAGTCGTACCATGGAGCAATTATTAGCAATGACTATATATTTACGTATCACTGTAAATGATTTCTCAGTTACTTATGATATCACTACCTCAAGGCATCTTCTAGCTCCTTCATGAAAGAAAGTAAGAGTTCCACCAATCTATTTCAAAGGAAAGTTGTTAAATATTTTAAAGCCGAAACAAAAGGAAATAAAAAAATACTAGGCAAGACAGGCAGAAGACACTACAAAAATGGCATTACCATATCACTGAAGTAATAATTAGAATCAGCATTTTTCGGGGAAAATCTAAGCAGCACTCTGTCATCCAGCCTGATATTGTAAGATCTCCCACGAATAAAGCCTTCTGCTGCAGAAAATATTTGCAGAAAGTAAGTTTTCCAGGACTTGGTGCACAAATAGAAACCACAGAACTGAACACACATAACAATATAAGTATGAAAATTGATGTACATGCTAAGGTACCGCCAACACTGGCTGCTGGTGAAGTAGACGCTCTTACTTCATCTTCTAAAGGAAGGGACTTTGTAAGTTTCTGCTGCTTGCTTGGAGAGCCAACAGCAGAGGAATTTTTGGGCGATTGAAGATCTGCTTAAAAAAGTAATTTGTCACTCAGAACAGCTACTACTCCGAGGATAAATAGAGACAAAAACAAGATTCTTATTGAACAAATGATATGGTCAAAAAATTGCAATATCAGTTGTGCATGCAATGACAGCAAGAGAAACCTATCACAATAACTAGTCCCCATGGTTGTAAACACAAAGATCACATAACTCACCAGCACCAGTGTCATACATGACTTCAGCAGAGGAGAGCAGTGGAAGTGCCAGAATTGAAGATAGACTTGTGCGTTCTCCTTCAAGATATGTATCCTTGTTTGAAGACCTTGCTGATTGCAATGATAATGAACTCCCAAAGGTTCTGTTCATATGTTCTTTCATGGGATTGTAAGATGAAACGGATGAGATCTCATCTCTTGAGCTTTCATAGCCATCCTCAATCCCATCATACATATCATTTGCTTTCACCTGTCAGAGAAATTAGTTTTACCATATCAAGGATAAGTTGATAGAAGAAAGCCTAATTTTGAAACTCCTACAGACGAGGATTATGCTTTTTCTAGTAAAGGTAGAAACACAATTTGGAGTATGACAGAATCAAAAGGAATAAAAGCCTACCCATTCAGACTCGCCATCCATCTCTTTCCAATACATATCAATTTGCATGGTTGACAAAGGAACAATCCCTGAAAACATACAGACAATACATCTCAGAATATTTCTAACATATCTGGATTCAACACAAACAAAAATAATCTCAAAATTATCAACTTGAAGAAACTGCAAAGTCTACTGATCTTAGAATAGGTTACATCAAAGTACTTGACAAAGACAAAAGTATATATCCATGATATGGTTGATAGAACTCGATCAAAATTTAAGTATCAAAGGAGAAGCCTCCGCTCAGTTCTATCAACGATGAGAACTTGTTACAATATCGTTGATAGAACTCGATCAAAATTTAAGAAGCCCTGTAATTTCAAAATTCTACTGAAATGGAAACACAAAGCTGCCAGGTATTTCGCTCTAAGCCAAGGTTTATCTAGCTCTACGTTTGTGTAATCTTAGAAAAATCCTTTATCTCTTTTCATCCAAAGCACCCAATGACAGATAGCACAAAAAGGCAAGATAGAACCTTAGCCTTTTGGCATGAATGATATTAAATTATTCCTTTTGGCATGAATGATATTAAATTATCAAGACCTATTTCCTCAATTGAGTTTAGCTTTTTTCTGTTTAGTGCTCAAACTTGCAATCTGGAACTTCTAATTAATTATTGTTGATAATACAAGTCATATATAGGTAACAATAAATCTATAAGCGTAAACAATCCTTTTACTTTTTTGAATTGTAAACCATCCTATTTTACAACTACCAAGTATTTATTCACATAAAGGGATTTGAAACACTCAAAACTTATCAACTAAGCAATAAAAGGAACATCAAATCTATGTGATAGACCTAAAGTTGTTGCTCGAGTGTAACAATCATAGAAGTTACAAGTCTGAGAATATGTAATATACTAGTTTTTTGGTAATTCCAAGCACACAACCTCTTCGAAGGCGTGTTTGTTGTCCACCAGTCCACCAGAAGCAGTTGAAGAATGGGTTAAAATAAATAAAAATAATAATAAAAAAATTATGTCATCATTTCCTATCAATGACTGTAGCGCATCAGTAGGTAGACAACCCCAATTTCTGACAACAGCTCCATTAGAGAATATGATGGGCAGTACATGTCGTTAGATAATTTAGGGGTTCCATAGGGCTCTAGGAAAGCAAATAGGCCAGTAACGGATTGTTTTTATGATCCAAAGATGCAAAGAATACCCAATTCTTCTACATCCTTCTAGCTTGATGTATGAGATGTTCAATTTGGTCATCTCCTAAGCATTGTTCTTAAATTTAGGTTAATCATTCCATAAAGTTAAGACTAAATTACCAAACTATATGTAAATGGTTCTAGTTTCACGAGAACCAGCAAAAAAATCTATTATTTGATATGATATATGTGAACAGTGCTTCAGAGATGCACCTTAAAACAATTAAATTATCAGGCTCACAGTATAAACTCCACAGAAAATGATGGATCTAAAGAGTCATATTTGAAAGAGAGCCAATGACTAATACAAGTTTACAAGTACTTGGTAAAATTTAATAAGAAAAAAAATTAAATAGAACTAAAAAGATGGAATACTAACCATCACTTTGACCCTCTTCTGGTCCCAAGCCACTAGTCTTCTGAGTGACCCATACTTGTAATGGAGTACGAGCTTCCTGAATGATTAAAGTTTACGAGGCTCAAAAAGCTAAAATGTAAATGTATCATCAATAAAAAAGAGCTAGCTAGCATATAATTTAGCAAGTGTCTTTCAAGTTTCAACCAACAAATTTCTAAGCAGGTGATTTTTGAATGCATCTATTCTTTTAATTGATTACGGCATAGTAAGTTAGTAAAACCAGCATGACTGGCAGGATACTTTTATTAGTTAAGGTTAAGTACGGAATAGGCAAAGCAATCCTACATCCTATAATCTACATCAAAGCGGAGCATAATTCTATCACAGATGACAGAATTTATGTCAAATCCATCAGAAAAGATCAAGAATACCAACCATTTCTGGAAAATCTTTAACTGATTTTCCACGAGACTGAGCATTCTCCAGTATCAGCCATTGTCCAGCCATTGTACTTCGAACATAATACATATAACGAATGGTAGCACCTTTGTAAGATGGTGGTATAATGCTTGGCAACACTGACCGCACCACATCTGCAGAATGTAGAGAATATTTATTAAAAACCAGACTTAGAGTTAACCATTTCCGATCTAAATCTCTTTCTTTCAGTAAGCGCTAAAAGTTCCATGAACGAACCTCCTTAGGAATTAAAAGGAAATTAGGCAGCTGAATTGGTTCCTAAAATGTTATGATCAACGGATCAAACTCATGTTACCACTTCTTCGACAACAATAAAGCACAAAAATAAAACCGGTTTTAGAAGACATAAATTCAAAATGCATCCTAACACCTAAACATCTTAATTTGCACATTCAAAATGCTTTGAAAACATAAATTCTACTCACATGATTTTGTGGCCCCTTGCGAAACGATCTGATTGGTAACCAATGCGGGCGTGGAGGCCTCCATGAACACATATTCACCTAAACGTCTCATGTAACAAAAAAATACAAACACAGCAAATAAATTCCAAGGCACATTCAACCACAAGAAAAAACCAAATCACATTTCAATTTCACGCTTACCTCTTCTCTGTCTGGATCCAGGCACAGGCTTCTGCGTAGCGAACCACTGCGAATCCAGCTTCTCAATCCCCTTGATCTCAAACCCCAACCGCTCGATCAGCAGCGAATACGCCATGTCGTCGCCATTGCGGCAGCTAGGGTTGGAAATCTCGACGGTGATGACGATTTGATCGCCGGGGCGGTAGACTTCACGGTCGGTCTGGACCTTGAGAGTGGGCTGGAGCTCGGCAGCTGAAGCCTCGGTGGCGGTGGAACCGAGGCCTCCGAATATAGCGGACAATCTGCGCGGCAACATTTCGGTTGAGAAGTCCAATTTTGCGGTGGTTTAGATATTGAGGAGAAGAGAGAGAGAGCTCAGAAGGTCATGGCTGGAGTGGGTGTGGAGGTTAGAGTGCGGATCGCGGTGAACGACGACGTTTCGGTAGCCTCCATTGGCTGGTGTGGTGTAGTCTTTGGTCGTCTGGGTACTCTGTTTTTGATTTCGCGTTGGGTAGATGCGAGCAGTAGTCGTTTTTATTTTATGTGCTACTTTCCTTTTTGCTAGAACTGACTAGTGTGCATATGGTTTTTATTATCACATGTTCTTGCAAGTTTGTATTTTCTCGATAGTCTACAAATGATTAGGAGTAGGGAGAGCGATATTAAAAACATCCAAAATAAAACGAGAATTATGTATATATGGGTGAAACTCACATGCCATCTAAAATAAAACGAGAATTAACAGGTGTATTCAATTCAGATTTTACGAAATTTTGCTAACTTTTAATAATTCATAAATTTTACCATGAATTTTATAGATTTGATTTACTAGTATTCTCTTAGATTTGGAGTCCATAGATTGTTGTATGTGGTAGCAACAAATCACCAAAACACAGACAACAAAGACAACACATGGTCAGTTCCCTTGATGGGAGAAAGAAGAACATGTGACTGGTTTAATAAAATGTGGAATTATCAATTAAATCATCCCAACGAGGTTTGGCTCAGTTGACAAGGACGTGTTTGTGGTGGAGACCACATCCGAGTTCGATCTCCGCTACCAACAGGCCTCGTTGGTTCGCGATCTATAAATTCTCCTGTAGAAATGCATATCTGGAGGCTAGTGTGACAGGTACATGTCCACTGTAAGTCCTTCAAGGTTAAGGTTGCAGGATTGCCCTGACGATGGTGGTGTAGCGTAACCAAGCTCTCACCTAAACTTTTATAAAACAGATAGATTTGTCATCCTGCCTAGCAACAGCATCAATAGCCTGCATAAACTGCAAGCAGTGCCCTCCAAAACTACTATGAGCATGTTATGATTCCATAGTCAAAGGACAAGTGACTCTTGCCAGCACTGGCATCAATTTCGGTCGGTGAAGAAGTAACTTGCATATACAAGCTCTTGCGCACCAACCTTTGCCAAACTGTCATCGAAAGGACCATCAAAGTTGGCTCCAACTAACCAGCAACCACAAGTACTTCATTTGGTTACAGTCAAGTCTTTTAATTACCTCCCATATCAAAATGTTCAACTGAAATGAAATCAAAGATTACAAAATCATAACTATCAGAAAAGAGGGTGCTGAAAATTATTCCGAGATTACTTTTAAATAAACTGTATGCAATTACACTAGACCGCATAAATGAGGATTTACAATTTACACTACTTGATACGAGTCACTATACAACTATTTTAAGTTTGCAAACAACTTGTAGCTGTGCATCTAAACTTGTTTTGTGCACTGTAAACTTGTACTTGTATAAATCTATGAATATTTGGTCTTCTGCACTACTTTTGGTTATGTCTTCTTTGCTTCTAGTAGTCTCATTTTCAAGCTTCACCTCATCCTTACTTCCAGAATGTGAAGTAAAAGTTTGAGACAAGCTTTCTATTCCTGAAAAAAGAAAGCAAACAATTGTCCAAAAATTTCATGAAAAGCAAGAACTGTAAGAATACAACTGAATATGCATACAATACAGCAGTACTTTTCTACTGCTTCTTTCTTTTCTTCTCAATACGGACAGGAACCACTTTTCATTAGAAGATGTAAATGGATCCAAGTTCCTACATCTGCACCGTATCAAACTTCTGGTATCCATGCTTACAAGACTGAAACTCCATATTGTTAAGATATCTATCCCACATGGAGCTTGCTTGTGGGCTTATAAGAGTTTGGGCTACTCTCTCTATTGCCAATTAGTTTTGGAGTTAAACCCGAGACTATTTTATAACATATTACCCACATTGACAAAGGTAAAATCAAACCTTGAAGGAGCATATCCTTTCCAGCATCATAGCTTGTTAATCTCTAAAAAGCATGACCATTTTATTGAACAGGTAAGGCTCTGCTCGTACTCGCAAAGTGGCAACCAAACATCCATGATTAAGAAACAAAATCACATTAAAGACAAATAGTACGAATGAATCAAATACCCTAAATTTGCAAGAACAAAAAGCTAATTCTTTTGTTGAAGACCAATTCTCAATATACAAGCTTATTATGTATGATTATGAAGAACAAGTCGATCAACATTTCAACAACTATAATTCAGAGATAGATAAGAAAAGTGACTCAATTATGTATGATTACGTCTGATATACCCATTTCTACTGCTAATTTGTTGCAATATCATGAATTAGCACATAATGAGGTAATTTTGAGAGTTAATCCGGACACAATTGGAGGGCCTAATAGTATAGTTAGGGTTGATAAGAGTAAAGTGGTTGCTCAAGTGTTTGATTGTTCTATGGTTATTGAATCCACTGTGCCTTTTGTTGAAATGAGTAGTGTTTCAAGAGTAGGAACTTCGAAGAATATTAATCTCATACCTGCTGCACAACACTATTTTCAGTATAACAACTTCAGAGCAAGTTCATTAAATCATACAACAGGACATTCTGCTGCAAGTAATTCGAATTTGAATCATATGGCTATGGGATTTGCTCCAACATCCCATGTTAAGTTTATTGATCCATCTGTTGTGCAAATGCAGACTCAAGGTTATCAACAAATACTGTCATACCCTGCACATTCCCCATTATTTTCCTTATTCCAGTTCATACTCTTAGTCATACACTCTGATATTTACCAATGGTCCCTATTCCAGTTCATACTCTCAGTCATACACAGCGATGCCTACCAATATACACCTAACTCACATGCCATACTCACCTAGTTTGGTGTCACAACTAGCTAATGGAATGAGGATACAAGTTCCTGCACCACATACACCTTATACCAACAATTATTTTTACCCATAGATAGTGGCACAACCCTCATACCCTAACTTCTTGCCACACTCTAGAAGCTCAACAGCACAGCTCAGCTCAGACTCTTCATTACCTACCATAAGGCAAATGCGGTTGGAGTTGGCCAATTTTAGTGGAGGAGACCCTGTTGAGTGGTTGAATAAGGCAGAAAGAATTTTTGAGTTATACCAGTGATAGACGCATTTTATGCTATGTTATTAACGTATTTCCTACCCTATTTAGCTATGTTATTCTCTTAACAATGTCATTTCTAACTTGTTTTGTGATTGTAAAAGTAAAAGAGCGGAAAAGCGAAAATGGAAGCTAAAACTGGCAAATTAAGAAGGATAAGTCATTTAGGAAACTTTCCTGTTTCAAATTGGAAAAGTTGCATATTTCATTTTAAGAAACTTTCTTATTTTGATTTAGGAAACTTACTACTTGTGAAACTTTTATATTCTGACTTTCCTAATCCATTTTGAGAAACTTTCTATTCTTAAATTCAGAAAAATTCCAAAGAAGGAATGAGCATTAAAAGGAGATGATGAAGCACATATGGAAATCATAAATTCCTAAGGGATTTGACCGAATTTAAATGGAGTTTAAGCAGCAAATTTAGATAGGAATCTTTCTCAAATCAAAGATAATTGCTGATTTGTAATCAAGCAAATTAAGGAAAATTCTTACCTTTTATTTCTCCATATCAATTCCTAATATTTCTAGAGATTAAATCTGATTTCTTTCTTCCTTTTCAGGAACATTAATTAGAGCATATATATGGGAAATTATCATCATCAAATCGCCAAGAAACAAGGAATGAATTATTAAAATCAATTCAGCAACAATCAAGGATATTCAGCCGATTCCATTTGAAGAACAAGCAATGTATCCGGTCACATTTCAAGCCAAATTCGAAGACTTAATGCACAAGGATTCTGAAGACAGATATGGAATATTATTTGATTAAATTGTGCTATTATTTGTGGCCATTGGATCAGATTTAAATCAATGGTGGAGAGGAAGATTCGACCACTATATAATGAGGCTCTCTACATCAGAAAAAATGTCGTTCATTCACGCAGAAACTTAGAGAAATACCAAGCCTTTGCCGAGCAGTCTTCCTCTCTTCAAGCCGAAGTCTTTTCTCTCCTTTGTGTAGTCTTGAAGGACTTCTCCACATCGGCAACAACTTTGGAGCATAGGAGCACCGATCTCCAGCATCATCCCAAGCTTCCTTGAAGACAAAAACGTGTGATCTTTGCCTCTTGTGTTAGTTTGTATACTCTTCAGTTATAAATTTCAGAAATGATTTTTGTTTATGAGATTGGATTTGGTTGTTCATTGCGATTGTTATGGTATTACCAGATTCATAATTTTATTTAAGCATGTTATGGTTTCGTTTATGATATTTTAGCAATCTAATCTTGTCAATTCTTTGTGTAAGGAAATCTGCGTTTTTGTTTAAACAAATACGTTAAAGTGCACGTTAACGTTTGCCATGATTCGTGCTTATCTTCTTCAAGTGAGTATGATTCTTAAAGTGGTGGAAGCTATGATAATAGTTGAGGACGTAGACTACATCAATTACATGTTACGACTTCTCAGATGTGTGTTGTTGTTTAATCTCAATTCTTTTACACTTACTGATTCATGTTTTGTGTGAACGGGTACTTTGAGTCGACACTGAGTATCGATCGCAGCCTTTGCATCAAATATCTTAGGTTCTAGACTTCTCTGTGCCTAGGTGATAAAGTAAATAGAATTTAAGAGATGCATGACCTCTTAGGCTTGTGTTTCAAGATTATTTCTTTTACTTAGAGTTGGCATGATAATCATATTGTTAAGATTGAAATGTAATCATAATGTAAGGTTAGGATTTGAGTCTCTCTCTATGTGGAAGTGTTGAATGAACCGATCACTTGTACATATTAGTTTAACTTTTATTTTCTGTTTTTAGGATATTAGAAACTAAACCAAACCCCCCCTTATAACCTTACCATGTGTAAATTTGTAAATAAATTTCTGTAAATATTTGTATTTGTACCTTGTAAATAATTGTTTTGTAAATAATAGTTGTACATACTTATTTTGTTATTTACTAACTTGTTCGACCATTGTGATAGGAGCACCCTTAGTTCTCATATTGATCGAACCTTATTTGCCTTATACTACGATTGTCAAAAGGGTTCTTATATTGTAACGCGTCCGGTAACGGGCACGTCAACCAAATTACTGAGAATAAAAAGTTAACAATTGGAATCTTGCATTTGACTGATAAGGCTGTTGATAGGTGGCTAACATTTAAGGATGAGTTTCCTCAAACTTGGCAAGTGTTATCTAAACTATTGATGAGAGAATTTAGAGGGTACAACATTGTAGATTATCAAACAGCTTTAGCATGGTTTAATCAGGTTGCAAGTGTGGATGATTACATAGAACAGTTCACTAGGTTGTCAAGGAGATCACAAGGGTTTTCATAGCAAATGCTGCTGTCATTCTTCATTGGAGGACTGAATAGTGGAATAAGAGCTGATGTGAAAGCTCATAAGCCAAAATCCTTGTATAAAGCTTGTCAACTTGCAAAGATTTTTGAAGAAAATGAGTTGAATGTCAGGGCTGCATATAAGGCCAATCAGCAGACTAGAAGTAATAATTTTAGTAGAGCTCAGCCTACTAGTCAGCCATCTAAGCCACCAAGTTTTACAGGAGCACAAATGGGACAACCAACAAATGGAGCAACGTGGAAGACTAATAACAACAGGAGATTGAGTCAGGCAAAATATCAAGAAAGAAGAGCAAAGAATCAATGTTTTTTTTGTGATGAGACTTTCAAGCCTGGCCATAACTGTATAAAGGGACAAGGGCAGTTGATGATCATTAAAGTTTTACAAGAAGAAAATAAGGAATTAGACAATGCCTCAGCAAGAGTTAATGAATGTACATTGGAGGAGATAGAAGAGGAGCCGCCTGAAGTTCAGCTACAGATCATAGGAGGTTGTGATGATAATGATACAATGCAAGTCAAAGGCAGGTTTGATAGTAAGGAGTTGCACATCTTGATTGACACATGGGCATCCTACAATTTTATCCATCCAGCTCTTCTTAAGAAATGCAGGTCAAACATGAGGGTCATTAAGCCACTAAGAGTTAGATTAGCTAGTTGAGCTGTAATACAAACTAGGGGAGGTGACAGTTGACTTGCAATTGGGGAATTATAAGCTTACATGTGATTTCTATATCTTGCCAGTCTCAGGATGTGAAGTAGTGCTAGGAGCAGCTTGGCTCAAAACTTTGGAGGATATCACTTGGAATTTTGAACTTATAAGAACGCAGTTCATCAGAAATGGAGTCAAATACCTTATACATGGAGAAATTAAAACCCAGGCTATTGTTGTAGGATGTAAAACAATGAAAAGACTGTTGCACAAGGAAACTGAGGCAATGATTGTACAATTGCAGCCTGTAGAGATGAAGTAGCAAAAGGCTACAACACATCTAGCAATTCAAAAGACGATTGAGGAATGTACAACTCTTTTTGAACCACCTACTGCCTTGCCTTCAAAGAGAAACCGAGACCACAGAATTAAGTTGATCTCAAACACTACCCTAATGTCAGGCTTTACAGGTACCCACATTTCTAAAAAAGTGAGATAGAGAAAATTGTGCAAGAAATGCTTGACAATGGGGTCATCAGACCAAGTGTGTCACCTTAGTCCTCTCCTGTGATCCTGGTAAAAAAGAAAGATGGAACTTGGAGGGTGTGTATAGACTATAGAAGTTTGAATGCAGCCATTGTAAAAGATAAGTATCCCATCTCTGTTGTAGACGAACAAATAGATGAAGTATATGGAGTTACCATTTTTACCAAGCTGGATTTTAGGTCAGGATATCACCAGATAAGAATGTGTGAAGAAGATATAAAGAAAACAACATTTAGAACTCATTCTGGACATTATGAATTTTTGGTAATGACTTTTGGCCTGACCAATGCCAAAAGCCATTACCAATGCCCCTGCTACTTTTCAATCTACAATGAATGAAATACTTAGGGATTTTCTAAGGAAGGGTATCTTGGTGTTCTTTGATGACATACTCATTTACAGTGATTCCCTTGAAGAACATTTGGTCTTACTAAGGAAGGTATTTGAGAGGTTGAAGGCTCAATGTTTGAAGATCAAAGAAAGTAAGTGCAGTTTTGAGGTATCACAGGTGGAGTATTTTGGACACATCATAGGGGCTTAGGGGGTAGACATAGACCCTGCCAAATAGAGAGCATTAAGCTTTGGAAAAACCCAAATACTCTTAAGGGACTAAGAGATTTTTTGGGATTAGCTGGCTATTACGGAAAATATGTCCAACATTTTGGAGCTATAGCCAAGCCCTTGATTGATATGTTGAAGAATTTTTTTTTTAAATGGACAGCTGAATCTGAAGCAGCCTTTAAGTCCTTGTAGCAGACCTTAATCACCACACCTGTGTTAGTTATTCCTGATATTTCCAAGGAATTCACTATTGAGTGTGATGCGTTAGACAAGAGAATATGAGCTGTGTTAACTCAAGAAGGACACCCATTGCATATCTGAGTAATGCTTTGGCTCCTAGGCATACTACACTCTCAATGTATGACTAGGAAATGATGGCAGTAGTCTTTGCAGTCCAACAGTAGAGACCTTACCTGGTGGGAAGACATTTCCAGATCTACACTGATTATAAGACCATTGAGCACTTCTTGAAGTAGAAGATCACAACTCCAGCTTAACAAAAATGGCTGTTTAAGCTAATGAGATATGATTATTCTATTAAGTACATGGAAGGTAAGAACAATATAGCTCCTAATGTCCTCTCTAGGCAGTTGGAACTTGCTGGTATCATTAAAACTTCCTAACCTGTCCACAAATATGTGGAGGCCATATTCAGAGACTTTTTGTAGGACACAGTAGCTAAAACAAAGGTGCTTGAACTACAACAAGGAACTTCATCTCAGCAACACTATTCATTAGGGGAAATAAACTGTACTATAGAGGCAGAGTATGGGCCTGTTTGGTACAGCTGTGGCTTCGAAAATAAGCTGGCTGTGGCTTATTTTGAAAATAAGCAGCTGACAAGCAAAGCTGCTGAGTGTTTGGTAAATTGACTTTTTATAAGTGCTGTGAATGGTAGAAGCAGAGACAACCTGTTTGGCAAACTAGCTTTTTGAAAGTGCTTTGAGTTTGTCAATTACCAGTTTAGCCTTACATTATATTTTTACTTTATTTATTTGGTAATGTATTATAACATAATTACTTTATTTGCACTTTTTTCCTAATAGAATACTAAATCTTTGATAAAAATCATGTGCTACAGTTGCTGGAGTATACTGAAAGGTCACAACCCGCCCAAAATTTTCAGTTCATAATGCAAAATAGTTCTGCAGACAAATTGAACTAAATCAACACATAGAAACGATCTACCTCTTTTTGCATTCTCTAAATACATGTCTATTTCATACATAATCTTAATCACAGAGCCTACAGAGTTCTTAACTAAATGGCACAAAATAACTATTAAACAACAGTTCAGAGAGATGTGGAAGAAACAAGCTGAAGCCAACCACATTACTACTGAACCACATTACTAGATTTGGGAACTGAAACTCCATATTCGGCTTTCAAGCTCTCAACTTTAGACTTAAACTCACTGTGAAAAGACACGAGTGATGTCTTCCGGTTGCAAAAGGCAACATTGAACTGCTTAATTTTGTCTTCAAGATCTTTCCTTCTCTGTAACTCTTCTTTCATATACTACAAAATATTTTCCTTCTGCTCACTAACTAGTAATAGTCTTTCAGATGATTCAGATGTCGTCTTGTGCAAGGAATCCCTTTCTTCCTTCAAGAGAAGAAACTCAGTTTCTAAGGTCTCATATCTTTGTTTAGATTTCTTCAGAAGTTGGTTATGTGAATCTAGCTCTTTAACCATGTCAATGTGTCTTTCCTTGATGGTGTTCAGCTCATTGCTCAGTTTTTCCTTCCAAGAAGCAGCGTCTCCTCCCATTGAGAGTTCCTTAATCACAACAACTATAGCTTTAAGATAAAACAACAACCAGCCTAAATAAATTGCTCTTATTTTCCTAGATAGCTAAATTTGATTATCACAAAAAATTCTCTGGGATCAGCTAAACTTGGCATGCCAGAGCATACATGCACAGACACAAATATGAGACAAGTTCTTGAAATCAAACCAAGTACTAGCATTTGAATAACAGATAGGAACAATAAACAAAAGCTTAAATAAATACTTCCACAGAAATATGAAAAACAGGGAAACAATAAAGAGAAGATATCAAAAACTTGAATGTACACCTAATAGATTGCAAGAACGACTCTGAAAAGAAATGTGTCACCTTATGCATAATGGCATCAGGCCATCAGCTTGAATAATTTTTAGGCTCTTCTATTAGTTGATCATTCTTATAATGTGTTACAATTTCGTAGAAAAGAAACATCAGTAACTTTTGTTGCCTGTAAGTCTGTAACTACTACTTTTAAGTATCCAAAGCAGTTTTATAACATACAAATTATCCTTAACAATAGGGCAGAGAATAAAATTATAACTAATGAGTGATATCTTGTTAATTTTGACCAGGCAAATACCTGAGACTTCCTTGCTTGTCCATCCACAATGTGTACTGTTTCTGATGATACCAATAATTTAACTGTGCTGCTCAACCTCTCAGAGAGTATTTTATGCTGTTCTTGGATCCAAGATCTTTGTTCAGCAATTGGCACTGAGAAATCGGCTTCTAGAGTTGTAAATAGGCTTGTGTCAATTTCAGTTATACTTGAAAGCAATTTTGTCGTTGAAGATTTTTAATCAGATATATAACTCTGCCCAAATCATCTTAAGGTCAGTAAATTGTATAGTAACAAATACAGATTGTTAGAGCCTAAAATGACAAACAACCATTACCTGAGTAGTTGATAAAACATCCACATATATATATCTTTGCAAGTTGCTGCACATTCACTAAGCCTTTGAGGGATTTCTCGAATCAGCTGTGCTTCTTGTTGGAGCTCAGATATCTCTGACACTAATTGACTGTTCAGTAAAACTTGTTCCACATGTTTCCTAACTTGTTCCTTGTGCTTCCTCTGTACATATAAACGAATATCAATACACAAGTCACAAAAGTGTGTGTGAGTATAAACCAGTGTGAAATGGTATCCACCATACACTTATGAGAGAGCAGTATTTTCTAAATTTGAAGTATACCAAAAAGAGTGAATGGAAATTAGCCAACAATAGATTCCTAATGACTTGAAATTAGCCAACAATAGCAAACCACCACAGCCGCCACCTTATACAGAAGCTGCAAACACTGCCTAAAATCCAATTTCCTCAAAACTTAACCAAACTTGAATTCAATTATATAAAGAGGTAGAACACGAAGAGTAGATCATCTTTCATACCTCACTTTCCTTCGCCGGTGACCGGAAGACACAGAACCATGGACGAGAACTCCTTGAGCTTCATCTCTTCGAATCTCCCTCCTCAAGCCTCCTTTGACGAAACCAACACCACAGCTAGGTCCACAAACTCGAGGTGAAGCTACACACACCAATTTTGCTTGCCGTCGTAACCCGGATCGAAAACTCGGTCACCTTCTCTCCTCCTTTTCTCTCTCCCCGAAGCCCATCTCTTCAAATCGAAACCACAGAGAGGTCGGGGACGACGAGGCGAAGTCAGGGCTATCTCCGGTGTGCCGAGAGGCGGCCTAAGGCGGAGGGAGCGATCGAGCTCCACCGCTGCAGAGAGATGATGTCGGGGTCGAAGCTTTTTCCTAAGCAGCTTTCGGCTTTTCAAAGCTGGGGCAAGGCAGCTTTCGTCTTTTGAAAGAAAGAGCCCGTGCTTTGAAGCGAAGCCGGGTCTTTTTCTATTTACCAAACACTTCAACCTGCATCGCTTTGTAGCAAAGCCGGTTGGAAGCCCTGCCAAACGGGCACTATATGTCCCACAAACTAGGAGTTGGAGAGAAAAGATTCTGCAGGAATTCCATGAGGGATAGGTAGGGGGACATGCTAGAAGAACCATAACATACCATAGAGTGAAGAGAACCTTTGCCTGGCCTGGAATGCTTAAGTATATAAAAAGTTATTGCTCAATGCCATACTTGTTAGTTACACCATTCTGAAACTGTTGCTCTACCAAATTTGCTGCAACCTAACCCAATACCTGATTCAGCTTAGACAAGTATTTCTATGGATTTCATTAATGGTTTACCTAATTTAGAGGGTCATATTGTGATCTGGGTGGTAATAGACATGCTAACCAAATATGCACATTTCATTCCCATGACACATCCTTACACAGCAGTCTCAATAGCTTAGTTGTTTGTCAAAGAAATATTTCGACTACATGGAAGCCTAAGCACATAATTTTTAATATAGACCTTGTATTTTTAAGTTTGTTTTGAGAGTCATTCTTTAAACTGCAGGAACCAAGCTTGACAAGTCTTCAGCCTATCACCCCCAAACTGATGGGCAGACATAAAATTTAAATAGAACCTTGGAGCAGTATTTGAAGTGTGCAGTTGGTGAGAAACCACAGACTTGTAGTTAGGCTCTACCTTGGGCAGAATGGTGGTATAACACTGCTTACCATTCAACAATCAAAATGAGTCCATTTTAGGCCTTATATGGATACCAGCCCCCTTGCAGTAGTGCCATACTTACCTGGTTCAACAACAGTAGACAAAGTTGATCAGCAACTCAAGACAAGGGATGAATTGTTGGCTTTACTTAAGAGAAACTTGATTTAGGCATAAGCAAGGATGAAGAGATTTTATGATAAGAAGCACATTGAGAGAGAATTTGTTGCTGGGGATTGGGTTTATCTGAAGTTTTACCACTATAAACAACAATCCATGCTTCAGCAAGGCTGGAACAAACTTTCACCTAGGGACTTTGGACCTTTTCTCATACTTGAAAAAATGGGAAGGTAGCTTACAGGTTGCAATTACCACATACTGCCAGAAATCATAATGTTTTCCATGTGAGTTTGCTGAAGAAGAAAATAGGGGATAAGGTGCATACTTCTCCTCAGCTACCACCTGTATTGGATCCTAATAATCCTAAAGTGGGAGCCTGTAGCTATCTTGGATAGAATTATATTTAAGAAGAAGGGAGCAGCTGGGACTAAGCGGTTGGTTCACTGGCTTGGCACTGTAGCTTATGAAGCTACTTGGGAGAATGTAGATGTGATCAAACAAAGATTTCCAGATTTGAACCCCAACAGAAGTGCACCTATGATTGCTTGAGCTGTGGCAAATGGTCAAACTTGAGGACAAGTTTGTTTGAAGGGGGTAGGATTGTTATGAAGGAGCTTGTAGGTTTCTTAGAGCTACTAGGAAAACCCTTTTATTTTTCTGTTATTTTCTTATGTTTGTCTCGACCTGTAGAACACAGTGTTTTGGTTTGTTTTGGCCGAGGATCAGTCTCAGTTACCTCGGTTGGCGTGAGATGTGATCATCTAGTGTCGTGACGACATGTGTTGAATATGACAACACTAGCTAGCTAGCTATTTAGCTCAGCATTTGTAAGAAATGGACAGTTTTTTGGATATTGAATTAATTCAAGTATTTGTTCTTCCTTTCTTGTCTTAAATTTTTCTGCATTTTCCATTAAATCATCACCAAACTCCTAATCCAGAAAGTTAGGGCTCAATCTCTAACATGCAGCCGTGAGCGACGCCGTAAACTTGGTAAAGGACGGTGACTGGCTTCATCATACTCACCATCACCACTCATGTCAGGACCCACCTCGAGTTAAACCCCTTTAACCCTAAGTAAATCCTGCAGGGACCACCTCAAGAGAACTTCTTACCGAAACCCCCTTGAAATGGACACCCTTCTTACAAACCAACTAAGCACTTCCAAGAACAAATTAAGATAACCCCTAACTCATGGGGTCAACCTGCTCCCCAAGTCACATCTACGCTTCACTAACCTATTCAACTATCTAAGTTGGGTTAGTCAGAGCAGTTTACAAGGAAGATTACCCTAATGAATTTGCAAGCAGCAACGGATTAATCGACTATGCCTCGACTCTTGTACGCGCGACCTCCGCTCAAGAACCCTGCAACACTGGGCATTTGAAAACGAAGGGCCCAGGGAAGAAACATTTAAAAACACATTAGCGTGAGTGAACAAAAAAAAGAATAAAAGATAAACATCTTTTACTGCTCTTCCGTTAGTTTTCCATAAATCCACATGCACGCAACCAATAGACAATGATTAAATAAATCATTAAGAAAATCCCTTGGCTCAAATCCATAATTAAATGTGGGGTATTAACCTCAACCTCGTTGAGAAGCTCGTCGGCGAGGCAGCGACGCTTTTTCTGTAAAGGGACGTCCATATCGGGAAAAACTCATGAAGGCAGTAGCTCTATCACGGAGGTTCTAGAGGCGATTGCTCCTCCGTGTCGATCATTTTCCCGGCGGCTATTGAAGACGAATCTTCGACCTCGATCTGGTGGAGGAGGAGATCTGGTCGGAGAGAGAGGCTTTTCAGATGGTGGACATTAGCTTCTGACACATCCTCAGATAAGCAAACTTTGTTGGTGACGAAACGGGAAATTTGGACACATCATACGAAGAAATTGGAATAAGCCGCAGCCTACTTCTATTGCTAGAGAAGCTTTTTCGGCATATTCCTATACACGTAATTGTTGTTGCAGAGCTAATTACCAAGTCAACGTTTCTTACGATTAGAGATGCTCGTCTGATGAAAGCTGAAAAGTTAGGAGTATGAGTCGTGTCTTGGGTAAATTCTCCCAGCAAAATGGAGAAAATGCATTAGTTCACTTCAGAACCAGCAACAAGGCCAAGTATGACATATTTTCAAAACTATTCTGAAATTTGGACTTGTTAGACGTTACCTCTCCTTAAGAACTCAAACATAAGTTGGAAATTGTATCCAAGATGACTGTCCTACACATAAACTATTGACAACTAATAACAAACTCACCATATCTTACAACATGAACTAATCAAAAATAGGTATTCATGATTCCCATACTCCTTTCCGCACAATTTAAACCCATTTTCAAAATGCAAATGTTCACAGAAAAATAAAATCATATTATAAGCAATTAACAATCCTCTGTGATAGAAAAGTAACAAAACAGGGTATAATAACTTCATGCCAGGCAATACAAGGGCCTGTGACTTCAACAAAAATTATACCAAATATCCTGGACCAATATGTGGAGGAAAGAAAGAACAAAAATCCATGAAAATTATAGAAAAGAATCAAACTAACTGAATCTTCGGCCTTGAAAGCACTTTAACTCCTCATTATTTTTATGCAACAGCAGGCATGTCATTCAGCCATGCATCCAGGGGCTTACCAATTGAGTAAACAATGAAACCAATCTCACGCAATTTACCGGTATCAATCACGTTCCTTCCATCAAAAATGAATGCCGGTTTCTGCATACCTTCATATATCTTCTGGTAATCAAGGGTCTTAAACTCATCCCATTCGGTCAGAATGCAAACACCATGGGAGTCCTTTGCTGCCTCATAGGCATCCTTGACCACACAAACCTTCTCAAGGGTGGTGGTATCACTCATTGGCCGTAGGTGAAGAGGATGGTCCCAGTCGAACTTCTTCGATGTGAGATCCATCTTGATCTGTTCCTCAGTGACCTGTGGGTCATATATGCTCAGGTTGGCATTGTCACCCAGCAACCCCTGGCACACATCAATAGCAGGGGTCTCCCTAGTGTCACCAGTATCTTTCTTAAAGGCAAACCCAAGAATGGCAATCTTCTTCTTGGACACTGTGTTAAACATGGAGGCAACGACACGGTTCACAAAACGGCTCTTCTGATAATCATTGATCTTGATGACCTGTTTCCAGTACTCTGCCACCTCTGGAAGGCCATTGCATTCGCAGATGTAAACCAGATTCAGGATATCCTTCTGGAAGCAAGACCCACCAAAACCAACACTACCATTAAGGAACTTTGGTCCTATCCTACTATCCTTGCCAACAGCAAACGACACTTGCGCAACATTGGCCCCTGTAGCCTCACATAGAGCAGACATGGCATTGACAGACGAAATTCTCTGGGCCAAGAAGGCGTTTGCAGCAAGCTTGGAGAGCTCTGCAGACCAAAGGTTGGTGGTTAAGATTTTGTCTTCAGGCACCCACTGAGCATAGACATCCTTCAATGCTTGGACAGCCTTCTGGCCTTCAGGGGTCTCCCTGCCACCAATGAGGACACGATCTGGGTGAAAAAGGTCTTCAATTGCAGTTCCCTCAGCAAGAAATTCAGGGTTTGAGAGAATTTGGAATTGAATGTCTGAATTGTTGTTGTGGGTCAAAATCTTTTCTATTGCCTCAGCTGTTTTGACTGGGACTGTTGATTTCTCAACAACAATTTTGCTGGACTTTGATACGCGAGCGATCATTCGAGCAGCACTCTCCCAATAAGTCAGATCAGCTGCTTTCCCTGCTCCAAGACCTGATGTTTTGGTTGGGGTGTTGACAGAGACAAACACAATATCAGCTGCCATTACGCTCTCATCCACATTGGTGCTGAAGAAGAGGTTCTTGCCACGGCACTTCTTGACCACCTCATCAAGGCCAGGCTCATAAATTGGAAGTGTGTCACTGTTCCAAGCATCAATCCTTTTCTGATTAAGATCAACTACTACAACTTCAACAGAGGGGCACTTGAGAGCAATCACAGCCATCGTAGGACCCCCGACATATCCAGCACCAATGCAACATATCTTCACCATTTTTGTTTCACTCTATAACCTGTTCATAGTTATGTTTGTTTATATCATAATCAAAACAAGATACGAATTCAAAATTTAAATGCCAAAGAAAATGAAATTGCGTAAGGTACATAAAACATAGCATGGACTCTACCTATGCAAAAGGGTTCCATTATTGATTATTCAAATGATGATATTAGTAGTTAGATCTAATTCTCTAAAGGGAATATGTGACGAAACCAGACAAGGTCCACATCAAAAATAAAATGCAGCATCCAGCAGACAAGGTTCTTGATCCAATGTGATCAGTGTTAAAACAAGAAACCTATTCTCCAGGTTAGATTAGATAAACCAACATACCAAAGAAAAAAGGCTCATCTGGACCTATTCATCACAAATCAAATACAAAAAAAGTCAAAAACAAACACCAGAAGAGACGTCCTAGCAACAGCCAAATAATTTCACAAACAGAGAAAACACCAAAAACACAAATCCGGAATCAGAATTGGGATCCCTACGGAATATCATCAATACATTCAACATTTACTGATCATGAATTCATAATTGAGATCTAAGTAAATCGACAGAGGCATAAATGGTCCAGATCCAGATCTCTTAACTCAATCAAGCAATGTCTAACCAAATCCCAATCATTCAATAACCACATTTCCCACCTCCAATTTTTCAATACTCAAAACACAGTCTTCATTTCAAATAATCAAATCACATTATCATTCCACACAAATGCTTGTAGATCTAGAATCATCAATAGACACCCTAAAACAGAATTGGATCAGACTTATAGAAACAACATTCATCATGATCATGAATCACTCAAATCATTCATGACACAAAACGAAATGTAAATAGATCTGAAGGAGAATGAGGGAGCTTTCTTACCAGAAAAGCTAGAGCTCCTTGTTCTCCTCTCTCTCTCTCTCTGGGTTCGATTTGTATGGGAGAATTAGTGAGATGCCTCCTAATTCATTGCACGTCTGGTTTATATAGCAGCGACTTGATCTATGGTAGCGGGAGCCTATCTGCTACGACGCGGGTTTGCAAGGCCAGCCGTTGGATTGCATGTGTGGTCCGATGTCGGATCGTCACTTGATCTCTTCATTTTTTTTATTGAAAATATTGACGATATATTGATTCTTAAGCTAGAAAATGTCATTACATATCCTCTATATTCTAACATGTGGGTAGATAAAAAGTTTGTGATACAAAACACAGTGATATATAGATTAGGCCGAATCATTTAGAGCAACTTCAGCAGCTTTTCTATTTTCTTGATTTTGTCAAATTTAAAGAATATTGTGCATTTTTTAAGTCCAACAGTTTCCTCATCTCATTCTATAAAATGGGGATGGAGAAGAAAAATGAGCATTCATTCCCCAAATTTACAAAAAAGCTTTTATTCTCCAAAATTTAATTCTTCACGGGTTTCAACAAAATTTTTACAAAAATATAATATTTTATTAATTATTTTATTGTTACAATAAAATGTAGAATCTCTTTTAGTCATAATTAATTATGAGATACCATATTTTGTTGTTCTAATAAATATCAAAATCTCTAAAATTAAGAAGCCGTTAGAATTAGAGCATAAATGTTGGAGAAGCTGTTAAATGTTGTTCTAATATTTTAGGAGAATTTTTTTTGTTTCTCCATTTAAAAAAAAATGTTAGAGAAACTGCCGGAGATGTTATTAGTAATGTTACGGTGTCCTCGAAAATAGAAAAATAGAGAGCAGGGACGGAGGATGGTACAATGGTCTATGGGCTGTAGCCCAGAAACTTTTTCCTGGTTTTTGTTAGGGTAGAACCCCTAACTGAAAGAAAACTACAGCTATGAACTAAAAATAAGAAAAGGATAAACTGATTTTTTCATTCATGACCCGCTAAAGCTCTCGAATGAAATACATATAGACCCATTGGCAGGTCACGTGCGATGCATAGGTCTAAATGAGTAAAATATCGTAACAATCCATCTCCCCCTTAACAAACTTGACCACAAGTTTCAGTCAGAATGAACGTCCAACATACTGAAGATTGTTCCACAACTTCAAGTATGAAAGACACTGCATGCAAGCACAGAAATTCAACAAGCTGCTGCAATGAAATGAAACTCTACATTAAAAGCCTTTGATGCACCTAATGTAGCTGTTGTATTTCCCAGATCACATTTAATAAGCTCAATTGAACTGCTAGGCCTTGTCATGATGTTGTAGCCACCACTGTCAATAGTACAGTTCCCAGAAATTATCCCATCAAGCACAACAGCAATATCACTCAATTTAGCAGCCTTTTCTGCCGCTGCTCCAGCCTCCTCAAGACCCTGAAAAGCTGTTGTAGGTGGAACATATTAGGATACCTGAAACAAGCACTGGCAAACTAGCTCATACACAAAAGTGATTTTAAATGTTGTTGTTTGCCCATAGAAATATGATGACTCTATTGTACTTGCTGTCAGCCTCAAACCTTTGGCATCTTTGCATAACACAACTATGGTTTCAGCTGTTAAGTCTTCTTTAACAACCTTACTCGAATCCCAAGTGACAGAAACAAGTTTTTGCTTCAAAATCCTATCAATGTTTTCATCCTTGAGACCCTCGAAAACAGCCACATGATCATTATGAGTCTGCAAAAATTCAATCAAAACTTGAAGCATCATGTCTTCTGGTATCTCAAAGATCTCAAACTTGGCCAGTTTCAAGTATGAGTTGTTGAGAGCACAACAAACAGGTTTATACTCGGCAGTAGGCACCAACATGTTATAAACCTTCAGAGGTGCAATTATGAGCACAAAATATTATTCACATATCTTCCAATCAATCAACTTGCATATAAGAAATACCTTTTTGGAAAAAGGAAGCTCAGACAACCATCTGCAAACTAGCATACCCCCACAAATGATCATCAGTACATCTTGAGGAATGCAGTCACTCATAGCCACAAAAATTTGCAAGCCTTCATTAGGTGCAAGAGACAAAGCTTTCACTGCAGACTCTATTTAGTTTTCATTGTGAAAATAGAAAGAGAATAAGACATCCCATAAACTACCACTTGAGCATGAGATGACAGAGATGTTTTCCCACAATTGACAGCCACTTTTTGTATCATCAAACTTGACATAAGCCGCCACCAATTTGATATTTCTAGATATAGCAGTAACTTCATGTATAATAGAAAACTCTTCTCAAACTCATATGTACTCCCTGCCATCATAATCAACTTCTTGTATATCTCTGCGCCATCAGTTAAATGGAAATAGATAGTTGCAATTGAACTAACATCCTGGGCATGCAGTTGTTCTACATCTATGTTGAACTCACAAATATATGCAAATATTGAAGGAAGACTATTAGTTGCAATAATAGACCTCGACTTCCTTTTCAAAGCAAGACTAGTACCATCATTTGAAGATGTAGCTGTTCCTTTAAACAAAACAAATTTGTTCATGCAGACTGAGTCATCTAGATTAGCTCCAGTAGGTAAACTTTTTACAAGCTCCGAGGTATAGAAAACACATCCCAAGCACTTATCATCTACCTCATGCAATTCTTCCATATAGTACTCATTTCCAGCAATTATTATAGACCTCCTCTTCCCCAAATGTCATGCAATATCATTCTGGCTTCCCTTTCCATTTTCTCAAACTTGTCAGCTCTAAACAAACTCATTGTCTCCAATTTAATGCCATTAGAGATAATCACCTGATCATGGTAATATATCAAGCATTTCTTTTCAAAAGTAGTCGTTAAGATCTTAGTAAACTATATCATATTTTTCTCAACATATCCATTCTTCCACAATTCAATCAGTAAATTATTAGTGAGAAAGTTAAGTTTGAAGCTATCACGCTCATCCTTTATTTCACAAACAGACACGGCCCTTGCTCATCCTTCATAACACTTACATTATCACGCTGTTTGAACTCACTTCTATCCCCATCTTCTTATGACAACTCTCTTCTTTCCCAGTTTCTAAAAACACACCACTTTCACTAAATTCAGTGACAAGTACAGAACTCACAGCACCACCATCATCATTCAATGTTTTAAACTGATTAGAAACACCGTATGAACACTTACTACAAGGAAGGATACATGATCGTTGTTCGATAGAGTGGAGTTGAAGATGAGGCATAAGTGTGCTCTGGAACCTCACATCTGTCTTGAATGAAAGCTTGCGCATCAAGAGCTGAGTACGCCTTAGGTACTTGCGCTTCTTCACTCTTCCAGTGATGGGAATCGACCCTCCAGCTGCTAGCTAGTTTGGTGCATCGACCAACAGTGGGTTGTGATCGCAATGGAGTGTAGCTCTGGATACCGAGAGTAAAGGTGCCGCCCAGCGAGGACAATGGCAACGAGAACTGCACTCAGTGGTATGAGTACTAGTTTGAGTACCACATCGGCGATTCAAAGTCGTAAGACAGAGAGCCTCCTTTTCTGTTTTGACGTCTCGTCTTTTTTTTTCCTTTAACTTCTTACTTTTTGTTCCAAGACGTTAACTCATCAAATTTTAAGATTTTGCTTTATTTAATAACTACAATCTTTATGTATTATGGGATATGAATTCGATTATTTCTTGTTCTTGTATGTCAATATCATTCATTTAAAATCGAATACTCTGAAGCAAAAAATATTTTGTTAATATCAAATACAAACATTGTTAATTTATTTATTCATACAATATGAAATTTTTGCCAAAGTGTAGCCCAGACAATTCTAGAATCTTGGCTCCGTTCTTGATAGAAAGCCTACAAACTAAACATGACAAGCGAAGTTATAAACAAAGTTTAAAAGTAAAAACAAACATAAACTTAAAATTTCTCCTTGCCTTTGCTGCAGCTAAACTCTTATAAAGATATCGTGTGCATATAAAGGTTTTGAGTTCATTTAAGTTTAGACAAATTGGTCATCAACTTTTCTAAGATCTAGGACTGGAAATGGGATGGGATGAGACGAGATTTGCCGAATCTCGTCATGTCTCAAAAATATACTATCGGGACAGGATGAGACGAGATTGCATTTATAAAAATGTATCCCGTATATGACGATCTCGTTCGGTACCAGAAAGGGATCAGGATCCCGCAACGATAGAAAAAAAATTAAAAAAAAACATAAAAGAGATAAATTGATCATAAATTATTGAAGAAATTTTATATCTATTTTTTATAGTCAATATGAACTTATACAATATTGATGATGGTTTTATTGTGTATAATATTCTCATATATTATATATAATATATATATATATATATATATATCATAAAATTTGAATTAATTATCTAACTCTTGTTATATGGAACTAGTACTATGAATTTATATTTAGGTTTTAGACGTCTCGTTGAGTGTCTTTGAGTTCATTGTAAGATTATACACCTTAAAAATCAAACGGTTATGATCGGATACAAGTAAATTAATACTTTCAGTACAGCCCTGTCCAGTTTCCAAACTATCAGGACGGGACAGGACGGGATCGCCATTTTAAAATTTTGTCCTGACCATTCCCGCCAATTTTCGGTACGGAACCGGGACGGGATCAGAATTACAGTACGAAGCGTCCATCCCTACTGAGAACTGTGCCATCGGAGATAAATACTTCTTATCTTGATACTTACCTCGTAGTGGAACGGTAAAGAAAACTATGACCCATGAACTGTGTCGAGCATCTTTTAATTTTGTTTGAGAATGCTTTCCCTTGCGTGGAGAGGCAGTTTGGTTTTATTTTGGGTGAAAATGGATTTTCTCGAACAACCAAGTTTGAGGCGTGCCAGTACCTATGGGTCAGGTACAACCTTGATCTTCGATGCTTGTTCTCCTTCTGACTTCTCTTCAAGTGACTGTCGTACAAGCGTTGGTCAGGCCTGCACTTAGATTCTACAGACTTAGTTGAAGAACAACTAGGATTTTTTCTCCTCCTCTCTCGAAGCGGACGTTTCTTACTTAGACCAGTGTGGTTGAGCAAAGCTATAAACAAGGATTGTAGGTGTTCGCCAAAAGATTCTCTGACAAACTTGTGATATTTGCTAAGGTTATTCACCCTAACAATGGTTTTGCGGGTATTCGCCGACGAATCGGTCTTTATGAAGCACTGGTGGACTGTTCGCTCACGGTGAGACTTGGTGAGTAGAAGCGAGAACTGCCTACGGATATGGCTTTGGTGAGGTAGAAGCGAGAACTTCCAACGGGCCTGGCTTTGGTGAGTAGCAGAGGGGAATGCCTACGGATAGGGCTTTGGTGAACAAAAAGACTCAAGAAATCTTTTTGGTTGAAGTGCTCCGAGGGAGGCTTGTTTTACAGGGTGCAAAAGTTGTGTTTAATTGATTGAAGATGTGCGAATCATACACCTTGACCCCTTTATATATTGAACACTAGGGTTTGTTCTTACTTGCGGATCAAGACATATCAAATCTCTTGAAGATCATAAAAAGAATCCTTAAGCAACTGCAAATCCTTGCCGAGCATGACCTTAATCGAGAAGGAAAAATATTTATAATAATGTAGATCACAAGAATCGGTCCAATGGGCTCGAAGAGTCAACATTCACCAATAAATATTATTTTGGCCCAAACATAGCCTCCTAGGTCTTGAAGGAGAAGCCATGCGTCTTGATTGAAAAACCTATAGTCCTCATGCATCGTTTACGTCGTAAAAAATCACTTACTGGCTTAACTGGCAAACACCAAACTCAAATGGTCTTGACTCTTGTAGCTTTAATGATAATGAACAGTAGCTAGGTAGTCCATTTAGTAGCATAATTAATCTTCAACATGATAATCATATAATGAACTTGAATTCTTGCCTTTGAAGATGATGAAACACGTTCTGACGAAAACATGTCTTAAGCTCACGTTGACCAACTGGATGCAGATAAGAAGCCCCTCATGTAACACCCCGTCCCGAAATTAACATTTTTACCGGGATTAGGCGAGTTACGGAGAATGGTAACCGCACTGTTAATTTTCCCCGAATTAATATCGAGATATTCTCGGTTCTGGGAGAAAATAGAATTAATGTCCCGGGGGGTAGATTATGTTAGTACGAGTTTCCCGGTATGTCCAGAAGATTTTCCGAAGCTACGGGTTGTTAGTTACGAATTCATTCAATTTACGGAAGTAACAAATCTTAAATTACTTTACCGTAGAAAAAGATGACTTTGCGATAAGTCGGGAATTTGAGGAACTTTCCTTCGGGAAAGATGTAGAGGACGCTAATACGAACTCGTGGGTATGTCCTATGAATTAATCGGAATTCGTATGTGTAAGTTATGTGGGATAAAGTATTGTTACCGTACGGTAAATAGTAAAATGTCTTATTACTGTTCATGGTAACTAATCTTTGGCAGATCTGGACCGTTGGATTGTGGAGATCCAATCTGGGCCATTGGTTTATATATATATATATATATATATATATATATATAGGGTGGACCGGTTGGGGGGGGAAGGGGGGATCTTTCCTTTTCTCTCTCTATCTTTCCTCTCACGCTCTTCACCCTGTATCAGTCGAGATCGCTCCGCCACCTCTTTCTCCGGCGCGCGTCCGGCATCACCGCCATCACCGATGGCTTCGCCATCCCTCGGCGACCGAACCCTGGCCTCCACTTATGCCGGATCCACCGAGAGCACTGCCAGCAGAGGTGAGAACACCTCGGTTCCTCGGCCCACAAACCAGTCGAGAAGGGGTGACAACGATCTTCCCGGAAGCTTCCAGCAGCTGCTAGGTGCATGGAGGAAGGGAGGAGGTGACGAGCGGAGCTCCGCCGGAGGAGGACCGCCGGAAAACAGTAGAGTTGACAGTGAGGTATAAAAACTCCAGCTTCTATCTCATTTTCTACTGTGTTGGAATGCCTGGATGATGTAGAACTTAGATTTGCAGGTGTTGAAAGCTGGTTTGGTCAGAAAACCATGGTTTTCCGGCAAACCAGACGATCGGATAAATCAAGGGTAAAAACCCTGGTTTTTACCGCGGTAGATCTGGATTTTTACCGATTTACTGTGTTGGCAAAATGACAGAACTGCCCTTGGCAGGTTAGGATAATTACAGGGGTGCCACCCAGGTTGGAATCCCGGAAATACCCCTGGTAATTTTGTTTATTTACAAAACAGCCACTGAGACCGCAATGACAGAAATACCCCTGACAGAATTGTATATTTACGGGGCTGCCACTAAGGCTGAAATTCCTAAAAGGCCCTGGTAGTTCAGATTAATTACGAAACTGCCATTAAGGCTAAAATGTCCATGTTGCCCCTGACAGTTTTGGGCTAATTACAGGAATGCCATTGAGATGGTAATTCCATAAATACCCCTGGTAATTATAGTTATTTTCAGGGGTGCCAAGTAGGAGGAAATATCTTAAATGCCGTGGTTTGGTTTATTTACGTGGATGCCACTATGTTTTACATTCATAGTTTGTGTGATGGTTATTTATAATCGTGTAATTGCCTTTATTATTCGTCTTGCCGTGTATGGATGTAATTGTTATGAATGGTAGAATGATCGGTTTAAACCCGAGGGTTAGTTGGTCGGTGGAGACCTCATTTGCGAGGTTAACTCAGGATATGCGTTAGGTGTATGCTATCCTCATTTAGAAAGCAACTGATAAATAGAATAGCGGGATTCGCCCGGTTAGGGTGTTAGTTAATACAAGAGCTACGTGTGGCTTGATCCCTGAGGACAGGGTACGTAGGCAGCCTGACCAGGTTTCAGGTGCAGTCACAAATACTATTAGAACCCCTAGGTTCTTTAATTAGCACATTTGAGATTCATATGTGGGAAACAGGATAATCTCCGGTTTGAGGTTTATTCCGGCACCGTTTGGACGGTTTGAATTGGGTTATGAAGAAAAGGGTTATCCTGGCTCAAGGGGGATTTCGAGTAAATCTCTCTTGTGTTGGGTCCCGCACGTCTTAACCCAGGGTTAGAGAGGTAATCTTGGGTTGGGGCGTGACAATGGTATCAGAGCCTAGGTTCAAATCTCAGACCAAAGGATTGCGAGGATCAAATAAATTCTTTCTTTGATTTATGTTGTTGGGGGTACAGTATGTGTGGATTGTGATGAGAATTACCACCGGCTTCGGAGGTTTAATGCGTTTATGATATTAGAAATTGGATTTATTTTTATATGACAAGGAATACTGTTTTGGGAAGAGTAATGGAGTAAAGTATTGTTATGAATTTTTGTTATAAGGGTTGTCAATGAATATGCTAGCTAGAGTAGCGTGAGGGCGCTACTAGAGCTCTTAGCTCCGACCCTGGTCTGAGAGGACAGACACGCCTGAGATGTCAGGTGGATACGATGAGGGTTGTCCATTACCATTTTACCCAGAGCTCTTAGCTCCGACCCTGGTCTGAGAGGACAGACACGCCTGAGATGTCAGGTGGATACTATGAGGGTTGTCTATTACCATTTTACCCAGAGCTCTTAGCTCCGACCCTGGTCTGAGAGGACAGACACGCCTGAGATGTCAGGTGGATACTATGAGGGTTGTCCATTACCATTTTACCCAGAGCTCTTAGCTCCGACCCTGGTCTGAGAGGACAGACACGCCTGAGATGTCAGGTGGATACGATGAGGGTTGTCCATTACCATTTTACCCAGAGCTCTTAGCTCCGACCCTGGTCTGTGAGGTCAGACTAGCCTGAGAGGTCAGGTTAATACTATAAGGGTTGTCCGTTATTATTTTATCTAGCTAGCATAGCGTGATGGCGCTACTAGAGCTCTTAGCTCCGACCCTAGTCTGAGAAGTCAGACTTATTATTTCTTTTGTGTGCGTGAACTTTTCTAATAAGGATTAAGGTTTGGGGTAAAGTCATGGGGGATTGACTTGGTTTCGGAATATTTTTCCACGAGGTTTAAAAGGATTGTATTATTCGGGTTGCTAGATTCTGTCGGTGATTCACACTGGGACCGAGCGTACGGACCCTATTTATGCGATATTTGGGTTGTCATATTCTGTCGGTGATTCTCACTGGAATCAGACATACGGACCATGGCTATTGGTAGTAGAGCGGGTGCTCCTCCTTACGAGTGGTAGTAGAGCGGCATTCCTTATGAGTTACGGTGGAGCGGGCTCCTCTTGGGATTTGTTTGTAGTGTGGAAAACCATTAGGGTATGAGAGGATCCGACCCTAGCCAGATTCCGTCGACAGGTTCACACGGGTTTTGGATATTTTATACAATTTAGGAGCGTGGTACCTTGTTTCTAAGGGTATAGTTGGAGCCGGATCAGGTTGCTCGTGATTGTTTGCATGTGTGGTGGTTGAATTTATGGTGAAAGAGATCAGGATGTCCCTTCGAGGGAAACCCACTCATGAGGTATGGTAGATGTTGAGCTAATTGGTGTAAAAGTGGAAACTGATTATAGAAGCACTATGAGATGCATACAGGATGTTGGGCCAAAAATTTCCGTCCTTTAGGCAAGACTTTAGCACGCATGAGTTAGTGTGCGAGCTTGTTAGCTCTGATTGTTGGAAAATGCACTACTGAAGACTCTTTTATAAGAGAGGACTATTACTGAGTATGTGAAGATGACATGCTTGTGACACGAAGTCGCATAGCGGATTCATCAGCTCAAGTGAGCAGTTTGAGGTCGCATTGTGGTATGCGAGTTTGTTCGAGCCCTGTGGTTAAAAGTTGGGGTATTAGGAACGTGGGTTGATGAGTTTTGATTGTGGACGCAGGAGATAATCCGTCTGTGGTCTCAAGGTCAAGTGTAGAAAGTTCATATCTCTTTAGTCTCGAAAGGTGCAAGAGATGTATGAGTTTCCTCCACGGTGATGGACCGTAGCATTTTTACCCTTCCATGTGGAAGACTTTGGTGTTAAATGCCAAGTGTGGCAGTCGTGTAAGTAGAGCATTCGAGTCGACTTCAAGTTAGTTTGGGTTACGTTTGGGAAAGCTGCCAGATTGTCGAAATTGTCATTTTGGAGATTAGCTTGTGAAGAGTTAAGAGGCAAGTCTTATGGAGTCGATTACGACGAAAGGGATGAGACTAGGGTATCGTACTCTAGTGTTTTAATCGAGTGTAGCTATGTTTTCCGTATTGCAAATGCGGGGAGACTCTGAATGCTAAAGGAAATGATATATAGAGCTTGTGACTGGTTTCCCTGAAGCTCCGTTCGGTGAAACTTGACGACATTCCTTGACAGTTGGTTTTACGTTCCGCAGTGGAAATTTTGGGGACGAAATTCTTATAAGGGGGGTAGATTGTAACACCCCGTCCCGAAATTAACATTTTTACCGGGATTAGGCGAGTTACGGAGAATGGTAACCGCACTGTTAATTTTTCCCGAATTAATATCGAGATATTTTCGGTTCTGGGAGAAAATAGAATTAATGTCCCGGGGGGTAGATTATGTTAGTACGAGTTTCCCGGTATGTCCAGAAGATTTTCCGAAGCTACGGGTTGTTAGTTACGAATTCATTCAATTTACGGAAGTAACAAATCTTAAATTACTTTACCGTAGAAAAAGATGACTTTGCGATAAGTCGGGAATTTGAGGAACTTTCCTTCGGGAAAGATGTAGAGGACGCTAATACGAACTCGTGGGTATGTCCTATGAATTAATCGGAGTTCGTATGTGTAAGTTATGCGGGATAAAGTATTGTTACCGTACGGTAAATAGTAAAATGTCTTATTACTGTTCATGGTAACTAATCTTTGGCAGATCTGGACCGTTGGATTGTGGAGATCCAATCTGGGCCATTGGTTTATATATATATATAGGGTGGACCGGTTGGGGGGGAAGGGGGGATCTTTCCTTTTCTCTCTCTATCTTTCCTCTCACGCTCTTCACCCTGTATCAGTCGAGATCGCTCCGCCACCTCTTTCTCCGGCGCGCGTCCGGCATCACCGCCATCACCGATGGCTTCGCCATCCCTCGGCGACCGAACCCTGGCCTCCACTTATGCCGGATCCACCGAGAGCACTGCCAGCAGAGGTGAGAACACCTCGGTTCCTCGGCCCACAAACCAGTCGAGAAGGGGTGATAACGATCTTCCCGGAAGCTTCCAGCAGCTGCTAGGTGCATGGAGGAAGGGAGGAGGTGACGAGCGGAGCTCCGCCGGAGGAGGACCGCCGGAAAACAGTAGAGTTGACAGTGAGGTATAAAAACTCCAGCTTCTATCTCATTTTCTACTGTGTTGGAATGCCTGGATGATGTAGAACTTAGATTTGCAGGTGTTGAAAGCTGGTTTGGTCAGAAAACCATGGTTTTCCGGCAAACCAGACGATCGGATAAATCAAGGGTAAAAACCCTGGTTTTTACCGCGGTAGATCTGGATTTTTACCGATTTACTGTGTTGGCAAAATGACAGAACTGCCCTTGGCAGGTTAGGATAATTACAGGGGTGCCACCCAGGTTGGAATCCCGGAAATACCCCTGGTAATTTTGTTTATTTACAAAACAGCCACTGAGACCGCAATGACAGAAATACCCCTGACAGAATTGTATATTTACGGGGCTGCCACTAAGGCTGAAATTCCTAAAAGGCCCTGGTAGTTCAGATTAATTACGAAACTGCCATTAAGGCTAAAATGTCCATGTTGCCCCTGACAGTTTTGGGCTAATTACAGGAATGCCATTGAGATGGTAATTCCATAAATACCCCTGGTAATTATAGTTATTTTCAGGGGTGCCAAGTAGGAGGAAATATCTTAAATGCCGTGGTTTGGTTTATTTACGTGGATGCCACTATGTTTTACATTCATAGTTTGTGTGATGGTTATTTATAATCGTGTAATTGCCTTTATTATTCGTCTTGCCGTGTATGGATGTAATTGTTATGAATGGTAGAATGATCGGTTTAAACCCGAGGGTTAGTTGGTCGGTGGAGACCTCATTTGCGAGGTTAACTCAGGATATGCGTTAGGTGTATGCTATCCTCATTTAGAAAGCAACTGATAAATAGAATAGCGGGATTCGCCCGGTTAGGGTGTTAGTTAATACAAGAGCTACGTGTGGCTTGATCCCTGAGGACAGGGTACGTAGGCAGCCTGACCAGGTTTCAGGTGCAGTCACAAATACTATTAGAACCCCTAGGTTCTTTAATTAGCACATTTGAGATTCATATGTGGGAAACAGGATAATCTCCGGTTTGAGGTTTATTCCGGCACCGTTTGGACGGTTTGAATTGGGTTATGAAGAAAAGGGTTATCCTGGCTCAAGGGGGATTTCGAGTAAATCTCTCTTGTGTTGGGTCCCGCACGTCTTAACCCAGGGTTAGAGAGGTAATCTTGGGTTGGGGCGTGACACCTCATGCTCCATTAAACATGGTAACGAAACCACAAACATTGGTCTTGATGATAATTGATAACAATGAACCAAGAAAACTTAGCTTCAAGGTAGACATAATTGCACTTCATGGAGCCAACTTTTAAATGAATCAAAAGGGCTTGAACCAACCATCAATTGGTTATTTTATCAAAAAACTACAGCCTTTAAGATGAACCAAATCCCTTAAAAAGAACTTTCAAGAAGACTAAGAAACCAGCCCCATAATAAACTTTATCAAAAAACTGATGACATTTTACTGCTCATGATGCCTACTTTAAGTATGATTTGCACCATGCTCGGATGATGATTCTGATCGGTTCTTGGCTTGAGAATATAATACAATATATGTAATTGAAGAATTGATAAAGCGAGCAGCCAAAGAAACCCAGGAAGATATCACGAGTTGTCTCCCAAAACAGCTCCATGAAAACCACTTTCTGGAAATTCAGCTTTTCTCTTATTATTTAGATGACTTGAAGAGCTTGTACCTTGAGCTTTCCATGGTATTTCTGGATGATTCTTGATTCTAAAATGCTCTACAACATCCCAACTTGATGTATAAATAAAAACCCCAGTGATAGGTACATGTTAAGATGAAGAAACAAGACCACCAAAACTCGTTGCAGTGCAGTTTTTCTGGAATGGCTGCTTCAAGATGTCAACTTGTAGACCTCATAACTCACTCCTCAAAGCAGCGAATGACAAGATTCTTTTTCCTACTTGTAGTCCAATAAACTGGATTCAAGTTAATGTATGGCAAACAGGACTTCAAGCCTTGAAAGGATGCTCGAATGAGCCATGAAAATGTCTAAAAATAAGCCAAATCTTAAATTTTCATATTTTTTCTTTGTAGGGCCTGACTTGGTTGGTTATTTTCATAGGTCTTTCTTGTGATTTATGGACAGTTGAGCATCCAAAATATTCTTTAGCATTAATAGTACATGTGTGAATCTATGGATGCTTGACTTGAACCTCCAAGAACCTTGGAACTGCTTGACAAAGTACCTTGAGTGTAACACCCCATCCCAAAATTTACCTTTTTACCGGGATCAGACGGGTTACAGAGGGTTGTAACCACGTTGTTAGTCTTCCCTGAACTACTATTCAAGTTTAATATCGAAATATTCTCGATTATGGGGGAAGACAGAATTACTGTCCCGAGGTGGTAGATTATGTTATTACGAGTCCACCGGTATGTCCGGAATATTTTTCGGAGCTACTGGCTGATTAACATGAATTTATTCAATTTTCGGAAGTAAAATAAATGTTAAGTACTTTACTGTAAAAAGATGACTTTGCGATAAGTCGAGAATTTGAGGAACTTCCTTCGAGAAAGTTCTAGAGGACGTTAATATGAACCCGTGGGTATGTCCTATGACTTAATCGGAGTTCGTATGCGAAAGTTATTCGAGATATTGTATAGTTACTGTTTAGTAAAAGTAAATGATAAAATATCTATTTACTGCCTATGGTAACTTTTAATATTAAATCTGGACGGTTGGATCTTTCCAGATCTAATCCTGGCCGTCCAATCCTCTATAAATAGAGGGTCAGTTTTGACCAAGTCAAAACTGCTCCAACTCGGTCAACCTGAGCTCTCGTCTCTGACGAGCTCTACAGCGGCACTCCGTCGTCTTCGGCCACTGCTCGCCGGCGTACTACCACCACTCTCTTCCTCTCTTTCTCCTCTATCTGACCCTATCCTTGAAATCTCTAGACGTCCACCGAGAAGAGAGATAGAGATCCACTGTCACGGCGGTCAACGTCGAAATTTCGGCTTCCAGGCAGCGATTTGACGAACTAAGGGCAGGTTCGTGCTATTCTCCTTCTTCTCTTCCTTCCTATACATTGGTTTGAATGGATTAGACCCTAATTCTAAAATCTTTATTTTTCTGGGTTTCAAGTTCTTAACTCCGACGTGGAGTTCTTGGACTTCCAGCGAACTCCAGGAGCTTAGAGGAGTCTTGAGACGATCAGTGGAAGCTCCTGCTGCAAGTGTGGAGTTTCTGGTTTGGGTGAGGGTCGACAGAGGGTGAGTTTCAATTTCTTGGGTGTTGTTAATTTGTTGGCACTGTGTTGTTGATGTTGTTATTGTTGGGAGGAAGAAGGGGTAGAACCACCTGAAATGGTTTTGATCGGCTAGCAGGCCGATCGGGGCAGTTTTAGCGAAAGGGGTAAAAACCCTAGGTTTTTACCGCGGTAGATTTGATAATTTACTATTTATCGCGGGTGTGGAATGCCAGAATTGCCCTTGGTAGTTTAGGCTAATTACAGGGCTACCATTAGGACTGAGAACCCATAAATGACCCTAGTAAATTTTTATATTTACCAAACTGCCATTGAGGTCGAATTGACTATACTACCCTTGATAGTTTGAGATAATTTCATGGGTACCCTCCATTTGATATTACAATTATGCCCCTAGAGAATTTGTTATTTACGTGCATGCATTTATGTTTTAACGATCATCACCAGTGATTCAGTGAAGTTGCTGCACAGTAGTACAGGCTGTTGAAAACATGCCTTCTAACCTGTCGGGACTTAAGCTGCCATAACTGCTTTTGGATCGTTGAAATTGCAAGCCAAAAATTGCATTGGAAAGTAGACATCTAAGGCTTTTCGTGTATATGAAGCTCGCCTTCTACTTCTTCCTAGATATTTCCAGTTTATTCCGTGAAGTTGCAACACAGAAGCTGCTGCTGCTGCAAATTTGCTGAGCTGCACTCTTGTTTCAAATCTTATTTTGCCTTGCACTTCCTAGCAGTTGGGCAGTAATTTTCGAAACACATATACTGTTTCTTGCATCTAAGACCTTAGAAATAGGTCTCTAGGACAGAATTCAAACCCCTGTCAAGTAAGAACATTGTATTGCATTTCAGCAAAACACATAATCTCTTTTTGTATTTTTTTTTAATGCAAGAATTGAAAAAAAAATAAAATGCAAAGAATTAAAGTGAAGAAGAAAACTCAACATGATCAGTTAACCTTCGTATAGCCACGAGGGAGGCCACCAATGTTTCACTCCAAGCCTTGACATGTTGATATTGGTGGCATGGGATTCTCTCCTGCGAGAAGCTCCAAGTATTAAACAAAGATGCTTGTTGTCATCAACATGAAAACCCTGAAGTGACTGCCCATAGGGTCTGCTGCATAACCCCACATGCATCTTCATTGTTTAACAAAGCATGATCATCAATTGCACCTTCGTGGATGGCTCGATGTGGAAATCTACCTTGTTGCTGACTGCCATGTCGTGGTGCATGTTATGTACAGTTGCAACTACCAATTGGCTTTCATAATAAACCACTTACTGGTTTATATCTTCGAAAACAAGAGAATCATACAAGTCAAACTCCTGCATACGAGACTTGCTGATATTGGAGTTAAGAATCAATCTGTAGTCATCATCGTATTTGTTGTAGGTTGTCTCCATATCAAAATAGCAATCACCACATATTGGTGACTTAACTTCTGCCTCAAACAATGACATATTCCTGCTATAAACATCATTGAGGACCATTTGTAAGGCTTGGCATGTGTCCATATAGACAGTATCATGCGCGAACGGAATGACTTCGCCTCTGGAACGGTTTTGTTGGTTACTAACTTCATTGATGTGCTCCTCATGAGATTCACCACAAATTGACAATTTTTTCTGACATGACTAGAGAAAAGATTTCGCCACTAGATTAATCAAAAACCGATTCAACTTCTTTGGCTAGAGTATCTTCGTAAGCTTTAGGTTCTACTTCTTGATACTGTAAAACCTCTTAGTTAGTATTGCAAACACCATGATTTGCTTCATCTTGCAGCTTTGCTGTCTTCTCATAAGCTGCTTTAATTACTTGGTTATGCTGATTCATGGAAGCATTTATCTGATCCGCGGTTGCACTGATTTTATCAAATTGCTCAATGATAGCCTTCAATTTCCGTTTCAACTCGTCGTCCATTATCACCTCACTACAGCCAGTTGACTGGTAATCATCCGAAATGCGAAATCGTTTCTTCTACAATCCTAACATGCACGTTATATTCCACCGGGCGTCCCAAATGTTCAGGGTGAAAATAAATTTTCTCGAACAACCAACCTTGAGACGTGTCAGTACCTATAGGTCAGGTACAACCTTGATCTTCAACTCTTGTTCGCCTTCTGACTTCTCTTCAAACGACTGTCATACAAGCGTTGGTCAGACCAACACTTAGGTTCTACATACCTAGCTGAAGAATAACTATGATTTTTCTCCTCCAGACGGACGTATGGACCGGTGTGGTTGAGCATAGCTATAAACAAGGATTGCAGGTCGTTCGCCAAAGAGTTCATTGACAAACCGGGGATGTTTGCTAAGGTTATTCACCCTAAGAATGGTTTTGCGGGTATTCGTCGACGGATCGGTCTTTATGAAGCGGTGGTGGACTGTTCGCTCACGGATGAGGCTTGGTGAGTAGAAGCGGGTAATGCCTACGGATAGGGCTTTGGTGAGGTAGAAACGGGAACTGTCGACGAGTTGGGCTTTGGTGAGTAGCAGCGGGCAATGCCTACGGATAGGGCTTTGGTGAACAAAAAGACTCGAGAAATATTTTTGGTAGAAGTGCTCCGAGGGAGACTTGTTTTGCAGTGTGTAAAAATTGTTTGTTGATTGATTGGAGATGTGTGAATCATACACCTTGACCCCTTTATATATTGAACACTAGGGTTTGTTCTTACTTAAGGATCAAGGCATATCAAATCTCTTGAAGATCATAAAAAGAATTCTTAAGCAACTACAAATCCTTACCGAGCATGACCTTAATCGAGAAGGAAAAATATTTATAATAATGTCGACCACAAAAATCAGTCCAATGAGCTCGAGAAATCAGCATTCGCCAAGAAATATTATCTTGACCCAAACAACTTTTCCATTATCTGGCTTGTCTTATTCATGGGCGTACTCCCTGACAATCGGAAACCGAAGGATCCGGCCTGAATCCAACTGGTCGGCACTGTCACTTTAACCGAAAGAATATTTGTGTAGTTTCAGGCATTCAATCGGACTGAATTGATTTTGTTCAAGTACTTGTCTCAGGGGTTTTTTAGCGGTCTCTAATTACTTTACCACAGTTGTATATGCCGAACATGACCCTATTCTCATTCTCAATCACTTTAAACAAAAGTTTGTGCTGCTCTCTCAGAATATGCCCTAAATTGAATAATCCGGTGCTCCACTCCAAATCTATCAATCTTCTAATTCACGCATCAAGTCCTGCCAGCTATTGTATTCGAATTAGCTTAGATTTGTTGACCTGCTTGCTGTGAATATTGCAGTGTGCAAAACAAGAAAGAGAATCGGGGCCGGGGTGTTTTGAAGGATTATAATGGCAACTGTGTTTCGGGTTTTGCAGCAAGTCTTGGTAAGGGTTCTATTATTGAAGCTGAGAGTTGGGGCCTTCTGTTTGGTCTAAAACTTGCTAGACCACTTCAGTGCAGTTCTCTCATCATAGAATCTGAGCTCCTTATGAACATGATAAATAAGGGTGTGGAAAACTTTCATCCACTTGATAGTATTCTTAGCAGTTGCAAGTATTTAAAGAATAATCTCTCTATTTGTGATATTTCACATTGTTATAGAGAGATTAATATGGTGGCTGATGTTCTCTCAACGTCTAACCTTGGTTCTGAATTTGGGGTGCAATATTTTCAACAACCTCCTCCATAAGCTGTCAATGCTCTCATAAATGATTTGTGTGATTCTGTCAAAAGTAGGAATGTAGCTGTTGCTACTTAATTTTGTGTTTTGCTTTTTGTTTGGGCTTTTGGCCCTTTTGTATCCAAAAAAAAGAGAAAATAGAGAAAAGAAGGAAAAGGGCACTGCTACAATGGCATCCAAAACTACCAAGTACAAACACATCTAAAGCTTCTGATGCAGTTTGAGTACCAGCAAAATGATTCTAGGTATGTGAAAATGAACGTTCTTGTTGCGAAAATATGCCTCTCAATAGTACTATGTATATATTAAGTATTAACAATTGTTGTTGGCTACTAAAAGTCTGATCCCTAGGAATATATGGTAAACTTGTCCCATTTAGAAGCATATACACAAGAATTGCATCCAACATAGAGGCCAGTTTTCCGAGCCATACATAGCCAAAATGATCTTGGCTAAGAAAATATAGACTTCAGGGTTATCTTGAGCTGCAAGTTCTATAGGGTTTTCTGTGTCAAACTCACACCGCTTCCTCGGAAAACAAGAAAGGCAGAGGTACCAGTATTTGGCAACTTGCATTGCTTAATAGAATGCATGTCTTCTTTTAGCATCATGGGAAAAGTTGCACACCATTTTTACATACAAAAATGTTCTGATAAACATTTTACTAGTGGTACCACACCTTATTAAGTTCCATAGTAGTACTCAAGCGTGCATGTACGTAGTTCAAGCCATACGCGATAGCATACTACTGATACTAGTACTGACGCGCAACAAAAACACCGATAGTCTCAGCAGCAGCAATAGTAAGGTACAAATCATAATACAGAAAGAAGAGAGCATTATCCCCAAAGAAATATCAAGACAATATTTCATAGGGAAGTTGTGTTTGGCTAGCTAGCAGTCTAGATAGCCAAAGTCTCTCCCTAAGATGGAGTATCATGAGTTTTGGTATTCATGTAACCCTTGTATGTGCTCATGAATTTGGCCATAAACTCTGCAGAAAGCGAGAGTAAACTTGTGTTAAACCAGAAGATCAGAAAAATCGATTACGAATTTACTTAAACTCAAGCACATGTGGTTTACCTTCTATCCTCAAGAACTGTTGTATGTTCTTCTTGGATGAATCATTGAGCCTTTTACCCATTTCCTCTTGATGTCGACCAAATGTCAGTGTTTTGTCACTCTCAAACATAGATTCATCATTCCTCTGCATTTATAGAACATAATTTGATAACCATAAGCATCACACGCATGATTCATCAAAGAAAAAAAAATTACCAAAGAATAAGTTCTGAGTAATGTGGTATCCATACATTGAATTCACCATACATCCCCTCAAGTCGAACCTGGCAGTTCCCATCCAAATACTTCTTCAGCTCTGCAACTAGGGACTACATTGTATTTCGTGTATGTAAGAATAGGTCAGTACTTATTTCTTCCATTATAGTTTCTACTCAAAACAGGCAAGAAAAAGCCTACCTCGAAAATAAATTCAGGAGATACACCATGCACTATCAGATTTTGAAGCTTTCCGCGGATAATGTATAGCCTGTCAAAGGACATGGATGAGTTCATTTCAGTTTTCTTGTCAAAAAATACAAATTAGAAATAGTTTTTTGACTGAATCCACCAAGAATTTTAATCTGTGGGATTTTATAGAACTTCATCCCTATTACTTATCACATAATAGTGCGAGAGGAAAGTTCTATAAAATCGCCACACATTGCACAACTACTACAGTCCCGGTGAGCATGTGTACTAATTTGGCAGGGGGTTACTGTGTCAAAGTTTCAAATGAACATACTGTTTCGGGCTTTGCTCTTTGATCATATTCTTGCCAATATCTGCAATTTCATCCTCCCAACCTGTCAAAATTACTTGATCTTCTGTAAAGGGATAAGAACTGCAGGTACATCAAATTACAAACAAGTCAGGAATAAGGGGATGTATAGTAAAACTAACAACTTCAAACCTCAAGTTGCATATGCATGTAAAATTCACACCAAATATTCTCTTACCCCTTTTTCCAAGTTGCCTCAAATGAACGAATTGCCAGAAGACAACTGTTTTTGGAATTCTCAGCAAACCTTTCAGCAAGTTGATGTGGCAAATCTATGCCTTCTTGTTTGGCTATAAACATTAGAACTTCAACAATCTGAAAATGCAGAGAAGATACTTAGAAACGTACTTTTTAAGGATTCTAAAAGTACAACATTGGATTTGCCATTTTCTATACCCTTCAATTCTTAGGATTAGTAACTAGTACAAGTCCCCACCTCATTCTTAGAAGGCGGTAAAAGCTCAACCACAGTACAAATGGCCTTAATGGCCTGAAGCTTTGCCACATCAGAACAGCAGAAGAAGACCTTATTGCACCCTTTATACCTTTCTAATAGCCATTTGATATAAAGTAGGGCATCTGTGGATAGCTTATCCGCATCATATAAGATCAACGCTGCAGAAACACAAATGTAACTTTGTCATCCTAGTAAGTAAATTAACTACTTCCTGTACTAGCTCTGTAAGATTGATACAAAATTGATTCAAATTTATACCTCGACAGTTGTCGAGGCTGCATGTCGTAGTTGATTTGTTAGGTATCTTGTGCTGTGTTTCCTTCATGAGTTCAACAATCACATGCTTCTCATAACCTTTCAGTTCAGAGAGATTTACTTCTACATGTTGAGGGGATTGCTTCACATGTACTTCAATGCTGCCAACCACTTCACCCTATAAGAATAGTTCTCGAAAAGAAGGTCATGAGTCTTTATCTATGCCTACATATAATATATATATATATAGATAATGTCATAATGCAGATAAATGAAGATTGAGATGCAGATGGTGTATAAGATGGATCATTGTACGTGATGACATTGTGGTACACTGAGCACAGGTAAATCTGATGCTCAAACAGCGGGGTAAATCACCATGTATGCTAGACCATAACCACCAGGGGATACAAATTGATGTAGAGGACAATTGAAGATTGTAAATTTGTATATATCCAAATAGGGCGGCTTTTAAATGGTGGAGTTGCTCATAAGTTCTCCATGCTATTGTTAATGTGTCTAACTTAAACAGAATAATGCACAAATTAGCTAGAGTGGTGCTGTGGTTGCATATGTCAAAAGATCCAGCACGGTTCTTTCTTGTGTAATTCATGGTCATAGTTAGAGAATTGAAATCCACACACCCAAAATTGTAATCCACATGCCCACATTTTATTTTTAGTTACTTAAATTTTGTCCTTAGTAATTTAAATTTTGTTTTCATAATTGAGTGTTTACTAAAATTAGAAAGTGAATGTGTGGATTGCAATTTGGGGTGTGTGGATTTCACATCCCCATAGTTATTGTGTGCTACATTTGGTTCAAATTAGTTAGTATTTGTTCCATTTTTGGGATTTATGATAGCTCAACCTTTGTGGCACATGTAGCTAGACCTAGTTTGATATTGAGTTTTGGAATATAAAATTACTTATAATTATCATTTTGAATAGATTTCATATTTGGTAAAATTTTAAAAACTGCTTATTCATGTCATAGGAAAATGACAATTGGAATTGGTCTATTCATTCTTATTGGATAACTCTCTTATATAGAGGTTGAATACAACTGTTACAGATGGTAATTACAACTTAATAAAAGATAATTATATCTTATTGCTCAATTACATATAATCACATGATTATGTCTTCATCAAAGACACTTGATGCATATTTCCTTCAACAAATCAAATTTTTTAGATTAAAGAACCACGATTTTTAAAAGCATATAACAGGTTGCTTATTTAAAACTGAGGTTTCTTAAAAGAAAATTGAAATTCACATTCTCACTTTTTATATTTGGTAATCATTAATATAAGAAGACAAAATTTAAGTCACTAGATAAAATTTAAGTTACTAATAATGGTAAGTGGGAATGTGGATTTCACTTCCCTTCTCAAAATTGGGTTTTCTCACCTCAATACCAAACTAAGCCAAGTAAAGGTACAGATTTGAACATGTATTACATGCTGAGAGTTCAAAGTAAGTTTTGAAAGATTTCGAGTGCTTATGAAGTCATATTAATTGTATTTATTTTTCTGATCTTCTGAAGTGATGAAACCTAAATTACCCTAAATAGTCGTAAGTATTTACTGCCTTAGTGCATTACTATCTTGATCTATAATGGAAGTAGTCTGATTAGGGAAGGAACATGTAGACATTTTTGTGCTGAGCATAAATCATGTAAAGGTTTCTGCCGTTATAGTTTGTTTCTTGATTTGTTAACATATATTGGCTTCTATATTTGTCTTAATAGTGATCTGTTTTTTAGGGTACATGTAATGATGATATGCTGAAAGGTTCGATTTCATTTGTTGTTGTTACGCAGAAGAAAAGTGGTCAGTGAGCATGGGATGAATGATCCCAAATTAATTTGAGAACTACCTTTAAGTCGAATGCCTTGAATTCCTCTGTGGCCTGAGAATTTCAAAGGGAAAAGAAGAACTGATATCAACAAAAACTGTTCAGTTATCAAAGAGCAATGTAGTAGTTGATCTTCATAGGAACTGCCATAACATACATTTATAGTGTCACGTCCAAAAGCCTCTCTCAGCATAGCCCAGATCATAGTTCTCTTGCCCACACCCGGAGGCCCTATGAATATGAAATGTCCACAGCCTCCACCTCTAGCCTGTGATACAACCATCAAGAATTTATCTACCATATCAGATGTAATCAGACCAAAATAAAAATATATCATATGTCAGATGTATGTTATAGTAGGATTACAAATGAAGATGAATCAATCAATTGATCAAAGAAGGGTAAGTGTTGATGCATACCAAAACCTTGAGCTGAGTTGCTTTGTCTCTATTACATATGAATTCTTCTAGGCACTGGGGCTGGTACTTGTCTGCCCATATATACTCTTTTTCATCTATTACCTTTTCGGTATCTTTTGGCGTAGCAGTTGTAGCTTCTTCTTCTTCAAGTACTCTCTCCCTCAATGGCTTCTCTTTGGTTTCAACAGTGCGGATGATGTCTTCGGTAACCACCATATTCGATGTTTCTGAATGGACTGACGGTTCATTCGGTGTTACTGGTGTAGGACGCTTATATTTCACTGCAGTGTAGGTTGCTTGAGCCTTAAGCTTCTTGCTGTAAAGCTTGCCTTTCATAGGGCAGCAAGAGCTCCACTCCCTCACCTTTATCATGAAAGTTGAGAAAGATGTCATAGTAGAAGTACAAGATAGTTGGCTTTCGCCCGGTCCAAGACTAGGAGGTACAAGTTCTTTTAGATTCGGATATGTGAGACCCCGAATGTAGTATGGACTATATTTCGAGAAGTCTCTTTCAAGCTCAGCAGTGAAGGCCTCATGAAGACTAATTTCATGAACCCTGTTCTGAAGCTCACGATCGAGACTCTCCTGTCTCCCGTTGTGGTTCTCCAGACACTCTTGTGTGAAGTTTGTGTCAGTATTCCTCCTGCCAACAAGTTTTTGTATCTTCTGCACCAAAGAGAACTTCGAAGTTAGTGCTTTCGATATGGGAGCTGAAGATATAGAGGGAGCCAGAGGAGAAAGCTTATTAGTGTCCGAGAGCTGGGGATAGGAAGGTGGGACTGAAGGGCGTGGCATTGCATGTATGAAACTGCAGAGGCGAGTCTGCAACTTCTATTGCTTCCAAGGGGTTGGAAATATGGATGAGATCAAAGATCGGTATTTTGGTACATTTGATGGTGATGTGTTGTGAATCGTGTTATAAGATAAGATGGTGGAAACAACTATGAGGGCGTGAAGTTTCATGGAGAAGAAGGATGGCGTTATGAACTAGATATATTGTTTTGTTAAACTTGAAGAGTTGAGTGTCAAATTAACCATGCTGCTAGCAGCCGGATTATATAGCATATACGATTCTAAACATTGTTTTAGAAACCAATTGTATTTGGTGTTTGTTGGCTTTTGTTTGGAAGCTTATGTGCCTTGTACATGCCAGACAGTAATCGTTTTTTAATCATTCAAGAGATTTCAAAGAACTCCTTCTCTGGTGCCAACTAACTAAGTGTACCACATCCACAATTCGTGGTAGATTTCAGAAACTGCTGGTGATATCACACCTCGTAATGCTCAAACCTCTTGATCAAAAAGTTAACTCAACAGTAAGTTTCGGTTGCAGGTAATCCAGAGCTTAATCTGTATTGTTAGGACGTACTCAGCAATTAAACACTAGTGGGAGAAGAGTTGCATGGCAAATTCACCAGAGCAAGAACTAAGATTTTCTTTTCTCATACGCAACAGTGTTGCATACTCGGAATAAGATGCTTACAGTGACCTGAACCTTTGAATTAGGCCTACCCCATCCTCTTCGATCTAGGACTGTAGTTTGTTCATTTGGCTTGTTGCTCCATTTTGCTAACACTACCAGGATAAGCACTTTAGCCGACGAAAAAACCTGTTTCAACAATTCGTCGGCTAAGCTCTTAGCAGACGACCTGTAGTCGGCTAAGAAGTCGTCGGTTATAACTCGTCGGCTAAAGTTATAGCCGACGAAATAAAATCCGTCGTCGGCTAAGTGTAAAACTTAGCCGACGACATAATTTCAAAAAATTCGTCGGCCAAACTCTTACTTTAGCAGATGAAATATTAATATTTCGTCGGTTTAAACATAAGACTTTGGCCGACGAAATATTAATATTTCGTCGGCCAACTTAAAATACTTTAGCCGACGAATGTACTATATTTCGTCTGCTAAATATTTTAAAAACTTAAAAATTAAATGGAGAAAAACGGACGAAGTATTGTACATTTCGTCGGCTTAACTACAACTTTAGCCGACGAAATATGGTAAAGTTCGTCGGCTAAACGTTGAAAAAAAATTACTATATCCGACGAATTATGGTAAATTTCGTCGGCTATAGTACTTTTTATACTAAAAAAACTACAAAATTTCTAAATTACCATCCAAGCAAGCTGCAAATTACACAAGCAATTTGATAACCAACAAAAAACACCATCAAATGTAACATAAACATTTTGCATTAAATTTTGAATTTATAAATTGTTCATAAACCTAAAAAAGTAAATAAATAATTGTTCATAAACCTAAAAAACTAAATAAAGTCGATATCATCTAAATCAATATCCGCGCCAGGATGAGGTTGCTGGGGAGGTTGCGGCGGTTGAGGTAAGGGAATAGGCGTGGGCATGGGTGGAAGCGGAAGTCCGTGAAGCTGTGCAGCTGAAAAATCGTGCATGTACTGGAACATCTGCTGCTGCTGTGCCTGCTGGGTGTCATATACTGCTGCATTATACTCCTGTAAAGCGGCAGTATATGCTGTCTGGGCGGCTTGCTGTTCCCGTAACATCTGAACTTCCGCCTCAAGCTGAGTCGTTCTGCTGCTGGTCGAGGCTCCTTTTTTCTGAAATCCAGGAATGGTCTTCAGTACCCCCTCGCCCTTCTTTCCTAGACCCCGACAGTAGAAGTTATTTCCTCGTGGTGAGAATGATGTGCCCATGATCCTCGCCCCAACGCTGAGATCCGAAGTGTCTATCCGGGACATGACTTCGGACATGTCTTCCTCTTGCGTGTCAGGTCATGTCTCCCTGACTATAGCAGCAATCACCTCGTCACTAGCCTGCCTCACCCTCGCCTAATTTGATAGGAAAAAAATAATTAATTAACATTTTGAAATATATATATATATATATAAATATAATTTACTAAATTTGAAAACGTAAAACAACTTACAATATCCTCCTGGGCATCAGGATATGTCTTCTCGTACGTATAGACATACCGGTTGACCTTTGGATGTTTCCTGGCCGCCTCCTCCATCAACGATGCGAACGGTCTAGAACCGGCATGATGGTTCCTTGTGTTGCGTTGCCGGTTCTGAGCGTTCACCCGGGAAACGGCCTACAAAGGAAAAAAATTAGTAAAATATTTTAAAACGTATTAAATATAATTCAATATAATAAATTATTATTTTAATTACCTGTTTATGTGGGTTGTTGAATTCCGATATCAGAAGCCAACGCCACTCGTATTCCCTGAACTGGAACTCAAGGGGGGTGTCAGAACGTTCGTTCCCATGCGTAGTCCAGTGGGTCCGTAACTCGTTCTTCCACTCCTCGTACCTGTAATACGCCAAAAAATTATAAATATTATTAATTATACATAATTTTCTTTTGTCATTAACTTTGCAACGTACATTCCCCCATGCACAACGTCCGCCTAGGTGTTCCTCAGGTACTGGGGAACGTCAAACCACACCTGCATTAAAACATTTATTAGTTTAGGTGTTCATAAATCTACAATGTAATAAATAATGTTAAATGTGAATTTTGTTATACTCACCGACATTGCGTTGTGGACCATGTCCTTAACCTCCTGTGGGACCTCACCCTAGTCTGACCACAACATAGGGACTCTATCCCTAATAAGCGCTCCCACGCGGCCGGAGTACATCCTTGTCTCACCGCCCGATACTACGTTCTCATCCCCGTCAGTATCAATGACGATCCTTCCCGAGGTACTCACTGTCTTCTCGAGAGCCTTCCCTGTGACGAGACCTCTCTACTTCCTTGTCGGTTTGGCTCCGACGGTGTCTATCATAAATTGATTATTAATAAATTATTTTTATTATAACATAACAAATTATTTATAAAATCATTACCTGAGGGCGTTGGGGCGGATGCGACGGACTCCGAATCTGTCGCCGATGATGATACCCTCGCAGAAATTAAATCCGTATCAAAAGGCACGAACAGGTACACCGCTGATGGGGTCACCTGCGGGGGTAGTGGATAAATCGGCGCCCTTGAGTCATCGACTGCAGGTAATGCCGGTATCAAGCTCAGAAGGTAGAGAAGAGGCGGCGACATCTGTACCCCGGAAGACCCACCCTCTGAAACAGTAGGGCCCAGAGTCGATATCCTGTGTATCTCAGGCATACGTGGTGCAGACACCTCCTCCTGAGTCGGAGGCCACAGCTGCCGAGAGGAGTGAGGGACGCTCGGCTGCCTGGAGGAGCGAGGGGCGTCCGGCTGGCAAGAGGAGGGAGGGGCGACTGGCTACCTAGAGGAGCGAGTGGCGTCCGGCTGCCTGGTGAAATGTGTGGCCCCCAACTGTCACTGTGTCGGCTCTAGAAGAGATGCCTGTCGGGCCGTCATTGGGCCCTGAAACGAACCCCGAGGGTTGCTAGATGTTCCCTCAGACGATTCACCCCTTTGGCCCTTCAAACTCTTTGATTTACTAAATAATCATTTCATCCTAAATAATATAATTAATATTTTGTTAAATATATAGCATTATAAAAAATTATCACAAATATATTTAATATACCAATTAATACACCCAATTTGCTAAATATACCAAATTGACTAAATATACTAAGTATACCAAATTCACTAAATATACCCAAATATATTAAAAATTACCAATTTACTTAATATACCCAAATATATTAAATTATACCAATTAATTGAAATAATTCAATATAATTCAACATTATTACCAACAATAATATCACAAACAACATTATCACAAACAACATTATCACAAAACCTAATTATCATATAATTCGATATCTTGAAAAAAATTGAAAATAGTTCTATAATACAATATAAACATGAAATTGCATACCTTATTTGTTTGGGAGATGGGAGAAGCGGAGTGGAGGCCGGAATTCGTCGAAAAAAGTGAAAGAAAATCGAGAGGAGAGGGAGAAACCGTGCGGCCGAGAAGAGAAAGGAGAAGGAAATAGGGTTCTATCGCTGGGTCCGAATATATAGGAAGAAGTATTCGTCAGCTATAGTACCATTTTAGCCGACGAAATTACTAAAAAACTTCGTCGGCTATAGACCCACTTTTAGCCGACGAAATTACTACGAATGTTTAGTAATTTTGTCGGCTAAAGTACATTTTATAATTATTTAGTAAGTTCATGTACAATTTACATGTTTTATCTTGTGCAACGAAAAACCGACCGTCAGATATCATCATTATGTTGAAACATGTGTGGGGATAAATTTTCAGCATCATCAGACAAACTTAAGGACGCGATCTACACGGTCAATCTCGTTAGTCAAACCCCTAAACACAAACAAACGGTGATTTGACCGCCTAAATTACGTATTCTGCCCGGACCTTCAACTACAAATAGTTCAAATCAAGGAGACGCAACTAGTGGTATAAAAGTTTTAAGAAAAATAACCGTCGGAGATAGGGCGTCCTCTATGGAGAACAAATGAAAAAAATGCAATGACGGCAAGTATTGGTACCTAAACTTATCGAAATTATGTGATTTTTCAACCATAGACATATTTCATCGTTCCGGTCATATCTTATCTCACGACTTTTTTTCGTTTGAAGCTTCTTCGTATAGTTTGTTTTTAAAACGGAACATTTACTTCACACTTGGTAAATTAGTTATACAACATTAGTAGGCATATTTTGATGGTGACGATCAATCTTGTGAAACGAAAAACCGACCGTCAGATATCATTATTATGTTGAAACATATGTGGGGGTAAATTTTCAGCATCATCGGACAAACTTAAGGACGCGATCTGCACGGTCAATCTCGTTAGTCAAACCTCTAAACACAAACAAACGGTGATTTGACCGCCTAAATTACGTATTCTGCCCGGACCTTCAACTACAAATAGTTTCAAATCGAGGAGACGCAACTAGTGGTATAAATTTTTTAAGAAAACGGTGATTTGACCGCCTAAATTACGTATTCTGCCCGGACCTTCAACTACAAATAGTTTGAAATCGAGGAGACGCAACTAGTGGTATAAAATTTTTAAGAAAAATAACCGTCAGAGATAGGGCGTCCTCTATGGAGAACGAATGAAAAAAATGCAATGACGGCAAGTATTGGCACCGAAACTTATCGGAATTATGTGATTTTTCAACTATAGACATATTTCATCGTTCCGGTCATATCTTATCTCACGACTTTTTTTCGTTTGAAGCATCTTCGTATAGTTTGTTTTTAAAACGAAACATTTACTTCACACTTGGTAAATTAGTTATACAACATTAGTAGGCATATTTTGATGGTGACGATCAATCTTGTGAAACGAAAAACCGACCGTCAGATATCATCATTATGTTGAAACATGTGTGGGGGTAAATTTTCAGCATTATCGAACAAACTTAAGGACGCGATCTGCACGGTCAATCCCGTTAGTCAAACCCCTAAACACAAACAAACGGTGATTTGACCGCCTAAATTATGTATTCTGCCCGGACCTTCAACTATAAATAGTTTCAAATCGAGGAGACGCAACTAGTGGTATAAAAGTTTTAAGAAAAATAACCGTCGGAGATAGGGCGTCCTCTATGGAGAACGAATGAAAAAATGCAATGACGGCAAGTATTGGCACCGAAACTTATCGGAATTATGTGATTTTTCAACCATAGACATATTTCATCATTCCGGTCATATCTTATCTCACGACTTTTTTTCGTTTGAAGCTTCTTTGTATAGTTTGTTTTTAAAACGGAACATTTACTTCACACTAGGTAAATTAGTTATACAACATTAGTAGACATATTTTGATGGTGACGATCAATCTTGTGAAACGAAAAACCGACTGTCAGATATCATCATTATGTTGAAACATGTGTGGGGGTAAATTTTCAGCATCATCGGACAAACTTAAGGACTCGATATGCACGGTCAATCCCTTTAGTCAAACCTCTAAACACAAACAAACGGTGATTTGACCGTCTAAATTACGTATTCTATCCGGACCTTCAACTACAAATAGTTTCATATCGAGGAGACGCAACTAGTGGTATAAATTATTATTTTACTCATTTAACTTTAGCTGACGGATAATTAGGGTATTCGTCGGCTATATTATAGGGTTTAGGGGTTAGGGTTTACAGTTTAACCGACGGACAATTAGGGTATTCGTCGGCTAAGATGGTTTTAGCCAACGAAATACAGCATATTTTGTCGGCTAAAACTGTCAAATAGATAAAAAAACAGGTGGTTTAACCGTAGGCATACTAATTTCCTGCATATAAAACCAACATTAAGAAACATTATGAATTCAACGGCTTGTAACATATAAAACACACATTAATTTGTATTACAAATTCAAACTAAGAAGGCTCGTAATCAGAATCATCCGATGAGTCTTCTTCGGTGTCAGAATTAATTTCTGGCAATCTATGCATTTCTACATCACAAGAGTCGTCGTCTGTTTCTTGATTTGGATCCACATCAATAAGCCGAGCGTCTAAATCACGAATTCGAACCGAACGACCCGCTTTAAAATTATTAAGGCGAATTGTAGAGGAGTCAGGAATACATATTGCACTGGGTTCTTGATACGCAACATCTTCTTCCTCGTCTTCGGCCTCTCCAAGTGTAGCCGCCCGGTAAATGTTTCGAGGGTGCACAAGATTGACGACTTTCCACGCGTCACCCTTAACAAGGTCATCAAGATAAAACATTTGTTTCACCGATGTCGCAAAAACAAACGGGTCATCTTCGTAACAGCTTGTAGTAGTGTTCACCGATAAAATCCCGTACTGATCATTCTTCATGCTCTGCGAGCTTCTAGTATCAAACCATCTACACTTAAACAGGTGCACGGTCATGCCTTGCCCATAAACGAGTTCCACCACTGAATCAAGAACACCGTAATAATCAACTCAATTCCACCCACCATGCGCCATCACCCCAGAATTCTGTTTCTCCGTCTGTTGTCTCTCTGTTCACATATAAATTGCACGTCATTCACCTTGCACATCGGGTAAACTCTTGACATTATCGGCTTCATAGCTAGAAGTCTTAGTTCGTGAGACCAATTTGGGTGACCATCAAATTGAATATGGTTCATCTGCAACCAAATATTCAATGTATTGTAAATATGATTAATTATGCAATGAATGAGTCATGAGCAAAAATAAAGAATTACATATCCAGCCGCCAAAATAGTTCGTGAACTCCTTGTTGTGGTAGTCGAGATCACCTTGAATGTATGGACAATATAGATGGATGTCTTTCCAGTATTCAACTTCTGGACAGTTAATCAATACCCACCAATGGGCTATCACTAGCTCATGTGGTTGCAACTTGTAAGACTCTGGTAAAATTCCATAAACTTCAACATCATTAGAGACTATGGAAAGGTTAAACTTCGGTTCATCAACCGGTATGGTTTGTGGAGTTTCCTTCAACGCTCCTAGATACAACTTTATATAGGTGACGCACTCGTGCGCAATATATGCTTCAGCTATACATCCTTCAGGTGCGGATTTGTTAGCCACATAAGCTTTGTAGTCTCCAAGCTGTCTACATATAAATAAATTTGTTGTCATATGTTACGATTATACATTGAACATGTACAATAAAAACATGAGGTGTAAAAAACATACCTTTCCATAGGATACATCCAAGTATAGTGTACTGGACCGGTAAGCAACAATTGCTCGGGAAGATGGATCATCAGGTGCGGCATGATGTCAAAAAAAATTGGAGGAAATATCCTCTCAAATTTACACATGATATAAATAATGTCCTGTTGCATTTCTCGGAGATCATATTTTGTCACTTCCCTTGTGCATAACTTCTGGAAGAATCTTGACAACGCTACTAACGGCTCCACCACCTGACGGGGAAGGAATGGTTGAATGAAAATAAGGAAGAGACGTTGTAGCAGAATATGATAGTCATGACTCTTTAACCCGTACATTTTATTGTCCTGAATGTTTACACACCGGGCTATATTTCTTACGTAGCCTGAAGGATACTTCACATAACTCAACCACCTGAAAATTTCGTTCTTCTGGTCAGGCTTCACGGTGTACGGATCTTGAGGCATTTTTTTCTTCCCTTCTTTTCAACCATAAATGTCTTCGTATCTCCATTTTTTTAAGATCAATGCGTGCCTTCGGACCGTCTTTCGTTTTTCCCTCCAAGTTCAGCACGGTTCCCACCACACTGTCACACACATTCTTTTCTATGTGCATCACATCTAGGTAGTGCCTGATCAACAACTTACTTCAGTATGAGAGTTCCTAGAATATGCTCTTATGTGTCCAAAATTTATACATGTCGGGTCTGTCGGGTATTGCCGCCACTATATTGGGATGATTGCTGAGCTGTCCAAAATCATACTTATTAAGCACTGCTAAAATTTCTTCCCTCGTCTATCTTCTAGGAGTCACACCAAGTTCTACAGTCCCATCAAATGCCTTGTCATCGAACCGCCATTCGTGATCATACGGAAGGAGAGCACGGTGACCCAATCTGCATATCTTGTTGCAATGACTACTGCTCCCCTCATCGCTTAGGCACTCTGGACAAGCCTTGTATCCCCTAACAACGTTGCCCGACAACATCCCACGGGCAGGAAAATCACTAATGGTACCAACAACCATAGCATGCATCTGGAACATCTCGTGCATGAACTTATCATAAGTGGGATGACCAACATCCCAAAAAAACTTAAGCTCTTCAATCAAGGGTCTCAAATACACATCGAGACACTTCCCTGGATAACCGGGTCCCGGAATCAACAAACTCAATATATTGTATTATTTCTTCATGCACATCCATGGAGGAAGGTTGTATGGCACCAAAATCACCGACCATACACTGTATTGAAGACTCATGTTGCCAAAAAGATTGAACTCGTCGGATGAGAGCCCAAGTCTCACATTTCGGACCTCTGACGCAAAATGAGGAAACTCCCTATCTATATTCTTCCAGGTCTCCCCGTCAGCAGGGTGTATAAGGGTATCTTCGCTGTGCAATTCCCTATCAGCGTGCCATCTCATAGATTTCGCCGTGTGTGATGACATGTACAACCGTTCCAGCCTATCCCTCAACGGGAAATATCGAAGTACCTTCATAGGTTTCCAATTGCCTGCAGGAGTCAGCTTATACCTGTAACTCTGACATACTGGACATGTGTCAAGGTCACCAAGGTCATTCCCTTCTGGATCTTTACCCCAGAAGAGAACACAATCATATCTGCATGCATGGATCTTGATGTAGGAAAGCCCAAGATCTTTTAGTATACATCGGACCTTATGATGAGTGGTAGGAAGACGATGACCGTGGGGCAGCATCGAAGCAGTGTACTGTAGATAGTCATCAACAGCCTTCACAGTCGATTTTGTCTCAACTTTAATCTTCATAACGTCCATAACACTTTCAAGAACCGTCTTCTGACAACCGGGGTACACAAGGGTCTGTTGGAAAGCAAGTAGTTTGTTGTGTCACACCCCGAATCTTTTAAAGTTATCTTATGTGACACCCCGTACCCAAAAGTTACCTTTTACAGAGATTCACGGGTTACCGAGGATTTTTAACTACGATCGGTAATTCGATAAGTTATCGCTCGAGTTAATTTTCGAGTTTTTAAAAGTATACCAAATACCTGAATTGATGACTCGATGTTGTAGTACGTGTCAACACGAGTCTCCCGGTATTTTCGGAATATTTTTCGGAGCTTCCGGCTAATTTCTGTGAATTTCAGAAGTTTATGGTAATTTTTAATTATCCATCCGGTAAAAAGGGAGAATTACCATTTAACCTATTCACTTTTCACCTTCTTTAATCTGAACCATTAGATCTATTAGGGTTTTGATCTTAACCGTTGATTTGAGTATAAAAGGAATTAAGAGGAGTTGACTTTGGTCAGAAAGGAAAGTGAGGGGTTGACCGGCTGTTCTTCCTCTCGACTCCGTCACTGTGCTCCGATTTCGCCTCCCTCAAATGTCCTTCTCTCGGCGGCGCACCGGTGACCCGAGCTTCGCCTTGCCGTCCCCAACACATCTGTGGTCTTGGTTTCGGCAGAGAAGCTCCGGTGAGAGAGAATCAGAGGAGAGAAGTTTTAGGGTGCAATCGGGTTATTCCGATCTAGGTCACGGCGGCGAGCACGAGAGGTGTTGGTAGCTTCGCCGTGAGCTTGTGGACGTCCCTGTGGTGTTTATTCTCCAAGAGGGCTTAGTGGAGAGAGATTCGAAGAGGAGAAGCAGTCGAGATTTTCGGGTCATGGTTCGGTGTTCTTCGGTCACCGGCGAAGGAAAGTGAGGTATGAAAGATGACCTACTCTTCGTGTTCTAACTCTTTGTATAATTGAATTCGAGCTTGAGTGTGTTTTGGAGAAGTTGGGGTTTTTGGGCAGTGTTGGTCTGCTACTGTGTTCGGCGGCGATAGAGGTGGTGGTTCTATAGTGTTAGTATATGTTATGATATCAAAAGTTTAATACACAATTACGGTTGCCATGGTTGGAGACGTTTTGGCAATTTTGGGTTTTGAAATAATTATGTTGATATTGACAGAAGCTAGTTTAATTGGTTGTGTTTAACTTAGAGATGAAGTTTATTGACTGATGATTAAGATGGCTGCTGGGGAAGTAAGGTAGTTTTATATATGTATTCAAATTTGGTGTTAAGATGATCTGGGAATGCAAGGTTCATGTTAAGGAAGTTGAATGCTGTATTTTATTGTTTGGTGTTATTGGAATCATTGTTGGGTTGCTGACTTAGTGTTGTTTGCGTGGTTTCATGTCGAGAACTTGGTGATCGAGAAACGGGGAAACTCTGGCGAAATTCCGGCAAGTCACCGGAATCCGACGTAGATTCCGGTGATACGGTAAAACCGGCTGAATGCCGAAGAGGTAGGAGTTGATTCTTTCAATAACCTAATTGTCGTAAAGTTTCCGTAAATTAAAGAATTGGATTAATTACGGTTAATTGGACGTAATTAGGAAGTTGCCATTTTGGGAAACCTTCTAAGTTTGGAAACCTGTTAATTTGGGAAACTTTCCATTTTGGGAAAGTTTCCATTAAAGGAAAGCTTTCACTTTGGGGAAGTTGTATTTTCAGAAAGATGGTTAAAGGGTTGAAGTTCAATGAAGTTGGACACTAGTTGGTTAATTCGGTAAAATGTTAAATTGTTATCGGAAATTGATAACTGGATTTTATGAGGAAATGTTAAATCGGTATATCGACTCGAAGTTAAATATATTGATTAATACGTGACACCTTAACGTCAAGTTTAAGTGATAACGGAAATGTTCGGAAGCGGAGTCGGACTTTCGGTAAATTGAGTTAAGAGTCAATAATCGGGAAAGGAAGTCAAAAAGGTTAAAGTGTCATAAAAAGGAACTTGGTCAACTTGAGGTCAAATAGGAATTTCCTGGTCAAACTAGGAAAAGACCTAGTCAACTGTGATTGACTAATTTGAGGATTTGTTGTACAGTCTCTGGTCGGACGGGAGACGGGCTCGACTACGCGGGTAGTTCGAGAGTTTCGCTCGAGGAGCTTTCCGAGCGGGAAGAAGGTCGAAATAGTACTGTGAGTGGACAAGTTATTTTATTTAAATGAATGCATGCCCTAATTGTTGATATAATTGCATGGTTTTATGATTGTGTCGCGTATGATATGTTCCTCGGGTGCTCGGCTTTTATATTTGGATTTATGCTTATATGTCGAGGAATAGATTTATTTATTTGGGAAGAGTATTGTTGCGAATATTCTAAGGGTTGTCCATCACCACTTACCTAGAGCTCTTAGCTCCGACCCTGGTCTGAGAGGACAGACACGCCTGAGATGTCAGGTGGATATTCTAAGGGTTGTCCATCACCACTTACCTAGAGCTCTTAGCTCCGACCCTGGTCTGAGAGGACAGACACGCCTGAGATGTCAGGTGGATATTCTAAGGGTTGTCCATCACCATTTACCCAGAGCTCTTAGCTCCGACCCTGGTCTGAGAGGACAGACACGCCTGAGATGTCAGGTGGATATTCTAAGGGTTGTCCATCACCACTTACCTAGAGCTCTTAGCTCCGACCCTGGTCTGAGAGGACAGACACGCCTGAGATGTCAGGTGGATATTCTAAGGGTTGTCCATCACCATTTACCCAGAGCTCTTAGCTCCGACCCTGGTCTGAGAGGACAGACACGCCTGAGATGTCAGGTGGATATATTAAGGGTTGTCCATTACCGTTTTATATAGCTAGCATAGCGTGAAGGCGCAACCAGAGCTCTTAGCTCCGACCCTAGTCTGAGAGGCCAGACTTATTGTGTTTGTGAATATTACTCTTCCCATAATCCTTATTGGTTTATCTTATCATGCATAAATGATTTTTAAATTGATATACTTTTGGGAGAGCGTTACAGGAAATGGAGCGTTTATATTTGATTTTCGTCCACTCACTCTAACAGTTTTTAAATGTTTCTCCCCTGGGCCTTTCGTTTTTAAATGCCCAGTGATGCAGGGTTCTTGAGAGGAGGTCGAGCGCGTACGAGAGTCGAGGCATAGTCGATCATTCCGTTGCTGCTCGAAATTCTTTGGGGTAATCATCTCTGTAGACTGCTCTGACTAACCCGGTTTGGTTAGTTTTGTAGGAAGGGTTGGCCATTTCAAGGGGGTTTCGGTAAGAAGTTCCCTTGAGGTGGTCCCCGCAGGATTTACTTCGGGTAAAAGGGGTATAACCCGGGGTGGGTCCTGTCATGTTGTACCTGTCAATACCAGTAGTGTTGACAACTCTAGGGAAGGGCTTCACCAGCTCAGACATATACGGTCCTTCAGAGCATACACCGCTCTCATAAGGAAACATATCGTTGATGAAGGCCGTTGTTGGATCGTTGGATGTACTGCCCGTCTCAGAAAATTGCTCATGATCATGCGGACCCCCTGATAATGTTTCACCGTGATATATCCAACATTTCTAAAACCCATTACTTTTAAGGTGCTGCCAAACCTTGTCAATTGCAAATCGTTGCATATCGCTGCGACACTGACATTTAGTGCACGGACAATAGAAAACTGTATTCCCTTTAGCATTATCTATCACATATTCAATAAAACTAACAACTCCTTTAGCATATCTTTTGTCCCATTTTGGAAGCGAAATCCAACTCTTATCCATATCCTGAGAAGATAACATAATATATATGTATAAACGCTAATTAATTAATTAATTAAATTTACAAATCATTCAATATTCTATCTACAGTTAACGTACAATTAATTAATATATATATATATATACATGCATATATATAATAATTACTAATTAATATATATATATATACATATATATAACAACAACTTCATATATATTATCAAATCCAAATCGATCAACTCAATCACACTCAAAATACAATATAATCAACTCTAATTAAAACTCAAAATCAATGCATAACGAAAATAAAACTCTTAAATCAACTCAAAAACAAGATATATACACATATACGTACCTATATATAGCGCTACTAACTAATTTCAGACAGATTTCGACAACACCCAACAATTTCGCCAACCCCCAAACTTTTTCTCCCGTTTTTTCTTTCACATCAGCTGCTGTCTACATCTGGAAATATAAGGACTTTTAGCCGACGAAATTATATATATCGTCGGCTAAACTTTAAAAATTTCGTCGGCTATAGTTCACAGACTATAGCCGACGAAAAAAACCATTTTAGCCGACGAATTTGTTTTTCGTCGGCTAAAACTCCACTTTAACTGACAAAAAATTCACTTAGCCGACGAAATTTTTTTTCGTTGGCTAAAATTGACTTTAGCCGACGAAAAAAAATTTCGTCGGCCTGTTAGTTTTTTTTTCGTCGGCTATGATAGTTATTCTGGTAGTGTAAACGAGTTGGCATTATGTCTTTGCTTTCTTCCATTTTCTGTCTTTTCTCTAAATCGTACATTTTGTGAAGAAATAAGAAAGGGAGATCAATTTGCTAAGAGATTAATCACTAAATTGATACTTCACAAGCACATAACCAAAAGTTCATGAAAGCACCATTCCCTTATGAAACACAGATGGAAGAAAACCCGCGAAATTTCAGATTTAAATTGTTGGACTAGATGAAATGACGAGCACATACATCTTAGAAGCAAAACAGATGATGTTTATTCACCTCCTCAACCAATGATGGATCCAGGATTTTGGATTGAGGCGGGCTGAATTTTTTTTCGTAGAGTTCTTTATTTTATATTTTACATATCACATCATGTTAAATTGAAAACATATCAAATAAGAAATAAAGTTTATAGCATTTCACATTATTTCCATAAAAAATGTAAACAAAAGTACATGCCTACTCAAATTGCATTCTATGCTCTTAAATGGAAGCAAAATCTTTAATTATCGAATCGACATCATAGTTCTCGGCCAACTACTTTTCAATAAAAAGTCATATTCTCCATTTTGTTGCACAACATTGTTTTGATACGTTTCATTGCTAAAAATACTCGTTCTGTAGTTGCTGTAGAAACTGACAAAGTCAAATCAAGATGAATCAACCGATCAATAATTTGATACCGCTGTGATTTTTTTTGTTTCAAAAAATCCTTGACATAACTCAGATACAGTAGTAACATAGTTTAGCACATCATCTAGAGGTACATCAGACTCATAAATGACCAATTCACTTCTCAAACTATGCAGCTCTTGTCTTGTGAAATTGTCAGGACCCACCCCGGGTTAACCCCTTTAATCTGAGGTAAATCCTACGGGGTCCACCTTTAGGGAGCTTCTTAGCGAAACCCCCTTGAAATGTACAACCCTTCCTGCAAATACATAAAACACTTCCACGTAATATATATATATATATATATATATATATATATTCCAACCCCGACACCTGGAGCCATCCTGCTCTCCAAATCATAACTACGCTTCACAAATATTAAACTACGCTAAGTTGGGGTAATCAGAGCAAATCTACATGGATGAGATACCTAAATAAAATTGCTAGCGTCAGCGGATTAGTTGGCTATGTCTCGTATTCTGTACGCACGATCACCTCTCAGCAACCATACAACACTGGGCATTTGAAAATGAAGGGCCCAGAGGAAAACATTTAAAAAACAGGACGTTAGAGTGAATGAAAAAAATACTATTCAAACGTGAGAAAATAATCGATTTAGGCTTTCCCTTTGATTTTCTTGAAAATCCATATGCACGCCTCGTGGGGAAAGAATCTCAAATCATCATTTCGAAAAAAACAAAACATCACTTGCCAATCTCATTGTCTTAAAAATAAATGTTAAAAATAGGGGAAGAGGTTTCACCATGACGGAGACTATCCCAGACTAGGGTCGGAGGCTACTAAGTAATGAACGACCCTTTATGGTGGAGAGATTCCACCATGACAATGAACCTCTCAGGCTAGGGTCGGAGCCAAATAAGGCTACTATTGTCAAGCTTCACATCTAAAGTGGGGGCCCGTATGGTTAGCTAGCAATGATAATATATATAACGACCTATCATGGTGAAGAAAACAAATATGAAAAGTCATTAATATATGACTCCCCCCGTAAATTAAAACATGCATCTCATGCATAAGGTACGGTTTCCCGACCGCCCTAAAAACAATGGCCATAAAATAATACATTTCTAAATATAATAGACATAACATAAATTTTAAGCGACAATACAAGGAGCATCCAGGAGGGAAGCAACCCACCTTCCTGGCCCCATCGGCTCATTAAATCAACAAAATCATGTTGTTTATAAATATTTATAAATATTTGGCCATGCACGGTTTAAAATAAAAAGTCCACTCACAGACTTATGTCTTACCCTGACGAAATCCGGATCGCTTCTCAAGCAAGAACTCATCTCCAATTCAACGAATAATATTAAATCTCAATTGTCAAACGAATAATTATTTAAAATTGGCAATAACGTTACCCATGACCAAAACTTTCAAACTTAATAAACAAAAATTACCGACCTTCAACAATAGCTTAGTAATCCTTAAAGTATTTCTTAAACCTTAACCGGTAATAACCAATGACCGGAATAATATTTTATTATCGGTCAATAATACTAAACTTTAAAAATTTCAAAACCTAACCAAAACTCCTCATATCATTTTATACTATTTATTTGGCATGAAAAATTGCCCAAAAAGTGGCGGCGCCACCATCAGCAGAAATTCCGGCCAAAATTTTGGCGACCTCCAATCGCCGCTAAATTTTAATAGTAGCTTCGTCTCATCATTTGGAACAACTTTCTAGTTCAACTCGAAGACCAAATCAGCCTCTAACTAGGTCAATCGAACACAAATTGGTGGGCTAAGGAGGGAGAAATCCGATATAGATCTTCTACTGTACATTCGGTAATCAACTTGAAATTTCTCCTAAATTATGACGAGATAAGTCGAAAAGCTTACATACAATTGAAGTAGACTCAGAGGCGCTCCTTTTGGGACCGGCCTCACCACCTGAGGTGGCCTAGATCAGCGGCGGTGACGCCGAGAAGGTCCGCCAGCCTTTTTCTGGGTTTTTTCTCGAAATGGGCTATTTATAGCCTATGTTGTGAAATTACACATATGCCTATGACTTCGGACCCTTATAACTTCTTCATATAAACTCCGATTTAAGCATGCTACATGTCCACGAACTCGTATCGATGTCTTCTACAACTTTAATGAAGGAAATTTTTCCAAATTTTTGACTTTACAAAAAGTCAACTTTACGTTTATTATACGGTCAAACAGTTACTTTAAATAGTTAAAGACCAAAGTAACTAACCGTAAAATAATTCTAAAATCGGGATGTGGCAGAAATTATGAGGATAAAATTTTTCTACAAGTGCATGTGTAAATATTATCAATGTTCAATGCCATAAAACCATCTGCAGGGTTTAAAGATGAGCTCAGAATAAGTTCTTTTGTTCTTTCATTGAATCTACTCTTTAGCTCCACCAACTGAAAATCTATTGTAGCATAAAGTATGTCAACACTGTAATGATGCTCAGTTGTTATTCTTGTTTGCTGACAAAAACGACGACAAATACTCTCATTATATTCACCATCCACATCTGGTATATTAATACTATGTTGATTGCAGAAGGACTGTGAGTAAGTCCCATGATTTCTTTCAATAAATGCATTGTAACTTCCACTAAATTCATAGCATTCAAGATATCTTGGAATTTCTATTGCAATTGTCGACATAACACATCAGTAAGTCCCATGATTTCTTTCAATAAATGTATATGATTTCTGTCGACATAACACCACTAGCTCCTGCACGTAAAGACTCCGTGGATTTATCATCCATAATGAATTCAAGAACTCTACATGTAGCGTCATACTTATCAATTAAGTTACAAACTAAAGTAAAATGTGAACCTCAACGAGTAGCTCCAGGTCGATGCAAGGTACCAATTTGATTAAGACCTGTACTGGTTTCACACTCACCTACTAGTACCAATTCTGTAATGTGTTACTTGAGCAACATGAAATTCACTAAGACGTTTTGGAGAAGCACAAATAACATTAACAATAGTACTCAAGGAAGAAAAGGATACCCAAATATGATCGATTTTTTAAGCTACAACCAAGGCCAATTGTAACTCATGAGCCAAACAATAAACATAATAAGCATATAAGAAATCCTCTATAAATAATGCTTGTAGCCCATTCCATTGCCCTCTCATATTACTAGAATCATCATACCCCTGACCCCGCATTCTTTCAACTTGCAGATTATGATGGAGAAGAACGTTAGTTATCTCTTGATAATGTGTAGCTGCAGTAGTGTCTTCAAGCATCACAATATCAAAAAAATCGTTCTCTTAGAAAACCCTCAGTGTCAATAAATATTAAAATAATAGTCATTTGTTCTTTACAAGATGAGTCTTGTGCTTCATCAACAAGAATACAAAAGCTAAAATTCCGAACTTCGTCTCGAATATGCTTTCTCACTTTGTTTGCTAGAATATTGAAAATCTGCTTCTGAATTATGGGTGAGATGTATGTAGCATTTTTTGGGGCATTTTGTAAAACAAATTTAGCAACTTCCAGACTAAACTTTGTTGTATGCTTTATAAGTTCAACACAATTTCCACGGTTTCTTGAATCTATAGATTCATCATGACTCTGAAAAGCAAGACCTTGATATGCAAGATAACGAACAAATTCGATGGTTGTCTTGAGTCTTAGTCGATTCTTAAAAATATCCTCTTTTGTTTTGTCAGTTCATAACTATGTCAACATGCTACGATGATTTTATCAATTCATCAACGCATCTCACACTATTATTATGCAATGAGCATAGACCACCAATTTGATTTAAGAATACACAATGCTTTCCATCTTTAACTCTTCTCCATTCATTACACCCATCAGTGGTAAGTGCAGAATTCACTTTTAGGCCCTTTGCAAAAAAACACAGGAAGCAGAATGCTTTATTCTTAAAAAGAGAATACTCTAACCATGGCTAGTCTGTAAACCAAGAATAATTGATCCGACAATACTGGTTGCCTGACCGAATCCTTGGTTACTCAAAAAGTTTAGGTTGATATGACCCAACTTTATATAACTACGTCGAATATGGTCCTGCTGATTAACATGATACTCATAAATCTGATTTCCCTAGATCTCATTCCAGATCACCAACAAAATCTATATCTTCAATAGTGTGAGATGTGACCTGAGGTTGCTCATTGAGTATTGCACTATCAATATTGGATATTGGAGGAGTAGGAGTATAGAATCTCTAGGTGTTGAATCGACAATATGAACAAACTCTCTAGGATCTGGTATTAGGGATGTTACATAATGATGCTCATTGATTATTGTACTGTTAATATTGGTTGCAGAAGGAACAAACTGATGCTGATGCTCATTGGATGTCATGGGTGCACTTGTATTATGATCTTCTCTTATTTTCTTGAGCCATGAATCAAGAGTTTTTGTTTTCTTGGTTGGTCTCCTTTGATCAGACATTGTAAATAAGTACCTACATCATCGATTGACAAATACAACAATAAAATCAAATAATCTTCTTGCTATTATAATATCAAAAATTAAGCGCAAACACACTACTCTAAGAAGCAAATTGAGTCTCAATCCTAAAATTTAACTAGATGAAGAGCCGAAATTAAACATTGATAATATATATATATATATATATATATTTATATATATATATATATGATTATATCTATATATACATGGAATTTAGATATAATCATCGTTAATCATGGAATAAAGTAAGAAAGCTCAATTAGAATAGCAATAAGATAGCATAATGCGTGGGATGGGATCATGGAATTTGCTACAAAATTTTATTAAGCAATTAATCAATTGAGAATTTGAAACAAAAGCTCACATGACCTATATCGTAGCACAAACTACAAGATGATGATATAGCTAGAAATCATACCTTTATCGATTAAAGAGAGAAAGTTAGGTGCTTGGCTAGCTAGAAGCTTGGCTACCTCCGTAGAGATTGAAAGGAGGAAGGAACAATGACAAGGGAAAAAATGTAAAGAGAAGTCCTAATATACCAAAACAAGTTTTTAGGTAAATATATAGAAAAAAAGTTAAAATAAACTTCTTTAATTACTTAAGCAATATATATTTAATTAGAAAAAAATAGGAAAAATATATATGGACTAGATTCAATTACATATGGGCTAAGTATAGAAATTTGGGATGGGCTAGTTTTCATAATTTTTTTAACTATAATTTTGCTACAAAGTAATAATTATCCAAAATCTGGAGTGTGTTGCAGCCCACCGTCCCGTGTGTAGCTACACCATTGTCTCCAACATCATCAACGTTTTCTATCCAAGGTTTGACATGCCTATTGAATACTCTTAATAGATACGTATGACTAAAAATCTCAACAACGAGAGGAATTTTCATGAAGGCAAATAAGATGACCTGAATACCAGCTAAGAGATATGATGGGAAAGATAGTCCACGGCTTTCCTTGAAGCATTATGAGAAGTGCAGCACAAAATGCTAGCATCATGGCACTGATAGAGAGAAATAGGTCTGAGAAGGCCTATTAATATTTTTTGCGGCAAAGACTTGAGGAAATCTTCTTCTGCGTAGCGTGATGCCAGGATTTCCAAGAACATTTTTTTTGAAAGTAATATTCATTTATAAAGAACGAAGGCCAAAATGGTGAATTATAATGATGTCAAAGATCACAATAGTGTCATCGTTAGACACTTAGCTCACTTATTGATAAAGCTAGTCATTAACAAAATACTAAAGAAACATAAAAACAAGAGCCAAGACGCACAGTCTGCCAAGCTATCCAACTCCGCGATTTAAACTATAGTCAATTTGAAATCAGGCCAATAACCCAATTTCAAATCTGACATTTTAGTGGTTCAGTTTTAGGCCCAAGCCCAAGGACCCAGGCCTATTTCCAATCCCTATCAGAGATGCTTCACGTGTTGAAGACACGTTGACGGCGGAAAAGGCAGCACCTCCTCCAGCGCCTCCATACCTCAATCACCCCTATTCCTGTTCTCTTCCAGGTTAGCACCATCTCTTCATTCGACCACCATTCACGAAACTCGGCAACCATAGTTTCCTAGCAGTAGATAGTTCAGTTGACGCAATTAGACCCGATTGATTTCTTCTTCCGATCACAGGGCCGATCGAGATATTTAGTGCTCTTGGATGACGTCCACGTCAGCTTCTTCCTCAGATCCATCCTCCGAAGGTCCATCTCAGCCAGCATACGCCCGCCTGCCGTTAAAACCCTTAATCCTCATAGCCCACGACCGCATCGACATACAAGGATTTTGAAATAGTTGGATTGAGACCCTGGCAACGTTGCCGGAGACGTCATCGTCTCTCCATGCCGTAGTGCCTAAAGATCTCTCCTTAGTTGGTTGACGGAGGAAAGAGGAACCCGCCGCCGCCGCCTTGGATGCAAAACTCTTGTTTTGTGTTTCGGTACAGCTCCGCCATATATGATGCAATTGATGCAGGAAAGAACATGCTTATGTTTATTTTTTCAAGAACATCAATGATGCAGTTGTGGAGAAAAAGAGTGACATAGCATCTAAGATTATAAAAAGACTAAATATCTTGTCATTGACAAATATGGGAATTCATGTATCTTGATTATTGCCTCTCGGAACCATGAATGTTGTAGCAAACATAACGGTTACAATGAGATCACCAACGATAGAACAAGACCATGCGGTATCCTTCATCAACTTTTCTCCCTCCTCCACTAACTGCTTGTGGTGGATGATAAACATATCGTGCGGTCTCTTACAATCAGAGTGATTCATTTTTTACTACTCACTAGAAGATCTTAAACTCACCTTATGGTGCAAGGTCTCTCACTAACACACACTGGAATCGACTATGATGAGATATGTTATCGTAATGGATGTCATTGTACTCCACTACTTCATCAGTTTGGTAGTTTCCAAAAAACTGAACAAGAAGCTGATGAATGTGGATATAATAACATCTTTATAGAATTAGAGATATGCGTGAAGGTCTTGAAGAGACTTCATTAACCCAAATCAAGTATCTCTAGACCACATGAGCGTGCGTTTGCAAGAGAGGTTGGAACACATACTAAGTAACTTCTTGATTTGGAAGAGATGATGAATAATGCCCTTATGTGTTGATTCTGGATTTACATGAACTCTTCATGATCAAGAGATGCCAATATGTATCGAATATCTGAAGTTAGAATGAAAAAGATCTTGAGAAAGACACAACCTTATAATGAAACTCAATGATTGTTTTGATGATGTCTTTCCATTAATGCGGTCTTATAAAGGAAGTCGATTATTGTGTGTTGATGATGTTTTTCCATCAATCAGCTTAAGCACTCTAATGAGAGAGGCCTACATAAACTCTCACGATTTCTCAGTCTTTACACAAAGATAGAGTGATCTATTTTGTCTAATGATAGGAGCATTTTATGCTACGTTCTTAATATGTTTTTACCCTCATTTATGTTTTGTTTATCCATTATTAGTTTAGTATTGTTAGTTATTTATCATAAGGGTTTTTCTGTAGAGCAATGGCTAAAATGTACGTAAAGTAGAGAAAATGTGCACTATTTGTTAAAAGCTGACTTATGAAGTCACCTTAGGTTATCCAGATTATCGAATTGGATTTCATACTAATTACATTAGCAGACCTAGAGTCTAAATATTATTTATGACTGTACCCTTTACTCCGGGATCAAGTCACACGTAGCTCTTATATATTTTAACATCCTACTCAGACATATCCGACTTTTCTATTTATCGGTCAAATAGTTATTAACTCTAGCATACATCTATCGCTAATCTGGAGTTTAACCCCTCCGTTGAGATAACATTAAACCAGCTTTTATCTAGATTATCTCAAGCATACTTCATACCGATATACCATATCCAAGTATACAACATCCGATAAATATTAATCACATAGATATAACATAATGACAACCACGTAATTAACAAATCCACTAATAATATAATAGTCAAATTAACCATAATGACACTCTTGTAAATATCTTAAACTGTCAGGGGCAATATTGTCAATTCGCCATAATGGCAGCTTGGTAAATATGCTAAGCTGTCAGGAGCATTTCTAGGGTTTCGACCTCAGGGGCAACTTTGAAATTAACTAGAACCAGCAGGGGCAGTATTACCTTTTTAGTTTCAGTGGCAGCCTTATAAATATGCAAAGCTGCCAATGTCATTTCTGGGATTTCATCCCCAGTGGCATCCATGTAATTAACCTGAACCGCCAGGGGCAGTCCTTACATCCCACACCCACGGTAAATGGTAAAATACCACATCTACAGCTGTAAAAATCTGAGGATTTACCCCTTTTCACCACAAACTGCTCTGATCGGCCTGTCGGCCAGGTTTCAGTCCTTTTTCCTTTCCAGCCACTTCTCTACCCTATCAGATCCACAACAACAATCCAATGGAGGGAAAACATGGAGAATAGGGAGGGATTACCTCACCGTTCCTGTCCAGGAAACCTTTGAGCTTCCGGCGATGGCCTCCTAGCTACAGCTCGTCCTCGGCCGACCCCCATGGTGGAGGTAGCACCCCTCGTTACCCTCACTCTCCGTCACACCTCCAAGAGCCCTGCGGTGGCTCAACGGAGTCCCATCGAACCCCAGGGTCACGCTAGCTTGTTTATCACGCGACACACCGATTATAGAGGAATGAGGGAGGCCGAGGCAAGACTGGAACTGGTGGTTGCGAGGCTGACTCAGCGACGACATCGAGACCAGTGACTCTGGAGAGGGAGAAGAAGTGATCGGGAGCGAGAGAGAGATCTCCCCCCACTCGACACCGATCCCCCATATATATTCAAAAACCAACGGCCCTGATCGAATCTCTGATTGATCTAACGGTCCAGATTGAATAATAAAAAGTTATCATGAATAGTAAATAGATATTTTGCTATTTACTATTTACCGCACAGTAACTATACATTATCCTGAATAACTTCCGCATACAAACTCCAATTAATTCATGGGACATACCCACGAGTTTGTATTAACGTCCTCTACAACTTCACCGAAGGAAGTTTCCTCAAATTCTTGACTTATCGTAAAGTCACCTTTTTATGGTAAAATACATAACATTTACTATTCTCGTAAGCTGAATAAATCCATATTAAACAGCTCGTAGCTCCGGAAAATATTTCGGACATACCAGATGACTCGCGATGATATAATCTACCACCTAGGGACATTAATTCTATCTTCCCAAAAATCGAGAATATCTCGATATTAAACTCAAATATTAATTCAGGAAAAACTAATAGCGTGGTTGCAACCCTTTGTAACCCGTCTGATCCCGGTAAAAGGGTGAATTTTTGGACGGGGTGTTAAAATATCCCAGTAATTTTTTTCTAGGAAAATTATTTCTATATTTTTCAATCTTCTGAGTTTTCGTTTTTTCGTTTTGCAATTCTTTATGAGAAATTTTAGCATAAGCTAATAAATCAAGCCGAGTAGCTATTAAGTTAACTATTGATAATGAAAAACAGTTGTCTATATTCGAATAAGAGGATGAATTTATATCTGTAGTATACTAGATTACAAATTCATAAACCTAGGCTCACTATGCTCCGACAAATTTAACAGTAAAACATACAAAATAAGATAAAAATGGTAATTTACTAATAATAACAGAATATTATTAAAAGAATATATCATAGAGGTATCTTTTTAATTATAGATTTAAAATTCAGGTATTACTTTGATACAAATGAGAGTTGAGGTACTTAGATAGGTGCATTAAAGTTAAGAAACCGTCGGTGAAAATAACCTTACTATGCTTCAGTACTGAGGGGTAGTAATGTAATTATACCCCAGCCTAGAATACAAGCTGTCACAAACAAATACTACGTCGTCTGAAACCACGACTCTGAGTCTTCGACGTATTTCCAAATCCTCACAATCCCCCATATATTTCTTTCTTCAATCATTCCGAATTCCAATCACCAATCCAATCCTCCTCTTTCTCTCTCCCTGTAAATGACTACCTCACGCTTTGAAACTTCCACTCTTAGTTTGGGGATTTCGTTCAATCTGGTTTCTGAATGTTGGATTGATCTATGATTTTTTTGCAGGCTGCTGATTTCGCAATACTGAAGACGAATTGTTTTTTGGTTTCAATTCGGAGTGAGCTGGTTCCTCAAGTCAAGGAATGCAGGTCTGGTTAGGCATTTAGTTTATTTTTATTAATTGCATTTAATTTATTTTTATTTGTTATAGCTGGATTTAGTATTGTGCGTGCTGGAATTTGATAATTTGTTGACTCTAAGTAGCTTTTCGAGTTATTTTCGTATGCTGCTTACAGTGCTTTGGGTTGATTAATTTTCTAAATTTAATGCTTTCGCTATGTTATTGTAAAAGAATAAAAGAATCCCGAACCCTATCAATTCTACAGATCTCAACCTAATAACACGCCTGCGAAGCCCCAAATCCCCAACGCCATGAGCAAAATCAAGCATCCGACTATTCTCAATACACCGAGTTTGCATTACGAACCAGAGGAGCTGTTGAGGTTGATGAAGAGGAAACCTTGTATGATTATTATTGAATTCTCTGCTATATATGGTTCTCTAATTCCCGGATTTAGGGTTACTAGTTTCCTGTTGCTCAATTTTTCTATCTGTTTTGAATCCTGTAGCTGAATATGATACACAAGATGGCTGTCAGATATGCGGTGGCGATCACAGTCGTTTGAAATGCCCATGCTTGTACAAAATCCCACCAGAGATTGTAATTGACAGTTATTACGATGAAGTTTGCCTTGGTTGTGGGAGAATTGGAATGAAGTGCTGTTCCAAGGGAGCATATGCTGTTTTCAAGAGATGTCTTGCTTGTGGCGTTAATGGTCACTGGTACTGGGAGAACATGTGCCCCGACGACATTGTCAAGGAATTTACGGTCCCGTCCCTCGAGAAACTTGAAGAGGAGGTATTGAAGATCAAGAACAAGGGCAAGGACAACAACTATATTAGTTATGATTTTGATTTTGAGTCTGATGATGGCCGGTGTGGGAAAAACAAGTCTAAACTTGATGATTTTGAGCTCCAAATGCCGCACATTCAAGACGACCCAGAGGAGCTCCTGAGGCTGATGAAGAGGAAACCTGGTATGAACAGTTTACTTTTTTTGTTTGTGCCTGATCCTAGGTTTCTCTGAATATGTACAGCTATCCTTGTTGAAAGTTATCAGTCGCTCATTTCTTTTCTTTTCATTTGAATATTGTAGCTGAATATGATACACAAGATGGCTGTCAGATATGCGGTGGCGATCACAGTCGTTTGAAATGCCCATGCTTGTACAAAATCCCACCAGAGATTGTAATTGACAGTTATTACGATGAAGTTTGCCTTGGTTGTGGGAGAATTGGAATGAAGTGCTGTTCCAAGGGAGCATATGCTGTTTTCAAGAGGTGTCTTGCTTGTGGCGTTAATGGTCACTGGTACTGGGAGAACATGTGCCCCGACGACATTGTCAAGGAATTTACAGTCCCGTCCCTCGAGAAACTTGAAGAGGAGGTATTGAAGATCAAGAACAAGGTCAAAGATGAGCATCACAATGAGGATGATGATAAGGATTTTCTGCAGGCATGTTGCTTCACTCATACTTGTGTTGGATTTATGAATAAATCATATTAAACACTGAAAGATTGTTAAACTGTTGCAGAACAAGGAAGAGGACCAGGTTATGGTCCATCATGGGAAGCACAACAAAAACAAGGATGACTATGGGAAAGAACATGAGGCTAAACGTGAGTATATTGCTGAGTTGCTTTTTGTTCAAGTCGGACTAGGGTGTGGTTAACTGCACTTGATTTACTGTCATGCACTTAATGGACTTCATAAGTTATACCTTGTACTTGGGGTCTTAGATTTTCTGTATGCATGTTTTGTTTTTGGTGATTGCCCTAGTTTGTTTCCATTGTTTTTAGTGATCGCTGATTTCTTTGGAGAATTTAGAAGGAAAATAGTGAATTAAGTTGCTGAAATAATGGTATTACCTTATTTGGGCATTATGAATTATATTCAAATCAACTATGAGCCAAACCATCTCTCTTATCTTATCATTTTCATTTCAGAATTTAATGCATAGCTATAAGTTTTCCGCCTTTTTACCTTATAATATTTGCTTCATTTAGTTTGGCCCGGTGGTTTTTCTGTTCACATAGCAATTCACTGTGCATACTTTTATCTATGTTGTACCTCAAGGATCAATTGTTTTGAGAATCAGTTGCAGGTGGTAATGAATCTTCAGATCAGAGCAGTTTCAAGGGCTGCAAGGCAATCTCGAAGTTGGAGCAGGGGACAATACGTGTGGGTTGTAAGGTAACCATGAAGAGCCAAAAATATTTTTTTCCTCCTTTTTTATTTGTTTTTTTTTTCGATTACAAAATGTCAAAATGTCTTTCCTGTACTAGTAATTGGCACTGTTACCCAGTGAAAATTCATGTAAAATATATTAATCATATTTTCGTTCTGCCTGTTTCAGAATTTGTGTTCCCCCTGAAGCAGTTGTCCATCAAGGAAAGGAGGTTGCTGCTGATTGGTCTGAAGGTGATGAGGCTGGTGTGGTATTTCAATCTCCGTCCACGGCACAGGCTGGGTTATCATGGAGCAAGGCTGTCAAGTCTGTTAACCCAGCCTGTTTCAAACACCAGCAGGGCCTGCGTCAAGTAAACAATGAATAAGTCCACCACTTAATGTTAGTCATAGATGCATATTAGCCCACCACTTAATATTATAGTTATTATGAGCTCCTACTCTTGTTATCATTATCTAGAAACCAAATGGATGGATATCCCTGAAAATGCTTTAGCCCTAGAACTTCAATGTTATCATTATAATTTCTTGTCTGATCAAATGGATGTTATCAAATGGATGGAGATCCTACTCTTGTTATCATTATAATTTCTTGTCTGATCTCTTCAGCTCATAATATAAGTATATATAAATAAATCTGCCCAGATGATAATTTCATGCTCTAGAAAAATGAGACATTATCATGGGAAACCATCGTGATTTTTGTAGGTTTTGGATGGCAACACAACGGTGTAGGTTTGTTCTACAGGTTAACAGTACAACGTGATGAAGATCTAGTAGGAGCTGAAGAGGAGGAAAGAGTATGGAGATAGGTTGGGAGTGTAGGTAGAGAATCAAAATGTGGAAAACTGAGAAGTGAGGAAATTGATCAATGCATATTAGCACAATCTTGGTACTTTACATATCTTCTCCTTTAATTTCTTGGGCATTCAGAGGAATCGGAACATGGAGACCTTGTATAAGGTGCTTGAAGCTTGCTAACTATATATTGCAGAAGGTATGCTATAAAATCCCAAAAGTGTAAGACTTGTAGTTGGAACAAGCATATACTTAGGCCTAACCCGCCTTCAAACCCGTCCTACCCTCTTTAGAGTCGAAGACCTACTTGGCCCTCCATTAGGGCGGGCTGGCCCTAGGCTTTCTCGAGTAGGTTAGGGTAAGGGTTGAGCAAATGAAACTCGGCGACCCTATTCTAATGAGCCATTTAAGGCCGAACCTGGCCTGACCTTAAAAGCTCGTCCTTTAGGTTTTAATAATTTCTTATTTTTTATATTGTTTAATATGTTTTTTTATTTTTTAGATTCAATACAACTAATATTCTCTTTTATAGTTGATTTGCTAGCTTTGTTCCTTTGATTTCTTTTTGTTTTGTTGATTAACGATTGTATTTTGATGATTTAGAACATTAGTTCGTGAGATATATGAGTATAACCACTTTGTCTTAAATTAAGTATAATGTGTATGCATGCATGTTAAATATAACACAAAAATAAGGTTCATTACATATAATTCTAAAGTTGTTCTAGGAGAACTAAATTCTCATCCTCTTATTAATAGAATGAAACCCCTTTATATAGGGAAATATATGGGCCTCTTGGGCTATTACATGAGTCAATGAGCCTATTACATGAATATGTGTAAACCCTATTACAACATGGATTACTACATAAAGCCGTATACAAAGCATGGACCAAGACACGCATATATATCAAATATCTTTTAACACGCCCTTGTGTCGCTTGTCTTCATGTCGGTATGGTGCTTACGGTGTTGCCTCATCAAAAACTTTGCTAAGTAACAAAAACCCTGTGGGAAAACTAAACATTGGTCGAAGGAAAAAAAAGTACAATGCACCAACTACTCCATTGAGAACTCGCCATGTGATGCTCCCCCTGATGTGTGCTTCAATCGAATTTTTCTGATGAATGGTGCATTCCAACATGTATCTCAAGAGTAGATGTGAGCCAAGACTTAACAAGTCTGTCATGATCAACCACAAATGGGGATCAATGGTCTTAGCTGTGCATGCAATGTTACCTCGTTAAAAACCTTGTCAAGTAAAAACCCAGTGGGACAAAAAGCTTTGACTAAGGGAAAAGTGCAACATGGTTGACACAAGCAACCACACCCTTCACATTTGATGATATCAACTATACATTATCCTGAATAACTTCCGCATACAAACTCCAATTAATTCATGGGACATACCCACGAGTTTGTATTAACGTCCTCTACAACTTCACCGAAGGAAGTTTCCTCAAATTCTTGACTTATCGTAAAGTCACCTTTTTATGGTAAAATACATAACATTTATTATTCTCGTAAGCTGAATAAATCCATATTAAACAGCTCGTAGCTCCGGAAAATATTTCGGACATACCAGATGACTCGCGATGATATAATCTACCACCTAGGGACATTAATTCTATCTTCCCAAAAATCGAGAATATCTCGATATTAAACTCAAATATTAATTCAGGAAAAACTAATAGCGTGGTTGCAACCCTTTGTAACCCGTCTGATCCCGGTAAAAGGGTGAATTTTTGGACGGGGTGTTAAAATATCCCAGTAATTTTTTTCTAGGAAAATTATTTCTATATTTTTCAATCTTCTGAATTTTCGTTTTTTCGTTTTGCAATTCTTTATGAGAAATTTTAGCATAAGCTAATAAATCAAGCCGAGTAGCTATTAAGTTAACTATTGATAATGAAAAATAGTTGTCTATATTCGAATAAGAGGATGAATTTATATCTGTAGTATACTAGATTACAAATTCATAAACCTAGGCTCACTATGCTCCGTCAAATTTAACAATAAAACATACAAAATAAGATAAAAATGGTAATTTACTAATAATAACAGAATATTATTAAAAGAATATATCATAGAGGTATCTTTTTAATTATAGATTTAAAATTCAGGTATTACTTTGATACAAATGAGATAGGTGCATTAAAGTTAAGAAACCGTCGGTGAAAATAACCTTACTATGCTTCAGTACTGAGGGGTGGTAATGTAATTATACCCCAGCCTAGAATACAAGCTGTCAGAAATAAATACTACGTCGTCTGAAACCACGACTCTGAGTCTTCGACGTATTTCCAAATCCTCACAATCCCCCATATATTTCTTTCTTCAATCATTCCGAATTCCAATCACCAATCCAATCCTCCTCTTTCTCTCTCCCTGTAAATGACTACCTCACGCTTTGAAACTTCCACTCTTAGTTTGGGGATTTCGTTCAATCTGGTTTCTGAATGTTGGATTGATCTATGATTTTTTTGCAGGCTGCTGATTTCGCAATACTGAAGACGAATTGTTTTTTGGTTTCAATTCGGAGTGAGCTGGTTCCTCAAGTCAAGGACTGCAGGTCTGGTTAGGCATTTAGTTTATTTTTATTAATTGCATTTAGTTTATTTTTATTTGTTATAGCTGGATTTAGTATTGTGCGTGCTGGAATTTGATAATTTGTTGACTTTAAGTAGCTTTTCGAGTTATTTTCGTATGCTGCTTACAGTGCTTTGGGTTGATTAATTTTCTAAATTTAATGCTTTCGCTATGTTATTGTTCTAATTTGTAATGCATACTCATAGGATATCAAATGGTCATAGTTTCCTTAGCTCCTTGCAACTTTTTGTAGGGCATACAAGGTTTTTTTTATTATTATTATTATATTGGGTGATGGGAGAATGAAATGGAGTAAGATGCACCATTCGATTGCTTACGATGGGAACAGTCAGCTGTATCACTATACAAGGTTTTCTTGAAGAGAATCTTGAACTGCAAATGAGATGTCTTCCAGTAAGAGTCCAACTCAGCCCGTGAAGGCTGCTGGATTGCAGAGTCAAATTGCCGATGCCGTGAACAGGTAATGCCAAAACGTGGCTTACTAGAAAGAGTGTCTAATCATGATTGTATATTAATTATTTTTTTCCCGCCTATTAGTCATTTCATTTGAAAATGGGGTGCAAGTGAGGTTGTGCATTTATTTCTAATGATGCTCAGCCTTCTCTATTAGAACCTTACTACTGAGTTTTTTATGTTAATTTTTTTTTTCTATTTAAAGAAATTTGAACTTTGAGTAACTATCATTATAGCTTAAAGTTTAGTAACTATCATTATAGCTTAAAGTTTTGAACTTTGAGCTATTGTCTTTAGGGGTCGGGTACTGGGGTGGTGTTATGGCCACTAAATGTAGTTTACTGGGAGTTGTGAAGAAGTTTGCTGGGGTAGTAGTAATATAGAAAAACAGGAAACACATATGAAAATCACACCACAGCATTTAGAAACAAGAATATGAAATCTTTTGTTATTTTTAATGCAAGGAAGAGTTTTATTACTAGATATGATGCAAATCGTACATGATGGCATCCAGTATGATGTGGAGAATTGGAGAACCGCTCAAGGTGGAGATTTGAATCTAAACCATACCCTCCTAATCTGTGTGACATCATATTGCGTTTCTATGAACAAATTGAATCTTGAAACCATTATTAGCAGCTAGTGAAGTCTTGATGTCTGATAGGATAGCACTGAGGGGAGAAAGATCCAAGAATATGAAACCTTGGCATCACAATAGAGCCTTAAGGTAAGTTGAATCAGATGATTTTTTTTGGGTCAAAAGTTGAATCAGATGATGAGCCGCATAGTTTTACCTCTCTAAACCATGAGTAAGTAGTCTCGATCATCTTTCTCTCTCTCTCTCTCTCTCTTCGTTCAACCTGTGTTAGGTGATAATGGATCCAATCTTGTGGGGTCTATATCTTCATGGGAGATAAGCTGGAACATCATCTTTTTCTTCATGTCTCTCATTCCCACTTACTGTTTCTTCTTCTATCCTGTTAGATAAGAGAATTCTCATCCGAAAGATATGTATTGATCTCATAAATCGATAACAAGATCATTATTTTTTGCAAGATAACTCTTAGTAGAAGGGAGTTCCTTGAAAACAAAATGCAATTTAATTGGTGCATAAAAATGTCCTTGTGGAAATTAGATAACTGACTTTCCAATTTCTTCATTTTGGTTCCGATCACTTCCCTGTAGCATGCCCTACTGAGCCCAACCAATTTTGCAAATAAGAAGCTAATTGTTCTGTTCTATATTTATATCCTGAGATCTTTTTTTCCGTGTTTCTTTTTGTAGGCATAACTCGGAAGCACATCGTTCTTCAAAAACTCAAAGGGATGACAGTGATGTTCATCATAAAGATCTAGAAGCTATGGTACTAATATTTCGTCACCTCACCTTTAAAAAGAAGTGCTATTTAAGTTTCTTACGATAAAAAGTTTTACATGCAGGAACTTTTTTCCCTAGCCAGAGCGCAGGAACAAGAGATCCAATATCTTCGTGGGCAAGTCACTGTTGCCTGTCTGAAGGTATATAAATTCTCACATTGCCCTTGCTCCGATGTGTGTTCTCCTTGTTGTCATAGGTTTGTTTCTGCGCATTTTAAATGCTAGGCGATTCATTGGTTTTTATGGTATCAGGAATTGCGGCTGCTGAACGAGAAATATGCTTTGGAGAAGAAATTTGCTGACTTAAGAATGGTTTGTCCAACACTTGAGAATGAATAGAATTAGTTCTTGAATTCTTAAGGGCTTGTCCGGCGTTTTTGAAATCGATCTATAAAAATAATCTTTAAAAATAAAATGAGAAAATGAAATTGTAATTTTCAAATTTGGAATGTATTCGGTATGTGAAAATATTTTCCATATTTTTTGAACTTGGAATTGATGTTTTCAGTTCTTTTTGAAGAAGTTGAAAATATATTTATTTTCCACGTTTTGGATTATGTCACTGAACACATGTTCATCTCATTTATTTTTTATAATGAAAATACAAGCATACAAATGTTACCGAACACCACCTAAATCTTTATTTTTATTTTTCTTATATCTTTTGCAAATCCGAAAGGTTGTGGTCTATGACTTGTACTAGAGTTTCAAGTAATATAAATTTTTTGATAGGCAATAGATGAGAAGCAGAATGAAGCTACTACTTCTGCATTAAATGAGTTGGCCCGCAGAAAAGGTGATCTTGAAGAAAATTTGAAATTAACTAACGATTTGAAGGTAATTTCATTACTAAAATCGGTGCTATCTCTTTGAAATATTACAATAGTTTTTAGCTCGGAGCCTGAGAAGCTTGTTCTTTGTTGTTAGTTATGATATGGCAAGAATCTGAGATCAATATATTTTATGTTTTGTTGATTTCTTGCATGAGAACATTGGAAAGTAGGTTTTTATGTTTGTTCTAAAGCGAATCTATCACTCTCTATCATCATTCTTTAATGATAATCAAAGTCTTTTGACTTGTATTCTCATATGAGGTTAGTATGAATAGAATGTAAATAGTTACAACCTCAGAGAAATTAGTATTACAGAAAGGGGAAAGCTTAGATAGTGCAAATAATTGTTTTCCAATAACCTCTGTAAATGTTTGATTAACAATTGAGAGATGATATGGTACGCATATCAATTTTGTCGTCCTGGACAATTGAGATACCATGATCTCCTGATGTTTGGTATCCCTCATGTTCAGCTGATCACAAATCTTTTATATATACATAAACTGGTCAAATCACTCTAAAACTGATGAATGTATGTGAGACTTTTGGTTTGCTCTCTTTGATTTTTTGCAAACTTCCAATGCTTTGCTTATTACTCGGTAACAGATTTGCTTTTTAGGTTTTTTATTTGGCGTGTCTAGCATGTCTATTAAGCTTTCATTTCATTATTTTTCTTTTCTTATTTTCTGGCATATCTAATACTATGCCTTATTAATATTCTAGACTGCAGATGATGAAAGATATGTCTTCATGTCATCCATGCTTGGGATATTGGCTGAATATGGTATTTGGCCCCATGTCATAAATGCTTCTGCCATATGTAACAGCTTAAAGGTATAAATTGTATGGCAAACAAATAATTTATGCAACAATAATACTAGGTCACGATATAGTCTCAGTAAAATGTTATTTTTTTCCTAGTCGGCCTCTCACTCATGTACTTATTTGGGCTATTGTGGCGGGCTGCTGAAACCTAAGTTAATCTTTGCTGATGTGGCATTGCAAAAATGCAATATCCCTGTTCATGTACATTACAACAAGAAATCTAAGTCATTGTTCTCTCTCTTCTTTTCTTCATACATTATCTACAGCCTTTTATTTCGGTATATCATATATTGCAATTCGATTACTGCCAATCAGTGTTGCAAATAGCTTTCAATAGCTGGCCTTCATCTTTTCTTTACTTGAATTTGCAGCATCTACATGATGAATTGCAGTGGAAGATTAGAACTTCACATGTAAGATGGGATTCCTTTGACTTCATGATGTTGTCAACTATGATTTCTTGTGACTTCATGCTATTGTCAGTGATTACTTTTTACTTATAGTACTATACAATGCACTTTTATCCTTAATTACATAGAAAGCGTTGATAACTATAGGCAAGCTAATGGTAGTAACATATTACCTATGTGATTTATAATTAGTCTCATGTAGGCTTATTCTTTCGATAGTGACCTCTCTCTCTATATATGTATTTACGTTTTCTCCCTACAGGAAATATTAGGTGGATAACTAGAAAGTCTTTCTCAATATCCATTTCTGTTCTGGAACTTTTGATTTGTTTTGCGAAGCAGAACTTTTGTCAGATCCTGGAACAGCATGAACATTAAGACTCTTGGACAGAATTTTAACAATCTACAGTTTTTCATATGACTATTAAGGTTCAGGGGTACTATTTTCATAGCTGCGAACAGATGACGCAGGTGGGGAATTAGGTGGGACTAATATGAACTGTGGGAAACTATTGTAGAGAAGGGACTAGGTTTTACAGTTAGTCAGGCGAGACTGGGTGGGGCTTGTAGCTCGGAGCATTCAGGATAGTAAATGACTTTTGGTCATGGTTACACATTAGAGACCAAGAAGCAAGACATCTATTAGACAATTAACATAAGCAAGGGAAAATTATGCTGAAACTGAATATGTTCATAAACATAGCATAGTTATGGCATTTGAATTTCTTGTGGATCTGCCATAATACTCATTCAAGTCCATTACTATGCTTTGTTGGTTTCTGATCTTTATCAATGTATTTGTTATCCTTCATGGTTCACTTTTTCACTAAACATTCTCTCTCTCTCTCTCTCTGTATATATATATATACAGGAACAGCAAGGTTTTGATCGTTATACTGAAGCTCAACATCTGGAGCCAACTGTAAAAGTGCATCTCCACATGAATGATTTTACGGACACGAAAAATTTGATGCTAATTAATAAAGAAAATCCGCAGCAGTTCACAGCCAATATAGATAGGTATGCAATGTCGGTTAGCTGTAGTTAGGAGTATTTGTAAGCGTTTATGATGAAAATAGCTATCAATTTTGTGGCATTTTACTTCAAAATATTCTGGACTAATTTTTTATTTTATTTTTGAAGACATGAATGAATAAATGAGTCTTGATGATTGAATAAAATTTCTTAAAAGTAGTTAAAGATGATTTTGTGATTTGGGAGATACTTTTGTTCGTGTTACAGTAGGAGTTGCCTAGACGAGCCTTGTAGAATTTTTTAAGTTCAGTATATGATATTGTACAACTTTTTAGTGAAAATGAATGACAATTACATGTGGAGTCGCTCTAAATAAATTTTTGATGTGATTTTAATTGTTTCATGCCACCCTCGAGTTCTGTCACTCACAAGGAGTATAGGAAACTTGCAAATTTTTTGTAATACAGAATATCACTTGATTTTAGAAGCTTCATAGCGGCACGTAGTTGGTACTATTTTTCATTTTGAGAAAAAGTATGTCTTTTATTAATCAAATAGAAATATGAAAAAGATGAGGACAAGAGCTCCAAAGCAGTGAAAGGCAGCAGGAACAAAAGAAAAATTACATTAACAACAGCTAGGATTTTATGCATGCACCCTACTTGAGACGAAACCCTACTGCCTTCCAATCTTTGAAGGATAAAGAGAGATTGTATTCTGCTGAAAACTATTGAAATAGATATCCAAAAAGCTTACCAGAATATTTTCCGTAGTGTCTCCACCCCTGCACTTCTATGCATTTCAAACAACTTAGTCACTGAAAGTAGATTTGGTGATACACTTGGATAAGCAGATTCTTACGGAGGAAATTGGTGCATATATCAAGGGGCTACTCTGAAATATGACACTCTGTCAATGACATTAGTGAATAATGTAGTATTTAGGAGCATTTTTATTCAACATCTTTTCCTCTTTATGACAGTAATACAACTCACAGGAATATGGATGGCTTTATTCTGCATGATTCAGTTGATAAAGATTTTGCAAATGGGAGAGCTGAACAAACAACCAATGGCACCTCATATCCACAGACACCTAATAATACATCCTCTATTTCACAAGGTGATTAGTGTTTTTATCTTTAATCAGGGTCTTACCCTGTGATTCACTATGGAACCTGATGCTGCTTATTCATTTTAAAAGGGCCTGGTATAGAGAATTTTCAGATAATTGGTGATGCTGTACCTGGAGGCAAACTTCTTGGATGTGGATTTCCAGTACGCGGGACTTCACTTTGCATGTTTCAGGTATAATTCCTTTAATATTCTGATCAACTTTCATCTAATTAGTGGTTTTCTATTTATATGAGTTGCTTATGTTCATCAATGTTTGTTACCAGTGGGTTCGTCATCTTCAAGATGGCACTAGGGAGGTTATTGAAGGTAGAGAACTAAATGAATCTGGACTTTATTGATAATTTTCTTGTGTAGATTAGATCCTTTTAGGGGTAGCTGAACTTTTGACTTTGTACTGTTTATTTCATTCTGTTATTCTTCAACAGGAGCTACAAATCCAGAATATATAGTCACAGCTGATGATGTTGATAAAATTATTGCTGTCGACTGTATACCAATGGATGACCAAGGCCGCCAGGTTTTCTATATTACCTATGCACATGTTGATACTGCTTATTTTTGTGTATGTATGTATTCTTGCTTCCAAACGTGTGCACCACTCTTTATGTTTTTTCATTATGTTTAGTCTAGTCCACAATGGTGATGATTATGATGTGCATATGTTCAAGTTTGTGGAGAAGTAGATGGAAAAAATAAAACAAGTAGGAGTCTCTGTGAAGCTAAAACTGCTTCAATATAGCTGATATTTACATAAATGTGTCTCAAACCATTTAAAAAGTGCAATTTAACCAGCAGAGCATTTACCAAAAGTTTAAGATGATTTTCATAAGATGGAAAAGTTGTTAAGGGTCATTTTATTCAAAGTTGAGAAGGTGTCAGTATATTTCATAAACTGGTGGACTTTTATATCCAAAGATGCACCAAAATATGATCCTATGAATTTGTGTCACTCCAGAGTTTGTTAATTGTTAACTTCTGTGTTGTGCCAGCTACAACAGAGTTAGATGATAACATCAGGCCTTACCCACTCGTACCCTTTGATCTTTCAATGAAAATTGAACTCTAGTAATATCTATTCAGACTTCTAGATTATGTGTATTGGCGTAAATATCTACTCCACTTAAAATCTGCACAACGTCGTGTACAATTGACGACCTTAACTGTGGAGTTGTAGTGTGTTTGGTGGTACATTTTGGGGAAAGCTGTCACTATCAGCTTATGGTTTTGCAACTTATGCTTCTTATTTTTTTAACTGAAATCTGTGGAAAAGAAAAAAAAACAGGAGTTTTCGAGGATGGGAGGAGATACTTGATCAGTGAAGAGAGTTTGTTTTCTAGCCTATTTGTGGGCTTCCGTTTCTTTGTAGTTACAAATAGTTCTTAGTTTTGTGGGCTTCAGTTTCTTCGTAGTTACAAATAGTTCTTAGTTTTGTTATTTTATAAGGAAGAGCAGTTGTCTGCTTATTTCTAGCCTATTTGTGGGCTTCAGTTTCTTCGTAGTTACAAATAGTTCTTGTTTTTGTTATTTTGTAAGGAAGAGCAGTTGTCTGCTTATTTTTGAATTGCATGTTGTTTGTTTAGTTTTCTATTTGCTCAGTTCTGTGGATGTTGTGTTGTTTTGTTATGTAAATTCATCTTCTGATGAATAATGCTTCCTATAAAACAAAAAAAGAGGAAATTACAAATCCTTGTTTTGGTGCATAAGAAAAAATTGCAAAGCCTTATTCAGCGAAGTATATCCAAACTAGTCATTTTTGCTTTTATTTTGGAATTGGCTATTTATATCATTACATATCCATTTTCTTTTAGCCTATTTTTTGTTGATACCCACTGAATCCCTTTTTACATGGTTTGTTATACTTGTTCAATTGCTGATAATATTTTTACAGCCTAGTCATGTCTTTGATATAAATTAGTCCCGTGAAGCACCCAGGTCACAAGTGTGTTGTTTTCTGCACTTGTCATGCAGTTTCACCCAGAATCTTATCTCTTGACAAATCATCTGTTTTTCATTATCAGGGGGAACTAGTGAGGCTTTTTGCTAATGAACAGAACAAAATTAAATGTGGTATGTGTACTGTGCTGCCTGATGTGATCTACATAAACATTTATTCTGGAATTCGATTCTTATAGCATTTTAAGTTGGATTGATTAATAGTTATTGGTATGTATAGTAATTATCCTCTATAATCCATATTGAGGCGTGTTATTTAAGGCTTTTCCTTTTGTTGGTTTCACTTTTGGCTATCAGTTTGCTCCTCTTTCTCCAAATTCAACCGTATACACTTGACTATTAACAAGAGAAAGATCGTCAATCGTAGCTTGTACTTTTATGTGTTGAAATGAGTGGAATTTGTCACAATACGTAGAGTAATTTCCATCTATAATCCATATTGAGGCGAATTAAATATTTGAGGCTTTGCATTTTGTTGGTTTTAGTTTGGGATATCAGTTTGACGCTCATTTTTCTCCAAATTCAACCAAATACACTTAACTATTAACAAAGGAAAGATCGTCAATGGTAGATTGCACTTTTGTGTGTTGATATGAGTGGGATGTGCCACGCATGAGACTCAATAAGAATACAGTTCACCCTCCATTTCCTGAGTGGGCCCAGTCAGTGTTATGAATACACTATCAGATCCTTTGCTATGATAGGTTTATTGACTTGTCTTCAAGGACAGATGATAGTGCAAACCAACCTGCTCTGTAGCCCATATGATTTTTTAGTTTCTCTTAATTCATAAGCTTAATTAGGTTAAGCTAATCTATATTATATGAGTATAGCCCATCTAGTTTTCAAATGAAATTAAGTGCAAGTCTAATGAATTGAATTGTCAAATCTACAAAACGTTTTGAATGTTGTTTCTTACTAAAAAAAGGAACCAATGACTATTGAATTAAAACTAGGCATTTACTGGCATAAATTGTTTTTGTTTATTTATTTTTTTGGGTTTCTCTAATTTTTTAGACGTCATAATTGAAACATTATGTTTACAAATCTGGGATCTAGTGAAAAATTTCAAATTTATGAAGCAATTGTTTTTCCCTTAATTTATACATAGTATAATTAGCCCGTGCTACTTTAAAATCCTTGCTCCGTCCCTGCTTGTCTTTTCTTTGTTCTGTGTTTTGTTTCTCTCTACAGCATCAGACTAGTTCCTTTTAATAAGTTGTAACCTTATACTTGTATCTGTTTTTCATAATTAGATGAAAAGAAAAAAATATTCCTGTTAAAAGAGCCTGTTACATTTTTCTGGACAACATATTTGTCTGAATTAATAGGCCTTAATTATCTGCAAGCCTCTTCTTTTCAAGTTATTTTTTGGTCATTCTAACTGTTCTATGTTTTCATTGTATTCGAGGTACGTTATAGACCCGGAGATGCAGCTGGAAATTGACACACATATATCTAGAGGACAAGCCACTTTCAGTGTTCTACTGCTGGTTGGTTTAATCTTATTCACCACTCTCCATCTTTAGTATATATTTATAAATGGGTCCGGTTCAAGGGACATTCTTTTTGACACAAATTTTTACACTACGTTTTGACCATTGGATTCAAGTATTTTCAATGGTCTTGATTAGTTTATAATGTGATGTGGCAAATGATGTGGAAACAATTATATTTGGCCAAAATTATAAAAACCTAAACTACTTAAAATGAATTTAGGGTATGAATTTATACAAAAATTCAAATCAAAATTGGAAAAATTGAATGAATGTCGTCATCTTTGATTCCTCTAGCCTCTCTCTCACCCCATATTCATATTGTGCTCAATTGCAATCACCATAATTATTATCATAGTTAATCTTCTTCCAATTCCAAATGAGATTACTGTTCTTGTAGAAAGAGCTCCATCTTCTGAACATACACTCTTCGATTCTTTTCATTTTGTTCAAAGAAGAAACTGTCATTTCCAATTTCTAAATCCTGAATCGTGATATACATAAAATCTTCAACTCTAATCCCGTGGTTTAATAATCGGTCTTCAATTCTGGAAAAATCAATATTCGTTCGATTTAGCTAGACCCAACTTAAGAAAATTTAGGTTTGCTTTGTGTTCGTCTAACTTGTTTGAGCCCAATTAACATTGGGTCCGGAACTAGTTAAATAATAGTTTTGGACAGCATTTGGGCCAATACTAGTGGTCCAAAAAATAAACCTTTTCGGGTCTCAGCCCAGGGGTAATAGTGGCAAGCGAGACGCTGTCCTACGTGGACAATGTCGTCTCGTGGGTATGAAACTTAGGGCTCTGATAATTGAGTTCGCGTCGAAGTCTAGTGAGTTTTCGATAAGCGACAAGCATTGACTTGTGCGAATTCCACTTGTGACTGGAATCGCGTCATTCCAGTTGCTTTGTCCAAGTAAAACGAATCCTTGTGCAGCTATAGTGGTACAAACCTACTTAGATTGGTTAGTTTGCATCCTTATCGGATTATTATTCGAGCCATTATATATAAGGGGTCTCGAGGATCTGACTACAGATAAATCATTCAACTACCAAAAACAAATACAAACAACTCGACCTTGTCGATACAAACCTGACGCTAAAGCCTTACGCCTTAGCAAGATGAAATCTGTTTCTTGGAACCAACCTCGTTACACGGCTCTAAGTTCTAAGCAGCAATCTGCTCCCCTTTCTAGCGAAAGCTCTGCTCGTCTAACGCAAGTATCGATAAGTACACGACTAGTAAATTTTCCTTTTGAGGTGATGCCGGCAGGCTACATTCGTTTGACGCAAAGCTAGGTATTTCACATCCATTTTCTTTCCGCATATGTGCGGTGACACACCCCGCAATTTTTTTTAATTTTCGTGTAATTTACTTTCTGCATTTAAATTTCCGCATATGTATTATCTTCCACCCGACTGGGAAGCGAGGCCGAAAACACTTGTACAACCCAACTAAATTGCAATTGGAAGAAGATTAGCTATGATAATAATGGTGATTGCAATTGAGCACAATATGAATATGGTGTGAGAGAGAGAGAGGCCATGCCTCCTTTACTTTTTGCCAAAGGAATCGAAGAAGAAGATGACATCCATTCAATTTTTCTGATTTTGATTTGAATTTCTGTATAAATTCATACCCTAAATTCATTTTAATTTGTTTAGGTTTTTATAATACTGGCCAAATAGAGTTGTTTTCACATCACTTGTCTCATCACATTATAAACTAATCAAGACCATTGAAAATATTTAAATCCAATGGTCAAAAGGTAGTGTAAAAATCTGTGTCAAATATTTTAGGGTGCTAAAATATTAGGAGGAAACTCCAGACGTAGAGAAATGAAGTCATTTAGGAGGAAACTCCATATTGCTTTTTACATCATATGACAAAATTTATGCAATATTATATTGTTGGAAAAACAGATGGATTCTGCTGAGAATTGGGAGCCAGCAACTCTTTTTCTGAGAAGGTCAGGCTATCAGATCAAGATCAATAGCACAGAAGCTCTTGTCATTGCAGAGAAATTCTCAAATGAATTATCAGTATGTTCTTTACTTGGTGATGCATAAATTTAAAAGTTAACTTTTAATTCTGACACTCCCAAATAATTCTTTTGCATAATAGCATATGCTGTAATGTGGATTAATCATTTGTAAACTGCTAACAAAATTTCGAAGGCAAGCTGTCATCTATGGTGGATTTATTTAAAACAATATTTGAACATTTAGTGTGAAGTTTCCATTTTGTATATAAGAGACGATTCATTTCAACTTCTATGATTGCTGGTTGCAGATTAAAGTTCCTTGTGGCTTCTCAACTCAATTTGTGCTGACATGTTCTGATGGATCTTCTCATCCTTTTAGCACATTCAGTGTTCGGTAATACATAACATTTACACAGCATATTCTTAAACATAGAGAACTTGCTGCTGCTATGTACATCACTAGTACAGTTAAATATCTTTTCTCCGAGGGTAGTTCAACCACTTTTGTTCTCATTTTTCCAGTTTCAATTTTGCTTGTGGTTTTAGATTTATATCTGAAAACGGTGTGGTTTGGTTTTAGACTGGCATAATTGGTCAATCACAATATAATAATCTAACATGTTTATGTTTTGCTATTATGAATGCAATTAAACATGTTTATGATTTCACTTATATGGGTTCGCTGAATATCCATTGTAGGATGCGCGATACTCTTGTGTTGACAATGAGAATGCTACAAAGCAAGGTATATGTTTTCATTAATATGCTAAACTTCTGCATGAGTTCTTTTATTTAATTATATTTTTGGTTGAGAATAAGGAGAGGACTAGTTAATTATCATCATTTCTATATGAACTATTTAACTTCAACATATTTAAATTTTAGTCTACCTTGTGATCTTGATGCACAACTTATGGGGTTTATCACAAATGATACTAATTACTTGGGGGGCATCTTTATACTGCTTACTGATTAAAGTTTGTGTTATGCTCGAGAGCTCAAGAAACCAAAACACGTAGCTAGTTGCAATTGGCATCTTAAGCTTGAAGTAAAAAGAGATCTTTGCAAAACATGTTGTCTACTGTTAGTTTAACTTGTTAAAATAGACCTTGATGAAACTTAGGAGCTGAAGCATATGGAAAATCAGTAATCATTTTCTGATGTTAGTTTTCCATCCCTATCATTCAATTGAGCAAGGGGGTGGGGGGCTATATTCAGTGTAGCTTTCAAAATCACTGTGCTGATGAGTCTATATTGAAAAGAATCTATATACTCCATAAATCCAGACCAGATAGTAGATTCATTGGCTAGTTGTGCGTGTTGCAATACTGTTAATCAAGATCATTGGTTAGTTGAAGTCACATCTAAATGTATTTTGTGATCTGAGTGATTCCTATTTGTATGTAAAGAGTGAATCTGTAAGTCAATATATCCACGCATGTTATGACATGAAAATATTACTTTTGATGGAGCAGGCACTTGATGACAGAAGAAAAGGAAGGGTGTAATGGCTTATTTGAGCATAATGTTAATAGCCATTAGTCATTCATGGTAGAAATTAGAAAATAAAATATGATAAATTAGACACTTGAAAATTTCATGCTGCAGAAGTAAACAGATTTTCCCCCATTTATTATTGTTATTATTAGTAGACTAGCCTGCAAAATATGACAGTACATGTGAAAATTTTGCAATCGAGCAATTTAATATCTTTGCAAATACATTCATAGTCACGAAGGGAACTTCATTTTCAATTACGACTGTCCCTTGGTGCATGTTTTGCCTTACTGGTTATAGCTGGGCACATATGAGCGCAACACTTCCTGGACACTGACTGATCCCATCCACAGCGTGCCCATCGCTCGATAATTTGTCTTGAACTAGAATTACTAACATTTTATCCCAATTGAAGAAGTTGATAACCTTACTCCGATCCGTATTAGATCACCAAGATCACGGGGTGTCTCTTGGGGTTGGCATACAAGGAATTGGTTCTTTGCTGGTGAGATCAGTATAGTAGACGAGGTTGTGGTTGTGGCTGCGAGAGTTGGGTCTGACTGGTCGGATCTAATTAGATCGAGATCGCTTAGATCTGATGAGGAAAGACGGTAGGGATGGTGCAGATCGATGGTACATGAGAGTCAGCTTTAGAACTTTGTGGTCTGGCCGGTGTCATGCGGTGGTGCTGGCGGCTCGCTGGTGGTGCCGGTGGTGGATTGGATCTGTCCTGGCATGCTTGTGGGCCCCTTGTTTCATGGGCTTCAACCTTCCTTTTGGGCTTGGCCTGGGTTGGAACTTTAGCCCATTTAGAGCAATTATGCTTTTTGTTACTTTGTTACTATTTTCAATTAGGAGATGTGGGTTTTGTCTTGGTGTGGGTACCTTGCGTGTTTTGATTGTCCTAGACAGATTGCGAGTTTATTGCTTTGTCAAATGATCGCAACCTCCTAATGACATGATGAAATAGTGGTCGTCGGATATGATTTTGTGTAGCAACATAGTAGGAAAGCTGCACTATTTGTTATGATGTTTGCCTTTAGTACAATTATTTTTCCGTTATGTCACCGCTTTGTCAAAGCAAATAGAGTAGCTGATGACGCACTATTTGCTAACTAGTGCATGTTAGAATACGTTACATATTTTAATTTGGGGTTTAGACTCTACGTCCCCTCTTTTTATTCTATAGTTTTATTAATTAAGGCTTATGAGCAGCGGCATCAGCCCTTCAAAAAAAACTTGAATACTAAGGCCTCTGCTCTAGACCTTTTGAATTAAGCAACACAAACTTATTGCTACTAGATGAATGGCTGCTAGGCATGAAGCTGCTTGAGAAGCTAGCTACTCGCCTTGCTGCGTCGTGACTCGAATGGATGTCTGTCATTCCTTAATGGCAACCTAAGCTTCAATGCAATCTTCCTTAATCGGTGTCTTCCGTGGAATTGCCAAATAGCTCCTCCTGTTACATAATATGCTGACTACATCCTCGAGCTTGTAGTCACAAACTTCAATTCATAACCAAAATCACAAGATATGCCCTCTTCCTTTATGAATGCCGACCAGTTGGCCACGCTCCAAAATCACAAGATATGTGTGGTAATTTTGTAAAATAATTTCCACGAACTTCATGATTTTCTAGCATCCACTCCTTATTGGAGATCTCTACCCCAAAGCATGCTTTCATTTAAACTGCACCACCTCTTGGAACATTATTTCTTTCTCTTCTATTTCCGCTTTAGTCGAATGATGGCATGCTAGTCTCCTCCTGTACTTCTTAGGACAAACAAGAACATCTTCAACCGCCAAAAGCATGTATTGGCAAAATAACACGGGTATTGGCAAAATAACACCATCAGAGTAAGGCACGTGATTGGCAAAAAGGCACATCAGAATGTTACGAAATGGTGTGGCTTCCCACCAAGATGACACACGATTTATAATTAAGGATCTTGCTCAGATTTGCAGAACCTCATGCCAACTCTTGAACTGTAGTAGATATCTACGATGATGAGCTGCAGCTGCAATTCTCATGTCTCATCAAGCACAATAGGTATTAGAAGCCAGAGGTGGTGGCCTCAAAGGTATCAGGACACCACAAAAACTCAGTTATATGCACTCGTTGAACCATTGATGCCAACAAGGTCCGTTTGCGCACGCACAAATACATGATTCAGATTTCTGTGCACCTTGACCTTCTGACATTTAAATTGTCATAACTCTCGCTTAAAATGTCAAAATCATGAATCGTAAATTTTGCTGGAAAGTAGATATTCAGGGCTTTTCATGCATATGCAACTTGCCTAATAATTGTTTATGGATCTTCCTAGCTAGTTTATTCCGTGAAGCTACGACACAGAAGCTGCAACTATAATTTGTTGAACAGCACTCCTCTCTTCTTTAACTTGAACTTGCTAGCAGTATGATAGTAACTTCAAGACACATGAATTGTCTTGTATATCTAAGTATATGCGATGAATAGTTCAAACCTCTTGGTAGGTAAGAACATCGTTTTGCATTTTAACAAAACACAAAATTTCGTTTTGGATTTTTTTTTCAATGCAAGAAATAAAACGAACAAAAAGGGAAAGATTAAGATTAGAAGCAAAGGAAAGACTGAAACTTAACACAATTAGTTAACCATCGAAAGGCCACTGGGGAGGCCACTAATCCTTCATTCCAAGTCTTGACATGTTGACACACTACCAGGATCAGTAGTTTGGCCGACGAAAACTTGTTAACCAAAATCGTTTGCTAAGTTGTCGTCGGTAAAAACTCGTCGGCTTTGACTTTACACTAGTGAAAAAAACCACTTAGCAGACGGAATTATTCTTTCGTTGCTTAAGTAATACTTAGGCAACAGAAGTCATATCCGTCGTGTAAGCCTCCACTTAGGCGACAGAATCCATTTCCATAGCCTAAGTATTACTTAGCCGACGGAAATTCATACTTAGCCGACGGAAACATATAACATATTCGTTGGCTAAAGTATTTAATAAAAAAATTAAAAAAAAACATAGCCAACAAATTTATAGCTAATTCGTCGGCTATAGTAGTATTTAGCCGACGAAATTTTTTATAATTCGTCGGCTAAACCTTGAAAATAAATAAAAAATAATAATATAGCCGACTAGTGGATTTGGGCCCTTAGACGACAGAACCAGTACTATTCTGTCGGCTAGGATTATATATATAATATATATATATATAATATATACATTTGACAAACTTTTCGATTACATGCATTTTTCAATCTTAACCGTTAAATTCTTAGAAATTTCATCCAAATCAGTGATCATTAAGATGTTCAAAACTGTGAATTAAAATTATAGACATTAACGGTTCAATTTCGGCAGATTTGATCCTTCAAATGATTTCACTTATTTTAAAGCCTTAACGATCATCAAATTTGATGAAATTTTGCATAAATGATCTATATATATATGCATCTACATATTAAATGGTGGAGATTTTGTTTTGTGATCGAAAAGTTTGTCGAATGTCTTTCCCTTTAAATAAACCAAAATAGAGATCCCTCAATAGAAGAGCCCTATATATACATATATAGTCATTCTATTGAGGGATCCATATTTTTTATTTATTTATAGGGATATTGAATGGTGAAGATGTTGTTATGTGATCGAAAAGTTTGTCGAATGTCTATCCCTAATAGCGGGTTAAATGTCATCTATACTTGGCTTGACTTTATAATCACGAACTCCTCTATTTCCTGCAATAGCGGGTTAGCAAAGGACACGTGAGAACTCGTGTCCTTAGTAGGGCGTCTATTCCCAATGTACCCTATCATGGCGAGCATCTCATCTAATTCCCCATCCTTTCGACGTGAATTGTCGGCACCCGTACTGGATATCTCAATCACCAAATTGCTTGACATTCACGTCAGATCTAACATCCCCTACACCTAAAACAGAGTCAAACTCTCGCTATCTCAAAACCTAGACCTAAGAACAGAGAGCTTGCCGCCTACCCAAAATTCATCCCAAAAAGCACAAAAATACAACCCAGAAACATGAAATCCAAACCAACCCCATAAAACATCACATTTCAATCAAACAAACAAAGATGAATACATAGAGAACGTGAAAATCTTACCTTTTGTGAACTGGATGTGTGGCGTGGATCAGTGATGTTTGTTGCAAACAGCGGAGCTCCCACACCGTACAGATTCCAAGGAGGATAGAGCGATCCCTAGATTCACCTTGCATTACCTTGGTTTGCTTCAATTGGATTTCGCTCAGGCACTCTTCAACTCCCCTGCTCTTTACTATCTATTCTTTTTCTTCTCAGTTTTCAAACGACGTGAAAATAATAAACTCCCACCTTTTTTCTCGTACCCTCTATTTATACTGACAAAAATCCATATCAAAAATTGATTCTAAAACGACCCAGCGGTTTAATTGCTGCCACGTCAGCCTCAATCATCGCGCACATTAATCCATGAAACACGTGGGCAGCACACCCGTTATAAACACGTTTTTACTGCGTATAGTGAATCGTTATCTGTGTCACACGTCCCACAAATGACCACGTGTCCCTCATAGACTAGTCATCTATGAAGGCATGAGAGATATGGACTTATACCGGTACCGTGCTCTCACTACACATATCACGGAGCCCCACAAGCATGCATCTGAAACACCCCAAATAAGCACGCCCGATAGCGGCACAATACAACTCCACTCGCGCTACCCGCGGTTGCAGAATATCCACCTTCACAAAAATAGGGGATCACGCGGGTGGACCCTAACATGTAGAGGCTGGAATATCTCATATAAAATAAGCATGCAAAACAGCTACAAAGCGCAACGACATCTCGACATGTCGACAATCGCTACCCACGCGACATGCAGATACCATTCAACATCCCGACATGTCGACAATCGCTAACCACGCGACATACTCCCCAAAAAAAACTTGGACACGGGCACTCTTCGACTCCCTCTTGCTATAACAGCACTCCAGTCACCCTACGAACTAAGCATGGGATTTGGGGACTCACAACCATGCCGTAATCCCAGACGGTCCGTTCTTCTGAGAGTCCTTATCAACTCCCCACACACTTTATCAACTCCCCACCTGAGAGTCCTTATCGACTAGGGACTTGGGGACTTGTTAACACAAGGAGAGAACCCTTCCCGTGTGTCAGAAAGGAGATCTGTTGCCCGGTCGCCGGAGGTCACAGTGCCCCCGGACGCCACCTCCAGCAGTGATCAAAGTGCTTGAGCACTAAGAACCGGGGCCGAACGTGCACATCTGATCCTCCCCGAACCACTTTCCAGCCCCTCAAATAGAGGCGTTGAGGAGGACCTCTCTGTTAGTAACACATCAGGAGGAATAGTGCGGTTCTCAATACATCTCCATATAACTAGCAAAAGGCTCAGGAACAGGTAAGGTTCTTCTAGCCCAAATCTCTGCCAAGTCACTTACCCCAACAACGCTAACTTAGGCATCGAAGAGTCAAAGACTAGGCCCCTCCAGTCTCGACTCCTGACGTTGTTGTTTGTGCAGAGCCCCCTTGGATAGCAAGATCAATGGTACTCTCTCGTCCTGAACTCTCAAAGCAAGAGTAACAACTATTGAAGTGAAGATCTAGTCTACCACCTCTAAAAGAGGGGATTTCAATAGATTGTCGTCACATAACGACTTTTTTGTTTGCCTCCAAATATAGACGAGATGCAGGCAATGAGAGTTTGTTTGGTAATGGCGCCCGGAGCCATTGATAGTGACCCAGGCCATGGTGGTTGCTAGGGTTTGGACCAAACCGTTTGGTGTAGGGCTTGGTGGTTTTCGTATACTTGGTGTGTTATGCACAGAGCACATGCACGACTTCTACCCTTTTCAATCTTAAAAATGTGAGGGAGTTCATCTTTAGATAAGATAATCCCTAGTGTAGGGAAATACTTGCGTCAATACCGGTATTGACGCGTGCGTGCATACTCTTCTTTATTTACATACTTCTAACAATGTAAATTATAATCTTAGCCGTTCCAAAAGTTTAATTAACCAATCAAGATCATCTCTGTAAAAAATCAATTTGAAAAAAGATCGTTTGCTCAACCAAATGCATCAATCAAATGGACGGCATTTCATGAGGCTGCTAACTTTCACCATAACTGTCCATTTGATTGAAGCATTTGATTGAGTAAACGATCATTTTCTAAATTGATTTTTTGCATATGTGATCTTGATTGGTTAATTAAATTTTTGAACGGCTAAGATTATGATTTACATTGATAAAAATATGTAAAAAAATGAAAGTATGCACGCACACGTCAATACCGGTATTGACGCAAGTATTCACTACCAGAAAAAAGACTATAGCCGACGAAATATCTAAAAACAGGCCGACGCAATTTTTTTTCTTCGGCTAAAGTGGACTTTAGCCGACGAATTTTTTTTCGTCGGCTAAGTTAAAATTTCGTCGGCTAAAGTGGCATTTTAGCCGACGAAAAAAAAATTTGTCGGCTAAACTAATTTTTTTGTCGGCTATAGTTAAATTTTAGCCGACAAAAAAAAATTTTTGTCTGCTAAAGTGCTTTTTTCGTCGGCTATAGTATGTGAACTTTAGCCGACAAAATTTGAAAAGTTTAGCCGACGAAATTAGGGTATTTCGTCGGCTAAAGTAACTTTTAGTTATAAAATTGTACTACGGATATTTCGGTGTCCGATTAGCTATTGTGATACCAATCTGGAAGCAGAACGGGCGTACGAGTAAAACTCATCGCTTTGCCATGACTTTCAGGCTTTTTTGGCCATCCGAGTTCGTTTAAGGCTTCAAAATGAAGTTTTTTTAAACGCTTAACACACGAAAATGTCCATATCTACACCTATATGAGGTATTTTGGCTGAACCTTCAACACAACAAACACTCACCATAATGAGACGAAACTGGCCATCTAAAAATTTTGAGACATTTACCCCTCCATGATAGGCCTCCCCATATTGATAAATAATGGTAAATAGTATGCATGTTGTGATTCCGGTCATCAAAATTCACAAACAAAAATACGACCGTCAGATATCATCAATATGTTGAAATATATCTCTGGTAAAAAATTCAACTTTATCTGATAAATTTAAGGACTTCATCTAGACGGTCAATCTCGTAAGTCAAACCTCTATATTGTATTGACTGCAACTATCGGCACCGAGACTTTACCGGAATTACGTGATTTTTCAACCGTAGGCGTATTTCACCATTCCGGTCATATCTTATTTCACGACTTTTTTGCGTTTGAAGTTTCTACGTACAGTTTGTTTTAGAAACGAAACATTTACTTAAAGCTTAGTAAACAAGTTATACAACATTAGTACGCATGTTGTGATTCCGATGATCAAAGTTGAGAAACAAAATTCCGACCGTCTGATATGATCATTATGTTGAAATATGTATATAGGAAAAAAATTTAACTTAATCTGACAACGTTAAGGGCTCGATCCTTACGGTCAATCACGTAAGTCAAACCCCTTAACGCACGGAAACAGTCATTTGACCGTCTAAATTACGTATTTTGCCCGAACCTTCAACTGAAAATAGTTTCAAATCGATGAGACGCAACCAGTGGTATAAAAATTTTATGAAAAATAACTACCGGAGATAGGGCTACCTCTAGGGAGAAAGAATGAAAAATTGAGTTAACCGCAATTATCGGTACCGAGACTTTACCGGAATTACGTGATTTTTCAACTATAGACGTATTTCACCATTCCGGTCATATCTTATTTCACGACTTTTTTTCGTTTGAAGCTTCTACGTATAGGGTTTAGAGTTTTAGCCGACGAAATTAGGGTAATTCGTCGGCTAAAGTTAAATAAATAAATAAAATAAATAAATAACTATAGCCGACGAAATTAGGGTAATTCGTCGGCTAAGGTTAAATTAATAAATAACAAAATAAATAACTATAGCCGACGAATTACCCTAATTTCGTCGGCTAAAGTTAATTAAAAATTCAAATTTTTTGGCGGGGATTTTTAAAATTTTAAAATTTTTCGACTAAAGTTCAAAATTTTCTATATCTTTCATTTTTCTCCTCTTCCTCCTCCTCCTCTTCATCCTCCTTCTCCTAACCTTCTCCTCCTCCTCTTCATCTTCCTTCCTCCTCCTCCCTCTCCTAACCTTCTCCTCCTCCTTCAAATCCCTCCTCCTCCTTCAAATCGCTCCTCCTCCTACTTCTCTAAATTCTTCTCCTCCTCTAAATTCTCCTCCTCCTTCCTCTCCTCTTCTCCTCCTCCTCCTCCTCCTCCTCTCCTCCTCCTCCTCCTTACTCCTTTTTCGGTGTAAAAACGAAAAAGAAAAAAAAATTTTAATCACAAATACAATAAATTAAAATAGAAAAAAAATATGAAAAAATTAAAATAGAAAAAAGAAAAAAAAACTATAGCCGACGAAATACCCTAAAATTCGTCGCCTAAAGTTTTTAAAAAATAATAATTACATAAAAAAATAATAACTTTAGCCGACGAATTTTAATAAAATTCGTCGGCTAAAATTAAAAAAAAGAAAAAAAACTATAGCCGACGAATTTTAATAAAATTCGTCGGCTAAATTTAAAAAAAAGAAAAAAAACTATAGCCGACGAATTACCCTAAAATTCGTCGGCTAAAGTTTAAAAAAAAATAATAATTACATAAAAAAAATAATAACTTTAGCCGACGAATTTTAATAAAATTCGTCGGCTAAAGTTAAATAAATAAAAATAATAGCTAAAGCCGACGAGATTTAATAAAATTAGTCGGCTAAAATTAAAATAATAATAATAATAACTATAGCCGACGAAATACCCTAAAATTTGTCGGCTAAAGTTAAATAAATAAATAAAAATAATAGCTATAGCCGACGAATTTTAATAAATTTCGTCGGCTAAAGTCCAGAAATTAAGCGACGAAAAATTTATTCGTCGGCTAAATAAATGACTTTAGCCGATGATGAACAGTAATTTCGTCGGCTATAGTGTTGGTCGACGGATTTTGCCCGACGACTTCTTAGCCGACGAAATTTAAGGTTTAGCCGACGAAAAAATTTCGTCGGCTAAAGTGGTTGTTTTGGTAGTGATTTCCCCCTAGTGTATGGAATTAAATTAGGCTTCGCTAATGGAATATCTAATGTCTCTCCATTCTTAATTTTAAAAGCAACTACCACTTTAAAATATAATGTCCAACCGTAAGTGTAGTTCATTATTTTAGTTTTGTTACCAACTAAGAAAGTGTTTGCAATTACCGATCATCTCAAGTGAGTGGTTTATAGCTCTATCTCTCACGTGTGAAAAACTTAACTGAACATGTAAATTATTCGTATTTGATAATAATACACAATATGTATAGTTGTTAGGCCAAACACGTACAAGTCAAAAATAAATCAAAGAAGAATAATTCAGCAACGCGTAAAGAAATTGAATTATCCATCATCCATCGCGTACCGTATCATATAATCACATAATACATGAAAAATTAAATCAACATGACATCCAAGGGCGGAGCTAGGTGTAAGGGTGAAGGGGTCCAGACCCCTCCAATATTTCTAAACAGTCTAATTAAGCTAGAGGTGGGCAAATATCCAGTTTTCAACCGAAAACCGATAAAACCATCTGAAAAACCGGGCCGGATAACCGAACCGATTAAAACGGGTCAAACAATAACGTAACCGGTCCGAACCGGTTTGAATCGGATTGGTTCCGGTTTAGCCTAAAAACCGGTCCGAATTACCTGAATATTTTATATTTGGTGTTATATTTTTTTAATACGCGTTACTTTATTATTAGTCAATATATTTCTTATTATGTGTCACCTTAAGAAGACAAAATTTATTTATCAAATTATACGATATACACACTCATATGAACTCACATTATTGAACAAGTATACTATTAAAAAAATATATATACTTTGACATATAATTTAAGCATGACTGTAAATTCGTGAAAAATAATAATTGAGAGAAAAACCTAGAACTATATACGTTTTAATTTTTATAGGAAAAAAGACAAAATAATAATTTTTAAAAATGTCTCATCTTATTGTTTTAAATTCGGGTTAAATCCGAAACCGATCCAACCCGATCCGGTTTTCGGTTGATCCGTTTTTAAAATTTGGTTCCGGATAGAAGTTTTACAAATCCGAATAATTCGGATTGGTTACGGTTTGGACCAAAAACCGATCCGATCTGAATATGCCCACCCCTAAATTAAGCTTCATGTTTTAGCTTAATTGCAGTGATTTTTGTTCATAAATCATTGATAAACCCCCATTGATTTATGAAATTTACTTTAGTTACAGTCATTTTTTGTGAACAATAATTGATGAATCATCAATAAATTAATAAAATGAATGACTATTTCAAACTTTGATAAAATGTTTTCCATTAATACTTTCCTATTAGGTTATATTATGTCTATTATATCAAATTTGAATTAATAATTTATATATTTTTCTTCTTTATCTACAAAAAGAATAATATAATTTTATTTTATACCTCATAAACTACCGTTTATATTTGAACTTCTAACTCTTCAATACTGACTCTGCCACCTATCTATTTTCTTTTCCGCTCATCTCTAAACCTAAGGATTTTCTCAAATGAGGACCAATTATTCTCTTAAAATGCGAAAGAAGTTCCCAGCGTGGGACTTTGCTTAAAATGGAACAAAAGATTAGGGGAGCGCCATTTTGCCCTAAGATTAGGTATTCCCTATTGCATAGATTTTGATTTTTGTAAAGTAATAAACAAATCGTCTATAAGCGCAACGTGGTGGGGTCCGTCGGACTTGATAAGACGTTAGGAAACTGTTAATTACTTTTCTTTGAGTCCGTAGACGCGTTTTGATTAGTCGATAATGTTGTAGTTGTTGAGACAATCAATGAAAGTTGAGGGATTAATTAATCTTAATCACCCTTACAAGACGACAAAGTTGCATTTCATTAGGTTCCATTAGGGGCACACTTGCTCTTTAAACAAGTATTAAAAGATGCTAACTTAGTGATTAATCTAATATCAACCGGATAATATCATCTTACTAAGTCAATATCAATCAAATCAATAAATGAAAATAGTTGTATTTAAGTTTGAAAGAACCTGTAAACGTTTATAACTAAGAGTTTCCTACACTTTTCTTATAAATGAATCTTTAATGGTTTAATTTTCAAAGTTGTACAAACCAAAATGAAATGAATTGAGACATAATCTTTCATCTGCAACAAATGATATCCATTAGGCCCTACATGTAAAACTGTCTAAACAATACTAGAACAAACAATATAGTTGCTAACAATAAAATCCTACATGCCTGAAATCTATCAAGCTTCCATTGGATCAACAATAATTAATTGAAAAACTATTACCAGCCCTTTACCAAAAGAAACAAAAATAACAACTAGTGCAATATTGATCTTCTTGTATTCTTAGAAGAAAAATCATCGATTAACCTTTCATAATCAAGCTTTTCCAGATTTTTTTTTCAATTGAAATCAAAGCCAAAGCATTTAATCTTTTTTATGACATGGTTGATTACTAGTAAGATTTCAATATTTTTAGTTTTTGAAAAGCTTCTTTCTGCTGATGCTACTGTAATAGGAATTGTCAATAAAATTCTATATGCAAGACAAATAGTTGGATAACAATGTGCTATCTTCAAGAAATTTAGTATTGCACTAGTTGTATCATGTAAATCTTCTTGTAAATGATTTTGTAATAGTTACAATTTATTAAATAATTCATCACCTTTAATGTCTAAAATGTCGATATTCTATTAACCTCATTTCAATATGAATACTCTATATTTCAAATCAAGTACATATTTTTACTCAAAGTTGTAAAATGGCTACATTACTCAATGCTTAAGATGAGCAATAGAAGAACATACCATTCCTCCTGCTTCTAGTACGCATATAATACCAACAACGTGATTCCAAGATTGCATTGTCTTAAGTTGAAATGAGTCATGCTAAGCTAGTTCCTAAAATTCTATCACTAACAAGTGGATGAGAAATCAATACCTTGATATCTTTATCTTTTTGTCGCTGAATGAAAACTAAACCCCTACCTGAAGCTACCAATAAATACTTGCATAAAATGCAAGAGAGGGTGATTTTCATGTTGTTAGAGTTGGCAAAAACAAGGGACAAGTAATTTGTAATTCTTACTCCTGTTCCTAGAGTTCAGGAAGAAGAAATATCACTGGTCTTGCTATCCAGGGTCTTACATAAGTAATAGCGGGAGTCAAGACTGAGGTGGGCCCAGTCTTTGACTTTCTGATGTTTAAGTTAGTGTCGTTGTGGGTACGTTAGTGACTTGACGGAGTTTGGGCTAGAAGAATCTTACCTTTTTTGGATAGCCTTTGTGACTTATATAGATGCCCATTAGGAACCGTGTCATCCCTCCCCGATGTGGGACTGGATGAGTGGCCCTTCACAGCACCTTTGTTTGAAAGGATGAAGGCATCCTAGGGAGGGTTGGCTTGGCATGTTTGGCTCCGATCTTGGTGTTCCGAGCACCTGGGTTGCTGCTGGAAGCGGTAAGTGGGACGTTGGGCTTTAGGCAGTCTTTCCAGCACAAGAGGAGGGCTTCCTCCTCATGTTAACAAGTCCTCAAGTTCCTAGTCGATGAAGACTCTCGGGTGGGGAGTTCATCAAGTTTGTTTGCCGAAAGACGACTGGGGAGTAAGTCATTGTCGCGAGTCCCCAAGTTTCCAAGCGTGAGTTCCTAGGACGACTGGGGTGATGTTATGGCAAGCGGGAGTCGAAGAGTGCAGCTTCCAAATGTGGTTTGGGAGCATGTTGTGTGGGTAGTGAGAGTATCGCGTGGGTAGCGAGTGTCGATATGTTTGTATGTCGTGGAGCGCTATGGGTCATTTAGTTATTTTTATGCTCACTAGAAGAACTATTCCAGCCTCTACAAGTTAGGATCCCTGCCCCTCCCTGTTTTTGTTAAGGTGTGTGTCCCATGACAGGTGTAACGGGAGTGCAGTGGCAATGTGCCGCTATTGGGTTGTACCAATTTGAGCTTGGCTGCACGCTTGTGGGGCTACATGTTATATGTAGCAGGATCTCGATACCGAAACTAGTCCATATCTCTCGTTCCTTCAAAGGTGGCTTATTTATGGAGGTCATGTGGTCATTTATGGGACACGTGGCACATGTAACGGTCCACCATGAGTAGTAAAGGCGCATTTACAACGCGCTTTTAAAGCGCGTGTCACTCATGCGGGACATGGGTTTACATCCGCATTAAGTGGGGTTGACGTGGAAGCAATCGACCGTTGAGTCAATTTTGATTCAACGACGGATATGAATTCACCCTATTATAAAAAAATAGGTGGGTTATGGAGAAAGAGGTGGGAATTGATTTGTTTGCTTGTTTAGAAAAAAAAACTCAAAGAGAGAGAGAGAAAGAGAGAGAGAGAGAGAGAGAGGCAGAGAGTGCTCGAAGAACATGGAGAGTATTGAAGCTAAACCCAGGTAAAGCAAATCAGATCAGAGCAAGTTGAATCTAGGAATCATCCAATGATCCTTGGAATCTTCGTAGTGTTAAAGTTTAGTTGTTTGCAACCAGCATCATCGTCCTTCAACACCGACCCCAGTCCCAAAGGTATGATTTTTGGCTCCCCGATTAGATTCATTCTCATTTGTTCGATTGGATAGGGGTTTTTAATGGGTTTGGGTAATATTGCATGTTGTTGGTTTTGTATTTTTCTTTTTGAATGAATATGGGTAGGTCGCGAGTTCTCTGTTTTGGAGGTCTAGGTTTTAGGGTAGCGAGAATTTGACTCTATTTTAGATGTAGATGTCAGATCCGGAGCGAATGTCTAGGATGTGATTGAGATATCTAGTACGGATTCCGACACCTCGTGTCGGTGAGAAGAGGAATTGGAGGGGATGCTCGCTTTGATAGGAGTTGGGAATAGGCTCTCATGTGTCCTCTGCTATCCCGTTGTTGTAAGAAATATAGGTCGTGATGACGAGGGCACGGCAAAAAGTGATGACATTCGACCCTCCTAGTGAGAGTTTGGCATCATGGGAGCTCGTTGCGTTGAGGAGCAACTGACGTATACAACACGAAGTATTGCTGCAACCTCTGAGGGATGTAGAATTTTGAAATCCACCAGCGGGGTATATGTTGGTTTACGAATACCAACTGTGTTGCGGGTTGTCATTCCCAGTAGCACCCTATGTGCAATATATATTGGCATGTTTGTATGTCACCTCGGGGTAGTGTACGCCAAACATGTTGAGGCAGTTATTGGGTACCAGAGTCCTATTCCGGTTAATAAGGATGAGATACCCATGTCAACGAATTCAATGCCTTATAGCACATGGCGCCATCTACGAAGAGAGGGAACCGAGGGTGCGTAACCCTGAAGTCGCGAGGGAAGTTTGGTGTGATGGTAGACGACATGCCGACATCGACCTTCGACAATTGGAGAAACAAGTGCTTCCTCATGGAGGGTGGGAAGTGGCAAGATCTAGATGCACCCCTATTTATCATTCATAGGGATTTTCAAGATATAGGTACTAGCTATTTCGAGATCTCGGTAGTTGTCTTTTGTCTTTGTCATGTTTGTTGTGCTGACTGTAATAACTCTCTGTAGTTCTCTAAAGGTATAAGCTAACTACTTGATAATGGCATAAAATGCTACGTTTTTAATGTGTTTTTATCCCTATTTATACTTTGTTTAACTCTTAATTTGGTAGATTCGAGTCGTTAGATAGAGTCATGATTATTTGGTGGAAAACAAGTGAAAACGTGCTTAAATAGAAGAAAATGTGGAGTTTTAGCAGAATCCTAATCAAATTAGGGATCCTAATCACACTAGGAATATAAAGTCAATTTCGGCGTTTTTAAAACAACGAAGATTTTCAGAAGTTGATTAAAAATGGGAATTCTTATTCAACTAGGAAACCAAGTTGAGTTAGGAATCCTCATTGAATTATGAATCCTTATTTAACAAGGAAACTAAGTTGAACTAGGAATCCTTATTGAATTAGGATTGCTAAGCTCTATATATACTCTTGTTGCTGACTAACAATTATTAATTTTCTCTCATTTGTAGAAATATTCCTAACATGAGGAAAGAAGATAAGTGCATATTTATAGAGGGAGAAAACGGTGGGAAACACAAACCAAAAAGGAGAAGGATTCCTAAAACATCAAGGGAAGAAGAGATTGCAGCCGAATCAAGTTCTAAAGGGAGAAGGCAGCCGAATCAAAGTCCTAAAGCATCAAGGAAAGAAGCATTCCTAAACCTAAATGGAGAGGGAAGCAGCCGCCAAGAGTCCAACCCAAAAAGGGATTTGAGCAAACCCTAAACTTACTTCTCTCTATATATAGGACGACAGCTGAAGAGAAAGGATTCGCCCCTCACCACAAAAGCAGCCGCTCTCTACACCAAACATTCAGTCTAAGAATCCTACGCAGGAAGCAAAACACAGCCGAACCTCCATACCTTCATTCATCAAATCATATAAAGCTACTCCACCGAATCATCCTTTGCTGAACTTTGTTTCAAAGTTCTTCAAAGTGTGATTTTATCTTATCTCCATTCATGGTTGTTGTTTTAGTTTCTGTATACATACAATATTTTGTCTATGAAATTTGTATGGATTTGTGGATGTTTATCTGGTTTAATGAATTATTCCTTGGATTTTTAAAATTCTATTATGTGTTTTGGTTGTCTCTTGGTTTAATTTTCGATCTATGCATGTAATGAGTTGAATTTAGGTCTTTAGGGCAGTAGTTAATCGCTTGAATTCATGATTCAATTTGGTTTATTTTCTGAATTTTTATGCACAAAAGTCATATGCACGAGGGCAGTCTTGGCCATGGCTGTTCCTTGTGTGTTGATTTCATATGCTGATTGAACATAAGTAATTTGTGTTATTCTAAGAGCTAGAATAATTCTGAAAATTTACATGTCGATGTGAGATGAGGTGACGCCATACTTGCTAACATGTTTCCAATTCGACTTACTGTGCTTATGTGCTTTTTGTGTTTAATTTCTACGCGAAGTGTCTTTGAACCAATTAGTACCATGTTTAGGATTATACGAGAAGTTAATTCTAAATACTTGTGAAGTCTTGAATGATTAGAATAACTGTGAAGCTCTAATTAAATTGGAACTAAATATGATTTTGAAATCGGTTTTTAACCTGCTGCTCTATTCCTTTATTTGAGTTTGTTACATGTTTAGAGAGTTTTGTGCTATGTGTTTTGTGTGGAGTGATTGATCAACTGTATATAATTTGTTTTAAGGTTTCTGTTAAGTATTAGTGTTTTTAGATAATAAACTCTTACATCCCCCCTATGTTTACTTAATTATGTTAACATTTTCTGGTTTTGATTACCCTTCAATATCCCCGGACTGAACGATCCCTACTTATTCGTACTAACGATGACATTTTGCAGGGTTATAATGTTGTGAGGTTTGATTAGGTCACGCGTTTATATGCGAGTGACGTGTAAAACTGTCACCACTACTCTCATGAAGCACCGTATTGCCTGGGTGTTGTGGGCATTCGAGTGTATAGGAGTGCATACAGGATTTGCCGACTGGCCATATACAGTTGTTTTAAATATGAGTCCAGGGTGGGTAACTTTGTTGTCAGTTCCCATTTGTATGAGTCTCGATATCTCGCTACTTACATTTTGTTGGTTTTGCAAAACTCATGCCACGAGAAGGAGGCACTCGTAGGAAGGAAGGTCCCTATGAAAGAGCCATGGACATTAATGTCTGGAATGGTCTGCAGGTTGAGGGGTAGACTACACGAGGGAACGCGACGTCGATCCTGAGATGGGCCTCGAGCAAGAAGAGGAGCTAGATGACTTCACCAAGTTCAAGCTCGGAGACTCAGAATATCTTAGTTTGCCTTCTCTGGTGACGATGTTGCTAGGTTTGGAGACCCCGGATGTAGAGGAGCCGGAAGACAAGGGTACCCACCCTGACCAGGGTCAAGAAGAGGCCCGAGATGAGCTTGAGGTCCCATAAGGGCACCTAGCATCGGGGGAATGCGACCAGGGTGAGCCTGCTCCTCAAGAGCCTGTGATAGAATAGCTTAAGGACTCCTCGCCCGAGACCAAGGTTGGAGCTGTAAGATCCCGAAACGAAAGGGTAAGGAGCCCACCAGGGAAGGCATGCTCAACAAGAGAAGGGAGGCTCACTCCGCGAGCTCGGGGTGTCTAGCCAAGATCACTCAGGCTCTGGAAGACACTAGCATTGTGCAAACGTACTTGGAACAAATGGCATATCCCGAGACATTGTTGCATTGGAGGAGGTGTCAGATCCACTGGCTAGGGTAAATTTGGCCAAAGAGAAACTAACATGGATAAGCTGACACCTCATGATATGTAGGTAGTTTTTTCGCTTTATACATGTACTGACTATTGATGTCATGTGGACAGGCGACACTGATGGTGTCACTGTAAATGAGAGGACAGTTGAGCACCTGCAGCAAGCGGCGGATGCAAAGGAGAAATAAATAGTGTTGCTGCAGCAATCAAACTAAGCGCTCTCCTAGCGGGTGGTATGCCTTGAAGCAGGTGTTGGTGCAGTGCAGAGATGTGTCGAAAAGGTAGAGGAGAATGTCCAACAATGGAAGGCAGCGACAAAGAATAAAAATTAGCTGCTGTAGGAAGGGGAGGCAACATTCTGAAGGTTAGCACTATTGGAAGGCTAGGTGCAGAAACTGTAGCAATACCTCACATCCAACGAGGTCAGCTGGAAGGCAAAGTGTGTCAAAGCCGGTGAAGTGGGGGTGAGAGTGTTCCGAGAGAGTGAGAGCTACAAGAAGCAACTGCATATTGCGTATAACAAGGGGCAAGAAGACATGTTCAAGGCTGGAGCCTAAGAGAAATAGATCAACGAACAGGGGAGACAGAAGTGGTATGCATACCGAGATGCAAGCAGAACAGCCGGGACTTTAAGTCAGGACCCAAGGTCTCGCCAAAGTGTGCACCCCGTTCGGTGAGTCGCCAAGTGACTGGCCCTCGTCCCAACTGTCGGCACTTGCTTTAAGAGTTCTAACTTGTTCCCCACCGTTAAGAGCTACTAAAACACTAACACATACATGGACCCAGCAAAACAATGCAAAGTTGATCTTCCAGATCAAAATCTGGAGATTTTTCAATTCACCTTTGGTTTTTTCTTCATAATTTTTTCTTCTTTATGTTCCGATCTCGCCATATGTCTCATGTAATCTTTCTTCACACACCACCAAGATATAGCCCAGTACTTGGAAAGCTAGATCGATCACTCCTGCCTTTGGTTGTTTTAATTGAAAATGGGATAGCAAAACTACATGATCGATCCCTGAAGTGCTTTTTTGACCTTTGTTTTGATGGTCAAGTGCTTTTTTGTCCCCAAATGGTGTGAATACTTTTTTTAAAGGAAGGATGTGAATACTTTACGAGACCATTCAAATATAGTCTCTCTTTTAAAACTGAGTGGCTCATTTTATTTTGTTTGGGGTCATTGATATGTTACTAGGGTCAGCAATTTGTTGTTAGGGGTCTGTAACATATTTACTGGTGATGAGTAATTCCGTCAACAATTATTAGAGTCAATAATTTGTTAGTAGTGGGAAATAATAAAATTTATTAGGGTTAGTAAATTTTTTCTTAAAATTTAATAGGATTAGTAAATTCTTTCTTAAATTTACTAATCCCAATATAACGTTAGGAATGTTATATAAATTGTTTTATTACCTTTTTTTAGAATGAAAATTTATTTAGATAGGAAATAAAAATTACAACCATGTGAGTGGAACTAAATTTCTCACTCTCCTCTACCTACCCAAAAACCTAACGATTACAGTGGATAAGAACCGAAATTGGTTCAACCATAACCTAACCTAATCCCGAAGTACCGATACATCCTCATAGTCAACCTCAAGATGAAACAACCTTTTTCAAACAATACATGCCAAAACTACAAGCATATATGCACATGTAACCTCCCCATTACATTGACAACACGGACTAACCGATATTTAAATTGTCTCTGGACACGACACCATAACCATGGCTCCCCCAACGACACGACCAACACTACCCTACCAGGACCCCGACCCCTCACCCAAAAGAGGAGGGATGACAACCAAAACAACACAAACTAAACAAACCAAGAAAAAAGAAAAAAATAAAAACCTAAAATGAACCAAACCTGGGCCCATAATGAGCACAGACCCAACCACCTTGAATCTCAAAGTCCAGGTCCACAGACAACAGACCACTTGGAAAACGGAGCCACTGACGTCCTGCCATTGACGCCACACCGCTGCCCAAGAACGCCATCCGCAACTTTCCATGGAGTAGCAGACCACCTATTATATCATCGTATGGAGAAACCCAATGGACCAAAACCAGAACAAATCAAGAAGTACTAGGAATGACCATAGCAGTGTCACATCCCGATTCTAGAATCAATTTACGGTTAGTTACTACCCAAGTTACGTTCATCTTTAACCATTTCATAGTAACCGTTTTACCGTGAGAGGTTAAAAAGTTGACTTTTCGTTAAGTCGGGAATTTGAGGAAACTTTCTTCATGAAAGTTGTAGAGGGCATCGTTACGAGTTTGTTGACACGTAGCACGCTTAAATCGGAGTTCGTATGAAGAACTTATGGTCAAAAAACAAAAGTTACTATTTGGTGAAAAGTATATATATAGTGGTTTACTGGGGCGAAACGGTGAAAAGTCAAAAGTTGAAAAAGTTACTGTTCATCGTCGAAAAATCTCCCGAAAACTGGATTTTTTCCGCCGGATTTCTCCTCCGTCCGGCGGAGTTAGGGCGCGTGCTAGGTATCGATTTGAAGCCTGCTGCGTCACCTTGAAGTTGAGGGTGGTCACCGGAGCCAACTCACCGCCGTTAGGGAGAAATTAAGGCAAGAAGGGGCAACTTGAACACTGTTCATCGACACCGGATTTCTCCCTCCTCAGACCACCTCCCGGTGAGTTCTATATATGATTTTGATGGGTTTGATGAGTATTTTAGTCCCTTAGAATTTGGTAGCTTGATTCGAAGTGTGTAGGGAGAATTGAGTGATTGAAGTTTGAATTGAATTTTATTTCGGGTTCTTGGTTTTTTTGTCGATTGACCTTGTTAGAGGCCGAATTGGTCTTCGAGTTGAACTAGGAAGTGGTTCCAATTGACGAGACGAAGCTCCTGGTAAAATTTGGTGGCGATCGGAGGTCACCGGAGTTTGGCCGGAATTCTCTGCCGGCGGAGCCGCCACCTTTTAGGCTGTTTTTCTTGCATATTAAATCGTAAAAATTAAGAGAAGGCCATTGAAGAGCAGCTTCTAATTTTTGGGGATTTATTTGATACGGTTAGTAGTTTTGGAAGGTTTGGTTTATTAATTGGGTAATTAAATGACAACCGGTCGTTTAGGAAGTACCGGCTAGGCGTGAGGGCGTAATTAAGAGTTTTTACTCTAATGGGGTATTAGAGGCCGACTCCCCACGTTTTTCTAGAGGTGGTTAAGGATGAACGTTAAGGGTAGAGATTTATTGTTGTTGCCCTTACTTTAATTGTGAGTTTAAAACCTGTTTGTGTATTTTGAACAGGACTTGGGAGAGCTCGAGCTGAGCAGCCTTCCGGTAGCCGGCAGACCTAGCGGCATCTGTGAGTGGAGTTTATTTTTAAATATATTGCATGCCATAGACTTTAATTAGTTTCTCCTTTATATGTGATTTCCTCCATTTTAAGTTTTACGGTGATTTTGGGAAAATGGAAATTTTATACTTTTTAAAGATAAGTGAGCCGGGAAAGAGGTTTCTACCTTTCCCGTGATTTTAAAGGATTTTCCCGGGATATGATTTTATTGTTATCACCGTTTTGGGATTATGGAGGGGGATGCAATTTAAAAAGGGGAAACTTGACTCTTGGATTTAAGGATTTTAAAGTAAAGTCAGAGAACCGGTTTTGGGTTCCTGGAAATGTTTTAAATCCAATGTATTTGGGGTAAAATCATGGGAGTTTTGACTTGGTTTTCGGATTACTTTCCCACGAGGTTTTAAAGGATTTTAAAGGATATGGATATATGTATTGCATGCTAGCATGGACCTTCTCTGAATAGCAGCTGGTCTGACCCTCTTCGGTGGTAGCTGGTCAGTATGACCCTCCCGAATAGAGCAGGTCAGGACCCTCTTCGATGGTAGCTGGTCGGTTGGACCCTCCCGAATAGAGCGGGTCGTGGGACCCTCTCCGATGAGCTGGTCAATAGACCCTCTCGTGGTAGAGCAGGTCGGTTTTCTCGTGGATGAGATTAATACCCCACATATTTATTTATGGATTTGAGCCAAGGGAGTTATTGATGATTTATTTATCCATTGTCTATGATTTGCGTGCATAAGGTTTTCTGGGAAAACTCCAAGGGAGGACATTAAAGAAAATAAAGTTTTTATATTTGATTTTTGTCCATTCACGCTAACAGTTTTCAATGTTTCTCCCCTGGGCCCTTCGTTTTAAATGCCTAGATTGCAATGCTCGACCCGACTAGTCTACGTGGAGGCCAAGCATAGTTACCACCATTTTCCGAACTATCAGTAGGTTCCGGGTTAACCTACTTGTAATCTTTCTCTGTTTTCATTTATTCTTAGACGCTCTGATACACATCGGGTAGTTTTTTTTGTTGGTGAACTCCTAGGGATCTGGAACCCTATGTAGCTTTTAAATTTGGAGTTGTTGAACCTTTTATTGAAATTAATTAGATGTGTATCTTGTGGAGGATGTTGGTTTTGGGAGCAGGATGGCTCCAGGAGATTTCGGATGGTTATTGGTTTTAGAAGTGTTCTTGGGTTTATTGCAGGTTAAGGGTTGTCCACTTTTCAAGGGAGACTATGTCGAAATTTTGACAGAATCTTCTTTGGGAGGTAGTCCCCGCAAGACTTACTTCGGGTTAAAAGGGTTTAACTCGGGGTGGGTCCTGACAAGGAGTATCACCCTTCCTTTTATCACAGCTCCGCCACACCACAGGCCTCAGACTGACGCTCGAAAGTGACTACAAAACCTCGTCGTCGAGACATCTAGCTCCCCAACCAGGTCTGAATGTTATCTTAACCGCCCCAAGAGCATCTATCCCGCAATATCCACCACCACCTACCGGCCACGACATGGGAACTACCAGGCCACCATCAATGCCCGTCCGGCAGTCAGCCTAACCACACCGACAAAACTAGAGGCCAACCACCGGTGGGTACAGGCGCTGCCGGACAGGAAACACCTTCCTCCAGTTTTTCCAGAATAAGAGATTCCATTTCTTAACTAAGAGTAGGGGTGGGCACTTTGAACCCGAAATGCAGTCACCCCCCGCATCACACCGAATTCATAACCGAATTTAACCGAAGTTAGGCAAACCGACGTCGTTTTGCTCATACACCGCACCGCACCGTTTTCAAACGGTGCAGTTGCGGTTTCGGATATAAAATCCACCGAAAAAAACCCACCGAACCGATTTTACATATATACAATTATACTGTACATATATAAAGCTTTTACCCTAGCGGCCCAGTAGCCGCGACCCTTCGTTCTGTGACTCCTTTCGTTCTCCCTTCGTTCTCCCTTCAGTGAGTTCAGTCCACTGCCTTCTCCCTTCGATCTGTCTTCTCCCTTCACAGCCCTTCGATCTGCCCCTCACAGCCCTTCGTTCTGCCCCTCCCTTCAATCGATTCACTCTTGTTTCATCTCTCCAACAAGCTCCCTAGATGTGATATATGCCAAGTAAGATCGATCGTTTTACTTACTTCCAGTACTGGTCTGGGTCTCTCGATCTGTTTCTGACTCAATTATATGTTGCGTGCTAGTGCAGGATAAGGCTGCTTTTATCTTGTGCGTTGAAGACAGAGCCCTGTTTTGTCAGGACTGTGATGAGTCAATTCATTCAGGAAATACCCTCTCTGCCAACCACCAGAGGTTCCTCGCCACCGGAATCCGCGTTGCTTTGAGCTCCGCCTGTAACAAGGATGCTGAAACAACAACTACTTCACACCTAGTTTCAACCAAACTGCCTAATTCTCTCTTCTCGCCTCCTTGGGCTGTTGATGACTTGCTCCAGTTATCAGATTTCGAATCTCCTGACAAGGTTCGAATCTCCTCAAATCTCTCCCATGCTTTAAGTTTCTGGGCTCTCCCTTGAGCGAGCGAACACAAATCAAAAACCCAGGTATGTGGAATTCGTTTGGTTGGTTCTTCATCGTTTTTTCATGTCATCTCATTTCAGATCTATGCCCACACGCCTGAAACTGCTCTGATCGATCTTCGTGGCTTTCTCATCTTTACCTCTAACATCTATCTCGCTACCTCGCAGGGGTAACCTCTCTCCTCACGTTCTGCAATTGTAACCTCTATGTTAACACAATTCATATTTTCGATTTTGGTTAGGGATTGGAGTACCCTAACCAAATTATAGTGATTGACAATCTACTCCTGATATCTCAGTATCTCTGATATTTATTTGGGGTTTTTCTGTTTTTGTATTTATAGATCATGGAAGGGCACTCAATGAATGGTACGTCGTCCTCGGTTTCTCCAAGCATCGGAGCTAGTGGAACCAACCCTTCACCCAGTCCTCCACCTCCACTGGTAGCTCCTCCACCTTCAACAGAAGAAGGTTGTTCAAACAAGAGGAAGAACAGCTCAATGGTGTGGGATCATTTTGTCAAGATGAAGAATGCAGACGGGAGTATGAGGAAGCCAGGTCGTGCTAAGTGTAAGTACTGCCCTGTGACTTACGCCAGTGACTCCAGAAGCAATGGTACATTTGGATGATCTGGTCTGTAATCTAAGTTCTCATTTGGATGATCTGGTCTTTTAGTTAGTTTATTTCATGTTGAATGTTCCGTTTAACTATTTAATGCGGTTTAAAGCAAACCGCACCGAACCGCACCGAAAATGCGGTTTAACCGAAAATGCAGTTTGCAGTTTTTTAAATGCAGTTACAGTTTGCAAAATTAGAAAACCGAAAATGCAGTCTGCACTGCGGTTTTGGCCTTAAACCGCATTGCACCGCACCGCGCCCACCCCTAACTAAGAGAATTGTTTTATTACCTTGTAAGGCTTTTATGGATTTTTTTGGGATATTATGGTGTTATTTCATCTTTATTGTCTTCTATTCAAGAAGTTTACTGCCCCCAGTTAAATCTCAATAAAATTTTACTGCCCCCAGTTAAATCTCAATAAAATTTTACTGCCTCTAGTAACATTTTTTTAATATTACTGCCCTTAAAAAAATTTCCAGTGAGGGTGTGGTATGGTTCCGGCAATGTCTAGTGACATTTTAAAAGACCGGCGAGATTTCGACGACCGACAATATATATTTTGTCGAACAGTGACTGGAATTAGGAGACAGGAGTCCGGCTATCGGTGGTCGAAGTCTAGTAACCGGAGGAAGGTGAGGCTCTGGCAGAGTCTTTTTATTTTTCTACTTTCTCTCTCTATGCATGTTTGAGGGATAAAGGCAAACTAATCTCAAAATAATATAACTGCTTAAGAGTTTTACAAATATTTGTTTATTTGGATATAAATAAATGTATTTTATATTTAAATAGACTGTCAATGAGTAACGAAGGTTTGAAATTAGTATTAAATAGATATTTATTGAAAACCCAAATAAAAAAAGTGACGCTCAAGTCATCAGTACCAGATTCCCTTCTCTCATTTTTATTTCTTTTCTCAGCGAATTGTTGCGTGCCACGTGTCAATTTTCACAAACCCTCACATCCTCTCTTTTCTCTTCGTCCGCACAACCCAAAACACATTTCTTCTTTTCTTCTTCCTCGCCGAGCCACCATCATCTCACCTCTTTCTCATAAGTCATAACACCACCAATTTCTATAGAAATCGAAGCCCAACCCGGAGGTCATCAAACTTTCACATTTCTGATATCGATTAAGCAAAATTAGGCAGAGAGAGAGAGAGCTGAGTTTCAACCTGGGTAAAGCTAATATGATCCACATCTCCTTAAACCTGGATTGTCATCTTCATCACGGTACCTGGAAGCAATAACAGTGAGGATTATGAGAAACTGAATCGGGAAAAAGCTTAAATGCACACGCGAACTGCGATTTGGATGAAAGGGATGAAGACGAAGCAAATAGATCGTTTGGGCTTTGGGTATAAGGGAATAAGGACTGGAGCTGGATTTGAGCCAATTGAAGGAGAAGGATGGGGAAGATGAAGGAAGTGAACCAGATCTGGGTTCCTTTTTTCATGAGTTGAGAAAGAGAGAGAGTTTAAAATAGGACCGGATCGAGATTGAATATGGCGTTTGCTACAAACGCTATGGATAGACAAAAAAATCAACCACGTTTATAAACGCGGTTAAACTATCATCATATCTCCAAAAAAACTAAAAGACTGTTAAATTGAAAAATATTGGAAATATTAATTTTTTATGACTTTAAAAAACGTCATTAATTTTAATGATTTTTATAAAATGTCAGTAATATTGTAGGAATTTAATGACATTTACAAAACGTCATAAACAAAAGATATAAATCTGGACTCAAATAATTCATGACGTTTTTATAAAAAAACTTCATTAGAAAACGTCATTAAAGATACTGTTCATGACGTTTTATAGCAAAATGTCATACTTTTTATAGCGTTTTACTATAAAATGTCATCGTGTTATGAATGACTATTTTTGTAGTAGTGATAGGATATGGGTGAATCCAATACTCTATTTTTTTGAGTTTCCCTTAATTACTTTAATATTTTATTTATATTTAAGTCACCTTTATTTTCTGATTCTTGGTTCATAATCGAAAATCACATGCAATCTCGGATATTAAACTAGCTAGTGCGGCACCTAGCTAGATGAATGGCATATTAAACAGGTTATGATGTGATAGGGATCAATTATATATGTATGTTCAATATGTACAGCAATGCATAGATAATAGCTAACGATATTTGGTTCATTTGAAACTTATTTTATCAAACACGAGATAACATTCTGTTTTAACCAATTATCCAATCTAAGTAAAGTATACGACTGCCGTTGAGAATTAATTATCAAATTTTCTAACTAGAAACATATAGTATAAGCGGCTTGAGAATCTAACAAAAGATAAGAAATTTTATAAATTTAATTCCGACTAAGCAGGGACATACATTTTTCTTTAATAGGTTAGTGTTTAACACAAGTGAGTGATTATAACTTTCTAAAAGAAAAACCATAAGTGAGTGCATTTTTCTCTCAACACTTCACATAAACTTTAATTCGATCTTATATAAACTTCATATATAATTCACTTAAAAAACTAATACAAGTACGTACACAGATAATGTAAACAAATAATCATCATTTTTCGTATGTTTTTTTAAGTATTAAATACATCTCTGGTAACCAAACATGTGTGGCACGGTCAAAGTGGTACCTATATTTTAAAAACTAACAATGTGGTACTCAAATTTTAATTTTGCTATCAAGAAAATGTCTGAGGCCAATTTCTGTCACAAAACCGTCTGTTTTGTGACGTAGTCATGATGAGGACCACCTAAAAAAGGGCAAAATTGACATTCTTCTTGTTCTTCTTTTTTTCTTCTTCTTCTGGTTCAGTTCTCAACAAAACCCTGTTGAAGAGAAGATCACATGACACACCCAACAACCACTCTAGCGAGCTGACTATCTCGTTAGAAATGAGCTCCAAAGCTTTCTAGAGCGTCTGATTCGGTACCACGCCGCCTAATTAGAAGTTGACGTTGTCTTCTCTCTCCCACACCAATATCGATCAGTCACACGCCCCAGAAATTCAAGATAATGATAACCTCCACCACTTGTGGCTCTGAGTCAATTTCCATGAAAAGGTCTTCATCTTCTCCCGACATTTGTTCTTCTCTCCTCGGTTTTAGATACTCCAAGACCACCCTCCCTCTCCCTCACCACCACCAACCCCTCATCCACCGCTGCATCTCCGACCCATACTTCCTTCCAGCTCTGCTGCCTCAGGCCAACCCATTTCTCTTCACCGTCCACTCTCCCGATCTTAACAATTCTCGCCGTAACAGATCCACTTCAACTCCTCCTTTCTGCCTCTTCCGTCGCTGATACTTAGCCGCTCCGTCTCCGATCTCAACCCTTCTCCGGCCCAGGCCTTCTCTCGCTCCTCCACCTCCAACGAGATGTCCGTCGAGACTGACACTGATACTCTCAATTCCAAGGTTTGATCTTTGTGCCCTCCATGTGTTTGTGAAAATGCCTCTCTCACATTCTTGGGTCTAGCTTTCTGGGTTTTTGAAACTGAAAGCTTCTTTCTTTTATCTTTGTTTGTTTGTAAAATTCACAGTTTGTTTCTTTATCTTATGTGTGTTTGTGAAATTGAAAGCTTGTTTCTTTGTTTTGTGTTTCTAGGTTTGTCGTGATTGTTGGGATTTTCAGAGGCTAAAGAGAATGAAGGGTTGGCTAAAAGAGATGATATGTCTGACCTTAATGACATAAGAGATATTCCCAATAATACTTCTACTGAGGTATTGATGTTTTTGGCACAGTAATCTGTTTTGTTACTTTTCAAGAATATTAGGTAATATTTATATATAGGATAAATAATGTAGAATATGCCTGATTTTTTTTAAACAGGCTCAGGGTTTAGTTCAAGGTTCATCATACTTTCTTGGGTCTCAAATAATCTCATATTTTGATAACAATCACAAATGTGTGGACTTACCGGTATGGAGTATTGTTGGTTTATTTCATTACATCACTAGAATAAATATGACATTGTGATGTTTGTTATGCGTATTTGAAACTATACACAAGAAATTTGAATTGTAATGATATTTGATGATATTGTGAGTGTGTTGTTTGCAATCATCATTAAAAAAAACTTTCAGTTTGGTTGTAGGGTGAACCAATTTCCAACTCTTGGGGTTTATTATGTGTGTTACACTAGAGCTTGCCAGAAAAGATATCAAACTTGTTTTGTACCTTTTGTTCAATTCTTCTCTAGCTTATTTTATGAACTTGACCAATTTTTATTATGTGTGTTACGCTAGAACTTGTTAGAAAAGATATCAAACTTGTTTGGTACCTGTAGCACCCCTGGGGGTAAACTACAGTAGCCACGAATTTAAGCCAATAAGAAGCCAACACGTCCGAAGGACGTGCCAACAACTTATTAACCTAAAGTCGTAGGCTTTTTAGTGAGTAAAATAAAATTTTAAACTTTAATACTTTGAGTGGCACCACATGAAATCCTTAAAACAATCATCAGAGTTTATCTAATTTCGCGGAAGGTGGTCAAAATAAAGGGGACAATTTAAAAACTTTAGCGAAAACAATAAAAATACACAACATGGTTAACAAATCGGGATGACACCTTTACTGTTTATGAAAAAGGCCCTGGTAAATGACTCAAAGGGGTAAAACCGGAATAAGGGGTAGACTTGGACCGAACATCGAGTAAGGGATGAAGCTCCACACATTCAGCTCTCTTTATTTATCCCGTCACAGTACCTGCAAACAATCTGTTGTAGGGGTGAGCGTCGTCCTCGCGTGCTCACATATAGGCCCACCAATGATAGGTTTGAAAACCAAAAACCGTATATATACATATAGATTTGAGCTCGTAATAAAACCATTTATAAAATCTTTGGCACACAAAAACCATCATTTTATATCCTTTAGGAAAACAGTGCAGTATGCTAAAAACATAGGGGCCCAGAGCGCTCAATGTACAAATACAGCCTGCAGGACTTCGAATCTCAGTAACCGAATCCCGGGTTTGTCTTCACAGCAAACCGGGGCCAACTACCTATGCGCTTGAAAACACATAGTAGCGAGAGTGTCTATTTCCAGCTAAATGCCCAAACAGCGCATCGCACTTACGTCTCGCTTAACTCTGTACGAGACGAGCGTAAGCGGGATATTTAAAATAAACAGGGCATCGCCCCTCCGGAGGTTCACGGTCTCGACACCGCGGGAGTGCTAGATACTAGGTCCCGTCACTCTCAGGTTACACACCGGAAATCAGGACAACGGTGTTCCACACATCTCACATTGACGTATAAAAATCCTTTACGTCTAGCCTCGGGTTTTCTTGGCCCAATCATAAATCATTTATCATTTAATATAAAGAAAACTTTCCCGAGGCATCGACCATGAGCATACACAAAAACATGCACTTTCTCATACATATATAAAACCACTACCAAGGGGGTTTAGATTCCCTACGTGGAATTGCCGTTCCACACGTAAGCTCCAAGCTTCCAGGAACTGTCTCGGTGAACCGAGGTCACTGCGTAAGCTACCTCGTCCAATAATCACTGCAGAATAAAGTAGCTTAGCAACCAAGAAACAATAACAGTTCAGTTGACCACAACATTCCTAGTTTGACCAGGAATGACCGCATTGACTAAGTTGACCAACCAATTTCCTTTTATGGCACTTTAACCTTTTGACTTTCTTTTCCAGTTATCAACTCTTTACTCATTTACCGGAAGTCCGACTAAACTCCTGAACTTTCCTTTAACCACTTTAACTTAACGTTAGGGTGTCACATAATAATTCGTTGAATTACTATGGACACCCAACATGTCACACTAACCGATTTATTTACCAAGAGTCGATTTACCGATTTACGTGAAACACCAACTTTACTTAACATGGTCAACTTGACATTTTCCAGAAATTCAGTTATCATTTTCCGATAACAATTCAACACTTTACCGATTTAACCAAGTTATGTTAAACTTCGTTGAACTTCAATTCTTTAACCATTTTTCTGAAAATGTAACTTTCCCTTAATGAAAACTTTCCTTTAATGGAAACTTTCCCAAAATGGAAAGTCTCCCAAATACAGTTAGTTTCCGTTTTTAATACGTTTCCTTACGTAATTCCGATTATGACTCTTTAACCCAACTAAACGGAAACAACACCTTTGAAGGGATTCGAAGACTACCTTCTCGGCAGTTCTGCCGGTTTAACTGCATCACCAGATTCCGGCAACTTGCCGGAAATTCGCCATAACCTCCTCGTTTTCCTCGTTTACCAAGTTACGACAACATGCAGGAAAACAACAACATCAGTAGCAGATCAACAACCAAAGACAGCAACTAATCCAACACAGCAACATAAATTCACAGTAGCTGAATAACACAGTTTCAAGAGGGAGAATCCTTACCCTCTGTGTCTGCTCCAAAACCAGTACCAGCAGCCTCCTTGCTGCCTACCTCCACACTACCTCGGTCACCAGCTCCACCAAGCCAGCTCCTCCATCTCTGCACCATTGCCTCGAGCACAGTATTACCTCCCTGCCCAAACTCACTGCAGGTTCCTCCAGAACCTCACCATCTGCCTCCAAACTCCTCCTCGGTCCTAAACCGTTTCTTCCTGCTTCACCTGAGCTTGAGAAGCTCACCAGAACTCCAAAAGAACACGGTCGCCGGAGCCAAGCCTTGAACCCAGAAAACAGTGAAACACAGTGGAAAGAGAGTTTTCAAGTAAGGTTCGAATCGAATGATCAAAAGCAAGGAGAAGGAAGAGGAAGAAGAGAGAAGACGAACCATACCTTCCACGCGCCGAACCGCCGCCTGGAACGCCGGAAATCCGGCGTTGACCGTCGAGCCAGTGGGGTTCGATCTCTCCTTTCAGTGGTTGTTTAGGGATTCTGAGGGTAGGGTTAGGTAGAAGAGAAGGAGGCGAGTCGAACGGCGGTGGTCCGCCGGCCTGGGGTGGCCGGAGTCGCCGGCGTCGGGCGGAGGTCAGTGGAGGGAAGCGAGAGCTCGGTCGAGCTCGAGTTGACCGAAATGGGGGGGGTTTGACTCGGTCAAACCTCTCTTCTCTATTTATAGAGAAATCAACGGTCCAGATTCAATCTTGAAAAGATCCAACGGTTCAGATTAAAAGAAGGTGAAAAGGTAAAAGGTTAAATGGTTAAAAACTGATTTACCAGAATAGTAATTTAAAAGTTACCGGAAACTTCGAAAATTCGTAGAAAATAAACCGAAGCTCCGAAAAATAATCCGAAAATACCGGGAGACTCGTGTCGACACGTACTATGACATCGAGTCATTAAATCAGGTATTTGGAGAACTTTGAAAAACTTGAAAATGAACGTGGTAATTAACTCGCGAAGTTACCGAATGCGACTTAAACCTCAGTAACTCGCCATTAACCACGGTTAAAACATGCGGGGTCCCACAGTACCTCTTGTTCAATTCTTCTTTGGCTTATTTTGTGAAATTGACCAATTTTTTGGTCACCAAACACAAGCGTTTTGGCCCTCCAGGTAAATAACAATTACCCTCATTTCACAATCTGACGAACCATTTGGCAATGTTAGGGGTGGGCAAAAATCCGATTTTCAACCGAAAACCGAAAAAACCATCTGAAAAAACGGACCGGATAACCGATCCATTTAAAGCGGGTCAAATAATAGGTAAAACCGATCCGATCCGGTTTGAACCGGGTTGGTTCCGGTTTTGATTAAAAACCGGTCCGAATAAACCGAATTTTTTTAATATATATTTTATTTTTTTAATAGGTGTCACCATTTATTTCGGGACAACTAAATTTGCTTATGGTCTGTAACAAATTAACTTAACTATGGTGTGTATGTTATCTACTATTTGAAGTTGGTGATGAACATTTGATGATTGGATTGTTTTTGAGGTTTGGTATCTGTTGGATTTTGAAATTGTAAATTGAAAGTGAAATTCTCCAAATTCGGGTGAAATCCGAAACCGATCCGATCCGATTTTCGGATGACCCGAAATTCGGATGACCCGGATTTCGGTTTCGGATTCGGATGGAGATTTTACAATTCCGATTGATTCGGATCGGATACGGTTTGGGCTCAAAACCGGTCCGGTCCGAATTTGCCCACCCCTAGGCAATGTTGCTAAAGTTGCCAAACAAGTCCTTAATCACTTCACATTTGAGTCCTATGTTTTATGCTTTAACTGTGTATATTAATTTTGAACTAGTATATGAGAATGCAAAGGGGACAGTTGTTGTGGTTGTTTCAATCATGATATTTAAAAATCATGTTTCCTTCATAGAGATTTTGGGCTATGGACTCACTGTTGTTGGAACATTTTGTATAGTTAAGCTATAAAGAGGTATACATTGAATTGTCGAAGTCATTTTGGCACAATTGTACGTAACCCACTCCTCTCTCTTGATTCATCTTTATTGTTTCTATTAGAAGGACCTATCATGGACCGGGTCATAAAGTCTAAGAAAGGATGTAAGAAAATGAAGTTGGCAATGTTATTGTATCAGCATCAACAAAGCCTTTTACTCAAAGCAGCTAAAATCATGTAGCAAAGCTAACATGGGTGACAAAATCATACATCAAGCTAATATGTACTTCATCATGTTTTGAAATCATTTTTTTGCAAACAATCTGGTTTCTCATGTATAGTATGTTTATGGAAACTAATTAAGCTTGAATTCTAATGTGTAATATGTTTCTCATGTTGAACTCATATTGGTTAATTATAATTAACTGATATTAGCAGCCGTATTTGGATCTATGTTTGAATTTCTATGGTTGCATTGCATATTATTTCTTGTCAGCAGATAAACACAGTTAGTGCTTAAACTCTACTGAACTAATCAATGTGATACCCATAATGAAAACCTAGATTTTGGAAGGAAATGGTTATGGATTGAAGCAAAAGATTATTTTTGTCATTTGACCTTTTTAGGTGGTTCCCATCATGGCTTGGTGAACAAACAGATGGCTCTGTGACAGTAATTGACATTAGGTCTTTCCTTGATAGCGAAATTAAAGTTTGGGTACCATATTGATAGTTTTTAATGTATGGATACTACTATCACCGTGCCACACAAGTTTGGGTATCAGTGATGCATTTAACTCTTTTTTTAATAACGACCATGTGTGTCATACCATCGATATAACCGAAAGTTACATAACAGATTAAGATGATTCACCGAAATGTCCAAGCTTCGTCAATAATGAGCCATACAAGGCAAAACCTAATAAGCAACAAACCTACTCATGTATTACTTTTTATTGAAAGCCGCCTCTCTCTCTCTTCTCCCTAGGGTTTTCAAGGATTTCTTCAGATTTCACGGATTTAGCATCCTTTTTTTATCAAAATGGTTGAGGAAGTTTCATCATGGATGAAGGCAACATTCACGATCAAGGAGAATGGTTGGATTTCATTTGGTGTGGTCGGGAAGGCTGTAATTTTAGGGCAATGTTTTTCTGTTGGAAGGCTTCTAGGGAAGAAGCTCACTGATCTGAAGGAATTCATGGCCACTATACTGTCGGTTTAGGGAGTGGATCACCGACTTACAATCCGTATGGTGGCTGATCGTTTCCTTCTCACCTTCTTGAAGGATATCGATCGAGACCGACTCTTAACAGGAGGTCTGGGCACCAAATGTTCCTTTTGGCGACTATGATCAGAGGGGTGATTCTACGTTGGTTCCTATCCTAGAGTTTTCTGTTTGGGTGGAGATTCTAGGTCTGGATCCGTTGCTAATTACGGTGGAGGCTGTGGAGCAAATTGGTTCCACTCTGAGAGATGTTTTTGCATCCGGATGAAACCAATATTGTTCAAGGTATTAAGTCATGTGTTCGTATATTTCAAGATATCAATTCTTCGGTCAAGCAAGCTTATCCTCCCTTGAATTTTGAGTTTGGACTGGTAAGAATTTGTAGGTGGCAATGGTGACTTTTCATATAAGAAGGTATTCGGATTTTGCCAGATTAATGATTTTTTAGAACACCCGCCTGCCGCTGTCTAGAGACTACTGATGTTTCTAGTAACAGGACGGAGCGACGCAAGGTAATGGCGGCGTTGCACGACAATCCGCTGACTTTGGAGGCTCCAATTTGTGGGGTTGTCTCTAACCCTAGCCTTACCCTGGCTTCTAGGGTTTTGACGCTAGTCCCACCAGTAGTGTCTGCACAACAAAATTGCTCTCCTGCTTTTTCTACATCACTGGCAATTCCTTCAACTGCATCGCCGTTTATCATGTCGACGTCAGGTATGGTTAACCTATTTGCTCCTCCGATCATGTCCTTTACTCTTCTTGGAATTTCAACTTCTACATTAAGCAAACAGTTGGAGCATTTTCAAACCCCTCTGATAGCTCACTCTGAGATCCTTAGCTTTACCATACCTGTTGTGCCATTCTTGTTGTTGATGAGATGCAGGTGACCTGTTCTGATCCTATGGTGGGAGTGAAACATAGTGTGGCTCCTTTAGCCTTCTTGTTGGGTAAGAAACCTAAAACGGATGGAGGAAACTCAATGCATATTGCAGAGTTTGATGTAGGTTTTGCTCAAGAACTTTCTCTTCCTCATAATGCATAATGCAGGTATCTCTCCCCCAAAGAAGAGGAAACTAGGTCATCCCTTTGGGTCTAGGAATAAACCTAAGCCTGAAAGTGGTAATGCTCTGGCTATTGTTCGTAATAGGATTATAAAGAAGAAGCGTAGTTTCTCTGTTATGAGAACTCTCAATATGACTGATGACTCTTTTGACTCTATATTTGCGAACGGTGATGATGGTGATTCCAATGATGGATGCAATTCAAGTGATTCACTTCTTGACGGCTTAGGGTACAACTCCTCTGCTAAGGTATTTCTTGAGCCTTTATGTTTTTATGTTTCAATAAGCTAGTTTATAGCATGATCTTTTTGTTTAGTTTGTTTTCTGTTTTGGTTTGTGATTTGCTTATCTTTGAACTTTGATATAGGTTGGTTACATTTGATTATTTTAGGGTAGTCTCATGGTTTAACCCTGTCGTAGCACTTTGGGGTAAACCATGATGTAATTTTTCCTCATTTATTGAATACAACGGCGAACGTTTTCCCTCTTAAAAACAACAAACCCACACTTGATCATCGAAAGGAATGAAACTTTAGTCTAACAAGTTCAAAAGAAAGTAACCACACGACGCTACCAATTAAGGAAGGCACCGGACACAGCTCCAAACACCAACCTCGATTTACTCTTAATCTAAAAACTATGACTTGCACCTACAGGATGTAACCCGAGTACTATCTAGCTCTCCAACATTAACACCCCTTGTGTTTCTATTTGCTTTTGTTACCATTGAAGATGAGAAGACGACCACCGCAAAATAGCTGGAGGAGACAGTGGTGGCACTGATGGTACGTCCAAAAGACCTTTTGCCTGAGGCTGCAAAAGGGGCGGAGACGGCATCAATCATGACAACAAGAGTGAAATTTGCCGAGAAACCTCTAAGGGTTAAGAGAGAAAACCCTAACCCTAGTTGAGACTACTATCTTCTTAGATATATATATATATATATATATATATATAATCAATCTGCTTAGAGAAAAAGTACTTAATTATTAGTTTCGTGAAAACTTACTAGTTAACCTATCGTTTAAACATCATTGCTACTTTGATATATAGCTAGGTTAATACGATCTCCCAAAGTCCCACCCTACTCTTTCATCACATACATATAGCTAGGTTAATTCGATCTCCTAAAGTCCCACCCTGCTCTTTCATCACACACAGTATATTTCTATTATTTTTTAGTCTTCCTTTGAAGCAGGCATAGTTTTTTATGGAAATTCAACGGACACATTAAAAAATAGAACCACAATTAAAAACTAAAAGTTACCAAATCGTAGAAGTGAAATATTAATTCTATATATCCTGGTTTTTACATTTATATACTTTTGATGTTTGAGAATGGCTGTGTCTCTCTCTCTCTTGTTCTAAACTTTCCTCTTCCTCTCGATCTAGTACCCTTCCCTTTCTCTGAACTTGATTCCCTTTGTTTTCTATTTGTTGTTCTAGGGCTTGAAATTATTTTGAGGCTCTCCTTTCTCAGCAAACCCATAAAATATTAACGCCCCCTCCGGCCCTTCCTTCCTTGTATTAAAATCCCTCCATATTTTACTATATTTTTCTTGTTTTCTGTTCTCTTTAGCTCTCTGTTTATGGCTGGATTAGACTTGGGCTCAGCATCTCGTTTGTTCCATCAGCAGCTCCAACTCCCTGACCTTCACCTGCAGAGACCATCGGAATCTGAAGATCATGAGCACTCCACCAACCTCTTCAACTCGGATCACCACCACCAAAACGACGTCGGTGATGATGACAGCAACCTCCACCAAGGGCTTAACCTTGTGACCCCAAACTCCGGAGGCTCCGGGGGAGATGGTACTGCTCGGAGGTCCAGGGGTCGTCCTCCCGGGTCAAGAAACAAGCCCAAGCCGCCGGTGATCATTACAAGGGAGAGCGCCAACACCCTGAGAGCTCATATTTTGGAAGTCAGCAGTGGCTGTGATGTGTTTGACTGCGTTGGAACCTATGCAGGGAAACGGCAGCGTGGGATTTGCGTGCTGAGTGGGAGTGGGATGGTGACCAACGTGACCTTGCACCAGCCATCTGGGGCTGGCACAGTGGTCACGCTACACGGCCGGTTCGAGATCCTGTCATTGACCGGCTCGTTCTTGCCGCCGCCTGCTCCGCCAGGCGCCACCAGCCTGACGATATTTTTGGCAGGCGGTCAGGGCCAAGTCATGGGAGGAAATGTTGTGGGACCTCTCATCGCATCGGGACCTGTGATCGTCATAGCTTCATCTTTTACGAACGTTGCTTATGAGAGGTTGCCTTTGGAGGAGGAAGAGGAGCAGCTGCAGATTCAGCCGCCTGTGCCGCAGTCGTTGGGCGATGGCGGAAGTGGAGGAGTAGGCAATAACAACCCATTTCAGGATCCGTCTTCCGGGCTTCCTTTCTTCAATCTGCCACTGAATAACATGCCTCAGCTGCAAGATGGTTGGAATGGAAACCCTACTGGGCGGCCATCATATTGATAATTTTGTTCTAAGCTAGATCAGGTCAGAGAAAACTAGATTTGCATTAATTCAGATCTCAATTGAACCCCCACATCAATCTTCCTGTACAATATATTGTCTCCTGCTTAATTAATTTCCTTCAGTCCCTTGTTCGTGGTAACTGGATTCTATTTCTTAATTCAAGTGCTTTTTAGAGTGTTGCTTTTCTTACTATTTCCATTTCCAATCTTCACTCATGAACTCATTTTGATTTAATTAGTTTAGTTAGAATAATTTCACTGCTCTTTTGAATGCTATGGAAAATTTATTACCTGAAGGAAATCAAATGGTTTATTCAAAGAATCATATGATATTTACATTTTTGTTTTTCAATATTAATATACACATAATCTATCATAGACGTGGAACAAGTTGTTTGCTATTTAATGGACATTGAGAATTTATAATTTGTTTAAAATCGGTGATATATATAATTTTTTAAATCATGTACGTGGTCAACCCGTCTTATAGTTCAGCGAGCAGTATAGTAAAATCAATAATATTTATTTTTCCTTTAATTAATTGATAAAATCTAGATTTATCGTAATCTTTAAACGATCGTTGTACTCTTTTACAAGATATTGAAAATCTAAAACTCTACAGACTCGTTTGATAACAAATGATATTGGTTTATTAGTTTTTCTTTTTGCATACAAAAAAACTCAATATATAATATTTCGGCTTTGATCTACATGTACAAAAATGTATAGGTTTTTTTGAGAAGCAAAAAATTAAAACGTATAGGTTAAAATGTCAAAACATTAGAGTTTTCTCATGAAATTGATTTTCAGATTTTGTACCAAAAAGAATGATTAAATTTTGTGTTTCCTATGTACGATGTATACATCAAGCTTTCCACTGCAACAAAGATATAATATTACTATATGATCTCGTGGTTGTTTATCGATTTGATTATGTAAAGCTAGCTCCCCCTCTCTCACCTCTCTCTCCATAATATTACTATATGATCTCCTGGTTGTTAATCGATTTGATTATGTAAAGCTAGCTCCCCCTCTCTCTCCATAATATTACTATATGATCTCCTGGTTGTTAATCGATTTGATTATGTAAAGCTAGCTCCCCCTCTCTCTCTCACCCCTCTCTCTCTCTCCAAGGACTCTCTTGGTTTGGTCTTGCTCTTTGGCACTCCAAGGATCTATTATTTAATCATCATCACAAGTAGCCTACTATATTAATCTCTATACCTCTCTTGGTTTGGTCTTGCTCTTTGGCACGAAGTACCCTAGATTAGTTCTAGCTCTCAAATTAATTATTATTGCTCTGACCCATATATATATATATGGGTTTTTTCTAGCTTAGTTTTTAATTACCTGGGATATATATATGAGTATCGATCGATCAGTTTCTCTTTAGATCATGTTCGGAGTGAAAATTATTTTTATGGGTCAGGTACAACCTTGATCTTGATGATTGTTCGCCTTCTGACTTCTTCTCAAACGACTGTCGTACATGCCCTGGTCAGGCAAACACTTAAGTTCTTCTTAGACCTAGCTAGAGAGCAATTAAGATTTTTCTCCTCTTCTCATGAAACAGATGTTTCTTACTCAAACCGGAGTGGTTGAGCAAAACTATAAATCAAGATTGCGGGGCATTGACCAAAGAGTTCTTTGACAAACCGGGAATATTTGCTAGAGTTCTCACTCCAACGATAGTTTTGTGGGTATTCGCCTACGGATAGGTCTTTATGAAGCGGTGGTAGACTGTTCACTCATGGATGAGGCTTGGTGAGGTAGATACGGGAACTGCCCATGGATAGGGCTTTGGTGAACAAAAAGACTCAAGAAATCTTTTTGGTAGATGTGCTTCGAGGGAGGCATGTTTTGCAGTGTGCAAAAGTTGTTTGTTGGTTGATCGGAGATCCCTTCTTCATTCGTCATGACCCCTTTATATAGTGAATACTAGGATTTGTTCTTACTTGTGGATCAAAGAATATCAAATCTCTTTGAAGATTAGATCCTTAAGCAACTGCAAATCTCGCAATACATGACCTCATATGGAAAGAAAATATTTATAATTACTTAAACCGCAAGAATCGGTCCAATGTGCTTTTTTAACAGGCATTCGCCGAAAGATATTATTTTGACCCAAACATTGCCTCCAGACCTTGAGATTAAACCCAAACCCACTTGTGAAATGGATAAGGGCTAGAAACCCGACCTAGTTTCTTTAAATAATTGGAACGCCGCCTCGTATCTTCAACAAACAACGCTTAGTTTCAAAGACACCATTTTAGTTCCTCTCAATGCCTCGACACAAGATCTCATTTGCACAACATTTTTCTATCATGACTGACATCCCAACCAAAGAAATGGCCATTGATGACAAGAGAATCTCTGAAAATATGAAAGCTATCGATCAACCAAACCACTCCCATATGGAATTGACCACCACAGCCACTGCTGGGCTTGGTCTATATATAAAGAAGTTCCCAGAAGTTCAACATTACTACCATGAATCAAGAGCGCCAATCTTCTTTTTCCAGAATGTTCATGTCGATGTCACTGCATGACAAGAACTAAGTGACTGTCCAGCCATAATTGGAGCCTGGCTATTCCCAAGTGATCAAATGATGAAGTGGTACCGCAATCGCAGAGCACTCGATCTGGATTGATGGAGACTGGCAGGAATCACGGACTCTATTGATCTAAGTTTCACTTTGAATAGTCACAGCGCTAATTGACCCCCGATGATGGCCGCTGCCTGTTTCTGAAACTCCTTCAGCAATACCTTCGACTTCAGGTTTTGTCAAATGGGTATTACTTTAATGGATATTTATGCTATCACTAGTTTTCTAGTCACTGAGGAAACATATCAAAAACATCTTTTTGAGTATGCAGACGTCTTCCATACTGCTGATCCAACAGACTACCAAACACATATGTCATACAAAGGATGGGTAGAACATTTCTATACTCGCATGGACGAGCAAAGTGGTATTGTATTTCTAGACTTCTGGTTTCACAAATTTATAGTCTGCATAGCAACCCAGAAGTTGACTAAAGCCTGGATGTGCACTACCACCCTTCTTTTCAACGGGCACCGTCTTGGTTTAGCACAGCTGGTATTGTAATTTCTATATCGACAAGCTCACTTCATCAACTGAGCTACAACAACATATCAGACCCACTTTAGATTTTAGATCTCTGGTTGCAGATCTACTTTGTTCAGTTCAGAGATGAGCAAATTACTAACTTCCTAGAACATCAAGTATTAGGAAGAGCATTCACCGATGCTTCTTCACCTCCAGCTATTGGATATGCTCGATCTCTTGAGTACTTGTCCAACCTTGATGCCATGACCCTAGACTCTAGTCTCCTTGTTCTCAACGCGTAAATATCCTGAAGCTCTGGCGAATGGGTTCATGTGGTCCACAACATAGACTCTTGAAGGGCGAACACTGTTCAACCAGTCTATCTCCCTCATGTAAATTCCTCTACCTAAGTTGGCTCTAATCTCTTATCTTCTTCTCAAGAAATTCTTTCCACCAGATATCATTCACTATGAAAAGACCTATTTTAAGTTTAATGGCCTGTTCTCATATGGTACATAAGTTTAATGACATGTTCTCATGTCCTTGCATAAAATATGAATCTTGTTATAGAATATGCCTGAATGTGCAACATCCTCACAACATGGTACATAGAAGGATAATGGGGATAACCAACTTATACCTAATCTATTCTGGCTTGTGTTCTTTTCTTAATCAGCATATGGCCTTCCAGATGATATATATGATTCTTCCTTTGCCGGCAGCATCATCCTATTTTGTACTTCTTATACGAGATAGCGAATAGTACTCAGATTACAAGCTATGGTATCAAAGCCACTTTTTGGCTTCTTTGTATTGTAATGTTCCTGGCCACAAAGCCATACATGAATAAAACACTGATTGTTTTCTTGTATTTCTTTAAGTAATGAAACAAAAATTGGTTTTCCAATTTTAAAACCACATGTGTTGGTTCAATATATAGATGAAACTGAAACTCAAATAGTTACAGATTAGACAAAACTCTCAAAGTTCCAAAAAGTCAAAAATTTCAAAAAAGTGGGGTATTAAAATCGTCCGCATGGTATAGACCGTATAGTGTTGCCCCCAGTTTGAATTGGTTGTCGCGAATGAACTCTGAAGGAAGTTAAACCAAGCAAACTCTCTATATGTACCACGCCCCCCATGTAAGAAGTTAATGGAAAATCAATGTCTTGTCAGGAGGCTGTACAACCAATGGAGGATTTTCATACTCCTAAACACTAGGAATATATTTCTTCAGATGTCGGTCATTGATATGATTAGCATGGATCTCTTCATCTAACTCTCTGAGATAATAAACACTTTTACCAACAAGGCGATCAATGACAAATGACCCATCCCAAGTTGGAGACCACTATCCACTGCCACAAACGTTTTCACCAAAGGGCAGGATGACTTTCCAAACTAAGTCTCCAACATCGAAGCTGCGTCCTCTGGTGCGTTTATCATATGCTTGGGCAACTCTTTTCTTTTCCATGATGAGATTGTCCAGTGCTTCCATTCGCTTTGAGTGCAAGTCTTCATGTTCCTGATACATGGCCTGAACATAATCTTCGTCAATAAATTGATGCTGCTCGCGAACGCGCAAAGAATAGATATTAATCTCCATAGGAAGAACTGCGTCATGGCCAAACATCAAAGCATATGGAGTTGTACTAGTAGGAGTTCTTTTGGAGGTTCTGTACACCCACAAAGTGTGATTTAACTCGTTATGCCAATCCCTGGGGTTATCTGCCTACATGTTTTTCAAAATGCTCAAAATAATCTTGTTGTTGGCTTCTGCCTGTCCATTTGACTGAGCATAATAAGGTGTAGAATGTAAGAACTTAATTCCATAATCCTTAAAGAACTCTTGAGTTTCTTTTTCCATGAAAGCTGCCCCCCGGTCTGCTACCAAGCATTCTGGTATGCGATATCTGCAGATAATATTCTGAAAAACGAACTGGCAAACTGTCGTAGAAGAAGAGTCTTTTACTGGAACTGCTTCTACCCATTTAGTAAAGAAATATGTTCCTACCAGAAGGAACTTATGCTATTGAGAAAAATAAGGGTAAATAACCCCCACAAAATCTAGTGCCCAGCCTCTACCAGACCAAAGCTTAATAATAGGTTGCATAAGAATATCTGGAACATGCTAGACTGGTCCATGAGCCTGAGACTCGAAATAACCCTTAGCGAAGCTGATGCAGTCTTTGAGAATAGATGGCCAGAAGAAACCATAGCGGTGAATGAGCCACCTCATCTTGGGTCTATCCTGGTGAGATCCACAGACCCCTAAGTGTACCTCTCTCAGCAAACGCTTAGCTTCATTTCCATAGATGCATTTCAGATCATCGCCCTCTTCTCCTCTGCGTAAAAGTTCTCCACCTTTGAAAATGTAATTGAGTGCAAAATACCTAATCTTCTTGTCTATTGGAGCAGATGGATTCGTCAAGTATTGCACTATAGGCTGGCACCAATCAACATCAATAGGATCTAACGTTGCCATTAACCATTCATCATTAATCACACAGCGAGCCATTAAAGAAGACAAAGTAAGTTTTTCCACCTTGAGGATCCGTTCGCGAATGCCATCAGCCAAGCTGACACCAGTAGCAATTTGTGCTAACTCATTTGCCGTAAAATTCTTTTCTCTAGGTATGTAGTCAATCATAACGTCTACAAATTCATCCAATAATTCCATCGCTCTTTCCCATAAAAGGATTAGCCTAAAAGAAATACACTTGTACACACCTCTAAGTTGGTTAATCACCAGGAGTGAATCTCCCAACACTTCAACTTCTCTGATTCCCATCTCCAAGACCATCTCCAAACCAATTATTACCGTTTCATACCTGCATGATTATTGGTACACTTCCATTACATCTGAAAAGATTAAGAGAATCTGTCCCCTGCAGGATTCACCAATGAATTAACAGCCCCTGATAAAGAATCTGTGCAGCTACAATCAAAGTATAGAATCAATGGCTGTGTATAAACCATACCTACTTTTTCGTCCTGATGATCCACTTTTCCCTGAGCAGGATGATGCAAGAGGAAATCTGAGACCTTCTGTCCAGTTTGTGCTTTGAGTGGAGTGTATTGAAGTGAAAACTCAGATAACGCTACCATCTATTTGCCAACCCTATCTCGTAAGAAATACCTAGTTAACATATACTTCACTAAATCAGTCTATGCCACCACTAGTGTATTAAATGATAACATGTAATGTCATAATTTGTATCCAGCAAAGTATAAAGCCAGACAGATGGTCTCAATTGATGAATAACGAGTCTCCGGATCTAACAATGTTCTGCTAAGGTAGTACACCTCGTGCTCGATGACCTTACCATCTTCCTTAGCTTCATCCTGACTAAAAATCCTGCGATAGAAGTAACATATGTTGATATGTATAGCTTTAAGGGAATTCCTGGACGTGGTGGTCACAGTACAAGAGGACTTGTCAAATACTCCTTGATTTTATCAAAAGCTTCTTGCTGTACTGATTCCCACATAAATTTCTCCTCAGCATGCAATTTAAGAAGATGAGAGAAAGATGCAATTTTTTCTGTAGAATTTGAAATAAATCTTCGTAAGAAATTAATCCTGCCTATTAGACTTTGCAACTCCCTCTTGCTCCTTGGAGCCGGAGCTTCTATTATTGTCTTAGCCTTATCTCCTGAAACTTTTATGCCACGCTGATGCACCACAAAACCTAAAAAATCTCCTGTATAAACCCAAAAATACACTTGGCTGGATTCATGCAAAATATGTGCTTCCTCATCCTTATGAACACCATTCGCAGATCTTTGATGTGATTCTCCCTCTTTTAGACTTAACCACCACAACATCAATGTAAACCTCTATCTTGGTGCTGAGAATGTCATGGAAAATCAAGTTCATTTCTCGCTGGTAGGTGGCCCCTGCATTCTTAAGTCCAAAGGGCATATCTATATATTCAAAAGCACTAGTAAAGCCGGGACATCGAAAAACTGTCTTATGTCTATCTTCTTCATGCACAGGTATTTGATGATAACCAGTCGTTCTATCCATGAAAGATAGAATCTCATGTCCTGCCACAACATCTACCAGCATGTCCGTCGTGGGCATGGGATACACATCTTTAGGTGTTGTTGTGTTGAGGTTCCGTTAATTCACATACACTCGTATCTTCCTGTTCTTCTCCCGAACCGGAACAATGTTAGATAACCACTGTATGTATTTCACTGGCCTGATTATGCCTGCTTTGACCATGTTCTGTACTTCTGTTTTAACAATTTCTGCAGTCTCAGCATTCATTCACCGTTGTTCTTGTTTCACAAGCTTATAACCAACCATTATAGGTAACTTATAACAGACTAACTCAGGTGCTAGACCAGACATGTCTTCATATTTCTCAGTAAAACAATCTTTAAATTTCTGTAACAACTTAATCAGTTGTTGTCTCTGTTGTGGTAAAAACTGACTAATGTCAACCTCCATCGGTTCCTCAGACGAACCTAGGTTAACTTTCTCAACTGGATCTTTAACTTTCAGTGGGGTATCATCCAAAGCTACAGGAGTTGGTCGGATAATCTCATCCGCATCACATTCGCTATTGACTATGTCATCTTCAATGCATTCTACTATAGCTACTTCATTCCAAGCATCTTGTTATTCTCTAAAGATGGACAATCTTTGATGTAAGAACGCATAAGCCTATGCTTCTTCCTTTTCGAGGTGTACTAACATTTATGATTATTGGGGCTTGGCACGATGAAGTTAGGCTTATTGGTGTCTGAGCGAACCTGGGCCAAACCCCATCGGGAAAGTTCTGAGGAGTTGACCCCATATGGATTACCTTTGTTATAGGCTTGTCCACGTCTTTCCACATGCAAAACTGCAGGAAGCCAAAACTCTAAATAGCAAAATATTTCGCATGCAGAATCAAGGCTCACGTTAATTCACGAAGAAGAGCATAGCCAAATCGAATCACGTGAATTCTTTTCTCCTTTCAAATAGATATGATTCACGTTTTTCTTTGTACGAGTGTGATAAAGAATAATATTCTTTCTGCACATGACCGCTAAAATGATCTAACTTGTAAATACGCACTACCAGCATAAACATTATAGCCGACGAAAAAAAATAGGTCGACGAAATATATTTTCGTTGGCTAAAATAATTTTATCGTCGGCTATAGTCTGTAAACTATAGACGACAAAATTTTTAAAGTTTATCCGAAAAAATATATAATTTCATCAGCTAAAAGCCCTTATATTTGCAGATCTAGACACAGTTCATTTCAAAAAAAAAACGGGAGAAAAAGTTTGGGTGTTGTCGAAATTATTTGGTGTCATCGAAATATGTTCAAAATTAGTTTGTGGAGCTATATATATGTACGTATATGTGTATATATCTTGATTTTGAGTTGATTTAAGCGTTTTATTTGAGTTATATATATTGATTTTGAGTTTTAATTTGAGTTGAGTTATTAGATTTTGAGTGTGATTGAGTAGATCGATTTTGATTTGATAATATATATGAAGTTGTTGTTATTAATAAGTAAATATATATATATATATATATATTAATTTAATTATAATATTGTGTTGATGCATAGTATGAATTAATTAATATGTTGATTATGATTGATGTTAATTGATATATAATATTGTTTTGTAATTAGTAATTAGTATATATATATGTGTTAATTATTATTTTTTTTCATTAATTAATTGTTGTAGATAGAATAATAAATGATTTGATAATTTAATTAATTAATTAGAGTTTATACATATATATTTTGTTATATTTTCAGGATATGAATAAGAGTTGGATTTCGCTTCCAAAATAGGACAAAAGATATGGTAAATGAGTTATTAGTTTTATTGAATATATGCTGGCTAATGCTAACGGGAATACAATTTTTTATTGCCCATGCACTAAATGTCAGTGTCACAGCGATATACATCGATTTGCTATCGACAAAGTTTGGCAGCACCTGAAGAGTAACGAGTTTTGAGAGAAGTACACATGTTGGATATATCTTGGTGAATCATCATCAGGGTGTCCGCATGATTATGAGAAATTTTCTGAGAAGGGCTGTACATCCAACGATCCAACAACGGTCTTCATCAACGATATGTTTCCTTATGAGAGCGGTGTATGCTCTTAAGGACAGTATATGCCTGAGCTGCTGCAGCCCTTCCCTAGAGTTGTTAACACTGCTGGTATTGACAAGTACAACAAACTACTTGCTTTCCAATAGACTCCTGTGACCTCGGTTGTCAGTAGACTGTTCTTTAAAGTACAGGAGTATAATGCGGCAGTATATGTCACCCAACAGGCACAGCAGCAGCAGATGTTCCAATACTTGCAAAAGTTTTCAGCTGCCCAGCTTCAGGGATTTCCGACTCTGCCCATGCCTGCGCCTATACCCCTACCTCAGCCGCCGCAACATCCTTAACAACAACCTCCTCCTGTCACAGATATAGATTTAGATGATATAGATTTTATATAGTTTTATGGGTTTGTAAACAATTTATAAATAATTTAATGAAAAACGTGTTGTCACTTTTGATGGTGTTATTGGTTATATGAAATTATTTGTGTAATTTGCAGCTTGCTTGGATGGTAATTTAGAAATTTTAAGGGTTTTTTTGATGGAATGGACTTATAGCCGACAAAATTTACCATAATTCGTAGGCAATAGTATTTTTTATTTTTTATTTTCAAGGTTTAGCTGACGAAATCTAGCTTATTTCGTTGGGTGTAGTAGTATTTACCCGACAAAATTTACTATAATTCATCGGCTATATTTTTTTAATTTTTTTTTCAATATTTAAACTACGAATTATAGTAAATTTCGTCGGTTATAGCTATTTTTAATTTTTTTTTATTAAATACTTTGGCCGACGAAATATTTATATTTCGTCGGCCAAAGTCTTAGGTTAAGGCCGATGACAATTTATTTCCTCGGCTTTAGTCTTACTTTAGCCGACGAAAAATAGAAAAATAAGTCGTCGGCTAAGTGTGAAACTATAGTCGACGACCACTCTTATTTTGTTGGCTAAAGATATAGCCGACGAGTCTTTACCGACGACATCTTAGCCGACGACAACTCGTCGGCTAAGATCTTAGCCGACGAATCTCATCGGCTAAAGTACTGATCATGGTAGTGACCAACCAGTATCCTAAAGATATGAATTATAAAAACAGAGTTGCAACTACTAAATCAAGAATATTTGATTTTGTAGACATAAGGACCCAAAAGAGTTACTCCTCAAGGAAAGTTTAACGCAAAACTACGTTAAACTCTTTTCATACGTTCACTAATAAAACAATTTCGGATCCCTCACTCCTCAAACAAAAACCACAACTCGTAAGTCTTAATTGATGTCTTAGTTGAAGTATCAAGAAGTTGATAATACTCCCTGTGACAGGACCCACCCCAGGTTAAACCCTTTTAACCCGAAGTAAATCCTGCGGGGACCACCTCAAGGGAACTTCTTACCGAAACCCCCTTGAAATGGCCAACCCTTCCTACTAAACTAACTAAACCGGGTTAGTCAGAGCAGTCTACAGAGATAATTACCCCAAAGAATTTTTCGCAGCAACGGAATGATCGACTATGCCTCGACTCTCGTACGCGCTCGACCTCCTCTCAAGAACCCTGCATCACTGGGCATTTAAAAACGAAAGGCCCAGGGGAGAAACATTTAAAAACTGTTAGAGTGAGTGGACGAAAAATCACATATAAAAACTTCATTTCCTGTAATGTTCTCCCAAAAGTATATCAATTTAAAAATCATTTATGCATGCCCACAATTACTAAATTTCCGCAAGTGCATAATAAGATAAACCAACAAGGAATATGGGAAGAGAAATGTTCACCAAACATAATAAGTCTGACCTCTCAGACTAGGGTCGGAGCTAAGAGCTCTAGTAGCGCCCTCACGCTACTCTATGCTAGCTAGATAAAATAATACGGTCAACCCTTAAATATCAACCTGACCTCTCAGGCTTGTCTGACCTCTCAGACCAGGGTCGGAGCTAAGAGCTCTAGAATATGTGATAACGGTCAACCCTTATAATATCAACCTGACCTCTCAGGCTTGTCTGACCTCTCAGACCAGGGTCGGAGCTAAGAGCTCTGGATAAAGTGGAAATGGTCAACCCTCATAGTGCACTACGTAATTTGCCTGACCTCTCAGGCTAGGGTCGGAGCTAAGAGCTCTAGTAGCGCCCTCACGCTACTCTAGCTAGCATAATCATTGGTCAACCCTTATAATATAATTCACAACAATACTTTAATCAAATTCTCTTCCCAAAATAAATAAGTAAACAATTCCTTGACATATATGCATAGACCCAATCTCCAACGAAGTCTCGGGTTCAATTCCATTCGTAGGACGGCCCTCACCGTCTATAACCATTTTCGGAAGAAATAGAAAATCGAGTAATAACGTAAATACGTTCAAGAACCCGAGAGATATATAATTCTCGAAAACAATCATAAACATCATGCAATTAACTCAATAATTAAGGCATGCATTTATTTAAAATAATATGTCCACTCACAGTACTATTGCGACCTTTCCGCTCGGAAAGCTCCTCGAGCGACACCCTCGAACTACCCGCGTAGTCGAGCCCGTCTCACGTTCAATCAGAGACTGTACAAACAAACCACTATATTAGTCATCTCATCGTTGACTTGGTCTTTTCCTAGTTTGACCAGGAACTCCTATTTGACCACAAGTTGACCGAGTTCCTTTTTACGACACTTTAACCTTTTTGACTTTCTTTCCCGGTTATCGACTATTAACTCAATTTACCGGAAGTCCGACTCAGCTTCCGAACTCATGGTTATCACTTTAACTTTACGTTAGGGTGTCACGTATTAATCAATATATTTAACCTCGAGTCGATATACCGATTTAACATTTTCTCATAAATTCCAGTTATCTATTTCCGATAACCATTTAACACTTTACCCATTTAACCAACAAGTGTCACCTTCATTGAACTTCAATCCTTTAACCATTTTTCTGAAAATGCAACTTTCCCAAAGTGGAAACTTTCCCTTAATGGAAACTTTCCCAAAGTGGAAAGTTTCCCAATTAGCAGGTTTCCAAACATAGAAGGTTCCCAAAATGGAAATTCCCAATTTACGGTTAGTTTCCGTTTTTACTCGTTTCCTTACGTAAATTCCGATTCACGACACTTTAACTCTATTAAACGGGACCAACACACTTGAAGGAATCGAAGACTACCTCTCGGCATTTCAGCCGGTTTAACTCCTCCGGAATCGTCACCGGATTCCGGCAACTTGCCGGAAATTCGCCATAACCTCCTCGTTTCCTCGTTTACCAAGTTACGACAACACATGCAGGGAAACATTCAGATTATCAACCCAACAGATCAACAACTCAAACTTAGGTCCAAAAACAGTAACACACCACAGTAGGTACAGAAACCAGTAGACTGCCTCTCACCTCCAAAAGTGTTCCGAGGCATACAGCAGCCTCCTCTGCTCCTCTGCTTCCCTCTGTACTCCATTCCTTAGCTCCTTCTCTCTCCACTGAGACCAAACCCCCAGCCAGACCTGCTGCCTCGAGTCCAAGCAGCTTCTCCAGGTCTCCTTTCCTCCTGTGCCTTCACCTCGCTTCCAACTCCAACTGCCTAAGTGTGACAAACCTCCTGAAGCTTGAAAACAACCCAAAATCCGTCAAGAAACCGTCGCCGGAGAGAAACCCCAAAATCCAGAAAAAACCGAAACAGTTACAGTGATACATGAGGTTTCGGTTAAGGCTTCGATTGAATGATCAAGACTAAGGAGAAGGAAGAGGAAGGGAAAAGAAGATGAACGGTACCTCTCACGCGCCGAAACGCCGCCTGACCGGTGAGTTCTCGCCGGAAAACAGCCGAGCCTTCCCCTCGCTCGATCTCCGGCTGTGGTGGGTGCATGATGGTTGTGGAGGCTGGGCTAGATAGAGGAAGAGAAGAGGAAGAGAATGACAGTAGTCCGCCGGCCTGGGGTGGCCGGAGTCGCCGGCGCCGGGCGGAGAACAGTGGGGGAGGCGAGAGCTCGGTCGAGCTCGAGTTGACTGAAATGGGGGGTTTGACTCGGTCAAACCTCTCTTCTCTATTTATAGAGAAATCAACGGCCCAGATTCAATCTTAGAAAGATCCAACGGTTCAGATCAAAAGAAGGTGAAAAGTAAAAGGTAAAATGGTAAAACTGATTTACCGGATTGATAATTAAAAGTTACCGGAAACTTCGTAAATTCATAGAAAATAAACCGAAGCTCCGAAAAATATTCCGAAAATACCAGGAGACTCGTGTCGACATGTACTACCACATCGAGTCATCAATTCAGGTATTTGAAGTACTTTTAAAAACTCAAAAAAATTAACTCGAGCGATAACTTATCGAATTACCGTTCGCAATTAAAAATCCTCGGTAACTTGCGAATCTCTGTGAAAAGTAACTTTTAGTAACTTCAAAAGATTCGGGGTGTGACAATTCTCCCCACCTTATAAAAATTTCGTCCTCGAAATTTCTATACTCAAAGTCCAATACAGTGAGGAATAGTACCACTTAAAATACTAATATTGCTCTCCAATGTCTACCAAACACAACCAAATATTCTTATCACCCACCAGTGACGTCGTCACAAAACTGCTAATACTCATTCTGATCCCATCACCCCTCGCTTATCGCGGGTAAAAATTTCTTCAAAGATACTTGTATTCTTTCGTGGAACCTTAAATATCAGCTCACACATTCCCTATACAGGAAATGATTAACACACCTGAGGAGTAGGGTCCGATGTCACTAATGGATTTAAATCCTCTGGTAACACAATATAACGTGGGGTCAACACCCATGACAACAAGCCCGCGAGAAAACCATAACGACTTGTGTTACACAAACCATCACCTCATTTGAACCAGGCTTCTTGATCTGGTTTACGCTTTCTAGAAACCATTCTGTCAAGTTGTCCTGTTGTAGAGTAATTGGCTTCCCTTACTCTATCATTACTCAAACCACTGACACACACAGGACACGAACTACCATAAATTCTTTTGCGTAAATTCCAAAACCATAGCCTTTAAATCAGGGAGATACAAGTCTCCAGACATCGAGATCCCACAATACTTACTCCTCGCATGAAGACAAATTGTCAGGCTACACACTGATCACGTAACTATTCTGACCACACAAATCCGGACCTTTTTACTCACAAGCCAACCATAAAATCGCTTGCTCAATTGTCACCTCGTGGAACTACAACGTACTTTACCACGGTAATACCTCACCGTACAACTCATAGGTGAGGTACCACTGACCTCCCCATCTCTTACTTTAACCTGGGATGACGCATAGTGCAGAACTTGCACTTCAACCATAACTGTGCGTCTATTAAACAATACCGCATCACAATCTGGGATAAACTTACCATTAAATGACTCCCAGAGCCTTACCCGCTCAACAGGGTTATTCCATTCCCAGATGCCTCCATTACCACATCGTCCGGTAATAACCAGCAACTTTGGACATTTAACTAGATCAGACATCTACATGAAATTTAGTGTCACTGGTGCACACCCAAAGGAACCCTTGATCAAAGCATCGGGAAATTAATTCCGCCTGAACTTAGCCACATTGATCACCGAGCATCCAGTTATCACCACACTGGGTGAGTACACACCACAGAGTCAACTCGTTCAACTGGTCAGTTTCTAACAAAACTGTCCCCCATGCTCTGCTAGTTTACCATCCACCGCATCTTTTATTTGGTAAAAATTCAAAATTCACCATACCACTTCAGATCCTCGATTACAAGATCCACTATCACACATTAACCTCCTCTCAGATCATAACTTAATCTGGACGTGGCTTAATCACTCCACGGTTTTCGATGAAGTGTTGCACAACTTAGCAACATACTTTACTACTCTTGTAACAAATTGGTTTCCAAAACCTTGACTCGTAATACCTTTGAGTCATCAAAGAAACTCTTTCCTCAGTTTCACCGCTTTCACACCCACCGAAAATGTTGACAATTTTGAGGGTCACCTCCAATGATCTTTCTTGCTACCACTCTACACTCGTGGCACCAAGAACTGTCGTTAGGTCAATAATTCCTAACAAGTAGGGTCACTCCTCAAATGACCAATGACCATAGCAATACCAACAATACTTTGATCCTTTCAGGATTTCATTATATACACCAGTACTCAATTTCCCAGATCGAATTGAGAATATTTCCTGTCACTGCCGGGGATATGACTCAAGATTCCCAAACACGTCTAAGTACACCTACGGTTACAATGCTTGATTAGACCACAGCCAGTGGGTGCACAATTTTCCATGTCGTCAAGCTCAGTTAATCACCCTCAAGGAAACCACGTGTCATAACGGACGACTTTGGTTGCAGGTTGAAGCTTGACCATCTTACAAGTACTCTCACTCAAATTCAAAGATTCAGTAAACCTTGCCCCACTGCCGTCTCTTCACCTTTTCCGTGCATTTATCTCAGAAAACATCCTTCCACCAACTAACGACATTAAACCATTTAATTGACGTTTTACACAGAAACTTCTAACCAAACGTCTTTAATCTCCGTTTTCAATAAATGGAACTCTCATGACACATTCTTAAGATGATGTCATCATCAGCATTAGTCACTTACCTGATGTCATTTTTGACCACACACAGCTGTACACCATAATTATGTTTTACCAGCCTGTGCTACTCATATTTCAACTTACCACTTCCCAACAAATGAGGGTACACGTACTCCTGTGGGGTATACCTATGTACTTCTTCAACTGTCGAAACAATGTCGTCTGCACAACGACGGGTTTCTACATCACATTAATACAAAGTCAGTCAAGACCCGTATCACTAACTCCGGTACCCCGAGCACTCTTGGTCCACGACCCGGTGGCTTGTTGCCACTTCCAACAATTCCTTTTAGATTCCGAAACCAATTACCTTTAATTACCACTAGTAACGCTTTCACGATCTGAAAATCGATCTCTAACACAGCCAACCTGGTGACTCCTCCACAGGGGTACTAATTAGAATACCTTGACCATAGGTGGATAACTCACCTTATGGTTGACATGAGTCCCAAGACCTGGTGACACGATTTAATTCCTGCCTCCACGATAAATGGCCTAATAACCACTGTCACCAACAATTCAAATCACGCTTGGTCTCACTAACAATCCAAATCTTTCTAGTACCCCAATCATGGGTGGCTGGAGCGAAGAGAATCTGATCGTAGCTGATGACAACGATGTCAGCACCAGGACTGACCCACGCCATTAGTTCCAGTGGTTGTCCCATAAAGCATCAAGTGACCAAACTAGCCTTTACTTTCTTAACATCCTCCAGTAGTGTCACATCATGGACTCGTCACTAGAAACAAGTCTATTGTTCACAAAATGACTACACTCATTTTCCCTGAGTCATTCCTCTTCATACGTCAGTGGGTTTTTCTAAAACCACACTAATGACGAACCTCAACAAAATCTTGGCAATCGTCAAATCTCAATATTCATCCTTTCTGAACAATCGTGTTTGGCAGGATGAAATCTCTTTCATTAACTCGTACGACTCTCCACTGCTAAGAGTCTCATAACTCGAACACCAAAGCCTTGTCTTAGGCTTCTACAGCATCCCTGTCAACAACCATGACAGCCTTCCAGGTGTGAATTAACTGTTTCACCACCGAATATTCACACAAAATGCTCAAACGTTAAACAACGTGAGTTTCCGCTCGATCCCCAACTCAAATCTCAAAAAATCAATGGGGAACACATAAACATATATACGTAACGAGCTTACCTTGTTCCTTACAGGAGTTCATAGTGAGGTCGGCGTACTGAGGCATAGTCTTGAAGATTCGATCGTTTATAGGACCACTCGGTCCATATCTCAATCAGGAAGTACTAACTCATATCCTCAATAACACTAAGCGTCCAAGCATAAAATGCCGATGGAACCGCCGCGGTCGGACCATCACTCTATAGACACTAAGTGATATTAAGTACATGAGATAGTAACAGGAAACGATAACCTAATGCTCTGATACCATTGACAGGACCCACCCCAGGTTAAACCCTTTTAACCCGAAGTAAATCCTGCGGGGACCACCTCAAGGGAACTTCTTACCGAAACCCCCTTGAAATGGCCAACCCTTCCTACTAAACTAACTAAACCGGGTTAGTCAGAGCAGTCTACAGAGATAATTACCCCAAAGAATTTTTCGCAGCAACGGAATGATCGACTATGCCTCGACTCTCGTACGCGCTCGACCTCCTCTCAAGAACCCTGCATCACTGGGCATTTAAAAACGAAAGGCCCAGGGGAGAAACATTTAAAAACTGTTAGAGTGAGTGGACGAAAAATCACATATAAAAACTTCATTTCCTGTAATGTTCTCCCAAAAGTATATCAATTTAAAAATCATTTATGCATGCCCACAATTACTAAATTTCCGCAAGTGCATAATAAGATAAACCAACAAGGAATATGGGAAGAGAAATGTTCACCAAACATAATAAGTCTGACCTCTCAGACTAGGGTCGGAGCTAAGAGCTCTAGTAGCGCCCTCACGCTACTCTATGCTAGCTAGATAAAATAATACGGTCAACCCTTAAATATCAACCTGACCTCTCAGGCTTGTCTGACCTCTCAGACCAGGGTCGGAGCTAAGAGCTCTAGAATATGTGATAACGGTCAACCCTTATAATATCAACCTGACCTCTCAGGCTTGTCTGACCTCTCAGACCAGGGTCGGAGCTAAGAGCTCTGGATAAAGTGGAAATGGTCAACCCTCATAGTGCACTACGTAATTTGCCTGACCTCTCAGGCTAGGGTCGGAGCTAAGAGCTCTAGTAGCGCCCTCACGCTACTCTAGCTAGCATAATCATTGGTCAACCCTTATAATATAATTCACAACAATACTTTAATCAAATTCTCTTCCCAAAATAAATAAGTAAACAATTCCTTGACATATATGCATAGACCCAATCTCCAACGAAGTCTCGGGTTCAATTCCATTCGTAGGACGGCCCTCACCGTCTATAACCATTTTCGGAAGAAATAGAAAATCGAGTAATAACGTAAATACGTTCAAGAACCCGAGAGATATATAATTCTCGAAAACAATCATAAACATCATGCAATTAACTCAATAATTAAGGCATGCATTTATTTAAAATAATATGTCCACTCACAGTACTATTGCGACCTTTCCGCTCGGAAAGCTCCTCGAGCGACACCCTCGAACTACCCGCGTAGTCGAGCCCGTCTCACGTTCAATCAGAGACTGTACAAACAAACCACTATATTAGTCATCTCATCGTTGACTTGGTCTTTTCCTAGTTTGACCAGGAACTCCTATTTGACCACAAGTTGACCGAGTTCCTTTTTACGACACTTTAACCTTTTTGACTTTCTTTCCCGGTTATCGACTATTAACTCAATTTACCGGAAGTCCGACTCAGCTTCCGAACTCATGGTTATCACTTTAACTTTACGTTAGGGTGTCACGTATTAATCAATATATTTAACCTCGAGTCGATATACCGATTTAACATTTTCTCATAAATTCCAGTTATCTATTTCCGATAACCATTTAACACTTTACCCATTTAACCAACAAGTGTCACCTTCATTGAACTTCAATCCTTTAACCATTTTTCTGAAAATGCAACTTTCCCAAAGTGGAAACTTTCCCTTAATGGAAACTTTCCCAAAGTGGAAAGTTTCCCAATTAGCAGGTTTCCAAACATAGAAGGTTCCCAAAATGGAAATTCCCAATTTACGGTTAGTTTCCGTTTTTACTCGTTTCCTTACGTAAATTCCGATTCACGACACTTTAACTCTATTAAACGGGACCAACACACTTGAAGGAATCGAAGACTACCTCTCGGCATTTCAGCCGGTTTAACTCCTCCGGAATCGTCACCGGATTCCGGCAACTTGCCGGAAATTCGCCATAACCTCCTCGTTTCCTCGTTTACCAAGTTACGACAACACATGCAGGGAAACATTCAGATTATCAACCCAACAGATCAACAACTCAAACTTAGGTCCAAAAACAGTAACACACCACAGTAGGTACAGAAACCAGTAGACTGCCTCTCACCTCCAAAAGTGTTCCGAGGCATACAGCAGCCTCCTCTGCTCCTCTGCTTCCCTCTGTACTCCATTCCTTAGCTCCTTCTCTCTCCACTGAGACCAAACCCCCAGCCAGACCTGCTGCCTCGAGTCCAAGCAGCTTCTCCAGGTCTCCTTTCCTCCTGTGCCTTCACCTCGCTTCCAACTCCAACTGCCTAAGTGTGACAAACCTCCTGAAGCTTGAAAACAACCCAAAATCCGTCAAGAAACCGTCGCCGGAGAGAAACCCCAAAATCCAGAAAAAACCGAAACAGTTACAGTGATACATGAGGTTTCGGTTAAGGCTTCGATTGAATGATCAAGACTAAGGAGAAGGAAGAGGAAGGGAAAAGAAGATGAACGGTACCTCTCACGCGCCGAAACGCCGCCTGACCGGTGAGTTCTCGCCGGAAAACAGCCGAGCCTTCCCCTCGCTCGATCTCCGGCTGTGGTGGGTGCATGATGGTTGTGGAGGCTGGGCTAGATAGAGGAAGAGAAGAGGAAGAGAATGACAGTAGTCCGCCGGCCTGGGGTGGCCGGAGTCGCCGGCGCCGGGCGGAGAACAGTGGGGGAGGCGAGAGCTCGGTCGAGCTCGAGTTGACTGAAATGGGGGGTTTGACTCGGTCAAACCTCTCTTCTCTATTTATAGAGAAATCAACGGCCCAGATTCAATCTTAGAAAGATCCAACGGTTCAGATCAAAAGAAGGTGAAAAGTAAAAGGTAAAATGGTAAAACTGATTTACCGGATTGATAATTAAAAGTTACCGGAAACTTCGTAAATTCATAGAAAATAAACCGAAGCTCCGAAAAATATTCCGAAAATACCAGGAGACTCGTGTCGACATGTACTACCACATCGAGTCATCAATTCAGGTATTTGAAGTACTTTTAAAAACTCAAAAAAATTAACTCGAGCGATAACTTATCGAATTACCGTTCGCAATTAAAAATCCTCGGTAACTTGCGAATCTCTGTGAAAAGTAACTTTTAGTAACTTCAAAAGATTCGGGGTGTGACACCCTGTCACTACGCTACTCTCGCTCATCACATAAATGAGTTATATTATACTTAAATAGTGTAATAGCAAGATATCAATCCACTCGATGAGACGCCACGAGTCTCATCGTTCTTTACTCTGAGCCTAGGGTAACGCACAACTGCGAAACCCAAATCAATCTGAAATTCTGAAGCAAAGGAAATGTCATTAGGGCCATAATACCAACAGAGTCATCGACAATACCAGTATCACTAAGCCTGGACAACCACCAACTTTCTTTTACTTCAAATGACACTTTCAACAATCTCTGACGTCGTATCACTGACCGAAAGTCACACTTCTCATCCTACCTCAGTTTCTATTAATAAGTCTGACAACCGACTAAGATTCGACGTCAGATATTCGAATAATATATGTCAGGACCCACCCCGGGTTAAACCCCTTTAACCCAAAGTAAATCCTGTGGGGACCACCTCAAGGAAATTTCTTACCGAAACCCCCTTGAAATGGACAACCATTCCTATACCAACTCCGCTCATCCATGAGTATTTAAAAACAAACCCTAACTCATGGAGGCCTCCTGCTCCCTAACCTACTTAACTAGCTAAACTGGGTTAGTCAGAGCAGTCTACTAAGATGATTACCCTAAACAATTTCAAGCAGCAACGGATTGATCGACTATGCCTCGACTCTTGTATGCGCACGACCTCCGCTCGAGAACCCTGCACCACTGGGCATTTGAAAACGAAGGGCCCAGGGGAGAAACATTGAAAACCGTCAGGGTGAGTGGACAAAAATAAATTATAAAAGCTCTAATCCCTTTAATGTTCTCCCTCTAAGTTTCTTTTCTAAGAAAATCCGCATGCAAGTAAAACATAAATGATGTCTTGGCTCAAATATAAACAATTATGTGGGGTGTTAACCTCATCCACGAGAAATCCCGACCCGCTCTACCACGAGAGGGTCCATTGACCAGCTCATCGGGGAGGGTCCTGACCTGCTCTATTCGGGAGGGTCTATTGACCAGCTACTACCGAAGAGGGTCCATGCTAGCATGCAATATATATCTTTATCCTTAACTAGTTTCCCAATTTAGCAGGTTTCCAAACATAGAAGGTTTCCCAAAAAAAGAAGGTTCCCAATTTACGGTTAGTTTCCGTTTTTACTCGTTTCCTTACGTAAATTCAGATTTATGACACTTTAACCCAATTAAACGGAAACAACACATTTAGAGGGATCGAAGACTACCTCGGCATTTCAGCCGGATTTACTGCCGTCGGAATCGTTACCGGATTCCGGCAACTTGCCAGAATTTCGCCGGAGTTTCCCCGTAAATTCGAATCTCCAAGTTATCGACACAACAACAAAAACAACACAATTCAGCATCACTTCAACAACACAAATTGCACAACACAGTAGCTCCAGATTATTAGCTCACCTTCAACATCGATCCGAGGCAGAAACACCAGACCTCTGCCTCTGCCCAAACACCAGCAGCTGCCTGCAGCTCGCCTGAGCTTGAGAAGCTCACCAGAAAAGGTCACCGGAAAAGGGAGAAGAGAAACCAGGAGAAACCCGAAAACAGTGGAAACAGTGAGATGCAGATTTCTCGATTAGGGCTTCAAATCAAGGATTAGGTACAAGGAAATGAAGAAGAGGAAAGGAGAAACAAGAAAATCACCTCCAACCGTTGATTCACCACCTGAGTCGTCGGAAAACGGCGAACACAGTCCTCATCCTCCCCCTCCGATCTCCCCCCTGCAACACTAATCGAGGAAATTTCGAGAGGGGTTTTGTCAAGGGAAGGATACTGGATGTTTTGGTGGTGGTGCGCCGGCGAGGAGGCGACTGGACGTGGCTGGGTCGAGCGGAGAACGCCGGGGAGGAAGCGAAGTCGAGAGAGAGGGGAGGAGACTCGGTTGACCCGAGTTTGGTTTTCTTTGACCGGGTTGACCGGTCTCCCCTTTATATAGAGTGCACGGACGGCCGAGATTAAAACTCTAACGATCTGACGGTCCAGATTTAAAGAATGTGAAAAGTAAAAAGGTTAAATGGTAAAATTCCTTTTTACAGGAATAGTAATTGGAAATTACTATAAGCTTCAGAAATTCACAGAAATTAGCCGGAAGCGCCGAAAAATATTCCGGAAATACCGGGAAACTCGTGTCGACACGTACTACAACATCGAGTCATTAAGTCAGGTATTTGGAGAACTTAGAAAAACTCGATACTTAACTCGAGCGATAACTTATCGAATTACCGATCGTAGTTAAAAGTCCTCGGTAACTCGTAAACCTCTGTGAAATGTAACTTTTGGGTACGAGATGTTACATTTTGCGTCAGAGGTCCGAAATGTGAGGCTCGGACTCTCATTCGACGGGTTCAATCCTTTTGGCAACATGAATCTTTAATACAGTGTATGACCGGTGATCTTGGTACCACCTTCCTCCATGGATGTACATGAAGAAGGAATACACTATGTTGAGTTTGTTGATTCCAGGGCCCGGTTATCCAAGGAAATGTCTCGATGTGTATTTGAGACTCTTGATTGAAGAGCTTAAGTTTTTTGGGGCGTTGGTCATCCCACTTATGACAAGTACATGCATGAGATGTTACAGATGCATGTCATGGTTGTTGGTACCATCAGTGATTTTTCTACCTGTGGAATGTTGTCGGGCAACGTTGTTAGGGGATACATGACTTGTCCAAAGTGCCTTAGCAATGAGAGGAGCAGTAGTCATTGCAACAAGTTATGCAGATTGGGTCACCGTACTCTCCTTCCGTATGATCATGAATGGTGGTTCGATGACAAGACATTTGATGGGACTGTAGAAAACGGTGCTACTCCTAGAAGATGGACGGGGAAAGAAATTTTAGCAGTGCTTAATGAGTATGATTTTGGGCAGCTCAGCAATCATCCTAATATTGTGGCGGCAATACCTGAGAGACATGACATGTATAAATTTTGGACACGTAAGAGCATATTCTAGGAACTCCCATACTGGAGTAAGTTGTTGATCAGATACTACCTAGATGTGATGTACATAGAAAAGAATGTGTGTGACAGTGTGGTGGGAACAGTGCTGAAATTGGAGGGGAAGACGAAAGATGGTCCAAAGGCACGCATTGATCTTAAAAAAATGGAGATACAAAGACATTTGTGGTTGAAAGAAGGGAAGAAAAAAATTCCTCAAGCTCCTTACACCGTGAAGTCTGACCAGAAGAACGTAATTTTTAGGTGGATGTGTTATGTGAAGTATCATTCAGGCTATGCAGGAAATATAACCCGATGTGTAAACATTCGGGACAATAAAATGTACGGGTTAAAGAGCCATGACTGTCATATTCTGCTACAACGTCTCTTCCCTATTTTCATTCGACCGTTCATTCCCCGTCAGGTGGTGGAGCCGTTAGTAGCGTTGTCAAGATTCTTCCAGATGTTATGCACACGGGAAGTGACAAAATCTGACTTCCGGAAAATGCAAGAGGACATTATTTATATCATGTGTAAATTTGAGAGGATATTTCCTCCAAATTTTTTTGACATCATGCCGCACCTGATGATCCATCTTCCCGAGCAATTGTTGCTTACCGGTCCAGTACACAATACTTGGATGTATCCCATGAAAATGTATGTTTTTTACACCTAAATTCATAATTCACATGTTCAATATATAATCATAACAGATTACAACAATTTATTTATAGGCAACTTGGAGACTACAAAGCCTATGTGGCTAATAAATCCGCGCCTGAAAGATGTATAGCTGAAGCATTTATTGCGCATGAGTGTGTCACCTACATGAAGTTTTATTTAGGAGTGTTAAAGGAAACTCCACAAACCATACCGGTAGATGTACCGAAGTTCAACCTTTCCATAGTCTCTAATGATGTTGAAGTTTATGGAATTTTGCTTGACTCCTACAAGTTGCAACCACATGAGATAGTCATAGCCTATTGGTGGGTATTGATTAACTGTCCGGAAGTAGAATACTGGAAAGACATCCATTTATACTGTCCAGATATTCAAGGTGATCTCGACTACCATAACAAGGATTTCGCGAACTATTTTGGCGGCTGGGTATGTAATTTTTTATTTTTGTTCATGACTCTTTCATTGCATAATTATTCATATTTACAATACATTGAATATTTGGTTGCAGATGAACCATATTCAATTCGATGGTCACCCAAATTGGTCGCACGAACTAAGACTTCTAGCGATGAAGCCGATAATGTCAAGAGTTTATCTGATGTGAAAGGTGAATGGTGTATGTGAACAGAGAGACAACAGACGAAGAACATAAAATTCTGGGGTGATGGCGCACGGTGGGCGGATTGGAGTTGACTATTACGGTGTTCACGATTCAGTGGTGGAACTCGTTTATGGGCAAGGCATGACAGTGCACCTCTTTAAGTGTAGATGATTTGATATTAGCAGTCCACAGAGCATGAAGATCGATCAGTACGGGATTTTATCGGTGAACACTACTACAAGCTGTTACAAAGATGACCCGTTTGTTTTTGCCACATCGGTAAAACAAGTGTTTTATCTTGATGACCTTGTTAAGGGTGACGAGTGAAAAGTAGTCAACCTTGTACACCTTCGAAACATTTATCGGGCGGCTACTCTTGGAGAGGCTGAAGACGAGGAAGAAGATGTTACGTATCAAGAGCCCAGCGCAATAGATATTCCTGACTCCTCTACAATTCGCATTTATAATTTTAAAACGGGTCGTTCGGTTCGAATTCGTAATTTAGATGCAAGGCTTATTGATGTTGATCCAAATTAAGAAACAGACGAAGACACTTGGGATGAGGAAATACAAAGATTGCTAGAAATTAATTCTGACGCCGAAGAAGACTTATCGGATAATTCTGATTACGAGTCTTCTTAGTTTGAATTTATAATACAAATTGATGTGTGCTTTATATGCTACAAGCTGTTGAATTCATAATTTTGTTTAATTTTGGTGATATATGAACATGAAATTGGTATGGTTACATTAAACAGCCTGTTTTTTTATGTATTTTTCAGTTTTAGCCGACGAAAATAGGCCATATTATGTATTTTTCAGTTTTAGCCGACGAAATAGGGCATATTTCGTCGGCTAACATATTTTTAGCCAACGAATTATATCATTTTTTGTCGGCTAAAACTATCATAGCCGACGAAATAAGATGTATTTCGTCGGCTAAAACTATCTTGGCCGACGAATACCCTAATATGTCGTCGGCTAAACCATAAACCCTAACCCCTAAACCCTATACTATAGCGGATAAATACCCTAATTTTTCGTCAGCTATACTAAAATAAATAAAATAAAAAAATTTTATACCACTGCTTGTGTGTCATCCATTTGAAACTATTTGCAGTTAAAGGTCCGGGCAAAATACGTAATTTAGATGGTCAAATTACTGTTTTCGTACAAGGAGTGGAAGAACGAGTTGCAGACCCACTAGACTACACAGGGGAACGCACGTTCAGGTACCCCCCTTGAGTTCCAGTTCAGGGAATACGAGTGGCGTTGGCTTCGGATATCATAATTCAACAACCCTCATAAACAGGTAATTAAAAAATTCTTATATTGTTATGAGTTAGTACGTTTTAAAATATTTTACTAATTTTTTATTTTTTTTCCTTTGTAGGCCGTTTTCCTGGCAAACACTCAGAACTGGCAACGCAACACAAGGAACCATCATGTCGGTTCTAGACCGTGCACATCGTTGATGGACGAGGCTGCCAGGGAACATCCAGAAGTCAACCGGTACGTCTAATACTTACGAGAAGGCATATCCTGACGTCCAGGAGGATATTGTAAGTCGTTTTACGTTTTCAAATTTTTTAAATTATATATATATATATGTATATTTCAAAATGTTAATTAATTATTTTTTCCTATCCAATTAGGCGAAGGTGAGGCAGACTAGTGACGAGGTGATGACTGCTATAATGAGCGAGACATGACCAGACACGCAGGAGGAAGACATGTCTGAAGCCATGTCTCGAATCGATACTTCAGATCTCAGGCTTGGAGCGAGGATCATGGGCACAGCATTCCCACCGTGAGGAAATAACTTCTACTGCCGGGGTCTAGGAAAGAAGGGTGAGGGGGTACTGTGGACCACTCCCGGATTTCAAAAAAAACAGCCTCGACCTGCAGCAGAATGACTCAGCTAGAGGTGGATGTTCAGATGCTACGGGAATAGCAAGCTGTCTAGACAACCTATATTGCCGCTTTACAAGAGTATAATGCGGCAGTATATGCCACCCAGCAGGACAGCAGCAGCAGATGTTCCAAGACTTGCAAGAGTTTTCAGCTGCCCAGCTTCAGGGACTTCTGACTCTGCCCACGCCTAAGCCTATTCCCCTGCCTCAGCCGCCGTAACCTCCTCCTAGAGCAGATATAGATTTAGATGATAGAGATTTTATATAGTTTTATGAGTTTATGAACAATTAATAAATAATTTAATGAAAAACATTGAGACCACTTTTGATGGTGTTGTTGGTTATTATATGAAATTGTTTGTGTAATTTGCAGCTTGCTTGGATGGTAATTTATAAATTTTGTGGTTTTTTAATATAAAAAGTACTATAGCCGACGAAATTTACCATAAAATTAAATATTTTGTTCATACTCGAGAGCACCATTTCTCTTCAATAATACTTACTTTCTAGTACAACTGTACAAATTATAACAATTACAAGAATAGAGAAAATATAATTACAGAAATTAGTAACATAAAACATTGTACATGTACACCTCACATGGGATGCGAAATTGTATCAGTTAGCCTATCACGAACTTTGATATAGACAATTACATGGACATTCATGCATGCATATAAACATATATGCAAGAATCAACGTGCATGTATTGTATATAGGTAAAGTGTATATGCAAGAATTAAGACATTTTGTTATAAGTTGGGGGAGACATGTTGGAACTAGGAAGAGGGTTAGCAGCGGCGTTATTTGGAACGCCCCCTGACCTGGCCGCCGCATCAGATCCCCCAATTTTTGCCAATTGCTCATTCGCCAGTTGTTCTCTGGTTCTAGCAATTTCACCGGCCTTTTCGACGTGATGCGACATTGATGCTTCAGCCTCTTTTGCCAGTCTCACCTCATGAGCAATGTCTGCTCGGGCTTTCGCTATTTCTTTCTCGGCCTATATTAGTTGGTAAATAATTGAAATGACGGTGTTAGACTGTTTTTTAACTTCTTATTAAATAACTCACGCATCATATGTATGTCAATGAGATTTAAATTCATGATCTTAAAGTTGTTAGTTAACATCTTAACCAACCAGATTATAACTCATCGTTAAAAGTGATCTATGTAAAAAGTATATAACCGTCTGGTACCTTCTCTTCAGCCCTAGCCTCTTCCTTGGCCTGCTTATTGGCGCCCATTTCACTGATCTTGTCCTTAATAGCCTGCATTTTGCCTTCTTTTCTTATCAACAACCTAAATCAAAGGAGTTGCACAGTATAAAGCTACAAATGGGACATTCTCAATTGTGCCATATATATAGATGTAATAGGATCGACATTCTGCAGATGTTCAGTACAAATTTGTGGATGATGTTTGAAGGGACTTTCATTAAGCACTCTAAAATTAATCTAAACCCCCCAATGCAAATTCAACGTCCAGTTTTTTAGCTGAACTCTTATGTATGGTGTGCGACTCAAATCTCATTATACAAGAAGGGGATTTGGGAACACCGCGCAATACTAGGCAATCTCCAATCGTCATGGTCTATTTTTGTCTAAGACCATGACTCGAAATTTTATACCTTTGAAAGACACCATTCAACCGAATAGTACGGTCAATAATTTTTTCAACTCCAATTGTTGGAAGTCTAAATGATTGAGTTGAAGTAGAGATTGGAAAACTAGTGTTGAATGAGTTAAAACGGGACACCTTTTGGTGATCTAAATTTAGACCCAGAGATAGACTTTAGCACTCCACGAACTAGCTTTTTTTGCTGATCTAAAACGGACCGCCCTTGCCTTCACCTCTTTCATCTCATTCACTAGGAGCTCATAAAGCACCCTTAATCCTTTCAAACTGAAAGTCATATTAGGTTCAACTTCCCGCGAGAAGTAAACTGCCTAAAACTGGTTTCTTGTATCCACCACTAATCAAATTCTTTGCCCTTCCTGCCTACAATGCAATGTCAAAAAGGATTACCATGCCCATCATGGATACTACCAGAGGAAGATCATCTGTGTTTAAGTGAAAAATGAATCGGATGGGAAATATTGTCAACGTTGGCTACAACAATCTGAAACTAATTCAATAAAGTTACTATGAATGAAATTGTCAACAATGCAGATTCTAGTTTAGAAATACAAGTCTAAAATATGTGAGAACCAATTTTTCTTTATTTTTTTGGTAAATGAATGAATATATAGAAGGAACCCAGGCTAAAAACATGATGAGGGAAACAACATGAACAATAACGGCAAAGCTAAAGCTAACAAAAAGCACCCTCCACAAAGAGGAGAAAAAAACTAGGAGAAACAATACCTCTTATAAGAAGCTAGACTTCATTCATGAAAACTGTAAGGGTTAAAATTTTCCAAGACAGTAACTAATGGCGAGTGGACTCAACAATACTTTTGAACACAACAGCAGGAGGAAGGCTTTCATTACTAAATCTATGGTTATTTCTCTAGCATCAAATTGCATAGACCATAGCTTGTAAAGCTAACTTTCTGATTGCAACATGTAAAACACTTCCTTTCCAGTTTGCAGCTGCCTAGGAGATGACATCAAACCATGAAAGAAGAGGTCTACTCACATCACATTTGGACAACTCATGAGTCCATATATTAGAAGAATAAGCACAATCAAAGAACAAATGGTTGTGAATCTAAACAGCAACAAGACAAAAGACACAATCTGAGACAACAAGCGGAGAAAAATTATAACATGATCCATAGTTGATAACCTTCATCTAATAGCAAGCCATAAGATGAAACTCCATTTAGGACACACTTACCAAACCAAAATAGAAGACACCAAAGAACAATAGGCCTAGAAGGACGAAGAGCATTCCAAGCAGAAGTTGAATAAATCTCATTAGGAGAAAGAGTCATCCATTGAACAACATCACTAACCCCTGAATTAGGAATGATTTGAGTCAAAGACACTCGGACCTCCAATAACTCGCGGGATAGGAAAGGAAATCTCTAATAATTATTACAGATACCATCACTCACCACAGAAGACATAGAGAGACCATATTCAACAATCATATCAGATTATCATATCATATCATATTCAACAATCATATCTTTATGGTTTGATAACGGGCCAAGAGGATGCCCGCTATCAAACCATAAAGAAGTCGCACGACCATCACCAATGATATTGATAGAGAAAGAACGGCAAAGTTCTCTAATTTTAAGCAACTTCCTCCAATTGCAAGACCACACAAAAGGGAGAGGGGTATTCTAGAAAAAAAATACCTTTTAGAAAATAAACCTTCACCTAATTAGTCGAAAGGTTGGAGAAACCAGAGACAAGGTTCCAAATGTGACAGATCATATATTAAAGCTTTATTCCAACAATGCATGACTTTAATACCAAACCCTCCTTCACTCTTAAGGAGACAAATTTCAAACCAAACAACTTTAGCAGCAGCACTACCCAAGCAATTATCAGCCCATAAGAAACAATGAAACCTATTTTTAATAGGGTTGGACACGGGCCAAGCCCATTCTATTATTTTCAGGACCCGGGCCCGGACTGGTTAGTGTGGATCTGGACCAGGTTTTGATGTTGGAAAAACAGGGACCGGTAAAAATCTAGGGTTTGGCATTATATGAAAAACCTGTAGGTACTCGATCATAGTTTCTGGTATATACGTTTTATACACCTATAGGTACTCATAGAAGAAGGTAAATGAAAAACGTATATACCAGAAACTTCTATGTTATATTTGAGTCAAGATACACATGAAAATAGAACATTAAAAGATTAATTGTAGGTGTATAAGTAATACTGTATATAGGTGTATATAACAGAAATTTAGGTCTGACCTGGTGTATCAAATCTAAGAGCCAGGACCATCCCGTGATTATATGAGCCCGGTCCGACTCGAAAGTAAAAATTTGAAACCCATATCTAGATTTGGTCTGGCCCGCTCGGGCCCACCTGTTTGGTCTAGGCTTTTTTGTGTCAACGGGTTTTTTGTCCAGCTTCTAATTTTTAATATCCTTGAGATTTTTTTAGAAAGAATTAGATGAGAAGCCCAATACACTTGGATGCTAGATAAAACAGATTTAATGAGCTGAAGTCTGCCAGCAGCGAAGGAAAGCACCTTATTCTCCCAATTTACTGTTTTTTGAACTTCCAAAAGTTTGTTTTATAACAACAAACCAGTTCTTTGGCTACGCACATGAAGCATATTCAAATGCAAGATTGGACGTACAATTATTCCCAGTATATCTGTCAACTGACCAGTCTAGCTTCCACGGTAAGTTGAGAATGAGAATGGTCCCTGATTTGAAACACTATGGATACATAAGGAAAGAATCCGCCGGGGCAGTACTTGCCAGTGTTGAAACTTATGATGTATATCCCTGGGTTCTCTGCATCAACTATGCTCAACAAATGACCACTTCGCCCATCACTATTTGTAGTTGAAGACCCTTGAAATTCCCAACCTCCTGCAGCTGACTCGCCAAATACAGGACAAGTTTGATGACCCTTCCACATTTCTAAACATACCTCAATGCCTGCACCCGAGAAATATCCAAGACATGAGTTGTGATGGGTGGACGGGTTCCAGTTGGGGTCTCAGTTTTTACAGCTGAAATTTCAGAAGAAGCATGACTTCCTTACACGATCTTCTAGAGTTCATTATTGGAGGACTGAACTAGCATCATCATGATTGTACACAATAATTAAATAGAGCAACTGGAAATGAAATTACCTTCCACTTGCTTTGCAGCAACTAAGGAATTCACGTTGCCTGTGGAAGGAACCTTTTCTTTAGTTGAGAAAAGTTTCGCAAGACGTAGTTCTGTTATTTTCATCTGCTCCTCCGCTGCAATTTCAAACTCAACTATTGGCCTATTTGGATATCGTTTCTGCAAAGAGGAAAACTAAACTTAGTGATTTGAGCAACAATTTACGGGACCTTGTCATTCCAAGGAAACTGAAAACGAAGCATTAGCATAAATATTACAGGGCTTTCAATTTCATTTGTCAGTTTCCAGTCATAATATCTATTGAACGCAAAACTATCAAAAATATCATGTACAATTCAGAATTCGTAATCTTAAACTGTTAAGACTTTTGGTAATACACTCTATTATGTTTGTCACTGTTTTGATAGAGATTGAAAACAGGCATGATTCTGAGAATGATGCAGTAGCCACCTTGTTAGAAAAGAATACCCTTGCAAGTCCAAGACTATTTTTGGTCCAAAGCAATGCAAGTCTCCTTAGTAGGCAGAGTCCAAATCAGTGATAGATGACAAATAATAGTAATTAGTACGAAAATTATTTGGTGCTACCGTTGATGTATGCATTGTTCATATTTGTTTTTTTATCTTTATTTGATGTACCGAATACTCTCTCGAAAATATAACACATGCAGGCTATTAGTTTCAGTTCTCGTCTCAGCAGGCACGTATACAAACACCACTTTAATTTATGTTACTAAATACCAATATCATGTCTCAGCCATGTACTAAATGGTTAATTCTTTCATCTGCAACATTGCATTTTCTGTCCCGTGGCTGCTACTCTAGCTAGGTGAAAATAAATACAAGCTGCAGTTGAATTGTAAGCATAGGAAATCAAATCTGCTTACCGTGTCACAGTTGACGATCTTAATGTTCTCTTTTCCTGTACAAAAACAAAAGCCTATATCCTTGAGTTTTCCAAATAAAGGAGAAGGGGGACTTGGTACTTAATGGTAGTATGAATGTTATTGACACAAACCTATAGTTGAAATTTATATTTTGTGACCAGAGTTCATAATGGAGTTGCTGACCTACTGATTCATCAAGGCTTGTGTTTGATGTAGAATAAGAATGAGCCAGATTTAGACACAAAATAATAAAATTAAAGAAACAGTGAATAATCAAAAAGAATGATTTGAATATCGGTAATTCTCATGAGGATGTTACCCGCTAGGATATTCAAGAAGTTGTTGTTTTGGACTTTCAGAGTTTGTTATGCCGAATCTGTTAAATCTGAATTGAAGTATCTTTTAGCCAGATTGCCCGTTTGGGACGCATGATCTACAAGACTCAGTAAAGTGAGCCTAGTCAGATTTAAGCCAAAATATATCGTCTTAACTCTCTGATTCAGCATTTAGTATTTGTTTTGGTTTTCTAATTTATTTTGGATTTTGTTTTCTTTTATGTTTTAATCCTTTGGCTTTTAGGCTTTGTTGTTAGTTGTCATAGGATTTGTTTGTTTCTATATAAGGAGTCTATATCAGTTATATTAGTTAACATTGAATTTATAAAAACCCTTTGAGTTTATCTCAACTTTTCTAGTGGATTCCGGTTTCTTCTAGTGGATTCGAGACCAAAACCGATTGGTGGATTCCAATCATCTATCCTTTTATATTCTGCTGCATCAATTGGTAATCAAAGTCTCTAGTGGATTCTAGGTGAGTGATTTATCAAATTGATATAGAAAAAAAACAAGAAGAAGAAGCAAGAAGAGAAAAGCGGAAGAGAAAGAAGGAAGCTAACATGGAATGTTAGATATTTACCTCACCGGATTACGACGACTTTAGAACAACGTGATTCATCAAAGACACGGTATGATCAATAATAATTGATAGTGATCTACACGAGAATTTTGTTGCAAACAAGGTTGTTTATTCTCTTTAACTACTGACAGTGAAGTTGATTAATCCATTTTGGATTGATGATCATGCACATGTGACATAGCTTTTTAAAGTTCCCATCTCTATAGGAGAGTTTTATAAGGATGAAGTAATTTGCCATGTAATTGATATTGATGATAGTGATGTGTTTTATGGAAAACCATGACATGAAAGCGTCAACAGTAGTTATTGCAAAGATGAGACATATTTAATCAAGAAGAAGTTGAACAAAATTAAAATCAAGCCTGCAAAGCCTAAGGTGTGTGAAAAGAATGATGAAGAAGTCACTTTATTGGTGATGAAAGAAGAGTTTGCTCATGTTGACTTGATTATCCGTATTGAAGAAACCTCACCTATGATGAATCTTCTAGAACTAGAACCAAAAGTCATTCAAGAATGCAATTTTGGGAATCTAGAAGACTACTCTCAAGATGCATATGAAAAACTTATATTTGGCGTTGGATTCATGGTTGTGCCTTCAGAATTTACAGAATCTCAGACTTCTAAACCACATGTTCAATTGTTGAATTTATTATTGAGTCTGTCTTCTACAAATTCTTATTTTTCATTGAAAAGGAACTTGAGGTCGAGTTCTTTTCTGGTGGAGGAGAATGATGTAGAACAAGAATGAGCCAGATTTAGACACAAAATAATAAAAGTAAGGAAACGGCGAATAATAAAAAAGAATGATTTAAAGATCGGTAATTTTTCGTGTCATGAGGATGCTAGCCGTTAGGATATTCAAGAAGTTGTTTTAGACTTTCAGAGTTTGTTGTGCAGAATCTGTTAAATCTAAATTAAAGTATATTTTAACTTGATTGCCCGTTTGGGACGCATGATACCTTTCCAAAAAGGGAATTGCTAGATCTACAAGACTTACTAAAGTGAGCCCCGTCAGATTTAAGCTAAAAGATATCATCTTAATTGTCCAATTCGCCATTTAGTATTGGTTTTGATATTCTAATTTATTTTGGATTTTGTTTTCTTTTATGTTTTAATCCTTAGGCTTTTAGGCTTTGTTGTTAGTTACCCTAGGGTTTGTTTGCTTCCCATTGCAACACAAAAGGCTGGTCCTTACACCAGTTGATATCAAATCAGCGTTTCTGAATAGAGTGCTGAAAGAATAGATATTTGTGGAGTAACCACAAGGTTTCATCATTAAGGATAAAGAGCAGAAGGTTTATAAACTGAAGAATGCTTTTTATTGTTTGAAACAAGCCCCAAGAGCTTGGTATGGTGAGATCAATTCCTATTTCATAGATAGAGGGTTTTAAAGAAGTGAAAATGAACATGCTCTCTACACCAAAACTGACGGTAAATCAAGAATACTTATTGTCTCCTTATATGTTGATGATTTAGTATTTACTGGAAGCTATGAGAAAATGATTTCAAATTTCAAATCTGATATGATGAAGAAATATGAAATGAGTGATTTGGGAATAGAAATTATTCAAGGGGTGAAGGGAATCTTCATTACTTAGAAAAAATATGCAAAGACAATTCTATAGAAGTTCAAAATGCTTGGTTGTAATAAAGTTGCAACACCTCTAGTTGTCAATGAAAATTTTTCAAAAGAATATGGAATTGGTAGTGCTGATGAGAGCTTATATAAAAGTTTAGTGGGAAGTCTGCTATACTAGAAAGCAAAAAGGTCTGATATAATATATGTTGCAAGTCTAATGTCCAGTATTATGCATAATCCAACCAAGATTCACTAAGAAGCTATAAGGCGAATCCTGAGATACATTCAAGGTACAATGGACTTTGAAACTATGTATGAGAGAAATGTGAAACCAAAACTGTTTGGCTTCTGTGATAGTGATTGGGTAGGAAGTGTTGAAGATTTGAAAAACACATCTGGATATACTTTCACACTTGGAACTAGTGTGTTCTCTTAGGCTTCAAAGAAGCAAAAATTAGTATCATTGTCTACAGCTGAAGTATAGTATGTATCTACATGAAAAGCCACTTCACAGAAATTTGGCTCAGAAGATTCATTGAAGACTTTGGCGAGAGGCAAGGTTCTGCAACAACCATTCTCAGTGATAACAAGTCTGCAATTACCATGAGCAAGAATCATGTATACCACAATAGGGCAAAGCATATTGCTTTGAAATTTCACTAAATCAGGGATGCAGTTGAAGAGAATGAGATTGATTTGGTGTACTGCAATATAGAAGACCAAATTGCAGATATCTTCACCAAAGCTCTACCAAGATAGAAGTTCAAATACCTTAGATGCCTACTAGGAGTGGATAAGCAAAGCATTCATAGGAGTGTTGAAGTTAATATTTTCCTAGGAATACTAGAAAACTGCAGAAGAAGCAATGACACACTGCAGATATATACTTCCACTTGTACTTGTTTTACTGCTCACCTCCACTAAAACTAAGATATTAGATCTTTTGTAATTAAGTACAATATTAGATTTTTTGTAGATCTTTTACTAATATCTTTTTTATGTTATCGTGATCTCTATAAATGGGACAAGAAGCTTTGTAATCTGACAAGAATTCCATAAATAAGAAATATCATAGGCTGCAACGATTTGCTTCAAAATATTCAACTTAGTTTCTTCTGTCTCATTCGCCATAACTGCAATGGCCATAATAATATGCCACAACACTTGGTTGACAATAATAGGCTCAAAACTGAGAAAAGTAAATCTGTTTCAATCATTTTAGGGTCATTGCCATCTCAAATACAAAAGCCAAGCAGCCTAAATATGAATTTGTTTGCTTCACAGGTTCTGTGAAAGCTGGTATTTCAGCCCATTATTATTAGAGGTAAGTTTACCATAGGTTCCTAAACTTTGCTGCCAAGGCCAATGTAGTACCTAAACTTTAAAATATATCGATATGATACCTAAACTTTTATTTTGCTACCAACAAAGGGTCTATACCTTAATTTAAAGCATATTCTGTTAGAATATTTTGTTAACTTTGTTAAAAATGCCAAAATAACCTTATTTTGTGTTTTCTATTGTTTTCTTTTAAATTTGACGGAGTATGGTGGGTCTAAGTTTATGAATTTGTTTACCTAGCATACTATAAATATAAACTCATCCTCTTTCTCGAAGGTAAACAATTATTTTTTCATTATCAATAGCAAACTTAATAGCTACCCGGCTTGATTTATAAACTTATGCTAAGATTTCTTACAAAGAATTGCAAGACGAAAAAAGAAACTAAAAAGATTAATAAGTGTAGAGATAATCTTCCGAGAAAAACAAAAAAACTAGTATATTATTCTTAGAATCCAGCATATAATCAAACATATTGAAGAACAGATTAAAGTTCTACATAAAGTTTTTGAATACAATCAAAGTCCTCTAAACGTTTTGATCCTCGGTTAGACTTGCCATAGCTAGTATCAGAGCCTAATTGGCTCAAAAGCAGGTTGGCAAGGCGTATGCCACAAAGTTGACTTCTCTTGACTAACAAGATAGAATCCAAACTAAAAAATTATCAGTCATTCTATGTTTACAAAAGGCACTAATAAGTGACAAAAGTGCTTTCATTCAAAACATATTCAAGAATATTAATACTCAATAGATTACATCTATAGAGTATTAAACACGCTCTACGATGATCATGTCTACCTCTAAAGGGAAGTCGTAGTCAAAGAGCTTGATCCTTCCAGACCAAGCTTTATTGAATACCTAGATCATTTATCTAGAAACAAGACTTCAGATAAGGTAGCTATACAACTTGAGAAATTTCATCTCAAGTTCAGTCAACTTGAAGAGATAAGTTCAGTACTTGGCAAGCTTGAAGTCAAGCTCGATTATCTCAAAGAAAAGCAATATCTATTGGATATTGAAGAGAAGTTAGTTCGCACTGAGCATCTCGTCGACAACATCCGTCAGTAAGCAATTGAGCTAAAATCTTCTCAAGAATCGCTGAACAAGCTTTTAGAAACTCTGATCACCCGATTAGGATGAATCACAGAGTTGAACTAAAAGTAAACAAGAAGATGATAAAGCTTTAAGCTTTTTCATTCCTACAGATACAGTGCATGTAATATCAAGACAATAATTCTTCAGCAGAATTACAAGATCGCATATCTCAAAGGGATGAGTATTGTTCTCGAAAACCAATTCTAAGAGTTAAACAGCAGGATAGCAAGACTGCAAACAAGCATTGAAAAAATGAAGATACAAGATGGAGAATGAATCAATGAAGAATAGCACGCTCAAAACGTAGCTTGTAAAATAATCATACCCCCTTTACCAAAGGGAGGAGTGAGTTTAAGTTTAGTGAACCTAAACTCCTTACATGATCCTCGTCCAAATCTACATCTTCAACCAGAAGAGATGTGAAAATGCTGAGTATAATACTCAGTAAAAGAAACACTATGCCTGTACAGCTAATCAACGCTCAAGAATTTGAGTATAATGAAATTGAATCTAGTGTGTGAGAAGCATCAGTTTCTAGATTCAAACTCAATGAGATCTATAAGAGAGGATCTTTTATTATGCATTCTCACATATTCAAGATTCGTAAACTAACAGTTCTTGCCACAGGAGGAGAAACCTTTATCAGGTTAATCACTCCAAAAGAAGTAAGTAAAGCATGTCAGAAGAAATATTCCTATATGCATATTGGAGCAGTCTAAGTGGAAATAAAGCTTGTGGCTAGAGATGGTATAGACTGTTCTGTTTTATATGTCTTACAAGACGATAGAATAACAGACTTTAAGAAAAGTCTGTTAGGAACAGTAGAAGCTTCTTTATGCAACCATGTTGCATATTTCAATGTATTCCCAAACTTCACCACACATCTCTGAGATGCAGCACATTATTTAAGATGTGAATCAAGACAGATGAAATTTCCATGAAGAAAGGGATAATGGAGCTTGCAATAGATTATCGAATCTATTATAAGCTGATGAGCTCGAATGTAACCCCAAATGACGTGTCGTGTAACCAGGGTCAAACAACTTCAATTTAATTACCATGCAATCATTAGTAGTTTGGACAAGTATGAATCGTTCTAACCGGAGAAACAAAAAAAATCATTGCAATATGATTAGTAGTTTGGACAAGTATGGATCGTCATCTAACTGCTCATTGCAATATTGAAATATATAATGCATATTCAGTAATTAAAGCCATATATTAACAAAAAAAATCTGGTAAACATAAAATTGGATATCAAAACAAAGTATAATCTAAAATTGACACACGGTCCCCACCATTAGACATCAAATAAGCAATCATGAAACATTGAAATGCAAATAATGAATAATATACTTCTGTAAACAACAATTTTACGTGGATTTTATGTTAACTAAACAAAGTGATTCTTAAACAAGTAAAGGGGACAAGACTGACTCAGTTGCAGCACGGTTTCGTGCTTTTTGGGTCTTAAGACGCGCCCGAGGTGTGATTTTTAATATAGAGGTTCAAACAACATTCTTAATAAAACATCGACATTCCAGCGCTCTCGTTCTCCTAACACACAAAGATGCGACTCCACATACCATTCAACCCCTGAAAGCGGAGGTAAGCGCTGCAATTCCACAAAGATGTAAATTAAACAGAGTATTTATTAAGAAGAGAAAACTGAAAATAAACCACAAATCATTTAAGTAGTTATTCACTAGCATACTTCAGCAGAGCTCACTATATAAGAGAGGAAAACCCCAAAAACATGGTCCAATTTACGGCCCCACTTGATTACTACGGGACTAAGTCTTTGAGTGTAGTTTCCACCACCACTCCAGAGGGATCACAGACCAATTGGAACAATAATTCCTCAACCTACAAATACAGGGATGTAATGTAAAATTGGAGACACTTTCTGTGTTATACTTCATACATGTCTTTCTTGTCAATCATCTTATTTGATAAAGAGGTGAGTCTCCATTTCCTAGACCATGTGTCATCAACCTAGAGCTTACATCGTAGCCATTGCTGTCAGCTCTCTACATGATTGAGCAATAGACAAGATAAGAGAATCATGGATCTCAGGCCGAACAAACTCTGCTAGCTCTATACATGATTAAGCAACCTGATAAAGTGGTCTACAATTCAACTCCAAAATCAATTGGTAATGAAAACCTAAAGGTAAGGTCAAATTTTCCCGATATGCGAAAGATATCTCAACACGCTCCCACACATGTGACGACCCCTCAAGCCTGACATGTAGATAACATTAGGGATGACATGGAGTGTGTGTGACCGATAATGCTAACACACGTGGACGTGTGTAACCCACTCTGATACCATGATAAAGTAGTCTGTGATTCAACTCCAAAACCAAATGACAATAAAGAGAGTAGCTCAAACTTTTATTAGTCCACAAACAAGGTCTCAAATTCCAGATATGGGATATATAACTCAACACAACCAGCACTCCTCATATGTATGATTTATCTGTAACCAAGAAACACAATATAAATTTATTAAAATAGATTGAATGGTTCAAGGCACACAACCAATATTTTGCAAAAAAAAAACCTTACAAATTGAGGCCCAAAACTTACTTGCTCCCAACACTGAGGAAGCAATTCTGTTTCTGTTCTCATCTCTCCTACATTCTTAGCAAGGCTGACACATGCCTGAAATTCAGTGGCTAAATTAAGCAACTAGTCAAATTATCATGCAGCCATTGAACAAGATAACACAGCACTTAAAACATCAGCTTACATCCATTATAATTCTTCTTTGCTGATCATCTGGATGTTTGATTAAATTAAACAATGTATGGGTCAAGGAATCTCGAGCACTGCTCTCTGGATAGCGCTCAATAGCACACATGATGTGAGGAAATAGCTCCTGCAAATCGATAATGCCAATCATTCAAAATCAAACTCATGACAAATTTCAAAAGAATCAGCCTTTATGTGCCTCCAGCCAATCCAAAAATATATAAATAAATTAATGCCTAAAAAGAGAAGAGAATAAGTACAAGAAACTTGCCTTTTCTCTGAAATAATTTCAGCACTATGATCCTCTGTTGTTGTTAGATGCAACATGCTAGATGTAGATGGTTCGACAATTTGTTTACAAACACTTTCACCATTTGACAAGGCACCACTACCATTACAAGGATTTACTGAATATTCTTCTCGCACATCCTTAGGTGTAATTAGGTTGTCATCAGCGACTATTGAATAATTGGCTTCTTTTACAACTTTTGTTATTGGATCATCTGGATGCTGGATTATACTTTTCTCCTCATCCATGACTACAACATTTTCTTCCATCTGCAAAGACTTTCCCATCTTTGTTGGAGTCTACATAATTGGGAGCATTTGCCATTTTGGATCTTAAAATTTCTAGTTCCATTTGCAGTTATTTGACTTCTTTGTATCTTTCCAATGACAGGGATTCCACATGATCAACATCAGTGGCTACCATATTTTGTCCCGAACGAGATCCTTCAATGTGCATTTTCAAATCAGTGATTTCAGCTCTACAACCATTGAGCTCCTTCCTTTGGTGCTCCAGGGACTGCCTTAATTCTTGTACCTGAAATATTGTCTTCTTAAATGTCTTGATTGAACAGCATAAGTAGGCAGAGTAGTAAGGAAACAAGGTTCTCTTTGTCTTTAAGTGAGATTGATGTTTCTCTTAGCAGGTAAACTAGATAGATTTTTATGTTAAAAATGTGATGGACGATTCCTGTACGTTACAAAGGTTTCCTTTATGTATTACCTCTCTTTGTGTTCCACATGTCCAAATAGCACTAGCCCTACTCAAGAAATCAATGAATATCATGTCACAATGTCCAGGAAGCGATGGAAGAAAATGAAGTTGGCAATCAAGGGTACTTCTACTCGAAATGGTAGTGCATCAACTTCGACACAGCCTCCTACTCAAAACAGTCAAAATCATGTAGCAATGGGTTCTCAAAAGTGAATATGATGGCTTTTATTTTAGAGAAACATAATGTGTACTTCATCCTTGGAATCAATTGTTTGCAAACAATGTGGTTCCTTGTGTTTTGGAAACCAATTAGGCTTGAATTCTGATGCATAGTATGTTTCTCATGTTGGTTTTAATTTAGTAATATTGACAGGCCTTTTTGGATCTATATTTGAATTTTCTACTTAAATTTCTATTTAGGGTTTTAGGGTTTAGGTTGGGGTTACTGAATCTCGTGTTAGGGAGAGCCGCTTAGTGCTGGTTGATTGTGAACGTTTTGTCATTCTCTTTGAATAATGAGACAAGTTGATTAGCGGTTAGTCTTGTTTTTGTCGTTCTCTCACATGGTGAGGTAATTTTTCAACAGTTGATCCTCACTAGTCGTTCACATGTGTGAGGTGAACCGTTGGTAGTTATGCTAACGGTTTTATCCATGTCCCAGCTTTACTGGTGGATGTCTTTAGCGGATGGACTTTACTAAGATCTCAATAATCTTAAGATGAGTCCCATGAATATTACGATGAATCCCTAATGGTTAAGCGTCGTTATTCTCTCACATGTGATGAGGTATAATTTAGGGTGGCCCAACTATCGTTCTCTCAATCAATGAGGGTCTTAAGGAGAGTGACACAAATTCTTCGCGTTGATATATCACCAGTATGAAGGTAACAATGAGTCGTTTTTAACTTTCTAAGGGCAGTTGTTCCATTTTAACTTAATCATCTAGAGGATGATCATCACTAGTATTCCACTGAGGGATACCTTGGTCACATGAATGAATTTGTGGCGCCTTCTGCCGTGAGTGGGCGGGTAGTCAGCTTGTGTGCTGGCGTTTTGATATGTCTTGGCGAATAAGTATCTTAGCGATCGGTTCGCCATGCCTTAGCAGCTAAGCGTCACTAATCACTCTGAGAGGCGTCTCGTATGTACAAGGTGTTAACGAGAGGTTCGTCATGGCTTAGCGGATAAACATCGCTAGCGTGGCGGGTCGCCATCCCTTAGCGGATAAAGATCGCTAGTCTCTCCAAGAAGAGGCACCTCTTATTTTTGAGGGATTGACGAGCGGCTTGCCATATCTTAGTGGATAAACGTCGCTAGCGTAGCGGCTCACCATATCTTAGTAGATAAACATCACTAGTCTCTCCAAGAGGAGGCATCTCATATTTACGAGGGATTGGCAAGCAGTTCGCCATGTCTTAACGGATAAACGTAATTAGCGTGCGTGGCGACTCGCCATATCTTAGCGGATAAACATCGCTAGAGTGGCGGCTCGTCATGGCTTAGCGGCTTAGCGTCGCTAGTCTCTCTAAGAGGAGGCATCTCGCATTTATGAGGGACTGGCAAGCGGTTCGTCATGTCTTAGCGGATTAACGTCGCTAGTCTCTCCAGAGGAGGCATCTCATATTTACGAGTTATTGGTGAACAGTTTGTCATGTCTTAGCGGATAAATGTCGCTAGTTTCTCTAAGATGAGAAATCTCGTATTTACGAGGGATTGACGAGCGGTTGTCATGTCTTAGCAGATAAACGTTGCTAGTCTCTCCAAGAGGAGGCATCTTGTATTTACAAGGGATTGAAGAGCGGTTCTTCATGTCTTAGCGAATAAACATCGTTAGTCTCTCCAAGAGGAGGCATCTCATATTTAGAAGGGATTGGCGAGCGGTTCGCCATGTCATAGCGGATAAACGTCATTAGCTTGGAGGCTTGTCATTTCTTAGCGGATAAACATCGCTAGTCTCTCCAAAAGGAGGCATCTCGTATTTACGAGGGATTGGCGAGCAGTCGTCATGTCTTAGCAGATAAACGTCGCTAGTCTCTCCAAGAGGAGACATCTTGTATTTACAAGGGATTGAAGAGCGGTTCTTCATGTCTTAGCGGATAAGCATCGTTAGTCTCTCTAAGAGGAGGCATCTCGTATTTACAAAGGATTGGCGAGCAGTTCGCCATGTCTTAGCGGATAAACGTCGTTAGCTTGGCGGCTTGTCATTTCTTAGCGGATAAACATCGCTAGTCTCTCCAAAAGGAGGCATCTCGTATTTACGAGGGATTGGCAAGTGATTCGCCATGTCTTAGTGGATAAACGTCCCTAGCGTGATGGCTCGCCATATCTTAGCAGATAAACATTGCTAGCGTGGCGGCTCGCCATGGCTTAGCAGCTAAGCGTCGCTGGTCTCTCCAAGACTGGGAATCTCGTATTTATGAGGAAGAGACGAGCGGTTCGCCATGTTTTAGAGGATAAACGTCGCTAGTCTCCTCAAGAGAAGCCATCTTGTATTTACGAGAGACGGACGAGCGGTTCGCCATGTCTTAGCTGATAAATGTCACTAGCATGACGGCTCGGCATATCTTAGTGGATAAACATCGCTAGCGTGTGTGAAGATGGTTTTAAGCGGGTTCTTTGTTGTATGACATGAGAAAGTTGTCATATTTTTATGCAACATTAAATCGTTGGGGTTATCTTTATTCTTGGTCGCTCAAGAATAATAATTAGAAAAATCCTATTTAATATGTAGCGTGCATGCGTCAAAAAATGTGGTATGTGTTTGCCGAGTAGTCCTCGTTCTTTAAAATAATGGAGGAGCGGATCCTCATATACCAGGTAGTCCTTAGACTTTAAAGTAATGGAGGGGCGGATCCTCATATGCCAGGTAGTTCTAGGGCTTTGAATGTTGGTGGGCGAACCCATACTTGCACATCCTCATAGGCATGAAAATTTGTCTAAGTCACTGAGTTCCACTAGTTAGCTAGGGATTGCTCGGATATCTCGTAATAACTTAGTTGAGAGCGGGTTGCTGATTTGAGAGAGAGCGGATCGCTCCTACAGAGCGGAGTTCAAGGCGTAGTGGAAGAGGAGCAAATGCTCTAACGGATTACTTAAAGAGCCGCTACTCGATTAGTGAACTGCTTGATGGCGAGGTTGCTGTTCAAACAAAGGTGACGTGTTGATCAAGTGGCGTAGCTGGGATCAACGTCTTTCTTCTCTCAATGAGCGCTGCCGTGAGCAGATGCGGCGGCTTCCCTTTTTTTGTGCGACGTTGGCCGCCTTGTGGACGCTGGCCGCCCATCTTCTTCTCTTACTAAGCCAAGAGCTCATCACTCAAATATGTTGAAGTGTCACTTTGTCGCCACAAAAGTGATGCTTTGCCATGAGCTTTGAGACTATCAGAGGCGGTGGGCAGCAGATTTGCATGGGCAGCGGGTTGTGAGCGTTGGCTCGAAGCAGCGGAAATATTTGGCAGATTGCTCCTTGAGAGCGGGGTTTAAGCGGCACTTGAGTGGCTGGTTGGTCCTTAAGAGCGGAGTGCCCCTATAGAGCGGGTTTATTTCATTAGAGCGAAAAATCGTCGTTGTTGAACTTGACGAGCGGATCCATGCTTGGCGCTGTTGCAGAGTGCTTGGCAGATCGAAGTCAACGACGGTTTTGGGTGGCGGATCAAGAGAGCGATGTCTTTGTTGGTGCTGCTATCGGGTCTTTCTTCTCGGTGGTTGAGCTACTTACTCGAAGTTGAGCGGTAGAGACAAGTGTTCTATGTTGAACAGTTCACGCTGTCAAAAAAGAGAATTTTGGGTGTGGCTTAAGTGGATCAAAATTTAGAGCCAAGCGGTTGAACTTGACGAGTGGTAGAACCGCTCGAGAATCCAAAGGTGAGCTGCTATGATGGCAGTGGCTGGTCCGCTCATGTTAAGTGACGAAGCCATTTGTATCGGCTTCTCACAGACGGCGTCAATGTTGATATGAGATATCTACGTGTATGTTAGTAGCGGGATTAGATAGTGTACACAAGGTTTATAGTGGTTCACCTTACCATCGGTGGGCAATGCTATGTCCACTTAATATGTACTATGTGTTGGCTGCCTTGGTGGCTCCTCAAAGTATTACAAGTAGTAGTAATGATAGTAGTGTTGGTGTGTTGAGTGAGTGGAGGAGGAGCCTACTTTTATAGGAGAATGCGACTTCTCCCTTTACAATATCTTCAATGTGGGACAAGAGTCCCTTTTGCTAGCTTTTGAAGGTGTTGTAAGAGAACATGTTGGTGAGGCCGAATAGGCGACTTCTAGGTAACGGATTGACACGTTCTGGGTACTGTTGCGTAGCTTGTTCTTCAAGCTTCAAGATGCATGTCACGGTCAGGTCTCGTTAAGTCTCATGGGCCCACAAGTAGGGTGCCAAGTATGGTTGGTGGCATAGTATATATGGTATGTCAACCTATATCATGCCTAGCAAACCCTTGATTGAGTTCGATTGATGGCTTTTGCAATATGGTAGAGATAGAAGAACAAAATACTATACGAGAAAGGGAGCGTGTATGTCCATTGCGAAACAGGTTAACCGCGCTGTGTATATAAAGTGGCAAAACAGTGGATTTGTTACCAAAGCCATCGGAAAGGGTGAACCACCAAGCGTTTTTAGTAGCTCTGAAGGTAAAATATCCAGGAGAAAAATTGACAATTAATGCAACTTTGCATATACAAGAAGTCCTTGCATGGAGTTCCAAAGAACAAGATCAACCTTGCAGAGTTTCTGTGAGTTTTAAGATGATTACTGTCCTCTTCAAATGTCTTTGCAGCAGACAATGTCAATGTGTCATGTAAGAACTTCAGAAATATTGAGAGAAACAAATTTACAGCAATGTGTCATGTTCCAATTCAGTTTTTGTTTTTTCTGTATCTCTGAGTTTTTATCTTCTTTTGTTTTTGAAAGTGTCAACTCAAGATGAACAGTAGCTTTGGAAAGAAAAAGGAAAAATCAAGTTGACTTGGAAAAATATAATTTCTCTTGAAAATATTGAATCCTAAGAATTGCATTTCTACTTTACCAAAAGCGCGCATTTCTTCCAGTAACAGATGGAGGGAAAGAAAACTTTGGAAGTTATTTTGTTTTTCTCTGATAATCTGGACAGATTAAAGTTCAATGTCTAAACCTTAGAGGATTTGGTGTTTTTAGGGTTAGCCATGAAAATGTAACATATTACTTTCTATATGTATGAGCACCTTCAGATGTCAAATGTAATCTGACAATTAATAATGCTGATTTTATCACAACCATTTTAGTGTGAACTTATGGTTATTGGGAGTAGCTAATAGCTAAAAGAGAAAGCTAGCTCCATATGTTAATTACACTAGATCTTTCAAGACCTGAAAAAAATTGCAGACGTCATCATCTAAGAGTTGGTATAGAATCTAAGGTATAATGCCCAAGCCTCCCAGTGCGGAAAAGATTCAACAACTTTGATTCGGCTTTATATTGAGTGTTCCTTTTGGATTCAGTAGAAACCTGAAAAATTCCTTGCACAGCCTTCATCTCTTCCTCAATAAGCATTTCATCCTCCATGTTACCATCAAAAGATGATATGACCTTGAAGAGAGTCTGACGAACATTTTGCACTACCGAATCCTGCATTAGAAACAGATGACACATTAATGTCGAAGCTACTAATATCCACATTTTTATCCTTGTCATCAACATTGTCCCTAAGGTACTATAAGATACAGATAACTCTTTTCCAATTGCAGTAAAAGCAATTCTTATGACGTTAGAACAATTTTGAATATTTATTATATTGGAATGTCGTATGTCTTCACGTTTTGCAGCATATAACGGATATTTTCAGCATATGAGGGATTTCTGTTTCACCGTGTTAGCAAGGAGACCTATGATGCATTAGTACGGGTACGGGATTCATACGATATGCAGATACGTTTTTTGTCGAAAAAATAGGATACGGGTACGTTTTGATATCATATGTATTTAATATATTTTGAAAATATATAGATAATTTTAATGGGAAATAACACTAAAGTAACCTAATTTTACTAGATCTATAATAAAAAATTACAATAATAAATAAATTCTAGATAAATCTAATCTAAATCATCTAATTAAGGAAAATACATAAGAATATTCAATTATAATCATGAAAAAGTTAAAACAGTGATTCCTACAAATTAGATACGATATTACTACAAAAAGTCAACAACCTAGTATTAATTTGGTCAAAACCTCCCTAAATGGTCTGATACATTTGACTATCTTTGGGTACGTATCCATGACGTATCCCGTGCGTACCCGTATCGGATACGGGTGCGATACAGCATATTTTCCCGTGCGTACCCGTATCGGATACGGGTGCGATACAGCATACTAAAATATTTTCCGTATGTGTGCATCACAGCATATAGTTGTTAGGTAAAAGCAACAAAAGCATGCATACCTGTGTGTGATCTGCAGAGTATTGTCTTCTCTGTTTGATATCTTCAGAGCTAGTTGAGCATTCTATATTGTGGTCTATCCATGTTCTACCATTCTCACTGTTGGACAAATTTTCCCATTTCTTGTATTCGTTGCTTCTGTTCAAGACACCCAGAAAACACTGAGCTAGTTCTTTTTGCCCAGAAATACAATCTACAATGGTTCCTGCCGTACCACATATAACAGAGTGTAACTCACTTCAGGAAGCACAGATATAATGTTTCAGAGCAGCTACTCTACCCATTGGACCCAAGGAACATAAAGTACAGAAGATGATTGTACCTGTCAACGCTAATTTGGTGCAGACCTCTATATCATGAATCTGCGGAGGCAAAACACCTGGTGTGTCCAAAACATATATATTGGGATGACTTCCAATCTGCATATGATTGTAAACTTATGTAACTGGACCCAAGTCCTTGACATATATAAGGGATCTAGACTTAAAATTGTTAATTTTTCCCTTGTTTTTTGGCAAATTAATTTTTGTCAACTCAACTTTGGGGTCTGCAGGAACTTAAAATTTTGAAGGGAATAAATACTTGTATAGAATGCTTTAGATCTGAGAATAATAAAACCAAACTATGTTTTTGTATGCTCACAGAATTTCGAATCAAAACATTGTTCACAATGTGTTGTGCTTACATGATGCACCCACACCCTCAATATATGGTTATCCCTTGTATCTACCCTGTTATTTGTATATATGTGACAAGCTTCCTACAACACATGTCTTAAGAGACAGAGTCTACAAACCTTTAAGCTGCTTATATCTTTTGTCTCACCGGGCTGTGGACTCACTGTAGCATGCTTTAACTTTCCCTTTTCTATTTCACAACCAATTTGCAGGATTGAATTAGAATCTACTGAAAATTCAGTATAAATAATACAGGAGAATTTTCCTCACATAATCCAGGTCTGAAGAATAAAAAAAGTTGAATAAAGTATATGATTGGTGATACCTGCTGCACTAATCCTCCCAATTCGATGTAAGGAGCTGGCAAGGGCTGACTTACCAACATTAGGAATTCCAAGTAGCAATATCGTTGCAGTATAACTAGATGTATCATTGTTATTCAATTCTCTGGCACGAGCTTGCAAAAAGTTTAAAAACTGTACGAAGTACACCATTTTGAATGAATGAACTAAAAGTGTAAAAGCTCAAAAGAGTACGAACCAAAAGAACATGAGAGATAATGCATTTCATCTAGTATAATTAGAGTAACTTATAAACTTCAAAGAGATGAATCATAATCACTCAAACGATGCATTCTTCGGTGAAAGAGAACAAAACAAGACCACTCCCGAAATTGAGTTGAAGTCCAAAGCAAATTCAAGGAGAATTTGATGACTAAGATAGAGACAAGAGAGGGAGCGAGAGAACCACATACATGACTCATCCATATGGCTATGAATTTCTATACACTATTATCATCAGGAAGAATTTGCCGTTTTCAATCGAACCGTGGCTTTGAGTAAGAAATGCATTAAACAAAGCAAATAAGAAAGACAAACAATACAGTTACCTTCTTAATGCTCTCCTTATTATGGGCATTCACTCCATATGAAATGCAATTATTTTGCTCGAAGTAGTTCATCCACTCCTATAAATGGAAGAAATATGAAACAATTATAGAAGGAAAAAGAAGAGTGATATGGCTCTAAGTTTCACTATGCTTAAATTACACATTTTTAGTTTGCCTGTAAGGGAAAATTGTAAACAGGATCAACCATTCATTCTACCTACCCTAATCATCTTTAACGTGTCAAAATCATTACGTAATTTCCTAGTGTAACAGTGGTTCATGCAATCTATCCACAAATCAAGCTAAAGAGAAGAAAACCCATCACATATTTCGCAATTATATGCTACGAGCTCATTCACCACTTAGAACTGCTTCAATCGATAGGTCACAGAACTAGATCACACTTCTAAAACTTATGCTTGAACATTTTAGTTGTTATTTTCTATCTCCCAAGTATATCTAACATGGTGAGAAAATTAAACGCTGAACAATGCACACCTTCAACTGGGAATGAATAGCAAGATCTGCCTTGTTCATTACTATGATTCGCTTGGAGGAGGATGTGTAGTTCTCCAATTGCTTGCACGCTGATGACAATGGAATCTGAAAGTAGTACAAAGTAAACTGTCAAGGATCCTTCAGAAAGTAGTTCAAAACCTGAAATTTTGCATACAACGTGTCAAGCAATGATTTTCCTTTTGGAGCATAGCTAACAAGTGTTGCTCTTTTTCATAAACGCAACGAAAATAAGCTTCAAAACGAAAAATGCACTACTATGATACTTCCATATGGCAAGAAAGCCACATCCTCATCCATCACCAAAACAGTAGTTCGTGTATCAGACACGAAATTCGTTTGGTCTTAAAAGCACGCATTGGGAATCTACCTAACCAAAGGAACAACATGAAACAAAAACGTCGTCAAAGGACATTTCGATGCCAGTTAATACCCCAAAAAAGATTGGCAGAGTTTCAAGACAACCATGTTTCTCAGCAAACATAACCAAAACCCAGATAACTCACAAACCCAGATATAAAAACATGAAAATTTTCATATAAAGCTAGTGAATGTCATTGAGGCATTTCATCAAACATTTGGGGTGCAATTTGAATTGGAAAAGAAAAGGGTACCCTTGCGTCTCTGACTTCAAGAACGAGATCAACCAATGGAATACGTTGAGCAATGGCGCGAGAAGCAGCAGCCATGTGAGGGCTGAACCAGCCTCTCCCAGAGTTTGGGTTGTTGGTGGCTTTTCTAATGGCCATGCCTATTTCTCTTGCTAAACTAGCCGTGGCCATATTTTGCCCTTCGACTTGAAAATAACGCAGTGGGTTTCTTTTATTTTTATTTTTTATGAAAAGGGTTCATCAATTCTTGCTTCGGAGTTCCGACATTGATCTTAGCTTAAGAGAATGCAGTAGTTTCCATTCTACCTTGGTCCTCGATCCATTTCTTTTTGGGAAGAAAATAATGCACTATACTTCAAATACCAGGCACAAAACAAAACATACCTCTAAAGCAATGCAACATTGGTAGGGTGATAGGAAGGATTAAGGGCAATTCCAACAGATTTATTAATTGAAAAATGTCTTGATTACACGCAACAAACACACACTTCTTACCTAGCTCTTCTTCTAGCTTGATTTGCATCCTCAATCTGCTATCCTGGCCTGAAACTAACCCCTTATCCCTGAACCTAAACCGCTAGTTCAAACTTACAGCCCACCCTGTTGGAAGCATTACTGGCACATCACTACTAGTATGCTAACATAGGGCAGATATCCAAGTTCAAAGCTTGCACGCTAAAACATAGAACATAATACGAGAGTCGAAACCGCAACATATAAGAAATGTAAGTTGGAATTGCATCTACTTCAGTTTGCCCCCTTATGCATGTGAACATCCACATTTCTTGATTCTTCCCAAGCACTGGTCTTTTGGCCTAGGATGAGGCAAGTGCATCATTGGGCACTTAGGATCAACTCGCTCCAGCCTAAATCAGCAGTTTAAGATTCCAGTTAATACGAAAACATTACAATTATGGCAGAAGAGGGAAATGGTTGCAAGGTGTGTGACGCTTACTCATAACCAAGAAGAAAGTGGTGAAGGAAAATAGCAATTTCCAGCTTAGCAAGATCATTTCCCGGGCACAGCCTGCTCCCAGCTCCGAAGGGAAGAAAAGTTGCTGGTTTTGGTGTATAGTTCTGTGCCAGCCAAAGCGGTTGAACATATATATCAGACTGTCAGACCTAAGCCATCAATGACTATATGATTGTCATTATAATTGATCATTATTAAAAGTGACTTACATCCCATCTAGAAGGGTTAAATTCATTTGGATTTGGATATATTTCGGAATCCCAGTGAACTGTTCTAAACCAGGTCAAAGCTCTCCATCCCTTTGGAATGATATAACCTGAAATTAATGCCATAAAGTTAGGTTTTATGATATGATTGGGTTGCCCAAATATTTTGTCCAAAAGTTACTGGTACTAGAAAAAAATAAACCTCAAGTCTGTGTGACACGGATAATCAGTTAAGATGATGAAGAGTACATTTGCCATGCATCTTATGAAGAGTACATTTGTCATGCATCTCAATGTGCAATAGAGAGGTACATAAGAAAATCTTAACTAACCATTTATGTTGACATCCATTTTTGCCTCTCGAAACACCATAAGTGAGAATGAATTGTACCGAAGAGTTTCATCGATGACCTATGAGTTTGAAATGGTTAGTTGGAATCACTTGGTCGAGGCTGAATATACACAAAATTGAAGTCACTCTAAAGTTACCTTGGAAAGATATTCCATTTCTCGATATTCCTTTAGTGTTAGACCCCTCTGAGTTGGTGGCCTCCTCTTTAAAATCACTTCTTGCTCTGCCTGCAGTTAGAAATGATTATGAATTTCAATTGTTAGTTTTCAGTACACACCAAATCAAAAGATATTAAACACAATTTTGATAGCCCAAATCAGTTTTTATGTAGCCAACGAGTGTAATATAATTATTGCAAATGATGAACTCAATCCAAATGGAGCTCCAAAGCAGGAAAGAGAAACAAACATCCATGTACTCTACTAATGTAAGACTCACATATTAGGATGTACAGTTCAGTGTTGTTCTCTGAATTTCCCTCGTTAGATAGGCTTGAAATTTTCATAAATATGGAATATATCAATGTGGATAAAGTATGGATGCGATTTATGCAATGAATCAGAACATAAAAATAAAAACTTAAAAAAATTGACCTAGATTGGCTTTCCAAAACTTCTGAACTCAAGTACCTTGGCTTTCTGGAATACTTCCGGGTGTTCTTGTAACAAAACTGTCGCCCACATCATGGTATGGCCAGAAGACTCATGGCCAGCATTCAAGTACATTAGCAGAATGTCAATGATTTCTTCATCTGTAAGTTTCCTTCCATCTTCGTCTTGAACATCTAGCAGAGCATCCAACATATCTTTCCTTTTTGTGAAGAAATTGCCGGCCTTTTTATGAGCTCTGCGTTCATCTACAATAGATTGAAAAGTAGCAACAAGATTCTTCCGAGCCTGTATTTAAAACTAATCAAGTGAGTGCTGACACAATAAAATAACTTAATTTGTAGAATATCAAAGGACTTCAACTTAAATGTCGTCACCTTAAGTGCCTTGTGAAAAGCAAATCCCGGGATATTGATTGCCATGGCTCTAACTCCATAGTTGAGGGATGTATATTCCTTCTCTAGAGCCTCCATCACAGACTCACTCTCTGTGCTAAGAAAGATAAACATAATAATTTTGAAAGTAATCTTTCTGAGTTGAGTTAAAAACTCCATCTGTCCCATGGTGGCCAATCTTTCCAAAGAAGAGATAACAATCTCCTCAATATATGGTATGTACATAGACAAAGCTTCATGACCGTTAACCGGAGCTGCTGTTAGCTTTCTTAAACGCTTGTGCTCTTCAAAAGGTATGGAAACGAATGATTTCTTTCCAATAAGTTCAACGGTGGCAGCAGGCCAACCAGGCTGAAATGCATCATCATCTGTCAAAACTCTTTTACATGTTTCTGGCACCGTACAAATTACACTGGGACTCCCAAACATGAAAGCCTTGTAGATTCCAGTTTTTCCAAATCTGCAAAGTGTGTTGTTTCAAGAATGTAAATAAAGTAATAAGTAAGCTAAATTGCCAAATTTTAGACAGTGTTGTAGATCAAACCTGCTTAAAATAATCTGAAGTAAAATGCATATTAATTAAAAATTATTCGCCTATCTGATTTAGTTACCAATGGTCTGAATGACTAAAGTGAGACTAACAAAACAAAATTAAGCATAATCTTCGAAACTGGAAACAGATTAAGCATATTCTTCGAAACTGGAAACAGATTAAGCATAATCAAAAGAAGAATTCATATCAGGTTTTGGACCAAAAGAAGATCATTACTGACTGTGATGACCATTTTCCATCTACTATAGTGATTGACAAATATTCAAGTACATCACTCGTTCTGTCATTCACTCCTCCACAAATGGAGGCATTAGACATCATGAAAAGGCTTGATAGACTCCTATGTATCATAAACAACATTATCCCTATATAATCAACAACATTACTAATGACTTGCATACGGATAAACTCTTACCCTCATCTTTAAGAGTTCTAATATAAAAACATTAGTTCTGATTTCTGAAGTTTGTTATTGTCCCCAAGTTTCATATAACCTTTATTGGTTTCATCTGTAATGAGTCCAGCTTTGCAAGCTGTGGATCCTTCTGAGCATATTATCCCATTAATTATAAGGTGGATCAGGATGGATAAGAACTGAAGAATCATTATATGCCAATTTTGATTGAAAATTCTTTTACGCATCAAAGTGTAAGTAAACCATATATTTATTAGAAAATCTCAATCGTTGATAATTATACTTAGTTTTTATTTAAAAATAAATAAATAAATAATCTCATAAATACAATTTAACTGTCCATTTAAACTGATTGAAGTGCACTAGTAATCCATGAAGACTCTGAATTTTGATAAATAGAAAAGTTTTGTAAAAAATTAAAAGTATTTGCATGAGATTTTGTGTTGGCACTCGGACAGTGTGTTAGAGCTCTCATTCATAAGTGTCAAGCATGCGTAGATGTGACAGTGAAAATGACAGAAAGAGCAATTATGCTAGATAAACCCCAAAACTTTCAATCACTCACTAAGCCAAACAGTATGTTTAGGCTACCGCCTACAAGTGTCATCCATGCATACACTATAAGAGCGGTTATGGTTATGTACCTATGAAAACATGACAGGCAAAATTATCAAAAATACAATATTCATGGTTTGCATCAGTCAGAACACTTGATGAATCAAAAGAAAGAAGAGCAAAAACAAGAAGATCATGGCATCCAAATCTGTAGCAATTGATGCAGGTTAACACTGAGTACTAGAGAGTAAGGTGGTAACTAATTTACCTGGAAACATAGGAGTCGATGAAGGATTCAGGATCAGTGGACTTGAAGGCTTTGAGGAATGACCACATGTTGCCAATGAAAGGCAAGCCTAAGTCACCAGGAGGGAGACAGTGTTTCTTTTCCCCCAACGGATTCTCGTAAAGCCACCGGTTTACATTCATCAGAAGCCACTTGACAGTCACAAAGACACCAACAAAGCTAGTACTGCACAAAACAACCATCCACATTGAACCCAACTCCATTGATCCTATTCCCAAAACCATCGCCACTTAAGAGAATTCTATGCCTTCACTCTGAGCAGACAGGGGTGCAGAGTATATGCTCCTTTGTTACCACTCAACACAGATATATGTTACTTCTGTGTCTGCATCTATTTATATATGCAGTGAGAGAAGTTGGTTGTGTTGGTGGAACTCTGTAATTCCAGAAAGACCCTCTGCTAAAAGAGGACCATGGCACGAATAAAATGCTTGTATTTGGGTAGACTTCTGACAACACATTCATTCCTTCCTATGTAATGTAACGCTCAGTTTCTCTCGTAATCCGAGTTGTTATTTCCATATGTATATATATATAGTGTTAGTATCCATAGTATATTGTGAATGATTTGATAAATATTGGTTTTAATGTTCATTGAGAATAAAGTTCTATTCCAATTTAGATTTAATTTCTTTAATTAACAAATTTGATTGATGAGCATTGATGCATTAAATATATATACATTATTTGATTTATTATATATAAGTTATTTGATTTGGTAAAAATTTGAGGTTGGTAAGTGCATTGCAAGGCTAATTTCATTATGGCATATATATATATATATATATATATATATATATAAGTTATTTGATTTGGTAAAAATCTCAGGTTGGTGCATGCATTGCAGGGCTAATTTGATTAGGGCATATATGGATAGTTATTTGATTTGGTAAAAGTCTAAGGTTAGTGCATGCATTGATTATGGCATATATATATATATAAGTTATTTGATTTGGTAAAAATCTCAAGTTGGTGCATGCATTGAAAGGCTAATTTCATTATGACATATATGGATATATATATATATATATATAAAAGTTATTTGATTTGGTAAAAATCTAAGGTTGTGCATGCATTGCAAGGCTAATTTCATTATGGCTTTTATATATATTAATTGGATATGATATGCCCATGGAAATAAGCTATTACGTTGAATGACAATGATCCTAATTTAGTTAGCACTAGTGGATTATGACTCTTAACCGACGGAACAATTTCGTCTGCTTAGAGTATTTATCCGTCTCCTAAACTCTTAGCCGATGAAAATTTCGTCAACTAAGATTTGTCAGCTAAGACGCGTCGGTGAAGACCCTAGCCAACGGAAAAAATTATTCTGTTGACTAAGAGACAACCTAGTTGACAGAAATTCCGACTGCTAAGGTTTGTCTACTAGGATCTTAGCTGACAGAATTATTTCGTCGGTTAAGTTCTAGTAGACGGAAATATTTTAAAATAAAAATAAATTAATAATCATCTTAACCGACGAAATATTTAATATTTTGTCGGCTAAGTAATTCTTAGCCGACGGAGTTCAAAATATTCTGTCGGCTAAGAATTACTTAGCCGACAGAAATTCTATCGGCTAAGATTTTAGCCGATGAAATTATTTTAAAATAAAAAATTAAAAAAAAACTCTTAACCGACGGAATATTTTGTCGGTAAACCTAAAAAATATTAAAAAAACGAAGATCGATCTCTAGAAATCCACCGCCGACGATCGATCTCCAGCAATTCACCAGCCATTCCGATTCCACCACCACCACACACAACCACTAAAACCACCACCACAACCACACACCACAACAAATCATCACCACCCACCACCACACATCACCACCAAAAACCACCACCACACCAGCACCACACACCATCACCAAAAAGCACCACCACCACACAACACCACCACAACCACACACACACCACCACCACACACCATCACCAAAAACCACCACCACACCACCATCACACACAACCACTAAAAATCACCACCACAACCACACACTTTCACAAATCACCACCACACACCATCTCCACACACCACCACCACCATTTAGAGAAGAGAAGAGAGGAGTGGAGAGAAGATAAGAGAGTTTGGAGAAGAATAGAGATGAGAAGAGAAAATTAATTCAAAAAATAAATTTTTATTTTTTGAAATTATTTTAGAAATTTAGCGTGGGGAAAGAAATTTTAATTTTTTTAGCTCTTAGCTCATGGAATGCAATCATTCCGTCAGCTAAGTGATAAATAATTTTTTCTAAAATTTTGGTTTAAAATTTTGTGCGGAAAAATTGTTTTGAATTTTTTTTGCCCTTAGCCGACAGAATGAAATAATTCCATCAGCTAAATGATGCTTTAGGAGACAGAATTATTTAATTTCGTCGTCTAAGGGGTAAAAAAATTAAAACTTAGGCGACATTATAATTTTGATAATCAAACTTGAAAAACAAAAATCCGACCATCTGATATGATCGTTATTGTCAGGACACATCCCGGGTTAAAACCCCTTTAACCCGAAGTAAATCTTGTGGGGGGTACCACCTCAAGGGAAATTCTTACCGAAACCCCCTTGAAATAGACAACCCTTCCTACAAACCAACTCAGCACTTCCATGAATAATTTAAATCACCCCAACTCTTGGAGCCATCATGCTTCTCAAGTCACAACTACGTTTTACTATCCTATTCAACTATCTAAGTTGGGGTAATCAGGACAGTTTATATGGAAGTTATACCTAAAACACTAAGTGAGCAACAACAGATTAATTGGCTATGCCTCGACTTCGGTACGCGCGATCTCCTCTCAGGAACCCTGCAACACTAGGCATTTGAAAACGAAGTGTCAAGACCCACCCCGAGTTAAATCCCTTTAACCTGAAGTAAATCCTGTGGAGACCACCTCAAAGGAACTTCTTACCGAAACCCCCTTGAAATGGACAACCCTTCCTACAAACCAACTCAGCACTTCCATGAGTATTTAAAAACAATCCCTAACTGATGAAGACATCCTGCTCCCCAAATCACCTCTATGCTTCACTAACCTATTCAACTAGCTAAGTTGGGTCAGTCAGAGCAGTCTACATGGAAGTTTTACCTAAAACAATGTGCAAGCAGCAACGAATTAATCGACTATCTCCCGACTCTTGTACGCGCGACCTCCGCTTAAGAATCCTGCAACACTGGGCATTTGAAAACGAAGGGCCCAGGGAAGAACATTTAAAAACACTATTAGCGTGAGTGGACAAAAATAAAAGGATAAAAGATAAGTATCTTTGACTACTCTTCCGTTAGTTTTCCAAAAATCCACATGCACGCAATTCATAGTAAATGAATAGATAAATCATAAAGCAAATCCCTTGGCTCAAATCCATAATTAAATGTGGGGTATTAACCTCAACCACGAGAAAACAACCGGCCCGCTCTACCACGAGAAGGTCTATTGACCAGCTCATCGGAGAGAGTCCCATGACCCGCTCTACTTGGGAGGGTCCAACCGACCAGCTACCACCGAAGAGGGTCCTGACCTGCTATATCCGAGAGGGTCCTACTGACCAGCTACCACCGAAGATGGTCAGACCAGCTACTATCCAAAGAGGGTACCATCTCCATCTGGAGAGGGTTCATGCTAACATGCAATACCTATAACCATATCCTTGAAAATCCTTTAAAAACCTCGTGGTAAAATAATTGGAAAACCATGTCAAAACTCCCATGACTTTACCCCAAATACACTGGATTTAAAACATTTCTAGGAACCCGAAACCGGTTCTCTGATTTTACTTTAAAATCGTTAAATCCAAGAGCCAAGTTTCCCCTTTTTCAAATAATCCCCCTCCACAACCCAAAATGATGATAACAATTAAAAACCATATTCCGGGAAAATCCTTTAAAATCACGGGAAATGTAGGAACCTCTTTCCCGGCTCACTTATCTTTAAAAAATAATAAATTCCCAATTTTCCCCAAAATCACCATAAGACACAACATGGAGGAAATTCATAAATAAAGGAGAAACTAAAAAAAATCTATTACATGCATTAAATTTAAAATAAAAGTCCACTCACTGTACTTAATGCAGCCTCCTCAATGCTCAGAAAGCCCCTCGAGCAAAAACCTCGAACTAACCATGAGTGTGTACAATTAAACCAGAGAGTGTACAATTAAACCAATTTATTAGTCTTTAGAAACTATTGACTTAATCTTTTCCTAGTTTGACTAGGAAATCCTATTTGACCACGTGTTGACTAAGTTCCTTTCTTTTTAACAACTTTTTCAACAATACAATTAATTCCGATTGTCGACTCGAAATTTAGTTTCCGATTACCAAAACCGTAACACAGCAACTTGCCTTACTATTTCATTTGGCGTCAGGTTATCTCTTAACCTAACTTGAGTTTGCATAACTATAAAACTCTTCGATAATTTAAAATTATCGAACTCAATTAATACTTTTCCAATAGTGTAAAATAATACTTCTCTAGTCGGTTTTTTTCTTAATTTGGCCACGATTCTCGAGTAGGCTAAGAGTTGCCACTTTGAACAAATCCTTTTAAATATCTGATTAACATAATTTAACCGGTTAACCAAGATTAACTTTCTTTTTTACTAGTCAATTTTCCATAAATGGGAACCTTCCCAAAAGGGAAAGTTTCCCAAAATGGAAACTTTCCAATTTACACCCCTTTTTGTAGTTAACCCGACTTAACCATTAATGACAATTTTACGACTATAAGTTGTTGAGGAATCAATTTTTCCCTCTTCAGCTTCTGTCGAAACTTCTTCTGTTTCACCTGATTCCGGCAAGTCACCGGAATATTCTGTCGGATTCCGACAAACTTACCGGAAATCGGACATAACTTCCCCGCTTCCTCCAAAGACCAAGTTATCGACATGTTCAACAAAAACAACAAATTAACTACAGTTCAACACGAACAACAGAAATTACAAAATCTAAACCCAAGGAGTTCCTTGCCTGCTCTTAACTCCAACCCCCTGCCGAGGGTGACCTCTGCACCCACAGGGCATCACAATAGCCCCTTTGTCCCTCCCTTCACCATTCTTCCTTCTCCTTCATCTCCAAAGCCACAACAACAACACAAAAACACTAAAAACTCCTAACAGTCAAAACAACCAAAATCCCAGAAAAACACCAAACTCGGTGAAATCGAACTAGGAGGAAACTAAACTTACCCAGCAGCTAGGGAAGACGAACCAAGCCTCCTAGAGCTCAGGGAGCTCGCCTGAACCCGAGAACTGGCCGCCGGTGACTCGCCGTCGAAACCTAAAAAACAGTGAAAGTGAGAATTTTGAAACAGGTCTCGAATCAAACATCTAAGGACAGGGAAAGGAAGAAGAAGAAGAAGAAGAAGAGGGGAGCATAACCATACCAGTCACGCGCCTTGGCGCCGCCTGGATCGCCGGATTCCGGTCGTTGAACGACGCGTCTTAACTCGGCGGATCTCCCTCAACGGTGGGCACTGACAGGATTTGGTTGAGGGGTTTTGAAATAGGGAAGAAGAGGGTTGTTTTTGTGGTGTTGCGTCGGTGTGGGTTGGCCGGAGGCAGCAGCGTCGAGTGGAGCAGACGAGGAAGGTCAAGGGAGAGGAGAGGCTCGGTTGACCCGAGTCTGGTTCCTTTGACTGGGTTGACCGGTCTCCCCTTTAAATAGGGTGCGCGGACGGCTGAGATCAAATGAGGGAGAGATCTGACGGTCCAAGTTAGTTGGGTAAGAATTATTAACCACAATGGTAATTAAAATTTACCAAAACAGTAATTAATAATTACCATAAACTTTAGAAATTCGTAAAAAATAGCTCGATGCTCAGAAAAATATTCTGAAAATACCGGGAGACTCGTGTCGATACGTACTATGACATCGAGTCATTAAATAAGGAATTTGAAGAGTTTAGAAAAACTTGAAAATAAACTCGAGCGATGACTTATCAAATTACCGGTCACAGTTAAAAGTTCTCGGTAACTCTCAAACCCTTGTAAAAAGGTAACTTTTAGGTACGGGGTGTTACACAAAGGGCCCAGGAAAAAACATTTAAAAACAATATTAGCTTGAGTGGACGAAAATCAAATTTGAAATGGTAAAAATCTTTTCATGTTTTTCCTTTGATTTTCCAAAATTCACATGCACGCAAACAATAGGAATAAATAAATAAATAAATCATAAAATAAATCCCTTTGCTCAAATCCATAATTAAAGATGTGGGGTATTAACCACAACCACGAGAAAACAACCGACCAACTCTACCACGAGAGGGTCTATTGACCAGCTTAATCAGAGAGGGTCTCATGACCTGCTCTATTTGAAAGGGTCCAACCGACCATCTACCACCGAAGAGGGTCCTGACCTGCTCTATCCGGGAGGGTCCTACTGACCAGCTACCACTTAAGAGGGTCAGACCAGCTACTATCCATAGAGGGTCCATGCTAGCATGCAATACATATAACCATATCCTTGGAAATCCTTTAAAAACTTCGTGGTAAAATAAATCGAAAACCAAGTCAAAACTCCCATGACTTTACCTCAAATACATTGGATTTAAAACATGTCCAGGAACCCGAAACCGGTTCCCTGACTTTACTTTAAAATCGTTAAATCCAAGAGCCAAGTTTCCCCTTTTAAAAATAATCTCTCTCTATAACCCAAAATGGTGATAACAATTAAAAACCATATTCCGGGAAAATCTTTTAAAATCACAGGAAAGGTAGGAATCTCTTTCCCGGCTCACTTATCTTTAAAAAGTATTAAATTCTCATTTTCCCAAAATCACCATAAAACTTAAAATGGAGGAAATTCATAAATAAAAGAGAAACTAAATAGAATCTATTGCATGCATTAAATTTAAAATAAGAGTCCACTCACAGACTGAGGCCTTAGCCTGATGAAAAACCGAATTCTGCTCAAGCCAAGTCTCCAACACACGAGCCTCTTCTCGTCATGTTCCACAATTAATATTAATTTTCTGGACGCTAGAATAATAATTAAATAGCATATGCGTACACATTTAAAAGCGTACAGCTGGCTCATCGGCTCCACATTTCTCAAATTGGTAACTAAAATCCCCGACCTTCACCAATAACTTAGGAGTTCTTAAAAAAATTCTTAAACCTTATCCGGCAATAATCGATGGTCGGAATAATATTTAATTATCCGCCAATAATACTAAACTAGAAAATTCCAAAACCTAACCAAAACTCCTCCAAAAATTACCAAATTTAAACCATAGACTCCTCACATTATATACTATTTAATGGGTATGAAAAACTGTCCAAAAGTGGCGGCCGCCGGCAGAAATTCCGGCCAAAATTTCAGCGAACTCCGATCGCCACCAAATTTTAACAGTAGCTTCCTCTCGTCATTTGGAATAACTTTCTAGTTCAACTCGAAGGCCAATTCGGCCTCTAACTAGGTCAATTACGTGATGAACAGTAAAACCCAAAAATTTACACTTTAAAACTTCAAATCCTCAATTCTCCCTACACACTTCGAATCAAACTACCAAATTCTAGGAGATTATAGTACTCTTAAAACCCATCCTAATCATATAAAGAACTCAACAATTGGTGATTTAGGGAGGAAGAAATCCAATCAAGAACAAATCACTGTACACATGATGAACAAATCGGAATTTCTCCCGATTTACGACGAGTTAGGTCAGAAAACTTACCTAGAAATGAAGTAGACTCGGAGGCCGAGCTTTTGGGACCGGTGCGGCGGCGAGTGGTGGAGCGACGGCAGCGGTGTGGTGGCCGAAAGGTTCGGCAGAAATTAGGGTGGATCCAGGATTCTGGATTGGGGTGGGCTGAAATTTTTTTCGTATAGTTCTTTATTTTATGTTATATTTTACATATCACATCATGTTAAATTTAAAACATATCAAATAAGAAATAAAGTTTATAACATTTCACATTATTTTAATAACAAATGTAAACAAAAGTACATACCTACTCAAATTGCACTCTACGCTCTTGAATAGAAGCAAAATCTTTAATTATCGAATCAGCATCACAATTCTCGGCCCAATCCTTTTCACTGTGAACAATCATGTTATCAGCCAAAAAGTAATTCTCCATCTTGTTGCGCAACATTGTGTGGATACGCTTCATTACAGAAAATACTCGTTATGTAGTTGCTGTAGAAACCGACAAAGTCAAAACAAAACGAATCAACCGATCAATCATTTGATACCACTGTGATTTTATTTGTTTCAAAAAATCCTTGACATAACTCAGAAACAGTAGTAACAGATTTTAGCACATCATCCAGAGGTACATCAGACTCATAAATGACCAATTCTATGCAGCTTTTGTCTTGTGATATCCTAAGGATAAAATTTTTCTACAAGTGCATGTGAAAATATTATCAATGTTAAATGCCTTAAAACCATCTGCAAGGTCCAAAGATGAGCTCAGAATAAGAAGTTTCTTTGTTCTTTAACTGAACCTACTCTTTAGCTCCACCAACTGAAAATCTATTGCAACATAAAATATGTCAACAGAGTAATGATGCTCAGTTGTTGTACTTGTTTGCTGACAAAAACGACGACGAATACTCTCACTATATTGACCATCCATATCTTGTATATTAATACAGTGTTGATTGCAGAAGGACTTCACTTTTTTAAGAAAATCCTTCTAACCATGTTCTCTTAAATTCTGTAGAGAAAGCATTCTAACTTCCACTAAATTCATAGCATTCAAGATATATTGGGATTTCTAATACAATTATGGACATAATACATCAGTAACAGCATATGCAACGGGTAGCCATAATCATGGCAAACATCAGTTACAATGCAGCAGAAAAAAGTGGCTAAAAAGTTGTTGGGACACACATCTCTCCACCAAAAAGGAGCAATCTTTGCTTGCCGGACTGATGGCCAGCAGTTTGCTAGGACCCACGCACGTGGGCGCCCTTGCGCTGCTTTTTTTAACTGCCGCGTGCAGCACACACAAGGTACAAAAAAGTACAAAAAAGAAAAAAAGAAAAAAAGGCGCTGACGGCTGCAGAGCCATTGGCCATTCATGGGCTACCACATGGTCGTTTTTCTTCTGAAAATAAAATAGTCGAAAGTGCAACAAAATACACATATTTTTTATAAATCCGTCATTCTATTTTTTACAATTTGCACCACTTCTCATCTCCTTCTATTTTCCCTCACTATTTTTTTAGTGTTCTTTCTAAATGAGTTCTACTTACTTGGCTTCCCTCCGAATACTTACAATTGTGTGTTTCTTAGATACAACAATCCGAGTTTATGTGTCGAATCGTCATTCGTCGAAAATTCTATCAAAAATCTAATGACATTATTTGGCCGATAAACACACGTGTCACTTTTTGATTTGTCGGAAATCCTATCATAAATCTTTAACATTATTTGGGTGATAAGGACACTTGGAAATGTTACGTGTCGTTTGCTAATTGGTTGATTATCTTATATGAAATCCAAAAAATGAAATATTGAATCGATAAATAGTGTTTGCTAAATCGATGGAGCTGCATTGCTGCATAAAAACTGACATAAAAAAGCTATTTGTAGTGAATATTAATTGATAAAAGCAATTCAATTGATGGATTGATAGTTTGATGGTGTAAGATGGGTGCATATACTAAGTCCTATGATTTCTTTCAACAAATGCATGACGAATATAAATTGATATTGTCACACCTCGATTCTTAAATGTTTATCTCTATTATTTTACATTGAGTTTTATCATTTGCTAGCTTATTGTGTTCGGGCGTACGTGAGTGAGGCATGGTCAACTCTATCTTCCATTTATTTGTATTTATTTCTGTTTTCATTTGTCACCATTAGAGTTGCTCTGAACCTTGTCTGTTGTATCGTTAGTGCTTGGGTGTTGTTGTGGGTTTGGGGAGCATGTAGGCTCCAGGAAAAATAAGGTTGAAATTTAATTATAGAAGTGTGCAGGTTTTGGATGGAGGTTCTGCTGAATTTTAGGTAAAACATTGGAGGTGGTCCTCGCAGGGTTCATTCCAGATTTTAGGGTAAAATCCATAGTGGGTCCTGACAGATATGAACTGATTGCATTGTAAGCACCACTAGCTCTTGCACGTAAAGACTCGGTGGATTTATCATTCATAATGAATTCAAGAACTGTACATGTAACATCATACTTATCAATTGAGTCACAAAGTGAAGTAAAATGAGAACACCAACAAGTAGCTCCAGGTCGATGCAAGGTATCAATTTGATTAAGACTTGTACCGGTTTCACGCTCACCTGCTAGTACCAATGCTGTAATATGTGTTATTTGAGCAACATGAAATTCACTGAGACATTTTGGAGACGCTCAAATAATATTGACAGTAGTACTCAAGGAAGAAAGGGATACCTAAACATGATCGATTTTTTTAAGCTACAACCAAGACCAGTTGTAACTCACGAGCAAAGCAGTGAACATAATAAACATATGATCAATCCTTTATAAATAATGCTTGTAGCCCATTCCATTTCCCTCTCATATTACTAGCACCATCATACCCCTAACCTCACATTCTTTCAACTTGCAGATTATGATGGAGAATAATGTTAGTTATCTCTTGATAAAGTGTAGCTGTAGTAGTGTCTTCAACCATCACAATATCAAAAACCGTTCACTTAGAAAACCCTCAGTGTCAATAAATCTTAAAATAATAGTCATTTGTTCTTTACAAGATGAGTCTTGTGCTTCATCAACAAGTATACAAAAGCTAGAATTTCCAACTTCGTCTCGAATATGCTTTCTCACTTTGTTTGCTAGAATATTTAAAATCTGCTTCTGGATTATGGGTGAGATGTATGTAGCATTTTTTTGGGGCGTTTTCTAACACAAACTTAGCAACTTCTAAACTAAACTTTGTTGTATGCTTTGTAAGTTTAACACAATTTCCACGGTTTCTTGAATCTATAAATTCATCATGACTCTGAAAAGCAAGACCTTGATATGCAAGATAACAAACAGATTTGATGGTTGTCTTGAGTCTTAGTCGATTCTTAAAAATATTCTCTTTGTTTTGTCGGTTCATAACTACGTCAACATGCCGCGATGCTTTTATCAAATCATCAACGTATCTCACATTATTATTATGCAATGAGCATGAACCTCATTGTGATTTAAGAAAACACAACGCTTTCCATCTTTAACTCTTCTCCAGTCATTAAACCCATCAGTGGTTAGTGCAAAGATTCACTTTCGGACCCTTTGCAGAAAGAAAGCACGGGAAGCAGAATGCTTTATTCTTAAATGGAGAATACTCTAACCATGGCCAGTCTGTAAACCAAGAATAATTGAACCGACGATACTAATTGTCTGACTGAATCCATGGATACTCAATAAATTTTAGGTTGATATGGCCCCAACTTTATATAACAACGTCAAATATGGTCCTGTTGATTAACATGATACTCATAAATCTGAATTCGTTTCCCTATATCTCATTCCAGATCACCAAAAAAATCTATATCTTCAATAGTCCGAGATGTGACCTGAGGTTGCTCATTGAGTATTGCACTATCAATATTGGATGTTGGAGGAGTATGATTATAGAATCTCAAGGTATTGAATCGACAATATGAACAAACTCTCTAGACTATGATATTGGTGATGTCACATGATAATGCTCATTGATTATTGTACTGTTAGTATTGGTTGCAGAAGGAATAAACTGATGCTGATGTTGATGCTCATTGGATAACAAGGGTGCACTGGTATTATGATCTTCTCTTATATTCTTGAGCCATGAATCAAGAGTTTTTGTTTTCTTGGTTGGTCTCTTTTGATCAGACATTGTAAATAAGTAGCTACATCATCGATTAACAAATACAACAATAAAATCAAATAATCTTCTTCCTATTATAATATCAAAAATTAAGCACAAACACACTACTCTAAGCAGCAAATTGAGTCTCAATCCTAAAATTTAACTAGATAAAGAGCCGAAATCAAACATCGATAATATATATATATATATATATATATATATATGGAATTTAGATATAATCATCGTTAATCATGGAACAAAGTAAGAAAGCTCAATTAGAATAGCAATAAGATAGCATAGTGCGTGGGATGAGATCATGAAATTTGCTACAAAATTTGATTAAGCAATTAATCAATTGAGAATTTGAAACAAAAGCTCACATAACATATATCGTAGCACAAACTACAAGATGCTGATATAGCTAGGAATCATACCTTTATAGATTAAAGACAGAAAGTTTAGTGCTTGGCTAGTTGGCTTGGCTACCTCCGTAGAGATCGAAAGGAGGAAGGAACAATGACAAGGGAAAAAATGTAAAGAGAAGTGTTTGTCCTAATCTACCAAAACAAGTTTTTAGGTAAATATATAGAAAAACAAGTTAAAATAAACTTCTTTAATTAAATAAACAATATATATTTAATCAGAAAAAATAGGAAAAAATATATATGGACTAGATTCAATTACATATGTGCTACCTATAGAAGATGAGTTAGTTTTCAGAATTTTTTTTAACTATAATTTTGCTACAAAGTAATAATTTTATAAAATCTAAGATGCGCTGCAGCCCCGGGTAACCCATGTATAGCTACACCATTGCACACAACCATATATAGCGTCTGACCTTCTGTTGAAGCCTCTGAGCTCACTCAGTTGTACCATAACCATTCAATGCCCTGCAATAAAATTCATAGAATAATGGACTGGATATGCCTGGATTAGTTAACCATAACAACTGGTAACACACAAGGACTTTGGAAATCACAAATTGAAAAATGTAGTCATAGACATTCAAGTCATTGGTCTGTTTATAATTTTTTCTACACAATGAGTTCATGAAGTTGCATACGACATGAAATTTTTCATGAGACTCGAGTGGAACATCAGTTTCCAACCTCCCATTAGTACCTAATTTTGATTATAAAGAAGCTAGCAATAACAAGCATCTCTAGGACTGTAGAAAGAGGAAGATGATTTTGAGTCAAACAGTAAACTTTGTTAGGTTCATTTGTGATGTTACCAGCATTTTCAAAGTGTTCACACTAAAGATATACAAAGGAATCTAGTAAGCAGTTTATTTCTTGAGCTCAACTTTGACATTGTAATAAGAAGAAAATACTTGTGAAATCCTGTACTTTATTCTTAAAATCAGTTATGTCCCTCAGTTTTTAATTTAAACCGATATACCTCTATACTTTTAAATTCTGGACCAAATTGTCCTTGCCGTCAGTTGACCATAAAAAAATACTGTTAAGTTACTTAAAACGGCTAAAATGCCCATGTTAACAATTATTTTTATTTTTTCCTCTGTTTCCTATTTCTCAAAAAATATTATTAGAAAATAAAAAATAAAAGTAGAAAGGAAAGAATAAAATTGATTTTTAATAGGAAAATAAAACTGATTTTCAATAGAAGAACTGAAATTGATTTTTAATAGTAGAAGAAAATTGATTTAAAAGGAAACAATTAAATTGATTTTAATAGATAAATAAAATTGGTTTTTAATAGAAACAATAAAAATTATTTTTAATAGTAGAAGAAAATTTGATATTACAAATTGATTTTTAATATTAGGAAAGAGAAATAGAAAAATAGGAAAAGATAAAAAAAATAAGTGCTTACAAGGGCATTTTAGTCATTTTAAGTAACTTAACCGTCTTTTTTTATAATAAGGACAAACCAGTTAAGAATTTAAAAATATAATGATATACTGGTTTAAATTAAAAAATGAGGAACGTAGCTGATTTTAGAAACAAAGCATAAAATGTCAAGTAATTTTTCATAATAACAATATTGATTCCAGGCTAGCAAAACTTATGAGTTGAAAATAAGAAGTTAACAAACAACAGTTGTGTGTTCGAAGGAACATAAGGCAGCGGAAAATAATTTATTTATTGTGATAGTATGCCTGCAATTGCGCCTTACCAGCAGCTCATATAACAAATCTGCATGTTCAATGATGTGAATGAAACAATACAACAACCTACTTTCGAATATGAGACATCAACTAAAGGTGACTACAACAGTGGGGCATAAAGAAAGCTGGCCATGATTTCCTCAACTATAGTGGTAGTCAGCAGACATATTCAGCCTATTATCTACACATTTCCACTGATGAAAAATACACAGTATTCTTCTTTGCATTTCCACAGAGAAACAGAAGAATGTGAAAAGTCGAACTAAACTCTACAAGAACAATTAATTGCATCCTGTGTAATCAAAGTAGTTGGCCAATGGACCCAGCACGTTGAAAACCAAGTCCCAAGGTTGCAACTTGACTTCCATTTCCCTAAAAGTGTCAACTTTCTTGTGCTCCTTACTCCTTACTCCTTACAACGTGACTTCATTACAAATTACGACCACTAAAACTAGTTGCTAGCACTTCAAGACATCAGCTCTTGCACTACATGAATTGGAACTAGGGCTGCAATTTAGTTTGGTAAATACCAAACCGATCGAATACTGATCAAAGATTTGTTATTTGGTAAACTAAAATTGAAAAAACTGAAACCGAAATTTACTGAAAAAATTGGTTTGATTTTTGGTAAATACCGAATTTATCGAAATGCTAGCTATTTAAATAAATATATTTATAAATACACATACATATATGTATACATATCACTTGGTAAATATAAGGTTCACAAAGATATACACTTGCATATAACTTACTAAATAAATTATACCATATTAGTAGTCTCATAGTTATTCCAAAAACTAAAGATTACAAAATGAATTTTTGACCGTTTGATATGATCATTATAGTTAAATATGGATATGATAGAAAATTCAATTATATTCAATAATGTGGGCTTGATCAAAGTGGTCAACTATAATTCAACGTCACTTATCACATGAAAACGCTCGTACATAAACCGTTATGACCTATTTTGTTCGATTCTTCCACCAACAGACTCACATGGATAAGATGTAAGCACCCATGTAAATATTTAAGAACGTTTATCTCCTAAAAATAGAATTTCTCATAAAAAAACGTAAGTGTAAATAAGATTGAACGTTTTAATTGAGAATCAAATTTTATCGGTTTAAAATGAATTTTTTATTGTAACAGTATATTACTATAACGATCACTCTCTCCGTCCCTCAGCTTGGAGGAGGAGGCTAGAGACGGTGCCTCCACGGGCTCCAATATCAGCGCGGGAGACTCTCTCTCTAATTTTCTTTTTGTACGTGGGAAGGAGGAGGAGCTCAGGAAAAATTCTCCACCCACCGACGAAACAAACATGACTCGACCGGCGTTCCTACATCTAGAATCCACTTGAGCTTTCGTCATCGAGAGTTACCAGGAAATGGAATTCGACCGGAGCTGCCGAATTTTTGGACGACCCCATATATCTCGATGTGGGTATCCCATCAAGCTCGACGTCAGTGGTTGACAGAAGGGTGAGGTATCAGTCTTGTGGGTTTACTGATCAATGTGCAGCTGCTCTAGAAACTCTATTGGTTAGGTTGTGATTCACGGTACGTCCTGGACATTAGATTCATGAATTTCGTTTTACTGGTCTCTGTCAAATTGTTGTGTGAATCGTGGTTTGAGTCTAGGCCTCAGTCTTGGTTAATGATTAGAGAGTGGGTGGCGAACCCAATTGGCAGGATTATGGCTGGGTTTGGGAGAGCTTATAAGCTCCTTTGCTTTTAAGCACCAAAGGTTTTGGTGTTTGGTAAGTTCAAAAATAAGCTACTTCTTAAAAAAGTATAAAGTGTTTTGAGAGAATAAGGAGAAGCTGCAAACACCCACCTTCTGCTTATAAGTTAAAAGTCAGCTTATATCTTATAAGCCCAGCTGTACCAAACCCAGCCTATAAGCTCTTTGTTGGTTGTCTATCTTTCATGAACCTTGCGATTAAAGTTGTAATATACGGGTGTATATGTATAGACGGGAATTACTATCTTACTAGACTGTATGTTACAATGACATACCTTATTATGGTGGATCTAGATCTATGAATTTGTTTATCTAACATACTACAAATATAAACTCACCTTCTTACTCGAAGGTAAACAATTATTTTTCATTATCAATAACAAACTTAACAACTACCCGGCTTGATTTATTAGCTTATGCTAAGATTTCTCACAAAGAATTGCATGACGAAAAAAGAAAACTAAGAAGATTGAAAAACTATAAAGATATCATCCTCAGAATTTAGCAAAGAATCAAACATACTAAAAACATATTGAAGTTCTACAAGAAGTTTTTGAATGTGATCAGTCTTCTAAATGTTCTGAGTCTCGGTTAGATCCGCCATAGCTGGTATTAGAGCCGCCTTGGCTCAAAAGCAGGTTATCAAGGCTTATGCCACAAAGTGGGCTTCTGTTGACTAACAAGAGAGAATCCAAACTAAAAAATTACAAGTCATTCTGTATTACAAAAGGTATTGATAAGTGACAAAAATGCTTTCATTCGAGACATAATCAAGAAGATCAATACTCGATAGAGTACATCTGTAGAGTATTAAACACGCTCTACGACAATCTTATCTACCACCAGAGAAAAGTCGGAGTCAAAGAGCTTGATCATTCCAGATCAAGATTAATTGAATACCTAGATCATGTATCTAGGAACAAGACTTCAGAGAAGATAGAAATACAACTTGAGAGATTTCATCTCAAATTCAAGCAGCTTGAAGAGAAGTTTAATACCTAGCAAGCTTGAAGTCAAGCTTGATCATCTAAAAAAGCAATATTTATTGGATATTGAAAAGAAGTTAGTTTGCACTGAGCATCTTGCCGACAACATTCGTCAGCAAGCAATTGAGATAAAATCTTCTCAAGAATCGCTAAAAAACTTTTAGAACTTGCCTCCTTTACAGTTACATGAAGAAGGAGATTCGATCATTTTACAGACCGATGCAAATGATTATTACAGGACAAGAATTGTCTTGGCTATTGCCCTAGATACAAATCATGAGAAGATTTGTAAATTTCTCTCGGGAAAGTTTAACGCAGCAGAGTTAAATTATTCTACTAGAGACAAAGAAGTTCGTGCTCTTATTAAGAATATAAAGGGGCTGAGGCCTTTTTAGGGAGCAAATTTGTAGTTATGACTGATAATGAAAGAATAAAAAAATTTAAAAACTACAAATTAACTGATGTTGTAGATATGGGAAGAGTGCTGAGATGACAAATGTTTTTATCTCAGTATGAATATGATGTTGAACTGGTTGCAGGTAACCATAATTTCCTACCAGACACCCTTACGAGAGAAATGACAATGTTTCAAAGAGATGATAGAGATGAAGGACGCAACCCAAGAAACAGAAAACCATAATCTTTGGGAAAGATACAAGAGCGGTGATAAGACTATAGGTCCTCTTCATGACGGACCAGGTTACCAATTCATCGTATCTTATGGAGCAGCTGAAACAAGTCAAGCAACAGGTCATGATAGGATAAAACTAGCTGATTAAGATAAAAGCTCAAAATTCACTTTGTGAAATGAAAGTCTGTCTGGAGTATCTGGTGAAGAAGAAAATCTCACTTAGGAGTATTTGTTGTATCTCAAAGATACAACCTCAACTGATCGTTCTCATGGTAAAAGACCAGCTAGTCCGTCTCAAACGACAGAGGGAAAAGACATATCAAGTCCGTTAATGGCTGCTACTTTGTCAAAAAGCAGGATAACCCCTTTTAGAGGAAACAGATCACATGTGATTACATGAAAGAAAACTATTCATGGTCAGTCTTTAAATTTTTTTAAAGAACCAGTTTTCCAGACAAAAAGATTGTTGGCGTTCAAGCAAAAGATTATCATAGACAATATTCTTTATGCTTTCCATGAAGAAAATGAAGATCATCTGCTTGGAACCCTTGAAGCTCTTATAGAAGAATTGCATGGAATCTATGCAAGAGAGAAGGAAAAATCTAAGGTAGTATACCTAGAAAATCCAGAAAGCGCTAAGATACCTATGACAACAATGAAAATGTCTTAATGGTTCAAATTTCATGAGCATCTGGAAAAAGGAAAGATGCTTCTACCAACCTTAGCTGTTGTTCCTAGCCCACATTATGAGAGGTATCTACTTAATGTCTAAGCTCAACACCCTTAGAAACAAAAACTGTGGGTAATAGAGAACAGTTTTGTTCATAATCTTTAGATAAAATCTAATGAAGACTTAAAGGGATTCCCATAATTAATAGTCTAAGATGTCAAGAACATTAGGTCAGACAGATGTATCCTTAGATTAAAGTCCATATCAACCCCACCTGAATGGATAATGTTGAAAGAACAAATGAACTATATCTCTCCTTATCATTATGTCAGGATAATTCAAGGTCCGATTAAGGGATCAAGCAAGACAGGTGGAAATAGTAGTTCAAATCAAAGTATTCCATGGATGAAAGCCAGGACAATCATGTGTATCAAAAATATGGTGTGAAGGGATTATGATTCAAGTCTTCTAGCAAGTGGAGAAAAAATAATGGTTTTTTGCTATTATTATCCTCCACTAGTGAATTGTAAATTTTTCTCAGCCATCATGAGAAAATGAAGTTAACTGCACCCTACCTACTACAGAATAGCTTGAAAGGGTAGAGAAGGAAAAAAGATATAGGATTATTTATCCCTTTTCTTATGATGCAGACTTAGACAATGAAGAAAAGATGAAAAAGCACTAGAAGAGGAACAAGAGGGTCAAGATTCGGTGGCTGATTCTGATTACATTGATGAAGAATATTACAATACAGTAAACATGATAGAGAAATGAGCGGTGACCGACGCATCACGGCAAAAAAATTTTCTTTTGTTAAAGTTAATGCGTTTTTCTTTTTGCTGCCGACATATGAAAACAAACAACTTTACTTTTGTTAAAGTAAAGTTTGATTCTCTTTGTCACCCACTTTCTTTTAGCTTTGTTTAATTTTGGTTTGAAGTCTGTGTGCTATATAAGGAGCCTCAAGCTTCTGAGAGAAGACATCAAAAAACTTGAAATAGAAGTTGAAAACACTCTTAACCTTCCTCTCAAAGTCAGAAGCCAGAAACATAGTGTGTGTAAACAATGTCTCTAGTATAGTATGAAATAAGAGTGTGAGTACTGCGTGAAGATTTAAGTTTGTAATCATTTTGTGTGATATGCTTTTATTACAAGTATTAGTACTTGTTATTATAATTATGAGTAGCTAAACATCTTATAGTTTTTTACCCAAGAGCAAGGCTCTAGGTTCTGAATTTGTAGTTATGTTATGTTAAATAAGTTCTATCTTGTGCCCATAATTCTGTCATAAAAATAATTTTGTTTGAAAATTATTTTATTTTCAGTTGTTAGTTTGAATTCTGTATTTGAGATATTTTTTGCATACTAAAATCTAAGATTTTTCTACCTTAAGACATCAGTGATTCCACCAGTATAGTAACTATTTAAATAAGAAGTCGTTACAACACCTTTACAAAAAGGTATCCTAAATACAACACATTTTAAAAAAGTCATTTTTACCCTTACTATTAACAGAATAAGTTAACAGAGATATGTCTTTTATAGAAAAATAATAGTTTGGATATCATTTTGATCACTTTGAAAGTCTGGATATCACACTGACCTTACCACAAGAGTTGAGGTACTAATAGTGAACTTTTCTCTTATTTTGATTAAAATATCATCCTTTTCATAATTCTTGTCTCTGGGTCTTGTGACATCAGTGTTGGATGTTCGGCTAATCCAGCCTCTTGAGGAAAAGTTATTGATAAGAATATTTTCTACGATAAGCTGATGCAGTTTATATCTTTACTTTTATATATATATTTTTATTTAATAATCAAAACAAATTAAGAAGTTATCTAATTACCAATTGACATGTGTCATTTTAAAAAAAATTAAATTTATCATGTTTACAATATATTCTTTCTCAATATGTAACATTGTTCAAATTCATGTTACAAATATTGTCAAAAAGTAAATTACACTTTGGTAAACTACAATCACCACTTTTAACAACTTTTATTGTAGTTATTTTAATTAAGTGGTCAAAGATTTTAGCAAGATTTATTGTAGTTATTGTAATTATGTGGTCAAAGATGTAAATACCATATTTGGACAACTTTTATCAAATGAGGAACTTTGGATAACTTTTTCTGATATTGTTCAAATTCATGTTACCAATATTGTCAAAAAGTAAATTACACTTTGGTAAACTATAATCACCACTTTTAACAACATTTATTGTAGTTATTGTAATTAAGTGGTCATAGATGTAAGTACCATATTTGGACAATTTTTATCAAATGAGGAACTTTAGATAACTTTTTCTAATATTGTTCAAATTCATGTTACAAATATTGTTAAAAAGTAAATTACACTTTGGTAAACTATAATCACCACTTTTAACAACATTTATTGTAGTTATTGTAATTAAGTGGTCAAAGATGTAAGTATCATATTTGGACAACTTTTATCAAATGAGAAACTTTGATTATCCTCTTTCAAATAATTAGTTCTTGATATAGTTTTTGAATAAATTACTACAATTTATAGAAAAATTACAACATTTACATAAATAGTTGTGGGCTGTGACAAAACATGTTGACTCTGTAGTAATTATTTCATTAATGATATTTCAAAAAATTATTTCATTATTGAAATAAACATAATAGTTTACCACTTTGACAACAAACATTTTGTTGCCTTTGTCATAATGTTCATAAACTAGTACTTACATTAGTTTATAATTAGTAATTACTGCAAATTGAACAAAAAACATTGTTTTTACATTATTTGTTGTAGGTTGTAGTGTTACATTATTTGTTGTAGGTTGTAGTACCATTTGTACCACTGACAACAAATGTGTCATCATACCTGTTAAAATCGTTTATAAATAGTATGTTAGACTAGATAGAATAATTACTAACAAGAATTTATGTTTCCGTGATATAATATGTAATCATTATAGGAATATAATGATTTACCACTTTGATATAACATTTGTTGTCACACGTGTGTATTGTCCATATATTAGTATGTAGATTGTAGGTAAAGTAATTGGTACAATTAAATAAAACAATATTCATTTTACATCAATCGTTATAGTTTATGACAAATTACATTGATTAAAAGTAATTACTACTTTAACCGTAAAATATCCATAGCATTGTACTTAATTATTATTTTTTATACAAGTTGTGTTTGTCACAAAATACATGTTGTAGGGAGTAATAATTGTTTTTTTTTAAAGTGGAGTAACAATTGTTTAAGGAAATTAATAAAGATATAATTAATTTGTATTAGTGACCATTTAACTAATACATTCATTACACTCCTGTATTGGATGGTTTTTAAATTTGATAAGAATATTATATATAATTTTCAACAAAATTAATTAGAGACATTAATTGGTTGAATCAATTAATTTAAACGTTATGTAACTCATAGGAATTTGGTTAAAATAGTTTTTGACTTATTGTTCTGAATAAGAGAAAGGAAAAGAAAAGTAGTACCGATATTTGATAATATGATAATTTCTCTTCCTTCTTCTTATAAGCCAAATATCAACAAAATATCACCAAAGCCTACATACGTCGCATGCAAATTCTTCTTCTTCTTCTTCTTCTTCTTCTTCTTCTTCAATGTGTGTTTAGACAATTCTAGCTGAACCTTAAAACAGGTACAAAAATGAAAATGAATGCTGAAATATAGGGTTAAAAATTAGAATATCTAGAACCCTAAGACACGTACAGAAAAAGGAAGGCTAAAAATTAGACTATTTAGAACCCTAAGACACGTACAGAAAATAAAAGGAAGGCTACACTAGTAGAAAATAACTCTTAGCCGACAGAATAATAACTATTCCGTCGGCTAAGTATATCGTAGGCGACAAAATTATTTAACTAGCTAATGAAATTTTTATATATAAATATAAATGATTAATTATATTAACTTAGGCGGCAAAAACTTCTTACACTACCAGAATAAGTATCATAGCCGACGAAAAAAAAATTAACAGGTAGACGAAAAAAAATATCGTCGGCTGAGTGAAATTTTCGTCGGCTAAAGTGGACTTTTAGCCGACGAAATGTTGTGTCGTCGACCAAAATAGTTTTTTTCGTCGGCTATAGTCTATGAAATTTTAAAAGTTTAGCCGACGATATATATAATTTCGTCGGCTATAGTCTATATAGGTACGTATATGTGTATATATCTTGTTTTTGAGTTGATTTAAGATTTTTATTTTCGTTATGCATTGATTTTGAGTTTTAATTAGAGTTGATTAATTATATTGTATTTTGAGTGTGATTGAGTTGATCGATTTGGGTTTGATAATATATATGAAGTTGTTGTTATATATATGTATATATATATATATATATATTAATTTGATTATATTAATTAGTAATTATTATATATATCCAAATCAAGAAACAGACGACGACTCTTGTGATGTAGAAATGCATAGATTGCCAGAAATTAATTCTGACACCGAAGAAGACTCATCGGATGATTCCAATTACGAGCCTTCTTAGTTTGAATTTGTAATACAATTTGATGTGTGTTTTATATGGTACAAGCCGTTGAATTCATAATGTATCTTAATGTTTGTTATATATGCAGGAAATTGGTATGCCTACGGTTAAACCACCTGTTTTTTTTATCTATTTGACAGTTTTAGCCGACGAAATACAACATATTTCGTCAGCTAAAACCTTCTTAGCCGACGAATACCCTAATTGTCCGTCGACTTAACTGTAAACCCTAACCCCTAAACCCTATAATATAGCCGACGAATACCCTAATTATTCGTCGGCTAAAGTTAAATGAATAAAATAATAATTTATACCGCTAGTTGCGTCTCCTCGATATGAAACTATTTGTAGTTGAAGGTCCGGACAGAATACGTAATTTAAGCGGTCAAATCATCGTTTGTTTGTGTTTAGGGGTTTGACTAACGAGATTGACCGTTAGGATCGAGTTCATAAGTTCGTCCGATGATGCTGAAAATTTACCCTCACACATGTTTTAACATAATGATGATATCTGACGGTCGGTTTTTCGTTTCACAAGATTGATCGTCACCATCAAAATATGTCTACTAATGTTGTATAACTAATTTACCAAGTGTGAAGTAAATGTTCCGTTTTAAAAACAAACTATACGAAGAAGCTTCAAATGAAAAAAAATCGTGAGATAAGATATGACCGGAACGATGAAATAGGTCTACGGTTGAAAAATCACGTAATTCCGATAAGTTTCGGTGCCAATACTTGCCGTCATTGCATTTTTTCCATTCGTTCTCCATAGGGGACGCCCTATCTCCGACGGTTATTTTTCTTATAACTTTTATACCACTAGTTGCGTCTCCTCGATTTGAAACTATTTGTAGTTGAAGGTCCGGACAGAATACGTAATTTAGGCGGTCAAATCACCGTTTGTTTGTGTTTAGGGGTTTGACTAACGGGATTGACCGTGTGGATCGAGTCCTTAAGTTTGTCCGATGATGTTGAAAATTTACCCCCACACATGTTTCAACATATGATGATATCTGACAGTCGGTTTTTCGTTTCACAAGATAAAACATATAAATTGTATATGAACTTACTAAATAATTATAAAATGTACTTTAGTCGACAAAATTACTAAACATTCGTAGTAATTTCGTCGGTTAAAAGTGGGACTATAGCCGAAGAAGTTTTTTAGTAATTTCGTCGGCTATAGTACCACTTTAGCCGACGAATTTAGGGTTTTTTCGTCGGCTAAAGTGGGACTATAGCCGACGAATTTTTTATTTCGTCGGCTATACTTCTTCCTATATATTTGGACCCAGCGACAGAACCCCATTTCTTCTCGTTTCTCTCTTCTCGGCCGCACGGTTTCTCCCTCTCCTCTCGATTTTCTTCCGCTTTATTGACGAATTCCGGCCTACACTCCGCCTCTCCCATCTCCCAAACAAATAAGGTATGCTATTTCATGTTTATATTGTATTATAGAACTATTTTCAATTTTGTTTTTCAATATATTGAATTATATGATAATTAGGGTTTGTGATAATGTTGTGGTTGTGATAATGTTGTTTGTGATAATATTGTTGGTAATAATGTTGAATTATATTGAATTATTTCAATTAATTGGTATAATTTAATATATTTGGGTATATTAAGTAAATTAGTGATTTTTAATATATTTGGGTATATTTACTGAATTTATTATATTTAGTAAATTGGGTGTATTTTGTATATTTAGCAAATTGGGTGTATTAAGTAAATTGGAAATTTTTAATATATTTGGGTATATTTAGTGAATTTGGTATATTTATAGTTCACCCAGCAGAACTTCTGGAAGAATCTTGACAACGCTACTAACGACTCCACCACCTGACGGGGAAGGAACGGTCTATATGACAATCATGACTCTTCAACCCGTACATTTTATTGTCACGAATGTTTACACACTGGGCTATATTTCCTGCATAGCCTGAAGGATACTTCACAGAACTCATCCATCTGAAAATTACGTTCTTTTGGTCAGGCTTCATGGTGTAAGGAGCTTGAGTCATTTTTTCTTCCCTTCTTTCAACTACAAATGTCTTCGTATCTCCATTTTCTTAAGATAAATGCGTGCCTTCGAACCGTCTTTCATCTTCCCCTCCAAGTTCAGCACTGCTCCCACCACATTGTCGCACACATTCTTTTCTATGTGTATCACATCTAGGTAGTGCCTGATCAACAATTTACTCCAGTGTGAGAGTTCCCAAAATATGCTCTTATGTGTCCAAAATTTATACTTGTCGGGTCTATCAGGTATTGCCGTCACAATATTGGGATGATTGCTAAGCTGCCCAAAATCATACTCATTAAGTACTGCTAAAATTTCCTCACCCGTCCATCTTCTGGGAGGCACACCGTTTTCTACAGTCCCATCAAATGCCTTGTCATCGAACCGCCATTCGTGATCATACGGAAGGAGAGTACGGTGACACAATCTACATATCTTGTTGCAATGACTACTGCTACCCTCATCATTAAGGCACTCTGGACAAGCCTTGTATCCCCTCACAACGTTGCCCAACAACATCCCACGGGCAGGAAAATCACTGATGGTACCAACAACCATGGCATGTGTAACACCCCGTACCTAAAAGTTACCTTTTTACAAGGGCTTGTGAGTTACCGAGAACTTTTAATTGCGACCGGTAATTTAATAAGTTATCACTCGAGTTTATTTTCGAGTTTTTTTAAACTCTAAAAATTCCTCATTTAATGACTCGATGTTGTAGTACGTGTCGACACGAGTTTCCTAATATTTTCAGAATATTTTCCGGAGCTTCCGTCTATTTTCTGTGAATTTCTGAAGTTTATGGTAATTTTCAATTACTATTCCGATAAATATTTTTTACCATTTAACCTTTTTACCTTCTTTAATCTGGACTGTTGGATCTTTTCCAGATTTTATCTGGACCGTCCAATCCTCTATAAATAGAGGGTGAGTATTTACTCGGTCAAAACTCCCCCACTCGGTCAAATCGAGCTCTTCCGAGCTCTCCTTCTGCTCTGACATTCTCCGCCCGACGCCGGCGACTCCAGCCACCATCGATCGGCGCACCACCTGTAAAACACTCCTCTCACTCTCCTCTACAAAACCCAGTCACTCAATCTGAGATTCATCAATCGACGACAGAGATCAGCCGAGGAGGAGCTCGGTTGTGTTCGCAGTTTTCTGGCGACTCAGACGGTGATTCAACGGTTAGAGGTGATTTTCTTGTTTCTCCTCTCCTCTTCTTCTTTTCCTTATACCTAATTTTTGATTTGAAGCCTTAATCAAAAATCCCTCTTTTACTGTTTTTTTTGGGTTTTCGCTCGGGCTTCTCTGCTGCCTTCTCTTCGGCTTCTAGTGATTTCAGCGAGTTCAAGGGTGTTTTTTAGTGTTCTGGTGTAGCTCCGAACTTGTGTTGGTGATGTTTGGGTGGTAGCTGCACGTGTCCTCCAACTAGGCAGGGTACTGCAGGTTGTAGTCTCGGCCAAGGCTATGTAAGGGTTGTTAGGAGTGTTTCAATGGTCTTCTGGTTTGGGTTTCAGTCAAGTGATGAGGAGCTTTGGCCCTTGTCAAGTTCCTCGTCTTTGGAAGCAGAATCCAGGAGAAGCTGCAGTGTTTGTGTTAGACGAATTGGAGGTGAGGATCTTGGTTCACTTTTTCTATTCTGTTGTAGTATTTTCCTAGTTGAGGGTTGTGGAGTTGTTGTTGTTGTTTGTTTGCTGACATGTCGAAACTTGGTCAATCGGAGAAAACGGGGAAGCCATGGCCGTTTTCCGGCAATATTGTCAGAATCCAGCAGGATATTCTGGTAACTTGTCAGAATCCGGCAAGGTAGCAGAATTTCCGACAGAGAGCCGAAGAGGTAGAAATCGATTCCCTTGTTAAGTCTTAAGTCGTAAAGTTCTGCTGAATCGTAATTCGGGCTAATTATGGAAAACCTACCGAAAATAGGAGGTTTCCATTTTTGGGAAACTTTCCCTTTTGGATGGTTTCCATTTATGGAAAGTTGACCGATAAAAGAAAAAAGGGAAAGGTCAATCTTAGTTAACCGGTTAAATTGAGACAACCGGATCTTTAAGTGAGATTCTAGGCAACTGAGGAATCTTAATCAGAAACCGAGTTGGGCGCTGTAAATAATTCGGATAATTTCTTACCGGATATATCGACTCATAACCCGTAAATTGGTGAAGTGGTTGATTGGGTATCCATAGTAATTCCACAAATTACTATGTGTTACCTACCGTCAAATGATTTAGTAAAGAAAAATAGATGTGCTAAGGTGGTCGATAATCATTATTGAAAAGTTGTTAAAAGAAAGGATTTTGGTCAACTCTTGGTCAAATAGGATTTCCTAGTCAAACTAGGAAAAGATCAAGTCAACGATATAGAGACTAATATATTGGTTTATTTTTACAGCCAATGATCGAACGTGGGATTGGACTCGACCATGTGGATATTTCGAGATGGCGCTCGAGGAGTGTTCCAAGCATTGAGGACGGCTGCATTAAGTACAGTGAGTGGACTTTATTTTTACATTTAATGCATGCAATAGATTTTATTAAGTTTCTCCTTTATTTATGAAATTTCTTCCACGATGTGTTTTATGGTGATTTTGGGGAAAATTGGGAATTTATTATATTTTCAAAGATAAGTGAGCCGGAAAAGAGGTTCCTACCTTTCCCGTGATTTTAAAGGATTTTCCCGGAATATAGTTTTTAATTGTTATCACCATTTTGGGTTATGGAGGGGGATGGTTTTTTTTAAAAGGGGAAACTTGGCTCTTGGATTTAACGATTTTAAAGTAAAGTCAGAGAACCGGTTTTGGGTTCCTGGAAATGTTTTAAATCCAATATATTTGGGGTAAAGTCATGAGAGTTTTGACTTGGTTTTCGATTTATTTTACCACTAGGTTTTTAAAGGATTTCAAGGATATGGTTATATGTATTGCATGCTAGCATGGACCCTCTCCAGATAGAGATGGTAACCTCTCTGGATAGTAGCTGGTCTGTCCCTCTTCGGTGGTAGCTGGTCAGTAGGACCCTCCCGGATAGAGCAGGTCAGGACCCTCTTCGGTAGTAGCTGGTCGGTTGGACCCTCCCGAATAGAGCGGGTCATGGGACCCTCTCCGATTGACTGGTCAATAGACCCTCTCGTGGTAGAGCGGGTCGGTTGTTTCTCATGGTTGATGTTAACACCCCACATTTAAATTATGGATTTGAGCCAAGAGATTTTCTTTATGATTTGTCTATTCATTTTCTATGAATTGCGTGCATGTGGATTTTAGAAAACTAACGGAAAAGCAGTAAAAGATATTTATCTTTTATTCTTTTATTTTTTGTCCACTCACGCTAATGTGTTTTTAAATGTTTCTTCCCTGGGCCTTTCGTTTTCAAATACCCAGTGTTGCAGGGTTCTTGAGCGGAGGTCGCGCGTAAAAGAGTCGGGGCATAGTCGATTAATTCGTTGCTGCTTGCACATTGTTTTAGGTAAAACTTCCATGTAGACTGCTCTGACTAACCCAGCTTAGCTAGTTGAATAGGTTAGTGAAGCGTAGATGTGAAGCAGGATGACTTCATGAGTTAGGGGTTGTTTTTAAATACTTATGGAAGTGCTGAGTTGGTTTGTAGGAAGGGTTGTCAATTTCAAGGGGGTTTCGGTAAGAAGTTCCCTTGAGGTGGTCCCCGCAGGATTTACTTCGGGTTAAAGGGGTTTAACTCGGGGTGGATCCTGACAGTTGGTATCAGAGCATTAGGTTATCGTACCCTGTTACTACCTCATGTACTTGGTAGCACTAAGTATCTATAGAGTGATGGTCCGACCGCGGCGGATCTATCAGTATTTTATGCTTTGGACGCTTAGTGTTTATTATGGATATGAGTTAGTACTTCCTGGTTGATTTATGGACCGAGTGGTTCTATAAACATTTGAATCTTCAAGACTATGCCTCAGTACGCCGACCTCACAGAGAGTTCCTGTAAGGAACAAGGTAAGCTTATTACGTATTGATTTTTATGAGTTCCCCAGAGTTTAATAAAGTTTTGGAAATAGAGTTAGGTGTTGGGAACTCGAGTTGAAAACTCATGTTATTTAACGTTGTTTGAGCATTTGTGTAAGTGCTCGGTGGTGAATCATTTGATTCATGCTTGGAAGGCTATTGTGTTTGTTGGCAGGGATGTTGTAGAAACCTAAGGCGAGGCCTTAACGTTCGAGTTATGAGACTCTTAGAAGTGAAGAGTCGTGAAAAGATATTAAAAGTGATTGTTCTATGTTGGGAAAGGTGTTGGAGTTGCATAGTGAGATTATTCAGAGAAGATGAATATTAAGATTTGACGATTGCCAAAATTTTGTTGACGTTCGCCTTAAGTGTGGTTTCGGGGAAACCAACGAACATATAAAAGTAGAATGACTCAAGGATTTAAGTGATCAATGGACTGTTTCTGGTGACGAGTCCATGATGTGACGCTACTGGAGAAAGTTAAGGGAGTGAAGGTTGGTTCGGTCACTTGATGTTTATGGGACAACCACTAAGTCTAATAGTTGGGGCTACCCTAGATGCTTGCATTGCTGCTATTAGCTACAAGTGGATTCTCATCGCTTTAGCCATCCATGATTTGAGTACTAGAAAGATTTGAATTGTTAGTGAGTCCAAGCATGATTTGAATTGTTGGTAACAATGGTCATTAGGCCATATATCGTGAATGTAGAAATTAAATTGTGTCACCAGATGCCTTGGAGCACAGGTCAACATTTAAGTATGTTGTACATCGATTAGTTGAAGTTTATTAATTAGTACACTTGTAGAAGGGCCTCCAGGTTGGCTGTGTTAGAGTTCGATTTTCAGATCGAGCGAGTGTTACTAGTTGTAATTAAAGGTAATTGGTTTCGAAATTTAAGGAACATGTCACATCCCGATCTTAGAATTGTTTTACGGTTGGCTACTTTGGTCTTTTACCATTTAAAGTAACCGTTTAACCGTACAATGATCGTAAAGTTGACTTTTCGTTAAGTCAAGAATTTGGGAAAACATTCTTCATGAAAGTTGTAGAGGGCGTCGTTACGAGTTCGTGGACACGTAGCACGCTCAAATTGGAGTTCGTATGGGAAAGTTATAAACAAAAGTATAAAGTTACTGTGCGGTAAAATGGCTATATATAGGAGTTACCGGGGTGAAAAATCAGATTTTTCACTCGGCCCTTTCTCTCTCCCCCGACGAAAAAGCTGCCGGATTTTGCGTGCACCACAGCGCCGCCGTCCGGCCACCTCTCGCCACCTCACCGGTCCCAAAAGCTCGGCCTCCCAGTCTACTTCATTCCTAGGTAAGTTTTCCGACCTAACTTGCCGTAAATCGTGAGAAATTCCGATTTGTTCTTCGAGTGTACAATGCTTGTTCTTGATCGAATTTCTCCCTCTCTAGATCACCATTTGTTGCGTTCTTTATATGGATAGGATGGGTTTTAGGAGTACTATAATCCCCTAGAATTTGGTAGCTTGATTCGAAGTGTGTAGGGAGAATTGAAGGATTGATGTTTCGAATTGGAATTTTTTCGGGTTTACTGTTCATCACGTTTTTGACCTAGTTAGAGGCCGAATTGGCCTTCGAGTTGAACTAGGAAGTTGTTCTAAATGACGAGATGAAGCTACTGGTAAAATTTGGTGGCGATCGGAGGTCGCCGGAATTTTGGCCGGAATTCCTACCGGCGGCAGTGCCGTCACTTTTTGGGCAGTTTTTCATGCCCATTAAATAGTATATATTGTGAGGAGTCTATGGTTTAAATTTGATAATTTTTGAAGGAGTTTTGGTTAGGTTTTGGAATTTTCTAGTTTAGTATTACTGGCAGATAATTAAATATTATTCCAACCATCGATTATTGCCGGATAAGGTTTAAGAATTATTTTAAGGACTCCTAAGTTATTGGTGAAGGTCGGGGATTTTTAGTTGACAATTTGAGAAATGTGGAGTCGATGAGCGAGCTGTACGCTTTTAAATGTGTACGCTTATGCTATTTAATTATTATTCTTGCGTCCAGAAAGTTAATATTAATTATGGAACAGGACGCGAAAAGGCTCGTGTTGTGGAGACTTGGCTTGAGCGGAATTTGGGTTTTCGTCAGGCTAAGGCCTCAGTCTGTGAGTGGACCTTTATTTTTAAAAGGGGAAACTTGGCTCTTGGATTTAACGATTTTAAAGTAAAGTCAGAGAACCGGTTTTGGGTTCCTGGAAATGTTTTAAATCCAATGTATTTGGGGGTAAAGTCATGGGAGTTTTGACTTGGTTTTTGATTTATTTTTACCACGAGGTTTTTAAAGGATTTTCAAGGATATGGTTATATGTATTGCATGCTAGCATGGACCCTCTCCAGATGTAGATGGTACCCTCTCTGGATAGTAGCTGGTCTGACCATTTTCAGTGGTATCTGGTCAGTATGACCCTCCCGGATAGAGCAGGTCAGGACCCTCTTCGGTGGTTGCCGGTCGGTTGGACCCTCCTGAATAGAGCGGGTCTTGGGACCCTCTCCGATTGAGCTGGTCAATAGACCCTCTCGTGGTAGAGTTGGTCGGTTATTTTCTCGTGGTTGTGGTTAATACCCCACATTTAAATTATGGATTTGAGCCAAGGGATTTGTTTTATGATTTATCTATCCATTTTTTATGAATTGCGTGCATGTGAAGTTTGGAAAATCAAAAGGAAAGCATGAAAAGATTTTTACCTTTTCATATTTAATTTTCGTCCACTCACGCTAATATTGTTTTTAAATGTTTTCCCTTAGGCCCTTCGTTTTCAAATGTCCAGTGTTGCAGGGTTCCTGAGAGGAGGTCGCGCGTACCGAAGTCGAGGCATAGCTAATTAATCCGTTGTTGCTCACTTAGTGTTTTAGGTATAACTTCCATGTAGACTGCTCTGACTACCCCAACCATGTTAGTGAAATAAGATAGTAAAGCGTAGTTGTGACTTGGGAAGCAAGATGGCTCAGGAGTTGGGGGTGAGTTTTAAATGATTCATGGAAGTGCCGAGTTGGTTTGTAGGAAGGGTTGTCCATTCCAAGGGGGTTTCGCTAAGAAGTTCACTTGAGGTGGTCCCCGTAAGATTTACTTCGGGTTAAAGGGGTTTTAACCCAGGGTGGGTCCTGACAGTTGGTATCAGAGCATTAGTTTATCGTTTCCTGTTACTACCTCATGTACTTGGTATCACTTAGCGTCTATAGTGTGATGGTCCGACCGCGGCTGATCAATCGGCATTTTATACTTTGGACGCTTAGTGTTTATTAAGGATATGAGTTAGTACTTCTTTGTTGAGTTATGGACCAGGTGGTTCCATAAATATTTGAATCTTTAAGACTATGCCTCAGTACGCCGACCTCTTAAAGTACCCTTAAGAAAAAGGTAAATTATCTACACTATTCTTATGAGTCGTTGAACTCTGACCGAAAATTTGTGTTTGGATGAAGGATATGAGTTGAGGACTCATGAATCCATTGTTTGATTGGCTCTTGATTTAAGTGAAAGGTTGGACATTTGATGTGTATTTTATTAATTGAAATATTTGTTCATGCCCTGGAGGTGTCGGATAGATTGATCAAAGGTGAAAATTTTTAGAAATATAATATTACGTCTCAGTATCAATCTATATTGCTCTTTGAGGGTGAAGAGCATAATGTTTTTGATGTTATTGTGGTCATTGATGCAAAAGATAGTTGAAATTTGCATAGTGAAAGCATTTTGGAAAATGAGTATTGTGACGAGCTGATTGCTTAGTCACTATCAAGGAATTTCAGAACTTGCAAGGTGTCACTCATGTGTTTACTTTCGATCAATTTTTGATTGACGAGAGTGACATTTGTCGGATAAGCATATTTATGAGGTCATGGTAAGATCTCCATGATAGTTGGATTAGGAGGTCAGACTCCTATGTTGTTGGATGTTTTGGTAAGGTCATAAGGTATGTAGCCTTATGTTTGTGGTAGGTCGGAAGTTAGACAGTAGAGGTCATTCTGAACTGAGATGAAGTTACGAGAATTTAAGAAAGTCAATAGCGACTGATCTAGTACATGTTGAGTCAAATGTACGAAATTCGAGGAAGGGACAGCGGGGGAGCAAAGCCCACTGTATCATGGACTAGTAGTAGACTATATTTATTTTAGGTGGTGTTGCTAAAGGATTATTTCTAAAAGCCTTGAAATTGTTGTGGAAGTGGATTATTGATATCATTTCTTTTTCATTTCTCTCGAAATGGGTGACTAGCTGTGAGGTGTTAAGATTAGGGTTTATTCACCCACTTTATTGATGTTTAAGAAAGTTGGACTAAAGTCCTCGATGGACCTTATTTCCTTAAACAACAATAAAGTGGGTGAATAAACCCTAATCTTAACACCATCTTCATACCTATAGTTAAATATTCTGTTAAAAAATCTCTCTCTGTTAATGTTGCAGTTAACTAATGATGTGGTGTAAACTGGATGATACAAAAAAGGGTACTATGCACTAAAGGTGTCTACACTCTTAGGAAACTGCCAAAATGATACCTGAACTTGTAAAGTTAACAAAGTAATACCTAAAATCTTAATTTGTTATCAATAAGATACCTGTAAGGAATATTCCTTTAAGAATATTTTGTTATTATTAGAAAATTATCATTTTAACCTTATTTTGTATGTTCTATTGTTATCTTTTAAAACTTTGACAGAGCATGGTGGGTCTAAATCTATAAGTTTATTTATCTAGCACACTGCAAATATAAACTCATTCTCTTACTCGAAGATAAACAGTTATTTTCATCATCAATAGAAAACTTAATAGCTACCCGACTTCATTTATTAGCTTATGTTAAAATTTTCTGTAAAGAATTGCAAGACAAAAAAAACTAAAAAGATTAGTAAAATATAGAGATAATCATTATAGAAAAACAAAAAATTACTGAGATATTATCCTCAGAGTTCAGCAAAGAATCAAACGAACTGAAAAAAATTGAAGTTCTACAAGAAGTTTTTGATTACGATCAGACTCCTCTGAACGTTTTGAGTCTCGGTTAGATCCGCCATAGCTTGTATTAGAGTCTGCTTGGCTGAAAGATAGGTTATCAAGGCTTATGTCACAGAGTTGGCTTCTCTTGACTAACAAAAGAGAATCCAAACTAAAAATTACTAGTTCTTCTGTATTACAAAAGGTACTGAGAAGTGACAAAAGTGCTTTCATTCAAGGCATATTCAGGAAGATCAATACTCGATAGAGTACATATGTAGAGTATTAAACACACTCTACGACGATCTTGTCCACCTCCCAAGAGATGTCAGGGTTGAAGAGTTTGATTCTTCCAGACCAAGCCTAATTGAATAGCTAGATCATCTATCTAGGAACACGACCTCAAACAAGGTTGCATTACAACTTGAGAGATTTCATCTCAAGTTCAAGCAATTTGAAGAGATAAGTTCAACACTTGGCAAGCTTGAAGCCAAGCTTGATTATCTTAAAAAACAATATCTATTGGATATTGAAAAGAAGCTAGTTCGCACTGAGCATCTCGCCGACAACTTTCGTCAGCAAGCAATTGAGATTATGAGTCATGCCTTCTGGCAAGTGAAGAAAATATAATGGTTTCCTGCTATAATCATCCTCCACCAGTAAATTGTGATTTTTTCTCAGCCATTATGAGAAATGAAATTGACTGCACCCTAGCTACTATAGAATGACTTGAAAAAGTGGAGAAGGAAAAAGGATATAGGATTCCTTATCCTTTCCTTATGATTCAGATTTGGACAGTGAAGAAAAAAATGAAAAAGCATCAGACAAGGAACAAGAGGGCCAAGATTCGTTGGCTAATTATAACTGCACTGATGAAGAATACTACAATACAATAAACATGATAGAGAAATGAGCGGTGACCGACGCATCATGACAAAAGACTTTTCTTTTGTTGAAGATAGTGCGTTTTTATTTTGGTACCGACGCATAAAAAAATAACTTTACTTTTGCTAAAGTAAAGTTTGATTCCTCTTGTCTCCCATTTTATCTGAACTGTGTTTAATTTGGGTTTGGAGTCCGTGTGCTATATAAGGAGCTTCAAGCTTCCGAGAGAAGACATCAAAAAATTTGGAATAGAAGTTGGAAACACTCTTAATGTCAAGACCCACCCCGGGTTAACCCTTTTAACCCGAGATAAACCCTGCAGGGACCACCTCAAAAGAAATTTTTACCAAAAACCCCTTGAAATGGACAACCCTACATGCAATCCAACTAAACACTTTCACAACAATATAAATTCAACTAAACTGTACTAGAGTAGATAGAGCATTCTACGTGAAAGCAAAACCTAAATAGACTATATAGCGACAGTAGAATGATTTGACTATGCCTCATCTTCAGTACGCATGACCTCCTCTCAGCAACCCTGACGAGGCCCGTTAAGCGACCTACAATTTAAAACCCTATTATTGTAATAACTGTAAGTAGGGATCGTTCTAGCCGGGGACAGTAAGGAAGGATTATCTCTGCATTAAAACAAGTTAGTAAAATTTACAAATATAAACATACAAGTACAAATCTGTCACATAATATACAAGTATACACAAATGCATAAGTATAAACATACATACAAATTCGGCAAAAATACAATATTCACAAAATATTAACTAAAATCATTTACAAAATATATACATATGTACCGAATTATTATGGGAGGTTTTAGTGTTTTCTAACATCCTAAGTTCTAAATCTAATATTTACAAGGTTGGTCAATCAATAATTAAGCACATAATCATAACAAGCACTGAATAGATAAACATGTAAATCCTAAGCAAGATTAAGATGCAACATTTATGTTATCATAGACTCTAATTAATTCCAACTATTAGACTCCTCATGTAAACTTAAGACCTACAATCGCATGATCTTAAGCCTATATATGTGTCATCTTGCTCAGTGCCTACAATCGCATGACACTAAGACAAAATACACTGACCGAACAAGAGTCATTGGAGACATGATCCTAGGTATGGTGTTACTCATCCTATTAGCATGTAAATTGCTTACCCTAACAACCCTTGGCAGTGCCTAACAATCAAGACATACAATCGCATGACCTTAATTTTAGAACACTACGACATGTTAAACTCTTCCCTTAGGAACATCTGGTACCTAGACTACCCTCAAGATCGATTACATGATCAGGTAAGTAATAAATCAATTTGACATCTGTTACACACATAAATATAAATAACTTAAACTATGCAAAGTCCTAACATGCATACTATTCGTTACACAATCAACAAGTTCATGAAATAATCACAAAGAAGAAACATAAACATGTAAATCGTATAAAACCATAAAAATCCAGAAATGATATATATAAATAAAGTATTGTTCATAAAGTAAAAATACAAGAAAATTGAGGTTTTCCATACCTAAAACCTACCTAAAAGGTTCGGCTAAGGTGTGGAGGTGATAGGCGGTGATGGTGGCGGTATGGTTTGGCGACAGCTTGATCTTTCTATGTGTTTGGGAGGGTTTTTAGGTAGAGCTTGACTATACTATGGCTTAAATAAAGATTGACTCCTAAAACTCAACTATTACATGAGTATTTATAGAGAAATATTAAGGCAAAGTCGGCAGCCTCCCAATCCAAACCCAAATAGGTTTAGGTTTTTCTTCTTGAACTTGGTTTGCTTGGTCAACAAGACTTTCTAGAGGCTTCTTTTTGTGGTTTCTTCGATTCTTCTTCTTCTAAACAACTTCATATATCTTCATTAAGATCCTCATCAATCATTTGACTTGCTTGGGAAGGATTTTGGTGAAGAAACACACTTAAGAACTCGGTAGACAACTTCAACAAAATCTGTTCTGTTTCCAGCAGACTGACATCCGGCCATTGTTTCTATCATAACTCCTTCCTAAGAACTTGGATTGCTGCAATTCCAAAAGATTTAGAAACTAGACATCCACAACTTTTCATCCATATATGACACATCTCCTGGTTCCTCCTGGATCGTTCTAGCTAAATTTTTGAATATGAGTTATGGTTTCTAGAAATATTCTGTTTTTTTTTCGATTTCATGCTTTTGGCCTGTTTGACTATGTGACCACATGCTTTTATTGGCATTGGTGTGTGTGTGTTTTGGATCAAAAAGTAGTACCATTGTCCTGATTTCCGGTGCTTGGCCTGAGAGTGACAGGACCTAGTATTTAGACTATGCTTCCCACAGTGTCGATGACCGTGAACCTCCGGAGGGGCAATGCCCTATTTATATTCTTTTCCCAATTACACTCGCCTCGCACAGAGTTAAGCGAGTCGTAAGTGCGGCATTTTACTATGAGTGATCTGTTGGGCATTCGTTGTAAATGGACGCTCTCGCTGCTATTCGTTTTCAGACGCATAGGTAGTTGGCTCCGGTTTGCTGTGAAGACAAACCCGGAATTTCGGCCGCGTGGATCTAGAAAATCCTTCATGTGTGATTAACGTTCTTTTACTTGAGCTTGTCTGCGTGACAATACTGCATATGTTTTAAATGCCCTCGACGTATACTTATATACTTATATCTACATATATGAACTATATGTTTTCTCATGGGTTTTTAAACCCTGATTTGGTTGGGCTTCGACCCCATTTGGGTTAGCGTGGACTAGTTGCTCACCCCTACATCTTTTCAGGTTTTCAGCACCCTTCATTAGAGGAGCTGGACTAGGAGCTCATGGATCGGCATCGGTCATCGTGCATCTTCGTTTTCGGGGACATCCTTTCTAGTGTAGACTTCACTTCTCATGATCTCCATATTTGAGCGGGCCTGTCATAAGAGATATGCATGAATGTATAGGAACTATAAAATTTATTTAGGGAATAACTAATCACCATTATTAACAAGATTGTATAAATTCTCCAAGGGGCCATTGACACAAAAAATTGGAATTAAGTCTAATAAATACATAATAGTTCCGCCACTGAGTGAAACATACATCTTTATCGAGACATCTTGCTGACGACAATCTAAAGAAGGTTATTGTGTACTGTAGTTAGTGGTTAGTACAAAAGTTACAAAGGTTACAGTTGGACGCCGCTGCTCCTTTGCCTCAACCTAAGTCCGCACGAGTAGGCAATTTAGCAGCTTCTGCACTCACTTGCTCCTCAATGAGTCCAAAATTCAGAGTTCACAAATATACAAAATCTGAATAATGCACAACATTGTATAGATTAAATAAACGTCCCGATGCTCATCCAAACTATAAATGATAATGCGTACGGAATAGATATGCAGTGACATACCTGATTAAGTTTCTTTTCCGATGTATTGAGCTTCTCAAAAATATCCTAACCAGCTCACTTCCTACAATATTATGAGAGAATTAGAGAAAAACAAAAAAAATGAAGCCTCATTTAAGATAAACTCATTAATGTTTAAAAAAATTATATTTCTGTCCATTTGTTATGTGTCTTCTCCTAATACACGTAGTATCGCTTGATTCAGTTTCCTTATTAGTATAGGATACAGTATTGATAGATGTTCTAGATCCTTCGAGAGACTCTATGTAATGTCTATAAATAGGTCTTTCTATCAATGAATGAGTAGACATTCTCCTTTATCACGTTATCAGCAGCTCTAGACCTAATAGCCACCTAATTTTTTTTAAAGAAACCCTAAATTCTGAAGAAAAACAAAGAAAAATCCCATAGTTTCTGTTTTAGGCACCCAGGAAATTGTTCTGGGCACCCATCTTACCTGAGCCGCGCTGCATCTACACGACGTCCACTGGTCAGGTAGCCAAGATCTGTGCACGTCTGACGCCACTCGTCTAAGCATCACCTATGCTCCTCGATAAGCCCAGATTGACAACTCCGCCTTGAGCTCCACCGATGCTGCCATTTCCTAGCTTCCAAACCTGGCGTGCTCGGCACCTATAGTTCTATGGACTTTGATTTATGGCACGAACTCAGCGTGTTGCCGACGCACTTCTACTCGGCCAGCTTCGTGCCCAGCTTCGTCCACACAACCACATTTGAGCCGCCTAGATGAGATTGATGCACCTTCCGTCAGGATTTCATCGACCAGAATCCAACAACTGAGCCCAACCCGGATTTACCTCAGTGTTACACGGTGAAAGTATGAGGGGCAAATTAGTAACTTTGCTCCACCAGGTATAAAAGTTTTTACCACACAGGTAAAACTGGTTATTTATAGTAGTAATTATTTAATTAGTTTTACTATTTTATATATATGGTGAATATGGCTAACCAAATAGTTTTAATTTTCATGAACTGCATACAAATTGCGATGGAATGATAAGAGCAACTTCTCTGCACGTAGAAAGTAAGCATGTGGAACTACGCATGTAAATTGTGAAAACAACTTCTCTCACACGCAATTTATTTAGCATATTAGCACGTAAGCTTTCAATTAAAGTTGTCGCTTTTGAAATTTTAATTTCATAGTCAAGCTTATTAGCTTTTTTCTACCACCCACCCTTTATATAACGTGGTTTGATGTGAGGACTTAGGACCCCTAATATCAAAGTTAAAATTTCTGACGGTATATGTAACACCCCATCTCAAAATTTTCCTGTTTACCGGGACAAGACGGGTTACAGAGGATTGTAACTGCGCTGTTAGTTTCCCCGAAGTTTTAACGAGTGTAAAGTTTGGAAAGTTTAGTGGTATTGGTGAGTATTCGTATCTCCGAGAAGGGTGCCAAAGTATTCAGAGTCAAGGGACGCTCGGAAAAGACCTACTTAAAGGGTCAAAGGTTGACTTTTTGCCACATTGAGTTTCTCGAAAAACTTCATTCACGAAAGTTGTAGTACTCAACGATACGAGTCCGGGGACGCGCGGCAGGTGTGAATCGGATACTGGGTGGAGAAGTTGCGGTCAACAGAAGTGGGGTTTCCATTTTTTTAAAGTAAATAAATAGAAAGGGTGGATTTCCAAAAATGGAAATAATCTATTTTCTTCTCCCCTTCCACGCGCGCGCGTTCCTTTATTATCCAAAAATTTGAACTGACCCGACCCGGACCCGGCCGACCTGGCCCAAATTTTGCAGCGAGCTCCGGCCACCAGTGAGGTCGAGGCCGATCGGGATCTCTTCCCCTCCTCTGTACGAGCGTCCCTGTGGTGGTGGCATGGTCTAGTTCGGCTTGGAACAGCTCCTCTAAGCTTGCATAGTATAGCGTCGAGACCAGGTTCGACCCGACTGGTGCTCCAGCGTGGGGCGGCGGTGAGCCATGAAACTAGTCCAGAAAGGATGCCCAAGACTTTCTAGACGGACCTCCGGTGGTGTTGATGCTCAACACGGCGGCAGGAGCGGCTGAGGTGGAGGCAGCCCTTTCGGGGCGGTTTTGGGCCACTTCCTGGCCGAGTTGATCCAAAACCCTAGGTATTAAAGTTGTTCCCCTTGATGTGATCTACAACTTTCATGTTTTGTGTTTGTTAAAATTCGGTGTTTTGGGTGGAGGCGTGTGACACCCACGCGCCGCCGGCTGTGGCTGCTCGTGTAGGCGCTTCTGGCAGTTTCAGGAGTTCTGATTGCTTTTATAGGCCTTCCAGGGTTGTTGTGGTTGATTGTAGGTGGTTTTTGGGTGACGTTGACCGGTTTAAGAATGGTGGCACGTGGGGCCCACACGTTGCGACACGTCTATATCCTCAGGGACAGTGAGTTGTCTCAAGATCATGTAATCGTCGATACGAGCGTGTGGATATATAATTTTCCGGTTTTGGTTATCGTTTAGTGTGAAGTTCAGTCGAATCGAGTCATTATTACCTTCGTGTGGTAACTTAGGTCGATTATATAATTGTAGGTGTATATTGATTGACCAAGTGTTGAGGATTTAACATGTGGCGGCTAACGCAGCGGGATTTCGAGGTGAGTAATTTCCACTAGGGTTGAATCTTAGAAATACCCCTGACGGTTTTGTTTATTTACAAGGCTGCCACTAAAGTCAAAATTGCTTAAATGCCCCTAACAGTTCACGTTAACGTCAAGGGTGTCCATTGGGTGGTTTTACTTATATACCATTGGGGGATTTATATATATATTTACGTGGTTGTCTTTATTTTATATTTTTGTATTGTATGTTTAGATGTCGTGAATCAGAATGGTTGAATGATAGGATTAATCCTGATAGATAGTTAGGCGGGAATACCTTAACGGAGAGGTTAAACTCTGGAATGGCCTTAGTCGTACGCCATCCACAATAGGCAGTCGACGAATAAATAGAAAAGCGGGATTTGCCCGGTTAGGGCGTTAAATAAAAATAAGAGCTATGTGTGGCTTGATCCCTGAGAACAGGGTACGTAGGCAGCTTGACCGGGATTCGGGTGCAGTCACAAATATTATTAGAACCCTATGTCCTCTAAATGATTGGCTTGAGATCCAAATGCGGAAATTGGGATAACCTCCGGCTGTGAGGTCTATTCCGGTAACATTTGTATTGTTTGAAATTGGTTTGGAAAGAGGGTTATCCCTTCTCGAGGGGGATTACGAGTAAATATCTCTTGGGATAGGTCTCGCACGTCCTAACCTGGGTTTAGGAAGGTAAACTTGGGACGGGCCGTGACAGTATAAAAAGTCACTGAATTATGACAAAAATATTGTCGTTGTTAATAAAGGGACAAACTATTGATTTGAGACGGAAATTGTCGCTGTTAACATCGATTTGTGACGGAAATTGTCACAGTTCATATCTATTTGTCATTGGAATTGTCACAGTATAAATCGAATTGAGTTACCATGAAACATTGGTTTTGACCAAATTCAGTACTTGGAATTCATTATCGTATATTGATAATAGTTACTTCCATCTTGTTGTTTTGATAAAATTGACCGAAACATGAGTCCTAAATTTGAAAAAAAATGACAAAATTTATGTCACACCTTATGATAAAAAAAATATGAGGCACTACCACGATCCCTACATGTCATGTAAAAATTGGGCTAGTAAAAGAATTCATGTTATTGATGTGGTTTTACATCGGTTCACTATTTGTGAAGAAAGCAATAGTATGGTCAATGTGTACAAGAAATATATGAAGTTCTTGAAACAAGAAACTCACTATATGGAAGAAGATGAGAATATTATTCTCACAGTTACTGATATTAAAAGCAATTGGTACATTGCGAAAAATATGAAGCGCATGACTTCGATATGACAGCCTAATTGACTACAAATCCGTTCATTTTTCCACGTCTTATGAAGGCATACACCTCACATATTTGACTAGAGTTACTTAGTCGTTATATATGAATTAATTTCATGGTCAAGACCTGGATGCAATTGGTGGCATATACATTTGAATTTTGTCATACACATATAGTTCAATTTACATAAGCTATATGCTAATGCAGTATGTCGTATTACGACCACATGACACTACATTAGACTACAAAAGACCACTAGTTATTATAAGGTGGCATTTCTAAAGGCTAATATCATGATGTGGCGCAATGTACATCGTTTTTGGATCAAAGAGGATTCCTCCTTTTTTCTCTACAAGATTCAATAGTGGGCAGTTAGTGGCGGTGCCGCCTCTATGTAGTGGTCACGACTTATTTTGCCTAGCCACTCTCAGGCTAAGCACCAGAAATCAGGACAACGGTACTACTTTTCGATCCGAGTCATCACATAAAATCATTTACGTCTAGCCTCGAGTTTTCTTGGCCCAATCATAAATCAATTATCACATAATATATTGAAAACTTTCCCAAGACATCGACCAAATGAGTATATAAAAATCAAGCATTTTCATATACATACAAAACCACTAACAAAAGAGGATTAGCTTTTCCTACCTCGAATTGTCGTTCCTTATGTAAGCTCCAAGCTTCTAGGAACCGCCTCGGTAATTCGACTTCACCACGTAATCTACCTCGTCCAATAATTCACTGCAGAATAGAGTAGCTTAGCATCGAAGAAACAATAACAGTCCAATTGACCTCAGCATTCCTAGTTTGGCTAGGATTGACCACATTGACCAACCAATTCCTTTTATGACTCTTTAACCTTTTTAACTCGATTTCCAATTATCGACTCTATGCATATTTGTCGGAAGTCCAACTTAACTTTCAAATTTCCCTTAACCATTTTTAAATTGACGTTAGATAATCACATAATAATTCGTTGAATTACTATAGATACCCAACGTGTCTAAAACCAATTAATTTACTAAGAGTCGATAAACCAATAATGTGATTCACCAATTTTTACTTAAAACAGTCAACTTGACATTTTCAGAATTTCAGTTACCATTTTCCGATAACAATTCAACATTTGACCAAATTCCGTCGAACTTCAAATCTTTACTAAACTATTTTTCCAAAAATGGATCTTTCAAATAATAGAAACTTTCCCTTAATGGATACTTTCCCAAAATAGAAAGTTTCCTAAAATGGAAAAGATTCCAATTATGGTTGGTTTTCGTTTTTAGTAAGTTTCTTTAAACGTAACTTTTCGATTTACAATTTAACGGAACTTTACAACTGAAATGCAAGATTGTTTCTTCAAGAATTACATCTTTGTACTTTGTCGAATTATGTGGGTTAATCTGTGAATGTTTTGGAAAAGAACACGGTCACTACCAGAAAAAACACTTTAACCGACGAAAAAGATTAGTCGGCCTGTTAGACAGTTTCATCGGCTAAAGTGTTGTCGGCTAAAGGTTGTCGGCCATACTTTAGCCGATGACAATAGTTCCAATCGTCAACTAAAGTTTGGCCTTTAGCCGACAATATTATTCCTCGTCGACTTAATGTTTGGGCTTTAGCTGACGAGTTTATACACTTTTACCGACAAAATTTCGTTAGACAAAACTTCCGACCCTGATCAAAATGGTTAACCGAATCAGAGTTTAGCCGATGAAATTCTTTATATATCGTCGGCTAAATTATAAAAACTCGTCGGCTAAAGTATACATGTCGTCGGTTAAAATTCATTTTAGCCGACGAGATGAGTCATTTTTGTCGGCTAAAGCATCTCGTCAGCTAAAGTTGCTCGTTTCTGAAAAAAAAAACTTGTAGATTATAGATTTCTATTCACAGAACCTGCAAATTCCACAATTTTATTTTCACAATATCCAACAACACCCAAAAAGAAAACAAAATACATTTTTATTAACAAACACAACTTAATTAAACAAGCGTACATTTTAAATTTAACACTTAAACTAAGTGTTCAAACTAAATCTAAATAACAACTCAACTAATTATCAACTAAATGTAGGTTCTACAAATATGAAGGAACACTACCCTCATCTTACATATCCTGCTGCTGCTCTAGAGTATCGTAAGGGAGCTGGATTGGTAGCATAGGAGGTGGGGCGGGAGTCCTTGCGTCTAGAGATGTGCAAAAAACACTTGATACCAAGAAGACATCTGAGCCTGCTGCACGGGTCCGCGTAAGCAAGAGAATACTCTTGTTCTCAACCTCCTGCGCTAATCTCGTCTGCTTTATCGCTTCCGTCTGTCTCTGATGCTCCATCGTCTGCCTCTGAAGTTGCTCCTGTAGTTGAGCAGCCTTAGAAGATAACGATTTACGTGAGAAACTGGGAGTGTTCTTCAAGACCTCCTTGCCCTTCTGCTCTAGACCCCTATAGTAGTAATTGTTCCCTCGTGGTGGGAAAGTGTGGCCCATGTTCCTCGCCCCTACCGTCACATCAGATTGATCAATCTAAGAGATGGCCTGGGGGAGGTCCTCATCCTGCGTCTTTGGTCATTGATCCCTCACCATCTGAGTCAACACCACTTCAACCCCTTCCCTCACTCTGGCCTAATTGACAAGGAAAAAAATAACATATTAGTAAACATATATGTAAAAAAGTTAGAGAATACATATATAAGAAAATATGTTAAGTTATAAGGGCATAAGACTTACAATATCTTTGGTTGACTGAGGATACACTTTCTCATACGTATATATATACGTATGAGTTGACTTCATTTTGTTGTGTCACCTCCTTCATCCAATCCGAAAACGGTCTAGACCCGGCATGATGGTTACTCGTGTTGTGCCCCCGGTTAGCCGCTTTTATTCCACAAATGGCTTTGTTGGATAAACATATATTAAAAAAAATATTAGTGAACTAATTTGCCAAATAGGATACAAGTAAACACAAATATGATGTTACATCAAATTCTGGGTTGTTGAAGTGGACTAGAAGCCACCACCACTCGTACTCTCTATACATAAACTCGTTAGGGGTACTCAAACGATTGTTGTCATTCGTGTTCCAGTGTTTATGGAGCTCATTTTTCCACTCCGTATACCTATATATGCAACACAAATGTTAAAAAGTGACAGTATATGATCAACAAAATATAACTTAATATATAAGTTATAACTCTTTAATCCACCCTTTTTCCTTGAGTGTTATTTGCCCACATGGATTTTAGGTGCTCTGAAACATCAAACCACATCTGTAATGGTTATGTAATGGTTATATATATATATAATTTATAATATTTAATTAATAGCACTTAAAATATATTATGAATATCTAGCTAACTCACCGATATAACATTGTTTACTATGCCCTTCACACACTGTGGCATCGAGGACCACTCTCCCCACAGAAAAAGGACTTTGTCCCGTGTGACCCACCCTACTTGTCCTTTTTAGGACCTCGTCTTACCCCCCAACTTCATCACTTCATCCTCTGTCGGCTCTATGACCACTTTCTCGTTAGCCTTGACATGCTTGTCAAGACCCTTGTCGAAGACGGGGCCTCTAATCTTCTTTTTGTTGCCAGTGGTGTTTGTCACATAAAACAAAGTAAAAAGATTAAAACAAGAAGCACTTAATTAATTTACAAATTATTCATAAGTTCTAAATTAATTAACCCATGTATTTAGTATTTACCTGATTCTGATGCTAATGTGCTTGTTACACTCACACTAACAAGAGGTGTATCAAACAACATATGAGGTATGCTTGTTGCGGTGTAATAAGAGGTGAGGTGGTGGTATTTGTACCCCAAACGACGAGCTACTTGAAGCAGCAGCCGGATAGGTAGAAGGATCTGTCTGATGAATAGGAGGCATACGGACACCTGAAGGAGCAGGAGCCGTAGAGGGAGAAGGTTGAGGATAGCCTGGTGAGGGCATGGGGGAGCCCTCCTGCGACCAAAGCTGTCTCGTGATCTGTGGTGGTCTCTGGTGGGCCACTACACCCTGCTGTAGTGGCTGATTAAGAAGTTGAGCTCGTCGAGAGTTCAGAGGGCTCTGAAATTTGGTCTGAGGGTTGTGTGGAAAGTGGTGGCCTCACAATTGTCGCCGCTAGTCCCTTGGTCCTTCGATCTCTTTTTTTTTCTTCTGAAAACATTCATGATGACTACTAACTCTTGTATTTATATCAAGAAATTATAAATGTCTACTTTTAAATTCATTATAAAACAAAAAAACTATTAAAGTCATTAACATGTAGGGAGTTTGTAGCAAACTCTACCTTTAACTATGTTCAATTTTCATAATTTCCCTTCGGATAGGTTATGGCATGAGGTGTGAAATCCACACTATATTATTTAACAATCCAAACTCAATGTTTCTTTTTTTTATAATATAAATTGATATTAATTTGTGGAATTGATATTTACATTTCTTATCGCCGGCTACAATTTTCAAACGTGTGAACCGTACCGGCCAACAAGAAAGAATGCACGAAGTTATTTTGTTTTCATTCGTATAATGTGTCAACGAAAAAAGAACAAAATGATTTATAATTAAGCACTTTGAACACTATAACACTTAAATCGGCCATCTAAACTAAATGTTAATTTTTAAATTTTTAAATCGGCAATCAAATCGTCAATCTAGATGGTTAACTAATCCAAAAGGTTTTATTAACTGGTCAAACAAAAAGCAGAAAACCCACTAATTTATAGTGGGGAAAAAAGATTAACTAAAAATGGTCCATGAGAATGACGTCGCTTCATTTTCATGGGGTTGGTCCTATCCAGATATCATTTTACGATTTAATATATGTAGACATTCAACATATGAATAATCCAGATCATGCACACGATAAAAATGATAAAAAACATGTCATCTTTCATTTCCTTCAAGTCTAAATTTTTAACTTTTCTAGTGCATAATTTTTGAAAGAATCCTGACAACTCTACTAACGGCTCCATCACCTGACGGGACAGATATGATCGAATGAAAACATGAAAGAGATATTGTAGGAGGATATGACAGTCATGACTCATTAATCCGTACATCTTATTGCCACGAAAGTTAACACACCGACCTATATTTCCTGCATAGTCTGAAGGATACTTAACATGACCCATCCAATGAAAAATTTCATTCTTCTGGTCAGGCTTAACTGTGTAAGGAGCTTGAGACATTTTTTTTCTTCCATTCTTTCAACCATAAATGTTTTCGTATTCCCTTTCTTTTCAGATCAATGCGGGCCTCCCAATTCAGCACTATGCCCACCACACTTTCGCACACTTTCTTTTCTATGTGTATGACATCTAGGTAGTGTCTGAATAACAACTTATTCTAGTACGGGAGTTCTCAGAATATGCTTTTGTGTGTCCAAAATTTATATATGACGGGTCTATCAAGTATTACCGCCACTATATTAGGATGATTGTTGAGCTATCCAAAATCGTATTTATTCAGCTTTTCCAAAATTTCATCTCCCGTTCATCTCTTGGGTTAAACATCCTTTTCTACTGTGTCATCAAATGCCTCGCCATCTGCCTGCTGTAACATCCCGTACCTAAAAGTTACCTTTTCACAGAGGTTTACGAGTTACCAAGGACTTTTAATTACGATCGGTAATTTGATAAGTTATCGCTCGAGTTAATTTTCGAGTTTTTAAAAGTTCTCCAAATACCTGATTTAATGACTCAATGTTGTAGTACCTGTCGACACGAGTCTCCCGGTATTTTCAGAATATTTTTCGGAGCTTCCGGCTATTTTCTGTGAATTTCTAAAGTTTATGGTAATTTTCAATTACTAATCTGGTAAAAAGGAGTTTTACCATTTACCTTTTTACTTTTCACCTTCTTTGAATCTGAGCCGTTGGATCGATTCCAGAATGAATCTGGACTGTTCAATTCCCTATAAATAAGGGAAGAGTTTTAACTCGGTCAAAACTTCCCTACCCGGTCAACTCGAGCTCTCCGAGCTCTCCTCCTGCTTCGGTAACCTCTGCTCGACGCCGGCGATTCCGGCCACCGTTCGCTGGCGGACAACCACCAATCTCTTCCTCTTCTCATCCTCTTCAAAACCCCCTTACCAATTTCTTCAAGTATCCTTTGTGGGAGAAGATCGGCCGACGAAGAACTCGACTGTGCTTCGATCGAGTTTTCTGATTTTGGCCACGACAGAGAGCGCGAGTGGTGGTGACAGCTTCGCCTCGTCGTCCACAACCTCTCTGTGGTTTTAGTTTCAAGAGAGGAGCTTTGGTGACAGAGGAAGGGAGGAGAGAAGGTGGCTCTGCTTCTGATTTGGGGGATTCTGATTCAGACCCAGTCGAAGTCTCTCCTCGGTGTCAAAGCTTCGTCTTGTCATCCTAGACGTCGCTGAGGTGTTGTTTTTTGAAGAGGAGCATTGGGGAGAGATATTCGAGCAGAGGGAGGGCTTTGCGTTTCTGGCGAATTCCTAATGCTTCTGGTAACCAGCGGAAACAACTGAGATAAGGAAGACGATCTACTCTTCGTGTTTTACTCCTCTATATAATTGGATTTGAGTTTGGTTAAGTTTTGGAGGAAGTTAGGTTTTTGGGTATTGTTACTGTGTTCGGCAACGAAAACAGTGACGATAGTTATGGTCTTGTAGCGTTAGCAGGAAGCTACAAGTTCTAGGTTGAGCTTGTATGCATGAATTGAAGTTCTTGTTTTCTGAGATTGTGTTGTTTTGTGCATGTGGTCGATAACTTGGAGACGAAAGAAACGGGGAGGTTATGGCGAAATTCCGGCAAGTTACCGGGATCCGGTGACGGTTCCGGTGATGCAGTAAAAACCGGTAGATTGCCGAAGAGGTAGAAATCGAATCCTTGTTATACATGAGTAAAAGAGTACGGTTAATTCGTAATTGAGACATTTACGGAAAATTGGACGTAATTAGGAAGTTTCCATTTTGGGAAACTTCCCATTCTAAAGAACACTTGCCATGTTAGGAAACTTTCCATTTTGGGAAACATTCCCTTTGTGGAAGGTTACCATTGTAGGAAGATTGACCGATAAAAGTATAAAGGGAAAGGTTAATCTTAGTAACCGGTTAAGTTAAGACAACCGGATCTTTAAGTGAGATCCTAAGCAACTCAGGAATCTTGGTCTCCGAGTTGGGTGCTATAAATAATTCGGATAATGTCTTACCGGGTATATCGACTCATAACCCGTAAATTGGTAAAGTGGTTGATTTGGGTGTCCATAGTAATTCTACAAAATTACTATGTGATAACCTATCGTTAATAAAATAGAAAGGAAAGTTGATACGCTGAGATTACGAAGTCGGAAACCAAACTTCGAATCGATATTCGGAATTAAGCGTATTGTTTGAAAAGTTGTTAAAAGAAAGGAACTTGGTCAACACGTGGTCAAATAGGATTTTCTGGTCAAACTAGGAAAAGACCAAGTCAACTATAGGATAACTAATATATTGGTTTATTTGTACAGTCTCTGGTTGAACGTGAGACGGGCTCGACTACGTGGTTAGTTTGAGAGTTTCGCTCGATGAGCTTTCCGAGCAGGAAGAAGGTCGCAATGAGTACTGTGAGTGGACCTTATTTTTAAATTAAATTGCATACCCATAGACTTTAATTGGTTTCTCCTGTATATATGATTTCCTCCATTACATGTTTTACGGTGATTTTGAGAAAATGAGAATTTTATGATTTTAAAGATAAATGAGCCGGGAAAGAGGTTCATACTTTTCCCGTGATTTTAAAGGATTTTCCCGGGATATGACTTTATGATTATCACCATTTTGGAATTATGGAGGGGGATGATTTTAAAAGGGGAAACTTGACTCTTGGATTTAAAGGGTTTTAAAGTAAAGGCAGAGAACCAGTTTTGGGTTCCTGGAAAGGTTTTTAAATCCAATGTATTTGGGGTAAAGTCAGGGTGATTTGACTTGGTTTTCGGATTATTTTTCCCACGAGGTTTTAAAGGATTTTAAAGGATATTAATATATGTATTGCATGCTAGCATGGACCCTCTTCGGTGGTAGCTGGTCAATAGACCCTCCCGGATAGTAGCAGGTCGGGGACCCTCTTCGGTGGTAGCTGGTCAATAGACCCTCCCAGATAGTAGCAGGTCGGGACCCTCTTCAGTGGTAGCTGGTCAATAGACCCTCCCAAATAGAGCAGGTCATGGGACCCTCTCCGATGAGCTGGTTAATAGACCCTCTCGTAGTAGAGCAGGTCGGTTTTCTCGTGGATGAGGTTAATACCCCACACATTTATTTATATTTGAGCCAAGGGATTTAATTGTATGTTTTAATTATTTATTGTCTATGAGGTGCGTGCATAAGGTTTTTGTAGAAAACTCTAAGGGAGAACATTAAAAGAAAATAGAGTTTTTATATTTGATTTTTGTCCACTCACGCTAACGGTTTTCATTGTTCTCCTCTGGGCCCTTCGTTTTCAAATGCCCAGTGGTGCAGGGTTCTTGAGCGGAGATCGCGCGCGTACAAGAGTCGAGGCATAGTCGATCAATCCGTTGTTGCTTGCAATTCATTAGGGTAATCCTCTATGTAGACTGCTCTGACTAACCCAGTTTTGCTAGTTAAGTAGGTTAGGGAGCAGGATGCTTTCATCAGTTAGACATTGTTTTTAAATACTCATGGAAGTGCTGAGTTGGTATGTAGGAAGGGTTGGCCATTTCAAGAGGGTCTTGGTAAGAAGTTCCCTTGAGGTGGTCCCCGCAGGATTTACTTCGAGTTACAGGGTTTTAACTCGGGGTGGGTCCTGACACCTGCCATGGGTGATCTTATGCAAGCCAACAACGGTGACGAATCCGGACAATCTTCATGCAATGAAGGTTGTATGGTACCAAAATAACAGACCATATACTACATTGAAGACTCATGTTGCAAAAGGGTTGAATCCATCGTATAAGAGCTCGAGCCTCACATTTCGGACCTCCGATGCAAACTGAGGATACTCCATATCCATGTGCTTTTAAGCATCTCCATCAGCATGGTGTATAAGGGTATCATCGTTAGGCAAATCCCTCTCAGAGTGCTATCTCATAGCTTTGGCCGTGTGTGAAGACATGTACAACCGTTCCAGCCTATCCCTCAGCGGAAAATACCGAAGTACATTCACAGCTTTCTTATTCTTTGCAAGAGTCAACTATACTTATTTATGTGACATACCAGATATGCCTCAAGACCATTCCCTTCAAGATCTTTACCCTAGAAGAGAACACAATCATATCTGCATGCATGAATTTTGATGTACGTAGGTAAGGCCAAGATCTTTCAGGATATGTCGAACCTTACGATGAGTGGTAAGAAGGCGATGACAGGGGGCTACATCAAGGCAGTCAAGTCCAGATAATCATCAACAACCTTGACACTCCAATTTTTCTCCACTTTCACATTCATTACTCCCATGACACTTTCAAGAACAGTGTTCTTACACACGTTGTACAAAGGTGTTTGTTGAAAGGCAATCAGCTTGTTGTACTTATCAATACCATCAGTGTTGATAGGGAATTGTTACACTGGCTCAATAGCAGGGAAGCCCTCAACTGTTGCAGGGATATCTTGTACTTTAGCAAATACACCGCTCTCATAAGGAAACACTTCGTTGATTAACCTCGTTATTAGATCATTGGATATACTGGCCATCTTAGAATATTTCCTATATGATCATGCTGACCCGCTGATGATGTTTCACTATGATAAATCTCCTATGTGTACTTCTCCCGAAACCCGTTATTCTTCAAGTGCGCCCATACTTTATCAATGGTAAAACAATACAAATTGCTGCGACATTGAAATTTCGCACACGGGCAATAATGAATTGTATTCCTGTTAGCTTTCACATATTCTACAAAACTCCACATTCCCCTAGTATATCTTTGATCTCATTTTAGAAGGCAAATCTAACTCTTATCCATCCTGAAATATATATATATATATATATATATATATATATATATATGTCACATCCCGGGGACTATTCTCGGTCCCGGAACACGACGGTAACCGCCGTAATCCCGATCAAGCGAGTAATCAATACGTCTTTCGACGTATTGATGACCCTCCGGATCGAAACCACAAGGCTATGAATGAAACATACAACACATGAATAATAATATGAATGTCAAATACTGAATGACAAATGATCAGAGTAGTATACAAATGTTTACAAGCGGAAGATAATGGAAAAATACCCGAGACATAAATAATACAAGAAAAGTCTCGAAACACTGGGCCCGAATAAAGTCTCAGAGTATCCAACAGATTACAAGATACGAAAATACGGAAATCAAGAAACATGAAAACCACACCAGAAAGGGAGTCCTCGAAAAGTGAAGTGCACGATAACCGACGCTCCGCGATCTAGTCCAGCTCCTCTAGTGACGGGTGCTGTAGACCTGAAAAGATGTAGAGGTGAGCAACTCGTCCTCGCTAACCCAATTGGGGCCAAAGCCATCCAAGTCGGGGTTTAAAACCCATGAGAAAACATTTCGTATATATGTATTGGTACTCGTAAGTACGAAAGAGCATGTGGAAATGTAAATGCACACTACGCACACAAAGCTCGGTAAAACATGTGACCACATATGAAAGAACTCTCTGGATCTGAGCGGCCGAATCCCGGGTTTGTCTTCACTGCAAACCGGGGCCAACTATCTAAGCGCCCGAGTGCGCAGAATAGCGAGAGCATCCATTTCCAGCTAACGCCCAACAAATAGCAGGCCACACTTACGTCACGTTTTACTCTGTACGAGACGAGCGTAAGCGGGATAAATGAATAAAATAAACAGGGCATAGCCCCTCCGGAGGTTAACGGTCATCGACACCGTAGGAGTGCTAGAATACTAGGTCCCGTCGCTCTCAGGCCAAGCACCGGAAATCAGGACGACAGTACTACTTTTCGATCCAAAACTCACACACACACACCAAGTGCTATAAGAAGCATGTGGTCAAGCTTAAAACAATGCATCATTATTTAATACGTAAAAAGTAAAAGAGCCGCCGACCCAAGAGGGTTTCGGCTCACCCATTGGGCGTGCTCCCCCTACCTGGTGTGATGGTACAGCTGGCTGCGCTCCAACTCCTAGTCCTCCTGAAGCCTGTGTAGACGAGCTCCTGAGTCTGTGGGTGAGACAACAGTGATAGTCAGGTATAAGTAATTCGAGGTCTACTATCTACGACTAAGACTTGATAAACACTCTTTGTTTATCTTTCTGACATTAGGGTTTGACTTGTTTGACACTCCGATTCTCGAACCGGTGAGAAGTCGGAATTATTTCTTATTCAGTACTTACGTCGTTTTTGCCACGTTTACAAGCTAAAAGTCTTTAAAACATTTAACCGTAGTGTTCGAAAACGTAAAATAGGTGTTCTACGGCATAAGTGAAAAGTCAACTTTGGAATAGTAAAAGTCAACGATCAACAGTAAAGTCAACGGTCAACGGTCAAAAAGTCAACCGGTCAATGTCAAAAAGTCAACCGGTCAAAGTCAAAAAGTCAACCGGTCAAAGTCAACAGTAAAAAGTAAACAGTAAAAGTAAAACTGTAACAGTAAAACAGTAAAAAGTAAACAGTAATTGTAAATAGTAAAAACTGTAAGAGTCAGGGGCAAAATGGTAACTCTGCCCCTGGGTTAAAGTAAAAGTAAAACTGACACGGTAAAAACCAGGGTTTTTACCGTGCCGGTTCCCGACCGGTTTCCTCGCCGGATTTGGCTGGTTTTCCGGCCAAATCGAGTCCCTAGGCCTGCAAAACTCATTTCTACAGATCCTAGGCTAACCAACAACATCACAATCGAAGGAAAAGATCAAGATTCCATACCCTTGAAGCTTCCACTGTTTTTCCGGCGGTTCTCCTCCGGCGGAGCTCCGCTCGGCCCCTCCTTCCTCCTCCTTGCTCCTGGGCAGCTCCTGGTGGCGCCTGGGAGGTCCCTTGCTCCTCAGAAGGCCTGAATCGTTTCGATCCAAGCTGCACAGTGATTTCTGGGTTTCTCTCCTCGGCTGGGCGGCGCTGGCAGAGGCGCTGGCTTCACCGGTGGTCTAGGCAAGGTCGCCGGAGCTGTGCGACCTCGATGGTGGTGGCGGTGAGGACTGACGCGCGCCGGGGCGGTGTGCCTGGTGGTGGCTGGGTCGAGAGCAGTAGAGAGAGAGAAGAGAGCAGACTGCTCGAAAAGGAAAGGGAGAAAGAGGAAGGAACCGAAGCGGAAAGTGAGGGAGAAAGGGAGAAAAAAGGAAAGATAAAGGAGTGGTGAGGAAAAGAGGGAAAGAGATAGGGTATTTAAAGAAAAACGAGTGGCCACGATTCGTCGATCGAATCAACGGCCACGATTCGATCCCAATCCCAAAATAAATTCAAAACCAAAACCATTTTCGAAAATTCATTTCAAATAACCAAACGTCAAATATAAACGTAAAAGTCGTACGAAAAATTACGTGAAGTGCTGGAAAATATTCCGTAAATACTTACACGCATGTGGCGACGCGTGTCCAAACGTAAAAACGTTAGACGAAATTGACGACGTACTGAAAAGAAATCGGAATTAAACCCTAAATGTGTCGGAAAATTAAATTAAAATTTCGGGGTCTCACAATATATATATATATATTGTGATTATAATTAAATGGGTATATATATATCTGGTGATTATATTACAATTAAAACGTATATATAGATTTATATATTTATACATATTAGAGTTTAATTATATATATATATATATATTAATAAAGACAGAGCAGATTTGAAAAAGGTTAAATTTTTAAAGTACCTAAAAAACCCAAATTCTACTAATCTACATCTATGTGCAAGTAATGATTGAAGGATACTGTTGTAATATTACTAAAAATACGAGAATGTGATTCCGCGTGCAACGGGAGAGAGGAAGAAAAGGAAGGAATCGATCTGCCAACTTCGAAACAAAAAAATACGGGAAATAGAGGATTCAGGCATTCAGCGATAAAAGGGAAGAGTGAAAAGAAAAAAGAAAAAAGAAAAAAAGAAAAAAGAAGAACGTAGTCTCAAGATCTCTCAACTGCCAGACTTCAGAACTGCTAGCCCACAATTTCCATATAGACGAAACTGCCACAACAACATCAGGTACAAATGGAGCAATCGAAACAAAGGAAAAAGGAACAAAAAGAAAGAGAAAGAAAGGGTGAAGAGCAGAGCAAAATCAAATTCAAAAGGTGGGAGCAATTGTTTTTATGCCACTCAACGATTCTGATGGTGATTGTGATATGAAATTTATGAGTGTTTTTTTCATTGATTCGGGGTTTTGTTTGGGATCGGATGGGAGATTGTTGAAGTTTTTCTTAATGTATTTACCTTTGATTTTGTAGAAAGATACTAATAGGGGTGGAACAAAATCATTTCGATGTGAACCTATTGATTCGCGCGTTAAGGCAGGTATGCTTCTGCGTTTCTTAGATCTATTCATGTATTGTGTTTTGATATATTACACTTTCATCAAATCGCTAGCGGATTTACCAATAGAGGAGCTGTCTGAATTCTGCATTCACATCGTTGATTGGTGTGGGATTGGATGTTCTAAAATGGAATACTTGGTCCTGTAGAGGCTTCTTGCAAACAAAATAATCAGGAAGGGGAGATATTGTTTTTAGTGCCACTGAATAAACCACTATATGGATTGTTTTCCCTGATTTGTTTTGGTACTAGCTAAATTGTGTCTTCATCCATATATTAGCCTTCTAAGTGACAAATGCAAGTTCATATATCCAGGAGCAAACAAAGGAGGCCTATACCATCTAATTTATTTTACAGAGGTATTTCTAAACTGTATGAACTGTATCAATTGGAATTCTGTAAACTAAGGAGAATCAGTTTTTTATGATATCAATTGGTAGTTGAGAGGTTAATTGGAGGGAACTAAAAATTGGTGTCTACTATATAACTTATGCGTTAGTAGATATAAATAACTAACAATTATTAATTAAGAGAATATGAAACTTCCTTTACTTTTGTGGTTTTGTTCAGTTGGTATGTAATACAATGCTGTAATCAACAAGCAATAGAAACATATCACTACCAGAATAAGTATCATAGCCGACGAAAAAAAAATTAACAGGCCGACGAAATTTTTTTTCGTCGGCTAAAAAAATTTTGTCGCCTAAGTGAAATTTTCGTCGGCTAAAATAGTTTTTTCGTCGGCTATAGTCTGTGAACTATAGCCGACAAAATTTTAAAACTTTAACCGACGATATATATAATTTCGTCATCTAAAAGTCTTTATATTTTCAGATCTAGACAGTAGCTGATGTGAAAGAAAAAACGGGAGAAAATTTTTTTTCGTTGGCGAAATTGTTGGGTGTTGTCGAAATCTGTCCGAAATTAGTTTGTGACGCTATATATAGGTACGTATATGTGTATATATCTTGTTTTTGAGTTGATTTAAGAGTTTTATTTTCGTTATGCATTGATTTTGAGTTTTAATTAGAGTTGATTATATTATGTTTTGAGTGTGATTGAGTTGATCGATTTGGGTTTGATAATATATATGAAGTTGTTGTTATATATATATATATATTAATTTGATTATATTAATTAGTAATTATTATATATATGCATGTATATATATATATTAATTAATTGTACGTTAACTGCAGATATAATATAAATTGAATGATTCGTAAATTTAATTAATTAGCGTTTATACATATATATTATGTTATCTTCTCAGGATATGGATAAGAGTTGGATTTCGCTTCCAAAATGGGACAAAAGATATGCTAAAGGAGTTGTTAGTTTTATTGAATATGTGATGAATAATGCTAAAGGGAATACAATTTTCTATTGTCCGTGCACTAAATGTCAGTGTCACAGCGATATGTATCAATTTCGAATTGACAAGGTTTGACAGCACCTTAAAAGTAATAGGTTTTGGGAGAAGTACACATGTTGGATATATCACGGTGAAACATCATCAAGGGGTCCGCATGATCATGGGCAATTTTCTGAGACGGGCAGTACATCCAACGATCCAACAACGGCCTTCATCAACGATATGTTTCCTTATGAGAGGGGTGTATGCTTTGAAGGACCGTATATGTCTGAGCCGGTGCAGCCCTTCCCTAGAGTTGTCAACACTGCTGGTATTGACAGGTACAACAAACTACTTGCTTTCCAACAAACCCCTGTGTACCTCGGTTGTCAGAAAACGGTTCTTGAAAGTGTGATGGACGTTATGAAGATTAAAGTTGAGACAAAATCGACTGTGAATGCTGTTGATGAGTATCTACAGTACACTGCTTCGATGCTGCCCCACGGTCATCGTCTTCCTACAACTCATCATAAGGTCCGATGTATACTGAAAGATCTTGGGCTTTCCTACATCAAGATCCATGCATGCAGATATGATTGTGTTCTCTTCTGGGGTAAAGATCCAGAAGGGAATGACCTTGGTGACCTTGACACATGTCCAGTATGTCAGAGTGACAGGTATAAGTTGACTACTGCAGGCAATAGGAAACCTATGAAGGTACTTCGGTATTTCCCGTTGAGGGATAGGCTGGAACGGTTGTATATGTCATCATACACGGTCAAATCTATGAGATGGCACGCTGATAGGGAATTGCAAGGCGAAGATACCCTTATACACCCTGCTGACGGGGAGGCCTGGAAGCATATAGACAGGGAGTTTCCTCATTTTGCGTTAGAGGTCCGAAATGTGAGGCTCGGGCTCTCATCCGACGGGTTCAATCCTTTTGGCAACATGAGTCTTCAATACAGTGTATGGCCGGTGATTTTGGTACCATACAATCTTCCTCCATGGATGTGCATGAAGAAGGAATACAATATGTTGAGTTTGTTGATTCTGGGACCCGGTTATCCAGGGAAGTGTCTCGATGTGTATTTGAGACCCTTGATTGAAGAGCTTAAGTTTTTTTGGGACATTGGTCATCCCACTTATGATAAGTTCATGCACGAGATGTTCCAGATGCATGCTATGGTTGTTGGTACCATTAGTGATTTTCCTGCTCGTGGGATGTTGTCGGGCAACGTTGTTAGGGGATATAAGGCTTGTCTAGAATGCCTAAGCGATGAGGGGAGCAGTAGTCATTGCAACAAGATATGTAGATTGGGTCACCGTACTCTCCTTCCGTATGATCACGAATGGCAGTTCGATGACAAGGCATTTGATGAGACTGTAGAACTTGGTGTGCCTCCTAGAAGATGGACAGGGGAAGAAATTTTAGCAGTGCTTAATGAGTAATATTTTGGGCAGCTCAACAATCATCCCAATATAGTGGCGGCAATACCTGACAGACCCGACAGGTATAAATTTTGGACACATAAGAGCATATTCTGGGAACTCCCATACTGGAGTAAGTTGTTGATCAGGCACTACCTAGATGTGATGCACATAGAAAAGAATGTGTGTGACAGTGTGGTGGGAACCGTGCTGAACTTGGAGGGAAAGACGAAAGACTGTCCGAAGGCACACATTGATCTTAAAAAAATGGAGATACGAAGACATTTGTGGTTGAAAGAAGGGAAGAAAAAAATGCCTCAAGCTCCGTACACCGTGAAGCCTGACCAGAAGAACGTAATTTTCAGGTGGTTGAGTTCTGTGAAGTATCCTTCAGGCTACGCAGGAAATATAGCCCGGTGTGTAAACATTCGGGACAATAAAATGTACGGGTTAAAGAGTCATGACTGTCATATTCTGCTACAACGTCTCTTCCCTATTTTCATTCGACCGTTCCTTCCCCGTCAGGTGGTGGAGCCGTTAGTAGCGTTGTCAAGATTCTTCCAAAAGTTATGCACAAGGGAAGTGACAAAATCTGATCTCCGGGAAATGCAACAGGACATTATTTATATCATGTGTAAATTTGAGAGAATATTTCCTCCAAATTTTTTTGACATCATGCCGCACCTAATGATTCATCTTCCCGAGCAATTGTTGCTTACCGGTCCAGTACACTATACTTGGATGTATCCTATGGAAAGGTATGTTTTTTACACCTAATGTTTTTATTGTACATGTTCATTGTATAATCGTAACATATGACAACAAATTTATTTATTTACAGACAACTTGGAGACTACAAAGCTTATGTGGCTAACAAATCCGCGCCTAAAGGATGTATAGCTGAAGCATATATTGTGCACGAATGCGTCACCTACATGAAGTTGTATCTAGGAGCATTGAAGGAAACTCCACAAACCATACCGGTTGATGAACCGAAGTTTAACCTTTCCATTCTCTAATGATGTTGAAGTTTATGGAATTTTACCAGAGTCCTACAAGTTGCAACCCCATGAGCTCGTCATAGCCCATTGGTGGGTATTGATTAACTGTCAAGAAGTTGAATACTGGAAAGACATTCATCTATACCCTAATTATCCGTCGGCTTAACTGTAAACCATAACCCCTAAACCCTATAATATAGCCGACGAATACCCTAATTATTCGTCGGCTAAAGTTAAATGAATAAAATAATAATTTATACCGCTAGTTGCGTCTCTTCGATATGAAACTATTTGTAGATGAAGGTCCGGACAGAATACATAATTTAGGCGGCCAAATCACCGTTTGTTTGTGTTTAGGGGTTTGACTAACGGGATTGACCGTGCGGATCAAGCCCTTAAGTTTGTCCGATGATGCTGAAAATTTACCCTCACACATGTTTCAACATAATGATGATATCTGACGGTCGGTTTTTCGTTTCACAAGATAAAATATATAAATTGTACATAAACTTACTAAATAAATATAAAATGTACTTTAGCCGACGAAATTACTAAACATTCGTAGTAATTTCATCGGCTAAAAGTGGGACTATAGCCGACGAAATTTTTTAGTAATTTCGTCGGCTATAGTACCACTTTAGCCGACGAATTTAGGGTTTTGTCGGCTAAAGTGGGACTATAGCCGACGAATTTTTTATTTCGTCGGCTATAATTCTTCCTATATATTCGAACCCAGCGACAGAACCCCATTTCCCAACAATTCAGAATTTTCGGCCGACGGTTTCTCTCCATCTCCTCTCGATTTCCTTCCGTTTTTTCGACGAATTCTGGCCTCCACTCCGCCTCTCCCATCTCCCAAACAAATAAGGTATGCTTTTTGGTTGTTTATATTGTATTATAGAACTAATTTCAATTGTTTTTTCAATATATTGAATTATATGATAATTAGGGTTTGTGATAATGTTGTGGTTGTACTTCTGTTGTGGTTGTGATAATGTTGAATTATATTCGGTGTATTTACTGAATTTGGGTGTATATTTGGGTGTATTTAGTGATTTAGGTGAATTTGGGTGTATTTAGTGATTTTTAATATATTTGGGTGTATTTACTGAATTTGGTATATTTAGTAAATTGGGTGTATTTGGTATATTTAGAAAATTGGGTGTATTAAGTAAATTGGAAATTTTTAATATATTTGGGTATATTTAGTGTATTTGGTATATTTAGTAAATTAGGTGTATAAAGTAATTTGGAAATTTTTAATATGGTTGGGTATATTAAAATATTGAATGGTATATTTAATATATTTGGGTATATTACAATATTAATTGGTATATTAAATTGATTTGTGATACTGTTGTTCATTTTTTATAATTTTATATATTTAACAAAATATTAATTATATTATTTAGGATGAAAGGATTATTTAGTAAATCGAAGAGTTCAAAGGGCCAAAGGGGTGAATCGTCTGAGAGAACGTCTAGCAACCCTCGGGGTTCGAATCAGGGCCCAATGACGGCCCGACGGGCGTCTCTTCTAGAGCCGACACAGCGACAGGCCACACATTCCTCCAGGCAGCCGGATGCCCCTCCCGCCTCCAGGCAGTCTAGCGCCCCTCGCTCCTCCAGACAGCCGGACGCCCCTCACTCCTCCAGGCAGCCTAGCGTACCTCGCTCCTCCAGGCAGCCTAGCGTCCCTCACTCCTCGAGGCAGCTGTGGCCTCCGACTCAGGCGGAGGTGTCTGCACCACGTATGCCTGAGATACACAGGGCACCGGCAGCGGGCCCTACTGCATCGGAGGGTGGGTCTTCCGGGATACAGATGCCGCCGCCTCTTCTCTACCTTCCGCGCTTTATACCGACATTACCTGCAGTCGATGACTCAGGGGCGCCGATTTATCCACTACCCCTGCAGGTGACCCCATCAGCGGTGTACCTGTTCGTGTCGTTTGATACAGATTTAATTTCTGCGAGGTTATCATCGTCAACGACAGAGTCGGAGTCCGTCGCATCCGCCCCAACGCCCTCAGGTAATGATTATATAAGTAATTTTGTTATGTTATAATGTTATAATAAAATTAATTTACTAATAATCAATTTATGATTATTAGGGACTCTATCCCTAATATTGCAAGATGTGGAATGTGCCAGGAAGATTCTTGTGTGGGACATGCCATCATTTACCCAAATGACGGATAGTTCAAAGACATCAAGTCTACTATTTAGTTAGTAAAGTAAGCATGTTTCCATAAGGGAGGGTTCAAAGGCTCATAACCTACCTATCCTTCGTAGGTTTCAACCGTAGAAAACTATCACCAAGTCTATCGAGTCTTTTGGTGGCTAATTTTCATTCATGTAGGGAATTGTTGGAAAAATGGCCTAAATGACCATTGATTAAACCAAATAATTCAAGTGATTTGCACTTTTAATTAGATGATTGGATGCATGATTTTGTAATCCTTGTAATGAGGGCTATAAAATCATGTATTCATATGTATAATTTTGTTGTAGGGTGAATGAGAAATTATCACCCAAAGATGGCTAGTTCAAATGAGAAAAATGAAGTTTCTCCCACATTGGAAAAGTGGGAGAGGAATAAGGCTTTAAATAGAATCTCACACTTTGAAGGTGTAACCATGACAAGCACCCATGCTCTCTCTTGCGCTCGCACGGGGGGGGATGGGTACAAATCACAGGTCGGAAGCTCAATTTCTTCACTTCAGCCCGCGCAACCTGCGGACACGAATGCAACTCAAATTTGTTACCCGAGAGCCCAGGTTGTTTTTGAACTGACGAAATTTATTTTTTGACCTTTTCATGTCTGAAAGCTGTAACAGACCTTTTAAGTCTTGTTATGACTTTGTAACAGACCTATTAAGTCTGGTTATGACATTGTAACAGACCTATTAAGTTTGATTATGATTTTGAAACAGACTTATTAAGGGTTGTTTATGATTACAGTAGCCTATTTTCCGAAGACATACATCATCCATATACCCCACCTGTATTTATACAAAAGACAAAGAATCAGTTATAACATTCAGATCCAAAATTTCATATTAAGAAAAGGAGGTAAACAGTAGGTTATGAATCCAAATATTTGTTAGATTATCAATGAGGCAAAAAAAGAAATTTTTCCGTGAGATGAAGAAATATTAGAGTAGATGGAGACACGAGAACATGTTTTTATGGGGAAGGTGAGCAGCTTCTCACTTTTGTAGCAAAGTTAAAGCAGTTGAAGGCGTAAATTCCATACTTTTTATCAGTAGATTCCGTCATATATGATAGTGTGCATATCTTTGGGTTGCTTGTGAGTATCTCATTGGTTGTTTTCTTAATTAATCTTCGTCTTGTATTAATCCTTTACAATAGAAATGAAAAAGAAAAAGAAAAATGAGAAAAACCAATAAATAAATTTAAAGGTAAATTATATGATCGAAGAGATGAAAAGCTTAGCTACTACAATGAATGCAATTTAACTATTCTCAATTGACTCCAAACGTACCATTTCAATACACTACAAGGATAAGTATTAAAGCTGACAAAAATTTTTCGTCGGCCTGTTCATCAGATTCGTCGGCTAAGGTTATAGCCGACGACACGTCGTCGGCTAAGAAGTCGTCGGCCATAATTCGTCGGTTAAAGTTATAGCCAACGAAATACAATCTGTCGTCGGCTATAATCCAACACTTAGCCGACGACATAATATAAAAAATTCGTCGGCTATAGTCAGACTTTAGCCGACGAAATATCAATATTTCGTCAGTTTATACTTATGACTTTGGCAGACGAAATTTTAGCCGACGAAATATTAATATTTCGTCGGCTAAAGTATTTTTAAAAATTAAAAATGAAATAGAGAAAAGCCGACGAAATATATTTCATTCGTCGGCTAAAGTATTTTAAAAATTAAAAATTAAATAGAGAAAAGCCGACGAAATAATGTAGACTTCGTCGGCTTAAAAAGTACTATAGCCGACGAAATTTACCATATTTCGTCGGCTAAAGGTTGTTGAAAAAAAAAAACTAGTATAGCCGACGAAATATGGTAAATTTCGTCGGCTATAGTACTTTTTATACTACAAACCCAACAAGCAAGCTGACAAATTACAGAAACAATTTCATAACCAACAACAACACACCATCAAAAGTAACATAAACATTTTGCATTAAATTTTCAATTTATAAATTGTTCAGAAACCTAAAAAGTAAATAAATAATTGTTTATAAACCTAAAAAACTAATTAAATAATTGTTCATAAACCTAAAAAACTAAATGAAGTCGATATCGTCTAAATCAATATCTGCGCCAGGATGAGGTTGCTGGGGAGTTTGGGGAGGTTGCGGCGGTTGAGGTAAGGGAATAGGCGTGGGCGTGGGCGGAAGCGGAAGTCCCTGAAGCTGTGCAGCTGAAAAATCTTGCATGTACTGGAACATCTGCTGCTGCTGTGCCTGCTGGGTGGCATATACTGCAGTATGATACTCTTGTAAAGCGGCAGTATATGCTGTCTGGGCGGCAGTATATGCTGTCTGGGCGGCTTGCTGTTCCCGTAACATCTGAACTTCCGCCTCAAGCTGAGTCGTTCTGCTGCTAAAATCCGGGAGTGGTCTTCAGTACCCCCTCGCCCTTCTTTCCCAGACCCCGACAATAGAAGTTATTTCCTCGCGGTGGGAATGTTGTGCCCATGATCCTGGCCCCAACGCTGAGATTCGAAGTGTCGATCCGGGACATGGCTTCGGACATGTCTTCCTCTTGCGTGTCAGGCCATGTCTCCCTGACTATAGCAGCCATCACCTCGTCACTAGCCTGCCTCACCCTCGCCTAATTTGATAGGAAAAAAATAATTAACATTTCAAAATATATATATATATATATATAAATATAATTTACTAAATTTTAAAACGTAAAACGACTTAAAATATTCTCCTGGGAGTCAGGATATGCCTTCTCGTACGTATAGACGTACCGGTTGACCTCTAGATGTTCCCTGGCCGCCTCCTCCATCAACGATGCAAACGGTCTAGAACCGGCATGATGGTTCCTTATGTTGCGTTGCCGGTTTTGAGCGTTCACCCGGGAAACGGCCTACAAAGGAATCAAATTAGTAAAATATTTTAAAACGTATTAAATATAATTCAATATAATAAATAATTATTTTTAATTACCTGTTTATGTGGGTTGTTGAATTCCGATATCAGAAGCCAACGTCATTCGTATTCCCTGAACTGGAACTCAAGGGGGGTGCCAGAACGTTCGTTCCCATGCGTAGTCCAGTGGATCCGTAACTCGTTCTTCCACTCCTTGTACCTGTAATACGCCAAAAAAAATATAAATATTATTAATTATACATAATTTTCTTTTGTCCTTAACTTTGCAACGTACCTTTCCCCATGCACAACGTCCGCCCAAGTGTTCCTCAAGTACTGGGGAACGTCAAACCACACCTGCATTAAAACATTTATTAGTTTAGGCGTTCATAAATCTACAATGTAATAAATAATGTTAAATGTGAATTTTGTTATACTTACCGACATGGCGTTGTGGACCATGTCCTTAACCTCCTGTGGGACCTCGCCTTAGTCTGACCACAACATAGGGACTCTATCCCTAATAAGCGCTCCCACGCGGCGGTGGTGTCGAGGGGCAGGACACACAGTCGATCGAGGGAGAGAGAGAGAGAGTGAGATCGGAGAAGAGAGAGAGAGAGTGAGATCGGAGAAGAGAGAGAGAGTCTCCCGGTCAACCCCCCTTCTATATATATATATATATAAATCCAACGCCCCAGATCAAATCTTTGATTGATCGACGGCCTAGACTAAATTATAAAAAGTTATCATGAACAGTAAATATATATTTTACCATTTACTATTTACCGCACAGTAATGACACATTATCTCGAATAACCTTCGCATTCGAACTCCGATTAATTCATAGGACATACCCGCGAGTTCGTATTGACTCCCTTTACAACTTTCCTGAAGGAACTTTCCCCAAATTCTCGACTTATCGCAAAGTCATCTTTTTACGATAAGGTAAATAACATCTATTACTTCCGTAAATTGAATAAATTCATAATAAACAGCTCGTAGCTCCAAAAATATTCCGTACGTACCGGAGGACTCATATTATCATAATCTACCACCCCTGGATATAAATTCTATTTTTCTCCAGAATCGAGAATATCTCGATATTAAACTCGAATATAAATTCAGGGGAAACTAACAGTGCGGTTACAACCCTCTGTAACCCCTCTGTAAAAAGGGAAATTTTGGGGCGGGGTCTTACAGCTTTGGCGCGTAGACTTGGTGACGCTATACGTTAGCTGATGTGGCAGCTTGTTACTAGCATATGTCGTCATTGCGATCAATACGAGAAAGTGACAAGTTCGAGATGTTACTTGGCAAAAGGAGATGTAAGATCAACAATCGAATCGACTATTACACTTCGATCGTGGCTTGAGCACTCGTTACACGAGGTAACAAAAAAGTGGAAATACTTATGAGTATACATGCCATGGCATCGACATTATTGTTCTGGTCACGAGCATGAATTTGAGGTTCAATGGAATAATTAGTGACCATGACGAGAAATGGACTCACGGTAAGCGAAGTCATTGGTGAACTTAAGTCACCAGATTATCGGTGGTGACGTTGTCACACGTGTGGATTGGCAAAGTTGAGCCATCATGATTCTTAGAGGAACAAAGAATGACAGAGAAATTGACCCTTGACCAATGACTAGTTTAGTTTGTGAATTTCGTGGATAAAATTTCTTTAAGGGGGGTAAAGTGTGAGACCCGTATGTTTTTATCGTGGTTAACGACGAGTTACTAGGTTTAAGCCGCGCTTGGTAACTTCACGTGTGAACGACCACGTTCATTTTTAAGTTTTTCTAAATTCTTCAAATTCCTTATTTAAGGACTCGATGTCATAGTACGTGTCAACACGAGTCTCCCGGCATTTTCAAAAATTCACAAACTAGAATTATTCTAAGTTGAAAATATGATAAAGATGAGATTAGGGATTTCGAAAATTCACCACCGAATATGCTACAAAACAATGTATCATAACCAAGATTTTCATTACCAAGTCATGAAAAGGTTCAATCAAGAATAAACCGTGAACGCGCTACGTAAATTCTTATTACTTCCCTTAAATACTTAAAGCAAGATGACGCACCATTACCAAAGCCTTTAGAATAATCGATAAAGGTATATGACGCCTATCCTATCAACATATTATCCTAAACATTAAGAAGAACCTTGGAAGTTTGATTGAACAAGTATGCAAAACTAACGCCTACCTAGCATGCAAGTCTCTCTAATTGGTTTCACCTATTATCCTATAGGCTCTACTACTTTGAACTAAGCCGTATTAACCATTTACGAGATTAAATAACCTAATTCTAGCCCCAATTACAAGTTCATAATATTCTATGTTGGCAAACATGAACATAAACAAGCAAAAATTCTCTATAAAACAAAAGCAAATAAACGAATCATAGCTAAACAATTATGAAATCAAGGTTGTGAAACAAGGTTTATTGCATAATTCAGGGCTTCAAACTTCCACCACTAAGAAAGGAAAACTAGCCATACATAGTTGTAGAAGTCATACAAAACAAATAAAAATTCAAAAGATTACAAGGGAGAAAGAAAGAACTGTGGATGGAGATAGAATTGTTGATGATCTTGGCGGCTTTCTCCTTGATGATTTCTTGTGTTGCAATGTCTCTTGGAGGCTAATATGCAGTAGAAGGCTTAGAGGTCATTCAAATGAAGAAGAACAAGTCGAATTGATGCCAGGGTCTAGGTTTTATAGCATCTAAGTCTTCACAACTTCCTTTTCAGACTATGTTCCCTTCTTTGACTAGGATCAATGTTTGGACTTCTCTTTGGACATGTTTCACAAACCAATTTGTCTTGGTTCTTGGGCACATAATAACACTGATATCACGTCATCCTGGTGCCCGAAAAAAGCCTTGAAAAATGAAGAAAATAAGCAGCATGCAGTTTTTAGCTTTTTGTATTTGCAGCTTCTATTTTGGTGAAGTGGTTCCATTGAGTTTCCTTAATATTTTTGACCATATGAATGATAAAACTTCATCCTTGACATCTATATTTCATATTGGAATCCTTTCTTGCATCATTTGAGCTCATATTTGCATTATCTTGCTCCACGAAGTACCTAAGAAAATAACAAAGTTAAAACTGACTTTTTAAAGAAAAATAGTCAAGTAAGTGCAAAGGTTAAACTCTAAAATCATCGTATTTTATGCTTCAATCAGGTACATTTATCAATATGGTTTATGGAGTTTCCTTTAACGCTCCTAAATACAACTTCATGTAGGTGACGCACTCGTGCGCAATATATGCTTCAGCTATACATCCTTCAGGCGCGGATTGATTAGCCACATATGCTTTATAGTCTCCAAGTTGCATATAAATCAAGTTGCAAAGTGTTATGATTTTTGAACATGTATATTGAGCAATTCAGGTGTAAAAATGTACTTTTCCATGGGATATATCCAAGTGTAGTGTATTGGACCGGTAAACAACAATTACTCGGGAAGATGGATCATCAGGTGAGGCATTATATCAAAAAATTGGAGGAAATATCCTTTTCAATTTACACATGATATAAATTATGTCCTCTTGCATTTCCCGAAGATTAGATTTTTTCACTTTCCGTGTGTATAACTTCTGGAAGAATCTTGACAACACTACTAACGGCTCCACCACCTAAAGGGGGAAGAAACGGTCGAATGAAAACATGGAAGAGACGTTGTAGCAGGATATGACAGTCATGACTCTTTAACCTGTACATCTTATTGTCCCGGAAGTTCACGCATCGGGTTAGATTTCCTGCATAGCCTGAAGGATACTTCATGCAACTCATCCACCTGAAAATTACGTTCTTCTGGTCAGGCTTCATGGTGTAAGGAGCTTGAGGCATTTTATTCTTTCCTTCTTTCAACCATATATGTCTTCTTATAATCATTTTTTAGATCAATGCGTGCCTTAGGACCGTCTTTCGCCTTCCCCTCCAAGTTCAGCTCTATGCCTACCACACAGTCACACACATTCTTTTCTATGTGCATTACATCTAGGTAGTGCATGATCAACAACTTACTCCATTATGAGAGTTTCCAGAATATTCTCGTATGTGTCCAGAATTTGTACTTGTCAGGTCTTTCAGGTATTGCCGCCACAATATTAGGATGATTACTGAGCTGTCCAAAATCGTACTCATTAAGCACTGCTAAAATTTCTTCCCCAGTCCATCTTCTGGGAGGCACACAATTTTCTACGGTCCCATCAAATGTTTTGTCATCGAACCGTCATTCGTGATTATATGGAAAAAGAGTACAGTGATCCAGTTTGCATACCTTGTTGCAATGACTGGTGCTCCTCTCATCGCTAAAGCACTCTGAATAAGCCTTATATCCCCTAACAACGTTGCCCGACAATATCCCACAGGCAGGAAAATCACTGATGGTACCAACAACCATAACATGCATCAGGAACATCTCGTGCATGTACTTGTTAGAAGTAGGGTGACCAAAGTCTAAAAAAATTAAGCTTTTCAATCAAGGGTCTCAAATACACATCGAGACACTTCCCTGGATAACCGGGCCATAGAATCAACAAACTCAACATATTGTATTCCTTCTTCATGCACATCCATAGAGAAAGGTTGTACGTGCAACACCCCGGGAGGGGGTGATACAATGACCATGATTTTAAGCCAATAAGAAGCCAACACATCAAAAGGACGTGCCGACAACTCATTAAACTAAAGTTATAGGTAATTTAGCAGGTAAATTAAATTTTTAAGTTTGAGTGGCACCACAAGAGTTTAACAAAACATTTATCAGAGTTTTCCAATTTCGCTGAAGACCAATTAAAGGGCCAATTAAAACCTTAAATGACAATAATAAAAACATATAACAAGTTTAATAATTTAGAAAAAACACCTTTTATAATATTTATGTTAAATACTATAGAAAAAGACTCGAATGGTAGAGCATGACAAGTGAGTACGGCTCGAACAAAACACTGAGTAGAAAATGAGACTTCACACACCTAGCTCCCTCTACCTATCCCGTCACAGTACACAATACCTGCAAACAACCTGTTGTAGGGGTGAGCGTCGTCCTCGCGTGCTGACATATAGGCCTACCAATGCTAGGTTTGAAATCCATAAAACCATATAGATATACATATAGATTTGAGCTCGAAATAAAACAATTTAGAAAATCTTGGCACACAAAAACCATCTAACCTCGGGTTTTCTTGGCACAATCATAAATCATTTATCTCATAATATAATGAAAAATTTCTCGAGGCATCGACCATGAGCATACAAAGACAATGCAATTACATATATAGGCAAAACCACTAACAAAGGGGGTTTAGCTCTCCCTACCTAGAATTGTCATTCCTTACGTAAGCTTCAAACTCCTAAGTACCGTCTCCGTAATCCGAGGTTTTCACGTACGCTGACTTGTCCGATGAATCACTGTAAACTAGAGCAGCTTAGTAACGAAGTAACAATAACAGTCCAATTGGACCCTAGCATTCCTAGTTTGACTAGGAATGACCACATTGACCAAGTTGATCAACCAATTCCATTTATGACTCTTTAACCTTTTTAGTAGAGGTGGGATCGGTATGGGACGATATGAGATTTGACCTATCCCGATACCGATCCTAATTTTTTTTCGGTATCGATACGGACAGGATGTGTGATTTTAAAATTTGGTACCGAACCGTCCCGATACCGAAAAGTTTGGGACCAATCGGGATATAAGGTTTTAAGTTAGGATTTTATATCTATAAATTAAACAATTACTTTTGTACTATATTTATGTAATATTTAACACTTTTTAGTAACATAAATCAATAAACTAACATAATTAGATGATTTCATCATATTAAATTAATTAATTCTTCATTATAAATACATTTTTTTTTCTTTAAAACTAGTAAAATTATAAATTTAGGAGAATTCGAGACGGTTATTCGATATTTTACAGTAATGATCTACACATCATGTTCTAGACATTGAAATATGGAGTTATGCAAATCTAACTTGAAAGTGTGTCAAATTAGAAGCCTCGCATTTTAATTTCAGAACGGGATCCCGCTCTGGATACATATATATAAATATCAAAAAATTTGTGCAATTCTCGATCCCTCATGTATGTCAAAAAAGTGATCCCTTAGTGGAAGAGTTCTATATATATAGGGTTCTTCCACTAAGGGTTCTCTCTTTTGATATATTTGAGGGATCAAGTATTAGACCAACTTTTCGATCACAAATCTACATCTTCACCATTGAATACTTAGATTTATATATGTAGATCATTTCTTCAAAATTTCATCCAATTTGGTGATCGTTAAGGCTTTGAACTAGCTGAAATCAATGGACGCATCAAATCTGTCAAGCATGAACCGTTCATGCTTATAATTTTAATTTGCAGTTTTGATCATCTTATAGACAGATTGGATGAAATTTTACATAAATGATCTAAATATATGAATCTATAAATGACAGTGAAGATTTTAATTTGGTAATTAAAATATTAATGTAATCTTTGATCCTTCATATATGTAAAAAAAATTCCTCATTCAAAAGAGACTATATATATTTGCACCAGCTTATTCAATATTACATATCAACTATCATCACAATTGTTTATTATCGTGCTTATCAACTATCATCACAAGTGGTTTATTATCGTGCTAATTAAGAAAGTGATAAGCAACTTGATAGCTATCTTTTTTTATTTTTGGAGGAAAGAGTCGTGTGTAATTTGAGTATATAGGAGCACTTGCTTTTCACGTCCCCTCTTATTTTGAAATTAGAATATAGCTAAAGGTCCAAGTCAATCTCTAACCATTTTTCTTAATTTCCACAGCTAGCTGGATCGATAAGACTCTTGAAAATACGTACTACATGAAAATGACTGCATGTTGATCTCTGTAATTTCAAACTTTTTTTTAGGGCTCCGGCCACTCGGATCACTCCAAACACAACTAATTAAGCAATTATATATAGAGTTTATAATAATTAATATCAATTGGGAGTTCAATAGTACAATTGTTTGACATAATATAAGTTTAAAAGGAACTTCCTGAAAATTGGAGACAAGGACCATGAAATAATTTATAAATGAACTGGATCGACTTGGTTTCCAGTCTTAAAAAAAACAAGATTTCTAACTTAGACTTCTATTTTAGATGAATTTTTATTGGCTGATCCAAAAAATGGGGATGCGTTTTCTTTCGTCACGTCAGCAGGTACGTAGTAGCTAGTGTCGATCGAAAGCAACAACTCCCAAAACATATATAATTAGGATGAAAATGGCCTAGCTACCAAACTTAGTTTGATAACCAGCTAGCAATAGCTATAGCGATCAAGTTTAGATCAAGTTTGTATACGCATATATACATATATATAGAACCAATTTGAATCTTATTGTGACACATATGTTGTTTTCACATATTGTAATGAAAACGGATGGAATCAGTTTCATCCATAATAGAGACATTAGCTAGCTAATCAAGCCTTCAAACAAAAATTAAGTGAAGATATATATTAGCTATAACATCACCGTACCTCGTGCATAATTATATAGCAAATTGGATCCACAAATGAACCCTTCGCTTTTGTTCTAAATATTTGATTTCGTATAATCCTTATTAGATTTATAAAATAATAATAAAAATAATAAATAAATATTTGATACATTTCTTTTTAATTTGTAGACTCATCAGGAATAATTAAGTGCAATACCTAGTGAAAGAAGTCCAAAATAAAATTAGGGTTTGGACAATCTAGCACTAATACTAGCTAGAGAATGTGTCCATATACCTTGAACTAAATAAGACAACTAGCTAGTGGAAGCAGGTTGGCTGCAGCAGGCTCCTCTTCAGAAATTTCTAACAGACAACGCTAGCTAGCTTTATCTAGTTGTTAGGCTGCTGATAGCAACTCTCCACCTCTAATAAGCTCCAACATGTATCCGCTTCACCTGCCACCACCAAAAGCATGAATTTCTCTTAAGAAACTTAGTCTTTCTCCTTTTGGTGTACAATGGAGGCTGGCTGGCTAGCTAGCTAAAGACCCAGAAAGCACAGCTAAGAGATGTACATGAACATTAATCCATCATTTGTTTATGCATTAATCCATCTTTACCATATCTATATAGTATTCTAGTTCAACATATGAACATAGTCCTCCTCATTTGAGTGCTGCATGACATGCTTTTGTAGCAATGCATATTGAAATTCATGAATCTACAACACATATTTGTATTGCAGCATATGTCTGGTCAATTAGAAACAGTAAGGGGTCCAATGAAATGACCCTTTGATCATGTTTTTAGTGCTTCATCTCAGCCCTACCACAAAAATTTTGACTAAATTCTCTCGGAAAATTTGCAAATATCTCTAGTTATTGTCAAAAACCCTTGTTTAGTTTTCTTGTGTCCAAATTTTGACGTGTTCTAGGAATTTATGGCATGAATTCTAATCACCACCAACCGTGTTTGAATTCTTAGAAGACTACCTATGTAGTTCATGAACTTTTAAAGTGATCAATATAATACCCAGACTCTCCTTTTAGTATCAATAACATACATGTTAGAGACAAAAGTGTAAAAACAACCCATTTTTTATAGTGTTGTACTTAGGTTATTTTGCAAACTAAAACCTATTCACATATCAACTTAAGAACTAGTCTTCAATATGCCAAGACTTAACCTAACGACTCCTGTCTAAATGATTACTGTACTAGAAGAATCATTGTTGTCTTAAAGTGAAAGATTCATAGTTTTTAGTATGCAAAAAAACTTAAATACAAAATTTAAATTAGCAATTGAAAGTAAAATAATTTAAAAAAAATATTTTTGTGACGGAATTATAGGCACAAGTTAGAATTTATTTAACATAATATAACTACAAATACAGAACACAGAGTCTTGCTCTTGGATAAACAGCTATAAGGTGTTTAGCTACTCATAATTATAATTACAAGTACAAATACTTACTTGTAATAAAAACACATCACACAGAATGATTATAGACTAAAATCTTCACACAATACTCACACTCTTATACTAGAGACATTGTTTACACACTATTTCTCTGGCTTTCTGACTTCGAGAGGAAGGTTGAGAGTGTTTCCAACTTCTGTTCCAAGTTTTCCGATGTCTTCTCTTGGAAACTTGAGGCTCCTTATATAGCACACGGACTTCAAACCTGAATTAATCACAAATAAGAGAAAGTGGGAGACATGAGGAAAAAACTTTACTTTTAGCAAAAGTAAAGCTATTTGTTTTCATGCGTCGGCAACAACAAGGAAGGACACACTAACTTTAACAAAAAAAGAGAAAACACAAGAGAAGAGAAGATGATTTGAGTTGGTGTTTCGAATGTGTTGAATCTGTTTTGAGTAGTTTCCAAAATGGGTTGAATGTGTGTTTAGAACAACAGAAGTGATTGTTATAAATACATGGGGAAACCATCAACTACTTGAATTGTCATGAATTCTGATTGATATGTTACAACCCATGATATTCCAACCTTTGGCATTCTATGCTACAACTTTTCATGTCACGCCCTGACCCAAGTTTACCCTTCTAAACCTAGATAAGGACGTGCGGGACCCAACCCAAGAGAGATTTACTCGAAATCTCCCTTGAGCCTGGATAACCCTCTTTCCAAACCAAATTCAAACAGTCCAAACGGTACCAGAATAGACCTCATAACAGGAGGTTATCCCGATTCCTGCATTTGGATCTCAAACCAACCATTTAAAGAACCTAGGGGTTCTAATAATATTTGTGACTGCACCCGAATCCCGGTCAGGCTGCCTACATACCCTGTCCTCAAGGATCAAGCCACACGTAGCTCTTGTTTAAGTAACGCCCTAACCGGACGAATCCCGCTTTTCTAATTATCCGTCGATCTATTAATACGGATAGCTTAAGCTCATCCTAATCCAGAGGTTAAACTCTCCGCTGAGGTATCCACCGTCCAACTACTTATCAGGATTAACTCTAACATTTAACCAAACTCGTAAACCACAAATACACATATAAATATAACATACAAGCTTCCACGAAAATAACCAATCCTCTATGGGTAGTATTGTCAAGTTAGCGTAAAAAGCAGTTTGGTATTTATGCTCAGCCACCAAGGGCATTTCTAGAATGTCACCCTCTAAGGGCAGCCCTGTAATTAACTAACACTAACATGGGCAATAAAGTCTTTTTAACATCAGGGGTAGTCCCGTAATTAAACATATTGACTCGATTCGGCTAAACGTCGCATTAAACGACAACCGAAACTGGCAAATTATTTATCCACGCGCTCGTATCGACGAGTACATGACCCTGAGACAACTCATTGCCCCAGATGATGTCAGCTGCTCCACGCCGGAGAGCCAGTCGGGTCGAGAACTGGGTCTCGACACCGTACTATGCAAGCTCAGAGGCGTTGATCCAGGCCGAACCGGACCACGCCACCACCACAGGGAGGCTCGCACGGAGGAGAGGAAGAGATCCCGACCGGTCTCGACGTCTCCAGTGGCCGGATCTCGCTGTAAAAGTCGGGTCGGGTCAGCCGGGTTCGGGTCGGGTCAGTTCAAATTTTTGGATGGTGAAGGAACACGCGCGCACGTGGAAGGGGAGAAGAAAATGGAAATCTTTCCATTTTTGGAAACCACCTTTTCTATTTATATACTTCCTAAAAACGGAAACCCAACTTCCGTTGACCATAACTTCTTCCCACGATATCCGATTCACACATGTCGCATGTCCACGGACTCGTATCGTCGAGCGCTCCAACTCTAGTGAAGGAAGTTTTCCGAGGAACTCGACGTAATAAACAGTCAACCTTTGACCCCTTTAGATAAGTCGTTTCCACGCATCCCCTAACTCTTAACACTTCGGCACTCTTCCCTAAGGTACTAATACGTTCCAATACCACTAAAATTTCCAAATTTTACACTCATTAATATTTTTGGGGAAATTTACAACGTAGTTACAACCCTCTGTAACCAGCCTAGTCCCAGTAAAAAGGTAAATTTTAGGACGGGGTATTACATTTCATATTTTATGGTTGTAACCTTTCACGTTAGTGAGGTTACAACCTTTCACATTTTGTGAGGTTACATCATTTCACATTCTGTGAGGTTACATCGTTGCACATTCTGTGAGATTATAACTCATAGAATTCGATCAGTCAATAGACCGTACAAAGTCCATAACGCATGATTTCAAACAATTAGTCATATTTTGGTGACTATTCTTATTCACCTGACGTCGGGTGTTTAAGCCAGCATCAAATAAACCCTTTTTATCGTTAGTAGCGTAAGGCAAGTAGGGTATCGTATAGGGCCGGGGATTGAGGGTACCTTACAAAACAAGCGTTAGTAGACTGAACAATTATTACAAACTAAAAAGAAATTACAAAATTGACTATTGTTCCTAACAAACAATAGTAGAAAACCTAAATAAAAACCTAACCTAAACTACTCAGAAAATTACCAAAATTTACAGAGATATATTAGACACACATTAGCAGTCGAACAACTGTACAAAATTTCAGGGGAATCGGAGTTCATTTGATTTGAAAATAAAATAGAAGAAAACAGGGGACAGAAGGTTGATGAAAATCAAAAACCAAAAGAAAACAAAAACCTAAGCTACTATATACAAGTGATCAACATACTCATGCAACACATAACACGATAAACCATCAAGAACACATAACAACTTCATGCAAGGCTGGGCAACAACGTTCAAATTATCCTAGACACTAACCAATTTCGATTCTAATTAGAGCCGTTACGGTTGTCTAATCGTTAAGACTTCTCAAGTATTTAGAACCATCTTTGCGCTTGATCCTAAACATGAATGCTAACTCATTTAAAGACACGTTGCGTAGAGATTAAACAAGAAAACACTTAAGCACAAGAGTCAATCGGAAACATAATCTAAGGCATGAAGTCACTCATCCTATTAGCATGCAAATTATCAGAATTATATCCGTCCTAAGTTAATAACAAAGACCAAGACAACTTTGCGTATGAATCGATCAAAAATTGTTATGGTAGATAAAACCGCACCCTAAGGACAACCATGGCTAAGACAGCCTCAAGGATTGATTTAAAGGCAAAAATTCATGATAATTAATCAATTAGAAATCAAAAATACATAAGAACATGCTACTGCCCCTAAACCTAAATCACAAAATCATCATATATTCAAGAAGTTACAAATCAAAACATAGAACAATCAAAGATCACAAAGAAATTTGAAACCTATTCGAAAATATACAGATAATAATACATAAATCTATGAGAAAAATCACACTCTTACAACCTTGAAAGATTCAGTAAGTGTGAGGAATTCGGTGGAAAGATGAAGTGATTTGTATGACTTGTGGTGGATGAATCGGCTAAGCATTTTTCTGTATAGGGTTTGGTAGAGTTTCGGCTATGTAATTGCAAGGTAGTGATGATCATTTTCTATCTAAATACAAGCTTATTTATAGAGGAATACATAGGGTTCGGCAGCCACAAGTTCTTAACCAAATAGGTTTAGGTTTTCCTTCTTGAATTTGGTTTGCTTGGTCAACAAGACTTGGAGATTCGAGAGGCTTCTTTGTCTGAATTTTGGACTTCTAATTCTTCATTAGACTTTTCATTGGACTTCCTTTCATGAACTAGACTTCATGGATCGGCTGCTTTGCTTTCCTAGGTTCATCAGGAACACTTCATCTCGGTAGCAATAAGCTGCCCTGTTTCGGCAGACCGACCTTCCGACACTAATTTAGGCATAACTCCCTGCAGAAAATACAATTTCAAATGTTTTAGAAACTAGACTCACACAGCTTTCCGTGCATATATGGTACGTCTTCTAATTCCTTGTGAGTCGTCCTGAAGAAATTTTTGAAGTTAGGTGATGTGCCCAATAAATTCCTGCTTTTGCTGCTCTCGGTCGCTTTGATGTTGTTGTCTTCCATAGCTCCGATTCTCTTGATTTTTTCTCCCATGAACTCTTCTACATGTATCCTAAGTATGAGAGAAGTTAAATCAATTTATGACAATGTAAAATCTTCAAAGAATCATCACAACATATCTAAGAATCCATAAATCAGTTTTTGACAATTTTCGACATTTCTCCTTTATGTTTAACATGTTTTACATACAACTCTACCAAAAACTCTCGATTCTACAATATGACTCTAATCTACGACAATAAGAGATAAACAAGATACAAATAGAAGTAATAACATATTAAGAATGTCACATTTTATGCTCCTATCATCACCCTATAACTCATTTACATTCTTATATTTAAATTAATTAAATAAAATGATTATTTTCATAATTTTTCACAGTTGCCACTAGCTAGAGACCGACCATATAGAAAAAGGTTTCACTGATCGAGTCTAAATCCCAGAAAAAGCATGCATCCCACACAAAGTGGAGAAGCTAGCACAGTGTTTTGTTGGCACTCATGCACAGAAAGAAACAACCAACTTTAATTTCTAAAACTATAAAGCTAGAAGTCGTGCAGAAATCAAGTTCAGTAACAACATAGTGAGAAAAATGGATCGTAAAAACTTCAGAGATGAATGTGTTTCAAACATGTCCATGTCAAGACAGATCATCCAAATCGATTCACAGCCGTTTAATCGAATGCTTTCACGTCGACACAGATTGATAACGATATCTGCTGGTGTTTTCTGTGTGGATGACTTACTGTATCCAACAAATTCACGTTTCTTTAATTTCTCAAAATACATGTGTTTTGCTTCCTAAATAGATTTCCCGTGAAATATATCAACCTGCATTTTGTCTTCATCTTTCTTACACGTATGCTCACTGCACAGTACATGTAACAATCTCAGCCGTTGTTCAAATTTGGCCACCCTCTTTATATACCCTCACCATCTCTAGTACTCTTCCCTCAAACCAAACACTCTTTCAAGGCTAGCTAGTTTTCCCTTCCACTCCAGTACTTGAATTGCACCACAAACTTCTCTCAAACTCGAGCTAGCTAGTTCTTCCGATCGAGGTCGATTAATTCCTTCGATAAGCTATATAGAGTTGTAGATAGCAACGGCCAGCTTGAACAGTTTCCAGAACCAGCAGGTTTGTGATGAACTTTTTCTTTACTACTGTCCTTGTATGATTTACTCATTATCTTGCTAGCTAGGGTTTATGTTGAGTGTGTTTCATTTTTATTAACTACTAGCTATACTACCGGTGTATACTAGGGAAATGCTTCTAGTCATCAGAAGCAATATATATACGTACTTCTTAAGTTCTTATCAATACGTACAATCTTATTCAATCAATATTGTTTATTTCAGGGATATGCAGAAGCAGATAACCAAAAGATGACAGAAACTTGTACGATGGATGGAGCCGTTGATTGGAATGGCCGCCCTGCAATCCGAGAGAGAACTGGTTCTTGGGTTGCTGCAGTTCTCATATTAGGTATGTAATTAACTAACCCAAGCTAATTAAGTTCCATGCACACACAAAAACACACACTATAATTACAACATGAATTTATCTGTTTAATCTCAACATGTTTTATCACTTTTACGTGTTCGCATTTTTTGGTCTCATTGTTTCTCAATTGTCAACAGTTGGAATAGGAGCTAGTTTGGATTCTTTCCTCGATCATTTTCACTTTAAATTTCATTTATATTCCATTTTAGCTAAGAGATTCCTTTAGCTGCTAACATACTTACATAAAAATTATTCTTCGTAAACATGTTGATAATCTATAATTATATACTAAACCATAATTCAATGGCATCCTTATATATATGTTCATATAATTTTCTTTCTATGGTCAAATATATACATGTTTCATAATATATTGGTTATACTTATATCAGTTATATGAGTTTTCTCTTCTATTAGTGAATCAAGGGTTGGCAACATTGGCATTCTTTGGAGTAGGAGTGAACTTGGTATTGTTCTTGACAAGGGTATTGGGACAAGACAACGCTGAGGCAGCAAACAATGTCAGCAAATGGACCGGAACAGTTTACATATTCTCTCTTCTTGGGGCTTTTCTCAGTGATTCTTACTGGGGGAGATACAAAACTTGTGCCATCTTTCAAGTCATTTTTGTCATTGTAAGTTTCTTATTACCAATCAAAATCCAACTAATTAAATAATAGTACGATAAAATTATTTCCATATACGACATAAGCAGATATACGGTTCCTCATGAGGTTTGTTCTTTTCCTTTTGGCCGTAGTTATTGTGTGCACAAAATGATCTAGTTACTGTTAATTATACAAAATTTATTGCCAGTATAATTAGCGTAATTAGTTTTATTTTTCTCTACAGGGCTTGACATTATTGTCATTAACAACCTACCTATTCCTGCTCAAGCCAAAGGGTTGTGGTGATGAGAAATCTCCATGTGGAGAACATTCGAATTTCGAATTGGCATTGTTTTACCTCTCTATATATCTCATTGCACTAGGGAATGGAGGTTACCAACCCACAATAGCTACATTTGGAGCAGATCAGTTTGATGAGGACGACCCCGAAGAAGGCCACTCCAAGATTGCATTCTTCAGCTACTTCTACTTGGCTTTGAATCTTGGCTCCCTCTTTTCAAACACAATATTAGGGTATTTTGAGGATAAAGGAATATGGACTGTAGGGTTTTGGGCATCTACAGGCTCTGCTGCCATGGCTTTGATTTTGTTTCTTTGCGGAACTCCGAGGTATAGGCATTTTAAGCCTCAAGGCAATCCTCTTTCTAGGTTATGTCACGTACTAGTTGCTGCTACAAGAAAATGGAAGGTCAAGATCACGTCAGATGGAGATGATTTGCATGAGGAACATGTGAAACAATGCCCTGAAAATCAGACTAGGAAAATACTTCACACCCGAGGATTCAAGTGAGATCACATTCTTTCAAGTCGTTATTCTATCGAGATTTAAAATTAGTCATCATCATAGTTCTTAATTCTAGATCTATTTCTAAACAAGATTCATGCATGTTATTCAACAGGTTCTTGGATAGAGCAGCAATCGTCACAACAGAGGAGTCCAACCGATTAGACAGATGTGCTCAAAATCCATGGCGGCTTTGCACAGTGACACAAGTAGAAGAAGTTAAATGTGTACTGAGATTACTTCCAATTTGGCTGTGTACAATACTCTACTCCGTAGTTTTCACACAAATGGCCTCCCTCTTTGTAGAACAAGGCGCCGTAATGAAAACCACCGTGTCCAACTTCCACATTCCCCCAGCCAGCATGTCAAGTTTCGATATCCTCAGTGTCGCATCGTTCATCTTCATTTACCGGAGAGTTCTTGACCCACTTGTTGCTAAGATACGCAAAAGGGGACTCACTGAGCTTCAAAGAATGGGGATTGGTCTTGTCATTGCCATCATGGCTATGATCTCGGCAGGAATTGTGGAGTGTTTTAGGTTAAAATATGCAAGTTCAGATTGCGCCTCTACCGATTGTGAGAGTCCGAGTTCATTAAGCATATTTTGGCAAGTTCCTCAATACGTGCTCGTGGGAGCTTCCGAAGTGTTCATGTACGTGGGTCAGCTGGAATTCTTCAACAGTCAGGCACCAGATGGGTTAAAGAGCTTTGGCAGTGCACTATGCATGACTTCAATATCACTTGGGAACTATGTGAGTAGTTTGCTGGTTACGATTGTGATGAGATTTTCTAGTAGGGATGATATGAGTGGATGGATCCCTGGAAACCTTAACAGAGGTCATCTGGACAGGTTTTACTTTCTCTTAGCAGCTTTGACTACAGCTGATCTCATAGTCTATATAGTTTGTGCCAAGTGGTACAAGTACATCAAGTTTGAAGCAAAGGGAGGAGATGATCAAAACGAAAATATTAGGCAAGCTGAACTTGAAGTCTGATATTTCATATGTTCTTTAATAGACATCAAACTTGTGGGTGGGACTCAGGAATTTCCACTTGAAAATAAGATCGAGACGAATGGCTCTAGAATGAATGATATTGGACCATTTGTTTCCGTAGAGCAAACATTGCTTGCGGTGAAACTAGGGAAATGCTTTTTTCATTTCTCCAAGCTGAGCAAAATGTGTTGTAGAAACCATGTTTTCCATTTAAGAAGAAAATATTTTTTCTGTTTCATGTTCCATGATACAACACTAAAAAGTGGGTGTCTTCCATTTTTTTTTCGTTTTCTCTCAAATTTTTACAACATAATATATTAATGATCATTGATCCATATTTAGAGCATAATGAAGCCTAGTAGAGATCAACTCTGTTAGGGGTGGGAGTTTGTCGCCGTTGGCCGAGTTTCTCTCCATTTTTCCGATTCTGGTTTCATCTTCAGGATCGGTTGTGATCGTGGTGGGTAATCAATTGGGTGTTGGCAAAAATTGTCGTTGACATTCCAAAGCCTCGAGTTAGTCGATAGTAATTAGATCATCCACAATAAGAGTGACGTGTCTGAGTAACTTTTATTCTTTTGAAATGAGGGATCGAGAAGCAAGATAATGGTTTGTTGTCTGAAATCATATTGTTTTAACATATTGTGGCATCTTTCACACCCAAAGCAGCGTACATTCACATGTCGGTATCTTATTTATTGATCGGATATTTTAAATGAGAAGAAAATCAACAGGATGAAAATCTAAGAGGATAAGAATAGGAAAATTATAAAGATGAAAAAAAAATTATTGGAACCGGGTTAACGTAAATATATGTGGTTTATGCCCATTTTGAGCACATTATAAGGGCCGGGTGGTGGGTTCTCGGTTGTAGTGGTTCTTTTCGGAGTTGAATGGAAGTTCTGTTATCCATCAGACTGCTACAGATGAGTTGATATATCGCTTAATCCTTGTTATACGCTGAAAAAAGCACATGGAAGAAGGAAGAAAAGGGTTTGGATTGGAAGTAAAAGATCTTTGTCGTGCATGACTTAAAATTGGATTAAGGAATTATTAACAAAAAAACATAATTTGGTTTTGATTTTATTTTTTTTATTGTGGACTGTTATTCATAATTTTATATTTGTTATAGAATATTCTATCACGTGTATCTTGACCTTATGCCTTTAGGATATGTATCTAGAATAAAACTATGTATTCATTCATATTACCATATTGGTACTCTGTAATACCCTATATAAAAAGTCTCATATCAATGAATATGATGATTATTTTTCTCTCAATTTTCTCACACCTATATTCTTTGTGTAAGACCCCGCCTCAAAAATTTTCCTTTTTACCGGGATCAGACGGGTTACAGAGGGTTGTAACTGCGCTGTTAGCTTTCTCTGAATTAATATTTAAGTTTAATATCGAGATATTCTCGATTCTGGGGAAAAATAGAATTTATATCCCGGGGTGGTAGATTATGATAATACGAGTCATCCGGTATGTCTGAAATATTTTCCGGGGCTACGAGCAGTTTATTATGGATTTATTTAGTTTACGGAAGTAATAAATGTTATTTACTTTACCGTAAAATGATGACTTTGCGATAAGTCGAGAACTTGGGAAAAGTTCGTTCGGGAAAGTTGTAGTGGACGTTAATACAAACTCGTGGGTATGTCGTATGAATTAATCGGAGTTCGTATGCGGAAGTTATTAAGGATAATGTGTTGTTACTATACAGTAAATAACAAATTATCTATTTACTGTTCATGGTAACTTTTTATAATTCAATCTAGGCTGTCAGATCAATCAAAGATTTAATCTGGGCCATTGGATTTTGAATATATATATATATATAATATATATATATATATATTCAAAATCCAAAAGTGGGGAGGGGGAGAGACCGACTCGGTCTCGTCTCGAACAGTAGCGACGCCGATTGTCACTCCTCCATCCTCCAGCCGTTCCACGGTGTTGCAGAGGTGGCCGGAGCTTTGCCTCGACAACCCTGACCCCTTCATGGCCTTAAATCTCGTGGAGGAACTACGGTGGGATAAAAAAAGAGGAGAGAAGGTGATTGTGTTTCATACTATATCCGACGAAACATTAAATATAATCGTCGGCTAAAGTATTTAATAAAAAATATAAAAAATAACTATAGCCGATAAAACTTGCCATTATTCATCTGCTAAACCTTAAAAAAATATAAAAAATACTGTAGCCGACGAATTATAGCCATAAATCCATTCCAGTAAAAAAAACCCTTAAATTTTTAAATTATCATTCCAAACAACCTGCAAAATACACCAAAACAATTTCATATAACCAACAACACCAAAAATGGTGACAACACGTTGCTCATTAAAAACTTTATAAATTGTTCATAAACACATAAAACTATATAATCATTTAACTAAACCAAATTTATATCGTCTAAATCTATATCGGAGGAGGTTGCTGCTACTGAGAAGGTTGTGGCGGCTGAGGTAGCGGTATAGTTATAGGCATGGACAGAGCCGGAAGTCCTTGAAGCTAGGCAGCTAAAAACTCTTGTAAGTATCAAAACATCTGCTGTTGCTGGGTCTGTTGGGAGACATATACCGCGGAATTATACTTCTGTAAGGCGGCCGTATAGGCTGTCTAGGCAGCAATATGGGCGGCATGAGCGGCAGCCTGAGCGGCTTGTTCTTCCTGTAGTCTCTGAACTTCTGACTCTAGCTGAGTCTTCCTGCTACTAGTCGAGGATGCCTTTCTTTGAAATCCTAGAGTGGACTTCAGGACCCCCTCGCCCTTCTTTTTTAGACCTCGACAGTAGAAATTGTTTCCTCGTAGTGGGAAGGCTGTGCCCATGAACCTCGCCCATAAAATAATTAATTAAAATTTTACATATATATAAGTAAAAATTTTGAAAACGTAAGATGACTTACAATATCCTCCTGGGCGTTAGGATATATTTTCTCGTACGTATCGACGTACCGGTTGACTTATGGATGTTCCCTGACCGGCTCGTCCATCAACATAGCGAACGACCTAGAATCGGCATGATGGTTTCTTATGTTGTGTTTCCGGTTTAGAGGGTTCACCTGAGAAACGGTCTTCAAAGAAAAAACTAAAATATTAGTAAAATATTTTAAAACAAACGTACTTAATGAAAATTTAACCAATTATTTTTTAAATTACATGTTTATAAGGGTTCTTGAATTCTGCGCTAACTGGAGCTAACTCGCCGCTGTTCGGGAGAAATTACGGCGAGAAGGGGCGGCCTGAACACTGTTCATCGACACCTGATTTCTCCCTCCTCAGGCCACCTCTCGGTGAGTTCTATATATGGTTTTGTTGGGTTTGATGAGTACTATAATCTCCTAGAATTTGGTAAATTGATTCGAAGTGTGTAAGGAGAATTGAAGTTTGAATTGAATTTTATTTCGGGTTCTTGGATTTTTTGTCGATTGATCTAGTTAGAGGCCGAATTGGACTTCGAGTTGAACTAGGAAGTGATTCCAATTGACGAAACGAAGCTGTTGGTAAAATTTGGTGGCGATCGGAGGTCGCCGGAGTTTGGCCGGAATTCTCTGCCGGCGGCAGAGCTGTCGGGGGAGCCGCCACTTTTTGGGCGGTTTTTCTTGCCCATTAAATTGTAAAAATTAAGAGAAGACCATTGAAAGGAAGTTTCTAATTTTTTGGAGATTTATTTGATACGTTTAGTATTTTTGTAAGGTTTGGTTTATTAATTGGGTAATTAAATGACAACCGGTCGTTTAGGAAGTACCGGCTAGGCTTGAGGGTGTAATTAAGGGTTTTTACGCTAATGAGGTATTTGAGGCCGACTCCCCACGTTTTTTGAGAGGTGGTTAAGAATGAACGTTAAGGGTAGAGATTTATTGTTGTTGCCCTTACTTTAATTGTGGGATTAAGACCTGATTATGCATTTTAAACAGGACGTGGGGGAGCTCGAGCTGAGCAGCCTTCTGGTAGCCGGCAGACCTAGCGGCATCTGTGAGTGGACATTATTTTTAAATTAAATTGCATGCCATAGACTTTAATTAGTTTCTCTTTTATATGTGATTTCCTCCATTTTAAGTTTTACGATGATTTTGGGAAAATGAGAATTTTATACTTTTTAAAGATAAGTGAGCCGGAAAAGAGGTTCCTACCTTTCCCGTGATTTGAAAGGATTTTCCCGGGATTTGATTTTATTGTTATCATCGTTTTGGATTATGGAGGAGGATGAAATTTAAAAAGGGGAAACTTGGCTCTTGGATTTAAGAATTTTAAAGTAAAGTCAGAGAACCGGTTTTGGGTTCCTGGAAATGTTTTAAATCCAATGTATTTAGGGTAAAGTCATGGAGTTTTGACTTGGTTTTCGGTTTATTTTTCCCACGAGGTTTTTAAAGGATTTTAAAGGATAAGGTTATATGTATTGTATGCTAACATGGACCCTCTCCAGATGGAGTTGGTACCCTCTCTTGATAGTAGCTGGTCTGACTCTCTTCGCTGGTAGCTGGTCAGTATGACCCTTCCGAATAGAGCAGGTCAGCACCCTCTTCGATGGTAGCTGGTCGGTTGGACCCTCCCGAATAGAGCGGGTCATGGGACCCTCTCTGATGTCGGTTTTCTCGTGGTAGAGCGGGTCAGTTTTCTCGTGGATGAGGTTAATACCCCACATATTTAATTATGGATTTGAGCCAAGGGAGTTATTTAATGATTTATTTATTCATTGTCTATGATTTGCGTGCATAAGGTTTTCTTGGAAACTCCAAGGGAGGACATTAAAGAAAATAAAGTTTTTATATTTTATTTTTGTCCACTCACGCTAATATTTTTAAATGTTTCTCCCTTGGCCCTTCGTTTTAAATGCCCAGATTGCAGTGTTCGACTTGACTAGTCTTTGTGGAGGCCAGACATAGTACCGTCATTTTCCGAACTATCAATAGGTTCCGGGTTAACCTACTTGTAATCTTTCTCTGTTTTCATTTTTCCTTAGACGTTCTGATACACATCGGGTAGTTTTATTTGTTGGTGAACTCCTAGGGAACTAGAACCCTATGTAGCTTTTAAATTTAGAGTTGTTGTACCTTTTGTTAAAAATTAATTAGATGTGTATCTTGTGGAGGTTGTTGGTTTTGGGAGCAGGATGACTCCAGGAGTTTTCGGATGGTTATTGGTTTTAGAAGTGTTCTTTGGGTTTATTGCAGGTTAAGGGTTGTCCACTTTTCAAGGGAGGCTATGTCGAAATTTCGGTAAAATCTTCTTTGGGAGGTGGTCCCCGCAGGACTTTCTTCAGGTTAAAGGGGTTAACTCGGGGTGGGTCTTGACAGTTGGTATTAGAGCATTAAGTTATTTGATTCCTTCATACTACTATCTGTGCTTAAGAGTATTTAGTATCTATAGAGTGATGGTCTGACCATGGCGGACCATTAGCATTTTATGCGTGAGATACTGGGTATTCCTTAAGTATTTGTAGTAGTTAATCCAGTGCTGATGTTATACATGGTGCTAAATGTTTTCTTCCTCAGGTAACTATGCGTCGTGGTCGTAGTCGAGCCCGTAGGGGAAATCCTCCCAGTCCTCCCAATCCTTCAGTGGGAGGGGATGAGGGAGCGTCAGCTGATGGTCCATTGGAATATTTCTTCAGGCGACTCACTACTTTTGCCTCGGATATTACTTATGAGAAGGCTCGCAGGAATGGAGCCCGGGTTTTCTCCCATGCCGATGAGCCGTTAGATGCTCTTAGCTGGTTGGAGAGTATGGAAAAGATGTTTGTGCAGGTAGAGTGTCCTGAGAGCAAGAAAGTGACCATAGCTGTTCAGTTCCTAGAAAGGGAAGCTTGGCATTGGTGGTTAGACTTGGGAAGAGGTTTGGGCGATGGAGTTCAGGGTATGACCTGGGGTCAGTTCACAGCTCATTTCAAGGAGTGTTACATCAGCCCAGCCCACATCAACCGAATGAGGTTGGAGTTCTTGAATTTGAAGAAAGATGACAGTATGACAGTGACAGCCGGTTCTGGATCATCTACTGGCAGTGGTTATAGTAGCCACTCGAGTTCTGGTTCCAGAGCTCGTGGAAGGTTCAAGAGGTTTGGCAGGAGACGTCCTAGGAACCGGGTTGGTGGACGCTCATATGGACAGTTTAGTGGTGGATCTGGTAGCCAGAGTGTGGTCTCAGGTGGCCAGTCATTTCAGGTGGGGCAGAGTCAGCAGCAGGCAGGGGGATGTTATCATTGTGGTCAGCAGGACCACTTTAAGAGAGAGTGCCCTTTCCTGACTTAGAGATCCATGTATGCCCCTACTCAGGCCACGGGCCAGTTTCCAGCGGGTGCATCGGGCAGCGGTACTCGCATGTGGGGTCTAAATAGAGGCAATGCTCAGCAGAACAGGGGCAGCAGAGGACGTCCCTCCACTACTCCCAGGTGAGTGGCGTGATTTTCACTCCATGCCAATGTGCCAACCTCACCACTCCCAGGTGAGTGACGTGTATCCTTTCCTTCTGGGGATACAATGGAGATAAACTGGGTGTGTAGTGGTTGTGAGGTGTTAGTGAATGGACTTGTGTTCGAAGCTGACCTAATTCCTCTGGATATGATAGAGTTTGATGTAATCTTGGGTATGGACTTTTTGGAGCCCATAGGGCCATGGTGGATTATTTCTAGAAAGTAGTGTTTTGAAGTCCTGAAATGTCGGAGGTTACGTTTCAGGGAGAAAGGGAGGTTCTTTCAAAGTATCTAATATCAGCTGTGGCCGCTAGGAAATTGTTAAATAAAGGTTGTCAAGCCTACCTAGCGCATGTGGTGGATACTAGTATGGTAGAAGTAGGGTTAGATGATATTCCTATAGTTAAGGAGTTTCCAAAGGTTTTCCCAGATGAATTGCCACCCGAAAGAGAGATCGATTTTACGATCAATTTACTTCCTGGAACCGCACCTATTTCCCAAGCACCATACAGACTGGCCCTTGCCGAATTGAAGGAGTTGTTGGATAAGGGATTTATTCGACCAAGTTCCTCTCCTTGGGGTGCCCCGGTGTTGTTTGTCAAGAAGAAGGATTGTACGTTGAGGCTTTGTGTGGATTACAGGAAGCTAAATCAAGTTACTGTGAAGAACAAGTATCCCTTGCCCCGTATTGATGACTTGTTTGATCAATTGAGGGGGGCAACAGTCTTTTCGAAGATTGACTTGAGGTCGGGATATCATCAGTTGCGGATTCGGGAGAATGACATAGCCAAGACTGCTTTTCAGTCACGTTATGGCCATGATGACATTACCATGGATTTTGTCTTTAGTTTACCACGCACCCGAGATGGACATGATGGTATTTGGGTAATCGTTGATCGATTGACCAAATCAGCACACTTTCTGCCGGTAAACAAGAAGTATGCTTTGGATAGATTGGCAGAATTGTATGTCAATGAGATTGTGACACTTCATGGGGTGCCGGAGACTATAGTGTCAGATCGGGATCCTAGATTTGCCTCTAGGTTTTAGAGAGCTTTACAAGCAGCTTTGGGCACCAGATTGCAATTCAGCACCGCCTTTCATCCTCAGACCAACGGGCAGTCTGAAAGGACTATCCAGACCTTAGAGGACATGTTGAGGTCGTGTGCCAGGTTGAAGATTTATTACTTTGTTAAGGGACTTGGTGGTATGTATGCGAGTCAGATGACAGCCGTGCCTTACCAGACATTCCAGCAGGCCTTAATGTTTGCTATGCATATTGAGGCACAGGAGTTAGCAGTTGGCCCCCTACCTGATTTTGGTGGTCCTAGTCGAGTTCTTCCTAAGCGGGGGACATCTACTTCTGGTTCTGGATCATCTGTTGGCAGTGGTTATAGTAGCCACTCGAGTTCTGGCTCTAGAGTTTGAGGAAGGTTCAAGAGGTTTGGTAGGAGACGTCCTAGGAACCGGTTTGGTGGACGCTCATCTGGACAGTTAAGTGGAGGACTAGTAGCCAGAGTGGGGCCTCAGGTGGTCAGTCATTTCAGGTAGGGCAGAGTCAGCAACAGATAGGAGGATGTTATCATTGTGGTCAGCAGGACCACTTTAAGAGAGAGTGTCCTTTCCTGACTCAGAGATCCACGTATGCCCCTACTCAGATCATGGGCCAGTTTCCACGGTACTCGCATGTTGGGTCCAGATAGAGGCAATGCTCCGCAGAACAGAGGAAGCAGGGGACGTCCCACCACTAGTCATGCTAGAGTGCATGCCATGACTCAGCAGGAGGGTCGTACTTCTCCTGTGGTCATCATTGGTACGCTATTAATCTTTAGTCAGCCTTCCTTTACTTTGATTGATCCGGGTGCTACGCATTCTTTTATGTCAAGTAGATTTTCACTCCATGCCAATGTGCCAACCTCACCACTCCCAGGTGAGTGGCCAGTATCCTTGCCTTCTGGGGATACAATGGAGATAAACTGGGTGTGTAGTGATTGTGAGGTGTTAGCGGATGGACTGGTGTTCGAAGCTGACTTAATTCCCTTAGATATGATAGAGTTTGATGTAATCTTGGGTATGGACTTTTTGGGAGCCCATAGGGCCATGGTGGATTGTTTCCAGAAGGAAGTAGTGTTTCGAAATCCTGGAATGCCGGAGGTTACGTTTCAGGGAGAAAGGGAGGTTCTTCCAAAGTATCTAATTTCAGCTGTGGCCGCTAGGAAATTGTTAAATAAAGGTTGTCAAGCCAACCTAGCGCATGTGGTGGATACTAGTATGGAAGAAGTAAGTTTGGATAATATTCCTATAGTTAAGGAGTTCCTAGAAGTTTTCCCAGATGAATTGCCTGGATTGCCACCTGAAAGGGAGATCGATTTTACGATCGATTTGCTTCTTGGAACCGCACCTATTTCTCAAGCGCCATACAGAATGGCCCCTACCGAATTGAAGGAGTTGTGAACTCAATTGCAAGAGTTGTTAGATAAGAGATTTATTCGACCAAGTTCATCTCTTTGGGGTGCCTCGGTGTTGTTTGTTAAGAAGAAGGATGGTACGTTGAGACTTTATGTGGATTACAGGAAGCTAAATCAAGTTACTGTGAAGAACAAGTATCCCTTGCCCCGTATTGACGAATTATTTGATCAATTGAGAGGGGCAACAGTTTTTTCGAAGATTGACTTGAGGTCGGGATATCATCAGTTGCGGATTCGGGAGAATGACATAGCTAAGACTGCTTTTCGGTCACGTTATGGCCATTGGGCTTACCAATGCACCTGCAGCTTTTATGGACCTAATGAATAGGGTGGTTAGCCCATATCTTGACCGATTCATGATTGTGTTCATAGATGACATTCTGGTTTATTCCAAGAATGCAAAGGAACATGCAAGACAGTTGAGGTTGGTCTTACGGACTTTGAAAGAGGCTCAGTTGCACGCAAATCTCAACAAGTGTGAGTTTTGGCTAGATAAAGTGGGGGTTTTTGGGCCACATTGTGACGGCCGAATGTATTAGTGTGGACCCTCAGAAGATAGAGGCAGTTGTGAGTTGGAGGAGACCCACTAGTGTAAAGGAGATACGGAGTTTCTTGGGTCTAGCTGGGTACTACCGCCGTTTTGTGAAAGGTTTTTCCAAGATTGCGGCTCCTCTTACCAGATTAACAAGGAAAGGTGTGAAGTTTGAATGGTGTGAAAACTACAAGCAGAGTTTTCAAGAATTAAAGAACCGTTTGGTTAGTGCTCCAGTTTTGACATTACCTGACGATAGTGGTGAGTTTGTGGTTTATAGTGATGCATCTAGACAAGGTTTGGGTGGTGTGCTGATGCAACATGGGAGAGTTATTGCCTATGCCTCTTGGAAATTAAAGTCACATGAAGGAAATTATCCCACTCATGATCTAGAGCTTGCAGCGATAGTTTTCGCGCTAAAGTTATGGAGACACTATCTTTACGGAGCTAAGTGTCAAATTTTCACCGATCACAAGAACCTCCATTATGTGTTTACCCAGAGTGATTTAAATCTGAGGCAGAGAAGATGGATGGAGCTACTGGCAGATTATGATATTTCTATTGAGTATCATCCAGGAAGGGCCAATTTAGTGGCCGATGCACTTAGCCGCAACCCTTCCGTCTCTTTGGCTCATTTGAGAGCGGTTCGGGTTCCGATTCTCTACGAGTTGGGGGCTACTGGTGTTGAACTTTGGGAAGATGAAGTAGAAGCCTTGATGGCTAATTTTCAAGTGAGTCCAGTTTTAATTGATAAAGTGTGAGAGGCACAATATAATGATCAGTCAATAGTGCGGTTGATTGAGCAGACACTTGATGGGACAACGGTTGACTTCTCGGTTCGAAAAGATGGGACATTGATGTTCAAGAGCAGACTTTGTGTTCCAAAAAGGAATGAGGAACTTAAGTTGGAAATTATGGAGGAAGCTCATTGTTTAGCGTATGCAGCTCATCCTGGTAGCACTAAAATGTACAGGACTTTAAAGAACCATTACTGGCAGCTGAATATGAAGAGAAAAAATTACGGGTTTTGTGAGCAGATGCTTGATTTGTCAACAAGTAAAGATTGAGAGACAGAAGCTTGTTGGTTTGTTTCAGCCTTTGCCTATCCCTGTGTGGAAGTGGGATGACATTGCTATGGATTTTGTCTTTAGTTTATCACGTACCCGAGATGGACATGATGGTATTTTGATGATCGTTGATCGATTAACCAAATTAGCACACTTTCTACCGGTGAACAAGAAGTATGCTTTGGATAGATTGGCAAAATTGTATGTTAATGAGATTGTGAGACTTCATGGGCTGCCGGAGACTATAGTGTCAGATCGGGATCCTAGATTTGCCTCTAGGTTTTGGAGAGCTTTACAAGCTGCTTTGGGCACCAGATTGTAATTCATCACAGCCTTTCATCCTCAGACCGACGGGCAGTCTGAAAGGACTATCCAGACTTAGAGGATATGTTGAGGTCGTGTGCTATGCAGTTTTCAAGGAGTTGGGACAAGAACTTAGCATTAATGGAGTTTGCTTACAACAATAGCTATCATTCTACCATTGGTATGTCTCCTTTTGAGGCACTTTATGGACGGCAGTGTCGTACACCTTTGTGTTGGAATGAAATTGATGAAAGAGAGTTGTGTAGTCCTGACTTGATTCATGAAACAAATGAGAAGATCAAAGTTGTTCGGGACAAGCTAAAGACAGCTCAGAGTAGGCAAAAGAGCTATGCAGATAATCGAAGGAGGGATCTTGAGTTTCAAATGGGTGATTGAGTATTTTTGAAACTATCCCCTTGGAAAGGAGTTGTACGTTTTGGAAAGCGGAGGAAGCTCAGCCCAAGGTACATAGGCCCTTATGAAATTATTGAGAGGGTTGGCTCACTTGCTTATCGGTTGGAGCTACCCCCGATTTGGTGAAGATACATAATGTCTTCAATGTGTCCATGCTTCACAAGTATATTGCCGATCCATCCCATGTGTTGTAGGAGCAACCGGTTAATTTAAAAAGGGATTTGACTTATGAGGAGTTGCCAGTGAAGATCTTTGATTAGAAGGAGCAAGTACTCAGGAACAAAACTATTCCCCTAGTTAAGGTGTTTTGGCGGAGTCATGAGATAGAAGAAGCAACTTGGGAACCAGAGGCACGGATGAGGCAGCAGTACCCCTATCTCTTCGAATGACAAGTATGTAATTTCGAGGACGAAATTTTTATATGGAGGGGAGAATTGTCACATCCCGGTTCTAGAATCAATTTACGGTCGGTTACTACCCAAGTTACTTTCATCTTTAACCATTTCGTAGTAACCGTTTTATCGTGAGAGGTCAAAATGTTGACTTTTTGTTAAGTCAGGAATTTGGGAAAACTTTCTTCATGAAAGTTGTAGAGGGCATCGTTACGAGTTCGTGGACACGTAGCACGCTTAAATCGGAGTTCGTGTGAAGAACTTATGGTAAAAAAAATAAAAGTTACTATTTGGTGAAAAGTCTATATATAGTGGTTTACTGGGGTGAAACGGTGAAAAGTCAAAAAGTTGAAAAGTTACTGTTCATCGTCAAAAATCCTTCAAACCCCTACTTTTTTTCGCCGGATTTCATCATTGGATTTATCCTCCGTCCGGCGGAGTCAGGGCGCGTGCTAGGTATCAATTTGAAGCCAGCTGTGTAGCCTTGAAGTTGGGGATGGTCACTGAAGCTAACTCGCGGCCGTTAGGGAGAAATTACGGTGAGAAGGGGCGGCCTGAACACTGTTCATCGATACCGGATATCTCCCTCCTCAGGCCACCTCTCGGTGAGTTCTATATATGGTTTTGTTGGGTTTGATGAGTACTATAATCCCCTAGAATTTGGTAGCTTAATTCGAAGTGTGTAGGGAGAATTGAAGGATTGAAGTTTGAATTGAATTTTATTTCGGGTTCTTGGATTTTTTATCGATTGACCTAGTTAGAAGTCGAATTGGCTTTCAAATTGAACTAGGAAGTGATTCCAATTGACGAGACGAAGCTGCTGGTAAAATTTGGTGGCGATCGGAGGTCGCCGGAGTTTGGCCAGAATTCTCTGCCGGCGGCGGAGCTGTCGGGGGAGCCGCCACTTTTTGGGCGGTTTTTCTTGCCCATTAAATTGTAAAAATTAAGAGAAGACCATTGAAAGGAAGTTTCTAATTTTTTGGAGATTTATTTGATACGTTTAGTATTTTTGTAAGGTTTGATTTATTAATTGGGTAATTAAATGACAACCGGTCGTTTAGGAAGTACCGGCTAGGCTTGAGGGTGTAATTAAGGGTTTTTACGCTAATGAGGTATTTGAGGCCGACTCCCTACGTTTTTTGAGAGGTGGTTAAGAATGAACGTTAAGGGTAGAGATTTATTGTTGTTGCCCTTACTTTAATTGTGGGATTAAGACCTGATTGTGTATTTTAAACAGGACGTGGGGGAGCTCGAGCTGAGCAGCCTTCTGGTAGCCGGCAGACCTAGCGGCATCTGTGAGTGGACATTATTTTTAAATTAAATTGCATGCCATAGACTTTAATTAGTTTCTCCTTTATATGTGATTTCCTCCATTTTAAGTTTTACGATGATTTTGGGAAAATGAGAATTTTATACTTTTTAAAGATAAGTGAGCCGGGAAAGTGGTTCCTACCTTTCCCGTGATTTTAAAGGATTTTCCCTGGATTTGATTTTATTGTTATCACCGTTTTGGGTTATGGAGGTTGATGAAATTTAAAAAGGGGAAACTTGACTCTTGGATTTAAGGATTTTAAAGTAAAGTCAGAGAACCGGTTTTGGGTTCCTGGAAATGTTTTAAATCCAATGTATTTGGGGTAAAGTCATGGAGTTTTAACTTGGTTTTCGGTTTATTTTTCCCACGAGGTTTTTAAAGGATTTTAAAGGATAAGGTTATATGTATTGTATGCTAGCATGGACCCTCTCCAGATGGAGTTGGTACCCTCTCCAGATGGAGTTGGTACCCTCTCTGGATAGTAGCTGGTCTGACCCTCTTCGGTGGTAGCTGGTAAGTATGACCCTCCCGGATAGAGCAGGTCAGGACCCATTTCGATGGTAGCTGTTCAGTTGGACCCTCCCGAATAGAGCGGGTCATGGGACCGTCTCTGATGAGCTGGTCAATAGACCCTCTCGTCGTAGAGCGGGTTGGTTTTCTCGTGGATGAGGTTAATACCCCTCATATTTAATTATGGATTTAAGCCAAGGGAGTTATTTAATGATTTATTTATTCATTGTCTATGAAATGCGTGCATAAGGTTTTCTTAGAAAACTCCAAGGGAAGACATTAAAGAAAATAAAGTTTTTATATTTGATTTTTGTCCACCCACGCTAATATTTTTCAATGTTTCTCCCCTGGGCCCTTTGTTTTAAATGCCCAGATTGCAGTGCTCGACCTGATTAGTCTTTGTGGAGGCCAGGCATAGTTACCGCAATTTTTCGAACTATCAATAGGTTCCGGGTTAACCTACTTGTAATATTTCTTTATTTTCATTTTTCCTTAGACGCTTTGATACACATCGGGTAGTTTTATTTGTTGATGAGCTCCTAAGGAACTGGAACCCTATGTAGCTTTTAAATTTGGAGTTGTTGTACCTTTTGTTAAAAATTAATTAGATGTGTATATTGTGGAGGTTGTTGGTTTTGGGAGCAAGATGGCTCTAGGAGTTTTCAGATGGTTATTGGTTTTAGAAGTGTTCTTTGGGTTTATTGCAGGTTAAGGGTTGTCCACTTTTCAAGGGAGACTGTCGAAATTTCGGCAGAATCTTCTTTGGGAGGTGGTCTCCGCAGGACTTACTTCGGGTTAAAGGGGTTAACTCGGGGTGGGTCTTGACACATATACAACAAAAATATTAAAAATATTATTAATTTCACATACAATTTTGTTTTTTAACTTCCCAACGTACATTCCCCCATGCATAATGACCGTGCAGTTGGTCCTCAAGTGTTGGGAAACGTCAAACCACACCTGCATTTAACTGTTTATTAGTTTTGTTTTTCAATAAATCAACAATATAATACATAATATTATTGAGACATTTTGTAAACCATGTCCTTAACCTCCTGCGGGATCTCGTCCTAGTCTGACCACAACATAAGGACTTTATCCCTAATAAGCGCTCAAACGCAGACAAAAACGTTTTTGTAGGTTTTTACGCCCGATACTATGTGGCCATCCCCATCGGTATCGATGACATTCCTCTCTGAGGTACTCACGGTCTTCTCGAGAGACTTCCTTGTGACGGGGCCTTTCTTCTGCCTTATCGGTTTGGCTTCGACAGTGCCTATCACATGATAAACCAATTTGATTATTAAAATAAGAGAACCTTTATTATGACATTATAAGAAAATAAGTTATTCATCTTTTAGTACCTGAGGGCGATGCGGCGGACGCGATGGATTCCGTCTCTGTCGCTGATGATGATACCCTCGCATACATAAGATCCTTACCAAAATGCACAAACTCGTACGCCGCAGATGGAGCCACTGGCGGGGGTAGTGGATAAAACGGCTCTCCTAAGTCACAACTGCAAGTAAGGCCGGTATCATCCGTAAGAGGAATAAAAGAGACGTCGGCATCTGTACCCCAGATCCAGAGTCAGTACCCGGTGTATCTCAGGCATACAGGATGTAGACACAACCGTCTGGATCTGAGGCCACAACTACCTGGAAGACTGAGGGACGCCCGGCTGCCTAAAAAAATAGGAGACGCTTGGTTGCCGCGAGGAATAGGAAACGCTCGGTTGACTCTGTGCCATCTCAAGTAGGGTCGTACGTCTGGATGTCGTGGGGCCCCGAAATGACGTTTGAGGGTTGCTAGATGTTGCCTCAGATGATTCGAACCTTTGGCTCTTCGAAGTCTTCGTCGATTAAAATTACTGCTCATCCTGTTTAAAATATTAATTTGAATCAAATTAATGAAAATTTCATTAATATTTTAATACATTATTTGAATTTTTAATAAATTATTTGAATTTTTAATTTTAACTTTTAATCTTTAATTTTAATTAACAATTTAATATATTAACAATCTTTCATTAACATTTTAACCTATTAACAATCTTTATCAATATATTAACAATCTTTAATTAACATTTTAATATATTAGCAATCCTTAATTAACATGTTCTTTAGCAATTTTTTTCCCTCATGACCTCCAAATGTCTTTCATAATTAAAATCTCTAATTGGCCAATATCCAAGCTAAAGCTAAACCAAATGCCACAAAGTAGCTATTCAAGATAACTTATAAGCCAACATCATGATGATACTATGACGATACTAAGTGAACCTAATATTCAGTAAAAAAAGATGCAAAATGTAAGTTGACTTCTTCCTATTCATTATTTCAATGGAACAATAGCAGTTTAAATAGTAAGCAACAAAAATCAACGAGACTGCATTCCCACAACACAAGATTCGTTGGGAACAAGTTATAGAAATTCAGACAAATTCACAAATATAAACAAAAAAATCCATATATATATATAAAACTCTCAAAAGTGTCAATAGAACAACATGAGTGAGCATCATTATTATTTGGGTGTTTGAGGGCTTCATAAATGTTGAAATGAATCTTTTCTTCAGCCACTTCCATGCTCAATGATCTATTGTAACAATCGATCTTGGTACGTGCTGTCCTCAAAAATGGTCTTCTAAGAATCAATGGTATCTCTGATGGCATCGGTTCATGGTCCATCTCCAGCACAAAGAAATCTGCCAGAAATATCAAATCTCCTACCTGTACTAACACATCCTCAATAATACCTTTTGGGTAACAGTTAGATCGGTCAGCAAGTTAATGATTACACTAGTAGGAATAAGATCTCCCATTTTTAATTTGTCATAAACAGTATATGGCATTAAGTTTATGGAAGCACCTAAATCAATTAAAGCACCAGCAAACCTGTGATCACCAATAGTACATGGAATCGTAAAACGTCCAGGGTCAGCTAATTTCGGTGGCAACTTGCGTTGAAGAACAACAGACACCGTTTCTCCTAAGGCCACAGACTCAGTTCCTTGAAATTTTCTCTTTGAAGAGCATAAGTCTTTGAGGAATTTTGCATACTGAGGTATTTGCTTGATAGCATCCAACAATGGAATGTTCACCCCAACCTTCTTGAAGACATCCAACATCTCCTTCTCTTTGTCATTCTTCACCTGCTTCTTCAACCTGCTAGAAAAGGCACATTAGTAGTAATCAAAGGAGAATGGTTAGAGAGTACCTGCCCTTCTTTAGAATCAATCAATTTTTCAGTCTCAGGTGCATTTTCGACGGGTCTGGTTACATGTTGCTCAATCACAGGCTCTTCCTACTTCCTTCTTGGCTTTTGTTTTTCTGGCACTCCACCCAACACCTTCCCACTCTTCAAGGTTATGACATGAGCTTCGTATTTTTCATAGGGATTGGGTTGAGTGTTGCTGAGAAGACCTTCTCGGTTGACTTGAGCAAGTGTTTGTTGAACTTGGCTCATTTGTCGCTCTAACAATTCAATTGCCTTCCCATGCTGCTGATTAGAGGCCTTTATCTCTTGGCGGAATGCACTGTTCTCTTCCCTCTCCTTCTTGTTGTCAAACATCATCTGTTGCATTAATGCTTCCAAAGTAGAATTTCAAGTGGATGTTTGAGCTGGAACTTGTTGCAGTTGTTGAGGGATACGCCTATGGCCGAATTGTTGGCCATCCCTAGTGGGTTGTCTCTGCTGAAAGCCAGGTGGGACAATCGAGGGGTTGAGTACATTGTTGCTTCTGTAGCTCAAGAATGGATTATCCTTATTCCCACCATATGTGTAGGGCTGCCTCTGGAAGTAATTCTCTTCCTCTTTATTAACTTCCTCATATGCTCTTAACTGAGGGCATTCTTTTGCTAAATGATATGAAGCTGAGCATAGAGTGCACACAATCTGGGTTGCAGCAACTGTTGTCTTTTTGCTCACCTTCAAAGCGCTAGCAGTTAAAGCAATATCGTTCTCTATAGAACTCAACCTCTTTTCCATAGCTCCGTCAAGTGTGACAGCATTTAGAGATCTTCTCCTTGCTCCCATGGATCTGTCTCTGGAATGAAACTGCCTTGAATTCTCAGCTTGATTCTCTACAATTTCCTTGGCTTCAGTTCCAGTCTTGTTCCACCAATTTCCTCCACAATCTGAATCTAGTTTGGACGTATTAAAAGAATCTAGTCCTTCATAAAAGAACTCCATTTGAGAGTTCAAATCAAACTTATGATGAGGTCATTGTCGAAGTAAACTCTTGAAGTGACTCCAGGCTTCATGTAATTCGTCTCAATCTTTTTGCCTGAAAGTACTGATCTGCTTCTTCAAATTCTTGGTGCGAGAGGCTGAGTAAAATTCCTTCATAAAAGCAGAACACATTAGATCCCATGTATCAATAGACAAAGGAGTTAAAGAGTAATACCACGTCTTTGCTTGCTCCTTGAGAGAAAAAGAAAAAAGAATGAGTTTGACAATATCTTCATCCACATTTGTTGACTTCCGAATTCTGCACAATGCTGCAAACTTATTGAGATGGTCCTGAGGGTCTTCAGAAGGAGTGTCTCTGAAGTGTGGCAGATTCGAGATGAGAGATGGGGGAATAGCATAAGACCCCAAGTTCTCTGGTAGTACAATTGGTGAATCTGCTGCAACCGTGCCTGGGATAAAGGATTCCGTAAGCCTTGTGTTGTTTGCCATTGGTGATGGTGGTTTTGATAGATTAAGTTGTTCTTCCTGCTCCTCACTTTCTGACTCTTTATCAAACTGTGTTTCAAGCTCAGTTTGTTCACTGTGATCAATGATCGTGTGCAACAATTGTTGTCTCTTCTGCTTCCTGATTTATCTTGTCAAGCGCTCAATTTCAGGATCAAGATGTAGCGGCTCAACATTTGTAGTGTGTCTGGTATGCATGCACAATGCTCCTGCACAAAGTAGAAACTGAAAGACTCAAAGGAAAATAAAAAGAAAACTAAACAAAACTGAAAATAAAAGAAAACACAATTAAGACTTAGAATTAAGCAAGTTCCCCGGCAACGGCGCCAATTTTTGATGAGCCGGATGACCGTCTAACAAATATACCCTATTCTCCACTCAGATATATCAGTGTAGTACAGATAAATAGGGGTTATCATCCACAAGGAACTGGTGAAACTAAGTCTTAAAACACTAAATGAACACAAATGACACAAATCTGCCATACTCGAACACTGAACAGAAATCACACCACGAACCTAACCTAGACTAAACCAAAAATTATGAAATTTTGAAACAATTAACTAGATACAGTGGTAGACTATCACACAAAATTTGAGGGTAATCGGAGTTGATTTGGTTACTCAAATAAATCGGACAAGCTACTATTATATGCAGAAAATAAATACTGAAAGTAACTATGTTTATGAATGCAAGTTGTTTATACTATGTGATGAATGAGTTAAGAGGAATGCAATCCACCACCGCCATTCCATCTCTCTAATGCATACTTAACCTAATGCACATATCCCATGAATGAAAGTTCCCAGGAAGAGTTGATCGTTACAACCACATCCTATTACCTAATCCTTATGCCTATGCAAGTTTGTCATGGACCTCCCCTGCATCTATCCCTCTATGAACCTATAGTCAAGGACCCCAAGGTTTACAGAGAAGAAAGCATTATGATCTAGAGAAGGTTTGAGAAGCTACAAGGGTTCACAGGTACACTATGGGCGTGTCCTGCTAGACCTAGGGTTTCAATCACCCAACAAAATAATCTATCCGGTGTATCACTGTAGAGAATCCAGTGGAAGAAATTATCTTCAGTCGCCCGTATCTCATGACAATAGAGTCCTAGCATGCATACTAAGTTGCGCACCAAAGTAAACATATAAGAAATCAGCACTGAACCACATAGAGAAAGAAACCTCATTCAAGATGAATATGCAAACTAGATTAAAGTATATGCATCAAAAAGACTTCATGTACGGGGCTTCAAGCAACCCCTTAACAAGAAGTTTAGCTACTGAAATTCATAATGAAATAAACAAAACAAATCATAGAGTTTATAGATAGAGATTGGATGAAGAAGAGGGACTGCTCTCGGTGGTGCCTGCTGCTGCCGCTGGTGCACTTCTGGGCGCGCGAAGTGCACGTCTGGGTGCTCGAGGTGCACGGCTGGTGGCTGGGGCGTGCGCGTCTGGTGCGCATCTGGTGCCTGGGGCGTGCGCGCGAGGTGCACTGGTGCCTGCTAGGTGCTGCGTGACTGCTGGGTGCCCTGCTGGGTGCACGCTGGGTGCCCTGCTAGGTGCACGTCTGCGTTTTTCTTTTTCTGTTCTCTCCTTTGTTTCTCGCCAACTCTCTCCCCTCTCTGTCGAATTCTCCTCTTTTAGAAAACCCTAGAGTCCTTTTATACTCCTCTTTTTGTCCTCCCCTAGCCCCTCTTGGTCTCTCCTTCCTTATGGCACTAGGAATCCTTTTTCTTTCTTTTCTTAGTTTCTCCACAAAACCTAATAAAACAATAAACATTAATTAAATCACTCAATTAATAGCAATAATCCAAGTGTAATAGTTCAATTAAACACGATAAATACAAATAAATATGCGACAATCATTAGGTCTACTGGTATTTGCGTGAGCCTGGACCAAACCCCACCGTGAAAGCTCTGAAGAGGTGACCTCATATGGATTACCTTTGTTATCTACCCCCAACATATCTCCATAGTAGAACTCTGAATCTAGTATGTATGTAGTCAATGAATATGGTCGCTCATCAGCTTTGACCAACTCTGCTTGGTCTGTAACCAGGTTCCACATGAGCAGTTTCTGATGCATTGAGGATGGAACACAATATGTTCTGTGAATCCAATCCCTACCAAGGATAATACTATAGGTAGAAGTACAATCAGTGAGAAAAAAAGACTGAAATATGTCGGATTGACCTATCTTTACTTTGACAACCAAAACCCCAGAAGTTTTGGTCACATTGCCTGCAAAGCTCCGAATGCTTAAATTACTGCTAATGATCCTCTCCTTAGAAATCTTCAATGCCTCCATTGTTCGTACTGTCATAATGCTAACAGTTACGCCAGTATCGATTAAGATCATGTTTACCTTCACATCATCCATCTCACCTGTAATATATAAGGGTTTGAGATGTTGAGACATGATCATAGTTGGCTTGGTAAACATCATAAACAACCTCTTGAGATCAGACCTTCACTCGTGATTTCTAGCTTGATGACTTGGACTTTCTGTAACTCAATGGTCAGCTGTTCTATTTTCTCTGTAATGGGAAGAAATTTTTCTTCAATGCTCTCTGAGTTCAAAAAGACATGAGATGGTATAAGTCTTGACACAAAGGCCTGAGTTCAAATGCCGCTGTCATTAGCTTTGAGAAACACAAAGTTGTTTCAACATTCTGTACTCGCAACTACTAATATTGACCGCTTGAGTGATAAGTGCGTTTTACGCTATGTTTTTAATATGTTTTTACCCTCATTTGTACCTTGTTTATTCTTTAGTAAGGTCATTTTTACTTATATTGAGTCAAAAGGGTTTTTCTGTAGAGCAATGGTTAATATGTGTATTTATACAGAAATTTGTGCTTAAGTGTTGTAAAACCGATTTTGGATAAGACTTTGTTATTTTCTCTTATGATTCACCGTATCTTTACATTGTCATTTTTGATGAATTTGGTTTAATGTGTAGATGACATGTAAATGAGCATATGAGAACAAGAATCATGAAGATTGGACTCATGGAAGACAACAAGAGAGGTCATGGAAAAGAAGAAACTCCGAAACATAATATTTTGATCCGAGCAGAAATTTACAGAAACCCTACATCAACTTCGGAAAATCATATCTAAAGATTCAGGAGGAATCTGAGAACGAGCCATATATCATTGGAAAGCTAAGGAAGTCTAGTTTTCAGATCTTCTTGAATCTCAGCATTTGGAGTTCAGATGAAGGAGTTATGATCAAAACAATGGACGGAGGTCAACCTGCAAAACTGGGCAGTTTCTGCCTAAGTTGTCACACGAGTTTGCGAGGTGCCTATGAGCCCAAGAACTTGTGTATGAGGCCTACATGGATCCAATAACATGTAGAGGAGTCCAATAAATCAGAAATCCAAGGTCCAAGTCGAAATCCTTGTCCAAAGATGAAAGGAGGAAACCAAGTCCAAGAAGGATTTCAAGTCCAACAAAGGTTGTGTCTCCTTGAAGCTCCCGAATTCCCTAGGGTTTTGCTCGAAATTTTCTGTATAAATAGACATGTATAGCTCCTAGTTTAGTGTCTTTCAATTGCTCAAAACATAGTATAGCCAAACTCTACCCAAAAACCCTTTAACACAGAAAAACACAAAGCCTTGCCGCCGCCGCCAACCCTTGCTGCCAACTGCCATCCTTCCGCCGAATCACCCTTCATCTTTGCCGAACCTTATAGGTAGGTTAAGCATGAAATCCTTCATGGTTTTGTGTACTAATTTTCTGTGTAAAACAGTTTGTTATGATATATATACGATTTGGTTTTCGGTTTTGCATAATAAGCATGTTTATGAACTCTTCTTTGTGATTTGCATATGAATATGTTTGTTGTGTAACGATTTAGATTGCATGTTAGGATTATGATTTAGTTTAAGTTGTTTATGTTTGTGTTTAGTAGATGTCAAATTGATTAATTGCTTACCTGATCACATAATCGAACCTAAAGATAGTCTTGTGCACGGATGTTTCTAAGGGGGGAGTTTAATATGCCGTAGTAATCTAGGGTTGAGTTCACCGCGTCGGGCTCTCAATTGTAGTTGCTGCATAGGGTGGTAGGGTAAGTGATTTACATGCTAATAGGTTTGTTCAATTGGATCTCAAGATCATGACTGACCACTCTTCTCAGTGACGGGGTCGATAGGGGTCCGCCTCCTTGATCACAAACGAGTCCTGCCTGGTTCTTGTAGGGGGTTCGCCCCCCGTGACATTGACACTTGCCTTCTGAAACCACGGAATCCGCTCGAACTAGCCAAATGCTTGGGCCGAAGCATCACCACACTTTAAACGCTAGAATTTACTTAGACATGTATGACGCCATGAACTTCAAATTAATTTGACTATAATGTTTGAGGTATATCGGACAAAGCATAACACTACCTTGGGCTGTATCAGTCCATTGCACAGTGGTCTTCCCTGCTCCACGTACCTTGAGAATTAAAGTTTAATAAAATCAAGTAGAAACATTTTAGGGTGAGACGTCATCACATTATGTTTTTGCCATGATTTTTGTCTATATGTAACCATGAATGCCGTGTATCCTATGTGTTTATATTACCATGTCATGTGCCATGTTTAGCTAACATTCTTTTGTTTTGTAGGTTTTTAATGAAGTGTGTTATGTGTGTCATTCATGTTGCATTCATACTTATGATCGATCATTTTGCATATCATGTTGCATATTGCATTTTTTGTTTTGTTTGCATCATGCCATATTGCATTTTGTTTCATGCATCATGCCGTGTTTGCACTACATCCATTTTACATTCATTCATACTTGTGTGTTTATTGTTTTGCATATCGTGTGCATATTGTTTGTTTTTCATAGTGATCGAGCAAGGGGTCGGATTTGATAAGTTTGGAGAACGGGATGAGGAGGCTTTGAAAGATTTGGAGCCGTCCATACTTGGAGTTGTGAAAGAGCTTGAGTCACAACCACCTACCAAAAGGTATAATACTCCCTTGTCAATTCCATTATCCACTAACAAATTGTTACCATCTGTGGAATAGGTCCCTAAATTAGAGCTAAAAGCTTTTTCCCCACATTTGAAGTACGTTTTTCTTGGAGAAGAGGACACTTTACCAGATATTGTGTCTTCATCGTTGAATGAGCAACAAGAGCACAAATGTTGAAAAGCACAATGTGGGAAAGCCATGGCAACAAAGGATGGCGCCATCAAAAAGGAGAAGAGTCTAGGCTGATAGACTATAAACATTAAGCGCTGCATGAGAGGCAACTCATTTCAACCGTAGCTGTGGAGGAGCCATCAACGAGAGTTTGCATTTTTCTAATCCCTTCACTTTTATGGTTGATATTTTGATTTATTTGTGTTTATTATGTGACTTAGACACATGCTTAGGAAGTTATGACATGATTTTGGGTTTACATTGAGGACAATATAATTTTCTAAGTGTGGGGTAGAGGTTACATAGTAACATATTTTTATTTGTGTGTTTTTCAAACTTTTTCAAAAAAATTTCAGTGTGTTGAAATTTTCTTCCAATTTTTAAAATTTTCCGTAATTTTTAGTTTTTAATTGTTTTTGAGTCTTAGGATATACCCTTAAAAGTCTATGATGAACTATATCTTTGAATGCATGATTGACGGTTTAACATTTATCTTAAGAAATTGCAAGTTTCATGGATATTGTGAATTAGTATGAATATTTGAGACTTGATTGATAATGAAGTATGCATGTTTGATTAGATTGTTCCAACATAACCTATATGAGAGCTTTTGAGCCTAAAAACTTTCTTTCTTGAGTGAATTATGTGCCGATTTTTGCTTAAATTTTTTTGAAATTTTCACTAAATTTTCACTATCTTTCGAAACCTCATCATTCTTTTCATATTCAATGACTATGTGCTATAGCTTTTTAATGGACTCTAGAATTTACTAGAACTTGCTTATGTGATTTTCGAAGCTTTATAATCATAACATGCCTTGATTTTGAATATGATTGAATTTTATCTCATTAGGATCACCACCATTGCCAAATAAAACTTATGCCTATTTTGTGCCCGTCGTGGGACTCCTTAGTCTTAACCCCTTTGAGCTTACATTGAGCCTTTTATTTCATCACCTTTAAACAGAATTCCTTTGCTTAGAATAGCTAAACCTTTCCCTTGTTATCAAGACTTGGCAAAGTACTTCTGATGGAGCTGTAATGCGTGATGCTGAAGAGCAAGTGTGGGGTGGACAAGGTAATAAAGAGCAAGTGTGGGGTTAAACACCAAGGTTTTGTATTGTATATGTGCCGAAATGTGTATATCCGAAAAAAAAAATTATGAAAAAAAAAGAAGAAATCGGAAAATAAAAGAGTTTCGGATCAAAAATAAAAGGCACAAATTTTTTCATGGTGTGTTGTAATGTTTTGTGAATTTGGAGTTAGTGAATATTTGAAGGTCTAAAAGTGTTTATATGACCTTTGTCCTGTTCACAATATGGGGAGAAGTCAAGATTGACGTATGGGTCCAACATGAAGAAATTCGACCCTTGAAGTGAAGACATGAGGAGGAGCGAGATTTGCTAAAGTCTTGGTGATTTCTTAAAGCACCACTTATCTAAAAATTCCTACCTTATGAAACCAAGCCCCATTACAACCATATTATTGAGATTAATTCATGATTCTTAAGATAGCTAAATTTGATTTGTGGAGATTTTCTCATAAGTTAAGCATATGGTTTTGGTCCATTATTGCACATAGTTGTTATATGAGGTTTTTCCATGAATTTCTATTCACAAAGTGCTTTTATTTGATGAAATATGCAAGTTATTTGTTATCTTATCATCTTTTCCCTTGTATATACGATTGAGTGAATACCATGGATGAGTGATTAGAAGAGAGTATGCCATTGTAAGGAGGAACGGTTATCATACATGTTTGTGCTATATGATCTCATATCTTACTTGTTTATGCTATGATACATGCTTATGAAGCTTTGCAATTATGCTTTTCATTCGAATGTTCTAACTTGAAGGTTATGCATGATAAAGATCCTGAGACAATCTTTCTAAGGGTATTAGAAGTTTTTAAGTCATTTGGTTTTGTTTTTGTTTTAGAGTCAGTTTGCTAAGGGACTAGCAAAGGGTAAGTGTGGGGTAGTTTGATAAGTGCGTTTTACGCTATGTTTTTAATATGTTTTTACCCTCATTTGTACCTTGTTTATTCCTTAGTAAGGTCATTTTTACTTATATTGAGTCAAAAGGGTTTTTCTGTAGAGCAATGGTTAATATGTGTATTTATACAGAAATTTGTGCTTAAGTGTTGTAAAACCGATTTTGGATAAGACTTTGTTATTTTCTCTTATGATTCACCGTATCTTTACATTGTCATTTTTGATGAATTTGGTTTAATGTGTAGATGACATGTAAATGAGCATATGAGAACAAGAATCATGAAGATTGGACTCATGGAAGACAACAAGAGAGGCCATGGAAAAGAAGAAACTTCGAAACATAAGATTTTGATCCGAGCAGAAATTTACAGAAACCCTACATCAACTTCGGAAAATCATATCTAATGATTCAGGAGGAATCTGAGAACAAGCCATATATCATTGGAAAGCTAAGGAAGTCTAGTTTTCAGATATTCTTGAATCGCAGCATTTGGAGTTCAGATGAAGGAGTTATGATCAAAACAATGGACGGAGGTCAAGCTGCAAAACTGGGCAGTTTCTGCCTAAGTTGTCACACGAGTTTGCGAGGTGCCTATGAGCCCAAGAACTTGTGTATGAGGCCTACATGGATCCAATAACATGTAGAGGAGTCCAATAAATCAGAAATCCAAGGTCCAAGTCGAAATCCTTGTCCAAAGATGAAAGGAGGAAACCAAGTCCAAGAAGGATTTCAAGTCATACAAAGGTTGTGTCTCCTTGAAGCTCCCGAATTCCCTAGGGTTTTGCTCGAAATTTTCTGTATAAATAGACATGTATAGCTCCTAGTTTAGTGTCTTTCAATTGCTCAAAACATAGTATAGCCAAACTCTACCCAAAAACCCTCAAACACAGAAAAACACAAAGCCTTGCCGCCGCCGCCAACCCTTGCTGCCAACTGCCATCCTTCCGCCGAATCACCCTTCATCTTTACCGAACCTTATAGGTAGGTTAAGCATGAAATCCTTCATGGTTTTGTGTACTAATTTTCTGTGTAAAACAGTTTGTTATGATATATATACGATTTGGTTTTCGGTTTTGCATAATAAGCATGTTTATGAACTCTTCTTTGTGATTTGCATATGAATATGTTTGTTGTGTAACGATTTAGATTGCATGTTAGGATTATGATTTAGTTTAAGTTGTTTATGTTTGTGTTTAGTAGATGTCAAATTGATTAATTGCTTACCTGATCACATAATCGAACCTAAAGATAGTCTTGTGCACGGATGTTTCTAAGGGGGGAGTTTAATATGCCGTAGTAATCTAGGGTTGAGTTCACCGCATCGGGCTCTCAATTGTAGTTGCTGCATAGGGTGGTAGGGTAAGTGATTTACATGCTAATAGGATGAGTGACGACATACCTAGGATCATGTCTCCAACGACTCGTGAACGGTAAGTGTATTTTGTGTTAATATGATGCGCGTCGTAAGCATTAAACAAGATGACACATAAACTTAGGGTGATGCGCGTCGTAAGTTCTAAGTTACATGAGAAGTCATAAAAGTTGGAATTAATTTGCATCTATGATAACATAAACGTAGTAACTTAATCTGTCATAAAACTCATGTGTTTTCTAATCGGTGTTTGCCATATTTTATGCTTGAGTATTGATTGACCGATGTATGTAAATATTTTACTTCTTTTCTTTATGTTTCGAACCACCTTATAAATCCCCCATTTAAAATCGTAAATATGTTTATACTTTTGCATTTGTGTATACTTGTATATTATGTGACAGATAATTGTATATGCTATGTATATGTGTATTTTGTATAAAATGAGTGAATATTACTAACGATTTGTTTTTGCAGAATATAAGTCCTTCCCTAGTGTCCCCGGCTAGAACGATACCCTACTTACTAAAGCTACACGATAGGGTTTTTTAAATTGCATGTCATGACAGGTCATTGAGGGAAGAGAGTATTCATCCTGCATTTCACGAAGAACACATACGTGCATAGACCAGATGAAGTTCTAATATTCTCCTCATATATAGACCATATGTATTGGTTCAAAGCATTCAGACACCACCAAAAGTCTGAAAACATATAATCTCAAGCCCCTAAGTATGCAAACATGAATAAGGAATGAGGAAGTATGCATTCACTGATCTATTAGAGCTTACAAGGTCCATTCGCCTAATGCACAAACATAGGATGCAGATTTTTGACTATTTTATCTGCTTGTACTCACACTGCCATAACGTTTTCCTAGAATGTCGAAATCATGAACTGAAAATTTTGCTAGAAAGTATACATCCAGGGCTTTCTGTGGATATGTAGCTTGCCTTCAAATTCATTATGGATCTTCCTAGTTTAATATGTGAAATTGACATATAGAAACTGCAACTGTAATTTGCTGGTTTGCAGTCTTGTCTTCAAATCTTTTTTATCTTGCAGTTCTTGGCAGTAGGGCAGTAACTTCAAGACACAAAGATTGTCTCTTGTATTAGAAGCCACAAGGGTAGGTCTCTAATTATATGATAGAGAAAATTCAAACCTTAACTAGGTTAGAATGTTAGAAACTCAGTCTATTTTTGGATTTTTTATTTTTCAGCGAAACTCAGTCTATTTTTGGATTTTTTATTTTTCAATGCTAGAAAAAAAAAATGAAACTAGTTAAAAGTCATGGATTAAAAGAAAAGGAAAAGAATGAAACTCCACATGATTAGTTAACTTTCGTATAGCCAAAGGAGAGACCACTAATGTTTCACTCTAAGCCTTGACGTGTTGATATTTACGGTATGAGATTCTCTCTTGCGAGAAACACCCAAGTTGAACAAAGATGTTTGGTGTCATCAACTTGAAAATTCTGAAGTAGATGCTCATAGAGCATGTTGTATAGCCTCCCATGCATCTTCATTATTTGACAAAACATGATCCTTAGTTGCGTTCGTATAGATGGTACAGTGTGAAGATCTGTCTTGTCGCCTACTACCATGTCATAGTGCATTGTATATACAAATGCGCCATATTTACTTTCACAAAAAACCACTTGCTGGTTCATACACACAATACCAAGAGATTCAAAGCAATTCAGCTCCTGCATGTGAGAATTACTGATGTTGGGACCAAGAATTAATATGTAATTGTCGTCGTGCTCATCATACCTTGGCTCCATGTTAAAATCACAATCACTATAGATTGGTGAATGAACTTCAGCCTAAAAAATAGGCATATCAAAACCATAATCATCATAGTGAGATGTCAAACCGGTTTGGCTTATATCATCATAAATAAATTTCTACTCCAAGAACTTTGGAGCACAATAACATTGGTTTGGACATTCAATGTCATACACTACTGGAATTAGTAGTTTAGCAGATGAAATATTTTCGTCGGCCTGTTAGCCAAATTCATCCGCTAAGATCTTAGCCGACGAGTTGTCGTCGGCTAAGATGTCTTCGGCAAAGCCTCGTCGGCTCTGACTTTAGCCGACGAAATTTACTATAAATCGTCAGCTAAATATTTTTTTTTTAAATTAAAATAATATAGCCGACGAAATATAGTACATTTCGTCTACTAAATAATACTATAGCTGACGAATTAAGCCATATTTCGTCGGCTAAACATTGAAAAAAAATAAAATAAAATACTATAGCCGACGAATTATGGTAAATTTCGTTGGTTATAGTACTTTTTATACTAAAAACCACAAAATTTCTAAATTACCATCCAAGCAAGCTGCAAATTACACAAACAATTTCTTATAACCAACAACGTACACCATCAAAACTAGTCTAAACATTTTGCATTAAATTATTAATTTATAAATTGTTTATAAACTATAAATCTATATAAAATATATATCATCTAAATCCATATCCGCGCCAGGAGGAGGTTGATGTTGAGGAGGTTGCGGCGACTGAGGAAGGGGAATAGACGCTGGCATGGGCTGAGCCGGAAGTCCTTGAAGCTGGGCAGCTGAAAACTCTTGCAAGTACTGGAACATCTGCTATTGCTGTGCCTGTTGGGTTGCATATACTGCCGCATTATACTCTTGTAAAGCAGCTTGGTGTTCCCGTTGCATATACTGCCTCTAGATGAGTCGTTCTGCTGCTGGTCGAGGTTGCAATTTTTTTGAAATCCAGAAGTGGTCTTCAGTACCCCCTCACCATTCTTTCCTAGACTCCAGCAGTAGAAGTTATTTCCTCGCGCTGGGAATGTTATGCCCATGATCCTCGCCCCAACCCTGAGATCTGAAGTGTTGATCCGAGACATGGCTTCAGACATGTTTTCCTTTTGCGTGTCTGGCCATGTCTCCCTCACTATAGCAGTCATCACTTCGTCACTAGCCTGCCTCACCCTCGCCTAATTGGATAGGAAAAAATAATTAATTAACATTTTGAAATATATATAAATATAATTTAAAAAATTTGAAAACGTAAAACGACTTACAATATCCTCCTTGGAGTCAGGATATGCCTTATCGTAAGTATAGACGTACCGGTTCACTTCATGATGTTCCCTGGCTGCCTCATCCATCAACGATGCGAACGGTCTAGAACCGGCATGATGGTTCATTGTGTTGCATTGCCGGTTCTGAGCGTTCGCATGGGAAACGGTCTACAAAGGAAAAAAAATTAGTAAAATATTTTAAAACGTACTAATTAATAACAATATAAGAAATTATTATTTTTAATTACCTGTTTATGAGGGTTGTTGAATGCTGATATCAGAAGCCAACGCCACTCATACTCCCTGAACTGGAACTCAAGGGGGTACCAGAACGTTCGTTCCCATGCGTAGTCCAGTGGGTCCGTAACTCGTTCTTCCACTCCTTGAACCTACAGATACCACAAAAAAATTATAAATATTATTAATTACACGTAATTTTGTTTTTCTATTAACTTTCTAACGTACCTTTCCCCATGCACAACGTCCGCCCAGGTGTTCCATAGGTGTTGAGGAACGTCAAGCCACACCTACATTAAAACGTTTACTAGTTTAGTATTTTATAAATCAACAGTATAATAAATAATATTAATTGTGATTTTTTTATACTTACCGACATTGCGTTGTGGACCATGTCCTTAACCTCATAAGGGACCTCGCCCAAGTCTGACCACAACATAGAGACTCTATCCCTAATGAGCGCTCCCACGCGGTCGGAGTACATCCTTGTCTTCACGCCGAATACTACGTTCCCATCCCCGTCAGTATCGATGACGATCATTCCCGAGGTACTCACGGTCTTCTCGAGAGCCTTCCCTGTGATGGGGCCTCTCTTCTTCCTTGTCGGCTTTGTTCCGACGGTGCCTATCACAAATTGATTATTAATAGATTATTCTTATTATGACATTATAAGAAAACAAATTATTTATATTTCATTACCTCTGGGCATTGGGGCGGACACGATGGATTCCACTCTGTCGCCAATGATGATACCCTCGCAGAAATTAGATCCCTACCAAAAGGCACGAAGAGGTACGCCACTGATGGGGTCACCTGCGGGGGCAGTGGAGAAATCGGTGCCCCTGAGTCATCGACTGCCGGTAATGCCGGTATCAACCGTGAAAGGTACAGAAGAGGCGGCGGCATCTGTACCCCAGAAGACCCACCCTCCGAAACAGTAGGGCTCAGAGTCGGTGCCCTATGTACTCAGGCATATGTGGTGCAGACACCTCCACTTGAGTCAGAGGCCACAGTTGCCTCGAAGAGTGAGAGACGCTCGGCTGCCTAGAGGAGCGAGGGGCGTCCGGCTGCCTCGAGGGATGTGTGGCCCCTGGCTGTCTGGTGGAATGTGTGGCCCCTAGCTGTCGGGAGGAATGAGTGGCACCCGGCTCCCTCTGCGTCGGCTCTAGAAGGGACGCACGTCGGGCTGTCATGGGGCCCTGAAACGACGCTTGAGGGTTACTAGACGTTCCCTCAGATGATTTAGACCTTTGACCCTTTGAACCCTTAGTTTTACTAAACAAGTCTTTCATCTTGTTTATTAAATTATTAGAATTTTTAATTTGTACAATTAAAAATAATTAATATTTTAATACACAAATATACCAAATTATCACAAATATTTCAGCAACATTATCACAAATTTATTAAATATACCAATTAATATTTTAATTGACCAAATTTATTAAATATACCAAATTATTACAATTAATATTTCAATTGACCAAATTATTACAATTAATATTTTAATACAAAAATATACCAAATTTATTAAATATACCAAATTATCACAAATAATTCAACAACATTATCACAAATATATTAAATATACCAATTAATAATTTAATTGACCAAATATTTAAATATACCAAATTTAAAAAAAAATATTTCAACAACATTATCACAATTTCAATAACAAATATACCAAATTAACAAAAATTCATCAATATATACAATATATACAAAAATTGGAATTTCTTACCTTAATTGCTTGAGAATTCAAAAAAGAGAGAGGGGATGTGGAGGCGGACGAGAGGAGTGGAGGAGGCGGTAGATAGGCCGAGGAGGGTAGTGGAGGAGGAGGAGACGATTGAAGGCGGATTTGAGAAAAAATGAAATAGGGTTTCTGCAGCACGCTGGGTCATAAACGAGTTCCACCACTGAATCGAGAACACCGTAATAGTCAACTCCATTCCGCCCACCATGTGATATCACCCTAGAATTTTGTGTTCTCCGTCTGTTGTCTCTCTGTTCACATATAAATTGTACGCCATTCACCTTGCACATCGAATAAACTCTTGACATTATCAGCTTCATCGCTAAAAGTCTTAGTTCGTGCGACCAATTTGGGTGACCATCGAATTGAATATGGTTCATCTGCAACCAAATATTCAATGTATTGTAAATATGAATAATTATGCAATGAATGAGTCATGAATAAAAATAAAGAATTACATACCCAACCGCCAAAATAGTTCGCGAACTCCTTGTTGTGGTAGTTGAGATCACCTTGAATTTCTGGACAGTATAAATGGATGTCTTTCCAGTATTTAACTTCTGGACAGTTAATCAATACCCACCAATGGGCTATGACTAGCTCATGTGGTTGCAAATTGTAGGAGTCTGGTAAAATTCTATAAACTTCAACATCATTAGAGACTATGGAAAGGTTGAACTTCGGTACATCTACCGGTATGGTTTGTGGAGTTTCCTTCAACGCTCCTAAATACAACTGCATGTAGGTGACGCACTCGTGCGTAATATATACTTCAGCTATACATCCTTCAGGCGCAGATTTGTTAGCCACATAAGCTTTTTAGTCTCCATGTTGTCTATATATAAATAAATTTGTTGTAATATGTTATGATTATATATTGAACATGTAGAATAAAAAAATTAGGTGTAAAAAACATGCCTTTCCATAGGATACATCCAAGTATAGTGTACTGGACCGGTAAGCAACAATTGCTCGGGAAGATGGATCATCAGGTGCGGCATGATGTCAAATAAATTTGGAGGAAATATCCTCTCAAATTTACACATGATATAAATAATATACTGTTGCATTTCCCGGAGGTCAGATTTTGTCACTTCCCTTATGCATAACTTCTGGAAGAATCTTGACAACGCTACTAACGGCTCCACCACTTGACGGGGAAGGAACGGTCGAATGAAAATAGGGAAGAGATGTTTAGTAGAATATGACAGTCATGACTCTTTAACCTGTATATTTTATTGTCCCGAATGTTTACACACAGGGCTATATTTCCTGCGTAGCCTGAAGGATACTTCACATTACTCATCCACCTGAAAATTACGTTCTTCTGGTCAGGCTTCACGGTGTAAGGAGCTTAAGACATTTTTTTCTTCCCTTCTTTCAACCACAAATGTCTCCGTATCTCCATTTTTTAAGATCAATGCGTGCCTTCGGACCGTCTTTCGTCTTTCCCTCCAAGTTCAGCACGGTTCCCACCACACTGTCACACACATCCTTTTCTATGTGTATCATATCTAGGTAGTGTCTGATCAACAACTTACTCCATTATGGGAGTTCCCAGAATATGCTCTTATGTGTCCAAAATTTAGACCTGTCGGGTTTGTCAGGTATTGCCGCCACAATATTGGGATGATTGCTGAGCTGCCCAAAATCATACTCATTAAGCACTGCTAAAATTTCTTCCCCCGTCCATCTTCTAGAAGGCACACCATTTTCTACAGTCCCATCAAATGCCTTGTCATCGAACCGCCATTCGTTATCATACGGAAAGAGAGTACGGTGACCCAATCTGCATATCTTGTTTCAATGACTACTGCTCCTCTCATCGCTAAGGCACTCTAGACAAGCCTTGTGTCCCCTAACAACATTGTCCGACAACATTCCACGGGCAAGAAAATCGCTAATGGTACCAACAAACATGACATGCATCTGAAACATCTCGTTCATGAACTTATTATAAGTGGAATGACCAACGTCCCAAAAAAACTTAAGCTCTTCAATCAAGGGACTCAAATACACATCGAGACACTTCCCTGGATAACCGGGTCATGGAATCAACAAACTCAACATATTGTATTCCTTCTTCATGCACATCCATGGAGGAAGGTTGTATGGTATCAAAATCACCGGCCATATACTGTATTGAAGACTCATGTTGCCAAAAGGATTGAACCTGTCGGATGAGAGCCCGAGCCTCACATTTCGGACCACTGACGCAAAATGAGGAAACACACGGTCTATATGCTTCCAAGCCTCCCCGTCAGCAGGGTGTATAAGGGTATCTTCGCCATGTTGTTCCCTATCAGTGTGCCATCTCATAGCTTTGGCCGTGTGATGACATGTACAACCGTTCCAGCCTATCCCTCAACGGGAAATACCGAAGTACCTTCACAGGTTTCCTATTGCCTACAGGAGTCAGCTTATACCTGTCACTCTGACATAATGGACATGCGTCAAGGTCACCAAGGTCATTCCCTTCTGGATCTTTACCCCATAAGAGAACACAATCATATCTGCATGCATGGATCTTGATGTAGGAAAGCCCTAAAATCTTTCAGGATACATTGGACCTTATGATGAGTGGTAGGAAGACGATAACCGTGGGGCAGCTTCGAAGCAGTGTACTGTAGGTAGTCATCAACAGTCTTCACAGTCGGTTTTGTCTCAACTTTAATCTTCATAACGACCATCACACTTTCAAGAACCGTCTTCTGACAACCGGGGTATACAAGGGTCTGTTGGAAAACAAGTAGTTTGTTGTACCTGTCAATACCAACAGTGTTGACAACTCTAGGGAAGGGCTACATCGGCTCAGGCATATAGGGTCCTTCAGAGCATACACCGCTCTCATAAGGAAACATATCGTTGATGAAGGCCATTGTTGGATCGTTGGATGTACTGCCCGTCTCAGAAAATTTCTCATGATCATGCGGACCCCCTGATGATGTTTCACCATGATATATCCAACATGTGTACTTCTCCCAAAACCCGTGCTACCAAACCTTGTCAATTGCAAATTGATGCATATCGCTGCGACCAGTGTTCTAAAACTCGGCCTAGTCGGCCGAGTACTCGCTAGTCGGCGTCCTTCCGAGGCGATTTTAAGAAAATCGGAGTACAAAGTCGGTCGGAAGAAAATCGGCCGAGTAGTCGGCCCAACTCAGAAAAAATCGGTCCAACTCGAAAAAAATCGGCCTAACTCGAAAAAAAATCGGCCAAACTCCGCATTGTATTGACTATTTTTATTATTTTGGACATTATATTACCTTTTAAAAAATTATATTTAATTATATGTTTTAAAAATAAAAATAAATCTAAAAATTAAAAACCAAGTACTCACCGACTACTCCCCCGACTACTCCTCTACTCGCTAGTCCCCCGTCGGCCAACCGACTAGCGACTAACTACTTTTAGAACCTTGGCTGCGACACTGACATTTAGTACACAGACAATAGAAAATTGTATTCGTTTTAGCATTATCCATCACATATTCAATAAAACTAATAACTCATTTACCATATCTTTTGTCCCATTTTGGAAGCGAAATCCCACTCTTATCCATATCTTGAGAAAATAACATAATATATATGTATAAGCTCTAATTAATTAAATTTACAAATCATCTAGTATTCTATCTAACAAATCATTTAGTATTCTATCAGTTAATGTACAATTAATTAATATATAACAAATTAATAATTAACACACATATATATATATATATGCATGCATATATATACTAATTACTAATTATATAACATTATTATATATATATATATATCAATTAACATCAATCATAATCAAAATATTACTTAATTCATACTATATATATGCATGAACACAATATTATAATCAAGTTAATATATATATATATATATGTATATATATAAGTAGTACTATAACAACTTCATATGTATTATCAAATTAAAATCGATCAACTCATCAATCACACTCAAAATCTAATAATTAAACCAAAATTAAAATATATAACTCAAATAAAACTCAAAATCAATATATATAACTCAAATAAAACTCTTAAATCAACCCAAAAACAAGATATATACACATATACGTACCTATATATAGAGCCACAAACCAATTTTGGACAGATTTCGACGACGCCCAACAATTTTGCCAACACCCAAACTTTTTCTCCCTTTTTTTTCACATGAGCTGTTGTCTAGATTTGGAAATAAAAGGACTTTTAGCCGACGAAATTATATATTTCGTCGGCTAAACTTTTAAAAATTCGTCGGCTATATTTTGTAACTATAGCCGACAAAAAAATTATTTTAGCCGACGAAAAAACATTTCATCGTCTGAAAATCAACTTTAGCCGACGAAAAATAAACTTAACCGACGATTTTTGGTTTCGTCAGCTAAAGTCTACTTTAGCCACGAAAAAAAAGTCGTCGGCCTGTTATTTTTTTTCGTCGGCTATAATAGTTATTCTGGTAGTGAAATGATGTTTGACAACAAGGAGAGGGAAGAGAACAGTGCATTTCGCCAAGAGATAAGGGCCTCTAATCAGCAGCATCGGAAGACAATTGAATTATTATAGTGACAAATGAGCCAAGTTCAGCAAACACATGCTCAAGTTACCAAGGAGGTCTTCCTAGCTAGACTCAACCCAATCCCAATGAAAAATAGGAAGCTCATGTCATGACCTTGAAGAGTAGGAAGGTGTTGGGTGAGGTGCCAGAAATACAAATTAGTACAATTATACAAACAAATACTTATTTACAAAACAAGACACAAATACAAACATTTACAGATTTTTATTTACAAATTTACATATGGTACAAGGTGATTAGGGGGGTTTGGTTTGGTTTCTAACATCCTAAAAACATAAAAATAAAAGCTAACTAATATGTACAAGTGATCGGTTCATTCAACACATCAATTAGAGAGAAACTCAAATTCTGACCACACATCAAAGATCATGTTTCAACCTTAATAATCTGATAACATGCAAATTCAAAGAACTAAAAACAATCTCAAGAATACATTCCTACGAGGTTATGCACCTTATTATTCCACTTACTTTATTCCTAGCACAGAACGTCTAGAACTAGGGCATTTTACATGTCGATGCTATCAATATTAAAAGTATCTGTCTTCAAACATGCAAATCATTAAGCTTTATGGAACATAACAAAAATCACATAGTGTACTAATTCAACCACTGTTACATAGCTTCCACCACTAGAGATCTACACTTACCCTATGAGGCTTAGCATAAATCATGACACTAGTTAGCATGTATTCTAACATATGGTATATCAAACAACATTGCACACTTTTTAATCTTAAGAATATGCCGAATTAGATTATTAAAATATCATAAACAAGTCTTAAACATGCTTTACTAAAATTATGAATTTACTAACAACAAAACCAATGAAACAACATCCAAATCTAGAATTTGAAAACCGAAAACATGTCTGAAAATTGCAAAGTAATTCTCTCAAAATTTGCTGCCATAATCTTCGCATAATTTCGGCCAAATCCCTTGGAAATTTCTGATTTCCATATGTGTATCATCTTCTCTATTTAATCCTTATTCCTTCTTTGACAATTTCCTGAATTTAAGAATAGAACGTTTCTCAAAATGGATTAGGAAAGTAATAATAGGAAAGTTTCACAAATAGTAAGTTTCCTAAATCAAAATAAGAAAGTTTCTTAAAATGAAATAGGCAAGTTTCCCAATTTGAAACAGGAAAGTTTCCTTAATGAGTTATCTTTCTTAATTTGCCGATTTTAGCTTCATTTTCTGCTTTTCCGCCTTTTTACCTTTACAATCATAAAACATGTTTGAAATGACAATGTTAAGATAATAACATAACTAAATAGGGTAGAAAATACGTTAATATCGTAGCACTTTGTGAATCTATCACCGCCATTCATGATCATACGGAAGGAGAATACGGTGACCCAATCTGCATATCTTGTTGCAATGACTACTGCTCCCCTCATCGCTAAAGCACTCTGGACAAGCCTTGTATCCCCTAACAACGTTGCCAGGTCAAGATGAAGCTGGTCGGACTCGTTTGAGTGGACTACGGAGGTCGAAACCCCAATCGTGTTTACACATAGTCTATAATCCTTTGAGATCCAATTTTGGTCCCAGACATTCAATTCGGCCTAGACATCATCCCATGTACCCCTTACTCAGCTAGGAAGTACTTATATGTTCAACGGTCTTACTAAAGTTAATATAGGTCCGCCCTCAACTTCAAGAGACCTTCAATAAGGTACTAATGAAGGGTTAAGGACCTTATTAACTAAAGTATCCTTCATAGTTTACAAAATAAGATAAGTACCTAAAAATTATAAAAAAACAAACAACAATTAGTAAAAATTAGTGCGAAATTAGTAAAATGAACCAAAAACGCATAGAGACTTATTTAAGTCCCTGACAACGGCGCCAAAAACTGACGTGCCCGTTACCGAACGCGTTACAATTTAAGAACCCTTTTTGTGTCACATATAGCATTGGTAAATAGGATTCGATCAATCCGGGGACTTAAAGGGCGCTCCTGCATTCATGGTTACTCTAAAATTTAGTACAATTATACAAACAAATATTTATTCACAAAACAAGACACAAATACAAACATTTACAGATTTTTATTTACAAATTTACATATGGTACAAGGTGATTAGGGGGGTTTGGTTTGGTTTCTAACATCCTAAAAACAGAAAAATAAAAGCTAACTAATATGTACAATCGGTAGGTTCATTCAACATCACAAACAGAGATAGAAATCAAATTCCATAAACACATAAATATCAAGTTTCAAATCCAACAGTCTGAAATTATTGTAAATTCAAATTAAGAGAAATAATCTCGAAATACAAGCCTAAAGAGGTCATGCGTCCCTTTAATTCTTCTTACTTTATCTCCTAAGCACAGAGAAGTCTAGAATCTAAGATATTTCATGCAAAGGCTGCGATCGATACTCAGCGTCGACTCAAAGTACCCGTCCACACAAAACATGAATCATTAAGATCTAAAGAATTCTGAGATTAAACACAACCATGTTCGAGAAGTCGTAACATGTAATTATGTAGTTTATGTTTTCAACCATTATCACATTGTTTCCACCACTTTGAATCTATACTTACTGAAAGAAGCTTAGTACCAATCCTGGTAATATGCTAGCATGCATACTAGCTTAAATAATTAAACAAAAATATAACCTTTCAATTATTAAGAATCACAAGATCAGATTGTAAGAAAATCATGAACAAGACATCAACATAATTCATAAAATTCTGAATCCAAAGAACACAACAACAAACGAAACATGCTTCCAAAACTCAAGTCTAACATCCGAAACATGTAATTAATTTTGCTAGAGAAGTCTAAACAAAAGTAAAGGTAGCGTTTACACTTTATCGGTCTTCAAGGAAGCTTGATGGCGACAAATGGATGTTGGGCTTCAATGCTTCAACTCTCCAACGCTGCTGCCTTCATGGAGAAGTCCTTCAAGGCTTGGCAAAGGAGGATGAACTCGGCAAAGGTGGAGAGAAGGGGCTACTAGAAAATTGCTATGTATTTCTCTAGTTTTTAACGTGAATGAACGACCCTTTTTCTGATGTAGAGAGCCTCCTTATATAGTGGTTGAATCTTCTTCTCCACCCTTGATTTAAATCTGATCCAATAGCCACAAATAATAGCATAATTTAATCAAATAATATTCCATATATGTCATGTGCATTAAGTCTTCGAATTTAGCTTGAAATGTGACCGGATACATTGCTTGTTCTTCAAATGGAATCGGCTGATTGTTGCATGATTGTTGCCGATTTGAATCTTGTTTTCTTTCTTGATTATTTTCGAATTCATGCTAATTATTCCTTCCATATGTATTGCCAATTATTATTCCTGAAAAGGAAGAAGAAAAATCAGATTTAATCTTGGAAAATTAAGCATTTAAATGGAGAAATAAAAGGTAGGAATCTCCCTTAATTTGCTTGATTACAAATCAGCAATTATCTTCAATCTTCAAGGAGTAATTCTCTCAAAATTTGCTGCCATAATCTTCACATAATTTCGGCCAAATCCCTTGGAAATTTTCTGATTTCCATATGTGTATCATCTTCTCCATTTAATCCTTATTCCTTCTTTGGTAATTTCCTGAATTTAAGAATAGAAAGTTTCTCAAAATGGATTAGGAAAGTAAGAATATGAAAGTTTCACAAATAGTAAGTTTCCTAAATCAAAATAAGAAAGTTTCTTAAAATGAAATAGGCAAGTTTCCCAATTTGAAACAGAAAAGTTTCCTAAATGAGTTATATCCTTCTTAATTTTCCGATTTTAGCTTCATTTTCTGCTTTTCCGCCTTTTTACCTTTACAATCACAAAACATGTTAGAAATGACAATGTTAAGAGAATAACATAACTAAATAGGGTAGAAAATACGTTAATATCGTAGCACTTTATGCTTCTATCAAATTCCCCCACACTTAGCTTTTGCTAGTCCCTTAGCAAAATCAAAACAACAAACTCAAAAACAATTTAAAATAACACAAACTCTAATGCCCATTAACTATTGTCTCAGAATCTCTAATTTCATGGCATCAAAATTAGCACTTAACCAAGAGTATTCCATGAAGTTCAAAGCTAATTGTCACTCATAGATCACATATTTACATGTAGGACATGGTCGAACAATGCTAATATTTAAGCTCAACATGTTTAAGATAATTATGATTCAATTCTCACAAGGTATGCACTCAATCTTCACTCAGAATTTCTGGCTAAATTACTCAAAAAGTATGCAAGTAGATCGAAATCGTGCATGTATAAGAACAAAAACACATTGGTAACAAACCTCATGAAGGGATATGATAACATGCATAAATGAACTAACTATATGCTCATTCTTGTGAAAGACTCCACAGAATCATAGGCTGACATCTCAAGGATAAAGGAAAAACTTGTTAACGTTGTAATGGGGCTAGGCTAGGGGTATGAATTTATGGATAAGTGAGTTACAAGACTCCTTAGGACCTAGTAGAGCACTTCTAATCGCCTTATGTCGCCAAGAATAGGGCCGAATTTCTTCTTGGTAGGCCCTTCGTCATTTTCACCTCCTTATACACAACAAAACTCATAATAACAATGTCCAATTTTTCTTGTGTTTATGCCGAAATTGATTTTTCTTTCTTTTTACTTTTCATGGCATTTTCTTTCTTCTTTGGCATTGGTGTTCATCCTATTAAGTTCCTCCTTTTCATTTCCAAGATCAAGACATATAATGACTAAAAGTTTTGAAATTCACAAGAAATGAGTTCTAGTTTCTATAGTCATTTACAATCTGTTGCATGTATCAATCAATTTAGAAAGAATTATGAGGTTTTCAAATTTTTGATAGCCACTAAATCGAATAAGATTATTTCACTAAACACTCAGAAAGATTGGTACATATATAGGCTCAAAATGCTCACAATTAGGGTTTATGTGAATCAATAATTATCTTAGCATGCTCAATTCTGTACCAATGTTTTAAAACCATATCCACTACATTTCATATGATTTCCATTTATTACAATTAACAACTAAACATTAGTTGGAAATCATCTTAATCTTGTGATCTTTTTTATCCATAATTTCAGAGATATAAGTTCATCAACGACAGTTAAGAGCTTCTAAGACTCAAAACAAAAGACTAAAAAAGCAACAAAAACTGTTTTTGGATTTTTAAAAATTTTTGATTTGTTTTGAATTTTTAAATAAAAGACTTAATAAACTTAATAAACAAACATGTAAACCCTTCCCCCACACTTAAATTCTACATTGTCCTCAATGTCCACAAAATAATGTGTAGAATCGAAGTGTGAAGTAAGAACTTACGGCACAAGAAACAAAACAAATAAAAACATAAAGTAAATGAGAAGAAGGAAGGGGAAAACAAATCTGCGTTGATGGCTCCTCCACAGCTTCGGTTGAATTGGGTTGCCTCTCAACCAGCGCTTAATATTTAAAGTCTATCAGCCTAGACTTCGTACCACATTCTAGTTCAGTGTGAATGATGACTCTAAGAGGGGTACTTCCTTTACATTGTGTTCTTGGAAAGCCTCGTAGTATGGTTTCAAACGATGTCCATTCACCTTGAATGTTTCTCCGGTCTTTTTACTTTTTATCTGCACAGCACCATGTGGAAAAACATAAGTAACTATGAAAGAACCAATCCATCTAGAACATAATTTACCAAGAAAAAGTTTAAGTCTAGAGTGGAATAGTAAAACTTTTTGGCTAACAACAAAAGATTTGCCACGGATCATCTTGTCATGGTACGCTTTTGTTCTCTCTTTGTAGATCCATGCATTGTCGTAGGCATCATTTCTTATTTCTTCAAGTTCATTCAATTGGAGCTTCCTATGTAGGCCAGCATCATCAATGTTCATGTTGAAATTTTTCACCGCCCATCATGTTTTGTGCTCTAGCTCCACCGGAAGATGACATGTCTTCCCATAGACCAACCGTAATGGGGATGTCCCCAATAGGGGTCTTGTAAGCTGTTCGGTAAGCCCACAATGCATCATTCAACTTTTGACTCCAATCCTTTTGGCTTTGGCTCACCGTCTTCTCCAAAATTCTCTTTATCTCCCAGTTTGAAATCTCTACTTGTTCACTCATTTGAGGGTGGTAAGGTGTAGAAACCTTGTGTGTAACATTGTACTTCTTTAGCAGAGCTTCAATTGTCTTGTTGCAAAAATCTGATCCTCCATCTCTTATGATAACTCTCGGCATTCTAAACCTACAAAATATGTGAGAGGCATTCCAAACCTACAAAATATGTGAGAGCGAAGGAAATCTGCAACAACTTTAGAATCATTAGTTTTGGTGGCTATCGCTTCCACCCATTTCGAAACATAATCAACTGCCACAAGAATATATAATTAACCGTTGGATGAGGGAAAAGGTCCCATAAAATCAATACTCCACACATCAAAGATTTCAACAGTTATGATAATGTTTATAGGCATTTGATCCTTAGGTCCTAGGTTTCCTAATCTTTGACACCTATCACAAGTTTTGCAAAACAAATATGCATCTTTAAAAATTGTAGGCCAAAAGAAACCTGCATCCAAAACTTTAAGGGCTGTTCTATGAGATCCAAAATGACCTCCACATACTTCAGAATGGCAAAAGGCAAGAATAGAGTGATGTTTAGTTTCAGGAACACACCTTCTAATTATTTGATCTTGACAACGTTTCCACAAATAAGGTTCATCCCAAATGTAATGCCTAGCCAATTTCTTAAGCTTTTCTTTTTGAAAACGAGGTAAAGTGTCCGGAAAAGTCTTGGTAACAAGATAATTCACAATATCAGCATACCATGGTTCACTTACCACAACTCCGAAGAGTTGTTCATCTGGAAACGTATCACTCAAGGGTAAGGCGTCTTCTTCTCTTATTAACCTGCTCAAATGGTCAGCAACCACATTGTCGCTCCCTTTCTTGTCTTTGATTTCAATATCAAATTCTTGGAGCAGCAAAATCCAACGTATAAGCCTCGGCTTTGCATCCTTCTTTGTAAACAAGTACCTCAATGCTGCATGATCAGAATAGATAGTTACTTTAGAGTTAATCAAATAAGAACGGAACTTATCAAAAGCAAATACAACAGCAAGAAGCTCTTTTTCGGTTATGGTGTATGTTCAATTGTGCATCATTGAGCGTTCTTTAGGCGTAGTAAATTGCATTTGGCTTCTTGTCCTTTCTTTGTCCAAGCACAGCTCCAACATGGTGAGAGTTTTTCACCTCACACGTGTTTAAACACGTGATCAAATCAAACCTCACAACTTTATAACCCTGCAAAATGTCATCGTTAGTACGAATAAGTAGGGATCGTTCAGTCCGGGGATATTGAAGGGTAATCGAAAACATAAAATGTTAACATAATCAAATAAACATATGGGGGATGTAAATATTTAACATCTAAAGAAACTAAAACTTAACTTAAAACTAATTATTTACAGTTGATCAACCACTCCACACATAACACATAACTCCCTAAACATGTAACAACTCAAATAAAGGAATACGGCAGCAGGTTTACAAACTGATTTCATAATCCAATTTAGTTCCAATTTAATTAGAGCCTTCGCGGTTATTCTAATTATTCGAGACTTCACAATTATTCAGAATTAACTTCGCGTATAATCCTAAACATGGTACTAATCGGTTTAAAGACACTTCGCGTAGAAATTAAACACAAAAAGCACATAAGCACAATAAGTCGAATTGGAAACATGTTAGCAAGTATGGCGTCACCTCATCTCACATCGACATGTAAATTTACAAAATTATTCAAGCTCTTATAAAGAACACAAATTAAACCAACTTCGCGTATGATTCAACTTATATTCAATAAGCATATGAAATCTATACACAAGGAACAGCCATGGCCAAGGCTGCCCTTGTGCATATGATTTGTTGTGTGCACAAACTCTGCAAATAAACCAAACAAGAACATAAAATTCAATTAATAACTGCTGCCCTAAATCTTTAATTCAGATCATCCATGCATATGTAGAGAATTAAACCAAACAACAATCAAACACATAAGGAAATCCAAAGAATTCATCAAATCACATAAGAACATCGATAGTTTGTTACAAAATTCAGAAATAACATTGAATATAAATACTGAATTTGAAACAAATATAAAGACAACCATGAATCTTGGACTGACTTAGGTGTGGAGAACGATGCTTGGATGCTTGCAGCGGCTGAATTGGTGGAGGATGAATGGAGGGAGGCGGCAGCTGTTGTGTGGTGATGAAAGGAGGCGGCTGTGTGGCTGTGGAAGGGCTGTGGAAGGAGGGCGGAGCAGCTGCTGTATAGGAGGAGAGGGAAGGACGAAATTTGTGGAGGGAGAGAAGGCTACTGTTGTGTTTGTGTGTAGGGGTCGACCCCTTTTTGGTTCTCTTGTCCTCCTTTTATAGTGTTATGTCGCCCTCTTGGAGTTCTCTCATCCCTTGATTTAATCTTGATCCAACGGTCAAGGAAATTATCCAACAAATTAATAAAAACTTGTTAGGAAATTTCCAGAATTTCCTTATGCACAAAGGTGATGAATTCGGCTGCATTTGTAGGCTAGGTTCATTGCTTGTTCTCCACACAAATCAGCCACTTTAGTTCCTTTCCTTGTTTTGCTGAAAATTAACTCCATTCCTCCAATTTTGGTGCCCATTTAATGTTCTGAAAAGGAAAGGAATAAAATCAGAATAATTTAGCTTTTAGACAAAAGGAATTTAAGGAATTAATTTCATAAATTTCTGATTTGAATTGCAAATTATCTCCCTTAATTTAGACAATGAAAACTTGTCTTAAAAAGCCCTTTTAAATTCGGCAAGAAACCCCATCATTCTCCTTGATTTATGGCGACACAACTTAGTCCTAATCCATGTAGGATTTGACTTCCTTGCTTCATGTGGAATCCCTGTCACAAAAGGAAAGAAAGTTTTCAAAATAAATTAGGAAAGTCAGAATAGGAAAGATTCAAAGATAGTTAGTTTCCCAAATCAAATAAGGAAAGTTTCTCTAATCAAATTAGGAAAGTTTTCCAAAATGAAATAGGTAACTTTTCCCTTTTCAAAATAGAAAAGTTTCCTAAACTACTTATCCTCGACTTTTGCGACTCATTGAGTTTCCTAGTTGCACCAGGAATCCTTCTTTGATTAGGAATCCGCTCGTTTCCCTTGTTTTAGCCTTATTTCATGTGAACCTGCCTTTATTGACTCTAAAACACAAAACATGTTAGAAATGAAGTTATTAAGGAGATAACGAAGCTAAATAAGGTAGGAAATACATTAAAAACATAGCATTTTATGCTCTTATCACAACGGCGTAGTCGGATGCATCACACATCAATTCAAATGGCTTAGACCAATCTGGTGGTAACATCACAGGTGCGGTTGTCAAACACTCCTTCAACTTCTCAAATGCTTCCTTGCACTCGTCGTCAAAATCAAAGACTACCTCCTTTTGAAGAAGGCGCGTTAAAGGTCTAGCTATCTTGGAAAAGTTCTTGATGTGATTACTGTCGCATCCCGGGGACTATTCTCGGTCCCGGAACACGACGGTAACCGCCGTAATCCCGATCTAGCGAGTAATCAATACGTCTTTCGACGTATTGATGACCCTCTGGACCGAAACCACAAGGCTATGAATGAAACAAGCAACACATGAATAATAATATGAATGTCAAATACAGAATGACAACTGATCAGAGTAGCATAAAAATGTTTTACAAGCGGAAGATAATGGAAAAATACCCGAGTCAGAAATAGTACAAGAAAAAGTCTCGAAACAATGGGCCCGAAAAGTGTCTCAAAGTATCCAACAGAATAACAACATCAGACATACGGAAATCAAGAAACATGGAAACCACACCAGAATGGGAGTCCTCGAAAAGTGAAGTGCACGATAACCGTCGACGCTCCGCGATCTAGTCCAGCTCCTCTAGTGATAGGTGCTGTAGACCTGAAAAGATGTAGAGGTGAGCAACTCGTCCTCGCTAACCCAAATGGGGCCAAAGCCATCCAAGTCGGGGTTTAAAACCCATGAGAAAACATTTCGTATATATATGTAGGTACACGTAAGTACGAAAGAGCATGTGGAAATGTAAATGCACGCCACGCACACAAAGCTCGGTAAAACATGTGACCACATATGAAAGAACTCTCTGGATCTGAGCGGCCGAAATCCCGGGTTTGTCTTCACATCAAACCGGGGCCAACTATCTAAGCGCCCGAGTGCGCAGAATAGCGAGAGCGTCCATTTCCAGCTAACGCCCAACAAATAGCAAGCCACACTTACGTCACGTTTTACTCTGTACGAGACGAGCGTAAGCGGGATAAATGAATGAAATAAACAGGGCATAGCCCCTCCGGAGGTTTACGGTCATCGACACCGCAGGAGTGCTAGAATACTAGGTCCCGTCGCTCTCAGGCCAAGCACCGGAAATCAGGACGACGGTACTACTTTTCGATCCAAAACTCACACACACACACACCAAGTGCTATAAGAAGCATGTGGTCAAGCTTAAAACAATGCAACAGTATTTAATAAATATAAGGTGAAGAGCCGCCGACCCAAGAGGGTTTCGGCTCACCCATTGGGCGTGCTCCCCCTACTACCTGGTATGACGGTACAGCTGGCTGCGCTCCAACTCCTGGTCCTCCTGAAGCCTGCGTAGACGAGCTCCTGAGTCTGTGGGTGAGACAACAGTGATAGTCAGGTATAAGTAATTCGAGGATCTACTATCTACGACTTGATAAACATTCTTTGTTTATCTTTCTGACATTAAGGTTTGACTTGTTTGACACTCCGATTCTCGAACCAGCGAGAAGTCGGGATTACTTCTTATTCAGTACTTACGTCGTTTTTGCCACGTTTACAAACTAAAAGTCTTTAAAACGTTTAACCGTAGTGTTCGAAAACGTAAAATAGGTGTTCTACGGCATAAGTTAAAAGTCAACTTTGGAATAGTAAAAGTCAACGGTCAACAGTAAAGTCAACGGTCAAAAAGTCAACCGTCAAAAAATCAACGGTCAAAAGTCAACCGGTCAAAGTCAAATAGTCAACCGGTCAAAGTAAACAGTAAAAGTAAATCTGTAACAGTAAAACAGTAAATGTAAAACAGAAAAAGTAAACAGTAAAATCTGTAATGTAATTATTTCAAACAGTCAGGGGCAAATTGGTAACTCTACCCCTGGGTAAATGGTAAAAGTAAAACTGACATGGTAAAAACCCGAGTTTTTACCGTGCCGGTCTCCGATCTACTGTGCCGCCGGATTTCGAAGCTTTTCCGGCCAGATCAAGCCCTTAGGCCTGTTTTTCCTCCTTCTACACAACCTAGGCTAACCAACAACACTTCAAACATGGAGAAAGATCGAGTTTTATACCTCTCACTGCCTCCACTGTGTTTTCCGGCGAATCTCCTCCGGCGGAGCTCCGCTGGCCTTCTCCTTCCTCCTCCTTGCTCCTGGGCGGCTCCTGGTGGCGCCTGGGAGTGTCCTAGCTCTCCAAAAGTGCTTGTATGCTTCGATCTGTGTTACACAGTGTTTCCAAACTTCCCTCCTCGGCTGGGCGGCGCTGGCGTCGCTGGTGGTCCGGTTGAGGTCGCCGGGGCGAGGCGAAGCTGATGGGAGTGGCGGTGAGTGAAGACGCGCTGCCGGGCGGAGGTGCTGGGTGGCGCTGGATCGAAGAGAAAGGAGAGAGAGAACCTTTCTGTTTTCGGGCGAAGACCGAAATGGAAAGGGAAGAAAGAAGAAAGAGAAAGAAAAGGAAGGAGAAAAGGGAAAGTGGGAGAAGAAAAGAGAGAAAGGGTTTTTAAAGAAAAACGAGTGGCCACGATTCGTCGATCGAATCAACGACCACGATTCAATCCCAATTCCCAAAATAATTTCAAAACCAAAACCATTTTCGAAAATTCATTTCAAAATAACCAAACGTCAAATTCAAACGTAAAAATCGTACGGAAAATACGTGAAGTACCGGAAAATATTCCGTAAATACTTTCACGCATGTGGCGACGTGTGTCTTAACGTAAAAACGTTAGACGTAATTGACGACGTACTGAAAAGTAATCGGAATTAAACCCTAAGTGTGTCGGAAAATTAAATTAAAATTTCGGGGTCTCACACCTGCGACAAAAACCTACATGGCCAAGAAACGAACGAATCTCCCTCATCGAAGTGGGGTGGGGTAAGTAGCGAATAACATCAATCTTGGCCTTATCAACTTCAATGCCTTTCTCAGATATGATATGTCCTAAAACAATTCTTTTGTCCACCATGAAATGACATTTTTCCCAATTAAAAACCAGATTAGTTTCAATACACCTTTTCAAAATGAGTTCTAAATTCTCCAAATATGAATCAAAGTCTTTACCAAAAACACTAAAGTCATCCATAAAGACCTCATTTATATCTTCAATAAAATCAGAGAAAATAGACATCATGCATCTTTGGAACATACATGGTGCATTGCACAAACCGTAGGGTATGCGCCTAAAGGCAAAAGTGCCAAAGGGGCATGTAAATGTGGTCTTCTCTTGATCTTCTTGGGCTATGCAAATCTGATTGTAGCCACTATATCCATCTAGGAAACAATAGAACTTGTGACCAGCTAATCTCTCAAGCATTTGATCAATGAATGCAGGGGAAAATGGTCTTTCCTTGTTGTTGCATTCAGCTTTCTATAGTCTATGCAAACTCGATGACCGGTTATAAGTCTTTGGGGCACAAGCTCATTTTCAGCATTTTTCACAACGGTTACTCCAGATTTCTTTGGTATAACTTGAACGGGAGAGACCGACTTGCTATCGGATATGGGGTAGAGGACGCCACAATCAAGCTATTTAATGATCTCGTCTTGCACTACCTTCATCATTGGTTGGTGTAAACATCTTTGAGCTTCTCGGGTAGGCTTTGTTTCATCTTCAAGAAGAATGCGATGGACAAATGTGGTAGGGCTGATTCCCTTGATATCAGCTATGGTCCAGCCAATGGAAGTCTTGTACTTCTTCAAAATTTTCAACAATTTCTCTTCTTGATCCTCCATCAATTTTAATGAAATAATTGCTGGCAATGTCTCATTCTCACCCAAGTACACATATTTCAAATTATCTGGTAATGGTTTCAATTCCAACTAGGGAGGGTGCTGCAAAGATGGTAACAACTTGTTAACTGAAATGGGAAAGGGACAAGAGGGGGTCATATTTGAATGGAAAGCCTTCTAGAGCGACAACTGTTTCTAGCACAGTGTCATCCCATATTTCCTTCATTTTAGCCCTTGATACATTTGTACCATCAGCGTTGTATCCTATTCCTTGAGAAATTATGTACTCTAATTTGTCATCAATCATTGATTGTAGGAAATTCTGCGCAAGAGAATCAACTACATCAATAGAATAACATGGTTTAAATTCAGATAAAGGGTACCTCATGGTTTAAATTCAGATAAAGGGTACCTCATGGTCTCATTCTCACCCAAGTACACATACTTCAAATTTTCCGGTAACGGTTTCAATTTCAACTTGGGTGGTTGCTACAGAGATGGTAACAACTAGTTAGCAAAAATCGGAAGTGAGAGAAGAGGTGGAATACCTAAGAAACGAGGCTGGCCTTCAAGGGAGGCAACGTGTTCAAGCACTACTTCATCCCATTGCTCTTTCACTTCAGCTCTTGTCATCATCGTACCATCTTCATTGAATCCTAGTCCTTGGGAGATGGTGTACTTCAATTTGTCGTCAATCATTGATTGTACAAAATTCTGCGCAAGAGAGTCAACAACATCAATAGAATAACATGGTTTAAGTTCGGATAAAGGGTACCTTATGGAATCAAAAATATTGAAACCAAATATTTCTCCATCAAACTCTATTGTTAATGTGCCAGCGTGCACATCAATCTTAGTTCTTGCTGTTCTCATGAAAGGACGCCCTAAAAGAATAGGATTTGAATTTGAGGGTGAGTCCTCCATATCAATGATGTAAAAATCTACGGGAAAAATCAAGTGATTAACTCGCACAAGAACATCTTCAACATATCCCTTAGGGTATGTGTTAGATCTATCAGCCAATTGAATAATCACATTATCCTTTTTAAGTTCACCTAGGTCCAAAGAAACATATAGATTATATAGCATAACATTTATTGAAGCTCCTAGGTCAAGCATAACATTTTCAAAAGTAGTGTCACCAATAGTACAAGGGATAGAAAAACTCCCTGGATCCTTTAGCTTAGGTGGTAACCTCCTTTGAAGAACCGTAGAAACGGTTTCACTCATGTTCACAACTTCTTTCTCCCTTGTCTGCCTTCATGTAGTGCATAACTCCTTCAGAAATTTTGCATATTTTGGAACTTGAGTAATGTAGTCAATCAATGGTATGTTCACATGCACCTTCTTAAAAACTTGCAAGATGGCTTCATCAGATTCTTCTTTCTTCGATTTTTGGAACCTACTTGGAAATGGCACACAAGCATAGGGAGAGTTAGTAATAACTGAACTTTGAAAATTAGAAACATTACCTTTATGAAGTTCAGTTGGCTCGGGTAATTTTACTTCAATCTTGGAAGTAGCGGGATCTGCTTCCAAGTCATTCTTTGTGATTGCAACTTCATTTTCCAATTCTTGAGCTTTCTTCTTTTGAACTTTCTTTGGAACTTCATTCAACACACGACCACTCCTTGTTGTCACTACCTTGGCAGCTTCATGATTTGAATTCGGATTTTGAATGGTGTTTAGTGGTAGCTTTCCACTTTCAGTTATCTTTCTCATGAAATCTACTATCTTCCCCACTTGGTTCTTAAGTTCGGCTATATCCTTTGTATTACTTTGTTGACCCTGCACAAGTGCTTCAAGCATATCATAGAAAGGGTGAGTAGCATTATTAGAAACAAAAGGATTAGCATTAGAATTAAAAGTTTGAGGAACCTGGGGCTTCGAATAGAAGCCTTGTGGACGCAGAAATGGGCCACCCGAAGATTAAGGAGGCTTCAGAATATTATCCGTGTTGCTCGATCGAAAATTTGGATGATCCCTTAGACCAGGATTGTAGGTGTTGGAGTAGGGGTTGTACCTTCGTTGTCGAATTGCATTAAGAGTTTCCCAATCTCCATTTTCCACCAATTGGGAAAATTGATCAGTATGATGCCCTTGATTTGAGCACACGCCACAAGCTTTCACTTCTTGAGTTTGTCCTAGCCCAAGATGGGATAGTAACACATCAATCTTGCTCTCAAGTGTAGTACTTGTCTTCACTTCATTCACTTTTCTAGAAGAGGCCAACGCACCAGCATATTGTTGATCATTTAGGGCACGATTGTCTAGCAATGTCCATGCTTCTTGGGGCGTTTTGTCAAGAAAAGACCCTCCAGATGAGGCATCCAATAGTCGACGCTCCAAGGATGAAAGTCCTTCATAAAAGTATTGCAGAATGCTATTTTCCTTAAAACCATGTGAGGGGCAAGCTGCTATAAGGATCTTGAATCTTTCATAATATGAGCAAAATGTCTCTTCTGGGCCTTGTTGAATTCCAGTGATTTGCTTCCTCATTACAGTGATCTTTGATGCAGGGAAATACTTGGTCAGAAATTCGCTCATCATCTTTTCCCATGAATCAATGTGTCCAGCAGGTATATCAAAAAGCCATGATTTAGCCCGGTCCTCCAATGAGAACGGAAATGTCTTCAACTTCAGAATATTAATGTCCGCATTCCTTGGGCACATGCTCACACATACAAACTGAAAAGCCTTGATATGCTTGTTGGGGTCTTCATTACTAAGCCCATGGAATTTGGGTATTTGGTGCAAAAGCCCACTTTTCAATTCAAATTCTCTTTCTTTATTTTCAGCTAGTTCAGGATAAGTAATGCACGAAGGTGAGTTACCACCTGCTCCTGGTACTGCTGCCGCAGACATTTGTCTAATGGTTTGGGCCATTTGTGTCTCAATCACTTGTGGAACTTTTTCTTCACTCACAGATTCTCCGTCACTAAAATCAAGTTGTCTGAATGTATTTGGAGTGCGGATAGGAACTTCTAGAAATTGGGCAGGTTCTCTACCCCTATTGAGTCGATCCAATCGTTCCTTTAGTTGAGTCAAGAGTTCTTCAGTTGGTACCGGAAGGTGATTTCCTCCATCGGTCATTCATAACCTTACAAAACAAACAAAAAACGTAAGAATTTAAGAAAACAAAAATTGAAATCAAAATATAAAAAAACTAAGGAAAAATCAAACATAGGTCTTGACACTTGTTAGTTTCTTTGAATTAGAAGTTATAGGCTTTATTTAAATTCAAGCCCAAATCTTAAATTGTAAACCAATAGATACGATCGTTTTAATACAAATAATTCTGTTATTTCAGAAGGCTTGGATGGCCAGGTCAAGATGAAGCTGGTAGGACTCGTTTGAGTGGACTACGAAGGTCGAAACCCCAATTGTGTTTACACACTGTCTATAGTTCTTTGAGATCCAATTTTGGTCCTAGACATTCAATTCGGCCTAGACACCATCCAATGTGCCCCTTACTCAGCTAGGAAGTACTTATATGTTCAACGGTCTTATTAAAGTTAATATAGGTCCGCCCTCAACTTTAAGAGACATTCAATAAGGTACTAATGAAGGGTTAAGGACCTTATTTACTAAAGTATCCTTCATAGTTTACAAAATAAGATAAGTACTTGAAAATTATAAAAAATAAACAACAATTAGTAAAAATTAGTGAGAAATTAGTAAAAATAATTGCAAAAATTAATGAACCAAAAACACATAGACTTATTTAAGTCCCCGGCAACGGCACCAAAAACTGACGTGCCCGTCACCGGACGCGTTACAATTTAAGAACCCTTTGTGTGTCACTTATAGCATTAGTAAATAGGATTTGATCAATCCGGGGACTTAAAGGGCGCTCCTGCATTCATGGTTACTCTAAAAAATTAGTACAATTATACAAACAAATATTTATTTACAAAACAAGACACAAATACAAACATTTACAGATTTTTATTTACAAATTTACATATGGTACAAGGTGATTAAGGGGGTTTGGTTTGGTTTCTAACATCCTAAAAATAGAAAAATAAAAGCTAACTAATATGTACAAGTGATCGGTTCATTCAACACATCAATTAGAGAGAAGCTCAAATTCTGACCACACATCAAAGATCATGGCATGCATCTGGAACATTCCTACGAGGTTATGCACCTTATTGTTCCACTTACTTTATTCCTAGCATAGAACGTCTAGAACTAGGGCATTTTACATGTCGATGCTATCAATACTAAAAGTATCTGTCTTCAAACATGCAAATCATTAAGCTTTATGGAACGAGATTGAATGCAACTTTATATCATGAACGTCATAACAAAAATCACATAGTGTACGAATTCAGCCACTGTTACATAGCTTCCACCACTAGAGATCTACACTTACCTACGAGGCTTAGCATAAATCATGAGACTAGTTAGCATGCATTCTAACATATGGTATATCAAACAACATCACACACTTTTTAATCTTAAGAATATGCCGAATCAAATTATTAAAATATCATGAACAAGTCTTAAACATGCCTTACTAAAATTATGAATTTACTAACAACAAAACCAACGAAACAACATCCAAATCCAGAATTTGAAAACCGAAAACATGTCTGAAAATTGCAAAGTAATTCTCTCAAAATTTGCTGCCATAATCTTCACATAATTTAGGCCAAATCCCTTGGAAATTTCAGATTTGCATATGTGTATCATCTTCTCCATTTAATCTTTATTCCTTCTTTAGCAATTTCCTGAATTTAAGAATAGAACGTTTCTCAAAATGGATTAGGAAAATAAGAATAGGAAAGTTTCACAAATAGTAAGTTTCTTAAATCAAAATAAGAAAGTTTCTTAAAATGAAATAGGCAAGTTTCCCAATTTGAAACAGGAAAGTTTCCTAAATGAGTTATCTTTCTTAATTTGCCGATTTTGGCTTCCTTTTCTGCTTTTCCGCCTTTTTACCTTTACAATCACAAAACATGCTAGAAATGACAATGTTAAGATAATAACATCACTAAATAGGGTAGAAAATACGTTCATATCATAGCACTTTGTGATTCTATCACCGCCATTCGTGATTATACGGAAGGAGAGTACGGTGACCCAATCTGCATATCTTGTTGTAATGACTACTGCTCCCCTCATCGCTAAGGCACTCTAGACAAGTCTTGTATCCCCTAACAACGTTGCCCGACAACATCCCACAGGCAGGAAAATCATTGATGGTACCAACAACCATGGCATGCATCTGGAACATCTCGTGTATGTACTTGTCATAAGTGGAATGACCAACGTCCCAAAAAAGCTTAAGCTCTTCAATCAAGGGTCTCAAATACACATCGAGACACTTCCCTCGATAACCGGGCCCCGAAATCAACAAACTCAACATATTGTATTCCTTCTTCATGCACATCCATGGAGGAAGGTTGTATGGTATCAAAATCACCGGTCATATACTGTATTGAAGACTCATGTTGCCAAAAGGATTAAACCTGTCGAATGAGAGCCCGAGCACATTTCGGACCTCTGACGCAAAATGAGGAAACTCACGGTGTATATGCTTCCAAGCCTCCCCGTCAGCAGGGTGTATAAGGGTATCTTCACCATGAAATTCCTTATCAGCGTGTCATTTCAAAGCTTTGGCCGTGTGTGATGACATGTACAACGGTTCCAGCCTATCCCTCAACAGGACATACCGAAGTACCTTCATAGGTTTCCTATTGCCTGCAGGAGTCAGCTTATACCTGTCACTCTGACATACCAGACATGCGTCAAGGTCGCTAAGGTCATTTCCTTCTAGATCTTTACCCTAGAAGAGAACACAGTCATATCTGCATGTATGGATCTTGATGTAGGAAAGTCCACCTTTCAGGATACATTGAACCGTATGATGAGTGGTAGGAAGACGATGACCATAGGGCCGCATCAAAGCAGTGTACTATAGATAGTAATCAACAGCCTTCACAGTCGATTTTGTCTCAACTTTAATCTTCATAACGTTCATCACACTTTCAAAAACCGTCTTCTGACAACCGGGGTACACAGAGGTCTGTTGGAAAGCAAGTAGTTTGTTGTACCTGTCAATACCAGCAGTGTTGACAACTCTAGGGAAGGGCTGCACCAGCTCAGGCATATACGGTCCTTTAGAGCATATACCGTTCTCATAAGGAAACATATCGTTGATGAAGACCGTTGTTGGATCGTTGGATATACTGCCCGTCTCAGAAAATTGCCCATGATCTTGCAGACCTCCTGATGATGTTTCACCGTGATATATCCAACATGTGTACTTCTCCCAAAACCCATTACTCTTAAGGTGCTGCCAAACCTAGTTAATTGCAAATCGATGCATATCGCTGCAACACTGACATTTAGTGCACGGGCAATAGAAAATTGTATTCCCTGTAGTATTATCCATCACATATTCAATAAAAATAATAACTCTTTTACCATATCTTTTGTCCCATTTTGGCAGCGAAATTCAACTCTTATCCATATCCTGAAAAGAAAACATAATATATATATATATATATATATGTATAAACTCTAATTAATTAATTAAATTTTCAAATCATTTAGTATTCTATCAACAGTTAACGTAAAATTAATTAATAACAAATTAATAATTAACACACACACATATATATATATATATAGATGCATATATATACTAATTACTAATTATATAACAATACTATATATATCAATTAACATCAATCATAATCAACACAATATTATAATTAAATTAATATATATATATATATATATATATTAATTTAATTTAGTTATATTAATTTAATTATAATATTTATATATATACATATCTAGCTACTACTACTTATTGATAACAATAACTTTATATATATAATCAAATCAAAATCGATCAACTCAATCACACTCAAAATCAAAAAATTCAACTCAAATTAAAACTAAAAATCAATATATATATATATATATATAACTCAAATAAAACTCTTAAATCAACTGAAAATCAAGATATACGTACCTATATATAGCTCCACAAACTAATTTTGGACAGATTTCGACGAGACCCAACAATTTCGACAACACCCAAACTTTTTCTCCCTTTTTTTTTCAAAGTAGCCAACAACATTACATATTTCATCGGCTAAACTTTTAAAATTTCGTCGGCTTTAGTTTACAGACTATAGCCGACGAAAAAATTATTTTAGCTGACGAAAATAAATTTCGTCAACTAAATTTCCCACTTTAGCCGACGATTTTTTTTATCGGCTAAAGTAGACTTTAGCCGAGAAAAACAACTTTCGTCGGCCTGTTTTTTTCGTCGGCTATAATGTTTATGCTGGTAGTGATAATTATAACCACTCGGTTGGTTATCAAGTTGCCTCTGGTAGGCAAGGTCCCGAACGATGGCTTTGTGTTCCTCTTCGTGTGTTTGACCAGTATCCACACACACATCGTCATCCATGAGCGAAACAACATCTTTAGAGCAGCTTTGTTGGTTGTTGAATTCATCGTTGTGCTGCTTTTGAGATTCACAATCAATTGGCAAACTAAAACTTTTTGTCGTTCAAGACTCATCTGAAGGTAAGTATCTGCCACTAGATTGATCAAAAACGGACTCAACCATTTTGGCATAATTGCCTTCGTCAGCTTCAGGCTCCATCTCTTAAGGTTGTAGAGTCTCTTCACAGTTTCACGCTAGTAAGATATTATGTACAAGAAACACGCCAGACTGGCCAACTAAGGTTCAGAGATCCGCCAATAAGGACTTGGTGTTTTATTGCATGCTCTGCCTTATCTCCAGCATACCTCTTTGTATACCATCGGTCATAGATATAGTGCCCCGTGTAAAATTTATCGAGTTTAACAGTTACCGAAGGATAGTAACCACACTTGGTAGTTTACATTTAAGGTGCAAGGGTAAAATATTGAGATTTTACTAAATGGTCAAATGTGTGATCTTAGATGCCGATATGGAAGTGACTGTCGACATGAGTCTCATGGTATTTTTGAATATTTTTTGGAGCTTCCGTCTATTTTCTATAAATTTTTGAAGTTTTTGGTAATTTTTAATTACCATTCCAGTAAATAATTGCTACAATTTAACTATTTACTTTTACCCTTCATTAAATCTGGACCGTTGGATCTTCCCCTGATCTAATCTCAACCGTTCATTTCCTTATAAAAGGAGATCAAACCTTTGACTCGGTCAAAACCTCCCCGACTCGGTCAACTCTTCTCTCTTGAGCTCTGGTCTGTTCTACCGCGGTCTAGGTGACTCCGACCACCACTCGACGGCAGACCACTCCCAAACTCATCCTCTCCTTCTCTACTTCCTAACCCAACCACTAAAACCACCATACAAACACCACAGCAGGAGATCGGACGAGGAGCAGACGTGCCTGTGTTGGCCGAATTCTGACCGGTTGAGGCAACCTGAAGGCATGTGACCGGCACCGTTGCATTCCTATCCTCAAGCCCATCCTTCTTGTGCTCGAAAATCACTCATGTATTGAGGTTTTTGTAAAATCCCAATTTGGTCTCGAGATTTCCTGGTGACATTCCTCCTGCCTCTGATCATCAAATCTTCTATTTGAGGTGAGATTCTCGATCCTCTCGATGAGTTCTACTAGCTTGTGTGATCAGCTGCTTTGATTAGTTAGGTTTCTAAAAAATCCAGGTTTTGGCATTAGAGGGACTGGCGAGCTTAGCGGCTCCGACGACAGACTTCTGAAGATTCTGAGTTGCTTTTCGATCTTTGAGGCACCTTTCTAGTCATTCCTTAGCCGCTGGTAAGCCTCTCTTCCTCCTGCATTGAATTGGTTCGATTTCGGTCAAGTTAGGATTTCTCGGTTTTTGCTGAATTCGTTAAAACGAAGAGAAACTGAGTTTAGTTGTGTTTTGCTATGTTGATGAGGCTTTAGTGAAGAAGATAAGGCAGGAAGAGAGAAGGTGGAGCCGAGGGGAGGTAGCTGAGATGTTCTGTTGGGTGAACAGAGAGCTTTCCGGCAAGTTTTCGTATTCGTAAAACAAAGGAGAAAATATTGAGGAGCCGAGGAAGGGTTTTGGCCACCAAAACTGGTCAAGGGTGTAAAGAGCAAAAGTTTGGGTGCATCTCATTTCTTTTTGACGAAATGTGAATTTCTAGTGCTAAATGGATTGTTGGTAGAGTTGTGTTCCAAGAATGTTTGTGTGTTTTGAAATGGAGTAAGATCAGTAATTTGGGTTGTTTGGATTTAATGTTGAAGGAACCAAGCAATTGGAGTCGTAGATTTTTGTTTAATCATATAACGATTAATTACAGAAAAGTCGTAAAATGAACATTTTCATTTTGGGAAAGTTTCCAGTTTTGGAAAGTGGCTAGTAAAAAGATTTGTGTTAGTCGAAAATTGGTTAGATGTTGAATTGCTATCAAAAGATGATAACTAACTATATCCGGAAGTGACAAGTTGACTTTTTTAAATAAATTAGATGACTTGAATTATCAATTTATCGACTCAAGGTTAATGGAATGACTAAGATATGCATTGAGTGTCCATAGTAGTCAATGGATTATAATATGACACCTAACGTTAATTACATGATTAATGGAAGTGTATTTAGTGTCGAGTTGGTTGTCGGTAACTAAACAATGGGTCGATAATCTGAAAAGCAAACTAAAAAGGTTAGAGTCATAAAAGGAATTGGTTGGTCAACTTGGTCAATGTGGTCATTCCTAGTTACCCTAGGAATGCTAGGGTCAACTGGAATGTTATTGTTACTTCGTTGCCAAGTTACTTTATTTTATAGTGATTCATTGAATGAATAACTTATGCGGAGACCTTGGATTACCGAGGCGATACTTGGAAACTTGGAGCTAACGTAAGGAACGACAACTCTAGTTAGGGAGAGCTAAACCCCCCTTTGTTGGTGGTTTTGTCTATATATGAAATTGCATTGTCTTTGTATGCTCATGGTCGATGCCTCGAGAAATTTTTATATATTATAAGATAAATGATTAATGATTGGGCCAAGAAAACCTGACGTTAGACGTAAATGATTTTATGTGATGACTCGGATCGAAAAGTAGTATCGTTGTCCTGATTTCCGGTGCTTGGTCTGAGAGTGATAGGACCTAGTATGTAGAATATGATTCCCACAGTGTCGCTGACCGTAAACCTCTGGAGGGGCAATGCCCTGTTTATATTTTTCTCCCGCTTACGCTCGTCTCGTACAGAGTTAAGCGAGTCGTAAGTGAGGCGTGCTACTTTGAGTGATTTGTTGGGTATTCGTTGTAAATGGACACTCTCGCTACTATTCGTCCTCGGGCGCATAGGTAGTTGGCCTCGATTTACAACATAGACAAACCCGGGATTCGGCCACCCAGATTCATGAAGCCATGTAGGCTGTATTTGTACATTGAGCGCTATGGCCCATGTTTTAGCATACTACATAGTTTTTCATCTACAGATATAAAATGGTGGTTTTTGTGTGTCAAGATTTCTAAATGGTTTTATTTCAAGCTCAAATCTATATGTATATCTATATATGATTTTACGGATTTCAAACTTAGCATTGGTGGGCCTATATGTGAGCAAGCTAGTACGAAGCTCATCCCTACAACAGGTTGTTTACTGGTACTGTGTACTATGATAGGATAGATAGAGGGAGCTACATGTGTGAAGTTTCATTTCCTACCCAGTTCTTTGCCCAAGCCATACTCACTTGTCATGTTTTATCATTCGAGTCATTTTTTAGAGTGTTTACAAACAAATTATAAAGGTGTCTTCCTAAATTATTAACCTTGTTATATGTTTTTATTATTGTCGTTAAAGTTTTTAATTGACTCTTTAATTTGTCCACCTTCTAAGAAATTGAAAAAACTCTGATAAATGTTTTGTGAAACTCTTGTGGTGACACCTAAGTTTAAAAATTTATTTTACCTACTAATTTGCCTATAACTTTAGGTTAATGAGTTGTCGGCACGTCTTTCGGACGTGTTGACTTCTTATTGGCTTAAAATCATAGGTACTTTAGCACCCCCTCTCGAGGTGTTACAATAGCCTACATCTTTCTTTCCAAATTCTCATGTTCACGCCCCGAATCTTATAATTTCACTGCGAGTTACCTTCCCTCCGTTATCCGTGAATTTACGGTGTCGATAATAAGGTTTGAACAATAAAATTAACTGTCGGGATTGTTGACGGTAATTTAAAAATTATCGGGGATTTTTTTGGGGTAAATTCCGGTTTGGAGTGGAGGAAAATTTTGGGGTTCCCCGTGTTCTAGAAAGTTTCCTTGTTTGGAAACTTTCTTCTTTTATTTATCTCTTTCCGTTTCGGCGCGTCACTTTCTTCTCTTTCTTCTTTCTTCTTTCTCTTTCTTTTTCCCCGCGTTCGTCCCTCTCCCTGGGTCAGTGTTGCTTCTGCACTGTGCACGCCGAGATCCGCCACCACCGGCTGCCGTGGGGCGCGTGTCCGGTCTCCCTCGACTCGGCGGAGGTCCGGCAACCCAGCAGACCATCGTTTAGGGGCAGCCCCGCTGCGTGGAGAGAGAGGGAACGCTCGAGATCCGACTGCACTCTCGGGTTCCGGTCGGGTCAGGCCTCTGTGCCGTCGCCTGCCGTTCATAGCCGGTCCACAGTCAACCTCCGAGCCTTCCAAAGTCAGAGAAGTGGACGATTTCGAGCTAGGTGAGAGGATTGATCAAGATTTTCCTAGAATTGGGATTTTTTTACTGTTCTTCATGATTTGTGGTTGTTAGGGTTGAATATGGTTGTTGAGTTGTAAATGGAAGTTGTAGGGGAGGTTAAGAGGAGCAAGAAGATGGCCGGAGATCGCCGGTCGGAGGCCATTTGGCCGGCGACCGAATTGTACTGTTCACAGGGGCAGTTGTGTCATTTCACGGAAAATTTACTTTTAACAGTATGGTAAATGAGTTAGGGGTAAAGGTAAAAATAATTCTAAGTTAATTTGGAGGTAAAAGGTGATAATTGTGGAGAATTGGAAGTAAAATGGATTATAGAAATTAATGTATATAAAATCTTGTGGAGGAGGATTATTAGCCGTATCGTTTAAGTTACGATTATTATTCAAAATGTCGTTTCGGTTCGGAAAGAGAATTTCATGTTATCGTTGGTCGGGATTGATCGAAGATTGTTAAGAGTATACAAGAATTAAGCTAGTTTAATACGGAGTTTATACTAATGTCTCCGGAGACCCGACTTTACGAATTGGGATAATTAACATATTTATTTTATTAAACAGCACGTGAGGATTTACGTTCCGGGGAGGCACAGGATCGCTCTCAGGGCTAGTCCCTTTACTGTGAGTGGACAGATTATTTTTAAATGAATGCATGCCCTAATTATCGATTTTATTGCAAGGTTTATATAATTGTTTCGAGTACTATAATTCCTCGGATTCTTGAATGTTTGTTTGGATTTATGCACATATGTCGAGGAATAGTGTTACTTATTTGTTTTGGGAAGAGAATTGAGTAAAGTATTATTATGAAATTATATTATAAGGGTTGACCAATGAATATGCTAGCTAGAGTAGCGTGAGGGCGCTACTAGAGCTCTTAGCTCCGACCCTAGCCTGAGAGGTCAGGCAAATTACGTAGTGCACTATGAGGGTTGACCATTTCCACTTTATTTAGAGCTCTTAGCTCCGACCCTGGTCTGAGAGGACAGACAAACCTGAGAGGTCAGGTTGATATTATAAGGTTGACCGTTATCACTTTATCTAGAGCTCTTAGCTCCGACCCTGGTCTGAGAGGACAGACAAGCCTGAGAGGTCAGGTTGATATTTCAAGGGTTGACCGTATTATTTTATATAGCTAGCATAGAGTAGCGTGAGGGCGTTACTAGAGCTCTTAGCTCCGACCCTAGTCTGAGAGGTCAGACTTATTATGTTGTGAACATTTCTCTTCCCATAAGCCTTACTTGGTTATTTTATCATGCATTTGTGGAATTTATGTAATTGTGGGCATGCATAAATGTTATTTAAATCAATAAATCTTTGGGAGAGCATGAAACATTGGTTTTTAATTATTGTGGTGAATTTTTAGTGTTTCATGGATTATTTTTCGTCCACTCACTCTAACATTTTACATGTTTCTCCCCTGGGCCTTTGTTTTTCTTAAAATGCCCAGACTGCAGAGTTCGGCCAGCAAATTAGAAGGCGCATAGTGGTTACCTCTCCACACAGTTTTCACTAGTAGGTTTCTGAAAATCTACAAGTGTCCTTTTCCTCCTTTGTATTAGAGCTCTGATAACCGGGGTATATTATTACTATGTTTCGGGGTAGAGTACGGAACTTATTCATTATTATTCCAGGAATTTCGGATATTTATTAATCTGAAAGATGGTTTGTGATTGTGTTATGTTATTGTGGTTGTATTTGTGGAGGTGGTTGTGTGTTGATGTGAGCAGGTTGGCTTTTATAAGAAGGGGGATGGAATTAGAAGTGTATACTGCATGTGGTTACTTTGATTTTAGGTGAAGGGTTACTCACTATTAGGGGACATTATGCCGAAATTTCGGCATAACTACCCTTTTAGGTGGGTCCCGCAGGAGTCATTTTGGGATTTACTGGGAAATCTCGGAATGGGTCCTGTCATTTTTACCCACTAACAATGGTTTTTGGATGGACTAGTGCTCGTGATAAGGCTTTATGAACTTGGGTGGACTTTTGCTCGTGATGAGGTTTGGGTGAGGTTGTCACACCCCGAATCTTGTGATGTTAATAAAAGTTACCTTTCACAGAAATTCACGAGTTACCGAGGATTTTTAATTGCGATCGGTAATTCGATAAGTTATCGCTCGAGTTAATTTTCGAGTTTTTAAAAGTACTCCAAATACCTGAATTGATGACTCGATGTTGTAGTACGTGTCAACACGAGTCTCCCGGTATTTTCAGAATATTTTTCGGAGCTTCCGGCTATTTTCTGTGAATTTCTGAAGTTTATGGTAATTTCCAATTACTATTCTGGTAAAAAGGGAAAGTTACCATTTAATCTTTTCACTTTTCACCTTCTTTTAATTTGGACCGTTGATCTTTATTAAGATCTAATCTGGGCCGTTCATTTCGGTATTTAAGGGAGAGACCGGTCAACCCGGTCAAAGAGACCCGACTCGGGTCAACCGAGTCTCCTTCCCCTCTCTCTCGACTCGTTTCTTCCCCGGCGTACTCCGCTCGACCCAGCCACGTCCAGCCGCCTCCTCACCGGCGCACCACCACCAAAACATCAATCATCCTCCCCTTGACAAAACCCCTCTTGAAATTTCTTCGATTAGTGATGTTGGGAGGAGAGCGGAGGAAGAGGGCAAACTGTCCTTGAAGGATTCCGGCCATCTCGGCAGCGACGGCGAGAGTGAGTGATATACTCTTGCTACCCTACCTCTTTTCTTCATACTTATGTCCCTGCTTTGTCGTTTTAGACTCTGCCCTGAAAACCCTCTACCTACTGTTTCCTCTGGTTGTTTCCGGTAAGACTCCGGCGACGAAGCTTTGGGTTCCAGGCAGACTTCTGGAGCTCAGTGGAGACTAGCAAATGAAGGGGGAGATTGAGTTGAGATGACTTGGCAGCTGGAGATGTTGAAACTGTGGCGACTGCTAGGTTGCTCGAAGGTGGAGCTGCAGGGCAGCTGATGGTGAGTTTGGGTTGTTGTCACCTGTGTGTTGTGCTGTGTTGTTGTGTGTGTTGTTGTTGTGCTCTATTGCTGAATTAGAGTTGTTATGTTTTGCATGAATGTCGATAACTTGGAGACGGAGGAAACGAGGAGGTTATGGCGAAATTCCGGCAAGTTACCGGAATCCGGCGAAGATTCCGGTGATACCGTAAACCGGCAGAATGCCGAAGAGGTAGAAACCGAATTCCCATTAAGCTTTGAATTGAAAAGTGTTAGTTGAATCGTAATCGAAATATTTACGTAAAATTGGACATAAGTAGGAAGTTTCCATTTTAGGAAACTTCCCATTTTAAGGAAGACTTACCAATTTAGGAAACTCTCCATTTTGGGAAACTTTCCCTTTTTGGAAGGTTTCCATTTACTAGAAGATGTTAAATCGGGTTGAAAAGGTTAAAGAAAAGGTAGAATTCTAGTTAAAGGTTTTGAAGTTAATTCGTGAAGTATGGGAATTATAATATGTTGACCACTCTAGTGGTTGAGGGAGATGTTGACTCCTATTAACGGAATTGTCAAGTTAATCGTGGAAAAACAATCGGATAATTTAATTATCGACGTATCGACTCACAATAAGTAAAGAGATAAATACTTATGCTAAAGTGGCGTAAACGGAAACCAAACTTCGAGTCGATAATCGGAAATAAGTGTGATGTTGAAAAGCTGTTAAAAAGAAAGGAATGTGGTCAAATAAGAATTTCCTGGTCAAACTAGGAAACGACCAAGTCAACCGTGATTGACTAATTTGATGATTTGTTGTACAGTCTCTGGTCGGACGTGAGACGGGCTCGACTACGCGGTTAGTTCGAGGGTTTCACTCGAGGAGCTTTCCGAGCGGAAAGGTCGCAATAGTACTGTGAGTGGACATATTATTTTAAATAAATGCATGCCTTAATTATTGAGTTAATTGCATGGTGTTTATGATTGTTTCCGAAAATTATATCCTTCTCGGGTTCTTGAACGTATTTACATTATTACTCGATTTTCTATTACTTCCGAAAATGGTTATAGACGGTGAGGGCCGTCCTACGAATGGAATTGAACCCGAGACTTCGTTGAAAATTGGGTCTATGCATATATGTCAAGGAATTGTTTACTTATTTATTTTGGGAAGAGAATTTGATTAAAGTATTGTTGTGAATTATATTTTAAGGGTTGACCAATGATTATGTTAGCTAGAGTAGCGTGAGGGCGCTACTAGAGCTCTTAGCTCCGACCCTGGTCTGAGAGGACAGACAAGCCTGAGAGGTCAGGTTGATATTATAAGGGTTGACCGTATTATTTTATCTAGCTAGCATAGTATGGCGTGAGGGCGCCACTAGAGCTCTTAGCTCCGACCCTAGTCTGAGAGGTCAGACTTATTATGTTTGTGAACATTTCTCTTCCCATATTCCTTGCTTGTTTATCTTATCATGCATCTGTGGAAATTTAGTAATTGTGGGCATGCATAAATGATTTTTAAATTGATATACTCTTGGGAGAGCATTAAAGGAAATAGAGTTTTATACTTGATTTTCGTCCACTCACTCTAACAGTTTTAAATGTTTCTCCCCTGGGCCTTTCGTTTTTAAATGCCCAGTGATGCAGGGTTCTTGAGAGGAGGTCGAGCGCGTACGAGAGTCGAGGCATAGTCGATCATTCCGTTGCTGCTTGAAATTTTTGGGGTAATCCTCTCTGTAGACTGCTCTGACTAAACCGGTTTAGTTAGTTCAGTAGGAAGGGTTGGCCATTTCAAGGGGGTTTCGGTAAGAAGTTCCCTTGAGGTGGTCCCCGCAGGATTTACTTCGGGTAAAAGGGGTTTAACCCGGGGTGGGTCCTGTCAATGGTATCAGAGCATTAGGTTATCGTTTCCTGTTACTACCTCATATACTTGGTATCACTTAGTGTCTATAGAGTGATGGTCCGACCGCGGCGGATCCATCGGCATTTTATGCTTGGACGCTTAGTGTTTATTGAGGATATAAGTTAGTACTTCCTGATTGAGATATGGACCGAGTGGTCCTATAAACGATCGAATCTTCAAGACTATGCCTCAGTACGCGCGACCTCATAGAGAGTTCCTGTAAGGAACAAGGTAAGCTCGTTACGTATTTATGTTTTTGTATTCCCCATTGATTTATGAGATTTGAGTTGGGGATCGAGCTGTAAACTCACGTTGTTTAACGTTTGAGCTTTACGTGTGAGTACTCGGTGGTGAAACGATTAACTCACACCTGGGAGGCTGTCATGGTCGTTGACAGGGATGCTGTAGAAGCCTAAGACAAGGCTTGGGTGTTCGTGTTATGAGGCTCTTAGCAGTGAAGAGTCGTACGAGTTACTGAAAGATGTTGCATCCTGCCATGGAAAAAGGAGCTGAAGTCGCCTAGCGCGATTATTCAGTGAGGAGATAAATATTAAGATTTGACGATTGCCACGACTTTGTTGAGGTCCGTCATTAGTGTGGTTTCAGAGAAACCAACGGACACTTGAAAGTGGAATGACTCAAGGAAGTTGAGTGTTGTTATTTTTTGTGGTTTGGATCTAGTGACTAGTCCATGATGTGGCACTATTGGAGAATGTTAAGGAAGTAAAGGCTAGTTTGGTCACTTGATGCTTTATGGGACAGCCACTAGAACTAATGGCGTGGGTCAGCTTTAGTGCTGACACTGTTGTCGTCAGTTACGACTAGATTCTCTTCGTTCCAGCCACCCATGTTTGGGGTACTAGAAAGATTCGAATCGTTAGTGAGTCCAAGCGTGATTTGAATTATAGGTGACAAAGGTCATTTGGCCATTTATCGTGGAGGCAAGAATTTAATCGTGTCACCAGATCTTGGGACTCATGGCAACCTCAAGGTGAGTTATCCACCTGCGGTCAAAGTGTTGTAATTAGTACACCAGTGGAGGAGTCTCCAGGTTGGCTGTATTAGAGATCGATTTTCAGATCGAGGAAGCGTTACTAGTGGTAATTAAAGGTAATTGGTTTCGGAATTTAAAGGAATTGTTGGAAGTGACAATAAGCCACCGGGTCATGGACCAAGGGTGCTTGGGGTACCGGAGAGAGTGATACGAGTCTTGATGGACTTTGTATTAATTGCGGTGTAGGAACCGGTCGTTGTGCAAACGGCACTGTTTTGACGGCTGAAGATGTACATGGGTATACCCCACATGAGCACGTGTACCCTCCTGTGTAGGGAAGTGGAAAAGTTGAAATTTGGGTAGCACATGCTGGTAAGGCATAATTATTGTGTGCAGTTGTGTGTGGTCAAAATGACACCAGGTAGGTGATTAAGACTAGTGATGACCTCATCTTAAGAATTTCTCATGAGAGTTCCATTTAATGAGAACGGAGATTAGAGACGTTTGGTTGGAAGTTTCAGTACAAAACATCCAGAAGATGGCCTAACCATTTAAGTATACGTCGGAAGTGGGTTATTGTTAGTCGCTCCGACTTTTATGATGGTTAGCGAGATCATTAATATCGTTGGTAGGTGGTCGGATGTTTTCCGAGATAAGTACACGGAAGTGGTGAAGTGACAGCAGTGGGGCAAGGTTTACTGGATCATTGAATCTGAGTGAGAATGATGGTAGTTGCTTAAGCTTCAACCTACAACCAAAGTCGTCTGTTATGACACTTGGTTTCCTCGAGGGTGATTAACTGAGCTTGATGACATGGAAATTTGTGCACCCACTGGCTGTGGTCTAAACAAGTATTGTAACCGAAGGTGTACTTAGACGTGTTTGGGAATCATAAGTCACATCCACTGCAGTGACAGGAAATATTCTCAATGTGATCTGTGGAATGAGGATTTGATCTGGGAAATTGAATTTTGATGTTAATTTAATGAAATCCTAAGAGGATTAAAGTTTGTTGGCGATGCTTTGGTCATTAGTCATTGAGTAGTGACCCTACTTGTTAGGAATTATTGACATAGTGGCAGATCTTGGCGCCACAAGTGTAGAGTGGTAGCAAGAAAGATCATTTGAGATGACTCTCGAAATTGTCAACATTTCGGTAAGTATGAAGTGCGGTGAAACTAGGAAAGAGTTTCTTTGATGACTCAAAGGTGTTACGAGTCAAGGTTTTGGAAACCAAATTGTTACAAGGGTAGTAAAGTATGTTGCTAAGTTGTGCAACACTCCATCGGAAACCGTAGAGTGATTAAGCTACGTTCAGATTAAGTTATGATCTGAGAGGATGTTAACGTGTGGCAGTGGATCTTGTGATTTAAGATCTAGAGTGGTAAGCGATTGAGAATTTTGAATCTTACCGAATAGAGGTTGCGGTGGATGGTAAACCCGCAGCGCCTGGGGGACAGTTTTGTTAGGAACTGTCTAGTTGTACGAGTTGACTCTGTGATGTATACGTGCCCAGTGCGGTAATGGTATTTGTTATCTTGTGCCTCGTTAACTGGATGCTCGGTGATCAACATGGTTGTGTCTGGTGAAATTAATTCCCGATGCTTTGATCAGATGTTCCTTTGGGTGTGCACCAGTGACACTAAATTTCACGTAGATGTCTGGTCTGGTTAAGTGTCCAGGTTTGTCGGTTGTTACTAGACGATTTGGTAATGGAGGTCTTTGGGAATGGAATATCCTTGTTGAGCGGGTAAGGCTCTGAGATTCTTTTAATGGTAAATCTATCCCAGATTGTGATGCGGATAACGTTTATTAGACGCACGGTTGGTTGAAGTGCAAGCTCTGCACTATGCGTCATTCCAGGTTAAGGTAAGAGTTAGGGAGGTCAGTGGCACCTCACCTATGAGTAGTACGGGTATGTGTTACCAGTTGCAAAGTATGCAGTAACCCCACAAGTGATATTTGAGCTAGCGACTCTAATGTTTGACTTGTGGGTAAAAGTCAAGATTTATCCGGTCAGAATAGCTTGGTAGGCAGTGTGAAGCCTGACAATATCGTTTTCATGCGAGGAGTCAGTATTGTTGGATCTCGATGTCAGGAGCTTTTGGAACTCCCTGATTTAAAGGCTATGGTTGTGGATTTACGCTAAAATTCATGGCAACTCATGTCCTGTGTGTACAATGGTTTGAGTAATGATAGAGTAAGGGAAGACAATTACTCTACAACATGACAGAATAGTTTCTAGAAAGCGTAAACCAGATCAGGGAGCCTGGTTCAAATGAGGTGATGGTTCGTGTAACACGAGTCGCCATGGTTTCTCGTGGACTTGTCGTCAGTAGATTTGACTCCACGTGGTATTGTGTTACCAGAGGATTTAAATCCATTAGTGACATCGAACCCTACTCCTCAGGCGTGATAATCATTTCTTACATAGGGAATGTGTGAGCTGATATTTAAGGTTCCACGAAAGTATACGAGTATTCTTGAAGAAATTTTACTCGCGACAAGCGAGGTGTTATTGGATCAGATGAGTATTAGTAGTATTGTGACGACGTCACTTGTGGTTAGTAAGAATATTGGGTTGTGTTTAGTTGGCTAAACCAGAAGGGATAGGAGGTTGGTTACTGGCCGAAGTTATTATGTTGATCGTAAGGGCATGTGTTTAGAGTTTTGACAATGCTATTCGTGAGGCGTTTCAAATGAGTTCTCAGAAGGAAGTGATATTGGAGAACAATATTATTATTTTAAGTGGTACTATCCCCCACAGTATTGGACTTTGAGTATAGAAATTTCGAGGACGAAATTTTTATAAGGTGGGGAGAATTGTCACACCCCGAATCTTGTGAAGTTAATAAAAGTTACCTTTCACAGAAATTCACGAGTTACCGAGGATTTTTAATTGCGATCGGTAATTCGATAAGTTATCGCTCGAGTTAATTTTCGAGTTTTTAAAAGTACTCCAAATACCTGAATTGATGACTCGATGTTGTAGTACGTGTCAACACGAGTCTCCCGGTATTTTCGGAATATTTTTCGGAGCTTCCGGCTATTTTCTGTGAATTTCTGAAGTTTATGGTAATTTCCAATTACTATTCTGGTAAAAAGGGAAAGTTACCATTTAATCTTTTCACTTTTCACCTTCTTTTAATTTGGACCGTTGATCTTTATTAAGATCTAATCTGGGTCGTTCATTTCGGTATTTAAGGGAGAGACCGGTCAACCCGGTCAAAGATACCCGACTCGGGTCAACCGAGTCTCCTTCCCCTCTCTCTCGACTCGTTTCTTCCCCGGCGTACTCCGCTCGACCCAGCCACGTCCAGCCGCCTCCTCACCGGCGCACCACCACCAAAACATCAATCATCCTCCCCTTGACAAAACCCCTCTTGAAATTTCTTCGATTAGTGATGTTGGGAGGAGAGCGGAGGAAGAGGGCAAACTGTCCTTGAAGGATTCCGGCCATCTCGGCAGCGACGGCGAGAGTGAGTGATATACTCTTGCTACCCTACCTCTTCTCTTCATACTTATGTCCCTGCTTTGTCGTTTTAGACTCTGCCCTGAAAACCCTCTACCTACTGTTTCCTCTGGTTGTTTCCGGTAAGACTCCGGCGACGAAGCTTTGGGTTCCAGGCAGACTTCTGGAGCTCAGTGGAGACTAGCAAATGAAGGGGGAGATTGAGTTGAGATGACTTGGCAGCTGGAGATGTTGAAACTGTGGCGACTGCTAGGTTGCTCGAAGGTGGAGCTGCAGGGCAGCTGATGGTGAGTTTGGGTTGTTGTCACCTGTGTGTTGTGCTGTGTTGTTGTGTGTGTTGTTGTTGTGCTCTATTGCTGAATTAGAGTTGTTATGTTTTGCATGAATGTCGATAACTTGGAGACGGAGGAAACGAGGAGGTTATGGCGAAATTCCGGCAAGTTACCGGAATCCGGCGAAGATTCCGGTGATACCGTAAACCGGCAGAATGCCGAAGAGGTAGAAACGAATTCCCATTAAGCTTTGAATTGAAAAGTGTTAGTTGAATCGTAATCGAAATATTTACGTAAAATTGGACATAAGTAGGAAGTTTCCATTTTAGGAAACTTCCCATTTTAAGGAAGACTTACCAATTTAGGAAACTCTCCATTTTGGGAAACTTTCCCTTTTTGGAAGGTTTCCATTTACTAGAAGATGTTAAATCGGGTTGAAAAGGTTAAAGAAAAGGTAGAATTCTAGTTAAAGGTTTTGAAGTTAATTCGTGAAGTATGGGAATTATAATATGTTGACCACTCTAGTGGTTGAGGGAGATGTTGACTCCTATTAACGGAATTGTCAAGTTAATCGTGGAAAAACAATCGGATAATTTAATTATCGACGTATCGACTCACAATAAGTAAAGAGATAAATACTTATGCTAAAGTGGCGTAAACGGAAACCAAACTTCGAGTCGATAATCGGAAATAAGTGTGATGTTGAAAAGCTGTTAAAAAGAAAGGAATGTGGTCAAATAAGAATTTCCTGGTCAAACTAGGAAACGACCAAGTCAACCGTGATTGACTAATTTGATGATTTGTTGTACAGTCTCTGGTCGGACGTGAGACGGGCTCGACTACGCGGTTAGTTCGAGGGTTTCGCTCGAGGAGCTTTCCGAGCGGAAAGGTCGCAATAGTACTGTGAGTGGACATATTATTTTAAATAAATGCATGCCTTAATTATTGAGTTAATTGCATGGTGTTTATGATTGTTTCCGAAAATTATATCCTTCTCGGGTTCTTGAACGTATTTACATTATTACTCGATTTTCTATTACTTCCGAAAATGGTTATAGACGGTGAGGGCCGTCCTACGAATGGAATTGAACCCGAGACTTCGTTGAAAATTGGGTCTATGCATATATGTCAAGGAATTGTTTACTTATTTATTTTGGGAAGAGAATTTGATTAAAGTATTGTTGTGAATTATATTTTAAGGGTTGACCAATGATTATGCTAGCTAGAGTAGCGTGAGGGCGCTACTAGAGCTCTTAGCTCCGACCCTGGTCTGAGAGGACAGACAAGCCTGAGAGGTCAGGTTGATATTATAAGGGTTGACCGTATTATTTTATCTAGCTAGCATAGTATGGCGTGAGGGCGCCACTAGAGCTCTTAGCTCCGACCCTAGTCTGAGAGGTCAGACTTATTATGTTTGTGAACATTTCTCTTCCCATATTCCTTGCTTGTTTATCTTATCATGCATCTGTGGAAATTTAGTAATTGTGGGCATGCATAAATGATTTTTAAATTGATATACTCTTGGGAGAGCATTAAAGGAAATAGAGTTTTATACTTGATTTTCGTCCACTCACTCTAACAGTTTTAAATGTTTCTCCCCTGGGCCTTTCGTTTTTAAATGCCCAGTGATGCAGGGTTCTTGAGAGGAGGTCGAGCGCGTACGAGAGTCGAGGCATAGTCGATCATTCCGTTGCTGCTTGAAATTTTTGGGGTAATCCTCTCTGTAGACTGCTCTGACTAAACCGGTTTAGTTAGTTCAGTAGGAAGGGTTGGCCATTTCAAGGGGGTTTCGGTAAGAAGTTCCCTTGAGGTGGTCCCCGCAGGATTTACTTCGGGTAAAAGGGGTTTAACCCGGGGTGGGTCCTGTCAGAGGTAACTGCGGGAATTACTCGTGATGAGGCTTTGATGGAATAAAGACCTTGGAAGTCTTTTTGGTAGAGGTGCTCTGAGGGAGGCTTGTTTTGCAGTATTTACAAAGTTGTTTGTAAGTTGTTGTGTGTCTCTATTTGCCATCGACCCCATATATAGTCAACACTAGGATTCTGCTTTCTTGCAGATCAAGGCATATAAGACCCCAAAAGATTAGATCCTCTATCAACTACAAATCTTCGCCAAGCATGACCTCAAAGAAAAGAAAAAATATGTATCGATATTTTAACCGCATGTATCGGTTCATGTACCATAAAGATACGATATTATAGATGAAGATCATTCACCTCAAATCTAACTCTTTAACATTAGTTAGATATACCCCTCTTCTCGGCAATATAATTATACCTCCTAAAATCATTCAGAACATATATCACCATATGCGAACATACACTAATAAAGGGAAGAAATGTTGCATGCCTCAGACGTGCATATTCCCTTATGAACTAAGGAATTAAGAAGATTAACTCCACTATATGACACCCTTGCACGCCTATATACCTTGATTATCTCTTTAATGCCTCGTATGTGTCTTGCATGAACGTGGACGTATTATACTCCATATATCCTTAGATAACCACCTTTATACAATGATATCCTTCCTTAATTGCTCCACGTCCATTCTCATGTCTTTAATTGCAATAAGAGCAATCACTCACTCCTTCACCTTCATGTCAAGACTCCCCTCTTCGACTAAGATTCTTTAATATAGCTCAATCTTGATCACCAAGTAAGCATTAATCACCAAATCCATGATGTATCGATAGTAGGCCGGATTCACGCCAAGACGGATTAGTTTTCAAGATAAGCCTAATATAGTCCTGATCACGAATATCCCCCAATATACTTGGACATATCATCAACAAACCACAAAACTGGTTTAGAATACGGCTTAGTGTAGGAAAATTCATTTTACGTCCAAACAATAATTCACTCAACTATCGCTAGAGGTTTCATTAAACCAGACTTCAGAATCTCAAATCTGCAGTGTTACATGTTTCTCATTGAGCTGCTTAGTAAGGTGATGCCCTCTTTCATTGGATCCATTTCTGGGTTTTTGACTAATGAAGTACGCCAATCATCTCAAAAATCATAGTATATCAAAGTCTAGCTTGGTTGTTGGATCAGCTGCATATACAAATCCAATGCTTAATGTAAAGGCAAGCAAGGATTACACAACTGATCATGCAGTCAAAGTCAAGAACCATTTGCAGAATACACAACTTATTGATCACCAACTCTGCAACAAGTTTCCCATGTTTTTTTTCAGGTCTTATCCTATTACTCCTGGCATTTAAACTATTTTTTTTAATTTTTAAAACGGTGATCGAGTGATCTACTACTTCAAGCTAGAGAGGGGTTAAGGTTAAAGCTCTCCTTATAAAATTCGTTACACATGCGGATGATTAAACCAGTAATCTTTTTACTATCATGAATATCACTACAACATTCATCCAACATGATAAATCTAGCCCCAACCACAAGACTACATCCATATATATATATATAGCTTTTAAGCTACTTTTTTTTTCACTTTCCTTGTAATTATCCACAGGAATAGATTTGAAAAATTGGAGCAACTTTGCATGTTCTTGCAAGGTGAGTGGTTCAAGTGAGGGTCCATATTGATCCTGGTCTCACATGCAGTACAGTTGTCTTTATCCGTTTTGGTTTTATTAAACAGAATTGTGCTTGGTTTTATTAACTCAACAACAATTTTGGCGGTGACATTCCTACCTGCTAAATTATCAGTATCTATCATCATATATGTCCAACAAAGGAAAAACAGACCATGTCCTTCTGCACTTCTGAAATATACAGTAATGAGATAAATATATTGTTTCATGATTATTCGGTGCATTAATAAATATTGTATTGAACTCCTCTAAATGGGAAGCCAAATTTTTTGTACCAAAAAATGGGAAGCCAAACTTTTATGTCAAATCTTCACTGGAAAATTGAAGTTTCAAATTTACCTCTATATTACAAAATGTTTAAACAACATGAAAATATTAAACAAGATTAAAAATGCAAATATGATTTATCTATAACATTTTGCATTTTTACCCAATTAAAACTTATGTAGTGAAATGACTGAAATGTTAATGTATAATATACTTTTTTTTTGCTTTGGTGTACAATTATACTTTATACAAGTTAACGAGTTGGATTCTTGATAATTAAATAAAAGAAATTGATAAGTGTGTTTTACGCTATGTTTTTACCCTCATTTTTACCTTGTTTATTCCTTAGTATTGTTGTTTTTACTTAGTTTGAGTCAAAAAGGGTTTTTCTGTAGAGCAATGGCTAAAACATGTATTTATACAGAAAAGTGTGCTTAAATGTTGAAAATTCGATTTGGAACAAACACTTGGTAATTTTATCATGATTCACCACACCTTTACATTGTCAATTTTGATGAATTTGGTTTAATGTGTAGATGACATGTAAATAAGCATATGAGAACAAGAATCATGAAGATTTGACTCATGAAGGACAACAAGAGAGGCCACGGAAAAGAAGAAACTCTGAAACATTGCATTTTGATCCGAGCAGAAATTTCCAGAAACCCTACATCAACTTCGGAAAATCATATCTAAATATCCAGGAGGAATCTGAGGACGAGCCATATATCATTGGAAAGCTACGGAAGTCTAGTTTTCAGATCTTCTGGAATCGTGTCAATTGGAGTTCAGATGAAGGAGTTATGATCAAAACAATGGACGGAGGTCAAGCTGCAAAACTGGGCAGTTTCTGCCTATGTTGTCACACGAGTTTGGGAGGATGTTTCTTCACCAAAATTCTTCCCAAGCATGTCAAAGGACTTAAGAAGAGCTTAATGAAGTCATGGGAAGCTGCATTGAAGAAGTAAATTCGAAGAAGTCATCATGGCAGCCGAAACAACTAAGTATGGAGCTTTCCCGGTCAAACCGGGAAAGTCTGTCCCTACCGAGTTCTTGCAATGGATTCGGCTGCCTAGAAGCCCAAAACTTGTGCAATGAGGCCTACATTGATCCATTAACATTTAGGAGAGTCCAAGAAGTCAGAAATCCAAGTCCAAAGTCGAAATCCTTGTCAAAGAAGAAAGAAGAAACCAAGTCCAAAAAGGATTACAAGTTCAACAAGGAATAGGATTCCTTGAAGTGGCCGAATTTCCCTAGGGTTTCTCTTCGAAATTTTCTGTATAAATAGACATGTATAGCTCTTAGTTTTGTGTCTTCAACCTTTGTAATTTTTAGAGAGCCAAGCTCTACACAAAAACCCTAAACACCAAAGTTACAAAAGCTGCCGCATTCCATTGTCATTGCCGAGTTCATCCATCCTTTCACCAATCACCCTACTTTGGCCGAATTATCTTTAGGAGGTCTTAGGTATGGATCTATGTAAGCTTTTGTACACTTTAATGTTTTTGTCGAGATTCATAAGTATATATATTGTTTTTGTGGTTTTATGTTTCGAACATATGCATGAGTTCTTCTGTGTGATTTTCTTATGTGTTTGTTTAACAACATAACGATTAGTATGCATGCCTAGGTTGTGAATAAAAGAATAATTTGCTGTGTTTATGTGATTAAAATACTTTAATTGATTAACTGTTTACCCGAGCATATAATCGAACCGAAAGGTAATCTAGACGTAGGTGTTCCTAAGGGGGGAGTTTAATGTGCCGTAGTATCCTAAGGGTTAAGGTCAGGCGATTGTAGGCCTTGATTCTTAGGCATTACTAAGGGATGGTAGGGTAAAACAATTTGCATGATGAATAGGATGAGTGACGCCATACCTAGGACCATGTTTCCAATGGCTCTTGTTCGATAAGTGTATCTTGTCTTAGTGTCAGGCGATTGTAGGCACTGAGCAAGGTGACACATATACAAATTTAGTGTCAGGCGATTGTAGGCACTAAGTTTACATGAGAAGCCTACATAGTTGGAATTAATCAAAGTATTTGAAAATATAATTGCTGCATTTTTAATCTGTTTCATGAACTTGCATGCTATTTAATCGGTGCTATGTGCTGTTCTAAATGTTGCATTGTTGGATGACCATGTTTTGTAAATACTTGTGTTTATTTTCTTTTAAATTCGAACCAAACTCAAAAATCCCATTATAATTTGTACTTGTATTCTTTTGAAATTTACTAACATTCTTTTTTGCAGTATATAAAGTCTTTCCCTAGTGTCCCCGGTTAGAACGATCCCTACTTGCACATACTACACTGATAGGGTTTTTTTAAATTGCACATGTCAACTTTTGGCATGTCAGAAATGAACAAGATTTCATTGTCAAAATAGATACCCTTATCAAAAAATAGAAGATATTAATGTTTCTCTCTTGCTTTGCATGTTTGAGAAGTTGACAAGAGCCAATGGGATGCTTCTCACATGCAATTTTCAGTGTTGCTAAATATGGTGTGGCATATTTTACTTATTTCTTTGCCCTGCTTTTCTAATTTTGAATCATCTAAGAACAAAATGCTTCTAACCTGACAGGATTGCTTAGACACGGAAACGCTGTGTGGAACGGAATGAGACGAAATGATGACAACCGTATGATCTTTAATGAATTAATCATGTCCGTTTAATTCTGTCTGTTGGATCAATTTATTAAAGAGATCGAACGGTTGTCGCCGTTTCATCTCGTTCCGTTTCGCACGGCGCTCCCGCGCCTAAACAGTCTCGTCCAACATGATTGGAAGTCCCTTCTTTTCGTTGGCCATTATTTTATTTTATTATTTTTTTACAAAAGAAATAATTTCATTAATTACTAAAAATATCAAATATAAATAGTCTGAATACCGTATAAGCGGCTATCAACTCCGGTCACAATTTTATGTGTGTGGTCTGTAGTTGCTCTTGATCATATGTCACAATTATTTTATGTTTGATAAATGTAGTTTCTGGCAACATTCTATAAATTGAGCTGAGGGACATGCTTGTACAACATGCATAAGAAGGCAAAAATGAAAGAAATATTAGCATCCAGTCCAAGCTTAACGAGAGCAGAAAGAAAGATGTACAAATTATAACGAACACATGACAAAATAAGTGAACCTGACTTGACTTTTGCACTAATAATTTGTGAAATGGTTCACCTCAACGAGGAACCAAAATTCAGAAATAGATGAAGTCAGAATAATGGAGTACAGCTGTAGCCAACACTAGTACTAGTTAGCTTCTTCTTCTTCTTTCTCCTCTGTGTCTATGTCTCGGCTGTACTCCATATATATAATAACAAAACAATCGTCTTCCCTAATATATTTGTCAATCATGTCCTTATACAAGGGCTTCGTCACAATTTGAATCAAAATTCAGAGACGCCCCATTTTCCGTCGAGAACGAGAGAAGCATATGACATATGGTACGTGTGTTTGTTTATTCTGAACTACACAGAAGAGGAGAAGGTTGCTGTTGGGTGATCCGTCTACGTGATAAACAAAGCAGACTCCTACTTACTCTCTGCCTCGGTAAAACTCTCAGACTTTAGCTGACAGCAGCACCAATAAACTTTCTGTGTTCAAGTTTAACTTGTCTCCCTTTCTTCTTTGTTAGGTTCCTGTCAATCGCTTGCTCATAATATTTATTGTACCCAAACACATTCCTTTTTCGATTCTATTCCCTCCTTAAAGAGATTTCTCTTATTGGGTTAGCCGTGTCCTTGTTCTTGTTTTGTTGCTTCCTGACTTACTTTGCTACCCAACTTCTGGTCTTGTTTCAGCTCCACAACTTAGGTAAGCAAGTTCCTTTCTATGAATGTTTCTTGTATTTCTGGGGATTCCATTGGCTCAATTACGTGACTTTTCGTTGGAGTTTGAATATTCATATGGGTTAAGTTTTGTTTGTTCAGATTCTAACTGGCTTGTTTATAAATTCTCTGATTGGATGCACAATTTTGTGGTATAATGGGGACTTACCCTGTAGTGACTACTTGACATTTTGTAATAGTTTTCAAATGTAATTGTGTCTTGCTTGTGAATTTGTACCATAGAAGCTCAATTTTGATGTCAGATCAGATTAGTAACTAAGAATTCCATCTAAGTGATAGAGCAAAGAGATTTTTGTGTTGGCTTTCTCAAGTGTATGATCTTTTCTCAGTATAATGGAGTGTGGTTGACTTTAAGTGTGAAGGAATGTTAAGTTGGCTCGAGGTTATGTAATCTGATCTGAGTCGTTAGTTGTTTGAGATCTATACATGGCTTGTGATGGGTTGCTTTGCTTATAGTACTTGTAGAGAAGAAAAACAAGTTTGAACCAGTTGTGGTTTCCAATTTCTGATAAATAGAGTAAGTACTGGGATGCTAAGACACATAAATTATAGCTCTGTGCCTCTCGGTCTACAAGGCTTAGTCAATGGCAGATGGGTGTTATATACTTATATTCATGAAATTTCTTATATGCACATGGCTTTTTTTTAATGAAGTGAAATACTGAAACTTTCTTAGACTTGGGTTTATTCCAGTTAGAAGTAGTAAATATATCATTTTACTCATTTCAAAGAAACCAGGAAGGAAATCAATCTACCAGCAATTATATAGTTTTAGATTAGAAAATTTAACCGTAAAACTAATGCTACTAGAAACATTTCTGGAGGCCCATGACTGTAACTATTGTGCTGATTTAGATTCTTCATTTTGCAACGATTTATTGATATCTAATTGTCACCCTTCTTCAGATGCATACAAGTTTTTAATATGTTCATGAATATGGCTTTGGAGAAAATGGGGAAGCTTTTGTGACCAGAATGGATCCTCAGGCTTTTATTAGGTTGTCAATAGGCTCACTAGGATTGAGGATTTCTGGAACAGCTTTGAAATCTTTAAAGTCAGGGATTCATGCATTCTCTTCTTCATGTCTGTGTGAAATTCGCCTTCGAGGATTCCCTGTGCAAACAGTATCAGTCCCCTTACTATCAACTCCTGAAGCTGCACCTGATTCTCATAGCATAGCCTCAAGTTTTTATCTTGAACATTCAGATGTCAAAGCGATGCTTGTGCCTGGCTGTTTCTACAATCCGCATGCGTGTCTGGAGATTGCTGTTTTTACAGGGAGAAAAGGGTCCCACTGTGGCGTAGGGGTCAAAAGGCAGCAAATTGGGACATTCAAGCTGGAGGTTGGTTCTGAATGGGGAGCAGGAAAACCAATTGTTCTCTTCAGTGGGTGGATAGGTATTGGCAAATACAAGCAGGAGAGTGGAAAACTGAGTGTGGAGCTTCATTTGAGAGTAAGACTTGATCCTGATCCAAGATATGTTTTCCAGTTTGACGATGCAACGAGACTAAGTCCTCAAATTGTTCAGCTTCAAGGTTCCATTAAGCAGCCTATTTTCAGCTGCAGGTTTAGCCGAGACAGGTGATATTACGTATATGATGTCTTTAGTTGTCAATAATTTTGTATTCAGATGGCTGCATTATAGATTCCAATTTGTGCATGGAAACCATGTGGTGATTGCTAAAAGAGAAAATTTACACTTCAAAAAAAAAATAAAAAAACAGTGAAGAAATAGAGGACAACAATATAACTCTGACAGTCTGACTGGAAAGGAAAATGTTAGCTACTTTTAATCAAATTATTTTTCTCTCCCTAGATTCTTGCTGGATTTATAGTTTTTGAAAGGTAATTGCCCGTCTTAAGTTTGTCCTATTTGATAGTGCGGATGCTGGTTCATTATCAAACAAACTTTGCTTTCATTGTGTTGTCTTGCTCTTGAATCTTTTCCTGTCCCATGCTTGCTCCTCACCTCTGGTAGAGAATTTTTTATTTTTCTTTGTTTCTTTGAAAATTCAACGTCCATAAATTAGTAATTAAGATACTGATGGGTTAATATATTGACAGGGTTCCCCAGGTGGATCCACTGAACAATTACTGGTCAGGTTCTGTGGATGATTCTAATCTGGAGACAGAAAGAAGAGAGAGAAAAGGATGGAAGGTGACAATACATGATCTTTCTGGCTCTGCTGTTGCAGCAGCCTTTATAACCACTCCGTTTGTGCCATCAACAGGTTGTGATTGGGTTGCAAGATCTAATCCAGGAGCTTGGTTGATTGTTAGTCCTGATCCATGCAGGCCAGAGAGCTGGCAGCCATGGGCAAAGCTTGAGGCATGGCGTGAGCGCGGTAGCATTAGAGACTCTGTTTGCTGCCGATTTCGCCTTTTATCTGAATGCCAGGAAGCAGCTGAGCTTCTCATGTCCGAGATCCATATCAATGCTGAAAAAGGTGGTGAGTTTTTCATCGACACCGACAGACAGATGCAAGCAGCTGCAGCCCCTCCGTTACCAAGTCCACAAACCCATGGAGACTATGCGGCTTTGGGTCCAGTTGAAGGTGGTTTTGTCATGAGCTGTAGAGTTCAAGGAGAAGGGAAAAGCAGCAAGCCATCAGTACAACTAGCAATGAGGCATGTGACATGCGTCGAAGACGCTGCCATCTTCATGGCTCTTGCAGCGGCTGCTGATCTCAGCATCGAGGCATGTAGGCCTTTCCGTCGGAAGATCAGAAAACCATCCTGCCATTCTGTATGAAAAGTTAATAGACGAAGAAAAAGGATGGAGGTGAATAATGTGCATGTAACTCGGAATCTGCTATCACTTTGATTGATATTTGGTAACATTTGGTTTTCTGTACAGAAGGCAAGACGCTCTTGCTTACATGTATGCCCCCAATCATCCTTGAACTCATCCATGAAAGATTCTAGGTGTTGGTGTCATAATTTTGTTAGCTAAATTAACTTGACTTCAACTCATTTCAATGTTCTTAAATCTTTATTTGATAAGTGAAGAGAACACACACAAATCGTGAGATGTCCGACTTAGTGTTCCGAGTCTTCAAACTTGGACTACCAACAGTGTCTGAGCATGCCTCCTAAGCCGCTCCATCTCCAGGACTCCGGAGCAGCTCTGATGCCAGGGGTCCAAGCATGCGTCCTAAGCAGTTCTGACTCTAGGGCTTTGAAGCAGCTCCGACGTCAGGGCTCAGAGCATGCCTCCTAAGCAGCTCCAACTCCAAGACTGAAGCAGGTCTGACTCTAGGACTCCTAAGCAGGTCTGACTCTAGGACTCTAAAGTAGCTTCGAGCCAGGGCTCTGAGCATGCCTCCTAAGCAGCTCCTACTCCAGGACCTTGAAGCAGCTCTGACTCCAGGACTCCGAAGCAGCATCGATGCTAGGGTTCTTAGCCATGCTTCGAGCATTCTTCCTACGCAGCTCTGACTCCAGGACTCGAGGCAGCTTCGATGTCAGGCCTCTGAGCATGCCTCATAGACAGCTTCGACTCCAGGATTCCGAAGCAGCTTCGACTCTTTGACTCTGAGCATCCCTCCTACGCATATTCAACTCCGGGACTCTGAGCATGCCTCCTAAGTAGCTCCGACTCCAGAACTCCGAGCATGCCTCCCACGCAGGGCTTGAGAGTGGTTCAAGGAATTGTGACACGTCTCACCAACCTCTCCTATAAATACGAGCCCTCATCAAGGCTGAAAAGAGGTCCAGAACTCCATTTTTCTCTCTTCTTTCCTTCAACATGCCAAAATGCATAATCTATGCTTCTTTGTTTGTTAACATATCACTCAACCCCATGCCAAAGGTTTAAAGATCATTCTTCTCTAATCATCATAATTGTTCATATACACTTTTCTAACTTTGGCATTAGAGAGTGTTTGACCGCCCTTAGGCTGGTCCTCCTATAACCACTATCACTTCATAATTGCAGGTCATTCTTCATACATTAATGGAAAGAAGTTCACCATAGGAGTAGATGAAGCCCACCTCGAAATGGAGCATGAAAGCTCGATATCAGCTGAAGGATGTCCACCAGCGCGCCCAGTGGCCACAACGCTCAGTGCCCTGTGGCCACAACGCCCAACGCGCATAACACTCAACTCCCAACGCACACAGCGCTCAGTGCCCATCAGCTACAACGCTCAACACCAACGCGCTAGACACCAATGGAGTGAAGGAAGTCCACCAATGGAATGAAGGAAGTCCACCAAATGAGTCGAGGAAGTGAACCCGTCAAGCAGAGCGTAAAGATCCATCAGGTCATCAGCAGAAGAAAGTCCGCCAATGGAGCGAAGGAAGTCCACCGAAGGAGTCGAGGAGATGAACCAGCCAAGAGGAGTGTGAATGCTCCACATCTCTAGTAGGAAGTCCAATATCAATAGTCAAGTCGTATTCAATGAAGCCGAACACACAAGCTCATCAACAAAATGACGTTTGTGGGAAAATAAACGCTTAGTGCGTGCTTACTAGTTTGATTAAGAAGAAGTCTATATCATGCATGAGAAGCCTTGGGTGCCGAGGAAGACCCTCGACGTTCTGGAACCCATGTATCGGGACGCAAACTATGAAGCAAAGACAAATTATCGAGGGTGATTGCCGACATATGAGGAAGAGCACAACAATGAGGAGGAGAGAAGATGTGCCAACCCATCCCCATCGCTTCCATAAAGTTGTCGATCAGCAAAGAGAGAATCAACTCTGCACACATCAACTCTTTCTTGGTACCCAAACGAATTAATTCCGACGATTATTTCCTCATTGATAGACACATAATATGCTACATTCTTAACGTATTTCCTACCCTATTTATAGCTATTTTATTTTCTTAATAATATCAATTCTAACATGTTTTTTTATTGTAGAGTCATAAAAGGCCAGAGAGAACGAAAGGAGAGTAAAACGGCAGAATTAAGAAAAATTTGATTTAAAGGAGGATTCCCAGTCCAACTAGGAAACAAGAGTCATATTAAAAGAAGGAATCCTAGTCACATAAGAAGTCTCACCGGAGGCCGGAAATGAAAACCACATCCGGATTGGACCAGGAAGCTTATTGGCGGCATACAAGGAGAAGAAATCTCAATCCATCAAGAAAATGGACTCAAAAAGTCCATGGGCTTTGAAGAAGAATTCGGCAGCCTTTATTGGGTTTTTGCTGATTTAATCCATGCAAGTAGTCATATTTATTTTCTTCCTCAATTGAAGGAGTATTTATCCTGATAAAACACCAATTAAAATCATAAAATAAAGAGATAAGGACTGTACAAGATTCTAGATAATTCTAAGGAATGAATTCGAATTTGTGCCCTGATTTTCAGCCAACTTCGACAAAGATTTCCGAACACGTCAGAGCGAACCAGAAAATGAGTTTTATATCAATGGATAGCTGGAAGAGTCTAGTTTTCAGAACTTTTGACCACTCGTCAATATCTATTTTTTACGGGACGTTATATCCGTCGCAAAGAGAGAAGGTCGTTCTGCCGAAAACAAAAATGTGAAAAACAAAAAGCCCAATATGTGTGCATAAGTCCCACATCGATTTTAAATGAGGTTTTCACCTAGATATTCACTATATAAAGGATTCCTAGGCTTGGAAATAATCATCATTCATTCACACAAAAATCAGAGAAGTACTAGAGCAGCCGAGCCTTTCCTCTCCTCTTCCTTTGCCGAGTTCCCCTTCCTTTGCCGTAGCCTTGGCGAGCATCTCCTTTGAGTAGCAGCATTGGAGGAATGGAGCCTTGAAGTCGAGCACTTCCTAGTCATCATTCAAGGGTCTTGAAGATCGAAAAAAGTGTAACCATGTCTCTGCTCTTTGTAGTTCTTTATAATTTTCAGAACATGAACTTGGTTTTCTTTATTGGATTTGGATGTTTGATTTGAATGTTCTTATGTTAGTAAATTTAGATTTTTAGTAAAACATGTTAAGGTTTTGTGTATGATGGTTATATCAATCTGATCTTGTTGATTTATAGGTTAGAAAGTTTGCGTATCTGGTTAATAACCCATGTTAGAATGCATGCTAACTATTGTCATGATTTGTGCTAAGCCTCATAGGTCTCTAATGCAAAGACCTGCATGAGCCTATCGAAGGAGCTGAGGCAAAGTCTGAAGAAACCTCGGTTGCAGATTGGACGAAGATGAACCGCAAGGAAATCGGTCATATTCGAGAGTGGATGGATGATAGTGTGTTCCACCATGTGGCGAATGAGACCGATGTGCATGAGTTGTGGACAAAGTTGGAGTCATTATTCGAGAAGAAGACCGCCGCCAAGAGAGTCTTTCTAATCAAAGAGCTTGTCAATATGAAGTATAGCGATGGCGTGAGGGTCACTGAGCACTTGAATAATTTCCAAAGTTCAATTAATCAATTACCCACCATGGGCATGACGATTGATGATGAATTACAAGCATTGCTGTTGTTGGGGTCGTTGCCAGATAATTGAGAGACTTTTGTAGTCACTGTAAGTAACTCTGCTCCAGATGGTACATTAACCATAGATAATGTAGAAATAACATGTTGAATGAAGAGACTAGAAAGAAATCTTCAACCTCTGAAAATAGCCAAGTCTTTATGGCGGAGAATAGAGGAAGGAGCAAGATTAGAGAACCCAAAAATCATGGAAGGAATGCAAGCCGTTCGAGGACAAGATTCAAAAAAATGTCATCATTGGGTATCTTTGGCCACATAAAGAAAAACTGCAACAAATTTAAGAATGAGAAAAAGGAGGATGGCTACACTGACGAGGCCGTTAGTTAACAACCTGCAATTTAAACCCTATCATTGTAGTAACTGTAAGTAGGGATCGTTCAAGCCGGAGACACTAGGGAAGGATTATATCTGCATCAAAATAAGTTAGTAACATTCACAAATATAATATAAACATACAAGTACAATTCTGTCACAACTATACAAGTATAACACACATGATCATATACAATCCGTAAAACATAGACATGACATCTAAATTTATGAACAAAAAGAATTAAATTATTTACAAATTACCCCACATATTTACCGAATTATGATGGGGATTTTATGGTGATTTCTGAAGTCCTAAATCTAAATCTAAATCTAATATTTACATTGGTCGATCAATTTTGTTAAACACAAAACATAACTAACACCAAATAGAACACACATAAGTTTTACATAAGAACAAGATGCAATGAAATATGTTTTCTTGAATTCTAATTAATTCCAACTATTTAGACTTCTCATGTAAACTTAGTGCCTACAATCGCCAGACACTAAGTTTGTATATGTGTCATCCTGTTTAATGCCTACAATCGCCTGACATTAAGACAAAATACACTGATCGAGCGAGAGTCATTGGAAACATGGTCCTAGGTATGGCGTCACTCATCCTATTCATCATGCAAATCACTTAACCCTAAAAACCCTTGGTAGTGACTAAGAATTAAGACCTACAATCGCCTGACCTTAACCCTTAGAACACTACGGCATATGAAACTCCCCCCTTAGGAACATCCGTGCACAGACTACCCTTAGGTTCGATTACATGTTCAGGTATGTGATTAATCAATTGGAAAACAACAATAACATAAACATACACAACCTATTCTAAATCCAAAACCTAGCATGCATTCTAAATGTTATGCTAACAAACAAGTTTATTAGTAGATCACAAAGAAAGACAAATAACCATGTTCATAACATAAAACCATAAACCGAAATACCAATATATATCAATCTTTGAATAAAATACAGTAGAATTACACAAAAACTTGGAGGAATCCATACCAAATCCTACCTAAAGGGTCGGATAGGGCAAGGGTGGTTGGCAGCTGCAAAGGGTGATCTGCGGCAAGCTTTGTGCTTCGGCTGTATTGGGGGTTTTTGGTAGAGTTGGCTAGCTAAGGTTTTCACAAAGTTGAGGACACTTTTTCAGTTGTATTACATGTGTATTTATAGAGACAAAACCCTAAAGAAACCTAGGAATTCGGCAGCCACTCCTTGTGTCCCAAACCGGGTAGGTTTTGTTCTTTCCTTGTTGGATTTGGTCTCTCTCTCTTTAATTTGCTGACTTAGAAAATGGTTTATAAACTTCTTTTTCTGAATTCATGGACTGTTCTTCATGTGTGTGGATCGGCATTGGGCTCTCCTTCATGCTCAAGGACTCCTAGGACAGCCGAAAGGCTTCCATAGTCTCGGTAGAACAAGTTATCCTGTTTTGACCGGGATAACTTTCTTAGATGTTGTTTTCGGCTTCTCCTTGGTGATTTCTTCGATTCTTCTTCTTCTAAACAACTTCCCATATCATCATTAAGCTCTTCATCAATCATTTGGCATACTTGGGAAGGATTTTGGTGAAGAAACACACTCACGAACTGGGTAGACAACTTCAGCAAAATCTGTCCTGTTTCCAGCAGACTGAACTCCAAATGCTGCGATTCAAGAAGATCTGAAAACTAGACTTCCGTAGCTTTCCAATGATATATGGCTCGCCCTCAGATTCCTCCTGAATCTTTAGATATGATTTTCCGAAGTTGATGTAGGGTTTCTGTAAATTTCTGCTCGCGGGAGAAATTTCACTCGCGAGTAAGATTTCACTCGCGAGGCTGACCTCCGGCCATTGTTTCCGGCATAACTCCTCCCTCAGAACTTGGATTGCTGCGATTCCAAAAGATTTAGAAACTAGACATCCACAGCTTTCCATCCCTATATGGCACGTTCCCTGGTTCCTCCTGGATCGTCCTAAGGAAATCTTTGAAGTTGAGTTATGGTTTCTGGAAATCCTCTGTTTTTGTTCCGAATTCATGCTTTTGGCCTCTTGTCTTTCCATGCTTCTTTTGCTACCTTCCATAAGTCCGATCCTCACGATTCTTGTTTCGTTATGTCCATACACATGTCACCTACACATTCAAAAGATACAATCAAGTGGTGACAATGTATTGGTTTACAGAAACTTAAGAAAAACATCACGAACACTTCCAATTTCAGCTTTTAACGATATTGCACATACTTTATCTATTTTACACATGTTTTAGCCAATGTTCTACAAATAATCCCTTATGCTAAATAACTACTAATACTAACCTAATAATGGATAAACAAAGCATAAATGAGGGTAAAAACATATTAAGAACGTAGTATAAAATGCTCCTATCAACTACCCCACACTTACCCTTTGCTAGTCCCTAGCAAACTAACTATAAGACTCTACTAACACTAACGACACACTTAAACAACTAATACCCTTAAATGATTTGTCTCAGATTCTTTAGCATGCATAACTTTCAAGTTTGAACATTCGAATGAAAAGCATAATTGCAAAGCTTCATAAGCATGTATCATAGCATGAACAAGTAAGATATGAGATCATATAGCACAAACATGTATGATAACCGTTCCACCTCACAATGGCATACTCTCTTTTTTTCCACTCATCCATGGTATTCACTCAATAGTATATGCAAGAGAAAAAATGATAAGATAACAAATAACTTGCATATTTCAACAAATAAAAGCTCTTTATGAATAAAATTTCCTGGAAAAACCTCATATAACAACTATGTGCAATAATGGACCAAAACCATATGCTTAACTTACGAGAAAATCTCCACAAATCAAAGTTAGCTCTCTTAAGAATCATGAATTAATCTCAATAAAAATGGTTGTAATGGGGCTAAGTTTCATAAGGTAGGAATTTTTAGGATAAGTGGTGCTACAAGGCATCACCAAGACTTAGTAAATCTCGCTCTTCCTCATGTCTTCACTTCAAGGGTCGAATTTCTTCATGTTGGACCCATACGTCAATCTTGACTTCTCCCCATATTGTGATCAGGACAAAGGTCATATAAACACTTTTAGACCTTCAAATAATCACTAACTCCAAATTCACAAAACATTACAACACACCATGAAAGAATTTGTGCCTTGAACTTTAATTCTATCCGATTTTTTTTTTCTTTTTTTTCTTTTGTTTCAGACATATTTCTTTCTTTTTGTTCTTACATGGCACATACATTTATAACAATATAGTGTTTTACCCCACACTTGCTCTTTATTACATTGTTCACCCCACACTTGCTTCACAGCATCACGCCATACAGCTCTCTCAAAAGTACTTTGCCAAGTCTTGATAACAAGGTAAAGTTTTAGCTATTCTAAGCAAAGGCATTCTGTTTAAAGGTGATGAAATAAAAGGCTCAATGTAGGCTCAAAGGGGTTAAAACTAAGGAGTCCCACGACGGGCACAAAATAGGCATATGCTTTATTTGGCTATGGTGGTGATCCTAATGAGATTAAATTCAATCATATTCAAAATCAAGACATGTTATGATTATAAAACTTCAAAAATCACATAAGCAAGTTCTAGTAAATTCTAGAGTCCATTAAAAAGCTATAGCACATAGTCATTGAATATGCAAAGAATGATGAGGTTTCAAAAGATAGTGAGAAAGTAGTGAAAATTTCGAAAAATTTAAGCAAAATCAACATATCACTCATGAAAGAAAGTTTTTAGGCTCAAAGGCTCACATAGTTTATTTTGGAAACAAATTAATCAAACATGCATACTTCATTATCAATCAAGTCTCAAATATTCATACTAATTCACATATCTATGAAACTTGCAATTTCTTAAGATAAATGTTAAACCGTCAATCATGCATTCAAAGATATAGTTCATCATAGACTTTTAAGGGTATATCCTAAGACACAAAACAAAAATATTTAAAACAAATTTGAAAAATTTCGACAAAAATTAAAAAGTTTCGGAAAATTTGAAAAACACACCAAACAAACCTATGTTACTATGTAACCTCTACCCCACACTTAGAAAATTACATTGTTCTCAATGTAAACACAAAATAATGTTATAACTTCCTAAGTATGCGTCTAAGTCACATAATAATCACATAAAAATAAAAACACAATTAATCCTAAAAATTAAATTCGGCACAAAAGATTGAATTGAAAACAAAACCGAAACAAGTGAAGGAGAAAGATTGAATATGCAAACTCTCGTTGATGGCTCCTCCACTGCGACGGTTGAAATGAGTTGCCTCTCATGCAGCGCTTAATGTTTAAAGTCTGTCAGCCTAGACTTCTTCTCTTCTTGATAATGACGTCATCCATGAACCATTAGTGGTGGCTCATTCAAACTTTGCTCTTCCTCGTTGCGCTCTTGAAATGGTGTGTAATAAGGTTTAAGTCGATGACCATTCACCTTAAACCTATTTCCTGATAAGCTCTGAATTTCTACTGTACCATAAGGAAATATATTAGTAATAACAAATGGACCTGTCCAACGAGAACGAAGTTTACCTGGGAAGAGTTTAAGTCTTGAATTGAACAAGAGGACTTGGTGCCCTATCTGAAAGTTCTTCCCTCTTAACATCTTATCATGATATGCTTTCGTTTTCGCTTTGTAGATCATGGCGGATTCATAAGCGTCATTCCTGATTTCTTCAAGCTCACAAATCTGCAACTTCCTATGCAATCCACCCTCATCTTGGTCCATGTTAAACTTCTTCACCGCCCACCAGGCTCTGTGCTCCAACTCAACTGGCAAATGGCAAGCTTTGCCATACACAAGCCTAAAGGGAGACGTCCCTATTGGCGTCTTGAACGCAGTTCTATAGGCCCACAGTGCATCGTCTAATCGATCACTCCAATCTTTCATTGTAGGTCCTACAGTCTTTTCCAATATCTGCTTGATTTCTCTGTTGGAAGTTTTGGCCATGCCACTTGTCTGAGGGTGATATGGCGTTGACACTTTGTGGGTGACTCCATATTTCTTGAGCAAAGCCTCAATAGTTCGATTGCAGAAGTGAGATCCACCATCGCTTATCAGAACTCTTGGCACTCCATACCTAGAATAAATGTTAGTTCTGAAAAACTCTGCAACAACTTTAGAATCATTAGTCCTGGTGGCTTTTGCTTCCGCCCACTTTGAAACATAATCAACAGCCAATAATATATAAATAAAGCCTTTAGATGAAGGAAAAAAGTCCCATGAAATCAATACCCCAAACATCAAAAATTTCAACAACAATAATAGGAGTTAAGGGCATTTGATCTCGCTTACCTAAATTACCTGTTCTTTGGCAACGATCACATGAAGCACATGTTACATAAGCGTCTTTGAACAACGTTGGCCAATAGAATCCGGCTTCCAACACCTTTCTAGCTGTCTTGTTCGATCCAAAATGGCTTCCACATGCCTGTTTGTGACAAAAATCCAAGATGGATATATGCTCTTCTTCTGGAACACAACGTCGAATGACTTGGTCCCCACATTGCCTCCACAAGTATGGCGCATCCCATATATAATTGCGAGCATCCTTCTTGATCTTGACCTTGGTATGGTGCGGCATTGATGTTGGAAATGACCTTGACACCATGTAGTTAACCAAATCGGCATACCAAGGTTCTTTGGCCTCCAACTGAAACAATTGTTCGTCTGGGAACGTTTCTGACATAGGGATTTCGTCCTCTGCATGTATGATTCGGCTAAGATGGTCTGCTACAACGTTTTCGCTTCCTTTCTTGTCCTTGATTTCGATATCAAACTCTTGAAGTAACAAAATCCATCTGATGAGCCTTGGCTTTGCCTCCTTCTTTGTCATTAAGTACCTTAATGCTGCATGATCAGAAAACACAACAACTTTAGAATTCAACAGATAAGATCAAAATTTTTCTAAAGTAAAGATTACTGCAAGGAATTCTTTTTCTGTTGTTGAGTAGTTCAGCTGAGCATCGTTCAATGTCCGAGAAGCGTAGTATATAGCACACGGCTTCTTCTCCCTTCTTTGACCTAATACGGCACCGATGGCATAGTCAGAAGCATCGCACATCAACTCAAATGGCAAATCCCAGTCTGGTGGCGTCATGATAGGTGCAGTTGTCAACAATTCCTTCAATCGCACAAACGCATCCTCGCATTCCCTAGACCATGAAAACGGCACATCTTTCTGCAACAAGGAAGTAAGTGGTTTTGCCACCAAAGAAAAGTCCTTGATGAACCGCCTGTAAAAACCTGCATGGCCAAGAAACGAACGAACCTCTCTCACCGTTGAAGGTAAGGGTAAGTGATGCATAATATCTATCTTGGCCTTATCAACTTCTAATCCTTTAGCAGAAACAATATGACCTAAAACTATACCTTGATTTACCATGAAATGACATTTTTCCCAATTTAATACAAGGTTAGTTTCAACACACCGGTTTAAAATCTTTTCTAGATTCTCTAAGCATGCATCGAAATCTTTGCCATATACACTAAAATCATCCATAAAAACTTCAATGATATTTTCGATGTAATCGGAGAAAATAGAATACATACAACGTTGAAATGTACCTGGGGCGTTGCACAATCCAAAAGGCATTCGTCGATAAGCAAACGTACCAAAGGGACATGTAAACGTTGTCTTCTCTTAATCATCCGGGTGTATCATGATCTGGTTGTAGCCACTATATCCATCCAAGAAGCAGTAGAACTCGTGACCTGCTAATCTTTCCAACATCTGGTCCATGAATGGCAAAGGCATGTGATCTTTCCTGGTTGTGGCGTTTAGCCTTCTGTAATCAATACACATGCGATAACCTGTCACCAACCGTTGTGGCACTAGCTCATTCTTCTCATTCTCTACAACAGTCACGCCACTCTTCTTGGGTACAACCTGAACGGTTGAAATCCACTGACTATCCGAAATAGGATAGATTACTCCACAATCTAACAACTTAATCACCTCGTCCTTTACAACGTTCATCATTGGAGGATGCAAACGTCTCTGAGCTTCTCTGGTAGGCTTGGCGCCATCCTCAAGTAAGATTCTGTGAACACATTTTGTAGGGCTTATTCCCTTGATGTCTGCCAAAGTCCAGCCAATGGCAGCTGTGTTCTTCTTTAAAACTGCAACTAGCTTGTCCTCTTGTTGCTTTGTCAACGTTGATGACACAATAACTGGTAGAGTGTCATCTTTTCCAAGAAATACATACTTCAAGTGCTTTAGAAGAGCTTTTAGCTCTAACTCAGGGGCCTGTTCCACAGATGGTAACAACTTATTAGTGGAAATTGGAATTGACAAGGGAGTATACCTTTTGTAGATTGGTCGTGAGTCAAGCTCCCTCACAACTTCAAGTATGGAAGGCTCCAAATCATTCAAAGCCTCCTCATCTCGCTCTCCAAACTTGTCAAAACCGACCCCTTGCTCAATGGTTAATTGCTATGCTTGGTGTGTGGACATTGCACAATGTGCAATGCCAAATCTATGTTCGGATCTGTCCCTGGCATCACCAAGCATGTCGACATTCTTGCTGCCCCCAACAAGTTCATCCTCAATTTCAGCTCTTGGAAACTTCATGGAATTAAAAATGTTGAACCTGATCATCTCGCCATCAAATTCCATTGTTAGGTTGCCTCCAGCAACGTCGATGTTTGTTCTTGCAGTGCGCATGAAGGGTCGTCCCAACAACAGTTGTGTTGAGTTAGAAAGTGACTCCTCCATTTCCAAAACGTAGAAATCTGCAGGAAAAATTAGTTGATTCACCTGCACAAGAACATCTTCAACATACCCCATAGGGTATTTGTTAGAATGATCCGCCAATTGGATCACAACGTTATCAGTTTTCAAAGGTCCTAGATCTAAAGATGCGTAAACATTGTAGGACATGACATTAATCGAAGCTCCTAGATCTAGCATGACATTATCAAAACGTGTTGAACCAATAACACAAGGGATAGAAAAACTCCCTGGATCCTTCATCTTGGGCGGCATTTTCCTTTGGAGAACGACAGAAACCGTCTCACTCATCTTGACAACTTGTGTCTCCCTTGTGTGCCTTCTTGTTGTGCAAAGCTCTTTCGAGAACTTAGCATACTTTGGGATTTGTCGAATGCACTCCAACAAGGGAAGGTTCACATTTACCTTCCTAAAAACCTCCAACACTTCTTCGTCGGATTTATCCTTTTTGTTCTTTGTGAACCTAGAAGGAAAAGGCAAACAAGAAAATTGATTAGTCGAAACTAATTCACTTGTGTTAGAGTTTTTACCTTTGTGTGCCTCAGAATTTGGCACATTCTCCTTCTGTAATGCAGCCTGATCTTTCTCAAGATCCTTTTTCTTCATTGCTTCCAAGTCTCCCTTGCTTGGCTCAGCTTCTTTTCTTCTTCCATACTTCGCATGACCTTGGTTTGTGCCTTCATCTTGCTCGGCATTGCTTGTTTTGGCAAGATGCTCGGCTGCATCATGCGCGGCAGCCTCTCTCTTGGCAGCATTCTTCTCGGCATCCAGCCGCTGCTCGGCATCACTTAGCTCGGCATCCAGCCCCTGCTCGGCATCACTTAGCTCGGCATCCAGCCCCTGCTCGGCATCCTCATGCAAACTATCATAACCGTGCTTATGTTGTGTCCTAGGTGGTGGCAGCAATGTTCTCCCACTTCTTGTGACAACTGCTTGTGCTTGCTCGTTCTTAGGATTCTTGATAACACCTTCTGGCAATCTACCTTGTTCGTTGAATTTCTCCATGAAATCCACAACTTGTCCCATTTGATTCTTCAGCTCCACAATGTCTTTAGACATCAAGGCAATGTCCCTAGTGTTGGTTTGAGTTATGGCCAACAAAGATTGTGTCGAAGTGGCTATGTTTTTTATTGAAAATTTCATCATAGTTGCTTCCTCCACTTACTTGACCTCCTTGTTGGTTGTAAGGTTGGAATGGCCTAGGCATGAATTGTCCTTGTGGCCTTGCTACATAGGGTTGGTGTCCTTGAGGTGCACTTGGTTGAGGATTGAGCACGTTATTGTTGTTATTCCAACGAAAGTTTGGATCGTTGGCTCTTGGATTGAAGTTCTGAAAACGTGTCTGACCTCCTTGACCTTGGAAGTTGCCGAGTTGGCCTCCATACCCTAAGGCATTGAGTTCTTCAAATTCGTTTACAGCTTGATTGCATTGTTCAGAAGCATGTCCTTCCATGCTACAGACACCACAAACTTGCATTCCTCTATTCTTGGACAAATTCGACACCATGAGTGTCAACTTGCTCAAATCTTCCTTAAGCTCAATTATGGCACTGGATTCTCCATGAATGCTTGCCTCATTCACACGCCTTGTAGAAATTGAACCAAATTGTTGATTGTTGGTGGCACGCATTTCCAACAAGTTGCTTGCTTCCTCTCTGCTCTTCTCCATCAATGATCCTCCAGCTGCTGAATCAAGGAATTGCCTCTCCATTGGGCGTATTCCCTCATAGAAGTATTGAAGCAAGAGTCCCTCACGTATCCCATGATTTGGACACGAAGCGACCAATGACTTATACCTTTCATAATACACATCAAAGGCTTCATCCACATCCTGCTTGATGGAAGTTATCTCCTTTCTGATTTGCGTCACCCTTGACGATGGAAAGTACTTGAGGAGAAACTCATTGATCATTGTCGCCCATGATGTAATTCTACCAGCTGGCACTGCAAAGAACCATCCCCTAGCTCTGTCTTCAAGTGAAAATAGAAATGCTTTCATTTTGACCAGTTGCAAATCAGCTCCTCTAGGGCACATGGTGTTACAACAAAATTCAAACTGTTGCAAGTGTCGGTTAGGATCTTCTCCACTAAGTCCATGGAACTTGGGCAGTTGGTGGAAGAATCCACCTCTCATCTCAAAATCTGCTGTTTTCCCATCCACAGGATCCGGATAGGTAATGTTAATTGGTCTGATGACCCCATTAGCTCCATTAACTTGCCCGTTCTCTTCTCTTAATGATGGCATCCTGACGTTTGGCACTTGAGGAATGTTACAAAAGTCGGCAAATCCTCTTGGCGAAGTCTCACACGGTGATGTGATGATGGATGGCGATGTAGGTGTTGACTCAGGAGAATGTGGTTCTGACTCTGTGTGAATGACTAAGGCTGAAGATGTTGGTTCTACACGCCTCAATCTGTTTTGGTTATCTCTTCTCCACGCTTCAGATCCGGACATTCATGGACTCCTACAAAAATCAATTGGCACATTTGAACAAAGATCAAGTTAGCATCGTCATAATTAAGAACGAAAAACAAAATAAAACTTAACTAAGAAATATGAATAGGTTCGGCAACTAAGATGAAAGTAACATAACTTTACTAACACAAACACACACATGGCATAGCAGAAACACACATGACATATAAACTAACCATGGCATCACACAAATTTATAAAGAACAACGAGCTCGGCACACACACACACGACAAACATATACATTTATCAACAAGGCATAAGTATAATTTAGAAACACACACGGCATTCATAGTTACATATAGACAAAAATCATGACAAAAACATAATGTGATGACGTCTCACCCTAAAATGTATCTACTTGATTTTATTAAACTTTAATTTTCAAGGTACGTGGAGCAGGGAAGACCACTGTGCAATGGACTGATACAGCCCAAGGTAGTGTTATGCTTCGTCCGATATACCTCAAACATTAAAGTCAAATTAATTTGAAGTTCATGGCGTCATACATGTCTAAGTAAATTCTAGCGTTTAAAGTGTGGTGATGTTTCGGCCGAAGCATTTGGCTAGTTCGAGCGGATTCCGTGGTTTCAGAAGGCAAGTGTCAATGTCACGGGGGGCGAACCCCTTACAAGAACCAAGCAGGACTCGTTTGTGATCAAGGAGGCGGACCCCTATCGACCCCTTCACCGAGAAGAGTGGTCAGTCATGATCTTGAGATCCAATTGAACAAACCTGAATTCCATATCTATGACAGAACGGCCCCTTACTCAGCTAGGAACAAACTCGGGTCACTAGACCACTCAACAAGTGTTAATCAAAGCCGCCCTCAACCTCATGAAATCCGTAAATAACATGAAGGGTTTAGGCTAAGATTAACAAATGCGGCTTCTCCCTACATGTTACACTTTAAAAACCACAATAAACTCCAAACACATATGAAACAATAAACCTCCTAAATATTTACTAAGTTACAATAGTTACAACATATGGCACGAAAATAAACAAATAGAATACATATAAATTCGGCATATACACAAATATACAATGTACAAATTGGCAATACACAATATGCATTCGAAACATATGTGTTATGGCACACACATGCTTCGACACCTACAAAAGAAAACAAGGTTAATTCACAAACATATACATATACAAAACAAAAATCCTTTTTAGCATCCCCGGCAACGGCGCCAAAAACTGACGAGGCCGTTAGTTAACAACCTGCAATTTAAACCCTATCATTGTAGTAACTGTAAGTAGGGATCGTTCAAGCCGGGGACACTAGGGAAGGATTATATCTGCATCAAAATAAGTTAGTAACATTCACAAATATAATATAAACATACAAGTACAATTCTGTCACAACTATACAAGTATAACACACATGATCATATACAATCCGTAAAACATAGACATGACATCTAAATTTATGAACAAAAAGAATTAAATTATTTACATATTTACCGAATTATGATGGGGATTTTATGGTGATTTCTGAAGTCCTAAATCTAAATCTAAATCTAATATTTACATTGGTCGATCAATTTTGTTAAACACAAAACATAACTAACACAAATAGAACACACACATAAGTTTTACACAAGAACAAGATGCAATGAAATATGTTTTCTTGAATTCTAATTAATTCCAACTATTTAGACTTCTCATGTAAACTTAGTGCCTACAATCGCCTGACACTAAGTTTGTATATGTGTCATCCTGTTTAATGCCTACAATCGCCTGACATTAAGACAAAATACACTGATCGAGCGAGAGTCATTGGAAACATGGTCCTAGGTATAGCGTCACTCATCCTATTCATCATGCAAATCACTTAACCCTAAAAACCCTTGGTAGTGACTAAGAATCAAGACCTACAATCGCCTGACCTTAACCCTCAGAACACTACGGCATATGAAACTCCCCCCTTAGGAACATCCGTGCACAGACTACCCTTAGGTTCGATTACATGTTCAGGTATGTGATTAATCAATTGGAAAACAACAATAACATAAACATACACAACCTATTCTAAATCCAAAACCTAGCATGCATTCTAAATGTTATGCTAACAAACAAGTTTATTAGTAGATCACAAAGAAAGACAAATAACCATGTTCATAACATAAAACCATAAACCGAAATACCAATATATATCAATCTTTGAATAAAATACAGTAGAATTACACAAAAACTTGGAGGAATCCATACCAAATCCTACCTAAAGGGTCGGATAGGGCAAGGGTGGTTGGCGGCTGCAAAGGGTGATCGGCGGCAAGCTTTGTGCTTCGGCTGTATTGGAGGTTTTTGGTAGAGTTGGCTAGCTAAGGTTTTCACAAAGTTGAGGACACTTTTTCAGTTGTATTACATGTGTATTTATAGAGACAAAACGCTAAAGAAACCTAGGAATTCGGCAGCCACTCCTTGTGTCCCAAACCGGGTAGGTTTTGTTCTTTCCTTGTTGGATTTGGTCTCTCTCTCTTTAATTTGCTGACTTGGAAAATGGTTTATAAACTTCTTTTTCTGAATTCATGGACTGTTCTTCATGTGTGTGGATCGGCATTGGGCTCTCCTTCATGCTCAAGGACTCCTAGGACAGCCGAAAGGCTTCCATAGTCTCGGTAGAACAAGTTATCCTGTTTTGACCGGGATAACTTTCCTAGATGTTGTTTTCGGCTTCTCCTAGGTGATTTCTTCGATTCTTCTTCTTCTAAACAACTTCCCATATCATCATTAAGCTCTTCATCAATCATTTGGCATGCTTGGGAAGGATTTTGGTGAAGAAACACACTCACGAACTCGGTAGACAACTTCAGCAAAATCTGTCCTGTTTCCAGCAGACTGACCTCCGTCCATTGTTTTGATTATAACTCCTTCATCTGAACTCCAAATTCTGCGATTCAAGAAGATCTGAAAACTAGACTTCCGTAGCTTTCCAATGATATATGGCTCGCCCTCAGATTCCTCATGAATCTTTAGATATGATTTTCCGAAGTTGATGTAGGGTTTCTGTAAATTTCTGCTCGCGGGAGAGATTTCACTCGCGAGTAAGATTTCACTCGCGAGTAAGATTTCACTCGCGAGGCTGACCTCCGGCCATTGTTTCCGGCATACCTCCTCCCTCAGAACTTGGATTGCTGCGATTTCAAAAGATTTAGAAACTAGACATCTACAGCTTTCCATCCCTATATGGCACGTTCCCTGGTTCCTCCTGGATCGTCCTAAGGAAATCTTTGAAGTTGAGTTATGGTTTCTGGAAATCCTCTGTTTTTGTTCCGAATTCATGCTTTTGGCCTCTTGTCTTTCCATGCTTCTTTTGCTACCTTCCATAAGTCCGATCCTCACGATTCTTGTTTCGTTATGTCCATACACATGTCACCTACACATTCAAAAGATACAATCAAGTGGTGACAATGTATTGGTTTACAGAAACTTAAGAAAAACATCACGAACACTTCCAATTTCAGCTTTTAACGATATTGCACATACTTTATCTATTTTACACATGTTTTAGCCAATGTTCTACAAATAATCCCTTATGCTAAATAACTACTAATACTAACCTAATAATGGATAAACAAAGCATAAATGAGGGTAAAAACATATTAAGAACGTAGCATAAAATGCTCCTATCATACACCTACCAAAGGAGGGAAGACAAAGGTACCACTGCCGCTGCCATATCACATGAGGAATGTGAGGTTCTTTGCTTTGAAGGTGAATGCCTACATGTCGATGATTCTTCCAGTTCTGATGTTGCATGGATCGTTGATTCCGGTGCCTCTTTTCATGCCACTCCACACATGGAGTTCTTCACTACATACAAAGGAGGTGACCTTGGAATTGTGAAGACGGGCAACGAGGGTTATGCAAAGATTGCAGGAATTGGAGATATTTGTTTTGAAACCAATTTGGGCTGCAAGCTTCTGTTGAAAGATGTTAGACATGTTCCTGGTCTACGTCTTAATTTAATGTCAACCGGTGTGCTTGATCGGGATGGATATCACCATCATGGAGGTGATCAAAAGTGGAGTCTTACCAAAGGATCACTAGTGGTGGCTAGAGGGAAATTGTGTTGTACCCTCTACAAGACTTATGGCAGGATATGCAAAGGAGAGTTGAATGTCGCGAACGACTCTTCCCCAAGTCTATGGCACAAAAGGCTAGGCCATGTGAGCGAGAAGGGATTGCAAGTTCTGGCAAGGAAATATCTCATTCCTTTTATCAAAGGTACTTCTCTTGGCTCTTGTGATTGTTGTCGGTTTGATAAGCAACATAAGATTAGTTTTGCTAATACATTCTCCAAGAAAGAAAGCATCTTAGACCTAGTACACTCAGATGTGTGTGCCCCGTGGAAATTGACTCACTAGGTCATAACAAGTATTTTGTTACTTTTATTGATGATGTTTCACGAAAGGTTTTGGTTTATTTGTTAAAATCAAAAGACCAGGTATTCCAAACTTTCAAGGAGTTTCATGTCATGGTTGAGAGGAAAATAGGGCGAACCCTCAAGTGTCTCCGCAATGATAATGGTGGAGAGTACACTTCGAACGAGTTCAGAGGTTATTCTTCGAAGCATGACATTAGACATATGAAAACAGTACCTGGCACCCCACAACATAATGGTGTAGCAGAAAGGATGAATTGCACCATTTTAGAGAAAGTAAGAAGTATGTTGAATACAGCGAACCTGACAAAGAGGTTTTGGGGCGAAGCTATGACAACCGCATGGTATCTGATCAACCGAACACCATGTGTACCACTAGGACTGAAGACCCCAGAGTATTTGGACCGGTAAGAGCGCTTCATATTCGCACTTGAGAGTATTTGGGTGCAAAGCATTTGCACATGTTCTAAAGAAGGATAGATTGAAGCTAGATGACAAGGCCATACCATGTATCTTTCTTGGGTATGGTAATGAAAAGATGGGCTACAGGCTGTGGAATCTGATAACCAAGAAGTTGTTCAGAAGCAGAGATGTAGTGTTCCATGAGGATCAGACTGATGCGGATTTTGACAAGAAGACAATTAATAATGAAGACAACCTCACTTATTCCTCACCACTTCAAGCTGCAGGTGCCGTGAATGATGTCCTGAATGAAGCTGTACGTGTCGCGAATGAAGCTGTAGATGCAGCGAATGATGAAGCTGAAGCTGTAGAGGCCGCGAATGATGTCCAGAAGGCCGCGAATGATGTCCAGGAGGCCGCGAATGATGATGAGGCTGCCGTGAATGATGATCATATTCAGGGGGAGCCTAATCAAGAGCAGCAGCAAGTGAATGCCCAAGTACCAGTTCGAAGATCTCGATGAGCGCCGAAGTCAAGTGCTAAGTACCCTTCTTCTCAATACATTTTGCTCACCAGTGATGGAGACAATCCATATGCTAGATATATTCTGTTAACCAGTGATGGAGAGCCTGAATGCTTTAAGGAAGCAAAGACTGATGCAGACAACGACAAGTGGATGTTAGCTATGATGTCTGAGATGGAGTCTTTGATGAAAAACAGCACCTATGAGTTGTGGAACTTCCCAAAGGCAGGAAAGCACTCAAAAACAAATGGGTGTTCAAGCTGAAGATGGATGAGAACGACAAGTTGACCAAGTTCAAAGCCTGGTTGGTTGTCAAAGGTTTCGGGAAAAAGGAAGGAGTTGACTTTGAGGAGATCTTCTCACCTGTTGTCAAAATGACTTCTATTAGAGTTATTTTGAGCATGACAGCTAGCATGAATCTTGAGGTGGAGTAGTTAGATGTGAAGACTGCATTCCTACACGGTGATTTGGAGAAGGAAATATGTATGGAGCAACTTGAAAGTTTTACAGTTGAAGGCAAGGAGAACATGGTTTGCAAGTTAAAGAAAAGTCTGTATGGGCTGAAACAAGCGCCAAGACAATGGTATAAGAAATTTGACTCTTTCATGGTGAGTCATGGGTACAAGAGGACTGATGCAGACTCATGTGTGTATATTCGTGGATTCGCTGGTGGTAAATTTATCATTTTGTTGCTTTATGGTTATGATATGTTGATTGTGGGGCAAGATGTTCCTACTATCTACAAGTTGAAGGCAAATTTATCAAAGTCTTTTGACATGAAAGACTTAGGTCCAGCGAAGCAGATATTGGGCATGGAGATTACTCGTGACAGGAAGGCAAAGAAATTATGGCTGTAGGTATGTTGAATGGGTTCTTGAAAGATTCAACATGAAAGAAGCAAAGGAAGTGAGCTCACCTCTAGGTAATCACTTCAAGTTGAGTAGGTTGTTATGCCCAACTACACAAGAGGAGAAAGACAAGATGACAGGTATCCCTTATGCATCAACTTTTGGTAGTCTTATGTATGTCATGGTATGTACTCGCCCAGATATTGCTCATGCAGTTGGTGTTGTTAGTAGATATTTATCTAACCCTGGAAAAGAGCATTGAGAAGATGATAAGTGGATACTCAAATACTTGAGGGGCACCTCAAAGTTGTATTTGTCTTTTAGTGGTTCTAAACCCGTTTTGGAGGGTTTTACAGATGTAGATTTAGCTGGGGACCTAGATAACAGAAATTCCACTTCTAGTTATTTATTTACATTCTGTGGGGGAGCTATGTCATGGCAGTCCAAGTTACAGAAGTGTGTTGCCTTATCAACCACGGAAGCTAAATACATAGCGGCGAATGAAGCGGGCAAGGAAATGGTTTGGCTGCAAAGGTTCATTCACGAGTTGGGTGTGAAGCAAGAAAGGTATGTGGTGCATTGTGATAGTCAAAGTGCTATTCATTTAAACAAAAATTCAGTTTATCATCCTCGCACCAAACATATTGATTTCGCTACCATTGGATAAGAGATGTAGTGTCGAAGAAGCTCTTGCAGTTGAAGAAAATTCATACCAACAAGAATACTTCTGATATGTTGACTTAAGTTGTGTCGCATCAGAAGTTGGAGTATTGCAGCAAGTCCGTTGGAATGGACTTGAAGTAGAAGTCTCATGTCGTATTACCCCGGGTTAGTCTAGAGGGGGAGATTGTTATAATATCCAGACCTATAAGTTATACTATAAGTTACACCACAAATTCATGATAGGAATGTTAAAGGTTCATAAGTTATGAGTTAGTCTTAGGAGTTATTCGCTCTTAAGTTACAAGGTATTGAAACTTGAGAATATTGATAGTTATGGTGTCATGAGTTATTGGAGTTACATAGAGCACCATTATGGGAGCACTAATGAGGGTTCCTCCTTAAGTCTATAAAAGGAGAGGTCATTTGCTCATTTCATCAGATTGAACATCAATAGATCAATCACATCAATCATCTCATGCATCTTCATCCTAGTAGAGAGTGAAGAGTGTCCGCTCCAAGTTGAGAGTGTAGTGTAGCAAAACAAGTGTGAGAGAGTGTTTCCTTCAAGTGGTGTTCTTGAAGTTGTGTATCTCTTATGTACCCATTATTTGATAGTGGAAGTTCTTGTTGTTGCTGCCCCGTGGACGTAGTCACATTGCCGAACCACGTTATATCCGGTGTTCACTTTCCTTTATCCTTTTATATCTTTGCATATTTGTGATATGTTGGTTTGAGTTTGTCACTTCCATTATGTTATTCTTCCCCAACAGGTATAACGACACGGCCAAATAAAATCAATGTGAATAAATAAAAGAATTAAATTCAGTTTACCCTCATTAAGATTAGTAGTAACTTTATGTTAGTCCTTAGACTTTCAATTTCATCAGAATGCCCTTTAAATTTTGAAAAGCTTTTCAAATTTAATCAGTCGCATCCAATTTAACAAACTCTATCCAAACTAGACGTTAAGTCTTTTAATATGACCCACTGAAAGGGTTAGAAAGGTCATTTTATTTTTAAGGAAAAAAAACGCACACGATAATGCTCTTTCTTCTTCAATCTTTCTCCATAAAATCTCCCCAAATTGCTCTCAATGACATCTGGACAATCTTCATCAATCTTCTCTTAATTTCAAATGTTATAATATTCATTCCCCTCTTAAACATTATCTCTCGCCGGCCCCCCCACATTACCAAAGTTAATAGATAAGAAAATCACATGTTAAATTAGACATGGCTGATTGAATTTGACAAATTTAAAAGATATTCTGATGAAATTAAAAGTTTAAAAACTAATTGATCCTAAACTTCATTGGGTTAAACTAAATTTAATTCTAAATAAAACCTCACGACGTACTGGTTGTTCATCACGACTGATTGTGTGGAGGTTTTTCTCTTTTTATTATCTCTATCAAGAATTGAATTCTAGAAATGCCACTAAAGGTGACATTTGCTGATTTGCGTATGCCACTAAAGGGTACGCAACTACGCATAGCGCCACAATGTCGAGTACATATTTTGAAGTAGCAATACAAGCAGGAGATAAAGGTTACAACGAGCACAATGGCAAAGAGACACTATTGTGTTCATCATCTCGCATTTTTTAGGACATAATTAAAGGAGAATCTGAATGCAAGACCGCTGAAAGTTGGCAATTGTCACAAAAGCTAGAAAATTAGGCTTCTGTTGTCTGGAACAACTTGCCAACTTCTGCAATAATTGTTCGCGCTTCTTCAATTTCAGGACCTTCCTTCTGGTTCAACTCTTCTTCGAACTCAGCCTGAATACAATTGCCGGGCTTTACAAACTGGGGCTAACAGTTAATATTACATGATAAAGAATAATCAAGGCCCTATAAACATACCAAAGTTCCTTTTAAGTCAGCTAGTGAGGCTTCCAGGCGCTTTCGACAGTCGGGAATCATCATCCTTGATTCAGCCAGCACATTTTCCTGCAAGAGAAACAATAAAAGAGGACTTAAATGTGGACACCAGTACATTGAAACACATACATGGGTTCCTTAGTAAAGAAGCTTTCGTGCTGAAATCATAGTCAGAATTGAGCCAATAACCACTACCAACTATAAAAATGACAGGGCATAACAACTTTGACTGATTAGAACAGCAAATGAATCTAATCAAGTTAAGCGATTCAATTCTCTCCTATCATAATGCATCACCTGATACTTAGTGGCAGTATCTAGATTCCTCAATCCTAGTAGTATATGTGGTGGCCTTCTGTGCTTTTCCAAAACTCATTCACCAGTAATAGAAGCTGTTGATCAATATTTTGTATACAAGCTACACATGAAAGTGAACAAGTAGGTCTGTCGTCCGCATAATTGCATGCATATTTAAATGGTCAAGTCAGTAAATAAATATCTTACTGATTACCTGAAACTAATTCTTTTCTTCTATTATTGAGTAAGATTAGTTCTCTCATGTTTTATGATTTCTATATAGAGAAAGCTAATTGCAGAAAATATAACAAGTTCCTCTAAGGAAAGACAAACCACAGAAGATGAGATAAATAATGAACATTTTCAGGTACAAAAAGCAGAATAGAAATTAGACAAGAAATCCACACAATACTAAAGACAGCATGAACTAAACACAAAAAGCTTAAATACCACTGAAACAACCTGGACAAACAACCCAAGACAAAAATAGCCACATAATACAAAGCAGACAAGAAAATACACAGAAATAACTCAAAACCTAGACAAAAGAACCCTAGACCACAACAGCTTGCCAATCTAGCAATAGAGGAAAGGGAATAATCTTTGAATTCCCCAGATAGGGAGACCTATAAAGATTCCCAGAAGTAACTCTGACAAAGATCCTCCAACTCCAAACCACCATAGGCTTCAAGATCCTTTAGTTTCTTTCCAAACCACCCAAAATATAGCTAACACCCTGCAGCATACGATTTGGCCTTTTTCACTTTACTATAAGCATTAGGCTTTTCATTCAACATAATCAATCCTAAATTCCTAACGAACTCGCCCAAGCCACTCCCATATCCCTATGAAATGTTTTCCATTAAAAAATGCCACAGCAGAATGCACAAAATTATGACCAACACTCTGCTCATGAGACTTGCACAGATGTTACAGAACTATTAGAGAAACAGCAACCAGGTCCCCTTCAAGAACATCACGAGTAATTACCTTCCCATTCGTGATACGCTACCACGCAAAGTATCAATTCCACAGTTCCCTTCCTATTGTGAAAGTTTTATCACCAGATTCAGCAGTACTAAGAACCTAAAGAGATCAGGAGGTCATTCTGGGTGTTCTGATGTATCCATGTAGAAAAAGCCAACCTTATATGACATCAGCATTTCGTTTGAAATCTAGAATTGTGAAGAAAGTATGGGGGAACGGTTTTTCAACCGCATAGTTGCAGTCATTAATAGCATTGCAGAATATTTGTTAACAAGGCACTCGCTTCACTAGTTACATTAGCAAGGGCAAAAACATAGCCTACAGGAAAAAACATCATGGAAACATCGATGTAAACTGAGAAAGGTCAAGATAGGTTGTCTGCTTATCAAAAACCTATTACCATAGTTTCCATACAGCTCCCAAAAAATACTGACTTTGTATAACTCAAGAAGACATGACAATAGACTCGCATGGAAAAGAAATATGAAATGAAAATACCACTCAAAACGAAGAGAATCTCAGGAGCCTGTATGTTTAAAAACACGTAAACCGACTTCATCCTCCAATTCTGCTAATCTTAAATAAATTTTTAACTTCAAAAAATAAAAACTTGAATCAACATAGACTTTAGTGTCTGTTCTTTTCGAAAGTGAAAAGCGCTACAAAGACGGCAACGATAACAGGTGCCGAGCACACAAACAATTGCAGAAGATATTAATTTACATACAACAGTATGGTGCTGGGTATTCCGTACCTGTTGCTTAAGGTCGTAAGGATCAGCTCCTTTGTCCTTCATGTCAGCTGTCTTGGCAGCTTCTCTCTCAACCTCCTTCTCATAAGAATGGAACTCCTTAACAAGACGCTTGCAAGTCCCAGCCTTGATTTTCAGATTCCATAGAGTTGCCATCTCACCTATTAAAACAACAACAACAACCACATCCTTTACTTAGAGACAGAAACAGAAGCCACAATTCAGCTAGGAAAATATCTCAATAAACAAACATTATCACATCAAATTACGAATCACAAAACTAATCATCAACCAAACGCAATCTAACTAGTTTAAACCAATGTTTTGAAAGGCATAGCCGAGAGAGGCTCACCAAGGCTTATCCTTACAAAAAAAATAGCTGGGTTTATGCAATGGTTAATCTTATACATTGAACATGTATTGGAAGTTTGTAAGCAAAACAAACATGATATATAGAACATGGTTAGTCTTACTATGATTATAGCAGCCAATATAATCAATCTAGGCATCAATCAACTAGCGAATTCTACCAATCCTAACAAAATCGTAACAATTATTATGAGCAGATGAAGCTAGAGAGCAAAATGCATCATTTCATTCATTTGTGAACGGGACACAGGGGACCATAGCACAACACAAGTATGATCAGAGCTCACCTCATGTGTTTACAAATTACAATTGCACATGCCCACCTATGTAACCACTAACCAAATATATATAGAGGGTCCTTTCACTACAGAATTATTATTTTTAATTTACTTTTAGTTTGTTTATAAAGATAAACTAAAAATAAGAATCACTCAATATATATATTAATATATATATATATATATATATTTTAATATATATATATATATATAGATCTAGCTAGCAATGGTCCAAAATACTCAATTATCATTGAATTAAACTATCCAACATATATAGAATTGCAAAAACCCAAATACCCACCCAATAACAAATTCATACCTTCAACTCTTCAAAGATTTTTGGGATGAAGGGCTGAATGAGATAGATGGAGATTGAGGAAGAGGAGACCGATGAAGATGGAATTCAATTGAACACTGACCGGTTGGTTTAAACATGCGAGATACAATTACCTGGAGAAGTCCTGAAATCAGGCTATGTTATCAGCGTTTCTAGAAAAGGTTCTATGGCGAATTTGCGTCTCCGTCTTATTAACATCTAATATTTTAATTTGGTTTTTTTATTATTTTTTTCAATTTTAGTTATTATAAAATTGCTCGTCGACAAATATAACTAAGAACAACTCCACCAGCTTCTTTAAAATTTCTTTAAAATAGGAAATCAAAAACCAAATTCTCTAAAAATATTATGCTCAAATTCTAACAGTTTTTCTATTTTAAAGATTTGATATTTATTAGAACAACAAAATATGATACATTATAATTGATTATGACCAAAAGAGATTATATATTTTATTATAACAACAAAATAATTAATAAAATATTCTATTTTTGTAAAAATTTTGTTAGAGCCCGTGAAGAATTAAATTTTGAGGAATGAAAGCTTTGCTGCAAATTTAGATAAGAAACGCTCATTTTTCTTCTTCATTTCCATTTTAGGGAATAACATGGGAAGCTGTTGGACCTAAAAAATACTCAATATTCTTTAAATTTGAAAAAATCGAAAAAATATGGAAGTTGCTGGAGATGCTCTAATAAAACTAACATCTCGACCACACTATATGGTGTCTGATTTTCTTATAGCAAATCACATGGATATTCTTTAAAAAGATTTGAAACACAAATAAATCAACTTGTATTGTTGTTAAATAAATAAGGACAATTTTTAACCAATAAAGACAGATTATTTTCTGCCTAACATGTGTCATGGTTTAATTTGTCAAATTTACCTAATACAAATTAAATTAAATCAGATCTCATCATGCATTGCTTTAGCTGCTACTGCACTTGTTGCAATTTTGCTGCTACTACACTTTCAACATCATTTAAGTTATTCAGCTAGTGTAGCAGCAGCTTCCGTAACGGCAGTAGAAGGTTTTCAGTGACTCAGCTAGTGTAGTAGCATGTTTTGCGGGAAAGTTAGATGTTATTATACTTCCAACAAATATAGTATCAAGGTTCACAATGGCTTAACAAATGTAGTAGCATTTTAAGTACGTGTAGAAATAACAGGTTTTCCTTGACACATCAAATGTAGCAGTAGCTATTAGAAAATCGATATAATACTAAAGGTATGTGTTCTAAAAAAAGACGCCCAGGACCGTCTAGGCGCTGGAAGGCAGGTGACCTTTCTGATTTCCTTCAAATCGGTCAAGCTAGGCGCAGGCACCAAAAAAGGCCACCTAGGCAGCCTGGGCGGCGCCTAGGCACTAGGCGGTCTTGCTAGGAGGCCCAATTTTTTTTTAAACAAAAAAAAACCCTAGACTCTAATAGTCTAATTACACGACTAGAAACCCCAAAAGGCTTATCGACCTGTAAATAAATAGTGGCTTAGAGCCACGGAGAAGTTCTAGACTTCAAGAATGTAGAGAACTTCATGAGGATGATTTTATATCGGATGAAGAGGAAGAAGATGAAATTGACTTTGAATTTGATACCGACACGGAAGAAGTGCAAGAGGAATATGGAGAAGAAGAATGTGAGGCATAGCCGCATAGGCTACCAAAGAATGAAGACTCTAATTTGTTTATTTCAATTTGTTTTTTTAATTTTAAGAACATTATTGTTGAATACTTTGTCTATTTTTGAAGTACTTTTGTAATTTTAGAACATACTAATGTTTTTTATAAATCTTACTTATGCAGTTATATTTATTAAATAAATAAAAATATGTAAAATACAAAACTGCTTAGGCGTCGCCTGGGCGCTGGCTGTCCGCCCTAACAACGCCTAGCGTTTGTTAGAACCTTGCTAAAGGCTAAATGCTACTGTTTCAATTTGAGAGTTGTTATCTCTAATATATTTTTGCTATTGGATTCCTCTCTAAATTCCAAACCATGATGTATTATTGCATAAACACGTGAACAAGACCCAACAATCAAGTCACTTCAATTAATAACTTCAATCAAGACAATTACTGTATGCTCATTCAATCAAACACATCTCATCTGATACTACCCACGTACTACAGAAGATAATTAGACTTCACCGTAGCAATTGGCTGCTACTACCAAATACTCCTACTTCATCCAATTCAATTTCCTTCGACATCGTTGCGAGAGAGAACTTGAGATTGCATACGTAGACCCCGATCAAAAAGTTGGATCAAAAACGAATTGGAGTCCCTATCCTTGAGAAATAGAACTTAAAGGTCCTCCCTTGTAGAGTAAAATCGATTTCGTCTTCAGATCAGTTACAGAGGACGGAGGCGCTGGTTTGTGGCATTGTCGTCGAGTGTCTGATGTCATCAAGTGTTAGGTGACGTCATCATCGATCAACAGACAAAGCGTCGTCAATCGGCAAATATCGTCATCGTCGATTGTAAGCACGGGGTGTTGGTTGTCATCAAGCGTTAAGAGAGAGAGAGAGAGAGAGAATCTGATCTGACAAGATCAAAGAAAGAGAGCGTTAAAAATGAAGGTAGGTCTAAGACTGTTTAATTAGAACATAGGGTATTTTGGTCATGGCATGTGAAAATTAGAAGACACGGTTATGCTGTTGGTTTTAGATTTGGGCTCATGTCCTTATTTGTTTAAATCTTTGTGAATGTGAGTTATGTCTGTTATATATCTTTCTAAGGTAGTTGTATGTCATTCTCTCTTTTTTTATTAATGTTGTAGTTATGCTCAAATTCGATTTATCTCTCCATTTTTCTTTCTCATGCCACTTCCCACATTTTAAGCTTCTTTCTCTTTGTTTTTCATTTTTCTTGTTTCCACTGTTTGAAAGGTGTTTTAGGATTATTCCACATATGTGTGTCTTGGTCTATGCTAGTCAAAGTGAGAGTTATGATTCTCTATAATGATAATGATATGATATCAATACCTATTGGTGTTATGTTTCCTTATACAACACTTATTGATATTATGTAATCTCTATATAAAATGTCTCATATCAATGAATAAGATGATTCTCTATTCTATTTGTTATCTCTTGTTATGTTAGAGTTTCTCCTAAAACAAAACACGTTATCTGGCATGAGGATTCTAGCCCTAGAGTAAGTATGCCAACAGTTTTATTTTTTTCAATACCCTAGAAAACTAACAAAAGTTTTTCGGCTCCTCTACGGACGTCGTCACTATTGTCCACTTGTTTCCCCAGCCGATCGCCGTCATTCGACATCTTCAGTCGTCGATCTCCTAGCTGCCACCCACCTTTGATTCTTGGCTTTCTTTGACTTATACTTTCAAATTTATTTTCAAGTTTTGAAAGTTTTATGGTTTCTATCAGTGAATATGACTAACTATATGTTTTGTTTTGTTTTTCATGATATATCCGCATGAAGAATCACAATGGAATTACACGAGCAATCGCCATACACGTGGATTTTAGCATGAAAATTTATCGCAACTTATATAAATGCAGTCTATTTGAAAGACTAGCAAGTAAGCTTTTATGATTCAGTTATTTCAAGTTCAAATAATCTCAAGGAGGTTAAAATCGGTTCATCCCTTCCCCATCTCACTTCTATGCTTGGGATTCTGTGAGTGCAGGTTTTGAAAATCCTAAAACTAAGAGCGTTCCGGAGAGTGTGTTGTGTGCTACCAACGAAGGTTTTATGCTATTAAAGGGTTGTATGTATCAATCCGCATTGTGTAGCCTCTATTAAAGGGTTGTACGTATCAGTCCACATTGTTTGTATTGGTGTTAGATTTTATTGACGGGTTTTTTGTATCAATGACATAGTCGAAACTAACTATCAAACTAACACTCAATAATCAATCAAGACATAATGCAATTTAAAACCCTTGGTGTACATGTAACATTGGTAAATAGGGTATCGTTCGTTAACCAGAGATTGAGGGTGTTGTACCTGCATGAATACGTTAGAAATAATGGGGGAGTTATATTTGAATTTCTAAAACCTACGAGATTTAAGTACAAAACATGCAAACATAACAAGAAATCCTAGACTCCTAACATGCTTCACTCATAGACAAGTTTAAACAATCAAGAAACCTAAGATTATAACCATGCTTACGAAATAAAACCTAAAACTACTATATACATGTGATCATCGCATTCTTTCACCTAGCCAGCTTTCATGTTTTAACTTTATTTACCATATACGAAATCCTTAGTTTTAATCTAGATACACACACTTGCTTTCATTGAATACTTTTCAGAAATCATTGAACATACCATAGAAAAATTGATGACGCATCCTATTCTAAAACATACTCAAAGCACTAAGAACTTAAAGGTAGCATATGCATCCAAACTAAGAAAACTAAGAACACATGGAAGAATCGAAGTAAAGCAAAACATAGATAATTTCTTACATTACTAAACCGAAATCAATACAAAGGAGAAGATGGAGTTTAGAGTTCATGGTTACACTTTTGGTTCCATGACGCACGCAAACTTCAAGTGGTGATTCTCAAAAACAAGAATGACGCACCCTTTGTTCTTGATCCGTAGGTGATGGAGAGCTTCGACTTTGGAGAGATTTGGGTGAAGTATGGAAAGGAGGTGTTTTGGGCAGAGCTTAGACATCTAGAATGAGAGATACCAAATATAAAAGCCGAACCCTTCTTTTATAGAACAGGAAGAGGGGACTTTTCCTTACAAAAACAAAACTCCCTTATTCTCGGCCACATCTGACCTTTTTTGTAAAACAAACATTTCGGGAGCTGTAGATCTCCAAAAATTGCGATTTGGGTCTCGTTGGAAAGCTAATTGAGAGAACTTTCCAACGAGGTATCATATGCATTAATCCGACGTCTGAGCTGTTCACAGTTGTCTGTTGAAATTGACGGATTAATTTCCTGATTCATAATAGAGATATCTTGCCAGATTTTATTCTTCTTGATTCCCAAGGAATATCTAGTCCGAATTTGGGCAGCATATCTTGGATATTTTAGCCATGAATTAGCTAAGAGATACACATAATTCAGTAGGTATTCTTCCGGAAAGGTCGCCACATCACTTCCTAGTCAAATTAGAAAAACTCTTCTTGGTGCGTTTTAAGCTCAATTATGCCTCCTTTATTCATTTCCTTTATTTGAGTACCTAAAAACATTAAAGTAAGTTAGACATGAAAGACTTAGAGTCCTAACGAAGCTAAATGAAGGGAAAAACATACTAAGAATCAAGTATAAAATATGTAGTTCAAATTCCCCCACATTTAGACTTTTTCTAGTCCCATAGCAAAACCAACAAATAAATAAACGAAGACGACTCTAATGCCCTCAACTATTGTCTCAGAATCTCTTATTTCATGGCATCAAAATTAGCACGCAATGTAAGATAAATCCATGAAAGTCCCGAAACTAATTGTCATACGTAGATCACATATTAACACATAGGACATGGTAGAACAATGGTGATATTAAGCTCAGCATGTATTAGATAAGCATTATTCATTCCTCACAAGGTATGCACTCATTTCACTAGAATTTCTGGCTACACTGAACAAGTATGCAAGAGATACAAGACTTGCATATATAAGAACAATAAGCACAATTATAATAGAGATAAACCTCATGAAAGAACATCAATTATCCACACAAATGGACCGATCCATATGCTTAACTCTTGGAATGATCACCGCAGACAAGCCTACCCATCTTTCAGATCAAAATGAACTTTAGGGTAAAAATTATAGGCAAGACTAGAGGTATGAATTTAAGAGTAAGTGATTACAAAGATCCTTAAGACCTAGCAGAGTGTAGTGGTACACCAATTTTTGCCAATAATAGGGGTGATATGTCGTCTTGTTGGGTCTTTCGTCATTTTAACCATCTTACATATCATGAAATAGACCAAAGGCCAAATATTAACGTTTTTGGGCCTTCCACACTTTTCAAAATTCCCATTTCACAATAAGGGACTTAATTCAAACTTTTCATTTTTTTTATTTTGCCGAAACTTTTCTTGAGTTTTACATATGCTGGGCTTAACTTTTGTTTTTTCAAACAAGTCTCCTTCACCTACACTTGATTTTTTTCATCACTTGCTTCCACGAACCGTCATTCGAATATGCTTCACTAGGTCCAAAGGACAAAGATAGAGATATAACTATACTAAACTTGGTAAGCAGTTCACGGGTGATGATAGAAAGGCTCAACGTATGCTCAAGGTATAAAGGCAGTTTAGCAATGATGTTTCTCCTAAAAGTTGAATTAATCATTTCCAAAATCAAGGTATATTATGCTTTAAGTTTTGAAGATTCGCAAGAGTGAGTTCTAGTAAACCTGTGGTCCATTAAAAGCTATGGTGAATAATTAAATCAACAAGAAACAAACAATGAGGTTTTCAAAGTTTTTAGCCAATAGAACGAAATAGATGATTTTCAATAAACACTCAGAAGGAATAACACATATAGGTTCAAAAGCTCACATTAGGTTCATATGAATCAAAACTCATCTTAACATGCATGTTCATTTCTGTACCAAATATTCAAACCATATCCACTACATATAACATGATTTCCATTTAAAACAATTAACCGCAGAATATCAGTTGGAAATCATCTCAATCTTGTGATCATTCTTATCCATAATTTCAGAGATATTAATCATCATAGATAGTTTTAGGGCTCCTAAGACTCAAAACAAAACGATTTTTTTTTTAAAATTTGACATATTTTTGGGTTTTTTAGTATTTTGACTCAAAAAGGTGTAAACGCTCCCCCACACTTGAACTCTATATTGTCCTCAATGTACTTAAGTAAAACATAAAATCAAAGATGGAGTAGAGATTTTACGAAAATTAAACTAAGAAATGTAAAAGCAACAAAAATTTAAAAGAGTATAGGTAAGAGAGTTCAAATCTGGTTTGTAGACTCCTCCATTGGGTTGCCTCCCAAACAAGCGCTTGTTTTTTAACGTCTTGTACCCTAGACAAGCTACTTCCTCATGTTGATGTGTTTGAAATGGTCAGACCTTGAAGTGTTTCTTGTTCCACGAGTTGATCTCTGAATGCTTTATAATATGGCTTCAAATGGTGGCCATTAACCTTGAACAAGTTTCTAGTATCCAAAGATTGAATTTCCATGGCTTCATGAGGGAAAACTCGAACAACAATGTAAGGATCATTCCATCTTAATCGTAACTTATCCGGAAAGAGTTTAAGCTTCGAATGGAAAAGTAAAACTTTCTCTCCCGGTTCAAAACTCTTCCCACGAATCATCTTGTCATGGATCCTCTTGGTTTTCTCTTTGTAAATCCACGCATTATCGAAAACCTCATTCCTAATCTCCTTAAGTTCACAAAGTTTTAGCTTTCGATGCAATCCACCTTCATCTCAATCCATATTGAATTTCTTGACAGCCCACCATGCTTTATGCTCGAACTCATCTGGAAGATGACATGCCTTCCCAAAGCTTAAGGAAAAGGTGACATACCAATGGAGTTTTGTAGGCAGTCATATAAGCCCATAATGTATTGTCCAAGCATTGACTCCATTCTTTTCTATTTGGACGAACGGTTCTCTCCAAGATCTTCTTGATCTCACGGTTAGAAATTTCAGCCATTCCGTTTGTTTGAGGATGATAAGGTGCTGAAACCTTGTGTGTAACTCCATATTTCCTCATCAATGCCTCCACCGTCTTGTTGCAAAAATGGCTACCTCCGTCGCTTATTAGAATGTATGGCATCCCAAACCTTGTAAAAATGTTAGCCTTGAGAGAATCTGCAACAACTCGCAAATCATTAGTTCAGGTGGCTTTCGCTTCCACCCATTTCGACACATAATCAACCGCGAGTAAAATATAAGAGAAACCGTTAGAGGGAGAAAAAGGTCTCATAAAATCAATGCCCCACACATCAAAAATTTCAACATTTAACATATAATGTTGTGGCATTTGATCTCTAGGTCCTATATTACCGGATCTTTGGCATTTATCACATTTAGAACAAAAATCATGGGAATCCCAAAAGATACTAGGCCAAAAGAATCCACTATCTAGCACTTTAAGGGCTGTTTTTCTCGAACCAAAGTGTCCTCCACATTCTAAATTATGACAAAACTCAAGAATGGACTTAAATTCACTATCCGGAACACACCTATGAATAACTAAGTCAGAACATTGCTTCCACAAGTAGGGTTCATCCCAAATAAATGTCCTAGCATTGTATCTAAGTTTATCACATTGGACCTTATGCATAGCAGGTGGAAATGCTCCAGTTACTAAGTAATTCACTATATCCGCATACCATGGAGTTTTGGAAGCACTTACCTGAATTCTGAAGAGTTGTTCATCCGGAAATTTTTCCTTAATTACAACGTCTTCCTTCTCATGCACGATTCTTGATAAATGGTCAGCCACCAAATTCTCTATTCCCTTCTTATCCTTGATTTCGATTTCAAATTCTTGGAGTAGAAGTATCCAACGAATTAGGCGTGGCTTGGTATCCTTTTTAGCCATCAAATACTTTAAGGCCGCATGATTCGTGTACACAATCACCTTACTCTACAGCAAATATGATCAAAATTTATCCAATGCAAAGACCAAAGCAAGAAGTTCCTTCTCAATTATTGTATAATTCATTTGAGCATCATCCAAAGTCCGAGAGGCATAGTAAATGGCGTAAGGCTTATTATCCTTCTGTTTCCCTAAAACCGCTCCTACAGCATAGTCTGAGGTATCACACATCAATTCAAACGGCAAAGACCAATCTGGTGCACAAAGTATAGGGGCTGGCGTGAGAAGCTCATTCAACTTTTTAAAGGCAACGTTGCAAGCTGCATCAAACTCGAAGGTGTTGTCCTTTTGAAGCAACTTGCACAAAGGACGAGCTATATGGGAAAAGTTCTTGATAAATCTTCGGTAGAACCCTGCATAACCAAGAAAAGAACGAACCTCTAACCGAAGTCGGAGAGGGTAAGTAGCGAACAAGATCTACCTTAGACTTATCAACTTCTATTCATTTCTTTGAAACTATATGGCCTAGAACTATCCCTTGAGTGACCATGAAATGGCACTTCTCCCAATTTAGTACTAAGTTAGTTTCAACGCATCTTTGTAAACTAAATTCCTTAGACATGCATCGAAATCCTTCCCAAATACACTAAAATCATCCATAAAGACTTCAATAATTGATTCGATGCAATCAGAAAAGATAGAAAGCATGCAACGTTGAGACGTACCAGGAGCATTACATAATCCAAATGACATGCGACGATAAGCAAATGTTCTAAAAGGGCATGTGAACGTTGTTTTCTCTTGATCCTCTTCCATTATGCTGATTTGATTGTATCCCGAATATCTGTCAAGGAAGCAATAGAATGCATGACCAGCCAATCTCTTAAGCATTTGATCGATGAATGGTAGAGGCAAATGGTCCTTTCGAGTGGTGGCATTGAGCTTCCTATAGTCGATGCAAACACAATATCTCGTGATTGTTCTTTGAGGCACAAGTTCGTTCTCCGCATTCTTCACAACGGTGATTCCAGACTTCGTAGGAACAACTTGAACGGGTGAGACCCAACAGCTGTCCGAAATTGGATAAACAACTCCACAATCAAGGAGTTTGATTATTTCCTTCTTTATGACTTCCATCACTGGTGGATGGAGTCTCCTTTGAGCTTCACGAGTAGGTTTGGCGCCATCCTCTAGAGAAATCCGATGAACACAAGTTGCCGGATTGATTCCTTTAATGTCTGCAAACGTCCAACCTATGGCAGATTTGTAACCTTGAAGCATTCGAACTAACTTCTCCTCTTGATCCTTTTCCAACGTGGCTGAGATGATCACCGGAAGTGTCTCATTGTCTCCCAAGTAAGCGTACTTCAAATGATCCGATAGCACTTTAAGTTCTAAGTCGGGTGCCTTAACAATGGAAGGAACCACTTTGTTAGTACCATAAGTAATTGAAAGAGGAGGAGGATTACTTACATAACTTGGAGCTTCATTTAATGCCATAGCCATTTCTTGAATTCGAGGCTCCAAAAGCTCTAATGAGGTGTCAAAAAGGGCTTCATCCCCGAGTCAAGTCAGCCCCGCTCCTAATTGGATGGCCATGTCGAGTTCATTATCTCCAATGGAATCTAAGTGTTGTTGTGCCATGAAATCCATAATGTCGAAAGAGGTGCAAGCATTAACACTTGGCATTGGAAATTTCATAGCATCAAGAATGTTGAACTCAATTCTCTCTCCATCGATTTCCATAGAGAAAATACCTTCAAACACATCGATCTTAGTTCTTGCGGTTCTCATGAAGGGGCGCCCAAGTAATAATGGCATTGTATTCAACAGACTCTCCTCCATGTCAACAATGTATAAATCTGCTGAAAAAATGAGGTTGTTGACTTGAACCAGTACATCTTCAATGTATCCTCTTGGATACTTGTGCGAACGATCGGCTAATTGTATGATGACATTGTCTTGCTTAAGCTCTCCAAGCTCCATAGATGCATATAGATAGTATGGCATGACATTAATCGATGCACCAAAGTCAAGCATGACATCTTCGAACTTCTTTTCACCAATTATGCAGGGAACTGAAAAAGCTCCCTGGATCCTTCAACTTTGGGGGTAGCCTACGTTGTAAAACTGCTGAAATAGTTGCATTTACCTTCATCACTTCCTTCTCCCTTGTTTGCCTCCTTTGGGTGCATACATTTTAAGAAATTTTGCATAAATCGGCACTTGCTTTATGCACTCGATCAACAACAGGTTCACTTGCACTTTTCAAAAGATTTCTTCATGTTGATCATCCTTCTTCTTAGACTTCGAAAGTCTGCTTAGAAAAGGTGCACTAACAAACGGGGAATTAGTAATAACTGTATTTGAAGGGATAAAAATTTTACCTTTTGTTGGGATAAGTGGCTGAAGTAACGGTGCCTTGGTGACCAGGGGATCACCTTCTTCTTAGCCTTCTTGGTGGCCGGATCATCCTCATCATCTTCTTTGTTTGTAATGTCCTCAATTGTGACCTCATCATGATGAGATGTAGTAGTCTTTGGGGCTTCTAAAACCTTTCCACTCCTTGTGATAATGGCATTGACATTTCGTGGACTAGGAGTGGGCTGAGGTGGTAGTTGTCTGGTTTGACGAATTTAACCCATGAAGTCCACGAGTTGGCCTACTTGCTTCTTAACTTCAGTGATTTCTCGTCCATGTGCCTCCAACACCTCATTTGTCTTAGCTTGTCCATTGAGAAGGACTTGTGTTGAGGAGGACAATTGTGCCAACATCTTGTCATAGTCCGGATTAGTAAGAGGTTGAGTTGGAGCTTGTTGTGTTAGATGCATGGGATCTTGAGGCATAGGCGGCCTAGGTTGAAATGAAGCACGTTGATAGCCTTTTTGAGTTACCGGAGAGTTTAGACATCCCTCACTACTACTCCACTTGAAACCTAGATGATCCCGGTTACCAAAATTGTTGTTATAATTGTTGTAACGCTGGCCTCCTTGATATCCACCTATGGTGTTCACTTGCTCTGCTTCCCCATTTAGCTCTTGTATAGTAGGGCATTGATCATTGTGGTACCCTTGCATATGACAAACGTCACAAACTGGTCATTGTGTTGCCTTGACTCTCTTAGTTTCGAGTTCTAGCACTTGTTCTAGCATAAAGGCTAGCTTGTCATACTTCTCATCATACACTCTGCTTGAACTCTTCTCATTCACTGATTTATTTCATAGAGCCATCCCATATTGAGCATCATTGTTAGCTCGGTTTTCCAAGAGTGTGCGAGCTTGTCTTTCATCGAAGTCCATGAATGCTCCATTTGTAGCTGCATCCAAAATCTCCCTATCAATCGGTTTCAATCCATCATAGAAATAGTTTATGAGGTTCGTTTCCGAAAAGCCATGGGAAGGGCATGTGGCACATAAAACCTTGAAACGATCATAGTAGTAGCCAAAGGACTCATCCGAAGCTTGTGTAATTCCTATGATCTTCCTTTAAACAGTGATCTTTGAAGCCATAAAGTATTTAGCTAAGAACAAATTGCTTCCATGTAGTGATGTGGTTTGGTGGATGTTCCAAAAGCCAAGTTTGAGCCCTATCCATCAATGTGAAGGGAAAAGCTTTGAGCTTGAAGAGTTCCTCATCTGCTTCGGTGGGCTTCATGCTCATGCATATGAACTGAAATTGCTTGAGATGCATGTTCGGATCTTCATTGGATAACCCATTGAAGATAGGTAATCGGTGTAGGAAACCACTCTTCAACTCAATATCCTTCTTATTCGTTTGTGGCTCCGGAAATGTAATTCATGATGGTCCACTACTCCATTCAGTTGAGCAGGTACGTTGGCGAAGTGATAGGCGTTCATTGTTTTCACCCATTTGAACTTGCTCGTGTTCTTCTTCGGAGAAGTGCTTGGTGGAGTGATGGGATGAATGTGGAGAATTAGAAACGTCCTCAAGGAGGGGAATGTCGAGATCTTGCCCTTCTTGTTCCAGAACTACTTAAGGCTTCAAATTAGCTATCCGTTCTGATCTACGCAAGACTGCGATATTGATACTAGTAGATGCCAGATTTGAATTCAGAAACTTTTAACCCTGTCATCCACCAAATAACAAGTGTTAGTATCAAAAGAATACACAATGAATACATGATACTTAACCAAAAACATGAAAGAAACAAAACATAATGTAAAACACATCAATAGTAATAATAATAATACTAATAATAATAATTAAAGATAATAAATCAAAACGACTCTTACAAATTTTGATGGGTCGATGATTTCTATGTTTTATGCAATTCTAACATGTATGCAAATGCTTTGAACAGTCTAAGAGCTATGCATGAATGTAATGAACTAAGGCACACACTAACACAACGTCTTCTGCAAATTGGCTAAGTATAGTGAGTATATAAGCTACCAAATTAGTTCTAAACACATATAAACAAATTCCAAATGCAAGCACACAAAGGTCACATCGAACTCATGCATCAAACACTTTAAATTTTCACTCATAATGCATCATACAACAATCCTACATTAAAGATGGAGTGCACAAGGAACAAACGTTAGAACCTGCAGAGAACAACAAAGTTACGTGCTAAATCATGATACAAAGAAAAAAATGACTATTTTTCGGCCTCATGTCCCTAACTTCACTTAGGTTAGGGTACCCGGTGATGAAATCCGAGCATCACAAAGCCTCCAGAAAAGTTAATGCAGCTAAAATACAATGTGGTTAATCCTTTACAAGTTTTATATGCACAAACACACAATTTCAACATACTAGTTATTATGTCCAAGTAATGTCCAAATTGAGTGTGCCTACTATTTAAAAGAGAGTACACTATTTGATCTTTATGTAAATCTGAATGGACGTGCGGCCGGTGCGAAAATGTATACTGACTCTCAATTGTTCAGCCTAGGTACGTTTAGAAATGGCCAGGTGGGATAGAGATAACGCGAGAGGTATGACTAATTTCAAGAAAACACCCCGAGGCTACCGTAATCAAGGGATATTACTCCAATGATGTTTCACTTTCTTAGATCCAAAACCTGTCACCAGTCATAACCCTCCTAGACACCATAACCAACAATCAGCCAAACTTTCGAGATAGTATACACCCTTCAAGTTCTAAGTAGACTCCGCCCACAACCTTGTATCTTGAATGAAACACAAAGGGTTAAGGAGATAAACTAGAAAAAGAGGCACCTACTTATTCCATAAAGCGAAACTTACTCAACCGAACTTATGTACTCAATATAAATCAAAGACTATCCTTTAATATTTAAATGGCTACAAAACAAAGTGTTAGAATATACAAGTATAAAATGTAAAAACAAAAATTATTAACAAGTATGTATTTTTTCGTATAAGTTATAGACATGCTTTGTATAAATTCACACAAGAAAAACGTTAACAATCCCCGGTAACGACGTCAGAAATTGACATAGTTGAAACTAACTATCAAACTAACACTCAATAATCAATCAAGACATAATGCAATTTAAAACCCTTGGTGTAGATGTAGCATTGGTAAATAGGGTATCGTTCTTTAACCAGGGATTGAGGGTGTTGTACCTGCATGAATACGTTAGGAATAATGGGGGAGTTATATTTGGATTTCTAAAACCTAGGAGATTTAAGTACAAAACATGCAAACATAACAAGAAACCCTAGACTCCTAACATGCTTCACTCATAGACAAGTTTAAACAATCAAGAAACCTAAGATTCTAATCATGCTTACGAAAATAAAACCTAAAACTACTATATACATGTGATCATCTCATTCTTTCACCTAGCCAACTTTCATGTTTTAACTTTACTTACCATCTATGAAATCCTTAGTTTTAATCTAGATACACACACTTGCTTTCATTGAATAAGAATGTTATGACGCATAACACCTTAAAACAATATCACTTTTCAGAAATCATTGAACATACCATAGAAAAATTGATGACGCATCCTATTCTAAAACATACTCAAAGCATTAAGAATTTAAAGGTAGCACATGCATCCAAACTAAGAAAACTAAGAACACATGGAAGAACCGAAGTAAAGCAAAACATAGATAATTTCTTTCATTACGAAACCGAAATCAATACAAAGGAGAAGATGAAGTTTAGAGTTTATGGTTACACTTTTGGTTTCGTGACGCACGCAAACTTCAAGTGGTGATTCTCAAAAACAAGAATGACGCACCCTTTGTTCTTGATCCGTAGGTGATAGAGAGCTTCGACTTTGGAGAGATTTGGGATGAAGTATGGAAGGGAGGTGTTTTGGGCAGAGCTTAGAATACTAGAATGAGAGATACCAAATATAAAGGCCGAACCCTCTTTTATAGAATAGGAAGAGGGGACTTTTCCTTACAAAAACAAAACTCCCTTATTCTCGGCCACATTTGACCTTTTTTGTAAAACAGATATTCTGGGAGCTGTAGATCTCCAAAAATTGTGATTTGCGTCTCGTTGGAAAGCTAATCGAGAGAACTTTCCAACGAGGTATCATATGCATTAATCCGATGTCTGAGCTATTCACAATTGTCTGTTGAAATTGACGGATTAATTTCCTGATTCATAATAGAGATATCTTGCCAGATTTTGTTCTTCTTGATTCCCAAGGAATATCTAGTCTGAATTTGGGCGGCATATCTTGGATATTTCGGCCATGAATTAGGTTAGAGATACACATAATTTGGTAGGTATTCTTCCGGAAGGGTCGCCACATCACTTCATAATCAAATTAGGAAAACTCTTCTTGTTGCGTTTTAAGCTCAATTATGCCTCATTTATTCATCTCCTTTATTTGAGTACCTAAAAACATTAAAGTAAGTTAGAAATGAAAGACTTAGAGTCCTATCGAAGCTAAATGAAGGGAAAAACATACTAAGAATCAAGTATAAAATGTGTAGATCAATCAATCCATATGACAAACCAATAAAACATTGTTTTGTGATCTCTATCAAGTCTCGTAACAACTTTGTTGTAACATTTAGCTCATTCAAGTTTTGACATACTCAATGCCTAAGGCGTATTTTTTCTAGGTATCTGTCGAACATTTCATGGGAAAATTGCACAACATATTTTGGCCACAAGGCTGAGACTAGATGTCAAAATTTAACATCTCTCGCGCTCCTAATTTGAGGTTTGAGGTGTCATCGACATATGCAAAAAAGGTATAAAGTCCTGTGAAATGCACCCATGGAGTGTTTTCATGAAACATCCATCTAACTCTACATGTTGAGTTACTAGTCACATGACTTGATTACCACTTGTCTGACTATGTATTGTCGATGATACTTCATGACATCCTGATCCATAATCTGTAGTGGATTTGATCCTTATCGGGTTTTCTGAGCCCTCTAAGTTGCTTTGTTAACAACAAGCCATGATTTTGATCAAATTATTGCAACCAGATATTTTCCATAAATGCTAATGAAATCAACATATTAGCCCATGTCCTTGAGACTAACCCCTAGTGTGGGAAAGGTAATGTGGGTCACAGATACGGTAGAGAGGCCGCGCCGATGTCTTGAAAAGAGGAGGCACAACCAGCCATAGTGGCAGTGCTCCCGGCCGAGAGCCCTAGACACCAATTTGTTAAAACAATTCATGCTAGCTCAAGGCAATACAATGGTTGTAGATCTCTAAATCACCAGTTTATGAATTGTCAAGCTCATTGTTAAGAGTGAATACATACAACGAATGTAAAAAAGTGTACGGAAAATCAAATTGAGGACAAGAATGTCATCCACATGAACGTGAACATTGTAGTGTTCGGATCTAGCTCTAGATGCCTCTGACTTTTGTTGTCATTGAGGAGTCATTTATTTTCCTTCCAAGCTATGTAAATAGACGTTGTATCAATGTCCTCGGTATTTACAATTTGATACCTGGATGAAATTGTTGGCATGCATGTGAAGAATTTTACATGTATGTTGAAAGTATTCTTTCATTGCCTGTTATAGTTTAGTAAGTGTATTCACATTATCTATAATAATATGACATGATTATGCCAAGTTTTGTCTCTCCTAAGGGGAATAGACGCATGGCCTTGTGCACCCTCTTGGAAGTGTGCCTCATGTGTTTGTTGTTTAGTCTTCACCACACAGCAGATTGTCCATCATTGAATGTTTGGTTAACGTTACCAAAAACTCTTGATTTTGGATCCCCCTATGCTTTGTCCCAATTGTCATCTTTCATAGTTGTTTGAGACTTGCAATTCCCTATTATTGTAGTTTCGTCTCTCCCAAGGGGAACAAACGCACGGCGTTGTGCACCCTCATGGAGGTGTGCCTCACGTGTTTGTTGTTTAGTCTTCACCACACAGTGGATTGTCCATCATCGAATGTTTGTTTAACGTTACCAAAAACTCTTGATTTTGGATCCCCCTACGCTGTGTCCCAATTGTCGTCTTTGATAAACGTTGAAGATCTGTAATTCCCTATTATTGTTGATTAAACACGTTGCTTTTAGCCTAGGAATAGTCCTATAGTGCCACTTTAAAATTTAAAGCTTCGTCATGTCAAATATGTGAAAACAACAAATCTGTCATTTTCTGGGTAGCAACTTCGTTTGAGTTTTATGATCAACTCAGGATGAACAACAATGCGTACCATATTTCAATGTAAAGAAAATTGAGTATTATTTTCAGAACAATGTTTCATTCATATCCATCATAACGAAGAATTTATGGCTATTTTAGTACACATGACAAATTCGTTTTGCACCTGGGATTGGAATGATTTGGGTTTTTTCATGGTTTTGGTTGCAGCCAGCTCGACTTCACCATTGATTACACGTTATAGAGGTCATCAAGCTGAAGTTACCTTCGTCTCATTGAGGCTAATCAAAAAGTCAAATTGGATTCTAACAAGATGAGATTAATAAAATCAAGTAGCTGCCAAAATGTTCCTTCAGTCTTTGTCCAAGTTTTAACTTGGTATATGCATTCAAACTATTGAAACACACATGACAAATGGATGCAGAGCATCATCAAACAAAGTTTAGTTTATATGATTACTGAACATACATAAGCATTGGTGTCACTTGGGTTTATATATAATTGTCGTCTGATTAAAGAAAGAAAAAATCTCAATCAATTCTAAAACAAAAGCCTGCAGATAAATGATGAGGTGAGCAACAATTGAAGATGACCTGTGACAAAATGTGCAGGAAAGAACTCAGGGATTGCCCGTGCAAAGAATGATTGCATTGACTAAGTTTTTAGTGTAAAAAGCCTACAATTTACCTTAAGGGCCTGTGGATCAGTAGTTTAGCAAGGAGTATTTTACACGCAGTACAATCTTTCCCTTGTCCACTCCAAGCTTAGCACCTGTGACTAACCAATGTCCAGGAATATCTTGCGGCCCCTTTGACATTTCTGTCAAGTCTACTAACTTTGCTAGTTTGTCCTTTTTGTCCTCAGAGTTTCTGTTGTTTGAATGTGATGAAGAAGAACCATCAGGCCTCTGTGAGGAAGGGGTGGCGGGACTGTGATCCCACACAGACCGTCGGATTGTGCAGCCTGGTACTTTTGAAAAGAGGAGTTTGAGGTGCAAAACATTCTTGGCACCAAAATCCCAAACGCCAAGCTGTGCGCCCGTCACAATGTGAACACCAGAGAGGTCACCAATAGAAGTCTCTATGTGCTCTATTGGTGCTGTGCTTACGTGGGAGAAGTTCTTCCACTTGATTGGCTCAAACCAACGACTGTCTTGCTCCTCTGGACCTTGCCACCTAGGTGCACCTATGGCCATATGTGCATCCCAGTGGGGTTGAAGAATCTTGGGAAGGGACACTAGATGCTGCAAATGTATAGCAAGTCGGTTCTGCTTGCTGCCCTCTAGGTTAAGTCTGAGCCCTGTGACAGGTTTACGGCCTACTGTTACCTGCAGAATCAACAAGTTTTCAGCATGTGTAGAGTGGTATTACTGTCGGACAAAAAGAAAGATAAAGGTGAAGGCGAGTTACAATTGGCTAAGGAATACTAGAAATAAAATAATCTTAAATTCTTAAGTGAAATATTGAAGGAATGAAACAGTCTTATGGAATAATTTAGGAACAATTATTAAAGGACTAATAAGAACCGAGACAATTACCTGATCCGGACTGATATAAAGCTTGGGACCCATCAAGCTGAACTGAAGGGAAGAGCATACAGGTTCTTTCCTCTGCAGATTATTTTGCTCTGGGGCCCAAACTTGAGCAAGTTGGAAGTCCAAGAAATACTGCAGATCTTCAATTGGTGGCTTGTCTGGTGAAAAATATTACAAAGATAAATGTTAAAAACAGTGAAAGTGGACCAAATGGATTTTTGTTTAGGAATAATCGCAAACACATTTAAGCACAGTGATAATGGAGCTACACACTTGTAGAAAGACCATGAGAGACTATTCGTCAAACCCATGAAAATGGGATTTCAGATACTTGGTTTCCTACCTGGCTTATCACTATTTTGAAAACAACAGCAAGTTAGGAGGCTGACCAAAAGGTGAAAAATCTTTACCCAACAACAAAAAGAAAGATGGAAATACAAATCGAGACCATTATTTTATAATGTGAAACTGTGAGCTAGTAGATAGTCCACGACTAGCCTGGTCTATGATAAGGATTAATCTCACAGCAACATTGTGCTTTTTCAATTCCAAGATTCTGTAGGTGCCAAGGGGCAGCAAGGTATAAGATGCACGATACTTGGTTAACAAAAGTTCGAAATAACAAGTACTTAGGAGCACCAAAGTGTTTTACAAATCTACAAGGTTCAAAAGGCACAGAAGTTTACTTCAAACTAGCAATATTCTGCATCAGTGCATCACTGCATATCACTGCTCCCTGACTTCATTCCACTCGCCTCTTATTCTCTTTCTACGACAGCCAAATACTATAATGTACCAAGCAATTTCTTTTCATCAAAATATACCAAGAAAACATTTTTGGGCTAAAATGCATTTAATTTTTTTTCCCAAATAATGGAAAATGGTGATTAGGTCTATATGAAGTCTTGGATGTTTTTTTGTAGTGGGTAGAATTATGTACGTATCTACTTGGGTTTCATGCAACTGTTCAAAATAAAAATTGACACGAAAGTTTGGAATAAATATGATAAAGCCATTGGATTAAAAATCACATTTGCATCATATAGAAAATAGAACTAGGGATTGGGGAAAAAAAGGAAATCTATGATCGGGGCTTACACTCTAGGTATAACTCAATTGCACGGCTCAAGTGCTTTATTCCAGGCACTCCTTCAAGAAGAGAAACAATAGATGTAAATGTCATATTGATCACATCTGGTGATAATTGTACTGTCTCGGCCCACTTGGAATGACTCTGCTCAAGATCATCACCTCCCCTTCTTCTGAAGATGACTGTAACATCCTGAAGAAAGAGACAAGATCTAAATGGAAAGAACAATGAGCAGTAACTTTAACTGGGAGAAGTGACATTTTCTTTGACATGTCTATGACAATTGAAAGTTAAAACAGAGGAAGCTAAAAGTAAAATCTCCATAGTAAGACCACACACTTGCAGACACACACACAAAAAGGAAATGAATATGACACATTGACACTAACCTTGTCCTTGTATTTTAAAGGGCCAGTAGTTGACTGGCCTTTTGAGTCCAGAAACCTATCATCACCAATGTCTTTCACATAATTCTGAATGTCTGATAATGGTAAGGGAGAAGACTGGTGCTGCCTGATATAGACCACATCTCTCCCACCAACTGTTGCAGATGTGACTATATGTGTACCGTAGTTCTCAATGAAACTGAATATTAAGAAAACATGTCAGTTGGAGAATTATAAAGTACATAAATCCAACAAGACAACAACAACACAAATAGTTTGTCGAAGTAGTTCTTTCCAGACTGAATCTAGCTTGGAGCATTTTAATCTCTTCAATATGAACTAGGACACCATTTCCGAGATATTTGATTAAAATTTATAACTACAAGAACTACCCAACTGTATTAAGTCATGTTTAAATAAATGATTTGTTGTATCCTTTTAAGTACCATATATGCACGAATTAATTTAAGATCAAGTACTTCACGATTTATATATGCATACCCTAATCAACAATTTGTCATCATCAAGCTGTTCATGTGTATTATCACCTTGTGAACAAAATAAGAATAAAAAAAATTATGAAATGCAAGAGATGTTACACCAAGTGATCACTGAAAAGGCACTGCCAAATTATATTGTTCCGTAAAACACTTATTAATTGATGCAAATATCAATTAATAAGTGTTTCACGGAAAGGATTAGAACTCAGTTAAATAAATGGACAGATAAGTAAAACGAATATGCCATATACTCATATATATATATATATATATAATATATATTTATATACATACACAATCGCTTACCTTGCCAAGGCTGCAGGATCCCAAGAGTATGGAACAGCACGCTTGATTTCATCATGCAAAACCAGATTTTCTGTTTCTAAGTTAACTTTATATAGTGAAATGAAGTATCCAACCATAGCAAGGGATTTGGTTGCTGCTGCATCAACTTGCCAAGAACCAGTGAAATTAAACATGGCATTGAAGCTTCCCAGGGGAATGCAGGTTGAGAGACCTGATTTCTTATTAAAGTATTCTGCCATCTGCACTTTCAAAAGAAAAGCATTAGTCAGGAAAAAAAGACTTCCTTAACTCTTAAATGATACAATGATATTAAACCACAGGAAATTCTGAAATAAACTCCTAGCAGTTCAACGACACAAACACAACAACATGGATTCGATACCATATATACTAAACTACCCAAAGTAACAGTGGTAAAGATCCAAGAAACCCAAACAGAGCACAAACACATGAATTGCAAACCAACCCAATAGACCATGAAACCCCAGCAAAGAAAGATGGTACTTCAATATTACTTTAGAAAATACAATTCATTCAGGTTGAGAAACCTGATTTCTTATTTAAAGTATTCTGCCATCAGCACTTTCAAATGAAAAGCATTAGTCAGGAATAAAAGACTTCCCTAACTTTTAAATGATACAATGATATTAAACCAGAGGAAATTCTGACATAGACTCCTAAGCAGTTCAAAAACACAAACACAACCATATGAATTCGACAACATATATGCTAAATTAACCAAAGAAACAGTGGTAAAGATCCAAGAAACCCAAACAGAGCACAAACACATGGATTGCAAACCAACCCAATAGACCATGAAACCCCAGCAAAGAAAGATGGCACCTCACTATTACATTAGAAAATAGAAAACAAACAGAGATGCTTACTTTTAGTACATAATCTTAAATCCTAGCAAACCCAATACTGAACCAAAGCTTCATAACTGACATAAGCAGCCAGAAGAATCCTGGTAAAGCTCAATAGACCAACAAGTTGATGTAACTTAAATTAACACAGCTGGAAACAAATGAAAAACAATAAGCATAATCACAATTTGGAAGGTAAACCAATGCCAAGACCAAAAATCCAAGCATAGCCACAAGCCCATTTGACCATCAAAGAAAAACAAACTTGTAACACAAACCAACATACAATCACAGAATCCAAACACACCTAGAACAATCCAAAGTGGCAAATTTTACTGTACCAAAAATTAAAGTTAGAAACTTCATAACAAAAAAGTCATAACCCATGAACCAAAACTGGATCAGCAATCACCTCATGGAAGCTACAGACAGGAACTCTCTCAATGGTTCTCTTCCCATGTGAGCAGTCAATAATTGCAGGCACATTTGGCACCACAAGCCCATCAGAAACAGCAAGATCTTTAAATCCACTCTCATCCAGATTCACAAGCCTTGACCCAGGTGCTCCTTTGCAATACAGAAGCCTAATATCCGAAGTCACATCGAAGCCTCGACCCAGAGCTTGGATTGAGTTCGATAGAGTGGTCGTCAAGGCTTCTGAGCTCGAGCTTCTTGTTGTCATAGGAACAAAGGGTCTCTGTCTTTAATGCCCCAGAGAAAGTTAGAAGTAGAAGAAGAAGAACAACAAGAAGAAACTGCTATTAAGTATTGGGGGTGTTATTGTTTTCGTTTGGTTTTTACGGTGGCTTTGGTTTTGAAGATTGAAATTTTAAGTTTCAAGTGATTCTTGTTCTTTGTCTAAAAGGTAGCTTTTGACTGGCTATAAACGCGTTTAATGTGCCATAATTGTTGAGGGCACTCCATTTTTCTCTTCATGCACTCCATATGTGCATACTATGAAATTGATTAGGACAATGAGATTCAGAGTTGACTGGTCCTCTGCTTAAAAGGATGGAGTCAAAGCTCTAATTAGTAGGTCAAAGCAAGCCAAAGAGGGATGATGGCAGACATTTTTTTTGGATTACAGAAAAACAACGAAACTATAAAACTAAATTATGAGCGATTCTCATTTTCAGTTGATTCAAATGAAACATAGAGACATAAAAAGAAAAAAACAATTAAACCAAATTAAAAAGATAGAAACAAAATGCTCTAAGGACAACAAAGTTAGCTTGTTTATGTATGTAGCTGAAGATACAGACTTAGAACCACTAAGCAGCCCATAAAATATCTTGAACAAGGGACTTCAAACACGACGGGGTAACAGTTTTGCCCAACATGCAGTTAATGAGTACCTTTGAATCACCTTCACCTATGACTTGGTGAAAGTGCTAAAGTAATGTAGAATGAAGGCCTTCACAATAGCAGATTTCTACCAAAACACTTATATCTCCAATTCTTTTAGCGGCAGCTAGATGTGGATTACCATAATGGTCTCTAATAACAAAGCCAATTGAGACAATATTCACTACTAAAAAGGGTCTAAGGGAACAATTAATGTGGTAATTGTATCATTTAGCAATAGAAACAGTTTCAATAGGCACAATCCTTATGGGTACAATTAATGTGGTAATTGTGTCATTTAGCAATAGGAATACTTTCAATAGACACAATATAAATTGTCCCCTTAAGCCCTTTTTCTAGTAGTGATTATGAGTAACATAAGCATCAAATTAACTTTTAAAAAAGTTTACATCACTGGTATTCTAATTTAGAAAAATTCGTCTAAACGGTATATTAACATCCGTTCCTTATAAACTTTGGTACGCCAAATTTATAAAATATCATAATGGTATATCATGTTTTATCCCAATTGAACTTTGATACTTTTGTCGTTAAGTCTATTATGAAGGCTGCTAGTTGGCATTTTGTCAAGTGTATTTTTATCCATTAACGTCTTAATCTATTTTTGTTCCTTTACAAATCTAGACATGTTTTAGTGTTCTTTAAAAATCAAGATGTTTTACCAAAAGGAAGAAGACATTTCAGGATAGATCAATCCAACGTGCAGAGTTTCTAGGCTCTCGAACATTAATGGGCTCCTGCACGACTCATTTCATTCTCTGGGTGCTTGTTAATGCCGTCTGCTGCTTATTAACTGATGGTGTTGTTTTGGGTAATACCTGGATGCTTTGTTGCATGTTATGCTTGTGGCTACCGCAGCACCCTAAGAGCAAATTATAACCTCCAGGAAGCACCATGTGGAGATTTCATTACTCATTTTTTCTGCCATCTGTGTGCAATTTGCCAAGACTACAGGGAGATCCGTGGAAAGACTGCTGAATCCGGTGCCGGTGATCTAAACTTAGCCATAGTTTCGGCCCCAGCAGTCCAGACGATGGAACCTCGGCTTGACAAGTAGTGTCGCAGTTATAGTACCTATGCTAGGTGCAGGATCAATAATGCTCTTCATACCTTATGATGGATAGTGGAGCCTGTAAAACCTTGATTACTAGTTATCTTTTGAGCTTTGGTGTGTATGAGGGTAGCACTTAGCAGCATCAGTCTGGTGTTTTCTTTGCTGGTTATGCTAAACCGGCAGCCATGCAACAGCCCCATTGTTCCACTTACCTAATTTCTTAACTATATTATGATTTTTCAAGAGTTTCCAAAAGAAACTATCTTTGTTTCATACAAATTAATATGATTGCGTGTTGATTCAAAACAAACAGATATAGAGTGAACTAACATGGGTCTGGCATTCTCACTCCAAACCTGAAGAGCCAAATTCCTATTATCAATAAAAAAATAAAATAAAACAGCCGTAGAAACACTCAAGGGGTAAAAAGATGCAAATCCAATATGGCTGGTATGAATAATGATTTGTCAATGAACTACAGAAGGATCAAGGATGTAACTATTAAACTAATGCAATTGCATATCGGTCATGAATTCTGCTGATTTGTTACAGAACCACAAATTGAAATAGTACATTATTATCCTCAATAAAAAGAATCAAACAATAACCTATATATACTGGTACCTAAAGAAATTCATAGGGGTGGGCAAATTCGGACCGGATCGGTTTTGAGCCCAAACCGTATCCGATCCGAATCAATCGGATTTATAAAATCTCCATCCGAAACCGAAATCCGGTTAACCGATTATTCGGGTCATCCGAAAACCGGATCGGATCGGTTTCGGATTTCACCCGAATTTGGAGAATTTCACTTTCAATTTACAATTTCAAAATCCAACAAATACCAAACCTCAAAAACAATCCAATCATCAAATGTTCATCACCAACTTCAAATAGTAGATAGAGAAAGGCATCAAATGTTCTAAGAAAACAAGGTGTTAATAGGCTGAAATTGCATTACATAGAGAAACCAAAAACTGTAGTATTTTGCCGCCATTATACTGCTGGAAAGTGCCATGAGGTAGGACACTGCTCAATTCTGACAATCTACTCACTATCAATAATCAAATGACCTGAAAGTGATTTTATACTACCCATAGAGTAGTTGTGCATTGATATTTGCTATTACATAACTACATGAATTCTCACCCCTGATTGCATACTGTGAATTCTTTTAATCCCAAGTATTCTCTCACACACTGTTTTCGTTTTATGTAGTTTTCAGGGACCAGTAATCTAGCACCCTTTGATTTCCTTTTGTAGCTATCTCATTATTCTTGTTTATTTATATTTTACAGGGTGACAAGTGCAAATTTTCACATGATACTGTGCCTTTAACAAAATCCAAGGTATTATCACTGGACTCTATTTTTAATGTTAATTTACGACCACCATTTCTTCCTCGGAATATAATGTCTTTTCTTTATCTTGTATTACACATTTTGCACGTCTTTCATGCCTGAAAGGGATGACTGCCCTTTTGAATCAATATTAAAAAATAACAAATAAAATGGTGACACCTATTAAAAAAATAAAATATATATATTAAAAAAATTTGGTTTATTCGGATCGGTTTTTAATCAAAACCGGAACCAACCCGGTTCAAACCGGGTCGGATCGGTTTTTCCTATTATTTGACCCGCTTTAAATGGATCGGTTATCCGGTCCGTATTTTCGGATGGTTTTTTCGGTTTTCGGTTGAAAATCGGATTTTTGCCCACCCCTAGAATTTCATGCCTACATATCCCTCCACTGTCCCCTCCTTTTGAACAAATTAATAGATGACCATAAACATTCTTTTACTCGGTTGCTTCTCTTCCTTCTTCAGTAGAACCAACATTGGCCTCAGGCGGCTTAAACTCTGCACGTTGGATTGATCTACCCTGAAATTTTTCTAAAGGAACAACAATGGATTAAGACGTGAATAGACGAAAATACCCCTGGTGAAAATACCCCTGACAAAGTTGCCAACTATCAGCCTTCATAACAGACTTAACAGCAAAAGTACCAAAGTTCGGTTGGGATGGAAATATGATATATCATTATGATGTTTTACAAACTTGGCATACCAAAGTTTATAAGTAGTGGCAGATCTAGAAAATTTTATCAGGCTAAGCAAATCCGAAACTAAGTTGCATGATTGCAAATAAAGAAATATTTTTGGATCAGACTAAGCCAAAAAAATGATAGGAATCAAACTATCAAAGCAACATTATCAAAATGCACGACTATTTATAGAGGAACAAAAAATCAATATCAAGGATACTTGCTTCATTGTTAATGAGTCTATTTCTAGGACCGAAAACAATCAATAGAACCTGAAAATAATAAGAACTAAAGACTAATAATTGTCTACTCATTTTTTTAGTCGATAACTCTTCTCTAAACTTGAAAATTTTAAATAGAAGACAAATAAACGCTGGGCACCTCCTACTCTCCAATCCTAGTTGAACTTTGCATCTGATTTTTTACTTTATTTTTCATTTTTATTGAAACAAACGTCTTATTGGCTTATCATTACACTACTTTTAAAGGAAAAAAAATAAAATGTCGTTGGATGAGTCATCTTCTTCCTTCAAGTATTCTAGTTTTTTTCCCAGATCTGCCATTTTTACATGGCTTTACATCATCAAACCTTATAATATAGGGTTAACAAAGAAAAACCAGTCTAGGCAACTGTCTAATCTAGCCTCAGTATGCATCTGCCCCTGTTTATAAGGAACGAAATTTGATATACCGTTTGGTGATGAGCGTTTTTCGCGTCACACGTGTAAACACGTGATCAAATCAAACCTCACAACTTTATAACCCTGCAAAATGTCATCCTTAGTACGAATAAGTAGGGATCGTTCAGTCCGGGGATATTGAAGGGTAATCGAAAACAGAAAATGTTAACACAATCAAATAAACATATGGGGGATGTAAATGTTTAACATCTAAATGTCGCATCCCGGGGACTATTCTCGGTCCCGGAACACGACGGTAACCGCCGTAGTCCCGATCTGGCAAGTAATCAATACGTCTTTCGACGTATTGATGACTCACCGGACCGAAACCACAAGGCTATGAATGAAACATACAACAAATGAATAATAATATGAATGTCAAATACTGAATTACAAATGATCAGAGTAGCACACAAATGTTTTACAAGCGGAAGATAATAGAAAATACCCGAGACTAAAATAGTACATGAAAAAGTCTCGGTACACTGGGCCCGAATAAAGTCTCAGAGTATCCAACAGATTACAAGATATGGAAATACGGAAATCAAGAAACATGAAAACCACACCAAAATGGGAGTCCTCGAAAGGTGAAGTGCACGATAACCGACGCTCCGCGGCCTAGTCCAGCTCCTCTAGTGTCGGGTGCTGTAGACCTGAAAAGATGTAGAGGTGAGCAACTCGTCCTCGCTAACCCAAATGGGGCCAAAGCCATCCAAGTCGGGGTTTAAAACCCATGAGAAAGCATTTCTTATATATGTATATGTACTCGTAAGTACGAAAGAGCATGTGGAAATGTAAATGCACGGCACGCACACAAAGCTCGGTAAATCATGTGACCACATATGAAAGAACTCTCTGGATCTGAGCGGCCGAATCCCGGGTTTGTCTTTACTGCAAACCGGGGCCAACTATCTAAGCGCCCGAGTGCGCAGAATAGCGAGAGCGTCCATTTCCAGCTAACGCCCAACAAATAGCAGGCCACACTTACGTCACGTTTTACTCTGTTCGAGACGAGCGTAAGCGGGATATATGAATGAAAATAAACAGGGCATAGCCCCTCCGGAGGTTAACGGTCATCGACACCGTAGGAGTGCTAGAATACTAGGTCCCGTCGCTCTCAGGCCAAGCACCGGAAATCAGGACGACGGTACTACTTTTCGATCCATAACTCACACACACACACCAAGTGCTATAAGAAGCATGTGGTCAAGCTTTAAAACAATGCATCTTTATTTAGTACGTAAAAGTAAAAGAGCCGCCGACCCAAGAGGGTTTCGGCTCACCCAATGGGCGTGCTCCCCCTACCTGGTATGATGGTACAGCTGGCTGCGCTCCAATCCCTGGTCCTCCTGAAGTCTGCGTAGACGAGCTCCTGAGTCTGTGGGTGGGACAACAGTGATAGTCAGGTATAAGTAACTCGAGGATCTACTAACTACGACTAAGACTCGATAAACACTCTTTGTTTATCTTTCTGACATTAGGGTTTGACTTGTTTGACACTCCGATTCTCGAACCGGTGAGAAGTCTGAATTGTTTCTTATTCAGTACTTACGTCGTTTTTGCCACGTTTACAAGCTAAAAGTCTTTAAAACGTTTAACCGTAGTGTTCGAAAACGTAAAATAGGTGTTCTACGGCATAAAAGAAAAGTCAACTTTGGAATAGTAAAAGTCAACGGTCAACGGTCAAAAAAGTCAACGGTCAAAAAAAGTCAACCGGTCAAAGTCAAAAAGTCAAAGTCAAACAGTCAACCGGTCAAAGTCAACCGGTCAAAGTCAACAGTAAAAAGTAAACAGTAAAAGTAAAACTGTAACAGTAAAACAGTAATAGTAAACTAATAAAAGTGAATAGTAAAAACAGTAACCGTAAATAACTTAAACAGTTAGGGGCAAAATGGTAACTCTGCCCCTGGGTTAAAGTAAAAAGTAAAACTGACACGGTAAAAACCAGGGTTTTTACCGTGCCGGTTCCCGATCGATTCCTCCGCCGGATTTGGCCGGTTTTCCGGCCAAATCGAGCCTTCTGATCTCCTCCTTCACCTTCTAAACACCCTAGGCTATCCAACAACACATCAAACATGGAAAAAGATCGAGTTTTATACCTTCCTCTGCCTCCACTGTGTTTTCCGGCCAAATACCTCCGGCGGAGATCCACCGGCCTTCTCCTTCCTCCTCCTTGCTTCTGGGCGGCTCCTGGTGGCGCTTGGGAGTGGCTTGGCACCTCAAAAAGCTTGAAACACCTCGATCTGCTCTGCACAGTAACTTCTGGGTTTTCGGCCTCGGCTGGGCGGCGCTGGCGGCGGCGCTGGCTTCACCGGTGGTCTGGCTAGGGTCGCCGGGGCTGTGCGAAGCCAATGGGAGTGGCGGTGAGTGAAGACGCGCGCCGGTGGAGGAGGTGGTGGCGCTGCTGTGTCGAGCAGTAGAGAGAGAGGCAGACTTTCTCTTTCGGGAGAAAGACGAAACAGGAAAGGGAGAAAAGAGAAAGAGAGAAGAAAAAGGAAAGGTGAGGGAAAGAAGTGAGGAGATAGGGTTTTTAAAGAAAAAGGAGTGGCCACGATTCGTCCATCGAATCAACGGCCACGATTCGATCCCAAACCCAAAATAAATTTCAAAACCAAAACCATTTTCGAAAATTCATTTTAAATAACCAAACGTCAAATTTAAACGTAGAAGTCGTACGAAAAATACGTGAAGTGCCGGAAAATATTCCGTAAATACTTTCACGCATGTGGCGACGCGTGTCTTAACGTAAAAACGTTAGACGAAATGACGACGTACTGAAAGAAATCGGAATTAAACCCTAAATGTGTCGGAAAATTAAATTAAAATTTCGGGGTCTCACACTCTACCCCCCTTAAATTGAATTTCGTCCTCGAAATTTACCTGACATCAGAAGAGGTGTGGGTGAGCCTGCTGCATGACTGACTCAAGCTCCCAAGTGGCCTCTTCCTCACTATGGTGATCCCACTGAACTTTCACCACTGGAACCTCTCGGTTCCTGAGCTTCCTTACATCACGATCCAAGATGCGGTACGGTCTCTCCTCGTACGAAGCATCGCTGCGCAGCTGTACATCAGTCCAAATAACATTCTGTGGGGCACCCGGTGGGCTCTTCCGTAACTGTGAGACGTGGAACACGTCATGTATATGCTGCAGTCGTGGTGGCAGGTGAATCCGGTATGCAACTGATCCAACTCTCTGGGCTATCTGGAAGGGCCCTACAAACCTTGGGGCCAACTTCCCCTTAACCCCAAATCGTCTAACTCCCTTGCGGGGACTGACTTTCAAGTACACAAAGTCTCCCACTGCAAACTCAAGGGGTGTCCGACGTGTATCTGCATACGACTTGCTCCTGCTCTGGGCTGCTCTAAGCCTCTCCTGGACAATCTGGAGTTTCTCTGAAGTCTCCTGTATCACATCTGGACCAAGTAGAACTCTGTCCTCTCTGTCCAACCAACATGTAGGTGATCTACATGGTCGACCATACAATGCCTCGAATGGAGCCATACCAATGCTACGGTGGTAGCTATTGTTGTAGGCAAACTCTGCAAGAGATAGGCACTCATGCCACTTTTCACCAAAATCAACTATGCAGGAACGAAGCATGTCCTCTAAGGTACGGATCGTACGCTCGGACTGTCCATCTGTCTGTGGATGATAAGCTGAACTCAAATGCAACTCGGTACCCAACTCTTTCTGCAACGACCTCCAGAGCTTGGAAGTAAAACGTGGGTCACGGTCTGAGATGATGCTCTTGGGTATCCCATGAAGTCTGATCACCTCACTAATGTACAGATCTGCAAAGTACTGTGTACGTGAGCTCATCTTGACAGGTAGAAAGTGTGCAGATTTCGTCAACCTGTCAACTATCACCCAAATCCCATCATGACCCTCCCGTGAATGGGGTAGGCCGGTGACGAAATCCATGGTGATGTGGTCCCACTTCCACTGTGGAACTGCCAAAGGCTCAAGTAGTCCTGCTGGATGTCTGTTCTCAGCCTTCACTTGCCTGCACACATCACATCTAGACACATACTCTCCGATACTCTGCTTCATGCCCTTCCACCAAAACTGGCGCTTCATATCCTGATACATCTTGGTGGCTCCTGGATGCATGGTGAAACTAGTCCGGTGTGACTCCTCCAACACCAGTTTCCGGATATAATCATCACTGGGGACAAAGGCACGTCCCTTGTACCTGATAAGCCCATCATCACTGACACTCCACTTGTTGTCAGCTTCACCTGAGTAGACCTGTGCTCGAACCAAGTGGCTCTCTGGGTCATTCCACTGATACTCCCCCACCTGCTGTAGGATGTGGGGCCTGAGTGACACACTGGCCAGGAATCCGTGAGAATCCCCAAACCGTACGTCCAAATCATAATCCTCCAGTGTCTCCAAAGCCTCCATGCGAGAGAGGAAAATACTCGCAAGCTCATACCTCGGCTTCCTGCTCAAGGCATCGGCAACAACATTGGCCTTCCCTGGATGGTATCGTAGGGTGAACTCATAATCCGTAAGATACTCCATCCATCTCCGTTGCCGTAGATTAAGATCACGCTGGGTGAAGATGTACTGTAGGCTCTTGTGATCCGTGTAGATCTCAAAGGTGGCTCCGTAGAGATAACACCTCCAGACCTTCAGAGCATGTACAACAGCTGCCAACTCTAAATCATGTGTAGGATAGTTCTTCTCATGTGGCTTCAACTGTCTAGAGCCATAACAAACTACCCCACCATTTTGCATCAGTACACAACCTAGACCAGTCCCTGAAGCGTCCGTATACACTTGGTACGGATCTACACCATTGGGGAGAACGAGGACTGGGGCTGTGGTCAACCGGTTCTTCAACTCTGCAAAAGCCTCTTCACATGCGTCACTCCACTCAAACTTGACCCCTTTCTTTGTCAAGTTGGTTAGTGGCGTGGCAATCTTTGAGAAGTCCTGCACAAACCGACGGTAGTATCCAGCTAAACCAAGGAAACTCCTCACTTCTGTGACATTTCGAGGATGTTCCCAATCTAAAACTGCCTCGATCTTGGAAGGATCCACTGACAAGCCTGCTCCTGAGACTACATGCCCAAGAAACTGCACCTCTGAAAGCCAAAACTCGCACTTTGACTTCTTGGCGAAAAGCTGATGATTCCACAAAGTCTGGAGAATGGTGCGAAGGTGATACTCATGCTCTGCTTGGGTCTTGGAGTAGACCAAGATGTCGTCAATGAACACGATCACAAACTGATCCAGGTATGGTCGGAAGACTCTGTTCATGAGATCCATAAAAGCTGCGGGTGCATTCGTCAACCCGAACGACATGACGAGGAACTCGAAATGCCCGTAGCGTGTACGGAAAGCTGTCTTCTCTATGTCACTATCCCGCACCCGAAGCTGATGATAACCGGACCTCAGATCAATCTTGGAAAAGAACTGAGCCCCTGTAAGCTGATCAAACAAATCATCAATCCTCGGAAGTGGGTACTTGTTCTTCACAGTGACACTGTTCAACTTCCGATAATCTATACAGAGTCGAAGGGTTCCATCATGTTTTCTGGCAAACAACACCGGTGCTCCCCACGGTGATGAGCTATACCTGATAAAACCCTTGCTCATGAGATCTTCCAACTGAAGCTTCAACTCTTGCAACTCAGCTGGTGCCATACGGTAAGGTGGAATCGAAATCGGTGTGGCTCCTGGAACCAACTCAATCTGAAACTCTACCTCCCGATGTGGCGGTAATCCTGGTAAATCTTCAGGAAATACTCTGGGATACTCATCAACAACCGGAATATATCTGTCCCCACTAGACTCATCCTTCTCCTTTGACGATCTCACAATACTGTAGCAAGTCAAAGTCCTCCTCCCACGAAAACATGGTCGCAAGAGTGGACTCGGCTGTGTGAGTCGCTCATCCATCCTGATCACCATCACCTTGTCCTTGCCTGGAGTCCTCACTGTGACTGTCCTCTTCTCACAGTCTATGAGGGCTCGGTATTTTTCCAACCAATCCATCCCAAGTATCAAATCATACCCATCAATGTCTAACGGGTAAAGATCTGCTAGTAACCTTCCTTCGTTGACCAGCAGCTGACACTTGCGAAAGATCCTGTCTGTAGATGCCCCCATTCCAAGGGCAGAACTAAAACAATACGTACTACCCGTGGACTCAGACTCTAATCCCAAAGAATCCGCAAACCACGTGGCAATAAAAGAATGAGAAGCTCCTGTGTCAAACAATACTCTAGCCTCTGAATTAGAAACAATGATCGTACCATCTAGAGCTGTCGAGGCATCGAGAGCTAGCTGACCTCCTGCAAAAGCATAGACCTGTCCACGTCCCCTAGCACTGCGTCCACTCCGGCCTCTAGTGCGTGAACTCTGACTAGCCTGACTGCCCTGACTCGGGGCAGGCTGCTGCTGAGGTGCCTGAGGGTAAGATGGCTGTGCATAGCCCTGCTGATACTGCTGCTGCTGTGGGACCTGGGAGTAAGACTGCTGTTGCGATCCCTGCTGATACTGCTGCTGACCCTGAGGCTGGATACGGCCGGAAGAACCTGAAGCTGAAGCCGTACCCAAGTCTCTGTTGGGACAACGCCAACGGGTGTGTCCCACCTGACCGCACTCATAGCAAGTATATGGCCCTGACCGGCCTCCTGAGGACCCACTGCCACTACTGCCAGCACTGACATTACCGCCAAAAGGTCTCCTGTTGTTTCTCTTGGTCATCTTCCTGTCTCTGCTCCGAGAGTGGGACCTACTGCCACTACCGCCATAGTCAACTCTGCCCTGAGGAAAGGTCGCCTGATCAGCCTCAATCTTGTAAGCTGCGCTCACAATCTCCCTGTAGGTGCGAGTGGTATTAGAGAGCAACTCGCGACGAACTGAGTCCCGTAGACCAAACTCAAACCTCTGGGACTTCACCTTCTCGGTGAGGCCTGGGACATACTTCTGCAGAGAAGTAAACCGCACCACATACTCGTGGACTGTCATGCTCCCCTGTGTAAGGCCGAAGAACTCGCCAATCTTCTGGTCTCTCAGGACCGGGGGAAAGTACTGCTCGTAGAACAAGTCCTCAAACTGATCCCAAGTCATCTGATCGGGATCATGGCGGTCTGCAACGGTGTCCCACCAACTATCAGCCTCTCCTGTGAGGCAGTGAACTGCAAAAGCTACTCGGTACTCAATAGGGGTGTTAACCGTCCCCTGCAGCTTCTTGATATGCTTGAGCCAGATCTCAGCATCTACGGCCTCTGTAAGACCGGTGAAGTTAGGTGGCCTAACTTTCAGGAAGGTCGCCAAGCAGTTGGACCTCCTCTCCCTCTCCAAGTCCTGCGGAGTCGGAGGTGGTACGTTCCCCATAGCTCGGAACGCACGAGTGACCTCATCCACCTCACGGCGCGGCGGCATCGTGACTGACTGAAAAGAAACAAGGATTAGTCATCGAAACAATGTCCAGTGATTAAAGATAATGAGAATGGCATCTACTGGAACATGAATGAACTTTTGACTTCCGTATGAATGAATACATCATGAGATCATGCAATGACGTCAGCATCGCACACAAATAACTCGGAGCATACGACTCGAAGAAAACAAACTGGTCGTACACTAATGACATGGAAGGTACCAAAACGATGCTCTGATACCAAGTAATTACTATCGCATCCCGGGGACTATTCTCGGTCCCGGAACACGACGGTAACCGCCGTAGTCCCGATCTGGCAAGTAATCAATACGTCTTTCGACGTATTGATGACTCACCGGACCGAAACCACAAGGCTATGAATGAAACATACAACAAATGAATAATAATATGAATGTCAAATACTGAATTACAAATGATCAGAGTAGCACACAAATGTTTTACAAGCGGAAGATAATAGAAAATACCCGAGACTAAAATAGTACATGAAAAAGTCTCGGTACACTGGGCCCGAATAAAGTCTCAGAGTATCCAACAGATTACAAGATATGGAAATACGGAAATCAAGAAACATGAAAACCACACCAAAATGGGAGTCCTCGAAAGGTGAAGTGCACGATAACCTACGCTCCGCGGCCTAGTCCAGCTCCTCTAGTGTCGGGTGCTGTAGACCTGAAAAGATGTAGAGGTGAGCAACTCGTCCTCGCTAACCCAAATGGGGCCAAAGCCATCCAAGTCGGGGTTTAAAACCCATGAGAAAGCATTTCTTATATATGTATATGTACTCGTAAGTACGAAAGAGCATGTGGAAATGTAAATGCACGGCACGCACACAAAGCTCGGTAAATCATGTGACCACATATGAAAGAACTCTCTGGATCTGAGCGGCCGAATCCCGGGTTTGTCTTTACTGCAAACCGGGGCCAACTATCTAAGCGCCCGAGTGCGCAGAATAGCGAGAGCGTCCATTTCCAGCTAACGCCCAACAAATAGCAGGCCACACTTACGTCACGTTTTACTCTGTTCGAGACGAGCGTAAGCGGGATATATGAATGAAAATAAACAGGGCATAGCCCCTCCGGAGGTTAACGGTCATCGACACCGTAGGAGTGCTAGAATACTAGGTCCCGTCGCTCTCAGGCCAAGCACCGGAAATCAGGACGACGGTACTACTTTTCGATCCATAACTCACACACACACACCAAGTGCTATAAGAAGCATGTGGTCAAGCTTTAAAACAATGCATCTTTATTTAGTACGTAAAAGTAAAAGAGCCGCCGACCCAAGAGGGTTTCGGCTCACCCAATGGGCGTGCTCCCCCTACCTGGTATGATGGTACAGCTGGTTGCGCTCCAATCCCTGGTCCTCCTGAAGTCTGCGTAGACGAGCTCCTGAGTCTGTGGGTGGGACAACAGTGATAGTCAGGTATAAGTAACTCGAGGATCTACTAACTACGACTAAGACTCGATAAACACTCTTTGTTTATCTTTCTGACATTAGGGTTTGACTTGTTTGACACTCCGATTCTCGAACCGGTGAGAAGTCGGAATTGTTTCTTATTCAGTACTTACGTCGTTTTTACCACGTTTACAAGCTAAAAGTCTTTAAAACGTTTAACCGTAGTGTTCGAAAACGTAAAATAGGTGTTCTACGGCATAAAAGAAAAGTCAACTTTGGAATAGTAAAAGTCAACGGTCAACGGTCAAAAAAGTCAACGGTCAAAAAAAGTCAACCGGTCAAAGTCAAAAAGTCAAAGTCAAACAGTCAACCGGTCAAAGTCAACCGGTCAAAGTCAACAGTAAAAAGTAAACAGTAAAAGTAAAACTGTAACAGTAAAACAGTAATAGTAAACTAATAAAAGTGAATAGTAAAAACAGTAACCGTAAATAACTTAAACAGTTAGGGGCAAAATGGTAACTCTGCCCCTGGGTTAAAGTAAAAAGTAAAACTGACACGGTAAAAACCAGGGTTTTTACCGTGCCGGTTCCCGATCGATTCCTCCGCCGGATTTGGCCGGTTTTCCGGCCAAATCGAGCCTTCTGATCTCCTCCTTCACCTTCTAAACACCCTAGGCTATCCAACAACACATCAAACATGGAAAAAGATCGAGTTTTATACCTTCCTCTGCCTCCACTGTGTTTTCCGGCCAAATACCTCCGGCGGAGATCCACCGGCCTTCTCCTTCCTCCTCCTTGCTTCTGGGCGGCTCCTGGTGGCGCTTGGGAGTGGCTTGGCACCTCAAAAAGCTTGAAACACCTCGATCTGCTCTGCACAGTAACTTCTGGGTTTTCGGCCTCGGCTGGGCGGCGCTGGCGGCGGCGCTGGCTTCACCGGTGGTCTGGCTAGGGTCGCCGGGGCTGTGCGAAGCCAATGGGAGTGGCGGTGAGTGAAGACGCGCGCCGGTGGAGGAGGTGGTGGCGCTGCTGTGTCGAGCAGTAGAGAGAGAGGCAGACTTTCTCTTTCGGGAGAAAGACGAAACAGGAAAGGGAGAAAAGAGAAAGAGAGAAGAAAAAGGAAAGGTGAGGGAAAGAAGTGAGGAGATAGGGTTTTTAAAGAAAAAGGAGTGGCCACGATTCGTCCATCGAATCAACGGCCACGATTCGATCCCAAACCCAAAATAAATTTCAAAACCAAAACCATTTTCGAAAATTCATTTTAAATAACCAAACGTCAAATTTAAACGTAGAAGTCGTACGAAAAATACGTGAAGTGCCGGAAAATATTCCGTAAATACTTTCACGCATGTGGCGACGCGTGTCTTAACGTAAAAACGTTAGACGAAATGACGACGTACTGAAAGAAATCGGAATTAAACCCTAAATGTGTCGGAAAATTAAATTAAAATTTCGGGGTCTCACACTAAAGAAACTAAAACTTAACTAAAAACTAATTATTTACAGTTGATCAACCACTCTACACATAACACATAACTCTCTAAACATGTAATAACTCAAATAAAAGAATAGGGCAGCAGGTTTACAAACCGATTTCATAATACAATTTAGTTCCAATTTAATTAGAGCCTTCGCGGTTATTCTAATTATTCAAGACTTCACAATTATTCAGAATTAACTTCGCGTATAATCCTAAACATAGTACTAATCGGTTTAAAGACACTTCGCGTAGAAATTAAACACAAAAAGCACATAAACACAATAAGTCGAATTGGAGACATGTTAGCAAGTATGGCGTCACCTCATCTCACATTGACATGTAAATTTACAGAATTATTCTAGCTCTTATAATGAACACAAATTGAACCAACTTCGCGCATGATTCAACTTATATTCGATTAGCATATGAAATCTATACACAAGGGACAACCATGGCCAAGGCTGCCCTTGTGCATATGATTTGTTGTGTGCACAAACTCTGCAAATAAACCAAACAAGATCATAAATTCAATTAATAACTACTGCCCTTAAGTCTTAAATTCGAATTTTCACATGCATATATAAAGAATTCAACCAAACAACAATCAAACACATAAGGAAATCCAAAGAATTCATCAAATCACATAAGAACATCTCAAGTTTGTTACAAAATTCAGAAATAACATTGAATATAAAGACTGAATTTGAAACAAATATAAAGACAACCATGAATCTTGGACTGACTTAGGAGTGGAGATCGATGCTTGGTTGAGCAGCGGCTGAATTGGTGGTGGAGAGGGCGGCGGCTGCCTTGTGGATGATGTGTAAGGAGGCGGAGCTGCTATGTGGAGATGAAGGCGGCTGTGTGTTGGTGGTGGAGAGGGCGGCGGAGCTGCTGTATAGGAGGAGAGATGGAGGGGCAGAGCTTGTGAAGAGAGGGAGAGAGATGGCTGCTCTTGTGTTTGTATATAGAATGGTCGACCCCTTTTTAGTTCTCTTCTCCTCCTTTTATAGTGTTATGTTGCCCTCTTGAAGTTCTCTCATCCGTTGATTTAATCTTGATCCAACGGTCAAGGAAATTACCCAACAAATTAATAAAAACTTGTAAGGAAATTTCCAGAATTTCCTTGTTCGGCAAGATGATGAATTTGGCTCAAAAAATGGCTGCATACAAGTTCCTTCTCCAAGGTAAAATCGGCAATTTAGGAATTCATTCCTTTCTTGGCTGATTTTATTCTTCTCCTTCAATTTTCCAAATTGATGTTGAATTACATTCTTTTTTCATGCAAAATTATGGTTCCTGAAAAGGTAGGGAAATAAGTTAATAGAAAATCAGAATAATTAGGGATTTAAACAAAGGAATTTAAGGAAAGAAGTTCCCTTATTTTTAGATTTGAATTTCAAATAAATCCCTTGATGTAGGACAAAGTTTTGTCATAAATTCCCTTGATTAATTCGGCATAATTGATGGAGAAAGAATTTTGGGATTTTGCTGCTCCATTTCCTCTTTTATAGTCGCCATAAATTCTCTTAATCCTTGTGGGAATAGGTTTCTTTGCTTCATGTGGAATCCCTGTCACAAAAGGAAAGAAAGTTTTCAAAATAAATTAGGAAAGTCGGAATAGGAAAGATTCAAAGATAGTTAGTTTCCCAAATCAAATAAGGAAAGTTTCTCTAATCAAATTAGGTAAGTTTTTCCAAAATGAAATAGGTAACTTTTCCCTTTTCATAATAGGAAAGTTTCCTAAACTACTTATCCTCGACTTTTACGACTCATTGAGTTTCCTAGTTAAATAAGGATTTTGCTAAAACTCCACATTTTCTTCTATTTAAGCACATTTTCACTTGTTCTCCACCAAACAATCATGGTTCAATCCAACGACTCAAATCTGCAAAATTAAGAGTTAAACATAGTATAAATAGGGATAGAAACACATTAAAAACGTAGCATTTTATGCTCTTATCATTTGGACGAATTTCTCTCTAATTTATCATATATAGCCGAGAAGTAGAGCATGATTTCACCATGTAAAACCAGATTTATGTTTCTAAGTTGTGATTGAAGCGATATCGATTTTAAGAAAAGTTAACTTACATTTTACTATGGATATCGAAATTTACTTTTGACATAAAAAACAAAAGGGAAACAACGTCGTATGGATTGTTGAAAGAGGTATATAGGTCCTCGATCCTCTTATCAAATATTGTCGATTAGAAGTTGCTCACTCTTGTCGTCCCCTAGTTGATCCCCTTTTCAAAATTTTCATTTTTCTCAACATCAACATCAAGCCAAAAAATGTGCTAAGAAAGGTGAGGTACGTTTCATTAGGAGATATTGGTCCTCTTCTTGTTAATGTGTTAGGGATTTCCTAGTCGAACTAGGAGAAGATAGTCAAGTGCAGAGTCCACGTGCCGGGCACGAGATAATATTAATTATTGTTAGTTAGTGGATTAAGTAGTCGTTAGACGCCGGTAATGATGTTAGGATTAAAGCAAAAAAAACCGTCGGATCCTCGCCAAGTGGCAAGATCGGCGTGGTCAATATGGGTTATATATGTGGACTGTAGCTGCTTGAGCAGGCACCATGAATCAAAGTTTTCTTTCTTTGCAATTCCTTTCTGTTTGTTTTCAATTCTAGGAGTAAGGTTCTATTATCTGGTATCAGAGCCCTCGGCTCGTGGTGCACTGGAGTAGCAGATCACCGGAGCTAGCAGTCAGCCTCAGGGTTGTGTTGACCTAGCGCTGGTCGATTCAGATCTGCAAAATCACAAGGAGCTCATTGACTCCAAGTTCGTTGAGCTGCAAACGTCCTTCCTAGAGTATCTATTCTGGGCTGAGATGATGGAAGAGTTCTGAGCAATTCGAGCGGCCTCCAACGCAGCAGTTGGCAAGCTGGACTCATTGATGCTGAAGTTCGGATCCCTTCCTCTACCGTTTGGCTCACCCCCTCACACAACAGCGCTGACGTCTGCTTCATCAACAAGAGGGCAGGCTACTTCGATCGTTGACTCTATGGGAGGTAGTGATTCTAGACCCCTTTTTACTCCAAGATTAAATCTGGTGAATGATGATGTAGTTGTGCAAGCTATTGATGAGGAAACGGAGCAACTAATGGAGTTTAATACCACCAAACCCATTATTATCGATGCTTCGGGTGCAGTATTGAACACCCTTACTGTCACAAAGGTGGGAGTGGATTCACCTAAGGTTGGTAGCAGGGTTTTTAGAAAGGGCAACAATGGTGAGAATAGAGGCAAGGGAGTGGGGGCAGAGCCTATCCATTCCTCTTTTCAGCATCAGTCTCAGATGAGGAAGAGTGGTGCTAACCACAACACCTACCCTTGTCCCAGCTCATTCCAGCACACAACTTTGGGAGCTAACTCATACCAGTACACATCACAAGGTGTTAATCTACACCACAACACAGTTTCACCATGTTTTGCTAACCCATACCAATCACACACTAACCCATACCAACATACACCACCAAACTCCAGTTTACACACAAACAGTTTTGTCAGTTTTGGGCAACCTTACCCCAGTTTTGCTCCACACAGTCCCTTCCCAAACGTTGCTCAGCACAGTTTTGGCTTGAATTCATATTCACATCCAGGCTTGGCACATTACAATTTTGCACCACCACACTTAATATACACCCAACCTCAACCAATATACACCACTGCCAATATGCACACAACCCCCATCACTACACCTATGCCTCATCAGATGAGCCATTTTGGACATACAATGAGTCAACCCTGGCAGCCCTAAATGCCACAGTTATACCATCAGCAGTTTCATGACCCCAATTTGCCAACCTTTAAACAAATGAAGCTGGAAATAAGTGCATATATTGGTGGTGACTATGTGGAATGGATAAACAAGGCAGAACAAATTTTTGCGTTCTACTAGGTTTCTGAAGATAGGATGTTGGCACTGGCCACACTGAGCCTTAGTGGCAAGGCATATGACTGCTGGTTTGTATTTCAGAATGAGTTTCCTAATTCATGGAGAGGCTTGACAAAGTTGTTGATGCGTGAATTTGGGAATCAAAATCAAGTGGACTATCAGTCATCATTAGCTAGGATGAATCAAACTGGCTCAGTTGAACAGTATATGGAGGATTTCACTAGACTAGCTAGGACAACTACTGGTTACACCTCGCAGAATCTATTATCCTTCATTGAAGGCATGAAGGATACCATAAGAGCTGATGTTTGTGTTTTAAAACCAAGGACCTTTTATAAAGCTTGTGAGTTGGCTAAGGTCTATAAGAAAAAGGAAAAACTAGTGAATGTGCTTCACAGAGCTCCACCACAGACAAGACCAGTAGGGCAACATCCTAGGCCAGCTTACATACCACAACCAAGAGTTTCTCTACAAGCTAGAGCTCCAGGGCAACAGGGAGTCATTGGAGGTGGTAACAATAAAAGGCTTCACATGCTGAATATCAGGAAAGGAGGGCGAGAAACCAATGTTTCTTTTGTGATGAAATTTTTCGTCCTGGTCACAATTGTAGGAGATGACAGCCCTTGATGGTAATGGAGGTTTTACAAGATGACTTAGAGGTAGTAGGCCTGGATGTTGATATAGTAGGGGAAAATCAGGAAGATGAGGTGTAGGAAGATGTAGTAGAGCTTAATGGTATAGGTGATGGAAGTAGCAACACTATGTAACTGAAAGGATTGTGCAACAAGAGAAGGGTACATACCCCTGTGGACTCAGGGGCTTCTCATAGCTTCATACATCCATCCATACTGAACAATGTGAAGGCCCATGTGACTAATATCAAACCAGTAAGGATTAGGGTAGCTAGTGGAATGGTTTTGATGACTTCTAGATTGGCTTACCTGGAACTAAAGGTACAAGATTATAATTTTGCATTTCATTACTAGTGCTGGACATCTCAGGGAGTGAGATGAGTCTAGGGGCTGATTGGCTGAAGACCTTAGGAGATATAATTTGGAAGTTTGAGAGCATGATAATGAAGTTTGAAGTGTGTGGGGCACAACAGCTACTGCAAGGTGAGACAGACACTCAGGCTACTGTGGTATCCTGTAAGGCTATGAGCAAACTATTAAGAAAGGAAAAGGAGGCTGTTATGGTTCAGCCTGCACGTAAGGCACAACCTACACCTTTAGTATCAACTGCAATCCAGCCACTGCTAATGAAATATGCTGAATTGTTTGAACCACCAACCCAACTGCATGTTGACAAGACTCAGAATCACAAAATAGAACTGCTTCCTAACATCACTCCCATAAATGTCAGGCCTTACAGGTACCCCCATTTCCAGAAGGAAGAGATTGAGAAGATTGTGCAAGAAATGTTGGATGGTGGTATAATCAAACCAAGCACTAGTCCTTACTCATTACCAGTGTTATTGGTTAAGAAGAAGGATGGCAGCTGGAGGCTGTGTGTGGACTACAGGGCTTTGAATGCTACCACAGTAAAGCATAAGTACCCTATACCAATAGTGGATGAGCTCATTGATGAGGTGTATGGAGCAAAGTTTTTTTTCCAAGCTGGATCTCAGGTTAGGGTACCACCAGATCAGGATGAGGGAGCAAGATATTGAGAAGATTGCCTTCAGAACTCATTCAAGTCATTATGAGTTCTTGGTGATGGCTTTTGGCCTAACCAATGCCCTTGCCACATTTCAGTCAAACATGAATGAGATTGGCGTGTGTCCGAAACCGGAGTACAATAACGAAAACACGAGAAAACCAATTTAGAACCCTTTGTTGTCATTTATAGCATTGGTAAATAGGGTTCGGTCAATCCGGGGACTTAAGGGCGTTCCTGCAATAAGAGTTAGTGACATTTTACCTAACAAACATAATTACACATTTACAATTTACAAAGTTTTAAGGGGGTTTTGAAGATATTTCTAAAAATCTATGGACTGAAAATTAAATCCTAAATTAAATATATAAACATGTGATCATCATCCACACACATAACAAAGCACAAAAACCATCAAGAACACGTAACAAAATTTCAAAACAATTTAGGGCAGCAAGCAAGACTCGACATACTCATATACTTATCTCAATTCCAATTCTAATTAGAGACCACCAGCGATTCATCTAATCTTTAAGACTTCTAATATATTTAGAATCAACTCCAGCGTATAATCCTAAATTATGCTAATCGGTTTAAAGACACACCAGCGTAGAAATTAAACACAAATAAGCACATAAGCATAGTAAGCCGAATTTGAGACATGCAACATGTAATAGCGTCACCTATCATATTAACATGCATGTTTTATGAATGCTTAGCCCTAATAGATAATCTAGAATGAAACAACTTAGTGTATGAATCAATCCAAATTTACCTTAGCACGTGAAATCGCAATCTAGAAAACTACCATGGCCGAGACAGCCCCTAAGCATTGATTTTGATGCACAAATTCATGAAAACAAACCAAAACAAATACATAAGAATATCGAAACCTACTGCCCTAAATCATTAAACAAATTCGAAACATGTACAAGATTATACAACACAACATAAACATCATCATTGAATCTGAAACATGTTCATTGTATAAAACTAAAACAAAACCAAGATCATTACAAAATCGAAAACTAAATGAAAAGTACAAAGCCATGCTAGAGTCACACTTTAAAAACCTTGGAAGAGGTTCGATAATGGTGGTGAAATCGGATGAAAGATAGAGGAAAATTTTTAGGGTTTCGGTGGTTATGCGGCTATATATTTTTTGGAAGTATTTTGGTAGGGTTTCGGCAAGGCTTCTATGGTGATGAGATGATGATTTTTCTATCTCTATGTCGTGCTATATATAGGAGAAACCCTATAGGGGTCGGCCAAAGAGAATCCTAAACCAAAAAAGTTTAGGTTTTCCTTCTTGAACTTGGTTTGCTAGGCCAACAAGACTTGGAGATTCTAGAGGCTTCTTTGGCCGAATTTTGGATTTGTAATTCTTCATTGGACTTGGAATTGGACTCCCTTTCATGGACTAGGCTTCATGGATCAGCTGCTTTGCTTCCCTAAGTCTATCAGGAGCACTTCCTATCGGCGACAACATGTTACTCTGTTTCGGCAGACTGACCTTCCGTCACTAATTCAGGCATAACTCCCTCAAAAAAATAGATATGGATATGATTCAACATGTTCTAGAAACTAGACTCATGCAGATTTCCGTGAATATATGGTACAGCTTCTAATTCGCTGGGAGTCATCCTGGAGAAATTCTAGAAGTTGAGTGATGTGCCAGAAAATTTCTGCTTTCTGCTGAAATTGCATGCTTCGTTTCTGACGATGTTGCCACCTGTTTATAGCTCCAAGTCTCTTGATTCTTCCTCCCATGAACTCGTCTACATGTCACCTAAATATGAGAGAAAGTTAAATTAATTTATGACAATGTAAAAGCTTCACAAAATCACAAAACATGTCAAGACTCCAAACTAAATCGGTTTCTTGTTATTTCATGTAGCACTTAGTAAAATTATGTATAAATCTTCTATGTTTAGCACATTTTCATCCTTACAAGCAAAGACCCTTGACTCAACAATATGACTCTATTATACGATAATAAGAGATAAACAAAGTACAAATAGAGGTAATAAGATATTAAGAATGTCATATTTTATGCTCCTATCTGAGATACTTAGAGATTTACTGAGAAGAGGAGTATTGGTTTTCTTTGATGACATTTTGATATACAGTCCATCCTTGGAAGAACACCTCAAACAACTGGAGCTGGTCTTTAAGAGATTACTACAACATTCTTTGAAGGCCAAAGAGTCTAAATGCAATTTTGGGGTGAACCAAGTGAAATATTTAGGTCACATCATAAGTTAAGAAGGAGTGGCAGTGGATCCTACAAAAATAGAATGCGCCAGGAAATGGCCTCAACCAGCTACTCTAAAGGCACTAAGAGGGTTTCTAGGTTTGGCAAGGTTTTACAGGAAATATGTGAAGGGAATTGGAGTAATAGCCAAACCTCTCACTGATCTCCTCAAGAAGAATGTCTTCCACTGGAGTTCCTATGCAACAGAAGCCTTTGAAAATCTTAAAGGAGCTCTCACTGAAATTCTAATCTTAGCCATACCAGACTTTACCAAGGAGTTTACTATTGAGTGTGATGCATCTGATTTGAGAATTGGGGCAGTTCTGTCATAGAAGGGTCACCCCATAGCCTTTATGAGTAAGGCTCTGTCTCAAAGGCATTTAGCTCTCTCAGTTTATAATAAGGAAATGTTGGCAGTAGTAGCAGCAGTGCAACATTAGAGGCATTATATATCTGTTGGGACACCATTTCCAAATTGTGACTCATATGACCATTGAACCTTTTTTGACACAAAGAATTACCACCCCTGCTCAGCAGAAGTGGTTGGTGAAAATCATGGGTTATGAGTACTCCATCCATTATAAGGCTGGGAAGAATAACCAAGTACCTGATGCCTTGTCCAAGAACCCTACTATTTCTGTGATCACGGGTGTGTCCCAACCAATACATGGTTATGTTGTGGAGATTCAAAAATCTTGCCAAAGGGATGCAGTGGTTCAAGAACTCATGCAGCAGCAGCAATTAGGGCGACAACTTAAGAAACATTACTCATTCAGCAACTCTCAGCTGCTATATAGAAATAGAATATTTGTCCTTGCAGCAGCAATTAAGGCTACAACTTAAGAAACATTACTCATTCAGCAACTCTCAGCTGCTGTATAGGAATAAAATATTTGTCCTTATAGTGGATGACTGTAGAGTGAAGATTATTACTTAGCTTCATAATGGAGTGCAGGGTGGGCATGCTGGTAGAGCCAGAACTTATAAGAGAGTTGGTATAAATTTTTCTTGGCCATGAATGAATAAAGAAGTTTGTTTCTGAATGTGCTGGTGCCAACAGAACCACTATGAAACCATTCTGCCTCCAGGACTGCTCTAGCCTCTAACCATTCCTACCAAAGCATGGAGTGACGTATCTATGGATTTCATTGAAGGTTTGCCAAACTCTGAAGGTAAGTCAGTTATTTGGGTTGTGATTTGCATACTAACTAAATTTGCACATTTCATTCTCCTAGCACATCTATACATAGCAGCTTTCTTGGCCAAAATGTTTGTAAAAGAGGTCTTTAAACTGCATGGTATGTCTGAAAACATTATGTCTAATAGAGATCTTGTATTCATGAGCTTGGTTTGAGAAATTTTTTTCAAGTTGCAAGGGACAAAGCTCAGCAAATCCTCAGCCTACCACCCTCAGTCAGATGGCCAAACAGAAAACCTTAATAAATCACTTGAGCAGTACTTAAGGTGTGTGATTGGGGAAAAACCTCACCAATGGACTCAGATTCTTCCATGAGCAGAATGGTGGTACAATACCTCATTCCATTCAGTAATTCAAATGACTCCCTATGAGGCTCTCTATGGTGTTTCACCCCATCAGTGAATCACTACACCCTAGGGGCCACAACAGTTGCTGAAGTTGATCAACAATTAAGGAGCAGGGATGAGTTGATAGCTGTCCTCAAATGGAATTTGAGAAGAGCACAAGAGGGAATGAAAGCTCAACATGACAAGATGCACACTGAGAGATCCCTTGCAGTAGGTGACAAGGTGTTCCTCAAACTCCAGCCATACAAGCAGCATTCAGTACATAAGAGAGCTTTCCATAAGCTATCTCATAGGTTCTATGGTCCCTATGAAGTGTTAGAAAAGATTGGCGTTGTACCTGGAGGGTGAATATGATGTTTTTGATCATCAGAACTCTGATAGAAAAGGAAAAGTTTTAGCAAACTTAGAACCCAGTTCTAGTGTAAGGAATACCCGTACAAAGCCTTTCTTGAAACAACACTTCTCACTTGGATCCAAGTGGAGTAGGTCAGTTTATGAAAATGATTCAGCTAGGAAGAAGGGGTTTTGGGCCAGGTATCGTAAAGGTTTAGTGCCCCTCGCACTCCCAGCTTGTAAGAAACAATGTTCTAAAAATTCCCGTCTAGACCGATTAATCCTCTGTCTAGGCGTTAGACGGTGTTTCACCATTTTAGTTGAAACCAATTAATCTTTGTCATACAACCGATTAATTTCCGCCTAAAAACGATTAATTGATTAATCGTCTGACTAGCACGGTTGTCCGCCCGACTACCGCCTAGCATTTTTTAGAACATTGATAAGAAATAGATGCAACTCATGCAACCAGCTATTTAATTATAGATGTTACACCAGCACTCTAGGATTGTTCTTCTGGAAAATGTATACTAGCTTATGCAGTAAGTTAAGTATCGTTCCAAATTTCCTGTTCATCGCTTTTTCTAGATTTTAATGTCTTATGTAGGTCTGGCAAAACACCGTGTCGTGTCGTATTCGTGTCGAATCTATTTGGTTTCGTCTATTTATCATGTCACACGATAATAAACCATTAAGTTATGGTATGCAAAATACTAAAACCAAAACCAAACTATAAATTATCGTGTTAACCGTTAAATTAAAAATTATAATAAATATTATTTTTTATTTATTAACGACAAAAATACTAAAATATATTAGATCTTTATGAATAAATAAAAAACAGACTCAAAATTATAGTCTGTAAGCTGAAGAAAGTTATAAATCTTGAACAATAACTCAGTTCAAAAGTCAAGTTACACCTCTAAGGATATAATAATAAGATAGATGCTAGATAGCAAAATCGTAAAAGCATAATTTAGGAAAATAACAAACGATAAAGTTCTATGCATCTACGCAAAAACTTGAAGGATTTCTCCTAATAATTTGAATCGAATCATCAATTACCATCATTGCTCTAGGGTTTCTTATATTTGGTAGGCAAGGAAATGACAATTACAAAAATGCCTCTATGTTAATGGCTTTTTTCGTGTTACCGGTTTAACCCTAAACCAAACCATTATAAATCGTTTTTTATCGTGCCAACCCTATATGAAACCAAACCTATAAACCTCAAACCAAATCCTTATAATTTCGTTCATTTTCGTGTCGTGTGCAAATTTGCCAGACCTAGTCTTATGGTCATGTATTCAGGAATTGGCCGTTTCATCATGTCAGAAATGGTTAGAGAGACAGAGAGGATACATTCCATTTTCGGTTAGTAAACGCACCCTAACTAGTTTTAGCAAACTATAGATCCAACTCATTCAAGGAATAAATCTAAACGCTAGGTACCAACTTCAAACATCACTGAATTTAAATAGTGAAATGGAGGATGAAATGAAAGCACAGTATCAAAGGACTTTGACAAATGTGTCTTTAAATGCTGAATCATAGCAGTATCTTTGCCGACAATCAACATATCATTTACATAAAGTAGTAAGATAATAAAATTACCTCTAGTGAGTTATTGAATATATACATATGGATCAACTGACATTCTCTTGTACCCATGACTCTCCATGAATGAGTCAAAATTTTTGTACCACTGTCTTGGTCCAAACTTAATTCAATACAAGTTTTTCTTCAAATTGCAAAAAATATGCTCCTTTCTGTTGACTTCAAAGCCTTCTGGTTGCTCCAAGTATATTTCTTCACTACCAGAAAAATTAGTATAGCTGAAGAAATAACCAAAAAAATAGGCCGACGACTTTTTTTCGTCAGCTATACTATAATTTAGCCGATGAGTCAAATTTTTGACTTTAGTCGACGAGTCAAATTTTTGACTTAAGTGTTTTCTGACCTTTAGGAAGCTCCATCAACTCATAGGTATCGTTCTTCAATAAAGACTTTATCTCAGACTCCATGGCTAGCCTCCATTTTTTGTGGTCTTGATGAATCTTTGCTTCTTCAAAATTTTCAGGCTCTCCGTAACTTGTCAAAAGGATGTAATTTACCTAAGGATCATCTCCATCATGGAATCGACCTACAAGTGCTTCTGCGAACTGTTGCTTGAGTATTCATAGGCTGCTCCAGCTGATAAAGCTCCCCTTCATCTTTGGCTTCAACATTGACCACATCTATTATACCTTTAACTCTAGCATCTTGTAGCCCAATTTCTGCTGCAACGGTGAATTATAAATGCAACTGACAGTTGCCGGATTTATTGGTAGTACCACTTTATCAAAATCTATAATTGATTGGTTTTCATGAAACACCATATCTTTGCTTCTTATGAATTTCTCCATCTTTGGATCCCACAGCCAGTAGCCAAACTCTTTATCGCTATAGCTAACAAATATGCATGGCGTCACCTTGGCATCCAGCTTTGATCTCTGCTCCCTAGATACTTGGGCGAAGGTTTTACATCCAAATACTCTCAAATGTGAGTATGATGCATCTTTGTCGGTCCAAACTCTGTTTGGAATCTCAAATTCCAATGGAACACATGGTGCTCTATTGATAAGGTAACATGCAGTCTTCACAGCTTCTCTCCAAAAACTCTTTTGACAATTTGGCCATCTTCAACATGTATTTGACTTTCCCCATAATGGTACAGTTCATTCCACTACTGGATTATGGTCGTTCCGTCAGCTAAGACCACTATTTCATCTTCAAAGACAATAGCCGATGGAAATTCCCTTAGCTAAGACAATAGCTGACAGAACAAAATTTTTCGCCGACTAAGTTATATCTTAGTTAACGAACCATGTGCCACCTGGCTGATGCACCGTTTTATCGGCAAAGTCATTACCAATGAAACAGTTCATCAGCTATGAATCCATTGACTATAACAGTACTAAAACCTAAAACAACAAAAAAAACTACTATATAGACAAAAATTTTCTGTCGGTTCGTACCTAGTAGACGACAGAGTGTGGGTTTTAGTTCTCTTTTAGCCGATGAAAATTTCATTTTTCCGTCAGTACAAGAGAGAAGCTTTATCGACAGATCAGTTTCTCTTCCGTCCTAAGATGGTCAATAGTCGGTCTCTAACTTTGCTTAGGCAACATAAATTTCATTTTTCCGTCTATAAATGTTCTATCCTTACCAACAGAACTGTCATTTTTCCATCAACTAAGGTGAACAAAATCTCTAAAAAATTATTATTTTTTCACCAATTTTTATTTATTTTAATTTATTTACCAATAAATTTCATATTTGTTTCGTTTGTTATAGAAATAATTATATTAAAACGAAATACGAAATCATTAATAATATAAAAATTATACATTAATAATTATAATTGTGTTCATACAAACTAAAATTCGACAACTACTAGATGGACTAAGTTCATACATAAGAAATGTCGTCAGACGTTCAAAGACTGAACGACGTCAAATGACGGAGAAGACTGAGTAGGAGGAGGAGCCGGAGAAGACTGAGGAGGAGGAAGAGCCATAGAAGATTGAGGAGGAGGAGAAATATAAGACTTAGGAGGAGCTTCCAGACCAAGGTGAGAGAAGACGATGTACATCCGTCTGCTAATGCCAGTCATCTTAGCACGGTACCACGCAGTCTCAGCCTTAGCCCGCTCAGTCCGCTCCTTCCACTGCTTAGCTCCCGTTCATGGTGGTCTATGATCTCTCACAGCCCCTGATAGGAGCATAAAATGTGACATTCTTAATATGTTATTACCTTCATTTATACCTTGTTTATCTCTTATTGTCATAGATTAGAGTCATATTGCAGAATCGAGAGTTTTTGGTAGAGTAGTTGTAAACCATGTTAAACATAGAGGAGTAATGTAGAAAATTGTCAAAAACCGATTTGTGGATTCTTAGATATGTTTTGATGATTCTATGAAGCTTTTACATTGTCATAAATTAATTTAACTTCTCGCGTACTTAGGTGACATGTAGAAGAGTTCATGGGAGAAATAATCAAGAGAATCGGAGCTATGAAAGACAACAACATCAAAGGGGCCGAGAGTAGCAAAAGCAGGAATTTCCTAGGCACATCACCAAACTTCAAAAATTTCTATAAGACGACTCACAAGGAATTAGAAGATGTAGCATATATTCACGGAAAGATATGTGAGTCTACTTTCTAAATCTTATGGAATCGCAGCAATCCAAGTTCTAAGGCAGGAGTTATGAGGAAAACAATGGCCGGAGGTCAGTCTGCCGAAACAGGGCAGCTTATTGCTACCGAGAGGAAGTGTTCCTGATGGACCTAGGGAAGCAAAGCAGCGATCCATGAAGCCTCGTCCATGAAGGGAAATCCAATGACAAGTTCAATGAAGAATTAAAAGTCTAAATTCGGCCAAAGAAGCCTCTAGAATCTCCAAGTCTTGTTGACCGAGCAAACCAAGTTCAAGAAGGAAAACCTAAGCCTATTTGGTTTAGAACTTGTGGCTGCCGACCTTATATGTATTCCTCTATAAATAGGCTTGTATTTAGATAGAAAAACATCATCACTATCTTGCCATTACATAGCCGAAACTCTACCAAACCTATACAGAAAAATACTTAGCCGATTCATCCACCACAAGTTATACGAATCATTCCATCGAATTCCCCACACTTGCCGAACCATTCAAGGCTATAAGAGTGTGATTTTCTCATGGCTATTTATATTATTTTCTGTACAATTTCGAATTCTATTGTATTATACTTGTCGATTTTGGTTTTATTTATCAAACATGGGTTTCGAATTTCTTTGTAATCTTTGATTGTTCTATGTTTTGATTTATAACTTCTTGAACATATGATGATTTTGTGATTTAGGTTTAGGGGCAGTAGCTTGTTCTTATGTATTCTTGATTTCTAATTGATTAATTATCATGAATTCGTGCATCTAAATCAATCCTTGAGGCTGTCTTGGCCATGGTTGTCCTTAGGGTGTGGTTTCATCTACCATAATAATTTTAGATCGATTCATACGCAAAGTTGTCTTAGTCTTTGTTATTAACTTAGGGCGGATATAATTATGATAATTTGCATGCTAATAGGATAAGTGACGCCATGCCTTAGATCATGTTTCCGATTGACTCTTGTGTTTAAGTGTTTTCATATTTAATTTCTACGCAATGTGTCTTTAAATGAGTTAGCATTTATGTTTAGGATCAAGCGCAAAGATGGTTCTAAATACTTGAGAAGTCTTAATAATTACATAACCGCAACGGCTCTAATTAGAATCAGAATTGGTTAGTGTCTAGGATAATTTGAACAATGCTGCCCGGTGTTGCATGAAATTGTTATGTGTTCTTGATGGTTTTTCGTGTTATGTGTTGCATGAGTATGTTGATCACTTGTATATAGTAGCTTAGGTTTAATTTTCAATAGATTATTTGTTAGATAAATCAATCTTAAACCCCCCAATATTTTGATGTATATATGTGAATATTTGTTTATAAGTTGTTTGTTTTCTCTTCGTTCGATCACCCTTCGATGTCCTCGGCTAGAACGATCTCTACTTGTTCATACTACTAACGATTGCAGGGTAATTAAATTGAGAGTTGTCAGACCCCAGTTAGGCGATGACGTCAATTTTTGGCGCCATTGCCTGGGATGCCAAGAAGATTCGAAGAAGATGTTGTATAATTTTTATTTTTGGTTTTTGGCTTGTAATTATTTTTGGCCGATTTGAATTTTTAATTTTTGATATTCGATTTTTGATTTGTATATATGTTGTAATAACATAGTTTAAATTCTAGGAAGTTTATGGTTTTAAAGTGTAGTTTATTGTAGTTTTTAAAATGTAACATGTAGGGAGAAGCCACTTTTGTTAATCTTAGCCTAAACCCAGGAAAAAAAAACCACACTCGTTTACATCTGACTAAACCTAAATACCTAATTCCTAAACCAATACTTTGTTCTGCCTCTGCCCTCTCACCGTTCTGCTTCGCGGCCTTCGGCCTCCCACCAACTCAGCCAGCGACCTCGTCGTTCTCAGCCAGCGACCTCGCGGCACTTAAGGTGTCAAGAGGATCATTGGTGAGCCCAGTGGACGTTCTATATATCAGCTGTCACTTTTGCTCAAAACAGTTTCTGGGTTCTACTTTGTTTTCAACTATATCAGTTGTAAAAGACGAGGTGATCAAGTTATTAGATTGTGTTGTGAGATATATCCGATCTCAGATAGTCAATGAATTTCACCCGTCCAAGTCATACCAAAGAAGAGTGGAGTCACCTTCATAGAGAATGAGAAGAACGAGCTTGTACCACAAAGGTTAGTGACAGGGTTTCAGATGTGCATCGACTATAGAAGACTCAATGCAAAACGAGGAAAGATCACATGCCGTTACCATTCATGACCAACTGCTCGAGAGGTTAGCCGGCCATGAATTATATTGCTTTCTTGATGGTTATAGTGGCTACAACCAGATTATGATACACCTGGACAATCAAGAGAAGACGACGTTCACATGCCCCTTTGGCACGTTTGCATATAGATGTATGCCATTCGGTTTATGCAATGCGCCAGGTACATTTCAACGTTGTATGTATTCTATTTTCTCTGATTATATTAAGAATATCATTGAGGTTTTTATGGATGACTTTAGTGTTTATGGCAAAGACTTTGATGCATGTTTGAGGAATTTAGAACTAATTTTAGACACGGTGTGTAAAAACTAACCTTGTACTTAATTGGGAAAAGTGTCATTTCATGGTAAATCAAGGGATAGTTTTGGGACATATTGTTTCGGCAAAGGGAATAGAAGTAGATAAGGCTAAGATTGATATTATGCATCACTTACCCTCACCTTCAACGGTGAGAGAGGTTTGTTTGTTTCTTGGCCATGCAGGATTCTATAGAAGATTCATCAAGGACTTTTCTTTGGTGGCAAAACCACTTACTTCTCTTTTGCAAAAGGATGTGCCGTTCGAATGGACGAAGGAGTGCGAGGATGCGTTTGTGCGACTTAAGGACTTGTTGACTTCGGCACCAATCATGACTCCACCGGATCGGAGCTTGCCATTCGAGCTCATGTGTGACGCCTAAGACTATGCGGTTAGAGCCGTACTCAGCCAAAGGAGGGAGAAGAAGCCATGCACCATTTACTATGCTTCGCGGACATTAAATGATGCCCAATTGAATTACTCAACAACGGAAAAGGAACTCTTAGCGGTTATTTTTGCTTTAGAAAAATTTTGATCTTATCTTTTGAATTCTAAAGTTGTTGTGTATAGTGATCATGTAGCATTAAGGTACTTGATGACAAAGAAGGATGCGAAGCTGAGGCTCATTCGATGGATTCTTTTGCTTAAGAGTTTGATATCGAGATCAAAGATAAGAAAGAACCGAAAACGTGGTGGCGGATCACTTGAGCCGAATTGTGCAAGAGGAGAAGCCGATTCCATTGTTGGAGATGTTTTCGGCTGAGCAATTGCTTAGGTTGCCGATTTAGTAAATTATCTTGTGTCTAGGAAGCTTCCTAGCACCATGCCGTATGCAACCAAGGTTCGGCTCAAGAAGGAGGCTCGAAATTACATGTGAGACACACCATACTTGTGGAGCAATGTGGGGACCAAGTCATTCGACGATGTGTTCCCGAAGACGAGCATAAGTCAATCCTTGATTTTTGTCACAAAGAGGCGTGTGGAGGACATTTTGGACCAAAAAGACAGCCATGAAGGTACTTGAGGCCGGTTTCTTTTGGCCAATGATATTCAAAGATGCTTATACAACTTGCTTGACGTGTGATTGTTGCCAACAAACAGGTAATTTAGGTAAGAGAGATCAAATGCCCCTAAACCCTATCATTGTTGAAATTTTTGATGTTTGGAGAATTGATTTCATGAGACTTTTTCCTTCTTCTAAGGGCTTCCCTTACATTTTATTGGCTGTTGATTATGTTTCTAAGTGGGTGGAGGCAAAAGACACCAAGACTAATGATTCTAAAGTTGTTGCAGGATTTTTAAGAACTATCATCTTTTCTAGGTTTGGAGTTCCAAGAGTTTTGATAAGTGATGGAGGTTCTCACTTTTGCAACCGCACCATAGAGGCTTTACTCAAGAAGTATGGAGTCACTCACAAGATATCAATGTCATATCACCCTCAAACTAGTGGAATGACTGAAGTATCAAACCGAGGGATCAAGCAGATTTTGGAAAAAAACTGTAGGTCCAACAAGGGAGGATTGGAGCGATCATTTAGATGATACATTGTGGGCCTATAGGACAGCATATAAGACGCCTATTGGGATGTCCCCTTTTTCGGCTCATCTATGGGAAAACATGTCATCTGCCGGTTGAGCTTGAGCATAGAGTATGGTGGTTGGTGAAGCAGTTCAACATGGACCTAGATATTGCTGGATTACATAGAAAGCTACAACTTTGTGAGCTTGAGAAGATTAGGAACGAAGCTTATAATTCGGCTATGATTTATAAGGAAAAAATGAAGTCTTATCATGACAAGATGATAAGGGAAAAAAATTTCGAAATAGGGCAGCAAGTCCTCTTATTCAACACAAGACTTAAACTTTTTCCTGGTAAACTTCGTTCACTTTGGCAAGGTCCATTTGTTATAACTAATGTGTTTGCTCATGGTGCCATTGAGATACAAAGTAGAACATCAGGAAATACGTTCAACGTGAATGGTCATCAACTTAAGCCTTATTACGAGGCATTCAAGGAGGAAAACATTGTGGAGCAAAACGTTGAAGACCCAAGACATGGAGAGTGACGCCACTTTGAAGATGAAGAGTCTAGGCTAAGAGACTATAAACATTAAGTGCTGCATGAGAGGCAACCCATTTCAACCGTAGCTGTGAAGAAGCCATCAACAAGTGTTTGAATATTTCCTATCCCTTTACTTTTATTTGTTGAATTGTATATGTCATTGTTATGTGACTTAGACGCATGCTTAGGAAATTGATAGGAACATTTTATGCTACGTTCTTAATATGTTTTTATCCTCATTTATGCTTTTTTTATCCATTATTAGTTTAGTATTGTTAGTTATTTATCATAAAGGTTTTTTTGTAGACCAACGCATAACAAATATTCGTAAAGTAGAGAAATTATGAACTAAAGTATTAAAAGCTGACTTATGAAGTTATCGTGATATTTCGTATGATTCTGTAAATTTGTACATTGTCATTACTTGATTAATTTTCTTTAATGTTTAGATGACATGTATATGGACTTAACGAAACAAGAATCATGAGGATCGAACTTATGGAAGGCAGCAAAAAAAGCATGGAAAGATAAGAGGCCAAAAACATGAAATTAGAACAAAAACAGAGGATTTCCAGAAACCATAACTCAACTTCAAAATTTCCCAAGGCCAGTCCAGGAAGAACCAGGAGATGTGCTATATATGGATGGAAAGCTGTGGATGTCTAGTTTCTAAATCTTTTAGAATCGAAGCAATCCAAGTTCGGAGGAATGAGTTATGTTGGAATCAATGGCCGGAGGTCAGTCTGCTGGAAACATGACATATTTTGCTGAAGTTGTCTACCGAGTTTGTGAGTGTGTTTCTTCACCAAAATCCTTCCCAAGCATGCCAAATGATTGATGAGGAGCATAATGATGATATGGGAAGTTGTTTAGAAGAAGAATCGAAGAAATCACCAAGGAGACGCCGAAAACGGCAACTAGAAAGTTATCCCGGACAAAACAGGATAACTTGTTCTACCGAGCCTATGGCGGGGATTCGGCTGTCGTAGGGGTACTAGAACGTGTAAGGGGGTCCTACATTGATCTAGTAATTACTGTCGCATCCTGAGACTATTTCCGGCCCCGGAACACGACGGTAACTGCCGTGATCCCGGTCTAGAGAGAAATCAATACGTCATTGGACGTATTAAAAACCCTCCAGACTGAAACCACAAGGCTATAAAGGAAATAACCAGCACACAAATGACATGAAAGTCAAATATGAAATGACAAATGTGTAGAATAGCATACAATTATTTTACAAGCAGAAGGTAGCAAATAAAAATACCCGAGACAAATATAATACAAGGAAAAAAGGTCTCGGAATAACAAGCCCGAATGATGTCTTAAAGTATGCAACAGATTATTTAAAAGCACCAAATACGGAAATCATAAGATATGGAACCCACACCAGAACAAGTGTCCCCGAAAGTAGAAGTGCACGATGACCGACGCCGCTCCACGAGCTTCTAGTCCAGCTCCTCCAAAGATGAATGCTGAAGACCTGAAAAGATGTAAGGGTGAGCAACTCGTCCTCGCTAACCCAAATGGGGCCCAAAGCCAACCAAGTCAGGGTTTAAAACCCATGAGAAAACATATAGTTTACATATGTACATAAACGTATAGAAATACGTCCAGGGCATTTAAAAACATATGCAATAGCCACGCACGCAAAGCTCGAGTAAAACATGTTGACCACACATGAAAGAACTCTCAGGATCCACATGGCCGAAAATCCCGGGTTTGTCTTCACAACAAACCGGGGCCAACTACCTATGCGTCTATAAACGAATAGTAGCGAGAGCGTCCATTTACAGCTAATGCCCAACTAATCTCTCGTAACAGCACACCTCACTTACGTCTCGCTTAACTCTGTGCGAGACTAGCGTAAGTGGGATAATTAAAATAAACAGGGCATTGCCCTTCCGGAGGTTCACGGTCATCGGCACTGTGGGAAGCGTAGTCTAAATACTAGGTCTCGTCGCTCTCAGGCCAAGCACCGGAAATCAGGACAACGGTACTACTGTTTTGATCCAAACACACACACGTACACCAAATGCTGTAGTCATATATTAAAACAATGCAGCTATACCTTTCAGAGTTTGGGTTTTAGGTTGAGCTTGTATGCATGAATTGAAGTTCTTGTTTATCTGAAATCTATAGTAGTTTGATGATGGGAAGTTGAGGCTTTTTTGTTGAAAAGAAAAGGAACATTTGAATTCTGAGCAGTGTGTGTGTTCTTTGGCGGTAGTGTTGGTGATTATAATGGCTTTAGAATTGATGAAATTGTAGAGTGGGCAAACGTAGTTTGAATGCTACGTTTTCAATTTCTTTTTCTAGACAGGGTTGTTGTCGTGTGTTGTGGTTGGAATTGTTGTTGTCAGGACCCACCCCGAGTTAAACCCCTTTAACCCGAAGTAAATCCTGCGGGGACCACCTCAAGGGAACTTCTTACCGAAACCCCCTTGAAATGGCCAACCCTTCCTACATACCAACTCAGCACTTCCATGAGTATCTAACAACAATCCCTAACTCATGAAGGCATCCTGCTCCCTAACCTACTTAACTAGCTAAACTGGGTTAGTCAGAGCAGTCTACAAAGATGATTACCCTAAAGAATTTCAACGGCAACGGATTGATCGACTATGCCTCGACTCTTGTACGCGCTCGACCTCCTCTCAAGAACCCTGCACCACTGGGCATTTGAAAACGAAGGGCCCAGGGGAGAAACATTGAAAACTGTTAGCGTGAGTGGACGAAAATAAAATATAAAAGCTTTAATTCCTTTAATGTTCTCCCTCTAAGTTTTCCTAAGAAAATTCGCATGCAAGTAAATCATAAATAATGCCTTGGCTCAAACATAAACAATTATGTGGGGTGCTAACCTCATCCACGAGAAAACCCGACCCGCTCTACCACGAGAGGGTCCGTTGACCAGCTCATCAGAGAGGGTCCTGACCTGCTCTATTCGGGAGGGTCTTTTGACCAGCTATCACCGAAGAGGGTTCTGACCTGCTCTATCCGGGAGGGTCATAATGACCAGCTACCACCAAAAAGGGTCAGACCTGTTACAATCCAGAGATGGTACCCGCTCCATCTGGAGAGGGTCCATGCTAGCATGCAATATATATCCTTATCCTTTAAAATCCTTTTAAAACCTGTAAAACCTCGTAAAACCTCGTGGGAATAATAAATCGAAAACCAAGTCAAATCTCTCTGACTTCACCCCAAATACATTGGATTTAAAAACCTTTCCAGGAACCAAAAACCGGTTCTTTGCCTTTACTTTAAATCCCTTTAAATCCAAGAGCCAAATTTCTCCTTTTTAAAACGTCCCCCTCCATAATCCCAAAACGGTGAAAACCAATAAACCATAATCCGGGAAAATCCTTTAAAACCCCGGGAAAGGTAGGAACCTCTTTCCCGGCTCGTTTATCTTTTAAATAGTAAATCCTTATTTTCCCAAAATCACCGTAAAACATTAAATGGAGGAAATCACATAAATAAAGGAGAAAACAAATAAAGTCTATGTCATGCAGTTTAATTTAAAAACAAGGTCCACTCACAGTACTCATCACGACCTTCTTCCTGCTCGGAAAGTTCCTCGAGCGAAACCCTCGAACTAACCACGTAGTCGAGCCCGTCTCACGTCCGACCAGAGACTGTACAAATAAACTAATATATTAGTCTTTACATAGCTGACTTGGTCTTTTCCTAGTTTGACCAGGAAATCCTATTTGACCACGTGTTGACCAAGTTCCTTTCTTTTTAACAGCTTTTCGAACATTACACTTATTTCCGATTATCGACTCGAAGTTTGGTTTCCGTTTACGCCACCTTAGCATAAGTATTTTCTCTTTACTAATTGTGAGTCGATACGTCGATAATGAAATTATCTGATCGTTTTTCCACGATCAACTTGACATTTCCGTTAATGGGAGTCAACATCTTCCTCAACCACTAGAGTGGTCAACATACTATAATTTCCATACTTCACTAATTAACTTCAAAATCTTTAACTTCAATTCTACCTTTCCTTTAACCTTTTCAACCCGATTTAACATCTTCTCATAAATGGAAACCTTCCAAACGGGAAAGTTTCCCAAAATGGAAAGTTTCCTAACATGGCAAGTGTTCTTTAGATTGGAAAGTTTCCCAAAATGGAAACTTCCTAATTACGTCCAATTTCTCCGTAAATATCCTAATTACGATTCAACTGACACTTTTTGACTCAAGCATAACGAGGATTCGAATTCTACCTCTTCGGCATTCTGCCGGTCTACTGCATCACCAGAATCTTCGACGGATTCCGGTAACTTGCCAGAATTTCGCCATAACCTCCCCGTTCCCTTCATCTCCAAGTTATCGACAACACAACAAAAACAACACAATTTCAGCAAGTCAATATCATTTCAGCAACAACACCAACAACAATCCCAAATAACAACACAACGATAAAATCACAACACTGTGCTCACCTATGTTTTCAAATCCGGTATCTCTTTCACCGGATTCCTTTCCAAACAGACCCACTATCTCGGCCTGCCCACCACCACCATCTCCCGGACTCCCCAGCAGCTCCTCCACGTCTGGCCCTAGCTGCTGCCCAAAACTTCGAGCAGCCTAGGAACCATTGCTGCTATAGTGTCCACACACGCTGTCGCTGCTCCAAACTCTACCATCATGCTACAAGCTCCAGCAGAAACTCGGTGAGGCTCCCTAGGGCACGGCGGAGACGTCAAGGACTCAAAATGCTCAACCGCCGGAAGTCCGCCCAAGAACCCAGAAAAACCCGAAGAAAAATTTTGAGTTCGGGGTCTCAAATCGAACATACCAGGAAGTGAAATTGAAGATAAAAGAGAGAAAAGAAGAACCCCACCTCATCTCGGTCGAATTGTGGCCTGAAACGCCGAGCTTCGTCGGAGCACTGCCGCCCTTCTTCTTGAACGATCTCCCTCCACAGTTGGCGCATAAGTGTTTTGAGGTATGGGCTTTGTAGAGAATGAAGAGAGGAAGATCATGGTGGTGGCGCGCCAAAGTGAGGTGGACGGACGCGCCGGCAGTGTCGATCAAGGCGGAGTGGGCGACGCTGAGTCGAGAAAAAGGGGAGAGAAGAAAAGCTCGGGTTTGACCCGATTTTGAGTTCTGACCAAAGTCAACTCAACTACCTCCTTTTTATACTTGAATGGACGGTCCAGATCAATTCTCCAAAGGATCTGACGGTCCAGATTTAAAGAGGTTAAAAGTAAAAAGGTTAAATGGTAAAAACTATTTACCGGAATAGTAATTGGAAATTACCATAAACTTCATAAATTCACAGAAATTAGCCGGAAGCTCCGAAAAATATTCCGAAAATACCGGGAGACTTGTGTCGACACGTACTACAACATCGATTCATTAAATCAGGTATTTGGAGAGTTTAGAAAAACTCGAAAATTAACTCGAGCGATGACTTATCAAATTACCGATCGCAATAAAAAGTCCTCGGTAACTCGTAAACCTCTGTGAAAAGGTAACTTTTAGGTACGGGATGTTACAGTTGTTGACTTGCTGTTTTGTGTTGTTTTGTGCTTGAGGTTGATAACTTGATGAATCGGAGGAAACGGGGAAGTTATGGCGAAATTCCGACAAGATACCGAAATCCGGCGAAGATTCCGGTGATGCAGTAAACCGACAGAATGCCGAAGAGGTAGAAATCGAATCCTCGTTATGCTTGAGTCAAAAAGTGTCAGTTGAATCGTAATTAGGATATTTACGGAAAATTGGACGTGAGTAGGAAGTTTCCATTTTTGGGTTCCTGGAAAGGTTTTTTAATCCAATGTATTTGGGGTAAAGTCAGGGTGATTTGACTTGGTTTTCAGATTATTTTTCCCACGAGGGTTTAAAGGATTTTTAAAAGGAAAAGGATATAAGTATTGCATGCTAGCTTGGACCCTCTCCGGTGGTAGCTGGTCATTTGACCCTCCCGGATAGAGCAGGTCGAGGACCCTCTTCGGTGGTAGCTGGTCATTTGACCCTCCCGGATAGAGCAGGTCGGGGACCCTCTCCGGTGGTAGCTGGTAATTAGACCCTCCCGGATAGAGCAGGTCGGGGACCCTCTCCGGTGATAGCTGGTCATTAGACCCTCCCGGATAGTAGCAGGTCGGGGACCCTCTTCGGTGGTAGCTGGTCAATAGACCCTCCCGAATAGAGCAGGTCGGTTTTCTCGTGGATAAGGTTAATACCCCACACAATTATTTATATTTGAGCCAAGGGATTTAATTGAATGATTTAATTATTTATTGTCTATGAGGAGCGTGTATAAGGTTTTCTTAGAAAACTCTAAGGGGAGAATTAAAGGAAAATAAGAGTTTTTATATTTGATTTTTGTCCACTCACGCTAACAGTTTTCATTGTTCTCCCCTGGGCCCTTCGTTTTCAAATGCCTAGTGATGCAGGGTTCTTGAGCGGAGGTCGCGCGCGTACAAGAGTCGAGGCATAGTCGATCAATCCGTTGCTGCTTGCAAATTCTTTAGGGTAATCTTCTATGTAGACTGCTCTGACTAACCTAGTTTAGCTAGTTAAGTAGGTTAGGGAGCAGGATGCCTTCATGAGTTAGGGATTGTTTTTAAATACTCATGGAAGTGGTGAGTTGGTATATAGGTAGGGTTGTCCATTTCAAGGGGGTTCGGTAAGAAGTTCCCTTGAGGTGGTCCCCGCAGGATTTACTTTGGGTTAAAGTGGTTTAACTCGGGGTGGGTCCTAACACATTTATGTCTTAGAATCAGGCCAGAAGGAAGTTTCGAAATACACATGAGAAGTCTAATAGATTGGAATTAATTGAAGTCTAGGATCATCTAAACGTTGCTATTGTTCCTTGCACGAAATTGATTTGCATTCTTAACGGTGTTTTTGTTATTTGATGCTTAAGTGATGTTTGACCACCACTTATTGTAAATATTAGATTTAGATTTAGGACCCTAGAAAACACTAAAAACCCCCATCATAATTCAGTAAATATGTAATTATTGTAGATTTATATATTTGTGAATATTTGTGTATGTCATTTTCATACTTGTGCATAACTGTTAGGTAGCTATTAGGTAACTGTTATAGGTAGCTGTTAGGTTACTATCATATAGCTATTATGTAACTGTTGTGTAGCTGTTATGTAGCTATTTCGTATATATGTTAATATTTGGAAATATATTTTATGTTTATACTTATGTGTTGTATACTTGTATATTATGTGACAAATTTATACTTGTATATTTGTGTTTGTGAATATCACTAGTGTTTTTAAATGCAGATATAATCGTTCCCTAGTGTCCCCGGCTAGAACGATCCCTACTTACAGTTACTACAATGATAGGGTTTTAAATTGCAGGTTGCTCAGCGGACCTCGTCAGAAATTATGACATGATTTCGGGTTTTACATTGAGAACAATGTAATTTTCTAAGTGTGGGGTAGAGGTTTACATAATAACATGTTTGTTTGAGTCATTTAATTATAGTTTTGAGTCATAAAAAGAAAACCAAAGAAAAAAATTCAAAAATTAGAAAATTGGTACCACAAAAATTGTATCGATTTATGTTGTTTTTGTTTTTCTTTGAGTCGTAGGATGCCCTTAAAAAAAGTCAATGATGATTATGTCTTTGAATGCATAGATGATGTTTAACATTTATTTAAAGAAATTGTACGTTTCATAGATATTGTGGATTGGTATGAACGTTTGAGATTTGATTTAGTGTGAAGCATGCATGTTTGGTTAATTTGTTTCCATAACAACCCATGTGAGCTATTGAGCCTAAATGCTTTCTTCTTGAGTGATATCATGCCAAATTTTTTGAAATTCACTATCATAAACCTCATCATTTTTTACATATTCAATAACTATGTGCTATAGCTTTTTAATGGACTCTACAATTTACTAGAACTTACTCATGTGATTTTTTAAACTTTATAATCATAATATGTCTTGATTTTGAAAGTGAATGAATTTAATCTCTTTAGGACTACCACCATTGCCAAATAAAGCATGTGCCTATTTGTGCCCGTCGTGGGACTTCTTAGTTGTAACCCCTTTGAGCCTACATTGAGCATTTTCTTTCATCACCCCTTTGGAAAACTTTCTTCATGAAAGTTGTAGAGGACGTTGATACGAGTTAATGGACATGTATCACGCTCAAATCGTAGTTCGTATGGAGTTATAAGGGTCCGAAGTCAGAGGTATATGGGTAATTTCGTAAAAAGGCTATAAATAGCCCAAAAACCCAAAAATCAGGCAGATTTCTGCTGGAGCTTCTCGGCGTCGCCGTCACTGATCCAGGCCACCTCAGACTGCCGTACCGGTCCTAAAAGGAGCGTCTCTGAGTCTACTTCAATTCTAGGTAAGCTTTTCAACCTATCTAGCTATGGTTTAGGAGAAATTTCAAGTTGATTACTGAGTGTACAATAGGAGATCTAGACCGGATTTCTCCCTCCTTAGGCCACCAATTTGTGAGTTCTATATATGGTTAGAATGAGTTTTAGGAGTAATACTCACCCCTAAAGTTTGGTAAATTGATTTGGAGTGTGGAGGGAGAATCAAAGATTTGAAGTTTAAAAAAAATTTCAGGTTTTTATTTGATTGACCTCGTTAGATGTTGAATTGGCCTTCGAGTTGAACTAGAAAGTTGTTCAAAATGATAAGACGAAGCTAATATTAAAATTTGGTGGCGATTGGAGGTCGCTGGAATTTTGGCCGGAATTTTTGCTGGTGACGGCGCCACAACTTTTTGTGCAATTTTCATGTCAAATAGATAGTCTAAAATAAGAGGAGTCTATGGTTTAAATTTGATAATTTTTGGAAGAGTTTTGATTAGGTTTTGGAATTTTTCAAGTTTAGGATTATTGGCGGATAATAAAATATTATTCTGATCAACGGTTATTACCGGTTAAGGTTTAAGAAATACCTTAAGAACTACTAAGCTATTGTTGAAGGTCGAGGATTTTGTTGATTAAGTTTAAAAGTTTTGGCTGAGCGTAACATTATTACCAGTTTTAAATAATTATTCGTTTGACAATTGAGATTTAATATTATTCGTTGAATAGGAGATCAGGATTTCTCGCTTGAGAAGCGATCCGGATTTCGTCAGGCTAAGACCTAAGTCTGTGAGTGAACGTTTTATTTTAAACTGTGCATGCTCAAATATTTATGAAAATTTATAAACAACATGATTTTGTTGATTTAATGAGTCGGTGGGGCCAGGAAGGTGGGTTGCTCCCCTCCCGGACGCTCGTTGTATTGTCGGTTGAAATGTATGTTATATCGATTATATTTGGAAATGCATTGTTTTTTTAGGACGGTCGGGGAACCGTGCCTTATGCATGAGATGCATTTTTTAATTTATGGGGGAGGAGTCATATATTAATGACTTTTCGTGTTTGTTTTGTTCGCCATAAAGGGTCGTTATATATATTATCATTGCTAGCTAGCCATATAGGGCCCCCATTGAAGTGCGGGGCAATAATAGCCTTATTTGACTCCGACCCTTGCCTGAGAGGCTCATTGTCATGGTGAAATCTCACCACCATGAAAGGTCGTTCATTACTTAGTAGCCTCCGGAAGGCTCTGACCCTAGCCTGGGAGACTCTCCGTCATGGTGAAACCTCTTCTCCTATTATTAACATTGATTTTTAAGTCAATGAGATTGACAAGTGATATGGGATACCTGATTTGGGATTCCTTCCCCACGAGGCGTGCATATGGATTTTCAAGAAAATCAAAGGGAGAGCATATTTTCTGGCATTTGGATATTATTTTTGTCCACTCACTCTAACGTCCTGTTTGTAAATATTTTTCTCTGAGCCATTCGTTTTCAAATGCCCAGTGTTGCAGTGTTGCTGAGATGAGGTCCTGCGTACAGAAGACGAGGCATAGCCACTAATCCACTGACGCTAGCAATTTTATTTAGATAGCACTTCCTTATAGATTTGCTCTGATTACCCCAACTTAGCTTAGTTAAATTTTTTTGTGAAGCGTAGTTAGGATTTGAGGGCAAGATGGCTCCAAGTGTTGGGGTTGGAATATATATTACGTGGAAGTGTTTTGTGTACTTGCAGGAAGGGTTGTCCATTTCAAAGGGGTTTCGGTAAGAAGTTCCCTAGAGGTGGACCCGCAGGATTTACCTCAGGTTAAAGGAGTTAACGCATAGTGGTTCTTGACATCGCGTCCATATATATTTATTAACCGTCAACCCAAAATCTTCTTCCTCATGAGTGGGTTTCCCTCTAAGAGATACCCCGATCTCTTTTACTAAAATTCAACCACCACTCATGCAAACGATCACAAGCAAACCAAACCGTCTCCAACTATACCCTTAGAAATCTGGAGTACCTCACTCTTAAATTTTATATACTATTTATAACTAGCGTGGACATGTCAATCTCTCAAGCTAGGGCTAGAACTTCTAAGACGTGGAAAGCTTTAGAGTGAGTGGACCAAAAATCAATACCAAAAATAATGGTTCAAAACCATAAATTCAAATTTCATTTTCCCTAAAAAATAATTCATGCCTTACGCCAAAAATAAATAATTTCTCGGTCCTCGGCTAAATATAACACAAATTTCGGCTTGCAGCCAAATATAAAACAAAGGGTTAAATACTTGTGACATGTCTAACTTTACACCTAAAAACAGTTTTGTCATCCTATTTTCAAATTAAAGTGGTATACCCTTAAACTCTTAATTCTCGACAGTTTTGTCAATTCCGTTATTTTACGGTCAAAAATTCTGTTAACTTGTTAAAATGACTTAAATGTCCTTAAGTTTAAATCAAATTTTAATTTTCTTCTATTTCTCTCTCTCCAACTCCCTAACCACTAAAACCACCTCAATCAAATCCGCCGCCCCATCCTCCTCTGACCTCTCCACCACCACCGTGACCACCATCACCACCACCTCCATCTCCGCCTGCCTCCAAACTCTCTATGATCAAACATGGAGAGTTGGCTACACTGTCAAGAAAGCTGTAGAAGGAGAATATCATGAATATGATAAAACAGAGTTTGGCTGTAGGAGACATATTTAAACGGGAAAATCTGCAGGTATATAGATTTGTATGAACTGATCCATCAAGATATTTTATTTGAAGCCTTGTTGTAAGATACTTGGTGGCTCGGTCTTTTGAAACTAAAATGTATAACTGTAGTCCTGTTAATCATTCGCAATTAAATTTTAATTTGTTCCTTTTGCAGTTTTCAACAGATGATCTTGTGAAAGAAGTTGAAAATTCCATTGCTGAATTCAAACGTCAAAAACAGGATTATGATGAGGAACGTGAACGTGTTAAGGGACAGGTTAGCATATGCCATCCTTTATGCTTCAGTTGCTTTGAAACTCATTTCTCAATCTCCTACTATTTCACCAGTCACCACATTTACTTGCTCTGCTTTCCTTTGGTTGGAGGACTTGTTCTTCAATGTTATGACTTCTGCCAAATATACTAGGAGCAGAATTCCCATTGTTCTTTATTAGTATTTGACTAGTGACACTTGAAGCATATCTTCCAATATATGTGCAGGTCCAAGAAATTTTAGGGGGAGCAAAGGTGCTTGAATGGTTAAGAGAGCATGCAGAGATTCAGTACATAACTAGATGACAAAGCAGTGAAAGCATGTATGCGTTTGCGTGTTAGGTTCCAAAATTTTGGGCACAATGGTGCTGGAGACTACTCGTATGTTAAGTCATGTTTCAGAAGAGCTGACATAGTCTGAAGCATGCCTGTTTTTTCCTGGCTTCTTTCGTTAAGAGCCTTTAGATATGTTTTTGATTATTTGATAAACGAATACAGTGATATGTTTCATCATCAAGAAATTGCTTTGTAAATTCAATAGAGAGCTTGGGGGCAGGCGGAGATGGAGGTGGTGGTGATGGTGGTCACGGTGGTGGTGGTGGTGGTGGTGGAGAGGTCGGAGGAGGAGGAAGGAGCGGCGGATTTGATTGAGGTGGTTTTTGTGGTTAGGGAGTTGCAGAGAGAGAGAGAAATAGAAGAAAATGAAAATTTGATTTAAACTTGAGGACATTTAAGTCATTTTAGTAAGTTAACGGAATTTTTGACGGTAAAATAACGGAATGGACAAAACTTCGAGAATTAAGAGTTTAAGGGTATACCAGCTTAATTTGAAAATAGGAGGACAAAACTGTTTTTAGGTGTAAAGTTAGAGGTGTCACAAGTATTTAACCCTAAAACAAATCATGGCCTGCAGCCGAAATAAAAATTAAATCATGGCCTGCAGCCGTGTATAATCAAATCGTGGTCTGCAACCAAATATAAATCAAATCATGGCATGCAGCCAAATATAAATCAAATCATGGCCTGTAGTCGAATATAAATCAAACCGTGGTCTGTAGCCGAATATAAATCAAATCATGGCCTACAGCCGAATATAAATCAAATCGGGAAACGAATTTCACAAACGATCGATCACACATACCAGGGTCGGAGCTAAGCTCTCTAGCGTACCTCTCAGTGAGGACGTGATCCAGCGCTAATACTATCATCTCCCCCAGAAGGGAGAGGAGCGCAACGAGTAGCGTGTTTCCACTCCGCTGAACGAGGAGCGCTGCCTGCTAGCTAGCAACAAACAATACATATGATGACCCTTCATGACAGTGAGCCTCACAGGCTAGGGTCAGAGCTAAGAGCTCTGGCGTCTCATCCACTATCTAGTGAGAAACCAAATTCCGCGTACCATCCATTCCCTGCAAGAACACATATCCCGCGCTTCCATTCCACTGAACGAGGAGCGCTGGGTGGGCGCGCTTCTACTCCACCGAATGAGGAACGTTTCCTGGCGCGCTTCCATTCCACCGAATGAGGAGCGCCTCTTGCTAGCTAGCTATAAACATCCGACGACCCTTTATGGAAAAATTAAAACAAATCCCCGATTTATAAATCCAGGCCTGAAGCCTATATATAAAAATCCAGGCAAATGCCAAAAATTTAACCCAACTCCCGGCAACATGCCATAAAAACAATTCAAACCCGGCAAATGCCAACATAAAAATCCTAGTAAAACATCGGGTCTGATTTCCATCTGTACGCAGGTCTCTCATGTCGAAAACCATTCAAAACCCAAATGAAGATAATTGAGCTGAAATCCATAAATCAAATGGAAATAACAATTAAAAACCTTCCACTATTCAAAGGTCCACTCACCATGCTGGCAACGAGTCTCATGTGCCAGGTACGGTACTCTAACCATCCTCAATTAATTATCCCCTCATCAGTAGCGTTCCTCATGCTCGTATACGGTTCCCCGACCGTAATAACTTATGCCTCCTTGAGCATACTTTTGGGCTCTGAAACATTACGAAATCCCTCTCTTACCCTCGACCAGCATCTCAATCACCAGAACATCCTTGATCCTCTTCAATTATAATTACGCAACAATAATGTGTCGACAAAAGTGGCCCTACATACTCTCTTAACCCATCAATCAAATGTAGGACGCGAAATGACTATCGAATAGTCTAACAGCCCAATTTTTCCTGTTTTGACCAGGAAAATCAATGATTGACTTTAGGGTTGACCAAGTCTTTCCCAGGTTGACCAGGAAATTGACCAAAACTTTTTGACTAATCGACAAGGATCAAACCCTAATAAGCTCGAAATTTGTCAATTTATAAATTCGAATAATATTAGGCGCACTTTTAAGCCTTTTGTGCCCAAGACTGAATTTCTAATGTACCTTTTCTAATCTGGCTTGATACTAAATTTACAAACCTCTAGACTTTTCGATCCAACGAAAAGTCAATATTAACATCTAATTGCAACAAATGCCGCAAACTTTATCGTTACATATAACATTACTAATTCGACATAGGCGGCAACCCTCGCCACAAAACAAATTAATAAATATAAGTAACTAGCCTTACTTGAAAAACAATAACGCATTTAGTCATTTCCCTAGACTTTAGTTACCCAAACCTTTGGTCCGAGACTTTGAACCTAGACTCTGATACCATTTGTCACGTCCCGACCCGAGTTTACCTCCCTAGACCCGGGATAGGATGTGCGGGACCCATCCCAAGAGAGATAACCCTCGTAAACCCTCTTGAGAAAGGATAACCCTTACAAGAGTCATTTTCAACAGTCCAAACGACACCGAAATAGACCTCACAAAACTTGAGGTTATCCGGATTACCGAATTGGATTTCTTACTAATTACTTTAGAGGACCTAGGATCTAAATAATATTTGTGAATGCATCCGTATCCCGGACAGGCTGCCTATGTACCCTCTACACAAGGATAAAGCCACATGTAGCTCTTATTTACTTTAACTTCCTAACCGGGTGAATCTCGCTTTTCTATTTACTGGTCGATAAACTAGTAAGGATAGCAGACGCCCAGTGCACACCCGAGGTTTAACCTCTCCGCTGAGGTATCCACAAACCAACTATTTATCGGGATTATCTCAAACATACTTTATACCGATATACCAAACCAAATGTACAACATACGATAAATATTAATCACATAAATAAATATGATGGCAACCACGTAATTAATAAATCCACCAAGGATATAATAGTCAAATTATCCTTAATGACATTCTTGCAAATATCTTAATCTGCCAGGGGCAGTATTGTCAATTCAGCCTCAATGGCAGCTGGGTAATTTACGCTAAACTGCCAAGGGCATTTCTAGAATTTCAACCTCAGGACAACCCTTTAATTAACTAGAACTGTCAGGGGTAGCATTGTCTTTTTAGCCACAGTGGCAGTCTTGTCAATATAGAAGTCTGTCAAGGGCATTTCTAGGATTTGAGGCTCAGTGGCATCCCTGTAAATAACATGAACTTCCAGGGGCAATTTTGACATTTTAACCTCACGGTAAAACAGTAAAAGGGTAAATCTGCCGCGGTATAAACCAGAGTTTTTACCCTTTGTCTTCTCTGATCATTGGTTAGCCAGAAAACCGAGTTTTTCCCACCAAACCGAGCTTCTACACCTGCATTTCTAACTTCTAAACATCCTAGGCAATCCAACAACACATCAAACGTGAGAGAAAGTCGAGCTTTTCATACCATAAACTCGAGCTTCTAGTTTTTAGGCGGAGCTCCGCTGGCCTCCTCCTTCCTTTTTCTTCCTTCTGGTAGCTCCTAAGAGCTTCCTGGAAGTCCCCAGCTCCTCTTCTCGACTGGTTTTCCATCGAGGCCGAGAGGACAGTCCTCCAGCTTTCTCTCTCCTCTACTGGGCAAGGCTCACGGTGGCGCTGGCTCGGCTGGGGGTCAGGACGTGGTCGCCGGGGTAAGGCGAGCCCGATGGTGGCGGGGTCAGGCGAGATGCGTGCCGGCGGTGGTGGTTTAGCTAGGGCAGTTTCTGAAATGCTCAAAGGAGAGAAAGCTCGAACTGGAGGGGAAAGAAAGGAGAGGAGAAAAAGGAAAGAAAAAGAAAAAGAAAAAGATAAGGGAGAGAGAGAAAAAGGGTTTTTATAAACTTTTCAACGGCCACGATTTGTCGATCAAATCAACGGCCCAGATCAACTAATAGAAAGTTACCGATAGTAACTTTATCTTTTTACTTATACTTTCACCTATGAACTCCGATTAAAATGTAGGACATACCCACAGGTTCATATTAGCACCCCTACAGTTTTCCCAAAGAAAGCTTCCCTAAATTCTCGACTTATCGTAAAGTCACATTTTACGGTAAAGTAAATAACATTTATTACTTCTGTAAACTAAATAAATCTATAATAAACAGCTCGTGGCTCCAAAAAACATTCCGGACATACTGGAGAACTCGTATTAATATATTCTACACCCTCGAGACATATAATCTATTTTCCCCCAAATTGTAAAACCTCTAGATATTATACTCGAATAATAATTCGAGGAAAGCTAAAAGTGCGGTTATAACCTTCTGTAACCCGCTTGGTCCCGGTAAAAAGGTACATTTTGAGGCGGGGTGTTACAATAAGTTTGCTAACTTTTCACATCACACTCCTATCCCCCTTTCCATCATACACTCCTCGGTTCCCTTTAGTCAATGGGGACTCGACATCATGGGTAAGCTCCCCACCCCCCGGGATAGTTGAAATATGACATCATCATTGTTGATTATAACACCAAATGGGTAGAGGCAGAGGTTGTCATCACTAACACTACCGAAAGGGTTATCACTTTCTTGTGGCGTAATCTATGTTGTCACTTCAGGATGCACGCCCTTGTTACTGACAATGGTACCTAGTTCGATAATGATACATTTTGGGAGTTCGTCTCCGCACAAGGAACTGCCTTGTTTTATGCCTCTCTAGCTCATCCTTAGACCAACGATCAGGTGGAAGCCATCATCAAACTCATCAAGCAGAATCTTAGAAAGAGGCTGGAAGACCAAAAGGGACTGTGGGAAAACATGCTCCTGGAGGTACTATGGGCACTCCGTACAACTCCCATAACTGCCACAGGTGAATCCCCCTACCTGTTATCCTACGACACAGAGGCGGTTATACTTGTCCAGAGAGAGATCCCAAGTGCTCGGGTCATAGGGTATAATCTCGACACCAATACCAATGGCCTACACCTCAACATGGATCTTCTCGACAGCGACGCGACAAAGCTCACTTACACAACAACAAAGAACGTGTTTCGAGACACTGCAACAAGAAGGTAATCCCTAGGCCCCTCAAAATTAGAGATTGGGTCATTAAGGAAACTATTCATCACCCAACAAGTCTCAAGGATAAATGGGAAGGGCCATATGAGCTTGTCGGCTTCTCGAGACTCGCCACATTCTACTTACGGGACACTGATGGGCTAGTCCTTTCTCATCCCTAGAACTCATAACACCTACATCTCTTTCCAATCTAAGGACTTGCATTCCTTGCTACTTAGTCCGCTAGGTACTACTGCTTTGTACATCTTCACCATTAGCGGCTTAAAGTAATTAATACATGTTATGTACTCAACACTTTGTCTCTCATAGACTGAAAAAAACGGTCCCGAGACCACGAGAAAAAATACAAATTACTATTCAACAGAAAAATTCATTCAACATTAAAAAGAAGATAATGTTTTAAACCTGGTCTTCCAAGAAAATTAAAAGATGTCTCATTTGGCTAATCATGCCATAACAAAAAAATAACCCCATTAAATACAAGAAAAATTATGTCACCAATATAATCAGCTTGAGCTTTATTGCTTTCTAACCACGGATTCATCACCTTTGTGCACAATGTCGCCATTCTTCGCCCCGCTACCCTGGCCTCGGCTTTGATTTTTCATTGACTGAGTAGGTACAACAGCAATTTAAATGGTGGGGGACGGTCGGCACACCCCCTACTGGTATCGACATCAGGGGATGAGGGCCAGACACTTGGGGACTAACTGCACGAAGCTGCGAGCCTTCCCGAGAGCATGGGTCTTAACTTGAGCTACCCCGAGTTTCATTACGCCAGCTGATCAGCATACCACCTCAACATCCCCAGCTCGTTGTACAAATTTCACCCCATCACTACCAGAATAAGTGTCATAGCCGACGAAAAAAAATTAACAGGCCGACGAAAAAAACTTTTGTCGCCTAAGTGAAATTTTCGTCGGCTAAAGTGGACTTTTAGCCGACGAAATTTTGTGTCGTCGGCTAAAATAGTTTTTTTCGTCGGCTATAGTCTGTGAACTATGCCGATGAAATTTTAAAACTTTAGCCGACGATATATATAATTTCGTCGGCTAAAATTCTTTATATTTCCAGATCTAGACAGTAACTGATTTGAAAGAAAAAACGGGAGAAAAAGTTTTGGGGTTGGCGAAATTGTTGGGTGTTGTCGAAATCTGTCCGAAATTAGTTTGTGGCGCTATTTATAGGTACGTATATGTATATATCTTATTTTTGAGTTGATTTAAGAGTTTTATTTTTGTTATGCATTGATTTTGAGTTTTAATTAGAGTTGATTATATTGTGTTTTGAGTGTGATTGAGTTGATCGATTTGGGTTTGATAATATATATGAAGTTGTTGTTATATATATATATATATATATTAATTTGATTATATTAATTAGTAATTATTATATATATGCATGTATATATATATATATATTAATTGTACGTTAACTGCAGATATAATATAAATTGAATGATTCGTAAATTTAATTAATTTGCGTTTATACATATATATTATGTTATCTTCTCAGGATATGGATAAGAGTTGGATTTCGCTTCCAAAATGGGACAAAAGATATGCTAAAGGAGTTGTTAGTTTTATTGAATATGTGATGAATAATGCTAAAGGGAATACAATTTTCTATTGTCCGTGCACTAAATGTCAGTGTCGCAGAGATATGTATCGATTTCCAATTGACAAGGTTTGGCAGCACCTTAAAAGTAATGGGTTTTGGGAGAAGTACACATGTTGGATATATCACGGTGAATCATCATCAAGGGGTCCGGATGATCATGGGCAATTTTCTGAGACGGGCAGTACATCCAACGATCCAACAACGGCCTTCATCAACGATATGTTTCCTTATGAGAGGGGTGTATGCTCTGAAGGACCGTATATGTCTGAGCCGGTGCAGCCCTTCCCTAGAGTTGTCAACACTGCTGGTATTGACAAGTACAACAAACTACTTGCTTTCCAACAGACCCCTGTGTACCCCGGTTGTCAGAAAACGGTTCTTGAAAGTGTGATGGACGTTATGAAGATTAAAGTTGAGACAAAATCGACTGTGAAGGCTGTTGATGAGTATCTACAGTACACTGCTTCGATGCTGCTCCACGGTCATCGTCTTCCTACCACTCATCATAAGGTCCGATGTATACTGAAAGATCTTGGGCTTTCCTACATCAAGATCCATGCATGCAGATATGATTGTGTTCTCTTCTGGGGTAAAGATCCAGAAGGGAATGACCTTGGTGACCTTGACACATGTCCAGTATGTCAGAGTGACAGGTATAAGTTGACTCCTGCAGGCAATAGGAAACCTATGAAGGTACTTCGGTATTTCCCGTTGAGGGATAGGCTGGAACGGTTGTACATGTCATCACACACGGCCAAATCTATGAGATGGCACGCTGATAGGGAATTGCAAGGCGAAGATACCCTTATACACCCTGCTGACGGGGAGGCCTGGAAGCATATAGACAGGGAGTTTCCTCATTTTGCGTCTGAGGTCCGAAATGTGAGGCTCGGGCTCTCATCCGACGGGTTCAATCCTTTTGGCAACATGAGTCTTCAATACAGTGTATGGCCGGTGATTTTGGTACCATACAATCTTCCTCCATGGATGTGCATGAAGAAGGAATACAATATGTTGAGTTTGTTGATTCCGGGGCCCGGTTATCCAGGGAAGTGTCTCGATGTGTATTTGAGACCCTTGATTGAAGAGCTTAAGTTTTTTTGGGACGTTGGTCATCCCACTTATGATAAGTTCATGCACGAGATGTTCCAGATGCATGCTATGGTTGTTGGTACCATTAGTGATTATCCTGCTCGTGGGATGTTGTCGGGCAACGTTGTTAGGGGATACAAGGCTTGTCCAGAGTGCCTAAGCGATGAGGGGAGCAGTAGTCATTGCAACAAGATATGTAGATTGGGTCACCGTACTCTCCTTCCGTATGATCACGAATGGCGGTTCGATGACAAGGCATTTGATGGGACTGTAGAACTTAGTGTGCCTCCTAGAAGATGGACAGGGGAAGAAATTTTAGCAGTGCTTAATGAGTATGATTTTGGGCAGCTCAGCAATCATCCCAATATAGTGGCGGCAATACCTGACAGACCCGACATGTATAAATTTTTGACACATAAAAGCATATTCTGGGAACTCCCATACTGGAGTAAGTTGTTGATCAGGCACTACCTAGATGTGATGCACATAGAAAAGAATGTGTGTGACAGTGTGGTGGGAACCGTGCTGAACTTGGAGGGAAAGACGAAAGACGGTCCGAAGGCACGCATTGATCTTAAAAAAATGGAGATACGAAGACATTTGTGGTTGAAAGAAGGGAAGAAAAAAATGCCTCAAGCTCCGTACACCGTGAAGCCTGAACAGAAGAACGTAATTTTCAGGTGGTTGAGTTCTATGAAGTATCCTTCAGGCTACGCAGGAAATATAGCCCGGTGTGTAAACATTCGGGACAATAAAATGTACGGGTTAAAGAGTCATGACTGTCATATTCTGCTACAACGTCTCTTCCCTATTTTCATTCGACCCTTCCTTCCCCGTTAGGTGGTGGAGCCGTTAGTAGCGTTGTCAAGATTCTTCCAGAAGTTATGCACAAGGGAAGTGACAAAATCTGATCTCCAGGAAATGCAACAGGACATTATTTATATCATGTGTAAATTTGAGAGAATATTTCCTCCAAATTTTTTTGACATCATGCCGCACCTGATGATCCATCTTCCCGAGCAATTGTTGCTTACCGGTCCAGTACACTATACTTGGATGTATCCTATGGAAATGTATGTTTTTTACACCTAATGTTTTTATTGTACATGTTCATTGTATAATCGTAACATATGACAACAAATTTATTTATTTACAGACAACTTGGAGACTACAAAGCTTATGTGGCTAACAAATCCGCGCCTGAAGGATGTATAGCAGAAGCATATATTGCGCACGAGTGCGTCACCTACATGAAGTTGTATCTAGGAGCATTGAAGGAAACTCCACAAACCATACCGGTTGATGAACCGAAGTTTAACCTTTCCATAGTCTCAAATGATGTTGAAGTTTATGGAATTTTACCAGAGTCCTACAAGTTGTAACCCCATGAGCTCGTCATAGCCCATTGGTGGGTATTGATTAACTGTCAAGAAGTTGAATACTGAAAAGACATCCATCTACACTGTCCAGACATTCAAGGTGATCTCGACTACCACAACAAGGAGTTCGCGAACTATTTTGGCGATTGGGTATGTAATTCTTTAACTCTGTTCATGGCTCATTGATTGCATAATTATTCATATTTACAATACATTGAATCTTTGGTTGCAGATGAACCATATTCAATTTGATGGTCACCCAAATTGGTCTCACGAACTAAGACTTCTAGCTATGAAGCCGATAATGTCAAGAGTTTACCCGATTTGCAAGGTCAATGGAGTGCAATTTATATGTGAAATGAGAGACAACAGACGAAGAACACAGAATTCTGGGGTTATGGCGCATGGTGGCAGGAATGGAGTTGATTATTATGGTGTTCTTGATTCAGTGGTGGAACTCGTTTATGGGCAAGGCATGACCGTGCACCTGTTCAAGTGTAGATGGTTTGATACTAGAAACTTGCAGAGCATGAAGATTGATCAGTACGGGATTTTATCGGTGAACACTGGTACAAGCTGTTACGAAGATGACCCGTTTGTTTTTGCGACATCGGTGAAACAAGTGTTTTATCTTGATGACCTTGTTAAGGGTGACGCGTGAAAAGTAGTCAATCTTGTGCACCCTCGAAACATTTACCGGGCGGCTACACTTGGAGAGGCCGAAGACGAGGAAGAAAATGTTGCGTATCAAGAACACAGTGCAATAGGTATTCCTGACTCCTCTACAATTCGCCTTAATAATTTTAAACCGGGTCGTTCGGTTCGAATTCGTGATTTAGACGCTCGCCTTATTGATGTGGATCCAAATCAAGAAACAGACGACGACTCTTGTGATGTAGAAATGCATAGATTACCGGAAATTAATTCTGACACCGAAGAAGACTCATCGGATGATTCTGATTACGAGCCTTCTTAGTTATTTGAATTTGTAATACAATTTGATGTGTTTTATATGGTACAAGCTCTACAATTCATAATGTATCTTAATGTTGGTTATATATGCAGGAAATTGTTATGGGTACGGTTAAACCAACTGTTTTTTTATCTATTTAACAGTTTTAGCCGACGAAAACCAACATGTTTCGTCGGCTAAGATACTTTTAGCCGACGAAATATGTTGGTTTCGTCGGCTAAAAAATTATTAGCCGACGAAATACGGTAAATTTCGTCGGCTAAAAGTATCTTAGCCGACGAAACATGTTGTATTTCGTCGGCTAAAAGTATCTTAGCCGACGAATACCCTAATTTTCCGTCGGCTAAACCCTAAACCCTAACCCCTAAACCCTAAAGTATAGCCGACGAATACCCTAATATTTCGTCGGCTAAAGTTAAACTTTAAAATAATAATTTTATACCGCTAGTTGCGTCTTCTCGATATGAAACTATTTGTAGTTGAAGGTCCGGACAGAATACGTAATTTAGGTGGCCAAATCACCGTTTGTTTGTGTTTAGGGGTTTGACTAATGGGAGTGACCGTGCGGATCGAGCCCTTACGTGTGTCCGATGATGCTTAAATTTTACCCTCACACATGTTTCAACATAATGATGATATCTGACGGTCGGTTTTGTGTTTCACAAGATGGATTGTCACAATCAAAATATGCCTACTAATGTTGTATAACTAATTTACTAAGTGTTAAGTAAATGTTCCGTTTTAAAAACAAACTATACGTAGATGCTTCAAACAAAAAAAAGTCGTGAGATAAGATATGACCGGAACGATGAAATATGTCTACAATTGAAATTTCACGTAATTCCGATAAGTTTCGGTGCCAATACTTGCGGTCATTGCATTTTTTCTATTCGTTTACCATAGAGGACGCCCTATCTCCGACGTTTATTTTTCTTATAAATTTTATACCGCTAGTTGCGTCTCCTCAATATGAAACTATTTGTAGTTGAAGGTCCGGACAGAATACGTAATTTAGGTGGCCAAATCACCGTTTGTTTGTGTTTAGGGGTTTGACTAACGGGATTGACCGTGCGGATCGAGCCCTTACATGTGTCCGATGATGCTGAAATTTTACCCTCACACATGTTTCAACATAATGATGATATCTGACGGTCGGTTTTCGTTTCACAAGATAAAACATATAAATTGTGCATGAAATTACTAAATAATTATAAAATGTACTTTAGCTGACGAAATTACTAAACATTCGTAGTAATTTCGTCGGGTAAAAGTTGGACTATAGCCGACGAAATTACTAAAAAATTTCGTTGGCTATAGTTGGACTTTGGCGGACGAAATTAGGGTTTTGTCGTCGGCTAAAGTGGGACAATAGCCGACGAATTTTTTATTTCGTCGGCTAAAGTGGGACTATAGCCGACGAATTTTTTATTTCGTCGGCTATAGTTCTTCCTATAAATTCGAACCCAGCGAGACAGAACCCCACTTTCTCCACTCGGCCGGACGCTTTCTCCCTCTCCTCTCGATTTTCTTTCACCATTTTCGACGGTTTCCGGCCTCCACTCCGCCTCCCTCATCTCCCAAACAAATTAGGTATGCAATTTCATGTTTATATTGTATTATAGAACAAATTTCATTTGTTTTTTCAATATATTGCATTATATTGAATTGTGTTGAATTGTATTATGATAATGTTGAATTGTATTATGTTGTGATAATGTTGAATTATATTGGGTGTATTTACTGAATTTGGGTGTATATTTGGGTGTATTTGGTGAATTTGGGTGTATTTGGGTGTATTTGGGTGAATTTGGGTGTATTTGGATGAATTTAGGTGTATTTGGGTGTATTTGGTGATTTTTAATATATTTGGAAATTGAGTGTATTAAGTAAATTAGAAATTTTTAATATGGTTGGGTATATTAAAATATTGAATGGTATATTTAATATATTTGGGTATATTACAATATTAATTGGTATATAAAAATAAATTTTTGTTAATGTTGTTCATTTTTTATAATTTTATACATTTAACAAAATATTAATTATATTATTTAGGATGAAAGGATTATTTAGTAAATCGAAGAGTTCGAAGGGCCAAAGGGGTGAATCGTCTGAGGGAACGTCTAGCAACCCTCGGGGTTCGTTTCAGGGCCCAATGACGGCCCGACGGGCGTCTCTTCTGGAGCCGACACATTCCTCCAGGCAGCCAGATGCCCCTCCCGCCTCCAGGCAGCCTAGCGCCCCTCGCTCCTCCGGCCAGCCGGACGCCCCTCGCTCCTCCAGGCAGCCTAGCGTACCTCGCTCCTCCAGGCAGCCCAGCGTCCCTCACTCCTCGAGGCAGCTGTGGCCTCCGACTCAGGCGGAGGTGTCTGCACCACGTATGCCTGAGATACATAGGGCACCGGCACCGGGCCCTACTGCATCGGAGGGTGGGTCTTCCGGGGTACAGATGTCGTCGCCTCTTCTCTTCCTTCCGCGCTTCATACTGGCAATACCTACAGTCGATGACTCAGGGGCGCCGATTTATCCACTACCCCCGCAGGTGACCCCATCAGCGGTGTATCTGTTCGTGCCGTTTGCTACAGAGTTAATTTCTGCGAGGGTATCATCGTCGGCGACAGAGTCGGAGTCCGTCGCATCCGCCCCAACGCCCTCAGGTAATGATTATATAAGTAATTTGTTATGTTATAATAAAATTAATTTACTAATCATCAATTTATGATAGGCACCGTCGGAGCCAAGCCGACAAGGAAGAAGAGAGGTCCGGTCACGGGGAAAGCTCTCGAGAAGACAGTGAGTACCTCGGGAAGGATCGTCATTGATACTGACGGGGATGGGAACGTAGTATCGGGCGGCAAGACGAGGATGTACTCTGGCTGCGTGTGAGCGCTTATTAGGGATAGAGTCCCTATGTTGTGGTCAGACTGGGGCGAGGTCCCACAGGAGGTTAAGGACATGGTCCACAACGCCATGTCGGTAAGTATAACAAAATTCATATTTAACATTATTTATTACATTGTAGATTTATGAACGTCTAAACTAATAAATGTTTAAATGCAGGTGTGGTTTGACGTTCCCCAGTACCTGAGGAACACCTGGGCGGACGTTGTGCACGGGGGAAGGTACGTTGCAAAGTTAAGGACAAAAGAAAATTATGTATAATTAATAATTTTTTTTTTTGCGTATTACAGGTACAAGGAGTGGAAGAACGAGTTACGGACCCACTGGACTACACATGGGAACGAACGTTCTGGCACCCCCCTTGAGTTCCAGTTCAGGGAGTACGAGTGGCGTTGGCTTTTGATATCGGAATTCAACAACCCACATAAACAGGTAATTAAAAATAATTATTTATTATATTGAATTACATTTAATACGTTTTAAAATATTTTACTAATTTGATTCCTTTGTAGGCCGTTTCCAGGGTGAACGCTCAAAACCGGCAACGCAACATGAGGAACCATCATGCCGGTTCTAGACCGTTCGCATCGTTGATGGAGGAGGTGGCCAGGGAACATCCAGATGTCAACCGGTACGTCTATACGTACGAGAAGGCATATCCTGACGCCCAGGAGGATATTGTAAGTCGTTTTACGTTTTAAAATTTAGTAAATTATATGTATATATATATATTTTAAAATGTTAATTAATTTTTTTTCCTATCAAATTAGGCGAGGGTGAGGCAGGCTAGTGACGAGGTGATGGCTGCTATAGTCAGGGAGACATGGCCTGACACGCAAGAGGAAGATATGTCCGAAGCCATGTCCCGGATCGACAGTTCGGATCTCAGCGTTGGGGCCAGGATCATGGGCACAGCCTTCCCACCGCGAGGAAATAACTTCTACTGTCGGGGTCTGGAAAAGAAGGGCGAGGGGTACTGAAGACCACTCCTGGGTTACAGAAAAAAGGAGCCTCGACCAGCAGCAGAACGACTCAGCTTGAGGCGGAAGTTCAGATGTTACGGGAACAGCAAGCCGCCCAAGCAGCATATACTGCCGCGAGAGAGGCCGCCCAGACAACATATACTGCTGCTCTATAGGAGTACAATGCATCAGTCTATGCCGCCCAGCAGGCACAGCAGCAACAGATGTTCCAGTACATGCAAGATTTTTCAGCTGCACAGCTTCAGGGACTTCCGCTTCCACCCATGCCCACACCTATTCTCTTACCTCAGCCGCCGCAACCTCCCCAACAACCTCATCCTGGCGCAGATATTGATTTAGACGATATCGACTTCATTTAGTTTTTTAAGTTTATGAACAATTATTTATTTAGTTTTTTAGGTTTATGAACAAATATTTATTTACTTTTTAGGTTTATGAACAATTTATGAATTGAAAATTTAATGTAAAATGTTTATGTTACTTTTGATGTGTGTTGTTGTTGGTTATGAAATTGTTTCTGTAATTTGCAGCTTGCTTGGATGGTAATGTATAAATTTTGTTTGGGTTTCTAGTATAAAAAGTACTATAGCCGACGAAATTTACCATATTTCGTCGGCTATGCTAGTTTTTTTTTTTCCAACAACTTTTAGTATCATAGCCGACGAAATAAGTATCATAGCCGACGAAATAAGTATCATAGCCGACGAAATATTGTAAATTTCGTCGGCTTTTCTCTATTTCATTTTTAATTTTTAAAAAAACTTTAGCCGACGAAATATTAATATTTCGTCGGCCAAAGTTATACGTATAAACCGACGAAATATATATTTCGTCGGCTAAGTGTTGGATTATAGCCGACGACGGATTTTATTTCGTCGGCTATAAGTTTAACCGACGAATTATAGCCGACAACTTCTTAGCCGACGACGTGTCGTCGGCTATAACCTTAGCCGACGAATATGGTGAACAGGTCGACAAAAAATTTTCGTCGGCTAAGATGCTTATCCTGGTAGTGCATATTTAAACATCTCCTCATGGCCCTTATTGTATGCAATTTGCAATTGCTTCTTAAAAACCTCCCTCTCTCAGAACAGTTTTGCCCCGACCTCGCTAGCCTTTGGTCATTTGGCCATCCAGCATGTCTCCTGGGCAATGAGGTCCTGTTGCAGCTTCTTCACTTGGTCCTCAAGTGGTGCTAGCCTATGGAGCGTTGCCTTCTCTTCCCGCAATTGCTGATCCTTCTTTTCAGGCACAACCTTCCAGTGTCGGGCCTCTTCCTCCGCCTTCTCGACACGCCCTCGCTCTCCCCCAACACACACTTCAAGCTGGTCCACCTACTGGGTAAGCGACTGGTTAGAGTGGAACAACAACTTGGCTTGCTGCTCATTCGAGCTCACAGCCTACTACAAGTGCACCACTGCCCTCTCACTAGTTGTATGCACCATCAGTGTCACCTGCCCATATGACGACAACAGTTAGTAAAAAAAGGGAGTGAAAAGACTAAGGTAAGTTACGGGGTGTCAACTTACCCAAGTCAATTTCTCCATGGCCAAGCCCAGCCCAGCCTAGCGCAACTCAACTAGAGGATCTGCAGCCTCCTCCAATGCAGCGAGATCCCGGGACATATGACGCATGTGATAGGCCATTTATGCCAGGTATGGCTGGACGTCACCTGTACCCTCCAACGCTTATGTGATCTTCACCAGGCTCCCCGAGCTCCCGGAGTGACTCTCTTCTCCTCCTTTTCAGCATGCCCTATCGGGAGGACTCCTTGCCCTTCCTCTTCTAGGACCTTATGGCCCCCGCCTCTATTTCTGGGGAGGAGTTCTCAACATGCTCTATCACAGGCCCCTGGTGCGAGGCGGACACTCTCTCACCTTTCTCTGGTTCCTTTGGCACCAGACGCCCTTGTTGGACGGGCTCACATCGAACCTCTTCATGGCCCTGATCAGACTGGGTGCCCTCATCATCCTCCGGCCCCCCTCCATTTAGGGCAAAAGCCCTAGCTGTGTCGCTACCGGGAATGGAAGGTTCAGGTACCGACATCTCTAAGCTTGAATTTGGTAGTCATCAAACTCCCCTTCCTACTCATTCCCTGTCTCGGGATCAACATCACGCTCTCTTGCATAGTCCGCCTTTGCGTGCAGACCATTCCATACATCATCATCCGTGGACCAGTCATAGGGACCCTCCTTCATGCGGGTGCCTCCCTCTCGAGGCATGAATTTTGCAAAACAAACATGCTACATGAGTAGCGAACTCCCTGGACATACATAACAAAAGCATGGCAAAACGAAGTTACCCACGCGACAGCCGGGCGTAGTTAAAACGGTTGTATATTGCCAATCGGCAAATCTTGTATAAGCTTATAGATTTTAAAGCCCACAACACTCGTGCGATACGGTGCATCATGAACTCGGTTAACCTATATCTTTGGGGGCCTATATGAAGTCATTATAGTTAGTACAACAAACAACAAGTGAAAAGCAAACACTGGGATCTCAGAAGGGTTAGTACCTATAACCTGAAAAGCCTGGGCACAATAAATGGGTGCCCTTCCAGATCTTGCCACTTACCCCTACAAGGAAGAACTTGTTCCTCCAATTGTCAAATGTCAATGTCAGAATGTCGTCAATTATCACACCAAACTTCCCACGCGACTTCAGGGTTATGCACCCTCGACTCGCTCTCTTCTGGCACGACGCCATATGCCACAAGACATTGAACTCGCTATAATATGGGTACCCCATCCTTAATAATCGGAATAAGACATCGGTACCTAATATTTGCCTTAGCATATTTGACATACATTTCCTCAAAGCGACATATAGGCACACCAGTGTATACTGAACATATGGCGGCAGCGAGAACTTTAACCTGAAACACAGCTGGTATTCATAAACCAATGTATAACCCTCAGGTGGATTCTGGAAGTCTGCATCCCTATGAGGTCGTAACATCACTTCACTGATATATGCTAGCTCTCCCGTACCACCACATGCTCTCGTGACGTCAAACTCTCGCAAGGTGGGTCAAATTTCATCACCCCTTGCCTTGGCCATGTCATCACAAACTCTATTTCCTGCAATAACGAGTTACCAGAGGACACATGAGAACTCGCGTCCTCAACATGAAACTATTATTTTTGACAAAAAAAAAGTTTAAAAAGCTGGAGCCAGAGTAACATACTACTTATACGTTATAACAAAGGCAGACCAACATGCCCCAACAGAAAAAATGGAGCTCTGAAATCTATGGTAAACATCCAGGTTCTGCATGTTGTGCATTCAAAAGGTTAAACTGCTCACCTGCACATAACGTGACCTACTCAACTAGCAGACCAGTTGCAAATATCAAGTGCAAGAGATATCCTCCATCAGAAATAATACGCAGTTCTCCCAACCTTTTCTATAGAATCTGCATCGGCACCGCCTATATGTTTAAATTCCAAAAACCTGACTATGAGAAATAGCAAGAATATTGTATGAACCAGTTATTGATACAGAACTTATGCACAAACAAAAGGCCATAAGTTACAGATCACTGTTTATGTTCCAGGTAGGAAAGGACATCCAAAAAAGACTGGTAAATTCAGTAGGTTTATTCAGTAGTGATACATTTTACATCCTGTTTTAGTAGAAAAAAAAAACAATTTTTACCTAATTCCTCTGAAACAGTAAACACAAATAACAAAGACAGTTGAAACAGAGAGCTGAACCAAAATATGTTTTTATTTTTGGAAACTCATCTACTACTTCTATGGGCAAGAAATAGAACCAAACCTGTACAATGTATATATGACAGGTAAGGAGAAAAGGAGAGAATCCAACTGTTTCTGCCTAAAACATACATATTATCCCGTTAAAGCTATGAATCCCACAAAGAAGAGCTATGCGCTGCCCCAAAATGGACATGAACCAAAGACAAACAAACTAGTCCCCATACTAATCATCTCATTGTAATCTCTAATGGCTAACCTAATCAGTATGCAACAGCGACTGTTGCTAGGTCTAGTTTCAATGTAAAATAGCTTTCTCCACCTATTTAATCGATTGCAAGTAATTAGTGAAAGAAACAGAGTCACAATAGATAGTAGAGACACACACAATCAGCAAGGAAACCATGTAGTAATGCAATCGAGCTAAGTAATGATAAGTCGAAGGAAAGAGCAACCACCCACAAACATGTTCATACAATTCTAAGCTTGTATAAATTATTATCAGCATCACACATTTGATTTTGCATGTCTCTCAATAGCTCCCACTAAAGACGAGTTTATATCGGCAGCTTAAAACTACCCAAAATTCTCAATCACCAAGAAGATTTATGGCTAACAATTAGATAAATAACAACATTACTATATTTCGGAGTATTGCTCCCCACCGGAACTCTCCTCCTCCACCTTAGGAGGAGCTGCATTTGTGCTCTCTGAGGCCACCGCCTTTTCGCTCCCCACATCAATAAAGGCCCCATTCTCCTTGTCCTTCCTCTGCCTTGAGAATGGGCTCGTAGTAATAGGGGTGGGCCAGCATACACTTCCGGGCTGAGTCTGGTCTGTTAATGGAGTTGAAAGCACCCATGGCTGCTCTAAAACCTAAGATTCAGGGGTTTTGGGGAGTTTTCCGGGTCGGGTCGGTTTGAGATGGGTTTAACCCGACTGGGATTTGCTGTTGCCGGAGAGGTAACCAAGTAGAGGCTTTCCGATCGTCACAGGTTGGGGATGAGGACGTTGAAGCTGTATTTATGATCCAGTTTGTCTTGTTGAACGCGCCCCACGCGCCTTTCCCAAATCTAACCGTTACTCCGATTGGCCTCCGTCGATCACCCCCTTCCGAGCTTCGCCGGGTTTTGTTTTCTCTGCCCTTCCCAAATTCTTGGTACTGTTATTAAGGTTGATAATTTGGGACAAGCTAGAGGAAGGTAAGTTTGTTAGAGTATGTGTGTTTTGTTAAGGACAAGCTAAAGATAAATGTCCGTTCAGTTATTAACTATGTAAATGTCTCTAGCTCTCCTTCCCAAGACTACTGTTAGTTCTAAGGAATCTGACATTTTTTGTGTCAAGTGCTTCTGTAGACACATAAAAATTCGACGAAAATAAAATCGTTGAATATTAAAACAGTATGTGGGTCTGATAAAATCATATACGTGGCACGTGAGTCAACAAAGTCAAAGAGACTCTCGAAGTACACGTGACGACATGTGATTGATCGGTCAACAACAGATTTGTCAAATCCCGACTAAAGCAAATATTAAATATCATCTGTCAATCAATTGTCATTCACGATTAATTTATTATCGGGATTAATCAGATATTTAATAAAATCAATCATGCCTTAACGGGGATAATTAAATCAATTAATTAAAGCTGATTTGATTTAATTATGATAATTATTAATCAATCAAAATTTATTGATTAAATTATAACCAATAAGGAATGAAATTCATTCGGAGCCTTCATTACATATCATATACGGAGGAGTGTCGACAATATAAATACCCCCTCTTATATCAAGAGGAGGATTTCCGAGGAGAGAAAAAAATTATTCCCGAGAGCTCAGAAGCAAACACTCTCGAAGAACAGCCAAGCTCCTATATAACATGTTCTTCATCAAACTCAAAGCGAAATCCAAATACCCGTCAAGTGATCATTTCTCGTGACCCCCTTATCATCTTAAGAACAGGTGACTTGTCACCCTTAAGTCAAACTCAAATTCAGAGATAGAATCAGATGAGTCAACAAAGATTTGTAACCCGTAAATTCATCAATAAAATTCAATTATTTTATACATGTGTTGTTCTGTTATTTGCACAGATAAATTCCTGTTTACAACTTCTAATGTGAACATGGTGAATTTGCAGTGTGAAGTGATTAAGGATGATATAGGTCCATGGATGCTCATGAGCTACAAAATCAAGAAAAAAAATCAAATTCTGGCAATAATGATAAGAAGAATGGTATTTTTGGGTCTAGATTTTATATTCTCGAAGATGATTTTGCTGGTGAGAATGACAAGTCAGGTTTTCCGGTCAATGATTCTTCTACTATTTCACAGCCCCCTATTGTGCAAGCTTGGCAAATCTTCTAAGAGAAAAAGGAGAATTTCCGGTCCTCCCCGAAGAAGTCTAGTGATGGCTCCAAAGTTCCTAATTCAAGTGTGCCACAGCTCTCTTTTGCAAAAAAAAATGCTCTTTCACCTGCTCTTTCATTACATGTCAGACACGGAGGAGTGTCGACAATATAAATACCCTCAATCTTAATACTCTTTCATTACATGTCATTACAATATAAATGTTCTTTCGTCGGCTAAAGTAATTCTTCTGGTAGTGAATGCACCACTTGCCATTACAGTGCCCTTAATCTTGTTTTTCTTCTTCTGACAAGAGTAGTAAGATGGAAACCTGGTCTAGGACTTTAGCCGATGACAAAACACTATACGTGCCTCAATCTATTCTTTAACCGACGAAATTCACTATATGTCGTCGCCTTAAGTCTGGAATTTAGCCGATGACAAAACATTTCGTCGCCTAAAGTCCAAACTTTAGACGAAAATTTTTTTGACTTTAAACGACGAAATTTTATCTACATAAACGTCCCCTATTGATCAAAATTGTTGGCCGAGTAAACTTTAGCTGATGAAATTTTGTTGCTTAAAGTGTCAAACTCGTCGGCTAAAGTTTAAATTTCGTCGACTAAAGTTTGAATTTTGTAGACAAAATTTTTAATTTCGTCCCCTAAAGTTTGAAAAATAATTATTTTTTAAATTTCCCTTTTTATTTCTTTTACTTTCAATTAATTTTTTTTCTTCTTTTTTGTTTTTCCGCCACCAAACCACTGTTCGAAGGTGTTTGGAGGAGGAGGAGAAGAAAGAACCGCGATGAAGGAGGAGGAGGAGGAGGAGGAGCAGCGGTGGTGGAGGAGGAGCCGTGGAGGAGGAGTCGTGGCGGATGAGCTCTAGGAGGAGGAGGAGCCGCGGTTGAGAAGGTAGAGTTGTTGTCAGTGGAGTTGCCGCCGGAGGAGGAGAAGAAGAAGGTGGAGGAGGAGGAGGAGGAGGAAGAGAGATGAAGAGAAGGAGGAAAAGAGATGAAAGATATAGAAAAAAATCAAAACTTTTTGGGGGAAATTTGAAAAATTTGAGGGTACCTTAGCCGACGAAATTAATTAAAACTCATCGGCTATACCAGGATCAGCAGTTTGGCCGACGAAAAATTTTCGTCGACCTGTTAACCAAATTCATCGGCTAAGATCTTAGCCGATGAGTCTTTGTCAGTTAAGATGTCGTCGACAAAGACTCGTCAGTTATGACTTTAACCGGAGAAACTAGAAGTAATCGTCTGCTATATTCTGAGACTTTAGCCGACAAAAATTTTATCTATTTCATCAGCTAAAGTGTCGTCCTATAGCTGACGAAATAATGTTTTGTCGATCGTAGTCTTACACTTTAGCCGACGAAATATTTAATATATTCGTTGGCTAAAGTATTTAATAAAAAAAACTATAATCGACGAATTATAGCTAAATTCATCTGATATAGTAGTATTTAGCCGACAAAATTTACTATAATTCGTCGGCTAAACCTTGAAAAAAAAAATTATAGCCGACAAATTATAGTAAATTCGTCGGCTAAATACTATTACAGCCGAAGAAATTTTCTATAATTCATCGGTTAAACTGTAAAAAAAATAAAATACTATAACCAACGAATTATGGCAAATTTTGTCGACTATAAGTCCATTCCAACAAAAAAACCCCTGAAATTTCTAAATTATCATTCCAAGCAACCTGCAAGTTACACCAAAACATCTCAAATTATAACCAACAACACCATCAATGGTGTCAACACGTTTTCATTAAAATATTTATAAATTGTTCACGAACACATAAAGCTATATAATCATTTAACTACACAAAATCTATATCCTCTAAATTTATATCCGCGCTAGGAGGAGGTTGCTGCTGCGGAGGAGGTTGCGGCGGCTGAGGTAGCGGTATATGCATAGGCATGGGCAGAGCCAAAAGTCCCTGAAGCTGGACTTGCTAAAAACTCCTGCAAGTCCCTATTAGGTAGCATATACCGCGGCATTATACTCTTGTAAGACGGCAGTATAGGCTGTCTAGGTGGCGATCTGGCCGGCATGAGCGCCAGCCTGAGCTCGCGTTTGAGAGGCATGAGCGGCTTGCTCCTCCCGTAGTCTCTAAACTTCCGACTCTTGCTTAGTCATCCTGCTGCTAGTCGAGGCTGTCTTTCTTTGAAATCCTGGAGTGGTCTTCATGACCCCCTCACCTTTCTTTCCTAGACTCCGATAGTAGAATTTGTTTCCTTACAGTCGAAAGGTTGTGCCCATGATCCTCGACCCAACTGTCGGATCTGAAGTGTCGATCCGGGACATGGCTTAGGACATCTCTTTCTTCTGCGTGTCCGGCCATGTCTCTCTCACTATAGCAGTCATCACCACGTCACTAGCCTACCTCACCTTCGTCTAATTGGATAGGAAAAAAATAATTAATTAATATTTTGACATATATATATAAGTAAAACAATTTGAAAATGTAAGATGACTTAAAATATCCTCCTATGTGTCAGGATATGCATTCTCGTACGTATAGACGTATCGGTTGACTTCTAGATGTTTCCTGGCCGCCTCGTCTATCAACTGTCACGCCCCAGCCTAAGTTTACCTCCTTAAACCGAGGATATGACGTGCGGGACCCATCCCAAAAGAGATTTACTCGTAATCCCTTTTGAGAAGGGATAACCCTTTTAAAAACCATATTCAACAGTCTAAACGATACCGGAATAGACCAGATTTTCGCATTTGGATTTCATACTAATTACTTTGTGACTGCATCCGAATCCCGGTAAGGCTGCCTACGTACCCTGTACTCAGGGATCAAGCCACACGTAGCTCTAATTTTAATTAACGTCCTATCCGGGCGAATCCCACTTTTCTAATTATTAGTCGATAAACTATTCTGGATAGCATACGCCTAACGCAAACCTAGGGTTTAACCTCGCTGCTGAGGTATCCATAAACCAGCTATCTATCGGGATTATCGCAAATATAAACTCATTCATCTCATATATATAAAGAAAACTTTCTCGAGGCATCGACCATGAGCATACAAAAATAATGCACTTTCATATATAGGCAAAACGACTATCAAAGGGGGATTAGCTTCCCTACCTGGCATTGTCGTTCCTTACGTAGGCTCCAAGCTTCCAAGAACCACCTTGGTAATCCGAGGTCACCACGTAAGCTATCTTGTCTAATGAATCACTGTAGAAAAGAGTAGCTTAGCAACGAAGAAATAGTAACAGTCATGTTGACCATAGCATTCCTAGTTTGACCAGGAATGACCACATTGACCAACCAATTCCTTATTAACTCTTTACCCTTTGGACTTGCTTTTCCAGTTATCGACTGTTTACTTAATTGCCGAAAATCCGACTTAACTTCTGAACTTTTCTTAACCATTTTTAATCTGACGTTAGGGAGTCACATAATAATTCGTTGAATTACTATGGACACCCAATGTATCACATTGACCAAATCTTTAACCTTGAGTCGATTTAACGATTTACATGAAACACCAATTTTACTTAAAGCGGTCAGCTTGACATTTCTGGAATTTTAGTTATCATTTTCCGACAACAACCAATTATTTACCAACACATTTACTTAACTCCATATTTCACCAATTTTCCGATTATGACTTTTAATGGAAACTTACGAAGTTAAGGTTATTAGGAAAATCGAATTCTACCTCTTCCGTTCACGGCCGGATTTACTGCATCCCCGGATTCCGGTAACTTGCAAGAATATTCTGCCGGATTCCGGTTAGCTTGCCAGAATTTCGCAAGATTTTCCCAGTTTTCTCCGATTCATCAAGTTCTCGACATGTACGACAAACAACATCAAATTAATCACACAGATCAACATAAACAACACAGTAATTATACAGTGGCCTAAAAGCTCGGCCTTACATCCCAAAATCGATTCGAGGAGGAATACAATAGCCTCCTCCCTGCATACGCCCCTCCAGCAGGACCTCCTCTGCCTCCCACAGTTGCAATACATCGAACAACTCACTACCTCGATCTCTACCTCCACCAGACCAGCACCTCACCACCCTGCATCAAGGAAGGGCACTGCAGTGCTTCCAACTCCTCTCCAAACGTGCTCGAGCTTTCCCCAACCAATCCTAGCCTCGTCGGAGCTCGCCAAACTCGAAGAACAGGTCGTCGGAGGTGGAGGAACCGAAACCCAGAAAATAAGGAAAACATAGAGGAAGAAGGGAACTCGAATCAGAGGTTGATTCGAAGGATCAAGAGCAGGAAAATGAAGGAAGCTACCTCTAGTGGGCCGATACTTGGCCTGAAACGCCGAAAATCGCCGGAACCGATCAAGCACAGTAGTGCTTGATCTCCTTGCACAATGTAAGTATGACATCTTCATTAGGGGGTTTTGTAGAGGAGAGAAAGGGGAGTCGAACGATGGTGATCCGCCGGCCAGAGATGGCTAGACGGTGGTGGCTTGCCGAAGACAATGGCGGAGATCGAGAGGAGGAAGAAGAAAGAGTTGACCCGAGTTGGGAGGTTTGACCGAGTCAAACCTCTCACCTATATTTATACTAAAACCAACGGCCAAGATCAAATCTCAAATCGATCCAATGACCTAGATTTAAAGATTGCTAAAAAATAAATAGTTAAATGGTAAAATAGTTTTACTAGAATGGTAATTAAAAATTATCAGAAACTTCAGAAATTTTTCAAAAAATAGACGGAAGCTCCGAATAATATTCTGGACATACTGGAGGACTCGTATTAACATAATCTACCACCTCGGGACATTAATTTTATCTTCCCCTAGAATCGAGAATATCTTGATATTAAACTCGAATATTAGTTCGGGGAAGACTAACAGCGCGATTACAACCCTCTATAACCCGCCTGATCCCGGTAAGAGGGTAAATTTTGGGGCGGGGTGTTTCGTTCCCATCAACGATATGAACGGTCTAGAACCGGCAAGATGGTTCCTTGTGTTGCGTTGCAGGTTCTAAGCGTTCACCCGAGAAACGGCCTTCAAAGAAAAAAAAATATAAGTAAAATATTTAAAAACGGACGTACTTAATAACAATTTAACCAATTAATTTTTTTAATTACATATTTATGAGGGTTGTTGAATTCTGATATCAGAAGCCAACGCCACTCGTACTCCCGTGCGTAGTCTAATGGGTCCGTAACTCATTCTTCCACTCCTTATACCTACAGATATCACAAAAAAATTAGAAATATTATTAATATCACATACAATCTTGTTTTTTCATTAACTTCCCAATGTAACTTCCCCCACGCACAACGTCCATCCAGTTGTTCCTCAGGTATTGGGTAATGTCAAACCACATCTGCATTTAACCATTTATTAGTTTAGTTTTTTCATAAATCAACAATATAATACATAATATTATTGAGAAATTTTGTAAACTCACCGACATCACGTTATGGACCATGTCCTTAACCTCCTATAGGACCTCGCCCCAATCTGACCACAACGTAAGGACTCTATCCCTAACTAGTGGTCCCACGCGGCCGGATTACGTCCTCGTTTTCCTGCCCAATACTACTTGGCCATCTCGTCAGTATCGATGACGATACTCCCTGAGGTACTCACAGTCTTCTCGAGAACCTTCCCTAAGACGGGGCTTCTCTTCTTTCTTATCTGCTTGGCTCCGACGGTGCCTATCACAAATTGATTATTAATATCAGAGAACCTTTATTATGAAATTATAAGAAAACAAATTATTTATCTTTCATTACCTGAGGGCATTGCAGAGGACGCGATGGATTCTGTCTCTGTCGTCGATTATGATACCCTTGCAGAAATAAGATCTGTACCAAAAGGCACAAACTGGTACACCGCTGATGGAGTCACCTACGGGGACAGTGGATAAATCGGTCCCTATGAGTCATCGATTGCAGGTAAGGCCGGTATCATCCGCGGAAGGTATAGAAGAGGCGACGACATATGTACCCCAGATGACCCACCATCCGAAGCAGTAGGACTCGGAGTTAGTGCCCGGTGTATCTCAGGCATACGTGGTGCAGACTCCTTTCTCTGGGTCGGAGGCTACAGCTGCCTCGATGACTGAGGGACGCCAAGCTGCCTCGATAAATGGGCGGCGCCTGACGGCCTCGAGGAATGGGAATTGTTGGGCTGCCTCTGCGCCGTCTCCAGAAGGGTCACACGTCTGGCTGTCATGGAGCCCTGAAATGACGTTTGAGGGTTGCTAGACATTCCCTTAAACGATTCAGACCTTTGAACCCTTCGTTGATCTAAACAAGTCTTTCATCATGTTAAAAATATTAATTTAATAATTTATTTGAATTTTTAATTTTAATTGTAATTTTTAATATTTTAATTAACACTTGTTATCAATATATTAACGATCTTTATCAATATATTAATCAATTATATGTATATAGTAACAATTAATACAATTCTTAGAATTCCTACAATTAATATTTTAATACACAACAAAATTCCTAGAATTCACTAATAACAATTATACTAAAACTGTTAAAACCCCTAATTCAATTTTTAATTTCAATTTTAACAACATTATCAATTTCAACTTCAATTTTTATCAATTTCAATTTATGCAAAAACAAAATCCAAATCTACAACAACATTATCAATTACTCGTAATAACTTGACCAAATTCCAATTAAAAAACACCAATTCCAATCATACCAAATTATTAAATCAAAATAAAAACTTGTGGAGTTGCTATAGAGGGGCTCTTTTAGGCGAAGGAGGATACTACCTGCAGGATAAGGTGTCTGAGAGAAAAAGAGAGAGGCGAGGCGGTGAAGGCAGTAGAGGAGCAGAAGAGGGCGAAGAAGAAAAAAGAATCTATTTAGTATTTCTGTTCGGGCGAGCTTGGGTTTTGTTTATATAGGCTGAAGTATAGCCAAAGAAATAATAAATTCGTTGGCTATAATTATGATTTTCATCGGGTATTAGTTTTTTTTATTTATTTAACTATTACAGATGAATTTATTGAAAATTAGTCGGCTATAGTCCATTTTATATTAATTTATACAATTTGTTTGCAATTTACTTGTTTAATTAACATTTTATTTTATTTATTTAACTATTCCATACGAATTTATTAAAAATTCGTCAGCTAGAGTCATTTTATAGTAACTTATATTATTTATTTCAATTTATTTGTTTAATAATCACATCCCGGACCACCTCCGCCGTAGCACGATATTGTCCGCTTTGGGCCCGCCGGCTCTCACGGTTTTGTTTCTAGGAACTCTCAGAGCAACTTCCCAGGGGGTCACCCATCATGGGATTGCTCTAAGCTTAGCAAGCTTAACTTCAGAGTTCTCATCCCCTCCAAAGCCACTGAGCTCCCAAAAGACCTCGTGCTAGATGGGTGTCACCGATGTACATATATGGTACATCACCCTCTCCGTTGGTCGATGTGGGATGTTACATCCACCCCCCTTAGGGGCCCGACGTCCTCGTCGGCACACTCGCACTCTCGGCAGAGTGGCTCTGATACCAATCTGTCACATCCTGGACCATCTCCGCCGTAGCACGATATTGTCCGTTTTGGGCCCGCCGGCCCTCACGGTTTTGTTTTCAGGAGCTCTCAGAGCAACTTCCCAGGGGGTCACCCATCATGGGATTGCTCTAAGCTTAGCAAGCTTAACTTCGGAGTTCTTATCCTCTCCAAAGCCACTGAGCTCCCAAAAGGCCTCGTGCTAGATGGGTGTTACCGATGTACATATATGGTACATCACCCTCTCTGTTGGTCGATGTGGGATGTTACATTAATTATCATTTTATTTTATTTATTTAACTATAGCAGACAAATTTATTGAAAATCTGTCGGCTATAGTCATTTTTATATTTATGTATTTATTTATATAATTTATTTCAAATCTATTTGTTTAATTATCATTTTATTTTATTTATTTAACTATACCGACGAATTTATTGAAAATTTGCCAACTATAGTCCATTTTATATTAATTTATATAATTTATTTCTAATTTATTTGTTTAATTATTATTTTATTTTATTTATTTAACTATAGCCGACAAATTTATACAAATAAATTTTTCGGCTATAGTCCTTTTTATAATTTATTTGTTTAATTATTATTTTATTTTATTTATTTAACTATAGCCGACGAATTTATTAAAAATTCGTCAGCTATAGTCATTTTTATATTAATTTATATCTAATTTATTTTCTTAATTATCATTTTATTTTATTTATCTAACTATAGCCGACGAATTTATTGAAAATTCCAATTTTCAATTTATTTATTTATATAATTTATTTTTTAGTTATCATTTTATTTTATTTATTTATATAATTTAAGGACTCGATACAGACAGTCAAACCCATTAATTTAACCCCTTAATGCACATAAACGGTTATTTGACCGTCTAAATTACGTATTTTGCCCGAACCTTCAATTGAAAATAGTTTCAAATATATGAGACGCAACCAGTGGTATAAAAATTTTATGAAAAAATAACCACCGGAGATAAGGCTACCTCTATGGAGAAAGAATGGAAAATTGCATTGAGCGAAACTATAGGCACCAAGATTTTACTGAAATTGCGTGATTTTTCACCGTAGACGTATTTCACCATCCCAGTCATATCTTATTTCACGACTTTTTTTCGTTTGAAACTTCTACATGTAGTTTGGTTTTGAAACGGAACATTTACTTAATACTTAATAAACAAGTTATATAACATTAGTAGGCAAGTTGTTATTCTGATCATCAAAATTCACAAACAAAAATCAGATAGTTAGGTATTATCATCAGCATGTCGAAATATGTGTATGGGAAAAAATTCATCTAGATCCGACGATGTTAAGGACTCGATCCGGACGATCAATCCCGTAAGTCAAACCCCTAAACGAACGGAACCGGTCATTTGACCGTCTAAATTTCGCCCTTTGCCCGGACCTTCTACTGAAAATAGTTTCAAATCGATGAAACGCAACTGGTTGTATAAAATTATTATTTTATTTATTATCTAATAGCCGACGAAATATTAGAGTATTTGTCGGCTAAAGTATAAAAAATACCTAAAAATAGGCAATTTTATGTGAACCATACCAATTTCATGTTCATATAAAATAACAGAAATATGTATTCAACATATGTAAACTATAAAACATGTGGCGCCCCGCACATTTTAACCGTGGTTAATGGCGAGTTACTGAGGTTTAAGTTGCATTCGGTAACTTCACGAGTGAACGACAACGTTCATTTTCGAGTTTTTAAAAGTTCACCAAATACCTGATTTAATGACCCGATGTCATAGTACGTGTCGACACGAGTCTCCTGGTATTTTCGGATTATTTTTCGGAGCTTCGGTTTATTTTCTACGAATTTTCGAAGTTTCCTGTAACTTTTAATTATCTATCCGGTAAAAAGAGTTTTACCATTTTACCTTTTACTTTTCACCTTCTTTTAATCTGGACCGTCAGATCTTTCCAAGATCTGATCTCAGCCGTTGGTTTCCCTATAAATAGGGAGAGAGTTTTGACTCGGTCAAAACTCTCCCCTCCCTTTCTCTCTCTCCCTCTCGATGCCTCTCGGCCGAGGCTGAGCTCGACGGCGCTCCGTCGTCCGGCCACCACTGGCCGGCGCTCTACCACCACTTTCTTCCCCTCCTTCTCCTCTACCTGACCCAACCTTCAGAATCTCCAAGCAGTCACCGTGCTAGGAGATCGAGCGCCACTGCACTCGGCGGTCAACGCCGGATTTCTGACGATCCAGGCGGTGTTAGGGCGCGTGACTGGTATGGTTCTTCTTACCTCTTCTTCTTCCTTTTCCTGCCCTTGAACCTTTGATTCGAGGCTAAAATGAGAATCCTTGTTTTACTGGTTTTCTGCATCTCCTCCGACGACGGCGTATTTGGGATTCGAGGTCGCTTTTCGAGCTCTAGGAGGCTTCATTCATCGTCCTTGGACCGCTGGTAAGCCACCCCTCCCCAAGAATCTGATTTGGTTAAGTTTTGGTGTTTCTGGGTTTTTCTTGGATTTTTGACAGAATGTTGAAATTTGTGTTTGTTTATGTGTATGTGATGTTGTTGTGGTTTTGGAGTTGAAGAGTAAGGAAGGAGAGTGTAGGAAGGGCTGAGGAGGCCAATGTGATGTCTTAAGGGTGTAAAGATCACTTCCGGCAAGACATTGAATCCAATGAGAAAGGTGAGGAGTTTCTGTCTTGTTACATGTGTTTGGATGTTTGATTCACAATTGAGTTTTTCTGATATTTCGTTTGGAATTGGTGAAAGGAAGTTGCAGTTGAGGAGCTGCCTTTGGCAGCAAGGTTTGGTGTTTGGGTGTAGAGAGCAAATGTTCGGGTGCCGAGAACAGATTCTCGGGTGTGAAAAGTGAATCCGTGTGCAGCTCATCATTTTTACTCGAAAGGTGAATTTCTAGTGTTTAACGGATTGTTGATAGAGTTGTGGTTTGAGAATGTGTGTGTGTGTGTGGTTTGGTTAGTATTGAGCTAAAGTTAAGATAATCGGAAAATTGGTGAAATTTGGAGTAAAGTGAGTGCTTTGATAAGGAATTAGTTGTGGTCATATGTTAGTAAAAGTTTTGGAGTTGTAGAGCCGTATAAAGTCGTAAAAAGGAAAGTTTCCATTTGGGAAACTTTCCATTTTGGGAAAGTTTTATTTTCAGAAAAACGGATAAGCAAAGAATTGAAGTTCAACGAAGTTTGACACTTTTTGGTTAAATTGGTAAAGTGTTAAATTGTTGTCGGAAAATGATAACTTGAATTTCTGGGAAAATGTAAGTTGACCGTGTTAAGAAAAATTGGTGCTTCACGTAAATCGGTAAATCGACTCTTGGTAAATAAATTGGTTCATGTGACACTCTAACGTCAAGTTAAAGTGGTTAAGGAAAGTTCATAAGCTTAGTCGGACTTCCGGTAAATGAGTAAAGAGTCGATAACGGGAAAAGAAATTCAAAAAGGCTAAAGTGCCATAAAAGGAAATTGGTTGGTCAACTTAGTCAATGTTGTCATTCCTGGTCAAACTAGGAATGCTGAGGTCTGTTGACTATTATTATTTCTTGGTTGCTAAGCTACTTAAATTTTGCAGTGATTATTGGACGAGGTAGCTTACGCGGTGACCTCGGTTCACCGAGGCAGCTCCTGGAAGCTTGGAGCATACGTATGCAACGACAATTCCAGGTAGGGAATCTGAACCCCCTTGGTAGTGGTTTTATTTATATATGAGAAAGTGCATGATTTTGTGTATGCTCATGGTCGATGCCTCGAGAAAGTTTTCTTTATATTAAATGATAAGTGATTTATGATTGGGCCAAGAAAACCCGAGGCTAGACGTAAAAGATTTTTTATACGATGATGTGATATGTTGAGCACCGTTGTCCTGATTTCCGGTGCGTGACCTGAGAGTGACGGGACCTAGTATATAGCACTCTCGCGGTGTCGATGACCGTGAACCTCCGGAGGGGCAATGCCCTGTTTATTTTAATTATCCCGCTTACGCTCGTCTCGTACAGAGTTAAGCATGGCGTAAGTGCGGTGTGCTGTCAGTTAGGCGTTAGCTGTAAATGGCCACTCTCGCTACTACGCGTTTTCAAGCGCATAGGTAGTTGGCCCCGGTTTGCTGTGAAGAAAAACCCGGGATTCGGTCACAGAGATTCATGAACCCCTGCAGGCTGTATTGTTCTTTAAGCGCTCTAGGCCCCTGTTTTTAGCATACTGCACTGTTTTCCTAAAGGATATGAAATGATGTTTTTGTGTGCCAAGGATTTTCTAAATGGTTTTATTACGAGCTCAAATCTATATGTATATATATACGGTTTTTGGTTTTCAAACCTATCATTGGTGGGCCTTTACGTGAGCATGCGAGGACGACGCTCACCCCTACAACAGATTGTTTGCAGGTACTGTGACGGGAAAGATAAAGAGAGATGTATGTGTGGAGCTTCATTCCTTCCTCGATGTTTGGTCCAAGTGTACTCCCTATTCCGGTTTTACCCTTTGAGTCATTTACCAGAGCCTTCTACATAAACAGTAAAGGTGTCACCCCGATTTGTTAACCATGTTTTAGATTTCTATTGTTGTCGCTAAAGTTTTAAATTGTCCCCTTTATTTTGACCACCTTCCGCGAAATTAGATAAACTCTGATGAATGTTTTAAGAATTTCATGTGGTGCCACTCAAAGTATTAAAGTTTAAATTTTATTTTACTTAATAAAAAGCCTACGACTTTAGGTTAATAAGTTGTTGGCACGTCCTTCGGACGTGTTGGCTTCTTATTGGCTTAAATTCGTGGCTACTGTAGTTTCCCCTCCAGGGGTGCTACAAAACACATCCATTTTTTACTACAAATTAAAACTAAGGCTCGTAATAAGAATCATCTAATGAGTCTTCTTCAATGTCAGAATTAATTTCTGGCAATTTATACATTTCCTCATCACCAGAGTCGTCGTCTGTTTTTTGATTTGGATCAACATGAATAAGCCTCGGCTCTTCATCACGAATTCGAACTGAACGACCCGCTTTAAATTATTAAGGCGAATTGTAAAGGATTTAGGAATACCTATTGCGATGGGCTCTTGATACGCAACATCTTCTTCCTCGTCTTCGGCCTCTCCAACTATAGTCGGCCGGTAAATGTTTTGAGAGTGCACAAGGTTGACTACTTTCTGGCGTGAGTCCGAAACCGGGGTACGATAACAAAAACACGAGAAAACCAATTTAGAACCCTTTGTTGTCATTTATAGCATTGGTAAATAGGGTTCGGTCAATCCGGTGACTTAAGGGAGTTCATGCAATAAGAGTTAGTGACGTTTTACACAACAAACATAATTACACATTTACAATTTACACAAATTTAAGGGGGGTTTAAAAGATATTTCTAAAAATCTAAATTTCGAAAATAAATCCTAAATTAAATATATACATGTGATCATCATCCACACACATAACCAAGCATGAAAAACCATCAAGAACACGTAACAAAATTTCAAAACAATTCGGGGCAGCAAGCAAGAATCGACATATTCATATACTTATCTCAATTCCAATTCTAGTTAGAGACCACCAGAGATTCATCTAATCGTTAAGACTTCTAATATATTTAGAATCAACTCCAGCGTATAACCCTATATTATGCTAATCAGTTTAAAGACACACCAGCGTAGAAATTAAACACAAAGAAGCACATAAGCGTAGTAAGCCGAATTAGAAACATGCAAATATATAATGGCGAGTGAAATTAAACACTCATCATATTTGAATCATACATATTTTCATAACTATGATAACCCTAATAGACAATCTAAAATGAAACAACTTAGTGTATGATGCAATCTAAATTCTCTTAGCAAGTGAAACAGATACACAAGGAGAAACCATGACCTTGGGCAGCCCTCATGCATCGATTTTATATATGCAAGCTCATGAAAATAAATCAAGAAAATCATATAAAAACATTTGAACCTACTGCCCTAAATCATTCAACAAATTAAAACATGTATAAGATCATACAATCACAACATAAACAACATCATTGAATTTGAAACATGATGATTGTATAAAACCAAAAGAGAACAAAGAATTCATTACAAAATCATAAAATAAATGAAAAGTACAAAGCCATGATAGTGTCACACTTTAAAAACCTTGGAAGAGGTTTGAAAAGGTGGTGAAATTGGATGAAAGATGGAGGATGATTTTTAGGGTTTCGGTAGTGGTGCGGCTATGTATTTCTTGAAAGTATTTTGGTAGGGTTTCGGCAAGGTTTCTATGGTAGTGAGATGAGGTTCTTCTACCCTTTTATTCATACTATTTATAGGGAAAACCCTATAGGGGTCGGCCAAAAGAAATCCTAAACCAAAAAGGTTTAGGTTTTCTTTCTTGAACTTGGTATTGCTTGACCTCCAAGACATAGTGATTCTAGAGGCTTCTATGGCCGAATCATGGACTTGTAATTCTTAATTGGACTTGGCATTGGACTCTCTTTCATGGACTAGGCTTCATGGATCAGCTGCTTTGTTTCCCTAAGTCCATCATGAACACTTCCTATCGGCGGCAGCAGGTTACTCTGTTTCGGCAGTCCATCACCAATTCAGGCATATCTCTCTCCAGAAAATAGATATGGATGTGATTCAAAATGTTCCAGAAAATAGACTCACACAGCTTTTCTTTCATATATGGTACATCTTCTAATTGCTTGTGACTTGTCCTGTAGAAATTCTAGAATTTGGGTGATGTGCCCAGGAAATTTCTGCTTTCTGTTGAAATTGCTTGCTTGGGCTCCTCTGATGTTGCCGCCTGTTTTGCTGCCTTCCATAGCTCCAACTCTCTGGATTCTTCCTCCCATGAACTCTTCTACATGTCACCTAAGTATCAGAGAAGTTAAATTAATTTATAACAATGCAAAAACTTTACAGAATCAACAAAACATGCCAAGACCCCAGACTAAATCTGTTTCTTGTTATTTCATGTAGCACGAAGTAAAATTCTGTATAAATCTTCTATTTTTAGCACGTTTTCATCCCTACATAACCAAAGACTCTTGACTCTATAATATGACTCTATTCTACGACAATAAGAGATAAACAAAGTACAAATAGAGGTAATAACATATTAAAAATGTCGCATTTTATGCTCCTATCACTTTCCACGCGTCACCCTTAACAAGGTCATCAAGATAAAACACTTGTTTTACCGATGTAGTAAAAATGAACGGGTCATCTTCGTAACAGTTTGTAGCAGTGTTCACTGATAAAATCTCATACTAATAGGTCTTCATGCTCTGTGGGCTAGTATCAAATCATCTACACTTGAAGAGGTGCACTGTCATGCCTTGCCCATAAACGAGTTCCACCACTAAATCGAGGACATCGTAATCGTCAACTCCATTCTGCCCACCATGCGCCATCACCCCAGAATTTTGTATTCTCCGTCTGTTGTCTCTCTATTCACATATAAATTGCACGTCATTCACCTTGCACATCGTATAAACTCTTGACATTATCAGCTTCATTGCTAGAAGTCTTAGTTCGTGCGATAAATTTGGGTGACCATCGATTTGAATATGGTTCATCTGCAACCAAACATTCAATGTATTGTAAATATGGATAATTATGTAATAAAAGAGTCATGAACAGAAAAAATTACGACCTAGCCAACAAAATAGTTTACAAACTCCTTGTTGTGTTACTCAAAATCGCCTTGAATGTCTGGACAGTATAAATGGATGTCTTTCTAGTATTCAACTTCTGGACAGTTAATTAATACCCACCACTGGGCTATGACTAGCTCATGTGGTTGCAACTTGTAGGAGTCTAGCAAAATTCCATAAACTTCAACATCACTAGAGACTATGGAAAGATTGTACTTCGGTACATCTACCGGTATGGTTTGCGAAGTTTCCTTCAACGCTCCTAAGTACAACTTCATGTAGGTGACACACTCGTGCGTAATATATGTTTCAGCTATACATCCTTCAAGCGCAGATTTATTAGCCACATAAGTTTTGTAGTCTCCAAGTTGCCTATAAATCAAGTTGCAAAGGGTTATGATTATATATTGAACATGTATAGTGAGGAATTTAGATGTAAAAAACATACCTTTCTATGAGATACATCCAAGTGTTGTGTACTGGACCGGTAATGATGTCAAAAAAATTTAGAGAAAATAACCTCTCAAATTTACACATAATATAAATGATGTCTTCTTGCATTTCCTGGAGGTTAGATTTTTTCACTTCCTGTGTCCATAACTTTTGGAAGAATCTTGACAACGCTACTAAAGGCTCCACCACCTGACGGGGAATGAACAATCGAATGAAAACAGGGAAGAGACATTGTAGCAGGCAATGTTCTAAAACTCGCTAGTCGCTAGTCGGTCGGCCGTCCAGGGATTAGCGAGTAGAGGAGTACTCGGAGGAGTACTCGGTTTTTAATTTTTGGATTTATTTTTATTTTTAAAACATATAATTAAATATATATATATATATATTTTAAAAGGTAATATAATGTCTAAAATAATAAAAATAGTTAATAAAACATTCCAATATTCAACAATAATGAGATATTAACAACTATTAGTCCATTACAATAACTCAATGAATTCTAAATAATAAAACTTATAAAAGCAAACATCAAATTCGATTCTTGCAAACAATCTCTAGCATATGTAACTAACTAACTATGCCTCAAATTCTTCTTCTCCGTGTCCATCTAGTACTCCTTCCGAATCAGACTCAAATTCAAAACTCATATCATCTATTTCATCTTCATCATCCGATATAAAATCATCCTCATGAAGTTCCCTAATTTCTTGGATTCTAGAACTTCTCCTAGGCTCTAAGCCACCATCCACTCCCGATTCCTCTCCAACCATTTCACTAGTAAGATCTGAAACATCATCATCATCACCACCATCAACAATCCATCCTTGTGCCATAGTAGCTTCACTAGCAATTAGTACATCCACATTCTTCTCTTTCTCTCTTCTCTTCTTGTTAAGAATCCTTGCATTGAATTGGACATAGACCAAATTATTTAACCTTGTTGTATCTAGTCTATTCCTTTTCTTTGTATGGATCTACATAATGCACAAAAAGAAAAAAAGAAGAAGATTAGTACAAGTCTTATACATACAATTGCAAAATCAATAAGCTAAATAAATACTTACACCCTCAAAAGCACTCCAATTTCTTTCACACTCCGATGAACTTGTGGTCAATGAAAGGATCCTTTTTGCCATTTTTTGCAAGGTTTGCACATTATTTCCATAAAGGTTCCACCATCCAACTAAGCACATAAACAAAATAACATGTAAATTAATCAAACAATATAACCCAAACAAACAAACAAATCAATATTTAGTTCATACCCGGATCATATGCATCATCATTTTGCTTGCATCCCTCCTTAGCCATATTTCTTCCAAATAGACCCTCTTTCTTCAAATACTTATGCAACTCTATATTTATCACCAAATTTTGAGTTTCGATGTCAGAAAATAATTTCTCAACACAAGTTAAAAATCCATCCATGACCACCTCATCATTTCCAATGCTTGGATCGACATATGTGTAGTAAGGGTTCAAGAGGTAGGCCGCTACATGCAATGGACCATCAAGTCGATCACGGGCTTTCACATCAACAATGTCAAGAATTGGGCGATAATGAGCTTCTTGATCTTTGAATACCTTTTTAATCTCCTCTTTAGCTCTACTTAGCTCTCCATATAAAAAGCCCATTGATGGCTTTCTATCCCCATCAACAATACGCAATACCTTGACTAAAGGTGCAAAAACTTTTAAACAAAGACTTACCCCATTCCAAAAAGAAGCACTCAAAGCAATATTCATGGCCGCCTTCCCTTTACACTCTTTGCATGCTTGGTTTCACTCCATTCACTACTAGTAATCATAGCTCTCAACTCATTCTTCTTCTCCATCAAGCTTTTCAAAGTAAGGAAAGCGGTTGCAAATCTTGTAACTCCCGGTCTCACTATGTCTCTTTTCTTTGAATACTTTCTCATCAATGCCAAAGTCTTGTGATGTGCATAAATGTAGATGGTGAAGCTCTTTTTAGGAGATTTCAGAGAGAGAGTTACTTGACGTGGAAATTTCAAATCCGTAAATCGATGAAGAATTCGACGTTGAATTTGCAAGTCCACCGTACCCAGCAAGGATTGTTACACCAAGATCATCACCATACTCTCCATCATCATCAACCGCACAAGAGTCTGAAGAAACATTTCACGAGCTACATCCGCCGTTGTTAGACGAGCCTGAATTTGAGTTAGAAGCAAGTCCATTTCTGCGCGGTTGTTTGAATTTCAACTTACCAAAGATGCCAACAATCAGAGAAGAAAACGGACATGTGACCGGATATGAAGGTGGAGCCGCACCGTCCAACATTACTTTTCCGGCCGTAGCTGAAGGCAAAACAAGTGAATTTGAGCTCAAAAGCGGATTTCTGCATCAATTGTCGAAATTCCATGGACTGTCGGGTGAAGTTCCGAATCATCATCTCCAGCAATTTCAATTTACTTGTGATTCAATGTGTCCAAGAGGAGCTGATTTGCAACATGTGAAGATGAAGGCATTTCCGTTTTCTCTTGAAGATCAAGCGAGAAGATGGTTATTTGAGCTTCCAACCAACCGCACAACCTTATAGGAAACTATGGTTCATGAGTTTCTGTTGAAATATTTTCCATCATCAAAGGTGACAAATTTGAGGAAGCAAATCACCGGAAGTAAACAAGGATCGGACGAAACTTTCTGCGCATATTATGAGAGGTTTAAATCTCTTGTCGCTTCTTGTCCGGCTCATGGAATTCATGAGGGATTGTTGTTACAATACTTCTATGAAGGGTTGCGGATTGCAGAGAGAGTTACTTGATTCGGCCGCTGGTGGTGCATTTTTGGATAGAGAGCGTGCGGACGCCAAACTGCTTCTGAATACTAGAGCGCTCAATAATCAGTAATTTGGAACATCTCAAGATTCCACAAGACATGTGAATGAGGCTAGTTCGAACTTGGCTCTTGAAGAGAAAATGGAGAAAATGTCGAACATGATGACACAGCTAATGAGATTGCAAGGAGCGCAAGTGTGTGGTTTATGCGTCGAGGGACATTTCACTGATCAATGTCCACAAATTGCTGCAAATGGAAGTTTTGAACAAGCCAACGCCGTTGGATATCAAGGAGGGCAGAGATATAATCAATTCTCGAATACTTATAACTCTGGCTTTCGTAATCATCCTAACTTTCGGTGGTCCAACAATGACAATGTGATTAGACCTCCTATGCCAAATGCCACTCAAGCTCAGCCGAATGCCATGACATTTCAACCTCAGCTGCAAGGACAATTTATGCCAAGGCTGCAAACTCAATCTAACGACTCGAATCTACCAAATTAAGAGTTAAACAAAGTATAAATAAGGATAAAAACACATTAAAAATGTAGCATTTTATGCTCTTATCACAAAAACCAAAGGAATTGAAAATATATGAAAACCTGGAAAATCATCCTTACTGAGAAAATTTTAAAACCATTCAAGTAATAAACCATGACATGCATTTCTTTAAAATAATTCAAAGGTTCACTCACCATACTGGCAACGCATCTCATGCGTCAGGTACGATACTCTAAACGTCCTCAATTAATTACCCCATATTCAGTAACGTTTTTCATGCCCATATACGGTTTCCCGACCGTAATAAAATATTCCTCCTTGAGCTTACTCTTGGGCTCTGAAACATTTCGTAACCCTTTTCTCTTAACCTCATTCAGCGTCTTAATCACCCGATTATCCCTAAACCTCCACAATTATAATCACGCAACACTAAGGTGTCGACAAAAGTGACCCTACATACTCCCTTAACCCATCGATCACAATGTAGGACGCGAAATGACTATCGAATAGTCTACCACCCAAATTTTTCCTGGTTTGACCATGAAATGTCATTGATTGACTTTAGTGTTGACCAAGTCTTTCCTTGGTTGACTAGGAAATTGACAATGACTTTCCGACTAATCGACAAGGATCAAACCCTAATAAGCTCGATAATCGTTGATTTATAAATTTGAATATTATTAGGCGCACTTTTAAGCCTATTTGCGTCCAATACTGAAATTAAAAATTACTTTTCCTAATCTGGCTCGATACTAAACTTACAAATCTCTCGACTTTTCGATCTAACGAAAAGTCATTATCGACATCTAATTGCAATTGATGTCATAAACTTTATAATTACATTTAACATTACTAATTCGACCTCAGATGGCAACCCTTGCCACAAAATATAATAATAAGTAAAGCAACTAGCCTTACTTGGAAATCAATAACACATTTAATCATTTCCAAAGTCTTTAATTACCCAAATCCTTTGGTCCGAGTACATCCATAAACCTGGGATAGAACGTGCGGAACCCATCTTAAGAGAGATTCCCTCGTAATTCCCCTTGAGAAGAGATAACACTTTACCCGAACCATATTCAACAGTCCAAACGACACCGAAATAGACCTCACGAAATATGAGGTTATCCCGATTACCAAATTGGATTTATACTAATTACTTTAGAGGACCTAGGGTCTAACTATTATTTATGACTGCACCTGTATCCCAGACAGTCTACCTACGTACCCTATATGCATGGATCAAGCCACAGTAGCTCTTATTTACTTTAGTTTTCTAACCGGTTAATTCCCACTTTTCTATTTAGCGTACTATTTAATAAACCCGCTAAAAGTATTATATCGTAAACCCGGAGTTCAACTCCTCTGCTGGGGTAGCATTAACATCTATTTATCTTGATTATTCCATGACAATTTCCAAACCGATAACCAACATCCAAACACATAATAATCACATAAATAAATATAATGGCATTCACGTAAATAATAAATCCACCATTAATGACACCCTTGTAATTATCCAAAGCTGCCAGGGGCAGCATGGTCATTCTAGCCTTAATGACAGCTTGTAATTAAGTAGAACTGCTAGGGGCATTTTAGGAATTTTTGCCTCAGTGGCAACCTTGTAATTTACTAGAACTGTCAGGGACAGTATTGTCTTTCTGGCCTTAGTGGCAGCCTTGTAAATATGCAAAGCTGCCAAGGGCATTTCTAGGATTTCAGACTCAATGGCATCCCTGTAATTAACCTGAATTGCTAGGGGCAGTTCTGAAATTTCACACCCATGATAAAAATTATTGATCTACCACAGTAAAATCCATGGATTTACCCCCTTTTTACTCACACCTATCACCGGTCGGCATGCTGACCGGATTTCTGCCATATTCTGGCATAGGGCCATCCAACAACAGCAACAAGCACTATAACATCCAACAACACACTTTTGACAGCAGAAATAGCAAAGAGAGGGAGATGTTACCTCACCGTGCACCCACGATGCATCCACCGTCCCCGATCAACGGCCCTGAACTCAACAGGGAGCTGAGTGGACGCTAAACGATGCCCCCTGCACCACCCACACCCTCCGGCAACACCGAGGACCCGATCCGGCTTAGATCTCCACCTCCTCCTTTTCGTCCAGACCTCCGGCGCAGCGTCTCCGGCTGCTAGGGATCTGGGCTTGCTGGCAGAGGCAAGGTGAGGCGGTAGTGAAGGCGGTGAGGTGAGACGAGCGGCGGTGTGACTCAGCTGTGGAGGTCTCCGATCGGCTGGGCACACAGTCGAGCAAGAAAGAGAGAGAAAGAGGGAGAGAAGGAGTCCCCCCCACTCGGCATCGATCCCCCACATACATAATCAAAAACCAACTGTTCAGATCGAATCTCTGATTGATCTGACGACTCAGATTGAATAATAGAAAGTTACTGTGAACAGTAAATAGATATTTTACTATTTACCACACAGTAACTATTCATTATCCCGAATAACTTTCACATATGAACTCTAATTAATTCATAAGATATACCCACGAGTTCGTATTAATATTCTCTACAACTTCCTCGAAGGAAGTTTCCCCAAATTCTCAACTTATTGCAAAGTCACATTTTTACGGTAAAACAAATAACCTTTAATATTCTCGTATGTTGAATAAATCCATATTAATCCGCCTGTAGCTCCGGAAAATATTCTGGACATATCAGAGGACTCGTATTAATATATTCTACACCCTCGAGGCATATAATCTATTTTCCCCAAAACTGAAAATATATGGATGTTATACTCGAATATTAATTCGAGAAAAGCTAATAGCGCGGTTACAACCTTTTGTAACCCGCTTGATCCTGGTAAAATGGTGAATATTGGGACAGGGTGTTATACTCTCTCACCTTGTTCTATATCTCTTTGGGGTAGAGTATCTTAGAGGTACGGTTTGGTGTTTTGTACCAAACCCGTAGTAACTTTTCCATCACTTTGCTCTTACTCTCTTATAATAACTTTTCCATATTACAAGATTATGTGTTGGGTTTATACAAATATGAGTAGTGAGTAGTCGGAATTGAGGCTAAGGCAAGCCCTAGCCAAACTTTTGTGTAACAATATAATTTTTCTTTTTAATTTGATGTAGATGCATGTTTGAATCTTAAGGCTTCTATACTAAATGTATTAGCTAGTTTTGTCACCTAGAAAACATGTTTATGGACTAATGAATTAGAAATTTGAAATTGATAACTTCTTGTATCCATGAGCATAAGTAGCCTTAGGGTAGTGGCTTAGTATTTCTTACGGAAAATAAGTTGCTTGAATTTCTTACTCTTGACTTAATGCATGTGTCGTGAGTTTAACCACTCTAAAAGATGGTTGGGTTTGCAATACATAACCCACTTGTGTTTTAAAGAGACATAAGTAGGACTATGGTTGTGTGATATAAATTAGCTCCAAAAGACATTGTTAGATTGCATGATTAGTTGGTTTCTTGGTAGCTTCACCAAAACGGTAGGGGAAAATGTGTCAAAAGCATGTTTGCATCATTTACGTGTCATATTTGTGCATGAGTATGGCTAGGAGCTATGTCTAGGTCTCTACTTTTCTCACTGATCTATTCTCTCATAATTTATTAGTTAGTTACCTTACTTGCACTTTAGACTTTAGTTAAATCAACTCAAAACCAACTCACTACTACCATTGTTAATATCATCACTTGGTGGTGTTGGATTCCAAAGGGCTTACACCATTAACTTGTAAAAAGGTAGACTTGCATGTGTTTTCTAGGTTTGTTTTGCGGTAATCTAAGCTAGGGTTGAGTTTCCCCCAATCCGTTGGGTACGATACTCTACTTTTTTCCTATACTAAAACTTAACCTCCTATACTTAGGAGTAGGTAACACACACACTTTTGTATTTCATTTAGACGTTAGGTGTGCGACCATTAGAACTTTCAACTGAAAATAGTTTCAAATCAATGAGACGCAACCAGTGGTATAAAAATTTACTGAAAAATAACCCATAAAGATAGGGCTACCCATAGGGAGAAAGAATGGTAAATTACGTTGACCGCAACTATCGGCACCGAGACTTTAACGGAATTACGTGATTTTTCAACCTTAGACGTATTTCACCATTCCGATCATATATTATTTCATGACTTTTTGAGTTTGAAGGTTCTACGTAGAGTTTGTTTTTGAAACGGAACATTTACTTAAAACTTTGTAACCAAGTTGTACAACATTAATAGGCATGTTGTGATTCTGATGATCAAACTTGACAAGCAAAAATCTGACAGACTGATATGACCATCATGATAAAATACACCGATGGGAAAAGATTCAACTTGATCCGACAACGTTAAGAGCTCTATCCGGACGGTCAATCCTATAAGTCAAATCTAAACGCAAAGAAAGGTCATTTTAACCGTCTAAATTACGTATTTTAGTCTGACCTTCAATTTACTCGAAGCGCCTCCACTTCGAGCAAGTCGTCGACTTTCGTAAGTACTCTCTCCGTCTTTGCATCCAAAAAGTGGGTCATCTCCCACAATTACAACCACAGTTTGGTCGACGACGACGGGGATGACCCTCCTCCTCCTCCTCTAATCTCCTCTCTCTCGCCTCACCTACGTCGTGGATCTGCAAACCCATTCCTCCACCCGAATTCCAGATCCACTTGCACACCTCTCAAAATGATTGACATTACCTATCTGACCGCGTTAACCACCTACTTCAGCTACGACCTTCTCTTCGCCTTTGGCCAAGTCCGAGATTTCTTTAGAAAATTCATCGACGGGTGGTTCATTGGTTCACAAGGCTATGCTCACATCTGTAGGACTTGAAGATTTCTACATTCGTTGACTTTATCTTCGAATTCAGGTAATTTGATCACGTATTCGCTCTCTTATGGGTGTAGATAGATTGATAATCTTCAGAGTTTTAAAACTACAAGGACGGTTTCAATAGGCCTATAGCAAGTGCTCATGATGCTTGGTTTGATGTTGTTGAACGTTACTCCAATGACTACAACAAGACACTCAAGTATCTCTTTCTGTATTCGCTTGATATTATGTTGCTTTGATTGATATTTAGACCCTTTGTCTTTCTCAATCTGAAATCAATAAAGTTCTTAGCGTTTTGCTCTGGTTTTTCACATTGGCGCTTTCTATTGCAAAAAGGGAAGAGATTTATGTCTCATTAATCCTCCCTTGTTGTAATTGTCAAATTTAGTAAAGGTTTTTGGTTTCTCCCAGATGTGTTTCACTTTTGTGGAGTTTTTTCTGTGGTTTAAGGTAGAATTGGGTACCTAAATTCGTACTGTGGTGGATAGAGTTATGGATGTGAATTCTGATTCAGTGTGTGATGTAATGTAGATTTCATGTCATTTGTTGAAGTCTTGAAGAGGGCCAGTACTGCTGCTTCCGGCCAGCAAATGGCGATAGCAAGACCCTGCATTTTCTCTTCTCAGAGTTATCAGGTCTGGTGCCGCATTGCTTAATGGCAATGTGCGTGCCATATATCATCTGTGTAGTTGTACTGTAAAGCTGAAACTTGGTTATGAGATTATACATATTATATGCAGTAGTTTTCAGGTCTAGTTGATTTGAATGTTGAAACATAAATTTTGGTCATTTGATCTTTTTGTTCATATGTCATTCTTATAGATCGAGTCTTTTATTTAGGCAGTAGTTGCTGCTCTATTAACTAATATTTACATTCTCGGTTTAAATTTGTCATCAGACATTGACATAGACACAATAGGTTTGCAATTTCAATTCAGTGTTCTACTACAATTGTTCCATTGACATTATTTTATCTTGAGTTATGGATGTGTTTCTTTTAATTTTATTTTTAATTTTTTTATGGCCTGGTGTTGGAAGGCATAACCATAACTTATTTACGTAAATATATGTAAATTTTGTAATTGAAAACTTCGTTTCATGTTTTATTGCAGGTTACCTGATCTGCATTAGAGGAAGGCTAAGAGGGCAGCACCAACCCGTCTTGAGTTTTCAGATAACTAATATCAGACTGTGGTAGGTTCATGGTAGTATAGGTCAAACATAGAAACTGATTTTCTGCTTTTTAACTTTGGAAGGTGTTGAACACTTCAATGCATGCAGTCCTTATTTGCTGGTTTTGATGCCAACTAGCTAGCTATGTTGCTATGTTGTTGAACTCTATTGATACCAACATAGCCTTTTATTTTTGGCAATGTATGTTGTACTTGGAAATGGCTATAAGTTGGCTAGCTATCTTTTTATATAAGTATTATGTTGGTTTAATTTATACAGTTTGATTTCCTTATGCATGGTTCATAATAAGGTGTTTGAGTATTTCTGCTAAATGAATGGCTGTTTTACCATATGAAAAATACTTTTGTAGCTAAAACAAACGGCATAAGCATTCAAACAAGCGACATATGTTAACCCAGATCTTCATACAGTCGACAGAAGAATGCAGTGTCATAGGGCATTAGACGACATATTTCACCATCAAACTACCTTAAAATGTCATTTGAGGATAAGCGTATCAAATTTGCTATCCCACAACCTACATAAAACAATTGTTCAAAACTCATCTATACCACATAAAGGAATAAGATTTGTCAATGCATATCAGCTAGTTCAATACATATATGTAGTATCAAACAGATCCACACGTCAAATGTGATGGACAAATTTTGAATACTCTTTCTTCAGTCGACACTTGAATCTAGACTATAGCTCAATGAGACGACAAAAGTGTTGACAAACCTGTATTATTCATTCGTTAATGGACGATTATATGTCGTGCTATCCAAGATTAAAGCTAGAAAACTTAAAAATATGTGGTATGAAGATAATTCAGATGGCAATTAGTCGTTGTTGGTACTCCATTCAGATGACATGAATTATAATAGTTTGACAACATAAGATGACATATAATTGTCACTAGAATAATGATCTAACCACATTTTTTTCTATCTGTTGATGTTGTAAATCAATTATGTCAACGTTTATATGTAGTGTGAAACTAAAAAAATGTAATATACATCAATAAATCCATCCTTATTCTTGTTTCAGTCGACATTTAGATGTCATAGGTAGTTCATACAGACGACATAAGTTTCTGAAACTTTTCAGCCTCATCTCATATCAGACGACAGTGGAGAACTGCCGTCTGAGGTTAATCAGACGGCAGCGAGACGGATGACATATGAAAAATGTTCAGACGACAGATTTGGACTGTCGTCTGATGATATTTATGGCATAGTGGCAGACTGGCGGTGCATATGAATGTTGTTATATGAATAGGTTTGGTTTCAAATGTAAGTTGGGTTTGATTCGGGTTTACTATTTAGGTGTTCAAGTTTAAAGTGTAGGGATTAGGGTTTTATGGTTTATGGGTTGTCTTATTTTATCTACGTTTCAGAGATTTGTTGTACAATATTGATCAAATTAGCAAAATTTTCATATTAAAAAAATACACACTTCCGCAGGCGCATAGCCGGATATTATGTTCTGGTACACGTGTCAGATTCATATTTGCGGCACAGGGTTGACATTGGGTTTTTAAACACAGCAGATTTCCTTCCATATAGAACATCGACATGCATTTTTTATACAAATTTTCAAGTCATAATATCACCGAACTCGACCTGATCTTCATTATTACTGCCCGTTAAGGGAAACATCTCTGAATCAAAACTCACATCCTTGTTCTAAAGTATCGTATCACAGAATTCTGCAACCCACAACCATCTTCTGAAATGAGCTACACATGTATCAAAAAGAACATTGAACAAATTGTTTCAAAAACAAAAAGAACATTGAACAAAAATCACGAACTACACCCCGAATTGAGGGATACAAACAATGAAATCCTGAATCCCAATTTTAACTGATGATTGATCGATGATCAAACTAACACCGAGGCAAATCAGCAGGAGGAGGCTCTATTGTTTGCAGCTCCCCAACTCCATTGTCGACCAAGAAAACCATGCCCAAACCCCAGTTGATATGAACATCCAAGTGACAATGCATCAACCAAGCACCTATATATAAATGTCAAATAGGCATGCATGAGTATTAAGCCAGTGAATTGTATATATGTATAAATAATAGTACGTATGTAATCTGATTGCTAGGAATTAATGTTACCTGGATTGTCAGCTACAAATCTGATGACTGCCCAACCATTTGCAGGCACCGACACAGTGTTCCTCAGAGGTGGATCAACAAGGTTAAAAATTTTAGTATCATTCTTGGCATTGAAGTTGCCGAAACCCTGTGCAAGAATGTAAAAATCGTATCCATGGAGATGAATTGGGTGGTTCTCAGGTGTGACGATACTTGTGTCTTGTAACACCACCTGCACTCTAGATCCATACTTCATCTTGTATCCCTTTGTTCCAAAAGTCGGTTGCCAAAGCGAGCGGCTGACATTCCCTGTGTAATCGAATTTCCTTGGCGGGTTGGCTGGAAAATCAGTAGTGTAAACTCCAGGAATGTTCTGCTGGTACGCTTGGAGAATGGACATGTTGCTTGGAAGTACAAATGCGACATTGTTCATGCTAGCAGAGAAGCGTGTGCCGTTGGGGCCTTGGCATCTTCTAGATCGAAAATGCTTAGGGCATTTGTTGAGTCCAAGACCTATTGTGAAGAAGAGGTTCTCGTCGATTTCTGTAGGGACCTCAACTTTTCTAGGGCTTCTGAAGCTCCTAGTGAAGACATCTGCAGTGTTTGTATCATTGAAAGCTGGCAGTTGTGGCATTATGGGTTTACTCTTTTTGCAGCTAGTAGTGTTATTGCAACGGACGGACTTGTATTCAAGAATGGCTGTCGTGGTAGTGTTGTCAAATGGAGCATTTTGTGCACTGAAATAGGCGTGTGCCGCCATATAGTATCGAGATGCTGGCTGATCTCCGGTGATTAAAACATCGGTTGTCTGGCCGGGTCCAAGCATGAGAACTTTGGTGGTGAAATGCTTGGTGTAGGAAGCATCCGCACCAACCACCGTCAGTTTATGGTTGGCAACGGAAAAGAAAAGAGGTTGGTTAAGGGCAGCATTTATCACTCTCAATAGGTTAGTCTCGCCGGAGTCTATGGGAACTACGACAGTTCCTGTGTAATAATCACACAAATTGAATGAGTTGCTACATTTGCAGAATCTGTTTAAAGCAAATTTATTCCGTAGATGTGTTAAACGTTGCATTTCATTTGTTCCTAGCTCTACCATGTTTTATTAGTACGTGTATATATTCAATATGGAGTTGAACAGTTGAACCAAACCTTTGCTGGAGCAATTGTAAAGATCACCAGGCTGGCCATTGATGGTGTATGCGTTGGAAACATTCGGAGCTGCTCCGGTGCGAGTTGCCTGCCTCAGAACGTCAATAGGGTTAGCGTCCCACCACTCACCGAGAAGAAGAGTTTCTTGACGATTTGGTTTAGGGAATGGATACAAGTCTCCCTGTTTGGGATGAATAATAAGAGCTCCATACACGGTGGCTCTAAGCCATGAGCTGTGTGCGTGCCACCATAGAGTGCCTTCTTGGCCCTGCACTGTAAACCGGTAGGTGTAACTCCCTCTAGGTCTAATAGGACATTGAGTAACAAACTCGGGTCCATCCGCCCATCCGGTTCTCATTTGCCGAATGCCATGCCTGAAATGTATGCATGTATATACGTAAATAACTGATACATAATGAATGCCGTGCAAGTGTTATATATATATATATATATATATATATATATATATATATATATATATATATATATATATATCTTATGCTGTGTAATGAAATTTTTTACCAGTGAATGGTGACGTTGTATCGAGCTTTGTTAGTGACTTTGACGACAAGAGTGTCGCCATTGTTTACTTCCAAGGTTGGTCCAGGGAACTGTCCATTCACTGTGATGCTGTTTTGGGTTTTGCACAGCCTCTTCACTGGTGTTGCTTGGATCTATATATAGTCAAGTTAATATTTGTATGTAATGTATTAAAAGATGAGTAACGTGTTCTAGAACTTACAACAAATTCATGGTGGTGAGCCTTGGGTTTGGCCAGGGTCGACGTTGCTGATGAAGCAAAGAGGAGGCAAAGGCCTAGCAGGAGAATACTACTGAGTGCATCCATTGATAGCTAGCTTCGTGTGCTTTAGCTAAGCTTTAGTTTGAATGTTGAGATGTTGGATTAGTGAGTGACAAAGTGATAGATAGGGGAGGCTTTTATATATGGGAGAATGTAGGTCTGTTTTGAGGTTGGAATGTAGATTACGTTTTGCCTGATGAACTTAATTAGTTCAACTCTATAAGAGCAGTTGTTGCACGGTTGCACCCACTCGCCTATACAACCAATTAAGATCAATAATGATGGTTTGCTTTACAAGTCTTCTTTCTGATTGAATTATGGAATTTCATGAGGCCTTTTTGCATGGTTATTTATTTGAGAAAGAAAAATGAATGCACATATTACAATCGCTAGAGTTGATGAACCCATTTGCAATCACAGTGTTACTTGAACCATGTAGGACTAGACTGGGGAAATTAACACACGATCGATTTTGGCAGTGTGGTTTCGTATAAGGTCAACATGACAAGAACACGTTAACTCGATAAAAAAAATGTTTGGCAAAATTTAGGTTTTATAAATTTGAGTGCATGTTTCATATCATAAATTAGAAAATAAACCAATGGTCAATTCAACTACCTAATTTACCGTGCATTTATCTATGTAACTTAATATATAGTCCACAATGGTCACGATCAAAATGATACTGTAGTCGGTTAGACAAGTATTTGTTAGATGGTTGGTTTATGTCATCTCGATCTAAAATCAAAGGTTGGATTTGTCGACCAACACCAGCATCTCTAACGACTATTCTGTTAGAACTTACTTGAAAATATAGCTTAACTCGAGTTGTGGTGGTAATTCTGTTATATGAATTAGGTTGCCAATCACTCGGATACTCACCCATCCACGTCCTTTTCTTTTTTCTTTAATTCGAAGATTACATAGAGGGAAGAATAGGAGATCAAGAGTCAGAGTTAGTTAGTGACTAAGACATCGTTAAAATAAGCGTTGTTTTGCTCCAACGTTGATTTAATTAGTGATTAACCATGTGAAGCATGTCGCTTACGACAACTCACAACGGATACTATTATGTTCAAAAAGGGCGAGTATGATAGAGGGCCCACATATCAGCTTGACCAACTCCAAGGGCTCTAGCACATCAACTTAATGTTATAGGTCCCTGTTAGAACAGATTTGTACCATTCGGTAATACTTGTGTGCAATGTGTGTAATAACGATGCGCAATGGCGACACACTATTTATAGTGGTTCACCTTACTTTCGGTGAGCAAGGCTACGTCCACTTAACTTGTATTAAGATATGTGTGGAGAATCGCCTCTTGTATTAAGATATGTGTGGAGAATCGCCTTTGTCAAGTGTTACAATGTTATTTACTCTATGTCCTGATTGTCTGATTTCAACATTGTCTTTAAGAATGAGGGCGTCTCCTATTTGTAGGAAGAGGAGACTCCCTCTATTTACATTTCTCTGATATGGGACTATATCTATGGGATGTGTTTCATGGGGCATGTCGGTGAGGCTGGCAGTATGACTTTCCAACGCCGGATCGACGACTTCCGAGTTTTGCTGTGTAGCTTGTGCAACATCCTTTGTGATGTATGTTGTAGTTGAGCCTTAGTTATGGCTTGTGGGCATATATAAATGGTGTTACTTATGCTTGGTAATGGAGGCATATAGTGTCTACTTCAACAAGTCCCGGAAGTCCCCAAATAAGAACATTATTGGTTGGGGAGTTCTAATCAAGTCTCCAAGAATAAGTAATGCCATGTATGGCGCTTAGCCCTACCAGTCCCCGGGCTCCTTAAGAAGAAACGGTCTCGACATGTGTATCATCATTTGTTGTTGATAGCAAAGTCTTGTATAGTCAATGGCGAAGTCGCGCTTGATTGCGCAAATGACATGTTCTCGGGTCCCGCCTTTTGGCGTAGATGGCAATCTCTTGGCCTTTTTCCAACATACACTACCAAAAAAAAAGACTTTAGCCGACAAAATAACCAAAAACAAGCGACAAAAAAAAATTCCACTTCAGCCGACGAAAAAAAATTGCGTCGGCTAAACTAATTTTTTTGTCGGCTATGGCGGAATTTTAGCCGACGCACATTTTTTTCGTCGACTATAGTCTGTGAACTTTAGCCGATGAAATTTGAAAAGTTTAGCCAACGAAATTAGGGTATTTCATCGGCTAAAGTACCTTTTAGTTACAAAATTGCATTACAGATATTTCGGTGTCCGATTGACTATTGTGATATTAATCTGGAAGGGGAATGGCCTACGAGTCAAACTCATCGCTAATGCCATGACATATGGGTTTTTTGGCCATCCGAGTTCGTCTAAGGCTTCAAAATGACGTTTTTTCTAAACACTTAACACACGAAAATGCCCATATCTACACCTATATGAGGTATTTTGATCAAACCTTCAACACAACAAACTCTCAACATGATGAGACCCAACTGTCCATCTAAAAATTTTGAGACATTTAACCCTCGATGATAGGGCTCCCCATATGGATAAATAATGGTATATAGTACGCATGTTGTGATTCCGGTCATCAAAATTTACAAACAAAAATACGACCTTTAGATATCATTAATATGTTGAAATATGTCTATGGTAAAAAATTCAACTTGATCCGATAAATTTAAGGGTTTCATCCGGGCGGTCAATCCCGTAAGTCAAACCCCTAAATTGCATTGACCGCAAATATCGGCACCGAGACTTTATCGGAATTACGTGATTTTTCAACCACAGACGTATTTCACCATTCCAGTCATATCTTATTTATGACTTTTTTGCGTTTGAAGTTTCTACGTAGAGTTTGTTTTTGAAACGGAACATTTACTTAGTAAACAAGTTATACAATATTAGTAGGCATGTTGTGATTCTGATGATCAATGTTGAGAAACAAAAATCCGACCGTCAGATATGATCATTATGTCAAAATATGTCTATAGAAAAAAATTCAACTTGATCCGACAACGTTAAGGGCTCGATCCTTACGGTCAATCTCGTAAGTCAAACCCCTTAACGCATTGAAACGGTCATTTGACCGTCTAAATTACGTATTTTGCCTGGACCTTCAACTGAAAATAGTTTCAAATCGATGAGACACAACCAGTAGTATGGTTATTTTATGAAAACTAACAACCAGAGATAGGGCTACCTCTAGGGAGAAAGAATGGAAAATTACGTTAACCGCAGCTATCGGCACCGAGACTTTACCGGAATTACGTGATTTTTCTATCATAGACGTATTTCACCATTCCGGTCATATCTTATTTCACTACTTTTTTTCATTTCAAGCTTCTACGTATAGGGTTTAGGGTTTTAGCCGACGAAATTAGGGTAATTTGTCGGCTAAAATTAAATAAATAAATAAAATAAATAACTTTAGCCGACAAAATTTATTAAAATTCATCGGCCAAAGTTAATTCAAAATTTTTGGCGGAGATTTTAAAAAATTTGAAATTTTCCGACTAAAATTTTGAACTTTAGCCTACGAAATTAGGGTATTTCGTCGGCTAAAGTTAAAATTTTCTATATCTTTTAATTTTTTCCTCCTCCTTCTCCTACTCATTTTCCTCCTCCTCCTCCTCCAGCGACAACAACGTACTCCTCTCCTGTCACATCCCGGTTCTAGAACCAATTTACGGTCGGTTACTACCCAAGTTACCTTCATCTTTAACCATTTCGTAGTAACCGTTTTACCGTAAGAGGTCAAAAAGTTGACTTTTCGTTAAGTCAGGAATTTGGGAAAACTTTCTTCATGAAAGTTGTAGAGGGCGTCATTACGAGTTCGTAGACACGTAGCACGCTTAAATCGAAGTTCGTATGAAGAACTTATGGTCAAAAAACAAAAGTTACTATTTGGTGAAAAGTCTATATATAGTGGGTTACTGGGGTAAAACGGTGAAAAGTCAAAAAGTTGAAAAATCACTGTTCACTGTCGAAATCCTCCGAAACCCGACAGTTTTTTTCGCCGGATTTCATCACCGGATTTCTCCTTCGTTCGGCAGAGTTAGGCGTGTGTTAGGTATCAATTTGAAGCCTGCTTTATCGCCTTGAAGTTGGGAGTGGTCACCGGAGCCAACTCGCCGCCGTTGGGAAGAAAGCGGCGAGAAGGGGCGGCCTGAACACTGTTCATCGACACCGGATTTCTCCCTCCTCATGCCACCTCTCGGTCAGTTCTTTATATGGTTTTGATGGGTTTGATGAGTACTATAATCCCCTAGAATTTGGTAGCTTGATTCGAAGTGTGTAGGGAGAATTGAAGGATTGAAGTTTGAATTGAATTTTATTTCGGGTTCTTGGATTTTTTGTCGATTGACCTAGTTAGAGGCCGAATTGGCCTTCGAGTTGAACTAGGAAGTGGTTCCAATTGACGAGACGAAGCTGCTGGTAAAATTTAGTGGCGATCGGAGGTCGCCGGAGTTTGGCCGGAATTCTCTGCCGGCGGCGGAGCTGCCACTTTTTAGGCGGTTTTTCGTGCCCATTAAATTGTAAAAATTAAGAGAAGGTCATTGAAGAGCAGTTTCTAATTGTTGGAGATTTATTTTATACGGTTAGTATTTTTGGAAGGTTTGGTTAATTAATTGGATAATTAAATGACAACCAGTCGTTTAGGAAGTACCAGCTAGGCTTGAGGGTGTAATTAAGAGTTTTTACGCTAATGGGGTATTTGAGGTCGACTCCTCACGTTTTTCTAGAGGTGGTTAAGGATGAAGGTTAAGGGTAGAGATTTATTGTTGTTGCCCTTACTTTAATTGTGGGTTTAAGACCTGTTTGTGTATTGTGAACAGGACGTGGGGGAGCTCGAGCTGAGCAGCCTTCTGGTAGCCGGCAGACTTAGCGGCATCTGTGAGTGGACTTTTTTTTAAATATAATGCATGCCATAGACTCTAATTAGTTTCTCCTTTATATGTGATTTCCTCCATTTTAAGTTTTACGGTGATTTTGGGAAAATGAGAATTTTATACTTTTTAAAGATCAATGAGCCGAGAAAGAGGTTCCTACCTTTCCCGTGATTTTAAAGGATTTTCCTGGAATATGGATTTTTATTGTTATCACTGTTTTGGGTTATGGAGGGGGGTGAAATTTAAAAAGGGGAAACTTGGCTCTTGGATTTAAGGGTTTTGAAGTAAAGTCAGAGAACCGGTTTTGGGTTCCTGGAAATGTTTTAAATCCAATGTATTTGGGGTAAAGTCATGGGAGTTTTGACTTGGTTTTCGATTTATTTTTCCCATGAGGTTTTAAAAAGGATTTTGAAGGATATGTATATATGTATTGCATGCTAGCATGGACCCTCTCCAGGTGGAGTTGGTACCCTCTCTGGATAGTAGCTGGTCTGACCCTTTTCGGTGGTAGCTGGTCAGTATGACCCTCCCGGATAGAGCAGGTCAGGACCTTCTTCGATGGTAGCTAGTCGGTTAGACCCTCCCGAATAGAGCGGGTCATGGGACCCTCTCCGATGAGCTGGTCAATAGACCCTCTCGTGGTAGAGCGGGTCAGTTTTCTCATGGATGAGGTTAATACCCCACATTTATTTATGAATTTGAGTCAAGGGAATTATTTAATGATTTATTTATTCATTGTCTATGATTTGCGTGCATAAGGTTTTTCTTGGAAAACTCCAAGGGAAGACATTAAAGAAAATAAAGTTTTTATATTTGATTTTTGTCCACTCACGCTAATATTTTTCAATGTTCTTCCCTGGGCCCTTCGTTTTAAATGCCCAGATTGCACTGCTCGACCCAACTAGTCTTCGTGGAGGCCAGACATAGTTACCGTCATTTTCCGAACTATCAGTAGGTTCCGGGTTAACCTACTTGTAATCTTTCTCTGTTTTCACTTTTCTTAGATGCTCTGATACACATCAAGTAGTTTTATTTGTTGGTGAACTCCTAGGGATCTGGAACCCTATGTAGCTTTTAAATCTAGAGTTGTTGTACCTTTTGTTAAAAATTAATTAGATGTGTATCTTGTGGAGGTTGTTGGTTTTGGGAGCAGGATGGCTCCAGGAGTTTTCGGATGGATATTGGTTTTAGAAGTGTTCAATTAGGTTTATTGCAGGTTAAGGGTTGTCCACTTTTCAAGGGAGACTATGTCAAAATTTCGGTAGAATCTTCTTTGGGAGGTGGTCTCCGCAGGACTTACTTCGGATTAAAAGGGTTTAACACGGGGTGGGTCTTGACATCTCCTCCTTTCTCCTCTCCTCCTCCTTCTCCTCTCCCTCTCCCTCTCCCTCTCCTAGCCTATATATTCTCCTCCTCCCCTTCTCTCTCCTATAGCCGGCCTCCTCCTCTTCTCCTCCTCCTCTATTCTCCTCCTCCCCTTCTCTAAAATACAAGAAATAAAAAAAAGAAAAAAAATAAAATAAAATAATTATAGCCGACGAATTACCTTAAAATTCGTAATTCGTCGGCTAAAGTTAAATAAATAAAAAAATAATAATTGTAGCAGACGAATTTTAATAAAATTCGTTAGCTAAAGTTAAATAAAAAAATATAATAAATATAGCCGACGAAATTTTATTAAAATTCGTCGGCTAAAGTCCAGAATTTAAGCTACGAAAAATTTTTCGTCAGCTAAATAAATGACTTTAGCCGATGATGAATTGTAATTTCCTCGGCTAAAGTCTTGGCCGACGGCTTTTCACGACGACTTCTTAGCCGACAATATTTTGTACTTAGCCGACGAAAATTTTTTGTCAACTAAAGTACTGATCCTGGTAGTGATATTAATTTTGTAACAGAAAATACTGGTAGTGGATCACTTATAGTGATAGGTGAATCAGTAGATACCGGGCAGTGTGTGAGGGCGTTATCTCACAGCGGTATGCATAGCATCGTAGAGTATTACCGTGTGAGGACATGTTATCTCATAGCAGTATGCACAACATCATAGAGCATTACCTTGTGAGGACGTGTTATGTCACAACGGTATACACAACATCATAGAGCATTACCGTGTGAAGTCATGTTATCTCACAGTGGTATGCACAACATCAAAGCATTACCGTGTGAGGACATGTTATCTCACAGTGGTATGCACAACATCAGAGCATTACCGTGTGAGGACATGTTATCTCACAGCGGTATGCAACAGCATCAGAGCATTACCATGTGAGGACATGTTATCTCATAGCGGTATGCACAACATCATAGAGCATTACCGTGTGAGGACATGTTATCTCACAACGGTATGCACAACATCGCAGAGCATTACCGTGTGAGGACATGTTATCTCACAGCGGTATGCACAACATCAGAGCATTACCGTGTGAGGACATGTTATCTCACAGCAGTATGCACATCATCAAAGCATTATCATGTGAGGACATGTTATCTCACAGCGTTATGCACAACATCATAAAGCATTACCGTGTGAGGACATGTTATCTCACAACGTTATGCACAACATCATAAAGCATTACCGTGTGAGGACATGTTATCTCACAACGTTATGCACAGCATCAGAGCATTACCGTGTGAGGACATGTTATCTCACAACGGTATGCACAACATCATAGAAATCTGCACGTGTAGCGAAGGCATAGATTACAAAGGCACAAGTCTAAAAACTCTTACAGAGATATGCGGAGGAGGAGATAAAGATGTATCTTATGAGGGCCGTGAGTGTTAACAGCGAGAATGAAGTAATGGAGATTGAACGTCATGATGGCACGTGTCTCCATTTTACTAGGTGATGGTCGGTTACCAGCATTTAATGGGCATCATCGTAACCGATCTGTCGCTTCAATTTTTGCGCCATTTATGGATTCCTATGAACATGTGGCACTCTTTCGACGGTTGGAGCCAAAACACGGAACGACTGTTGTTAATTTAGTGTCAGTATATAAAGAGGGGCTCAAGTTTCATTCTTCATTTGTGCAAGCCGAAGCTCTGTCGAATTGTTGAGAGAGTGCGAGGAGCTGCCGAGAAGCGTCAAAGGAGGGACTCATGTGGACGTATCATCAGGTTTGTTCCTCTGGCTTCCACATAATGTATGCATATTGTTGGGTAGATTAGTGCGCTATGAATAGATTACCGTGTTCAATAGAGGTTGAGGCATAGCCTAGGCTAGATCTAATTGTAGATCTAACTCTGCTGACATTTTTAGGTTTAGGACGTTTGTGACGGATGTCCGAAAGGCAAATCGTTGTAGAAGATTCAGAGAAAACGAAGTCATCGAGTAATCAGATTGCGTCATTCAATCCCGTTGCCAACTTTATTTTGGGCTTTGAGCCGTCCCCAGCAGCGCAGACTTTTAAGAACGGGCTGGAGTTATTCGTTCTCGATAAACTGGCGAAGCATGGTCAAGGTTGTGAACAGCCAGAGCCAATAGTGATGAGTGATCCGATAGAGAAGTATATGACACGTCCTGATGGGAACGAACGTCATGAGAAGAGGGAAATCGAGAATGCAAAGGCGAATCTAGGAGGAGGGAAGGCGAGTTCGTCAGGGCGGGTTCACGTAAAGGCAAATCCCGTATCCTTGAGACTTGCGAATAGAACTGCAATCGACGAACTCATTGTTCTATTGTTTGTGCGAAGGGTGGAAGGGTTGATGATGTAGTATAGGATGCCTCAAACAGTGGCGTTACGCCATATCGAAGATGGTGAGCTAGCAACTCAGCTGTCAGAAGGTGAAGCGCTGGTGAGCGAGGTCTTGGTTCTACATGAGTTAAAGCTTCCATTTGACCAATGGTTGCGCTACATGTTAATCGAGCTCGGAGTCACCCTTAGGAAAATAGGGATGAACATGTTTAAGATCTTAATGTCGATGGCGGCGGTCTGGGAGATGTGTGGGTGTCAGCGCCCTACCGTGACAGAAATCACACACTTCTATGACCTGCGATACTGAAGAAGAAGCGGGAAGTGAGGGACAATGACATTGGTGTTGCGAAATGATAACAGGAAGAAGCATCCAAACTTGTACATCGGGGGGATGTCGGAGTCTGAAAATGAATGATACACCAATGCGTTTGTCGCTGTCAAAGGCTGGGTGTCACACCCCACCTGAAGTTTATGGTAACTTTTAATTATCCATCCGGTTAAAATGAGAATTACCATTTAACCTTTTTACTTTTCACCTTCTTTGAATCTGAACCGTTAGATCGATTAGGGTTTTGATCTCAACCGTTGACTCGAGTATAAAAGGCTTTAAGGGGAGTTGACTTCGGTCAGAAAACTGAACTGGAGGTTGACCGCGGTTTTCTCTCTCTCGATTCCGTCTCCACCTACGACTGTGCTCCGATCGCACCTCTGTCAAATGTTCATCTCTCGGCGGCGCACCGGTGACCAGAGCTTCGCCTCGCCGTCCCCAACACGTCTATGGTTGTGGGTTTCCTTATAAAGCTGTAGAGAGAGAAAATCGAAGGAGAGAAGGCGACTGTCTTCGATTGGGTTTTCCGGCTTTAGCCGCGACGGCGAGTCGGGATGGGTCCTGAAGCTTCACCTCAGCATCCTGATCGTTTGTATAGCCTTGGTTTTTGAAGAAAGGCGTTTGGGAGAGATTTTCGAAGAGGAGAAACATTCGGAATTTCTCGGCCATGGATCGGTGTCCTCCGGTCACAGGCGAAGGTAATTGAGGTATGAAAAACTATCTACTCATGAAGCTTTACGTATCTGTATAATTGGATTGGAGTTTGGTTAAGTTTTGGAGGAAGTTGGGTTTTGGGTATTGTTACTGTGTTCGGCAATGAAAACAGTGACGATAGTTATGGTTATGGTTTCAGAGTTTGGGTTCTAGGTTGAGCTTGTGTGCATGAGTTGGAGTTCTTGTTTATCTGAAATCTATAGTAGTTTGGTGATGTGAAGTTGAGGCTGTGTTGTTGAAAAGAGAAGGAACATTTGAATTCTGAGCAGTGTGTGTGTGTGTGTTCCTTGGCAGTAGTGTTGATGATTACAATGGTTTTAGAATTGATGAAATTGTAGAGTGGGCAAAGGAAGTTTGAATGTTGCGTTTTCAGTTTCTTTTTCTAGACAGGGTTATTGTTGTGTGTTGTGTGTTGTGGTTGGAGTTGTTGTTGGTGTAGTTGCTGCATTTTATTGTTTGGTGTTATTTGAATCGTTGTTGGGTTGCTGATTTAGTGTTGTTTACGTGGTTTCATGTCTAGAACTTGGTGATCGAGAAACGGGGAAACTCTGGCGAAATTCCGGCAAGTCACCGGAATCCGGCGAAGATTCCGGTGATACAGTAAAACCGGCTGAATGCCGAAGAGGTAGGAATCGAATTCCTGTTAAGCTTTTAGTCGGGAAGTACTGATAATTCCTAAGTTGAGTAATTACGGAAAGATTGGACGTAAGTAGGAAGTTTCCATTTTGGGAAACTTGCCATTCTAAAGAAGACTTACCAATTTAGGAAACTTTCCATTTTGGGAAACTTTCCCTTTTTGGAAGGTTTCCATTTATGAGAAGATGTTAAATCAGGTTGAAAAGGTTAAAGAAAAGATAGAATTCAAGTTAAAGGTTTTGAAGTTAATTAGTGAAGTATGGGAATTATAATATGTTGACCACTCTAGTGGTTGAGGGAGATGTTGACTCCTATTAACGGAATTGTCAAGTTAATCGTGGAAAAACAATCGGATAATTTCATTATCGACGTATCGACTCACAATAAGTAAAGAGAAAAATACTTATGCTAAAGTGGCGTAAACGGAAACCAAACTTCGAGTCGATAATCGGAAATAAGTATGATGTTTGAAAAGCTGTTAAAAAGAAAGGAATTTGGTCAACACGTGGTCAAATAGGATTTCCTGGTCAAACTAGGAAAAGACCAAGTTAACTATGGAATGACTAATATAATGGTTTGTCTGTACAGTCTCTGGTTGAACGTGAGACGGGCTCGACTACGCGGTTAGTTCGAGGGTTTCGCTCGAGGAGCTTTCCGAGCGGGAAGAAGGTCGTAATAGTACTGTGAGTGGACTTTTGTTTTAAATTAAATTGCATGCTATATACTTTAATTGGTTTCTCCTGCATATATGATTTCCTCCATTTATATGTTTTACGGTGATTTGGGAAAATGAGATTTACGGATTTTAAAGGCAAACAAACCGGGAAAGAGGTTCATACCCTTCCCGTGATTTTTAAAGGATTTTCCCGGGGTATGGTTTTATTGATTATCACCGTTTTGGGATTATGGAGGGGGATGATTTTAAAAGGAGAAACTTGGCTCACGGATTTAAAGGGGTTTTCGATTTATTATTCCCACGAGGTTTTACGAGGTTTTACAGGTTTTACAGGTTTTAAAGGGATTTTAAAAAGGGAAAAGGATATAAGGATTGTATGCTAGCATGGACCCTCTCCAGATAGAGCGGGTACCATCTCTGGATAGAGCAGGTCGGGGACCCTCTCCAGTGGAGCTGGTCATTAGACCTTCCCGGATAGAGCAGGTCGGGGACCTTCTCTGGTAGAGCTGGTCATTTGACCTTCCCGGATAGAGCAGGTCAGGGACCTTCTTCGGTGGAGCTGGTCATTAGACCTTCCCGAATAGAGCTGGTCGGTTTTCTCGTGGATGAGGTTAACACCCCACATGATTGTTTATATTTGAGCCAAGGGATTTATTGAATTATTTAATGTCCATGATTTGTTGCATGCGGATTTTCTGAGAAAACTCTAAGGGAGAGCATTAAAGGAAAGTAGAGTTTTTATATTGGATTTTCGTCCACTCACGCTAACAGTTTTTCAATGTTTCTCTCCTGGGCCCTTCGTTTTCAAAAGCCCAGTGGTGCAGGGTTCTAGAGCGGAGGTCATGCGCGTACAAGAGTCGAGGCATAGTCGATCAATCCGTTGCCGCTTGAAATTCTTTAGGGTAATCTTCTTTGTAGACTGCTCTGACTAACCCAGTTTAGCTAATTAAGTAGGTTAGGGAGCAGGATGCCTTCATGAGTTAGGGTTTGTTGTTAGATACTCATGGAAGTGCTGAGTTGGAATGTAGGAAGGGTTGGCCATTTCAAGGGGGTTTCGGTAAGAAGTTCCCTTGAGGTGGTCCCCGCAGGATTTACTTCGAGTTAAAGGGATTTAACTCGGGGTGGGTCCTGACACTGGGAGCTTGGAGGTAATGACTCTTGTGGGACTTCTCCTTACAGGTTAAAGTCTTTCTTTCAAGTGATCTGGGGTGGGTTTCGTAACAGCGATATAATATTACATGTGTATGTAACATTTGTATCATGTTGCTTTGCTTGTGCAGAAAATAGAGTGTTCTTGCTATTGGATATCGAGCGAGAGAGACTACGCCGTGTAGGAGATGAAGAGGGCGCTAATGGCGACCAAGAGGGAGTTGGCACTGTTGAAGGCAAGAAATGCCAAGCTGTCGGCCGATCTACTTGAGCGAGAGCAGAAGCTTGAAAACGCTCGAACCAAGGCTTTGGAAGATGACACAGAAGTGGATTCCATGAAGTCTGAGGTGGAGCTGACTCTCGCCTTCTTAGCTCCGCCAAGTCGGAGGTGGAGTCCCTGCAACACGTTATTGCCGCTAAGAAGAAGGAGATGCAACAAGCTATGGCGGCAAATGAAGGAGAGCTAAAAGGAGTTGTCGCCAATTATATGAAGCCAAGATGCAGAAGGCCATAGATGACGCTGCAGTGGCCAACATGCAAGAGCTAATGGACATATGCTGCATCGACTTTAACAAATATTTGGAGTGGGAGCAGGCTCAATCTACCAGGAAGAGAGAACCTGTCGGGGTCTAGTCTGTAGAAGAAGGTAAAAGTGTATCCTCTGAATTATCATTTAATAGTGATAGGTCAGATTCTAACCCTGAAACGCATTCTCCTACTCCACAAAAAGAAAGACGACAAGGGAGACGGGAGCGGTGGAGAGAAGCTAAGGAGAAGGAAAAGAGTGAGCGGAGTAGGAATAGGGACTTGGGGGTGGTAAGGCGGTTTCTTGCATGAACATGGTCTTACGTAAATCACTCTTTTTGCTTAGTTAATGTAATAATGTTATATTAAGCAGCGGATTGCTTTATAAATTGTGTGTTTTATATAAATCGCCTTTACAAAGTTAGTATTCCATGAGTAAATGAAATCACTGGGAGTATTATTTTGTTCTTAGTGGTTTAAACTTGACTGGTAAGATTGAGACGCTAGGTTAAAGAACAATAACTTAGATAATACTCGTTTCATTTTTAAAATGGCGTAAAGTCAGTATAAATGAATGGGGGATACCAACTAGATCGTTTTAAGAGGGTGAAGTATAACATAAGATTTATAGTGGTTCGTCATTCCGTTTGCTGGAATGGTTACATCCACTGAAAAGTTTATTATAAGAATTTGCTATATTAATCGTTACATTAATAGTTGCAAAACTTTGGTACTCAAGCATACTGTGAGTAACATCGTCTTAAGTGTTGCACATTCCAAGGGTGATTGGTAACCTTTCCGTCCTTGTCTTTGATGTAGAATGTACTTGGGCCAACGGCCTCCACAATATGATAAGGTCTTTCCCAAGAAGGGCGTAACACTTTGGTTTTGGGAATGACTTCTTTTTTTCTTGTTTTACAAATTTTGGAGATGAGCCTTGAAACGCTTTTCTTCTACCAAATCTTCAAGGAGAAGACCGTGATGATTTGTTTCGCTGTTGAAAAGATCGACTCTGGATGAGGGACACAAGACTTCCATTAGGAGAACGACCTCAGTGTCGTAGTCAAGCAAAATGGTGTTTTGTCGGTGGCCTTGGTTGGCGTTGTTCGCAATGCCCATAATACCTCTGGCAATTTCTCTACCCACAAACCTCTGCGATCTTCTAGTTTCTTTTTCAATAGCGTCTTGATCTTCTTATTATTTGATTTGATCTAGCCGTTGGTTTGTGGGTGGGCCACTAAGGCAAATCTAATCCGAAGACCCTTGATAGCTGCCCATTTGATGAGCTCATCGTTGTTGAATTGGGCCCCGTTATCTGTGATGATTGTATTGGACACAGCAAATGTTCTTCCAGATAAAGCTCTTAACCCTGCTTGTATTGATCTTGAGTAACGGCGCTGCCTCAATCCAGTTAGAGGTGTAGTCAATGAATATAATAGCATATTTGTATTAGCTTCTCGCTGTTGGAAGTGATCCAATTAGGTCTAGCCTCCAGTTGGATCCCAGCCATGAACCAACAATTATGGACAACGGTTCAGGTGGTGCTCTAGGCACGGTGGCAAATTGTTGGCACTTGAAACATCCCTTGGTGATTGCTTCAGCGTCTGCAACTAAGGTTGGCCAAAAATATCCATATTACATTGCTTTATTGGCTAGTGAGTGATATCCTGAGTGATTTCCGCTTTCCCCACTATGTATTTGGTCCAAGATGCTCTTCCCTTCTGCTGGAGTGATACATTTGAGGTGGGGGAACTTCAGCCCGCGTCTGTATTATTTGCCATTTATGATGTCGTACCTTATCGCTTTCCGGATCAAGGTCTGTGCTGCTACTTTGGTGGTTGGGAGTGTGCCTTCCTTTTGTAGGCTAGGATTTCATCCATCCAAGTAGGGTCTATATCGATGTAAAAAATCTCGGCTAGAGTTTTTCTTGTAGAGGGTTTGTCTAGGATCTCAACCCTTGTATCAGTGTAACATTGATGAGGCAAGGATGTCGCTATCCTGGCTAAGGAATCCACTTTCGTGTTTGCTGCTCTCGGAATTTGAGAGATGTTGTAGAAGGCAAATTTTACCAACAGTCCTTTGACATAGCCCACATATGTCGTTAGCTGGGAGTCCTTTGTTTGAAAGGAGCATGTGATCTGATTTACGATGAGCTGGGAGTCGCTAAAGATATTAATGTCCTTTACGCCGGAATCGATAGCCAAAAGCAGTCCGACAATCAATGCTTCATGTTCTGCCGCATTGTTGGATGCTTTGAAGTTAAACTTAAGGGTGTATTCTAGTTTGATCTCCCATGGGCCCGTTAGCAAGATTTCTACTCCACTACAATTCAACCTGACAATTCAACCCACTACCCGTTAACCGCCTGCTAACCGTCCGTTAAAAACCCGTCTGCTAACCGTCCGATTACATAACGGGTTAATGGGTTGTCAACCCGTTACAACCCGCTAGTTAGCGGACGGAAACGGGTTGTCTGTTGGAACCCGTTTAACCCGTTAAAGACCGTTAAGAAATAAAAAAAAGGAGAAAACATTACTAATCTATCTTCTTCTTCTTTTTTTTAACTTTATTTCATCTAAATCGTTGGACCAACCGCTAAAATAATTGTTTTTGGTATTTGATTAATAAATATACAGAAAAGATGAAAAAATTTCTTAACGGGTCTTAGCGGGTCCCAACAGGTTCAACCCGTTATAACCCATTAGCTTAACGGGTTATAACGGGTTGAACCCGCTAAACCCGCTCACCACTAAAGGCCGCCCGCTAACCGCCCAACCTTTTCATTTGACAGGTTAAACTACAATGCATGCAGGATAACCCATCCACATGCAAATTCCAATTTGACTTATGAGTCTTCGCTGCTTCCAGATGTCCGCTTTTGGAAACTACCATAGTGTCTGATTTTGTAAAAGTGTCTTCCCCTTCTATGAATTCCATTATAAAATCTGCCACGGCTTGGCCTTTTATGACGGTTTTTGGCTTGAATTCGATGTCAAACTCGCTGAGCTTGACCACCCACTTGCTTAACCGTCCACTGTATTCAGGGCATTGCAGAACCTGTTTTAATGGTTGGTTTGTGAGGACCTAGATAAAGTGAGCTTGGAAGTAATGACGTAATCGTCGTGCTGCTGAAATCAATGCTAATGCCATTTTTTTCAATGGCAGATATCTTGTTTCCGGGGCTGTCAGTCCTCTACCAGCATAAAAAACTGGCAATTTCGCCTTCTATTCTTTCCATAGTAGAGCAGCACTTAATGCTGTTTTTTAGACCGCCAGATAGAGATGGAGAGGAGGGGAACCGAAGCAAGATATTCTTTGATGTCCTGGAATGCTTGAACATAGTCTGAGGACCAGTCAACATTTTCCCTGTTGATATGAAACACCTCAACTTCTTTCTTCTTCTCGGGGATTTTCATATCCATTATTGCCTTTACCTTCTCCAGATTAGCTTGGATCCTTTTTTGGCTAACCATATATCCTAAGAATTTGGTGTTTGTAACCCCAAAATAGCACTTAGCCAGGTTCAAATGCCTACCATATCGAAGGATAATGGCGAAGATGGTTTGAAGGTGGCTTACATGGTCAACAACCAGTTTTCTTTTGATAAGCACATCATCTACATAAACTTCAATGATTTTTCCCAGATATTCCATGAACATTTTTATGCAAAGTCGCATCCATGTGGCACCGGCGTTTTTGAGACCAAAAGACATGTTGTTGTAGCAGTAAATTCCTTTATCTGTTGTGAAACTCATGGCCTCCTGATCTGATTCCTTCATGAAGATTTGGTTGTAGCTGGCAAATGCGTCCATCATACTCAGCAATTGATGTCCCGTTGTAGAATCGATCATCTAGTCTATTCTGGGAAGTAGAAATGAGTCATTTGGGCAAGCTTTGTTGAGGTCCTTGTAATCAATACACAGTCTCCATTTCTTGTTCGGTATTTAGACCATCACGACGTTAGCCAACCATGTGAGATAATGGATTTGGCGAATAAATCCGTGTTCTTGGAGCTTCGCAACTTCTTGCTTCATATCAGCATATTTTTCTTGGCGAACGTTCTTCGCTTCTGCTTTATTGCATGGGCAGATGGCTTGATAGCGAGTTTGTGTTTGATTATATCTCTTGAAATTCAAGGCATGTCGCTGTATGACCAAGCAAAGGCTTGGGCATTTTGCCTGAGGAGTTGAGTTAGCTGCTCTGCAATGGCGGGTTTTAACTGTGTTCGTATGTTGACTATTCTCTATAGAAACTCCTTAGAGATGCATATTGCTCTTATTGACATTTCTAGATCAACCGGCGTGTTGGGGAGAACTTTTTGTCTTGCTCTCTTGGGTCGTCGACTTTGTCGGTTAACTTCATCCCTTCAGTGACTGCTAAGATGTCTCTCTGCTTTCTGTACAGAAGAATGGATGTCATGTAACATTCTTTAGCCACTGTGTGGCTTCCTCTTACCATCTCTGTATCATGAGGTGTTGGGAATTTCATAAGAAGCATATATCCTGCTATTATGCATTTCATCTTATTCAGGGATGGACATCCTAGATGGCATTATAGAACTGTAACAATCCACGACAATGAACTCACAATCCAACTTGGTTGTACAAGGGGCGGATCCTAGTTGTACTACCATCGTGTTTGACCCCATTGGTTTCACGATATCACTGGAGAAAATGAGCAGCGGTTCGTAGTCTTGGATCCACTTTTTCTTTGAACTCTCCAACTTCTTGTGGCAATGGCGGAACATGATGTTGACAGCTGACCCGTTATCTATTAGCATGTTGCCCAGGCTATATTCACTAGCAAGGACAATGTCACATAGGAAGGGATCATCACACGACCCATTAATTTCGTGCTCTTCCTCTTCCGTGAAGGCTATATGGCGATACCCTTACTTGGTCATCTTCACCGCCCGGTCACATTTCATGTGGTTGACACTTCTCAGATGATTTTCTCTAGTGTACCGCTTTTTGAATCTACTGGACATATTGGTTAATGGCGCTCCGTCATCTATCATATTGATTCTTCTTAATCCCACATTTGCCACCACGGGCGCTGTATGATTCCGCTTATCTTGCACTTCAAGCTTCCTGTCTTGCTGCATACTATGAACCTGAGCTCGCAATTGGTGATAGTTGTTTGTTTCGTGGTGGGCGTTCTCATGATACTTGCACCACTGGCCTGTTTGTCGTTTTCCATGATATAGCATTTGTGGGGGACGAGGGAGGTGATGTTTGTGTTTCTCAAAGGTGTCTCTGTATATACCTATTGACACAACTTGGACCTCCTGGTTCCTTGTACTTTTCACCTTCTTATCCCTTCTCGCCCTTCGGTCTAAACTCGGGGCTGCTTGTCACTACATTGATTGTCTTTCAGACGCTTGTCGCTTTTGGGCATGTCACCCTACCATTCCCTGTGAGACTCCTGAATCCGCGGCATGTATGGCGCTGTCGGGTCTTGAATTTTAGGGGCAGCTACGCTGCTCTTCTGAGCAGGCTACTGTAGACTCTTCTCATTCTCGCCCCACGTGGCCTATTCTGCCTGTGCCGTTTTTATAACATCCGTGAGGACCTCGTCATAGCTGGCATTTCTGAATTTCTTGTTTAACTAGCAGAGGTACTTCCCTTTTGTGAGTTCTTCTTTGAAGGCGATTAAACCCAGCGCTTTGTTGAAATCTCGGCATTTGGACGTCGCTGCCTGCCAACGTATGACAAAGGAACGAAGCGTCTCACCTTTCACTTGTTTGACTTGGAATAACTGATCTATTCTATGTTCTCCCACAACGTTGAGGATGAACCTGGTGAAGAAGACATGAGTTAGGTTGTCAAACGAATCCACCGAATCAGTGGGTTGCTCGAAGAACCAATTCATAGCCTCTTCTTCAAGGGTTTCACAGAACAACTGGCACAAAGTGGCATCGAAATGACTGTCTTTCCCCCTATAAGTAGGTATTTTTGGACCTTTGAAACTTGCTGTCCTATTTGAATGGCGAATTCTCCCTATGAACGGTCTTGGTCGCGCTGTGAAAAGGGGAATGATTCTTCCGGCATCCATCTGCTCGGTTAATCTTCGCTCTATTTCTATTATCCTTCTCATCCATTATGCCCCGGCTTCGACCTCCTGTCTTTACTGAGCTTCTGGATTAACGGTCCTTTCCTTGATTTGCAACGGCAACAAAGGGCGTTGACCTCCCAGCTCATCCTGTACAAGGGGATAATCGAATTGCGTCATCCTCTGGCTCACCTCAACTGTCCTTTGACCTCTATATCCCCTTGAGTGGGAGGTATTCGTAACCGAATCATTTTCTCTTGAGCTCTCCGCTCTCTTATATTTCCTCACCTGCAGAAGGCGGAACTCTCTTTCTGGAGATCCTTGATGACCATGCTAACTTGGCAGCATCGTCACTGATCACTGGTCTTCCGCTTTCAGCTGTTAGTGGAGAGGTTAAACTCCGAAATGACCTTAGTCGTACGCCATCCATAATAGGTTATCTACTGATAAATAGAAGAATAAAACGGGATTCACCCGGTTAGGGCGTTAATTTAAAATAAGAGCATAGGTCCATTTAGGGGTACGTAGGTAGCCTGACCGGGATTCAGGTGCAGTCACAAATAATTTTTAGACCCTAGGTCCTCTAAAGTAGTTGGTTTGAGATCCAAATGCGGAAATCGGGATAACCTCCTATTGTGAGGTTTATTCCGGTATCATTTGGACTGTTAAAAATGGTTTGGGAAAAAGGTTTATCCATTCTCAAGGGGAATTACGAGTAAATCTCTATTGGGATGGGTCCCGCACGTCCTAACCCGGGTTTAGGGAGGTAAACTCGGGCCGGGACGTGACAAATGGTATCAGAGCGTAGGTTCAAATCTCGGACCAATGGTTTGGATAATTAAATTCCTTGGAAATGTTTAAATGCAATATTGTTCTCTAGGGGGGACTAGTCGTTTATACTTATTAGTATGTGTTATGACAAGGGTTGCCACCTGGGGTTGAGTTAGTGATGTTAAATGTAATTATAAAGTTTGCGACATCAATTGCAATTAGATGTCGATATAGAATTTTCGTTGGATCGAAAAGTCAAGAGGTTCGTAAGTTTAGTAACGAGCCAGATTTGGAAAAGAAAATTCGAATTATAGGGGTGGGGCGTGACATGAAAAATCACGCAATTCCGCTTAAGTCTCGGTATCGATAGTTGCGATCAACGCAATTAACCATTCTTTGTCCCTATGAGTAGCACTATCTTTGGGGGTTATTTTCAGTAAATTTTTATACCAATGGTTGCATATCATCGATTTAAAACTATTTTATGTTGAAGGTCTGGCCAAAATAAGTAATTTAGACGGTCTAACGACCATTTCCGTTCATTTAGGGGTTTGACTTACGGTATGCACCTCCCGGATCAAGCTCTTAACGTTATTTGATCTAGTTGATTTTTTTCCATACATGTATTTTATCATGATGGTCATATCAGATGGTCATATTTTTGTTTGTCAAGTTTGATCATCAGAATCACGATGTGGCTACTAATGTTATATAACTTAGTTACTAAGTTTTAAATAAATGTTCCGTTTCAAAAAAAACTTTACGTTGAACCTTCAAACTTAAAAAAAGTCATAAAATAAGAAATGAGCGAAATGGTGAAATGCGTTCATAGTTGAAAAAATCACGTAATTCTGGTAATGCCTCGGTGTCGATAGTTACAGTCAACGCAATTGACCATTCTTTCTCTCATTTGTAGCCCTATCGTTAGGGGTTATTTTTCAGTAAATTTGTATACCACTGTTGCGTATCATCGATTTGAAACTATTTTCTTTTTAAGGTCCAGCCAACATACATAATTTAGACGGTCAAATGACCGTTTCTGTACGTTTAGGGGTTGACTTACGGGATTAACCGTTTGGATCGAGCCTTTAATGTTATCAGTTTGATAAGTGCGTTTTACGCTATGTTTTTAATATGTTTTTACCCTCATTTGTACCTTGTTTATTCCTTAGTAAGGTCGTTTTTACTTATTTTGAGTCAAAAGGGTTTTTCTGTAGAGCAATGGCTAAAACATGTATTTATACAGAAATTTGTGCTTAAGTGTTGTAAAACCGATTTTGGATAAGACTTGGTTATTTCTCTTATGATTCACCGTACCTTTACATTGTCATTTTTGATGAATTTGGTTTAATGTGTAGATGACATGTAAATGAGCATATTATATCAAGAATCATGAAGATTGGACTCATGGAAGACAACAAGAGAGGCCATGGAAAAGAAGACACTCCGAAACATAAGATTTTGATCCGAGCAGAAATTTCCAGAAACCCTACATCAACTTCGGAAAATCATATCTAAAGATCCAGGAGGAATATGAGGGCGAGCCATATATAATTGAAAAGCTGTATGTGTCTAGTTTTCAGATCTTCTTGAATCACAGAATTTGGAGTTCAGATGAAGGAGTTATGATCAAAACAATGGACGGAGGTCAAGCTGCAAAACTGGGCAGTTTCTGCCTAAGTTGTCACACGAGTTTGTCCATGATTTTGGCTGCCTATGAGCCCAAGAACTTGTGTATGAGGCCTACATGGATCCAATAACATGGAGAGGAGTCCAATAAATCAGAAATCCAAGGTCCAAGTCGAAATCCTTGTCCAAACATGAAAGGAGGAAACCAAGTCCAAGAAGGATTCCAAGTCCAACAAAGGTTGTGTCTCCTTGAAGCTCCCGAATTCCCTAGGGTTTTGTTCGAAATTTTCTGTATAAATAGACATGTATAGCTCTTAGTTTTGTGTCTTCAACCTTTGTAATTTTTAGAGAGCCAAGCTCTACCTACAAAACCCCTAAACACTTTAAACACAAAGCTGCTGCATCCATTGTTCACCGGAGAGTTCAGCCGTTCCTTCACCTTAGTCACCGTACCTTGCCGACTTTGTTAGGAGGTTTAGGTATGGATGTTTGTAAGTTTTTGTGTTTATTATTGTTTTTGTCGAACTCATTGACTATATATTATGGTTTTGTGGTTTTATGTCTCATACATGTTCATAAATTCTTCTTTGTGATTTATATATGTGATTGTGTAAACATAACGATTAGAATGCATGTTTAGCTTGTGAATAAAAGACTTAACTTGCTGTGTTTATATGATTAGAGAACTTTAATTGATTAATCCTCACCTGTACACGTAATAGAACTTTAGGTTAGCTTGAATCTAGACAAGTTAGCTATTAGGGGGGAGTTTCATATGCCGTAGTGTGCTAAGGGTTAAGATCAGGCGATTGTAGGTCTTAATTCTTAGTCACTACCAAGGGTTGCTAGGGTGAGAGATTTGCATGATGAATAGGTTGAGTGACGCCATACCTAGGACCATGTTTCCAATGGCTCTTGTTCGATAAGTGTATCTTGTCTTAGTATCAGGCGATTGTAGGCACTGAGCAAGGTGACACATATACAAATTTAGTGTCAGGCGATTGTAGGCACTAAGTTTACATGAGAAGCCTACATAGTTGGAATTAATCAAAGTATTTGAAAATATAATTGTTGCATTTTTAATCTGTTTCATGAACTTGCATGCTATTTAATCGGTGCTATGTGCTGTTCTAAATGTTGCATTGTTGGATGACCATGTTTTGTAAATACTTGTGTTTATTTTCTTTTAAATTCGAACCAAACTCAAAAATCCCATTATAATTTGTACTCGTATTCTTTTGAAATTACTAACATTCTTTTTTGCAGTATATAAAATCCTTCCCTAGTGTCCCCGGTTAGAACGATCCCTACTTGCACATACTACACTGATAGGGTTTTTTAAATTGCACAGGTCAACTTTTGACAGGTCACAGATCAAGTTGAATTTTTTCCCTACACGTATTTTATCATGATGGTCATATCTGACAATCTGATTTTGGTTTGTCAAGTTTGATCATCGAAATCACGATATGACCACTAATTTTTATAACTTAGTTACAAAGTTTTAAATAAATGTAACAAACTCTGTGTAAAACCTTCAAACTCAAAAAAGTCCTAAAATAAGATATGACCGGAATGATGAAATACGTCTACGGTTGAAAAATCACGTAATTCCGGTAAAGACTCGGTGTCGATAGTTACGGTTAACGCAATTGATCATACTTTCTCTCTATTGGTAGCCCTATATTCGGTGGTTATTTTCAGTAAATTTTTATACCACTGGTTGCGTATCATCGATTTGAAACTATTTTATGTTGAAGGTTCGACCAAAATACATAATTTGGACAGTTAAATGACCGCTTCCGTGCGTTTAGGGGTTTGACATACGAGATTGTCCACCCGGATTAAACCTTTAACCTTATCAGATCAAGTTGATTTTTTTCCAATATATATATATTTTATCATGATGGTCATATCAGATGGTCTGATTTTTACTTGTCAAACCTAACCATCGTCGGATCAATTTAGTATAAAATTTATATGAATTCGTAAATCTTATATCAAGTTTTTGTTTGAAAACCATGAAATAGAGTTTTGCTCGAATAGCACCTTCTACCTTTGCCAACACACTAGAAGTCTAGACACATGATACGGTAAACTTTTGTTTTAAAAACATTATATATCGGGAGCCTATAGAAATATATGAAGTCTAATATATAGCCATCAGACTTCAGAAACAAGGTAGAAGATTATGTCAAGTGTCTGGATCGATGAGCTGATTGAGCTTTGATGAAGTTAATTCGAAGCCTAGAAGCTTCGGATATTCTGGCAAAGTTTTTTTAAAGCTTTTACCTGTGACTCTGGGATTACTTCCGGTGCATTAGATAGGAATCGAGATCCTAGTTATCCCGAAGTTATACGTATAAGTATGTATAGTTCCTGATTTCGGTTAATTTTTGAACAGATTGATGTTTTGGTTCTTCAGAGCCGATGAGCATGACAGTGATATTGTTCTTATGGGTTATCCTTTTCATCCTTTACACAACTCACTGCTCATATATTGGGTTGGTGAAGGCGGTGAAGCTAGGGGAGATGGAAGTCAAGCTAGTCATCATGAGGACTGGAAGTGAGAGATGAGTTTTGATTCCTCTCTCTATGAATTGTCTATTATGCCCTCAGTTACAGCCTTGGTAGATTTTTATTTTACAATAATTGACCATATAGTACTAATTATAAGGATTGATTTCTCGTTCCAATGAAAACAGATTTGACCTGCTCATTCCAATTAATCTTATTAAGATTACATTTTGGCCCCTAACCTAATCTATCTACCTCTCTTCTCCACCACTCATTCCAGATCGAACTCTTTCTCTTTCTCCCATCTCTCGATTTTCTCTCTCGTCTCTCAATCTCTCTCTTTCCTGGTCGACGTCGACGCCGACGTGTCGCAGGCTTGACGACGACATCATCTCTTTCCTGGCAACACCGACCATAATAGCTCTCCTTTGCTTGCAAAGCTGGATCTCTTCCACTTGGACTCAACCGCACTAGCTCTCCTCTGCCTGTAAAGCCATCGAGTGCACCATTCTTTCCTCTGCCGTGTTGAGCCATATGTCCTCTATCTCAATCACAGATCTGGTTTGAGCTTTCTCTCTCATCTTCAACGCGTCGCCGAAGCAGACGCCACAGCGGTTCAACGTCAGGATGCTGGAGTGAAAGAGCACGAAGGAGACACTGGTGACAGCGAGGGAGTGGCCACCGTGGCCGAGGAACTCCAGGTTGAAGACTTGAGCCCAGTAAAAGTTTACTAAGGGTAGTAAACTTTATTTTTTACATGTAAGTTGATTTTTCACTGTTTTTAATGTGTATAATGGGTATTAGAGATGTTTTTCAAGTTTACTACCTCTTGTAAAGTTTACTACATCTGGTACAAGTTTATTAGAGGTAGTAAACTTGTGATTTACTACCAATGTCTCAAGTTTGTTCATCTGCTCGAGTTTACTACTCCAGTAAAAGTTCATCTGCTCCAAAAATCTTTAGTTTTTTTGCATCTAAGTTGATTTTTCATTGTTTTACATGTGTATAATGGGTTTTGGAGATTCTGTTTTGCGAGTTTAATATCTCTGGTAAAGATTTGCTACCTCTGGTATAAGTTTATTAGGGGTAGTAAACTTGTGATTTACTACCAATGTCTCAAGTTTGTTCATCTGCTCGAGTTTACTACCTCAATAAAAGTTCATCTACTCCAAAAAACTCTTTAGTTTTTTTTGCATCTAAGTTGATTTTTCATTGTTTTACATGTGTATAATTGGTTTTGAAGATTCTGTTTTGCGAGTTTACTATCTTTGGTAAAGATTTGCTACCTTTGGTACAAGCTTTATTAGGGGTAGTAAACTTATGATTTACTAAAAATACCTCGAACTTGTTCATCGGCTTGAGTTTACTACCCTAGTAAAAGTTTACTAAGCGTAGTAAACTTTAGATTTTGCATCAAAATTGATTTTTCTCTTCTGATATCCTCTCTCTCTCTCTAACTGTCACTCAGAGAGTCTTCGTCTCCACCATCTCCTACGACCTCATCCTCACATCCACCATCTATGACGATCTCATCCTTCCCTTCACCTAATCTCTGCCTCGTCCTCGTCAATCGCTGCAACACTGAGTCCGAAGAGCAACGTCAAATCCAGATATGGTCATGTCCTCTACACTCCGGCCCTAGGAAATGTCGATACTTGGGTTAGTAGACTTGGATTTGATGAAATAATGGGGTTAGTAGACTTGGATTTGATGAAATAATAGGGTTAGTAGACTTGGTTTTGAAGTATACCAGGGTTAGTAAACTTGGGTTTGATGTATACTGTGTGTTATTAGACTGGGTTTGGAGTATACTGGGGTTAGTAGATTTGGTTTTGTAGTATACTAGTGTTATTAGACTTAAATTTGGAGTATACTGAGTTAGTAGACTTGGATTTGATATAGATGTTATCCCAGTAAACTTTTTGTAAAAGTTTATTACCCCTAGTAGAAAAAAAAATCTGACGAAATTTCGGCTACAAGTGATTTTCCGGCGTCTGGTGACTGGAGTCCGGCGGTTGATGACCGGAGACCGGAGATGCTTCTGCAAAATATTCTCTATCTTTTTTTCTCCAAGTTTATAAGGAACAAGGGTAAAATTGTCTCAAAAAAATTATTTTATTATGAATTTAATAAACATTTATGTATTTAGGCATTAGTAAGTACACCTTGTATTAGAATGAGTATTTGACTTTTTAATTCATTGATTTGGGGTTTGACTTTTCTTATTTTGTACAAATGGTTATTCTCCCTTTTTAACGTCTGCCACATAGTCTTTCTAACCTGAAATTGAAATGTCTTTCTTGCCCTTCCATTTCTTCCCGTAGGTGGCGTGCAGCACGCCTGGCGTATTCCATAATCATCCGTAAAGATAAGATAGTCATTTCGAAATAAGAGGTAAGACAAAAATAACTGCTAGAAGAGATACATGAAAGGTAAGACAAGAATAACTGCAAGAAGAGATACATGAAAAAAGGGGCACTACCTGCATACTCGAGGCAACGCTAACAAAAATGGGTTAGATATTACAAATGTATAGTATTATAAATCTAATTTATAATTAAAATACATAATTATATTAGTAAAAGTAAAAACACAAGATGAACACATGGAACATCAATATTACTAACTCGTATGTAGTAGAAGAGAAAAGTGTTGAAGTCGAGTTATGAGTCTCACATTTTTTAAGACAAATTATGTCTCTTCTACCGGTGCAAAAGACTTGATGACACATGTCTCCTAGGATACAATGACTACTTATGCTATTGGAGATGCACTATTGTCACGAACATCCAACGAACTTGTAGTACCTTCTATCTATCACCAGAAAACTATAAACTAGAGAGGGATAGAGAAAACTCAAGAGAGAATGAGATGATTTGAGTTGGTGTGTCTAGAATGAGGGAAGAAGTCACATATTTATACAAGGAGGAATGCAATCTTCACTTGGATTCCATGATTATAAATCCATGAGTTACAACCTTTCATTAGTCCACTATCATGACATTGAATCCGTTATTACAAAATCCAAACAACCATGAAAGATGAAAGTTCAAAACGTTTCATGTATTTAACTTTGGGTGACTATTCTCATTTAGCTAATAGCCATCCAATTAAGAATGATTATATAAAATGATTGTTTTCATCATTTTTCCAATAGTAACTGTAAAAATGACGTGGGAGCACAAATGGATACATCAATTCTTATTGTTGTTCCGATTTTCATTGTGTAAGAAAAGGGAACGAAAAAGAAGATAAAAAGCAGAATAAAATCAAAAGAAATAGAAATGATGCTAGCAATATGAAATTGGAGAAAAAAACTCCACAAGACCACTATAGCAAATGGGCAAGTATGACTATATTTGTGTAACACAAGATTTATAAAGCTTTATGGGTCACGAGACACGACCTATGTGGTTTCACTTAGAACATTTTCTTCGAGGTTGTTGTAAATGTTGAGATATCTATCTCACATTAGGAAAATGAGGTATTTTCTGTGATTTATAAGGGTTTGGGCTACTCTCTCCATTGCCAATTAGTTTTGAAGCTGAATCTTATACTACTTTATCATGGTAGCAGAGCGGGTTACCCACGTCCATATGTGTTAGCATTACCGGCCACACGCACTCCACATCATCCTTAATGTTGTCCACGTGTTTGGCTTGAGAAGTCGCTACACGTGTGGGGGCGTGTTGAGATATCTATCCCACATCGGGAAAATGGGGCCTTGCTAGTCGTTTATAAGGGTTTAGGCTACTCTCTTTATTGTCAATTGGTTTTAAAGTTGAACCTTAGACTACTTTATCAATAAAAATATCATATGTTTGTAGAAAATTAAAATAAGTGATAAATTATTTATTTTATGACAGCGTGCTGCTGACACTCTTAGGTTGAAGGGAGAATGATGGGTGGCATTGGGTCCATATGGGTCGGTGATGGCGAACTAAATTAATCTGGACGGAAGGTGGCGGTGGTGATGCATATTATTACTTTCGGTAACAACTGTATATATTAGTTACTCTAATCATATGTCATTGTATTATTTTTTAGGGCTAGGCAGGCAGTGCCCATGTACATGACCTACGGCTAAAAGGGCCAACTTTTTATAAAAATTTATATAATTAAATATGATAGTTATATTATGTATGATAAAAAATACTAAAAACATAATTAAGGGGTCATTTCTCTTTACTCAATCATCTTTAAAGATTGTTTCTTAATTATCTTTATTTACATTATTTTTTCTAAAAAAATTTTCTTTTCTTGATTAAGAAAACTTTTCTTTACATCATAATTGAAATCGCCTCTTCATTTCAGTTTCTTGTTTATTCTTATATCCCTAATCAAATGACATCATTATTTTCATAATTTCAATCTCTTTTTGTTAGAAAAAATCTTAATAAAATGACACTTTAGCCTTCATTCTTCTAAATTTATGTATCTATCCCATCAATTATGGAGAAAAATGTTGTAGGAACAAAGAAGATAGTGATCGATGTCCTCTACAACCGAAAATATTTGTTTTGTTCATTATAAATTGCTCAAAATCCTTCGATATTTTTTGTCTTCTCTTCATTTCTCATTTATCTCATAATCTAATTTTTCATGGAAGGTTGCTTTTAATTTCATATATCTAATTTTATTTATACTAGTCTCTTAACATGTCTGTGAGTTGTGACTTGATTGGTTAAGGTGTTTAACTAACAGCTTTGATGTCACGGGTTCAAACCTCATTAGACATATGTAGGATGCGTGAGTTATTAATAATTTTTTTTTGAAAAAAAATATTAGTCTCTTAACATGTGCTTCACACATGTCAATTTGGTTTTTTAGAAAAAAAATGTATAGTTCGGCAAATCTGTAAATAGATATTTAATGGGGAAAATGTACAAAATAAAAATAGATACATCATATTTAATTTTTCAATCATATCTAATATTTTTAGTTTTTTCAACCATTTACAACATCATGGATAAATTTGGAAGTTCAAGTTTTTGGTGAAGCTTTGACACCAAAACTTAGCTTCTCTTGATAGGGGTTTAGATCATGCTATTTGGGATGCTGTAAAAGGTTTCTTCAATTTTACATTTTTTACTTTTTATTTTTATTTTTGAAACTATGCATCTCATATATATATATATATAAAATTGACATATGAAATTGATAAACGAAATTTATATATGAAAATGGTATATAAAATTGTGCCTGTGAAAAATTATATTACTTAAGGGGTCCATTATTTTTTTTTCGCAACGGACCTTAAATCCTTCATGACGGGCCATGCCTCAAATAAACTACAAATACTCATATTCATTCGATTGTTCTCTCACAATGGCAGTTATGAGGTTATACAGTCTCGTTCACTTAGTCAATATCTGGGAAGTTTAAATCTAAGGGTTGGAAAGCAACGAAATTATGTGAATTACAATATATTATTTAATCACTTTCAAATAGAATTAGATCACTTAATAATTGATAAAAAGACATCTGCATCCTTACCCTCCTCTTTTCTTCTATTTTGAAAAATTTTCCGAAGGGGATTCTAACTACACCTCCGAATTTAGTGAGTGTACCACCTATTATTTTTTCAACAATTTATTTTCAGTTTTACCCTTTTCAACAAAATTAAGAATTGATGTCTGTGTTCTAATTGAAAAGAGAGAAGTTCTGGATTTGTTTCTTCATCTACAATTTGAGGAAACCCTTTTTCAGTATCACCATTTGCCATTCCTCTTGTTCTTATTGTGGAATCTCTCCTCGATCGTTGCTTCCCAGAAGTACTTGCTGCATAGAGATTATGGGTTTATATGATAGGAATGATGATTACAGATAGAGAAGGAGGAATAAGTTATTGATTGATGAGAAGTAGAAAACGGTATATATATATATGAAGCGCATGTCCGTATTTTGTTAAAGTGCGCACGGTCCGAGTGTCGTCATCTACGCTGTTTGCTCTCTCTCTTTTTCTTTCCGTTATATGGAGATGACGAGACATGGTTGTCCGCACTTTAATAAAGTATGCACGATACATTTTGGATCCGGACTTTATATACAGTGAGAGAATTGTTTCGGTTTGTGTTAACCAGATGTCATGTGAGGAAAAGCAATTGGTCTTGTCCAAAGGCCATGCCATCATGATCATGTTGAACAGTGAAAAAATCCGAACTCTAAAGTAGCGAATACAATGTTAAGTTAATCCATAGTTCAAATAGTAGATAACATACACATACACACCATAGTTAAGTTAATTTGTTACAAACCATAAGCAAATTTAGTTGTCCCAAAATAAAATAAAGTTCATAACATGAAACTAATGAAAGTTTGAATTGAATTCAGACTCGGTCTCCTTCCTCAGTTCCACTAGGCAACATTCAATCTTCAGGAGAGCATGTCAATGATGTCATAACAGATTCTACAGAAATAAGGGAAATATAACAATCTTGTAAGAATCTTAAAATCATACAAAAATCTAAACACAAATATTTATAAGTTATGACGTATGAAAGCAAAACGGAAATAGTTACCTGATGTAAGCTTTTCTATTTCTGAATACTGCTCTAATTCTTCCTTCACAGGCTCAGAAAACATTGGCTTACTAGTGTCTCTCAACCAATCACTGGTACAAACCAGGGCCTCAACCATTTTTGGGGTCAGACTTGCTCGAAATGGATCAAGAATCCTTGAACCAAGGCTGAATGCACTTTCAGATGCTACTGTTGAGGCAGGCATTGCGAAAACATCCTTAGCAATTTGAGACAGAATTGGATACCTTGATGCATTCTCTTTCCACCAATCCAACAATTGAAAGTTAGGGTTTTTAGGGTCCTCAGATGCATCCAACAAGTACTTGTCAACCTCAATCTTGACCTCCACCACATCTTTCTCCTGTCGAAGCTTTAAAAATTCATTCAAGCTTGCAGCATGGCTGTCCTCTTCCCCCATACTTGCATCTAAGCCTGACATTGGCCGAGTTGAATTGTAAGATGCTAGGGAAGCTTCAGGATCATTTGTTGCATACTCGTTGAAGAGCTCCTGCAATGTGCTCTTCACATTAGCCACCATCACAGCCACCACAGTTTTGTCTTTGTGCAATTTGGGGAAGAAATAATCTAAGTACAGAACCTTGTACCTGAAACAACACATGAACAGAAATTTCTACCATATGAATATAAAACCCCAAAGTAATGTAAAACCCCAAAATTAACAAAAAATCCATCATATAATACCTAGGATCCAAAACAATAGCAAGCAGAAGAATTTTGTTGAGGTTCTCAACCTTCCCCCAATATTTGTCGAATTTCTCTTTCATTGACTTGGCAATAGTCACAAGCAATTGATCATTACCTTGCAAAATATGAAAATAAGACAAGTTTGTTAAATTAGACTAATTAGTTTGTAGATTTGTAGGTAAGGAAATTTGACATTAAATTTAGTAATTTACCATTGATGCACTTCTCTAGCTCTGTAATGATGGTACACATCTATCGGATTGGCTGATTCGAGGTCACAACTTGTGTTCCGCTGAAATCAAGCGTTGCATCATAGGAAATCTTCAAGAACTTCACTAGTCTTTCAGCCTTGTCCCAATCTGCTGCTTCTGGAACTCCACCCTTCTCTTTCAAGTATGCTTCGAACTGTGGATCCTCATCAAGCATTCTCATGAATGCCTTTCGGTATTTAATAGCTATGTCTAGCATTAAATACGTTGAGTTCCACCTAGTGCAAACATCTAAAGGCACTATCCCACCCTTATGCTCCACTTTTTCTTGAGCTGCACACTTCCTAAATCTCTCCAACCTAGATGGACTCGATCTAATGTACTTCACACAATTTCTAATAGACTCAATCGAAGAGTCCAACTCTGCCATTCCATCCTTAACAACTAAGTTAAGAATGTGGCAGCAACACCTAAGATGCAGCAACTTCCCATCCAATACCAGCTCAGTCCAATTTCTTATCTTATTTTTCATGTAATCTATAGCCACTTGATTAGGAGAAGCGTTATCTACGACAATGTAGAAAATTTTCTCTATTCCCCACCCAATAAGACAACTTTCAACTAGCTGTCCAATAGTCTTCCCCTTATGGTTTGGAATCACACAAAAGTTTAAGATTCTTTTGTGTAAAACCCAATCTTCATCAATGAAATGGGCTGTCAAAACCATGTATTTGATATTTTGGACCGAAGTCCATGTATCGGTGGTCAGCGAAACTCGCTGTCCATAAGTGGCTAAGATATTTTTGATTGAAACCCTCTCCAACTCATACAATTCCCAGATATCTCTGGCAACTGTCCTACGGGAGAATTTCTTAAACTGTGGCTGAACATGACTTATAAATTCCTTAAACCCTGGTCTTTCGACAAAGCTAAACGGCAGTTCATCCTTAACAACCATCCTAGCAAGAGCTAACCTAGATACATCCCCATCATATGACCAAGCAACTACCCTCCCTCCCTTCTCAAAGGCCTCTTGCGACTTGGAAAAAAAAACAGAGAAACAAGATTTGTATAAATTAAATTATAATACGATCTACTCAATTCACAAATGCAAAAAAAAAAACTAAGTGAGAGAACAGAAACGAGAAACTTACTATATGCTTCTGTTTTTTGGGGATGTTTAGGGGACACTTTGGGCACTGATAGAGCAGGTGGTTCTTCATGTTGGTAGTTCCATTTTTCGTTAAACATGAATAGGTTTGGCCACAATGTTTGCACATTGCTCTCTGCTTCAGCTTGGGCAACGGCGTACCATCGGGGTTCGTCATCAAGGTAAAATGGTCCCATGCGATGCTCTGATTTTTCCTCTTCGACATAACTTGAGCTTCAGAAGCCGAAGCAGAAGTCGCAGTGTCTCCAGTGGTGGTCGTTGATGGCGGAACTGCAACAGGAATGAGTGGAACCATGGCACCCGATGGGGTGTGGCCGGAGGGTGAAGGATGAGATGATGCCGTTTGTTGAGAATCCATCAAACTGAAAAATCAAACTGCAAATAACTGAGATAATATCTTTCAAAACAGTATAAAAGATGTATCAGTGTTAACTTCAAAAATTTACTGTATCAGTGTATAAGCAGTTCAAAAAGGAAAAAGTTGTATTTAAAACAGGATGGTTGATAAAAATAATAGATGTATATTGTATCTTGGTTCTAAGCACAGACAATATGATACTGGGGTTCCTTTCTGTTGAGCATGAACTTGTTTCTCATTATTGTAAACAATATGATACAGACAATATGATACTGGGATTTCTAACAGAAATGACTTGTTTCTCATTATTGTAAACAAACTAACAAAGTAAATCAAACTCAAAAATGCTAAAATTACTGCAAACAAATCAAAAGGATGGCTAACGAATTAAGACTATCTTCCAATATAACAAATCGTTCATACTGCACAGTTATATACCACTAAATTTCTATACTAAACTGAACAGATATCAATGGCACAAATCCAATATAAAAGAACTAAAATCCAATCAAAACAGTAGAAAATTATAACATAATTTTTGGAATTGACCGGACCTTGAGGTCTTCTGGAATTTCAGGACAGCAGGTGAGTATTGAAGCTGGACGAAACTTGGTGAGCGGGGACTGAGCGCAGGTCAGCAGGTGAGTATTGAAGCTGGACCTCAACTAAACACTCACCGCGGCGGCGAAGAAGGTCTTGTCGTCGATCTTGGTGAAAGTCCCTAATTGACAGCACCACACTCAAAATTAGCTCAAAAATTGAAGCAAGAACAAAACGGAGTAAGAAGAATTAAAGAGAAATCGAGTTTACCTGAGAGGAGAGAGGGGCGAGGGCGCGAGAGAAAGTCAGAGAGGCTGAGAGGGGTTGGGGAAGCTCTGACTTGTCTCGCTGAGAGGAGAGAGGGGCGAGGGCGCGAGGCGAAAGAGGAGGGAGGGGCGACGGCGCGAGGCGAAAGAGGAGACTCAGGAGAGAGTCAGAGAGGGGCGAGGGCGCGAGGCGAAAGAGGAGGCCGAGAGACTGAGAGAGGGGCGAATGGGGCGATTAGGCGATTAGGGTTTTTCCGTTTTTCGGTTTATATATATATTAAAAATATATATATATATATTTAAAAAAAAAAAATCGGTTTTTTCGGACCGGTTTTGATTTCGGATCGGTTTTTTCTATTGTTCGACCCGCTTTAAACGGATCGGTTATCCGATCCGTTTTTTCGGATGGTTTTTTCGGTTTTCGGTTGAAAATCGGATTTTTGCCCACCCCTAGAATACATATAATTTTGAGGATGCCATTTTATTATAACAATTTGTTTCTTCAAAGGAGCACAAAGAGAAGAGCGGTCTTTCCGTTAGAAAAAGGCAAATTAGGAAATAAGTTGTTAATAAAAATAATAAAAAATTTAATCAGTAAATTTGAATATGTAATTAGAATATTCCTTTACAGAAAACTCAGACCGACTTCATCAGAGATAGAGAAACAAGGTCATAGCCGTCAACCACATATCTCTTTCCACCTGCTAGAGCCTCGCATACACGTAAGTTTATCCTCCTCCCAGCGCATAAGACGCAGACCAAATTCATAATTTGCAAAAGATCCTTCTATACCGAAGACGACGAAGATCCTTAGAAACAAAACCTCCGTAAACTCCAAAAGTTGTCAACATAACCAAATGTTATTGTTTGAATTTTAGATTTAGGGATATTGTTTTGGCTGGGAACGGAACCAGGATTGGGTTATGGGTAATTGAGCCACAAACACATGCACTCCTCCGTGAGGATGTTATGTCCGGCATCTAATCCCTTTTAGAGAGATTTAGAGCGGCATTGTCATGTCATACATCTAAGTATAATGTCAATAATACACTTATCGAATCATAACAGATAATAAAAGAACACTTTCAATCCGTACATAAAAAATTCTTTGACATTCTGCTAATGATTTCATTGAGGTCTCAAATTGTAAATACCAACGACATCAATACGATGTCTATTTACATATAGATTGGAAAGAAAATCAAATACAGTTTCTTAATGATGGCAAAGTCAGAGATACCCAAAGTTGGATTTGAAACTTCAAAGTTTGCAATCATGAGGACGACATTCATGTCCTCAGCTTGATTTTCCGTACACTCTTGTACATTCTTTGTATGCATTCATTCTTAATAATGAACTCAACAATTCTTGAAACCGGTGATCTAGAGATCCATAACTGTTGTATTGTCTTAAGCTAGCATGAGTTGTTTTGACAAATTGGTGTTTAAATTTCTCGGTCGGGAGCACCTCCACCTTGATTGGTTGTGCTTCCCCCTCTTTTCTAGACATCAGTGTGGCTTCTCTTAGCATAGCGGTGACCCACATTGCCTTTCCCACACTGTCTTTCCCTCTTATCGTAGCGGGCGCGCGCGCATATACACAATCTTGCTTTTTCATACAAAATCAAGCTGTTGTGAGACTCAATAGAGGTCACAAAACAATGCTTTATTAGTTTTTCTTTCAGATTGATGCAACCAACCAGTGTAATAATATCTAATGTTGTCAAAACAACGCAGATCGACACAAAAACCCTTTAATAGAATCGAACGTTGTCAAACAACGTGAATTGTCACAACCAACCCTTTAATCTGATAAAGTAGTCTGGGGTTCAACTCTAAAACCAATTGGCAATAGAGAGAGTATCCCAAACTCTTATAAACCCACAAGAAAGATCTCATATTCCTGATGTTTAGGGTTTAGGGTTTAGGGTATCTCAACAGGTGTGGCGAATCTTTAAGCCTAACACGTGGACAACAACTTGGGTGATCGTGGAGTTTGTGTGGCCTTTGGGCTTCACATGTGGGTAACCCGCTATGATACCATGATAAAGTAGTCTAAGGTTCAACTCTAAAACCAATTGGTAATTGAGAAAGTAGTCCAAACCCTTATAAACCCACAAGCAAGGTCTCATATTCCCGATGTGGGATATATATCTCAACACGCCCCCGCACGTATGGCGAATATTTAAGCCTAACACATGGACAATAACTTAGGTGGTCGTGAGATTCGTGTGACCTTTGGGCTTCACATGTGTACATGGGTAACCCGCTCTGATACCATGATAAAGTAGTTTAGGGTTCTGCTCCAAAATCAATTGGCAATGGAGAGAGTAGCCCAAACCCTTATAAGCTCACAAACAGGGTCTCATATTCCTGATGTGGGATAGATATCTCAATACACCCCCGCACGTGTGAAAAATCTTTAAGCCTAACACATGGACAACAACTTGGATGGTCGTGGTGTTTGTGTGGCCTTTAGGCTTCACATGTGTACGTGAGTAAACCAGGCTCTGATACGATGATAAAGTAGCCTGAGATTCAACTCCAAAACCAATTGGCAATAGAGAAAGTAGCCCAAACCCTTATAAGCTCACAACCAAGGTTTCATATTCCCGATATGGGATAGATATCTCAACATAATTAAACTATAACCAGCGTTGGATACCAGCAACGTGGACCCAAGAACACTCTTAGTTGTGGGTTTTTCATAACCTGCATACACAAAATCTCATACATAGAAGGGAGATGGGGGAAGGGAGGAATCGATTTTATCCTCCCGAGGTTATTTGAACTTGAATGATTGAAACATAAAAGCTTACTTGCTAGTCTGCCAAATGAACTGTAAATTTTCATGCTCAAATCCACGCGTGTGTGACGATTGTTCACGTAATTCCATAGTGATTCGTCGCGCGGTGATATCATGAAGCAAATCAAAGCATATGGTTAGTCAAATTCACCATAAAACAATAGCAAATTTATTGAAAAACCTTAAACACGTAAAAAATTCAACGAAAAACCAAAGTGCAGCAGCAGGGGGTGGCAATGAACTAAGACGTCAGAAAAAATTTAGGGTTTTCTAGGGTTTTTTTGGTTTCGAATGGCTTATTTTGCTCTCGGGCTAGAGACACGTGTTGATGATGTGTTCTAGGAGAAACTTTATAATAACATGAGATAACAAATAGAATAGAGATTCATCATTTTATTCATTGATAAGAGCCCTTTTATATAAGGTCTTTCATAGTCTTACAAAGAAACATGTATTGATATCTCTACTAAAGAACATAAATCCATTTGTATTCAGCATAGAGCAAGACACACACATATGCTATTTTTCCTACAACACTTGAAATTATAGCATAAATAATCCTATAAAATATTGTAGTCAGAGGTGTAGAGAATTAGATAACCACGGGGGAGTTACTCAGGATAGCCACCAACGCCCAAATGCGACGTGGCATTATTACGTGTGACCAAGCCCTTAAGAACATACCACCTGGGTTTGGCTCTGTTTCGTATGGATTTGATCAATGACTAAAATATCCATAATATTCGTGAAATTTTTTTTGAAATTTTTGTTTTTTTACAAGTAATAATATTAATTTTTAAATCTTTCTAATATTTTGTATTTAGTATATTTTTAGTCGAATATACAATTGTAATATAAATTTTGATAAAATTTTTATCGATATTTGATATTTCTTGATATATCCATCAAGATTTCTTTTTTCCGAACCACCTAAATTTTCATGATCATCAATAATTTAGTCCTTGAGTTTGATTGTCTCGGGCATTTGGCTTTGTGTTGTGTAGTAGGGTTTTGCTTTATGATAGTCACATATTTATGCTAATTTATCGTGTTTAATTGAAATGTTACACTTGGATTATTGCTATTAATTGAGTGATTTAATTAATGTCTATTGTTTTATTAGGTTTTGTGGAGAAATAAAGAAAAGAAAGAAATAAAAAGGATTCCTAGTGCCATAAGGAAGGAGAGACAAAGAGAGATTCGAAATAGAAGAAGGAGAAGCCGAGAAGGACTCTAGGGTTTGAGGAGTATAAAAAGGACTCCAAGAGTTGGAGAGAAGGGATAGTTCGAAAAAGAGAGTTAGAGTGTCAGAAGAGAAAAGAAAGAGGGAGATCGAGAAAAAGAAAAGAAAAAGAAGAACCCAGCAGTGCACGCACGCCAGGCACCCAGCAGCGCACGTGCACACCAGGCACCCAGCACGCACCACCTCGGCAGACAGCACGCACCACCTCGGCAGACAGCACGCACTTGGCGCACGCAGGCGCTCGGCAGGCACTAGCAGGCATACCGATCTTTCGACATCGAACCGAGAGCAGTCTCTCTTCTTCATCCAATCTCTATCTATAAACTCTATGATTTGTTTTGTTTATTTCATTATGAATTTAGTAGCTAAATATCTTGTTAAGGGGTTGCTTGAAGCCCCGTACATGAAGTCTTTTTGATGCATATACTTTAATCTAGTTTGCATATTCATCTTGAATGAGGTTTCTTTCTCTATGTGATTTAGTGATGATTTCTTGTATGTCTACTTTGGTGCTCAACTTAGTATGCATGCTAGGACTCTATTGTCATGAGATACGGGCGACTGAAGATAATTTCTTCCACTGAATTCTCTACAGTGATACACCGATAGATTAGTTCGTCGGGTGATTGAAACCCTAGGTCTAGCAGGAAACGCCCATAGTGTACCTGTGAACCCTTGTAGCTTCTCAAACCTTCTCTAGATCATAATGCTTTCTTCTTTGTAAACCTTGGGGTCCATGACTATAGGTTCATAGAGGGATAGATGCAGGGGAGGTCCATGACAAACTTGCATAGGCATAAGGATTAGGTAATAGGATGTGGTTGTAACGATCAACTCTTCCTTGGAACTTTCATTCATGGGATATGTGCATTAGGTTAAGTATGCATTAGAGAGATGGAATGGCGGTGGTGGATTGCATTCCTCTTAACTCATTCATCACATAGTCTAAACAACTTGCATTCATAAGCATAGTTACTTTCAGTATTTATTTTCTGCATATAGCAGTAGCTTGTCCGATTTATTTCAGTAACCAAATCAACTCCGATTACCCTCAAATTTTGTGTGGTAGTTCTCCACTGTGTCTAGTTAATTGTTTCAAAATTTCATAATTTTTAGTTTAGTCTAGGTTAGGTTCGTGGTGTGATTACTGTTTAGTGGTCGAGTCTGTCAGATTTGTGTCATTTGTGTTCATTTAGTATTTTAAGAGTTAGTTTCACCAGCTCTTTGTAGACGATAACCCCTATTTATCTGTACTACATTGATATATCTGAGTGGGGAATAGGGTATAGACTTTTTGTATTAAATATGGTCTTCCGCCCATCACTTTACGTTTTGTATAGCTATGAGAAATGAAAGGGAAAATTTAACATAACTTTTTTATTAAACGGAAATAAATGGGAACGAATGAATAAATGACAAGGTTGAAACCAAAATGAACGAAACCACAAACATATGGCAGGTTGAAACTGAGTTCGATTCCCAGCTTGATAAAATTTCTATGGCCGATGGAGCGCAACCCCAAAGTGGTTACTAGTCTCCTTGGCAAGCTTTGGGGGAAAATCCACTATAATAAAAAAAAACATATGAAACCACAAGAACATTTATTATTTTTTATTTGTAACCGGCAGTTGAGAAAACTGTTGCAGGATCTTTAGCTGTGTTGCGATGGCTTGGTTGATTTGCTTAGGATTTTGGGATTAGAATTGTTGTTTAAAGCATTCAATAGGCATGTTTCCGTTGAATCGTTTAGTGTCTTTGCAGTAGTCGTAGATCATGTGGTTGTCTCTGGCCCATTTCAGCTGGCCTAACTTAGTATTGCTCAGCTGTTTGTAGATAGGAGATGTCCACCAGTTTGCAGGAGTAGCTGAGGCACATTGCGTAATACTGCTCGGTCCATCCCACTTGCAAGCTCTTGCTCTGAAGTTGCGCAATCTAGCTATGAATGGGGCACTGGTCCAGTCGATTTTGACTAGTCCGCCTCTGGTTGCCCAGTTATCTGCGTTCCATAAGCTGGAGTAAACCCTCATCCCTTGTTTGCTCGGGTAAGCAATGCCCTCGTTTTCATAGTTTCTGAATACACGAATTGGCAGTCCATCGATGTACCACCTAAAATCGTAGAAGTGAAATTGAAGGTAAGGAAGTTGGTAATTGGTTCCATGACTTTCGCCACTAGTAAGATATATTGTGAATGGTAGTGAGACCAAAGTGTTTTTATAGTTTGTGATAGCACCGTAGCAGCATATAAGCATGTCTATGCGTCTCTGATACAACATAGAAAGATGATGCTTAAACAATGTCTGCATAAGATACTTACACAACTGTGGTTGGGTTCCAATGTATGGTGTAGTTGTGAAAATCAGTTGTTGGATCAAACCAGAGGAAAAACTGCTGCTCTCTGCTTCCATTTCCTTGTGTATAGATGTTTGTGTGGATAATGTAAGGTTGTCCAGAAACGTTTCCTAAGAATTCGAAATCTATCTCGTCATGTTTGCTTCCTGTAGATGAGAGCTGTAAAAAGTATATATAGGAAATTAGCATGTGTAGTTTGACCTAGATGACTTAAAATTTGACTTGTGATCATCATTGAAGGAAATGGAGTTGGCATCAATATCTAAAGTATGGGAAAGTCAAGACAGAGATGAATTTGCATCCGGCTCAAGTTAACTTACATAGAAAGCTGTTACTGTCCCTGCGGAATTATTCGGTACCAACTTAATGAGCATCTCGATGCTTCCAAATAAGAAACCTCTCTTTGATTGAACAGCAGATCCTGCATAACAAAAGATGACAGTGTAGTTTGATTAGTGGCGGAGTCTGAGTCTGGGCTTAGTGTGATCATACATCCTTACGTTTTCGATTAACATTTTACTTACGAATTCCAAATGCATGCATCACTGAATCACTGTTTAGTTACAGTAATGACTCTAAGCATCTAGTTCACATTAAATCAAAGGAATAAGTAGCTCTAACCTGAAGTTTGATCGAGCACGAGTTGGACATCTTCGCCATTGCCATGAATTGCAGCATGCTGCTGACCCCAGGTGATGTACATGCTCTTCGAAAACTTTGCATTGACTGAACTTTGATAAATAGCAATGGTGCATAAGCCTATCAAGAAAGCTTGCAGAATCGCCATCTTCACGATTTCACTCGAGTTAGAACGTTGTCTTTCTCTCTGTTTGTTACTCAATCTATGTTTCTGACAAATTGAAACTTAGAATGGGATGTCTGGTCTTTGGTTCTTGATACCCTTAAATAGCTTGACGCACCCTTCAAATTAATAGGCCGCTCCTATACGACATTGTCACAGTTTTTGACCTCCCCAATTTAATACATGTTTCAAAAGAGGGCAAGTACGTAGCTCCTTACAAATGTTTAAAAGTTCAAAATTTTACAAACTAATTGATTAATGAGTTCAACTCTATTTAGTGGAGTGGTGTGACTATTAATTGTTGCAAAAATACAAAAAGAAACCAGAGAATGGGTGTTAAGGTGTGAATGTAGCTTAGCTGGGACGCGGCAAGAGAGTAGCTAAGGAGAGTCGTGCTTAGAACTACTAATGTATGTAACCAATTAAGGCAGGACAGCCGTGAGTGATTCTTACTTTACTTGGCAGGACGTGCAGCCGAGAGAGAGATTAGGCATTCCTACTAATCCTTCTTAAGTTTCATCAGTGCAATCAAGTAGTTCCTATTGGGTAAATCAAAATCAATTAGTCCAAAGGAGTCAGATCTATGATATTTATTAGTCGTGTGTGTGTGAACGTTGTTTGCACTTTGTAGTGATGAATCGACGAGGTTCTTTCTCATTTTTGGGTTTTTTGTAGAAACATTGAGGGTTTATCAAAACCTCTTACCTGATGACCCCAACGTTCCGGCAGGTAACGGAGAAATTCTTGGGGGATGTATGGAAAAAACTACTACTAACCATGTGGTTTTACTTTACTATTTTATCATTTATTATTATTATTATTTTTATTATTATTATTATTAATGATGATATCGAACAGAACAAAACAAAGCTTTGCCTCTGTTTGCCAAAGTTTGCCTTTGTTCGCCAAAACGTCACCTCTGCTCGTCAAACGTCGTTCTTCATTTTTATAAAGGCAACAAGATCAAGCAAATGGGTAAGAATAATAATATCTCCTCTCTTTTCTCCCCTTACTATTTTCTAAGAAACACACAATAGAGTTTGCTAGCGATTCAGTCGATGTGCATCGATTCGATTCGATAGTTGTATCCTGCAAGACAGACATCCAAGATCTACATGCACAAGAATTTCGGTCTTAGGAGATTACTGTAAGCAAGCCTCTATCATCTAAACAAGTCAATTTCTTCATTACATCTCTTGAGTTTAATTCCAAGGTACCATTGATATTGCTGTAGAAATTACATAACATGGATTGATATTGATTTGCAATCCTGTATATGTTATGTTGCTCATTAGTCTAATTAGATCAAATTGCTATCATATTATAGTGGTTATTCATATGTAAAGTAGGATTAATGTTGCTATCAAATCCTAGATTATGATGTAATTATAAATTGAGGTATAGGTATATATTGTGTAAGACCCCGTGCCAAAAATTTATCTTTTTATTGGGATCAGGGGAATTACATGGGGTTGTAACTACGTTGTTAGTTTTTCCCGAATTAATATTTGAGTTTAATATCGAATTATTCTCGATTATGAGAAAAAATAGGATTAATTTCCCGAGGGGGTAGATTTGATTAATACGAGTCTTCCGGTATGTCCGGAATATTTTCCGAAGCTATGAGCTGTTATTATGAATTTATTTAGTTTACGGAAGTAATAAATGTTATTTACTTTACCGTAAAAAGATGACCTTGCGATAAGTCGAGAATTTAAGGAAACTCCCTTCGGGAAAGTTGTAGAGGACGTTAATACGAACCCGTGGGTATGTGCTACGCTTTAATCAGAGTTCGTATGCGGAAGTTATTGAGGATAATATATAGTTACTGCGTGGTAAATAGTAAATAACAAAATATCTATTTACTGTTCACGGTAACTTTCTGTTACTCAATCTGGGTCGTCAGATTAATCAGGGAATTGATCTGGGCCGTTGGTTTTTGAATATATATATGGTTCGGCTGAATCTTTCTCTCTCCTCGCTCATTCGCTTTCACTCTCTCTCTCCTCGACGGAGATCGACCGAGCAGTCCCCTACTCGGCACGTATCCTGCCTCACCGCCGCCACCAGAAGCCTCACCTCGCCTCGGTGACCTAGTCTAGACCTTCATCAACGCTAGAGTCGCCATGACCGTCGCCTAGTGGAGGAGAGAGGAAGCTCGAGCACTGCCGGTCAGGGTTGACGTCGAGCCATGACCGGAGGAGGAGCAAAGGACTTCTAGGAAGCTTCCAGAAGCTGCTAGGAGCAAGGAGGAGGCCAACGGAGCTTCGTCGGAGTTTGTAGCGGTCGACTTCGAGGTATGAAAACCTCAAATTTTCTTTCCTTTTCAACCTTGTAGTCCTGCTTAGAGTGTATAGAAGCTGGTTTAGTATGCATAGAAGCTCAGTTTGGCCGAAAAGGCTTGTTTTCGGTGAACCTGAGATCAGAGAAGACAAAGGGTAAAAACCTTGGTTTTTACCGCGGCAGAGTTACCTTTTACTGTTTTATTGCGGTGTGAAATGTTAGAACTGCATCTAGCAGTTTAGAGTAATTACATGGGTGCCATTAGGGCTTAAATCCTAGAAATGCCTTGGTAGTTTTGTATAATTACAAGACTGCCACTGAGGTTAAAAGGATGATACTGCCCTGAGCAATTTTAGTTAATTACAGGGTTTCCCTTGAGGGTGGAATTCTAGAAATACCCCTAGCAGCTTAGTATATTTACCAAGCTGCCATTGACGAGAGTCGATTACTGGGTTAAGGATAAGCAACCTGCAATTTAATTCCCTGTAATTCGTTAGTAGTAAAGATAAGTAGGGATCGTTCTAAACCGGGGATGCCCAGGGTAAATAAGAAGAAAAGATCGTTAGTTAACATACAAACAAATATAATTCTGTCACAACTATATAAGTATAAACAAATAATATATATAGACAATTATTCACATATATACATATTTACAAATGAAAAGGGTTTGTAAGGATATCGACATTAATTATAAAAATAATACAACCTAAGCTAATATTTACAAGGCTGGTCAATCGATACTCAAGCACATAACATAACAAACACCGAAATAAGCATACAACAATTTCATGCAAGATTAAATAGTGATGCTCTTAATATCCTCTGTTTTAATTAATTTCAACCTCTTATGACTTCTCATGTGTTTTTAGGAACTTCGAATACGTCTGAACCTAAAACATATATGTGTCACCATGTTTAAACTATCAAATATGCCTAATCTAAACAAGATACACTTACGAACTGGAGTCGGTTGAAGACATGATCCTAGGTATGGCGTCACTCATCCTATTAGCATGCAAATCACTCACCCTAGCAACCGTTTGCAGCAACTAGAAACAAACTATCAAATATGCCTAACTTGATCCTATATTACTACGGCTTATTAATGTGAGACCCCGCACGTTTTAACCATGGTTAATGGCGAGTTACTGATGTTTTAGTCGCATTCGGTAACTTCGCGAGTGAACGACCACGTTCATTTTTGAGTTTTTAAAAAGTTCTCCAAATACCTGATTTAATGACTCGATGTCATAGTACGTGACGACACGAGTCTCCCGGTATTTTCGGATTATTTTTCAGAGCTCCCGTCATTTTTCTGAAAGTTTCGGTAATAAGGAAATTACCTTTGGTAATTCAGTAAACAGTAAATGGTAAAAAAATGAAATTTGATCTGAGCCGTCAGATTTTAAGTGGGAAGATCTGGGTCGTCTGTCCTCCTATAAATAGAGGTACGGGTCAGACTTGGTCAAAGTGTTCCCCAGCCCTCGCTCGACGTAGAACGCGTTTTCTCCTTCCTCCGCCTTCGCCGCCGCGATCTCCGCCGTCAGGCCATGGCTGCGCGCGTGGCTGGTCCCTTTCGACTCCTCTCCTCAAGCCCATCCTTCATGTGCTCGAAAATCACTCAAGCATTGAGGTTCCTATAAAATCTCGATTTTAGTCTCGAGGTTTCCTGGCAACATTTCTCTGGCCTCCGGCCATCGAATCTTCTAATTGAGGTAGGTTTCTTGATCTCCTCGATGTGTTCTACAATCTCATGTATTCAGTTTCTTCGATTGGTGATATTTTGAAATCTCCGGTTTAAGGCAGTGAGTTTTCTCGCCGAGGTTGGTTGCTCCGGCGACTGTTTTTTGAAGATTATGGGCTGCTTTTCGAGCTCCAAAAGGTTTTGTTTATCACTCCTAGGCAGCTGGTAAGCTATCCCCCATCCTCGATCATTTTTGTTCAAAAGGGGCATTTTTCTAGGTTTTTGCTGAATTAAACGAAGAGAGACTAAGTTGGTTGTGTTTTGATTTGTTGCTGAGGTTCTGGAGTTAAAGAGGAAGGGAGAGGAATGGATGAAGGACAGAAAGTCACTGTGACACTTTGCTGGGTGCAGAGGTCACCCTAGGCAGAGAGAGAGGTGAGAGAAGGTAAGGAACTCATTCTTGGCTTTGATTTTGGTATTGGATTTGTTACTGTTGTTGGGATGATAATTTGATGTTGTTTTCCTGCGCATGTGTTGAGAACTTGGTGATCGAGAAACGGGGAAGCTGTGGCGAATTTCCGGCCAGTTGACCGGAATCCGACAGAGGATTCCGACAAGCTGCCGGAATCCGGTAACGATTCCGACGGGGCAGTAAATCCGGCTGAAATGCCGAGAGGTAGTCTTCGACTCCTTAAGAATGTGTTGTTTCCTTTTAGTCGAGCTAAAGAGTCGTAATTGGAAAGTTAAATATACGTACAAGGAAGTTTACTAAAAACGGAAACTAACCGTAATTTGGGAACCTTCCATTTTAGGAAACCTTCCATGTTTGGAAACCTGCTAATTTGGGAAACTTTCCATTTTTGGAAAAGTTTCCATTAAGAGAAAGTTTCCATTTTGGGAAAGTTCCACTTTCAGAAAAACGGTTAAGTAAAGAATTGAACGTGTTTACCCTTCTCTTTAGGGAGGTGGTAAATTGGAATCTAGTTATGCTGACAATGCATAATTATTTTATTGTAGATGTGTGTGGTCAAAATGATACAGTCACATATTTTCAAGAATGTATTGGGAGAATTCCATATTTTGAGGATGGAGGTTAAGGACGTTTTGTCAAAGGTTTCCTTGATGACTCAAAAAGTAATATGAGTCAAAGTTTGGTAACAAATTTATTACTAAGAATGGTAAAGTATGTGGCTAAGGTTAGCGACATTCTATTACCAATCGTTGTGTGCTGAAACCGTGTTCAAATTAAGATTTGATCAGAGAGATTGTTAATTTATGGCAGTGGTTCATATAATCTAGGTTCTGAAGTGGTAATTTGATTCCTTGTGCACGCAAGTTATTTTCCTCTCCATTTAGAACAGTAAGTGGTTGTGCATTTTGAATCTTACCGAATATAAGATGCGGCTGATGGTAAATGTTCAGACCATGGGGGCAGTTTTGTTTAGGAACTGTCTAGTTATGCGTGGTAATTTAGTGATCATCACGTGCCCAGATCGATGATGGTAATCGATGAAATTTGTGTCTGGATGACTTTGTTTTGTTGATCAATGTGGATTAGTTTGGTGTGAAACTAATTTTAAATGCAGATGCTTTAATCAAGGGTTACTTTGGGTGTGCACTAGTGGCACAAAAATTTGCGTAGTTATTCGATCATGTTAGATTTTCAAAGTTGCCAATTGTTACCAGAGGAGTTGGTAATGAAGGGATAAGTGAAGTGAAATACCCTTGATTAGCGTGTAAGGCTCTGGGATCCTTGGAATGGTAAAGTCTCTTCCAGATTGTGATGGAATTAATATATAATTGATGCACTGTTATGGTTGAAGTGCGGGTTCTGCACTATGTGTCATTCGATGTTGATTTTTAGAGATAGGGAGGTCGGTGACACCTCACCTATGTGTAGTATGTGTGGTATGTATTACCAGATGCAAATTAAGCTATAATTCCATGAAGTAATAAGCAAGTTAATAATTCTAAGGATCGGCTTGTTGGTAGAAAGTCAAGATTTATGTTGTCAGAATAGCTATGTGAGCAGTGCGTAGCTTGACAATTTGTCTTCATGCAAGGAGTACGAATTTTATATCTCGACATCTGGAGATTTAGATATCCCAGATTTAAAGGCTATGGTTGCGAATTTACGCTCGTATTCTTTTAAAATATATTCTGGTTGCTTAATTGCCTGGAATTTATTTTTGTCCACTCACTCTAACGTTGTGTTTTTAAATGTTTTTCCCTGGGCCCTTCGTTTTCAAATGCCCAGTGTTGTAAGGTTACTGAGAGGCATAGTCAAATTTAGTGGCCGACAACAGAATAATTTGACTATACCAGGAAGGGCCAATTTAGTGGCCGATGCACTTAGCCGCAACCCTTCCGTCTCTTTGGCTCATTTGAGAGCAGTTCGGGTTCCGCTTCTCTACGAGTTGCGGGCTACTGGTGTTGAACTTTGGGGAGATGAAGTAGAAGCCTTGGTGGCTAATTTTCAAGTGAGGCCAGTTTTAATTGATAAAGTGCGAGAGGCACAATATAATGATCAGTCAATAGTGCGGTTGATTGAGCGGACACTTGATGGGACAACGGTTGACTTCTCGGTTAGAAAAGATGGAACATTGATGTTCGGTGGTAGCTGGTCAGTAGGACCCTCCTGGATAGAACAGGTCAGGACCCTCTTCGGTGGTAGCTGGTCGGTTGGACCCTCCCGAATAGAGCGGGTCATGGGACCCTCTCCGATGAGCTGGTCAATAGACCCTCTCGTGGTAGAGCGGGTCGGTTTTCTCATGGATGAGGTTAATACCCCATACATTTAATTATGGATTTGAGCCAAGAGAGTTATTTTATGATTTATTTATTCATTGTCAAGACCCACCCCGAGTTAAACCCCTTTAACCCGAAGTAAATCCTGCGACGACCACCTTAAGGGAACTTCTTACAGAAACCCCTTGAAATGGACAACCCTTCTTACAAACCAACTCATTGTTTCCATGAGTATTTAAAACAACCCCTAACTCATGGAGCCAACCTGCTCCCCAAAACACACCTATGCTTCACTAACCTATTCAACTATCTAAGTTGGGTTAGTCAGAGCAGTCTACATGACAGATTTACCCTAATGAATTTGCAAGCAGCAACAGATTAATCGACTATGCCTCGACTCTTGTACGCGCGACCTCCGCTCAAAAACCCTGCAACACTGGGCATTTCAAAACGAAGGGCCCAGGGAAGAGCATTGAAAAATATTAGCGTGAGTGGACAAAAATCAAATATAAAAACTCTATCTTCTTTAATGCCATCCCTTGGAGTTTTCCAAGAAATACCTTATGCACGCAATACATAGACAATTAATAAACAAATCATAAAATAATTCCCTTAGCTCAAATCCATGATTAAATTTGTGGGGTATTAACCTCATCCACGAGAAAACTGACCCGTTCTACCACGAGAGGGTCTATTGACCAACTCATTGGAGAGGGTCACATGACCCGCTCTATTCGGGAGGGTCCAACCGACCAACTACCACCAAAGAGGGTCCTACTGACCAGCTACCACCGAAGAGGGTCCTAACCTGCTCTATCCGGGAGGGTCCTACTGACCAGCTACCACATAAGAGGGTCAGACCAGCTACAATCCAGAGAGGGTACCAACTCCACCTGGAGAGGGTCCATGCTAGCATGCAATACATATATCCATATCCTTTAAAATCCTTTTAAAAAACCTCGTGGGAAAATAAACCGAAAACCAAGTCAAAACTCCTTGACTTTACCCCAAATACATTGGATTTAAAAACATTTCCAGGAACCCAAAACCGGTTCTCTGACTTTACTTTAAAATCCTTAAATCCAAGAGCCAAATTTCCCCTTTTTAAATTTCATCCCCCTCTATAACCCAAAACGGTGATAACAATAAAAATCAAATCCTGGGAAAATCCTTTAAAATCAAGGGAAAGGTAGGAACCTCTTTCCCGGCTCACTTATCTTTAAAAAGTATAAAATTCTCATTTTCCCAAAATCACCGTAAAACTTAAAATGGAGGAAATCACATAAAAAGGAGAAACTAATTAAAGTCTATGACATGCATTATATTTAAAAATAAAATCTACTCACAGTCCTTATTACGACCTTCTTCCTGCTCGGAAAGCTCCTCGAGCGAAAACCTCGAACTAACCACGTAGTCGAGCCCGTCTCACGTTCGACCAGAGACTGTACAAAATTAAACCAATAAATTAGTCTTTCTATAGTTGACTTGGCCTTTTCCTAGTTTGACTAGGAAATTCTATTTTACCAAGAGTTGACCAATTTCCTTTCTTTTTAACAACTTTTTCAATTATTACGCTTAAATCCGATTATCGACTCGAAGTTTGGTTTCCGTTTACGCCAACTTAGCACAAGTATTTTTCTTACTAATTCATTTGACGGTAGGCAACACATAGTAATTTGTGGAATTACTATGGACACCCAATCAACCACTTCACCAATTTACGGTTATGAGTCGATATATCCGGTAAGAAATTATCCGAAATATTTACAGCGTCCAACTTGGTTTTTGACTAAGATTCCTGAGTTGCCTAGAATCTCACTTAAAGATCTGATTGTCTTAACTTAACCGTTTAACTAAGATTGACCTTTCCCTTTTTCCTTTATCGGTCAATCTTCCATATATGGAAACCTTCCAAAAAGGGAAAATTCCCCAAAATGGAAAGTTTCCTAAAATGGTAAGTGTTCCTTAGAATGGGAAGTTTCCCAAAATGGAAACTTCCTACTTACGTCTAACTTTTTCGTAAAAATCTGAATTACGATTCAACTGACACTTTTCGACTCAAAGCTTAACAGGGATTCGAATTCTACATATTCGGCATTATGCCAGTTTAACTACATCATCGGAATCTTTACCGGATTCCGGCAAGTTATCGGAATATCCTACCGGATTCCGGCAATCTTGCCGAAAACGGCCATAGCTTCGCCGTAGCTCCAATTTACCAAGTTCTCGACACATGCAGTCAAACAACAACCAAATCAACACCAGATCAACAATTCAACAACAAATTCAAATAACAACAATTCTTAGAGGGACGAGTCTTACCCTCTGCCTGTGCTTCCAACTCGAACCTAACAACAGACCCAGCAGATTTCCTGCTGCCTACCACCTCCTAGACCCACTCCAGCAGCTCCCAGGCTTCCATCCATCCCCAACACTGCCTTGAACTTGCAGGGGCTGCTGCATCGGCCCACACGAGTTGTCGCTGCTCCAAACACCACCATCATGCAACTGGCTCCAACAGAATCTCGGTGAGGCTCCCTAGGGCACGGCGGAGACGTCAAGGACTCCAAAAGCTCGACCGCCGGAAGTTGATAAGAGCATTTTATGCTACGTTCTTAATATGTTTTTACCCTCATTTATACTTTGTTTATCCATTATTAGTATAGTTTTAGTAGTTATTTAGCATAAGGGATTATTTGTAGAACATTGGCTAAAACATGTGTAAAATAGATAAAGTATGTGCAATATTGTTAAAAGCTGAAATTGGAAGTGTTCGTGATATTTTTCGTAAGTTTCTGTAAACCAATACATTGTCACTACTTGATTATATCTTTTGAATGTTTAGGTGACATGTATGTGGACATAACGAAACAAGAATCATGAGGATCGGACTTATGGAAGGTAGCAAAAGAAGCATGGAAAGACAAGAGGCTGAGAGCATGAATTCGGAACAAAAACAGAGGATTTCCAGAAACCATAACTCAACTTCAAAAATTTCCCTAGGACGATCCAGGAGGAACCATGAAACGTGCCATATATGGATGGAAAGCTGTGGATGTCTAGTTTCTAAATCTTTTGGAATAGCAGCAATAAAAGTTCTGAGGGAGGAGTTATGATGGAAACAATGGCCGGAGGTCAGTCTGCTGGAAACTGGACAGATTTTGCTGAAGTTGTCTACCGAGTTCGTGAGTGTGTTTCTTCACCAAAATCCTTCCCAAGCATGCCAAATGATTGATGGAGAACTTAATGATGATATGAGAAGTTTTTTAGGAGAAGAAGAATCGAAGAAATCACCAAGGAGAAGCCGAAAACAACATCTAGAAAAGTTATCCCGGTCAAAACAGGATAACTTGTTCTACCGAGACTATGGAAGCCTTTCGGTTGTCCTATGGAGCCCAAAACGTGTAAGGGAGTCCTTCATTGATCCCTTAACATGTAGGGGAGTCCAGCAATTCAGAAAAGAAGTCTATGAATTATTATCCAAGTCAGCAAATTCAAGAGTTTAAGTTGTGTGCAACAAGGAAAAGCAAGAAGCCCAATCCGACATGGACAAGGAGTAGGGTGCCGAATTTCTTAGGGTTTCTTTAGAAGTTTTCCTCTATAAATACACATGTAATACAACTGAAAAAGGGTCCTCAATTTTTTGAAAACCTTAGCTAGCCAACTCTACCAAAAACCCATCAAAACAGCCGAAGCACAAAGCTGCCGCCGCCGAACATCCTTTGCAGCCGCCAACCACCCTTGCCCTATCCGACCCTTTAGGTAGGATTTGGTATGGATTACTCCAAGTTTTTGTGTAATTGTACTGTATTTTATTCAAAGATTGATATATATTGGTATTTTGGTTTATGGTTTTATGTTATGAACATGGTTATTTGTCTTTCTTTGTGATCTACTAATATACTTGTTTGTTAGCATAACATTTAGAATGCATGCTAGGTTTTGGATTTAGAATAGGTTGTGTATGTTTATGTTATTGTTGTTTTCCAATTGATTAATCACATACCTGAACATGTAATCGAACCTAAGGGTAGTCTGTGCACGGATGTTCTTAAGGGGGGGAGTTTCATATACCGTAGTGTTCTAAGGGTTAAGATCAGGCGATTCTAGGTCTTGATTCTTAGTCACTACCAAGGGTTTTTAGGTTTAAGTGATTTGCATGATGAATAGGATGAGTGACGCCATACCTAAGACCATGTTTCCAATGACTCTCGTTCGATCAGTGTATTTTGTCTTAATGTCAGGCGATTGTAGGCATTAAACAGGATGACACATATACAAACTTAGTGTCAAGAAAAGTCTAAATAGTTGGAATTAATTAGAATTCAAGAAAACATATTTCATTGCATATTGTTCTTGTGTAAAACTTATGTGTTTTCTATTTGGTGTTAGCTATGTTTTGTGTTTAACAAAATTGATCGACCAATGTAAATATTAGATTTAGATTTAGATTTAGGACTTTAGAAATCACAATAAAATCCCCATCATAATTCGGTAAATATGTGAATAGTTTGTAAATAATTTAATTCTTTTTGTTCATAAATTTCGATGTCATGTCTATGTTTTATAGACTGTGGGGACAGAGGCGGAGCTCGGGTTGACCAAAGTCGTATTTTTGACTTCGGTCAAAAGTCTCACCTCTATTTATAGAAAAATGGACGGCTGAGATTCAATCTTGAAAAGATCTGACGGTCCAGATTTAAAGAAGGTAAAAAGTAAAAAGGTTAAATGGTAAAACTATTTACCGGAATAGTAATTAGAAATTACCATAAACTTCAGAAATTCACAGAAATTAGCCGGAAGCTCCGAAAAATATTCTGAAAATACCGGGAGACTAGTGTCGAGTCATTAAATGAGGAATTTGGAGAACTTAGGAAAACTCAAAAATAAACTCGAGCGATAACTTATCAAATTACCGATCGCAATTAAAAGCCCTTGGTAACTCGTAAACCTCTGTGAAAAGGTAACTTTTAGGTACGGGATGTTACAATCTCCCCACCTTATGAAATTTCGTCCTCGAAATTCCAACTGCACCACTCGACACCTTCGACCACTAACCAACCTCCTATCCCTTCTCGTTTAGCCAAACAAACACCAACAATTGTCCTTACCAACCGCATGTGACGTCGTCACAATACCGCTTATACTCATTCTGATTCAACAACACCTCACTTGTCGCGAGTAAAATTTCTTCAAGAATACTCGTATTCTTTCATTGAACTTTAGATATCAGCTCACACATTCCCTATGCGGGAAATGATTACCACGCTGAGGAGTAGGGTTCGATGTCACTGATAAGAGCATAAAATGCTACGTTTTTAATGTGTTTCTATCCTTATTTATACTTTGTTTAACTCTTAATTTTGCAGATTTGAATCATTAGACTAAACCATGAATGTTTGGTGGAGAACAAGTGAAAACATGCTTAAATAGAAGAAAATGTGGAGTTTTTAGCAGAATCCTAATTGAACTAGGAATCCTAATCACATTAGGAATGTAAAGTCAATTGCAAAATTTTCAGAAGTTCATTGAAATGAGAATCCTTATTTAACTAGGAAACCAAGTTGAGTTAGGAATCCTTATTGAATTAGGAATCCTTATTTAACAAGGAAACCAAGTTGAACTAGGAAACCTTATTGAATTAGGATTGCTAAGCTCTATATATACCATTGTTATGGACTAACAATTATTTCTCTTTCATTTACAGAAATATGCCAACATTTCAAAGAGAGAGATTTTGTTCGAATTAAAGAAGGAAGTGGCAGCCGAATTAACTTTAAGAGGAGGAGGTTGCAGCTGAGTTGAATTCCAAGAAAAGAGACTTTGCAGCCAAATTGAAGTTAAAAGGAGTTGGAATTCGAATTAGAGGCCTAAACTAACAAGGAATGAAGCAATCCTTAACCCAAAAGGAAAAGGAATGCAGCCAGAAGCCCAGCCCACAAGGGAGTAAACCCTACTTACTCCCTATAAATAGGTGCAGCAGCTGCAAGGAGAAAAGGTCGACCCCCTACACTTCAACACAGCAGCCTCTCCTCTTTCTCTCCATAAAAATTCGTCCTCCTCTCCCTCTCCATCACAAGCAGCCGCCGCCCTCCATCTCTCCTCCTATACAGCAGCTCCGCCGCTCCTCCCTCTTCCACAAGCCAAGACAGCCGCCCTCCATTCATCCTCCACAACATACAGCCACTTCATCTCGTCCTCCTCTCCTCCATAACACAGCAGCTGCTCCGCCCTCCTCTTCAACACAGCCGCACACAGCCGCCCTCTCCACCACCAATTCAGCCGCTGCTCAACCAAGCATCGATCTCCACTCCTAAGTCAGTCCAAGATTCATGGTTGTCTTTAAATTTGTTTCAAATTCAGTTGTTATATTCCATGTTATTTCTGAATTTTGTAACAAACTATCAATGTTCTTATGTGATTTGATGAATTCTTTGGATTTCCTTATGTGTTTGATTGTTGTTTGGTTGAATTCTCTATATATGCATGTGTTAATTCGAATTTAAGACTTAAGGGCAGTAGTAATTAATTGAATTTATGATTTAGTTTGGTTTATTTGCAGAGTTTGTGCACACAACAAATCATATGCACAAGGGCAGCCTTGGCCATGGCTGTCCCTTGTGTATAGATTTCATATGCTAATCGAATATAAGTTGAATCATGCGCGAAGTTGGTTCAATTTGTGTTCTTTATAAGAGCTAGAATAATTCTGTAAATTTACATGTCGATGTGAGATGAGGTGACGCCATACTTGCTAACATGTTTCCAATTCGACTTATTGTGCTTATGTGCTTTTTGTGTTTAATTTCTACGCGAAGTGTCTTTAAACCGAGTAGTACTATGTTTAGGATTATACGTGAAGTTAATTCTGAATAATTGTGAAGTCTTGAATAATTAGAATAACCGCGAAGGCTCTAATTAAATTGGAACTAAATTGGATTATGAATTCGGTTTTTAAACTTGCTGCCCTATTCCTTTATTTGAGTTGTTACATGTTTAAAGAATTATGTGTTATGTGTAGAGTGGTTGATCAACTGTATATACTTAGTTTTAGGTTAAGTTTTAGTTTCTTTAGATGTTAAACATTTACATCCCCCATATGTTTATTTGATTGTGTTAACATTTTCTATTTTCGATTACCCTTCAATATCCCCGGACTGAACGATCCCTACTTATTCGTACTAACGATGACATTTTGCAGGGTTATAAAGTTGTGAGGTTTGATTTGATCACGTGTTTACATGTGTGACGCGAAAAACGCTCACCAGTCACTAATGGACTTAAATCCTCTGGTAACACAATACAATGTGGAGTCAACACTAATGACAACAAGTCCACAAGAAAACCATGACGACTTGTGTTACACGAACCATCACCTCATTTGAACCAGGTCTCCCTGATCTGGTTTACGCTTTCTATAAATTATCTTAACAAGTTGTCCTGTTGTAGAGTAATTGTCTTCCCTTGATCTATCCTTACTCAAACCACTTGCACACACATGACATGAATTTCCATGAATTTTAGCGTAAATCCAAAACCATAGCCTTTAACTCAGGAAGATCCAAAAGCTCCAGACATCGAGATCCAACAATACTTACTCCTCGCATGAAGACAAATTGTCAGGCTTCACACTGCCTACAAAGCTATTCTGACAGGATAAATCTTGACTTTTTCCAACAAGCCGATCATTAGTCGCCAACTCGATTATCACTTTGTGGGGTTACAGCTTACTTTACCACTGGTAATACATATCTGTACTACTCATAGGTGAGGTGCCACTGACCTCCCTATCTCTTACCTTAGCCTGAAATGACGCATAGGTGAAGAAATTGCACTTAAACCATAACTGTGCGTCTAATAAACTTTATCCGCATCACAACTGAAATAGACTTTACCACTAAAAGAATCCCAGAGCCTTACTCGCTCAACAAAGATATTTCCTTCATAGATGCCTCCATTACCAAATCGTCTGGTAATAACCGACAAATTTGTACATTTAACCAGATCAGACATCTACATAAAATTTCTTGTCACTGGTGCACACCCAAAAGAACCCCTGATCAAAGCATCGGGAATTAATTTCACACCGAACTTAGCCATATTGATCACCGAGCATCCAGTTATCAAGGCACAAATTATCAAATGCCATCACCGCACTGGGCGCGGAAACATCACAGAGTCAACTCGTACAACTAGACAGTTTCTAACAAAACTGTCCCCCATGCTCTACAAGTTTACCATCCACCGCATCCTCTATTCGGTAAGATTCAAAATGAACGACTACTTATGTGCACAAGGAATCAAACTACCACTTCAGATCCTAGATTACAAGATCCACTGCCACACGTTAACATCCCCTCAGATCATCACTTAATCTGAACGTGGCTTCAACACTCAACGATTACTAATGGTGTGTTGCTCAACTTAGCAACATACCTTACCAATCTCAGTAACAATTATTACCAAACTTAGACTCGTAACACTTTTTGAGTCATCAAGGAAAACCTTTCCTAGTTCCACCGCATTTCATACTCACCGAAATGTTGACAATTTCGAGAGTCACCTCTAGTGATTAATCTTGCTACCACTCTACACTCGTGGCGCCAAGATTGCCGCTAGATCAAAATTCATAGCAAATAAGATCGCTACTCAAATGACCCATGACAATGGCAATGCCAACAATTCTTTAATCCTCTCAGGATTTCATTAAATCCCACCAAAACTTGATCTCCCAGATCTTAATCCTCATTCCCCATATCAAAATTGAGAATATTGCCTGTCACTGCAGTGGATGTAACTTATGAACCACAAACACGACTAAGTACACTTTCGGTTACAATATTTGATTAAACCACAGCCAGTGAGTGCACAGATCCCCATGTCAACAAGCATAACACATCACTCCTGGTGGAACCAAGTGTCGTAACAGACAACTTTGGTTGCAGGTTGAAGCTTGACCATCTACCAACATTCTCACTCTTATTCAACGATTCAGTAAACCTTGCCCCACTGCTGTCACTTCACCACTTCCGTGCATTTAACTCAGCATGCAATCAACCACCTACTAACAACATTTAATAATTTCACTAACCATCTTGAAAGTCGAAGCGACTACAAAAACCCACTTCCGACCTGTACTTAAATGGTTAGGTCATCTACTTGACGTTTTGCACAAAACTATTGACAAACATCCTTAACCTCCGTTCTCAACATATGGGACTCTCACAATACATTCTTGAAATATATGAATGTATCATTTTGACCACACACAGCTGCACAAAATAATTACACCTTACCAGCATGTGCTACCCAAATTTCGCTTTACCACTTCCCTACACAGGAGGGTACACGTGCTCATGTGGGGTATACCCATGTAAATCTTCAGCTGTCAACACAGTGCCGTTTGCACAACGACCGGTTTCTACACCACAATAATACAAAGTCAGTCAAGACTCATATCACTATCTCCGGTACCCCGAGCACTCCTGGTCCATGACCCGGTGACTTGTTGCCACTTCCATCATCTCCTTAAAGTTTTTTCAAATCTATTACCTTTAACTACCACTAGTAACGCTCGCTCGATCTGAAAATCGAACTCTAACACAACCAACCTGGAGACTCCTTCACAGGTGTACTAACTGAAATACTTTGACCATAGGTGGATAACTCACCTTATTGTTGACATGAGCCCCAAGATCTGATGACACGATTTAATTTCTACCTTCACGATATACGGCCTAATGACCATTGTCACCAACAATTCAAATCACGCTTGGACTCACTAACAATTCAAATCTTGTTTGTACCCCAATCATGGGTGGCTGAAGCATTAAGAATCCACTCGTAGCTAATAGCAGCAATGCAAGCATCTAGGGTAGCCCCAACTATTAGTCTTTGTGGTTGTCCCAACAACATCAAGTGACCGAACCAGCCTTCAGTTCCTTAACATTCTCCAGTAGTGTCACATCGTGGACTCGTCACCAGAAACAAGTCCATTGATCCCAAAATGACTACACTTAAATCCTTGAGTCATTCTACTTTGACACAATCGCCAGTTTCTCTGGAACCACACTAAAGACAAACATCAACAAAATCTTGACAATCGTTAAATCTTAATATTCATCTTCTCTGAATAATCGCGCTAGGCGACTTCAACTCCTTTTTCCAACGCAGGATGCAACCTTTTTCAATAACTCTTACGACTCTTCACTTCTAAGAGTCTCATAGCTTGAACACCAAGGCCTCGCCTTAGGTTTCTACAACATCCCTGCCAACAACCATGACAGCCTTCTAGGCGTGAATTAACTGTTTCACCACCGAGCACTTACACAAATGCTCAAGCACGTTAAATAGCATGAGTTTCCAGCTCGATCCCCAACTCAAATCTCAATTACTCATTGGGAACTCATAAAAATAAATACGTAACGAGCTTACCTTGTTCCTTACAGGAGCTCTCTGTGAGGTCGGTGTACCGATGCATAGTCTTGAAGATTCAGATGTTTATAGAACCACTCGGTCCATAAATCAACCAGGAAGTACCAACTCATATCCTTAATAAACACTAAGCGTCCAAAGCATAAAATGCCGATGGATCCGCCGCGGTCGGACCATCACTCTATAGACGCTAACCTAATGCTCTGATACCAACTGTCAGGACCCACCCCGAGTTAAACCCCTTTAACCCGAAGTAAATCCTGCGGGGACCACCTCAAGGGAACTTCTTACCGAAACCCCCTTGAGATGGACAACCCTTCCTATATACCAACTCAGCACTTCCATGAGTATTTAAAAACAATCCCTAACTCATGAAGGCATCCTGCTCCCTAACCTACTTAACTAGCTAAACTGGGTTAATCAGAGCAGTCTACATAGAAGATTACCCTAATGAATTTGCAAGCAGCAACGGATTGATCGACTATGCCTCGACTCTTATACGCGCGCGACCTCCGCTCAGGAACCCTGCACCACTGGGCATTTGAAAATGAAGGGCCCAGGGGAGAAACATTGAAAACTGTCAGGGTGAGTGGACAAAAATAAACTATAAAAGCTCTATTTCCGTTAATGTTTTCCCTCAGAGTTTTCCTAAGAAAATCCGCATGCAAGCAAATCATAGACAATAAATAATTAAATCATAAATAATTCCCTTGGCTCAAACATAAATAATTTAAATGTGGGGTGTTAACCTCATCCACGAGAAAACCGACCTGCTCTACCACGAGAGGGTCCATTGACCAGCTCATCGGAGAGGGTCCCATGACCCGCTCTATTCGGGAGGGTCCAACCGACCAGCTACCACCGAAGAGTCCTGACCTGCTCTATCCGGGAGGGTCATACTGACCAGCTACCACCGAAAAGGGTCAGACCAGCTACTATCCAGAGATGGTACCCACTCCATCTGGAGAGGGTCCATGCTAGCATGCAATATATATATATCCTTATCCTTTAAAATCCTTTAAAAACCTTTAAAACCTCGTGGGAAAAATAAATCAAAAACCAAGTCAAATCTCCCTGACTTTACCCCAAATACAATGGATTTAAAAACCTTTCCAGGAACCCAAAACCAGTTCTCTGCTTTTACTTTAAAACCCTTTAAATCCAAGAGCCAAGTTTCCCCTTTTAAAACTCATCCCCCTCCATAATCCCAAAATGGTGATAACAATTAAAATCATAATCCGAAAAAATCCTTTAAAACCCTGGGAAAGGTAGGAACCTCTTTCCCGACTCATTTATCTTTAAAAATATTAAATCCCCATTTTCCCAAAATCACCGTAAAACATAAAATGGAGGAAATCATATATATAAAGGAGAAAATAATTAAAGTTTATGGCATGCAATTTAATTTAAAAACAAGGTCCACTCACAGTACTTATTGTGACCTCCTTCCTGCTCGGAAAGCTCCTCGAGCGAAACCCTCGAACTTACCACGTAGTCAAGCCCATCTCACGTTCGACCAAAGACTGTACAAATAAACCAATAAATTAGTCTTTATATAGTTAACTTGGTCTTTTCCTAGTTTGACCAGGAAATCCTATTTGACCACGTGTTGACCAAGTTCCTTTCTTTTTAACAGCTTTTTCAACAATACGCTTAATTCTGAATATCGACTCGAAGTTTGGTTTCCGACTTCGTAATCTCAGCGTATCGACTTTCCTTACTATTTATTAACGATAGGTTATCACATAGTAATTTTGTGGAATTACTATGGACACTCAATCAACCATTTTACCAATTTACGGGTTATGAGTCGATATACCCGGTATGAACTTATCCGAAGTATTTACAGCGCCCAACTCGGTTTCAGACTAAGATTCCTGAGTTGCCTAGAATCTCACTTAAAGATCCGGTTGTCTTCCATTATGGAAACCTTCCAAAAAGGGAAAGTTTCCCAAAATGGAAAGTTCCCAAATACGGTTAGTTTCCATTTTTAGCACACTTCCTTATACGTAAATCCGATTACGACACTTTAACTCTACTAAACGGAAACAATATACTTGAAGGGATCAAAAGACTACCTCCTCGGCATTTTCTGCCATTTTAACTGCATCGTCGGAATCGTTACCGGATTCCGGCAACTTGCCGGAATCCTCTATCGGATTCCGGTCAACTTGCCAGAATTCCGCCGGAGTTTCCCTCGTTTCTTCGTTTACCAAGTTCTCGACAACATATGCAGGAAAAACATCAAATCAGAAGCAGATCAACAGAAATTCAACACAGCAACATAGTTACACAGTTTCAAAGAGGGGGAATCTTTACCCTCTGTGTCTCTGCTCCAGAACCACTGCAGCTGCCTCGGTCACCACTTCCACCTCTGCTCGTCGTTGGCTTGAGTACCTGCAGCTGCCTCGGTCACCACCTCCACCTCTACTGTGCCCCAACACACTGCAGCTTTCTCCAGAACCTCACCAGCTGCCTCCAAGCATCACACAGGTGTCCAAGACTCGCCAGAACACCAAGAATAGTTCGCCGGAGCTGCTAGCCTCGAAACCCAGAAAAACCCGAGAAAGCAGGAAAAACAGTGAAAACAGTGAGAGGGGTTTTCGATTAGGGCTCCAACCGAATGATCAAAAGCATGGAAAAGGAAGAGGAAGAGAAGAGAAGAAGAACAATACCTTTCACGCGCCGAATCGCTGCCTGGATGGCGAGTTCTCGCCGGAAAACAGCCGAGCCTTCCCCTCGCTCGATCTCTGGCTGTGGTGGGTGTATGGTGGTTATGGAGGCTGGGCTACGTAGAGGAAGAGAAGAGGGAGAGAATGGAAGTAGTCCGCCGGCTTGGGGTGGCCGTAGTCACCGGCGTCGGGCCGAGGATTGGGGACAGAGGCGGATCTCGGGGAGCTCGGGTTGACCGAAGTGGGATTTTTGACTTCGATCAAAAGTCTCACCTCTATTTATAGAAAAATAGACGGCTGAGATTCAATCTTAAAAAGATCTGACGGTCTAGATTTAAAGAAGGTAAAAAGTAAAAAGGTTAAATGGTAAAACTATTTACCGGAATAGTAATTGGAAATTACCATAAACTTCAGAAATTCACAGAAATTAACCGAAAGTTCCGAAAAAAATTCTGAAAATACCTGGAAACTCGTGTCGACACGTACTACAACATCGAGAAAATGAGGAATTTGGAGAACTTAGGAAAACTCAAAAATGAACTCGAGCGATAACTTATCAAATTACCGATCGCAATTAAAAGCCCTCGGTAACTCGTAAATCTCTGTGAAAAGGTAACTTTTAGGTACGGGATGTTACAATAGCCTTTAAATTAGGAAGATACAAAAGCTCCAGACATCGAGATCCAACAATACTTACTCCTCGCATGAAGACAAATTGTCAGGGTTCACACTGCCTACAAAGCTATTCTGACAGGATAAATCTTGACTTTACCAACAAGCCGATCATTACAATCGCTAACTCAAATATCACCTTGTGGGGTTACGTGTACTTTACAACTGGTAATACATATCCGTACTACTCATAGGTGAGGTGCCACTGACCTCCCTATCTCTTACATTAACCTAGAATGACGCATAGTGCAGAACTTGCACCTCAACCATAACTGTGCGTCTATTAAACATTATCCGCATCACAATCTGGGATAGACTTACCATTAAAAGAATTCCAGAGCCTTACCCGCTCAACAAAGATATTTCATTCATAGATGCCTCCATTACCAAATCGTATGGCAATAACCGACAAATTTGGACATTTAACCTGATAGAACATCTACACAAAATTTAGTGCCACTGGTGCACACCCAGAGTAACCCCTGATCAAAGCATTGGAAATTCATTTCACACCGAACTTAGCCACATTGATCACCATGCATCAAGTCATCAAGGCACAATTTATCAAATACCATCACCGCACTGGGCGCGTGATAATCATCGAGTCACCTCGCACAACTAGGCAGTTTATAACAAAACTGCCCCCCATGCTTTGCAAGTTTACCATCCACCGCATCCTTTATTTGGTAAGATTCAAAATGCACATTACTTACCATTATAATTGGGAACGTAAAATAACTGCGTGCACAGAAAATCAAATTACCACTTCAGATCCTAGATTACAAGATCCACTGCCACGCGTTAACATCCCCTCAGATCATCACTTAATCAGAACGTGGCTTCAACACTCAACGATTTCTAATAGAGTGCTGCTCAACTTAGCAACATACCTTACTGCTCTTGTAATAAATTGGTTTCCAAAACCTTGACTCATATTACTTTTTGAGTCATCAAGGAAACCCTTTCCTAGTTCCACCGCATTTCATACTCACAAAAATGTTGACAATTTCGAAAGTCACCTCTAGTGATTTTTTTCTTGCTACCACTTTACACTTGTGGCGCCAAGATTGCCGCTAGATCAAAATTCATAACAAATAAGGTCACTACTCAAATGACCCATGACAATGGCAATGCCAACAATTCTTCAATCCTCTCAGGTTTTCGATAAATTAACATCAATAATTGATATCCCAGATCTTAATCCTCACTCCACAATTCAAAATTTAGGATGCTGTCAGTTACTGCAGTGCAAACCACTTATATATATATATCCTTAAATACATCATAAAGATACCTCTGATTAAAAGTAGTCGATTTGACATCGGTCAGTGGGTGAACAAATTTTCACGTCGACACGCTCAGCAAATCACCCATTGAGAACCAGGTGTCATAAACAGACATCTTTGATTGCAAATCAAAGCTTGACCAATCAGGAGACTCCAATTCTTACTTAATGATTCAGAAGACCTTACCCCTCTACTGTCACTTCACCTTTTCCGTGCATCTAACTCAGCATGCAATCAACCACCTACTAACAACATTTAACAATTTAACTAAACATCTTGACAGTCGAAGCGACTACAAATAACTCACTTCCGACCTGTTCTTAAACTGTTAGACCATTTAATTGACGTTTTGCACAAAACTTCTAACCAAACGTCCTTAACCTCCGTCTTCAAAATATAGGACTCTCACAATACATTCTTGAAATATATGAATGTATCATTTTGATCACACACAGCTGCACAAAATAAATATCCCTTATCAGCATGTGCTACCCAGATTTCAATTTACCACTTTCCTACAAAGGAGGGTACACGTGCTCATGTGGGGTATACCCATGTACGTCTTCAGCCATCGAAACAGTGACGCTAGCGCACTAACTTCATTCCTACGTCACACTAACACCAAGTCCTTCAAGACTTGTATCCTATCTTTAGTGCTCCAAGCACTCTTGCTCCATAACTCGGTGGCTTGCTGCCACTTCTAACATGTTCCTTTAAATTTCGAAACCAATTACCTTTAATTACAACTAGTAACGCTCGCTCGATCTGAAAATCGAACTTAAACACAGCCAACCTTGAGGCCCCTCCACAGGTGTACTAATTAAAATACTTTGACCACAGGTGGATAACTCACCTTATTATTGACATGAGCCCCAAAATCTGGTGACACGATTTAATTTCTACCTTCACGATATATGACCTAATGACCATTGTCACCAACAATTCAAATCATGCTTGGACTCACTACCAATTCAAATCTTTCTAGTACCCTAATCATGGGTGACTGAAGCCATGAGAATCCACTCGTAGGTAATAGCAGCAATGCAAGCATCTAGGGTAGCCCCAACTATTAGTCTTAGTGGTTGTCCCATAAACATCAAGTGACCGAATCAACCTTCACTTCCTTAACTTTCTCCAGTAGCGTCACATCATGGACTCGTCACCAGGAACAAGTTCATTGATCACAAAATGACTACACTAACATCCTTGAGTCATTCTACTTTTATATGTTCGTTGGTTTTCCCCCAAACCACACTAAAGACGAACATTAGTAAAGTCTTGACAAGCATCAAAGCTTAATGTTCATCTTCTCCAATAATTGCGCTAAGCGACTTCAACTCCTTTTTATGATCGCATGATGCAACCTCTTTCAATAACTCTTACGACTCTTCACTTCTAAGAGTCCTTTAACTCGAACACCAAGACATCGCCTTAGGTTTCTACAACATCCCTGCCAACAAACACAATAGCCTTCCAGGCATGAATCAAATGTTTCCACCACCGAGCACTTACACACATGCTCAAGCAACGTTAAATAACGTGATTTTTCAACTCGAGTTCCCAACACCCAACTCTATTTCCAAACTTCATTAAGCACTGGGGAACTTATAAAAATAAATACGTAACAAGCTTACCTTGTTCCTTACAGGAACTCTCTGTGAGGTCGGCGTACTGAGGCATAGTCTTGAAGATTCACATGTTTATAGAACCATTCGGTCCATAAATCAACCAAGAAGTACTAACTCATATCCTTAATAAACACTAAGCGTCCAAAGCATAAAATGCTGATGGATCCGTCGCGGTCGGTCCATCACTCTATAGACGCTAAGTGCTACCAAGTACATGAGGTAGTAACAGGAAACGATAACCTAATGCTCTGATACCAACTGTCAAGACCCACCCCGAGTTAAACCCTTTTAACCCGAAGTAAATCCTACGGGGACCACCTCAAGGGAACTTCTTACCGAAACTCCCTTGAAATGGACAACCCTTCTTACAAACCAACTCATTGCTACCATGAGTATTTAAAAACCCCTAACTCATGGAGCCAACCTGCTCCCCAAAACACACCTACGCTTCACTAACCTATTCAACTATCTAAGTTGGGTTAGTCAGAGCAGTCTACATGAAAGATTTACCCTAATGAATTTGCAAGCAGCAACGGATTAATCGACTATGCCTCGACTCTTGTACGCGCGACCTCCGCTCAAAAACCCTGCAACACTGGGCATTTGAAAACAAAAGGCCCAGGGAAAACATTGAAAAATATTAGAGTGAGTGGACAAAAATCAAATATAAAAACTCTATCTTCTTTAATGTCCTCCCTTGGAGTTTTCCAAGAAATACCTTATGCACGCAATACATAGACAATGAATAAATAAATCATAAAATAACTCCCTTGGCTCAAATCCATGATTAAATGTGTGGGGTATTAACCTCATCCACGAGAAAACCGACCCGCTTTACCACGAGAGGGTCTATTGACCAGCTCATCGAAGAGGGTCCCATGACCCGCTCTATTCGGGAGGGTCCAACTGACCAGCTACCACCGAAGAGGGTCCTGACCTACTCTATCCGGGAGGGTCCTACTGACCAACTACCACCGAAGAGAGTCCTGACCTGCTCTATCCTGGAGGGTCCTACTGACCTGCTACCACTAAAGAGGGTCAGACCAGCTACTATCCAGAGAGGGTCCATGCTAGCATGCAATACATATAACCATATATTTGAAAATTCTTTAAAAACCTCGTGGTAAAATAAATCGAAAACCAAGTCAAAACTCCCATGACTTTACCCCAAATACATTGGATTTAAAACGTTTTTAGGAACCTAAAACCTGTTCTCTGACTTTACTTTAAAATCCTTAAATCCAAGAGCCAAGTTTCGCCTTTTTAAATTTCATCCCCCTCTATAACCCAAAACGGTGATAACAATACAAACCAAATCCCGGGAAAATCCTTTAAAATCACGGGAAAGGTAGGAACATCTTTCCCGGCTCACTTATCTTTAAAAAGTATAAAATTCTCATTTTCCCAAAATCACCGTAAAACTTGAAATGGAGGAAATCACATATAAAGGAGAAACAAATTAAAGTCTATGGCATGCATTATATTTAAAAATAAAGTCCACTCACAGTCCTTATTGCGACCTTCTTCCTGCTCGGAAAGCTCCTCGAGCAAAAACCTCGAACTAACCACGTAGTCGAGCCTGTCTCACGTTCGACCAGAGACTGTACAAAATTAAACCAATAAATTAGTCTTTCTATAGTTGACTTGGCCTTTTTCCTAGTTTGACTAGGAAATTCTATTTTACCAAGAGTTGACCAATTTCCTTTCTTTCTAACAACTTTTTCAATCATTACGCTTAAATCCGATTATCGACTCGAAGTTTGGTTTCCGTTTACGCCACCTTAGCACAAGTATTTTTCTTACTAATTCATTTGACGGTAGACAACACAGAGTAATTAGAGGAATTACTATGGACACCTAATCAACCACTTCACCAATTTACGATTATGAGTCGATATATCCGGTAAGAAATTATCCGAATTTTTTACAGCGCCCAACTCGGTTTCTGACAAAGATTCCTGAGTTGCCTAGAATCTCACTTAAAGATACGATTGTCTTAACTTAACCGGTTAACTAAGATTGACCTTTCCCTTTTTCCTTTATCAGTCAATCTTCCATATATGGAAACCTTCCAAAAAGGGAAAATTCCCCAAAATGGAAAGTTTCCTAAAATGGTAAGTGTTCCTTAGAATGGGAAGTTTCCCAAAATGGAAACTTCCTACTTAGGTCTAATTTTTCCGTAAATATCCCAATTACGATTCAACTGACACTTTTCTACTCAAAGTTTAACAGGGATTCAAATTCTACCTCTTCGGCATTCTGTCGGTTTAACTGCATCACCGGAATCTTTACCGGATTCCGGCAATCTTGCCGGAAAACGGCCATAGCTTCGTCGTAGCTCCAATTTACCAAGTTCTCGACACATGCAGTCAAACAACAACCAAATCAACACCAGATCAACAATTCAACAACAAATTCAAATAACAACAATTCTTAGAGGGACGAGTCTTACCCTCTGCCTGTGCTTCCAACTCGAACCTAACTACAGACCCAGCAGCTTTCCTACTGCCTAGCACCTCTTAGACCCACTCCAGCAGCTCCCCGACCGCCATCCATCACCAACCTTGCCTCGAACTTGCAGGGGCTGCTGCATTGGCCCACACGAGCTGCTGCTCCAAACACCATCACGCAACTGGCTCCAACAGAATCTCGGTGAGGCTCCCTAGGGCACGACGGAGACGTCAAGGACTCCAAAAACTCGACTGCCGGAAGTCCACCCGAGAACCCATAAAACCTGAAAAAACAGAAAAGAGGAAATTTGAAATTAGGGCTCGAATTCGACTGGCAGAAGCATGGGAAGGATGAGAAAGACAAGAGGAGTGAGAAAATACCCTCAGTTCGTCGAATCTCCGCTTGAGTCGCCGGATTTCCGTTGAGGACAGTTGTCGTCCTCCGATCTCCGTCGTTAATGGCTTAATGTTGGGTGTGTTGTCTGGGCTTTGTAGAGGAGAGGAAGGGAGTCAGTTTGGTGGTGGTGTGCCAGCAGAAGGTGGCCAGACGACGGAGCGCCGCTGTGGCCAAATCAGAGCAGACGAGGGAGAGGAGAGCGTCGAGAGAAACCTTTTTAAACAAAAATGGATGGCCAGGATTAGATCTAGAAAGATCCAACGGTCCAGATTTAAAGAAGGTAAAAAGTACAAGTTGAAATGGTAAAAACTCTTTTTACCGGATTGATAATTAAAAGTTACCGGAAACTTCGAAAATTCGTAGAAAATAAACCAAAGCTCTGAAAAATATTCTGAAAATACCGGGAGACTCGTGTCGACACGTACTATAACATCGAGTCATTAAACGAGGAATTTGGAGAGTTTAGAAAAACTCAAAAATTAACTCGAGCGATAACTTATCAAATTACCAATCGCAATTAAAAGCCCTCGGTAACTCGTAAACCTCTGTGAAAAGGTAAATTTTCGGTACGGGGTGTTACAGACCCTCTTTGGATGTAGCAGGCCAAGACCCTTTTCGGTGGTAGCAGGTCATGAGGACCCTTCTGAATCGATCAGGTGAAGATCCTCTTCGGTGGTAGCTGGTCAAGAGGACCCTCCCGAATCGAGCAGGTCAAGACCCTATTCGGTGATAGCAGGTCATGAGGACTCTCTTGAATAGAGCAGGTCAAGACCCTCTTCGGTGGTAGCTGGTCAGGAGGACCCTCCCGAATCAAGCAGGTCAAGACCCTCTTCGGTGGTAGCAGGTCATGAGGACCCTCTCGAATCAAGCAGGTTAAGACTTTCTTCGGTGGTAGCTACTCAGAAGGACCCTCTTCGGTGGTAGCGGTCAGAAGGACTCTCCCAGATGGAGCAGATCAAATGATTCTCTCCAGATAGAGCAGGTCAGGGGGACCCTCTCCGTAGAGAGCAGCCAAGTGATCCTCTCGGATAGAGCGGGTCAGGGGGACCCTCTCCATAGAGAATAGTCAAGTGATCCTTTCCGAATAGAGAAGGTCAAGGCAGACCCTATCAAGATTGAGCTGATCAGGTTTTATAGATCTTTCGGAATTGAGTTTGACTTATAGAACCTCTTCCGGAATTAAGTGGGTCAGAATGTAAGGATTTATTGGTAACCTACGAGGCTTATCGTTATGATGATGATTCTCCCTATATCTAATTGCTAGCATTGGCGGAAATTATAATATGTTTTGCTAGCGCCAATGTATTTGGCGAAATTTTTTTTCATATATTTTTTGTTTAGGCCGATGAGATTAGTGGGTTTTCGTATTTTAATCTTTGCATATGGGATGTGGTGATATTCACGTATTTGATGGATCCAAGGAATAAAGCAGGTCGGGATAATTTGTAGCATTGGGAGTGCCCCAACCCTAGCATAGGCAGGCTCGTGGTTATTGCGATGCCTTGAGGAGATTTACTGCTATATGCATTATGTGCAATGTAAGAAATTAAGGAGCTTGCGTGTAGTAAGTGGGATAATGTGACACCTCTGTTAAATATCTGTGGGTGGTGTGGTTGTGGATTGATGAGCTTCAAGCTCCAAGGGTGGGTTGGATTGGTCGGAGTTATAGATCCCTGTTGTGAAGTTTAGGTGCTGCAGATGACTAGGTCCTGTTATAGATGGATGATACGTGTTGAGAAATATGCGTGCGAGTTTCTTTACAGGTCAGGGTTGCCCATTTTAAAGGAAGTTCTGTCTAAATTTTGGTACAATTTCTTTTAAAGGAGGTCCCTGCATGGCTCTCTTGATGTTAGCATGAACATTGTAATAAGCTCTGTTTGTTTAGTCAGTATGGTATCTTCGGTGGGAATTAACGGAATACCATTACGCTATAATGTTGCTTATACGAGTAGCAATGAGGAAGTATGTGACATCTAGAGGTGGTGTGGAGTCGAACTCGTCCGACGAGATGGGTTCTCTAGTAAATGCTTAGTATATGAGAAGTCAGTGATTATGGCCCTTGGAAATTTAGAAATGAGGATTTGTTTTCGAATTCTAGGGTTATGGCATCAGTTTTGCACCCCCATATTTTCTATCAGTCCATGTGATGTGATTGTGGGAGTTGGACGGATGTAATGGTCTATAGAGAGATGACCGTCCAATGCTTGTGGATTTTAATCGCCGACGAGTTAGTTATGCCAACATAATGGCTTGGTTAGTATTGTGACCATAGAAGAGTTCGATTGAAATTTCAGGGACAAAATTTTTATAAGGTGGGGAGTTTGTCACGACCCAAAACTAATAGTTACCTGTTTATCGGGTGATAAATGTTACCGAAGAATTTTGACAACGTTCATCAGTATTATAAGTTATTGCTCGAGTTTATTTTTGAGTTATTCCAGAAATGGTAAATAGTGGATGTAATATTCTGAAGTCGTAGTACACGACATTACGAACTCGTCGGTATGCCCGGATTATTTTCCAGAGCAACGAACTATTTTCTGTGAATTATTCAAGATTACAGGTATTTTCAATTACTGTTTCTGGTAACTTTTAGTTACATTTTGGGTAATTTACATTTACTATTGGTAAATAATATTTAACCTTTAAATATGGGCTGTCAGATCAAGTAGGGGTCTGATCTGGGTCGTCGATCTATAAAAGAAAGAAGAGAGTGTTGACCGGGGTCAGACACTCCCCTGATTCTCTCCTTCACCTCTCTTCTCCGATCGCCTTCACGGCGGGGCGCCGTAGTTAGGCCGCCTCTCGGCGTACCAGAGGTGGCCACGGCTTCGTCTTGTCATCCCCGGCCTCTTCTTGGCCTTAGGTTTCGTGGGAAGCTACAGTGAGAGAGAAAAGGAGAGAAGGTGACCGAGCTTTTGATCAAGTTTCCGATCCGGGTCACGACGGCAAGCAAAATTGGTGTGGGTAGCTTCGCCTTAACTTCTTGGACGCGTCTGTGGTCTTAGTTATCCAAAGGTTCTCGGTGGAGTGAGATTTGAAGAGGAGAAGCATTCGAAATTTCTCGATCATGGTTCGGTGTTCTCCGGTCACCGACGAAAGCAAGTGAGGTATGAAAGATCACCTACTCATCAAGCTCTACGTCTTTCTATACTTGATTTTGGGTTTGATTGAGAGATGAAGCATTTGGGTTTAGGCAGCAGAGGACCGTCATGCAACGGGTGGTTATTGATATTGGATCAGTATATAGAATGGATAGTGATTGTAGATGCTTTGATTTTGATATTGATGGAGTGTTGAGAAATCTGAGTTTTGAACAGTGGAGGGCTGCTGTGGTGGCTGTTGTGTTCGGCAGTGGAAGTGGCAATGATTGAGGTGGTCATTTGTTCTCTGAATTTGGTTGAGATTAGTAGCAGCTGTAAAACATATATATTTTGGATTTGTGATCTATGAAGTTTAAGTAAAGCATGTATATGTTTACATAGTGGATTGAGATATGGTGCGATTACAGGGATGGATAGTCAAGGATCTAATGGTCATGGAGCAAATGTCCAGATGATGGCTTTATTGTGTAATTGGTTTTTTATGCATGAAGTATATACATAATTAGAGAGTCAAATGATGGAGGTATGGGAAAGCGGGATTTCATGTTGTTTGAGAGTTGGATGAAGAATTGGCGTTGCTTTAGACAAAAATAGTTGCTGCCGTTATTTGCTGTTATTGATTCTTAGTTTGTTTGATAAAGAGGTAATGGAATCAAAATCATAAGCATGGAGTCCAAAGGTGGAGGATTTGGATGGCTTATGTATGTGTCTTTTGCTGCGGTAAAGGCAAGTGGAATGAGCTTAGATGTCATAGATTGATTAAAGGTAGAATTGTACCAGGTTCGGCCGGCAAGGGATGGGCATGGAGTATGAATTAATATAGGAAGTAATTAAGAAAACAAGGCATTGGGTGTCCTTAGCAATTCCAAGGAAGGATCGAAAGTGTGATGCAATCCCATGAGCAAAAGGATAAGGATTTCAGAAGTGTGAAATCTGGAAACCGTGAGACAGAAGATGAAGTGATTCATCATCTGCCAACAACTCACAATCACACAACTAAGACCCAGACAGATACCAAACCAAACAAAAGAATAGAAACAAGTCCACCAATAGTTGAATCTGGAAACCCCGAGGTAGTCGATGAAGTACCTGGTTGTTAGTTGTCACCTTGTCGTGAGTACCCCAATCCTAAGACTCGTACTTCTTCAGTCAAACTTGTACTCATTCTTCAGTTCATCTCTTTACCTCAGCATAAACAAAAAAACAGATACCTGAATTAATTTTGGTTCAACGAAAGCATCGCTGATCTAATAGTGAAAACAAAATTCAATGCGAAAGACGAATTACTTACCAAATTTGTAGTATCTAAACCTGATTGCCTTTCCACTAAGCTCCAGAGCTGCACATTAATCACCAATACGAATTTTAAGCACATTAAAATAGCAAACTCTAATAATTTTTAAGCTCTCTGGTATGGAATCACAATCTCACGCCACAAACCCCGTACAAACTTCCGCGCCCTTCGCTACGCTCAACTCCCTAGCAAATTGATTCAACCGAGCCTCATACTCTCTGACACTCATCTACCCTTGCTCCAAGGCTGAGAACTAGAGCTCCAACTGCTCCATCAATGTACAAGGGAAGTACTTCTCCCGAAAGAGTCGTACAAACTCTTCCCAAGTCATGGTGGACACATCTCTATGTCTCTCCACACTGCTCCACCATACCCGTGCCTCATCCTTGAGAAGAAAGGTAGTAATTCGATGATCAGCTGCCAAGTAATCCGTGTGTCCATAGAACTTGGGCGCATCCAACCTAATCAGCCCTTGGGTCAACCTACCCAATCTCAGACCATCATCAGCAGCCACTGCTTTGTGGCTCCAACCCTAACTCATCCTCATAAACCTCCTCCACAAGACGGGCTCAGCCTCTCTAGCCCTACCAGCTCCTCTGACCCTACCACGGCCCCTAGCCCTGCCTCGCTGAGGATCCATCACCTGAGGAGCACGTAAACCTTGTTCAGCATATGCACAAAACTTAAACCAAAGTATAAGTCTGATACAAACTCGCATTAACCAAGACACTACTCATGGTGGGAACACTCAGATGGAAACCTCACTAAAAGTAAACCATACTCAGACAATCTAATGAGTTGGAGATTACGCCTAACCCCTTTCACGTATCCAATGACATATCAGTACCAAAAAGTGATGGTGGTCCGCTGTCATCACTCTGAGGCACTAATTATCACCAAATATGTAAACCCAAGCTCTGATACCAAACTGTCACCCCAATTTCTAAAGAATAATTTTTTCCAAAAATTTGGCATGATAACTCTCAAATAACCCAACCCCTACAAACCACTCTTAATCAACAAATCATAATTACGGAAACATGAAATAATATATGAGCTCAACACGGTCACCGTGTCAAATATTGCATCTCCTTGTTCACATCAACTTGAAATGTCTAGCAAAAGAAAATGCTAACTAACAGTTTAGTACAATCCGACAAAAACATAATAATTGAATCTGACAACTAAACAAAGCCTGAGGAGCATTGGAGGGCAAGGGAGAGGATAGAGCCGTGAAATAATAAACGACATGAATGTAAGCAATATATTTGATAGAAATTAGGAGCAAAAAGGAAGTAAACAAGATTATCTTTGCTGAACTTAGCCACAGATACAAGATCTTTGCCATGGAATCACCATTACCCATAAAGACATTGTGACGGCCTCCATAATTTTGAGGATTCTGAACAGGCATAGAGGTCATGTGGTGGGTGGCTCCGGTATCAGGGTACCGAAAAGGATCATCAGGTGGAGCAAAAAGGGCTCCCGCAAAGGGACGAGCAGATGTTGGTCCAGGATTGCGATGTGGACATTGAGTTGGTCTATGATGAGATGTCATACAAGTGGGACACCACTGCGGTCTTGGGAGAGGTCCGAGTATGCCTTGTTGAGAAGGAAATTGGCACATCTGCTGCGTTTGGGCCCATGGATTATGACCTCAAGTTTAGTTACAACTATTGTATACATCTTACTGTATACATATATATATATAATAAATATCTAAAGGAATATTTTAAAAAAAATGAGATCAGCATATTATTAATTTGATCTTGCATGCATATATATCATGACCGATCACCCTATTAACAATAACTTTCTGCTAAAACAATTTTTTGAGCACATGCCCTCTTCAAATGTATACAGAGCTACTTAGGTTAAAACCAGCTCTTTAGCAGACTTAAATGTTTTCAAACCCTAAGTTGGATCACAGCATCTTGGTGTTCATTTTTTATTTCCGTACAGGACGAGGATTCTTGTTCAGTTTGCCTCCAAAAATAAGATTGATCAATGCAGATTCATAGATTTCATTAACTGAAGTTTTTCATCAAGACAGCAAAACATTGAACTCTTAATTTCATATATAAGATAGGATAACACTAATATATACGATTTAAATTAAACAAAACAGTACCTGTTTAACACTGCTCTAATGACGTCAGATCCCAACTTCAATAACTACGTAAGACACCCACCTAAAGCATTGAGGACGAATAGAATCAACTCCCATCCCACCTCGCACAGAACACAATAAATATAAGGTAAAAGGCAGATAAATAATCATGAAAATAGACACACCTACGACATAATATAACTCCCAATTACACAACTTCCCCAAGAGCTACGACCTGCAAACATAAAGACAAAAGTAAACATCCTGTAAACATCCATTAAAATTGAGATGTTAACAAAAAAGGTTTGATGTTTATAAACATGCCCAAAACTAACTAATTCATCTTTGTTCACAGACACCCACCTAAGGTATTGAGGACGAATGGAATCAACTCCCATCCCACTCACACAGGACATAATACATATAAGGAAAAGGCAGATAAATAATCATGAAAATATAAGGACAAAAGAAGATCAGATGAACATAGACACGCCTACCACATAATAATACTCCCAATTACACAACTTCCCTAAGAGCAACGACCTGCAAACATAGATAAAAATTAAACGTCCCGTAAACATCCATTAAAATTGATATGTTAACAAAAAAAGGTTTGATGTTTTATAAACAGGCCCAAAACTAACTAATTCATCTTTGTTCACAGATACCCTCAACTGATAAGGATCTGCCCATTATTCTTTCAATATGTTCCAGAGCTGGCACCTATGAGTAATCACTAAGAAGTTTTCAACCAACCACTCAAAGCTCAATCACAAAAGTGGAATCACCTATGAGTAATCACTAAGAAGTTTTCAACCAACCACTCAAAGCTCAATCACAAAAGTGGAATCCTCACCAATTGCATATCTTTCAAGTGACAATAGAAAGCTATATTCACCTCCAGCTTTAAATTTTAATAAAGGGGTATGTAACTATCATCTAAACAAAGCTTTAAACCTTGACCGATCACTAAGAAGTTTTCAACCAACCACTCAAAGCTCAATCACAAAAGTGGAATCCTCACCAATGGCATATCTGTCCAAGTGACAATAGAAAGCTATATTCACCTCCAGCTTTAAATTTTAATAAAGGGATCTGTAACTGTCATCACAAAGCTTTAAACCTTGACCGATCAAATACACGACCCACTGACCTAGAAAGAATTCCAATCAAAAACATTTGAGATAAAACAAAAACAACAACAAAACAAAAAGTACTGAACTCTCATGGCCCAAACTAAACTAAATTGAAGCCAAACTTCATAATTTAGAAGTTAGACCTAAACTACCAGAGCCCTAATTTCTTATAATTATATATCAAGAAAAGCATGACACTTGCCAGCTGAGACCTCTATCAAAAAATGACTGAGGCAAAGCACCTGTAAATCCAATCCACCATGACCATCATCATTTTGTTTGCAGAAAAACAAAGGAAGAAGAAGAACTCCAAAGACAATTAATTTAGTAGATGCAGATCAATAAAATTGCGAAGAAAAGAGCTTTGATTACGAATCGAATTACACCCCAATTGCTTCTGAACTGCTACTCGCTCTCACTTCTCCTGCCTCAGACCCATCTTCCTCCATGTATGGAAACCCCAGAAACTCAGTTTTGGAAACAAATAGCAATATTAGAACCTCAAAAAAGAACCAAAAAAGAACCCATAATTGCAAAGACAATTAATTTGGTAGATGCAGATCAATAACATTGTGAAGGAAGGAGTTCTGATTACGAATTGAATTAAACCCGATTGCTTTTTGAACTGCTACTCGCTCTCACTTCTCCTACTAAAATATTTTGGCTTCAAATCAAAGAGGATTCCCCAAAGCAACAACCTGTAATTAAACACACAACAGAACTCTTAAAATTCACAAACGTTAAAAATTAAATCAATGGAAAATTGAAAGGATTACCCGGACCTGAAAGAGAAAAGAAGTCACAATTGTCCAGAACCAACCAAATCCAATACCTACCTAGTCCTCTTCACCATCACGTATATATAAAATTATTATCTGCTTCTATTCCATACAAAATTATAACTTTTCGACCATATAAATCACACAATAGCTTCTCACAATTTGAAATGAACAAATACATACACAGCAGTTGAGCAGTCATACCACTTTGCACGTTTTTAGTTCGAGGTCTAACACTTCGAGGGCCTGAAGCTTGGGAAGGGCAATCTGCTTTAGATATTTGTGAGCCTTTCTGAAGGCATTTCCCTCTCCCTTCATAAGTCTGCCAATAAATCTGGATAATGGTATCAAAACTAATAAAAGAAAAACAGAGGAAGAACAGAAGACAAATGTTTATCTAGTGATGAAATAGGACATTGTAGACGAACCTTTTGTGTTTTATCAGTCTCAACCGTCATTTGGTATCCCTGAGAAATAAGTAGCTGCTTTATCATACCTGAAAAATTTGAATATAAACAGTTGTTCAGTTCTGAACGATAAATGAACCTCAAACACCCATAATTTCATTTAACCCCAAATGAATTGTGAAAGGAAGCTGACCTGAGAGACGTTCCAATAGCTTGAGTCCAAATATTTGCATTAATCAATATCTTTAAGGTCGGGAAAATAATCAAAAGATCTGATCAATCAAAGATCATAATGAATAATAAGAAAATTGAGGGAAAAGAGCAAAAATGGTTCCCTAGATGTCCGGAAAGAACGAATTAACTATCATCCAAACCAAAACAGACCAAATCCTACACTATCAATGCATCATATAAATTGTAAATTGACAGCTATATCAAGTTTACAGCTATTGTACACACCTTACTGCATACACATATATAATAAATATCTAAAGGAATATTTTTTGTTAAAAAAATGAAATCAGCATATTAATAATCTGATCTTGCATGCATATATATCAAGACCGATCACCCTATTAACACTAACTTTCTGCTAAAACAATTTTTTTAGCATATGCCCTCTTTGAATTTATACAGATACTCATGGTTACTCGGCCTAGTCGGCCGACTAATCGCCGACTAGTCGGTAGTCGGCCTACCGCCAAACTGATTTTAGTGAAATCGGCCACAATAGTCGGCTGGGAAAAAATCGCCTGACTAGTCGGGCTAGTCGGGAAAACTCGGTCCAAGTCGGTCACCTCGGCCCAAGTCGACCGACTAGTCTAAAAAAACCTAATTTACTAATTGGATCGATCTGTTTGACTGTCTCAGACGCTCAATCTCTGAGTCCCTCCACCTCTCTCAGTTTCTCATCCCTCAGATCACCCTCTCCGCCCTCGCCTCGCTGGCTCGCCATCTCCGCCCTCGCCACCCCCAGATCCGACCCCACCTCCCTCTCAGTCTCTCATCCCTCAGATCACCCTCCCCGCCCTCGCCTCGCTGGCTCGCCATCTCTGCCCTCACCTCCCCCAGCTCCGACCCCGCCTCCCCAGCTCCGACCCCGCCTCCCCAGCTCCGACCCCGCCTCCCCAGTTCTGTCCTCGCCTCCACAGCTCTGCCCTCGCATCCCCAGCTCTGCCCTCGCGCTCCGTCCTTGCCTTCGTCGTCGTCTCCACAGCTCCGCCCTTGCCTCCCCAGCTCCGTCTTCAGCCTATCTCTCAATCTCAGGTAAGCTCTCTCTCAGTCTCAAGTTTTTAGATTTTCTATTGTACTGCTATTTAGATTCGAACGATCATTTGATTGAGATAGTTTGTGATCATTCATGATTGATATTAGTTGATAATTTATTGAAGGAATTCGCTTTTGTACCATGAAGAATACTACGAAACAATTCATGTGAGTCTGTGACATGAACTGGGATTCTGTACAATGTTTTGCTATGCATCTTCTGACCCTGAAGATGTCAAATGTTTCTTCAAGTTCTGATGAGGGTTACTGTGATGACCAAGTGAAGAAAGAACTTGATAAGAGAGTGAATTAGGTTCCAAAGACTAAATCCTCCTAATTTTTATAGAACAAGTGACCCTGTTGAAGCCGAATCATGGCTGAAACAAGTGAAGAAGCTAGATGTTCTAAGGGCACTCTTGTTTTTGGAGTGGAATTAGCTAAGCTACCTGGGTTACAAATAGCCAATTGGTGTGTGATTTTTTTTGGGTGTAGTATCTCTGTTGTAATCCCGTATATACACATTGTGTCTGGTACCTCCTCCTCTCCTAGCATGTAAACTTGCATTTGATGTGTCTCTCAATTATATGTTCAATTGTATTTTTCAGTAAATCTTTAAGTTTTCATTCCTTTTGTTGTTTGTGTTCTCTGCATGGAGGTCATGGATTATTTTATTGAGCCTCTAGTTTATCAAGTGTGTTCCACCAAAGATTTCTCAAAAGTCAATTTGTTCCTCAAAGGTCAAAACTACCAAAATTTGGAATTGAAACTCATTTTAAACTTTTAAAGTGTAGAAAATTCTATAGAATATCTTAGAAAACGGCACAAAAATTAAAAACCGAGTACTCCCCGACTACTCCTCTACTCACTAGTCCCCGACCGACTAGCGACTTTTAGAACCTTGCAGATACTTGGGTTCAAACCTGCTCTTTGCCTTGACGAACACAGATGTGTGTCAGGCTTAAATGTTTTCTAACCACAGCATCTTGGTGTTCATTTTTTATTTCCTTACACGAACAAGATTCTTGTTCAGTTTGCCTCTCCAAAAATAAGATTGATCAATGTAGATTCATTGATTTTATCAGTTGAAGTTTTTCATCCAGAGCAACATTCAACTCCTAATTTCATATATAAGATAGAATGACACAAATATATACGATTTAAATTAAACAAAACAGTACCTATTTAACACAGCTCTAACGACGTCAGATCCCAACTTCAACAACTACCACAGACACCCACCTAAGGTATTGAGGACGAATGGAATCAACTACCATCCCACCTCGCACAGAGCACAATAATTATAAGGGAAAAGGCAGATAAATAATCATGAAAATATAAGGAAAAAAGAATATCAGATGAACATAGACACACCTACCACAGTATAACTCCCAATTACACAACTACCCCAAGAGCAACGACCTGCAAACATAGAGACACAAGTAAACATCCATTAAAATTGAAATGTTAACAAAATAAGATTTGATGTTTATAAACATGCCCAAAACTAACTAATTCATCTTTGTTCACAGACATCCACCTAACGTATTGAGGACGAATGGAATCAACTCCCATCCCACCTTTCACAGAACCCAATAAATATAAGGAAAAAGGCATATAAATAATCATGAAAATATAAGGACAAAAGAAGATCAGATGAACATAGACACACCTACCACATAATAATACTCCCAACTACACAACTTCCCCAAGAGCAACGACCTGAAAACAATAGAGACAAAAGTAAACATCCGGTAAACATCCATTAAAAATGATATGTTAACAAAAAAAAGGTTTGACGTTTATAAACATGTCCAAAACTAACTAATTCATCTTTGTTCACAGATTCCCTCAACTGATAAGGATCTGCCCATTATTCTTTCAATATGTTCCAGAGCTGGCACCTACGAGTAATCATTAAGAAGTTTTCAAGCAACCACTCAAAGCTCAATCACAATAGTGGAATCCATCACCAATTGCATCTGTTAAGAGAAAATTGAAATGTATATTCACCTCCTGCTGTAAATTTGAATAATGCGAGACTGTAACTGTCATGCCTCATCTAAATGAAAGAAAATACATGATCTTTTTCAAGAAAAGCTGAGGCCTCAATCAAAAAAGACCGAGCAAATCCAATCCACAATGACCATCGTCATTTTGTATCCAGAGAAACAAAGGAAGATGAAGAATAACAGACACAATTAATTTGGTAGATGAAAATCAATTTAAGTGCGAAGAAAAGGGTTTTGATTACAAATCATCTCACACGTGCTTCTGAACTGCTATTCACTCTCACTTCTCCAGCCTCAGACCCATCTTCCACCTCGCATGGAAAACCCAGAAACCCAGTTATTAGAATCTTGAACAAGAATCAAAAATAAAATGCATACAAAACCAAATATCATTATATTTTTCACTTTATCAATGCTAGTCTCTCTCTCTCTCTTTGCATTTTCTTCTAGTCTCATTGACTCCCATTATTACTCATTACGAACCATATTCAGATTATAGAACTAACCCAACAAAACAAAGTGGAGAATTGTAAAGCACTCACCAGAGCTTAAAGCAATTGGCGCTGGGATATCAATAACTAAAAACAAAATCCAAACCCCGACTAAAAAGCAAAGAGAAAAAGGACCAGCTCAAATTCAAAAACATTAAAAGTGAAAATCGAGGGATAATTGAAAGGATAACCATGGCCTCAAAAGGAGACGAAGTCACTATCATCCAGAACCAGCCAAAGTCCTCTTGACCATAGTTTCAGAAACTGATACTGTAACAACAATAAGAAAACACATAATCAGAATTCACTTTATACACCCGAACTAAAAGCTGAATAGCTAATTTGTTGAAGGTATACAGCAGGCACACATGGGATACTGCAATCAACTTACATCACTTAAACCCAGAGCAATCGAGAGACCTCAGACTCCAGCATCCATAAAATCCCTTTCAAAATCATGACACAATCACTTAGAATCCAACATCACCGATTCGATCAATTACAGAATGAAACTATCGTTTAATCATGCCTAAACTTTCTTCCTATAAGCAGACAGGTTTGTGTAAAATGGATTAAAAATGAATGTACGAAAACTATATTTTTATCACTATTTCTAGAAACCTTGTTCTGGCATCAAATAACGTAGTACTATTTCTGTGTGCATATACATAGAAGAGAAGGGATAAAAATTTGGAAATTTAGGACACAGCTTCAGTTACCTTTCTAGTTTTACTGCAACGTAGCAAAGATTGAAGGCATATGCATATATGCATGTACACACCTCTAATAGAAACGATGTCTTGTCCTCCTCTTGATCACAATGAGAAAAGAGCTCTCACAACATTTGGAACCTGCAAGGTTCATTTCTTAGATGTTGATAAAATTGGATAAACACTCTAAAGGAAAAAAGACCAAGTATGTCAATGACCCCAATAAGTTTAGAGAAAAGCCATAAAACCTCTGAGAGTATGAGGATACCGGGGTCTGTAGCATCTTCAATAAGATGAACATTGATGTTATGAAATTTTTCATATCATTTTGCAAAACATAAGAAAGCTTATTGAATAAAATCTCTAATATTTTACTGAACTAAATATGGGTTAGCTACTGATATTAAAAGTAACAGGAATATTTCTTTCTTTATTTTACTGGAAATACATAAGTTGACAACAATTTGTAAATAGGGGAAGCTTATTGTATGAAATATGACATTTTATTTAACTGAATATGGTTTAGCTGCTAATATTAAAAGTAACAGGAAGATTTCTTTCTTTGATTTACTGGGAATACAGTTACAAATCGCCTTTTCTCTCTTTCTGAATATATTAGTGACCCAAAGCAATTAATACAAAACATAAAATAAGGGCAGGTCTGGAGGGGTACCTTCTGATATATCAACAATTTAGCATATATTAGAAATAGATGGAGGCCACAGCTTATAGCTCATAGTTTATATAACCAAACCAAAAGCTGGAGGGCTACCTTCTGATATATCAACAATAGATGGAGGTCATAGCCTATAGCTCATAACTCATATAACCAATCCAAAAGCCCATAGCTTGATCAACCACACCAATGGAAGCCATCACCAATTGCAACCCTGTACCATGCCACCATCACATTTAAATGTCATAATTAAAATAAGAAAAACATACACCACAAAAAACAAAAAATAATTTCACAATCAAGTTCTCAGATACCCAATTTAAAACACCACATATACCAGATATTGTAAACTACTTCAAGGAACATTACTATTTTAATAATTGTGCCTTGTTTTACTAAAAAACAAAACATTCTAAACAAAATATGACTGTCAAATCATATACATAGCAGAGTAATAAGAATTTACCATGAGAATTCATTTAAATGAAAGACAGCTTGGTACCCTCCTAGCCTTCCCCATATGCAATCTTCAAATAAATGCAATTAAATGACACCTATAAAATTGCAAACCTATTGTGCCTATGTCAATGTCCAACAACTGATTAACGCCGATAATGTAAATATTAATTAAGAGAGCAGCAACTACTGCCTGAAAATAAAAGACTCGGTCTGTAAGAGTAGCAGCAGCCAAACGCAAAGAGGGTGAAGAGCACCCCAATAATCCAAGAACAGATTTAACAAAACTAAATGCATTGCAAATTTGGAGAGGGAAAAGTGTTTTTTTCTTTTTAGGGAAAAAATTTTATGGTTATGGACACTTGATGGCTGCATGCAGTTATGGATTTGTAAAATTTAAATAGGTCAATTAGCAGCACATTGGTTATCAAATTATGGATGTTCTAAGATAAAAGGGAATTGTTCTAAGGTATGAAAGAAGTTTGTAACAGGAGAATCGGCAAAGGGACTAACAGTCTACCTTCAGTAAAGATAGAACCAAGGACCATTGAAAATATGAAAGAGAGAAGAAAACACAAACATGTAAATATATTAGGGGATAACATAAGGGTCAAATTCCTTGAAAACATCTTTATTCATGTGAACAGAATCGGAGATTGGCTTTTAGAATGAAGCCAAGGACTTGTTTTTACTTGAATTCCATCTATGAGAAATTTTCTCGCAACTTTTGTATATGACCTTGTGTATAACCTGCAAGATCAACCCAAGCATAAAATCATTAACTTCTAACTTTGTTAGTAACACAGGAAACCAAAAACCAAGAATTTGGTATAAAATAAAGTGAAAGACGAACATGCAAAAGATAATCACCAAAATCCAGAACTTAGGTCCAAAATTGTGTGGGAAAAGAAATTACCGTCACAACTTTGATGGAGAAGGAAAAAAATAAATAACCCCTCTCTCCTCCACAACAATCCGACAAAACTCCAATCAGCTGGAAAGCTAGGGAAACAAACAACTCAATCGAAAAGAATACAAGTAAACCAAACCGAATTGAATAGTAAAAAAATAAAAAAGCAAAAGCAGAAATCCAAAACCACTTACCCGAATTCTTCTTCCTGTAGGTTGTAGGTGAGCACAAAAGTATCCTGACTAAAGAGTATTAGCATAAAGAAAGTATCCTGACAAAAGTTCCTTAAAGAATTTTTTGTTGAAACATGTCCCAAACAAATCCCTAAACCCTATATGACACCATGAAAAAGAGAGCTACATCTAAGTGAATCAGTGACCTATTTTTTTCTATATCTGTAACCTTAACTACAACTGCCACTCAGCAAACAGATTAGAGAGCCATGTCTCCTTTCTCTTTTCTCTTTTTATTTACCACCGAAACTGTTTCCAAATGTCTACCCTTCACATATACAATTTAACATTTATTTGACTGCCTCACAGTTTGTGTTTTCAAGTTCAATATTTTTAAGGATCATGGTACACAAATTAAAATTATTACAAATTTAATAATATGTTGATTGCCTCAGGTAATCCCCAGATACATATTAAAAGTTTGTAGCCTCATTAACAACAAATATTATAGATACTAGTTAAATGCCCGCGCTTTGCTGCGGGTTTCTGATTTTGACTGAGAAGATAAACATGTGAAATCATCAAATCAAATAAGGGATTACAACTATATAAATTTGGCTTTCATTTAGATTTGCGATTTGCATTGAGACTTAAGAGTAAACTAATTTTTGAAACCCAAACTCAGAACAAGTACAAAAGTGAGAAGGAAGATGAAGACAAAAAATGTCGAAAACGTATCCAAAAGGTCATCATCAATTTCTAATAGAAACATTGAATATATCGAGTCCATAAATGATTAGTCCATAAAGATCCTGACGTCTAATTGAATTTTGTAGACAGTCATAATTGCATATTAGTTAGTTTTCCCTTTAACTAATCAAATAGCCTTTAACATATACTTCCATGTGGATGAAAGAGAGAGTTAATGTTGTAGTCAAAGTTGTTCAAATGGTTGAAAAACTCTGATTCAACTGACTGGAACATCATTCTTTGCAAAAGGTGAAGCAATTTCAGCTATACCTAATCATAGAAGAATCAATAATAAATGAAAAACACAACTCAGAAAGCTCATAAACTTAAGAGTGCAAGCTGATAAACTTAAGAGTGCATACGATAATAATTATCATGTCAAGAATGCACAAATCTCAACTGGTCAATCTCCATAAAAAGTATAAAGCTTGTAAGCTTATAATGTACCTGATCTTCTTACAGCAGCAGCTGCAAAGAATCACCAGCATTTCAAATTAAGTTAAAGAGTATAAATCTGAACTGGTTGTACTCCATCAAAAATCAAAAATGAAATCTGAACTGACAGAGCCATTTATTTATTGTGCTCAACAAAATTCAAAGTGAGCAATATACACACCCCTACTCATTATAAGCTTTACCAACCCTAGTTCTTTTTAACTAGCATCAATTATGAAGCCGAAGCAAAAAAAATTGCAATTCAAATTTCAAAACTGTACACATAATGCTCTATATCAAGTGTGACGTGTTACCTGTGTCTACAACTGTCACCTAAACCCTATAGCTATGTAGAAAGGGTAAAAGTCAGTAAAGAATCTAACTTATAAATGAATGAAACTAAGTTGTTACTGGTCTTTTCTGAAATTGAAAAGTTATGACAAGGTAAGCATCTGAAATTTACTTTCAATACACATACACAAAACAAATTACCGAAATTTCTCTCAACTGTCAACGTAGATTTCCAGCCTGAGCATGTATCACAAAAAAACGAACATACCTTCAGGTTTCACATTCCCTATAATGCTCTGCAGAAATTTAGCTGAATTAGGTACACTGCCTCTCATTCCGAAATTTAGCCGGAAGGCTTTTAAATCACAAAAGAATGAAGGTTTCATTCTTGGAGCTGAATTTAAGAGAGGAAATGTGTTAACTTAGATTAGCTGGAGTGAAATAATACTTTTTTATGATATGAAACGATAAGTGCATTACTAATTTTAAAGATTATATGTAAAAGTGAAATTGATGGAGATGTATTGGTCATTGGTTGTCAGTGGTTATTATACGATTATTAGCACAAAATCTTTCAAATTTTTAATTTACTGTCTAGTTTTACATTTAGACAATCACATAAACATGGCATAATTATCACACCAGTTCAATATAGTTGACCACAGTAAAACCTTTCTTAACCAAAATATGATATACCAATGTTGCGAAAGGAGATTCAATGATAATGATCTCATATGATTAAGGGTTTAGAAAAAAAAACAGAAAAATTAATTGAGAATAATTCCAACAAATGAAACATACACAGAGAAATCGGCTTTCTATCTCCCACTATTCTTAGTTATTAAATTAATCAACTAAATTGAGCTTTCTAATTAGACTACACTGGACACACTAACAATTTGGAATCTGCTACAGAACATGGATTTAAATTAGATTCAAAAACCATACCACATAGTTAAACTCGTAGTTGAGCAACCCACAGTGCAAGTCATAGCTCGATAAAAAAGAAAAAAAAACAGCAACAGTTAAAGGCAGTACCTTGCTTCATAGTTCATGTTATTTCAGCTTTAGAGAACTCATGGTACCTTCTCTAAAGCTGAAATAACATGAACTATGAAATCCTCTAACGCTTGGAATAACTGTTTAACAGATTTCATTTAATCATAGCTTGAAGTTATTAACAGTATACGGACTAATTTGGAACAATCTATTACCTCTCGCTCAATGTACAAAAACATAAAAGCCATCAAAAGGTCATATTACCTTGCAACTTCAAGAAACATCATTCCATTTGACTGAAACCGAGTTTTGAAACTGAAAGCGTATACCTAACTGCTTTATGATTCAAACGAAATTTCCTTATTTTCAATTATTTTCAGCTACTCATTCTTCAGTTCATCTCTTTATTTTCAGCTACTCATTCTTCAGTTCACCATGAAAATCTAGAAACTGAGAAAATAGAAATACCAAATTTAAGTAAGTTTCCAAAGATTCACCCTTCTTATACCACCTGGAAGAAGACAATTAAAGACTAAATGTTGTAGCTAATGCTAAATGTGGTAGAAGATAAAAAAAATGCAATTGTAGCTACAAAGAAGAGAAAAAAACAAAATAAAACAAACAAACATTACAATGCACATCTGTGTCATCTAAATGTGGTAGGTAATGCAATTGTAGGTTCTTAGTCCTCTTCTACTATATATCAGATGCTATCTTTGATTTCCTTTTGGTTATGATGTTAAAAAAAATTCAGAGGGTTATTTATCTTATTATCGGACCCTACACAATTCCTGGACTATCTAGCTGTATCAAAGATTTTTGTTAGTTAATTCCTCCCTCTTAACAAATAAAAACAAGTCTGAACAAAGAAGGAACAAACACAAGGCAAAAACTGAAACTAAAACCAAAAGAAGCATAAAATTTTAATGATGCTATAAATAAAGAATTAGGATCCATAAAATTTTAAGATACCAGTAAAATTCTGAAAGAAAAAAAAAACCAACAGGAAAGAAAAAGGAAACAATATAACAGAAGAATAAACTGCCAATCTATAACCAGTTACCGGTATTTGTTAACTCTTCATATCTAAGTCCCTTGATTTTGATACTGCCCTTCCCCTGCTAAGTTCTTGCATGTGCTCTTCCCTTTAAATTAAAAGCCTGTAACCAAAGACAATAATTGACAACTTGATCAAATGGACATGACAGTATTAACAATTTGGAGAGTGAGAAGTGGGCATTTTATACCATTAGAAAATTTCTTCTCAAAGAGATAGATGATCTTTAACAATACCTTATGCATCTAGTTCTTCGACAACACAATTTTAACAACCCCAGGCCCTGCTACAGTGAACGACTATTGTTTCTGATTCAAGAAGGTTTTCCGTGTTTTCCTACATATATTAAAATCACTACTGAAATCTTCTAAAAGACAAAAAAACAATCATTACTGCTATCAACTCGACATCCCTATTTGTAAAAATGAAAGGAATAAATTTGTAAAACAGATGCAGCAATACTGAAGTTGAAGACCGATTTCAGTAGGAGACTTGTAATCAAACCAATTTCTACCCAACTAAGTTCAAGTTGAGAGATGAGGGCTACCCTCAATTAAGACCCATGTCTTGTTCAGATTGAAACAGACAAATATCCATATATAACCTGAACCCACCAAAAATTGGATCTTATATAATTCTAATTAAACAATGAACACCCAGTTCAAATTGAAACAGACAAATATCCATATATAACCTGAACCCACCAAAAATTGGATCTTATATAATTCTAATTAAACAATAAACACAGAATTTGCCTTCTTCAATCTCAAAGCCAATTCCAAACCCAAACAACCCAAATGGGTTTTCAAGGCAACGAAATCATCAACTCCACACCACCAATTAATCAATCCACGGCAAATCAAACCAAGGCATACGAGAGAGAATTACCGAGAATTGGGTCTCCGGGCGGAGAACAGGAACAACGCGGGAGAAAGGCTCAGCGGAAGAAAATCGAAGATGAGAAACGGCAATCGCCGCGGCTAGCTGTCGACTCCATCTCTCTCACGTCTCTCTCCTCTCTTTCTCTGCTTTACAGAAATATCTGTCCTCTCTCTCTCTGCTTTATGGGTTTTAATGAAAAGAATAAAAAAGAAACAAGGTCGGCAACGGCTATATTCCTCCTTTTTTTTCTCTTCTTTTTTTTTGTACAAATGAGGTTTTTTTCTTTTCGTTATAGAAAAAAAGACATAACATATTATATTTGTTTTAGGCCTCTTTGGGTTCGTTTGTAACCAAAAAAAATTATATATTTTTTTATTTTGTTTATTTTGATTGGGAATTATTTATTACTTTAATATTAAAAAAATGTCATTTGAGCACCCTAATCATAAAAAATAATCCTCTAGTTTTCCACTTTTTAAATACAATCTCATATAAAGGTGCACTCCTACAAAATTATTAATGCTAAGAAAGGGCAATGCTACAAAATTATTTTCGCTATTTTCATTCATGTTATACTCTTCTGTTTCACTAATAGAAACTCTCTATAATTTGTTTCTACTCTCTTTCTTCTCTCAAACTTTCTCATCGATTTAATCGGAGATTCATTATCCACCTTGATTCTGATATGGGGACCTAGATCGGGTTGGACCGCGGCCAGCTGCCTTCGATATCTGAACTTGCCTTTGGCAATGTTTACGACCTCCGCTCCTTCCTCTCTGCCTTCTTCGGCTGCATCGTCACTAACTTTCACTCCCTTTTTTGGTCGAAACTTTCACTCCTTTCTTCTGTTTGATTTTTTATTTCAGTTTCAACTACATGAGAAGCGTCGATGTCGTCAGAGTAGCTTCACGGTGATGAGGAAGACACTGCGTGATTAAGCTCGGTCGAGGACTTTGCGGTGGAGCATGGCGATGAACTCGTTAGGAAGGAGGTGATTCACGCCAGTGCATTATCTTCTCTGATGACAGTGAGTCCTTTCATTTCTTTACTCTTGCTTGTTCTTGCTCACAGCGTATTCTTGAACTAGATTGTTATTTTTTTCATTTGTTTTTGCATGTTAGATTTGTTAGTTTAATAATGTTGGTGTACATGGATCAATGCTACTGTGGGTGATAAACCTAATAGGGGTGGTCAGGATGCGAACCACGACTGATCGACAAAGCTCCGATTAGATGCAGGGCGCGGCCCGAGGCGTGACATTGAGAGGCAGTGGGAGAAAATTTCTCCATCTGATTTGGGTTTTAGGGTTTCTAAGGTAGACACCCCTAAAACTTTTCTATTTATACCTTTTTAAACAAACGACAACAAACTTCCTCTGAACGTAACTATTAGGACCCATCCCAGATTAACCCCTATAACCCGAAGTAAATTCTGCAGGAACCACCTCAAGGGAACTTTTTACTGAAACCCCCTTGAAATTGACAACCCTTCCTGCAACCCAACTAAGCACTTCCATAATAATATAAAATTCAATCCCAGCACCCGGAGCCACCCTACTCCCAAAATCACATCTTACACTTCACCAATAAAATAAACTAAGCTAAGTTGGGGTAATCAGAGCAAATCTACAAGGAAGTGCTACCTAAACAAAACATGATTGTGTCAGTTGATTATTTGGCTATGCCTCGTCTTTTTTACGCGCGACCTCCTTTCAACAATCATGCATCACTGGGCATTTGAAAACGAAGGGCCCAGGGAAGAACATTTAAAAAAAATAGGACGTTAGAGTGAGTGAAAAATAATAATAATAATAATATCCAGACGTGAGAAAATATCTTAATTTAACGTTCTTATTCTTATTGTTCCAAGAAATCATTTATGCATGCCTCTTTGGGAAAGAATCTCAAATAATCCTCTCGAAAAACAAAACATCATTTGTCAATCTCATTGGCTTAAAAATTAGTATTAAAATAGGAGAAGAGATTTCACTATGACAGAGAGTCTCTCAGACTAGGGTCGGAACCTTTAAAGCTACTAAGTAATATGACGACCCTTCATAGCAGAGAGATTCCACCATGAGGATGAGCCTCTCAGGCTAAGATCAGAACCCTATAGGACTACTATTTCCCCGCTCCACTTCCTCAAGTGGGGGCCGTATGGCTAGCTAACATCTTTATATATATGACGACCCTTCATGTTGAAGAAAACAAGCAAATACGAAAAGTCATTATTATATGACTCCTCCCTTGTAAATTAAAATATGCATCTTATGCATAAGGCACGATTCCCCGACCGTCCTCAAAACTATGGCCATAAAACAAACATTCCAAATTTAATCAATATAACACAGATTTCAGCCGACATAACATAGGGGCTTACGAAGGGGGAGCAACCCACATTCTCGGCCCTACCGGCTCATTAAATCAATAAAAATGATATTGTTTAGTATAAAAACACGACATGCATTAATTCAAAAAAAATGTCCACTCACAGACTTAGGCCTTAGCCTGACGAAATCCGAATCGCTTCTCAAGAGAAAACTCTTCATCTTCTGTTCAACGAATAATAGTAAATCTCAATTGTCAAACGAATAATTATTTAAAATTAGCAATAAGGTTACCATCGGCCAAAACTCTCAAACTTAATTAAGAAAAATCCTCGACCTCCAACATTAGCTTAGTAGTCTTTAAAATATTTCTTAAACCTTAACTGGTAATAACCGACGGAATAATATTTTATTATCCGTCAATAATACTAAACTTGAAAAATTCCAAAACCTAACCAAAACTTCTCCAAAAATTACCAAATTTAAACTATAGACTTCTCTCATTTTATACTATTTAATGGGCATGAAAAACTGCCCAAAATGTGGCAGCTCCGTCGCTGACATAAATTCTGGCAACCTCCAATCGCCACCAAATTTTAACAGTGCTTCGTCTCAACATTTTGAACAACTTTGTAGTTTAGATCGAAGACCAATTCCGCCTCTAACTAGGTCAATCAAAACACTATTCAAAAATCCTAAATTTTTAAACATAAAAACTCCAAATCTTTGATTCTCCTCCACACTCCAAATCAATCCACTAAACTTTAGGGGTGAGTAGTACTCCTAACACTCATTCCAATCATATATAGAACTCAAAAATTGGTGGCCTGAGGAGGGAGAAATCCGATCTAGATCTCATACTGTACACTCGGTAATCAACTTGAAATTTCTCCTAAACCATGGCGAGATAGGTCGAAAAGCTTATCTAGAATTGAAGCAGACTTAGAGACGCTCCTTTTGAGACATGTGCGGCAGCCTGGGTCGGCGGCGGCGACGTCGTCGAGAAGGTCTGGTAGCCCTTTTTTGGGGTTTTTTCTGGAATGAGCTATTTATAGCGTATTTGCAAAATTACTCATATGCCCCTAACTTTGGACCCATATAACTCCTTCATACCAATTCTGATTTTAGCGTGCTATCGACGTCCACTACAACTTTCATGAAGAAACTTTTTCCAAATTCGCGACTTTACAAAAAGTCAACTTTACGAACATTATACGGTCAAACAATTACTTTAAATGGTTAAAGACCAAAGTAACCAACCGGAAAATAATTCTAGGATCGGGATGTGACAGTAACTTTCACATACAATATCCCTATGCTTGACAAAAATAGAGACACAAGCTTATTTGGCATTGGTGTTCATCCTAAAAAGTTCAATTTATCCCTTCCAAAATTAAGGTATGTTATGCTTTAAGTTTCAAAAATAAAAAAGAGTGAGTTCTAGCATTCTAGAGCTCATTAAATCTATGGTGAAAATTAGTTTAAGAACAAACAATGAGAATTCAGTGATTATAACCAATAAAATGAATTAAAATTTGCAATAAGCACTCAAAAACAAAGGCAAAATAGGCTCAAAATCTCACATTAGGTTCATTTGAATCATCATTTATCATAACATGCTCATTTCTGTTCCAAAGATTCAGATTACATCCACTACAATTCATATGATTTCCATTCAAGTTAATTAATCTTAGAATAACAGTTAGATAAAGTTCTTAATTTCATGATCCTTTCTTAACCATAATTTCAGAGATATTATTCTTCATTGATTATTAAGGGCTCTTAAGACACAAAATACTCAAAAGCAATAAAAATTGTTTTTGGATTTTAAAAAATTTCGATTATTTTTTTAATAAGGATTCAACAAACATGTAAGTCTCTCCTCCATACTTAAATTCTACATTGTCCTCAATGTCCACAAAATAATTTGTAGAATTGAAGTGTGAAGTAGGAAACAAACAAACAAAACAAACAAAAAGTAAATGAGAAGAAAGGAGGGGAAAACAAATATGCGTTGATGGCTCCTCCACAGCTTCGGTTGAATTGGGTCGTCTCCCAAGCAGCGCTTAATATTTAGAGTCTTTCAGCCTAGACTTTGTACCTCTATTTTAGTTTTGTGTGAGTGGCGCATCTTGGAGGGTACTTCCTCCACTGATTTGTTCTTCTAAAACCTTGTAGCAAGGCTTCAACTGTGGACATTCACCTTATACGCCTTTTAATGAGTTTAAAAATGAAGGTCAATCATCTTCAACTCATTGCTGGTCACTTCACTTCTCAACGACTAACTTCCTTTAGATATAACTTGGAATTCAAAACGGGGTGTTAGTAGGTGAAAAGTGAATAAAATGCAGAATGAATGTTATGCAAAAATGTATGATAATGACATGCAATGTAATGAATAAGAATGCAATAAGGTGATGATGAATTATTTTTTTGTTTTTAGGTGGCATCAGACTCGACATTTACAAAGTTCATTTTATTTACTCTCAAACTCAAATCTTAAGAAGTAAACCATAGTGGCATACGACCTAGGTATTACGTCTATACATAAATACATTCCGTGGTTTCAGAAAGCTTGGATGGCCAGGTCAAGATGAAGCTGGTAGGACTTGTTTTAGTGAACTATGGAGGTCGAAACCTCTATCGCGCTTACGCACAGTCTATAGTCCTTTGAGATCTAATTTTGGTCTCAGTCATTCAACTTGGCCTAAACACCACCCAATGTGCCCCTTACTCAGCTAGGAAGCATTTCTGTGTTAGACAGCTCTACAAGAGTTAATAAGAACCGCATTCAACCTCAAGAGACCTTCAATATGGTACTAATGAAGGGTTTAGATCCATATTAACTAAAGTGACCTTACTCTATTCCGATAGTTTACAACCTATGATATATACCTGAAAACAGATAAAATAAACGACCGTTAGTCAAAATTAACTATGTAAAAATAAATAAACAAAATTAAAATGGCACATTATAAACAAGAGACTTTATAGTCCCCGACAACGGCGCCAAAAATTGACGTGTTCCGAAATCGGGACGCATAACAATTTAAGAACCCTTTTTGACAATCGTAGTATAAGGTAAATAAGGTTCGATCAATCCGGGGACTAAGGGTGCTCCTGTCACAATGGTTAAACAAGTTAGTAAGTAACAAAATAAGTATGTACAAGTATTATTTACAAAACAATTATTTACAAAGTACAAATACAAAGATTTACAGATATTTATTTACAAATTTACGCATGATACAATGTGATCAAAGGGGGGGTTGGTTTGGTTTCTAACATCATAAAAACAGAAAATAAAAACTAAACTAATATGTATAAGTGATCGATTCATTCAACACATCAATTAGAGAGAAACTCAAATTCTGACCACACATCAAAGATCATGTTTCAACCTTAACAATCTGATAACATGCGAATTCAAAAAACTAAAAACAATCTCAAGAATACAAGCCTACGAGGTCATGCACCTTATTGTCACTTACTTTATTCCTAGTACAGAACGTCTAGAACTAGGGCATTTTACATGTCGATGTTATCAATACTAAAAGTATGTCTTCAAACATGCAAATCATTAAGCTTTATGGAACTAGATTGAATACAACTTTATATCATAACAAAAATTGCATAGTGTACGAATTCAACCATATCAGGGGCACGGCTTCCACCACTGGAGATCTACACTTACCTACGAGGCGTAGCATAAATCATGACACTAGTTAGCAAGCATTCTAACATATGGTATATCAAACAACATTGCACACTTTTTAATCTTATGAATAGACAAGATTAGATTGCTAAACTATCATGAGCAAAACTTTAACATGCTTTACTAAAATATGAATCCACTAATACTATAACAAGCGAAACAAACATTCAAATCCAAGTTTGAAATCCGAATTCATGCTTTCAAATTTGTAAAGAAAACTAAACAAAAGTAAAGGCACAGTTTACACATTAGCAGTCTTTAAGAAGCTTGACGATGTCTAAGAGGTGCACACGGCTTCAAGGCTTCTACACTCCAAGGATGTTGCTCATTGACGCGTCCGACAATGCTTTGACAATGGAGGAAAGCTCGTAATGGAGGAGAATGCTCGGCAGAGTTTTGGTATTTCTCTAACTTTTTGTGTGAATGAATGATGACTTTTTTTATGTAGAGAGCCTCCTTATATAGTGGTCGAACCTTCCTTATGTAGAGAGCCAGATTAGGAAAAGTAATTTTGAATTTTAGTATTGGGCGCAAATAGGCTTAAAAGTGCGCCTAATATTATTCGAAATTATAAATCGACGATTATCGAGCTTATTAGAGTTTGATCCCTGTCGATTAGTCAGAAGATCATGGTTAATTTCCTGGTTAACCAAGGAAAGACTTGGTCAACCCTAAAGTCAATCATTGACTTTTCATGGTAAAACCAGGAAAAATTGGAGTGTTAGACTATTCGATAGTCTTTTCATGTCCTACATTTTGATCGATGGGTAAAAGGAGTATGTAGGGTCACTTTTATCGACGCATTAGTGTTGTGTAATTATATGTTAGGAGGATCGGGGATGATCAGGTGATTGAGATGCTGGTTGAGGTCAAGAGAAAGGGATTACGTAATGTTTCAGAGCCCAAGAGTAAGCTTAAGGAGGCATATTTGATTACTGTCGGGGAACCTTATACGGTCATGAAAGGCGTTACTGATGATGAGGTAATTAATTGAGGACAGTTAGAATAATGTACCTAGCGCATAAGATGCGTTGCCAGTATGATGAGAGCACCTTTGAATTATTTTTTAAAAAAATCATGCAATGGTTTATTACTTAAATGGTTTTAAAATTTTTCCAGTAAGGATGATTATCCGGGTTTCTTTATATTTTCGATTCCTTTGATTTTGCGAGCACCTCAGTGGTGGCTACTGTGTTCGGCAGCGGAAGTGGCAGTGATTGAGGTGGCCATTTGTTTTCTGAGTTTAGTAGCAGTTGTAGAACATATATATTTTGGATTTGTGATCTATGGAGTTTAAGTAAAGCATGTATATGTTTGTATAGTTGATTGAGATATGGTGCGATTACATCGATGGATAGTCAAGGCTCTTATGGTCATGGAGCAAATGTCCAGATGATGGCTTTATTGTGTAATTGGTTTTTTATGCATGAAGTATATACATAATTAGAGAGTACGATGATGGAGAGGTACGAAGAAGCTGGATTTCATGTTGTCTGAGAGTTGGATAAAGAATTGGCGTTGCTTTAGACAAAAATAGTTGATGACGTTATTACTGTTGCTGCCTTTATTGTTTGTCGCTGCTGTTATTTGCTATTGTTATTAATTCTTACTTTGTTTGATAAAGATGTATTGGAATCAAAATCATAAGCATGGAGTCCAAAGGTGGAGGATTTGGATGGCTTATGTATGTGTCTTTTGCTGCGGTAAATGCAAGTGGAATGAGCTTAGATGTCATAGATTGATTAAAGGTAGAATTGTACCAGGTTCGGCCGGCAAGGGATGGGCATGGAGTATGAATTAATATAGGAAGTAATTAAGAAAACAAGGCATTGGGTGTCCTTAGCAATTCCAAGGAAGGATCGAAAGTGTGATGCAATCCCATGAGCAGAAGGATAAGGATTTCATAAGTGTTACTAGTTTCGTTTAGCGTCGGAACTAACGTCGGATTCTAGGTAGGGTCTTTCGGGGAACCTTTCCTTCAATTTATAATTAAATTATAATTGATATGTGTGCTTGGTGTGCCATTGAATGTTTAACTCTTGGATGTTTAATACTTTCGTTTAAAAGCATGTTGTATCGCTGAACTACCAGTGGCTTGATCCCTGAGCACAGGATACGCAGGCAGTCTGACCAGGATTCAGGTGCAGTCACAAATAATATCTAGACCCTAGATTCTTTGAAATAGTTTGTATTGAAATCCAACTCAGTAATTGGGATAACCTCAGGTATAGTGAGGATTATTCGGTGTCATTTGGATTAGATGAAAATGGGTTGGGTAAAGGGTTATCCCTTCTCAAGGGAGATTACGAGAAAATCTATTTTGGGATAAGTCCCGCACGTTCTACCCCAAGTTTTGGGAGGTAAAATCGGATTGGAGCGTGACAAATGGTATCAAAGCTTAGGTTCAAACCCTCGGACCATAGGATTGTGGGAATCAAATAATTTTCCGAATTGTGTTTATTGGATTATATTTATAAATATGGTTTGTGACAAAAATTGATATATTATTGGGGTCGTCAGATTCTGTTTGGATTGTGACAAAAATTAATTTTCCGAATTGTGTTTATTTGGATTATATTTATAAATACGGACCTTAGCTATATATTATTCAGGTCGCCCCAATCGTAAGGATGGAAATTAAATAATGTCTACATTAAAGTGTGAAATGTGTTTTTGTGATCAAAACGATATATTCACATATTTTGAGGAGGTAATGTGAGTGGACTTTTATTTTCAAATATATTGTATGTAACCGATTTTTATTAAGTTTCTTTTTTACTTATGAGAATTTCCTTCATGTTGATTTTTATGGTGATTTTGGGAAACTTTGGGAATTTAATATTTTTCAAAAGTAAGAGTCGGGAAAGAGATTCCTACCTTTCTCGTGGATTTTAATTGATTTTTCCGGAGTATGGTTTTAAATTGTTATCACCATTTTGGGGTTATAGAGGGGGATGATATTTTAAAATGGAGAAACTTGGCTCTAAGATTTTAATGATTTAAAGTAAAGTCAGAAAACCGGTTTCGAATGCCTGAGACTGTTTTAAATCCAATTATTTTAGGTGAAAAGTCATGGGTGATTTTGACTTAGATTTTGATTTAATTCACCATGGGGATTTTTCAAGTATATATAGCTAGCATGGACCCTCTCCGAATAGAGATGGTCAAGCGACCCTCTTTGGATGTAGCAGGCCAAGACCCTTTTCAGTGGTAGCAGGTCATGAGGACCCTTCTGAATCGATCAGGTGAAGACCCTCTTCGGTGGTAGCTGGTTAGGAGGACCCTCCTGAATCGAGCAGGTCAAGACCCTATTCGGTGATAGCAGGTCATGAGGACTCTCTTGATGTTAAGCATAGCCTAGCATAGGCAGGCTCGTGGTTATTGCGATGCCTTAAGGAGATTTACTGCTATATGCATTATGTGCAATGTAAGAAATTAAGGAGCTTGTGTGTAGTAAGTGGGATAATGTGACACCTCTGTTAAATATCTGTGGGTGGTGTGGTTGTGGATTGATGAGCTTCAAGCTCCAAGGGTGGGTTGGATTGGTCGGAGTTATAGATTCCTGTTCTGAAGTTTAGGTGCTGCAGATGACTAGGTCCTGTTATAGATGGATGATACGTGTTGAGAAATATGCGTGCGAGTTTCTTTTCGGGTCAGGGTTGCCCATTTTAAAGGAAGTTCTGTCTAAATAAAAGAGGTCCATGCATGGCTCTCTTGATGTTAGCATGAACATTGTAATAAGCTCCGTTAGTTTAGTCAGTATGGTATCTTTGGTGGGAATTAACGGAATACCATTATGCTATAATGTTGCTTATACGAGTAGCAATGAGGAAGTATGTGACATCTAGAGGTGGTGTGGAGTCGAACTCGTCCGACGAGATGGGTTCTCTAGTAAATGCTTAGTATACGAGAAGTCAGTGATTATGGCCCTTGGAAATTTACAAATGAGGATTTGTTTTCGAATTCTAGGGTTATGGCGTCAGTTTTGCACCCCCATATTTCTATCAGTCCATGTGATGTGATTGTGGGAGTTGGACGGATGTAATGGTCTGTAGAGGGATGACCGTCGAATGCTTGTGGATTTTAATCGCCGACGAGTTAGTTATGCCAACATAATGGCTTGGTTAGTATTGTGACCATAGAAAAGTTCGATTGAAATTTCAGGGACGAAATTTTTATAAGGTGGGGAGTTTGTCACGATCCAAAACTAATAGTTACCTGTTTATCGGGTGATAAATGTTACCAAAGAATTTTGACAACGTTCATCAGTATTATAAGTTATTGCTCGAGTTTATTTTTGAGTTATTCCAGAAATGGTAAATAGTGGATGTAATATTCTGAAGTCGTAGTACACGACATTACGAACTCGTCGGTATGCCCGAATTATTTTCCAGAGCAACGAACTATTTTCTGTGAATTATTGAAGATTACAGGTATTTTCAATTACTATTTCTGGTAACTTTTAGTTACATTTTGGGTAATTTACATAAACTATTGGTAAATAATATTTAACCTTTAAATATGGGCTGTCAGATCAAGTAGGGGTTTGATCTGGGTCGTCGATCTATAAAAGAAAGAAGAGTGTCACATCCCGATCCTGGAATTATTTTACGGTTGGTTACTTTGGTCTTTTACCATTTAAAGTAACCGTTTAACCGTACAATTATGGTAAAGTTGACTTTTTGGTAAGTCAAGAATTTGGGAAAACTTCCTTCTTGAAAGTTGTAGAGGGCGTCGTTATGAGTTCGTGGACACGTAGCACGCTCAAATAGGAGTTCGTATGGAAAAGTTATAAACAAAAGTATAAAGTTACTATGCGGTAAAATGGCTATATATAGGAGTTACCGGGGTGAAAAATCAGATTTTTCACCCGGCCCATTTTCTCTCCTCTCCCGACGGAAACGCTGCCGGATGTTCCAGCCGCCACCGCGCCGCCGTCCGGCCACCCCAGGCCTCCACACCGGTCCCAAAAGTTCGGCCTCCGAGTCTACTTCATTCCTAGGTAAGTTTTCCGACCTAACTCGCCGTAAATCGGGAGAAATTCCGATTTGTTCTTCAAGTGTACAATGTTTGTTCTTGATCGGATTTCTCCCTCCCTAGATCACCATTTGATGAGTTCTTTATATGTTTAGGATGAATTTTAGGAGTACTATAATCCCCTAGAATTTTGTAGCTTGATTCGAAGTGTGTAGGAAGAATTGAGGATTTGAAGTTTTGGATTGAAATTATTTCGGGTTTACTGTTCATCGAGTGTTTGACCTAGTTAGAGGCCGAATTGGCCTTCGAGTTGAACTAGAAAGTTGTTCCAAATTATAAGACGAAGCTACTGGTAAAATTTGGTGGCTCACCGGAATTTTGGCCGGAATTTCTGCCGGCGGCCGCCGTCGGCGTTGCCGCCACTTTTTGGGCAGTTTTTCATGCCCATTAATTAGTATATATTGTGAGGAGTCTATGGTTAAAATTTGGTAATTTTTGGAGGAGTTTTGGTTAGGTTTTAGAATTTTCTAGTTTAGTATTATTGGCGGATAATTAAATATTATTCCGACCATCGATCATTGCCGGATAAGATTTAAGAATTATTTTAAGGACTCCTAAGGTATTAGTGAAGTGGTTGAATGGGTGTCCATAGTAATTCCACAAATTATTATGGGTGAATCTAATGTCAAGTGAATTATTAGAGAAAGTCGGTGTTACGGTTGGGTAATCGGAAACGAATCTATTTGTTGAAAAGTTGTTAAAAAGAAAGGAACTTGGTCAACATATGGTCAAATATGATTTCCTGGTCAAACTAGGAAAAGACCAAGTCAACTATGGAATGACTAATATATTGGTTTATTTGTATAGTCTCTGGTCGGACGTGAGATGGGCTCGACTACGTGGTTAGTTCGAGGGTTTCGCTCGAGGAGCTTTCCGAGTAGGAAGAAGGTCGCAATAGTACTGTGAGTGGACCTTTGTTTTAAATTAAATTGCATGCCACATACTTTAATTGATTTCTCCTGCATATATGATTTCCTCCATTTATTTGTTTTACGGTGATTTGGGAAAAGGGGATTTAAGGATTTTAAAGGCAAACAAGCCGGGAAAGAGGTTCATACCTTTTCCGTGATTTTAAAGGATTTTCCCGGATTATGGTTTTAATGATTATCACCGTTTTGGGATTATGGAGGGGGATGATTTTAAAAGGAGAAACTTGGCTCACGGATTTAAAGGGGTTTTCGATTTATTATTCCGACGAGGTTTACAGGTTTTACAGGTTTTAAAGGGATTTTAAAAAGGGAAAAGGAAAAGGATTGTATGCTAGCATGGACCCTCTCCGGTGGAGCTGGTCAATGGACCCTCCCGGATAGTAGCAGGTCGGGACCCTCTTCGGTAGTAGCTGGTCATTGGACCCTCCCGGATAGTAGCAGGTCGGGACCCTCTTCGGTAGTAGCTGGTCAATAGACCCTCCCGAATAGAGCAGGTCGGATTTCTCGTGGATGAGGTTAACACCCCACATTTAAATTATTTATGTTTGAGCCAAGGCATCATTTATGATTTGTTGCATGCGGATTTTCTGAGAAAACTGTAAGGGAGAACATTAGCGGAAAATAGAGTTTTACATTTGATTTTCGTCCACTCACTCTAACGGTTTTCAATGTTTCTCCCCTGGGCCCTTCATTTTCAAATGCCCAGTGGTGCAGGGTTCTAGAGCGGAGGTCGTGCGCGTACAAGAGTCGAGGCATAGTCGATCAATCCGTTGCTGCTCGCAAATCCTTTAGGGTAACTTCTGTGTAGACTGCTCTGACTAACCCAGTTTAGCTAGTTAAGTAGGTTAGGGAGCAGGAGGCCTCCATGAGTTAGGGTTTTTTTTTAAATTCTCATGGATGAGCGGAGTTGGTATATAGGAAGGGTTGTCCATTTCAAGGGGGTTTCGGTAAGAAATTTCCTTGAGGTGGTCCCCGCAGGATTTACTTCGGGTTAAAGGGATTTAACTCGGGGTGGGTCCTGACAATTAGTATCAGAGCATTAGGTTATCGTTTCCTGTTAATACCTCATATACTTGGTAGCACTTAGTGTCTATAGAGTGATGGTCCGACCGCGGCGGATCCATCGGCATTTTATGCTTTGGACGCTTAGTGTTTATTAAGGATATGAGTTAGTACTTCTTGGACCGAGTGGTTCTAAACGTTTGAATCTTCAAGACTATGCCTCAGTACGCGCGACCTCACAGAGAGTTCCTGTAAGGAACAAGGTAAGCTCGTTACGTATTTATTTTATGAGTTCCCCAAGGATTTATTGAGATATGAGTTGGGGATCGAGCTGGAAACTCACGTTGTTTAACATTTGAGCATTATGTGTAAGTACTCGGTGGTGAAACAGTTAATTCACACCTGGAAGGCTGTCATGGTTGTTGACAGGTTTGTGGAAACCTGAGGCGAGGCCTTGGTATTCGGGTTATGAGACTCTTAAAAGTGAAGAGTCGTACGAGTTACTGAAAGAGGTTGCATCCTGCCATGGAAAAAGGAGCTGAAGTCGCCTAGCGCGATTATTCAGTGAGGATGAATATTTAGTTTTGACGATTGCCACGACTTTGTTGAGATTCGTCATTAGTGTGGTTTCGGAGAAACCAATGGACATATGAAAGTGGAATGACTCAAGGAAATTTGTGTGTTGTTATTTTGTGGTCTGGATTCTGATGACGAGTCCATGATGTGACACTACTGGAAAATGTTAAGGAAGTAAAGGCTAGTTTGGTCACTTGATGCTTTATGGGACAGCCACTGAAACGAATGGTTTGGGTCACCTTTGGTGCTGACATTGTTGTCGTCAGCTACGACCAGATTCTCTTCGCTCCAGCCACCCATGATTGGGGTACTAGAAGATTTGATTTGTTGGTGAGTCCAAGCGTGATTTGAATTGTTGGTGACAATGGTCATTGGGCCATTTATCGTGGAGGCAGAAATTAAATCGTGTCACCAGATCTTGGGGCTCATGTCAACCATAAGGTGAGTTATCCACCTGTGGTCAAAGTATTTCAATTAGTACACCTGTGGAGGGGTCTCCAGGTTGGCTGTGTTAGAGTTCGATTTTCAGATAGAGCGAGCGTTACTAGTGGTAATTAAAGGTAATTGGTTTCAGAATTTAAAGGAACATGTTGGAAGTGGCAACAAGCCACTGGGTCATGGACCAAGGGTGCTTGGGGTACCGGAGATAGTGATACGAATCTTGACTGACTTCGTATTATTGTGGTGTAGGAACCAGTCGTTGTGCAAACGACACTGTGTCGACAGCTGAAGATGTACATGGGTATACCCCACATGAGCACGTGTATCCTCCTGTGTAGGGAAGTGGTAAAGTAGAAATTTGGGTAGCACTTGCTGGCAAGACGTAATTATTGTGTGCAGCGGTGTGTGGTCAAATTGACACCAGGTAAGTGACTAAGGCCGATGATGACATCATTTTAAGAACTTGTCATGAGAGTTTCATTTATTGAGAACGGAGATTAAGGACGTCTGGCTAGAAGTTTCTGTGCAAAACGTCGATTAAATGGCCTAACCATTTAAGTACAGGTCGGAAGTGGGTCTTTGGTAGTCGCCCCGACTTTTATGATGGTTAGCGAGATTATTTAATGTCGTTAGTAGGTGGAAGGATGTTTTCTGAGATAAATGCACGGAAAGGGTGAAGTGACAGCAGTGGGGCAAGGTTTACTGAATCGTTGAATAGGAGTGAGAAGGTTTGTAGATGGTCAAGCTTCAACCTGCAACCAAAGTCGTCCGTTATGACACTTGGTTTCTTCAAGGGTGATTAACTGAGCTGGATGACATGGGAATTTGTGCACTCACTGGCTGTGGTCTATTCAATTTTTGTAACCGAAAGTGTACTTAGTCGTGTTGGAGTTCATAAGTTACATCCACTGCAGTGACAGGCAGTATTCTCAATCTTGATATGGGGAATAAGGATTAAGATCTGGGAGATCAATTATTGAGGTTAATTTAAGGAAATCCTAAGAGGATTAAAGTTTTGTTGGCGTTGCTATGGTCGTTAATCATTTGGGTAGTGACCCTACTTGTTAGGAATAATTGACCTAGCGGCAGTTCTTGGCGCCACAAGTGTAGAGTAGTAGCAAGAAAGGTCATTGGAGGTGACTCTCAAAATTGTCAACATTTCGGTGAGAGTGAAATGCGGTGGAACTAGGAAAGATTTTCCTTGATGACTCGAAGGTGTTACGAGTCTAAGTGTGGTAATATTTGTTACTAAGATTGGTAAGGTATGTTGCTAAGTTGAGCAGCAATTCATTAGAAATCATGGAGTGATACAGCCACGTTCAGATTAAGTTATGATCTGAGGGGATGTTAACGTGTGACGGTGGATCTTGTAAGCTAGGGTCTGAAGTGGTAATTTGTTTTCCTGTGCACGCAGTTATTTTTCCTTTTCAATTAGAATGGTAAGTGGTTGTGCATTTTGAATCTTACCAAATAGAGGATGCGGTGGATGGTAAACTTGCAGAGCTTGGGGGACAGCTTTGTTAGAAACTGTTTAGTTATACGAGTTGACTCTGTGGTGTGTACTCGCCCAATGCGGTGATGACATTTGTTAATTTGTGCCTTGTTAACTGGATGCTCGGTGATCAATATGGCTAAGTTCGGTGGAATTAATTCCCGATGCTGTGATCAGGGGTTCCTTTGGGTGTGCACCAGTGGCACTAAATTTTATGTAGATGTTCGATCTGGTTAAATGTCTGATTTTGTCGGTTATTGCCAAACGGTTTGGTAATGGAGGCATCTAGGAATGGAATATTCTTGTTGAGCGGGTAAGGCTCTGGAATTCTGTTAATGGTAAGTCTATTCCAGTTGGTGATTCGGATAAAGTTTATTAGACGCACAGTTATGGTTGAAGTGCAAGTTCTGCACTATGCGTCATTCCAAGTTAAGGTAAGAGATAGGGAGGTCAGTGACACCTCACTTATGAGTAGTACGGATATGTATTACCAGTGATAAAGTACGCTGTAGTTCCATGAAGTGATAATTGAGTTAGCGACTCTAATGTTCGGCTTGTTGGAAAAGTCAAGATTTGTCCTGTCAGAATAGTTACGTGAGCGGTACGTAGCCTGACAATTTGTTTTCATGCGAGGAGTAAGTATTGTTGGATCTCGATGTCTGGAGTTTTTGGATCTCCCTGATTTAAAGGCTATGGTTTTGGGTTTTACGCTAAAATTCATGGCAATTCAGGTCATGTGTGTGCAAGTGGTTTGAGTAATGATAGAGTATGGAAAAACAATTACTCTACAACAGGACAACTTGACAGAATGGTTTCTAGGAAGCGTAAACCAGAGCAGGGAGCCTTGTTCAAATGAGGTGATGGTTCGTGTAACACAAGTCGTCATGGTTTTCTCGAGGACTTGTTGTCATTAGATTTGACTCCACGTTGTATTGTGTTACCAGAGGATTTAAATCCATTAGTGACATCGAATCTTACTCCTCAGGCATGGTAATCATTTCCTGCATAGGGAAGGTGTGAGCTGATATCTAAAGTTCAACGAAAGAATACGAATATTCTTGAAGAAGTTTTACTCGCGACAAGCAAGGGGTTGTTGAATCAGAATGAGTATTAGCGGTATTGTGTCGACGTCACTTGTGGTTGGTAAGGACAGTTGTTGGTGGTTATTTGGCTAAACCAGAAGGGATAGGAGGTTGGTTACTGGTCGAAGTTGTTATGTTGTGCAGTTGGATTTTCTAAGATATGGTTATACTCCGGTTTAGGCAACAGGGAATTGTTGCCAAAGGATGTTTTCAGTGTATGACAGAATTTGTCATCTTTTGGTGAAAAACAATAGTGATTTTCGTGAGGATTACAGATGGTGGATCAGTGATAGGCAGTGTAGTATTCCACCTCATAAATGAGATGGATTACAGTAAGAATTCGGTGATTCAGTGATCAATGATTCAAGAGGAAATCATTGTGATCCACGGTAAGACTTTAGATGCTTTAGTTTTGACCCGAGAAGAGTGGTCGGGTGTCAGAAAAAGAGAAAGTATTGGAGGTTATCATCCACGTTGGAAGGAGTGCTACGTTGGCTAAATGTGACATGTGACAAGGTTACATGAGTTTGAGGAATATGTTGGGTATCCTTAGAGTTAATGGATGCCTAGTGTCACGTATGTCCTTGTTACGGGAGTAAGTTTATTTCCTTACACCCTATATGAATAGCCTTCCGGTTAGTACTGGAAATTGGCTTATAAGGAGGATCAGTAAGGATGTTGACCGTAAAGGGCAGGTGTGTAGGGTTTTGATAATGCTATTCGTGAGGCGTTTCAGAAGAGTTCTCAGAAAGGAGTTGATATTGGGGAACAATATTATTATTTTAAGTGGTACTATCCCCCACTGTGTTGGACTTCGAGTATAGAAATTTCGAGGACGAAATTTTTATAAGGTGGGGAGAATTGTCACATCCCGATCCTGGAATTATTTTACGGTTGGTTACTTTGGTCTTTTACCATTTAAAGTAACCGTTTAACCGTACAATTATGGTAAAGTTGACTTTTTGGTAAGTCAAGAATTTGGGAAAACTTCCTTCTTGAAAGTTGTAGAGGGCGTCGTTATGAGTTCGTGGACACGTAGCACGCTCAAATAGGAGTTCGTATGGAAAAGTTATAAACAAAAGTATAAAGTTACTATGCGGTAAAATGGCTATATATAGGAGTTACCGGGGTGAAAAATCAGATTTTTCACCCGGCCCATTTTCTCTCCTCTCCCGACGGAAACGCTACCGGATGTTCCAGCCGCCACCGCGCCGCCGTCCGGCCACCCCAGGCCTCCATACCTGTCCCAAAAGTTCGGCCTCCGAGTCTACTTCATTCCTAGGTAAGTTTTCCGACCTAACTCGCCGTAAATCGGGAGAAATTCCGATTTGTTCTTCAAGTGTACAATGTTTGTTCTTGATCGGATTTCTCCCTCCCTAGATCACCATTTGATGAGTTCTTTATATGTTTAGGATGGGTTTTAGGAGTACTATAATCCCCTAGAATTTTGTAGCTTGATTCGAAGTGTGTAGGAAGAATTGAGGATTTGAAGTTTTGGATTGAAATTATTTCGGGTTTACTGTTCATCGAGTGTTTGACCTAGTTAGAGGCCGAATTGGCCTTCGAGTTGAACTAGAAAGTTGTTCCAAATTATAAGACGAAGCTACTGGTAAAATTTGGTGGCTCACCGGAATTTTGGCCGGAATTTCTGCCGGCGTCCGCCGTCGGCGTTGCCGCCACTTTTTGGGCAGTTTTTCATGCCCATTAATTAGTATATATTGTGAGGAGTCTATGGTTAAAATTTGGTAATTTTTGGAGGAGTTTTGGTTAGGTTTTAGAATTTTCTAGTTTAGTATTATTGGCGGATAATTAAATATTATTCCGACCATCGATCATTGCCGGATAAGGTTTAAGAATTATTTTAAGGACTCCTAAGGTATTAGTGAAGTGGTTGAATGGGTGTCCATAGTAATTCCACAAATTATTATGGGTGAATCTAATGTCAAGTGAATTATTAGAGAAAGTCGGTGTTACGGTTGGGTAATCGGAAACGAATCTATTTGTTGAAAAGTTGTTAAAAAGAAAGGAACTTGGTCAACATATGGTCAAATATGATTTCCTGGTCAAACTAGGAAAAGACCAAGTCAACTATGGAATGACTAATATATTGGTTTATTTGTATAGTCTCTGGTCGGATGTGAGATGGGCTCGACTACGTGGTTAGTTCGAGGGTTTCGCTCGAGGAGCTTTCCGAGCAGGAAGAAGGTCGCAATAGTACTGTGAGTGGACCTTTGTTTTAAATTAAATTGCATGCCATATACTTTAATTGATTTCTCCTGCATATATGATTTCCTCCATTTATTTGTTTTACGGTGATTTGGGAAAAGGGGATTTAAGGATTTTAAAGGCAAACAAGCCGGGAAAGAGGTTCATACCTTTCCCGTGATTTTAAAGGATTTTCCCGGATTATGGTTTTAATGATTATCACCGTTTTGGGATTATGGAGGGGGATGATTTTAAAAGGAGAAACTTGGCTCACGGATTTAAAGGGGTTTTCGATTTATTATTCCCACGAGGTTTTACAGGTTTTACAGGTTTTAAAGGGATTTTAAAAAGGGAAAAGGAAAAGGATTGTATGCTAGCATGGACCCTCTCCGGTGGAGCTGGTCAATGGACCCTCCCGGATAGTAGCAGGTCGGGACCATCTTCGGTAGTAGCTGGTTAATGGACCCTTCCGGATAGTAGCAGGTCGGGACCCTCTTCGGTAGTAGCTGGTCATTGGACCCTCCCAGATAGTAGCAGGTTGGGACCCTCTTCGGTAGTAGCTGGTCAATATACCCTCCCGAATAGAGCAGGTCGGATTTCTCGTGGATGAGGTTAACACCCCACATTTAAATTATTTATGTTTGAGCCAAGGCATCATTTATGATTTGTTGCATGCGGATTTTCTGAGAAAACTGTAAGGGAGAACATTAGCGGAAAATAGAGTTTTACATTTGATTTTCGTCCACTCACTCTAACGGTTTTCAATGTTTCTCCCCTGGGCCCTTCGTTTTCAAATGCCCAGTGGTGCAGGGTTCTAGAGCGGAGGTCGTGCGCGTACAAGAGTCGAGGCATAGTCGATCAATCCGTTGCTGCTCGCAAATCCTTTAGGGTAACTTCTGTGTAGACTGCTCTGACTAACCCAGTTTAGCTAGTTAAGTAGGTTAGGGAGCAAGAGGCCTCCATGAGTTAGGGTTTGTTTTTAAATTCTCATGGATGAGCGGAGTTGGTATATAGGAAGGGTTGTCCATTTCAAGGGGGTTTCGGTAAGAAATTTCCTTGAGGTGGTCCCCGCAGGATTTACTTCGGGTTAAAGGGATTTAACTCGGGGTGGGTCCTGACAAAGAGAGTGTTGACCAGGGTCAGACACTCCCCTGATTCTCTCCTTCACCTCTCTTCTCCGATCGCCTTCACGGCGGGGCGTCGTCGTTAGGCCGCCTCTCGGCGTACCAGAGGTCGCCACGGCTTCGTCTTGTCATCCCCGGCCTCTTCTTGGCCTTAGGTTTCATGGTGAAGCTACGATGAGAGAGAAAAGGAGAGAAGGTGACCGAGCTTTTGATCAAGTTTCCGATCCGGGTCACGACGGCAAGCAAAATTGGTGTGGGTAGCTTCGCCTTAACTTCTTGGACGCGTCTGTGGTCTTAGTTATCCAAAAGGTGCTCGGTGGAGTGAGATTTGAAAGGAAGGATTGAAAGTGTGATGCAATCCCATGAGCAGAAGGATAAGGATTTCAGAAGTGTGAAATCTGGAAACCGTGAGACAGAAGATGAAGCGATTCATCATCTGCCAACAACTCACAATCACACAACTAAGACCCAGACATATACCAAACCAAACAAAAGAATAGAAACAAGTCACCAATAGTTGAATCTGGAAACCCCGAGGTAGTCGATGAAGTACCTGGTTGTTAGTTGTCACCTTGTCGTGAGTACCCCAATACTAAGACTTGTACTTCTTCAGTCAAACTCGTACTCATCTATTTACCTCAGCATAAACAAAAAAACATATACCTGAATTAATTTTGGTTTAACGAAAGGATCGCTGATCTAATGGTGAAAACAAAATTCAATGCGAAAGACGAATTACTTACCAAATTTGTAGGATCTAAACCTGATTGCCTTTCCACTAAGCTCCAGAGCTGCACATTAATCACCAATACGAATTTTAAGCACATTAAAATAGCAAACTCTAATAATTTTTAAGCTCTCTGGTATGGAATCACAATCTCACGCCGCAAACCCCGTACAAACTTCCGCGCCCTCCGCTACGCTCAACTCCCTAGCAAATTGATTCAACCGAGCCTCATACTCTCTGACACTCATCTACCCTTGCTCCAAGGCTGAGAACTAGAGCTCCAACTGCTCCATCAATGTACAAGGGAAGTACTTCTCCCGAAAGAGTCGTACAAACTCTTCCCAAGTCATGGTGGACACATCTCTATGTCTCTCCACACTGCTCCACCATACTCGTGCCTCATCCTTGAGAAGAAAGGTAGTAATTCGATGATCAGCTGCCAAGTAATCCGTGTGTCCATAGAACTTGGGCGCATCCAACCTAATCAGCCCCTGGGTCAACCTACCCAATCTCAGACCATCATCAGCAGCCACTGCACCTGTGGCTCCAACCCTAACTCATCCTCATAAACCTCCTCTACAAGACAGGCTCGGGCTCTCTAGCCCTACCAGCTCCTCTAACCCTACCACGGCCCCTAGCCCTGCCTCGCTGAGGATCCATCACCTGAGGAGCACGTAAACCTTGTTCAGCATATGCACAAAACTTAAACCAAAGTATAAGTCTGATACAAACTCGCATTAACCAAGACACTACTCATGGTGGGAACACTCAGATGGAAACCTCACTAAAAGTAAACCATACTCAGACAACCTAATGAGTTGGAGATTACGCCTAACCCCTTTCACATATCCAATGACATATCAGTACCAAAAAGTGATGGTGGTCCGCTGTCACTGAGGCACTAATTATCACCAAATATGTAAACCCAAGCTCTGATACCAAACTGTCACACCCCAATTTCTAAAGAATAATTTTTTCCAAAAATTTGGCATGATAACTCTCAAATAACCCAACCCCTACAAACCACTCTTAATCAACAAATCATAATTACGGAAACATGAAATAATATATGAGCTCAACACGGTCACCGTGTCAAATATTGCATCTCCTTGTTCACATCAACTTAAAATGTCTAGCAAAAGAAAACGCTCACTAACAGTTTAGTACAATCCGACAAAAACATAATAATTGAATCTGACAACTAAACAAAGCCTGAGGAGCATTGGAGGGCAAGGGAGAGGATAGAGCCGTGAAATAATAAACGACATGAACGTAAGCAATATATTTGATAGAAATTAGAAGCAAAAAGGAAGTAAACAAGATTATCTTTGCTGAACTTAGCCACAGATAGAAGATTTTTACATATTGAAGGAATGTGAAAAACATTATTTAGAGTCAACTTGGAATCTCTCAAGAATAATGGGAGTGTACTGGTGTGAGATATTGTCATGGAATCATCATTACCCATAAAGACATTGTGACGGCCTCCATAATTTTGAGGATTCTGAACAGGCATAGAGGTCATGTGGTGGGTGGCTCACCGGAAAGGATCATCAGGTGGAGCAAAAAGGGCTCCCGCAAAGGGACGAGCAGATGTTGGTCCAGGATTGCGATGTGGACATTGAGTTGGTCTATGATGAGATGTCATACAAGTGGGACACCACTGCGGTCTTGGGAGAGGTTCGAGTATGCCTTGTTGAGAAGGAAATTGGCACATCTGCTGCGTTTGGGCCCATGGATTATGACCTCAAGTTTTGTTACAACTATTGTATACATCTTACTGTATACATATATATAATAAATATCTAAAGGAATATTTTTTTAAAAAAATGAGATCAGCATATTATTAATCTGATCTTGCATGCATATATATCATGACCGATCACCCATTAACAATAACTTTCTGCTAAAACAATTTTTTGAGCACATGCCCTCTTCAAATGCATACAGAGCTACTTAGGTTAAAACCAGCTCTTTAGCAGACTTAAATGTTTTCAAACCCTAAGTTGGATCACAGCATCTTGGTGTTCATTTTTTATTTCCGTACAAGAAGAGGATTCTTGTTCAGTCTGCCTCAAAAAATAAGATCGATCAATGCAGATTCATTGATTTCATCAAGACAGCAAAACATTGAACTCCTAATTTCATATATAAGATAGGATAACACTAATATATACGATTTAAATTAAACAAAACAGTACCTGTTTAACACTGCTCTAATGACGTCAGATCCCAAGGATAATGGGAGTGTACTGGTGGGAGATATTGTCATGGAATCACCATTACCCATAAAGACATTGTGACGGCCTCCATAATTTTGAGGATTCTGAACAGGCATAGAGGTCATGTGGTGGGTGGCTCCGGTATCAGGGTACCGGAAAGGATCATCAGGTGGAGCAAAAAGGGCTCCCGCAAATGACGTCAGATCCCAACTTCAATAACTACGTAAGACACCCACCTAAAGCATTGAGGACGAATAGAATCAACTCCCATCCCACCTCGCACAGAACACAATAAATATAAGGTAAAAGGCAGATAAATAATCATGAAAATAGACACACCTACGACGTAATATAACTCCCAATTACACAACTTCCCCAAGAGCAACGACCTGCAAACATAGAGACAAAAGTAAACATCCTGTAAACATCCATTAAAATTGAAATGTTAACAAAAAAAGGTTTTATGTTTATAAACATGCCCAAAACTAACTAATTCATCTTTGTTCACAGACACCCACCTAAGGTATTGAGGATGAATGGAATCAACTCCCATCCCACTCGCACAGGACATAATACATATAAGGAAAGGGCAGATAAATAATCATGAAAATATAAGGACAAAAGAAGATCAGATGAACATAGACACGCCTACCACATAATAATACTCCCAATTACACAACTTCCCCAAGAGCAACGACCTGCAAACATAGAGAAAAATTAAACGTCCCGTAAACATCCATTAAAATTGATATGTTAACAAAAAAAGGTTTGATGTTTTATAAACAGGCCCAAAACTAACTAATTCACCTTTGTTCACAGATACCCTCAACTGATAAGGATCTGCCCATTATTCTTTCAATATGTTCCAGAGCTGGCACCTACGAGTAATCACTAAGAAGTTTTCAACCAACCACTCAAAGCTCAATCACAAAAGTGGAATCCTCACCAATGGCATATCTGTCCAAGTGACAATAGAAAGCTATATTCACCTCCAGCTTTAAATTTTAATAAAGGGATCTGTAACTGTCATCACAAAGCTTTAAACCTTGACCGATCAAATACACGACCCACTGACCTAGAAAGAATTCCAATCAAAAACATTTGAAATAAAACAAAAACAACAACAAAACAAAAAGTACTGAACTCTCATGGCCCAAACTAAACTAAATTGAAGCCAAACTTCATAATTTAGATGTTAGACCTAAACTACCAGAGCCCTAATTTCTTATAATTATATATCAAGAAAAGCATGACACTTGCCAGCTGAGACCTCTATCAAAAAATGACTGAGGCAAAGCACCTGTAAATCCAATCCACCATGACCATCGTCATTTTGTTTGCAGAAAAACAAAGGAAGAAGAATAAGAACTCCAAAGACAATTAATTTAGTAGATGCAGATCAATAAAATTGCGAAGAAAAGAGCTTTGATTACGAATCGAATTACACCCCAATTGCTTCTGAACTGCTACTCGCTCTCACTTCTCCTGCCTCAGACCCATCTTCCTCCATGTATGGAAACCCCAGAAACTCAGTTTTGGAAACAAATAGCAATATTAGAACCTCGAAAAAGAACCAAAAAAGAACCCAGAATTGCAAAGACAATTAATTTGGTAGATGCAGATCAATAACATTGTGAAGGAAGGAGTTCTGATTACGAATTGAATTAAACCCGATTGCTTTTTGAACTGCTACTCGCTCTCACTTCTCCTACTAAAATATTTTGGCTTCAAATCAAAGAGGATTCCCCAAAGCAACAACCTGTAATTAAACACACAACAGAACTCTTAAAATTCACAAACGTTAAAAATTAAATCGATGGAAAATTGAAAGGATTACCCGGACCTAAAAGAGAAAAGAAGTCACAATCGTCCAGAATCAACCAAATCCAATACCTACCTAGTCCTCTTCACCATCACGTATATATAAAATTATTATCTGCTTCTATTCCATACAAAATTATAACTTTTCGACCATATAAATCACACAATAGCTTCTCACAATTTGAAATGAACAAATACATACACATCAGTTGAGCAATCATACCACTTTGCACGTTTTTAGTTCGAGGTCTAACACTTCGAGGGCCTGAAGCTTGGGAAGGGCAATCTGCTTTAGATATTTGTGAGCCTTTCTGAAGGCATTTCCCTCTCCCTTCATAAGTCTGCCAATAAATCTGGAGAATGGTATCAAAACTAATAAAAGAAAAACAGAGGAAGAACAGAAGACATGTTTATCTAGTGATGAAATAGGATGTTGTAGATGAGCCTTTTGTGTTTTATCAGTCTCAACCGTCATTTGGTATCCCTGATCAATAAGTACCTGCTTTATCATACCTGAAAAATTTGAATATAAACAGTTGATCAGTTCTGAACGATAAATGAACCTCAAACACCCAAATGAATTGTGAAAGGAGGCTGACCTGAGAGACGTTCCAATACCTTGAGTCCGAATATTTGCATTGATCAATATCTTTAAGATCGGGAAAATAATCAAAAGATCTGATCAATCAAAGATCATAATGAATAATAAGAAAATTGAGCGAAAAGAGCAAAAATGGTTCCCCAGACGTCCGGAAAGAACGAATTAACTATCATCCAAAGATTTGCATTGATCAATATCTTTAAGATCGGGAAAATAATCAAAAGATCTGATCAATCAAAGATCATAATGAATAATAAGAAAATTGAGGGAAAAGAGCAAAAATGGTTCCCCAGACGTCCGGAAAGAACGAATTAACTATCATCCAAAGCCAAAACAGACCAAATCCTACACTATCAATGCATCATATAAATTGTAAACTGACAGCTATATCAAGTTTACAGCTATTGTATACACCTTACTGTATACACATATATAATAAATATCTAAAGGACTATTTTTTGTTAAAAAAATGAAATCAGCATATTAATAATATGATCTTGCATGCATATATATCAAGACCGATCACCCTATTAACAATAACTTTCTGCTAAAACAATTTTTTTAGCATATGCCCTCTTTGGATGTATACAGATACTCATGGTTCTAAAACTCGGCCTAGTCGGCCGACTAATCACCGACTAGTCGGTAGTCGGCCTACTGCCAAACTGATTTTAGTGAAATCGGCCACAATAGTCGACTGGGAAAAAATCGCCCGACTAGTCGGGAAAACTCGGACCAAGTCGGTCACCTCAGCCCAAGTCGGCCGACTAGTCCAAAAAAAACCTAATTTACTAATTGGATCGATCTGTTTGACTGTCTCAGACGCTCAATCTCTGAGTCCCTCCACCTCTCTCAGTCTCTCATCCCTCAGATCACCCTCTCCGCCCTCGCCACCCCCAGCTCCGACCTCACCTCCCTCTCAGTCTCTCATCCCTCAGATCACCCACCCAGCCCTCGCCTCGCTGGCTCGCCATCTCCGCCCTCGCCTCGCTGGCTCGCCATCTCTGCCCTCGCCTCCCCCAGCTCCAACCTCGCCTCCCTAGCTCCGACCCCACCTCCCCAGTTCTGTCCTCGCCTCCACAGCTCCGCCCTCGCATCCCCAGCTCTGCCCTCCCGCTCCGTCCTCGCCTTCGTCGTCGCCTCCACAGCTCCGCCCTTGCCTCCCCAGCTCCGTCTTCAGCCTATCTCTCAATCTCAGGTAAGCTCTCTCTCAGTATCAAGTTTTTAGATTTTCTATTGTACTGCTATTTAGATTCGAACGATCATTTGATTGAGATAGTTTGTGATGATTCATGATTGATATTAGTTGATAATTTATTGAAGGAATTCGCTTTTTTACCATGAAGAATACTACGAAACAATTCATGTGAGTCTGTGACATGAACTGGGATTCTATACAATGTTTTGCTATGCATCTTCTGACCCTGAAGATGTCAAATGCTTCTTCAAGTTCTGATGAGGGTTACTGTGATGATCAAGTGAAGAAAGAACTTGATAAGAGAGTGAATTAGGTTCCAAAGACTAAATCCTCCTAATTTTTATAGAACAAGTGACCCTGTTGAAGCCGAATCATGGCTGAAACAAGTGAAGAAGCTAGATGTTCTAAGGGCACTCTTGTTTTTGGAGTGGAATTAGCTAAGCTACCTGGGTTACAAATAGCCAATTGGTGTGTGATTTTTTTTGGGTGTAGTATCTCTGTTGTAATCCCGTATATACACATTGTGTCTGGAAGAATGGAATTGAGGACGAATGGAATCAAATCCTGGGTTACTAACTAATTCATCTTTGTTCACAGACATCCACCTAACGTATTGAGGACGAATGGAATCAAATCCCATCCCACCTTGCACAGAACCCAATAAATATAAGGAAAAAAGGCATATAAATAATCATGAAAATACAAGGACAAAAGAAGATCAGATGAACATAGACACACCTGCCACATAATAATACTCCCAATTACACAACTTCCCCAAGAGCAACGACCTGAAAACAATAGAGACAAAAGTAAACATCCGGTAAACATCCATTAAAATTGATATGTTAACAAAAAAGGTTTGATGTTTATAAACATGCCCAAAACTAACTAATTCATCTTTGTTCACAGATTCCCTCAACTGATAAGGATCTTCCCATTATTCTTTCAATATGTTCCAGAGCTGGCACCTACGAGTAATCAGTAAGAAGTTTTCAAGCAACCACTCAAAGCTCAATCACAATAGTGGAATCCATCACCAATTGCATCTGTTAAGAGAAAATTGAAATGTATATTCACCTCCTGCTGTAAATTTGAATAATGCGAGACTGTAACAGTCATGCCTCATCTAAATGAAAGAAAATACATGATCTTTTTCAAGAAAAGCTGAGGCCTCAATCAAAAAAGACCGAGCAAATCCAATCCACAATGACCATCATCATTTTGTATCCAGAGAAACAAAGGAAGATGAAGAATAACAGACAAAATTAATTTGGTAGATGAAAATCAATTTAAGTGCGAAGAAAAGGGTTTTGATTACAAATCATCTCACACGTGCTTCTGAACTGCTATTCACTCTCACTTCTCCAGCCTCAGACCCATCTTCCACCTCACATGGAAAACCCCAGAAACTCAGTTATTAGAATCTTGAACAAGAATCAAAAACAAAATGCATACAAAACCAAATATCATTATATTTTTCACTTTATCAATGCTAGTCTCTCTCTCTCTTTGCATTTTCTTCTAGTCTCATTGACTCCCATTATTACTCATTACGAACCATATTCAGATTATAGAACTAACCCAACAAAACAAAGTGGAGAATTGTAAAGCACTCACCAGAGCATAAAGCAATTGGCGCTGGGATATCAATAACTAAAAACAAAATCCAAACCCCGACTGAAAAGCAAAGAGAAAAAGGACCAGCTCAAATTCAAAAACATTAAAAGTGAAAATCGAGGGATAATTGAAAGGATTACCATGGCCTCAAAAGGAGACGAAGTCACTATCGTCCAGATCAAGCCAAAGTCCTCTTGACCATAGTTTTAGAAGCTGATACTGTAACAACAATAAGAAAACACATAATCAGAATTAAATTTACACACCCGAACTAAAAACTGGATAGCGAATTTGTTGAAGGTATACAACAGGCCTCAAAAGGAGACGAAGTCACTATCGTCCAGAACCAGCCAAAGTCCTCTTGACCAGTTTCAGAAACTGATACTATAACAACAATAAGAAAACACATAATCAGAATTCACTTTATACACCCGAACTAAAAGCTGAATAGCTAATTTGTTGAAGGTATACAGCAGGCACACATGGGATACTGCAACCAACTTACATCACTTAAACCTCATCGAGAGACCTCAGACTCCAGCATCCATAAAATCCCTTTCAAAATCATGACACAATCACTTAGAATCCAACATCACCGATTTGATCAATTACAGAATGAAACTATCTTTTAATCATGCCTAAACTTTCTTCCTATAAACAGACAGGTTTGTGTAAAATGGATTAAAAATGAATGTACGAAAACTATATTTTTATCACTATTTCTAGAAACCTTGTTCTGGCATCAAATAACGTAGTACTATTTCTGTGTGCATATACATAGAAGAGAAGGGATAAAAATTTGGAAATTTAGGACACAGCTTCAGTTACCTTTCTAGTTTTACTGCAACGTAGCAAAGATTGAAGGCATATGCATATATGCATGTACACACCTCTAATAGAAACGATGTCTTGTCCTCCTCTTGATCACAATGAGAAAAGAGCTCTCACAACATTTGGAACCTGCAAGGTTCATTTCTTAGATGTTGATAAAATTGGATAAACACTCTAAAGGAAAAAATACCAAGTGTGTCAATGGCCTCAATAAGTTTAGAGAAAAGCCATAAAACCTCTGAGAGTGAGGATACCGGGGTCTGTAGCATCTTCAATAAGATGAACATTGATGTTATGAAATTTTTCATATCATTTTGCAAAACATAAGAAAGCTTATTGAATGAAATCTCTAATATTTTATTGAACTAAATATGGGTTAGCAACTGATATTAAAAGTAACAGGAATATTTCTTTATTTTACTGGAAATACATAAGTTGACAACAATTTATAAATATAAGGAAGCTTATTGTATGAAATATGACATTTTATTTAACTGAATATGGTTTAGCTGCTAATATTAAAAGTAACAGGAAGATTTCTTTCTTTGATTTACTGGGAATACAGTTACAAATCGCCTTCTCTCTCTTTCTGAATATATTAGTGACCCAAAGCAATTAATACAAAACATAAAATAAGGGTAGGTCTGGAGGGGTACCTTCTGATATATCAACAATAGATGGAGGTCATAGCCTATAGCTCATAGCTCATATAACCAAACCAAAAGCTCATAGCTTGATCAACCACACCAATGGAAGCCATCACCAATTGCAACCCTGTACCATGCCACCATCACATTTAAATGTCATAATTAAAATAAGAAAAACATACACCACAAAAAAACAAAAAATAATTTCACAATCAAGTTCTCAGATACCCAATTTAAAACACCACATATACCAGATATTGTAAACTACTTCAAGGAACATTACTATTTTAAAAATTGTGCCCTGTTTTACCAAAAACCAAAACATTCTAAACAAAATATGACTGTCAAATCATATACATAGCAGAGTAATAAGAATTTACCATGAGAATTCATTTAAATGAAAGACAGCTTGGTACCCTCCTAGCCTTCCCCATATGCAATCTTCAAATAAATGCAATTAAATGACACCTATAAAATTGCAAACCTATTTTGCCTATGTCAATGTCCAACAACTGATTAACACCGATAATGTAAATATTAATTAAGAGAGCAGCAACTACTGCCTGAAAATAAAAGACTCGGTCTGTAAGAGTAGCAGCAGCCAAACGCAACGAGGGTGAAGAGCACCCCAATAATCCAAGAACAGATTTAACAAAACTAAATGCATTGCAAATTTGGAGAGGGAAAAGTGTTTTTTTTCTTTTTAGGGAAAAAATTTTATGGTTATGGACACTTGATGGCTGCATGCAGTTACGGATTTGTAAAATTTAAATAGGTCAATTAGCAGCACATTGGTTATCAAATTATGGATGTTCTAAGATAAAAGGGAATTGTTCTAAGGTATGAAAGAAGTTTGTAACAGGAGAATCGGCAAAGGGACTAACAATCTACCTTCAGTAAAGATAGAACCAAGGACCATTGAAAATATGAAAGAGAGAAGAAAACACAAACATGTAAATATATTAGGGGATAACATAAGGGTCAAATTCCTTGAAAACATCTTTATTCATGTGAACAGAATCGGAGATTGGCTTTTAGAATGAAGCCAAGGACTTGTTTTTACTTGAATTCCATCTATGAGAAATTTTCTCGCAACTTTTGTAAATGACCTTGTGTATAACCTGCAAGATCAACCCAAGCATAAAATCATTAACTTCTAACTTTGTTAGCAACACAGAAAACCAAAAACCAAGAATTTGGTATAAAATAAAGTGAAAGATGAACATGCAAAAGGTAATCACCAAAATCCATAACTTAGGTCCAAAATAGTGTGGGAAAATAAATTACCGTCACAACTTTGATGGAGAAGGAAAAAAATAAACAACCCCTCTCTCCTCCACAACAATCCGACAAAACTCCAATCAGCTAGTCATTCTTCAGTTCATCTCTTTACCTCAGCATAAACAAAAAAACAAATACCAGAATTAATTTTGGTTTAACGAAAGGATTGTTGATCTAATGGTGAATACAAAATTCAATGTGAAAGACAAATTATTTACCAAATTTGTAGGATTTGAACCTGATTGCCTTTCCACTAAGCTCCACAGCTGCACATTAATCACCAATAAGAATTTTTAAGCACATTAAACAGCAAACTCTAATAATTTTTTAACCTTTACAATACTAAATACAAAAGTAAAGAAGCAAACCTCTTATGAACCTCAAAAACAAAGGAACCGATGCTATTAAGGCCTCTTGCTGAGACCAAACCCCAGTAGCATTGATACCCTGAACAAAAACCCAAAATTTTGCTACGAACATGCAAAAGGTAATCACCAAAATCCAGAACTTATGTCCAAAATATTGTGGGAAAAGAAATTATTGTCACAACTTCGATGGAGACCGAACCCCAGTAGCATTGATACCCTGTACAAAAACCCATAATTTTTCTATGAAATAAAGTAAGTGAAAGATGAACATGCAAAAGGTAATCACCAAAATCCAGAACTTTATTTCCAAAATAGTGTGGGAAAAGAAATTACTGTCACAATTTCGATGGAGGATAAAGGGCAAAACTAAACAATCTCTCGCTCCCTATCCACAACAATCAGAAAAAAACTTCAATCAACTGAAATGCTAGGGAAACAAACAACCCAAACCAAACCCAATCGATCAGTACAAAAATAAAAAAGCAAAAGCAGAAATCCCAAACTCCTTACATAAATTCTTCTTCCACTTCTTACAAAACAATTCTTCTCCCTCTCCATCAGATGATTCTAATACAGAGAGAAACCAGATAACATCAGGCATGTATAAGAAAATTAATCTTATTCATGCAAAAACAGCTACAATTAAAGTAAAGCAAAAAAAATCAATTGAAACCGGTCTTAACTTTTACGTGGCCACTTCTTTCTAGCACCACAGATTGATCCAATAACATTCTTTCAGACTGAAACAACAACATAACTTGAGTCAGCATAGATATACTAACTACATATGCACTTCAGTAAAATAAAAAACAAACAAAAACCTGATCAAGAAAAGGAAGATATACCAAGCATGCCAATGACCCAAATAAGTTTAGAGAGGGCATGAAACTTCTGAGAGAATGAGATTACCAGGGTCTGTAGCATCTTCAATAGGATAAACACTGATGTTATTACTGATTTTGCACATCCAAACTAGAAAATCTAATTTAGCATGGAGGAATTCCTACCATATATCCATTTATTTTATTTCTCCTCCGTTGTTTAGTGGCAGAAGTTCGGAGTCCGATCAGAGATCTTGAGTTCAATTTTGACCCTAAACTCTCATGTGAAAGTATACCAATTAATTGTAGTCAACGTAAATAAAATAAAAATTTCAGTAGCCCTCTTCACCTGAGCAATCTAAGCCACTATAAAAAAATAAAATATAAAAACTGTAAAGTGTTGCTACATAGCGAATGGATTCTTCTCGAGTACCTGCCTCACCATGAAAATCTAGAAACTGAGAAAATAGAAATACCAAATTTAAGTAAGTTTCCAAAGATTCACCCTTCTTATACCACCTGGAAGAAGACAATTAAAGACTAAATGTTGTAGCTAATGCTAAATGTGGTAGAAGAGAAAAAAAATGCAATTGTAGCTACAAAGAAGAGAAAAAAAATAAAAAAAAATAAAATAAAACAAACAAACATTACAATGCACATCTGTGTCATCTAAATGTGGTAGGTAATGCAATTGTAGGTTCTTAGTCCTCTTCTACTATATATCAGATGCTATCTTTGATTTCCTTTTGGTTATGATGTTAAAAAAAATTCAGAGGGTTATTTATCTTATTATCGGACCCTACACAATTCCTGGACTATCTAGCTGTATCAAAGATTTTTGTTAGTTAATTCCTCCCTCTTAACAAATAAAAACAAGTCTGAACAAAGAAGGAACAAACACAAGGCAAAAACTGAAACTAAAACCAAAAGAAGCATAAAATTTTAATGATGCTATAAATAAAGCATTAGGATCCATAAAATTTTAAGATACCAGTAAAATTCTGAAAGAAAAAAAAAACCAACAGGAAAGAAAAAGGAAACAATATAACAGAAGAATAAACTGCCAATCTATAACCAGTTACCGGTATTTGTTAACTCTTCATATCTAAGTCCCTTGATTTTGATACTGCCCTTCCCCTGCTAAGTTCTTGCATGTGCTCTTCCCTTTAAATTAAAAGCCTGTAACCAAAGACAATAATTGACAACTTGATCAAATGGACATGACAGTATTAACAATTTGGAGAGTGAGAAGTGGGCATTTTATACCATTAGAAAATTTCTTCTCAAAGAGATAGATGATCTTTAACAATACCTTATGCATCTAGTTCTTCGACAACACAATTTTAACAACCCCAGGCCTGCTACAGTGAACGACTATTGTTTCTGATTCAAGAAGGTTTTCCGTGTTTTCCTACATATATTAAAATCACTACTGAAATCTTCTAAAAGACAAAAAAACAATCATTATTGCTATCAACTCGACATCCCTATTTGTAAAAATGAAAGGAATAAATTTGTAAAACAGATGCAGCAATACTGAAGTTGAAGACCGATTTCAGTAGGAGACTTGTAATCAAACCAATTTCTACCCAACTAAGTTCAAGTTGAGAGATGAGGGCTACCCTCAATTAAGACCCATGTCTTGTTCAGATTGAAACAGACAAATATCCATATATAACCTGAACCCACCAAAAATTGGATCTTATATAATTCTAATTAAACAATGAACACCCAGTTCAAATTGAAACAGACAAATATCCATATATAACCTGAACCCACCAAAAATTGGATCTTATATAATTCTAATTAAACAATAAACACAGAATTTGCCTTCTTCAATCTCAAAGCCAATTCCAAACCCAAACAACCCAAATGGGTTTTCAAGGCAACGAAATCATCAACTCCACACCACCAATTAATCAATCCACGGCAAATCAAACCAAGGCATACGAGAGAGAATTACCGAGAATTGGGTCTCCGGGCGGAGAACAGGAACAACGCGGGAGAAAGGCTCAGCGGAAGAAAATCGAAGATGAGAAACGGCAATCGCCGCGGCTAGCTGTCGACTCCATCTCTCTCACGTCTCTCTCCTCTCTTTCTCTGCTTTACAGAAATATCTGTCCTCTCTCTCTCTGCTTTATGGGTTTTAATGAAAAGAATAAAAAAGAAACAAGGTCGGCAACGGCTATATTCCTCCTTTTTTTTCTCTTCTTTTTTTTGTACAAATGAGGTTTTTTTCTTTTCGTTATAGAAAAAAAGACATAACATATTATATTTGTTTTAGGCCTCTTTGGCTTCGTTTGTAACCAAAAAAAATTATATATTTTTTTATTTTGTTTATTTTGATTGGGAATTATTTATTACTTTAATATTAAAAAAATGTCATTTGAGCACCCTAATCATAAAAAATAATCCTCTAGTTTTCCACTTTTTAAATACAATCTCATATAAAGGTGCACTCCTACAAAATTATTAATGCTAAGAAAGGGCAATGCTACAAAATTATTTTCGCTATTTTCATTCATGTTATACTCTTCTGTTTCACTAATAGAAACTCTCTCTAATAATTTGTTTCTACTCTCTTTCTTCTCTCAAACTTTCTCATCGATTTAATCGGAGATTCATTATCCACCTTGATTCTGATATGGGGACCTAGATCGGGTTGGACCGCGGCCAGCTGCCTTCGATATCTGAACTTGCCTTTGGCAATGTTTACGACCTCCGCTCCTTCCTCTCTGCCTTCTTCGACTGCATCGTCACTAACTTTCACTCCCTTTTTTGGTCGAAACTTTCACTCCTTTCTTCTGTTTGATTTTTTATTTCAGTTTCAACTACATGAGAAGCGTCGGCGTCGATGTCGTCAGAGTAGCTTCACAGTGATGAGGAAGACACTGCGTGATTAAGCTCGGTCGAGGACTTTGCGGTGGAGCATGGCGATGAACTCGTTAGGAAGGAGGTGATTCACGCCAGTGCATTATCTTCTCTGATGACAGTGAGTCCTTTCATTTCTTTATTCTTGCTTGTTCTTGCTCACAGCTTATTCTTGAACTAGATTGTTATTTTTTTCATTTGTTTTTGCATGTTAGATTTGTTAGTTTAATAATGTTGGTGTACATGGATCAATGCTACTGTGGGTGATGAACCTAATAGGGGTGGTCAGGATGCGAACCACGACTAAAATTGACAACCCTTCCTGCAACCCAACTAAGCACTTCCATAATAATATAAAATTCAATCCCAGCACCCGGAGCCACCCTACTCCCAAAATCACATCTTACACTTCACCAATAAAATAAACTAAGCTAAGCTGGGGTAATCAGAGCAAATCTACAAGGAAGTGCTACCTAAACAAAACATGATTGTGTCAGTTGATTATTTGGCTATGCCTCGTCTTTTTTACGCGCGACCTCCTTTCAGCAATCATGCATCACTGGGCATTTGAAAACGAAGGGCCCAGGGAAGAACATTTAAAAAAAACAGGACGTTAGAGTGAGTGAAAAATAATAATAATATCCAGACGTGAGAAAATATCTTAATTTAACGTTCTTATTCTTATTGTTCCAAGAAATCATTTATGCATGCCTCTTTGGAAAAGAATCTCAAATAATCCTCTCGAAAAACAAAACATCATTTGTCAATCTCATTGGCTTAAAAATTAATATTAAAATAGGAGAAGCGATTTCACTATGACGGAGAGTCTCAGACTAGGGTCGAAACCTTTAAAGCTACTAAGTAATATGACGATCCTTCATAGCAGAGAGATTCCACCATGAGGATGAGCCTCTCAGGCTAAGATCAGAACCCTATAGGACTACTATTTCCCCGCTCCACTTCCTCAAGTGGGGGCCGTATGGCTAGCTAACATTAGCTTAGTAGTCTTTAAAATATTTCTTAAACCTTAACTGGTAATAACCGATGGCCGGAATAATATTTTATTATCCGTCAATAATACTAAACTTGAAAAATTCTAAAACCTAACCAAAACTTCTCCAAAAATTACCAAATTTAAACTATAGACTTCTCTCATTTTATACTATTTAATGGGCATGAAAAACTGCCCAAAATGTGACAGCTCCGTCGCTGACATAAATTCTGGCAGCTCCGTCGCTGAACAACTTTGTAGTTTAGATCGAAGACCAATTCCGTCTCTAACTAGGTCAATCAAAACACTATTCAAAAATCCTAAATTTTTAAACATAAAAACTCCAAATCTTTGATTCTCCCCCACACTCCAAATCAATCCACTAAACTTTAGGGGTGAGTAGTACTCCTAACACTCATTCCAATCATATATAGAACTCAAAAATTGGTGGCCTGAGGAGGGAGAAATCTGATCTAGATCTCATACTGTACACTCGGTAATCAACTTGAAATTTCTCCTAAACCATGGCGAGATAGGTCGAAAAGCTTATCTAGAATTGAAGCAGACTTAGAGACGCTCCTTTTGAGACAGGTGCGGCAGCCTGGGTCGGCGGCGGCGACGTCGAGAAGGTCTGGTAGCCCTTTTTTGGGGTTTTTTCTGGAATGAGCTATTTATAGCGTATTTGCAAAATTACTCATATGCCCCTAACTTTGGACCCATATAACTCCTTCATACCAATTCCGATTTTAGCGTGCTATCGACGTCCTCTACAACTTTCATGAAGAAACTTTTTCCAAATTCGCGACTTTACAAAAAGTCAACTTTACGAACATTATATGGTCAAACAATTACTTTAAATGGTTAAAGACCAAAGTAACCAACCGAAAAATAATTCTAGGATCGGGATGTGACAGTAACTTTCACATACAATATCCCTATGCTTGACAAAAATAGGGACACAAGCTTATTTGGCATTGGTGTTCATCCTAAAAAGTTCAATTTATCCCTTCCAAAATTAAGGTATGTTATGCTTTAAGTTTCGAAAATAAAAAAGAGTGAGTTCTAGCATTCTAGAGCTCATTAAATCTATGGTGAAAATTAGTTTAAGAACAAACAATGAGAATTCAGTGATTATAACCAATAAAATGAATTAAAATTTGCAATAAGCACTCAAAAACAAAGGCAAAATAGGCTCAAAATCTCACATTAGGTTCATTTGAATCATCATTTATCATAACATGCTCATTTCTGTTCCAAAGATTCAGATTACATCCACTACAATTCATATGATTTCCATTCAAGTTAATTAATCTTAGAATAACAGTTAGATAAAGTTCTTCATTTCATGATCCTTTCTTAACCATAATTTCAGAGATATTATTCTTCATTGATTATTAAGGGCTCTTAAGACACAAAATACTCAAAAGCAATAAAAATTGTTTTTGGATTTTAAAAATTTTCGATTATTTTTTTAATAAGGATTCAACAAACATGTAAGTCTCTCCTCCACACTTAAATTCTACATTGTCCTCAATGTCCACAAAATAATTTGTAGAATTGAAGTGTGAAGTAGGAAACAAAACAAAACAAACAAAAAGTAAATGAGAAGAAAGGAGGGTACTTCCTCCGCTGATTTTTCAGCCTAGACTTTGTACCTCTATTTTAGTTTTTTGTGAGTGGCGCATCTTGGAGGGTACTTCCTCCGCTGATTTGTTCTTCTAAAACCTTGTAGCAAGGCTTCAACTGTGGACATTCACCTTATACGCCTTTTAATGAGTTTAAAAATGAAGGTCAATCATCTTCAACTTATTGTTGGTCACTTCACTTCTCAATGACTAACTTCCTTTAGATATAACTTGGAATTCAAAACGGGGTGTTAGTAGGTGAAAAGTGAATAAAATGCAGAATGAATGTTATGCAAAAATGTATGATAATGACATGCAATGTAATGAATAAGAATGCAATAAGGTGATGATGAAATATTTTTTTTGTTTTTAGGTGGCATCAGACTCGACATTTACAAAGTTCATTTTATTTACTCTCAAACTCATATCTTAAGAAGTAAACCATAGTGGCATACGACCTAGGTATTACGTCTATACATAAATACATTCCGTGGTTTTCAGAATGCTTGGATGGCCAGGTTAAGATGAAGCTGGTAGGACTTGTTTTAGTGAACTATGGAGGTCGAAACCTCTATCGCGCTTACGCACAGTCTATAGTCCTTTGAGATCTAATTTTGGTCTCAGTCATTCAACTTGGCCTAGACACCACCCAATGTGCCCCTTACTCAGCTAGGAAGCATTTGTGTGTTAGACAGCTCTACAAGAGTTAATAAGAACCGCATTCAACCTCAAGAGACCTTCAATATGGTACTAATGAAGGGTTTAGATCCATATTAACTAAAGTGACCTTACTCTATTCCGATAGTTTACAACCTATGATATATACCTGAAAACAGATAAAATAAACGACCGTTAGTCAAAATTAACTATGTAAAAATAAATAAACAAAATTAAAATGGCACATTATAAACAAGAGACTTTATAGTCCCCGACAACGGCGCCAAAAATTGACGTGTTCCGAAATTGGGACGCATAACAATTTAAGAACCCTTTTTGACAATCGTAGTATAAGGTAAATAAGGTTCGATCAATCCGGGGACTAAGGGTGCTCCTGTCACAATGGTTAAACAAGTTAGTAAGTAACAAAATAAGTATGTACAAGTATTATTTACAAAACAATTATTTACAAAGTACAAATACAAAGATTTACAGATATTTATTTACAAATTTACGCATGATACAATGTGATCAAAGGGGGGGTTGGTTTGGTTTCTAACATCATAAAAACAGAAAATAAAAACTAAACTAATATGTATAAGTGATCGATTCATTCAACACATCAATTAGAGAGAAACTCAAATTCTGACCACACATCAAAGATCATGTTTCAACCTTAACAATCTGATAACATGCGAATTCAAAAAACTAAAAACAATCTCAAGAATACAAGCCTACGAGGTCATGCACCTTATTGTCACTTACTTTATTCCTAGTACAGAACGTCTAGAACTAGGGCATTTTACATGTCGATGTTATCAATACTAAAAGTATATGTATTCAAACATGCAAATCATTAAGCTTTATGGAACGAGATTGAATACAACTTTATATCATAACAAAAATTGCATAGTGTACGAATTCAACCATATCAGGGACACGGCTTCCACCACTGGAGATCTACACTTACCTACGAGGCTTAGCATAAATCATGACATTAGTTAGCAAGCATTCTAACATATGGTATATCAAACAACATCGCACACTTTTTAATCATATGAATAGACAAGATTAGATTGCTAAACTATCATGAGCAAAACTTTAACATGCTTTACTAAAATATGAATCCACTAATACTATAACAAGCGAAACAAACATTCAAATCCAAGTTTGAAATCCGAATTCATGCTTTCAAATTTGTAAAGAAAACTAAACAAAAGTAAAGGCACAGTTTACACATTAGCGGTCTTTAAGAAGCTTGACGATGTCTAAGAGGTGCACACGGCTTCAAGGCTTCTACACTCCAAGGATGTTGCTCATTGACGCGTCCGACAATGCTTTGACAATGGAGGAAAGCTCGTAATGGAGGAGAATGCTCGGCAGAGTTTTGGTATTTCTCTAACTTTTTGTGTGAATGAATGATGACTTTTTTTATGTAGAGAGTGTCAGGACCCACCCCGGGTTAAACCCCTTTAACCCAAAGTAAACCCTGCGGGGACCACCTCAAGGGAACTTCTTACCGAAAACCCTTTGAAATGGCCAACCCTTCCTACATACCAACTCAGCACTTCCATGAGTATCTAACAACAAACCCTAACTCATGAAGGCATTCTGCTCCCTAACCTATTTAACTAGCTAAACTGGGTTAGTCAGAGCAGTCTACAAAGATGATTACCCTAAGAAATTGCGGCAGCAACAGATTGATCGACTATGCCTCGACTTTCGTACGCGCTCGACCTCCTCTCAAGAACCCTGCACCACTGGGCATTTGAAAACGAAGGGCCCAGGGGAGAAACATTTAAAAACTGTCAGGGTGAGTGGACAAAAATAAAGTATAAAGCTCTAATCCTTTAATGTTCTCCCTCTAAGTTTTCCTAAGAAAATCCGCATGCAAATAAAACATAAATAATGCCTTGGCTCATTTATAAACAATTATGTGGGGTGTTAACCTCATCCACGAGAAAACCCGACCTGCTCTATCCGGGAAGGTCAAATGACCAGCTCCACCGGAGAGGGTCCCCGACCTGCTCTATCTGGGAAGGTCTAGTGACCAGCTCCACCAGAGAGGGTCCCCGACCTGCTCTATTCGGGAAGGTCTAATGACCAGCTCAACCGAAGAGGGTCCCCGACCTGGTCTATCCGGGAAGGTCTACTGACCAGCTCAACCGGAGAGGGTCCATGCTAGCATACAATCCTTATATCCTTTTCCCTTTCCAAAGTCCCTTTAAAATCTGTAAAACGTGTAAAACCTGTAAACCTGTAAAACCTCGTGGGAATAATAAATCGAAAACCCCTTTAAATCCGTGAGCCAAATTTCTCCTTTTAAAATCATCCCCCTCCATAATCCCAAAACGGTGATAATCAAGAATAACATACCCCGGGAAAATCCTTTAAAATCACGGGAAGGGTATGAACCTCTTTCCCGGTTTGTTTGCCTTTAAATCCTTAAATCCCATTTTCCCAAATCACCGTAAAACATATAAATGGAGGAAATCATATATGCAAGAGAAACCAATTAAAGTATAAAGCATGCAATTTAATTTAAAACAAATGTCCACTCACAGTACTATTGCGACCTTCTTCCTACTCGGAAAGCTCCTCGAGCGAAACCCTCGAACTAACCGCGTAGTCGAGCCCGTCTCACCTTCAATCAGAGACTGTACAAACAAACCATTATCTTAGTCATTTCATCGTGGACTTGGTCTATTCCTAGTTTGACCAGGAACTCCTATTTGACCACAAGTTGACCAAGTTCCTTTTTATGACACTTTAACCTTTTTGACTTCCTTTCCCGGTTATCGACTCTTAACTCAATTTACCGAAAGTCCGACTCAGCTTCCGAACTTTCCTCTAACACTTTAACTTGACGTTAGGGCGTCACATAATAATTCGTTGAATTACTATGGACACCCAACGTGTCACATTAACCAATATATTTAACCTCGAGTCAATTTACCGATTTAACATTTTCTCAGAAATTTCAGTTAACATTTCTTTCAGATAACCATAACACTTTAACAACTTAACCAACAACTCAGCCTATACTTAAGTCCATCCTTAATATAGCCTATGTCGAACGACAATTACCGGGGTAACCCTAATTACTCGGTCATTCCAATTTCTTTACCAAAGCTTTCCAAATCCCTTTCCAAACATACCTTTTACCCCAGGTAAAACCACTTTTACCATAACAGTAATTAAATAACAATTATTCAAAATTCATGGGCAAAATGACCAAAATACCCCTTCACTGTGCAAACACAGTCGCCGGCCGGCAAGCCTCCGACCGACGATCTCCGGCCATCACTAGCACCGCCTCCTCTTCCACAACAACTTCTCTAACCACAATCCAACTCAAATCAAAGCCTAACTATCCTAAATCAACCATGAACAGTAAAAACTCCAAAAATTCATCCCGGAGCTCGATCTCCTTACCTGGCTCGTTATAGGCTGTCTCCTTGCGAATGGAGCTTCCAGGGAGGGCGGCGGTCCTTCCCTTACCCACCAAACTCGGCACGAATGGCGGAGGAGATCGACCCAGGTGAGCTCCAACTGTAGCAGTTCCTGTTGCAGGCTTTCTCTCCCTCTCCAGCGTTCCTCTGCCACGGATGGCCGCCCAGATCGACGGCGGAGGTGGAGGCGAGTCGACCGGGACCGGTGGCGCGTCAAACGGTGGCCGGTGGAGGGAGAACAGCGACGAGCACAGTGCGGGAGGAAGAGGGAGTCGAGCGCGCGAGGAGGAAGAAAAAGAAAAGAAGGAGAGAGAAAGAAAGAAACCGAGGAAAAGGAAAGAAATAAGAGGAAAGAAAGGAAAAATGGAAAGTTTCCTGAAACGGAAACTTTTCTACTCCTTTACCATTTTTTCTTTCTTCTTCGAAATAAGAAGTCGTCAACCAGAATAAAATTCACCGAAATTTTCTAATTATCTTCTCAAAATATACTCTCTGAGAATTTAATTACCGACACTTTTCCAAAATAGATATGGTAATTTCTAATAGTAAACGGAGAAGATAACTTTTATTAACTTTAAAAGATTTGGAGTGTGACAGAGAGCCTCCTTATATAGTGGTCGAACCTTCCTTATGTAGAGAGCCAGATTAGGAAAAGTAATTTTGAATTTTAGTATTGGGCGCAAATAGGCTTAAAAGTGCGCCTAATATTATTCGAAATTATAAATCGACGATTATCGAGCTTATTAGAGTTTGATCCCTGTCGATTAGTCAGAAGATCATGGTTAATTTCCTGGTTAACCAAGGAAAGACTTGGTCAACCCTAAAGACAATCATTGACTTTTCATGGTAAAACCAGGAAAAATTGGAGTGTTAGACTATTCGATAGTCTTTTCACGTCCTACATTTTGATCGATGGGTTAAAGGAGTATGTAGGGTCACTTTTATCGACGCATTAGTGTTGTGTAATTATTTGTTAGGAGGATCGGGGATGATCAGGTGATTGAGATGCTGGTTGAGGTCAAGAGAAAGGGATTACGTAATGTTTCAGAGCCCAAGAGTAAGCTTAAGGAGGCATATTTTATTACTGTCGGGGAACCTTATACGGTCATGAAAGGCGTTACTGATGATGAGGTAATTAATTGAGGACGGTTAGAATAATGTACCTAGCGCATAAGATGCGTTGCCAGTATGATGAGAGGACCTTTGAATTATTTTTAAAAAAAATCATGCCATGGTTTATTACTTAAATGGTTTTAAAATTTTCCAGTAAGGATGATTATCCGGGTTTCTTTATATTTTCGATTCCTTTGATTTTGCGAGCACCTCAGTGGTGGCTACTGTGTTCGGCAGCGGAAGTGGCAGTGATTGAGGTGGCCATTTGTTCTCTGAGTTTAGTAGCAGTTGTAGAACATATATATTTTAGATTTGTGATCTATGGAGTTTAAGTAAAGCATGTATATGTTTGTATAGTTGATTGAGATATGGTGCGATTATAGCGATGGATAGTCAAGGCTCTTATGGTCATGGAGCAAATGTCCAGATGATGGGGCTTTATTGTGTAATTGGTTTTTTATGCATGAAGTATATACATAATTAGAGAGTATGGTGATGGAGAGGTACGGAGAAGCTGGATTTCATGTTGTCTGAGAGTTGGATGAAGAATTGGCGTTGCTTTAGACAAAAATAGTTGATGACGTTATTACTGTTGCTGCCTTTATTGTTTGTCGCTGCTGTTATTTGCTATTGTTATTAATTCTTACTTTGTTTGATAAAGATGTATTGGAATCAAAATCATAAGCATGGAGTCCAAAGGTGGAGGATTTGGATGGCTTATGTATGTGTCTTTTGCTGCGGTAAATGCAAGTGGAGTGAGCTTAGATGTCATAGATTGATTAAAGGTAGAATTGTACCAGGTTCGGCCGGCAAGGGATGGGCATGGAGTATGAATTAATATAGGAAGTAATTAAGAAAACAAGGCATTGGGTGTCCTTAGCAATTCCAAGGAAGGATCGAAAGTGTGATGCAATCCCATGAGCAGAAGGATAAGGATTTCATAAGTGTTACTAGTTTCGTTTAGCGTCGGAACTAACGTCGGATTCTAGGTAGGGTCTTTCGGGGAACCTTTCCTTCAATTTATAATTAAATTATAATTGATATGTGTGCTTGGTGTGCCATTGAATGTTTAACTCTTGGATGTTTAATACTTTCGTTTAAAAACATGTTGTATCGCTGAACTACGAGTGGCTTGATCCCTGAGCACAGGATACGCAGGCAGTCTGACCAGGATTCAGATGCAGTCACAAATAATATCTAGGCCCTAGATTCTTTGAAATAGTTTGTATTGAAATCCAACTCAGTAATTGGGATAACCTCAGGTATAGTGAGGATTATTCGGTGTCATTTGGATTAGATGAAAATGGGTTGGGTAAAGGGTTATCCCTTCTCAAGGGAGATTACGAGAAAATTTATTTTGGGATAAGTCCCGCACGTTCTACCCCAAGTTTTAGGAGGTAAAATCGGGTTGGAGCGTGACATATGGTATCAGAGCTTAGGTTCAAACCCTCGGACCATAGGATTGTGGGAATCAAATAATTTTCTGAATTTTGTTTATTGGATTATATTTATAAATATGGTTTGTGACAAAAATTGATATATTATTGGAGTCGTCAGATTCTGTTTGGATTGTGACAAAAATTAATTTTCCGAATTGTGTTTATTTGGATTATATTTATAAATACGGACCTTAGCTATATATTATTCAGGTCGCCCCAATCGTAAGGATGGAAATTAAATAATGTCAACATTAAAGTGTGAAATGTGTTTTTGTGGTCAAAACGATATATTCACATATTTTGAGGAGGTAATGTGAGTGGACTTTTATTTTCAAATATATTGTATGTAACCGATTTTTATTAAGTTTCTTTTTTACTTATGAGAATTTCCTTCATGTTGATTTTTATGGTGATTTTGGGAAACTTTGGGAATTTAATATTTTTCAAAAGTAAGTGAGTCGGTAAAGAGATTCCTACCTTTCTCGTGGATTTTAATTGATTTTTCCGGAGTATGGTTTTAAATTGTTATCACCATTTTGGGGTTATAGAGGGGGATGATATTTTAAAATGGAGAAACTTGGCTCTAAGATTTTAATGATTTAAAGTAAAGTCAGAAAACCGGTTTCGAATGCCTGAGACTGTTTTAAATCCAATTATTTTAGGTGAAAAGTCATGGGTGATTTTGACTTAGATTTTGATTTAATTCACCATGGGGATTTTTCAAGTATATATAGCTAGCATGGACCCTCTCCGAATAGAGATGGTCAAGCGACCCTCTTTGGATGTAGCAGGCCAAGACCCTTTTCAGTGGTAGCAGGTCATGAGGACCCTTCTGAATCGATCAGGTGAAGACCATCTTCGGTGGTAGCTGGTCAGGAGGACCCTCCCGAATCGAGCAGGTCAAGACCCTATTCGGTGATAGCAGGTCATGAGGACTCTCTTGAGTAGAGCAGGTCAAGACCCTATTCGGTGGTAACTGGTCAGGAGGACCCTCCCGAATCAAGCAGGTCAAGACCCTCTTCGGTGGTAGCAGGTCATGAGGACCCTCCCAAATCGAGCAGGTTAAGACCTTCGGTGGTAGCGGGTCAGAAGGACCCTCTTCAGTGGTAGCAGTCAGAAGGACCCTCTTCAGTGGTAGCGGACAGAAGGACCCTCCCGGATGGAGCAGGTCAAATGATCCTCTCCAGATAGAGCAAGTCAGGGGGGCCTTCTCCGTAGAGAGCAGCCAAGTGATCCTCTCGGATAGAGCGGCTCAAAAGGACCCTCTCCATAGAGAATAGTCAGGTGATCCTTTTCGAATAGAGAAGGTCAAGGTAGACCCTATCAAGATTGAGCTGATCGGGTTTTATAGATCTTTCGGAATTGAGTTTGACTTATAGAACCTCTTCCGGAATTAAGCGGGTCAGAATATAAGAATTTATTGGTAACCTGCGAGGCTTATTGTTATGGTGACGATTCTCCCTATATCTAATTGCTAGCATTGGCGAAAATTATAATATGTTTTGCTAGCGCCAATGCAATTTGGTGGAATTTTTTTTCATATATTTTTTGTTTAGGCCGATGAGATTAGTGGGTTTTCGTATTTTAATCTTTGCATATGGAATGTGGTGATATTCACGTATTTGATGGATCCAAGGAATAAAGCTGGTCGGGATAATTTGTAGCATTGGGAGTGCCCCAACCCTAGCATAGGCAAGCTCGTGGTTATTGCGATGCCTTAAGGAGATTTACTGCTATATGCATTATGTGCAATGTAAGAAATTAAGGAGCTTGCGTGTAGTAAGTGGGATAATGTGACACCTCTGTTAAATATCTGTGGGTGGTGCGGTTGTGGATTGATGAGCTTCAAGCTCCAAGGGTGGGTTGGATTGGTCGGAGTTATAGATCCCTGTTCTGAAGTTTAGGTGCTGCAGATGACTAGGTCCTGTTATAGATGGATGATACGTGTTGAGAAATATGCGTGCGAGTTTCTTTACAGGTCAGGGTTGCCCATTTTAAAGGAAGTTCTGTCTAAATTTTGGTACAATTTCTTTTAAAAGAGGTCCATGCATGGCTCTCTTGATGTTAGCATGAACATTGTAATAAGCTCCATTAGTTTAGTCAGTATGGTATCTTTGGTGGGAATTAACGGAATACCATTATGCTATAATGTTGCTTATACGAGTAGCAATGAGGAAGTATGTGACATCTAGAGGTGGTGTGGAGTCGAACTCGTCCGACGAGATGGGTTCTCTAGTAAATGCTTAGCATACGAGAAGTCAGTGATTATGGCCCTTGGAAATTTACAAATGAGGATTTGTTTTCGAATTCTAGGGTTATGGCGTCAGTTTTGCACCCCCATATTTCTATCAGTCCATGTGATGTGATTGTGGGAGTTGGACGGATGTAATGGTCTGTAGAGGGATGACCGTCGAATGCTTGTGGATTTTAATCGCCGACGAGTTAGTTATGCCAACATAATGGCTTGGTTAGTATTGTGACCATAGAAAAGTTCGATTGAAATTTCAGGGACAAAATTTTTATAAGGTGGGGAGTTTGTCACGACCCAAAACTAATAGTTACCTGTTTATCGGGTGATAAATGTTACCAAAGAATTTTGACAACATTCATCAGTATTATAAGTTATTGCTCGAGTTTATTTTTGAGTTATTCCAGAAATCGTAAATAGTGGATGTAATATTCTGAAGTCGTAGTACACGACATTACGAACTCGTCGGTATGCCCGGATTATTTTGCAGAGCAACGAACTATTTTCTGTGAATTATTGAAGATTACAGGTATTTTCAATTACTGTTTCTGGTAACTTTTAGTTACATTTTGGGTAATTTACATTTACTATTGGTAAATAATATTTAACCTTTAAATATGGGCTGTCAGATCAAGTAGGGGTTTGATCTGGGTCGTCGATCTATAAAAGAAAGAAGAGAGTGTTGACCGGGGTCAGACACTCCCCTGATTCTCTCCTTCACCTCTCTTCTCCGATCGCCTTCACGGCGGGGCGTCGTCGTTAGGCCGCCTCTCGGCGTACCAGAGGTGGCCACGGCTTCGTCTTGTCATCCCCGGCCTCTTCTTGGCCTTAGGTTTCGTGGTGAAGCTACGATGAGAGAGAAATTAAAGGAGAGAAAGTGACCGAGCTTTTGATCAAGTTTCCGATCCGGGTCACGACGGCAAGCAAAATTGGTGTGGGTAGCTTCGCCTTAACTTCTTGGACGCGTCTGTGGTCTTAGTTATCCAAAAGGTGCTCGGTGGAATGAGATTTGAAGAGGAGAAGCATTCGAAATTTCTCGATCATGGTTCGGTGTTCTGCGGTCACCGGCGAAAGCAAGTGAGGTATGAAAGATCACCTACTCATCAAGCTCTAAGTCTTTCTATACTTGATTTTGGGTTTGATTAAGAGATGAAGCATTTGGGTTTAGGCAACAGAGGACCGTCGTGTAACGGGTGGTTATTGATATTGGATCAGTATATAGAATGGATAGAGTGATTGTAGATGCTTTGATTTTGATATTGATGGAGTGTTGAGAAATCTGAGTTTTGAACAGTGGAGGGCTGCTGTGGTGGCTGTTGTGTTCGGCAGTGGAAGTGGCAATGATTGAGGTGATCATTTGTTCTCTGAATTTGGTTGAGATTAGTAGCAGCTGTAAAACATATATATTTTGGATTTGAGATCTATGAAGTTTAAGTAAAGCATGTATATGTTTGCATAGCGGATTGAGATATGGTGCGATTACAGGGATGGATAGTCAAGGCTCTTATGGTCATGGAGCAAATGTCCAGATGATGGCTTTATTGTGTAATTGGTTTTTTATGCATGAAGTATATACATAATTAGAGAGTCAAATGATGGAGGTATGGAAAAGCGGGATTTCATGTTGTTTGAGAGTTGGATGAAGAATTGGCGTTGCTTTAGACAACAATAGTTGCTGCCGTTATTGTTTGTTGCTGCTGTTATTTGCTGTTATTGATTCTTAGTTTGTTTGATAAAGAGGTAATGGAATCAAAATCATAAGCATGGAGTCCAAAGGTGGAGGATTTGGATGGCTTATGTATGTGTCTTTTGCTGCGGTAAATACAAGTGGAATGAGCTTAGATGTCATAGATTGATTAAAGGTAGAATTGTACCAGGTTCGGCCGGCAAAGGATGGGCATGGAGTACGAATTAATATAGGAAGTAATTAAGAAAACAAGGCATTGGGTGTCCTTAGCAATTCCAAGGAAGGATTGAAAGTGTGATGCAATTCCATGAGCAGAAGGATAAGGATTTCAGAAGTGTGAAATCTGGAAACCGTGAGACAGAAGATGAAGCGATTCATCATCTGCCAACAACTCACAATCACACAACTAAGACCCAGACATATACCAAACCAAACAAAAGAATAGAAACAAGTCCACCAATAGTTGAATCTGGAAACCCCGAGGTAGTCGATGAAGTACCTGGTTGTTAGTTGTCACCTTGTCGTGAGTACCCCAATACTAAGACTTGTACTTCTTCAGTCAAACTTGTACTCATCTATTTACCTCAGCATAAACAAAAAAACAGATACCTGAATTAATTTTGGTTTAAGGAAAGGATCGCTGATCTAATGGTGAAAACAAAATTCAATGCGAAAGACGAATTACTTACCAAATTTGTAGGATCTAAACCTGATTGCCTTTCCATTAAGCTCCAGAGCTGCACATTAATCACCAATACGAATTTTAAGCACATTAAAATAGCAAACTCTAATAATTTTTAAGCTCTCTGGTATGGAATCACAATCTCACGCCGCAAACCCCGTACAAACTTCCGCGCCCTCCGCTACGCTCAACTCCCTAGCAAATTGATTCAACCGAGCCTCATCCTCTCTGACACTCATCTACCCTTGCTCCAAGGCTGAGAACTAGAGCTCCAACTGCTCCATCAATGTACAAGGGAAGTACTTCTCCCGAAAGAGTCGTACAAACTCTTCCCAAGTCATGGTGGACACATCTCTATGTCTCTCCACACTGCTCCACCATACTCGTGCCTCATCCTTGAGAAGAAAGGTAGTAATCCGATGATCAGCTGCCAAGTAATCCGTGTGTCCATAGAACTTGGGCGCATCCAACCTAATCAGCCCCTGGGTCAACCTACCCAATCTCAGACCATCATCAGCAGCCATTGCACCTGTGGCTCCAACCCTAACTCATCCTCGTAAACCTCCTCCACAAGACAGGCTCGGGCTCTCTAGCCCTACCAGCTCCTCTGACCCTACCACGGCCCCTAGCCCTGCCTCGCTGAGGATCCATCACCTGAGGAGCACGTAAACCTTGTTCAGCATATGCACAAAACTTAAACCAAAGTATAAGTCTGATACAAACTCGCATTAACCAAGACACTACTCATGGTGGGAACACTCAGATGGAAACCTCACTAAAAGTAAACCATACTCAGACAACCTAATGAGTTGGAGATTACGCCTAACCCCTTTCACATATCCAATGACATATCAGTACCAAAAAGTGATGGTGGTCCGCTGTCACTGAGGCACTAATTATCACCAAATATGTAAACTCAAGCTCTGATACCAAACTGTCACACCCCAATTTCTAAAGAATAATTTTTTCCAAAAATTTGGCATGATAACTCTCAAATAACCCAACCCCTACAAACCACTCTTAATCAACAAATCATAATTACGGAAACATGAAATAATATATGAGCTCAACACGGTCACCGTGTCAAATATTGCATCTCCTTGTTCACATCCACTTAAAATGTCTAGCAAAAGAAAACGCTCACTAACAGTTTAGTACAATCCGACAAAAACATAATAATTGAATCTGACAACTAAACAAAGCCTGAGGAGCATTGGAGGGCAAGGGAGAGGATAGAGCGGTGAAATAATAAACGACATGAACGTAAGCAATACATTTGATAGAAATTAGAAGCAAAAAGGAAGTAAACAAGATTATCTTTGCTGAACTTAGCCACAGATAGAAGATTTTTACATATTGAAGGAATGTGAAAAACATTATTTAGAGTCAACTTGGAATCTCTCAAGGATAATGGGAGTGTACTGGTGTGAGATATTGTCATGGAATCACCATTACCCATAAAGACATTGTGACGGCCTCCATAATTTTGAGGATTCTGAACAGGCATAGAGGTCATGTGGTGGGTGGCTCACCGGAAAGGATCATCAGGTGGAGCAAAAAGGGCTCCCGCAAAGGGACGAGCAGATGTTGGTCCAGGATTGCGATGTGGACATTGAGTTGGTCTATGATGAGATGTCATACAAGTGGGACACCACTGCGGTCTTGGGAGAGGTTCGAGTATGCCTTGTTGAGAAGGAAATTGGCACATCTGCTGCGTTTGGGCCCATGGATTATGACCTCAAGTTTTGTTACAACTATTGTATACATCTTACTGTATACATATATATAATAAATATCTAAAGGAATATTTTTTTAAAAAAATGAGATCAGCATATTATTAATCTGATCTTGCATGCATATATATCATGACCGATCACCCATTAACAATAACTTTTTGCTAAAACAATTTTTTGAGCACATGCCCTCTTCAAATGCATACAAAGCTACTTAGGTTAAAACCAGCTCTAGCAGACTTAAATGTTTTCAAACCCTAAGTTGGATCACAGCATCTTGGTGTTCATTTTTTATTTCCGTACAAGAAGAGGATTCTTGTTCAGTCTGCCTCGAAAAATAAGATCGATCAATGCAGATTCATTGATTTCATCAACTGAAGTTTTTCATCAAGACAGCAAAACATTGAACTCCTAATTTCATATATAAGATAGGATAACACTAATATATACGATTTAAATTAAACAAAACAGTACCTGTTTAACACTGCTCTAATGACGTCAGATCCCAAGGATAATGGGAGTGTACTGGTGGGAGATATTGTCATGGAATCACCATTACCCATAAAGACATTGTGACGGCCTCCAAAATTTTGAGGATTCTGAACAGGCATAGAGGTCATGTGGTGGGTGGCTCCGGTATCAGGGTACCGGAAAGGATCATCAGGTGGAGCAAAAAGGGCTCCCGCAAATGACGTCAGATCCCAACTTCAATAACTACGTAAGACACCCACCTAAAGCATTGAGAACGAATAGAATCAACTCCCATCCCACCTCGCACAGAACACAATAAATATAAGGTAAAAGGCAGATAAATAATCATGAAAATAGACACACCTACGACGTAATATAACTCCCAATTACACAACTTCCCCAAGAGCAACGACCTGCAAACATAGAGACAAAAGTAAACATCCTGTAAACATCCATTAAAATTGAAATGTTAACAAAAAAAGGTTTTATGTTTATAAACATGCCCAAAACTAACTAATTCATCTTTGTTCACAGACACCCACCTAAGGTATTGAGGACGAATGGAATCAACTCCCATCTCACTCGCACAGGACATAATACATATAAGGAAAGGGCAGATAAATAATCATGAAAATATAAGGACAAAAGAAGATCAGATGAACATAGACACGCCTACCACATAATAATACTCCCAATTACACAACTTCCCCAAGAGCAACGACCTGCAAACATAGAGAAAAATTAAACGTCCCGTAAACATCCATTAAAATTGATATGTTAACAAAAAAAGGTTTGATGTTTTATAAACAGGCCCAAAACTAACTAATTCACCTTTGTTCACAGATACCCTCAACTGATAAGGATCTGCCCATTATTCTTTCAATATGTTCCAGAGCTGGCACCTACGAGTAATCACTAAGAAGTTTTCAACCAACCACTCAAAGCTCAATCACAAAAGTGGAATCCTCACCAATGGCATATCTGTCCAAGTGACAATAGAAAGCTATATTCACCTCCAGCTTTAAATTTTAATAAAGGGATCTGTAACTGTCATCACAAAGCTTTAAACCTTGACTGATCAAATACACGACCCACTGACCTAGAAAGAATTCCAATCAAAAACATTTGAAATAAAACAAAAACAACAACAAAACAAAAAGTACTGAACTCTCATGGCCCAAACTAAACTAAATTGAAGCCAAACTTCATAATTTAGATGTTAGACCTAAACTACCAGAGCCCTAATTTCTTATAATTATATATCAAGAAAAGCATGACACTTGCCAGCTGAGACCTCTATCAAAAAATGACTGAGGCAAAGCACCTGTAAATTCAATCCACCATGACCATCGTCATTTTGTTTGCAGAAAAACAAAGGAAGAAGAATAAGAACTCCAAAGACAATTAATTTAGTAGATGCAGATCAATAAAATTGCGAAGAAAAGAGCTTTGATTACGAATCGAATTACACCCCAATTGCTTCTGAACTGCTACTCGCTCTCACTTCTCCTGCCTCAGACCCATCTTCCTCCATGTATGGAAACCCCAGAAACTCAGTTTTGGAAACAAATAGCAATATTAGAACCTCGAAAAAGAACCAAAAAAGAACCCAGAATTGCAAAGACAATTAATTTGGTAGATGCAGATCAATAACATTGTGAAGGAAGGAGTTCTTATTACGAATTGAATTAAACCCGATTGCTTTTTGAACTGCTACTCACTCTCACTTCTCCTACTAAAATATTTTGGCTTCAAATCAAAGAGGATTCCCCAAAGCAACCTGTAATTAAACACACAACAGAACTCTTAAAATTCACAAACGTTAAAAATTAAATCGATGGAAAATTGAAAGGATTACCCGGACCTAAAAGAGAAAAGAAGTCACAATCGTCCAGAACCAACCAAATCCAATACCTACCTAGTCCTCTTCACCATCACGTATATATAAAATTATTATCTGCTTCTATTCCATACAAAATTATAACTTTTCGACCATATAAATCACACAATAGCTTCTCACAATTTGAAATGAACATTTACATACACATCAGTTGAGCAGTCATACCACTTTGCACGTTTTTAGTTCGAGGTCTAACACTTCGAGGGCCTGAAGCTTGGGAAGGGCAATCTGCTTTAGATATTTGTGAGCCTTTCTGAAGGCATTTCCCTCTCCCTTCATAAGTCTGCCAATAAATCTGGAGAATGGTATCAAAACTAATAAAAGAAAAACAGAGGAAGAACAGAAGACATATGTTTATCTAGTGATGAAATAGGACGTTGTAGATGAACCTTTTGTGTTTTATCAGTCTCAACCGTCATTTGGTATCCCTGATCAAATAAGTAGCTGCTTTATCATACCTGAAAAATTTGAATATAAACAGTTGATCAGTTCTGAACGATAAATGAACCTCAAACACCCAAATGAATTGTGAAAGGAGGCTGACCTGAGAGACGTTCCAATACCTTGAGTCCGAATATTTGCATTGATCAATATCTTTAAGATCGGGAAAATAATCAAAAGATCTGATCAATCAAAGATCATAATGAATAATAAGAAAATTGAGGGAAAAGAGCAAAAATGGTTCCCCAGACGTCCGGAAAGAACGAATTAACTATCATCCAAAGCCAAAACAGACCAAATCCTACACTATCAATGCATCATATAAATTGTAAACTGACAGCTATATCAAGTTTACAGCTATTGTATACACCTTACTGTATACACATATATAATAAATATCTAAAGGAATATTTTTTGTTAAAAAAATGAAATCAGCATATTAATAATCTGATCTTGCATGCATATATATCAAGACCGATCACCCTATTAACAATAACTTTCTGCTAAAACAATTTTTATAAGAGAGTGATGATCAAGTGAAGAAAGAACTTGATAAGAGAGTGAATTAGGTTCCAAAGACTAAATCCTCCTAATTTTTATAGAACAAGTGACCCTGTTGAAGCCGAATCATGGCTGAAACAAGTGAAGAAGCTAGATGTTCTAAGGGCACTCTTGTTTTTGGAGTGGAATTAGCTAAGCTACCTGGGTTACAAATAGCCAATTGGTGTGTGATTTTTTTTGGGTGTAGTATCTCTGTTGTAATCCCGTATATACACATTGTGTCTGGTACCTCCTCCTCTCCTAGCATGTAAACTTGCGTTTGATGTGTCTTTCAATTATATGTTCAATTGTATTTTTTCAGTAAATCTTCAAGTTTTCATTCCTTTTGTTGTTTGTGTTCTCTGCATGGAGGTCATGGATTATTTTATTGAGCCTCTAGTTTATCAAGTGTGTACCACCAAAGATTTCTCAAAAGTCAATTTGTTCGTCAAAGGTCAAAACTACCAAAATTTGGAGTTGAAACTCATTTTAAACTTTTAAAGTGTAGAAAATTCTATAGGATATCTTAGAAAACTGCACAAAAATTATAAACCGAGTACTCCCCGACTATTCCTCTACTCGCTAGTCCCCGACAGACTAGCGACTTTTAGAACCTTGCAGATACTTGGGTTCAAACCTGCTCTTTGCCTTGACGAACACAGATGTGTGTCAGGCTTAAATGTTTTCTAACCACAGCATCTTGGTGTTCATTTTTTATTTCCTTACACGAAGAAGATTCTTGTTCAGTTTGCCTCTCCAAAAATAAGATTGATCAGTGTAGATTCATTGATTTCATCAGTTGAAGTTTTTCATCCAGACGGCAACATTCAACTCCTAATTTCATATATAAGATAGAATGACACAAATATATACGATTTAAATTAAACAAAACAGTACCTATTTAACACAGCTCCCAACTTCAACAACTACCACAGACACCCACCTAAGGTATTGAGGACGAATGGAATCAACTCCCATCCCACCTCGCACAGAACACAATAAATATAAGGAAAAAAGGCAGATAAATAATCATGAAAATATAAGGAAAAAAGAATATCAGATGAACATAGACACACCTACCACAGTATAACTCCCAATTACACAACTACCCCAAGAGCAACGACCTGCAAACATAGAGACACAAGTAAACATCCAGAAAACATCCATTAAAATTGAAATGTTAACAAAATAAGATTTGATGTTTATAAACATGCCCAAAACTAACTAATTCATCTTTGTTCACAGACATCCACCTAAGGTATTGAGGACGAATGGAATCAAATCCCATCCCACCTTGCACAGAACCCAATAAATATAAGGAAAAAAGGCATATAAATAATCATGAAAATACAAGGACAAAAGAAGATCAGATGAACAAAGACACACCTGCCACATAATAATACTCCCGATTACACAACTTCCCCAAGAGCAACGACCTGAAAACAATAGAGACAAAAGTAAACATCCGGTAAACATCCATTAAAATTGATATGTTAACAAAAAAGGTTTGATGTTTATAAACATGCCCAAAACTAACTAATTCATCTTTGTTCACAGATTCCCTCAACTGATAAGGATCTTCCCATTATTCTTTCAATATGTTCCAGAGCTGGCACCTACGAGTAATCAGTAAGAAGTTTTCAAGCAACCACTCAAAGCTCAATCACAATAGTGGAATCCATCACCAATTGCATCTGTTAAGAGAAAATTGAAATGTATATTCACCTCCTGCTGTAAATTTGAATAATGCGAGACTGTAACTGTCATGCCTCATCTAAATGAAAGAAAATACATGATCTTTTTCAAGAAAAGCTGAGAAAAAGACCGAGCAAATCCAATCCACAATGACCATCGTCATTTTGTATCCAGAGAAACAAAGGAAGATGAAGAATAACAGACAAAATTAATTTGGTAGATGAAAATCAATTTAAGTGCGAAGAAAAGGGTTTTGATTACAAATCATCTCACACGTGCTTCTGAACTGCTATTCACTCACTTCTCCAGCCTCAGACCCATCTTCCACCTCACATGGAAAACCCAGAAACTCAGTTATTAGAATCTTGAACAAGAATCAAAAATAAAATGCATACAAAACCAAATATCATTATATTTTTCACTTTATCAATGCTAGTCTCTCTCTCTCTTTGCATTTTCTTCTAGTCTCATTGACTCCCATTATTACTCATTACGAACCATATTCAGATTATAGAACTAACCCAACAAAACAAAGTGGAGAATTGTAAAGCACTCACCAGAGCTTAAAGCAATTGGCGCTGGGATATCAATAACTAAAAACAAAATCCAAACCCCGACTGAAAAGCAAAGAGAAAAAGGACCAGCTCAAATTCAAAAACATTAAAAGTGAAAATCGAGGGATAATTGAAAGGATTACCATGGCCTCAAAAGGAGACGAAGTCACTATCGTCCAAAACAAGCCAAAGTCCTCTTGACCATAGTTTCAGAAGCTGATACTGTAACAACAATAAGAAAACACATAATCAGAATTCAATTTACACACCCGAACTAAAAACTGGATAGCGAATTTGTTGAAGGTATACAGCAGGCCTCAAAAGGAGACGAAGTCACTATCGTCCAGAACCAGCCAAAGTCCTCTTGACCAGTTTCAGAAACTGATACTGTAACAACAATAAGAAAACACATAATCAGAATTCACTTTATACACCCGAACTAAAAGCTGAATAGCTAATTTGTTGAAGGCCTCAAAAGGAGACGAAGTCACTATCGTCCAGAACCAGCCAAAGTCCTCTTGACCATAGTTTCAGAAACTGATACTGTAACAACAATAAGAAAACGCATAATCAGAATTCACTTTATACACCCGAACTAAAAGCTGAATAGCTAATTTGTTGAAGGTATACAGCAGGCACACATGGGATACTGCAATCAACTTACATCACTTAAACCTCATCGAGAGACCTCAGACTCCAGCATCAATAAAATCCCTTTCAAAATCATGACACAATCACTTAGAATCCAACATCACCGATTCGATCAATTACAGAATGAAACTATCTTTTAATCATGCCTAAACTTTCTTCCTATAAGCAGACAGGTTTGTGTAAAATGGATTAAAAATGAATGTACGAAAACTATATTTTTATCATTATTTCTAGAAACCTTGTTCTGGCATCAAATAACGTAGTACTATTTCTGTGTGCATATACATAGAAGAGAAGGGATAAAAATTTGGAAATTTAGGACACAGCTTCAGTTACCTTTCTAGTTTTACTGCAACGTAGCAAAGATTGAAGGCATATGCATATATGCATGTACACACCTCTAATAGAAACGATGTCTTGTCCTCCTCTTGATCACAATGAGAAAAGAGCTCTCACAACATTTGGAACCTGCAAGGTTCATTTCTTAGATTTTGATAAAATTGGATAAACACTCTAAAGGAAAAAATACCAAGTATGTCAATGACCCCAATAAGTTTAGAGATAGATGGAGGTCATAGCTTATAGCTCATAGTTTATATAACCAAACCAAAAGCTGGAGGGGTACCTTCTGATATATCAACAATAGATGGAGGTCATAGCCTATAGCTCATAGCTCATATAACCAAACCAAAAGCTCATAGCTTGATCAACCACACCAATGGAAGCTATCACCAATTGCAACCCTGTACCATGCCACCATCACATTTAAATGTCATAATTAAAATAAGAAAAACATACACCACAAAAAAACAAAAAATAATTTCACAATCAAGTTCTCAGATACCCAATTTAAAACACCACATATACCAAATATTGTAAACTACTTCAAGGAACATTACTATTTTAATAATTGTGCCCTGTTTTACCAAAAACCAAAACATTCTAAACAAAATATGACTGTCAAATCATATACATAGCAGAGTAATAAGAATTTACCATGAGAATTCATTTAAATGAAAGACAGCTTGGTACCCTCCTAGCCTTCCCCATATGCAATCTTCAAATAAATGCAATTAAATGACACCTATAAAATTGCAAACCTATTGTGCCTATGTCAATGTCCAACAACTGATTAACGCCGATAATGTAAATATTAATTAAGAGAGCAGCAACTACTGCCTGAAAATAAAAGACTCGGTCTGTAAGAGTAGCAGCAGCCAAACGCACTGAGGGTGAAGAGCACCCCAATAATCCAAGAACAGATTTAACAAAACTAAATGCATTGCAAATTTGGAGAGGGAAAAGTGTTTTTTTTTTTCTTTTTAGGGAAAAAATTTTATGGTTATGGACACTTGATGGCTGCATGCAGTTACGGATTTGTAAAATTTAAATAGGTCAATTAGCAGCACATTGGTTATCAAATTATGGATGTTCTAAGATAAAAGGGAACTGTTCTAAGGTATGAAAGAAGTTTGTAACAGGAGAATCGGCAAAGGGACTAACAATCTACCTTCAGTAAAGATAGAACCAAGGACCATTGAAAATATGAAAGAGAGAAGAAAACACAAACCTGTAAATATATTAGGGGATAACATAAGGGTCAAATTCCTTGAAAACATCTTTATTCATGTGAACAGAATCGGAGATTGGCTTTTAGAATGAAGCCAAGGACTTGTTTTTACTTGAATTCCATCTATGAGAAATTTTCTCGCAACTTTTGTAAATGACCTTGTGTATAACCTGCAAGATCAACCCAAGCATAAAATCATTAACTTCTAACTTTGTTAGTAACACAGAAAACCAAAAACCAAGAATTTGGTATAAAATAAAGTGAAAGATGAACATGCAAAAGGTAATCACCAAAATCCAGAACTTAGGTCCAAAATAGTGTGGGAAAATAAATTACCGTCACAACTTTGATGGAGAAGGAAAAAAATAAACAACCCCTCTCTCCTCCACAACAATCCGACAAAACTCCAATCAGCTGGAAAGCTAGGGAAACAAACAAACAACTCAATCGAAAAGAATACAAGTAAACCAAACCGAATTGAATAGTACAAAAATAAAAAAGCAAAATCAGAAATCCAAAACCACTTACCCGAATTCTTCTTCCTGTAGGCTGTAGGTGAGCACAAAAGTATCCTGACTAAAGAGTATTAGCATAAAGAAAGTATCCTGACAAAAGTTCCTTAAAGAATTTTTTGTTGAAACTTGTCCCAAACGAATCCCTAAACCCTATATGACACCATGAAAAAGAGAGCTACATCTAAGTGAATCAGTGACCTATTTTTTTCTATATCTGTAACCTTAACTACAACTGCCACTCAGCAAACAGATTAGAGAGCCATGTCTCCTTTCTCTTTTCTCTTTTTATTTACCACCGAAACTGTTTCCAAATGTCTACCCTTCACATATACAATTTAACATTTATTTGACTGCCTCACAGTTTGTGTTTTCAAGTTCAATATTTTTAAGGATCATGGTACATAAATTAAAATTATTACAAATTTAATAATATGTTGATTGCCTCAAGTAATCCCCAGATACATATTAAAAGTTAGTAGCCTCATTAACAACAAATATTATAGATACTAGTTAAATGCCCGTGCTTTGCTGCGGGTTTCTGATTTTGACTGAGAAGATAAACATGTGAAATCATCAAATCAAATAAGGGATTACAACTATATAAATTTGGCTTTCATTTAGATTTGCGATTTGCATTGAGACTTAAGAGTAAACTAATTTTTGAAACCCAAACTCAGAACAGGTACAAAAGTGAGAAGGAAGATGAAGACAAAAAAATGTCGAAAACATATCCAAAAGGTCATCATCAATTTCTAATAGAAACATTGAATATATCGAGTCCATAAATGATTAGTCCATAAAGATCCTGACGTCTAATTGAATTTTGTAGACAGTCATAATTGCATATTAGTTAGTTTTCCCTTTAACTAATCAAATAGCCTTTAACATATACTTCCATGTGGATGAAAGAGAGAGTTAATGTTGTAGTCAAAGTTGTTCAAATGGTTGAAAAACTCTGATTCAACTGATTGGAACATCATTCTTTGCAAAAGGTGAAGCAATTTCAGCTATACCTAATCATAGAAGAATCAATAATAGATGAAAAACACAACTCAGAAAGCTGATAAACTTAAGAGTGCAAGCTGATAAACTTAAGAGTGCATACAATAATAATTTATCATGTCAAGAATGCACAAATCTCAACTGGTCAATCTCCATATAAAGTATAAAGCTTGTAAGCTTATAATGTACCTGATCTTCTTACAGCAGCAGCTGCAAAGAATCACCAGCATTTCAAATTAAGTTAAAGAGTATAAATCTGAACTGGTTGTACTCCATCAAAAATCAAAAATGAAATCTGAACTGACAGAGCCATTTATTTATTGTGCTCAACAAAATTCAAAGTGAGCAATATACACACCCCTAATCATTATAAGCTTTACCAACCCTAGTTCTTTTTAACTAGCATCAATTATGAAGCCGAAGCAAAAAAAATTGCAATTCAAATTTCAAAACTGTACACATAATGCTCTATATCAAGTGTGACGTGTTACCTGTGTCTACAACTGTCACGTAAACCCTATAGCTATGTAGAAAGGGTAAAAGTCAGTAAACAATCTAACTTATAAATGAATGAAACTAAGTTGTTACTGGTCTTTTCTGAAATTGAAAAGATATGACAAGGTAAGCATCTGAAATTTATTTTCAATACACATAAACAAAACAAATTACCGAAATTTCTCTCAACTGTCAACGTAGATTTCCAGCCTGAGCATGTATCACAAAAAAACGAACATACCTTCAGGTCTCACGGTTTCTGAAATTGAAAAGTTATGAAAAGGTAAGCATCCGAAATTTACTTTCAATACACATAAACAAAACAAATTACCGAAATTTCTCGCATGTATCACAAAAAAACGAACATACCTTCAGGTTTCACACTCCCTATAATGCTCTGCAGAAATTTAGCTGAATTAGGTACACTGCCTCTCATTCCGAAATTTAGCCGGAAGGCTTTTAAATCACAAAAGAATGAAGGTTTCATTCTTGGAGCTGAATTTAAGAGAGGAAATGTGTTAACTTAGATTAGCTGGAGTGAAATAATACTTTTTATGATATGAAACGATAAGTGCATTACTAATTTTAAAGATTATATGTAAAAGTGAAATTGATGGAGATGTATTGGTCATTGGTTGTCACTGGTTATTATACGATTATTAGCACAAAATCTTTCAAATTTTTAATTTACTGTCTAGTTTTACATTCAGACAATCACATAAACATGGCATAATTATCACACCAGTTCAATATAGTTGACCACAGTAAAACCTTTCTTAACCAAAATATGATATACCAATGTTGCGAAAGGAGATTCAATGATAATGATCTCATATGATTAAGGGTTTAGAAAAAAAAACAGAAAAATTATTTGAGAATAATTCCAACAAATAAAACATACACAGAGAAATCCGCTTTCTATCTCCCACTATTCTTAGTTATTAAATTAATCAGCTAAATTGAGCTTTCTAATTAGACTACACTGGACACACTAACAATTTGGAATCTGCTACAGAACATGGATTTAAATTAGATTCATAAACCATACCACATAGTTAAACTCGTAGTTGAGCAACCCACAGTGCAAGTCATAGCTCGATAAAAAAGAAAAAAACAGCAACAGTTAAAGGCAGTACCTTGCTTCATAGTTCATGTTATTTCAGCTTTAGAGAACTCATAGTACCTTCTCTAAAGCTGAAATAACATGAACTATGAAATCCTCTAACGCTTGGAATAACTGTTTAATAGATTTCATTTCCTTCTCTAAAGCTGAAATAACATGAACTATGAAATCCTCTAACGCTTGGAATAACTGTTTAACAGATTTCATTTAATCATAGCTTGAAGTTATTAACAGTATACGGACTAATTTGGAACAATCTATTACCTCTCGCTCTATGTACAAAAACATAAAAGACATCAAAAGGTCATATTACCTTGCAACTTCAAGAAACATCATTCCATTTGATTGAAACCGAGTTTTGAAACTGAAAGCGTATACTAAAGTATACTTATAGGAGAAACCAACATTATTTTTCTGTATTAGATCTAAACTGCAGAAATTCACCAAAAAAATGGCAGTCCACTACACATTCAACTCCATACAAATGTAATAAAGTTCTAGGAACTGAATTTGTACATAAACAATAAAAAGAAAGGACATAACTGTTTTCACTTTGACAAATTCAATTAGCTTTAAGTATGAGTTTTAGTGACCAATTTGACTATATATCAAAGAATACTTGTGTATGAGTATTAGTGACCTATTTGATCTTATATCAAAGAATACTCGCATCAAAACTCATAAGTTACAATGAGCAAAGTGAATTTTTATTATCGTTTCAAATAAACATACCTTTAGGCTTCAAGGGCAGGCATTCCATTTAATCCTCTGCATGTACCATGATTGCATAGTCCTCATCCTGTAAATACATAACAGATACATATCCTGTAAATACAATTTGTAGAGCCCATCGATAGTATGCAAATTGACCAACAAAGCATAATCCTTTCTATCACCTAACTGCTCTATGATTCAAATGAAATTTCCTTATTTTCAATTATTTTCAGCTACTCATTCTTCAGTTCATCTCTTTACCTCAGCATAAACAAAAAAACAAATACCAGAATTAATTTTGGTTTAACGAAAGGATTGTTGATCTAATGGTGAATACAAAATTCAATGTGAAAGACAAATTACTTACCAAATTTGTAGGATTTGAACCTGATTGCCTTTCCACTAAGCTCCACAGCTGCACATTAATCACCAATAAGAATTTTTTAAGCACATTAAACAGCAAACTCTAATAATTTTTTAACCTTTACAATACTAAATACAAAAGTAAAGAAGCAAACCTCTTATGAACCTCAAAAACAAAGGAACCGATGCTATTAAGGCCTCTTGCTGAGACCAAACCCCAGTAACATTGATACCCTGAACAAAAACCCAAAATTTTGCTACGAACATGCAAAAGGTAATCACCAAAATCCAGAACTTATGTCCAAAATATTGTGGGAAAAGAAATTATTGTCACAACTTCGATGGAGACCGAACCCCAGTAGCATTGATACCCTGTACAAAAACCCATAATTTTTCTATGAAATAAAGTAAGTGAAAGATGAACATGCAAAAGGTAATCACCAAAATCCAGAACTTTATTTCCAAAATAGTGTGGGAAAAGAAATTACTGTCACAATTTCGATGGAGAGGATAAAGGGCAAAACTAAACAATCTCTCGCTCCCTATCCACAACAATCAGAAAAAAACTTCAATCAACTGAAATGCTAGGGAAACAAACAACCCAAACCAAACCCAATCGATCAGTACAAAAATAAAAAAGCAAAAGCAGAAATCCCAAACTCCTTGCATAAATTCTTCTTCCACTTCTTACAAAACAATTCTTCTCCATCTCCATCAGATGATTCTAATACAGAGAGAAACCAGATAACATCAGGCATGTATAAGAAAATTAATCTTATTCATGCAAAAACAGCTACAATTAAAGTAAAGCAAAAAAAATCAATTGAAACCGGTCTTAACTTTTACGTGGCCACTTCTTTCTAGCACCACAGATTGATCCAATAACATTCTTTCAGACTGAAACAACAACATAACTTGAGTCAGCATAGATATACTAACTACATATGCACTTCAGTAAAATAAAAAACAAACAAAAACCTGATCAAGAAAAGGAAGATATACCAAGCATGCCAATGACCCAAATAAGTTTAGAGAGGGCATGAAACTTCTGAGAGAATGAGATTACCAGGGTCTGTAGCATCTTCAATAGGATAAGCACTGATGTTATTACTGATTTTGCACAACCAAACTAGAAAATTTAATTTAGCATGGAGGAATTCCTACCATATATGAAAAAAACCAACAGGAAAGAAAAAGGAAACAATATAACAGAAGAATAAACTGCCAATCTATAACCAGTTACCGGTATTTGTTAACTCTTCATATCTAAGTCCCTTGATTTTGATACTGCCCTTCCCCTGCTAAGTTCTTGCATGTGCTCTTCCCTTTAAATTAAAAGCCTGTAACCAAAGACAATAATTGACAACTTGATCAAATGGACATGACAGTATTAACAATTTGGAGAGTGAGAAGTGGGCATTTTATACCATTAGAAAATTTCTTCTCAAAGAGATAGATGATCTTTAACAATACCTTATGCATCTAGTTCTTCGACAACACAATTTTAACAACCCCAGGCCCTGCTACAGTGAACGACTATTGTTTCTGATTCAAGAAGGTTTTCCGTGTTTTCCTACATATATTAAAATCACTACTGAAATCTTCTAAAAGACAAAAAAACAATCATTACTGCTATCAACTCGACATCCCTATTTGTAAAAATGAAAGGAATAAATTTGTAAAACAGATGCAGCAATACTGAAGTTGAAGACCGATTTCAGTAGGAGACTTGTAATCAAACCAATTTCTACCCAACTAAGTTCAAGTTGAGAGATGAGGGCTACCCTCAATTAAGACCCATGTCTTGTTCAGATTGAAACAGACAAATATCCATATATAACCTGAACCCACCAAAAATTGGATCTTATATAATTCTAATTAAACAATGAACACCCAGTTCAAATTGAAACAGACAAATATCCATATATAACCTGAACCCACCAAAAATTGGATCTTATATAATTCTAATTAAACAATAAACACAGAATTTGCCTTCTTCAATCTCAAAGCCAATTCCAAACCCAAACAACCCAAATGGGTTTTCAAGGCAACGAAATCATCAACTCCACACCACCAATTAATCAATCCACGGCAAATCAAACCAAGGCATACGAGAGAGAATTACCGAGAATTGGGTCTCCGGGCGGAGAACAGGAACAACGCGGGAGAAAGGCTCAGCGGAAGAAAATCGAAGATGAGAAACGGCAATCGCCACGGCTAGCTGTCGACTCCATCTCTCTCACGTCTCTCTCCTCTCTTTCTCTGCTTTACAGAAATATCTGTCCTCTCTCTCTCTGCTTTATGGGTTTTAATGAAAAGAATAAAAAAGAAACAAGGTCGGCAACGGCTATATTCCTCCTTTTTTTTCTCTTCTTTTTTTTGTACAAATGAGGTTTTTTTCTTTTCGTTATAGAAAAAAAGACATAACATATTATATTTGTTTTAGGCCTCTTTGGCTTCGTTTGTAACCAAAAAAAATTATATATTTTTTTATTTTGTTTATTTTGATTGGGAATTATTTATTACTTTAATATTAAAAAAATGTCATTTGAGCACCCTAATCATAAAAAATAATCCTCTAGTTTTCCACTTTTTAAATACAATCTCATATAAAGGTGCACTCCTACAAAATTATTAATGCTAAGAAAGGGCAATGCTACAAAATTATTTTCGCTATTTTCATTCATGTTATACTCTTCTGTTTCACTAATAGAAACTCTCTATAATTTGTTTCTACTCTCTTTCTTCTCTCAAACTTTCTCATCGATTTAATCGGAGATTCATTATCCACCTTGATTCTGATATGGGGACCTAGATCGGGTTGGACCGCGGCCAGCTGCCTTCGATATCTGAACTTGCCTTTGGCAATGTTTACGACCTCCGCTCCTTCCTCTCTGCCTTCTTCGGCTGCATCGTCACTAACTTTCACTCCCTTTTTTGGTCGAAACTTTCACTCCTTTCTTCTGTTTGATTTTTTATTTCAGTTTCAACTACATGAGAAGCGTCGATGTCGTCAGAGTAGCTTCACGGTGATGAGGAAGACACTGCGTGATTAAGCTCGGTCGAGGACTTTGCGGTGGAGCATGGCGATGAACTCGTTAGGAAGGAGGTGATTCACGCCAGTGCATTATCTTCTCTGATGACAGTGAGTCCTTTCATTTCTTTACTCTTGCTTGTTCTTGCTCACAGCGTATTCTTGAACTAGATTGTTATTTTTTTCATTTGTTTTTGCATGTTAGATTTGTTAGTTTAATAATGTTGGTGTACATGGATCAATGCTACTGTGGGTGATAAACCTAATAGGGGTGGTCAGGATGCGAACCACGACTGATCGACAAAGCTCCGATTAGATGCAGGGCGCGGCCCGAGGCGTGACATTGAGAGGCAGTGGGAGAAAATTTCTCCATCTGATTTGGGTTTTAGGGTTTCTAAGGTAGACACCCCTAAAACTTTTCTATTTATACCTTTTTAAACAAACGACAACAAACTTCCTCTGAACGTAACTATTAGGACCCATCCCAGATTAACCCCTATAACCCGAAGTAAATTCTGCAGGAACCACCTCAAGGGAACTTTTTACTGAAACCCCCTTGAAATTGACAACCCTTCCTGCAACCCAACTAAGCACTTCCATAATAATATAAAATTCAATCCCAGCACCCGGAGCCACCCTACTCCCAAAATCACATCTTACACTTCACCAATAAAATAAACTAAGCTAAGTTGGGGTAATCAGAGCAAATCTACAAGGAAGTGCTACCTAAACAAAACATGATTGTGTCAGTTGATTATTTGGCTATGCCTCGTCTTTTTTACGCGCGACCTCCTTTCAACAATCATGCATCACTGGGCATTTGAAAACGAAGGGCCCAGGGAAGAACATTTAAAAAAAATAGGACGTTAGAGTGAGTGAAAAATAATAATAATAATAATAATAATAATAATAATAATATCCAGACGTGAGAAAATATCTTAATTTAACGTTCTTATTCTTATTGTTCCAAGAAATCATTTATGCATGCCTCTTTGGGAAAGAATCTCAAATAATCCTCTCGAAAAACAAAACATCATTTGTCAATCTCATTGGCTTAAAAATTAGTATTAAAATAGGAGAAGAGATTTCACTATGACGGAGAGTCTCTCAGACTAGGGTCGGAACCTTTAAAGCTACTAAGTAATATGACGACCCTTCATAGCAGAGAGATTCCACCATGAGGATGAGCCTCTCAGGCTAAGATCAGAACCCTATAGGACTACTATTTCCCCGCTCCACTTCCTCAAGTGGGGGCCGTATGGCTAGCTAACATCTTTATATATATGACGACCCTTCATGTTGAAGAAAACAAGCAAATACGAAAAGTCATTATTATATGACTCCTCCCTTGTAAATTAAAATATGCATCTTATGCATAAGGCACGATTCCCCGACCGTCCTCAAAACTATGTCCATAAAACAAACATTCCAAATTTAATCAATATAACACAGATTTCAGCCGACATAACATAGGGGCTTACGAAGGGGGAGCAACCCACATTCTCGGCCCTACCGGCTCATTAAATCAATAAAAATGATATTGTTTAGTATAAAAACACGACATGCATTAATTCAAAAAAAATGTCCACTCACAGACTTAGGCCTTAGCCTGACGAAATCCGAATCGCTTCTCAAGAGAAAACTCTTCATCTTCTGTTCAACGAATAATAGTAAATCTCAATTGTCAAACGAATAATTATTTAAAATTAGCAATAAGGTTACCATCGGCCAAAACTCTCAAACTTAATTAAGAAAAATCCTGGACCTCCAACATTAGCTTAGTAGTCTTTAAAATATTTCTTAAACCTTAACTGGTAATAACCGACGGAATAATATTTTATTATCCGTCAATAATACTAAACTTGAAAAATTCCAAAACCTAACCAAAACTTCTCCAAAAATTACCAAATTTAAACTATAGACTTCTCTCATTTTATACTATTTAATGGGCATGAAAAACTGCCTAAAATGTGGCAGCTCCGTCGCTGACATAAATTCTGGCAACCTCCAATCGCCACCAAATTTTAACAGTGCTTCGTCTCAACATTTTGAACAACTTTGTAGTTTAGATCGAAGACCAATTCCGCCTCTAACTAGGTCAATCAAAACACTATTCAAAAATCCTAAATTTTTAAACATAAAAACTCCAAATCTTTGATTCTCCTCCACACTCCAAATCAATCCACTAAACTTTAGGGGTGAGTAGTACTCCTAACACTCATTCCAATCATATATAGAACTCAAAAATTGGTGGCCTGAGGAGGGAGAAATCCGATCTAGATCTCATACTGTACACTCGGTAATCAACTTGAAATTTCTCCTAAACCATGGCGAGATAGGTCGAAAAGCTTATCTAGAATTGAAGCAGACTTAGAGACGCTCCTTTTGAGACATGTGCGGCAGCCTGGGTCGGCGGCGGCGACGTCGTCGAGAAGGTCTGGTAGCCCTTTTTTGGGGTTTTTTCTGGAATGAGCTATTTATAGCGTATTTGCAAAATTACTCATATGCCCCTAACTTTGGACCCATATAACTCCTTCATACCAATTCTGATTTTAGCGTGCTATCGACGTCCACTACAACTTTCATGAAGAAACTTTTTCCAAATTCGCGGCTTTACAAAAAGTCAACTTTACGAACATTATACGGTCAAACAATTACTTTAAATGGTTAAAGACCAAAGTAACCAACCGGAAAATAATTCTAGGATCGGGATGTGACAGTAACTTTCACATACAATATCCCTATGCTTGACAAAAATAGAGACACAAGCTTATTTGGCATTGGTGTTCATCCTAAAAAGTTCAATTTATCCCTTCCAAAATTAAGGTATGTTATGCTTTAAGTTTCAAAAATAAAAAAGAGTGAGTTCTAGCATTCTAGAGCTCATTAAATCTATGGTGAAAATTAGTTTAAGAACAAACAATGAGAATTCAGTGATTATAACCAATAAAATGAATTAAAATTTGCAATAAGCACTCAAAAACAAAGGCAAAATAGGCTCAAAATCTCACATTAGGTTCATTTGAATCATCATTTATCATAACATGCTCATTTCTGTTCCAAAGATTCAGATTACATCCACTACAATTCATATGATTTCCATTCAAGTTAATTAATCTTAGAATAACAGTTAGATAAAGTTCTTAATTTCATGATCCTTTCTTAACCATAATTTCAGAGATATTATTCTTCATTGATTATTAAGGGCTCTTAAGACACAAAATACTCAAAAGCAATAAAAATTGTTTTTGGATTTTAAAAAATTTCGATTATTTTTTTAATAAGGATTCAACAAACATGTAAGTCTCTCCTCCATACTTAAATTCTACATTGTCCTCAATGTCCACAAAATAATTTGTAGAATTGAAGTGTGAAGTAGGAAACAAACAAACAAAACAAACAAAAAGTAAATGAGAAGAAAGGAGGGGAAAACAAATATGCGTTGATGGCTCCTCCACAGCTTCGGTTGAATTGGGTCGTCTCCCAAGCAGCGCTTAATATTTAGAGTCTTTCAGCCTAGACTTTGTACCTCTATTTTAGTTTTGTGTGAGTGGCGCATCTTGGAGGGTACTTCCTCCACTGATTTGTTCTTCTAAAACCTTGTAGCAAGGCTTCAACTGTGGACATTCACCTTATACGCCTTTTAATGAGTTTAAAAATGAAGGTCAATCATCTTCAACTCATTGCTGGTCACTTCACTTCTCAACGACTAACTTCCTTTAGATATAACTTGGAATTCAAAACGGGGTGTTAGTAGGTGAAAAGTGAATAAAATGCAGAATGAATGTTATGCAAAAATGTATGATAATGACATGCAATGTAATGAATAAGAATGCAATAAGGTGATGATGAATTATTTTTTTGTTTTTAGGTGGCATCAGACTCGACATTTACAAAGTTCATTTTATTTACTCTCAAACTCAAATCTTAAGAAGTAAACCATAGTGGCATACGACCTAGGTATTACGTCTATACATAAATACATTCCGTGGTTTCAGAAAGCTTGGATGGCCAGGTCAAGATGAAGCTGGTAGGACTTGTTTTAGTGAACTATGGAGGTCGAAACCTCTATCGCGCTTACGCACAGTCTATAGTCCTTTGAGATCTAATTTTGGTCTCAGTCATTCAACTTGGCCTAAACACCACCCAATGTGCCCCTTACTCAGCTAGGAAGCATTTCTGTGTTAGACAGCTCTACAAGAGTTAATAAGAACCGCATTCAACCTCAAGAGACCTTCAATATGGTACTAATGAAGGGTTTAGATCCATATTAACTAAAGTGACCTTACTCTATTCCGATAGTTTACAACCTATGATATATACCTGAAAACAGATAAAATAAACGACCGTTAGTCAAAATTAACTATGTAAAAATAAATAAACAAAATTAAAATGGCACATTATAAACAAGAGACTTTATAGTCCCCGACAACGGCGCCAAAAATTGACGTGTTCCGAAATCGGGACGCATAACAATTTAAGAACCCTTTTTGACAATCGTAGTATAAGGTAAATAAGGTTCGATCAATCCGGGGACTAAGGGTGCTCCTGTCACAATGGTTAAACAAGTTAGTAAGTAACAAAATAAGTATGTACAAGTATTATTTACAAAACAATTATTTACAAAGTACAAATACAAAGATTTACAGATATTTATTTACAAATTTACGCATGATACAATGTGATCAAAGGGGGGGTTGGTTTGGTTTCTAACATCATAAAAACAGAAAATAAAAACTAAACTAATATGTATAAGTGATCGATTCATTCAACACATCAATTAGAGAGAAACTCAAATTCTGACCACACATCAAAGATCATGTTTCAACCTTAACAATCTGATAACATGCGAATTCAAAAAACTAAAAACAATCTCAAGAATACAAGCCTACGAGGTCATGCACCTTATTGTCACTTACTTTATTCCTAGTACAGAACGTCTAGAACTAGGGCATTTTACATGTCGATGTTATCAATACTAAAAGTATGTCTTCAAACATGCAAATCATTAAGCTTTATGGAACTAGATTGAATACAACTTTATATCATAACAAAAATTGCATAGTGTACGAATTCAACCATATCAGGGGCACGGCTTCCACCACTGGAGATCTACACTTACCTACGAGGCGTAGCATAAATCATGACACTAGTTAGCAAGCATTCTAACATATGGTATATCAAACAACATTGCACACTTTTTAATCTTATGAATAGACAAGATTAGATTGCTAAACTATCATGAGCAAAACTTTAACATGCTTTACTAAAATATGAATCCACTAATACTATAACAAGCGAAACAAACATTCAAATCCAAGTTTGAAATCCGAATTCATGCTTTCAAATTTGTAAAGAAAACTAAACAAAAGTAAAGGCACAGTTTACACATTAGCAGTCTTTAAGAAGCTTGACGATGTCTAAGAGGTGCACACGGCTTCAAGGCTTCTACACTCCAAGGATGTTGCTCATTGACGCGTCCGACAATGCTTTGACAATGGAGGAAAGCTCGTAATGGAGGAGAATGCTCGGCAGAGTTTTGGTATTTCTCTAACTTTTTGTTATTAATTCTTACTTTGTTTGATAAAGATGTATTGGAATCAAAATCATAAGCATGGAGTCCAAAGGTGGAGGATTTGGATGGCTTATGTATGTGTCTTTTGCTGCGGTAAATGCAAGTGGAATGAGCTTAGATGTCATAGATTGATTAAAGGTAGAATTGTACCAGGTTCGGCCGGCAAGGGATGGGCATGGAGTATGAATTAATATAGGAAGTAATTAAGAAAACAAGGCATTGGGTGTCCTTAGCAATTCCAAGGAAGGATCGAAAGTGTGATGCAATCCCATGAGCAGAAGGATAAGGATTTCAGAAGTGTTACTAGTTTCGTTTAGCGTCGGAACTAACGTCGGATTCTTGGTAGGGTCTTTCGGGGAACCTTTCCTTCAATTTATAATTAAATTATAATTGATATGTGTGCTTGGTGTGCCATTGAATGTTTAACTCTTGGATGTTTAATACTTTCGTTTAAAAGCATGTTGTATCGCTGAACTACGAGTGGCTTGATCCCTGAGCACAGGATACGCAGGCAGTCTGACCAGGATTCAGGTGCAGTCACAAATAATATCTAGACCCTAGATTCTTTGAAATAGTTTGTATTGAAATCCAACTCAGTAATTGGGATAACCTCAGGTATAGTGAGGATTATTCGGTGTCATTTGGATTAGATGAAAATGGGTTGGGTAAAGGGTTATCCCTTCTCAAGGGAGATTACGAGAAAATCTATTTTGGGATAAGTCCCGCACGTTCTACCCCAAGTTTTGGGAGGTAAAATCGGGTTGGAGCGTGACAAATGGTATCAGAGCTTAGGTTCAAACCCTCGGACCATAGGATTGTGGGAATCAAATAATTTTCCGAATTGTGTTTATTGGATTATATTTATAAATATGGTTTGTGACAAAAATTGATATATTATGGGGGTCGTCAGATTCTGTTTGGATTGTGACAAAAATTAATTTTCCGAATTGTGTTTATTTGGATTATATTTATAAATACGGACCTTAGCTATATATTATTCAGGTCGCCCCAATCGTAAGGATGGAAATTAAATAATGTCTACATTAAAGTGTGAAATGTGTTTTTGTGGTCAAAACGATATATTCACATATTTTGAGGAGGTAATGTGAGTGCTTTTATTTTCAAATATATTGTATGTAACCGATTTTTATTAAGTTTCTTTTTTACTTATGAGAATTTCCTTCATGTTGATTTTTATGGTGATTTTGGAAAACTTTGGGAATTTAATATTTTTCAAAAGTAAGTGAGTCAGGAAAGAGATTCCTACCTTTCTCGTGGATTTTAATTGATTTTTCCGGAGTATGGTTTTAAATTGTTATCACCATTTTGGGGTTATAGAGGGGGATGATATTTTAAAATGGAGAAACTTGGCTCTAAGATTTTAATGATTTAAAGTAAAGTCAGAAAACCGGTTTCGAATGCCTGAGACTGTTTTAAATCCAATTATTTTAGGTGAAAAGTCATGGGTGATTTTGACTTAGATTTTGATTTAATTCACCATGGGGATTTTTCAAGTATATATAGCTAGCATGGACTCTCTCTGAATAGAGATGGTCAAGCGACCCTCTTTGGATGTAGCAGGCCAAGACCCTTTTCGGTGGTAGCAGGTCATGAGGACCCTTCTGAATCGATCAGGTTAAGACCCTCTTCGGTGGTAGCTGGTCAAGAGGACCCTCCCGAATCGAGCAGGTCAAGACCCTATTAGGTGATAGCAGGTCATGAGGACTCTCTTGAGTAGAGCAGGTCAAGACCCTATTCAGTGGTAGCTGGTCATGAGGACCCTCCCGAATCGAGCAGGTTAAGACCTTCGGTGGTAGCGGGTCAGAAGGACCCTCTTCGGTGGTAGCAGTCAGAAGGACCCTCTTCAGTGGTAGCGGACAGAAGGACCCTCCCGGATGGAGCAGGTCAAATGATCCTCTCCAGATAGAGCAAGTCAGGGGGGCCTGAGCAGCCAAGTGATCCTCTCGGATAGAGCGGGTCAAAGGGACCCTCTCCATAGAGAATAGTCAGGTGATCCTTTTCGAATAGAGAAGGTCAAGGTAGACCCTATCAAGATTGAGCTGATCGGGTTTTATAGATCTTTCGAAATTGAGTTTGACTTATAGAACCTCTTCCGGAATTAAGCGGGTCAGAATATAAGGACTTATTGGTAACCTGCAAGGCTTATTGTTATGGTGACGATTCGCCCTATATCTAATTGCTAGCATTGGTGAAAATTATAATATGTTTTGCTAGCGCCAATGTATTTGGTGGAATTTTTTTTCATATATTTTTTGTTTAGGCCGATGAGATTAGTGGGTTTTCGTATTTTAATCTTTGCATATGGGATGTGGTGATACTCACGTATTTGATGGATCCAAGGAATAAAGCTGGTCGGGATAATTTGTAGCATTGGGAGTGCCCCAACCCTAGCATAGGCAGGCTCGTGGTTATTGCGATGCCTTAAGGAGATTTACTGCTATATGCATTATGTGCAATGTAAGAAATTAAGGAGCTTGCGTGTAGTAAGTGGGATAATGTGACACCTCTGTTAAATATCTGTGGGTGGTGTGGTTGTGATTGATGAGCTTCAAGCTCCAAGGGTGGGTTGGATTGGTCGGAGTTATAGATCCCTGTTCTGAAGTTTAGGTGCTGCAGATGACTAGGTCCTGTTATAGATGGATGATACGTGTTGAGAAATATGCGTGCGAGTTTCTTTTCAGGTCAGGGTTGCCCATTTTAAAGGAAGTTCTGTCTAAATTTTGGTACAATTTCTTTTAAAAGATGTCCATGCATGGCTCTCTTGATGTTAGCATGAACATTGTAATAAGCTCCGTTAGTTTAGTCAGTATGGTATCTTTGGTGGGAATTAACGGAATACCATTATGCTATAATGTTGCTTATACGAGTAGCAATGAGGAAGTATGTGACATCTAGAGGTGGTGTGGAGTCAAACTCGTCCGATGAGATGGGTTCTCTAGTAAATGCTTAGTATACGAGAAGTCAGTGATTATGGCCCTTGGAAATTTACAAATGAGGATTTGTTTTCGAATTCTAGGGTTATGGCGTCAGTTTTGCACCCCCATATTTCTATCAGTCCATGTGATGTGATTGTGGGAGTTGGACGGATGTAATGGTCTGTAGAGGGATGACCGTCGAATGCTTGTGGATTTTAATCGCCGACGAGTTAGTTATGCCAACATAATGGCTTGGTTAGTATTGTGACCATAGAAAAGTTCGATTGAAATTTCAGGGACAAAATTTTTATAAGGTGGGGAGTTTGTCACGACCCAAAACTAATAGTTACCTGTTTATCGGGTGATAAATGTTACCAAAGAATTTTGACAACGTTCATCAGTATTATAAGTTATTGCTCGAGTTTATTTTTGAGTTATTCCAGAAATCGTAAATAGTGGATGTAATATTCTGAAGTCGTAGTACACGACATTACGAACTCGTCGGTATGCCCGGATTATTTTGCAGAGCAACGAACTATTTTCTGTGAATTATTGAAGATTACAGGTATTTTCAATTACTGTTTCTGGTAACTTTTAGTTACATTTTGGGTAATTTACATTTACTATTGGTAAATAATATTTAACCTTTAAATATGGGCTGTCAGATCAAGTAGGGGTTTGATCTGGGTCGTCGATCTATAAAAGAAAGAAGAGAGTGTTGACCGGGGTCAGACACTCCCCTGATTCTCTCCTTCACCTCTCTTCTCCGATCGCCTTCACGGCGGGGCGTCGTCGTTAGGCCGCCTCTCGGCGTACCAGAGGTGGCCACGGCTTCGTCTTGTCATCCCCGGCCTCTTCTTGGCCTTAGGTTTCGTGGTGAAGCTACGATGAGAGAGAAGAGAGAAGGTGACCGAGCTTTTGATCAAGTTTCTGATCCGGGTCACGACGGCAAGCAAAATTGGTGTGGGTAGCTTCGCCTTAACTTCTTGGACGCGTCTGTGGTCTTAGTTATCCAAAAGGTGCTCGGTGGAGTGAGATTTGAAGAGGAGAAGCATTCGAAATTTCTCGATCATGGTTCGGTGTTCTCCGGTCACCGGCGAAAGCAAGTGAGGTATGAAAGATCACCTACTCATCAAACTCTACGTCTTTCTATACTTGATTTTGGGTTTGATTGAAAGATGAAGCATTTGGGTTTAGGCAACAGAGGACCGTCGTGCAACGGGTGGTTATTGATATTGGATCAGTATATAGAATGGATAGAGTGATTGTAGATGCTTTGATTTTGATATTGATGGAGTGTTGAGAAATCTGAGTTTTGAACAGTGGAGGGCTGCTGTGGTGGCTGTTGTGTTCGGCAGTGGAAGTGGCAATGATTGAGGTGATCATTTGTTCTCTGAATTTGGTTGAGATTAGTAGCAGCTGTAAAACATATATATTTTGGATTTGTGATCTATGAAGTTTAAGTAAAGCATGTATATGTTTGCATAGCGGATTGAGATACGGTGCGATTACAGGGATGGATAGTCAAGGCTCTTATGGTCATAGAGCAAATGTCCAGATGATGGCTTTATTGTGTAATTGGTTTTTTATGCATGAAGTATATACATAATTAGAGAGTCAAATGATGGAGGTACGGAAAAGCGGGATTTCATGTTGTTTGAGAGTTGGATGAAGAATTGGCGTTGCTTTAGACAACAATAGTTGCTGCCGTTATTGTTTGTTGCTGCTGTTATTTGCTGTTATTGATTCTTAGTTTGTTTGATAAAGAGGTAATGGAATCAAAATCATAAGCATGGAGTCCAAAGGTGGAGGATTTGGATGGCTTATGTATGTGTCTTTTGCTGCGGTAAATACAAGTGGAATGAGCTTAGATGTCATAGATTGATTAAAGGTAGAATTGTACCAGGTTCGGCCGGCAAAGGATGGGCATGGAGTATGAATTAATATAGGAAGTAATTAAGAAAACAAGGCATTGAGTGTCCTTAGCAATTCCAAGAAAGGATCGAAAGTGTGATGCAATTCCATGAGCAGAAGGATAAGGATTTCAGAAGTGTGAAATCTGGAAACCGTGAGACAGAAGATGAAGCGATTCATCATCTGCCAACAACTCACAATCACACAACTAAGACCCAAACATATACCAAACCAAACAAAAGAATAGAAACAAGTCCACCAATAGTTGAATCTGGAAACCCCGAGGTAGTCGATGAAGTACCTGGTTGTTAGTTGTCACCTTGTCGTGAGTACCCCAATACTAAGACTTGTACTTCTTCAGTCAAACTTGTACTCATCTATTTACCTCAGCATAAACAAAAAAACAGATACCTGAATTAATTTTGGTTTAAGGAAAGGATCGCTGATCTAATGGTGAAAACAAAATTCAATGCGAAAGACGAATTACTTACCAAATTTGTAGGATCTAAACCTGATTGCCTTTCCACTAAGCTCCAGAGCTGCACATTAATCACCAATACGAATTTTAAGCACATTAAAATAGAAAACTCTAATAATTTTAAGCTCTCTGGTATGGAATCACAATCTCACGCCGCAAACCCCGTACAAACTTCCGCGCCCTCCGCTACGCTCAACTCCCTAGCAAATTGATTCAACCGAGCCTCATCCTCTCTGACACTCATCTACCCTTGCTCCAAGGCTGAGAACTAGAGCTCCAACTGCTCCATCAATGTACAAGGGAAGTACTTCTCCCGAAAGAGTCGTACAAACTCTTCCCAAGTCATGGTGGACACATCTCTATGTCTCTCCACACTGCTCCACCATACCCGTGCCTCATCCTTGAGAAGAAAGGTAGTAATCCGATGATCAGCTGCCAAGTAATCCGTGTGTCCATAGAACTTGGGCGCATCCAACCTAATCAGCCCCTGGGTCAACCTACCCAATCTCAGACCATCATCAGCAGCCACTGCACCTGTGGCTCCAACCCTAACTCATCCTCGTAAACCTCCTCCACAAGATAGGCTCAGCCTCTCTAGCCCTACCAGCTCCTCTGACCCTACCACGGCCCCTAGCCCTGCCTCGCTGAGGATCCATCACCTGAGGAGCACGTAAACCTTGTTCAGCATATGCACAAAACTTAAACCAAAGTATAAGTCTGATACAAACTCGCATTAACCAAGACACTACTCATGGTGGGAACACTCAGATGGAAACCTCACTAAAAGTAAACCATACTCAGACAACCTAATGAGTTGGAGATTACGCCTAACCCCTTTCACATATCCAATGACATATCAGTACCAAAAAGTGATGGTGGTCCGCTGTCACTGAGGCACTAATTATCACCAAATATGTAAACCCAAGCTCTGATACCAAACTGTCACACACCAATTTCTAAAGAATAATTTTTTCCAAAAATTTGGCATGATAACTCTCAAATAACCCAACCCCTACAAACCACTCTTAATCAACAAATCATAATTACGGAAACATGAAATAATATATGAGCTCAACACGGTCACCGTGTCAAATATTGCATCTCCTTGTTCACATCAACTTAAAATGTCTAGCAAAAGAAAACGCTCACTAACAGTTTAGTACAATCCGACAAAAACATAATAATTGAATCTGACAACTAAACAAAGCCTGAGGAGCATTGGAGGGCAAGGGAGAGGATAGAGCCGTGAAATAATAAACGACATGAATGTAAGCAATATATTTGATAGAAATTAGGAGCAAAAAGGAAGTAAACAAGATTATCTTTGCTGAACTTAGCCACAGATAGAAGATTTTTACATATTGAAGGAATGTGAAAAACATTATTTAGAGTCAACTTGGAATCTCTCAAGGATAATGGGAGTGTACTGGTGGGAGATATTGTCATGGAATCACCATTACCCATAAAGACATTGTGACGGCCTCCATAATTTTGAGGATTCTGAACAGGCATAGAGGTCATGTGGTGGGTGGTTCCGGTATCAGGGTACCGGAAAGGATCATCAGGTGGAGCAAAAAGGGCTCCCGCAAAGGGACAAGCAGATGTTGGTCCAGGATTGCGATGTGGACATTGAGTTGGTCTATGATGAGATGTCATACAAGTGGGACACCACTGCGGTCTTGGGAGAGGTTCGAGTATGCCTTGTTGAGAAGGAAATTGGCACATCTGCTGCGTTTGGGCCCATGGATTATGACCTCAAGTTTTGTTACAACTATTGTATACATCTTACTGTATACATATATATAATAAATATCTAAAATAATATTTTTAAAAAAAATGAGATCAGCATATTATTAATCTGATCTTGCATGCATATATATCATGACCGATCACCCATTAACAATAACTTTCTGCTAAAACAATTTTTTGAGCACATGCCCTCTTCAAATGCATACAGAGCTACTTAGGTTAAAACCAGCTCTTTAGCAGACTTAAATGTTTTCAAACCCTAAGTCTTTAGCAGACTTAAATGTTTTCAAACCCTAAGTTGGATCACAGCATCTTGGTGTTCATTTTTTATTTCCGTACAAGAAGAGGATTCTTGTTCAGTTTGCCTCGAAAAATAAGATTGATCAATGCAGATTCATTGATTTCATCAACTGAAGTTTTTCATCAAGACAGCAAAACATTGAACTCCTAATTTCATATATAAGATAGGATAACACTAATATATACGATTTAAATTAAACAAAACAGTACCTGTTTAACACTGCTCTAATGACGTCAGATCCCAACTTCAATAACTACGTAAGACACCCACCTAAAGCATTGAGGATGAATAGAATCAACTCCCATCCCACCTCGCACAGAACACAATAAATATAAGGTAAAAGGCAGATAAATAATCATGAAAATAGACACACCTACGACGTAATATAACTCCCAATTACACAACTTTCCCAAGAGCAACGACCTGCAAACATAGAGACAAAAGTAAACATCCTGTAAACATCCATTAAAATTGAGATGTTAACAAAAAAGGTTTGATGTTTATAAACATGCCCAAAACTAACTAATTCATCTTTGTTCACAGACACCCACCTAAGGTATTGAGGACGAATGGAATCAACTCCCATCCCACTCGCACAGGACATGATACATATAAGGAAAGGGCAGATAAATAATCATGAAAATATAAGGACAAAAGAAGATCAGATGAACATAGACACGCCTACCACATAATAATACTCCCAATTACACAACTTCCCTAAGAGCAATGACCTGCAAACATAGAGAAAAATTAAACGTCCCGTAAACATCCATTAAAATTGATATGTTAACAAAAAAAGGTTTGATGTTTTATAAACAGGCCCAAAACTAACTAATTCATCTTTGTTCACAGATAACCTCAACTGATAAGGATCTGCCCATTATTCTTTCAATATGTTCCAGAGCTGGCACCTATGAGTAATCACTAAGAAGTTTTCAACCAACCACTCAAAGCTCAATCACAAAAGTGGAATCCTCACCAATTGCATTTCTTTCAAGTGACAATAGAAAGCTATATTCACCTCCAGCTTTAAATTTTAATAAAGGGGTATGTAACTGTCATCTAAACAAAGCTTTAAACCTTGACCGATCACTAAGAAGTTTTCAACCAACCACTCAAAGATCAATCACAAAAGTGGAATCCTCACCAATGGCATATCTGTCCAAGTGACAATAGAAAGCTATATTCACCTCCAGCTTTAAATTTTAATAAAGGGATCTGTAACTGTCATCACAAAGCTTTAAACCTTGACCGATCAAATACACGACCCACTGACCTAGAAAGAATTCCAATCAAAAACATTTAAGATAAAACAAAAACAACAACAAAACAAAAAGTACTGAACTCTCATGGCCCAAACTAAACTAAATTGAAGCCAAACTTCATAATTTAGAAGTTAGACCTAAACTACCAGAGCCCTAATTTCTTATAATTATATATCAAGAAAAGCATGACACTTGCCAGCTGAGACCTCTATCAAAAAATGACTGAGGAAAAGCACCTGTAAATCCAATCCACCATGACCATCATCATTTTGTTTGCAGAAAAACAAAGGAAGAAGAAGAACTCCAAAGACAATTAATTTAGTAGATGCAGATCAATAAAATTGCGAAGAAAAGAGCTTTGATTACGAATCGAATTACACCCCAATTGCTTCTGAACTGCTACTCGCTCTCACTTCTCCTGCCTCAGACCCATCTTCCTCCATGTATGGAAACCCCAGAAACTCAGTTTTGTAAACAAATAGCAATATTAGAACCTCGAAAAAGAACCAAAAACGAACCCAGAATTGCAAAGACAATTAATTTGGTAGATGCAGATCAATAACATTGTGAAGGAAGGAGTTCTGATTACGAATTGAATTAAACCCGATTGCTTTTTGAACTGCTACTCGCTCTCACTTCTCCTACTAAAATATTTTGGCTTCAAATCAAAGAGGATTCCCCAAAGCAACAACCTGTAATTAAACACACAACAGAACTCTTAAAATTCACAAACGTTAAAAACTAAATCAATGGAAAATTGAAAGGATTACCCGGACCTAAAAGAGAAAAGAAGTCACAATCGTCCAAAACCAACCAAATCCAATACCTACCTAGTCCTCTTCACCATCACGTATATATAAAATTATTATCTGCTTCTATTCCATACAAAATTATAACTTTTCGACCATATAAATCACACAATAGCTTCTCACAATTTGAAATGAACAAATACATACACATCAGTTGAGCAGTCATACCACTTTGCACGTTTTTAGTTCGAGGTCTAACACTTCGAGGGCCGGAAGCTTGGGAAGGGCAATCTGCTTTAGATATTTGTGAGCCTTTCTGAAGGCATTTCCCTCTCCCTTCATAAGTCTGCCAATAAATCTGGAGAATGGTATCAAAACTAATAAAAGAAAAACAGAGGAAGAACAGAAGACATATGTTTATCTAGTGATGAAATAGGACATTGTAGATGAACCTTTTGTGTTTTATCAGTCTCAACCGTCATTTGGTATCCCTGATCAATAAGTAGCTGCTTTATCATACCTGAAAAATTTGAATATAAACAGTTGATCAGTTCTGAACGATAAATGAACCTCAAACACCCAAATGAATTGTGAAAGGAGGCTGACCTGAGAGACGTTCCAATACCTTGAGTCCGAATATTTGCATTGATCAATATCTTTAAGATCGGGAAAATAATCAAAAGATCTGATCAATCAAAGATCATAATGAATAATAAGAAAATTGAGGGAAAAGAGCAAAAATGGTTCCCCAGACGTCCGGAAAGAACGAATTAACTATCATCCAAAGCCAAAACAGACCAAATCCTACACTATCAATGCATCATATAAATTGTAAACTGACAGCTATATCAAGTTTACAGCTATTGTATACACCTTACTGTATACACATATATAATAAATATCTAAAGGAATATTTTAACTGACCTGAGAGACGTTCCAATACCTTGAGTCCGAATATTTGCATTGATCAATATCTTTAAGATCGGGAAAATAATCAAAAGATCTGATCAATCAAAGATCATAATGAATAATAAGAAAATTGAGGGAAAAGAGCAAAAATGGTTCCCCAGACGTCCGGAAAGAACGAATTAACTATCATCCAAAGCCAAAACAGACCAAATCCTACACTATCAATGCATCATATAAATTGTAAACTGACAGCTATATCAAGTTTACAGCTATTGTATACACCTTACTGTATACACATATATAATAAATATCTAAAGGAATATTTTTTGTTAAAAAAATGAAATCAGCATATTAATAATCTGATCTTGCATGCATATATATCAAGACCGATCACCCTATTAACAATAACTTTCTGCTAAAACAATTTTTATAAGAGAGTGATGATCAAGTGAAGAAAGAACTTGATAAGAGAGTGAATTAGGTTCCAAAGACTAAATCCTCCTAATTTTTATAGAACAAGTGACCCTGTTGAAGCCGAATCATGGCTGAAACAAGTGAAGAAGCTAGATGTTCTAAGGGCACTCTTGTTTTTGGAGTGGAATTAGCTAAGCTACCTGGGTTACAAATAGCCAATTGGTGTGTGATTTTTTTTGGGTGTAGTATCTCTGTTGTAATCCCGTATATACACATTGTGTCTGGTACCTCCTCCTCTCCTAGCATGTAAACTTGCGTTTGATGTGTCTTTCAATTATATGTTCAATTGTATTTTTTCAGTAAATCTTCAAGTTTTCATTCCTTTTGTTGTTTGTGTTCTCTGCATGGAGGTCATGGATTATTTTATTGAGCCTCTAGTTTATCAAGTGTGTACCACCAAAGATTTCTCAAAAGTCAATTTGTTCGTCAAAGGTCAAAACTACCAAAATTTGGAGTTGAAACTCATTTTAAACTTTTAAAGTGTAGAAAATTCTATAGGATATCTTAGAAAACTGCACAAAAATTATAAACCGAGTACTCCCCGACTATTCCTCTACTCGCTAGTCCCCGACAGACTAGCGACTTTTAGAACCTTGCAGATACTTGGGTTCAAACCTGCTCTTTGCCTTGACGAACACAGATGTGTGTCAGGCTTAAATGTTTTCTAACCACAGCATCTTGGTGTTCATTTTTTATTTCCTTACACGAAGAAGATTCTTGTTCAGTTTGCCTCTCCAAAAATAAGATTGATCAGTGTAGATTCATTGATTTCATCAGTTGAAGTTTTTCATCCAGACGGCAACATTCAACTCCTAATTTCATATATAAGATAGAATGACACAAATATATACGATTTAAATTAAACAAAACAGTACCTATTTAACACAGCTCCCAACTTCAACAACTACCACAGACACCCACCTAAGGTATTGAGGACGAATGGAATCAACTCCCATCCCACCTCGCACAGAACACAATAAATATAAGGAAAAAAGGCAGATAAATAATCATGAAAATATAAGGAAAAAAGAATATCAGATGAACATAGACACACCTACCACAGTATAACTCCCAATTACACAACTACCCCAAGAGCAACGACCTGCAAACATAGAGACACAAGTAAACATCCAGAAAACATCCATTAAAATTGAAATGTTAACAAAATAAGATTTGATGTTTATAAACATGCCCAAAACTAACTAATTCATCTTTGTTCACAGACATCCACCTAAGGTATTGAGGACGAATGGAATCAAATCCCATCCCACCTTGCACAGAACCCAATAAATATAAGGAAAAAAGGCATATAAATAATCATGAAAATACAAGGACAAAAGAAGATCAGATGAACAAAGACACACCTGCCACATAATAATACTCCCGATTACACAACTTCCCCAAGAGCAACGACCTGAAAACAATAGAGACAAAAGTAAACATCCGGTAAACATCCATTAAAATTGATATGTTAACAAAAAAGGTTTGATGTTTATAAACATGCCCAAAACTAACTAATTCATCTTTGTTCACAGATTCCCTCAACTGATAAGGATCTTCCCATTATTCTTTCAATATGTTCCAGAGCTGGCACCTACGAGTAATCAGTAAGAAGTTTTCAAGCAACCACTCAAAGCTCAATCACAATAGTGGAATCCATCACCAATTGCATCTGTTAAGAGAAAATTGAAATGTATATTCACCTCCTGCTGTAAATTTGAATAATGCGAGACTGTAACTGTCATGCCTCATCTAAATGAAAGAAAATACATGATCTTTTTCAAGAAAAGCTGAGGCCTCAATCAAAAAAGACCGAGCAAATCCAATCCACAATGACCATCGTCATTTTGTATCCAGAGAAACAAAGGAAGATGAAGAATAACAGACAAAATTAATTTGGTAGATGAAAATCAATTTAAGTGCGAAGAAAAGGGTTTTGATTACAAATCATCTCACACGTGCTTCTGAACTGCTATTCACTCTCACTTCTCCAGCCTCAGACCCATCTTCCACCTCACATGGAAAACCCAGAAACTCAGTTATTAGAATCTTGAACAAGAATCAAAAATAAAATGCATACAAAACCAAATATCATTATATTTTTCACTTTATCAATGCTAGTCTCTCTCTATCTTTGCATTTTCTTCTAGTCTCATTGACTCCCATTATTACTCATTACGAACCATATTCAGATTATAGAACTAACCCAACAAAACAAAGTGGAGAATTGTAAAGCACTCACCAGAGCTTAAAGCAATTGGCGCTGGGATATCAATAACTAAAAACAAAATCCAAACTCCGACTGAAAAGCAAAGAGAAAAAGGACCAGCTCAAATTCAAAAACATTAAAAGTGAAAATCGAGGGATAATTGAAAGGATTACCATGGCCTCAAAAGGAGACGAAGTCACTATTGTCCAGAACAAGCCAAAGTCCTCTTGACCATAGTTTCAGAAGCTGATACTGTAACAACAATAAGAAAACACATAATCAGAATTCAATTTACACACCCGAACTAAAAACTGGATAGCGAATTTGTTGAAGGTATACAGCAGGCCTCAAAAGGAGACGAAGTCACTATCGTCCAGAACCAGCCAAAGTCCTCTTGACCAGTTTCAGAAACTGATACTGTAACAACAATAAGAAAACACATAATCAGAATTCACTTTATACACCCGAACTAAAAGCTGAATAGCTAATTTGTTGAAGGCCTCAAAAGGAGACGAAGTCACTATCGTCCAGAACCAGCCAAAGTCCTCTTGACCATAGTTTCAAAAACTGATACTGTAACAACAATAAGAAAACACATAATCAGAATTCACTTTATACACCCGAACTAAAAGCTGAATAGCTAATTTGTTGAAGGTATACAGCAGGCACACATGGGATACTGCAATCAACTTACATCACTTAAACCTCATCGAGAGACCTCAGACTCCAGCATCCATAAAATCCCTTTCAAAATCATGACACAATCACTTAGAATCCAACATCACCGATTCGATCAATTACAGAATGAAACTATCTTTTAATCATGCCTAAACTTTCTTCCTATAAGCAGACAGGTTTGTGTAAAATGGATTAAAAATGAATGTACGAAAACTATATTTTTATCACTATTTCTAGAAACCTTGTTCTGGCATCAAATAACGTAGTACTATTTCTGTGTGCATATACATAGAAGAGAAGGGATAAAAATTTGGAAATTTAGGACACAGCTTCAGTTACCTTTCTAGTTTTACTGCAACGTAGCAAAGATTGAAGGCATATGCATATATGCATGTACACACCTCTAATAGAAACGATGTCTTGTCCTCCTCTTGATCACAATGAGAAAAGAGCTCTCACAACATTTGGAACCTGCAAGGTTCCAAATGAATTAAAAATGGATTAAAAATGAATGTACGAAAACTATATTTTTATCACTATTTCTAGAAACCTTGTTCTGGCATCAAATAACGTAGTACTATTTCTGTGTGCATATACATAGAAGAGAAGGGATAAAAATTTGGAAATTTAGGACACAGCTTCAGTTACCTTTCTAGTTTTACTGCAACGTAGGAAAGATTGAAGGCATATGCATATATGCATGTACACACCTCTAATAGAAACGATGTCTTGTCCTCCTCTTGATCACAATGAGAAAAGAGCTCTCACAACATTTGGAACCTGCAAGGTTCATTTCTTAGATGTTGATAAAATTGGATAAACACTAAAGGAAAAAATACCAAGTATGTCAATGACCCCAATAAGTTTAGAGAAAAGCCATAAAACCTCTGAGAGTATGAGGATACCGGGGTCTGTAGCATCTTCAATAAGATGAACATTGATGTTATGAAATTTTTCATATCATTTTGCAAAACATAAGAAAGCTTATTGAATGAAATCTCTAATATTTTACTGAACTAAATATGGGTTAGCAACTGATATTAAAAGTAACAGGAATATTTCTTTCTTTATTTTACTGGAAATACATAAGTTGACAACAATTTATAAATATAAGGAAGCTTATTGTATGAAATATGACATTTTATTTAACTGAATATGGTTTAGCTGCTAATATTAAAAGTAACAGGAAGATTTCTTTCTTTGATTTACTGGGAATACAGTTACAAATCGCCTTCTCTCTCTTTCTGAATATATTAGTGACCCAAAGCAATTAATACAAAACATAAAATAAGGGCAGGTCTGGAGGGGTACCTTCTGATATATCAACAATTTAGCATATATTAGAAATAGATGGAGGTCATAGCTTATTGCTCATAGTTTATATAACCAAACCAAAAGCTGGAGGGGTACCTTCTGATATATCAACAATAGATGGAGGTCATAGCCTATAGCTCATAGCTCATATAACCAAACCAAAAGCTCATAGCTTGATCAACCACACCAATGGAAGCCATCACCAATTGCAACCCCGTACCATGCCACCATCACATTTAAATGTCATAATTAAAATAAGAAAAACATACACCACAAAAAAAACAAAAAATAATTTCACAATCAAGTTCTCAGATACCCAATTTAAAACACCACATATACCAGATATTGTAAACTACTTCAAGGAACATTACTATTTTAATAATTGTGCCTTGTTTTACCAAAAACCAAAACATTCTAAACAAAATATGACTGTCAAATCATAATATACATAGCAGAGTAATAAGAATTTACCATGAGAATTCATTTAAATGAAAGACAGCTTGGTACCCTCCTAGCCTTCCCCATATGCAATCTTCAAATAAATGCAATTAAATGACACCTATAAAATTGCAAACCTATTGTGCCTATGTCAATGTCCAACAACTGATTAACGCCGATAATGTAAATATTAATTAAGAGAGCAGCAACTACTGCCTGAAAATAAAAGACTCGGTCTGTAAGAGTAGCAGCAGCCAAACGCAACGAGGGTGAAGAGCACCCCAATAATCCAAGAACAGATTTAACAAAACTAAATGCATTGCAAATTTGGAGAGGGAAAAGTGTTTTTTTTTCTTTTTAGGGAAAAAATTTTATGGTTATGGACACTTGATGGCTGCATGCAGTTACGAATTTGTAAAATTTAAATAGGTCACTTAGCAGCACATTGGTTATCAAATTATGGATGTTCTAAGATAAAAGGGAACTGTTCTAAGGTATGAAAGAAGTTTGTAACAGGAGAATCGGCAAAGGGACTAACAATCTACCTTCAGTAAAGATAGAACCAAGGACCATTGAAAATATGAAAGAGAGAAGAAAACACAAACCTGTAAATATATTAGGGGATAACATAAGGGTCAAATTCCTTGAAAACATCTTTATTCATGTGAACAGAATCGGAGATTGGCTTTTAGAATGAAGCCAAGGACTTGTTTTTACTTGAATTCCATCTATGAGAAATTTTCTCGCAACTTTTGTAAATGACCTTGTGTATAACCTGCAAGATCAACCCAAGCATAAAATCATTAACTTCTAACTTTGTTAGTAACACAGAAAACCAAAAACCAAGAATTTGGTATAAAATAAAGTGAAAGATGAACATGCAAAAGGTAATCACCAAAATCCAGAACTTAGGTCCAAAATAGTGTGGGAAAAAAAATTACCGTCACAACTTTGATGGAGAAGGAAAAAAATAAACAACCCCTCTCTCCTCCACAACAATCCGACAAAACTCCAATCAGCTGGAAAGCTAGGGAAACAAACAACTCAATCGAAAAGAATACAAGTAAACCAAACCGAATTGAATAGTACAAAAATAAAAAAGCAAAATCAGAAATCCAAAACCACTTACCCGAATTCTTCTTCCTGTAGGCTGTAGGTGAGCACAAAAGTATCCTGACTAAAGAGTATTAGCATAAAGAAAGTATCCTGACAAAAGTTCCTTAAAGAATTTTTTGTTGAAACTTGTCCCAAACGAATCCCTAAACCCTATATGACACCATGAAAAAGAGAGCTACATCTAAGTGAATCAGTGACCTATTTTTTTCTATATCTGTAACCTTAACTACAACTGCCACTCAGCAAACAGATTAAAGAGCTATGTCTCCTTTTTCCTTTCTCTTTTCTCTTTTTATTTACCACCGAAACTGTTTCCAAATGTCTACCCTTCACATATACAATTTAACATTTATTTGACTGCCTCACAGTTTGTGTTTTCAAGTTCAATATTTTTAAGGATCATGGTACATAAATTAAAATTATTACAAATTTAATAATATGTTGATTGCCTCAAGTAATCCCCAGATACATATTAAAAGTTAGTAGCCTCATTAACAACAAATATTATAGATACTAGTTAAATGCCCGTGCTTTGCTGCGGGTTTCTGATTTTGACTGAGAAGATAAACATGTGAAATCATCAAATCAAATAAGGGATTACAACTATATAAATTTGGCATTCATTTAGATTTGCGATTTGCATTGAGACTTAAGAGTAAACTAATTTTTGAAACCCAAACTCAGAACAAGTACAAAAGTGAGAAGGAAGATGAAGACAAAAAAATGTCGAAAACATATCCAAAAGGTCAAAAATCAAAAATGAAATCTGAACTGACAGAGCCATTTATTTATTGTGCTCAACAAAATTCAAAGTGAGCAATATACACACCCCTAATCATTATAAGCTTTACCAACCCTAGTTCTTTTTAACTAGCATCAATTATGAAGCCGAAGCAAAAAAAATTGCAATTCAAATTTCAAAACTGTACACATAATGCTCTATATCAAGTGTGACGTGTTACCTGTGTCTACAACTGTCACGTAAACCCTATAGCTATGTAGAAAGGGTAAAAGTCAGTAAACAATCTAACTTATAAATGAATGAAACTAAGTTGTTACTGGTCTTTTCTGAAATTGAAAAGATATGACAAGGTAAGCATCTGAAATTTACTTTCAATACACAAACAAAACAAATGACCGAAATTTCTCTCAACTGTCAACGTAGATTTCCAGCCTGAGCAAGTGTGACGTGTTACCTGTGTCTACAACTGTCACGTAAACCCTATAGCTATGTAGAAAGGGTAAAAGTCAGTAAACAATCTAACTTATAAATGAATGAAACTAAGTTTTTACTGGTCTTTTCTGAAATTGAAAAGATATGACAAGGTAAGCATCTGAAATTTACTTTCAATACACATAAACAAAACAAATTACCGAAATTTCTCTCAACTGTCAATGTAGATTTCCAGCCTGAGCATGTATCACAAAAAAACAAACATACCTTCAGGTCTCACGGTTTCTGAAATTGAAAAGTTATGAAAAGGTAAGCATCTGAAATTTACTTTCAATACACATAAACAAAACAAATTACCGAAATTTCTCGCAACTGACAACGTAGATTTCCAGCCTGAGCATGTATCACAAAAAAACGAACATACCTTCAGGTTTCACACTCCCTATAATGCTCTGCAGAAATTTAGCTGAATTAGGTACACTGCCTCTCATTCCGAAATTTAGCCGGAAGGCTTTTAAATCACAAAAGAATGAAGGTTTCATTCTTGGAGCTGAATTTAAGAGAGGAAATGTGTTAACTTAGATTAGCTGGAGTGAAATAATACTTTTTATGATATGAAACGATAAGTGCATTACTAATTTTAAAGATTATATGTAAAAGTGAAATTGATGGAGATGTATTGGTCATTGGTTGTCACTGGTTATTATACGATTATTAGCACAAAATCTTTCAAATTTTTAATTTACTGTCTAGTTTTACATTCAGACAATCACATAAACATGGCATAATTATCACACCAGTTCAATATAGTTGACCACAGTAAAACCTTTCTTAACCAAAATATGATATACCAATGTTGCGAAAGGAGATTCAATGATAATGATCTCATATGATTAAGGGTTTAGAAAAAAAAACAGAAAAATTATTTGAGAATAATTCCAACAAATGAAACATACACAGAGAAATCGGCTTTCTATCTCCCACTATTCTTAGTTATTAAATTAATCAGCTAAATTGAGCTTTCTAATTAGACTACACTGGACACACTAACAATTTGGAATCTGCTACAGAACATGGATTTAAATTAGATTCAAAAACCATACCACATAGTTAAACTCGTAGTTGAGCAACCCACAGTGCAAGTCATAGCTCGATAAAAAAGAAAAAAACAGCAACAGTTAAAGGCAGTACCTTGCTTCATAGTTCATGTTATTTCAGCTTTAGAGAACTCATAGTACCTTCTCTAAAGCTGAAATAACATGAACTATGAAATCCTCTAACGCTTGGAATAACTGTTTAATAGATTTCATTTCCTTCTCTAAAGCTGAAATAACATGAACTATGAAATCCTCTAACGCTTGGAATAACTGTTTAACAGATTTCATTTAATCATAGCTTGAAGTTATTAACAGTATACGGACTAATTTGGAACAATCTATTACCTCTCGCTCTATGTACAAAAACATAAAAGACATCAAAAGGTCATATTACCTTGCAACTTCAAGAAACATCATTCCATTTGATTGAAACCGAGTTTTGAAACTGAAAGCGTATACTAAAGTATACTTATAGGAGAAACCAACATTATTTTTCTGTATTAGATCTAAACTGCAGAAATTCACCAAAAAAATGGCAGTCCACTACACATTCAACTCCATACAAATGTAATAAAGTTCTAGGAACTGAATTTGTACATAAACAATAAAAAGAAAGGACATAACTGTTTTCACTTTGACAAATTCAATTAGCTTTAAGTATGAGTTTTAGTGACCAATTTGACTATATATCAAAGAATACTTGTGTATGAGTATTAGTGACCTATTTGATCTTATATCAAAGAATACTCGCATCAAAACTCATAAGTTACAATGAGCAAAGTGAATTTTTATTATCGTTTCAAATAAACATACCTTTAGGCTTCAAGGGCAGGCATTCCATTTAATCCTCTGCATGTACCATGATTGCATAGTCCTCATCCTGTAAATACATAACAGATACATATCCTGTAAATACAATTTGTAGAGCCCATCGATAGTATGCAAATTGACCAACAAAGCATAATCCTTTCTATCACCTAACTGCTCTATGATTCAAATGAAATTTCCTTATTTTCAATTATTTTCAGCTACTCATTCTTCAGTTCATCTCTTTACCTCAGCATAAACAAAAAAACAAATACCAGAATTAATTTTGGTTTAACGAAAGGATTGTTGATCTAATGGTGAATACAAAATTCAATGTGAAAGACAAATTACTTACCAAATTTGTAGGATTTGAACCTGATTGCCTTTCCACTAAGCTCCACAGCTGCACATTAATCACCAATAAGAATTTTTTAAGCACATTAAACAGCAAACTCTAATAACTTTTTAACCTTTACAATACTAAATACAAAAGTAAAGAAGCAAACCTCTTATGAACCTCAAAAACAAAGGAACCGATGCTATTAAGGCCTCTTGCTGAGACCAAACCCCAGTAACATTGATACCCTGAACAAAAACCCAAAATTTTGCTACGAACATGCAAAAGGTAATCACCAAAATCCAGAACTTATGTCCAAAATATTGTGGGAAAAGAAATTATTGTCACAACTTCGATGGAGACCGAACCCCAGTAGCATTGATACCCTGTACAAAAACCCATAATTTTTCTATGAAATAAAGTAAGTGAAAGATGAACATGCAAAAGGTAATCACCAAAATCCAGAACTTTATTTCCAAAATAGTGTGGGAAAAGAAATTACTGTCACAATTTCGATGGAGAGGATAAAGGGCAAAACTAAACAATCTCTCGCTCCCTATCCACAACAATCAGAAAAAAACTTCAATCAACTGAAATGCTAGGGAAACAAACAACCCAAACCAAACCCAATCGATCAGTACAAAAATAAAAAAAGCAAAAGCAGAAATCCCAAACTCCTTACATAAATTCTTCTTCCACTTCTTACAAAACAATTCTTCTCCCTCTCCATCAGATGATTCTAATACAGAGAGAAACCAGATAACATCAGGCATGTATAAGAAAATTAATCTTATTCATGCAAAAACAGCTACAATTAAAGTAAAGCAAAAAAAATCAATTGAAACCGGTCTTAACTTTTACGTGGCCACTTCTTTCTAGCACCACAGATTGATCCAATAACATTCTTTCAGACTGAAACAACAACATAACTTGAGTCAGCATAGATATACTAACTACATATGCACTTCAGTAAAATAAAAAACAAACAAAAACCTGATCAAGAAAAGGAAGATATACCAAGCATGCCAATGACCCAAATAAGTTTAGAGAGGGCATGAAACTTCTGAGAGAATGAGATTACCAGGGTCTGTAGCATCTTCAATAGGATAAACACTGATGTTATTACTGATTTTGCACATCCAAACTAGAAAATTTAATTTAGCATGGAGGAATTCCTACCATATATCCAAACTAGAAAATTTAATTTAGCATGGAGGAATTCATACCATATATGAAAAAAACCAACAGGAAAGAAAAAGGAAACAATATAACAGAAGAATAAACTGCCAATCTATAACCAGTTACCGGTATTTGTTAACTCTTCATATTTAAGTCCCTTGATTTTGATACTGCCCTTCCCCTGCTAAGTTCTTGCATGTGCTCTTCCCTTTAAATTAAAAGCCTGTAACCAAAGACAATAATTGACAACTTGATCAAATGGACATGACAGTATTAACAATTTGGAGAGTGAGAAGTGGGCATTTTATACCATTAGAAAATTTCTTCTCAAAGAGATAGATGATCTTTAACAATACCTTATGCATCTAGTTCTTCGACAACACAATTTTAACAACCCCAGGCCCTGCTACAGTGAACGACTATTGTTTCTGATTCAAGAAGGTTTTCCGTGTTTTCCTACATATATTAAAATCACTACTGAAATCTTCTAAAAGACAAAAAAACAATCATTACTGCTATCAACTCGACATCCCTATTTGTAAAAATGAAAGGAATAAATTTGTAAAACAGATGCAGCAATACTGAAGTTGAAGACCGATTTCAGTAGGAGACTTGTAATCAAACCAATTTCTACCCAACTAAGTTCAAGTTGAGAGATGAGGGCTACCCTCAATTAAGACCCATGTCTTGTTCAGATTGAAACAGACAAATATCCATATATAACCTGAACCCACCAAAAATTGGATCTTATATAATTCTAATTAAACAATGAACACCCAGTTCAAATTGAAACAGACAAATATCCATATATAACCTGAACCCACCAAAAATTGGATCTTATATAATTCTAATTAAACAATAAACACAGAATTTGCCTTCTTCAATCTCAAAGCCAATTCCAAACCCAAACAACCCAAATGGGTTTTCAAGGCAACGAAATCATCAACTCCACACCACCAATTAATCAATCCACGGCAAATCAAACCAAGGCATACGAGAGAGAATTACCGAGAATTGGGTCTCCGGGCGGAGAACAGGAACAACGCGGGAGAAAGGCTCAGCGGAAGAAAATCGAAGATGAGAAACGGCAATCGCCGCGGCTAGCTGTCGACTCCATCTCTCTCACGTCTCTCTCCTCTCTTTCTCTGCTTTACAGAAATATCTGTCCTCTCTCTCTCTGCTTTATGGGTTTTAATGAAAAGAATAAAAAAGAAACAAGGTCGGCAACGGCTATATTCCTCCTTTTTTTTCTCTTCTTTTTTTTGTACAAATGAGGTTTTTTTCTTTTCGTTATAGAAAAAAAGACATAACATATTATATTTGTTTTAGGCCTCTTTGGCTTCGTTTGTAACCAAAAAAAATTATATATTTTTTTATTTTGTTTATTTTGATTGGGAATTATTTATTACTTTAATATTAAAAAAATGTCATTTGAGCACCCTAATCATAAAAAATAATCCTCTAGTTTTCCACTTTTTAAATGAGGCTGTTTTTTTAAATACAATCTCATATAAAGGTGCACTCCTACAAAATTATTAATGCTAAGAAAGGGCAATGCTACAAAATTATTTTCGCTATTTTCATTCATGTTATACTCTTCTGTTTCACTAATAGAAACTCTCTCTAATAATTTGTTTCTACTCTCTTTCTTCTCTCAAACTTTCTCATCGATTTAATCGGAGATTCATTATCCACCTTGATTCTGATATGGGGACCTAGATCGGGTTGGACCGCGGCCAGCTGCCTTCGATATCTGAACTTGCCTTTGGCAATGTTTACGACCTCCGCTCCTTCCTCTCTGCCTTCTTCGGCTGCATCGTCACTAACTTTCACTCCCTTTTTTGGTCGAAACTTTCACTCCTTTCTTCTGTTTGATTTTTTATTTCAGTTTCAACTACATGAGAAGCGTCGGCGTCGATGTCGTCAGAGTAGCTTCACAGTGATGAGGAAGACACTGCGTGATTAAGCTCGGTCGAGGACTTTGCGGTGGAGCATGGCGATGAACTCGTTAGGAAGGAGGTGATTCACGCCAGTGCATTATCTTCTCTGATGACAGTGAGTCCTTTCATTTCTTTATTCTTGCTTGTTCTTGCTCACAGCTTATTCTTGAACTAGATTGTTATTTTTTTCATTTGTTTTTGCATGTTAGATTTGTTAGTTTAATAATGTTGGTGTACATGGATCAATGCTACTGTGGGTGATGAACCTAATAGGGGTGGTCAGGATGCGAACCACGACTGATCGACAAAGCTCCGATTAGATGCAGGGCGCGGCCTGAGGCGTGACATTGAGAGGCAGTGGGAGAAAATTTCTCCATTTGATTTGGGTTTTAGGGTTTCTAAGGTAGACACCCCTAAAACTTTTCTATTTATACCTCTTTAAACAAACGACAACAAACTTCCTCTGAACGTAACTATTAAGACCCATCCTAGATTAACCCCTTTAACCCGAAGTAAATTCTGCAGGAACCACCTCAAGGGAACTTTTTACCGAAACCCCCTTGAAATTGACCTGCAACCCAACTAAGCACTTCCATAATAATATAAAATTCAATCCCAGCACCCGCAGCCACCCTACTCCCAAAATCACATCTTACACTTCACCAATAAAATAAACTAAGCTAAGCTGGGGTAATCAGAGCAAATCTACAAGGAAGTGCTACCTAAACAAAACATGATTGTGTCGGTTGATTATTTGGCTATGCCTCGTCTTTTTTACGCGCGACCTCCTTTCAGCAATCATGCATCACTGGGCATTTGAAAACGAAGGGCCCAGGGAAGAACATTTACAAAAAACAGGACGTTAGAGTGAGTGAAAAATAATAATAATATCCAGACGTGAGAAAATATCTTAATTTAACGTTCTTATTCTTATTGTTCCAAGAAATCATTTATGCATGCCTCTTTGGGAAAGAATCTCAAATAATCCTCTCGAAAAACAAAACATCATTTGTCAATCTCATTGGCTTAAAAATTAGTATTAAAATAGGAGAAGAGATTTCACTATGACGGAGAGTCTCTCAGACTAGGGTCGGAACCTTTAAAGCTACTAAGTAATATGACGACCCTTCATAGCAGAGAGATTCCACCATGAGGATGAGCCTCTCAGGCTAAGATCAGAACCCTATAGGACTACTATTTCCCCACTCCACTTCCTCAAGTGGGGGCCGTATGGCTAGCTAACATCTTTATATATATGACGACCCTTCATGTTGAAGAAAACAAGCAAATACGAAAAGTCATTATTATATGACTCCTCCCTTGTAAATTAAAACATGCATCTTATGCATAAGGCACGATTCCCCGACCGTCCTCAAAACTATGGCCATAAAACAAACATTCCAAATTTAATCAATATAACACAGATTTCAGCCGACATAACATAGGGGCTTACGAAAGGGGAGCAACCCACCTTCTCGGCCCTACCGGCTCACAGATAAAAATGATATTGTTTAGTATAAAAACACGTCATGCATTAATTCAAAAAAAATGTCCACTCACAGATTTAGGCCTTAGCCTGACGAAATCCGAATCGCTTCTCAAGGGAAAACTTTTCATCTTCTGTTCAACGAATAATAGTAAATCTCAATTGTCAAACGAATAATTATTTAAAATTAGCAATAAGGTTACCATCGGCCAAAACTCTCAAACTTAATTAAGAAAAATCCTCGACCTCCAACATTAGCTTAGTAGTCTTTAAAATATTTCTTAAACCTTAACTGGTAATAACCTTAAATGTGGTAGCTCCGTCGCTGACATAAATTCTGGCAACCTCCAATCGCCACCAAATTTTAACAGTGCTTCGTCTCAACATTTTGAACAACTTTGTAGTTTAGATCGAAGACCAATTCCGCCTCTAACTAGGTCAATCAAAACACTATTCAAAAATCCTAAATTTTTAAACATAAAAACTTCAAATCTTTGATTCCCCCACACTCCAAATCAATCCACTAAACTTTAGGGGTGAGTAGTACTCCTAACACTCATTCCAATCATATATAGAACTCAAAAATTGGTGGCCTGAGGAGGGATAAATCCGATCTAGATCTCATACTGTACACCCGGTAATCAACTTGAAATTTCTCCTAAACCATGACGAGATAGGTCGAAAAGCTTAGCTAGAATTGAAGCAGACTTAGAGACGCTCCTTTTGAGACAGGTGCGGCAGCCTGGGTCGGCGGCGGCGACGTCGAGAAGGTCTGGTAGCCCTTTTTTGGGGTTTTTTCTGGAATGAGCTATTTATAGCGTATTTGCAAAATTACTCATATGCCCCTAACTTTGGACCCATATAACTCCTTCATACCAATTCCGATTTTAGCGTGCTATCGATGTCCTCTACAACTTTCATGAAGAAACTTTTTCCAAATTCGCGACTTACAAAAAGTCAACTTTACGAACATTATACGGTCAAACAATTACTTTAAATGGTTAAAGACCAAAGTAACCAACCGGAAAATAATTCTAGGATCGGGATGTGACAGTAACTTTCACATACAATATCCCTATGCTTGACAAAAATAGGGACACATGCTAGCTTATTTGGCATTGGTGTTCATCCTAAAAAGTTCAATTTATCCCTTCCAAAATTAAGGTATGTTATGCTTTAAGTTTCGAAAATAAAAAAGAGTGAGTTCTAGCATTCTAGAGCTCATTAAATCTATGGTGCAAATTAGTTTAAGAACAAACAATGAGAATTCAGTGATTATAACCAATAAAATGAATTAAAATTTGCAATAAGCACTCAAAAACAAAGGCAAAATAGGCTCAAAATCTCACATTAAGTCTCTCCTCCACACTTAAAAATTTGGATTTTAAAAATTTTCAATTATTTTTTTAATAAGGATTCAACAAACATGTAAGTCTCTCCTCCACACTTAAATTCTACATTGTCCTCAATGTCCACAAAATAATTTGTAGAATTGAAGTGTGAAGTAGGAAACAAACAAACAAAACAAACAAAAAGTAAATGAGAAGAAAGGAGGGGAAAACAAATATGCGTTGATGGCTCCACAGCTTCGGTTGAATTGGGTCGTCTCCAAAGCAGCGCTTAATATTTAGAGTCTTTCAGCCTAGACTTTGTACCTCTATTTTAGTTTTGTGTGAGTTGCGCAACTTGGAAGGTACTTCCTCCGCTGATTTGTTCTTCTAAAACCTTGTAGCAAGGCTTCAATTGTGGACATTCACCTTATACGCCTTTTAATGAGTTTAAAAATAAAGGTCAATCATCTTCAACTCATTGCTGGTCACTTCACTTCTCAACGACTAACTTCCTTTAGATATAACTTGGAATTCAAAACGGGGTGTTAGTAGGTGAAAAGTGAATAAAATGCAGAATGAATGTTATGCAAAAATGTTTGATAATGACATGCAATGTAATGAATAAGAATGCAATAAGGTGATGATGAATTATTTTTTTGTTTTTACGTGGCATCAGACTCGACATTTACAAAGTTCATTTTATTTACTCTCAAACTCATATCTTAAGAAGTAAACCATAGTGGCATTCGACCTAGGTATTACATCTATACATAAATACATTCCATGGTTTCAGAAAGCTTGGATGGCCAGGTCAAGATGAAGCTGGTAGGACTTGTTTTAGTGAACTATGGAGGTCGAAACCTCTATCGCGCTTACGCACAGTCTATAGTCCTTTGAGATCTAATTTTGGTCTCAGTCATTCAACTTGGCCTAGACACCACCCAATGTGCCCCTTACTCAGCTAGGAAGCATTTGTGTGTTAGACAGCTCTACAAGAGTTAATAAGAACCGCATTCAACCTCAAGAGACCTTCAATATGGTACTAATGAAGGGTTTAGATCCATATTAACTAAAGTGACCTTACTCTATTCCGATAGTTTACAACCTATGATATATACCTGAAAACAGATAAAATAAACGACCGTTAGTCAAAATTAACTATGTAAAAATAAATAAACAAAATTAAAATGGCACATTATAAACAAGAGACTTTATAGTCCCCAACAACGGTGCCAAAAATTGACGTGTTCCGAAATCAGGACGCATAACAATTTAAGAACCCTTTTTGACAATCGTAGTATAAGGTAAATAAGGTTCGATCAATCCGGGGACTAAGGGTGCTCCTGTCACAATGGTTAAACAAGTTAGTAAGTAACAAAATAAGTATGTACAAGTATTATTTACAAAACAATTATTTACAAAGTACAATTACAAAGATTTACAGATATTTATTTACAAATTTACGCATGATACAATGTGATCAAAGGGGGGGTTGGTTTGGTTTCTAACATCATAAAAACAGAAAATAAAAACTAAACTAATATGTATAAGTGATCGATTCATTCAACACATCAATTAGAGAGAAACTCAAATTCTGACCACACATCAAAGATCATGTTTCAACCTTAACAATCTGATAACATGCGAATTCAAAAAACTAAAAACAATCTCAAGAATACAAGCCTACGAGGTCATGCACCTTATTGTCACTTACTTTATTCCTAGTATAGAACGTCTAGAACTAGGGCATTTTACATGTCGATGTTATCAATACTAAAAGTATATGTCTTCAAACATGCAAATCATTAAGCTTTATGGAACGAGATTGAATACAACTTTATATCATAACAAAAATTGCATAGTGTACGAATTCAACCATATCAGGGACACGGCTTCCACCACTGGAGATCTACACTTACCTACGAGGCTTAGCATAAATCATGACACTAGTTAGCAAGCATTCTAACATATGGTATATCAAACAACATCGCACACTTTTTAATCTTATGAATAGACAACATTAGATTGCTAAACTATCATGAGCAAAACTTTAACATGCTTTACTAAAATATGAATCCACTAATACTATAACAAGCGAAACAAACATTCAAATCCAAGTTTGAAATCCGAATTCATGCTTTCAAATTTGTAAAGAAAACTAAACAAAAGTAAAGGCACAGTTTACACATTAGCGGTCTTTAAGAAGCTTGACGATGTCTAAGAGGTGCACACGGCTTCAAGGCTTCTACACTCCAAGGATGTTGCTCATTGACGCGTCCGACAATGCTTTGACAATGGAGGAAAGCTCGTAATGGAGGAGAATGCTCGGCAGAGTTTTGGTATTTCTCTAACTTTTTGTGTGAATGAATGATGACTTTTTTTATGTAGAGAGCCTCCTTATATAGTGGTCGAACCTTCCTTATGTAGAGAGCAAGATTAGGAAAAGTAATTTTGAATTTTAGTATTAGGCGCAAATAGGCTTAAAAGTGCGCCTAATATTATTCAAAATTATAAATCGACGATTATCGAGCTTATTAGAGTTTGATCCCTGTCGATTAGTCAGACTGTCGGATTCTTGGTAGGGTCTTTCGGGGAACCTTTCCTTCAATTTATAATTAAATTATAATTGATATGTGTGCTTGGTGTGCCATTGAATGTTTAACTCTTGGATGTTTAATACTTTCGTTTAAAAGCATGTTGTATCGCTGAACTACGAGTGGCTTGATCCCTGAGCACAGGATACGTAGGCAGTCTGACCAGGATTCAGGTGCAGTCACAAATAATATCTAGACCCTAGATTCTTTGAAATAGTTTGTATTGAAATCCAACTCAGTAATTGGGATAACCTCAGGTATAGTGAGGATTATTCGGTGTCATTTGGATTAGATGAAAATGGGTTGGGTAAAGGGTTATCCCTTCTCAAGGGAGATTACGAGAAAATCTATTTTGGGATAAGTCCCGCACGTTCTACCCCAAGTTTTGGGAGGTAAAATCGGGTTGGAGCGTGACAAATGGTATCAGAGCTTAGGTTCAAACCCTCGGACCATAGGATTGTGGGAATCAAATAATTTTCCGAATTGTGTTTATTGGATTATATTTATAAATATGGTTTGTGACAAAAATTGATATATTATTGGGGTCGTCAGATTCTGTTTGGATTGTGACAAAAATTAATTTTCCGAATTGTGTTTATTTGGATTATATTTATAAATACGGACCTTAGCTATATATTATTCAGGTCGCCCAATCGTAAGGATGGAAATTAAATAATGTCTACATTAAAGTGTGAAATGTGTTTTTGTGGTCAAAACGATATATTCACATATTTTGAGGAGGAAATGTGAGTGGACTTTTATTTTCAAATATATTGTATGTAACTGATTTTTATTAAGTTTCTTTTTTAATTATGAGAATTTCCTTCATGTTGATTTTTATGGTGATTTTGGGAAACTTTGGGAATTTAATATTTTTCAAAAGTAAGTGAGTCAGGAAAGAGATTCCTACCTTTCTCGTGGATTTTAATTGATTTTTCCGGAGTATGGTTTTAAATTGTTATCACCATTTTGGGGTTATAGAGGGGGATGATATTTTAAAATGGAGAAACTTGGCTCTAAGATTTAATGATTTAAAGTAAAGTCAGAAAACCGGTTTCGAATGTCTGAGACTGTTTTAAATCCAATTATTTTAGGTGAAAAGTCATGGGTGATTTTGACTTAGATTTTGATTTAATTCACCATGGGGATTTTTCAAGTATATATAGCTAGCATGGACCCTCTCTGAATAGAGATGGTCAAGCGACCCTCTTTGGATGTAGCAGGCCAAGACCCTTTTCGGTGGTAGCAGGTCATGAGGACCCTTCTGAATCGATCAGGTGAAGACCCTCTTCGGTGGTAGCTGGTCAGGAGGACCCTCCCGAATCGAGCAGGGCAAGACCCTATTCGGTGATAGCAGGTCATGAGGACTCTCTTGAGTAGAGCAGGTCAAGACCCTATTCGGTGGTAGCTGGTCAGGAGGACCCTCCCGAATCGAGCAGGGCAAGACCCTATTCGGTGATAGCAGGTCATGAGGACTCTCTTGAGTAGAGCAGGTCAAGACCCTATTCGGTGGTAGCTGGTCAGGAGAACCCTCCCGAATCAAGCAGGTCAAGACCCTCTTCGGTGGTAGCAGGTCATGAGGACCCTCCCGAATCGAGCAGGTTAAGACCTTCGGTGGTAGCGGGTCAGAAAGACCCTCTTCGGTGGTAGCAGTCAGAAGGACCCTCTTCAGTGGTAGCGGACAGAAGGACCCTCCCGGATGGAGCAGGTCAAATGATCCTCTCCAGATAGAGCAAGTCAAGGGGGCCTTCTCCGTAGAGAGCAGCCAAGTGATCCTCTCGGATAGAGCGGGTCAAAGGGACCCTCTCCATAGAGAATAGTCAGGTGATCCTTTTCGAATAGAGAAGGTCAAGGTAGACCCTATCAAGATTGAGCTGATCGGGTTTTATAGATCTTTCGGAATTGAGTTTGACTTATAGAACCTCTTCCGGAATTAAGCGGGTCAGAATATAAGGATTTATTGGTAACCTGCGAGGCTTATTGTTATGGTGACGATTCTCCCTATATCTAATTGCTAGCATTGGCGATCATTATAATATGTTTTGCTACCGCCAATGTATTTGGTGGAATTTTTTTCATATATTTTTTGTTTAGGCCGATGAGATTAGTGGGTTTTCGTATTTTAATCTTTGCATATGGGATGTGGTGATATTCACGTATTTGATGGATCCAAGGAATAAAGCTGGTCGGGATAATTTGTAGCATTGGGAGTGCCCCAACCCTAGCATAGGCAGGCTCGTGGTTATTGCGATGCCTTAAGGAGATTTACTGCTATATGCATTATGTGCAATGTAAGAAATTAAGGAGCTTGCGTGTAGTAAGTGGGATAATGTGACACCTCTGTTAAATATCTGTGGGTGGTGTGGTTGTGGATTGATGAGCTTCAAGCTCCAAGGGTGGGTTGGATTGGTCGGAGTTATAGATCCCTGTTCTGAAGTTTAGGTGCTGCAGATGACTAGGTCCTGTTATAGATGGATGATACGTGTTGAGAAATATGCGTGTGAGTTTCTTTACAGGTCAGGGTTGCCCATTTTAAAGGAAGTTCTGTCTAAATTTTGGTACAATTTCTTTTAAAAGAGGTCCATGCATGGCTCTCTTGATGTTAGCATGAACATTGTAATAAGCTCCGTTAGTTTAGTCAGTATGGTATCTTTGGTGGGAATTAACGGAATACCATTATGCTATAATGTTGCTTATACGAGTAGCAATGAGGAAGTATGTGACATCTAGAGGTGGTGTGGAGTCGAACTCGTCCGACGAGATGGGTTCTCTAGTAAATGCTTAGTATACGAGAAGTCAGTGATTATGGCCCTTGGAAATTTACAAATGAGGATTTGTTTTCGAATTCTAGGGTTATGGCGTCAGTTTTGCACCCCCATATTTCTATCAGTCCATGTGATGTGATTGTGGGAGTTGGACGGATGTAATGGTCTGTAGAGGGATGACCGTCGAATGCTTGTGGATTTTAATCGCCGACGAGTTAGTTATGCCAACATAATGGCTTGGTTAGTATTGTGACCATAGAAAAGTTCGATTGAAATTTCAGGGACAAAATTTTTATAAGGTTGGGAGTTTGTCACGACCCAAAACTAATAGTTACCTGTTTATCGGGTGATAAATGTTACCAAAGAATTTTGACAACGTTCATCAGTATTATAAGTTATTGCTCGAGTTTATTTTTGAGTTATTTCAGAAATCGTAAATAGTAGATGTAATATTCTGAAGTCGTAGTACACAACATTACGAACTCGTCGGTATGCCCGGATTATTTTCTAGAGCAACGAACTATTTTCTGTGAATTATTGAAGATTACAGGTATTTTCAATTACTATTTCTGGTAACTTTTAGTTACATTTTGGGTAATTTACATTTACTATTGGTAAATAATATTTAACCTTTAAATATGGGCTGTCAGATCAAGTAGGGGTTTGATCTGGGTCGTCGATCTATAAAAGAAAGAAGAGTGTTGACCGGGGTCAGACACTCCCCTGATTCTCTCCTTCACCTCTCTTCTCCGATCGCCGTCACGGCGGGGCGTCGTCGTTAGGCCGCCTCTCGGCGTACCAGAGGTGGCCACGGCTTCGTCTTGTCATCCCCGGCCTCTTCTTGGCCTTAGGTTTCGTGGTGAAGCTACGATGAGAGAGAAAAGGAGAGAAGGTGACCGAGCTTTTGATCAAGTTTCCGATCCGGGTCACGACGACAAGCAAAATTGGTGTGGGTAGATTCGCCTTAACTTCTTGGACGCGTCTGGGGTCTTAGTTATCCAAAAGGTGCTCGGTGGAGTGAGATTTGAAAGGAAGGATCGAAAGTGGGATGCAATCCCATGAGCAGAAGGATAAGGATTTCAGAAGTGTGAAATCTGGAAACCGTGAGACAGAAGATGAAGCGATTCATCATCTGCCAACAACTCACAATCACACAACTAAGACCCAGACATATACCAAACCAAACAAAAGAATAGAAACAAGTCCACCAATAGTTGAATCTGGAAACCCCGAGGTAGTCGATGAAGTACCTGGTTGTTAGTTGTCACCTTGTCGTGAGTACCCCAATACTAAGACTTGTACTTCTTCAGTCAAACTTGTACTCATCTATTTACCTCAGCATAAACAAAAAAACAGATACCTGAATTAATTTTGGTTTAACGAAAGGATCGCTGATCTAATGGTGAAAACAAAATTCAATGCGAAAGACGAATTACTTACCAAATTTGTAGTATATAAACCTGATTGCCTTTCCACTAAGCTCCAGTGCTGCACATTAATCACTAATACGAATTTTAAGCACATTAAAATAGCAAACTCTAATAATTTTTAAGCTCTCTGGTATGGAATCACAATCTCACGCCGCAAACCCCGTACAAACTTTCGCGCCCTCCGCTACGCTCAACTCCCTAGCAAATTGATTCAATCGAGCCTCATACTCTCTGACACTCATCTACCCTTGCTCCAAGGCTGAGAACTAGAGCTCCAACTGCTCCATCAATGTACAAGGGAAGTACTTCTCCCGAAAGAGTCGTACAAACTCTTCCCAAGTCATGGTGGACACATCTCTATGTCTCTCCACACTGCTCCACCATACCCGTGCCTCATCCTTGAGAAGGTAGTAATCCGATGATCAGCTGCCAAGTAAACCTTGTTCAGGATCCATCACCTGAGGAGCACGTAAACCTTGTTCAGCATATGCACAAAACTTAAAATAACCCAACCCCTACAAACCACTCTCAAATAACCCAACCCCTACAAACCACTCTTAATCAACAAATCATAATTACGGAAACATGAAATAATATATGAGCTCAACACGGTCACCGTGTCAAATATTGCATCTCCTTGTTCACATCAACTTAAAATGTCTAGCAAAAGAAAACGCTCACTAACAGTTTAGTACAATCCGACAAAAACATAATAATTGAATCTGACAACTAAACAAAGCCTGAGGAGCATTGGAGGGCAAGGGAGAGGATAGAGCCGTGAAATAATAAATGACATGAACGTAAGCAATTTATTTGATAGAAATTAGGAGCAAAAAGGAAGTAAACAAGATTATCTTTGCTGAACTTAGCCACAGATAGAAGATTTTTACATATTGAAGGAATGTGAAAAACATTATTTAGAGTCAACTTGGAATCTCTCAAGGATAATGGGAGTGTACTGGTGGGAGATATTGTCATGGAATCACCATTACCCATAAAGACATTGTGACGGCCTCCATAATTTTGAGGATTCTGAACAGGCATAGAGGTCATGTGGTGGGTGGCTCCGGTATCAGGGTACCGGAAAGGATCATCAGGTGGAGCAAAAAGGGCTCCCGCAAAGGGACGAGCAGATGTTGGTCCAGGATTGCGATGTGGACATTGAGTTGGTCTATGATGAGATGTCATACAAGTGGGACACCACTGCGGTCTTGGGAGAGGTTCGAGTATGCCTTGTTGAGAAGGAAATTGGCACATCTGCTGCGTTTGGGCCCATGGATTATGACCTCAAGTTTTGTTACAACTATTGTATACATCTTACTGTATACATATATATAATAAATATCAAAAGGAATATTTTTTTTAAAAAATGAGATCAGCATATTATTAATCTGATCTTGCATGCATATATATCATGACCGATCACCCATTAACAATAACTTTCTACTAAAACAATTTTTTGAGCACTGCCCTCTTCAAATGCATACAGAGCTACTTAGGTTAAAACCAGCTCTTTAGCAGACTTAAATGTTTTCAAACCCTAAGTTGGATCACAGTATCTTGGTGTTCATTTTTTATTTCCGTACAAGAAGAGGATTCTTGTTCAGTTTGCCTCGAAAAATAAGATTGATCAATGCAGATTCATTGATTTCATCAACTGAAGTTTTTCATCAAGACAGCAAAACATTGAACTCCTAATTTCATATATAAGATAGGATAACACTAATATATACGATTTAAATTAAACAAAACAGTACCTGTTTAACACTGCTCTAATGACGTCAGATCCCAACTTCAATAACTACGTAAGACACCCACCTAAAGCATTGAGGACGAATAGAATCAACTCCCATCCCACCTCGCACAGAATACAATAAATATAAGGTAAAAGGCAGATAAATAATCATGAAAATAGACACACCTACGACGTAATATAACTCCCAATTACACAACTTCCCCAAGAGCAACGACCTGAAAACATAGAGACAAAAGTAAACATCCATTAAAATTGAGATGTTAACAAAAAAGGTTTGATGTTTATAAACATGCCCAAAACTAACTAATTCATCTTTGTTCACAGACACCCACCTAAGGTATTGAGGACGAATGGAATCAACTCCCATCCCACTCGCACAGGACATAATACATATAAGGAAAGGGCAGATAAATAATCATGAAAATATAAGGACAAAAGAAGATCGGATGAACATAGACACGCCTACCACATAATAATACTCCCAATTACACAAACTTCCCCAAGAGCAACGACCTGCAGACATAGAGAAAAATTAAACGTCCCGTAAACATCCATTAAAATTGATATGTTAACAAAAAAAGGTTTGATGTTTTATAAACAGGAACTAACTAATTCACCTTTGTTCACAGATACCCTCAACTGATAAGGATCTGCCCATTATTCTTTCAATATGTTCCAGAGCTGGCACCTACGAGTAATCACTAAGAAGTTTTCAACCAACCACTCAAAGCTCAATCACAAAAGTGGAATCCTCACCAATTGCATTTCTTTCAAGTGACAATAGAAAGCTATATTCACCTCCAGCTTTAAATTTTAATAAAGGGGTCTGTAACTGTCATCTAAACAAAGCTTTAAACCTTGACCCATCACTAAGAAGTTTTCAACCAACCACTCAAAGCTCAATCACAAAAGTGGAATCCTCACCAATGGCATATCTGTCCAAGTGACAATAGAAAGCTATATTCACCTCCAGCTTTAAATTTTAATAAAGGGATCTGTAACTGTCATCACAAAGCTTTAAACCTTGACCGATCAAATACACGACCCACTGACCTAGAAAGAATTCCAATCAAAAACATTTGAAATAAAACAAAAACAACAACAAAACAAAAAGTACTGAACTCTCATGGCCCAAACTAAACTAAATTGAAGCCAAACTTCATAATTTAGAAGTTAGACCTAAACTACCATAGCCCTAATTTCTTATAATTATATATCAAGAAAAGCATGACACTTGCCAGCTGAGACCTCTATCAAAAAATGACTGAGGCTAAGCACCTGTAAATCCAATCCACCATGACCATCGTCATTTTGTTTGCAGAAAAACAAAGGAAGAAGAATAAGAACTCCAAAGACAATTAATTTAGTAGATGCAGATCAATAAAATTGCGAAGAAAAGAGCTTTGATTACGAATCGAATTACACCCCAATTGCTTCTGAACTGCTACTCGCTCTCACTTCTCCTGCCTCAGACCCATCTTCCTCCATGTATGGAAACCCCAGAAACTCAGTTTTGGAAACAAATAGCAATATTAGAACCTCGAAAAAGAACCAAAAAAGAACCCAGAATTGCAAAGACAATTAATTTGGTAGATGCAGATCAATAACATTGTGAAGGAAGGAGTTCTGATTACGAATTGAATTAAACCCGATTGCTTTTTGAACTGCTACTCGCTCTCACTTCTCCTACTAAAATATTTTGGCTTCAAATCAAAGAGGATTCCCCAAAACAACCTGTAATTAAACACACAACAGAACTCTTAAAATTCACAAACGTTAAAAATTAAATCGATGGAAAATTGAAAGGATTACCCAGACCTAAAAGAGAAAAGAAGTCACAATCGTCCAGAACCAACCAAATCCAATACCTACCTAGTCCTCTTCACCATCACGTATATATAAAATTATTATCTGCTTCTATTCCATACAAAATTATAACTTTTCGACCATATAAATCACACAATAGCTTCTCACAATTTGAAATGAACAAATACATACACATCAGTTGAGCAGTCATACCACTTTGCACGTTTTTAGTTCGAGGTCTAACACTTCGAGGGCCTGAAGCTTGGGAAGGGCAATCTGCTTTAGATATTTGTGAGCCTTTCTGAAGGCATTTCCCTCTCCCTTCATAAGTCTGCCAATAAATCTGGAGAATGGTATCAAAACTAATAAAAGAAAAACAGAGGAAGAACAGAAGACATATGTTTATCTAGTGATGAAATAGGACGTTGTAGATGAACCTTTTGTGTTTTATCAGTCTCAACCATCATTTGGTATCCCTGATCAATAAGTAGCTGCTTTATCATACCTGAAAAATTTGAATATAAACAGTTGATCAGTTCTGAACGATAAATGAACCTCAAACACCCAAATGAATTGTGAAAGGAGGCTGACCTGAGAGACGTTCCAATACCTTGAGTCCGAATATTTGCATTGATCAATATCTTTAAGATCGGGAAAATAATCAAAAGATCTGATCAATCAAAGATCATAATGAATAATAAGAAAATTGAGGGAAAAGAGCAAAAATGGTTCCCCAGACGTCCCGAAAGAACGAATTAACTATCATCCAAAGCCAAAACAGACCAAATCCTACACTATCAATGCATCATATAAATTGTAAACTGACAGCTATATCAAGTTTACAGCTATTGTATACACCTTACTGTATACACATATATAATAAATATCTAAAGGAATATTTTTTGTTAAAAAAATGAAATCAGCATATTAATAATCTGATCTTGCATGCATATATATCAAGACCGATCACCCTATTAACAATAACTTTCTGCTAAAACAATTTTTATAAGAGAGTGATGATCAAGTGAAGAAAGAACTTGATAAGAGAGTGAATTAGGTTCCAAAGACTAAATCCTCCTAATTTTTATAGAACAAGTGACCCTGTTGAAGCCGAATCATGGCTGAAACAAGTGAAGAAGCTAGATGTTCTAAGGGCACTCTTGTTTTTGGAGTGGAATTAGCTAAGCTACCTGGGTTACAAATAGCCAATTGGTGTGTGATTTTTTTGGGTGTAGTATCTCTGTTGTAATCCCGTATATACACATTGTGTCCGGTACCTCCTCCTCTCCTAGCATGTAAACTTGCGTTTGATGTGTCTCTCAATTATATGTTCAATTGTATTTTTTCAGTAAATCTTCAAGTTTTCATTCCTTTTGTTGTTTGTGTTCTCTGCATGGAGGTCATGGATTATTTTATTGAGCCTCTAGTTTATCAAGTGTGTACCACCAAAGATTTCTCAAAAGTCAATTTGTTCGTCAAAGGTCAAAACTACCAAAATTTGGAGTTGAAACTCATTTTAAACTTTTAAAGTGTAGAAAATTCTATAGGATATCTTAGAAAACTGCACAAAAATTATAAACCGAGTACTCCCCGACTATTCCTCTACTCGCTAGTCCGCGACAGACTAGCGACTTTTAGAACCTTGCAGATACTTGGGTTCAAACCTGCTCTTTGCCTTGACGAACACAGATGTGTGTCAGGCTTAAATGTTTTCTAACCACAGCATCTTGGTGTTCATTTTTTATTTCCTCACACGAAGAAGATTCTTGTTCAGTTTGCCTCTCCAAAAATAAGATTGATCAGTGTAGATTCATTGATTTCATCAGTTGAAGTTTTTCATCCAGACGGCAACATTCAACTCCTAATTTCATATATAAGATAGAATGACACAAATATATACGATTTAAATTAAACAAAACAGTACCTATTTAACACAGCTCCCAACTTCAACAACTACCACAGACACCCACCTAAGGTATTGAGGACGAATGGAATCAACTCCCATCCCACCTCGCACAGAACACAATAAATATAAGGAAAAAAGGCAGATAAATAATCATGAAAATATAAGGAAAAAAGAATATCAGATGAACATAGACACACCTACCACAGTATAACTCCCAATTACACAACTACCCCAAGAGCAACGACCTGCAAACATAGAGACACAAGTAAACATCCAGAAAACATCCATTAAAATTGAAATGTTAACAAAATAAGATTTGATGTTTATAAACATGCCCAAAACTAACTAATTCATCTTTGTTCACAGACATCCACCTAACGTATTGAGGACGAATGGAATCAAATCCCATCCCACCTTGCACAGAACCCAATAAATATAAGGAAAAAAGGCATATAAATAATCATGAAAATACAAGGACAAAAGAAGATCAGATGAACATAGACACACCTGCCACATAATAATACTCCCAATTACACAACTTCCCCAAGAGCAACGACCTGAAAACAATAGAGACAAAAGTAAACATCCCGTAAACATCCATTAAAATTGATATGTTAACAAAAAAGGTTTGATGTTTATAAACATGCCCAAAACTAACTAATTCATCTTTGTTCACAGATTCCCTCAACTGATAAGGATCTTCCCATTATTCTTTCAATATGTTCCAGAGCTGGCACCTACGAGTAATCAGTAAGAAGTTTTCAAGCAACCACTCAAAGCTCAATCACAATAGTGGAATCCATCACCAATTGCATCTGTTAAGAGAAAATTGAAATGTATATTCACCTCCTGCTGTAAATTTGAATAATGCGAGACTGTAACTGTCATGCCTCATCTAAATGAAAGAAAATACATGATCTTTTTCAAGAAAAGCTGAGGCCTCAATCAAAAAAGACCGAGCAAATCCAATCCACAATGACCATCGTCATTTTGTATCCAGAGAAACAAAGGAAGATGAAGAATAACAGACAAAATTAATTTGGTAGATGAAAATCAATTTAAGTGCGAAGAAAAGGGTTTTGATTACAAATCATCTCACACGTGCTTCTGAACTGCTATTCACTCTCACTTCTCCAGCCTCAGACCCATCTTCCACCTCACATGGAAAACCCAGAAACTCAGTTATTAGAATCTTGAACAAGAATCAAAAATAAAATGCATACAAAACCAAATATCATTATATTTTTCACTTTATCAATGCTAGTCTCTCTCTCTCTTTGCATTTTCTTCTAGTCTCATTGACTCCCATTATTACTCATTACGAACCATATTCAGATTATAGAACTAACCCAACAAAACAAAGTGGAGAATTGTAAAGCACTCACCAGAGCTTAAAGCAATTGGCGCTGGGATATCAATAACTAAAAACAAAATCCAAACCCCGACTGAAAAGCAAAGAGAAAAAGGACCAGCTCAAATTCAAAAACATTAAAAGTGAAAATCGAGGGATAATTGAAAGGATTACCATGGCCTCAAAAGGAGACGAAGTCACTATCGTCCAGAACAAGCCAAAGTCCTCTTGACCATAGTTTCAGAAGCTGATACTGTAACAACAATAAGAAAACACATAATCAGAATTCAATTTACACACCCGAACTAAAAACTGGATAGCAAATTTGTTGAAGGTATACAGCAGGCCTCAAAAGGAGACGAAGTCACTATCGTCCAGAACCAGCCAAAGTCCTCTTGACCAGTTTCAGAAACTGATACTGTAACAACAATAAGAAAACACATAATCAGAATTCACTTTATACACCCGAACTAAAAGCTGAATAGCTAATTTGTTGAAGGCCTCAAAAGGAGACGAAGTCACTATCGTCCAGAACCAGCCAAAGTCCTCTTGACCAGTTTCAGAAACTGATACTGTAACAACAATAAGAAAACACATAATCAGAATTCACTTTATACACCCGAACTAAAAGCTGAATAGCTAATTTGTTGAAGGCCTCAAAAGGAGACGAAGTCACTATCGTCCAGAACCAGCCAAAGTCCTCTTGACCATAGTTTCAGAAACTGATACTGTAACAACAATAAGAAAACACATAATCAGAATTCACTTTATACACCCGAACTAAAAGCTGAATAGCTAATTTGTTGAAGGCCTCAAAAGGAGACGAAGTCACTATCGTCCAGAACCAGCCAAAGTCCTCTTGACCATAGTTTCAGAAACTGATACTGTAACAACAATAAGAAAACACATAATCAGAATTCACTTTATACACCCGAACTAAAAGCTGAATAGCTAATTTGTTGAAGGTATACAGCAGGCACACATGGGATACTGCAATCAACTTACATCACTTAAACCCAGAGCAATCGAGAGACCTCAGACTCCAGCATCCATAAAATCCCTTTCAAAATCATGACACAATCACTTAGAATCCAACATCACCGAATCGATCAATTACAGAATGAAACTATCTTTTAATCATGCCTAAACTTTCTTCCTATAAGCAGACAGGTTTGTGTAAAATGGATTAAAAATGAATGTACGAAAGTTATATTTTTATCACTATTTCTAGGAACCTTGTTCTGGCATCAAATAACGTAGTACTATTTCTGTGTGCATATACATAGAAGAGAAGGGATAAAAATTTGGAAATTTAGGACACAGCTTCAGTTACCTTTCTAGTTTTACTGCAACGTAGCAAAGATTGAAGGCATATGCATATATGCATGTACACACCTCTAATAGAAACGATGTCTTGTCCTCCTCTTGATCACAATGAGAAAAGAGCTCTCACAACATTTGGAACCTGCAAGGTTCATTTCTTAGATGTTGATAAAATTGGATAAACACTCTAAAGGAAAAAATACCAAGTGTGTCAATGACCTCAATAAGTTTAGAGAAAAGCCATAAAACCTCTGAGAGTATGAGGATACCGGGGTCTGTAGCATCTTCAATAAGATGAACATTGATGTTATGAAATTTTTCATATCATTTTGCAAAACATAAGAAAGCTTATTGAATGAAATCTCTAATATTTTACTGAACTAAATATGGGTTAGCAACTGATATTAAAAGTAACAGGAATATTTCTTTCTTTATTTTACTGGAAATACATAAGTTGACAACAATTTATAAATATAAGGAAGCTTATTGTATGAAATATGACATTTTATTTAACTGAATATGGTTTAGCTGCTAATATTAAAAGTAACAGGAAGATTTCTTTCTTTGATTTACTGGGAATACAGTTACAAATCGCCTTCTCTCTCTTTCTGAATATATTAGTGACCCAAAGCAATTAATACAAAACATAAAATAAGGGCAGGTCTGGAGGGGTACCTTCTGATATATCAACAATTTAGCATATATTAGAAATAGATGGAGGTCATAGCTTATAGCTCATAGTTTATATAACCAAACCAAAAGCTGGAGGGGTACCTTCTGATATATCAACAATAGATGGAGGTCATAGCCTATAGCTCATAGCTCATATAACCAAACCAAAAGCTCATAGCTTGATCAACCACACCAATGGAAGCCATCACCAATTGCAACCCTGTACCATGCCACCATCACATTTAAATGTCATAATTAAAATAAGAAAAACATACACCACAAAAAAAACAAAAAATAATTTCACAATCAAGTTCTCAGATACCCAATTTAAAACACCACATATACCAGATATTGTAAACTACTTCAAGGAACATTACTATTTTAATAATTGTGCCCTGTTTTACCAAAAACCAAAACATTCTAAACAAAATATGACTGTCAAATCATATACATAGCAGAGTAATAAGAATTTACCATGAGAATTCATTTAAATGAAAGACAGCTTGGTACCCTCCTAGCCTTCCCCATATGCAATCTTCAAATAAATGCAATTAAATGACACCTATAAAATTGCAAACCTATTGTGCCTATGTCAATGTCCAACAACTGATTAACGCCGATAATCTAAATATTAATTAAGAGAGCAGCAACTACTGCCTGAAAATAAAAGACTCGGTCTGTAAGAGTAGCAGCAGCCAAACGCAACGAGGGTGAAGAGCACCCCAATAATCCAAGAACAGATTTAACAAAACTAAATGCATTGCAAATTTGGAGAGGGAAAAGTGTTTTTTTTCTTTTTAGGGAAAAATTTTATGGTTATGGACACTTGATGGCTGCATGCAGTCACGGATTTGTAAAATTTAAATAGGTCAATTAGCAGCACATTAGTTATCAAATTATGGATGTTCTAAGATAAAAGGGAATTGTTCTAAGGTATGAAAGAAGTTTGTAACAGGAGAATCGGCAAAGGGACTAACAATCTACCTTCAGTAAAGATAGAACCAAGGACCATTGAAAATATGAAAGAGAGAAGAAAACACAAACCTGTAAATATATTAGGGGATAACATAAGGGTCAAATTCCTTGAAAACATCTTTATTCATGTGAACAGAATCGGAGATTGGCTTTTAGAATGAAGCCAAGGACTTGTTTTTACTTGAATTCCATCTATGAGAAATTTTCTCTCAACTTTTGTAAATGACCTTGTGTATAACCTGCAAGATCAACCCAAGCATAAAATCATTAACTTCTAACTTTGTTAGTAACACAGAAAACCAAAAACCAAGAATTTGGTATAAAATAAAGTGAAAGATGAACATGCAAAAGGTAATCACCAAAATCCAGAACTTAGGTCCAAAATAGTGTGGGAAAAAAAATTACCGTCACAACTTTGATGGAGAAGGAAAAAAATAAACAACCCCTCTCTCCTCCACAACAATCCGACAAAACTCCAATCAGCTGGAAAGCTAGGGAAACAAACAACTCAATCGAAAAGAATACAAGTAAACCAAACCGAATTGAATAGTACAAAAATAAAAAAGCAAAATCAGAAATCCAAAACCACTTACCCGAATTCTTCTTCCTGTAGGCTGTAGGTGAGCACAAAAGTATCCTGACTAAAGAGTATTAGCATAAAGAAAGTATCCTGACAAAAGTTCCTTAAACAATTTTTTGTTGAAACTTGTCCCAAACGAATCCCTAAACCCTATATGACACCATGAAAAAGAGAGCTACATCTAAGTGAATCAGTGACCTATTTTTTTCTATATCTGTAACCTTAACTACAACTGCCACTCAGCAAACAGATTAGAGAGCCATGTCTCCTTTCTCCTTTCTCTTTTCTCTTTTTATTTACCACCGAAACTGTTTCCAAATGTCTACCCTTCACATATACAATTCAACATTTATTTGACTGCCTCACAGTTTGTGTTTTCAAGTTCAATATTTTTAAGGATCATGGTACATAAATTAAAATTATTACAAATTTAATAATATGTTGATTGCCTCAAGTAATCCCCAGATACATATTAAGTTAGTAGCCTCATTAACAACAAATATTATAGATACTAGTTAAATGCCCGTGCTTTGCTGCGGGTTTCTGATTTTGACTGAGAAGATAAACATGTGAAATCATCAAATCAAATAAGGGATTACAACTATATAAATTTGGCTTTCATTTAGATTTGCGATTTGCATTGAGACTTAAGAGTAAACTAATTTTTGAAACCCAAACTCAGAACAAGTACAAAAGTGAGAAGGAAGATGAAGACAAAAAAATGTCGAAAACATATCCAAAAGGTCATCATCAATTTCTAATAGAAACATTGAATATATCGAGTCCATAAATGATTAGTCCATAAAGATCCTGACGTCTAATTGAATTTTGTAGACAGTCATAATTGCATATTAGTTAGTTTTCCCTTTAACTAATCAAATAGCCTTTAACATATACTTCCATGTGGATGAAAGAGAGAGTTAATGTTGTAGTCAAAGTTGTTCAAATGGTTGAAAAACTCTGATTCAACTGATTGGAACATCATTCTTTGCAAAAGGTGAAGCAATTTCAGCTATACCTAATCATAGAAGAATCAATAATAGATGAAAAACACAACTCAGAAAGCTAATAAACTTAAGAGTGCAAGCTGATAAACTAAAAAGTGCATACGATAATAATTTATCATGTCAAGAATGCACAAATCTCAACTGGTCAATCTCCATATAAAGTATAAAGCTTGTAAGCTTATAATGTACCTGATCTTCTTACAGCAGCAGCTGCAAAGAATCACCAGCATTTCAAATTAAGTTAAAGAGTATAAATCTGAACTGGTTGTACTCCATCAAAAATCAAAAATGAAATCTGAACTGACAGAGCCATTTATTTATTGTGCTCAACAAAATTCAAAGTGAGCAATATACAAAGAGTATAAATCTGAACTGGTTGTACTCCATCAAAAATCAAAAATGAAATCTGAACTGACAGAGCCATTTATTTATTGTGCTCAACAAAATTCAAAGTGAGCAATATACACACCCCTAATCATTATAAGCTTTACCAACCCTAGTTCTTTTTAACTAGCATCAATTATGAAGCCGAAGCAAAAAAAATTGCAATTCAAATTTCAAAACTGTACACATAATGCTCTATATCAAGTGTGACGTGTTACCTGTGTCTACAACTGTCACGTAAACCCTATAGCTATGTAGAAAGGGTAAAAGTCAGTAAACAATCTAACTTATAAATGAATGAAACTAAGTTGTTACTGGTCTTTTCTGAAATTGAAAAGATATGACAAGGTAAGCATCTGAAATTTACTTTCAATACACATAAACAAAACAAATTACCGAAATTTCTCTCAACTGTCAACGTAGATTTCCAGCCTGAGCATGTATCACAAAAAAACGAACATACCGTCAGGTCTCACGGTTTCTGAAATTGAAAAGTTATGAAAAGGTAAGCGTCTGAAATTTACTTTCAATACACATAAACAAAACAAATTACCGAAATTTCTCGCAACTGACAACGTAGATTTCCAGCCTGAGCATGTATCACAAAAAAACGAACATACCTTCCGGTTTCACACTCCCTATAATGCTCTGCAGAAATTTAGCTGAATTAGGTACACTGCCTCTCATTCCGAAATTTAGCCGGAAGGCTTTTAAATCACAAAAGAATGAAGGTTTCATTCTTGGAGCTGAATTTAAGAGAGGAAATGTGTTAACTTAGATTAGCTGGAGTGAAATAATACTTTTTATGATATGAAACGATAAGTGCATTACTAATTTTAAAGATTATATGTAAAAGTGAAATTGATGGAGATGTATTGGTCATTGGTTGTCACTGGTTATTATACGATTATTAGCACAAAATCTTTCAAATTTTTACATTCAGACAATCACATAAACATGGCATAATTATCACACCAGTTCAATATAGTTGACCACAGTAAAACCTTTCTTAACCAAAATATGATATACCAATGTTGCGAAAGGAGATTCAATGATAATGATCTCATATGATTAAGGGTTTAGAAAAAAAACAGAAAAATTATTTGAGAATAATTCCAACAAATGAAACATACACAGAGAAATCGGCTTTCTATCTCCCACTATTCTTAGTTATTAAATTAATCAGCTAAATTGAGCTTTCTAATTAGACTACACTGGACACACTAACAATTTGGAATCTGCTACAGAACATGGATTTAAATTAGATTCAAAAACCATACCACAGTTAAACTCGTAGTTGAGCAACCCACAGTGCAAGTCATAGCTCGATAAAAAAGAAAAAAACAGCAACAGTTAAAGGCAGTACCTTGCTTCATAGTTCATGTTATTTCAGCTTTAGAGAACTCATAGTACCTTCTCTAAAGCTGAAATAACATGAACTATGAAATCCTCTAACGCTTGGAATAACTGTTTAATAGATTTCATTTCCTTCTCTAAAGCTAAAATAACATGAACTATGAAATCCTCTAACGCTTGGAATAACTGTTTAACAGATTTCATTTAATCATAGCTTGAAGTTATTAACAGTATACGGACTAATTTGGAACAATCTATTACCTCTCGCTCTATGTACAAAAACATAAAAGACATCAAAAGGTCATATTACCTTGCAACTTCAAGAAACATCATTCCATTTGATTGAAACCGAGTTTTGAAACTGAAAGCGTATACTAAAGTATACTTATAGGAGAAACCAACATTATTTTTCTGTATTAGATCTAAACTGCAGAAATTCACCAAAAAAATGGCAGTCCACTACACATTCAACTCCATAAAAATGTAATAAAGTTCTAGGAACTGAATTTGTACATAAACAATAAAAAGAAAGGACATAACTGTTTTCACTTTGACAAATTCAATTAGCTTTAAGTATGAGTTTTAGTGACCAATTTGACTATATATCAAAGAATACTTGTGTATGAGTATTAGTGACCTATTTGATCTTATATCAAAGAATACTCGCATCAAAACTCATAAGTTACAATGAGCAAAGTGAATTTTTATTATCGTTTCAAATAAACATACCTTTAGGCTTCAAGGCCAGGCATTCCATTTAATCCTCTGCATGTACCATGATTGCATAGTCCTCATCCTGTAAATACATAACAGATACATATCCTGTAAATACAATTTGTAGAACCCATCGATAGTATGCAAATTGACCAACAAAGCATAATCCTTTCTATCACCTAACTGCTCTATGATTCAAATGAAATTTCCTTATTTTCAATTATTTTCAGCTACTCATTCTTCAGTTCATCTCTTTACCTCAGCATAAACAAAAAAACAAATACCAGAATTAATTTTGGTTTAACGAAAGGATTGTTGATCTAATGGTGAATACAAAATTCAATGTGAAAGACAAATTACTTACCAAATTTGTAGGATTTGAACCTGATTGCCTTTCCACTAAGCTCCACAGCTGCACATTAATCACCAATAAGAATTTTTTAAGCACATTAAACAGCAAACTCTAATAATTTTTTAACCTTTACAATACTAAATACAAAAGTAAAGAAGCAAACCTCTTATGAACCTCAAAAACAAAGGAACCGATGCTATTAAGGCCTCTTGCTGAGACCAAACCCCAGTAGCATTGATACCCTGAACAAAAACCCAAAATTTTGCTACGAACATGCAAAAGGTAATCACCAAAATCCAGAACTTATGTCCAAAATATTGTGGGAAAAGAAATTATTGTCACAACTTCGATGGAGACCGAACCCCAGTAGCATTGATACCCTGTACAAAAACCCATAATTTTTCTATGAAATAAAGTAAGTGAAAGATGAACATGCAAAAGGTAATCACCAAAATCCAGAACTTTATTTCCAAAATAGTGTGGGAAAAGAAATTACTGTCACAATTTCGATGGAGAGGATAAAGGGCAAAACTAAACAATCTCTCGCTCCCTATCCACAACAATCAGAAAAAAACTTCAATCAACTGAAATGCTAGGGAAACAAACAACCCAAACCAAACCCAATCGATCAGTACAAAAATAAAAAAGCAAAAGCAGAAATCCCAAACTCCTTACATAAATTCTTCTTCCACTTCTTACAAAACAATTCTTCTCCCTCTCCATCAGATGATTCTAATACAGAGAGAAACCAGATAACATCAGGCATGTATAACAAAATTAATCTTATTCATGCAAAAACAGCTACAATTAAAGTAAAGCAAAAAAAATCAATTGAAACCGGTCTTAACTTTTACGTGGCCACTTCTTTCTAGCACCACAGATTGATCCAATAACATTCTTTCAGACTGAAACAACAACATAACTTGAGTCAGCATAGATATACTAACTACATATGCACTTCAGTAAAATAAAAAACAAACAAAAACCTGATCAAGAAAAGGAAGATATACCAAGCATGCCAATGACCCAAATAAGTTTAGAGAGGGCATGAAACTTCTGAGAGAATGAGATTACCAGGGTCTGTAGCATCTTCAATAGGATAAACATTGATGTTATTGTAGCTAATGCTAAATGTGGTAGAAGAGAAAAAAATGCAATTGTAGCTACAAAGAAGAGAAAAAAACAAAATAAAACAAACAAACATTACAATGCACATCTGTGTCATCTAAACGTGGTAGGTAATGCAATTGTAGGTTCTTAGTCCTCTTCTACTATATATCAGATGCTATCTTTGATTTCCTTTTGGTTATGATGTTAAAAAAAATTCAGAGGGTTATTTATCTTATTATCGGACCCTACACAATTCCTGGACTATCTAGCTGTATCAAAGATTTTTGTTAGTTAATTCCTCCCTCTTAACAAATAAAAACAAGTCTGAACAAAGAAGGAACAAACACAAGGCAAAAACTGAAACTAAAACCAAAAGAAGCATAAAATTTTAATGATGCTATAAATAAAGCATTAGGATCCATAAAATTTTAAGATACCAGTAAAATTCTGAAAGAAAAAAAAACCAACAGGAAAGAAAAAGGAAACAATATAACAGAAGAATAAACTGCCAATCTATAACCAGTTACCGGTATTTGTTAACTCTTCATATCTAAGTCCCTTGATTTTGATACTGCCCTTCCCCTGCTAAGTTCTTGCATGTGCTCTTCCCTTTAAATTAAAAGCCTGTAACCAAAGACAATAATTGACAACTTGATCAAATGGACATGACAGTATTAACAATTTGGAGAGTGAGAAGTGGGCATTTTATACCATTAGAAAATTTCTTCTCAAAGAGATAGATGATCTTTAACAATACCTTATGCATCTAGTTCTTCGACAACACAATTTTAACAACCCCAGGCCCTGCTACAGTGAACGACTATTGTTTCTGATTCAAGAAGGTTTTCCGTGTTTTCCTACATATATTAAAATCACTACTGAAATCTTCTAAAAGACAAAAAAACAATCATTACTGCTATCAACTCGACATCCCTATTTGTAAAAATGAATGGAATAAATTTGTAAAACAGATGCAGCAATACTGAAGTTGAAGACCGATTTCAGTAGGAGACTTGTAATCAAACCAATTTCTACCCAACTAAGTTCAAGTTGAGAGATGAGGGCTACCCTCAATTAAGACCCATGTCTTGTTCAGATTGAAACAGACAAATATCCATATATAACCTGAACCCACCAAAAATTGGATCTTATATAATTCTAATTAAACAATGAACACCCAGTTCAAATTGAAACAGACAAATATCCATATATAACCTGAACCCACCAAAAATTGGATCTTATATAATTCTAATTAAACAATAAACACAGAATTTGCCTTCTTCAATCTCAAAGCCAATTCCAAACCCAAACAACCCAAATGGGTTTTCAAGGCAACGAAATCATCAACTCCACACCACCAATTAATCAATCCACGGCAAATCAAACCAAGGCATACGAGAGAGAATTACCGAGAATTGGGTCTCCGGGCGGAGAACAGGAACAACGCGGGAGAAAGGCTCAGCGGAAGAAAATCGAAGATGAGAAACGGCAATCGCCGCGGCTAGCTGTCGACTCCATCTCTCTCACGTCTCTCTCCTCTCTTTCTCTGCTTTACAGAAATATCTGTCCTCTCTCTCTCTGCTTTATGGGTTTTAATGAAAAGAATAAAAAAGAAACAAGGTCGGCAACGGCTATATTCCTCCTTTTTTTTCTCTTCTTTTTTTTGTACAAATGAGGTTTTTTTCTTTTCGTTATAGAAAAAAAGACATAACATATTATATTTGTTTTAGGCCTCTTTGGCTTCGTTTGTAACCAAAAAAAATTATATATTTTTTTATTTTGTTTATTTTGATTGGGAATTATTTATTACTTTAATATTAAAAAAATGTCATTTGAGCACCCTAATCATAAAAAATAATCCTCTAGTTTTCCACTTTTTAAATACAATCTCATATAAAGGTGCACTCCTACAAAATTATTAATGCTAAGAAAGGGCAATGCTACAAAATTATTTTCGCTATTTTCATTCATGTTATACTCTTCTGTTTCACTAATAGAAACTCTCTCTATAATTTGTTTCTACTCTCTTTCTTCTCTCAAACTTTCTCATCGATTTAATCGGAGATTCATTATCCACCTTGATTCTGATATGGGGACCTAGATCGGGTTGGACCGCGGCCAGCTGCCTTCGATATCTGAACTTGCCTTTGGCAATGTTTACGACCTCCGCTCCTTCCTCTCTGCCTTCTTCGGCTGCATCGTCACTAACTTTCACTCCCTTTTTTGGTCGAAACTTTCACTCCTTTCTTCTGTTTGATTTTTTCTTTCAGTTTCAACTACATGAGAAGCGTCGGCGTCGATGTCGTCAGAGTAGCTTCACGGTGATGAGGAAGACACTGCGTGATTAAGCTCGGTCGAGGACTTTGCGGTGGAGCATGGCGATGAACTCGTTAGGAAGGAGGTGATTCACGCCAGTGCATTATCTTCTCTGATGACAGTGAGTCCTTTCATTTCTTTATTCTTGCTTGTTCTTGCTCACAGCTTATTCTTGAACTAGATTGTTATTTTTTTCATTTGTTTTTGCATGTTAGATTTGTTAGTTTAATAATGTTGGTGTACATGGATCAATGCTACTGTGGGTGATGAACCTAATAGGGGTGGTCAGGATGCGAACCACGACTGATCGACAAAGCTCCGATTAGATGCAGGGCGCGGCCCGAGACGTGACATTGAGAGGCAGTGGGAGAAAATTTCTCCATCTGATTTGGGTTTTAGGGTTTCTAAGGTAGACACCCCTAAAACTTTTCTATTTATACCTCTTTAAACAAACGACAACAAACTTCCTCTGAACGTAACTATTAGGACCCATCTCAGATTAACCCCTTTAACCCGAAGTAAATTCTGCAGGAACCACCTCAAGGGAACTTTTTACCGAAACCCCCTTGAAATTGACAACCCTTCCTGCAACCCAACTAAGCACTTCCATAATAATATAAAATTCAATCCCAGCACCCGCAGCCACCCTACTCCCAAAATCACATCTTACACTTCACCAATAAAATAAACTAAGCTAAGCTGGGGTAATCAGAGCAAATCTACAAGGAAGTGCTACCTAAACAAAACATGATTGTGTCAGTTGATTATTTGGCTATGCCTCGTCTTTTTTACGCGCGACCTCCTTTCAGCAATCATGCATCACTGGGCATTTGAAAACGAAGGGCCCAGGGAAGAACATTTAAAAAAAAAACAGGACGTTAGAGTGAGTGAAAAATAATAATAATAATATCCAGACGTGAGAAAATATCTTAATTTAACGTTCTTATTCTTATTGTTCCAAGAAATCATTTATGCATGCCTCTTTGGGAAAGAATCTCAAATAATCCTCTCGAAAAACAAAACATCATTTGTCAATCTCATTGGCTTAAAAATTAGTATTAAAATAGGAGAAGAGATTTCACTATGACGGAGAGTCTCTCAGACTAGGGTCGGAACCTTTAAAGCTACTAAGTAATATGACGACCCTTCATAGCAGAGATTCCACCATGAGGATGAGCCTCTCAGACTAAGATCAGAACCCTATAGGACTACTATTTCCCCGCTCCACTTCCTCAAGTGGGGGCCGTATGGCTAGCTAACATCTTTATATATGACGACCTTCATGTTGAAGAAAACAAGCAAATACGAAAAGTCATTATTATATGACTCCTCCCTTGTAAATTAAAACATGCATCTTATGCATAAGGCACGATTCCCCGACCGTCCTCAAAACTATGGCCATAAAACAAACATTCCAAATTTAATCAATATAACACAGATTTCAGCCGACATAACATAGGGGCTTACGAAAGGGGAGCAACCCACCTTCTCGGCCCTACCGGCTCATTAAATTAATAAAAATGATATTGTTTAGTATAAAAACACGACATGCATTAATTCAAAAAAAATGTCCACTCACAGATTTAGGCCTTAGCCTGACGAAATCCGAATCGCTTCTCAAGGGAAAACTTTTCATCTTCTGTTCAACGAATAATAGTAAATCTCAATTGTCAAACGAATAATTATTTAAAATTAGCAATAAGGTTACCATCGGCCAAAACTCTCAAACTTAATTAAGAAAAATCCTCGACCTCCAACATTAGCTTAGTAGTCTTTAAAATATTTCTTAAACCTTAACTGGTAATAACCGATGGCCGGAATAATATTTTATTATCCGTCAATAATACTAAACTTGAAAAATTCTAAAACCTAACCAAAACTTCTCCAAAAATTACCAAATTTAAACTATAGACTTCTCTCATTTTATACTATTTAATGGGCATGAAAAACTGCCCAAAATGTGGCAGCTCCGTCGCTGACATAAATTCTGGCAACCTCCAATCGCCACCAAATTTTAACAGTGCTTCGTCTCAACATTTTGAACAACTTTGTAGTTTAGATCGAAGACCAATTCCGCCTCTAACTAGGTCAATCAAAACACTATTCAAAAATCCTAAATTTTTAAACATAAAAACTCCAAATCTTTGATTCTCCCCCACACTCCAAATCAATCCAGTAAACTTTAGGGGTGAGTAGTACTCCTAACACTCATTCCAATCATATATAGAACTCAAAAATTGGTGGCCTGAGGAGGGATAAATCCGATCTAGATCTCATACTGTACACTCGGTAATCAACTTGAAATTTCTCCTAAACCATGGCGAGATAGGTCGAAAAGCTTATCTAGAATTGAAGCAGACTTGGAGACGCTCCTTTTGAGACAGGTGCGGCAGCCTGGGTCGGCGGCGACGTCGAGAAGGTCTGGTAGCCCTTTTTTGGGGTTTTTTCTGGAATGAGCTATTTATAGCGTATTTGCAAAATTACTCATATGCCCCTAACTTTGGACCCATATAAGTCCTTCATAGCAATTCCGATTTTAGCGTGCTATCGACGTCCTCTACAACTTTCATGAAGAAACTTTTTCCAAATTCGTGACTTTACAAAAAGTCAACTTTACGAACATTATACGGTCAAACAATTACTTTAAATGGTTAAAGACCAAAGTAACCAACCGGAAAATAATTCTAGGATCGGGATGTGACAGTAACTTTCACATACAATATCCTTATGCTTGACAAAAATAGGGACACAAGCTTATTTGGCATTAGTGTTCATCCTAAAAAGTTCAATTTATCCCTTCCAAAATTAAGGTATGTTATGCTTTAAGTTTCGAAAATAAAAAAGAGTGAGTTCTAGCATTCTAGAGCTCATTAAATCTATGGTGAAAATTAGTTTAAGAACAAACAATGAGAATTCAGTGATTATAACCAATAAAATGAATTAAAATTTGCAATAAGCACTCAAAAACAAAGGCAAAATAGGCTCAAAATCTCACATTAGGTTCATTTGAATCATCATTTATCATAACATGCTCATTTATGTTCCAAAGATTCAGATTACATCCACTACAATTCATATGATTTCCATTCAAGTTAATTAATCTTAGAATAACAGTTAGATAAAGTTCTTAATTTCATGATCCTTTCTTAACCATAATTTCAGAGATATTATTCTTCATTGATTATTAAGGGCTCTTAAGACACAAAATACTCAAAAGCAATAAAAATTGTTTTTGGATTTTAAAAATTTTCGATTATTTTTTTAATAAGGATTCAACAAACATGTAAGTCTCTCCTCCACGCTTAAATTCTACATTGTCCTCAATGTCCACAAAATAATTTGTAGAATTGAAGTGTGAAGTAGGAAACAAACAAACAAAACAAAACAAACAAAAAGTAAATGAGAAGAAAGGAGGGGAAAACAAATTTGCGTTGATGGCTCCTCCACAGCTTCGGTTGAATAGGGTTGTCTCCCAAGCAGCGCTTAATATTTAGAGTCTTTCTGTCACACCCCGAATCTTTTGAAGTTAATAAAAGTTACCTTTCACAGAGATTCACGAGTTACCGAGGACTGTTAATTGCGATCGGTAATTCGATAAGTTATCGCTCGAGTTAATTTTCGAGTTTTTAAAAGTATTCCAAATACCTGAATTGATGACTCGATGTTGTAGTACGTGTCAACACGAGTCTCCCGGTATTTCCGGAATATTTTTCGGAGCTTCCGGCTAATTTCTGTGAATTTCAGAAGTTTATGGTAATTTTTAATTATCCATCCGGTAAAAAGGGAGAATTACCATTTAATCTTTTCACTTTTTACCTTCTTTAAATCTGGACCGTCAGATCATTTGGAGAATGAATCTGGACCGTTGATTCAAGTATAAATAGGGTGGAGGAAGGTTGACTTCGGTCAAAACTGAAATGGAGAGTTGACCAACTCTCTCTCTCTCTCCTTTCGCTCGTCCTCCGTCGCGGCAGTCGCTCCGCCGTGCGCTCCACAGCTAGGCCACCCTAGCTCACGAGACCACCGCCAATCTTCTCCTTTACTTCTCTTCTTACAAGCCCAGTCAACTTCTCCGACTTTCAACCATCGACGGTGAGGATTGGAGGAGGAGGACGGCGACTGTCCTTGGAGATCTCCGACAATCCAGGCGGCGAACCAGCAATCTGAGGTTGGATTCTTGCTCCTCTTTTCTTCCTCTTTACTCCCCTACTCTTGAAATCTCGATTTAGGCAAAAATCGGAGAATTTCTATCTCACTGTTCATGTATCTGATTTTCACCTCCTCCCTCCGGTGACAGGTTCTGATGTCTTTTCTTCCCCTCGACAGCGACTCGATCTTCTCTTTGCCAACTTGAGCACGAAGGGAAGCTTGGAGCGCCATTGTAGTGTCCCCTGGCAGAGGCAGTGGTTCGGTGCCTTGCCAAGGAGGAGCAGGGCAGAGCTGTTGTTGACTGGAGTAGTTAGGGATGTTGGAGGTTGAAGAGCTGTGGGTAGAATCTTGGGGGAGACTACTGGGTTGCAGTCTCAGTTTGACTGTGAGGGTGAGTCCGAAATCTAGAGCTACTGTGTTATGTAATTTGTGTTGAATTAGTGTTGTTAAGTTGTTGATCGTGTGGTATTGTTGGTTTTCCTGCATGTGTGGTCGATAACTTGGTGACGAAGAAAACGGGGAAACTCTGGCGAAATTCCGGCAAGTTACCGGAATCCGGCGAAGATTCCGGTGATGCCGTAAACCGGCAGAATGCCGAAGAGGTAGAAATCGAATCCTTATTAAGCTTTTAGTCAAAAAGTACGGTTATTTCGTAATTGAGACATTTACGGAGAAATTGGACGTAATTAGGAAGTTTCCATTTTGGGAAAACCTTCTAAGTTTGGAAACCTGTTAATTTGGGAAACTTTCCATTTTGGGAAAGTTTCCATTAAAGGAAAGCTTTCACTTTGGGGAAGTTGCATTTTCAGAAAGATGGTTAAAGGGTTGAAGTTCAATGAAGTTGGACACTAGTTGGTTAATTCGGTAAAATGTTAAATTGTTATCGGAAATTGATAACTGGAATTTATGAGGAAATGTTAAATCGGTAAATCGACTCAAGGTTAAATGTACTGATTAACGTGAAGTTAAAGTAATAAATGAAGGTTCGGAAACTGAGTCGGACTTCCGGTAAGTTGAGTTAAGAGTCGATAACCGGGAAAGAAAGTCAAAAAGGGTAAAATGTCATAAAAGGGAACTCGGTCAACTTGTGGTCAAATAGGAGTTCCTGGTCAAACTAGGAAAAGACCAAGTCAACGATGAGATGACTAATATAGTGGTTTGTTTGTACAGTCTCTGATTGAACGTGAGACGGGCTCGACTACGCGGGTAGTTCGAGGGTTTCGCTCGAGGAGCTTTCCGAGCGGGAAGGTCGCAATAGTACTGTGAGTGGACATATTATTTTAATTAAATGCATGCCCTAATTATTGAGTAAATTGCATGGTTTTTATGATGGTTTTCGAGAATTATATCTTTCTCGGGTTCTTGAACGTTTTTATATGGATAAAGTTTAGCGGGAGCCTCGGTTAAAGATTTTTACTATGGTTTGAGATATTGACACTTATACGTGAAGTATTTACATTATTACACAATTTACTATTTCTCCCGAAAATGGTGATAGACGGTGATGGCCGTCCTTTGAATGGAATTGAACCCGAGATTTCGTTGGAAATTGGTTTTATGCATATATGACGAGGAATTGTTTTACTTATTTGTTTTGGGAAGATAATTTGAGTAATGTATTGTTGTGAATTATATTTTAAGGGTTGACCAATAAATATGCTAGTTAGAGTAGCGTGAGGGCGCTACTAGAGCTCTTAGCTCCGACCCTAGCCTGAGAGGTCAGGCAAACTACGTAGTGCACTATGAGGGTTGACCATTTCCACTTTATCTAGAGCTCTTAGCTCCGACCCTGGTCTGAGAGGTCAGACAAGCCTGAGAGGTCAGGTTGATATTATAAGGGTTGACCGTTATCACATATTCTAGAGCTCTTAGCTCCGACCCTGGTCTGAGAGGTCAGACAAGCCTGAGAGGTCAGGTTGATATTATAAGGGTTGACCGTATTATTTTATCTAGCTAGCATAGCGTAGCGTGAGGGCGCTACTAGAGCTCTTAGCTCCGACCCTAGTCTGAGAGGTCAGACTTATTATTATTGTGAACATTTCTCTTCCCATATTCCTTGCTGGTTTATCTTATCATGCATTTGCGGAAATTTAGTAATTGTGGGCATGCATAAATGATTTTTAAATTGATATACTTTTGGGAGAGCATTACAGGAAATGGAGCTTTTATATTTGATTTTCGTCCACTCACTCTAACAGTTTTTAAATGTTTCTCCCCTGGGCCTTTCGTTTTTAAATGCCCAGTGATGCAGGGTTCTTGAGAGGAGGTCGAGCGCGTACGAGAGTCGAGGCATAGTCGATCTCTGTAGACTGCTCTGACTAACCCGGTTTAGTTAGTTTTGTAGGAAGGGTTGGCCATTTCAAGGGGGTTTCGGTAAGAAGTTCCCTTGAGGTGGTCCCCGCAGGATTTACTTCGGGTTGAAGGGGTTTAACCCGGGGTGGGTCCTGTCAATGGTATCAGAGCATTAGGTTATCGTTTCCTGTTACTACCTCATATACTTGGTATCACTTAGTGTCTATAGAGTGATGGTCCGACCGCGGCGGATCCATCGGCATTTTATGCTTGGACGCTTAGTGTTATTGAGGATATGAGTTAGTACTTCCTGATTGAGATATGGACCGAGTGGTCCTATAAACGATCGAATCTTCAAGACTATGCCTCAGTACGCCGACCTCACTATGAACTCCTGTAAGGAACAAGGTAAGCTCGTTACGTATATATGTTTATGTGTTCCCCATTGATTTATTGAGATTTGAGTTGGGGATCGAGCGGAAACTCACGTTGTTTAACGTTTGAGCATTTTGTGTAAGTACTCGGTGGTGAAACAGTTAATTCACACCGGGGAGGCTGTCATGGTTGTTGACAGGGATGCTGTAGAAGCCTAAAACAAGGCTTTGGTGTTCGTGTTATGAGACCCTTAAAAGTGAAGAGTCGTACGAGTTACTGAAAGAGGTTGCATCCTGCCATGGAAAAAGGAGCTGAAGTCGCCTAACGCGATTATTCAGTGAGGAGATAAATATTAAGATTTGACGATTGCCACGACTTTGTTGAGGTTCGTCATTGGTGTGGTTTCAGAGAAACCAACGGACACTTGAAAGTGGAATGACTCAAGGAAGTTGAGTGTTGTTATTTTTGTGGTTTGGATCTAGTGACTAGTCCAGGATGTGGCACTACTGGAGAATGTTAAGGAAGTAAAGGCTAGTTTGGTCACTTGATGCTTTATGGGACAACCACTGGAACTAATGGCGTGGGTCAGTCTTGGTACGGACATTGTTGTCGTCAGCTACGATCAGACCCATTTCGCTTCAGCCATCCATGATTGGGGTACTAGAAGGTTTGAATTGTTAGTGAGTCCAAGCATGATTTGAATTGTTGGTGACAATGGTCATTGGGCCATTTACCGTGTCACCAGATCTTGGGGCTCATGTCAACCATAAGGTGAGTTATCCACCTATGGTCAGGGTATTCTAATTAGTACACCTGTGAAGGAGTCTCTAGGTTGGCTGTGTTGGAGTCCGATTTTCTGATCGAGAAAGCGTTACTTGGGGTAATTAAAGTTAAGTGGTTCCGGAATTTTAAGGAACATGTTAGAAGTGGCAACAAGCCACCGGGTCTCGGACCAAGGGTGCTTGGGGTACCAGAGATAGTGATACGAGCCTTGATGGACTTGGTATTATTGTGGTGTAGGAACCGGTAGTTGTGCAAACGGCACTGTTTGACGACTGAAGATGTACATGTGTATACCCCACATGAGCACGTGTACCCTCCTGTGTAGGGAAGTGGTGAAGTTGAAATTTGGGTAGCACATGCTGGTAAGGCATAATTATTGTGTGCAGTTATGTGTGGTCAAAATGACACCAGGTAGGTGACTAAGACTAGTGATGACATCATCTTAAGAATTTCTCATGAGAGTTCCATTTAGTGAGAACGGAGATTAGAGACGTTTGGTTGGAAGTTTCTGTACAAAACGTCCAGAAGATGGCCTAACCATTTAAGTATATGTCGGAAGTGGGTTATTGTTGGTGGCTCCGACTTTTATGATGGTTAGCGAGATTATTACATGTCGTTAGTAGGTGGCGGAGTGCATGTTGAGTTAGATGCACGGAAATGGTGAAGGGACAGCAGTGAGGCAAGGTTTACTGGGTCATTAATTTGAGCAAGAATGTTTGTAGTTGCTCAATCTTGAACCTGCAGTCCCAGTCGTCCGTTATGACACTTGGTTTCTTCGAGGACGATTAACTGAGCTTGATGGCATGGGAATTTGTGCACTCACTGGCTGTGGTCTAATCTAGTATTGTAACCGGAAGTGTACTTAGTCGTATTTAGGGTTCATAAGCTACCTTCACTGCAGCGACAGGAAATATCCTCAATCTTGATATGGGGAATCAGGATTAAGGTCTGGGAGATCAATTATTGAGGATAATTTAAAGAAATCCTGAGAGGATTAAACTATTGTAGGCATTGCTATGGTCATTGGTCATTTGAGTAGTGACCCTACTTGTTAGGAATGATTGACCTAACGACAATTCTTGGCGCCACGAGTGTAAAGTGGTAGCAAGAAAGATCATTGGAGATGACTTGCGAAATTGTCAACATTTCGGCGAGTATGAAATGCAGTGAAACTGAGGAAAGAGTTTCTTTGATGACTCAAAGGTGTTACGAGTCAAGGTTTTGGAAACCAAATTGTTACAAGAGTAGTAAAGTATGTTGTTAAGTTGAGCAACACTCCATTGGAAATCGTGGAGTGATTGAGTCACGTTCAGATTAAGTTAGATCTGAGGGGATGTTAACGTGTGACAGTGGATATTTTAATCTAGGATCTGTAGTGGTAGTTTGATTTTCCTTGTGCATGTGAGTAGTCGTTCATTTTGAACCTTACCGAATAGATGATGCGATGGATGCTTGACTGGCATAGCAAGGGGGACAGTTGCTAGGAACTATCTAGTTGTACGAGTTGACTCTGTGCTGTATACGAGCCCAGTGCGGTGATGGTATTTGTTATATGGTGCCTTGATAACTGGATGCTCGGTGATCAATATGGCTAAGTTCGGTGTGAGATTAATTCCTGATGCTTTGATCAGGGGTTTTGTTGGGTGTGCACCAGTGGCACTAAATTTTATGTAGATGTCTGATCCGGTTAAATGTCCAAAGTTGTTGGTTAGTACCGGACGATGTGGTAATGGAGGCATTTGGGAATGAAATATCCTTGTTGAGCGGGTCAGGCTCTGGGATTCTGTTAATGGTAAGTCTATTCCAGTTGGTGATGCGGATAAAGTTTATTAAACGCACAGTTATGGTTGAAGTGCAATTTCTGCACTATGCGTCATTTCAGGTTAAGGTAAGAGATAGGGAGGTCAGTGGCACCTCACCTATGAGTAGTACGGAGATGGGTTACCAGTGGTAAAGTACGCTGTAACCCCACAAGTGATATTGAGATGGCGATTCTAATGATCGGCTTGTGAGTAAAGTCCAGATTTATCCGGTTAGAATAGCTTGTAGTAGTGTGAAGCCTGGCAATTTGTCTTCATGCGAGGGGTAAATATTGTTGGATCTCGATGTCTGGAGACTTGTATCTCCCTGATTAAAAGGCTATGATTAAAAGACTTGTATCTCCCTGATTAGAACCCTTTTTGACAATCGTAGTATAAGGTAAATAAGGTTCGGTCAATCCGGGGACTAAGGGTGCTCCTGTCACAATGGTTAAACAAGTTAGTAAGTAACAAAATAAGTATGTACAAGTATTATTTACAAATCAATTATTTACAAAGTACAAATACAAAGATTTACAGATATTTATTTACAAATTTACGCATGATACAATGTGATCAAAGGGGGGGTTGGTTTGGTTTCTAACATCATAAAAACAGAAAATAAAAACTAAACTAATATGTATAAGTGATCGATTCATTCAACACATCAATTAGAGAGAAACTCAAATTCTGACCACACATCAAAGATCATGTTTCAACCTTAACAATCTGATAACATGCGTTCAAAAAACTAAAAACAATCTCAAGAATACAAGCCTACGAGGTCATGCACCTTATTGTCACTTACTTTATTCCTAGTACAGAACGTCTAGAACTAGGGCATTTTACATGTCGATGTTATCAATACTAAAAGTATATGTCTTCAAACATGCAAATCATTAAGCTTTATGAAACTAGATTGAATACAACTTTATATCATAACAAAAATTGCATAGTATACGAATTCAACTATATCAGGGACACGGCTTCCACCACTGGAGATCTATTCTTACCTACGAGGCTTAGCATAAATCATGACACTAGTTAGCAAGCATTCTAACATATGGTATATCAAACAACATCGCACACTTTTTAATCTTATGAATAGACAAGATTAGATTGCTAAACTATCATGAGCAAAACTTTAACATGCTTTACTAAAATATGAATCCACTAATACTATAACAAGCGAAACAAACATTCAAATCCAAGTTTGAAATCCGAATTCATGCTTTCAAATTTGTAAAGAAAACTAAACAAAAGTAAAGGCACAGTTTACACATTAGCGGTCTTTAAGAAGCTTGACGATGTCTAAGAGGTGCACACGGCTTCAAGGCTTCTACACTCCAAGGATGTTGCTCATTGACGCGTCCGACAATGCTTTGACAATGGAGGAAAGCTCGTAATGGAGGAGAATGCTCGGCAGAGTTTTGGTATTTCTCTAACTTTTTGTGTGAATGAATGATGACTTTTTTTATGTAGAGAGCCTCCTTATATAGTGATCGAACCTTCCTTATGTAGAGAGCCAGATTAGGAAAAGTAATTTTGAATTTTAGTATTGGGCGCAAATAGGCTTAAAAGTGCGCCTAATATTATTCAAAATTATAAATCGACGATTATCGAGCTTATTAGAGTTTGATCCCTGTCGATTAGTCAGAAGATCATGGTTAATTTCCTGGTTAACCAAGGAAAGACTTGGTCAACCCTAAAGTCAATCATTGACTTTTCATGGTAAAACCAGGAAAAATTAGAGTGTTAGACTATTCGATAGTCTTTTCACGTCCTACATTTTGATCGATGGGTTAAAGGAGTATGTAGGGTCACTTTTATCGACGCATTAGTGTTGTGTAATTATATGTTAGGAGGATCGGGGATGATCAGGTGATTGAGATGCTGGTTGAGGTCAAGAGAAAGGGATTACGTTATGTTTCAGAGCCCAAGAGTAAGCTTAAGGAGGCATATTTTATTACTGTCGGGGAACCTTATACGGTCATGAAAGGCGTTACTGATGATGAGGTAATTAATTGAGGACGGTTAGAATAATGTACCTAGCGCATAAGATGCGTTGCCAGTATGATGAAAGGACCTTTGAATTATTTTTAAAAAAAATCATGCCATGGTTTATTACTTAAATGGTTTTAAAATTTTTCCAGTAAGGATGATTATCCGGGTTTCTTTATATTTTCGATTCCTTTGATTTTGCGAGCACCTCAGTGGTGGCTACTGTGTTCGGCAGCGGAAGTGGCAGTGATTGAGGTGGCCATTTGTTCTCTGAGTTTAGAAGCAGTTGTAGAACATATATATTTTGGATTTGTGATCTATGGAGTTTAAGTAAAGCATGTATATGTTTGTATAGTTGATTGAGATATGGTGCGATTACAGCGATGGATAGTCAAGGCTCTTATGGTCATGGAGCAAATGTCCAGATGATGGCTTTATTGTGTAATTGGTTTTTTATGCATGAAGTATATACATAATTAGAGAGTACGATGATGGAGAGGTACGGAGAAGCTGGATTTCATGTTGTCTAAGAGTTGGATGAAGAATTGGCGTTGCTTTAGACAAAAATAGTTGATGACGTTATTACTGTTGCTGCCTTTATTGTTTGTCGCTGCTGTTATTTGCTATTGTTATTAATTCTTACTTTGTTTGATAAAGATGTATTGGAATCAAAATCATAAGCATGGAGTCCAACGGTGGAGGATTTGGATGGCTTATGTATGTGTCTTTTGCTGCGGTAAATGCAAGTGGAATGAGCTTAGATGTCATAGATTGATTAAAGGTAGAATTGTACCAGGTTCGGCCGGCAAGGGATGTGCATGGAGTATGAATTAATATAGGAAGTAATTAAGAAAACAAGGCATTGGGTGTCCTTAGCAATTCCAAGGAAGGATCGAAAGTGTGATGCAATCCCATGAGCAGAAGGATAAGGATTTCAGAAGTGTTACTAGTTTCGTTTAGCGTCGGAACTAACGTCGGATTCTAGGTAGGGTCTTTCGGGGAACCTTTCCTTCAATTTATAATTAAATTATAATTGATATGTGTGCTTGGTGTGCCATTGAATGTTTAACTCTTGGATGTTTAATACTTTCGTTTAAAAGCATGTTGTATCGCTGAACTACGAGTGGCTTGATCCCTGAGCACAGGATACGCAGGCAGTCTGACCAGGATTCAGGTGCAGTCACAAATAATATCTAGACCCTAGATTCTTTGAAATAGTTTGTATTGAAATCCAACTCAGTAATTGGGATAACCTCAGGTATAGTGAAGATTATTCGGTGTCATTTGGATTAGATGAAAATGGGTTGGGTAAAGGGTTATCTCTTCTCAAGGGAGATTATGAGAAAATCTATTTTGGGATAAGTCCCGCACGTTCTACCCCAAGTTTTGGGAGGTAAAATCGGGTTGGAGCGTGACAAATGGTATCAGAGCTTAGGTTCAAACCCTCGGACCATAGGATTGTGGGAATCAAATAATTTTCCGAATTGTGTTTATTGGATTATATTTATAAATATGGTTTGTGACAAAAATTGATATATTATTGGGGTCGTCAGATTCTGTTTGGATTGTGACAAAAATTAATTTTCCGAATTGTGTTTATTTGGATTATATTTATAAATACGGACCTTAGCTATATATTATTCAGGTCGCCCCAATCGTAAGGATGGAAATTAAATAATGTCTACATTAAAGTGTGAAATGTGTTTTTGTGGTCAAAACGATATATTCACATATTTTGAGGAGGTAATGTGAGTGGACTTTTATTTTCAAATATATTGTATGTAACCGATTTTTATTAAGTTTCTTTTTTACTTATGAGAATTTCCTTCATGTTGATTTTTATGGTGATTTTGGGAAACTTTGGGAATTTAATATTTTTCAAAAGTAAGTGAGTCAGGAAAGAGATTCCTACCTTTCTCGTGGATTTTAATTGATTTTTCCGGAGTATGGTTTTAAATTGTTATCACCATTTTGGGGTTATAGAGGGGGATGATATTTTAAAATGGAGAAACTTGGATCTAAGATTTTAATGATTTAAAGTAAAGTCAGAAAACCGGTTTCGAATGCCTGAGACTGTTTTAAATCCAATTATTTTAGGTGAAAAGTCATGGGTGATTTTGACTTAGATTTTGATTTAATTCACCACGGGGATTTTTCAAGTATATATAGCTAGCATGGACCCTCTCTGAATAGAGATGGTCAAGCGACCCTCTTTGGATGTAGCAGGCCAAGACCATTTTCGGTGGTAGCAGGTCATGAGGACCCTTCTGAATCGATCAGGTGAAGACCCTCTTCGGTGGTAGCTGGTCAGGAGGACCCTCCCGAATCGAGCTGGTCAAGCCCCTATTCGGTGATAGCAGGTCATGAGGACTCTCTTGAGTAGAGCAGGTCAAGACCCTATTCGGTGGTAGCTGGTCAGGAGGACCCTCCCGAATCAAGCAGGTCAAGACCCTCTTCGGTGGTAGCAGGTCATGAGGACCCTCCTGAATCGAGCAGGTTAAGACCTCCGGTGGTAGCGGGTCAGAAGGACCCTCTTCGGTGGTAGCAGTCAGAAGGACCCTCTTCAGTGGTAGCGGACAGAAGGACCCTCCCGGATGGAGCAGGTCAAATGATCCTCTCCAGATAGAGCAAGTCAAGGGGGCCTTCTCCGTAGAGAGCAGCCAAGTGATCCTCTCGGATAGAGCGGGTCAAAGGGACCCTCTCCATAGAGAATAGTCAGGTGATCCTTTTCGAATAGAGAAGGTCAAGGTAGACCCTATCAAGATTGAGCTGATCGGGTTTTATAGATCTTTCGGAATTGAGTTTGACTTATAGAACCTCTTCCGGAATTAAGCGGGTCAGAATATAAGGATTTATTGGTAACCTGCGAGGCTTATTGTTATGGTGACGATTCTCCCTATATCTAATTGCTAGCATTGGCGAAAATTATAATATGTTTTGCTAGCGCCAATGTATTTGGTGGAATTTTTTTTCATATATTTTTTGTTTAGGCCGATGAGATTAGTGGGTTTTCGTATTTTAATCTTTGCATATGGGATGTGGTGATATTCACGTATTTGATGGATCCAAGGAATAAAGCTGGTCAGGATAATTTGTAGCATTGGGAGTGCCCCAACCCTAGCATAGGCAGGCTCGTGGTTATTGCGATGCCTTAAGGAGATTTACTGCTATATGCATTATGTGCAATGTAAGAAATTAAGGAGCTTGCGTGTAGTAAGTGGGATAATGTGACACCTCTGTTAAATATATGTGGGTGGTGTGGTTGTGATTGATGAGCTTCAAGCTCCAAGGGTGGGTTGGATTGGTCAGAGTTATAGATCCCTGTTCTGAAGTTTAGGTGCTGCAGATGACTAGGTCCTGTTATAGATGGATGATACGTGTTGAGAAATATGCGTGCGAGTTTCTTTTCAGGTCAGGGTTGCCCATTTTAAAGGAAGTTCTGTCTAAATTTTGGTACAATTTCTTTTAAAAGATGTCCATGCATGGCTCTCTTGATGTTAGCATGAACATTGTAATAAGCTCCGTTAGTTTAGTCAGTATGGTATCTTTGGTGGGAATTAACGGAATACCATTATGCTATAATGTTGCTTATACGAGTAGCAATGAGGAAGTATGTGACATCTAGAGGTGGTGTGGAGTCGAACTCGTCCGACGAGATGGGTTCTCTAGTAAATGCTTAGTATACGAGAAGTCAGTGATTATGGCCCTTGGAAATTTACAAATGAGGATTTGTTTTCGAATTCTAGGGTTATGGTGTCAGTTTTGCACCCCCATATTTCTATCAGTCCATGTGATGTGATTGTGGGAGTTGGACGGATGTAATGGTCTGTAGAGGGATGACCGTCGAATGCTTGTGGATTTTAATCGCCGACGAGTTAGTTATGCCAACATAATGGCTTGGTTAGTATTGTGACCATAGAAAAGTTCGATTGAAATTTCAGGGACAAAATTTTTATAAGGTGGGGAGTTTGTCACGACCCAAAACTAATAGTTACCTGTTTATCGGGTGATAAATGTTACCAAAGAATTTTGACAACGTTCATCAGTATTATAAGTTATTGCTCGAGTTTATTTTTGAGTTATTCCAGAAATGGTAAATAGTGGATGTAATATTCTGAAGTCGTAGTACACGACATTACGAACTCGTCGGTATGCCCGGATTATTTTCCAGAGCAACGAACTATTTTCTGTGAATTATTGAAGATTACAGGTATTTTCAATTACTGTTTCTGGTAACTTTTAGTTACATTTTGGGTAATTTACATTTACTATTGGTAAATAATATTTAACCTTTAAATATGGGCTGTCAGATCAAGTAGGGGTTTGATCTGGGTCGTCAATCTATAAAAGAAAGAAGAGAGTGTTGACCGGGGTCAGACACTCCCCTGATTCTCTCATTCACCTCTCTTCTCCGATCGCTTTCACGGCGGGGCGTCGTCGTTAGGCCGCCTCTCGGCGTACCAGAGGTGGCCACGGCTTCGTCTTGTCATCCCCGGCCTCTTCTTGGCCTTAGGTTTCGTGCTGAAGCTACGATGAGAGAGAAAAGGAGAGAAGGTGACCGAGCTTTTGATCAAGTTTCTGATCCGGGTCACGACGGCAAGCAAAATTGGTGTGGGTAGCTTCGCCTTAACTTCTTGGACGCGTCTGTGGTCTTAGTTATCCAAAAGGTGCTCGGTGGAGTGAGATTTGAAGAGGAGAAGCATTCGAAATTTCTCGATCATGGTTCGGTGTTCTCCTGTCACCGGCGAAAGCAAGTGAGGTATGAAAGATCACCTACTCATCAAACTCTACGTCTTTCTATACTTGATTTTGGGTTTGATTGAGAGATGAAGCATTTGGGTTTAGGCAACAGAGGACCGTCGTGCAACGGGTGGTTATTATTATTGGATCAGTATATAGAATGGATAGTGATTGTAGATGCTTTGATTTTGATATTGATGGAGTGTTGAGAAATCTGAGTTTTGAACAGTGGAGGGCTGCTGTGGTGGCTGTTGTGTTTGGCAATGATTGAGGTGATCATTTGTTCTCTGAATTTGGTTGAGATTAGTAGCAGCTGTAAAACATATATATTTTGGATTTGTGATCTATGAAGTTTAATTAAAGCATGTATATGTTTGCATAGCGGATTGAGATACGGTGCGATTACAGGGATGGATAGTCAAGGCTCTTATGGTCATAGAGCAAATGTCCAGATGATGGCTTTATTGTGTAATTGGTTTTTTATGCATGAAGTATATACATAATTAGAGAGTCAAATGATGGAGGTACGGAAAAGCGGGATTTCATGTTGTTTGAGAGTTGGATGAAGAATTGGCGTTGCTTTAGACAACAATAGTTGCTGCCGTTATTGTTTGTTGCTGCTGTTATTTGCTGTTATTGATTCTTAGTTTGTTTGATAAAGAGGTAATGGAATCAAAATCATAAGCATGGAGTCCAAAGGTGGAGGATTTGGATGGCTAATGTATGTGTCTTTTGCTGCGGTAAATACAAGTGGAATGAGCTTAGATGTCATACATAGATTGATTAAAGGTAGAATTGTACCAGGTTCGGCCGGCAAAGGATGGGCATGGAGTATGAATTAATATAGGAAGTAATTAAGAAAACAAGGCATTGAGTGTCCTTAGCAATTCCAAGGAAGGATCGAAAGTGTGATGCAATTCCATGAGCAGAAGGATAAGGATTTCAGAAGTGTGAAATCTGGAAACCGTGAGACAGAAGATGAAGCGATTCATCATCTGCCAACAACTCACAATCACACAACTAAGACCCAGACATATACCAAACAAAAGAATAGAAACAAGTCCACCAATAGTTGAATCTGGAAACCCCGAGGTAGTCGATGAAGTACCTGGTTGTTAGTTGTCACCTTGTCGTGAGTACCCCAATACTAAGACTTGTACTTCTTCAGTCAAACTTGTACTCATCTATTTACCTCAGCATAAACAAAAAAACAGATACCTGAATTAATTTTGGTTTAAGGAAAGGATCGCTGATCTAATGGTGAAAACAAAATTCAATGCGAAAGACGAATTACTTACCAAATTTGTAGGATCTAAACCTGATTGCCTTTCCACTAAGCTCCAGAGCTGCACATTAATCACCAATACGAATTTTAAGCACATTAAAATAGCAAACTCTAATAATTTTAAGCTCTTTGGTATGGAATCACAATCTCACGCCGCAAACCCCGTACAAACTTCCGCGCCCTCCGCTACGCTCAACTCCCTAGCAAATTGATTCAACCGAGCCTCATCCTCTCTGACACTCATCTACCCTTGCTCCAAGGCTGAGAACTAGAGCTCCAACTGCTCCATCAATGTACAAGGGAAGTACTTCTCCCGAAAGAGTCGTACAAACTCTTCCCAAGTCATGGTGGACACATCTCTATGTCTCTCCACACTGCTCCACCATACCCGTGCCTCATCCTTGAGAAGAAAGGTAGTAATCCGATGATCAGCTGCCAAGTAATCCGTGTGTCCATAGAACTTGGGCGCATCCAACCTAATCAGCCCCTGGGTCAACCTACCCAATCTCAGACCATCATCAGCAGCCACTGCACCTGTGGCTCCAACCCTAACTCATCCTCGTAAACCTCCTCCACAAGACAGGCTCGGCCTCTCTAGCCCTACCAGCTCCTCTGACCCTACCACGGCCCCTAGCCCTGCCTCGCTGAGGATCCATCACCTGAGGAGCACGTAAACCTTGTTCAGCATATGCACAAAACTTAAACCAAAGTATAAGTCTGATACAAACTCGCATTAACCAAGACACTACTCATGGTGGGAACACTCAGATGGAAACCTCACTAAAAGTAAACCATACTCAGACAACCTAATGAGTTGGAGATTACGCCTAACCCCTTTCACATATCCAATGACATATCAGTACCAAAAAGTGATGGTGGTCCGCTGTCACTGAGGCACTAATTATCACCAAATATGTAAACCCAAGCTCTGATACCAAACTGTCACACACCAATTTCTAAAGAATAATTTTTTCCAAAAATTTGGCATGATAACTCTCAAATAACCCAACCCCTACAAACCACTCTTAATCAACAAATCATAATTACGGAAACATGAAATAATATATGAGCTCAACACGGTCACCGTGTCAAATATTGCATCTCCTTGTTCACATCAACTTAAAATGTCTAGCAAAAGAAAACGCTCACTAACAGTTTAGTACAATCCGACAAAAACATAATAATTGAATCTGACAACTAAACAAAGCCTGAGGAGCATTGGAGGGCAAGGGAGAGGATAGAGCCGTGAAATAATAAACGACATGAATGTAAGCAATATATTTGATAGAAATTAGGAGCAAAAAGGAAGTAAACAAGATTATCTTTGCTGAACTTAGCCACAGATAGAAGATTTTTACATATTGAAGGAATGTGAAAAACATTATTTAGAGTCAACTTGGAATCTCTCAAGGATAATGGGAGTGTACTGGTGTGAGATATTGTCATGGAATCACCATTACCCATAAAGACATTGTGACGGCCTCCATAATTTTGAGGATTCTGAACAGGCATAGAGGTCATGTGGTGGGTGGCTCCGGTATCAGGGTACCGGAAAGGATCATCAGGTGGAGCAAAAAGGGCTCCCGCAAAGGGACGAGCAGATGTTGGTCAAGGATTGCGATGTGGACATTGAGTTGGTCTATGATGAGATGTCATACAAGTGGGACACCACTGCGGTCTTGGGAGAGGTTCGAGTATGCCTTGTTGAGAAGGAAATTGGCACATCTGCTGCGTTTGGGCCCATGGATTATGACCTCAAGTTTTGTTACAACTATTGTATACATCTTACTGTATGCATATATATAATAAATATCTAAAATAATATTTTTTTAAAAAATGAGATCAGCATATTATTAATCTGATCTTGCATGCATATATATCATGACCGATCACCCATTAACAATAACTTTCTGCTAAAACAATTTTTTGAGCACATGCCCTCTTCAAATGCATACAGAGCTACTTAGGTTAAAACCAGCTCTTTAGCAGACTTAAATGTTTTCAAACCCTAAGTTGGATCACAGCATCTTGGTGTTCATTTTTTATTTCCGTACAAGAAGAGGATTCTTGTTCAGTTTGCCTCGAAAAATAAGATTGATCAATGCAGATTCATTGATTTCATCAACTGAAGTTTTTCATCAAGACAGCAAAACATTGAACTCCTAATTTCATATATAAGATAGGATAACACTAATATATACGATTTAAATTAAACAAAACAGTACCTGTTTAACACTGCTCTAATGACGTCAGATCCCAACTTCAATAACTACGTAAGACACCCACCTAAAGCATTGAGGACGAATAGAATCAACTCCCATCCCACCTCGCACAGAACACAATAAATATAAGGTAAAAGGCAGATAAATAATCATGAAAATAGACACACCTACGACGTAATATAACTCCCAATTACACAACTTCCCCAAGAGCAACGACCTGCAAACATAGAGACAAAAGTAAACATCCTGTAAACATCCATTAAAATTGAGATGTTAACAAAAAAGGTTTGATGTTTATAAACATGCCCAAAACTAACTAATTCATCTTTGTTCACAGACACCCACCTAAGGTATTGAGGACGAATGGAATCAACTCCCATCCCACTCGCACAGGACATAATACATATAAGGAAAGGGCAGATAAATAATCATGAAAATATAAGGACAAAAGAAGATCAGATGAACATAGACACGCCTACCACATAATAATACTCCCAATTACACAACTTCCCTAAGAGCAACGACCTGCAAACATAGAGAAAAATTAAACGTCCCGTAAACATCCATTAAAATTGATATGTTAACAAAAAAAGGTTTGATGTTTTATAAACAGGCCCAAAACTAACTAATTCATCTTTGTTCACAGATACCCTCAACTGATAAGGATCTGCCCATTATTCTTTCAATATGTTCCAGAGCTGGCACCTATGAGTAATCACTAAGACGTTTTCAACCAACCACTCAAAGCTCAATCACAAAAGTGGAATCCTCACCAATTGCATATCTTTCAAGTGACAATAGAAAGCTATATTCACCTCCAGCCTTAAATTTTAATAAAGGGGTATGTAACTATCATCTAAACAAAGCTTTAAACCTTGACCGATCACTAAGAAGTTTTCAACCAACCACTCAAAGCTCAATCACAAAAGTGGAATCCTCACCAATGGCATATCAGTCCAAGTGACAATAGAAAGCTATATTCACCTCCAGCTTTAAATTTTAATAAAGGGATCTGTAACTGTCATCACAAAGCTTTAAACCTTGACCGATCAAATACACGACCCACTGACCTAGAAAGAATTCCAATCAAAAACATTTGAGATAAAACAAAAACAACAACAAAACAAAAAGTACTGAACTCTCATGGCCCAAACTAAACTAAATTGAAGCCAAACTTCATAATTTAGAAGTTAGACCTAAACTACCAGAGCCCTAATTTCTTATAATTATATATCAATAAAAGCATGACACTTGCCAGCTGAGACCTCTATCAAAAAATGACTGAGGCAAAGCACCTGTAAATCCAATCCACCATGACCATCATCATTTTGTTTGCAGAAAAACAAAGGAAGAAGAAGAACTCCAAATAATAAGAAAATTGAGGGAAAAGAGCAAAAATGGTTCCCCAGACGTCCGGAAAGAACGAATTAACTATCATCCAAAGCCAAAACAGACCAAATCCTACACTATCAATGCATCATATAAATTGTAAACTGACAGCTATATCAAGTTTACAGCTATTGTATACACCTTACTGTATACACATATATATAAATATCTAAAGGAATATTTTTTGTTAAAAAAATGAAATCAGCATATTAATAATCTGATCTTGCATGCATATATATCAAGACCGATCACCCTATTAACAATAACTTTCTGCTAAAACAATTTTTATAAGAGAGTGATGATCAAGTGAAGAAAGAACTTGATAAGAGAGTGAATTAGGTTCCAAAGACTAAATCCTCCTAATTTTTATAGAACAAGTGACCCTGTTGAAGCCGAATCATGGCTGAAACAAGTGAAGAAGCTAGATGTTCTAAGGGCACTCTTGTTTTTGGAGTGGAATTAGCTAAGCTACCTGGGTTACAAATAGCCAATTGGTGTGTGATTTTTTTGGGTGTAGTATCTCTGTTGTAATCCCGTATATACAGATTGTGTCCGGTACCTCCTCCTCTCCTAGCATGTAAACTTGCGTTTGATGTGTCTCTCAATTATATGTTCAATTGTATTTTTTCAGTAAATCTTCAAGTTTTCATTCCTTTTGTTGTTTGTGTTCTCTGCATGGAGGTCATGGATTATTTTATTGAGCCTCTAGTTTATCAAGTGTGTACCACCAAAGATTTCTCAAAAGTCAATTTGTTCGTCAAAGGTCAAAACTACCAAAATTTGGAGTTGAAACTCATTTTAAACTTTTAAAGTGTAGAAAATTCTATAGGATATCTTAGAAAACTGCACAAAAATTATAAACCGAGTACTCCCCGACTATTCCTCTACTCGCTAGTCCGCGACAGACTAGCGACTTTTAGAACCTTGCAGATACTTGGGTTCAAACCTGCTCTTTGCCTTGACGAACACAGATGTGTGTCAGGCTTAAATGTTTTCTAACCACAGCATCTTGGTGTTCATTTTTTATTTCCTCACACGAAGAAGATTCTTGTTCAGTTTGCCTCTCCAAAAATAAGATTGATCAGTGTAGATTCATTGATTTCATCAGTTGAAGTTTTTCATCCAGACGGCAACATTCAACTCCTAATTTCATATATAAGATAGAATGACACAAATATATACGATTTAAATTAAACAAAACAGTACCTATTTAACACAGCTCCCAACTTCAACAACTACCACAGACACCCACCTAAGGTATTGAGGACGAATGGAATCAACTCCCATCCCACCTCGCACAGAACACAATAAATATAAGGAAAAAAGGCAGATAAATAATCATGAAAATATAAGGAAAAAAGAATATCAGATGAACATAGACACACCTACCACAGTATAACTCCCAATTACACAACTACCCCAAGAGCAACGACCTGCAAACATAGAGACACAAGTAAACATCCAGAAAACATCCATTAAAATTGAAATGTTAACAAAATAAGATTTGATGTTTATAAACATGCCCAAAACTACCTAATTCATCTTTGTTCACAGACATCCACCTAAGGTATTGAGGACGAATGGAATCAAATCCCATCCCACCTTGCACAGAACCCAATAAATATAAGGAAAAAAGGCATATAAATAATCATGAAAATACAAGGACAAAAGAAGATCAGATGAACATAGACACACCTGCCACATAATAATACTCCCAATTACACAACTTCCCCAAGAGCAACGACCTGAAAACAATAGAGACAAAAGTAAACATCCCGTAAACATCCATTAAAATTGATATGTTAACAAAAAAGGTTTGATGTTTATAAACATGCCCAAAACTAACTAATTCATCTTTGTTCACAGATTCCCTCAACTGATAAGGATCTTCCCATTATTCTTTCAATATGTTCCAGAGCTGGCACCTACGAGTAATCAGTAAGAAGTTTTCAAGCAACCACTCAAAGCTCAATCACAATAGTGGAATCCATCACCAATTGCATCTGTTAAGAGAAAATTGAAATGTATATTCACCTCCTGCTGTAAATTTGAATAATGCGAGACTGTAACTGTCATGCCTCATCTAAATGAAAGAAAATACATGATCTTTTTCAAGAAAAGCTGAGGCCTCAATCAAAAAAGACCGAGCAAATCCAATCCACAATGACCATCGTCATTTTGTATCCAGAGAAACAAAGGAAGATGAAGAATAACAGACAAAATTAATTTGGTAGATGAAAATCAATTTAAGTGCGAAGAAAAGGGTTTTGATTACAAATCATCTCACACGTGCTTCTGAACTGCTATTCACTCACTTCTCCAGCCTCAGACCCATCTTCCACCTCACATGGAAAACCCAGAAACTCAGTTATTAGAATCTTGAACAAGAATCAAAAATAAAATGCATACAAAACCAAATATCATTATATTTTTCACTTTATCAATGCTAGTCTCTCTCTCTCTTTGCATTTTCTTCTAGTCTCATTGACTCCCATTATTACTCATTACGAACCATATTCAGATTATAGAACTAACCCAACAAAACAAAGTGGAGAATTGTAAAGCACTCACCAGAGCTTAAAGCAATTGGCGCTGGGATATCAATAACTAAAAACAAAATCCAAACCCCGACTGAAAAGCAAAGAGAAAAAGGACCAGCTCAAATTCAAAAACATTAAAAGTGAAAATCGAGGGATAATTGAAAGGATTACCATGGCCTCAAAAGGAGACGAAGTCACTATCGTCCAGAACAAGCCAAAGTCCTCTTGACCATAGTTTCAGAAGCTGATACTGTAACAACAATAAGAAAACACATAATCAGAATTCAATTTACACACCCGAACTAAAAACTGGATAGCGAATTTGTTCAAGGTATACAGCAGGCCTCAAAAGGAGACGAAGTCACTATCGTCCAGAACCAGCCAAAGTCCTCTTGACCAGTTTCAGAAACTGATACTGTAACAACAATAAGAAAACACATAATCAGAATTCACTTTATACACCCGAACTAAAAGCTGAATAGCTAATTTGTTGAAGGCCTCAAAAGGAGACGAAGTCACTATCGTCCAGAACCAGCCAAAGTCCTCTTGACCATAGTTTCAGAAACTGATACTGTAACAACAATAAGAAAACACATAATCAGAATTCACTTTATACACCCGAACTAAAAGCTGAATAGCTAATTTGTTGAAGGTATACAGCAGGCACACATGGGATACTGCAATCAACTTACATCACTTAAACCTCATCGAGAGACCTCAGACTCCAGCATCCATAAAATCCCTTTCAAAATCATGACACAATCACTTAGAATCCAACATCACCGATTCGATCAATTACAGAATGAAACTATCTTTTAATCATGCCTAAACTTTCTTCCTATAAGCAGACAGGTTTGTGTAAAATGGATTAAAAATGAATGTACGAAAACTATATTTTTATCACTATTTCTAGAAACCTTGTTCTGGCATCAAATAACGTAGTACTATTTCTGTGTGCATATACATAGAAGAGAAGGGATAAAAATTTGGAAATTTAGGACACAGCTTCAGTTACCTTTCTAGTTTTACTGCAACGTAGCAAAGATTGAAGGCATATGCATATATGCATGTACACACCTCTAATAGAAACGATGTCTTGTCCTCCTCTTGATCACAATGAGAAAAGAGCTCTCACAACATTTGGAACCTGCAAGGTTCCAAATGAATTAAAAATGGATTAAAAATGAATGTACGAAAACTATATTTTTATCACTATTTCTAGAAACCTTGTTCTGGCATCAAATAACGTAGTACTATTTCTGTGTGCATATACATAGAAGAGAAGGATAAAAATTTGGAAATTTAGGACACAGCTTCAGTTACCTTTCTAGTTTTACTGCAACGTAGCAAAGATTGAAGGCATATGCATATATGCATGTACACACCTCTAATAGAAACGATGTCTTGTCCTCCTCTTGATCACAATGAGAAAAGAGCTCTCACAACATTTGGAACCTGCAAGGTTCATTTCTTAGATGTTGATAAAATTGGATAAACACTCTAAAGGAAAAAATACCAAGTATGTCAATGACCCCAATAAGTTTAGAGAAAAGCCATAAAACCTCTGAGAGTATGAGGATACCGGGGTCTGTAGCATCTTCAATAAGATGAACATTGATGTTATGAAATTTTTCATATCATTTTGCAAAACATAAGAAAGCTTATTGAATGAAATCTCTAATATTTTACTGAACTAAATATGGGTTAGCAACTGATATTAAAAGTAACAGGAATATTTCTTTCTTTATTTTACTGGAAATACATGAGTTGACAACAATTTATAAATATAAGGAAGCTTATTGTATGAAATATGACATTTTATTTAACTGAATATGGTTTAGCTGCTAATATTAAAAGTAACAGGAAGATTTCTTTCTTTGATTTACTGGGAATACAGTTACAAATCGCCTTCTCTCTCTTTCTGAATATATTAGTGACCCAAAGCAATTAATACAAAACATAAAATAAGGGCAGGTCTCTCTCTTTCTGAATATATTAGTGACCCAAAGCAATTAATACAAAACATAAAATAAGGGCAGGTCTGGAGGGGTACCTTCTGATATATCAACAATTTAGCATATATTAGAAATAGATGGAGGTCATAGCTTATAGCTCATAGTTTATATAACCAAACCAAAAGCTGGAGGGGTACCTTCTGATATATCAACAATAGATGGAGGTCATAGCCTATAGCTCATAGCTCATATAACCAAACCAAAAGCTCATAGCTTGATCAACCACACCAATGGAAGCCATCACCAATTGCAACCCCGTACCATGCCACCATCACATTTAAATGTCATAATTAAAATAAGAAAAACATACACCACAAAAAAACAAAAAATAATTTCACAATCAAGTTCTCAGATACCCAATTTAAAACACCACATATACCAGATATTGTAAACTACTTCAAGGAACATTACTATTTTAATAATTGTGCCTTGTTTTACCAAAAACCAAAACATTCTAAACAAAATATGACTGTCAAATCATATACATAGCAGAGTAATAAGAATTTACCATGAGAATTCATTTAAATGAAAGACAGCTTGGTACCCTCCTAGCCTTCCCCATATGCAATCTTCAAATAAATGCAATTAAATGACACCTATAAAATTGCAAACCTATTGTGCCTATGTCAATGTCCAACAACTGATTAACGCCGATAATGTAAATATTAATTAAGAGAGCAGCAACTACTGCCTGAAAATAAAAGACTCGGTCTGTAAGAGTAGCAGCAGCCAAACGCAACGAAGGTGAAGAGCACCCCAATAATCCAAGAACATATTTAACAAAACTAAATGCATTGCAAATTTGGAGAGGGAAAAGTGTTTTTTTTTCTTTTTAGGGAAAAAATTTTATGGTTATGGACACTTGATGGCTGCAAGCAGTTACGGATTTGTAAAATTTAAATAGGTCAATTAGCAGCACATTGGTTATCAAATTATGGATGTTCTAAGATAAAAGGGAATTGTTCTAAGGTATGAAAGAAGTTTGTAACAGGAGAATCGGCAAAGGGACTAACAATCTACCTTCAGTAAAGATAGAACCAAGGACCATTGAAAATATGAAAGATAGAAGAAAACACAAACCTGTAAATATATTAGGGGATAACATAAGGGTCAAATTCCTTGAAAACATCTTTATTCATGTGAACAGAATCGGAGATTGGCTTTTAGAATGAAGCCAAGGACTTGTTTTTACTTGAATTCCATCTATGAGAAATTTTCTCGCAACTTTTGTAAATGACCTTGTGTATAACCTGCAAGATCAACCCAAGCATAAAATCATTAACTTCTAACTTTGTTAGTAACACAGAAAACCAAAAACCAAGAATTTGGTATAAAATAAAGTGAAAGATGAACATGCAAAAGGTAATCACCAAAATCCAGAACTTAGGTCCAAAATAGTGTGGGAAAAAAAATTACCGTCACAACTTTGATGGAGAAGGAAAAAAATAAACAACCCCTCTCTCCTCCACAACAATCCGACAAAACTCCAATCAGCTGGAAAGCTAGGGAAACAAACAACTCAATCGAAAAGAATACAAGTAAACCAAACCGAATTGAATAGTACAAAAATAAAAAAGCAAAATCAGAAATCCAAAACCACTTACCCGAATTCTTCTTCCTGTAGGCTGTAGGTGAGCACAAAAGTATCCTGACTAAAGAGTATTAGCATAAAGAAAGTATCCTGACAAAAGTTCCTTAAAGAATTTTTTGTTGAAACTTGTCCCAAACGAATCCCTAAACCCTATATGACACCATGAAAAAGAGAGCTACATCTAAGTGAATCAGTGACCTATTTTTTTCTATATCTGTAACCTTAACTACAACTGCCACTCAGCAAACAGATTAGAGAGCTATGTCTCCTTTCTCTTTTCTCTTTTTATTTACCACCGAAACTGTTTCCAAATGTCTACCCTTCACATATACAATTTAACATTTATTTGACTGCCTCACAGTTTGTGTTTTCAAGTTCAATATTTTTAAGGATCATGGTACATAAATTAAAATTATTACAAATTTAATAATATGTTGATTGCCTCAAGTAATCCCCAGATACATATTAAAAGTTAGTAGCCTCATTAACAACAAATATTATAGATACTAGTTAAATGCCCGTGCTTTGCTGCGGGTTTCTGATTTTGACTGAGAAGATAAACATGTGAAATCATCAAATCAAATAAGGGATTACAACTATATAAATTTGGCTTTCATTTAGATTTGCGATTTGCATTGAGACTTAAGAGTAAACTAATTTTTGAAACCCAAACTCAGAACAAGTACAAAAGTGAGAAGGAAGATGAAGACAAAAAAATGTCGAAAACATATCCAAAAGGTCATCATCAATTTCTAATAGAAACATTGAATATATCGAGTCCATAAATGATTAGTCCATAAAGATCCTGACGTCTAATTGAATTTTGTAGACAGTCATAATTGCATATTAGTTAGTTTTCCCTTTAACTAATCAAATAGCCTTTAACATATACTTCCATGTGGATGAAAGAGAGAGTTAATGTTGTAGTCAAAGTTGTTCAAATGGTTGAAAAACTCTGATTCAACTGATCGGAACATCATTCTTTGCAAAAGGTGAAGCAATTTCAGCTATACCTAATCATAGAAGAATCAATAATAGATGAAAAACACAACTCAGAAAGCTGATAAACTTAAGAGTGCAAGCTGATAAACTTAAGAGTGCATACGATAATAATTTATCATGTCAAGAATGCACAAATCTCAACTGGTCAATCTCCATATAAAGTATAAAGCTTGTAAGCTTATAATGTACCTGATCTTCTTACAGCAGCAGCTGCAAAGAATCACCAGCATTTCAAATTAAGTTAAAGAGTATAAATCTGAACTGGTTGTACTCCATCAAAAATCAAAAATGAAATCTGAACTGACAGAGCCATTTATTTATTGTGCTCAACAAAATTCAAAGTGAGCAATATACACACCCCTAATCATTATAAGCTTTACCAACCCTAGTTCTTTTTAACTAGCATCAATTATGAAGCCGAAGCAAAAAAAATTGCAATTCAAATTTCAAAACTGTACACATAATGCTCTATATCAAGTGTGACGTGTTATCTGTGTCTACAACTGTCACGTAAACCCTATAGCTATGTAGAAAGGGTAAAAGTCAGTAAACAATCTAACTTATAAATGAATGAAACTAAGTTGTTACTGGTCTTTTCTGAAATTGAAAAGATATGACAAGGTAAGCATCTGAAATTTACTTTCAATACACATAAACAAAACAAATTACCGAAATTTCTCTCAACTGTCAACGTAGATTTCCAGCCTGAGCATGTGTGACGTGTTACCTGTGTCTACAACTGTCACGTAAACCCTATAGCTATGTAGAAAGGGTAAAAGTCAGTAAACAATCTAACTTATAAATGAATGAAACTAAGTTGTTACTGGTCTTTTCTGAAATTGAAAAGATATGACAAGGTAAGCATCTGAAATTTACTTTCAATACACATAAACAAAACAAATTACCGAAATTTCTCTCAACTGTCAACGTAGATTTCCAGCCTGAGCATGTATCACAAAAAAACGAACATACCTTCAGGTCTCACGGTTTCTGAAATTGAAAAGTTATGAAAAGGTAAGCATCTGAAATTTACTTTCAATACACATAAACAAAACAAATTACCGAAATTTCTCGCAACTGACAACGTAGATTTCCAGCCTGAGCATGTATCACAAAAAAACGAACATACCTTCAGGTTTCACACTCCCTATAATGCTCTGCAGAAATTTAGCTGAATTAGGTACACTGCCTCTCATTCCGAAATTTAGCCGGAAGGCTTTTAAATCACAAAAGAATGAAGGTTTCATTCTTGGAGCTGAATTTAAGAGTGGAAATGTGTTAACTTAGATTAGCTGGAGTGAAATAATACTTTTTATGATATGAAACGATAAGTGCATTACTAATTTTAAAGATTATATGTAAAAGTGAAATTGATGGAGATGTATTGGTCATTGGTTGTCACTGGTTATTATACGATTATTAGCACAAAATCTTTCAAATTTTTACATTCAGACAATCACATAAACATGGCATAATTATCACACCAGTTCAATATAGTTGACCACAGTAAAACCTTTCTTAACCAAAATATGATATACCAATGTTGCGAAAGGAGATTCAATGATAATGATCTCATATGATTAAGGTTTTAGAAAAAAAAAACAGAAAAATTATTTGAGAATAATTCCAACAAATGAAACATACACAGAGAAATCGGCTTTCTATCTCCCACTATTCTTAGTTATTAAATTAATCAGCTAAATTGAGCTTTCTAATTAGACTACACTGGACACACTAACAATTTGGAATCTGCTACAGAACATGGATTTAAATTAGATTCAAAAACCATACCACATAGTTAAACTCGTAGTTGAGCAACCCACAGTGCAAGTCATAGCTCGATAAAAAAGAAAAAAACAGCAACAGTTAAAGGCAGTACCTTGCTTCATAGTTCATGTTATTTCAGCTTTAGAGAACTCATAGTACCTTCTCTAAAGCTGAAATAACATGAACTATGAAATCCTCTAACGCTTGGAATAACTGTTTAATAGATTTCATTTCCTTCTCTAAAGCTGAAATAACATGAACTATGAAATCCTCTAACGCTTGGAATAACTGTTTAACAGATTTCATTTAATCATAGCTTGAAGTTATTAACAGTATACGGACTAATTTGGAACAATCTATTACCTCTTGCTCTATGTACAAAAACATAAAAGACATCAAAAGGTCATATTACCTTGCAACTTCAAGAAACATCATTCCATTTGATTGAAACCGAGTTTTGAAACTGAAAGCGTATACTAAAGTATACTTATAGGAGAAACCAACATTATTTTTCTGTATTAGATCTAAACTGCAGAAATTCACCAAAAAAATGGCAGTCCACTACACATTCAACTCCATAAAAATGTAATAAAGTTCTAGGAACTGAATTTGTACATAAACAATAAAAAGAAAGGACATAACTGTTTTCACTTTGACAAATTCAATTAGCTTTAAGTATGAGTTTTAGTGACCAATTTGACTATATATCAAAGAATACTTGTGTATGAGTATTAGTGACCTATTTGATCTTATATCAAAGAATACTCGCATCAAAACTCATAAGTTACAATGAGCAAAGTGAATTTTTATTATCGTTTCAAATAAACATACCTTTAGGCTTCAAGGGCAGGCATTCCATTTAATCCTCTGCATGTACCATGATTGCATAGTCCTCATCCTGTAAATACATAACAGATACATATCCTGTAAATACAATTTGTAGAACCCATCTATAGTATGCAAATTGACCAACAAAGCATAATCCTTTCTATCACCTAACTGCTCTATGATTCAAATGAAATTTCCTTATTTTCAATTATTTTCAGCTACTCATTCTTCAGTTCATCTCTTTACCTCAGCATAAACAAAAAAACAAATACCAGAATTAATTTTGGTTTAACGAAAGGAATGTTGATCTAATGGTGAATACAAAATTCAATGTGAAAGACAAATTACTTACCAAATTTGTAGGATTTGAACCTGATTGCCTTTCCACTAAGCTCCACAGCTGCACATTAATCACCAATAAGAATTTTTTAAGCACATTAAACAGCAAACTCTAATAATTTTTTAACCTTTACAATACTAAATACAAAAGTAAAGAAGCAAACCTCTTATGAACCTCAAAAACAAAGGAACCGATGCTATTAAGGCCTCTTGCTGAGACCAAACCCCAGTAGCATTGATACCCTGAACAAAAACCCAAAATTTTGCTACGAACATGCAAAAGGTAATCACCAAAATCCAGAACTTATGTCCAAAATATTGTGGGAAAAGAAATTATTGTCACAACTTCGATGGAGACCGAACCCCAGTAGCATTGATACTCTGTACAAAAACCCATAATTTTTCTATGAAATAAAGTAAGTGAAAGATGAACATGCAAAAGGTAATCACCAAAATCCAGAACTTTATTTCCAAAATAGTGTGGGAAAAGAAATTACTGTCACAATTTCGATGGAGAGGATAAAGGGCAAAACTAAACAATCTCTCGCTCCCTATCCACAACAATCAGAAAAAAACTTCAATCAACTGAAATGCTAGGGAAACAAACAACCCAAACCAAACCCAATCGATCAGTACAAAAATAAAAAAGCAAAAGCAGAAATCCCAAACTCCTTACTTAAATTCTTCTTCCACTTCTTACAAAACAATTCTTCTCCCTCTCCATCAGATGATTCCAATACTGAGAGAAACCAGATAACATCAGGCATGTATAAGAAAATTAATCTTATTCATGCAAAAAAGCTACAATTAAAGTAAAGCAAAAAAAATCAATTGAAACCGGTCTTAACTTTTACGTGGCCACTTCTTTCTAGCACCACAGATTGATCCAATAACATTCTTTCAGACTGAAACAACAACATAACTTGAGTCAGCATAGATATACTAACTACATATGCACTTCAGTAAAATAAAAAACAAACAAAAACCTGATCAAGAAAAGGAAGATATACCAAGCATGCCAATGACCCAAATAAGTTTAGAGAGGGCATGCAACTTCTGAGAGAATGAGATTACCAGGGTCTGTAGCATCTTCAATAGGATAAACACTGATGTTATTACTGATTTTACACATCCAAACTAGAAAATTTAATTTAGCATGGAGGAATTCCTACCATATATCCATTTATTTTATTTCTCCTCCGTTGTTTAGTGGCAGAAGTTCTGAGTCCGATCAGAGATCTTGAGTTCAATTTTGACCCTAAACTCTCCTGTGAAAGTATACCAATTAATTGTAGTCAACGTAAATAAAATAAAAATTTCAGTAGCCCTCTTCACCTGAGCAATCTAAGCCACTATAAAAATATAAAATATAAAAACTGTAAAGTGTTGCTACATAGCGAATGGATTCTTCTCGAGTACCTGCCTCACCATGAAAATCTAGAAACTGAGAAAATAGAAATACCAAATTTAAGTAAATTTCCAAAGAACCCTTCTTATACCACCTGGAAGAAGACAATTAAAGACTAAATGTTGTAGCTAATGCTAAATGTGGTAGAAGAGAAAAAAATGCAATTGTAGCTACAAAGAAGAGAAAAAAACAAAATAAAACAAACAAACATTACAATGCACATCTGTGTCATCTAAATGTGGTAGGTAATGCAATTGTAGGTTCTTAGTCCTCTTCTACTATATATCAGATGCTATCTTTGATTTCCTTTTGGTTATGATGTTAAAAAAAATTCAGAGGGTTATTTATCTTATTATCGGACCCTACACAATTCCTGGACTATCTAGCTGTATCAAAGATTTTTGTTAGTTAATTCCTCCCTCTTAACAAATAAAAACAAGTCTGAACAAAGAAGGAACAAACACAAGGCAAAAACTGAAACTAAAACCAAAAGAAGCATAAAATTTTAATGATGCTATAAATAAAGCATTAGGATCCATAAAATTTTAAGATACCAGTAAAATTCTGAAAGAAAAAAAAACAACAGGAAAGAAAAAGGAAACAATATAACAGAAGAATAAACTGCCAATCTATAACCAGTTACCGGTATTTGTTAACTCTTCATATCTAAGTCCCTTGATTTTGATACTGCCCTTCCCCTGCTAAGTTCTTGCATGTGCTCTTCCCTTTAAATTAAAAGCCTGTAACCAAAGACAATAATTGACAACTTGATCAAATGGACATGACAGTATTAACAATTTGGAGAGTGAGAAGTGGGCATTTTATACCATTAGAAAATTTCTTCTCAAAGAGATAGATGATCTTTAACAATACCTTATGCATCTAGTTCTTCATAAAAATGTAATAAAGTTCTAGGAACTGAATTTGTACATTAACAATAAAAAGAAAGGACATAACTGTTTTCACTTTGACAAATTCAATTAGCTTTAAGTATGAGTTTTAGTGACCAATTTGACTATATATCAAAGAATACTTGTGTATGAGTATTAGTGACCTATTTGATCTTATATCAAAGAATACTCGCATCAAAACTCATAAGTTACAATGAGCAAAGTGAATTTTTATTATCGTTTCAAATAAACATACCTTTAGGCTTCAAGGGCAGGCATTCCATTTAATCCTCTGCATGTACCATGATTGCATAGTCCTCATCCTGTAAATACATAACAGATACATATCCTGTAAATACAATTTGTAGAGCCCATCGATAGTATGCAAATTGACCAACAAAGCATAATCCTTTCTATCACCTAACTGCTCTATGATTCAAATGAAATTTCCTTATTTTCAATTATTTTCAGCTACTCATTCTTCAGTTCATCTCTTTACCTCAGCATAAACAAAAAAACAAATACCAGAATTAATTTTGGTTTAACGAAAGGATTGTTGATCTAATGGTGAATACAAAATTCCAGATGAACCCATAATCTTCAGGTGCAGTCATCTCTGTACAAAAACCCATAATTTTTCTATGAAATAAAGTAAGTGAAAGATGAACATGCAAAAGGTAATCACCAAAATCCAGAACTTTATTTCCAAAATAGTGTGGGAAAAGAAATTACTGTCACAATTTCGATGGAGAGGATAAAGGGCAAAACTAAACAATCTCTCGCTCCCTATCCACAACAATCAGAAAAAAACTTCAATCAACTGAAATGCTAGGGAAACAAACAACCCAAACCAAACCCAATCGATCAGTACAAAAATAAAAAAGCAAAAGCAGAAATCCCAAACTCCTTACATAAATTCTTCTTCCACTTCTTACAAAACAATTCTTCTCCCTCTCCATCAGATGATTCTAATACAGAGAGAAACCAGATAACATCAGGCATGTATAACAAAATTAATCTTATTCATGCAAAAACAGCTACAATTAAAGTAAAGCAAAAAAAATCAATTGAAACCGGTCTTAACTTTTACGTGGCCACTTCTTTCTAGCACCACAGATTGATCCAATAACATTCTTTCAGACTGAAACAACAACATAACTTGAGTCAGCATAGATATACTAACTACATATGCACTTCAGTAAAATAAAAAACAAACAAAAACCTGATCAAGAAAAGGAAGATATACCAAGCATGCCAATGACCCAAATAAGTTTAGAGAGGGCATGAAACTTCTGAGAGAATGAGATTACCAGGGTCTGTAGCATCTTCAATAGGATAAACACTGATGTTATTACTGATTTTGCACATCCAAACTAGAAAATTTAATTTAGCATGGAGGAATTCCTACCATATATCCATTTATTTTATTTCTCCTCCGTTGTTTAGTGGCAGAAGTTCGGAGTCCGATCAGAGATCTTGAGTTCAATTTTGACCCTAAACTCTCCTGTGAAAGTATACCAATTAATTGTAGTCAACGTAAATAAAATAAAAATTTCAGTAGCCCTCTTCACCTGAGCAATCTAAGCCACTATAAAAATATAAAATATAAAAACTGTAAAGTGTTGCTACATAGCGAATGGATTCTTCTCGAGTACCTGCCTCACCATGAAAATCTAGAAACTGAGAAAATAGAAATACCAAATTTAAGTAAGTTTCCAAAGATTCACCCTTCTTATACCACCTGGAAGAAGACAATTAAAGACTAAATGTTGTAGCTAATGCTAAATGTGGTAGAAGAGAAAAAAAATGCAATTGTAGCTACAAAGAAGAGAAAAAAAATAAAATAAAACAAACAAACATTACAATGCACATCTGTGTCATCTAAATGTGGTAGGTAATGCAATTGTAGGTTCATAGTTTCCAAAGATTCACCCTTCTTATACCACCTGGAAGAAGACAATTAAAGACTAAATGTTGTAGCTAATGCTAAATGTGGTAGAAGAGAAAAAAATGCAATTGTAGCTACAAAGAAGAGAAAAAAACAAAATAAAACAAACAAACATTACAATGCACATCTGTGTCATCTAAATGTGGTAGGTAATGCAATTGTAGGTTCTTAGTCCTCTTCTACTATATATCAGATGCTATCTTTGATTTCCTTTTGGTTATGATGTTAAAAAAAATTCAGAGGGTTATTTATCTTATTATCGGACCCTACACAATTCCTGGACTATCTAGCTGTATCAAAGATTTTTGTTAGTTAATTCCTCCCTCTTAACAAATAAAAACAAGTCTGAACAAAGAAGGAACAAACACAAGGCAAAAACTGAAACTAAAACCAAAAGAAGCATAAAATTTTAATGATGCTATAAATAAAGCATTAGGATCCATAAAATTTTAAGATACCAGTAAAATTCTGAAAGAAAAAAAAACCAACAGGAAAGCAAAAGGAAACAATGTAACAGAAGAATAAACTGCCAATCTATAACCAGTTACCGGTATTTGTTAACTCTTCATATCTAAGTCCCTTGATTTTGATACTGCCCTTCCCCTGCTAAGTTCTTGCATGTGCTCTTCCCTTTAAATTAAAAGCCTGTAACCAAAGACAATAATTGACAACTTGATCAAATGGACATGACAGTATTAACAATTTGGAGAGTGAGAAGTGGGCATTTTATACCATTAGAAAATTTCTTCTCAAAGAGATAGATGATCTTTAACAATACCTTATGCATCTAGTTCTTCGACAACACAATTTTAACAACCCCAGGCCCTGCTACAGTGAACGACTATTGTTTCTGATTCAAGAAGGTTTTCCGTGTTTTCCTACATATATTAAAATCACTACTGAAATCTTCTAAAAGACAAAAAAACAATCATTACTGCTATCAACTCGACATCCCTATTTGTAAAAATGAATGGAATAAATTTGTAAAACAGATGCAGCAATACTGAAGTTGAAGACCGATTTCAGTAGGAGACTTGTAATCAAACCAATTTCTACCCAACTAAGTTCAAGTTGAGAGATGAGGGCTACCCTCAATTAAGACCCATGTCTTGTTCAGATTGAAACAGACAAATATCCATATATAACCTGAACCCACCAAAAATTGGATCTTATATAATTCTAATTAAACAATGAACACCCAGTTCAAATTGAAACAGACAAATATCCATATATAACCTGAACCCACCAAAAATTGGATCTTATATAATTCTAATTAAACAATAAACACAGAATTTGCCTTCTTCAATCTCAAAGCCAATTCCAAACCCAAACAACCCAAATGGGTTTTCAAGGCAACGAAATCATCAACTCCACACCACCAATTAATCAATCCACGGCAAATCAAACCAAGGCATACGAGAGAGAATTACCGAGAATTGGGTCTCCGGGCGGAGAACAGGAACAACGCGGGAGAAAGGCTCAGCGGAAGAAAATCGAAGATGAGAAACGGCAATCGCCGCGGCTAGCTGTCGACTCCATCTCTCTCACGTCTCTCTCCTCTCTTTCTCTGCTTTACAGAAATATCTGTCCTCTCTCTCTCTGCTTTATGGGTTTTAATGAAAAGAATAAAAAAGAAACAAGGTCGGCAACGGCTATATTCCTCCTTTTTTTTCTCTTCTTTTTTTTGTACAAATGAGGTTTTTTTCTTTTCGTTATAGAAAAAAAGACATAACATATTATATTTGTTTTAGGCCTCTTTGGCTTCGTTTGTAACCAAAAAAAATTATATATTTTTTTATTTTGTTTATTTTGATTGGGAATTATTTATTACTTTAATATTAAAAAAATGTCATTTGAGCACCCTAATCATAAAAAATAATCCTCTAGTTTTCCACTTTTTAAATACAATCTCATATAAAGGTGCACTCCTACAAAATTATTAATGCTAAGAAAGGGCAATGCTACAAAATTATTTTCGCTATTTTCATTCATGTTATACTCTTCTGTTTCACTAATAGAAACTCTCTATAATTTGTTTCTACTCTCTTTCTTCTCTCAAACTTTCTCATCGATTTAATCGGAGATTCATTATCCACCTTGATTCTGATATGGGGACCTAGATCGGGTTGGACCGCGGCCAGCTGCCTTCGATATCTGAACTTGCCTTTGGCAATGTTTACGACCTCCGCTCCTTCCTCTCTGCCTTCTTCGGCTGCATCGTCACTAACTTTCACTCCCTTTTTTGGTCGAAACTTTCACTCCTTTCTTCTGTTTGATTTTTTATTTCAGTTTCAACTACATGAGAAGCGTCGGCGTCGATGTCGTCAGAGTAGCTTCACAGTGATGAGGAAGACACAGCGTGATTAAGCTCGGTCGAGGACTTTGCGGTGGAGCATGGCGATGAACTCGTTAGGAAGGAGGTGATTCACGCCAGTGCATTATCTTCTCTGATGACAGTGAGTCCTTTCATTTCTTTATTCTTGCTTGTTCTTGCTCACAGCTTATTCTTGAACTAGATTGTTATTTTTTTTCATTTGTTTTTGCATGTTAGATTTGTTAGTTTAATAATGTTGGTGTACATGGATCAATGCTACTGTGGGTGATGAACCTAATAGGGGTGGTCAGGATGCGAACCACGACTGATCGACAAAGCTCCGATTAGATGCAGGGCGCGGCCCGAGGCGTGACATTGAGAGGCAGTGGGAGAAAATTTCTCCATCTGATTTGGGTTTTAGGGTTTCTAAGGTAGACACCCCTAAAACTTTTCTATTTATACCTCTTTAAACAAACGACAACAAACTTCCTCTGAACGTAACTATTAGGACCCATCCCAGATTAACCCCTTTAACCCGAAGTAAATTCTGCAGGAACCACCTCAAGGGAACTTTTTACCGAACCCCCCTTGAAATTGACAACCCTTCCTGCAACCCAACTAAGCACTTCCATAATAATATAAAATTCAATCCCAGCACCCGCAGCCACCCTACTCCCAAAATCACATCTTACACTTCACCAATAAAATAAACTAAGCTAAGCTGGGGTAATCAGAGCAAATCTACAAGGAAGTGCTACCTAAACAAAACATGATTGTGTCGGTTGATTATTTGGCTATGCCTCGTCTTTTTTACGCGCGACCTCCTTTCAGCAATCATGCATCACTGGACATTTGAAAACGAAGGGCCCAGGGAAGAACATTTAAAAAAAACAGGACGTTAGAGTGAGTGAAAAATAATAATAATATCCAGACGTGAGAAAATATCTTAATTTAACGTTCTTATTCTTATTGTTCCAAGAAATCATTTATGCATGCCTCTTTGGGAAAGAATCTCAAATAATCCTCTCGAAAAACAAAACATCATTTGTCAATCTCATTGGCTTAAAAATTAGTATTAAAATAGGAGAAGAGATTTCACTATGACGGAGAGTCTCTCAGACTAGGGTCGGAACCTTTAAAGCTACTAAGTAATATGACGACCCTTCATAGCAGAGAGATTCCACCATGAGGATGAGCCTCTCAGGCTAAGATCAGAACCCTATAGGACTACTATTTCCCCGCTCCACTTCCTCAAGTGGGGGCCGTATGGCTAGCTAACATCTTTATATATATGACGACCCTTCATGTTGAAGAAAACAAGCAAATACGAAAAGTCATTATTATATGACTCCTCCCTTGTAAATTAAAACATGTATCTTATGCATAAGGCACGATTCCCCGACCGTCCTCAAAACTATGGCCATAAAACAAACATTCCAAATTTAATCAATATAACACAGATTTCAGCCAACATAACATAGGGGCTTACGAAAGGGGAGCAACCCACCTTCTCGGCCCTACCGGCTCATTAAATCAATAAAAATGATATTGTTTAGTATAAAAACACGATATGCATTAATTCAAAAAAAATGTCCACTCACAGACTTAGGTCTTAGCCTGACGAAATCCGAATCGCTTCTCAAGGGAAAACTCTTCATCTTCTGTTCAACGAATAATAGTAAATCTCAATTGTCAAACGAATAATTATTTAAAATTAGCAATAAGGTTACCATCGGCCAAAACTCTCAAACTTAATTAAGAAAAATCCTCGACCTCCAACATTAGCTTAGTAGTCTTTAAAATATTTCTTAAACCTTAACTGGTAATAACCGATGGCCGGAATAATATTTTATTATCCGTCAATAATACTAAACTTGAAAAATTCCAAAACCTAACCAAAACTTCTCCAAAAATTACCAAATTTAAACTATAGACTTCTCTCATTTTATACTATTTAATGGGCATGAAAAACTGCCCAAAATGTGGCAGCTCCGTCGCTGACATAAATTCTGGCAATTCCGTCGCTGAACAACTTTGTAGTTTAGATCGAAGACCAATTCCGCCTCTAACTAGGTCAATCAAAACACTATTCAAAAATCCTAAATTTTTAAACATAAAAACTTCAAATCTTTGATTCTCCCCCACACTCCAAATCAATCCACTAAACTTTAGGGGTGAGTAGTACTCCTAACACTCATTCCAATCATATATAGAACTCAAAAATTGGTGGCCTGAGGAGGGAGAAATCCGATCTAGATCTCATACTGTACACTCGGTAATCAACTTGAAATTTCTCCTAAACCATGGCGAGATAGGTCGAAAGCTTATCTAGAATTGAAGCAGACTTAGAGACGCTCCTTTTGAGACAGGTGCGGCAGCCTGGGTCGGCGGCGACGTCGAGAAGGTCTGGTAGCCCTTTTTTGGGGTTTTTTCTGGAATGAGCTATTTATAGCGTATTTGCAAAATTACTCATATGCCCCTAACTTTGGACCCATATAACTCCTTCATAGCAATTCCGATTTTAGCGTGCTATCGACGTCCTCTACAACTTTCATGAAGAAACTTTTTCCAAATTCGCGACTTTACAAAAAGTCAACTTTACGAACATTATACGGTCAAACAATTACTTTAAATGGTTAAAGACCAAAGTAACCAACCGGAAAATAATTCTAGGATCGGGATGTGACAGTAACTTTCACATACAATATCCTTATGCTTGACAAAAATAGGGACACAAGCTTATTTGGCATTAGTGTTCATCCTAAAAAGTTCAATTTATCCCTTCCAAAATTAAGGTATGTTATGCTTTAAGTTTCGAAAATAAAAAAGAGTGAGTTCTAGCATTCTAGAGCTCATTAAATCTATGGTGAAAATTAGTTTAAGAACAAACAATGAGAATTCAGTGATTATAACCAATAAAATGAATTAAAATTTGCAATAAGCACTCAAAAACAAAGGCAAAATAGGCTCAAAATCTCACATTAGGTTCATTTGAATCATCATTTATCATAACATGCTCATTTCTGTTCCAAAGATTCAGATTACATCCACTACAATTCATATGATTTCCATTCAAGTTAATTAATCTTAGAATAACAGTTAGATAAAGTTCTTAATTTCATGATCCTTTCTTAACCATAATTTCAGAGATATTATTCTTCATTGATTATTAAGGGCTCTTAAGACACAAAATACTCAAAAGCAATAAAAATTGTTTTTGGATTTTAAAAATTTTCGATTATTTTTTTAATAAGGATTCAACAAACATGTAAGTCTCTCCTCCACACTTAAATTCTACATTGTCCTCAATGTCCACAAAATAATTTGTAGAATTGAAGTGTGAAGTAGGAAACAAACAAACAAAACAAAACAAACAAAAAGTAAATGAGAAGAAAGGAGGGGAAAACAAATATGCGTTGATGGCTCCTCCACAGCTTCGGTTGAATTGGGTTGTCTCCCAATCAGCGCTTAATATTTAGAGTCTTTCAGCCTAGACTTTGTACCTCTATTTTAGTTTTGTGTGAGTGGCGCATCTTGGAGGGTACTTCCTCCGCTGATTTGTTCTTCTAAAACCTTGTAGCAAGGCTTCAACTGTGGACATTCACCTTATACGCCTTTTAATGAGTTTAAAAATGAAGGTCAATCATCTTCAACTCATTGCTGGTCACTTCACTTCTCAACGACTAACTTCCTTTAGATATAACCTGGAATTCAAAACGGGGTGTTAGTAGGTGAAAAGTGAATAAAATGCAGAATGAATGTTATGCAAAAATGTATGATAATGACATGCAATGTAATGAATAAGAATGCAATAAGGTGATGATGAATTATTTTTTTGTTTTTAGGTGGCATCAGACTCGACATTTACAAAGTTCATTTTATTTACTTTCAAACTCATATCTTAAGAAGTAAACCATAGTGGCATACGACCTAGGTATTACGTCTATACATAAATACATTCCGTGGTTTCAGAAAGCTTGGATGGCCAGGTCAAGATGAAGCTGGTAGGACTTGTTTTAGTGAACTATGGAGGTCGAAACCTCTATCGCGCTTACGCACAGTATATATATACTCCAATTAATGTTCCTAAAAAGGAAGAAAACAATCTTATTTAAACTATAGAAATATTAGGAATTGATATGGAGAAATAAAATGTAAGAATCTCCCTTAATTTTCTTGATTTCTAATCAGCAATTATCTTTGATTTGAGGATGATTCCTATCGAAATTTGTTGCTTAATCTCCATTTAAATTCGGCCAAACCCTTTAGGAATTCCCGATTTCCATATTTGCTTCATCATCTCCATTTAATGCTCATTCCTTCTTTGTCATTTTATTGAATTTAAGAATAGAAAGTTTCTTAAAATGGATTAGGAAAGTCAGAATAGGAAAGTTTCACAAGTAGTAAGTTTCCTAAATCAAAATAAGAAAGTTTCTTAAAATGAATTAGACAACTTTTCCAATTTGAAACATAAAAGTTTTCTAAACGACTTATCCCTCTTAATTTGCTGGTTTTAGCTTCATTTTTCGCTTTCAGCTCTTTTTACCTTTACAATCACAAAACATGTTATAAATGACATTGCTAAGAGAATTACATAGCTAAATAGGGTAGGAAATATATTAATAACATAGCATAAAATATGTCTATCAAATGTGTTCTATTCTATTTAGTAACCAACTTTAAACCAAACAAAAGGCTCTAAGCCTCATCATCCAAGATTTAACCAATTCCCAAGTTTATCTGATAGCTAAAAATCCAATTACCACTATGGGTGGCTTCGGTCTACTTTGGTTCAGTTTTTTTTTTCCAAATTGAAAACCAAACAAAAGTTACATTTCGGTCCATTCCGGTATGGTGTTCTATTTCTTCAAACATCAAACTGGAAACCAAACCACGCATACAGTTCTATCATTCATTTTTTTATCAAATCCCTGGTAATACAACACAAATAGAGTCCATAATTAAACTTTAATTATGAACCAATTATACAAAGGAAGACATATTTTCAAAAATGTTGTGAAATATGATGTGATTATTATAGTGAAATACAGATAGGTAGAAAATTCACTTTTAACCAATAACATTTGGGTCCCGATCGAAGTGATCAACCTTAATTCAACGCCACTTATCATACGGAAACACTATTACCTGCCCCTTAGTGATCTATTTTGGTAGACTCTTCCACATATTACACTCTCACATAAATAAGATATAACCACACATGTAAAAATTTAGGAATGTTTACCTCTCGAAAATAGGGCTTTCAATAAAGAAACTTAAGCCTAAATAAGGTTGACAGCTTTGATCGAGGGCCAAACGTTACCGAATTAAAGTGATTTTTCTACTCTAGCCTTATTTCACTATACTGATCACAATCTATTTTACAAGTTTTTCAAATTTTTTTGATTCCTATATATGGTTGGTTTACAAAGATATATACTTGCATATATAACATACTAAAAATGTTATACTCTTTAAAGTATCACAAACGTTTTTTTGCATAAAACGTCGTAGTTTTAGAGTTGATTGTTGACTCTGCTTTGAATGGTCTGGTTCAGTTTTAAAGATACTGAAACCAGACCAAATATATCCAGTTCGGTCTGATTTGTTTTCAGTGCGATTTTAACGATTTCGGTTTGATTTTCAATTCAGCTTTTCCTGATTTTCGAAATAAAACCCCTGATCCATGATCCCACCCGCTCCAATTTGTCCAGAGGAAGTGATCCTGGTTCCATCAGTTATTTATTATTTTTTAAATTGTAGTTTGGTAAATTGGATGGTCTTTTAAATTTTTTTTTTATTTTCAGGAAAGAATGCCGTTTTAAATTATGGGGTTGTGCGTAGTAAAATTAAGGAGGTAAAATATCCGAGGCCGGCACGTGTCAAATAGTTTTGGTAAATCTCACATTGACCCGTGTCGTCTCGCACAGAATTAAAAACCCTAATAACTGCCAGAGCGCAACGTTTTGTCTCTCAAATATTGAAAACCCTACACGCCTTCTCTCTCATCTCTCATGGCTACGGCAGCGCGTGAAGAGCAGCACAAGCAGCCCTTGGGGCCGGCGTCAAGTTCCGGAAAACTCCTTTCGGGAGAACTACCCATACGACGCCGTACGATCGGCCGCCATCCACCACTACCAACGGCGGCTGGATCTCGAAGCTCGTAGTCCGGCTCACAAGCTTCTCACCGCCTCTTCTCCACCGTCTTCCACAAACGCCTCCCTCCCCCGCCGCCTTGCTCTGGTTCGTCTCTCCCTATCTCTCTCTCTCGTTCATTTGCCGTTTCAAATTAACCAATGTTGCTTGAATTCTTGATTCGAATTTGAAATTCGAATCAAGGCTTGGAATTCTTTATTGAAATGCGTGATAATTAATTGCATTTAATGATTAAGCAAGGATTTTTCGTTTTAATTTAGTCTCTTATTTCTTTACCAGAGGCGAATCATGGAGTTATTGACAAGGGAGAAGTTAACATTGTAAGTCTGAATGTATTTATGCTTTGTGTTTTGATTGTTCTGTATGCCACTATTTTGGAGGGTCAAGTTGCGTGATTTTCAATCGTCTTGATGGCCACCATACATTGTTCCTCATTGTAAAGTTGGCTAATGGCAATAGCTTGGGTGCATCCTGTTGGAAACTATAGGGTTCAGTGAAATGTTTGTGATAAAATCTATACAATTATCATCTCATTATGGCTCCTTTGTAACTGTTCTGTATAGGATTATCCTGGAGTGCAAAGTACTGGTAACCTTTACCAGGCAAGTTGTATATATTAATCACAATAGTTTTTCTTTTCTTCTGGGACTTTAACATTACTTGGCAATTCTAATTGCAGCCTTACATGACAACATTGTGTAGCTTATGCTATACTCTCTGTGTTTATTAAGTTGTTTGTGTCTTTTCATTGAAAACAACAAGAGGATTACTGGTTGTCTCTGACCCTTTTTAGGTGAAAAAGGAAGGACCTCCTTGTTGAATACGAGTGGAAGACCACTACGGTTTGTCCAAGGCTTAGTGAAGCTAGTAGGTTTATTGCTTTACTAGCTTGATTCTTTTCCATAAATCCCCTTGATATTTTTAAATGACAGAAATGGATGTGTTGAAACCCTAGGAGAAATCTTATTATACAGGTTTAGCCCTATCTGTCACTCATCATTCCTTTTTTATTGTAGTTTGTGGAAGCATACTAATGGCTTTGCTTGTTGTTTTACTTTCTGTATGACTAGTTTCACTAAATGTATTTCTAGTCCCTGCAATCCTAAAAATTACACGCATAGATTAGAAGTCGAACTTCTTGGGCTTGGATAAATTGATAGCTTAACATGCTTGAGGTATCCAATGAAAGCAACTAATAGAAGATTCTATTGTAATCACTCTGTGCCACTTCTGCTTTTCATTGTCTGTCTTGGTGTTGAGCATGCATCTTAATCCCCGGCAGACCTGAAATCGATCGATTGAAAGAGCTCCTGCATTCATGGACTGATGATATACCTACTGAAAATCTAGAGAACAGATCTGAAGTAATACCCTCAATGGCAATGGTATCTCATGACAGTAAGGAGGAATATGCTAAAACCCCATGGCAAGATAAAAGTGCCAATAGCCGCCTCATTTCAACCCCTGTTGTCAGTACAACTGTATGATACCTTTCTCTCAGTTGACTGTAATTATGGCTTATTTATTTTCAAAGCTGTGGTGTTTACGCTTGGTACTCTTTAAACCAAGGAAAAACTGTTATAATTCTTTGGTACAGTAGAACTTGGCACTTTTTTTGAACATTGTCGTAAATAATATTTTCAGGCCCCTCATGAAGATGCAGCTTCACCTGTTGAGCTGGCAAAAGCTTACATGGACAATAGGTATTCAAAAGTATCCCCATTATTGCTAGGTCTGTGCAATCAAGCTGTCTTTGAAGATTCACATATTTCAACCGGTGTGGCATTTCCTTTCAAATCACCAGTAATGTCGGTTGTTCCTCGATTTTCTAGCAATGGGCCGGTGGCACCAGATAATGGTTTTGCAACACCTAGATCTCGAGGCAGATCTGCAACACACAGTATGGCTCGTACGCCATACTCTCAAGTTCAGACCCGTAGTACATTTAAGGTTAGTTTTATAGAGAATTATCTTAGCACTTTTGTGTCATTGTTATCTGGATTCAGGCTCTTATATTTGTCCCTTGTATTTCAGGGCGTCGGGTCTACAGTTGATACTTACGGTGCTCCATCCTCATCAACTCTGTCTGTATGGGAGCAAAGCCAAACCTCGGGATCTAAACAAGGGGTATGACATAGTTTTTGAAATGAAACTTCATATTGACAGGTCACCTCGTAATTCATCTCACCATATTTTTGTGTGATATTTATAGGCTTTAAAGCGAAGGTTCTCAGTGTTGGACAATGACATTGGATGTATTGGTCCTATCCGCAGAATTCATCAACCTAACCTATTATCATCTAGAGGCTTAAGCTCACCAAGGAGTACAGAGGCTTTTCAAGACCCATCATCTTCCACAAAGAGGCCACTTCTGTTGGGTGAACCAAGCATACTCTGGCAAAAGCATCATCAGGAAATGGGGACAATGCAGTTCCTAAAACATGTTATTCAATTGTTCCGTCACAATCCAGCAAAGCGGCTTCCAAAATCTTTGAGCATCTCGATAAGATCACCTCTCCAAAGGAGAAATCATCTGAGCCCAAGCTACTTTCAATGAGTGATAGATCACCACCTAAGTTGTCACCCTCCATGCCACATGGTCAGGCTCTGAAAAGCCTGGAGCATGTGGTTTGGTAGAAATTCCTAGAAAATTCTCGTATTAAAGATGGTAATAATCTGGATGTTTCATCTAATCAACTCATACCAGATGCTTGTGCTCAAAAGTATGACAATGTCAAAGAATATTGCCCATCAAGGATTCTTGCTCCTTGTGACAATTCTAGTACAGTAGCCAATGAAGTAGAATCCACAACATAAAAGAAAGATGTAATGCTAAAGGTTTTGCAGTTTCTGCCGCATCAAATACTGTTGTTCATCCTCCTGAAAAGAAACGGCCGTTCAAGATGAGTGCTCATGAGGTATGGTCTTGCTTTTTCATCTTTCGTTGTTCAGTGATAATCATTCGTTCTTCTATGAGTTTAACTGGATGTATATTTTCTTGATTGAAAACTTCAGGGAATTTTTTGTATTAGAAAACAATTACATTTAATGTTTTTGAGAAGGAAGGCATGCATGCTTAATCTTCAATCAAGCTAATCCTACAGGAGAATGCAGATGATGGTAATGGCTAGATGAAGATATTAGTTCACCAAATGGTAAAAGAAGCAGAGTAATGAGAGAACATGAAAGAGAAAGGGTTTGAGATATGAAACTAACAGAAAGATGGAGCCAACACAACCCAACACAAAACCTACACCGTCCCCGACTCCGCATCTATGAAATCGGACTCCCACTACCAACGCTAGACCACCCTGCCAACCAATTTCCACCCATCCTTTCTCAAATAGATCTGATTCAGGATTCGGTGAAGACTCGGCTTTCCATACACTCTGGAGGACCATCTAGTCAACCTACATGCGATACCGAAAGAAGATACAGATCTGGATCTGGTATAATACCAGTCATCCTGACCTATTGTCGAGCAAGCGCATCGAACCACCGACGAAAACCTACCCACCCATCTCCTCTCGCTCCGATCGAACTACCAACTCCAGCCCAAGTTTCCCTTTCGATGTAGTGACATTCACAAGCGTATAAAGACGAATATGGGAGCTGCTAGATTCTAACCTCCGAACCAGCGATACATAATCCCGTCTGACTGCACTCCTCGCACTTCGGCTAGGCCGAAGGCCGGCACCGGCGCAACTGTTCAGCCGGAAGGGCCGACCCTGAAGTATTTAAGGCCCCGTGCGAAGAAAACAAAATAAGCCATTACATAAAAAAATTTATTAAAAAATAAAAAGTTTTGAATCTATCTAAATATTATGACAGAAGACTCGTATCTAATATGCTACCACATATATGGGATACGAGTCTTCTGTCATAATATTTTAAAGAATAGAGAGACATAAAATAAATATTAACGCTGAAAAGGAAAAAATTGACAATACATTGATGACACCAAGTGTTTCACATTTAAATCAACATGATAATTGGATTCAGAACAAAATATATTAATGGTTGCAAGAATCAATCAGAAAAAATGAATAAATATAAAGACATAAGATTTTTTATTGAAAAAAAATGCATCGGTCTGAGGAGCCTATGATTTTATTCATTTTAGCTTTTGGATTTATATGAATTTTCCTTTTGTTGCTGAAATTGTTTTTGGGTTTTGGGTTTTGCAGCCACGAGCTATTTGGATTCGAAGCTGAGAAAAAAAGATGGATTTGGGTTATGGATTTTCAATTCGATTGATTTTTTTGTGCAAGCATGTTGCGAGAATCATCTGCCTCTATAATACTAGTTGCTGAAATTTATTGTCTATAACAAATTCATTTCAAATACCCTTTGCTTATTCAGGACAACTAAGATTCCATGGAGTACAATGATTATTTTCATGTCGAAGGTTTGCTTGATGTTCTCAACCAGGTATTAGCAGGCTCATATTATTCACTTCCTGATAAAAGGTATAATGCACTTTGTTGCCTTGGTCTCTTCTTATATGTAAATCCCTACAGTTGGGGACAGTTGGGAATTTTCGGAACTCCAGACTTGCAACAGCAAAATATGAGATTGTAAAGAACAAAAAAAACTATGTTTTCCAGTGGATGGCCAATGCTATATTTATTAAAACTTTAGGCTTCTAGAATTCATTCTTTATATTGGATCATAATGAATGCAGTGCATGATCTGATGGGTGTTATATGTATAACTTAACTTCATAGGATAGTTTTGATTAACTGGTACCTGGATTGTTGGAAGTGTGTGTTATTAATCTTCTTGATTGGGTGTATCAATCAGACTACACCCACCACTATCAATCAGACAAAAATGTTTTTGTACTGTTTCTTACAGCGTCTGAGTGATATTATAAAGACAAATGACTTGGAGGCATGGCGTTATCACAATAAGTAAAATGTTTCAGAACTAAACTGTTGTCAAGTTCCAGTTTACAAAATTTTTACACAGATAATGCCTAATAAAGTGTATGTCCATGTTTCATGAACTTCTTGGATCAGTTCCAGTTTACAGTTTGGTAGAATCCCTCCTGAACTATGTTACGTGCCAATAGTAGTTTAGAATTTGTAGCGGCTGTTCATGGCATTTATAATGTGTGTGGATTGGTTTGTGCAGCTTAGTTTAGTTCATATAAAAGGGTTGAGTCTTCTCTGACACCTATGTTTGATTAGTTTAGTTTCTGTTTGATTTTCTTTTTGTTGCTCATGTTTGTTATATCTGTGAAGGGTTTATTTGGATTGTGTACAGTTGAGTTATGATAGACAAGTCTTTTATTGTGTGGGCTAGAAGCATCACTTAGGCATAAAAATTGTGTATAGCATGAAGGAGTTGATAGATCTAACTTAGAGGTGTATAGGAGAATTGGGACTTAACATGAAGGGGAGAGACATAGTTAAAAGCTTGACACTATTCAATCACCAATCAATAAGTTATGATGAGATTGGAAAGAAGGTTTATGCTCTTCAGTGTTTATTACAGATTTTGTTCAGAGGTTGAAACACACAATTCTCTTATGAACACCAAATAGAATTGAAAATACTAGGCACAGCACGTACAGGTCCTAAGGTAGTGAAGATCAGTATGTGATTATACGATTTACTTTCGTGAAAGAATTGCAAGGGAATTGCCTAGAGAGATGAAATTGGATGCTATATGCAACCTAGCAAACTGTCTACTTAACTTAGCAGGTTACCATAGAACGTAAAGTTCATTTACTGGTTGTTGGCATTCTATAAATAAGTGAATTATTTCCAAAATTCTTGACAATTTTTTTCTCAATTTGCAGATATGGCCACTGAATGTTTATTTAATGGCAGACATGACATGTTACGCGTTATAACTGACTCGACAACTGTTCAAAATGTAATTGAGGTGATATCAGCAAATGTAGATTTATTTTTTGTTGATACATCCATTATGTATGATAAACAATGTGGATGGGCTACCATATTTTGTACTTGGTTGAAACATTGGAGGACACCAACTCCCAAATGTTATTGTAAAATGGATGTTTCTTTACGACTTTACATAGGTAGAACCGTGGCCGCGGGAACTCTCTTGAGCATTTCAAATAGTTTTTGTATTATAGAGGAGAAAATCACAAAATTTCTATAAAAATGAGCTAAACACTAACGACTCTTTTATTTTTATATACAAAATTAAATATTTTTTGTATAATTTAATAAATTTATAGAAATATATAAATTCATTCAAATCAAACTTTAATTATTTGGTTAATTAAATTAAAAAAATAATTAATAAAGTTCACATAAACATACAAAATTTCTTAAAAATAAAAAGTATTCTAATTTTTTAAAGATGCTCTTACTATCCTCACGCGCTCTACCAAACCAAGGCCTGTAATACTAGTACTAGACTGGTAAATGAAATAGTAAAAAAAGGTATATATAAAGTTGCAGGTTTGGTGTTGGGCTTTAGGGTTGAATATCAAATGTGGAGTAAACTATAAAGGACGCAGCAGCAGCTACGTCGGAGCCACTCCACCGCTGTGAACTCGATGCTCCTCCGCTCCCTGAAAGAGCACTATCTGGAAGTGTCCAAAATGACCCCTCCCCCTAAAGTGAACCCTCCCTCGCCTTTCACCGTCGTCAAGGGCGCCCTCGACGGCAGCGGTCCCGTCCTCAGGCGCAGCTACGGCGACGAAGAAATCAGCATAGCCGTGATGCGATTGGCCAATATTATTCCCGGCGGAGGTGACGACATCAACCAGTTGTTCATGCAAGTGGACGTTTCGAAGCCCAGTGAGAAGGAGTGTCTGCTTTTCCTCTGCGGCCTCTACCCTGACGCCTTAGGCATTCACTCTGTCTCTATGAGGCCCATGGCTGAAGCCTCTGCGCTTCGTTATAATGGCCCTCGTTTTGAGTATGTTCCCTCTTATTCTCATTTCTGTGTATATTATGACTTGGAATCTTCCGAAAGCAATTGAAAAGTAATGATAGTGTGTATATAATGTTTAAATGACTAGCAATGATTCCTCCACAGGAAGCCATATGCCTGTTTCCCAAAATTTGGTTGGGATTCTGGTATTAACTCTTTAGATGTGGTTAGTGATTGTCTGATTTTCGAGCAGATGGAGGCTTTAATTTTTAGGGCTCTTTTCTCATGCAAGTGATTTCTAGAGTTGTTTTTAAGCCCTTATCTTCCCATATCCCAAGGTCTTATTCGATTTCACTCGTTTCAGAGACTAAGGCATCTCCTTAGTTATTTTTTCTTGGATAACTACTCACTGTAGAGCTGATATATGTGTTTGATACACAAGATTAGAGCTGTTCATTTCTTTTTCTTTTTGGGGTGGGTAGGAGGGAGATACTCTGCCCACAGCTGATGTATGTTGGGTATTTTGAGTTTCTTGCTTTTTCATTTCTGGAGTCATTGAGGAAAGGAAAAAGTCACATATGTCCGTGTATTTTAGTTAGATATGATTGATGGCTTTGGCTTGCCTACTGTGTTCATGTGATGTTTGATTTAATGACACAGTTTCACATAAACCCTTTTTCATTTGGAAGAACCTTACACTGGAAGTTTGAACTTTGTGAATATCTTCTCCGATGTTTCGTCAAAATTTGAACTGAACTTTATTGCTTCCGAGTGGTATTCATTTGTTATAAATGTTTCAACTGATTTGTATCCTATAGAAGAACCGTGAAAAAGAAAAGGACGAGGAAAAAACTATTTTCAATGTTCTCCAGACTAAATTGGTTGATTTTTCTTATTTTATTTATTAATACTATGAAATCGGATCCTGAAAGCTTGAATAATTCCTTGAAGAAGTTATAATTCTCAGAAACAATGACAAGTTTAGTTTGGACCTTCAACGTTATCTTGATATTGATTATGTGTATATACAACGTCTCTGTTAACCCTTTTTTCTTTTATATCTGGTTTTCTAAAATTTAGTTTGATCCTATGTACTATGCATATATTAATTGCTTGGAATGGTTCAGCCACTAGTCTCTTATTGTTATTTAGTTTTTATGTTTCTTCATAACTAAATCAGATATGTAGAATGAGGTATTCCTGATAAACTGATACAATTTTTAAAAAAATACAGGTCAATTTTATAATGAGTATTGAGGTTTTTATAGGCAGCAGTAGTTTTTTTGAAGAAGCAGTAGTAGTTAAAAACACTGAAAATAATTTCATATATCTTGAGTTTTCTTGTAGAATATGTGCTGATAGAGAATGAATGAAATCATTCTTATTCAATCTTATTATGAATAGGGAGGAGCTCTTTATATAGAGACTCACTCTAAGTACAATGGATCAATCCTACATGGATTGGGATAAGTCCAATCCTACATGGATTGAGATAAGTCCATAATGTAAACCTATTACAACTAGGGCACATGCATAAGGCCCATTGGGCTAAGCCCATATACACGGCATAAGACCAAGTGCACACACGCACATGTTATATGTCCTACAACACTCCCCCTTGTGCCGCGCGTCGAAATGCCGGATGGTGCTTACAATGTTGCCTTGTTAAAACCTTATCAAGTAATAAAAACCCTGTGGGAAAAAACAACCTTGGTCGAAGGAAAAAGAGTACAACACACCATGCTTCTCGATCGAGAGCGTGGCTCCCCCTGATAAGTAGCTCACTTAGGGAGGCTCGATAGTCGTCGCATTCCAATGCTCTTCACATGCTTCTCGAGAGTAGACTTGGGCAGAGATTTAGTAAACAGATCCGCTACGTTTGCCTCTGAACTCACTTGATTAACTTGAATGTTGAGGTGGACTTGCTGTTGCTGATTATAGAAGAACTTTGGTGGGATGTGCTTCGTATGATCACCCTTGATGTAGCCTTGCCTCATTTGTTCAATACATGCGGCATTGTCTTCATAAATACAAGTCGGCATGTGTTCTATAACTGATCTGAGCCAAACACATTCACGAACAGCTTCATGTAGCGCTATAATCTCTGCATGGTTGGAGGATGTCGCCACTAAGGTCTGCTTTGTGGACCTCCAAGATATCGCTGTATTCCCAATGGTGAAGACATAACCAGTTTGGGAGCGCCTCTTATGTGGATCTGATAAGTATCCAGCATCCGCGAAACCAACCAAGATATCATTAGGTGTTTCGTTATAAGGGCAGCAAGCGGTGCCAAGTACATTGGGAGAGTAATGCTTCTCGGCATCTAAGTGTGCATGCATGCATAGCGCTCGGCAGTCATGTGCACAGTCCCTCTCGGCTGCTGCATCATGCTCGGCAGCATGTGCACCGTGCACGTAGTGCCCGGCAGCGTGCACATAGTGCTAGGTGGCCAGCGTGCACCGCTCGGCAGGCAGCAGGCAGTGCCCAGCCGGCAGCGTGCACCGCTCGGCATGCTGTCGGCAGTGTCCAGCAGACAACGTGCACAGCTTGGCATTCTGCATGCAGTGCTCGGCAGTGTGCACCCAGTGCACAACCGGCAGCGTCTGGTGCTCGGCAGGGGCAGCGCTGTGCTCGGCAGCGTGCACACAGCTCTCGGCAGCTGTGCACAGCGCACGGCAGCAAGGTGCACCGTACCCGGCAGCTTGGTTCCTTAAATGACCAGCGCCTAGATTCTCAGGAACTCTGCACTCTTTTGCAGTCCATCTTGAATCCTTATATGGAAAGAACAAGCCCAAGTCCATTGACCCTTTAAGGTATCGAAATATGTTCTTGACACCGGTCCAATGACGTTGCGTTGGCGCAGAGCTATATCTAGCTAATAAGTTCACTGAGAAAGAAATGTCTGGCCGAGTGCACTGAGCCAAATATAGTAGCGCACTGATTGCACTAAAATATGGTACCTCGGCTCCAAGTACATCCTCGTTGTCGCATCCCGGGGACTATTCCCGGCCCCGGAACACGACAGTAACCGCCGTAATCCCGATCTAGCGAGTAATCAATACGTCATTTGACGTATTGATAACCCTCCGGACCGAAACTACAAGGTTATGAATAAATAATCAACACATGAATAATATGAATGTCAAGACATTTCTGTAAACGTCAAAAAGTTCACAATCTTTAAAATCTTGTTAAAATGCGTAGAAAACATAAATTATTTTCAAGGGATTTTGACGAAACAAGTTAATAAAACAATGTCGTTGGTATATAGAGATTCCAAGAAGATCATTACATTGTTTTCAGACATTTTTGTAAACGTCAAAAAGTTCACAATCTTTAAAATTATGTTAAAATGCGCTGAAATCGTGAATTATTTTCAAATGTAGTTGAACAAACAAGTTAATAAAACATTGTCGTTGGTATATAGAGGTCCCAAGAAGATCAATGCATTGTTTTCAGACATTTCTGTGAACGTCAAAAAGTTCACAATCTTTAAAATCTTGTTAAAATGCGCAGAAAACTTGAATTATTTTCAAGGGATTTTGACGAAACTAGTTAATAAAACAAAGTCGTTGGTATATAGAGGTTACAAGAAGATTAATACATTGTTTGAAGACATTTCTGTTAAAGTCAAAAACTTCACAATCTTTATAATCTTGTTAAAATGCCCAGAAAACATGAATTATTTTCAAGGGATTTTGACGAAACAAGTTAATAAAACATTGTCGTTGGTATATAGAGGTCCCAAGAAGATCAATACATTGTTTTCAAACATTTCTGTGAACGTCAAAAAGTTCACAATCTTTAAAATCTTGTTAAAATGCGCAGAAAACATGAATTATTTTCAAATAAAGTTGAACAAACAAGTTAATAAAACAATATCGTTGGTATATAGAGGTCCCAAGAAGATCAATACTTTGTTTTCAGACATTTCTGTGAACGTCAAAAAGTTCACAATCTTTAAAATCTTGTTAAAATGTGCTGAAATCATGAATTATTTTCAAAGGATTTTGACGAAACAAGTTAATAAAATATTGTCGTTGGTATATAGAGGTCCCAAGAAGATTAATACATTGTTTTCAGACATTTCTGTAAACGTCAAAAAGTTCACAATCTTTAAAATCTTGTTAAAATACGCAGAAAACATGAATTATTTTCAAGGGATTTTGATGAAACAAGTTAATAAAGTATTATCGTTGGTATATAGAGGTCCCAAGAAGATCAATACATTGTTTTCAGACATTTCTGTTAACATCAAAAAGTTCACAATCTTTAAAATCTTGTTAAAATGCGCAGAAAACATGAATTATTTTCAAATGTAGTTGAACAAACAAGTTAATAAAGTATTGTCGTTGGTATATAGAGGTCCCAAGAAGATCAATACATTGTTTTCAAACATTTCTGTGAACGTCAAAAAGTTCACAATCTTTAAAATCTTGTTAAAATGCGCAGAAAACATGAATTATTTTCAAATAAAGTTGAACAAACAAGTTAATAAAACAATGTCGTTGGTATATAGAGGTCCCAAGAAGATCAATACCTTGTTTTCAGACATTTCTGTGAACGTCAAAAAGTTCACAATCTTTAAAATCTTGTTAAAATGCATTGAAATCATGAATTATTTTCAAATGTAGTTGAACCAACAAGTTAATAAAACATTGTCGTTGGTATATAGAGATCCCAAGAAGATCAATACTTTGTTTTCAGACATTTCTGTTAACATCAAAAAGTTCACAATATTTAAAATCTTGTTAAAATGGGCAGAAAACATGAATTATTTTCAAGGGATTTTGACGAAACTAGTTAAAAAAACATTGTCGTTGGTATATAGTGGTTCCAAGAAGATCAATACATTATTTTCAGACATTTTTGTGAACTTTAAAAAGTTCACAATCTTTAAAATCTTGTTAAAATGCGCTGAAATCATGAATTATTTTCAAATGTAGTTGAACAAACAAGTTAATAAAATATTGTCGTTGGTATATAGAGGTCCCAAGAAGATCAATACATTGTTTTCAAACATTTCTGTGAACGTCAAAAAGTTCACAATCTTTAAAATCTTGTTAAAATGCGCAGAAAGCATGAATTATTTTCAAATAAAGTTGAACAAACAAATTAATAAAACAATGTCGTTGGTATATAGAGATCCCAAGAAGATCAATACCTTGTTTTCAGACATTTCTGTGAACGTCAAAAAGTTTACAATCTTTAAAATCTTGTTAAAATGCGCTGAAATCATGAATTATTTTCAAAGAATTTTGACGAAAATAGTTAATAAAACAATGTCGTTGGTATATAGAGGTCCCAAAAAGATCAATACATTGTTTTCAGACATTTCTGTAAACGTCAAAAAGTTCACAATCTTTAAAATCTTGTTAAAATACACAGAAAACATAAATTATTTTCAAAGGATTTTGACGAAACAAGTTAATAAAGTATTGTCGTTGGTATATAGAGATCCCAAGAAGATCAATACATTGTTTTCAGACATTTCTGTTAACATCAAAAAGTTCACAATCTTTAAAATCTTGTTAAAATGCGCAGAAAATATGAATTATTTTAAAGGGATTTTGACGAAACTAGTTAATAAAACATTGTTGTTGGTATATAGTGGTTCCAAGAAGATCAATACATTGTTTTCAGACATTTTTGTGAACATCAAAAAGTTCAAAATCTTTAAAATCTTGTTAAAATGCGCTAAAATCATGAATTATTTTCAAATGTAGTTGAACAAACAAGTTAATAAAACATTGTTGTTGGTATATAGAGGTCCCAAGAAGATCAATACATTGTTTTCAAACATTTATGTGAACGTCAAAAAGTTCACAATTTTTAAAATCTTGTTAAAATGCGCATAAAACATGAATTATTTTCAAATAAAGTTGAACAAACAAGTTAATAAAACAATATCGTTGGTATATAGAGGTCCCAAGAAGATCAATACATTGTTTGAAGACATTTCTGTAAAAGTCAAAAACTTCACAATCTTTAGAATCTTGTTAAAATGCGCTGAAAACATGAATTATTTTCAAGGGATTTTGACGAAACTAGTTAATAAAACATTGTCGTTGGTATATAGTGGTTCCAAGAAGATCAATACATTGTTTTCAGACATTTTTGTGAACATCAAAAAGTTCACAATCTTTAAAATCTTGTTAAAATGCGCAGAAATCATGAATTATTTTCAAGGGATTTTGACGAAACTAGTTAATAAAACAATGTCGTTGGTATATAGAGGTTCCAAGAAGATCAATACATTGTTTTCAGACATTTTTGTAAACGTCAAAAAGTTCACAATCTTTAAAATCTTGTTAAAATGCGCAGAAAACATGAATTATTTTCAAATAAAGTTGAACAAACATGTTAATAAAACAATGTCGTTTTTATATACAGGTCCCAAGAAGATCAATACATTGTTTACAGACATTTCTGTGAACGTCAAAAAGTTCAAAATCTTTAAAATCTTGTTAAAATGCGCTGAAATCATGAATTATTTTCAAAGGATTTTGACGAAACAAGTTAATAAAATATTGTCGTTGGTGTATAGAGGTCCTAAGAAGATCAATACATTGTTTTCAGACATTTCTGTGAAAATCAAAAAGTTCACAATCTTTAAAATCTTGTTAAAATGCGCAGAAAACATGAATTATTTTCAAATAAAGTTGAACAAACAAGTTAATCAAACAATATCGTTGGTATATAGAGGTCCCAAGAAGATCAATACATTGTTTGAAGACATTTATGTAAAAGTCAAAAACTTCACAATCTTTAGAATCTTGTTAAAATGCGCCGAAAACATGAATTATTTTCAAGGGATTTTGACGAAACTAGTTAATAAAACATTGTCGTTGGTATATAGTGGTTCCAAGAAGATCAATACATTGTTTTCAGACATTTTTGTGAACATCAAAAAGTTCACAATCTTTAAAATCTTGTTAAAATGCGCTGAAATCTTGAATTATTTTCAAGGGATTTTGACGAAACTAGTTAATAAAACAATGTCGTAGGTATATAGAGGTCCCAAAAAGTTCAATACATTGTTTTCAAACATTTCTGTGAAAGTAAAAAAGTTTACAATCTTTAAAATCTTGTTAAAATGCGCAGAAAACATGAATTATTTTCAAATAAAGTTGAACAAAACAGTTAATAAAACATTGTCGTTGGTATATAGAGGTCCCAAGAAAATCAATACATTGTTTTCAAACAGTTCTGTGAACGTAAAAAAGTTCACAATCTTTAAAATCATGTTAAAATGCGCAGAAATTATGAATTATTTTCAAATAAAGTTGAACAAACAAGTTAATAAAACAATGTCATTGGTATATAGTGGTCCCAAGAAGATCAATACATTGTTTTCAAACATTTCTGTGAACGTAAAAAAGTTCACAATCTTTAAAATCATGTTAAAATGCGCAGAAATTATGAATTATTTTCAAATAAAGTTGAACAAACAAGTTAATAAAACAATGTCGTTGGTATATATAGGTCCCAAGAAGATCAATACGTTGTTTTCAGACATTTCTGTGAACGTCAAAAAGTTCACAATCTTAAAAATCTTGTTACAATGCGCAGAAATCATGAATTATTTTCAAATGTAGTTCAACAAACAAGTTAATAAAACATTGTCGTTGGTATATAGAGGTCCCAAGAAGATCAATACATTGTTTTCAAATATTTCTGTGAACGTCAAAAAGTTCACAATCTTTAAAATCTTGTTAAAATGCGCAGAAAACATGAATTATTTTCAAATAAAGTTGAACAAACAAGTTAATAAAACAATGTCGTTGGTATATAGAGGTCCCAAGAAGATCAATACCTTGTTTTCAGACATTTCTGTGAACGCCAAAATTTTCACAATCTTTAAAATCTTGTTAAAATGCACTGAAATCATGAATTATTTTCAATTGTAGTTGAACAAACAAGTTATAAAACATTGTCGTTGGTATATAGAGGTCCCAAGAAGATCAATACATTGTTTTCAAACATTTCTGTGAACGTCAAAAAGTTCACAATCTTTAAAATCTAGTTAAAATGCGCAGAAAACATGAATTATTTTCAAAGGATTTTGACGAAACTAGTTAATAAAACAATGTCGTTGGTATATAGAGGTTCCAAGAAGATCAATACATTGTTTTCAGACATTTCTGTGAACATCAAAAAATTCACAATCTTTAAAATCTTGTTAAAATGCATTGAAATCATGAATTATTTTCAAATGTAGTTGAACCAACAAGTTAATAAAACATTGTCGTTGGTATATAGAGGTCCCAAGAAGATCTAAACATTGTTTTCAGACATTTCTGTAAACGTCAAAAAGTTCACAATCTTTAAATTCTTGTTAAAATGCATTGAAATCATGAATTATTTTCAAATGTAGTTGAACCAACAAGTTAATAAAACATTGTCGTTGGTATATAGTGGTCCCAAGAAGATCAATACATTGTTTTCAGACATTTCTGTAAACGTCAAAAAGTTCACAATCTTTAAAATCTTGTTAAAATGCGCAGAAAACTTGAATTATTTTCAAATGTAGTTGAACAAAACAGTTAATAAAACATTGTCGTTGGTATATAGAGGTCCCAAGAAAATCAATACATTGTTTTCAAACATTTCTGTGAACATCAAAAAGTTCTCAATCTTTAAAATCTTGTTAAAATGCGTAGAAACCATGAATTATTTTCAAAGGATTTTGACGAAACAAGTTAATAAAACAATGTCGTTGGTATATAGAGGTCCCAAGAAGATCAATACTTTGTTTTCAGACATTTCTGTGAACATCAAAAAGTTCACAATCTTAAAAATCTTGTTACAATGCGCAGAAATCATGAATTATTTTCAAATGTAGTTCAACAAACAAGTTAATAAAACATTGTCGTTGGTATATAGAGGTCCCAAGAAGATCAATACATTGTTTTCAAATATTTCTGTGAACTTCAAAAAGTTCACAATCTTTAAAATCTTGTTAAAATGCGCAGAAAACAAGAATTATTTTCAAATAAAGTTGAACAAAAAAGTTAATAAAACAATGTCGTTGGTATATAGAGGTCCCAAGAAGTTCAATACATTGTTTACAAACATTTCTGTGAACGTAAAAAAGTTCACAATCTTTAAAATCTTGTTAAAATACGCAGAAAACATGAATTATTTTCAAATAAAGTTGAACAAAACAGTTAATAAAACATTGTCGTTGGTATTTAGAGGTCCCAAGAAAATCAATACATTGTTTTCAAACATTTCTGTGAACATCAAAAAGTTCTCAATCTTTAAAATCTTGTTAAAATGCGCAGAAACCATGAATTATTTTCAAAGGATTTTGACGAAACAAGTTAATAAAACAATGTCGTTGGTATATAGAGGTCCCAAGAAGATCAATACTTTGTTTTCAGACATTTCTGTGAACATCAAAAAGTTCACAATCTTTAAAATCTTGTTAAAATGCGCTTAAATCATGAGTTATTTTCAAAGAATTTTGACGAAAATAGTTAATAAAACAATGTCGTTGGTATATAGAGGTCCCAAAAAGATCAATACATTGTTTTCAGACATTTCTGTAAACGTCAAAAAGTTCACAATCTTTAAAATCTTGTTAAAATACACAGAAAACATAAATTATTTTCAAAGGATTTTGACGAAACAAGTTAATAAAGTATTGTCGTTGGTATATAGAGATCCCAAGAAGATCAATACATTGTTTTCAGACATTTCTGTTAACATCAAAAAGTTCACAATCTTTAAAATCTTGTTAAAATGCGCAGAAAATATGAATTATTTTAAAGGGATTTTGACGAAACTAGTTAATAAAACATTGTTGTTGGTATATAGTGGTTCCAAGAAGATCAATACATTGTTTTCAGACATTTTTGTGAACATCAAAAAGTTCAAAATCTTTAAAATCTTGTTAAAATGCGCTAAAATCATGAATTATTTTCAAATGTAGTTGAACAAACAAGTTAATAAAACATTGTTGTTGGTATATAGAGGTCCCAAGAAGATCAATACATTGTTTTCAAACATTTATGTGAACGTCAAAAAGTTCACAATTTTTAAAATCTTGTTAAAATGCGCATAAAACATGAATTATTTTCAAATAAAGTTGAACAAACAAGTTAATAAAACAATATCGTTGGTATATAGAGGTCCCAAGAAGATCAATACATTGTTTGAAGACATTTCTGTAAAAGTCAAAAACTTCACAATCTTTAGAATCTTGTTAAAATGCGCTGAAAACATGAATTATTTTCAAGGGATTTTGACGAAACTAGTTAATAAAACATTGTCGTTGGTATATAGTGGTTCCAAGAAGATCAATACATTGTTTTCAGACATTTTTGTGAACATCAAAAAGTTCACAATCTTTAAAATCTTGTTAAAATGCGCAGAAATCATGAATTATTTTCAAGGGATTTTGACGAAACTAGTTAATAAAACAATGTCGTTGGTATATAGAGGTTCCAAGAAGATCAATACATTGTTTTCAGACATTTTTGTAAACGTCAAAAAGTTCACAATCTTTAAAATCTTGTTAAAATGCGCAGAAAACATGAATTATTTTCAAATAAAGTTGAACAAACATGTTAATAAAACAATGTCGTTTTTATATACAGGTCCCAAGAAGATCAATACATTGTTTACAGACATTTCTGTGAACGTCAAAAAGTTCAAAATCTTTAAAATCTTGTTAAAATGCGCTGAAATCATGAATTATTTTCAAAGGATTTTGACGAAACAAGTTAATAAAATATTGTCGTTGGTGTATAGAGGTCCTAAGAAGATCAATACATTGTTTTCAGACATTTCTGTGAAAATCAAAAAGTTCACAATCTTTAAAATCTTGTTAAAATGCGCAGAAAACATGAATTATTTTCAAATAAAGTTGAACAAACAAGTTAATCAAACAATATCGTTGGTATATAGAGGTCCCAAGAAGATCAATACATTGTTTGAAGACATTTATGTAAAAGTCAAAAACTTCACAATCTTTAGAATCTTGTTAAAATGCGCCGAAAACATGAATTATTTTCAAGGGATTTTGACGAAACTAGTTAATAAAACATTGTCGTTGGTATATAGTGGTTCCAAGAAGATCAATACATTGTTTTCAGACATTTTTGTGAACATCAAAAAGTTCACAATCTTTAAAATCTTGTTAAAATGCGCTGAAATCTTGAATTATTTTCAAGGGATTTTGACGAAACTAGTTAATAAAACAATGTCGTAGGTATATAGAGGTCCCAAAAAGTTCAATACATTGTTTTCAAACATTTCTGTGAAAGTAAAAAAGTTTACAATCTTTAAAATCTTGTTAAAATGCGCAGAAAACATGAATTATTTTCAAATAAAGTTGAACAAAACAGTTAATAAAACATTGTCGTTGGTATATAGAGGTCCCAAGAAAATCAATACATTGTTTTCAAACATTTCTGTGAACGTAAAAAAGTTCACAATCTTTAAAATCATGTTAAAATGCGCAGAAATTATGAATTATTTTCAAATAAAGTTGAACAAACAAGTTAATAAAACAATGTCATTGGTATATAGTGGTCCCAAGAAGATCAATACATTGTTTTCAAACATTTCTGTGAACGTAAAAAAGTTCACAATCTTTAAAATCATGTTAAAATGCGCAGAAATTATGAATTATTTTCAAATAAAGTTGAACAAACAAGTTAATAAAACAATGTCGTTGGTATATATAGGTCCCAAGAAGATCAATACGTTGTTTTCAGACATTTCTGTGAACGTCAAAAAGTTCACAATCTTAAAAATCTTGTTACAATGCGCAGAAATCATGAATTATTTTCAAATGTAGTTCAACAAACAAGTTAATAAAACATTGTCGTTGGTATATAGAGGTCCCAAGAAGATCAATACATTGTTTTCAAATATTTCTGTGAACGTCAAAAAGTTCACAATCTTTAAAATCTTGTTAAAATGCGCAGAAAACATGAATTATTTTCAAATAAAGTTGAACAAACAAGTTAATAAAACAATGTCGTTGGTATATAGAGGTCCCAAGAAGATCAATACCTTGTTTTCAGACATTTCTGTGAACGCCAAAATTTTCACAATCTTTAAAATCTTGTTAAAATGCACTGAAATCATGAATTATTTTCAATTGTAGTTGAACAAACAAGTTATAAAACATTGTCGTTGGTATATAGAGGTCCCAAGAAGATCAATACATTGTTTTCAAACATTTCTGTGAACGTCAAAAAGTTCACAATCTTTAAAATCTAGTTAAAATGCGCAGAAAACATGAATTATTTTCAAAGGATTTTGACGAAACTAGTTAATAAAACAATGTCGTTGGTATATAGAGGTTCCAAGAAGATCAATACATTGTTTTCAGACATTTCTGTGAACATCAAAAAATTCACAATCTTTAAAATCTTGTTAAAATGCATTGAAATCATGAATTATTTTCAAATGTAGTTGAACCAACAAGTTAATAAAACATTGTCGTTGGTATATAGAGGTCCCAAGAAGATCTAAACATTGTTTTCAGACATTTCTGTAAACGTCAAAAAGTTCACAATCTTTAAATTCTTGTTAAAATGCATTGAAATCATGAATTATTTTCAAATGTAGTTGAACCAACAAGTTAATAAAACATTGTCGTTGGTATATAGTGGTCCCAAGAAGATCAATACATTGTTTTCAGACATTTCTGTAAACGTCAAAAAGTTCACAATCTTTAAAATCTTGTTAAAATGCGCAGAAAACTTGAATTATTTTCAAATGTAGTTGAACAAAACAGTTAATAAAACATTGTCGTTGGTATATAGAGGTCCCAAGAAAATCAATACATTGTTTTCAAACATTTCTGTGAACATCAAAAAGTTCTCAATCTTTAAAATCTTGTTAAAATGCGTAGAAACCATGAATTATTTTCAAAGGATTTTGACGAAACAAGTTAATAAAACAATGTCGTTGGTATATAGAGGTCCCAAGAAGATCAATACTTTGTTTTCAGACATTTCTGTGAACATCAAAAAGTTCACAATCTTAAAAATCTTGTTACAATGCGCAGAAATCATGAATTATTTTCAAATGTAGTTCAACAAACAAGTTAATAAAACATTGTCGTTGGTATATAGAGGTCCCAAGAAGATCAATACATTGTTTTCAAATATTTCTGTGAACTTCAAAAAGTTCACAATCTTTAAAATCTTGTTAAAATGCGCAGAAAACAAGAATTATTTTCAAATAAAGTTGAACAAAAAAGTTAATAAAACAATGTCGTTGGTATATAGAGGTCCCAAGAAGTTCAATACATTGTTTACAAACATTTCTGTGAACGTAAAAAAGTTCACAATCTTTAAAATCTTGTTAAAATACGCAGAAAACATGAATTATTTTCAAATAAAGTTGAACAAAACAGTTAATAAAACATTGTCGTTGGTATTTAGAGGTCCCAAGAAAATCAATACATTGTTTTCAAACATTTCTGTGAACATCAAAAAGTTCTCAATCTTTAAAATCTTGTTAAAATGCGCAGAAACCATGAATTATTTTCAAAGGATTTTGACGAAACAAGTTAATAAAACAATGTCGTTGGTATATAGAGGTCCCAAGAAGATCAATACTTTGTTTTCAGACATTTCTGTGAACATCAAAAAGTTCACAATCTTTAAAATCTTGTTACAATGCGCAGAAATCATGAATTATTTTCCAATGTAGTTGAACAAACAAGTTAATAAAACATTGTCGTTGGTATATAGAGGTCCCAAGAAGATCTATACATTGTTTTCAAACATTTCTATGAACGTCAAAAAGTTCATAATTTCTAAAATGTTTTTAAAAACCACAGAAAACATGAATTATTTTCAAAGGATTTTGACAAACTAGTTGATAAAACAATGTCGATGGTATGTACAGGTTCCAAGAAGATCAATACATTGTTTGAAGACATTTCTGTAAAAGTCAAAAACTTCACAAACTAGTTGAAAATTTTGTCTCTCATTAAGAAAGTATATAGGCTCAAAAGCTCACATAGGTTGTTATGGAATAAAACCAACTCAAACATACATGCTTTTACATATATCAATCAATATCTCACATATTCATACCAATCACATTATCCATGAAACTCACAATTTAATTCTTATGATCATGCAAAACCATCATCTATGCATTCAAAGACATACTCATCATCAACTTTAGGGGCATAGACTCAAAACAAAACAAAAACACACAAAACAAAACATTTTTTATTTGGAACGAGACTTTCTGATTTTTCTAGACTTAAAACAAAACAAAACAAAGTAAAAACACACAAACCAAACTAAAACATGTGAATCATGTAATCCCTACCCCACACTTAGAAAATTACATTGTCCTCAATGTAAACTCGAAAATGATGTTGTAATTCCTAAGCATATGATAAATTTTACAGTTTCACACATATACAGTTCAACCATAAGAGTGTAAGGATTTAGAAAATGCAAACTCTCGGTGATGGATCCTCCACAGCTACGGTTGAAATGGGTTGCCTCCCATGCAGCGTTTAACTGTTTATAGTCCTTTAGCCTAGACTTTGGACTCCTTTAGTCTTCATCGGCAAAAGCTTCACTTGTGACGAAATTGTTATCCCATTTGTCGGCATGAAGATGCTCATCCTCCCATGGCGAGCCTTGAGAAGTATATGATCTTGGCGAGTTTCCATGGCTCCCATAGCTAAAGTTGGAGTCATTGTCTTCCTCCTCTGCATTGTTATTTCTTGCAAGCTTCTCCTATTCTTCTTGTTCAAATTCTTGAGCAGCTTCTTCAAACTCGGCATCTCTTGCTTTATTTAAGAGGTACATGGTTTGAGATGCTATTTCTTCTATCCTCTTCTCTATCTTGTTCAATTGTTGCCCAAGTTTAGCTTGCTCTGTCCCAATCTTCTTAATGCTTGCAAACAGCTTCTCCCACTTGTCTTCTTTCTTCTTTTTCTGAATCATTTTGTGGGGAGGGATGAGATAGTGAGATGATTGAGGCGGTGGTGGTGGTGATCTCAAATGTTGGAGCAATAATGGTTGAGGAAAACTTGATGGATTTGGAACCATCATTCTTGCATTTTCTTCATAAAAGTGGCGTGACATTTCTTCTATTCTTGTTGGAATTTTCAATTCTCGCCACATGTTCTCTTCTTAATCTTCTAATGTTGAACACTTGCACAAATTCTTTCTTACAATCCTCCCAAGTGTTCTCATGGTTCAGCTCCTCTTGGAACCATCTATAAGCTTCTCCTTTCAAACTCCTCATGAAGGCATTAACTGCTACTTCTTCAGCATGAATTGGCACCATAAGTTTGCTAATATCTTCCACATAGGTAAGGTGACTTGCTGCATCCACCTTGCTTGTTCCATCGAAATCTGGGAAGAATTTAAGCACCTTATGCATCTCCTCATGATGTTTGAAAGAGTTGATGATGTCCTTGATCGAAATTTTGTGTGAGGATGACATCTGTTTATTCAAAGGAAAATTGTTAGTAATCAAGTAATAAAACTACAAAATCCAACTAGTAAACTAATAAAAGTTAAAATTAAGTTAAACACAAAAGTTAAACATGTTAGTCACAAATAATTAGATTAGTGTAAAATCACACTTAGGTACGGGAACAGAGGACAATGATGTGCAATGGGGCTGAATCGCTACCCAAGTCAATGTCATGTTTAATCCAATATACCTTAATGCAACAAAAAAAAGTTAGAATAAAAACAAACTAATGATAATAAGTTTTATTCCTCCTCAAGTACACATCTAAAATTGCAAACCATTGGTGGTCCACAAAGTAAGAGAAAAAAATCCTGAAAAGAAATAAACCAAACAATACATTAGCAAAAAGAGTTAGACAAGTTAAACTACATTAAATTAAATTAAATTGTTAACACACAGAAAATATTGTTAAGTTAGAACGTTAAGAACAAGTTACGTTAGCAATTGAATTAGTTGACATTTTCATAACTTTACACAATATTAATTCAGAAAACACAGAAATTTCCTAACTAACACTTATGAAACACACATGAAATTTTTGTTAGCAATATGTGATGAAATTACATAAGAGTAAACAAGAAGATGTACAAATACACGAAATACAAACATGTACTCACGAAATCTTATTTCTCCTAAAGTTCTAATTGTTTTTATTCACACAATTTTTAACATTCAAGGTACGTGGAGCAGTGGAGCAAACTGTGCAATGGACTTGTACAGCCCACGGTTCGGTCTTGCTTTATCCGATATACCTCAAAAGTTAAAAATAACATTTTCTTTTGAAGTATGGCGGACGTGCGGCCTAAGTATGGTCGTCTAGACATAAACTTATTCCGTGTTTTCAGAAGGCTTAGTTTGTGCATTCCAAATTAATCTAAGGCAAGACTCATTTGTTGGTTACCACGGAGAGCGAACTCCCTATCGACCCCTTCACCGAGAAGGGTTATCAGTCTGTGGACCTCTGAGATCTAATTGCACAAACCTTAGACAAGTGTTGGTTATACACGCACCAATGTGCCCCTTACTCAGTTGAGAACAAGCATATGTGTTAGACAGTTCTTCAAGTGTTAATAAGAGCCGCCCTCAACTTCATGCGATTACATGAAGGGTTTAGGCTGATATTAACAAAAGAGACTTTACCTATTCCGTTTGCTTTAGAAAACACAAATAAGTGCTACACAAATAAATCTTTAACTTCCTAACAATTTAAACTAAGTTACAACATGCATTATAAACACAAAGAAACCAGAATTGAAACTTTACAACATACAAAACAGAAACATAAGTTTTCACAAATTTACAAAGTTAACACTTCAATAAACGATGTTTCTCAACATCCCCGGCAACGGCGCCAGAAATTGATGAGCGTTTTTCACCTCACATGTAAACACGTGATCAAATCAAACCTCACAACTTTATAACCCTGTAAAATGTCATCGTTAGTACGAATAAGTAGGGATCGTTCAGTCCGGGGATATTGAAGGGTAATCGAAAACAGAAAATGTTAACGCAATCAAATAAACACATGGGGGATGTAAATGTTTAACATCTAAAGAAACTAAAACTTAACCTAAATCTAATTATTTACAGTTGATCAACCACTCTACACATAACACATAACTCTTTAAACATGTAACAACTCAAATAAAGGAATAGGGCAGCAGGTTTACAAACCGAATTCAAGATCCAATTTAGTTCCAATTTAATTAGAGCCTTCGCGGTTATTCTAATTATTCAAGACTTCATAATTATTCAGAATTAACTTCGCGTATAATCCTAAACATAGTACTAATCGGTTTAAAGACACTTCGCGTAGAAATTAAACACAAAAAGCACATAAGCACAATAAGTCGAATTGGAGACATGTTAGCAAGTATGGCGTCACCTCATCTCACATCGACATGTAAATTTACAGAATTATTCTAGCTCTTATAAAGAACACAAATTGAACCAACTTCGCGTATGATTCAACTTATATTCAATAAGCATATGAAATCTATACACAAGGAACAGCCATGGCCAAGGCTGCCCTTGAACATATGATTTGTTGTGTGCACAAACTCTGCAAATAAACCAAACTAAATCATAAATTCAATTAGTAACTACTGCCCTTAAGTCTTAAATTCGAATTTTCACATGCATATATAAAGAATTCAACCAAACAGCAATCAAACACATAAGGAAATCCAAAGAATTCATCAAATCACATAAGAACATTGATAGTTTGTTACAAAATTCAGAAATAACATGGAATATAACAAATGAATTTGAAACAAATTTAAAGACAACCATGAATCTTGGACTGACTTAGGAGTGGAGATCGATGCTTGGTTGAGCAGCGGCTGAATTGGTGGTGGAGAGGGCGGCGGCTGCCTTGTGGATGATGTGTAAGGAGGCGGAGCTGCTGTATAGGAGGAGAGATGGAGGGGCGGAGCTTGTGGAGAGGGAGAGAGATATGGCTGCTCTAGTGTTTGTATATAGGATGGTCGACCTCTTTTCTCTTCAGCTGCTGCCTCTATTTATAGTGTTATGTCTCCTCCATGAGTCCCTCATTACCATTGATTTAAATCTGATCCAATGGCCACAAATAATAGCACAATTTAATCAAATAATATTCCATATATGTCTTGTGCATTAAGTCTTAGAATTTGGCTTGAAATGTGACCGGATACATTGCTTGTTCCTCAAATGGAATTGGCTGAATATCCTTGATTGTTGCTGATTTTATGATGATAATTCCTTCCTTGTTTCTTGCCAATTTGTTGATGTTAATTCCCACATATATGCTCCAATTAATGTTCCTGAAAAGGAAGAAAGAAATCAGATTTAATCTCTAGAAATATTAGGAATTGATATGGAGAAATAAAGGAAAGGAATTTCCCTTAATTTGCTTGATTACAAATCAGCAATTATCTTTGATTTGAGGAAGATTCCTATCGAAATTTGCTGCCATAATCTCCATATAAATTCGGCCAAATCCCTTGGAAATTTCTGATTTCCATATGTGCATCATCGTCTTCATTTAATGCTCATCCATTCTTTGCCAATTTTCTGAATTTAAGAATAGAGGTTTCTCAAAATGGATTAGGAAAGTTTCACAAGTAGTAAGTTTCCTAAATTAAAATAAGAAAGTTTCTTAAAATGAAATAGGCAACTTTCCCAATTAGAAACATGAAAGTTTCCTAAACAACTTATCCTTCTTAATTTGCAAGTTTTAGCTTCCTTTTAAGCACGTTTTCACTTGTTCTCCACCAAACATTCATGGTTTAGTCTAATGATTCAAATCTGCAAAATTAAGAGTTAAACAAAGTATAAATAGGGATAGAAACACATTAAAAACGTAGCATTTTATGCTCTTATCAATTATTTTCAAAGGATTTTGACGAAACAAGTTAATAAAGTTTGTCGTTGGTATATAGAGGTCCCAAGAAGATCAATACATTGTTTTCAGACATTTCTGTGAACATCAAAAAGTTCACAATCTTTAAAATCTTGTTAAAATTCGCTGAAATCATGAATTATTTTCAAATGTAGTTGACCAAACAAGTTAATAAAACATTGTCGTTGGTATATAGAGGTCCCAAGAAGATCTATACATTGTTTTCAAACATTTCTATGAACGTCAAAAAGTTCATAATTTCTAAAATGTTTTTAAAAACCACAGAAAACATGAATTATTTTCAAAGGATTTTGACAAACTAGTTAATAAAACAATGTCGATGGTATGTACAGGTTCCAAGAAGATCAATACATTGTTTGAAGACATTTCTGTAAAAGTCAAAAACTTCACAATCTTTAGAATCTTGTTAAAAGTTAAAAACATGAATTATTTTCAAGGGATTTTGACGAAACAAATTAATAAAACATTGTCGTTAGTATATAGAGATTCCAAGAAGATCAATAAATTGTTTTCATACATTTTGTAAACGTCAAAAAGTTCACAATCTTTAAAATCTTGTTAAAATGCACTGAAATCATGAATTATTTTCAAGGGATTTTGACGAAACAAGTTAATAAAACATTGTCGTTAGTATATAGAGATTCCAAGAAGATCAATAAATTGTTTTCATACATTTTTGTAAACGTCAAAAAGTTCACAATATTTAAAATCTTGTTAAAATGCAATGAAATCATGAATTATTTTCAATTGTAGTTGAACAAACTAGTTAATAAAACATTGTCGTTGGTATATAGAGGTCCCAAGAAGATCTATACATTGTTTTCAAACATTTCTGTGAACGTTAAAAAGTTCACAATCTTTAAAATCTTGGTAAAAACCACAGAAAACAAGAATTCTTTTCATAGGATTTTGACGAAACTAGTTAATAAAACAATTTCGTTGGTATATAGAGGTTCCAAGAAGATCAATACATTGTTTGAAGACATTTCTGTAAAAGTCAAAAACTTCACAATCTTTAGAATCTTGTTAAAATGCGCCGAAAACATGAATTATTTTCAAGGGATTTTGACGAAACTAGTTAATAAAACATTGTCGTTGGTATATAGTGGTTCCAAGAAGATTAATACATTGTTTTCAAACATTTTTGTGAACATCAAAAAGTTCACAATCTTTAAAATCTTGTTAAAATGCGCAGAAAACATGAATTATTTTGAAATAAAGTTGAACAAACAAGTTAATAAAACATTGTCGTTGGTATATAGAGGTCCCAAGAAGACCAATACATTGTTTTCAGACATTTCTGTGAACATCAAAAAGTTCACAATCTTTAAAATCTTGTTAAAATGCGCAGAAAACATGAATTATTTTCAAGGGATTTTGACGAAACTAGTTAATAAAACATTGTCGTTGGTATATAGAGGTTCCAAGAAGATCAATACATTGTTTTCAGACATTTCTTTAAACGTCAAAATGTTCACAATTTTTAAAATCTTGTTAAAATGCGCAGAAAAGTAGAATTATTTTCAAATGTAGTTGAACCAACAAGTTAATAAAATATTGTCGTTGGTATATAGAGGTCCCAAGAGGATCTATACATTGTTTTCAAACATTTCTGTGAACGTCAAAAAGTTCACAATCTTTAAAATCTTTTTAAAATGCGCAGAAACCATGAATTATTTTCAAAGGATTTTGACGAAACAAGTTAATAAAACAATGTCGTTGGTATATAGAGGTTGCAAGAAGATCAATACTTTGTTTTCAGACATTTCTGTGAACATCAAAAAGTTCACAATCTTTAAAATCTTGTTAAAATGCGCTGAAATCATGAATTATTTTCAAATGTAGTTGAACAAACAAGTTAATAAAACATTGTCGTTGGTATATAGAGGTCCCAAGAAGATCAATACTTTGTTTTCAGACATTTCTGTGAACGTCAAAAAGTTCACAATCTTTAAAATCTTGTTAAAAACCACAGAAAACATGAATTATTTTCAAAGGGATTTTGACGAAACTAGTTAATAAAACATTGTCGTTGGTATATAGTGGTTCCAAGAAGATTAATACATTGTTTTCAAACATTTTAGTGAACATCAAAAAGTTCACAATCTTTAAAATCTTGTTAAAATGCGCAGAAAACATGAATTATTTTGAAATAAAGTTGAACAAACAAGTTAATAAAACATTGTCGTTGGTATATAGAGGTCCCAAGAAGATCTATACATTGTTTTCAGACATTTCTGTAAACGTCAAAAAGTTCACAATATTTAAAATCTTGTTAAAATGCGCAGAAAACTTGAATTATTTTAGAATGTAGTTGAACCAACTAGTTAATAAAACATTGTCGTTGGTATATAGAGGTCCCAAGAAGATCAATACATTGTTTTCAAACTTTTCTGTGAACGTCAAAAAGTTCACAATCTTTAAAATCTTGTTAAAATGCGACTAAAACATGAATTATTTTCAAATAAAGTTGAACAAACAAGTTAATAAAACAATGTCGTTGGTATATAGAGGCCCCAAGAAGATCAATACCTTGTTTTCAGACATTTCTGTGAAAGTCAAAAAGTTCACAATGTTTAAAATCTTGTTAAAATGCGCTGAAATCATGAATTATTTTCAAAGGATTTTGACGAAACAAGTTAATAAAACATTTTCGTTGGTATATAGAGGTCCCAAGAAGATCTAAACATTGTTTTCGAACATTTCTGTGAACATCAAAAAGTTCACAATCTTTAAAATCTTGTTAAAATGCGCTGAAATCATGAATTATTTTCAAATGTAGTTGACCAAACAAGTTAATAAAACATTGTCGTTGGTATATAGAGGTTCCAAGAAGATCTATACATTGTTTTCAAACATTTCTGTGAACGTCAAAAAGTTCACAATCTTTAAAATCTTGTTAAAAACCACAGAAAACATGAATTATTTTCAAAGGATTTTGACGAAACTAGTTAATAAAACAATGTCGTTGGTATATAGAGGTTCCAAGAAGATCAATACATTGTTTGAAGACATTTCTGTAAAAGTCAAAAGCTTCACAATCTTTAGAATCTTGTTAAAATGCGCCGAAAACATGAATTATTTTCAAGGGATTTTGACGAAACTAGTTAATAAAACAATTTCGTTGGTATATAGAGGTTCCAAGAAGATCAATACATTGTTTGAAGACATTTCTGTAAAAGTCAAAAACTTCACAATCTTTAGAATCTTGTTAAAATGCGCCGAAAACATGAATTATTTTCAAAGGATTTTGACGAAACTAGTTAATAAAACATTGTCGTTGGTATATAGTGGTTCCAAGAAGATTAATACATTGTTTTCAAACATTTTTGTGAACATCAAAAAGTTCACAATCTTTAAAATCTTGTTAAAATGCGCAGAAAACATGAATTATTTTGAAATAAAGTTGAACAAACAAGTTAATAAAACATTGTCGTTGGTATATAGAGGTCCCAAGAAGATCTATACATTGTTTTCAGACATTTCTGTAAACGTCAAAAAGTTCACAATATTTAAAATCTTGTTAAAATGCGCAGAAAACTTGAATTATTTTAGAATGTAGTTGAACCAACTAGCTAATAAAACATTGTCGTTGGTATATAGAGGTCCCAAGAAGATCTATACATTGTTTTCAAACATTTCTGTGAACGTCAAAAAGTTCACAATCTCTAAAATCTTGTTAAAATGCGCAGAAAACATGAATTATTTTGAAATAAAGATGAACAAACAAGTTAATAAAATATTGTCGTTGGTATATAGAGGTCCCAAGAAGATCTATACATTGTTAGTTCACAATATTTAAAATCTTGTTAAAATGCGCAGAAAACTTGAATTATTTAAGAATGTAGTTGAACCAACTAGTTAATAAAACATTGTCGTTGGTATATAGAGGTCCCAAGAAGATCTATACATTGTTTTCAAACATTTCTGTGAACGTCAAAAAGTTCACAATCTCTAAAATCTTGTTAAAATGCGCAGAAAACATGAATTATTTTGAAATAAAGTTGAACAAACAAGTTAATAAAACAATGTCGATGGTATATACAGGTTCCAAGAAGATCAATACATTGTTTGAAGACATTTCTGTAAAAGTCAAAAACTTCACAATCTTTAGAATCTTGTTAAAATGCGCTGAAATCAAGAATTATTTTCAAAGGATTTTGACGAAACAAGTTAATAAAATATTGTCGTTGGTATATAGAGGTCCCAAGAAGATCAATACATTGTTTTCAGACATTTCTGTGAACATCAAAAAGTTCACAATCTTTAAAATCTTGTTAAAATGCGCAGAAAACATGAATTATTTTCAAATAAAGTTGAACAAACAAGTTAATAAAACAATATCGTTGGTATATAGAGGTCCCATGAAGATCAATACTTTGTTTTCAGACATTTCTGTGAACGTCAAAAAGTTCAGAATCTTTAAAATCTTGTTAAAATGCGCTGAAATCATGAATTATTTTCAAAGGATTTTGACGAAACAAGTTAATAAAGTTTGTCGTTGGTATATAGAGGTCCCAAGAAGATCAATACATTGTTTTCAAACATTTCTGTGAAATCAAAAAGTTCACAATCTTTAATATCTTGTTAAAATGCGCAGAAAACATGAATTATTTTCAAGGGATTTTGACGAAACAAGTTAATAAAGTTTGTCGTTGGTATATAGAGGTCCCAAGAAGATCTATACATTGTTTTCAAACATTTCTGTGAACATCAAAAAGTTCACAATCTTTAAAATCTTGTTAAAATGCGCTTAAATCATGAGTTATTTTCAAATGTTGTTGACCAAACAAGTTAATAAAACATTGTCGTTGGTATATAGAGGTCCCAAGAAGATCTATACATTGTTTTCAAACATTTCTGTGAACGTCAAAAAGTTCACAATCTTTAAAATCTTTTTAAAATGCGCAGAAACCATGAATTATTTTCAAAGGATTTTGACGAAACAAGTTAATAAAACAATGTCGTTGGTATATAGAGGTCCCAAGAAGATCAATACTTTGTTTTCAGACATTTCTGTGAACATCAAAAAGTTCACAATCTTAAAAATCTTGTTACAATGCGCAGAAATCATAAATTATTTTCAAATGTAGTTCAACAAACAAGTTAATAAAACATTGTCGTTGGTATATAGAGGTCCCAAGAAGATCTATACATTGTTTTCAAACATTTCTGTGAACGTCAAAAAGTTCACAATCTTTAAAATCTTGTTAAAAACCACAGAAAACATGAATTATTTTCAAAGGATTTTGACGAAACTAGTTAATAAAACAATGTCGTTGGTATATAGAGGTTCCAAGAAGATCAATACATTGTTTGAAGACATTTCTGTAAAAGTCAAAAACTTCACAATCTTTAGAATCTTGTTAAAATGCGCCGAAAACATGAATTATTTTCAAGGGATTTTGACGAAACTAGTTAATAAAACAATTTCGTTGGTATATAGAGGTTCCAAGAAGATCAATACATTGTTTGAAGACATTTCTGTAAAAGTCAAAAACTTCACAATCTTTAGAATCTTGTTAAAATGCGCCGAAAACATGAATTATTTTCAAGGGATTTTGACGAAACTAGTTAATAAAACATTGTCGTTGGTATATAGTGGTTCCAAGAAGATTAATACATTGTTTTCAAACATTTTTGTGAACATCAAAAAGTTCACAATCTTTAAAATCTTGTTAAAATGCGCAGAAAACATGAATTATTTTGAAATAAAGTTGAACAAACAAGTTAATAAAACATTGTCGTTGGTATATAGAGGTCCCAAGAAGATCTATACATTGTTTTCAGACATTTCTGTAAACGTCAAAAAGTTCACAATATTTAAAATCTTGTTAAAATGCGCAGAAAACTTGAATTATTTTAGAATGTAGTTGAACCAACTAGCTAATAAAACATTGTCGTTGGTATATAGAGGTCCCAAGAAGATCTATACATTGTTTTCAAACATTTCTGTGAACGTCAAAAAGTTCACAATCTCTAAAATCTTGTTAAAATGCGCAGAAAACATGAATTATTTTGAAATAAAGATGAACAAACAAGTTAATAAAACATTGTCGTTGGTATATAGAGGTCCCAAGAAGATCTATACATTTTTTTCAGACATTTCTGTAAACGTCAAAAAGTTCACAATATTTAAAATCTTGTTAAAATGCGCAGAAAACTTGAATTATTTAAGAATGTAGTTGAACCAACTAGTTAATAAAACATTGTCGTTGGTATATAGAGGTCCCAAGAAGATCTATACATTGTTTTCAAACATTTCTGTGAACGTCAAAAAGTTCACAATCTCTAAAATCTTGTTAAAATGCGCAGAAAACATGAATTATTTTGAAATAAAGTTGAACAAACAAGTTAATAAAATATTGTCGATGGTATATACAGGTTCCAAGAAGATCAATACATTGTTTGAAGACATTTCTGTAAAAGTCAAAAACTTCACAATCTTTAGAATCTTGTTAAAATGCGCTGAAATCAAGAATTATTTTCAAAGGATTTTAACGAAACAAGTTAATAAAATATTGTCGTTGGTATATAGAGGTCCCAAGAAGATCAATACATTGTTTTCAGACATTTCTGTGAACATCAAAAAGTTCACAATCTTTAAAATCTTGTTTAAATGCGCAGAAAACATGAATTATTTTCAAATAAAGTTGAACAAACAAGTTAATAAAACAATATCGTTGGTATATAGAGGTCCCATGAAGATCAATACTTTGTTTTCAGACATTTCTGTGAACGTCAAAAAGTTCAGAATCTTTAAAATCTTGTTAAAATGCGCTGAAATCATGAATTATTTTCAAAGGATTTTGACGAAACAAGTTAATAAAGTTTGTCGTTGGTATATAGAGGTCCCAAGAAGATCAATACATTGTTTTCAAACATTTCTGTGAAATCAAAAAGTTCACAATCTTTAATATCTTGTTAAAATGCGCAGAAAACATGAATTATTTTCAAGGGATTTTGACGAAACAAGTTAATAAAGTTTGTCGTTGGTATATAGAGGTCCCAAGAAGATCTATACATTGTTTTCAAACATTTCTGTGAACATCAAAAATTTCACAATCTTTAAAATCTTGTTAAAATGCGCTTAAATCATGAGTTATTTTCAAATGTTGTTGACCAAACAAGTTAATAAAACATTGTCGTTGGTATATAGAGGTCCCAAGAAGATCTATACATTGTTTTCAAACATTTCTGTGAACGTCAAAAAGTTCACAATCTTTAAAATCTTTTTAAAATGCGCAGAAACCATGAATTATTTTCAAAGGATTTTGACGAAACAAGTTAATAAAACAATGTCGTTGGTATATAGAGGTCCCAAGAAGATCAATACTTTGTTTTCAGACATTTCTGTGAACATCAAAAAGTTCACAATCTTAAAAATCTTGTTACAATGCGCAGAAATCATGAATTATTTTCAAATGTAGTTCAACAAACAAGTTAATAAAACATTGTCGTTGGTATATAGAGGTCCCAAGAAGATCTATACATTGTTTTCAAACATTTCTGTGAACGTCAAAAAGTTCACAATCTTTAAAATCTTGTTAAAAACCACAGAAAACATGAATTATTTTCAAAGGATTTTGACGAAACTAGTTAATAAAACAATGTCGTTGGTATATAGAGGTTCCAAGAAGATCAATACATTGTTTGAAGACATTTCTGTAAAAGTCAAAAACTTCACAATCTTTAGAATCTTGTTAAAATGCGCCGAAAACATGAATTATTTTCAAGGGATTTTGACGAAACTAGTTAATAAAACAATTTCGTTGGTATATAGAGGTTCCAAGAAGATCAATACATTGTTTGAAGACATTTCTGTAAAAGTCAAAAACTTCACAATCTTTAGAATCTTGTTAAAATGCGCCGAAAACATGAATTATTTTCAAGGGATTTTGACGAAACTAGTTAATAAAACATTGTCGTTGGTATATAGTGGTTCCAAGAAGATTAATACATTGTTTTCAAACATTTTTGTGAACATCAAAAAGTTCACAATCTTTAAAATCTTGTTAAAATGCGCAGAAAACATGAATTATTTTGAAATAAAGTTGAACAAACAAGTTAATAAAACATTGTCGTTGGTATATAGAGGTCCCAAGAAGATCTATACATTGTTTTCAGACATTTCTGTAAACGTCAAAAAGTTCACAATATTTAAAATCTTGTTAAAATGCGCAGAAAACTTGAATTATTTTGAAATAAAGTTGAACAAACAAGTTAATAAAACATTGTCGTTGGTATATAGAGGTCCCAAGAAGATCTATACATTGTTTTCAAACATTTCTGTGAACGTCAAAAAGTTCACAATCTTTAAAATCTTGTTAAAATGCGCAGAAAACATGAATTATTTTGAAATAAAGTTGAACAAACAAGTTAATAAAACATTGTCGTTGGTATATAGAGGTCCCAAGAAGATCTATACATTGTTTTCAGACATTTCTGTAAACGTCAAAAAGTTCACAATATTTAAAATCTTGTTAAAATGCGCAGAAAACTTGAATTATTTTAGAATGTAGTTGAACCAACTAGCTAATAAAACATTGTCGTTGGTATATAGAGGTCCCAAGAAGATCTATACATTGTTTTCAAACATTTCTGTGAACGTCAAAAAGTTCACAATCTCTAAAATCTTGTTAAAATGCGCAGAAAACATGAATTATTTTGAAATAAAGTTGAACAAACAAGTTAATAAAACAATATCGTTGGTATATAGAGGTCCCATGAAGATCAATACTTTGTTTTCAGACATTTCTGTGAACGTCAAAAAGTTCAGAATCTTTAAAATCTTGTTAAAATGCGCTGAAATCATGAATTATTTTCAAAGGATTTTGACGAAACAAGTTAATAAAGTTTGTCGTTGGTATATAGAGGTCCCAAGAAGATCAATACATTGTTTTCAGACATTTCTGTGAAATCAAAAAGTTCACAATCTTTAATATCTTGTTAAAATGCGCAGAAAACATGAATTATTTTCAAGGGATTTTGACGAAACAAGTTAATAAAGTTTGTCGTTGGTATATAGAGGTCCCAAGAAGATCTATACATTGTTTTCAAACATTTCTGTGAACATCAAAAAGTTCACAATCTTTAAAATCTTGTTAAAATGCGCTTAAATCATGAGTTATTTTCAAATGTTGTTGACCAAACAAGTTAATAAAACATTGTCGTTGGTATATAGAGGTCCCAAGAAGATCTATACATTGTTTTCAGACATTTCTGTAAACGTCAAAAAGTTCACAATATTTAAAATCTTGTTAAAATGCGCAGAAAACTTGAATTATTTTAGAATGTAGTTGAACCAACTAGTTAATAAAACATTGTCGTTGGTATATAGAGGTCCCAAGAAGATCAATACATTGTTTTCAAACTTTTCTGTGAACGTCAAAAAGTTCACAATCTTTAAAATCTTGTTAAAATGCGACTAAAACATGAATTATTTTCAAATAAAGTTGAACAAACAAGTTAATAAAACAATGTCGTTGGTATATAGAGGCCCCAAGAAGATCAATACCTTGTTTTCAGACATTTCTGTGAAAGTCAAAAAGTTCACAATCTTTAAAATCTTGTTAAAATGCGCTGAAATCATGAATTATTTTCAAAGGATTTTGACGAAACAAGTTAATAAAACATTTTCGTTGGTATATAGAGGTCCCAAGAAGATCTAAACATTGTTTTCGAACATTTCTGTGAACATCAAAAATTTCACAATCTTTAAAATCTTGTTAAAATGCGCTGAAATCATGAATTATTTTCAAATGTAGTTGACCAAACAAGTTAATAAAACATTGTCGTTGGTATATAGAGGTTCCAAGAAGATCTATACATTGTTTTCAAACATTTCTGTGAACGTCAAAAAGTTCACAATCTTTAAAATCTTGTTAAAAACCACAGAAAACATGAATTATTTTCAAAGGATTTTGACGAAACTAGTTAATAAAACAATGTCGTTGGTATATAGAGGTTCCAAGAAGATCAATACATTGTTTGAAGACATTTCTGTAAAAGTCAAAAACTTCACAATCTTTAGAATCTTGTTAAAATGCGCCGAAAACATGAATTATTTTCAAGGGATTTTGACGAAACTAGTTAATAAAACATTGTCGTTGGTATATAGTGGTTCCAAGAAGATTAATACATTGTTTTCAAACATTTTTGAGAACATCAAAAAGTTCACAATCTTTAAAATCTTGTTAAAATGCGCAGAAAACATGAATTATTTTGAAATAAAGTTGAACAAACAAGTTAATAAAACATTGTCGTTGGTATATAGAGGTCCCAAGAAGATCTATACATTGTTTTCAGACATTTCTGTAAACGTCAAAAAGTTCACAATATTTAAAATCTTGTTAAAATGCGCAGAAAACTAGAATTATTTTCAAGGGATTTTGACGAAACAAGTTAATAAAGTTTGTCGTTGGTATATAGAGGTCCCAAGAAGATCTATACATTGTTTTCAAACATTTCTGTGAACATCAAAAAGTTCACAATCTTTAAAATCTTGTTAAAATGCGCTTAAATCATGAGTTATTTTCAAAGGATTTTGACGAAACAAGTTAATAAAGTTTGTCGTTGGTATATAGAGGTCCCAAGAAGATCAATACATTGTTTTCAGACATTTCTGTGAAATCAAAAAGTTCACAATCTTTAATATCTTGTTAAAATGCGCAGAAAACATGAATTATTTTCAAGGGATTTTGACGAAACAAGTTAATAAAGTTTGTTGTTGGTATATAGAGGTCCCAAGAAGATCTATACATTGTTTTCAAACATTTCTGTGAACATCAAAAAGTTCACAATCTTTAAAATCTTGTTAAAATGCGCTTAAATCATGAGTTATTTTCAAATGTTGTTGACCAAACAAGTTAATAAAACATTGTCGTTGGTATATAGAGGTCCCAAGAAGATCTATACATTGTTTTCAAACATTTCTGTGAACGTCAAAAAGTTCACAATCTTTAAAATCTTTTTAAAATGCGCAGAAACCATGAATTATTTTCAAAGGATTTTGACGAAACAAGTTAATAAAACAATGTCGTTGGTATATAGAGGTCCCAAGAAGATCAATACTTTGTTTTCAGACATTTCTGTGAACATCAAAAAGTTCACAATCTTAAAAATCTTGTTAAAATGCGCCGAAAACATGAATTATTTTCAAGGGATTTTGACGAAACTAGTTAATAAAACAATTTCGTTGGTATATAGAGGTTCCAAGAAGATCAATACATTGTTTGAAGACATTTCTGTAAAAGTCAAAAACTTCACAATCTTTAGAATCTGGTTAAAATGCGCCGAAAACATGAATTATTTTCAAGGGATTTTGACGAAACTAGTTAATAAAACATTGTCGTTGGTATATAGTGGTTCCAAGAAGATTAATACATTGTTTTCAAACATTTTTGTGAACATCAAAAAGTTCACAATCTTTAAAATCTTGTTAAAATGCGCAGAAAACATGAATTATTTTGAAATAAAGTTGAACAAACAAGTTAATAAAACATTGTCGTTGGTATATAGAGGTCCCAAGAAGATCTATACATTGTTTTCAGACATTTCTGTAAACGTCAAAAAGTTCACAATATTTAAAATCTTGTTAAAATGCGCAGAAAACTAGAATTATTTTCAAGGGATTTTGACGAAACAAGTTAATAAAGTTTGTCGTTGGTATATAGAGGTCCCAAGAAGATCTATACATTGTTTTCAAACATTTCTGTGAACGTCAAAAAGTTCACAATCTTTAAAATCTTGTTAAAAACCACAGAAAACATGAATTATTTTCAAAGGATTTTGACGAAACTAGTTAATAAAACAATGTCGTTGGTATATAGAGGTTCCAAGAAGATCAATACATTGTTTGAAGACATTTCTGTAAAAGTCAAAAACTTCACAATCTTTAGAATCTTGTTAAAATGCGCCGAAAACATGAATTATTTTCAAGGGATTTTGACGAAACTAGTTAATAAAACATTGTCGTTGGTATATAGTGGTTCCAAGAAGATTAATACATTGTTTTCAAACATTTTTGAGAACATCAAAAAGTTCACAATCTTTAAAATCTTGTTAAAATGCGCAGAAAACATGAATTATTTTGAAATAAAGTTGAACAAACAAGTTAATAAAACATTGTCGTTGGTATATAGAGGTCCCAAGAAGATCTATACATTGTTTTCAGACATTTCTGTAAACGTCAAAAAGTTCACAATATTTAAAATCTTGTTAAAATGCGCAGAAAACTAGAATTATTTTCAAGGGATTTTGACGAAACAAGTTAATAAAGTTTGTCGTTGGTATATAGAGGTCCCAAGAAGATCTATACATTGTTTTCAAACATTTCTGTGAACATCAAAAAGTTCACAATCTTTAAAATCTTGTTAAAATGCGCTTAAATCATGAGTTATTTTCAAAGGATTTTGACGAAACAAGTTAATAAAGTTTGTCGTTGGTATATAGAGGTCCCAAGAAGATCAATACATTGTTTTCAGACATTTCTGTGAAATCAAAAAGTTCACAATCTTTAATATCTTGTTAAAATGCGCAGAAAACATGAATTATTTTCAAGGGATTTTGACGAAACAAGTTAATAAAGTTTGTCGTTGGTATATAGAGGTCCCAAGAAGATCTATACATTGTTTTCAAACATTTCTGTGAACATCAAAAAGTTCACAATCTTTAAAATCTTGTTAAAATGCGCTTAAATCATGAGTTATTTTCAAATGTTGTTGACCAAACAAGTTAATAAAACATTGTCGTTGGTATATAGAGGTCCCAAGAAGATCTATACATTGTTTTCAGACATTTCTGTAAACGTCAAAAAGTTCACAATATTTAAAATCTTGTTAAAATGCGCAGAAAACTTGAATTATTTTAGAATGTAGTTGAACCAACTAGTTAATAAAACATTGTCGTTGGTATATAGAGGTCCCAAGAAGATCAATACATTGTTTTCAAACTTTTCTGTGAACGTCAAAAAGTTCACAATCTTTAAAATCTTGTTAAAATGCGACTAAAACATGAATTATTTTCAAATAAAGTTGAACAAACAAGTTAATAAAACAATGTCGTTGGTATATAGAGGCCCCAAGAAGATCAATACCTTGTTTTCAGACATTTCTGTGAAAGTCAAAAAGTTCACAATCTTTAAAATCTTGTTAAAATGCGCTGAAATCATGAATTATTTTCAAAGGATTTTGACGAAACAAGTTAATAAAACATTTTCGTTGGTATATAGAGGTCCCAAGAAGATCTAAACATTGTTTTCGAACATTTCTGTGAACATCAAAAATTTCACAATCTTTAAAATCTTGTTAAAATGCGCTGAAATCATGAATTATTTTCAAATGTAGTTGACCAAACAAGTTAATAAAACATTGTCGTTGGTATATAGAGGTTCCAAGAAGATCTATACATTGTTTTCAAACATTTCTGTGAACGTCAAAAAGTTCACAATCTTTAAAATCTTGTTAAAAACCACAGAAAACATGAATTATTTTCAAAGGATTTTGACGAAACTAGTTAATAAAACAATGTCGTTGGTATATAGAGGTTCCAAGAAGATCAATACATTGTTTGAAGACATTTCTGTAAAAGTCAAAAACTTCACAATCTTTAGAATCTTGTTAAAATGCGCCGAAAACATGAATTATTTTCAAGGGATTTTGACGAAACTAGTTAATAAAACATTGTCGTTGGTATATAGTGGTTCCAAGAAGATTAATACATTGTTTTCAAACATTTTTGAGAACATCAAAAAGTTCACAATCTTTAAAATCTTGTTAAAATGCGCAGAAAACATGAATTATTTTGAAATAAAGTTGAACAAACAAGTTAATAAAACATTGTCGTTGGTATATAGAGGTCCCAAGAAGATCTATACATTGTTTTCAGACATTTCTGTAAACGTCAAAAAGTTCACAATATTTAAAATCTTGTTAAAATGCGCAGAAAACTAGAATTATTTTCAAGGGATTTTGACGAAACAAGTTAATAAAGTTTGTCGTTGGTATATAGAGGTCCCAAGAAGATCTATACATTGTTTTCAAACATTTCTGTGAACATCAAAAAGTTCACAATCTTTAAAATCTTGTTAAAATGCGCTTAAATCATGAGTTATTTTCAAAGGATTTTGACGAAACAAGTTAATAAAGTTTGTCGTTGGTATATAGAGGTCCCAAGAAGATCAATACATTGTTTTCAGACATTTCTGTGAAATCAAAAAGTTCACAATCTTTAATATCTTGTTAAAATGCGCAGAAAACATGAATTATTTTCAAGGGATTTTGACGAAACAAGTTAATAAAGTTTGTTGTTGGTATATAGAGGTCCCAAGAAGATCTATACATTGTTTTCAAACATTTCTGTGAACATCAAAAAGTTCACAATCTTTAAAATCTTGTTAAAATGCGCTTAAATCATGAGTTATTTTCAAATGTTGTTGACCAAACAAGTTAATAAAACATTGTCGTTGGTATATAGAGGTCCCAAGAAGATCTATACATTGTTTTCAAACATTTCTGTGAACGTCAAAAAGTTCACAATCTTTAAAATCTTTTTAAAATGCGCAGAAACCATGAATTATTTTCAAAGGATTTTGACGAAACAAGTTAATAAAACAATGTCGTTGGTATATAGAGGTCCCAAGAAGATCAATACTTTGTTTTCAGACATTTCTGTGAACATCAAAAAGTTCACAATCTTAAAAATCTTGTTAAAATGCGCCGAAAACATGAATTATTTTCAAGGGATTTTGACGAAACTAGTTAATAAAACAATTTCGTTGGTATATAGAGGTTCCAAGAAGATCAATACATTGTTTGAAGACATTTCTGTAAAAGTCAAAAACTTCACAATCTTTAGAATCTGGTTAAAATGCGCCGAAAACATGAATTATTTTCAAGGGATTTTGACGAAACTAGTTAATAAAACATTGTCGTTGGTATATAGTGGTTCCAAGAAGATTAATACATTGTTTTCAAACATTTTTGTGAACATCAAAAAGTTCACAATCTTTAAAATCTTGTTAAAATGCGCAGAAAACATGAATTATTTTGAAATAAAGTTGAACAAACAAGTTAATAAAACATTGTCGTTGGTATATAGAGGTCCCAAGAAGATCTATACATTGTTTTCAGACATTTCTGTAAACGTCAAAAAGTTCACAATATTTAAAATCTTGTTAAAATGCGCAGAAAACTTGAATTATTTTAGAATGTAGTTGAACCAACTAGCTAATAAAACATTGTCGTTGGTATATAGAGGTCCCAAGAAGATCTATACATTGTTTTCAAACATTTCTGTGAACGTCAAAAAGTTCACAATCTCTAAAATCTTGTTAAAATGCGCAGAAAACATGAATTATTTTGAAATAAAGTTGAACAAACAAGTTAATAAAACATTGTCGTTGGTATATAGAGGTCCCAAGAAGACCAATACATTGTTTTCAGACATTTCTGTGAACATCAAAAAGTTCACAATCTTTAAAATCGTGTTAAAATGCGCAGAAAACATGAATTATTTTCAAGGGATTTTGACGAAACTAGTTAATAAAACATTGTCGTTGGTATATAGAGGTTCCAAGAAGATCAATACATTGTTTTCAGACATTTCTTTAAACGTCAAAATGTTCACAATTTTTAAAATTTTGTTAAAATGCGCAGAAAACTAGAATTATTTTCAAATGTAGTTGAACCAACAAGTTAATAAAATATTGTCGTTGGTATATAGAGGTCCCAAGAAGATCTATACATTGTTTTCAAACATTTTGTGAACGTCAAAAAGTTCACAATCTTTAAAATCTTTTTAAAATGCGCAGAAAACTAGAATTATTTTCAAATGTAGTTGAACCAACAAGTTAATAAAATATTGTCGTTGGTATATAGAGGTCCCAAGAAGATCTATACATTGTTTTCAAACATTTCTGTGAACGTCAAAAAGTTCACAATCTTTAAAATCTTTTTAAAATGCGCAGAAACCATGAATTATTTTCAAAGGATTTTGACGAAACAAGTTAATAAAACAATGTCGTTGGTATATAGAGGTTGCAAGAAGATCAATACTTTGTTTTCAGACATTTCTGTGAACATCAAAAAGTTCACAATCTTTAAAATCTTGTTAAAATGCGCTGAAATCATGAATTATTTTCAAATGTAGTTGAACAAACAAGTTAAGAAAACATTGTCGTTGGTATATAGAGGTCCCAAGAAGATCAATACTTTGTTTTCAGACATTTCTGTGAACGTCAAAAAGTTCACAATCTTTAAAATCTTGTTAAAAACCACAACAGAAAACATGAATTATTTTCAAAGGGATTTTGACGAAACTAGTTAATAAAACATTGTCGTTGGTATATAGTGGTTCCAAGAAGATTAATACATTGTTTTCAAACATTTTTGTGAACATCAAAAAGTTCACAATCTTTAAAATCTTGTTAAAATGCGCAGAAAACATGAATTATTTTGAAATAAAGTTGAACAAACAAGTTAATAAAACATTGTCGTTGGTATATAGAGGTCCCAAGAAGATCTATACACTGTTTTCAGACATTTCTGTAAACGTCAAAAAGTTCACAATATTTAAAATCTTGTTAAAATGCGCAGAAAACTTGAATTATTTTAGAATGTAGTTGAACCAACTAGCTAATAAAACATTGTCGTTGGTATATAGAGGTCCCAAGAAGATCTATACATTGTTTTCAAACATTTCTGTGAACGTCAAAAAGTTCACAATCTCTAAAATCTTGTTAAAATGCGCAGAAAACATGAATTATTTTGAAATAAAGTTGAACAAACAAGTTAATAAAACATTGTCGTTGGTATATAGAGGTCCCAAGAAGACCAATACATTGTTTTCAGACATTTCTGTGAACATCAAAAAGTTCACAATCTTTAAAATCTTGTTAAAATGCGCAGAAAACATGAATTATTTTCAAGGGATTTTGACGAAACTAGTTAATAAAACATTGTCGTTGGTATATAGAGGTTCCAAGAAGATCAATACATTGTTTTCAGACATTTCTTTAAACGTCAAAATGTTCACAATTTTTAAAATTTTGTTAAAATGCGCAGAAAACTAGAATTATTTTCAAATGTAGTTGAACCAACAAGTTAATAAAATATTGTCGTTGGTATATAGAGGTCCCAAGAAGATCTATACATTGTTTTCAAACATTTCTGTGAACGTCAAAAAGTTCACAATCTTTAAAATCTTTTTAAAATGCGCAGAAAACTAGAATTATTTTCAAATGTAGTTGAACCAACAAGTTAATAAAATATTGTCGTTGGTATATAGAGGTCCCAAGAAGATCTATACATTGTTTTCAAACATTTCTGTGAACGTCAAAAAGTTCACAATCTTTAAAATCTTTTTAAAATGCGCAGAAACCATGAATTATTTTCAAAGGATTTTGACGAAACAAGTTAATAAAACAATGTCGTTGGTATATAGAGGTTGCAAGAAGATCAATACTTTGTTTTCAGACATTTCTGTGAACATCAAAAAGTTCACAATCTTTAAAATCTTGTTAAAATGCGCTGAAATCATGAATTATTTTCAAATGTAGTTGAACAAACAAGTTAAGAAAACATTGTCGTTGGTATATAGAGGTCCCAAGAAGATCAATACTTTGTTTTCAGACATTTCTGTGAACGTCAAAAAGTTCACAATCTTTAAAATCTTGTTAAAAACCACAACAGAAAACATGAATTATTTTCAAAGGGATTTTGACGAAACTAGTTAATAAAACATTGTCGTTGGTATATAGTGGTTCCAAGAAGATTAATACATTGTTTTCAAACATTTTTGTGAACATCAAAAAGTTCACAATCTTTAAAATCTTGTTAAAATGCGCAGAAAACATGAATTATTTTGAAATAAAGTTGAACAAACAAGTTAATAAAACATTGTCGTTGGTATATAGAGGTCCCAAGAAGATCTATACATTGTTTTCAGACATTTCTGTAAACGTCAAAAAGTTCACAATATTTAAAATCTTGTTAAAATGCGCAGAAAACTTGAATTATTTTAGAATGTAGTTGAACCAACTAGTTAATAAAACATTGTCGTTGGTATATAGAGGTCCCAAGAAGATCAATACATTGTTTTCAAACTTTTCTGTGAACGTCAAAAAGTTCACAATCTTTAAAATCTTGTTAAAATGCGACTAAAACATGAATTATTTTCAAATAAAGTTGAACAAACAAGTTAATAAAACAATGTCGTTGGTATATAGAGGCCCCAAGAAGATCAATACCTTGTTTTCAGACATTTCTGTGAAAGTCAAAAAGTTCACAATCTTTAAAATCTTGTTAAAATGCGCTGAAATCATGAATTATTTTCAAAGGATTTTGACGAAACAAGTTAATAAAACATTTTCGTTGGTATATAGAGGTCCCAAGAAGATCTAAACATTGTTTTCGAACATTTCTGTGAACATCAAAAAGTTCACAATCTTTAAAATCTTGTTAAAATGCGCTGAAATCATGAATTATTTTCAAATGTAGTTGACCAAACAAGTTAATAAAACATTGTCGTTGGTATATAGAGGTTCCAAGAAGATCTATACATTGTTTTCAAACATTTCTGTGAACGTCAAAAAGTTCACAATCTTTAAAATCTTGTTAAAAACCACAGAAAACATGAATTATTTTCAAAGGATTTTGACGAAACTAGTTAATAAAACAATGTCGTTGGTATATAGAGGTTCCAAGAAGATCAATACATTGTTTGAAGACATTTCTGTAAAAGTCAAAAACTTCACAATCTTTAGAATCTTGTTAAAATGCGCCGAAAACATGAATTATTTTTAAGGGATTTTGACGAAACTAGTTAATAAAACAATTTCGTTGGTATATAGAGGTTCCAAGAAGATCAATACATTGTTTGAAGACATTTCTGTAAAAGTCAAAAACTTCACAATCTTTAGAATCTTGTTAAAATGCGCCGAAAACATGAATTATTTTCAAGGGATTTTGACGAAACTAGTTAATAAAACATTGTCGTTGGTATATAGTGTTTCCAAGAAGATTAATACATTGTTTTCAAACATTTTTGTGAACATCAAAAAGTTCACAATCTTTAAAATCTTGTTAAAATGCGCAGAAAACATGAATTATTTTGAAATAAAGTTGAACAAACAAGTTAATAAAACATTGTCGTTGGTATATAGAGGTCCCAAGAAGATCTATACATTGCTTTCAGACATTTCTGTAAACGTCAAAAAGTTCACAATATTTAAAATCTTGTTAAAATGCGCAGAAAACTTGAATTATTTTAGAATGTAGTTGAACCAACTAGTTAATAAAACATTGTCGTTGGTATATAGAGGTCCCAAGAAGATCTATACATTGTTTTCAAACATTTCTGTGAACGTCAAAAAGTTCACAATCTCTAAAATCTTGTTAAAATGCGCAGAAAACATGAATTATTTTGAAATAAAGTTGAACAAACAAGTTAATAAAACATTGTCGTTGGTATATAGAGGTCCCAAGAAGATCTATACATTGTTTTCAAACATTTCTGTGAACGTCAAAAAGTTCACAATCTCTAAAATCTTGTTAAAATGCGCAGAAAACATGAATTATTTTGAAATAAAGTTGAACAAACAAGTTAATAAAACATTGTCGTTGGTATATAGAGGTCCCAAGAAGACCAATACATTGTTTTCAGACATTTCTGTGAACATCAAAAAGTTCACAATCTTTAAAATCTTGTTAAAATGCGCAGAAAACATGAATTATTTTCAAGGGATTTTGACGAAACTAGTTAATAAAACATTGTCGTTGGTATATAGAGGTTCCAAGAAGATCAATACATTGTTTTCAGACATTTCTTTAAACGTCAAAATGTTCACAATTTTTAAAATCTTGTTAAAATGCGCAGAAAACTAGAATTATTTTCAAATGTAGTTGAACCAACAAGTTAATAAAATATTGTCGTTGGTATATAGAGGTCCCAAGAAGATCTATACATTGTTTTCAAACATTTCTGTGAACGTCAAAAAGTTCACAATCTTTAAAATCTTTTTAAAATGCGCAGAAACCATGAATTATTTTCAAAGGATTTTGACGAAACAAGTTAATAAAACAATGTCGTTGGTATATAGAGGTTGCAAGAAGATCAATACTTTGTTTTCAGACATTTCTGTGAACATCAAAAAGTTCACAATCTTTAAAATCTTGTTAAAATGCGCTGAAATCATGAATTATTTTCAAATGTAGTTGAACAAACAAGTTAATAAAACATTGTCGTTGGTATATAGAGGTCCCAAGAAGATCAATACTTTGTTTTCAGACATTTCTGTGAACGTCAAAAAGTTCACAATCTTTAAAATCTTGTTAAAAACCACAGAAAACATGAATTATTTTCAAAGGGATTTTGACGAAACTAGTTAATAAAACATTGTCGTTGGTATATAGTGGTTCCAAGAAGATTAATACATTGTTTTCAAACATTTTTGTGAACATCAAAAAGTTCACAATCTTTAAAATCTTGTTAAAATGCGCAGAAAACATGAATTATTTTGAAATAAAGTTGAACAAAAAAGTTAATAAAACATTGTCGTTGGTATATAGAGGTCCCAAGAAGATCTATACATTGTTTTCAGACATTTCTGTAAACGTCAAAAAGTTCACAATATTTAAAATCTTGTTAAAATGCGCAGAAAACTTGAATTATTTTAGAATGTAGTTGAACCAACTAGTTAATAAAACATTGTCGTTGGTATATAGAGGTCCCAAGAAGATCAATACATTGTTTTCAAACATTTCTGTGAACGTCAAAAAGTTCACAATCTTTAAAATCTTGTTAAAAACCACAGAAAACATGAATTATTTTCAAAGGATTTTGACGAAACTAGTTAATAAAACAATGTCGTTGGTATATAGAGGTTCCAAGAAGATCAATACATTGTTTGAAGACATTTCTGTAAAAGTCAAAAACTTCACAATCTTTAGAATCTTGTTAAAATGCGCCGAAAACATGAATTATTTTCAAGGGATTTTGACGAAACTAGTTAATAAAACAATTTCGTTGGTATATAGAGGTTCCAAGAAGATCAATACATTGTTTGAAGACATTTCTGTAAAAGTCAAAAACTTCACAATCTTTAGAATCTTGTTAAAATGCGCCGAAAACATGAATTATTTTCAAGGGATTTTGACGAAACTAGTTAATAAAACATTGTCGTTGGTATATAGTGTTTCCAAGAAGATTAATACATTGTTTTCAAACATTTTTGTGAACATCAAAAAGTTCACAATCTTTAAAATCTTGTTAAAATGCGCAGAAAACATGAATTATTTTGAAATAAAGTTGAACAAAAAAGTTAATAAAACATTGTCGTTGGTATATAGAGGTCCCAAGAAGATCTATACATTGTTTTCAGACATTTCTGTAAACGTCAAAAAGTTCACAATATTTAAAATCTTGTTAAAATGCGCAGAAAACTTGAATTATTTTAGAATGTAGTTGAACCAACTAGCTAATAAAACATTGTCGTTGGTATATAGAGGTCCCAAGAAGATCTATACATTGTTTTCAAACATTTCTGTGAACGTCAAAAAGTTCACAATCTCTAAAATCTTGTTAAAATGCGCAGAAAACATGAATTATTTTGAAATAAAGTTGAACAAACAAGTTAATAAAACATTGTCGTTGGTATATAGAGGTCCCAAGAAGATCTATACATTGTTTTCAGACATTTCTGTAAACGTCAAAAAGTTCACAATATTTAAAATCTTGTTAAAATGCGTAGAAAACTTGAATTATTTTAGAATGTAGTTGAACCAACTAGTTAATAAAACATTGTCGTTGGTATATAGAGGTCCCAAGAAGATCTATACATTGTTTTCAAACATTTCTGTGAACGTCAAAAAGTTCACAATCTCTAAAATCTTGTTAAAATGCGCAGAAAACATGAATTATTTTGAAATAAAGTTGAACAAACAAGTTAATAAAACAATGTCGATGGTATATACAGGTTCCAAGAAGATCAATACATTGTTTGAAGACATTTCTGTAAAAGTCAAAAACTTCACAATCTTTAGAATCTTGTTAAAATGCGCTGAAATCAAGAATTATTTTCAAAGGATTTTGACGAAACAAGTTAATAAAATATTGTCGTTGGTATATAGAGGTCCCAAGAAGATCAATACATTGTTTTCAGACATTTCTGTGAACATCAAAAAGTTCACAATCTTTAAAATCTTGTTAAAATGCGCAGAAAACATGAATTATTTTCAAATAAAGTTGAACAAACAAGTTAATAAAACAATATCGTTGGTATATAGAGGTCCCATGAAGATCAATACTTTGTTTTCAGACATTTCTGTGAACGTCAAAAAGTTCAGAATCTTTAAAATCTTGTTAAAATGCGCTGAAATCATGAATTATTTTCAAAGGATTTTGACGAAACAAGTTAATAAAGTTTGTCGTTGGTATATAGATGTCCCAAGAAGATCAATACATTGTTTTCAAACATTTCTGTGAAATCAAAATGTTCACAATCTTTAATATCTTGTTAAAATGCGCAGAAAACATGAATTATTTTCAAGGGATTTTGACGAAACAAGTTAATAAAGTTTGTCGTTGGTATATAGAGGTCCCAAGAAGATCTATACATTGTTTTCAAACATTTCTGTGAACATCAAAAAGTTCACAATCTTTAAAATCTTGTTAAAATGCGCTTAAATCATGAGTTATTTTCAAATGTTGTTGACCAAACAAGTTAATAAAACATTGTCGTTGGTATATAGAGGTCCCAAGAAGATCTATACATTGTTTTCAAACATTTCTGTGAACGTCAAAAAGTTCACAATCATTAAAATCTTTTTAAAATGCGCAGAAACCATGAATTATTTTCAAAGGATTTTGACGAAACAAGTTAATAAAACAATGTCGTTGGTATATAGAGGTCCCAAGAAGATCAATACTTTGTTTTCAGACATTTCTGTGAACATCAAAAAGTTCACAATCTTAAAAATCTTGTTACAATGCGCAGAAATCATGAATTATTTTCAAATGTAGTTCAACAAACAAGTTAATAAAACATTGTCGTTGGTATATAGAGGTCCCAAGAAGATCTATACATTGTTTTCAAACATTTCTGTGAACGTCAAAAAGTTCACAATCTTTAAAATCTTGTTAAAAACCACAGAAAACATGAATTATTTTCAAAGGATTTTGACGAAACTAGTTAATAAAACAATGTCGTTGGTATATAGAGGTTCCAAGAAGATCAATACATTGTTTGAAGACATTTCTGTAAAAGTCAAAAACTTCACAATCTTTAGAATCTTGTTAAAATGCGCCGAAAACATGAATTATTTTCAAGGGATTTTGACGAAACTAGTTAATAAAACAATTTCGTTCGTATATAGAGGTTCCAAGAAGATCAATACATTGTTTGAAGACATTTCTGTAAAAGTCAAAAACTTCACAATCTTTAGAATCTTGTTAAAATGCGCCGAAAACATGAATTATTTTCAAGGGATTTTGACGAAACTAGTTAATAAAACATTGTCGTTGGTATATAGTGGTTCCAAGAAGATTAATACATTGTTTTCAAACATTTTTGTGAACATCAAAAAGTTCACAATCTTTAAAATCTTGTTAAAATGCGCAGAAAACATGAATTATTTTGAAATAAAGTTGAACAAACAAGTTAATAAAACATTGTCGTTGGTATATAGAGGTCCCAAGAAGATCTATACATTGTTTTCAGACATTTCTGTAAACGTCAAAAAGTTCACAATATTTAAAATCTTGTTAAAATGCGCAGAAAACTTGAATTATTTTAGAATGTAGTTGAACCAACTAGCTAATAAAACATTGTCGTTGGTATATAGAGGTCCCAAGAAGATCTATACATTGTTTTCAAACATTTCTGTGAACGTCAAAAAGTTCACAATCTCTAAAATCTTGTTAAAATGCGCAGAAAACATGAATTATTTTGAAATAAAGTTGAACAAACAAGTTAATAAAACATTGTCGTTGGTATATAGAGGTCCCAAGAAGATCTATACATTGTTTTCAGACATTTCTGTAAACGTCAAAAAGTTCACAATATTTAAAATCTTGTTAAAATGCGCAGAAAACTTGAATTATTTTAGAATGTAGTTGAACCAACTAGTTAATAAAACATTGTCGTTGGTATATAGAGGTCCCAAGAAGATCTATACATTGTTTTCAAACATTTCTGTGAACGTCAAAAAGTTCACAATCTCTAAAATCTTGTTAAAATGCGCAGAAAACATGAATTATTTTGAAATAAAGTTGAACAAACAAGTTAATAAAACATTGTCGTTGGTATATAGAGGTCCCAAGAAGATCTATACATTGTTTTCAGACATTTCTGTAAACGTCAAAAAGTTCACAATATTTAAAATCTTGTTAAAATGCGCAGAAAACTTGAATTATTTTAGAATGTAGTTGAACCAACTAGTTAATAAAACATTGTCGTTGGTATAAAGAGGTCCCAAGAAGATCTATACATTGTTTTCAAACATTTCTGTGAACGTCAAAAAGTTCACAATCTTTAAAATCTTTTTAAAATGCGCAGAAAACAAGAATTATTTTCAAATGTAGTTGAACCAACAAGTTAATAAAACATTGTCGTTGGTATAAAGAGGTCCCAAGAAGATCTATACATTGTTTTCAAACATTTCTGTGAACGTCAAAAAGTTCACAATCTTTAAAATCTTTTTAAAATGCGCAGAAACCATGAATTATTTTCAAAGGATTTTGACGAAACAAGTTAATAAAACAATGTCGTTGGTATATAGAGGTTGCAAGAAGATAAATACTTTGTTTTCAGACATTTCTGTGAACATCAAAAAGTTCACAATCTTTAAAATCTTGTTAAAATGCGCTGAAATCATGAATTATTTTAAAATGTAGTTGACCAAACAAGTTAATAAAACATTGTCGTTGGTATATAGAGGTCCCAAGAAGATCTATACATTGTTTTCAAACATTTCTGTGAACGTCAAAAAGTTGACAATCTTTAAAATCTTGTTAAAAACCACAGAAAACATGAATTATTTTCAAAGGATTTTGACGAAACTAGTTAATAAAACAATGTCGTTGGTATATAAAGGTTCCAAGAAGATCAATACATTGTTTAAAGACATTTCAGTAAAAGTCAAAAACTTCACAATCTTTAGAATCTTGTTAAAATGCGGCGAAAACATGAATTATTTTCAAGGGATTTTGACTAAACAAGTTAATAAAACATTGTCGTTGGTATATAGTGGTTCCAAGAAGATTAATACATTGTTTTCAGACATTTTTGTGAACATCAAAAAGTTCACAATCTTAAAAATCTTGTTAAAATGCGCTTAAATCATGAGTTATTTTCAAATGTTGTTGACCAAACAAGTTAATAAAACATTGTCGTTGGTATATAGAGGTCCCAAGAAGATCTATACATTGTTTTCAAACATTTCTGTGAACGTCAAAAAGTTCACAATCTTTAAAATCTTGTTAAAAACTACAGAAAACATGAATTATTTTCAAAGGATTTTGACGAAACTAGTTAATAAAACAATGTCGTTGGTATATAGTGGTTCCAAGAAGATCAATACATTGTTTGAAGACATTTCTGTAAAAGTCAAAAACTTCACAGTCTTTAGAATCTTGTTAAAATGCGCCGAAAACATGAATTATTTTCAAGGGATTTTGACGAAACTAGTTAATAAAACATTGTCGTTGGCATATAGAGGTTCCAAGAAGATCAATACATTGTTTTCAGACATTTTTTTAAACGTCAAAAAGTTCACAATCTTTAAAATCTTGTTAAAATGCGCATAAAACATGAATTATTTTCAAATAAAGTTGAACAAACAAGTTAATAAAATATTGTCGTTGGTATATAGAGGTCCCAAGAAGATCAATACATTGTTTTCAGACATTTCTGTGAACGTCAAAAAGTTCACAATCTTTAAAATCTTGTTAAAAACCACAGAAAACATGAATTATTTTCAAAGGGATTTTGACGAAACTAGTTAATAAAACATTGTCGTTGGTATATAGTGGTTCCAAGAAGATTAATACATTGTTTTCAGACATTTTTGTGAACATCAAAAAGTTCACAATCTTTAAAATCTTGTTAAAATGCGCAGAAAACATGAATTATTTTGAAATAAAGTTGAACAAACAAGTTAATAAAACATTGTCATTGGTATATAGAGGTACCAAGAAGATCTATACATTGTTTTCAGACATTTCTGTAAACGTCAAAAAGTTCACAATATTTAAAATCTTGTTAAAATGCGCAGAAAACATGAATTATTTTGAAATAAAGTTGAACAAACAAGTTAATAAAACATTGTCATTGGTATATAGAGGTACCAAGAAGATCTATACATTGTTTTCAGACATTTCTGTAAACGTCAAAAAGTTCACAATATTTAAAATCTTGTTAAAATGCGCAGAAAACTTGAATTATTTTCAAATGTAGTTGAACCAACTAGTTAATAAAACATTGTCGTTGGTATATAGAGGTACCAAGAAGATCTATACATTGTTTTCAAACATTTCTGTGAACGTCAAAAAGTTCACAATCTTTAAAATCTTGTTAAAAACCACAGAAAACATGAATTATTTTCAAAGGATTTTGACAAACTAGTTAATAAAACAATGTCGATGGTATGTACAGGTTCCAAGAAGATCAATACATTGTTTGAAGACATTTCTGTAAAAGTCAAAAACTTCACAGTCTTTAGAATCTTGTTAAAAGTTGAAAACATGAATTATTTTCAAGGGATTTTGACGAAACAAGTTAATAAAACAATGTCGTTGGTATATAGAGGTCCCAAGAAGATCAATACATTGTTTTCAGACATTTCTGTGAACATCAAAAAGTTCACAATCTTTAAAATCTTGTTAAAATGCGCAGAAAACATGAATTATTTTCAAGGGATTTTGACGAAACTAGTTAATAAAACATTGTCGTTGGTATATAGAGGTTTCAAGAAGATCAATACATTGTTTTCAGACATTTCTTTAAACGTCAAAATGTTCACAATTTTTAAAATCTTGTTAAAATGCGCAGAAAACAAGAATTATTTTCAAATGTAGTTGAACCAACAAGTTAATAAAACATTGTCGTTGGTATAAAGAGGTCCCAAGAAGATCTATACATTGTTTTCAAACATTTCTGTGAACGTCAAAAAGTTCACAATCTTTAAAATCTTGTTAAAAACCACAGAAAACATGAATTATTTTCAAAGGATTTTGACGAAACTAGTTAATAAAACAATGTCGTTGGTATATAAAGGTTCCAAGAAGATCAATACATTGTTTAAAGACATTTCTGTAAAAGTCAAAAACTTCACAATCTTTAGAATCTTGTTAAAATGCGGCGAAAACATGAATTATTTTCAAGGGATTTTGACTAAACAAGTTAATAAAATATTGTCGTTGGTATATAGTGGTTCCAAGAAGATTAATACATTGTTTTCAGACATTTTTGTGAACATCAAAAAGTTCACAATCTTAAAAATCTTGTTAAAATGCGCTTAAATCATGAGTTATTTTCAAATGTTGTTGACCAAACAAGTTAATAAAACATTGTCGTTGGTATATAGAGGTCCCAAGAAGATCTATACATTGTTTTCAAACATTTCTGTGAACGTCAAAAAGTTCACAATCTTTAAAATCTTGTTAAAAACTACAGAAAACATGAATTATTTTCAAAGGATTTTGACGAAACTAGTTAATAAAACAATGTCGTTGGTATATAGTGGTTCCAAGAAGATCAATACATTGTTTGAAGACATTTCTGTAAAAGTCAAAAACTTCACAGTCTTTAGAATCTTGTTAAAATGCGCCGAAAACATGAATTATTTTCAAGGGATTTTGACGAAACTAGTTAATAAAACATTGTCGTTGGCATATAGAGGTTCCAAGAAGATCAATACATTGTTTTCAGACATTTTTTTAAACGTCAAAAAGTTCACAATCTTTAAAATCTTGTTAAAATGCGCATAAAACATGAATTATTTTCAAATAAAGTTGAACAAACAAGTTAATAAAATATTGTCGTTGGTATATAGAGGTCCCAAGAAGATCAATACATTGTTTTCAGACATTTCTGTGAACGTCAAAAAGTTCACAATCTTTAAAATCTTGTTAAAAACCACAGAAAACATGAATTATTTTCAAAGGGATTTTGACGAAACTAGTTAATAAAACATTGTCGTTGGTATATAGTGGTTCCAAGAAGATTAATACATTGTTTTCAGACATTTTTGTGAACATCAAAAAGTTCACAATCTTTAAAATCTTGTTAAAATGCGCAGAAAACATGAATTATTTTGAAATAAAGTTGAACAAACAAGTTAATAAAACATTGTCATTGGTATATAGAGGTACCAAGAAGATCTATACATTGTTTTCAGACATTTCTGTAAACGTCAAAAAGTTCACAATATTTAAAATCTTGTTAAAATGCGCAGAAAACATGAATTATTTTGAAATAAAGTTGAACAAACAAGTTAATAAAACATTGTCATTGGTATATAGAGGTACCAAGAAGATCTATACATTGTTTTCAGACATTTCTGTAAACGTCAAAAAGTTCACAATATTTAAAATCTTGTTAAAATGCGCAGAAAACTTGAATTATTTTCAAATGTAGTTGAACCAACTAGTTAATAAAACATTGTCGTTGGTATATAGAGGTACCAAGAAGATCTATACATTGTTTTCAAACATTTCTGTGAACGTCAAAAAGTTCACAATCTTTAAAATCTTGTTAAAAACCACAGAAAACATGAATTATTTTCAAAGGATTTTGACAAACTAGTTAATAAAACAATGTCGATGGTATGTACAGGTTCCAAGAAGATCAATACATTGTTTGAAGACATTTCTGTAAAAGTCAAAAACTTCACAGTCTTTAGAATCTTGTTAAAAGTTGAAAACATGAATTATTTTCAAGGGATTTTGACGAAACAAGTTAATAAAACAATGTCGTTGGTATATAGAGGTCCCAAGAAGATCAATACATTGTTTTCAGACATTTCTGTGAACATCAAAAAGTTCACAATCTTTAAAATCTTGTTAAAATGCGCAGAAAACATGAATTATTTTCAAGGGATTTTGACGAAACTAGTTAATAAAACATTGTCGTTGGTATATAGAGGTTTCAAGAAGATCAATACATTGTTTTCAGACATTTCTTTAAACGTCAAAATGTTCACAATTTTTAAAATCTTGTTAAAATGCGCAGAAAACAAGAATTATTTTCAAATGTAGTTGAACCAACAAGTTAATAAAACATTGTCGTTGGTATAAAGAGGTCCCAAGAAGATCTATACATTGTTTTCAAACATTTCTGTGAACGTCAAAAAGTTCACAATCTTTAAAATCTTGTTAAAAACCACAGAAAACATGAATTATTTTCAAAGGATTTTGACGAAACTAGTTAATAAAACAATGTCGTTGGTATATAAAGGTTCCAAGAAGATCAATACATTGTTTAAAGACATTTCTGTAAAAGTCAAAAACTTCACAATCTTTAGAATCTTGTTAAAATGCGGCGAAAACATGAATTATTTTCAAGGGATTTTGACTAAACAAGTTAATAAAATATTGTCGTTGGTATATAGTGGTTCCAAGAAGATTAATACATTGTTTTCAGACATTTTTGTGAACATCAAAAAGTTCACAATCTTAAAAATCTTGTTAAAATGCGCTTAAATCATGAGTTATTTTCAAATGTTGTTGACCAAACAAGTTAATAAAACATTGTCGTTGGTATATAGAGGTCCCAAGAAGATCTATACATTGTTTTCAAACATTTCTGTGAACGTCAAAAAGTTCACAATCTTTAAAATCTTGTTAAAAACTACAGAAAACATGAATTATTTTCAAAGGATTTTGACGAAACTAGTTAATAAAACAATGTCGTTGGTATATAGTGGTTCCAAGAAGATCAATACATTGTTTGAAGACATTTCTGTAAAAGTCAAAAACTTCACAGTCTTTAGAATCTTGTTAAAATGCGCCGAAAACATGAATTATTTTCAAGGGATTTTGACGAAACTAGTTAATAAAACATTGTCGTTGGCATATAGAGGTTCCAAGAAGATCAATACATTGTTTTCAGACATTTTTTTAAACGTCAAAAAGTTCACAATCTTTAAAATCTTGTTAAAATGCGCATAAAACATGAATTATTTTCAAATAAAGTTGAACAAACAAGTTAATAAAATATTGTCGTTGGTATATAGAGGTCCCAAGAAGATCAATACATTGTTTTCAGACATTTCTGTGAACGTCAAAAAGTTCACAATCTTTAAAATCTTGTTAAAAACCACAGAAAACATGAATTATTTTCAAAGGGATTTTGACGAAACTAGTTAATAAAACATTGTCGTTGGTATATAGTGGTTCCAAGAAGATTAATACATTGTTTTCAGACATTTTTGTGAACATCAAAAAGTTCACAATCTTTAAAATCTTGTTAAAATGCGCAGAAAACATGAATTATTTTGAAATAAAGTTGAACAAACAAGTTAATAAAACATTGTCATTGGTATATAGAGGTACCAAGAAGATCTATACATTGTTTTCAGACATGTCTGTAAACGTCAAAAAGTTCACAATATTTAAAATCTTGTTAAAATGCGCAGAAAACTTGAATTATTTTCAAATAAAGTTGAACAAACAAGTTAATAAAACAATGTCGTTGGTATATAGAGGTACCAAGAAGATCTATACATTGTTTTCAAACATTTCTGTGAACGTCAAAAAGTTCACAATCTTTAAAATCTTGTTAAAAACCACAGAAAACATGAATTATTTTCAAAGGATTTTGACAAACTAGTTAATAAAACAATGTCGATGGTATGTACAGGTTCCAAGAAGATCAATACATTGTTTGAAGACATTTATGTAAAAGTCAAAAACTTCACAGTCTTTAGAATCTTGTTAAAAGTTGAAAACATGAATTATTTTCAAGGGATTTTGACGAAACAAGTTAATAAAACAATGTCGTTGGTATATAGAGGTCCCAAGAAGATCAATACATTGTTTTCAGACATTTCTGTGAACATCAAAAAGTTCACAATCTTTAAAATCTTGTTAAAATGCGCAGAAAACATGAATTATTTTCAAGGGATTTTGACGAAACTAGTTAATAAAACATTGTCGTTGGTATATAGAGGTTTCAAGAAGATCAATACATTGTTTTCAGACATTTCTTTAAACGTCAAATTGTTCACAATTTTTAAAATCTTGTTAAAATGCGCAGAAAACAAGAATTATTTTCAAATGTAGTTGAAACAACAAGTTAATAAAACATTGTCGTTGGTATATAGAGGTCCCAAGAAGATCTATACATTGTTTTCAAACATTTCTGTGAACGTCAAAAAGTTCACAATCTTTAAAATCTTTTTAAAATGCGCAGAAACCATGAATTATTTTCAAAGGATTTTGACGAAACAAGTTAATAAAACAATGTCGTTGGTATATAGAGGTTGCAAGAAGATAAATACTTTGTTTTCAGACATTTCTGTGAACATCAAAAAGTTCACAATCTTTAAAATCTTGTTAAAATGCGCTGAAATCATGAATTATTTTAAAATGTAGTAGACCAAACAAGTTAATAAAACATTGTCGTTGGTATATAGAGGTCCCAAGAAGATCTATACATTGTTTTCAAACATTTCTATGAACGTCAAAAAGTTGACAATCTTTAAAATCTTGTTAAAAACCACAGAAAACATGAATTATTTTCAAAGGATTTTGACGAAACTAGTTAATAAAATAATGTCGTTGGTATATAAAGGTTCCAAGAAGATCAATACATTGTTTGAAGACATTTCTGTAAAAGTCAAAAACTTCACAGTCTTTAGAATCTTGTTAAAATGCGCCGAAAACATGAATTATTTTCAAGGGATTTTGACGAAACTAGTTAATAAAACATTGTCGTTGGCATATAGAGGTTCCAAGAAGATCAATACATTGTTTTCAGACATTTTTTTAAACGTCAAAAAGTTCACAATCTTTAAAATCTTGTTAAAATGCGCATAAAACATGAATTATTTTCAAATAAAGTTGAACAAACAAGTTAATAAAATATTGTCGTTGGTATATAGAGGTCCCAAGAAGATCAATACATTGTTTTCAGACATTTCTGTGAACGTCAAAAAGTTCACAATCTTTAAAATCTTGTTAAAAACCACAGAAAACATGAATTATTTTCAAAGGGATTTTGACGAAACTAGTTAATAAAACATTGTCGTTGGTATATAGTGGTTCCAAGAAGATTAATACATTGTTTTCAGACATTTTTGTGAACATCAAAAAGTTCACAATCTTTAAAATCTTGTTAAAATGCGCAGAAAACATGAATTATTTTGAAATAAAGTTGAACAAACAAGTTAATAAAACATTGTCATTGGTATATAGAGGTACCAAGAAGATCTATACATTGTTTTCAGACATTTCTGTAAACGTCAAAAAGTTCACAATATTTAAAATCTTGTTAAAATGCGCAGAAAACATGAATTATTTTGAAATAAAGTTGAACAAACAAGTTAATAAAACATTGTCATTGGTATATAGAGGTACCAAGAAGATCTATACATTGTTTTCAGACATTTCTGTAAACGTCAAAAAGTTCACAATATTTAAAATCTTGTTAAAATGCGCAGAAAACTTGAATTATTTTCAAATGTAGTTGAACCAACTAGTTAATAAAACATTGTCGTTGGTATATAGAGGTACCAAGAAGATCTATACATTGTTTTCAAACATTTCTGTGAACGTCAAAAAGTTCACAATCTTTAAAATCTTGTTAAAAACCACAGAAAACATGAATTATTTTCAAAGGATTTTGACAAACTAGTTAATAAAACAATGTCGATGGTATGTACAGGTTCCAAGAAGATCAATACATTGTTTGAAGACATTTCTGTAAAAGTCAAAAACTTCACAGTCTTTAGAATCTTGTTAAAAGTTGAAAACATGAATTATTTTCATGGGATTTTGACGAAACAAGTTAATAAAACAATGTCGTTGGTATATAGAGGTCCCAAGAAGATCAATACATTGTTTTCAGACATTTCTGTGAACATCAAAAAGTTCACAATCTTTAAAATCTTGTTAAAATGCGCAGAAAACATGAATTATTTTCAAGGGATTTTGACGAAACTAGTTAATAAAACATTGTCGTTGGTATATAGTGGTTTCAAGAAGATCAATACATTGTTTTCAGACATTTCTTTAAACGTCAAAATGTTCACAATTTTTAAAATCTTGTTAAAATGCGCAGAAAACAAGAATTATTTTCAAATGTAGTTGAACCAACAAGTTAATAAAACATTGTCGTTGGTATAAAGAGGTCCCAAGAAGATCTATACATTGTTTTCAAACATTTCTGTGAACGTCAAAAAGTTCACAATCTTTAAAATCTTTTTAAAATGCGCAGAAACCATGAATTATTTTCAAAGGATTTTGACGAAACAAGTTAATAAAACAATGTCGTTGGTATATAGAGGTTGCAAGAAGATAAATACTTTGTTTTCAGACATTTCTGTGAACATCAAAAAGTTCACAATCTTTAAAATCTTGTTAAAATGCGCTGAAATCATGAATTATTTTAAAATGTAGTTGACCAAACAAGTTAATAAAACATTGTCGTTGGTATATAGAGGTCCCAAGAAGATCTATACATTGTTTTCAAACATTTCTGTGAACGTCAAAAAGTTGACAATCTTTAAAATCTTGTTAAAAACCACAGAAAACATGAATTATTTTCAAAGGATTTTGACGAAACTAGTTAATAAAACAATGTCGTTGGTATATAAAGGTTCCAAGAAGATCAATACATTGTTTAAAGACATTTCTGTAAAAGTCAAAAACTTCACAATCTTTAGAATCTTGTTAAAATGCGGCGAAAACATGAATTATTTTCAAGGGATTTTGACTAAACAAGTTAATAAAACATTGTCGTTGGTATATAGTGGTTCCAAGAAGATTAATACATTGTTTTCAGACATTTTTGTGAACATCAAAAAGTTCACAATCTTAAAAATCTTGTTAAAATGCGCTTAAATCATGAGTTATTTTCAAATGTTGTTGACCAAACAAGTTAACAAAACATTGTCGTTGGTATATAGAGGTCCCAAGAAGATCTATACATTGTTTTCAAACATTTCTGTGAACGTCAAAAAGTTCACAATCTTTAAAATCTTGTTAAAAACTACAGAAAACATGAATTATTTTCAAAGGATTTTGACGAAACTAGTTAATAAAACAATGTCGTTGGTATATAGTGGTTCCAAGAAGATCAATACATTGTTTGAAGACATTTCTGTAAAAGTCAAAAACTTCACAGTCTTTAGAATCTTGTTAAAATGCGCCGAAAACATGAATTATTTTCAAGGGATTTTGACGAAACTAGTTAATAAAACATTGTCGTTGGCATATAGAGGTTCCAAGAAGATCAATACATTGTTTTCAGACATTTTTTTAAACGTCAAAATGTTCACAATTTTTAAAATCATGTTAAAATGCGCAGAAAACTAGAATTATTTTCAAATGTAGTTGAACCAACAAGTTAATAAAACATTGTCGTTGGTATATAGAGGTCCCAAGAAGATCTATACATTGTTTTCAAACATTTCTGTGAACGTCAAAAAGTTCACAATCTTTAAAATCTTGTTAAAAACCACAGAAAACATGAATTATTTTCAAAGGATTTTGACGAAACTAGTTAATAAAACAATGTCGTTGGTATATAGAGGTTCCAAGAAGATCAATACATTGTTTTCAGACATTTTTGTGAACATCAAATAGTTCACAATCTTTAAAATCTTGTTAAAATGCGCTGAAATCATGAATTATTTTCAAATGTAGTTGAACAAACAAGTTAATAAAACATTGTCGTTGGTATATAGAGGTCCCAAGAAGATCAATACATTGTTTTCAAACTTTTCTGTGAACGTCAAAAAGTTCACAATCTTTAAAATCTTGTTAAAATGCGCATAAAACATGAATTATTTTCAAATAAAGTTGAACAAACAAGTTAATAAAACAATGTCGTTGGTATATAGAGGTCCCAAGAAGATCAATACCTTCTTTTCAGACATTTCTGTGAACGTCAAAAAGTTCACAATCTTTAAAATCTTGTTAAAATGCGCTGAAATCATGAATTATTTTCAAAGTATTTTGACGAAACAAGTTAATAAAATATTGTCGTTGGTATATAGAGGTCTCAAGAAGATCAATACATTGTTTTCAGACATTTCTGTAAACGTCAAAAAGTTCACAATCTTTAAAATCTTGTTAAAATACGCAGAAAACATGAATTATTTTCAAATAAAGTTGAACAAACAAGTTAATAAAACATTGTCGTTGGTATATAGAGGTCCCAAAAAAACAATACATTGTTTTAAGACATTTCTGTGAACGTCAAAAAGTTCACAATCTTTAAAATCTTCTTAAAATGCGCTGAAATCATGAATTATTTTCAAAGGATTTTGACGAAACAAGTTAATAAAGTATTGTCGTTGGTATATAGAGGTCCCAAGAAGATGATATACATTGTTTTCAGACAATTCTGTTAACATCAAAAAGTTCACAATCTTTAAAATCTTGTTAAAATGCGCTGAAATCATGAATTATTTTAAAATGTAGTTGACCAAACAAGTTAATAAAACATTGTCGTTGGTATATAGAGGTCCCAAGAAGATCTATACATTGTTTTCAAACATTTCTATGAACGTCAAAAAGTTGACAATCTTTAAAATCTTGTTAAAAACCACAGAAAACATGAATTATTTTCAAAGGATTTTGACGAAACTAGTTAATAAAACAATGTCGTTGGTATATAAAGGTTCCAAGAAGATCAATACATTGTTTAAAGACATTTCTGTAAAAGTCAAAAACTTCACAATCTTTAGAATCTTGTTAAAATGCGGCGAAAACATGAATTATTTTCAAGGGATTTTGACTAAACAAGTTAATAAAATATTGTCGTTGGTATATAGTGGTTCCAAGAAGATTAATACATTGTTTTCAGACATTTTTGTGAACATCAAAAAGTTCACAATCTTAAAAATCTTGTTAAAATGCGCTTAAATCATGAGTTATTTTCAAATGTTGTTGACCAAACAAGTTAATAAAACATTGTCGTTGGTATATAGAGGTCCCAAGAAGATCTATACATTGTTTTCAAACATTTCTGTGAACGTCAAAAAGTTCACAATCTTTAAAATCTTGTTAAAAACTACAGAAAACATGAATTATTTTCAAAGGATTTTGACGAAACTAGTTAATAAAACAATGTCGTTGGTATATAGTGGTTCCAAGAAGATCAATACATTGTTTGAAGACATTTCTGTAAAAGTCAAAAACTTCACAGTCTTTAGAATCTTGTTAAAATGCGCCGAAAACATGAATTATTTTCAAGGGATTTTGACGAAACTAGTTAATAAAACATTGTCGTTGGCATATAGAGGTTCCAAGAAGATCAATACATTGTTTTCAGACATTTTTTTAAACGTCAAAAAGTTCACAATCTTTAAAATCTTGTTAAAATGCGCATAAAACATGAATTATTTTCAAATAAAGTTGAACAAACAAGTTAATAAAATATTGTCGTTGGTATATAGAGGTCCCAAGAAGATCAATACATTGTTTTCAGACATTTCTGTGAACGTCAAAAAGTTCACAATCTTTAAAATCTTGTTAAAAACCACAGAAAACATGAATTATTTTCAAAGGGATTTTGACGAAACTAGTTAATAAAACATTGTCGTTGGTATATAGTGGTTCCAAGAAGATTAATACAATGTTTTCAGACATTTTTGTGAACATCAAAAAGTTCACAATCTTTAAAATCTTGTTAAAATGCGCAGAAAACATGAATTATTTTGAAATAAAGTTGAACAAACAAGTTAATAAAACATTGTCATTGGTATATAGAGGTACCAAGAAGATCTATACATTGTTTTCAGACATTTCTGTAAACGTCAAAAAGTTCACAATATTTAAAATCTTGTTAAAATGCGCAGAAAACTTGAATTATTTTCAAATAAAGTTGAACAAACAAGTTAATAAAACAATGTCGTTGGTATATAGAGGTACCAAGAAGATCTATACATTGTTTTCAAACATTTCTGTGAACGTCAAAAAGTTCACAATCTTTAAAATCTTGTTAAAAACCACAGAAAACATGAATTATTTTCAAAGGATTTTGACAAACTAGTTAATAAAACAATGTCGATGGTATGTACAGGTTCCAAGAAGATCAATACATTGTTTGAAGACATTTATGTAAAAGTCAAAAACTTCACAGTCTTTAGAATCTTGTTAAAAGTTGAAAACATGAATTATTTTCAAGGGATTTTGACGAAACAAGTTAATAAAACAATGTCGTTGGTATATAGAGGTCCCAAGAAGATCAATACATTGTTTTCAGACATTTCTGTGAACATCAAAAAGTTCACAATCTTTAAAATCTTGTTAAAATGCGCAGAAAACATGAATTATTTTCAAGGGATTTTGACGAAACTAGTTAATAAAACATTGTCGTTGGTATATAGAGGTTTCAAGAAGATCAATACATTGTTTTCAGACATTTCTTTAAACGTCAAAATGTTCACAATTTTTAAAATCTTGTTAAAATGCGCAGAAAACAAGAATTATTTTCAAATGTAGTTGAAACAACAAGTTAATAAAACATTGTCGTTGGTATATAGAGGTCCCAAGAAGATCTATACATTGTTTTCAAACATTTCTGTGAACGTCAAAAAGTTCACAATCTTTAAAATCTTTTTAAAATGCGCAGAAACCATGAATTATTTTCAAAGGATTTTGACGAAACAAGTTAATAAAACAATGTCGTTGGTATATAGAGGTTGCAAGAAGATAAATACTTTGTTTTCAGACATTTCTGTGAACATCAAAAAGTTCACAATCTTTAAAATCTTGTTAAAATGCGCTGAAATCATGAATTATTTTAAAATGTAGTAGACCAAACAAGTTAATAAAACATTGTCGTTGGTATATAGAGGTCCCAAGAAGATCTATACATTGTTTTCAAACATTTCTATGAACGTCAAAAAGTTGACAATCTTTAAAATCTTGTTAAAAACCACAGAAAACATGAATTATTTTCAAAGGATTTTGACGAAACTAGTTAATAAAACAATGTCGTTGGTATATAAAGGTTCCAAGAAGATCAATACATTGTTTAAAGACATTTCTGTAAAAGTCAAAAACTTCACAATCTTTAGAATCTTGTTAAAATGCGGCGAAAACATGAATTATTTTCAAGGGATTTTGACTAAACAAGTTAATAAAACATTGTCGTTGGTATATAGTGGTTCCAAGAAGATTAATACATTGTTTTCAGACATTTTTGTGAACATCAAAAAGTTCACAATCTTAAAAATCTTGTTAAAATGCGCTTAAATCATGAGTTATTTTCAAATGTTGTTGACCAAACAAGTTAATAAAACATTGTCGTTGGTATATAGAGGTCCCAAGAAGATCTATACATTGTTTTCAAACATTTCTGTGAACGTCAAAAAGTTCACAATCTTTAAAATCTTGTTAAAAACTACAGAAAACATGAATTATTTTCAAAGGATTTTGACGAAACTAGTTAATAAAACAATTTGATACTAAAGAGGAACCACCAGCCACAAACCACAACCTAGCTAGCAAAACTAGCGCTAGCTCTACATCTAGCTAAACCATCAATGTCATCAAGAACCACACTTTTAACAAAAGAAGGAGGAGTATCTAAAAATAAAAGACCATGAGAACTCTCTAAACTATGCTTGGCTAAAGAGTCAGCAACCATATTCTTCTCTCGGTGCACATGCCTCACAGTCACAAGATCAAACTGCTGCAAAAGCCTTTTGCAATTCACAATGATAGTGCCAAGAGGATGAAGACCAATACTATCATTCTGCAACAAAGACACAAGGGTGGCAGAATCAGATTCCACCTCCAACTTTTTGAATTGAAGACGAATAGCCAACTGCAATCCATAGAACAGACCCCAAGCTTCTGCTTGCAGGACAGCCCCAACTCCAATGTTAGCCATAAAACCACCCTGCCAGACCCCACAATGATCCCTGATAATACCTCCAGCACCAATACAACCATGTCTATTCCTAGAGCCATCCACATTCAGCTTCACAGTACCCAAATCCGGTTTAGACCAAGACAGCATTTCAAGACGCTTACCAGCATGCATTCTATGTTTACTAGTAGACCTATCCCAATCAGCAGCATAGTCCATGACAATATCAGCAACATTATGAGGATAAATAAAGGCTTCCTCAAAGGCACTCTTGCACCTCCACTTCCAAATAAACCAACAACAGAAGACAAAAAAGATCCTCCATTCAAGATAATTAGCAAAACAGGCAGACTGACTAAGGTTTGCAAACAGCCAGCCATTCCAATCCAAAGTAAAAGAAGCAGCCATAGTAGAAGGCAGCTTAAAGGAGTTCCAAACATAACTAGCTCTAGGACAATCTCTGAAAAGGTGAAGCATGGATTCAGGAGCTTCAGGACAGAACTTACAGCAAGGGGAGTCAGCCATTTTCCGATGAGCCCTTTGCACATTAGTCATCAACTTACCAGCAACAAAAGTCCAGAGAAAAATTTTCAGCTTAGGAGGAATGTTTAAGGACCAGTTCTTCAACCACACATATCTTTCCTCATCCTGACCATCCCCAGTCAACAAAAACGCAGACTTCACCGAAAACACCCCACTAGAAGAACTTCCCCAAATCAAAGAATCAGGCAAGTCATCAGTAGAAAAAGGGACAGCACAAATAATATCAACAACTTCCAGAGGCAGAAGACAAAGCAGCAACTCCCTGTTCCAAACCTGACAGTCCCAAAAATCCTTGACAACAGCAGTGAGATCAACCAAGTCTTGATCTAAAGCCAAGTCCTTCAAAACACCACAAGAAACCCAGCTGTCAGACCAAAATTTAACCCTTTCACCATTCCCAATTTTCCACTGCAGCCCCTTTCTTAATAACTCAGCACCATGGAGGATGCTGGCCCAAGTACTAGAACAAGGGTTAGGCCGTTTATAATCATTCAGCAGAAAATTGTGCTTCAAATACTTCCCCTGAAAAATCTTATTCCACAGGCCCTTGTCACTTTGAACAATCCTCCAGCCAACCTTAGCTAACATGGCCTGATTCATGTCTTTAGACTTTTTAACACCAAGCCCCCCAAAACATTTGGGTCTACACACAGAGTCCCAATTCACCACATGAACCTTCCTAGCTGCAGCAGTGTCTCCCCATAAGAAATCCCTGTTAATCTTATCCAACTTATCACAAACACTTGCAGGCAGCCTAGCAGTCTGCATAGCATAAATAGGGATTGAAGAAGTAACAGCATTTATCAGAGTAAGCCTCCCAGCCATATTCAAGGTCTTACTCTTCCAACTAGCAAGTCTGGCTTGGACTTTATCAATTAGAAAACCATAAGTCTTAGGGCTAACACGCTTATGAATTAGGGGCATCCCAAGGTAATTCCCTAAATCCTTAGACAGAGGAGAACCACAAATAGAACTAATTTCCCCAGCAACATCAGAATTAACATTTGAAGAACAGTAAATCAAAGACTTCTCAAAGCTAACAGATTGCCCTGAAATACTACAGAAAAAATCCATCACTGTCTTCATTATAAGGGCTTGCTGAGGACTAGCTTCAGCAAACAAAATCAAGTCATCAGCAAAAAACAGGTGGGAGACACAAGGACCAGCCCTAGAAGCTTTAACAGGCTTCCAATAACCAATGCTCACAGCAGACTGGATGAAATGGGATAACTTTTCCATACACAACACAAAAATATAAGGGGACAAAGGATCCCCTTGTCTGATGCCCCTAGTACCAGAAAAAGACTGAGAAAGTTCCCCATTAATTAGCACTTGATAAGAAACAGTAGTGACACAGCTCATAATAAGCTTAATAAGATGGCTAGGAAGATTAAGTTCAGACAGCACCTCCTCAATGAAATTCCAACTCAATTTATCATAGGCTTTGGAGAGGTCCACTTTCCAAGCCATAATCCCTTTCTTACCCCTACTGATTTTACACTGGTGCATGATTTCTTGGGCAATCATAATATTATCAGCAATTTGCCTTCCAGGCACAAAACTAACTTGATTAGGACTAATCCAATTTTTAAGCAAAGGCCTGAGTCTATCCACAATAATCTTAGAAATAACCTTATAAATGGTACAGCACAAACTGATAGGCCTGAATAGATGTAAATGCTGAGGATTAGGAACTTTAGGGACAAGAGTAATAAGGGTATGATTTAGACCTGTAGGGATGCAGCTAGCAGCAAAAGCCTGGGACACCACCTCCAAAATTTCAGGGGCACATAAACTCCAATGCTGTTGAAAGAAAAGAGCAGGAAAACCATCCACACCAGGAGCCTTCAAACTACCAATTTTGAACAAAGAATCATGAATGTCCTTCTCAGTCACAGGCCTACTCAAATCAGCCATGTCCTCAGGAGAAATCTCAGGAAATAAGGAAGGAATAAAATATTCAGAATCCGGGATAGCTTCAGCCTTAAAAAGATTGCTAAAGAACTCAACAGCAGCTAGGTGCATAGCCTTCAAATCCTCACACCAACCACCATTAGCATCAAAAAGGCCATCAATTCTATTCCTTCTTCTTCTTATAACAGTAGTCAAATGAAAAAACTTAGTATTCCTATCCCCCTCACACAGCCACTTATCCCTAGACTTTTGTTTCCAAAGCATAGCCTCAGCATCTCTAATTCTGCCATAGTCAGCAATAAGCTCCTTCTCAAGGTTTTGAAGAAAAGCATTTGGCCTCCTCCCCAAACTCTTCTGAATCCCACAGATTCTAGCATGCAAAATCCTTTTTTTCTTAAAGACATTTCCAAAAACATTCTTGTTCCAAGCATCCAAAGCCCCAGCAAGGGAACTGGTTTTAAGTAAAAGATCTCCCTGCGTACTATTCCACTGATGAGACACCATATCAAGAAAATTATCATGATCAATCCACATAGCTTGGAATCGAAAAGGAGCATTTCTTCTTGGCCCTCTCAGACTAGGATGGAGCTTAATCAAAATAGGACAGTGGTCAGAACTCATTCTGGCCAAATGGACCACAGAAGCATCAGCAAATAAAATCCTCCAGTCAGCATCACAGAATGCCCTATCCAGCCTTTCCTTCACAAATCCATTAGACCATGTATACTCAGCCCCTTGGAAGCCCAAATCAACAAGGCCATTTCTACAAACCCAGTCCTGCATACCCCCAAATCTAAAATTTCTAGATCCACCAATCTTATCCACAAAAGAAAGAAGCTCATTAAAGTCTCCAACAATCAGCCAAGGCAATTTAATTCTCTGATAAATGCTGTCCAAATGGCTCCAAAGATTCCTCCTCAAGGTATTGCAAGGGCTAGCATACACACCAGTAAGTAACCAAGGACTAACACCCTGCCAAGAAACCTTAACAGAAATGGCCTGGAACTGAGAGTCAACAAGCTCTACAGCAACCACATCACTCTTCCACAACAGCCAGATACCACCAGCAAAACCAACTGCTTCCCTAATTCTAAAATCAGAGAAACCAAGACCAAGAAGGAATTTCTTAGCACATTGAAATTGAACTTTAGGTTCACAAATAATGAGAACATCAACTTTATTCATCTTCACCAAATCTTCAACAGAAGACCTAAAATCACTACTTCCAGCACCCCTAGCATTCCAGAAAACAATATTATCCATAAAGACATAAGAGGGGGAAGGAGAACCTCCTTGATTAAGCATGAACCATTTCATCCTCACCAGAGGAAGAAAGGTTGACATCTATTGGCAAAGCACTATTTCCAGCAAACACTTGGTCAACAAAACATGAAGAAGCCTTATCCACACTTAAAGCACTCTTCTCCTGAACCATATGCTCCTCTGGAGGACAGTGACCAAAGAAACCACCAAAATCCCTAGAAACCGGCATCCCATCTATACTACCAAAGGAGACCTTCTTAGAGACTGCAGGCTTTAAACTCAACTGGGCAGCACCTTTATACCTTCTGCTTCCTTTGGCAGCAAACTTAGAAGAACCAGCAACAGCATTTGAAATGTCAGTCAGAGGAACTGCAGAAGCAGCTTTTGGCAGAATCCTACTGATTTTACTAGAATCCAGGTGCTTAGAACTAGGAACACTAGCCCTTGAAGAAGAAGAGACACCAACACCTGCATTCTGCATCTTTTTCTTCTTTTCCTGGAAACTAGTCCACAGCCCAAAAATAGGAGGCACATCCTTAGGTTTAACAGCAGCTCCATCATCTAGGCCATTAACACCAACCTCCTCAGTTTCCAAAACAGAAAACCTAGAACCCTTAGAAGAACTCTGACCACCACTTCCAACCTTAGCATTTTTCTTTTTATTCCTGTAACTCATCAGCATCCAAGGACCCATATCCTCCTTAGACACAGAGATACCTTCCTGACTAACATCCATCTCCTGAGTTACACCAGCACCAACTGCAGGCTCACCAACATCAGGGTTAATATCAGTAACATCAGGCACAGGTTGCACAGGGGCCACAACAGCAGTGCATTTCTCCTTAGAGTGCCCAAAACACCCACACTCAAAGCAAATCAAAGAGATACCCTCATAAACCACACTATAAGCCACAGACTCAACTTCAACAAAAGGCCTAAGGGGTTTGCTTAGGTCCACCTCAATACAAACTCTAGCAAACTGTCCTCTAGCTTGACTAATAGTGACAGGATCCACTCTTACTACCTCACCCAATATCTTCCCAATCTTCCTCATGGCAAAATCCTTGAAAAACTTCACAGGCAAGCCACAAATTCTGACCCACAAAGCCATTCTACCAATAATGTCAGTAAAAGGATTAAACCCAGAACTCCACTTCCTAACAGTTAAGGTTTGGCCTGCCATAATCCACGGGCCACCACACAAAATTTCATTCATATCTTCTTCAAGAGCAAAGTTAACAATGAAATAATCGTTAGGGAGGTCAATCAGTTTCCACCCACCCCTGGTCTGCCACTTACGCCTAAGTCCTCTTAACATAAAATCATATGTGTTCAAAGAATTCGGTTTCCCCATCAGTTTGATTACAACTGCACAACGCCATCCAGAGTCAAGGTTGGAGTGTACCTTATCAGAGAAGGAGACATTTAACCCATGCCGGCCCTGAGAGTAAACACAGTCCGCTTCAGAAAGAACAAACTCAGAATGAGCAGCCGAACTGGCCCGCTCAGCTGGATTCTTGAACATCGAGGCATAGCTAGGAGCCGATTCCAACAAAGCAACCTCACGACAAGTCGAGTCCATCTCCTCCAAACCGGCAACTGTCGAATCTAACCCAGAATCAATTCCAGATCTGAATCGCTTTCGCTGCATAACAGAAGAACTAGAATCCCCGCCACCTCCAGAGGGAAGGGCGGAGAAAACAAACGCCGACGACGCCACCAGAACCCAGTAAGAACCCAGAAATCCCCAGAAAAGATCGGTGAGAATCGAAGAAACCAAACCCAGAAACTCAGACGAAAAGAATCGAGAGAGACGCGCGTGAGGCGCGTGTAGCGAAAATCACAAAAAAGCCACACTAGTTAATAAAACAATGTCGTTGGTATATAGTGGTTCCAAGAAGATCAATACATTGTTTGACGACATTTCTGTAAATGTCAAAAACTTCACAGTCTTTAGAATCTTGTTAAAATGCGCCGAAAACATGAATTATTTTCAAGGGATTTTGACGAAACTAGTTAATAAAACATTGTCGTTGGCATATAGAGGTTCCAAGAAGATCAATACATTGTTTTCAGACATTTTTTTAAACGTCAAAATGTTCACAATTTTTAAAATCATGTTAAAATGCGCAGAAAACTAGAATTATTTTCAAATGTAGTTGAACCAACAAGTTAATAAAACATTGTCGTTGGTATATAGAGGTCCCAAGAAGATATATACATTGTTTTCAAACATTTTTGTGAACGTCAAAAAGTTCACAATCTTTAAAATCTTGTTAAAAACCACAGAAAACATGAATTATTTTCAAAGGATTTTGACGAAACTAGTTAATAAAACAATGTCGTTGGTATATAGAGGTTCCAAGAAGATCAATACATTGTTTTCAGACATTTTTGTGAACATCAAAAAGTTCACAATCTTTAAAATCTTGTTAAAATGCGCTGAAATCATGAATTATTTTCAAATGTAGTTGAACAAACAAGTGAATAAAACATTGTCGTTGGTATATAGAGGTCCCAAGAAGATCAATACATTGTTTTCAAACTTTTCTGTGAACGTCAAAAAGTTCACAATCTTTAAAATCTTGTTAAAATGCGCATAAAACATGAATTATTTTCAAATAAAGTTGAACAAACAAGTTAATAAAACAATGTCGTTGGTATATAGAGGTCCCAAGAAGATCAATACCTTCTTTTCAGACATTTCTGTGAACGTCAAAAAGTTCACAATCTTTAAAATCTTGTTAAAATGCGCTGAAATCATGAATTATTTTCAAAGTATTTTGACGAAACAAGTTAATAAAATATTGTCGTTGGTATATAGAGGTCTCAAGAAGATCAATACATTGTTTTCAGACATTTCTGTAAACGTCAAAAAGTTCACAATCTTTAAAATCTTGTTAAAATACGCAGAAAACATGAATTATTTTCAAATAAAATTGAACAAACAAGTTAATAAAACATTGTCGTTGGTATATAGAGGTCCCAAAGAAACAATACATTGTTTTAAGACATTTCTGTGAACGTCAAAAAGTTCACAATCTTTAAAATCTTCTTAAAATGCGCTGAAATCATGAATTATTTTCAAAGGATTTTGACGAAACAAGTTAATAAAGTATTGTCGTTGGTATATAGAGGTCCCAAGAAGATGATATACATTGTTTTCAGACAATTCTGTTAACATCAAAAAGTTCACAATCTTTAAAATCTTGTTAAAATGCGCTGAAATCATGAATTATTTTAAAATGTAGTTGACCAAACAAGTTAATAAAACATTGTCGTTGGTATATAGAGGTCCCAAGAAGATCTATACATTGTTTTCAAACATTTCTATGAACGTCAAAAAGTTGACAATCTTTAAAATCTTGTTAAAAACCACAGAAAACATGAATTATTTTCAAAAGATTTTGACGAAACTAGTTAATAAAACAATGTCGTTGGTATATAAAGGTTCCAAGAAGATCAATACATTGTTTAAAGACATTTCTGTAAAAGTCAAAAACTTCACAATCTTTAGAATCTTGTTAAAATGCGGCGAAAACATGAATTATTTTCAAGGGATTTTGACTAAACAAGTTAATAAAACATTGTCGTTGGTATATAGTGGTTCCAAGAAGATTAATACATTGTTTTCAGACATTTTTGTGAACATCAAAAAGTTCACAATCTTAAAAATCTTGTTAAAATGCGCTTAAATCATGAGTTATTTTCAAATGTTGTTGACCAAACAAGTTAATAAAACATTGTCGTTGGTATATAGAGGTCCCAAGAAGATCTATACATTGTTTTCAAACATTTCTGTGAACGTCAAAAAGTTCACAATCTTTAAAATCTTGTTAAAAACTACAGAAAACATGAATTATTTTCAAAGGATTTTGACGAAACTAGTTAATAAAACAATGTCGTTGGTATATAGTGGTTCCAAGAAGATCAATACATTGTTTGACGACATTTCTGTAAAAGTCAAAAACTTCACAGTCTTTAGAATCTTGTTAAAATGCGCCGAAAACATGAATTATTTTCAAGGGATTTTGACGAAACTAGTTAATAAAACATTGTCGTTGGCATATAGAGGTTCCAAGAAGATCAATACATTGTTTTCAGACATTTTTTTAAACGTCAAAATGTTCACAATTTTTAAAATCATGTTAAAATGCGCAGAAAACTAGAATTATTTTCAAATGTAGTTGAACCAACAAGTTAATAAAACATTGTCGTTGGTATATAGAGGTCCCAAGAAGATATATACATTGTTTTCAAACATTTTTGTGAACGTCAAAAAGTTCACAATCTTTAAAATCTTGTTAAAAACCACAGAAAACATGAATTATTTTCAAAGGATTTTGACGAAACTAGTTAATAAAACAATGTCGTTGGTATATAGAGGTTCCAAGAAGATCAATACATTGTTTTCAAACATTTTTGTGAACATCAAAAAGTTCACAATCTTTAAAATCTTGTTAAAATGCGCTGAAATCATGAATTATTTTCAAATGTAGTTGAACAAACAAGTTAATAAAACATTGTCGTTGGTATATAGAGGTCCCAAGAAGATCAATACATTGTTTTCAAACTTTTCTGTGAACGTCAAAAAGTTCACAATCATTAAAATCTTGTTAAAATGCGCATAAAACATGAATTATTTTCAAATAAAGTTGAACAAACAAGTTAATAAAACAATGTCGTTGGTATATAGAGGTCCCAAGAAGATCAATACCTTCTTTTCAGACATTTCTGTGAACGTCAAAAAGTTCACAATCTTTAAAATCTTGTTAAAATGCGCTGAAATCATGAATTATTTTCAAAGTATTTTGACGAAACAAGTTAATAAAATATTGTCGTTGGTATATAGAGGTCTCAAGAAGATCAATACATTGTTTTCAGACATTTCTGTAAACGTCAAAAAGTTCACAATCTTTAAAATCTTGTTAAAATACGCAGAAAACATGAATTATTTTCAAATAAAGTTGAACAAACAAGTTAATAAAACATTGTCGTTGGTATATAGAGGTCCCAAAGAAACAATACATTGTTTTAAGACATTTCTGTGAACGTCAAAAAGTTCACAATCTTTAAAATCTTCTTAAAATGCGCTGAAATCATGAATTATTTTCAAAGGATTTTGACGAAACAAGTTAATAAAGTATTGTCGTTGGTATATAGAGGTCCCAAGAAGATGATATACATTGTTTTCAGACAATTCTGTTAACATCAAAAAGTTCACAATCTTTAAAATCTTGTTAAAATGCGCTGAAATCATGAATTATTTTAAAATGTAGTTGACCAAACAAGTTAATAAAACATTGTCGTTGGTATATAGAGGTCCCAAGAAGATCTATACATTGTTTTCAAACATTTCTATGAACGTCAAAAAGTTGACAATCTTTAAAATCTTGTTAAAAACCACAGAAAACATGAATTATTTTCAAAGGATTTTGACGAAACTAGTTAATAAAACAATGTCGTTGGTATATAAAGGTTCCAAGAAGATCAATACATTGTTTAAAGACATTTCTGTAAAAGTCAAAAACTTCACAATCTTTAGAATCTTGTTAAAATGCGGCGAAAACATGAATTATTTTCAAGGGATTTTGACTAAACAAGTTAATAAAACATTGTCGTTGGTATATAGTGGTTCCAAGAAGATTAATACATTGTTTTCAGACATTTTTGTGAACATCAAAAAGTTCACAATCTTAAAAATCTTGTTAAAATGCGCTTAAATCATGAGTTATTTTCAAATGTTGTTGACCAAACAAGTTAATAAAACATTGTCGTTGGTATATAGAGGTCCCAAGAAGATCTATACATTGTTTTCAAACATTTCTGTGAACGTCAAAAAGTTCACAATCTTTAAAATCTTGTTAAAAACTACAGAAAACATGAATTATTTTCAAAGGATTTTGACGAAACTAGTTAATAAAACAATTTGATACTAAAGAGGAACCACCAACCACAAACCACAACCTAGCTAGCAAAACTAGCGCTAGCTCTACATCTAGCTAAACCATCAATGTCATCAAGAATCACACTTTTAACAAAAGCAGGAGGAGTATCTAAAAAGAAAAGACCATGAGAGCTCTCTAAACTATGCTTGGCTAAAATGTCAGCAACCATATTCTTCTCTCGGTGCACATGCTTCACAGTCACAAGATCAAACTGCTGCAAGAGCCTTTTGCAATTCACAATGATAGTGCCAAGAGGATGGAGACCAATACTATCATTCTGCAACAAGGACACAAGGGTGGCAGAATCAGATTCCACCTCCAACATTCTGAATTGAAGACGAATAGCCAACTGCAAGCCATAGAACAGACCCCAAGCTTCTGCTTGCAGGACAGCCCCAACTCCAATGTTAGCCATAAAACCACCCTGCCAGACCCCACAATGATCCCTGATAATACCTCCAGCACCAATACAACCATGTCTATTCCTGGAGCCATCCACATTCAGCTTCATAATACCCAAATCCGGTTTTGACCAAGACAGCATTTCAAGACGCTTACCAGCATGCATTCTATGTTTACTAGTAGACCTATCCCAATCAGCAGCATAATCCATGACAATATCAGCAACATTATGAGGATAAATAAAGGCTTCCTCAAAGGCACTCTTGCACCTCCACTTCCAAATAAACCAACAACAGAAGACAAAAAAGATCCTCCACTCAAGATTATTAGCAAAACAGGCAGACTGACTAAGGTTTGCAAACAGCCAGCCATTCCAATCCAAAGTAAAAGAAGCAGCCATAGAAGAAGGCAGCTTAAAGGAGTTCCAAACATAACTAGCTCTAGGACAATCTCTGAAAAGGTGAAGCATGGATTCAGGAACTTCAGGACAGAACTTACAGCAAGGGGAGTCCGCCATTTTCCGATGAGCCCTTTGCACATTGGTCATCAACTTACCAGCAACAAAAGTCCAAAGAAAAATTTTCAGCTTAGGAGGAATGTTTAATGACCAGTTCTTCAACCACACATATCTTTCCTCACCCTGACCATCCCCAGTCAACAAAAACGCAGACTTCACCGAAAACACCCCACTAGAAGAACTACCCCAAATCAAAGAGTCAGGCAAGTCATCAGTAGAAAAAGGGATAGCACAAATAATATCAACAACTTCAAGAGGCAGAAGACAAAGAAGCAGCTCCCTATTCCAAGCCTGGCAGTCCCAAAAATCCTTGACAACAGCATTGAGATCAACCAAGTCTTGATCTAAGGCCAAGTCCTTCAAGACACCACAAGAAACCCAGCTGTCAGACCAAAATTTAACCCTTTCACCATTCCCAATTTTCCACTGCAGCCCCTTTCTTAATAACTCAGCACCATGGAGGATGCTGGCCCAAGTACTAGAACAAGGGTTAGGCCGTTTATAGTCATCCAGCAGAAAATTGTGCTTCAAATATTTCCCCTGAAAAATCTTATTCCACAGGCCCTTGTCACTTTGAACAATCCTCCAGCCAACCTTAGCTAACATGGCCTGATTCATGTCCTTAGACTTTTTAACACCAAGCCCCCCATAACATTTGGGTCTGCACACAGAGTCCCAATTGACCACATGAACCTTCCTTGTTGCAGCAGTGTCTCCCCACAAGAAATCCCTGTTAATCCTATCCAACTTATCACAAACACTTGCAGGCAGCCTAGCAGTCTGCATAGCATAAATAGGAATAGAAGAAGTAACAGCATTTATCAGAGTAAGCCTCCCAGCCATATTCAGGGTCTTACTCTTCCAACTAGCAAGTCTGGCTTGGACTTTATCAATTAGAAAACCGTAAGTCTTAGGATTAACTCGCTTATGAATTAGGGGCATCCCAAGGTAATTCCCTAAATCCTTAGACAGAGGGGAACCACAAATAGAACTAATTTCCCCAGCAACATCAGAATTAACATTTGAAGAACAGTAAATCAAAGACTTCTCAAAGCTAACAGACTGCCCTGAAATACTACAGAAAAAATCCATCACTGTCTTCATTATAAGAGCTTGCTGGGGACTAGCTTCAGCAAACAGAATTAGGTCATCAGCAAAAAACAGGTGGGAGACACAAGGACCAGCCCTAGAAGCTTTAACAGGCTTCCAATAACCAATGCTCACAGCAGACTGAATGAAATGGGACAACTTTTCCATACACAAAACAAAAATATAAGGGGACAACGGATCCCCTTGTCTGATGCCCCTAGTACCAGAAAAAGGCTGAGAAAGTTCCCCATTAATTAGCACTTGATAAGAAACAGTAGTGACACAGCTCATAATAAGCTTAATAAGATGGCTAGGAAGTTTAATTTCAGACAGCACCTCCTCAATGAAATTCCAACTCAATTTATCATAGGCTTTAGAGAGATCCACTTTCCAAGCCATAATCCCCTTCTTGCCCCTACTGATTTTACACTGGTGCATAATCTCTTGGGCAATCATAATATTATCAGCAATTTGCCTTCCAGGCACAAAACTAACTTGATTAGGACTAATCCAATTTTTAAGCAAAGGCCTGAGTCTATCCACAATAATCTTAGAAATAACTTTATAAATGGTACAGCACAAACTGATAGGCCTGAATAGATGTAAATGCTGAGGATTAGGAACTTTAGGGACAAGAGTAATAAGGGTATGATTAAGACCTGTAGGGATGCAGCTAGCAGCAAAAGCCTGGGACACCACCTCCAAAATTTCAGGGGCACATAAACTCCAATGCTGCTGGAAGAATAAAGCAGGGAAACCATCCACACCGGGAGCCTTCAAACTACCAATTTTGAATAAAGAATCATGAATGTCCTTCTCAGTCACAGACCTACTCAGATCAGCCATGTCCTCAGGAGAAATCTCAGGAAATAAGGAAGGAATGAAGTACTCAGAATCCGGGATAGCTTCAGCCTTAAAAAGATTGCTAAAGAACTCCACAGCAGCTAGATGCATAGCCTTCAAGTCCTCACACCAACCACCATTAGCATCAAAAAGGCCATCAATTCTATTCCTCCTTCTTCTAATAACAGTAGTCAAATGAAAAAACTTAGTGTTCCTGTCTCCCTCACACAGCCACTTATCCCTAGACTTTTGTTTCCAAAGCATAGCCTCAGCATCTCTAATTCTGCCATAGTCAGCAATAAGCTTCTTCCCAAGATCTTGAAGAAAAGCATTTGGCCTCCTCCCCAAACTCTTCTGAATCCCACAGATTCTAGCATGCAAAATCCTTTTTTTCTTAAAGACATTTCCAAAAACATTCTTATTCCAAACATCCAAAGCCCCAGCAAGGGAACTGGTTTTAAATAACAGATCTCCCTGCGTACTATTCCACTGATGAGACACCATATCAAAAAAATTATCATGGTCAATCCACATAGCTTGGAATCGAAAAGGAGCATTTCTTCTTGGCCCTCTCAGACTAGGATGGAGCTTAATCAAAATAGGGCAGTGATCAGAACGCATTCTGGCCAAATGAACCACAGAAGCATCAGCAAATAAAATCCTCCAGTCAGCATCACAGAAGGCCCTATCCAGCCTCTCCTTCACAAACCCATTAGACCAAGTATACTCAGCCCCTTGAAAGCCCAAATCAACAAGACCATTTCTACAAACCCAGTCCTGCATACCCCCAAATCTAAAATGTTTAGAACCACCAATCTTATCCACAAAAGAAAGAAGCTCATTAAAGTCTCCAACAATCAGCCAAGGCAACTTAATTCTCTGATAAATGCTGTCCAAATGGCTCCAAAGATTCCTCCTCAAAGTATTGCAAGGGCTAGCATACACACCAGTAAGTAACCAAGGACTAACACCCTGCCAAGAAACCTTAACAGAAATGGCCTGGAACTGAGAGTCAACAAGCTCCACAGCAACCACATCACTCTTCCACAACAGCCAAATACCACCAGCAAAACCAACTGCTTCCCTAATTCTAAAGTCAGAGAAACCAAGACCAAGAAGGAATTTCTTAGCACATTGAAATTGAACTTTAGGTTCACAAATAATGAGAACATCAACTTTATTCATCTTCACCAAATCTTCAACAGAAGACCTAAAATCACTACTTCCAGCACCCCTAGCATTCCAGAAAACAATATTATCCATAAAAACATAAAAAGGGGGAAGGAGAACCTCCTTGATTAAGCATGAACCATTTCATCCTCACCAGAGGAAGAAAGGTTGACAACTGTTGGCAAAGCACTATGTCCAGCAAAAACTGGGTCAACAAAACAGGAAGAAGCCTTTTCCACACTTAAAGCACCCTTCTCCTGATCCATATGCTCCTCTGGAGGACAGTGACCAAAAAAACCACCAAAATCCCTAGAACCCGGCATCCCATCTATACTACCAAAGGAAACCTTCTTAGAGACTGCAGGCTTTAAACTCAACTGAGCAGCACCTTTAAACCTTCTGTTCCCTTTGGCAGCAAACTTAGAAGGACCAGCAACAGCATTTGAAATGTCAGTCAAAGGAACTGCAGAAGCAACTTTTGGCAGAATCCTACTGATTTTACTAGAATCCAGGTGCTTAGAACTAGGAACACTAGCCCTTGAAGAAGAAGAAGCACCAACACCTGCATTCTGCATCTTTTTCTTCTTTTCCTGAAAACTAGTCCACAGCCCAAAGATAGGAGGCACATCCTTAGGCTTAACAGCAGCTCCATCATCTAGGCTATTAACACCAACCTCCTCAGTTTCCAAAACAGAAAATCTAGAACCCTTAGAAGAAAACTGACCAGCACTGCCAGCCTTAACATTTTTCTTTTTATTCCTATAACTCATCAACATCCAAGGACCCATATCCTCTTTAGACACAGAGATACCCTCCTGACTGACATCAATCTCCTGAGGAACACCAGCACCAGCTACAGGCTCACTCACATCAGGGTTAATATCAGTAACATCAGGCACAGGTTGCACAGGGGTCACAACAGCAGTGCATTTCTCCTTAGAGTGCCCAAAACACCCACACTCAAAGCAAATCAAAGAGATACCCTCATAAACCACACTATAAGCCACAGACTCAACTTCAACAAAAGGCCTAAGGGGTTTGCTCAGGTCCACCTCAATACAAACTCTAGCAAACTGTCCTCTAGCTTGACTAACAGTGACAGGATCCACTCTTACTACCTCACCCAATATCTTCCCAATCTTCCTCATGGCAAAATCCTTGAAAAACTTCACAGGCAAGCCACAAATTCTGACCCACAAAGCCATTCTACCAATAATGTCAGTAAAAGGATTAAACCCAGAACTCCACTTCCTAACAGTTAAGGTTTGGCCTGCCATAATCCACGGGCCACCACACAAAATTTCATTCATATCTTCTTCCAGAGCAAAGTTAACAATGAAATAATCGTTAGGGAGGTCAATCAGTTTCCACCCACCCCTGGTCTGCCACTTACGCCTAAGACCTCTTAACATAAAATCATATGTGTTCAAAGAATTCGGTTTCCCCATCAGTTTGATTACAACTGCACAACGCCATCCAGAGTCAAGGTTGGAGTGTACCTTATCAGAGAAGGAGACATTTAAACCATGCCGGCCCTGAGAGTAAACACAGTCCGCTTCAGAAAGAACAAACTCAGAATGAGCAGCCGAACTGGCCCGCTCAGCTGGATTCTTGAACATCGAGGCATAGCTAGGAGCCGATTCCAACAAAGCGACCTCACGACAAGTCGAATCCATCTCCTCCAAACCGGAAACTGTCGAATCTAACCCAGAATCAATTCCAGATCTGAATCGCTTTCGCTGCATAACAGAAGAACTACAGTCCCCGCCACCTCCAGAGGGAAGGGCGGAGAAGACAAACGCCGGCGACGCCACCAGATCCCAATAAGAACCCAGAAATCCCCAGAAAAAATCGGTGAGAATCGAAGAAACAAACCCCAGAAAACTCAGACGAAAAGAATCGAGAGAGACGCGCGTGAGGCGCGTGTAGCAAGAATTACAAAAAAGCCACACCCTAGTTAATAAAACAATGTCGTTGGTATATAGTGGTTCCAAGAAGATCAATACATTGTTTGAAGACATTTCTGTAAAAGTCAAAAACTTCACAGTCTTTAGAATCTTGTTAAAATGCGCCGAAAACATGAATTATTTTCAAGGGATTTTGACGAAACTAGTTAATAAAACATTGTCGTTGGCATATAGAGGTTCCAAGAAGATCAATACATTGTTTTCAGACATTTTTTTAAACGTCAAAATGTTCACAATTTTTAAAATCATGTTAAAATGCGCAGAAAACTAGAATTATTTTCAAATGTAGTTGAACCAACAAGTTAATAAAACATTGTCGTTGGTATATAGAGGTCCCAAGAAGATCTATACATTGTTTTCAAACATTTCTGTGAACGTCAAAAAGTTCACAATCTTTAAAATCTTGTTAAAAACCACAGAAAACATGAATTATTTTCAAAGGATTTTGACGAAACTAGTTAATAAAACAATGTCGTTGGTATATAGAGGTTCCAAGAAGATCAATACATTGTTTTCAGACATTTTTGTGAACATCAAAAAGTTCACAATCTTTAAAATCTTGTTAAAATGCGCTGAAATCATGAATTATTTTCAAATGTAGTTGAACAAACAAGTTAATAAAACATTGTCGTTGGTATATAGAAGTCCCAAGAAGATCAATACATTGTTTTCAAACTTTTCTGTGAACGTCAAAAAGTTCACAATCTTTAAAATCTTGTTAAAATGCGCATAAAACATGAATTATTTTCAAATAAAGTTGAACAAACAAGTTAATAAAACAATGTCGTTGGTATATAGAGGTCCCAAGAAGATCAATACCTTCTTTTCAGACATTTCTGTGAACGTCAAAAAGTTCACAATCTTTAAAATCTTGTTAAAATGCGCTGAAATCATGAATTATTTTCAAAGTATTTTGACGAAACAAGTTAATAAAATATTGTCGTTGGTATATAGAGGTCTCAAGAAGATCAATACATTGTTTTCAGACATTTCTGTAAACGTCAAAAAGTTCACAATTTTTAAAATCTTGTTAAAATACGCAGAAAACATGAATTATTTTCGAATAAAGTTGAACAAACAAGTTAATAAAACATTGTCGTTGGTATATAGAGGTCCCAAAAAAACAATACATTGTTTTAAGACATTTCTGTGAACGTCAAAAAGTTCACAATCTTTAAAATCTTCTTAAAATGCGCTGAAATCATGAATTATTTTCAAAGGATTTTGACGAAACAAGTTAATAAAGTATTGTCGTTGGTATATAGAGGTCCCAAGAAGATGATATACATTGTTTTCAGACAATTCTGTTAACATCAAAAAGTTCACAATCTTTAAAATCTTGTTAAAATGCGCTGAAATTATGAATTATTTTCAAATGTAGTTGAACAAACAAGTTAATAAAACATTGTCGTTGGTATATAGAGGTCCCAAGAAGATCAATACTTTGTTTTCAGACATTTCTGTGAACGTCAAAAAGTTCACAATCTTTAAAATCTTGTTAAAAACCACAGAAAACATGAATTATTTTCAAAGGGATTTTGACGAAACTAGTTAATAAAACATTGTCGTTGGTATATAGTGGTTCCAAGAAGATTAATACATTGTTTTCAGACATTTTTGTGAACATCAAAAAGTTCACAATCTTTAAAATCTTGTTAAAATGCGCAGAAAACATGAATTATTTTGATATAAAGTTGAACAAACAAGTTAATAAAACATTGTCGTTGGTATATAGAGGTACCAAGAAGATCTATACATTGTTTTCAAACATTTCTGTGAACGTCAAAAAGTTCACAATCTTTAAAATCTTGTTAAAAACCACAGAAAACATGAATTATTTTCAAAGGATTTTGACAAACTAGTTAATAAAACAATGTCGATGGTATGTACAGGTTCCAAGAAGATCAATACATTGTTTGAAGACATTTCTGTAAAAGTCAAAAACTTCACAATCTTTAGAATCTTGTTAAAAGTTGAAAACATGAATTATTTTCAAGGGATTTTGACGAAACTAGTTAATAAAACAATGTCGTTGGTATATAGAGGTCCCAAGAAGATCAATACATTGTTTTCAGACATTTCTGTGAACATCAAAAAGTTCACAATCTTTAAAATCTTGTTAAAATGCGCAGAAAACATGAATTATTTTCAAGGGATTTTGACGAAACTAGTTAATAAAACATTGTCGTTGGTATATAGAGGTTCCAAGAAGATCAATACATTGTTTTCAGACATTTCTTTAAACGTCAAAATGTTCACAATTTTTAAAATCTTTTTAAAATGCGCAGAAAACTAGAATTATTTTCAAATGTAGTTGAACCAACAAGTTAATAAAACATTGTCGTTGGTATATAGAGGTCCCAAGAAGATCTATACATTGTTTTCAAACATTTCTGTGAACGTCAAAAAGTTCACAATCTTTAAAATCTTTTTAAAATGCGCAGAAACCATGAATTATTTTCAAAGGATTTTGACGAAACAAGTTAATAAAACAATGTCGTTGGTATATAGAGGTTGCAAGAAGATCAATACTTTGTTTTCAGACATTTCTGTGAACATCAAAAAGTTCACAATCTTTAAAATCTTGTTAAAATGCGCTGAAATCAAGAATTATTTTCAAATGTAGTTGACCAAACAAGTTAATAAAACATTGTCGTTGGTATATAGAGGTCCCAAGAAGATCTATACATTGTTTTCAAACATTTCTGTGAACGTCAAAAAGTTCACAATCTTTAAATCTTGTTAAAAACCACAGAAAACATGAATTATTTTCAAAGGATTTTGACGAAACTAGTTAATAAAACAATGTCGTTGGTATATAGAGGTTCCAAGAAGATCAATACATTGTTTGAAGACATTTCTGTAAAAGTCAAAAACTTCACAATCTTTAGAATCTTGTTAAAATGCGCCGAAAACATGAATTATTTTCAAGCGATTTTGACGAAACTAGTTAATAAAACATTGTCGTTGGTATATAGTGGTTCCAAGAAGATCAATACATTGTTTTCAGACATTTTTGTGAACTTCAAAAAGTTAACAATCTTTAAAATCTTGTTAAAATGCGCTGAAATCATGAATTATTTTCAAATGTAGTTGAACAAACAAGTTAATAAAACATTGTCGTTGGTATATAGAGGTCCCAAGAAGATCAATACATTGTTTTCAAACCTTTCTGTGAACGTCAAAAAGTTCACAATCTTTAAAATCTTGTTAAAATGCGACTAAAACATGAATTATTTTAAAATAAAGTTGAACAAACAAGTTAATAAAACAATGTCGTTGGTATATAGAGGCCCCAAGAAGATCAATACCTTGTTTTCAGAAATTTCTGTGAACGTCAAAAAGTTCACAATCTTTAAAATCTTGTTAAAATGCGCTGAAATCATGAATTATTTTCAAAGGATTTTGAAGAAACAAGTTAATAAAACATTGTCGTTGGTATATAGAGGTCCCAAGAAGATCTAAACATTGTTTTCGAACATTTCTGTGAACATCAAAAAGTTCACAATCTTTAAAATCTTGTTAAAATGCGCTGAAATCATGAATTATTTTCAAATGTAGTTGACCAAACAAGTTAATAAAACATTGTCGTTGGTATATAGAGGTTCCAAGAAGATCTATACATTGTTTTCAGACATTTTTGTGAACATCAAAAAGTTCACAATCTTTAAAATCTTGTTAAAATGCGCTGAAATCATGAATTATTTTCAAATGTAGTTGAACAAACAAGTTAATAAAACATTGTCGTTGGTATATAGAGGTCCCAAGAAGATCAATACATTGTTTTCAAACTTTTCTGTGAACGTCAAAAAGTTCACAATCTTTAAAATCTTGTTAAAATGCGCATAAAACATGAATTATTTTCAAATAAAGTTGAACAAACAAGTTAATAAAACAATGTCGTTGGTATATAGAGGTCCCAAGAAGATCAATACCTTCTTTTCAGACATTTCTGTGAACGTCAAAAAGTTCACAATCTTTAAAATCTTGTTAAAATGCGCTGAAATCATGAATTATTTTCAAAGTATTTTGACGAAACAAGTTAATAAAATATTGTCGTTCGTATATAGAGGTCTCAAGAAGATCAATACATTGTTTTCAGACATTTCTGTAAACGTCAAAAAGTTCACAATCTTTAAAATCTTGTTAAAATACGCAGAAAACATGAATTATTTTCAAATAAAGTTGAACAAACAAGTTAATAAAACATTGTCGTTGGTATATAGAGGTCCCAAAAAATCAATACATTGTTTTAAGACATTTCTGTGAACGTCAAAAAGTTCACAATCTTTAAAATCTTCTTCAAATGCGCTGAAATCATGAATTATTTTCAAAGGATTTTGACGAAACAAGTTAATAAAGTATTGTCGTTGGTATATAGAGGTCCCAAGAAGATCAATACATTGTTTTCAGACAATTCTGTTAACATCAAAAAGTTCACAATCTTTAAAATCTTGTTAAAATGCGCTGAAATTATGAATTATTTTCAAATGTAGTTGAACAAACAAGTTAATAAAACATTGTCGTTGGTATATAGAGGTCCCAAGAAGATCAATACTTTGTTTTCAGACATTTCTGTGAACGTCAAAAAGTTCACAATCTTTAAAATCTTGTTAAAAACCACAGAAAACATGAATTATTTTCAAAGGGATTTTGACGAAACTAGTTAATAAAACGTTGTCGTTGGTATATAGTGGTTCCAAGAAGATTAATACATTGTTTTCAGACATTTTTGTGAACATCAAAAAGTTCACAATCTTTAAAATCTTGTTAAAATGCGCTGAAATCATGAGTTATTTTCAAATGTAGTTGACCAAACAAGTTAATAAAACATTGTCGTTGGTATATAGAGGCCCCAAGAAGATCTATACATTGTTTTCAAACATTTCTGTGAACGTCAAAAATATCACAATCTTTAAAATCTTGTTAAAAACCACAGAAAACATGAATTATTTTCAAAGGATTTTGACGAAACTAGTTAATAAAACAATGTCGTTGGTATATAGAGGTTCCAAGAAGATCAATACATTGTTTGAAGACATTTCTGTAAAAGTCAATACCTTCACAATCTTTAGAATCTTGTTAAAATGCGCCGAAAACATGAATTATTTTCAAGGGATTTTGACGAAACTAGTTAATAAAACATTGTCGTTGGTATATAGAGGTCCCAAGAAGATCAATACTTTGTTTTCAGACATTTCTGTGAACGTCAAAAAGTTCACAATCTTTAAAATTTTGTTAAAATGCAATGAAATCATGAGTTATTTTCAAATGTAGTTGACCAAACAAGTTAATAAAACATTGTCGTTGGTATATAGAGGCCCCTAGAAGATCTATACATTGTTTTCAAACATTTCTGTGAACGTCAAAAAGATCACAATCTTTAAAATCTTGTTAAAAACCACAGAAAATATGAATTATTTTCAAAGGATTTTGACGAAACTAGTTAATAAAAATAAGTCGTTGGTATATAGAGGTTCCAAGAAGATCAATACATTGTTTGAAGACATTTCTGTAAAAGTCAATACCTTCACAATCTTTAGAATCTTGTTAAAATGCGCCGAAAACATTAATTATTTTCAAGGGATTTTGACGAAACTAGTTAATAAAACATTGTCGTTGGCATATAGAGGTTCCAAGAAGATCAATACTTTGTTTTCAGACATTTCTGTGAACGTCAAAAAGTTCACAATCTTTAAAATCTTGTTAAAATACGCTGAAATGATGAATTATTTTCAAAGGATTTTGACCAAACAAGATAATAAAATATTGTCGTTGGTATATAGTGGTCCCAAGAAGATCAATACATTGTTTTCAGACATTTCTGTAAACGTCAAAAAGTTCACAATCTTTAAAATCTTGTTAAAATGCGCTGAAATCATGAATTATTTTCAAATGTAGTTGACCAAACAAGTTAATAAAACATTGTCGTTGGTATATAGAGGTCCCAAGAAGATCTATACATTGTTTTCAAACATTTCTGTGAAGGTCAAAAAGTTCACAATCTTTAAAATCTTGTTAAAAACCACAGAAAACATGAATTATTTTCTAAGGATTTTGACGAAACAAGTTAATAAAGTATTGTCGTTTGTTTATAGAGGTCCCAAGAAGTTCAATACATTGTTTTCAAACATTTCTATGAACGTAAAAATATTCACAATCTTTAAAATCTTGTTAAAATGCGCAGAAACCATGAATTATTTTCAAAGGATTTTGACAAAACAAATTAATAAAACAATGTCGTTGGTATATAGAGGTCGCAAGAGGATCAATACTTTGTTTTAAGACATTTCTGTGAACGTCAAAAAGTTCACAATCTTTAAAATCTTCTTAAAATGCGCTGAAATCAATAATTATTTTCAAAGGATTTTGACGAAACAAGTTAATAAAGTATTGTCGTTTGTTTATAGAGGTCCCAAGAAGATCAATACATTGTTTTCAGACATTTCTGTTAACATCAAAAAGTTCACAATATTTAAAATCTTGTTAAAATGCGCAGAAAACATGAATTGTTTTCAAGGGATTTTGCCGAAACTAGTTAAGAAAACATTGTCGTTGGTATATAGTGGTTCCAAGAAGATCAATACATTATTTTCAGTCATTTTTGTGAACATGAATTATTTTCAAATAAAGTTGAACAAACAAGTTAATAAAACATTGTCGTTGGTATATAGAGGTCCCAAGAAGATCTATAATTTGTTTTCAGACATTTCTGTGAACGTCAAAAAGTTCACAATCTTTAAAATCTTGTTAAAATGCGCTGAAATCATGAATTATTTTCAAAGGATTTTGACGAAACAAGATAATAAAATATTGTCGTTGGTATATAGAGGTCCTAAGAAGATCAATACATTGTGTTCAGACATTTCTGTGAATATCAAAAAGTTCACAATCTTTAAAATCTTGTTAAAATGCGCTGAAATTATGAATTATTTTCAAATGTAGTTGAACAAACAAGTTAATAAAACATTGTCGTTGGTATATAGAGGTCCCAAGAAGTTCAATACATTGTTTTCAAACATTTCTATGAAAGTAAAAATATTCACAATCTTTAAAATCTTGTTAAAATGCGCCGAAAACATGAATTATTTTCAAATAAAGTTGAACAAACAAGTTAATAAAACATTGTCGTTGGTATATAGAGGTCCCAAGAAAATCAATACGTTGTTTTCAGACATTTCTGTGAACGTCAAAAAGTTCACAATCTTTAAAATCTTGTTAAAATGCGCTGAAATCATGAATTATTTTCAAAGGATTTTGACGAAACAAGATAATAAAATATTGTTGTTGGTATATAGTGGTCCCAAGAAGATCAATACATTGTTTTCAGACATTTCTGTAAACGTCAAAAAGTTCACAATCTTTAAAATCTTTTTAAAATGCGCTGAAATCATGAATTATTTTCAAATAAAGTTGATCAAACAAGTTAATAAAACAATATCGTTGGTATATAGAGGTCCCAAGAAGATCAATACTTTGTTTTCAGACATTTCTGTGAACGTCAAAAAGTTCACAATCTTTAAAATCTTGTTAAATACCACAGAAAACATGAATTATTTTCAAAGGGATTTTGACGAAACTAGTTAATAAAACATTGTCGTTGGTATATAGTGGTTCCAAGAAGATTAATACATTGTTTTCAGACATTTTTGTGAACATCAAAAAGTTCACAATCTTTAAAATCTTGTTAAAATGCGCAGAAAACATGAATTATTTTGATATAAAGTTGAACAAACAAGTTAATAAAACATTGTCGTTGGTATATAGAGGTACCAAGAAGATCTATACATTGTTTTCAAACATTTCTGTGAACGTCAAAAAGTTCACAATCTTTAAAATCTTGTTAAAAACCACAGAAAACATGAATTATTTTCAAAGGATTTTGACAAACTAGTTAATAAAACAATGTCGATGGTATGTACAGGTTCCAAGAAGATCAATACATTGTTTGAAGACATTTCTGTAAAAGTCAAAAACTTCACAATCTTTAGAATCTTGTTAAAAGTTGAAAACATGAATTATTTTCAAGGGATTTTGACGAAACTAGTTAATAAAACAATGTCGTTGGTATATAGAGGTCCCAAGAAGATCAATACATTGTTTTCAGACATTTCTGTGAACATCAAAAAGTTCACAATCTTTAAAATCTTGTTAAAATGCGCAGAAAACATGAATTATTTTCAAGGGATTTTGACGAAACTAGTTAATAAAACATTGTCGTTGGTATATAGAGGTTCCAAGAAGATCAATACATTGTTTTTAGACATTTCTTTAAACGTCAAAATGTTCACAATTTTTAAAATCTTTTAAAAATGCGCAGAAAACTAGAATTATTTTCAAATGTAGTTGAACCAACAAGTTAATAAAACATTGTCGTTGGTATATAGAGGTCCCAAGAAGATCTATACATTGTTTTCAAACATTATTGTAACGTCAAAAAGTTCACAATCTTTAAAATCTTTTTAAAATGCGCAGAAACCATGAATTATTTTCAAAGGATTTTGACGAAACAAGTTAATAAAACAATGTCGTTGGTATATAGAGGTTGCAAGAAGATCAATACTTTGTTTTCAGACATTTCTGTGAACATCAAAAAGTTCACAATCTTTAAAATCTTGTTAAAATGCGCTGAAATCATGAATTATTTTCAAATGTAGTTGACCAAACAAGTTAATAAAACATTGTCGTTGGTATAGAGGTCCCAAGAAGATCTATACATTGTTTTCAAACATTTCTGTGAACGTCAAAAAGTTCACAATCTTTAAATCTTGTTAAAAACCACAGAAAACATGAATTATTTTCAAAGGATTTTGACGAAACTAGTTAATAAAACAATGTCGTTGGTATATAGAGGTTCCAAGAAGATCAATACATTGTTTGAAGACATTTCTGTAAAAGTCAAAAACTTCACAATCTTTAGAATCTTGTTAAAATGCGCCGAAAACATGAATTATTTTCAAGCGATTTTGACGAAACTAGTTAATAAAACATTGTCGTTGGTATATAGTGGTTCCAAGAAGATCAATACATTGTTTTCAGACATTTTTGTGAACTTCAAAAAGTTAACAATCTTTAAAATCTTGTTAAAATGCGCTGAAATCATGAATTATTTTCAAATGTAGTTGAACAAACAAGTTAATAAAACATTGTCGTTGGTATATAGAGGTCCCAAGAAGATCAATACATTGTTTTCAAACCTTTCTGTGAACGTCAAAAAGTTCACAATCTTTAAAATCTTGTTAAAATGCGACTAAAACATGAATTATTTTAAAATAAAGTTGAACAAACAAGTTAATAAAACAATGTCGTTGGTATATAGAGGCCCCAAGAAGATCAATACCTTGTTTTCAGAAATTTCTGTGAACGTCAAAAAGTTCACAATCTTTAAAATCTTGTTAAAATGCGCTGAAATCATGAATTATTTTCAAAGGATTTTGAAGAAACAAGTTAATAAAACATTGTCGTTGGTATATAGAGGTCCCAAGAAGATCTAAACATTGTTTTCGAACATTTCTGTGAACATCAAAAAGTTCACAATCTTTAAAATCTTGTTAAAATGCGCTGAAATCATGAATTATTTTCAAATGTAGTTGACCAAACAAGTTAATAAAACATTGTCGTTGGTATATAGAGGTTCCAAGAAGATCTATACATTGTTTTCAGACATTTTTGTGAACATCAAAAAGTTCACAATCTTTAAAATCTTGTTAAAATGCGCTGAAATCATGAATTATTTTCAAATGTAGTTGAACAAACAAGTTAATAAAACATTGTCGTTGGTATATAGAGGTCCCAAGAAGATCAATACATTGTTTTCAAACTTTTCTGTGAACGTCAAAAAGTTCACAATCTTTAAAATCTTGTTAAAATGCGCATAAAACATGAATTATTTTCAAATAAAGTTGAACAAACAAGTTAATAAAACAATGTCGTTGGTATATAGAGGTCCCAAGAAGATCAATACCTTCTTTTCAGACATTTCTGTGAACGTCAAAAAGTTCACAATCTTTAAAATCTTGTTAAAATGCGCTGAAATCATGAATTATTTTCAAAGTATTTTGACGAAACAAGTTAATAAAATATTGTCGTTCGTATATAGAGGTCTCAAGAAGATCAATACATTGTTTTCAGACATTTCTGTAAACGTCAAAAAGTTCACAATCTTTAAAATCTTGTTAAAATACGCAGAAAACATGAATTATTTTCAAATAAAGTTGAACAAACAAGTTAATAAAACATTGTCGTTGGTATATAGAGGTCCCAAAAAATCAATACATTGTTTTAAGACATTTCTGTGAACGTCAAAAAGTTCACAATCTTTAAAATCTTCTTCAAATGCGCTGAAATCATGAATTATTTTCAAAGGATTTTGACGAAACAAGTTAATAAAGTATTGTCGTTGGTATATAGAGGTCCCAAGAAGATCAATACATTGTTTTCAGACAATTCTGTTAACATCAAAAAGTTCACAATCTTTAAAATCTTGTTAAAATGCGCTGAAATTATGAATTATTTTCAAATGTAGTTGAACAAACAAGTTAATAAAACATTGTCGTTGGTATATAGAGGTCCCAAGAAGATCAATACTTTGTTTTCAGACATTTCTGTGAACGTCAAAAAGTTCACAATCTTTAAAATCTTGTTAAAAACCACAGAAAACATGAATTATTTTCAAAGGGATTTTGACGAAACTAGTTAATAAAACGTTGTCGTTGGTATATAGTGGTTCCAAGAAGATTAATACATTGTTTTCAGACATTTTTGTGAACATCAAAACGTTCACAATCTTTAAAATCTTGTTAAAATGCGCTGAAATCATGAGTTATTTTCAAATGTAGTTGACCAAACAAGTTAATAAAACATTGTCGTTGGTATATAGAGGCCCCAAGAAGATCTATACATTGTTTTCAAACATTTCTGTGAACGTCAAAAATATCACAATCTTTAAAATCTTGTTAAAAACCACAGAAAACATGAATTATTTTCAAAGGATTTTGACGAAACTAGTTAATAAAACAATGTCGTTGGTATATAGAGGTTCCAAGAAGATCAATACATTGTTTGAAGACATTTCTGTAAAAGTCAATACCTTCACAATCTTTAGAATCTTGTTAAAATGCGCCGAAAACATGAATTATTTTCAAGGGATTTTGACGAAACTAGTTAATAAAATATTGTCGTTGGTATATAGAGGTCCCAAGAAGATCAATACTTTGTTTTCAGACATTTCTGTGAACGTCAAAAAGTTCACAATCTTTAAAATTTTGTTAAAATGCAATGAAATCATGAGTTATTTTCAAATGTAGTTGACCAAACAAGTTAATAAAACATTGTCGTTGGTATATAGAGGCCTCAAGAAGATCTATACATTGTTTTCAAACATTTCTGTGAACGTCAAAAATATCACAATCTTTAAAATCTTGTTAAAAACCACAGAAAACATGAATTATTTTCAAAGGATTTTGACGAAACTAGTTAATAAAACAATGTCGTTGGTATATAGAGGTTCCAAGAAGATCAATACATTGTTTGAAGACATTTCTGTAAAAGTCAATACCTTCACAATCTTTAGAATCTTGTTAAAATGCGCCGAAAACATGAATTATTTTCAAGGGATTTTGACGAAACTAGTTAATAAAACATTGTCGTTGGTATATAGAGGTCCCAAGAAGATCAATACTTTGTTTTCAGACATTTCTGTGAACGTCAAAAAGTTCACAATCTTTAAAATTTTGTTAAAATGCAATGAAATCATGAGTTATTTTCAAATGTAGTTGACCAAACAAGTTAATAAAACATTGTCGTTGGTATATAGAGGCCCCTAGAAGATCTATACATTGTTTTCAAACATTTCTGTGAACGTCAAAAAGATCACAATCTTTAAAATCTTGTTAAAAACCACAGAAAATATGAATTATTTTCAAAGGATTTTGACGAAACTAGTTAATAAAAATAAGTCGTTGGTATATAGAGGTTCCAAGAAGATCAATACATTGTTTGAAGACATTTCTGTAAAAGTCAATACCTTCACAATCTTTAGAATCTTGTTAAAATGCGCCGAAAACATTAATTATTTTCAAGGGATTTTGACGAAACTAGTTAATAAAACATTGTCGTTGGCATATAGAGGTTCCAAGAAGATCAATACTTTGTTTTCAGACATTTCTGTGAACGTCAAAATGTTCACAATCTTTAAAATCTTGTTAAAATACGCTGAAATGATGAATTATTTTCAAAGGATTTTGACCAAACAAGATAATAAAATATTGTCGTTGGTATATAGTGGTCCCAAGAAGATCAATACATTGTTTTCAGACATTTCTGTAAACGTCAAAAAGTTCACAATCTTTAAAATCTTGTTAAAATGCGCTGAAATCATGAATTATTTTCAAATGTAGTTGACCAAACAAGTTAATAAAACATTGTCGTTGGTATATAGAGGTCCCAAGAAGATCTATACATTGTTTTCAAACATTTCTGTGAAGGTCAAAAAGTTCACAATCTTTAAAATCTTGTTAAAAACCACAGAAAACATGAATTATTTTCTAAGGATTTTGACGAAACAAGTTAATAAAGTATTGTCGTTTGTTTATAGAGGTCCCAAGAAGTTCAATACATTGTTTTCAAACATTTCTATGAACGTAAAAATATTCACAATCTTTAAAATCTTGTTAAAATGCGCAGAAACCATGAATTATTTTCAAAGGATTTTGACAAAACAAATTAATAAAACAATGTCGTTGGTATATAGAGGTCGCAAGAGGATCAATACTTTGTTTTAAGACATTTCTGTGAACGTCAAAAAGTTCACAATCTTTAAAATCTTCTTAAAATGCGCTGAAATCAATAATTATTTTCAAAGGATTTTGACGAAACAAGTTAATAAAGTATTGTCGTTTGTTTATAGAGGTCCCAAGAAGATCAATACATTGTTTTCAGACATTTCTGTTAACATCAAAAAGTTCACAATATTTAAAATCTTGTTAAAATGCGCAGAAAACATGAATTGTTTTCAAGGGATTTTGCCGAAACTAGTTAAGAAAACATTGTCGTTGGTATATAGTGGTTCCAAGAAGATCAATACATTATTTTCAGACATTTTTGTGAACATGAATTATTTTCAAATAAAGTTGAACAAACAAGTTAATAAAACATTGTCGTTGGTATATAGAGGTCCCAAGAAGATCTATACTTTGTTTGAAGACATTTCTGTGAACGTCAAAAAGTTCACAATCTTTAAAATCTTGTTAAAATGCGCTGAAATCATGAATTATTTTCAAAGGATTTTGACGAAACAAGATAATAAAATATTGTCGTTGGTATATAGAGGTCCTAAGAAGATCAATACATTGTGTTCAGACATTTCTGTGAACATCAAAAAGTTCACAATCTTTAAAATCTTGTTAAAATGCGCTGAAATTATGAATTATTTTCAAATGTAGTTGAACAAACAAGTTAATAAAACATTGTCGTTGGTATATAGAGGTCCCAAGAAGTTCAATACATTGTTTTCAAACATTTCTATGAAAGTAAAAATATTCACAATCTTTAAAATCTTGTTAAAATGCGCCGAAAACATGAATTATTTTCAAATAAAGTTGAACAAACAAGTTAATAAAACATTGTCGTTGGTATATAGAGGTCCCAAGAAAATCAATACGTTGTTTTCAGACATTTCTGTGAACGTCAAAAAGTTCACAATCTTTAAAATCTTGTTAAAATGCGCTGAAATCATGAATTATTTTCAAAGGATTTTGACGAAACAAGATAATAAAATATTGTTGTTGGTATATAGTGGTCCCAAGAAGATCAATACATTGTTTTCAGACATTTCTGTAAACGTCAAAAAGTTCACAATCTTTAAAATCTTTTTAAAATGCGCTGAAATCATGAATTATTTTCAAATAAAGTTGATCAAACAAGTTAATAAAACAATATCGTTGGTATATAGAGGTCCCAAGAATATCAATACTTTGTTTTCAGACATTTCTGTGAACGTCAAAAAGTTCAATCTTTAAAATCTTGTTAAAATGCGCAGAAAACATGAATTATTTTCAAGGGATTTTGACGAAACAAGTTAATAAAGTATTGTCGTTTGTATATAGAGGTCTTAAGAAGATCAATACATTGTGTTCAGACATTTCTGTGAACATCAAAAAGTTCACAATCTATAAAATCTTGTTAAAATGCGCTGAAATTATGAATTATTTTCAAATGTAGTTGAACAAAAAAGTTAATAAAACATTGTCGTTGGTATATAGAGGTCCCAAGAAGTTCAATACATTGTTTTCAAACATTTCTATGAACGTAAAAATATTCACAATCTTTAAAATCTTGTTAAAATGCGCCGAAAACATGAATTATTTTCAAATGTAGTTGAACAAACAAGTTAATAAAACATTGTCGTGGGTATATAGAGGTCCCAAGAAGATCAATACTTTGTTTTCAGACATTTCTGTGAACGTCAAAAAGTTCAATCTTTAAAATCTTGTTAAAATACGCAGAAAACATGAATTATTTTCAAGGGATTTTGACGAAACAAGTTAATAAAGTATTGTCATTTGTATATAGAGGTCCTAAGAAGATCAATACATTGTGTTCAGACATTTCTGTGAACATCAAAAAGTTCACAATCTATAAAATCTTGTTAAAATGCGCTGAAATTATGAATTATTTTCAAATGTAGTTGAACAAACAAGTTAATAAAACATTGTCGTTGGTATATAGAGGTCCCAAGAAGTTCAATACATTGTTTTCAAACATTTCTATGAACGTAAAAATATTCACAATCTTTAAAATCTTGTTAAAATGCGCCGAAAACATGAATTATTTTCAAATAAAGTTGAACAAACAAGTTAATAAAACATTGTCGTTGGTATATAGAGGTCCCAAGAAAATCAATACGTTGTTTTCAGACATTTCTGTGAACGTAAAAAAGTTCACAATCTTTAAAATCTTCTTAAAATGCGCTGAAATCATGAATTATTTTCAAAGGATTTTGACGAAACAAGTTAATAAATTATTGTCGTTGGTATATAGAGGTCCCAAGAAGATCAATACAATGTTTTCAGACATTTCTGTAAACGTCAAAAAGTTCACAATCTTTAAAATCTTGTTAAAATGCGCTGAAATCATGAATTATTTTCAAGGGATTTTGACGAAACTAGTCAATAAAACAATGTCGTTGGTATATAGAGGTCCCAAGAAGATCAATACATTGTGTTCAGACATTTCTGTGAACATCAAAAAGTTCACAATCTTTAAAATTTTGTTAAAATGCAATGAAATCATGAGTTATTTTCAAATGTAGTTGACCAAACAAGTTAATAAAGTATTGTCGTTTGTATATAGAGGTCCTAAGAAGATCAATACATTGTGTTCATACATTTCTGTGAACATACATTGAGGCCCCTTTAGTTCCTTTCCTTGTTTTGCCGAAAATTAACTCCATTCTTCCAATTTTGGTGCACCATTTAATGTTCTGAAAAGGAAAGGAATAAAATCAGAATATTTTTGGCTTTTAGACAAAAGGAATTTAAGGAATTAATTTCATAAATTTCAGATTTGAAATTGATGAGCGTCTTTCGCCTCACACATGTAAACACGTGATCAAATCAAACCTCACAATTTTATAACCCTGCAAAATGTCATCGTTAGTACGAATAAGTAGGGATCGTTCAGTCCGGGGATATTGAAGGGTAATCGAAAACAGAAAATGTTAACGCAATCAAATAAACATATGGGGAATGTAAATGTTTAACATCTAAAGAAACTAAAACTTAACCTAAAACTAATTATTTACAGTTGATCAACCACTCTACACATAACACATAACTCTCTAAACATGTAACAACTCAAACAAAGGAATAGGGCAGCAGGTTTACAAACTGATTTCATGATCCAATTTAGTTCCAATTTAATTAGAGCCTTCGCGGTTATTCTAATTATTCAAGACTTCACAATTATTCAGAATTAACTTCGCGTATAATCCTAAACATGGTACTAATCGGTTTAAAGACACTTCGCGTAGAAATTAAACACAAAAAGCACATAAGCACAATAAGTCGAATCGGAAACATGTTAGCAAGTATGGCGTCACCTCATCTCACATCGACATGTAAATTTACAGAATTATTCTAGCTCTTATAAAGAACACAAATTGAACCAACTTCGCGCATGATTCAACTTATATTCGATTAGCAATTGAAATCTATACACAAGGGACAGCCATGGCCAAGGCTGCCCTTGTGCATATGATTTGTTGTGTGCACAAACTCTGCAAATAAACCAAACTAAATCATAAATTCAATTAGTAACTACTGCCCTTAAGTCTTAAATTCGAATTTTCACATGCATATATAAAGAATTCAACCAAACAACAATCAAACACATAAGGATATCCAAAGAATTCATCAAATCACATAAGAACATTGATAGTTTGTTACAAAATTCAGAAATAACATTGAATATAAATACTGAATTTGAAACAAATACAAAGACAACCATGGATCTTGGACTGACTTTAGGTGTGGAGATTGATGCTTGGTGTGAGCAGCGGCTGAATTGGTGGTGGAGAGGGCGGCGGAGCTGCTGTATAGGAGGAGAGATGGAGGGGCGGATCTTGTGGAGAGAGAGAGAGATATGGCTGCTCTAGTGTTTGTATATAGGATGGTCGACCCTGTCTCTTCAGTTGCTGCCTCTATTTATAGTGTTATGTAGCCCCCTTGAAGTTCTCTCATCCGTTGATTTAATCTTGATCCAACGGTTAAGGAAATTACCCAACAAATTAATAAAAACTTGTAAGGAAATTTCCAGAATTTCCTTATGCACAAAGGTGATGAATTTGGCTGCATTTGTAGGCTAGGTTCATTGCTTGTTTTCCACACAAATCAGCCCCTTTAGTTCCTTTCCTTGTTTTGCCGAAAATTAACTCCATTCTTCCAATTTTGGTGCACCATTTAATGTTCTGAAAAGGAAAGGAATAAAATCAGAATATTTTTGGCTTTTAGACAAAAGGAATTTAAGGAATTAATTTCATAAATTTCAGATTTGAATTGCAAATTATCTCCCTTAATTTAGACAATGAAAACTTGTCTTAAAAGGCCCTTTTAAATTCGGCAAGAAACCCCATCATTCTCCTTGATTTATGACAACACAACTTAGTCCTAATCCATGTAGGATTGGACTTCATTGCTTCATGTGGAATCCCTATCACAAAAGGAAAGAAAGTTTTCAAAATAAATTAGGAAAGTCAGAATAGGAAAGATTCAAAGATAGTTAGTTTCCCAAATCAAATAAGGAAAGTTTCTCTAATCAAATTAGGAAAGTTTTCCAAAATGAAATAGGTAACTTTTCCCTTTTCAAAATAGGAAAGTTTCCTAAACTACTTATCCTCGACTTTTGCGACTCATTGAGTTTCCTAGTTAAATAAGGATTTTGCTAAAACTCCACATTTTCTTCTATTTAAGCACATTTTCACTTGTTCTCCACCAAACAATCATGGTTCAATCCAACGACTCAAATCTGCAAAATTAAGAGTTAAACAAAGTATAAATAGGGATAGAAACATATTAAAAACGTACCATTTTATGCTCTTATCATTTTCAGACATTTCTTTAAACGTCAAAATGTTCACAATTTTTAAAATCTTGTTAAAATGCGCAGAAAACTAGAATTATTTTCAAATGTAGTTGAACGTTGTTAATAAAACATTGTCGTTGGTATATAGAGGTCCCAAGAAGATCAATATTTTGTTTTCAAACTTTTCTGTGAACGTCAAAAAGTTCACAATTTTTAAAATCTTGTTAAAATGCGCATAAAACATGAATTATTTTCAAATAAAGTTGAACAAACCAGTTAATAAAACAATGTCGTTGGTATATAGAGGTCCCAAGAAGATCAATACTTTGTTTTCAGACATTTCTGTGAACGTCAAAAAGTTCACAATCTTTAAAATCTTGTTAAAATGCGCAGAAACCATGAATTATTTTCAAAGGATTTTGACGAAAAAAGTTAATAAAATAATGTCGTTGGTATATAGAGGTCGCAAGAAGATCAATACATTGTTTTCAGACATTTCTGTAAACGTCAAAAAGTTCACAATCTTTAAAATCTTGTTAAAATACGCAGAAAACATGAATTATTTTCAAGGGATTTTGACGAAACAAGTTAATAAAACAATGTCGTTGGTATATAGAGGTCGCAAGAAGATCAATACATTGTTTTCAGACATTTCTGTAAACTTCAAAAAGTTCACAATCTTTAAAATCTTGTTAAAATACGCAGAAAACATGAATTATTTTCAAGGGATTTTGACGAAACAAGTTAATAAAACAATGTCGTTGGTATATAGAGGTCCAAGAAGATCAATACCTTGTTTTCAGACATTTCTGTGAACGTTAAAAAGTTCACAATCTTTAAAATCTTGTTAAAATAAGCAGAAACCATAAATTATTTTCAAAGGATTTTGACGAAACAAGTTAATAAAACAATGTCGTTGGTATATAGAGGTCGCAAGAAGATCTATACTTTGTTTTCAGACATTTCTGTGAACATCAAAAAGTTCACAATCTTTAAAATCTTATTAAAATGCGCTAAAATCATGAATTATTTTCAAATGTAGTTGACCAAACAAGTTAATAAAACATTGTCGTTGGTATATAGAGGTCCCAAGAAGATCTATACATTGTTTTCAAACATTTTTGTGAACGTCAAAAAGTTCGCAATCTTTAAAATCTTGTTAAAAACCACAGAAAACATGAATTATTTTCAAAGGATTTTGACGAAACTAGTTAATAAAACAATGTCGTTGGTATATAGAGGTTCCAAGAAGATCAAGACATTGTTTGAAGACATTTCTGTAAAAGTCAAAAACTTCACAATCTTTAGAATCTAGTTAAAATGCGCCGAAAACATGAATTATTTTCAAGGGATTTTGACGAAACTAGTTAATAAAACATTGTCGTTGGTATATAATGGTTCTAAGAAGATCAATACATTGTTTTCAGACATTTTTGTGAACATGAAAAAGTTCACAATCTTTAAAATCTTGTTAAAATGCGCTGAAATCATGAATTATTTTCAAATGTAGTTGAACAAACAAGTTAATAAATCATTGTCGTTGGTATATAGAGGTCCCAAGAAGATCAATACATTGTTTTCAGACATTTCTGTGAACGTCATAAAGTTCACAATCTTTAAAATCTTGTTAAAATGCGCCGTAATCATGAATTATTTTCAAAGGATTTTGACGAAACAAGTTAATAAAACATTGTCGTTGGTATATAGAGGTCCCAAGAAGATCTATACATTGTTTTCAAACATTTCTGTGAACATCAAAAAGTTCACAATCTTTAAAATCTTGTTAAAATGCACTGAAATCTTGAATTATTTTCAAATGTAGTTGAACAAACAAGTTAATAAAACAATGTCGTTGGTATATAGAGGTCCCAAGAAGATCTATACGTTGTTTTCAAACATTTCTGTGAACGTTAAAAAGTTCACAATATTTAAAATCTTGTTAAAAACCACAGAAAACATGAATTATTTTCAAACGATTTTGACGAAACTAGTTAATAAAACAATGTCGTTGGTATATAGAGGTTCCAAGAAGATCAATACATTGTTTGAAGACATTTCTGTAAAAGTCAAAAACTACACAATCTTTAGAATCTTGTTAAAATGCACCGAAAACATGAATTATTTTCAAGGGATTATGACGAAACTAGTTAATAAAACATTGTCGTTGGTATATAGTGGTTCCAAGAAGATCAATACATTGTTTTCAGACATTTTTGTGAACATCAAAAAGTTCACAATCTTTAAAATTTTGTTAAAATGCACTGAAATCATGAATTATTTTCAAATGTAGTTGAACAAACAAGTTAATAAAACATTGTCGTTGGTATATAGAGGTCCCAAGAAGATCAATACATTGTTTTCAAACTTTTCTGTGAACGTCAAAAAGTTCACAATCTTTAAAATCTTGTTAAAATGCGCATAAAACATGAATTATTTTCAAATAATGTTGAACAAACAAGTTAATAAAACAATGTCGTTGGTATATAGAGGTCCCAAGAAGATCAATACCTTCTTTTCAGACATTTCTGTGAACGTCAAAAAGTTCACAATCTTTAAAATCTTGTTAAAATGCGCTGAAATCATGAATTATTTTCAAAGTATTTTGACGAAAAAAGTTAATAAAATATTGTGGTTGGTATATAGAGGTCTCAAGAAGATCAATACATTGTTTTAAGTCATTTCTGTAAACGTCAAAAAGTTCACAATCTTTAAAATCTGGTTAAAATACGCAGAAAACATGAATTATTTTCAAGGGATTTTGACGAAACAAGTTAATAAAGTATTGTCGTTGGTATATAGAGGTCCCAAGAAGATCAATACATTGTTTTCAGACATTTCTGTGAACATCAAAAAGTTCACAATCTTTAAAATTTTGTTAAAATGGGTTGAAATTATGAATTATTTTCAAATGTAGTTGAACAAACAAGTTAATAAAACATTGTCGTTGGTATATAGAGGTCCCAAGAAGTTCAATACATTGTTTCAAACATTTCTGTGAACGTAAAAAAGTTCACAATCTTTAAAATCTTGTTAAAATGCGCAGAAAACATGAATTATTTTCAAATAAAGTTGAACAAACAAGTTAATAAAACATTGTCGTTGGTATATAGAGGTCCCAAGAAAATCAATACATTGTTTTAAGACATTTCTGTGAACGTCAAAAAGTTCACAATCTTTAAAATCTTCTTAAAATACGCTGAAATCATGAATTATTTTCAAAGGATTTTGACGAAACAAGTTAATAAAGTATTGTCGTTGGTATATAGAGGTCCCAAGAAGATCAATACATTGTTTTCAGACATTTCTGTTAACATCAAAAAGTTCAATCTTTAAAATCTTGTTAAAATACGCAGAAAACATGAATTATTTTCAAGGGATTTTGCCGAAACTAGTTAATAAAACATTGTCGTTATTATATAGTTGTACCAAGAAGATCAATACATTATTTTCAGACATTTTTGTGAACATCAAAAAGTTCACAATCTTTAAAATCTTGATAAAATGTGCTGAAATCATGAATTATTTTCATATATAGTTGAACAAACAAGTTAATAAAACATTGTCGTTGGTATATAGAGGTCCCAAGAAGATCAATACTTTGTTTTCAGACATTTCTGTGAACGTCAAAAAGTTCACAATTTTTAAAATCTTGTTAAAATGCGCAGAAAACATGAATTATTTTCAAGGGATTTTGACGAAACTAGTTAATAAAACATTGTCGTTGGTATATAGAGGTTCCAAGAAGATCAATACATTGTTTTCAGACATTTCTTAAAACGTCAAAATGTTCACAATTTTTAAAATCTTGTTAAAATGCGCAGAAAACATGAATTATTTTCAAATAAAGTTAAACAAACAAGTTAATAAAACAATGTCGTTGGTATATAGAGGTCCCAAGAAGATCAATACCTTGTTTTCAGACATTTCTGTGAACATCAAAAAGTTCACAATCTTTAAAATCTTGTTAAAATGCGCTGAAATTATGAATTATTTTCAAATGTAGTTGAACAAACAAGTTAATAAAACATTGTCGTTGGTATATAGAGGTCCCAAGAAGTTCAATACATTGTTTTCAAACATTTCTATGAACGTAAAAATATTCACAATCTTTAAAATCTTGTTAAAATGCGCCGAAAACATGAATTATTTTCAAATAAAGTTGAACAAACAAGTTAATAAAACATTGTCGTTGGTATATAGTGGTTCCAAGAAAATCAATACGTTGTTTTCAGACATTTCTGTGAACGTCAAAAAGTCCACAATCTTTAAAATCTTGTTAAAATGCGCAGAAAACAAGAATTATTTTCAAGGGATTTTGACGAAACTAGTTAATAAAACATTGTCGTTGGTATATAGAGGTTCCAAGAAGATCAATACATTGTTTTCAGACATTTCTTTAAACGTCAAAATGTTCACAATTTTTAAAATCTTGTTAAAATGCGCAGAAAACTAGAATTATATTCAAATGTAGTTGAACCAACAAGTTAATAAAACTTTGTCGTTGGTATATAGAGGTCCCAAGAAGATCTATACATTGTTTTCAAACATTTTTGTGAACGTCAAAAAGTTCACAATCTTTAAAATCTTGTTAAAATGCGCAGAAACCTTGAATTATTTTCAAAGGATTTTTACGAAACAAGTTAATAAAACAATGTCGTTGGTATATAGAGATCGCAAGAAGATCAATACTTTGTTTTCAGACATTTCTGTGAACATCAAAAAGTTCACAATCTTTAAAATTTTGTTAAAATGCGCTGAAATCATGAATTATTTTCAAATGTAGTTGAACAAACAAGTTAATAAAACATTGTCGTTGGTATATAGAGGTCCCAAGAAGATCAATACATTGTTTTCAAACTTTTCTGTGAACGTCAAAAAGTTCACAATCTTTAAAATCTTGTTAAAATGCGCATAAAACATGAATTGTTTTCAAATAATGTTGAACAAACAAGTTAATAAAACAATTTCGTTGGAATATAGAGGTCCCAAGAAAATCAATACCTTCTTTTCAGACATTTCTGTGAACGTCAAAAAGTTTACAATCTTTAAAATCTTGTTAAAATGCGCTGAAATCATGAATTATTTTCAAAGTATTTTGACGAAACAAGTTAATAAAATATTTTGGTTGGTATATAGAGGTCTCAAGAAGATCAATACATTGTTTTCAGTCATTTCTGTAAACGTCAAAAAGTTCACAATCTTTAAAATCTGGTTAAAATACGCAGAAAACATGAATTATTTTCAAGGGATTTTGACGAAACAAGTTAATAAAGTATTGTCGTTGGTATATAGAGGTCCCAAGAAGATCAATACATTGTTTTCAGACATTTCTGTGAACATCAAAAAGTTCACAATCTTTAAAATTTTGTTAAAATGGGCTGAAATTATGAATTATTTTCAAATGTAGTTGAACAAACAAGTTAATAAAACATTTTGGTTGGTATATAGAGGTCCCAAGAAGTTCAATACATTGTTTCAAACATTTCTGTGAACGTAAAAAAGTTCACAATCTTTAAAATCTTTTTAAAATGCGCAGAAACCATAAATTATTTTCAAAGGATTTTGACGAAACAAGTTAATAAAACATTGTCGTTGGTATATAGAGGTCCCAAGAAGATCTATACATTGTTTTCAAACATTTCTGTGAACATCAAAAAGTTCACAATCTTTAAAATCTTGTTAAAATGCGCTGAAATCATGAATTATTTTCAAATGTAGTTGACCAAACAAGTTAATAAAACATTGTCGTTGGTATATAGAGGTCCCAAGAAGATCTATACATTGTTTTCAAACATTTCTGTGAACATCAAAAAGTTCACAATCTTTAAAATCTTGTTAAAATGCGCTGAAATCATGAATTATTTTCAAATGTAGTTGACCAAACAAGTTAATAAAACATTGTCGTTGGTATATAGAGGTCCCAAGAAGATCTATACATTGTTTTCAAACATTTCTGTGAACGTCAAAAATTTCACAATCTTTAAAATCTTGTTAAAAACCATAGAAAACATGAATTATTTTCAAAGGTAGTTGAACCAACAAGTTAATAAAACATTGTCGTTGGTATATAGAGGTTCCAAGAAGATCAATACATTGTTTTCAAACTTTTCTATGAACGTCAAAAAGTTCATAATCTTTAAAATCTTGTTAAAATGCGCATAAAACATGAATTATTTTCAAGGGATTTTGACGAAACTAGTTAATAGAACAATGTCGTTGGTATATAGAGGTTCCAAGAAGATCAATACATTGTTTGAAGACATTTCTGTAAAAGTCAAAAACTTCACAATCTTTAGAATCTTTTTAAAATGCGCCGAAAACATGAATTATTTTCAAGGGATTTTGACGAAACTAGTTAATAAAACATTGTCGTTGGTATATACTGGTTCCAAGAAGATAAATACATTGTTTTCAAACATTTCTGTGAACGTCATAAAGTTCATAATCTTTAAAATCTTGTTAAAATGCGCTGAAATCATGAATTATTTTCAAATGTAGTTGAACAAACAAGTTAATAAAACAATGTCGTTGGTATATAGAGGTCCCAAGAAGATCTATACATTGTTTTCAAACATTTCTGTGAACATCAAAAAGTTCACAATCTTTAAAATCTTGTTAAAATGCGCTGAAATCATGAATTATTTTCAAATGTAGTTGAACAAACAAGTTAATAAAACAATGTCGTTGGTATATAGAGGTTCCAAGAAGATCAATACATTGTTTGAAGACATTTCTGTAAAAGTCAAAAACTTCACAATCTTTAAAATCTTTTTAAAATGCGCCGAAAACATGAATTATTTTCAAGGGATTTTGACGAAACTAGTTAATAAAACATTGTCGTTGGTATATAGTGGTTCCAAGAAGATAAATACATTGTTTTCAAACATTTCTGTGAACGTCATAAAGTTCACAATCTTTAAAATCTTGTTAAAATGCGCTGAAATCATGAATTATTTTCAAATGTAGTTGAACAAGCAAGTTAATAAAACATTGTCGTTGGTATATAGAGGTCCCAAGAAGATCAATACATTGTTTTCAAACATTTCTGTGAACGTCAAAAAGTTCACAATCTTTAAAATCTTGTTAAAATGCGCAGAAAACATGAATTATTTTCAAATAAAGTTGAACAAACAAGTTAATAAAACAATGTCGTTGGTATATAGCGGTCCCAAAAAGATCAATACCTTGTTTTCAGACATTTCTGTGAACGTCATAAAGTTCACAATCTTTAAAATCTTGTTAAAATGCGCTGAAATCATGAATTATTTTCAAAGGATTTTGACGAAACAAGTTAATAAAACATTGTCGTTGGTATATAGAGGTCCCAAGAAGATCTATACATTGTTTTCAAACATATCTGTGAACGTCAAAAAGTTCGCAATCTTTAAAATCTTGTTAAAAACCACAGAAAACATGAATTATTTTCAAATAAAGTTGAACAAACAAGTTAATAAAACAATGCCGTTGGTATATAGCGGTCCCAAGAAGATCAATACCTTGTTTTCAGACATTTCTGTGAACGTCATGAAGTTCACAATCTTTAAAATCTTGTTAAAATGCGCTGAAATCATGAATTATTTTCAAAGGATTTTGACGAAACAAGTTAATAAAACATTGTCGTTGGTATATAGAGGTCCCAAGAAGATCTATACATTGTTTTCAAACATTTCTGTGAACGTCAAAAAGTTCGCAATCTTTAAAATCTTGTTAAAAACCACAGAAAACATGAATTATTTTCAAATAAAGTTGAACAAACAAGTTAATAAATCATTGTCGTTGGTATATAGAGGTTCCAAGAAGATCAATACATTGTTTTCAAACATTTCTGTGAACGTCATAAAGTTCACAATCTTTAAAATCTTGTTAAAATGCGCTGAAATCATGAATTATTTTCAAATGTAGTTGACCAAACAAGTAAATAAAACATTGTCGTTGGTATATAAAGGTCCCAAGAAGATCTATACATTTTTTTCAAACATTTCTGTGAACGTCAAAAAGTTCACAATCTTTAAAATCGTGTTAAAAACCACAGAAAACATGAATTATTTTCAATGGATTTTGACGAAACTAGTTAATAAAACAATGTCATTGGTATATAGAGGTTCCAAGAAGATCAATACATTGTTTGAAGACATTTCTGTAAAAGTCAAAAACTTCACAATCTTTAGAATCTTTTTAAAATGCGCCGAAAACTTGAATTATTTTCAAGGGATTTTGACGAAACTAGTAAATAAAACATTGTCGTTGGTATATAGAGGTCCCAAGAAGATCAATACATTGTTTTCAAACATTTCTGTGAACGTCAAAAAGTTCACAATCTTTAAAATCTTGTTAAAATGCGCTGAAATCATGAATTATTTTCAAAAGTAGTTGACCAAACAAGTTAATAAAAATTGTCGTTGGTATATAGAGGTCCCAAGAAGATCTATACATTGTTTTCAAACATTTCTGTGATCGTCAAAAAGTTCACAATCTTTAAAATCTTGTTAAAAACCACAGAAAACATGAATTATTTTCAAAGGATTTTGACGAAACTAGTTAATAAAACATTGTCGTTGGTATATAGTGGTTCCAAGAAGATAAATACATTGTTTTCAAACATTTCTGTGAACGTCATAAAGTTCACAATCTTTAAAATCTTGTTAAAAACCACAGAAAACATGAATTATTTTCAAAGAATTTTGACGAAACTAGTTAATAAAACAATGTCGTTGGTATATAGAGGTTCCAAGAAGATCAATACATTGTTTGAAGACATTTCTGTAAAAGTCAAAAACTTCACAATCTTTAGAAACTTTTTAAAATGCGCCGAAAACATGAATTATTTTCAAGGGATTTTAACGAACCTAGTTAATAAAACATTGTCGTTGGTATATAGTGGTTCCAAGAAGACAAATACATTGTTTTCAAACATTTCTGTGAACGTCATAAAGTTCACAATCTTTAAAATCTTTTTAAAAACCACAGAAAACATGAATTATTTTCAAAGGATTTTGACGAAACAAGTTAATAAAACATTGTCGTTGGTATATAGAGGTCCCAAGAAGATAAATACATTGTTTTCAAACATTTCTGTGAACGTCATAAAGTTCACAATCTTTAAAATCTTGTTAAAAACCACAGAAAACATGAATTATTTTCAAAGGATTTTGACGAAACTAGTTAATAAAACAAAGTCGTTGGTATATAGAGGTTCCAAGAAGATCAATACATTGTTTGAAGACATTTATGTAAAAGTCAAAAACTTCACAATCTTTAGAATCTTTTTAAAATGCGCCGAAAACATGAATTATTTTCAAGGGATTTTGACGAAACTAGTTAATAAAACATTGTCGTTGGTATATAGAGGTTCCAAGAAGATCAATACATTGTTTGAAGACATTTCTGTAAAAGTCAAAAACTTCACAATCTTTAAAATCTTGTTAAAAACCACAGAAAACATGAATTATTTTCAAAGGATTTTGACGAAACTAGTTAATATAACATTGTCGTTGGTATATAGTGGTTCCAAGAAGATCTATACATTGTTTTCAAACATTTCTGTGAACGTCATAAAGTTCAAAATCTTTAAAATCTTGTTAAAATGCGCTGAAATCATGAATTATTTTCAAATTAAGTCGAACAAACAAGTTAATAAAACAATGTCGTTGGTATATAGAGGTTCCAAGAAGATCAATACATTGTTTGAAGACATTTCTGTAAAAGTCAAAAACTTCACAATCTTTAGAATCTTTTTAAAATGCGCCGAAAACATGAATTATTTTTCAAGGGATTTTAACGAACCTAGTTAATAAAACATTGTCGTGGGTATATAGTGGTTCCAAGAAGATAAATACATTGTTTTCAAACATTTCTGTGAACGTCATAAAGTTCACAATCTTTAAAATCTTGTTAAAAACCACAGAAAACATGAATTATTTTCAAAGGATTTTGACGAAACAAGTTAATAAAACATTGTCGTTGGTATATAGAGGTCCCAAGAAGATAAATACATTGTTTTCAAACATTTCTGTGAACGTCAAAAAGTTCACAATCTTTAAAATCTTGTTAAAATGCGCAGAAAACATGAATTATTTTCAAGGGATTTTGACGAAACTAGTTAATAAAACAATGTCGTTGGTATATAGAGGTTCCAAGAAGATCAATACATTGTTTGAAGACATTTCTGTAAAAGTCAAAAACTTCACAATCTTTAGAATCTTTTTAAAATGCGCCGAAAACATGAATTATTTTTAAGGGATTTTGACGAAACTAGTTAATAAAACATTGTCGTTGGTATATATTGGTTCCAAGAAGATAAATACATTGTTTTCAAACATTTCTGTGAACGTCATAAAGTTCACAATCTTTAAAATCTTGTTAAAAACCACAGAAAACATGAATTATTTTCAAAGGATTTTGACGAAACTAGTTAATAAAACAATGTCGTTGGTATATAGAGGTCCCAAGAAGATAAATACATTGTTTTCAAACAATTCTGTGAACGTCATAAAGTTCACAATCTTTAAAATCTTGTTAAAAACCACAGAAAACATGAATTATTTTCAAAGGATTTTGACGAAACTAGTTAATAAAACAAAGTCGTTGGTATATAGAGGTTCCAAGAAGATCAATACATTGTTTGAAGACATTTCTGTAAAAGTCAAAAACTTCACAATCTTTAGAATCTTTTTAAAATGCGCCGAAAACATGAATTATTTTCAAGGGATTTTGACGAAACTAGTAAATAAAACATTGTCGTTGGTATATAGAGGTCCCAAGAAGATCAATACATTGTTTTCAAACATTTCTGTGAACGTCAAAAAGTTCACAATCTTTAAAATCTTGTTAAAATGCGCTGAAATCATGAATTATTTTCAAAAGTAGTTGACCAAACAAGTTAATAAAAATTGTCGTTGGTATATAGAGGTCCCAAGAAGATCTATACATTGTTTTCAAACATTTCTGTGATCGTCAAAAAGTTCACAATCTTTAAAATCTTGTTAAAAACCATAGAAAACATGAATTATTTTCAAAGGTAGTTGAACCAACAAGTTAATAAAACATTGTCGTTGGTATATAGAGGTTCCAAGAAGATCAATACATTGTTTTCAAACTTTTCTATGAACGTCAAAAAGTTCATAATCTTTAAAATCTTGTTAAAATGCGCATAAAACATGAATTATTTTCTTGGGATTTTGACGAAACTAGTTAATAGAACAATGTCGTTGGTATATAGAGGTTCCAAGAAGATCAATACATTGTTTGAAGACATTTCTGTAAAAGTCAAAAACTTCACAATCTTTAGAATCTTTTTAAAATGCGCCGAAAACATAAATTATTTTCAAGGGATTTTGACGAAACTAGTTAATAAAACATTGTCGTTGGTATATATTGGTTCCAAGAAGATAAATACATTGTTTTCAAACATTTCTGTGAACGTCATAAAGTTCACAATCTTTAAAATCTTGTTAAAAACCACAGAAAACATGAATTATTTTCAAAGGATTTTGACGAAACAAGTTAATAAAACATTGTCGTTGGTATATAGAGGTCCCAAGAAGATCTATACATTGTTTTCAAACATTTCTGTGAACGTCAAAAAGTTCGCAATCTTTAAAATCTTGTTAAAAACCACAGAAAACATGAATTATTTTCAAATAAAGTTGAACAAACAAGTTAATAAATCATTGTCGTTGGTATATAGAGGTTCCAAGAAGATCAATACATTGTTTTCAAACATTTCTGTGAACGTCATAAAGTTCACAATCTTTAAAATCTTGTTAAAATGCGCTGAAATCATGAATTATTTTCAAATGTAGTTGACCAAACAAGTAAATAAAACATTGTCGTTGGTATATAAAGGTCCCAAGAAGATCTATACATTTTTTTCAAACATTTCTGTGAACGTCAAAAAGTTCACAATCTTTAAAATCTTGTTAAAAACCACAGAAAACATGAATTATTTTCAATGGATTTTGACGAAACTAGTTAATAAAACAATGTCATTGGTATATAGAGGTTCCAAGAAGATCAATACATTGTTTGAAGACATTTCTGTAAAAGTCAAAAACTTCACAATCTTTAGAATCTTTTTAAAATGCGCCGAAAACTTGAATTATTTTCAAGGGATTTTGACGAAACTAGTAAATAAAACATTGTCGTTGGTATATAGAGGTCCCAAGAAGATCAATACATTGTTTTCAAACATTTCTGTGAACGTCAAAAAGTTCACAATCTTTAAAATCTTGTTAAAATGCGCTGAAATCATGAATTATTTTCAAAAGTAGTTGACCAAACAAGTTAATAAAAATTGTCGTTGGTATATAGAGGTCCCAAGAAGATCTATACATTGTTTTCAAACATTTCTGTGATCGTCAAAAAGTTCACAATCTTTAAAATCTTGTTAAAAACCACAGAAAACATGAATTATTTTCAAAGGATTTTGACGAAACTAGTTAATAAAACATTGTCGTTGGTATATAGTGGTTCCAAGAAGATAAATACATTGTTTTCAAACATTTCTGTGAACGTCATAAAGTTCACAATCTTTAAAATCTTGTTAAAAACCACAGAAAACATGAATTATTTTCAAAGAATTTTGACGAAACTAGTTAATAAAACAATGTCGTTGGTATATAGAGGTTCCAAGAAGATCAATACATTGTTTGAAGACATTTCTGTAAAAGTCAAAAACTTCACAATCTTTAGAAACTTTTTAAAATGCGCCGAAAACATGAATTATTTTCAAGGGATTTTAACGAACCTAGTTAATAAAACATTGTCGTTGGTATATAGTGGTTCCAAGAAGACAAATACATTGTTTTCAAACATTTCTGTGAACGTCATAAAGTTCACAATCTTTAAAATCTTGTTAAAAACCACAGAAAACATGAATTATTTTCAAAGGATTTTGACGAAACAATTTAATAAAACATTGTCGTTGGTATATAGAGGTCCCAAGAAGATAAATACATTGTTTTCAAACATTTCTGTGAACGTCATAAAGTTCACAATCTTTAAAATCTTGTTAAAAACCACAGAAAACATGAATTATTTTCAAAGGATTTTGACGAAACTAGTTAATAAAACAAAGTCGTTGGTATATAGAGGTTCCAAGAAGATCAATACATTGTTTGAAGACATTTATGTAAAAGTCAAAAACTTCACAATCTTTAGAATCTTTTTAAAATGCGCCGAAAACATGAATTATTTTCAAGGGATTTTGACGAAACTAGTTAATAAAACATTGTCGTTGGTATATAGAGGTTCCAAGAAGATCAATACATTGTTTGAAGACATTTCTGTAAAAGTCAAAAACTTCACAATCTTTAAAATCTTGTTAAAAACCACAGAAAACATGAATTATTTTCAAAGGATTTTGACGAAACTAGTTAATATAACATTGTCGTTGGTATATAGTGGTTCCAAGAAGATCTATACATTGTTTTCAAACATTTCTGTGAACGTCATAAAGTTCAAAATCTTTAAAATCTTGTTAAAATGCGCTGAAATCATGAATTATTTTCAAATTAAGTCGAACAAACAAGTTAATAAAACAATGTCGTTGGTATATAGAGGTTCCAAGAAGATCAATACATTGTTTGAAGACATTTCTGTAAAAGTCAAAAACTTCACAATCTTTAGAATCTTTTTAAAATGCGCCGAAAACATGAATTATTTTTCAAGGGATTTTAACGAACCTAGTTAATAAAACATTGTCGTGGGTATATAGTGGTTCCAAGAAGATAAATACATTGTTTTCAAACATTTCTGTGAACGTCATAAAGTTCACAATCTTTAAAATCTTGTTAAAAACCACAGAAAACATGAATTATTTTCAAAGGATTTTGACGAAACAAGTTAATAAAACATTGTCGTTGGTATATAGAGGTCCCAAGAAGATAAATACATTGTTTTCAAACATTTCTGTGAACGTCAAAAAGTTCACAATCTTTAAAATCTTGTTAAAATGCGCAGAAAACATGAATTATTTTCAAGGGATTTTGACGAAACTAGTTAATAAAACAATGTCGTTGGTATATAGAGGTTCCAAGAAGATCAATACATTGTTTGAAGACATTTCTGTAAAAGTCAAAAACTTCACAATCTTTAGAATCTTTTTAAAATGCGCCGAAAACATGAATTATTTTCAAGGGATTTTGACGAAACTAGTTAATAAAACATTGTCGTTGGTATATATTGGTTCCAAGAAGATAAATACATTGTTTTCAAACATTTCTGTGAACGTCATAAAGTTCACAATCTTTAAAATCTTGTTAAAAACCACAGAAAACATGAATTATTTTCAAAGGATTTTGACGAAACTAGTTAATAAAACAATGTCGTTGGTATATAGAGGTTCCAAGAAGATCAATACATTGTTTGAAGACATTTCTGTAAAAGTCAAAAACTTCACAATCTTTAGAATCTTTTTAAAATGCGCCGAAAACATGAATTATTTTCAAGGGATTTTGACGAAACTAGTTAATAAAACATTGTCGTTGGTATATAGTGGTTCCAAGAAGATAAATACATTGTTTTCAAACATTTCTGTGAACGTCATAAAGTTCACAATCTTTAAAATCTTGTTAAAAACCACAGAAAACATGAATTATTTTCAAAGGATTTTGACGAAACAAGTTAATAAAACATTGTCGTTGGTATATAGAGGTCCCAAGAAGATAAATACATTGTTTTCAAACATTTCTGTGAACGTCATAAAGTTCACAATCTTTAAAATCTTGTTAAAATGCGCTGAAATCATGAATTATTTTCAAATGTAGTTGACCAAACAAGTTAATCAAACATTGTCGTTGGTATATAAAGGTCCCAAGAAGATCTATACATTTTTTTCAAACATTTCTGTGAACGTCAAAAAGTTCACAATCTTTAAAATCTTGTTAAAATGCGCAGAAAACATGAATTATTTTCAAGGGATTTTGACGAAACTAGTTAATAAAACAATGTCGTTGGTATATAGAGGTTCCAAGAAGATCAATACATTGTTTGAAGACATTTATGTAAAAGTCAAAAACTTCACAATCTTTAGAATCTTTTTAAAATGCGCCGAAAACATGAATTATTTTCAAGGGATTTTGACGAAACTAGTTAATAAAACAATGTCGTTGGTATATAGTGGTTCCAAGAAGATAAATACATTGTTTTCAAACATTTCTGTGAACGTCATAAAGTTCACAATCTTTAAAATCTTGTTAAAATGCGCTGAAATCATGAATTATTTTCAAATGTAGTTGACCAAACAAGTAAATAAAACATTGTCGTTGGTATATAAAGGTCCCAAGAAGATCTATACATTTTTTTCAAACATTTCTGTGAACGTCAAAAAGTTCACAATCTTTAAAATCTTGTTTAAAACCACAGAAAACATGAATTATTTTCAATGGATTTTGACGAAACTAGTTAATAAAACAATGTCGTTGGTATATAGAGGTTCCAAGAAGATCAATACATTGTTTGAAGACATTTCTGTAAAAGTCAAAAACTTCACAATCTTTAGAATCTTTTTAAAATGCGCCGAAAACATGAATTATTTTCAAGGGATTTTAACGAACCTAGTTAATAAAACATTGTCGTTGGTATATAGTGGTTCCAAGAAGATAAATACATTGTTTTCAAACATTTCTGTGAACGTCATAAAGTTCACAATCTTTAAAATCTTGTTAAAAACCACAGAAAACATGAATTATTTTCAAAAGATTTTGACGAAACAAGTTAATAAAACATTGTCGTTGCTATATAGAGGTCCCAAGAAGATAAATACATTGTTTTCAAACATTTCTGGGAACGTCATAAAGTTCACAATCTTTAAAATCTTGTTAAAATGCGCTGAAATCATGAATTATTTTCAAAAGTAGTTGACCAAACAAGTTAATAAAAATTGTCGTTGGTATATAGAGGTCCCAAGAAGATCTATACATTGTTTTCAAACATTTCTGTGATCGTCAAAAAGTTCACAATCTTTAAAATCTTGTTAAAAACCACAGAAAACATGAATTATTTTCAAAGGATTTTGACGAAACAAGTTAATAAAACATTGTCGTTGGTATATAGAGGTCCCAAGAAGATAAATACATTGTTTTCAAACATTTCTGTGAACGTCATAAAGTTCACAATCTTTAAAATCTTGTTAAAAACCACATAAAACATGAATTATTTTCAAAGGATTTTGACGAAACTAGTTAATAAAACAAAGTCGTTGGTATATAGAGGTTCCAAGAAGATCAATACATTGTTTGAAGACATTTATGTAAAAGTCAAAAACTTCACAATCTTTAGAATCTTTTTAAAATGCGCCGAAAACATGAATTATTTTCAAGGGATTTTGACGAAACTAGTTAATAAAACATTGTCGTTGGTATATAGAGGTCCCAAGAAGATCAATACATTGTAATCAAACATTTCTGTGAACGTCAAAAAGTTCACAATCTTTAAAATCTTTTTAAAATGCGCCGAAAACATGAATTATTTTCAAGGGATTTTGACGAAACTAGTTAATAAAACATTGTCGTTGGTATATAGTGGTTCCAAGAAGATAAATACATTGTTTTCAAACATTTCTGTGAACGTCATAAAGTTCACAATCTTTAAAATCTTGTTAAAATGCGCTGAAATCATGAATTATTTTCAAATGTAGTTGACCAAACAAGTTAATAAAACATTGTCGTTGGTATATAAAGGTCCCAAGAAGATCTATACATTGTTTTCAAACATTTCTGTGAACGTCAAAAAGTTCACAATCTTTAAAATCTTGTTAAAAACCACAGAAAACATGAATTATTTTCAAAGGATTTTGACGAAACTAGTTAATAAAACAATGTCGTTGGTATTTAGAGGTTCCAAGAAGATCAATACATTGTTTGAAGACATTTCTGTAAAAGTCAAAAACTTCACAATCTTTAGAATCTTTTTAAAATGCGCCGAAAACATGAATTATTTTCAAGGGATTTTGACGAAACTAGTTAATAAAACATTGTCGTTGGTATATAGAGGTCCCAAGAAGATCAATACATTGTTTTCAAACATTTCTGTGAACGTTAAAAAGTTCACAATCTTTAAAATCTTGTTAAAATGCGCAGAAAACATGAATTATTTTCAAGGGATTTTGACGAAACTAGTTAATAAAACAATGTCGTTGGTATATAGAGGTTCCATGAAGATCAATACAATGTTTGAAGACATTTCTGTAAAAGTCAAAAACTTCACAATCTTTAGAATCCTGTTAAAATGCGCCGAAAACATGAATTATTTTCAAGGGATTTTGACGAAACTAGTTAATAAAACATTGTCGTTGGTATATAGTGGTTCCAAGAAGATCAATACATTGTTTTCAGACATTTTTGTGAACATCAAAAAGTTCACAATCTTTAAAATCTTTTTAAAATGCGCTGAAATCATTAATTATTTTCAAATGTAGTTGACCAAACAAGTTAATTAAACATTGTCGTTGGTATATAGAGGTCCCAAGAAGATAAATACATTGTTTTCAAACATTTCTGTGAACGTCATAAAGTTCACAATCTTTAAAATCTTGTTAAAAACCACAGAAAACATGAATTATTTTCAAAGGATTTTGACGAAACAAGTTAATAAAACAATGTCGTTGGTATATAGAGGTTCCAAGAAGATCAATACATTGTTTGAAGACATTTCTGTAAAAGTAAAAAACTTCACAATCTTTAGAATCTTGTTAAAATGCGCGGAAAACATGAATTATTTTCAAATGTAGTTGACGAAACAAGTTAATAAAATATTGTCGTTGGTATATAGAGGTTTCAAGAAGATCAATACATTGTTTTCAAACATTTCTGTAAACGTCAAAAAGTTCACCATCTTTAAAATCTTGTTAAAATACGCAGAAAACATGAATTATTTTCAAGGGATTTTGACGAAACAAGTTAATAAAGAATTGTCGTTGGTATATAGAGGTCCCAAGAAGATCAATACATTGTTTTCAAACATTTCTGTGAACGTCATAAAGTTCACAATCTTTAAAATCTTGTTAAAAACCACAGAAAACATGAATTATTTTCAAAGGATTTTGACGAAACAAGTTAATAAAACATTGTCGTTGGTATATAGAGGTCCCTAGAAGATAAATACATTGTTTTCAAACAATTCTGTGAACGTCATAAAGTTCACAATCTTTAAAATCTTGTTAAAAACCACAGAAAACATGAATTATTTTCAAAGGATTTTGACGAAACTAGTTAATAAAACAAAGTCGTTGGTATATAGAGGTTCCAAGAAGATCAATACATTGTTTGAAGACATTTCTGTAAAAGTCAAAAACTTCACAATCTTTAGAATCTTTTTAAAATGCGCCGAAAACATGAATTATTTTCAAGGGATTTTGACGAAACTAGTTAATAAAACATTGTCGTTGGTATATAGAGGTCCCAAGAAGATCAATACATTGTTTTCAAACATTTCTGTGAACGTCAAAAAGTTCACAATCTTTAAAATCTTGTTAAAATGCGCAGAAAACATGAATTATTTTCAAGGGATTTTGACGAAACTAATAAAACAATGTCGTTGGTATATAGAGGTTCCAAGAAGATCAATACATTGTTTGAAGACATTTCTGTAAAAGTCAAAAACTTCACAATCTTTAAAATCTTGTTAAAATGCGCCGAAAACATGAATTATTTTCAAGGGATTTTGACGAAACTAGTTAATAAAACATTGTCGTTGGTATATAGTGGTTCCAAGAAGATAAATACATTGTTTTCAAACATTTCTGTGAACGTCATAAAGTTCACAATCTTTAAAATCTTGTTAAAATGCGCTGAAATCATGAATTATTTTCAAATGTAGTTGACCAAACAAGTTAATAAAACAATGTCGTTGGTATATAGCGGTCCCAAGAAGATCAATACCTTGTTTTCAGACATTTCTGTGAACGTCATGAAGTTCACAATCTTTAAAATCTTGTTAAAATGCGCTGAAATCATGAATTATTTTCAAAGGATTTTGACGAAACAAGTTAATAAAACATTGTCGTTGGTATATAGAGGTCCCAAGAAGATCTATACATTGTTTTCAAACATTTCTGTGAACGTCAAAAAGTTCGCAATTTTTAAAATCTTGTTAAAAACCACAGAAAACATGAATTATTTTCAAATAAAGTTGAACAAACAAGTTAATAAATCATTGTCGTTGGTATATAGAGGTTCCAAGAAGATCAATACATTGTTTTCAAACATTTCTGTGAACGTCATAAAGTTCACAATCTTTAAAATCTTGTTAAAATGCGCTGAAATCATGAATTATTTTCAAATGTAGTTGACCAAACAAGTAAATAAAACATTGTCGTTGGTATATAAAGGTCCCAAGAAGATCTATACATTTTTTTCAAACATTTCTGTGAACGTCAAAAAGTTCACAATCTTTAAAATCTTGTTAAAAACCACAGAAAACATGAATTATTTTCAATGGATTTTGACGAAACTAGTTAATAAAACAATGTCATTGGTATATAGAGGTTCCAAGAAGATCAATACATTGTTTGAAGACATTTCTGTAAAAGTCAAAAACTTCACAATCTTTAGAATCTTTTTAAAATGCGCCGAAAACTTGAATTATTTTCAAGGGATTTTGACGAAACTAGTAAATAAAACATTGTCGTTGGTATATAGAGGTCCCAAGAAGATCAATACATTGTTTTCAAACATTTCTATGAACGTCAAAAAGTTCACAATCTTTAAAATCTTGTTAAAATGCGCTGAAATCATGAATTATTTTCAAAAGTAGTTGACCAAACAAGTTAATAAAAATTGTCGTTGGTATATAGAGGTCCCAAGAAGATCTATACATTGTTTTCAAACATTTCTGTGATCGTCAAAAAGTTCACAATCTTTAAAATCTTGTTAAAAACCACAGAAAACATGAATTATTTTCAAAGGATTTTGACGAAACTAGTTAATAAAACATTGTCGTTGGTATATAGTGGTTCCAAGAAGATAAATACATTGTTTTCAAACATTTCTGTGAACGTCATAAAGTTCACAATCTTTAAAATCTTGTTAAAAACCACAGAAAACATGAATTATTTTCAAAGAATTTTGACGAAACTAGTTAATAAAACAATGTCGTTGGTATATAGAGGTTCCAAGAAGATCAATACATTGTTTGAAGACATTTCTGTAAAAGTCAAAAACTTCACAATCTTTAGAAACTTTTTAAAATGCGCCGAAAACATGAATTATTTTCAAGGGATTTTAACGAACCTAGTTAATAAAACATTGTCGTTGGTATATAGTGGTTCCAAGAAGACAAATACATTGTTTTCAAACATTTCTGTGAACGTCATAAAGTTCACAATCTTTAAAATCTTTTTAAAAACCACAGAAAACATGAATTATTTTCAAAGGATTTTGACGAAACAAGTTAATAAAACATTGTCGTTGGTATATAGAGGTCCCAAGAAGATAAATACATTGTTTTCAAACATTTCTGTGAACGTCATAAAGTTCACAATCTTTAAAATCTTGTTAAAAACCACAGAAAACATGAATTATTTTCAAAGGATTTTGACGAAACTAGTTAATAAAACAAAGTCGTTGGTATATAGAGGTTCCAAGAAGATCAATACATTGTTTGAAGACATTTATGTAAAAGTCAAAAACTTCACAATCTTTAGAATCTTTTTAAAATGCGCCGAAAACATGAATTATTTTCAAGGGATTTTGACGAAACTAGTTAATAAAACATTGTCGTTGGTATATAGAGGTTCCAAGAAGATCAATACATTGTTTGAAGACATTTCTGTAAAAGTCAAAAACTTCACAATCTTTAAAATCTTGTTAAAAACCACAGAAAACATGAATTATTTTCAAAGGATTTTGACGAAACTAGTTAATATAACATTGTCGTTGGTATATAGTGGTTCCAAGAAGATCTATACATTGTTTTCAAACATTTCTGTGAACGTCATAAAGTTCAAAATCTTTAAAATCTTGTTAAAATGCGCTGAAATCATGAATTATTTTCAAATTAAGTCGAACAAACAAGTTAATAAAACAATGTCGTTGGTATATAGAGGTTCCAAGAAGATCAATACATTGTTTGAAGACATTTCTGTAAAAGTCAAAAACTTCACAATCTTTAGAATCTTTTTAAAATGCGCCGAAAACATGAATTATTTTTCAAGGGATTTTAACGAACCTAGTTAATAAAACATTGTCGTGGGTATATAGTGGTTCCAAGAAGATAAATACATTGTTTTCAAACATTTCTGTGAACGTCATAAAGTTCACAATCTTTAAAATCTTGTTAAAAACCACAGAAAACATGAATTATTTTCAAAGGATTTTGACGAAACAAGTTAATAAAACATTGTCGTTGGTATATAGAGGTCCCAAGAAGATAAATACATTGTTTTCAAACATTTCTGTGAACGTCAAAAAGTTCACAATCTTTAAAATCTTGTTAAAATGCGCAGAAAACATGAATTATTTTCAAGGGATTTTGACGAAACTAGTTAATAAAACAATGTCGTTGGTATATAGAGGTTCCAAGAAGATCAATACATTGTTTGAAGACATTTCTGTAAAAGTCAAAAACTTCACAATCTTTAGAATCTTTTTAAAATGCGCCGAAAACATGAATTATTTTCAAGGGATTTTGACGAAACTAGTTAATAAAACATTGTCGTTGGTATATATTGGTTCCAAGAAGATAAATACATTGTTTTCAAACATTTCTGTGAACGTCATAAAGTTCACAATCTTTAAAATCTTGTTAAAAACCACAGAAAACATGAATTATTTTCAAAGGATTTTGACGAAACTAGTTAATAAAACAATGTCGTTGGTATATAGAGGTCCCAAGAAGATAAATACATTGCTTTCAAACAATTCTGTGAGCGTCATAAAGTTCACAATCTTTAAAATCTTGTTAAAAACCACAGAAAACATGAATTATTTTCAAAGGATTTTGACGAAACTAGTTAATAAAACAAAGTCGTTGGTATATAGAGGTTCCAAGAAGATCAATACATTGTTTGAAGACATTTCTGTAAAAGTCAAAAACTTCACAATCTTTAGAATCTTTTTAAAATGCGCCGAAAACATGAATTATTTTCAAGGGATTTTGACGAAACTAGTAAATAAAACATTGTCGTTGGTATATAGAGGTCCCAAGAAGATCAATACATTGTTTTCAAACATTTCTGTGAACGTCAAAAAGTTCACAATCTTTAAAATCTTGTTAAAATGCGCTGAAATCATGAATTATTTTCAAAAGTAGTTGACCAAACAAGTTAATAAAAATTGTCGTTGGTATATAGAGGTCCCAAGAAGATCTATACATTGTTTTCAAACATTTCTGTGATCGTCAAAAAGTTCACAATCTTTAAAATCTTGTTAAAAACCATAGAAAACATGAATTATTTTCAAAGGTAGTTGAACCAACAAGTTAATAAAACATTGTCGTTGGTATATAGAGGTTCCAAGAAGATCAATACATTGTTTTCAAACTTTTCTATGAACGTCAAAAAGTTCATAATCTTTAAAATCTTGTTAAAATGCGCATAAAACATGAATTATTTTCAAGGGATTTTGACGAAACTAGTTAATAGAACAATGTCGTTGGTATATAGAGGTTCCAAGAAGATCAATACATTGTTTGAAGACATTTCTGTAAAAGTCAAAAACTTCACAATCTTTAGAATCTTTTTAAAATGCGCCGAAAACATGAATTATTTTCAAGGGATTTTGACGAAACTAGTTAATAAAACATTGTCGTTGGTATATATTGGTTCCAAGAAGATAAATACATTGTTTTCAAACATTTCTGTGAACGTCATAAAGTTCACAATCTTTAAAATCTTGTTAAAAACCACAGAAAACATGAATTATTTTCAAAGGATTTTGACGAAACAAGTTAATAAAACATTGTCGTTGGTATATAGAGGTCCCAAGAAGATCTATACATTGTTTTCAAACATTTCTGTGAACGTCAAAAAGTTCGCAATCTTTAAAATCTTGTTAAAAACCACAGAAAACATGAATTATTTTCAAATAAAGTTGAACAAACAAGTTAATAAATCATTGTCGTTGGTATATAGAGGTTCCAAGAAGATCAATACATTGTTTTCAAACATTTCTGTGAACGTCATAAAGTTCACAATCTTTAAAATCTTGTTAAAATGCGCTGAAATCATGAATTATTTTCAAATGTAGTTGACCAAACAAGTAAATAAAACATTGTCGTTGGTATATAAAGGTCCCAAGAAGATCTATACATTTTTTTCAAACATTTCTGTGAACGTCAAAAAGTTCACAATCTTTAAAATCTTGTTAAAAACCACAGAAAACATGAATTATTTTCAATGGATTTTGACGAAACTAGTTAATAAAACAATGTCATTGGTATATAGAGGTTCCAAGAAGATCAATACATTGTTTGAAGACATTTCTGTAAAAGTCAAAAACTTCACAATCTTTAGAATCTTTTTAAAATGCGCCGAAAACTTGAATTATTTTCAAGGGATTTTGACGAAACTAGTAAATAAAACATTGTCGTTGGTATATAGAGGTCCCAAGAAGATCAATACATTGTTTTCAAACATTTCTGTGAACGTCAAAAAGTTCACAATCTATAAAATCTTGTTAAAATGCGCTGAAATCATGAATTATTTTCAAAAGTAGTTGACCAAACAAGTTAATAAAAATTGTCGTTGGTATATAGAGGTCCCAAGAAGATCTATACATTGTTTTCAAACATTTCTGTGATCGTCAAAAAGTTCACAATCTTTAAAATCTTGTTAAAAACCACAGAAAACATGAATTATTTTCAAAGGATTTTGACGAAACTAGTTAATAAAACATTGTCGTTGGTATATAGTGGTTCCAAGAAGATAAATACATTGTTTTCAAACATTTCTGTGAACGTCATAAAGTTCACAATCTTTAAAATCTTGTTAAAAACCACAGAAAACATGAATTATTTTCAAAGAATTTTGACGAAACTAGTTAATAAAACAATGTCGTTGGTATATAGAGGTTCCAAGAAGATCAATACATTGTTTGAAGACATTTCTGTAAAAGTCAAAAACTTCACAATCTTTAGAAACTTTTTAAAATGCGCCGAAAACATGAATTATTTTCAAGGGATTTTAACGAACCTAGTTAATAAAACATTGTCGTTGGTATATAGTGGTTCCAAGAAGACAAATACATTGTTTTCAAACATTTCTGTGAACGTCATAAAGTTCACAATCTTTAAAATCTTGTTAAAAACCACAGAAAACATGAATTATTTTCAAAGGATTTTGACGAAACAATTTAATAAAACATTGTCGTTGGTATATAGAGGTCCCAAGAAGATAAATACATTGTTTTCAAACATTTCTGTGAACGTCATAAAGTTCACAATCTTTAAAATCTTGTTAAAAACCACAGAAAACATGAATTATTTTCAAAGGATTTTGACGAAACTAGTTAATAAAACAAAGTCGTTGGTATATAGAGGTTCCAAGAAGATCAATACATTGTTTGAAGACATTTATGTAAAAGTCAAAAACTTCACAATCTTTAGAATCTTTTTAAAATGCGCCAAAAACATGAATTATTTTCAAGGGATTTTGACGAAACTAGTTAATAAAACATTGTCGTTGGTATATAGAGGTTCCAAGAAGATCAATACATTGTTTGAAGACATTTCTGTAAAAGTCAAAAACTTCACAATCTTTAAAATCTTGTTAAAAACCACAGAAAACATGAATTATTTTCAAAGGATTTTGACGAAACTAGTTAATATAACATTGTCGTTGGTATATAGTGGTTCCAAGAAGATCTATACATTGTTTTCAAACATTTCTGTGAACGTCATAAAGTTCAAAATCTTTAAAATCTTGTTAAAATGCGCTGAAATCATGAATTATTTTCAAATTAAGTCGAACAAACAAGTTAATAAAACAATGTCGTTGGTATATAGAGGTTCCAAGAAGATCAATACATTGTTTGAAGACATTTCTGTAAAAGTCAAAAACTTCACAATCTTTAGAATCTTTTTAAAATGCGCCGAAAACATGAATTATTTTTCAAGGGATTTTAACGAACCTAGTTAATAAAACATTGTCGTGGGTATATAGTGGTTCCAAGAAGATAAATACATTGTTTTCAAACATTTCTGTGAACGTCATAAAGTTCACAATCTTTAAAATCTTGTTAAAAACCACAGAAAACATGAATTATTTTCAAAGGATTTTGACGAAACAAGTTAATAAAACATTGTCGTTGGTATATAGAGGTCCCAAGAAGATAAATACATTGTTTTCAAACATTTCTGTGAACGTCAAAAAGTTCACAATCTTTAAAATCTTGTTAAAATGCGCAGAAAACATGAATTATTTTCAAGGGATTTTGACGAAACTAGTTAATAAAACAATGTCGTTGGTATATAGAGGTTCCAAGAAGATCAATACATTGTTTGAAGACATTTCTGTAAAAGTCAAAAACTTCACAATCTTTAGAATCTTTTTAAAATGCGCCGAAAACATGAATTATTTTCAAGGGATTTTGACGAAACTAGTTAATAAAACATTGTCGTTGGTATATATTGGTTCCAAGAAGATAAATACATTGTTTTCAAACATTTCTGTGAACGTCATAAAGTTCACAATCTTTAAAATCTTGTTAAAAACCACAGAAAACATGAATTATTTTCAAAGGATTTTGACGAAACTAGTTAATAAAACAATGTCGTTGGTATATAGAGGTTCCAAGAAGATCAATACATTGTTTGAAGACATTTCTGTAAAAGTCAAAAACTTCACAATCTTTAGAATCTTTTTAAAATGCGCCGAAAACATGAATTATTTTCAAGGGATTTTGACGAAACTAGTTAATAAAACATTGTCGTTGGTATATAGTGGTTCCAAGAAGATAAATACATTGTTTTCAAACATTTCTGTGAACGTCATAAAGTTCACAATCTTTAAAATCTTGTTAAAATGCGCTGAAATCATGAATTATTTTCAAATGTAGTTGACCAAACAAGTTAATCAAACATTGTCGTTGGTATATAAAGGTCCCAAGAAGATCTATACATTTTTTTCAAACATTTCTGTGAACGTCAAAAAGTTCACAATCTTTAAAATCTTGTTAAAATGCGCAGAAAACATGAATTATTTTCAAGGGATTTTGACGAAACTAGTTAATAAAACAATGTCGTTGGTATATAGAGGTTCCAAGAAGATCAATACATTGTTTGAAGACATTTATGTAAAAGTCAAAAACTTCACAATCTTTAGAATCTTTTTAAAATGCGCCGAAAACATGAATTATTTTCAAGGGATTTTGACGAAACTAGTTAATAAAACATTGTCGTTGGTATATAGTGGTTCCAAGAAGATAAATACATTGTTTTCAAACATTTCTGTGAACGTCATAAAGTTCACAATCTTTAAAATCTTGTTAAAATGCGCTGAAATCATGAATTATTTTCAAATGTAGTTGACCAAACAAGTAAATAAAACATTGTCGTTGGTATATAAAGGTCCCAAGAAGATCTATACATTTTTTTAAAACATTTCTGTGAACGTCAAAAAGTTCACAATCTTTAAAATCTTGTTTAAAACCACAGAAAACATGAATTATTTTCAATGGATTTTGACGAAACTAGTTAATAAAACAATGTCGTTGGTATATAGAGGTTCCAAGAAGATCAATACATTGTTTGAAGACATTTCTGTAAAAGTCAAAAACTTCACAATCTTTAGAATCTTTTTAAAATGCGCCGAAAACATGAATTATTTTCAAGGGATTTTAACGAACCTAGTTAATAAAACATTGTCGTTGGTATATAGTGGTTCCAAGAAGATAAATACATTGTTTTCAAACATTTCTGTGAACGTCATAAAGTTCACAATCTTTAAAATCTTGTTAAAAACCACAGAAAACATGAATTATTTTCAAAAGATTTTGACGAAACAAGTTAATAAAACATTGTCGTTGCTATATAGAGGTCCCAAGAAGATAAATACATTGTTTTCAAACATTTCTGTGAACGTCATAAAGTTCACAATCTTTAAAATCTTGTTAAAATGCGCTGAAATCATGAATTATTTTCAAAAGTAGTTGACCAAACAAGTTAATAAAAATTGTCGTTGGTATATAGAGGTCCCAAGAAGATCTATACATTGTTTTCAAACATTTCTGTGATCGTCAAAAAGTTCACAATCTTTAAAATCTTGTTAAAAACCACAGAAAACATGAATTATTTTCAAAGGATTTTGACGAAACAAGTTAATAAAACATTGTCGTTGGTATATAGAGGTCCCAAGAAGATAAATACATTGTTTTCAAACATTTCTGTGAACGTCATAAAGTTCACAATCTTTAAAATCTTGTTAAAAACCACATAAAACATGAATTATTTTCAAAGGATTTTGACGAAACTAGTTAATAAAACAAAGTCGTTGGTATATAGAGGTTCCAAGAAGATCAATACATTGTTTGAAGACATTTATGTAAAAGTCAAAAACTTCACAATCTTTAGAATCTTTTTAAAATGCGCCGAAAACATGAATTATTTTCAAGGGATTTTGACGAAACTAGTTAATAAAACATTGTCGTTGGTATATAGAGGTCCCAAGAAGATCAATACATTGTAATCAAACATTTCTGTGAACGTCAAAAAGTTCACAATCTTTAAAATCTTTTTAAAATGCGCCGAAAACATGAATTATTTTCAAGGGATTTTGACGAAACTAGTTAATAAAACATTGTCGTTGGTATATAGTGGTTCCAAGAAGATAAATACATTGTTTTCAAACATTTCTGTGAACGTCATAAAGTTCACAATCTTTAAAATCTTGTTAAAATGCGCTGAAATCATGAATTATTTTCAAGGGATTTTGACGAAACTAGTTAATAAAACAATGTCGTTGGTATATAGAGGTTCCAAGAAGATCAATACATTGTTTGAAGACATTTCTGTAAAAGTCAAAAACTTCACAATCTTTAAAATCTTTTTAAAATGCGGCGAAAACATGAATTATTTTCAAGGGATTTTGACGAAACTAGTTAATAAAACATTGTCGTTGGTATATAGTGGTTCCAAGAAGATAAATACATTGTTTTCAAACATTTCTGTGAACGTCATAAAGTTCACAATCTTTAAAATCTTGTTAAAATGCGCTGAAATCATGAATTATTTTCAAATGTAGTTGACCAAACAAGTTAATAAAACATTGTCGTTGGTATATAAAGGTCCCAAGAAGATCTATACATTGTTTTCAAACATTTCTGTGAACGTCAAAAAGTTCACAATCTTTAAAATCTTGTTAAAAACCACAGAAAACATGAATTATTTTCAAAGGATTTTGACGAAACTAGTTAATAAAACAATGTCGTTGGTATTTAGAGGTTCCAAGAAGATCAATACATTGTTTGAAGACATTTCTGTAAAAGTCAAAAACTTCACAATCTTTAGAATCTTTTTAAAATGCGCCGAAAACATGAATTATTTTCAAGGGATTTTGACGAAACTAGTTAATAAAACATTGTCGTTGGTATATAGAGGTCCCAAGAAGATCAATACATTGTTTTCAAACATTTCTGTGAACGTTAAAAAGTTCACAATCTTTAAAATCTTGTTAAAATGCGCAGAAAACATGAATTATTTTCAAGGGATTTTGACGAAACTAGTTAATAAAACAATGTCGTTGGTATATAGAGGTTCCATGAAGATCAATACAATGTTTGAAGACATTTCTGTAAAAGTCAAAAACTTCACAATCTTTAGAATCTTGTTAAAATGCGCCGAAAACATGAATTATTTTCAAGGGATTTTGACGAAACTAGTTAATAAAACATTGTCGTTGGTATATAGTGGTTCCAAGAAGATCAATACATTGTTTTCAGACATTTTTGTGAACATCAAAAAGTTCACAATCTTTAAAATCTTTTTAAAATGCGCTGAAATCATTAATTATTTTCAAATGTAGTTGACCAAACAAGTTAATTAAACATTGTCGTTGGTATATAGAGGTCCCAAGAAGATAAATACATTGTTTTCAAACATTTCTGTGAACGTCATAAAGTTCACAATCTTTAAAATCTTGTTAAAAACCACAGAAAACATGAATTATTTTCAAAGGATTTTGACGAAACAAGTTAATAAAACAATGTCGTTGGTATATAGAGGTTCCAAGAAGATCAATACATTGTTTGAAGACATTTCTGTAAAAGTAAAAAACTTCACAATCTTTAGAATCTTGTTAAAATGCGCGGAAAACATGAATTATTTTCAAATGTAGTTGACGAAACAAGTTAATAAAATATTGTCGTTGGTATATAGAGGTTTCAAGAAGATCAATACATTGTTTTCAAACATTTCTGTAAACGTCAAAAAGTTCACCATCTTTAAAATCTTGTTAAAATACGCAGAAAACATGAATTATTTTCAAGGGATTTTGACGAAACAAGTTAATAAAGAATTGTCGTTGGTATATAGAGGTCCCAAGAAGATCAATACATTGTTTTCAAACATTTCTGTGAACGTCATAAAGTTCACAATCTTTAAAATCTTGTTAAAAACCACAGAAAACATGAATTATTTTCAAAGGATTTTGACGAAACAAGTTAATAAAACATTGTCGTTGGTATATAGAGGTCCCTAGAAGATAAATACATTGTTTTCAAACAATTCTGTGAACGTCATAAAGTTCACAATCTTTAAAATCTTGTTAAAAACCACAGAAAACATGAATTATTTTCAAAGGATTTTGACGAAACTAGTTAATAAAACAAAGTCGTTGGTATATAGAGGTTCCAAGAAGATCAATACATTGTTTGAAGACATTTCTGTAAAAGTCAAAAACTTCACAATCTTTAGAATCTTTTTAAAATGCGCCGAAAACATGAATTATTTTCAAGGGATTTTGACGAAACTAGTTAATAAAACATTGTCGTTGGTATATAGAGGTCCCAAGAAGATCAATACATTGTTTTCAAACATTTCTGTGAACGTCAAAAAGTTCACAATCTTTAAAATCTTGTTAAAATGCGCAGAAAACATGAATTATTTTCAAGGGATTTTGACGAAACTAGTTAATAAAACAATGTCGTTGGTATATAGAGGTTCCAAGAAGATCAATACATTGTTTGAAGACATTTCTGTAAAAGTCAAAAAGTTCACAATCTTTAAAATCTTGTTAAAATGCGCCGAAAACATGAATTATTTTCAAGGGATTTTGACGAAACTAGTTAATAAAACATTGTCGTTGGTATATAGTGGTTCCAAGAAGATAAATACATTGTTTTCAAACATTTCTGTGAACGTCATAAAGTTCACAATCTTTAAAATCTTGTTAAAATGCGCTGAAATCATGAATTATTTTCAAATGTAGTTGACCAAACAAGTTAATAAAACATTGTCGTTGGTATATAAAGGTCCCAAGAAGATCTATACATTGTTTTCAAACATTTCTGTGAACGTCAAAAAGTTCACAATCTTTAAAATCTTGTTAAAAACCACAGAAAACATGAATTATTTTCAAAGGATTTTGACGAAACTAGTTAATAAAACAATGTCGTTGGTATATAGAGGTTCCAAGAAGATCAATACATTGTTTGAAGACATTTCTGTAAAAGTCAAAAACTTCACAATCTTTAGAATCTTTTTAAAATGCGCCGAAAACATGAATTATTTTCAAGGGATTTTGACGAAACTAGTTAATAAAACATTGTCGTTGGTATATAGAGGTCCCAAGAAGATCAATACATTGTTTTCAAACATTTCTGTGAACGTCAAAAAGTTCACAATCTTTAAAATCTTGTTAAAATGCGCAGAAAAAATGAATTATTTTCAAGGGATTTTGACGAAACTAGTTAATAAAACAATGTCGTTGGTATATAGAGGTTCCATCAAGATCAATACAATGTTTGAAGACATTTCTGTAAAAGTCAAAAACTTCACAATCTTTAGAATCTTGTTAAAATGCGCCGAAAACATGAATTATTTTCAAGGGATTTTGACGAAACTAGTTAATAAAACATTGTCGTTGGTATATAGTGGTTCCAAGAAGATCAATACATTGTTTTCAGACATTTTTGTGAACATCAAAAAGTTCACAATCTTTAAAATCTTTTTAAAATGCGCTGAAATCATGAATTATTTTCAAATGTAGTTGACCAAACAAGTTAATTAAACATTGTCGTTGGTATATAGAGGTCCCAAGAAGATAAATACATTGTTTTCAAACATTTCTGTGAACGTCATAAAGTTCACAATCTTTAAAATCTTGTTAAAAACCACAGAAAACATGAATTATTTTCAAAGGATTTTGACGAAACTAGTTAATAAAACAATGTCGTTGGTATATAGAGGTTCCAAGAAGATCAATACACTGTTTGAAGACATTTATGTAAAAGTCAAAAACTTCACAATCTTTAGAATCTTTTTAAAATGCGCGGAAAACATGAATTATTTTCAAATGTAGTTGACGAAACAAGTTAATAAAATATTGTCGTTGGTATATAGAGGTTTCAAGAAGATCAATACATTGTTTTCAAACATTTCTGTAAACGTCAAAAAGTTCACCATCTTTAAAATCTTGTTAAAATACGCAGAAAACATGAATTATTTTCAAGGGATTTTGACGAAAAAAGTTAATAAAGAATTGTCGTTGGTATATAGAGGTCCCAAGAAGATCAATACATTGTTTTCAAAAATTTCTGTGAACGTCATAAAGTTCACAATCTTTAAAATCTTGTTAAAAACCACAGAAAACATGAATTATTTTCAAAGGATTTTGACGAAACAAGTTAATAAAACATTGTCGTTGGTATATAGAGGTCCCAAGAAGATCAATACATTGTTTTCAAACATTTCTGTGAACGTCAAAAAGTTCACAATCTTTAAAATCTTGTTAAAATGCGCAGAAAACATGAATTATTTTCAAGGTATTTTGACGAAACTAGTTAATAAAACAATGTCGTTGGTATATAGAGGTTCCAAGAAGATCAATACATTGTTTGAAGACATTTCTGTAAAAGTCAAAAACTTCACAATCTTTAAAATCTTTTTAAAATGCGCCGAAAACATGAATTATTTTCAAGGGATTTTGACGAAACTAGTTAATAAAACATTGTCGTTGGTATATACTGGTTCCAAGAAGATAAATACATTGTTTTCAAACATTTCTGTGAACGTCATAAAGTTCACAATCTTTAAAATCTTGTTAAAATGCGCTGAAATCATGAATTATTTTCAAATGTAGTTGACCAAACAAGTTAATAAAACATTGTCGTTGGTATATAAAGGTCCCAAGAAGATCTATACATTGTTTTCAAACATTTCTGTGAACGTCAAAAAGTTCACAATCTTTAAAATCTTGTTATAATGCGCTGAAATCATGAATTATTTTCAAGGGATTTTGACGAAACTAGTTAATAAAACAATGTCGTTGGTATATAGAGGTTCCAAGAAGATCAATACATTGTTTTCAAAAATTTCTGTGAACGTCATAAAGTTCACAATCTTTAAAATCTTGTTAAAAACCACAGAAAACATGAATTATTTTCAAAGGATTTTGACGAAACTAGTTAATATAACATTGTCGTTGGTATATAGTGGTTCCAAGAAGATCTATACATTGTTTTCAAACATTTCTGTGAACGTCATAAAGTTCAAAATCTTTAAAATCTTGTTAAAATGCGCTGAAATAATGAATTATTTTCAAATTAAGTCGAACAAACAAGTTAATAAAACAATGTCGTTGGTATATAGAGGTTCCAAGAAGATCAATACATTGTTTGAAGACATTTCTGTAAAAGTCAAAAACTTCACAATCTTTAGAATCTTTTTAAAATGCGCCGAAAACATGAATTATTTTTCAAGGGATTTTAACGAACCTAGTTAATAAAACATTGTCGTGGGTATATAGTGGTTCCAAGAAGATAAATACATTGTTTTCAAACATTTCTGTGAACGTCATAAAGTTCACAATCTTTAAAATCTTGTTAAAAACCACAGAAAACATGAATTATTTTCAAAGGATTTTGACGAAACAAGTTAATAAAACATTGTCGTTGGTATATAGAGGTCCCAAGAAGATAAATACATTGTTTTCAAACATTTCTGTGAACGTCAAAAAGTTCACAATCTTTAAAATCTTGTTAAAATGCGCAGAAAACATGAATTATTTTCAAGGGATTTTGACGAAACTAGTTAATAAAACAATGTCGTTGGTATATAGAGGTTCCAAGAAGATCAATACATTGTTTGAAGACATTTCTGTAAAAGTCAAAAACTTCACAATCTTTAGAATCTTTTTAAAATGCGCCGAAAACATGAATTATTTTCAAGGGATTTTGACGAAACTAGTTAATAAAACATTGTCGTTGGTATATATTGGTTCCAAGAAGATAAATACATTGTTTTCAAACATTTCTGTGAACGTCATAAAGTTCACAATCTTTAAAATCTTGTTAAAAACCACAGAAAACATGAATTATTTTCAAAGGATTTTGACGAAACTAGTTAATAAAACAATGTCGTTGGTATATAGAGGTTCCAAGAAGATCAATACATTGTTTGAAGACATTTCTGTAAAAGTCAAAAACTTCACAATCTTTAGAATCTTTTTAAAATGCGCCGAAAACATGAATTATTTTCAAGGGATTTTGACGAAACTAGTTAATAAAACATTGTCGTTGGTATATAGTGGTTCCAAGAAGATAAATACATTGTTTTCAAACATTTCTGTGAACGTCATAAAGTTCACAATCTTTAAAATCTTGTTAAAATGCGCTGAAATCATGAATTATTTTCAAATGTAGTTGACCAAACAAGTTAATCAAACATTGTCGTTGGTATATAAAGGTCCCAAGAAGATCTATACATTTTTTTCAAACATTTCTGTGAACGTCAAAAAGTTCACAATCTTTAAAATCTTGTTAAAATGCGCAGAAAACATGAATTATTTTCAAGGGATTTTGACGAAACTAGTTAATAAAACAATGTCGTTGGTATATAGAGGTTCCAAGAAGATCAATACATTGTTTGAAGACATTTCTGTAAAAGTCAAAAACTTCACAATCTTTAGAATCTTTTTAAAATGCGCCGAAAACATGAATTATTTTTCAAGGGATTTTAACGAACCTAGTTAATAAAACATTGTCGTGGGTATATAGTGGTTCCAAGAAGATAAATACATTGTTTTCAAACATTTCTGTGAACGTCATAAAGTTCACAATCTTTAAAATCTTGTTAAAATGCGCTGAAATCATGAATTATTTTCAAATGTAGTTGACCAAACAAGTTAATAAAACATTGTCGTTGGTATATAAAGGTCCCAAGAAGATCAATACATTGTTTTCAAACATTTCTGTGAACGTCAAAAAGTTCACAATCTTCAAAATCTTGTTAAAATGCGCAGAAAACATGAATTATTTTCAAGGGATTTTGACGAAACTAGTTAATAAAACAATGTCGTTGGTATATAGAGGTTCCAAGAAGATCAATACATTGTTTGAAGACATTTCTGTAAAAGTCAAAAACTTCACAATCTTCAAAATCTTGTTAAAATGCGCAGAAAACATGAATTATTTTCAAGGGATTTTGACGAAACTAGTTAATAAAACAATGTCGTTGGTATATAGAGGTTCCAAGAAGATCAATACATTGTTTGAAGACATTTCTGTAAAAGTCAAAAACTTCACAATCTTTAAAATCTTTTTAAAATGCGCCGAAAACATGAATTATTTTCAAAGGATTTTGACGAAACTAGTTAATAAAACATTGTCGTTGGTATATAGTGGATCCAAGAAGATAAATACATTGTTTTCAAACATTTCTGTGAACGTCATAAAGTTCACAATCTTTAAAATCTTGTTAAAATGCGCTGAAATCATGAATTATTTTCAAATGTAGTTGACCAAACAAGTTAATAAAACATTGTCGTTGGTATATAAAGGTCCCAAGAAGATCTATACATTGTTTTCAAACATTTCTCTGAACGTCAAAAAGTTCACAATCTTTAAAATCTTATTAAAATGCGCTGAAATCATGAATTATTTTCAAGGGATTTTGACGAAACTAGTTAATAAAACAATGTCGTTGGTATATAGAGGTTCCAAGAAGATATTGACATTGTTTGAAGACATTTCTGTAAAAGTCAAAAACTTCACAATCTTTAAAATCTTGTTAAAAACCACAGAAAACATGAATTATTTTCAAATGATTTTGACGAAACTAGTTAATAAAACATTGTCGTTGGTATATAGTGGTTCCAAGAAGATCTATACATTGTTTTCAAACATTTCTGTGAACGTCATAAAGTTCACAATCTTTAAAATCTTGTTAAAATGCGCTGAAATCATGAATTATTTTCAAATAAAGTCGAACAAACAAGTTAATAAAACAATGTCGTTGGTATATAGAGGTTCCAAGAAGATCAATACATTGTTTGAAGACATTTCTGTAAAAGTCAAAAACTTCACAATCTTTAGAATCTTTTTAAAATGCGCCGAAAACATGAATTATTTTTCAAGGGATTTTAACGAACCTAGTTAATAAAACATTGTCGTTGGTATATAGTGGTTCCAAGAAGATAAATACATTGTTTTCAAACATTTCTGTGAACGTCATAAAGTTCACAATCTTTAAAATCTTGTTAAAATGTGCTGAAATCATGAATTATTTTCAAATGTAGTTGACCAAACAAGTTAATAAAACATTGTCGTTGGTATATAAAGGTCCCAAGAAGATCTATACATTGTTTTCAAACATTTCTGTGAACGTCAAAAAGTTCACAATCTTTAAAATCTTATTAAAATGCGCTGAAATCATGAATTATTTTCAAGGGATTTTGACGAAACTAGTTAATAAAACAATGTCGTTGGTATATAGAGGTTCCAAGAAGATCAATACATTGTTTGAAGACATTTCTGTAAAAGTCAAAAACTTCACAATCTTTAGAATCTTTTTAAAATGCGCCGAAAACATGAATTATTTTCAAGGGATTTTGACGAAACTAGTTAATAAAACATTGTCGTTGGTATATAGAGGTCCCAAGAAGATCAATACATTGTTTTCAAACATTTCTGTGAACGTCAAAAAGTTCACAATCTTTAAAATCTTGTTAAAATGCGCAGAAAACATGAATTATTTTCAAGGGATTTTGACGAAACTAGTTAATAAAACAATGTCGTTGGTATATAGAGGTTCCAAGAAGATCAATACATTGTTTGAAGACATTTCTGTAAAAGTCAAAAACTTCACAATCTTTAAAATCTTTTTAAAATGCGCCGAAAACATGAATTATTTTCAAAGGATTTTGACGAAACTAGTTAATAAAACATTGTCGTTGGTATATAGTGGTTCCAAGAAGATAAATACATTGTTTTCAAACATTTCTGTGAACGTCATAAAGTTCACAATCTTTAAAATCTTGTTAAAATGCGCTGAAATCATGAATTATTTTCAAATGTAGTTGACCAAACAAGTTAATAAAACATTGTCGTTGGTATATAAAGGTCCCAAGAAGATCTATACATTGTTTTCAAACATTTCTGTGAACGTCAAAAAGTTCACAATCTTTAAAATCTTATTAAAATGCGCTGAAATCATGAATTATTTTCAAGGGATTTTGACGAAACTAGTTAATAAAACAATGTCGTTGGTATATAGAGGTTCCAAGAAGATATTGACATTGTTTGAAGACATTTCTGTAAAAGTCAAAAACTTCACAATCTTTAAAATCTTGTTAAAAACCACAGAAAACATGAATTATTTTCAAAGGATTTTGACGAAACTAGTTAATAAAACATTGTCGTTGGTATATAGTGGTTCCAAGAAGATCTATACATTGTTTTCAAACATTTCTGTGAACGTCATAAAGTTCACAATCTTTAAAATCTTGTTAAAATGCGCTGAAATCATGAATTATTTTCAAATAAAGTCGAACAAACAAGTTAATAAAACAATGTCGTTGGTATATAGAGGTTCCAAGAAGATCAATACATTGTTTGAAGACATTTATGTAAAAGTCAAAAACTTCACAATCTTTAGAATCTTTTTAAATTGCGCCGAAAACATGAATTATTTTTCAAGGGATTTTAACGAACCTAGTTAATAAAACATTGTCGTTGGTATATAGTGGTTCCAAGAAGATAAATACATTGTTTTCAAACATTTCTGTGAACGTCATAAAGTTCACAATCTTTAAAATCTTGTTAAAAACCACAGAAAACATGAATTATTTTCAAAGGATTTTGACGAAACAAGTTAATAAAACATTGTCGTTGGTATATAGAGGTCCCAAGAAGATAAATACATTGTTTTCAAACAATTCTGTGAACGTCATAAAGTTCACAATCTTTAAAATCTTGTTAAAAACCACAGAAAACATGAATTATTTTCAAAGGATTTTGACGAAACTAGTTAATAAAACAAAGTCGTTGGTATATAGAGGTTCCAAGAAGATCAATACATTGTTTGAAGACATTTCTGTAAAAGTCAAAAACTTCACAATCTTTAGAATCTTTTTAAAATGCGCCGAAAACATGAATTATTGATAAGAGCATAAAATGCTACGTTTTTAATGTGTTTCTACCCTTATTTATACTTTGTTTAACTCTTAATTTTGCAGATTTGAATCATTAGACTAAACCATGAATGTTTGGTGGAGAACAAGTGAAAACGTGCTTAAATAGAAGAAAATGTGGAGTTTTAGCAGAATCCTAATTGAACTAGGAATCCTAATCAAACTAGGAATCCTAATCACACTAGGAATCCTAATCACATTAGGAATGTAAAGTCAAATTCGAAATTTTCAGAAGTTCATTGAAATGGGTTTCCTTATTTAACTAGGAAACCAAGTTGAGTTAGGAATCCTTATTGAATTAGGAATCCTTATTTAACAAGGAAACCATGTAGAACTAGGAAACCTTATTGAACTAGGATTGCTAAGCTCTATATATATCATTGTTGTGGACTAACAATTATTTCTCTCTCATTTACAGAAATTTGCCAACATTTCAAAGAGGGAGATTTTGTTCGAATTAAAGAAGGAAGTGGAAGCCGAATTAACTTCAAGAGGAGGAGGTTGCAGCCGAGTTGAATTCCAAGAATAGAGAGTTTGCAGCCGAATTGAAGTTAAAAGGAGTTGGAATTCGAAATTAGAGGCCCAAATTAACAAGGAATGAAGCAATCCTTAACCCAAAAGGAAAAGGAATGCAGCCAAAAGCCCAGCCCACAAGGGAGTAAACCCTAATTACTCCTTATAAATACAAGGGGCAGCTGCAAGGAGAAGAGGTCGACCCCCCTATACTTAAAACACAGCAGCCACTCTCTCCCTCTCCATCACCAAGCAGCCGCCTCCATCTCTCTTCCCAAGCAGCCGCCGCCGCTCCTTCCTCTTCCACAAGCCAATACAGCCGCCCTCCATTCATCCTCCACAACATACAGCCACTTCATCTCGTCCTCCTCTCCACCATAACACAGCAGCTGCTCCGCCTCTCCTCCTCCATCATCCACAAGGCACACCGCCGCCCTCTCCACCACCAATTCAGCCGCTGCTCAACCAAGCATCGATCTCCACTCCTAAGTCAGTCCAAGATTCATGGTTGTCTTTAAATTTGTTTCAAATTCAGTTGTTAAATTCCATGTTATTTCTGAATTTTGTAACAAATTAACAATGTTCTTACATGATTTGATGAATTCTTTGGATTTCTTTATGTGTTTGATTGTTGTTTGGTTGAATTCTCTATATATGCATGTGTTAATTCGAATTTAAGACTTAAGGGCAGTAGTAATTAATTGAATTTATGCTTTAGTTTGGTTTATTTGCAGAGTTTGTGCACACAACAAATCATATGCACAAGGGCAGCCTCGGCCATGGCTGTCCCTTGTGTATAGATTTCATATGCTTATCGAATATAAGTTGAATCATGCGCGAAGTTGGTTCAATTTGTGTTCTTTATAAGAGCTAGAATAATTCTGTAAATTTACATGTCGATGTGAGATGAGGTGACGCCATACTTGCTAACATGTCTCCAATTCGACTTATTGTGCTTATGTGCTCTTTGTGTTTAATTTCTACGCGAAGTGTCTTTAAACCGATTAGTACTATGTTTAGGATTATACGCGAAGTTAATTCTGAATAATTGTGAAGTCTTGAATAATTAGAATAACCGCGAAGGCTCTAATTAAATTGGAACTAAATTGGATTATGAATTCGGTTTTTATACTTGCTGCCCTATTCTTTTGTTTGAGTTGTTACATGTTTAGAGAATTATGTGTTAAGTGTAGAGTGGTTGATCAATTGTAAATAATTAGTTTTAGGTTAAGTTTTAGTTTCTTTAGATGTTAAACATTTATATCCCCCATATGTTTATTTGATTATGTTAACAATTTCTGTTTTCGATTACCCTTCAATATCCCCGGACTGAACGATCCCTACTTATTTGTACTAACGATGACATTTTGCAGGGTTATAAAGTTGTGAGGTTTGATTTGATCACGTGTTTACATGTGTGAGGTGAAAAACGCTCATCAATTTCTGGCGCCGTTGCCGGGGATGTTGAGAAACATCGTTTATTGAAGTGTTAACTTTGTAGATTTGTGAATTGTAAAGTTGCTGTTTTGTATAAGTTGTAAAGTTTGTTATTTGTTTTGTTACTGTTCCTAATGCATGTTGTAACTTAGTTTAAATTGTTAGGAAGTTAAAGATTTATTTGTGTAGCGCTTATTTGTGTTTTCTAAAGCAACGGAATAGGTAAAGTCTCTTTTGTTAATATCAGCCTAAACCCTTCATGTAATCGCATGAAGTTGAGGGCGGCTCTTATTAACACTTGAAGAACTGTCTAACACATAGCTTGTTCTCAACTGAGTAAGGGGCACATTGGTGCGTGTATAACCAACACTTGTCTAAGGTTTGTGCAACTAGATCTCAGAGGTCCACAGACTGATAACCCTTCTCGGTGAAGGGGTCGATAGGGAGTTCGCTCTCCGTGGTAACCAACAAATGAGTCTTGCCTTAGATTAATTTGGAATGCACAAACTAAGCCTTCTGAAAACACGGAATAAGTTTATGTCTAGACGACCATACTTAGGCCGCACGTCCGCCATGCTTTAGAACATACAAGATAAACTCGGCATAAATAGATTTACATAACTTCAAAAGAAAACTTCATTTTAACTTTTGAGGTATATCGGATAAAGCAAGACCGAACCGTGGGCTGTACAAGTCCATTGCACAGTTTGCTCCTCTGCTCCACGTACCTTAAATGTTAAAAATTGTGTGAATAAAAACAATTAGAACCTTAGAAAAAATCAGATTTCGTGTTTCCATGTTTGTATTTCGAGTTTTAGTGTACATTTGTGTTTACTCTTATGTAAATTTGTCACTTAACATTCTAACTTAACAATATTTTCTGCATTTTTCATCATTATTTGTTTACTAACATTTTGATTTTTGCATTTTCAGGTCAATGAATGTCCGACCATAACATTTGGCACCGAAATATTAAAGAACGCTTGAAACGGATTGTAGAAGCTGGAAATCTTGACGTGCACATCTCAAATCCGCAAATTGACGAAGAACTTGACGTTGAATTTGCAAGTACACCATACTCAGCAAGAATTGTTACACCAAGATCATCACCATACATTCCATCATCATCAACTGCACAAGAGTTTGAAGAAACACCTTACGAGATACATCAGCCGTTAGACGAGCCTGAATTTGAGTTAGAAGCAAGTCCACTTCTGCACGGTTGTTTGAATTTCGACATACCAAAGATGCCAACAATTAGAGAAGAAAACGGACATGTGACCGGATATGAAGGTGGAGCCGCACCATCCAACATTACTTTTCCTCCCGTAGCTGAAGGAAAAACAAGTGAATTTGAGCTCAAAAGTGGATTTCTACATCAATTGCCGAAATTCCATGGACTATCGGGTGAAGATCCGAATCATCATCTCCAGCAATTCCAATTTACTTGTGATTCAATGTGTCCAAGAGGAGCTGATTTGCAACATGTGAAGATGAAGGCATTTCCGTTCTCTCTGGAAGATCAAGCAAGAAGATGGTTATTTGAGCTGCCAACCAACCGCATAACCTCATGGGAAACTATGGTTCATGAGTTTCTGTTGAAATATTTCCCATCATCAAAGGTGACAAACTTGAGGAAGCAAATCACCGGGATTAAACAAGGAGCGGATGAAACTTTCTGTGCTTATTATGAAAGGTTTAAATCTCTTGTTGCTTCTTGTCCAGCTCATGGAATCCGTGAGGGATTGTTGTTGCAATATTTCTATGAAGGTTTGCGGATTGCAGAAAGAGAATTACTTGATTCGGCCGCCGGTGGTGCATTTTTGGATAGAGAGCGTGCGGACGCCAAACTACTTCTGAATACTAGAGCTCTTAATAATCAGCAATTTGGAACATCTCAAGGTTCCACAAGACATGTGAATGAGGCTAGTTCGACCTTGGCTCTTGAAGAGAAAATGGAGAAGATGTCGAACATGATGACACAACTAATGAGATTGCAAGGAGCACAAGTATGTGGTTTATGCGCCGAGGGACATTTCACTGATCAATGTCCACAAATTGCTGCAAATGGAAATCTTGAACAAGCCAACGCCATTGGATATCAAGGAGGGCAGAGATATAATCAATTCTCCAACACTTATAATTCTAGCTTCCGTAATCATCCTAACTTTCGATGGTCAAACAATGACAATGTGATTAAACCTCCTATGCCGAATGCCACACAAGCTCAGCCGAATTCCATGACATTTCCACCTCAGCCACAAGGACAATTTATGCCAAGGCCACAAGCTCCCTACACTCCACCAATGCCAAGCAACCAAACCGTGCCTAATTCTCCTAATTATGATGAGTTGCTAAAGTCGCTTGCTATGGGACAAAGTCAATTGAACACCGCTACTCAAGCGTTGTTAGTTGGGCAGCAAACAAACTCTAAGGACATAGCCGAGCTCAAGACACAAATGGGGCAAGTTGTGGACTTCATGGGACAATTTAGTGAGCAAGGAAAATTGCCGGGTGGTGTGATCAAGAACCCAAGGAAAGAGCAAGCTCAAGCTGTCACCACAAGGAGTGGAAAGATCCTACAAGAGCAACCAAAAGTTTCAAAGAAAAATCTCTGCAAAGATGAAGGAGAAAAAGAAACCGAGCTTGAAGATGTTAGAAATGATGAGATGGAAACAATGAAAAATGATGAGTTGGAGAACGATCCAGCAACTTCAAGGAAGGAAAATGTGCCAATTCCAGAGGCACCAAAGGTATCAAATTCTAACCCTAATGGTTTTGTTAATACTAACCAATCTCCGTGTTTACCTTTTCCTACTAGATTTGCAAAGTCCAAGAAGGACAAATCAGATGAGGAAGTGCTGGAAGTTTTCAGAAAAGTTCAAGTGAATATCCCCTTGTTGGAATGCATCAAGCAAATTCCAAAATATGCCAAATTTTTGAAAGAAATGTGCACAACACGAAGGCTTACAAGGGAAGCACAAGTAGTGAAGATGAGCGAAACGGTATCAGCCGTTATCAAAAGGACACTACCACCAAAGTTGAAGGATCCAGGAAGTTTTACTGTTTCATGTGTCATTGGAGACTCACTTTTCAAAAATGTCATGCTAGACTTAGGCGCATCAATTAATGTTATGCCTTACAATGTGTATAAGTCACTAAGTCTAGGACCACTTAAGAAAGACAATGTGATTATTCAATTAGCGGATCATTCTACTAAGTATCCTGAGGGGTACGTTGAAGATGTTCTTGTGCAGGTGAATCATCTAATATTTCCTGCAGATTTCTATGTGCTACAAATGGAGGAGTCGCCAATCAATTCAACTCAGTTACTTTTGGGGCGACCATTTATGAGAACAGCAAGAACCAAGATTGATGTTGCTGAAGGCAACCTCACCATGGAGTTTGATGGTGAAGTTATAAGCTTCAATGTGTTTGAAGCAATGAGGTATCCAGTTTCTGATTTAAAACCTTGCTATGATATTGATATGATTAATTCTTGTGCACAGGTTTTATCGGAGACTAGGGATCAATAGCAATTAGCTATTGAGCAAGGGGCCGGATTTGACAAGAAAGGAGACAGAATTTCGGCAGAGGAGGAGGCTAAACTCGAACCACACATATTGGAAGTCATTGCCACACTCGAGGCAGCCCCTTACCATATGTATAATTCTCACTTGTCAATTCCCATTGCCACTAACAAGTTGTTACCATCTGTGGAACAGGCCCCAAATGTAGAGTTAAAACCTCTACCGGATCACTTGAAGTATGCATATCTTGGAGACGATGATACTCTACCAGTTATTGTATCATCTAAGCTGAGTAAGCAGCAAGAAGAAGGATTGATCGCCGTGCTGAAAAGAAACAAGACCGCCATCGGTTGGACTTTGGCGGACATCAAGGGAATCAGCCCTACAAAATGTGTTCACAGGATCTTACTTGAAGAAGGTGCAAAACCGACAAGAGAAGGGCAGCGACGTTTGCACCCACCGATGATGAAAGTTGTGAAGGATGAGGTAATTAAATTACTTGATTGTGGGGTGATTTACCCAATTTCAGATAGTCAATGGATTTCACCCGTCCAAGTTGTGCCGAAAAAGAGTGGAGTTACAGTTGTCAAGAATGACAAGAATGAACTTGTGCCGCAACGTTTGGTGACCGATTATAGGATGTGCATCGATTATAGGAAGCTCAATGCTACTACGCGCAAAGATCACATGCCTCTACCGTTCATGGATCAAATGCTTGAAAGGTTAGCCGGACACGAGTTTTACTGCTTCTTAGATGGGTACAGCGGTTACAATCAGATTAGCATTCACCCGGATGACCAAGAGAAGACGACGTTCACATGTCCCTTTGGTACGTTTGCCTATCGACGCATGCCTTTTGGGTTATGCAACGCACCAGGTACATTCCAACGTTGTATGTATTCTATATTCTCAGATTTTATTGAAAATATTATTGAAGTCTTTATGGATGATTTTAGCGTTTATGGAAAAGACTTTGATACATGTTTAGAGAATTTAGAGTTAATCTTGGAAAAATGTGTAGAAACTAACCTTGTGTTAAATTGGGAAAAATGTCATTTCATGGTTAATCAAGGTATAGTTTTAGGACACATAATTTCGAAAAAGGGAATAGAAGTTGATAAGGCTAAGATTGATATTGTGCAACGCTTACCCTCTCCCACAACTGTGAGAGAGGTCCGTTCGTTTCTTGGCCATGCAGGATTTTACAGGCGATTCATCAAAGACTTTTCTTTGGTGGCAAAACCACTAAGTTCCCTATTGCAGAAGGATGTTCCGTTCGTTTGGGACAATGCGTGTGAGGCAGCGTTCGTAAAGCTCAAGGAATTGTTAACAATAGCTCCCATTATGACGCCTCCGGATTGGAATTTACCCTTCGAATTGATGTGTGATGCAAGCGATTATGCCGTTGGAGCCGTGCTTGGACAAAGAAAGGATAAGAAGCCTTGTGCCATTTACTATGCCTCTCGGACTTTGAATGACGCTCAGCTGAATTATTCCACAACCGAAAAAGAACTCTTAGCTGTGATTTTTGCTTTAGAAAAATTTCGTTCATATGTTTTGCAATCTAAAGTAATAATTTATTCTGATCATGCAGCTTTGAGGTATTTGATGACAAAGAAGGATGCTAAGCCGAGATTGATTCGATGGATTCTCTTACTTCAAGAGTTTGATGTCGAGATCAAAGACAAGAAGGGGAGCGAGAACGTGGTAGCCGATCATTTGAGCAGAATTGTACAAAAAGAAGAGACCGTACCACTTCAAGAAACATTTCCCGATGAGCAGCTCTTTCGTTTGGACGCAGCAGAGCCTTGGTATGCCGACATTGTAAACTACTTGGTTTCTAGGACTTTTCCTAGTACTTTATCATATGCAAACAAGGCAAGGATGAAAAAGATGGCACGACACTACATATGGGATGAGCCGTACTTATGGAAGCAATGTAGTGATCAAGTTATTCGACGATGCGTTCCAGAAAATGAGCACAAGTCCATCCTAGCATTTTGTCATAGTGAGGCGTGTGGAGGACATTTCGGACCGAAACGGACAGCCCTCAAGGTATTAGATTGCGGATTCTATTGGCCAACGATCTTCAAAGATGCAAACATGTTTTGCGTTTCATGTGATAGATGCCAAAGAACAGGTAACATCGGTCCAAAAGATCAAATGCCCCTTTCTCCTATTATCGTGGTAGAAATTTTTGATGTTTGGGGTATTGATTTTATGGGACCATTTCCTTCTTCTAGAGGCTTTCTTTATATCTTGTTAGCTGTTGATTATGTGTCTAAATGGGTGGAGGCGAAAGCCACCAGGACTAATGACTCTAAAGTTGTTGCAGCTTTCTTAAGAACTAACATCTTTTCTAGGTTTGGAGTTCCACGTGTTTTGATAAGCGATGGAGGTTCTCATTTTTGCAACCGTACCATAGAGGCTTTACTCAAGAAGTATGGAGTCACACACAAGGTTTCCACACCATATCACCCTCAAACAAGTGGAATGGCTGAAGTGTCGAATCGAGAGATCAAGCGCATTTTGGAGAAAACCGTCGGCCCAACAAGGAAGGATTGGAGTGACCGCCTTGATGATGCATTGTGGGCTTACCGGACCGCATACAAGACGCCTATTGGGATGTCTCCCTTTCGGCTCACTTATGGGAAAGCTTGTCACCTTCCGGTCGAACTAGAGCACAGAGCATGGTGGGCGGTGAAGAAATTCAACATGGACATAGATGCTGCCGGTCTTCATCGGAAATTGCAAATCAATGAACTTGAAGAAATAAGGAATGATGCTTATGATGCTGCATGGATCTACAAGGAGAAAACTCGAGCGTATCATGACAAAATGATCCGAGGCAAATCGTTTCAAAAAGGGCAAAAAGTTCTTTTATTTCATTCAAGACTTAAGCTTTTTCCTGGAAAATTACGTTCTCGTTGGGTTGGTCCATTTATTGTAACTAACGTGTTTGCTCATGGTGCCATTGAAATTCAAAGTGAAACAACAGGTACAACGTTTAAGGTGAATGGACATCGTTTAAAGCCTTATTACGAGCCTTTTAAGGAGCACACGGTTGAGGAAACCCAAGTGGAGGACGCACCAAGATCCGAGTGAACATGGAGAAGAGTCTAGGCTAAAGGACTATAAACAGTTAAGCGCTGCATGGGAGGCAACCCATTTCAACCGTAGCTGTGGAGGAGCCATCACCGAGAGTTTGCATTTTCTAAATCCTTACACTCTTATGGTTGAACTGTGTATGTGTGAAACGGTAAAATTTATCATATGCTTAGAAATTACAACACCATTTTCGAGTTTACATTGAGGACAATGTAATTTTCTAAGTGTGGGGTAGGGATTACATGATTCACATGTTTTTAATTTGTTTTGTGTGTTTTTAATTTGCTTTGCTTTGTTTTGTTTCGAATTTAAAAAAAAAATTAGAAAATCTTGTTCCAAATAAAAATGTTTTGTTTTGTGTGTTTTTGTTTTGAGTCTATGCCCCTAAAGTTGATGATGAGTATGTCTTTGAATGCATGGATGATGGTTTTGCATGATCGTAAGAATTAAATTTTGAGTTTCATGGATAATGTGATTGGTATGAATATGTGAGATATTGATTGATATATGTAAAAGCATGCATGTTTGAGTTGGTTTTAATCCATAACAACCTATGTGAGCTTTTGAGCCTATATACTTACTTAATGAGAGACAAAATTTTCGGCAAAAACTTTTGCCTTAATCTCATTATTCTTTGCATATTCAATGACTATGTGCTATAGCTTTTTAATGGACTCTAGAATGCTAGAACTTGCTCTTGATGAATTTCGAAACTTTTATTCATGACTATGCCTTGATTTTGAAAATGATTGAACAGATCTTATTAGGAAGACCACCAAAGCCAAATAAAGCATTTGCCCAATTTGTGCCCGTCGTGGGACTCCTTAGTGTTAACCCCCTTTGAGCCTACATTTAGCCTTTCTTTCATCACCATCATACACATTCCCTTTGCTTAGAACAGAAATATCTTGACCCTTGTCGTTGAGACTTGATAAAGCTTGATTTGGATGCAGAATTGTGTTATGAAGTGTTGATGTGAAACAAGTGTGGGGTGACCTTATCCAATTATGAATGTAAAAACATGTGTGCTAAATGAAAAAGAAAGAAAAATCGAACAAACATGTGTTTCGAGCCAAAGAGAAATAAAGCACGAAATGAAGAAGAATTGTGATGATTGGATTTAGTTCTTGCTGTGAATTTGGAGTTTGTACGTGATTTGAAGGTCTATCATTGTTACATTTGACCTTTGTTCGTTTTCACAAAGTAAGGGGAAGGAAAGAATGAAGAATTGGTCCAACATGATGAAATTCGACCTATGGAGTGAAGTCATAAGGAGAATTGAGCTTTATTAAGTCTTGGTGACGTTTTAGCCACCACTATCCTAAATTCGAATGCCTTGTGCCAAGCCCCATTATTATCCTTTATAAAGATCTTTTCATGATTCTTAAAATGGGTGAACTTTGATATGTGGAGATTTTCTCAAGAGTTAAGCATATGGTTTTGGTCCATTCTTGCACTTAGTTGTTAAATGAGATTATCCAAGAAAAATGTTCACAAAGTGCTTTAATCTGTTAAAAATGCAAGCTATCTGTTGCTTTACAATCGTTTCTCTTGCATTTACTTGAGTGAATATTGCCATATCATGTGTGAACAGAAGAGAGTATGCCTAGTAAGGAGGATTAAATTAACTTAACATGTTTGCATGCTCATTTTCTCACTTCTTACTTATTCATACCATGAAACATGTTTATGACACTTGGAATTTGTGCGCTTACATCTGAATGCTTAAACTTGAACTCTATGTGTTTAAAGATTCTGAGACAATTATTTAGGGGCAATAGTAGAGTCTTTTAATTAGATTTGCTAAGAGACTAGCAAAGGATAAGTGTGGGGTAGTTGATAAGAGCATAAAATGCTACGTTTTTAATGTGTTTCTACCCTTATTTATACTTTGTTTAACTCTTAATTTTGCAGATTTGAATCATTAGACTAAACCATGAATGTTTGGTGGAGAACAAGTGAAAACGTGCTTAAATAGAAGAAAATGTGGAGTTTTAGCAGAATCCTAATTGAACTAGGAATCCTAATCAAACTAGGAATCCTAATCACACTAGGAATCCTAATCACATTAGGAATGTAAAGTCAAATTCGAAATTTTCAGAAGTTCATTGAAATGGGTTTCCTTATTTAACTAGGAAACCAAGTTGAGTTAGGAATCCTTATTGAATTAGGAATCCTTATTTAACAAGGAAACCATGTAGAACTAGGAAACCTTATTGAACTAGGATTGCTAAGCTCTATATATACCATTGTTGTGGACTAACAATTATTTCTCTCTCATTTACAGAAATTTGCCAACATTTCAAAGAGGGAGATTTTGTTCGAATTAAAGAAGGAAGTGGAAGCCGAATTAACTTCAAGAGGAGGAGGTTGCAGCCGAGTTGAATTCCAAGAATAGAGAGTTTGCAGCCGAATTGAAGTTAAAAGGAGTTGGAATTCGAAATTAGAGGCCCAAATTAACAAGGAATGAAGCAATCCTTAACCCAAAAGGAAAAGGAATGCAGCCAAAAGCCCAGCCCACAAGGGAGTAAACCCTAATTACTCCTTATAAATACAAGGGGCAGCTGCAAGGAGAAGAGGTCGACCCCCCTATACTTAAAACACAGCAGCCACTCTCTCCCTCTCCATCACCAAGCAGCCGCCTCCATCTCTCTTCCCAAGCAGCCGCCGCTGCTCCTTCCTCTTCCACAAGCCAATACAGCCGCCCTCCATTCATCCTCCACAACATACAGCCACTTCATCTCGTCCTCCTCTCCACCATAACACAGCAGCTGCTCCGCCTCTCCTCCTCCATCATCCACAAGGCACACCGCCGCCCTCTCCACCACCAATTCAGCCGCTGCTCAACCAAGCATCGATCTCCACTCCTAAGTCAGTCCAAGATTCATGGTTGTCTTTAAATTTGTTTCAAATTCAGTTGTTAAATTCCATGTTATTTCTGAATTTTGTAACAAATTAACAATGTTCTTACATGATTTGATGAATTCTTTGGATTTCTTTATGTGTTTGATTGTTGTTTGGTTGAATTCTCTATATATGCATGTGTTAATTCGAATTTAAGACTTAAGGGCAGTAGTAATTAATTGAATTTATGCTTTAGTTTGGTTTATTTGCAGAGTTTGTGCACACAACAAATCATATGCACAAGGGCAGCCTCGGCCATGGCTGTCCCTTGTGTATAGATTTCATATGCTTATCGAATATAAGTTGAATCATGCGCGAAGTTGGTTCAATTTGTGTTCTTTATAAGAGCTAGAATAATTCTGTAAATTTACATGTCGATGTGAGATGAGGTGACGCCATACTTGCTAACATGTCTCCAATTCGACTTATTGTGCTTATGTGCTCTTTGTGTTTAATTTCTACGCGAAGTGTCTTTAAACCGATTAGTACTATGTTTAGGATTATACGCGAAGTTAATTCTGAATAATTGTGAAGTCTTGAATAATTAGAATAACCGCGAAGGCTCTAATTAAATTGGAACTAAATTGGATTATGAATTCGGTTTTTATACTTGCTGCCCTATTCTTTTGTTTGAGTTGTTACATGTTTAGAGAATTATGTGTTAAGTGTAGAGTGGTTGATCAATTGTAAATAATTAGTTTTAGGTTAAGTTTTAGTTTCTTTAGATGTTAAACATTTATATCCCCCATATGTTTATTTGATTATGTTAACAATTTCTGTCTTCGATTACCCTTCAATATCCCCGGACTGAACGATCCCTACTTATTTGTACTAACGATGACATTTTGCAGGGTTATAAAGTTGTGAGGTTTGATTTGATCACGTGTTTACATGTGTGAGGTGAAAAACGCTCATCAATTATTTTCAAGGGATTTTGACGAAACTAGTTAATAAAACATTGTCGTTGGTATATAGAGGTCCCAAGAAGATCAATACATTGTTTTCAAACATTTCTGTGAACGTCAAAAAGTTCACAATCTTTAAAATCTTGTTAAAATGCGCAGAAAACATGAACTATTTTCAAGGGATTTTGACGAAACTAGTTAATAAAACAATGTCGTTGGTATATAGAGGTTCCAAGAAGATCAATACATTGTTTGAAGACATTTCTGTAAAAGTCAAAAACTTCACAATCTTTAAAATCTTTTTAAAATGCGCCGAAAACATGAATTATTTTCAAAGGATTTTGACGAAACTAGTTAATAAAACATTGTCGTTGGTATATAGTGGTTCCAAGAAGATAAATACATTGTTTTCAAACATTTCTGTGAACGTCATAAAGTTCACAATCTTTAAAATCTTGTTAAAATGCGCTGAAATCATGAATTATTTTCAAATGTAGTTGACCAAACAAGTTAATAAAACATTGTCGTTGGTATATAAAGGTCCCAAGAAGATCTATACATTGTTTTCAAACATTTCTGTGAACGTCAAAAAGTTCACAATCTTTAAAATCTTATTAAAATGCGCTGAAATCATGAATTATTTTCAAGGGATTTTGACGAAACTAGTTAATAAAACAATGTCGTTGGTATATAGAGGTTCCAAGAAGATCAATACATTGTTTGAAGACATTTCTGTAAAAGTCAAAAACTTCACAATCTTTAAAATCTTGTTAAAAACCACAGAAAACATGAATTATTTTCAAAGGATTTTGACGAAACTAGTTAATAAAACATTGTCGTTGGTATATAGTGGTTCCAAGAAGATCTATACATTGTTTTCAAACATTTCTGTGAACGTCATAAAGTTCACAATCTTTAAAATCTTGTTAAAATGCGCTGAAATCATGAATTATTTTCAAATAAAGTCGAACAAACAAGTTAATAAAACAATGTCGTTGGTATATAGAGGTTCCAAGAAGATCAATACATTGTTTGAAGACATTTATGTAAAAGTCAAAAACTTCACAATCTTTAGAATCTTTTTAAATTGCGCCGAAAACATGAATTATTTTTCAAGGGATTTTAACGAACCTAGTTAATAAAACATTGTCGTTGGTATATAGTGGTTCCAAGAAGATAAATACATTGTTTTCAAACATTTCTGTGAACGTCATAAAGTTCACAATCTTTAAAATCTTGTTAAAAACCACAGAAAACATGAATTATTTTCAAAGGATTTTGACGAAACAAGTTAATAAAACATTGTCGTTGGTATATAGAGGTCCCAAGAAGATAAATACATTGTTTTCAAACAATTTTGTGAACGTCATAAAGTTCACAATCTTTAAAATCTTGTTAAAAACCACAGAAAACATGAATTATTTTCAAAGGATTTTGACGAAACTAGTTAATAAAACAAAGTCGTTGGTATATAGAGGTTCCAAGAAGATCAATACATTGTTTGAAGACATTTATGTAAAAGTCAAAAACTTCACAATCTTTAGAATCTTTTTAAAATGCGCCGAAAACATGAATTATTTTCAAGGGATTTTGACGAAACTAGTTAATAAAACATTGTCGTTGGTATATAGAGGTCCCAAGAAGATCAATACATTGTTTTCAAACATTTCTGTGAACGTCAAAAAGTTCACAATCTTTAAAATCTTGTTAAAATGCGTAGAAAACATGAACTATTTTCAAGGGATTTTGACGAAACTAGTTAATAAAACAATGTCGTTGGTATATAGAGGTTCCAAGAAGATCAATACATTGTTTGAAGACATTTCTGTAAAAGTCAAAAACTTCACAATCTTTAAAATCTTTTTAAAATGCGCCGAAAACATGAATTATTTTCAAGGGATTTTGACGAAACTAGTTAATAAAACATTGTCGTTGGTATATAGTGGTTCCAAGAAGATAAATACATTGTTTTCAAACATTTCTGTGAACGTCATAAAGTTCACAATCTTTAAAATCTTGTTAAAATGCGCATAAAACATGAGTTATTTTCAAATAAAGTTGAACAAACAAGTTAATAAAACAATGTCGTTGGTATATAGAGGTTCCAAGAAGATCAATACATTGTTTGAAGACATTTCTGTAAAAGTCAAAAACTTCACAATCTTTAAAATCTTTTTAAAATGCGCCGAAAACATGAATTATTTTCAAGGGATTTTGACGAAACTAGTTAATAAAACATTGTCGTTGGTATATAGTGGTTCCAAGAAGATAAATACATTGTTTTCAAACATTTCTGTGAACGTCATAAAGTTCACAATCTTTAAAATCTTGTTAAAATGCGCTGAAATCATGAATTATTTTCAAATGTAGTTGACCAAACAAGTTAATAAAACATTGTCGTTGGTAAAGGTCCCAAGAAGATCTATACATTGTTTTCAAACATTTCTGTGAACGTCAAAAAGTTCACAATCTTTAAAATCTTATTAAAATGCGCTGAAATCATGAATTATTTTCAAGGGATTTTGACGAAACTAGTTAATAAAACAATTTGATACTAAAGAGGAACCACCAGCCACAAACCACAACCTAGCTAGCAAAACTAGCGCTAGCTCTACATCTAGCTAAACCATCAATGTCATCAAGAACCACACTTTTAACAAAAGGAGGAGTATCTAAAAATAAAAGACCATGAGAACTCTCTAAACTATGCTTGGCTAAAGAGTCAGCAACCATATTCTTCTCTCGGTGCACATGCCTCACAGTCACAAGATCAAACTGCTGCAAAAGCCTTTTGCAATTCACAATGATAGGGCCAAGAGGATGAAGACCAATACTATCATTCTGCAACAAAGACACAAGGGTGGCAGAATCAGATTCCACCTCCAACTTTTTGAATTGAAGACGAATAGCCAACTGCAATCCATAGAACAGACCCCAAGCTTCTGCTTGCAGGACAGCCCCAACTCCAATGTTAGCCATAAAACCACCCTGCCAGACCCCACAATGATCCCTGATAATACCTCCAGCACCAATACAACCATGTCTATTCCTAGAGCCATCCACATTCAGCTTCACAGTACCCAAATCCGGTTTAGACCAAGACAGCATTTCAAGACGCTTACCAGCATGCATTCTATGTTTACTAGTAGACCTATCCCAATCAGCAGCATAGTCCATGACAATATCAGCAACATTATGAGGATAAATAAAGGCTTCCTCAAAGGCACTCTTGCACCTCCACTTCCAAATAAACCAACAACAGAAGACAAAAAAGATCCTCCATTCAAGATAATTAGCAAAACAGGCAGACTGACTAAGGTTTGCAAACAGCCAGCCATTCCAATCCAAAGTAAAAGAAGCAGCCATAGTAGAAGGCAGCTTAAAGGAGTTCCAAACATAACTAGCTCTAGGACAATCTCTGAAAAGGTGAAGCATGGATTCAGGAGCTTCAGGACAGAACTTACAGCAAGGGGAGTCAGCCATTTTCCGATGAGCCCTTTGCACATTAGTCATCAACTTACCAGCAACAAAAGTCCAGAGAAAAATTTTCAGCTTAGGAGGAATGTTTAAGGACCAGTTCTTCAACCACACATATCTTTCCTCATCCTGACCATCCCCAGTCAACAAAAACGCAGACTTCACCGAAAACACCCCACTAGAAGAACTTCCCCAAATCAAAGAATCAGGCAAGTCATCAGTAGAAAAAGGGACAGCACAAATAATATCAACAACTTCCAGAGGCAGAAGACAAAGCAGCAACTCCCTGTTCCAAACCTGACAGTCCCAAAAATCCTTGACAACAGCAGTGAGATCAACCAAGTCTTGATCTAAAGCCAAGTCCTTCAAAACACCACAAGAAACCCAGCTGTCAGACCAAAATTTAACCCTTTCACCATTCCCAATTTTCCACTGCAGCCCCTTTCTTAATAACTCAGCACCATGGAGGATGCTGGCCCAAGTACTAGAACAAGGGTTAGGCCGTTTATAATCATTCAGCAGAAAATTGTGCTTCAAATACTTCCCCTGAAAAATCTTATTCCACAGGCCCTTGTCACTTTGAACAATCCTCCAGCCAACCTTAGCTAACATGGCCTGATTCATGTCTTTAGACTTTTTAACACCAAGCCCCCCAAAACATTTGGGTCTACACACAGAGTCCCAATTCACCACATGAACCTTCCTAGCTGCAGCAGTGTCTCCCCATAAGAAATCCCTGTTAATCTTATCCAACTTATCACAAACACTTGCAGGCAGCCTAGCAGTCTGCATAGCATAAATAGGGATTGAAGAAGTAACAGCATTTATCAGAGTAAGCCTCCCAGCCATATTCAAGGTCTTACTCTTCCAACTAGCAAGTCTGGCTTGGACTTTATCAATTAGAAAACCATAAGTCTTAGGGCTAACACGCTTATGAATTAGGGGCATCCCAAGGTAATTCCCTAAATCCTTAGACAGAGGAGAACCACAAATAGAACTAATTTCCCCAGCAACATCAGAATTAACATTTGAAGAACAGTAAATCAAAGACTTCTCAAAGCTAACAGATTGCCCTGAAATACTACAGAAAAAATCCATCACTGTCTTCATTATAAGGGCTTGCTGAGGACTAGCTTCAGCAAACAAAATCAAGTCATCAGCAAAAAACAGGTGGGAGACACAAGGACCAGCCCTAGAAGCTTTAACAGGCTTCCAATAACCAATGCTCACAGCAGACTGGATGAAATGGGATAACTTTTCCATACACAACACAAAAATATAAGGGGACAAAGGATCCCCTTGTCTGATGCCCCTAGTACCAGAAAAAGACTGAGAAAGTTCCCCATTAATTAGCACTTGATAAGAAACAGTAGTGACACAGCTCATAATAAGCTTAATAAGATGGCTAGGAAGATTAAGTTCAGACAGCACCTCCTCAATGAAATTCCAACTCAATTTATCATAGGCTTTGGAGAGGTCCACTTTCCAAGCCATAATCCCTTTCTTACCCCTACTGATTTTACACTGGTGCATGATTTCTTGGGCAATCATAATATTATCAGCAATTTGCCTTCCAGGCACAAAACTAACTTGATTAGGACTAATCCAATTTTTAAGCAAAGGCCTGAGTCTATCCACAATAATCTTAGAAATAACCTTATAAATGGTACAGCACAAACTGATAGGCCTGAATAGATGTAAATGCTGAGGATTAGGAACTTTAGGGACAAGAGTAATAAGGGTATGATTTAGACCTGTAGGGATGCAGCTAGCAGCAAAAGCCTGGGACACCACCTCCAAAATTTCAGGGGCACATAAACTCCAATGCTGTTGAAAGAAAAGAGCAGGAAAACCATCCACACCAGGAGCCTTCAAACTACCAATTTTGAACAAAGAATCATGAATGTCCTTCTCAGTCACAGGCCTACTCAAATCAGCCATGTCCTCAGGAGAAATCTCAGGAAATAAGGAAGGAATAAAATATTCAGAATCCGGGATAGCTTCAGCCTTAAAAAGATTGCTAAAGAACTCAACAGCAGCTAGGTGCATAGCCTTCAAATCCTCACACCAACCACCATTAGCATCAAAAAGGCCATCAATTCTATTCCTTCTTCTTCTTATAACAGTAGTCAAATGAAAAAACTTAGTATTCCTATCCCCCTCACACAGCCACTTATCCCTAGACTTTTGTTTCCAAAGCATAGCCTCAGCATCTCTAATTCTGCCATAGTCAGCAATAAGCTCCTTCTCAAGGTTTTGAAGAAAAGCATTTGGCCTCCTCCCCAAACTCTTCTGAATCCCACAGATTCTAGCATGCAAAATCCTTTTTTTCTTAAAGACATTTCCAAAAACATTCTTGTTCCAAGCATCCAAAGCCCCAGCAAGGGAACTGGTTTTAAGTAAAAGATCTCCCTGCGTACTATTCCACTGATGAGACACCATATCAAGAAAATTATCATGATCAATCCACATAGCTTGGAATCGAAAAGGAGCATTTCTTCTTGGCCCTCTCAGACTAGGATGGAGCTTAATCAAAATAGGACAGTGGTCAGAACTCATTCTGGCCAAATGGACCACAGAAGCATCAGCAAATAAAATCCTCCAGTCAGCATCACAGAATGCCCTATCCAGCCTTTCCTTCACAGCAACCACATCACTCTTCCACAACAGCCAGATACCACCAGCAAAACCAACTGCTTCCCTAATTCTAAAATCAGAGAAACCAAGACCAAGAAGGAATTTCTTAGCACATTGAAATTGAACTTTAGGTTCACAAATAATGAGAACATCAACTTTATTCATCTTCACCAAATCTTCAACAGAAGACCTAAAATCACTACTTCCAGCACCCCTAGCATTCCAGAAAACAATATTATCCATAAAGACATAAGAGGGGGAAGGAGAACCTCCTTGATTAAGCATGAACCATTTCATCCTCACCAGAGGAAGAAAGGTTGACATCTATTGGCAAAGCACTATTTCCAGCAAACACTTGGTCAACAAAACATGAAGAAGCCTTATCCACACTTAAAGCACTCTTCTCCTGAACCATATGCTCCTCTGGAGGACAGTGACCAAAGAAACCACCAAAATCCCTAGAAACCGGCATCCCATCTATACTACCAAAGGAGACCTTCTTAGAGACTGCAGGCTTTAAACTCAACTGGGCAGCACCTTTATACCTTCTGCTTCCTTTGGCAGCAAACTTAGAAGAACCAGCAACAGCATTTGAAATGTCAGTCAGAGGAACTGCAGAAGCAGCTTTTGGCAGAATCCTACTGATTTTACTAGAATCCAGGTGCTTAGAACTAGGAACACTAGCCCTTGAAGAAGAAGAGACACCAACACCTGCATTCTGCATCTTTTTCTTCTTTTCCTGGAAACTAGTCCACAGCCCAAAAATAGGAGGCACATCCTTAGGTTTAACAGCAGCTCCATCATCTAGGCCATTAACACCAACCTCCTCAGTTTCCAAAACAGAAAACCTAGAACCCTTAGAAGAACTCTGACCACCACTTCCAACCTTAGCATTTTTCTTTTTATTCCTGTAACTCATCAGCATCCAAGGACCCATATCCTCCTTAGACACAGAGATACCTTCCTGACTAACATCCATCTCCTGAGTTACACCAGCACCAACTGCAGGCTCACCAACATCAGGGTTAATATCAGTAACATCAGGCACAGGTTGCACAGGGGCCACAACAGCAGTGCATTTCTCCTTAGAGTGCCCAAAACACCCACACTCAAAGCAAATCAAAGAGATACCCTCATAAACCACACTATAAGCCACAGACTCAACTTCAACAAAAGGCCTAAGGGGTTTGCTTAGGTCCACCTCAATACAAACTCTAGCAAACTGTCCTCTAGCTTGACTAATAGTGACAGGATCCACTCTTACTACCTCACCCAATATCTTCCCAATCTTCCTCATGGCAAAATCCTTGAAAAACTTCACAGGCAAGCCACAAATTCTGACCCACAAAGCCATTCTACCAATAATGTCAGTAAAAGGATTAAACCCAGAACTCCACTTCCTAACAGTTAAGGTTTGGCCTGCCATAATCCACGGGCCACCACACAAAATTTCATTCATATCTTCTTCAAGAGCAAAGTTAACAATGAAATAATCGTTAGGGAGGTCAATCAGTTTCCACCCACCCCTGGTCTGCCACTTACGCCTAAGTCCTCTTAACATAAAATCATATGTGTTCAAAGAATTCGGTTTCCCCATCAGTTTGATTACAACTGCACAACGCCATCCAGAGTCAAGGTTGGAGTGTACCTTATCAGAGAAGGAGACATTTAACCCATGCCGGCCCTGAGAGTAAACACAGTCCGCTTCAGAAAGAACAAACTCAGAATGAGCAGCCGAACTGGCCCGCTCAGCTGGATTCTTGAACATCGAGGCATAGCTAGGAGCCGATTCCAACAAAGCAACCTCACGACAAGTCGAGTCCATCTCCTCCAAACCGGCAACTGTCGAATCTAACCCAGAATCAATTCCAGATCTGAATCGCTTTCGCTGCATAACAGAAGAACTAGAATCCCCGCCACCTCCAGAGGGAAGGGCGGAGAAAACAAACGCCGACGACGCCACCAGAACCCAGTAAGAACCCAGAAATCCCCAGAAAAGATCGGTGAGAATCGAAGAAACCAAATCCAGAAACTCAGACGAAAAGAATCGAGAGAGACGCGCGTGAGGCGCGTGTAGCGAAAATCACAAAAAAGCCACACACACACTAGTTAATAAAACAATGTCATTGGTATATAGAGGTTCCAAGAAGATCAATACATTGTTTGAAGACATTTCTGTAAAAGTCAAAAACTTCACAATCTTTAGAATCTTTTTAAAATGCGCCGAAAACATGAATTATTTTCAAGGGATTTTGACGAAACTAGTTAATAAAACATTGTCGTTGGTATATAGAGGTCCCAAGAAGATCAATACATTGTTTTCAAACATTTCTGTGAACGTCAAAAAGTTCACAATCTTTAAAATCTTGTTAAAATGCGCAGAAAACATGAATTATTTTCAAGGGATTTTGACGAAACTAGTTAATAAAACAATGTCGTTGGTATATAGAGGTTCCAAGAAGATCAATACATTGTTTGAAGACATTTCTGTAAAAGTCAAAAACTTCACAATCTTTAAAATCTTTTTAAAATGCGCCGAAAACATGAATTATTTTCAAAGGATTTTGACGAAACTAGTTAATAAAACATTGTCGTTGGTATATAGTGGTTCCAAGAAGATAAATACATTGTTTTCAAACATTTCTGTGAACGTCATAAAGTTCACAATCTTTAAAATCTTGTTAAAATGCGCTGAAATCATGAATTATTTTCAAATGTAGTTGACCAAACAAGTTAATAAAACATTGTCGTTGGTATATAAAGGTCCCAAGAAGATCTATACATTGTTTTCAAACATTTCTGTGAACGTCAAAAAGTTCACAATCTTTAAAATCTTATTAAAATGCGCTGAAATCATGAATTATTTTCAAGGGATTTTGACGAAACTAGTTAATAAAACAATGTCGTTGGTATATAGAGGTTCCAAGAAGATATTGACATTGTTTGAAGACATTTCTGTAAAAGTCAAAAACTTCACAATCTTTAAAATCTTGTTAAAAACCACAGAAAACATGAATTATTTTCAAAGGATTTTGACGAAACTAGTTAATAAAACATTGTCGTTGGTATATAGTGGTTCCAAGAAGATCTATACATTGTTTTCAAACATTTCTGTGAACGTCATAAAGTTCACAATCTTTAAAATCTTGTTAAAATGCGCTGAAATCATGAATTATTTTCAAATAAAGTCGAACAAACAAGTTAATAAAACAATGTCGTTGGTATATAGAGGTTCCAAGAAGATCAATACATTGTTTGAAGACATTTATGTAAAAGTCAAAAACTTCACAATCTTTAGAATCTTTTTAAATTGCGCCGAAAACATGAATTATTTTTCAAGGGATTTTAACGAACCTAGTTAATAAAACATTGTCGTTGGTATATAGTGGTTCCAAGAAGATAAATACATTGTTTTCAAACATTTCTGTGAACGTCATAAAGTTCACAATCTTTAAAATCTTGTTAAAAACCACAGAAAACATGAATTATTTTCAAAGGATTTTGACGAAACAAGTTAATAAAACATTGTCGTTGGTATATAGAGGTCCCAAGAAGATAAATACATTGTTTTCAAACAATTCTGTGAACGTCATAAAGTTCACAATCTTTAAAATCTTGTTAAAAACCACAGAAAACATGAATTATTTTCAAAGGATTTTGACGAAACTAGTTAATAAAACAAAGTCGTTGGTATATAGAGGTTCCAAGAAGATCAATACATTGTTTGAAGACATTTCTGTAAAAGTCAAAAACTTCACAATCTTTAGAATCTTTTTAAAATGCGCCGAAAACATGAATTATTTTCAAGGGATTTTGACGAAACTAGTTAATAAAACATTGTCGTTGGTATATAGAGGTCCCAAGAAGATCAATACATTGTTTTCAAACATTTCTGTGAACGTCAAAAAGTTCACAATCTTTAAAATCTTGTTAAAATGCGCAGAAAACATGAACTATTTTCAAGGGATTTTGACGAAACTAGTTAATAAAACAATGTCGTTGGTATATAGAGGTTCCAAGAAGATCAATACATTGTTTGAAGACATTTCTGTAAAAGTCAAAAACTTCACAATCTTTAAAATCTTTTTAAAATGCGCCGAAAACATGAATTATTTTCAAGGGATTTTGACGAAACTAGTTAATAAAACATTGTCGTTGGTATATAGTGGTTCCAAGAAGATAAATACATTGTTTTCAAACATTTCTGTGAACGTCATAAAGTTCACAATCTTTAAAATCTTTTTAAAATGCGCTGAAATCATGAATTATTTTCAAATGTAGTTGACCAAACAAGTTAATAAAACATTGTCGTTGGTATATAAAGGTCCCAAGAAGATCTATACATTGTTTTCAAACATTTCTGTGAACGTCAAAAAGTTCACAATCTTTAAAATCTTATTAAAATGCGCTGAAATCATGAATTATTTTCAAGGGATTTTGACGAAACTAGTTAATAAAACAATGTCGTTGGTATATAGAGGTTCCAAGAAGATCAATACATTGTTTGAAGACATTTCTGTAAAAGTCAAAAACTTCACAATCTTTAAAATCTTGTTAAAAACCACAGAAAACATGAATTATTTTCAAAGGATTTTGACGAAACTAGTTAATAAAACATTGTCGTTGGTATATAGTGGTTCCAAGAAGATCTATACATTGTTTTCAAACATTTCTGTGAACGTCATAAAGTTCACAATCTTTAAAATCTTGTTAAAAACCACAGAAAACATGAATTATTTTCAAAGGATCTTGACGAAACAAGTTAATAAAACATTGTCGTTGGTATATAGAGGTCCCAAGAAGATAAATACATTGTTTTCAAACAATTCTGTGAACGTCATAAAGTTCACAATCTTTAAAATCTTGTTAAAAACCACAGAAAACATGAATTATTTTCAAAGGATTTTGACGAAACTAGTTAATAAAACAAAGTCGTTGGTATATAGAGGTTCCAAGAAGATCAATACATTGTTTGAAGACATTTCTGTAAAAGTCAAAAACTTCACAATCTTTATAATCTTTTTAAAATGCGCCGAAAACATGAATTATTTTCAAGGGATTTTGACGAAACTAGTTAATAAAACATTGTCGTTGGTATATAGAGGTCCCAAGAAGATCAATACATTGTTTTCAAACATTTCTGTGAACGTCAAAAAGTTCACAATCTTTAAAATCTTGTTAAAATGCGCAGAAAACATGAATTATTTTCAAGGGATTTTGACGAAACTAGTTAATAAAACAATGTCGTTGGTATATAGAGGTTCCAAGAAGATCAATACATTGTTTGAAGACATTTCTGTAAAAGTCAAAAACTTCACAATCTTTAAAATCTTTTTAAAATGCGCCGAAAACATGAATTATTTTCAAGGGATTTTGACGAAACTAGTTAATAAAACAATGTCGTTGGTATATAGAGGTTCCAAGAAGATCAATACATTGTTTGAAGACATTTCTGTAAAAGTCAAAAACTTCACAATCTTTAAAATCTTTTTAAAATGCGCCGAAAACATGAATTATTTTCAAGGGATTTTGACGAACCTAGTTAATAAAACATTGTCGTGGGTATATAGTGGTTCCAAGAAGATAAATACATTGTTTTCAAACATTTCTGTGAACGTCATAAAGTTCACAATCTTTAAAATCTTGTTAAAAACCACAGAAAACATGAATTATTTTCAAAGGATTTTGACGAAACAAGTTAATAAAACATTGTCGTTGGTATATAGAGGTCCCAAGAAGATAAATACATTGTTTTCAAACAATTCTGTGAACGTCATAAAGTTCACAATCTTTAAAATCTTGTTAAAAACCACAGAAAACATGAATTATTTTCAAAGGATTTTGACGAAACTAGTTAATAAAACAAAGTCGTTGGTATATAGAGGTTCCAAGAAGATCAATACATTGTTTGAAGACATTTCTGTAAAAGTCAAAAACTTCACAATCTTTAGAATCTTTTTAAAATGCGCCGAAAACATGAATTATTTTCAAGGGATTTTGACGAAACTAGTTAATAAAACATTGTCGTTGGTATATAGAGGTCCCAAGAAGATCAATACATTGTTTTCAAACATTTCTGTGAACGTCAAAAAGTTCACAATCTTTAAAATCTTGTTAAAATGCGCAGAAAACATGAATTATTTTCAAGGGATTTTGACGAAACTAGTTAATAAAACAATGTCGTTGGTATATAGAGGTTCCAAGAAGATCAATACATTGTTTGAAGACATTTCTGTAAAAGTCAAAAACTTCACAATCTTTAAAATCTTTTTAAAATGCGCCGAAAACATGAATTATTTTCAAGGGATTTTGACGAAACTAGTTAATAAAACATTGTCGTTGGTATATAGAGGTCCCAAGAAGATCAATACATTGTTTTCAAACATTTCTGTGAACGTCAAAAAGTTCACAATCTTTAAAATCTTGTTAAAATGCGCAGAAAACATGAATTATTTTCAAGGGATTTTGACGAAACTAGTTAATAAAACAATGTCGTTGGTATATAGAGGTTCCAAGAAGATCAATACATTGTTTGAAGACATTTCTGTAAAAGTCAAAAACTTCACAATCTTTAAAATCTTTTTAAAATGCGCCGAAAACAAGAATTATTTTCAAGGGATTTTGACGAAACTAGTTAATAAAACATTGTCGTTGGTATATAGTAGTTCCAAGAAGATAAATACATTGTTTTCAAACATTTCTGTGAACGTCATAAAGTTCACAATCTTTAAAATCTTGTTAAAATGTGCTGAAATCATGAATTATTTTCAAATGTAGTTGACCAAACAAGTTAATAAAACATTGTCGTTGGTATATAAAGGTCCCAAGAAGATCTATACATTGTTTTCAAACATTTCTGTGAACGTCAAAAAGTTCACAATCTTTAAAATCTTGTTAAAAACCACAGAAAACATGAATTATTTTCAAGGGATTTTGACGAAACTAGTTAATAAAACAATGTCGTTGGTATATAGAGATTCCAAGAAGATCAATACATTGTTTGAAGACATTTCTGTAAAAGTCAAAAACTTCACAATCTTTAAAATCTTTTTAAAATGCGCCGAAAACATGAATTATTTTCAAGGGATTTTGTCGAAACTAGTTAATAAAACATTGTCGTTGGTATATAGTGGTTCCAAGAAGATAAATACATTGTTTTCAAACATTTCTGTGAACGTCATAAAGTTCACAATCTTTAAAATCTTGTTAAAATGCGCTGAAATCATGAATTATTTTCAAATGTAGTTGACCAAACAAGTTAATAAAACATTGTCGTTGGTATATAAAGGTCCCAAGAAGATCTATACATTGTTTTCAAACATTTCTGTGAACGTCAAAAAGTTCACAATCTTTAAAATCTTATTAAAATGCGCTGAAATCATGAATTATTTTCAAGGGATTTTGACGAAACTAGTTAATAAAACAATGTCGTTGGTATATAGAGGTTCCAAGAAGATCAATACATTGTTTGAAGACATTTCTGTAAAAGTCAAAAACTTCACAATCTTTAAAATCTTGTTAAAAACCACAGAAAACATGAATTATTTTCCAAGGATTTTGACGAAACTAGTTAATAAAACATTGTCGTTGGTATATAGTGGTTCCAAGAAGATCTATACATTGTTTTCAAACATTTCTGTGAACGTCATAAAGTTCACAATCTTTAAAATCTTGTTAAAATGCGCTGAAATCATGAATTATTTTCAAATAAAGTCGAACAAACAAGTTAATAAAACAATGTCGTTGGTATATAGAGGTTCCAAGAAGATCAATACATTGTTTGAAGACATTTCTGTAAAAGTCAAAAACTTCACAATCTTTAGAATCTTTTTAAAATGCGCCGAAAACATGAATTATTTTTCAAGGGATTTTAACGAACCTAGTTAATAAAACATTGTCGTTGGTATATAGTGGTTCCAAGAAGATAAATACATTGTTTTCAAACATTTCTGTGAACGTCATAAAGTTCACAATCTTTAAAATCTTGTTAAAAACCACAGAAAACATGAATTATTTTCAAAGGATTTTGACGAAACAAGTTAATAAAACATTGTCGTTGGTATATAGAGGTCCCAAGAAGATAAATACATTGTTTTCAAACAATTCTGTGAACGTCATAAAGTTCACAATCTTTAAAATCTAGTTAAAAACCACAGAAAACATGAATTATTTTCAAAGGATTTTGACGAAACTAGTTAATAAAACAAAGTCGTTGGTATATAGAGGTTCCAAGAAGATCAATACATTGTTTGAAGACATTTCTGTAAAAGTCAAAAACTTCACGATCTTTAGAATTTTTTTAAAATGCGCCGAAAACATGAATTATTTTCAAGGGATTTTGACGAACCTAGTTAATCAAACATTGTCGTTGGTATATAGAGGTCCCAAGAAGATCAATACATTGTTTTCAAACATTTCTGTGAACGTCAAAAAGTTCACAATCTTTAAAATCTTGTTAAAATGCGCAGAAAACATGAATTATTTTCAAGGGATTTTGACGAAACTAGTTAATAAAACAATGTCGTTGGTATATAGAGGTTCCAAGAAGATCAATACATTGTTTGAAGACATTTCTGTAAAAGTCAAAAACTTCACAATCTTTAAAATCTTTTTAAAATGCGCCGAAAACATGAATTATTTTTAAGGGATTTTGACGAAACTAGTTAATAAAACATTGTCGTTGGTATATAGTGGTTCCAAGAAGATAAATACATTGTTTTCAAACATTTCTGTGAACGTCATAAAGTTCACAATCTTTAAAATCTTGTTAAAATGCGCTGAAATCATGAATTATTTTCAAATGTAGTTGACCAAACAAGTTAATAAAACATTGTCGTTGGTATATAAAGGTCCCAAGAAGATCTATACATTGTTTTCAAACATTTCTGTGAACGTCAAAAAGTTCACAATCTTTAAAATCTTGTTAAAAACCACAGAAAACATGAATTATTTTCAAAGGATTTTGACGAAACTAGTTAATAAAACAATGTCGTTGGTATTTAGAGGTTCCAAGAAGATCAATACATTGTTTGAAGACATTTCTGTAAAAGTCAAAAACTTCACAATCTTTAGAATCTTTTTAAAATGCGCCGAAAACATGAATTATTTTCAAGGGATTTTGACGAAACTAGTTAATAAAACATTGTCGTTGGTATATAGAGGTCCCAAGAAGATCAATACATTGTTTTCAAACATTTCTGTGAACGACAAAAAGTTCACAATCTTTAAAATCTTGTTAAAATGCGCAGAAAACATGAATTATTTTCAAGGGATTTTGACGAAACTAGTTAATAAAACAATGTCGTTGGTATATAGAGGTTCCATGAAGATCAATACAATGTTTGAAGACATTTCTATAAAAGTCAAAAACTTCACAATCTTTAGAATCTTGTTAAAATGCGCCGAAAACATGAATTATTTTCAAGGGATTTTGAAGAAACTAGTTAATAAAACATTGTCGTTGGTATATAGTGGTTCCAAGAAGATCAATACATTGTTTTCAGACATTTTTGTGAACATCAAAAAGTTCACAATCTTTAAAATCTTTTTAAAATGCGCTGAAATCATGAATTATTTTCAAATGTAGTTGACCAAACAAGTTAATTAAACATTGTCGTTGGTATATAGAGGTCCCAAGAAGATAAATACATTGTTTTCAAACATTTCTGTGAACGTCATAAAGTTCACAATCTTTAAAATCTTGTTAAAAACCACAGAAAACATGAATTATTTTCAAAGGATTTTGACGAAACTAGTTAATAAAACAATGTCGTTGGTATATAGAGGTTCCAAGAAGATCAATACATTGTTTGAAGACATTTCTGTAAAAGTCAAAAACTTCACAATCTTTAGAATCTTGTTAAAATGCGCGGAAAACATGAATTATTTTCAAATGTAGTTGACGAAACAAGTTAATAAAATATTGTCGTTGGTATATAGAGGTTTCAAGAAGATCAATACATTGTTTTCAAACATTTCTGTAAACGTCAAAAAGTTCACCATCTTTAAAATCTTGTTAAAATACGCAGAAAACATGAATTATTTTCAAGGGATTTTGACGAAACAAGTTAATAAAGAATTGTCGTTGGTATATAGAGGTCCCAAGAAGATCAATACATTGTTTTCAGACATTTCTGTGAATATCAAAAAGTTCACAATCTTTAAAATCTTGTTAAAATGCGCTGAAATTATGAATTATTTTCAAATGTAGTTGAACTAACAAGTTAATAAAACGTTGTCGTTGGTATATAGAGGTCCCAAGAAGATCAATACCTTGTTTTCAGACATTTCTGTAAACGTAAAAAAGTTCAGAATCTTTTAAATCTTTTTAAAATGCGCCGAAAACATGAATTATTTTCAAGGGATTTTGACGAAACTAGTTAATAAAACATTGTCGTTGGTATATAGTGGTTCCAAGAAGATAAATACATTGTTTTCAAACATTTCTGTGAACGTCATAAAGTTCACAATCTTTAAAATCTTGTTAAAATGCGCTGAAATCATGAATTATTTTCAAATGTAGTTGACCAAACAAGTTAATAAAACATTGTCGTTGGTATATAGAGGTCCCAAGAAGATAAATACATTGTTTTCAAACATTTCTGTGAACGTCATAAAGTTCACAATCTTTAAAATCTTGTTAAAAACCACAGAAAACATGAATTATTTTCAAAGGATTTTGACGAAACTAGTTAATAAAACAATGTCGTTGGTATATAGAGGTTCCAAGAAGATCAATACATTGTTTTCAGACATTTCTGTAAACGTCAAAAAGTTCACAATCTTTAAAATCTTGTTAAAATGCGCTGAAATCATGAATTATTTTCAAATAAAGTCGAACAAACAAGTTAATAAAACAATGTCGTTGGTATATAGAGGTCCCAAGAAAATCAATACATTGTTTTAAGACATTTCTGTGAACGTCAAAAAGTTCACAATCTTTAAAATCTTCTTAAAATGCGATGAAATCATGAATTATTTTCAAACGATTTTGACGAAACAAGTTAATAAAGTATTGTCGTTGGTATATAGAGTTCCCAAGAAGATCAATACATTGTTTTCAGACATTTCTGTTAACATCAAAAAGTTCACAATCTTTAAAATCTTGTTAAAATGCGCAGAAAACATGAATTATTTTCAAGGGATTTTGCCGAAACTAGTTAATAAAACATTGTCGTTGGTATATAGTGGTTCCAAGAAGATCAATACATTATTTTCAGACATTTTTGTGAACATCAAAAAGTTCACAATCTTTAAAATCTTGATAAAATGCGCTGAAATCATGAATTATTTTCAAATGTGTTGAACAAACAAGTTAATAAAACATTGTCGTTAGTATATAGAGGTCCCAAGAAGATAAATAGATTGTTTTCTAACATTTCTGTGAACGTCAAAAAGTTCACAATCATAAAATCTTGTTAAAATGCGCAGAAAACATTAATTATTTTCAAATAAAGTTGAACAAACAAGTTAATAAAACAATGTCGTTGGTATATAGAGGTTCCAAGAAGATCAATACATTGTCTTCAGACATTTCTTTGAACATCAAAAAGTTCACAATCTTTAAAATCTTGTTAAAATACGCAGAAAACATGAATTATTTTCAAGGGATTTTGACGAAACAAGTTATTAAAGTATTGTCGTTGGTATATAGGGTCCCAAGAAGATCAATACATTGTTTTCAGACATTTCTGTAAACGTCAAAAAGTTCACTATCTTTAAAATCTTGTTAAAATGCGCAGAAAACATGAATTATTTTCAAGGGATTTTGACGAAACTAGTTAATAAAACAATGTCGTTGGTATATAGAGGTCCCAAGAAGATCTATAATTTGTTTTCAAACATTTCTCTGAACATCAAAAAGTTCACAATCTTTAAAATCTTGTTAAAATGCATTGAAATCATGAATTATTTTCAAATGTAGTTGAACCAACAAGTTAATAAAACATTGTCGTTGGTATATACAGGTCCCAAGAAGATCTATAAATTGTTTTCAAACATTTCTGTGAACGTCAAAAGGTTCACAATCTTTAAAATCTTGTTAAAATGCGCAGAAAACATGAATTATTTTCAAATAAATTGAACAAACAAGTTAATAAAACATTGTCGTTGGTATATATAGGTCCCAAGAAGATCTATACATTGTTTTCAGACATTTCTCTAAACGTCAAAAAGTTCACAATCTTTAAAATCTTATTAAAATGCGCAGAAAACTTGAATTATTTTCAAATGTAGTTGAACCAACAAGTTAATAAAACATTGTCGTTGGTATATACAGGTCCCAAGAAGATCTATACATTGTTTTCAAACATTTCTGTGAACGTCAAAAAGTTTACAATCTTTAAAATCTTGTTAAAATGCGCAGAAAACTTGAATTATTTTCAAGGGATTTTGACGAAACTAGTTACTAAAACAATTTGATACTAAAGAGGAACCACAAACCACAACCTAGCTAGCAAAACTAGCGCTAGCTCTACATCTAGCTAAACCATCAATGTCATCAAGGATCACACTTTTAACAAAAGCAGGAGGATTATCTAAAAAGAAAAGCCCATGAGAGCTCTCTAAACTATGCTTGGCTAAAGAGTCAGCAACCATATTCTTCTCACGGAGCACATGCCTCACAGTCACAAGATCAAACTGCTGCAAAAGCCTTTTACAATTCACAATGATAGTGCCAAGAGGATGGAGACCAATACTATCATTCTGCAACAAAGAGACAAGGATGGCAGAATCAGATTCCACCCCAACTTTTTGAACTGAAGACGAGTAGCCAACTGCAAGCCATAGAACAGACCCCAAGCTTCTGCTTGCAGGACAGCCCCAACTCCAATGTTAACCATGAAACCACCCTGCCAGACCCCACAGTGATCCCTGATAATACCTCCAGCGCCAATACAACCTTGCCTATTCCTAGAGCCATCCACATTCAGTTTCACAATACCCAGATCCGGTTTAGACCAAGACAGCATTTCAAGATGCTTACCAGCATGCATTCTATGCTTACTAGTAGACCTATCCCAATCAGCAGCATAATCCATGATAATATCAGCAACATTATGTGGGTAAATAAAGGCTTCCTCAAAGGCACTCTTACACCTCCACTTCCAAATGAACCAACAACAGAAGACAAAAAAGATCCTCCATTCTAGATTTTTAACAAAACAGGCAGATTGACTAAGGTTTGCAAACAGCATCCATTCCAATCCAAAGTAAAGGAAGCAGCCATAGTAGAAGGCACCTTAAAGGAATTCCAAACATAATTAGCTCTAGGACAATCTCTGAAAAGGTGGAGCATGGTTTCAGGAACTTCAGGACAGAACTGACAGCAAGGGGAATCAGCCATTTTCCGATGAGCCCTTTGCACATTGGTCATCATCTTACCAGCAACAAAAGTCCAGAGAAAAATTTTCAGCTTAGGGGGAATGTTTAAAGACCAGTTCTTCAACCACACATATCTTTCCTCATCCTGACCATCCCCAGTCAACAGAAAAGCAGACTTCACCGAAAACACCCCACTAGAAGAACTTCCCCAAATCAAAGAGTCAGGCAAGTCATCAGTAGAAAAAGGGATAGCACAAATAACATCAACAACTTCAAGAGGCAGAAGACAAAGCAGCAACTCCCTGTTCCAAACCTGACAGTCCCAAAAATCCTTGACAACAACATTGAGATCAACCAAGTCTTGATCTAAAGCCAAGTCCTTCAAGACACCACAAGAAACCCAGCTGTCAGACCAAAACTTAACCCTTTCACCATTCCCAATTTTCCACTGCAACCCCTTTCTTAACAACTCAACACCATGAAGGATGCTGGCCCAAGTACTAGAACAAGGGTTAGGCCGTTTATAATTATCCAGCAGGAAATTGTGCTTCAAATATTTCCCCTGAAAAATATTATTCCATAGGCCCTTGTCACTTTGAATAATCCTCCAGCCAACCTTAGCTAACATGGCCTGATTCATGTCCTTAGCCTTTTTAACACCAAGCCCCCCATAACACTTGGGTCTGCACACAGAGTCCCAATTCACCACATGAACCTTCCTTTTTGCAGCAGTGTCTCCCCATAAGAAATCCCTCTTAATCTTATCCAACTTATCACAAACACTTACAGGCAGCCTAGCAGTCTGCATAGCATAAATAGGAATTGAAGAAGTAACAGCATTTATCAGAGTAAGCCTCCCAGCCATATTCAAGGTTTTACTCTTCCAACTAGCAAGTCTGGCTTGGACCTTGTCAACTAGAAAACCATGAGTCTTAGGATTAACTCTCTTATGAATTAGAGGCATCCCAAGGTAATTCCCTAAATCCATAGACAGAGGGGAACCACAAATAGAGCTAATTTCCCCAGCAACATCAGAATTAACATTTGGAGAACAGTAAATCAGAGACTTCTCAAAGCTAACAGACTGCCCTGAAATACTACAGAAAAAATCCATAACTGTCTTCATCATATGAGCTTGCTGGGGACTAGCTTCAGCAAAAAGAATTAGGTCATCAGCAAAAAACAGGTGAGAGACACAAGGACCAGCCCTAGAAGCTTTAACAGGCTTCCAATAACCAATGCTCACAGCAGACTGGATGAAATGAGACAACTTTTCCATACACAGCACAAAAATATAAGGGGACAAAGGATCCCCTTGTCTGATGCCCCTAGTACCAGAAAAAGACTGAGAAAGCTCACCATTAATTAGCACTTGATAAGACACAGTAGTGACACAGCTCATAATAAGTAATAAGATGGCTAGGTAGCTTAATTTCAGACAGCACCTCCTCAATGAAATTCCAACTCAATTTATCATAAGCTTTAGAGAGGTCCACTTTCCAAGCCATGATCCCTTTCTTGCCCCTACTGATTTTATACTGGTGCATAATCTCTTGGGCAATCATAATATTATCAGCAATTTGCCTTCCAGGCACAAAACTAACTTGATTAGGACTAATCCAATTTTTAAGCAAAGGCCTGAGTCTATCCACAATAATCTTAGAAATGACCTTATAAATAGTACAGCACAAACTGATAGGCCTGAACAGATGCAAATGTTGAGGATTAGGAACTTTAGGGACAAGAGTAATAAGAGTATGATTTAGACATGTAGGAATGCAGCTAGCAGCAAAAGCCTGAAACACCACCTCCAATATTTCAGGGGCACATAAGCTCCAATGCTGCTGAAAGAATAAGGCAGGGAAACCATCCACACCAGGAGCCTTCAAACTACCAATTTTGAACAGAGAATCATGAATATCCTTCTCAGTCACAGACCTACTCAGATCAGCCATATCCTCAGGAGAAATCTCAGGAAATAAGGATGGAATAAAGTACTCAGAATCCGGGATAGCTTCAGCCTTAAAAAGATTGCTAAAGAAATCAACAGCAGCTAGGTGCATAGCCTTCAAGTCCTCACACCAACCACCATTAGCATCAAAAAGGCCATCAATTCTATTCCTTCTTCTTCTTCTTATAACAGTAGTCAAATGAAAAAACTTAGTGTTCCTATCCCCCTCACACAGCCATTTATCCCTAGATTTTTGTTTCCAAAGCATAGCCTCAGCATCTCTAATTCTGCCATAGTCAGAAATAAGCTTCTTCTCAAGGTCTTGAAGAAAAGCATTTGGCCTCCTCCCCAAACTCTTCTGAACTCCACAAATTCTAGCATGCAAAATCCTTTTTTGCTTAAAAACATTTCCAAAAACATTCTTGTTCCAAACATCCAAAGCCCCAGCAAGGGAACTGGTTTTATGCAACAAATTCCCCTGAGTACTATTCCACTGATGAGACACCATATCAAGAAAATTGTCATGATCAATCCACATAGCTTGGAATCGAAAAGGAGCATTTCTTCTTGGCCCTCTCAGACTAGGATGAAGCTTAATCAAGATAGGGCAGTGATCAGAACTCATTCTCGCCAAATGGACCACAGAAGCATCAGCAAATAAAATCCTCCAGTCTGCATCACAGAAGGCCCTATCCAGCCTTTCCTTCACAAACCCATTAGACCATGTATACTCAGCCCCTTGGAAGCCTAAATCAACAAGACCCTTTCTACAAACCCAGTCCTGCATACCTCCAAATCTAAAATGCTTAGATCCACCAATCTTATCTGCAAAGGAAAGAAGCTCATTAAAATCTCCAACAATCAGCCAAGGCAATTTAATTCTCTGATGAATGCTGTCCAAATAGCTCCAAAGATTCCTCCTCAAAGTATTACAAGGGCTAGCATACACACCAGTAAGTAACCAAGGTCTAACACCCTGCCAAGAAACCTTAACAGAAATGGCCTGGAATTGAGAGTCAACAAACTCCACAGCAACCACATCACTCTTCCACAACAGCCAGATACCACCAGCAAAACCAACAGCTTCCCTAATTTTAAAGTCAGAAAAACCAAGACCAAGTAGGAATTTCTTAGCACATTGGAATTGAACTTTAGGTTCACAAATAATTAAAACATCAACTTTATTCATCTTCACCAAGTCTTCAACAGAAGACCTAAAATCACTACTTCCAGCACCCCTAGCATTCCAGAAAACAATATTATCCATAAAATCACAAGAGGGGGAAGGAGAACCTCCTTGATTAAGCATGAACCATTTCATCCTCACCAGAGGAAGAAAGGTTAACATCTGTTGGCAAAGAACTATTTCCAGCAAAAACTTGGTCAACAAAACAGGAAGAAGCCTTTTCCACACTTAAAGCACTCTTCTCCTGATCCATATGCTCCTCTGGAGGACAATGACCAAAGAAGCCACCAAAATCCCTAGAACCCGGCATCCCATCTATACTGCCAAAGGACACCTTAGAGACTGCAGGCTTTAAACTCAACTGAGCAGCACCTTTAAACCTTCTGTGCCCTTTCGCAGCAGATTTAGCAGGACCAGCAACAGCATTTGAAATGTCAGTCAAAGGAACTGCAGAAGCAACTTTTGGAAGAATCCTACTGGTTTTACTAGAATCCAGGTGCTTAGAACTAGGAACACTAGCCCTTGAAGAAGAAGGAACACCAACACCTGCATTCTGCATCTTTTTCTTCTTTTCCTGAAAACTAGTCCACAACCCAAAGATAGGAGGTACATCCTTAGGCTTAACAGCAGCTCCATCATCTAAGCCATTGACACTATCCTCCTCAGTTTTCAAAACAGAAAATCTCGAACCCTTAGAAGAATTCTGACCACCACTACCAACCTTAGCATTTTTCTTTTTATTCCTATAACTCATCAGCATCCAAGGACCCATATCCTCTTTAGACACAGAGATACCCTCCTGGCTAACATCCATCTCCTGAGGTACACCAGCACCAGCTGCAGGCTCACTAACATCAGGGTTAATAACAGTAACATCAGGCACAGGTTGCACAGGGGTCACAACAACAGTGCATTTCTCCTTAGAGTGCCCAAAACAACCACACTCAAAGCAGATCAAAGAAATACCCTCATAAACCACACTATAAGCCACAGACTCAACTTCAACAAAAGGCCTAAGGGGTTTGCTTAGGTCCACCTCAATACAAACTCTAGCAAACTGTCCTCTAGCTTGACTAACAGTGACAGGCTCGGCCTCTCTAGCCCTACCAGCTCCTCTGACCCTACCACGGCCCCTAGCCCTGCCTCGCTAAGGATCCATCACCTGAGGAGCACGTAAACCTTGTTCAGCATATGCACAAAACTTAAACCAAAGTATAAGTCTGATACAAACTCGCATTAACCAAGACACTACTCATGGTGGGAACACTCAGATGGAAACCTCACTAAAAGTAAACCATACTCAGACAACCTAATGAGTTGGAGATTACGCCTAACCCCTTTCACATATCCAATGACATATCAGTACCAAAAAGTGATGGTGGTCCGCTGTCACTGAGGCACTAATTATCACCAAATATGTAAACCCAAGCTCTGATACCAAACTGTCACACCCCAATTTCTAAAGAATAATTTTTTCCAAAAATTTGGCATGATAACTCTCAAATAACCCAACCCCTACAAACCACTCTTAATCAACAAATCATAATTACGGAAACATGAAATAATATATGAGCTCAACACGGTCACCGTGTCAAATATTGCATCTCCTTGTTCACATCAACTTAAAATGTCTAGCAAAAGAAAACGCTCACTAACAGTTTAGTACAATCCGACAAAAACATAATAATTGAATCTACCAACTAAACAAAGCCTGAGGAGCATTGGAGGGCAAGGGAGAGGATAGAGCCGTGAAATAATAAACGACATGAACGTAAGCAATATATTTGATAGAAATTAGGAGCAAAAAGGAAGTAAACAAGATTATCTTTGCTGAACTTAGCCACAGATAGAAGCTTTTTACATATTGAAGGAATGTGAAAAACATTATTTAGAGTCAACTTGGAATCTCTCAAGGATAATGGGAGTGTACTGGTGTGAGATATTGTCATGGAATCACCATTACCCATAAAGACATTGTGACGGCCTCCATAATTTTGAGGATTCTGAACAGGCATAGAGGTCATGTGGTGGGTGGCTCACCGGAAAGGATCATCAGGTGGAGCAAAAAGGGCTCCCGCAAAGGGACGAGCAGATGTTGGTCCAGGATTGCGATGTGGACATTGAGTTGGTCTATGATGAGATGTCATACAAGTGGGACACCACTGCGGTCTTGGGAGAGGTTCGAGTATGCCTTGTTGAGAAGGAAATTGGCACATCTGCTGCGTTTGGGCCCATGGATTATGACCTCAAGTTTTGTTACAACTATTGTATACATCTTACTGTATACATATATATAATAAATATCTAAAGGAATATTTTTTTTAAAAAATGAGATCAGCATATTATTAATCTGATCTTGCATGCATATATATCATGACCGATCACCCATTAACAATAACTTTCTGCTAAAACAATTTTTTGAGCACATGCCCTCTTCAAATGCATACAGAGCTACTTAGGTTAAAACCAGCTCTTTAGCAGACTTAAATGTTTTCAAACCCTAAGTTGGATCACAGCATCTTGGTGTTCATTTTTTATTTCCGTACAAGAAGAGGATTCTTGTTCAGTCTGCCTCGAAAAAATAAGATCGATCAATGCAGATTCATTGATTTCATCAACTGAAGTTTTTCATCAAGACAGCAAAACATTGAACTCCTAATTTCATATATAAGATAGGATAACACTAATATATACGATTTAAATTAAACAAAACAGTACCTGTTTAACACTGCTCTAATGACGTCAGATCCCAACTTCAATAACTACGTAAGACACCCACCTAAAGCATTGAGGACGAATAGAATCAACTCCCATCCCACCTCGCACAGAACACAATAAATATAAGGTAAAAGGCAGATAAATAATCATGAAAATAGACACACCTACGACGTAATATAACTCCCAATTACACAACTTCCCCAAGAGCAACGACCTGCAAACATAGAGACAAAAGTAAACATCCTGTAAACATCCATTAAAATTGAGATGTTAACAAAAAAGGTTTGATGTTTATAAACATGCCCAAAACTAACTAATTCATCTTTGTTCACAGACACCCACCTAAGGTATTGAGGACGAATGGAATCAACTCCCATCCCACTCGCACAGGACATAATACATATAAGGAAAGGGCAGATAAATAATCATGAAAATATAAGGACAAAAGAAGATCAGATGAACAAAGACACGCCTACCACATAATAATACTCCCAATTACACAACTTCCCCAAGAGCAACGACCTGCAAACATAGAGAAAAATTAAACGTCCCGTAAACATCCATTAAAATTGATATGTTAACAAAAAAAGGTTTGATGTTTTATAAACAGGCCCAAAACTAACTAATTCACCTTTGTTCACAGATACCCTCAACTGATAAGGATCTGCCCATTATTCTTTCAATATGTTCCAGAGCTGGCACCTACGAGTAATCACTAAGAAGTTTTCAACCAACCACTCAAAGCTCAATCACAAAAGTGGAATCCTCACCAATTGCATTTCTTTCAAGTGACAATAGAAAGCTATATTCACCTCCAGCTTTAAATTTTTATAAAGGGGTCTGTAACTGTCATCTAAACAAAGCTTTAAACCTTGACCCATCACTAAGAAGTTTTCAACCAACCACTCAAAGCTCAATCACAAAAGTGGAATCCTCACCAATGGCATATCTGTCCAAGTGACAATAGAAAGCTATATTCACCTCCAGCTTTAAATTTTAATAAAGGGATCTGTAACTGTCATCACAAAGCTTTAAACCTTGACCGATCAAATACACGACCCACTGACCTAGAAAGAATTCCAATCAAAAACATTTGAAATAAAACAAAAACAACAACAAAACAAAAAGTACTGAACTCTCATGGCCCAAACTAAACTAAATTGAAGCCAAACTTCATAATTTAGAAGTTAGACCTAAACTACCAGAGCCCTAATTTCTTATAATTATATATCAAGAAAAGCATGACACTTGCCAGCTGAGACCTCTATCAAAAAATGACTGAGGCAAAGCACCTGTAAATCCAATCCAACATGACCATCGTCATTTTGTTTGCAGAAAAACAAAGGAAGAAGAATAAGAACTCCAAAGACAATTAATTTAGTAGATGCAGATCAATAAAATTGCGAAGAAAAGAGCTTTGATTACGAATCGAATTACACCCCAATTGCTTCTGAACTGCTACTCGCTCTCACTTCTCCTGCCTCAGACCCATCTTCCTCCATGTATGGAAACCCCAGAAACTCAGTTTTGGAAACAAATAGCAATATTAGAACCTCGAAAAAGAACCAAAAAAGAACCCAGAATTGCAAAGACAATTAATTTGGTAGATGCAGATCAATAACATTGTGAAGGAAGGAGTTCTGATTACGAATTGAATTAAACCCGATTGCTTTTTGAACTGCTACTCGCTCTCACTTCTCCTACTAAAATATTTTGGCTTCAAATCAAAGAGGATTCCCCAAAGCAACAACCTGTAATTAAACACACAACAGAACTCTTAAAATTCACAAACGTTAAAAATTAAATCGATGGAAAATTGAAAGGATTACCCGGACCTAAAAGAGAAAAGACGTCACAATCGTCCAAAACCAACCAAATCCAATACCTACCTAGTCCTCTTCACCATCACGTATATATAAAATTATTATCTGCTTCTATTCCATACAAAATTATAACTTTTCGACCATATAAATCACACAATAGCTTCTCACAATTTGAAATGAACAAATACATACACATCAGTTGAGCAGTCATACCACTTTGCACGTTTTTAGTTCGAGGTCTAACACTTCGAGGGCCTGAAGCTTGGGAAGGGCAATCTGCTTTAGATATTTGTGAGCCTTTCTGAAGGCATTTCCCTCTCCCTTCATAAGTCTGCCAATAAATCTGGAGAATGGTATCAAAACTAATAAAAGAAAAACAGAGGAAGACATATGTTTATCTAGTGATGAAATAGGACGTTGCAGATGAACCTTTTGTGTTTTATCAGTCTCAACCGTCATTTGGTATCCCTGATCAATAAGTAGCTGCTTTATCATACCTGAAAAATTTGAATATAAACAGTTGATCAGTTCTGAACGATAAATGAACCTCAAACACCCAAATGAATTGTGAAAGGAGGCTGACCTTAGAGACGTTCCAATACCTTGAGTCCGAATATTTGCATTGATCAATATCTTTAAGATCGGGAAAATAATCAAAAGATCTGATCAATCAAAGATCATAATGAATAATAAGAAAATTGAGGGAAAAGAGCAAAAATGGTTCCCCAGACGTCCGGAAAGAACGAATTAACTATCATCCAAATCCAAAACAGACCAAATCCTACACTATCAATGCATCATATAAATTGTAAACTGACAGCTATATCAAGTTTACAGCTATTGTATACACCTTACTGTATACACATATAATAAATATCTAAAGGAATATTTTTTGTTAAAAAAATGAAATCAGCATATTAATAATCTGATCTTGCATGCATATATATCAAGACCGATCACCCTATTAACAATAACTTTCTGCTAAAACAATTTTTTTAGCATATGCCCTCTTTGAATTTATACAGATTCTCATGGTTCTAAAACTCGGCCTAGTCGGCCGACTAATCGCTGACTAGTCGGTAGTCGGCCTACCGCCAAACTGATTTTTGTGAAATCGGCCACAATAGTCGACTGGGAAAAAATCGCCCGACTAGTCGGGAAAACTCGGACCAAGTCGGTACCTCGGCCCAAGTCGGCCGACTAGTCCAAAAAAAACCTAATTTACTAATTGGATCGATCTGTTTGACTGTCTCAGACGCTCAATCTCTGAGTCCCTCCACCTCTCTCAGTCTCTCATCCCTCAGATCACCCTCTCCGCCCTCGCTGGCTCGCCATCTCCGCCCTCGCCACCCCCAGCTCCGACCTCACCTCCCTCTCAGTCTCTCATCCCTCAGATCACACTCCCTGCCCTCGCCTCGCTGGCTCGCCATCTCTGCCCTCGCCTCCCCCAGCTCCGACCTCACCTCCCCAGCTCCGACCCCACCTCCCCAGTTCTGTCCTCGCCTCCACAGCTCCGCCCTCGCATCCCCAGCTCTGCCCTCGCGCTCCGTCCTCGCCTTCGTCGTCGCCTCCTGCTGTAAATTTGAATAATGCGAGACTGTAACTGTCATGCCTCATCTAAATGAAAGAAAATACATGATCTTTTTCAAGAAAAGCTGAGGCCTCAATCAAAAAAGACCGAGCAAATCCAATCCACAATGACCATCGTCATTTTGTATCCAGAGAAACAAAGGAAGATGAATAATAACAGACAAAATTAATTTGGTAGATGAAAATCAATTTAAGTGCGAAGAAAAGGGTTTTGATTACAAATCATCTCACACGTGCTTCTGAACTGCTATTCACTCTCACTTCTCCAGCCTCAGACCCATCTTCCACCTCACATGGAAAACCCAGAAACTCAGTTATTAGAATCTTGAACAAGAATCAAAAATAAAATGCATACAAAACCAAATATCATTATATTTTTCACTTTATCAATGCTAGTCTCTCTCTCTCTTTGCATTTTCTTCTAGTCTCATTGACTCCCATTATTACTCATTACGAACCATATTCAGATTATAGAACTAACCCAACAAAACAAAGTGGAGAATTGTAAAGCACTCACCAGAGCTTAAAGCAATTGGCGCTGGGATATCAATAACTAAAAACAAAATCCAAACCCCGACTGAAAAGCAAAGAGAAAAAGGACCAGCTCAAATTCAAAAACATTAAAAGTGAAAATCGAGGGATAATTGAAAGGATTACCATGGCCTCAAAAGGAGACGAAGTCACTATCGTCCAGAACAAGCCAAAGTCCTCTTGACCATAGTTTCAGAAGCTGATACTGTAACAACAATAAGAAAACACATAATCATAATTCAATTTACACACCCGAACTAAAAACTGGATAGCGAATTTGTTGAAGGTATACAGCAGGCCTCAAAAGGAGACGAAGTCACTATCGTCCAGAACCAGCCAAAGTCCTCTTGACCATAGTTTCAGAAACTGATACTGTAACAACAATAAGAAAACACATAATCAGAATTCACTTTATACACCCGAACTAAAAGCTGAATAGCTAATTTGTTGAAGGTATACAGCAGGCACACATGGGATACTGCAATCAACTTACATCACTTAAACCCAGAGCAATCGAGAGACCTCAGACTCCAGCATCCATAAAATCCCTTTCAAAATCATGACACAATCACTTAGAATCCAACATCACCGAATCGATCAATTACAGAATGAAACTATCTTTTAATCATGCCTAAACTTTCTTCCTATAAGCAGACAGGTTTGTGTAAAATGGATTAAAAATGAATGTACGAAAACTATATTTTTATCACTATTTCTAGAAACCTTGTTCTGGCATCAAATAACGTAGTACTATTTCTGTGTGCATATACATAGAAGAGAAGGGATAAAATTTGGAAATTTAGGACACAGCTTCAGTTACCTTTCTAGTTTTACTGCAACGTAGCAAAGATAGAAGGCATATGCATATATACATGTACACACCTCTAATAGAAACGATGTCTTGTCCTCCTCTTGATCACAATGAGAAAAGAGCTCTCACAACATTTGGAACCTGCAAGGTTCATTTCTTAGATGTTGATAAAATTGGATAAACACTCTAAAGGAAAAAATACCAAGTATGTCAATGACCCCAATAAGTTTAGAGAAAAGCCATAAAACCTCTGAGAGTATGAGGATACCGGGGTCTGTAGCATCTTCAATAAGATGAACATTGATGTTATGAAATTTTTCATATCATTTTGCAAAACATAAGAAAGCTTATTGAATGAAATCTCTAATATTTTACTGAACTAAATATGGGTTAGCAACTGATATTAAAAGTAACAGGAATATTTCTTTCTTTATTTTACTGGAAATACATGAGTTGACAACAATTTATAAATATAAGGAAGCTTATTGTATGAAATATGACATTTTATTTAACTGAATATGGTTTAGCTGCTAATATTAAAAGTAACAGGAAGATTTCTTTCTTTGATTTACTGGGAATACAGTTACAAATCGCCTTCTCTCTCTTTCTGAATATATTAGTGACCCAAAGCAATTAATACAAAACATAAAATAAGGGCAGGTCTGGAGGGGTACCTTCTGATATATCAACAATTTAGCATATATTAGAAATAGATGGAGGTCATAGCTTATAGCTCATAGTTTATATAACCAAACCAAAAGCTGGAGGGGTACCTTCTGATATATCAACAATAGATGGAGTCATAGCCTATAGCTCATAGCTCATATAACCAAACCAAAAGCTCATAGCTTGATCAACCACACCAATGGAAGCCATCACCAATTGCAACCCCGTACCATGCCACCATCACATTTAAATGTCATAATTAAAATAAGAAAAACATACACCACAAAAAAACAAAAAATAATTTCACAATCAAGTTCTCAGATACCCAATTTAAAACACCACATATACCAGATATTGTAAACTACTTCAAGGAACATTACTATTTTAATAATTGTGCCTTGTTTTACCAAAAACCAAAACATTCTAAACAAAATATGACTGTCAAATCATATACATAGCAGAGTAATAAGAATTTACCATGAGAATTCATTTAAATGAAAGACAGCTTGGTACCCTCCTAGCCTTCCCCATATGCAATCTTCAAATAAATGCAATTAAATGACACCTATAAAATTGCAAACCTATTGTGCCTATGTCAATGTCCAACAACTGATTAACGCCGATAATGTAAATATTAATTAAGAGAGCAGCAACTACTGCCTGAAAATAAAAGACTCGGTCTGTAAGAGTAGCAGCAGCCAAACGCAACGAAGGTGAAGAGCACCCCAATAATCCAAGAACAGATTTAACAAAACTAAATGCATTGCAAATTTGGAGAGGGAAAAGTGTTTTTTTTTCTTTTTAGGGAAAAAATTTTATGGTTATGGACACTTGATGGCTGCATGCAGTTACGGATTTGTAAAATTTAAATAGCTCAATTAGCAGCACATTGGTTATCAAATTATGGATGTTCTAAGATAAAAGGGAATTGTTCTAAGGTATGAAAGAAGTTTGTAACAGGAGAATCGGCAAAGGGACTAACAATCTACCTTCAGTAAAGATAGAACCAAGGACCATTGAAAATATGAAAGAGAGAAGAAAACACAAACCTGTAAATATATTAGGGGATAACATAAGGGTCAAATTCCTTGAAAACATCTTTATTCATGTGAACAGAATCGGAGATTGGCTTTTAGAATGAAGCCAAGGACTTGTTTTTACTTGAATTCCATCTATGAGAAATTTTCTTGCAACTTTTGTAAATGACCTTGTGTATAACCTGCAAGATCAACCCAAGCATAAAATCATTAACTTCTAACTTTGTTAGTAACACAGAAAACCAAAAAACCAAGAATTTGGTATAAAATAAAGTGAAAGATGAACATGCAAAAGGTAATCACCAAAATCCAGAACTTAGGTCCAAAATAGTGTGGGAAAAAAATTACCGTCACACCTTTGATGGAGAAGGAAAAAAATAAACAACCCCTCTCTCCTCCACAACAATCCGACAAAACTCCAATCAGCTGGAAAGCTAGGGAAACAAACAACTCAATCGAAAAGAATACAAGTAAACCAAACCGAATTGAATAGTACAAAAATAAAAAAGCAAAATCAGAAATCCAAAACCACTTACCCGAATTCTTCTTCCTGTAGGCTGTAGGTGAGCACAAAAGTATCCTGACTAAAGAGTATTAGCATAAAGAAAGTATCCTGACAAAAGTTCCTTAAAGAATTTTTTGTTCAAACTTGTCCCAAACGAATCCCTAAACCCTATATGACACCATGAAAAAGAGAGCTACATCTAAGTGAATCAGTGACCTATTTTTTCTATATCTGTAACCTTAACTACAACTGCCACTCAGCAAACAGATTAGAGAGCCATGTCTCCTTTCTCCTTTCTCTTTTCTCTTTTTATTTACCACCGAAACTGTTTCCAAATGTCTACCCTTCACATATACAATTTAACATTTATTTGACTGCCTCACAGTTTGTGTTTTCAAGTTCAATATTTTTAAGGATCATGGTACATAAATTAAAATTATTACAAATTTAATAATATGTTGATTGCCTCAAGTAATCCCCAGATACATATTAAAAGTTAGTAGCCTCATTAACAACAAATATTATAGATACTAGTTAAATGCCCGTGCTTGGCTGAGGGTTTCTGATTTTGACTGAGAAGATAAACATGTGAAATCATCAAATCAAATAAGGGATTACAACTATATAAATTTGGCTTTCATTTAGATTTGCGATTTGCATTGAGACTTAAGAGTAAACTAATTTTTGAAACCCAAACTCAGAACAAGTACAAAAGTGAGAAGGAAGATGAAGACAAAAAAATGTCGAAAACATATCCAAAAGGTCATCATCAATTTCTAATAGAAACATTGAATATATCGAGTCCATAAATGATTAGTCCATAAAGATCCTGACGTCTAATTGAATTTTGTAGACAGTCATAATTGCATATTAGTTAGTTTTCCCTTTAACCAATCAAATAGCCTTTAACATATACTTCCATGTGGATGAAATAGAGAGTTAATGTTGTAGTCAAAGTTGTTCAAATGGTTGAAAAACTCTGATTCAACTGATTGGAACATCATTCTTTGCAAAAGGTGAAGCAATTTCAGCTATACCTAATCATAGAAGAATCAATAATAGATGAAAAACACAACTCAGAAAGCTGATAAACTTAAGAGTGCAAGCTGATAAACTTAAGAGTGCATACGATAATAATTTATCATTTCAAGAATGCACAAATCTCAACTGGTCAATCTCCATATAAAGTATAAAGCTTGTAAGCTTATAATGTACCTGATCTTCTTACAGCAGCAGCTGCAAAGAATCACCAGCATTTCAAATTAAGTTAAAGAGTATAAATCTGAACTGGTTGTACTCCATCAAAAATCAAAAATGAAATCTGAACTGACAGAGCCATTTATTTATTGTGCTCAACAAAATTCAAAGTGAGCAATATACACACCCCTAATCATTATAAGCTTTACCAACCCTAGTTCTTTTTAACTAGCATCAATTATGAAGCCGAAGCAAAAAAAATTGCAATTCAAATTTCAAAACTGTACACATAATGCTCTATATCAAGTGTGACGTGTTACCTGTGTCTACAACTGTCACGTAAACCCTATAGCTATGTAGAAAGGGTAAAAGTCAGTAAACAATCTAACTTATAAATGAATGAAACTAAGTTGTTACTAGTCTTTTCTGAAATTGAAAAGATATGACAAGGTAAGCATCTGAAATTTACTTTCAATACACATAAACAAAACAAATTACCGAAATTTCTCTCAACTGTCAACGTAGATTTCCAGCCTGAGCATGTATCACAAAAAAACGAACATACCTTCAGGTCTCACGGTTTCTGAAATTGAAAAGTTATGAAAAGGTAAGCATCTGAAATTTACTTTCAATACACATAAACAAAACAAATTACCGAAATTTCTCGCAACTGACAACGTAGATTTCCAGCCTGAGCATGTATCACAAAAAAACGAACATACCTTCAGGTTTCACACTCCCTATAATGCTCTGCAGAAATTTAGCTGAATTAGGTACACTGCCTCTCATTCCGAAATTTAGCCGGAAGGCTTTTAAATCACAAAAGAATGAAGGTTTCATTCTTGGAGCTGAATTTAAGAGAGGAAATGTGTTAACTTAGATTAGCTGGAGTGAAATAATACTTTTTATGATATGAAACGATAAGTGCATTACTAATTTTAAAGATTATATGTAAAAGTGAAATTGATGGAGATGTATTGGTCATTGGTTGTCACTGGTTATTATACGATTATTAGCACAAAATCTTTCAAATTTTTAATTTACTGTCTAGTTTTACATTCAGACAATCACATAAACATGGCATAATTATCACACCAGTTCAATATAGTTGACCACAGTAAAACCTTTCTTAACCAAAATATGATATACCAATGTTGCGAAAGGAGATTCAATGATAATGATCTCATATGATTAAGGGTTTAGAAAAAAAAACAGAAAAATTATTTGAGAATAATTCCAACAAATGAAACATACACAGAGAAATCGGCTTTCTATCTCCCACTATTCTTAGTTATTAAATTAATCAGCTAAATTGAGCTTTCTAATTAGACTACACTGGACACACTAACAATTTGGAATTTGCTACAGAACATGGATTTAAATTAGATTCAAAAACCATACCACATAGTTAAACTCGTAGTTGAGCAACCCACAGTGCAAGTCATAGCTCGATAAAAAAGAAAAAAACAGCAACAGTTAAAGGCAGTACCTTGCTTCATAGTTCATGTTATTTCAGCTTTAGAGAACTCATAGTACCTTCTCTAAAGCTGAAATAACATGAACTATGAAATCCTCTAACGCTTGGAATAACTGTTTAATAGATTTCATTTCCTTCTCTAAAGCTGAAATAACATGAACTATGAAATCCTCTAACGCTTGGAATAACTGTTTAACAGATTTCATTTAATCATAGCTTGAAGTTATTAACAGTATACGGACTAATTTGGAACAATCTATTACCTCTCGCTCTATGTACAAAAACATAAAAGGCATCAAAAGGTCATATTACCTTGCAACTTCAAGAAACATCATTCCATTTGATTGAAACCGAGTTTTGAAACTGAAAGCGTATACTAAAGTATACTTATAGGAGAAACCAACATTATTTTTCTGTATTAGATCTAAACTGCAGAAATTCACCAAAAAAATGGCAGTCCACTACACATTCAACTCCATAAAAATGTAATAAAGTTCTAGGAACTGAATTTGTACATAAACAATAAAAAGAAAGGACATAACTGTTTTCACTTTGACAAATTCAATTAGCTTTAAGTATGAGTTTTAGTGACCAATTTGACTATATATCAAAGAATACTTGTGTATGAGTATTAGTGACCTATTTGATCTTATATCAAAGAATACTCGCATCAAAACTCATAAGTTACAATGAGCAAAGTGAATTTTTATTATCGTTTCAAATAAACATACCTTTAGGCTTCAAGGGCAGGCATTCCATTTAATCCTCTGCATGTACCATGATTGCATAGTCCTCATCCTGTAAATACATAACAGATACATATCCTGTAAATACAATTTGTAGAACCCATCGATAGTATGCAAATTGACCAACAAAGCATAATCCTTTCTATCACCTAACTGCTCTATGATTCAAATGAAATTTCCTTATTTTCAATTATTTTCAGCTACTCATTCTTCAGTTCATCTCTTTACCTCAGCATAAACAAAAAAACAAATACCAGAATTAATTTTGGTTTAACGAAAGGATTGTTGATCTAATGGTGAATACAAAATTCAATGTGAAAGACAAATTACTTACCAAATTTGTAGGATTTGAACCTGATTGCCTTTCCACTAAGCTCCACAGCTGCACATTAATCACCAATAAGAATTTTTAAGCACATTAAACAGCAAACTCTAATAATTTTTTAACCTTTACAATACTAAATACAAAAGTAAAGAAGCAAACCTCTTATGAACCTCAAAAACAAAGGAACCGATGCTATTAAGGCCTCTTGCTGAGACCAAACCCCAGTAGCATTGATACCCTGAACAAAAACCCAAAATTTTGCTACGAACATGCAAAAGGTAATCACCAAAATCCAGAACTTATGTCCAAAATATTGTGGGAAAAGAAATTATTGTCACAACTTCGATGGAGACCGAACCCCAGTAGCATTGATACCCTGTACAAAAACCCATAATTTTTCTATGAAATAAAGTAAGTGAAAGATGAACATGCAAAAGGTAATCACCAAAATCCAGAACTTTATTTCCAAAATAGTGTGGGAAAAGAAATTACTTTCACAATTTCGATGGAGAGGATAAAGGGCAAAACTAAACAATCTCTCGCTCCCTATCCACAACAATCAGAAAAAAACTTCAATCAACTGAAATGCTAGGGAAACAAACAACCCAAACCAAACCCAATCGATCAGTACAAAAATAAAAAAGCAAACTCCTTACATAAATTCTTCTTCCACTTCTTACAAAACAATTCTTCTCCCTCTCCATCAGATGATTCTAATACAGAGAGAAACCAGATAACATCAGGCATGTATAAGAAAATTAATCTTATTCATGCAAAAACAGCTACAATTAAAGTAAAGCAAAAAAAATCAATTGAAACCGGTCTTAACTTTTACGTGGCCACTTCTTTCTAGCACCACAGATTGATCCAATAACATTCTTTCAGAGTGAAACAACAACATAACTTGAGTCAGCATAGATATACCAACTACATATGCACTTCAGTAAAATAAAAAACAAACAAAAACCTGATCAAGAAAAGGAAGATATACCAAGCATGCCAATGACCCAAATAAGTTTAGAGAGGGCATGAAACTTCTGAGAGAATGAGATTACCAGGGTCTGTAGCATCTTCAATAGGATAAACACTGATGTTATTACTGATTTTGCACATCCAAACTAGAAAATTTAATTTAGCATGGAGGAATTCCTACCATATATCCATTTATTTTATTTCTCCTCCGTTGTTTAGTGGCAGAAGTTCGGAGTCCGATCAGAGATCTTGAGTTCAATTTTGACCCTAAACTCTCCTGTGAAAGTATACCAATTAATTGTAGTCAACGTAAATAAAATAAAAATTTCAGTAGCCCTCTTCACCTGAGCAATCTAAGCCACTATAAAAATATAAAATATAAAAACTGTAAAGTGTTGCTACATAGCGAATGGATTCTTCTCGAGTACCTGCCTCACCATGAAAATCTAGAAACTGAGAAAATAGAAATACCAAATTTAAGTAAGTTTCCAAAGATTCACCCTTCTTATACCACCTGGAAGAAGACAATTAAAGACTAAATGTTGTAGCTAATGCTAAATGTGGTAGAAGAGAAAAAAAATGCAATTGTAGCTACAAAGAAGAGAAAAAAATAAAATAAAACAAACAAACATTACAATGCACATCTGTGTCATCTAAATGTGGTAGGTAATGCAATTGTAGGTTCATAGTTTCCAAAGATTCACCCTTCTTATACCACCTGGAAGAAGACAATTAAAGACTACATGTTGTAGCTAATGCTAAATGTGGTAGAAGAGAAAAAAATGCAATTGTAGCTACAAAGAAGAGAAAAAAACAAAATAAAACAAACAAACATTACAATGCACATCTGTGTCATCTAAATGTGGTAGGTAATGCAATTGTAGGTTCTTAGTCCTCTTCTACTATATATCAGATGCTATCTTTGATTTCCTTTTGGTTATGATGTTAAAAAAAATTCAGAGGGTTATTTATCTTATTATCGGACCCTACACAATTCCTGGACTATCTAGCTGTATCAAAGATTTTTGTTAGTTAATTCCTCCCTCTTAACAAATAAAAACAAGTCTGAACAAAGAAGGAACAAACACAAGGCAAAAACTGAAACTAAAACCAAAAGAAGCATAAAATTTTAATGATGCTATAAATAAAGCATTAGGATCCATAAAATTTTAAGATACCAGTAAAATTCTGAAAGAAAAAAAACCAACAGGAAAGAAAAAGGAAACAATATAACAGAAGAATAAACTGCCAATCTATAACCAGTTACCGGTATTTGTTAACTCTTCATATCTAAGTCCCTTGATTTTGATACTGCCCTTCCCCTGCTAAGTTCTTGCATGTGCTCTTCCCTTTAAATTAAAAGCCTGTAAACAAAGACAATAATTGAAAACTTGATCAAATGGACATGATAGTATTAACAATTTGGAGAGTGAGAAGTGGGCATTTTATACCATTAGAAAATTTCTTCTCAAAGAGATAGATGATCTTTAACAATACCTTATGCATCTAGTTCTTCAACAACACAATTTTAACAACCCCAGGCCTGCTACAGTGAACGACTATTGTTTCTGATTCAAGAAGGTTTTCCGTGTTTTCCTACATATATTAAAATCACTACTGAAATCTTCTAAAAGACAAAAAAACAATCATTACTGCTATCAACTCGACATCCCTATTTGTAAAAATGAAAGGAATAAATTTGTAAAACAGATGCAGCAATACTGAAGTTGAAGACCGATTTCAGTAGGAGACTTGTAATCAAACCAATTTCTACCCAACTAAGTTCAAGTTGAGAGATGAGGGCTACCCTCAATTAAGACCCATGTCTTGTTCAGATTGAAACAGACAAATATCCATATATAACCTGAACCCACCAAAAATTGGATCTTATATAATTCTAATTAAACAATGAACACCCAGTTCAAATTGAAACAGACAAATATCCATATATAACCTGAACCCACCAAAAATTGGATCTTATATAATTCTAATTAAACAATAAACACAGAATTTGCCTTCTTCAATCTCAAAGCCAATTCCAAACCCAAACAACCCAAATGGGTTTTCAAGGCAACGAAATCATCAACTCCACACCACCAATTAATCAATCCACGGCAAATCAAACCAAGGCATACGAGAGAGAATTACCGAGAATTGGGTCTCCGGGCGGAGAACAGGAACAACGCGGGAGAAAGGCTCAGCGGAAGAAAATCGAAGATGAGAAACGGCAATCGCCGCGGCTAGCTGTCGACTCCATCTCTCTCACGTCTCTCTCCTCTCTTTCTCTGCTTTACAGAAATATCTGTCCTCTCTCTCTGCTTTATGGGTTTTAATGAAAAGAATAAAAAAGAAACAGGTCGGCAACGGCTATATTCCTCCTTTTTTTCTTTTTTCTCTTCTTTTTTTGTACAAATGAGGTTTTTTTCTTTTCGTTATAGAAAAAAAGACATAACAATAATATTTGTTTTAGGCCTCGTTGGCTTCGTTTGTAACCAAAAAAAATTATATATTTTTTTATTTTGTTTATTTTGATTGGGAATTATTTATTACTTTAATATTAAAAAAATGTCATTTGAGCACCCTAATCATAAAAAATAATCCTCTAGTTTCCACTTTTTAAATGAGGCTGTTTTTTTAAATACAATCTCATATAAAGGTGCACTCCTACAAAATTATTAATGCTAAGAAAGGGCAATGCTACAAAATTATTTTCGCTATTTTCATTCATGTTATACTCTTCTGTTTCACTAATAGAAACTCTCTCTAATAATTTGTTTCTACTCTCTTTCTTCTCTCAAACTTTCTCATCGATTTAATCGGAGATTCATTATCCACCTTGATTCTGATATGGGGACCTAGATCGGGTTGGACCGCGGCCAGCTGCCTTCGATATCTGAACTTGCCTTTGGCAATGTTTACGACCTCCACTCCTTCCTCTCTGCCTTCTTCGGCTGCATCGTCACTAACTTTCACTCCCTTTTTTGGTCAAAACTTTCACTCCCTTTTTTTGGTCAAAACTTTCACTCCTTTCTTATGTTTGATTTTTTATTTCAGTTTCAACTACATGAGAAGCGTCGGTGTCGATGTCGTCAGAGTAGCTTCACGGTGATGAGGAAGACACTACATGATTAAGCTCGGTCGAGGACTTTGCGGTGGAGCATGGCGATGAACTCGTTAGGAAGGAGGTGATTCACGCCAGTGCATTATCTTCTCTGATGACAGTGAGTCCTTTCATTTCTTTATTCTTGCTTGTTCTTGCTCACAGCTTATTCTTGAACTAGATTGTTATTTTTTTCATTTGTTTTTGCATGTTAGATTTGTTAGTTTAATAATGTTGGTGTACATGGATCAATGCTACTGTGGGTGATGAACCTAATAGGGGTGGTCAGGATGCGAACCACGACTGATCGACAAAGCTCCGATTAGATGCAGGGCGCGGCCCGAGGCGTGACATTGAGAGGCAGTGGGAGAAAATTTCTCCATCTGATTTGGGTTTTAGGGTTTCTAAGGTAGACACCCCTAAAACTTTTCTATTTATACCTCTTTAAACAAACGACAACAAACTTCCTCTGAACGTAACTATTAGGACCCATCCCAGATTAACCCCTTTAACCCGAAGTAAATTCTGCAGGAACCACCTCAAGGGAACTTTTTACTGAAACCCCCTTGAAATTGACAACCCTTCCTGCAACCCAACTAAGCACTTCCATAATAATATAAAATTCAATCCCAGCACCCGGAGCCACCCTACTCCCAAAATCACATCTTACACTTCACCAATAAAATAAACTAAGCTAAGCTGGGGTAATCAGAGCAAATCTACAAGGAAGTGCTACCTAAACAAAACATGATTGTGTCAGTTGATTATTTGGCTATGCCTCGTCTTTTTTACGCGCGACCTCCTTTCAGCAATCATGTATCACTGGGCATTTGAAAACGAAAGGCCCAGGGAAGAACATTTAAAAAAAACAGGACGTTAGAGTGAGTGAAAAATAATAATAATATCCAGACGTGAGAAAATATCTTAATTTAACGTTCTTATTCTTATTGTTCCAAGAAATCATTTATGCATGCCTCTTTGGGAAAGAATCTCAAATAATCCTCTCGAAAAACAAAACATCATTTGTCAATCTCATTGGCTTAAAAATTAGTATTAAAATAGGAGAAGAGATTTCACTATGACGGAGAGTCTCTCAGACTAGGGTCGGAACCTTTAAAGCTACTAAGTAATATGACGACCCTTCATAGCAGAGAGATTCCACCATGAGGATGAGCCTCTCAGGCTAAGATCAGAACCCTATAGGACTACTATTTCCCCGCTCCACTTCCTCAAGTGGGGGCCGTATGGCTAACTAACATCTTTATATATATGACGACCCTTCATGTTGAAGAAAACAAGCAAATACGAAAAGTCATTATTATATGACTCCTCCCTTGTAAATTAAAACATGCATCTTATGCATAAGGCACGATTCCCCGACCGTCCTCAAAACTATGACCATAAAACAAACATTCCAAATTTAATCAATATAACACAGATTTCAGCCGACATAACATAGGGGCTTACGAAAAGGGAGCAACCCACCTTCTCGGCCCTACTGGCTCATTAAATCAATAAAAATGATATTGTTTAGTATAAAAACACGACATGCATTAATTCAAAAAAATGTCCACTCACGGACTTAGGCCTTAGCCTGACGAAATCCGAATCGCTTCTCAAGGGAAAACTCTTCATCTTCTGTTCAACGAATAATAGTAAATCTCAATTGTCAAACGAATAATTATTTAAAATTAGCAATAAGGTTACCATCGGCCAAACCTCTCAAACTTAATTAAGAAAAATCCTCGACCTCCAACATTAGCTTAGTAGTCTTTAAAATATTTCTTAAACCTTAACTGGTAATAACCGATGGCCGAAATAATATTTTATTATCCGTCAATAATACTAAACTTGAAAAATTCCAAAACCTAACCAAAACTTCTCCAAAAATTACCAAATTTAAACTATAAACTTCTCTCATTTTATACTATTTAATGGGCATGAAAAACTGCCCAAAATGTGGCAGCTCCGTCGCTGACATAAATTCTAGCAACCTCCAATCGCCACCAAATTTTAACAGTGCTTCGTCTCAACATTTTGAACAACTTTGTAGTTTAGATCGAAGACCAATTCCGCCTCTAACTAGGTCAATCAAAACACTATTTAAAAATCCTAAATTTTTAAACATAAAAACTCCAAATCTTTGATTCTCCCCCACACTCCAAATCAATCCACTAAACTTTAGGGGTGAGTAGTACTCCTAACACTCATTCCAATCATATATAGAACTCAAAAATTGGTGGCCTGAGGAGGGAGAAATCCGATCTAGATCTCATACTGTACACTCGGTAATCAACTTGAAATTTCTCCTAAACCATGGCGAGATAGGTCGAAAAGCTTATCTAGAATTGAAGCAGACTTAGAGACGCTCCTTTTGAGACAGGTGCGGCAGCCTGGGTCGGCAGCGGCGACGTCGAGAAGGTCTGGTAGCCCTTTTTTGGGGTTTTTTCTGGAATGAGCTATTTATAGCGTATTTACAAAATTACTCATATGCCCCTAACTTTGGACCCATATAACTCCTTCATACCAATTCCGATTTTAGCGTGCTATCGACGTCCTCTACAACTTTCATGAAGAAACTTTTTCCAAATTCGCGACTTTACAAAAAGTCAACTTTACGAACATTATACGGTCAAACAATTACTTTAAATGGTTAAAGACCAAAGTAACCAACCGAAAAATAATTCTAGGATCGGGATGTGACAGTAACTTTCACATACAATATCCCTATGCTTGACAAAAATAGGGACACAAGCTTATTTGGCATTGGTGTTCATCCTAAAAAGTTCAATTTATCCCTTCCAAAATTAAGGTATGTTATGCTTTAAGTTTCGAAAATAAAAAAGAGTGAGTTCTAGCATTCTAGAGCTCATTAAATCTATGGTGAAAATTAGTTTAAGAACAAACAATGAGAATTCAGTGATTATAACCAATAAAATGAATTAAAATTTGCAATAAGCACTCAAAAACAAAGGCAAAATAGGCTCAAAATCTCACATTAGGTTCATTTGAATCATCATTTATCATAACATGCTCATTTCTGTTCCAAAGATTCAGATTACATCCACTACAATTCATATGATTTCCATTCAAGTTAATTAATCTTAGAATAACAGTTAGATAAAGTTCTTAATTTCATGATCCTTTCTTAACCATAATTTCAGAGATATTATTCTTCATTGATTATTAAGGGCTCTTACGACACAAAATACTCAAAAGCAATAAAAATTGTTTTTGGATTTTAAAAAATTTCGATTATTTTTTTAATAAGGATTCAAAAAACATGTAAGTCTCTCCTCCACATTTAAATTCTACATTGTCCTCAATGTCCACAAAATAATTTGTAGAATTGAAGTGCGAAGTAGGAAACAAACAAACAAAACAAACAAAAAGTAAATGAGAAGAAAGGAGGGGAAAACAAATATGCGTTGATGGCTCCTCCACAGCTTCGGTTGAATTGGGTCGTCTCCCAAGCAGCGCTTAATATTTAGTCTTTCAGCCTAGACTTTGTACCTCTATTTTAGTTTTGTGTGAGTGGCGCATCTTGGAGGGTACTTCCTCCGCTGATTTGTTCTTCTAAAACCTTGTAGCAAGGCTTCAACTGTGGACATTCACCTTATACGCCTTTTAATGAGTTTAAAAATGAAGGTCAATCATCTTCAACTCATTGCTGGTCACTTCACTTCTCAACGACTAACTTCCTTTAGATATAACTTGGAATTCAAAACGGGGTGTTAGTAGGTGAAAAGTGAATAAAATGCAGAATGAATGTTATGCAAAAATGTATGATAATGACATGCAATGTAATGAATAAGAATGCAATAAGGTGATGATGAATTATTTTTTTGTTTTTAGGTGGCATCAGACTCGACATTTACAAAGTTCATTTTATTTACTCTCAAACTCATATCTTAAGAAGTAAACCATAGTGGCATACGACCTAGGTATTACGTCTATACATAAATACATTCCGTGGTTTCAGAAAGCTTGGATGGCCAGGTCAAGATGAAGCTGGTAGGACTTGTTTTAGTGAACTATGGAGGTCGAAACCTCTATCACGCTTACGCACAGTCTAGTCCTTTGAGATCTAATTTTGGTCTCAGTCATTCAACTTGGCCTAGACACCACCCAATGTGCCCCTTACTCAGCTAGGAAGCTTAGACAGCTCTACAAGAGTTAATAAGAACCGCATTCAACCTCAAGAGACCTTCAATATGGTACTAATGAAGGGTTTAGATCCATATTAACTAAAGTGACCTTACTCTATTCCGATAGTTTACAACCTATGATATATACCTGAAAACAGATAAAATAAACGACCGTTAGTCAAAATTAACTATGTAAAAATAAATAAACAAAATTAAAATGGCACATTATAAACAAGAGACTTTATAGTCCCCGACAACGGCGCCAAAAATTGACGTGTTCCGAAATCGGGACGCATAACAATTTAAGAACCCTTTTTGACAATCGTAGTATAAGGTAAATAAGGTTCGATCAATCCGGGGACTAAGGGTGCTCCTGTCACAATGGTTAAACAAGTTAGTAAGTAACAAAATAAGTATGTACAAGTATTATTTACAAAACAATTATTTACAAAGTACAAATACAAAGATTTACAGATATTTATTTACAAATTTACGCATGATACAATGTGATCAAAGGGGGGGGGGTTGGTTTGGTTTCTAACATCATAAAAACAGAAAATAAAAACTAAACTAATATGTTGGTTTGGATTCATTCAACACATCAATTAGAGAGAAACTCAAATTCTGACCACACATCAAAGATCATGTTTCAACCTTAACAATCTGATAACATGCGAATTCAAAAAACTAAAAACAATCTCAAGAATACAAGCCTACAAGGTCATGCACCTTATTGTCACTTACTTTATTCCTAGTACAGAACGTCTAGAATTAGGGCATTTTACATGTCGATGTTATCAATACTAAAAGTATATGTCTTCAAACATGCAAATCATTAAGCTTTATGGAACGAGATTGAATACAACTTTATATCATAACAAAAATTGCATAGTGTACGAATTCAACCATATCAGGGACACTTCCACCACTGGAGATCTACACTTACCTACGAGGCTTAGCATAAATCATGACACTAGTTAGCAAGCATTCTAACATATGGTATATCAAACAACATCGCACACTTTTTAATCTTATGAATAGACAAGATTAGATTGCTAAACTATCATGAGCAAAACTTTAACATGCTTTACTAAAATATGAATCCACTAATACTATAACAAGCGAAACAAACATTCAAATCCAAGTTTGAAATCCGAATTCATGCTTTCAAATTTGTAAAGAAAACTAAACAAAAGTAAAGGCACAGTTTACACATTAGCGGTCTTTAAGAAGCTTGACGATGTCTAAGAGGTGCACACGGCTTTAAGGCTTCTACACTCCAAGGATGTTGCTCATTGACGCGTCCGACAATGCTTTGACAATGGAGGAAAGCTCGTAATGGAGGAGAATGCTCGACAGAGTTTTGGTATTTCTCTAACTTTTTGTGTGAATGAATGATGACTTTTTTTATGTAGAGAGCCTCCTTATATAGTGGTCGAACCTTCCTTATGTAGAGAGCAAGATTAGGAAAAGTAATTTTGAATTTTAGTATTGGGCGCAAATAGGCTTAAAAGTGCGCCTAATATTATTCGAAATTATAAATCGACGATTATCGAGCTTATTAGAGTTTGATCCCTGTCGATTAGTCAGAAGATCATGGTTAATTTCCTGGTTAACCAAGGAAAGACTTGGTCAACCCTAAAGTCAATCATTGACTTTTCATGGTAAAACCAGGAAAAATTGGAGTGTTAGACTATTCGATAGTCTTTTCACGTCCTACATTTTGATCGATGGGTTAAAGGAGTATGTAGGGTCACTTTTATCGACGCATTAGTGTTGTGTAATTATATGTTAGGAGGATCAGGGATGATCAGGTGATTGAGATGCTGGTTGAGGTCAAGAGAAAGGGATTACGTAATGTTTCAGAGCCCAAGAGTAAGCTTAAGGAGGCATATTTTATTACTGTCGGGGAACCTTATACGGTCATGAAAGGCGTTACTGATGATGAGGTAATTAATTGAGGACGGTTAGAATAATGTACCTAGCGCATAAGATGCGTTGCCAGTATGATGAGAGGACCTTTGAATTATTTTAAAAAAAATCATGCCATGGTTAAGAATGGTTTTAAAATTTTTCCAGTAAGGATGATTATCCGGGTTTCTTTATATTTTCGATTCCTTTGATTTTGCGAGCACCTCAGTGGTGGCTACTGTGTTCGGCAGCGGAAGTGGCAGTGATTGAGGTGGCCATTTGTTCTCTGAGTTTAGTAGCAGTTGTAGAACATATATATTTTGGATTTGTGATCTATGGAGTTTAAGTAAAGCATGTATATGTTTGTATAGTTGATTGAGATATGGTGCGATTACAGCGATGGATAGTCAAGGCTCTTATGGTCATGGAGCAAATGTCCAGATGATGGCTTTATTGTGTAATTGGTTTTTTATGCATGAAGTATATACATAATTAGAGAGTACGATGATGGAGAGGTACAGAGAAGCTGGATTTCATGTTGTCTGAGAGTTGGATGAAGAATTGGCGTTGCTTTAGACAAAAATAGTTGATGACGTTATTACTGTTGCTGCCTTTATTGTTTGTCGCTGCTGTTATTTGCTATTGTTATTAATTCTTACTTTGTTTGATAAAGATGTATTGGAATCAAAATCATAAGCATGGAGTCCAAAGGTGGAGGATTTGGATGGCTTATGTATGTGTCTTTTGCTGCAGTAAATGCAAGTGGAATGAGCTTAGATGTCATAGATTGATTAAAGGTAGAATTGTACCAGGTTCGGCCGGCAAGGGATGGGCATGGATTATGAATTAATATAGGAAGTAATTAAGAAAACAAGGCATTGGGTGTCCTTAGCAATTCCAAGGAAGGATCGAAAGTGTGATGCAATCCCATGAGCAGAAGGATAAGGATTTCAGAAGTGTTACTAGTTTCGTTTAGCGTCGGAACTAACGTCGGATTCTAGGTAGGGTCTTTCAAGGAACCTTTCCTTCAATTTATAATTAAATTATAATTGATATGTGTGCTTGGTGTGCCATTGAATGTTTAACTCTTGGATGTTTAATACTTTCGTTTAAAAGCATGTTGTATCGCTGAACTACGAGTGGCTTGATCCCTGAGCACAGGATACGCAGGCAGTCTGACCAGGATTCAGGTGCAGTCACAAATAATATCTAGACCCTAGATTCTTTGAAATAGTTTGTATTGAAATCCAACTCAGTAATTGGGATAACCTCAGGTATAGTGAGGATTATTCGGTGTCATTTGGATTAGATGAAAATGGGTTGGGTAAAGGGTTATCCCTTCTCAAGGGAGATTACGAGAAAATCTATTTTGGGATAATGCCCGCATGTTTTACCCCAAGTTTTGGGAGGTAAAATCGGGTTGGAGCGTGACAAATGGTATCAGAGCTTAGGTTCAAACCCTCGGACCATAGGATTGTGGGAATCAAATAATTTTCCGACTTGTGTTTATTGGATTATATTTATAAATATGGTTTGTGACAAAAATTGATATATTATTGGGGTCGTCAGATTCTGTTTGGATTGTGACAAAAATTAATTTTCCGAATTGTGTTTATTTGGATTATATTTATAAATACGGACCTTAGCTATATATTATTCAGGTCGCCCCAATCGTAAGGATGGAAATTAAATAATGTCTACATTAAAGTGTGAAATGTGTTTTTGTGGTCAAAACGATATATTCACATATTTTGAGGAGGTAATGTGAGTGGAATTTTATTTTCAAATATATTGTATGTAACCGATTTTTATTAAGTTTCTTTTTTACTTATGAGAATTTCCTTCATGTTGATTTTTATGGTGATTTTGGGAAACTTTAGGAATTTAATATTTTTCAAAAGTAAGTGAGTCAGGAAAGAGATTCCTACCTTTCTCGTGGATTTTAATTGATTTTTCCGGAGTATGGTTTTAAATTGTTATCACCATTTTGGGGTTATAGAGGGGGATGATATTTTAAAATGGAGAAACTTGGCTCTAAGATTTTAATGATTTAAAGTAAAGTCAGAAAACCGGTTTCGAATGCCTGAGACTGTTTTAAATCCAATTATTTTAGGTGAAAAGTCATGGGTGATTTTGACTTAGATTTTGATTTAATTCACCACGGGGATTTTTCAAGTATATATAGCTAGCATGGACCCTCTATGAATAGAGATGGTCAAGCGACCCTCTTTGGATGTAGCAGGCCAAGACCCTTTTCGGTGGTAGCAGGTCATGAGGACCCTTCTGAATCGATCAGGTGAAGACCCTCTTCGGTGGTAGCTGGTCAGGAGGACCCTCCTGAATCGAGCAGGTCAAGACCCTATTCGGTGATAGCAGGTCATGAGGACTCTCTTGAGTAGAGCAGGTCAAGACCCTATTCGGTGGTAGCTGGTCAGAAGGACCCTCCCGAATCAAGCAGGTCAAGACCCTCTTCGGTGGTAGCAGGTCATGAGGACCCTCCCGAATCGAGCAGGTTAAGACCTTCGGTGGTAGCGGGTCAGAAGGACCCTCTTCAGTGGTAGCGGACAGAAGGACCCTCCCGGATGGAGCAGGTCAAATGATCCTCTCCATATAGAGCAAGTCAGGGGGGCCTTCTCCATAGAGAGCAGCCAAGTGATCCTCTCGGATAGAGCGGGTCAAAGGGACCCTCTCCATTGAGAATAGTCAGGTGATCCTTTTCGAATAGAGAAGGTCAAGGTAGACCCTATCAAGATTGAGCTGATCGGGTTTTATAGATCTTTCGGAATTGAGTGACTTATAGAACCTCTTCCGGAATTAAGCGGTTCAGAATATAAGGATTTATTGGTAACCTGCGAGGCTTATTGTTATGGTGACGATTCTCCCTATATCTAATTGCTAGCATTGGCGAAAATTATAATATGTTTTGCTAGCGCCAATGTATTTGGTGAAATTTTTTTCATATATTTTTTGTTTAGGCCGATGAGATTAGTGGGTTTTCGTATTTTAATCTTTGCATATGGGATGTGGTGATATTCACGTATTTGATGGATCCAAGGAATAAAGCTGGTCGGGATAATTTGTAGCATTAGGAGTGCCCCACCCTAGCATAGGCAGGCTCGTGGTTATTGCGATGCCTTAAGGAGATTTACTGCTATATGCATTATGTGCAATGTAAGAAATTAAGGAGCTTGCGTGTAGTAAGTGGGATAATGTGACACCTCTGTTAAATATCTGTGGGTGGTGTGGTTGTGGATTGATGAGCTTCAAGCTCCAAGGGTGGGTTGGATTGGTCGGAGTTATAGATCCCTGTTCTGAAGTTTAGGTGCTGCAGATGACTAGGTCCTGTTATAGATGGATGATACGTGTTGAGAAATATGCGTGCGAGTTTCTTTTCAGGTCAGGGTTGCCCATTTTAAAGGAAGTTCTGTCTAAATTTTGGTACAATTTCTTTTAAAAGAGGTCCATGCATGGCTCTCTTGATGTTAGCATGAACATTGTAATAAGCTCCGTTAGTTTAGTCAGTATGGTATCTTTGGTGGGAATTAACGGAATACCATTATGCTATAATGTTGCTTATACGAGTAGCAATGAGGAAGTATGTGACATCTAGAGGTGGTGTGGAGTCGAACTCGTCCGACGAGATGGGTTCTCTAGTAAATGCTTAGCATACGAGAAGTCAGTGATTATGGCCCATGGAAATTTACAAATGAGGATTTGTTTTCGAATTCTAGGGTTATGGCGTCAGTTTTGCACCCCCATATTTCTATCAGTCCATGTGATATGATTGTGGCAGTTGGACGGATGTAATGGTCTGTAGAGGGATGACCGTCGAATGCTTGTGGATTTTAATCGCCGACGAGTTAGTTATGCCAACATAATGGCTTGGTTAGTATTGTGACCATAGAAAAGTTCGATTGAAATTTCAGGGACAAAATTTTTATAAGGTGGGGAGTTTGTCACGACCCAAAACTAATAGTTACATGTTTATCGGGTGATAAATGTTACCAAAGAATTTTGACAACGTTCATCAGTATTATAAGTTATTGCTCGAGTTTATTTTTGAGTTATTCCAGAAATGGTAAATAGTGGATGTAATATTCTGAAGTCGTAGTACACGACATTACGAACTCGTCGGTATGCTCGGATTATTTTCCAGAGCAACGAACTATTTTCTGTGAATTATTGAAGATTACAGGTATTTTCAATTACTATTTCTGGTAACTTTTAGTTACATTTTGGGTAATTTACATTTACTATTGGTAAATAATATTTAACCTTTAAATATGGGCTGTCAGATCAAGTAGGGGTTTGATCTGGGTCGTCGATCTATAAAAGAAAGAAGAGAGTGTTGACCGGGGTCAGACACTCCCCTGATTCTCTCCTTCACCTCTCTTCTCCGATCGCCTTCACGGCGGGGCGTCGTCGTTAGGCCGCCTCTCGGCGTACCAGAGGTGGCCACGGCTTCGTCTTGTCATCCCCGGCCTCTTCTTGGCCTTAGGTTTCGTGGTGAAGCTACGATGAGAGAGAAAAGGAGAGAAGGTGACCGAGCTTTTGATCAAGTTTCCGATCCGGGTCACGACGGCAAGCAAAATTGGTGTGGGTAGCTTCGCCTTAACTTCTTGGACGCGTCTGTGGTCTTAGTTATCCAAAAGGTGCTCGGTGGAGTGAGATTTGAAAGGAAGGATCGAAAGTGTGATGCAATCCCATGAGCAGAAGGATAAGGATTTCAGAAGTGTGAAATCTGGAAACCGTGAGACAGAAGATGAAGCGATTCATCATCTGCCAACAACTCACAATCACACAACTAAGACCCAGACATATACCAAACCAAACAAAAGAATAGAAACAAGTCCACCAATAGTTGAATCTGGAAACCCCGAGGTAGTCGATGAAGTACCTGGTTGTTAGTTGTCACCTTGTCGTGAGTACCCCAATACTAAGACTTGTACTTCTTCAGTCAAACTTGTACTCATCTATTTACCTCAGCATAAACAAAAAAACAGATACCTGAATTAATTTTGGTTTAACGAAAGGATCGCTGATCTAATGGTGAAAACAAAATTCAATGCGAAAGACGAATTACTTACCAAATTTGTAGGATCTAAACCTGATTGCCTTTCCACTAAGCTCCAGAGCTGCACATTAATCACCAATACGAATTTTAAGCACATTAAAATAGCAAACTCTAATAATTTTTAAGCTCTCTGGTATGGAATCACAATCTCACGCCGCAAACCCCGTACAAACTTCCGCGCCCTCCGCTACGCTCAACTCCCTAGCAAATTGATTCAACCGAGCCTCATACTCTCTGACACTCATCTACCCTTGCTCCAAGGCTGAGAACTAGAACTCCAACTGCTCCATCAATGTACAAGGGAAGTACTTCTCCCGAAAGAGTCGTACAAACTCTTCCCAAGTCAAGGTGGACACATCTCTATGTCTCTCCACACTGCTGCACCATACCCGTGCCTCATCCTTGAGAAGAAAGGTAGTAATCTGATGATCAGCTGCCAAGTAATCCGTGTGTCCATAGAACTTGGGCGCATCCAACCTAATCAGCCCCTGGGTCAACCTACCCAATCTCAGACCATCATCAGCAGCCACTGCACCTGTGGCTCCAACCCTAACTCATCCTCGTAGACCTCCTCCACAAGACAGGCTCGGGCTCTCTAGCCCTACCAGCTCCTTTGACCCTACCACGGCCCCTAGCCCTGCCTCGCTGAGGATCCATCACCTGAGGAGCACGTAAACCTTGTTCAGCATATGCACAAAACTTAAACCAAAGTATAAGTGATACAAACTCGCATTAACCAAGACACTACTCATGGTGGGAACACTCAGATGGAAACCTCACTAAAAGTAAACCATACTCAGACAACCTAATGAGTTGGAGATTACGCCTAACCCCTTTCACATATCCAATGACATATCAGTACCAAAAAGTGATGGTGGTCCGCTATCACTGAGGCACTAATTATCACCAAATATGTAAACCCAAGCTCTGATACCAAACTGTCACACCCCAATTTCTAAAGAATAATTTTTTCCAAAAATTTGGCATGATAACTCTCAAATAACCCAACCCCTACAAACCACTCTTAATCAACAAATCATAATTACGGAAACATGAAATAATATATGAGCTCAACACGGTCACCGTGTCAAATATTGCATCTCCTTGTTCACATCAACTTAAAATGTCTAGCAAAAGAAAACGCTCACTAACAGTTTAGTACAATCCGACAAAAACATAATAATTGAATCTGACAACTAAACAAAGCCTGAGGAGCATTGGAGGGCAAGGGAGAGGATAGAGCCGTGAAATAATAAATGACATGAACGTAAGCAATTTATTTGATAGAAATTAGGAGCAAAAAGGAAGTAAACAAGATTATCTTTGCTGAACTTAGCCACAGATAGAAGATTTTTACATATTGAAGGAATGTGAAAAACATTATTTAGAGTCAACTTGGAATCTCTCAAGGATAATGGGAGTGTACTGGTGGGAGATATTGTCATGGAATCACCATTACCCATAAAGACATTGTGACGGCCTCCATAATTGAGGATTCTGAACAGGCATAGAGGTCATGTGGTGGGTGGCTCCGGTATCAGGGTACCGGAAAGGATCATCAGGTGGAGCAAAAAGGGCTCCCGCAAAGGGACGAGCAGATGTTGGTCCAGGATTGCGATGTGGACATTGAGTTGGTCTATGATGAGATGTCATACAAGTGGGACACCACTGCGGTCTTGGGAGAGGTTCGAGTATGCCTTGTTGAGAAGGAAATTGGCACATCTGCTGCGTTTGGGCCCATGGATTATGACCTCAAGTTTTGTTACAACTATTGTATACATCTTACTGTATACATATATATAATAAATATCTAAAGGAATATTTTTAAAAAAAAATGAGATCAGCATATTATTAATCTGATCTTGCATGCATATATATCATGATCGATCACCCATTAACAATAACTTTCTGCTAAAACAATTTTTTGAGCACATGCCCTCTTCAAATGCATACAGAGCTACTTAGGTTAAAACCAGCTCTTTAGCAGACTTAAATGTTTTCAAACCCTAAGTTGGATCACAGCATCTTGGTGTTCATTTTTTATTTCCGTACAAGAAGAGGATTCTTGTTCAGTTTGCCTCGAAAAATAAGATTGATCAATGCAGATTCATTGATTTCATCAACTGAAGTTTTTCATCAAGACAGCAAAACATTGAACTCCTAATTTCATATATAAGATAGGATAACACTAATATATACGATTTAAATTAAACAAAACAGTACCTGTTTAACACGGCTCTAATGACGTCAGATCCCAACTTCAATAACTACGTAAGACACCCACCTAAAGCATTGAGGACGAATAGAATCAACTCCCATCCCACCTCGCACAGAACACAATAAATATAAGGTAAAAGGCAGATAAATAATCATGAAAATAGACACACCTACGACATAATATAACTCCCAATTACACAACTTCCCCAAGAGCAACGACCTGCAAACATAGAGACAAAAGTAAACATCCTGTAAACATCCATTAAAATTGAAATGTTAACAAAAAAAGGTTTGATGTTTATAAACATGCCCAAAACTAACTAATTCATCTTTGTTCACAGACACCCACCTAAGGTATTGAGGACGAATGGAATCAACTCCCATCCCACTCGCACAGGACATAATACATATAAGGAAAGGGCAGATAAATAATCATGAAAATATAAGGACAAAAGAAGATCAGATGAACATAGACACGCCTACCACATAATAATACTCCCAATTACACAACTTCCCCAAGAGCAACGACCTGCAAACATAGAGAAAAATTAAACGTCCCGTAAACATCCATTAAAATTGATATGTTAACAAAAAAAGGTTTGATGTTTTATAAACAGGCCCAAAACTAACTAATTCACCTTTGTTCACATATACCCTCAACTGATAAGGATCTGCCCATTATTCTTTCAATATGTTCCAGAGCTGGCACCTACGAGTAATCACTAAGAAGTTTTCAACCAACCACTCAAAGCTCAATCACAAAAGTGGAATCCTCACCAATTGCATTTCTTTCAAGTGACAATAGAAAGCTATATTCACCTCCAGCTTTAAATTTTAATAAAGGGGTCTGTAACTGTCATCTAAACAAAGCTTTAAACCTTGACCCATCACTAAGAAGTTTTCAACCAACCACTCAAAGCTCAATCACAAAAGTGGAATCCTCACCAATGGCATATCTGTCCACGTGACAATAGAAAGCTATATTCACCTCCAGCTTTAAATTTTAATAAAGGGATCTGTAACTGTCATCACAAAGCTTTAAACCTTGACCGATCAAATACACGACCCACTGACCTAGAAAGAATTCCAATCAAAAACATTTGAAATAAAACAAAAACAACAACAAAACAAAAAGTACTGAACTCATGGCCCAAACTAAACTAAATTGAAGCCAAACTTCATAATTTAGAAGTTAGACCTAAACTACCAGAGCCCTAATTTCTTATAATTATATATCAAGAAAAGCATGACACTTGCCAGCTGAGACCTCTATCAAAAAATGACTGAGGCAAAGCACCTGTAAATCCAATCCACCATGACCATCGTCATTTTGTTTGCAGAAAAACAAAGGAAGAAGAATAAGAACTCCAAAGACAATTAATTTAGTAGATGCAGATCAATAAAATTGCGAAGAAAAGAGCTTTGATTACGAATCGAATTACACCCCAATTGCTACTGAACTGCTACTCGCTCTCACTTCTCCTGCCTCAGACCCATCTTCCTCCATGTATGGAAACCCCAGAAACTCAGTTTTGGAAACAAATAGCAATATTAGAACCTCGAAAAAGAACCAAAAAAGAACCCAGAATTGCAAAGACAATTAATTTGGTAGATGCAGATCAATAACATTGTGAAGGAAGGAGTTCTGATTACGAATTGAATTAAACCCGATTGCTTTTTGAACTGCTACTCGCTCTCACTTCTCCTACTAAAATATTTTGGCTTCAAATCAAAGAGGATTCCCCAAAGCAACAACCTGTAATTAAACACACAACAGAACTCTTAAAATTCACAAACGTTAAAAATTAAATCGATGGAAAATTGAAAGGATTACCCGGACCTAAAAGAGAAAAGAAGTCACAATCGTCCAAAACCAACCAAATCCAATACCTACCTAGTCCTCTTCACCATCACGTATATATAAAATTATTATCTGCTTCTATTCCATACAAAATTATAACTTTTCGACCATATAAATCACACAATAGCTTCTCACAATTTGAAATGAACAAATACATACACATCAGTTGAGCAGTCATACCACTTTGCACGTTTTTAGTTCGAGGTCTAACACTTCGAGGGCCTGAAGCTTGGGAAGGGCAATCTGCTTTAGATATTTGTGAGCCTTTCTGAAGGCATTTCCCTCTCCCTTCATAAGTCTGCCAATAAATCTGGAGAATGGTATCAAAACTAATAAAAGAAAAACAGAGGAAGAACAGAAGACATATGTTTATCTAGTGATGAAATAGGACGTTGTAGATGAACCTTTTGTGTTTTATCAGTCTCAACCGTCATTTGGTATCCCTGATCAATACGTAGCTGCTTTATCATACCTGAAAAATTTGAATATAAACAGTTGATCAGTTCTGAACGATAAATGAACCTCAAACACCCAAATGAATTGTGAAAGGAGGCTGACGTGAGAGACGTTCCAATACCTTGAGTCCGAATATTTGCATTGATCAATATCTTTAAGATCGGGAAAATAATCAAAAGATCTGATCAATCAAAGATCATAATGAATAATAAGAAAATTGAGGGAAAAGAGCAAAAATGGTTCCCCAGACGTCCGGAAAGAACGAATTAACTATCATCCAAAGCCAAAACAGACCAAATCCTACACTATCAATGCATCATATAAATTGTAAACTGACAGCAATATCAAGTTTACAGCTATGTATACACCTTACTGTATACACATATATAATAAATATCTAAAGGAATATTTTTTGTTAAAAAAATGAAATCAGCATATTAATAATCTGATCTTGCATGCATATATATCAAGACCAATCACCCTATTAACAATAACTTTCTGCTAAAACAATTTTTTTAGCATATGCCCTCTTTGAATTTATACAGATACTCATGGTTCTAAAACTCGGCCTAGTCGGCCGACTAATCGCCGACTAGTCGGTAGTCGGCCTACTGCCAAACTGATTTTAGTGAAATCGGCCACATTAGTCGACTGGGAAAAAATCGCCCGACTAGTCGGGAAAACTCGGACCAAGTCGGTCACCTCGGCCCAAGTCGGCCGACTAGTCCAAAAAAAACCTAATTTACTAATTGGATCGATCTGTTTGACAGACGCTCAATCTCTGAGTTCCTCCACCTCTCTCAGTCTCTCATCCCTCAGATCACCCTCTCCGCCCTCGCCACCCCCAGCTCCGACCTCACCTCCCTCTCAGTCTCTAATCCCTCAGATCACCCTCCCCGCCCTCGCCTCGCTGGCTCGCCATCTCCGCCCTCGCCTCGCTGGCTCGCCATCTCTGCCCTCGCCTCCCCCAGCTCCGACCTCGCCACCCTAGCTCCGACCCCACCTCCCCAGTTCTGTCCTCACCTCCACAGCTCCGCCCTCGCATCCCCAGCTCTGCTCTCGCGCTCCGTCCTGGCCTTCGTCGTCGCCTCCACAGCTCCGTCTTCAGCCTATCTCTCTCTCAGTATCAAGTTTTTAGATTTTCTATTGTACTGCTATTTAGATTCGAACGATCATTTGATTGAGATAGTTTGTGATGATTCATGATTGATATTAGTTGATAATTTATTGAAGGAATTCTCTTTTTTACCATGAAGAATACTACGAAACAATTCATGTGAGTCTGTGACATGAACTGGGATTCTATACAATGTTTTGCTATGCATCTTCTGACCCTGAAGATGTCAAATGCTTCTTCAAGTTCTGATGAGGGTTACTGTGATGATCAAGTGAAGAAAGAACTTGATAAGAGAGTGAATTAGGTTCCAAAGACTAAATCCTCCTAATTTTTATAGAACAAGTGACCCTGTTGAAGCCGAATCATGGCTGAAACAAGTGAAGAAGCTAGATGTTCTACGGGCACTCTTGTTTTTGGAGTGGAATTAGCTAAGCTACCTGGGTTACAAATAGCCAATTGGTGTGTGATTTTTTTTGGGTGTAGTATCTCTGTTGTAATCCCGTATATACACATCGTGTCCGGTACCTCCTCCTCTCCTAGCATGTAAACTTGCGTTTGATGTGTCTCTCAATTATATGTTCAATTGTATTTTTTCAGTAAATCTTCAAGTTTTCATTCCTTTTGTTGTTTGTGTTCTCTGCATGGAGGTCATGGATTATTTTATTGAGCCTCTAGTTTATCAAGTGTGTACCACCAAAGATTTCTCAAAAGTCAATTTGTTCGTCAAAGGTCAAAACTACCAAAATTTGGAGTTGAAACTCATTTTAAACTTTTAAAGTGTAGAAAATTCTATAGGATATCTTAGAAAACTGCACAAAAATTAAAAACCGAGTACTCCCCGACTATTCCTCTACTCGCTAGTCCCCGAGCGACTAGCGACTTTTAGAACCTTGCAGATACTTGGGTTCAAACCTGCTCTTTGCCTTGACGAACACAGATGTATGTCAGGCTTAAATGTTTTCTAACCACAGCATCTTGGTGTTCATTTTTTATTTCCTTACACGAAGAAGATTCTTGTTCAGTTTGCCTCTCCAAAAATAAGATTGATCAGTGTAGATTCATTGATTTCATCAGTTAAAGTTTTTCATCCAGACGGCAACATTCAACTCCTAATTTCATATATAAGATAGAATGACACAAATATATACGATTTAAATTAAACAAAACAGTACCTATTTAACACAGCTCCCAACTTCAACAACTACCACAGACACCCACCTAAGGTATTGAGGACGAATGGAATCAACTCCCATCCCACCTCGCACAGAACACAATAAATATAAGGAAAAAAGGCAGATAAATAATCATGAAAATATAAGGAAAAAAGAATATCAGATGAACATAGACACACCTACCACAGTATAACTCCCAATTACACAACTACCCCAAGAGCAACGACCTGCAAACATAGAGACACAAGTAAACATCCAGAAAACATCCATTAAAATTGAAATGTTAACAAAATAAGATTTGATGTTTATAAACATGCCCAAAACTAACTAATTCATCTTTGTTCACAGACATCCACCTAACGTATTGAGGACGAATGGAATCAAATCCCATCCCACCTTGCACAGAACCCAATAAATATAAGGAAAAAAGGCATATAAATAATCATGAAAATACAAGGACAAAAGAAGATCAGATGAACATAGACACACCTGCCACATAATAATACTCCCAATTACACAACTTCCCCAAGAGCAACGACCTGAAAACAATAGAGACAAAAGTAAACATCCGGTAAACATCCATTAAAATTGATATGTTAACAAAAAAGGTTTGATGTTTATAAACATGCCCAAAACTAACTAATTCATCTTTGTTCACAGATTCCCTCAACTGATAAGGATCTTCCCATTATTCTTTCAATATGTTCCAGAGCTGGCACCTACGAGTAATCAGTAAGAAGTTTTCAAGCAACCACTCAAAGCTCAATCACAATAGTGGAATCCATCACCAATTGCATCTGTTAAGAGAAAATTGAAATGTATATTCACCTCTTGCTGTAAATTTGAATAATGCGAGACTGTAACTGTCATGCCTCATCTAAATGAAAGAAAATACATGATCTTTTTCAAGAAAAGCTGAGGCCTCAATCAAAAAAGACCGAGCAAATCCAATCCACAATGACCATCGTCATTTTGTATCCAGAGAAACAAAGGAAGATGAAGAATAACAGACAAAATTAATTTGGTAGATGAAAATCAATTTAAGTGCGAAGAAAAGGGTTTTGATTACAAATCATCTCACACGTGCTTCTGAACTGCTATTCACTCACTTCTCCAGCCTCAGACCCATCTTCCACCTCACATGGAAAACCCAGAAACTCAGTTATTAGAATCTTGAACAAGAATCAAAAATAAAATGCATACAAAACCAAATATCATTATATTTTTCACTTTATCAATGCTAGTCTCTCTCTCTCTTTGCATTTTCTTCTAGTCTCATTGACTCCCATTATTACTCATTACGAACCATATTCAGATTATAGAACTAACCCAACAAAACAAAGTGGAGAATTGTAAAGCACTCACCAGAGCTTAAAGCAATTGGCGCTGGGATATCAATAACTAAAAACAAAATCCAAACCCCGACTGAAAAGCAAAGAGAAAAAGGACCAGCTCAAATTCAAAAACATTAAAAGTGAAAATCGAGGGATAATTGAAAGGATTACCATGGCCTCAAAAGGAGACGAAGTCACTATTGTCCAGAACAAGCCAAAGTCCTCTTGACCATAGTTTCAGAAGCTGATACTGTAACAACAATAAGAAAACACATAATCAGAATTCAATTTACACACCCGAACTAAAAACTGGATAGCGAATTTGTTGAAGGTATACAGCAGGCCTCAAAAGGAGACGAAGTCACTATCGTCCAGAACCAGCCAAAGTCCTCTTGACCAGTTTCAGAAACTGATACTGTAACAACAATAAGAAAACACATAATCAGAATTCACTTTATACACCCGAACTAAAAGCTGAATAGCTAATTTGTTGAAGGCCTCAAAAGGAGACGAAGTCACTATCGTCCAGAACCAGCCAAAGTCCTCTTGACCATAGTTTCAGAAACTGATACTGTAACAACAATAAGAAAACACATAATCAGAATTCACTTTATACACCCGAACTAAAAGCTGAATAGCTAATTTGTTGAAGGTATACAGCAGGCACACATGGGATACTGCAATCAACTTACATCACTTAAACCCAGAGCAATCGAGAGACCTCAGACTCCAGCATCCATAAAATCCCTTTCAAAATCATGACACAATCACTTAGAATCCAACATCACCGAATCGATCAATTACAGAATGAAACTATCTTTTAATCATGCCTAAACTTTCTTCCTATAAGCAGACAGGTTTGTGTAAAATGGATTAAAAATGAATGTACGAAAACTATATTTTTATCACTATTTCTAGAAACCTTGTTCTGGCATCAAATAACGTAGTACTATTTCTGTGTGCATATACATAGAAGAGAAGGGATAAAATTTGGAAATTTAGGACACAGCTTCAGTTACCTTTCTAGTTTTACTGCAACGTAGCAAAGATAGAAGGCATATGCATATATACATGTACACACCTCTAATAGAAACGATGTCTTGTCCTCCTCTTGATCACAATGAGAAAAGAGCTCTCACAACATTTGGAACCTGCAAGGTTCATTTCTTAGATGTTGATAAAATTGGATAAACACTCTAAAGGAAAAAATACCAAGTATGTCAATGACCCCAATAAGTTTAGAGAAAAGCCATAAAACCTCTGAGAGTATGAGGATACCGGGGTCTGTAGCATCTTCAATAAGATGAACATTGATGTTATGAAATTTTTCATATCATTTTGCAAAACATAAGAAAGCTTATTGAATGAAATCTCTAATATTTTACTGAACTAAATATGGGTTAGCAACTGATATTAAAATTTTGCAAAACATAAGAAAGCTTATTGAATGAAATCTCTAATATTTTACTGAACTAAATATGGGTTAGCAACTGATATTAAAAGTAACAGGAATATTTCTTTCTTTATTTTACTGGAAATACATAAGTTGACAACAATTTATAAATATAAGGAAGCTTATTGTATGAAATATGACATTTTATTTAACTGAATATGGTTTAGCTGCTAATATTAAAAGTAACAGGAAGATTTCTTTCTTTGATTTACTGGGAATACAGTTACAAATCGCCTTCTCTCTCTTTCTGAATATATTAGTGACCCAAAGCAATTAATACAAAACATAAAATAAGGGCAGGTCTGGAGGGGTACCTTCTGATATATCAACAATTTAGCATATATTAGAAATAGATGGAGGTCATAGCTTATAGCTCATAGTTTATATAACCAAACCAAAAGCTGGAGGGGTACCTTCTGATATATCAACAATAGATGGAGGTCATAGCCTATAGCTCATAGCTCATATAACCAAACCAAAAGCTCATAGCTTGATCAACCACACCAATGGAAGCCATCACCAATTGCAACCCTGTACCATGCCACCATCACATTTAAATGTCATAATTAAAATAAGAAAAACATACACCACAAAAAAACAAAAAATAATTTCACAATCAAGTTCTCAGATACCCAATTTAAAACACCACATATACCAGATATTGTAAACTACTTCAAGGAACATTACTATTTTAATAATTGTGCCCTGTTTTACCAAAAACCAAAACATTCTAAACAAAATATGACTGTCAAATCATATACATAGCAGAGTAATAAGAATTTACCATGAGAATTCATTTAAATGAAAGACATTCTAAACAAAATATGACTGTCAAATCATATACATAGCAGAGTAATAAGAATTTACCATGAGAATTCATTTAAATGAAAGACAGCTTGGTACCCTCCTAGCCTTCCCCATATGCAATCTTCAAATAAATGCAATTAAATGACACCTATAAAATTGCAAACCTATTGTGCCTATGTCAATATCCAACAACTGATTAACGCCGATAATGTAAATATTAATTAAGAGAGCAGCAACTACTGCCTGAAAATAAAAGACTCGGTCTGTAAGAGTAGCAGCAGCCAAACGCAACGAAGGTGAAGAGCACCCCAATAATCCAAGAACAGATTTAACAAAACTAAATGCATTGCAAATTTGGAGAGGGAAAAGTGTTTTTTTTTCTTTTTAGGGAAAAAATTTTATGGTTATGGACACTTGATGGCTGCATGCAGTTACGGATTTGTAAAATTTAAATAGCTCAATTAGCAGCACATTGGTTATCAAATTATGGATGTTCTAAGATAAAAGGGAATTGTTCTAAGGTATGAAAGAAGTTTGTAACAGGAGAATCGGCAAAGGGACTAACAATCTACCTTCAGTAAAGATAGAACCAAGGACCATTGAAAATATGAAAAAGAGAAGAAAACACAAACCTGTAAATATATTAGGGGATAACATAAGGGTCAAATTCCTTGAAAACATCTTTATTCATGTGAACAGAATCGGAGATTGGCTTTTAGAATGAAGCCAAGGACTTGTTTTTACTTGAATTCCATCTATGAGAAATTTTCTCGCAACTTTTGTAAATGACCTTGTGTATAACCTGCAAGATCAACCCAAGCATAAAATCATTAACTTCTTACTTTGTTAGTAACACAGAAAACCAAAAACCAAGAATTTGGTATAAAGTGAAAGATGAACATGCAAAAGGTAATCACCAAAATCCAGAACTTAGGTCCAAAATAGTGTGGGAAAAAAAATTACCGTCACAACTTTGATGGAGAAGGAAAAAAATAAACAACCCCTCTCTCCTCCACAACAATCCGACAAAACTCCAATCAGCTGGAAAGCTAGGGAAACAAACAACTCAATCGAAAAGAATACAAGTAAACCAAACCGAATTGAATAGTACAAAAATAAAAAAGCAAAATCAGAAATCCAAAACCACTTACCCGAATTCTTCTTCCTGTAGGCTGTAGGTGAGCACAAAAGTATCCTGACTAAAGAGTATTAGCATAAAGAAAGTATCCTGACAAAAGTTCCTTAAAGAATTTTTTGTTGAAACTTGTCCCAAACGAATCCCTAAACCCTATATGACACCATGAAAAAGAGAGCTACATCTAAGTGAATCAGTGACCTATTTTTTTCTATATCTGTAACCTTAACTACAACTGCCACTCAGCAAACAGATTAGCCATGTCTCCTTTCTCCTTTCTCTTTTCTCTTTTTATTTACCACCGAAACTGTTTCCAAATGTCTACCCTTCACATATACAATTCAACATTTATTTGACTGCCTCACAGTTTGTGTTTTCAAGTTCAATATTTTTAAGGATCATGGTACATAAATTAAAATTATTACAAATTTAATAATATGTTGATTGCCTCAAGTAATCCCCAGATACATATTAAGTTAGTAGCCTCATTAACAACAAATATTATAGATACTAGTTAAATGCCCGTGCTTTGCTGCGGGTTTCTGATTTTGACTGAGAAGATAAACATGTGAAATCATCAAATCAAAAAAGGGATTACAACTATATAAATTTGGCTTTCATTTAGATTTGCGATTTGCATTGAGACTTAAGAGTAAACTAATTTTTGAAACCCAAACTCAGAACAAGTACAAAAGTGAGAAGGAAGATGAAGACAAAAAAATGTCGAAAACATATCCAAAAGGTCATCATCAATTTCTAATAGAAACATTGAATATATCGAGTCCATAAATGATTAGTCCATAAAGATCCTGACGTCTAATTGAATTTTGTAGACAGTCATAATTGCATATTAGTTAGTTTTCCCTTTAACTAATCAAATAGCCTTTAACATATACTTCCATGTGGATGAAAGAGAGAGTTAATGTTGTAGTCAAAGTTGTTCAAATGGTTGAAAAACTCTGATTCAACTGATTGGAACATCATTCTTTGCAAAAGGTGAAGCAATTTCAGCTATACCTAATCATAGAAGAATCAATAATAGATGAAAAACACAACTCAGAAAGCTGATAAACTTAAGAGTGCAAGCTGATAAACTTAAGAGTGCATACGATAATAATTTATCATGTCAAGAATGCACAAATCTCAACTGGTCAATCTCCATATAAAGTATAAAGCTTGTAAGCTTATAATGTACCTGATCTTCTTACAGCAGCAGCTGCAAAGAATCACCAGCATTTCAAATTAAGTTAAAGAGTATAAATCTGAACTGGTTGTACTCCATCAAAAATCAAAAATGAAATCTGAACTGACAGAGCCATTTATTTATTGTGCTCAACAAAATTCAAAGTGAGCAATATACACACCCCTAATCATTATAAGCTTTACCAACCCTAGTTCTTTTTAACTAGCATCAATTATGAAGCCGAAGCAAAAAAAATTGCAATTCAAATTTCAAAACTGTACACATAATGCTCTATATCAAGTGTGACGTGTTACCTGTGTCTACAACTGTCACGTAAACCCTATAGCTATGTAGAAAGGGTAAAAGTCAGTAAACAATCTAACTTATAAATGAATGAAACTAAGTTGTTACTGGTCTTTTCTGAAATTGAAAAGATATGACAAGGTAAGCATCTGAAATTTATTTTCAATACACATAAACAAAACAAATTACCGAAATTTCTCTCAACTGTCAACGTAGATTTCCAGCCTGAGCATGTATCACAAAAAAACGAACATACCTTCAGGTCTCACGGTTTCTGAAATTGAAAAGTTATGAAAAGGTAAGCATCCGAAATTTACTTTCAATACACATAAACAAAACAAATTACCGAAATTTCTCGCATGTATCACAAAAAAATGAACATGCCTTCAGGTTTCACACTCCCTATAATGCTCTGCAGAAATTTAGCTGAATTAGGTACACTGCCTCTCATTCCGAAATTTAGCCGGAAGGCTTTTAAATCACAAAAGAATGAAGGTTTCATTCTTGGAGCTGAATTTAAGAGAGGAAATGTGTTAACTTAGATTAGCTGGAGTGAAATAATACTTTTTATGATATGAAACGATAAGTGCATTACTAATTTTAAAGATTATATGTAAAAGTGAAATTGATGGAGATGTATTGGTCATTGGTTGTCACTGGTTATTATACGATTATTAGCACAAAATCTTTCAAATTTTTAATTTACTGTCTAGTTTTACATTCAGACAATCACATAAACATGGCATAATTATCACACCAGTTCAATATAGTTGACCACAGTAAAACCTTTCTTAACCAAAATATGATATACCAATGTTGCGAAAGGAGATTCAATGATAATGATCTCATATGATTAAGGGTTTAGAAAAAAAAACAGAAAAATTATTTGAGAATAATTCCAACAAATGAAACATACACAGAGAAATCGGCTTTCTATCTCCCACTATTCTTAGTTATTAAATTAATCAGCTAAATTGAGCTTTCTAATTAGACTACACTGGACACACTAACAATTTGGAATCTGCTACAGAACATGGATTTAAATTAGATTCAAAAACCATACCACATAGTTAAACTCGTAGTTGAGCAACCCACAGTGCAAGTCATAGCTCGATAAAAAAGAAAAAAACAGCAACAGTTAAAGGCAGTACCTTGCTTCATAGTTCATGTTATTTCAGCTTTAGAGAACTCATAGTACCTTCTCTAAAGCTGAAATAACATGAACTATGAAATCCTCTAACGCTTGGAATAACTGTTTAATAGATTTCATTTCCTTCTCTAAAGCTGAAATAACATGAACTATGAAATCCTCTAACGCTTGGAATAACTGTTTAACAGATTTCATTTAATCATAGCTTGAAGTTATTAACAGTATACGGACTAATTTGGAACAATCTATTACCTCTCGCTCTATGTACAAAAACATAAAAGACATCAAAAGGTCATATTACCTTGCAACTTCAAGAAACATCATTCCATTTGATTGAAACCGAGTTTTGAAACTGAAAGCGTATACTAAAGTATACTTATAGGAGAAACCAACATTATTTTTCTGTATTAGATCTAAACTGCAGAAATTCACCAAAAAAATGGCAGTCCACTACACATTCAACTCCATAAAAATGTAATAAAGTTCTACGAACTGAATTTGTACATAAACAATAAAAAGAAAGGACATAACTGTTTTCACTTTGACAAATTCAATTAGCTTTAAGTATGAGTTTTAGTGACCAATTTGACTATATATCAAAGAATACTTGTGTATGAGTATTAGTGACCTATTTGATCTTATATCAAAGAATACTCGCATCAAAACTCATAAGTTACAATGAGCAAAGTGAATTTTTATTATCGTTTCAAATAAACATACCTTTAGGCTTCAAGGCCAGGCATTCCATTTAATCCTCTGCATGTACCATGATTGCATAGTCCTCATCCTGTAAATACATAACAGATACATATCCTGTAAATACAATTTGTAGAACCCATCGATAGTATGCAAATTGACCAACAAAGCATAATCCTTTCTATCACCTAACTGCTCTATGATTCAAATGAAATTTCCTTATTTTCAATTATTTTCAGCTACTCATTCTTCAGTTCATCTCTTTACCTCAGCATAAACAAAAAAACAAATACCAGAATTAATTTTGGTTTAACGAAAGGATTGTTGATCTAATGGTGAATACAAAATTCAATGTGAAAGACAAATTACTTACCAAATTTGTAGGATTTGAACCTGATTGCCTTTCCACTAAGCTCCACAGCTGCACATTAATCACCAATAAGAATTTTTAAGCACATTAAACAGCAAACTCTAATAATTTTTTAACCTTTACAATACTAAATACAAAAGTAAAGAAGCAAACCTCTTATGAACCTCAAAAACAAAGGAACCGATGCTATTAAGGCCTCTTGCTGAGACCAAACCCCAGTAGCATTGATACCCTGAACAAAAACCCAAAATTTTGCTACGAACATGCAAAAGGTAATCACCAAAATCCAGAACTTATGTCCAAAATATTGTGGGAAAAGAAATTATTGTCACAACTTCGATGGAGACCGAACCCCAGTAGCATTGATACCCTGTACAAAAACCCATAATTTTTCTATGAAATAAAGTAAGTGAAAGATGAACATGCAAAAGGTAATCACCAAAATCCAGAACTTTATTTCCAAAATAGTGTGGGAAAAGAAATTACTTTCACAATTTCGATGGAGAGGATAAAGGGCAAAACTAAACAATCTCTCGCTCCCTATCCACAACAATCAGAAAAAAACTTCAATCAACTGAAATGCTAGGGAAACAAACAACCCAAACCAAACCCAATCGATCAGTACAAAAATAAAAAAGCAAACTCCTTACATAAATTCTTCTTCCACTTCTTACAAAACAATTCTTCTCCCTCTCCATCAGATGATTCTAATACAGAGAGAAACCAGATAACATCAGGCATGTATAAGAAAATTAATCTTATTCATGCAAAAACAGCTACAATTAAAGTAAAGCAAAAAAAATCAATTGAAACCGGTCTTAACTTTTACGTGGCCACTTCTTTCTAGCACCACAGATTGATCCAATAACATTCTTTCAGAGTGAAACAACAACATAACTTGAGTCAGCATAGATATACCAACTACATATGCACTTCAGTAAAATAAAAAACAAACAAAAACCTGATCAAGAAAAGGAAGATATACCAAGCATGCCAATGACCCAAATAAGTTTAGAGAGGGCATGAAACTTCTGAGAGAATGAGATTACCAGGGTCTGTAGCATCTTCAATAGGATAAACACTGATGTTATTACTGATTTTGCACATCCAAACTAGAAAATTTAATTTAGCATGGAGGAATTCCTACCATATATCCATTTATTTTATTTCTCCTCCGTTGTTTAGTGGCAGAAGTTCGGAGTCCGACCAGAGATCTTGAGTTCAATTTTGACCCTAAACTCTCCTGTGAAAGTATACCAATTAATTGTAGTCAACGTAAATAAAATAAAAATTTCAGTAGCCCTCTTCACCTGAGCAATCTAAGCCACTATAAAAATATAAAATATAAAAACTGTAAAGTGTTGCTACATAGCGAATGGATTCTTCTCGAGTACCTGCCTCACCATGAAAATCTAGAAACTGAGAAAATAGAAATACCAAATTTAAGTAAGTTTCCAAAGATTCACCCTTCTTATACCACCTGGAAGAAGACAATTAAAGACTAAATGTTGTAGCTAATGCTAAATGTGGTAGAAGAGAAAAAAAATGCAATTGTAGCTACAAAGAAGAGAAAAAAATAAAATAAAACAAACAAACATTACAATGCACATCTGTGTCATCTAAATGTGGTAGGTAATGCAATTGTAGGTTCATAGTTTCCAAAGATTCACCCTTCTTATACCACCTGGAAGAAGACAATTAAAGACTACATGTTGTAGCTAATGCTAAATGTGGTAGAAGAGAAAAAATGCAATTGTAGCTACAAAGAAGAGAAAAAAACAAAATAAAACAAACAAACATTACAATGCACATCTGTGTCATCTAAATGTGGTAGGTAATGCAATTGTAGGTTCTTAGTCCTCTTCTACTATATATCAGATGCTATCTTTGATTTCCTTTTGGTTATGATGTTAAAAAAAATTCAGAGGGTTATTTATCTTATTATCGGACCCTACACAATTCCTGGACTATCTAGCTGTATCAAAGATTTTTGTTAGTTAATTCCTCCCTCTTAACAAATAAAAACAAGTCTGAACAAAGAAGGAACAAACACAAGGCAAAAACTGAAACTAAAACCAAAAGAAGCATAAAATTTTAATGATGCTATAAATAAAGCATTAGGATCCATAAAATTTTAAGATACCAGTAAAATTCTGAAAGAAAAAAAAAACCAACAGGAAAGCAAAAGGACACAATATAACAGAAGAATAAACTGCCAATCTATAACCAGTTACCGGTATTTGTTAACTCTTCATATCTAAGTCCCTTGATTTTGATACTGCCATTCCCCTGCTAAGTTCTTGCATGTGCTCTTCCCTTTAAATTAAAAGCCTGTAAACAAAGACAATAATTGAAAACTTGATCAAATGGACATGACAGTATTAACAATTTGGAGAGTGAGAAGTGGGCATTTTATACCATTAGAAAATTTCTTCTCAAAGAGATAGATGATCTTTAACAATACCTTATGCATCTAGTTCTTCGACAACACAATTTTAACAACCCCAAGCCTGCTACAGTGAACGACTATTGTTTCTGATTCAAGAAGGTTTTCCGTGTTTTCCTACATATATTAAAATCACTACTGAAATCTTCTAAAAGACAAAAAAACAATCATTACTGCTATCAACTCGACATCCCTATTTGTAAAAATGAAAGGAATAAATTTGTAAAACAGATGCAGCAATACTGAAGTTGAAGACCGATTTCAGTAGGAGACTTGTAATCAAACCAATTTCTACCCAACTAAGTTCAAGTTGAGAGATGAGGGCTACCCTCAATTAAGACCCATGTCTTGTTCAGATTGAAACAGACAAATATCCATATATAACCTGAACCCACCAAAAATTGGATCTTATATAATTCTAATTAAACAATGAACACCCAGTTCAAATTGAAACAGACAAATATCCATATATAACCTGAACCCACCAAAAATTGGATCTTATATAATTCTAATTAAACAATAAACACAGAATTTGCCTTCTTCAATCTCAAAGCCAATTCCAAACCCAAACAACCCAAATGGGTTTTCAAGGCAACGAAATCATCAACTCCACACCACCAATTAATCAATCCACGGCAAATCAAACCAAGGCATACGAGAGAGAATTACCGAGAATTGGGTCTCCGGGCGGAGAACAGGAACAACGCGGGAGAAAGGCTCAGCGGAAGAAAATCGAAGATGAGAAACGGCAATCGCCGCGGCTAGCTGTCGACTCCATCTCTCTCACGTCTCTCTCCTCTCTTTCTCTGCTTTACAGAAATATCTGTCCTCTCTCTCTCTGCTTTATGGGTTTTAATGAAAAGAATAAAAAAGAAACAGGTCGGCAACGGCTATATTCCTCCTTTTTTTCTTTTTTCTCTTCTTTTTTTGTACAAATGAGGTTTTTTTCTTTTCGTTATAGAAAAAAAGACATAACAATAATATTTGTTTTAGGCCTCGTTGGCTTCGTTTGTAACCAAAAAAAATTATATATTTTTTTATTTTGTTTATTTTGATTGGGAATTATTTATTACTTTAATATTAAAAAAATGTCATTTGAGCACCCTAATCATAAAAAATAATCCTCTAGTTTCCACTTTTTAAATGAGGCTGTTTTTTTAAATACAATCTCATATAAAGGTGCACTCCTACAAAATTATTAATGCTAAGAAAGGGCAATGCTACAAAATTATTTTCGCTATTTTCATTCATGTTATACTCTTCTGTTTCACTAATAGAAACTCTCTCTAATAATTTGTTTCTACTCTCTTTCTTCTCTCAAACTTTCTCACCGATTTAATCGGAGATTCTTTATCCACCTTGATTCTGATATGGGGACCTAGATCGGGTTGGACCGCGGCCAGCTGCCTTCGATATCTGAACTTGCCTTTGGCAATGTTTACGACCTCCGCTCCTTCCTCTCTGCCTTCTTCGGCTGCATCGTCACTAACTTTCACTCCCTTTTTTGGTCGAAACTTTCACTCATTTCTTCTGTTTGATTTTTTATTTCAGTTTCAACTACATGAGAAGCGTCGGCGTCGATGTCGTCAGAGTAGCTTCACGGTGATGAGGAAGACACTGCGTGATTAAGCTCGGTCGAGGACTTTGCGGTGGAGCATGGCGATGAACTCGTTAGGAAGGAGGTGATTCACGCCAGTGCATTATCTTCTCTGATGACAGTGAGTCCTTTCATTTCTTTATTCTTGCTTGTTCTTGCTCACAGCTTATTCTTGAACTAGATTGTTATTTTTTTCATTTGTTTTTGCATGTTAGATTTGTTAGTTTAATAATGTTGGTGTACATGGATCAATGCTACTGTGGGTGATGAACCTAATAGGGGTGGTCAGGATGCGAACCACGACTGATCGACAAAGCTCCGATTAGATGCAGGGCGCGGCCCGAGGCGTGACATTGAGAGGCAGTGGGAGAAAATTTCTCCATCTGATTTGGGTTTTAGGGTTTCTAAGGTAGACACCCCTAAAACTTTTCTATTTATACCTCTTTAAACAAACGACAACAAACTTCCTCTGAACGTAACTATTAGGACCCATCCCAGATTAACCCCTTTAACCCGAAGTAAATTCTGCAGGAACCACCTCAAGGGAACTTTTTACTGAAACCCCCTTGAAATTGACAACCCTTCCTGCAACCCAACTAAGCACTTCCATAATAATATAAAATTCAATCCCAGCACCCGGAGCCACCCTACTCCCAAAATCACATCTTACACTTCACCAATAAAATAAACTAAGCTAAGCTGGGGTAATCAGAGCAAATCTACAAGGAAGTGCTACCTAAACAAAACATGATTGTGTCAGTTGATTATTTGGCTATGCCTCGTCTTTTTTACGCGCGACCTCCTTTCAGCAATCATGCATCACTGGGCATTTGAAAACGAAAGGCCCAGGGAAGAACATTTAAAAAAAACAGGACGTTAGAGTGAGTGAAAAATAATAATAATATCCAGACGTGAGAAAATATCTTAATTTAACGTTCTTATTCTTATTGTTCCAAGAAATCATTTATGCATGCCTCTTTGGGAAAGAATCTCAAATAATCCTCTCGAAAAACAAAACATCATTTGTCAATCTCATTGGCTTAAAAATTAGTATTAAAATAGGAGAAGAGATTTCACTATGACGGAGAGTCTCTCAGACTAGGGTCGGAACCTTTAAAGCTACTAAGTAATATGACGACCCTTCATAGCAGAGAGATTCCACCATGAGGATGAGCCTCTCAGGCTAAGATCAGAACCCTATAGGACTACTATTTCCCCGCTCCACTTCCTCAAGTGGGGGCCGTATGGCTAACTAACATCTTTATATATATGACGACCCTTCATGTTGAAGAAAACAAGCAAATACGAAAAGTCATTATTATATGACTCCTCCCTTGTAAATTAAAACATGCATCTTATGCATAAGGCACGATTCCCCGACCGTCCTCAAAACTATGGCCATAAAACAAACATTCCAAATTTAATCAATATAACACAGATTTCAGCCGACATAACATAGGGGCTTACGAAAAGGGAGCAACCCACCATCTCGGCCCTACCGGCTCATTAAATCAATAAAAATGATATTGTTTAGTATAAAAACACGACATGCATTAATTCAAAAAAAATGTCCACTCACGGACTTAGGCCTTAACCTGACGAAATCCGAATCGCTTCTCAAGGGAAAACTCTTCATCTTCTGTTCAACGAATAATAGTAAATCTCAATTGTCAAACGAATAATTATTTAAAATTAGCAATAAGGTTACCATCGGCCAAACCTCTCAAACTTAATTAAGAAAAATCCTCGACCTCTCAAATTACTCATATGCCCCTAACTTTGGACCCATATAACTCCTTCATACCAATTCCGATTTTAGCGTGCTATCGACGTCCTCTACAACTTTCATGAAGAAACTTTTTCCAAATTCGCGACTTTACAAAAAGTCAACTTTACGAACATTATACGGTCAAACAATTACTTTAAATGGTTAAAGACCAAAGTAACCAACCGGAAAATAATTCTAGGATCGGGATGTGACAGTAACTTTCACATACAATATCCCTATGCTTGACAAAAATAGGGACACAAGCTTATTTGGCATTGGTGTTCATCCTAAAAAGTTCAATTTATCCCTTCCAAAATTAAGGTATGTTATGCTTTAAGTTTCGAAAATAAAAAAGAGTGAGTTCTAGCATTCTAGAGCTCATTAAATCTATGGTGAAAATTAGTTTAAGAACAAACAATGAGAATTCAGTGATTATAACCAATAAAATGAATTAAAATTTGCAATAAGCACTCAAAAACAAAGGCAAAATAGGCTCAAAATCTCACATTAGGTTCATTTGAATCATCATTTATCATAACATGCTCATTTCTATTCCAAAGATTCAGATTACATCCACTACAATTCATATGATTTCCATTCAAGTTAATTAATCTTAGAATAACAGTTAGATAAAGTTCTTAATTTCATGATCCTTTCTTAACCATAATTTCAGAGATATTATTCTTCATTGATTATTAAGGGCTCTTACGACACAAAATACTCAAAAGCAATAAAAATTGTTTTTGGATTTTAAAAATTTTCGATTATTTTTTTAATAAGGATTCAAAAAACATGTAAGTCTCTCCTCCACATTTAAATTCTACATTGTCCTCAATGTCCACAAAATAATTTGTAGAATTGAAGTGTGAAGTAGGAAACAAACAAACAAAACAAACAAAAAGTAAATGAGAAGAAAGGAGGGGAAAACAAATATGCGTTGATGGCTCCTCCACAGCTTCGGTTGAATTAGGTCGTCTCCCAAGCAGCGCTTAATATTTAGAGTCTTTCAGCCTAGACTTTGTACCTCTATTTTAGTTTTGTGTGAGTGGCGCATCTTGGAGGGTACTTCCTCCGCTGATTTGTTCTTCTAAAACCTTGTAGCAAGGCTTCAACTGTGGACATTCACCTTATACGCCTTTTAATGAGTTTAAAAATGAAGGTCAATCATCTTCAACTCATTGCTGGTCACTTCACTTCTCAACGACTAACTTCCTTTAGATATAACTTGGAATTCAAAACGGGGTGTTAGTAGGTGAAAAGTGAATAAAATGCAGAATGAATGTTATGCAAAAATGTATGATAATGACATGCAATGTAATGAATAAGAATGCAATAAGGTGATGATGAATTATTTTTTTGTTTTTAGGTGGCATCAGACTCGACATTTACAAAGTTCATTTTATTTACTCTCAAACTCATATCTTAAGAAGTAAACCATAGTGGCATACGACCTAGGTATTACGTCTATACATAAATACATTCCGTGGTTTCAGAAAGCTTGGATGGCCAGGTCAAGATGAAGCTGGTAGGACTTGTTTTAGTGAACTATGGAGGTCGAAACCTCTATCACGCTTACGCACAGTCTAGTCCTTTGAGATCTAATTTTGGTCTCAGTCATTCAACTTGGCCTAGACACCACCCAATGTGCCCCTTACTCAGCTAGGAAGCATTTGTGTGTTAGACAGCTCTACAAGAGTTAATAAGAACCGCATTCAACCTCAAGAGACCTTCAATATGGTACTAATGAAGGTTTAGATCCATATTAACTAAAGTGACCTTACTCTATTCCGATAGTTTACAACCTATGATATATACCTGAAAACAGATAAAATAAACGACCGTTAGTCAAAATTAACTATGTAAAAATAAATAAACAAAATTAAAATGGCACATTATAAACAAGAGACTTTATAGTCCCCGACAACGGCGCCAAAAATTGACGTGTTCCGAAATCGGGACGCATAACAATTTAAGAACCCTTTTTGACAATCGTAGTATAAGGTAAATAAGGTTCGATCAATCCGGGGACTAAGGGTGCTCCTGTCACAATGGTTAAACAAGTTAGTAAGTAACAAAATAAGTATGTACAAGTATTATTTACAAAACAATTATTTACAAAGTACAAATACAAAGATTTACAGATATTTATTTACAAATTTACGCATGATACAATGTGATCAAAGGGGGGGGGGGTTGGTTTGGTTTCTAACATCATAAAAACAGAAAATAAAAACTAAACTAATATGTATAAGTGATCGATTCATTCAACACATCAATTAGAGAGAAACTCAAATTCTGACCACACATCAAAGATCATGTTTCAACCTTAACAATCTGATAACATGCGAATTCAAAAAACTAAAAACAATCTCAAGAATACAAGCCTACAAGGTCATGCACCTTATTGTCACTTACTTTATTCCTAGTACAGAACGTCTAGAACTAGGGCATTTTACATGTCGATGTTATCAATACTAAAAGTATATGTCTTCAAACATGCAAATCATTAAGCTTTATGGAACGAGATTGAATACAACTTTATATCATAACAAAAATTGCATAGTGTACGAATTCAACCATATCAGGGACACGACTTCCACCACTAGAGATCTACACTTACCTACGAGGCTTAGCATAAATCATGACACTAGTTAGCAAGCATTCTAACATATGGTATATCAAACAACATCGCACACTTTTTAATCTTATGAATAGACAAGATTAGATTGCTAAACTATCATGAGCAAAACTTTAACATGCTTTACTAAAATATGAATCCACTAATACTATAACAAGCGAAACAAACATTCAAATCCAAGTTTGAAATCCGAATTCATGCTTTCAAATTTGTAAAGAAAACTAAACAAAAGTAAAGGCACAGTTTACACATTAGCGGTCTTTAAGAAGCTTGACGATGTCTAAGAGGTGCACACGGCTTCAAGGCTTCTACACTCCAAGGATGTTGCTCATTGACGCGTCCGACAATGCTTTGACAATGGAGGAAAGCTCGTAATGGAGGAGAATGCTCGGCAGAGTTTTGGTATTTCTCTAACTTTTTGTGTGAATGAATGATGACTTTTTTATGTAGAGAGCCTCCTTATATAGTGGTCGAACCTTCCTTATGTAGAGAGCAAGATTAGGAAAAGTAATTTTGAATTTTAGTATTGGGCGCAAATAGGCTTAAAAGTGCGCCTAATATTATTCGAAATTATAAATCGACGATTATCGAGCTTATTAGAGTTTGATCCCTGTCGATTAGTCAGAAGATCATGGTTAATTTCCTGGTTAACCAAGGAAAGACTTGGTCAACCCTAAAGTCAATCATTGACTTTTCATGGTAAAACCAGGAAAAATTGGAGTGTTAGACTATTCGATAGTCTTTTCACGTCCTACATTTTGATCGATGGGTTAAAGGAGTATGTAGGGTCACTTTTATCGACGCATTAGTGTTGTGTAATTATATGTTAGGAGGATCGGGGATGATCAGGTGATTGAGATGCTGGTTGAGGTCAAGAGAAAGGGATTACGTAATGTTTCAGAGCCCAAGAGTAAGCTTAAGGAGGCATATTTTATTACTGTCGGGGAACCTTATACGGTCATGAAAGGCGTTACTGATGATGAGGTAATTAATTGAGGACGGTTAGAATAATGTACATAGCGCATAAGATGCGTTGCCAGTATGATGAGAGGACCTTTGAATTATTTTTTAAAAAAATCATGCCATGGTTAAGAATGGTTTTAAAATTTTTCCAGTAAGGATGATTATCCGGGTTCTTTATATTTTCGATTCCTTTGATTTTGCGAGCACCTCAGTGGTGGCTACTGTGTTCGGCAGCGGAAGTGGCAGTGATTGAGGTGGCCATTTGTTCTCTGAGTTTAGTAGCAGTTGTAGAACATATATATTTTGGATTTGTGATCTATAGAGTTTAAGTAAAGCATGTATATGTTTGTATAGTTGATTGAGATATGGTGCGATTACAGCGATGGATAGTCAAGGCTCTTATGGTCATGGAGCAAATGTCCAGATGATGGCTTTATTGTGTAATTGGTTTTTTATGCATGAAGTATATACATAATTAGAGAGTACGATGATGGAGAGGTACGGAGAAGCTGGATTTCATGTTGTCTGAGAGTTGGATGAAGAATTGGCGTTGCTTTAGACAAAAATAGTTGATGACGTTATTACTGTTGCTGCCTTTATTGTTTGTCGCTGCTGTTATTTGCTATTGTTATTAATTCTTACTTTGTTTGATAAAGATGTATTGGAATCAAAATCATAAGCATGGAGTCCAAAGGTGAAGGATTTGGATGGCTTATGTATGTGTCTTTTGCTGCGGTAAATGCAAGTGGAATGAGCTTAGATGGCATAGATTGATTAAAGGTAGAATTGCTGCGGTAAATCCGACGTTAGTTCCGATGTCATAGCGTCGGAACTAACGTCGGATTCTAGGTAGGGTCTTTCAGGGAGCCTTTCCTTCAATTTATAATTAAATTATAATTGATATGTGTGCTTGGTGTGCCATTGAATGTTTAACTCTTGGATGTTTAATACTTTCGTTTAAAAGCATGTTGTATAGCTGAACTACGAGTGGCTTGATCTCTGAGCACAAGATACGCAGGCAGTCTGACCAGGATTCAGGTGCAGTCACAAATAATATCTAGACCCTAGATTCTTTGAAATAGTTTGTATTGAAATCCAACTCAGTAATTGGGATAACCTCAGGTATAGTGAGGATTATTCGGTGTCATTTGGATTAGATGAAAATAGGTTGGGTAAAGGGTTATCCCTTCTTAAGGAAGATTACGAGAAAATCTATTTTGGGATAATGCCCGCACGTTCTACCCCAAGTTTTGGGAGGTAAAATCGGGTTGGAGCGTGACAAATGGTATCAGAGCTTAGGTTCAAACCCTCGGACCATAGGATTGTGGGAATCAAATAATTTTCCGACTTGTGTTTATTGGATTATATTTATAAATATGGTTTGTGACAAAAATTGATATATTATTGGGGTCGTCAGATTCTGTTTGGATTGTGACAAAAATTAATTTTCCGAATTGTGTTTATTTGGATTATATTTATAAATACGGACCTTAGCTATATATTATTCAGGTCGCCCCAATCGTAAGGATGGAAATTAAATAATGTCTACATTAAAGTGTGAAATGTGTTTTTGTGGTCAAAACGATATATTCACATATTTTGAGGAGGTAATGTGAGTGGACTTTTATTTTCAAATATATTGTATGTAACCGATTTTTATTAAGTTTCTTTTTTACTTATGAGAATTTCCTTCATGTTGATTTTTATGGTGATTTTGGGAAACTTTGGGAATTTAATATTTTTCAAAAGTAAGTGAGTCAGGAAAGAGATTCCTACCTTTCTCGTGGATTTTAATTGATTTTTCCGGAGTATGGTTTTAAATTGTTATCACCATTTTGGGGTTATAGAGGGGAATGATATTTTAAAATGGAGAAACTTGGCTCTAAGATTTTAATGATTTAAAGTAAAGTCAGAAAACCGGTTTCGAATGCCTGAGACTGTTTTAAATCCAATTATTTTAGGTGAAAAGTCATGGGTGATTTTGACTTAGATTTTGATTTAATTCACCACGGAGATTTTTCAAGTATATATAGCTAGCATGGACCCTCTATGAATAGAGATGGTCAAGCGACCCTCTTTGGATGTAGCAGGCCAAGACCCTTTTCGGTGGTAGCAGGTCATGAGGACCCTTCTGAACCGATCAGGTGAAGACCCTCTTCGGTGGTAGCTGGTCAGGAGGACCCTCCTGAATCGAGCAGGTCAAGACCCTATTCGGTGATAGCAGGTCATGAGGACTCTCTTGAGTAGAGCAGGTCAAGACCCTATTCGGTGGTAGCTGGTCAGGAGGACCCTCCCGAATCAAGTAGGTCAAGACCCTTTTCGGTGGTAGCAGGTCATGAGGACCCTCCCGAATCGAGCAGGTTAAGACCTTCGGTGGTAGCGGGTCAGAAGGACCCTCTTCAGTGGTAGCGGACAGAACGACCCTCCCGGATGGAGCAGGTCAAATGATCCTCTCCATATAGAGCAAGTCAGGGGGGCCTTCTCCGTAGAGAGCAGCCAAGTGATCCTCTCGGATAGAGCGGGTCAAAGGGACCCTCTCCATAGAGAATAGTCAGGTGATCCTTTTCGAATAGAGAAGGTCAAGGTAGACCCTATCAAGATTGAGCTGATCGGGTTTTATAGATCTTTCGGAATTGAGTTTGACTTATAGAACCTCTTCCGGAATTAAGCGGTTCAGAATATAAGGATTTATTGGTAACCTGCGAGGCTTATTGTTATGGTGACGATTCTCCCTATATCTAATTGCTAGCATTGGCGAAAATTATAATATGTTTTGCTAGCGCCAATGTATTTGGTGGAATTTTTTTCATATATTTTTTGTTTAGGCCGATGAGATTAGTGGGTTTTCGTATTTTAATCTTTGCATATGGGATGTGGTGATATTCACGTATTTGATGAATCCAAGGAATAAAGCTGGTCGGGATAATTTGTAGCATTAGGAGTGCCCCAACCCTAGCATAGGCAGGCTCGTGGTTATTGCGATGCCTTAAGGAGATTTACTGCTATATGCATTATGTGCAATGTAAGAAATTAAGGAGCTTGCGTGTAGTAAGTGGGATAATGTGACACCTCAGTTAAATATTTGTGGGTGGTGTGGTTGTGGATTGATGAGCTTCAAGCTCCAAGGGTGGGTTGGATTGGTCGGAGTTATAGATCCCTGTTCTGAAGTTTAGGTGCTGCAGATGACTAGGTCCTGTTATAGATGGATGATACGTGTTGAGAAATATGCGTGCGAGTTTCATTTCAGGTCAGGGTTGCCCATTTTAAAGGAAGTTCTGTCTAAATTTTGGTACAATTTCTTTTAAAAGAGGTCCATGCATGGCTCTCTTGATGTTAGCATGAACATTGTAATAAGCTCCGTTAGTTTAGTCAGTATGGTATCTTTGGTGGGAATTAACGGAATACCATTATGCTATAATGTTGCTTATACGAGTAGCAATGAGGAAGTATGTGACATCTAGAGGTGGTGTGGAGTCGAACTCGTCCGACGAGATGGGTTCTCTAGTAAATGCTTAGCATACGAGAAGTCAGTGATTATGGCCCTTGGAAATTTACAAATGAGGATTTGTTTTCGAATTCTAGGGTTATGGCGTCAGTTTTGCACCCCCATATTTCTATCAGTCCATGTGATGTGATTGTGGCAGTTGGACGGATGTAATGGTCTGTAGAGGGATGACCGTCGAATGCTTGTGGATTTTAATCGCCGACGAGTTAGTTATGCCAACATAATGGCTTGGTTAGTATTGTGACCATAGAAAAGTTCGATTGAAATTTCAGGGACAAAATTTTTATAAGGTGGGGAGTTTGTCACGACCCAAAACTAATAGTTACATGTTTATCGGGTGATAAATGTTACCAAAGAATTTTGACAACGTTCATCAGTATTATAAGTTATTGCTCGAGTTTATTTTTGAGTTATTCCAGAAATGGTAAATAGTGGATGTAATATTCTGAAGTCGTAGTACACGACATTACGAACTCGTCGGTATGCCCGGATTATTTTCCAGAGCAACGAACTATTTTCTGTGAATTATTGAAGATTACAGGTATTTTCAATTACTATTTCTGGTAACTTTTAGTTACATTTTGGGTAATTTACATTTACTATTGGTAAATAATATTTAACCTTTAAATATGGGCTGTCAGATCAAGTAGGGGTTTGATCTGGGTCGTCGATCTATAAAAGAAAGAAGAGAGTGTTGACCGGGGTCAGACACTCCCCTGATTCTCTCCTTCACCTCTCTTCTCCGATCGCCTTCACGGCGGGGCGTCGTCGTTAGGCCGCCTCTCGGCGTACCAGAGGTGGCCACGGCTTCGTCTTGTCATCCCCGGCCTCTTCTTGGCCTTAGGTTTCGTGGTGAAGCTACGATGAGAGAGAAAAGGAGAGAAGGTGACCGAGCTTTTGATCAAGTTTCCGATCCGGGTCACGACGGCAAGCAAAATTGGTGTGGGTAGCTTCGCCTTAACTTCTTGGACGCGTCTGTGGTCTTAGTTATCCAAAAGGTGCTCGGTGGAGTGAGATTTGAAAGGAAGGATCGAAAGTGTGATGCAATCCCATGAGCAGAAGGATAAGGATTTCAGAAGTGTGAAATCTGGAAACCGTGAGACAGAAGATGAATCACAGAAGATGAAGTGATTCATCATCTGCCAACAACTCACAATCACACAACTAAGACCCAGACATATACCAAACCAAACAAAAGAATAGAAACAAGTCCACCAATAGTTGAATCTGGAAACCCCGAGGTAGTCGATGAAGTACCTGGTTGTTAGTTGTCACCTTGTCGTGAGTACCCCAATACTAAGACTTGTACTTCTTCAGTCAAACTTGTACTCATCTATTTACCTCAGCATAAACAAAAAAACAGATACCTGAATTAATTTTGGTTTAACGAAAGGATCGCTGATCAAATGGTGAAAACAAAATTCAATGCGAAAGACGAATTACTTACCAAATTTGTAGGATCTAAACCTGATTGCCTTTCCACTAAGCTCCAGAGCTGCACATTAATCACCAATACGAATTTTAAGCACATTAAAATAGCAAACTCTAATAATTTTTAAGCTCTCTGGTATGGAATCACAATCTCACGCCGCAAACCCCGTACAAACTTCCGCGCCCTCCGCTACGCTCAACTCCCTAGCAAATTGATTCAACCGAGCCTCATACTCTCTGACACTCATCTACCCTTGCTCCAAGGCTGAGAACTAGAGCTCCAACTGCTCCATCAATGTACAAGGGAAGTACTTCTCCCGAAAGAGTCGTACAAACTCTTCCCAAGTCATGGTGGACACATCTCTATGTCTCTCCACACTGCTCCACCATACCCGTGCCTCATCCTTGAGAAGAAAGGTAGTAATCTGATGATCAGCTGCCAAGTAATCCGTGTGTCCATAGAACTTGGGCGCATCCAACTTAATCAGCCCCTGGGTCAACCTACCCAATCTCAGACCATCATCAGCAGCCACTGCACCTGTGGCTCCAACCCTAACTCATCCTCGTAAACCTCCTCCACAAGACAGGCTCGGGCTCTCTAGCCCTACCAGCTCCTTTGACCCTACCACGGCCCCTAGCCCTGCCTCGCTGAGGATCCATCACCTGAGGAGCACGTAAACCTTGTTCAGCATATGCACAAAACTTAAACCAAAGTATAAGTGATACAAACTCGCATTAACCAAGACACTACTCATGGTGGGAACACTCAGATGGAAACCTCACTAAAAGTAAACCATACTCAGACAACCTAATGAGTTGGAGATTACGCCTAACCCCTTTCACATATCCAATGACATATCAGTACCAAAAAGTGATGGTGGTCCGCTGTCACTGAGGCACTAATTATCACCAAATATGTAAACCCAAGCTCTGATACCAAACTGTCACACCCCAATTTCTAAAGAATAATTTTTTCCAAAAATTTGGCATGATAACTCTCGAATAACCCAACCCCTACAAACCACTCTTAATCAACAAATCATAATTACGGAAACATGAAATAATATATGAGCTCAACACGGTCACCGTGTCAAATATTGCATCTCCTTGTTCACATCAACTTAAAATGTCTAGCAAAAGAAATAATAAATGACATGAACGTAAGCAATTTATAATAAATGAGTATAGAGCCGTGAAATAATAAATGACATGAACGTAAGCAATTTATTTGATACAAATTAGGAGCAAAAAGGAAGTAAACAAGATTATCTTTGCTGAACTTAGCCACAGATAGAAGATTTTTACATATTGAAGGAATGTGAAAAACATTATTTAGAGTCAACTTGGAATCTCTCAAGGATAATGGGAGTGTACTGGTGGGAGATATTGTCATGGAATCACCATTACCCATAAAGACATTGTGACGGCCTCCATAATTTTGAGGATTCTGAACAGGCATAGAGGTCATGTGGTGGGTGGCTCCGGTATCAGGGTACCGGAAAGGATCATCAGGTGGAGCAAAAAGGGCTCCCGCAAAGGGACGAGCAGATGTTGGTCCAGGATGGCGATGTGGACATTGAGTTGGTCTATGATGAGATGTCATACAAGTGGGACACCACTGCGGTCTTGGGAGAGGTTCGAGTATGCCTTGTTGAGAAGGAAATTGGCACATCTGCTGCGTTTGGGCCCATGGATTATGACCTCAAGTTTTGTTACAACTATTGTATACATCTTACTGTATACATATATATAATAAATATCTAAAGGAATATTTTTTAAAAAAAATGAGATCAGCAGATTATTAATCTGATCTTGCATGCATATATATCATGACCGATCACCCATTAACAATAACTTTCTGCTAAAACAATTTTTTGAGCACATGCCCTCTTCAAATGCATACAGAGCTACTTAGGTTAAAACCAGCTCTTTAGCAGACTTAAATGTTTTCAAACCCTAAGTTGGATCACAGCATCTTGGTGTTCATTTTTTATTTCCGTACAAGAAGAGGATTCTTGTTCAGTTTGCCTCGAAAAATAAGATTGATCAATGCAGATTCATTGATTTCATCAACTGAAGTTTTTCATCAAGACAGCAAAACATTGAACTCCTAATTTCATATATAAGATAGGATAACACTAATATATACGATTTAAATTAAACAAAACAGTACCTGTTTAACACTGCTCTAATGACGTCAGATCCCAACTTCAATAACTACGTAAGACACCCACCTAAAGCATTGAGGACGAATAGAATCAACTCCCATCCCACCTCGCACAGAACACAATAAATATAAGGTAAAAGGCAGATAAATAATCATGAAAATAGACACACCTACGACATAATATAACTCCCAATTACACAACTTCCCCAAGAGCAACGACCTGCAAACATAGAGACAAAAGTAAACATCCTGAAAACATCCATTAAAATTGAAATGTTAACAAAAAAAGGTTTGATGTTTATAAACATGCCCAAAACTAACTAATTCATCTTTGTTCACAGACACCCACCTAAGGTATTGAGGACGAATGGAATCAACTCCCATCCCACTCGCACAGGACATAATACATATAAGGAAAGGGCAGATAAATAATCATGAAAATATAAGGACAAAAGAAGATCAGATGAACATAGACACGCCTACCACATAATAATACTCCCAATTACACAACTTCCCCAAGAGCAACGACCTGCAAACATAGAGAAAAATTAAACGTCCCGTAAACATCCATTAAAATTGATATGTTAACAAAAAAAGGTTTGATGTTTTATAAACAGGCCCAAAACTAACTAATTCACCTTTGGTCACAGATACCCTCAACTGATAAGGATCTGCCCATTATTCTTTCAATATGTTCCAGAGCTGGCACCTACGAGTAATCACTAAGAAGTTTTCAACCAACCACTCAAAGCTCAATCACAAAAGTGGAATCCTCACCAATTGCATTTCTTTCAAGTGACAATAGAAAGCTATATTCACCTCCAGCTTTAAATTTTAATAAAGGGGTCTGTAACTGTCATCTAAACAAAGCTTTAAACCTTGACCCATCACTAAGAAGTTTTCAACCAACCACTCAAAGCTCAATCACAAAAGTGGAATCCTCACCAATGGCATATCTGTCCAAGTGACAATAGAAAGCTATATTCACCTCCAGCTTTAAATTTTAATAAAGGGATCTGTAACTGTCATCACAAAGCTTTAAACCTTGACCGATCAAATACACGACCCACTGACCTAGAAAGAATTCCAATCAAAAACATTTGAAATAAAACAAAAACAACAACAAAACAAAAAGTACTGAACTCTCATGGCCCAAACTAAACTAAATTGAAGCCAAACTTCATAATTTAGAAGTTAGACCTAAACTACCAGAGCCCTAATTTATTATAATTATATATCAAGAAAAGCATGACACTTGCCAGCTGAGACCTCTATCAAAAAATGACTGAGGCAAAGCACCTGTAAATCCAATCCACCATGACCATCGTCATTTTGTTTGCAGAAAAACAAAGGAAGAAGAATAAGAACTCCAAAGACAATTAATTTAGTAGATGCAGATCAATAAAATTGCGAAGAAAAGAGCTTTGATTACGAATCGAATTACACCCCAATTGCTTCTGAACTGCTACTCGCTCTCACTTCTCCTGCCTCAGACCCATCTTCCTCCATGTATGGAAACCCCAGAAACTCAGTTTTGGAAACAAATAGCAATATTAGAACCTCGAAAAAGAACCAAAAAAGAACCCAGAATTGCAAAGACAATTAATTTGGTAGATGCAGATCAATAACATTGTGAAGGAAGGAGTTCTGATTACGAATTGAATTAAACCCGATTGCTTGTTGAACTGCTACTCGCTCTCACTTCTCCTACTAAAATATTTTGGCTTCAAATCAAAGAGGATTCCCCAAAGCAACAACCTGTAATTAAACACACAACAGAACTCTTAAAATTCACAAACGTTAAAAATTAAATCGATGGAAAATTGAAAGGATTACCCGGACCTAAAAGAGAAAAGAAGTCACAATCGTCCAGAACCAACCAAATCCAATACCTACCTAGTCCTCTTCACCATCACGTATATATAAAATTATTATCTGCTTCTATTCCATAAAAAATTATAACTTTTCGACCATATAAATCACACAATAGCTTCTCACAATTTGAAATGAACATTTACATACACATCAGTTGAGCAGTCATACCACTTTGCACGTTTTTAGTTCGAGGTCTAACACTTCGAGGGCCTGAAGCTTGGGAAGGGCAATCTGCTTTAGATATTTGTGAGCCTTTCTGAAGGCATTTCCCTCTCCCTTCATAAGTCTGCCAATAAATCTGGAGAATGGTATCAAAACTAATAAAAGAAAAACAGAGGAAGAACAGAAGACATATGTTTATCTAGTGATGAAATAGGATGTTGTAGATGAACCTTTTGTGTTTTATCAGTCTCAACCGTCATTTGGTATCCCTGATCAATAAGTAGCTGCTTTATCATACCTGAAAAATTTGAATATAAACAGTTGATCAGTTCTGAACGATAAATGAACCTCAAACACCCAAATGAATTGTGAAAGGAGGCTGACGTGAGAGACGTTCCAATACCTTGAGTCCGAATATTTGCATTGATCAATATCTTTAAGATCGGGAAAATAATCAAAAGATCTGATCAATCAAAGATCATAATGAATAATAAGAAAATTGAGGGAAAAGAGCAAAAATGGTTCCCCAGACGTCCGGAAAGAACGAATTAACTATCATCCAAAGCCAAAACAGACCAAATCCTACACTATCAATGCATCATATAAATTGTAAACTGACAGCTATATCAAGTTTACAGCTATTGTATACACCTTACTGTATACACATATATAATAAATATCTAAAGGAATATTTTTTGTTAAAAAAATGAAATCAGCATATTAATAATCTGATCTTGCATGCATATATATCAAGACCGATCACCCTATTAACAATAACTTTCTGCTAAAACAATTTTTTTTGCATATGCCCTCTTTGAATTTATACAGATACTCATGGTTCTAAAACTCGGCCTAGTCGGCCGACTAATCGCCGACTAGTCGGTAGTCGGCCTACTGCCAAACTGATTTTAGTGAAATCGGCCACAATAGTCGACTGGGAAAAAATCGCCCGACTAGTCGGGAAAACTCGGACCAAGTCGGTCACCTCGGCCCAAGTCGGCCGACTAGTCCAAAAAAAACCTAATTTACTAATTGGATCGATCTGTTTGACTGTCTCAGACGCTCAATCTCTGAGTTCCTCCACCTCTCTCAGTCTCTCATCCCTTAGATCACCCTCTCCGCCCTCGCTGGCTCGCCATCTCCGCCCTCGCCACCCCCAGCTCCGACCTCACCTCCCTCTCAGTCTCTAATCCCCTCAGATCACCCTCCCCGCCCTCGCCTCGCTGGCTCGCCATCCCCGCCCTCGCCTCGCTGGCTCGCCATCTCCGCCCTCGCCTCGCTGGCTCACCATCTCCGCCCTCGCCTCGCTGGCTCGCCATCTCTGCCCTCGCCTCCCCCAGCTCCGACCTCGCCACCCTAGCTCCGACCCCACCTCCCCAATTCTGTCCTCACCTCCACAGCTCCGCCCTCGCATCCCCAGCTCTGCTCTCGCGCTCCGTCCTGGCCTTCGTCGTCGCCTCCACAGCTCCGCCCTTGCCTCCCCAGCTCCGTCTTCAGCCTATCTCTCTCTCAGTATCAAGTTTTTAGATTTTCTATTGTACTGCTATTTAGATTCGAACGATCATTTGATTGAGATAGTTTGTGATGATTCATGATTGATATTAGTTGATAATTTATTGAAGGAATTCGCTTTTTTACCATGAAGAATACTACGAAACAATTCATGTGAGTCTGTGACATGAACTGGGATTCTATACAATGTTTTGCTATGCATCTTCTGACCCTGAAGATGTCAAATGCTTCTTCAAGTTCTGATGAGGGTTACTGTGATGATCAAGTGAAGAAAGAACTTGATAAGAGAGTGAATTAGGTTCCAAAGACTAAATCCTCCTAATTTTTATAGAACAAGTGACCCTGTTGAAGCCGAATCATGGCTGAAACAAGTGAAGAAGCTAGATGTTCTACGGGCACTCTTGTTTTTGGAGTGGAATTAGCTAAGCTACCTGGGTTACAAATAGCCAATTGGTGTGTGATTTTTTTTGGGTGTAGTATCTCTGTTGTAATCCCGTATATACACATCGTGTCCGGTACCTCCTCCTCTCCTAGCATGTAAACTTGCGTTTGATGTGTCTCTCAATTATATGTTCAATTGTATTTTTTCAGTAAATCTTCAAGTTTTCATTCCTTTTGTTGTTTGTGTTCTCTGCATGGAGGTCATGGATTATTTTATTGAGCCTCTAGTTTATCAAGTGTGTACCACCAAAGATTTCTCAAAAGTCAATTTGTTCGTCAAAGGTCAAAACTACCAAAATTTGGAGTTGAAACTCATTTTAAACTTTTAAAGTGTAGAAAATTCTATAGGATATCTTAGAAAACTGCACAAAAATTAAAAACCGAGTACTCCCCGACTATTCCTCTACTCGCTAGTCCCCGAGCGACTAGCGACTTTTAGAACCTTGCAGATACTTGGGTTCAAACCTGCTCTTTGCCTTGACGAACACAGATGTGTGTCAGGCTTAAATGTTTTCTAACCACAGCATCTTGGTGTTCATTTTTTATTTCCTTACACGAAGAAGATTCTTGTTCAGTTTGCCTCTCCAAAAATAAGATTGATCAGTGTAGATTCATTGATTTCATCAGTTAAAGTTTTTCATCCAGACGGCAACATTCAACTCCTAATTTCATATATAAGATAGAATGACACAAATATATACGATTTAAATTAAACAAAACAGTACCTATTTAACACAGCTCCCAACTTCAACAACTACCACAGACACCCACCTAAGGTATTGAGGACGAATGGAATCAACTCCCATCCCACCTCGCACAGAACACAATAAATATAAGGAAAAAAGGCAGATAAATAATCATGAAAATATAAGGAAAAAAGAATATCAGATGAACATAGACACACCTACCACAGTATAACTCCCAATTACACAACTACCCCAAGAGCAACGACCTGCAAACATAGAGACACAAGTAAACATCCAGAAAACATCCATTAAAATTGAAATGTTAACAAAATAAGATTTGATGTTTATAAACATGCCCAAAACTAACTAATTCATCTTTGTTCACAGACATCCACCTAACGTATTGAGGACGAATGGAATCAAATCCCATCCCATCCCACCTTGCACAGAACCCAATAAATATAAGGAAAAAAGGCATATAAATAATCATGAAAATACAAGGACAAAAGAAGATCAGATGAACATAGACACACCTGCCACATAATAATACTCCCAATTACACAACTTCCCCAAGAGCAACGACCTGAAAACAATAGAGACAAAAGTAAACATCCGGTAAACATCCATTAAAATTGATATGTTAACAAAAAAGGTTTGATGTTTATAAACATGCCCAAAACTAACTAATTCATCTTTGTTCACAGATTCCCTCAACTGATAAGGATCTTCCCATTATTCTTTCAATATGTTCCAGAGCTGGCACCTACGAGTAATCAGTAAGAAGTTTTCAAGCAACCACTCAAAGCTCAATCACAATAGTGGAATCCATCACCAATTGCATCTGTTAAGAGAAAATTGAAATGTATATTCACCTCCTGCTGTAAATTTGAATAATGCGAGACTGTAACTGTCATGCCTCATCTAAATGAAAGAAAATACATGATCTTTTTCAAGAAAAGCTGAGGCCTCAATCAAAAAAGACCGAGCAAATCCAATCCACAATGACCATCGTCATTTTGTATCCAGAGAAACAAAGGAAGATGAAGAATAACAGACAAAATTAATTTGGTAGATGAAAATCAATTTAAGTGCGAAGAAAAGGGTTTTGATTACAAATCATCTCACACGTGCTTCTGAACTGCTATTCACTCACTTCTCCAGCCTCAGACACATCTTCCACCTCACATGGAAAACCCAGAAACTCAGTTATTAGAATCTTGAACAAGAATCAAAAATAAAATGCATACAAAACCAAATATCATTATATTTTTCACTTTATCAATGCTAGTCTCTCCCTCTCTTTGCATTTTCTTCTAGTCTCATTGACTCCCATTATTACTCATTACGAACCATATTCAGATTATAGAACTAACCCAACAAAACAAAGTGGAGAATTGTAAAGCACTCACCAGAGCTTAAAGCAATTGGCGCTGGGATATCAATAACTAAAAACAAAATCCAAACCCCGACTGAAAAGCAAAGAGAAAAAGGACCAGCTCAAATTCAAAAACATTAAAAGTGAAAATCGAGGGATAATTGAAAGGATTACCATGGCCTCAAAAGGAGACGAAGTCACTATCGTCCAGAACAAGCCAAAGTCCTCTTGACCATAGTTTCAGAAGCTGATACTGTAACAACAATAAGAAAACACATAATCAGAATTCAATTTACACACCCGAACTAAAAACTGGATAGCGAATTTGTTGAAGGTATACAGCAGGCCTCAAAAGGAGACGAAGTCACTATCGTCCAGAACCAGCCAAAGTCCTCTTGACCAGTTTCAGAAACTGATACTGTAACAACAATAAGAAAACACATAATCAGAATTCACTTTATACACCCGAACTAAAAGCTGAATAGCTAATTTGTTGAAGGCCTCAAAAGGAGACGAAGTCACTATCGTCCAGAACCAGCCAAAGTCCTCTTGACCATAGTTTCAGAAACTGATACTGTAACAACAATAAGAAAACACATAATCAGAATTCACTTTATACACCCGAACTAAAAGCTGAATAGCTAATTTGTTGAAGGTATACAGCAGGCACACATGGGATACTGCAATCAACTTACATCACTTAAACCCAGAGCAATCGAGAGACCTCAGACTCCAGCATCCATAAAATCCCTTTCAAAATCATGACACAATCACTTAGAATCCAACATCACCGAATCGATCAATTACAGAATGAAACTATCTTTTAATCATGCCTAAACTTTCTTCCTATAAGCAGACTGGTTTGTGTAAAATGGATTAAAAATGAATGTACGAAAACTATATTTTTATCACTATTTCTAGAAACCTTGTTCTGGCATCAAATAACGTAGTACTATTTCTGTGTGCATATACATAGAAGAAAAGGGATAAAATTTGGAAATTTAGGACACAGCTTCAGTTACCTTTCTAGTTTTACTGCAACATAGCAAAGATTGAAGGCATATGCATATATGCATGTACACACCTCTAATAGAAACGATGTCTTGTCCTCCTCTTGATCACAATGAGAAAAGAGCTCTCACAACATTTGGAACCTGCAAGGTTCATTTCTTAGATGTTGATAAAATTGGATAAACACTCTAAAGGAAAAAATACCAAGTATGTCAATGACCCCAATAAGTTTAGAGAAAAGCCATAAAACCTCTGAGAGTATGAGGATACCGGGGTCTGTAGCATCTTCAATAAGATGAACATTGATGTTATGAAATTTTTCATATCATTTTGCAAAACATAAGAAAGCTTATTGAATGAAATCTCTAATATTTTACTGAACTAAATATGGGTTAGCAACTGATATTAAAAGTAACAGGAATATTTCTTTCTTTATTTTACTGGAAATACATAAGTTGACAACAATTTATAAATATAAGGAAGCTTATTGTATGAAATATGACATTTTATTTAACTGAATATGGTTTAGCTGCTAATATTAAAAGTAACAGGAAGATTTCTTTCTTTGATTTACTGGGAATACAGTTACAAATCGCCTTCTCTCTCTTTCTGAATATATTAGTGACCCAAAGCAATTAATACAAAACATAAAATAAGGGCAGGTCTGGAGGGGTACCTTCTGATATATCAACAATTTAGCATATATTAGAAATAGATGGAGGTCATAGCTTATAGCTCATAGTTTATATAACCAAACCAAAAGCTGGAGGGGTACCTTCTGATATATCAACAATAGATGGAGGTCATAGCCTATAGCTCATAGCTCATATAACCAAACCAAAAGCTCATAGCTTGATCAACCACACCAATGGAAGCCATCACCAATTGCAACCCTGTACCATGCCACCATCACATTTAAATGTCATAATTAAAATAAGAAAAACATACACCACAAAAAAACAAAAAATAATTTCACAATCAAGTTCTCAGATACCCAATTTAAAACACCACATATACCAGATATTGTAAACTACTTCAAGGAACATTACTATTTTAATAATTGTGCCCTGTTTTACCAAAAACCAAAACATTCTAAACAAAATATGACTGTCAAATCATATACATAGCAGAGTAATAAGAATTTACCATGAGAATTCATTTAAATGAAAGACAGCTTGGTACCCTCCTAGCCTTCCCCATATGCAATCTTCAAATAAATGCAATTAAATGACACCTATAAAATTGCAAACCTATTGTGCCTATGTCAATGTCCAACAACTGATTAACGCTGATAATCTAAATATTAATTAAGAGAGCAGCAACTACTGCCTGAAAATAAAAGACTCGGTCTGTAAGAGTAGCAGCAGCCAAACGCAACGAGGGTGAAGAGCACCCCAATAATCCAAGAACAGATTTAACAAAACTAAATGCATTGCAAATTTGGAGAGGGAAAAGTGTTTTTTTTCTTTTTAGGGAAAAAATTTTATGGTTATGGACACTTGATGGCTGCATGCAGTCACGGATTTGTAAAATTTAAATAGGTCAATTAGCAGCACATTAGTTATCAAATTATGGATGTTCTAAGATAAAAGGGAATTGTTCTAAGGTATGAAAGAAGTTTGTAACAGGAGAATCGGCAAAGGGACTAACAATCTACCTTCAGTAAAGATAGAACCAAGGACCATTGAAAATATGAAAGAGAGAAGAAAACACAAACCTGTAAATATATTAGGGGATAACATAAGGGTCAAATTCCTTGAAAACATCTTTATTCATGTGAACAGAATCGGAGATTGGCTTTTAGAATGAAGCCAAGGACTTGTTTTTACTTGAATTCCATCTATGAGAAATTTTCTCGCAACTTTTGTAAATGACCTTGTGTATAACCTGCAAGATCAACCCAAGCATAAAATCATTAACTTCTAACTTTGTTAGTAACACAGAAAACCAAAAACCAAGAATTTGGTATAAAGTGAAAGATGAACATGCAAAAGGTAATCACCAAAATCCAGAACTTAGGTCCAAAATAGTGTGGGAAAAAAAATTACCGTCACAACTTTGATGGAGAAGGAAAAAAATAAACAACCCCTCTCTCCTCCACAACAATCCGACAAAACTCCAATCAGCTGGAAAGCTAGGGAAACAAACAACTCAATCGAAAAGAATACAAGTAAACCAAACCGAATTGAATAGTACAAAAATAAAAAAGCAAAATCAGAAATCCAAAACCACTTACCCGAATTCTTCTTCCTGTAGGCTGTAGGTGAGCACAAAAGTATCCTGACTAAAGAGTATTAGCATAAAGAAAGTATCCTGACAAAAGTTCCTTAAAGAATTTTTTGTTGAAACTTGTCCCAAACGAATCCCTAAACCCTATATGACACCATGAAAAAGAGAGCTACATCTAAGTGAATCAGTGACCTATTTTTTTCTATATCTGTAACCTTAACTACAACTGCCACTCAGCAAACAGATTAGCCATGTCTCCTTTCTCCTTTCTCTTTTCTCTTTTTATTTACCACCGAAACTGTTTCCAAATGTCTACCCTTCACATATACAATTCAACATTTATTTGACTGCCTCACAGTTTGTGTTTTCAAGTTCAATATTTTTAAGGATCATGGTACATAAATTAAAATTATTACAAATTTAATAATATGTTGATTGCCTCAAGTAATCCCCAGATACATATTAAGTTAGTAGCCTCATTAACAACAAATATTATAGATACTAGTTAAATGCCCGTGCTTTGCTGCGGGTTTCTGATTTTGACTGAGAAGATAAACATGTGAAATCATCAAATCAAAAAAGGGATTACAACTATATAAATTTGGCTTTCATTTAGATTTGCGATTTGCATTGAGACTTAAGAGTAAACTAATTTTTGAAACCCAAACTCAGAACAAGTACAAAAGTGAGAAGGAAGATGAAGACAAAAAAATGTCGAAAACATATCCAAAAGGTCATCATCAATTTCTAATAGAAACATTGAATATATCGAGTCCATAAATGATTAGTCCATAAAGATCCTGACGTCTAATTGAATTTTGTAGACAGTCATAATTGCATATTAGTTAGTTTTCCCTTTAACTAATCAAATAGCCTTTAACATATACTTCCATGTGGATGAAAGAGAGAGTTAATGTTGTAGTCAAAGTTGTTCAAATGGTTGAAAAACTCTGATTCAACTGATTGGAACATCATTCTTTGCAAAAGGTGAAGCAATTTCAGCTATACCTAATCATAGAAGAATCAATAATAGATGAAAAACACAACTCAGAAAGCTGATAAACTTAAGAGTGCAAGCTGATAAACTTAAGAGTACATACGATAATAATTTATCATGTCAAGAATGCACAAATCTCAACTGGTCAATCTCCATATAAAGTATAAAGCTTGTAAGCTTATAATGTACCTGATCTTCTTACAGCAGCAGCTGCAAAGAATCACCAGCATTTCAAATTAAGTTAGAGTATAAATCTGAACTGGTTGTACTCCATCAAAAATCAAAAATGAAATCTGAACTGACAGAGCCATTTATTTATTGTGCTCAACAAAATTCAAAGTGAGCAAATACACACCCCTAATCATTATAAGCTTTACCAACCCTAGTTCTTTTTAACTAGCATCAATTATGAAGCCGAAGCAAAAAAAATTGCAATTCAAATTTCAAAACTGTACACATAATGCTCTATATCAAGTGTGACGTGTTACCTGTGTCTACAACTGTCACGTAAACCCTATAGCTATGTAGAAAGGGTAAAAGTCAGTAAACAATCTAACTTATAAATGAATGAAACTAAGTTGTTACTGGTCTTTTCTGAAATTGAAAAGATATGACAAGGTAAGCATCTGAAATTTACTTTCAATACACATAAACAAAACAAATTACCGAAATTTCTCTCAACTGTCAACGTAGATTTCCAGCCTGAGCATGTATCACAAAAAAACGAACATACCTTCAGGTCTCACGGTTTCTGAAATTGAAAAGTTATGAAAAGGTAAGCATCTGAAATTTACTTTCAATACACATAAACAAAACAAATTACCGAAATTTCTCGCAACTGACAACGTAGATTTCCAGCCTGAGCATGTATCACAAAAAAACGAACATACCTTCAGGTTTCACACTCCCTATAATGCTCTGCAGAAATTTAGCTGAATTAGGTACACTGCCTCTCATTCCGAAATTTAGCCGGAAGGCTTTTAAATCACAAAAGAATGAAGGTTTCATTCTTGGAGCTGAATTTAAGAGAGGAAATGTGTTAACTTAGATTAGCTGGAGTGAAATAATACTTTTTATGATATGAAACGATAAGTGCATTACTAATTTTAAAGATTATATGTAAAAGTGAAATTGATGGAGATGTATTGGTCATTGGTTGTCACTGGTTATTATACGATTATTAGCACAAAATCTTTCAAATTTTTAATTTACTGTCTAGTTTTACATTCAGACAATCACATAAACATGGCATAATTATCACACCAGTTCAATATAGTTGACCACAGTAAAACCTTTCTTAACCAAAATATGATATACCAATGTTGCGAAAGGAGATTCAATGATAATGATCTCATATGATTAAGGGTTTAGAAAAAAAAACAGAAAAATTATTTGAGAATAATTCCAACAAATGAAACATACACAGAGAAATCGGCTTTCTATCTCCCACTATTCTTAGTTATTAAATTAATCAGCTAAATTGAGCTTTCTAATTAGACTACACTGGACACACTAACAATTTGAAATCTGCTACAGAACATGGATTTAAATTAGATTCAAAAACCATACCACATAGTTAAACTCGTAGTTGAGCAACCCACAGTGCAAGTCATAGCTCGATAAAAAAGAAAAAAACAGCAACAGTTAAAGGCAGTACCTTGCTTCATAGTTCATGTTATTTCAGCTTTAGAGAACTCATAGTACCTTCTCTAAAGCTGAAATAACATGAACTATGAAATCCTCTAACGCTTGGAATAACTGTTTAATAGATTTCATTTCCTTCTCTAAAGCTGAAATAACATGAACTATGAAATCCTCTAACGCTTGGAATAACTGTTTAACAGATTTCATTTAATCATAGCTTGAAGTTATTAACAGTATACGGACTAATTTGGAACAATCTATTACCTCTCGCTCTATGTACAAAAACATAAAAGACATCAAAAGGTCATATTACCTTGCAACTTCAAGAAACATCATTCCATTTGATTGAAACCGAGTTTTGAAACTGAAAGCGTATACTAAAGTATACTTATAGGAGAAACCAACATTATTTTTCTGTATTAGATCTAAACTGCAGAAATTCACCAAAAAAATGGCAGTCCACTACACATTCAACTCCATAAAAATGTAATAAAGTTCTAGGAACTGAATTTGTACATAAACAATAAAAAGAAAGGACATAACTGTTTTCACTTTGACAAATTCAATTAGCTTTAAGTATGAGTTTTAGTGACCAATTTGACTATATATCAAAGAATACTTGTGTATGAGTATTAGTGACCTATTTGATCTTATATCAAAGAATACTCGCATCAAAACTCATAAGTTACAATGAGCAAAGTGAATTTTTATTATCGTTTCAAATAAACATACCTTTAGGCTTCAAGGGCAGGCATTCCATTTAATCCTCTGCATGTACCATGATTGCATAGTCCTCATCCTGTAAATACATAACAGATACATATCCTGTAAATACAATTTGTAGAGCCCATCGATAGTATGCAAATTGACCAACAAAGCATAATCCTTTCTATCACCTAACTGCTCTATGATTCAAATGAAATTTCCTTATTTTCAATTATTTTCAGCTACTCATTCTTCAGTTCATCTCTTTACCTCAGCATAAACAAAAAAACAAATACCAGAATTAATTTTGGTTTAACGAAAGGATTGTTGATCTAATGGTGAATACAAAATTCAATGTGAAAGACAAATTACTTACCAAATTTGTAGGATTTGAACCTGATTGCCTTTCCACTAAGCTCCACAGCTGCACATTAATCACCAATAAGAATTTTTTAAGCACATTAAACAGCAAACTCTAATAATTTTTTAACCTTTACAATACTAAATACAAAAGTAAAGAAGCAAACCTCTTATGAACCTCAAAAACAAAGGAACCGATGCTATTAAGGCCTCTTGCTGAGACCAAACCCAAGTAGCATTGATACCCTGAACAAAAACCCAAAATTTTGCTACGAACATGCAAAAGGTAATCACCAAAATCCAGAACTTATGTCCAAAATATTGTGGGAAAAGAAATTATTGTCACAACTTCGATGGAGACCGAACCCCAGTAGCATTGATACCCTGTACAAAAACCCATAATTTTTTTATGAAATAAAGTAAGTGAAAGATGAACATGCAAAAGGTAATCACCAAAATCCAGAACTTGATTTCCAAAATAGTGTGGGAAAAGAAATTACTGTCACAATTTCGATGGAGAGGATAAAGGGCAAAACTAAACAATCTCTCGCTCCCTATCCACAACAATCAGAAAAAAACTTCAATCAACTGAAATGCTAGGGAAACAAACAACCCAAACCAAACCCAATCGATCAGTACAAAAATAAAAAAGCAAACTCCTTACATAAATTCTTCTTCCACTTCTTACAAAACAATTCTTCTCCCTCTCCATCAGATGATTCTAATACAGAGAGAAACCAGATAACATCAGGCATGTATAAGAAAATTAATCTTATTCATGCAAAAACAGCTACAATTAAAGTAAAGCAAAAAAAATCAATTGAAACCGGTCTTAACTTTTACGTGGCCACTTCTTTCTAGTACCACAGATTGATCCAATAACATTCTTTCATACTGAAACAACAACATAACTTGAGTCAGCATAGATATACTAACTACATATGCACTTCAGTAAAATAAAAAACAAACAAAAACCTGATCAAGAAAAGGAAGATATACCAAGCATGCCAATGACCCAAATAAGTTTAGAGAGGGCATGAAACTTCTGAGAGAATGAGATTACCAGGGTCTGTAGCATCTTCAATAGGATAAACACTGATGTTATTACTGATTTTGCACATCCAAACTAGAAAATTTAATTTAGCATGGAGGAATTCCTACCATATATCCATTTATTTTATTTCTCCTCCGTTGTTTAGTGGCAGAAGTTCGGAGTCCGATCAGAGATCTTGAGTTCAATTTTGACCCTAAACTCTCCTGTGAAAGTATACCAATTAATTGTAGTCAACGTAAATAAAATAAAAATTTCAGTAGCCCTCTTCACCTGAGCAATCTAAGCCACTATAAAAATATAAAATATAAAAACTGTAAAGTGTTGCTACATAGCGAATGGATTCTTCTCGAGTACCTGCCTCACCATGAAAATCTAGAAACTGAGAAAATAGAAATACCAAATTTAAGTAAGTTTCCAAAGATTCACCCTTTTTATACCACCTGGAAGAAGACAATTAAAGACTACATGTTGTAGCTAATGCTAAATGTGGTAGAAGAGAAAAAAATGCAATTGTAGCTACAAAGAAGAGAAAAAAACAAAATAAAACAAACAAACATTACAATGCACATCTGTGTCATCTAAATGTGGTAGGTAATGCAATTGTAGGTTCTTAGTCCTCTTCTACTATATATCAGATGCTATCTTTGATTTCCTTTTGGTTATGATGTTAAAAAAAATTCAGAGGGTTATTTATCTTATTATCGGACCCTACACAATTCCTGGACTATCTAGCTGTATCAAAGATTTTTGTTGGTTAATTCCTCCCTCTTAACAAATAAAAACAAGTCTGAACAAAGAAGGAACAAACACAAGGCAAAAACTGAAACTAAAACCAAAAGAAGCATAAAATTTTAATGATGCTATAAATAAAGCATTAGGATCCATAAAATTTTAAGATACCAGTAAAATTCTGAAAGAAAAAAAACCAACAGGAAAGAAAAAGGAAACAATATAACAGAAGAATAAACTGCCAATCTATAACCAGTTACCGGTATTTGTTAACTCTTCATATCTAAGTCCCTTGATTTTGATACTGCCATTCCCCTGCTAAGTTCTTGCATGTGCTCTTCCCTTTAAATTAAAAGCCTGTAAACAAAGACAATAATTGAAAACTTGATCAAATGGACATGACAGTATTAACAATTTGGAGAGTGAGAAGTGGGCATTTTATACCATTAGAAAATTTCTTCTCAAAGAGATAGATGATCTTTAACAATACCTTATGCATCTAGTTCTTCAACAACACAATTTTAACAACCCCAGGCCTGCTACAGTGAACGACTATTGTTTCTGATTCAAGAAGGTTTTCCGTGTTTTCCTACATATATTAAAATCACTACTGAAATCTTCTAAAAGACAAAAAAACAATCATTACTGCTATCAACTCGACATCCCTATTTGTAAAAATGAAAGGAATAAATTTGTAAAACAGATGCAGCAATACTGAAGTTGAAGACCGATTTCAGTAGGAGACTTGTAATCAAACCAATTTCTACCCAACTAAGTTCAAGTTGAGAGATGAGGGCTACCCTCAATTAAGACCCATGTCTTGTTCAGATTGAAACAGACAAATATCCATATATAACCTGAACCCACCAAAAATTGGATCTTATATAATTCTAATTAAACAATGAACACCCAGTTCAAATTGAAACAGACAAATATCCATATATAACCTGAACCCACCAAAAATTGGATCTTATATAATTCTAATTAAACAATAAACACAGAATTTGCCTTCTTCAATCTCAAAGCCAATTCCAAACCCAAACAACCCAAATGGGTTTTCAAGGCAACGAAATCATCAACTCCACACCACCAATTAATCAATCCACGGCAAATCAAACCAAGGCATACGAGAGAGAATTACCGAGAATTGGGTCTCCGGGCGGAGAACAGGAACAACGCGGGAGAAAGGCTCAGCGGAAGAAAATCGAAGATGAGAAACGGCAATCGCCGCGGCTAGCTGTCGACTCCATCTCTCTCACGTCTCTCTCCTCTCTTTCTCTGCTTTACAGAAATATCTGTCCTCTCTCTCTCTGCTTTATGGGTTTTAATGAAAAGAATAAAAAAGAAACAGGTCGGCAACGGCTATATTCCTCCTTTTTTTCTTTTTTCTCTTCTTTTTTTGTACAAATGAGGTTTTTTTCTTTTCGTTATAGAAAAAAAGACATAACAATAATATTTGTTTTAGGCCTCGTTGGCTTCTTTGTAACCAAAAAAAATTATATATTTTTTTATTTTGTTTATTTTGATTGGGAATTATTTATTACTTTAATATTAAAAAAATGTCATTTGAGCACCCTAATCATAAAAAATAATCCTCTAGTTTCCACTTTTTAAATGAGGCTGTTTTTTTAAATACAATCTCATATAAAGGTGCACTCCTACAAAATTATTAATGCTAAGAAAGGGCAATGCTACAAAATTATTTTCGCTATTTTCATTCATGTTATACTCTTCTGTTTCACTAATAGAAACTCTCTCTAATAATTTGTTTCTACTCTCTTTCTTCTCTCAAACTTTCTCATCGATTTAATCGGAGATTCTTTATCCACCTTGATTCTGATATGGGGACCTAGATCGGGTTGGACCGCGGCCAGCTGCCTTCGATATCTGAACTTGCCTTTGGCAATGTTTACGACCTCCGCTCCTTCCTCTCTGCCTTCTTCGGCTGCATCGTCACTAACTTTCACTCCCTTTTTTGGTCGAAACTTTCACTCATTTCTTCTGTTTGATTTTTTATTTCAGTTTCAACTACATGAGAAGCGTCGGCGTCGATGTCGTCAGAGTAGCTTCACGGTGATGAGGAAGACACTGCGTGATTAAGCTCGGTCGAGGACTTTGCGGTGGAGCATGGCGATGAACTCGTTAGGAAGGAGGTGATTCACGCCAGTGCATTATCTTCTCTGATGACAGTGAGTCCTTTCATTTCTTTATTCTTGCTTGTTCTTGCTCACAGCTTATTCTTGAACTAGATTGTTATTTTTTTCATTTGTTTTTGCATGTTAGATTTGTTAGTTTAATAATGTTGGTGTACATGGATCAATGCTACTGTGGGTGATGAACCTAATAGGGGTGGTCAGGATGCGAACCACGACTGATCGATAAAGCTCCGATTAGATGCAGGGCGCGGCCCGAGGCGTGACATTGAGAGGCAGTGGGAGAAAATTTCTCCATCTGATTTGGGTTTTAGGGTTTCTAAGGTAGACACCCCTAAAACTTTTCTATTTATACCTCTTTAAACAAACGACAACAAACTTCCTCTGAACGTAACTATTAGGACCCATCCCAGATTAACCCCTTTAACCCGAAGTAAATTATGCAGGAACCACCTTAAGGGAACTTTTTACCGAAACCCCCTTGAAATTGACAACCCTTCCTGCAACCCAACTAAGCACTTCCATAATAATATAAAATTCAATCCCAGCACCCGGAGCCACCCTACTCCCAAAATCACATCTTACACTTCACCAATAAAATAAACTAAGCTAAGCTGGGGTAATCAGAGCAAATCTACAAGGAAGTGCTACCTAAACAAAACATGATTGTGTCAGTTATTTGGCTATGCCTCGTCTTTTTTACGCACGACCTCCTTTCAGCAATCATGCATCACTGGGCATTTGAAAACGAAGGGCCCAGGGAAGAACATTTAAAAAAACAGGACGTTAGAGTGAGTGAAAAATAATAATAATATCCAGACGTGAGAAAATATCTTAATTTAACGTTCTTATTCTTATTGTTCCAAGAAATCATTTATGCATGCCTCTTTGGGAAAAAATCTCAAATAATCCTCTCGAAAAACAAAACATCATTTGTCAATCTCATTGGCTTAAAAATTAGTATTAAAATAGGAGAAGAGATTTCACTATGACGGAGAGTCTCTCAGACTAGGGTCGGAACCTTTAAAGCTACTAAGTAATATGACGACCCTTCATAGCAGAGAGATTCCACCATGAGGATGAGCCTCTCAGGCTAAGATCAGAACCCTATAGGACTACTATTTCCCCGCTCCACTTCCTCAAGTAGGGGCCGTATGGCTAGCTAAAATCTTTATATATATGACGACCCTTCATGTTGAAGAAAACAAGCAAATACGAAAAGTCATTATTATATGACTCCTCCCTTGTAAATTAAAACATGCATCTTATGCATAAGGCACGATTCCCCGACCGTCCTCAAAACTATGGCCATAAAACAAACATTCCAAATTTAATCAATATAACACAGATTTCAGCCGACATAACATAGGGGCTTACGAAAGGGGAGCAACCCACCTTCTCGGCCCTACCGGCTCATTAAATCAATAAAAATGATATTGTTTAGTATAAAAACACGACATGCATTAATTCAAAAAAAATGTCCACTCACAGACTTAGGCCTTAGCCTGACGAAATCCGAATCGCTTCTCAAGGGAAAACTCTTCATCTTCTGTTCAACGAATAATAGTAAATCTCAATTGTCAAACGAATAATTATTTAAAATTAGCAATAAGGTTACCATCGACCAAAACTCTCAAACTTAATTAAGAAAAATCCTCGACCTCCAACATTAGTTTAGTAGTCTTTAAAATATTTCTTAAACCTTAACTGGTAATAACCGATGGCCGAAATAATATTTTATTATCCGTCAATAATACTAAACTTGAAAAATTCCAAAACCTAACCAAAACTTCTCCAAAAATTACCAAATTTAAACTATAGATTTCTCTCATTTTATACTATTTAATGGGCATGAAAAACTGCCCAAAATGTGGCAGCTCCGTCGCTGACATAAATTCTGGCAGCTCCGTCGCTGAACAACTTTGTAGTTTAGATCGAAGACCAATTCCGCCTCTAACTAGGTGAATCAAAACACTATTCAAAAATCCTAAATTTTTAAACATAAAAACTCCAAATCTTTGATTCTCCCCCACACTCCAAATCAATCCACTAAACTTTAGGGGTGAGTAGTACTCCTAACACTCATTCCAATCATATATAGAACTCAAAAATTGGTGGCCTGAGGAGGGAGAAATTCGATCTAGATCTCATACTGTACACTCGGTAATCAACTTGAAATTTCTCCTAAACCATGGCGAGATAGGTCGAAAAGCTTATCTAGAATTGAAACAGACTTAGAGACGCTCATTTTGAGACAGGTGCGGCAGCCTGGGTCGGCGACGGCGACGTCGAGAAGGTCTGGTAGCCCTTTTTTGGGGTTTTTTCTGGAATGAGCTATTTATAGCGTATTTGCAAAATTACTCATATGCCCCTAACTTTGGACCTATATAACTCCTTCATACCAATTCCGATTTTAGCGTGCTATCGACGTCCTCTACAACTTTCATGGAGAAACTTTTTCCAAATTCGCGACTTTACAAAAAGTCAACTTTACGAACATTATACGGTCAAACAATTACTTTAAATGGTTAAAGACCAAAGTAACTAACCGGAAAATAATTCTAGGATCGGGATGTGACAGTAACTTTCACATACAATATCCCTATGCTTGACAAAAATAGGGACACAAGCTTATTTGACATTAGTGTTCATCCTAAAAAGTTCAATTTATCCCTTCCAAAATTAAGGTATGTTATGCTTTAAGTTTCGAAAATAAAAAAGAGTGAGTTCTAGCATTCTAGAGCTCATTAAATCTATGGGGAAAATTAGTTTAAGAACAAACAATGAGAATTCAGTGATTATAACCAATAAAATGAATTAAAATTTGCAATAAGCACTCAAAAACAAAGGCAAAATAGGCTCAAAATCTCACATTAGGTTCATTTGAATCATCATTTATCATAACATGCTCATTTCTGTTCCAAAGATTCAGATTACATCCACTACAATTCATATGATTTCCATTCAAGTTAATTAATCTTAGAATAACAGTTAGATAAAGTTCTTAATTTCATGATCCTTTCTTAACCATAATTTCAGAGATATTATTCTTCATTGATTATTAAGGGCTCTTAAGACACAAAATACTCAAAAGCAATAAAAATTGTTTTTGGATTTTAAAAATTTTCGATTATTTTTTTAATAAGGATTCAACAAACATGTAAGTCTCTCCTCCACACTTAAATTCTACATTGTCCTCAATGTCCACAAAATAATTTGTAGAATTGAAGTGTGAAGTAGGAAACAAACAAACAAAAAGTAAATGAGAAGAAAGGAGGGGAAAACAAATATGCGTTGATGGCTCCTCCACAGCTTCGGTTGAATTGGGTCGTCTCCCAAGCAGCGCTTAATATTTAGAGTCTTTCAGCCTAAACTTTGTACCTCTATTTTAGTTTTGTGTGAGTGGCGCATCTTGGAGGGTACTTCCTCCGTTGATTTGTTCTTCTAAAACCTTGTAGCAAGGCTTCAACTGTGGACATTCACCTTATACGCCTTTTAATGAGTTTAAAAATGAAGGTCAATCATCTTCAACTCATTGCTGATCACTTCACTTCTCAACGAAGTCTAACTTCCTTTAGATATAACCTGGAATTCAAAACGGGGTGTTAGTAGGTGAAAAGTGAATAAAATGCAGAATGAATGTTATGCAAAAATGTATGATAATGATATGCAATGTAATGAATAAGAATGCAATAAGGTGATGATGAATTATTTTTTTGTTTTTAGGTGGCATCAGACTCGACATTTACAAAGTTCATTTTATTTACTTTCAAACTCATATCTTAAGAAGTAAACCATAGTGGCATACGACCTAGGTATTACGTCTATACATAGATACATTCCGTGGTTTCAGAAAGCTTGGATGGCCAGGTCAAGATGAAGCTGGTAGGACTTGTTTTAGTGAACTATGAAGGTCGAAACCTCTATCGCGCTTACGCACAGTATATATATACTCCAATTAATGTTCCTAAAAAGGAAGAAAACAATCAGATTTAAACTATAGAAATATTAGGAATTGATATGGAGAAATAAAATGTAAGAATCTCCCTTAATTTTCTTGATTTCTAATCAGCAATTATCTTTGATTTGAGGATGATTCCTATCGAAATTTGTTGCTTAATCTCCATTTAAATTCGGCCAAACCCTTTAGGAATTCCCGATTTCCATATGTGCTTCATCATCTCCATTTAATGTTCATTCTTTCTTTGTCATTTTATTGAATTTAAGAATAGAAAGTTTCTTAAAATGGATTAGGAAAGTCAGAATAGGAAAGTTTCACAAGTAGTAAGTTTCCTAAATCAAAATAAGAAAGTTTCTTAAAATGAATTAGACAACTTTTTCAATTTGAAACATAAAAGTTTTCTAAACGACTTATCCCTCTTAATTTGCTGGTTTTAGCTTCATTTTTCGCTTTCAGCTCTTTTTACCTTTACAATCACAAAACATGTTATAAATGACATTGCTAAGAGAATTACATAGCTAAATAGGGTAGGAAATATATTAATAACATAGCATAAAATATGTCTATCAAATGTGTTCTATTCTATTTAGTAACCAACTTTAAACCAAACAAAAGGCTCTAAGCCTCATCATCCAAGATTTAACCAATTCCCAAGTTTATCTGATAGCTAAAAATCCAATTACCACTATGGGTGGCTTCGGTCTACTTTGGTTCAGTTTTTTTTTTTCAAATCGAAAACCAAATAAAAGTTACATTTCGGTCCATTCCGGTATGGTGTTCTATTTTTTCAAACATCAAACTGGAAACCAAACCACGCATACAGTTCTATCATTCATTTTTTATCAAATCCCTGGTAATACAACACAAATAGAGTCCATAATTAAACTTTAATTATGAACCAATTATACAAAGGAAGACATATTTTCAAAAATGTTGTGAAATATGATGTGATTATTATAGTGAAATACAGATAGGTAGAAAATTCACTTTTAACCAATAACATTTGGGTCCCGATCGAAGTGATCAACCTTAATTCAACGTCACTTATCATACGAAAACACTATTACCTGCCCCTTAGTGATTTATTTTGGTAGAGTCTTCCACATATTACACTCTCACATAAATAAGATATAACCACACATGTAAAAATTTAGGAATGTTTACCTCTCGAAAATAGGGCTTTCAATAAAGAAACTTAAGCCTAAATAAGGTTGACAGCTTTGATCGAGGGCCAAACGTTACCGAATTAAAGTGATTTTTCTACTCTAGCCTTATTTCACTATACTGATCACAATCTATTTTACAAGTTTTTCAAATTTTTTTGATTCCTATATATGGTTGGTTTACAAAGATATATACTTGCATATATAACATACTAAAAATGTTATACTCTTTAAAGTATCACAAACATTTTTTGCATAAAACGTCGTAGTTTTAGAGTTGACTGTTGGCTCTGTTTTGAATGGTCTGGTTCAGTTTTAAAGATACTGAAACCAGACCAAATATATCCAGTTCGGTCTGATTTGTTTTCAGTGCGATTTTAACGATTTCGGTTTGATTTTTAATTCAGCTTTGACGGCACGTGTCAGATAGTTTTGGTAAATCTCACGTTGACCCGTGTCGTCTCGCACAGAATTAAAAACCCTAATAACTGCCAGAGCGCAACGTTTTGTCTCTCAAATATTGAAAACCCTACACGCCTTCTCTCTCATCTCTCATGGCTACGGCAGCGCGTGAAGAGCAGCACAAGCAGCCCTTGGGGCAGGCGTCAAGTTCCGGAAAACTCCTTTCGGGAGAACTACCCATACGACGCCGTACGATCGGCCGCCATCCACCACTACCAACGGCGGCTGGATCTCGAAGCTCGTAGTCCGGCTCACAAGCTTCTCACCGCCTCTTCTCCACCGTCTTCCACAAACGCCTCCCTCCCCCGCCGCCTTGCTCTGGTTCGTCTCTCCCTATCTCTCTCTCTCGTTCATTTGCCGTTTCAAATTAACCAATGTTGCTTGAATTCTTTATTCGAATTTGAAATTCGAATCAAGGCTTGGAATTCTTTATTGAAATGCGTGATAATTAATTGCATTTAATGATTAAGCAAGGATTTTTCGTTTTAATTTAGTCTCTTATTTCTTTACCAGAGGCGAATCATGGAGTTATTGACAAGGGAGAAGTTAACATTGTAAGTCTGAATGTATTTATGCTTTGTGTTTTGATTGTTCTGTATGCCACTATTTTGGAGGGTCAAGTTGCGTGATTTTCAATCGTCTTGATGGCCACCATACATTGTTCCTCATTGTAAAGTTGGCTAATGGCAATAGCTTGGGTGCATCCTGTTGGAAACTATAGGGTTCAGTGAAATGTTTGTGATAAAATCTATACAATTATCATCTCATTATGGCTCCTTTGTAACTGTTCTGTATAGGATTATCCTGGAGTGCAAAGTACTGGTAACCTTTACCAGGCAAGTTGTATATATTAATCACAATAGTTTTTCTTTTCTTCTGGGACTTTACATTACTTGGCAATTCTAATTGCAGCCTTACATGACAACATTGTGTAGCTTATGCTATACTCTCTGTGTTTATTAAGTTGTTTGTGTCTTTTCATTGAAAACAACAAGAGGATTACTGGTTGTCTCTGACCCTTTTTAGGTGAAAAAGGAAGGACCTCCTTGTTGAATACGAGTGGAAGACCACTACGGTTTGTCCAAGGCTTAGTGAAGCTAGTAGGTTTATTGCTTTACTAGCTTGATTCTTTTCCATAAATCCCCTTGATATTTTTAAATGACATAAATGGATGTGTTGAAACCCTAGGAGAAATCTTATTATACAGGTTTAGCCCTATCTGTCACTCATCATTCCTTTTTTATTGTAGTTTGTGGAAGCATACTAATGGCTTTGCTTGTTGTTTTACTTTCTGTATGACTAGTTTCACTAAATGTATTTCTAGTCCCTGCAATCCTAAAAATTACACGCATAGATTAGAAGTCGAACTTCTTGGGATTGGATAAATTGATAGCTTAACATGCTTGAGGTATCCAATGAAAGCAACTAATAGACGATTCTATTGTAATCACTCTGTGCCACTTCTGCTTTTCATTGTCTGTCTTGGTGTTGAGCATGCATCTTAATCCCCGGCAGACCTGAAATCGATCGATTGAAAGAGCTCCTGCATTCATGGACTGATGATATACCTACTGAAAATCTAGAGAACAGATCTGAAGTAATACCCTCAATGGCAATGGTATCTCATGACAGTAAGGAGGAATATGCTAAAACCCCATGGCAAGATAAAAGTGCCAATAGCCGCCTCATTTCAACCCCTGTTGTCAGTACAACTGTATGATACCTTTCTCTCAGTTGACTGTAATTATGGCTTATTTATTTTCAAAGCTGTGGTGTTTACGCTTGGTACTCTTTAAACCAAGGAAAAACTGTTATAATTCTTTGGTACAGTAGAACTTGGCACTTTTTTTGAACATTGTCGTAAATAATATTTTCAGGCCCCTCATGAAGATGCGGCTTCACCTGTTGAGCTGGCAAAAGCTTACATGGACAATAGGTATTCAAAAGTATCCCCATTATTGCTAGGTCTGTGCAATCAAGCTGTCTTTGAAGATTCACATATTTCAACCGGTGTGGCATTTCCTTTCAAATCACCAGTAATGTCGGTTGTTCCTCGATTTTCTAGCAATGGGCCGGTGGCACCAGATAATGGTTTTGCAACACCTAGATCTCGAGGCAGATCTGCAACACACAGTATGGCTCGTACGCCATACTCTCAAGTTCAGACCCGTAGTACATTTAAGGTTAGTTTTATAGAGAATTATCTTAGCACTTTTGTGTCATTGTTATCTGGATTCAGGCTCTTATATTTGTCCCTTGTATTTCAGGGCGTCGGGTCTACAGTTGATACTTACGGTGCTCCATCCTCATCAACTCTGTCTGTATGGGAGCAAAGCCAAACCTCGGGATCTAAACAAGGGGTATGACATAGTTTTTGAAATGAAACTTCATATTGACAGGTCACCTCGTAATTCATCTCACCATATTTTTTTGTGATATTTATAGGCTTTAAAGCGAAGGTTCTCAGTGTTGGACAATGACATTGGATGTATTGGTCCTGTTCGCAGAATTCAGCAACCTAGCCTATTATCATCTAGAGGCTTAAGCTCACCAAGGAGTACAGAGGCTTTTCAAGACCCATCATCTTCCACAAAGAGGCCACTTCTGTTGGGTGAACCAAGCATACTCTGGCAAAAGCATCATCAGGAAATGGGGACAATGCAGTTCCTAAAACATGTTATTCAATTGTTCCGTCACAATCCAGCAAAGCGGCTTCCAAAATCTTTGAGCATCTCGATAAGATCACCTCTCCAAAGGAGAAATCATCTGAGCCCAAGCTACTTTCAATGAGTGATAGATCACCACCTAAGTTGTCACCCTCCATGCCACATGGTCAGGCTCTGAAAAGCCTGGAGCATGTGGATTGGTAGAAATTCCTAGAAAATTCTCGTATTAAAGATGGTAATAATCTGGATGTTTCATCTAATCAACTCATACCAGATGCTTGTGCTCAAAAGTATGACAATGTCAAAGAATATTGCCCATCAAGGATTCTTGCTCCTTGTGACAATTCTAGTACAGTAGCCAATGAAGTAGAATCCACAACATAAAAGAAAGATGTAATGCTAAAGGTTTTGCAGTTTCTGCCGCATCAAATACTGTTGTTCATCCTCCTGAAAAGAAACGGCCGTTCAAGATGAGTGCTCATGAGGTATGGTCTTGCTTTTTCATCTTTCGTTGTTCAGTGATAATCATTCGTTCTTCTATGAGTTTAACTGGATGTATATTTTCTTGATTGAAAACTTCAGGGAATTTTTTGTATTAGAAAACAATTACATTTAATGTTTTTGAGAAGGAAGGCATGCATGCTTAATCTTCAATCAAGCTAATCCTACAGGAGAATGCAGATGATGGTAATGGCTAGATGAAGATATTAGTTCACCAAATGGTAAAAGAAGCAGAGTAATGAGAGAACATGAAAGAGAAAGGGTTTGAGATATGAAACTAACAGAAAGATGGAGCCAACACAACCCAACACAAAACCTACACCGTCCCCGACTCCGCATCTATGAAATCGGACTCCCACTACCAACGCTAGACCACCCTACCAACCAATTTCCACCCATCCTTTCTCAAATAGATCTGATTCAGGATTCGGTGAAGACTCGGCTTTCCATACACTCTGGAGGACCATCTAGTCAACCTACATGCGATACCGAAAGAAGATACAGATCTGGATCTGGTATAATACCAGTCATCCTGACCTATCGTCGAGCAAGCGCATCGAACCACCGACGAAAACCTACCCACCCATCTCCTCTCGCTCCGATCGAACTACAAACTCCAGCCCAAGTTTCCCTTTCGATGTAGCGACATTCACAAGCGTATAAAGACGAATATGGGAGCTGCTAGATTCTAACCTCCGAACCAGCGATACATAATCCCGTCTGACTGCACTCCTCGCACTTCGGCTAGGCCGAAGGCCGGCACCGGCGCAACTGTTCAGCCGGAAGGGCCGACCCTGAAGTATTTAAGGCCCCGTGCGAAAAAAACAAAATAAGCCATTACATAAAAAAATTTATTAAAAAATAAAAAGTTTTGAATCTATCTAAATATTATGACAGAAGACTCGTATCTAATATGCTACCACATATATGGGATACGAGTCTTCTGTCATAATATTTTAAAGAATAGAGAGACATAAAATAAATATTAACGCTGAAAGGGAAAAAATTGACAATACATTGATGACACCAAGTGTTTCACATTTAAATCAACATGATAATTGGATTCAGAACAAAATATATTAATGGTTGCAAGAATCAATCAGAAAAAATGAATAAATATAGACATAAGATTTTTTATTGAAAAAAAATGCATCGGTCTGAGGAGCCTATGATTTTATTCATTTTAGCTTTTGGATTTATATGAATTTTCCTTTTGTTGCTGAAATTGTTTTTGGGTTTTGGGTTTTGCAGCCACGAGCTATTTGGATTCGAAGCTGAGAAAAAAAAGATGGATTTGGGTTATGGATTTTCAATTCGATTGATTTTTTTGTGCAAGCATGTTGCGAGAATCATCTGCCTCTATAATACTAGTTGCTGAAATTTATTGTCTATAACAAATTCATTTCAAATACCCTTTGCTTATTCAGGACAACTAAGATTCCATGGAGTACAATGATTATTTTCATGTCGAAGGTTGCTTGATGTTCTCAACCAGGTATTAGCAGGCTCATATTATTCACTTCCTGATAAAAGGTATAATGCACTTTGTTGCCTTGGTCTCTTCTTATATGTAAATCCCTACAGTTGGGGACAGTTGGGAATTTTCGGAACTCCAGACTTGCAACAGCAAAATATGAGATTGTAAAGAACAAAAAAAACTATGTTTTCCAGTGGATGGCCAATGCTATATTTATTAAAACTTTAGGCTTCTAGAATTCATTCTTTATATTGGATCATAATGAATGCAGTGCATGATCTGATGGGTGTTATATGTATAACTTAACTTCATAGGATAGTTTTGATTAACTGGTACCTGGATTGTTGGAAGTGTGTGTTATTAATCTTCTTGATTGGGTGTATCAATCAGACTACACCCACCACTATCAATCAGACAAAAATGTTTTTGTACTGTTTCTTACAGCGTCTGAGTGATATTATAAAGACAAATGACTTGGAGGCATGGCGTTATCACAATAAGTAAAATGTTTCAGAACTAAACTGTTGTCAAGTTCCAGTTTACAAAATTTTTACACAGATAATGCCTAATAAAGTGTATGTCCATGTTTCATGAACTTCTTGGATCAGTTCCAGTTTACAGTTTGGTAGAATCCCTCCTGAACTATGTTCCGTGCCAATAGTAGTTTAGAATTTGTAGCGGCTGTTCATGGCATTTATAATGTGTGTGGATTGGTTTGTGCAGCTTAGTTTAGTTCATATAAAAGGGTTGAGTCTTCTCTGACACCTATGTTTGATTAGTTTAGTTTCTGTTTGATTTTCTTTTTGTTGCTCATGTTTGTTATATCTGTGAAGGGTTTATTTGGATTGTGTACAGTTGAGTTATGATAGACAAGTCTTTTATTGTGTGGGCTAGAAGCATCACTTAGGCATAAAAATTGTGTATAGCATGAAGGAGTTGATAGATCTAACTTAGAGGTGTATAGGAGAATTGGGACTTAACATGAAGGGGAGAGACATAGTTAAAAGCTTGACACTATTCAATCACCAATCAATAAGTTATGATGAGATTGGAAAGAAGGTTTATGCTCTTCAGTGTTTATTACAGATTTTGTTCAGAGGTTGAAACACACAATTCTCTTATGAACACCAAATAGAATTGAAAATACTAGGCACAGCACGTACAGGTCCTAAGGTAGTGAAGATCAGTATGTGATTATACGATTTACTTTCGTGAAAGAATTGCAAGGGAATTGCCTAGAGAGATGAAATTGGATGCTATATGCAACCTAGCAAACTGTCTACTTAACTTAGCAGGTTACCATAGAACGTAAAGTTCATTTACTGGTTGTTGGCATTCTATAAATAAGTGAATTATTTCCAAAATTCTTGACAATTTTTTTCTCAATTTGCAGATATCGCCACTGAATGTTTATTTAATGGAAGACATGACATGTTACGCGTTATAACTGACTCGACAACTGTTCAAAATGTAATTGAGGTGATATCAGCAAATGTAGATTTATTTTTTGTTGATACATCCATTATGTATGATAAACAATGTGGATGGGCTACCATATTTTGTACTTGGTTGAAACATTGGAGGACACCAACTCCCAAATGTTATTGTAAAATGGATGTTTCTTTACGACTTTACATAGGTAGAACCGTGGCCGCGGGAACTCTCTTGAGCATTTCAAATAGTTTTTGTATTATAGAGGAGAAAATCACAAAATTTCTATAAAAATGAGCTAAACACTAACGACTCTTTTATTTTTATATACAAAATTAAATATTTTTTGTATAATTTAATAAATTTATAGAAATATATAAATTCATTCAAATCAAACTTTAATTATTTGGTTAATTAAATTAAAAAAATAATTAATAAAGTTCACATAAACATACAAAATTTCTTAAAAATAAAAAGTATTCTAATTTTTTAAAGATGCTCTTACTATCCTCACGCGCTCTACCAAACCAAGGCCTGTAATACTAGTACTAGACTGGTAAATGAAATAGTAAAAAAAGGTATATATAAAGTTGCAGGTTTGGTGTTGGGCTTTAGGGTTGAATATCAAATGTGGAGTAAACTATCAAGGACGCAGCAGCAGCTACGTCGGAGCCACTCCACCGCTGTGAACTCGATGCTCCTCCGCTCCCTGAAAGAGCACTATCTGGAAGTGTCCAAAATGACCCCTCCCCCTAAAGTGAACCCTCCCTCGCCTTTCACCGTCGTCAAGGGCGCCCTCGACGGCAGCGGTCCCGTCCTCAGGCGCAGCTACGGCGACGAAGAAATCAGCATAGCCGTGATGCGATTGGCCAATATTATTCCCGGCGGAGGTGACGACATCAACCAGTTGTTCATGCAAGTGGACGTTTCGAAGCCCAGTGAGAAGGAGTGTCTGCTTTTCCTCTGCGGCCTCTACCCTGACGCCTTAGGCATTCACTCTGTCTCTATGAGGCCCATGGCTGAAGCCTCTGCGCTTCGTTATAATGGCCCTCGTTTTGAGTATGTTCCCTCTTATTCTCATTTCTGTGTATATTATGACTTGGAATCTTCCGAAAGCAATTGAAAAGTAATGATAGTGTGTATATAATGTTTAAATGACTAGCAATGATTCCTCCACAGGAAGCCATATGCCTGTTTCCCAAAATTTGGTTGGGATTCTGGTATTAACTCTTTAGATGTGGTTAGTGATTGTCTGATTTTCGAGCAGATGGAGGCTTTAATTTTTAGGGCTCTTTTCTCATGCAAGTGATTTCTAGAGTTGTTTTTAAGCCCTTATCTTCCCATATCCCAAGGTCTTATTCGATTTCACTCGTTTCAGAGACTAAGGCATCTCCTTAGTTATTTTTTCTTGGATAACTACTCACTGTAGAGCTGATATATGTGTTTGATACACAAGATTAGAGCTGTTCATTTCTTTTTCTTTTTGGGGTGGGTAGGAGGGAGATACTCTGCCCACAGCTGATGTATGTTGGGTATTTTGAGTTTCTTGCTTTTTCATTTCTGGAGTCATTGAGGAAAGGAAAAAGTCACATATGTCCGTGTATTTTAGTTAGATATGATTGATGGCTTTGGCTTGCCTACTGTGTTCATGTGATGTTTGATTTAATGACACAGTTTCACATAAACCCTTTTTCATTTGGAAGAACCTTACACTGGAAGTTTGAACTTTGTGAATATCTTCTCCGATGTTTCGTCAAAATTTGAACTGAACTTTATTGCTTCCGAGTGGTATTCATTTGTTATAAATGTTTCAACTGATTTGTATCCTATAGAAGAACCGTGAAAAAGAAAAGGACGAGGAAAAAACTATTTTCAATGTTCTCCAGACTAAATTGGTTGATTTTTCTTATTTTATTTATTAATACTATGAAATTGGATCCTGAAAGCTTGAATAATTCCTTGAAGAAGTTATAATTCTCAGAAACAATGACAAGTTTAGTTTGGACCTTCAACGTTATCTTGATATTGATTATGTGTATATACAACGTCTCTGTTAACCCTTTTTTCTTTTATATCTGGTTTTCTAAAATTTAGTTTGATCCTATGTACTATGCATATATTAATTGCTTGGAATGGTTCAGCCACTAGTCTCTTATTGTTATTTAGTTTTTATGCTTCTTCATAACTAAATCAGATATGTAGAATGAGGTATTCCTGATAAACTGATACAATTTTTGGGTTGATTTGTATATACAACGTCTCTGTTAACCCTTTTTTCTTTTATATCTGGTTTTCTAAAATTTAGTTTGATCCTATGTACTATGCATATATTAATTGCTTGGAATGGTTCAGCCACTAGTCTCTTATTGTTATTTAGTTTTTATGCTTCTTCATAACTAAATCAGATATGTAGAATGAGGTATTCCTGATAAACTGATACAATTTTTGGGTTGATTTGTTTGCTATTTGACAGAGATCTTGATGAAGGGATGAGGGATGCATTCCACAGCTACATAGAAGAGCGGGGTGTGGGTGATAGTCTTTTTCCATTTCTTCAAGCTTGGCTTTATGTAAAAGACCATCGTAATCTCATGCGATGGTTTAAATCAGTAGGATCAGTCGTTAATGAAACCAAGTCAGTTTAAGATTCTTAGCTTCAGGTCATTTAGAAGAAAAAAAATGTATTTAGCTGTTCCAATGCTAAGTTCTTCCCTCAACACTAATTTGTCCTAGTGAGAGGTTTGTTTAGTGCAAGTTTTGTGGTGTTTGGGTCTTTTTGACTTATTTGTGTTACATTTGATATGGTAATGCATTCCTATCCAATATACCCCTCTTTGAAAAATATTATCCGCTCGTTTTTTCTCATATTCCATACCATCTGTGGATCGGTGTTTTGTGATAGATGTGGTCAAATTGTTTGATTTGTTTTCCGGTGACATAACGAGCATGAATCCTGTTATGCAGTTTATTCTCTTCTTTTTTCCTGGTAATATTTAATACACTGCTGAAAGAGAAATTTCAGCATAGCAAAGTAGATAAAATCTTGAGCAGTTGAATTGGACAGTTTGTCAGTTTGCATCAAATTGATGTGCAAGCCTATTTTTTCGAATGATCTTTATGTTCAGTGGTTTAAAGAGAGTGGAAATCAAATGGTCTGTGACCACTTACAAATACCCTGGTGGAATGATCTTTACGGTTCTAGAATAAATTGTTATCCCCTGGTATGGTTAGATTAATTGCTGATTCTATTCAAGCAAGCTTCTTATTTTCCAACTGAAACCTGAAACCTGAAGGAAAGTGAATTATTTTCTTTTTCCTAGGACTATTTCTAAGGGACGGATTCCTTTTTTTGGTCCCTCAAAAGGAAAGTGAACCACTTTCTTGTCTAAACTCTCCGTAATGAGATGATGATCTATCTCAACATGCGCTAGCTATCATACTAGGTTCTGGGCTTCGACTTCATCTCTTCATGAATAACCATTTTGGTAGTTATTAGCAGCACGAATCTTCAAATAAATCACTTGCAGTTTTATTGTGTTTGGTAAATTAAAGAAATACAGTTTTTTTTTTAAAAAAAATACAGGTCAATTTTATAATGAGTATTGAGGTTTTTATAGGCAGCAGTAGTTTTTTTGAAGAAGCAGTAGTAGTTAAAAACACTGAAAATAATTTCATATATCTTGAGTTTTCTTGTAGAATATGTGCTGATAGAGAATGAATGAAATCATTCTTATTCAATCTTATTATGAATAGGGAGGAGCTCTTTATATAGAGACTCACTCTAAGTACAATGGATCAATCCTACATGGATTGGGATAAGTCCAATCCTACATGGATTGAGATAAGTCCATAATGTAAACCTATTACAACTAGGGCACATGCATAAGGCCCATTGGGCTAAGCCCATGTACACGGCATAAGACCAAGTGCACACACGCACATGTTATATGTCCTACAACACTCCCCCTTGTGCCCCGCGTCGAAATGCCGGATGGTGCTTACAATGTTGCCTCGTTAAAACCTTATCAAGTAATAAAAACCCTGTGGAAAAAAACAACCTTGGTCGAAGGAAAAAGAGTACGACACACCATGCTTCTCGATCGAGAGCGTGGCTCCCCCTGATAAGTAGCTCACTTAGGGAGGCTCGATAGTCGTCGCATTCCAATGCTCTTCACATGCTTCTCGAGAGTAGACTTGGGCAGAGATTTAGTAAACAGGTCCGCTACGTTTGCCTCTAAACTCACTTGATTAACTTGAATGTTGAGGTGGACTTGCTGTTGCTGATTATAGAAGAACTTTGGTGGGATGTGCTTCGTATGATCACCCTTGATGTAGCCTTGCCTCATTTGTTCAATACATGCGGCATTGTCTTCATAAATACAAGTCGGCATGTGTTCTATAACTGATCTGAGCCAAACACATTCACGAACAGCTTCATGTAGCGCTATAATCTCTGCATGGTTGGAGGATGTCGCCACTAAGGTCTGCTTTGTGGACCTCCAAGATATCGCTGTATTCCCAATGGTGAAGACATAACCAGTTTGGGAGCGCCTCTTATGTGGATCTGATAAGTATCCAACATCCGCGAAACCAACCAAGATATCATTAGGTGTTTCGTTATAAGGGCAGCAAGCGGTGCCAAGTACATTGGGAGAGTAATGCTTCTCGGCATCTAAGTGTGCATGCATGCACAGCGCTCGGCAGTCATGTGCACAGCCCCTCTCGGCTGCTGCATCATGCTCGGCAGCATGTGCACCGTGCTCAGCAGCGTGCACGTAGTGCCCGGCAGCGTGCACATAGTGCCCGGCAGCTGCAACGCAGTGCTCGGTGGCCAGCGTGCACCGCTCGGCATGCTGTCGGCAGTGTCCAGCAGACAGCGTGCACAGCTTGGCATTCTGCATGCAGTGCTCGGCAGTGTGCACCCAGTGCACAACCGGCAGCGTCTGGTGCTCGGCAGGGGCAGCGCTGTGCTCGGCAGCGTGCACACAGCTCTCGGCAGCTGTGCACAGCGCACGGCAGCAAGGTGCACCGTACCCGGCAGCTTGGTTCCTTAAATGACCAGCGCCTAGATTCTCAGGAACTCTGCACTCTTTTGCAGTCCATCTTGAATCCTTATATGGAAAGAACAGGCCCAAGTCCATTGACCCTTTAAGGTATCGAAATATGTTCTTGACACCGGTCCAATGAAGTTGCGTTGGCGCAGAGCTATATCTAGCTAACAAGTTCACTGAGAAAGCAATGTCTGGCCGAGTGTACTGAGCCAAATATAGTAGCGCACCGATTGCACTAAAATATGGTACCTCGGCTCCAAGTACATCCTCGCTGTCGCATCCCGGGGACTATTCCCGGCCCCGGAACACGACGGTAACCGCCGTAATCCCGATCTAGCGAGTAATCAATACGTCATTTGACGTATTGATAACTCTCCGGACCGAAACTACAAGGCTATGAATAAAATAATCAACACATGAATAATATGAATGTCAAGACATTTCTGTAAACGTCAAAAAGTTCACAATCTTTAAAATCTTGTTAAAATGCGTAGAAAACATAAATTATTTTCAAGGGATTTTGATGAAACAAGTTAATAAAACAATGTCGTTGGTATATAGAGATTCCAAGAAGATCAATACATTGTTTTCAGACATTTTTGTAAACGTCAAAAAGTTCACAATCTTTAAAATTTTGTTAAAATGCGCTGAAATCATGAATTATTTTCAAATGTAGTTGAACAAACAAGTTAATAAAACATTGTCGTTGGTATATAGAGGTCTCAAGAAGATCAATACATTGTTTTCAAACATTTCTGTGAACGTCAAAAAGTTCACAATCTTTAAAATCTTGTTAAAATGCGCAGAAAACTTGAATTATTTTCAAGGGATTTTGACGAAACTAGTTAATAAAACAAAGTCGTTGGTATATAGAGGTTACAAGAAGATTAATACATTGTTTGAAGACATTTCTGTAAAAGTCAAAAACTTCACAATCTTTATAATCTTGTTAAAATGCGCAGAAAACATGAATTATTTTCAAGGGATTTTGACGAAACAAGTTAATAAAACATTGTCGTTGGTATATAGAGGTCCCAAGAAGATCAATACATTGTTTTCAAACATTTCTGTGAACGTCAAAAAGTTCACAATCTTTAAAATCTTGTTAAAATGCGCAGAAAACATGAATTATTTTCAAATAAAGTTGAACAAACAAGTTAATAAAACAATATCGTTGGTATATAGAGGTCCCAAGAAGATCAATACTTTGTTTTCAGACATTTCTGTGAACGTATAACGGGACATCGCATGTGCATCGATTATAGAAGACTTAACGCAACAACACGCAAGGATCACATGCCATTGCCTTTCATGGACCAAATGTTGGAGAGACTCGCCGGTCATGAGTTCTACTGCTTCTTAGATGGCTACAGCGGTTACAACCAGATCATGATACATCCGGACAATCAAGAAAAGACAACGTTTACATGTCCCTTTGGTACGTTTGCTTATCGCCGAATGCCTTTTGGATTATGCAACGCCCCAGGTACGTTTCAACGTTGTATGTATAATATTTTCTCTGATTACATCGAAAATATCATTGAAGTGTTTATGGATGATTTTAGTGTTTATGGCAAAGATTTCAATGCATGTCTTGAGAATTTAGAAAAAATTTTAAACCGGTGTGTTGAAACTAACCTTGTACTAAATTGGGAAAAATTTCATTTCATGGTAAATCAAGGTATAGTTTTAGGTCATATTGTTTCTGCTACAGGATTAGAAGTTGATAAAGCCAAGATAGATATTATGCATCACTTACCCTCACCTTCAACGGTGCGAGAGGTTCGTTCGTTTCTTGGCCATGCAGGTTTTTACAGGCGGTTCATCAAGGACTTTTCTTTGGTGGCAAAACCACTTACTTCCTTGTTGCAGAAAGATATGCCGTTTTCATGGTCTAGGGAATGCGAGGATGCGTTCGTGCGATTGAAGGAATTGTTGACAACTGCACCTATCATGACGCCACCAGATTGGGATTTGCCATTTGAGTTGATGTGCGATGCTTCTGACTATGCCATCGGTGCCGTGCTAGGTCAAAGAAGGGAGAAGAAGCCGTGTGCTATTTACTATGCATCACGGACACTCAATGATGCTCAGCTGAATTATATTACCACTGAAAAAGAACTTTTAGCTGTTATTTTTGCTTTAGAAAAATTTCGATCTTATCTTTTGAATTCTAAAGTGGTTGTTTATTCTGATCATGCAGCTTTAAGGTACTTGATGACAAAGAAGGATGCTAAGCCAAGGCTCATTCGATAGATCTTGCTACTCCAGGAGTTCGACATTGAGATAAAGGATAAGAAAGGATGCGAGAATGTTGTAGCAGACCATCTTAGCCGAATTGTGCATGAGGAGGATGCCATTCCTATGTCTGAATCGTTCCCGGATGAACAACTGTTTCGAATGGAAGTTAAGGAACTATGGTATGCCGATTTGGTGAACTACATTGTGACAAGGAATTTTCCTTCAGCTATGCCGAACCATACAAGGATCAAAATCAAGAAGGAAGCTCGACATTACATATGGGATGCACCATATTTGTGGAGACAATGTAGGGACCAAGTCATGCGACGTTGTGTGCCAGAAGAAGAGCATCAATCCATCTTGAATTTTTGCCATAAGGAGGCATGCGGAGGACACTTTGGACCGAAAAGAACAGCTAGAAAGGTGTTGGAAGCCGGTTTCTATTGGCCAACGTTATTCAAAGACGCTTATACAACATGTGCTTCATGTGATCGTTGCCAAAGAACAGGTAATTTAGGTAAGAGAGATCAAATGCCCTTAACCCCTATCATGGTTGTCGAAATTTTTGATGTTTGGGGCATTGATTTCATGGGTCATTTTCCTTCATCTAAAGGTTTTCTTTATATCTTATTGGCGGTTGATTATGTGTCCAAATGGGTGGAAGCAAAAGCCACCAGGACTAATGATTCGAAAGTTGTTGCAGAGTTTGTCAAAACTAACATTTTTGCTAGGTTTGGAACGCCAAGAGTTTTGATAAGCGATGGTGGATCACATTTCTGCAATCGAATTATTGAGGCTTTGCTCAAGAAATATGGAGTCACCCACAAAGTATCAACGCCATATCATCCTCAAACAAGTGGCATGGCTGAGACATCTAACAGAGAAATCAAGCAGATTTTGGAGAAGACTGTAGGACCTACGAGGAAGGATTGGAGCGATCGATTAGACGATGCATTATGGGCCTATAGGACTGCATTCAAGACACCGATAGGAACTTCTCCATTTCGGCTAGTGTATGGCAAAACATGCCATCTTCCTGTGGAGTTAGAGCATAGAGCATGGTGGGCGGTAAAGAAGTTCAACATGGACAAGGACGAGGCTGGATTGCATAGGAAGCTACAAATTTGTGAGCTTGAAGAAATAAGGAATGATGCCTATGAATCCGCCATGACATATAAGGCAAGGACAAAGGCGTATCATGACAGGATGATACGAGGGAAGCAGTTCGAAATTGGACAACAAGTTCTACTGTTTAATGCAAGGCTTCGACTCTTTCCAGGTAAGCTTCGTTCTCGTTGGCAAGGACCTTTTGTTATTACTAATGTGTTTCCTTATGGTACAGTGGAGATTCAAAGCGCTACTTCAGGAAATAAGTTTACGGTGAATGGTCATCGACTTAAACCTTATTACGACACATTCAAGGAACACGTTACAGAGGAGATTTGTGTGACCGAACCATCGGCACAAGAGCATAAGTGACGCCATCAAAGCAAGAAGAGAAGAGTCTAGGCTGATAGACTATAAACATTAAGCGCTGCATGAGAGGCAACTCATTTCAACCGTAGCAGTGGAGGAGCCGTCTACGAGAGTTTGAATTTTCTTAACCCTTCACTTTTATGGTTGATTTATTATGTGACTTATATGCCTGCTTAGAACATTATGACATAATTTTCGTTTTACATTGAGGACAATGTAATTTTCTAAGTGTGGGGTAGAGGTTACATAGTAACATATTTTTATTTGTGTGTTTTTCAATATGTGTCGAAATTTTCTCTCCAATTTTTAAAAAATTTCCGTAATTTTTAGTTTTTAAATTGTTTTTGAGTCTTAGGATATACCCTTAAAAGTCTATGATGAACTATATATTTGAATGCATGATTGACGGTTTAACATTTATCTTAAGAAATTGTAAGTTTCATGGATATTGTGAATTAGTATGAATATTTGAGACTTGATTGATAATGAAGTATGCATGTTTGATTAGATTGTTCCAACATAACCTATGTGAGCTTTTGAGCCTAAAAACTTTCTTTCATGAGTGATGTGCCGATTTTGTCTAAATTTTTTCAAAATTTTCACTACTTTTTCACTATCTTTTGAAACCTCATTATTCTTTGCATATTCAATAACTATGTGCTATAGTTTTTTAATAGACTCTAGAATTTACTAGAACTTGCTTATGTGATTTTCAAAGCTTTATAATCATAACTTGTCTTGATTTCGAATATGATTGAATTTAATCTCTTTAGGATGACCACCATAGCCAAATAAAGCATATGCCTATTTTGTGCCCGTCGTGGGACTCCTTAGTTAACCCCTTTGAGCTTCATCACCTTTAAACAGAAATCCTTTGCTTAGAATAGCTAAACCTTTACCTTGTTATCAAGACTTGGCAAAGTACTTCTGATGGAGCTGTATTGCGTGATGCTGTGAAGCAAGTGTGGGGTGAACAATGTATTAAAGAGCAAGTGTGGGGTAAAACACCATATTGTTATAAATGTATGTGCCATGTGTAAACAAAAAGAAAGAAATATGTCCGAAAAAAAAATCGGATAGAATTAAAGTTCAAGGCACAAATTCTTTCATGGTGTTTTGTAAATTATGAATTTGGAGTTAGTGATTATTTGAAGGTCTAAAAGTGTTTATATGACCTTTGTCCTGTTCACAATATGGGGAAAAGTCAAGAATGACGTATGAGTCCAACATGAAGAAATTCGACCCTTGAAGTGAAGACATGAGGAGGAACGAGATTTGCTAAGTCTTGGTGACGTCTTAAAATCACCATTTATCAAAAAAAAAATCCTACCTTATGAAACTTAGCCCCATTACAACCATTTTTATTGAGATTAATTCATGATTCTTAAGAGAGCTAACTTTGATTTGTGGAGATTTTTCTCATAAGTTAAGCATATGGTTTTGGTCCATTATTGCACATAGTTGTTATATGAGGTTTTTCCATGAATTTCTATTCACAAAATGCTTTTATTGGATGAAATATGCAAGTTATTTGTTATCTTATCATCTTTTCCCTTGCATATACTATTGAGTGAATACCATGAATGAGTGAAAAGAAGAGAGTATGCCATTGTGAGGTGGAACGGTTATCATACATGTTTGTGCTATATGATCTCATATCTTACTTGTTCATGCTATGATACATGCTTATGAAGCTTTGCAATTACGCTTTTCATTCGAATGTTCTAACTTGAAGGTTATGCATGCTAAAGAATCTGAGACAAATCATTTAAGGGTATTAGTTGTTTAAGTATTAGAAGTTTTTAAGTCATTTTGTTTTTGTTTTAGAGTCAGTTTGCTAAGGGACTAGCAAAGGGTAAGTGTGGGGTAGTTTGATAAGTGCGTTTTACGCTATGTTTTTAATATGTTTTTACCCTCATTTGTACCTTGTTTATTCCTTAGTAATGTCGTTTTTACTTATTTTGAGTCAAAAGGGTTTTTCTGTAGAGCAATGGCTAATATGTATCTTTATACAGAAATTTGTGCTTAAGTGTTGTAAAACCGATTTTGGATAAGACTTGGTTGTTTCTCTTATGATTCACCGTACCTTTACATTGTCATTTTTGATGGATTTTGTTTAATGTGTAGATGACATGTAAATGAGCATATGAGAACAAGAATCATGAAGATTGGATTCATGGAAGACAACAAGAGAGGCCATGAAAAAGAAGAAACTCCGAAACATAAGATTTTGATCCGAGCAGAAATTTCCAGAAACCATAACTCAACTTCAAAGATTTCCCTAGGACGATCCAGGAGGAACCAGGGAACGTGCCATATATGGATGGAAAGCTGTGGATGTCTAGTTTCTAAATCTTTTGGAAACGCAGCAATCCGAATTCTGAGGAAGAAGTTATGCCGGAAACAATGGCCGGAGGCCAGTCTCGCGAGTGAAATCTTACTCGCGAGTGAAACTCTCCCGCGAGCAGAAATCTCTCCCGCGAGCAGAAACCCTACATCAACTTCGGAAAATCATATCTAAATATCCAGGAGGAATCTGAGGACGAGCCATATATTATTGGAAAGCTACGGAAGTCTAGTTTTCAGATCTTCTTGAATCGCAACATTTGGAGTTCAGATGAAGGAGTTATGATCAAAACAATGGACGGAGGTCAAGCTGCAAAACTGGGCAGTTTCTGCCTAAGTTGTCACACGAGTTTGGGAGGATGTTTCTTCACCAAAATTCTTCCCAAGCATGTCAAAGAACTTAAAAGGGAGCTTAATGAAGTCATGGGAAGCTGCATTGAAGAAGAAGATTCGAAGAATGCATCATGGCAGCCGAAACAACCAAGTATGGAGCTTTTCCGGTTAAACCGGGAAAGTCTGTCCTTGCCGAGTTTGTCCATGATTTCGGCTGCTTATGAGCCCAAGAACTTGTGTATAAGGCCTACATGGATCCAATAACATGTAGAGGAGTCCAAGAAATCAGAAATCCAAGGTCCAAGTCGAAATCCTTGTCAAAGAAGAAAGAAGAAACCAAGTCCAAAAAGGATTACAAGTTCAACAAGGAAGGTGTCTCCTTGAAGCTCCCGAATTCTCTAGGGTTTCTCTTCGAAATTTTCTGTATAAATAGGACCTATGTACATCAATTTTAGTGTCTTTCAATTGCTCTAAGCCTTAGTATAGCCTTACTCTACCCAAAAACCCTTTAACACAGAAAACAACACAAGCTGCCGCCGCCGCCCAACTTCATCCAATTCGACTGCCATCCTTCCGCCGAACCATCCCTTCATCTTTGCCGATCTATATAGGTAGGTTAAGCATAAAATCCTTCATGGTTTTGTGTAATAATGTTCTGTGTAAAACAGTTCTTTATGATATATATATGTTTTGGTTTTTGGTTTTGCATGATAAGCATGTTTATGAACTCTTCTTTGTGATTTGCACATGAATATGTTTGTTGTGTAACGATTTAGATTGCATGTTAGGATTATGATTTAGCTTAAGTTGTTTATGGTTGTATGTTTAGTAGATGTCAAATTGATTAATTGCTTACCTGATCACATAATCGAACCTAAAGATAGTCTTGTGCACGGATGTTTCTAAGGGGGGAGTTTAATATGCCGTAGTAATCTAGGGTTGAGTTCACCGCGTCGGGCTCTCGATTCTAGTTGCTGCATAGGGTGGTAGGGTAAGTGATTTACATGCTAATAGGATGAGTGACGACATACCTAGGATCATGTCTCCAACGACTCATGAACGGTAAGTGTATTTTGTGTTAATGTGATGCACGTCGTAAGCATTAAACAAGATGACACATAAACTTAGGATGATGCGCGTCGTAAGTTCTAAGTTACATGAGAAGTCATAAAAAGTTGGAATTAATTTGCATCTATGATAACATAAACGTAATAATTTGATCTTTCATAAAACTTATGTGTTCTCTAGTCGGTGTTTGCTATATCTTGTGCTTGAGCATTGATTGACCAATGTATGTAAATATTTCTGTTTTATTTTCTTTATATGTTTCGAACCACCCTATAAATCCCCCATAATATTTTGTATATATGTTTATACTTGTATTCTTTTGAAAAAGTACTAATGATTTGTTTTGCAGAATATAAATCCTTCCCTAGTGTCTCCGGTTAGAACGATCCCTACTTACTAAAGCTACAATGATAGGGTTTTTTAAATTGCACAGGTCAACTCTTGACCTCGTCAAATAGTAAAAGTGAACAGTCAAACTATAAATAGTAAAAGTCAACCAGTCAAATAGTGAATTGTAAAAGTAAACCGATAAAGAATAACTCAGGTAAAACTGTAAAACCGTAAAAGTTAAACAACAAAAATAGCAGTTTGTAATATTGAAAACTGACAGGGGTATTTTGGTCAATTCATCTCACTGTAAAACTGTAAAAAAGTAAATCTGTCACGATAAAAACCAGGATTTTTACCCTCTGTTCCTCCGATAGGCTGATTCACCGGAAAACCAGATTTTCCGGCCAAACCAGCTTCCAACACCTGCAAATTCGTCTTCTACACCACCCAAACAGATCAACAAGCCAAGAAACGAGAGAAAGTGGAGGATTTTATACCTCAAAGTTGAACAGCTCGGATCTCCGGCAGACCTCCTCCGGCGAAGCGTTCAAGGCTTCCTCCCTCCTTCTCCTAGCTTCTGGACACCCTCTGCTGCTGTAAGGATCTTCATGTGCTCTTCTCCGGCCTGGTTCAACACCCACTCGACTGGGCAGTTTTTTTGAAATTTCCTCTCCCCTGTTGGGCGGCGGTCGCGGCGGCGCTGGCTCGGCTGGGGGTCAGGATGTGGTCGTCGGGGATTGGCGAGCGTGATGGTGGCAGCGGTGAGGCAGCACGCGCGCCGGCGAGACTCGCCTGGGGCGGTCTCTGTCGAGGAGAGAGAGAGGGAGTTCGACCAGAAAGGAAAGGAGAGGAGAGAAAAAGGAAAGGAAAGGAAAGAAAAAGAAAGAGAAAGAAAAGGAAAGGAGGAGAAGAAAGAAGATAAGGGAGAGGGAAAAAGTTTTTATAAAACCTTTTACTGCCACGATTCGTCGAACGAATCTAATGGCCACGATCTCCTCCGACTTTAAAAATAAAGAAAAACCAAAAAACATTTTCTGTAAATCACACATTGAAAATAAATTGTCAAATCACGTCCGTAAAATAGGACAAATACATAGAGTGCCGGAAAAAACATTCCGTAAATACTCCTACGCAAATGGCGATGTTCGCTCTAATATAAAAATATTAGAGTGCATTCTCGACGTACCGAAAAGAAGTGGTAAATTGTCATGACCCACCCCGAGTTAAACCCCTTTAACCCGAAGTAAATCCTGCGGGGACCACCTCAAGGGAACTTCTTACCGAAACCCCCTTGAAATGGACAACCCTTCCTATAAACCAACTCAGCACTTCCATGAGTATTTTAAAACAAATCCCTAACTCATGAAGTCACCCTGCTCTCTAACCTATTTAACTAGCTAAGCTGGGTTAGACAGAGCAGTCTACATGGAAGTTTACCCTAATGAATTTGCAAGCAGCAACGGATTGAAAACGAAGGGCCCAGGAAAGAGCATTTAAAAACAATACGTTAGCGTGAGTGGACAAAAATAAAGGTATAAAAGATAAACATCTTTTACTGCTCTTCCGTTAGTTTTTCCAAAAATCCGCATGCACGCAACCAATAGACTATGGTTAAATAAATCATTAAAATACATCCCTTGGCTCAAATCCATAATTAAATGTGGGGTATTAACCTCATCCACGAGAAAACCGACCTGCTCTACCACGAGAGGGTCTATTGACCAGCTCATCGGAGAGGGTCCCATGACCTGCTCTATTCAGGAGGGTCTAATCGACGAGCTACCACAGAAGAGGGTCCCGACCTACTACTATCCGGGAGGGTCATACTGACCGGCTACCACTGAAGAGGGTCCCGACCTGCTACTATCAAGAGAGGGTACCAACTCCATCTGGAGAGAGTCCATGCTAGCATGCAACATATATATTCATATCCTTTAAAAATCCTTTTAAAAAACCTCGTGGGAAAATAAACCGAAAACCAAGTCAAAACTCCCTGACTTTACCCCAAATACAATGGATTTAAAACATTTCCAGGAACCCAAAACCGGTTCTCTGCCTTTACTTTAAAACCCTTAAATCCAAGAGCCAAGTTTCTCCTTTTTAAATTTCATTCCCCTCCATAACCCAAAATGGTGATAACAATAAATCAAATCCCGGGAAAATCCTTTAAAATCACTGGAAATGTAGAAACCTCTTTCTCGGCTCACTTTTCTTTAAAAGTATTAGAATTCCCATTTTCCCAAAATCACCGTAAAACATAAAATGGAGGAAATTCATAAATAAAGGAGAAACTAATTAAAATCTATCGCATGCATTATATTTAAAAATAAAGTCCACTCACAGTACTTATTGCGACCTTCTTCCTGCTCGGAAAGCCCCTCGAGCGAAAACCTCGAACTAACCACGTAGTCGAGCCCGTCTCACGTTCGACCAGAGACTGTACAAATAAACCAATATATTAGTCTTCCTATAGTTGACTTGGTCTTTTCCTAGTTTGACTAGGAAATCCTATTTGACCACGTGTTGACCATGTTCCTTTATTTTAACAGTTTTTCAATCGATACACTTAAATCCGACTATCGACTCGAAGTTTGGTTCCCGTTTACGCCACCTTAGCATAAGTATTTTTCTTACTAATTGTGAGTCGATATGTCGATAATGAAATTATCCGATTGTTTTTCCACGATCAACCTGACATTTCCGTCAATAGGAGTCAACATCTTCCTCAACCACTAGAGTGGTCAACAAACTTATAATTCTCGTACTTCACTAATTAACTTCAAAACCTTTAACTGAATACTACCTTTTCTTTAACCTTTTCAACGCAATTTAACATCTTCTCATAAATGGAAACCTTCCAAAAAGGGGAAAGTTTCCCAAAGTAGAAAGTTTCCTAAATTGGTAAGTCTTCTTTAAAATGGGAAGTTTCCCAAAATGGAAACTTCCTACTCACGTCCAATTTTTCCGTAATTAACCCAATTACAATTCACTGACACTTTTCGACTCAAAGCTTAACAGGGGAAATGATTTCTACCTCTTCGGCATTCTGCCAGATTCCGGTCAACTTGCCGGAATTTTGCCATAACTTCCCTGTTTCCTCCGATTCACCAAGTTATCGACCACATGCACCAAAAACGACACAATTCAACAACAATTCCAAGCATGAAACAGAACCAACAGAGCAACAACACACAACATAGTACAAGAATTAACCACAACACAGTAACCCAAAACACGAATCTTACCTTCAATTCTGTCCCAAAACCAAACCAGCAGCTTCTCAGCCTCCTCCTTACTGGACAGCCGACCTGCAGCACCTCAAAACCTTGTAACAGCTACCACACTCGACAACCCTCCCTAACACAGCCGCCCAACCACCAACGGTGGCTGCCAACCACCCTCTTGAATCAAATCCTTCCCAAAAAAGTATGAAATTAATATCAAAATCTTCCTCTCATCATGTAGAACACTTTGATGTAATACATGAAGCCCAAATCGAACCCAAAAACTCAAGAATAAACAAAAACAGTCGAACTCTCCAAGAACTAAAAAAAACCAGATTTCACCTTTTTAATTCGAAAATCTCACCTCAAATCGAATTGGTTCAACCTGTTTAGAGGGATGGCTATGCGAGTTGAGGGCTGCAAAACCCAAGAAAAATCTCGGCGAACAGTGGCCGCACGACGGAGTTCCAACCGGAGCTCCGATTCGCCCAGTCCTCGAGACACCGCTCTCACCTTGGGTCGAAACGAGTCACATGGTAGGTATGGAAATGTCGAGGAGGAAGAAAGGAACCCGATGCCGTCAGTCTCGCAGAAAACCGTCGCCGGACGACAGAGATATTGGTGAAAAACCGATTCGGGTCGGGTTCGGGTCGCCGGGTTTACGGGTCGCGTCTGAGGGAATCGAGAGAGCTCGGTAAGTTTCTGATGTCCTACTCTAAATGGTAAGTCCTATTTATACCTCAACACCAGAATAGTAACTTCCCATTTTTTTACCATAACTTCCTCATACGAACTCCGATTTGGGCGTGCTACGTGTCCACGAACTCGTAACGACGCCCTCTACAACTTTTAAGAAGAAAGTTTTCCCGAATTTCCGAATTAACGAAAAGTCAACTTTATGACCTCTCACGATAAAACAGTTAGTACAAAATGGTTAAAGATCAAGGTAATTTGAGTAGTAACCGATCGTAAATTGATTCTAGAACCGGGATGTGACATAAATAAACTCTAGATGTGTCGAAAAATTAATAAAATAAATCGAGGTCTCACATAGAAATTTATAGTGAGAATATTTATTTTTAAAAACTAATAAAGTGAAAATTTATAACAAACTAAACTAGACATCAACAACTCTATCCGTTCTCAAAGTCTCATTCTCTTATTTTTTAAAAACCAATAAAGTGAAAATTAGAAACAAACTAATGACTTTGGTTGCCCTCTAAGACTAACTAGACATCAACAACTCCATTCTCAACCTCAAAAGTCACCAATTCTCAAATCTGCCTGTCTCCACACATCAAGTTTCCAAGTCCCACATCGATCCGCCCGTCTTGCCACTTTCCCAACCGTCGACTACTCTCTCAATCGTCGGGAAGTCCGGGATACTCTCTCAATCGCCGACCCCGCGAGCCACATGCTGCAACTTACTCGACCTCTAAATTTAATCTTTATATTAATTTGTGGGATCAAATGAAGTGATTGCGATGAAATAATTGTTAATTGTGATTATTGGAGAATGCTGTCCTGTCTTAGCCATTCTTCCGTAACAATTTTACTTGGAAGGACTATTCGATTGTGATTTGTTAATTTATTGTTGTATTGAATTGTTGATTGTGATCTGTTGTAACGGTTGCAGGTGGTGATTGATAATTTTGAAGTTGCGGGGTCTGTTACGTCTCTCATATCTAGACTGCGTTTTTTTTATAATCAAAATTTCTCATAGCATCAAAATTTGTTGTAATTATTTGTGCTACAATTAATCCGAGTAACAATTTCACTCCGGTTCCGCCACTGATAAAATCTGGATGGAGTTTCCCAGAGGAAGCTCACGCCGAGACATTTCAAGATTTGCTGGAGCCCTTTCAGTTTCCTTGTGGACAAATGCCTCCACAATTCCAAACAATGACTGATTATTTGCTGGGCTAAAACATGACACCATTAGCACCTTCGAGAATGAGAGAGAAAAGACACATGAACTGAGCCTGAATGGGATTTTCTTTCTCCGGTGTTGATGCCTTCAGAAAAAATTATTTTATTCGTGACTTCCTCCTTTTACGTTCGAAAACACAACGCCGTTCACAATTGCTAATCCAATACATAAATTTGAACCTAAAATCTGAATATATCACTTCAGCACAATAATGGTTACAAATGGAACCTCCAGCTCCCATGATGCACAAGAGAGCTAATTACATTCTCATCCCCGAAGTGTTGCTCGAGGGACAGCAGGTAAACCCAATTCGTCCTCAGCCTGCAAACATTTGTTTGTAAAGAATTAGCAATTAAAAAGTGAGAATGATGAAAGGCATGGAGTACCATGAAGCTGTTTTAACTATGCATAAACTGGATTAGAGCGTATACCTGGCCATTGGATCTTCCGGCTGGAACTGCTGCATGTCCTATGGGTGCTGAAGGCAAATTGAGCTCTCCATCTAAATCAGATTCCCGATCAGGTTGGAGATAGGATGGTACCCCATCAGATTCAGTTTCCATGCCCATGTCTGCTTCTAGAGCATCCAACTCTGCACACAAAATTGAGTAAACAGGTAAGGACAGAACAAGAATGTTTCCCAGACAAACAACAAAAATAGGGCATAAGAATGGTCAGATTATATTACAAACTGATCATAAGATGAACACAGCAGGTTCCTCTACCCTATATCCCCAAAGTATGAATTCGAGAAATGTCACACATCCAGATTATACCAATGTTCCTCTACCCTACATCCCCAAAGTCTGAATTCGAGAAATGTCACACATCCAGATTATACCAATAATGCAAAAAGTTCGTACTTAGATGATTAACTTCACAAAAGCCATTTTCAAACATAAAACAAAAAGATTGCTGCTTTGAACATGCACCGTAACTGACATATATTAGGCATTTGACATGATTCCAAGCTTACCACCCATAAGTTCCTCCTCATCGATGTCATCAGGAACACTATAGCTTCTACCAAGTGTCTCTTGAATTTCATTACTTACATCCATCAGGTCCATCATTTCATCTTGCAAATTCTACAGACATAAAGACCATTCGCAGTTAAAATATACTTTCACTGTAGCTAGCATGAAAATAAATAGAAGCAAACACCTGAACAGATTACTGACATCAATATCTTGAATCTTAACAGATTTCATCATTCCTTTCAATTCCTTGTTCGCAGATTTCAGAGCTGTCATCTGCATAAAATAAACCACAAAGTCGATCAGCATACCAAACTGTAAAATGCAAAAATAGCCTCCTGGAAACGTACATGGATACCAAGAATGAGTCTTGCAGAACCTAAGACACATGATTACATAAGCTTAATTAAAGACCCTCCCCAGGTTCAAACGGTCCATCTACCTCTCATGGGGTAGGAAGCAGGTTCCAATCAGGTTACAGAAAAAGCTCCGTCTCAACATCCTTGATGTGTACCCATTGGGACTCTACCAAGAAAAAACAACTTTAAGGTGAATAAACCATAGCCCCAGTGCAGCTACAGTGACTCTTAACAGTTTTTTAATCTAAGCAGACAAATCCGAGTATCCCTCAATTTTGGAATCTTTAGGCATCTTATGTAAAGAAACAAACGAGACTAGGTAGCATACCCAAGCTCTCAAGGCCAGAGGGGTTACTTGCTCAAAAAATTGGACAGGAAAAAAGATCCAGTGTCCAACCTTTACTAGACGCTAACTTTTAGTATCTTACATTTAAAAAAGTATCCCGTGTTCTTACCCCGACCTAAAATTGGTATTAGGTATTTCGTTTGAAGTGACCAAATTCAACTCCCATGAACCAATTTTAGGTCAAGGTAAGAAAGTGAGATACCTTTTTAAATGTAAGATACTAAAAGTTAGCTTCTCGAAAAGGTCGGAAACTATTTGGACTTTTTATCCAATTAGACAACCAAATAGTAAAACTTAAAAAATTTAAAATTTAAAAAGGTATTTAAAAAACTCAACTGCATGCAGAAAATAGATAATTTCATCCAAACAAAAAATGGTAGTTGAATAATTTGCAAAAACAACTTTACTGGCACATGGATTCAAGAACCTTATATTTTCTCTCACATACTAATAGAAAAGATAAGTAGAAAGAAAGCATAACGACTCCACAGACAAGAGGCAGGCAAAAACAAAGAAGACAACTTGAAAAGAAGAGAGCTCTGAGAGAGAGAGACCAGCCTAATTTCCAGCACCTATCCGGTTCATCAGAAATATGGAAGAATCACTAAAAGAATTACTAATCCATAATACAGACCAACTAATGGTATCAAGGTATTATAAGAACCCTAGGTCTAGCTCCTTGAAATATTCTAGTTCAAAATTAGGTAGTTCGTTTGAAGTGACCAAATTCAACTCCCATGAACCAAGGACATGACCTAATGGACCCATCCTCCTTCCCAAGGTGACTTCATAAAACAATCATATGATAGTCTTTTATGAAGTAACTTACACCTATTTGTTCAACTTGTTTCTCAGTAGAAGCCATTCTTCAACTTTCTTCTCTCTGATTTTTTTTGGGTTCTTTTTCTTTAAAGAAAAAAAAATCAAAAATACAAAAAAAAACCTGAAAAAAGGCAGCCACATTCCATGTCCATCTCATCAGCCACACACTGATTCTAGCTCTATAATTCAGCACGAACACTGCACAACTGACGTTTTTACATTTCGTAAATCAATAAAATTTGATCACTTTTCAGCATGAAGTCATTTCTCATTGACAGAGGATTTCTCAACCCTCAAATAATGGTTGCTGTATTTTTCCCAAACTAATCGATACTACCAGCTCCATCAGTGATCCACGTTTCCTAGTCTTGAATAGCATTAACCCAGCAGATTAGTACTTGAATGAAAACCTGGAGTATCGTATTAATATTTGCTCGCTCAAGAAGCCCATCTCATAAGTATCATAGACAGTAACCTACTCCTAGAGAATCTTCTTGGTCACCTAAGGCAACAGTTGAAGCAAGCATCAACGATATTTGGGTCCTCACGGTATGGGATTTGACCTCTCACTCTAATCCTAACAACCACTCACCAAAACGTTTCATCATGATTGGTTCCACTTAAGCGTATCAAGGATATAACATATATACAAGGATGTTAAGAAGGGGAAAACAGCACATACAGTTTGCTGAGCATCTTTGATACCCTCAGAAGCAAAAGCAACTTGATCGAGGTTAAATGTCTGATTATAGAGCATGTCACGCTGTCCTTCATACATTCGCTTTTGCTTGAGAACCCTCATGGTTCTGGCCTTTACGGCTTCCTGGGCAGGGCCGGGCCTTGTCTTCTTGATCTGCTCTTTGTATCGATTCAGTTCCACATCAAGCTTCTTGATCTTCTCGTCCACTGTATCCCCTCTTTTATTGATCTGTTTGTTTCCAAAATTAATTGATTATCACAATGAATCGAAACCCTATAAACAATTGAATTGAATTCAACTAACAGAGAGAGAAAAGAGAGCGAACCCTGTCGGAGGCATCTCCAATAGAAGGAGGAGGCTCCTTGTCTTTCTTGGCGCCAAATACCCTCTTCATGTGATCTGCTAATAAACGCAAGTGTGATTGTACGCGTTAAAAGACTTCGGTGATATATATAGAGGACGGATCAGAAGCGGATGTGTCCCACGCGTCCGCCCTAGAAGTTGTTTGCGGGTGTCCCACGCGCGTATCATCCACTCTTCTGTCTTTTTTTGGTCTTCTTCCCCAATCTCTCTCTTTCTTTGAACCCAGAATTGGAGCTAGACATACTTCACTGTGGGTTTGTGATCCATCTTCTCCTTCTCTCTCAATATCTATTCATGAACTGGATTAGAACATGTCCATTACTTTTGATATATATTTATTAATCATACCAAATTTTCTATTTTTATTCTGTGTTTTTGTGTTTTTTTAAATAATGAGCTGATGTGACTTTAAGCCTTTATTAATGAAACTGTTAAATACAAAAAGGACATTGAGCCTAAACCTCTTATTTCAAAGAGCTGAAATAATATCAGAGACTTCTACAATACTTATGTTTTCAAACATGCATCAAATAGCAAAAAACACTACCCTAATAACGATCTATTTGTTTTGATATAGCAGTGATATCTTGAAAAGCACAGTAGATATGCAATACTCTTACACATCCAAATATGCAATTATACAACAGCTTCCTAGCTATGTTGCTGCTAGAAAATTAATCCCACAACACTCAACTTCACCCTGTCACTAGGCAACAACGACCATTTGACGAAGTAAGAAACTCGCCGCCTACCTAGAGCAGACAAGACATAAAAAGTGCACACGCAGACACATAACCCGACTCGTCTTGCACAACTAAAGGCAAGAACTTATTACACGCTTCAGGCGTGACATATCTAAATAACAAAAGAACTTGACAACTGAAAATAACATAGGTAATACCTGACGTAATAATTGGACCCAAAATACACCTACTGCCCATAAAAGGCCCGCACGCAGCCTACAAGCCCAATAGGCCAAACCAGCAAGTGGCCCAAAAGTGCACACGCAGAGGGTTCATGCTAGCATGCAATACATAACCATATCCTTTAAAATCCTTTAAAAACCTCGTGGTAAAATAAATCGAAAACCAAGTCAAAACTCCATGACTTTACCCCAAATACATTGGATTTAAAACATTTTCAGGAACCCGAAACCGGTTCTCTGACTTTACTTTAAAATCCTTAAATCCAAGAGCCAAGTTTCCCCTTTTTAAAATAATCCCCCTCCATAACCCAAAATGGTGATAACAGTAAAATCATATTCCGGGAAAATCCTTTAAAATCACGAGAAAGGTAGGAACCTCTTTCCCGGCTCACTTATCTTTAAAAAGTATTAAATTCCCATTTTCCCAAATCACCATAAAACTTAAAATGGAGGAATTCATGAATAAAGGAGAAATTAATTAAAGTCTATTGCATGCATTATATTTAAAAATAAAGTCCACTCACAGTTGCCGTTAAGTCTGCCGGCTACCAGAAGGCTGCTCAGCTCGAGCTCCCCCATGTCCTGTTCAAAATACACAATTAGGTCTTGGTCCCACAATTAAAGTAAGGGCAACAACAATAAATCTCTACCCTTAACGTTTATTCTCAACCACCTCTAGAAAAAACGTGGGGAGTCTGCCTCAAATACCCCATTAGCGTAAAAACCCTTAATTACACCCTCACGCCTAGCCGGTACTACCTAGACGACCGGTTGTCATTTAATTACCCAATTAATAATCCAAACCTTTCAAAAATACTAACCGTATCAAATAAATCTCGAAAAATAGAAACCACCATTCAACGGCCTTCTCTTAATTTTTACAATTTAATGGAAAGAAAAACCACCCAAAAGGTGGCGGCGGCCGGCAGTGGATTCCGGCAAAACTCCGGCGACCTTCGATAGCCACCAAATTTTACCAGTAGCTTCGTCTCGTCAATTGGAACCACTTCCTAGTTCAACTCAAAGGCCAAATCAACAAAAATTCCAAGAACCCGAAAAAAATTCAATTCAATCCTTCAATTCTCCCTACACACTTCGAATCAAGCTACCAAATTCTAGGGGATTATAGTACTCAACAAGCCCAGCAAAACCATATAAAGAACTCACCGAGAAGTGGCCTAAGGAGGGAGAAATCCGGTGTCGATGAACAGTTTTTTGGTTGCACCTTCTCGCCGTGATTTCTCCCTAACGGTGGCGAGTTAGCTCCGTTCTCCACCACCAACTTCAAGGCGACCCAGCAGGCTTCAATTTGACACCAAGCACTCGCCCTAACTTCGTCGGACGGAGGAGAAATCCGGTGATGAAATCCGGCGAAAAAACTGTCGGGTTTCAGAGGATTTCGACAGTGAACAGTAATTTTCCTACTTTTTGACTTTTCACCGTTTTACCCCAGTAAACCACTATATATAGACTTTTCACCAAATAGTAACTTTTGTTTTTTGACCACAAGTTCTTCATACGAACTCCGATTTAAGCGTGCTACGTGTCCACAAACTCGTAACGACGCCCACTACAACTTTCATGAAGAAAGTTTTCTCAAATTCCTGACTTAACGAAAAGTCAACTTTGTGACCTCTCACGGTAAAACGGTTACTACGAAAATGGGTAAAGATGAAGGTAACTTGGGTAGTAACCGACCGTAAATTGATTCTAGAACCGGTATGTGACAATTCTCCCTCCATATAAAAATTTCGTCCCCGAAATTACGTACCTGTGAGACCCCGATAATTTTATTTAATTTTCCGACATATTTTATTTAATTTTTACGTTAGGACACACGTCGTCACATGCGTGAAAGTATTTACGGAATATTTTCTGGCACTTCACGTATTTTTCGTACAACTTTTACGATTTAAATTTGACGTTTGGTTGTTTTTAAATAGTTTTCGAAAAAGAATTTGGTTTGGTAAATTATTTTGAAAGTGAGATTAAATCGTGGCCGTTGGTTTCTTTTTAAAAACCCTATCACCTTATCTCATCTCCTTATCTCTTCTTATCCACTCCTTTTTCTCCTTTTCTTCTTTCCCCTTTCCTTTCTCCTTCACTTTCCTTTTCTGTCTCTCCCTCACTGAAACTCCCTCCCTCCTGCTCTCGACCCAGCAGCTCAGCTGCTCCCTCCATCCGTGCGCGTCGGCACTCACCGCCGCCACCAGTCGGCTCGCATTGCACCTGCGACCTCGCTCAAGCCACCAGCGACGCCAGCGCCGCCCAACAGAGGGAGGAAAACTCGAGAACACTGTGCAGAGGAGATCGAACTGATCCAGAGCGTTTGAGGAGCAAGGAAGCTCCCAAGCACCACCATGAGCTGCCCAGGAGCAAGGAGGAAGGAGGAGAAGGCCAGGGGAGCTCCGCCGGAGGGGTTCTGCCGAAAAACCAGGGAGGAAGCTTCAAGGTAAAATCTCGAACTTTTCTTCTGTTTGAGGTGTTGTTGGATAGCCTAGGGTGTGTAGAAGGAGGAAAGAGGAGCCAAAGGACTCGATTTGGCCGGAAAACCGACCTATTCCGAAGACACAGTCGATCAGAAACCGGCAAGGTAAAAACCAGAGTTTTTACCGTGTCAGTTTCACTTTTACAGTTTTACTCAGGGGTAAAGTTACCAAATTACCTCTGACATATTAAATAATTACATTTACTATTTTACTGTTTACTTTTACTGTTTTACTGTTTACCTTTACTGTTTTACCCTGTTTACTTTTATTGTTTTACCTTTTACTGCTATTCACCTATTGACTTTGACCGTTGACTTTTACTATTTCAAAGTTGACTTTTGACTTTTATCGTAGAACACCTACTTTTACGTTTTCGATCACTACGGGTAAATGTTTTAAAGGCTTTTGTTTTACAAACGTGGCAAAACGACGTAAGTACTGAATAAGAAATAATCCTGATTTCTCGTCGGTTCGAGAATCGGAGTGTTAAATAAGTTATACCTTAATGTTAGAAAGATAAACAAAGAATGTTTATCAAGTCATAATCGTAGATAGAAAATCCTCGAATTGCATATACCTGACTCTCATTGTTATCTCACCCACAGACTCAGGTGCACATCGACGTTGGCTTCAGGAGGACCAGGAGTTGGAGCGCAGCCAGCTGTATCAGCATATTAGGTAGTAGGGGGCACGCCCAATGGGTGAGCCAAAACCCTCCCGGGTTGGTGGCTATTCTTTACTTATATATAAAAGTATAGCTGCATCGTTTTATTATATGACCACAGCATTTGGCGTGCGTGTGTGCGTTTGGATCAAAAGAGTAGCACCGTTGTCCTGATTTCCGGTGCTTGGCCTGCGAGCGACGGGACCTAGTGTTTAGACTACGCTTCCCACGGTGTCGATGACCGTGAACTTCCGGAGGGGCAATGCCCTGTTTATTTTAATTATCCCACTTACGCTCGTCTCGCACAGAGTTAAGCGAGACGTAAGTGCGGTGCGTTGTTACGAGAGATTAGTTGGGCATTAGCTGTAAATGGATGCTCTCGCTACTATTCGTTTATCGACGCATAGGTAGTTGACCCCGGTTTGCTGTGAAGACAAACCCGCGATATTCGGTCATGTGGATCCTGAGAGTTCTTTCGTATGTGGTCAACATGTTTTACTCGAGCTTTGCATGGGTGGCTATTGCATATGTTTTAAATGCCCTGGACGTATTACTATACGTTTTACACTTATGTAAACTATATGTTTTGTCATGGGTTTTAAACCCTGACTTGGTTGGCTTTGGGCCCCATTTGGGTTAGCGAGGACGAGTTGCTCACCCCTACATCTTTTCAGGTCTTCATCACCCATCTTTGGAGGAGCTGGACTAGGAGCTCGTGGAGCAACGTCGGTCATCGTGCACTTCTACTTTCGGGGACACCCGTTCTGGTGTGGGCTCCATATCTTATGATTTCTGTCTTATGATTTCCGTATTTGATAGTCTTAAATAATCTGTTGCGTACTTTGAGACATCATTCGGGCTTGTTATTTCCGAGACCTTTTTCCTTTATTTATATTTGTCTCGGGTATTTTCATTTGTTACCTTCCGTTTGTAAAATAATTGTATGCTATTCTGCACATTTGTCATTTCATATTTGACTCTCATATTATTTGTGTGCTGGTTATTTCTTTTATAGCCTTATGGTTTCGATCCGGAGGGTTATTAATACGTCCAAAGACGTATTGATTTCTCTCTAGACCGGGATCACGGCGGTTACCGTCGTGTTCTGGGGCCGGAAATAGTCTCGGGATGTGACAGTAATTACTTGGTATCAGAGCATCGTTTTGGTACGTTCCGTGTCATTGATGTACGACCAATTGGATTTTCTAGTCGTATACTTCGAGTTGTTAGTGAGCAATGCGGATGTCATTGCATGATCTCATGAAGTAATCTTTAATACGGAAATCAAAAGTTCATTCATGTTCCGGTAGTTGACATCCTCATTATCTTTATTTACTGGACATTGATTCAGTGACTAATCTTGTTTCTTTTTCTGAATCAGTCACGATGCCACCTCGCCGTGAGATGGATGAGGTCACACGAGCGTTTCGTGCTATGGGAAATGCTCCACCCCTTACTCCACAGGACCTAGAGCTAGAGAGGAGGTCTAGCTGTTTATCGAGTTTTCTGAAAGTTAGGCCACCTAACTTTACCGGCCTTACAGAGGCCGTTGATGCCGAGATCTGGTTGAAGCACATCAAGAAGCTACAGAGGACAATCAATACCCCTGTAGAGTATCGAGTTGCCCTTGCAGTCCACTGCCTCACTGGAGAGGCTGACAGTTGGTGGGAGACCATTGCGGACCGACACGATGCTGATCAGATGCCCTAGGAGCAGTTTGAGGAGCTGTTCTATGACCAGTACCTTCCCTCGGTTCTGAGAGATCAGAAGATGACTGAGTTCTTCAACCTGACCCAGGGGAGCTTGACGGTCCATGAGTACGTGGTGCGGTTCACTTCATTGCTGAAGTATGTCCCAGGTCTCACCGAGAAGGTGAAGGCCCAGAGGTTTGAGTTTGGTCTCTGGGATTCTATCCGTCGCGAGTTGCTCTCCAACACTACTCGCACGTATCAGGAGAATGTTAGTGCAGCCTACAAGATAGAGAGTGACCAGATGACACACTTTCGGGCTAGAGATGGACAGGGTAGCGGATCTCACCCTCGGAACAGGGACAGGAGGACATCTAAGAAGAGCAACAGAAGGACTTTTGGCGGAAACGCCAGTTCTGGTAGCAGTGGTAGTGGGTCCTCAGGCGGCCGGTCAGCACCCTACACTTGCTACAGCTGCGGTCAGCCAGGACATACCCGTTGGCACTGCCCCAACAGAGACCGTGACATGACTTCATCTTCAGGTTCCTCTAGCCGTATCCAGCCACAGGTTCAGCAGCCTTACCAGCAGGCATCGCAGCAGCAACCTTATCCACAGGTTCCTCAGCAGCAGCAGTATCAGCAGGGCTATCCGCAACAGCAGTATCAGCAGGCCTCCCAGCAGCAGCCTGTCCCGAGTCAGGGTAGTCAGGCCAGCCAGGGTTCACGTACCAGAGGTCGGAGTGGACGTAATGCAGGAGGACGTGGGCAGGTCTATGCATTTGCAGGAGGGCAGCTTGCTCTTGACACGTCGACAGCTCTAGATGGTACGATTATTGTTTCTAACTAGAGGCTAGAGTTTTGTTTGATACAGGAGCTTCACATTCCTTCATTGCCACTTGGTTTGCTGATGCATTGGGACTAGAGTCTGAGTCCACGGGTAGTACATACTGTTTCAGCTCTGCCCTTGGGAAGGGGGCAGCTACAGATAGGATCTTTCGTAAGTGCCAGCTGCTAGTTAATGAAGGGAAGTTACTAGCAGATGTTTACCCACTAGACATTGAAGGGTATGATTTGATCCTTGGAATGGATTGGTTGGAGAAGTATCGAGCTCTCATTGATTGTGAGAAGAGAACAGTTACAGTGAGGACTCCAGGCAAGGATAGAGTTATGGTGATCAGAATGGACGAACGACTCACACAGCCGAGTCCACTCCTGCGACCATGTTTCCGTGAGAGGAGGACTTTGACTTGCTACAGTATCGTGAGATCGACAAAGGAGACAGGTGGATCCAGTGGTGACAGATACATTCCGGTAGTTGATGAGTATCCCGGGGTGTTTCCTGAAGATTTACCTAGTTTACCGCCACATCGTGAGGTTGAGTTTCAGATCGACTTGGTCCCAGGAGCCACGCCGATTTCGATTCCACCTTACCGTATGGCCCCAGCAGAGTTACAAGAGTTGAAGCTACAGTTGGAGGATCTTATGAGCAAGGGTTTTATCAGGCATAGTTCGTCACCGTAGGGAGCACCGGTGTTGTTTGCCAGAAAACATGATGGGACCCTTCGACTCTGTATAGATTATCGAAAGTTGAACAGTGTCACTGTGAAGAATAAGAATCCACTTCCGAGAATTGATGATTTGTTCGATCAGCTTGCAGGAGCTCAGTTCTTTTCTAAGATCGATATGAGGTCTGGTTATCATCAGCTTCGAGTACGAGATGGTGACATAGAGAAGACAGCTTTCCGTACACGGTATGGACACTTCGAGACACAAGCAGAGCATGAGTATCATCTTCGCACCATAAGGGACGTCAGTGGAGCGTCAGTGATGATGGACTTATCAGGTATAAGTGGAGCGTCAGTGATGATGGACTTATCAGGTATAAGGGACGTGTCTTTGTCCCTAGTGATGATTACATCCAGAAACTTGTGTTGGATGAGTCACACCGGACCAGTTTCACCATGCATCCTGGAACTACAAATTAAAGATGTATCAGGACATGAAGCGTCAGTTTTGGTGGAAAGGCATGAAACAGAGTATTGGGGAGTATGTAGCTAGATGTGATGTGTGCAAGCAAGTAAAGGCAGAGAACAGGCATCCAACATGACTTCTTGAGCCTTTAGCAGTTCCACAGTGGAAGTGGGACAATATCACCATGGATTTTGTCACCGGCCTACCCCGGTCACGGGAAGGTCATGATGGGATATGGGTGATAGGTGATAGGTTGACGAAATATGCACACTTTCTACCTGTCAAGATGAGCTCACCTACTCAGTACTTTGCAGATTTGTATATTTGTGAGGTGATCAGACTTTATGGGATACCAAAGAGCATCATTTCAGACCGTGACCCACGTTTCACTTCCAAGCTCTGGAAGTCATTACAGAAAGAGTTGGGCACCGAGTTACATTTGAGTTCAGCTTATCATCCTCAGACGGATGGACAGTCCGAGCGTACGATTCGTACCTTGGAGGACATGCTTCGAGCCTGCATAGTTGATTTTGGTGAAAAGTGGCATGAGTGCCTGTCACTTGCAGAATTTGCTTATAATAATAGCTACCATCGTAGCATTGGTATGGCTCCATTTGAGGCACTATATGGTCGAACATGTAGGTCCCCTACGTTTTGGTTGGACAGAGAGGACAAGGTTTTACTTGGTCCTGATGTGATACAGGAGACTTCAGAGAAACTTCCGATTGTCCAGGAGAGGCTTAGGGCAGCTGTCGCATCCCGGGACTATTTCCGGCCCCGAAACACGACGGTAACCACCGTGATCCCGGTCTAGAGAGAAATTAATACGTCCTTGGACGTATTAATGACCCTCCGGATCGAAACCACAAGGCTATAAAAGAATTAACCAGCACACAAATAATATGAAAGTCAAATATGAAACGACAAATGTGCAGAATAGCATACAATTATTTTACAAGCGGAAGGTAGCAAATGAAAATACCCGAGACAAATATAAATAAAGGGAAATGGTCTCGGAAATAACAAGCCTGAATGATGTCTCAAAGTACGCAACAGATTATTCAAGAATACCAAATACGGAAATCATAAAACAGAAATCATGAGATATGGAGCCCACACCAGAACGGGTGTGCCCGAAAGTAGAAGTGCACGATGACCGACGTCGCTCCACTAGCTCCTAGTCCAGCTCCTCCAAAGATGGGTGCTGTAGACTTGAAAAGATGTAGGGGTGAGCAACTCGTCCTCGCTAACCCAAATGGGGCCCAAAGCCAACCAAGTCAGGGTTTAAAACCCATGAGAAAGCATATAATTTACATAAGTGCAGAACGTATAGTAATACGTCCAGGGCATTTAAAAACATATGCAATAGCCACGCACGCAAAACTCAAGTAAAACATGTTGACCACATAAGAAAGAACTCTTAGGATCCACATGGACGAATATCTCGGGTTTGTCTTCACAGCAAACCGGGGCCAACTACCTATGCGTCTATAAACGAATAGTAGCGAGAGCGTCCATTTACAGCTAATGCCCAACTAATCTCTCGTAACGGCGCACCGCACTTACGTCTCGCTTAACTCTGTGCGAGACGAGCGTAAGTGGGATAATTAAAATAAACAGGGCATTGCCCCTCCGGAGGTTCACGGTCATCGACACCGTGGGAAGCGTAGTCTAAACACTATGTCCCGTCGCTCTCAGGCCAAGCACCAGAAATCAGGACAACGGCGCTACTCTTTTGATCCAAACGCACACACGCACGCCAAATGCTGTGGTCATATAATAAAACGATGCAGCTATACTTTTATATATAAGTAAAGAAAAGCCACCAACCCGGGAGGGTTTCGGCTCACCCATTGGGCTTGCCCCCTACTACCTGATATGCTGATACAGCTGGCTGTGCTCCAACTCCTGATCCTCCTGAAGCCAACGTTGATGTGCTCCTGAGTCTGTGGGTGAGATAACAATGAGAGTCAGGTATATGCAATTTGAGGATTTTCTATCTACGATTGTGACTTGATAAACATTCTTTGTTTATCTTTCTGACATTAGGGTCTAACTTATTTAACACTCCGATTCTCGAACCGGCGAGAATTCAGGATTATTTCTTATTCAGTACTTACGTCGTTTTTGCCACGGTTGTAAACCAAAAGCCTTTAAAACATTTAACCGTAGTGATCAAAAACGTAAAAGTAGGTGTTCTACGGTAAAAGTCAAAAGTCAACTTTGAAATAGTAAAAGTCAACGGTCAAAAAGTCAACTACAATGTCAACCAGTGAATAGTAAAAGTCAACGGTCAAAATCAACCGGTGAATAGTAAAAAGTCAACAGTAAAAAGTAAACAGTAAATAGTTAAAGGTAAAACAGTAAAAGTAAACAGGGTATAACAGTAAAGGTAAACAGTAAAAAATTAAATATAATTATTTAATCTGTCAGGGGTAATTTGGTAACTCTACCCCTGGGTAAAACTGTAAAAATGAAACTGACAAGGTAAAAACTCTGGTTTTTACCGTGCCGGTTTCCGATGGACTGTGTCGCCGGAATAGGTCGGTTTTCCTGCCAAATCGAGTCCTTTGGCTCCTCTTTTCTCCTTCTACACAACCTAGGCTATCCAACAACTCCTCAAACAGAAGAAAAGATCGAGTTTCGTACCTCACACTTCCTCCCTGGTTTTTCTGGCAAAACCCCTCTGGCGGAGCTCCGCTGGCCTTCTCCTCCTTCCTCCTTGCTTCTGGGCAGCTCCTGGTGGCGCCTGGGAGCTTCCTGGCTCTTCAAACCCTCTAGATCACTTCGATCTGCTCTGCACAGTGATCCTGAGTTTTCGTCCCCTGCTGGGAGGCGCTGGTGGCCTGGGCAAGGTCGCCGGGGCGAGGCGAGGAGGATGGAGGCGGCAGTGAGTGTCGACGCGCGCTGGGGCGGTGTGCCTGGGTGGCTCTGTCGAGCTGCTCGAAGAAGAAGGAGAGAGTCTCGAAAAGGAAAGAGACCGAAACAGAAAGTGAAGGAGAAAGGAAAGAGGAAAGAATAAAAGGAGAAAGGAGAGGTGGAGAGAAGAGATAGGAGGATAAGGAGATGAGATAGGGTTTTTTTAAAAAAAAACTAACGGCCACGATTCAACGATCGAATCAACGGCCACGATTTAATCCCACTTTCAAAATAATTTACCAAACCAAATTCTTTTTCGAAAACTATTTAAAAACAACCAAACGTCAAATTTAAATCGTAAAAGTTGTATGAAAAATACGTGATGTGCCAGAAAATATTCCGTAAATACTTTCACGCATGTGTCCTAACGTGAAGACGTTAGACAAAAATTTACGACGTACTGAAAAGTAATCGGAATTAAACCCTAAATGTGTTAGAAAATTTATGAAGTCTGCACACTTTCTACCTGTTAAGATGAGCTCACGTACACAGTACTTTGCAGATTTGAATATTAGTGAGGTGATCAGACTTCATGGGATACCAAAGAGCATCATCTCAGACCGTGACCCACGTTTCACTTCCAAGCACTGGAAGTCATTGCAGAAAGAGTTGGGCACCGAGTTACATTTGAGTTCAGCATATCATCCTCAGACAGATGGACAGTCCGAGCGTACGATTCGTACCTTGGAGGACATGCTTCGAGTGTGCATAGTAGAATTTGGTGAAAGTGGCATGAGTGTCTGTCACCTTCAAAGTTTGCCTATAATAATAGCTACCCCCGTAGCATTGGTATGGCTCCATTTGAGGCACTGTATGGTCGACCATGTAGGTCCCCTGCATGTTGGTTGGACAGAGAGGACAAGGTTTTACTTGGTCCTGATGTAATACAGGAGACTTCAGAGAAACTTCTGATTGTCTAGGAGAGGCTTAGGGCAGCCCAGAGTAGGAGCAAGTCGTATGCAGATACACGTCGGACACCCCTTGAGTTTGCAGTGGGAGACTTTGTGTACTTGAAAGTCAGTCCCCGCAAGGGAGTTAGACGATTTGGGGTTAAGGGGAAGTTGGCCCCAAGGTTTGTAGGGCCCTTCCAGATTGCTCAGAGAGTTGGATCCGTTGCATACCGGATTCACTTGCCACTAGGATTGCAGCATATACATGACGTGTTCCATGTCTCACAGTTACGTAAAAGCCCACCTGGAGCCCCACAGAATATTGTTTGGATTGATGTACAGCTGCGCAGCGATGCTTCTTACGAGGAGGGACCGTACCGCATCTTGGATCGTGATGTGAAGAAGCTCAGGAACCGTGAGGTTCCAGTTGTGAAAGTGCAGTGGGATCACCATAGTGAGGAAGAGGCTACTTGGGAGCTTGAGTCAGTCATGCGGCAGGCTCATCCACACCTCTTCTGATGTCAGGTAAATTTTGAGGACGAAATTCAATTTAAGGGGGGTAGAGTGTGAGACCCCGATAATTTTATTTAATTTTCCGACACATTTAGGGTTTAATTCCGATTACTTTTCAGTACGTCGTAAATTTTTATCTAACGTCTTCACGTTAGGACACACGTCGCCATATGCGTGAAAGTATTTACAGAATATTTTCCGGCAGTTCACGTATTTTTCGTACAACTTTTACGATTTAGTTTGACGTTTGGTTGCTTTTAAATTAATTTTTGAAAATGGATTTGGTTTTAAAATTCTTTTGGAAGTGTGGTTAAATCGTGGCCGTTGATTCGATCGTCGAATCGTGGCCATTCATTTTTCTTTAAAACCTAATCCTCCTATCTCTTCTCTCCACCTCTCGTTTTATTCTTTCCCTTTCTTCTTTTCTCCCTCACTTTCCTCTTTTTCTCTTTCCTCTTCTGTTTTTCTCCCTAAGCGGAAAGTCTCTCTCCTTCCTCTTCGACAACAGCTTAGCCCTCCCTCACCAGCGCGCGTCGAGCCTCACCGCCACCGCCATCGACTTCGCCTTGCCCCGGTGACCTTGCCCAGGCCACCAGCGACGCCAGCGCCGCCCAGCAACGAGGAGAAGAAGGAGAAACACTGTGCAGTCTAGATCGAAGCGCACTAGGTCTTTTGAGGAGCTAGGAAGCTCCCAGGCGCCACCAGAAGCCGCCCAGATCAAGGAGGAAGAAAGAGGAGGCCAGCAGAGCTCCGCCGGAGGAGTTCTGCCGGAGAAACAGTGGAGGAAGATCTAAGGTACAAAACTTTACCTTTTCTGAGGATTGTGATGTTGTTGGATAGCCTAGGTTGTGTAGAAGGAGGAAAAACAGGCCAAAGGGGGGGAGACTGGCACTTTCTCTCTCCTCTTCTCTCTTGTTTCTCTCTCTCTCCTCGACGGAGACTGTCTCGATCATGCCGCGCCGTCGCGCGTCTCCTCTCACCGCCACCACCTATCGACTCCTCCCTCCCTCCTCGTTCTATCCTAGTTATTCAAGCCCCTAGGTAGTGGAAATTAGTGGAGATCGGAGGATTGAGGATGAGCGGTTTTCGGGCGAAAACTCGCCGTTAAGGCGAGCGGACGGCGCGTGAAGGGTATGATTCGACTCCTCTCTTCTTTTCCTTCCATTCCATGCTTTTGTTATTCGATTTGGGATCGAGTTCTAAAAACCCCATTTCCTCTTTTGTATGATGTTTCTGGGTTTTGATGAGGACTCGTCGGCGAGCAAATTCTCGGGTTCTAGCGAGTTCCTTGAGTTACTAAAGGACTGTGTCGACACCCCTAGCATGTCACACCCCGAATCTTTTAAAGTTAATAAAAGTTATCTTCTATAACATCCCGTACCCAAAAGTTACCTTTCACAGAGATTCACGAGTTACCGAGGACTTTTAATTTCGATCGGTAATTCGATAAGTTATCGCTCGAGTTAATTTTCGAGTTTTTAAAAGTACTCCAAATACCTGAATTGATGACTCGATGTTGTAGTACGTGTCGACACGAGTCTCCCGGTATTTCCGGAATATTTTTCGGAGCTTCCGGCTAATTTCCGTGAATTTCTGAAGCTTATAGTAATTTCCAATTACTATTTCGGTAAAAAGGAGATTTACCATTTAACCTTTTTACTTTTCACCTTCTTTGGATCTGAACCGTTGGATCTTTTCAAGATTGAATCTCAACCGTTGATTTCTCTATAAATAGAGAAGAGAGGTTTGACCGAGTCAAACCTCCCCAAATCGGTCAACTCGAGCTCCCCGAGCTCCGTTTCGGCTCCTGCTGTCTTCCGCCCAACGCCGGCGATTCCGGCCACCACAGGGCGGCGGACCACTCCCATTCTCTTCCTCTCCCTCTCCTCTACAAAACCCCCTTACCAATTTCTTCAAGTATCCATTGTGGGAGAAGCTCGGCCGACGAGGAACTCGACTGTGCTCCGATCGAGTTTTCCGATTTCGGCCACGACTGAGAGCGCGAGTAGTGGTGACAGCTTCGCCTCGCCGTCCACAACCTCTCTATGGTCTCAGTTTCAAGAGAGGAGCTTTGGTGACAGAGGAAGGGAGGAGTGAAGGTGGCTCTACGTTTTCAGGCGAATTCGTGATGTTCTGGTAACCGGCGAAGACAAGTGAGGTATGGAAGATTATCTAATCCTCGAGCTCTACGTCTTCTGTAATTGATTTTGAGTTTGGTTGGGAGATGAAGAATTTGTGCTTTGGCAGTGGAGGACCGCCGTTCTTGGCACTGTGCACAACAGCGGCGGGGATGATGTTTGGTTCTAAATTGGCTCTGTTGTTATCAATTGAGGCTTTCTGAACATGATTTCTTGATGAAGGAGAAGGAATGGAGGTAAAGGCAGAGTTCCGGTGTTTCTGCCTCGGATCAATTTTGAAGGTAACTACTGTTACCTAGAGCTCATGTGTGTGTGTTCTTGATCAACTGTGTAATTACAGTGTGGTTGGTGTTGTTGTTACTTAAATTGTTGTTGTTGTTTGCATGTTGTCGTAACTTGGTAGATCGGAGGAAACGGGGAGGTTATGGCGAAATTCCGGCAAGATACCGGAATCCGACGAAGATTCTGGTGATGCAGTTGAACCGGCAGAATGCCGAAGAGGTAGAAACCGAATCCCCATTAAGCTTTGAGTCGAAAAGTGTCAGTTGAATCGTAATCGGGATATTTACGAAAATTGGACGTAAGTAGGAAGTTTCCATTTTTGGGAAACTTCCCATTTTAAGGAAGACTTACCAATTTAGGAAACTTTCCATTTTGGGAAACTTTCCCTTTTTGGAAGGTTTCCATTTATGAGGAGATGTTAAATCGGGTTGAAAAGGTTAAAGAAAAGGTAGAATTCAAGTTAAAGGTTTTGAAGTTAATTAGTGAAGTATGGAACTAAAAGTATGTTAACCACTCTAGTGGTTGAGGAAGATGTTGACTTCCATTAACGAAATTGTCAAGTTAATCGTGGAAAAACAATTGGATAATTTCATTATCGACTCACAATTAGTAAAGAGAAAATACTTATGCTAAAGTGGCGTAAACGAGAACCAAACTTCGAGTCGATAATCGGAAATAAGTGTAACGTTTGAAAAGCCGTTAAAAAGAAAGGAACTTGGTCGACTCTTGGTAAAATAGGAATTCCTGGTCAAACTAGGAAAAGACCAAGTCAACTGTGAATGACTAATATGATGATTTGTTTGTACAGTCTCTGGTTGAACGTGAGACGGGCTCGACTACGCGGTTAGTTCGAGGGTTTCGCTCGAGGAGCTTTCCGAGCGGGAAGGTCGCAATAGTACTGTGAGTGGACATTTGTTTTAAATTAAATTGCATGCTATATACTTTAATTTGTTTCTCCTGCATATATGATTTCCTCCATTTATATGTTTTACGGTGATTTGGGAAAATGAGATTTAAGGATTTAAAGGCAAACAAACCGGGAAAGAGGTTCATACCCTTCCCGTGATTATAAAGGATTTTCCCGGGGTATGTTATTCTTGATTATCACCGTTTTGGGATTATGGAGGGGAATGATTTTAAAAGGAGAAATTTGGCTCACGGATTTAAAGGGGTTTTCGATTTATTATTCCCACGAGGTTTTACAGGTTTACAGGTTTTACAGGTTTTAAAGGGACTTTGGAAAGGGAAAAGGATAAAGGGAAAAGGATTGTATGCTAGCATGGACCCTCTCCGGTTGAGCCGGTCAGTAGGCCTTCCCGGATAGAGCAGGTCGGGGACCCTCTTCGGTTGAGCTGGTCATTAGACCTTCCCGAATAGAGCAGGTCGGGGACCCTCTCTGGTGGAGCTGGTCACTAGACCTTCCCAGATAGAGCAGGTCAGGGACCCTCTCCGGTGGAGCTGGTCATTTGACCTTCCCGGATAGAGCAGGTCGGGATTTCTCGTGGATGAGGTTAACACCCCACATAATTGTTTATAAATGAGCCAAGGCATTATTTATGTTGTATTTGCATGCGGATTTTCTTAGAAATACTAAGAGGGAGGACATTAAAGGAATTTAGAGCTTTTATATTTTATATTTGTCCACTCACCCTGACAGTTTTTAAATGTTTCTCCCCTGGGCCCTTCGTTTTCAAATGCCCAGTGGTGCAGGGTTCTCGAGGGAGGTCGTGCGCGTACAAGAGTCGAGGCATAGTCGATCAGTCCGTTGCCGTTGAAATTCTTTAGGGTAATCATCTTAGTAGACTGCTTTGACTAACCCAGTATAACGAATTAAGTAGGTTAGGGAGTAGGATGCCTTCATGAGTCAGGATTTGTTGTTAGATACTCATGGAAGTGCTGAGTTGGAATGTAGGAAGGGTTGGCCATTTCAAGGGGGTTTCGGTAAGAAGTTCCCTTGAGGTGGTCCCCGCAGGATTTACTTCGAGTTAAAATTATTTAACTCGGGGTGGGTCCTGACATAGCAGCTGGAGCGGAGCAGGGAGGGACGGTTTGAGGAAGGAGGACCGAGGAGGTCACAGAGGTACTCCCCGGGTGTGAAGATCAATTCGAGTCCAGATTTAGAGGTAAGGAATTTAACTGGTTGTTGTTGTTGGTTGGTGTTGGTAGAAGTTAGGGTTGTCTGTTAGTTGGAGAGGAGGGGGTTGGCCGGTTTTGGCCTGAAATCAGTCGGGAGGCCGACAGGGACCGGTAAGGGTAAATTCCTGGATTTTCACTACGGTAGATCTGTTTTTTTACCATTTACTGCGGTTGTAAAATGACAGAACTGCCCCTGATAGTTTAGGGTAATTACAGGAGTGTCATCGTGGTTAAATCCTAGAAATACCCCTGGTAGTTTGAGTTTATTTACCAAAGTGCCACTAGGGCAGAAATTCCTAAAATACCCCTAACAGATTTGTTTAATTACAGGGGCTGCCACTAAGGCTGAAATTCCTAAAAGGCCCCTGGTAGTTCAGATTAATTACAAAACTGCCATTAAGGCTAAAATGTCCATGTTACCCCTGACAGTGTTGGGCTAATTACAAGAATGCCGTTGAGGTGGTAATTCCATAAATACCCCTGGTAATTATAGTTATTTTCAGGGATGCAATGTTGGAGGAAATATCTTAAATGCCCATGGTCGTTTATAATCGTGTGATTGCCTTTATTATCCGTCTTGCTGTGTATGGATGTTATTGATATGAATGGTAGGATGTTCGGTTTAATCCCGAGGGTTAGTTGGTCGGTGGATACCTCATTGAGAGGTTAACTCAGGATATGCATTAGGTGTATGCTATCCTCATTTAGAAAGCAACCGATAAATAGAATAGCGGGATTCGCCCGGTTAGGGTGTTAGTTAATATAAGAGCTACGTGTGGCTTGATCCCTGAGGACAGGGTACGTAGGCAGCCTGACCGGGATTTGGGTGCAGCCACAAATATTATTAGAACCCCTAGGTTCTTTAAATGGTTGATTTGAGATCCAAATGTGGGAATCAGGATAACCTCCGGTTTGAGGTCTATTCTGATACCGTTTGGACTGTTTGAATTGGGTTATAAAGAACAGGGTTATCCTGGCTCAAGGGGGATTTCGAGTAAATCTCTCTTGTGTTGGGTCCCGCACGTCCTAATCCAGGGTTAGGGAGGTAATCTTGGGTCGGGGCGCGACACTCTCCCCAACTATTTATAACGAAACCAACGACCAAGATTTAAACCCTAAACGATCTGACGGTCTAGATTTAAAGAAAGTAAAAAGTAAAAAGGTTAAATGGTAAAAACTATTTATCAGAATAGTATTTGGAAATTACCATAAACTTCAGAAATTCACAAAAAATAGACGGAAGCTCCGGAAAATATTCCAAAAATACCGGGAGACTCGTGTCGACATGTACTACAACGTTGAGTCAATAAATAAGGAATTTGGAGAGTTTAGAAAAACTTGAAAATTAACTCGAGCGATAACTTTAAAATTTACTGGTCGCAATTAAAAGCCCTCGGTAACTCGTAAACCTCTATGAAAAGGTAACTTTTAGGTATGAGGTGTTACAATCGGAGCTATGGAATGCAACAACATCAAAGGGGCCGAGAGCAGTACAAGCAGGAATTTCCTGGGCACATCACCTAACTTCAAAAATTTCTCCAGGACGACTCACAAGGAATTAGAAGATGTACCACATATGCCCGGAAAGCTATGTGAGTCTAGTTTCTACATATTTTGGAATCTCAGTAATCCGAGTTCTGAGGAAGGGGTTATGATGAAAACAATGGCCGGAGATTAGTCTGCAGAAATAGAGCAGCTTAATGCTACCAAGAGAAAGTGTTCCTGATGGACCTATGGAAGCAAAGCAACCGATCCATGAAGGGATGTCCAATGAAGAATTAGAAGTCCAAAATTCTGCCAAAGAAGCCTCTAGAATCTCAAAGTCTTGTTGGCCAAGCAAACCAAGTTCAAGAAGGATAACCTAAACTTATTTGGTTTAGAACTTGTGGCTGCCGACCCTATGTGTATTCCTCTATAAATAGGCTTGTATTTAGACAGAAAAACATCATCACTACCTTGCCATTACATAGTCGAAATTCTACCAAACCCTATACAGAAAAATACTTAGCTGATTCATCCACCACAAGTCATACAAATCACAACATCTTTCCACCGAATTCCTCATACTTGCTGAACCCTTTCAATGTTGTATAAGTGTGATTTTCTCATGGGTTTTTGTATTATTTTCTGTATAATTTTGAATTCTATGATTATATACTCTTTGGTTTTGGTTTTATTTATCAAACATGAGTTTCGAATTTGTTTGTGATCTTTGATTGTTCTATATTTTGATTTGTAACTTTTTGAATATATGATGATTTTGTGATTTAGGTTTAGGGGCAGTAGCATGTTCTTATGTGTTCTTGATTTCTAATTGATTAATTGTCATGAATTCGTGCATCTAAATCAATCATTGAGGCTGCCTTGGCCATGGTCGTCCTTAGGGTGCGGTTTCATCTACCATAATTATTTTAGATCGATTCATACGCAAAGTTGTCTTGGTCTTTGTTATTAACTTAGGGCCGATATAATTCTGATAATTTGCATGCTAATAGGACGAGTGACGCCATGCCTTAGATCATGTTTCCGATTGACTCTTGTGCTTAAGTGTTTTCTTGTTTAATCTCTACGCAACGTGTCTTTAAATAAGTTAGCATTCATGTTTAGGATCAAGCGCAAAGATGGTTCTAAATACTTGAGAAGTCTTAATGATTAGATAACTGCAACGGCTCTAATTAGAATCGGAATTGGTTAGTGTCTAGGATAATTTAAACATTGCTGCCCAGTCTTGCATGAAGTTGTTATGTGTTCTTGATGGTTTTTCGCGTTATGTGTTGCATGAGTATGTTGATAACTTGTATATAATAATCTTAGGTTTAATTTTCGTTAGGTTATTTGTTAGAAAAACCAATAAATAACCCCCATCATAATTTGGTAAATATGTGATTATTGTAGATATATATTTGTGTATGTCGATTTCATACTTGTGCTTAACTGTTAGATAGCTATCACGTAACTGTTAGGTAGCTATTAGGTAACTGTTAGGTAGCTATTATGTAACTGTTGTGCAGCTGTTATATAACTGTTTCGGATATATGTGAATTCTTTTTATAAGTTATTTGTTTTCTCTTTGTTCGATCACCATTTGGTATCCCCGGCTAGAACGATCCCTACTTTTCCATACTACTAACGATTGCAGGGTAATTAAATTGAGAGTTGTTAGACCCCGGTCAAGCGATGACGTCAAGTTATCAGCTCATATCCAATCTCACAATCTCGATCAGATTCTAACAACTCATACAAAAGTGTAGATAATTTACCTTTCCCTTATGGGTACTCTAAGAGGTCAGCGTACTGAGGCATAATATTGAAGATTCAAATATTTATGGAACCATCTGGTCCATAAATCAATAAAGAAGTACTAACTCATATCCTTAATAAACACTAAGCATCCAAAACATAAAATGTCGATGGATCCGCCACGGTCGGACCATCACTATATAGACAATAAGTGCTACCAAGTTTTTGAGGTAGTAACAAGAAGTGATAACCTAATGCTCTGATACCAACTGTCAGGACCCACCCCGGATAAACCCCTTTATCCCGAAGTAAATCCTACGGGGACCACTTCATAGGAACTTCTTACCGAAACCCCCTTGAAATGGACAACCCTTCCTACAAACCAACTCAGCACTTCCATGAATAATTTAAATCAACCCCCAACTCCTGGAGGCAACCTGCTCCCCAAGTCACATCTACGCTTCACTATGTTGGGGTAATCAGAGCAACCTACATGGTAGTTATACCTAAATCAATATGCGAGCAACAACGGATTAATTGATTATGCCTCAACTTCGGTACGCGCGACCTCCTCTCAGGAACCCTATAACACTGGGCATTTGAAAACGAAGGGCCCGGGGGAGAAACATTGAAAAATATTAGTGACGAGGTCGTCGGTTAACAACCTGCAATTTAAACCCTATCATTGTAGTAACTGTAAGTAGGGATCGTTCAAGCCGGGGACACTAGGGAAGGATTATATCTGCATTAAAACAAGTTAGTAACATTCACAAATATAATATAAACATACAAGTACAATTCTGTCACAACTATACAAGTATAAAAACACATAAGTACATAATCATATACAATTCACAAAATATAGACATAACATCGAAATATATAAACAAAAAGAATTAAATTATTTACAAACTATTCACATATTTACCGAATTATGATGGGGATTTTATGGTGATTTATAAAGTCCTAAATCTAAATCTAAATCTAATATTTACATTGGTCGATCAATTTTGTTAAACACAAAACATAACTGTCACACCCGAATCTTTTGAAGTTAATAAAAGTTACCTTTCACAGAGATTCCAAGTTACCGAGGACTTTTAATTGCGATCGGTAATTCGATAAGTTATCGCTCGAGTTAATTATCGAGTTTTTCTAAGTTCTCCAAATACCTGATTTGATGACTCGATGTTGTAGTACGTGTCGACACGAGTCACCCGGTATTTTCGGAGCTTCCGGCTAATTTCTGTGAATTTCTGAAGTCTATGGTAATTTTGGATTACTATTCCGGTAAAAAGGAGTTTTACTATTCAACCTTTTTACTTTTCACCTTCTTTAAATCTGGACCGTCAGATCGTTAGAGTTTTAATCTCGGCCGTCCGTGTACTCTATATAAAGGGGAGATCGGTCAACCCGGTCAAAGAAAACCAAACTCGGGTCAACCGAGTCTCCTCCCCTCTCTCTCGACTTCGCTTCCTCCCCGGCGTTCTTCGCTCGACCCAGCCACGTCCAGCCGCCTCCTCACCGGCGCACCACCACCAAAACATCCATCATCCTCCCCTTGACAAAACCCCTGTCGAAATTTCCTCGATTAGTGTTGCAGGGAGGAGATCGGAGGAGGAGGATGAGCGACTGTGTTCGCCGTTTTCCGGCGACTCAGGTGGTGAATCAACGGTTGGAGGTGATTTTCTTGTTTCTCTTTTCCTCTTCTTCATTTCCTTGTACCTAATCCTTGATTTGAAGCCCTAATCGGGAAATCCCCATTTTTACTGTTTCCGGGTTTCTCATCTCCCTCTTCCGGCGATCTGTTCTGGTGAGCTTCTCAAGCTCAGGCGAGCTGCAGGGCAGCTGCTGGTGGTTGGACAGAGGCAGAGGTGGATGCTCTGCTTGTGGAGGAAGTAGGCAGCATGGGAGGTTCTGTTGGTGCCTGGCAGCAAGGCAGAGGAGGTACGAGGCGAGTTTGAGTAAGGAGAAGATGCTGGAAAGACCAGTGGGAGTGATGGAAGCTGGTAGGGTGGTCAGGCCGAGCCAGAGGCTCTGCCTGGGGAAGCAATTCAGCAAGTAAACAAACCAGAGGTGAGGTTCTGGCTTTTGGCTTGTGTTCCACTGTTGTTGATTTGTTGTTGATCTTGTCTTGTGGTTTCATGTCGAGAACTTGGTGATCGAGAAACGGGGAAACTCTGGTGAAATTCCGGCAAGTCACCGGAATCCGGCGAAGATTCCGGTGATGCGGTAAAACCGGCTGAATGCCGAAGAGGTAGGAATCGAATTCCTGTTAAGTTTTTAGTCGGGAAGTACTGATAATTCCTAAGTTGAGTAATTACGGAAAGAATGGACGTAAGTAGGAAGTTTCCATTTTGGGAAACTTGCCATTCTAAAGAACACTTGCCATGTTAGGAAACTTTCCCTTTTTGGAAGGTTTCCATTTATGAGATGTTAAATCGGTAAATCGACTCAAGGTTAAATGTATTGATTAATGTGACACGTTGGGTGTCCATAGTAATTCAACGAATTAATACGTGACACCCTAACGTCAAGTTAAAGTAATAAAGGAAAGTTCGGAAGCTGAGTCGGACTTCCGGTAAATTGAGTTAAGAGTCGATAACCGGGAAAGGAAGTCAAAAAAGGTTAAAGTGCCATAAAAAGGAACTTGGTCAACATGTGGTCAAATAGAAGTTCCTGATCAAACTAGGAAAAGACCAAGTCAACGATGGTTTGACTAATATAATGATTTGTTTGTACAGTCCCTGATTGCACGTGAGACGGGCTCGACTACGTGTTAGTTTGAGGGTTTCGCTCGAGGAGCTTTCCGAGCGGGAAGAAGGTCGCAATAGTACTATAAGTGGACCTTTGTTTTAAATTAAATTGCATGCCATATACTTTAATTGATTTCTCCTGCATATATGATTTCCTCCATTTATATGTTTTACGGTGATTTGGGAAAATGAGATTTAAGGATTTTAAAGGCAAACAAGCCGGGAAAGAGGTTCATATCTTTCCCGTGATTTTAAAGGAGTTTTCCCGGGATATGGTTTTATTGATTATCACCGTTTTGGGATTATGGAGGGGGATGATTTTAAAAGGAGAAACTTGGCTCATGGATTTGAAGGGGTTTTCGATTTATTATTCCCACGAGGTTTTACGAAGTTTTACAGGTTTTAAAGGGATTTTTAAAAGGAAAAAGGATATAAGGATTGTATGCTAGCATGGACCCTCTCCAGATGGAGCGGGTACCCTCTCTGGATAGTAGCAGGTTGAGACCCTCTCTGGTGGTAGCTGGTCATTAGACCCTCCCAGATAGAGCAGGTCGGGGACCCTCTCCGGTGGTAGCTGGTCATTAGACCTTCCTGGATAGAGCAGGTCGGGGACCCTCTTCGGTGGTAGCTGGTCATTAGACCCTCCCGAATAGAGCAGGTCGGTTTTCTCGTGGATGAGGTTAACACCCCACATAATTATTTATATTTGAGCCAAGGGGTTTATTGAATATTTATTGTCCATGATTTGTTGCATGCGGATTTTCTGAGAAAACTCTAAGGGAGAGCATTAGAGGAAAGTAGAGTTTTTATATTTGATTTTCGTCCACTCACTCTAACGGTTTTCAATGTTTCTCGCCTGGGCCCTTCGTTTTCAAATGCCCAGTGGTGCAGGGTTCTTGAGCGGAGGTCGTGCGCGTACAAGAGTCGAGGCATAGTCGATCAATCTTTTGCTGCTCTCAAATTCTTTAGGGTAATCATCTTAGTATACTGCTCTGACTAACCCAGTTTAGCTATTTAAGTAGGTTAGGGAGCAGGATGCCTTCATGAGTTAGGGATTGTTGTTAGATACTCATGGAAGTGCTGAGTTGGTAGGTAGGAAGGGTTGGCCATTTCAAGGGGGTTTCGGTAAGAAGTTCCCTTGAGGTGGTCCCCGCAGGATTTACTTCGGGTTAAAGGGATTTAACTCGGGGTGGGTCCTGACAATTGGTATCAGAGCATTAGGTTATCGTTTCCTGTTACTACCTCATGTACTTAGTATCACTTAGTGTCTATAGAGTGATGGTCCGACCGCGGCGGATCCATCGGCATTTTATGCTTTGGACGCTCAGTGTTTATCAAGGATATGTGTAGTACTTCCTGGTTGAGTTATGGACCGAGTGGTCCTATAAACATTGGAATCTTCAAGACTATGCCTCAGTACGCCGACCTCACAATGAACTCCTGTAAGGAACAAGGTAAGCTCGTTACGTATTTATGTTTATGAGTTCCCCAAAGATTAATTGAGATTTGAGTTGGAGATCGAGCTCGAAACTCACGTTGTTTAACGCTGAGCATTATGTGTGAGTACTCGGTGGTGAAATAGTTAATTCACACCTGGAAGGCTATCATGGTGGTTGACAGGGATGCTGTAGAAACCTAAGGCAAGGCCTGGGTGTTCGTGTTGTGGGACTCTTAGCAGTGAAGAGTCATACGAGATAATGAAAGAGGTTGCGTCCTGCCATGGAAAAAGGAGCTGAAGTCGCGTAGCGCGATTATTCAGAGAAGATGAATATTAAGATTTGACGATTGCTAAGGTTTTGTCGATGGTCGTCTTTAGTGTGGTTCCAGAGAAACTGGCGAATGTGTCAAGCTGAATGACTCAGGGATTTAAGTGTAGTCATTTTGGGATCAATGGACTTGTTTCTGGTGACGAGTCCATGATGTGACACTACTGGAGAATGTTAAGGAAGTGAAGGCTGATTCGGTCACTTGATGTCGCTGGGACAACCACAAAGACTAATAGTTGGGACTACCCCAGATGCTTGCATTGCTGCTGTTAGTTACAAGTGGATTCTTAACGCTTCAGCCACCCATGTTTGGGGTACAAGCAAGATTTAAATTGTTGGTGACAGTGGTCATTAGGCCATTTATCGTGGAGGCAGGAATTAAATCGTGTCACCAGATCTTGGAGCTCATGTCAACCATAAGGTGAGTTATCCACCTGTGGTCAAAGTATTTTAATTAGTATACCTGTGGAGGGGTCTCCAGGTTGGCTGTGTTAGAGTTCGATTTTCAGATCGAGCGAGTGTTACCAGTTGTAGTTAAAGGTTTATGGTTTCGAAATTTAAGGAGATGATAGAAGTGGCAACAAGCTACCGGGTCATGGACTAAGAATGCTTGGGGTACCGGAGATAGTGATACGAGTCTTGATTGACTTTGTATTATTGTGGTGTAGGAACCGGTCGTTGTGCAAACGGTATTGTTTCGACGGCCGAAGATGTACATGGGAATACCCCACAGGAGCACGTGTACCCACCTTTGTAGGGAAGTGGTAAATTGGAATTTGGGTAGCATATGCTGGTAAGGCGTAATTATTATGTACATCTGTGTGTGGTCAAAATGACACCAGGTAAGTGACTAAGGCTGATGATGACATCATCTTAAGAATGTGTCATGAGAGTTCCATTTATTGAGAACGGAGATGAAGGACGTTTGGTTAGAAGTTTCTGTGCAAAACGTCGATTAAATGGTCTAACCGTTTAAGAACATGACGGAAGTGAGTTGTTTGTAGTCGCATCGACTTTCAATATGGTTAGTTAAATTGTTAAACGTTGTTAGCAGGTGGTTGTTGGTGTACTGAGTCAAATGCACTGAAGTGGTGAAGTGACAGCAGTGGGGTAAGGGTTACTGGATCAGTGAATTTGAGTGAGAATGTTTGTGGATGGTCAAGCTTCAACCTGCAACCAAAGTCGTCTGTTATGACACTTGGTTTCCTCTAGGGCAATTAACTGAGCTTGATGGCATGAGAATCAGTGCACTCACTGGCAGTGGTTTAATCAAGTATTGTAACCCAAGGTGTACTTAGTCGTGTTTGGGGTTCATAAGTTACATCCACTGTAGTGACATACAATATTCTCAATTTTGATATGAAGAGTAGGAGTAGGATCTGAGAGAATCAAATCTTGGTGTAAGTTAATGAAATCCTGAAAGGATTAAAGTAGAGTTGGCATTGCTATGGCCATTGGTCATTTGAGTAGTGACCCTACTTGTCAGGAATTATTGCCATTGGTCATTTGAGTAGTGACCCTACTTGTCAGGAATTATTGACATAGCGACAGATCTTGGCGCCACAAGTGTAGAGTAGTAGCAAGAAAAATCATTGGAGGTGACCCTCAAAATTGTCAACATTTCGGTGAGTGTGAAATGCGGTGGAACTAGGAAAGGTCTTCCTTGTTGGCTCAAAAAGGTATTATAAGTCAAGGTTTTGGAAACCAATTTATTACAAGAGCAGTAAGGTATGTTGCTAAGTGGAGCGACATCTTATTAGGAATCGTGGAGTGTTGAAGGAGTGTTGAAGCCACGTCCAGATTAAGTGATGATCTGAGGAGATGTTAACGTGTGGCAATAGATCTTGTAATCTAGGATCTTAGGTTGTAGTTGATTCCTTGTGCACATAAGTAGTCGTTCATTTTGAATCTTACCGAATAGAAGATGCGGTGGATGGTAAACTTGCAGAGCATGGGGGACAGTTTTGTTGGAAACTATCTAGTTATGCGAGTTGACCCTGTGATGTTCACGCGCCCAGTGCGGTGATGACATTTGTTAATTTGTGCCTAGATAACTAGATGCTTGGTGATCAATGTGGTTAAGATCGGTGTGGAATTAATTTTCGAGGCTTGATCAGGGGTTACTTTGGGTGTGCACCAGTGGCACTAAATTTTATGTAGATGTCCGGTCTGGTTAAATGTCCAAATTCGTCGGTTGTTACCAGACGATTTGGTGATGGAGGCATATGGGAAGGAAATATCCTTGTTGAACGGGTAAGTTCTGGAATTCTTTTAATGGTAAGTTAATCCCAGATTATGATGCGGATATTGTTTAATAGACGGATAGTGTTGGTTGAAGTGCAAGTTCTGCACTATGCGTCATTCCAAATCTAAGGAAAGAGATAGGGAGATCAGTGGCACCTCACCTAAGAGTAGTACGGTTTTGTATTACCAGTTGTAAAGTACGCTGTGACCCCACAAGGTGATAATTGAGTTAGCGACTCTAATGTTTGGCTTGTGAGTAAAGAGGTTAGGATTGGTGTTGTCAGAATAGTTACGTGAGCAGTACGTAGCCTGACAATTTGTCTTCATGCGAGGAGTAAGTATTGTTGGACCTCGATGTCAGGAGCTCTTGTATCTCCCTGATTTAAAGGCTATAGTTTTGGTTTTTACGCTAAATGTCATGGAAAATCGTGTCCTGTGTGTACAAGTGGTTTGAGTAATGAGAGAGTAAGGGAAGACAATTACTCTACAACAGGACAACTTGACCGAATAATTTATAGAAAGCGTAAACCAGATCAGGGAGCCTGGTTCAAATGAGGTGATGGTTCGTGTAACACAAGTCGTCATGGTTTTCTTGGGGACTTGTTGTCATTGGTGTTGACTCCACGTTGTATTGTGTTACCAGAGGATTTAAATCCATTAGTGACATCGGACCCTACTCCTCAGGCGTGGTAATCATTTCCTGCATAGGGAATGTGGGAGCTGATATCTAAGTTCAACGAAAGATTACGAGTAATCTTGAAGAAATTTTACTCACGGCAAGCAAGTGGTTTTGGATCAGATGAGTATTAGCGGTATTGTGACGACGTCACATGCGGTTGGTAAGGACAATTGTTGGTGTTTGTTTGGCTAAACGAGAAGGGATAGGAGTTTGGTTACTGGTCGAAGTTTTAGTGTTGTGCAGTTGGATTTTCAAGGATATGATTATAATCCGGTTTAGGCAACATGGAATTGTTGCCAAAGGATGTTTTCAGCGAATGACAGAATTTGTCATCTTTTCGTGGAAAACATTAGTGACTTTCGCGAGGATTACAGTTGGTGGATCAGTGTTAGGCAGAGTAGTATCCCACCTCATAAATGCGATGGAGTACAGTAAGAATTCGGTGATTCAGTTAATGAATGATTCAAGGGAAAATCATTGTGATCCACGTTAAGATTTCAGAGGCTTTAGTTTTGACCCGAGAAGAGTGGTCGAATGTGTCGAGTGGTGTAATTGGAATTTCGAGGACGAAATTTTTATAAGGTGAGGAGAATTGTCACACCCCGAATCTTTTGAAGTTAATAAAAGTTACCTTTCACAGAGATTCACGAGTTACCGAGGACTTTTAATTGCGATCGGTAATTCGATAAGTTATCGCTCGAGTTAATTATCGAGTTTTTCTACGTTCTCCAAATACCTGATTTGATGACTCGATGTTGTAGTACGTGTCGACACGAGTCACCCGGTATTTTCGGAGCTTCCGGCTAATTTCTGTGAATTTCTGAAGTCTATGGTAATTTTGGATTACTATTCCGGTAAAAAGGAGTTTTACTATTCAACCTTTTTACTTTTCACCTTCTTTAAATCTAGACCGTCAGATCGTTAGAGTTTTAATCTCTGCCGTCCGTGTACTCTATATAAAGGGGAGATCGGTCAACCCGGTCAAAGAAAACCAAACTCGGGTCAACCGAGTCTCCTCCCCTCTCTCTCGACGTCGCTTCCTCCCCGGCGTTCTTCGCTCGACCCAGCCACGTCCAGCCGCCTCCTCACCGGCGCACCACCACCAAAACATCCATCATCCTCCCCTTGACAAAACCCCTGTCGAAATTTCCTCGATTAGTGTTGCAGGGAGGAGATCGGAGGAGGAGGATGAGCGACTGTGTTCGCCGTTTTCCGGCGACTCAGGTGGTGAATCAACGGTTGGAGGTGATTTTCTTGTTTCTCTTTTCCTCTTCTTCATTTCCTTGTACCTAATCCTTGATTTGAAGCCCTAATCGGGAAATCCCCATTTTTACTGTTTCCGGGTTTCTCATCTCCCTCTTCCGGCGATCTGTTCTGGTGAGCTTCTCAAGCTCAGGCGAGCTGCAGGGCAGCTGCTGGTGGTTGGACAGAGGCAGAGGTGGATGCTCTGCTTGTGGAGGAAGTAGGCAGCATGGGAGGTTCTGTTGGTGCCTGGCAGCAAGGCAGAGGAGGTACGAGGCGAGTTTGAGTAAGGAGAAGATGCTGGAAAGACCAGTGGGAGTGATGGAAGCTGGTAGGGTGGTCAGGCCGAGCCAGAGGCTCTGCCTGGGGAAGCAATTCAGCAAGTAAACAAACCAGAGGTGAGGTTCTGGCTTTTGGCTTGTGTGTTCCACTGTTGTTGACCCTGGCAGCAAGGCAGAGGAGGTACAAGGCGAGTTTGAGTAAGGAGAAGATGCTGGAAGGACCAGTGGGAGTGATGGAAGCTGGTAGGATGGTCAAGCCGAGCCAGAGGCTCTGCCTGGGGAAGCAATTCAGCAAGTAAACAAACCAGAGGTGAGGTTCTGGCTTTTGGCTTGTGTGTTCCACTGTTGTTGATTTGTTGTTGATCTTGTCTTGTGGTTTCATGTCGAGAACTTGGTGATCGAGAAACGGGGAAACTCTGGCGAAATTCCGGCAAGTCACCGGAATCCGGCGAAGATTCCGGTGATGCGGTAAAACCGGCTGAATGCCGAAGAGGTAGGAATCGAATTCCTGTTAAGTTTTTAGTTGGGAAGTACTGATAATTCCTAAGTTGAGTAATTACGGAAAGATTGGACGTAAGTAGGAAGTTTCCATTTTGGGAAACTTGCCATTCAAAAGAACACTTGCCATGTTAGGAAACTTTCCCTTTTTGGAAGGTTTCCATTTATGAGATGTTAAATCGGTAAATCGACTCAAGGTTAAATGTATTGATTAATGTGACACGTTGGGTGTCCATAGTAATTCAACGAATTAATACGTGACACCCTAACGTCAAGTTAAAGTAATAAAGGAAAGTTCGGAAGCTGAGTCGGACTTCCGGTAAATTGAGTTAAGAGTCGATAACCGGGAAAGGAAGTCAAAAAAGGTTAAAGTGCCATAAAAAGGAACTTGGTCAACATGTGGTCAAATAGAAGTTCCTGATCAAACTAGGAAAAGACCAAGTCAACGATGGTTTGACTAATATAATGATTTGTTTGTACAGTCCCTGATTGCACGTGAGACGGGCTCGACTACGTGTTAGTTCGAGGGTTTCGCTCGAGGAGCTTTCCGAGCGGGAAGAAGGTCGCAATAGTACTATGAGTGGACCTTTGTTTTAAATTAAATTGCATGCCATATACTTTAATTGATTTCTCCTGCATATATGATTTCCTCCATTTATATGTTTTACGGTGATTTGGGAAAATGAGATTTAAGGATTTTAAAGGCAAACAAGCCGGGAAAGAGGTTCATACCTTTCCCGTGATTTTAAAGGAGTTTTCCCGGGATATGGTTTTATTGATTATCACCGTTTTGGGATTATGGAGGGGGATGATTTTAAAAGGAGAAACTTGGCTCACGGATTTGAAGGGGTTTTGATTTATTATTCCCACGAGGTTTTACGAAGTTTTACAGGTTTTAAAGGGATTTTTAAAAGGGAAAAGGATATAAGGATTGTATGCTAGCATGGACCCTCTCCAGATGGAGCGGGTACCCTCTCTGGATAGTAGCAGGTTGAGACCCTCTCTGGTGGTAGCTGGTCATTAGACCCTCCTAGATAAAGTAGGTCGGGGACCCTCTCCGGTGGTAGCTGGTCATTAGACCCTCCTGGATAGAGCAGGTCGGGGACCCTCTTCGGTGGTAGCTGGTCATTAGACCCTCCCGAATAGAGCAGGTCGGTTTTCTCGTGGATGAGGTTAACACCCCACATAATTATTTATATTTGAGCCAAGGGGTTTATTGAATTATTTATTGTCCATGATTTGTTGCATGCGGATTTTCTGAGAAAACTCTAAGGGAGAGCATTAGAGGAAAGTAGAGTTTTTATATTTGATTTTCGTCCACTCACTCTAACGGTTTTCAATGTTTCTCCCCTGGGCCCTTCGTTTTCAAATGCCCTTTGGTGCAGGGTTCTTGAGCGGAGGTCGTGCGCGTACAAGAGTCGAGGCATAGTCGATCAATCCGTTGCTGCTCTCAAATTCTTTAGGGTAATCATCTTAGTATACTGCTCTGACTAACCCAGTTTAGCTATTTAAGTAGGTTAGGGAGCAGGATGCCTTCATGAGTTAGGGATTGTTGTTAGATACTCATGGAAGTGCTGAGTTGGTAGGTAGGAAGGGTTGGCCATTTCAAGGGGGTTTCGGTAAGAAGTTCCCTTGAGGTGGTCCCCGCAGGATTTACTTCGGGTTAAAGGGATTTAACTCGGGGTGGGTCCTGACAATAACTAACACCAAATAGAACACACATAAGTTTTACACAAGAACAAGATGCAATGAAATATGTTTTCTTGAATTCTAATTAATTCCAACTATTTAGACTTCTCATGTAAACTTAGTGCCACAATCGCCTGACACTAAGTTTGTATACGTATCATCCTGTTTAATGCCTACAATCGCCTGACATTAAGACAAAATACACTGATCGAACGAGAGTCATTGGAAACATGGTCCTAGGTATGGCGTCACTCATCCTATTCATCATGCAAATCACGTAACCCTAAAAACCCTTGGTAGTGACTAAGAATCAAGACCTACAATCGCCTGATCTTAACCCTTAGAACACTACGGCATATGAAACTCCCCCCTTAGGAACATCCGTGCACAGACTACCCTTAGGTTCGATTACATGTTCAGGTATGTGATTAATCAATTGAAAACAACAATAACATAAACATACACAACCTATTCTAAATCCAAAACCTAGCATGCATTCTAAATGTTATGCTAACAAACAAGTTTATTAGTAGATCACAAAAAAAGACAAATAACCATGTTCATAACATAAAACCATAAACCAAAATATATATCAATCTTCGAATAAAATACAGTAGAATTACACAAAAACTTGGAGGAATCCATACCAAATCCTACCTAAAGGGTCGGATAGGGCAAGGGTGGTTGGCGGCTGCAAAAGAGTGATTGGCGGCAAGCTTTGTACTTCGGCTGTTTTGATGGGTTTTTGGTAGAGTTGGCTAGCTAAGGTTTTCACAAAATTGAGGACACTAAAATTGATGTACATAGGTCCTATTTATACAGAAAATTTCGAAGAGAAACCCTAGAGAAATCAGCTACTTCAAGGAGTCCCATTCCTTATTGAACTTGTAATCCTTTTTAGACTTGGTTTCTTCTTTCTTCTTTGACAAGGATTTCGACTTTGGACCTTGGATTTCTGACTTCTTGGACTCTCCTACATGTTATTGGATCCATGTAGGCCTTATACACAAGTTCTTGGGCTCATAGGCAGCCGAAATCATGGACAAACTCGGCAAGGACAGACTTTCCCGGTTTGACCGGAAAAGCTCCACACTTGGTTGTTTCGGCTGCCATGATGCATTCTTCGAATCTTCTTCTTCAATGCAGCTTCCCATGACTTCATTAAGCTTCTCTTAATTCCTTTGACATGCTTGGGAAGAATTTTGGTGAAGAAACATCCTCCCAAACTCGTGTGACAACTTAGGCAGAAACTGCCCAGTTTTGCAGCTTGACCTCCGTCCATTGTTTTGACCATAACTCCTTCACCTTAACTCCAAATGATGCGATTCAAGAAGATCTGAAAACTAAACTTCCGTAGCTTTCCAATGATATATGGCTTGTCCTCAGATTCCTCCTAGATATTTAGATATGATTTTCCGAAGTTGATGTAGGGTTTCTGTAAATTTCTGCTCGCGGGAGAGATTTCACTCGCGAGTGAGACTGACCTCCGGCCATTGTTTCCAGCATAACTCCTCCCTCAGAACTTGGATTGCTGCGATTCCAAATGATTTAGAAACTAGACATCCGTAGATTTTCATCCATATATGGCACGTTCCCTGGTTCCTCCTGGATCGTCCTAAGGAAATCTTTGAAGTTGAGTTATGGTTTCTGGAAATTTCTGCTCGGATCAAAATCTTTTGTTTCGGAGTTTCTTCTTTTCCATGGCCTTTCTTGTTGTCTTCCATGAATCCAATCTTCATGATTCTTGTTCTCATATGCTCATTTACATGTCATCTACACATTAAACCAAATTCATCAAAAATGACAATGTAAAGGTATGGTGAATCATAAGAGAAATAACCAAGTCTTATCCAAAATCGGTTTTACAATACTTAAGCACAAATTTCTGTATAAAGACACATATTAACCATTACTCTACAGAAAAACCCTTTTGACTCAATATAAGTAAAAACAACATTACTAAGGAATAAACAAGGTACAAATGAGGGTAAAAACACATTAAAAACATAGCGTAAAACGCACTTATCAATTAGCGTGAGTGGACAAAAATCAAATATGAAAAGGTAAATATCTTTTCATCCATGAGAAGGTCTATTGACCAGCTCTATCGGAGAGGGTCCCATGACCTGCTCTATTCGAGAGGGTCCTTCTGACCAGCTACCACCGAAGATGATCTTGACCGACTCTATCCGGGAGGGTCCTTCTAACCAGCTACCATCGAAGAGGGTCTGACCAGCTACAATCCATAGAGGGTACCAACTCCATCCGGAGAGAGTCCATGCTAGCTAGAAATACATACAAACATATGTACTTGAAAATCCTTAAAAACCTCGGGGTGATTAAATCAAAATCCAAGTCAAAACACCCATGACTTTTCCCCAAATACATTGTATTTAAAACATTTCCAAGCATCCGAATCTGGTTCCCTGACTTTTACTTTAAATCATTAAATCTAAGAGCCAAGTTTCCCCTTTTAAAAATAATCTCTCTCCATAACCCAAGACGGTGATAACAACTTAAAATCATTTTCCGGGAAAATTATTTAAAACTCACTGGATATGTATGAACCTCTTTACCGGCACACTTATCTTTAAAAAATAATAAATCCCCAATTTTTCCAAAATCACCATAAATATCAACATGGAGGAAATTCTCATAAATAAAGGAGAAACTTAATAAAAATATGTTGCATGCATTATATTTAAAATAAAAGTCCACTCACAGACGTTGGCCTTAGCATGACGAAAACCCGAATTTCGCTCAAGCGAAGTCTCCACAACACGAGCCTCTTTAATTTTAATTTTAATTTTAATTTTAATTTTAATTTCCGAAAGCTAAAATAATAATTTTAAATTGTCTCCACATGTCTCAAATTTTCAATTAAAAATCTCCAACTTTCCCCAATAACTTAGGAGTTCTTAAAACAATTCTTAAACCTTAACCGACAATAATCGATGGTCGGAATAATATTTAATTATCCGCCAATAATACTAAACTTAAAAAATTCCAAAATCTAACCAAAACTCTTAAAAAATTACCAAATTTAAACCATAGACTCCTCTCATTTTAAACTATTTAATGGACATGAAAAACTACTCAAAAGTGGCAGCACCGCCGCCGGCAGAAATTCCGGCGACCTTCAATCGCCACCAAATTTTAACAGTATCTTCGTCTCAACATTTGGAACAACTTTCTAGTTCAACTCGAATGCCAATTCAGCCTCTAAGCTACCCAATTACGTGATGAACAGTGGAACCCAAAATTTTTGAACATAAAACTTCAAATCATAAATTCTTCCTACACACTTTGAATCGAGATACCAAATTCTAAGGGATTATAGTACACATGAAGCCCAAAAATCTATATAAAGAACTCACCAAGAGGTGGCTTGAGGAGAGAGAAATCCGGCCAAATCTGACACTGTGCAGTCGCACCTTTGGAGATCAAGTTCTCCCACATGGCGGCGCTAAGGGGCTACCAACACTCCCAACTTGTAGGTGGGTGTCAAAGTTTCAAGTCCATACCCACCATGCCGGCCAACTCGGCCTGACGGCCGCGCTAGGCGGAGGAGAACTCCAGCGTCTGAAACGGAACTGGAGAGGAGAGAGAGTGACCGGGTGAAAATAATTTTTCACCTCGGTAACTCTTATTTATAGTCATTTTACCGCACAATAACTTTACATTTTTGCTTATAACTTTTACATACAAACTCCGATTTGAGCGTGGTATGCGTCCACGAACTTGTATTGACGTCCTCTACAATTTTCATGAAGAAATTTTTCCTAAATTCTCGACTTAACAAAAAGTCAACTTTACGATCATTGTACGGTTAAACGGTAACTTTAAAAGGTAAAAGATAAAAGTAACCAACCGTAAATTAATTCTAGGATCGGGATGTGACAATTGTGGTGATAGGAGCATTTTATGCTACGTTCTTAATATGTTTTTATCCCCATTTATGCTTTGTTTATCCATTATTAGGTTAGTATTTTTAGTTATTTATCATAAGGGTTTTTTTGTAAAGCAATGACTACAATGTGCGTAAAGTAGAGAAAATGTGCATTAATTTGTTAAGAGCTGACTTATGAAGTTACTGTGATGTTTTCTTAGGACTTTGTAAATTTATACATTATCATTACTTGATTAATTTTCTTTAATGTTTAGACGACATGTATATGGACTTAACAGAACAAGAATCGTAGGAATCGAACTTATGAAAGGCAGCAAAAGAAGCATGGAAAGATAAGAGGCCAAAAGCATGAAATCGGAATAAAAACAGAGGATTTCCAGAAATTTTAACTCAACTTCAAAAATTTCCCTAGGACGATCCAGGAAGAACCAGGAGATGTGACATATATGGATAGAAAGCTGCAGATGTCTAGTTTCTAAATCTATTGGAATTGTAGCAATCCAAGATATAAGGAAGGAGTTATGATGGTGACCTGTCAAAAGTTGACCTGTGCAATTAAAAACCCTATCATTGTAGCTTTAGTAAGTAGGGATCGTTCTAACCGGGGACACTAGGGAAGGATTTATATTCTGCAAAACAAATCATTAGTACTTTCAAAAGAATACATGTATAAACATATATACGAAATATTATGGAGGATTTATAGGGTGGTTCGAAACATATAAAGAAAAGAAGCAAAATATTTACATACATTGGTCAATCAATACTCAAGCATAAAACAACATAGCACCGTGAAGAAAGACATGTCACAGATTTCGCAAGTTTAAGAGGTCATATTTGCGTTTTCACAACTTGTAATTAATTCCAACTATTTAGACTTCTCATGTAAACTTAGTGCCTACAATCGCCTGACACTAAGTTTATATATGTGTCATCCTGTTTAATGCCTACAATCGCCTGATATTAAGACAAAATACACTGATCGAACGAGAGTCATTGGAAACATGGTCCTAGGTATGGCGTCACTCATACTATTCATCATGCAAATCTCTCACCCTACCACCCTTGGTAGTGACTAAGAATCAAGACCTACAATCTCCTGATCTTAACCTTAGAACACTACGGCATATGAAACTCCCCCCTAATAGCTAACTTGTCTAGATTCAAGCTAACCTAGAGTTCGATTACGTGTTCAGGTGAGGATTAATCAATTCAAATTATTAATTACGTGAACACAAACAACTTAATCTAAGTCGTCATCCTAACATGCAGTTCTACACGTTACAATTATAAACACAATCACATGAGAATCACAAAGAAGAACATGTAAACATGTTTATAACGTAAAACTGAAAACCAAAACAAACATATATAATTATAACCATCATCCATACAGTAGATAAATACATAAACCTTGAATGTTTTCATACCTAAACCTACCCTAGAAGTCGGCAAGGAATGAAGATGGAATCGGTTGCAGCAAGGAATGCAGTCGGCGGCAAGGGAAACGGTGGCGGCAAGGTTATGCAGTTTCTGTGTAAGGAGGGTTTTTAAGTAGAGCTAGGCTATTCTAAGACTTAGAGCAAATTGAGAGACCCCTAAAACTGATCTATACATGGCCTATTTATACAGAAAACTAAGGGAAAACCCTAGTCTAAGTCGGCAGCTTCAAGGAGTCCCTTTCACACAAGGATAAGTTTTCCTTCTTGTATACAACTTGGTCTCTCTATTTTCTGAATAGGACTCCGATTTGGACCTTGGACCTCTTGATTTTGGACTCCCCTACATGTTGATGGATCAATGTAGGCCTCATTGCACAAGTCTTGGGCTTCTAGGCACCTCCCAAACTCATGTGACAACTTAGGCAGAAACTGCCCAGTTTTTCTGCTTGACCTCCGTCCATTGTTTTGATCATAACTCCCTCATATGAACTCCAATTGATGCGATTCCAGCTGATTTGAAAACTAGACACGCACAGATTTCCAACGGTGTATGGCTCGTCCTCCGATTCATCTTGGATCTCCAGATATAAGCTTCCAAAGTTGATGGAGGGTTTCTGGAACTTTCTGCTCGGATCAAAATGCAATGTTTCGGAGTTCTTTTCCGTGGCTTCTCTTGTTGTCTTCCATGAGTCCAATCTTTATGATTCTTGATATAATATGTCCATATACATGTCATCTACACATTAAACCAAATTCATCAAAAAATGACAATGTAAAGGTACGGTGAATCATAAGAGAAATACCCAAGTGTTTGTCCAGAAACGGTTTTACAACACTTAAGCACAAATTCTTGTATAAATGCACGTAATAGCCATTGCTCTACAGAAAAACTCTTTTGACTTCAAAATAAGTAAAAACGACATTACTAAGGAATAAACCAAGTATAAATGAGGGTAAAAACACATTAAAATCATGGCGTAAAACACACTTATCCGATGGAAACAATGGCCGAAGGTCAGTCTGCTGGAAACAAGACAGATTTTGCTGAAGTTGTCTATCAAGTTCGTGAGTGTGTTTCTTCACCAAAGTATTTCCCAAGCATGCCAAATGATTGATGAGGAGCTTAATGAAGATATGAGAAGTTGTTTAGAAGAAGAATAATAGAAGAAACCACAAGGAGAAGCCGAAAACAGCAACTAGGAAAGTTCTCCCGGTCAAAAAGGGGATAACTTGTTCTACCGAGCCTATGGATGAGATTCGGCTGTCCTATGAAGCCCAAAACGTGTAAGGGAGTCCTTCATTGATCCCTTAACATGTAGGGGAGTCCAAAATTCAGAAATAAGTCCATGGAGAATTATCCAAGTCAGCTATTGAAGAAGTCATAGTCTAGTGCAACAAGGAAAAGTAAGAAGCCCAATCCGATATGGACAAGAAATTGCAGCCGAATTTTCTAGGGTTTTCTCCCTACAAATACACATGTAATAGTTCAGTTTAGTGTGTCAATCTATCTAAGCCATAGTATAGTCAAGTTCTACCCAAAAACCCGTACAAAAAACAACAAACCAGCCGCATCATCTCCACCGAACCGCCGCCGCCGATCACCATCTCTACCCTAGCCAATCGATTTAGGTTTTGGTATGAGTTTGCTATTGGTTTTGTTGTATAATTTTCTGTATGAACAATACTTTAACTTTTATATATATTTTCTCGATTTTCGGTTTTATGCATAGCATGTGTTGGTAAGTTTTTCTTTGTGATCTCCTTAATACCGTGTGTAATATGTAACGATTGATACATGTTTTAGTTTCATAATATAGTCTAAGTTGCTATGTGTTCTTATGTTTTTGATGTGTTAGTTGATTAGTCATCACCTGATCATGTAATCGAACCTAAAGATAGTCTAGGCTAAGACGTTTCTAAGGGGGGAGTTTAATAAGCCGTAGTAATCTAGGATCAAGTTAGGCATACTTGATAGTTTGATTCTAGGTGCTGCAAAGTGTTGTTAGGGTGAGTGACTTGCATGCTAATAGGATGAGTGACGCATATCGTGTAATCCGGATTGTGTTTGCACTATTCATTTATCCGAATTGTGTTTGCACTATTTATTTTGCATTCAATCATGCTTGTGTTTTATTGTTTTACATATCGTGTGCATATTGCATTTTTGTGTTGTTTGTTTTTCATTCATGCCGTGTGTTTTATGTTCTAGCATAGTTTCTTTTTAATGTTTGTTTTTACTTAGTTTATGACGATGCTAACTTGATCTTTGGTCAATTGTGCCCGTTTAATTTTGCAGGAACATATGAATGAACAATTATGACACGTGGATAAGAGACATCAACAACAGACTTAGGCGTGTCAGAGAAGAATACAATTGACATTCCATCGACATCACATCAGACTTCACCAAATTCATCACCACCACATTCGCCAGTCCCTTCATCATCATCTTGTGAATCATCATCAGAAATTCACGAGAACCCTACTTTTGAAACTATTAGAATGACTTCATTAAGGGAAGAAAATGGTCAAGTCAAAGGAACAGGGTAAGGCTATAACATCCCGTACCTAAGAGTTACCTTTTCATAGAGGTTTACGAGTTACCGAGGACTCTTAACTACGATCGGTAATTTGATAAGTTCTCGCTCGAGTTAATTTTTGAGTTTTTCTAAACTCTTCAAATATCTGATTAAATAACTCAATGTTGTAGTACGTGTCGACACGAGTCTCCCGGTATTTTTAGAATATTTTTCGGAGCTTCCATCTATTTCCTACGAATTTCCAAAGTCCATGGTAATTTCTAAATTACAATTTTCTGATTTTAAAACCCAACTTTTAATCTTGGCCCTTGATCTTCATCCTTTATTGTGAGCCATTGGATCCATGTTTTTAACCCAAAATTATCTCCTCTTTTCTCTCATTCTGTCTAGAGAAGAGAGAGAGAGGCAGAGAGACCGAGAGGGACGACTGAGGCAGTCGCGCCGTCCAGCCACCGTCGTCCCTTAAAATTATTACAAATTTAATAATATGTTGATTGCCTCAAGTAATCCCCAGATACATATTAAAAGTTAGTAGCCTCATTAACAACAAATATTATAGATACTAGTTAAATGCCCGTGCTTGGCTGAGGGTTTCTGATTTTGACTGAGAAGATAAACATGTGAAATCATCAAATCAAATAAGGGATTACAACTATATAAATTTGGCTTTCATTTAGATTTGCGATTTGCATTGAGACTTAAGAGTAAACTAATTTTTGAAACCCAAACTCAGAACAAGTACAAAAGTGAGAAGGAAGATGAAGACAAAAAAATGTCGAAAACATATCCAAAAGGTCATCATCAATTTCTAATAGAAACATTGAATATATCGAGTCCATAAATGATTAGTCCATAAAGATCCTGACGTCTAATTGAATTTTGTAGACAGTCATAATTGCATATTAGTTAGTTTTCCCTTTAACCAATCAAATAGCCTTTAACATATACTTCCATGTGGATGAAATAGAGAGTTAATGTTGTAGTCAAAGTTGTTCAAATGGTTGAAAAACTCTGATTCAACTGATTGGAACATCATTCTTTGCAAAAGGTGAAGCAATTTCAGCTATACCTAATCATAGAAGAATCAATAATAGATGAAAAACACAACTCAGAAAGCTGATAAACTTAAGAGTGCAAGCTGATAAACTTAAGAGTGCATACGATAATAATTTATCATTTCAAGAATGCACAAATCTCAACTGGTCAATCTCCATATAAAGTATAAAGCTTGTAAGCTTATAATGTACCTGATCTTCTTACAGCAGCAGCTGCAAAGAATCACCAGCATTTCAAATTAAGTTAAAGAGTATAAATCTGAACTGGTTGTACTCCATCAAAAATCAAAAATGAAATCTGAACTGACAGAGCCATTTATTTATTGTGCTCAACAAAATTCAAAGTGAGCAATATACACACCCCTAATCATTATAAGCTTTACCAACCCTAGTTCTTTTTAACTAGCATCAATTATGAAGCCGAAGCAAAAAAAATTGCAATTCAAATTTCAAAACTGTACACATAATGCTCTATATCAAGTGTGACGTGTTACCTGTGTCTACAACTGTCACGTAAACCCTATAGCTATGTAGAAAGGGTAAAAGTCAGTAAACAATCTAACTTATAAATGAATGAAACTAAGTTGTTACTAGTCTTTTCTGAAATTGAAAAGATATGACAAGGTAAGCATCTGAAATTTACTTTCAATACACATAAACAAAACAAATTACCGAAATTTCTCTCAACTGTCAACGTAGATTTCCAGCCTGAGCATGTATCACAAAAAAACGAACATACCTTCAGGTCTCACGGTTTCTGAAATTGAAAAGTTATGAAAAGGTAAGCATCTGAAATTTACTTTCAATACACATAAACAAAACAAATTACCGAAATTTCTCGCAACTGACAACGTAGATTTCCAGCCTGAGCATGTATCACAAAAAAACGAACATACCTTCAGGTTTCACACTCCCTATAATGCTCTGCAGAAATTTAGCTGAATTAGGTACACTGCCTCTCATTCCGAAATTTAGCCGGAAGGCTTTTAAATCACAAAAGAATGAAGGTTTCATTCTTGGAGCTGAATTTAAGAGAGGAAATGTGTTAACTTAGATTAGCTGGAGTGAAATAATACTTTTTATGATATGAAACGATAAGTGCATTACTAATTTTAAAGATTATATGTAAAAGTGAAATTGATGGAGATGTATTGGTCATTGGTTGTCACTGGTTATTATACGATTATTAGCACAAAATCTTTCAAATTTTTAATTTACTGTCTAGTTTTACATTCAGACAATCACATAAACATGGCATAATTATCACACCAGTTCAATATAGTTGACCACAGTAAAACCTTTCTTAACCAAAATATGATATACCAATGTTGCGAAAGGAGATTCAATGATAATGATCTCATATGATTAAGGGTTTAGAAAAAAAAACAGAAAAATTATTTGAGAATAATTCCAACAAATGAAACATACACAGAGAAATCGGCTTTCTATCTCCCACTATTCTTAGTTATTAAATTAATCAGCTAAATTGAGCTTTCTAATTAGACTACACTGGACACACTAACAATTTGGAATCTGCTACAGAACATGGATTTAAATTAGATTCAAAAACCATACCACATAGTTAAACTCGTAGTTGAGCAACCCACAGTGCAAGTCATAGCTCGATAAAAAAGAAAAAAACAGCAACAGTTAAAGGCAGTACCTTGCTTCATAGTTCATGTTATTTCAGCTTTAGAGAACTCATAGTACCTTCTCTAAAGCTGAAATAACATGAACTATGAAATCCTCTAACGCTTGGAATAACTGTTTAATAGATTTCATTTCCTTCTCTAAAGCTGAAATAACATGAACTATGAAATCCTCTAACGCTTGGAATAACTGTTTAACAGATTTCATTTAATCATAGCTTGAAGTTATTAACAGTATACGGACTAATTTGGAACAATCTATTACCTCTCGCTCTATGTACAAAAACATAAAAGACATCAAAAGGTCATATTACCTTGCAACTTCAAGAAACATCATTCCATTTGATTGAAACCGAGTTTTGAAACTGAAAGCGTATACTAAAGTATACTTATAGGAGAAACCAACATTATTTTTCTGTATTAGATCTAAACTGCAGAAATTCACCAAAAAAATGGCAGTCCACTACACATTCAACTCCATAAAAATGTAATAAAGTTCTAGGAACTGAATTTGTACATAAACAATAAAAAGAAAGGACATAACTGTTTTCACTTTGACAAATTCAATTAGCTTTAAGTATGAGTTTTAGTGACCAATTTGACTATATATCAAAGAATACTTGTGTATGAGTATTAGTGACCTATTTGATCTTATATCAAAGAATACTCGCATCAAAACTCATAAGTTACAATGAGCAAAGTGAATTTTTATTATCGTTTCAAATAAACATACCTTTAGGCTTCAAGGGCAGGCATTCCATTTAATCCTCTGCATGTACCATGATTGCATAGTCCTCATCCTGTAAATACATAACAGATACATATCCTGTAAATACAATTTGTAGAACCCATCGATAGTATGCAAATTGACCAACAAAGCATAATCCTTTCTATCACCTAACTGCTCTATGATTCAAATGAAATTTCCTTATTTTCAATTATTTTCAGCTACTCATTCTTCAGTTCATCTCTTTACCTCAGCATAAACAAAAAAACAAATACCAGAATTAATTTTGGTTTAACGAAAGGATTGTTGATCTAATGGTGAATACAAAATTCAATGTGAAAGACAAATTACTTACCAAATTTGTAGGATTTGAACCTGATTGCCTTTCCACTAAGCTCCACAGCTGCACATTAATCACCAATAAGAATTTTTAAGCACATTAAACAGCAAACTCTAATAATTTTTTAACCTTTACAATACTAAATACAAAAGTAAAGAAGCAAACCTCTTATGAACCTCAAAAACAAAGGAACCGATGCTATTAAGGCCTCTTGCTGAGACCAAACCCCAGTAGCATTGATACCCTGAACAAAAACCCAAAATTTTGCTACGAACATGCAAAAGGTAATCACCAAAATCCAGAACTTATGTCCAAAATATTGTGGGAAAAGAAATTATTGTCACAACTTCGATGGAGACCGAACCCCAGTAGCATTGATACCCTGTACAAAAACCCATAATTTTTCTATGAAATAAAGTAAGTGAAAGATGAACATGCAAAAGGTAATCACCAAAATCCAGAACTTTATTTCCAAAATAGTGTGGGAAAAGAAATTACTTTCACAATTTCGATGGAGAGGATAAAGGGCAAAACTAAACAATCTCTCGCTCCCTATCCACAACAATCAGAAAAAAACTTCAATCAACTGAAATGCTAGGGAAACAAACAACCCAAACCAAACCCAATCGATCAGTACAAAAATAAAAAAGCAAACTCCTTACATAAATTCTTCTTCCACTTCTTACAAAACAATTCTTCTCCCTCTCCATCAGATGATTCTAATACAGAGAGAAACCAGATAACATCAGGCATGTATAAGAAAATTAATCTTATTCATGCAAAAACAGCTACAATTAAAGTAAAGCAAAAAAAATCAATTGAAACCGGTCTTAACTTTTACGTGGCCACTTCTTTCTAGCACCACAGATTGATCCAATAACATTCTTTCAGAGTGAAACAACAACATAACTTGAGTCAGCATAGATATACCAACTACATATGCACTTCAGTAAAATAAAAAACAAACAAAAACCTGATCAAGAAAAGGAAGATATACCAAGCATGCCAATGACCCAAATAAGTTTAGAGAGGGCATGAAACTTCTGAGAGAATGAGATTACCAGGGTCTGTAGCATCTTCAATAGGATAAACACTGATGTTATTACTGATTTTGCACATCCAAACTAGAAAATTTAATTTAGCATGGAGGAATTCCTACCATATATCCATTTATTTTATTTCTCCTCCGTTGTTTAGTGGCAGAAGTTCGGAGTCCGATCAGAGATCTTGAGTTCAATTTTGACCCTAAACTCTCCTGTGAAAGTATACCAATTAATTGTAGTCAACGTAAATAAAATAAAAATTTCAGTAGCCCTCTTCACCTGAGCAATCTAAGCCACTATAAAAATATAAAATATAAAAACTGTAAAGTGTTGCTACATAGCGAATGGATTCTTCTCGAGTACCTGCCTCACCATGAAAATCTAGAAACTGAGAAAATAGAAATACCAAATTTAAGTAAGTTTCCAAAGATTCACCCTTTTTATACCACCTGGAAGAAGACAATTAAAGACTACATGTTGTAGCTAATGCTAAATGTGGTAGAAGAGAAAAAAATGCAATTGTAGCTACAAAGAAGAGAAAAAAACAAAATAAAACAAACAAACATTACAATGCACATCTGTGTCATCTAAATGTGGTAGGTAATGCAATTGTAGGTTCTTAGTCCTCTTCTACTATATATCAGATGCTATCTTTGATTTCCTTTTGGTTATGATGTTAAAAAAAATTCAGAGGGTTATTTATCTTATTATCGGACCCTACACAATTCCTGGACTATCTAGCTGTATCAAAGATTTTTGTTGGTTAATTCCTCCCTCTTAACAAATAAAAACAAGTCTGAACAAAGAAGGAACAAACACAAGGCAAAAACTGAAACTAAAACCAAAAGAAGCATAAAATTTTAATGATGCTATAAATAAAGCATTAGGATCCATAAAATTTTAAGATACCAGTAAAATTCTGAAAGAAAAAAAACCAACAGGAAAGAAAAAGGAAACAATATAACAGAAGAATAAACTGCCAATCTATAACCAGTTACCGGTATTTGTTAACTCTTCATATCTAAGTCCCTTGATTTTGATACTGCCATTCCCCTGCTAAGTTCTTGCATGTGCTCTTCCCTTTAAATTAAAAGCCTGTAAACAAAGACAATAATTGAAAACTTGATCAAATGGACATGACAGTATTAACAATTTGGAGAGTGAGAAGTGGGCATTTTATACCATTAGAAAATTTCTTCTCAAAGAGATAGATGATCTTTAACAATACCTTATGCATCTAGTTCTTCAACAACACAATTTTAACAACCCCAGGCCTGCTACAGTGAACGACTATTGTTTCTGATTCAAGAAGGTTTTCCGTGTTTTCCTACATATATTAAAATCACTACTGAAATCTTCTAAAAGACAAAAAAACAATCATTACTGCTATCAACTCGACATCCCTATTTGTAAAAATGAAAGGAATAAATTTGTAAAACAGATGCAGCAATACTGAAGTTGAAGACCGATTTCAGTAGGAGACTTGTAATCAAACCAATTTCTACCCAACTAAGTTCAAGTTGAGAGATGAGGGCTACCCTCAATTAAGACCCATGTCTTGTTCAGATTGAAACAGACAAATATCCATATATAACCTGAACCCACCAAAAATTGGATCTTATATAATTCTAATTAAACAATGAACACCCAGTTCAAATTGAAACAGACAAATATCCATATATAACCTGAACCCACCAAAAATTGGATCTTATATAATTCTAATTAAACAATAAACACAGAATTTGCCTTCTTCAATCTCAAAGCCAATTCCAAACCCAAACAACCCAAATGGGTTTTCAAGGCAACGAAATCATCAACTCCACACCACCAATTAATCAATCCACGGCAAATCAAACCAAGGCATACGAGAGAGAATTACCGAGAATTGGGTCTCCGGGCGGAGAACAGGAACAACGCGGGAGAAAGGCTCAGCGGAAGAAAATCGAAGATGAGAAACGGCAATCGCCGCGGCTAGCTGTCGACTCCATCTCTCTCACGTCTCTCTCCTCTCTTTCTCTGCTTTACAGAAATATCTGTCCTCTCTCTCTCTGCTTTATGGGTTTTAATGAAAAGAATAAAAAAGAAACAGGTCGGCAACGGCTATATTCCTCCTTTTTTTCTTTTTTCTCTTCTTTTTTTGTACAAATGAGGTTTTTTTCTTTTCGTTATAGAAAAAAAGACATAACAATAATATTTGTTTTAGGCCTCGTTGGCTTCGTTTGTAACCAAAAAAAATTATATATTTTTTTATTTTGTTTATTTTGATTGGGAATTATTTATTACTTTAATATTAAAAAAATGTCATTTGAGCACCCTAATCATAAAAAATAATCCTCTAGTTTCCACTTTTTAAATGAGGCTGTTTTTTTAAATACAATCTCATATAAAGGTGCACTCCTACAAAATTATTAATGCTAAGAAAGGGCAATGCTACAAAATTATTTTCGCTATTTTCATTCATGTTATACTCTTCTGTTTCACTAATAGAAACTCTCTCTAATAATTTGTTTCTACTCTCTTTCTTCTCTCATGATAAGAGCATAAAATGCTACGTTTTTAATGTGTTTCTATCCCTATTTATGCTTTGTTTAACTCTTAATTTTGCAGATTTGAGTCGTTGGAGTGAACCATGATTGTTTGGTGGAGAACAAGTGAAAATGTGCTTAAATAGAAGAAAATGTGGAGTTTTAGCAAAATCCTTATTTAACTAGGAAACTCAACGAGTCGCAAAAGTCGAGGATAAGTAGTTTAGGAAACTTTCCTATTTTGAAAAGGGGAAAGTTACCTATTTCATTTTGGAAAACTTACCTAATTTGATTAGAGAAACTTTCCTTATTTGATTTGGCTAACTATCTTTGAATCTTTCTTATTCTGACTTTCCTAATTTATTTTGAAAACTTTCTTTCCTTTTGTGACAGGGATTCCACATGAAGCAAAGAAACCTATTCCCACAAGGATTAAGAGAATTTATGGCGATTATAAAAGAGGAAATGGGCAGCAAAATTCCAAAATTCTTTCTCCATCAATTTTGCCGAATTAATCAAGGGAATTTAGGACAAAACTTTGTCCTACATCAAGGGATTTATTTGAAATTCAAATCTGAAAATAAGGGAACTTCTTTCCTTAAAATCCTTTGTTTAAATCCTTAATTATTCTGATTTTCTATTAACTTATTTCCCTACCTTTTCAGGAACCATAATTTTGCATGAAAAAGGAATGTAATTCATCATCAATTCGGCCAAATTGAAGGGAGAAGATTAAAATCAGCCAAGAAAGGAATGGACTCCTAAATTGCCGATTTTACCTTGGAGAAGGAACTTGTATGCAGCCATTTTTTGAGCCAAATTCATCATCTTGTTGAACAAGGAAATTCTGGAAATTTCCTAACACATTTCTCTTAATTTGTTGGGTAATTTCCTTGACCATTGGATCAAGATTAAATCAAGGGTTGAGAGAACTCAAAGGGGGAGACATAACACTATAAAAGGAGGAGAAGAAGAACCAAAAAAGGTCGACCCCCCTATACTTGAAACACAGCAGCCGCTCTCTCCCTCTCCATCACCAAGCAGCCGCCTCCATCTCTCTTCCCAAGCAGCCGCCGCCGCTCCTTCCTCCTCCACAAGCCAATACAGCCGCCCTCCATTCATCCTCTCAAGCATACAGCCGCTATCATACACACATCTCGTCCTCCTCTCTTCCTCCTACACAGCCGCCTTCATCTCCTCCACAAAAGTGCTGCAGCCGCCGCCCCTCTTCACCAACACCGTCGCCGTCTCCACCACAAATTCAGCCGTTGCTCAACCAAGCATCGATCTCCACTCCTAAGTCAGTCCAAGATTCATGGTTGTCTTTAAATTTGTTCCAAATTCAGTTGTTAAATTCCATGTTATTTCTGAATTTTGTAACAACTTAACAATGTTCTTACATGATTTGATGAATTCTTTGGATTTCTTTATGTGTTTGATTGTTGTTTGGTTGAATTCTCTATATATACATGTGTTAATTCGAATTTAAGACTTAAGGGCAGTAGTAATTAATTGAATTTATGCTTTAGTTTGGTTTATTTGCAGAGTTTGTGCACACAACAAATCATATGCACAAGGGCAGCCTCGGCCATGGCTGTCCCTTGTGTATAGATTTCATATGCTTATCGAATATAAGTTGAATCATGCGCGAAGTTGGTTCAATTTGTGTTCTTTATAAGAGCTAGAATAATTCTGTAAATTTACATGTCGATGTGAGATGAGGTGACGCCATACTTGCTAACATGTCTCCAATTCGACTTATTGTACTTATGTGCTCTTTGTGTTTAATTTCTACGCGAAGTGTTTTTAAACCGATTAGTACTATGTTTAGGATTATACGCGAAGTTAATCCTGAATAATTGTGAAGTCTTGAATGATTAGAATAACCGCGAAGGCTCTAATTAAATTGGAACTAAATTGGATTATGAATTCGGTTTTTGAACTTGCTGCCCTATTCTTTTGTTTGAGTTGTTACATGTTTAGAGAATTATGTGTTAAGTGTAGAGTGGTTGATCAACTGTAAATAATTAGTTTTTGGTTAAGTTTTAGTTTCTTTAGATGTTAAACATTTACATTCCCCATATGTTTATTTGATTGCGTTAACATTTTCTGTTTTCGATTACCCTTCAATATCCCCGGACTGAACGATCCCTACTTATTCGTACTAACGATGACATTTTGCAGGGTTATAAAGTTGTGAGGTTTGATTTGATCACGTGTTTACATGTGTGACGTAAAACGCTCATCAATTTCTGGCGCCGTTGCCGGGGATGTTGAGAAACATCGTTTATTGAAGTGTTAACTTTGTAGATTTGTGAATTGTAAAGTTTCTGTTTTGTATAAGTTGTAAAGTTTCGATTCTGTTTTCTTTGTGTTTATAATGCATGTTGTAACTTAGTTTAAATTGTTAGGAAGTTAAAGATTTATTTGTGCTGCGTTTATTTATGTTTTCTAAAGCAAACGGAATAGGTAAAGTCTCTTTTGTTAATATGAGCCTAAACCCTTCATGTAACCGCATGAAGTTGAGGGCGGCTCTTATTAACACTTGAAGAACTGTCTAACACATAGCTTGTTCTCAACTGAGTAAGGGGCACATTGGTGCGTGTATAACCAACACTTGTCTAAGGTTTGTGCAATTAGATCTCAGAGGTCCACAGACTGATAACCCTTCTCGGTGAAGGGATCGATAGGGAGTTCGCTCTCCGTGGTAACCAACAAATGAGTCTTGCCTTAGATTAATTTGGAATACACAAACTAAGCCTTCTGAAAACACGGAATAAGTTTATGTCTAGACGACCATACTTAGGCCGCACGTCCGCCATGCTTTAGAATATACAAGATAAACTCGGCATAAATAGATTTACATAACTTCAAAAGAAAACTTCATTTTAACTTTTGAGGTATATCGGATAAAGCAAGACCGAACCGTGGGCTGTACAAGTCCATTGCACAGTTTGCTCCACTGCTCCACGTACCTTGAATGTTAAAATTGTGTGAATAAAAACAATTAGAACCTTAGAAAAAATCAGATTTCGTGTTTACATGTTTGTATTTCGAGTTTTAGTGTACATTTGTGTTTACTCTTATGTAAATTTGTCACTTAACATTCTAACTTAACAATATTTTCTGCATTTTTCATCATTATTTGTTTACTAACATTTTGATTTTTGCATTTTCAGGTCAATGAATGTCCGACCATAACATTTGGCACCGAAATATTAAAGAACGCTTGAAACGGATTGTAGAAGCTGGAAATCTTGACGTGCACATCTCAAATCCGCAAATTGACGAAGAACTTGACGTGGAATTTGCAAGTCCACCGTACTCAGCAAGAATTGTTACACCAAGATCATCACCATACATTCCATCATCATCAACTGCACAAGATTTTGAAGAAACACCTTACGAGATACATCAGCCGTTAGACGAGCCTGAATTTGAGTTAGAAGCAAGTCCATTTCTGCACGGTTGTTTGAATTTCGACATACCAAAGATGCCAACAATTAGAGAAGAAAACGGACATGTGACCGGATATGAAGGTGGAGCCGCACCATCCAACATTACTTTTCCTCCCGTAGCTGAAGGAAAAACAAGTGAATTTGAGCTCAAAAGTGGATTTCTACATCAATTGCCGAAATTCCATGGACTCTCGGGTGAAGATCCGAATCATCATCTCCAGCAATTCCAATTTACTTGTGATTCAATGTGTCCAAGAGGAGCTGATTTGCAACATGTGAAGATGAAGGCATTTCCGTTCTCTCTTGAAGATCAAGCAAGAAGATGGTTATTTGAGCTGCCAACCAACCGCATAACCTCATGGGAAACTATGGTGCATGAGTTTCTGTTGAAATATTTCCCATCATCAAAGGTGACAAACTTGAGGAAGCAAATCACCGGGATTAAACAAGGAGCGGATGAAACTTTCTGTGCTTATTATGAAAGGTTTAAATCTCTTGTTGCTTCTTGTCCAGCTCATGGAATCCGTGAGGGATTGTTGTTGCAATATTTCTATGAAGGTTTGCGGATTGCAGAAAGAGAATTACTTGATTCGGCCGCCGGTGGTGCATTTTTGGATAGAGAGCGTGCGGACGCCAAACTACTTCTTAATACTAGAGCTCTCAATAATCAGCAATTTGGAACATCTCAAGGTTCCACAAGACATGTGAATGAGGCTAGTTCGACCTTGGCTCTTGAAGAGAAAATGGAGAAGATGTCGAACATGATGACACAACTAATGAGATTGCAAGGAGCACAAGTATGTGGTTTATGCGCCGAGGGACATTTCACTGATCAATGTCCACAAATTGCTGCAAATGGAAGCCTTGAACAAGCCAACGCCATTGGATATCAAGGAGGGCAGAGATATAATCAATTCTCCAACACTTATAATTCTGGCTTCCGTAATCATCCTAACTTTCGATGGTCAAACAATGACAATGTGATTAAACCTCCTATGCCGAATGCCACACAAGCTCAGCCGAATTCCATGACATTTCCACCTCAGCCACAAGGACAATTTATGCCAAGGCCACAAGCTCCCTACACTCCACCAATGCCAAGCAACCAAACCGTGCCTAATTCTCCTAATTATGATGAGTTGCTAAAGTCGCTTGCTATGGGACAAAGTCAATTGAACACCGCTACTCAAGCGTTGTTAGTTGGGCAGCAAACAAACTCCAAAGACATAGCCGAGCTCAAGACACAAATGGGGCAAGTTGTGGACTTCATGGGACAATTTAGTGAGCAAGGAAAATTGCCGGGAGGTGTGATCAAGAACCCAAGGAAAGAGCAAGCTCAAGCTGTCACCACAAGGAGTGGAAAGATCCTACAAGAGCAACCAAAAGTTTCAAAGAAAAATCTCAGCAAAGATGAAGGAGATAAAGAAACTGAGCATGAAGATGTTAGAAATGAAGAGATGGAAACAATGACAAATGATGAGTTAGAGAACGATCCAGCAACTTCAAGGAAGGAAAATGTGCCAATTCCAGAGGCACCAAAGGTATCAAATTCTAACCCTAATGGTTTTGTTAATACTAACCAATCTCCATGTTTACCTTTTCCTACTAGATTTGCAAAGTCCAAGAAGGACAAATCAGATGAGGAAGTGCTGGAAGTTTTCAGAAAAGTTCAAGTGAATATCCCCTTGTTGGAATGCATCAAGCAAATTCCAAAATATGCCAAGTTTTTGAAAGAAATGTGCACAACACGAAGGCTTACAAGGGAAGCACAAGTAGTGAAGATGAGCGAAACGGTATCAGCCGTTATCAAAAGGACACTACCGCCAAAGTTGAAGGATCCAGGAAGTTTTACTGTTTCATGTGTCATTGGAGACTCACTTTTCAAAAATGTCATGCTAGACTTAGGCGCATCAATTAATGTTATGCCTTACAATGTGTATAAGTCACTAAGTCTAGGACCACTTAAGAAAGACAATGTGATTATTCAATTAGCGGATCATTCTACTAAGTATCCTGAGGGGTACGTTGAAGATGTTCTTGTGCAGGTGAATCATCTAATATTTCCTGCAGATTTCTATGTGCTACAAATGGAGGAGTCGCCAATCAATTCAACTCAGTTACTTTTGGGGCGACCATTTATGAGAACAGCAAGAACCAAGATTGATGTTGCTGAAGGCAACCTCACCATGGAGTTTGATGGTGAAGTTATAAGCTTCAATGTGTTTGAAGCAATGAGGTATCCAGTTTCTGATTTAAAACCTTGCTATGATATTGATATGATTAATTCTTGTGCACAGGTTTTATCGGAGACTAGGGATCAATAGCAATTAGCTATTGAGCAAGGGGCCGGATTTGACAAGAAAGGAGACAGAATTTCGGCAGAGGAGGAGGCTAAACTCGAACCACACATATTGGAAGTCATTGCCACACTCGAGGCAGCCCCTTACCATAGGTATAATTCTCACTTGTCAATTCCCATTGCCACTAACAAGTTGTTACCATCTGTGGAACAGGCCCCAAATGTAGAGTTAAAACCTCTACCGGATCACTTGAAGTATGCATATCTTGGAGACGATGATACTCTACCAGTTATTGTATCATCAAAGCTGAGTAAGCAGCAAGAAGAAGAATTGATCGTCGTGCTGAAAAGAAACAAGACCGCCATCGGTTGGACTTTGGCGGACATCAAGGGAATCAGCCCTACAAAATGTGTTCACAGGATCTTACTTGAAGAAGGTGCAAAACCAACAAGAGAAGGGCAGCGACGTTTGCACCCACCGATGATGAAAGTTGTGAAGGATGAGGTAATAAAATTACTTGATTGTGGAGTGATTTACCCAATCTCAGATAGTCAATGGATTTCGCCCGTCCAAGTTGTGCCGAAAAAGAGTGGAGTTACAGTTGTCAAGAATGACAAGAATGAACTTGTGCCGCAACGTTTGGTGACGGATTACAGGATGTGCATCGATTATAGGAAGCTCAATGCTACTACGCGCAAAGATCACATGCCTCTACCATTCATGGATCAAATGCTTGAAAGATTAGCCGGACACGAGTTTTATTGCTTCTTAGATGGGTACAGCGGTTATAATCAGATTAGCATTCACCCGGATGACCAAGAGAAGACGACGTTCACATGTCCCTTTGGTACGTTTGCCTATCGACGCATGCCTTTTGGGTTATGCAACGCACCAGGTACATTCCAACGTTGTATGTATTCTATATTCTCGGATTTTATTGAAAATATTATTGAAGTCTTTATGGATGATTTTAGCGTTTATGGAAAAGACTTTGATACATGCTTAGAGAATTTAGAGTTAATCTTGGAAAAATGTGTAGAAACTAACCTTGTGTTAAATTGGGAAAAATGTCATTTCATGGTTAATCAAGGTATAGTTTTAGGACACATAATTTCGAAAAAGGGAATAGAAGTTGATAAGGCTAAGATTGATATTGTGCAACGCTTACCCTCTCCCACAACTGTGAGAGAGGTCCGTTCGTTTCTTGGCCATGCAGGATTTTACAGGCGATTCATCAAAGACTTTTCTTTGGTGGCAAAACCACTAAGTTCCCTATTGCAGAAGGATGTTCCGTTCGTTTGGGACAAGGCGTGTGAAGCAGCGTTCGTAAAGCTCAAGGAATTGTTAACAACAGCTCCCATTATGACGCCTCCGGATTGGAATTTACCCTTCGAATTGATGTGTGATGCAAGCGATTATGCCGTTGGAGCCGTGCTTGGACAAAGAAAGGATAAGAAGCCTTGTGCCATTTACTATGCCTCTCGGACTCTGAATGACGCTCAACTGAATTATTCCACAACTGAAAAAGAACTCTTAGCTGTGATTTTTGCTTTAGAAAAATTTCGTTCATATGTTTTGCAATCTAAAGTAATAATTTATTCTGATCATGCAGCTTTGAGATATTTGATGACAAAGAAGGATGCTAAGCCGAGATTGATTCGATGGATTCTCTTACTTCAAGAGTTTGACGTCGAGATCAAGGATAAGAAGGGTAGCGAGAACGTGGTAGCTGATCATTTGAGCAGAATTGTACAAAAAGAAGAGACCGTACCACTTCAAGAAACATTTCCCGATGAGCAGCTCTTTCGTTTGGACACAGCAGAGCCTTGGTATGCTGACATTGTAAACTACTTGGTTTCTAGGACTTTTCCTAGCACCTTATCATATGCAAACAAGGCAAGGATGAAAAAGATGGCACGACACTACATATGGGATGAACCGTACTTATGGAAGCAATGTAGTGATCAAGTTATTCGACGATGCGTTCCAGAAAATGAGCACAAGTCCATCCTAGCATTTTGTCATGGTGAGGCGTGTGGAGGACATTTCGGACCGAAACGGACAGCCCTCAAGGTATTAGATTGCGGATTCTATTGGCCTACGATCTTCAAAGATGCAAACATGTTTTGCGTTTCATGTGATAGATGCCAAAGAACAGGTAACATCGGTCCAAAAGATCAAATGCCCCTTTCTCCTATTATTGTGGTAGAAATTTTTGATGTTTGGGGTATTGATTTTATGGGGCCATTTCCTTCTTCTAGAGGCTTTCTTTATATCTTGTTAGCTGTTGATTATGTGTCTAAATGGGTGGAGGCGAAAGCCACCAGGACTAATGACTCTAAAGTTGTTGCAGCTTTCTTGAGAACTAACATCTTTTCTAGATTTGGAGTTCCACGTGTTTTGATAAGCGATGGAGGTTCTCACTTTTGCAACCGTACCATAGAGGCTTTACTCAAGAAGTATGGAGTCACACACAAGGTTTCCACCCCATATCACCCTCAAACAAGTGGGATGGCTGAAGTGTCGAATCGAGAGATCAAGCGCATTTTGGAGAAAACCGTCGGCCCAACAAGGAAGGATTGGAGTGACCGCCTTGATGATGCATTGTGGGCTTACCGGACCGCATACAAGACGCCTATTGGGATGTCTCCCTTTCGGCTCACTTATGGGAAAGCTTGTCACCTTCCGGTCGAACTAGAGCACAGAGCATGGTGGGCGGTGAAGAAATTCAACATGGACATAGATGCTGCCGGACTTCATCGGAAATTACAAATCAATGAACTTGAAGAAATAAGGAACGATGCTTATGATGCTGCATGGATCTACAAGGAGAAAACTCGAGTGTATCATGACAAAATGATCCGAGGCAAATCGTTTCAAAAAGGGCAAAAAGTTCTTTTATTTCATTCAAGACTTAAGCTTTTTCCTGGAAAATTACGTTCTCGTTGGGTTGGTCCATTTATTGTAACTAACGTGTTTGCTCATGGTGCCATTGAAATTCAAAGTGAAACAACAGGTACAACGTTTAAGGTGAATGGACATCGTTTAAAGCCGTATTACGAGCCTTTTAAGGAGCACACGGTTGAGGAAACCCAAGTGGAGGACGCACCAATATCCGAGTGAACATGGAGAAGAGTCTAGGCTAAAGGACTATAAACAGTTAAGCGCTGCATGGGAGGCAACCCATTTCAACCGTAGCTGTGGAGGAGCCATCACCGAGAGTTTGCATTTTCTAAATCCTTACACTCTTATGGTTGAACTGTATATGTGTGAAACTGTAAAATTTATCATATGCTTAGGAATTACAACACCATTTTCGAGTTCACATTGAGGACAATGTAATTTTCTAAGTGTGGGGTAGGGATTACATGATTCACATGGTTTTTAGTTTGTTTTGTGTGTTTTTAATTTGCTTTGCTTTGTTTTGTTTCGAAAAATCAGAAAATCGTTCCAAATAAAATTTTTTTTGTTTTGTTTTGAGTCTATGCCCCTAAAGTTGATGATGAGTATGTCTTTGAATGCATAGATGATGGTTTTGCATGATCATAAGAATTAAATTTTGAGTTTCATGGATAATGTGATTGGTATGAATATGTGAGATATTGATTGATATATGTAAAAGCATGCATGTTTGAGTTGGTTTTAATCCATAACAACCTATGTGAGCATTTGAGCCTATATACTTTCTTAATGAGAGACAAAATTTTCGGCAAAAACTTGTTCCTTAATCTCATTATTCTTTGCATATTCAATGACTATGTGCAATAGCTTTTTAATGGACTCTAGAATGCTAGAACTTGCTCTTGATGAATTTCGAAACTTTTATTCATGACTATGCCTTGATTTTGAAAATGATTGAACAGATCTTATTAGGAAGACCACCAAAGCCAAATAAAGCTTTTGCCCAATTTGTGCCCGTCGTGGGACGCCTTAGTGTTAACCCCCTTTGAGCCTACATTTAGCCTTTCTTTCATCACCATCATACACATTCCCTTTGCTTAGAACAGAAATATCTTGACCCTTGTCGTTGAGACTTGATAAAGCTTGATTTGGATGCAGAATTGTGTTATGAAGTGTTGATGTGAAACAAGTGTGGGGTGAACTTATCCAATTGTGAATGTAAAAATGTGTGTGCTAAGTGAAAAAGAAAAATCGAACAAACATGTGTTTCGAACCAAAGAAGAATAAAGCACGAAATGAAGAAAAATTGTGATGATTGGATTTAGTTCTTGCTGTGAATTTGGAGTTTGTACGTGATTTGAAGGTCTATCATTGTTATATTTGACCTTTGTTCATTTTCACAAAGTAAGGGGAAGGAAAGAATGAAGAATTGGTCCAACATGATGAAATTCGACCTATGGAGTGAAGTCATAAGGAGAATTGAGCTTTATTAAGTCTTGGTGACGTTTTAGCCACCACTATCCTAAATTCGAATACCTTGTGCCAAGCCCCATTATTATCCTTTATAAAGATCTTTTCATGATTCTTAAAATGGGTGAACTTTGATATGTGGAGATTTTCTCAAGAGTTAAGCATATGGTTTTGGTCCATTCTTGCACTTAGTTGTTAAATGAGATTATCCAAGAAAAATGTTTCACAAAGTGCTTTTATCTGTTAAAAATGCAAGCTATCTGTTGCTTTACAATCGTTTCTCTTGCATTTACTTGAGTGAATATTGCCATATCATGTGTGAACAGAAGAGAGTATGCCTAGTAAGAAGGATTAAATTAACTTAACATGTTTGCATGCTCATTTTCTCACTTCTTACTTATTCATACCATGAAACATGTTTATGACACTTGGAATTTGTGCGCTTACATCTGAATGCTTAAACTTGAACTCTATGTGTTTAAAGATTCTGAGACAATTATTTAGGGGCAATAGTAGAGTCTTTTAATTAGATTTGCTAAGGGACTAGCAAAGAATAAGTGTGGGGTAGTTGATAAGAGCATAAAATGCTACGTTTTTAATGTGTTTCTATCCCTATTTATGCTTTGTTTAACTCTTAATTTTGCAGATTTGAGTCGTTGGAGTGAACCATGATTGTTTGGTGGAGAACAAGTGAAAATGTGCTTAAATAGAAGAAAATGTGGAGTTTTAGCAAAATCCTTATTTAACTAGGAAACTCAACGAGTCGCAAAAGTCGAGGATAAGTAGTTTAGGAAACTTTCCTATTTTGAAAAGGGGAAAGTTACCTATTTCATTTTGGAAAACTTACCTAATTTGATTAGAGAAACTTTCCTTATTTGATTTGGCTAACTATCTTTGAATCTTTCTTATTCTGACTTTCCTAATTTATTTTGAAAACTTTCTTTCCTTTTGTGACAGGGATTCCACATGAAGCAAAGAAACCTATTCCCACAAGGATTAAGAGAATTTATGGCGATTATAAAAGAGGAAATGGGCAGCAAAATTCCAAAATTCTTTCTCCATCAATTTTGCCGAATTAATCAAGGGAATTTAGGACAAAACTTTGTCCTACATCAAGGGATTTATTTGAAATTCAAATCTGAAAATAAGGGAACTTCTTTCCTTAAAATCCTTTGTTTAAATCCTTAATTATTCTGATTTTCTATTAACTTATTTCCCTACCTTTTCAGGAACCATAATTTTGCATGAAAAAGGAATGTAATTCATCATCAATTCGGCCAAATTGAAGGGAGAAGATTAAAATCAGCCAAGAAAGGAATGGACTCCTAAATTGCCGATTTTACCTTGGAGAAGGAACTTGTATGCAGCCATTTTTTGAGCCAAATTCATCATCTTGTTGAACAAGGAAATTCTGGAAATTTCCTAACACATTTCTCTTAATTTGTTGGGTAATTTCCTTGACCATTGGATCAAGATTAAATCAAGGGTTGAGAGAACTCAAAGGGGGAGACATAACACTATAAAAGGAGGAGAAGAAGAACCAAAAAAGGTCGACCCCCCTATACTTGAAACACAGCAGCCGCTCTCTCCCTCTCCATCACCAAGCAGCCGCCTCCATCTCTCTTCCCAAGCAGCCGCCGCCGCTCCTTCCTCCTCCACAAGCCAATACAGCCGCCCTCCATTCATCCTCTCAAGCATACAGCCGCTATCATACACACATCTCGTCCTCCTCTCTTCCTCCTACACAGCCGCCTTCATCTCCTCCACAAAAGTGCTGCAGCCGCCGCCCCTCTTCACCAACACCGCCGCCGTCTCCACCACAAATTCAGCCGTTGCTCAACCAAGCATCGATCTCCACTCCTAAGTCAGTCCAAGATTCATGGTTGTCTTTAAATTTGTTCCAAATTCAGTTGTTAAATTCCATGTTATTTCTGAATTTTGTAACAACTTAACAATGTTCTTACATGATTTGATGAATTCTTTGGATTTCTTTATGTGTTTGATTGTTGTTTGGTTGAATTCTCTATATATACATGTGTTAATTCGAATTTAAGACTTAAGGGCAGTAGTAATTAATTGAATTTATGCTTTAGTTTGGTTTATTTGCAGAGTTTGTGCACACAACAAATCATATGCACAAGGGCAGCCTCGGCCATGGCTGTCCCTTGTGTATAGATTTCATATGCTTATCGAATATAGGTTGAATCATGCGCGAAGTTGGTTCAATTTGTGTTCTTTATAAGAGCTAGAATAATTCTGTAAATTTACATGTCGATGTGAGATGAGGTGACGCCATACTTGCTAACATGTCTCCAATTCGACTTATTGTACTTATGTGCTCTTTGTGTTTAATTTCTACGCGAAGTGTTTTTAAACCGATTAGTACTATGTTTAGGATTATACGCGAAGTTAATCCTGAATAATTGTGAAGTCTTGAATGATTAGAATAACCGCGAAGGTTCTAATTAAATTGGAACTAAATTGGATTATGAATTCGGTTTTTGAACTTGCTGCCCTATTCTTTTGTTTGAGTTGTTACATGTTTAGAGAATTATGTGTTAAGTGTAGAGTGGTTGATCAACTGTAAATAATTAGTTTTTGGTTAAGTTTTAGTTTCTTTAGATGTTAAACATTTACATTCCCCATATGTTTATTTGATTGCGTTAACATTTTCTGTTTTCGATTACCCTTCAATATCCCCGGACTGAACGATCCCTACTTATTCGTACTAACGATGACATTTTGCAGGGTTATAAAGTTGTGAGGTTTGATTTGATCACGTGTTTACATGTGTGACGTAAAACGCTCATCATCTCAAACTTTCTCATCGATTTAATCGGAGATTCATTATCCACCTTGATTCTGATATGGGGACCTAGATCGGGTTGGACCGCGGCCAGCTGCCTTCGATATCTGAACTTGCCTTTGGCAATGTTTACGACCTCCACTCCTTCCTCTCTGCCTTCTTCGGCTGCATCGTCACTAACTTTCACTCCCTTTTTTGGTCAAAACTTTCACTCCTTTTTTTGGTCAAAACTTTCACTCCTTTCTTATGTTTGATTTTTTATTTCAGTTTCAACTACATGAGAAGCGTCGGTGTCGATGTCGTCAGAGTAGCTTCACGGTGATGAGGAAGACACTACATGATTAAGCTCGGTCGAGGACTTTGCGGTGGAGCATGGCGATGAACTCGTTAGGAAGGAGGTGATTCACGCCAGTGCATTATCTTCTCTGATGACAGTGAGTCCTTTCATTTCTTTATTCTTGCTTGTTCTTGCTCACAGCTTATTCTTGAACTAGATTGTTATTTTTTTCATTTGTTTTTGCATGTTAGATTTGTTAGTTTAATAATGTTGGTGTACATGGATCAATGCTACTGTGGGTGATGAACCTAATAGGGGTGGTCAGGATGCGAACCACGACTGATCGACAAAGCTCCGATTAGATGCAGGGCGCGGCCCGAGGCGTGACATTGAGAGGCAGTGGGAGAAAATTTCTCCATCTGATTTGGGTTTTAGGGTTTCTAAGGTAGACACCCCTAAAACTTTTCTATTTATACCTCTTTAAACAAACGACAACAAACTTCCTCTGAACGTAACTATTAGGACCCATCCTAGATTAACCCCTTTAACCCGAAGTAAATTCTGCAGGAACCACCTCAAGGGAACTTTTTACTGAAACCCCCTTGAAATTGACAACCCTTCCTGCAACCCAACTAAGCACTTCCATAATAATATAAAATTCAATCCCAGCACCCGGAGCCACCCTACTCCCAAAATCACATCTTACACTTCACCAATAAAATAAACTAAGCTAAGCTGGGGTAATCAGAGCAAATCTACAAGGAAGTGCTACCTAAACAAAACATGATTGTGTCAGTTGATTATTTGGCTATGCCTCGTCTTTTTTACGCGCGACCTCCTTTCAGCAATCATGTATCACTGGGCATTTGAAAACGAAAGGCCCAGGGAAGAACATTTAAAAAAAACAGGACGTTAGAGTGAGTGAAAAATAATAATAATATCCAGACGTGAGAAAATATCTTAATTTAACGTTCTTATTCTTATTGTTCCAAGAAATCATTTATGCATGCCTCTTTGGGAAAGAATCTCAAATAATCCTCTCGAAAAACAAAACATCATTTGTCAATCTCATTGGCTTAAAAATTAGTATTAAAATAGGAGAAGAGATTTCACTATGACGGAGAGTCTCTCAGACTAGGGTCGGAACCTTTAAAGCTACTAAGTAATATGACGACCCTTCATAGCAGAGAGATTCCACCATGAGGATGAGCCTCTCAGGCTAAGATCAGAACCCTATAGGACTACTATTTCCCCGCTCCACTTCCTCAAGTGGGGGGCCGTATGGCTAACTAACATCTTTATATATATGACGACCCTTCATGTTGAAGAAAACAAGCAAATACGAAAAGTCATTATTATATGACTCCTCCCTTGTAAATTAAAACATGCATCTTATGCATAAGGCACGATTCCCCGACCGTCCTCAAAACTATGACCATAAAACAAACATTCCAAATTTAATCAATATAACACAGATTTCAGCCGACATAACATAGGGGCTTACGAAAAGGGAGCAACCCACCTTCTCGGCCCTACTGGCTCATTAAATCAATAAAAATGATATTGTTTAGTATAAAAACACGACATGCATTAATTCAAAAAAATGTCCACTCACGGACTTAGGCCTTAGCCTGACGAAATCCGAATCGCTTCTCAAGGGAAAACTCTTCATCTTCTGTTCAACGAATAATAGTAAATCTCAATTGTCAAACGAATAATTATTTAAAATTAGCAATAAGGTTACCATCGGCCAAACCTCTCAAACTTAATTAAGAAAAATCCTCGACCTCCAACATTAGCTTAGTAGTCTTTAAAATATTTCTTAAACCTTAACTGGTAATAACCGATGGCCGAAATAATATTTTATTATCCGTCAATAATACTAAACTTGAAAAATTCCAAAACCTAACCAAAACTTCTCCAAAAATTACCAAATTTAAACTATAAACTTCTCTCATTTTATACTGTTTAATGGGCATGAAAAACTGCCCAAAATGTGGCAGCTCCGTCGCTGACATAAATTCTAGCAACCTCCAATCGCCACCAAATTTTAACAGTGCTTCGTCTCAACATTTTGAACAACTTTGTAGTTTAGATCGAAGACCAATTCCGCCTCTAACTAGGTCAATCAAAACACTATTTAAAAATCCTAAATTTTTAAACATAAAAACTCCAAATATTTGATTCTCCCCCACACTCCAAATCAATCCACTAAACTTTAGGGGTGAGTAGTACTCCTAACACTCATTCCAATCATATATAGAACTCAAAAATTGGTGGCCTGAGGAGGGAGAAATCCGATCTAGATCTCATACTGTACACTCGGTAATCAACTTGAAATTTCTCCTAAACCATGGCGAGATAGGTCGAAAAGCTTATCTAGAATTGAAGCAGACTTAGAGACGCTCCTTTTGAGACAGGTGCGGCAGCCTGGGTCGGCAGCGGCGACGTCGAGAAGGTCTGGTAGCCCTTTTTTGGGGTTTTTTCTGGAATGAGCTATTTATAGCGTATTTACAAAATTACTCATATGCCCCTAACTTTGGACCCATATAACTCCTTCATACCAATTCCGATTTTAGCGTGCTATCGACGTCCTCTACAACTTTCATGAAGAAACTTTTTCCAAATTCGCGACTTTACAAAAAGTCAACTTTACGAACATTATACGGTCAAACAATTACTTTAAATGGTTAAAGACCAAAGTAACCAACCGGAAAATAATTCTAGGATCGGGATGTGACAGTAACTTTCACATACAATATCCCTATGCTTGACAAAAATAGGGACACAAGCTTATTTGGCATTGGTGTTCATCCTAAAAAGTTCAATTTATCCCTTCCAAAATTAAGGTATGTTATGCTTTAAGTTTCGAAAATAAAAAAGAGTGAGTTCTAGCATTCTAGAGCTCATTAAATCTATGGTGAAAATTAGTTTAAGAACAAACAATGAGAATTCAGTGATTATAACCAATAAAATGAATTAAAATTTGCAATAAGCACTCAAAAACAAAGGCAAAATAGGCTCAAAATCTCACATTAGGTTCATTTGAATCATCATTTATCATAACATGCTCATTTCTGTTCCAAAGATTCAGATTACATCCACTACAATTCATATGATTTCCATTCAAGTTAATTAATCTTAGAATAACAGTTAGATAAAGTTCTTAATTTCATGATCCTTTCTTAACCATAATTTCAGAGATATTATTCTTCATTGATTATTAAGGGCTCTTACGACACAAAATACTCAAAAGCAATAAAAATTGTTTTTGGATTTTAAAAAATTTCGATTATTTTTTTAATAAGGATTCAAAAAACATGTAAGTCTCTCCTCCACATTTAAATTCTACATTGTCCTCAATGTCCACAAAATAATTTGTAGAATTGAAGTGCGAAGTAGGAAACAAACAAACAAAACAAACAAAAAGTAAATGAGAAGAAAGGAGGGGAAAACAAATATGCGTTGATGGCTCCTCCACAGCTTCGGTTGAATTGGGTCGTCTCCCAAGCAGCGCTTAATATTTAGTCTTTCAGCCTAGACTTTGTACCTCTATTTTAGTTTTGTGTGAGTGGCGCATCTTGGAGGGTACTTCCTCCGCTGATTTGTTCTTCTAAAACCTTGTAGCAAGGCTTCAACTGTGGACATTCACCTTATACGCCTTTTAATGAGTTTAAAAATGAAGGTCAATCATCTTCAACTCATTGCTGGTCACTTCACTTCTCAACGACTAACTTCCTTTAGATATAACTTGGAATTCAAAACGGGGTGTTAGTAGGTGAAAAGTGAATAAAATGCAGAATGAATGTTATGCAAAAATGTATGATAATGACATGCAATGTAATGAATAAGAATGCAATAAGGTGATGATGAATTATTTTTTTGTTTTTAGGTGGCATCAGACTCGACATTTACAAAGTTCATTTTATTTACTCTCAAACTCATATCTTAAGAAGTAAACCATAGTGGCATACGACCTAGGTATTACGTCTATACATAAATACATTCCGTGGTTTCAGAAAGCTTGGATGGCCAGGTCAAGATGAAGCTGGTAGGACTTGTTTTAGTGAACTATGGAGGTCGAAACCTCTATCACGCTTACGCACAGTCTAGTCCTTTGAGATCTAATTTTGGTCTCAGTCATTCAACTTGGCCTAGACACCACCCAATGTGCCCCTTACTCAGCTAGGAAGCATTTGTGTGTTAGACAGCTCTACAAGAGTTAATAAGAACCGCATTCAACCTCAAGAGACCTTCAATATGGTACTAATGAAGGGTTTAGATCCATATTAACTAAAGTGACCTTACTCTATTCCGATAGTTTACAACCTATGATATATACCTGAAAACAGATAAAATAAACGACCGTTAGTCAAAATTAACTATGTAAAAATAAATAAACAAAATTAAAATGGCACATTATAAACAAGAGACTTTATAGTCCCCGACAACGGCGCCAAAAATTGACGTGTTCCGAAATCGGGACGCATAACAATTTAAGAACCCTTTTTGACAATCGTAGTATAAGGTAAATAAGGTTCGATCAATCCGGGGACTAAGGGTGCTCCTGTCACAATGGTTAAACAAGTTAGTAAGTAACAAAATAAGTATGTACAAGTATTATTTACAAAACAATTATTTACAAAGTACAAATACAAAGATTTACAGATATTTATTTACAAATTTACGCATGATACAATGTGATCAAAGGGGGGGGGTTGGTTTGGTTTCTAACATCATAAAAACAGAAAATAAAAACTAAACTAATATGTTGGTTTGGATTCATTCAACACATCAATTAGAGAGAAACTCAAATTCTGACCACACATCAAAGATCATGTTTCAACCTTAACAATCTGATAACATGCGAATTCAAAAAACTAAAAACAATCTCAAGAATACAAGCCTACAAGGTCATGCACCTTATTGTCACTTACTTTATTCCTAGTACAGAACGTCTAGAATTAGGGCATTTTACATGTCGATGTTATCAATACTAAAAGTATATGTCTTCAAACATGCAAATCATTAAGCTTTATGGAACGAGATTGAATACAACTTTATATCATAACAAAAATTGCATAGTGTACGAATTCAACCATATCAGGGACACTTCCACCACTGGAGATCTACACTTACCTACGAGGCTTAGCATAAATCATGACACTAGTTAGCAAGCATTCTAACATATGGTATATCAAACAACATCGCACACTTTTTAATCTTATGAATAGACAAGATTAGATTGCTAAACTATCATGAGCAAAACTTTAACATGCTTTACTAAAATATGAATCCACTAATACTATAACAAGCGAAACAAACATTCAAATCCAAGTTTGAAATCCGAATTCATGCTTTCAAATTTGTAAAGAAAACTAAACAAAAGTAAAGGCACAGTTTACACATTAGCGGTCTTTAAGAAGCTTGACGATGTCTAAGAGGTGCACACGGCTTTAAGGCTTCTACACTCCAAGGATGTTGCTCATTGACGCGTCCGACAATGCTTTGACAATGGAGGAAAGCTCGTAATGGAGGAGAATGCTCGACAGAGTTTTGGTATTTCTCTAACTTTTTGTGTGAATGAATGATGACTTTTTTTATGTAGAGAGCCTCCTTATATAGTGGTCGAACCTTCCTTATGTAGAGAGCAAGATTAGGAAAAGTAATTTTGAATTTTAGTATTGGGCGCAAATAGGCTTAAAAGTGCGCCTAATATTATTCGAAATTATAAATCGACGATTATCGAGCTTATTAGAGTTTGATCCCTGTCGATTAGTCAGAAGATCATGGTTAATTTCCTGGTTAACCAAGGAAAGACTTGGTCAACCCTAAAGTCAATCATTGACTTTTCATGGTAAAACCAGGAAAAATTGGAGTGTTAGACTATTCGATAGTCTTTTCACGTCCTACATTTTGATCGATGGGTTAAAGGAGTATGTAGGGTCACTTTTATCGACGCATTAGTGTTGTGTAATTATATGTTAGGAGGATCAGGGATGATCAGGTGATTGAGATGCTGGTTGAGGTCAAGAGAAAGGGATTACGTAATGTTTCAGAGCCCAAGAGTAAGCTTAAGGAGGCATATTTTATTACTGTCGGGGAACCTTATACGGTCATGAAAGGCGTTACTGATGATGAGGTAATTAATTGAGGACGGTTAGAATAATGTACCTAGCGCATAAGATGCGTTGCCAGTATGATGAGAGGACCTTTGAATTATTTTAAAAAAAATCATGCCATGGTTAAGAATGGTTTTAAAATTTTTCCAGTAAGGATGATTATCCGGGTTTCTTTATATTTTCGATTCCTTTGATTTTGCGAGCACCTCAGTGGTGGCTACTGTGTTCGGCAGCGGAAGTGGCAGTGATTGAGGTGGCCATTTGTTCTCTGAGTTTAGTAGCAGTTGTAGAACATATATATTTTGGATTTGTGATCTATGGAGTTTAAGTAAAGCATGTATATGTTTGTATAGTTGATTGAGATATGGTGCGATTACAGCGATGGATAGTCAAGGCTCTTATGGTCATGGAGCAAATGTCCAGATGATGGCTTTATTGTGTAATTGGTTTTTTATGCATGAAGTATATACATAATTAGAGAGTACGATGATGGAGAGGTACAGAGAAGCTGGATTTCATGTTGTCTGAGAGTTGGATGAAGAATTGGCGTTGCTTTAGACAAAAATAGTTGATGACGTTATTACTGTTGCTGCCTTTATTGTTTGTCGCTGCTGTTATTTGCTATTGTTATTAATTCTTACTTTGTTTGATAAAGATGTATTGGAATCAAAATCATAAGCATGGAGTCCAAAGGTGGAGGATTTGGATGGCTTATGTATGTGTCTTTTGCTGCAGTAAATGCAAGTGGAATGAGCTTAGATGTCATAGATTGATTAAAGGTAGAATTGTACCAGGTTCGGCCGGCAAGGGATGGGCATGGATTATGAATTAATATAGGAAGTAATTAAGAAAACAAGGCATTGGGTGTCCTTAGCAATTCCAAGGAAGGATCGAAAGTGTGATGCAATCCCATGAGCAGAAGGATAAGGATTTCAGAAGTGTTACTAGTTTCGTTTAGCGTCGGAACTAACGTCGGATTCTAGGTAGGGTCTTTCAAGGAACCTTTCCTTCAATTTATAATTAAATTATAATTGATATGTGTGCTTGGTGTGCCATTGAATGTTTAACTCTTGGATGTTTAATACTTTCGTTTAAAAGCATGTTGTATCGCTGAACTACGAGTGGCTTGATCCCTGAGCACAGGATACGCAGGCAGTCTGACCAGGATTCAGGTGCAGTCACAAATAATATCTAGACCCTAGATTCTTTGAAATAGTTTGTATTGAAATCCAACTCAGTAATTGGGATAACCTCAGGTATAGTGAGGATTATTCGGTGTCATTTGGATTAGATGAAAATGGGTTGGGTAAAGGGTTATCCCTTCTCAAGGGAGATTACGAGAAAATCTATTTTGGGATAATGCCCGCATGTTTTACCCCAAGTTTTGGGAGGTAAAATCGGGTTGGAGCGTGACAAATGGTATCAGAGCTTAGGTTCAAACCCTCGGACCATAGGATTGTGGGAATCAAATAATTTTCCGACTTGTGTTTATTGGATTATATTTATAAATATGGTTTGTGACAAAAATTGATATATTATTGGGGTCGTCAGATTCTGTTTGGATTGTGACAAAAATTAATTTTCCGAATTGTGTTTATTTGGATTATATTTATAAATACGGACCTTAGCTATATATTATTCAGGTCGCCCCAATCGTAAGGATGGAAATTAAATAATGTCTACATTAAAGTGTGAAATGTGTTTTTGTGGTCAAAACGATATATTCACATATTTTGAGGAGGTAATGTGAGTGGAATTTTATTTTCAAATATATTGTATGTAACCGATTTTTATTAAGTTTCTTTTTTACTTATGAGAATTTCCTTCATGTTGATTTTTATGGTGATTTTGGGAAACTTTAGGAATTTAATATTTTTCAAAAGTAAGTGAGTCAGGAAAGAGATTCCTACCTTTCTCGTGGATTTTAATTGATTTTTCCGGAGTATGGTTTTAAATTGTTATCACCATTTTGGGGTTATAGAGGGGGATGATATTTTAAAATGGAGAAACTTGGCTCTAAGATTTTAATGATTTAAAGTAAAGTCAGAAAACCGGTTTCGAATGCCTGAGACTGTTTTAAATCCAATTATTTTAGGTGAAAAGTCATGGGTGATTTTGACTTAGATTTTGATTTAATTCACCACGGGGATTTTTCAAGTATATATAGCTAGCATGGACCCTCTATGAATAGAGATGGTCAAGCGACCCTCTTTGGATGTAGCAGGCCAAGACCCTTTTCGGTGGTAGCAGGTCATGAGGACCCTTCTGAATCGATCAGGTGAAGACCCTCTTCGGTGGTAGCTGGTCAGGAGGACCCTCCTGAATCGAGCAGGTCAAGACCCTATTCGGTGATAGCAGGTCATGAGGACTCTCTTGAGTAGAGCAGGTCAAGACCCTATTCGGTGGTAGCTGGTCAGGAGGACCCTCCCGAATCAAGCAGGTCAAGACCCTCTTCGGTGGTAGCAGGTCATGAGGACCCTCCCGAATCGAGCAGGTTAAGACCTTCGGTGGTAGCGGGTCAGAAGGACCCTCTTCAGTGGTAGCGGACAGAAGGACCCTCCCGGATGGAGCAGGTCAAATGATCCTCTCCATATAGAGCAAGTCAGGGGGGCCTTCTCCATAGAGAGCAGCCAAGTGATCCTCTCGGATAGAGCGGGTCAAAGGGACCCTCTCCATAGAGAATAGTCAGGTGATCCTTTTCGAATAGAGAAGGTCAAGGTAGACCCTATCAAGATTGAGCTGATCGGGTTTTATAGATCTTTCGGAATTGAGTGACTTATAGAACCTCTTCCGGAATTAAGCGGTTCAGAATATAAGGATTTATTGGTAACCTGCGAGGCTTATTGTTATGGTGACGATTCTCCCTATATCTAATTGCTAGCATTGGCGAAAATTATAATATGTTTTGCTAGCGCCAATGTATTTGGTGAAATTTTTTTCATATATTTTTTGTTTAGGCCGATGAGATTAGTGGGTTTTCGTATTTTAATCTTTGCATATGGGATGTGGTGATATTCACGTATTTGATGGATCCAAGGAATAAAGCTGGTCGGGATAATTTGTAGCATTAGGAGTGCCCCACCCTAGCATAGGCAGGCTCGTGGTTATTGCGATGCCTTAAGGAGATTTACTGCTATATGCATTATGTGCAATGTAAGAAATTAAGGAGCTTGCGTGTAGTAAGTGGGATAATGTGACACCTCTGTTAAATATCTGTGGGTGGTGTGGTTGTGGATTGATGAGCTTCAAGCTCCAAGGGTGGGTTGGATTGGTCGGAGTTATAGATCCCTGTTCTGAAGTTTAGGTGCTGCAGATGACTAGGTCCTGTTATAGATGGATGATACGTGTTGAGAAATATGCGTGCGAGTTTCTTTTCAGGTCAGGGTTGCCCATTTTAAAGGAAGTTCTGTCTAAATTTTGGTACAATTTCTTTTAAAAGAGGTCCATGCATGGCTCTCTTGATGTTAGCATGAACATTGTAATAAGCTCCGTTAGTTTAGTCAGTATGGTATCTTTGGTGGGAATTAACGGAATACCATTATGCTATAATGTTGCTTATACGAGTAGCAATGAGGAAGTATGTGACATCTAGAGGTGGTGTGGAGTCGAACTCGTCCGACGAGATGGGTTCTCTAGTAAATGCTTAGCATACGAGAAGTCAGTGATTATGGCCCATGGAAATTTACAAATGAGGATTTGTTTTCGAATTCTAGGGTTATGGCGTCAGTTTTGCACCCCCATATTTCTATCAGTCCATGTGATATGATTGTGGCAGTTGGACGGATGTAATGGTCTGTAGAGGGATGACCGTCGAATGCTTGTGGATTTTAATCGCCGACGAGTTAGTTATGCCAACATAATGGCTTGGTTAGTATTGTGACCATAGAAAAGTTCGATTGAAATTTCAGGGACAAAATTTTTATAAGGTGGGGAGTTTGTCACGACCCAAAACTAATAGTTACATGTTTATCGGGTGATAAATGTTACCAAAGAATTTTGGCAACGTTCATCAGTATTATAAGTTATTGCTCGAGTTTATTTTTGAGTTATTCCAGAAATGGTAAATAGTGGATGTAATATTCTGAAGTCGTAGTACACGACATTACGAACTCGTCGGTATGCTCGGATTATTTTCCAGAGCAACGAACTATTTTCTGTGAATTATTGAAGATTACAGGTATTTTCAATTACTATTTCTGGTAACTTTTAGTTACATTTTGGGTAATTTACATTTACTATTGGTAAATAATATTTAACCTTTAAATATGGGCTGTCAGATCAAGTAGGGGTTTGATCTGGGTCGTCGATCTATAAAAGAAAGAAGAGAGTGTTGACCGGGGTCAGACACTCCCCTGATTCTCTCCTTCACCTCTCTTCTCCGATCGCCTTCACGGCGGGGCGTCGTCGTTAGGCCGCCTCTCGGCGTACCAGAGGTGGCCACGGCTTCGTCTTGTCATCCCCGGCCTCTTCTTGGCCTTAGGTTTCGTGGTGAAGCTACGATGAGAGAGAAAAGGAGAGAAGGTGACCGAGCTTTTGATCAAGTTTCCGATCCGGGTCACGACGGCAAGCAAAATTGGTGTGGGTAGCTTCGCCTTAACTTCTTGGACGCGTCTGTGGTCTTAGTTATCCAAAAGGTGCTCGGTGGAGTGAGATTTGAAAGGAAGGATCGAAAGTGTGATGCAATCCCATGAGCAGAAGGATAAGGATTTCAGAAGTGTGAAATCTGGAAACCGTGAGACAGAAGATGAAGCGATTCATCATCTGCCAACAACTCACAATCACACAACTAAGACCCAGACATATACCAAACCAAACAAAAGAATAGAAACAAGTCCACCAATAGTTGAATCTGGAAACCCCGAGGTAGTCGATGAAGTACCTGGTTGTTAGTTGTCACCTTGTCGTGAGTACCCCAATACTAAGACTTGTACTTCTTCAGTCAAACTTGTACTCATCTATTTACCTCAGCATAAACAAAAAAACAGATACCTGAATTAATTTTGGTTTAACGAAAGGATCGCTGATCTAATGGTGAAAACAAAATTCAATGCGAAAGACGAATTACTTACCAAATTTGTAGGATCTAAACCTGATTGCCTTTCCACTAAGCTCCAGAGCTGCACATTAATCACCAATACGAATTTTAAGCACATTAAAATAGCAAACTCTAATAATTTTTAAGCTCTCTGGTATGGAATCACAATCTCACGCCGCAAACCCCGTACAAACTTCCGCGCCCTCCGCTACGCTCAACTCCCTAGCAAATTGATTCAACCGAGCCTCATACTCTCTGACACTCATCTACCCTTGCTCCAAGGCTGAGAACTAGAACTCCAACTGCTCCATCAATGTACAAGGGAAGTACTTCTCCCGAAAGAGTCGTACAAACTCTTCCCAAGTCAAGGTGGACACATCTCTATGTCTCTCCACACTGCTGCACCATACCCGTGCCTCATCCTTGAGAAGAAAGGTAGTAATCTGATGATCAGCTGCCAAGTAATCCGTGTGTCCATAGAACTTGGGCGCATCCAACCTAATCAGCCCCTGGGTCAACCTACCCAATCTCAGACCATCATCAGCAGCCACTGCACCTGTGGCTCCAACCCTAACTCATCCTCGTAGACCTCCTCCACAAGACAGGCTCGGGCTCTCTAGCCCTACCAGCTCCTTTGACCCTACCACGGCCCCTAGCCCTGCCTCGCTGAGGATCCATCACCTGAGGAGCACGTAAACCTTGTTCAGCATATGCACAAAACTTAAACCAAAGTATAAGTGATACAAACTCGCATTAACCAAGACACTACTCATGGTGGGAACACTCAGATGGAAACCTCACTAAAAGTAAACCATACTCAGACAACCTAATGAGTTGGAGATTACGCCTAACCCCTTTCACATATCCAATGACATATCAGTACCAAAAAGTGATGGTGGTCCGCTGTCACTGAGGCACTAATTATCACCAAATATGTAAACCCAAGCTCTGATACCAAACTGTCACACCCCAATTTCTAAAGAATAATTTTTTCCAAAAATTTGGCATGATAACTCTCAAATAACCCAACCCCTACAAACCACTCTTAATCAACAAATCATAATTACGGAAACATGAAATAATATATGAGCTCAACACGGTCACCGTGTCAAATATTGCATCTCCTTGTTCACATCAACTTAAAATGTCTAGCAAAAGAAAACGCTCACTAACAGTTTAGTACAATCCGACAAAAACATAATAATTGAATCTGACAACTAAACAAAGCCTGAGGAGCATTGGAGGGCAAGGGAGAGGATAGAGCCGTGAAATAATAAATGACATGAACGTAAGCAATTTATTTGATAGAAATTAGGAGCAAAAAGGAAGTAAACAAGATTATCTTTGCTGAACTTAGCCACAGATAGAAGATTTTTACATATTGAAGGAATGTGAAAAACATTATTTAGAGTCAACTTGGAATCTCTCAAGGATAATGGGAGTGTACTGGTGGGAGATATTGTCATGGAATCACCATTACCCATAAAGACATTGTGACGGCCTCCATAATTGAGGATTCTGAACAGGCATAGAGGTCATGTGGTGGGTGGCTCCGGTATCACGGTACCGGAAAGGATCATCAGGTGGAGCAAAAAGGGCTCCCGCAAAGGGACGAGCAGATGTTGGTCCAGGATTGCGATGTGGACATTGAGTTGGTCTATGATGAGATGTCATACAAGTGGGACACCACTGCGGTCTTGGGAGAGGTTCGAGTATGCCTTGTTGAGAAGGAAATTGGCACATCTGCTGCGTTTGGGCCCATGGATTATGACCTCAAGTTTTGTTACAACTATTGTATACATCTTACTGTATACATATATATAATAAATATCTAAAGGAATATTTTAAAAAAAAAATGAGATCAGCATATTATTAATCTGATCTTGCATGCATATATATCATGATCGATCACCCATTAACAATAACTTTCTGCTAAAACAATTTTTTGAGCACATGCCCTCTTCAAATGCATACAGAGCTACTTAGGTTAAAACCAGCTCTTTAGCAGACTTAAATGTTTTCAAACCCTAAGTTGGATCACAGCATCTTGGTGTTCATTTTTTATTTCCGTACAAGAAGAGGATTCTTGTTCAGTTTGCCTCGAAAAATAAGATTGATCAATGCAGATTCATTGATTTCATCAACTGAAGTTTTTCATCAAGACAGCAAAACATTGAACTCCTAATTTCATATATAAGATAGGATAACACTAATATATACGATTTAAATTAAACAAAACAGTACCTGTTTAACACGGCTCTAATGACGTCAGATCCCAACTTCAATAACTACGTAAGACACCCACCTAAAGCATTGAGGACGAATAGAATCAACTCCCATCCCACCTCGCACAGAACACAATAAATATAAGGTAAAAGGCAGATAAATAATCATGAAAATAGACACACCTACGACATAATATAACTCCCAATTACACAACTTCCCCAAGAGCAACGACCTGCAAACATAGAGACAAAAGTAAACATCCTGTAAACATCCATTAAAATTGAAATGTTAACAAAAAAAGGTTTGATGTTTATAAACATGCCCAAAACTAACTAATTCATCTTTGTTCACAGACACCCACCTAAGGTATTGAGGACGAATGGAATCAACTCCCATCCCACTCGCACAGGACATAATACATATAAGGAAAGGGCAGATAAATAATCATGAAAATATAAGGACAAAAGAAGATCAGATGAACATAGACACGCCTACCACATAATAATACTCCCAATTACACAACTTCCCCAAGAGCAACGACCTGCAAACATAGAGAAAAATTAAACGTCCCGTAAACATCCATTAAAATTGATATGTTAACAAAAAAAGGTTTGATGTTTTATAAACAGGCCCAAAACTAACTAATTCACCTTTGTTCACATATACCCTCAACTGATAAGGATCTGCCCATTATTCTTTCAATATGTTCCAGAGCTGGCACCTACGAGTAATCACTAAGAAGTTTTCAACCAACCACTCAAAGCTCAATCACAAAAGTGGAATCCTCACCAATTGCATTTCTTTCAAGTGACAATAGAAAGCTATATTCACCTCCAGCTTTAAATTTTAATAAAGGGGTCTGTAACTGTCATCTAAACAAAGCTTTAAACCTTGACCCATCACTAAGAAGTTTTCAACCAACCACTCAAAGCTCAATCACAAAAGTGGAATCCTCACCAATGGCATATCTGTCCACGTGACAATAGAAAGCTATATTCACCTCCAGCTTTAAATTTTAATAAAGGGATCTGTAACTGTCATCACAAAGCTTTAAACCTTGACCGATCAAATACACGACCCACTGACCTAGAAAGAATTCCAATCAAAAACATTTGAAATAAAACAAAAACAACAACAAAACAAAAAGTACTGAACTCATGGCCCAAACTAAACTAAATTGAAGCCAAACTTCATAATTTAGAAGTTAGACCTAAACTACCAGAGCCCTAATTTCTTATAATTATATATCAAGAAAAGCATGACACTTGCCAGCTGAGACCTCTATCAAAAAATGACTGAGGCAAAGCACCTGTAAATCCAATCCACCATGACCATCGTCATTTTGTTTGCAGAAAAACAAAGGAAGAAGAATAAGAACTCCAAAGACAATTAATTTAGTAGATGCAGATCAATAAAATTGCGAAGAAAAGAGCTTTGATTACGAATCGAATTACACCCCAATTGCTACTGAACTGCTACTCGCTCTCACTTCTCCTGCCTCAGACCCATCTTCCTCCATGTATGGAAACCCCAGAAACTCAGTTTTGGAAACAAATAGCAATATTAGAACCTCGAAAAAGAACCAAAAAAGAACCCAGAATTGCAAAGACAATTAATTTGGTAGATGCAGATCAATAACATTGTGAAGGAAGGAGTTCTGATTACGAATTGAATTAAACCCGATTGCTTTTTGAACTGCTACTCGCTCTCACTTCTCCTACTAAAATATTTTGGCTTCAAATCAAAGAGGATTCCCCAAAGCAACAACCTGTAATTAAACACACAACAGAACTCTTAAAATTCACAAACGTTAAAAATTAAATCGATGGAAAATTGAAAGGATTACCCGGACCTAAAAGAGAAAAGAAGTCACAATCGTCCAAAACCAACCAAATCCAATACCTACCTAGTCCTCTTCACCATCACGTATATATAAAATTATTATCTGCTTCTATTCCATACAAAATTATAACTTTTCGACCATATAAATCACACAATAGCTTCTCACAATTTGAAATGAACAAATACATACACATCAGTTGAGCAGTCATACCACTTTGCACGTTTTTAGTTCGAGGTCTAACACTTCGAGGGCCTGAAGCTTGGGAAGGGCAATCTGCTTTAGATATTTGTGAGCCTTTCTGAAGGCATTTCCCTCTCCCTTCATAAGTCTGCCAATAAATCTGGAGAATGGTATCAAAACTAATAAAAGAAAAACAGAGGAAGAACAGAAGACATATGTTTATCTAGTGATGAAATAGGACGTTGTAGATGAACCTTTTGTGTTTTATCAGTCTCAACCGTCATTTGGTATCCCTGATCAATACGTAGCTGCTTTATCATACCTGAAAAATTTGAATATAAACAGTTGATCAGTTCTGAACGATAAATGAACCTCAAACACCCAAATGAATTGTGAAAGGAGGCTGACGTGAGAGACGTTCCAATACCTTGAGTCCGAATATTTGCATTGATCAATATCTTTAAGATCGGGAAAATAATCAAAAGATCTGATCAATCAAAGATCATAATGAATAATAAGAAAATTGAGGGAAAAGAGCAAAAATGGTTCCCCAGACGTCCGGAAAGAACGAATTAACTATCATCCAAAGCCAAAACAGACCAAATCCTACACTATCAATGCATCATATAAATTGTAAACTGACAGCAATATCAAGTTTACAGCTATTGTATACACCTTACTGTATACACATATATAATAAATATCTAAAGGAATATTTTTTGTTAAAAAAATGAAATCAGCATATTAATAATCTGATCTTGCATGCATATATATCAAGACCAATCACCCTATTAACAATAACTTTCTGCTAAAACAATTTTTTTAGCATATGCCCTCTTTGAATTTATACAGATACTCATGGTTCTAAAACTCGGCCTAGTCGGCCGACTAATCGCCGACTAGTCGGTAGTCGGCCTACTGCCAAACTGATTTTAGTGAAATCGGCCACATTAGTCGACTGGGAAAAAATCGCCCGACTAGTCGGGAAAACTCGGACCAAGTCGGTCACCTCGGCCCAAGTCGGCCGACTAGTCCAAAAAAAACCTAATTTACTAATTGGATCGATCTGTTTGACAGACGCTCAATCTCTGAGTTCCTCCACCTCTCTCAGTCTCTCATCCCTCAGATCACCCTCTCCGCCCTCGCCACCCCCAGCTCCGACCTCACCTCCCTCTCAGTCTCTAATCCCTCAGATCACCCTCCCCGCCCTCGCCTCGCTGGCTCGCCATCTCCGCCCTCGCCTCGCTGGCTCGCCATCTCTGCCCTCGCCTCCCCCAGCTCCGACCTCGCCACCCTAGCTCCGACCCCACCTCCCCAGTTCTGTCCTCACCTCCACAGCTCCGCCCTCGCATCCCCAGCTCTGCTCTCGCGCTCCGTCCTGGCCTTCGTCGTCGCCTCCACAGCTCCGCCCTTGCCTCCCCAGCTCCGTCTTCAGCCTATCTCTCTCTCAGTATCAAGTTTTTAGATTTTCTATTGTACTGCTATTTAGATTCGAACGATCATTTGATTGAGATAGTTTGTGATGATTCATGATTGATATTAGTTGATAATTTATTGAAGGAATTCTCTTTTTTACCATGAAGAATACTACGAAACAATTCATGTGAGTCTGTGACATGAACTGGGATTCTATACAATGTTTTGCTATGCATCTTCTGACCCTAAAACAATTTTTTTTGCATATGCCCTCTTTGAATTTATACAGATACTCATGGTTCTAAAACTCGGCCTAGTCGGCCGACTAATCGCCGACTAGTCGGTAGTCGGCCTACTGCCAAACTGATTTTAGTGAAATCGGCCACAATAGTCGACTGGGAAAAAATCGCCCGACTAGTCGGGAAAACTCGGACCAAGTCGGTCACCTCGGCCCAAGTCGGCCGACTAGTCCAAAAAAAACCTAATTTACTAATTGGATCGATCTGTTTGACTGTCTCAGACGCTCAATCTCTGAGTTCCTCCACCTCTCTCAGTCTCTCATCCCTTAGATCACCCTCTCCGCCCTCGCTGGCTCGCCATCTCCGCCCTCGCCACCCCCAGCTCCGACCTCACCTCCCTCTCAGTCTCTAATCCCCTCAGATCACCCTCCCCGCCCTCGCCTCGCTGGCTCGCCATCCCCGCCCTCGCCTCGCTGGCTCGCCATCTCCGCCCTCGCCTCGCTGGCTCACCATCTCCGCCCTCGCCTCGCTGGCTCGCCATCTCTGCCCTCGCCTCCCCCAGCTCCGACCTCGCCACCCTAGCTCCGACCCCACCTCCCCAATTCTGTCCTCACCTCCACAGCTCCGCCCTCGCATCCCCAGCTCTGCTCTCGCGCTCCGTCCTGGCCTTCGTCGTCGCCTCCACAGCTCCGCCCTTGCCTCCCCAGCTCCGTCTTCAGCCTATCTCTCTCTCAGTATCAAGTTTTTAGATTTTCTATTGTACTGCTATTTAGATTCGAACGATCATTTGATTGAGATAGTTTGTGATGATTCATGATTGATATTAGTTGATAATTTATTGAAGGAATTCGCTTTTTTACCATGAAGAATACTACGAAACAATTCATGTGAGTCTGTGACATGAACTGGGATTCTATACAATGTTTTGCTATGCATCTTCTGACCCTGAAGATGTCAAATGCTTCTTCAAGTTCTGATGAGGGTTACTGTGATGATCAAGTGAAGAAAGAACTTGATAAGAGAGTGAATTAGGTTCCAAAGACTAAATCCTCCTAATTTTTATAGAACAAGTGACCCTGTTGAAGCCGAATCATGGCTGAAACAAGTGAAGAAGCTAGATGTTCTACGGGCACTCTTGTTTTTGGAGTGGAATTAGCTAAGCTACCTGGGTTACAAATAGCCAATTGGTGTGTGATTTTTTTTGGGTGTAGTATCTCTGTTGTAATCCCGTATATACACATCGTGTCCGGTACCTCCTCCTCTCCTAGCATGTAAACTTGCGTTTGATGTGTCTCTCAATTATATGTTCAATTGTATTTTTTCAGTAAATCTTCAAGTTTTCATTCCTTTTGTTGTTTGTGTTCTCTGCATGGAGGTCATGGATTATTTTATTGAGCCTCTAGTTTATCAAGTGTGTACCACCAAAGATTTCTCAAAAGTCAATTTGTTCGTCAAAGGTCAAAACTACCAAAATTTGGAGTTGAAACTCATTTTAAACTTTTAAAGTGTAGAAAATTCTATAGGATATCTTAGAAAACTGCACAAAAATTAAAAACCGAGTACTCCCCGACTATTCCTCTACTCGCTAGTCCCCGAGCGACTAGCGACTTTTAGAACCTTGCAGATACTTGGGTTCAAACCTGCTCTTTGCCTTGACGAACACAGATGTGTGTCAGGCTTAAATGTTTTCTAACCACAGCATCTTGGTGTTCATTTTTTATTTCCTTACACGAAGAAGATTCTTGTTCAGTTTGCCTCTCCAAAAATAAGATTGATCAGTGTAGATTCATTGATTTCATCAGTTAAAGTTTTTCATCCAGACGGCAACATTCAACTCCTAATTTCATATATAAGATAGAATGACACAAATATATACGATTTAAATTAAACAAAACAGTACCTATTTAACACAGCTCCCAACTTCAACAACTACCACAGACACCCACCTAAGGTATTGAGGACGAATGGAATCAACTCCCATCCCACCTCGCACAGAACACAATAAATATAAGGAAAAAAGGCAGATAAATAATCATGAAAATATAAGGAAAAAAGAATATCAGATGAACATAGACACACCTACCACAGTATAACTCCCAATTACACAACTACCCCAAGAGCAACGACCTGCAAACATAGAGACACAAGTAAACATCCAGAAAACATCCATTAAAATTGAAATGTTAACAAAATAAGATTTGATGTTTATAAACATGCCCAAAACTAACTAATTCATCTTTGTTCACAGACATCCACCTAACGTATTGAGGACGAATGGAATCAAATCCCATCCCACCTTGCACAGAACCCAATAAATATAAGGAAAAAAGGCATATAAATAATCATGAAAATACAAGGACAAAAGAAGATCAGATGAACATAGACACACCTGCCACATAATAATACTCCCAATTACACAACTTCCCCAAGAGCAACGACCTGAAAACAATAGAGACAAAAGTAAACATCCGGTAAACATCCATTAAAATTGATATGTTAACAAAAAAGGTTTGATGTTTATAAACATGCCCAAAACTAACTAATTCATCTTTGTTCACAGATTCCCTCAACTGATAAGGATCTTCCCATTATTCTTTCAATATGTTCCAGAGCTGGCACCTACGAGTAATCAGTAAGAAGTTTTCAAGCAACCACTCAAAGCTCAATCACAATAGTGGAATCCATCACCAATTGCATCTGTTAAGAGAAAATTGAAATGTATATTCACCTCTTGCTGTAAATTTGAATAATGCGAGACTGTAACTGTCATGCCTCATCTAAATGAAAGAAAATACATGATCTTTTTCAAGAAAAGCTGAGGCCTCAATCAAAAAAGACCGAGCAAATCCAATCCACAATGACCATCGTCATTTTGTATCCAGAGAAACAAAGGAAGATGAAGAATAACAGACAAAATTAATTTGGTAGATGAAAATCAATTTAAGTGCGAAGAAAAGGGTTTTGATTACAAATCATCTCACACGTGCTTCTGAACTGCTATCACTCACTTCTCCAGCCTCAGACCCATCTTCCACCTCACATGGAAAACCCAGAAACTCAGTTATTAGAATCTTGAACAAGAATCAAAAATAAAATGCATACAAAACCAAATATCATTATATTTTTCACTTTATCAATGCTAGTCTCTCTCTCTCTTTGCATTTTCTTCTAGTCTCATTGACTCCCATTATTACTCATTACGAACCATATTCAGATTATAGAACTAACCCAACAAAACAAAGTGGAGAATTGTAAAGCACTCACCAGAGCTTAAAGCAATTGGCGCTGGGATATCAATAACTAAAAACAAAATCCAAACCCCGACTGAAAAGCAAAGAGAAAAAGGACCAGCTCAAATTCAAAAACATTAAAAGTGAAAATCGAGGGATAATTGAAAGGATTACCATGGCCTCAAAAGGAGACGAAGTCACTATTGTCCAGAACAAGCCAAAGTCCTCTTGACCATAGTTTCAGAAGCTGATACTGTAACAACAATAAGAAAACACATAATCAGAATTCAATTTACACACCCGAACTAAAAACTGGATAGCGAATTTGTTGAAGGTATACAGCAGGCCTCAAAAGGAGACGAAGTCACTATCGTCCAGAACCAGCCAAAGTCCTCTTGACCAGTTTCAGAAACTGATACTGTAACAACAATAAGAAAACACATAATCAGAATTCACTTTATACACCCGAACTAAAAGCTGAATAGCTAATTTGTTGAAGGCCTCAAAAGGAGACGAAGTCACTATCGTCCAGAACCAGCCAAAGTCCTCTTGACCATAGTTTCAGAAACTGATACTGTAACAACAATAAGAAAACACATAATCAGAATTCACTTTATACACCCGAACTAAAAGCTGAATAGCTAATTTGTTGAAGGTATACAGCAGGCACACATGGGATACTGCAATCAACTTACATCACTTAAACCCAGAGCAATCGAGAGACCTCAGACTCCAGCATCCATAAAATCCCTTTCAAAATCATGACACAATCACTTAGAATCCAACATCACCGAATCGATCAATTACAGAATGAAACTATCTTTTAATCATGCCTAAACTTTCTTCCTATAAGCAGACAGGTTTGTGTAAAATGGATTAAAAATGAATGTACGAAAACTATATTTTTATCACTATTTCTAGAAACCTTGTTCTGGCATCAAATAACGTAGTACTATTTCTGTGTGCATATACATAGAAGAGAAGGGATAAAATTTGGAAATTTAGGACACAGCTTCAGTTACCTTTCTAGTTTTACTGCAACGTAGCAAAGATAGAAGGCATATGCATATATACATGTACACACCTCTAATAGAAACGATGTCTTGTCCTCCTCTTGATCACAATGAGAAAAGAGCTCTCACAACATTTGGAACCTGCAAGGTTCATTTCTTAGATGTTGATAAAATTGGATAAACACTCTAAAGGAAAAAATACCAAGTATGTCAATGACCCCAATAAGTTTAGAGAAAAGCCATAAAACCTCTGAGAGTATGAGGATACCGGGGTCTGTAGCATCTTCAATAAGATGAACATTGATGTTATGAAATTTTTCATATCATTTTGCAAAACATAAGAAAGCTTATTGAATGAAATCTCTAATATTTTACTGAACTAAATATGGGTTAGCAACTGATATTAAAATTTTGCAAAACATAAGAAAGCTTATTGAATGAAATCTCTAATATTTTACTGAACTAAATATGGGTTAGCAACTGATATTAAAAGTAACAGGAATATTTCTTTCTTTATTTTACTGGAAATACATAAGTTGACAACAATTTATAAATATAAGGAAGCTTATTGTATGAAATATGACATTTTATTTAACTGAATATGGTTTAGCTGCTAATATTAAAAGTAACAGGAAGATTTCTTTCTTTGATTTACTGGGAATACAGTTACAAATCGCCTTCTCTCTCTTTCTGAATATATTAGTGACCCAAAGCAATTAATACAAAACATAAAATAAGGGCAGGTCTGGAGGGGTACCTTCTGATATATCAACAATTTAGCATATATTAGAAATAGATGGAGGTCATAGCTTATAGCTCATAGTTTATATAACCAAACCAAAAGCTGGAGGGGTACCTTCTGATATATCAACAATAGATGGAGGTCATAGCCTATAGCTCATAGCTCATATAACCAAACCAAAAGCTCATAGCTTGATCAACCACACCAATGGAAGCCATCACCAATTGCAACCCTGTACCATGCCACCATCACATTTAAATGTCATAATTAAAATAAGAAAAACATACACCACAAAAAAACAAAAAATAATTTCACAATCAAGTTCTCAGATACCCAATTTAAAACACCACATATACCAGATATTGTAAACTACTTCAAGGAACATTACTATTTTAATAATTGTGCCCTGTTTTACCAAAAACCAAAACATTCTAAACAAAATATGACTGTCAAATCATATACATAGCAGAGTAATAAGAATTTACCATGAGAATTCATTTAAATGAAAGACAGCTTGGTACCCTCCTAGCCTTCCCCATATGCAATCTTCAAATAAATGCAATTAAATGACACCTATAAAATTGCAAACCTATTGTGCCTATGTCAATGTCCAACAACTGATTAACGCCGATAATGTAAATATTAATTAAGAGAGCAGCAACTACTGCCTGAAAATAAAAGACTCGGTCTGTAAGAGTAGCAGCAGCCAAACGCAACGAAGGTGAAGAGCACCCCAATAATCCAAGAACAGATTTAACAAAACTAAATGCATTGCAAATTTGGAGAGGGAAAAGTGTTTTTTTTTCTTTTTAGGGAAAAAATTTTATGGTTATGGACACTTGATGGCTGCATGCAGTTACGGATTTGTAAAATTTAAATAGCTCAATTAGCAGCACATTGGTTATCAAATTATGGATGTTCTAAGATAAAAGGGAATTGTTCTAAGGTATGAAAGAAGTTTGTAACAGGAGAATCGGCAAAGGGACTAACAATCTACCTTCAGTAAAGATAGAACCAAGGACCATTGAAAATATGAAAAAGAGAAGAAAACACAAACCTGTAAATATATTAGGGGATAACATAAGGGTCAAATTCCTTGAAAACATCTTTATTCATGTGAACAGAATCGGAGATTGGCTTTTAGAATGAAGCCAAGGACTTGTTTTTACTTGAATTCCATCTATGAGAAATTTTCTCGCAACTTTTGTAAATGACCTTGTGTATAACCTGCAAGATCAACCCAAGCATAAAATCATTAACTTCTAACTTTGTTAGTAACACAGAAAACCAAAAACCAAGAATTTGGTATAAAGTGAAAGATGAACATGCAAAAGGTAATCACCAAAATCCAGAACTTAGGTCCAAAATAGTGTGGGAAAAAAAATTACCGTCACAACTTTGATGGAGAAGGAAAAAAATAAACAACCCCTCTCTCCTCCACAACAATCCGACAAAACTCCAATCAGCTGGAAAGCTAGGGAAACAAACAACTCAATCGAAAAGAATACAAGTAAACCAAACCTGAATAGTACAAAAATAAAAAAGCAAAATCAGAAATCCAAAACCACTTACCCGAATTCTTCTTCCTGTAGGCTGTAGGTGAGCACAAAAGTATCCTGACTAAAGAGTATTAGCATAAAGAAAGTATCCTGACAAAAGTTCCTTAAAGAATTTTTTGTTGAAACTTGTCCCAAACGAATCCCTAAACCCTATATGACACCATGAAAAAGAGAGCTACATCTAAGTGAATCAGTGACCTATTTTTTTCTATATCTGTAACCTTAACTACAACTGCCACTCAGCAAACAGATTAGCCATGTCTCCTTTCTCCTTTCTCTTTTCTCTTTTTATTTACCACCGAAACTGTTTCCAAATGTCTACCCTTCACATATACAATTCAACATTTATTTGACTGCCTCACAGTTTGTGTTTTCAAGTTCAATATTTTTAAGGATCATGGTACATAAATTAAAATTATTACAAATTTAATAATATGTTGATTGCCTCAAGTAATCCCCAGATACATATTAAGTTAGTAGCCTCATTAACAACAAATATTATAGATACTAGTTAAATGCCCGTGCTTTGCTGCGGGTTTCTGATTTTGACTGAGAAGATAAACATGTGAAATCATCAAATCAAAAAAGGGATTACAACTATATAAATTTGGCTTTCATTTAGATTTGCGATTTGCATTGAGACTTAAGAGTAAACTAATTTTTGAAACCCAAACTCAGAACAAGTACAAAAGTGAGAAGGAAGATGAAGACAAAAAAATGTCGAAAACATATCCAAAAGGTCATCATCAATTTCTAATAGAAACATTGAATATATCGAGTCCATAAATGATTAGTCCATAAAGATCCTGACGTCTAATTGAATTTTGTAGACAGTCATAATTGCATATTAGTTAGTTTTCCCTTTAACTAATCAAATAGCCTTTAACATATACTTCCATGTGGATGAAAGAGAGAGTTAATGTTGTAGTCAAAGTTGTTCAAATGGTTGAAAAACTCTGATTCAACTGATTGGAACATCATTCTTTGCAAAAGGTGAAGCAATTTCAGCTATACCTAATCATAGAAGAATCAATAATAGATGAAAAACACAACTCAGAAAGCTGATAAACTTAAGAGTGCAAGCTGATAAACTTAAGAGTACATACGATAATAATTTATCATGTCAAGAATGCACAAATCTCAACTGGTCAATCTCCATATAAAGTATAAAGCTTGTAAGCTTATAATGTACCTGATCTTCTTACAGCAGCAGCTGCAAAGAATCACCAGCATTTCAAATTAAGTTAGAGTATAAATCTGAACTGGTTGTACTCCATCAAAAATCAAAAATGAAATCTGAACTGACAGAGCCATTTATTTATTGTGCTCAACAAAATTCAAAGTGAGCAAATACACACCCCTAATCATTATAAGCTTTACCAACCCTAGTTCTTTTTAACTAGCATCAATTATGAAGCCGAAGCAAAAAAAATTGCAATTCAAATTTCAAAACTGTACACATAATGCTCTATATCAAGTGTGACGTGTTACCTGTGTCTACAACTGTCACGTAAACCCTATAGCTATGTAGAAAGGGTAAAAGTCAGTAAACAATCTAACTTATAAATGAATGAAACTAAGTTGTTACTGGTCTTTTCTGAAATTGAAAAGATATGACAAGGTAAGCATCTGAAATTTACTTTCAATACACATAAACAAAACAAATTACCGAAATTTCTCTCAACTGTCAACGTAGATTTCCAGCCTGAGCATGTATCACAAAAAAACGAACATACCTTCAGGTCTCACGGTTTCTGAAATTGAAAAGTTATGAAAAGGTAAGCATCTGAAATTTACTTTCAATACACATAAACAAAACAAATTACCGAAATTTCTCGCAACTGACAACGTAGATTTCCAGCCTGAGCATGTATCACAAAAAAACGAACATACCTTCAGGTTTCACACTCCCTATAATGCTCTGCAGAAATTTAGCTGAATTAGGTACACTGCCTCTCATTCCGAAATTTAGCCGGAAGGCTTTTAAATCACAAAAGAATGAAGGTTTCATTCTTGGAGCTGAATTTAAGAGAGGAAATGTGTTAACTTAGATTAGCTGGAGTGAAATAATACTTTTTATGATATGAAACGATAAGTGCATTACTAATTTTAAAGATTATATGTAAAAGTGAAATTGATGGAGATGTATTGGTCATTGGTTGTCACTGGTTATTATACGATTATTAGCACAAAATCTTTCAAATTTTTAATTTACTGTCTAGTTTTACATTCAGACAATCACATAAACATGGCATAATTATCACACCAGTTCAATATAGTTGACCACAGTAAAACCTTTCTTAACCAAAATATGATATACCAATGTTGCGAAAGGAGATTCAATGATAATGATCTCATATGATTAAGGGTTTAGAAAAAAAAACAGAAAAATTATTTGAGAATAATTCCAACAAATGAAACATACACAGAGAAATCGGCTTTCTATCTCCCACTATTCTTAGTTATTAAATTAATCAGCTAAATTGAGCTTTCTAATTAGACTACACTGGACACACTAACAATTTGGAATCTGCTACAGAACATGGATTTAAATTAGATTCAAAAACCATACCACATAGTTAAACTCGTAGTTGAGCAACCCACAGTGCAAGTCATAGCTCGATAAAAAAGAAAAAAACAGCAACAGTTAAAGGCAGTACCTTGCTTCATAGTTCATGTTATTTCAGCTTTAGAGAACTCATAGTACCTTCTCTAAAGCTGAAATAACATGAACTATGAAATCCTCTAACGCTTGGAATAACTGTTTAATAGATTTCATTTCCTTCTCTAAAGCTGAAATAACATGAACTATGAAATCCTCTAACGCTTGGAATAACTGTTTAACAGATTTCATTTAATCATAGCTTGAAGTTATTAACAGTATACGGACTAATTTGGAACAATCTATTACCTCTCGCTCTATGTACAAAAACATAAAAGACATCAAAAGGTCATATTACCTTGCAACTTCAAGAAACATCATTCCATTTGATTGAAACCGAGTTTTGAAACTGAAAGCGTATACTAAAGTATACTTATAGGAGAAACCAACATTATTTTTCTGTATTAGATCTAAACTGCAGAAATTCACCAAAAAAATGGCAGTCCACTACACATTCAACTCCATAAAAATGTAATAAAGTTCTACGAACTGAATTTGTACATAAACAATAAAAAGAAAGGACATAACTGTTTTCACTTTGACAAATTCAATTAGCTTTAAGTATGAGTTTTAGTGACCAATTTGACTATATATCAAAGAATACTTGTGTATGAGTATTAGTGACCTATTTGATCTTATATCAAAGAATACTCGCATCAAAACTCATAAGTTAAAATGAGCAAAGTGAATTTTTATTATCGTTTCAAATAAACATACCTTTAGGCTTCAAGGCCAGGCATTCCATTTAATCCTCTGCATGTACCATGATTGCATAGTCCTCATCCTGTAAATACATAACAGATACATATCCTGTAAATACAATTTGTAGAACCCATCGATAGTATGCAAATTGACCAACAAAGCATAATCCTTTCTATCACCTAACTGCTCTATGATTCAAATGAAATTTCCTTATTTTCAATTATTTTCAGCTACTCATTCTTCAGTTCATCTCTTTACCTCAGCATAAACAAAAAAACAAATACCAGAATTAATTTTGGTTTAACGAAAGGATTGTTGATCTAATGGTGAATACAAAATTCAATGTGAAAGACAAATTACTTACCAAATTTGTAGGATTTGAACCTGATTGCCTTTCCACTAAGCTCCACAGCTGCACATTAATCACCAATAAGAATTTTTAAGCACATTAAACAGCAAACTCTAATAATTTTTTAACCTTTACAATACTAAATACAAAAGTAAAGAAGCAAACCTCTTATGAACCTCAAAAACAAAGGAACCGATGCTATTAAGGCCTCTTGCTGAGACCAAACCCCAGTAGCATTGATACCCTGAACAAAAACCCAAAATTTTGCTACGAACATGCAAAAGGTAATCACCAAAATCCAGAACTTATGTCCAAAATATTGTGGGAAAAGAAATTATTGTCACAACTTCGATGGAGACCGAACCCCAGTAGCATTGATACCCTGTACAAAAACCCATAATTTTTCTATGAAATAAAGTAAGTGAAAGATGAACATGCAAAAGGTAATCACCAAAATCCAGAACTTTATTTCCAAAATAGTGTGGGAAAAGAAATTACTTTCACAATTTCGATGGAGAGGATAAAGGGCAAAACTAAACAATCTCTCGCTCCCTATCCACAACAATCAGAAAAAAACTTCAATCAACTGAAATGCTAGGGAAACAAACAACCCAAACCAAACCCAATCGATCAGTACAAAAATAAAAAAGCAAACTCCTTACATAAATTCTTCTTCCACTTCTTACAAAACAATTCTTCTCCCTCTCCATCAGATGATTCTAATACAGAGAGAAACCAGATAACATCAGGCATGTATAAGAAAATTAATCTTATTCATGCAAAAACAGCTACAATTAAAGTAAAGCAAAAAAAATCAATTGAAACCGGTCTTAACTTTTACGTGGCCACTTCTTTCTAGCACCACAGATTGATCCAATAACATTCTTTCAGAGTGAAACAACAACATAACTTGAGTCAGCATAGATATACCAACTACATATGCACTTCAGTAAAATAAAAAACAAACAAAAACCTGATCAAGAAAAGGAAGATATACCAAGCATGCCAATGACCCAAATAAGTTTAGAGAGGGCATGAAACTTCTGAGAGAATGAGATTACCAGGGTCTGTAGCATCTTCAATAGGATAAACACTGATGTTATTACTGATTTTGCACATCCAAACTAGAAAATTTAATTTAGCATGGAGGAATTCCTACCATATATCCATTTATTTTATTTCTCCTCCGTTGTTTAGTGGCAGAAGTTCGGAGTCCGACCAGAGATCTTGAGTTCAATTTTGACCCTAAACTCTCCTGTGAAAGTATACCAATTAATTGTAGTCAACGTAAATAAAATAAAAATTTCAGTAGCCCTCTTCACCTGAGCAATCTAAGCCACTATAAAAATATAAAATATAAAAACTGTAAAGTGTTGCTACATAGCGAATGGATTCTTCTCGAGTACCTGCCTCACCATGAAAATCTAGAAACTGAGAAAATAGAAATACCAAATTTAAGTAAGTTTCCAAAGATTCACCCTTCTTATACCACCTGGAAGAAGACAATTAAAGACTAAATGTTGTAGCTAATGCTAAATGTGGTAGAAGAGAAAAAAAATGCAATTGTAGCTACAAAGAAGAGAAAAAAATAAAATAAAACAAACAAACATTACAATGCACATCTGTGTCATCTAAATGTGGTAGGTAATGCAATTGTAGGTTCATAGTTTCCAAAGATTCACCCTTCTTATACCACCTGGAAGAAGACAATTAAAGACTACATGTTGTAGCTAATGCTAAATGTGGTAGAAGAGAAAAAAATGCAATTGTAGCTACAAAGAAGAGAAAAAAACAAAATAAAACAAACAAACATTACAATGCACATCTGTGTCATCTAAATGTGGTAGGTAATGCAATTGTAGGTTCTTAGTCCTCTTCTACTATATATCAGATGCTATCTTTGATTTCCTTTTGGTTATGATGTTAAAAAAAATTCAGAGGGTTATTTATCTTATTATCGGACCCTACACAATTCCTGGACTATCTAGCTGTATCAAAGATTTTTGTTAGTTAATTCCTCCCTCTTAACAAATAAAAACAAGTCTGAACAAAGAAGGAACAAGAACAAACACAAGGCAAAAACTGAAACTAAAACCAAAAGAAGCATAAAATTTTAATGATGCTATAAATAAAGCATTAGGATCCATAAAATTTTAAGATACCAGTAAAATTCTGAAAGAAAAAAAAAACCAACAGGAAAGCAAAAGGACACAATATAACAGAAGAATAAACTGCCAATCTATAACCAGTTACCGGTATTTGTTAACTCTTCATATCTAAGTCCCTTGATTTTGATACTGCCATTCCCCTGCTAAGTTCTTGCATGTGCTCTTCCCTTTAAATTAAAAGCCTGTAAACAAAGACAATAATTGAAAACTTGATCAAATGGACATGACAGTATTAACAATTTGGAGAGTGAGAAGTGGGCATTTTATACCATTAGAAAATTTCTTCTCAAAGAGATAGATGATCTTTAACAATACCTTATGCATCTAGTTCTTCGACAACACAATTTTAACAACCCCAAGCCTGCTACAGTGAACGACTATTGTTTCTGATTCAAGAAGGTTTTCCGTGTTTTCCTACATATATTAAAATCACTACTGAAATCTTCTAAAAGACAAAAAAACAATCATTACTGCTATCAACTCGACATCCCTATTTGTAAAAATGAAAGGAATAAATTTGTAAAACAGATGCAGCAATACTGAAGTTGAAGACCGATTTCAGTAGGAGACTTGTAATCAAACCAATTTCTACCCAACTAAGTTCAAGTTGAGAGATGAGGGCTACCCTCAATTAAGACCCATGTCTTGTTCAGATTGAAACAGACAAATATCCATATATAACCTGAACCCACCAAAAATTGGATCTTATATAATTCTAATTAAACAATGAACACCCAGTTCAAATTGAAACAGACAAATATCCATATATAACCTGAACCCACCAAAAATTGGATCTTATATAATTCTAATTAAACAATAAACACAGAATTTGCCTTCTTCAATCTCAAAGCCAATTCCAAACCCAAACAACCCAAATGGGTTTTCAAGGCAACGAAATCATCAACTCCACACCACCAATTAATCAATCCACGGCAAATCAAACCAAGGCATACGAGAGAGAATTACCGAGAATTGGGTCTCCGGGCGGAGAACAGGAACAACGCGGGAGAAAGGCTCAGCGGAAGAAAATCGAAGATGAGAAACGGCAATCGCCGCGGCTAGCTGTCGACTCCATCTCTCTCACGTCTCTCTCCTCTCTTTCTCTGCTTTACAGAAATATCTGTCCTCTCTCTCTCTGCTTTATGGGTTTTAATGAAAAGAATAAAAAAGAAACAGGTCGGCAACGGCTATATTCCTCCTTTTTTTCTTTTTTCTCTTCTTTTTTTGTACAAATGAGGTTTTTTTCTTTTCGTTATAGAAAAAAAGACATAACAATAATATTTGTTTTAGGCCTCGTTGGCTTCTTTGTAACCAAAAAAAATTATATATTTTTTTATTTTGTTTATTTTGATTGGGAATTATTTATTACTTTAATATTAAAAAAATGTCATTTGAGCACCCTAATCATAAAAAATAATCCTCTAGTTTCCACTTTTTAAATGAGGCTGTTTTTTTAAATACAATCTCATATAAAGGTGCACTCCTACAAAATTATTAATGCTAAGAAAGGGCAATGCTACAAAATTATTTTCGCTATTTTCATTCATGTTATACTCTTCTGTTTCACTAATAGAAACTCTCTCTAATAATTTGTTTCTACTCTCTTTCTTCTCTCAAACTTTCTCACCGATTTAATCGGAGATTCTTTATCCACCTTGATTCTGATATGGGGACCTAGATCGGGTTGGACCGCGGCCAGCTGCCTTCGATATCTGAACTTGCCTTTGGCAATGTTTACGACCTCCGCTCCTTCCTCTCTGCCTTCTTCGGCTGCATCGTCACTAACTTTCACTCCCTTTTTTGGTCGAAACTTTCACTCATTTCTTCTGTTTGATTTTTTATTTCAGTTTCAACTACATGAGAAGCGTCGGCGTCGATGTCGTCAGAGTAGCTTCACGGTGATGAGGAAGACACTGCGTGATTAAGCTCGGTCGAGGACTTTGCGGTGGAGCATGGCGATGAACTCGTTAGGAAGGAGGTGATTCACGCCAGTGCATTATCTTCTCTGATGACAGTGAGTCCTTTCATTTCTTTATTCTTGCTTGTTCTTGCTCACAGCTTATTCTTGAACTAGATTGTTATTTTTTTCATTTGTTTTTGCATGTTAGATTTGTTAGTTTAATAATGTTGGTGTACATGGATCAATGCTACTGTGGGTGATGAACCTAATAGGGGTGGTCAGGATGCGAACCACGACTGATCGACAAAGCTCCGATTAGATGCAGGGCGCGGCCCGAGGCGTGACATTGAGAGGCAGTGGGAGAAAATTTCTCCATCTGATTTGGGTTTTAGGGTTTCTAAGGTAGACACCCCTAAAACTTTTCTATTTATACCTCTTTAAACAAACGACAACAAACTTCCTCTGAACGTAACTATTAGGACCCATCCCAGATTAACCCCTTTAACCCGAAGTAAATTCTGCAGGAACCACCTCAAGGGAACTTTTTACTGAAACCCCCTTGAAATTGACAACCCTTCCTGCAACCCAACTAAGCACTTCCATAATAATATAAAATTCAATCCCAGCACCCGGAGCCACCCTACTCCCAAAATCACATCTTACACTTCACCAATAAAATAAACTAAGCTGGGGTAATCAGAGCAAATCTACAAGGAAGTGCTACCTAAACAAAACATGATTGTGTCAGTTGATTATTTGGCTATGCCTCGTCTTTTTTACGCGCGACCTCCTTTCAGCAATCATGCATCACTGGGCATTTGAAAACAAAAGGCCCAGGGAAGAACATTTAAAAAAAACAGGACGTTAGAGTGAGTGAAAAATAATAATAATATCCAGACGTGAGAAAATATCTTAATTTAACGTTCTTATTCTTATTGTTCCAAGAAATCATTTATGCATGCCTCTTTGGGAAAGAATCTCAAATAATCCTCTCGAAAAACAAAACATCATTTGTCAATCTCATTGGCTTAAAAATTAGTATTAAAATAGGAGAAGAGATTTCACTATGACGGAGAGTCTCTCAGACTAGGGTCGGAACCTTTAAAGCTACTAAGTAATATGACGACCCTTCATAGCAGAGAGATTCCACCATGAGGATGAGCCTCTCAGGCTAAGATCAGAACCCTATAGGACTACTATTTCCCCGCTCCACTTCCTCAAGTGGGGGCCGTATGGCTAACTAACATCTTTATATATATGACGACCCTTCATGTTGAAGAAAACAAGCAAATACGAAAAGTCATTATTATATGACTCCTCCCTTGTAAATTAAAACATGCATCTTATGCATAAGGCACGATTCCCCGACCGTCCTCAAAACTATGGCCATAAAACAAACATTCCAAATTTAATCAATATAACACAGATTTCAGCCGACATAACATAGGGGCTTACGAAAAGGGAGCAACCCACCATCTCGGCCCTACCGGCTCATTAAATCAATAAAAATGATATTGTTTAGTATAAAAACACGACATGCATTAATTCAAAAAAAATGTCCACTCACGGACTTAGGCCTTAACCTGACGAAATCCGAATCGCTTCTCAAGGGAAAACTCTTCATCTTCTGTTCAACGAATAATAGTAAATCTCAATTGTCAAACGAATAATTATTTAAAATTAGCAATAAGGTTACCATCGGCCAAACCTCTCAAACTTAATTAAGAAAAATCCTCGACCTCTCAAATTACTCATATGCCCCTAACTTTGGACCCATATAACTCCTTCATACCAATTCCGATTTTAGCGTGCTATCGACGTCCTCTACAACTTTCATGAAGAAACTTTTTCCAAATTCGCGACTTTACAAAAAGTCAACTTTACGAACATTATACGGTCAAACAATTACTTTAAATGGTTAAAGACCAAAGTAACCAACCGGAAAATAATTCTAGGATCGGGATGTGACAGTAACTTTCACATACAATATCCCTATGCTTGACAAAAATAGGGACACAAGCTTATTTGGCATTGGTGTTCATCCTAAAAAGTTCAATTTATCCCTTCCAAAATTAAGGTATGTTATGCTTTAAGTTTCGAAAATAAAAAAGAGTGAGTTCTAGCATTCTAGAGCTCATTAAATCTATGGTGAAAATTAGTTTAAGAACAAAAAATGAGAATTCAGTGATTATAACCAATAAAATGAATTAAAATTTGCAATAAGCACTCAAAAACAAAGGCAAAATAGGCTCAAAATCTCACATTAGGTTCATTTGAATCATCATTTATCATAACATGCTCATTTCTATTCCAAAGATTCAGATTACATCCACTACAATTCATATGATTTCCATTCAAGTTAATTAATCTTAGAATAACAGTTAGATAAAGTTCTTAATTTCATGATCCTTTCTTAACCATAATTTCAGAGATATTATTCTTCATTGATTATTAAGGGCTCTTACGACACAAAATACTCAAAAGCAATAAAAATTGTTTTTGGATTTTAAAAATTTTCGATTATTTTTTTAATAAGGATTCAAAAAACATGTAAGTCTCTCCTCCACATTTAAATTCTACATTGTCCTCAATGTCCACAAAATAATTTGTAGAATTGAAGTGTGAAGTAGGAAACAAACAAACAAAACAAACAAAAAGTAAATGAGAAGAAAGGAGGGGAAAACAAATATGCGTTGATGGCTCCTCCACAGCTTCGGTTGAATTAGGTCGTCTCCCAAGCAGCGCTTAATATTTAGAGTCTTTCAGCCTAGACTTTGTACCTCTATTTTAGTTTTGTGTGAGTGGCGCATCTTGGAGGGTACTTCCTCCGCTGATTTGTTCTTCTAAAACCTTGTAGCAAGGCTTCAACTGTGGACATTCACCTTATACGCCTTTTAATGAGTTTAAAAATGAAGGTCAATCATCTTCAACTCATTGCTGGTCACTTCACTTCTCAACGACTAACTTCCTTTAGATATAACTTGGAATTCAAAACGGGGTGTTAGTAGGTGAAAAGTGAATAAAATGCAGAATGAATGTTATGCAAAAATGTATGATAATGACATGCAATGTAATGAATAAGAATGCAATAAGGTGATGATGAATTATTTTTTTGTTTTTAGGTGGCATCAGACTCGACATTTACAAAGTTCATTTTATTTACTCTCAAACTCATATCTTAAGAAGTAAACCATAGTGGCATACGACCTAGGTATTACGTCTATACATAAATACATTCCGTGGTTTCAGAAAGCTTGGATGGCCAGGTCAAGATGAAGCTGGTAGGACTTGTTTTAGTGAACTATGGAGGTCGAAACCTCTATCACGCTTACGCACAGTCTAGTCCTTTGAGATCTAATTTTGGTCTCAGTCATTCAACTTGGCCTAGACACCACCCAATGTGCCCCTTACTCAGCTAGGAAGCATTTGTGTGTTAGACAGCTCTACAAGAGTTAATAAGAACCGCATTCAACCTCAAGAGACCTTCAATATGGTACTAATGAAGGGTTTAGATCCATATTAACTAAAGTGACCTTACTCTATTCCGATAGTTTACAACCTATGATATATACCTGAAAACAGATAAAATAAACGACCGTTAGTCAAAATTAACTATGTAAAAATAAATAAACAAAATTAAAATGGCACATTATAAACAAGAGACTTTATAGTCCCCGACAACGGCGCCAAAAATTGACGTGTTCCGAAATCGGGACGCATAACAATTTAAGAACCCTTTTTGACAATCGTAGTATAAGGTAAATAAGGTTCGATCAATCCGGGGACTAAGGGTGCTCCTGTCACAATGGTTAAACAAGTTAGTAAGTAACAAAATAAGTATGTACAAGTATTATTTACAAAACAATTATTTACAAAGTACAAATACAAAGATTTACAGATATTTATTTACAAATTTACGCATGATACAATGTGATCAAAGGGGGGGGTTGGTTTGGTTTCTAACATCATAAAAACAGAAAATAAAAACTAAACTAATATGTATAAGTGATCGATTCATTCAACACATCAATTAGAGAGAAACTCAAATTCTGACCACACATCAAAGATCATGTTTCAACCTTAACAATCTGATAACATGCGAATTCAAAAAACTAAAAACAATCTGAAGAATACAAGCCTACAAGGTCATGCACCTTATTGTCACTTACTTTATTCCTAGTACAGAACGTCTAGAACTAGGGCATTTTACATGTCGATGTTATCAATACTAAAAGTATATGTCTTCAAACATGCAAATCATTAAGCTTTATGGAACGAGATTGAATACAACTTTATATCATAACAAAAATTGCATAGTGTACGAATTCAACCATATCAGGGACACGACTTCCACCACTGGAGATCTACACTTACCTACGAGGCTTAGCATAAATCATGACACTAGTTAGCAAGCATTCTAACATATGGTATATCAAACAACATCGCACACTTTTTAATCTTATGAATAGACAAGATTAGATTGCTAAACTATCATGAGCAAAACTTTAACATGCTTTACTAAAATATGAATCCACTAATACTATAACAAGCGAAACAAACATTCAAATCCAAGTTTGAAATCCGAATTCATGCTTTCAAATTTGTAAAGAAAACTAAACAAAAGTAAAGGCACAGTTTACACATTAGCGGTCTTTAAGAAGCTTGACGATGTCTAAGAGGTGCACACGGCTTCAAGGCTTCTACACTCCAAGGATGTTGCTCATTGACGCGTCCGACAATGCTTTGACAATGGAGGAAAGCTCGTAATGGAGGAGAATGCTCGGCAGAGTTTTGGTATTTCTCTAACTTTTTGTGTGAATGAATGATGACTTTTTTATGTAGAGAGCCTCCTTATATAGTGGTCGAACCTTCCTTATGTAGAGAGCAAGATTAGGAAAAGTAATTTTGAATTTTAGTATTGGGCGCAAATAGGCTTAAAAGTGCGCCTAATATTATTCGAAATTATAAATCGACGATTATCGAGCTTATTAGAGTTTGATCCCTGTCGATTAGTCAGAAGATCATGGTTAATTTCCTGGTTAACCAAGGAAAGACTTGGTCAACCCTAAAGTCAATCATTGACTTTTCATGGTAAAACCAGGAAAAATTGGAGTGTTAGACTATTCGATAGTCTTTTCACGTCCTACATTTTGATCGATGGGTTAAAGGAGTATGTAGGGTCACTTTTATCGACGCATTAGTGTTGTGTAATTATATGTTAGGAGGATCGGGGATGATCAGGTGATTGAGATGCTGGTTGAGGTCAAGAGAAAGGGATTACGTAATGTTTCAGAGCCCAAGAGTAAGCTTAAGGAGGCATATTTTATTACTGTCGGGGAACCTTATACGGTCATGAAAGGCGTTACTGATGATGAGGTAATTAATTGAGGACGGTTAGAATAATGTACATAGCGCATAAGATGCGTTGCCAGTATGATGAGAGGACCTTTGAATTATTTTTTAAAAAAATCATGCCATGGTTAAGAATGGTTTTAAAATTTTTCCAGTAAGGATGATTATCCGGGTTCTTTATATTTTCGATTCCTTTGATTTTGCGAGCACCTCAGTGGTGGCTACTGTGTTCGGCAGCGGAAGTGGCAGTGATTGAGGTGGCCATTTGTTCTCTGAGTTTAGTAGCAGTTGTAGAACATATATATTTTGGATTTGTGATCTATAGAGTTTAAGTAAAGCATGTATATGTTTGTATAGTTGATTGAGATATGGTGCGATTACAGCGATGGATAGTCAAGGCTCTTATGGTCATGGAGCAAATGTCCAGATGATGGCTTTATTGTGTAATTGGTTTTTTATGCATGAAGTATATACATAATTAGAGAGTACGATGATGGAGAGGTACGGAGAAGCTGGATTTCATGTTGTCTGAGAGTTGGATGAAGAATTGGCGTTGCTTTAGACAAAAATAGTTGATGACGTTATTACTGTTGCTGCCTTTATTGTTTGTCGCTGCTGTTATTTGCTATTGTTATTAATTCTTACTTTGTTTGATAAAGATGTATTGGAATCAAAATCATAAGCATGGAGTCCAAAGGTGAAGGATTTGGATGGCTTATGTATGTGTCTTTTGCTGCGGTAAATGCAAGTGGAATGAGCTTAGATGGCATAGATTGATTAAAGGTAGAATTGCTGCGGTAAATCCGACGTTAGTTCCGATGTCATAGCGTCGGAACTAACGTCGGATTCTAGGTAGGGTCTTTCAGGGAGCCTTTCCTTCAATTTATAATTAAATTATAATTGATATGTGTGCTTGGTGTGCCATTGAATGTTTAACTCTTGGATGTTTAATACTTTCGTTTAAAAGCATGTTGTATAGCTGAACTACGAGTGGCTTGATCTCTGAGCACAAGATACACAGGCAGTCTGACCAGGATTCAGGTGCAGTCACAAATAATATCTAGACCCTAGATTCTTTGAAATAGTTTGTATTGAAATCCAACTCAGTAATTGGGATAACCTCAGGTATAGTGAGGATTATTCGGTGTCATTTGGATTAGATGAAAATAGGTTGGGTAAAGGGTTATCCCTTCTTAAGGAAGATTACGAGAAAATCTATTTTGGGATAATGCCCGCACGTTCTACCCCAAGTTTTGGGAGGTAAAATCGGGTTGGAGCGTGACAAATGGTATCAGAGCTTAGGTTCAAACCCTCGGACCATAGGATTGTGGGAATCAAATAATTTTCCGACTTGTGTTTATTGGATTATATTTATAAATATGGTTTGTGACAAAAATTGATATATTATTGGGGTCGTCAGATTCTGTTTGGATTGTGACAAAAATTAATTTTCCGAATTGTGTTTATTTGGATTATATTTATAAATACGGACCTTAGCTATATATTATTCAGGTCGCCCCAATCGTAAGGATGGAAATTAAATAATGTCTACATTAAAGTGTGAAATGTGTTTTTGTGGTCAAAACGATATATTCACATATTTTGAGGAGGTAATGTGAGTGGACTTTTATTTTCAAATATATTGTATGTAACCGATTTTTATTAAGTTTCTTTTTTACTTATGAGAATTTCCTTCATGTTGATTTTTATGGTGATTTTGGGAAACTTTGGGAATTTAATATTTTTCAAAAGTAAGTGAGTCAGGAAAGAGATTCCTACCTTTCTCGTGGATTTTAATTGATTTTTCCGGAGTATGGTTTTAAATTGTTATCACCATTTTGGGGTTATAGAGGGGAATGATATTTTAAAATGGAGAAACTTGGCTCTAAGATTTTAATGATTTAAAGTAAAGTCAGAAAACCGGTTTCGAATGCCTGAGACTGTTTTAAATCCAATTATTTTAGGTGAAAAGTCATGGGTGATTTTGACTTAGATTTTGATTTAATTCACCACGGAGATTTTTCAAGTATATATAGCTAGCATGGACCCTCTATGAATAGAGATGGTCAAGCGACCCTCTTTGGATGTAGCAGGCCAAGACCCTTTTCGGTGGTAGCAGGTCATGAGGACCCTTCTGAACCGATCAGGTGAAGACCCTCTTCGGTGGTAGCTGGTCAGGAGGACCCTCCTGAATCGAGCAGGTCAAGACCCTATTCGGTGATAGCAGGTCATGAGGACTCTCTTGAGTAGAGTAGGTCAAGACCCTATTCGGTGGTAGCTGGTCAGGAGGACCCTCCCGAATCAAGTAGGTCAAGACCCTCTTCGGTGGTAGCAGGTCATGAGGACCCTCCCGAATCGAGCAGGTTAAGACCTTCGGTGGTAGCGGGTCAGAAGGACCCTCTTCAGTGGTAGCGGACAGAAGGACCCTCCCGGATGGAGCAGGTCAAATGATCCTCTCCATATAGAGCAAGTAAGGGGGGCCTTCTCCGTAGAGAGCAGCCAAGTGATCCTCTCGGATAGAGCGGGTCAAAGGGACCCTCTCCATAGAGAATAGTCAGGTGATCCTTTTCGAATAGAGAAGGTCAAGGTAGACCCTATCAAGATTGAGCTGATCGGGTTTTATAGATCTTTCGGAATTGAGTTTGACTTATAGAACCTCTTCCGGAATTAAGCGGTTCAGAATATAAGGATTTATTGGTAACCTGCGAGGCTTATTGTTATGGTGACGATTCTCCCTATATCTAATTGCTAGCATTGGCGAAAATTATAATATGTTTTGCTAGCGCCAATGTATTTGGTGGAATTTTTTTCATATATTTTTTGTTTAGGCCGATGAGATTAGTGGGTTTTCGTATTTTAATCTTTGCATATGGGATGTGGTGATATTCACGTATTTGATGAATCCAAGGAATAAAGCTGGTCGGGATAATTTGTAGCATTAGGAGTGCCCCAACCCTAGCATAGGCAGGCTCGTGGTTATTGCGATGCCTTAAGGAGATTTACTGCTATATGCATTATGTGCAATGTAAGAAATTAAGGAGCTTGCGTGTAGTAAGTGGGATAATGTGACACCTCAGTTAAATATTTGTGGGTGGTGTGGTTGTGGATTGATGAGCTTCAAGCTCCAAGGGTGGGTTGGATTGGTCGGAGTTATAGATCCCTGTTCTGAAGTTTAGGTGCTGCAGATGACTAGGTCCTGTTATAGATGGATGATACGTGTTGAGAAATATGCGTGCGAGTTTCATTTCAGGTCAGGGTTGCCCATTTTAAAGGAAGTTCTGTCTAAATTTTGGTACAATTTCTTTTAAAAGAGGTCCATGCATGGCTCTCTTGATGTTAGCATGAACATTGTAATAAGCTCCGTTAGTTTAGTCAGTATGGTATCTTTGGTGGGAATTAACGGAATACCATTATGCTATAATGTTGCTTATACGAGTAGCAATGAGGAAGTATGTGACATCTAGAGGTGGTGTGGAGTCGAACTCGTCCGACGAGATGGGTTCTCTAGTAAATGCTTAGCATACGAGAAGTCAGTGATTATGGCCCTTGGAAATTTACAAATGAGGATTTGTTTTCGAATTCTAGGGTTATGGCGTCAGTTTTGCACCCCCATATTTCTATCAGTCCATGTGATGTGATTGTGGCAGTTGGACGGATGTAATGGTCTGTAGAGGGATGACCGTCGAATGCTTGTGGATTTTAATCGCCGACGAGTTAGTTATGCCAACATAATGGCTTGGTTAGTATTGTGACCATAGAAAAGTTCGATTGAAATTTCAGGGACAAAATTTTTATAAGGTGGGGAGTTTGTCACGACCCAAAACTAATAGTTACATGTTTATCGGGTGATAAATGTTACCAAAGAATTTTGACAACGTTCATCAGTATTATAAGTTATTGCTCGAGTTTATTTTTGAGTTATTCCAGAAATGGTAAATAGTGGATGTAATATTCTGAAGTCGTAGTACACGACATTACGAACTCGTCGGTATGCCCGGATTATTTTCCAGAGCAACGAACTATTTTCTGTGAATTATTGAAGATTACAGGTATTTTCAATTACTATTTCTGGTAACTTTTAGTTACATTTTGGGTAATTTACATTTACTATTGGTAAATAATATTTAACCTTTAAATATGGGCTGTCAGATCAAGTAGGGGTTTGATCTGGGTCGTCGATCTATAAAAGAAAGAAGAGAGTGTTGACCGGGGTCAGACACTCCCCTGATTCTCTCCTTCACCTCTCTTCTCCGATCGCCTTCACGGCGGGGCGTCGTCGTTAGGCCGCCTCTCGGCGTACCAGAGGTGGCCACGGCTTCGTCTTGTCATCCCCGGCCTCTTCTTGGCCTTAGGTTTCGTGGTGAAGCTACGATGAGAGAGAAAAGGAGAGAAGGTGACCGAGCTTTTGATCAAGTTTCCGATCCGGGTCACGACGGCAAGCAAAATTGGTGTGGGTAGCTTCGCCTTAACTTCTTGGACGCGTCTGTGGTCTTAGTTATCCAAAAGGTGCTCGGTGGAGTGAGATTTGAAAGGAAGGATCGAAAGTGTGATGCAATCCCATGAGCAGAAGGATAAGGATTTCAGAAGTGTGAAATCTGGAAACCGTGAGACAGAAGATGAAGCGATTCATCATCTGCCAACAACTCACAATCACACAACTAAGACCCAGACATATACCAAACCAAACAAAAGAATAGAAACAAGTCCACCAATAGTTGAATCTGGAAACCCCGAGGTAGTCGATGAAGTACCTGGTTGTTAGTTGTCACCTTGTCGTGAGTACCCCAATACTAAGACTTGTACTTCTTCAGTCAAACTTGTACTCATCTATTTACCTCAGCATAAACAAAAAAACAGATACCTGAATTAATTTTGGTTTAACGAAAGGATCGCTGATCTAATGGTGAAAACAAAATTCAATGCGAAAGACGAATTACTTACCAAATTTGTAGGATCTAAACCTGATTGCCTTTCCACTAAGCTCCAGAGCTGCACATTAATCACCAATACGAATTTTAAGCACATTAAAATAGCAAACTCTAATAATTTTTAAGCTCTCTGGTATGGAATCACAATCTCACGCCGCAAACCCCGTACAAACTTCCGCGCCCTCCGCTACGCTCAACTCCCTAGCAAATTGATTCAACCGAGCCTCATACTCTCTGACACTCATCTACCCTTGCTCCAAGGCTGAGAACTAGAGCTCCAACTGCTCCATCAATGTACAAGGGAAGTACTTCTCCCGAAAGAGTCGTACAAACTCTTCCCAAGTCATGGTGGACACATCTCTATGTCTCTCCACACTGCTCCACCATACCCGTGCCTCATCCTTGAGAAGAAAGGTAGTAATCTGATGATCAGCTGCCAAGTAATCCGTGTGTCCATAGAACTTGGGCGCATCCAACTTAATCAGCCCCTGGGTCAACCTACCCAATCTCAGACCATCATCAGCAGCCACTGCACCTGTGGCTCCAACCCTAACTCATCCTCGTAAACCTCCTCCACAAGACAGGCTCGGGCTCTCTAGCCCTACCAGCTCCTTTGACCCTACCACGGCCCCTAGCCCTGCCTTGCTGAGGATCCATCACCTGAGGAGCACGTAAACCTTGTTCAGCATATGCACAAAACTTAAACCAAAGTATAAGTGATACAAACTCGCATTAACCAAGACACTACTCATGGTGGGAACACTCAGATGGAAACCTCACTAAAAGTAAACCATACTCAGACAACCTAATGAGTTGGAGATTACGCCTAACCCCTTTCACATATCCAATGACATATCAGTACCAAAAAGTGATGGTGGTCCGCTGTCACTGAGGCACTAATTATCACCAAATATGTAAACCCAAGCTCTGATACCAAACTGTCACACCCCAATTTCTAAAGAATAATTTTTTCCAAAAATTTGGCATGATAACTCTCGAATAACCCAACCCCTACAAACCACTCTTAATCAACAAATCATAATTACGGAAACATGAAATAATATATGAGCTCAACACGGTCACCGTGTCAAATATTGCATCTCCTTGTTCACATCAACTTAAAATGTCTAGCAAAAGAAATAATAAATGACATGAACGTAAGCAATTTATAATAAATGAGTATAGAGCCGTGAAATAATAAATGACATGAACGTAAGCAATTTATTTGATACAAATTAGGAGCAAAAAGGAAGTAAACAAGATTATCTTTGCTGAACTTAGCCACAGATAGAAGATTTTTACATATTGAAGGAATGTGAAAAACATTATTTAGAGTCAACTTGGAATCTCTCAAGGATAATGGGAGTGTACTGGTGGGAGATATTGTCATGGAATCACCATTACCCATAAAGACATTGTGACGGCCTCCATAATTTTGAGGATTCTGAACAGGCATAGAGGTCATGTGGTGGGTGGCTCCGGTATCAGGGTACCGGAAAGGATCATCAGGTGGAGCAAAAAGGGCTCCCGCAAAGGGACGAGCAGATGTTGGTCCAGGATTGCGATGTGGACATTGAGTTGGTCTATGATGAGATGTCATACAAGTGGGACACCACTGCGGTCTTGGGAGAGGTTCGAGTATGCCTTGTTGAGAAGGAAATTGGCACATCTGCTGCGTTTGGGCCCATGGATTATGACCTCAAGTTTTGTTACAACTATTGTATACATCTTACTGTATACATATATATAATAAATATCTAAAGGAATATTTAAAAAAAAAATGAGATCAGCAGATTATTAATCTGATCTTGCATGCATATATATCATGACCGATCAACCATTAACAATAACTTTCTGCTAAAACAATTTTTTGAGCACATGCCCTCTTCAAATGCATACAGAGCTACTTAGGTTAAAACCAGCTCTTTAGCAGACTTAAATGTTTTCAAACCCTAAGTTGGATCACAGCATCTTGGTGTTCATTTTTTATTTCCGTACAAGAAGAGGATTCTTGTTCAGTTTGCCTCGAAAAATAAGATTGATCAATGCAGATTCATTGATTTCATCAACTGAAGTTTTTCATCAAGACAGCAAAACATTGAACTCCTAATTTCATATATAAGATAGGATAACACTAATATATACGATTTAAATTAAACAAAACAGTACCTGTTTAACACTGCTCTAATGACGTCAGATCCCAACTTCAATAACTACGTAAGACACCCACCTAAAGCATTGAGGACGAATAGAATCAACTCCCATCCCACCTCGCACAGAACACAATAAATATAAGGTAAAAGGCAGATAAATAATCATGAAAATAGACACACCTACGACATAATATAACTCCCAATTACACAACTTCCCCAAGAGCAACGACCTGCAAACATAGAGACAAAAGTAAACATCCTGTAAACATCCATTAAAATTGAAATGTTAACAAAAAAAGGTTTGATGTTTATAAACATGCCCAAAACTAACTAATTCATCTTTGTTCACAGACACCCACCTAAGGTATTGAGGACGAATGGAATCAACTCCCATCCCACTCGCACAGGACATAATACATATAAGGAAAGGGCAGATAAATAATCATGAAAATATAAGGACAAAAGAAGATCAGATGAACATAGACACGCCTACCACATAATAATACTCCCAATTACACAACTTCCCCAAGAGCAACGACCTGCAAACATAGAGAAAAATTAAACGTCCCGTAAACATCCATTAAAATTGATATGTTAACAAAAAAAGGTTTGATGTTTTATAAACAGGCCCAAAACTAACTAATTCACCTTTGGTCACAGATACCCTCAACTGATAAGGATCTGCCCATTATTCTTTCAATATGTTCCAGAGCTGGCACCTACGAGTAATCACTAAGAAGTTTTCAACCAACCACTCAAAGCTCAATCACAAAAGTGGAATCCTCACCAATTGCATTTCTTTCAAGTGACAATAGAAAGCTATATTCACCTCCAGCTTTAAATTTTAATAAAGGGGTCTGTAACTGTCATCTAAACAAAGCTTTAAACCTTGACCCATCACTAAGAAGTTTTCAACCAACCACTCAAAGCTCAATCACAAAAGTGGAATCCTCACCAATGGCATATCTGTCCAAGTGACAATAGAAAGCTATATTCACCTCCAGCTTTAAATTTTAATAAAGGGATCTGTAACTGTTATCACAAAGCTTTAAACCTTGACCGATCAAATACACGACCCACTGACCTAGAAAGAATTCCAATCAAAAACATTTGAAATAAAACAAAAACAACAACAAAACAAAAAGTACTGAACTCTCATGGCCCAAACTAAACTAAATTGAAGCCAAACTTCATAATTTAGAAGTTAGACCTAAACTACCAGAGCCCTAATTTCTTATAATTATATATCAAGAAAAGCATGACACTTGCCAGCTGAGACCTCTATCAAAAATTGACTGAGGCAAAGCACCTGTAAATCCAATCCACCATGACCATCGTCATTTTGTTTGCAGAAAAACAAAGGAAGAAGAATAAGAACTCCAAAGACAATTAATTTAGTAGATGCAGATCAATAAAATTGCGAAGAAAAGAGCTTTGATTACGAATCGAATTACACCCCAATTGCTTCTGAACTGCTACTCGCTCTCACTTCTCCTGCCTCAGACCCATCTTCCTCCATGTATGGAAACCCCAGAAACTCAGTTTTGGAAACAAATAGCAATATTAGAACCTCGAAAAAGAACCAAAAAAGAACCCAGAATTGCAAAGACAATTAATTTGGTAGATGCAGATCAATAACATTGTGAAGGAAGGAGTTCTGATTACGAATTGAATTAAACCCGATTGCTTGTTGAACTGCTACTCGCTCTCACTTCTCCTACTAAAATATTTTGGCTTCAAATCAAAGAGGATTCCCCAAAGCAACAACCTGTAATTAAACACCCAACAGAACTCTTAAAATTCACAAACGTTAAAAATTAAATCGATGGAAAATTGAAAGGATTACCCGGACCTAAAAGAGAAAAGAAGTCACAATCGTCCAGAACCAACCAAATCCAATACCTACCTAGTCCTCTTCACCATCACGTATATATAAAATTATTATCTGCTTTTATTCCATAAAAAATTATAACTTTTCGACCATATAAATCACACAATAGCTTCTCACAATTTGAAATGAACATTTACATACACATCAGTTGAGCAGTCATACCACTTTGCACGTTTTTAGTTCGAGGTCTAACACTTCGAGGGCCTGAAGCTTGGGAAGGGCAATCTGCTTTAGATATTTGTGAGCCTTTCTGAAGGCATTTCCCTCTCCCTTCATAAGTCTGCCAATAAATCTGGAGAATGGTATCAAAACTAATAAAAGAAAAACAGAGGAAGAACAGAAGACATATGTTTATCTAGTGATGAAATAGGACGTTGTAGATGAACCTTTTGTGTTTTATCAGTCTCAACCGTCATTTGGTATCCCTGATCAATAAGTAGCTGCTTTATCATACCTGAAAAATTTGAATATAAACAGTTGATCAGTTCTGAACGATAAATGAACCTCAAACACCCAAATGAATTGTGAAAGGAGGCTGACGTGAGAGACGTTCCAATACCTTGAGTCCGAATATTTGCATTGATCAATATCTTTAAGATCGGGAAAATAATCAAAAGATCTGATCAATCAAAGATCATAATGAATAATAAGAAAATTGAGGGAAAAGAGCAAAAATGGTTCCCCAGACGTCCGGAAAGAACGAATTAACTATCATCCAAAGCCAAAACAGACCAAATCCTACACTATCAATGCATCATATAAATTGTAAACTGACAGCTATATCAAGTTTACAGCTATTGTATACACCTTACTGTATACACATATATAATAAATATCTAAAGGAATATTTTTTGTTAAAAAAATGAAATCAGCATATTAATAATCTGATCTTGCATGCATATATATCAAGACCGATCACCCTATTAACAATAACTTTCTGCTAAAACAATTTTTTTTGCATATGCCCTCTTTGAATTTATACAGATACTCATGGTTCTAAAACTCGGCCTAGTCGGCCGACTAATCGCCGACTAGTCGGTAGTCGGCCTACTGCCAAACTGATTTTAGTGAAATCGGCCACAATAGTCGACTGGGAAAAAATCGCCCGACTAGTCGGGAAAACTCGGACCAAGTCGGTCACCTCGGCCCAAGTCGGCCGACTAGTCCAAAAAAAACCTAATTTACTAATTGGATCGATCTGTTTGACTGTCTCAGACGCTCAATCTCTGAGTTCCTCCACCTCTCTCAGTCTCTCATCCCTTAGATCACCCTCTCCGCCCTCGCTGGCTCGCCATCTCCGCCCTCGCCACCCCCAGCTCCGACCTCACCTCCCTCTCAGTCTCTAATCCCCTCAGATCACCCTCCCCGCCCTCGCCTCGCTGGCTCGCCATCCCCGCCCTCGCCTCGCTGGCTCGCCATCTCCGCCCTCGCCTCGCTGGCTCACCATCTCCGCCCTCGCCTCGCTGGCTCGCCATCTCTGCCCTCGCCTCCCCCAGCTCCGACCTCGCCACCCTAGCTCCGACCCCACCTCCCCAATTCTGTCCTCACCTCCACAGCTCCGCCCTCGCATCCCCAGCTCTGCTCTCGCGCTCCGTCCTGGCCTTCGTCGTCGCCTCCACAGCTCCGCCCTTGCCTCCCCAGCTCCGTCTTCAGCCTATCTCTCTCTCAGTATCAAGTTTTTAGATTTTCTATTGTACTGCTATTTAGATTCGAACGATCATTTGATTGAGATAGTTTGTGATGATTCATGATTGATATTAGTTGATAATTTATTGAAGGAATTCGCTTTTTTACCATGAAGAATACTACGAAACAATTCATGTGAGTCTGTGACATGAACTGGGATTCTATACAATGTTTTGCTATGCATCTTCTGACCCTGAAGATGTCAAATGCTTCTTCAAGTTCTGATGAGGGTTACTGTGATGATCAAGTGAAGAAAGAACTTGATAAGAGAGTGAATTAGGTTCCAAAGACTAAATCCTCCTAATTTTTATAGAACAAGTGACCCTGTTGAAGCCGAATCATGGCTGAAACAAGTGAAGAAGCTAGATGTTCTACGGGCACTCTTGTTTTTGGAGTGGAATTAGCTAAGCTACCTGGGTTACAAATAGCCAATTGGTGTGTGATTTTTTTTGGGTGTAGTATCTCTGTTGTAATCCCGTATATACACATCGTGTCCGGTACCTCCTCCTCTCCTAGCATGTAAACTTGCGTTTGATGTGTCTCTCAATTATATGTTCAATTGTATTTTTTCAGTAAATCTTCAAGTTTTCATTCCTTTTGTTGTTTGTGTTCTCTGCATGGAGGTCATGGATTATTTTATTGAGCCTCTAGTTTATCAAGTGTGTACCACCAAAGATTTCTCAAAAGTCAATTTGTTCGTCAAAGGTCAAAACTACCAAAATTTGGAGTTGAAACTCATTTTAAACTTTTAAAGTGTAGAAAATTCTATAGGATATCTTAGAAAACTGCACAAAAATTAAAAACCGAGTACTCCCCGACTATTCCTCTACTCGCTAGTCCCCGAGCGACTAGCGACTTTTAGAACCTTGCAGATACTTGGGTTCAAACCTGCTCTTTGCCTTGACGAACACAGATGTGTGTCAGGCTTAAATGTTTTCTAACCACAGCATCTTGGTGTTCATTTTTTATTTCCTTACACGAAGAAGATTCTTGTTCAGTTTGCCTCTCCAAAAATAAGATTGATCAGTGTAGATTCATTGATTTCATCAGTTAAAGTTTTTCATCCAGACGGCAACATTCAACTCCTAATTTCATATATAAGATAGAATGACACAAATATATACGATTTAAATTAAACAAAACAGTACCTATTTAACACAGCTCCCAACTTCAACAACTACCACAGACACCCACCTAAGGTATTGAGGACGAATGGAATCAACTCCCATCCCACCTCGCACAGAACACAATAAATATAAGGAAAAAAGGCAGATAAATAATCATGAAAATATAAGGAAAAAAGAATATCAGATGAACATAGACACACCTACCACAGTATAACTCCCAATTACACAACTACCCCAAGAGCAACGACCTGCAAACATAGAGACACAAGTAAACATCCAGAAAACATCCATTAAAATTGAAATGTTAACAAAATAAGATTTGATGTTTATAAACATGCCCAAAACTAACTAATTCATCTTTGTTCACAGACATCCACCTAACGTATTGAGGACGAATGGAATCAAATCCCATCCCACCTTGCACAGAACCCAATAAATATAAGGAAAAAAGGCATATAAATAATCATGAAAATACAAGGACAAAAGAAGATCAGATGAACATAGACACACCTGCCACATAATAATACTCCCAATTACACAACTTCCCCAAGAGCAACGACCTGAAAACAATAGAGACAAAAGTAAACATCCGGTAAACATCCATTAAAATTGATATGTTAACAAAAAAGGTTTGATGTTTATAAACATGCCCAAAACTAACTAATTCATCTTTGTTCACAGATTCCCTCAACTGATAAGGATCTTCCCATTATTCTTTCAATATGTTCCAGAGCTGGCACCTACGAGTAATCAGTAAGAAGTTTTCAAGCAACCACTCAAAGCTCAATCACAATAGTGGAATCCATCACCAATTGCATCTGTTAAGAGAAAATTGAAATGTATATTCACCTCCTGCTGTAAATTTGAATAATGCGAGACTGTAACTGTCATGCCTCATCTAAATGAAAGAAAATACATGATCTTTTTCAAGAAAAGCTGAGGCCTCAATCAAAAAAGACCGAGCAAATCCAATCCACAATGACCATCGTCATTTTGTATCCAGAGAAACAAAGGAAGATGAAGAATAACAGACAAAATTAATTTGGTAGATGAAAATCAATTTAAGTGCGAAGAAAAGGGTTTTGATTACAAATCATCTCACACGTGCTTCTGAACTGCTATTCACTCACTTCTCCAGCCTCAGACACATCTTCCACCTCACATGGAAAACCCAGAAACTCAGTTATTAGAATCTTGAACAAGAATCAAAAATAAAATGCATACAAAACCAAATATCATTATATTTTTCACTTTATCAATGCTAGTCTCTCCCTCTCTTTGCATTTTCTTCTAGTCTCATTGACTCCCATTATTACTCATTACGAACCATATTCAGATTATAGAACTAACCCAACAAAACAAAGTGGAGAATTGTAAAGCACTCACCAGAGCTTAAAGCAATTGGCGCTGGGATATCAATAACTAAAAACAAAATCCAAACCCCGACTGAAAAGCAAAGAGAAAAAGGACCAGCTCAAATTCAAAAACATTAAAAGTGAAAATCGAGGGATAATTGAAAGGATTACCATGGCCTCAAAAGGAGACGAAGTCACTATCGTCCAGAACAAGCCAAAGTCCTCTTGACCATAGTTTCAGAAGCTGATACTGTAACAACAATAAGAAAACACATAATCAGAATTCAATTTACACACCCGAACTAAAAACTGGATAGCGAATTTGTTGAAGGTATACAGCAGGCCTCAAAAGGAGACGAAGTCACTATCGTCCAGAACCAGCCAAAGTCCTCTTGACCAGTTTCAGAAACTGATACTGTAACAACAATAAGAAAACACATAATCAGAATTCACTTTATACACCCGAACTAAAAGCTGAATAGCTAATTTGTTGAAGGCCTCAAAAGGAGACGAAGTCACTATCGTCCAGAACCAGCCAAAGTCCTCTTGACCATAGTTTCAGAAACTGATACTGTAACAACAATAAGAAAACACATAATCAGAATTCACTTTATACACCCGAACTAAAAGCTGAATAGCTAATTTGTTGAAGGTATACAGCAGGCACACATGGGATACTGCAATCAACTTACATCACTTAAACCCAGAGCAATCGAGAGACCTCAGACTCCAGCATCCATAAAATCCCTTTCAAAATCATGACACAATCACTTAGAATCCAACATCACCGAATCGATCAATTACAGAATGAAACTATCTTTTAATCATGCCTAAACTTTCTTCCTATAAGCAGACTGGTTTGTGTAAAATGGATTAAAAATGAATGTACGAAAACTATATTTTTATCACTATTTCTAGAAACCTTGTTCTGGCATCAAATAACGTAGTACTATTTCTGTGTGCATATACATAGAAGAGAAGGGATAAAATTTGGAAATTTAGGACACAGCTTCAGTTACCTTTCTAGTTTTACTGCAACATAGCAAAGATTGAAGGCATATGCATATATGCATGTACACACCTCTAATAGAAACGATGTCTTGTCCTCCTCTTGATCACAATGAGAAAAGAGCTCTCACAACATTTGGAACCTGCAAGGTTCATTTCTTAGATGTTGATAAAATTGGATAAACACTCTAAAGGAAAAAATACCAAGTATGTCAATGACCCCAATAAGTTTAGAGAAAAGCCATAAAACCTCTGAGAGTATGAGGATACCGGGGTCTGTAGCATCTTCAATAAGATGAACATTGATGTTATGAAATTTTTCATATCATTTTGCAAAACATAAGAAAGCTTATTGAATGAAATCTCTAATATTTTACTGAACTAAATATGGGTTAGCAACTGATATTAAAAGTAACAGGAATATTTCTTTCTTTATTTTACTGGAAATACATAAGTTGACAACAATTTATAAATATAAGGAAGCTTATTGTATGAAATATGACATTTTATTTAACTGAATATGGTTTAGCTGCTAATATTAAAAGTAACAGGAAGATTTCTTTCTTTGATTTACTGGGAATACAGTTACAAATCGCCTTCTCTCTCTTTCTGAATATATTAGTGACCCAAAGCAATTAATACAAAACATAAAATAAGGGCAGGTCTGGAGGGGTACCTTCTGATATATCAACAATTTAGCATATATTAGAAATAGATGGAGGTCATAGCTTATAGCTCATAGTTTATATAACCAAACCAAAAGCTGGAGGGGTACCTTCTGATATATCAACAATAGATGGAGGTCATAGCCTATAGCTCATAGCTCATATAACCAAACCAAAAGCTCATAGCTTGATCAACCACACCAATGGAAGCCATCACCAATTGCAACCCTGTACATGCCACCATCACATTTAAATGTCATAATTAAAATAAGAAAAACATACACCACAAAAAAACAAAAAATAATTTCACAATCAAGTTCTCAGATACCCAATTTAAAACACCACATATACCAGATATTGTAAACTACTTCAAGGAACATTACTATTTTAATAATTGTGCCCTGTTTTACCAAAAACCAAAACATTCTAAACAAAATATGACTGTCAAATCATATACATAGCAGAGTAATAAGAATTTACCATGAGAATTCATTTAAATGAAAGACAGCTTGGTACCCTCCTAGCCTTCCCCATATGCAATCTTCAAATAAATGCAATTAAATGACACCTATAAAATTGCAAACCTATTGTGCCTATGTCAATGTCCAACAACTGATTAACGCTGATAATCTAAATATTAATTAAGAGAGCAGCAACTACTGCCTGAAAATAAAAGACTCGGTCTGTAAGAGTAGCAGCAGCCAAACGCAACGAGGGTGAAGAGCACCCCAATAATCCAAGAACAGATTTAACAAAACTAAATGCATTGCAAATTTGGAGAGGGAAAAGTGTTTTTTTTCTTTTTAGGGAAAAAATTTTATGGTTATGGACACTTGATGGCTGCATGCAGTCACGGATTTGTAAAATTTAAATAGGTCAATTAGCAGCACATTAGTTATCAAATTATGGATGTTCTAAGATAAAAGGGAATTGTTCTAAGGTATGAAAGAAGTTTGTAACAGGAGAATCGGCAAAGGGACTAACAATCTACCTTCAGTAAAGATAGAACCAAGGACCATTGAAAATATGAAAGAGAGAAGAAAACACAAACCTGTAAATATATTAGGGGATAACATAAGGGTCAAATTCCTTGAAAACATCTTTATTCATGTGAACAGAATCGGAGATTGGCTTTTAGAATGAAGCCAAGGACTTGTTTTTACTTGAATTCCATCTGAGAAATTTTCTCGCAACTTTTGTAAATGACCTTGTGTATAACCTGCAAGATCAACCCAAGCATAAAATCATTAACTTCTAACTTTGTTAGTAACACAGAAAACCAAAAACCAAGAATTTGGTATAAAGTGAAAGATGAACATGCAAAAGGTAATCACCAAAATCCAGAACTTAGGTCCAAAATAGTGTGGGAAAAAAAATTACCGTCACAACTTTGATGGAGAAGGAAAAAAATAAACAACCCCTCTCTCCTCCACAACAATCCGACAAAACTCCAATCAGCTGGAAAGCTAGGGAAACAAACAACTCAATCGAAAAGAATACAAGTAAACCAAACCGAATTGAATAGTACAAAAATAAAAAAGCAAAATCAGAAATCCAAAACCACTTACCCGAATTCTTCTTCCTGTAGGCTGTAGGTGAGCACAAAAGTATCCTGACTAAAGAGTATTAGCATAAAGAAAGTATTCTGACAAAAGTTCCTTAAAGAATTTTTTGTTGAAACTTGTCCCAAACGAATCCCTAAACCCTATATGACACCATGAAAAAGAGAGCTACATCTAAGTGAATCAGTGACCTATTTTTTTCTATATCTGTAACCTTAACTACAACTGCCACTCAGCAAACAGATTAGCCATGTCTCCTTTCTCCTTTCTCTTTTCTCTTTTTATTTACCACCGAAACTGTTTCCAAATGTCTACCCTTCACATATACAATTCAACATTTATTTGACTGCCTCACAGTTTGTGTTTTCAAGTTCAATATTTTTAAGGATCATGGTACATAAATTAAAATTATTACAAATTTAATAATATGTTGATTGCCTCAAGTAATCCCCAGATACATATTAAGTTAGTAGCCTCATTAACAACAAATATTATAGATACTAGTTAAATGCCCGTGCTTTGCTGCGGGTTTCTGATTTTGACTGAGAAGATAAACATGTGAAATCATCAAATCAAAAAAGGGATTACAACTATATAAATTTGGCTTTCATTTAGATTTGCGATTTGCATTGAGACTTAAGAGTAAACTAATTTTTGAAACCCAAACTCAGAACAAGTACAAAAGTGAGAAGGAAGATGAAGACAAAAAAATGTCGAAAACATATCCAAAAGGTCATCATCAATTTCTAATAGAAACATTGAATATATCGAGTCCATAAATGATTAGTCCATAAAGATCCTGACGTCTAATTGAATTTTGTAGACAGTCATAATTGCATATTAGTTAGTTTTCCCTTTAACTAATCAAATAGCCTTTAACATATACTTCCATGTGGATGAAAGAGAGAGTTAATGTTGTAGTCAAAGTTGTTCAAATGGTTGAAAAACTCTGATTCAACTGATTGGAACATCATTCTTTGCAAAAGGTGAAGCAATTTCAGCTATACCTAATCATAGAAGAATCAATAATAGATGAAAAACACAACTCAGAAAGCTGATAAACTTAAGAGTGCAAGCTGATAAACTTAAGAGTACATACGATAATAATTTATCATGTCAAGAATGCACAAATCTCAACTGGTCAATCTCCATATAAAGTATAAAGCTTGTAAGCTTATAATGTACCTGATCTTCTTACAGCAGCAGCTGCAAAGAATCACCAGCATTTCAAATTAAGTTAGAGTATAAATCTGAACTGGTTGTACTCCATCAAAAATCAAAAATGAAATCTGAACTGACAGAGCCATTTATTTATTGTGCTCAACAAAATTCAAAGTGAGCAAATACACACCCCTAATCATTATAAGCTTTACCAACCCTAGTTCTTTTTAACTAGCATCAATTATGAAGCCGAAGCAAAAAAAATTGCAATTCAAATTTCAAAACTGTACACATAATGCTCTATATCAAGTGTGACGTGTTACCTGTGTCTACAACTGTCACGTAAACCCTATAGCTATGTAGAAAGGGTAAAAGTCAGTAAACAATCTAACTTATAAATGAATGAAACTAAGTTGTTACTGGTCTTTTCTGAAATTGAAAAGATATGACAAGGTAAGCATCTGAAATTTACTTTCAATACACATAAACAAAACAAATTACCGAAATTTCTCTCAACTGTCAACGTAGATTTCCAGCCTGAGCATGTATCACAAAAAAACGAACATACCTTCAGGTCTCACGGTTTCTGAAATTGAAAAGTTATGAAAAGGTAAGCATCTGAAATTTACTTTCAATACACATAAACAAAACAAATTACCGAAATTTCTCGCAACTGACAACGTAGATTTCCAGCCTGAGCATGTATCACAAAAAAACAAACATACCTTCAGGTTTCACACTCCCTATAATGCTCTGCAGAAATTTAGCTGAATTAGGTACACTGCCTCTCATTCCGAAATTTAGCCGGAAGGCTTTTAAATCACAAAAGAATGAAGGTTTCATTCTTGGAGCTGAATTTAAGAGAGGAAATGTGTTAACTTAGATTAGCTGGAGTGAAATAATACTTTTTATGATATGAAACGATAAGTGCATTACTAATTTTAAAGATTATATGTAAAAGTGAAATTGATGGAGATGTATTGGTCATTGGTTGTCACTGGTTATTATACGATTATTAGCACAAAATCTTTCAAATTTTTAATTTACTGTCTAGTTTTACATTCAGACAATCACATAAACATGGCATAATTATCACACCAGTTCAATATAGTTGACCACAGTAAAACCTTTCTTAACCAAAATATGATATACCAATGTTGCGAAAGGAGATTCAATGATAATGATCTCATATGATTAAGGGTTTAGAAAAAAAAACAGAAAAATTATTTGAGAATAATTCCAACAAATGAAACATACACAGAGAAATCGGCTTTCTATCTCCCACTATTCTTAGTTATTAAATTAATCAGCTAAATTGAGCTTTCTAATTAGACTACACTGGACACACTAACAATTTGGAATCTGCTACAGAACATGGATTTAAATTAGATTCAAAAACCATACCACATAGTTAAACTCGTAGTTGAGCAACCCACAGTGCAAGTCATAGCTCGATAAAAAAGAAAAAAACAGCAACAGTTAAAGGCAGTACCTTGCTTCATAGTTCATGTTATTTCAGCTTTAGAGAACTCATAGTACCTTCTCTAAAGCTGAAATAACATGAACTATGAAATCCTCTAACGCTTGGAATAACTGTTTAATAGATTTCATTTCCTTCTCTAAAGCTGAAATAACATGAACTATGAAATCCTCTAACGCTTGGAATAACTGTTTAACAGATTTCATTTAATCATAGCTTGAAGTTATTAACAGTATACGGACTAATTTGGAACAATCTATTACCTCTCGCTCTATGTACAAAAACATAAAAGACATCAAAAGGTCATATTACCTTGCAACTTCAAGAAACATCATTCCATTTGATTGAAACCGAGTTTTGAAACTGAAAGCGTATACTAAAGTATACTTATAGGAGAAACCAACATTATTTTTCTGTATTAGATCTAAACTGCAGAAATTCACCAAAAAAATGGCAGTCCACTACACATTCAACTCCATAAAAATGTAATAAAGTTCTAGGAACTGAATTTGTACATAAACAATAAAAAGAAAGGACATAACTGTTTTCACTTTGACAAATTCAATTAGCTTTAAGTATGAGTTTTAGTGACCAATTTGACTATATATCAAAGAATACTTGTGTATGAGTATTAGTGACCTATTTGATCTTATATCAAAGAATACTCGCATCAAAACTCATAAGTTACAATGAGCAAAGTGAATTTTTATTATCGTTTCAAATAAACATACCTTTAGGCTTCAAGGGCAGGCATTCCATTTAATCCTCTGCATGTACCATGATTGCATAGTCCTCATCCTGTAAATACATAACAGATACATATCCTGTAAATACAATTTGTAGAGCCCATCGATAGTATGCAAATTGACCAACAAAGCATAATCCTTTCTATCACCTAACTGCTCTATGATTCAAATGAAATTTCCTTATTTTCAATTATTTTCAGCTACTCATTCTTCAGTTCATCTCTTTACCTCAGCATAAACAAAAAAACAAATACCAGAATTAATTTTGGTTTAACGAAAGGATTGTTGATCTAATGGTGAATACAAAATTCAATGTGAAAGACAAATTACTTACCAAATTTGTAGGATTTGAACCTGATTGCCTTTCCACTAAGCTCCACAGCTGCACATTAATCACCAATAAGAATTTTTTAAGCACATTAAACAGCAAACTCTAATAATTTTTTAACCTTTACAATACTAAATACAAAAGTAAAGAAGCAAACCTCTTATGAACCTCAAAAACAAAGGAACCGATGCTATTAAGGCCTCTTGCTGAGACCAAACCCAAGTAGCATTGATACCCTGAACAAAAACCCAAAATTTTGCTACGAACATGCAAAAGGTAATCACCAAAATCCAGAACTTATGTCCAAAATATTGTGGGAAAAGAAATTATTGTCACAACTTCGATGGAGACCGAACCCCAGTAGCATTGATACCCTGTACAAAAACCCATAATTTTTTTATGAAATAAAGTAAGTGAAAGATGAACATGCAAAAGGTAATCACCAAAATCCAGAACTTGATTTCCAAAATAGTGTGGGAAAAGAAATTACTGTCACAATTTCGATGGAGAGGATAAAGGGCAAAACTAAACAATCTCTCGCTCCCTATCCACAACAATCAGAAAAAAACTTCAATCAACTGAAATGCTAGGGAAACAAACAACCCAAACCAAACCCAATCGATCAGTACAAAAATAAAAAAGCAAAAGCAGAAATCCCAAACTCCTTACATAAATTCTTCTTCCACTTCTTACAAAACAATTCTTCTCCCTCTCCATCAGATGATTCTAATACAGAGAGAAACCAGATAACATCAGGCATGTATAAGAAAATTAATCTTATTCATGCAAAAACAGCTACAATTAAAGTAAAGCAAAAAAAATCAATTGAAACCGGTCTTAACTTTTACGTGGCCACTTCTTTCTAGCACCACAGATTGATCCAATAACATTCTTTCATACTGAAACAACAACATAACTTGAGTCAGCATAGATATACTAACTACATATGCACTTCAGTAAAATAAAAAACAAACAAAAACCTGATCAAGAAAAGGAAGATATACCAAGCATGCCAATGACCCAAATAAGTTTAGAGAGGGCATGAAACTTCTGAGAGAATGAGATTACCAGGGTCTGTAGCATCTTCAATAGGATAAACACTGATGTTATTACTGATTTTGCACATCCAAACTAGAAAATTTAATTTAGCATGGAGGAATTCCTACCATATATCCATTTATTTTATTTCTCCTCCGTTGTTTAGTGGCAGAAGTTCGGAGTCCGATCAGAGATCTTGAGTTCAATTTTGACCCTAAACTCTCCTGTGAAAGTATACCAATTAATTGTAGTCAACGTAAATAAAATAAAAATTTCAGTAGCCCTCTTCACCTGAGCAATCTAAGCCACTATAAAAATATAAAATATAAAAACTGTAAAGTGTTGCTACATAGCGAATGGATTCTTCTCGAGTACCTGCCTCACCATGAAAATCTAGAAACTGAGAAAATAGAAATACCAAATTTAAGTAAGTTTCCAAAGATTCACCCTTCTTATACCACCTGGAAGAAGACAATTAAAGACTACATGTTGTAGCTAATGCTAAATGTGGTAGAAGAGAAAAAAATGCAATTGTAGCTACAAAGAAGAGAAAAAAACAAAATAAAACAAACAAACATTACAATGCACATCTGTGTCATCTAAATGTGGTAGGTAATGCAATTGTAGGTTCTTAGTCCTCTTCTACTATATATCAGATGCTATCTTTGATTTCCTTTTGGTTATGATGTTAAAAAAAATTCAGAGGGTTATTTATCTTATTATCGGACCCTACACAATTCCTGGACTATCTAGCTGTATCAAAGATTTTTGTTGGTTAATTCCTCCCTCTTAACAAATAAAAACAAGTCTGAACAAAGAAGGAACAAACACAAGGCAAAAACTGAAACTAAAACCAAAAGAAGCATAAAATTTTAATGATGCTATAAATAAAGCATTAGGATCCATAAAATTTTAAGATACCAGTAAAATTCTGAAAGAAAAAAAACCAACAGGAAAGAAAAAGGAAACAATATAACAGAAGAATAAACTGCCAATCTATAACCAGTTACCGGTATTTGTTAACTCTTCATATCTAAGTCCCTTGATTTTGATACTGCCATTCCCCTGCTAAGTTCTTGCATGTGCTCTTCCCTTTAAATTAAAAGCCTGTAAACAAAGACAATAATTGAAAACTTGATCAAATGGACATGACAGTATTAACAATTTGGAGAGTGAGAAGTGGGCATTTTATACCATTAGAAAATTTCTTCTCAAAGAGATAGATGATCTTTAACAATACCTTATGCATCTAGTTCTTCAACAACACAATTTTAACAACCCCAGGCCTGCTACAGTGAACGACTATTGTTTCTGATTCAAGAAGGTTTTCCGTGTTTTCCTACATATATTAAAATCACTACTGAAATCTTCTAAAAGACAAAAAAACAATCATTACTGCTATCAACTCGACATCCCTATTTGTAAAAATGAAAGGAATAAATTTGTAAAACAGATGCAGCAATACTGAAGTTGAAGACCGATTTCAGTAGGAGACTTGTAATCAAACCAATTTCTACCCAACTAAGTTCAAGTTGAGAGATGAGGGCTACCCTCAATTAAGACCCATGTCTTGTTCAGATTGAAACAGACAAATATCCATATATAACCTGAACCCACCAAAAATTGGATCTTATATAATTCTAATTAAACAATGAACACCCAGTTCAAATTGAAACAGACAAATATCCATATATAACCTGAACCCACCAAAAATTGGATCTTATATAATTCTAATTAAACAATAAACACAGAATTTGCCTTCTTCAATCTCAAAGCCAATTCCAAACCCAAACAACCCAAATGGGTTTTCAAGGCAACGAAATCATCAACTCCACACCACCAATTAATCAATCCACGGCAAATCAAACCAAGGCATACGAGAGAGAATTACCGAGAATTGGGTCTCCGGGCGGAGAACAGGAACAACGCGGGAGAAAGGCTCAGCGGAAGAAAATCGAAGATGAGAAACGGCAATCGCCGCGGCTAGCTGTCGACTCCATCTCTCTCACGTCTCTCTCCTCTCTTTCTCTGCTTTACAGAAATATCTGTCCTCTCTCTCTCTGCTTTATGGGTTTTAATGAAAAGAATAAAAAAGAAACAGGTCGGCAACGGCTATATTCCTCCTTTTTTTCTTTTTTCTCTTCTTTTTTTGTACAAATGAGGTTTTTTTCTTTTCGTTATAGAAAAAAAGACATAACAATAATATTTGTTTTAGGCCTCGTTGGCTTCTTTGTAACCAAAAAAAATTATATATTTTTTTATTTTGTTTATTTTGATTGGGAATTATTTATTACTTTAATATTAAAAAAATGTCATTTGAGCACCCTAATCATAAAAAATAATCCTCTAGTTTCCACTTTTTAAATGAGGCTGTTTTTTTAAATACAATCTCATATAAAGGTGCACTCCTACAAAATTATTAATGCTAAGAAAGGGCAATGCTACAAAATTATTTTCGCTATTTTCATTCATGTTATACTCTTCTGTTTCACTAATAGAAACTCTCTCTAATAATTTGTTTCTACTCTCTTTCTTCTCTCAAACTTTCTCATCGATTTAATCGGAGATTCTTTATCCACCTTGATTCTGATATGGGGACCTAGATCGGGTTGGACCGCGGCCAGCTGCCTTCGATATCTGAACTTGCCTTTGGCAATGTTTACGACCTCCGCTCCTTCCTCTCTGCCTTCTTCGGCTGCATCGTCACTAACTTTCACTCCCTTTTTTGGTCGAAACTTTCACTCATTTCTTCTGTTTGATTTTTTATTTCAGTTTCAACTACATGAGAAGCGTCGGCGTCGATGTCGTCAGAGTAGCTTCACGGTGATGAGGAAGACACTGCGTGATTAAGCTCGGTCGAGGACTTTGCGGTGGAGCATGGCGATGAACTCGTTAGGAAGGAGGTGATTCACGCCAGTGCATTATCTTCTCTGATGACAGTGAGTCCTTTCATTTCTTTATTCTTGCTTGTTCTTGCTCACAGCTTATTCTTGAACTAGATTGTTATTTTTTTCATTTGTTTTTGCATGTTAGATTTGTTAGTTTAATAATGTTGGTGTACATGGATCAATGCTACTGTGGGTGATGAACCTAATAGGGGTGGTCAGGATGCGAACCACGACTGATCGATAAAGCTCCGATTAGATGCAGGGCGCGGCCCGAGGCGTGACATTGAGAGGCAGTGGGAGAAAATTTCTCCATCTGATTTGGGTTTTAGGGTTTCTAAGGTAGACACCCCTAAAACTTTTCTATTTATACCTCTTTAAACAAACGACAACAAACTTCCTCTGAACGTAACTATTAGGACCCATCCCAGATTAACCCCTTTAACCCGAAGTAAATTATGCAGAAACCACCTTAAGGGAACTTTTTACCGAAACCCCCTTGAAATTGACAACCCTTCCTGCAACCCAACTAAGCACTTCCATAATAATATAAAATTCAATCCCAGCACCCGGAGCCACCCTACTCCCAAAATCACATCTTACACTTCACCAATAAAATAAACTAAGCTAAGCTGGGGTAATCAGAGCAAATCTACAAGGAAGTGCTACCTAAACAAAACATGATTGTGTCAGTTATTTGGCTATGCCTCGTCTTTTTTACGCACGACCTCCTTTCAGCAATCATGCATCACTGGGCATTTGAAAACGAAGGGCCCAGGGAAGAACATTTAAAAAAAACAGGACGTTAGAGTGAGTGAAAAATAATAATAATATCCAGACGTGAGAAAATATCTTAATTTAACGTTCTTATTCTTATTGTTCCAAGAAATCATTTATGCATGCCTCTTTGGGAAAAAATCTCAAATAATCCTCTCGAAAAACAAAACATCATTTGTCAATCTCATTGGCTTAAAAATTAGTATTAAAATAGGAGAAGAGATTTCACTATGACGGAGAGTCTCTCAGACTAGGGTCGGAACCTTTAAAGCTACTAAGTAATATGACGACCCTTCATAGCAGAGAGATTCCACCATGAGGATGAGCCTCTCAGGCTAAGATCAGAACCCTATAGGACTACTATTTCCCCGCTCCACTTCCTCAAGTAGGGGCCGTATGGCTAGCTAAAATCTTTATATATATGACGACCCTTCATGTTGAAGAAAACAAGCAAATACGAAAAGTCATTATTATATGACTCCTCCCTTGTAAATTAAAACATGCATCTTATGCATAAGGCACGATTCCCCGACCGTCCTCAAAACTATGGCCATAAAACAAACATTCCAAATTTAATCAATATAACACAGATTTCAGCCTACATAACATAGGGGCTTACGAAAGGGGAGCAACCCATCTTCTCGGCCCTACCGGCTCATTAAATCAATAAAAATGATATTGTTTAGTATAAAAACACGACATGCATTAATTCAAAAAAAATGTCCACTCACAGACTTAGGCCTTAGCCTGACGAAATCCGAATCGCTTCTCAAGGGAAAACTCTTCATCTTCTGTTCAACGAATAATAGTAAATCTCAATTGTCAAACGAATAATTATTTAAAATTAGCAATAAGGTTACCATCGACCAAAACTCTCAAACTTAATTAAGAAAAATCCTCGACCTCCAACATTAGTTTAGTAGTCTTTAAAATATTTCTTAAACCTTAACTGGTAATAACCGATGGCCGAAATAATATTTTATTATCCGTCAATAATACTAAACTTGAAAAATTCCAAAACCTAACCAAAACTTCTCCAAAAATTACCAAATTTAAACTATAGATTTCTCTCATTTTATACTATTTAATGGGCATGAAAAACTGCCCAAAATGTGGCAGCTCCGTCGCTGACATAAATTCTGGCAGCTCCGTCGCTGAACAACTTTGTAGTTTAGATCGAAGACCAATTCCGCCTCTAACTAGGTGAATCAAAACACTATTCAAAAATCCTAAATTTTTAAACATAAAAACTCCAAATCTTTGATTCTCCCCCACACTCCAAATCAATCCACTAAACTTTAGGGGTGAGTAGTACTCCTAACACTCATTCCAATCATATATAGAACTCAAAAATTGGTGGCCTGAGGAGGGAGAAATTCGATCTAGATCTCATACTGTACACTCGGTAATCAACTTGAAATTTCTCCTAAACCATGGCGAGATAGGTCGAAAAGCTTATCTAGAATTGAAACAGACTTAGAGACGCTCATTTTGAGACAGGTGCGGCAGCCTGGGTCGGCGACGGCGACGTCGAGAAGGTCTGGTAGCCCTTTTTTGGGGTTTTTTCTGGAATGAGCTATTTATAGCGTATTTGCAAAATTACTCATATGCCCCTAACTTTGGACCTATATAACTCCTTCATACCAATTCCGATTTTAGCGTGCTATCGACGTCCTCTACAACTTTCATGGAGAAACTTTTTCCAAATTCGCGACTTTACAAAAAGTCAACTTTACGAACATTATACGGTCAAACAATTACTTTAAATGGTTAAAGACCAAAGTAACTAACCGGAAAATAATTCTAGGATCGGGATGTGACAGTAACTTTCACATACAATATCCCTATGCTTGACAAAAATAGGGACACAAGCTTATTTGACATTAGTGTTCATCCTAAAAAGTTCAATTTATCCCTTCCAAAATTAAGGTATGTTATGCTTTAAGTTTCGAAAATAAAAAAGAGTGAGTTCTAGCATTCTAGAGCTCATTAAATCTATGGGGAAAATTAGTTTAAGAACAAACAATGAGAATTCAGTGATTATAACCAATAAAATGAATTAAAATTTGCAATAAGCACTCAAAAACAAAGGCAAAATAGGCTCAAAATCTCACATTAGGTTCATTTGAATCATCATTTATCATAACATGCTCATTTCTGTTCCAAAGATTCAGATTACATCCACTACAATTCATATGATTTCCATTCAAGTTAATTAATCTTAGAATAACAGTTAGATAAAGTTCTTAATTTCATGATCCTTTCTTAACCATAATTTCAGAGATATTATTCTTCATTGATTATTAAGGGCTCTTAAGACACAAAATACTCAAAAGCAATAAAAATTGTTTTTGGATTTTAAAAATTTTTGATTATTTTTTTAATAAGGATTCAACAAACATGTAAGTCTCTCCTCCACACTTAAATTCTACATTGTCCTCAATGTCCACAAAATAATTTGTAGAATTGAAGTGTGAAGTAGGAAACAAACAAACAAAAAGTAAATGAGAAGAAAGGAGGGGAAAACAAATATGCGTTGATGGCTCCTCCACAGCTTCGGTTGAATTGGGTCGTCTCCCAAGCAGCGCTTAATATTTAGAGTCTTTCAGCCTAAACTTTGTACCTCTATTTTAGTTTTGTGTGAGTGGCGCATCTTGGAGGGTACTTCCTCCGTTGATTTGTTCTTCTAAAACCTTGTAGCAAGGCTTCAACTGTGGACATTCACCTTATACGCCTTTTAATGAGTTTAAAAATGAAGGTCAATCATCTTCAACTCATTGCTGATCACTTCACTTCTCAACGAAGTCTAACTTCCTTTAGATATAACCTGGAATTCAAAACGGGGTGTTAGTAGGTGAAAAGTGAATAAAATGCAGAATGAATGTTATGCAAAAATGTATGATAATGATATGCAATGTAATGAATAAGAATGCAATAAGGTGATGATGAATTATTTTTTTGTTTTTAGGTGGCATCAGACTCGACATTTACAAAGTTCATTTTATTTACTTTCAAACTCATATCTTAAGAAGTAAACCATAGTGGCATACGACCTAGGTATTACGTCTATACATAGATACATTCCGTGGTTTCAGAAAGCTTGGATGGCCAGGTCAAGATGAAGCTGGTAGGACTTGTTTTAGTGAACTATGAAGGTCGAAACCTCTATCGCGCTTACGCACAGTATATATATACTCCAATTAATGTTCCTAAAAAGGAAGAAAACAATCAGATTTAAACTATAGAAATATTAGGAATTGATATGGAGAAATAAAATGTAAGAATCTCCCTTAATTTTCTTGATTTCTAATCAGCAATTATCTTTGATTTGAGGATGATTCCTATCGAAATTTGTTGCTTAATCTTCATTTAAATTCGGCCAAACCCTTTAGGAATTCCCGATTTCCATATGTGCTTCATCATCTCCATTTAATGTTCATTCTTTCTTTGTCATTTTATTGAATTTAAGAATAGAAAGTTTCTTAAAATGGATTAGGAAAGTCAGAATAGGAAAGTTTCACAAGTAGTAAGTTTCCTAAATCAAAATAAGAAAGTTTCTTAAAATGAATTAGACAACTTTTTCAATTTGAAACATAAAAGTTTTCTAAACGACTTATCCCTCTTAATTTGCTGGTTTTAGCTTCATTTTTCGCTTTCAGCTCTTTTTACCTTTACAATCACAAAACATGTTATAAATGACATTGCTAAGAGAATTACATAGCTAAATAGGGTAGGAAATATATTAATAACATAGCATAAAATATGTCTATCAAATGTGTTCTATTCTATTTAGTAACCAACTTTAAACCAAACAAAAGGCTCTAAGCCTCATCATCCAAGATTTAACCAATTCCCAAGTTTATCTGATAGCTAAAAATCCAATTACCACTATGGGTGGCTTCGGTCTACTTTGGTTCAGTTTTTTTTTCAAATCGAAAACCAAATAAAAGTTACATTTCGGTCCATTCCGGTATGGTGTTCTATTTTTTCAAACATCAAACTGGAAACCAAACCACGCATACAGTTCTATCATTCATTTTTTATCAAATCCCTGGTAATACAACACAAATAGAGTCCATAATTAAACTTTAATTATGAACCACTTATACAAAGGAAGACATATTTTCAAAAATGTTGTGAAATATGATGTGATTATTATAGTGAAATACAGATAGGTAGAAAATTCACTTTTAACCAATAACATTTGGGTCCCGATCGAAGTGATCAACCTTAATTCAACGTCACTTATCATACGAAAACACTATTACCTGCCCCTTAGTGATTTATTTTGGTAGAGTCTTCCACATATTACACTCTCACATAAATAAGATATAACCACACATGTAAAAATTTAGGAATGTTTACCTCTCGAAAATAGGGCTTTCAATAAAGAAACTTAAGCCTAAATAAGGTTGACAGCTTTGATCGAGGGCCAAACGTTACCGAATTAAAGTGATTTTTCTACTCTAGCCTTATTTCACTATACTGATCACAATCTATTTTACAAGTTTTTCAAATTTTTTTGATTCCTATATATGGTTGGTTTACAAAGATATATACTTGCATATATAACATACTAAAAATGTTATACTCTTTAAAGTATCACAAACATTTTTTGCATAAAACGTCGTAGTTTTAGAGTTGACTGTTGGCTCTGTTTTGAATGGTCTGGTTCAGTTTTAAAGATACTGAAACTAGACCAAATATATCCAGTTCGGTCTGATTTGTTTTCAGTGCGATTTTAACGATTTCGGTTTGATTTTTAATTCAGCTTTGACGGCACGTGTCAGATAGTTTTGGTAAATCTCACGTTGACCCGTGTCGTCTCGCACAGAATTAAAAACCCTAATAACTGCCAGAGCGCAACGTTTTGTCTCTCAAATATTGAAAACCCTACACGCCTTCTCTCTCATCTCTCATGGCTACGGCAGCGCGTGAAGAGCAGCACAAGCAGCCCTTGGGGCAGGCGTCAAGTTCCGGAAAACTCCTTTCGGGAGAACTACCCATACGACGCCGTACGATCGGCCGCCATCCACCACTACCAACGGCGGCTGGATCTCGAAGCTCGTAGTCCGGCTCACAAGCTTCTCACCGCCTCTTCTCCACCGTCTTCCACAAACGCCTCCCTCCCCCGCCGCCTTGCTCTGGTTCGTCTCTCCCTATCTCTCTCTCTCGTTCATTTGCCGTTTCAAATTAACCAATGTTGCTTGAATTCTTTATTCGAATTTGAAATTCGAATCAAGGCTTGGAATTCTTTATTGAAATGCGTGATAATTAATTGCATTTAATGATTAAGCAAGGATTTTTCGTTTTAATTTAGTCTCTTATTTCTTTACCAGAGGCGAATCATGGAGTTATTGACAAGGGAGAAGTTAACATTGTAAGTCTGAATGTATTTATGCTTTGTGTTTTGATTGTTCTGTATGCCACTATTTTGGAGGGTCAAGTTGCGTGATTTTCAATCGTCTTGATGGCCACCATACATTGTTCCTCATTGTAAAGTTGGCTAATGGCAATAGCTTGGGTGCATCCTGTTGGAAACTATAGGGTTCAGTGAAATGTTTGTGATAAAATCTATACAATTATCATCTCATTATGGCTCCTTTGTAACTGTTCTGTATAGGATTATCCTGGAGTGCAAAGTACTGGTAACCTTTACCAGGCAAGTTGTATATATTAATCACAATAGTTTTTCTTTTCTTCTGGGACTTTACATTACTTGGCAATTCTAATTGCAGCCTTACATGACAACATTGTGTAGCTTATGCTATACTCTCTGTGTTTATTAAGTTGTTTGTGTCTTTTCATTGAAAACAACAAGAGGATTACTGGTTGTCTCTGACCCTTTTTAGGTGAAAAAGGAAGGACCTCCTTGTTGAATACGAGTGGAAGACCACTACGGTTTGTCCAAGGCTTAGTGAAGCTAGTAGGTTTATTGCTTTACTAGCTTGATTCTTTTCCATAAATCCCCTTGATATTTTTAAATGACATAAATGGATGTGTTGAAACCCTAGGAGAAATCTTATTATACAGGTTTAGCCCTATCTGTCACTCATCATTCCTTTTTTATTGTAGTTTGTGGAAGCATACTAATGGCTTTGCTTGTTGTTTTACTTTCTGTATGACTAGTTTCACTAAATGTATTTCTAGTCCCTGCAATCCTAAAAATTACACGCATAGATTAGAAGTCGAACTTCTTGGGATTGGATAAATTGATAGCTTAACATGCTTGAGGTATCCAATGAAAGCAACTAATAGACGATTCTATTGTAATCACTCTGTGCCACTTCTGCTTTTCATTGTCTGTCTTGGTGTTGAGCATGCATCTTAATCCCCGGCAGACCTGAAATCGATCGATTGAAAGAGCTCCTGCATTCATGGACTGATGATATACCTACTGAAAATCTAGAGAACAGATCTGAAGTAATACCCTCAATGGCAATGGTATCTCATGACAGTAAGGAGGAATATGCTAAAACCCCATGGCAAGATAAAAGTGCCAATAGCCGCCTCATTTCAACCCCTGTTGTCAGTACAACTGTATGATACCTTTCTCTCAGTTGACTGTAATTATGGCTTATTTATTTTCAAAGCTGTGGTGTTTACGCTTGGTACTCTTTAAACCAAGGAAAAACTGTTATAATTCTTTGGTACAGTAGAACTTGGCACTTTTTTTGAACATTGTCGTAAATAATATTTTCAGGCCCCTCATGAAGATGCGGCTTCACCTGTTGAGCTGGCAAAAGCTTACATGGACAATAGGTATTCAAAAGTATCCCCATTATTGCTAGGTCTGTGCAATCAAGCTGTCTTTGAAGATTCACATATTTCAACCGGTGTGGCATTTCCTTTCAAATCACCAGTAATGTCGGTTGTTCCTCGATTTTCTAGCAATGGGCCGGTGGCACCAGATAATGGTTTTGCAACACCTAGATCTCGAGGCAGATCTGCAACACACAGTATGGCTCGTACGCCATACTCTCAAGTTCAGACCCGTAGTACATTTAAGGTTAGTTTTATAGAGAATTATCTTAGCACTTTTGTGTCATTGTTATCTGGATTCAGGCTCTTATATTTGTCCCTTGTATTTCAGGGCGTCGGGTCTACAGTTGATACTTACGGTGCTCCATCCTCATCAACTCTGTCTGTATGGGAGCAAAGCCAAACCTCGGGATCTAAACAAGGGGTATGACATAGTTTTTGAAATGAAACTTCATATTGACAGGTCACCTCGTAATTCATCTCACCATATTTTTTTGTGATATTTATAGGCTTTAAAGCGAAGGTTCTCAGTGTTGGACAATGACATTGGATGTATTGGTCCTGTTCGCAGAATTCAGCAACCTAGCCTATTATCATCTAGAGGCTTAAGCTCACCAAGGAGTACAGAGGCTTTTCAAGACCCATCATCTTCCACAAAGAGGCCACTTCTGTTGGGTGAACCAAGCATACTCTGGCAAAAGCATCATCAGGAAATGGGGACAATGCAGTTCCTAAAACATGTTATTCAATTGTTCCGTCACAATCCAGCAAAGCGGCTTCCAAAATCTTTGAGCATCTCGATAAGATCACCTCTCCAAAGGAGAAATCATCTGAGCCCAAGCTACTTTCAATGAGTGATAGATCACCACCTAAGTTGTCACCCTCCATGCCACATGGTCAGGCTCTGAAAAGCCTGGAGCATGTGGATTGGTAGAAATTCCTAGAAAATTCTCGTATTAAAGATGGTAATAATCTGGATGTTTCATCTAATCAACTCATACCAGATGCTTGTGCTCAAAAGTATGACAATGTCAAAGAATATTGCCCATCAAGGATTCTTGCTCCTTGTGACAATTCTAGTACAGTAGCCAATGAAGTAGAATCCACAACATAAAAGAAAGATGTAATGCTAAAGGTTTTGCAGTTTCTGCCGCATCAAATACTGTTGTTCATCCTCCTGAAAAGAAACGGCCGTTCAAGATGAGTGCTCATGAGGTATGGTCTTGCTTTTTCATCTTTCGTTGTTCAGTGATAATCATTCGTTCTTCTATGAGTTTAACTGGATGTATATTTTCTTGATTGAAAACTTCAGGGAATTTTTTGTATTAGAAAACAATTACATTTAATGTTTTTGAGAAGGAAGGCATGCATGCTTAATCTTCAATCAAGCTAATCCTACAGGAGAATGCAGATGATGGTAATGGCTAGATGAAGATATTAGTTCACCAAATGGTAAAAGAAGCAGAGTAATGAGAGAACATGAAAGAGAAAGGGTTTGAGATATGAAACTAACAGAAAGATGGAGCCAACACAACCCAACACAAAACCTACACCGTCCCCGACTCCGCATCTATGAAATCGGACTCCCACTACCAACGCTAGACCACCCTACCAACCAATTTCCACCCATCCTTTCTCAAATAGATCTGATTCAGGATTCGGTGAAGACTCGGCTTTCCATACACTCTGGAGGACCATCTAGTCAACCTACATGCGATACCGAAAGAAGATACAGATCTGGATCTGGTATAATACCAGTCATCCTGACCTATCGTCGAGCAAGCGCATCGAACCACCGACGAAAACCTACCCACCCATCTCCTCTCGCTCCGATCGAACTACAAACTCCAGCCCAAGTTTCCCTTTCGATGTAGCGACATTCACAAGCGTATAAAGACGAATATGGGAGCTGCTAGATTCTAACCTCCGAACCAGCGATACATAATCCCGTCTGACTGCACTCCTCGCACTTCGGCTAGGCCGAAGGCCGGCACCGGCGCAACTGTTCAGCCGGAAGGGCCGACCCTGAAGTATTTAAGGCCCCGTGCGAAAAAAACAAAATAAGCCATTACATAAAAAAATTTATTAAAAAATAAAAAGTTTTGAATCTATCTAAATATTATGACAGAAGACTCGTATCTAATATGCTACCACATATATGGGATACGAGTCTTCTGTCATAATATTTTAAAGAATAGAGAGACATAAAATAAATATTAACGCTGAAAGGGAAAAAATTGACAATACATTGATGACACCAAGTGTTTCACATTTAAATCAACATGATAATTGGATTCAGAACAAAATATATTAATGGTTGCAAGAATCAATCAGAAAAAATGAATAAATATAGACATAAGATTTTTTATTGAAAAAAAATGCATCGGTCTGAGGAGCCTATGATTTTATTCATTTTAGCTTTTGGATTTATATGAATTTTCCTTTTGTTGCTGAAATTGTTTTTGGGTTTTGGGTTTTGCAGCCACGAGCTATTTGGATTCGAAGCTGAGAAAAAAAAGATGGATTTGGGTTATGGATTTTCAATTCGATTGATTTTTTTGTGCAAGCATGTTGCGAGAATCATCTGCCTCTATAATACTAGTTGCTGAAATTTATTGTCTATAACAAATTCATTTCAAATACCCTTTGCTTATTCAGGACAACTAAGATTCCATGGAGTACAATGATTATTTTCATGTCGAAGGTTGCTTGATGTTCTCAACCAGGTATTAGCAGGCTCATATTATTCACTTCCTGATAAAAGGTATAATGCACTTTGTTGCCTTGGTCTCTTCTTATATGTAAATCCCTACAGTTGGGGACAGTTGGGAATTTTCGGAACTCCAGACTTGCAACAGCAAAATATGAGATTGTAAAGAACAAAAAAAACTATGTTTTCCAGTGGATGGCCAATGCTATATTTATTAAAACTTTAGGCTTCTAGAATTCATTCTTTATATTGGATCATAATGAATGCAGTGCATGATCTGATGGGTGTTATATGTATAACTTAACTTCATAGGATAGTTTTGATTAACTGGTACCTGGATTGTTGGAAGTGTGTGTTATTAATCTTCTTGATTGGGTGTATCAATCAGACTACACCCACCACTATCAATCAGACAAAAATGTTTTTGTACTGTTTCTTACAGCGTCTGAGTGATATTATAAAGACAAATGACTTGGAGGCATGGCGTTATCACAATAAGTAAAATGTTTCAGAACTAAACTGTTGTCAAGTTCCAGTTTACAAAATTTTTACACAGATAATGCCTAATAAAGTGTATGTCCATGTTTCATGAACTTCTTGGATCAGTTCCAGTTTACAGTTTGGTAGAATCCCTCCTGAACTATGTTCCGTGCCAATAGTAGTTTAGAATTTGTAGCGGCTGTTCATGGCATTTATAATGTGTGTGGATTGGTTTGTGCAGCTTAGTTTAGTTCATATAAAAGGGTTGAGTCTTCTCTGACACCTATGTTTGATTAGTTTAGTTTCTGTTTGATTTTCTTTTTGTTGCTCATGTTTGTTATATCTGTGAAGGGTTTATTTGGATTGTGTACAGTTGAGTTATGATAGACAAGTCTTTTATTGTGTGGGCTAGAAGCATCACTTAGGCATAAAAATTGTGTATAGCATGAAGGAGTTGATAGATCTAACTTAGAGGTGTATAGGAGAATTGGGACTTAACATGAAGGGGAGAGACATAGTTAAAAGCTTGACACTATTCAATCACCAATCAATAAGTTATGATGAGATTGGAAAGAAGGTTTATGCTCTTCAGTGTTTATTACAGATTTTGTTCAGAGGTTGAAACACACAATTCTCTTATGAACACCAAATAGAATTGAAAATACTAGGCACAGCACGTACAGGTCCTAAGGTAGTGAAGATCAGTATGTGATTATACGATTTACTTTCGTGAAAGAATTGCAAGGGAATTGCCTAGAGAGATGAAATTGGATGCTATATGCAACCTAGCAAACTGTCTACTTAACTTAGCAGGTTACCATAGAACGTAAAGTTCATTTACTGGTTGTTGGCATTCTATAAATAAGTGAATTATTTCCAAAATTCTTGACAATTTTTTTCTCAATTTGCAGATATCGCCACTGAATGTTTATTTAATGGAAGACATGACATGTTACGCGTTATAACTGACTCGACAACTGTTCAAAATGTAATTGAGGTGATATCAGCAAATGTAGATTTATTTTTTGTTGATACATCCATTATGTATGATAAACAATGTGGATGGGCTACCATATTTTGTACTTGGTTGAAACATTGGAGGACACCAACTCCCAAATGTTATTGTAAAATGGATGTTTCTTTACGACTTTACATAGGTAGAACCGTGGCCGCGGGAACTCTCTTGAGCATTTCAAATAGTTTTTGTATTATAGAGGAGAAAATCACAAAATTTCTATAAAAATGAGCTAAACACTAACGACTCTTTTATTTTTATATACAAAATTAAATATTTTTTGTATAATTTAATAAATTTATAGAAATATATAAATTCATTCAAATCAAACTTTAATTATTTGGTTAATTAAATTAAAAAAATAATTAATAAAGTTCACATAAACATACAAAATTTCTTAAAAATAAAAAGTATTCTAATTTTTTAAAGATGCTCTTACTATCCTCACGCGCTCTACCAAACCAAGGCCTGTAATACTAGTACTAGACTGGTAAATGAAATAGTAAAAAAAGGTATATATAAAGTTGCAGGTTTGGTGTTGGGCTTTAGGGTTGAATATCAAATGTGGAGTAAACTATCAAGGACGCAGCAGCAGCTACGTCGGAGCCACTCCACCGCTGTGAACTCGATGCTCCTCCGCTCCCTGAAAGAGCACTATCTGGAAGTGTCCAAAATGACCCCTCCCCCTAAAGTGAACCCTCCCTCGCCTTTCACCGTCGTCAAGGGCGCCCTCGACGGCAGCGGTCCCGTCCTCAGGCGCAGCTACGGCGACGAAGAAATCAGCATAGCCGTGATGCGATTGGCCAATATTATTCCCGGCGGAGGTGACGACATCAACCAGTTGTTCATGCAAGTGGACGTTTCGAAGCCCAGTGAGAAGGAGTGTCTGCTTTTCCTCTGCGGCCTCTACCCTGACGCCTTAGGCATTCACTCTGTCTCTATGAGGCCCATGGCTGAAGCCTCTGCGCTTCGTTATAATGGCCCTCGTTTTGAGTATGTTCCCTCTTATTCTCATTTCTGTGTATATTATGACTTGGAATCTTCCGAAAGCAATTGAAAAGTAATGATAGTGTGTATATAATGTTTAAATGACTAGCAATGATTCCTCCACAGGAAGCCATATGCCTGTTTCCCAAAATTTGGTTGGGATTCTGGTATTAACTCTTTAGATGTGGTTAGTGATTGTCTGATTTTCGAGCAGATGGAGGCTTTAATTTTTAGGGCTCTTTTCTCATGCAAGTGATTTCTAGAGTTGTTTTTAAGCCCTTATCTTCCCATATCCCAAGGTCTTATTCGATTTCACTCGTTTCAGAGACTAAGGCATCTCCTTAGTTATTTTTTCTTGGATAACTACTCACTGTAGAGCTGATATATGTGTTTGATACACAAGATTAGAGCTGTTCATTTCTTTTTCTTTTTGGGGTGGGTAGGAGGGAGATACTCTGCCCACAGCTGATGTATGTTGGGTATTTTGAGTTTCTTGCTTTTTCATTTCTGGAGTCATTGAGGAAAGGAAAAAGTCACATATGTCCGTGTATTTTAGTTAGATATGATTGATGGCTTTGGCTTGCCTACTGTGTTCATGTGATGTTTGATTTAATGACACAGTTTCACATAAACCCTTTTTCATTTGGAAGAACCTTACACTGGAAGTTTGAACTTTGTGAATATCTTCTCCGATGTTTCGTCAAAATTTGAACTGAACTTTATTGCTTCCGAGTGGTATTCATTTGTTATAAATGTTTCAACTGATTTGTATCCTATAGAAGAACCGTGAAAAAGAAAAGGACGAGGAAAAAACTATTTTCAATGTTCTCCAGACTAAATTGGTTGATTTTTCTTATTTTATTTATTAATACTATGAAATTGGATCCTGAAAGCTTGAATAATTCCTTGAAGAAGTTATAATTCTCAGAAACAATGACAAGTTTAGTTTGGACCTTCAACGTTATCTTGATATTGATTATGTGTATATACAACGTCTCTGTTAACCCTTTTTTCTTTTATATCTGGTTTTCTAAAATTTAGTTTGATCCTATGTACTATGCATATATTAATTGCTTGGAATGGTTCAGCCACTAGTCTCTTATTGTTATTTAGTTTTTATGCTTCTTCATAACTAAATCAGATATGTAGAATGAGGTATTCCTGATAAACTGATACAATTTTTGGGTTGATTTGTATATACAACGTCTCTGTTAACCCTTTTTTCTTTTATATCTGGTTTTCTAAAATTTAGTTTGATCCTATGTACTATGCATATATTAATTGCTTGGAATGGTTCAGCCACTAGTCTCTTATTGTTATTTAGTTTTTATGCTTCTTCATAACTAAATCAGATATGTAGAATGAGGTATTCCTGATAAACTGATACAATTTTTGGGTTGATTTGTTTGCTATTTGACAGAGATCTTGATGAAGGGATGAGGGATGCATTCCACAGCTACATAGAAGAGCGGGGTGTGGGTGATAGTCTTTTTCCATTTCTTCAAGCTTGGCTTTATGTAAAAGACCATCGTAATCTCATGCGATGGTTTAAATCAGTAGGATCAGTCGTTAATGAAACCAAGTCAGTTTAAGATTCTTAGCTTCAGGTCATTTAGAAGAAAAAAAATGTATTTAGCTGTTCCAATGCTAAGTTCTTCCCTCAACACTAATTTGTCCTAGTGAGAGGTTTGTTTAGTGCAAGTTTTGTGGTGTTTGGGTCTTTTTGACTTATTTGTGTTACATTTGATATGGTAATGCATTCCTATCCAATATACCCCTCTTTGAAAAATATTATCCGCTCGTTTTTTCTCATATTCCATACCATCTGTGGATCGGTGTTTTGTGATAGATGTGGTCAAATTGTTTGATTTGTTTTCCGGTGACATAACGAGCATGAATCCTGTTATGCAGTTTATTCTCTTCTTTTTTCCTGGTAATATTTAATACACTGCTGAAAGAGAAATTTCAGCATAGCAAAGTAGATAAAATCTTGAGCAGTTGAATTGGACAGTTTGTCAGTTTGCATCAAATTGATGTGCAAGCCTATTTTTTCGAATGATCTTTATGTTCAGTGGTTTAAAGAGAGTGGAAATCAAATGGTCTGTGACCACTTACAAATACCCTGGTGGAATGATCTTTACGGTTCTAGAATAAATTGTTATCCCCTGGTATGGTTAGATTAATTGCTGATTCTATTCAAGCAAGCTTCTTATTTTCCAACTGAAACCTGAAACCTGAAGGAAAGTGAATTATTTTCTTTTTCCTAGGACTATTTCTAAGGGACGGATTCCTTTTTTTGGTCCCTCAAAAGGAAAGTGAACCACTTTCTTGTCTAAACTCTCCGTAATGAGATGATGATCTATCTCAACATGCGCTAGCTATCATACTAGGTTCTGGGCTTCGACTTCATCTCTTCATGAATAACCATTTTGGTAGTTATTAGCAGCACGAATCTTCAAATAAATCACTTGCAGTTTTATTGTGTTTGGTAAATTAAAGAAATACAGTTTTTTTTTTAAAAAAAATACAGGTCAATTTTATAATGAGTATTGAGGTTTTTATAGGCAGCAGTAGTTTTTTTGAAGAAGCAGTAGTAGTTAAAAACACTGAAAATAATTTCATATATCTTGAGTTTTCTTGTAGAATATGTGCTGATAGAGAATGAATGAAATCATTCTTATTCAATCTTATTATGAATAGGGAGGAGCTCTTTATATAGAGACTCACTCTAAGTACAATGGATCAATCCTACATGGATTGGGATAAGTCCAATCCTACATGGATTGAGATAAGTCCATAATGTAAACCTATTACAACTAGGGCACATGCATAAGGCCCATTGGGCTAAGCCCATGTACACGGCATAAGACCAAGTGCACACACGCACATGTTATATGTCCTACAACACTCCCCCTTGTGCCCCGCGTCGAAATGCCGGATGGTGCTTACAATGTTGCCTCGTTAAAACCTTATCAAGTAATAAAAACCCTGTGGAAAAAAACAACCTTGGTCGAAGGAAAAAGAGTACGACACACCATGCTTCTCGATCGAGAGCGTGGCTCCCCCTGATAAGTAGCTCACTTAGGGAGGCTCGATAGTCGTCGCATTCCAATGCTCTTCACATGCTTCTCGAGAGTAGACTTGGGCAGAGATTTAGTAAACAGGTCCGCTACGTTTGCCTCTAAACTCACTTGATTAACTTGAATGTTGAGGTGGACTTGCTGTTGCTGATTATAGAAGAACTTTGGTGGGATGTGCTTCGTATGATCACCCTTGATGTAGCCTTGCCTCATTTGTTCAATACATGCGGCATTGTCTTCATAAATACAAGTCGGCATGTGTTCTATAACTGATCTGAGCCAAACACATTCACGAACAGCTTCATGTAGCGCTATAATCTCTGCATGGTTGGAGGATGTCGCCACTAAGGTCTGCTTTGTGGACCTCCAAGATATCGCTGTATTCCCAATGGTGAAGACATAACCAGTTTGGGAGCGCCTCTTATGTGGATCTGATAAGTATCCAACATCCGCGAAACCAACCAAGATATCATTAGGTGTTTCGTTATAAGGGCAGCAAGCGGTGCCAAGTACATTGGGAGAGTAATGCTTCTCGGCATCTAAGTGTGCATGCATGCACAGCGCTCGGCAGTCATGTGCACAGCCCCTCTCGGCTGCTGCATCATGCTCGGCAGCATGTGCACCGTGCTCAGCAGCGTGCACGTAGTGCCCGGCAGCGTGCACATAGTGCCCGGCAGCTGCAACGCAGTGCTCGGTGGCCAGCGTGCACCGCTCGGCATGCTGTCGGCAGTGTCCAGCAGACAGCGTGCACAGCTTGGCATTCTGCATGCAGTGCTCGGCAGTGTGCACCCAGTGCACAACCGGCAGCGTCTGGTGCTCGGCAGGGGCAGCGCTGTGCTCGGCAGCGTGCACACAGCTCTCGGCAGCTGTGCACAGCGCACGGCAGCAAGGTGCACCGTACCCGGCAGCTTGGTTCCTTAAATGACCAGCGCCTAGATTCTCAGGAACTCTGCACTCTTTTGCAGTCCATCTTGAATCCTTATATGGAAAGAACAGGCCCAAGTCCATTGACCCTTTAAGGTATCGAAATATGTTCTTGACACCGGTCCAATGAAGTTGCGTTGGCGCAGAGCTATATCTAGCTAACAAGTTCACTGAGAAAGCAATGTCTGGCCGAGTGTACTGAGCCAAATATAGTAGCGCACCGATTGCACTAAAATATGGTACCTCGGCTCCAAGTACATCCTCGCTGTCGCATCCCGGGGACTATTCCCGGCCCCGGAACACGACGGTAACCGCCGTAATCCCGATCTAGCGAGTAATCAATACGTCATTTGACGTATTGATAACTCTCCGGACCGAAACTACAAGGCTATGAATAAAATAATCAACACATGAATAATATGAATGTCAAGACATTTCTGTAAACGTCAAAAAGTTCACAATCTTTAAAATCTTGTTAAAATGCGTAGAAAACATAAATTATTTTCAAGGGATTTTGATGAAACAAGTTAATAAAACAATGTCGTTGGTATATAGAGATTCCAAGAAGATCAATACATTGTTTTCAGACATTTTTGTAAACGTCAAAAAGTTCACAATCTTTAAAATTTTGTTAAAATGCGCTGAAATCATGAATTATTTTCAAATGTAGTTGAACAAACAAGTTAATAAAACATTGTCGTTGGTATATAGAGGTCTCAAGAAGATCAATACATTGTTTTCAAACATTTCTGTGAACGTCAAAAAGTTCACAATCTTTAAAATCTTGTTAAAATGCGCAGAAAACTTGAATTATTTTCAAGGGATTTTGACGAAACTAGTTAATAAAACAAAGTCGTTGGTATATAGAGGTTACAAGAAGATTAATACATTGTTTGAAGACATTTCTGTAAAAGTCAAAAACTTCACAATCTTTATAATCTTGTTAAAATGCGCAGAAAACATGAATTATTTTCAAGGGATTTTGACGAAACAAGTTAATAAAACATTGTCGTTGGTATATAGAGGTCCCAAGAAGATCAATACATTGTTTTCAAACATTTCTGTGAACGTCAAAAAGTTCACAATCTTTAAAATCTTGTTAAAATGCGCAGAAAACATGAATTATTTTCAAATAAAGTTGAACAAACAAGTTAATAAAACAATATCGTTGGTATATAGAGGTCCCAAGAAGATCAATACTTTGTTTTCAGACATTTCTGTGAACGTATAACGGGACATCGCATGTGCATCGATTATAGAAGACTTAACGCAACAACACGCAAGGATCACATGCCATTGCCTTTCATGGACCAAATGTTGGAGAGACTCGCCGGTCATGAGTTCTACTGCTTCTTAGATGGCTACAGCGGTTACAACCAGATCATGATACATCCGGACAATCAAGAAAAGACAACGTTTACATGTCCCTTTGGTACGTTTGCTTATCGCCGAATGCCTTTTGGATTATGCAACGCCCCAGGTACGTTTCAACGTTGTATGTATAATATTTTCTCTGATTACATCGAAAATATCATTGAAGTGTTTATGGATGATTTTAGTGTTTATGGCAAAGATTTCAATGCATGTCTTGAGAATTTAGAAAAAATTTTAAACCGGTGTGTTGAAACTAACCTTGTACTAAATTGGGAAAAATTTCATTTCATGGTAAATCAAGGTATAGTTTTAGGTCATATTGTTTCTGCTACAGGATTAGAAGTTGATAAAGCCAAGATAGATATTATGCATCACTTACCCTCACCTTCAACGGTGCGAGAGGTTCGTTCGTTTCTTGGCCATGCAGGTTTTTACAGGCGGTTCATCAAGGACTTTTCTTTGGTGGCAAAACCACTTACTTCCTTGTTGCAGAAAGATATGCCGTTTTCATGGTCTAGGGAATGCGAGGATGCGTTCGTGCGATTGAAGGAATTGTTGACAACTGCACCTATCATGACGCCACCAGATTGGGATTTGCCATTTGAGTTGATGTGCGATGCTTCTGACTATGCCATCGGTGCCGTGCTAGGTCAAAGAAGGGAGAAGAAGCCGTGTGCTATTTACTATGCATCACGGACACTCAATGATGCTCAGCTGAATTATATTACCACTGAAAAAGAACTTTTAGCTGTTATTTTTGCTTTAGAAAAATTTCGATCTTATCTTTTGAATTCTAAAGTGGTTGTTTATTCTGATCATGCAGCTTTAAGGTACTTGATGACAAAGAAGGATGCTAAGCCAAGGCTCATTCGATAGATCTTGCTACTCCAGGAGTTCGACATTGAGATAAAGGATAAGAAAGGATGCGAGAATGTTGTAGCAGACCATCTTAGCCGAATTGTGCATGAGGAGGATGCCATTCCTATGTCTGAATCGTTCCCGGATGAACAACTGTTTCGAATGGAAGTTAAGGAACTATGGTATGCCGATTTGGTGAACTACATTGTGACAAGGAATTTTCCTTCAGCTATGCCGAACCATACAAGGATCAAAATCAAGAAGGAAGCTCGACATTACATATGGGATGCACCATATTTGTGGAGACAATGTAGGGACCAAGTCATGCGACGTTGTGTGCCAGAAGAAGAGCATCAATCCATCTTGAATTTTTGCCATAAGGAGGCATGCGGAGGACACTTTGGACCGAAAAGAACAGCTAGAAAGGTGTTGGAAGCCGGTTTCTATTGGCCAACGTTATTCAAAGACGCTTATACAACATGTGCTTCATGTGATCGTTGCCAAAGAACAGGTAATTTAGGTAAGAGAGATCAAATGCCCTTAACCCCTATCATGGTTGTCGAAATTTTTGATGTTTGGGGCATTGATTTCATGGGTCATTTTCCTTCATCTAAAGGTTTTCTTTATATCTTATTGGCGGTTGATTATGTGTCCAAATGGGTGGAAGCAAAAGCCACCAGGACTAATGATTCGAAAGTTGTTGCAGAGTTTGTCAAAACTAACATTTTTGCTAGGTTTGGAACGCCAAGAGTTTTGATAAGCGATGGTGGATCACATTTCTGCAATCGAATTATTGAGGCTTTGCTCAAGAAATATGGAGTCACCCACAAAGTATCAACGCCATATCATCCTCAAACAAGTGGCATGGCTGAGACATCTAACAGAGAAATCAAGCAGATTTTGGAGAAGACTGTAGGACCTACGAGGAAGGATTGGAGCGATCGATTAGACGATGCATTATGGGCCTATAGGACTGCATTCAAGACACCGATAGGAACTTCTCCATTTCGGCTAGTGTATGGCAAAACATGCCATCTTCCTGTGGAGTTAGAGCATAGAGCATGGTGGGCGGTAAAGAAGTTCAACATGGACAAGGACGAGGCTGGATTGCATAGGAAGCTACAAATTTGTGAGCTTGAAGAAATAAGGAATGATGCCTATGAATCCGCCATGACATATAAGGCAAGGACAAAGGCGTATCATGACAGGATGATACGAGGGAAGCAGTTCGAAATTGGACAACAAGTTCTACTGTTTAATGCAAGGCTTCGACTCTTTCCAGGTAAGCTTCGTTCTCGTTGGCAAGGACCTTTTGTTATTACTAATGTGTTTCCTTATGGTACAGTGGAGATTCAAAGCGCTACTTCAGGAAATAAGTTTACGGTGAATGGTCATCGACTTAAACCTTATTACGACACATTCAAGGAACACGTTACAGAGGAGATTTGTGTGACCGAACCATCGGCACAAGAGCATAAGTGACGCCATCAAAGCAAGAAGAGAAGAGTCTAGGCTGATAGACTATAAACATTAAGCGCTGCATGAGAGGCAACTCATTTCAACCGTAGCAGTGGAGGAGCCGTCTACGAGAGTTTGAATTTTCTTAACCCTTCACTTTTATGGTTGATTTATTATGTGACTTATATGCCTGCTTAGAACATTATGACATAATTTTCGTTTTACATTGAGGACAATGTAATTTTCTAAGTGTGGGGTAGAGGTTACATAGTAACATATTTTTATTTGTGTGTTTTTCAATATGTGTCGAAATTTTCTCTCCAATTTTTAAAAAATTTCCGTAATTTTTAGTTTTTAAATTGTTTTTGAGTCTTAGGATATACCCTTAAAAGTCTATGATGAACTATATATTTGAATGCATGATTGACGGTTTAACATTTATCTTAAGAAATTGTAAGTTTCATGGATATTGTGAATTAGTATGAATATTTGAGACTTGATTGATAATGAAGTATGCATGTTTGATTAGATTGTTCCAACATAACCTATGTGAGCTTTTGAGCCTAAAAACTTTCTTTCATGAGTGATGTGCCGATTTTGTCTAAATTTTTTCAAAATTTTCACTACTTTTTCACTATCTTTTGAAACCTCATTATTCTTTGCATATTCAATAACTATGTGCTATAGTTTTTTAATAGACTCTAGAATTTACTAGAACTTGCTTATGTGATTTTCAAAGCTTTATAATCATAACTTGTCTTGATTTCGAATATGATTGAATTTAATCTCTTTAGGATGACCACCATAGCCAAATAAAGCATATGCCTATTTTGTGTCCGTCGTGGGACTCCTTAGTTAACCCCTTTGAGCTTCATCACCTTTAAACAGAAATCCTTTGCTTAGAATAGCTAAACCTTTACCTTGTTATCAAGACTTGGCAAAGTACTTCTGATGGAGCTGTATTGCGTGATGCTGTGAAGCAAGTGTGGGGTGAACAATGTATTAAAGAGCAAGTGTGGGGTAAAACACCATATTGTTATAAATGTATGTGCCATGTGTAAACAAAAAGAAAGAAATATGTCCGAAAAAAAAATCGGATAGAATTAAAGTTCAAGGCACAAATTCTTTCATGGTGTTTTGTAAATTATGAATTTGGAGTTAGTGATTATTTGAAGGTCTAAAAGTGTTTATATGACCTTTGTCCTGTTCACAATATGGGGAAAAGTCAAGAATGACGTATGAGTCCAACATGAAGAAATTCGACCCTTGAAGTGAAGACATGAGGAGGAACGAGATTTGCTAAGTCTTGGTGACGTCTTAAAATCACCATTTATCAAAAAAAAAATCCTACCTTATGAAACTTAGCCCCATTACAACCATTTTTATTGAGATTAATTCATGATTCTTAAGAGAGCTAACTTTGATTTGTGGAGATTTTTCTCATAAGTTAAGCATATGGTTTTGGTCCATTATTGCACATAGTTGTTATATGAGGTTTTTCCATGAATTTCTATTCACAAAATGCTTTTATTGGATGAAATATGCAAGTTATTTGTTATCTTATCATCTTTTCCCTTGCATATACTATTGAGTGAATACCATGGATGAGTGAAAAGAAGAGAGTATGCCATTGTGAGGTGGAACGGTTATCATACATGTTTGTGCTATATGATCTCATATCTTACTTGTTCATGCTATGATACATGCTTATGAAGCTTTGCAATTACGCTTTTCATTCGAATGTTCTAACTTGAAGGTTATGCATGCTAAAGAATCTGAGACAAATCATTTAAGGGTATTAGTTGTTTAAGTATTAGAAGTTTTTAAGTCATTTTGTTTTTGTTTTAGAGTCAGTTTGCTAAGGGACTAGCAAAGGGTAAGTGTGGGGTAGTTTGATAAGTGCGTTTTACGCTATGTTTTTAATATGTTTTTACCCTCATTTGTACCTTGTTTATTCCTTAGTAATGTCGTTTTTACTTATTTTGAGTCAAAAGGGTTTTTCTGTAGAGCAATGGCTAATATGTATCTTTATACAGAAATTTGTGCTTAAGTGTTGTAAAACCGATTTTGGATAAGACTTGGTTGTTTCTCTTATGATTCACCGTACCTTTACATTGTCATTTTTGATGGATTTTGTTTAATGTGTAGATGACATGTAAATGAGCATATGAGAACAAGAATCATGAAGATTGGATTCATGGAAGACAACAAGAGAGGCCATGAAAAAGAAGAAACTCCGAAACATAAGATTTTGATCCGAGCAGAAATTTCCAGAAACCATAACTCAACTTCAAAGATTTCCCTAGGACGATCCAGGAGGAACCAGGGAACGTGCCATATATGGATGGAAAGCTGTGGATGTCTAGTTTCTAAATATTTTGGAAACGCTGCAATCCGAATTCTGAGGAAGAAGTTATGCCGGAAACAATGGCCGGAGGCCAGTCTCGCGAGTGAAATCTTACTCGCGAGTGAAACTCTCCCGCGAGCAGAAACCCTACATCAACTTCGGAAAATCATATCTAAATATCCAGGAGGAATCTGAGGACGAGCCATATATCATTGGAAAGCTACGGAAGTCTAGTTTTCAGATCTTCTTGAATCGCAACATTTGGAGTTCAGATGAAGGAGTTATGATCAAAACAATGGACGGAGGTCAAGCTGCAAAACTGGGCAGTTTCTGCCTAAGTTGTCACACGAGTTTGGGAGGATGTTTCTTCACCAAAATTCTTCCCAAGCATGTCAAAGAACTTAAAAGGGAGCTTAATGAAGTCATGGGAAGCTGCATTGAAGAAGAAGATTCGAAGAATGCATCATGGCAGCCGAAACAACCAAGTATGGAGCTTTTCCGGTTAAACCGGGAAAGTCTGTCCTTGCCGAGTTTGTCCATGATTTCGGCTGCTTATGAGCCCAAGAACTTGTGTATAAGGCCTACATGGATCCAATAACATGTAGAGGAGTCCAAGAAATCAGAAATCCAAGGTCCAAGTCGAAATCCTTGTCAAAGAAGAAAGAAGAAACCAAGTCCAAAAAGGATTACAAGTTCAACAAGGAAGGTGTCTCCTTGAAGCTCCCGAATTCTCTAGGGTTTCTCTTCGAAATTTTCTGTATAAATAGGACCTATGTACATCAATTTTAGTGTCTTTCAATTGCTCTAAGCCTTAGTATAGCCTTACTCTACCCAAAAACCCTTTAACACAGAAAACAACACAAGCTGCCGCCGCCGCCCAACTTCATCCAATTCGACTGCCATCCTTCCGCCGAACCATCCCTTCATCTTTGCCGATCTATATAGGTAGGTTAAGCATAAAATCCTTCATGGTTTTGTGTAATAATGTTCTGTGTAAAACAGTTCTTTATGATATATATATGTTTTGGTTTTTGGTTTTGCATGATAAGCATGTTTATGAACTCTTCTTTGTGATTTGCACATGAATATGTTTGTTGTGTAACGATTTAGATTGCATGTTAGGATTATGATTTAGCTTAAGTTGTTTATGGTTGTATGTTTAGTAGATGTCAAATTGATTAATTGCTTACCTGATCACATAATCGAACCTAAAGATAGTCTTGTGCACGGATGTTTCTAAGGGGGGAGTTTAATATGCCGTAGTAATCTAGGGTTGAGTTCACCGCGTCGGGCTCTCGATTCTAGTTGCTGCATAGGGTGGTAGGGTAAGTGATTTACATGCTAATAGGATGAGTGACGACATACCTAGGATCATGTCTCCAACGACTCATGAACGGTAAGTGTATTTTGTGTTAATGTGATGCACGTCGTAAGCATTAAACAAGATGACACATAAACTTAGGATGATGCGCGTCGTAAGTTCTAAGTTACATGAGAAGTCATAAAAAGTTGGAATTAATTTGCATCTATGATAACATAAACGTAATAATTTGATCTTTCATAAAACTTATGTGTTCTCTAGTCGGTGTTTGCTATATCTTGTGCTTGAGCATTGATTGACCAATGTATGTAAATATTTCTGTTTTATTTTCTTTATATGTTTCGAACCACCCTATAAATCCCCCATAATATTTTGTATATATGTTTATACTTGTATTCTTTTGAAAAAGTACTAATGATTTGTTTTGCAGAATATAAATCCTTCCCTAGTGTCTCCGGTTAGAACGATCCCTACTTACTAAAGCTACAATGATAGGGTTTTTTAAATTGCACAGGTCAACTCTTGACCTCGTCAAATAGTAAAAGTGAACAGTCAAACTATAAATAGTAAAAGTCAACCAGTCAAATAGTGAATTGTAAAAGTAAACCGATAAAGAATAACTCAGGTAAAACTGTAAAACCGTAAAAGTTAAACAACAAAAATAGCAGTTTGTAATATTGAAAACTGACAGGGGTATTTTGGTCAATTCATCTCACTGTAAAACTGTAAAAAAGTAAATCTGCCACGATAAAAACCAGGATTTTTACCCTCTGTTCCTCCGATAGGCTGATTCACCGGAAAACCAGATTTTCCGGCCAAACCAGCTTCCAACACCTGCAAATTCGTCTTCTACACCACCCAAACAGATCAACAAGCCAAGAAACGAGAGAAAGTGGAGGATTTTATACCTCAAAGTTGAACAGCTCGGATCTCCGGCAGACCTCCTCCGGCGAAGCGTTCAAGGCTTCCTCCCTCCTTCTCCTAGCTTCTGGACACCCTCTGCTGCTGTAAGGATCTTCCTGTGCTCTTCTCCGGCCTGGTTCAACACCCACTCGACTGGGCAGTTTTTTTGAAATTTCCTCTCCCCTGTTGGGCGGCGGTCGCGGCGGCGCTGGCTCGGCTGGGGGTCAGGATGTGGTCGTCGGGGATTGGCGAGCGTGATGGTGGCGGCGGTGAGGCAGCACGCGCGCCGGCGAGACTCGCCTGGGGCGGTCTCTGTCGAGGAGAGAGAGAGGGAGTTCGACCAGAAAGGAAAGGAGAGGAGAGAAAAAGGAAAGGAAAGGAAAGAAAAAGAAAGAGAAAGAAAAGGAAAGGAGGAGAAGAAAGAAGATAAGGGAGAGGGAAAAAGTTTTTATAAAACCTTTTACTGCCACGATTCGTCGAACGAATCTAATGGCCACGATCTCCTCCGACTTTAAAAATAAAGAAAAACCAAAAAACATTTTCTGTAAATCACACATTGAAAATAAATTGTCAAATCACGTCCGTAAAATAGGACAAATACATAGAGTGCCGGAAAAAACATTCCGTAAATACTCCTACGCAAATGGCGATGTTCGCTCTAATATAAAAATATTAGAGTGCATTCTCGACGTACCGAAAAGAAGTGGTAAATTGTCATGACCCACCCCGAGTTAAACCCCTTTAACCCGAAGTAAATCCTGCGGGGACCACCTCAAGGGAACTTCTTACCGAAACCCCCTTGAAATGGACAACCCTTCCTATAAACCAACTCAGCACTTCCATGAGTATTTTAAAACAAATCCCTAACTCATGAAGTCACCTTGCTCTCTAACCTATTTAACTAGCTAAGCTGGGTTAGACAGAGCAGTCTACATGGAAGTTTACCCTAATGAATTTGCAAGCAGCAACGGATTGAAAACGAAGGGCCCAGGAAAGAGCATTTAAAAACAATACGTTAGCGTGAGTGGACAAAAATAAAGGTATAAAAGATAAACATCTTTTACTGCTCTTCCGTTAGTTTTTCCAAAAATCCGCATGCACGCAACCAATAGACTATGGTTAAATAAATCATTAAAATACATCCCTTGGCTCAAATCCATAATTAAATGTGGGGTATTAACCTCATCCACGAGAAAACCGACCTGCTCTACCACGAGAGGGTCTATTGACCAGCTCATCGGAGAGGGTCCCATGACCTGCTCTATTCAGGAGGGTCTAATCGACCAGCTACCACAGAAGAGGGTCCCGACCTACTACTATCCGGGAGGGTCATACTGACCGGCTACCACTGAAGAGGGTCCCGACCTGCTACTATCAAGAGAGGGTACCAACTCCATCTGGAGAGAGTCCATGCTAGCATGCAACATATATATTCATATCCTTTAAAAATCCTTTTAAAAAACCTCGTGGGAAAATAAACCGAAAACCAAGTCAAAACTCCCTGACTTTACCCCAAATACAATGTATTTAAAACATTTCCAGGAACCCAAAACCGGTTCTCTGCCTTTACTTTAAAACCCTTAAATCCAAGAGCCAAGTTTCTCCTTTTTAAATTTCATTCCCCTCCATAACCCAAAATGGTGATAACAATAAATCAAATCCCGGGAAAATCCTTTAAAATCACTGGAAATGTAGAAACCTCTTTCTCGGCTCACTTTTCTTTAAAAGTATTAGAATTCCCATTTTCCCAAAATCACCGTAAAACATAAAATGGAGGAAATTCATAAATAAAGGAGAAACTAATTAAAATCTATCGCATGCATTATATTTAAAAATAAAGTCCACTCACAGTACTTATTGCGACCTTCTTCCTGCTCGGAAAGCCCCTCGAGCGAAAACCTCGAACTAACCACGTAGTCGAGCCCGTCTCACGTTCGACCAGAGACTGTACAAATAAACCAATATATTAGTCTTCCTATAGTTGACTTGGTCTTTTCCTAGTTTGACTAGGAAATCCTATTTGACCACGTGTTGACCATGTTCCTTTATTTTAACAGTTTTTCAATCGATACACTTAAATCCGACTATCGACTCGAAGTTTGGTTCCCGTTTACGCCACCTTAGCATAAGTATTTTTCTTACTAATTGTGAGTCGATATGTCGATAATGAAATTATCCGATTGTTTTTCCACGATCAACCTGACATTTCCGTCAATAGGAGTCAACATCTTCCTCAACCACTAGAGTGGTCAACAAACTTATAATTCTCGTACTTCACTAATTAACTTCAAAACCTTTAACTGAATACTACCTTTTCTTTAACCTTTTCAACGCAATTTAACATCTTCTCATAAATGGAAACCTTCCAAAAAGGGGAAAGTTTCCCAAAGTAGAAAGTTTCCTAAATTGGTAAGTCTTCTTTAAAATGGGAAGTTTCCCAAAATGGAAACTTCCTACTCACGTCCAATTTTTCCGTAATTAACCCAATTACAATTCACTGACACTTTTCGACTCAAAGCTTAACAGGGGAAATGATTTCTACCTCTTCGGCATTCTGCCAGATTCCGGTCAACTTGCCGGAATTTTGCCATAACTTCCCTGTTTCCTCCGATTCACCAAGTTATCGACCACATGCACCAAAAACGACACAATTCAACAACAATTCCAAGCATGAAACAGAACCAACAGAGCAACAACACACAACATAGTACAAGAATTAACCACAACACAGTAACCCAAAACACGAATCTTACCTTCAATTCTGTCCCAAAACCAAACCAGCAGCTTCTCAGCCTCCTCCTTACTGGACAGCCGACCTGCAGCACCTCAAAACCTTGTAACAGCTACCACACTCGACAACCCTCCCTAACACAGCCGCCCAACCACCAACGGTGGCTGCCAACCACCCTCTTGAATCAAATCCTTCCCAAAAAAGTATGAAATTAATATCAAAATCTTCCTCTCATCATGTAGAACACTTTGATGTAATACATGAAGCCCAAATCGAACCCAAAAACTCAAGAATAAACAAAAACAGTCGAACTCTCCAAGAACTAAAAAAAAACCAGATTTCACCTTTTTAATTCGAAAATCTCACCTCAAATCGAATTGGTTCAACCTGTTTAGAGGGATGGCTATGCGAGTTGAGGGCTGCAAAACCCAAGAAAAATCTCGGCGAACAGTGGCCGCACGACGGAGTTCCAACCGGAGCTCCGATTCGCCCAGTCCTCGAGACACCGCTCTCACCTTGGGTCGAAACGAGTCACATGGTAGGTATGGAAATGTCGAGGAGGAAGAAAGGAACCCGATGCCGTCAGTCTCGCAGAAAACCGTCGCCGGACGACAGAGATATTGGTGAAAAACCGATTCGGGCCGGGTTTACGGGTCGCGTCTGAGGGAATCGAGAGAGCTCGGTAAGTTTCTGATGTCCTACTCTAAATGGTAAGTCCTATTTATACCTCAACACCAGAATAGTAACTTCCCATTTTTTTACCATAACTTCCTCATACGAACTCCGATTTGGGCGTGCTACGTGTCCACGAACTCGTAACGACGCCCTCTACAACTTTTAAGAAGAAAGTTTTCCCGAATTTCCGAATTAACGAAAAGTCAACTTTATGACCTCTCACGATAAAACAGTTAGTACAAAATGGTTAAAGATCAAGGTAATTTGAGTAGTAACCGATCGTAAATTGATTCTAGAACCGGGATGTGACATAAATAAACTCTAGATGTGTCGAAAAATTAATAAAATAAATCGAGGTCTCACATAGAAATTTATAGTGAGAATATTTATTTTTAAAAACTAATAAAGTGAAAATTTATAACAAACTAAACTAGACATCAACAACTCTATCCGTTCTCAAAGTCTCATTCTCTTATTTTTTAAAAACCAATAAAGTGAAAATTAGAAACAAACTAATGACTTTGGTTGCCCTCTAAGACTAACTAGACATCAACAACTCCATTCTCAACCTCAAAAGTCACCAATTCTCAAATCTGCCTGTCTCCACACATCAAGTTTCCAAGTCCCACATCGATCCGCCCGTCTTGCCACTTTCCCAACCGTCGACTACTCTCTCAATCGTCGGGAAGTCCGGGATACTCTCTCAATCGCCGACCCCGCGAGCCACATGCTGCAACTTACTCGACCTCTAAATTTAATCTTTATATTAATTTGTGGGATCAAATGAAGTGATTGCGATGAAATAATTGTTAATTGTGATTATTGGAGAATGCTGTCCTGTCTTAGCCATTCTTCCGTAACAATTTTACTTGGAAGGACTATTCGATTGTGATTTGTTAATTTATTGTTGTATTGAATTGTTGATTGTGATCTGTTGTAACGGTTGCAGGTGGTGATTGATAATTTTGAAGTTGCGGGGTCTGTTACGTCTCTCATATCTAGACTGCGTTTTTTTTATAATCAAAATTTCTCATAGCATCAAAATTTGTTGTAATTATTTGTGCTACAATTAATCCGAGTAACAATTTCACTCCGGTTCCGCCACTGATAAAATCTGGATGGAGTTTCCCAGAGGAAGCTCACGCCGAGACATTTCAAGATTTGCTGGAGCCCTTTCAGTTTCCTTGTGGACAAATGCCTCCACAATTCCAAACAATGACTGATTATTTGCTGGGCTAAAACATGACACCATTAGCACCTTCGAGAATGAGAGAGAAAAGACACATGAACTGAGCCTGAATGGGATTTTCTTTCTCCGGTGTTGATGCCTTCAGAAAAAATTATTTTATTCGTGACTTCCTCCTTTTACGTTCGAAAACACAACGCCGTTCACAATTGCTAATCCAATACATAAATTTGAACCTAAAATCTGAATATATCACTTCAGCACAATAATGGTTACAAATGGAACCTCCAGCTCCCATGATGCACAAGAGAGCTAATTACATTCTCATCCCCGAAGTGTTGCTCGAGGGACAGCAGGTAAACCCAATTCGTCCTCAGCCTGCAAACATTTGTTTGTAAAGAATTAGCAATTAAAAAGTGAGAATGATGAAAGGCATGGAGTACCATGAAGCTGTTTTAACTATGCATAAACTGGATTAGAGCGTATACCTGGCCATTGGATCTTCCGGCTGGAACTGCTGCATGTCCTATGGGTGCTGAAGGCAAATTGAGCTCTCCATCTAAATCAGATTCCCGATCAGGTTGGAGATAGGATGGTACCCCATCAGATTCAGTTTCCATGCCCATGTCTGCTTCTAGAGCATCCAACTCTGCACACAAAATTGAGTAAACAGGTAAGGACAGAACAAGAATGTTTCCCAGACAAACAACAAAAATAGGGCATAAGAATGGTCAGATTATATTACAAACTGATCATAAGATGAACACAGCAGGTTCCTCTACCCTATATCCCCAAAGTATGAATTCGAGAAATGTCACACATCCAGATTATACCAATGTTCCTCTACCCTACATCCCCAAAGTCTGAATTCGAGAAATGTCACACATCCAGATTATACCAATAATGCAAAAAGTTCGTACTTAGATGATTAACTTCACAAAAGCCATTTTCAAACATAAAACAAAAAGATTGCTGCTTTGAACATGCACCGTAACTGACATATATTAGGCATTTGACATGATTCCAAGCTTACCACCCATAAGTTCCTCCTCATCGATGTCATCAGGAACACTATAGCTTCTACCAAGTGTCTCTTGAATTTCATTACTTACATCCATCAGGTCCATCATTTCATCTTGCAAATTCTACAGACATAAAGACCATTCGCAGTTAAAATATACTTTCACTGTAGCTAGCATGAAAATAAATAGAAGCAAACACCTGAACAGATTACTGACATCAATATCTTGAATCTTAACAGATTTCATCATTCCTTTCAATTCCTTGTTCGCAGATTTCAGAGCTGTCATCTGCATAAAATAAACCACAAAGTCGATCAGCATACCAAACTGTAAAATGCAAAAATAGCCTCCTGGAAACGTACATGGATACCAAGAATGAGTCTTGCAGAACCTAAGACACATGATTACATAAGCTTAATTAAAGACCCTCCCCAGGTTCAAACGGTCCATCTACCTCTCATGGGGTAGGAAGCAGGTTCCAATCAGGTTACAGAAAAAGCTCCGTCTCAACATCCTTGATGTGTACCCATTGGGACTCTACCAAGAAAAAACAACTTTAAGGTGAATAAACCATAGCCCCAGTGCAGCTACAGTGACTCTTAACAGTTTTTTAATCTAAGCAGACAAATCCGAGTATCCCTCAATTTTGGAATCTTTAGGCATCTTATGTAAAGAAACAAACGAGACTAGGTAGCATACCCAAGCTCTCAAGGCCAGAGGGGTTACTTGCTCAAAAAATTGGACAGGAAAAAAGATCCAGTGTCCAACCTTTACTAGACGCTAACTTTTAGTATCTTACATTTAAAAAAGTATCCCGTGTTCTTACCCCGACCTAAAATTGGTATTAGGTATTTCGTTTGAAGTGACCAAATTCAACTCCCATGAACCAATTTTAGGTCAAGGTAAGAAAGTGAGATACCTTTTTAAATGTAAGATACTAAAAGTTAGCTTCTCGAAAAGGTCGGAAACTATTTGGACTTTTTATCCAATTAGACAACCAAATAGTAAAACTTAAAAAATTTAAAATTTAAAAAGGTATTTAAAAAACTCAACTGCATGCAGAAAATAGATAATTTCATCCAAACAAAAAATGGTAGTTGAATAATTTGCAAAAACAACTTTACTGGCACATGGATTCAAGAACCTTATATTTTCTCTCACATACTAATAGAAAAGATAAGTAGAAAGAAAGCATAACGACTCCACAGACAAGAGGCAGGCAAAAACAAAGAAGACAACTTGAAAAGAAGAGAGCTCTGAGAGAGAGAGACCAGCCTAATTTCCAGCACCTATCCGGTTCATCAGAAATATGGAAGAATCACTAAAAGAATTACTAATCCATAATACAGACCAACTAATGGTATCAAGGTATTATAAGAACCCTAGGTCTAGCTCCTTGAAATATTCTAGTTCAAAATTAGGTAGTTCGTTTGAAGTGACCAAATTCAACTCCCATGAACCAAGGACATGACCTAATGGACCCATCCTCCTTCCCAAGGTGACTTCATAAAACAATCATATGATAGTCTTTTATGAAGTAACTTACACCTATTTGTTCAACTTGTTTCTCAGTAGAAGCCATTCTTCAACTTTCTTCTCTCTGATTTTTTTTGGGTTCTTTTTCTTTAAAGAAAAAAAAATCAAAAATACAAAAAAAAACCTGAAAAAAGGCAGCCACATTCCATGTCCATCTCATCAGCCACACACTGATTCTAGCTCTATAATTCAGCACGAACACTGCACAACTGACGTTTTTACATTTCGTAAATCAATAAAATTTGATCACTTTTCAGCATGAAGTCATTTCTCATTGACAGAGGATTTCTCAACCCTCAAATAATGGTTGCTGTATTTTTCCCAAACTAATCGATACTACCAGCTCCATCAGTGATCCACGTTTCCTAGTCTTGAATAGCATTAACCCAGCAGATTAGTACTTGAATGAAAACCTGGAGTATCGTATTAATATTTGCTCGCTCAAGAAGCCCATCTCATAAGTATCATAGACAGTAACCTACTCCTAGAGAATCTTCTTGGTCACCTAAGGCAACAGTTGAAGCAAGCATCAACGATATTTGGGTCCTCACGGTATGGGATTTGACCTCTCACTCTAATCCTAACAACCACTCACCAAAACGTTTCATCATGATTGGTTCCACTTAAGCGTATCAAGGATATAACATATATACAAGGATGTTAAGAAGGGGAAAACAGCACATACAGTTTGCTGAGCATCTTTGATACCCTCAGAAGCAAAAGCAACTTGATCGAGGTTAAATGTCTGATTATAGAGCATGTCACGCTGTCCTTCATACATTCGCTTTTGCTTGAGAACCCTCATGGTTCTGGCCTTTACGGCTTCCTGGGCAGGGCCGGGCCTTGTCTTCTTGATCTGCTCTTTGTATCGATTCAGTTCCACATCAAGCTTCTTGATCTTCTCGTCCACTGTATCCCCTCTTTTATTGATCTGTTTGTTTCCAAAATTAATTGATTATCACAATGAATCGAAACCCTATAAACAATTGAATTGAATTCAACTAACAGAGAGAGAAAAGAGAGCGAACCCTGTCGGAGGCATCTCCAATAGAAGGAGGAGGCTCCTTGTCTTTCTTGGCGCCAAATACCCTCTTCATGTGATCTGCTAATAAACGCAAGTGTGATTGTACGCGTTAAAAGACTTCGGTGATATATATAGAGGACGGATCAGAAGCGGAAGTGTCCCACGCGTCCGCCCTAGAAGTTGTTTGCGGGTGTCCCACGCGCGTATCATCCACTCTTCTGTCTTTTTTTGGTCTTCTTCCCCAATCTCTCTCTTTCTTTGAACCCAGAATTGGAGCTAGACATACTTCACTGTGGGTTTGTGATCCATCTTCTCCTTCTCTCTCAATATCTATTCATGAACTGGATTAGAACATGTCCATTACTTTTGATATATATTTATTAATCATACCAAATTTTCTATTTTTATTCTGTGTTTTTGTGTTTTTTTAAATAATGAGCTGACGTGACTTTAAGCCTTTATTAATGAAACTGTTAAATACAAAAAGGACATTGAGCCTAAACCTCTTATTTCAAAGAGCTGAAATAATATCAAAGACTTCTACAATACTTATGTTTTCAAACATGCATCAAATAGCAAAAAACACTACCCTAATAACGATCTATTTGTTTTGATATAGCAGTGATATCTTGGAAAGCACAGTAGATATGCAATACTCTTACACATCCAAATATGCAATTATACAACAGCTTCCTAGCTATGTTGCTGCTAGAAAATTAATCCCACAACACTCAACTTCACCATGTCACTAGGCAACAACGACCATTTGACGAAGTAAGAAACTCGCCGCCTACCTAGAGCAGACAAGACATAAAAAGTGCACACGCAGACACATAACCCGACTCGTCTTGCACAACTAAAGGCAAGAACTTATTACACGCTTCAGGCGTGACATATCTAAATAACAAAAGAACTTGACAACTGAAAATAACATAGGTAATACCTGACGTAATAATTGGACCCAAAATACACCTACTGCCCATAAAAGGCCCGCACGCAGCCTACAAGCCCAATAGGCCAAACCAGCAAGTGGCCCAAAAGTGCACACGCAGAGGGTTCATGCTAGCATGCAATACATAACCATATCCTTTAAAATCCTTTAAAAACCTCGTGGTAAAATAAATCGAAAACCAAGTCAAAACTCCATGACTTTACCCCAAATACATTGGATTTAAAACATTTTCAGGAACCCGAAACCGGTTCTCTGACTTTACTTTAAAATCCTTAAATCCAAGAGCCAAGTTTCCCCTTTTTAAAATAATCCCCCTCCATAACCCAAAATGGTGATAACAGTAAAATCATATTCCGGGAAAATCCTTTAAAATCACGAGAAAGGTAGGAACCTCTTTCCCGGCTCACTTATCTTTAAAAAGTATTAAATTCCCATTTTCCCAAATCACCATAAAACTTAAAATGGAGGAATTCATGAATAAAGGAGAAATTAATTAAAGTCTATTGCATGCATTATATTTAAAAATAAAGTCCACTCACAGTTGCCGTTAAGTCTGCCGGCTACCAGAAGGCTGCTCAGCTCGAGCTCCCCCATGTCCTGTTCAAAATACACAATTAGGTCTTGGTCCCACAATTAAAGTAAGGGCAACAACAATAAATCTCTACCCTTAACGTTTATTCTCAACCACCTCTAGAAAAAACGTGGGGAGTCTGCCTCAAATACCCCATTAGCGTAAAAACCCTTAATTACACCCTCACGCCTAGCCGGTACTACCTAGACGACCGGTTGTCATTTAATTACCCAATTAATAATCCAAACCTTTCAAAAATACTAACCGTATCAAATAAATCTCGAAAAATAGAAACCACCATTCAACGGCCTTCTCTTAATTTTTACAATTTAATGGAAAGAAAAACCACCCAAAAGGTGGCGGCGGCCGGCAGTGGATTCCGGCAAAACTCCGGCGACCTTCGATAGCCACCAAATTTTACCAGTAGCTTCGTCTCGTCAATTGGAACCACTTCCTAGTTCAACTCAAAGGCCAAATCGACAAAAATTCCAAGAACCCGAAAAAAATTCAATTCAATCCTTCAATTCTCCCTACACACTTCGAATCAAGCTACCAAATTCTAGGGGATTATAGTACTCAACAAGCCCAGCAAAACCATATAAAGAACTCACCGAGAAGTGGCCTAAGGAGGGAGAAATCCGGTGTCGATGAACAGTTTTTTGGTTGCACCTTCTCGCCGTGATTTCTCCCTAACGGTGGCGAGTTAGCTCCGGTCTCCACCACCAACTTCAAGGCGACCCAGCAGGCTTCAATTTGACACCAAGCACTCGCCCTAACTTCGTCGGACGGAGGAGAAATCCGGTGATGAAATCCGGCGAAAAAACTGTCGGGTTTCAGAGGATTTCGACAGTGAACAGTAATTTTCCTACTTTTTGACTTTTCACCGTTTTACCCCAGTAAACCACTATATATAGACTTTTCACCAAATAGTAACTTTTGTTTTTTGACCACAAGTTCTTCATACGAACTCCGATTTAAGCGTGCTACGTGTCCACAAACTCGTAACGACGCCCACTACAACTTTCATGAAGAAAGTTTTCTCAAATTCCTGACTTAACGAAAAGTCAACTTTGTGACCTCTCACGGTAAAACGGTTACTACGAAAATGGGTAAAGATGAAGGTAACTTGGGTAGTAACCGACCGTAAATTGATTCTAGAACCGGTATGTGACAATTCTCCCTCCATATAAAAATTTCGTCCCCGAAATTACGTACCTGTGAGACCCCGATAATTTTATTTAATTTTTCGACATATTTTATTTAATTTTTACGTTAGGACACACGTCGTCACATGCGTGAAAGTATTTACGGAATATTTTCTGGCACTTCACGTATTTTTCGTACAACTTTTACGATTTAAATTTGACGTTTGGTTGTTTTTAAATAGTTTTCGAAAAAGAATTTGGTTTGGTAAATTATTTTGAAAGTGAGATTAAATCGTGGCCGTTGGTTTCTTTTTAAAAACCCTATCACCTTATCTCATCTCCTTATCTCTTCTTATCCACTCCTTTTTCTCCTTTTCTTCTTTCCCCTTTCCTTTCTCCTTCACTTTCCTTTTCTGTCTCTCCCTCACTGAAACTCCCTCCCTCATGCTCTCGACCCAGCAGCTCAGCTGCTCCCTCCATCCGTGCGCGTCGGCACTCACCGCCGCCACCAGTCGGCTCGCATTGCACCTGCGACCTCGCTCAAGCCACCAGCGACGCCAGCGCCGCCCAACAGAGGGAGGAAAACTCGAGAACACTGTGCAGAGGAGATCGAACTGATCCAGAGCGTTTGAGGAGCAAGGAAGCTCCCAAGCACCACCATGAGCTGCCCAGGAGCAAGGAGGAAGGAGGAGAAGGCCAGGGGAGCTCCGCCGGAGGGGTTCTGCCGAAAAACCAGGGAGGAAGCTTCAAGGTAAAATCTCGAACTTTTCTTCTGTTTGAGGTGTTGTTGGATAGCCTAGGGTGTGTAGAAGGAGGAAAGAGGAGCCAAAGGACTCGATTTGGCCGGAAAACCGACCTATTCCGAAGACACAGTCGATCAGAAACCGGCAAGGTAAAAACCAGAGTTTTTACCGTGTCAGTTTCACTTTTACAGTTTTACTCAGGGGTAAAGTTACCAAATTACCTCTGACATATTAAATAATTACATTTACTATTTTACTGTTTACTTTTACTGTTTTACTGTTTACCTTTACTGTTTTACCCTGTTTACTTTTATTGTTTTACCTTTTACTGCTATTCACCTGTTGACTTTGACCGTTGACTTTTACTATTTCAAAGTTGACTTTTGACTTTTACCGTAGAACACCTACTTTTACGTTTTCGATCACTACGGGTAAATGTTTTAAAGGCTTTTGTTTTACAAACGTGGCAAAACGACGTAAGTACTGAATAAGAAATAATACTGATTTCTCGTCGGTTCGAGAATCGGAGTGTTAAATAAGTTATACCTTAATGTTAGAAAGATAAACAAAGAATGTTTATCAAGTCATAATCGTAGATAGAAAATCCTCGAATTGCATATACCTGACTCTCATTGTTATCTCACCCACAGACTCAGGTGCACATCGACGTTGGCTTCAGGAGGACCAGGAGTTGGAGCGCAGCCAGCTGTATCAGCATATTAGGTAGTAGGGGGCACGCCCAATGGGTGAGCCAAAACCCTCCCGGGTTGGTGGCTATTCTTTACTTATATATAAAAGTATAGCTGCATCGTTTTATTATATGACCACAGCATTTGGCGTGCGTGTGTGCGTTTGGATCAAAAGAGTAGCACCGTTGTCCTGATTTCCGGTGCTTGGCCTGCGAGCGACGGGACCTAGTGTTTAGACTACGCTTCCCACGGTGTCGATGACCGTGAACTTCCGGAGGGGCAATGCCCTGTTTATTTTAATTATCCCACTTACGCTCGTCTCGCACAGAGTTAAGCGAGACGTAAGTGCGGTGCGTTGTTACGAGAGATTAGTTGGGCATTAGCTGTAAATGGATGCTCTCGCTACTATTCGTTTATCGACGCATAGGTAGTTGACCCCGGTTTGCTGTGAAGACAAACCCGCGATATTCGGTCATGTGGATCCTGAGAGTTCTTTTGTATGTGGTCAACATGTTTTACTCGAGCTTTGCATGGGTGGCTATTGCATATGTTTTAAATGCCCTGGACGTATTACTATACGTTTTACACTTATGTAAACTATATGTTTTGTCATGGGTTTTAAACCCTGACTTGGTTGGCTTTGGGCCCCATTTGGGTTAGCGAGGACGAGTTGCTCACCCCTACATCTTTTCAGGTCTTCATCACCCATCTTTGGAGGAGCTGGACTAGGAGCTCGTGGAGCAACGTCGGTCATCGTGCACTTCTACTTTCGGGGACACCCGTTCTGGTGTGGGCTCCATATCTTATGATTTCTGTCTTATGATTTCCGTATTTGATAGTCTTAAATAATCTGTTGCGTACTTTGAGACATCATTCGGGCTTGTTATTTCCGAGACCTTTTTCCTTTATTTATATTTGTCTCGGGTATTTTCATTTGTTACCTTCCGTTTGTAAAATAATTGTATGCTATTCTGCACATTTGTCATTTCATATTTGACTCTCATATTATTTGTGTGCTGGTTATTTCTTTTATAGCCTTATGGTTTCGATCCGGAGGGTTATTAATACGTCCAAAGACGTATTGATTTCTCTCTAGACCGGGATCACGGCGGTTACCGTCGTGTTCTGGGGCCGGAAATAGTCTCGGGATGTGACAGTAATTACTTGGTATCAGAGCATCGTTTTGGTACGTTCCGTGTCATTGATGTACGACCAATTGGATTTTCTAGTCGTATACTTCGAGTTGTTAGTGAGCAATGCGGATGTCATTGCATGATCTCATGAAGTAATCTTTAATACGGAAATCAAAAGTTCATTCATGTTCCGGTAGTTGACATCCTCATTATCTTTATTTACTGGACATTGATTCAGTGACTAATCTTGTTTCTTTTTCTGAATCAGTCACGATGCCACCTCGCCGTGAGATGGATGAGGTCACACGAGCGTTTCGTGCTATGGGAAATGCTCCACCCCTTACTCCACAGGACCTAGAGCTAGAGAGGAGGTCTAGCTGTTTATCGAGTTTTCTGAAAGTTAGGCCACCTAACTTTACCGGCCTTACAGAGGCCGTTGATGCCGAGATCTGGTTGAAGCACATCAAGAAGCTACAGAGGACAATCAATACCCCTGTAGAGTATCGAGTTGCCCTTGCAGTCCACTGCCTCACTGGAGAGGCTGACAGTTGGTGGGAGACCATTGCGGACCGACACGATGCTGATCAGATGCCCTAGGAGCAGTTTGAGGAGCTGTTCTATGACCAGTACCTTCCCTCGGTTCTGAGAGATCAGAAGATGACTGAGTTCTTCAACCTGACCCAGGGGAGCTTGACGGTCCATGAGTACGTGGTGCGGTTCACTTCATTGCTGAAGTATGTCCCAGGTCTCACCGAGAAGGTGAAGGCCCAGAGGTTTGAGTTTGGTCTCTGGGATTCTATCCGTCGCGAGTTGCTCTCCAACACTACTCGCACGTATCAGGAGAATGTTAGTGCAGCCTACAAGATAGAGAGTGACCAGATGACACACTTTCGGGCTAGAGATGGACAGGGTAGCGGATCTCACCCTCGGAACAGGGACAGGAGGACATCTAAGAAGAGCAACAGAAGGACTTTTGGCGGAAACGCCAGTTCTGGTAGCAGTGGTAGTGGGTCCTCAGGCGGCCGGTCAGCACCCTACACTTGCTACAGCTGCGGTCAGCCAGGACATACCCGTTGGCACTGCCCCAACAGAGACCGTGACATGACTTCATCTTCAGGTTCCTCTAGCCGTATCCAGCCACAGGTTCAGCAGCCTTACCAGCAGGCATCGCAGCAGCAACCTTATCCACAGGTTCCTCAGCAGCAGCAGTATCAGCAGGGCTATCCGCAACAGCAGTATCAGCAGGCCTCCCAGCAGCAGCCTGTCCCGAGTCAGGGTAGTCAGGCCAGCCAGGGTTCACGTACCAGAGGTCGGAGTGGACGCAATGCAGGAGGACGTGGGCAGGTCTATGCATTTGCAGGAGGGCAGCTTGCTCTTGACACGTCGACAGCTCTAGATGGTACGATTATTGTTTCTAACTAGAGGCTAGAGTTTTGTTTGATACAGGAGCTTCACATTCCTTCATTGCCACTTGGTTTGCTGATGCATTGGGACTAGAGTCTGAGTCCACGGGTAGTACATACTGTTTCAGCTCTGCCCTTGGGAAGGGGGCAGCTACAGATATGATCTTTCGTAAGTGCCAGCTGCTAGTTAATGAAGGGAAGTTACTAGCAGATGTTTACCCACTAGACATTGAAGGGTATGATTTGATCCTTGGAATGGATTGGTTGGAGAAGTATCGAGCTCTCATTGATTGTGAGAAGAGAACAGTTACAGTGAGGACTCCAGGCAAGGATAGAGTTATGGTGATCAGAATGGACGAACGACTCACACAGCCGAGTCCACTCCTGCGACCATGTTTCCGTGAGAGGAGGACTTTGACTTGCTACAGTATCGTGAGATCGACAAAGGAGACAGGTGGATCCAGTGGTGACAGATACATTCCGGTAGTTGATGAGTATCCCGGGGTGTTTCCTGAAGATTTACCTAGTTTACCGCCACATCGTGAGGTTGAGTTTCAGATCGACTTGGTCCCAGGAGCCACGCCGATTTCGATTCCACCTTACCGTATGGCCCCAGCAGAGTTACAAGAGTTGAAGCTACAGTTGGAGGATCTTATGAGCAAGGGTTTTATCAGGCATAGTTCGTCACCGTAGGGAGCACCGGTGTTGTTTGCCAGAAAACATGATGGGACCCTTCGACTCTGTATAGATTATCGAAAGTTGAACAGTGTCACTGTGAAGAATAAGAATCCACTTCCGAGAATTGATGATTTGTTCGATCAGCTTGCAGGAGCTCAGTTCTTTTCTAAGATCGATATGAGGTCTGGTTATCATCAGCTTCGAGTACGAGATGGTGACATAGAGAAGACAACTTTCCGTACACGGTATGGACACTTCGAGACACAAGCAGAGCATGAGTATCATCTTCGCACCATAAGGGACGTCAGTGGAGCGTCAGTGATGATGGACTTATCAGGTATAAGTGGAGCGTCAGTGATGTGCTTGTATTTTCCTATGTTTCTATGCCCTTTAATCTTGATATTTGTATAAAGTTCTCCTTGTTTTTAGCCTATTTACTTAAAATAGTGTGTTTGTAGGTTTGAAGAGCAAAGTTGAGGAAAAGAAGCAAAAACGGGATAGAGAAGGATTGAAAGGAGTTTGCAATCCTGACAGCTGAAGCAGTCGTGACAGAACAGCCAACTTCGGGGATTTAACTGTGCTGTTCCAGGAAGAATCAGAGAGTGAGCCTTATATGCACGGAAAGGCCTGGATGTCTAGTTTCCATAGAATTTTACGGTTCGTGATTTCGAGTTTTAGTACAGACTGTTCAGGAAGGACGAATCTACAATGTATTTGAAGAGCTCGAGTTTACAAGACTTGAATGACTTGGCAAAAATTCCAGGCGAGTTAATTCAGCATTATGGACCTTTTGAGAGTCCAATACATGTTTTCCTTGGACATTTAGAAGTCTCCTTTTGGGCTATGCAATTAAAGAGAAAACTCAAGCCTGAAGCAAGAAGGAAAAGGACACCATATAAATAGAGATTTTGTCAAGCATACGGGGGGGATCGGACCATTCAAGACCATACTTTCATACCAGAGGCTGCTGTCCTTCACCGATTCCATGCTCCATCTCCATTCAATTAGATTCCTTATGTTTTCTTTAAGCATGAGTAGCTAAACTCTTTTCTAGGGCTAGGATGAAGCCCTAACATGACTGTCTACATGTTTTGATATTCAATTGATGGATTGTTAGTTTTTTTTTAGATAAATTCTTAATCTCTGCTTGATTTGTTGCTTGTGATAAAGTTCTATTGATTCGCGACCATTAGGCTTTGCATCTAGCTATCAGAAGTAGAATTTGAGGCGTAACTGCAATAGAATTCTATTTAGCTTCTTGAGATTAGGAATTGTGAATTATACTGTTGCCGTAACTGGAACGGTAGTTTGCATGGTTCTCTGTTTTCTAAAGCATCATGAGTCCTGAGTGTTAAATTTATGCCGTAACTGGATAGACTGCATATTAGGATATACGAGCTCTGCCGTACCTGGAGAGATTCATACGATTAAGGAGAACTAAGGTCTAAGTGTCGTAACTGAACTTAGATACGAGAACTGTTATCTGGAGGAACATAATAATCCATTAGTTGTGTCAAACCGTAGATAGGATTGTTTGTGGTAGATTCCGACACCCTAGGTTCATCATCATCATCATCATCATCATCATCATCATCATCATCATATTCATACCCTCTTCGAATTCAATTGTTTTCCTCTTACTTTCTATTTACACGTTACTTTTCAGTTTTATAAAACCCTTTCTCAAACCTCATAAATCACAAGTTCATTTAGTCTTGAGTCATTGTTTCCGTGTTCGTTGCATTTTGCTTCTTGTTCTTGTATGTTTCAGAGTAGTTAGATTAGGTATTTCATAATTTAGATTGAGCTAATATCCTCGTGGGATCGACAACCCTTCCTTCTTCCGTTTTCTAAACTACATCCACCCTGTATACTTGCAGGATTCCATCAAGTTTTTGGCGCCGTTGCCGGGGATATTTAGTTTAACTTTAATCTTTAAATTCCTATTCTAATTATAGTTGATTTGATTTGATTTGGTGTGGAAATTTTTTGTGTCGTTTTGGTGTCAATAACATGTTCAAAAAAATCAGTCCAGTTTTTTCTGTTCATTGTGTGATCTGTAACTGTTTTGCAACGCTCATTATGAACTGATAATTTCACATCTTTGCAGGGGTGTCTTATATCACTGGAAAGATACATAAGTCTATTTTCCAACCCAAAAAGCGGATTGCAATTCCGAGTTCGGAGCAGAGAGATATCATCACGGAAGTGGACAGTGCGCAAATCTGGCAGATTTCCTACAGAAAACAGGATTCCTTTTCCTTTTGTGTTTAGACGTTCTTTTCCTTTTCCTATTCGATTTAGGCTTTCCTTTTGTAATATTTGTGTCTTAGAATCAGTATTTAACTTGTTTTCGTGTGCCTAGGTACACAAATAAAATTCTTGGAGATTTATGCACGGGAGGCGATCACAGAACACACAGCTTCTTCCTATCGATCACGAACTTGCGAAGACTCTTAAGGATCTACAAAGGCAGCAACCGCACAGCAGTTTGTCACTTCGTTAACAAGCCTTTCGCAGCCCTTATGAAGAAGTATAACATCACTCATAAAGTCTCTACTCCCTATCATCCTCAAACAAATGGGCAAGTTGAAGTTTCAAATAGGGAGCTTAAGCATATACTAGAGAAAACTGTGAGTCAAAATCGTAAGGACTGGTCTTTGAAGGTGAGTGATGCATGTTGGGCATATAGGACAGCTTTCAAAACTCCTTTGAACATGTCTCCTTATCGACTTGTCTTTGGCAAAGCTTGTCATCTTCCGGTGGAGCTGGAGCATAAAGCATATTGGGCTTTAAAGCAGCTGAATTTCGATATTAATGAAGCTGGAATTTTGAGGAAGCTTCAATTAAATGAGTTGGATGAGCTAAGGAATGAATCCTATGAGAATGCAAGAATCTACAAAGAAAAGACAAAGATAGCTCATGATAAAGCTTTGGTGCCGAAGCACTTGGTGCCAAATACAAAGGTGTTGTTGTTCAACTCCAGGCTTCGTCTATTTCCTGGTAAGCTCAAATCAAGGTGGACTGGACCTTATCTACTTTTGCATGTTTTTCCCCATGGAGCCATGGAGCTTCAAGACTTGAAAAGTGGTGCAACATTCAAGGTGAATGGTCACAGGGTTAAGCCATATTTGGAGTCTTTTGGTGGTGAGGCGACGGAAGTGTTATATCTTAATGATGCTTCTTATGTTTGATCGTTGCTAAGTCTGGCTGAAGACTTTAAACTTAGCGCTCCTGGGAGGCAGCCCATGGTTTTCGAGGATGGAATGGTGAAGCAGCAGTTCAGTTAAAGAGTAATATACTGCATCTGCTAATCTGTGGCAGAAGTGTCCGATTCTGACTTGTAATATGTCGATTTTATGTGTCTCGACGAGAGCTACAAGACTCATTGCTTTGCAATGAGCCCGGACAGATTTTGGCCGAATAACACTGTCTTCAGTGTCCGGTTCGGTAGTTAAGTTGCAGCAGCCATGGAAAATTTTACTTGGAGCATGCTTTGGCCTTCTTTCTTCTTCGGCTACATCCAGGGAGTTCTAAACTCAATCTTTGCATTTCAAATTCTCATTCTTTTTGTGTTTATCCCTTACTTGTTTGATGCATTGCCATGCTAAATTGTTTGACATTGAGGACAATGTCTTGACTAAGTTTGGGGGAAGGGATTTTTGATTTTTGTTTTTCTATGTTTAGATTCACATGTGGTAGTAAAATACAGAAAATCAGCTCTAAAAAACTTTATTAGTCTGTTTGTTGTTTAGTTTCTTCCAACACCTAGGATGAGAACATGAATTGGATTTGCATACAGTTGATGATAATGATGAGCATTAATTTAGGTCTAGACATCAATCTTTTGTTAATATTTTCTTATGATGGTCATGCTTGGAACAATAGTCATGGTTAAATATGGAAATCTATGGTCCAGAGAAACATATGATGGTTAGTAATGACTTGTATAACCTTATGTGAGTTTTTGAGCCTATTGCCTATTTTTGAGAGTGTTATACATTAGTTCTGATCTTTCTTGCTAGACAGGGTACATGATCTCATTATTGTCCTAGAACTTGCTTCATTGGCTCTCGAAACTTTTCATTGTCTCGCATGAATTCTGGGAAGGATTAAGGCAATTAGGATCAGCACCATAGCCATACAGCTTATGTCCCTAATTATATTATCCTTTAGTTAGCCCTTTGAGCCTTAATAAGCCTTTTCTTTCATAGTACACATATTCCCAACCCTTTACCTTTAAACACATATCCTACCTTTGTTCTGAGAAATTAATAGAGCACTACAGCATAATGAAATTTTGAAGTAGAGAATATGTGGAAGAAAACAAGTTTGGGGGTTGTGGTGTATACTGGCGGGTGAAATAGAGTTCGCAGGTCAAGGCGCTAAAATGCAGTGAAAAGGGATGTCATTGTTCAAGTATTTCTGAATGTACAGGGCAGTCCAGATTAAAAATTAAAGAAAGAAAGAAAAAAGCTGGACACACTTTGGTTTTATGGTATGACATTAGAGTTGAGAAGAAAGATGGTTAGTGCCTTGTTGTTGCCGAAGCATGAAGTTGGAGTATGAAGCTTGGTATGTGAAAGCTATAATACAAAGTTGCTCCAAGAAGTGGAAGAAAAGAACGAGTTGTGCAATAGAACTAGAGGAATTGAATGGAATATGTTTTGGGAAAGTTGCAGAAGAAAGAAGAAAAAAAGAGAGAAAATAAGGATGGTTAAAATGGAAGCCTAACATAATGAAATTTGGCATCCAATAGTTGTTACTGAGGAGGTTGTTGTGCTGCGCATATGAGGATTTGCCAAGTTTGAGTTTCGACTTATAGTTGTTCTATTGATTTCTTAGAACCTTTGAACTCCTCTATCCTTCGTTTCTTTTAGCCAATACCCTTAGCCCCATTACAACCATAAACAAAGATCTTATTCATTCTGGGATGAGTGTGAGGCAATTTGCGGAGATGAGTCAAAGAAGTGAGCCTATGGGACAATATTCTAGTTCAATTGATAGGTATTCTTACATGAGATCATTCTTAATTCTTCTTTTCAGAAAAAGCCTTTTCTTTCTAAAGATTTATGTGAGCTATTTTGCTTGATATATTCTTCCTCTCACATAAACATGAGTGTGTAACCTAGAAAATCAGTGTGCTTCATTAAGAGTGAAATCCTTGGTGAGATTTGAAGTTGAAGCTGACTGTCATGTGTCTATTTGGGTTGTGAAAATTTATATTGATTTGTGGCTATCAACTTAAGCATGGTTGTTATCAGGATTTATTAGCTTTTTATTGAAAGCTCTTGTGGACTTGTTTTAATGATTGTTGTTATTTGAAAGCTGTATAGTTGAGTTTGATTCTCTGAGGTGATCGTTGGAAGAATTAGGATTGGGTTTGGTTATTGTTTTCTGTTTTCGTTTTGCTCGAGGACTAGCAAAGTCTAAGTTTGGGGGTATTTGATGTGCTTGTATTTTCCTATGTTTCTATGCCCTTTAATCTTGATATTTGTATAAAGTTCTCCTTGTTTTTAGCCTATTTACTTAAAATAGTGTGTTTGTAGGTTTGAAGAGCAAAGTTGAGGAAAAGAAGCAAAAACGGGATAGAGAAGGATTGAAAAGAGTTTGCAATCCTGACAGCTGAAGCAGTCGTGACAGAACAGCCAACTTCGGGGATTTAACTGTGCTGTTCCAGGAAGAATCAGAGAGTGAGCCTTATATGCACGGAAAGGCCTGGATGTCTAGTTTCCATAGAATTTTACGGTTCGTGATTTCGATATTCCTAGAGGGAGATATAGCCGTTTTAGTACAGACTGTTCAGGAAGGACGAATCTACAATGTATTTGAAGAGCTCGAGTTTACAAGACTTGAATGACTTGGCAAAAATTCCAGGCGAGTTAATTCAGCATTATGGACCTTTTGAGAGTCCAATACATGTTTTCCTTGGACATTTAGAAGTCTCCTTTTGGGCTATGCAATTAAAGAGAAAACTCAAGCCTGAAGCAAGAAGGAAAAGGACACCATATAAATAGAGATTTTGTCAAGCATACGGGGGGGATCGGACCATTCAAGACCATACTTTCATACCAGAGGCTGCTGTCCTTCACCGATTCCATGCTCCATCTCCATTCAATTAGATTCCTTATGTTTTCTTTAAGCATGAGTAGCTAAACTCTTTTCTAGGGCTAGGATGAAGCCCTAACATGACTGTCTACATGTTTTGATATTCAATTGATGGATTGTTAGTTTTTTTTTAGATAAATTCTTAATCTCTGCTTGATTTGTTGCTTGTGATAAAGTTCTATTGATTCGCGACCATTAGGCTTTGCATCTAGCTATCAGAAGTAGAATTTGAGGCGTAACTGCAATAGAATTCTATTTAGCTTCTTGAGATTAGGAATTGTGAATTATACTGTTGCCGTAACTGGAACGGTAGTTTGCATGGTTCTCTGTTTTCTAAAGCATCATGAGTCCTAAGTGTTAAATTTATGCCGTAACTGGATAGACTGCATATTAGGATATACGAGCTCTGCCGTACCTGGAGAGATTCATACGATTAAGGAGAACTAAGGTCTAAGTGTCGTAACTGAACTTAGATACGAGAACTGTTATCTGGAGGAACATAATAATCCATTAGTTGTGTCAAACCGTAGATAGGATTGTTTGTGGTAGATTCCGACACCCTAGGTTCATCATCATCATCATCATCATCATCATCATATTCATACCCTCTTCGAATTCAATTGTTTTCCTCTTACTTTCTATTTACACGTTACTTTTCAGTTTTATAAAACCCTTTCTCAAACCTCATAAATCACAAGTTCATTTAGTCTTGAGTCATTGTTTTCGTGTTCGTTGCATTTTGCTTCTTGTTCTTGTATGTTTCAGAGTAGTTAGATTAGGTATTTCATAATTTAGATTGAGCTAATATCCTCGTGGGATCGACAACCCTTCCTTCTTCCGTTTTCTAAACTACATCCACCCTGTATACTTGCAGGATTCCATCAAGTTTTTGGCGCCGTTGCCGGGGATATTTAGTTTAACTTTAATCTTTAAATTCCTATTCTAATTATAGTTGATTTGATTTGATTTGGTGTGGAAATTTTTTGTGGAAAGGCATGAAACAGAGTATTGGGGAGTATGTAGCTAGATGTGATGTGTGCAAGCAAGTAAAGGCAGAGAACAGGCATCCAACATGACTTCTTGAGCCTTTAGCAGTTCCACAGTGGAAGTGGGACAATATCACCATGGATTTTGTCACCGGCCTACCCCGGTCACGGGAAGGTCATGATGGGATATGGGTGATAGGTGATAGGTTGACGAAATATGCACACTTTCTACCTGTCAAGATGAGCTCACCTACTCAGTACTTTGCAGATTTGTATATTTGTGAGGTGATCAGACTTTATGGGATACCAAAGAGCATCATTTCAGACCGTGACCCACGTTTCACTTCCAAGCTCTGGAAGTCATTACAGAAAGAGTTGGGCACCGAGTTACATTTGAGTTCAGCTTATCATCCTCAGACGGATGGACAGTCCGAGCGTACGATTCGTACCTTGGAGGACATGCTTCGAGCCTGCATAGTTGATTTTGGTGAAAAGTGGCATGAGTGCCTGTCACTTGCAGAATTTGCTTATAATAATAGCTACCATCGTAGCATTGGTATGGCTCCATTTGAGGCACTATATGGTCGAACATGTAGGTCCCCTACGTTTTGGTTGGACAGAGAGGACAAGGTTTTACTTGGTCCTGATGTGATACAGGAGACTTCAGAGAAACTTCCGATTGTCCAGGAGAGGCTTAGGGCAGCTGTCGCATCCCGGGACTATTTCCGGCCCCGAAACACGACGGTAACCACCGTGATCCCGGTCTAGAGAGAAATTAATACGTCCTTGGACGTATTAATGACCCTCCGGATCGAAACCACAAGGCTATAAAAGAATTAACCAGCACACAAATAATATGAAAGTCAAATATGAAACGACAAATGTGCAGAATAGCATACAATTATTTTACAAGCGGAAGGTAGCAAATGAAAATACCCGAGACAAATATAAATAAAGGGAAATGGTCTCGGAAATAACAAGCCTGAATGATGTCTCAAAGTACGCAACAGATTATTCAAGAATACCAAATACGGAAATCATAAAACAGAAATCATGAGATATGGAGCCCACACCAGAACGGGTGTGCCCGAAAGTAGAAGTGCACGATGACCGACGTCGCTCCACTAGCTCCTAGTCCAGCTCCTCCAAAGATGGGTGCTGTAGACTTGAAAAGATGTAGGGGTGAGCAACTCGTCCTCGCTAACCCAAATGGGGCCCAAAGCCAACCAAGTCAGGGTTTAAAACCCATGAGAAAGCATATAATTTACATAAGTGCAGAACGTATAGTAATACGTCCAGGGCATTTAAAAACATATGCAATAGCCACGCACGCAAAACTCAAGTAAAACATGTTGACCACATAAGAAAGAACTCTCAGGATCCACATGGACGAATATCTCGGGTTTGTCTTCACAGCAAACCGGGGCCAACTACCTATGCGTCTATAAACGAATAGTAGCGAGAGCGTCCATTTACAGCTAATGCCCAACTAATCTCTCGTAACGGCGCACCGCACTTACGTCTCGCTTAACTCTGTGCGAGACGAGCGTAAGTGGGATAATTAAAATAAACAGGGCATTGCCCCTCCGGAGGTTCACGGTCATCGACACCGTGGGAAGCGTAGTCTAAACACTATGTCCCGTCGCTCTCAGGCCAAGCACCAGAAATCAGGACAACGACGCTACTCTTTTGATCCAAACGCACACACGCACGCCAAATGCTGTGGTCATATAATAAAACGATGCAGCTATACTTTTATATATAAGTAAAGAAAAGCCACCAACCCGGGAGGGTTTCGGCTCACCCATTGGGCTTGCCCCCTACTACCTGATATGCTGATACAGCTGGCTGTGCTCCAACTCCTGATCCTCCTGAAGCCAACGTTGATGTGCTCCTGAGTCTGTGGGTGAGATAACAATGAGAGTCAGGTATATGCAATTTGAGGATTTTCTATCTACGATTGTGACTTGATAAACATTCTTTGTTTATCTTTCTGACATTAGGGTCTAACTTATTTAACACTCCGATTCTCGAACCGGCGAGAATTCAGGATTATTTCTTATTCAGTACTTACGTCGTTTTTGCCACGGTTGTAAACCAAAAGCCTTTAAAACATTTAACCGTAGTGATCAAAAACGTAAAAGTAGGTGTTCTACGGTAAAAGTCAAAAGTCAACTTTGAAATAGTAAAAGTCAACGGTCAAAAAGTCAACTACAATGTCAACCAGTGAATAGTAAAAGTCAACGGTCAAAATCAACCGGTGAATAGTAAAAAGTCAACAGTAAATAGTTAAAGGTAAAACAGTAAAAGTAAACAGGGTATAACAGTAAAGGTAAACAGTAAAAAATTAAATATAATTATTTAATCTGTCAGGGGTAATTTGGTAACTCTACCCCTGGGTAAAACTGTAAAAATGAAACTGACAAGGTAAAAACTCTGGTTTTTACCGTGCCGGTTTCCGATGGACTGTGTCGCCGGAATAGGTCGGTTTTCCTGCCAAATCGAGTCCTTTGGCTCCTCTTTTCTCCTTCTACACAACCTAGGCTATCCAACAACTCCTCAAACAGAAGAAAAGATCGAGTTTCGTACCTCACACTTCCTCCCTGGTTTTTCTGGCAAAACCCCTCTGGCGGAGCTCCGCTGGCCTTCTCCTCCTTCCTCCTTGCTTCTGGGCAGCTCCTGGTGGCGCCTGGGAGCTTCCTGGCTCTTCAAACCCTCTAGATCACTTCGATCTGCTCTGCACAGTGATCCTGAGTTTTCGTCCCCTGCTGGGAGGCGCTGGTGGCCTGGGCAAGGTCGCCGGGGCGAGGCGAGGAGGATGGAGGCGGCAGTGAGTGTCGACGCGCGCTGGGGCGGTGTGCCTGGGTGGCTCTGTCGAGCTGCTCGAAGAAGAAGGAGAGAGTCTCGAAAAGGAAAGAGACCGAAACAGAAAGTGAAGGAGAAAGGAAAGAGGAAAGAATAAAAGGAGAAAGGAGAGGTGGAGAGAAGAGATAGGAGGATAAGGAGATGAGATAGGGTTTTTTTTAAAAAAAACTAACGGCCACGATTCAACGATCGAATCAACGGCCACGATTTAATCCCACTTTCAAAATAATTTACCAAACCAAATTCTTTTTCGAAAACTATTTAAAAACAACCAAACGTCAAATTTAAATCGTAAAAGTTGTATGAAAAATACGTGATGTGCCGGAAAATATTCCGTAAATACTTTCACGCATGTGTCCTAACGTGAAGACGTTAGACAAAAATTTACGACATACTGAAAAGTAATCGGAATTAAACCCTAAATGTGTTAGAAAATTTATGAAGTCTGCACACTTTCTACCTGTTAAGATGAGCTCACGTACACAGTACTTTGCAGATTTGAATATTAGTGAGGTGATCAGACTTCATGGGATACCAAAGAGCATCATCTCAGACCGTGACCCACGTTTCACTTCCAAGCACTGGAAGTCATTGCAGAAAGAGTTGGGCACCGAGTTACATTTGAGTTCAGCATATCATCCTCAGACAGATGGACAGTCCGAGCGTACGATTCGTACCTTGGAGGACATGCTTCGAGTGTGCATAGTAGAATTTGGTGAAAGTGGCATGAGTGTCTGTCACCTTCAGAGTTTGCCTATAATAATAGCTACCCCCGTAGCATTGGTATGGCTCCATTTGAGGCACTGTATGGTCGACCATGTAGGTCCCCTGCATGTTGGTTGGACAGAGAGGACAAGGTTTTACTTGGTCCTGATGTAATACAGGAGACTTCAGAGAAACTTCTGATTGTCTAGGAGAGGCTTAGGGCAGCCCAGAGTAGGAGCAAGTCTTATGCAGATACACGTCGGACACCCCTTGAGTTTGCAGTGGGAGACTTTGTGTACTTGAAAGTCAGTCCCCGCAAGGGAGTTAGACGATTTGGGGTTAAGGGGAAGTTGGCCCCAAGGTTTGTAGGGCCCTTCCAGATTGCTCAGAGAGTTGGATCCGTTGCATACCGGATTCACTTGCCACTAGGATTGCAGCATATACATGACGTGTTCCATGTCTCACAGTTACGTAAAAGCCCACCTGGAGCCCCACAGAATATTGTTTGGATTGATGTACAGCTGCGCAGCGATGCTTCTTACGAGGAGGGACCGTACCGCATCTTGGATCGTGATGTGAAGAAGCTCAGGAACCGTGAGGTTCCAGTTGTGAAAGTGCAGTGGGATCACCATAGTGAGGAAGAGGCTACTTGGGAGCTTGAGTCAGTCATGCGGCAGGCTCATCCACACCTCTTCTGATGTCAGGTAAATTTTGAGGACGAAATTCAATTTAAGGGGGGTAGAGTGTGAGACCCCGATAATTTTATTTAATTTTCCGACACATTTAGGGTTTAATTCCGATTACTTTTCAGTACGTCGTAAATTTTTATCTAACGTCTTCACGTTAGGACACACGTCGCCATATGCGTGAAAGTATTTACAGAATATTTTCCGGCAGTTCACGTATTTTTCGTACAACTTTTACGATTTAGTTTGACGTTTGGTTGCTTTTAAATTAATTTTTGAAAATGGATTTGGTTTTAAAATTCTTTTGGAAGTGTGGTTAAATCGTGGCCGTTGATTCGATCGTCGAATCGTGGCCATTCATTTTTCTTTAAAACCTAATCCTCCTATCTCTTCTCTCCACCTCTCCTTTTATTCTTTCCCTTTCTTCTTTTCTCCCTCACTTTCCTCTTTTTCTCTTTCCTCTTCTATTTTTCTCCCGAAGCGGAAAGTCTCTCTCCTTCCTCTTCGACAACAGCTTAGCCCTCCCTCACCAGCGCGCGTCGAGCCTCACCGCCACCGCCATCGACTTCGCCTTGCCCCGGTGACCTTGCCCAGGCCACCAGCGACGCCAGCGCCGCCCAGCAACGAGGAGAAGAAGGAGAAACACTGTGCAGTCTAGATCGAAGCGCACTAGGTCTTTTGAGGAGCTAGGAAGCTCCCAGGCGCCACCAGAAGCCGCCCAGATCAAGGAGGAAGAAAGAGGAGGCCAGCAGAGCTCCGCCGGAGGAGTTCTGCCGGAGAAACAGTGGAGGAAGATCTAAGGTACAAAACTTTACCTTTTCTGAGGATTGTGATGTTGTTGGATAGCCTAGGTTGTGTAGAAGGAGGAAAAACAGGCCAAAGGGGGGGAGACTGGCACTTTCTCTCTCCTCTTCTCTCTTGTTTCTCTCTCTCTCCTCGACGGAGACTGTCTCGATCATGCCGCGCCGTCGCGCGTCTCCTCTCACCGCCACCACCTATCGACTCCTCCCTCCCTCCTCGTTCTATCCTAGTTATTCAAGCCCCTAGGTAGTGGAAATTAGTGGAGATCGGAGGATTGAGGATGAGCGGTTTTCGGGCGAAAACTCGCCGTTAAGGCGAGCGGACGGCGCGTGAAGGGTATGATTCGACTCCTCTCTTCTTTTCCTTCCATTCCATGCTTTTGTTATTCGATTTGGGATCGAGTTCTAAAAACCCCATTTCCTCTTTTGTATGATGTTTCTGGGTTTTGATGAGGACTCGCCGGCGAGCAAATTCTCGGGTTCTAGCGAGTTCCTTGAGTTACTAAAGGACTGTGTCGACACCCCTAGCATGTCACACCCCGAATCTTTTAAAGTTAATAAAAGTTATCTTCTATAACATCCCGTACCCAAAAGTTACCTTTCACAGAGATTCACGAGTTACCGAGGACTTTTAATTTCGATCGGTAATTCGATAAGTTATCGCTCGAGTTAATTTTCGAGTTTTTAAAAGTACTCCAAATACCTGAATTGATGACTCGATGTTGTAGTACGTGTCGACACGAGTCTCCCGGTATTTCCGGAATATTTTTCGGAGCTTCCGGCTAATTTCCGTGAATTTCTGAAGCTTATAGTAATTTCCAATTACTATTTCGGTAAAAAGGAGATTTACCATTTAACCTTTTTACTTTTCACCTTCTTTGGATCTGAACCGTTGGATCTTTTCAAGATTGAATCTCAACCGTTGATTTCTCTATAAATAGAGAAGAGAGGTTTGACCGAGTCAAACCTCCCCAAATCGGTCAACTCGAGCTCCCCGAGCTCCGTTTCGGCTTCTGCTGTCTTCCGCCCAACGCCGGCGATTCCGGCCACCACAGGGCGGCGGACCACTCCCATTCTCTTCCTCTCCCTCTCCTCTACAAAACCCCCTTACCAATTTCTTCAAGTATCCATTGTGGGAGAAGCTCGGCCGACGAGGAACTCGACTGTGCTCCGATCGAGTTTTCCGATTTCGGCCACGACTGAGAGCGCGAGTAGTGGTGACAGCTTCGCCTCGCCGTCCACAACCTCTCTATGGTCTCAGTTTCAAGAGAGGAGCTTTGGTGACAGAGGAAGGGAGGAGTGAAGGTGGCTCTACGTTTTCAGGCGAATTCGTGATGTTCTGGTAACCGGCGAAGACAAGTGAGGTATGGAAGATTATCTAATCCTCGAGCTCTACGTCTTCTGTAATTGATTTTGAGTTTGGTTGGGAGATGAAGAATTTGTGCTTTGGCAGTGGAGGACCGCCGTTCTTGGCACTGTGCACAACAGCGGCGGGGATGATGTTTGGTTCTAAATTGGCTCTGTTGTTATCAATTGAGGCTTTCTGAACATGATTTCTTGATGAAGGAGAAGGAATGGAGGTAAAGGCAGAGTTCCGGTGTTTCTGCCTCGGATCAATTTTGAAGGTAACTACTGTTACCTAGAGCTCATGTGTGTGTGTTCTTGATCAACTGTGTAATTACAGTGTGGTTGGTGTTGTTGTTACTTAAATTGTTGTTGTTGTTTGCATGTTGTCGTAACTTGGTAGATCGGAGGAAACGGGGAGGTTATGGCGAAATTCCGGCAAGATACCGGAATCCGACGAAGATTCTGGTGATGCAGTTGAACCGGCAGAATGCCGAAGAGGTAGAAACCGAATCCCCATTAAGCTTTGAGTCGAAAAGTGTCAGTTGAATCGTAATCGGGATATTTACGAAAATTGGACGTAAGTAGGAAGTTTCCATTTTTGGGAAACTTCCCATTTTAAGGAAGACTTACCAATTTAGGAAACTTTCCATTTTGGGAAACTTTCCCTTTTTGGAAGGTTTCCATTTATGAGGAGATGTTAAATCGGGTTGAAAAGGTTAAAGAAAAGGTAGAATTCAAGTTAAAGGTTTTGAAGTTAATTAGTGAAGTATGGAACTAAAAGTATGTTAACCACTCTAGTGGTTGAGGAAGATGTTGACTTCCATTAACGAAATTGTCAAGTTAATCGTGGAAAAACAATTGGATAATTTCATTATCGACTCACAATTAGTAAAGAGAAAATACTTATGCTAAAGTGGCGTAAACGAGAACCAAACTTCGAGTCGATAATCGGAAATAAGTGTAACGTTTGAAAAGCCGTTAAAAAGAAAGGAACTTGGTCGACTCTTGGTAAAATAGGAATTCCTGGTCAAACTAGGAAAAGACCAAGTCAACTGTGAATGACTAATATGATGATTTGTTTGTACAGTCTCTGGTTGAACGTGAGACGGGCTCGACTACGCGGTTAGTTCGAGGGTTTCGCTCGAGGAGCTTTCCGAGCGGGAAGGTCGCAATAGTACTGTGAGTGGACATTTGTTTTAAATTAAATTGCATGCTATATACTTTAATTTGTTTCTCCTGCATATATGATTTCCTCCATTTATATGTTTTACGGTGATTTGGGAAAATGAGATTTAAGGATTTAAAGGCAAACAAACCGGGAAAGAGGTTCATACCCTTCCCGTGATTATAAAGGATTTTCCCGGGGTATGTTATTCTTGATTATCACCGTTTTGGGATTATGGAGGGGAATGATTTTAAAAGGAGAAATTTGGCTCACGGATTTAAAGGGGTTTTCGATTTATTATTCCCACGAGGTTTTACAGGTTTACAGGTTTTACAGGTTTTAAAGGGACTTTGGAAAGGGAAAAGGATAAAGGGAAAAGGATTGTATGCTAGCATGGACCCTCTCCGGTTGAGCCGGTCAGTAGGCCTTCCCGGATAGAGCAGGTCGGGGACCCTCTTCGGTTGATCTGGTCATTAGACCTTCCCGAATAGAGCAGGTCGGGGACCCTCTCTGGTGGAGCTGGTCACTAGACCTTCCCAGATAGAGCAGGTCAGGGACCCTCTCCTGTGGAGCTGGTCATTTGACCTTCCCGGATAGAGCAGGTCGGGATTTCTCGTGGATGAGGTTAACACCCCACATAATTGTTTATAAATGAGCCAAGGCATTATTTATGTTGTATTTGCATGCGGATTTTCTTAGAAATACTAAGAGGGAGGACATTAAAGGAATTTAGAGCTTTTATATTTTATTTTTGTCCACTCACCCTGACAGTTTTTAAATGTTTCTCCCCTGGGCCCTTCGTTTTCAAATGCCCAGTGGTGCAGGGTTCTCGAGGGAGGTCGTGCGCGTACAAGAGTCGAGGCATAGTCGATCAGTCCGTTGCCGTTGAAATTCTTTAGGGTAATCATCTTAGTAGACTGCTTTGACTAACCCAGTATAACGAATTAAGTAGGTTAGGGAGTAGGATGCCTTCATGAGTCAGGATTTGTTGTTAGATACTCATGGAAGTGCTGAGTTGGAATGTAGGAAGGGTTGGCCATTTCAAGGGGGTTTCGGTAAGAAGTTCCCTTGAGGTGGTCCCCGCAGGATTTACTTCGAGTTAAAATTATTTAACTCGGGGTGGGTCCTGACATAGCAGCTGGAGCGGAGCAGGGAGGGACGGTTTGAGGAAGGAGGACCGAGGAGGTCACAGAGGTACTCCCCGGGTGTGAAGATCAATTCGAGTCCAGATTTAGAGGTAAGGAATTTAACTGGTTGTTGTTGTTGGTTGGTGTTGGTAGAAGTTAGGGTTGTCTGTTAGTTGGAGAGGAGGGGGTTGGCCGGTTTTGGCCTGAAATCAGTCGGGAGGCCGACAGGGACCGGTAAGGGTAAATTCCTGGATTTTCACTACGGTAGATCTGTTTTTTTACCATTTACTGCGGTTGTAAAATGACAGAACTGCCCCTGATAGTTTAGGGTAATTACAGGAGTGTCATCGTGGTTAAATCCTAGAAATACCCCTGGTAGTTTGAGTTTATTTACCAAAGTGCCACTAGGGCAGAAATTCCTAAAATACCCCTAACAGATTTGTTTAATTACAGGGGCTGCCACTAAGGCTGAAATTCCTAAAAGGCCCCTGGTAGTTCAGATTAATTACAAAACTGCCATTAAGGCTAAAATGTCCATGTTACCCCTGACAGTGTTGGGCTAATTACAAGAATGCCGTTGAGGTGGTAATTCCATAAATACCCCTGGTAATTATAGTTATTTTCAGGGATGCAATGTTGGAGGAAATATCTTAAATGCCCATGGTCGTTTATAATCGTGTGATTGCCTTTATTATCCGTCTTGCTGTGTATGGATGTTATTGATATGAATGGTAGGATGTTCGGTTTAATCCCGAGGGTTAGTTGGTCGGTGGATACCTCATTGAGAGGTTAACTCAGGATATGCATTAGGTGTATGCTATCCTCATTTAGAAAGCAACCGATAAATAGAATAGCGGGATTCGCCCGGTTAGGGTGTTAGTTAATATAAGAGCTACGTGTGGCTTGATCCCTGAGGACAGGGTACGTAGGCAGCCTGACCGGGATTTGGGTGCAGCCACAAATATTATTAGAACCCCTAGGTTCTTTAAATGGTTGATTTGAGATCCAAATGTGGGAATCAGGATAACCTCCGGTTTGAGGTCTATTCTGATACCGTTTGGACTGTTTGAATTGGGTTATAAAGAACAGGGTTATCCTGGCTCAAGGGGGATTTCGAGTAAATCTCTCTTGTGTTGGGTCCCGCACGTCCTAATCCAGGGTTAGGGAGGTAATCTTGGGTCGGGGCGCGACACTCTCCCCAACTATTTATAACGAAACCAACGACCAAGATTTAAACCCTAAACGATCTGACGGTCCAGATTTAAAGAAAGTAAAAAGTAAAAAGGTTAAATGGTAAAAACTATTTATCAGAATAGTATTTGGAAATTACCATAAACTTCAGAAATTCACAAAAAATAGACGGAAGCTCCGGAAAATATTCCAAAAATACCGGGAGACTCGTGTCGACATGTACTACAACGTTGAGTCAATAAATAAGGAATTTGGAGAGTTTAGAAAAACTTGAAAATTAACTCGAGCGATAACTTTAAAATTTACTGGTCGCAATTAAAAGCCCTCGGTAACTCGTAAACCTCTATGAAAAGGTAACTTTTAGGTATGGGGTGTTACAATCGGAGCTATGGAATGCAACAACATCAAAGGGGCCGAGAGCAGTACAAGCAGGAATTTCCTGGGCACATCACCTAACTTCAAAAATTTCTCCAGGACGACTCACAAGGAATTAGAAGATGTACCACATATGCCCGGAAAGCTATGTGAGTCTAGTTTCTACATATTTTGGAATCTCAGTAATCCGAGTTCTGAGGAAGGGGTTATGATGAAAACAATGGCCGGAGATTAGTCTGCAGAAATAGAGCAGCTTAATGCTACCAAGAGAAAGTGTTCCTGATGGACCTATGGAAGCAAAGCAACCGATCCATGAAGGGATGTCCAATGAAGAATTAGAAGTCCAAAATTCTGCCAAAGAAGCCTCTAGAATCTCAAAGTCTTGTTGGCCAAGCAAACCAAGTTCAAGAAGGATAACCTAAACTTATTTGGTTTAGAACTTGTGGCTGCCGACCCTATGTGTATTCCTCTATAAATAGGCTTGTATTTAGACAGAAAAACATCATCACTACCTTGCCATTACATAGTCAAAATTCTACCAAACCCTATACAGAAAAATACTTAGCTGATTCATCCACCACAAGTCATACAAATCACAACATCTTTCCACCGAATTCCTCATACTTGCTGAACCCTTTCAATGTTGTATAAGTGTGATTTTCTCATGGGTTTTTGTATTATTTTCTGTATAATTTTGAATTCTATGATTATATACTCTTTGGTTTTGGTTTTATTTATCAAACATGAGTTTCGAATTTGTTTGTGATCTTTGATTGTTCTATATTTTGATTTGTAACTTTTTGAATATATGATGATTTTGTGATTTAGGTTTAGGGGCAGTAGCATGTTCTTATGTGTTCTTGATTTCTAATTGATTAATTGTCATGAATTCGTGCATCTAAATCAATCATTGAGGCTGCCTTGGCCATGGTCGTCCTTAGGGTGCGGTTTCATCTACCATAATTATTTTAGATCGATTCATACGCAAAGTTGTCTTGGTCTTTGTTATTAACTTAGGGCCGATATAATTCTGATAATTTGCATGCTAATAGGACGAGTGACGCCATGCCTTAGATCATGTTTCCGATTGACTCTTGTGCTTAAGTGTTTTCTTGTTTAATCTCTACGCAACGTGTCTTTAAATAAGTTAGCATTCATGTTTAGGATCAAGCGCAAAGATGGTTCTAAATACTTGAGAAGTCTTAATGATTAGATAACTGCAACGGCTCTAATTAGAATCGGAATTGGTTAGTGTCTAGGATAATTTAAACATTGCTGCCCAGTCTTGCATGAAGTTGTTATGTGTTCTTGATGGTTTTTCGCGTTATGTGTTGCATGAGTATGTTGATAACTTGTATATAATAATCTTAGGTTTAATTTTCGTTAGGTTATTTGTTAGAAAAACCAATAAATAACCCCCATCATAATTTGGTAAATATGTGATTATTGTAGATATATATTTGTGTATGTCGATTTCATACTTGTGCTTAACTGTTAGATAGCTATCACGTAACTGTTAGGTAGCTATTAGGTAACTGTTAGGTAGCTATTATGTAACTGTTGTGCAGCTGTTATATAACTGTTTCGGATATATGTGAATTCTTTTTATAAGTTATTTGTTTTCTCTTTGTTCGATCACCATTTGGTATCCCCGGCTAGAACGATCCCTACTTTTCCATACTACTAACGATTGCAGGGTAATTAAATTGAGAGTTGTTAGACCCCGGTCAAGCGATGACGTCAAGTTATCAGCTCATATCCAATCTCACAATCTCGATCAGATTCTAACAACTCATACAAAAGTGTAGATAATTTACCTTTCCCTTATGGGTACTCTAAGAGGTCAGCGTACTGAGGCATAATATTGAAGATTCAAATATTTATGGAACCATCTGGTCCATAAATCAATAAAGAAGTACTAACTCATATCCTTAATAAACACTAAGCATCCAAAACATAAAATGTCGATGGATCCGCCACGGTCGGACCATCACTATATAGACAATAAGTGCTACCAAGTTTTTGAGGTAGTAACAAGAAGTGATAACCTAATGCTCTGATACCAACTGTCAGGACCCACCCCGGATAAACCCCTTTATCCCGAAGTAAATCCTACGGGGACCACTTCATAGGAACTTCTTACCGAAACCCCCTTGAAATGGACAACCCTTCCTACAAACCAACTCAGCACTTCCATGAATAATTTAAATCAACCCCCAACTCCTGGAGGCAACCTGCTCCCCAAGTCACATCTACGCTTCACTATGTTGGGGTAATCAGAGCAACCTACATGGTAGTTATACCTAAATCAATATGCGAGCAACAACGGATTAATTGATTATGCCTCAACTTCGGTACGCGCGACCTCCTCTCAGGAACCCTATAACACTGGGCATTTGAAAACGAAGGGCCCGGGGGAGAAACATTGAAAAATATTAGTGACGAGGTCGTCGGTTAACAACCTGCAATTTAAACCCTATCATTGTAGTAACTGTAAGTAGGGATCGTTCAAGCCGGGGACACTAGGGAAGGATTATATCTGCATTAAAACAAGTTAGTACCATTCACAAATATAATATAAACATACAAGTACAATTCTGTCACAACTATACAAGTATAAAACACATAAGTACATAATCATATACAATTCACAAAATATAGACATAACATCGAAATATATAAACAAAAAGAATTAAATTATTTACAAACTATTCACATATTTACCGAATTATGATGGGGATTTTATGGTGATTTATAAAGTCCTAAATCTAAATCTAAATCTAATATTTACATTGGTCGATCAATTTTGTTAAACACAAAACATAACTGTCACACCCCGAATCTTTTGAAGTTAATAAAAGTTACCTTTCACAGAGATTCCAAGTTACCGAGGACTTTTAATTGCGATCGGTAATTCGATAAGTTATCGCTCGAGTTAATTATCGAGTTTTTCTAAGTTCTCCAAATACCTGATTTGATGACTCGATGTTGTAGTACGTGTCGACAGGAGTCACCCGGTATTTTCGGAGCTTCCGGCTAATTTCTGTGAATTTCTGAAGTCTATGGTAATTTTGGATTACTATTCCGGTAAAAAGGAGTTTTACTATTCAACCTTTTTACTTTTCACCTTCTTTAAATCTGGACCGTCAGATCGTTAGAGTTTTAATCTCGGCCGTCCGTGTACTCTATATAAAGGGGAGATCGGTCAACCCGGTCAAAGAAAACCAAACTCGGGTCAACCGAGTCTCCTCCCCTCTCTCTCGACTTCGCTTCCTCCCCGGCGTTCTTCGCTCGACCCAGCCACGTCCAGCCGCCTCCTCACCGGCGCACCACCACCAAAACATCCATCATCCTCCCCTTGACAAAACCCCTGTCGAAATTTCCTCGATTAGTGTTGCAGGGAGGAGATCGGAGGAGGAGGATGAGCGACTGTGTTCGCCGTTTTCCGGCGACTCAGGTGGTGAATCAACGGTTGGAGGTGATTTTCTTGTTTCTCTTTTCCTCTTCTTCATTTCCTTGTACCTAATCCTTGATTTGAAGCCCTAATCGGGAAATCCCCATTTTTACTGTTTCCGGGTTTCTCATCTCCCTCTTCCGGCGATCTGTTCTGGTGAGCTTCTCAAGCTCAGGCGAGCTGCAGGGCAGCTGCTGGTGGTTGGACAGAGGCAGAGGTGGATGCTCTGCTTGTGGAGGAAGTAGGCAGCATGGGAGGTTCTGTTGGTGCCTGGCAGCAAGGCAGAGGAGGTACGAGGCGAGTTTGAGTAAGGAGAAGATGCTGGAAAGACCAGTGGGAGTGATGGAAGCTGGTAGGGTGGTCAGGCCGAGCCAGAGGCTCTGCCTGGGGAAGCAATTCAGCAAGTAAACAAACCAGAGGTGAGGTTCTGGCTTTTGGCTTGTGTTCCACTGTTGTTGATTTGTTGTTGATCTTGTCTTGTGGTTTCATGTCGAGAACTTGGTGATCGAGAAACGGGGAAACTCTGGTGAAATTCCGGCAAGTCACCGGAATCCGGCGAAGATTCCGGTGATGCGGTAAAACCGGCTGAATGCCGAAGAGGTAGGAATCGAATTCCTGTTAAGTTTTTAGTCGGGAAGTACTGATAATTCCTAAGTTGAGTAATTACGGAAAGAATGGACGTAAGTAGGAAGTTTCCATTTTGGGAAACTTGCCATTCTAAAGAACACTTGCCATGTTAGGAAACTTTCCCTTTTTGGAAGGTTTCCATTTATGAGATGTTAAATCGGTAAATCGACTCAAGGTTAAATGTATTGATTAATGTGACACGTTGGGTGTCCATAGTAATTCAACGAATTAATACGTGACACCCTAACGTCAAGTTAAAGTAATAAAGGAAAGTTCGGAAGCTGAGTCGGACTTCCGGTAAATTGAGTTAAGAGTCGATAACCGGGAAAGGAAGTCAAAAAAGGTTAAAGTGCCATAAAAAGGAACTTGGTCAACATGTGGTCAAATAGAAGTTCCTGATCAAACTAGGAAAAGACCAAGTCAACGATGGTTTGACTAATATAATGATTTGTTTGTACAGTCCCTGATTGCACGTGAGACGGGCTCGACTACGTGTTAGTTTGAGGGTTTCGCTCGAGGAGCTTTCCGAGCGGGAAGAAGGTCGCAATAGTACTATAAGTGGACCTTTGTTTTAAATTAAATTGCATGCCATATACTTTAATTGATTTCTCCTGCATATATGATTTCCTCCATTTATATGTTTTACGGTGATTTGGGAAAATGAGATTTAAGGATTTTAAAGGCAAACAAGCCGGGAAAGAGGTTCATATCTTTCCCGTGATTTTAAAGGAGTTTTCCCGGGATATGGTTTTATTGATTATCACCGTTTTGGGATTATGGAGGGGGATGATTTTAAAAGGAGAAACTTGGCTCATGGATTTGAAGGGGTTTTCGATTTATTATTCCCACGAGGTTTTACGAAGTTTTACAGGTTTTAAAGGGATTTTTAAAAGGAAAAAGGATATAAGGATTGTATGCTAGCATGGACCCTCTCCAGATGGAGCGGGTACCCTCTCTGGATAGTAGCAGGTTGAGACCCTCTCTGGTGGTAGCTGGTCATTAGACCCTCCCAGATAGAGCAGGTCGGGGACCCTCTCCGGTGGTAGCTGGTCATTAGACCTTCCTGGATAGAGCAGGTCGGGGACCCTCTTCGGTGGTAGCTGGTCATTAGACCCTCCCGAATAGAGCAGGTCGGTTTTCTCGTGGATGAGGTTAACACCCCACATAATTATTTATATTTGAGCCAAGGGGTTTATTGAATTATTTATTGTCCATGATTTGTTGCATGCGGATTTTCTGAGAAAACTCTAAGGGAGAGCATTAGAGGAAAGTAGAGTTTTTATATTTGATTTTCGTCCACTCACTCTAACGGTTTTCAATGTTTCTCGCCTGGGCCCTTCGTTTTCAAATGCCCAGTGGTGCAGGGTTCTTGAGCGGAGGTCGTGCGCGTACAAGAGTCGAGGCATAGTCGATCAATCTGTTGCTGCTCTCAAATTCTTTAGGGTAATCATCTTAGTATACTGCTCTGACTAACCCAGTTTAGCTATTTAAGTAGGTTAGGGAGCAGGATGCCTTCATGAGTTAGGGATTGTTGTTAGATACTCATGGAAGTGCTGAGTTGGTAGGTAGGAAGGGTTGGCCATTTCAAGGGGGTTTCGGTAAGAAGTTCCCTTGAGGTGGTCCCCGCAGGATTTACTTCGGGTTAAAGGGATTTAACTCGGGGTGGGTCCTGACAATTGGTATCAGAGCATTAGGTTATCGTTTCCTGTTACTACCTCATGTACTTAGTATCACTTAGTGTCTATAGAGTGATGGTCCGACCGCGGCGGATCCATCGGCATTTTATGCTTTGGACGCTCAGTGTTTATCAAGGATATGAGTAGTACTTCCTGGTTGAGTTATGGACCGAGTGGTCCTATAAACATTGGAATCTTCAAGACTATGCCTCAGTACGCCGACCTCACAATGAACTCCTGTAAGGAACAAGGTAAGCTCGTTACGTATTTATGTTTATGAGTTCCCCAAGGATTAATTGAGATTTGAGTTGGAGATCGAGCTCGAAACTCACGTTGTTTAACGCTGAGCATTATGTGTGAGTACTCGGTGGTGAAATAGTTAATTCACACCTGGAAGGCTATCATGGTGGTTGACAGGGATGCTGTAGAAACCTAAGGCAAGGCCTGGGTGTTCGTGTTGTGGGACTCTTAGCAGTGAAGAGTCATACGAGATAATGAAAGAGGTTGCGTCCTGCCATGGAAAAAGGAGCTGAAGTCGCGTAGCGCGATTATTCAGAGAAGATGAATATTAAGATTTGACGATTGCTAAGGTTTTGTCGATGGTCGTCTTTAGTGTGGTTCCAGAGAAACTGGCGAATGTGTCAAGCTGAATGACTCAGGGATTTAAGTGTAGTCATTTTGGGATCAATGGACTTGTTTCTGGTGACGAGTCCATGATGTGACACTACTGGAGAATGTTAAGGAAGTGAAGGCTGATTCGGTCACTTGATGTCGCTGGGACAACCACAAAGACTAATAGTTGGGACTACCCCAGATGCTTGCATTGCTGCTATTAGTTACAAGTGGATTCTTAACGCTTCAGCCACCCATGTTTGGGGTACAAGCAAGATTTAAATTGTTGGTGACAGTGGTCATTAGGCCATTTATCGTGGAGGCAGGAATTAAATCGTGTCACCAGATCTTGGAGCTCATGTCAACCATAAGGTGAGTTATCCACCTGTGGTCAAAGTATTTTAATTAGTATACCTGTGGAGGGGTCTCCAGGTTGGCTGTGTTAGAGTTCGATTTTCAGATCGAGCGAGTGTTACCAGTTGTAGTTAAAGGTTTATGGTTTCGAAATTTAAGGAGATGATAGAAGTGGCAACAAGCTACCGGGTCATGGACTAAGAATGCTTGGGGTACCGGAGATAGTGATACGAGTCTTGATTGACTTTGTATTATTGTGGTGTAGGAACCGGTCGTTGTGCAAACGGTATTGTTTCGACGGCCGAAGATGTACATGGGAATACCCCACAGGAGCACGTGTACCCACCTTTGTAGGGAAGTGGTAAATTGGAATTTGGGTAGCATATGCTGGTAAGGCGTAATTATTATGTACAGCTGTGTGTGGTCAAAATGACACCAGGTAAGTGACTAAGGCTGATGATGACATCATCTTAAGAATGTGTCATGAGAGTTCCATTTATTGAGAACGGAGATGAAGGACGTTTGGTTAGAAGTTTCTGTGCAAAACGTCGATTAAATGGTCTAACCGTTTAAGAACATGACGGAAGTGAGTTGTTTGTAGTCGCATCGACTTTCAATATGGTTAGTTAAATTGTTAAACGTTGTTAGCAGGTGGTTGTTGGTGTACTGAGTCAAATGCACTGAAGTGGTGAAGTGACAGCAGTGGGGTAAGGGTTACTGGATCAGTGAATTTGAGTGAGAATGTTTGTGGATGGTCAAGCTTCAACCTGCAACCAAAGTCGTCTGTTATGACACTTGGTTTCCTCTAGGGCAATTAACTGAGCTTGATGGCATGAGAATCAGTGCACTCACTGGCAGTGGTTTAATCAAGTATTGTAACCCAAGGTGTACTTAGTCGTGTTTGGGGTTCATAAGTTACATCCACTGTAGTGACATACAATATTCTCAATTTTGATATGAAGAGTAGGAGTAGGATCTGAGAGAATCAAATCTTGGTGTAAGTTAATGAAATCCTGAAAGGATTAAAGTAGAGTTGGCATTGCTATGGCCATTGGTCATTTGAGTAGTGACCCTACTTGTCAGGAATTATTGACATAGCGACAGATCTTGGCGCCACAAGTGTAGAGTAGTAGCAAGAAAAATCATTGGAGGTGACCCTCAAAATTGTCAACATTTCGGTGAGTGTGAAATGCGGTGGAACTAGGAAAGGTCTTCCTTGTTGGCTCAAAAAGGTATTATAAGTCAAGGTTTTGGAAACCAATTTATTACAAGAGCAGTAAGGTATGTTGCTAAGTGGAGCGACATCTTATTAGGAATCGTGGAGTGTTGAAGGAGTGTTGAAGCCACGTCCAGATTAAGTGATGATCTGAGGAGATGTTAACGTGTGCAATAGATCTTGTAATCTAGGATCTTAGGTTGTAGTTGATTCCTTGTGCACATAAGTAGTCGTTCATTTTGAATCTTACCGAATAGAAGATGCGGTGGATGGTAAACTTGCAGAGCATGGGGGACAGTTTTGTTGGAAACTATCTAGTTATGCGAGTTGACCCTGTGATGTTCACGCGCCCAGTGCGGTGATGACATTTGTTAATTTGTGCCTAGATAACTAGATGCTTGGTGATCAATGTGGTTAAGATCGGTGTGGAATTAATTTTCGAGGCTTGATCAGGGGTTACTTTGGGTGTGCACCAGTGGCACTAAATTTTATGTAGATGTCCGGTCTGGTTAAATGTCCAAATTCGTCGGTTGTTACCAGACGATTTGGTGATGGAGGCATATGGGAAGGAAATATCCTTGTTGAACGGGTAAGTTCTGGAATTCTTTTAATGGTAAGTTAATCCCAGATTGTGATGCGGATATTGTTTAATAGACGCATAGTGTTGGTTGAAGTGCAAGTTCTGCACTATGCGTCATTCCAAATCTAAGGAAAGAGATAGGGAGATCAGTGGCACCTCACCTAAGAGTAGTACGGTTTTGTATTACCAGTTGTAAAGTACGCTGTGACCCCACAAGGTGATAATTGAGTTAGCGACTCTAATGTTTGGCTTGTGAGTAAAGAGGTTAGGATTGGTGTTGTCAGAATAGTTACGTGAGCAGTACGTAGCCTGACAATTTGTCTTCATGCGAGGAGTAAGTATTGTTGGACCTCGATGTCAGGAGCTCTTGTATCTCCCTGATTTAAAGGCTATAGTTTTGGTTTTTACGCTAAATGTCATGGAAAATCGTGTCCTGTGTGTACAAGTGGTTTGAGTAATGAGAGAGTAAGGGAAGACAATTACTCTACAACAGGACAACTTGACCGAATAATTTATAGAAAGCGTAAACCAGATCAGGGAGCCTGGTTCAAATGAGGTGATGGTTCGTGTAACACAAGTCGTCATGGTTTTCTTGGGGACTTGTTGTCATTGGTGTTGACTCCACGTTGTATTGTGTTACCAGAGGATTTAAATCCATTAGTGACATCGGACCCTACTCCTCAGGCGTGGTAATCATTTCCTGCATAGGGAATGTGGGAGCTGATATCTAAGTTCAACGAAAGATTACGAGTAATCTTGAAGAAATTTTACTCACGGCAAGCAAGTGGTTTTGGATCAGATGAGTATTAGCGGTATTGTGACGACGTCACATGCGGTTGGTAAGGACAATTGTTGGTGTTTGTTTGGCTAAACGAGAAGGGATAGGAGTTTGGTTACTGGTCGAAGTTTTAGTGTTGTGCAGTTGGATTTTCAAGGATATGATTATAATCCGGTTTAGGCAACATGGAATTGTTGCCAAAGGATGTTTTCAGCGAATGACAGAATTTGTCATCTTTTCGTGGAAAACATTAGTGACTTTCGCGAGGATTACAGTTGGTGGATCAGTGTTAGGCAGAGTAGTATCCCACCTCATAAATGCGATGGAGTACAGTAAGAATTCGGTGATTCAGTTAATGAATGATTCAAGGGAAAATCATTGTGATCCACGTTAAGATTTCAGAGGCTTTAGTTTTGACCCGAGAAGAGTGGTCGAATGTGTCGAGTGGTGTAATTGGAATTTCGAGGACGAAATTTTTATAAGGTGGGGAGAATTGTCACACCCCGAATCTTTTGAAGTTAATAAAAGTTACCTTTCACAGAGATTCACGAGTTACCGAGGACTTTTAATTGCGATCGGTAATTCGATAAGTTATCGCTCGAGTTAATTATCGAGTTTTTCTACGTTCTCCAAATACCTGATTTGATGACTCGATGTTGTAGTACGTGTCGACACGAGTCACCCGGTATTTTCGGAGCTTCCAGCTAATTTCTGTGAATTTCTGAAGTCTATGGTAATTTTGGATTACTATTCCGGTAAAAAGGAGTTTTACTATTCAACCTTTTTACTTTTCACCTTCTTTAAATCTAGACCGTCAGATCGTTAGAGTTTTAATCTCTGCCGTCCGTGTACTCTATATAAAGGGGAGATCGGTCAACCCGGTCAAAGAAAACCAAACTCGGGTCAACCGAGTCTCCTCCCCTCTCTCTCGACGTCGCTTCCTCCCCGGCGTTCTTCGCTCGACCCAGCCACGTCTAGCTGCCTCCTCACCGGCGCACCACCACCAAAACATCCATCATCCTCCCCTTGACAAAACCCCTGTCGAAATTTCCTCGATTAGTGTTGCAGGGAGGAGATCGGAGGAGGAGGATGAGCGACTGTGTTCGCCGTTTTCCGGCGACTCAGGTGGTGAATCAACGGTTGGAGGTGATTTTCTTGTTTCTCTTTTCCTCTTCTTCATTTCCTTGTACCTAATCCTTGATTTGAAGCCCTAATCGGGAAATCCCCATTTTTACTGTTTCCGGGTTTCTCATCTCCCTCTTCCGGCGATCTGTTCTGGTGAGCTTCTCAAGCTCAGGCGAGCTGCAGGGCAGCTGCTGGTGGTTGGACAGAGGCAGAGGTGGATGCTCTGCTTGTGGAGGAAGTAGGCAGCATGGGAGGTTCTGTTGGTGCCTGGCAGCAAGGCAGAGGAGGTACGAGGCGAGTTTGAGTAAGGAGAAGATGCTGGAAGGACCAGTGGGAGTGATGGAAGCTGGTAGGATGGTCAGGCCGAGCCAGAGGCTCTGCCTGGGGAAGCAATTCAGCAAGTAAACAAACCAGAGGTGAGGTTCTGGCTTTTGGCTTGTGTGTTCCACTGTTGTTGACCCTGGCAGCAAGGCAGAGGAGGTACAAGGCGAGTTTGAGTAAGGAGAAGATGCTGGAAGGACCAGTGGGAGTGATGGAAGCTGGTAGGATGGTCAGGCCGAGCCAGAGGCTCTGCCTGGGGAAGCAATTCAGCAAGTAAACAAACCAGAGGTGAGGTTCTGGCTTTTGGCTTGTGTGTTCCACTGTTGTTGATTTGTTGTTGATCTTGTCTTGTGGTTTCATGTCGAGAACTTGGTGATCGAGAAACTGGGAAACTCTGGCGAAATTCCGGCAAGTCACCGGAATCCGACGAAGATTCCGGTGATGCGGTAAAACCGGCTGAATGCCGAAGAGGTAGGAATCGAATTCCTGTTAAGTTTTTAGTTGGGAAGTACTGATAATTCCTAAGTTGAGTAATTACGGAAAGATTGGACGTAAGTAGGAAGTTTCCATTTTGGGAAACTTGCCATTCTAAAGAACACTTGCCATGTTAGGAAACTTTCCCTTTTTGGAAGGTTTCCATTTATGAGATGTTAAATCGGTAAATCGACTCAAGGTTAAATGTATTGATTAATGTGACACGTTGGGTGTCCATAGTAATTCAACGAATTAATACGTGACACCCTAACGTCAAGTTAAAGTAATAAAGGAAAGTTCGGAAGCTGAGTCGGACTTCCGGTAAATTGAGTTAAGAGTCGATAACCGGGAAAGGAAGTCAAAAAAGGTTAAAGTGCCATAAAAAGGAACTTGGTCAACATGTGGTCAAATAGAAGTTCCTGATCAAACTAGGAAAAGACCAAGTCAACGATGGTTTGACTAATATAATGATTTGTTTGTACAGTCCCTGATTGCACGTGAGACGGGCTCGACTACGTGTTAGTTCGAGGGTTTCGCTCGAGGAGCTTTCCGAGCGGGAAGAAGGTCGCAATAGTACTATGAGTGGACCTTTGTTTTAAATTAAATTGCATGCCATATACTTTAATTGATTTCTCCTGCATATATGATTTCCTCCATTTATATGTTTTACGGTGATTTGGGAAAATGAGATTTAAGGATTTTAAAGGCAAACAAGCCGGGAAAGAGGTTCATACCTTTCCTGTGATTTTAAAGGAGTTTTCCCGGGATATGGTTTTATTGATTATCACCGTTTTGGGATTATGGAGGGGGATGATTTTAAAAGGAGAAACTTGGCTCACGGATTTGAAGGGGTTTTCGATTTATTATTCCCACGAGGTTTTACGAAGTTTTACAGGTTTTAAAGGGATTTTTAAAAGGGAAAAGGATATAAGGATTGTATGCTAGCATGGACCCTCTCCAGATGGAGCGGGTACCCTCTCTGGATAGTAGCAGGTTGAGACCCTCTCTGGTGGTAGCTGGTCATTAGACCCTCCTAGATAAAGTAGGTCAGGGACCCTCTCCGGTGGTAGCTGGTCATTAGACCCTCCTGGGTAGAGCAGGTCGGGGACCCTCTTCGGTGGTAGCTGGTCATTAGACCCTCCCGAATAGAGCAGGTCGGTTTTCTCGTGGATGAGGTTAACACCCCACATAATTATTTATATTTGAGCCAAGGGGTTTATTGAATTATTTATTGTCCATGATTTGTTGCATGCGGATTTTCTGAGAAAACTCTAAGGGAGAGCATTAGAGGAAAGTAGAGTTTTTATATTTGATTTTCGTCCACTCACTCTAACGGTTTTCAATGTTTCTCCCCTGGGCCCTTCGTTTTCAAATGCCCTTTGGTGCAGGGTTCTTGAGCGGAGGTCGTGCGCGTACAAGAGTCGAGGCATAGTCGATCAATCCGTTGCTGCTCTCAAATTCTTTAGGGTAATCATCTTAGTATACTGCTCTGACTAACCCAGTTTAGCTATTTAAGTAGGTTAGGGAGCAGGATGCCTTCATGAGTTAGGGATTGTTGTTAGATACTCATGGAAGTGCTGAGTTGGTAGGTAGGAAGGGTTGGCCATTTCAAGGGGGTTTCGGTAAGAAGTTCCCTTGAGGTGGTCCCCGCAGGATTTACTTCGGGTTAAAGGGATTTAACTCGGGGTGGGTCCTGACAATAACTAACACCAAATAGAACACACATAAGTTTTACACAAGAACAAGATGCAATGAAATATGTTTTCTTGAATTCTAATTAATTCCAACTATTTAGACTTCTCATGTAAACTTAGTGCCACAATCGCCTGACACTAAGTTTGTATACGTATCATCCTGTTTAATGCCTACAATCGCCTGACATTAAGACAAAATACACTGATCGAACGAGAGTCATTGGAAACATGGTCCTAGGTATGGCGTCACTCATCCTATTCATCATGCAAATCACGTAACCCTAAAAACCCTTGGTAGTGACTAAGAATCAAGACCTACAATCGCCTGATCTTAACCCTTAGAACACTACGGCATATGAAACTCCCCCCTTAGGAACATCCGTGCACAGACTACCCTTAGGTTCGATTACATGTTCAGGTATGTGATTAATCAATTGAAAACAACAATAACATAAACATACACAACCTATTCTAAATCCAAAACCTAGCATGCATTCTAAATGTTATGCTAACAAACAAGTTTATTAGTAGATCACAAAAAAAGACAAATAACCATGTTCATAACATAAAACCATAAACCAAAATATATATCAATCTTCGAATAAAATACAGTAGAATTACACAAAAACTTGGAGGAATCCATACCAAATCCTACCTAAAGGGTCGGATAGGGCAAGGGTGGTTGGCGGCTGCAAAAGAGTGATTGGCGGCAAGCTTTGTACTTCGGCTGTTTTGATGGGTTTTTGGTAGAGTTGGCTAGCTAAGGTTTTCACAAAATTGAGGACACTAAAATTGATGTACATAGGTCCTATTTATACAGAAAATTTCGAAGAGAAACCCTAGAGAAATCAACTACTTCAAGGAGTCCCATTCCTTATTGAACTTGTAATCCTTTTTAGACTTGGTTTCTTCTTTCTTCTTTGACAAGGATTTCGACTTTGGACCTTGGATTTCTGACTTCTTGGACTCTCCTACATGTTATTGGATCCATGTAGGCCTTATACACAAGTTCTTGGGCTCATAGGCAGCCGAAATCATGGACAAACTCGGCAAGGACAGACTTTCCCGGTTTGACCGGAAAAGCTCCACACTTGGTTGTTTCGGCTGCCATGATGCATTCTTCGAATCTTCTTCTTCAATGCAGCTTCCCATGACTTCATTAAGCTTCTCTTAATTCCTTTGACATGCTTGGGAAGAATTTTGGTGAAGAAACATCCTCCCAAACTCGTGTGACAACTTAGGCAGAAACTGCCCAGTTTTGCAGCTTGACCTCCGTCCATTGTTTTGATCATAACTCCTTCACCTTAACTCCAAATGATGCGATTCAAGAAGATCTGAAAACTAAACTTCCGTAGCTTTCCAATGATATATGGCTTGTCCTCAGATTCCTCCTAGATATTTAGATATGATTTTCCGAAGTTGATGTAGGGTTTCTGTAAATTTCTGCTCGCGGGAGAGATTTCACTCGCGGGAGAGATTTCACTCGCGAGTGAGACTGACCTCCGGCCATTGTTTCCAGCATAACTCCTCCCTCAGAACTTGGATTGCTGCGATTCCAAATGATTTAGAAACTAGACATCCGTAGATTTTCATCCATATATGGCACGTTCCCTGGTTCCTCCTGGATCGTCCTAAGGAAATCTTTGAAGTTGAGTTATGGTTTCTGGAAATTTCTGCTCGGATCAAAATCTTTTGTTTCGGAGTTTCTTCTTTTCCATGGCCTTTCTTGTTGTCTTCCATGAATCCAATCTTCATGATTCTTGTTCTCATATGCTCATTTACATGTCATCTACACATTAAACCAAATTCATCAAAAATGACAATGTAAAGGTATGGTGAATCATAAGAGAAATAACCAAGTCTTATCCAAAATCGGTTTTACAATACTTAAGCACAAATTTCTGTATAAAGACACATATTAACCATTACTCTACAGAAAAACCCTTTTGACTCAATATAAGTAAAAACAACATTACTAAGGAATAAACAAGGTACAAATGAGGGTAAAAACACATTAAAAACATAGCGTAAAACGCACTTATCAATTAGCGTGAGTGGACAAAAATCAAATATGAAAAGGTAAATATCTTTTCATCCATGAGAAGGTCTATTGACCAGCTCTATCGGAGAGGGTCCCATGACCTGCTCTATTCGAGAGGGTCCTTCTGACCAGCTACCACCGAAGATGATCTTGACCGACTCTATCCGGGAGGGTCCTTCTAACCAGCTACCATCGAAGAGGGTCTGACCAGCTACAATCCATAGAGGGTACCAACTCCATCCGGAGAGAGTCCATGCTAGCTAGAAATACATACAAACATATGTACTTGAAAATCCTTAAAAACCTCGGGGTGATTAAATCAAAATCCAAGTCAAAACACCCATGACTTTTCCCCAAATACATTGTATTTAAAACATTTCCAAGCATCCGAATCTGGTTCCCTGACTTTTACTTTAAATCATTAAATCTAAGAGCCAAGTTTCCCCTTTTAAAAATAATCTCCCTCCATAACCCAAGACGGTGATAACAACTTAAAATCATTTTCCGGGAAAATTATTTAAAACTCACTGGATATGTATGAACCTCTTTACCGGCACACTTATCTTTAAAAAATAATAAATCCCCAATTTTTCCAAAATCACCATAAATATCAACATGGAGGAAATTCTCATAAATAAAGGAGAAACTTAATAAAAATATGTTGCATGCATTATATTTAAAATAAAAGTCCACTCACAGACGTTGGCCTTAGCATGACGAAAACCCGAATTTCGCTCAAGCGAAGTCTCCACAACACGAGCCTCTTTAATTTTAATTTTAATTTTAATTTTAATTTTAATTTTAATTTTAATTTCCGAAAGCTAAAATAATAATTTTAAATTGTCTCCACATGTCTCAAATTTTCAATTAAAAATCTCCAACTTTCCCCAATAACTTAGGAGTTCTTAAAACAATTCTTAAACCTTAACCGACAATAATCGATGGTCGGAATAATATTTAATTATCCGCCAATAATACTAAACTTAAAAAATTCCAAAATCTAACCAAAACTCTTAAAAAATTACCAAATTTAAACCATAGACTCCTCTCATTTTAAACTATTTAATGGACATGAAAAACTACTCAAAAGTGGCAGCACCGCCGCCGGCAGAAATTCCGGCGACCTTCAATCGCCACCAAATTTTAACAGTATCTTCGTCTCAACATTTGGAACAACTTTCTAGTTCAACTCGAATGCCAATTCAGCCTCTAAGCTACCCAATTACGTGATGAACAGTGGAACCCAAAATTTTTGAACATAAAACTTCAAATCATAAATTCTTCCTACACACTTTGAATCGAGATACCAAATTCTAAGGGATTATAGTACACATGAAGCCCAAAAATCTATATAAAGAACTCACCAAGAGGTGGCTTGAGGAGAGAGAAATCCGGCCAAATCTGACACTGTGCAGTCGCACCTTTGGAGATCAAGTTCTCCCACATGGCGGCGCTAAGGGGCTACCAACACTCCCAACTTGTAGGTGGGTGTCAAAGTTTCAAGTCCATACCCACCATGCCGGCCAACTCGGCCTGACGGCCGCGCTAGGCGGAGGAGAACTCCAGCGTCTGAAACGGAACTGGAGAGGAGAGAGAGTGACCGGGTGAAAATAATTTTTCACCTCGGTAACTCTTATTTATAGTCATTTTACCGCACAATAACTTTACATTTTTGCTTATAACTTTTACATACAAACTCCGATTTGAGCGTGATATGCGTCCACGAACTTGTATTGACGTCCTCTACAATTTTCATGAAGAAATTTTTCCTAAATTCTCGACTTAACAAAAAGTCAACTTTACGATCATTGTACGGTTAAACGGTAACTTTAAAAGGTAAAAGATAAAAGTAACCAACCGTAAATTAATTCTAGGATCGGGATGTGACAATTGTGGTGATAGGAGCATTTTATGCTACGTTCTTAATATGTTTTTATCCCCATTTATGCTTTGTTTATCCATTATTAGGTTAGTATTTTTAGTTATTTATCATAAGGGTTTTTTTGTAAAGCAATGACTACAATGTGCGTAAAGTAGAGAAAATGTGCATTAATTTGTTAAGAGCTGACTTATGAAGTTACTGTGATGTTTTCTTAGGACTTTGTAAATTTATACATTATCATTACTTGATTAATTTTCTTTAATGTTTAGACGACATGTATATGGACTTAACAGAACAAGAATCGTAGGAATCGAACTTATGAAAGGCAGCAAAAGAAGCATGGAAAGATAAGAGGCCAAAAGCATGAAATCGGAATAAAAACAGAGGATTTCCAGAAATTTTAACTCAACTTCAAAAATTTCCCTAGGACGATCCAGGAAGAACCAGGAGATGTGACATATATGGATAGAAAGCTGCAGATGTCTAGTTTCTAAATCTATTGGAATTGTAGCAATCCAAGATATAAGGAAGGAGTTATGATGGTGACCTGTCAAAAGTTGACCTGTGCAATTAAAAACCCTATCATTGTAGCTTTAGTAAGTAGGGATCGTTCTAACCGGGGACACTAGGGAAGGATTTATATTCTGCAAAACAAATCATTAGTACTTTCAAAAGAATACATGTATAAACATATATACGAAATATTATGGAGGATTTATAGGGTGGTTCGAAACATATAAAGAAAAGAAGCAAAATATTTACATACATTGGTCAATCAATACTCAAGCATAAAACAACATAGCACCGTGAAGAAAGACATGTCACAGATTTCGCAAGTTTAAGAGGTCATATTTGCGTTTTCACAACTTGTAATTAATTCCAACTATTTAGACTTCTCATGTAAACTTAGTGCCTACAATCGCCTGACACTAAGTTTATATATGTGTCATCCTGTTTAATGCCTACAATCGCCTGATATTAAGACAAAATACACTGATCGAACGAGAGTCATTGGAAACATGGTCCTAGGTATGGCGTCACTCATACTATTCATCATGCAAATCTCTCACCCTACCACCCTTGGTAGTGACTAAGAATCAAGACCTACAATCTCCTGATCTTAACCTTAGAACACTACGGCATATGAAACTCCCCCCTAATAGCTAACTTGTCTAGATTCAAGCTAACCTAGAGTTCGATTACGTGTTCAGGTGAGGATTAATCAATTCAAATTATTAATTACGTGAACACAAACAACTTAATCTAAGTCGTCATCCTAACATGCAGTTCTACACGTTACAATTATAAACACAATCACATGAGAATCACAAAGAAGAACATGTAAACATGTTTATAACGTAAAACTGAAAACCAAAACAAACATATATAATTATAACCATCATCCATACAGTAGATAAATACATAAACCTTGAATGTTTTCATACCTAAACCTACCCTAGAAGTCGGCAAGGAATGAAGATGGAATCGGTTGCAGCAAGGAATGCAGTCGGCGGCAAGGGAAACGGTGGCGGCAAGGTTATGCAGTTTCTGTGTAAGGAGGGTTTTTAAGTAGAGCTAGGCTATTCTAAGACTTAGAGCAAATTGAGAGACCCCTAAAACTGATCTATACATGGCCTATTTATACAGAAAACTAAGGGAAAACCCTAGTCTAAGTCGGCAGCTTCAAGGAGTCCCTTTCACACAAGGATAAGTTTTCCTTCTTGTATACAACTTGGTCTCTCTATTTTCTGAATAGGACTCCGATTTGGACCTTGGACCTCTTGATTTTGGACTCCCCTACATGTTGATGGATCAATGTAGGCCTCATTGCACAAGTCTTGGGCTTCTAGGCACCTCCCAAACTCATGTGACAACTTAGGCAGAAACTGCCCAGTTTTTCTGCTTGACCTCCGTCCATTGTTTTGATCATAACTCCCTCATATGAACTCCAATTGATGCGATTCCAGCTGATTTGAAAACTAGACACGCACAGATTTCCAACGGTGTATGGCTCGTCCTCCGATTCATCTTGGATCTCCAGATATAAGCTTCCAAAGTTGATGGAGGGTTTCTGGAACTTTCTGCTCGGATCAAAATGCAATGTTTCGGAGTTCTTTTCCGTGGCTTCTCTTGTTGTCTTCCATGAGTCCAATCTTTATGATTCTTGATATAATATGTCCATATACATGTCATCTACACATTAAACCAAATTCATCAAAAAATGACAATGTAAAGGTACGGTGAATCATAAGAGAAATACCCAAGTGTTTGTCCAGAAACGGTTTTACAACACTTAAGCACAAATTCTTGTATAAATGCACGTAATAGCCATTGCTCTACAGAAAAACTCTTTTGACTTCAAAATAAGTAAAAACGACATTACTAAGGAATAAACCAAGTATAAATGAGGGTAAAAACACATTAAAATCATGGCGTAAAACACACTTATCCGATGGAAACAATGGCCGAAGGTCAGTCTGCTGGAAACAAGACAGATTTTGCTGAAGTTGTCTATCAAGTTCGTGAGTGTGTTTCTTCACCAAAGTATTTCCCAAGCATGCCAAATGATTGATGAGGAGCTTAATGAAGATATGAGAAGTTGTTTAGAAGAAGAATAATAGAAGAAACCACAAGGAGAAGCCGAAAACAGCAACTAGGAAAGTTCTCCCGGTCAAAAAGGATAACTTGTTCTACCGAGCCTATGGATGAGATTCGGCTGTCCTATGAAGCCCAAAACGTGTAAGGGAGTCCTTCATTGATCCCTTAACATGTAGGGGAGTCCAAAATTCAGAAATAAGTCCATGGAGAATTATCCAAGTCAGCTATTGAAGAAGTCATAGTCTAGTGCAACAAGGAAAAGTAAGAAGCCCAATCCGATATGGACAAGAAATTGCAGCCGAATTTTCTAGGGTTTTCTCCCTACAAATACACATGTAATAGTTCAGTTTAGTGTGTCAATCTATCTAAGCCATAGTATAGTCAAGTTCTACCCAAAAACCCGTACAAAAAACAACAAACCAGCCGCATCATCTCCACCGAACTGCCGCCGCTGCCGCCGATCACCATCTCTACCCTAGCCAATCGATTTAGGTTTTGGTATGAGTTTGCTATTGGTTTTGTTGTATAATTTTCTGTATGAACAATACTTTAACTTTTATATATATTTTCTCGATTTTCGGTTTTATGCATAGCATGTGTTGATAAGTTTTTCTTTGTGATCTCCTTAATACCGTGTGTAATATGTAACGATTGATACATGTTTTAGTTTCATAATATAGTCTAAGTTGCTATGTGTTCTTATGTTTTTGATGTGTTAGTTGATTAGTCATCACCTGATCATGTAATCGAACCTAAAGATAGTCTAGGCTAAGACGTTTCTAAGGGGGGAGTTTAATAAGCCGTAGTAATCTAGGATCAAGTTAGGCATACTTGATAGTTTGATTCTAGGTGCTGCAAAGTGTTGTTAGGGTGAGTGACTTGCATGCTAATAGGATGAGTGACGCATATCGTGTAATCCGGATTGTGTTTGCACTATTCATTTATCCGGATTGTGTTTGCACTATTTATTTTGCATTCAATCATGCTTGTGTTTTATTGTTTTACATATCGTGTGCATATTGCATTTTTGTGTTGTTTGTTTTTCATTCATGCCGTGTGTTTTATGTTCTAGCATAGTTTCTTTTTAATGTTTGTTTTTACTTAGTTTATGACGATGCTAACTTGATCTTTGGTCAATTGTGCCCGTTTAATTTTGCAGGAACATATGAATGAACAATTATGACACGTGGATAAGAGACATCAACAACAGACTTAGGCGTGTCAGAGAAGAATACAATTGACATTCCATCGACATCACATCAGACTTCACCAAATTCATCACCACCACATTCGCCAGTCCCTTCATCATCATCTTGTGAATCATCATCAGAAATTCACGAGAACCCTACTTTTGAAACTATTAGAATGACTTCATTAAGGGAAGAAAATGGTCAAGTCAAAGGAACAGGGTAAGGCTATAACATCCCGTACCTAAGAGTTACCTTTTCATAGAGGTTTACGAGTTACCGAGGACTCTTAACTACGATCGGTAATTTGATAAGTTCTCGCTCGAGTTAATTTTTGAGTTTTTCTAAACTCTTCAAATATCTGATTAAATAACTCAATGTTGTAGTACGTGTCGACACGAGTCTCCCGGTATTTTTAGAATATTTTTCGGAGCTTCCATCTATTTCCTACGAATTTCCAAAGTCCATGGTAATTTCTAAATTACAATTTTCTGATTTTAAAACCCAACTTTTAATCTTGGCCCTTGATCTTCATCCTTTATTGTGAGCCATTGGATCCATGTTTTTAACCCAAAATTATCTCCTCTTTTCTCTCATTCTGTCTAGAGAAGAGAGAGAGAGGCAGAGAGACCGAGAGGGACGACTGAGGCAGTCGCGCCGTCCAGCCACCGTCGTCGCCACGTCAGGCCGCGCCTGGCGGTAGCGCCACCACCGTTGAACTCACCTTACTCTCCTCTCTCTACCCATACCCACCAATCTGACATTCACTCACTCTCTTCTCTGTTTTCAAAAGTCAACCTTTCGCCCCAAATCGGTTCTTCCTCCGATTCATCCTTCTCCGGCGAGCTCGAGTCTTTCCAAGGTGAATCCATCCCTTTTCCTTCAATTTCGAGCTCGATTAATCCTTGCTTTTTAGTTTTATGCCCAATCTCTTATTCTTCTCTTCTTTCTGGGTTCTGCTCCTCCGAGAGCCCTCCCCTTTCGTTTTGGAACCGCTTCCCGGTCACGGTGGCCTGCATGCCTGAGGAGGAAGGAGCCAAGCCGTTGTTCAGACTAACAGAAGCTTGGAGAGGCAGGAGACTGTGAGTTAGGACTCAACAGAGAAGAGGTAGTGTCGACAGAGAGGTGTTGGACGAGCTAGGTGTGTTCTGGTGCAGTGTTGGGGCAGCTGCAGTGGTGTTGGGGCAAAAGCAGAGGGTAAGGTTTTTCCCCCTCTTTGAACTGTGGAATTTAGTTGCTACTGTGCTGTTGGTTAAAGGTTGTTTTGATTGTTGTTGGAGATTATTCTGATGTTTTGTTGTCTTGTTGTCGAGAACTTGGTAATCGGAGAAACGAGGAAGCTATGGCGGATTTTCGGTAAGTTGACCGGAATCCGGCAGAGGATTCCGGTAAGTTACCGGAATCCGGTAACGATTCTGACGGCAGTAAATCCGGCTGAAATGCCGAGGTAGTCTTCGATCCCTTTAAATGTGTTGTTTCTGTTTAATAGAGTTAAAGTGTCGTAAATCAGAATTTACGTAAGGAAACGTGTAAAAACGGAAACTAACCGTAATTTGGGAACCTTCCATTTTAGGAAACCTTCTATGTTTGGAAACCTGCTAAATTGGGAAAATTTCCATTTTGGAAAAGTTACATTTTCAGAAAAATGGTTAGAGAATTGAAGTTCAATGAAGTTTGACACTTTTTGGTTAAATTGGTAAAGTGTTAAATTGTTATTGGAAAATGATAACTGGAATTTCTGAGAAAATGTCAAGTTGACCATGTTAAGTAAAGTTGGTGTTTCACGTAAATCGGTAAATCGACTCAAGGTTAAATATATTGATTAATGTGACACGTGTGGTGTCCATAGTAATTCAACGAATTATTATGTGACACCCTAACGTCAAGTTAAAGTGGTAAAGGAAAGTTCGGAAGCTAAGTCGGACTTCAGGTAAATTGAGTTAAGAGTCGATAACCGGGAAAGAAAGTCAAAAAGGTTAAAGTGCCATAAAAAGGAACTTGGTCAACACGTGGTCAAATAGGATTTCCTGGTCAAACTAGGAAAAGACCAAGTCAACGATGGTATGACTAATATATTGATGTATTTGTACAGTCTCTGGTCGAACGTGAGACGGGCTTGACTACGAGGTTAGTTCGAGGTTTACGCTCGAGGTGCTTTCCGAGCAGGAAGGGAGTCGCAATCAGTGCAGTGAGTGGACCTTTGCTTTTAAATTAAATTGCATGTCATAGACTTTAATTGGTTTCTCTTGCATATATTATTTCCTCCATTTATGTTTTACGGTGGTTGTTGGGAAAATGGGATTTAATGATTTTAAAGATAAATGAGCCAAGAAAGAGGTTCCTACCTTTCCCGTGATTTTAAAGGATTTTTCCGGGTTATGACTTTATGATTATCACCGGTTTGGGATTATGGAGAGGGACGTTTTAAAAAGAAGAAACTTGGCTCTTGGATTTAAAGGGGTTTAAAGTAAAGGCAGAGAACCGGTTTTGGGTTCCTGGAAAGGTTTTTAAATCCATTGTATTTGGGGTAAAGTCAGGGTGATTTGACTTGGTTTTCGGATTATTTTTCCCACGAGGGTTTAAAGGATTTTTAAAAGAAAAAGGATATAAGTATTGCATGCTAGCATGGACCCTCTCCGGTGGTAGCTGGTCATTAGACCCTCTCGGATAGAGCAGGTCGGGGACCCTCTTCGGTGGTAGCTGGTCAATAGACCCTCCCGAATAGAGCAGGTCAGTTTTCTCGTGGATGAGGTTAATACCCCACACAATTATTTATATTGAGCCAAGGGAGTTTTAATGATTTAATGATCTATTGTCTATGAGGTGCGTGCATAAGGTTTTCGTAGAAAACTCTAAGGGAGAACATTAAAGGATAGTAGAGTTTTTATATTTGATTTTCGTCCACTCACTCTAACAGTTTTCAATGTTTCTCCCTTGAGCCCGTCTTTTTCAAATGCCCAGTGGTGCAGGGTTCTTGAACGGAGGTCGCACGCTTACAAGAGTCGAGGCATAGTCGATCATTCCATTGCTGCTTGAAATTCATTAGGGTAATCTTCTATGTAGACTGCTCTGACTAACCGAGTTTAGCTAGTTAAGTAGGTTAGGGAGCAGGATTGTTTATAAATACTCATGGAAGTGCTGAGTTGGTATATAGGAAGGGTTGTCCATTTCAAGGGGGTTTCGGTAAGAAGTTCCCTTGAGGTGGTCCCTGCAGGATTTACTTCGGTTTAAATGGGTTTAACTCAGGGTGGGTCTTGACAAAGGCTGAATAACATTACTTATCCAACTGTAGCAGCAGGAAAATCGGCTGACTTTGAAATGAGAGGTGGTTTCTTCCACCAATTGCCAAAGTTTCATGGACTTAGTGGAGAAGGTCTGAACCATCATCTGCAACAGTTTGAATTTTGTTGTGACACCATGTGTTCTAGGGGTGCCAATTTGCAACTAGTCAAGATGAAGGCGTTTCCGTTTTCACATGAGGACAGAGCCAGAACATGGTTCTTTGCAATGTCAGCTGGACGGATCATGTCATGGGCAACAATGATGAAAGAGTTTCTCCTTATGTATTATCCATAATCTAGAGTGACACTGATCAGAAAGGAGATTACTTCAATTAAGCAAGACATGGATGAAGCTTTCGATGTGTACTATGAGAGGTACAAGGCTTTGGTTGCTTCGTGTCCTAACCATGGGATACGTGAGGGACTTCTGCTTCAGTACTTTTATGAGGGACTACGCCTTATGGAACGCCAATTCCTTGATTCTGCAGCTGGAGGTTCGTTGATAGAGAAAAGCAGAGAAGAAGCCAGTAACTTGTTGGAGATACGTGCTACAAACAATCAACAATTTGGTTCAGTTTCAACAAGGCGTGTTAATGAGGCAAACACTTATGGTGAGTCAAGTGCCATAACCGAGTTTAAAGAAGATTTGAACAAGTTGACTCTGATGGTGTCGAATCTAGCCAAAAGCAGAGGAGTGCAAGTCTATGAAGTGTGTAGTATGGAAGGATATGCGTCTGAACTGTGCAATCAAGTTGAGAACAGTTTTGAGGAGATCAATTACGTGGGATATGGACAACAGCTCGGCAACTTCCAAGGTCAAGGAAGTCAGACACGTTTTCAAAACTTCAATCCAAGAGCCAATGACCTAAACTTTCGTTGGAGCAACAACAACAATGTGTTGAATCCTCAACCATGCACACAAGGGCAGCAACCAGGAGGATTTCCGGCATGACCTCAAGACAATTACATGCCTAGGCTGTACCAACCCATGTACGACAAGGAGGACAACCAAGTGGTGGAAGTAACTAAGATGAAATCTTCAAGAACATTGCCACTTCGACACAATCTTTGTTGACCACAACTCAGACCAACACCAAGGACATTGCATGGATGTCTAAGGATATTACATAATTGAAGACTCAGATGGGTCAAGTTGTGGATTTTATGGGAAGATTTAATGAGCAAGGAAGGTTGTCAGGAGGCGTGATCAAGAACCCTAAGAATGAGAAAGCGCAAGTCATTGTAACAAGAAGTGGGACGACATTGATGCCGCCACCTCCTAAGCCTAAAACCACAAAGGGACTTAGAGCCGAGCATGAGCATGAGGATGCCGAGCATGAACTTGGCACACATCAAGGTCAAGTTAAGCATAGCAATATGAGGAACAAAGGAGTTGAGCCAAACAGGGCAGACTTGGAAGCAATGAAGAAAAGGGACATGGAAAAAGACCCTGCTACATCCAAGAAGGAGAATGTGCCGAATTCTAAGGCATAAAAAGGTAAAAATTCTAACTCTAGTGATTTAGTTTCAACTAATCAATCTTCTTCTCTACCGTTTCCTTCTAGGTTCACTAAAAGCAAAAAAGATAAATCCGACGAAGAAGTGTTGAAAGTTTTCAAGAAGGTAAATGTGAACCTTCCCATGTTAGAGTGCATCAAGCAAGTACCAAAGTATGCGAAATTCCTTAAGGAACTTTGCACAACAAGAAGACACACAAGGGAAACAAGTGGTAAGCATGAGTGAGACAGTCTCTGCCGTCATCCAGAGGAAGATGCCGCCAAAGATGAAGGATACAGGGAGTTTTTTCAGACGAGTAGTTGTTTCGGTTAGAAGCCAGAGAACCTTGGTATGCCTATTTGGTTAATTTTATAGTGTCAAGAACATTTCCATCATCAATGCCGAACCATACCAAGGTGAAGATCAAGAAGGATGCTCGAAATTATATATGGGATGCGCCATATATGTGGAGGCAATGTGGGGACCAGGACATTTGACGTTGTATTCCAGAAGAAGAGCATAAATCAATCTTGGATTTTTGTTACAAGGAGACGTGTGGATGACATTTTGGACCAAAAAGAACAGCTAGGAAGGTGTCGGAAGCCGGATTCTATTGGCCAACGTTATTCAGTGATGTGTATGTGACATGTGCTTCATGTGATCGTTGCGAAAGAACAGGTAACTTGACCTGTCAGAAGTTGACTTGCAATTTAAAACCCTATCATTGTAGTGTTATAAGTAAGGTATCGTTCTAGCTGGGGACACTAGGGAAGAATTATTATTCTGCAAAATTAAAACGTTAGAAATATTCACACATATAAACATATTTACATCGAAATATATGAGATTTGAGAATTTGTTCGAAACATGAAGAAAACATAACAGAAATATCTACAAGGTCGGTCGATCATTACTCAAGCACGAATTATAGCAAACACCGATTAGAAAACACATAAGTTTTATGAAAGATCAAGTTATTATGTTTATGTTAACATAGATGCAAATTAATTCCAACTTTTTATGACTTCTCATGTAACTTAGAACTTACGACGCGCATCATCTTAAGTTTATGTGTCATCTTGTTTAATGCTTACGACGCGCATCACATTAACACAAAATACACTTACCGTTCACGAGTTGTTGGAGACATGATCCTAGGTATGTCGTCACTCATCCTATTAGCATGTAAATCACTTACCCTACCACCCTATGCAGCAACTAGAATCGAGAGCCCGACGCGGTGAACTCAACCCTAGATTACTACGACATATTAAACTCCCCCCTTTGAAACATCCGTGCACAAGACTATCTTTAGGTTCGATTATGTGATCAGGTAAGCAATTAATCAATTCGACATCTACTAAACACACAAACAAAAACAACTTAATCTAAATCATAATCCTAACATGCAATCTAAATCGTTACACAACAAACATATTCATGTGCAAATCACAAAGAAGAGTTCATAAACATGCTTATTATGCGAAACCAAAAACCAAAACATATATATCATAAAGAACTGTTTTACACAGAAAATTATTACACAAAACCATGAAGGATTTCATGCTTAACTTACTTATACAGATCGGTAAGGATGAAAGGATGATTTGGTGAAAGATGGCAATCGGCAGTGGATGAGAATGGTGGCGGCACAGCTTGTGTTTTTCTGTTTTTAAGGGTTTTTGGGTAGAGTAAGGCTATACTATGGTTTTTGAGCAATTGAAAGACCCTAAAACTGATCTATACATGGCCTATTTATATATAAAACAAAGGGAAAACCCTAGTCTAAGTCGGCAGCTTAAAGGAGTCCCGGTTCCACAAGGATAAGTTTTCCTTCTTGTATACAACTTGGACTTCTCTTTATTTTCTGAATAGGACTCCGACTTGGACCTTGGACCTCTTGATTTTGAACTCCCCTACATGTTGATGGATCAATGTAGGCCTCATTGCACAAGTCTTGGGCTTCTAGGCAGCCGATTTTATGGACAAACTTGGCAAGGACAGACTTTCCCGGTTTGACCGGGAAAGCTCCTTACTTAGCTATTTCGGCTGCCATGATGCTTTCTTCAAGTTTACTTCTCCAATGCAGCTTCCCATGACTTCATTAGGTCCCTTTTAAGTTCTTTGACATGCTTGAGAAGAATTTTGGTGAAGAAACATCCTCCCAAACTCGTGTGACAACTATGGCAAAAACTGCCTAGTTTTGCAGCTTGACCTCCGTCCATTGCTTTGAACGTATCTCCCTCATCTGAACCCCAATTGCTGCGATTCAAGAAGATCGGAAAACTAGACTTCCGTAGCTTTCCAATGATATATGGCTCGTCCTCCGATTCCTCCTGGATCGTCAGATATGAAATTCCAAACTTGATGTAGGGTTTCTGGAACTTTCTGCTCGGATCAAAATGCAATGTTTCGGAGTTCTTTTCCGTGGCTTCTCTTGTTGTCTTCCATGAGTCCAATCTTTATGATTCTTGATATAATATGTCCATATACATGTCATCTACACATTAAACCAAATTCATCAAAAATGACAATGTAAAGGTACGGTGAATCATAAGAGAAATACCCAAGTGTTTGTCCAAAAACGGTTTTACAACACTTAAGCACAAATTTCTGTATAAATGCACGTAATAGCCATTGCTCTACAGAAAAACCCTTTTGACTCAAAATAAGTAAAAACGACATTACTAAGGAATAAACCAAGTATAAATGAGGGTAAAAACACATTAAAATCATGGCGTAAACACACACTTATCATAACTTAGGTAAGAGAGATCAAATGCCCTTAAACCCTATTATGGTTGTTGAAATTTTTGATGTTTGGGGTATTGATTTCATGGGTTCCTTTCCTTCATCTAAAGGCTTTCTTTATATATTATTGGCTGTTGATTATGTTTCGAAATTGGTGGAAGAAAAAGTCACCAAGACTAATGATTCTAAAGTTGTTGCAGAGTTTTTTAGAACTAACATTTATTCTAGGTTTGGAGTTCCAAGAGTTCTGGTAAGCGATGGTGGATCTCACTTCTATAACCAGACCATTGAGGCTTTGCTCAAGATATATGGAGTCACTCATATGGTTTCAACACCATATCACCCTCAGACAAGTGGCATGTCTGAAATTTCTAACAGAGAGATTAAGCAGATATTGGAGAAGATTGTAGGACCTACAAGGAAAGATTGGAGTGATCGATTGAACGATGCACTGTGGGCTTACAGGACTGCGTTCAAGACACCTATAGGGACGTCACCTTTCAGGTTGTTATACGGTAAAGCTTGCCATCTGCCAGTAGAGTTGGAGCACAGAGCCTAGTGGGCGGTTAAAAAGTTTAACGTGGACAAAGACGAGGCTGGATTGCATAGGAAGCTGTAGATTTGTGAGCTGGAAGAGATAAGAAATGACGCCTATGAGTCCGCCATGATTTATAAAGCTAAAACGAAGGTTTATCATGACAAGATGATAAGAGGGAAGAACTTTGAAATAGGACAACAAGTCCTTTTGTTCAATTCAAGAATTAAACTTTTTCCAGGTAAACTTCGTTCTCGTTGGGAAGGTACATTTGTTATTACTAATGTGTTTTTTTATAGTGCAGTTGAGATTCAGAGCTTAGCAGATTAATTTAAGGTGAATGGTCATCGCCTTAAACCTTATTATGACACATTCAAACCGCATGATGTGGAGGGGCAATTCGTGAAGGAGCCACCACCACGGTATGGAGAGTGATGCCATTATCAAGAAGAGAAGAAGTCTAGGCTGACAGACTTAAAACATTAAGCGCTGCATGAGAGGGAACTCATTTCAACCGTAGAGGTGGATGAGCCATCAACGAGTGTTTGAATATTTCCTATCCCTTTACTTTTATTGGTTGAATTGTATATGTGTTTGTTATGTGACTTAGACACATGCTTAGGAAATTATGACATGAGTTTGGGTTTTACATTGAGGACAATGTAATTTTCTAAGTGTGGGGTAGAGGGTTTACATAATATCATGTATGTTTGAGTCATTTAATTATAGTTTCGAGTCATAAAAAGAAAACCAAAGAAAAAAAATTCAAAAATTAGAAAATCGGTTCCACAAAAAAATTTCGATTTATGTTGTGTGTGTTTTTGTTTTTTTTGTCTGAGTCTTAGGATATACCCTTAAAAGTGTATGATGATTTTATCTTTAATGCATAATTAATAGTTTAACATTTATTTTTAGAAACTGCAAGTTTCATATATGTGTGAATTCGTATGAATATTTAAGGCTTGATTGATTATGAAGTATGCATGTTTGGTTAATTTGCTACGACATAACCTACGTGAGCTTTTGAGCCTAAAAACTTTCTTTCTTGAGTGAATTATGTGCCGATTTTTGTCTATATTTTTTCTGAAAAAAATCACTATTATTTTCAAGACCTCATTATTATTTGCATATTCAATGACTACGTGCTATAACTTTTTTGGACTCTAGAATTTACTAGAACTTGCTCATGTGATTTTTAAAAATTTATAATCATAACATGTCTTGATTTTGAATATGATTGAATTTAATCTCTTTAGGATTACCACCATAGCCAAATAAAGCTTATGCTTATTTTGTGTCCGTCGTGATACATAAATTATCCTCACTCCAGTAATGGGTAATATCCTCAAATTTCGAGTCTATGGAGTACGAACAATGGTGTATGGAGGATAAAGATCTGATGTAATTTTATCGAAGTCCTAAGAAGGATAAAGAATTGATAGTAATGATGTAATCAAGGGCCAATTAATTAGTGACCTTACTTGATCTGGATTTCGATTTGGCGACAAATCGTAGAGCCTCTTGTATTGAGTGGTGGTAAGAGAGTCACGAGAAGTTGTTTATTAAAATGATGGCATTTTGGTGGTTATGTTTTGCAGTGATTTCAGGAAGGGAGTTTCCCTGATGATTCAGAATGTTTTTCTTCTTTACAGTTTATAATTGGTAACCAGATTGCCAAAAGAGCGGCGATCTCTATGGCTATCATTGAGTGGTGAGACCACTTACTCATCTCGGTATAACCTGAGAGGTCATCGCTTGTGTTCCTCAGCTAGTATTAGGGTAATTGGCTGAAATCATTCTGTGGATGTGTGATATTTCCTATGGGTTAGAACTGAGTTACTAACAAGAATTACAAAGGTGTTGACTTCATAATTAAAAAAATTTGAGATTTTAGATGTTTTGTTATGTTCCCGAGGAGGGAGCAGACTTGACTATAGTGCGGAAGACAGAGGTCATAGATAATTAAGTGGCCATTATGTGTGAATCAGAATCCGACTAGGTGATAAATCTTGAGCCACAAGTATTTAAGTGTAGTGGGAGAGTTGTGAAGTGTGGTTTATTAGTTGTTGAGTATGAACTGTGGGAGCATTGAATATGAGTCGTTGGAACAGATGTTGACTCAAGAAGTGTTATGAGTCAAGGGTTATAAGAGATTTAATATTAAAGGTGGCAAATTTACCGCTATGTAGGGCGGTGATCTTTTAGGGATTGTATTGGGGTGATATCCTATACTGATCCAAGGATGACCTGTGAGGTCAGTGTTATTTGCGGATGTGGTCATCAATATCGTTATGGTCCTGGTTATGGTTTCAATTGGATTATTAATAATGTTGGTGATGTACATGACTTTTGAGTTCAAAGTTAGAATTTGGTTTCCTCTCGAGCTAGAGCCGAGAGTGGACACGAAATTTGACTTTTGTTAAGGTATCAGACTTGGATGATGGTAAAACCTAGTTTGTTTTTATGGTTCCCGAATGGAAACTGTTTGAACTTTTGAAAAGTGATTTTGTGTTCATCGCACGTGCAGTGCTGTAGGACTTTCAGGCTAGAAATTTTATTGTGCGAAGCAGTGGCACCAGAGAGGTGTATGTGATTCAAGTATCTGACGTCTATTATTAATCGGTTGTCGAAATTATTATTAGTAATGGAAGTAGGAAGAGAAGTGCCACTTGAAGTAAAAGAAAGCTGGTGGTTGTCCAGGCTTAGTGATGCTGGTAATGTTAATGAGTTCGTTGGAGTTGTGACTTTAATGACGTGTTCTCTTCTTCATAATTTCAGCTTAAGTTCGGATTCACATTTGTGCATCACTCAAGGCTTAGCATCGAGGATGATGAGACCCGTGGTGTCTCGTCGAGCGAGTTAGGTGACTCGCTGATTCCCAGTGTAAATTATTTTAATGCCTTGATGTTATTGGCTTGAGTAGCAGAGAAACAAGGAGTAATATTGACTTCTCGAGATTGCATTAGTTGACTATTTTTGTTTGGAGATGTCAACTGAGCCTTATGCGTATGGTTTTGATGGAGAAGTGGGGATCCAGACTCATTTTATTAGAGTTAACGTTAGAAAGGGTTTAACGTAGTTTTGCGTTAAATTTTCTTTGAGGAGTAAATATTTTGAGTACTTATGTCTACAGAATCAAATATTTTGGATGCAATAATTGTCTTCATGCGAGGAGTCAGTATTGTTGGGTCTTGATGTCAGGAGCTTTTGGATCTCCTTGATTTAAGGGCTATGGTTTTGGGTTTTACGCAAAAATTCATGGCAATTCACGTCCTGTGTGTGTAAGTGGGTTGAGTAAGAATAGGTCAAGGAATGACAATTACTCTACAACAGGACAACTTGACAGAATGGTTACTAGAAAGCGAAAATCAGATCAGGGAGCTTAGTTCAAATGAGGATATGGTTATAATCCAGTTTAGGCAACAGAGAATTGTTGCCAAATGATGTTTTCAGCGTGTGACAGAATTTATAATCTTTTGGTGAAAAACAATAGTGATTCTCGCGAGGATTACAGTTGGTGGATCAGCATAGGCAGTGTCGTATTCCACCTCATTAATGAGATGGAGTACAGTAAGAATTCGGTGATTCAGTTGATCAATGATTCAAGAGAAAATCATTGTGATTCACGGTAAGACTTCAGACGGTTTAGTTTTGTCCCGAGAAAAGTGGTCGGGTGTCAGAAAAAGAGAAAGTATTGGAGGTTATCATCCACGTAGGAAGGAGTGCTACATTGGCTAGATGTGACATGTGACATGGTTACATGAGTTTGAAGAATATGTTGGGTGTCCTTGGAGTTATAATGGAAGTCTAGTGTCACGTATGTCCATGTGACGTAAATAAGTATATTTCCTTACACCCTATATGAATAGCCTTCGGGTTAGTACTGAAATTGGCTTATAAGAAGGATCGATAAGGATGTTGATCGTGAAGAACAGGTGTTAGGGTTCTGGACAATGCTTTTCGTGAGGTGTCTCTGAAAAGTTCTCAGAAAGAAGTTGATATTGGAGAATAATATCTTTATCTAAGTGGTACTATCCCCCCACTGTGTCGGACTTTGAGTATAGAAATTTCGAGGACGAAATTTTTATAAGGTGGGGAGAATTGTCACACCCCGAATCTTTTGAAGTTAATAAAAGTTACCTTTCACAGAGATTCACGAGTTACCGAGGACTTTTAATTGCGATCGGTAATTCGATAAGTTATCGCTCGAGTTAATTTTCGAGTTTTTAAAAGTACTCCAAATACCTGAATTGACAACTCGATGTGGTAGTACGTGTCGACACGAGTCTCCTGGTATTTTCGAAATATTTTTCGGAGCTTCGGTTTATTTTCTATGAATTTACGAAGTTTCCGGTAATTTTAATTATCAGTCCGGTAAATCAGTTTTACCATTTTACCTTTTATTTTTCACCTTCTTTTGATCTGAACCGTTGGATCTTTTCAAGATTGAATCTGGGCCGTTGATTTCTCTATAAATAGGGAAGAGAGGTTTGACCGAGTCAAACCCCCCATTTCGGTCAACTCGAGCTCGACCGAGCTCTCGTTTTTCCCCCACTGTTCTCCGCCCGGCGCCGGCGACTCCGGCCACCCCAGGCCGGCGGACTACTGTCATTCTCTCCCTCTTCTCTTCCTCTACCTAGCCCAGCCTCCACAACCACCATACACCCACCACAGCTGGAGATCGAGCGAGGGGAAGGCTCGGCTGTTTTCCGGCGAGAACTCACCGTCCAGGCGGCGATTCGGCGCGTGAGAGGTACCGTTCATCTTCTTTTCTCTTCCTCTTCCTTCCCTTGCCTCCTGATGGTTGATTTGAGGCCTTAATCAAAACCTCCATTTCACTGTTGTACTGTTTCTGGGTTTGGACAACAGGTTTCTCGACGAGGTCTGTAGCTCCGGCGACGCTACTCTGAGTTGTTGTTGAAGCTCAGTAGTTGAAGGGAGGAAGAGATGGTGTGAGGTTGAGGCTCAGATGATTTGTGAGCAGGAGAACAGTATGGTGAAGCCGAGAAGGAGGTTTGGAGCAGCTGCTGTTGCTTTAGGGTAGGCAGTGGCAGTGGCAGTAGGGTGGTAGGTTACTGTCGTGGTGGTGATGGAGGGAGTCTAGGGACTAGTGGTGACCGAGGCAGCATGAGGCAGGCAGCTGAGAGGCTGCTGTGGCGTCTCAGGGTGCAGATCTTCGGGGAACAGAGGGTAAGGTTCAGTTAACCTCTTGCCTTGTGACTGCTTCGTGTGTTGAATTTTGTTGTCGAGATGTTGACTTGTTGTTTGGTGTGCTTTGGTCGATAACTTGGTGACGAAGGAAACGGGGAAACTATGGCGAAATTCCAACAAGTTACCGGAATCTGGCGAAGATTCCGGTGATACCGTAAACCGGCAGAATGCCGAAGAGTCTCTGATTGAACGTGAGACGGGCTCGACTACGCGGGTAGTTCGAGGGTTTCGCTCGAGGAGCTTTCCGAGCGGGAAGGTCGCAATAGTACTGTGAGTGGACAGATTATTTTATTTAAATGAATGCATGCCTTAATTACTGATATAATTGCATGGTTTTTATGATTGTTTCGGGGATGATATGTTCCTCGGGTGCTTGGATATTTTATTTGGATTTATGCTTATATGTCGAGGAATAGTTTTATTTATTTGTTTGGGAAGAGTATTTGAGTAAAGTATTGTTGTGAATTTCCTTTATGGGTTGTCCAATGATTATGCTAGCTAGAGTAGCGTGAGGGCGCTACTAGAGCTCTTAGCTCCGACCCTGGTCTGAGAGGACAGACACGCCTGAGATGTCAGGTGGATATTCTAAGGGTTGTCCATCACCATTTACCTAGAGCTCTTAGCTCCGACCCTGGTCTGAGAGGACAGACACGCCTGAGATGTCAGGTGGATATTCTAATGGTTGTCCATCACCATTTACCTAGAGCTCTTAGCTCCGACCCTGGTCTGAGAGGACAGACACGCCTGAGATGTCAGGTGGATATTCTAAGGGTTGTCCATCACCATTTACCTAGAGCTCTTAGCTCCGACCCTGGTCTGAGAGGACAGACACGCCTGAGATGTCAGGTGGATATATTAAGGGTTGTCCATTACCGTTTTATATAGCTAGCATAGCGTGAAGGCGCAACTAGAGCTCTTAGCTCCGACCCTAGTCTGAGAGGTCAGACTTATTGTGTTTGTGAATATTACTCTTCCCATAATCCTTATTGGTTTATATTATCATGCATTTGTGGAAATTTAGTAATTGTGGGCATGCATAAATGTTATTTGAATCATTAAAGTTTTGGGAGAGCATTAAAGGAAATAGAGTTTTTATATTTGATTTTCGTCCACTCACTCTAACAGTTTTTAAATGTTTCTCCCCTGGGCCTTTTGTTTTTAAATGCCCAGTGATGCAGGGTTCTTGAGAGGAGGTCGAGCGCGTACGAGAGTCGAGGCATAGTCGATCATTCCGTTGCTGCTTGAAATTCTTTGGGGAATCATCTCTGTAGACTGCTCTGACTAACCCGGTTTAGCTACTTGTGTAGGAAGGGTTGGCCATTTCAAGGGGGTTTTCGGTAAGAAGTTCCCTTGAGGTGGTCCCCGCAGGATTTACTTCGGGTTAAAGGGGTTTAACCCGGGGTGGGTCCTGTCAATGGTATCAGAGCATTAGGTTATCGTTTCCTGTTACTACCTCATGTACTTGGTAGCACTTAGCGTCTATAGAGTGATGGTCCGACCGCGGCGGATCCATCGGCATTTTATGCTTTGGACGCTTAGTGTTTATTGAGGATATGAGTTAGTACTTCCTGATTGAGATATGGACCGAGTGGTCCTATAAACGATCGAATCTTCAAGACTATGCCTCAGTACGCCGACCTCACAGTGAACTCCTGTAAGGAACAAGGTAAGCTCGTTACGTATTTATTTTTATAGTTCCCCAAGGATTTGTTTTAAAAAGATTTATTGAGATTTGAGCTGGGGATCGAGCGGAAACTCACGCTATTTAACGAGCTTGAACATTTGTGTGAGTATTCGGTGGTGAAACAGTTAATCCACACCTGGAAGGCTGTCATGGTTGTTGACAGGGATGCTGTAGAAGCCTAAGACAAGGCTTGGGTGTTCGTGTTATGAGGCTCTTAGCAGTGAAGAGTCGTACGAGTTACTGGAAGATGTTGCATTCTGTGATGGAAAAAGGAGCTGAAGTCGCCTAGCGCGATTATTCTGAGAGGATGAATCTTAAGATTTGACGATTGCCACGATTTTGTTGAGGTTCGTCATTAGTGTGGTTTCAGAGAAACCAACGGACATATGAAAGTGGAATGACTCAAGGAAAGTTGAGTGGGGTTATTTTGTGATCAATGGACTTGTTTCGGGTGACGAGTCCATGATGTGACACTGCTGGAAATGTTAAGGAAGTACAGGCTGGTTTGGTCCCTCGACGCTTTATGGGACATCCACTGAAACCAATGGCTTGGGTCACCTTTGGTGCTGAAATTGTTGTCGTCAGCTACGACTAGAATCTCTTCGCTTCAGCCATCCATGATTGGGGTACTGGAAGGTTTGAATTGTTAGTGAGTCCAAGCATGATTTGAATTGTTGGTGACAATGGTCATTAGGCCATTTATCGTGAAGGTAAAAAAAAAAAAATCGTGTCACCAGATCTTGGGGCTCATGTCAACCATAAGGTGAGTATCCACCTGCGGTCAAAGTGTTGTAATTAGTACACCAGTGGAGGAGTCTCCAGGTTGGCTGTATTAGAGGTCGATTTTCAGATCGAGAAAGCGTTACTAGTGGTAATTAAAGGTAATTGGTTTCGGAATTTAAAGGAACGTGTTGGAAGTGGCAACAAGCCACCGGGTCTCGGACCAAGGGTGCTTGGGGTACCAGAGACAGTGATACGAGCCTTGATGGACTTTGTATTATTGGAGTGTTGAAACCGGTCGTTGTGCGAACGACACTGTTTCGACGGCTGAAGATGTACATGGGTATACCCCACCGGAGCACGTGTACCCACCTTTGTAGGGAAGTGGTAAATTGAAATTGAGTAGCACATGCTGGTAAGGCATAAGTATTGTGTGCGGTGGTGTGTGGTCAAAATGACACTAGGTAAGAGATTAAGGCTGATGATGACATCATTTTAAGAATTTGGCTTGAGAGTTCCAGTTATTGAGAACGGGTTAGGGACCTTTGGTTAGAAGTGTGTGCAAAACGTCCAGTAGATGGCCTAACCATTTAAGTACAGGTCGGAAGTGGGTCATTGATAGTCGCTCCGAATATTTTTATGATGGTTAGCGAGATTATTGTATGTTGTTAGTAAGTGGTTGATGGCCTGCTGAGTTAAATGCACGGAAAAGGTGAAGTGACAGCAGTGGGGCAAGGTCTATTGAATCTTTGAATAGGAATGAGAATGTTTGTAGATGGGCAAGCTTGCACCTGCAACCCAAGTCATCCGTTATGACACTTGGTTTCTTCGAGGACGATTCACTGAGCTTGATGACATGGGAATTTGTGCACCCACTGGCTGTGGTCTAATCAATTATTGTAACCGAATGTGTACTTAGTCGTGTTTGGGGTTCATAAGTTACATCCCCTGCAGTGACAGGTAATATTCTCAATTTGATCTCTGGAGAGAGGATTAAGATCTGGGAGATAAATTATTGAGGTTAATATAATGAAATCCTGAGAGGATTAAGGAATTGTTGGCATTACTATGGTCATTGGAGTAGTGACCCTGTTTGTTAGGAATTATTGACCTAGCGGCAGTTCTTGGCGCCATGCGGGTAGAGTAGTAGCAAGGAAGATCATCGGAGGTGACTTTCGGAATTGCCAACATTTCGGTAAGTGTGTCTAGGAAAGGTTATCCTTGATGACTCGAAAGTGTTACGAGACTAAGTGTGGTAATATTTATTACAAGAGTAGTAAAGTGTGTTGCCAAGTTGAGCAACACTCCATTGGAAATTGTTGTGTGTTAAAGCCACGTTCAGATTAGGTGATGATGTGAGGGAATGTTAACGGGGGACAGTGTTGTTAGAAACTGTCTAGTTGTACGAGTTGGCTCAGTGATCAATATGGCTAAGTTCGGTGTGACATTAATTCCTGGTGCTTTGATCAGGGGTTACTTTTGGTGTGCACCAGTGACACTAAATTTCATGTAGATGTCTGGTCTGGTTAAGTGTCCAGGTTTGTCGGTTGTTACCAGACGATTTGGTGATGGAGGCCTTTGGGAATGAAATATCCTTGTTGAGCGGGCAAGGCTCTGAGATTCTTTTAATGGTAAGTCTATTCCAGATTGAGATGCGGATAATGTTTAATAGACGCATGGTGGTTGAAGTGCAAGTTCTGCACTATGCATCATTCCAGGCCAAGGTGAGAGATAGGGAGGTCAGTGGCACTTCACCTATGAGTGGTTCGGGTATGTATTACCAGTTGCAAAGTATGCTGTCACCCCACAAAGTGATATTTGAGCTAGCGATTCTAATGTTTGGATCGTGAGTAAAAGTCAAGATTTGTGCGTCAGAATAGTTACGTGATTGGTACGTAGTCTGACCAATTGTCTTCATGCGAGGAGTCAGTATTGTTGGGTCTTGATGTCAGGAGCTTTTGGATCTCTTTGATTTAAGGGCTATGGTTTTGGGTTTTACGCAAAAATTCATGGCAATTCACGTCCTGTGTGTGTAAGTCGGTTGAGTAAGAATAGGTCAAGGAATGACAATTACTCTACAACAGGACAACTTGACAGAATGGTTACTAGAAAGCGGAAATCAGATCAGGGAGCTTAGTTCAAATGAGGATATGGTTATAATCCAGTTTAGGCAACAGAGAATTGTTGCCAAATGATGTTTTCAGCGTGTGACAGAATTTATAATCTTTTGGTGAAAAACAATAGTGATTCTCGCGAGGATTACAGTTGGTGGATCAGCATAGGCAGTGTCGTATTCCACCTCATTAATGAGATGGAGTACAGTAAGAATTCGGTGATTCAGTTGATCAATGATTCAAGAGAAAATCATTGTGATTCACGGTAAGACTTCAGACGGTTTAGTTTTGACCCGAGAAAAGTGGTCGGGTGTCAGAAAAAGAGAAAGTATTGGAGGTTATCATCCACGTAGGAAGGAGTGCTACATTGGCTAGATGTGACATGTGACATGGTTACATGAGTTTGAAGAATATGTTGGGTGTCCTTGGAGTTATAATGGAAGTCTAGTGTCACGTATGTCCATGTGACGTAAATAAGTATATTTCCTTACACCCTATATGAATAGCCTTCGGGTTAGTACTGAAATTGGCTTATAAGAAGGATCGATAAGGATGTTGATCGTGAAGAACAGGTGTTAGGGTTTTGGACAATGCTTTTCGTGAGGTGTCTCTGAAAAGTTCTCAGAAAGAAGTTGATATTGGAGAATAATATCTTTATCTAAGTGGTACTATCCCCCCACTGTGTCGGACTTTGAGTATAGAAATTTCGAGGACGAAATTTTTATAAGGTGGGGAGAATTGTCACACCCCGAATCTTTTGAAGTTAATAAAAGTTACCTTTCACAGAGATTCACGAGTTACCGAGGACTTTTAATTGCGATCGGTAATTCGATAAGTTATCGCTCGAGTTAATTTTCGAGTTTTTAAAAGTACTCCAAATACCTGAATTGACGACTCGATGTGGTAGTACGTGTCGACACGAGTCTCCTGGTATTTTCGGAATATTTTTCGGAGCTTCGGTTTATTTTCTATGAATTTACGAAGTTTCCGGTAATTTTAATTATCAGTCCGGTAAATCAGTTTTACCATTTTACCTTTTATTTTTCACCTTCTTTTGATCTGAACCGTTGGATCTTTTCAAGATTGAATCTGGGCCGTTGATTTCTCTATAAATAGGGAAGAGAGGTTTGACCGAGTCAAACCCCCCATTTCGGTCAACTCGAGCTCGACCGAGCTCTCGTTTTTCCCCCACTGTTCTCCGCCCGGCGCCGGCGACTCCGGCCACCCCAGGCCGGCGGACTACTGTCATTCTCTCCCTCTTCTCTTCCTCTACCTAGCCCAGCCTCCACAACCACCATACACCCACCACAGCTGGAGATCGAGCGAGGGGAAGGCTCGGCTGTTTTCCGGCGAGAACTCACCGTCCAGGCGGCGATTCGGCGCGTGAGAGGTACCGTTCATCTTCTTTTCTCTTCCTCTTCCTTCCCTTGCCTCCTGATGGTTGATTTGAGGCCTTAATCAAAACCTCCATTTCACTGTTGTACTGTTTCTGGGTTTGGACAACAGGTTTCTCGACGAGGTCTGTAGCTCCGGCGACGCTACTCTGAGTTGTTGTTGAAGCTCAGTAGTTGAAGGGAGGAAGAGATGGTGTGAGGTTGAGGCTCAGATGATTTGTGAGCAGGAGAACAGTATGGTGAAGCCGAGAAGGAGGTTTGGAGCAGCTGCTGTTGCTTTAGGGTAGGCAGTGGCAGTGGCAGTAGGGTGGTAGGTTACTGTCGTGGTGGTGATGGAGGGAGTCTAGGGACTAGTGGTGACCGAGGCAGCATGAGGCAGGCAGCTGAGAGGCTGCTGTGGCGTCTCAGGGTGCAGATCTTCGGGGAACAGAGGGTAAGGTTCAGTTAACCTCTTGCCTTGTGACTGCTTCGTGTGTTGAATTTTGTTGTCGAGATGTTGACTTGTTGTTTGGTGTGCTTTGGTCGATAACTTGGTGACGAAGGAAACGGGGAAACTATGGCGAAATTCCAACAAGTTACCGGAATCTGGCGAAGATTCCGGTGATACCGTAAACCGGCAGAATGCCGAAGAGTCTCTGATTGAACGTGAGACGGGCTCGACTACGCGGGTAGTTCGAGGGTTTCGCTCGAGGAGCTTTCCGAGCGGGAAGGTCGCAATAGTACTGTGAGTGGACAGATTATTTTATTTAAATGAATGCATGCCTTAATTACTGATATAATTGCATGGTTTTTATGATTGTTTCGGGGATGATATGTTCCTCGGGTGCTTGGATATTTTATTTGGATTTATGCTTATATGTCGAGGAATAGTTTTATTTATTTGTTTGGGAAGAGTATTTGAGTAAAGTATTGTTGTGAATTTCCTTTATGGGTTGTCCAATGATTATGCTAGCTAGAGTAGCGTGAGGGCGCTACTAGAGCTCTTAGCTCCGACCCTGGTCTGAGAGGACAGACACGCCTGAGATGTCAGGTGGATATTCTAAGGGTTGTCCATCACCATTTACCTAGAGCTCTTAGCTCCGACCCTGGTCTGAGAGGACAGACACGCCTGAGATGTCAGGTGGATATTCTAAGGGTTGTCCATCACCATTTACCTAGAGCTCTTAGCTCCGACCCTGGTCTGAGAGGACAGACACGCCTGAGATGTCAGGTGGATATTCTAAGGGTTGTCCATCACCATTTACCTAGAGCTCTTAGCTCCGACCCTGGTCTGAGAGGACAGACACGCCTGAGATGTCAGGTGGATATATTAAGGGTTGTCCATTACCATTTTATATAGCTAGCATAGCGTGAAGGCGCAACTAGAGCTCTTAGCTCCGACCCTAGTCTGAGAGGTCAGACTTATTGTGTTTTTGAATATTACTCTTCCCATAATCCTTATTGGTTTATATTATCATGCATTTGTGGAAATTTAGTAATTGTGGGCATGCATAAATGTTATTTGAATCATTAAAGTTTTGGGAGAGCATTAAAGGAAATAGAGTTTTTATATTTGATTTTCGTCCACTCACTCTAACAGTTTTTAAATGTTTCTCCCCTGGGCCTTTCGTTTTTAAATGCCCAGTGATGCAGGGTTCTTGAGAGGAGGTCGAGCGCGTACGAGAGTCGAGGCATAGTCGATCATTCCGTTGCTGCTTGAAATTCTTTGGGGAATCATCTCTGTAGACTGCTCTGACTAACCCGGTTTAGCTAGTTGTGTAGGAAGGGTTGACCATTTCAAGGGGGTTTTCGGTAAGAAGTTCCCTTGAGGTGGTCCCCGCAGGATTTACTTCGGGTTAAAGGGGTTTAACCCGGGGTGGGTCCTGTCAGGCTGAGCCTCAGAAGGTAATGAAATATTTTGAGATGATCCACGTTGAAATGTGTGCTACGTTGGATAAATGTGAAATTTGACTAGGTTTTATATGAGATTGCAGAATAGGTTGGTGATCCATGGAATGGATGCGCTTATGTGTCGTAAGTAGGTACTTATATTATCTGATGCCCGATGAGAATAGTCTTCCAGTTTGTATTGGAAATGGGCTTATAAGTAAGAATCGGTGTTGATATTTGATCGAAATGAGCTAGTGGGTAGAATTTTGACAAATCTATTCGTGATGCGATTTTAAAGAGTTCTTAGAAATAATTTGTCACTTCCCGGTTCTAGAATCAATTTACGGTCGGTTACTTCGTAAGTTACCTTAATCTTTAACCATTTCGTAGTAACCGTTTTACAGTGAGAGGTCACAAAGTTGACTTTTCGTTAAGTCAGGAATTTGGGAAAACTTTCTTCATGGAAGTTGTAGAGGGCGTTAATAGGAATCCATAGACATGCTATGTGTCTTAATCGAAGTTCGTATGTGTAAGTTACGGTCTAAAAACAGGAAGATACTATTTCGGGAAACCCTATAAAAAGGGGGAAGTTACTGTAGGTAGAAAGTGAAAAATCAAAACTTACCGGACCTTCTCTCTCTTCTCCCCTGACGGAAAACCCCTGCCAGACCTTGCACGCGCCACAGCACCACCGTCCGGCCACCACTCGCCGCCGCACCGGTCCCAAAAGCTCGGCCTCCAAGTCTACTTCATTCCTATGTAAGTTTTCCGACCTAACTCGCCGTAAATCGGAAGAAATTCTGAATTGTTCTTCATGTGTACAATGATTTGTTCTTGATCAGATTTCTCCCTCCCTAGATCACCAATTGTTGAGTTCTTTATATGGATAGGATGGGTTTTAGGAGTATTATAATCCCCTAGAATTTGGTAGCTTGATTTCGAGTATGGAGGGAGAATTGAAGGATTGAAATTTTGAAGTGTAATTTTTCAGGTTTTACTGTTCATCACGTAATTGACCTAGTTAGAGGCCGATTTGGCCTTCTTGTTGAACTAGAAAGTTGTTCGTATAGACGAGAGGAACAAACTATGAAATTTTGGTGTCGATTGAAGGTGGCTGGAGTTTGGCCGGAATTCTCTTCCGGCGGCCGCCACAGGCGGCAGAGTTGGCGGCGGAACCGCCACCTTTTGGGCAGTTTTTCTTGCCCATTAAATTGTAAAAATTAAGAGAATGCCATTGAAGGGCAGTTTCTAATTTTTGGAGATTTATTCGATACGTTTAGTATTTTTGAAGATTTGGATTTAATAATTGGATAATTAAAGGATAACCGGTCATTTAGAAAGTACCGGCTAGGCGTGAGGGTGTAATTAAGAGTTTTTACGCTAACGGGGTATTTGAGGCCGACTCCCCACGTTTTTTTCTAGAGGTGGTTAAGAATGAACGTTAAGGGTAGATATTTAATGTTGTGGCCCTTACCTTAATTGTGGGATTAAGACCTTATTTGTGTATTTTGAACAGGACGTGGGGGAGCTCGAGCTGAGCAACCATCAGGTAGCCGGCAGACTTAGCGGCATCTTGTGAGTGGACTTTTATTTTAAATTTAATGCATGCAATAGATTTTATTTAGTTTCTCCTTTATTTATGAATTTCCTCCATTTTAAGTTTTATGGTGATTTTGGGAAAATGAGAATTTAATACTTTTTAAAGATAAGTGAGCCGGGGAAGAGGTTCCTAGCTTTCCCGTGATTTTAAAGGATTTTCCCGAATAGGCGTTTGCTATCCAGAATAGTTTATTGACTGATAATTAGAAAATCAGGATTCGTCCGGTTAGGACGTTAATTAAAATATGTGCTATGTGTGACTTGATCCCTGCGTAGAGGATACGTAGGCAGCCTGTCTAGAATACGGGTGCAATCACAAATAATAGTTAGACCCTAGGTCCTCTAAAGTATTTAGTATGAAATCCAATGCGGAAATTGGGATAACCTCTAGTTGTGAGGTCTATTCTGATACTATTTGGACTGTTGAAAATGGTTTGGGTAAAAAGGTTATCCCTTATCAAGGGAGATTACGAGTGAATCTCTCTTGGGATGGGTCTCGCACGTCCTATCTCATATTTAGAGAGGTAAACTTGGGACGGGGCGTAATAGACAGCGAGTTTGTTTCTTTGTCAAATGGTCACAGCCTCCTAATGGTAAGATGAAACTAAGGTCACTGTTAATTTTTTAATGACATCATAGCCGGCAAGCTGATATACATAGTAATTTATAGTTATGTATGAGCAGTAAATTAAAAAAAACTTTTTGTTTTTGAAAACCATTCAATACGAAATAAAGTGCGCTCTTACACTGCGTGGATCCGGTCAATTTACCATTTTCGTCATTTAATTTTCATTGTCCGTGTGTGTTTTATGAATAGGAATGTACAAAGTAAGCAGGACCCTTATATTGGGAATACCACGTATATATTTCAAAATTAAAAATCACGGGGATGTGTTTAAAATCTACCGGTAACATTTAGCAACACCCTAACCACCCTTGTAATAAAACTTATAAAAGTGATTATGGTGGACACGCCCTATCATTGGAGATGTATAATCGATGTAGCTCTGTGGGATATGTAACATTATTCATAGGTTGGATATTGTTACATCCGGGCGCTTGTTATAAGAAAAGGTGTGTTAATTGTTGTTAATCTGTAATATATATACTCAGGCGCAACATGTCCAGCACCCCAGCAGTTGCAATGTAAATTTATAGAATAGTGCAATGCACGTAGTACCGCGTCTGCCGACCAACACCTATGTTCTTCATCCATGTCTGCCTTCCATTTGCTTTTATATATAAACACCCCATCAGCCACTATGCAATCCATAAACAGAAACAAGTAGATACACGAGCAGAAACCAAATATGTCTTCCTCCTTCAAAGCTTACGGCAAAGTTAGTGAATCCGATCAAGCCAAGCTGGACGCTCGTCGCAAGACTCGCAAGAGAGTGGCCATCATATCCATTTCATCCATAGTTCTTGTCTGCGTCGTCGTCGCCACCGTGGTTGGAACCGCCAATCATAACTCGAAAAAAGGTGACGACAATGGCAAAGGTACCCTTTCCGCATCCGTCAAAGCCGTCTGTAATGTGACATTGTACCAGGACTCGTGTTATTCTAGTCTTGGTCCGATTGTCAACTCCAGCAATTTTAAGCCTGAGGATCTCTTCAAGTTGTCGATTCAAGTTGCGATTGCCGAATTATCCAAAGCCGCCGCTCGAATTTCGGATCAAGGGCTCCTCAATGGCACTGCCACAGGCAAGTTGTCCGTGGCAGCTTTGAAAAACTGCGGAGAGCTTCTTAGTCTTGCCCTGGATCATCTCAACGACTCGTTGTCAGGGGATGGTTCAGTGCTTGAAGTGGTTGAAGATCTCAAAACCTGGTTGAGCTCTGCAGGAACTTACCAGCAGTCATGTGTAGATGGGTTTGATGATGCAAAAGGAGAGCTGAAGGATACCATTGAAAAGTCTCTCAAGACTTCTACTGAGCTAACTAGTAACAGTCTTGCCATTGTCTCTTGGATTTCGAAAGTAGCTGACTCTGTGAAGCTAAGGCGGTTGCTGAGTCAGGACGGTACCGTGACTAGCCATGGCATCCCCGAGTGGCTTCACCAGACCGACCGGAGGCTAATTGAAAGTTCTGATTTGAGGAAGAAGGCCAACATTGTCGTGGCGAAAGACGGGAGTGGTAAGTACAAGACTATAAGTGATGCACTCAAGGCTGTACCGAACAAAAGCAAGAAGAGAACAGTCATCTACGTGAAGAAGGGGGTTTATTTCGAGAATGTTCGAGTGGAGAAATCCAAGTTGAATGTTGTGGTGGTCGGCGATGGAATGACAGCAACTATTGTGTCTGCCAGCCTCAACGTTGTGGACGGAACTCCCACCTTTTCCAGTGCAACATTTGGCAAGTTGATTTCCAAACTCTTATCATTCTGCCATATAACTAGTTTTCATGCATGACATTTGATTAGTAGATACTTAACCTTTATTCTAAAAAAAATACGATGGAAGTTGGAAAGCATTGTGAACACATTACTTGATTACAAATCTAATAATGCTCGAGGAGTTCTCATTATTTGATTTTTTTGGCCTTATGCAGCCGTATTTGGAAAGGGATTCGTTGCAAGAGACATTGGATTTCGTAACACAGCCGGAGCAGCCAAGCACCAGGCGGTGGCACTAATGTCGAGCGCCGATCAGACGGTGTTCTACAGATGCCGCATCGATGCGTTCCAGGACACACTCTACGTTCATGCCAATCGCCAATTCTACCGAGAGTGTGACATCTACGGAACAGTTGATTTCATCTTTGGAAACTCCGCAGTAGTCCTCCAGAACTGCAAGGTGTTCCCGAGGGTACCAATGACTGGCCAGCAGAACACAATCACGGCACAAGGCAAAATCGACCCTAACCAAAACACAGGAATCTCATTTCAAAACTGCACCATTTCGCCTTTCGGGGACTTGTCTTCGGTCAAGACTTACCTCGGGAGGCCTTGGAAGAATTACTCCACAACTATTTACATGCAGACATTCATGGGAAGCTTGATTCACCCAGATGGATGGTTGCCATGGGTTGGCACAACGGCACCTGACACCATTTTCTACTCCGAGTTTCTGAATTTCGGACCTGGCTCTGTGACAAAGAATAGAGTTAAGTGGAAGGGCTTGAAAACAATCACCAGCAAAGTGGCCAGCAAATTTACCGTGCACTCATTTCTTCAGGGATCCAAGTGGATCTCTGATGCTAGCGTTACATACAAATCCAAACTATGATCACAAACACAATTGGAGGTCTTGATGAACATGATTGTTTATTTGTTTTTTTCCTTTTTCGTTTTGATCATATGATGATATATTGTTCTGTTTTGCTTACTATACTAAGACAGTTTTACTGACTGTTTTGGACAATTGACAATAAAATTACAAATATGAAAGGGGAGTTATAAGTGTAGTACAGTTGTTCATCGTTCCTCTCGCATAAAAAGCCAAAAAGGGGTTGTTTTACCATCCACGTACTATTAATGTGTAGATGTGTAAAACAAAGAAAAAGAAAAAAAGAAGCTAAAAACAGAGTTTCAAGGCAAGAAATTAAAGAAGAACTAGTCCTTAATCTGAACTTTTGAAGGTTCCACTGCATACAACTATTTAACAAATTACTAAATTTTTTTTTTTTCACTTGAGATCTTCAGTTAATTTTCAAATCAGTCCTGCAAAGAAGGGTTTGACTGTGTCAGGCATCCAAGTGTCCCCAATGTGAAGTTGAGCACTGTAAAATTGAGAGCTAGTAGAATTCATGAGACTGTAACCAGACCACTGAACTCTTCTACTAGTATTAGCTCCAGGTCCATGATTTTCAAACTCACCATAATACAGGGTGTCTAACCCAACAGTCCCATTCCATTCCAACCAGCCAATAGAACTAATCAGAGGGCCAATATAAGACTGCATGATCACAGTCCTAGAGTACACCTTCCATGGCCTTCCCAAAAAAATTAGGGTTGACTTCAAGTCCATTGCCAAGTCTGGTGCAGCTTCAATAGTGCAGTTGTGGATTGAGATTCCCATGGTTTGATTCGGTTCAGTTCATCCATGTGCTGTGAATACGTTTGTTGGAGTAGGCACTATGAGCCTCCATCACCAAGTATAAGTAACATCAAATATAGGGGCCCACATGTCACGACGAAACTCGACTACAACATACATCACGAAGGCTGTCACACAAGCTACGCAATGACACCCTACCAGAAAGTCATACCGCTGGCCTCGCTAACATGCCGCACGGAACACATTTCAGGAATATAGTCACACATCGGAGACATGTAAAAGGAAGGAGACTCCCTCCTCCTTAAAAGGGATGTTGGACTCAAACAGATAGAACATATCCATGATAGCATTCTGTAATCCTCGATAAAGATCTGTAACACTTGATAAAGGTGATTCACCACACAAACTATAATACAAGTTAAGTAGACGTAGCCCTGCCCACTGAATGTGAGGCAAACCACTACAGATCCCGTATCATCCACGTATTGCCATCACATATCGCCATAACACACATTGCACACGTATCACTGAGTAGTACAAAATCTGTTCCAACTTTGGCGCCGTCTGTGAGAATTCTGAACAAGAAGTTCTTCAAATGAGTTTTCCATGGCTAACGACGAAAAGAATCAAGTTACATACTCTAGGAGACTAAATTTTGGGATCACGCCTCCCGAAACAAATGCACTAGAGTCACCGTCTTAGATGATTCTCCCTCAAACAGTGGAAGGCGGAAGATCGGTGATCAGTGACGATGTTGCTAAGTTTGCATTAGTCATCAAGGACCTCCAGTAGGAGAGGAGGGCAAGAGTCGAGCTAGAAAGAGAGTTCCGCCTTCTACAGGCGAGGAAAAAAAGAGAGCGGAAGGCTCAGGAGAGTGATTCTGTAACAAATAGCTCTCACTCAAGGGGAAACAGAGGCCAAAGGACAGTAGAAGGGAGCCAGAGGATGGTGCATTTCAATTATCCTCTTGTACATGATGAGCTGGGAGGTCAACGCCTTATATCGCCGGTGCGGATCAAGGAGAGGACTGTCAATCCAGAAGCTCAGCAAAGGCAAGAAGTCGAAGCCGGGGCACAATGGATGAGGAGGTTAACATAAATAGAGAGAAGATTAACTGAGCTAATGGATTCTAGAAGGATCATCCCCCTCTTCACAGTGTGATTAAGACCGTTCACTAGGAGAATTCACCACTCAAATAGGCCAGCAAATTTCAAAGGTCCAAAATTGCCCACTTATACGGGAAAAGACTGTTCCTTTGCCAACATGGATGGATTCAGGAAGGTCACCCGTGGAAGGCTATATGACGATGCCACTTTGTGCCAGCTGTTGTGTGAATCCCTTAAGGAAGAAGCTATGAATTGGTTCTTTGAGCAACTCGCTAATTCGGTGGATTCGTTCGATAACCTGACTCATGTCTTCTTCACCAGGGTCATCCTCAATGCTGTGGGAGAATATAAGGCGGATCAGTTAATCCAGGTCAAACAATTTAAAGGGGAGACACTTCGCTCCTTCATCATTCGCTGGCAAGCAACGACATCCAAATGCCGAGATTTCAACAAAGCGTTGGGTCTAATCACCTTCAAGGAATGTCTCACAAAAGGGAAGTATCTCTGCTGATTAATCAAAATATTCAAAGATGTAGTTATGATGAAGTCCTAGCAGATGCCGTAAAGACTGCGCAGGCCAAAGACGCCACATGAGGTGAAAATGAAAAGAGTCTACATCAGCCTGATCAGAAAGGCGTCGTAACCACCCCTAAAGTCTAAGTCTCGACAGCACCATACGTATCGAGGAATTAGGAGTCTCATAGAGAATGGCAAGGCGAAAAGCCAATCAATGGAATGACAAGCAATCTCGAGGTTGGACAGAAAGGCGAGATATTGATGATAAGGCCAACAATGCAAGAAAGCAAGAGATCCACGCCATTTCACTCGGAATCTACAAAGACGCCTTTGAGAAACACAAACATCACCTCCCTCGTCCTTGACCAATGAAATATCATGGTAAGTGAAAGTCAGGTAAGTGGTGCAAGTATCATGAGGATATACACCATGAGACCAACGAATGTTATCAATTGTGGGATCTGGTTCGTGATTTTCAATGAGACGAGAAGCTTGTGGACATGTAGCAATCGTGGACACGTAGCATGCTCAAATCAGAGTTCGTATGGGAAAGTTATAAACAAAAATGTAAAGTTACTGTGCGGTAAAATAGCTATATATAGGAGTTACCGGGGTGAAAAATAAGATTTTTCACCCGGCCCATTCTCTCTCCCCCGAGGGAAAACACTGCCGGAGCTTTCAACCGCCACAGTCCGCCGTCCGGCCACCAATCGCCGCCGCACCGGCCCCAAGAGATCGGCCTCCGAGTCTATTTTATTTGTAGGTAAGTTTTCCGACCTAACTAGCCGTAAATCGAGAGAAATTCCGATTTGTTCATCATGTGTACAGTGATTGTTTTTGATCGAATTTCTCCCTCCCTAGATCACCATTTGTTCAGTTCTTTATATGGATAGGATGGGTTTTAGGAGTACTATAATCTCCTAGAATTTGGAAGCTTGATTCGAAGTGTGTAGGGAGAATTGAAGATTTAAAGTTTTAGGTGTAAATTTTTCGGGTTTATTGTTCATCACATAATTTACCTAGTTAGAAGCCGAATTGGCCTTCGAGTTGAACTAGAAAGTTGTTCCAAATGACGAGACGAAGCTACTGGTAAAATTTGGTGGCGATCGGAGGTCGCCGGAATTTTGGCCGGAATTTCTGCCGGAGGCCGCCGTCGGCGGCCCAATTTTTCATGCCCATTAAATAGTATATATTGTGAGGAGTCTATGGTTTAAATTTGGTAATTTTTGGAGGAGTTTTGGTTAGGTTTTGAAATTTTCTAGTTTAGTTTTATTGGCGGATAATTAAATATTATTCCACCATCGATTATTGCCGGATAAGGTTTAAGAATTATTTTAAGGACTCCTAAGTTATTGGTGAAGGTCAAGGATTTTTAGTTGACAATTTGAGAAACGTGGAGCCGATGAGCGAGCTGTACGCTTTTAAATGTGTACGCTTATGCTATTTAATTATTATTCTAGCGTCCAGAAAATTAATATTAATTATGGAATAGGACGCGAAAAGGCTCGTGTTGTGGAGAATTGGCTTGAGCGGAATTCGGGTTTTCGTCAGGCTAAGGCCATAGTCTGTGAGTGGACTTTTATTTTAAATTTAATGCATGCAATAGATTTTATTTGGTTTCTCCTTTATTTATGAATTTCCTCCATTTTAAGTTTTATGGTGAATTTGGGAAAATGAGAATTTAATACTTTTTAAAGATAAGTGAGCCGGGGAAGAGGTTCCTACCTTTCCCCTGATTTTAAAGGATTTTCCCGGAATATTGTTTTTATTTGTTATCACCATTTTGGGTTATGGAGGGGGATGATTTTTAAAAAGGGGAAACTTGGCTCTTGGATTTAACGACTTTGAAGTAAAGTCAGAGAACACGTTTCAGCTTCCTGGAACCGGTTTAAATCCAATATATTTGGGGTAAAGTTATGGGAGTTTTGACTTGGTTTTCAATTTATTTTACCACTGGGTTTTAAAGGATTTTCAAGGATATGGTAATATGTATTGCATGCTAGCAAATCTACCGAGGTAAAAACCAAGGTTTTTACCCTTCTGGTTCTCCGATTACTGGTTTGCCGGAAAACCAAGTTTTTTCGGCCAAACCTGGTTTCTCATCTTGCAAAATCATCTTCCACACCATCCCAACATCTAAGGATCAACGAAAACAGAAGAAAATGAGGATTAGGAAGTTACTCGATCGAACTCGAAGGCTCGACAGTGGTTGCAGGACGTCCTCTGGCCCTCCTCCACCTCCACGACGCGGTGGCTCCTCCCACAGCTGCCTGCTTCCACCCAGGAGCAGCTGCGACCGGTTTGGAGGGAGAGAAAAGCTTGGTGGAGATCGACTCGCTTCCTAGGTTGGGTGGCTGGGCTAGACAACACTGAGAGTAAGGCGGACCGCGGCGGCAGCGAGGCGGAGCTGATGGTGAAGGCAGTGGAGCATGACGCGCGACGGTGGTCTCCAATGGCTGGTCACACAGTCAGGCAGGGGAAGGAGAGAGTGAAGAGAGAGAGAAAGTTCTGCTCGAAGAGGAAAGAAGAGAATAAAGGAAAGAAAAAGAAAAAGGAAAGGAGAAAAAAAGGAAAGAAGGAGAAAAAGATAAGGGAGAGAGAGAAAAAAATGTTTTTATAAAACCTTTTATCGACGGTCACGATTCGTCGAACGAATCCAACGGCCACGATGTCCTCCGATTTTAAAATAACGAAAAACTCGAAAACGTTTTCTGTAAATCACACATTTGAAAATAATTTGTCAAATCACGTCTGTAAAACAGGACAAATATGTAGAGTGTCGGAAAAACATTCCGTAAATACTCATACGCAAGTGGCGACGTTCGCTCTAATATTAAAATATTAGAGTGCATTCTTGACATACCAAAAAGAAGTCGTAAATAAACCCTAAATGTGTCGGAAAATTAATAAAATTAGTCAGGGTCTCACCCTTCCCAAGGCTGAAAGGAGACTAATACTTGTTCTCTTCTCTCCCTAAATGATGCCAAGTGCATAATCTCCCTCTCTCTTTCTTATTCTGCTTTGGCATGTCAAAGATGCTTCAGCACAATGCCAAAGCATCATACACTTCTCATATCTTTATTCATTGCTCAAACACTACTGATTTGGGCGTCGGAAAGTGTTTGGCCGGCCTTAGGCTGGTCCTCCGATGACCTTTCTTCTCTCACTTTTGCAGATCGATTATCATTATGGTGTAAGCTCATCATCAAATGAAGAAAGCTGAACGTTCAGTGGAGGAAGTCCAAGAGGAGAGCATGGACTTCGTCCAACAAAGAAGGAATGGCACCACTCTCAAGTGTAGGAAGTCTATCACCCAAGTTAGGTGTTTTTATTCTGTAAAGGTTATAACTTGAATCATAGTCAGAGGCTTGTGTTCTGTTTTTGAGTCTTTGTGTGGATTGAGATTGCAAGCTTATCAATTGGAGGATTGTAATTGATGCGGATCAGGTATCAAGAACAGGTCTCCAACAGCCACTTAACAAACACCAGAAATAAGTAGCAAACTCATAGAATATGACAAATCCATGCCACAATAAACTGATTTATTTCATAAAACATAATGTCCCTAAACTATTACAATGCCCATATTTATATGGGTTACAATACTTGGAGAGAAAGTAGGGTTTAACAAGGAAAACTAATTAAACATAAAACATAACAAATATAAAATATAAAATACTTCCCTAAACTATCTCAATAATGAAATATCAAAGATTACAAATCTATAACTAAATATTGCATCATATGCTCCTGCATCAGACTCTCGGTTGGAAAGAATTCGTCCTCGAATTTGAACCATTAATTGTAGAAATTCAGACAAAATCTTCCATCGCTTCAATCATTTTTTGATATATTAGCTTGTAATTGAATCCTTCCTTTCCAAATAAATAAATATTTGGAATAAATGCATGATCCTAATTCAATAAATTTTCTCTTCAACTTCAATCTCACAATCCCAAAATTTCCTCCAATATATCCTATATATGTCAATAATCAGGTTATCAGAAAGAAATGAAGTACCTTTGAATGGAACAATGCCTCGTTTGACGAATTCGTTGTACTGAAGTTACCCGATGAAGCCACAAGCAGAAGCCGTCCAAAACTGAACCACAGGAATCCCTAGCTCCATAGCAGCTTCCCTCCCAAATCCCATGATATCATCACAAACTATACAAGTAATCTGTGGCACTTGAAACGAGGAATTGAGTTTAGTCACAAGCTCCTTAAAAGGGCCTAGACATGTTTTCCTGATGGAGTAGCACAGAGACGGAACATCACGGGTTGCATCTTCATCTGAAGGTGGCAGTCCGTTCAGTATGGTAGCGAATTGGAAATCCGGCAGTCCCCTTAATGGAGTCGGAGCCTCTGGACCGGATTAAACTCTGATGATTGAACTCGGTGTTGACAAAGGTTATGTGGAATCCCTAGGAGTACAGAAGCTTGGCTAATTGCATCATGGGTTTAACATGGCCTTTTGCTGGGAAAGGAACACAGACTGCATGGAGTTCTTTGGCTGTGTTGAACCCATCTTAATTAATTTGAAAAGATGAACTAGTAGCTAGCTAGGCAATTCTTGCTTTTATAGAACAGTTCTCCTGCGATAATAAAAAATAAAAGAAACAAACAAACAAACAAAAAAAACAATGAATCAAGAAACATTACAAGCTCATGTTTGGTTGCTAGTTATGTATATCTTAATTTCCCAACTACTGTCCATTGAGATTGTACAAATTTCATGATAATAAGAAGATAAAATGCACCATGGATGTTTTCACCAAGTCCTATAATATGCATAGTTGCATATTTTACCATAGGTGTCTTATGCACGATATAAGTTAAAGACTTGCATTGTACATAGGTATGATAGAATCAAGTTTATTATAAACAATCAAGTAAACGAAGTGAAAGTTGTTTTCAGTAACTCAGTTCAAATTACATATGACATAAAATTGTTAATGTATATTCTTGAAGATCTCAACCAAACTCGATCCGAGTGGCTTTGAGGCAAAGGCTTTGAGCCATTCACATATATATTGAGGATGTACACTATGGAAATATGCATCAATGTAGACCTGATTGATACAAAGCTTAAATTTTCATGATGTGACTTCACAAATAATTGAATGTCATGCTAATAAAAATCAATCTAGTACGTATCTACTAATAAAGTTGTCAATTCTTGCAGGTCCATGTTTTAGGTAGTTGGAAGTTGGAACTAATTGAATCAAAGGGACTATAGTGAATAAATATGTAGATGTAGCTTAATGGGCTAAGTGTCGCCTACTTCATTGATCAACCAGTCCTTATTGCTCCTTTCATTGCTTAGCTTTGTACTGCAACACAATTTTCACTACACAAGGGTACTTGTTACAATCTTACATGCAACGTATATGAAGACTTCAGTGACAGTTTAATTTTAATGTTATTCATACTCTAGATCAACGGCCGTAGGAACTCAATTTAGGCAACTAAGGCCTGGTTTCCTCCAGCAGTAACAGTGGATCATAGGTTCTACTATTTTAGGGAATTTAGCCACACCAGAAATAGATTCTTATGTTTTTCACAGACAGCATATAATCAAAGAAAGGAAAACAATAAAGATGCAATGAGAGATGAAGCATACAATCACTTGGCAAGACTCAAAATGTTAAGGACAACAATGAACTAAATACTGTATCATTTGAGTGGGCAATATTATAAATATTAGATGTGAATGGCAACAATTATTATTTTTTTGATTGGAATTAGAATTTATCAAGAGAAAGAAAGACTGTACAGAGTTGAGAAAATGAACAAAGAGAATGTACAGACCAGTATGAAGGAAAATCAAAGTGAACAACAACAAACAATGACAAACAAGCCAACTTTATCAAACAACCTAAAAAGCAACAAGTTCAAAAGATGTAGCAATATTCCTTGTAAATTGATCATATTGTGTTCTTTGCGAGTTTTAAGCCAAACAGAAGAGAAGAATGGGTATTCTTTCTCCAAAAATTTTGAATCACTAGGGAAAGAAATTATGCATGAGTTCAAGGAGAAACAATGATACCTCCACTTATGAACCTGCTGGGGACTTTCCATGGAGTTCAAAAGGTGATACTAGAAGGTTGGTAACCTTCATCCTTCATATGCTTTATTAACCTTCGGATCTCAGCATATATGTTTTCAATATATGGATGCATCTCATCATGAACAACAAACACATTAACTTGACTCCTCAACTCAATCCAGCTGCACCCAGGCTCCTTACTCACCCCTCGAAGATTCATCATCCTCCTTACCCGCTCTACATCTTCCCGCCTGCCCAAGGAAGTATATATACTTGCCAACAACACATATGTAGATGATTCCGAGGTTCCCAAATCAATAAGCTTCTCTCCAGCATAAGCTCCCATTTCATAATTCCGATAATTACGACAGGCACTTAATAAAATACGCCATAAATAAATCCCATGATCAATAGTTGCTGACTCTATAAAGTGTTTGGCTTCATCTAGCCTCCCAGCACGGCTCAGAACATCAACCATGCAAGCATAATGCTCCACTCTAGGGGCTATGCCAAATTCATCATACATCATCTTGAAATAAATCCATCCTCTCTCAACAAATCCCATATGGCTGCAAGCGGAGAGCACATTCACAAATGTAACGTAATCTGGCTTCGTGTCCCCCAATCGCATCTCCTCAAACAGATCTAAGGCTTCTGTTCCTCGACCATTTTGAGAAAGGCTAGATATCATTCCATTCCATGCTACTACATCCCTCACTGGCATCCTCTGAAATAAAAGATTCCCTTCTTCTAAATTCCCACACTTTGCATACATGGTGGAAAGAGCACTTCCAATTGGAACTTCAAGACTGAATCCATACTTGATTGTACGTGCATGAATTTGCTTTCCTTGTTCAAAAGAACTCAGGTTGGAGCATGCTTTTAAAACACTGGCCATGGTAAGTTTATTGGGCACGATTCCCTCCTTATGCATTCTACAATACAAGCCCAAAGCAGATTCATACTCCCCGTTTTGTACATACCCTCCAATCATAGAAGTCCAAAGAACAACATCGGGTTCTTTCAAATACTCGAACCCATTACGAGCATCACCGACTCTACCACATTTGGCATACATGTCAACCAAAGCAGACATTATGTATACCTGCCCTTCAAATCCCATCTTCAACAAAAAACTATGCACTTGTTGTCCTTGTCTAAGAACACCAATGTCACCACAAGCATTGATGACCCCAACAAACGTATAATGGCTCGGCATTATCCCAGAAAAATTCATGTCTCTAAACAAGTCCAAAGCCTTCTGGGAGTCCCCACTCTGCGCAAAGCCACATATCATGGCAGACCAAGTTATTGAATTCTTATCACCAGACAGCTCAAAAGTCCTAAGCGCATCTTCCAAACTCCCACATTTCCCATACATTGTAACAAGCGCATTCCCAACAGAAACAAAACTCATCAGCCCATTTTTAACCGCAACACAATGAATCTGCTTCCCAGTAGCAACAAACTCACCAACAGCCAACGCACTCACGACACTAGTCAAAACAAACTCATTCTCCCCCTCATTCCCCTCACTCCTCATCAACCCGAAAACCTCCACCGCCTCACCAGCCATGCGCTGCATTGCGTACCCCGAAATCATCGTAGCCCACGAAACCGAATTCCTCTCAGGCATTCTATCAAACACCTTGCGTGCATCACCCACAAGCCCCGTTTTACAGTACATGTTAACCAAACAACTCCCAACAAACACATCAAAAAATCTAACATCTTTAATCACAACACCATGCACCTGCCGGCCACCGAAAACATCAAACGCGGCAGCGGCGGTGAAGACTCCGGCGAAAGTGTGGGAGTTGGGTGAGGTGTTTTCGGCCCTCATGCGCCGAAAGAGAGGGATGACAAGAGAAGAGTGTTGGTGGTGATGAGAGTAGGCATTGATGAGGTTGTTGAATGAGACAACGTCCTTGTTGGGCGTGGCTTCGAAGATGAGATGGGCAGTGTGGAAGTCTCCGCATTTGAGGTAGAAGCTGACGAGGGTGTTGGAGACGTGGAGAGAAGAAGAGGACCCGGTTTTGGTGATGTGGGCGTGGACAGCTTTGCCGTGTCGGAGGTCTTTTTGACGGCTCAAGTGGATCAGTGTTGTGATCAAGGACCGAAACTGAGAACGGAGAGATGAAGGATTCATCAACTCTGCGGTATTGCATGCGGGTCGGCCTAAATTTTATATCATTTTGGCAACGGTCTATTTTTTTAGTAAATTATAGTTCAATTATGAACCTAATTTCATTTTGTAAATTCATCATTTACGCATCTTACACTTTTAAGCATACAAATTAACAAATTCAGACAAGTTGATTTTCACTTGTCATCTGTCATTACATATTTTTACCAAACTACCCTTCCTGTCATATTATATGTTTGTCATTGCTACTATCGTGTCGCTGCTACTGCCAAATTGGATGTTCGTCGCTACTGTCAAATTGGATGTTTGTCGCTACTACTGTCTTGGATGCTTGAAGTTGTTACTACGGAATAGGACGATGTTATTGTTGCTACTACCTAGCTTGTCGAGAAGAAATGTAAGTGCTACTACCCTGCCTAGACAAAATGTATGTGCTACTACAAATAGAGAAATGCAGCGAATTAAATCTCATAACGGATCTCACAGTAGCAACGAATTTAACTTTACAACCAGTAGTAGCCACAAACACTCTCCAACAGTTGCAACAATTAATTTACATTTCTAACAGTAGGAGCAAATTTACCTTTTCATCAGTAGTAGCTAACAAGGGAGAACCCACCCCGGATTGACCTCCTTTAACCCGTGGTAAATCCTGCTGGATTCACATCGAATGAGATTTTACGGTAACCTCCTTTGAAATGAATAACCCTTAATTACTTTTAACCAGCACACCCTGAAGAATTTAGGTTATTTCTAATATTTGTGACTATACCCGCAAACTCGATCGGGCTGCCTACGTTCCCTCTAAGAGGGATAAAGCAACTCGTAGTTCAACGACCCTAATCTTATCCGCAACGTTTCCCCAATGACCATAACTTAACCAACAAGACACTAATTATGCCTCGTTACTCATTCAATACGTAAAAATATGAATACTCAATACATATCAATAGCTTGGCTACTTACTCCGCTATTAATAATATCAACATCAATAAATCATTGTTAAATACCCAAAAAATGCCTCGTCGTTTGTAAGCCCCGACTAATTTTATTAATTTTCTGACATATCTAGGGTTTATTTACAACTTCTTTTCGGTACGTCGAGAATGCACTCTAATATTTTAATGTTAGAGCGAACGTCGCCACTTGCGTATGAGTATTTACGGAATGTTTTTCCGACACTCTACGTATTTGTCCTGTTTTACGGACGTGATTTGACTATTTATTTTCAATGTGTGTTTTACAGAAAACGTTTTCGAGTTTTCGTTATTTTAAAAGTCGGAAGAGATCGTAGCCGTTGGTTTCGTTCGACGAATCATGGCTGTTAAAAGGTTTTATAAAAACCTTTCTTTCTCTCTCTTCCTTATCTTCTTTCCTTTTTCTTCCCCTTCCTTTTTTCTTTTTCTTTCCTCTTTCTTTCCTCTTCTTTCCCCTTCTGTTTGACTTTCTCTCTCTTGATAGAGAGACATAGTCAACGGAGTCCAACCCAGGTGCTCCACCACCAGGCGCGCGTCGACCCTCACAGGCGCCACCATCGAGTTCGCACAGCCCCTGCGACCTAGCCCTGACCTTCAGCCAATCCAGCGCCGCCACGTCGAGGAATTCCCGAAGCACTGTGCATTCACCATCGAGTCGAACCAGTCCACAGGAGGACCAAGGAAGCTCCCAGGTGCCACCACGAGCTGCCCAGGAGCGAGGAGGAGGAAGGAGGAGCGGAGCTGAGCTCCGCCGGAGGAGGTCTACCGGAAAACCCAGGAAAACGGTTCGAGGGTAAATTCTCCACCTTTTCTCTTGATTCTTAGCTTGATGTGTCGTTGGGATAGTCTAGAAGCTGTTTTTACAGGTGTTGGGGACTGGTTTGGCCGGAAAAGCTTCGTTTTCCGGCGAACCAGTCGATCGGTAAACAGAGGGGTAAAAACCCTGGTTTTTACCGCGGTAGATTTATATTTTTACAGTTTTATCGTGAGGTGAATTGACCAAAATGCCCCTGTCAGTTTTCAATGTTTTACTGTTTAACTTTTACAGTTTTACCTTAGTTACTATTTACCGATTGACTTTTACATTTACAGTTTGATCGGTTGACTTTTACTATTTATAGTTTGACCGATTGACTTTACTATTTACAGTTTCACCGGTTGACTTTTACTAATCACCGGTTGATTTTGACTATTGACCGTTGACTTTTACTATTCATGGTTGAGCATTGACTTTTACTATTCATGGTTGACTTTTGACTTTTACCGTAGAAGACCAATTTTTACGTTTTACCGCTACGGTTAAATGGTTTAAAAGTTTTAAAAACTAAACAGGCGACGGAAAGACGTAAGTACCGAATGAGTAATAATCACGATTCTCGTCCGGTTCGAGAATCGAGACACCAAATAATTAGACTCTAGTGTCGGAGAAAATAAACTAAAAGTTTGTCGAGTTTACCGAGTTTTGGTCAACTTTGACCAACTCAGTGGACTTGGTCAATTCCTTGGTCAACCTAGGAATGACTTGGTCAACCCTAAAGTCAACCTTTGACATTTCCTGGTCAAACTAGGAAAGTGGGTAGTTGACCACAGAATGACCGTTACGTTTTTACTTTCGACTTGTTTAGTCGTTGACTTCTCTTGTGACGGATTCAGGATTTCGCCTACACTCAGAGCTTAAGGACTAAGGCTTGGAGCACGAGGATTTCGGCTTCGTCATAACGGGTAGGGTGAGCCGTAACTTCCGGGTTAGTGGCATTTTAATTTGTGTAGTGCTCTATGATATGATGTTTGATTGTGCATAGTCGATGTCTTGCGATATATGTTTTCTTGCTTTATCGCTTCATAAAATGTTTAGAAAACCGAGGCTAGACACACATGTGATGTTTCGGATCAAAAAGTAGTACCGTTGTCCTGATTTCCGCTGCTTGGCCTGAGAGTGACGGGACCAAGTGTTTAGCCTATGTTTTCCCACAGTGTCGTTGACCGTGAACCTCCGGAGGGGCAATGCCCTGTTTATTTTATTTTTCCCGCTTACGCTCATCTCGCACAGAGTTATGCAAGTCGTAAGTGCGGTGTTGTTATGAGTGATCTGTTGGGCATTAGCTGTAAATGGACACTCTCGCTACTACGCGTTTTCAAGCGCATAGGTAGTTGGCCCCAGTTTGTTGTGAAGACAAACCTAGGATCCGGCCACCCAGATCCGTGAGCCCTGCAGGCTGTTTGTTACTTTGAGCGCTCAGTCATATTAATGTTAGCATTGGCACATGGGAAAATGAATTTATTTAAATCTGCCTATGGAACCAAATACAGTTTTTGGTTGTTGCATGTTTTAAGAACTGTTTAATCACCGGTGAAAGCTATATGTAGTATCTATTTACGAGAACTACACCTTTGTTTTCAAAGCCTATCTTGGTTGGGTTCGGCCCCTTTGGGTTAGCGACGACGAGTGCTCACCCCTACTTTACAAGTACTTGTTAGACTTGCTTTAGAAGAGATGGATCGGTGACTAGGGGCTTGGCAGCGCGTGCTGTTCAGCATCTGTATTTTGGGATCACCCTGGATGAGCTTTTCATCCTTCTTGGTACTTCAGCTTTTCAATCTCCTTGACTGTTGGTTTGGACGTATTTGACGCACTCTGACCTTTCGAGTTTTTATCCACGTGTACTTAGCTCGTTGGCCCATGTTGTATATTTACTGACTTGGACTTTTCATGTATCTTGTAGTCTGAGTCTTGTACGCTACCTTCCGCACTTGTATATTACTTTATTTATTTATTCATCTGCTCCTCCCAATTATGTCATTTTATTTATTTTAGCCTTGTGGTTTCGGCATAGTGGGTAGTCAATACGTCAGATGACGTATTGGTTATTCATTAGTTCGGGATCACGGCGGTTACCGTCGTGTCTCGGGGCCGGATATAGTCCCGGGATGCGACATCGTTTAATCGATACGTAAGACAAGCATAAACAAGCGCACACGTATATATATAGCTTTGGGCGTTACCTCAATTACTACAATCATCACTAACAATGACAAATGCATAACAGCCAACCCAGCATTCATAATCATCATTCGTGTTCACCCAACCTAATATTTGTGGGGGTCCGGAGTTTATCTTTTCGTTGGATAAATTTACCTAAAATAATTATTCGTGTAAAACGATATTAATTCCAATACCCAGGTAACCATCTTATAACCGTTAATTTCTCTAACGTTTAAAATATCTGCAACCTATCCGACATTACTTAAAAATTACCAAACTTATACCACCTGACTTCTCTAATTTCATACTATTTTATCAGCATGAAAAACTGACCAAAAAGGGCAGCACCGCCGGCGGCGGTGCCCGGCCAGCCACTGGATTCTAGCCAGCTCATGAAACCCAACAACTTTCATGTTCAACACTAAGACCAATTGGCCTCTAACCAATCCAATTTCATGATGAACAGTGAAACCCGAATTGGGACTAAAAACCCTAAAATTTCGTTTTCTAATTTCTCTTCACACACTACAAATCGAGCTATAATATTCTAGAAGATTGAAGTACTCAATAGGGCGAACAAAACCATATCTAAATCACCTGGATTGGTGGCTTGAGGAGGGACAACTCCGGTGAAACTTCACTGTGCACAGTCGTCACTTCAGTGCAGAACAACTCCTCCATCGCGGCATTAAGACGCCTGCAACCTGTCGCACCTCAGGAGGGGGAGTTATAGTGACAATGATTTTAAGCCAATAAGAAGCTAACACGTCCGAAGGACGTGCCGACAACTTATTAACCTAAAGTCGTAGGCGATTTAGTAGGTAAAGTAAAATTTTTGACAACTTATTATGTCAGGACCCACCCCGAATTAAACCCATTTAACTCGAAGTAAATCCTGCGGGGACCATCTCAAGGGAACTTCTTACTGAAACCCCCTTGACATTGACAACCCTTCCTAAAAATAAACTTAGCGCTTCTGTGATAATTTAAATCAACCCCGAACTCCTGGAGTCATCCTGCTCCTCAAACCATAACTACGCTTCACAAAGAAGAAAGTAAACTAAGTTGGGGTAATCAGAGCAGATCTACATAGAAGAGATACCTAAGTAAAAAAACCTAGCGTCAGCGGATTAGTTGGCTATGCCTCGTCTTCTGTACGCACGACCTCCTCTCGGTATCCCTGCAACACTGGGCATTTGAAAACGAAGGGCCCAGGGGAAAACATTTAAAAACAGGATGTTAGAGTGAGTAGACAAAAAGAATATCCAGACGTGTGAAAAGTAACCAGTTTATGTTCTCCCTTTAATTTCTAGGAAATCCATATGCATGCCTCGTCGGGAAAGAATCTCAAATCATCGTTCCGGAGACCAAATCGTTAAATGCCAATCTCATTGGCTTGAAAAATCATCAGTAAAAATAGGGGAAGAGGTTTCACCATGACGGAGAGTCTCTTAGACTAGGGTCGGAGCCTTCTAGAGGCTACTAAGTAATGAACGACCCTTAATGGCGGAGAAGTTCCACCATGACAATGAGCCTCTCAGGCTAGAGTCGGAGCCAAATAAGGCTACTATTGCCCCGCTTCACCTCTAAGGTGGGGGCCCGTATGGCTAGCTAGCTAGCAATGAATGAATATAAGTATATAATGACCCTTCATGGTGATGAAAACAAGAAAAATAAGAAAGTCATTATTATATGACTCCTCCCCTGTTAATTAAAACTTGCATCTCATGCAGGAGGCACGGTTCCCCGACCGTCCTCAAAACTATGGCCATAAATAAGTAAATTCCAAATGCAGTCAAAATAACATAAATTGCAGCCGACTAAACAAAAGAGCTCACGGAAGGGGAGCAACCCGCCTTCCTGGCCCCATCGGCTCAACAAACAATTAAAAACATATTTATAAATATTCAGAAAATATTTGAGCATGTACGATTTAAAATAAAAAGTCCACTCACAGACTTAGGCCTTAGCCTGACGAAATCCGGATCGCTTCTCAAGCGAGAACTCTTCATCTCCTGTTCAACGAATAATAAATCTCAATTGCCAAACGAATAATTAATTTAAATTGGCAATAACGTTACCCTCGGCCAAAACTCTCAAATTTAATCAACAAAAGTCTCCGACCTTCAACAATAGCTTAGGAGTCCTTAAAATATTTTCCAAACCTTCAGAAAATATTTAATTATCCGCTAATAATACTAAACTAGAAAAATTCCAAAACCTAATCAAAACTCCTACAAAAATTACCAAATTTAAACCACAGACTCCTCACAATTTATACTATTTAATGGGCATGAAAAACTACCTAAAAACTGGCGGAGGCGGCTGCCGGCAGAAATTCTGGCAAAAATTCCGGCGACCTCCGATCGCCACCAAATTTTACCAGTAGCTTTGTCTCGTCATTTGGAACAACTTTCTAGTTCAACTCGAAGGCCAATTCGGCCTCTAACTATGTCAAAAACATGATGAACAGTAGAACCCGAAAATTTGCACTTCAAAACTTCAAATCCTCAATTCTCCCTACACACTTCGAATCAAGCTACCAAATTCTAGGGGATTATAGTACTCCTAAAACCCATCCTATCCATATAAAGAACTCAACAAATGGTGATCTAGGGAGGGAGAAATTCGATCCCGAAATTCTACTGTACACATGAAGAACAAGTCGGAATTTCTCCCGATTTACGGCGAGTTAGGTCGGAAAACTTAAGAGTGGCCGCAGGGAGTGACTAACAAGTGTAGCCCTGAGGACATGCTATAAAGTAGTATAAGGATATTGGCGAGGGGCCATGGCGTTACTATGTCTGATGGCAAGGTGCCATGAGAGGTTATCGTAGTAAGGGCGGTGTCATAAGAGTTTATCGTTGTAGAGATAAACTGGTTGATGTGGCATCTTTCCTCGTGATGAGGTTGTTGTACACGCTTTTGGTGTATATAGCTTTTTAATTGCATGTTTGTTTTGTTTGCTTACACATGTTATATGCATGACATGAGAGTGCACGCTAGGTTGTCAGTTGTTTACACTTTGTAGTGACTATAGCCTGGGTTGCACATTTGAGTGCTAGTTGTTTGCACTTGTTGTTAACATGGTATTGATGCTAGAGTGCTAGTTATGCGCCATGTAAAATGAAGTCTCATTGGATGGTCATGGTTGTTCCATGAGATATGTATGAGGTATGAGAATTAGGTGTATAACTGTTTAGGTGTGTAGCCATTTTAGGTTTGTAGCCGTTTTAGGTGTAGCCCTTTAGACGTTACCGCAGAGCATTGCCGTTTAACATTTACCATGTCTGAGGTATGATCACTTAGGTATATAGCCATTTTAAGTGTAGCCCTTTAGGTGTGTACCCGTTTTAGGTATGTAGCCATTTGGGCGCTACCGTTTGGCATTACCGTGGAGAGTTATCTTTTTGCGTTACCATGTAATGGTTACCTTTAAATAGTCATAAAAAGCCTGTATATGTTGGCTGTAGATGTGGGTGTGTAATATCACCACTTTTAATACAAGCAAAGTATAGCGAGATGTCGAGAATGAGATAAGTTTGAGCCTGAGGTAACCGAGGCAAGTGTAGTGTCATCCTGAGATGTCACGTTTTGCATAAGGTGCATCGCTCCCGGCTAGTGGGGTGCCATCACATGCCATGGTCAAGGATCTTGTTTGCGACACTACCGGAATCAGTAGTTTGGCCCACGAAAAATTTTTGTCGGCCTGTTAGCCAAATTCGTCAGCTAAGATCTTAGCCGACGAGTTGTCGTCGGCTATGACTTTAGCTGACGAAATAAAAGCCGTCGTCGGCTATAGTGTCACACTTAGCTGACGAAATATTTTTTAATTATTCGTCGGCTAAAGTAAGACTTTGGCCGACAAAATACATTGTCGTCGATCTAAACGTAAGACTTTGGCCGTCGAAATATACTTAAAACACTTTAGCCGATGAAATATACTATAAATCTTCGGCTAAATATTTTAAAAAAAATTAAAATTAAAATACTATAGCCGACGAAATATAGTATATTTCGTCAGGTTAAATACAACTATAGCCGAGGAAATTGACCATATTTCGTCGGCTAAACTTTGAAAAAAAAAATTAAAAAATAGTATAGCCGATGAATTATGGTAATTTTCGTCGGCTTTAGTACTTTTTATACTAAAAAAACTACAAAATTTCTAAATTACCATCCAAGCAAGCTGCAAATTACACAAACAATTTGATATAACCAACAACATACACCATCAAAAGTAGTCTAAACGTTTTGCATTAAATTATTAATTTATAAATTGTTCATAAACCAATAAAACTAAATAAAATCTATATCATCTAAATCTATATCCGTGCCAGGAGGAGGTTGATGTTGAGGAGGTTGCGGCGGTTGACGTAAGGGAATAGGCGTAGGCATGGGCGGAGGCGGAAGCCCCTGAAGCTGGGCAGCTGAAAAATCTTGCAAGTACTGGAACATCTGCAGCTGCTGTGCCTGGTTGGTGGCATATACTGCCGCATTATACTCCTGTAAAGCGGCAGTATATGTTGTCTGGGCGGCTTGCTGTTCCCGTAACATCTGAACTTCCGCCTCTAGCTGAGTCGTTCTGCTGCCGGTCGAGACTGCCTTTTTTTGAAATCCGGGAGTGGTCTTCAGTACCCATTCTCCCTTCTTTCCTAGACCCCGGCAGTAGAAGTTATTTCAACGTGGTAGGAATGTTGTGCCCATGATCCTTTCCCCAACCCTGAGATCCAAAGTGTCGATCTGAGACACGGCTTTGGACATGTCTTCCTCTTGCGTGTCTGGCCTTGTCTCCCCCACTATAGCAGTCATCACCTTGTCACTAGCCTGCCTCACCCTCGCCTAATTAGATAGGAAAAAATAATTAATTAACATTTTGAAATATATATATATATATATATATGTATATATATATATATATGTATATATATATATATAATTTACAAAATTTAAAACGTAAAACGTCAGGATATGCCTTCTCATACGTACAGACGTACCGGTTGACTTCTGGAAGTTCCCTGGCCACCTCATCCATCAACGATGCGAACGGTCTAGAACCGACATGATGGTTCCTTGTGTTGCGTTGTCAGTTCTGAGTGTTCACCCGGGAAACGGCCTACAAAGAAAAAAATTAGTAAAATATTTAAAAACGTACTAATTAATAACAATATAAGAAATTATTATTTTTAATTACCTGTTTATGTGGGTTGTTGAAGTCGGATATCAGAAGCCAACGCCACTCGTATTTCCTGAACTGGAACTCAAGGGGGTACCAGAACGTTCGTTCCCATGCGTAGTCCAGTGGGTCAGTAACTCGTTCTTCCACTCCTTGTACCTACAGACACGACAAAAAAATTGTAAATATTATTAATTATACATAATTTTGTTTTTTCATTAACTTTGCAACGTACCTTCCCCCATGCACAACGTCCACCCAGGTGTTCCTCAGGTGCTGGGGAACGTCAAACCACACCTGCATTAAAACGTTTATTAGTTTAGTTTCTCATAAATCTACAATGTAATAAATAATGTTAAATGTGAATTTTTTATACTTACTTACATTGCGTTGTGGACCATGTCCTTAACCTCTTGTGGGACCTCCCCCAGTCTAACCACAACATAGGGACTCTATCCCTAATGAGCGCTCCCACGTGGCCGGAGTACATCCTCGTCTTCCCGCCCGAAATTATATATGTCGTCGGCTAAACTTTAAAAATTTCGTCGGCTATAGTTTATAGACAATAGTCGACGAAAAAATATTTTAGCTGATGAAAAAATATTTCGTCGGCTAAAAGTCCACTTTAGCCGACGAAAAATTAACTTAGCCGACGATTTTTGGTTACGTCGGCCTGTTATTTTTTTTTCGTCGGCTATAACAGTTATTTTGGTAGTGAGAGAATCAAATTACAGACATAAGATCATAGGTATATAACATGTATGACTTGCAATGATGTGTAGCAAGTTTCATGGTTTGCAATGACAAGTGTGTTTAGCATGAGTTTGGAGTGATATGCTAATACCGAAGTTGCATATAAAAGAATGCATATTGTCACTCATTTGAAGCATGAAAATACATGTAGCATAAGGAAGAGTGTTTTGAGTAACTCTTTATGCCATGTGTAGAAGTATGCGAATAAATATTAACATATAAATTATGGTATGTATGTAGGCATAGAAAGTGTGATAACATGCATGTAGGCTTAGAAAGTGAGCTAACATGTAGGCATAGAAAGTGAGCTACTAATATGCATGTTTGAGATATAATTATTAATGAAGCATGTAAAGTATAGTGGCACGAGCTCAAATTAAAGTGTAAGTGAGAACTTATCTGGAGCCGTGTAGAGCCACTATAATATTGTAGAAAGATTGTTGTCAATATAAGTCCCCATGTCGGCAAAGAGGCCTTCAAAGCTCATATATTTTGATAGGGTAGAGGGACCGGTGATAAGACTCAAGCATTGAGCTCACTGAGTAAGAATCTCGATAGAATTGTCAAACTAATGATAGGACTCGATCATTGAGCTCATCGGTGAAGTAAATATAGAGGTGCCGATGATAGGTCTTAATTTATTGAGCTCACCGGCATGAATAATATTACCATTGATAAAGACAAGAGAGCTTGATATCATTTTACTCGTGGATAGCTCATAATAATATCATGGTGGGAGTGGTGCCGACAAGTCAATGATGGACTGTATAAGGTAGCGAGGTGCATAGATATTGCTCAAACGTGTCTTGGAGTCGAATCGGCGGAGATAGTAACCATGTAGCTGCATGGTGGCACATCAAACATATATGCATATGTAATCATATAGTGGCCAAGATAATTGACCAAGAGCTCGGGAGATGGCCAAGAGCTCAGGGTAGAGGCGACAGGGCCCAAGAGCTCGGGAGATGGGGTTCTGATGCCATGAAGGGTCTATGCCATTCTGAGAGCCCGGAGGGATAGGGGGCTGGTCTCGAGACAAAGGTTACGGGAGGTGGGTTGTGCAGTTGCCACCGGAGGGTAGGGGAACAACCATTTGAGCTTTGGCAGACGTCGAGATCCCGATATGGTTGTGCGAATCCAGAGCAGGGGTCTCAGGGTCTCTGGATATCAGCAGGGAGATATGGTAGGGTCTCGAGAGAGAGGGAGCGAGGTCTCAGAAGGAAGAGACACCGGGACAGAGACTTCACTAAGAGATGTCGAGAGAGAGAGAGAGGGAGAGGCTGCTGGTACCGAGATGGATTTCCAGAGTAATTGCTCTTCATATATATATATAGTGATTGAAGATAGAGAAATACAATAGTGAAGTAACGATCTAAAAGGTGACCTTTCTCTAAAAATGAGCAACCCAGCCTGTAAATTTACAACCAAGTATGATTTCTAATTCAAAACATTCTTAACTCTTGAATGCTCATCATAATCACCATACAACAACTTCAAAATGACATATTTCATATGTTCAAAATGTATTATCACAAGCCGCCAGGTTTATAACTTCCATGAGTGCATAGCAAAAGTCTAAATGGAAACCTATGAATCCACGTCTTCTTCTTCTCCATATCCCCCTAATATTCCTTAGTTGTCAGACTCAAACTCAACATCAATCTCATTACCCTTCTCTTCCTCTTCATCTGAATCTTCAAGTTCTTCACCAAGCTCTCTTACCTCTTGGAGCCTAGCACTTCTCCTAGGGGGAGAACTACTATCAACCCCTGATTCATCTCCAACCATTTCATTGGTAAGATCTGAATCAACATCTTCATAACCATCCTCAACAATCCATCCTTGTGTCATACTAGCCTCACTAGCAAGTAGCACATCCACTTCCTTCTCTTTTTGTCTTCTCTTCTTATTGATGATCTTTGAATTGAATTGGACATAGACTAAATTGTTCAACCTTCCTGTATCTAATCTATTTATTTTCTTGGTATGGATCTATATATAAAAATTATAGTTAGATATTTATCTAGACAATAACTAAATAAACATACGATAACTTTGTAAGAAACTAAAAACTTACCCCTTCAAAAGTGCTCCAATTTCTCTCGCAATCGGATGAACTTGTAGTTAAGGAAAGAATTCTTTTAGCCATTTTTTTTACAATTTAGGCACACCATTTCCATAAAGATGCCACCATACAACTAAGGAAAAGAAACCAAAAACAATAACAAATGAAAAATTAGTAAACATAAAAGCAAAAAGAGAAACAAACAATCAATATAATGAAGATAAAATAATTAATAAGAATGTTATAAAGTATTTCTTATTTTAGGTTTTACCCGGATCATAAGTATCATCATTTGTTGTGCATCCCATTTTAGCCAACGTTCTTCTAAAACCATCTTCTGTCTTCATGTACTTCAGTAACTCTTTGTTTGTCACCACACTTTGGCTCACATAATCATCGGAGAAAAATGATTCCACACAAGTGAAAAACCAATTCATCACCACATTATCATTTTCTATGCTCGGATCATTATAAACATAATAAGGGTTCAATAGGTAGGCTGCCAAATGAAGTGGACCATCTAATCGACCATGAGCTTTTCCATCAATCATATCCAAAATTAGGCGAAAGTGAAGTTTCTGATTCATAAATACCTCTTTAATCTCCTCTTTTTCTCTATGTAACTCTCCATACACAAAACCCATAGAGGGCTTCTTATCTTCATCAACAAGGCGAAGCACCTTAACTAAAGGAGCAAAGACCTTCAAGCAAAGAGTTACCCCATTCCAAAATGAGGCACTCAAAGCAGTGCTAAATGCTACTCTTTGAATGCTTGCTTGCACTCCATTCACTATTAGCAACCATAGCCCTTAACTCACTTTTCTTCTCCATCAAACCTTGTAAAGTTAGAAGAGTGGTGGTAAATCTAGTGACCCCCGGCCTCACTGTATCCTTTTTCTTAGTAAACTTCCTCATCAATGATAATGTCTTGTGATGTGAATAAATGTAGATGGTGAATGCCTTAGCCTTCACAATCACCCCTTTGAATCAAGGTTGGTTCCCAATTCCTGGAAGCATAAGGTTCAAGGTGTGGGTTGCACATGAATTCCAAAATATGTTTGGCCTCTTCAACTTTAACAAATCACTCACCCCATATTATTTGAAGCATTGTCAGTTACCACTTGAACTACATTTTTCGGCCCAACTTCTTCAATGCACTTGTCCACATACTCAAATATATAGGAACCGGCATGTGCTTCATCTGATGCTTCCTTAGAAGAAAGAAAAGTAGTGCCTTCATTGCAATTGACACACAAATTTATGAGACTTCTTCTTTTCCTATCGGTCCAAGCATCCGTGAGCAACCATTCAAAGCCCACTCTTCTTCTTGTTTCTTCAATAGGCCTTTAGTTTTTTCTACTTCTTCCTTCAATAATGGCTCTCTCAATTGGTATTGGGTTGGAGGTTTGTAACCTGGGCCAAATTGACCAACCACTTCCACAAACCTTTTGAAGCTATCATTATCAATAGCATGAAAAGGAATACCGGATTCATACACCCATCAGACCAAATATTGATGCACTTGATGTGTTCTTTGCTTCCAAAGTGCGTCATTAATATTTTTCTGCTTTGTCTTCTTACTTCCTTGCAATGAAGAATCTGGATCGATGACGAATGTAAAACTATCCATAGGCACAAGAGTACTAGGGGTTTTGCTGGGCCCTACGCTCCCTTCAACTTCTTCATTACCTCTTGCCTCACTTCTTGTTCACGTTGAAACTTTTGTTTCTTCTTGCTTTGTGTTTCATCAATAGCCTGCTTACACTTCTTCTTATCCTCATCCGAAGACTTATTACACGGAGCCGCATTCCCCTTTGTGTGGGCAATATGTTGCTTAAGCCGATATATTCCACCACTAAGTACTTTCCCACATAACTTGCATTTCACCTTGCAGTTCACCAATGCCCCAAACTCCCATCCAACATCTTCGAAATTACGCTTCAAAGACATATCTATCTCTGGCATTGCATTTGACCCACCGAAAGATGTAGTACCGCCATTTCCTAACAAGAAACAAGCCAACTCCAATATGAATCAATCTGCCAACAACAAAACAACATGCCAAAATAAACATAATAGAAGACAATAGTTTTATTCACTCCTATAGTCCTGTAACTAGTTAAAGAATTGAAAAAAATCACAATAAACCACCCACAGAATGAATCACCAAACAATTAAGGGTTGCAAATGTCTAAAGTCTAAACACAAGTACACAACATATCACAAAAATAGTTGTATCTTTTGTATATAATTGGGACGTGTTCAAGTTACAAGTCTATCTTCCTAAAATGAGGATTTTTTATTCACTGATGTTTAGATATGTTAGTTTCTTTCATATGGTTAGAATTGGATAGGAAGATCAGAAGATGCAGGATGAAGAGGCTGGTTTTAAGTGTATGTTGATAGATTCCATATCATACATGGAGATTTATATGCATATCTGGATTCCACAATGCTTGAGTGGGGAAGATTCTTTAGTGAGGTATTATTTAAAAGAGTTTTAAATCGAGTCCTTACTCTTCTACTGTGTTCTCATTGCTTCAGCTTTTGTGAATTTGTTAGATTTTTAGTAGAATGAAGGGGTAGCTTATAGGAATTATATAAGCATGATAGTACTATTATTCATAGCTTCAATCCTAAAACATTAATGTGCATATTTACACACTGGAACACCTCTTATTCATAGAAAAACTTATACAAGTTGCATTGGCATACTCTTCTAGATAGAAAACAAGAATCAAGTCTAGACTCTATTGTTAATCTATACTTGGCTGACTTGTCTGTATACTTTTTCCAAGTTGAATTCATTGCTGTCGAATTTCCTAATTTTTTTATGATTAAAAGTGCTCGACTGATATAAGCAGATGAACTACATCACCGTGAATCTCAAATTCAGTTGTATTAAGGATTAAGGATTAAAGAGGAGAATCAAACCCCAACAAGGGAGGAGGACGCCAAGAATCAGAATACGAGTTAAAAGAAATACCTGTTAACAATCAAGAGAAGACGTTGAGGGAGAAGGGAGTGGGCGGCGACGTTGCTGACTAGTTGAGACTTGAGAACAGTGAGATCGATGACTCACCTTGTAATTGAGGAGAGGTAGAGGTGAAAAACGGGCCGGTTCGATCCGTTTAAATAATTATTAGTATTTATAAATTATTGTTCACACTTAAAACAAATTTTATATTATTTATAAATATATAATCTTCATATTATAAAGAATCTTCATATTATTTAATATATATTTTAAAGCGGGCCGGGCCGTAGGCATTAACTTATCGTGCTTGGGCTGGGCCGGGCCTATAACGGGATCAGGCCGGTCTCGTGGGCTAATTTTTCTAGGCCTGGCCCTGCCCATTAAGATAACGTGGTAGGGCCGTGTCAGGCCGGTAGCGTGCTCGTGCCTTGCCAGGCCACTTTTAAACGTGTCGTGCTCGTGTCGTGCCTATGCGTTACTACCCGTTTCCACCTATAGGTTTGGGTAACGCTGAGTTTGAGGTTTTAACTCGATAGAGGCAGAGGCATGACTGGTTAGACGATGCGAAACGGCGAGTGTGAGGTTGGAATTAGGTTTCGTTGTAAAAAGCATCGAAACATCGAGTATAAGCTTTTATACAATTTTTTTCACTCACCTGGTTCGCCAAGGCGGTCCCTATGAGACTGACCGCCTTACCAGAACGACTAGGAGAAAATCCAGGTGGCATAGCTCCGCCTACATCCTGGGAGGCACCTAGGCCGATCTAGGCGGCGCCTTTTAGAAAAGTGAGTGAAGCACAAACCAGAACTCATAAGCGAATATCATGGTGACAGGAGGCAAGCACCATGATTTTGTAACCTTTATTTCTCCTGACTCTCTTATTCGCCACCTCTATTGAGCATCCTCAAACCCAGAATCTTAGAACAAGATGTGTTGGTGCTGGTTGGATTCGAATCCTCATGGGCCATAGATGCAGTGAGTAGGTGTTTTGCTTTTGGGTGTTGATAGGAGAATAAAATGCGACATTCTTAATATGTTATTATCTCCATTTGTCCCTTGTTTATCTCTTATTGTCATAGATTAGAGTCATATTATAGAATCAAGAGATTTTGGTAGAGTTGTGTGAAAAACATGTTAAACATAGAGGAATAATGTACAAAATTGTCAAAACCCGATTTATGGAGTCTTAGAGATGTTTTGATGATTCTGTAAAACTTTTACATTGTCATAAATTGATTTAACTTCTCTCATAACTAGGTGACATGTAGAAGAGTTCATAGGTGAAAGAATCAAGAGGATCACAGTTATGGAAGGCAACAACATCAAAGGGGCCGAGAGCAGCAAAAGCCAGAATTTCCTGGGCACATCACCTAACTTCAAAAATTTCTCTAGGATGACTCACAAGGAATTAGAAGATGTACCATATATGCATGGAAAGCTGTGTGAGTCTTGTGTCCAAAACATTTTGAATCACATCCATATCTATTTTCTGGAGAAAGTTATGTCTGAATTAGTTCCGGAAGGTCAGACTGCCGAAACAGAGTTGTCAAGACCCACCCCGGGTTAAACCTCTTTAACCCGAAGTAAATCATGCGGGGACCACCTCAAGGGAACTTCTTACCGAAACTCCCTTGAAATGGACAACCCTTTCTACAAACCAACTCAGCACTTCCATGAATAATTTAGATCCACCCTAACTCTTGGAGCGAACCTGCTTCCCAAGTTGGGATAATCAGAGCAGTTGTCAAGACCCACCCCGAGTTAAACCCCTTTAACCCAAAGTAAATCCTGCGGGGACCACCTCAAGGGAACTTCTTACCGAAACTCCCTTGAAATGGGCAACCCTTCCTATAAACTAACTAAGTACTTCCAAGAACAAATTAAGATAACCCCTAACTCATGGGGCCAACCTGTTTCCCAAGTCACATCTACCCTTCATGACCTATTCAACTATCTAAGTTGGGTTAGTCAGAGCAGTCTACATGGAAGATTACCCTAATGAATTTGCAAGCAGCAACGGATTGATCGACTATGCCTCGACTCTTGTACGCGCGCGACCTCCACTCCTGAACCCTGCACCACTGGGCACCCCAGGGAAGAGACGTTTAAAAACAATATGTTAGCGTGAGTGGACAAAAATAAAGGTATAAAAAATAAACATCTTTTACTGCTCTTCCGTTAGTTTTCTAAGAAAAACCTTATGCACGCAAATCATAGATAATGAATAGTTAAATCATAAATAACTCCCTTGGCTTAAACATAAATAAATGTGTGGGGTATTAACCTCATTCACGAGAGAACCGACCCGCTCTACCACGAGAGGGTCTATTGACCAGCTCATCGGAGAGGGTCCCATGACCCGCTCTATTCGGGAGGGTCCAACCGACCAGCTACCACCGAAGAGGGTCCTGACATGCTCCATCCGGGAGGGTCATACTGACCAGCTACCACCGAAGAGGGTCAGACCAGCTACTATCCAGAAAGGGTACCAACTCCACCTGGAAAGGGTTCATGCTAGCATGCAATACGTATAACTTTATCCTTTAAAATCCTTTAAAAACCTCGTGGGAAAATAAACCGAAAACCAAGTCAAAACTCCCATGACTTTACACCAAATACATTTCCAGGAACCCAAAACTGGTTCTCTGTCAGGACCCACCCCGAGTTAAACCCCTTTAACCCGAAGTAAATCCTGCGGGGACCACCTCAAGGGAACTTCTTACCGAAACCCCCTTGAAATGGACAACCCTTCCTATATACCAACTCAGCACTTCCATGAGTATTTATAAACATTCCCTAACTCATGAAGGCATCCTGCTCCCTAACCTACTTAACTAGCTAAAATGGGTTAGTCAGAGCAGTCTACATAGAAGATTACCCTAATGAATTGCAAGCAGCAATGGATTGATTGACTAAGCCTCGACTCTTGTACGCGCGCGACCTCTGCTCAAGAACCCTGCACCACTGGGCATTTGAAAACGAAGGGCCCAGGGGAGAAACATTGAAAATTGTTAGCGTGAGTTGACAAAAATCAAATATAAAAACTCTATTTTCCTTTAATGTTCTCCCTTAGAGTTTTTCCAAGAAAATCCGCATGCACGCACCTCATAGACAATAAATAATTAAATCATTCAATTAAATCCCTTGGCTCAAATATAAATAATTGTGTGGGGTATTAACCTCATCCCCGAGAAAACCGACCTGATCTATTCGGGAGGGTCTATTGACCAGCTACCACCTAAGAGGGTCCCCGACCTGCTCTATCCGTGAGGGTCTAATGACCAGCTATCACCGGGGAGGGTCCCCGACCTGCTCTATCCGGGAGGGTCTAATGACCAGCTACCACCGGAGAGGGTCCATGCTAGCATGCAATACTTATATCCTTTTCCTTTTAAAAATCCTTTTAAAACCTCGTGGGAAAAATAATCTGAAAACCAAGTCAAATCTCCCATGACTTTACCTCAAATACATTGGATTTAAAAACCTTTCCAGGAACCCAAAGCAGGTTCTCTGCCTTTACTTTAAAACCCCTTTAAATCCAAGAGCCAAGTTTCCCCTTTTTAAATTTCATCCCCCTCCATAACCCAAAACGGTGATAACAATTAAAAACCATAATCTGGGAAAATCCTTTAAAACCACGGGAAAGGTAGGAACCTCTTTCCCATCTCACTTATCTTTAAAAAGTATAAAATTCCCATTTTCCCAAAATCACCGTAAAACATATAATGGAGGAAATCACATATACAGGAGAAACTGATAGGAGCCTAAAATGTGACGTTATTATGTGCTAAACACTCTTGTTTATGCTTTGTTGAGTCTATTTAGGTTAAGATTGAGTCATAATATAGTTTAATGTTGTTTTGGAAGAGTTTTTGGTAAAATGTGCTAAAGTGTTGAGAAAATTGGCTAAGTGTTAAAAGTGTGATTTCAAGGATTTTGTAAGAGCGTTCGCAGTGGCTTAAACTTGGTGAAAGTGCATGAAAAATCGGGAATATAATCTTTGGTTGCTGAAATACATTGTGTTAAAATTTCAGGTCAATTGGAGTACGGGAAGTCCTTGCGAACGATGCCAGAGTTGGCAGTCCGAGAAGAATGTTCCAGGGACTGTAGAAGTTTCGCTGCTACTGTGTCTGATCTTTCGGGGGCTGTATCTGACGCAATACTTGGAACTGGAAAATGTGCCATATACCATTTGAAAGGTCTTCGAGTCTAGTTTCGCTGGGACTTGGAATCACGGCAATTGAAGCACTACAGAAGCCGGAATTACAAAGGCAAGGTCATGCTGTCGAAAACTGCAGTATTTTCCTGGATGCATCAGGAAAGTTTCTTTGGACTTTTTAAATTACAATTTCGACAATCATGGACCTTGGGGCTTGATGGACATATCCATATGTGTTTAATGGAGAACTTCAAGTTGAAGATTCATCAAAGTGGCTGGCGAAGAGAAGGGAGAAAAGAGAAGCACATGACTTGCACATGGGAATAACCAAATCCATCTTGGTTTTGGATTGCTTTAGGGCCGACCAAACCCTAGCTTTTTCCCCTATAAAAAGCCTTGTAATCGCATGAGAAAAGGTATCATCAACATTGCAAAACTCAGCCGAAGCCAAAGCAGCTGCCGAAAATTCCATCACCATTCAAAGACCCCAATTCCGATCTTCATACTTCATCCCTCGATCTGAAGCACGTAGCCTAGGATCTCCGTGCACTTGAAGAATAGACCACGTAGGAATATTTCAAAGTGTAATCATCTTCTACTTTCGAATTGGTATGTCTTTGTTATGGTTGATGTTTGTTTTAGGTTTTTGTTTAAGTACGATTAAATTCTTGTCTATGAGATATTAAGTACTTTTGAATGATGTAAGAATTATAGTTTTTAGTTTTTAATCAATGATTTGAAGTCTATGCCGAGAATTCCTAGTGTTTGGTTTTATTAATTTTCGATTTGCTTCATAATATTAACGTGTGATTAAGACAAGTAGTTGATGTCGCATTAGTTAATCCTTCAAAGAATTACATGGCTTTGATACACGTAGTGGATAGGTTGATGTGTTCTTTGTTGTGTTCGAAAATTACATGCTAGAATTGGATTTAGATGGTGCTAATGAACATGTTAGTTTATTTGTGTGATACGTAATTGCATAAGTGAATTAGTATGTTAGATTTCGTGTTTGATACGTTGAGCATGGATGTGTGAAAGGTTTCGAATGAAACAAGTAGTCGATTTCGAATGCATCTAATGGCTTAGGAACCACGTAGGAACCTAATGTGCATGTTTCGACTCTAGCATGATTTAGGTATTTCGGCATAGATTGATATGAGATTAGAAATTGTTTTCTATATTCTTGCATTGTTGTTTGGTGTTGGTTTGTGTAATTGTTGATCGATCACATGTTTATATGTATAAAAGTAATATAGGACTTTATTTCATTGCATCTTTCCGAAATATAAAATCCAAATCTTTAAAATTCTCTGTTTATTTCGACAAATTTGATTAGATTAGATGGATCTACCCTGTGGTTGGATCCCCGGTTTAGAACGATACCCTTACTTGCTTTATACGATGACAATGACTGTGTACAGGGTTAATTGATGCGTGTGCAAATACGATCTATCAAATGGCGCTGTTGCCGGGGATCCTTCGGGATCCTCAATCTTTTTAATTGTCGAAATTTACATTGTGTATATGTCTATATGTGAATATTTGTATAGTTGGTTCGATGTATATATTTGTGTGCTTTTGTAATTATAAAGATTGGTGCCATGTATGATTGTTGAAATGCTTTTGTAATTAATTTTCATGTTTTGTTTTGTTTGATTTTTGGCCTAGACGTGCATGCTAACTTGATCTTGGCCAATTGGTTTTTCAGGTGCTAGACGTGCATGCTACCCCACGCTACTCGTTCATCTTCACAAGGAGATCTTGTTCCTTTGAATCCGGAGATTGATCGTGTTTGCAGAAAACAAAAGAAGACACAAAAGGCAGCAAGTAGTAGCACGGCATCACCTCGAGAACTTGCAGATCAAGAACCACCATCTCCATTCCGAATTCAGTCCGAGGATTCTTCATCCGGATCCGAGGCCGAGACCGAGCAAGCTGTTGAGAAAAATCAGTCCGACTTTGTCATGGCCAACATGCCACTCAAAGATGCTTTCAACCCCACTACTCCAGCTTCACCATCATGCATTTCTGTTACAGTTCCGGATCAAGCTCACTTCTCTATTCCAGTTCAGCTACTTGGGCAACTGCCGAAGTACTCAGGCTCAGCCATGGAGGATCCGAACGTGCACTTGAGGGAGTTTCTTGACATCTGTCAACTCCAAGCTATCACCCACCTGCCTTCAGACACTTTGAGGTTGCTTTTGTTTCCATTCACCTTGAAGGATGACGCCAAGCGTTGGTTGTACTCTTTGCCTTCAGGAGTGGTTACAACTTGGGATGACATGACCAAGAGGTTCTTGAAGCAGTTCTTCCCCGCTCAACTCACTAAGAAACTTAGGAGGGAGATTCAGAACTTCACTCAGAAGGATGGAGATACCTTTTATGAGGCTTGGGAGGAGTTTCAGGAGCTTCAGCGCAAGTGTCCACACCATGGAATCAGTTTAGATGAGTTGGTTCAGTTTTTCTATGAAGGATTGGACAATGCCAACAGGGGTATGATCGATTCTGCTAGTGGATGCACATTTATGAACAAGACCGGAACTCAAGCTTATGCTTTGATTGAGGACTTGGCGGATAACAATCGTCAATTTAGTACCAAGAACTCAAGGAAGACAGCAGGAGGCCGAGGTGGAGGCGTGTATGATGTGGGAACTCGGAACCAAATGATCACCATGGAGAGGAAGCTCGATGTCTTGGTCAAGGCCATGGCCGGTTCGACTATTGGTCCACAAACATGTGGAATTTGTTCAATGACAGATCATAATTCGGATACATGTCCAAATGGTGCATTGAGCGAGGAGGAGTTGAATTACATGGGACAACAGAGGCAGAAGTATGACCCTTACTCGAACACCTACAATCCTGGAATCAGAGATCATCCCAACTTTCGTTGGAGTAATGGTGTTCAACCGAACAATGCTCAAGCTCAAGGACCTCGTCCTTCAGGTTTGTTTGTGAGGCCTCAGGTACCTCAAGGTTTTGTTCCTAACCCTTCTAATTTTGTGCCTAATAATGCTAGTTCTTCTACTCCAAATTATGATGAACTCTTGAAGTCCCTTGCTCAAGGGCAACAGAATTTAACATCTGCAACTCAAGCGTTAGTGACAGGTCAACAGGCTAATTCTAAAGAGATCACAGAGTTAAAGAAGCAGATGGGACAAGTTATTGATTTCATGGGTAAAATTCATGAAAGTGGTAAGTTGCCGGGACAAACCTTGCCAAATCCAAATGCAGGACAATTCAAGGTAGTTGCAACTCGGAGTGGGAGAGTTTTTGAGGAGCCATTGTTAAAGAAGTTGGGGACTTCTAAAGGAGAAGGTGTTGGGCTGTTGCAAGAGGAGGAAGATGAGAATGTAGAGGAGGTTTTTGTGGAGAAAAATCCGGCAGCAACCCTGCCAGGATCCGAGCAGCAGCAAGGCGGCGGTCCGGCAGACTTTTCTGCCGAGTCCGAGAAGATACAAGGTGGTGAGGCCGTGCCTCACCCTCATGCAGTCCCTGCTGATCCGAAAGGTGCAAAGGAAAAAGGTAAGTCTTCTAGTTCTAGTGGTTTAGTTTCATCTAACGTCCATACTCGATACCCTTTCCCAAACAGGTTTGCAAAATCAAAGCACGATGAAGCTGATCGTGCAATGGTTGAGTTATTCAAGAAGGTGGAAGTGAACATGCCATTGTTGGATTGCATTCAACAAAATCCTAAGTATGCTAAGTTTTTGAAAGAGTTGTGCACTAACAAGAGGCTTCCACGAGAGAAGGATGTGGCGGTTATGAATGAAACCATCTCTGCGGTTTTTCAAAGGAAACTACCACCAAAGCTTAAGGATCCAGGGAGTTTTTCTATTCCTTGCACTATTGGCACTCATAGTTTTGACAAGATCATGTTAGATCTAGGTGCATCTATTAATGTCATGCCTTCTTATCTTTATGCGGACTTAGGTCTAGGTGCATTGAAAAAGGATGATATTATTATTAGACTAGCTGACCGTTCTAATACAATCCCTTTGGGATATGTTGAGGATGTTTTGGTGCAGGTTGCTAATCTAACTTTTCCTGCAGATTTCTATGTCATTGACATGGAACCCACAGATGCAGATGACAAGGAGATTCCCATTCTGTTGGGAAGGCCATTCATGAGGACTGCTAGGACCAAGATTGATGTCCATTCCGGAGAGATAACGTTTGAAATTGATGGCGACATCATTAGTTATAACGTGTTCGACGCTATGAGGTATCCACTTCCCGAAATTTTTCGTGATTCTTTTTCTATTGATGTGGTGGATTCTCTTGCAGAAGAACATGTTGAAATGATAACTCAAGACATCTTGGCTCTCACCCTAGCTAAAGGGATCGGATATGACAAGTTTGGATCAAAAACTTGTACAATGCAGCAAGAGGCCGTGCCTCTTGCTCTCATGGAAACCGCGGCTTCTCTTGAGGTCGCTGCTGAGGTAACCTACTCTCCCTTTAGTCCAATTTTCTCTTCATCTAACAAGTTTCTACCATCCATTGTTCAAGCTCCAAAGTTAGATCTCAAGGTTCTTCTGGAACACTTGAAGTATGTGTACTTGGGAGAGAATGAGACATTGCCGGTTATCATGTCATCATCATTAGAGAAGGACCAAGAGGAGAGATTGATTGAAGTGTTGAAGCGACACAAGACGGCTATTGGATGGACTTTAGCCGACATCAAGGGAATCAGCCCTACTATGTGTGTCCATCGAATTCTTTTAGAGGATGGTGCGAAACCGACCAAGGAGGGTCAACGTCGACTCCACCCACCTATGATGCAAGTTGTGAAGGATGAGGTGACTAAGTTACTTGATTATGGAGTCATCTATCCTATCTCGGATTCGAGGTGGATTTCGCCGGTTCAAGTTGTGCCAAAGAAGAGTGGGATCACAGTTGTGAAGAATGCGGAAAACGAGTTGGTGCCTCAACGAACCGTGACCGGTCATAGAGTGTGTATTGATTACCGGAAGCTTAATGCTACTACAAGGAAGGACCACATGCCGCTGCCCTTTATTGATCAAATGCTTGAGAGGTTAGCCGGTCACTCGTTTTATTGTTTCCTTGATGGATATTCCGGTTACAATCAAATAAGTGTTGCGGAGGAGGACCAAGAGAAGACCACTTTTACTTGTCCATTCGGTACTTTTGCATATCGACGCATGCCATTTGGACTTTGCAATGCTCCAGGTACGTTCCAAAGATGCATGTATCATATATTCTCTGAGTACATAGGTTCTAAGATAGAAGTGTTTATGGATGATTTTTCTGTCTATGGTGGAGATTTCGATTCATGTTTGCATAATGTTGAACTTGTGCTTAAGAGATGTGAGGAAACTAATCTTGTACTTAATTGGGAAAAATGTCACTTCATGGTTACTCAGGGCATAGTGTTAGGTCATATTGTTAGCTCTAGGGGTATTGAAGTTGATAAATCGAAGATAGATCTTGTGCGTCACTTACCCATTCCCACAAGTGTGAGGGATGTTCGAAGCTTTCTTGGACATGCAGGATTTTATCGCAGGTTTATTAAAGACTTTTCGAAAATAGCAAGACCCTTGAGTTCTCTACTGCAAAAGGAGGTGCCATTCCATTTTGATGAGGAGTGCAAGGCCGCATTCGAGAAGTTGAAGGAATCATTGTGCACGGCACCGATCATGGCGCCACCAGATTGGAGTTTGCCATTTGAGCTTATGTGTGATGCTTCAAATCATGCAGTTGGGGCCGTGCTAGGGCAAAGGAGAGACAAGCAGCCCTATGCCATCTATTATGCCTCAAGGACGCTCGATAATGCGCAACAAAACTACACCACCACCGAGAAAGAACTTCTCGCAGTCATCTTTGCTTTGGATAAGTTTCGTTCTTACTTACTTCAATCTAAAGTTATTGTTTATACTGATCATGCTGCTTTGAAGTATTTGTTGACAAAGAAGGATGCCAAGCCGAGATTAATTCGATGGATTTTGCTCCTACAAGAGTTCGACTTGGAAATCAAGGACAAGAAAGGCTGCGACAATGTGGTTGCCGACCACTTGTCACGTTTGGTGCGTGATGAAGATGCCATTGCTATCCAAGAATGTTTTCCGGATGAGCAGCTCTTCAAGGTAAGTGAGGTAAGTGATCCTTGGTATGCAGACATTGTAAATTATTTAGTTACCAAGGATTTTCCAAACTCTATGTCATATCATGCTAGAAAAAGACTCAAGGCACTAGCTAAACATTATGTGTGGGATGAACCTTATTTGTGGAAGCATTGTGTAGATCAAATTATTAGGAGGTGTGTTCCTGAAACTGAGCATAAATCTATTCTTAGCTTTTGCCATGAACAAGCATGTGGAGGTCACTTTGGTTCACGTAGGACTGCATTGAAAATTCTTAACTGTGGATTTTTCTGGCCTACTATTTTTCGAGATGCCCATATGTATTGTGCTTCATGTGATAGATGTCAAAGAACAAGGAATTTAGGACCTAGGGATGAAATGCCTATGCAACCTATTATACATGTTGAAATATTTGACTGTTGGGGTATTGATTTCATGGGACCTTTTCCAAATTCTCAGGGTTTTCTGTACATACTCGTTTGTGTTGATTATGTGTCGAAATGGGTGGAAGCCAAGGCCACCCGGACTAACGATTCTCGAGTTGTTGCAGATTTTCTACGTTCTAACATCTTCTCCAGGTTCGGCATGCCGAAGTCTATCATCAGTGATGGAGGTACTCACTTTTGCAACCGGACAATTGAAGCTCTCATGAAAAAGTATGGAATAAAGCATAAGGTTGCTACACCTTATCACCCCCAAACAAGTGGACAAGTAGAGCTTAGTAACCGGGAGATTAAGCGGATTTTGGAGAAGAGTGTGAAGCCATCACGCAAAGATTGGAGCCAACGACTGGATGATGCTCTTTGGGCTTATAGGACGGCATACAAAAATCCTTTAGGCATGAGCCCTTTTCGAATGGTCTATGGTAAGGCATGTCACTTGCCTGTGGAGTTAGAGCACAAAGCTTGGTGGGCGGTGCAACAGTTCAACATGAACATAGATGAGGCCGGATTGCATAGGAAGCTACAATTGTGTGAACTTGAGGAGATCCGGAATGAGGCCTACGATTCTGCCGTGATCTATAAAGAGAAAACCAAGGCATTCCACGACAGGATGATTCGAAAGAAAGACTTTGTTATTGGCCAGAAAGTTCTCTTATTTAATTCTAGACTTAGATTGTTTCCGGGCAAACTACGCTCTAGGTGGATAGGACCTTTTGTTATCACTAATGTTTTTCCTTCTGGTGCAGTAATGATCAAAAGCATGGTCAAAGGATCTGAATTTCAAGTTAATGGTCATCGCTTGAAACCGTATTTGGAGAGCATGGTGAATCACACCATCGAGGAGGTTCCTCTTCAGGACCTCACGGCATGAGCATGAGGATGCATGAGTCTAGGCTAAAGGACTATAAACACCTAAGCGCTGCATGGGAGGCAACCCATAGAAGGAGCCGTCTACGAGCGTTTGCTTTTCTTAACCCTTATCTTCGTTCTTTCATTGTTTTAGATATTGAACATTGAGGACAATGTAAATTTCAAGTGTGGGGTGGGGAATGGCTTATTGCAAGTTTCGGTGAATAGTGATTTCGGTGAACAGTGATTTTTGAATTTTTGTTTTAGGTTCGGTTTTTGATTTTTAAAGTTTAGGTTTGTAATTGTGATACTGTTTTAGGTGTTCCGGCAAATTTTCATGATTTTTGGAGTTTATTTTGATCTTTAAACTTGATTTTTCGTTTTTGAGTCTAGAAAGTCGCCTTTAACCGTTGATGATGAATTTTTGATCTTTGATCTCATAGTTGATTGGATTGCATGGACTTGATTTCTTGAATTACATTGCTATTGAATGGTTAATAGATGTGAAGAGATCGTGCACTTAAGTAGTAGATGAGGAACTGAAACCTAGGTACAGACAGAGCATGTTCATTACAATGTTTGATTTCATGTTTAACTTTGTGAGTTTCGAGCCATATATGTGCCTTTTCATTGATGAGTGTTTAATCTATCGTTTTATTGGTTTTACGACCTCATATTACATTATTTGATCAATGTGCATGCCATAGAGATAAACCAATGAACTAGAGATTTACTAGAACTTGTTTGTGAAACATTCAAAGCTTTATATCATAACTTACTTTGATTTGGAAAAGGATTGTTGGATCTTTATTAGGTTATCACCACTTTATCTAAATAGCCATGAGTCCTATATGAGCCCTGTTCGGGACACCTTAGTATGAACCCCCTTGAGCCTACGTTAAGCCTTTTCTTTGATTACCAACATGTTTTTACCTTGCTTAGAATAGTTATCTCTACCTTGGTTGCAAACTTGATGGAGATGTTGTTTTGTGGTATGAATATGGAGTGATCGAAAAGATCTAAGTGTGGGGTGGACTTGTGAATGCTATGATGCCGATTTTGGGTGAGAAAGAAAAGAAAAAAATATATGAAAAGAAAAGATTATCCGAAAAAAAAAAAAGAAAAAAAGAAGATTTTTCGATGTGGAGATTTGATTTGGACACCCACGGCATGACTTATTTTTGTGAAATTGGAGTTGTGATATGTATTTGCTGAAGGCTCAATAAAGTTATACATAGCCTTTGTTCGATTTTACTATGTTTATAGTGAAGGATGGGTCCAACATCCTTGATGTTAATTGGTGATATAAGGAGGATATCCATGTTTTTATTAGCCTTGAGGATGACCTTTGTGATTCCTCTTTCTTTGATTATATCCTACCTTATTCGAACCCTGAGCCATCCCTTTTCTAAAGATCCGCATGATTCTTAAGATAAGTAGCCTTTGATCTGTGGAGTTTGTTTCATGAATAAGCATATGGTTGTGGTTCATTTGTGCATGTAATTGGTATCTTTCTTGAGGTCTATTTTGAAATTCACTATCTATATAATTCTTGTGTGTGAAAAGCTTTTAAGCATATGCCATGTTCTTGAGAGAAAAGATTTGGAGTGCATATCCTTTGTGAGTTGAATTTGAACTTGTTTTGAACATGTCGAGATTAATTCACCTTTGTTTCTACCATGTCTTACTTGTTACATCGAAATCTCATGTTTATTAACCAGTGAATTCAGTCTTTCGATTTCGACTCTTGTGCTATTCTTGATACTATGATGTTGAAGATCTCTGAAACAATTTCGTTGAAGGCTTTAGATTGAGTCATCGTAGTATGTTTTTGTTTAGTGTTTGCTAAGGGACTAGCAAAGCTTAAGTGTGGGGTTGTTGATAGGAGCCTAAAAGGTGACGTTATTATGTGCTAAACACTCTTGTTTATGCTTTGTTGAGTCTATTTAGGTTAAGATTGAGTCATAATATAGTTTAATGTTGTTTTGGAAGAGTTTTTGGTAAAATGTGCTAAAGTGTTGAGAAAATTGGCTAAGTGTTAAAAGTGTGATTTCAAGGATTTTGTAAGAGCGTTCGCAGTGACTTAAACTTGGTGGAAGTGCATGAAAAATCGGGAATATAATCTTTGGTTGCTGAAATACATTGTGTTAAAATTTCAGGTCAATTGGAGTACGGGAAGTCCTTGCGAACGATGCCAGAGTTGGCAGTCCGAGAAGAATGTTCCAGGGACTGTAGAAGTTTCGCTGCTACTGTGTCTGATCTTTCGGGGGCTGTATCTGACGCAATACTTGGAACTGGAAAATGTGCCATATACCATTTGAAAGGTCTTCAAGTCTAGTTTCGCTGGGACTTGGAATCACGGCAATTGAAGCACTACAGAAGCCGGAATTACTAAGGCAAGGTCATGCTGTCGAAAACTGCAGTATTTTCCTGGATGCATCAGGAAAGTTTCTTTGGACTTTTTAAATTACAATTTCGACAATCATGGACCTTGGGGCTTGATGGACATATCCATATGTGTTTAATGGAGAACTTCAAGTTGAAGATTCATCAAAGTGGCTGGCGAAGAGAAGGGAGAAAAGAGAAGCACATGACTTGCACATGGGAATAACCAAATCCATCTTGGTTTTGGATTGCTTTAGGGCCGACCAAACCCTAGCTTTTTCCCCTATAAAAAGCCTTGTAATCGCATGAGAAAAGGTATCATCAACATTGCAAAACTCAGCCGAAGCCAAAGCAGCTGCCGAAAATTCCATCACCATTCAAAGACCCCAATTCCGATCTTCATACTTCATCCCTCGATCTGAAGCACGTAGCCTAGGATCTCCGTGCACTTGAAGAATAGACCACGTAGGAATATTTCAAAGTGTAATCATCTTCTACTTTCGAATTGGTATGTCTTTGTTATGGTTGATGTTTGTTTTAGGTTTTTGTTTAAGTACGATTAAATTCTTGTCTATGAGATATTAAGTACTTTTGAATGATGTAAGAATTATAGTTTTTAGTTTTTAATCAATGATTTGAAGTCTATGCCGAGAATTCCTAGTGTTTGGTTTTATTAATTTTCGATTTGCTTCATAATATTAACGTGTGATTAAGACAAGTAGTTGATGTCGCATTAGTTAATCCTTCAAAGAATTACATGGCTTTGATACACGTAGTGGATAGGTTGATGTGTTCTTTGTTGTGTTCGAAAATTACATGCTAGAATTGGATTTAGATGGTGCTAATGAACATGTTAGTTTATTTGTGTGATACGTAATTGCATAAGTGAATTAGTATGTTAGATTTCGTGTTTGATACGTTGAGCATGGATGTGTGAAAGGTTTCGAATGAAACAAGTAGTCGATTTCGAATGCATCTAATGGCTTAGGAACCACGTAGGAACCTAATGTGCATGTTTCGACTCTAGCATGATTTAGGTATTTCGGCATAGATTGATATGAGATTAGAAATTGTTTTCTATATTCTTGCATTGTTGTTTGGTGTTGGTTTGTGTAATTGTTGATCGATCACATGTTTATATGTATAAAAGTAATATAGGACTTTATTTCATTGCATCTTTCCGAAATATAAAATCCAAATCTTTAAAATTCTCTGTTTATTTCGACAAATTTGATTAGATTAGATGGATCTACCCTGTGGTTGGATCCCCGGTTTAGAACGATACCCTTACTTGCTTTATACGATGACAATGACTGTGTACAGGGTTAATTGATGCGTGTGCAAATACGATCTATCAGAAACCAATTAAAGTCTATGGGCATGCAATTTAATTTAAAAACAAGGTCCACTCACAGTACTTATTGCGACCTTCTTCCTGCTCGGAAAGCTCCTCGAGCGAAACCCTCGAACTAACCACGTAGTCGAGCCCGTCACGTTCGACCAGAGACTGTACAAACAAACCATTATATTAGTCATTCCATAGTTGACTTGGTCTTTTCCTAGTTTGACCAGGAAATCCTATTTGAACACATGATGACCAAGTTCCTTTCTTTTTAACAGCTTTTTCAACAATACGCTTAATTCCGAATATCGACTCGAAGTTCGGTTTCCGACTCCGTAATCTCAGCGTATCGACTTTCCTTACCATTTTATTAACGATAGGTTATCACATAGTAATTTTGTGAAATTACTATGGACACCCAATCAATCACTTTACCAATTTACGGATTATGAGTCGATATACCCGGTATGAAATTATTCTAATTATTTATAGCACCCAACTCGGAGATCAAGATTCCTGAGTTGCCTAGGATCTCACTCAAAGATTCGGTTGTCTTAACTTAACCAGTTACTAAGATTAACCTTTTCCTTTTTACTTTTATCGGTCAATCTTCCATAAATGGAAACCTTCCAAAAGGGAAAGTTTCCCAAAATGGAAAGTTTCCTAACATAGAAGGTTTCCTAAAATGGAAAGATTCCAATTACGGTTAGTTTCCGTTTTTATACGTAAATCCGATTACGACACTTTAACTCTACTAAACGGAAACAATATACTTGAAGGAATCAAAAGACTACCTCCTCGGCATTTTCTGCCATTTTTAACTGCATCGTCGGAATCGTTACCGGATTCCGGAAACTTGCCGGAATCCTCTGCCGGATTCCGGTCAACTTACCGGAAATTCGCCATAGCTTCTTCGTTTCTCGATCACCAAGTTCTCGACAACATATGCAGGAAAAACAACATCAATATCAACAACAGATTAACAACACTAATTCAACAGCACAGTGAAGAATACACAACAGCTCAAAAACCAGGAGACTGCCTCTCACCTCCAAAATCGATCCAAGGAGGAATACAGCAGCCTCCTCCTCTGCTCCTTCTGTCCTTCCCTCTATACACTCCTCCTCGACTCCTTCGCTCTCCACCGAGACCAAGACTCAGCCTGCCCTGCTGCCTCGAATCCAAGCAGCTGCTCCGGCCACCTCCTCCCTATCACGGCGTTGCTGCGGCTGAAAACCGAGGAAGAAGACTCGTCGAAGATAGCGTCGACGACGGTGATGCCAAAACCCAGAAAAAGAGAAGGAATAAGAGATTGGGCACAAAAAGGAAAAGCAAGGATTAATCGAGCTCAAAATTGAAGGAAAAGGGATGCATTCACCTTGGAAAGACTCGAGCTCATCGGAAAAGGATGAATCGGAGGAAGAACCGATTTGGGGCTAAAGGTTGACTTTTGAAAATAGAGAAGAGAGTGAGTGAATGTCAGATTGGTGGGTATGAGTAGAGAGAGGAGAGTGAGGCGAGTTCGGCGGTGGTGGCGCGACGGCCTGGCGCGGCCTGACGCGGCAGCGACGGTGGGTTGGAGGCGGACGACGCTCCTGCGTCTGCCTTCTCTCTCGAGCTCTCTGTTTTTGTTTCTCGACAGAAAGAGGGTGAGAAGGGAGAGATTGGTTTTTATATTTGGATCCAAGGGCTCACAATAAAGGATGAAGATCAAAGGCCAAGATTAAAAGTTGGCTTAAAATCAGAAAATTGTAATTTAGAAATTACCATGGACTTTGGAAATTTGTAGGAAATAGATGGAAGCTCCGAAAAATATTCCGAAAATACAGGGAGACTCGTGACGACACGTGCTACAACATCGAGTCATCAAATCAGGTATTTGGAGTACTTTCAAAAACTCAAAAATTAACTCGAGCGATAACTTATCAAATTACCGTTCGTAGTTGAGAGTCCTCGGTAACTCGTAAACCTCTGTGAAAAGGTAACTTTTAGGTACAGGACGTTACATTCTCTGCCTTTACTTTAAAACCTTTTAAATCCAAGAGCCAAGTTTCCCCTTTTTAAATTTCATCCCCCTCCATAACCCAAAACGGTGATAACAATTAAAAACCATAATTTGGGAAAATCCTTTAAAACCACGGGAAAGGTAGGAACCTCTTTCCCATCTCACTTATCTTTAAAAAGTATAAAATTCTCATTTTCCCAAAATCACCGTAAAACATATAATGGAGGAAATCACATATACAGGAGAAACCAATTAAAGTCTATGGGCAAGCAATTTAATTTAAAAACAAGGTCCACTCACAGTACTTATTGCGACCTTCTTCCTGCTCAGAAAGCTCCTCGAGCGAAACCCTCTAACTAACCACGTAGTCGAGCTCGTCTCACGTTCGACCAGAGACTGTACAAACAAACCATTATATTAGTCATTCCATAGTTGACTTGGTCTTTTCCTAATTTGACCAAGAAATCCTATTTGACCACATGATGACCAAGTTCCTTTCTTTTTAACAGCTTTTTCAACAATACGCTTAATTCCGAATATCGACTCGAAGTTCGGTTTTTAAATTTAAAACCCTTTAAATCCAAGAGCCAAGTTTCCCCTTTTTAAATTTCATCCCCCTCCATAACCCAAAACGGTGATAACAATTAAAAACCCTAATCTGGGAAAATACTTTAAAACCACGGGAAAGGTAGGAACCTCTTTCCCGTCTCACTTATCTTTAAAAAGTATAAAATTCCCATTTTCCCAAAATCACCGTAAAACATAAAATGGAGGAAATCACATATAAAGGAGAAACTAATTAAAGTCTACTGCATGCATCATATTTAAAAACAAAGTCCGCTCACAGTACTTATTGCGACCTTCTTCCTGCTCGGAAAGCTCCTCGAGCGGAAACCTCGAACTAACAACGTAGTCGAGCCCGTCTCACGTTCGATCAGAGACTGTACAATTAAACCAATATATTAGTCATTCCATCGTTGACTTGGTCTTTTCTAGGAAATCCTATTTGACCACGTGTTGACCAAGTTCATTTCTTTTAACAACTTTTCAACAAATAGATTTAATTTCGATTACCCAACCGTAACATACGACTTTCTTTAATAATTCACTTGACATTAGGTTCACACATAGTAATTTGTGGAATTACTATGGACACCCATTCAACCACTTCACCAATACCTTAGGAGTCCTTAAAATAATTTTTAAACCTTATCCGGCAATAATCGATGGTCGGAATAATATTTAATTATCCGCCAATAATACTAAACTAGAAAAATTCCAAAACCTAACCAAAACTCCTCCAAAAATTACCAAATTTTAACCATAGACTCCTCACAATATATACTAATTAATGGGCATGAAAAACTGCCAAAAAGTGGCGGCACAGCCGCCAGCTCCGCCGCCGACGGAGGCCGGCGGCAGAAATTCCGGCGACCTCCGATCACCACCAAATTTTACCAGTAGCTTCGTCTCATCATTTGGGACAACTTTCTAGTTCAACTCGAAGGCCAATTCGGTCTCTAACTAGGTCAAAAACATGATGAACAATAAACCCGAAATAATTTCAATTCGAAACTTCAATCCTTCAATTCTCCCTACACACTTCGAATCAAGCTACCAAATTCTAGGGGATTATAGTACTCCTAAAACCCATCCTAAACATATAAAGAACTCAACAAATGGTGAGTAAATTCTAGGGGAAGTAAATCTTGCGGGGACCACCTCAAGGGAACTTCTTATCGAAAGTCCCTTGAAATGGACAACCCTTCCTATAAACTAACTAAGTACTTCCAAGAACAAATTAAGATAACCCCTAACTCATGGGGCCAACCTGCTCCCCAAGTCACATCTACCCTTCATGACCTATTCAACTATCTAAGTTGGGTTAGTCAGAGCAGTCTACATGGAAGATTACCCTAATGAATTTGCAAGCAGCAACGGATTGATCGACTATGCATCGACTCTTGTACGCGCGCGACCTCCGCTCCAGAACCTTGCACCACTGGGTATTTGAAAACGAAGGGCCCAGGGAAGAGACGTTTAAAAACAATACGTTAGCATGAGTGGACAAAAATAAAGGTATAAAAGATAAACATCTTTTACTGCTCTTCCGTTAGTTTTCCAGGAAAAACCTTATGCACGCAAATCATAGACAATGAATAGTTAAATCATAAATAACTCCCTTGGCTCAAACATAAATAAATGTGTGGGGTATTAACATCATCCATGAGAGAACCGACCCGCTCTACCACGAGAGGGTCTATTGACCAGCTCATCGGAGAGGGTCCCATGACCCGCTCTATTCGTGAGGGTCCAACCGACCAGCTACCACCGAAGAGAATCCTGACCTGCTCCATCCGGGAGGGTCAGACTGACCAGCTACCACCGAAGAGGGTCAGACCAGCTACTATCCAGAGAGGGTACTAACTCCACCTGGAGAGGGTCCATGCTAGCATGCAATACATATAACTTTATCCTTTAAAATCCTTTAAAAACCTCGTGGGAATATAAACCGAAAACCAAGTTAAAACTCCCATGACTTTACCCCAAATACATTGGATTTAAAAACCTTTCCAGAAACCCAAAACCGGTTCTCTGCCTTTACTTTAAAACCTTTTAAATCCAAGAGCCAAGTTTCCCCTTTTTAAATTTCATCCCCCTCCATAACCCAAAAAGGTGATAACAATTAAAAACCATAATTTGGGAAAAACCTTTAAAACCACGGGAAAGGTAGGAACCTCTTTCCCGGCTCACTTATCTTTAAAAAGTATAAAATTCATATTTTTCTAAAATCACCGTAAAACATAAAATGGAGGAAATCACATATAAAGGATAAACTAATTAAAGTCTACTGCATGCATCATATTTAAAAACAAAGTCCACTCACAGTACTTATTGCGACCTTCTTTCTGCTCGGAAAACTCCTCGAGCGGAAACCTCGAACTAACCACGTAGTCGAGCCCGTCTCACGTTCGACCAGAGACTGTACAATTAAACCAATATATTAGTCATTCCATCGTTGACGTGGTCTTTTCCTAGTTTGACTAGGAAATCCTATTTGACCACGTGTTGACCAAGTTCCTTTCTTTTAAGAACTTTTCAACAAATAGATTTAATTTCGATTACCCAACCGTAACATACCGACTTTCATTAATAATTCACTTAACATTAGGTTCACACATAGTAATTTGTGGAATTACTATGGAAACTCATTCAACCACTTCACCAATACCTTAAGAGTCCTTAAAATAATTCTTAAACCTTATGCGGCAATAATCGATGGTCGGAATAATATTTAATTATCCGCCAATAATACTAAACTAGAAAAATTTCAAAACCTAACCAAAACTCCTCCAAAAATTACCAAATTTTAACCATAGACTCCTCACAATATATACTAATTAATGGGCATGAAAAACTGCCAAATTTTACCAATAGCTTCGTCTCATCATTTGGAACAACTTTCTAGTTCAACTCGAAGGCCAATTCGGCCTCTAATTAGGTCAAAAACATGATGAACAATAAACCCGAAATAATTTCAATTCAAAACTTCAATCCTTCAATTCTCCCTACACACTTCGAATCAAGCTACCAAATTCTAGGGGATTATAGTTCTCCTAAAACCCATCCTAAACATATAAAGAACTCAACAAATGGTGATATAGGGAGGGAGAAATCTGATCAAGAACAAACACTGTACACTTGAAAAACAAATTGGAATTTCTCCCGATTTACGACGAGTTAGGTCGGAAAACTTACCTAGGAATGAAATAGACTCGGAAGCCGAACTTTTGGGACCGGTGCGGCGGCGAGAGGTGGCCGGACGGCGGCGCTGTGGCGCGTGCAAAATCCGGCAGCGTTTTTTGTCGGGGGAGAAGAAATGGGCCGGGTGAAAAACCTGATTTTTCAGCCCGGTAACTCCTATATATAGTCATTTTACCGCATAGTAACTTTATACTTTTGTTTATAACTTTCCCATACGAACTCCGATTTGAGCGTGCTATGTGTCCACGAACTCGTAACGACGCCCTCTACAACTTTCAAGAAGGAACTTTTCCCAAATTCTTGACTTAACGAAAAGTCAACTTTACGATCATTGTACGGTTAAACGGTTACTTTAAATAGTAAAAGACCAAAGTAACCAACCGTAAAATAATCCTAGGATCGGAATGTGATAGCAGTCTACATGGAAGTTATACCTAAATCAATGTGTGAGCAACATCAGATTAATTGACTATGTCCCGACTTCGGTACACGCGACCTCCTCTCAAGAACCCTGCAACACTGGATATTTGGAAACGAAGGGCCTAGGGGAAAACATTTAAAAACAATATTAGCATGAGTGGACAAAAATCAAATTTGAAAAGGTAAAAATCTTTTCATGCTTTCCCTTTGATTTTCCAAAATTCACATGCACGCAACCAATAGAAAATGAATAAATAAATCATAAAACAAATCCCTTGGCTCAAATCAATAATTAAAGATGTGGGGTATTAACACCATAACCACGAGAAAACAACTGACCAGCTCTATCCACGAGAGGGTCTATTGACCAGCTCAATATGAGAGGGTCCCATGACCCACTCTATTCGGGAGGGTCTAACCGACTAGCTACCACCGAAGAGGGTCCTAACCTGCTCTATCCGGGAGGGTCCTTCTGACCAGCTACCACCGAAGAGGGTCAGACCAGCTACAATCTGGAGAGGGTACCATCTCCATCTGGAGAGGGTCCATGCTAGCATTCATTACATATAACCATATCCTTGAAAATCCTTAACAACCTCGTGAAAAATAAATCGAAAACCAAGTCAAAACACCCATGACTTTTTCTCAAAATGCATTGGATTTAAAACATTTCTAGGCATCCGAAACCGGTTCCCTGACTATACTTTAAAATCATTAAATCCAACAGCCAAGTTTCTCCTTTTAAAAAATAATCCCTCTCCATAACCCAAAATGGTGATAACAATTGAAACCATAATTCGGGAAAAAACCTTTAAAATCACGGGAAATGTATGAACCTCTTTCCCGGCTCACTTATCTTTAAAAAATAATAAATTCCCAATTTTCCCCAAAATAACCATAAAATTCTACATGGAAGAAATTTCATAATAAAGGAGAAACTTAATAAAATCTATTGCATGCATTATATTTAAAATAAAAGTCCACTCACAGACTTAGGCTTTAGCCTAACGAAAACCCGAATTCCGCTCAAGCGAAGTCTCCACAACATGAGCCTATTCGCGTCCTATTCCACAATTAATATTAATTTTCCGGACGCTAGAATAAATATTAAATACTATAAGTGTACACATTTATAAGCGTACAACTCACTCATCGGCTCCACATTTCTCAAATTGTTATCTAAAAATCTACGACCTTCACCATTAACTTATAAAGCCATCCTGCTCCCTAACCTATTTAACTAGCTAAGCTGGGTTAGTCAGAGCAGTCTACATGGAAGTTTCACCTAAACAATGTGCAAGCAGCAACGAATTAATCGACTATGCCCCGACTCTTGTACGCGTGACCTCCGCTCAAGAACCTTGCAACACTGGGCATTTGAAAACGAAGGGCCCAGGGAAGAAACATTTTAAAATATATATTAGCGTGAGTGGACAAAAAATAAAAGAATAAAATATAAATATCTTTTACTGCTCTTCCGTTAGTTTTCAAAAATCCACATGCACGCAACCAATAGACAATGATTAAATAAATCATTAAGAAAATCCCTTGGCTCAAATCTATAATTAAATGTGGGGTATTAACCTCAACCACGAGAAAAAAAACCGGCCCGCTTTACCACGAGAGAGTTTATTGACCAGCTCATCGGAGAATGTCCCATGACCTGGTCTATTCGGGAGGGACCAACCGACCAGCTACCACCGAAGAGGGTCCTGACCTGCTCTATCCGGGAGGATCCTACTGACCAGCTACCACCGAAGAGGGTCAGACCAGCTACTATCCAGAGAAGGTACCATCTCCATCTGGAGAGGGTCAATGCTAGCATGCAATACATATAATCTTATCCTTGAAAATCCTTTAAAAACCTCGTGGTAAAATAAATCGAAAACCAAGTCAAAACTCCCATGACTTTACCCCAAATACATTGGATTTAAAACATTTCCAGGAACCCGAAACCGGTTCTCTGACTTTACTTTAAAATCGTTAAATCCAAGAGCCAAGTTTTCCCTTTTAAAAAAATAATCCCCCTCCATAACCCAAAATGGTGATAACAATTAAAAACCATATTCCAAGAAAATCCTTTAAAATCACGGGAAAGGTATGAACCTCTTCCCCGGATCACTTATCTTTGAAAAGTATTAAATTCCCATTTTCCCAAAATCACCATAAAACTTAAAATGGAGGAAATTCATAAATAAAGGAGAAACTAAATAAAATCTATTGCATGCATTAAATTTAAAATAAAAGTCCACTCACAGTACTTAATACAGCCTCCTCAATGCTCGGAACACTCCTCGAGCGCCAACTCGAAATATCCACATGGTCGAGTCCAGTCCCACGATCGACCATTGGCTGTAGAAATAAACCAATAAATTAGTCTTTCTATCGTTGACTAGGTCTTTTCCTAGTTTGACTAGGAAATCCTATTTTGCCCAGGAGTTGACCAAATTCCTTCCTTTTTAACAACTTTCAACCAATACGCTTATTTCCAGTTATCGACTGGAAATTTAATTTTCGTAAACACAACCTTAGCATAACGATTTTCGTTACTATTTTAATTGACGATAGGTCATTGCATAGAAATTTTGTGGAATTACTATGGACACCAAATCCACAACTTAAATCGTTTTACTAATTGTGAGTCGATAATAAAATTATCTGATTGTTTTTTCACGATCAGCTCGACATTTATGTTAATAGAAGTCAACATCTTCCTCAACAACTAGAGTGGTCAACATACTTATAATTTGCATACTTCACTAATTAACTTCAAATCCTTTAACTTGAATTCTACCTTTTCTTTAACCTTTTCAATTTAATAACTTCTCATAAATGGAAACCTTCCAAAAAGGGAAAGTTTCCCAAAATGGAAAGTTTCCTAAATTGGTAAGTCTACTTTAAAATGGGAAGTTTCCCAAAATGGAAACTTCCTACTTACGTCCAATTTTTTCGTAAATATCCCAATTACGATTCAACTGACACTTTTCGACTCAAACTTAACGGGGATTCGATTTCTACCTCTTCGGCATTCTGCCGGTTTCACTGCAACACCGGAAACTGTCACCGGATCTCGGTAACTTGCCAGAATTTCGCCATAACCTCCTCGTTTACCTCGTTCCCAAGTTACGACAACATGTAAGAAAACAACAACAAATCAACATCTCAACAACAAATTCAACAACCCAGAACCACACAACAACAATGAAGTACGAGGTTACCTTCTGCTTATCAAAACATCAAACTCAAAAACTCCTCTGTTTAACCAAACTAGGAGCAGATGTCCAACCTAGCTGAAGATCGACCAAAACTCTTTTCTCCACTCCAAAGGGGTATTGTAGCCTCCCTCAACCTTCCTAAACACTCCCTCAGTCGCCAACTACATTGAACCAGGACTGCACCACCCCTTGGTCCCCTTCAAATCGTCGTTACAGCCACACCAAAGCTCCAAGAGCTCGCTGGAGGACCAAGAGTCCGTCGATGGAGCTTCAAAGCTTGAAATTCCGAAACCCTATATATACCCAAAAAAAGAGGATTCTGGATTAGGGTCTAATCCATTCGAGCAAGGACATAGGAAGGAAGAGAAGGGAAGGAATAGCTCGAATATACCTTTAAATCATCGATTCGCTGCCTGAATCACCGGAAAAACACCAAAAACCACCGCCGTCCTCAACCTCTGTTCTCCGTTCTGAGTGGTGGCAGACGCGAATTTTAGGCTGGGTTAAGTAGGAGAGGCAGAGGGGGCCACTTTGGTGAGGGCGTGCCAGTGGATGGTGGCTAGATGGTAGAGCGCCGCTATGGCCGAGTTGAAGCAGACGAGGGAGAGGAGAGACTCGGTTGACCCGAGTCTGGTTCCTTTGACCGGGTTGACCGGTCTCCCATTTAAATAGGGTGCACGGACGGCCGAGATCAAATGAGGGAGAGATCTGACGGTCCAAGTTAGTTGGGTAAGAATTATTAACCACAATGGTAATTAAAATTTACCAAAACAGTAATTAATAATTACCATAAACTTTGGAATTTCGTAAAAAATAGCTCGATGCTCAAAAAAATATTCTGAAAATACCGGGAGACTCATGTCGATACGTACTATGACATCGAGTCATTAAAATGAGGAATTTGAAGATTTTAGAAAAACTTGAAAATAAACTCGAACGATAACTTAATGAATCATCATCACCGTTAAAAGCTCCCAGTAACTCACAAGCCCTTGTAAAAAGGTAACTTTTAGGTACGGGGTGTTACAATCTCCCCACCTTATAAAATTTCGTCCTCGAAATTCCAACTGCACCACTCGACACCTTCGACCACTAACCAACCTCCTATCCCTACTCGTTTAGCCAAACAAACACAAAAAGTCATTGATGGATTTAAATCCTCTGGTAACACAATACAACATGGAGTCAAAACTAAAAACAACAAGTCCACGAGAACACCAAGAAGACTTGTGATACATGAACCATCACCTCATTTGAACAAGACTTCCTGATCTGGTTTACGCTTTCTATAAATTATTCTGTCAAGTTGTCCTGTTGTAGAGTAATTGTTTTCCCTTAATCTATCCTTACTCAAACCAGTTGTGTCACACCCCGAATCTGATAATTTCACTGTGAGTTACCTTCCTTCCGTTATCCGTGAATTTACGGTGTCGATAATAAAGTTTGAACACAAAAATTAACTGTCGAGATTGTTGACGGTAATTTAAAAATTATCGGGGTTTTTATTGGGGTAAATTCCGGTTTGGAACGGAGGAAAATTTAGGGGTCTCCTGTGTTTCTAGAAGTTTCCTTGTTTGGAAACTTCCTTTTTTATAAATGTTTCCCTTTTCGTTGTTGGGCTGCGCGTCACTTTCTTCTTCTATCTTCTCCTTCTTCGTTCTTCTCCGGGTCGACACAGCGCCTTCACTGTGCCCGACGAGATCCGCCACCACCGGCCGCCGTGGAGCGCGTGACCGGTCTCCCTCGACTCGCCGGAGGTCCGGCAACCCAGCAGGCCATCGTTTAGGGGCAGCGCCGCTGTGTGGAGAGAGAGGGAACTCTCGAAATCCGACTGCACTCTCGGATTCCGGTTGGGTCTGGCCTCTGTGCCGCCGCCTGCCGCTCATAACCGGTCCACAGGCCACCTCCGAACCTTCCAAAGGTGGAGCGCCGGTCGATTACAGCCTAGGTGAGGGATTCAATCAAGAATTCCAAATTTTGGGTTTTTTCTACTGTTTGTTGTGATTTGTTGGTGTTAGGGTTGGTTTTGGTTGTTGTGGTGTAAAGGGAAGTTGTAGGGGAGGTGGAGAGGAGCAGGAAGATGGCCGGAGATCGCCGGTCGGAGGCCAATTGGCCGGTGACCGGATTTTACTGTTCACAGGGGCATTTCTGTCCTTTCCTTGAGAAATTACTTTTGACAGTTTGGTAATTGAGTTAGGATAAAGGTAAAAAATATTTCTAAGTTAATTTGGAGGTAAAAGGTGTTAATTGTGGAGAAATGGAAGTAATTGGATTATAGAACTTAATGTATATGAAACTCTGTGGAGGTGGGATTAATGGCCGAGTCGATTAAGTTTCGATTATTATTCGAAATATCGTTTCGGTTCGGAAAAAGAATTACATGTTATCGTTGGTCGGGATTGACCGAAGATTTGCTAAGAGTATACAAGAATTAAGCAAGTTTATTACGGAGTTTATACTAATGTCTCCGGATACCCGACTTTACGATTTGGGATAATTAACGTATTTATCTTTATTAAACAGGACGTGAGGATTTACGTTCCGGGGAGGCACAGGATCGTTCTCAGGGCTAGTCCCTTTACTGTGAGTGGACAGTTTATTTTTAAATGAATGCATGCCCTAATTATTGATTTATTTGCAAGATTTTACGATTGTTTCGAGCATTATAATTTCCTCGGGTTCTTGAATGTGTGTTTGGATGGATGCAAATATGTTGAGGATTAGTTTCATTTATTTGTTTTGGGAAGAGAATTGAGTAAAGTACTTATATGAAATTATATTATAAGGGTTGACCAATGAATATGCTAGCTAGAGTAGCGTGAGGGCGCTACTAGAGCTCTTAGCTCCGACCCTAGCCTGAGAGGTCAGGCAAATTACGTAGTGCACTATGAGGGTTGACCATTTCCACTTTATTTAGAGCTCTTAGCTCCGACCCTGGTCTGAGAGGTCAGACAAACCTGAGAGGTCAGGTTGATATTATAAGGGTTGACCGTTATCACATTATCTAGAGCTCTTAGCTCCGACCCTGGTCTGAGAGGACAGACAAGCCTGAGAGGTCAGGTTGATATTTCAAGGGTTGACCGTATTATTTTATATAGCTAGCATAGAGTAGCGTGAGGGCGCTACTAGAGCTCTTAGCTCCGACCCTAGTCTGAGAGGTCAGACTTATTATGTTTGTGAATATTTCTCTTCCCATAATCCTCACTTGGTTATTTTATCTTGCATTTGTGGAATTGTTGTTATTTGTGGGCATGCATAAATGTTATTTTAATAAATAAATCTTTGGGAGAGCATGAAACATTAGTTCTAATCATTGTGATGAATTTTTGGCGTTTCATGTATTATTTTCGTCCACTCACTCTAACGTTTTACATGTTTCTCCCCTGGGCCTTTGTTTTTCTTAAAATGCCCAGACTGCAGAGTTCGGCCAGCAAATTAGGAGGCGCATAGTGGTTACCTCTCCACACCGTTTTCACTAGTAGGTTTCTGAAAACCTACAAGTGCCCTTTTCCTCCTTTGTAATAGAGCTCTGATAACCTGGGTATATTATTATTATGTTTCGGGGTAGAGTACGGACTTATTCATTATTATTCTAGGAATTTCGGATATTTTATTAAGTTGAAAGATGTTTGTGATTGTGTTATGTTGTTGTGGTTGTATTTGTGGAGGTAGTTCTGTGTTGTTGTGAGATGTTGGATTTTTATAAGGAGGGGGTTGAGATTAGAAGTGTACAGCATGTGTTTACTTGGATTTTAGGTGAAGGGTTACTCACTATTAGGGGACATTATGTCGAATTTTCGGTAACTACCCTTTTAGGTGGGTCCCGTAGGAGTCATTCTGGGATTTACTGGGAAATCTCGGGATGGGTCCTGTCATTGGTATCAGAGCACTAGGTTATTCGATTCCTTTTCTAAATGTCACTGCTTATGCCTTGTGTGAAACTAGTATCTATAGAGTGATGGACCGACCGCGGCGGATCCATCAGCATTTATGCTTAAGATACGAAGTGATCATCAGGTATTTGCAGTAGCTATTACGGTATTATGTGTGATACATGGTACTAAACATCTTGGTTTCAGGTTAATTATGCGCCGAGCACGTGGCCGAGCTCGTAGGGAGAATCTTTCCCCTCCACCGGAAGGAGAAAACCCTCTTCCTCCTCCTGGAAGAGGAAGTGAGGAGTCAGCTACTATGGGAGCGGGTTTGTTAGAGCGGTTAGTGCAGGGTATCCGCTCTGGTATGAGTTCTGAGCTTAACTATGAGAAAGCCCGCAAGCATGGTGCTAGGGTGTTTACCCATGCTAGTGAACCCATGGAAGCACTCAGTTGGTTGGAGGAGACTGAAAAGATGTTCCGCATAGTAGATTGTCCAGAGGAAAGGAAGGTGGCAATAGCTACGCAGTTTCTAGAGAGAGAAGCTTGGCATTGGTGGCTTGATGTAAGCCGCAGGGTGGGTGATGCAGCTCAGCAGATGTCCTGGGAGCAGTTTTCCGCCCAATTTAAGGAGCGTTATGTCAGCCGAGCACACATGAACCGCATGAGGGAAGAATTTCTAAATTTGAGGAAGAGTGATGACATGTCGGTTTCAGCGTTTGAGCAGCGTTTCAGGGAGCTGGCCTACTACGTTCCTGAGTTGGTAAAGACAGAGCAGGATAAGGTCTATCAGTTTGTTAGAGGCCTTGGTGGTAACTACTCTGCACAGATGATGGCTGTACCATATGCATCATTCATGGAGGCAGTGATGGCTGCTCTTAATCTTGAGGCCCAACAGTTTTCTTATGGTCGGCGTTCAGATGTTGGAGCTGTGAGTTCTGGCTCAGCTAGAAGATTGTTGACGAGGTCTAGTTCAGTATCCTCTGCTGGGAGTGGCTTTAATAGCAGCACAGGATCCGGGTCAGGATTCCGAGGGAGGCTTAAGAGCTTCTTCAAGAAGACCTCTAGGGGGTTTAGAAGAGGATCTAGCAGCCAGAGTGGGCCTTCTGGAGGTCAGAGTGCGCAGCAGAGTCAGAGACCGTCTCAGAGTTTTCAGCAGAGTCAGTGGGTACATGGTCAGTGCTATCAGTGTGGGCAGACAGGTCATTTCAGAAGAGATTGTCCTCTCTTGAGTCAGGGAACAGCATTGGCACCTGCTCAGACTATGGGGCAGACGCATTCTGGTACTGTTAGTAGTGGTACCCCCTCGGTGACACAGACTAGAGGTGGCACACAGCAGAGCAGAGGTAGTAGAGGCCGTCCTGCCACACATGCGAGACTGCATGCCATGACTCAGCAAGAGGGTCGCTCTTCTCCAGATGTTATTATTGGTACGTTATTCATTTTTGGCCGACCTGCTTTTACATTAATAGACCCTGGAGCGTCGCATTCCTTTATGTCCAGTAGATTTTCCTTACATGCTAATGTGCCGTCATCACCACTTCCTGGGGAATGGCACGTGTCCTTGCCTTCTGGGGATGTGATGAAGATAGATTGGGTATTTAAGAGTTGTGAAGTGCTGATAGAGAGTTGCGGTTTTGAGGTTGATCTAATACCTCTTGATATTGTTGAGTTCGATGTGATCTTGGGGATGGACTTCTTGGAATCCCATAGGGCGATGGTGGATTGTTTCCGAAAGGAGGTAGTGTTAAGGAGTCCAGGGAAGCCTGAGATCACCATTCAAGGGGAAAGAAATGTTCTCCCAAGCTGTGTGATTTCCGCTGTTACAGCTAGGAAATTGTTGAACAAGGGTTGCCAAGCCTACCTGGCACATGTAGTAGATACCAGGAAGGGTGAAGTGAACCTGGAAGACATTCCTGTGGTAAAGGAGTTTCCAGATGTATTTCCAGACGAATTGCCTGGATTACCGCCAGCAAGAGAGATCGATTTCACCATCGAAATGCTTCCTGGAACCGCTCCTATCTCTCAAGCTCCCTATAGAATGGCACCTGCGGAATTGAAGGAGTTAAAAACTCAATTGCAGGAGTTGGTGAACAAGGGTTTTATTCAACCTAGCACGTCTCCTTGGGGTGCTCCTGTACTTTTTGTTAAGAAGAAGGATGGCACTATGAGACTTTGCGTGGATTATCAGAAACTGAATCAAGTGACGGTGAAGAATAAATACCCTTTGCCACGAATTGATGATTTATTCGACCAGTTGAGGGGAGCCTCTGTTTTCTCAAAGATTGATTTGAGATCGGGTTATCATCAGCTGCGGATTCGGGAAGGTGATATTCCCAAGACTGCATTCCGGTCACGGTATGGACACTATGAGTTCGTAGTGATGCCATTTGGACTTACTAATGCACCCGCCGCCTTCATGGATTTGATGAATAGGGTGTTTAGTCCATTTCTTGATCGTTTTGTGATCGTGTTTATTGATGATATTTTGGTTTACTCCAAAAGCTTGAAGGAGCATGCCAGACATTTAAGGACGGTTCTGCGAGTTCTCAGAGAAGCTCAGCTGTATGCAAAACTTAGCAAATGTGAGTTTTGGCTGGATAGAGTGGGATTCTTGGGTCATATTGTGTCAGAAGAAGGTGTTAGTGTGGACCCTCAAAAAGTAGCTGCAGTGGCTAATTGGGGTAGACCCACCAATGTGACAGAGATTCGGAGTTTCTTGGGATTAGCAGGTTATTATCGTCGCTTCGTTCAAGATTTCTCCAAGATTGCTGCTCCACTTACAAGATTGACCCGGAAGGATATTAAGTTTGAATGGTCTGACAAGTGCGAGCAAAGTTTTCAGGAACTTAAAGAGCGTCTGACTAGTGCACCAGTTTTGGCACTACCAGATGATAGTGGGGAATATGAAGTCTATTGTGATGCCTCTAAACACGGATTGGGTGGTGTGTTGATGCAGCATGGGAGAGTGATCGCTTATGCTTCTAGACAATTGAAAACACATGAGGTAAATTATCCCACCCATGATTTGGAGCTTGCTGCTGTAGTGTTTGCTCTTAAAATTTGGAGACATTACCTTTATGGAGCCAAGTGCCAAATTTTCACTGATCACAAGAGCTTGCAATATGTGTTCACTCAAAGGGATTTAAATATGCGTCAAAGGAGATGGATGGAATTAATTAAAGATTATGATTGCTCGATTGAGTACCACCCAGGAAGAGCTAATGTGGTGGCCGATGCTCTTAGTCGCAATCCCTCTTTATCCTTGGCATATTTGAGAATGATTCGGGTTCCACTTCTTTATGAGCTTCGAGCTACCGGTGTTGACTTAACAGTGGATGAAATGGGTGTTTTGGTGGCCAGTTTTCGTGTGAGGCCAGTATTAATTGATAGGGTTCGGGAGGCGCAATGTAATGACCCCTCCATTGTACAGTTGATAGAGAGGGCTCAGGAGGGCTCAGCGGAGGACTTTGCGGTTAGGAAAGATGGAACCCTTTTATTTAAGGGTAGGTTGTGTGTACCGAAGAGGAATGAAGAGCTTAAACGGGAGATCATGGAGGAAGCTCATAGTTCCATTTATGCCGCCCATCCAGGTAGTACAAAGATGTATAGAACTTTGAAGAATTATTATTGGTGGCCGAATATGAAGAGGGAAATAGCAGCATTTGTTAGCAGGTGTTTGGTTTGTCAACAAGTGAAAGCTGAGAGACAAAAACCCTCGGGTTTGATGGAGCCATTGCCTATTCCGGTGTGGAAGTGGGACCATATTACTATGGATTTTGTCTTCGGCCTGCCTCGCACCCGTAATGGGTATGATGGAGTTTGGGTGATTGTGGATCGTTTGACGAAATCTGCCCACTTTCTCCCGGTTAATAAAAAGTTTTCTCTTGATCGGTTGTCGGAGATTTATGTGAACGAGATAGTGAGACTACATGGGGTTCCAGAATCCATTGTGTCAGATAGAGATCCACGGTTTGTTTCCCAATTTTGGGGAGCTTTGCAGGCAGCATTGGGCACTCAACTTCATTTCAGTACTGCTTTTCATCCTCAGACTGATGGGCAGTCAGAGAGGACCATTCAGACCTTGGAAGACATGTTGAGGTCATGTGTTCTACAATTTCGGGGGAGTTGGGATAAAAATTTGATGTTAATGGAGTTTGCTTATAATAATAGCTACCACTCTAGCATTGGCATGTCACCATTTGAGGCATTATATGGAAGACAATGCCGTACTCCCCTATGTTGGAATGAAGTTGGAGAAAGAGAGTTTTGTGGCCCGGATATCATCTTTGAGACCAATGAGAAAATCAAGGTGGTAAGAGACCGACTCAAGGTGGCTCAAGATAGGCAAAAGACTTATGCGGATAACCGCAGGAAGGACTTGGAATTCCAAGTCGGTGATTGGGTATTCTTGAAATTATCTCCTTGGAAGGGAGTGGTGCGTTTTGGAAAGAAGGGCAAGCTTAGCCCTAGATATATTGGTCCTTATGAGATCCTCGAAAGGATTGGCCCACTTGCCTATCGATTGGATCTACCTCTTGAGTGGTCCAAGATTCATAATGTCTTTCATGTATCCATGCTTCGGAAGTACATTGCGGATCCTTCCCATGTGTTGCATGCGCCACCTGTTAGTCTGAATAAAGACTGGACTTATGTAGAGGAACCGGTGCAAATTATTGATCAAAAAGAGCAGGTACTTCGGAACAAGACCATTCCTCTTGTTAAAGTGTTGTGGAGGAGTCATGAGGTGGAGGAAGCTACTTGGGAACCTGAAGCTCAGATGCGACATCAGTATCCCTACCTATTTGAGTAACAGGTATGTAATTTCGAGGACGAAATTTTTGTAAGGGGGGAAGAATTGTCACACCCCGAATCTGATAATTTCACTGTGAGTTACCTTCCTTCCGTTATCCGTGAATTTACGGTGTCGATAATAAAGTTTGAACACAAAAATTAACTGTCGAGATTGTTGACGGTAATTTAAAAATTATCGGGGTTTTTATTGGGGTAAATTCCGGTTTGGAACGGAGGAAAATTTAGGGGTCTCCTGTGTTTCTAGAAGTTTCCTTGTTTGGAAACTTCCTTTTTTATAAATGTTTCCCTTTTCGTTGTTGGGCTGCGCGTCACTTTCTTCTTCTGTCTTCTCCTTCTTCGTTCTTCTCCGGGTCGACACAGCGCCTTCACTGTGCCCGACGAGATCCGCCACCACCGGCCGCCGTGGAGCGCGTGACCGGTCTCCCTCGACTCGCCGGAGGTCCGGCAACCCAGCAGGCCATCGTTTAGGGGCAGCGCCGCTGTGTGGAGAGAGAGGGAACTCTCGAAATCCGACTGCACTCTCGGATTCCGGTTGGGTCTGGCCTCTGTGCCGCCGCCTGCCGCTCATAACCGGTCCACAGGCCACCTCCGAACCTTCCAAAGGTGGAGCGCCGGTCGATTACAGCCTAGGTGAGGGATTCAATCAAGAATTCCAAATTTTGGGTTTTTTCTACTGTTTGTTGTGATTTGTTGGTGTTAGGGTTGGTTTTGGTTGTTGTGGTGTAAAGGGAAGTTGTAGGGGAGGTGGAGAGGAGCAGGAAGATGGCCGGAGATCGCCGGTCGGAGGCCAATTGGCCGGTGACCGGATTTTACTGTTCACAGGGGCATTTCTGTCCTTTCCTTGAGAAATTACTTTTGACAGTTTGGTAATTGAGTTAGGATAAAGGTAAAAAATATTTCTAAGTTAATTTGGAGGTAAAAGGTGTTAATTGTGGAGAAATGGAAGTAATTGGATTATAGAACTTAATGTATATGAAACTCTGTGGAGGTGGGATTAATGGCCGAGTCGATTAAGTTTCGATTATTATTCGAAATATCGTTTCGGTTCGGAAAAAGAATTACATGTTATCGTTGGTCGGGATTGACCGAAGATTTGCTAAGAGTATACAAGAATTAAGCAAGTTTATTACGGAGTTTATACTAATGTCTCCGGATACCCGACTTTACGATTTGGGATAATTAACGTATTTATCTTTATTAAACAGGACGTGAGGATTTACGTTCCGGGGAGGCACAGGATCGTTCTCAGGGCTAGTCCCTTTACTGTGAGTGGACAGTTTATTTTTAAATGAATGCATGCCCTAATTATTGATTTATTTGCAAGATTTTACGATTGTTTCGAGCATTATAATTTCCTCGGGTTCTTGAATGTGTGTTTGGATGGATGCAAATATGTTGAGGATTAGTTTCATTTATTTGTTTTGGGAAGAGAATTGAGTAAAGTACTTATATGAAATTATATTATAAGGGTTGACCAATGAATATGCTAGCTAGAGTAGCGTGAGGGCGCTACTAGAGCTCTTAGCTCCGACCCTAGCCTGAGAGGTCAGGCAAATTACGTAGTGCACTATGAGGGTTGACCATTTCCACTTTATTTAGAGCTCTTAGCTCCGACCCTGGTCTGAGAGGTCAGACAAACCTGAGAGGTCAGGTTGATATTATAAGGGTTGACCGTTATCACATTATCTAGAGCTCTTAGCTCCGACCCTGGTCTGAGAGGACAGACAAGCCTGAGAGGTCAGGTTGATATTTCAAGGGTTGACCGTATTATTTTATATAGCTAGCATAGAGTAGCGTGAGGGCGCTACTAGAGCTCTTAGCTCCGACCCTAGTCTGAGAGGTCAGACTTATTATGTTTGTGAATATTTCTCTTCCCATAATCCTCACTTGGTTATTTTATCTTGCATTTGTGGAATTGTTGTTATTTGTGGGCATGCATAAATGTTATTTTAATAAATAAATCTTTGGGAGAGCATGAAACATTAGTTCTAATCATTGTGATGAATTTTTGGCGTTTCATGTATTATTTTCGTCCACTCACTCTAACGTTTTACATGTTTCTCCCCTGGGCCTTTGTTTTTCTTAAAATGCCCAGACTGCAGAGTTCGGCCAGCAAATTAGGAGGCGCATAGTGGTTACCTCTCCACACCGTTTTCACTAGTAGGTTTCTGAAAACCTACAAGTGCCCTTTTCCTCCTTTGTAATAGAGCTCTGATAACCTGGGTATATTATTATTATGTTTCGGGGTAGAGTACGGACTTATTCATTATTATTCTAGGAATTTCGGATATTTTATTAAGTTGAAAGATGTTTGTGATTGTGTTATGTTGTTGTGGTTGTATTTGTGGAGGTAGTTCTGTGTTGTTGTGAGATGTTGGATTTTTATAAGGAGGGGGTTGAGATTAGAAGTGTACAGCATGTGTTTACTTGGATTTTAGGTGAAGGGTTACTCACTATTAGGGGACATTATGTCGAATTTTCGGTAACTACCCTTTTAGGTGGGTCCCGTAGGAGTCATTCTGGGATTTACTGGGAAATCTCGGGATGGGTCCTGTCAAGTTGCCCATACAGGACATGAATTGCCATGAATTTTAGCGTAAAACCAAAACCATAGCCTTTAAATCAGGGAGATACAAGTCTCCAGATATTGAGCTTTAACATTACTTGCTCCTCGCATGTAGACAAATTGTCAGGCTACGTACTGCCTACACAACTATTCTGACAAGACAAATTCTGACTTTTACCCATAAGCCGATCATTAGAATCGCTAACTCAATTATCACCTCATGGAACTACAACGTACTTTACCACTAGTAATACATATCATACGTACCACACATAGGCGAGGTGCCACCGACCTCCCTATCTCTTACATTAGCCTGGAATGACGCATAGTGCAGAAATTGCACTCCAACCATAACTGTGCGTCTATTAAACATTATCTGCATCACAATCTGAAATAGACTTACCATTAAAAGAATTCCAGACCCTTACCCGCTCAACAAGGATATTTCATTCATAGATGCCTCCATTACCAAATCGTCTGGCAATAACCGACAAATTTGGACATTTAACCTGATCAAATATCTACACAAAATTTAGTGCCACGGGTGCACACCCAAAGTAACCCCTGATCAAAGCATAGGAAATTAATTTCACACCGAACTTAGCCACATTGATCACCAAGCATCAAGGCACAATTAATCAAATACCATCACCGCACTGGGCACGTAAACATCACAGAGTCAACTCGCACAACTAGACATTTTCTAACAAAACTGCCCCCCATGCTCTGCAAGTTTACCATCCACCACATCCTCTATTTAGTAAGATTCAAAATGCACAACCACTTACCATTCTAATTGAAAAGGTAAAATAATTGCGTGCACAGGAAATCAAATTACCACTTCAGATCCTAGATTACAAGATGCACTGCCACACGTTAACATCCCCTCAGATCATCACTTAATCTGAATGTGGCTTCAACACTCAACGATTTCTAATGTAGTGTTGCTCAACTTAGCAACATACCTTACCATTCTCAGCAATAATTATTACCAAACTTGGACTTGTAATACTTTTTGAGTCATCAAGGAAACCTTTTCCTTAACTTCACCGTATAACGCAATCAAGCAATAATTATTACCAAACTTGACGAGTTGACTCTGGTTCGTTTGATGACGAGTTGTTGTTTGACATTATGAGGTTCGAACCAGATGATGGTAACGAACTTTGTTCTCGTTTGGGTTAGCTGTTTCCAGCGAGTGGAAAGACGTAGACAAGCCTATAAGTGGTTATAATCCAGCTTAGGCAACAGGGAATTGTTGCCAAAGGATGTTTTTAGTGCATGAGAGACTTTGTTATCTTTTCGTGAAAAACAATAGTGATTTTCGCGAGGATTACAGTTGGTGGATCAGTGATAGGCAGTGTCATATTTCACCTCATAAATGAGATAGAGTACATTAAGAATTTGATGATTCAGTTGATCAATGATTCAAGAGAAAATCATTGTGATCTGCGATAAGACTTCATATGCTTTAGTTTTGACCCGAGAAGAGTGGCCAGGTGTCAGAAAATGAGGGAGTATTGGAGGTTATCATCCACGTAGGGAGGAGTGCTACATTGGTTAATTGTGACATGTGACAAGGTTACATGAGTTTGTGGAATATGTTGGGTATCTTTGGGGTTATACTGGATGCCTAGTGTCATGTATGTCCATGTTACATGAATTAGTTTACTTTCTTACATCCTATGTGAATACTCTTCTGGTTAGTACATTGGAAATTGGCTTTTAAGGAGGATCGGTAAGGATGTTGATCGTAAACTGTAAGGCGATTGAGAAGAGTTCTCATGAATGAGTTGATATTTGAGAACAATAATATTATTATTTTAAGTGGTACTATCCCCCACTGTCTTTCACCATTTAAAGTAACTGTTTAACTGTACAATGATCCTAAAGTTGACTTTTCGTTAAGTTGAGAATTTAGGAAAACTTTCTTCGTGAAATTTGTAGAGGGCGTCGTTATGAGTTCGTGGACACATAGCACGCTCAAATAAGAGTTCGTATCAAAAAGTTATAAACAAAAATTTAAAGTTACTGTGCGGTAAAATGGCTATATATAGGAGTTACCGGGTTGAAAAATCAATCAGATTTTTCACACGGCTTTTTCTCTCTCCTCTCCCGACGGAAAACACTGCCGAAGCTTTCGGCCGCCACAACATCGCCGTCGCTCCACCACTCGCCACCGCATAGGTCCCAAAAGATCGGCCTCCGAGTCTACTTCATTTCTAGGTAAGTTTTCCGACCTAACTCTTCGTAAATCGGGAAAAATTCCGATCTGTTCTTCAAGTGTACAATAGAATGTTCTTGATCGAATTTATCCCTCCCTAGATCACCAATTGGTGAGTTCTTTATATGGATAGGATGAGTTTTAGGAGTACTATAATCCCCTAGAATTTGGTGGATTGATTTGGAGTGTGGAGGGAGAATTGAGGATTTGAAGTGTAAATTTTCGTGTTCTATTGTTCATCACGTAATTGACCTAGTTAGAGGCTGATTTGTCCTTCGAGTTGAACTAAAAAGTTGTTCCAAATGACGAGACGAAGCTACTGTTAAAATTTGGTGGTGATCGGAGGTCGCTGAAATTTTTGCCGGCGGCCGCCAACTGCGACGGATCAGGCGGCGGCCGTCACTTTTTGGGAAGTTTTTCATGCCCATTAAATAGTATATAATGGGAGGAGTCTTTGGTTTAAATTTGGTAGTTTTTGGAGGAGTTTTGGTTAGGGTTTTGGAATTTTTCTAGTTAGTATTATTGGAGGATAATTAAATATTATTCAGACCATCGATTATTGCCGTATAAGGTTTAAGAATTATTTTAAGGACTCCTAAGTTATTGGTGAAGGTCGGAGAGTTTTAGATAACAATTTGAGAAATGTGGAGCCGATGAGCGAGCTGTACGCTTATAAATGTGTACGCTTATAGTATTTAATATTTATTCTAGCGTCCGGAAAATTAAACCTCTACCTGCCATTTCTCTGCATTCCCAAGCCCAGTGAAAGTTCCCAAAAACTTCACCAACACAACACTTTGATCAGTCGGCTTCCCCAGGAACATCTTTTTCGCCCCCTTATTAAACCTCTACCTTTCATATATAACCCAAAAGATGGATATCAAAACAAAATTTGTAGTCAACACAGAACAATACATGAATACAAACTGATTTAAAATGGGCCATTAGCTGCCGGTGTTTTAGGGAAGGACTAAAATTTTAGTCATTATGAAAATTTGACACTATAAAATATAGAAATTTTGACAGAAATATTAGAAAAATATCGATTGCAATAAAAAATTAAAAAAGTTGACAAAAATTTGATAAAAAACAAGAAAATTTTAAATGAAATTTTGAGATAAGTTTGCAATCTATATTATATACTATATTTGAAATGAAAATCTTGAATAAACATTGATTTATGGATCCGACTTCTCTACTTTTGGGTTGTAACAAAATTCAAGTAACAAAAATCTAAGTAGATAAACCAAACTCTTGATTTATAGGGTTGTAGTAATTAAGAGGAAAAGTAGGTATTGGAATAGTTGATAATTTTTAAAAATTTACTTTAAACATCTAATTTCTTTTAATGGCTTGAAACTTAAAGGGTGGCTATGCAATCACACATTTTATACATATGATATATTTCACATGGAATTACATGAGTAATTTAGAAGCACGTAAAAGATCAATAAGGTACAAACTTTTCACCATCTTTATCGTCTCTCTGTGTAGAGTTCAATCTGTTGTGAAGAATGGTCATTAAATGATGTATATATTCACTAAAAAGTGTTTTCTATCACACATAAGAGCATGGGATCAATGCATGAGTTAAATGAAAAAGAAGCAGGAGAGCGAAGATTGTTATACCTTGTAAGTGTTTACATGGTTTTTGTTAAGTTACTGAGGTTTTAACCGTGCTTAATAACTTAGCAAGTTAAGCCAATCTGAAGCTAACACGTCTGAGGAACGTGCCAACAACTAATTAACCTAAAGTCATTGGCTATTTAGTAGGCAAAATAAAACTAAACTTTAAACTTGGGTGACATCTCGAGAAATTCTTAAAACATTAATCAGAATTTTTCCAATTTCACGGAAGGTGAATAAATTAAAGGGTCAATTAAACACTTTAGCGACAACAATAAAAACATACAACAGGGTTAATAAATCATGAAGACACCTTTACTATTTATGTTAAATATTCTGGTAAATGACTCGAATGATAAAGTATGTCAAGTGTCTATGGCTCAGACACACTGAATAGGGAATGAGTCTCTACACACAATGCTGTCACGCCCCGACCCAAGTTTACCTCCCTAACCCTGGGTTAGGACGTGCGGGACCCAACACAAGAGAGATTTACTCGAAATCCCCCTTTTGCCAGGATAACCCTTTTTATAAACCAATTCAAACAGTCTAAACGGTACCGGAATAGACCTCAAACCAGAGGTTATCCTGATTCCCACATTTGGATCTCAAATCAACCATTTAAAGAACCTAGGGGTTCTAATAATATTGGTGGCTGCACCCGAATCCTGGTCAGGCTGCCTACGTACCCTGTCCTCAGGGATCAAGCCACACGTAGCTCTTGTTTTTAATCAACACCCTAACCGGGTGAATCCCGCTATTCTATTTAACGGTCGCTTATAAATGAGGATAACATACACCTAACGCATATCCTGAGTTAACCTCTCAAATGAGGTATCTACCGACCAACTAACCCTCGGGATTAACCCGAACATTCCACCATTCGTAACAATAACATCTATACACAGCAAGACAGATAATAAGGGCAACCACACGATTATAAACAACAATAACACATAAATATAAATATAAAACATTGTGGCATCCACGTAAATAACCAATCCTCCAAGGGCATAACTGTAATGTCAACTGGAAGGTACCCTTGTAGTTATCCTAAACTGTCAAGGGCAATAAAGTCAATTCCACCTCAATGGCAATTTGGTAGATATGTTAAGCTGTCAAGGGCAGTATTGTCTTTTTACCCCTAATGGCAGTCTTGTGATTATACCAAACTGTTAGGGGCATTTTTGGGATTTCAGTCCCAAGGGCAGCCCTGTAAATATACAAATATGGCAGGGGTATTCTTGGAATTTCAGCTCTAGTGGCAGTCCAGTAATAAACTCAAACTACTAGGGGTATTTCTGGGATTTAACCACGATGACACTCCTGTAATTATCCTAAACTTCCAGGGGCAGTTCTGTCATTTTACCTCTACGGTAACTCAGTAAGAATCTGAATCTACCGCGGTAAAACTAGGGTTTTTACCCCTCGACTACCCTGATCGTTGGTTCACCGAAAAAACTGGTTTTTCCGGCTAAACCAGCCCTTGGCATCAGAGATATTACGTTCTATAACATCCATAACAGCTTCTTATCAACCCAATCAACCTTAAACCATCTAAAACAGAAGAACAAATGGTGAAGAAATAGGGGAAACAGAAAGAGGGAGAGAGAGAGAAGAGGGATCGAGGGAGAGAGACCCCGAAAAAAAACTGATCCCCCGGTCAACCCCCCCTTTTTATAAATGAAAAATCAACGACCCAGATTCGATCTCACAAATCCAACGGTCCAAATCTGCCAAAGATTATTTACCATGAACAGTAAATAGACATTTTACTATTTACTTTTACCGCACGGTAACAACACTTTATCCTGCATAATTTCATATACGAACTCCGATTAATTCATAGGACATACCCACGGGTTCGTATTAATGTCCTCTACAACTTTCCTGAAGGAAACTTCCTTAAATTATCGACTTAACGCAATGTCATCTTTTTCTACGGTAAAGTAATTTAACATGTGTTACTTCCGTAAATTGGATAAATTCGTAACTAACAACTCGTAGCTCCGGAAAATCTTCCGGACATACCGGGAAACTCGTATTAACGTAATCTACCTTTCGAGACATTAATTCTATTTTCCCCTAGAACCGAGAATATCTCAATATTAATTCGGGGAAAAGTAACAGTGCGGTTACAATACTCTGTAACTCGCCTAATCCCGGTAAAAATGTCAATTTGGATGGGGTGGTACACTGCTCTCTCTATCAATCCTGTCATAGTACATAGTACCTGCAAACAACCTGTTGTAGGGGTGAGCGTCGTCCTCGCGTGCTCACATATAGGCCCACCAATGATTGGTTTGAAAACCATAAAACCATATATATAAACATATAGATTTGAGCTCTAAATAAAACCATTTAGAAAATTCTTGACACACAAAATCATCATTTTATATATTTCGGGAAAAACTGTGCAGTATGCTAAAACAGGGGCCAGAGCGCTCAAAGTACGAATACAGCCTGTAGGGCTTCACGGATCTAGGTGACCGAATCTCAGGTTTGTCTGTACAACTAACCGGGGCCAACTACCTATGCATCCGAAGACGAATAGTAGCGAGAGTGTCCATTTACAACTAATGCCCAACACATCACTCGTAGTACACACCGCACTTACGGCTCGCTTAACTCTGAATGAGACAAGCGTAAGCGGGAAAATAAAATAAACAGGGCATTACCCCTTCGGAGGTTCACGGTCATCGACACCGTGGGAGTACTATATCTAGGTCCCACCATTCTCAGCCCAAACACCAGAAATCAAACAACGGTACTATTTTTCGATCTGAATCATCCCATAAAAATCATTTACGTCTAGCCTTCAGTTTTCTTGGCCCAATCGTAAATCATTTATCATATAATACAAAGAAAACTTTCCTGAGACATCGACCATGAGTATACAAAAATTATGCACTTTCATATATAGGAAAAACCACTAACAAAGGGGGTTTAGCTTCCCTACCTGGAATTGTCGTTCCATACGTAAGCTCCAAGCTTCCAGAAACCGCCTCCGATAAACCGAAGTCACCGCGTAAGCTACCTCGTCTAATGAATAACTGCAGAATAGAGTAGCTCAGCAACGAAGAAATAATAACAGTCATGTTGACCTCAACATTCCTAGTTTGACCAAGTATGACCACATTGACCAAGTTGACCAACCAATTCTTTTTTAACTCTTTAACCTTTTTGACTTGCTTTTTCGGTTATCGACTCTTGCTCATTTTCTGAAAATCCGACTTAACATCTGAACTTCCCTTTACCATTTTAATTTGCCGTTAGGGTGTCACATAATAATTCGTTCAATTAATATCGACACCCAATGCATCACATTAACCAATTATTTAACCATGAGTCGATACATCGAGAATGTGAATCACCAATTTTTCTTAAAACGGTCAACTTGACACTTCCGGAATTTCAGTTATCATTTTCCGATAACAATTTAACATTTTACCAAATTTCATCGAACTTCAAATCTTTACTAAACAATTTTTACAAAAATGTTACTTTCCCAAAATAGAAACGTTCCCTTAATGGAAACTTTATCAAAATGGAATGTTTCCCAAATTAGCAGGTTTCCAAAAATAGAAAGTTTCCTAAAATGGAAAAGATTCCAATTATGGTTGGTTTCCATTTTTAGTAAGTTTCCGTAAATTTAACTTCCTGATTATGACCCTTAAATTCGGTTAAACGGAAACGACGCATTGTAAAGAAAATGAGTCGAAGACTACCTCTTCGGCGTTTCAGCAGATTCACTGCCTCGTCGGAACCATTACCGGATTCCGGCAACTTGCCGGAATCTCCTGCCGGATTCTGGTTAATTTGCCAGAAATTTGCCATAACTTCCCCGTTTTCTTCATTTCCAAGTTATCGACAAACATGTAACGAAAACAACATAAAATCAACCAATCTCCAAAACAAAACCTAAACTACTTCCAACCAAAATTAACAATAAATCAGAGGGTAGCTACCTCCTACCTATTTAACAAGAACGCTGGGGGCATCCTCTCCTCCTCTGCCGAAACTACGATCACGCCAAGAGGGCTTCTCCCTCTTCAACCGAGCCTCCCAAACGGCAGCTAAACTCCCGTGCTCCACCATGCTACCCTGCCTCCTCCTCCATCAATAACAGAAATCCAATAAACACCAATAACAACACCAAAACCATAATCAGGAATCTCAACATAGAAACCTCCTTACCTTGAGAATTTGAGTCTTCATCCGATCCTCTTTGTCTTATTCTTCTTCAGAATAACAGAACCGGAGGACCGGTACGAGCTGCTGCTCCAGCTTCCCCTCTTTTCTGCAGCGGCGTCACCCACAATGGAGATCAGAATCGAGATCGTGAGGCTGTTTTCTCCAGTTCCCAGCGAGTCTAACGGCAACAACGGTAATAAAGGGTAGGGTTTTGTTCCTCCTTCCTTTCTGGGTTGCCTACTCTTCAAATCGAAGTCTAACTTGAAAATCCTTTTTCTCTACATGTTCTTGTTTTCCGCCGAAGCCATGGTTTCTGACAACAATGACGACGACTCGATCATTGGTGAGTACATATCTGTTCGCCTTACTTTTCTTCTCATCCTTAAGCTTTTGTTTGTTTGAATCGAGCCCTAATCTCTAAACTCCATTTCTTATGCGTTTTTGGTTCTTGGAGTAAGAACATTTCTGGAATATTTTAGATATATCGGAGAAAAATTTGAATATTTTGCAAAATATCTCGATATGTCAAGATTTTCGGACGAGATTGCTTTGGGAGATGAAAGATATTTTGATACATGAAAAAACAAAATTTTCAACGATATATCGCCGAAAAAATTGATTTTAAGTCCTTGCTTTTAGAGTACAATTATTGTATCATGTGTTCCCATATTTGACATATTTAATGAAATTGTCTATGATAAGCGGAGATTAAATTAATAATTAGCCTTCGGATTAATTGTCAGGAACGCTTTAGGAAGTTGATGCGGGAACTCCTAAGCTAGTATTGAAGGCTGGGAGTGAGTTTGTTGAGGATTGGAAAATTAGGCAAGGATAGGAGAGTTGTACGCTCATTTTTATTTCGGCCCATTTATTTAAATATGGTTTTTAGAGTTGGGAACTCAAATATTTATATATATGTCCTTGAAATAGGGCGTAAAGAGACTCATGCTGAGGGGTTTAGAGATTGAAGGTACACATAGCCATATACTGTGAGTGAACTTTTGATTTTAAAGTCATGCATACACGAAAGTATTTATTAAAAATATAAGCTACTTGAGTTTATCTAATTTATTGAGCCGGTGGGCCAGAAAGGTGGGTTAATACTTTATTCCCCTCCAATGAGCTCCTTTGATTATGTCGGCTTTGATTTGAGATTTTGTCCATATGGTGTTATAGGACAAGAGATATTATTTATTTTGGGAATTTCTTTGGCTAAATCAAATTTACATATTTTTCTAATACGGTTGGGGAACCGTACTTAATGTCTTAGAAAGTTTACTTTGGGAGGTGGTTTTCCTATGATTTTCTATTGATATTTGTCATGTGGAATATGGATGGAAATTTATATTTATTTTATTGGAGAATCCTTTGATATTGTCCCTTTTATTTTGAGGACAGTCGGGAGACAGTATCTGTTGCATGAGATGCATGATTTATTTTTGAAAAAAAGTTTTTTTTATGACTTTTTAGATTTGTTTTGTTTTACTTCACCATGAAAGATCGTTACATATTATAAATGCTAGCAAGGTACAACGGCCCCCACTTGAGGAAGTGGGTTAAGCGTAGAGTGGCCCCCATCTGAGGATGGACTGGGCGCCGAGCGTGGGACGCTCCTATTTGTAGTGGTCCTCACGTGAAGGTGAGCTGGGCACAATTAGAGCCTTAGTAGGCTCTGACTCTAGCTTGGGAGGCTCATCGTTATTGTAAAACTTCTTCCCATATTCTTCATATTGATTTTTGAGCCAATGAGATTGACATGACAAATAATTTTTCTAAATTGATCATTTGGAGATTTTTTTTCCAAGTGTGGCATACATAAATACTTTTGGAAATAATTTGAGGGAGAACATTTTTATTGCTTTTTTATTGTTATTTTGTCAACTCTCGCTAACATTTTTGAATATTTCTCCCTTGTGCCCTTTGTTTTAAAATGTCGAGTCTGTGGTGATCAGCTCGGCAATTCTTAGAAGACAAGGCATAGTTACCACTACTCCATTTTCATTAGTAGGTTACTTGTTTAGCCTACATGTGTAATTTTTCTCACTTCTTTCTATTTTAGAGCTCTGACAACCATGGGGGTGTCGTAATATTTTTGGTTGTGCGGGCTTAAAAACCTCGACGTAGTTACTTGAGAAATGTTACTCATAATTGTTGTTGTTGTTTTTAATTATCAGAAGTGATTATCAGATATTCATTTGTGTACAGGCGAATGTTTATTTATTTAGGAGCAGGGTGGCTCGAGAAGTTGAGGTTGGTTCAGTTGCTTTAGAAGTGTTTTGTTTGGGATCACAGGTAAGGGCTGTCCATTTTCAAGGGAGGTTATACTAAAATTTCTATGTAACCCTCCCTTGAGATAGAGCCCGCATGACTTACTCTGAAATTTACGAGAAAATCCGAGGTGGGTCTTGACAGAAATCCTTGGTGAAACTGGGAACTACAATGCATATTGAGGGGCATGTGGTCCTTGATCGATTCAGTTCCTTTAGCCATATGATGTTTCCTGGAATTCAAAATGAAAAATGAATGAAATGAGATGAGAATGCAACGTAATGTGATGAATGCAAGAAAAATGAGAATGCAACTATGATGATGAAACTTTTTGGTGGTACCAAACTCGATGTACAAAGTTCAATTTATTATAACACTTGGGTATGGGAACAGAGGACCTCGATGTGTAATGAGACTGAAACAACTACCCCGTTAAAAGTCATGTTTAATACAATATACCTTAGTGAGTTTGGTGGAACCAAACTCGATGTACAAAGTTCATTTTATTATAACACTTGGGTATGGGAACAGAGGACCTCGATGTGTAATGAGACTGAAACAACTACCCCATTAAAAGTCTTGTTTGATCCAATAAACCTTAGTGAGTTTACAACAAAATTTTTGATTTGTAAGGTTTATTTATTTTCAAAGTCACATCTCAAATGGTAAACCAAGTGGACGTGCGGCCTAGGAATTTTCGTCTGGACACAAACTTTCTTTCCTATCTGTTAGGCAACCTTACTAATATGGCAAGGTTGGGAGCACATCCATGAGTGGCAGAACTCATATTGCACGAGCTAGACTCGTTTAATAGCATTTTTGAGATTCAAATCCTGTCGTAATGTTGTCCCAATCCTAGGCACCATATTACATAGGCTATACTTACTAGGAAAAAAATTTCTTTAAGTGTTAGGAAGTACTACAAGTGTTCATATGGGCCGCCCTCAACCCTAGTGGACCAAGAATTGCGTCACTAGAGGGTTTAGGCCCAAATTCACAAAAGTGCACCTAAGATATAAATATGAAAAGAAATAAAACTAACAACCTTTAGTTAATTAGTTAAGAAAAACAAATATAAACAAATAAATTGACGCATTATAAACAAGAGACTTTATAGTCTCATAAATAAATTGATAAGGCATTCCGTGACAGGGACATTCTCAATTAAATCCCAGCATTGTAGTATAGAATATATCAGGACACACCCTGGATTTCCCCTTCTAATCTGGGATGAACCTTACGGGGACCGTCTCTGAAGGAAAATTGTACCAAAAAATACGGTACACCCTCCTCTAAAAGTGGACAACCCTTCCTCCAAACTAACTAAGCACTTCTATATCAATATAAATCAACCCCAACACCGGGAGCCATCCTGCTCCCCAATCTCATCTACGCTTCACCAATCAAATTTAATAAAACTAAACTAGGGTAATCAGAGTAATTTAAACATATATAATACCTAGGTAGAGTGGAGCTTCTGGGTTCGAGTGTTGGGCAAGGAGAAGGCTGAGGTGAGTTGGTGTATTTGAGGTTACTGTGTAGTTTCTGCATTTTTATTGAATTGTTGTTGTTGAACTGCGATTCAATTGTGTTTTTCTTTGTCTACATATCGATAACTATGGCGAATTTCCAGCAAGGTGACCGGAATCCGGCAGAGGATTCGGCAAGTCACCGGAATATGGTGACGGTTTCGATGAGGCGGTAAATCCAGCAGAATGTCGAGGAGATAGTCTTCGACTCCTTTTAAAATTATGTCGTTTCTGTTTAATCGAGTTAACGGTCGTAATCAGAAAGTTACGTTTAAGGAAACTTACTAAAAACAGAAACCAACCATAATTCGATTCTTTTCCATGTTAGGAAATTTTCTATTTTGGAAAACCTACTAAATTAGGAAACTTTCCATTAAGAGAAAATTTAATTTTTGGGAAAGTTCCATTTTTTGGAAAGTGACAAATAAAAAGAATTGAAGTTCGACGAAAATGGTAACTGAAATTTCGGAAGTGTCAAGTTGATCATTTTAAGTAAAATGGGTGATTCATGTCAGGACCCACCCCGAGCTAAACCCCTTTAACCCGAAGTAAATCCTGCGGGGACCACCTTAAGGGAACTTCTTACCGAAACCCCCTTGAAATGGACAACCCTTCCTATAAACCAACTCAGCACTTCCATGAGTATTTATAAACAATCCCTAACTCATGAAGGCATCCTGCTCCTTAACCTACTTAACTAGCTAACTGGGTTAGTCAGAGCAGTCTACATAGAAGATTACCCTAATGAATTTGCAAGCAGCAACAGAATGATCGACTATGCCTTGACTCTAGTACGCGTGCGACCTCCGCTCAAGAACCCTGCACCACTGGGTATTTGAAAACGAAGGGCCCAGGGGAGAAACATTGAAAATTGTTAGCGTGAGTGGACAAAAATCAAATATAAAAAACTCTTATTTTCCTTTAATGCTCTCCCTTAGAGTTTTCCAAGAAAACCTTATGCACGCACCTCATAGACAATAAATACATAAATCATTCAATTAAATCCCTTGGCTCAAATATAAATAATTATGTGGGGTGTTAACCTCATCCACGAGAAAACCGACATGCTCTATTTGGGAGGGTCTATTGACCAGCTACCACCGAAGAGGGTCCCCGACCTGCTCTATCCAGGAGGGTCTAATGACCAGCTACCACCGGAGAGGGTCCATGCTAGCATGCAATACTTATATCCTTTTCCTTTTAAAAATCCTTTAAAACCTCGTGGGAAATATAATCTGAAAACCAAGTCAAATCACCCTGACTTTACCCCAAATACATTGGATTTAAAAACCTTTCCAGGAACCCAAAATCGATTCACTGCCTTTACTATAAAACCCTTTAAATCCATGAGCCAAGTTTCTCCTTTTAAAATCATCCCCCTCCATAATCCCAAAACGGTGATAACAATTAAATCATATCCCGGGAAAATCCTTTAAAATCATGGGAAAGGTAGGAGCCTCTTTCCCGGCTCATTTATCTTTAAAATCCTTAAATCCCACTTTCCCAAAAACCACCGTAAAACATAAATGGAGGAAATCATATATGCAGGAGAAATCAATTAAAGTCTATGGCATGCAATTTAATTTAAAAACAAAGGTCCACTCACAGTACTTATTGCAACCTTCTTCCTGCTCGGAAAGCTCCTCGAGCGAAACCCTCGAACTAACCACGTAGTCGAGCCCGTCTCACGTTCAACCAGAGACTGTACAAACAAACCATTATATTAGCCATTCCACAGTTGACTTGGTCTTTTCCTAGTTTGACCAGGAAATCCTATTTGAACACGTGTGGACCAAGTTCCTTTCTTTTTAACAGCTTTTCAAACATTACACATATTTCTGATTATCGACTTGAAGTTTGGTTTCAGTTTACGCCACCTTAGCATAAGTACTTTCTCTTTACTAATTGTGAGTCGATACGTCGATAATGAAATTATCCGATTGTTTTTCCACGATCAACTTGACATTTCCGTTAAAAGGAGTCAACATCTTCCTCAACCACTAGAGTGGTCAACATACTATAATTTCCATACTTCACTAATTAACTTCAAAACCTTTAACTTGAATTCTACCTTTTCTTTAACCTTTTCAACCCGATTTAACATCTTCTCATAAATGGAAACCTTCCAAAAAGGGAAAGTTTCCCAAAATGGAAACTTCCTAATTACGTCCAATTTCTCCGTAATTACTCCAATTAGGAATTAACCGTACTTTTTGACTAAAAGCTTAACAGGGATTCGATTTCTACCTCTTCGGCATTCTGCCGGAACTATTACGTTTCACCGAATTCCGGTAACTTGTCGGAATTTCGCCATAACCTCCCCGTTTCCTTCGATTCACCAAGTTATCGACCACATGCAAACAACAACAACATCAACAACAATTCCAAGCATCAAACAGAAACAACAAAGCAACAACACACAACAACACCAGAACCCACAACTCAGTAACCCAAAGCAGGAATCTTACCTTCAATCCTGTCCCAACATCAAACAGGCAGCTTCCCGGCCTCCACCTTGCCGGACAGCTGACCTGCAGCCCCTCAACACCTTGTAACAGCTACACACTCGCCAACTCTTACCAACACAGCCGCCCAACCACCAACAGTGGCTGCCATCCACCCTCTTGAACCAAATCTTTCCCAAAAAGTATGAAAGTATATCAAAATCTTCCTCTCATCATGTAGAACACTTTGATGTAATACACGAAGCCCAAATCGAACCCAAAACTCAAGAATTTAACAAAAACAGTCGAACTGTCCAAGAACTCAAGAAAACAGATTTCACCTTTTTAATTCGAAACACTCACCTCCAATCGAATTGGTTCAAGCTGTTTAGAGGGATGGTTATGCGAGTTGAGGGCTGCAAAACCCAAGAAAAATCTCGGCGAACAGTGGCCGCACGACGGAGTTCAAACCGGAGCTGTCCTCGAGACACCGCTCTTACCTTGGGTCGAAACGAGTCACATGGTGGGTATGGAAATGTCGAGGAGGAAGAAAGGAACCCGATGTCGTTGGTCTCGTAGCAAACCGTCGCCAGACGGCAGAGATATCGGTGAAAAACCGATTCGGGTCAGGTTCGGGTCACCGGGTTTACAGGTCGCGTCTGAGGGAATCGAGGGAGCTCAGTATGGTTCTGAGGTTCTACTCAAAATGGTAAGTCCTATTTATACCTCAACACCAGAATAGTATCTTCCCATTTTTTGACCATAACTTCTTCATATGAACTCCTATTTGGGCGTGCTACATGTCCACGAACTCGTAACGACGCCCTCTACAACTTTCAAGAAGGAAGTTTTCCCAAATTCTTGACTTAACAAAAAGTCAACTTTACGATCAGTGTACGGTTAAACGATCACTTTAAATGGTAAAAGACCAAAGTAACCAACCGTAATATAATCCTAGGATCGGGATGTGACAATTCACATTATCAATTTATCGACTCAAGGTTAATGGAATGACTAAAAGATGCAATAGGTGTCCATAGTAATTCAACGAATTATTATATGACAACCTAACATCAAATTAAAATGGTTATGGCAAGTTTGGAAGTCAAGCCAGACTTCCGGCAAATAAGCAAAGAGTCGATAATCGAAAAAACTAGTTAAAAAGGTTTAAGTGTCATAAAAAGAAATTGGTTGGTCAACTTGGTCAATATGGTCAAGCCTAGTCAAATTAGGAATGATGAGGTCAACTAGACTGTTATTGTTTCTTCGTTGCTAAGCTACTTTATTCTGCAGTGATTCATTAGACGAGGTAGCTTACGCGGTGACCTCGGATTACCGAGGCGGTTCCTGGAAGCTTGGAGCTTACGTAAGGAACAACAATTCCAGGTAGGGAAAGCTAAACCCCTTTGTTAGTGGTTTTGCCTATTATATGAAAGTGATACTTGATTAGGAAGGGATACAAGAACGATGATCTATACCCTTGCGTGTTCATAAAGAAGACAAACTCTGGATTTGCTGTTGTAGCTGTCTATAGTGATGATATAAACATCATCGGTACTCTTGATGGGATTCGAGAGACCGTGGCTCACTTGAAATCTAAGTTTGAAATGAAGGACATGGGGAAGGCTCAGTTCTACCTAGGTATTGAGATAAAGCATCGAGCTTGTGGAGTCCTAATTCACCAATCTACATATGTCCAAAAGATGCTCAAGCGATTCAATATGGACAAAATGCATTTAGTTGGCACCCCCATGGTTGTCCGGAGTTTGGATGCCAAGAAAGATCCATTCCATCCTAAGGAGGATGAAGAGCATGCACTTAAAGCGGAGATATCGTACCTTAGTGGAATCAGTGCTCTATTGTACTTAGCTACGTGCACTCGTCATGACATTGCCTTCTAAGTGAAGCTGTTGGCTAGATATAGCTTTGCACCCACGCAACGTCATTAGACTGGTGTAAAAAATATCTTTTGATACCTTTGTGGGACCATTGACATGTGATTGTTCTTCCCTTACAAAAATTTAAGAAAGACTGCAACTGAGTGCAATGCCCTTGAGAATCTTGGCATTTTTCGGGTTATCGAGAACTATGCACACAGCTTCCAGGCGATGTGGACATCTGTCGAGCGCTATGCACACAACTGCTGGATGCTGCCTACAACTGTCGAGCGCTGTGCACCCAACTGTCAAGAGCTGCCAGGCGCTGTGCACATAGCTACCGAGCGCTGTGCACACAGTTGCCGAGTGTTGTGCACACAGCTGCTGGGCGTTGTGCAACAGCTGCTGCCACTTCTGCCGAGGAGCACAACTCCCCTTCTGCTTTCGGTATCGCCTCCCTATCTTATGTTATGACACCAAACAACAAGTTGGTTGGTTTCGCAGATGCTGGATACTTAACAGATCCACACAAGGGATGTTCTCAGACTGGTTATGTGTTTACCATTAGGAACATGGTGATTTCATGGAGCTATACTAAGCAGACACTTGAGGCAACTTCTTCAAACCATGTAGAGATCATTGCCCCACATGAAGCTGTTTGTAAATGTGTCTTGCTACGATCAGTCATTGGACACATCAGAGGAACACGTGGTTTGAGATCCAGAACTGACAAGCCGACTTACATTTATGAAGACAATGTAGTCTGCATCGAGCAGATGAAGCTTAGCTACATCAAAGATGACAATACTAAACATATCTCGCTGAAGTTCTTCTACAATCAACAACAGCATGTCATCCTCAACATTCAAGTGAATCAAATGAGTTCAGAAGCAAATGTAATGGATCGCTTCACCAAATCTCTGCCTAAGTCTACTTTCGAGAAGCATGTGAAGCGCATTGGAATGCGACGATTGTCAAGCCTCTCCGAGTTACTCATCAAGGGGAGCCTCACACGGCGATCACTCGATCGAGTAGCATGGTGTGTTGTACTCTTTTGTCCTTCGTCCAGGGTTTAGTTTTTCTCCCACTGGGTTTTTCACTTGGCATGGTTTTAACGAGGCAACACTGTATGCACCATTCTCCATGACGACACACTGCACAAATAGAAGTGTTGTAGGATATATGACATGACAGGACCCACCCCGGATTAAACCCCTTTAACCCGAAGTAAATCCTGCGGGGACCACCTCAAGGGAACTTCTTACCGCAACTCCCTTGAAATGGCCAACCCTTCCTACACAACTAACTAAACCGGGTTAGTCAGAGCAGTCTATAGAGATGATTACCCAAAGCATGGTTTTATTTTTTTTATTTTTTTATACCTAATATTAGTTAGTGGTCGTTTCATTCTATATCCTATGTTAGTTGTTTGAGAGCTTACGAGTATGGGGAGATTGGTTCAGTGTGATTGCCGGGCAAGAGTTGATGTAGTTGGCAGCTGATTTTGGCCTCAATATTTTGTATGTCATCACCAATAAGGTTACTCCACTGTCTAATGCTAGAGCTGGACTCTCAAGTTTGCAGTACCAAAAGCAACATAATGGACTCGAATTTGTAGTTCCTACCTGGTTGGCTGGTTTAACCAAACAGAAACACACAAAAACTTGTTTTCCAAATTTGAATAGACTCACCACAGCCAAGCATAAGTTATATCGTACAAGTGAGATATCTTGCCCATCAGAGATCTGTGTTTTCGTTGTCTTCACCAAACAAGTATAGTTTACAATTCAAGCAAGTCTAGTTCATCTCATTTTTATAATCATGTGGGCTTGAGAGTTGCATCACAGATACATTCTGTTGTTGCGCGGGGCGTCGGACAAAACAACCAGTAAAATGCAAAACTTGACTCTTGATAATTTTCTAAGTTGAGAATGACCATGAATTATAGACCAGAGAGAAGCTCTAGTGCAAGTGTCTAGCCCTTATAGAGTCCTGAAGAAATAAACAAGAGCAACATACATAAACTAGTAGAAAGCGTCTTTTTAACTATTGGATCATAGGTGATGGATGACATATCCAATTATCCATGATGTAGTGTCATCTAAATTTAATCTAGTTAACTTCAACGTAATACAAAAAGTTGGACATCAGATGATACAAAATTTAAATCTTGAAGTACTTATATCCATACTCTGCATTAGTCATCCCCTCTTCCCAATCACCGATTCTCTGACCACCAAAAACTATCTGCTGAATGCCTATATATCTGCCACCAGAAAGGCCAAGGAAGAATGCAGTAAATAAACAAGATGATGTGCACGTATTACAGGCAAACTGAAGAAACTCAGGAAAAATGTATTCCTTTGTTTCACTTCAAATTAATCAAAACTTACTCTGAGCTTAAGACTGTCAAGCAGTTCAGGAGTACATCAACAGCAAAATAGTCAGCTGTACCCAGGTCTACCCTGTTATAGATTAATATGCAAGTTGTCAAACTTTCAAAACAAGGATTGAACAGTGCTTAAACCAAAATATTCAGACAAGTTCAGAGCGGCATACCAAACACGACCCCAGTTATCTTGGAACTCAATGTCACTGATCTCATGAAATGAAGATGGCATCACTTTGAAACCCTTGTCAACATCATAGAGGGGGTTGGACTCCATAGATGAATTTGCCAACTGCCACATCAAAATTATATTAGCATTCTCAGTTCTTTTATGCTGTTGCATTACTGATACTCATGGACATGAGGCACAGACATCCCCCCAATATATGGTATAAACCAAAGGACCTAATATAAATAGACTCTTGTGTTAAGAAATATTTAGCTTAATTTACATTCTTGGTTCACTGGCCAATAGCTTAAGCACTGCAAATGGCTGTCCAACATGATATCAAGTCCTTGGCGGTGAACGAGGTCTTGGATTCCAAACCCCGTAATTCACATCACATGTCAGATATATATTGTACCGGTCAGCACCAAATCCTCAGGGTAAAGAATGATAATTTTTCATTGGTGAATCGTTTTCCTCCGAAAATCTCAGCATTTTAAGCATTGTTCAAGTAGGATGAGACTTAAAACTAGATTGAAGCGAAGCAGTTCATCTTTTGAAAGTTATGAATTGCTCACTCGTGCTAATTCTAACTTTTCTAAACCTTGTCCTTTGTGATTCCTTTTAATTTTTGGTTGTTTGTCTTTTGTGATTCTGACATAACAACAAGAAGTTGCAGTCATCTTATATTTGCTCAACAAAATCAGATCACTTTCATTAAAACTGAGAGAGGTAGTATGGGAGTGACATCAAAATATATTAGTCAAAGGCACCTCATACTAAACCTCAAGAGATAAGAGGCTGAATCCTAAGGAGGATATTCAGCAACAACAGCGGATGGTTCTGAAACCAGCTGGTGTGGCACTTATATACTGACAATTAGAAGTTGCAGACTTGTGTACATGGTTAAAATAACGGTTTGCTTTAAGGCTGGGTAATTCACAAGACCCCAGATCATTATATATTCTTTCATATTTGAAAACAATGCAAGTTATTGACCATGAAAAATTCTTTCGTATGAGATTCACCCGGTTATTACCCACAATTAAGATATAACAACTATGGTATATATTTCACGAAACCAATATAACCGGGACTGATCACCCAGTGTAAAAATGTCCAATGAAGTTGCAAACATATTTTACTCTCTTTTTTCTCCCTTTGTTCTATGAATTCTAGGATCAGTGCTAATTGATGCAGTGCAGCCACATATATAGCAGGACGAAATAAAAGGAGAGAAAATACTCAAAAACAGTGAACAAACCTGCATATTAGTAGAATTAAATGCACCCAAGCGTCCCATAACATACCATGACTGAATAACCTGCAGAAGTTTAAAAATAAATTAAGCAGAAATAAAGAATTGTTTCGACATGAAAGCCAGAAGATGATCCATATTTTTGATAAGCCAATTTTTTCGAGTAGAGAACCAAGTGAACTGAGTAACGTACACTTCCAAAGAGATCAACATCACGATCAGACGGTGATCCAAAGAATTCAAACCAAATGTAGGAATCAAGGGGATTGAAGCTGTCAGACACCAAAGAGTGTGAAATAGCCTTCTTTTTCTAAAAACAAAATCTAGAAATATGGAGGATTGAAAATTTGAAGAAGAAGGTTACTCTCTGAAGGAGACTTTGAAGGCAAGTACTGAACCGGTTTTTGATTTGCGGAAGTCTCTGCCCTTCTGGCGAACTCTCTCTTCAACCCTTTTCCTCATGAGCTCAGCGTTTCCAATGCTATCTCCCAGAAGGGCTCTAAGCTCAGCATCATCTTTGCACGCATTTTCTAACACTCTTTCCACAGCAATCAGCAACAAGAAACTAATTAACACTATAAAAATGAAAAACTAATAATATAGATAGAAAGAAAATAATGAATGACTGTCTCACTTGGCCCAAGCAGGATAATTGTGAAGCCGGTCATACTCACGCCTTCTCTTATCTTCACGGACTTTAAGAAGTCTGCGTCCTCTGGCTGTGGTTCCTGAGCCTTTTGCCCGATCCAACTCCGAGCTTGAGCATATTATTAGTTGGTGATGGCGAGCTGGCTGTACAGTTACATGAAAAGGCAACAATGTTTTCCTGTTCCATGAATGATCCTCCCAATCAGTTCTAAATGTGCCCTTGGCTGCGCCTATGCCAATGGCCATGTCCGCCTTCATTTAACCTCTCCCCAAGTGGCAAAAGACAGGATTCAAACTGTGGGTGGGCTTTAACTTGTAAGCAAGAAGAAGAGAAATTACTGGGAGAATATGGATGATCTATTCCTTCAAATACATGTGAAGCAACTTTTACGATATTCACAACTTCTAGCTTGCTGCCAATTAAATCACCAAGACAGATTATATATTGCTGCACACGAATCGTTTTTAACTTCCTGAGAAGCAATCTGTTTTTCATTCTAATATCAGTAACACGAATCGTTATACGCTACTAATGACTGGTTCAGAAGACAATCACAAACTTAACTACGAAGAGAAGAATACCCAACTACTACTGAAGCTCAGATCACCCAGAACAACCATGGTATAGTTGAACAAAAAAGTCTGAATTAACAGGAGCAGAAACAAAACAAACTGAAACCAATCTTCAAACCTTAAAGTTTGGAACGATTGAATTCAAAAACCCGAAATACTCACTTGCAATGTCTTAGAAGAACAACACTAGAAGACTTTCTGGACGAAGAAGATTAGAAGACTCGACGTCTCGACGACCAGTGACACAAACGGGTGGATTTTCAGATTTTGTTGCTATTTTGGTTGTAAGATACTGTTCTTTCTAAAAAAATAGTTGGAAGATATTGTTGTTAAAATTTGTAACGTGTCCCCTCTCAAATTAAATCTACTAAATTTGAACTAAAATGAAAAGGATAATTGTCACACCCCGAATCTTATAATTTCACTGTGAGTTACCTTCCCTCCTTTATCCGTGAATTTACGGTGTCGATAATGAGGTTTGAACAATAAAAATTAACTGTCGGGATTGTTGTCGGTAATTTAAAAATTATCGGGGATTTTTAGTGGGGTTCCCCGCGTTTTAGGAAGTTTCCTTATTTGGAAACTTCTTTTATTTTTCCTTCACTTTCCTTTCCGGTCACTTTCTCTTTTTTCTCCTTTCTTCTTTCTTCTTTCTCTCCTTCTTCGTGTTCGACTTTCTCTCCCTGGGTTCCGGCACTGTGCACGCCGAGATCCGCCACCACCGGCTGCTGTGGGGCGCGTGACCGGTCTTCCTCGACTCGGCGGAGGTCCGGCAACCCAGCTGGCATTCGTTAAGGGGCAGCGCCGCCGTGTGGAGAGAGAGAGAGCTCTCGAAATCCGACTGTACACTCGGGTTTTCGATCGGGTCGGGCCTCCGTGCCGTCTCCAGCCGTTCGCAGCCGGTCCACAGTCAACCTCCGAGCCTCCCAAAGTCAGAGAAGTGGACGATTTCGAACTAGGTGAGAGGATTGATCAAGAATTTCCTAGATTTGGGATTTTCACTGTTCTTCATGATTTGTGGTTGTTAGAGTTGTTTTTGGTTGTTGAGTTGTAAAAGAAAGTGGTAGGGGAGGTTGAGAGGAGCAAGAAGATGGCCGGAGATCGCCGGTCGGAGGCCATCTGGCCGGCGGCCGAATTTTACTGTTCACAGGGGCATTTCAGTCATTTCACGGGAAAATTTACTGTTAACAGTTATGTAAATGAGTTAGGGGTAAAGGTTAAAAATGATTCTAAGTTAATTTGGAGGTAAATGGTGATAATTGTGGAGAATTGGAAATAAAGTGGATTATAAAAAAATTAATGTTTAGGAACTTGGTGGAGGTGGAATTAATAGCCGAGTCGATTAGGTTTCGATTATTATTCGAAATGTCGTTTCGGTTCGGAAAAAGAATTCCATGTAATCGTTGGTCGGGAGTGAGCGAGGATTGGTAAGAGAATACAAGAATTGAGCTAGTTTAATACGGAGTTTATACTAATGCCTCCGGAGACCCGACTTTACGATTTAGGAAAATTAACATATTTGTTTTATTAAACAGGACGTGAGGATTTACGTTCCGGGGAGGCACAGGATCGCTCTCAGGGCTAGTCCCTTTTCTGTGAGTGGACAGATTATTTTATTTAAATAATTGCATGCCCTAATAGTTGATATAATTGCATGGTTTTTATGATTGTTCGAGTATGATATGTTCCTCGGGTGCACGGATATTACATTTGGATTTATGCTTTTGTGTCGAGGGATAGATTTATTTATTTGTTTGGGAAGAGGATTCGAGTAAAGTATTGTTAGGAATTTCCTTATGGGTTGTCCAATGATTATGCTAGCTAGAGTAGCGTGAGGGCGCTACTAGAGCTCTTAGCTCCGACCCTGGTCTGAGAGGACAGACACGCCTGAGATGTCAGGTGGATATTCTAAGGGTTGTCCATCACCATATACCCAGAGCTCTTAGCTCCGACCCTGGTCTGAGAGGACAGACACGCCTGAGATGTCAGGTGGATATTCTAAGGGTTGTCCATCACCATATACCCAGAGCTCTTAGCTCCGACCCTGGTCTGAGAGGACAGACACGCCTGAGATGTCAGGTGGATATATTAAGGGTTGTCCATTACCGTTTCTTTTTATAGCTAGCATAGCGTGAAGGCGCAACCCGAGCTCTTAGCTCCGACCCTAGGCTGATAGGTCAGATTTATTGTGTGTGAGTATTACTCTTCCCATAATCCTTATTGGTTTATATTTTCATGCATTTGTGGAAATTTAGTAATTTTGGGCATGCATAAATTTTATTTAAATCCTTAAATCTTTGGGAGAGCATGAAACACTGGTTTTAAGTATTGTGGTGAATTTTAGTGGTTCATGGATATGTTTTTTCGTCCACTCACTCTAACATTTTCCATGTTTCTCCCCTGGGCCTTTGTTTTTCTTAAAATGCCCAGACTGCAGAGTTCGGCCAGCTAATTAGGAGGCGCATAGTGGTTACCTCTCCACACAGTTTTCACTAGTAGGTTTCTGAAAACCTACAAGTGTACTTTTCTTCCTTTATATTAGGGCTCTGATAACCTGGGTGTAATTTACTCTGTTTCGGGGTAGAGTACGGAACTTATTCGATATTATTCCAGAAATTTCTGAATATTATTTATGTTGAAGATTATTTAGTTTCAAATGTTTTGTTGTTGAGATTGTATTTTGTGGAGATGGTTATGTGTTGATGTGAGCAGGATGGCTCAAGTAGAAAAGGGGATGGAATTAGAAGTGTGTTTACCTTGTTTTTAGGTGAAGGGTTACCCACTATTAGGGGACATTATGCCGAAATTTCGGTAACTACCCTTCTAGGTGGGTCCCGCAGGAGTCATTTTGGGATTTACTGGGAAATCTCGGGATGGGTCCTGTCATTGGTATCAGAGCACTAGGTTATTCGATTCCTTTTCTAATTGTTACTGCTTGTGCCTTGTGTGAAACTAGTATCTATAGAGTGATGGACCGACCGCGGCGGATCCATCAGCATTTATGCTTAAGATACGAAGTGATCATCTGGTATTTGCAGTAGCTACTATAGTATTATGTGTGCTACATGGTACTAAATATCTTGGTTTCAGGTTTAATTATGCGCCGAACACGTGGCCGAGCTCGTAGGGAGAATCTTTCCCCTCCACCGGAAGGAGAAAACCCTCTTCCTCCTCCTAGAAGAGGAAGTGAAGAGTCAGCTACTTTGGGAGCGGGTTTGTTAGAGCGGTTGGTGCAGGGTATCCGTTCTGGTATGAGTTCTGAGCTTAATTATGAGAAGGCCCGCAAGCATGGTGCTAGAGTGTTTACCCATGCTAGTGAACCCATGGAAGCACTCAGTTGGTTGGAGGAGACCGAAAAGATGTTCCGAATAGTAAATTGTCCAGAGGAAAGGAAGGTGGCGATAGCTACACAGTTCCTAGAGAGGGAAGCTTGGCATTGGTGGCTTGATGTAAGCCGCAGGGTGGGTGATGCAGCTCCGCAGATGTCCTGGGAGCAGTTTTCCGCCCATTTTAAGGAGCGTTATGTCAGTCGAGCACACATGAACCGCATGAGGGAAGAATTTCTAAATTTGAGGAAGAGTGATGACATGTCGGTTTCGGCGTTTGAGCAGCGTTTTAGGGAGCTGGCCTATTACGTTCCTGAGTTGGTAAAGACAGAGCAGGATAAGGTCTATCAGTTTGTTAGAGGCCTTGGTGGTATATACACTACTCAGATGACGGCTGTACCATATGCATCATTCATGGAGGCAGTGATGGCTGCACTTAATGTTGAGGCCCAGCAGTTTTCTTATGGCCGGCTTTCAGATGTTGGAGTTGCCCGCCGGCTTTCAGATGTTGGAGCTGCGGGTTCTGGCTCAGCTAGAAGATCGTTGACGAGGTCTAGTTCAGTATCCTCTGCTGGGAGTGGTTTTGGTAGCAGCACAGGATCCAGGTCAGGGTTCCGAGGGAAGCTCAAGAGTTTCTTCAAGAGGTCCTCTAGAGGGTTTAGAGGAGGATCTAGCACTCAGAGTGGGTCATCTGGAGGTCAGAGTGCGCAGCAAAGTCAGAGACCGCCCCAGAGTTTTCAGCAGAGTCAGGGGTTGCATAGTCAGTGCTATCAGTGTGGGCAGACAGGTCATTTCAGGAGAGAGTGTCCTCTATTGAGTCAGGGGGCAGCATTGGCACCTACCTAGACTATGGGGCAGACGCATTCCGGTACTGTTAGTAGTGGTACCCCCTCTGTGACACAGACTAGAGGCGGCACACAGCAGAGCAGAGGTAGTAGAGGCCGTCCTACCACACATGCGAGACTGCATGCCATGACTCAGCAGGAGGGCCGCTCTTCTCCAGATGTTATTATTGGTACGTTATTAATTTTTGGCCGACCCGCTTTTACATTAATAGACCCTGGAGCGTCGCATTCCTTTATGTCCAGTAGATTTTCCTTACATGCCAATGTGCCGTCAATACCACTTCCTGGGGAGTGGCACGTGTCCTTGCCTTCCGGGGATGCGATGAAGATAGATTGGGTATTTAAGAGCTGTGAAGTGCTGATAGAGAGTTGCGGTTTTGAGGTTGATCTAATACCCCTTGATATTGTGGAGTTCGATGTGATCTTGGGGATGGACTTCTTGGAAACCCATAGGGCGATGGTGGATTGTTTCCGAAAGGAGGTAGTGTTAAGGAATCCAGGGAAGCCTGAGGTCACCATTCAAGGGGAAAGAAATGTTCTTCCAAACTGTGTGATTTCCGCTGTTACAGCTAGGAAATTGTTGAACAAGGGTTGTCAAGCCTACTTGGCACATGTAGTAGATACCAGGAAGGGTGAGGTGAACCTGGAAGACATTCCTGTGGTAAAGGAGTTTCCAGATGTATTTCCAGATGAATTGCCTGGATTACCGCCAGCAAGAGAGATCGATTTCACAATCGAGATGCTTCCCGGAACCGCTCCTATCTCTCAAGCTCCCTATAGAATGGCACCTGCGGAATTGAAGGAGTTAAAAACTCAATTGCAGGAGTTGGTGAATAAGGGTTTTATTCAACCTAGCACGTCTCCTTGGGGTGCTCCTGTACTTTTTGTTAAGAAGAAAGATGGCACCATGAGACTTTGTGTGGATTATCGGAAGCTGAATCAAGTGACGGTGAAGAATAAATATCCTTTGCCACGAATTGATGATTTATTCGACCAGTTGAGGGGTGCCTCTGTTTTCTCGAAGATTGATTTAAGATCGGGTTATCATCAGTTGCGGATTCGGGAAAGTGATATTTCCAAGACTGCATTCCGGTCACGGTATGGACACTATGAGTTCGTAGTGATGCCATTTGGACTTACTAATGCACCCGCCGCCTTCATGGATTTGATGAATAGGGTGTTTAGTCCATTTCTCGATCGTTTTGTGATCGTGTTTATTGATGATATTTTGGTTTACTCCAAAAGTTTAAAGGAGCATGCCAGACATTTAAGGACGGTTCTGCGAGTTCTCAGAGAAGCTCAGCTGTATGCAAAGCTTAGCAAATGTGAGTTTTGGTTGGATAGTGTGGGATTCTTGGGCCACATTGTGTCGGAAGAAGGTATTAGTGTGGACCCTCAAAAAGTAGCTGCAGTGGCTAATTGGAGTAGACCCACCAATGTGACAGAGATTCGGAGCTTCTTGGGATTAGCAGGCTATTATCGTCGCTTCGTTCAAGATTTCTCCAAGATTGCTGCTCCTCTTACAAGATTGACCAGGAAGGAAATTAAGTTTGAATGGTCTGAGAAGTGCGAGCAAAGTTTTCAGGAACTTAAAGAGCGTTTGACTAGTGCACCAGTTTTGGCACTTCCAGATGATAGTGGGGAATACGAAGTATATTGTGATGCCTCTAAACACGGATTGGGGGGTGTGTTGATGCAGCATGGGAGAGTGATCGCCTATGCTTCTAGGCAATTGAAAACACATGAGGTAAATTATCCCACCCATGATTTGGAGCTTGCTGCTGTGGTGTTTGCTCTTAAAATTTGGAGGCATTACCTTTATGGAGCCAAGTGCCAAATTTTCACGGATCACAAGAGCTTGCAATATGTGTTCACTCAAAGGGATTTAAATATGCGTCAAAGGAGATGGATGGAATTGATTAAAGATTATGATTGCTCGATTGAGTACCATCCAGGGAGAGCTAATGTAGTAGCTGATGCTCTTAGTCGCAATCCCTCTTTGTCTTTGGCATATTTGAAAATGATTCGGGTTCCACTTCTTTATGAGCTTCGAGCTACCGGTGTTGATTTAGCCTTGGATGAAATGGGTGTTTTGGTGGCCAGTTTTCGAGTGAGGCCAGTACTAGTTGATAAAGTTCGGGATGCGCAATATAATGACCCCTCCATTGTACAGTTGGTTGAGAGGGCTCAGGAGGGCTCAGCAGAGGACTTTGCGGTTAGGAAAGATGGAACCCTTTTATTTAAGGGTAGGTTATGTGTACCGAAGAGGGATGAAGAGCTTAAACGGGAGATCATGGAGGAAGCTCATACTTCAATTTATGCCGCTCATCCAGGTAGTACAAAGATGTATAGAACTTTGAAGAATTATTATTGGTGGCCGAATATGAAGAGGGAAATAGCAGCTTTTGTTAGCAGGTGTTTGGTTTGTCAACAAGTGAAAGCTGAGAGACAAAAACCCTCGGGTTTGATGGAGCCATTGCCTATTCCGGTGTGGAAATGGGATCATATCACCATGGATTTTGTCTTCGGTCTGCCTCGTACTCGTAATGGGTATGATGGAGTTTGGGTGATTGTGGATCGTTTGACGAAATCTGCTCATTTTCTCCCGGTTAATAAAAAGTTTTCCCTTGATCGGTTGTCTTTGATTTATGTGAATGAGATAGTGAGACTACATGGGGTTCCAGAATCCATTGTGTCAGATAGAGATCCACGGTTTGTTTCCCAATTTTGGGGAGCTTTGCAGGCAGCATTGGGCACACAACTTCATTTTAGTACTGCTTTTCATCCTCAGACCGATGGGCAGTCTGAGAGGACCATTCAGACCTTGGAAGACATGTTGAGGTCATGTGTTCTACAGTTTCGGGGGAGTTGGGATAAAAATTTGATGTTAATGGAGTTTGCTTATAACAATAGCTACCACTCTAGCATTGGCATGTCACCATTTGAGGCATTATATGGAAGGCAATGCCGTACTCCCTTATGTTGGAATGAAGTTGGGGAGAGAGAATTTTGTGGTCCGGATATCATCTTCGAGACCAATGAGAAAATCAAGGTGGTAAGAGATCGACTCAAGGTGGCTCAAGATAGGCAAAAGACTTATGCGGATAACCGCAGGAAGGACCTGGAATTTCAAGTTGGTGATTGGGTGTTCTTGAAATTATCTCCTTGGAAGGGAGTGGTGCGTTTTGGGAAGAAGGGCAAGCTTAGCCCTAGATACATTGGTCCTTATGAGGTCCTTGAAAGAATTGGTCCACTTGCCTACCGTTTGGATTTACCTCAGGAGTGGTCAAAGATTCATAATGTCTTCCACGTATCCATGCTTCGGAAGTACATTGCTGATCCCTCTCATGTGTTGCATGCGCCACCTGTTAGTCTGAATAAAGACTGGACCTACGTAGAGGAACCGGTGCAAATTATTGATCAAAAAGAGCAGGTGCTTCGGAACAAGACCATTCCTCTTGTTAAAGTGTTGTGGAGGAGTCATGAGGTGGAGGAAGCTACATGGGAGCCCGAAGCTCAGATGCGACATCAGTATCCGCACCTTTTTGAATAACAGGTATGTAAATTTCGAGGACGAAATTTTTATAAGGGGGGGAGAATTGTCACACCCCGAATCTTATAATTTCACTGTGAGTTACCTTCCCTCCTTTATCCGTGAATTTACGGTGTCGATAATGAGGTTTGAACAATAAAAATTAACTGTCGGGATTGTTGTCGGTAATTTAAAAATTATCGGGGATTTTTAGTGGGGTTCCCCGCGTTTTAGGAAGTTTCCTTATTTGGAAACTTCTTTTATTTTTCCTTCACTTTCCTTTCCGGTCACTTTCTCTTTTTTCTCCTTTCTTCTTTCTTCTTTCTCTCCTTCTTCGTGTTCGACTTTCTCTCCCTGGGTTCCGGCACTGTGCACGCCGAGATCCGCCACCACCGGCTGCTGTGGGGCGCGTGACCGGTCTTCCTCGACTCGGCGGAGGTCCGGCAACCCAGCTGGCATTCGTTAAGGGGCAGCGCCGCCGTGTGGAGAGAGAGAGAGCTCTCGAAATCCGACTGTACACTCGGGTTTTCGATCGGGTCGGGCCTCCGTGCCGTCTCCAGCCGTTCGCAGCCGGTCCACAGTCAACCTCCGAGCCTCCCAAAGTCAGAGAAGTGGACGATTTCGAACTAGGTGAGAGGATTGATCAAGAATTTCCTAGATTTGGGATTTTCACTGTTCTTCATGATTTGTGGTTGTTAGAGTTGTTTTTGGTTGTTGAGTTGTAAAAGAAAGTGGTAGGGGAGGTTGAGAGGAGCAAGAAGATGGCCGGAGATCGCCGGTCGGAGGCCATCTGGCCGGCGGCCGAATTTTACTGTTCACAGGGGCATTTCAGTCATTTCACGGGAAAATTTACTGTTAACAGTTATGTAAATGAGTTAGGGGTAAAGGTTAAAAATGATTCTAAGTTAATTTGGAGGTAAATGGTGATAATTGTGGAGAATTGGAAATAAAGTGGATTATAAAAAAATTAATGTTTAGGAACTTGGTGGAGGTGGAATTAATAGCCGAGTCGATTAGGTTTCGATTATTATTCGAAATGTCGTTTCGGTTCGGAAAAAGAATTCCATGTAATCGTTGGTCGGGAGTGAGCGAGGATTGGTAAGAGAATACAAGAATTGAGCTAGTTTAATACGGAGTTTATACTAATGCCTCCGGAGACCCGACTTTACGATTTAGGAAAATTAACATATTTGTTTTATTAAACAGGACGTGAGGATTTACGTTCCGGGGAGGCACAGGATCGCTCTCAGGGCTAGTCCCTTTTCTGTGAGTGGACAGATTATTTTATTTAAATAATTGCATGCCCTAATAGTTGATATAATTGCATGGTTTTTATGATTGTTCGAGTATGATATGTTCCTCGGGTGCACGGATATTACATTTGGATTTATGCTTTTGTGTCGAGGGATAGATTTATTTATTTGTTTGGGAAGAGGATTCGAGTAAAGTATTGTTAGGAATTTCCTTATGGGTTGTCCAATGATTATGCTAGCTAGAGTAGCGTGAGGGCGCTACTAGAGCTCTTAGCTCCGACCCTGGTCTGAGAGGACAGACACGCCTGAGATGTCAGGTGGATATTCTAAGGGTTGTCCATCACCATATACCCAGAGCTCTTAGCTCCGACCCTGGTCTGAGAGGACAGACACGCCTGAGATGTCAGGTGGATATTCTAAGGGTTGTCCATCACCATATACCCAGAGCTCTTAGCTCCGACCCTGGTCTGAGAGGACAGACACGCCTGAGATGTCAGGTGGATATATTAAGGGTTGTCCATTACCGTTTCTTTTTATAGCTAGCATAGCGTGAAGGCGCAACCCGAGCTCTTAGCTCCGACCCTAGGCTGATAGGTCAGATTTATTGTGTGTGAGTATTACTCTTCCCATAATCCTTATTGGTTTATATTTTCATGCATTTGTGGAAATTTAGTAATTTTGGGCATGCATAAATTTTATTTAAATCCTTAAATCTTTGGGAGAGCATGAAACACTGGTTTTAAGTATTGTGGTGAATTTTAGTGGTTCATGGATATGTTTTTTCGTCCACTCACTCTAACATTTTCCATGTTTCTCCCCTGGGCCTTTGTTTTTCTTAAAATGCCCAGACTGCAGAGTTCGGCCAGCTAATTAGGAGGCGCATAGTGGTTACCTCTCCACACAGTTTTCACTAGTAGGTTTCTGAAAACCTACAAGTGTACTTTTCTTCCTTTATATTAGGGCTCTGATAACCTGGGTGTAATTTACTCTGTTTCGGGGTAGAGTACGGAACTTATTCGATATTATTCCAGAAATTTCTGAATATTATTTATGTTGAAGATTATTTAGTTTCAAATGTTTTGTTGTTGAGATTGTATTTTGTGGAGATGGTTATGTGTTGATGTGAGCAGGATGGCTCAAGTAGAAAAGGGGATGGAATTAGAAGTGTGTTTACCTTGTTTTTAGGTGAAGGGTTACCCACTATTAGGGGACATTATGCCGAAATTTCGGTAACTACCCTTCTAGGTGGGTCCCGCAGGAGTCATTTTGGGATTTACTGGGAAATCTCGGGATGGGTCCTGTCAATAATTACATTTAAGTTATTAGCTAAATTTAAAAAAACAAAAATTCATTTTTAATAATTTTTAACAAATTAGGACATGTGTTTAAAGCCCATAGTTTAAAATATCAGGCTTGCTCTAAACTGTTATGCAAATGACCAAAATACCCATTATGTACAATACCTTCTGTCATCTACTCCACATCTAAATCTGATTCTCTCTCTCCCACTTCCTCTCTTTCTCTATGACGAAAACAACAATTAGTAGATCACACACGTCACCATCTCCCCCCGCTTTATCCAACCACCGGTTGCCATCCCCAAAACTCTCTTGTCTTTTTGTCCTAAGCCACTCCGCTGAGTTATGCCTCACTATTCTCTCCCCGGCCCCACACCCATTTTCTCTCTTATAAAGTCTTCGCTTCTTCTCCTATATAAAATGTCACATCCGATCCTAGAATTATTTTACGGTTGGGTACTTTGGTCTTTTACCATTTTAAAGTAACCGTTTAACAGTACAATGATCGTAAAGTTGACTTTTCGTTAAGTCGAGAATTTGAGAAAACTTTCTTCATGAAAGTTGTAGAGGGCGTCGTTACGAGTTCGTGGACATGTAGCACGCTCCAATCGGAGTTCGTGTGTGAAAGTTACGGTCTAAAAACGAAAAGTTACTATTTCGAGAAACTCTATAAAAAGAGGGAGTTACTGTTGGTAGAAAGTAAAAATCAAAACTTACCGGGCTCTCCTCTCCCTTGACGGAAACCCCTGCCGGATCTTTCGGCCGCCACAGCGCCGCCGTTCGGCCACCACTCGCCGCCACACCGGTCCCAAAAGCTCGACCTCCGAGTCTATTTCATTGCTAGGTAAGTTTTCTGACCTAACTCGCCGTAAATCGGGAGAAATTCTGATTTGTTCATCATGTGTATAGTGATTTGTTCTTGATCAGATTTCTCCCTCCCTAGATCACCAATTTTTGAGTTCTTTATATGATTAGGATGGGTTTTAAGAGTACTATAATCCCCTACAATTTGGTAGCTTGATTCGAAGTGTGTAGGGAGAATTGAGGATTTGAAGTGTAAATTTTTGGGTTTACTGTTTATCACGTAATTGACCTAGTTAGAGGCCGATTTGGCCTTCGAGTTAAACTAGAAAGTTGTGCCAAATGACGAGACGAAGCTACTGGTAAAATTTGGTGGCTATTGGAGGTTGCAGGAATTTTGACCGGAATTTCTTCCGGCAACCGCTAATTTTTGGGCAGTTTTTCATGCCCATTAATTAGTATATAATGTGAGGAGTCTATGGTTTAAATTTAGTAATTTTTGGAGGAGTTTTGGTTAGGTTTTGGAATTTTCTAGTTTAGTATTATTGGTGGATAATTAAATATTATTCCGACCATCGATTATTGCCGGATAAAGTTTTAGAATTATTTTAAGGACTCCTAAGTTATTGGTGAAGGTCAGGGATTTTTAGTTGACAATTTGAGAAGTGTTGAGCCGATGAGCGAACTGTACACAATTAAATGTGTACGTATATGCTAGTTAATTATTATTCTAGCGTCCGGAAAATTAATATTAATTATGGAATAGGACCCGAAGAGCCTCGTGTTGTTGAGACTTGGCTTGAGCAGAATTTGAGTTTCCGTCAGGCTAAGGCCTCAGTCTGTGTGTTGACTCTTATTTTGAATTTAATGCATGCAATAGATTCTATTTAGTTTCTCCTTTATTTAAGAATTTCCTCCATTTTAAGTTTTATGGTGATTTTGGAAAAATGGGAATTTAATACTTTTTAAAGATAAGTGAGCCGGGGAAGAGGTTCCTACCTTTTCCGTGATTTTAAAGGATTTTCCCGGAATATGGTTTTTAATTGTTATCACCATTTTAAGTTTTGGAGGGGGATTATTTTAAAAAGGGTAAACTTGGCTCTTGGATTTAAAGATTTTAAAGTAAAGTCAGAGAACCGGTTTCGGGTTCCTGAAAATGTTTTAAATCCAATGTATTTAGGGTAAAGTCATGGGAGTTTTGACTTGGTTTTCGATTTATTTTACCACGAGGTTTTTAAAGGATTTTCAAGGATATGGTTATATATATTGCATGCTAGCATGGACCCTCTCCAGATGGAGATGGTACCCTCTCTGGATAGTAGCTGGTCTGACCCTCTTCAGAGGTAGCTGGTTAGTAGGACCCTCCCGGATAGAGCAGGTCAAGACCCTCTTCGGTGGTAGCTGGTCGGTTGGACCCTCCCGAATAGAGCAGGTCATGGGACCCTCTCCGATTGAGCTGGTCAACAGACCCTCTCGTGGTAGAGCTGGTCGGTTGTTTTCTCGTGGTTGTGGTTAATACCCTACATCTTTAATTATGGATTTGAGCCAAGAAATTTATTTTATGATTTATTTATTCATTTCCTATTGGTTGCGTGCATGTGAATTTTGGAAAATCAAAGGGAAAGCATGAAAAGATTTTTACCTTTTAATATTTGATTTTCGTCCACTCACGCTAATATTGTTTTTAAATGTTTTCCCCTGGGCCCTTCGTTTTGAAATGCCCAGTGTTGCAGGGTTCCTGAGAGGAGGTCGCGCGTACCGAAGTCGAGGCATAGCTAATTAATCCGATGTTGCTCACTTAGTGTTTTAGGTATAACTTCCATGTAGACTGCTCTGATTACCCCAACCATGTTAGTGGAATAAGATAGTAAAGCGTAGTTGTGACTTGGGGAGCAGGATGACTTCAGGAGTTGAGAGTGATTTAAATTATTCATGGAAGTGCTGAGTTAGTTTGTTGGAAGGGTTGTCCATTTCAAGGGGGTTTCAGTAAGAAGTTCCCTTGAGGTGGTCCCCGCAGGTTTTACTTCAGGTTAAAAGGTTTTAACCCGAGGTGGGTCCTGACATAAAACCAACCCCCACCCCTCAAAATCTGGACCTCTTTTTCTCTCTCTGAAATTCTCTCTTCCCCAAATTCGATCATCATAACAATTCTAGAAATTTCTCAGTAGATATGCCCGCGTGGTGGGGAAGGAAGTCAAGCAAGACCACCAAGACCAACCCATCAGAGAAGTAAAAGAAGAAGTGATTTGATAAGTGCGTTTTACGCCATGTTTTTAATGTGTTTTTACCCTCATTTATACTTGGTTTATTCCTTAGTAATGTCGTTTTTACTTATTTTGAGTCAAAAGGGTTTTTCTGTAGAGCAATGGTTAAAACACGCATTTATACAGAAAATTGTGCGTAAGTGTTGAAAATTCAATTTGGAACGAAGAGTTGGTTATTTTCTCATGGTTCGTTATATTGTTACAATGTCATTTTTGATGAATTTGGTTTAATGTGTAGATGACATGTATATGGACATATTATATCAAGAATCATGAAGATTGGACTCATGGAAGACAATAAAAGAAGCCACGGAAAAGAAGAAACTCCGAAACCCTACATCAACTTTGGAAGCTTATATCTGGAGATGCAGGAGGAATCGAAGGACGAGCTATACACCGTTGGAAAGCTGTGCGTGTCTAGTTTTCAGAACAACTGGAATTGCATCAATTGGAGTTAATATGGGGAGTTATGATCAAAACAATGGACGGAGGTCAAGCTGCAAAACTGGGCAGTTTCTGCCTAAGTTGTCACACGAGTTTGGGAGCTGCCTAGAAGCCTAAGACTTGTGTAATGAGGCCTACATTGATCCATCAACATGTAGGGGAGTCCAAAATCAAGAGGTCCAAGGTCCAAGTCGAAGTCTTATTCAGAAATTAAAGAAAGAGACCAAATCCAACAAGGAGAGGAAAACCTACTTGGTTTGGGACACAATGGGCTACCGACTTTCAATAGGTTTCTTTAGGGTTTTGTCTCTATAAATACACATGTAATACAACTGAAAAAGGTGTCTCTCAATTGCTCTAAGTCTTAGAATAGCTTTACTCTACCCAAAAACCCTTTAACGCAGAAAACAACACAAGCTGCCGCCACCATTCTCATCCAATTCGACTGCCATCTTCCGCCGATCATCCCTTCATCCTCATCCGAACCTTATAGGTAGGTTAAGCATGAAATCCTTCATGGTTTTGTGTAATAATTTTCTGTGTAAAACAGTTTGTTATGATATATATATGTTTTGGTTTTTGGTTTTGCATAATAAGCATGTTTATGAACTCTTCTTTGTGATTTGCACATGAATATGATTGTTGTGTAACGATTTAGATTGCATGTTAGGATTTTGATTTAGTTTAAGTTGTTTATGTTTGTGTGTTTAGTAGATATCAAATTGATTAATTGCTTACCTGATCACATAATCGAACCTAAAGATAGTCTTGTGCACGGATGTTTCTAAGGGGGGAGTTTAATATGCCGTAGTAATCTAGGGTTGAGTTCACCGCGTCGGGCTCTCGATTCTAGTTGCTGCATAGGGTGGTAGGGTAAGTGATTTACATGCTAATAGGATGAGTGACGACATACCTAGGATCATGTCTCCAACGACTCGTGAACGGTAAGTGTATTTTGTGTTAATGTGATGCGCATCGTAAGCATTAAACAAGATGACACATAAACTTAGGATGATGCGCGTCGTAAGTTCTAAGTTACGTGAGAAGTCATAAAAAGTTGGAATTAATTTGCATCTATGATAACATAAACGTAATAACTTGATCTTTCTTGAAACTTATGTGTTCTTTAATAGGTGTTTGCTATATCTTGTGCTTGAGTATTGATTGACCAATGTACGTAAATATTTTGCTTCTTTTCTTTATATGTTTCGAACCACTTCATAAAATCTCCATTGCCGAATTTGTATATATGTATAAAATGTGTGAATATTACTAATGTTCTGTTTTGCAGAAAAGTAAGTCCTTCCCTAGTGTCTCCGGTTAGAACGATCCCTACTTACTAAAGCTACAATGATAGGATTTTTAATTGCACAGGTCAACTTTTGACAGGTCAATTTTTGGCGGCGTTGCCGGGAACGCTAAAAAGGATTTATATATTTTGTGCTAACGTTTTTTTTTCATATATTTGTGTGTATTGCCGATTTGTACATTGTATATTTGTGTATGTGCCGAATTTCTTTGTGCGAAAGTTGTATATTTTGTGCCATATTTTTGACTAACAATTTCTCTCTTATATTTTTATGAATAGTGTCGAATTTTTATGTATTTTATTTATATATTTTCGTGCCATATGTGTTTTGTTTATAAATATTGTAACTTAGTAAATATTTAGGAGGTTGATTGTTTCATATTTGTTTTAAGTTTATTGTGGTTTTTAAAGTGTAACATGTTGGGAGAAGCCGCATTTGTTAATCTTAGCCTAAACCCTTCATATTATTTGCGGATTTCATGAGGTTGAGGACGGCTTTGATTAACACTTGTCGAGTGGTCTAGTGACCCGAGTTTGTTCTTAACCGAGTAAGGGGCAGGTTACTTGTCATAGATATGGAATTCAGGTTTGTTCAACTGGATCTCAAGGTTATAGACTGTTATCTCTTCTCTGTGAAGGGGACGATAGGGGGTTCGCCCCCCGTGACCACAAACGAGTCCTGCCTGGTTCTTGTAGGGGGTTCGCCCCCCGTGACATTTAACACTCGCCTTCTGAAACCACGGAACCCGCTCGAACTAGCCAAATGCTTGGGCCGAAGCATCACCACACTTTAAACGCTAGAATTTACTCAGACATGTATGACGCCATGAACTTCAAATTAATTTGACTTTAATTTTTGAGGTATATCGGACGAAGCATAACACTACATTGGGCTGTATCAGTCCATTGCACAGTGGTCTTCCCTGCTCCACGTACCTTGAAAATTAGGGGTTAATAAAATCAACTAGAAACATTAAAGGTTGTCGACATCTTATGCTTGAAAGTGTTATGAGCCTATGTGATGCCGTATGCCCTATGTGTTCTAGTTGCTTGCTTTGTTAATACCATGCCATGCCGTGTATCCTATGTGTTTATATTGTCATGCCATGTTTAGCTAACATTCTTTTGTTTTGTATGTTTTTATTTAAGTGTGTTATGTGTGCCATTCATGTTGCATTTATACTTATGATCGATCATTTTGCATATCATGTTGCATATTGCATTTTTTTGTTTTGTTTGCATCATGCCATATTGCATTTTGTTTCATGTTATCCGGATTGTGTTTGCACTACATCCATTTTGCATTCATTCATACTTATGTTTTATTATTTTGCATATCGTGTGCATATTGCATTTTTATGTTGTTTGTTTTTCATAGTGACCGAGCAAGGGGTCGGGTATGACAAGTATGGAGAACGAGATGAGGAGGCTTTGAAAGATTTGGAGCCGTCCATACTTAAAGTTGTGAAGGAGCTTGATTCACAACCAATCTACAAAAGGTATTCTCCTTTGTCAATTCCAATTATTACTAACAAAATGTTATCATCTTTGGAACAGGGCCCTAAGTTTGAATTTAAAGATCTCCCCAAGCACTTGAAGTATGCATATCTAGGAGAAGAGGACACTTTACCAGATATTGTGTCTTCATCGTTGAATGAGCAACAAGAGCACAAATGTTGAAAAACACAATGTGGGAGAGCCATGACAACAAAGGATGGCGCCATCAGAAAGGAAGAAGAAGTCTAGGCTGACAGACTATAAACATTAAGCGCTGCATGAGAGACAACTCACTTCAACCATAGCAGTGGAGGAGCCATCAACGAGAGTTTGCATCATTCTTATCCCTTCACTTCTTATGGTTGATTTATTTATGTGTTTATTATGTGACTTAGACACATGCTTAGGAAATTATGACATGATTCTGGGTTTACATTGAGGACAATGTAATTTTCTAAGTGTGGGGTAGAGGTTACATAATAATGTATTTTGTTTTTCAAATTTTCCAAAAATTTTTCAATTTTTTGTCGAAATTTTTACATTTTTTTTCGTAATTTTCTAAAAAAAAAAAATTTGTTTCGAAATTTAATTTAATTTTTGTTTTTGTTTTTAAAATGTTTCATTTGTTTTCGAGTCTTAGGATATACCTTTAAAAGTCTATGATGATTTTATCTTTTAAATGCATAATTGACGGTTTAACATTTATCTTAAGAAATTGCAAGTTTCATGGATTTTGTGAAGTTGTATGAACACTTGAGAATTTTGAAGAAAAGTATGCATGTTTTGATAATTTGTTTCCATAAAAACCTATGTGAGAATTTGAGCCTAAATACTTTCTTTTTGAGTGATAAATGTCATATCTTTCGAAATTTCACTATCTTTTAAAACCTCATTATTCTTTGCATATTCAATGACTATGTGCTATAGCTTTTTAATGGACTCTAGAATTTACTAGAACTTGCTTATGTGATTTTCGAAACTTTATAATCATAACATGTCTTGATTTTGAATATGATTGAATTTAAATCTCTTTAGGATTACTGTCACGCCCCGACCCAAGATTACCTCCCTAACCCTGGGTTAAGACGTGCGGGACCCAACTCAAGTGAGATTTACTCGAAATCCCCCTTGAGCCAGGATAACCCTATTCAAACAGTCCAAACGGCACCGGAATAAACCTCAAATCGGAGGTTATTCTGACTCCTACGTTTGGATCTCAAATATGCCAAATAAAGAACCTAGGGGTTCTAATAATAGTTGTGACTGCACCTGAATCCTGGACAGGCTGCCTACGTACCCTGTCTTTCCAGGGATCAAGCCACACGTAGCTCTTGTATAAGATTCACCCTAGCCGGGCAGAATCCCGCTTTTCTAATTATCGGTCGATTTATTAGTACGGATATCAAACATCTAATGCGTATCCGGAGTTTAACCTCTCCGCTAAGGTATCCGCCGACCAACAAATCCTCGGGATTAAACCGAACATTCTATCATTCAAAACAATAACATCCATACACGACAAGACAGATAATAACGGCAATCACACGATTATAAACAACAATAACACATAAATATAAATATAAAACATTGTGGCATCCACGTAAAATAACCAATCCTCCAGGGGCATTACTGCAGTGTCACTTGGAAGGTTCCCTTGTAGTTACCCTAAACAGTCAAGGGTAATAAAGTCAATTCCACCTCAATGGCAGTTTGGTAGATATGTTAAGCTGTCAGGGCAGTATTGTAATTTTTTACCCCAGTGGCAGACTTGTGATTATACCAAGCTGTCAGGGGCATTTTAGAGTTCTCAGTCTCAAGGGCAGCCTTGTAAATATACAATTATGGCAGGGGTATTCTTGGAATTACCGTTCCAATGGCAGTTCGGTAATAAACTTAAACTACCAAGGGTCTTTCTGGGATTTAACCATGATGGCACTCCTGTAATTCCTCTAAACTGCCAGGGGCAGTTCTGTCTTTCTACCTCCACTGTAACTCAGTAATAATCCGGATCTACCACGGTAAAAATCTAATGATTTACCCCTTTTACCCCAACACCACCGATCGGCCCTCCGGCCGGGTTTTTCTCCTAAAATCCGGCTATAATCCCTCCCCATCACAACCACAGTAACAATAACAATCCCCTAACCACACATTCGAGGAGATGAACCACAGAAAAAGGAAGGGAAACTACCTGTCAAACTCTGACAGAACTTCCCCGGCAGGTCCTCACTGATGAGGCGTCTCAGGCGTTCACCTCCCCCTTTCCAGCCACCAGGCGAGCCTTGTTGCTTCCAGGGACCCTCTCGGTGCTCCTCCAGTCCGATCCGGCGTTAGGGACGTCTAGGCAGTGCTCCAGCGTACCCTACTTCCTTGACAGAGCTCCGGTCTCGACGTCTCCGAGCCGTAGGAGGTGGCGGTGAGGCACGTCTCGTCGCCTTGAGCTCTGCTGGAGGAGGAAACAAAGAGAAGGGAAAGAACGAAGGGGAGGGATCGAGAGAGCCAGCCGAGACTTCCCGAATCGGGAAAAGTCTTCTATATATATAGAGAAAGCAACGGCCCAGATCAATTCCTCAATTGATCTAACGGCCCAGATTGAGTTATTAAAAATTAACCTGAGTGGTAAATGGTTATTTTACTTTCACCGCACGGTAACAACACATTAACCTGAATAACTTTCGCATACGAACTCCGATTAATTCATAGGACATATCCACGAGTTCGTATTAACGCCCTCTACAACTTTCCCGAAGGAAGTTTCTCCAAATTCCTGACTTAACGCAAAGTCATCTTTTTCCACGGTAAAGTAATTTAACATTTATTACCTCTGTAAACTAAATAAATCTATGTTAAACAACTCGTAGCTCCGGAAAATATTCTGAACATACCGGAGGACTCGTATTAACATAATCTATCCCTCGGGACCATGATTCTATTTTCTCCCAAAACCGAGAATATCTCGATATTAATTCGGGGAAAATTAACAGTGCGGTTACTATTCTCTGTAACTCGTCTAATCTCGGTAAAAATGTTAATTTCGGGACGGGGTGTTACAATCTACCCCCCTTATAAAAATTTCGTCCCCGAAATTTCCACTGCGTAAGGTAAAACCAACTGTCAGGGAATGTCGTCAAGTTCCACCGGACAGAGCTTCTGAAAAACCAGAGTCACAAGCTCTATGTATCATTTCCTTTAGCATTCAGAGTCTCCCCATATTTGCAATACGGAAAACATAGCTACACTCGCTTAAAACACTAGAGTACGATACCCTAGTCTCATCCCTTTCATCGTAATCGACTCCATAAGACTCGCCTCTTTACTCTTCACAAGCTAATTTCCAAAATGGCAATTTCGACAATCTGGTAGCTTCCCCAGACGTAACCCAAACTAACTTGAAGTCGACTCGAATGCTCTACTTACACGACTGCCACACTTGACATTTAATCACCAAAGTCTTCCACATGGAAGGTAAAAATGCTACGGTCCATCTCCGTGGAGGAAACTCTTATATCTCTTGCACCCTTCGAGACTAAAGAGATATGAACTTTCTACACTAGGCCTTGAGGCCACAGACGTATCATCCCTTGCGTCCATAATCAAAACTCCTTCACCCGCGTTCCTAATACCCCAACTTTTTAACCACAGGGCTCGAACAAACTCGCATACCACCATGCGACCTCAAACTGCTCACTTGAGCTGATGAATCCGCTATGCGACTTCGCGCCTACATGGATGTCATCCACACATACTTAGAAATAGTGAATTTTCCTCATCCTACCCCTCTCTTATAAAAGAGTCTTCAGTAGGGCATTTTCCAATAACCAGAGCTAACAAGCTCGCACACTAACTCATGCGTGCTAAAGTCTTGCCTAAAGGACGGAAATTTGGCCCAACATCCTGTATGCTTCTCATAGTGCTTCTATAATCAGTTTCTACTGTCACACCAATTAGTTCAACATCTACCATACCTCATGGAAAAATATTCCGAAACCAAGTCAAATCCCCCATGACTTTACCCCGAATCTTAATCCTTATTAGAAAAGTCCACGCACACCAAAGAAATAATAAGTCTGACTTCTCAGACTAGGGTCGGAGCTAAGAGCTCTAGTAGCGCCATCACGCTATGCTAGCTAGATAAAATAATAACGGACAACCCTTATAATATCCACCTGACCTCTCAGGCGTGTCTGACCTCTCAGACCAGGGTCGGAGCTAAGAGCTCTGGGTAAAGTGGTAATGGACAACCCTCATAGTATCCACCTGACATCTCAGGCGTGTCTGTCCTCTCAGACCAGGGTCGGAGCTAAGAGCTCTGGGTAAAGTGGTAATGGACAACCCTCATAGTATCCACCTGACATCTCAGGCGTGTCTGTCCTCTCAGACCAGGGTCGGAGCTAAGAGCTCTGGGTAAAGTGGTAATGGACAACCCTCATAGTATCCACCTGACATCTCAGGCGTGTCTGTCCTCTCAGACCAGGGTCGGAGCTAAGAGCTCTGGGTAAAGTGGTAATGGACAACCCTCATAGTATCCACCTGACATCTCAGGCGTGTCTGTCCTCTCACAGTACTATTGCGACCTTCTTCCCGCTCGGAGAGCTTCTCGAGCGAAACTCTCGAACTAACCGCGTAGTCGAGCCCGTCTCACGTTCAACCAGGGGCTGTACAAACAACCCAATACATTAGTCATTTCCTCGTTGACTTGGTCTTTTCCTAGTTTGACCAAGAACTCCTATTTGACCACATGTTGACCAAGTTCCTTTTTATGACACTTTAACCTTTTTAACTTTCTTTCCCGGTTATCGACTCTTAATCTCAATTTACCGGAAGCCCGACTCAGTTTCCGAACTTTCCTTCATCACTTTTCAAACTTTACACTTATTTCCGATTATCGACTCGGAGTTTGGTTTCTGTTTACGCCACCTTAGCGTAAGTATTTTCTTTAACCTTTTCAACCCGATTTAACATCTTCTCAAAAAGGGAAAGTTTCCCAAAATGGAAAGTTTCCTAAATTGGTAAGTCTTCCTTAAAATGGGAAATTTCCTAAAATGGAAACTTCCTACTTACGTCCAATTTTTCGTAAATATCCCGATTACGATTCAACTGACACTTTTCGACTCAAATGGGATTCGGTTTCTACCTCTTCGGCATTCTGCCAGTTCAACTGCATCGCCGGAATCTTCGTCGGATTCCGATGTCTTGCCGGAATTTCGCCATAATCTCCCCGTTTCCTCTGATCTACCAAGTTCCGACAACAAGCAAACAACAACACCAACAATACTGTAATTACACAGTGCTCAAGAACACTCACACAGGAGCTCTAGGTAACAGTAGTTACCTTCAAAATTGATCCGAGGCAGAAATACCCAAACCTCTGCCTCTGTCCAAACCCCCAACAACATAACTCAAAGAAAAAATTTATTTAATTCTCGCAATCATTTGGTCCGAGATTTGAACCTATGCTCTGATACCATTGTCACGCCCCGACCCAAGATTACCTCCCTAACCCTGGGTTAAGACGTGCGGGACCCAACTCAAGTGAGATTTACTCGAAATCCCCCTTGAGCCAGGATAACCCTATTCAAACAGTCCAAACGGCACCGGAATAAACCTCAAATCGGAGGTTATTCTGACTCCTACGTTTGGATCTCAAATATGCCAAATAAAGAACCTAGGGGTTCTAATAATAGTTGTGACTGCACCTGAATCCTGGACAGGCTGCCTACGTACCCTGTCTTTCCAGGGATCAAGCCACACGTAGCTCTTGTATAAGATTCACCCTAGCCGGGCAGAATCCCGCTTTTCTAATTATCGGTCGATTTATTAGTACGGATATCAAACATCTAATGCGTATCCGGAGTTTAACCTCTCCGCTAAGGTATCCGCCGACCAACAAATCCTCGGGATTAAACCGAACATTCTATCATTCAAAACAATAACATCCATACACGACAAGACAGATAATAACGGCAATCACACGATTATAAACAACAATAACACATAAATATAAATATAAAACATTGTGGCATCCACGTAAAATAACCAATCCTCCAGGGGCATTACTGCAGTGTCACTTGGAAGGTTCCCTTGTAGTTACCCTAAACAGTCAAGGGTAATAAAGTCAATTCCACCTCAATGGCAGTTTGGTAGATATGTTAAGCTGTCAGGGCAGTATTGTAATTTTTTACCCCAGTGGCAGACTTGTGATTATACCAAGCTGTCAGGGGCATTTTAGAGTTCTCAGTCTCAAGGGCAGCCTTGTAAATATACAATTATGGCAGGGGTATTCTTGGAATTACCGTTCCAATGGCAGTCCGGTAATAAACTTAAACTACCAAGGGTCTTTCTGGGATTTAACCATGATGGCACTCCTGTAATTCCTCTAAACTGCCAGGGGCAGTTCTGTCTTTCTACCTCCACTGTAACTCAGTAATAATCCGGATCTACCACGGTAAAAATCTAATGATTTACCCCTTTTACCCCAACACCACCGATCGGCCCTCCGGCCGGGTTTTTCTCCTAAAATCCGGCTATAATCCCTCCCCATCACAACCACAGTAACAATAACAATCCCCTAACCACACATTCGAGGAGATGAACCACAGAAAAAGGAAGGGAAACTACCTGTCAAACTCTGACAGAACTTCCCCGGCAGGTCCTCACTGATGAGGCGTCTCAGGCGTTCACCTCCCCCTTTCCAGCCACCAGGCGAGCCTTGTTGCTTCCAGGGACCCTCTCGGTGCTCCTCCAGTCCGATCCGGCGTTAGGGACGTCTAGGCAGTGCTCCAGCGTACCCTACTTCCTTGACAGAGCTCCGGTCTCGACGTCTCCGAGCCGTAGGAGGTGGCGGTGAGGCACGTCTCGTCGCCTTGAGCTCTGCTGGAGGAGGAAACAAAGAGAAGGGAAAGAACGAAGGGGAGGGATCGAGAGAGCCAGCCGAGACTTCCCGAATCGGGAAAAGTCTTCTATATATATAGAGAAAGCAACGGCCCAGATCAATTCCTCAATTGATCTAACGGCCCAGATTGAGTTATTAAAAATTAACCTGAGTGGTAAATGGTTATTTTACTTTCACCGCACGGTAACAACACATTAACCTGAATAACTTTCGCATACGAACTCCGATTAATTCATAGGACATATCCACGAGTTCGTATTAACGCCCTCTACAACTTTCCCGAAGGAAGTTTCTCCAAATTCCTGACTTAACGCAAAGTCATCTTTTTCCACGGTAAAGTAATTTAACATTTATTACCTCTGTAAACTAAATAAATCTATGTTAAACAACTCGTAGCTCCGGAAAATATTCTGAACATACCGGAGGACTCGTATTAACATAATCTATCCCTCGGGACCATGATTCTATTTTCTCCCAAAACCGAGAATATCTCGATATTAATTCGGGGAAAATTAACAGTGCGGTTACTATTCTCTGTAACTCGTCTAATCTCGGTAAAAATGTTAATTTCGGGACGGGGTGTTACAATTACCACCATTGCCAAATAAAGCATATGCCTATTTTGTGTCCGTCATGGGACTCCTTAGTTAACCCCTTTGAGCCTACATTGAGCCTTTTATTTCATCACCTTTAAACAAAATTCATTTGCTTAGAATAGCTAAACCTTTACCTTGTTATCAAGAGGAAAACCTACTTGGTTTGGGACACAATGGGCTGCCGACTTTCAATAGGTTTCTTTAGGGTTTTGTCTCTATAAATACACATGTAATACAACTGAAAAAGGTGTATCTCAATTGCTCTAAGTCTTAGAATAGCCTTACTCTACCCAAAAACCCTTTAACGCAGAAAACAACACAAGCTGCCGCCACCATTCTCATCCAATTCGACTGCCATCTTCCGCCGATCATCCCTTCATCCTCAGCCGAACCTTATAGGTAGGTTAAGCATGAAATCCTTCATGGTTTTGTGTAATAATTTTCTGTGTAAAACAGTTTGTTATGATATATATATGTTTTGGTTTTTGGTTTTGCATAATAAGCATGTTTATGAACTCTTCTTTGTGATTTGCACATGAATATGTTTGTTGTGTAACGATTTAGATTGCATGTTAGGATTTTGATTTAGTTTAAGTTGTTTAGTAGATGTCAAATTGATTAATTGCTTACCTGATCACATAATCGAATCTAAAGATAGTCTTGTGCACGGATGTTTCTAAGAGGGGAGTTTAATATGCCGTAGTAATCTAGGGTTGAGTTCACCGCGTCGGGCTCTCGATTCTAGTTGCTGCATAGGGTGGTAGGGTAAGTGATTTACATGCTAATAGGATGAGTGACGACATACCTAGGATCATGTCTCCAACGACTCGTGAACGGTAAGTGTATTGTGTTAATGTGATGCGCGTCGTAAGCATTAAACAAAATGACACATAAACGTAGGATGATGCGCGTCGTAAGTTCTAAGTTACATGAGAAGTCATAAAAAGTTGGAATTAATTTGCATCTATGATAACATAAACGTAATAACTTGATCTTTCTTGAAACTTATGTGTTCTCTAATAGGTGTTTGCTATATCTTGTGCTTGAGTATTGATTGACCAATGTATGTAAATATTTTGCTTCTTTTCTTTATATGTTTCGAACCACTTCATAAAATCCCCATTGCCGAATTTGTATATATGTATAAAATGTGTGAATATTACTAATGTTCTATTTTGCAGAAAAGTAAGTCCTTCCCTAGTGTCCCCGGTTAGAATGATCCATACTTACTAAAGCTACAATGATAGGGTTTTTAATTGCACAGGTCAACTTTTGACACGTCATGATTCGTCGACAACAACACCCTGAGGACGGCGATAGCGGCATCGCATTGAGGATAACGACAGCGGCAACACCTTAATGACGATGACGGCAGTAGCGCTTTGTGGACGACGAAGGCGTCAACGCCTCAAGGAGGACGACGCCGAGCCTCGAAGATGACGACGAAGCCTCCAGATTCTGAAATGGACCATATTTCATCACTCTTAAAAATTCAATTTTAGGGCTTAGGGTAAGGTTTTACTTTATTTTTAGCCAATTTGTGGCACAATTTGTTTGAAATTACATCGACAAGGAGAAAGGTAAGTAATTTTGCTTCTACTATTATGTCATTTGCGAATTCTCTTGCTGCTACTGTCTCTCTCTTCCCTCTCTCTCTCTCTCTCTCTCTCCCTGTAACACCCTGTACCTAAAAGTTACCTTTTCCTAGAGGTTTACAAGTTACCAGGAGCTTTTAATTGCGACCGGTAATTTGATAAGTTATCACTCGAGTTTATTTTCGTGTTTTTCTAAACTCTCCAAATTCCTCATTTAATGACTCGATATTGTAGTACGTGTCGACACGAGTCTCTTGGTATTTTCGAAATATTTTTCAGAGCTTCCGGCTATTTTCGGTGAATTTCTGAAGTTCATGGTAATTTTCAATTACTATTCTGGTAAATAGTTTGTACCATTTAACTAATTACCTCTTTACCTTCTTTGAATCTAGGCCGTTGAATCAATCCCAAATTGAATCTCAACCGTCTAATCCCCTATAAATAGGGAGAGAATTTTGACTCGGTCAAAACTCTCCCCCAACTCGGTCAACGTACCTCCCCGAGCTCTCCTAGTCCGGCGTCCTCCTCCCAGCACCGGTGACTCCGGCCACCCCAGGCCGGCGGACTACCACCATTTTCTTCCCCTCTTTCTCCTCTATCTAGCCCAATCCTTGGATCACCTAGGCGTCTGCCGTGGAGGGAGACCGAAGGAGGAGCGAACTCGCCTGAGTTCTCCGATTTCCGGCGAACCAGGCGGAGTTATGGCACGTGGAAGGTAAGGTTCTTCTCCTCTGAACTTCCTCTTCCTTTTCCATGTCTTTAAACGTTCGATTTGAGCCTGAACGAGTTCTTCCTTTTCTCTGTGTTCACTGTGCTTTCTGGGTTTTTGGGTCCTCGTCTCGGACGAGGAGTTCTTGGGGTTCTGGTGGACGTTGGAGTTCCGACGAGGGTTGGAGACTGGGGACTGAGGCAAAGGAGGCCCTAGTTGGTGAGTTTGGGTAGTGGGGAGCCTCTGTACTCGAGTCAGCGACGAGCAATGGTGGAGGTACTGTTGGAGCTGTTGTGGGGGTGGTGGTGACCGAGGCAGCGTGGAGGCAGGCAGCTGAGAGGCTGCTGTTGAGTCTCAGGGTTCAAATCTTCGATGAACAGAGGGTAAGGTTCAATTATTCCCTTGCATTGTGGCTGCTTCATGTGTTGAATTTGTTGTCGAAATGTAGATTTGTTGTTGTTGTTGTCGAGAACTTGGGTAAATGGATCTACTGAGAAGCCATGGCCTTTTTCCGACAAGATTGCCGGAATCCGGCAGAATATTCCGGCAACTTGCTGGAATCCGGCGAAGTGGCAAAAATTACCGGCAGAATGCCGAACAGGTAGAAATCGAATCCCCGTTAAGCTTTGAGTCGAAAAGTGTCAGTTGAATCGTAATTGAGATATTTACGGAAAAATTAGACGTAAGTAGGAAGTTTCCATTTTAGGAAACTTCCCATTTTAAAGAAGACTTACCAATTTAGGAAACTTTTCATTTTGGGAAACTTTCCCTTTTTGGAAGCTTTCCATTTATGGAAGATTGACCGATAAAATGAAAAAGGGAAAGGTCAATCTTAGTTAACCGGTTAATTTAAGACGACCGGATCTTTAAGTGAGATTCTAGGCAACTCAGGAATCTTAGTCAAAAACCGAGTTGGGCGCTGCAATTAATTCGGATAATTTCATACCGGATATATCGACTCATAATTAGTATTATGGTTTAACTGTAGTTTGGGTGTCCATAGTTATTCAACAAAATTACTATGTGATGACCTATCGTCAATTAAAATAGTAAGAAAAATCGTTATGCTAAGGTTGTGTTTACGGAAATTAAATTTCGAGTCGATAACTGGAAATAAGCGTATTGGTTGAAAGTTGTTAAAAAGGAAGGAATTTGGTCAACTCCTGGGCAAAATAGGATTTCCTAGAAAAACTAGGAAAAGACCAAGTCAACAATAGAAAGACTAATTTATTGGTTTATTTCTACAGCCAATGGTCGATCGTGGGACTGGACTCTACCATATGGATATTTCGTGATGGCTCGAGGAGTGTTCCGAGCATTGAGGAGGCTGCATTAAGTACAGTGAGTGGACTTTATTTTTAAACATAATGCATGCAAAAGACTTTAATTAGTTTCTCCTTTATTTATGAATTTCCTCCATTTTAAGTTTTATGGTGATTTTGGAAAAATTGGAATTTAATACTTTTTTAAAGATAAGTGAGCCGGGGAAGAGGTTCCTACCTTTCCCGTGATTTTAAAGGATTTTCTCGGAATATGATTTTACTATTATCACCATTTTGGGTTATGGAGGGGGATACAATTTAAAGTGGGAAACTTGGCTCTTGGATTTAAGGATTTTAAAGTAAAGTCAGAGAACCGGTTTTGGGTTCCTGGAAATGTTTTAAATCCAATGTATTTGGGGTAAAATCATGGGAGTCTTGACTTGGTTTTCGATTTATTTTACCACGAGGTTTTTAAAGGATTTTAAAGGATATAGTTATATGTATTGCATGCTAGCATGGACCCTCTCCAGATGGAGTTGGTACCCTCTCTGGATAGTAGCTGGTCTGACCCTCTTCGATGGTAGCTGGTCAGTATGACCCTCCCGGGTAGAGCAGGTCGGGACCCTCTTCGGTGGTAGCTGGTCGGTTGGACCCTGCCGAATAGAGCGGGTCATGGGACCCTCTCCGATGAGCAGGTCAATGGACCCTCTCATGGTAGAGCGGGCCGGTTGTTTTCTCGTGGTTGAGGTTAATACCCCACATTTAATTATGGATTTGAGCCAAGGGAGTTATTTTATGATTTATTTATTCATTTTCTATGAATTGCGTGCATGTGGATTTTGAAAAACTAACGGAAGAGCAGTAAAAGATATTTATCTTTTATTCTTTTATTTTTGTCCACTCACGCTAATGTGTTTTTAAATGTCTCTTCCCTGGGCCCTTCGTTTTCAAATGCCCAGTGTTGCAGGGTTCTTGAGCGGAGGTCGCGCGTACAAGAGTCGGGGCATAGTCGATTAACTCGTTGTTGCTTGCAAATTCATTAGGGTAAATCTTCCATGTAGACTGCTCTGACTAACCCAACTTAGATAGTTGAATAGGTTAGTGAAATGTAAATATGACTTGGGGAGTAGGTTGGCTCCATGAAAAAGGGGTTATCTTAATTTGTCTTGGAAGTGCTTAGTTGGTTTGTAAGAAGGGTTGTCCATTTCAAGGGGGTTTCGGTAAGAAGTTCCCTTGAGGTGGTCCCCGCAGGATTTACTTCGGGTTAAGGGGTTTAACTCGGGGTGGGTCCTGACACTCCCTCTCTCTCTTTTTGTGAGCACTGTTGCTGGTAGTAATGGTGGTTTCCGGATCAGGATTGTGGATGGGTTAGTGTAATTATGCTTAGGAATGGACAATAGCAGTTTTGGCAGTAGCAGTGCGTTAGTAGCAGCGCTTTATTAGATTTAGTAGTAGTAGTAGCACATATGATTGATTGTGTGCTGCTACTACACTGTTGATTTAAGCAACAGTAGCAGCTTGATATGATTGATTGTGTGTTGTTACTGTACCGTTGTGTTGAGTAGGGCTTGCTGCTACTGCGCAGTGGTGATGTAGGTTGTGCGGGTGGTGATGCAGGCTGCTGCTGTGCAATGGTGATGCGCAGTGCTATTGCAGGTTTCCCTTTAAACTCTGCAGTAGCACTTTTTTCAACTCGGGTAGTAGCACCTTTTAACTCGACATTAGCAGCGCGCCACGTCAGCAGAGAAATTGAATATATAGTGAAAGGTAGTTTGGTAAATTAAAGAGTTAAACACTTGTATACTCTCAATCTTTAACCCAAAAACAGTTTTATCCTCTTTCTTTCAAATTAAACAGGTATACCCTCAAACTTTTAAAATTCAACAGTTTTATCCAATCTGTTATAAGTTCCGGTAAAACTAACTGAATAGGTTTTTTTTTATATATAGCAAGCTCTTGTATTTAGGATAAAATACAAACTAAAACCTAATCACCCACCAATTCAAAACTACCCTTCAACATGCCAAAACTTCACCTAACGACCTTCTGTCTAAATAGTTACTATGCTGGCGGAATCACTACTGTCTTAAGTTGGAAGATTAATAAATTTTAATATGCAAAAATTCTCAAATACAAAATTCAAACTAGCAACTGAAATTAGAATAATTCAAACAAAAATTTTTGTGACAGATTTATGGGCATAAGATAGAATTTATTTAACATAACATAACTACAAATACATAACCCAGAGCCTCGCTCTTGGGCAACTACTCATGATTATAATTACAAGCATAAGATAATTACTTGTAATAAAAGCACATCACACCGAATGATTACAAACTGAAATTTTCACACAGTACTCATACTATACTAGAGATATTGTTTACACACATTATTTCGCTAGTTTTCTAACTTCGGGAGGAAGGTGGAGAGTGTTTCTAACATTTGTTCCAAGTTTTTCGATGCATTCTCTCGAAAGCTTGAAGCTCCTTTTATAGCACTCGAACTCCAAATCTGAATTAAACAAAACTAAGAGAAAGTGGGGGACAGGAGGAATCAAGGTTTACTTTAGCAAAAGTAACGTTCTTTGTTTTCATGCATCGGTAGCAAAAAGAAAAACACACCAACTTTAACAAAAGAAAAGTCTTTTGTCGTGATGTGTCGGTCACCGTTTCTTTCTCTATCATGTGAGTGCACTAATTTTAACAAAAGAAAAGTCTTTTGTCTTTATGCGTCGGTCACTGCTCATTTCTCTATCATGTTTACTGTATTGTAGTATTCTTCATCCGTGCAATCATAATCAGCCAATGAATCTTGGCCCTCTTGTTCTTCTGATGTCTTTTCATCTTTTTTTTCACTGTCATAAGAAAAGGGATAATGAATCCTATATCTTTTTTCCTTCTCCACTTTTTCAAGCCATTCTGTAGCAGTTAGGGTGTAGTCTACTTCATTCCTCATAATGGCTGAGAAAAAGTCACAATTCACAGGTGGAGGATGATTATAGCAGGAAACCATTATCTTTTCTCCACTTGCCAGAAGGCTTGACTCATTATCTCTTCGCACCATGTTTTTGATACACATGGTTTTTATGGCCTTTATCCATTGAATGCTCTGATTAGGACTGTCATTTCCGCTCATCCTGCTCGCTCTTTTAATCGGACCTTGAATTATCCTGACATAATGATAAGGAGAGATATAGTTCATTTGTTCTTTCAGCATTATCCATTCCGATGGAGTTGATATGAACTTTAATCTTAGGATACATCTGTCTGGCCTAATGTTCTTGACAGCTTGAACTATCAATCCAAGGAATCCCTCTAAGTCTTCATTAGATTTTATCCAAAGATTATGAACAAAACCATTCTCCATCAGCTACAGTTTTTGTTTCTGAGGGTGTTCAGCTTGGACATTAACCAAATATCTCCCATAATATGGGACAGGAACAACAGACAAGGTTGGTGGAAGCGTTTGTCCTTTTTCCAGATGCACATGGAATTTGAACCATTTAGACCGTTTCATTGTTGTCATAGGTATCTTAGCATTTTCTGGATTTTCTAGGTATACTACCTTAGAATTTTCCTTCTCTTTTTTGCATGAATACCATGCAATTCTTCTGTAAGTGCTTCAAGGGTTCCAAGCAGATGATCTTCATTTTCTTCATGGAATGCATAAAAAATATTTTCTATGATAATTTTTTACTTGAACGCTAAAAACCTTTTTGTTTGGAAAACTAGTTCTTTAAAGACTGTCCGTGAACAGTTTTCTTTCCTGTAACCACATGCGATTTTTTTCCCCTAAAAGAGGCTATTCTGCTTTTTGGTAAAGCATTAGTCATTAACGGACTTGACATGCCTTTACCGTCTGCCGTTTGAGACGGGCTAGTCAGTCTTTTACCTGAGACAGGTCAGTTGAGGTGTTATCTTTTGGATACAATAAATACTCCTGAGTGAGCTTTTCTTCTTCACCATATTTTTCAGACTGAATTTTATCTTGCAAGGAGAATTCTAAGCTTTTATCTCAATCAGCTAGATTTAACCTGTCATGACCTGTTGCTTAACATGTTTCAGCTGCTCCATTAAATATGATGAAATGGTTACCTGGTCCATCATGAAGAGGACTTACAGTCTTAACACCACCCCTGAATCTTTCCCAAATTTTTCTCCTTTAATTCTGGTCTTCTGTTTCTTGGGTTGCGTCCCTCATCCTTGTCATCTCTTTGAAACATTGACATTTCTCATGTAAGGGCGTCTGGTTGGAAATTCTTGTTACCTGCAACCATTTCAACATCATATTCATACTGAGATGAAAACATTTGTCATCTCAGCACTCTTCTCCTATCTGCAGCATCAGTTAATTTGTAGTTTTAAAGTTTTTTTTTTCTCTTTTGTTATTAGTTCTAACTATAAATTTGTTTCCTAAAAAGGCCTCAGACCCCTTTATACTTATAATAAGAGCAAGGACTTCTTTTTTCCCAGTAGAATAGTTTAACTCTGCTGCGTTAAACTTTCCTGAGAAAAATTTACAAATCTTTTCATAATTTGTATCTAGGGCAATAGACAAGACAAATCCTGCCCAGTAATAATCATTTGCATCAGTCTGCAAAATGATCGAATCTCCTTCTTTAGGCAACTGTAAAGGAGACATGTTCTTGGTTAGCTCTTTAATCTTTCTGATAGTATTACTGTCATCTACTGAGAATGACCATTTCTTTTTGGAGCTTGTTTTTGGAAAGAGTAGAGCAGTAAGACCACTAACTTGAGGGATAAAGTCTCTCGCAAAGTTAACAACTCCTAAAAACCTCTGCAAGGATTTTGCATCAGGAATATGATCTGGGAACTGACTGATTTTTTGACAATATGATATTGGAGATGAATCTCTCCATCTTTAACATGAATGCCTAAAAAATCAATTTCTCCTTTTATAAGGTGAATCTTTTTCTGCCCAAGGATGATTCCTTTCTGGACAATCAACCTGCATACTTGTTCAAGATGCTTCAGATGTTCGTTCATAGTTCGTGAGAAGACAAGAATGTCATCTATATAAACTATACAAAAATCTGAGTAATGTTTGAAAATATAATCCATTTTCCTTTGGAAAACAGACGGGGCCTGTTTGAGGCCAAATGGCATAACCAGCCATTCATAGTGCCCTTGAGGTGTTCCAAATGTTGTCAAAGCAATAGAGTCTAGATGCTTCCTGACTTGCTAGAATCCTGATTTTGCATCAAATTTAGAGAAGATCTAGGCTCCTTTAAGTCTATTGATGCACTCTTACCTGCACTATCTGGTAACCGTCTTTGACCGTCTTTTTGTTTACATCTTTGTAGTCAATTACCATTATAACCTTTCTTCTTACTTGCTCTGCATGATTTCTTACCAAGAAGGCTGGAGCATGATGAGGACTATTGCAATGTCTGATCAACTTCTTTTCGAGCAATTCTTGAATTTGACTTTCCATTTTTTTTCTATCATCTTCCCTGTAATGAGGGATTACTTTAACATGGAAAATAATATTTGCATCATGTATTTTAAGCTGACAGTATATTGGATCTCTTTCCCAGCATAACTGAGTATCTTCACTGATTACTGGTTTCAGCAAGTTTTCAATTTCTGCCATGGTTGGTGACCTGTTAAAAGTTGACCTGTGTAATTAAAAACCCTATCATTGTAGCTTTAGTAAGTAGGGATCGTTCAAACCGGAGACACTAGGGAATGACTTATTATTCTGCAAAATGAAAACGTTAGAAATATTCACACATATAAACATATTTACATCGAGATAGATGGGAGTTGAGAATTTGTTCGAAACATAAAGAAAATAAAACAAAAATATCTACAAGGTCGGTCAATCAATACTCAAGCACAAGATATAACAAACACCGATTAGAGAACACATGAGTTTCATGAAAGATCAAGTTATTACGTTTATGTTATCATAGATGCAAATTAATTCCAACTTTTTATGACTTCTCATGTAACTTAGAACTTACGACGCGCATCATCCTAAGTTTATGTGTCATCTTGTTCAATGCTTACGATGCGCATCACATTAACACAAAATACACTTACCGTTCACGAGTCGTTGGAGACATGATCCTAGGTATGTCGTCACTCATCCAATTAGCATGTAAATCACTTACCCTACCACCCTATGCAGCAACTACAATTGAGAGCCCAACGCGGTGAACTCAACCCTAGATTACTACGGCATATTAAACTCCCCCCTTAGAAACATCCGTGCACAAGACTATCTTTAGGTTCGATTATGTGATCAGGTAAGCAATTAATCAATTTGACATCTACTAAACACAAACATAAACAACTTAAACTAAATCATAATCCTAACATGCAATCTAAATCGTTACACAACAAACATATTCATATGCAAATCACAAAGAATAGTTCATAAACATGCTTATTATGCAAAACCAAAAACCAAATTGTATATATATCATAACAAATTGTTTTACACAGAAAATTAGTACACAAAACCATGAAGGATTTCATGCTTAACCTACCTATAAGGTTCGGCTAAGGATGAGAGGATGATCGGCGGAAGATGGCAGTCGGCAACAAGGGTGCGGCGGCGGCAAGGCTTTGTGTTTTTCTGTGTAGGGAGGGTTTTTAAGTAGATCTAGGCTATTCTAAGGCTTAGAGCAATTGAGAGACACGAAAATTGATGTACATAGGTCCTATTTATACAGAAAATTTAAGGGAAAAACCCTAGAGAAACTCGGCAGCTTCAAGGAGACACAACCTTTGTTGGGCTTGGTTTCCTCCTTTCAAGGAGACACAACCTTTCAGCTTCAAGGATTTCGACTTGGACCTTGGATTTCTGATTTCTTGGACTCCTCTACATGTTATTGGATCCATGTAGGCCTTATACACAAGTTCTTGGGCTCATAGGCAGCCGAAATCATGGACAAACTCGTGTGACAACTTAGGCAGAAACTGCCCAGTTTTTGCAGCTTGACCTCCGTCCATTGTTTTGATCATAACTCCTTCATCTGAACTCTAAATGCTACGATGCAAGAATATCTAAAAACTAGACACATACAGCTTTCTAATGATATATGGCTCGCCCTCAGATTCCTACAGGGTCTTTAGATATGATTTTCCGAAGTTGATGTAGGGTTTCTGGAAATTTCTGCTCGGATCAAAATCTTATGTTTCGGAGTGTCTTCTTTTCCATGTCCTCTCTTGTTGTCTTCCATGAGTCCAATCTTCATGATTCTTGTTCTCATATGCTCATTTACATGTCATCTACACATTAAACCAAATTCATCAAAATTGACAATGTAAAGGTATAACGAATCATAAGAGAAAATAACCAAGTCTTTGTTCCAAATCGAAAAACCTTTTTGACTCAAAATAAGTAAAAACGACATTACTAAGGAATAAAACAAGTATAAATGAGGGTAAAAACACATTAAAAACATGGCGTAAAACGCACTTATCAGTTGGCATTCTCTTCTGCTCGATCTTGTTAGCATACACCTTTAGGTTATGCTCTCTGATAAATTCATCTTATTCGTCTGAGCTTTCTTGTTCTAATGAATCTAAATTTGTCACATCCCGGTTCTACCCAAGTTACTTTGATCTTTAACCATTTCATAGTAACCGTTTTACAGTGAGAGGTCAAAAATTTGACTTTTCGTTAAGCCAGGAATTTGGGAAAACTTTCTTCATGAAAGTTGTAGAGGGCGTCATTACGAGTTCGTGGACACGTAGCACGCTTAAATCGGATTTCGTATGAAGAACTTATGGTCAAAAAACAAAAGTTACTGTTCACCATCGAAAAATCCTCCGAAAACCCGATTTTTTTCCGCCGGATTTCTCCTCCGTCCGGCGGAGTTAGGGCGCATGCTAAGTATCAAATTGAAGCCTGCTGTGCCACCTTGAAGTTGGGGGTGGTCACCGGAGCCAACTCGCCACCGTTAGGGAGAAATTACGGCGAGAAGGGGCGGCCTGAACACTGTTCATCGACACCGGATTTCTCCCTCCTCAGGCCACCTCTCGGTGAGTTCTATATATGGTTTTGATGGGTTTGATTAGTACTTTAATCCTCTAGAATTTGGTAGCTTGATTCGAAGTGTGTAGGGAGAATTGAAGGATTGAAGTTTGAATTGAATTTTATTTCGGGTTCTTGGATTTTTTGTCGATTGACCTAGTTAGAGGCCGAATTGGCCTTCGAGTTGAACTAGGAAGTGGTTCCAATTGACGAGACGAAGCTGCTAGTAAAATTTGGTGGCGATCGGAGGTCGCTGGAGTTTGGCCGGAATTCTCTGCCGACGGCGGAGTTGGCGGCGGAGCCGCCACCTTTTGGGCTGTTTTTCATGCCCATTAAATCGTAAAAATAAGAGAAGGCCATTGAAGGGCAGTTTCTAATTTTTGGGGATTTATTTGTTATGTTTAGTATTTTTAGAAGGTTTGGTTTATTAATTGGGTAATTAAATGACAACCGGTCGTTTAGGAAGTACCGGCTAGGCGTGAGGGCGTAATTAAGAGTTTTTACGCTAATGGGGTTTTAGAGGCCGACTCCTCACATTTTTTGAGAGATGGTTAAGGATGAACGTTAAGGGTAGAGATTTTTGTTGTTGCCCTTTCTTTAATTGTGGGTTTAAGACCTGTTTGTGTAATTTGAACAGGACGTGGGGGAGCTCGAGCTGAGCAGCATTCTGGTAGCTGGCAGTCCCAGAGGCATCTGTGAGTGGACTTTATTTTTAAATATAATGCATGCAATAGACATTAATTAGTTTCTCTTTATATGTGATTTCCTCCATTTTATGTTTTACGGTGATTTTGGGAAAATGAGAATTTTATACTTTTTAAAGATAAGTGAGCCGGGAAAGAGGTTCTTACCTTTCCCGTGATTTTAAAGGATTTTCCCAGGATATGATTTTATTGTTATCACCGTTTTGGGATTATGGAGGGGGATGAGTTTTAAAAAGCGGAAACTTGGCTCTTGGATTTAAGGGTTTTAAAGTAAAGGCAGAGAACCGGTTTTGGGTTCCTAGAAATATTTTAAATCCAATGTATTTGGGGTAAAGTCATGGGAGTTTTGACTTGGTTTTCAGATTATTTTCCCACGAGGTTTTAAAGGATTTCAAAGGATATGAATATATGTATTGCATACTAGCATGGACCCTCTCCAGATGGAGTTGGTACCCTCTCTGGATAGTAGCTGGTCTGACCCTCTTCGGTGACAGCTGGTCGGTTGGACCCTCCCGAATAGAGCGGGTCATGGGATCTTCTCCGATGAGCTGGTCAATAGACCCTCTTGTGGTAGAGCATGTCGGTTTTCTCGTGGATGAGGTTAATACTCCACACATTTATTTATGGATTTGAGCCAAGAGAGTTATTTATGATTTAATTATTTATTGTCTATGATGTGCGTGCATAAGGTTTTCTTTAAAAACTCTAAGGGAGAACATTAAAGAAAATAGAGTTTTATATTTGATTTTTGTCCACTCACGCTAACAGTTTTCAATGTTTCTCCCCTGGGTCCTTCGTTTTAAATGCCCAGATTGCAGTGTTCGACACGACTAGTCTACGTGGAGGCCAAGCATAGTTACAGCCATTTTCCGAACTATCAGTAGGTTCCGGGTTAACCTACTTGTAATCTTTCTCTGTTTTCATTTATTCTTAGACGCTCTGATACACATCGGGTAGTTTTATTTGTTGGTGAGATCCTAGGGATCTGGAACCCTATGTAGCTTTTAAATTTGGAGTTGTTGTACCATTTGTTGAAATTAACTAGATGTGTATCTTGTAGAGATTGTTGGTCCATTGGCAGGATGGCTCCAGGAGTCTTCGGATTGTTATTGGTTTTAGAAGTGTTCTTGGGTTTATTGCAGGTTAAGGGTTGTCCACTTTTCAAGAGAGACTATGTCGAAATTTCGGCAGAATCTTTTTTGGGAGGTGGTCCCCGCAGGACTTACTTCAGGTTAAAGGGGTTTAACTCGGGGTGGGTCCTGACAGTTGGTATCAGAGCATTAGGTTATCTGATTCTTTCATACTACTATCTGTGCTTAAGAGTATTTAGTATCTATAGAGTGATGGTCCGACCATGGCAGACCATTAGCATTTTATGCATTAGATACTGGGTATTCCTTAAGTATTTGTAATAGTTAATCTAGTGCTGATGTTATACATGGTGCTAATTTTTTTCTTCCTCATGTAACTATGCGTCGTGGTCGTAGTCGAGCCCGTAGGGAAAATCCTCCCAATCCTTCCAATCCTCCATTAGGAGGGGATGAGGGAGCGTCAGCTGATGGTCCATTGGAACGTTTCTTCAGGCGACTCACTACCTTTGCCTCAGATATCACTTATGAGAAGGCTCGCAGGAATAGAGCCCGGGTTTTCTCCCATGCCGATGAGCTGTTAGATGCTCTTAGCTGGTTGGAGAGTATGGGGAAAATGTTTGTGCAGGCAGAGTGTCCTGAGAGCAAGAAAGTGACCATAGCTGTTCAGTTCTTGGAAAGGGAAGCTTGGCATTGGTGGTTAGAGTTGGGCAGAGGCTTGGGCGATGGAGTTCAGTGTATGACCTGGGGTCAGTTCACAGCTCATTTCAAGGAGCGTTACATCAGCTCATCCCATATCAACCGAATGAGGTTGGAGTTCTTGAATTTGAAGAAAGATGACAGTATGACAGTGACAGTCTTTGAGCAGCGCTTCAGGGAGTTGGCATTCTATGTGCCTGACTTGGTTAAGACAGATGAGGAGAAGATTTATTACTTTGTCAAGGGACTTGGTGGTATGTATGCGAGTCAGATGACAGCCGTGCCTTACCAAACATTTCAGCAGGTCTTGATGTTTGATATGCATATTGAGGCACAGGAGTTAGCAGTTGGCCCCCTACCTAATTTTGGTAGTCCTAGTCGAGTTCTTCCTAGGCGGGGGACAGCTACTTCTGGTTCTAGATCATCTGTTGGCAGTGGTTATAGTGCCACTCGAGTTCTGGCTCCGGAGTTCGAGGAAGGTTCAAGAGGTTTGGTAGGAGACGTCCTAGGAACCGGTTTGGTGGACGCTCATCTGGACAGTTTAGTGGAGGATCTAGTAGCCAGAGTGGGGCCTCAGGTGGTCAGTCATTTCAGATAAGGCAGAGTCAGCATCAGACAGGAAGATGTTATCATTGTGGTCAGCAGGACCACTTTAAGAGAGAGTGCCCTTTCCTGACTCAGAGATCCACGTATACCCCTACTCAGACCATGGGCCAGTTTCCAACGGGTGCTTCTAGCAGTGGTACTCACATGTTGGGTCCAGATAGAGGCAATGCTTAGCAGAACAGAGGAAACAGAGGACGTCCCACCACTACTCATGCTAGAGTGCATGCCCTGACTCAGCAGGAGGGTCGTACTTCTCCAGAGGTCATCATTGGTACGTTATTAATCTTTGGTCAGCCTGCCTTTACTTTGATTGATCCGGGTGCTACGCATTCTTTTATGTCAAGTAGATTTTCACTCCATGCCAATGTGCCAACCTCACCACTCTTAGGTGAGTGGCGTGTATCCTTGCCTTCTAGGGATACAATGGAGATAAACTGGGTGTGTAGTGGTTGTGAGGTGTTAGTGGATGGACTTGTGTTCGAAGCTGACTTAATTCCTTTAGATAGAGTTTGATGTAATCTTGGGTATGGACTTTTTGGGAGCCCATAGGGCCATGGTGGATTGTTTCCAGAAGGAAGTAGTGTTTCGAAGTCATGGAATGCCGGAGGTTACGTTTCAGGGAGAAAGGGAGGTTCTTCCAACGTATCTAATTTCAGCTATGGCCGCTAGGAAATTGTTAAATAAAGGTTGTCAAGCCTACCTAGCGCATGTGGTGGATGCTAGTATGGGAGAAGTAGGTTTGGATAATATTCCTATAGTCAAGGAGTTTCCAGAAGTTTTCGCGCTAAAGTTATGGAGACACTATCTTTACAGAGCTAAGTGTCAAATTTTCTATCAGGACCCACCCCGAGTTAAACCCCTTTAACTCGAAGTAAGTCCTGCGGGGACCACCTCCCAAAGAAGATTCTGCCAAAATTTCGACAGTCTTCCTTGAAAAGTGGACAACCCTTAACCTGCAATAACCTAAAATACACTTTTAAAACCAAAATCCATCTGAAATCTCCTGGAGCCATCCTGCTCCCAATGACCAACAACCTCCACAAGATACACATCTAAATAAATTCAAAAAATAGTTCAACAACTCCAAATTTAAGTGATACATAGGGTTCCAAATCCCTAGGAGTTCACCAACAAATAAAACTACCCGATGTGTATCAGAGTGTCTAAGAATAAATGAAAATAGAGAAAGATTACAAGTAGGTTAACCCAGAACCTACTGATAGTTCAGAAAATGGCGGTAACTATGCTTGGCCTCCACGTAGACTAGTCGGGTCGAGCACTGCAATCTGGGCATTTAAAACGAAGGGCCCAGGGGAGAAACATTGAAAACTGTTAGAGTGAGTGGACAAAAATCAAATATAAAAACTCTATTTCCTTTAATGTTTTCCCTTAGAGTTTTCCAAGAAAACCTTATGCACGCACATCATAGACAATGAATAATTAAATCAATAAAACTCCCTTGGCTCATACATAAATAAATGTGTGGGGTATTAACCTCATCCACGAGAAAACCGAACTGCTCTACCACGAGATGGTCAATTGAGCAGCTCATCGGAGAGGGTCCCATGACCTGCTCTATTCGGGAGGGTCTATTGACCAGCTACCACCGAAGAGGGTCCCGATCTGCTACTATCCGGGAGGGTCTATTGACAAGCTATCACCGAAGAGGGTCCCGACCTGCTACTATCCAGAGAGGGTACCAACTCCATCTGGAGAGGGTCCATGCTAGCATGCAATACATATATTCATATCCCTTTAAAAATCCTTTAAAACCTCGTGGGAAAAATAATCCGAAAACCAAGTCAAATCTCCCATGACTTTAGCCCAAATACATTGGATTTAAAAACCTTTCCAGGAACCCAAAACCGGTTCTCTGCCTTTACTTTAAAACCCCTTTAAATCCAAGAGCCAAGTTTCCCCTTTTAAAATCACCCCCACCATAATCCTAAAATGGTGATAACAATAACACAAATCCCGGGAAAATCTTTTAAAACCACGGGAAAGGTAGGAACCTCTTTCCCGGCTCATTTATCTTTAAAATCATTAAATTCCCATTTTCCCAAAATCACCGTAAAACATATAATGGAGGAAATCATATATGCAGGAGAAACCAATTAAAGTCTGTGGGCATGCAATTTAACTTAAAAACAAGGTCCACTCATAGATGCCGCTAGGTCTGCCGGCTACCAGATGGCTGCTCAGCTCGAGCTCCCCCTGGTGAGAGTTTTTCACCTCACACATGTAAACACGTGATCAAATCAAACCTCACAATTTTATAACCCTGTAAAATGTCATCGTTAGTACGAATAAGTAGGGATCGTTCAGTCCGGGGATATTGAAGGGTAATCGAAAACAGAAAATGTTAACATAATCAAATAAACATATGGGGGATGTAAATGTTTAACATCTAAAGAAACTAAAACTTAACTAAAAACTAATTATTTACAATTGAACAACCACTCCACACATAACACATAATTCTCTAAACATGTAACAACTCAAATAAAAGAATAGGGCAGCAGGTTTACAAACTGATTTCATAATCCAATTTAGTTCCAATTTAATTAGAGCCTTCGCGGTTATTCTAATTATTCAAGACTTCACAATTATTCAGAATTAACTTCGCGTATAATCCTAAACATAGTACTAATCGGTTTAAAGACACTTCGCGTAGAAATTAAACACAAAAGGCACATAAGCACAATAAGTCGAATTGGAGACATGTTAGCAAGTATGGCGTCACCTCATCTCACATCGACATGTAAATTTACAGAATTATTCTAGCTCTTATAATGAACACAAATTGAACCAACTTCGCGCATGATTCAACTTATATTCGATTAGCATATGAAATCTATACACAAGGAACAGTCATGGCCAAGGCTGCCCTTGTGCATATGATTTGTTGTGTGCACAAACTCTGCAAATAAACCAAACTAAATCATAAATTCAATTAATAACTACTGTCCTTAAGTCTTAAATTCGAATTTTTACATGCATATATAAAGAATTAAACCAAACAACAATCAAACACATAAGGAAATCCAAAGAATTCATCAAATCACATAAGAACAATGATAGTTTGTTACAAAATTCAGAAATAACATTGAATATAAAGACTGAATTTGAAACAAATATAAAGACAACCATGAATCTTGGACTGACTTAGGAGTGGAGATCGATGCTTGGTTGAGCAGCGGCTGAATTGGTGGTGGAGAGGGCGGCGGCTACTAGGAGGAAGAAGAGGGGCGGAGCTTGTGGAGAGAGAGAGAGATGGCTGCTCTTGTGTTTGTGTATAAAAGGTTGACCTTTTTTCTTATGTAGAGAGCCTTCTTATATAGTGGTCATGTCTCCTCCATGAGTCCCTCATTACCATTGATTTAAATCTGATCCAATGGCCACAAATAATAGCACAATTTAATCAAATAATATTCCATATATGTCTTGTGCATTAAGTCTTAGAATTTGGCTTGAAATGTGACCAGATACATTGCGTGTTCCTCAAATGGAATCGGCTGAATATCCTTGATTGTTGCTGATTTTATGATGATAATTCCTTTCTTGTTTCTTGCCAATTTGTTGATGTTAATTCCCACATATATGCTCCAATTAATGTTCCTGAAAAGGAAGAAAGAAATCAGATTTAATCTCTAGAAATATTAGGAATTGATATGGAGAAATAAAATAAAGGAATTTCCCTAAATTTGCTTGATTACAAATCAGCAATTATCTTTGATTTGAGGAAGATTCCTATCGAAATTTGCTGCTATAATCTCCATATAAATTCGGCCAAATCCCTTGGAAATTTCTGATTTCCATATGTGCATCATCGTCTTCATTTAATGCTCATCCATTCTTTGGCAATTTTCTGAATTTAAGAATAGAGGTTTCTCAAAATGGATTAGGAAAGTTTCACAAGTAGTAAGTTTCCTAAATTAAAATAAGAAAGTTTCTTAAAATGAAATAGACAACTTTCCCAATTAGAAACATGAAAGTTTCCTAAACAACTTATCCTTCTTAATTTGCAAGTTTTAGCTTCCTTTTAAGCACGTATTCACTTGTTCTCCACCAAACATTCATGGTTTAGTCTAATGATTCAAATCTGCAAAATTAAGAGTTAAACAAAGTATAAATAGGGATAGAAACACATTAAAAACATAGCATTTTATGCTCTTATCAACTACCCCACACTTATCCTTTGCTAGTCCCTTAGCAAATCTAATTAAAAGACTACTATTGCCCCTAAATAATTGTCTCAGAATCTTTAAACACATAGAGTTCAAGTTTAAGCATTCAGATGTAAGCGCACAAATTCCAGGTGTCATAAACATGTTTCATGGTATGAATAAGTAAGAAGTGAGAAAATGAGCATGCAAGCATGTTAAGTTACTTTAATCCTCCTTACTAGGCATACTCTCTGCTGTTCACACATGATATGGCAATATTCACTCAAATAAATGCAAGAGAAAAGATTGTAAGGCAACAAATAGCTTGCATATTTCAACAAATAAAAGCACTTTGTGAAAAAAATTTCTTGGATAATCTCATTTAACTACTAAGGGCAAGAATGGACCAAAACCATATGCTTAACTCTTAAGAAAATCTCCACAGATCAAAGTTCACCCATTTTAAGAATCCTGAAAAGATCTTTTGAAAGGATAATAATGGGGCTTGGCACAAGGTATTCGAATTTAGGATAGTGGTGGCTAAAACATCACCAAGACTTAATAAAGCTCAATTCTCCTTATGACTTCACTCCACAGGCCGAATTTCATCATGTTGGACCAATTCTTCATTCTTTCCATCCCCTTACTTTGTGAAAACGAACAAGGGTCAAATAATGATAGACTTTCAAATCACGTACAAACTCCAAATTCACAGCAAGAACTAAATCCAATCATCACTATTTTTCTTCATTTCGTGCTTTATTCTTCTTTGGTTCGAAACACATGTTTGTTAGATTTTTTTTTCTTTTTTACTTAGCACACACGTTTTGTATTCACAATTGGATAAGTTCACTCCACACTTGTTTCATATCATCACTTCATAACACAATTCTGCATCCAAATCAAGCTTTATCAAGTCCCAATGACAAGGGTCAAGATATTTCTATTCTAAGCAAAGGAATGTGTATGATGGTGATGAAAGAAAGGCTAAATGTAGGCTCAAAGGGGGTTAACACCAAGGAGTCCAACGACGGGCACAAATTGGGCAAATGCTTTATTTGGCTTTGGTGGTATTCCTAATAAGATCTGTTCAATCATTTTCAAAATCAAGGCATAGTCATGAATAAAAGTTTCGACAATCATCAAGAGAAAGTTCTAGCATTCTAGAGTCCATTAAAAAGCTATAGCACATAGTCATTGAATATGCAAAGAATAATGAGATTTAGGAACAAGTTTTTGCCGAAAATTTAGTCTCTCATTAAGAAAGTATATAGGCTCAAAAGCTCACATAGGTTGTTATGGATTAAAACCAACTCAAACATGCACGTTTTTACATATATCAATCAATATCTCACATATTCATACCAATCACATTATCCATGAAACTCACAATTTAATTCTTATGATCATGCAAAACCATCATCTATGCATTCAAAGACATATTCATCATCAAATTTAGGGGCATAGACTCAAAACAAAACAAAAAAACACACAAAACAAAACATTTTTATTTGGAACGATTTTTCTGATTTTTTTTAGACTCGAAACAAAACAAAACAAAGCAAACTAAAAACACACAAAACAAACTAAAAACATGTGAATCATGTAATCCCTACCCCACCCTTAACGTTCATCCTTAACCATCTCTCGAAAAGCGTGGGGAGTCGGCCTCTAATACCCCATTAGCGTACAAACTCTTAATCACGTTCTCACGCCTAGCCGGTTCTCCCTAAACGACCGGTTATCCTTTAATTACCTGATTAATAAACCAAACCTTCCAAAAATATTTAACATATCAAATAAATCCCCAAAAATTAGAAACTGCCCTTCAATGGCCTTCTCTTAATTTTTAAAATTTAATGGGCAAGAAAAACCGCCCAAAAAGTGGTGGCTCCGCCGCCGGCAGAGAATTCGGGCTAAACTCCGGCGACCTCCGATCGCCACCAAATTTTACCAGCAGCTTCGTCTCGTCAATTGGAACCACTCCTAGTTCAACTCGAAGGCCAATTCGGCCTCTAACTAGGTCAATCGACAAGAAATTCAAAAACCCGAAATAAAAATCAACCCAAACTTCAAATCCTCAATTCTCCCTACACACTTCAAATCTAGCTACCAAATTCTAGAAGCTTAATGTACTCATCAAACCCATCAAAACCATGTAAAGAACTCACCGGGAGGTGGCCTGAGGAGGGAGAAATCTGGTGTCGATGAACAGTGTTCAGGCCGCCCCTTCTCGCCGTTATTTCTCTCTAACGGCGGAGACTTGGCTCCGGTGACCACCACCAACTTGAAGGTGGCACATCAGACTTCAATTTGGTACCTAGCACGCGCCCTAACTCCGCCGAACGGAGGAGAAATCCGGCGAAAAATCGGGTTTTTCAGAGGAAAAATCGATGTGAACAGTAACGTTTCCAATTTTTGACTTTTCACCGTTTTAACCCAGGAACTCACTATATGTAGGCTTTTCGATGTGAACAGTAAAGTTTCCAATTTGCGGGCTACTGGTGTTGAACTTTGGGAAAATGAAGTAGAAGCCTTGGTGGCTAATTTTCAAGTGAGACCAGTTTTAATTGATAAAGTACGAGAGGCACAATATAATGATTAGTCAATAGTACGGTTGATTAGGCGGACACTTGATGGGATAACGGTTGACTTCTCGGTTAGAAAAGATGGAACTTTGATGTTCAAGAACAGACTTTGTGTTCCAAAGAGAAATGAGAAACTTAAGTTGGAAATTTTGGAGGAAGCTCATAGTTCAGCATATGCAGCTCATCCTGGTAGCACTAAAATGTACAGGACTTTAAAGAACCATTATTGGTGGCTGAATATGAAGAGAGAAATTACGGGTTTTGTGAGCAAATGTTTGATTTGTCAACAAGTAAAGATTGAGAGACAGAAGCCTGCTGGCTTGCTTCAGCCTTTGCCTATTCCCGTGTGGAAGTGGGATGACATTGCTATGGATTTTGTCTTTAGTGTACCACGTACCCGAGATGGACATGATGGTATTTGGGTGATCGTTGATCTATTGACCAAATCAGTACACTTTCTGCCGGTGAACAAGAAGTATGCTTTGGATAGATTGGCAGAATTGTATGTTAATGAGATTGTGAGACTTCATGGGGTACCGGAGACTATAATGTCAGATCGGGATCCTAGATTTGCCTCCAGGTTTTGGAGAGCTTTACAAGCAGCTTTGGACACCAGATTGCAATTCAGCACAGCCTTTCATCCTCAGACAGACGGGCAGTCTGAAAGGACTATCCAGACCTTAGAGGATATGTTGAGGTCGTGTGCCATGCAGTTTTCAAGTTGGGACAAGAACTTAGCTTTAATGGAGTTTGCTTAAAACAATAGCTATCATTCTACCATTGGTATGTCTCCTTTTGAGGCACTTTATGGACGATAGTGTCGTACACCTTTGTGTTGGAATGAAATTGGTGAAAGAGAGTTGTGTAGTCCTGACTTGATTCATGAAACAAATGAGAAGATCAAGGTTGTTCGGGACAAGCTAAAGATAGCTCAGAGTAGGCAAAAGAGTTATGCAGATAACCGAAGGAGAGATCTTAAGTTTCAAGTGGGTGATTGGGTATTTCTGAAACTATCTCCTTGGAAAGGAGTAGTACGTTTTGGTAAGCGGGGAAAGCTTAGCCCAAGGTACATAGACCCTTATGAAATTATTGAGAAGGTTGGCTCACTTGCTTATCGGTTGGACCTACCCCCCTATTTGGCGAAGATACATAATGTCTTCCATGTGTCCATGCTTCGTAAGTATATTGCCGATCCATCCCAAGTGTTGCAGGAGCAACCGGTTAATTTAAAAAGGGATTTGACTTATGAGGATTTGCCGGTGAATATCCTGGATTGGAAGGAGCAGGTACTCAGGAACAAAACTATTCCCCTAGTTAAGGTTCTTTGGCGGAGTCATGAGATAGAAGAAGTAACTTGGGAACCAGAGGCACGGATGAGGCAGTAGTACCATCCATGATTGGGGTGGAAGTTACTAATAATATTAGTAGTTTCTTCCTTCCAATTTAGGACCTTTAAGACAAACATAGGACGAGATCCGTCCTCTTCTTCTTCAGAACTTTCTGAAGTGTTTTCTATCTCACTTTTCGATAGGAACTCAAGAGAATATATTGAACTATTCTGAATAGGCTATCTCAAAACCTTTTAGGTTTGCATATTCTATTGCTTCATGTTCTTCAATTAGAACCTTCGTAGATCTCTTGTCCTTTTTAGGACATTCGTTTGCATAATGTCCTTCGGCTTTGCAAAGCCAACATCTGCACTTCTTCACTTCTTGAAAGGAATTCGAAGAGTTGGTTTCTTTTCTTTTAAAAAATCTCTTCCTAGGAAGAGATCTTTCCCCTGCAGAGCTCTTTTTGAAGAAGCTTTTTCTAAATTTATACTTCTTATTAGAAGCAAAAAATTTTCTCTGCTTGTTGGTGGAGAACCTTTTCTTGTATTTTTTCTCTATGTGACATCCTCTCTGCGTTTGTGTCTCCAATATCTTGAGACACATATTTTCCACTTCTCTGAGTTGCTTCTTTGCAGTTTTGGATTTTCTGTTTTCAACACATTCCTTTCTCAGAAGATTCTTGACCCTTTCAGCAATTCCTCCTACCGTAAAAACGGCAAAGGATTTTCTTTCAAAGATTGTGCTACTACATCGTTCCATGGTTCTGGTAACTTCTTGTAATTGGTTATGGATAGATGAGACATGCAAAATCTAGAGGATTATTGGTTTGAGCCAATTTGGTTGCCTAGTCAGGCCATTGAGAGCTTCGCTTGAAAGACTGATACCACTTCTGGACTATGTCAGTTAAGATGGACTCATAATATGCATGAGCTTCCTCGTAGGCATATTTAAACAATACCAAAGCCTGAGTTAGCCTTAAGCTAGCTACCCAGTTGTCTATTGACTTTCTCTTGTCTCCTACTCTATCGAGATTTAGATAAACTCCTCTTTTAGATATTGACCGTCCCCATTTGGGTTATATATGGATGTACTTCTAAGAACTTCATTCTCTTGGTTTCCCTGTAGGAGTCTGTCCCTTAGGAAGTTTAATCTTATTTTCTTGAATGATCTTAGTGGGGTAGTTCATGATGTTCTGAACTACAGTGCTTCCTTGTGGAATATTTTCAGTTTTCATAGATGAGGATTCACCTGGTTCTTCTTTAGCTGCTTGATAAGGAAGAATCTTCCGTTTGTTCTTTCTCAGTTGAACCTGGGAAATCTTTTCCATGATCTTTTCAAACTCTTCTGTAGATTCACAAATTTCCGCTTGTTCATACAAGCTCTTCAGATTTTCTGACTTTAGCATCATCATAGGTCTTTTAGCATCTTCTTCCTCGAAAGATTCTTCAAGATGAGAAGTTGGCTTGGTTCTAGAGGTACTAGCTTCTTCATAGCTAGCAAATGAATGCCTATGAAATTGTAAGCTTATTTTTCCTCCCATATCTTCATAGATAGAAGCATTGGTATTTTCTACCTGTCTAGCTGGAGGTGTCAGATTCCAATCTCTTGGGAATGTTACTTCATGTCATTTTGTGATATGCTTTTGTTCGGTATGATTTCTTAGATTGGTGAGGGTTGATGTTGTAATCCAGGGACTATTGAGAAATCTGGTGTTTGGGATTCGATAGTCGCATATTTATGCGTATTTATCGTGTTTAATTGAACTGTTGCACTTGGATTATTGCTATTAATTGAGTGATTTAATTAATATCTATTGTTTTATTAGGTTTTGTGGAGAAATAAAGAAAAGAAAGAAATAAAAAGGATTCATAGTGCCATAAGGAAGGAGAGACCAAGAGGGACTAGGGGAGAACAAAAAGAGGAGTATAAAAGGACTCTAGGGTTTGCTAAGAAGAGGGAGTTCGACAGAAAAGAGTTGGAGAGCGGCAGAAAAAGAAAAGGGCAGCGAGAGAAAGAAAGAAGCGAGCGTACCCAGCAGTGCACCTCGCCAGGCACTAGCAGTGCACAGCAGATCGGCAGTGCTGCAGCACCACGCCCCAGGCACCCAGCCGTGCACCTCGCGCGCACCAGCAGTGCACCGGCGCGGCAGCTGTGCACCAGTCCTTAATTGTGTGGTAGTCCGCCACTGTGTCTAGTTAATTGTGTCAAAATTTCATAGCTTTTGGTTTAGTCTAGGTTAGGTTTGTGGTGTGATTACTGTTCAGTGTTCGAGTCTGTCAGATTTGTGTCATTTGTGTTCATTTAGTGTTTTAAGACTTAGTTTCACCAATTCCTTGTGGACGATAACCCCTATTTATCTGTACTACATTGATATATCTAAGTGGGGAATAGGGTATATTTGTTAGGCGGTCACCCGCTCATCAAAAATTGGCGCCGTTGCCGGGGAACTTGCTTAATTCTAAGTCTTAATTGTGTTTTCTTTTGTTTTCAGTTTTGTTTTGTTTAGTTTTCTTTTTATTTTTCTTTGAGTCTTACGGTTTCTACTTTGTGCAGGAGCATTGTGCATGCATACTAGACACACTACAAGTGTTGAGCCGCTACGTCTTGATCCTGAAATTGAGCGCTTGACAAGACAAATCCAGAAACAGAAGAGACAACAATTGTTGCACACGAGCATTGATCACAGTGAACAAACTGAGCTTGAAACACAGTCTGATAAAGAGTCAGAAAGTGAGGAGCAGGAAGAACAACTTATTCTATCAAAACCACCATCACCAATGGCAAACAACACAAGGCTTAGGGAATCCTTTACCCCAGACACGGTTACAGCAGATTCGCCAATTGTACTACCAGAGAACTTGGGGTCTTATGCTATTCCCCCATCTCTCATCTCGAATCTGCGACACTTCAGAGGCACTCCTTCTGAAGACCCTCAGGACCATCTCAATGAATTTACAGCATTGTGCAGAATTCAGAAGTCAACAAATGTGGATGAAGATATTGTCAAACTCATTCTTTTTTCTTTTTCTCTCAAGGAGCAAGTAAAGGCGTGGTATAACTCTTTAACTCCTTTGTCTATTGATACATGGGATCTGATGTGTTCTGCTTTTATGAAGGAATTTTACTCAACCTCTCGCACCAAGAATTTGAAGAAGCAGATCAGTACTTTCAGGCAAAAAGATGGAGACGAATTACATGAAGCCTGGAGTCAATTCAAGAGTTTACTTTGACAATGCCCCCATCATAAGTTTGATTTGAACACTCAAATGGAGTTCTTTTATGAAGGACTAGATTCTTTTAACAGGTCCAAACTGGATTCAGCTTGTGGAGAAAATTGGTGGAACAAGACTGGAACTGAAGCCAAGGAAATTGTAGAGAATCAAGCTGAGAATTCAAGGCAGTTTCATTCCAGAGACAGATCCATAGGAGCAAGTAGAAGATCTCTAAATGTTGTCACACTTGACGGAGCTATGGAAAAGAGGTTGAGTACTATGGAGAACGATATTGCTTTAATTGCTAGTACTTTGAAGGTGAGCAAAAAGACAACAGTTGCTGCAGCCAGGTTGTGTGCACTCTATGCTCAGCTTCAGATCATTTAGCAAAAGAATGCCCTCAGTTAAGAGCATATGAGGAAGTTAATCAAGAGGAAGCAAATTACTTCCAGAGGCAGCCCTACACATATGGTGGGAATAAGGATAATCCATTCTTGAGCTACAGAAGCAAAAATGTACTCAACCCCTCGATTGTCCCACCTGGCTTTCAGCAGAGACAACCCACTAGGGATGGCCAACAATTCGGCCATAGGCGTGTCCCTCAACAACCGCAACAAGCTCCAGCTCAAACATCCACTGAAAATTCTACTTTGGAAGCATTAATGCAACAGATGATGTTTGACAATAAGAAGGAGAGGGAAGAGAACAGTGCATTCCGCTAAGAGATAAAGGCCTCTAATCAGCAGCATGAGAAGGCAATTGAATTGTTAGAGCGACAAATGAGCCAAGTTCAACAAACACTTGCTCAAGTCAACCAAGGAGGTCTTCCCAGCAATACTCAACCCAATCCCAATGAAAAATACAAAGCTCATGTGATAACCTTGAAGGGTGGGAAGGTGTTGGGTGGAGTGCCTGAAAAACAAAAGCCAAGAAGGAAGTGGGAAGAGCCTGTGATTGAGCAACATGCAATTGGACCCGTCGAAAATGCACCTGAGACTGAAAAATTGATTGATTCTAAAGAAGGGCAGGTACTCTCTAACCTTTCTCCTTCTTTTACTACTAATGTGCCTTTTCCTAGCAGGATGAAGAAGCAGGTGAAGAATGACAAAGAGAAGGAGATGTTGGATGTCTTCAAGAAGGTTGGGGTGAACATTCCATTGTTGGATGCTATCAAGCAAATACCTCAATATGCAAAATTCCTCAAAGACTTATGCTCTTCAAAGAGAAAGTTTCAGGGAACTGAGACTGTGGCTTCAGGAGAAACGGTGTCTGCTATTCTTCAACGCAAGTTGCTACCGAAATTAGCTGACCCTGGACGTTTTATGATTCCATGTACTATTGGTGATCACAGGTTTGTTGTTGCTTCCATAAACTTAATGCCATATACTGTCTATGATAGATTAAAAATGGGAGATCTTATTCATACTAGTGTAATCATTAAACTTGTTGACCGATCTAACTGTTACCCAAGAGGTATTATTGAGGATGTGTTAGTACAGGTGGGAGATTTGATATTTCCGGCAGATTTCTTTGTGCTGGAGATGGAGCATGAACCGATGCCATCAGAGATACCATTGATTCTTGGAAGACCATTTTTTAGGACAGCACGTACCAAGATCGATTGTTACAATGGATCATTGAGCATGGAAGTGGCTGAAGAAAAGATTCATTTCAACAGATGGATGAGAAATATTATGCAATGGAAGAGGCATTTGAATCATTGCCAAGCATGAAAGGTAAACTATCCAAACCCATTCCTCTTCCGGTTTTAACTGATGTCACTTCTCCATCTATTCAGACAGCGCCCAAATTAGAGGTTAAACCTCTACCCAAGCATTTGAAGTATGTTTATCGCAGATTTATTAAAGATTTCTCCAAAATAGCGAGACCGTTATGTGCATTGCTGCAAAAAGACGTAGCATTCGACTTCACAGATGAATGTTTACAAGCGTTCACAAGCTCAAGGAGTTGTTCACTACAGCTCCCATCATACAAGCACCAGATTGGAATCTTCCTTTTGAGCTAATGTGTGATGCTTCAGATTATGCTGTTGGTGCTTTTATTGGCCAACGTCCAGGACGACTTCCTCATGTTATCCATTATGCCTCCAAGACCTTGAATGATGCACAGTTGAACTATTCAACTACCAAAAAGGAGCTCTTAGCAGTGGTTTTTGCTCTTGAGAAGTTTAGATCTAACTTGTTAGGAACTAAAGTTATCATATTTTCAGACCATGCTGCTTTGAGATATCTGATGACCAAACAGGATGCTAAGCCAAGATTGATTAGACGGATGCTCATGCTTCAAGAGTTTGACGTTGAAATCAGGGACAAGAAGGGTTCTGAAAATGTGGTGGCAGATCACTTGAGTAGACTCACCAATGAGTCGAATGCAGAAGAGGATAATCTCCCTCTCAGAGATAGCTTTCCAGATGAGCTGCTCCTTGTTGCACAAGATGTGGCACCATGGTATGCCGACATAGTTAATTACAAGGTAAGTAAGTGCATTCCACTAGATTTTACAAGAGCACAGAAAGATAAGCTTGTCACGAATGCTAAGTACTTCATATGGGACGAGCCATATCTCTGGAAGTATTGTACATATGCCATAATTCGCAGGTGTGTAACAGAATCTGAATTTCATTCTATTCTATTTTTTTGTCACTCACATGCAGGTGGTGAACATTTTGGAGGAAAGAAAACAGCTCTCAAGGTGCTTGAGAGTGGGTTTTATTGGCCAACTCTATTTCATGATGCACATGTCTTCTATAAATCTTGTGCTAGATGTCAAACGACAGGTAATCTCGGTCCAAGAGACCAAATGCCTCAACACCCGATTCTTATAGTTGAAATATTTGATGTGTGGGGTATTGATTTCAAGGGACCGTTTCCGAACTCCCAAGGGTATTTGTATATTCTCCTTGCTGTAGATTATGTTTCTAAATGGGTGGAAGCAAAAGCCACCCGGACTAATGATTCTAAGGTTGTTCTCAGTTTTCTTAAAGAAATATTCAGCATGTTTGGAACACCTAGATGCATCATCAGTGATGGAGGATCTCACTTCTGTAACAGGACCTTCGATGGTTTTCTTAGATGATACAGTGTAAGTCATAAAGTTGCAACACCTTATCATCCTCAGACAAGCGGGCAAGTGGAGGTATCAAATCGGGAGATCAAGCAAATCTTAGAAAATACTGTTGGACCAACCCGAAAAGATTGGAGTCAACGCCTTGATGAAGCATTGTGGGCATACAGGACAGCATATAAAACACCTATTGGGATGTCTCCCTATAGGCTAGTGTATGGAAAAGCTTGCCATCTTCCGGTGGAACTGGAGCACAAGGCATATTGGGCTGTCAAGCGGTTCAATTTAAACATAGATGAAGCGGGCTTGCATAGGAAGTTGCAGCTGAATGAGTTGGATGAAATCCGACACAATGCATATGAGTCCAGTAGGATATACAAGGAAAAGACTAAAGCTTTTCATGACCGGAATATCAAAATGAAAGAGTTTGTCGTTGGTCAGAAAGTTTTACTCTTCAGTAGTCGTCTTCGTTTGTTTCCAGGTAAGCTCAAAAGTAGATGGACCGGACCTTATGTTATTACTAATGTTTTCCCTCATGGTGCTATAGAGATTATGAGTTCAAAAAAAAGGAAGACTTTTAAAGTGAATGGACATCGACTCAAACCCTTTTATGAGTCGTTTGTGGAGCATGTGTTGGAGGATGCAGACCATAAGAACGTGCCTCCTACTGTGGAATGATTGAATCTGTCGTCTGGCTGAAGACGTTAAACTTAGCGCTACTTGGGAGGCAACCCATGTGGATGGAGAAGCATGGTGACCAGATTTGATTCCTTATCTCCTTTCCTTTACTTTTAGTTTTCTCCACTTAGTGTGTTTTGTGTGTGATATGTGTTCATAGTCATACTTGTTTGATGTATTGCATGATTTCATTCAAGATTATTACATTGAGGACAATGCAACTTTCAAGTGTGGGGTGAGGATATATCATATACTTAGCGTCTGTTTAGTTTGGGTTTCGAATTCTTGAGTTTTTCTTTGTTTTAGCGTCTTAAATAAAAAAACAAAATACAAAAATAAATAGTGTCAAGAAAAGTAATATAAAAAGAGTCTTTTGTTTTTGTTTTGAGTTTTAGGAGCCCTTAACTAGTCGATGATGTGTTTATATCTTCTTACTTTGTGACTAAGAGACGATTATGTGACTTGTGTTTCTTTGGTTAATTTTGATATATGATGCATATGCGAATGTGTAGTGGATATAGAAACAAGTTGACATGGTACAGATTATGAGCATGCTTGGACATTGTTGAGATTCATTTAACCTGTGAGATTTTGAGCCTTTATGTGAAATACATATCTCTTTAAAGGTAGACAAGATCTTCGTAGAGTGTGTTTAATACTCTACAGATATACTCTATCGAGTATTGATCATCCTGAATATGCCTTGAATGAAAGCACTTTTGCCACTTATCAGTACATTTTGTAATACAGAATGACTGGTAATTTTTTAGTTTGGATTCTCTTTTGTTAGTCAAGAGAAGCCAACTCTATGACATAAGCCTTAATAACATGCTTTTGAGCCAAGAAGGCTCTGATACCAGCTATGGCCAATTTAATCGAGGTTCAGAACGTTCAGAGGACTCTGATCGTAGTCAAACACTTCCAGTAGAACTTCAATCTGCTCTTCAGTACATTTGATTCTGTGGTGAACTTTAAGGATAATATCCCAGTAATTTTATGTTTTTCTAAGAAAATTATCTCTATACTTATTTAATCTTCTTAATTTTCTTTTTTCGTCGTGCAGTTCTTTGTAAGAAATCATAGCATAAGCTAATAAATCAATTCGTGTAGCTATTAAGTTTGTTATTGATAATGAAAAATAGATGTTTACCTTTGAGTAAGAGGATGGGTTTTAAATTTACAGTGAACTAGATAAACAAATTCATAAACTTAGGTCCACCATGCTTCGTCAATTTTAAAATAAAACACCAAAAATATACTTTAAACTTTTTCTTAATAGAATATTCTTTTACTAACGGAATATTCTTTCAAAATAGTTAAAAGGGACAAAATTGTTTTGCTGTTAAGACTTTGAGGACAAAATTGTTTAAAATAAAACTTCGAGGGCAAAACTGTTTTTGAATGTAAACTATAAGTATATACTAGCATTTATCCCTAAATTAAATAATGAAAAATGACATGTGGACATCAATTTGTCCTAAATAAATGTCATTAAGGGTAATTTGATATAATATATAGTGACAAATGGCATGTGTAAATCAACTTGCCCTAATTTGTTCATTTGTGTAAATGGTGTATTTGTAAATTAAAATTTGGTTGATAACTAAATTGTAGTTTACTAAAAATAAAAGGAGGTAAAATAGTAAAGAAGCAAATAAAAAGAAAAAGATAAAGGACAATATTTTTAAATTTTCAAAATGTTTTAGACATTTTTCTTAGTGATTTTTTGCCTACCTTGTTTCTTTTTGATGCTCTGTAACACTCCGTACCTAAAAATTACCCTTTCACAGAGGTTTACGAGTTACCGAGGGCTTTAATTGCGACCGGTAATTTGATAAGTCATCGCTCGAGTTTATTTTTGAGTTTTTCTAAACTCTCCAAATTCCTCATTTAATGACTCGATGTTGTAGTACATGTCGACACGAGTCTCCCGGTATTTTTGGAATATTTTTCGAAGCTTCGGTTTATTTTCTATGAATTTTTGAAGTTTTCGGTAACTTTTAATTATCAATCCGGTAAATAGTTTTTACCATTTAACTAATTACTTTTTACCTTATTTTAATTCAGACCGTCAGATCAATTAGGGGTTTGATCTGGGCCGTTGATTCGAGTATAAATAATTGGGGAGAGCGCTGACTCGGGTCAGACACCCCCCCGTCTCTCTCTCTTCGCCGGTCTCTCTCTCTGCTCTTGACCCCTTACTCCGCCACCTTCATCGCCGGCGCATCAGGCCGTCGTTGGCTGATCCAAGACCACCGTCAGACATGCCTCTGTCTCTTCTCTCTACCTCTGGCCTCTATTTCGACATGTATCCGCCTCCTCCTAAGATCGAAATCCAATACCTAAATCCCCAAATCGTGTTCATGGTATTTTTGATTCGAATAAGGTATCATAACATGTCTACTCGTCAAGCTCTTTCTTTCTGTGTGATTGAATTGCAATTTGCTTAAGTTTGAAGAATTGGGATTTAGGCAGGGGAGGACCACCGTGCGTGCTGCTGTGCACGGCGGCGATGATGGTTGTTTTTGGTAGTTCTGGCTTTTATATTAGCATATGGAATTAATGGAGGGATTATAGATTCTCGAATTCTATTTTGGATGAGAGATGACAAATCTGGGTGTTAGGCTGTGTTGACCACCGTCTGTGGCACTCTGCTCAGTGGCAGACGCGACGACGATAGCTTGTGATTCATTGGTTTAGAATTTAGTTTCTGTCTTGGATGGAAGAGAAGATGAGTTGAGAATTTGAAGGAGATGGAATTTGTGGGATTTAGGGCAGTGTGTGCTGCTCTGCTGTGTTTGATGGAGTCCCTGTACTTGAGATAGTGATGAGCAGGGGTGGAGGGACTGGTGGAACGGTTTTGGTGGAGGTGGTAATCGAGGCAGCATGGAGGCAGGTAGCAGGGATGCTGCTGCTGGATTTCTGGGTCTGAGTTTGGAGCAGAGGTAGAGGGTAAAATTTCTCCCTTTTTGAACTGTGGTTAATTCTTGTTGTACTGTGTTGTTGATTGGTGTTCTGATCTGTGTTTGTGTTGTTTGACTGCTGGTACGTCGATAACTTGGTGACGAAGAAAACGGGGAAACTTCGACGAAATTCCGGAAGGTTGACCGGAATCCGGTAAGAGATTCCGGCAAGTTGCCGAAATCCGGCAAAGATTCCGGTGATGCAGTTAAACCGGCAGAATGCCGAAGAGGTAGAAATCGAATCCCCGTTAAGCTTTGAGTCGAAAAGTGTCAGTTGAATCGTAATTGGGATATTTACGGAAAATTTGACGTAAGTAGGAAGTTTCCATTTTTGAAAACTTCCCATTCTAAAGGACACTTGCCATTTTAGGAAACTTTCCATTTTGGGAAACTTTCCCTTTTTGGAAGGTTTCCATTTATGGAAGATTGACTGATAAAAGTAAAAAGGGAAAGGTTAATCTTAGTAACCGGTTAAGTTAAGACAACCGGATCTTTAAGTGAGATTCTAGGCAACTCAGGAATCTTAGCCAGAAACTGAGTTGGGCGATGTAAATAATTCAGATAATTTCATACCGGATATATCGACTCATAACCCGTAAATTGGTGAAGTGGTTGATTGGGTGTCCATAGTAATTCCACAAATTACTATGTGTTACCTACCGTCAAATGATTTAGTAAAGAAAAATACTTATGCTAAGGTGGCGTAAACGGAAACCAAACTTCAAGTCGATATTCGAAATTAAGCGTAATGGTTGAAAAGTTGTGAAAAGAAAGGATTTTGGTCAACTCTTGGTCAAATAGGATTTCCTAGTCAAACTAGGAAAAGATCAAGTCAACGATATAAAGACTAATATATTGGTTTAATTGTACAGTCTCTCGAGGAGCTTTCCGAGCAGGAAGAAGGTCGCAATAAGTACTGTGAGTGGACTTTATTTTTAAATATAATGCATGTCATAGACTTTAATTAGTTTCTCCTTTATATGTGATTTCCTCCATTTTATGTTTTATGGTGATTTTGGGAAAATGGGAATTTAACACTTTTTAAAGATAAGTGAGCCGGGGAAGAGGTTTCTACCTTTCCCGTGATTTTAAAGGATTTTCCCGGGATATGATTTTATTGTTATCACCATTTTGGGTTATGGAGGGGATGAAATTTAAAAAGGGGAAACTTGGCTCTTGGATTTAAGGTTTTTAAAGTAAAGTCAGAGAACCGGTTTTGGGTTCCTGGAAATGTTTTAAATCCAATGTATTTGGGGTAAAGTCATGGAGTTTTGACTTGGTTTTCGGTTTATTTTCTCATGAGGTTTTTAAAAGGATTTTAAAGGATATGGATATATGTATTGCATGCTAGCATGGACCCTCTCCAGATGGAGTTTGTACCCTCTCTGGATAGTAGCTGGTTTGACCCTCTTCGGTGGTAGCTGGTCAGTATGACCCTCCCGGATAGAGCAGGTCAGGACCCTCTTTGGTGGTAGCTGGTCGGTTGGACCATCCCGAATAGAGCGGGTCATGGGACCCTCTCTGATGAGCTGGTCAATAGACCCTCTCGTGGTAGAGCGGGTCGGTTTTCTCGTAGATGAGGTTAATACCCCACACATTTAATTATGGATTTGAGCCAAGAGAGTTATTTTATGATTTAATTAATCATTGTCTATTGGTTGCGTGCATGTGGATTTATGGAAAACCAACGGAAGAGCATTAAAACATATTTACCTTTTATACCTTTATTTTTATCCACTCACGCTAACGTATTGTTTTAAAAGTTCTTCCCTGGGCCTTTCGTTTTCAAATGCCCAATGTTGCAGGGTTCTTGAGCAGAGGTCGCGCGTACAAGAGTCGGGCATAGTCGATAAACCCGTTGCTGCTTGCAAATTCTTTTAGGTAAAACTTCCATGTAGACTGCTCTGACTAACCCAGCTTAGCTAGTTTAATAGGTTAGCGAAACGTAGGTGTGATTTGGGGAGCAGGATGATTTCATGAGTTAGGGGTTGTTTTAAATACTCATGGAAGTGCTGAGTTGGTTTGTAGGAAGGGTTGTTCATTTCAAGGGGGTTTCGGTAAGAAGTTGCCTTGAGGTGGTCCCCGCAGGATTTACTTCGGGTTAAAGGGGTTTAACTCGGGGTGGGTCCTGACATGCTCGTTTTTGGCTTTGACAGTAGATCAAGCTCTATAGTGATCTTAGAAGTCAATGAGTAAGAATTGGATGTTGTTCTTTTGAATTCACAACCAAATGGTTGAATTGACTTTATTTTAGTGTTTTCATCTCTTGAATTCACAGCTAAAAGAACTTAGACTTTATTTATGAGCTTTTCTAGCTCTTGAGTTACATCAAGCTTAATCTCATGTCCTACAATTGGCTTCACAATTTGTTGTGTAAACTTTCGCTTATTTATGAAAAAATCCGTGTATTTGGAAATGTTGGAGGATAAGATTTTGCCGGATAATGTGCTTTAGGGGTTTTGTGGGAGTTTATTGGGGGTAGTAAAGTTGTGTGAGACCCCACAGGATTTTACCGTGGTTAATGACGAGTTACTGAGATTTAAGTCGTGCTCGGTAACTTCGCGAGTGAACGACTACGTTCACTTTTCGAGTTTTTTCTAAATTCTTCAAATTCCTCATTTAAGGACTCGGTGTTTTAGTATGTGCGATACGAGTCTCCTGGTATTTTCGGAATATTTTTCGGAGTATCTATTTATTTTCTATGAATTTATGAAGTTCTTGGTCATTTTTAATTACCATTTCAGTAAAACAGTTTTTACCATTTCAAATTTACTTTTTACCCTTCATTAAATCTGGACAGTTAGATCTTTCCCAGATTTAATCTGGACCGTCCAATCCTCTATAAATAGAGAGAGAGTTTTGACTCGGTCAAAACTCCCCACTCGGTCAACTCGAGCTCCGATCGAGCTCTCTCTGCTCCCCACTCGGTCAACTCGAGCGATTCCCGCCACCACTCCAATTCTCTCCCACTTCTCATCCTCTACCTAGCCAAGCTTGAAAATCCACCAAACAGCCACCACAGTAGGAGATCAAACGAGGAGGAGACACGCGTGTCTTGGCCGGACTCCGGCGATTCCGGCGACTTGAAGGCTCTTGACCGGTGTATCGCTTCTCCTCTCTTTTCTTCTTCTTCTTCTTCCTTTCTCTACTCTTGATTGATCGATTCGAGCCTTGATCGAGTTTTCCCCTTCCCCCTGTTCTTCTGCCTTTTTGCTCAGTTCTCGAGTTCTTGACTCCGACGAGGAGTTCTTGAACTTCAGGCGATCACTTAGAGCTCAGGTGAGGCTGTAGGGCCACTGGTGGTGGTTAGGCAGAGGCTCTGTTTATGGAGGAAGTAGGCAGCAGAGAGGGCATCTCGACAGTGAGTAGTAGAGGTGATGGCAGCCAAGGTATTTTGAGATGCGAAGTGTGAAAGTTTAGGGAGCAGAGGCAGAGGTCTGGTGTTTCTGCCTCGGATCAATTTTGAAGGTAATTACTGATTCCCAAGAGCTACTGTGTTGTTGAATTGTTGTGGTTGAAATCGTGTTGTTTGGTGATAGATATGATGTTGTGTTTTATGCATGTTTGTCGTAACTTGGAATAGAAGAAACGAGGAAAACTCTAATGAAATTCCGGCAAGTTGACAGGAATCCGGTAGTAGATTCTGGCAAGTTGACCGGAATCTTGTAGGAGATTCCGGCAAGTTGTCAGAATCCGGTGATGGTTCCGAAGAGTCAGTGAATCCGGCTGAAATGCCGAGGAGGTAGTCTTCGACTCCATTAAAAATGTGTTGTTTCCCTTTAACTGAGTTATGAGTCGTAATCGGAAATTACGTATAAGGAAACGTACAAAAACGGAAACTTACTGTAATTAGAATTTTTCCATTTTAGGAAACTTTCTATTTTTGGAACCTACTAATTTAGGAAACTTTCCATTTTGGGAAAGTTTCCATTAAGGGAAAGCTTTCATTCTAGGAAAGTTCCATTTTCAGAAAAATGGTTTAGTAAAGAATTGAAGTTCAACGGAATTGGTAAAGTGTTAATTTGTTATTGGAAAATGATAACTGAAATTCTAGAAATGTTAAGTTGACCGTTTTAAGAAAAATTGGTGATTCCTGAAAATTCTATAATCGACTCAAGGTTAAAGATTTGGTTAGTGTGACACGTTGGGTGTCCATAGTAATTCAAAGATTTATTGTGTGACAACCTAACGTCAGATTAAAATGGAAAAGGAAATTTCGGGAGTTAAGTCGGACTTAAAGTGCCATAAAAGGAATTGGTTGGTCAACTTAGTCAATGTGGTCATTCCTGGTCAAACTAGGAACGCTGAGGTCAACATTACTGTTATTGTTTCTTCGTTGCTAAGCTACTCTATTCTGCAGTGATTCGTTGGAAGAGGTAGCTTACACAGTGACCTTGGTTCACCGAGGCGGTTCCTAGAAGCTTAGAGGTTACGTAAGGAATGGCTATTCCAGGTAAGGAAGCTAAACCCCCATTGGTAGTGGTTTTCCATATATGTGAAAGTGTATGATTTTTATATGCTTATGGTCGATGCCTTGGGAAAGTTTTCTTTAAATTATGTGATAAATGATTTATGATAAGGCCATGAAAACCCGAGGCTAGACATAAATGATTTTTATGTGATGACTCGGATCGAAAAGTAGTACCATTGTCCTGATTTTCAGTGCTTGGCCTGAGAGTGGCGAGACCTAGTATATAGTACTCCCACGGTGTCGATGACCGTGAACCTCCGGAGGGGCAATCCCTGTTTATTTTATTTTTTCCGCTTACGCTTGTCTCGTTCAGTGTTAAGCGAGTCGTAACTGCGGTGTGTACTACGAGTGATGTGTTAAGTATTAGCTGTAAATGGACACTCTCGATACTATTCGTCTTTGGATGCATTGGTAGTTGGCCCCGGTTTGCTGTATAGACAAACCCGGGATTCGGCCGCCTAGATCCGAGAAGCCCTGCAGGCTGTATTGTTCATTGAGCGCTTTGGCCCATGTTTTAGCATACTGCACAGTTTTTCCTAAAAGATATAATATGATGATTTTTTGTGCCATGGATTTTCTAAATGGTTTTATTTAGAGCTCAAATCTATCCGTATATATATATATATGGTTTTCAAAACTATCATTGGTGGGTCTATATGTGAGCACGCGAGGACGACGCTCACCCCTACAACTAGTTGTTTGCATGTATGGTGTACTGTGATGGGATAGATAGAGAGAGCTGTGTGTGTGGAGCCCCATTTCCTACTCGATGTTTGGTCCAAGTTGTACTCACTTTTCCTGTTTTATCGTTCGGGTCATTTACTAGAGTATTTGACATAAACAGTAAAGGTGTCTTCTTGATTTATAAACCTTGTTGTATGTTTTTATTGTTGTCGCTACAGTTTTTAATTGACCCTTTAATTTGTTCACCTTCCGCGAAATTGGAAAAACTCTGATGAATGTTTTAAGAAAATATTGTGCTGCCACTCGATTTTAAAGTTTAATTTTATTTTACTTACTAAATAGCCTATGACTTTAGGTTAATAAGTTGTCGGCACGTCATTCGAACATGTTGGCTTCTTATTGGCTTAAAATCGTGGCCACTGTAGTTTCCCCTCCCGGGACGCTACAAGTTGGTTGTAGCAATATGAATACGGTTTAAGGGTTCAGTAGAAGTTTATTAGGGGGTAGTAAAATTGATATTTTAGTGGATTCTGACGACCAAAAACCGGCGGTCGGTGACCGAAATCGGTGATTGGTGATCGATGTTGGTCAAGTTGCGGTCAAACCTTCTCTTTATTTTCATTTTCTCTCTCTAATCATGTTTAAGGGATGAGGGTATAATGATACTAAAATAATATAGGTTCTTAAGAGTTTAGACCTAATAGGTACAAATTTTATTTTGAAAATTCAAATAGTCAATGTTTTTTTAAAGTTGGAATGTGACGTAGGGTGCCAAATTTTGTACTGAATGGACATTTTTTCTTTATCCAATGGTTCTAAACCATCTAAGCAAATCCAAACAACAAATATTCAAATTAAAAGTGAGAATTACATTTAAGTTACTAGCCAAATTTAAAACAAAAAACTCACTTCTAACAATTTTTAGACAAATTAAGACATGGGTTTGAGGCCCATGATTTATAATATCTGGTCTGCTCCAAAATTGATATGCAAATGACCAAAATGCCCATTATTTACAATACCCTTTCCTCCATACCTTGTCATCTACTCCACATCTAGATCTGATTCTCTCTCTCTCTCCCTCTCTCTCTATGACGACAACTAGTACATCACCCATGTCACCGTCTCACCCCACTTTATCCAACCACCGGCTGCCGTCCCCGAAACCCTCTCTTCTTTTTGTCTTAAGCCACTCTGCTGAGCTGTACCTCACTATTCTCTTCCCGACCTCACACCCCTTTCTCTTTCATAAAGTCTTCGCTTCTTCTCTGTCAAGACCTACCCCGAGTTAAACCCCTTTAACTCGAAGTAAATCCTGCGGGGACCACCTCCCAAAGAAGATTCTGCCGAAATTTCGACATAGTCTCCCTTGAAAAGTGGACAACCCTTAACCTGCAATAACCCAAAAAACACTTCTAAAACCAATATCCATCTGAAATCTCCTGGAGCCATCCTGCTCCCAATAACCAACAACCTCCACAAGATACACATCTAAAAAAATTCAACAAATAGTTCAACAACTCCCAATTTAAGTGATACATAGGGTTCCAAATCCCTAAGAGTTCACCAACAAATAAAACTACCCGATGTGTATCAGAGCGTCTAAGATTAAATAAAAATATAGAAAGATTACAAGTATGTCAACCCGGAACCTACTGATAGTTTGACAAATGGCGGTAACTATGCTTGGCCTCCTCGTAGACTAGTCGGGTCGAGCACTGCAATCTGGGCATTTAAAACAAAGGGCCCAGGGGAGAAACATTGAAAACTGTCAGGGTGAGTGGACAAAAATAAAATATAAAAGCTCTACTTCCGTTAATGCTCTCCCTCAGAGTTTTCCTAAGAAAATCTGCATGCAAATAAATCATACACAATAAATAATTTCGTTAAATCATAAATAATTTCCTTGGCTCAAACATAAATAATTTAAATGTGGGGTGTTAACCTCATCCACGAGAAAACCGACCAGCTCTACCACGAGAGGGTCCATTGACCAACTCATCGGAGAGCGTCCCATGACCCGCTCTATTCGGAAGGGTCCAACCGACCAGCTACCACCGAAGAGGGTCCTGACCTGCTCTATCCGGGAGGGTCATACTGACCAGCTACCACCGAAGAGGGTCAGACCAGCTACTATCCAGAGATGGTACCCGCTCCATCTGGAGAGGGTCCATGCTAGCATGTATATATATATATATATCCTTTAAAATCCTTTAAAAACCTTTAAAACCTCGTGGGAAAAATAAATCGAAAACCAAGTCAAATCTCCCTGACTTTACCCCAAATACATTGGATTTAAAAACCTTTCCAGAAACCCAAAACCGGTTCTCTGCCTTTACTTTAAAACCCTTTAAATCCAAGAGCCAAGTTTCCCCTTTTTAAAACATCCCCCTCCATAACCCCAAAACGGTGATAACAATTAAAATCATAATCCGGGAAAATCCTTTAAAAACCCCGAGAAAGGTAGGAACCTCTTTCCCGGCTCATTTATCTTTAAAAAATAAAATCCCCATTTTCTCCAAAATCACCGTAAAACATAAAATGGAGGAAATCAAATAAATAAAGGAGAAAACAAATAAAGTCTATGGCATGCAATTTAATTTAAAAACAAAGTCCACTCACAGATGCCGCTAGGTCTGTCGGCTACCAGAAGGCTGTTCAGCTCGAGCTCCCCCACGTCCTGTTCAAAACATACAAACAGATCTTAAACCCATAATTAAAGTAAGGGCAACAACAACTACAATCTCTACCCTTAACTTTCATCCTTAACCAACTCTCGAAAAGCATGGGGAGTCGGCCTCTAATACCCCATTAGCGTACGAACTCTTAATTACGCTTTCACGCCTAGCTATTTCTCCCTAAACGACCGGTTATCCTTTAATTACCTAATTAATAACCCAAACCTTCCAAAAATACTAAACACGACAAATAAAATCCTCAAAAATTAGAAACCGTCCTTCAATGGCTTCCTCTTAATTTTCACAATTTAATGGGCAGGAAAAACCACCTAAAAAATGGCGGCTTTGCCGCCGGCAGAGAATTCCGGCCAAAACTCCGACGACCTCCGATCGCCACCAAAGTTTACCGGCAGCTTCGTCTCATCAATTGGAACCACTTCCTAGTTCAACTCGAAGGCCAATTCGGCCTCTAATAAGGTCAATCAACAAGAAATTCAAAAACCCGAAATAAAAATCAACCCAAACTTCAAATCCTCAATTCTCCCTACACACTTCAAATCTAGCTACCAAATTCTAGGAGCTTAATGTACTCCTCAAACCCATCAAAACCATGTAAAGAACTCACCCGGAGGTGGCCTGAGGAGGGAGAAATCCGGTGTCGATGGACAGTGTTCAGGCCGCCCCTTCTCTCCGTGATTTCTCTCTAACGGCGGCGACTTGGCTCCGGTGACCACCACCAACTTGAAGGTGGCACAGCAGGCTTCAATTTGGTACCTAGCACGCGCCTAACTCCGCCGGACGGAGGAGAAATCTGGCGTTGAAAATCCGGCAAAAAATCGGGTTTTCGGAGGAAATTCGATGTGAACAGTACTTTTCCAATTTTTGACTTTTCACCGTTTCACCGTTTCACCCTAGTAACTCACTATATATAGGTTTTTCACCAAATAGTATCTTTGTTTTTTTTACCATAACTTCTTCATACGGTCTCCGATTTAAGCGTGCTACATGTCCACGAACTCGTAACGATGCCCTCTACAACTTTCATGAAGAAAGTTTCCCCAAATTCCTGACTTAAAGAAAAGTCAACTTTTTGACCTCTCACGGTAAAACGGTTACTACGAAATGGTTAAAGATCAAAGTAACTTGGGTAGTAACCGACCGTAAATGGATTCTAGAACAGGGATGTGACAATTCTCCCCCCCCCCATATAAAAATTTCGTCCTCGAAATTACATACCTGTCATTCGAAGAGATGGGGGTACTGCTGCCTCATCAGTGCCTCTGGTTCCCAAGTTGCTTCTTCTATCTCATGACTCCGCCAAAGCACCTTAACTAGAGGAAGGGTTTTGTTCCTGAGTACCTGCTCCTTCCAATCAAGGATCTTCACCGGCAATTCCTCATAAGTCAAATCCCTTTTTAAATTAACCGGTTGCTCCTACAACACATGGGATGGATCGGCAATATATTTGCGAAGCATGGACACATGGAAGACATTATGTATCTTCGCCAAATCAGGAGGTAGGTCCAACCGATAAGCAAGTGAACCAACTCTCTCAATGATCTCATAATGGCCTATGTACCTTGGGCTAAGCTTCCCCCGCTTGCCGAAACGTACTACTCCTTTCCAAGGAGATAGTTTCAGAAATACCCAATCACCCACTTGGAACTCAAGATCTCTCCTTCGGTTATCTGCATAGCTCTTTTGCCTACTCTGAGCTGTCTTTTGCTTATCCCGAACAACCTTGATCTTCTTATTAGTTTCATGAATCAAGTCAGGACTATACAACTCTCTTTCACCAATTTCATTCCAACACAAAGGTGTACGACACTGTCGTCCATAAAGTGCCTCAAAAGAAGACATACCAATGGTAGAATGATAGCTATTGTTGTAAGCAAACTCCATTAAAGCTAAGTTCTTGTCCCAACTTCTTGAAAACTGCATGGCACACGACCTTAACATATCCTCTAAGGTCTGGATAGTCCTTTCGGACTGCCCGTCTGTCTGAGGATGAAAGGCTGTGCTGAATTCCAATCTGGTCCCCAAAGCTGCTTGTAAAGCTCTCCAAAACCTGGAGGCAAATCTAGGATCCCGATCTGATATTATAGTCTCCGGTACCCCATGAAGTCTCACAATCTCATTGACATACAATTCTGCCAATCTATCCAAAGCATACTTCTTGTTCACCGGCAGAAAGTGTGCTGATTTGGTCAATCAATCAACGATCACCCAAATACCATCATGTCCATCTCGGGTGCGTGGTAGACTAAAGACAAAATCCATAGCAATGTCATCCCACTTCCACACGGGGATAGGCAAAGGCTGAAGCAAACCAGCAGGTTTCTGTCTCTCAATCTTTACTTGTTGGCAAATCAAGCATCTGCTCACAAAACCCGCAATCTCTCTCTTCATATTCGGCCACCAATAATGATTCTTCAAGGTCTTGTACATTTTAGTGCTACCAGGATGAGCTGCATATGCTGAACTATGAGCTTCCTCCAAAATTTCCAACTTAAGTTCCTCATTTCTCTTTGGAACACAAAGTCTGTTCTTGAACATCAAAGTTCCATCTTTTCTAACCGAGAAGTCAACCGTTGTCCCATCAAGTGTCCGCTCAATCAACCGTACTATTGACTTATCATTATACTGTGTCTCTCGCACTTTATCAATTAAAACTGGCCTCACTTGAAAATTAGCCACCAAGGCTTCTACTTCATCTTCCCAAAGTTCAACACCTGTAGCCCGCAACTCGTAGAGAAGCGGAACCCGAACTGCTCTCAAATGAGCCAAAGAGACGGAAGGGTTGCGGCTAAGTGCATCGGCCACTAAATTGGCCCTTCCTGGATGATACTCAATAGAAATATCATAATATGCCAGTAGCTCCATCCATCTTCTCTGCCTCAGATTTAAATCCCTCTGAGTAAACACATAACGGAGGCTCTTGTGATCAGTGAAAATTTGACACTTAGCTCTATAAAGATAGTGTCTCCATAACTTTAACGCGAAAACTATCGCTGCAAGCTCTAGATCATGGGTGGGATAATTTCCTTCATGTAACTTCAATTGCCTAGAAGCATAGGCAATAACTCTCCCATGTTGCATCAACACACCACCCAAACCTTGTCTAGATGCATCACTATAAACCACAAACTCACCAATATCGTCAGGTAATGCCAAAACTGGAGCACTAACCAAACGATTCTTTAATTCATGAAAACTCTGCTCGCAGTTTTCACACCATTCAAACTTCATAACTTTCCTTGTCAATCTAGTAAGAGGAGCCGCAATCTTAGAAAACCTTCCACAAAACGGCGGTAGTACCCAGCTAGACCCAAGAAACTCTGTATCTCCTTTACACTAGTGGGTCTCCTCCAACTCACAACTGCCTCTATCTTCTGGGGGCCCACACTAACACCTTCGGCCGTCACAATGTGGCCCAAGAACCCTACTTTATCTAGCCAAAACTCACACTTGCTGAGCTTTGTGTACAACTGAGTCTCTTTCAAAGTCCGTAAGACCAACCTCAGATGTCTTGCATGTTCCTTTGCATTCTTGGAATAAACCAGAATGTCATCTATGAACATGATCACAAATCGGTCAAGATATGGGCCAAACACCCTATTCATGAGGTCCATAAAAGCTGCAGGTGCATTGGTAAGCCCAAAAGCCATCACCAAAAACTCATAATGGCCATAACGTGACCGAAAAGCAGTCTTGGCTATGTCATTCTCCCGAATCCGCAACTGATGATATCCCGACCTCAAATCAATCTTCGAAAGGATTGTTGCCCCTTTCAATTGATCAAACAAGTCATCAATACGGGGTAAGGGATACTTGTTCTTCACAAAAACTTGATTCAGCTTCCTGTAATCCACACAAAGTCTCAACGTACCATCCTTCTTCTTAACAAACAACACCGAGGCACCCCAAGGAGAGGAACTTGGTCGAATAAATCCCTTATCCAACAACTCCTGCAATTGAGTTCTCAACTCCTTCAATTCGGCAGGGGCCATTCTGTATGGTGCTTGAGAAATAGGTGCGGTTCCAGGAAGTAAATCGATCTCTCTTTCGGGTGGCAATCCAGGCAATTCATCTGGAAAACTTCTGGGAACTCCTTAACTATAGGAATATCATCCAACCCTACTTCACCCATACTAGTATCCACCACATGCGCTAGGTAAGCTTGACATCCTTTACTTAATAATTTCTTAGCGGCCACAGCTGAAATTAGATACTTTGGAAGAACCTCCCTTTCTCCCTGAAATGTAACCTCTGGCATTCCAGGACTTCGAAACACTACTTCTTTCTGGAAACAATCCACCATCGCCCTATGGGCTTCCAAAAAATTCATACCCAAGATTACATCAAACTCTATAATATCTAACGGAATTAAGTCAGCTTCGAACACAAGTCCATCCACCAACACCCCACAACCACTACACACCCAGTTTATCTCCATAGTATCCCCAGAAGGCAGGGATACACGCCACTCACCTGGGAGTGGTGAGGTTGGCACATTGGCATGGAGTGAAAATCTACTTGACATAAAAGAATGCGTAGCACCCGGATCAATCAAAGTAAATGCAGGCTGACCAAAGATTAATAACGTACCAATGATGACCTCTGGAGAAGTACGACACTCCTGCTGAGTCATGGCATGCACTCTAGCATGAGTAGTGGTGGGACGTCCTCTGTTTCCTCTGTTCTGCTAAGAATTGCCTCTATCTGGACCCAACATGTGAGTACCACTACTAGAAGCACCCGTTGGAAACTGGCCCATGGTCTGAGTAGGGGTATACGTGGATCTCTGAGTCAGGAAAGGGCACTCTCTCTTAAAGTGGTCCTGCTGGCCACAATGATAACATCTTCCTGTCTGATGCTGACTCTGCCTTATCTGAAATGTCTGGTAAGGTACGGTTGTCATCTGACTTGCATACATACCCCCAAGTCCCTTGACGAAGTAATAAATCTTCTCCTCATCTGTCTTAACCAAGTCAGGCACATAGAATGCCAACTCCCTGAAGCGCTGCTCAAAAGCTGTCACTGTCATACTGTTATCTTTCTTCAAATTCAAGAACTCCAACCTCATTCGATTGATGTGGGCTGGATTGATGTAACGCACCTTGAAATGAGCTGTGAACTGACCCCAGGTCATACCCTGAACTCTATCGCCCAAGCCTCTGCCCAAGTCTATCCACCAATGCCAGGCTTCCCTTTCTAGAAACTGAACAGCTATGATCACTTTCTTGCTCTCAGGACACTCTGCCTGCACAAACATTTTCTCCATACACTCCAACCAACTAAGAGCATCTAACGGATCATCGGCATGAGAGAAAACCCGGGCTCCATTCTTGCGAGCCTTCTTGATAAGTGCGTTTTACGCTATGTTTTTAATGTGTTTTTACCCTCATTTGTACCTTGTTTATTCCTTAGTAATGTTGTTTTTACTTATATTGAGTCAAAAGGGTTTTTCTGTAGAGTAATGGTTAATATGTGTCTTTATACAGAAATTTGTGCTTAAGTGTTGTAAAAACCGATTTTGGATAAGACTTGGTTATTTCTCTTATGATTCACCGTACCTTTACATTGTCATTTTTGAGGAATTTGGTTTAATGTGTAGATGACATGTAAATGAGCATATTTGAACAAGAATCATGAAGATTGGATTCACGGAGGACAACAAAAGAAGCCATGGAAAAGAAGAAACTCCGAAACATAAGATTTTGATCCGAGCAGAAATTTCCAGAAACCCTACATCAACTTCAAAGATTTCCTTAGGACGATACAGGAGGAACCAGGGAACGTGCCATATATGGATGGAAAGCTGTGGATGTCTAGTTTCTAAATCTTTTGGAATCGCAGCAATCCAAGTTCTGAGGGAGGAGTTATGCCGGAAACAATGGCCGGAGGTCAGTCTCACTCGCGAGTGAAATCTTTCCCGCGAGTGAAATCCCTCCCGCGAGCAGAAATTTCCAGAAACCCTACATCAACTTCGGAAAATCATATCTAAAGATCCAGGAGGAATCTTAGGGCGAGCCATATATCATTGGAAAGCTGTATGTGTCTAGTTTTCAGATCTTCTTGAATCGCAGCATTTGGAGTTCAGATGAAGGAGTTATGATCAAAACAATGGACGGAGGTCAAGCTGCAAAACTGGGCAGTTTCTGCCAGTCTGTCCTTGCCGAGTTCTTGCATGGATTTTCGCTGCCTATGAACCCAAGAACTTGTGTATAAGGCCTACATGGATCCAATAACATGTAGAGGAGTCCAAGAAATCAGAAATCCAAGGTCCAAGTCGAAATCTTTGTCCAAAGAAAAAAGGAGGAAACCAAGCCCAACAAAGATGGTGTCTCCTTGAAGCTGCTGAGTTTCTCTAGGGTTTTCCCTTAAATTTTCTGTATAAATAGGACCTATGTACATCAAATTTCGTGTCTCTCAATTGCTCTAAGCCTTAGAATAGCCTAGCTCTACTTAAAAACCCTCCCTACACAAGAATACCATAGCCTTGCCGCCGCCGCCAACCCCTTGTTGCCGACTGCATCCTTGCTGCCGACTGCATCCTTGCTGCCGATTGCATAGCTTTGCCGCCACCAATCCCTTCTTCAATCCTTGCCGACTCTTAGGGTAGGTTTAGGTATGAATACATTCAAGGTTTATGTGTGTATCTACTGTATGGATGATGGTTATTTATATATATGTTTGTATTGGTTTTCGGTTTTACGTTATAAACATGTTTACTTGTTCTTCTTTGTGATTTTCATGTGATTGTGTTTATAATTGTAACGTGTAGAACTGCATGTTAGGATGACGATTTAGATTAAGTTGTTTGTGTTCACGTAATTAATAACTTGAATTGATTAATCCTCACCTGTACACGTAATCGAACTCTAGGTTAGCTTGAATCCGGACAAGTTAGCTATTAGGGGGGAGTTTCATATGCTGTAGTGTTCTAAGGGTTGAGATCAGGCGATTGTAGGTCTTGATTCTTAGTCACTACCAAGGGTTGCTAGGGTGAGAGATTTGCATGATGAATAGGATGAGTGACGCCATACCTAGGACCATGTTTCCAATGACTCTCGTTCGATCAGTGTATTTTGTCTTAATGTCAGGCGATTGTAGGCATTGAACAGGATGACACATATACAAACTTAGTGTCAGGCGATTATAGGCACTAAGTTTACATGAGAAGTCTAAATAGTTGGAATTAATTACAAGTTGTGAAAACGTAAATACGACCTCTTAAACTTGCGAAATTTGTGACATGTCTTTCTTCACGGTGCTAAGTTGTTTTATGCTTGAGTATTGATTGACCATGTTTTGTAAATAAGTGTCTTTATTTTCTTTATATGTTTCGAACTACACCATATAAATCCCCCATAACATTTTGTATATATGTTTATACTTGTATTCTTTTGAAAGTACTAACGATTTGTTTTGCAGAATATAAATCTGTTTATATGTGGAACCTAATATTTCTCCTTTACCGGGTTACAATTCAAGAAATAACACCAAGTGTGGTCAATTATTAAATATACATCGTTTATTATGCTTGAAGTACTGTTTACAGGGCCAAAGGCCAGTCAGACTTGAGAAGCCACTCTGGGTCCTTTGTCAGGGCCCAGTTCATTGTAAGTTTGAGGCAAAGCAAGGGAGTTCATTCCCACATTGGAAAAAGACAAAGTGCAGCCTTTAATGCTACTATAAATACCGGTGAGGACCTCCCGGTAAGGGGACGGACAATTCCTTAACTACTCTTGAGTTTTCTGCTTATCTGACAGTGTCTGACTTAAGCATCGGAGTGGCTTCCCTCGGTAAACCCGGGGACGCCCTTTGACGTGTTTGTTCTTTACACAGGAAAACTCGGGAGTACAAGGAAGTTCGCTATTTCTGGAACCGTGCAACCCGCTAAAGGGGCCACGAGCATCCCCGGAAACAATTGGTGCTCTCGTTGAGAGCCGAACTCAAGACCTCCCAAATACGTATTTCGAAGAACGATGGAAATGGCAGGAGAACAAGATCCAACTAGAAGGCTTAATTTCTCAGGGGATGATAACCCAGGGACCTCCGGGACCCAGTTTGGCCAAACAGATTTGGCATCAGCATTCGAACTCTTGAAAAAGGACTTTCTCGCTCAAAAGGAGCAATCTACTCGAGAACATGCCGAGTTAATAACGGTAAGGGAGCAGTTAGCGACTATCCAGGCCGAGCATGGGCTTCTTCAAGCAACCTTAACTCAAAGAGCGAATGCCATGGGGGCGTCAGCCAGACTTGCTGATATCATCACCCCAGAAGGGAATCCTCCGGGTTGTGGAAACCCGCTAACTTTTGACGGTGCATACATACCACCCGCTATTCTCCCAACCACTGCCCACCCTAACCCAAATCCACAAATGATCCATCTCTCCAATCCTTTGTTTAATCACAATCTTACAGGACCTCCTCCACCCCCAGAGCCGTTGTTAAATCAACCACTTCCCCCAGCAGATGCCCAGACCCAGCTGCTGTTACAGTTGACACAAACTGTGACCCAACTTGAGCAGCGGCTAAACTCGGGAACGGGACCACAACAATATCAACCCTTTATTACCCGTGCAAGCCCATTCTCCGCACGGGTTCAAGCAGACAAAAAGCCACCAGAAGCAAAGCCATTTAAGATTAAGAGATATGCCGGAATGGGGTGCCCGTATGCACACCTTGAGTTGTTCCAGTCTCAGTTGGATTCAACCCGGTTCACAGACGCCCAAGCATGCCATGCTTTCCAGGAAACACTCAGTGAGGAGGCATTGAGTTGGTTCCTCAAGTTACCGGCTTTGTCAATAGAGACCTATGGTCAGTTGACACAGAGGTTCCTGTCCCGGTTTATCCTGCTGTCAAGTGCCAACCGAAGCACCACTTCGTTATTCAAAGTCCAGCAAAGGGATGATGAAAGCTTGAAAATTTTTGTAACCCGTTGGCTGTCCACGACTTCCAAGTGTGGGCACTTGGACGAGTCAGTAGCATCAGAGGCGTTCTTACAGGCGCTCAAACCAACCCGCTTTGTGGTGGAGCTCAGGAAGCAGCGGTTCAGGTGCTACGACGATCTAATTAATGAAGTAACTCGGCAAGCTCAAGCCGAGTACGACACCTTCGGGGAACGCCGATCGAACACCGGGTTCACAAGCCAGCGAGCTGATGGATGGAAAAAGGAAGGGCAGCATAAGAGTGGCCAGGGATACTACGGCAAAAGTTCAAACAGACCAAGGGAGAAACCAAGAGAGGCTCCATACCTTCGTCATCCAACCCGGGAGGAAAAGAACACTTACATCCCTCGATATGAAGTGTTAACCAACTTGACTGCCTCCTATGAAGAAATTTGGAACCGCCATAGGAATGAAGTTCCCCCGGCTCCAAAAAGAAAGTTTCCCAAAAGGACAGGGCCGGACAACGGGCAACATTGTGCCTATCACAACGAGTCTGGCCACACAACCGACCGGTGCTTTTCTCTTCGGAACACCATTGAGTACATGATCCAGAACGGCAAGTTACAGCAGTATAAGTCACCAACCACAGGTGTCAACCTCATTGAAGTATATGGGGAGATAATGACGATTCACGGGGGTGGCACCCAAGGGGTGTCCGGTCACCGGGCCAAAAGACTCTGCCCAAGAGGCCCGGAATTTGAGATAATGCAGCTTCGTCAGGAATGCCGCAAGGAGCTGGTTCCTTGGGATACCGTGTCATTTTCTCAGTCTGAAGACACGCTGAAAGTGCATCACAATGATCCTTTCATTATCACTCTTCAGATTGACCACTGGAGAACTCGGAGGGTTCTAATAGACACGGGAGCCGCTGTCAGCGTCATGTTCAGCAGTTGCTATAAGGGGTTTAAACGAGGACGAGATAAGCTCTATAGGAACCACGAGCCATTGATCAGTTTTTCAGGAGAGACGACTCAACCGTTGGGGTCTGATCAACTAACGGTTACAGTTGGAACCGGGCACCAGTCCACAAGAATTGTAGTTCCCTTCATAATTGTGGACTGCCCATCCTCCTACAATGCCATACTCGGGAGAGATGCACTCTGGGGCCTACAAAGTTTTATAGCGGGTCACATGCTGCTTATGAAGGTGCCTACACCCGGGGGTTGGGTTACAATTCGCGGAGACCAAGAAGCCGCTGTCAGATGCAACGCGATAGCAACTCAGTCCCAGCACGAAATGTTTTCGGCCGGTTTTTCCTTGTCTCCATTTGACAAACCCGATGACCCCAGGGATGACCCGGATTCTTTGCCCATCAGCAAGACGGCACAAAAGAAGAGCCAGAAGTATCCTGCCAAGTTCCCCCGGCCAGCCCCAATTGAAGCAACAGAATGGATTCAGATTTCAGAAGAATACCCGGAGAGGAAGATTTGCATTGGCACAGGCCTTGACCCCGAGGTCAGAAACCGAATGGTTGAGCTGCTAACCCGGAAACAGAAGGTGTTCGCATGGTCATATGCAGACATGCCCGGGATTTCTCCAGACGTTATGACACATTCCCTCAATATTATCCCGGGTGTTAAACCGGTAAGACAGAAGCGTCGTGCATTTTGCGCAGAGAAGTACAAGGCCATTCAAGCAGAAGTTAAACGTCTTAAAGACATCGGGTTCATTGGAGATGCAACATACCCGGATTGGTTGGCCAATGTGGTGATGGTCAAGAAGGCAAACGGAAAGTGGAGGATGTGCGTCGACTACACAGATCTGAATAAGGCTTGCCCGAAGGATAGTTTTCCCCTTCCAAAGATTGATCAACTGGTGGATTCAACCGCGGGCCACCCCCAGTTGAGCTTTATAGATGCATACTCGGGATTTAACCAAGTTCCGATGAATCCCGCGGATCAACAGCACACATCTTTTACAACAGACAAGGGGATGTATTATTACAGAGTGATGCCTTTTGGACTCCGGAATGCAGGAGCCACGTTCCAGCGCCTCGTAGTGGGCATGTTTGCAAACCAACTCGGGGATACTATGGAGGTTTATATAGATGATATGCTGGTCAAAAGCCGGGAAACAAGCAAACACCCGGATGACTTGGAGACCGTCATCGACATTGCCTTGAGCAAGGGGATGAGGTTAAACCCGGAGAAGTGTGTGTTCGGTGTTTCAGGAGGAAAGTTTCTCGGGTTTATGGTCAGCGCTCGGGGAATTGAGGCAAACCCCGACAAAATTCAAGCCGTCTTGGCCATGCAACCGCCAAAAACCAGGAATGAAGTTCAGCAACTTACTGGCAGGCTGGTAGCCTTATCCCGGTTTATATCCAGGTTAACAGATAAATGTGCCCCCTTCTTCAAAATTCTCAAGAGTCAACACCGCGAGCGGATTACATGGCAGGAAGAGCACAATCAAGCTTTTGAAAAGTTGAAGGAATACTTGGCGTCAGTCCCTTCTTTATCCAGACCAAACCCTGGGGAAATACTCTATCTGTACCTGGCGGTGTCTCAAACAGCTGTCAGTTGTGCCTTGATAAGAAAGCCAGACTCTGAAGAACTGCCGGTCTACTATACTGGGAAAGGATTCAATGATCCTGAAACTCGTTATCCAGATATTGAAAAACTGGCCCTGGCCTTGGTTGTAGCAGCAAGGAAGTTAAGACCCTATTTTCAAGCACATTCCATCCATGTACTCACCAACCAACCGCTACGGCAGGTTCTGCAAAACCCGGCGACTTCGGGCAGACTGGTCAAATGGGCAATTGAGTTGGGGGAGCATGATTTGCACTTTAAACCGCGAACGGCAATCAAAGGGCAAGCAGCAGCAGACTTCATTGCCGAGTTAATCCCAGCAGATTCAACAGTTGCTGAAACTCTTCCTACACAAGCTGAACCGGAGAGTTGGCAAATATTTGTAGATGGATCAGTCAATCAGAGGCAATGTGGAGCAGGCATTACATTGGTAGACCCGGAGGGTAATATGTTTGACTATGCCTTACGCTTTAACTTCAAAGCATCAAACAACACGGCTGAGTACGAAGCCCTAATCAAAGGGCTCCAACTCGCTAAAGATATGGGCGCCCGGCATCTCCGCATACTAAGTGATTCACAGCTGGTAGTGCAGCAGGTTAACGGCGGATTTCAGGCAAAGGAAGCACATCTTTCGTCCTATCAAAAGTTAGCGGCTTTCTTGCTGGAGAAATTTGATAGCTTTGAGGTTACTCAGATACCGAGGCAGCAGAATGTGAGAGCAGATACCCTGGCTAGGATTGCAACAGGGGACGATTCCAATACCGAGTTTAAAAGCTTACTGGTCGAGACATTGGAGAAACCAAGCATCTCACTCTCCTTTTCTGAGATTTTCGCGGTAGAGGCAAACCCGCCACCATCTTGGATGGATGAGTTCATCAACTTCATCCGACATGGAACCCTACCTAAGGACCCGGTAGCGGCCAAACGACTACGGGTTCGAGCGGCGCGGTATAGTATCCGTGATGGGAAACTGTACAGACGAGGACAAACTTTTCCTGATTTGAAGTGTATTACACCCGAGGAAGGAGACCGGGTTTTGCAGTCGCTTCATAGCGGGGTATGTGGAAATCACTTTGGAGCCCGTAACCTGGCTTTCAAAACCCTAAGAATGGAATATTACTGGCCTTCTTTGGAACACGATGCCAGAATCGTCGTAGATTCCTGCCTTCAATGTCACCGATTTGCAAGCTTTCCACGTGCACCATCAGTCCCACTATCAGTAATAATTTCTCCATATCCATTTTGCATGTGGGGGATTGATTTCATCGGGCCTCTACCCACAGCTCCGGGACAGCTCAAACATGCCATTGTCTCAGTGGACTATAATTCCAAGTGGATAGAAGCTCAACCCCTGGCACGGATCACGACCGCAAATGTTAAGAAATTCCTTTGGAACAATGTCTTTTGCCGGTTTGGAATCCCGGAGACGTTTATCACAGATAACGGGACGCAGTTTGACAACGATGAGTTCCGGGAATTCTTACACTCTAATGGGACAAAGGTCCTATATGCCTCCCCTGCACACCCGCAGACTAATGGACAAACTGAAGCCGTTAACAAGCTCATCAAGCAAGTTCTGAAGAAGAAGCTGGAGGACGCAAAGGGTTTATGGGCTGAGAAACTTCCAGAGGTTTTGTGGGCACTAAGGACAACTCCAACAGAAGCCAATGGGGAGAGCCCATTTCTTATGACTTTTGGATCTGAAGCAGTGATCCCGGTAGAGATGGAAGTCCCGAGTGACCGGGTACAACTGTTTGACAGGGAAACCAACGATGAAGGCATCCGCCTTAACCTGGACCTCCTGGAGGAACGCCGGGAGCGTGCACATCTCCGAAATATCAACAAGAAGCAAAAGGTGGCTAAACACTACAATTCCCGGGTTATCAACCGCCCACTCAAACTCGGGGATTGGGTAATGAAGGAAGTTATCCCTAAGCCAACGGGGTTTAAAGCTCCATGGGAGGGTCCATATGAAATCGTTGAAGTCGTGGGCCCGGCAACGTTTTACATCCGGGGTACAGATGGAGTTACGCTTCCACGACCATGGAACGCCCAACATCTGCATCTCTTCCCCAAATAGGTACCGAGTTATCTATGAATGTCCAATTTTATTGTTTATGATGTTGTATATAAAGCCTTTCAGGCCCACAATGCATGAATTCCCCTACCGGGTTATGTTTTATTAAAGAGTTTGTTGAAGTGAATGCAGCCTTTAGCGGCCCTACTTGTATGCCTTAATCGCCAAGCTCCGATAATCTCCGATAATCTCCATGACTTGAAATATTGCAAGCCTTTCACGGCCTTATTTCATGGTCAAAACTCGCCAAGCTCCGATAATCTCCGATAATCTCCATGACATGAAATATTGCAAGCCTTTCACGGCCTTATTTCATGGTCAAAACTCGCCAAGCTCCGATAATCTCCGATAATCTCCATGACATGAAATATTGCAAGCCTTTCACGGCCTTGTTTCATGGTCAAAACTCGCCAAGCTCCGATAATCTCCGATAATCTCCATGACATGAAATATTGCAAGCCTTTCACGGCCTTGTTTCATGGTCAAAACTCGCCAAGCTCCGATAATCTCCGATAATCTCCATGACATGAAATATTGCAAGGCTTTCACGGCCTTATTTCATGATCAAAACTCGCCAAGCTCCGATAAGCTCCGATAATCTCCATGACATGAAATATTGCAAGGCTTTCACGGCCTTATTTCATGATCAAAACTCGCCAAGCTCCGATAAGCTCCGATAATCTCCATGACATGAAATATTGCAAGCCTTTCACGGCCTTATTTCATGATCAAAACTCGCCAAGCTCCGATAAGCTCTGATAATCTCCATGACATGAAATATTGCAAGCCTTTCACGGCCTTATTTCATGGTCAAAACTCGGCAAGCTCCGATAGATCTCTAATAATCTCTGGTAATCTCCATAACTTGAAATATTGCAAGCCTATCACGGCCTTGTTTCAGTCTTTGAAAGTCTTAACGAACCCATACAGCCCTAGCGGCATTATTTTTACTTACATGCTAAACCGGCATTATATGTGTAAATTATCACATTTGCATATTTTGCATCAGATTACCGTGTTGTTTGGCAAAGACGCCCTTGGAAGTCCTAACGGACCCGTAAAGCCTTACTGGCCCTATTTTCACTTTATAATGTTAACATGCCAACCCGGCACTATGTGTGAATTGTCAACACTTGCAGGTTATGCATCGGGTTGAAAGTCCTTATGAACCCATAAAGCCCTAGCGGGACTATTTTTATTTCCCATAAACCGGCATTATATGTGTGAATTTTCTCAACACTTGCAGGTTATGCATCGGGTTGGAATTCCTAACGGATCCATAAAGCTCTAGCGACCTTTAAAGCCTTAGCGACACTATCTTTATTCACATGGAAAACCGGCGTTATATGTACATTTTTGTACTTATCAGGTTACCGTGTTTCGGCACAGGAAGGATTGCGAGAAGGAAAAATTTTATTACTTCAAAAATATCGATTACAAAAAAGTAGCAAACCGCTACAGGTAGACTAATCTTACAGAAATGAAAAACATCCTAAGGCTCCGTTGACGACCCCCTACCCCCGCCAGTGCTAGAACCGCCACGACCTCCCCGGGGCTGTATGATGAACTGACCCCTACGCAGAGGTGGCCGGTTCCTAGGACCACCCAAAATCCCACCACGGGAAGCACCTCTCCCGGCTGCTGAAGAACGAACTGGGGGACTCCGAGCCGGGTTCGCAGGAGCCCTAGGGTTCGCAGCCACGGCAGGAGTCGACCGGGAGGTGCCTGCAGCCTCGTCGGGTCTAACATGACCTTGATGACCGTCATAACCCGCCTTGTCCAGCCAGCCTTGGCGAATCCCAGCGCTCACTATTTCGGCACGAGCCTCGGCCCTGGCCGACCGCAGCTTCAGGTCAAACTCTGCGCTCGCCAGAAACTCGGAGACCGCTAAGTCCTTGGCCCGGGAAACTGCCTGGAGCAAATCTCCTTTTTGTTGCTCCAGGGAGGTGACCTGTTGCTGCAGCCCCTGGTTTTGCTCGGTCAGCTGGGCTATCGCGGCGTCTTGAGCACACCGGTCCTCCCGGTGACCTTCGATAACATTCTCCAGTTCAGAGTTCTTGGCCACCAGGTCTGCTATGTGTTCTTCCGCCTCGGCCAACTTCGCACTCGACGCGATCGCTGATGCGCTTGCGAATTCCCGGACCCGAGCCAGGTTTTCTTCACTTGCCGTCACCTGGTCCCGGGCGGCCCGGAGATCATCCCTGAGGACTCTCTCTCGCTCGGGGATGCCTTCGGTTATGAGCCGGTCAGTCGCCAAGTACGACAACCTGACAGCCTACACAAATAAAACAACGGGTTAGTACAAGGAACCAAAAACAAAAAGATAACGAGTTACAGCAGAAGACTAACTTACCCGCATCAGCTTCTCCTGCGCCCTCCGGGCTACAGTCAACGGGTCCTCGTGCTCCAGGACATAGGAGTCAGCGGCGCAATTCTTCAAATCCGCTACCATCCTTTGGATGGCCGCGTCCGCCATTCCTGCACTCGCCAACTCCTCCATTATTTCAGTAGTGTCCCGCTGCTGCTTTCTCTCCCTCCTCTCCTTCCTCTCCTTCCTTCTCTTCCTCCTCTCGGACCTCCCCGAGCTGGATGCCTCCCGGGTACGCTTGCGAGAAGGCACGGGCTCCACTTCAAGAACCTCGTCACTCCCCTCACTCCCCTCCGGGTTCTCACTACCTATTTCCCTTTCCAACCCTCCAACCTCTTCACCCCCTTCGTCATCCTCCTCGGTAAATTCCTCCTCGCCCGGGAACACAGACGAAGGAACCGCGCTCACCACCGGTTCTTCAGTCTCATCGGCAAACGGTTCTGCAAATACCGGGTTGTCGTCCGCCTCCGAAGGATTCCCTTCAACCTCCTCTCCTTCCGGGTAGACTTCTGGCCCGAGAATCTCAGCCAAGTACGCGGGAACCTCGTTGTAGTAAGAGACGTCAACGTGGAACTGCCGAGTTTCCCCTTGCTCGGCGTCTGGGCGCAGAAAAGCCGCCTTCGATGTCAGGTCGATATCGTACGCCAGCCCCTCCGTGCCTTGCGCCCGGATCCCGGCCCATACAGCCTTGTCCTCGAACCCGTCGTATATTCCCGGGTTCTTTCGCTTCGTGAACTCCATCGGGAGAAGAGCTGCAACAAAAGATATAACCTGTTAGACCGGAGCATGTAAACAAAAATTGTAAAGGAAACGAGACAAACCTGGAAGCTCCATCAATCGGCAACGGCTGTACACATACAGCCTGCAAAGCCGGTACGAGCTCCGGTCATCTTGACCTCTGAAGGCCCATAGCATCCTCCGGATCCTCTTCTCCATCACCGGCTCCAGAGGAATGTCGGGAACATCTGCAAAACATACAATATAATTATAACCCGGGAAAGATAAAAGAAAGAAAAATCCGGAGAGAAAGGACTTACTCATCAGTGGCTGGAAGTCACCCGGTACTTGAAACGCGTGTCCCGGGTCTTGAAAGTTTCTTATCAAGAAACTTTTTTCCCTCCAGGTCCGGCTCACGGAGGTAGGCAGGTCCTCCACGATCTTCTTGAAGACCCCTTTGGACTTCAGTTGGATGGTCCCACTGAAACCCGCCTTCCGGGAGTACTCGGCCCGGTACATGGCGTGTAATTCGTGGTAGCTCGGCATCTGCTACTTCAACACCTTGTACATCACGCACAATCCTAGCAGCTGCCTCCACATATTCGGGCCAACTTGCCCGATGGCGAAGTTGCTCGCAGCCAGGAGATACTGCACCTCCACCTTTAGCGGGAGTGACAGACCGCAACGTAGCTGGTACTCGTGGCATAGCGTCCACCCATCCCCGGGAGCGAAGAACTGATCCTCGGGTTCTAAAGTCCGAATTTCAACAGACTCGGGAATCTTCCAATTGCTCCTTAGCTCCACAATCTCCTCCGCGGTCAGCGAGTACCCGGGAGGGTCAAGAGCGGTACCATCAGTGAAGGTAACTGAGGCAAACTCGGGGACATGAGCATCCATTGCGGGGTTTGTCATCTGCAAAACAAGAAACACGGGGACATCGTCAAAAACCCAGATAACCCCGGCGACCACAACGATAAACGCACACACTAACGCAGCAACCCAGTTTGGATCCCAGAAAAAAGTACACAATATCGACCCAAAACACTCAAAAACATCGGAACAGAGAACAGTACCTTACTTGTAAGGGTTTGAAAGGATTTGGATGTCGATTTACGTTTGGAAATCCAACAAGCACAGCGACAACAGAGGACGAGAGCAAAAGCACGAAAAAGTTTTCGATTTCGAAGGTACGACAAAACTGTCACCCTCAACCCCTATTTATACAGTTAAGAGACGTACACTGAAGGGACGTTTGAGAGACGTACACTGAAAGGACGTTTCGGTTTTTCGAGAAAATCGACACGTGTCGCGCATGCCGCGTCCCAAAACCGAAAAACTTTTCTGTTTCCCCCACTTTAAAACTGAAAACTTTTCGTTTTCCCCCACTTCAAACCGAAAACTTTTCATTTTCCCCCACTACAACACGGAGACGTCATTTTCAGTTCCCATAGTCAACGTATCTGCGGGGCACCCTTGCGTACGGACTTGGGGGACTGGGTACACCGGGTCTGGATGATACCCTTGTAACCCGGTAAAGAAATGGTTTCAAGTCCCCACCCAAGCGTACCCCTTGACTGAGGACTTGGGGGACTTGTTTATATGTGGAACCTAATATTTCTCCTTTACCGGGTTACAATTCAAGAAATAACACCAAGTGTGGTCAATTATTAAATATACATCGTTTATTATGCTTGAAGTACTGTTTACAGGGCCAAAGGCCAGTCAGACTTGAGAAGCCACTCTGGGTCCTTTGTCAGGGCCCAGTTCATTGTAAGTTTGAGGCAAAGCAAGGGAGTTCATTCCCACATTGGAAAAAGACAAAGTGCAGCCTTTAATGCTACTATAAATACCGGTGAGGACCTCCCGGTAAGGGGACGGACAATTCCTTAACTACTCTTGAGTTTTCTGCTTATCTGACAGTGTCTGACTTAAGCATCGGAGTGGCTTCCCTCGGTAAACCCGGGGACGCCCTTTGACGTGTTTGTTCTTTACACAGGAAAACTCGGGAGTACAAGGAAGTTCGCTATTTCTGGAACCGTGCAACCCGCTAAAGGGGCCACGAGCATCCCCGGAAACAAAATCATTCCCTAGTGTCCCCGGTTAGAACGATCCCTACTTACTTAAGCTACAATGATAGGGTTTTTAATTGCAGGTTGTTAACAAATGACCTCGTCACTTCTCATAAGTGATATCTGAGGCAAAGGTAGTGAGTCGCCTGAAGAAATGTTCCAATGGCCCATCAGCTAATGCTCCCTCATTCCCTGCCAATGGAGGATTGGAGGGATTGGGAGGATTTTCCCTACGGGCTCGACTACGACCACGATACATAGTTACCTGAGGAAGAAAACATTTAGCACCATGAATAACATCAGTACTAGGATAACTACTACAAGTACTTAAGGAATACCTAGTATCTCATGCATAAAATGCTAATGGTCTGCCATGGTCAGACCATCACTCTATAGATACTAAATACTCTTAAGCACCGATAGTAGTATGAAAGAATCGGATAACCTAATGCTCTGATACCAACTGTCAGGACCCATCCCGAGTTAAACCTCTTTAACTCGAAGTAAGTCATGCGGGGACCACCTCCCAAAGAAGATTCTGCCGAAATTTCGACATAGTCTCCCTTGAAAATTGGACAACCCTTAACCTGCAATAACCCAAAATACACTTCTAAAACCAAAATCCATCCGAAATCTCCTGGAGCTATCCTGCTCCCAATAACCAACAACCTCCACAAGATACACATCTAAATAAATTCAACAAATAGTTCAACAACACCCAATTTAAGTGATACATAGGGTTCCAAATCCCTAAGAGTTCACCAACAAATAAAACTACTCGATGTGTATCAGAGCGTCTAAGATTAAATAAAAACATAGAAAGATTACAAGTATGTCAACCCGGAACCTACTGATAGTTCGAAAAATGGCGGTAACTATGCTTGGCCTCCTCGTAGACTAGTCGGGTCGAGCACTGCAATCTAGGCATTTAAAACAAAGGGCCCAGGGGAGAAACATTGAAAACTGTCAGGGTGAGTGGACAAAAATAAAATATAAAAGCTCAATTTCCGTTAATGCTCTCCCTCAGAGTTTTCCTAAGAAAATCCGCATGCAAACAAATCATAGACAATAAATAATTAAATCATAAATAATTCCCTTGGCTCAAACATAAATAATTTAAATGTGGGGTGTTAACCTCATCCACGAGAAAATCGACCTGCTCTACCACGAGAGGGTCCATTGACCAACTCATCGGAGAGGGTCCCATGACCCGCTCTATTCGGGAGGGTCCAACCGACCAGCTACCACCGAAGAGGGTCCTGACATGCTCTATCCGGGAGGGTCATACTGACCAGCTACCACCGAAGAGGGCCAGACCAGCTACTATCCAGAGATGGTACCCGCTCCATCTGGAGAGGGTCCATGCAAGCATGCAATATATATATATATATATATATATATATATATATATATATATATATATATCCTTATCCTTTAAAATCCTTTAAAAACCTTTAAAACCTCGTGGGAAAAATAAATCGAAAACCAAGTCAAATCTCTCTGACTTTACCCCAAATACATTGGATTTAAAAACCTTTCCAGGAACCCAAAACCGGTTCTCTGCCTTTACTTTAAAACCCTTTAAATCTAAGAGCCAAGTTTCCCCTTTTTAAAACATCCCCCTCCATAATCCCAAAACATTGATAACAATTAAAATCATAATCCGGTAAAATCCTTTAAAAACCCCGGGAAAGGTAGGAACCTCTTTCCCGGCTCATTTATCTTTAAAAAGTAAAATCCTTATTTTTCCCAAAATCATCGTAAAACATAAAATGGAGGAAATCATATAAATAAAGGAGAAAACAAATAAAGTCTATGGCATGCAATTTAATTTAAAAACAAAGTCCACTCACAGATGTCGCTAGGTCTGTCGGCTACCAGAAGGCTGTTCAGCTCGAGCTCCCCCACGTCCTGTTCAAAACATACAAACAGATCTTAAACCCATAATTAAAGTAAGGGCAACAACAACTACAATCTCTACCCTTAACGTTCATCCTTAACCAACTCTCGAAAAGCGTGGGGAGTCGGCCTCTAATACCCCATTAGCGTACGAACTCTTAATTACGCTTTCACGCCTAGCCAGTTCTCCCTAAACGACCGGTTATCCTTTAATTACCTAATTAATAACCTAAACCTTCCAAAAATACTAAACACGACAAATAAAATCCCCAAAAATTAGAAACCGTCCTTCAATGGCTTCCTCTTAATTTTCACAATTTAATGGGCAGGAAAACCGCCCAAAAAGTGGCGGCCGCCGGCAGAGAATTCCGGCCAAAACTCCGGCAAACTCCGATCACCACCAAATTTCACCGGCAGCTTCGTCTCGTCAATTGGAACCACTTCCTAGTTCAACTCGAAGGCCAATTCGGCCTCTAACTAGGTCAATCGACAAGAAATTCAAAAACCCGAAATAAAAATCAACCCAAACTTCAAATCCTCAATTCTCCCTACACACTTCAAATCTAGCTACCAATGTACTCCTCAAACCCATCAAAACCATGTAAAGAACTCACCGGGAGGTGGCCTGAGGAGGGAGAAATCCGGTGTCGATGAACAGTGTTCAGGCCGCCCCTTCTCGCCGTGATTTCTCTCTAACGGCGGCGACTTAGCTCCGATGACCACCACCAACTTGAAGGTGGCACAGCATGCTTCAATTTGGTACTTAGCACGCGCCCTAACTCCACCGGACGGAGGAGAAATCCGGCGTTGAAAATCCGGCGAAAAAATCGGGTTTTTCGGAGGAAATTCGATGTGAACAGTACTTTTCCAATTTTTGACTTTTCACCGTTTCACCCCAGTAACTCACTATATATAGGTTTTTCACCAAATAGTAACTTTTGTTTTTTGACCATAACTTCTTCATGCGGTCTCCGATTTAAGCGTGCTACGTGTCCACGAACTCGTAACGACGCCCTCTACAACTTTCATGAAGAAAGTTTTCCCAAATTCCTGACTTAACGAAAAGTCAACTTTTTGACCTCTCACGGTAAAACGGTTACTACGAAATGGTTAAAGACCAAAGTAACTTGGGTAGTAACCGACCGTAAATGGATTCTAGAACCGGGATGTGACATTCTCCCATATAAAACCAACCCCCACCCCACAAAAATGAACCTCTTTTTCTCTCTCTGAAATTCTCTTCCCCAAATTCGATCATCACAACAATTCTAGAAATTTCTTAGTAGATATGCCTGCGTGGTGGGGAAGGAAGTCAAGCAAGACAACCAAGACTAGCCCGCTTGAGAAGTCAAAGAAGAAGTAATTCGTCGACAACAACGCCTTGAGGACAACAATGGCGGCATCACCTTAAGGACAACAACGGCGGCATCGCCTCAACGATGATGAAGGCGACAGCACTTCGTGGACGGCGAATGAGTTAGCACCTTAAGGAGGATGACGTCGAGCCTCGAAGATGACGACGAAGCTTCCATATTCTGAAATGGACCACATTTCATCACTCTTTCAAATTCAATTTTGGGGCTTAGGGTAAGGTTTTGCTTCGTTTTTAGCCAATTTGCGGCACGAGCTGTTCGAAATTACATCAATGAGGAGATCGAAAGGTATATAATTTTGCTGCTACTATTATGTCATTTGTGAATTCTCTTGCTGCTACTGTCTCTCTCTTCTTTCTCTCTCTCTTTATGAGCATCGTTGGTGGTGGTAATGGTGGTTTATGGATTAGGATTGTGGATGGGTGGTGTAATTATGCTTAGGAATTGACAGTAGCAGTGGGCTAGTAGCAGCGCTCTATCAGAGTTGGTAGTAGTAGCACATATGATTGATTGTGTGCTGCTACTACACTTTTGATTTAAGCGACAGTAGCAGCTTGATATGATTGATGGTGTGATGTTACTGTACCGTTGTGCTGCGTAGGGCTTGCTGCTACTGCGCGTTAGTGATGTAGGCTGTGCGGGTGGTGATGCGGGCTGCTATTATGCGGCGGTGATGCGTAGTGCTATTGCACGGTGGTAGTAGCAATGCACCTGTAGCAGAGTCGGGCAGTAGCAGTGCGACAACATCAAAGAATTTGCATAAAAAATTGGAATAGTGCTGGCAGTAGCACCTTCCGACCTGACAATAGCACCTTTAAACTCGGCAGTAGCAACACGCCACGTCAGCATCTAAGAATTACCGAAAAAATTGCAATAGCACCAGTAGTAGCACCCTTCAACTCGACAGTATCACTTTTCAACTTGGGCAGTAGCACCTTTCAATTCGACAGTAGTAGCGTGTCACGTCAGCAGAGAAATTGAATATGTAGTAAAAAGTAATTTGGTAAATTAAATAATGACAAATGACATGTGGACATCAATTTGTCCTAAATAAATGTCATTAAGGGTAATTTGGTAAAATATATAGTGACAAATAACATGTGGACATCAACTTGTCCTAATTTGTTAATTTGTGTCCTTAAAAATGTAAGATATTGTCCAAATGGTGTATTTATAAATTGATATTTGGTTGATAACTAAATTGTAATTTATTAAAAATAAAAGGAGGTAAAACAGTAATGAAGCAAATTAAAACAAAAAAAAAAGATAAAGGATAATTTTTTTTAATTTTCAAAATGTTTTAAACATTGGTCTTATTGATTTTTTAAAAATGTTGAAATACTTGGCTTCAAATGTGGCTCACCGCAGACATGTTTGCAGATCAAAAACGATGACATGTTTGGAGTTGAAGCCCTTGTGCTTCAAAGTTCAAACTTTGATTAACCAATTTAGCTCCCCCTTGCTAGCTTTGTCTTTTTATATTAATGTGGTAGAAATAGATTTGTGTATTCTCATTATTCCTTCCATGAAAGCAGCAACTTATTCTACTTCAATTGGGTGGGGGAAATGATGAATGTACATACCTGTTATCTCTTGTTCTCATTATTTCTTCTATTTCATATTTCATTCTCTTCAATATTTCTTTTCTACATTGACAAGCCAATTGGAGCCGAGGAGAAATATATGGGCAAAAAGTACAAAAACAAAATTCTGTCATTTATAACTGAATGAACAAATCTACATGAAACAGGGGATGCGAACATAACTGCACTCGCCAAAAAAAATACTAAAACCACAGCTTGTTATACATGCAGGATTCCAGAGGAACGGTAGTTTTTTTGGCCAGAAAGTGGTCATCTGCTAGCCTTAAGCAGCAGGGGCATGGATCAGAATTATCGCATGTTCGCATTGGTTTGGTGGTACTACTACTGACTGCAGAAGTCCCGTCCATTTCTGAAAAGTGAACAGGCGCTCCAAAAGTTTAGTCCAAAAGTACTCATTAATTTGTACAAATTAAACTAAATTAAATTAAAAAAAATCCGATTCATTTACTCCTGATTTTCCATGGCAAATGATCTGGCTCAAAATTGCTAATTTACTGGTAAAAGCAACAGAGCATTTGGTATGTATTTTATTATGTAGAATGTCTGAAATTGTACACTGGTCAACAAAAAATAATTTCTTTAAATAATATTTTGGATAAAATGGCTGTCATATTAAAGAACCCATTTGGCTATCAATAAATGGCAATAAACTGTCTTCCATTGAAAAAAAACAATAAAATGTCCAGTAGCCAAGTCTGGTTCTATATCTCATGTTTTGCTTTCAGAACTAATACAATCTCATATTTGCAGGTAGACAAATAGATTGACAAGAAATAGGCTTCATGATCTGAAGCGATCTATATCAAAAGTGAGGGAAGAAATAAAAGGAATGCTCTCTTTATGTAGCAGTTCAAGTGGCAGACAAAGATTACAAAATCAAGAATAACTAATCGGACTCTTTAATATTACTCTTGCATATTCAAAACATAATGATATATGTAGAAACATTGAAGAATAGGATGTCGCCAAAACTTACATAGCAGATTAAAATTACATGAAGTGTAGCCAAAACTTCAATCTCGTCTTTATTTCTTTGTTTTATACAATCTGAACATATATCATTATTTCTGTTGCTATATGTGCATTTAAGAAAATATATACAAAAGCTACACTAATCTAGTTCAACCACCAACACAATAGCATTTGAATTGTCCCCAGCGTTTCTAACGATAAAACATATTAACAAACACACAATTCACAAATACTCCCAAAGAACTCAAAGCAGCTCGCTCAAAACACTTCAATTGTTTGTCTATTTTGTGTTTTCTTTTTAATCTCAAGTTCTCAACTTCAATCATTATTTCAGTTGATAGATGCATCCAAGAAAATACATACAAAGCTGCACAAGCCTACTTCAACCCTACAAACCACCACAGTAACATTTGTATAGTCCCTAGTGTTTCTAAATTACACAGATAAATCATATATCTAGACAAGCATATAATTCACACATGCTCTCAGAGACCCAAAAATTCAAAAGAATGCAAGAAAACAGAACTAGGATTCATAGCAAGCCTATGCCGTGCAACCACACATTAACATATCTGGGGAAACAAGCAATATGATTAGCTAACCAACCTTACTTGATGATACTGTTATCGCCATAAGAACTAACACATTCCTTCAACAGTCAATACAGAAACAACTAACTGGCATATCCTAGCAGCAAGCTTATGCATATAGCTTGATTTCAGGAAATATACTGTACTAAATCGTAGGCCTATAATATTGAACATAAAAAGAAACAAGCACCATAATATAATAGCCAGCTAACCATGATTCCGAAATATATGTTACTCTATACATGCATTCAAGAGTGGTATATGTCATAGAGGAATACCTATATGGAATGTCATTGTTGACTTCCAGACCCTTTGCTCACTTGACTACCCAATTGCTGCTGCTGTTGTTGCTGCTGTAATTGGAGAAGAAGATTAGCAGCAAATTGAAGCGTTGACTGATAGCGATGATTTTTGTCCGCCTCGCCCTCTGAGGTACTCTGTCCTGCACCTTGAAGTGCAGAATGAAGCTGCTGCATCTGATTTGGGAATTCTGGGTTAACTTTGTTGGGCCCAAATGGCACAATGGTCTGATCAGACTGCAAATTACCACCAGAGGCCATATAACTACTGACAGGCGGAGCTTCAGCCAAATAACTTTGATGACTGGGAAGCGAGGATCCAGTAATCTGTCCACCTTGACAAGGTGCCATAAAACTACTCAAGGGCCTAGATGAACTTGCAGCCTGTGGCAGAGGCAGACTGGCAGAAGAATCTGGTATTTGGGTGCTACCAAGGACCAGTGGGGCAGAGTGGTAATTTGAGGTATTTGAACCGGATGGATAAGTAGGCTGGTACTGTGGAAGACTTTGTTCTTGTGGAGTGAACTGACTACCTAAATGTTGCAATGCATGACCAGTGTGATCAGAAATTTGTTGATCTTGTTTCCATCCAGGAACTGAGGGCCTAACTGCTGACCTTGTTTCCCATGCCGATAGCTTCGGAACTTCTGGCAAAGGCGGCTGTGCATTTCCAGGCAGCAACGTCGCCAGAGAGCCAATAAGTTCAGGTGTTAATAATGGAAGTCCAGCCTGTGATACTGCAGCAATATTACCATATTTAGAGGAATAATCTTGGTTTACTGACTGCACCATAGAGGAATCACTAGTAGGAGGATACAGTGGTTTTGAAGAAAGCTTTGAGTCCTCACTTGAAACCCTGTTATAATATTCTATGGGAAAACCATATTCATCCTTCGGTGGAATGCCATACTCGGCATGTGTAAGTGGAATCTGCTGTTTATCTATATATTGTGAAGATTCAATGGGTAGATGTGACGGTTGCTGAATGGAAGCAGCAGTAGGATCTTGTTCTGGAAACTTGAGAACCACACCATACAGACGTTCGGGACCTGCAACTTTCAGAACATTTTTCAAGAAGTCTGAAGGGGGTACCAAAAATAATGTCATCCCGTCATCAAACTTTGCAACACCAGCACGGTTTTTCGCACCTAAATACTGGAGGAATTCAGTGTAGGAAGCAAAATCATCCTCACTGTCTGGTAAGAAGAACACAACGTCGAATGCAATGGCCTCAGCAAAGTGTTTTGTCAGCATATCCAATCCAGTTCTAGCTGAACAGTTAACAATTTCAGGACTGCAAAACAAAAACAATAACGTTTTATGCTAACACAAAGATTGTGGGCAGTACTTGGAAATGACCAAATTGAATTCCAAGCCAAGGAAACATAGGAAAGATAAAGTAGTTCAAAATCATAGAACCAGGAAACAAGGACATAATAACAAAAAAGCAGTGTTGCATGTCTATAACTCAAGTAAAGTGATTAAGTTATTTGTACTTGAGTGCTTTTCAAGTTGTATCACCGGGCCAGCAGGAAGATTTGGTAAGGCATTAAATTTATTACAATGCGTAGTTGCGAGAAAACAGAATGGAGAACAGACAAAAGGAAGGAAATAAAACAGAAAAGGGCTATTAAAAAAACGGAAATGGGAGTGTACTCACATCTCAATTCTTATCCCCTTGCCTACAGGGACACAGCGAGCTCGACAAATGGGTGTCCCACCCTTGGCAATAACGCCACGCCAGATGTAATCGGCATCAGGAGGCCTATGACCTCCAACTATGCCCCTGACACCCGGTGGGCTAAGGCGGCTCTTCTTGGAATTTCCATCTTGATAATACAGCACATCATCAAATCTACCTGGAGGTAGAGAACCTAAGGACCTCATTGGAACGTCATTTGGTCCAAGAAAGTTACCACTTGGACTTTGTGGTAGAGCTCCAGGCCCCAAGTTGCTCATTGAATGTTCATTAAATAAATGCATATCAGGTCCAGGAGTAAACCATTTACCACCTCCTGGTTGGTATGATCCAGCTGGTGGCAGATCACTGGTTGAAAACATAATTGTAATCCGAGGATCATTGAAAAGCTTGCCTTCTAAACCCTCCTTGGCACGCCGAGCTTCATCTACGCTCCTGAATTCGACAAATGAATAGTGCCTTGAAGGGAAACTTTTAATCCTCTCAATCTCACCAAACAAAATCATGGCATTGTGGAGCATTTGTTCATCAATTACAACAGAAGGAGGGTACCCAACCCACAGAACAGAGCTGCTTGGTTGGCCAGAAATTTGAGCATAAGGCTGCAACATGAATTGGCACAATTACTACTTGAAAAACTATCACAAAAGTAGAATAAACGGAGTCCCATCTGCTACCAAGCAAGTGTAACCAAAAAACCATAAATGATTTAAGGTAAGATGCAACACCTGCCACATAATCACCTAACAAAAAATTCTAACAAAGAAGCTTCAAACATGAAAAAAAAACATACTATAAGCTTATCTAACAGTAAACAACACTCTTTCAGCAGCTATCAAGTATTCACCTGTTTTCTTTTAAGACCAGAATAAGAATCAGCAGCAGGCCCCATGATACCTCTAACAAGAAACTGTCCATCTCGGTACTCAGACAACTGTCCATCTCGGTACTCAGACAACTGTTCCTGTTTAGGTGAACAAAGGGAACACAATATATATTGTGAACAAATGAATTAGTGTCATCTATTCTCAATATAGAACCTTATAAGCAACTGAAGCATTCACATAGAGCTATTACAATACACGTGCAAACATGCAGTAACATGTATTCGACCCCTCCAAATTGACATTAAAATATGCCATTTACAGGATGATTTGTTGTCAAGGACACAAGTTCTATGTTTCTCAACAACAAAAATGGTATGTTTGCATTTGACATTCAAATTTTATCTAGATAAGTACACTTATGTTCATGTAAATCCAGTTGTAAGAAGTTGATCAATGTTTAATTCCATAACAATTGCATAACACCTCCAAAATATTACACTCAGTCCTCAAAGTAGATCCGGTTTTTTTAATACGTTCAAATAGTTTCCATACACCATGTCCCTGGACACCGAACAAAATTAAAGAAAGGATGTCCTCTTAAGTCTACGGTCAGCACCAGTTTTCACTTGAATAGAGATCCTCTAACATACTCCTATTGATATTTTAACATAGGATGATATGTCTATACAATTAGCCTATTACTACAAAACACAAGATGGATGTCTGCTTCTTTAACTAAAGAAATGATTAAAATTATAATTATATATATATATATATCATGCTAAACAATAAATAACAAGCCCTACCCTTCTTGAGCCCGAAGGTTGTGATCGAAGAAAATCCACATGTATTTGCATCTGGTCACCACCCAATCGCTTCCCATTCATATTTCTCATTGCTTCAGAAGCATCCTCCAATCTGCAATATTCAAGACATGCAGTATTCCGGTCTCTAAGGAACTTAAAGTCCTCCAATTTTCCAAACTTGAGAAATTCTTCTTCTAATTCTTCCTTTGACACAGATGGGCTAATTCCACCAACCCATAGCTTCTTAGATGGTTTTGCCTGAAATTAAAGACAGAGTTAATTTGTAAGGACAAACATAGAGTTTAAGATCTCAGGCCAAGGAAATATGTGAAAGACGTGACACACAGGATTGGGCATTATTAATAAGTTAATACGTATAGGAGAAACAATATACAGAAAAATATAAAGTAGAGCAAGAGAGAAAGCACATGTATTACAATTACATGCCTAATACTCTATGAGTAACCTAGACCTAGAATGAGAAAAGATAGAATCCAATTGGCTAAATTGTCTCCAATTTGACCTTTTTGCATCATAATCTTTGGGAGGGAGGGAATGGGTAAGTTGGTTGTTTTTTGAGGGTGATTGCACTCTTTTTAAGGTGAGGTTAACATTGGTGGAGAAAGCTCTTCTCTTCTTAATATGAAGTGCAAAAGAACAGGGATGTCCTTGCTGTTACTACATGTTTCTAATTCACGAAGAATAAAATGGTTAAAGCCTAAATCACAATAGAATGTATACAAACTGATGATATATTTGATTTTTAAAATAAAAACAACGTTGGAATAGTAAATGAAGCCACATGATATGGAAATGGAAAGGGTTCTCTCTCCTACACGTCCACATGATATGGAAATGGAAAGGGTTCTCTCTCCTACACGTCTGTTACTCATGACCTGGAAGGCAAAAACAGTACACTTCTGCTGCAGTGGTAATTCGTAAGCCTAAAACCCGCACAATGGCCATACACAGTAAATTGCTAGTGCAAATAAATTGATGCAGGGCACCACAAACTGAAGGTTTCTGTCTTGCGGCTGATTCAGGGCTAAAGTACTTGAGAGCGGAAGTTCTCAACGAAAACAAGAGATTAAAGCAAGAGATTCTTGTTGTAGGACTAAACTGGAACTAATGTTTTGAGTTCTAGGGCTGAATCCCAAAGGAACTCTATAATTATTTTTCTATTCGATATAACAAAGCTGCTAAAAACTATTACAATACCCATATTTATATGGTTTATAATAATTGGAGAACAAGTAGGCTGAAGCTAAAAGGAAAGCTAATTAAATGTAAATCCTAATAATTATAAGATTACGAAATATCAAAGATTATGAATCCATAATAAAATGTGCTCTTGTGTCACGCCCTTGGTTGGAAAAGAATTCGTCCTCGAATTTGCACTATTGATTAAAGAAAATCCAGAATAAATCTTCCACTACTTCAAATCTTCTATTGACATATTAGGTTGCAATTGAATTCTTCCTTTCCAAATAAATAGATATTTGGAATAAATGTTTGATCCCGGTCCAATATGATTTCTCTTCAACCTTAATCTCGCAGTTCCAAAATTTCCTCCACCACTTGATAAGATTAACTACAGCTTTGGGAATCTGCATAATGAAGGCATCAACTCCAAGAAAATAAATAAAATGATGATCAATATCCTTCCTCAATGCCTTAATCGAATCCTTAATGTCGTATTCATCTTCTTCCATACCATGAATAACCACAACAAGCCTCCCAAAAGCAATCATCATAAATTAGTGGCTTACTAAAATCCACAATACCATTTTTTCTTTTTTCTGAATTAATATTGACTGAAAAATTAAATATAGAATTTGAACCTTCATAGTAGAAATTATTTGGTTACAAGGCGCAAACCAACCGCTCTTCCAATCCATTGAGATTAGGGCGTTCTCCTTCTCCAGCAACATCATGAACAGAGTTGTCAACATCCAGATCATCCTCAGGGTTACCTTCCAGTTCGCCCTCCGAGGGGTTAGGGTAGCCATCCGGGGCTCCCCTGTGCTCCTGACCATGAATAGTTTGTACTTCCCTTGTCAGGTCTTCAATCATACGGCGCATCTCAGCCATCTCTGTTTGTTGATCATTCAAAGCTACTCTTCCACGTCCAACCGTCTTGCAAGCCCAGAGCACTGCTCTGATACCAGCTGATGCAGGGCAGAAACTGAAGGTTTCTGCCTTGCAGCTGATTCAGGGCTAAAGTACGTGAGAGCGGAAGTTCTCAACGAAAACAAGAGATTAAAGCAAAAAAATTCTTGTTGTATGACTAAACTGAAACGAATGTTTTGAGTTCTAGGGCTGAATCCTAAAGGAACTCTATAATATATTTTCTATTCAATATAACAAAGCTGCTAAAACTGTTACAATACCCATATTTATATGGTTTATAGTACTTGGAGAACAAGTAGGCTGAAGCTAAAAGGAAAGCTAATTAAATGTAAATCCTAATAATTATAAGACGAAGAAATATCAAAGATTATGAATCAATAATAAAATATGCTCCTGCGTCATAGCTAGCCAGAATGAAAGACTAGCTAAAAGATTACAATGTGATTCTGTAAGCATGCATACAAACTTGCAATAGATATATATCAAAGGAAAGGCATCCAGATCTCTAATAGGATTGTTTCTCTTGTCCGACGTGAATGATATATAAATTTGTCCTAGTAAAGATAATAATAATAATAATAATAATAATAATAATAATAATAATAATAATAATTGACGCTTAAATTAATTAGACAACTAAATTCATCTTAGAATCTCCCAATCGTGTAATGAAAACAATTTCCCCTTCCTAGCTACATTTCTACCTTCCCTTGGCAAGGAAATCAATTTCATCTCCGTGTCCTTCCAGTAAGAAGATAAAAATACAAGTAACAAAAATAAAACTGTAGTTTTTCTTAAGTTTCATCCTGATTATGCAAGCGAATGAAAGTTTTCTTCCAATGCATGCCTCTGCCAGAGGCATTATAAGAGTGACTTGTTTAGGAGCTTTTTGTTTGTTGCAAGAGACAGAATGGAGAAACTTTAGTCCTTGCGCAGTTAATGAACACAAAGGTTTGGTTCAAGAATATTTGCTCTCCATTATGAGCTCAAAACCTTGGGAATTAATCAATCTCCAATCTAATTTCAGGCATTATTGGGTACTGTAATCGACCTACAGCATATAAGTCGAACCTTGGGAATTAATCAATCTCCAATATAATTTCAGGCATTATTGGGTACTGTAATGAACCTACAGAATATAAGTCGAACGTGGAATATACTGGAAATAGAGGTTACCTATTCAAAATTGCATATACATGAACAGGCATAAAATTGTGGAATTTTCAGATCCCTTTGTTGTGTTGTGTGGTCCTAAAATGTTGAGATATGATTATACCAGTTAGGTAGCGAGTACAAGTTGCTTAAGTTGAAGTAGAAGAGAAACACGCCTTGCTTCTAAACACTCACTAACATTGGTGCTCGACAAATTTGTCATCAGGTCCTATTTAGATGTTTTGTCCAGTAGTATATTGTTCAACGAATGTCACCAACAGGCTAGCTACTCCCCATCTACAAATCACATCAGATTAAGCGAGGCTCAAGTTTAACAGTCTAAACACCTCCAAATTCTCATTGATCTGTTGTGGTTGAAGGAAGGGAACCATGGACGTTTGAATAAGCGAGATTGGGAAATCTATGAGGCGGGTTAAGAGTTTTGACCCCACGAATGTCCCTCTATCGATTTAAACAAATATTCTGGTTTTTTGCTAGAGGCTTTGTTCCCCTAAAGAAATTTGCATATGCAACGTTCAAGATTCAACATAGGTTTTTGTGTTAGAGGCTGGTTCCCCTACAGAAATTCACATATCATTCCATTGATCCCAATTGTTTACAAAAAGATCATCTTATCCACACCCAAAAACGGAATCTAAAGGATTGAAACGAAAACAATAAATGGCACCGATTCTTGTCTAATAATTTCTAAACCTCCTAAAAGTCAAAGCCTGTGTATAGAGTAATTGAACAACAAGAACAGTAGGCAATCAGTTAAGAACAGATAATAGTATTGGAATCCAAACTTGTTTGTTCCAAAAATTCACACAAAGATTCGATAATGTACAGAAATAAAAAGAGAAGAATCAATAATACGAACCGGTCGAGCAAATTCGATCTTAATGGGCAGACCTCGAACCGGAGTGCCCTGCAAAGCGTCTTTGGCCGCCGCAGCCTCCTCCTTGCGTTTGAACAACACGAAGGCGTAGCTGCGCGTCGAGTATGACGTCACGCCGTCCAAGGCTCCGTATTGGGAGAACAGGTCGTACAGATCGGAGTCGGTGACGTCCCTCCCGATGTTCCCGACCCACAGATTGTTCGACATCGCTCTTCCTTCGTCTCCGCCGCCTTGCTTTCCCGGCTTCGGCGCGGCCGGCGCCATCTCCGTCACACCGAATGGAAACCCTATCGGTAATCGATTGCTGGGGCTAGGGTTAGGGGTAGGATTGGAAAATTAAGAGAAATATTCGAAATCGAAACTCTGCGAAATCGATCGAACGGGGAATGCAGAGCATGCGATGGCGGAGGGAGTTGTGTGAAGAAGAAAGGGAGTGTTTCCAAGGGGTTTTATTTTGTTTTTGTTTCGTAGGGCCCACACGAAAGAAAAAGGTTAAAAGAAGAAAAAATGGTTTTCTTTTCTTGGACAAAACTAAAACCAAAGGGAAACAAACGGAAACTTCTAATGGACAGTGAATTCGTTAGACGTTTTTCGATCCATAAGTTTAAATTTTATCGGGCTCATATGATAACATCATAGTCATCCAATTTAATTAAATTCAAAAATTAAACTGAAATGAGTGATTATATATAATGTTGTTACCCATGCTACGTCAACTTGGTAAAATTTCACTCAGTAGACTGAAGAATTTCTAGTGAATTCATAGTCTTGGTCTACATTTTTGCATTCAGGCTGGGTTCATGAGAATTGATGTGGACAATGATGCTCAGTGTGTAGTCGCAGCTCTAGAAACGTTCAGAAGACTTACAAACAGCTTGAAGTTATACACCAATATACATCTAGGACATAACGTTTTGGTGTTAATGACATCGATAAGAACTTTATAGTAGCCAACAAGGAACAGTTAGAAACCATGGTATCATGCTACAATAAGGCCAACATAACGAGTCGATAGGAGCATAAAATGCGACATTCTTAATATGTTATTATCTTCATTTGTACCTTGTTTATCTCTTATTGTCGTAGATTATAGTCATATTGTAGAATCGAGTGTTTTTGATAAAGTTGTTGAAAAACATGTTAAACATAGAAGAATAATGTACAAAATTGTAAAAACCCGATTCGTGGTGTTAGAGATGTTTTGATGATTATGTGAAGCTTTTACATTGTCATAAATTGATTTAACTTCTCTTATACTTAGGTGACATTTGGAAGAGTTCATGGGAGAAAAAATCAAGAGAATCGGAGCTCTGGAATGCAACAACATCAAAGGGGCCGAGAGCAGCAAAACAGGAATTTCCTAGGCACATCACCTAACTTCAAAAATTTCTCCAGGACGACTCACAAGGAATTAGAATATGTACCATATATGCACGGAAAGCTGTGTGAGTCTAGTTTCTAAATATTTTGGAATCGTAGTAATCCAAGTTCTGAGGAATGAGTTATGATGGAAACAATGGCCGGAGGTCAGTCTGCCAAAACAAGGCAACTTATTGCTACCGAGATGAAGTATTCCTGATGGACCTAGGGAAGCAAAGCAGCCAATCCATAAAGCCTAGTCTATGAAGGGAAGTCCAATGAAGAATTAGAAGTTCAAAATTCGGCCAAAGAAGACTCTAGAATCTCCAAGTTTTGTTGACCAAGCAAACCAAGTTTAAGAAGGAAAACCTAAACCTATTTGGTTAAGGACTTGTGGCTGTCGAACCCTATGTATTCCTCTATAAATAGGCTTGTATTTAGATAGAAAATCATCATCACTACCTTGCCATTACATAGCCGAAACTCTACCAAACCCTATACAGAAAAATACTTAGTCGATTCATCAACCACAAATCATACAAATCATTTCATCCTTCCACCGATTTTCCCCACACTTGCCGAATCTTTCAAGGTTATAAGAGTGTGATTTTATCATGGCTTTTTGTATTATTTTCTGTATATTTTTTAATTCTAATGTAATATGCTTTTCGGTTTTGGTTTTATTTATCAAGCATGGGTTTCGAATTTCTTTGTGATCTTTGAATTGTTCTATGTTTTGATTTGTAATTTCTTGAATATATGATGATTTTGTGATTTAGGTTTAGGAGCAGTAGCATGTTCTTATGTGTTTGACGACGGCCGTTACCGGGTTAATTATAAACAACCTGCAATTTAAAACCCTATCATTGCAGTAACTGTAAGTAGGGATAGTTCTAGCCGGGGACACTAGGGAATGATTAATTTCTGCATTAAAACAAGTTAGTAATATTCACAAGTACAAAATACACATATACATAGCATATACAATTATCTGTCACATAATATACAAGTATACATAAATGCATAAGTATAAACATATATACATGTTTACGATTTTAAATGGGGGATTCAATTTGGTTATCTAAAATTCTAAATCCTAAGTCTAATATTTACAAAGTTGGTCAATCAATCACCTAAGACACATAACATAGAAAGCACCGAAATAAACACATAATGATTTCATGCAAGTCTAAATTGTGATGTTCTTACTATCCTATGTCTTAGTTAATTTCAACCTCTTATGACTTCTCAAGTATTTTAGGAACTTCGAATACGCCTGAACCTAAAACATATATGTGTCACCTTGTTCAAACTATCAAATACGCCTAATCTAAACAATATACACTTACGAACCAGAGTCGGTTGAAGACATGATCCTAGGTATAGCGTCACTCATCCTAATAACCCTTTGCATCACCTAGAATCAAACTATCAAATATGGCTAACTTGATCCTAGATTACTACGGCTTATTAAACTCCCCCCCTTAGAAACGTCTTGGCCTAGACTATCTTTAGGTTCGATTACATGATCAGTGATGACTAATCAACTAACACATCAAAAACATAAGAACACACAGCAACTTAAACTAAATCATGAACTTAAAACATGCTTAAGACGTTATACATCACACACAGTTTCAAGAAAGTCACAAAGAAGAACTTAAAACACATGCAACGTATAAAACCAAAAACCATAAAACAATTTATAATTAAGCATGAATAAATACAGTAGATCATTACACAAAGCTTTCATGAACTCCATACCTAGATCTACCTATATAGGTCGGCTAGGGTAGAGGGAAAGATTGGCAGCAGAATGGTTGTAGTTCGGCGGTGCTTGGTGTGGCGGCAGCTTGTGCAATTTTCTGTGTTTAAGGTTTTTAGAGCTTGGCTATACTATGACTTAAATAAAGATTGACACCTAAAACTGAACTATTACATGTGTATTTATAGGGAGAAAACCCTAGCAAATTCGGCTGCAATTCCTTGTCCATATCGGATTGGGCTTCTTCATTTTCCTTGTTGCACTAGACTTTGACTTCTTCAATGGCTGACTTGGATAATGATTCATGGACTTCTTTTCTCAATTCTTGGACTCCCCTGCATGTCAAGGGATCAATATAGGACTCCCTTACACGTTTTGGTACCCCTAGGACAGCCAGATGCCATCCATAAGCTCGATAGAACAAGTTATCCTGATTTGACCGAGATGACTTTCTTAGCTATTGTTTCACCTTCTCCTTGATGGTTTCTTCGATTCTTCTTCTAAAAAACTTCCCATATCTTCATTAAGCTCTTCATCCATCATTTGGCATGCTTAGGAAGGATTTTGGTGAAGAAACACACTCACGAACTCGGTAGACAACTTCAGCAAAATCTGTCATGTTTCCAGCAGACTGACCTCCGTCTATTGTTTCCATCATAACTCCTTCCTCAGAACTTGGATTGCTGCGATTTCAAAAGATTTAGAAATTAAACATCCACATCTTTCCATCTATATATGGCACATCTCTTGTTTCCTCATAGATCGTCCTAGGGAAATTTTTGAAGTTGGGTTATGGTTTCTAGAAATCCTCTGTTTTTGTTCCGATTTCATGCTTTCGGTCTCTTGTCTTTCCATCATTCTTTTACTGCCTTCCATAAGTCTGATCCTCATGATTCTTGTTTCGTTAAATCTATATACATGTCATCTAAACATTAAAGAAAATTAATCAAGTAATAACAATGTATAAATTCACAGAATCATAAGAAATATCACGATAACTTCATAAGTCAGCTTTGAACAAATTAGTGCACATTTTCTCTATTTTACGCACATTTTAGTCATTGCTCTACAGAAAAACCCTTATGATAAATACATACAAATACTATACTAATAATGGATAAACAAAGCATAAATGAGGATAAAAACATATTAAGAACGTAGCATAAAATGCTGCTATCAGTGTTCTTGATTTCTAATTGATTAATTGTCATGAATTCGTGCATCTAAATCAATCATTGACGCTGTCTTGGCCATGGTTGTCCTTAGGGTGCTGTTTCATCTACCATAATAATATTAGATCGATTCATACGCAAAGTTGTCTTGGTCTTTGTTATTAACTTAGGGCGGATATAATTCTGATAATTTGCACTAATAGGATCAGTGACGTCATGCCTTAGATCATGTTTCCGATTGACTCTTGTGCTTAAGTGTTTTCTTGTTTAATCTCTACACAACGTGTCTTTAAATAAGTATGCATTCATGTTTAGGATCAAGCACAAAGATGGTTCTAAATACTTGAGAAGTCTTAACGATTAGACAACCGCAACGGTTCTAATTAGAATCGGAATTGGTTAGTGTCTAGGATAATTTGAACGTTGCTGCCCGGCCTTGCATGAAATTGTTATGTGTTCTTGATGGTTTTTCGTGTTATGTGTTGCATGAGTATGTTGATCACTTGTATATAGTAGCTTAGGTTTTTGTTTTCTTTTTGGTTTTTGATTTTCGTCAACCTTCTGTCCCCTTTTTTCTTCTATTTTATTTTCATATCAAATGAACTCCGATTCCCCTGAAATTTTGTACAGATGTTCATATGTGTGTCTAATATATCCCTGTAAATTTTGGTAATTTTCTGAGTTGTTTAGGTTAGGTTTTTATTTAGGTTTTCGACTTCTGTTTGTTAGAAACAATAGTCACTTTTGTAATTTCTTTTTAGTTTGTAATAATTGTTAATAATTGTTGTGTCTATACTAACTCTTGTTTTGCAAGGTATCCTCAATCCCCGGCCCTATACGATACCCTACTTGCCTTACGCTACTACCGAAAAAGGGTTTATTTGACGCAGTCTTAAAACCCCGACGTCACGAGTCAAAGCTTCAGCAACAAGAACATTTATTGTTCCTACGTGTTGATCTTGAGTGTTGCAAAATATGAATGTTTAGAATTTAGGGTTTAGGGTTTAAGATTACCGAACCATCAAAAATAAGTTTGAGATGATCAATAGGAATGGGAACCCATTTCAGAATTTGCATGTTATGGCAGTATTATGTGATTTAAACGGATGGCAAGATCGATAGTTATGGAATAAATAAGCAGAAATGTACTAAGAATTATGAAAATAGAAGTATGTTGACTTATGAAAATAAAATTGTTTTCTTTGTTTCCCGATAAAATAAGTTGTAATAAGGGCAATATCAAAAAAGGGATAGCACTAGAGGTAAAAGAAAAGTATTGAAATGAGGAAAAATAAGAGAGGTTAATAGAAGTAAGAGGTTTGGACGAGTATTGGGTCGATGACACTCTTAATATTATTCTCGATGTGTTATTCAGGATGAGTAATATTTCACAAGGTTCAGACTTTATGTCCCCTCGTTATATTCTCAATCTCTTATTTGCAATAATATAGGCAGGGTCCTCTAACCTCAGCCTAAATGGTTTCTCCAACCCGTTTTCAAAAAAAAAAAGTAAAAGGTTTGATTTTAGATGTCAGTAGCAATTGCAAGAAAAGATTATCAGCAGCTTTCAAATGCAGTTGGCAAAAAGGACAAGATTTATCTTTATGGTTATTTGTATTTGATCACTGATAGATGCATTTTATGTTAATTTTTTAATGTATTTCCTACCCTATTTAGTTTCATTATGATCTTAACAACCACATTTTCTAGCATGTTTTGTATTAAGAGGATTCCTAGTCAAATAAGGAGTCCTAGTGCAACAAGGAGTATCAATAAGTCGCAAAATCGAAGGATGAGTCGTTTAGGAAACTTTCATGTTTTGAAATTGGAAACTTACCTATTTCATTATAAGAAACTTTATTATTTTGATTTAGAAAAATTTAGGCTTGTTCGATAATGTTTCATTAAACAATTTTCTAAAGAAAATTCTCGCTAGCCCTAATGTCACATATCGATCCTAGAATTATTTTACGGTTGGTTACTTTGGTCTTTAACCATTTAAAGTAATTGTTTGACCATATAATGATCGTAAAGTGTACTTTTCATGGACATGTAGCACGCTCAAATCGGAGTTCGTATGAAGGAGTTATACGGGTCCAAAGCCAAGGGTATATGGGTAATTTCATAAAAAACTATAAATAGCCTAAAAACCCAAAAATCGGGCAGATTTCTGTCAAACCTTCTCGGCGTCGCCGCCACCGATCCAGGCCACCTCAAGGCACAGCACCGGTCCCAAAAGGAGCGCCTCTGAGTCTACTTCAATTCTAGGTAAGTTTTTCGACCTATCTCATCATGGTTTAAAAGAAATTTCAAGTTGATTGCCGAGTGTACGGTAGGAGATCTAGATCGGATTTCTCCTTCCTCAGACCACCAATTTATGAGTTCTATACATGGTTAGAATGGTTTTAGGAGTACTACTCACCCCTAAAGTTTGGTGGATTGATTTGGAGTGTGGAGGGAGAATCGAAAATTTGAAGTTTTGAAGTTTAAAAAATTCAGGTTATTACATTTTTGTTCGATTGACCTAGTTAGAGGCTGAACTGGCATTCGAGTTGAACTAGAACGTTGTTCCAAATGATGAAACGAAACTACTGTTAAACTTTGGTGGCGATTAGAGGTCGCCTAAATTTTGTCCGGAATTTCTATCGGCGGTTGAGCTGTCACTTTTTAGGCAATTTTTCATGCCCATTAAATAATATAAAACGAGAAGAGTCTATGGTTTAAATTAGGTAATTTTTGGAGGAGTTTTGGTTAGGTTTTAGAATTTTTCAAGTTTAATATTATCGGCGGATAATAAAATATTATTCCAGTCATCGGTTATTGCCGGTTAAGGTTTAAGAAATATTTTAAGGACTACTAAGCTATTTTTAAAGGTCAGAGATTTTTGTTGATTAAGTTTGAGAGTTTTGGCCGAGGGTAACGTTATTGCCAATTTTAAATAATTATTCGTTTGACAATTGAGATTTACTATTATTCGTTGAACATAAGATGAAGAGTTCTCGCTTGAGAAGCGATCCGAATTTCGTCAGGCTAAGGCCTAAGTCTGTGAGTGGACATTTTTATTTTAAAAGGTGCATACTCAAATATTTATGAAAAATTATAAACAACATGATTTTTTTTACTGAATTAATGAGCCGGTGGGGCTAGGAATGTGGGTTGCTCCCCTTCTGTAAGCTCCTATGTTATGTCGGCTGAAATCTATGATTTATTGTTTAAATTTGGAATGTTGTTTTATGGCCATTGTTTTGAGGGCGGTCAGGGAACCGTGCCTTTTACATGAGATGCAAGTTTTAATTTACGGGGGAGGAGTCATATATAAATGACTTTTCATATTTGTTTGTTTTCTTCACCATGAAGGGTTGTTATATATATTATTATTGCTAGCTAGCCATACGGGTCCCCCACTTTAGAAGTGAAATGGAGCAATAGTAGCCTTATTTGGCTCCGACCCTAGCTTGAGAGTCTCATTGTCATGGTAGAATCTCTCCACCATGAAGGGTCGTTCATTACTTCGTAGCATCCGGAAGGCTCCGACCCTAGTCTGGGAGACTCTTCATCATGGTTAAACCTCTTTCCCTATTTTTAACGTTGATTTACAAGCCAATGAGATTGACATATATATTACATTTTTGGTTTTTGAAATAATTATATGGAATTCTTTACCAACGAAGCGTGCATATAGATTTTCGAGAAAATCAAAAGGAGAGCATAAATCAATTATTTTTCTCACGCTTGGATATTCTTTTTAAAATGTTTTCCCCTGAGCCCTCGTATAGGATTTTTGTTTGTGGACGTAAGTATGATTGTTTATTTATTGCTGGCTTGGATTTTTTTTCCTGAATAGGAAGTTTACATAAATAAATTGACGGAGTCTGAATGTGGATTGGAAATGTTGTGTGAATTTGTGATGTCGAGATAATCGTTCATCGTTGGAGTCGTACCTCCAAGGTTTGTATAGAAGTTGATTAATAAGTGAGTCCAAAAATGTCTCAAAAGTTACAGTTGAGTCAAGAGAGATGCATGTTGTAGATGTGCTTGGGCCATGGATATGTTAGACACTTGGGGGACAGTGCTTTCGCCACTGGATGTGGTGTGTTAGCGGCACTTTGGACGATCATGATATGTTATCGAATTTACTGGTAAAGTAAGAAAGGGTGTCATGTGAATTGACGGTTTGATTTAACTCTTGCAACAAAAATTTTGAGGACGAAATTCTCATAAGGGGGGTATAATGTAACACCCCGTCCTAAAACTTTCTTTTTTCCGAGATTAGGCGGGTTACAGAGAATTGTAACCGCGCTGTTAGTTTTCCCTAAATTTTTATTCGAGTTTAATATCAAGATATTCTCGATGTTTGGAAAATAGATTTTATGTCCTGTGGTGGTCTACTATGTTAACACGATCCATGTGGTATGTCCGGAATATTTTTCGGAGCTACGAACTCTTCATTATGATTTTATTTTAGTACGTAAGTAATTAAACGTTATTTACTTTACCGTAAAAGATGACTTTGTAATAAGTCGAGAAATTGAGGAAACTTCCTTCAAGAAAGTTGTAGATGACGTTAATACGAACCCGTGGGTATGTCCTACGCTTTAATCGGAGTTCGTATGCGGAAGTTATGCAGGTTTAAGTGTCAGGACCCATCTTGGGTTAAAACCCCTTTAACCCGAAGTAAATCCTGCGGGGACCACCTCAAGGGAACTTCTTACTGAAACCCCCTTGAAATGGACAACCTTTCCTACTAACCAACTGTCAGAACTTCCATGAATAATTTAAATCACCCCCAACTCCTGGAGCCATCCTGCTCCCTAAGTCACAACTACGCTTTACTATTCTATTCAACTAAGTTGGGGTAATCAGAGCAGACTATATGGAAGATATATCTAAAACACTAAATGTGTAACAGCGGATTAATTAGCTATGCCTAGATTTCGTTACGCGCGACCTCCTCTCAAGAACCCTGCAACACTGGGCATTTGAAAACGAATGGCCCAGGGGAAAACATTTAAAAACAATATTAGCGTAAAATCAAATATGAAAAGGTAAAAATCTTTTCATGCTTTCCCTTTGATTTTCCAAACTTCACATGCACGCAACCAATAAGAAATGAATAAATAAATCGTAAAGCAAATCCATTGGCTCAAATCCATAATTAAATGTGGGGTGTTAACCTCAACCAAGAGAAACAACCGACCCGCTCTACCATGAGAGGGTCTATTGATCAGCTCAATCGGAAAGGGTCTCATGACCCGCTCTACTCGGGAGGGTCCAACCGACCAGCTACCACCAAAAATGGTCCTGACCTGCTCTATCCGGGAGGGTCCTACTGACCAGCTACCACCGAAGAGGGTCAGACCAGCTACTATCCAGAGAGGGTACCATCTCCATCTGGAGAGGGTCCATGCTAGCATGCAATACATATAACCATATCCTTGATAATCCTTTAAAAACCTCGTGGTAAAATAAATTGAAAACCAAGTCAAAACTCCCATGACTTTACCCCAAATACATTGGATTTAAAACATTTCCAGGAACCCAAAACCGGTTCTCTGACTTTACATTAAAATCGTTAAATCCAATAGCCAAGTTTCCCCTTTTTAAAATAATCCCCCTCCATAACCCAAAATGGTGATAACAATTAAAACCATATTTCGGGAAAATCCTTTAAAATCACTGGAAAGGTAGGAACCTCTTCCCCGACTCACTTATCTTTAAAAAGTATCAAATTCTCATTTTCCCAAAATCACAATAAAACTTAAAATGGAGGAAATTCATAAACAAAGGAGAAACTAAATAAAATCTATTACATGCATTAAATTTAAAATAAAAGTCCACTCACCGACTGAGGCCTTAGCCTGACGAAAACCCGAAATTCGCTCAAGCCAAGTCTCTACAACACGAGGCTCTTCGCGTCCTGTTTCATAATTAATATTAATTTTCTGGATGTAAGAATAATAATTAAATAGCAAAAGCGTACACATTTAAAAGCGTACAGCTCGCTCATCGGCTCCACATTTCTCAAATTGTCAACTAAAAATCCCCTACCTTCACCAATAACTTAGTAATCCTTAAAATAATTCTTAAACCTTATCCGGCAATAATCAATGGTCGAAATAATATTTAATTATCCGCCAATAATACTAAACTAGAAAATTCCAAAACCTAACCAAAACTCCTCCAAAAATTACCAAATTTAAACCATAGACTCCTCACAATATATACTATTTAATGGGCATCAAAAACTGCACAAAAAGTGGCGGCACCGCCGCCAGCTCCGCAGCCGACGGCGGCCGCTGGCAGAAATTCTGGCCAAAATTCCGGTGACCTCCGATCGCCACAAAATTTTACCAGTAGCTTCGTCTCGTCATTTGGAACAACTTTCTAGTTCCACTCGAAAGCCAATTCGGCATCTAACTAGGTCAAAAACTTGATGAACAGTAAACCCCAAAAAATTCCAATTCGAAACTTCAATCCTTCAATTCTCCCTACACACTTCGAATCAAGCTACCAAATTCTAGGGGATTATAGTACTCCTAAAACCCATCTTATCCATATAAAGAACTCTACAAATGGTGATCTAGGGAGGGAGAAATTCGATCAAGAACAATCACTGTACACGTGATGAACAAATCGAAATTTCTCCCGATTTACGGCAAGTTAGGTCGGAAAACTTACCTAGGAATGAAGTAGACTCGGAGGCCGATCTTTTGGGACCGGTGCGGTGGCAAGTGGCGTGCGGCGGCTAAAAGTTCCAGCAGATGTTTTCGTTGGGAGAGGAGAGAGAGGCCGGGTGAAAAATCTGATTTTTCACCCCGGTAACTCCTATATATAGCCATTTTACCGCACATTAACTTTATACTTTTGGTTATAACTTTCCCACACGAACTTCGATTTGAGCGTGCTACGTGTCCACGAACTCGTAACGATGCCCTCTATAACTTTCAAGAATGAAGTTTTCCCAAATTCTTGACTTATCAAAAAGTCAACTTTACGGTCATTGTACGGTTAAACGGTTACTTTAAATGGTAAAAGACCAAAGTAACCAACCGTAAAATAATTCTAGGATCGGGATGTGACAATTCTCCCCACCTTATAAAAATTTCGTCCTCGAAATTTCTATACTCTAAGTCCAACATAGTGGGGGATAGTACCACTTAAAATAATAAAATTGTTCTCAAATATCAACTCCTTTCTGAGAACTCTTCTGAATCGTCTCACGAATAGCATTGTCAAAACCCTAAACACCTACCTTTTACGATCAACATCCTTACCGATCCTCCTTATAAGCCAATTTCCAGTACTAGCCGGAAGTCTATTGACATAGGTTGTAAGGTAGTAAACTTATTCACGTAACAAGGATATACGTGACACTATGCATCCATTATAACCCAAGGATACCCAACATATCCCACAAACTCATGTAACCTTGTCACATGTCACATTTAACCAACGTAGCACTCCTTCCCACGTGGATGATAACCTCCAATACTCCCTTATTTTCTGACACCCGACCACTCTTCTCGGGTCAAAACTAAAGCATTTGAAGTCTTACTGCAGATCACAATGATTTTCTCTTGAATCATTGATCAACTGAATCACCAAATTCTTACTGTACTCCATCTCATTTATGAGGTGGAATACGACACTGCCTATCACTGATCTACCAACTGTAGTCATCGCGAAAATCACTATTGTTTTTTCACGAAAAGATAACAAATTCTGTCATGCGCTGAAAATATCCTTTGGCAACAATTCCTTGTTGCCTAAGCCATATTATAACCACTCAAAAGTCTTGCAACTCGCCGACAATTATTAATAGTCTAATTGAGGCAGTAACCAAAACCATACGTCAGCATCATGATTCATCCAATTGCCGGAACCCAAAATGAAGACCACAACTGCAAACAACAATGACCTCACATGTCAATCCTGGATCAGTATGAGATTCTACCACAATACGATCCGTATAAAGATTCCTGCTCTACCTAGTAGAAAAATTTGTCACATTCAATAATAAATCTCTTTATAATCCTTGACTCATGGTACTTCTTGAGTCAATAAAGAAATCATTTCCCTGTTCTCACAGTTCATACTCGTTGTAAAGCAGACAATTAATAAACCGAACCTCGCACTCCTTGCTTCATTAAAACACTTGTGGTTCCCAGATCTGTTACTCCAACAAACCTCAATTCACATAGGGTTACCACTTAATTAACCATAACATCTGACTTGCACTCTGCAGTCAAGTCCGCACTCTCCCAGGATACCAACAAACCAGCCACAAACTCAATCCAACATGTGGCCAATACCATATGTCCAAAGAATAGTTTCAGCCAATTACCTTAACACTGGCTGATGGACACATACTCAACATGTGATGACCTCTCAGGTCATACAGAGATTAGCATGTGGTCTCACCACACCATGATATCTATTTGGGAACGTCGCCCATTTTTGACAATCTGCTCACCAAACACAAATTCTCACGAGAAATACTCTCTAAAACTACCGGGAAACTCCTTTCCCGAAATCATCACAAGACATTAGCACCGTACTGCAACAGATAGGTAAACCACTTCTCGCGACTCTCTTGTCATCCGTCAAAACATGAGGAGGCTTTAAGATTTGTCACCAAATCGAAACCCAGATCTAGTGGGGTCACTACTTAATCGACCCCTGACTACAACACTAATATCGATTCTCCATTCCTATTAGGTTTCTGTACTCCGCAGACTCGAAATTTGAGGATACAACCAATTATTACAGTGGGGATAACTTACGTATCCTACACTCACCATATCGCAATACTTCGATCAAAGAATAAAATCTATTGTTTATTTCACAAACCCAACAAACCAACAAGAAATTTCACTTCTAAATTATAGAGTATACACTCTATAACTTCAATAACTGCGAAGGCTACCCAAACTGTAGCAACAACAAATTTCACATTCCCTAAAACACGTCCATCGAGGACTTTAGTCCAACTTTCTTAAACAGCAATAAAGTGGGTGGATAAAAATTAATCTACACATCACAGCTAGTTATCCCATTTCAAGAAAAATGAAAAAGATATGATATCGATAATCCACTTCCACCACAAATTCAAGGCTTATAGAAATAACCCTTTAGCAATACCACATGAAATAAATATGATCTACTACTAGTCCATGATACAGTGGGCTTTGCTCCCCCGCTGTCCTTTCCTCAAATTTCGTGCATCTGACTCAACATGCACTAAATCAGTCGCTAATGACTTTCTTAAATTCTCGTAACTTCATCTCAGTTCGGAATGACCTCTACTGTCCAACTTCCGACCTACCACAAACATAAGGCTACATACCTTATGACCTTACCAAAAAAATCCAACAACATACGAGTCTGACCTCCTAATCCAACTATCATGGAGATCTTACCATGACCTCATAATTAAAACGCTTATCCGACAAATGTCACTCTCGTCAATCAAAGATTGATCGAAAGTCAACACATGAGTGACACCTTGCAATTTATGTATTCCTTGATAGTGACTAAGCAATCAGCTCGTCACAATACTCATTTTCCAAAATGCTTTCACTATGCAAATTTCCACTATCTTTTGCATCAATGACCACAACTACATCAAAAACATTCCCGCTCTTCACCCTTAAAGAGCAATATAGATTGATACTGAGACATAATATCATATTTCCATAATTTCCTCCTTTGATCAATCTATCCGCGACCTCCAGGGTATGAACTAATATTTCAATTACTAAAATACACATTAAAAGCCCAACCTTGCACTTAAATCAAGAACCATTCAAACAATGGATTCATGAGTCCTCAACTCATATCCTTCATCTAGACACAAATTTCCGGTCAGAGTTCAACGACTCATAAGAAAAGTGTAGATAATTTACCTTTTCCTTAAGGGTACTTTGAGAGATCGGCGTACTGAGGCATAGTCTTGAAGATTCAAATATTTATGGAACCACCCGGTCCATAACTCAACAAAGAAGTATTAACTCATATCCTTAATAAACACTAAGCGTCCAAAGCATAAAATGTCGATGGATCCGTCGCGGTCGGACCGTCACTCTATAGACGCTAAGTGCTACCAAGTACATGAGGTAGTAACAGCATACGAAAACCTAATGCTCTGATACCAACTGTCAGGACCCACCTTGGGTTAAAACCCCTTTAACCCGAAGTAAATCCTGCGGGGACCACCTCAAGGGAACTTCTTACTGAAACCCCCTTGAAATGGACAACCCTTCCTACTAACCAACTATCAGCACTTCCATGAATAATTTAAATCACCCCAACTCCTAGAGCCATCCTGCTCCCTAAGTCACAACTATGCTTTACTATTCTATTCAACTATCTAAGTTGGGGTAATCAGAGCAGTCTATATGGAAGATATACCTAAAACACTAAATGAGCAACAACGGATTAATTAGCTATGCCTCGACTTCGGTACGCGCGACCTCCTCTCAAGAACCCTGCAACACTGGACATTTGAAAACGAAGGGCCCAGGAGAAAACATTTAAAAACAATATTAGCGTGAGTGGACGAAAATCAAATATGAAAAGGTAAAAATCTTTTCAGGCTTTCCCTTTGATTTTCCAAACTTCACATGCACGCAACCAATAAGAAATGAATAAATAAATCGTAAAGCAAATCCCTTGGCTCAAATCCATAATTAAATGTGGGGTGTTAACCTCAACCACGAGAAACAACCGAACCGCTCTACCACGAGAGGGTCTATTGACCAGCTCAATCGGAGAGGGTCCCATGACCCGCTCTACTCGGGAGGGTCCAACCGACCAGCTACCACCGAAGAGGGTCCTGACCTGCTCTATCCAGGAGGGTCCTACTGACCAGCTACCACCGAAGAGGGTCAGACCAGCTACTATCCAGAGAGGGTCCATGCTAGCATGCAATACATATAACCATATCCTTGAAAATCCCTCATCCTCCTCTTTTGGTTCGACTGACCTAGTTAGGCTAGGAATTGGTCTTTGAACTGAATTAGAAAGTTGTTCGAAATGATGTTAAAATTTGGAGGTGATTGGTGGTGGCTGGAGTTTTGGCAGGAATTTCTGCCGGTTGGCCATCGCCGGTGACGGAGCTGGCGGCGTCACAGCCATTTTTTAGGCATATTTTTATGTAATCAAATCCTATAAAATAAGATGAGTCTGTGGCTTAAATTTGGTAATTTTTAGAGGAGTTTTGGTTAGGTTTTGAAATTTTCAAGTTTAATATAATTGACGGATTATAAAATATTATTCCGGCCATTGATTATTGATGATTAAAGGTTAAGAAATATTTTAAAGACTCCTAATCTAATGTTGAAGGTCGAGGATTCTCGTTGATTAAGTTTGAGAATTTTGGCCGATAGTATCGTTATTGTCAATTTTAAATAATTATTCGTTTGACGATTGAGATTTAATATTATTCGTTAAACAGAAAATAAGAAATTCTCATTTGGAAAGCAGTCAAGATTTCGTCAAACTAAAATCTAAGTTGTGAGTGAACTTTTTTAATTTTAAGACATACATGATCTAGTATTTATAAAATTTTATAAAAAAACATATTTTGAACCGTATATTTAGTCGCAATGTACTTTTAATTGTGGACAAATAAGAGAGGAATGCTTGATTTCATTTTTGAACTCACGAAGTAGCACCCACCTTCTGTCAAGTCACAAAGCATCGAAGGTCTGAAAACGATGTCTGCAGGCGCAAACATAGATAGAAAGAGTCAATGCAAAATTGTTATATTTATAGCTGCATTTATTCTTATTTGTTTCTTAAAGCCCTAAAATAAAAGTAAATTTAATTTCAATTCATTTTTGATACATAGAGTATGCAGATGGAAGGAGGTAAGGTGTTTTTGGTAGTTTCAAAACGAAAAAGTGGCATATTTAACAGGGTGCATTATTAATAGAGAAATCTAAACTTTTGTACTACCAACAAAGTGAAATCTAAACATACAAAATTACTAATATGATACCTAAATTTTATTTTCACTGGTAACGAAAGGCATGAGCACATTTTCCGTCACAACATCATTTGTTTGATGACGTGTCTCGTATGAAACCCACAAAAAATATTTCATTCTCTGTAGATAATCACTTTGGCAGTCCTTGAACTCATTTGGAATGATCATTTTGATACCCAGAATGAAAACTCATGTTTTTAATGTTTAAACTAGGAGGAAAAATGGATCTGTAAGAATTAATTTTGGAGATTTTGGAAATAAATGAGATCTAGGAAAGACAAAAGGTCATTTTCGTTGAGAGTTTAAGGTTTATAGATTTTTCGTCGAGGGATTTAGGTTTAGATGACTTTAAGACTTTTCTTAAATCTCATTTCCTTTAAGGGTTTAGGGTTTAGAGATCAGACTTTTCCTATATTTCATTTCATTTCAAAATCTCTAAAATTATATCTTGCGGATCTATTTTTTCTCTTAGTTTGAACATGATTAATCTGGGTTTTCATTCTAAGTATCACATTGTTCAATCAAGAAGAGTTCGAGGATTGCCAAAGTGATTATGTACTGAAAATGAAATATTTTTTTTAGGTCTCATACGAGACACGTCATCAAACAAATGGTGTTGTGATGAAAAATGTTCTTATGCCTTTCGTTGGTAGTAAAAATAAAGTTTGGACACCACATTAGTAGCTTTGTATGTTTGGGTATCAATTTAACCGTGTCACAAACATTTCAATACCGACAGTGTCAAAAACTCTTATTAATATAATAAGGAGGGAGTGCCACGTGCCCAATTTTGGGCATTTGACAAAAGTCTCGTTAGTTGGGCTTACTCCGTTCCATACACTCGTGCTCCCCTGCCTGCCTTCCCACGCTTGTTCTGTAGGAATACCCTAACAAATATTATACACCTAATCAGACATAAAAAAAATACTGACAAAATTTGCTTCTATGAGTAATTCATAGCTTTGCATGTTTTTTTATTAACTATTTAATCAAAATCAAAAATAATTTATTTTATAAACTGCATAATCATAATTTTCATTCCTTGAGAGACAAAAACTATGTTTCACATCTAAGAACCATACGTAGTTACTAACAAATAAGTTAAACACAATATGCGTCTAATTAGGCGCTAAGCTCATCTTACAGTACTGTGTATCTAGATTGTAAGAGAAGGGTAAAAATTATGATTGCAGAAAATAGCTTTTGTCACTTTTGAAGCGTATAGTGTGCATAGTTTTCATCGTCCAACAAACACATGGGGTGCATAGTTACTTCATCGAAACCATGTATGATGTATCTTCATCGAAACCATGTATGATGTATCTAGACGTTTGAATGCGAGTCATAATTTTTCTTGCCCAAAAGAAATGTAAGAGTAACTTTTACTGTTTTTGAAGCATGAGGTATTCATTGTCTATAATAGCTAGTACGTCATACAGTTGAGAATCGACAACAATGTCTATTAGAGCATCTAATAGAAAATAAATTTCATTAATGATGAATGATTTTCTTTTCGCCAAAGGGCTTGAACATCATTTAAAAGTTTGAAATTTCCATGTAAAATCTCAGAGAAAGAGCACACTACATGTTAGAATTTGGCATCCACGAGTTCATCTACGGCAATCCTTGGAAGAAAAAAAGAAACGGAAAATAGAGAGAGAAGGGGTAAGAAAAGAAATTGACACGTAAGAGAGAGAGAGAGTAGGTGGACCAAGCAAATTGAGAAACCCATAATGAACACATGAGGGCGCTCGCAGAGGAGTATTTTCCCAAGAAAAAAAAGATTAAATTTTGGGTACACAAACAGTATAAAATAAAAAGTGAAAAATTGGGGGAATTTTTGTTTTTGCAGAAAGAAACTTCTGTCTCTTTGTATTTGTTGTGTGTTTCTCTCCAAAACTGCGCAAATTGGGATTACATTTTTGAAACAAAATAGATAGATAGAGATATAAAAACATACACCACTATGTTTGAGTTTGTGTATTTTTGATTTTGAAAAGCTCTACAATTCCTTCCTTGGATTCAGATCGGACTTGCTTCAAAAGTGAGAGCTCTCTCTCCCTCTCTCGCATTTCCTCACTCTGTTTGTGTATCCGATGATGATTCATTTGAGGTCGTTGCTTCTGAAAAGTATTGGTTTTTTTTCTTGGTGTTGTTGTTTGCATGCAAATCGAGGTCTGTGGATTTGGTTTTGTTGTTCTTGGGAAATGTGCCTTTTCCAGTTGTTGAGTTGCAGAGTTTGATTTTGGGTTTAGGGTTTGGAAGCATTGGGTACTTACTTGCATGCAACCGATTATCTCTTGTTCTCACAATTCTTTTTGTTTTGTTTTTTTATTAGGTGTGTATGTTAGTGATTGCCCAGTTTTAGTTACAGCTTGGTAATTTAGTGATTTGAAATTTTATATTTAACTCAAGGGGTTGTTAGATAAAAATTTGTCTTTGTTTAGTTCATCTTCGGTTGCATGGAATTGTTGAGATCATTCTAACTCTCACTCAGTGTGTAGTGTTTTGGAAGTGGTGTTGATTATTAGCATTGCCATCTTGATATGTTCTGGAGAATAATGCGTTTAATTTCATTTTTTTGTTCTTTTTATAGGTTTCTGAGTTTTGGGCGAGTTTGGAGATTGCCGCTGGTTTTCGAGCTGAACTTTGGTATCGGTTAATATATTTGGTTATTTAGGATTTGTGTAATGACCTTTTCTATTTGAAGTTTGGTGAATGGGGATACAAACAATGGGTTCTCAAGGTGGGGCTGATGGTAATTGCAAACAGTCACAATTCCAGCCTCTGGCAAGACAAAACTCGATTTACAGTCTCACACTTGATGAAGTACAAAATCAGTTAGGCGACTTGGGGAAGCCACTCAGCAGCATGAACCTTGATGAACTTCTCAAAAATGTATGGAGCGCTGGGGCGAACCAGACCATGGGTATGGACATTGAAGGTGCCACAATGGTCAATCAAGCTTCCCTGCAGCGTCAGGCGAGCTTGTCATTAACTAGTGCACTGAGCAAGAAAACAGTCGATGAGGTTTGGAGAGATATTCAACAAAGTAAAGATAATGAGGAAAGGAGATCTCGAGAACGTCAACCTACTTTGGGAGAGATGACTTTGGAGGATTTCTTGGTCAAAGCAGGAGTTGTTGCTGAAGCATCAGACAAAAAAAATACTGGTGGTCCTCTTGTTGGCGTTGATGCAAATGTAGCATCGCAGTTCCCTCAAAGTCAGTGGCTGCAGTACCCACTTCCACAATATCAGCATCCGCAGCAAAGTATGATGGGGGTATACATGCCAAGTCAGCCTATACCACCTCTCATGCATGTAGGGGCTGGTGCTGTAATGGATGTGCCTTACCCTGATAACCAGCTTGCGATGCCTTCACCATTAATGGGTACATTATCAGATACACAGACACCTGGGAGGAAAAGGGGCAACCCAGATAACATAGTAGAGAAGACTGTTGAGAGAAGGCAGAAGAGAATGATAAAAAATCGGGAATCTGCTGCTCGTTCACGTGCAAGGAAGCAGGTCTAGTTTTCATTTTATTGTTGTTTTTAGAATTTTTTTGTTGTTCATCTTATCTGATAAGAGAAAGTTGCAACAGGCTTATACAAATGAACTGGAGAACAAAGTTTCACGTTTGGAGGAGGAAAATGAAAGGCTAAGGAAGCAAAAGGTTAGGGTTTCTTTCTATATGAAATCTTTTTGGTTTTTTTTGTTCAATTAGTTTATCTAATACACCTTGATTATCAAATAATAATTTTAGTTGGCTTCACTACTAATGCAATCAATACATTTTTTTTCTTGAAGGAAAGAGATAGTTATAGTTGGCTTTCTGATAGTTAATAAGCTCTTTTCTGATGATATTGGGACAAATACGCAAGAACACTATTTACATGATCCTATGACCATTAGAATTATGGTTTAGCTTGTGTTAATATCCTTGATTTTACTGATTAGTATGAAAATTAGGGTCACTGATTGTGGAACAATAGCTATGCAGAACAATTATTTAGAACAATGCTCATTTGTTTTTCTTGTTGATGTGCCTACTGGCTAACTAGAGTTGGTAAAATCACTGTTTTGGGTGATGCAATGTGGGAGAGCATGATTTGTTTGTTGTAAGAGAGAATTTTTTTTAGAAGGAATAGGAATGCTAAGGGGCATCATTCAAATAATCAAGCAGATTAAAAAAGGAATAGCGAGCACATGGTTTCTTATATAACTTGTGCTTCAATTTTGTCATTTGATCCGGCATAAAACCACTAACCCACTCTGTTGACCCAATTAACCATGAAAAAGGGCAAATATAGCCCCAAATATGGTGCACAAACACCACTTTCATTCATTGGCTAGAAATTTTTGTTGATTACAAGTAATTCTTGCTATTTTGTCTTTCATTCATATATTGCTCCAATCTGATTGATTTAAGTAAATGTATTTCTTTCAACCTTGTAAAAATCAGGATTTGTTTAGCTCTGTTGTTATCGCATTGCAGCAGCCAATTTCGGATTTGCTTCTACCCTATGCTCAATGATTATGTCCTACAAACTTGATTTTCATTCATACTAGCACTTAAAAGGTGATTAATTTCACAATTTTTTTTTATATTTTTTATCTTGTTATATGGGTTATACCTTGTATGTACTTTAATAGTGCTTTCTTATTTGGGATTATCTTTTCTTGTGGAATGTCTGTTTATGTTGCATTAGTTATTCAGACCTTCCTTGTGTGCCACTATGTCCCTTCTGGGAGTTACACTATTTAATGAGCACTGAATTGTCAAATGAGAGAGTATCCCACAATTTTCTTGTTTTTGGACATTGAAAAGTGAAAGTGATAATTGATTAAACATGTAGAATGAATTGTTTTGACATGATACTGAATGTCTTTATCAACAGAAGAATCAATAAAAACATTCTGCTGCTAAACTGAATGTCTGAATTTAGATACTGGATGAGTAATCCAAGTGATTGCATTATGGAATAATGAGGTAGGATTTTCGGCCTGAGTGCATATAGATAAGTCAACCAGATTAGTACATGCTTTGAGAAAAAAGATGAAGATTTTTACTGTTGCTCTTTTTGTTTTGTTTTTGTTCTGGGAGGAAATCTCAAGTCATTGAATGGAGGACAAGAATTGCTCATATTTTCTTGAATTAGCTATAACGGATCCAACTCTAATTGGATATAAATTGAGAATGATAAAGGTGCTCTGTAAAATCTCTTGGACAGATTCTGAATTTTGTCTGCATCTGTTCTTATGTTTATTCGTTCATAACTTTTTAAGGCGTAAGACTCTTTTTCAGCCCGAAAGAGTTTGGTCTTACAGTTTTGTGCCTATTCTGGTACATAGACTTGGATATTTACCCTACCAATTTGGTAGGCAAACAGTTTACCCACTGAACTCATGCATGAACGTGTTTAGGTTGAATGCTCGACATATGTTCATACTTTAAAGAAAGCTTAGGATATGACTATGTAGAGGCAGATTTGTTCCTGTCAACTGGGTTTACAGTCATGCACTGTCTAGGTAATTATCTTGAAGGTTTTTCTTGGTACTAGGGGTGATTGTTTGAGTTATTTGAATGGAAAGGTCAAAAGTGTTATATAGGATGTGAGGTTGGAGGACATTGTCAATCTGTTGATTAGGTTTCGTTTCTGGCTTCCTATCAAGGCAGATTTGATCCTATCAACTGCCTTTACAGTTGTGCACTTTATTAGGTAATTATGCTGATATATTTTCTTGGTACTAGGGGCAAGTTTGAGTTATTTAAATAGAAAGGTCAAAAGTAATTTTTAGGATGTGAGGTTGGAGGACTTGTCAATCTGTGGGTTATGCTTTGTTTCTGGCTTCCTTGTGGGCTTTCTTTTATTCAAAGTTCAGAGATTTGTCCTTTTGCTAGTTTATTAAACCATGGTGCTGTTGTTTTCTATATAATTTATATCACATTTTCTTTTTCTGGTTAGTTTATTCTGTTGTATCTTCTTATTCACTGTTGTGTACCTTTGGTAAACAACAGTTTCTAATTAACTGTTCTCAATTTTCTGATGAATTTATATTTCTTGAATCAAAAGGAAAAATTTGTAGACAACAAAACACACAACAGTTTGGTATGTCAAACTTTACGGATAGGAATGGTTTGTCTATATGAATAAAAGCATAATTGCATATGGTTTCGTTTTAAGAACCACTATGTGGTTGATACAGTGTTCACAAGCGTGTTGGCTTCTTACCACACGTTTTTCAGATGTGTTTACTAGCCTAACTCACTCGAAAGAAACTACTTATATAGATGTTGGGGTCAAATGTGGTTGCCCCAGTAAAACCATCTACCATCACCTATTTAGAAAACAATTCTAAAGATAGATGAGCCATCAAGCACACTTGCTCCTGTTTTTAAGGTACTCAATTTGACACTGTTTTATGGATGAAGAGATTTTTCTAAGCTACAGTTGGCTAGCGTAGGTGATACCATGTATTAGTAGCTTTATAAATGAAAAGGACTAATGTTAGAGAGATCATTGCTTTTTATATTATTCTACATGCTTTAAACACTTGAATTGGTAATTAGTAACTGGTCTTGTAAGAATAGTTTGTAGAATCTTTGATGCCTTGCTATTCGTGCCACAAGGAAGATAGGAATAGATTCACAAATGTTTCTTGCTCCTAGAATGGGTTTGCTATTCGTGCTAGTAGATATGACTTGCAGTTATGATTGCTAATGAATATGGGTTTTCGGGAAAAAATATTGGGCAAATCTTGTGATAAGAAATGTAGTCGGGAGGGTAGTTCCAATGTGTGGAGATGATCTTGTTGGATGATGTCTAAGGTCTACATGATTATGTTGTTATGTTTCTTTCATTTGGGGAGTAGATGCGAGTCTTTGGCACAATAAATTGTCAAGTACTAGGCTAATAGCTCTTGAGAAGCAGCTTGTTGCCTTGTTAACTTCATGTATCACCTGTTCCTTTTATTTTCACCACTCTAATATTCCTCTTTTTCTGGTGTTTCTCTGTTGAAATAAAAAAAATTATAAAAATCCCGGATTGTTTTCTGAATTGTTGATTAGTTTCTCAACGCTACAAGTGAGAAAGAATTGACCATGTTCGTTGCTTTTGAATTTTTTTGTTGAACAGATTCCTTAGCTGATATAGTTTTTTTTCTTTTCTTATTTTCTTGCAGGAGCTAGAGAAGGTGTTGCCAAGTGCACCACCTCCTGAGCCAAAGTATCAGCTTCGGAGAATGACATCAGCTCCATTCTGACTTGTATCTATGTGCATCTGTTACTTGTGCTTTGGTTATATATCTCTGTCATGAGCGCTTTCTTTTCTCTTTATTCTTTTTTGGTGACACCAGTCACTTTAGAAATTTTCATGGGACCTTTGTACTCACTATTGTCTCTAACTTGTCTAGAAAGTTTTAGTGTCTTGTTTTATAAAATGTTCAGTTAATGGTCTGTTTCTGTCTGCTTCTCAAGGTATGTTCATAGTATAAAAAGAAAAGTAATGTTTAAATGTTTATGTGATGCCAGGCTCCAGTTTAATACACAGTAACACCATCATGAAAGCAATAATTACACAACAAGTTCTAGCCAAAAAAAAAAAGTTAAAATTCCTGATCTCCAGTTTGGAGCTGGGACTTGGTGTGGAATTCTGATTTATATGTTACTAGATGGGAGTATATGGAATTCGTCAAATTGTTCAGAGCTGTGAAACCATTTAAAGAGGATGGCAATGTTTGAAATCTCCATATCGGTCCTGTGATTCCTACTAGCAGCATTGCATATGAAACGGGTCCTAAATCTCTAACAGAAGAACGGAGTTAGCAAATTCTATATGCAGCCTTGGTAATTTCTGTGCTGGCACAGCACCAGCTCCAGCAACACTAACACCACCAGAACCACCTTGGCTTGAAGCAGTCTGACATATTGTCGAACTTGACAAACTGACTCATCTGAGCTGCAGCTAGATGAGCACACCAAATTTATTCAAAATCAAAGTTAACTAGTCAATCTTAACCAGGAAGAAAGAAAGACAAAGCAAGCGATCATAGTAGTCCTTTTATTTTAATTCCTTGAACTTTTCTGAAGCATATATCAACAGTTTCGATTTCAATTTCATATGAAACATATCCAACAACCCATAAGAGAAAATAAATTACCTACAAATATGGCCGTTGTGCTCCTCTGGAAACTGTACGAGTTTCAAACACAGGTAGTAGTGTATGCGCCAACTTCTTCAATCTTCACAACAATAAAATAAGCAAAACAACCCAAAAAATAGAAAAAGAATAATAAGGATGAACACAAGTAAATGCGTACAGGTATGATAAAGAATGAACAAGTTCTTGCAAGTCATCTGCTGAGAAGTCAAGTTCGTCATAGAGAACATGATAATGAGTAGGACGAGTTGTCCCCTATGTAAACAAATTCAAAGTTGATTTAGTTTCCTTCATAAGGACAGGACATCCAGGTACTCGTGTTTTTGTTCGTTTAGATAAATTTCATGCTATTAGTGGATAATTTTCATAATCAATAGAGTGATTTAAAGGACTCAAATCTATGGAGAAATCCAACTCAGAGGTTCTGGTTAACAATACTCACAATCATCCCAGCATGAGAATAATATAAATCATTGTTCTTTGGATGACAGACTTTGTTGTCAATAATAGTACCCGCGTACAACCCATTTTCTTCTTTCTATTGGTATTTTCTCTTACCATTGTAAGAAGACTGACCTGGTGTCATCAAGGAAGAATTTTGTATCAACTTTGGACACCAGCTCTCATCAAGGAACTTGCACGCCTGGAAGATACAAAGTGTTGTTAGAACCAATCAATAATGGGTACAGAAACAGATTTATATATATACTATTAATTCTATTAACAACAATAAATCAAATAATTTAACCACGAAATTGAAATTGAAAAACACTGACTTGATCGATTGAGGCCTGCGTAGCAGTGTCCTTAGACAGAAATTCGTCCCCACTTATGCTGTAGTTGCAGACGTCTGTCTAGAGGATACAACAATCACAAACAAGTTCTTGCACAAGAACTTGTTCTAGCGAATTACTTTGTGAATCTCCGAAGAACAAAAGAAGAAAGAGAGAAGAATGGTTTTCGTGTTTGTAACGACGACCAACGTCGTCTTTATATAAAAGCCCGAATGAACAGTTGCAACTGCTCGAACAGTTGTAACTGTTTATTCCGAATTTAAAATCAAATTCAAAATTCAAAATATTAATTAATTAAAATAAAATATTCCGAATTTAATCAACAGAGCCCAAGGCCCATCTTTGACTATTATATAATTGTGTAAATATATGTGTAATTCTATGGAAAATCCATAGAGAGCCCATTAAAGCCCATTCTCTCACACAACACCCATTTAATAATCTAAATGGGTTAGCCCTTATAAAAGGCACAACCTTTTCAACTTCTTCAATGTGGGACTAAAGTCCCACAAGTTCCTACAATACCCCACATTTTCTATTCAAACTCTAATAATACCCCACATTTGAATAGAAAATAAGATAATTAGGAACTTATCGCGTGTTCGGAGAACTTAGATATGACATGCATCAGAAAAGGTGTCTTTTGGACTTGAACCTTTCGTAGTAAATACTTATCGGATTCACTTTGTGAAGTAGTGAACTTAAGTCTTGAACTATTCATGTTGTGTAGTAAATCGAGACAATAAGTATTACACATGTCATATCAAAACACATGTTCATTCTTACGGTTGTGTTCATTTTGGTCCTGAACAACTCCTTACTTCATGAGAGTTTTAGAGAACGTAGCCATTTTGGTTCTCATAGATGCGACCCGACATCAATCTCATATAGGTAATGCTAATTAAGAATAGTCCGTACTATCCCACCTTTACAAAGGCTATTAACATTATTAAGAATACTAAGATTCAACCCTTAATCATCAACGGAAACACACTTTATGTCATCATAGGAATAGGCGTACTTGTGTGTTATGCTTTTTGAGTCTTCCTCAACTAGTTTGCCTATTGAACCTAGACCATGGGATCTCCAATGTTGCTAGGTTAGGTTTCCGCCAAGTGGTGACTCATTGTATTGGCTTTAAGCCCATTCCCCTCGATGTAAATATAACTTGCTCTCTATTTAGGCCTTTAGTCAAAGGATCCGCTATATTTTCCTTTGATTTTATATAGTCAATGGAAATAATTCCATTTTTGAGCAAGTCTCGTATTGTCTTGTGACGTCGCCTTATGTGCCTTGATTTGCCATTGTAATGGTCATTCTTTGCTCTTGTAAGGGCAGCCATACTATCACAATGTATGCAGATGGGCGTGACGGCCTTTGGCCATAACGGAATACCTTCTAGGATACCTTTGAGCCATTCAGCTTCTTCGGCGGCTTTATCCAAGGCTACAAATTCCGCTTCCATCGTCGAACGCGTATTCACGGTTTGTTTTGATGATTTCCAAGATACGGCCGCTCCACCAAGTGTAAATACATAACCACTTGTGGACTTACTCTCCGAATGACATGAAATCCAATTTGCATCACAAAATCCTTCTAATACGGGAGGATATTTGGTATAATGCAACCCATAGTTTATTGTATGCTTTAGGTACCTTAAGACTCTTATCAAAGCAATCCAATGTTCATTACCCGGACAGTGTGAATATCTACTTAGTCTACTCAAACTATAAGCCACATCCGGTCTTGTACAATTCATTATGTACATCAAGCTTCCAAGAACTTGAGTGTATTCCAATTGAGACACACTATCACCTTGATTCTTCTTAAGGTGAGTAGAAGGATCAAATGGGGTAACGACCGGTTTGTCATCATAGTGTCCAAATTTCCTAAGGACCTTTTCTACGTAATGAGATTGTGTAAGTATGTAACCAACCGAATTCCTTTGAACTCGAATACCAAGAATTATATCAGCAATTCCCATATCTTTCATATCGAAATTCGAATGTAACATCTTCTTGGTTTGATTAATAACATCCTTACTAGTTCCCATTATAAGCATATCATCGACATATAAGCATACAATGACATATGCGTCCTTACATTCTTTCACGTAGACATATTTGTCACATTCATTAATTTTGAATCCATTTGATAATAATGTGTTATCAAATTTCTCATGCCATTGCTTTGGAGCTTGTTTAAGTCCATAAAGAGACTTAACCAATTTGCAAACTTTTCTTTCTTGACCTTTAACAACAAACCCTTCGGGTTGTTCCATGTAGATTTATTCATCTAATTCACCATTTAGAAATGCGGTTTTCACATCCATTTGGTGTATTTCCAAATTGTGAACAGCCGCTATAGCAATTAGCGTTCTAATGGACGTAATTCTTGTTACCGGCGAATAGGTATCAAAGAAATCTATGCCTTCCTTTTGACGATAACCTTTGGCTACTATACGAGCTTTGTATTTTTCTATAGTACCATCCGGTCTCAATTTCCTTTTGAATATCCATTTATGCCCAATTGGTTTATGACCTTGTGGTAAATCAACCAATTGCCATGTATTATTTTGCATAATGGATTCTACTTCACTTTGGATAGCCTCCTTCCAATAAGGTGCTTCGGATGATTCCATGGCAGCCTTGTATGTTTGAGGTTCTCCTTCAAGCATGAAGGTCATAAAGTCATTTCCAAAATCTTTGGCTATTTTTCCACGTTTACTTCTTCTTGGTTCAACATTTTCTTGTTGAACGGAAGAAGGATTTCCATCCTTTGAAATATCTTTGTTTGATTCACCTTGTGTGAAAACATCGACATATGTTCTTTTCTTTGGATTAGTTTTCTCCTTATAAGGAAAAATATCCTCAAAGAATTCCGCCTCGGCAGATTCCATAATTGTATTCTTATTTATATCCTCAACTTCCGAGTTATAAACTAAGAACTTATAGGCTGCACTATTCTTGGCAGGGCCTATATATATGCAATCTATAGTTTTAGGTCCAAGTTTAACTCTCTTAGGAAGAGGAACTTGAACTTTTGCTAGACAACCCCACACTTTGATCGTTTTGTAAGTAGGCAAACGTCCTTTCCATAACTCATAAGGAGATTGATTACTTGACTTATGAGGAATTCTATTTAATATATCATTTGATGCAACTAAGGCTTCACCCCATAAACTAGGTGGAGCACCCGAACTATTTAACATTGAATTTATCATATTCTTCAATGTTCTATTCTTTCGTTCGGCGACTCCATTTTGTTGTGGTATATATGGGGCTGTAGTTTGATGCACAATACCATGAGAAGAACAAAATTCAGCAAATTCGTTAGATTGGTATTCACCACCTCTATCGGACCTTAGAATTTTTATTCTTTTCTCAAGTTGATTCTCAACTTCAGCTTTATATGCTTTAAACATATCTAAAGCTTCATCCTTAGTATGTAGTAAATATACATAGCAATACTTACTACAATCATCAATGAATGTTATATAATAGTTCTTTTCTCCACGACTTGGAGTTGCTTGAAAGTCACACAAATCGGAATGAATTAAACCAAGCACTTCATTAGATTTCTCTACAGATTTATGTGGATGGCTTGCATATTTAGATTCTACACAAACCCCACATTTCGTCATACTATTCATAGAGCATTTAGGCAGCAATCCTAAATTAACCATTCTTTGTAAAGAACGAAAATTTACATGGCCTAATCTAGAATGCCATAAGGAAGATGACTCAATCATGTACATAGAAGCTTGGCTAGTGCCAGCCTTATTCTTATTAATAATAGCATCCATAATAGGTACAACATTGAGTTTAAAGAGTCCCTCACTAAGGTAACCCTTTCCAACATACATCCCACCCTTGGTGAGCACGAATTTGTCAGATTCGAACACTAGTTTGAATCCCTTGTTGCTAAGAACAGGACCCGACACTAGGTTCTTACAAATAGAAGGAACATGAAGTACATTAACAAGTACAAGTTCTTTTCCAGAAGTAAATTTCAGAATCACCTTCCCCTTGCCTTCAACTTTGGCAGTAGTAGCATTCCCCATGAACAAGGTTTCTCCATCATCATTGATTGGTTGGTAAGAAGAAAACATCTCCCTAACAGCACATACATGCATAGTAGCACCGGTGTCAATCCACCAATCCACGGCATTAGTCACAAGATTTGTTTCAATCACTCCAATGAATTGGTTTTGGTTTTCAGTAAGGTTTGCTTGGTTGTTGGAATTTCCAGAACCACCACCTCCGCTTTGATCCTTCTTGAAGCGACAATCTTTTGCTCTATGCCCAGGTTTGCCACACACCCAACAATTTCCAGCCTTTGGCTTCTTGAAAACCTTCTTTTGTGGAGCAAGAGCAGCAACACTAGGCACTTTGACAATACCTTTACCCTTGTTTTTCTGGAACTTGCCCTTTGATGGACTGCTTTCAACCATGTTTGCATTGGCCTCCATTGAAACCACATCAGCCCTTTCATTGTTTCGGGAGCCCTCTTCCACACGAAGTTTCAAAACCAATTGCTCAAAATTCATATCCTCAGTTAGATGTTTCAGATAAACTTTGAAATCTTTCCATGAAGGAGGTAATTTTTCAATAACAGAACCAACCAAAAAGTTAGGGTTCAGTCCCATACCTTCCTCATCTAACTCATGAACAATGACCTGGAGTTCCTCCACTTGCTTGACAACAGATTTCGCATCAACCATCTTGTAGTTGAGAAACTTGCCAACCACGAATTTCTTTGAACAAGCAACTTCAGTTTTGTACTTGTTCTCCAATGATACCCACAAGTCCCTTGCACTTCCGAATTTGGAATAGATGTCATACAAGGAATCGTCCAGGGCATTGAGGATGTAATTCCTGCACAAGAACTCGTTGTTGTTCCAAGACTCTACAGCCTTCTGGTTCTCAGCCCTTTGCTGTGCAGTAGGAGCACCCTCCCCTTCGCCTTCAGGTAAGGCCTGTGGAGCCTCCGAATTCAGAACATTCGCCACATGAAGAGTTGTCAGATAGAACAACATCTTCTGTTGCCAGCGTTTGAAATCCTTGCCCTTGAATTTCTCAGGCTTCTCCACATGATTGTTTTTCACACCCGATACAGATTGATCCATCTTAACAAAAATTTTCTGTCTAAGATTGTTAGAACCAATCAATAATGGGTACAGAAACAGATTTATATATATACTATTAATTCTATTAACAACAATAAATCAAATAATTTAACCACGAAATTGAAATTGAAAAACACTGACTTGATCGATTGAGGCCTGCGTAGCAGTGTCCTTAGATAGAAATTCGTCCCCACTTGTGTTGTAGTTGCAGACGTCTATCTAGAGGATACAACAATCACAAACAAGTTCTTGCACAAGAACTTGTTCTAGCGAATTACTTTGTGAATCTCCGAAGAACAGAAGAAGAAGAAGGAGAGAAGAATGGTTTTCGTGTTTGTAACGACGACCAACGTCGTCTTTATATAAAAGCCCGAATGAACAGTTGCAACTGCTCGAACAGTTGTAACTGTTTATTCCGAATTTAAAATCAAATTCAAAATTCAAAATATTAATTAATTAAAATAAAATATTCCGAATTTAATCAACAGAGCCCAATGCCCATCTTTGACTATTATATAATTGTGTAAATATATGTGCAATTCTATGGAAAATCCATAGAGAGCCCATTAAAGCCCATTCTCTCACACAACACCCATTTAATAATCTAAATGGGTTAGCCCTTATAAAAGGCACAACCTTTTCAACTTCTTCAATGTGGGACTAAAGTCCCACAAGTTCCTACAAGTGTCCCAGAAAACAGAGACATTTTCTTGGTTATGTGACAAAGAAAATGAAGATTGGCTATGTGACAACCTCAATAATCTGATCCAATTCTACATTCAAAACTTGGTTGAACCGAGACTCACTCACTCCATCACTGAACAAGAGAAACTCGATCTGGGTGATAAGATGAGCAATGCTAGGTGAACCATCTTTTGGTAAGCCCTCTAGAACCCACCTTAGGTGACATGTGATGTGGCATAACCACATAATCAACCTGTAATTTTTGTTTTTTTCCTATTTGATTTATTTTCTATTTACTTAATCTTGTCATTAAACCCTATATTTTTCTTTGATCTTATTTGTAAAGATGCTGCTCCCGACCCTCTCATCTCATCCCTTCTCTCAGCCTTCTCACCTCTCCTTCATGATCAACATTTTCTCAATTTGATTTCAATTTCCTTGCAAGTAGACAAACACTATGGGCTCATTCTATGTCAAAAATTTGGAATTATCTCATACCCTTTAAGAATGGATTATCATGAGCCTGATATTTGCTTTGAATTCTACAAATGATCAGATGCTGGACGTTCATATGGGACAGATGCCAGGCTAGGCTAGGGTTGCTAAACGACTTAGATCTAGTAATAAGCACGCGATGTATAGCACAGATTTTGGAATGGGTAAAGCAAGTTCAATAATTTAAATCCAATTCCCCCAAACCCTAATCTAATCATAAACAGGTTATCTGTTTTTTTCATCTCATCAGAAAAGGGAAAAAAACAACACTTCAAAAATGTAATGGCAGGGCTATTTGTGCAATTGCTAGAAAACCTTAATGAGATCGAAAAGATGTTCAATTGTAAGGGAGGTGAGTACTACGTTTGAGAGGACGTCGGAGAAGTTGAGAAGAAGATATATAGAAGAAAAACCTTCTAATCAAGACAAAAAGACAAGAAATGGGATTTAAAGGCTTCAAAAATTGTAATTACATCAAATAGAAAGAAAAAAACAGAAATTATAGTTTGATTTGATCATAAAAAGAAATTATAGCTTGATTATGTGACTATGCTACATCAAATGCCACTAAGGTGGGATCTAGATGGTTCACTAAAAGATGGTTTACCAGCATTACTCTATTATATGATATCCTGAAAATATATAACTCCTCCAGAGACATCTTTCGGACGAAAGTAAGCTTTTAAGAAGATCCAGATAATGCGCCTCTTGTAGGTAAAAACGGAAGGTAAGCTTGGTGAAGACCTCTTCCAGATACAAACCTTCCATGTTGCAAAGCTCACTCCATTATATCAACTTCTGAGAATGAAATGATAATAGATGGAAATTTAAAAATTAAATAGTGATTAAGGGATGTAGAGTTCTCGTCATTAAGGGGTTTAGATATGAACCCAAATTACATATCCTGATTGACGAGTGGTACTTTTTTCATGGCAACTACTGAAGTTGACACTATGATAACAAAAATACTAGGAGGCGTTAAGCCTATAATAGACTTATAAATAAACCATATAATCACAAATAAGTTTTTGATGGTAGTATAGGAAAGTATGGGTCTTCCGCACAATATTGTGTCTAAATCATCAATCTATGACTCGATCTAAAACTAAAACCTAATCTGTCTAGTAAGAAAGAATTAATCGACATACGAATTTAAATTACTCCAAATACGACGAAAATTTACAGACACGAACTAGACATAGTAAACTAATTATTGACAAAGTTTCACGATTTTGGGGTTGATTTTCTATTCTAAATAAATTTTACAAAACAGAGAATAGAAAACCTACGAAAATAAAAGAATATTTTTGAAATAAACAATAGCTAGGTACAAGCATACACCACTAGAACATATTTCATCAAAGATTTGTTAACCTATATGCTTCTATTTAATTGAATGTACGTCTTTACCCAAACTAGGCCAATGATATGTTGAACTTAATCTATCAACCTTTTTTACTTGGTATGTTAAGAGAATAATGTTTTCAACTTAACTTAGCTTCTAATATGGAATCTAGAGCTATGTTCTCGCACAACTCTCACATAGAAGTCATTAAGATTGAAAATATTATGAATAAAGCTAGGCAATTTCCATATTGATGTTGCCCTAATCTACCTAGATGTGCTACTTCAGATAATATGTTTGACATGATGATCAAAACACAAAATCATAGCAATAAAACCTTAGCATGCTTAATATGTTTGCAACCATAATAAACAAAACGAGACCCAACATATCTCTATAAGGCAAGGCGACAAACCCCGAAATAGGTATGGTCTTCTTAACCCGGAACTCTGCCAAATTACATTTCCACAACAACACTAACTTAGGCATCAGAGCGTTGAAGATTAGGTAAACCCCAATCCTGACTTCTGATGTCTATTTTGCTTGTGCAAGGTCTCGGATAAAGGAACCAGTATACTATCCCGTGCCTTATTCTCGGAAGAAGGTAGTAATAGTTGGCGCTAGAAGGAGGACACCCTATTTGTGAAAAGCCCTATTCTAAGCAATCATCATGGTTGAGATAACAGACAATCCTAATGACCCGGAACCCCATGTTGAAAAAGACTTTTTAATCAAGATGATAATTTCAGTGATCCTGTTACGACGGCTACGGCTCCGATATCTCATACGGATGCTGCGACAACATTGGAAATTAAAAAAATATATTTTCACCAATTCCGAGAGCAAGCCATTAAAGAGCGTGTCGAGGCCGAGGCCTATCGTGCCCGGATCGCTGAACTCGAAAAAGAACAGTTCTTGTTACACGTAACTCTAGAGCATTGGAATGCTTATAACGAGTCTTTGGAACGGGCCACGTGAATTGTCAGGACTCCTAATCCCACTGCTAATTCCCTTTTTCCCTGAGCAGGTCACAGTAATTCTGGTGTCTTGGGAGACACCTGCCAAGTTATCTACATTTGCAAACCCTTAAACAACCCCTCTTTCCCGCTTCGTGCTCCACAACCCACCTTGTAAATTGAGCCCAATCTCATTCTGAACAAGCTGGCCCGTCACTATCCAATAGTGGGCTCAGTGACTCCAATCCCTTGCCCACCCTAGCCTCCCGAGTTGAAGGTGTCGACATTCACAATGCTCAGTGTCCACTCTTCTCCGGGTATGGATACAAGCAATCTCTCTTCATGTTGCGTGTCTAACTCGAGAAATATAGGAGTACTAGGGACTTGCATCTCCATCTTAAGACATTCCTTTCCCTCTATGCCTCCACATAGTACATTGATTATGTGGCCTGCCATACTTTCTAAGAAATGCTGGCTGATGAAGCTCTTAGCTGGTTCCTCAATCCATCAGCCAACTCTATTGACAGTTTCGAGCATCTCTCAAAACGCTTCCTCAACCGTTTCAACTGGCATGCCAACATCTATCGAAGTGTCAAAGTCCTAGTTTAGATCAAGCAGTGAGAGGGAGAAGGATTGCATAGTTTTCTCTCTTGATGGAAATCCGCCACGACGCAGTGCCACAAATTGGAGCCCTGTGTTGCCGAGCAGGCCTTCCAACAGGCACTCGTGCTTGGAAATTTCTTGCTTGAGATTAATAGAAATCCCCCACTTCCTATGATGTGTTAATAAACTTGGCTGTCATGTGGGCATGCGTTGAGTATGCCACCGTTGGTGACTCCCCAACTCACCTTATGTGTTGAGTATGCCCCAGCGGCCTTTATTATCAGCTAAGCATGATTTCTCCCCCACGGTGGTGACACACATCGTCAGATACCTCCTCTCCCCGACCTACTAGTGGGGTCATGGCAACCATTTTCCAAGTGGTTGAGGACATCCTTACGAGAGTCGTAACACTGATCCTCAAGGCCGTGTCAACACGGTACCCAGGTATGAGATCCATACTGCCTTCACCACAACATATGAGGACATCTGGACTCGCCATAAGGACCTTATCCTCCCCGCCAAAGAGTAAGTGTCCTAAGAAGCCTCACTGAACCATTGAGAATAAGTATTATGCCTACCATGATGACAATGGCCACACGATAGAGCTCTTCTATGGTCTCCGCAATGTTATGGATCATCTTATTCAAAATGGTCAGTTGCAGAAATACTACACACCGGCCACTAGGGCCAACACCATCAACCTCCATGGTCAGATCTTAACACTACAACGTGGTGCGTCAAGACCCCCGCCCCAAGAGTATGGGTCCAAAAGGCAGTGCTGCCACCAGTTGGAGATCCTGAAATTGCATAAGGGTGTCTTCACTAGATCCCCTAGTTGGGACCAGGTCTCCTTCCACAAGAGAGAACATATTATTTGTGCCCACCACATTGAGCCCTTTATAATTTTGATTCAGGTTGATCATTATAGTTGCCACTGTGCCCTCATTGATACTGGTGCCGTTATTAGAGTGATTTTTGCCAATTGCTATCGTGGCCTTATTCATGACAGAGCTAAGCTTTGTGATAATCATGATCCACTTGTCATCTTTTCTAAGGATATTGTTCTGCCTCTGGGCTTCGACAGTTTGACGGTATCTGTCAGCATTGACTCTTGCTGCTCTTCCATTACCACTCGGTTTCTTATTGTGGACTTCCTTTCTTCCTACAACTTAATCATTGGCCGAAACATTATATGGGGACTCCAATGCTTCATTGTTGGGCATATGCTCATGTTGAAAGTGTCCACTCCTGGAGGCATCCTCACTATCTATGGAGACAAGGCTGCCATTGAAAGTTGCAATCTCAATGTTGTCCAGCAGGGCCGTAGCTCTTATGAAATAATGCCAGTCAAGGTCTCAGATCACATTGATAATCCACGTGAGGACCCGGATAGCCAGGACAAGAAGAAAAAGAAGTTTGTCCCGTGGCCCACTATTGTGGAAAAGACCGAGTGGATCTTTCTATTTCCTGACTTCACGGATCAAAAGGTACGTATAGGTACTAGCCTTGATGCCCCCTCTCAGCAAAGGCTGATATCATTTCTCCAATCCAAAAGTGATGTTTTTACTTGGTCCTATGCCGATATGCCAGGTATATCTACTGAAATCACTCATAAACTCCATATCTCAAAGGACTATTCCCCAGTAAAGCAAAAGAGCATGGCCTTTAACCTGGAGAAGTGTCAAGCCATCCCTGCCAAGGTCCAGCGCCTCAAGGATATCCAGTTCATCAAGGCCTCCTACCCCACTTGGGTCTCCAATGTGGTAATGGTCTCTAAGCCTAACGAAACCTGACGAATGTGTGTCGACTACACCAGTCTTAACAAAGCTTGTCCCATGAACAGTTTTCATCTACCTAGAGTGGATCAAATGGTAGTCTCCACTGCTGGATTTTGGGTCATTTGCTTCCTCGACGCTTTTACTGGCCACAATCAAGTCTGGATGAATCCCCCAAATTAAATCCATACGACTTTCATCACGGATAAGGGCCCCTTCTGCTATAATTTCAAGACATTTGGTCTCGAGAATGCTGTTGACACCTATCAAAGGATGGTCAACGACGTATTTGAGTAAGAGATAGGGGCATCGTGGAGGTTTATGTTGATAACATGCTCGTTAAGAGCGTTGATGTTGATGCACATATTGCCAATCTTGATAAAGTATTCTCTAAAATGCTCATTCATAGAATGTGCCTTAACCTCTAGAAGTGTATCATAGCTGTGGCTGGAGGAATATTCATGGGATGCATGGTCAGTGAAAGAGGAATTGAGGCAAATCCAGAGAAAGTGCAAGCCATCCTGGACATGCAGATCTCGACAACTCGCAACGAGGTCCAGAGCCTCATGGGACAACTTATGGCCTTAGCGTGATTCATCTCTCGCTTCACAAACAAATGTCATCATCTCTTCCATCTCTTCTAGGATCAATTCAGAATGTAGTTAACATGGGGCCCCGAGCATGAGAAGGCCTTTAATGGCATCAAAGAATATTTAGCTTCTGTTCCTCTACTTTCCAAGCCCATTCCTAGAGAGGTCCTCTTCCTATATCTCGCTGTGTCCTCTACTACCATCAGTGCTGCACTCACACATCATGAACAAGACACAGAGCTACTAGTGTATTACACAGGTAGAGGGTTTCTGGACCCAAAGACTCTGTTCCCCGCTATCGAGAAGTTGGCTCTTGCCTTGGTCACTGCTACTAGTAAGCTTAGGCCCTACTTCTAGGCCCATATAGTCCATGTTTTGACCAATGAGCCCCTTAAGAAAATCCTCCAGAATCCTAGAACCTCGGGATGCTTAGTGAAGTAGGCGGTGGAGTTGGGAGAATTTGATATACATTTTAGGCCCAAACAAGCCATCAAGGGCCAAAATGGTACAAATTTCATTGTCGAGTATACTCCCATAGCTGCCGCTAATCTTGAAGAAGAGGCCCCTTGCGAAGCCATTTGGGAGCTCTATGTCGGGCTCTGCAAATTATCAACTCAGTAGAGCAAGAATAATAATCAAGGACCCTGAAGGAAATGTCTATGAGTATGCTCTACTTTTCGAGTTCAAGACGTCCAACAACATAGCCGAATATGAATCTCTTATCATGGGGATTCAGATGTGTCAAGAGCTTGGGGCAGCTCATCTCCATATCTTTTGTGATTCCCAGTTTGTAGTAAATCATGTCGCGAGGGACTTCAAAGCTACCCAAAGTTATCTGGAATCCTACAAAACCTTGGCAGGGGCACTTCTCCAACGCTTCAGCTCTTTAAAACTCACATAGATCCCCAGGTCTAAGGATTCCTAGGCAGATGCCTTAGCTAGTCTCACCACTGCTCCTCCTGACAACTTGCCACAGGATGTCCATATTGAAACCTTGGATAAGCCAAGCATCTCTAAAGCATATTCTGAAATTTTCTCTACAAAATCGGTACAAGCTTCTTAGATGGATCCTTATACTGCCTTTCTCTCCCAAGGCACACTGCCTAATGACAGAAAAGAGGCGCAACGCCTTTGGCATAAGTCTACTATCTACCTTCTCAAGGAGGGCAAACTATATTGCCGGGGGCAATCTTGCCCATTCCTCCAATGTATCCCTATGAAGGAAGGCCACAAGGTATTCAAGTCTCTATATGGCGGGGTTTTTGGAAACCTCATGGAAGCCCGGAACCTTATGTACAAGGCCTTAAGAAGTGGGTACTACTGGCCCACAATAGAGGATGACACCAAGGCAGTAGTGGGAGCTTGCCTACAGTGCCATAAGTTTGCCAATTTTTCCCATCATCGTCATGTTCCCCTTTCCATCATACTCTTCCCAGTTCACTTTAGTCAATGGGGACTCGACATTATGGGAAATCTTCCCACCGCCCCAAGACAGTTGAAGTTTGCAATGGTCATTGTTGACTACAACATTAAGTGGGTAGAAGCTGAGGCTGTCACCAGTGTCACTAGTAAAAATGTGATCACTTTCCTTTGCCGTAACCTGTATTGTCGCTTTGGTGTCCCCCAAACTCTCATCATTGATAACGGGACCCAGTTTGACATTGATACATTCTGGGAGTTCATCGTAGAACAAGGAATTGCCCTCTTCAATGCTTCTCCAGCCCACCCTCAGACTAATGGTAAGGTGAAAGTTGTCAACAAGCTCATCAAGCAAAATCTCAAAAAGATACTGGAAGATCACAAAGGGATGTGGGCTATCAAGCTCCCGAAAGTACTTGGGGTACTCCGAACAACACCCATAACAGGAACATGTGAATTCCCATACCAATACTGAGGGTCTTCGCCTCAACATGTGAATTCCTGAGTGAACAGATCGTAGGGTATGATCCCGAGACCAATACTGAGGGTCTTCGCCTCAACATGAATCTCCTTGAACATTGCCGTGACAAAGGTCACTTGAGAAATACACTACCAGAAAAAACACTTTAGCCGACGAAAGAAATTCATCAGCCTGTTAGACTTTTTCATTTGCTATAGTAATAGTCGACGATCTTTCGACGACTAAAGTATCATCTGCTAAAGCTCGTCGGCCATACTTTAGCCGATCACAGTAGTAACAGTCGTCGACTAAGTCTGCACTTTAGTTGACGACAAACTTATCGTCGGCTTAAAGTTTCAAATTTTGCTGACTGCTAAAGTCTTTGTATGTCGTAGGCTAAAGTCTTTATATAACTTCGGTTAAAGTATGCATATCTTTGGCTAAAGTGTTTTTACCTGTTAAAAAATGGATCGATCTTTGGCCATTCTCTAGTCGCGACTCCTACCGTCGGCCATCCACCATCCTCTCGGTGTCGTTGCCTTACCTGAACCCACCACCACCACCACACACTACACACCACCACAACCACCACACACCATCAAAACCAATACACTCACCACAACACACCACCACCTCTACCACCACACACCATCACCACCACACACACACACCATCACCATCACTACCACCACATACCATTACCACCACCACACACCACCATCACCGCCACCACACACCACAACACATGCACTTGGAGAGGCAAAGGAGGCAGAGTGAACAAAGACAAGAGGTTGAGGAGGGAGAGTGAAGAAGAAAGTTTCACTCAAATTTTCCAAAAAAAGAGGGAAAAATTCGTTTAGATTTTTGATTTTAGCCGACAAAAAGCTCGTTAGCTAAGGCCAAAAATTTGACTCGTCGGCTAAAGTAAAAAATTTAACTCATCCCCTAAAGTCAAAAATCTCGTCGTCTAAAGTCAAAAGTTTGACTCGTCGGCTAAAGTATAGTAAAAATTTGTCGGTCTGTTTTTTGGTTATTTCGTCAGCTATACTACTTTTTTTTAGTGACATTAATAATAAGAATAAGCCTCACTGCACTACAACAAGAACGTAAGTCCCATGCCCTTAAAGATTGGAGACTAGATCATGAAGGAGGTTATCCGCCACCCCACTAGACTCATGAATAAATGGAAAGGCCCATATGAGATTGTCGACATCTTGGGTCCTACAAAATTCTACTTGCGGGGTACTGATGGTAGAGTACTCTCTGACGAATGTCGTTACCGGGTTAATGATAAACAACCTGTAATTTAAAACCCTATCATTGTAGTAACTGTAAGTAGTGATCGTTTTAGCCGGGGACACTAGGGAAGAATTATATCTGCATTTTAAAACATTAGTGATATTCACAAATACAAATATACAAGTATAAACCTGTCACATAATATACAAGTATACAACATATAAGTATAAACATTAGGAAATGATTCTTCTTCTAAACAGCTACTCATATCTTCATTAAGCTCCTCATTAATCATTTGACATGCTTGGAAATGATTTTGGTGAAGAAACACACTCACGAACTCGGTAGACAACTTTAACAAAATCTGTCCTGTTTCCAGCAAACTGATCTCCGGCCATTGTTTCCATCATAACTCCTTCCTCAGACATTGGATTATTGTGATTCCAACAGATTCAGAAACTAGACATCCAGAGCTTTCCATCCATATATGGCACGTTTCCTGGTTCTTCCTGGATCTTCCTAGAGAAATTTTGAAGTTGAGTTATGGTTTCTAGAAATCCTCTGTTTTTGTTCCGATTTCATGCTCTCGGCCTCTTATCTTTCCATGCTTCTTTTGCTGCATTCCATAAGTCCGATTCGCATGATTATTGTTTCGTTAAGTCCATATACACGTCATCTAAACATTAAAGAAAATTAATCAAGTAATGACAATGTACAAATTAACGGAATCGTAAGAAAACATCACGATAACTTCATAAGTCAGGTTTTAACTATTTAGTTCATAATTTCTCTACTTTACGCACATTTTAGCTATTGCTCTACAGAAAACCCCTTATGATAAATACATACAAATACGATAAACAAATCATAAATGAGGGTAGATACACATTAAGAATGTAGCATAAAATGCTCCTATCAACAATCTCACACTTACCCTTTTCTAGTCCCTAGCATACTAAATAAAAGACTCTACTGAAATTAACGACACAACTAATAACTTTAACAACTAATACCCTTAATGATTTGTCTAAGATTTTATAGCATAACTTTTAAGTTTAGACATTTGAGGGAAAAGCGTAATTGTAAAGCTTCATAAACATGTTTCATAGCATGAACATGTAAGAAATAAGTACATATAGTATGACATGTATGATAACCGTTCCACCTCACAATGACATACTCCCTTATTTTCAATCATCCATGGCATTCACTCATAAGTATATGCAAGAGAAAAGATTATAAGATGACAAATAGCTTGCATATTTCATCAAATAAAAGCACTTTGTGAATAGAAATTTATGGAAAAACCTCATGCAACAACTAAGTGCAATAATGAACCAAAACCATATGCTTAACTCATGAGAAAATATCCACAAATCAAAGTTAGCTATCTTAAGAATCATGAATCATGAATCAATCTCAATAATATGGTTGTAATGGGACTTGGTTTCATAAGGTAGGAATTTTTTAGGATAAGTGGTGCTTTAAGGTATCACTAAGACTTGCAAAGCTCGTTCCTCCTTATGTCTCCACTCCAAGGATCAAATTTCATCAAGTTGGACCCATACATCATTCTTAACTCTTCCACATATTATGAACATGACAAATGTCACATCAACAACTTTAGACATTCAAATAGTCACAAAACTCCAAATTCACAAACTTTACAAGCACCATCAAAATCCGTACTTGCTTTGATCTGAAATTTTTCTTTCTTCTTTTTTTTTTTCGTTTTTTCTTTTCTTTTGTTTCGGACATATACATACAATACAATGGTGTTTTACCCCACATTTATTCAAATACAACGCCACCCCACACTTACTTCACAGCATCATGCAATACAACTCCTTCGAAAGTACTTTGCCAAGTCTGGATAACAAGGTAAATGTTTAGCTATTCTAAGCAAAGGAATTCTGTTTAAAGGTGATGAAATAAAAGGCTCAATGTAGGCTCAAAGGGGTTAAAACTAAGGAGTCCCACTGTCAAGACCCACCCCGAGTTAAACCCCTTTATCCTGAAGTAAATCCTACGGGGACCATCTCAAGAGAACTTCTTACTGAAACCCCCTTAGAATGTATGACCCTTCCTACAAATAAACTCAGCGCTTCCGTGATAATTTAAATCCACCCCAACTCCTGGAGTCATCCTGCTCCCCAAACCATAACTACGCTTCACAAAAAGTAAATTAAACTAAATTAGGGTAATCAGAGCAAATCTACATAGATGAGATACCTAAGTAAAATTGCTAGCGTCAGCGGATTAGTTGGCTATGCCTCGTCTTCTGAACACACGTCCTCCTCTCAGCATCCCTGCAACACTGGGCATTTGAAAACGAAGGGCCCAAGAAAAAATATTTAAAAACAGGACGTTAGAGTGAGTGGACAAAAATAATATCCAAGCACGAGAAAATTATCGATTTATGCTCTCCCTTTGATTTTCCAGAAAATCCATGTGCACGCCTCGTTAGAAAAGAATCTCAAATAATCCTTTTGAAAAACAAATCATCACTTGCCAATCTCATTGGCTTAAAAATCAACATTAAAAATAGGGGAAGATGTTTCACCATGACGGAGAGTCTCCCAGACTAGGGTCGGAACCTTTAAGGTTTCTAAGTAATATGACGACCCTCCATGACAATGAGTCTCTCAAGCTAGAGTCGGAACCTTCTAGGGCTACTATTGCCCCTCTCCACTTCCAAAGTGAGGGGGCCGTATGGCTAGCTAGCATCTTTATATATATGACGACCCTTCATGGTGATGAAAACAACAAATACGAAAAGTCATTATTATATGACTCTTCCCCCGTATATTAAACACATGCATCTCATGCATAAGGCACGGTTCCCCGACCGTCCTCAAAACTATGGCCATAAAACAATGCATTCCAATTTAATAAATATAACAAAGATTTCAGCCGATATAACACAGGAGCTTACGGGAGGGGAGCAACTCACCTTCCTGGCCCTACCGGCTTATTAAATCAACAAAATCATGTTGTTTAAAAATTTTCATAAATATTTGAGCATGCACGGTTTAAAAATAAAAAGTCCACTCACAGACTTAGGCCTTAGCCTGACGAAATCTGGATCGCTTCTCAAGCGAGAACTCCTCATCTCTTGTTCAACGAATAATAGTAAATCTTAATTTGTCAAAAGAATAATTATTTAAAATTGGCAATAACGTTACCCTCGGCCAAAACTCTCAAATTTAATCAACAAAAATTCCCGACCTTCAACAATAGCTTAGGAGTCCTTAAAATATTTCCCAAACATTATCCGACAATAATCGATGGTTAGAATAATATTTAATTATCCGTCAATAATACTAAACTAGAAAAATTCCAAATCCTAACCAAAACTCCTCCAAAAATTACCAAATTTAAACCATAGACACCTCACAATATATACTTTTTAATGGACATGAAAAACTGTCGAAAAAGTAGCGGCACCGCCGCCAGCTCCACCGCCGGCGGCGGTCACCTGCAGAAATTCCGACCAAAATTCCGGCGACCCTTCGATCACCACCAAATTTTAACAGTAGCTTCGTCTCGTCATTTGGAACAACTTTCTAGTTCAACTCGAAGGCCAATTCGGCCTCTAATTAGGTCAAATACGTGATGAACAATAGAACCTGAAAATTTACACTTCAAAACTTCAAATCCTCAATTTTCCCTCCACACTCCAAATCAATCCACCAAATTCTAGGGGATTATAGTACTCCTAAAACTCATCTTATCCATATAAAGAACTCACCAAATGTACACCTGAAGAACAAATCGGAATTTCTCCCTATTTACGACGAGCTAGGTCGGAAAACTTACCTAGGAATGAAGTAGACTCGGAGGCCAATCTTTTGGGACCGGTGAGGTGGCGAGTGGTGGAACGACGGCGGCGCTGTGGCGGTCGAAAGCTTCGGCACCATTTTCTGTCGAGAGAGGAGAGAAAAGGCCGGGTGAAAATCTGATTTTTCACCCCGGTAACTCCTATATATAACCATTTTACCGCACAGTAACTTTACATTTTTGTTTATAACTTTCTCATACGAACTCCGATTTGAGCGTGCTACGTGTCCACGAACTCGTAACGACGCCCTCTACAACTTTCATGAAGAAAGTTTTCCAAAATTCTCGAGTTAAGAAAAAGTCAACTTTACGATCATTGTACGGTTAAACAGTTACTTTAAATGGTAAAAGACCAAAGTAACCAACCGTAAAATAATTCTAGGATCGGGATGTGACTCCCACGACGGGAGAAATTCCGATTTGTTCTTCAGGTGTACAGTAGAATGTTCTTGATCGAATTTCTCCCTCCCTAGATCACCATTTGGTGAGTTTTTTATATGGATAAGATGGGTTTTAGGAGTACTATAATCCCCTAGGGGATGTGACGCCCACGACGGGCACAAAATATGAATAAGCTTTATTTTTTGGCAATGGTAGTAATCCTAAAGAGACTTAAATTCAATCATATTCACAAGCAAGACAAATTATGATTATCAAGTTTCAAAAATCACATAAGTAAGTTCTAGTAAATTCTAGAGTTCATTAAAAAGCTATAGCACATAGTTATTGAATATGCAAAGGATGATGAGGTTTATGATAGTGAATGTCGAAAAATTTGGCATATTATCACTCAAGAAGAAAACATTTAGGCTCAATAGCTCACATGGGTTGTTATGGAAACAAATTAACCAAACATGTCTGCTTCCAATCAATCAAATCTCAAATGTTCATACCAATCCACAATATCCATGAAACTTACAATTTCATAAAATAAATGTCAAACCATCATCTATGTATTAAAGATAAAATCATCATAGACTTTTAAGGGTATATCCTAAGACTTAAAATAAAACAAAAACACATACAACATAAATAAAAAAATTTTGTGGAGCCGATTTTCTGAATTTTGAATTTTTTTAACTGGTTTTTCTTTTTATGACTTGAAATGATAATTTAATGACTTAAACAAACATGTTAATATGTAAACCTCTACCCCACACTTAGAAAATTACATTTTCCTCAATGTAAAACCCAAAATCAGTCATAATTTTCTAAACATGCGTCTAAGTCACATAACAAACACATATACAATTCAACCAATAACAGTAGAGGGATAGAAAATATTCACACTCATTGATGGCTCCTCCACAGCTACGGTTGAAATGAGTTGTCTCTCATGCAGCGCTTAATGTTTTAAGTCTGTCAGCCTAGACTTCTTCTTTTCTTGATAATGACGTCATTCATGATCCAGTGGCGGTGGTTCCTCAAATTGCTGGCTCTCAACTTCATATTCTGGGAATGTACTTTAAACTTATTTCCCGAAGTCGTGCTTTGAATCTCAACTGTACCATAAGGAAACACATTAGTAATAACAAACGGAGCTTGCCAACGTGAACGAAGCTTACCTGGAAAAAATCTAAGTCTTGCATTGAACAGAAGGACTTGTTGGCACAGACTGACCTCCAGCCATTGTTTCCATCATAAATCCTTCCTCCGACATTGGATTGCTATGATTCCAAAAGATTCAGAAACTAGACATCCATAGCTTTCCATCCATATATAAAACATCTCCTGGTTCATCCTGGATCGTCCTAGGAAATTTTTTGAAATTGAGTTATGGTTTCTGGAAATCCTCTGTTTTTGTTCCGATTTCATGCTCTCGGTCTTTTATCTTTCCATGCTTCTTTTGCTGCCTTCCATAAGTCCGATTCGCATGATTCTTGTTCCGTTAAGTCCATATACATGTCATCTAAACATTAAAGAAAATTAATCAAGTAATGACAATGTACAAATTAACAGAATCGTACGAAAACATTACGGTAACTTCATAAGTCAGCTTTTAACAATGTAGTTCATAATTTCTCTAGTTTACGCACATTTTAGCCATTGCTCAACAGAAAAACCCTTATGATAAATATATATACAAATACTATACTTATTATAGATAAACAAAACATAAATAAGGATAAATACTCCTATCACTCCCCACATCTACTAGCAACAACTGCGTCTCTTCCGAATCTAAGCTAGACCGTATTGCGTTTTAGTTTTCTTTACTTTCTCTAAGTATACACGGTGCCCAAGAGACTATACTCATATTTGTACACCTTGCCCATCAATAGCGTAGAAACGAATGCATCTATTTTTACAACACTATGACTCAGTCAAAATAATTCAAACTCATAGAGTCCTCCCGACGGCTCGAGACGAAACACTGATGAATTAATTGAACATGCCTTCATTCAATAATACTTGCAAACAGAATGTAATTCAACATGGTCTAGCCTGACCTTCTGGGCAAAATTAAAAGTTGTTCAAATTGGCTAACTACGCCACAAAAAAAGAGCGAAAAGAAACAACATTTACTTCTCAGATGAGGTGTCGCTCTCCTTGCTCACACTGCCCCCACTCTTAGACCCGCCACCTAGGCCACGCCCTTGGCTCAAGTTCACACATACTCTTTCACCATACACGATCTTCCGCTAGGTATGTGAACTGGAAGGTCTAGATGAACAAAAGAACTCACTCTTGGAACTTCTGGCTGTAGAATAGCTGTTAAATTAGGATTACTAATATTAGTAGGAAATTTTGTAATTATGGGAATCCTTTTCCTTGTACGTTTAGAATAGCTCTATAACTCTTGTATCACTATAAATACCCCTTGAGGGATGAATGAATAATACAAAACATTGAAACACAAATCAAATTATTCTTTTCAAGTTGGTATCAGAGCAGGTTCAATCCTGCATCAGAGCAGGTTCAATCCTGCATCTGAAAACCACAAATCCGATGCATTGTTACTGAATCAAATACCATACCAAATCCTGAATCCGCCCAAATCCACAAACAAATCATGAATCCACCCAAATCCACACACAAATCCTGAATCCGTCCAAATCCACAAACAAATCATGAACCCACACCAAAAGCCAAAACCTCAAATTTCGTATTTGTATTCTGCTGTGTACCACCATAATCACCACTAAAACCCAAATCCCCACCTGAATTTCCCAAATACCGAATCCCAAAACTCAAACGCAAAACACCACAAAAGGCAAGCACATCACACCACAATTAGTGGGAAGACACAAACACATCACACCACAATTAGTGGGAAGACATACCAGGTTCCCCTTCAATTACTTCTCCCAACGTAACGGGAGAAAGTCTCCCATCATAATGAGCTCAAATTTGGGTTCATCGAATCAAATCGGAAAAATTCTGATTGGCCCATACCATACCAAGTGCCTACAGTGGGTCTTGGATCGCATACCCCAATTTCCAAAATGGGAATTGGACTGCATGAATGTACCGATTTCCGATGTGGGAATTGGACTGAATGAATTTCACGTGTCAACCTAAAAAGTTAGGTTGCACGTGAGGGGGAGTGTTGGAGAGGAAAGATCCCACATCTTGAAACCCAGAAATCCACTACTTGAATTGAACCATGAATTGAATTGCATACATTCGTAGAGTCTACAACAATCAAATGTTGCACCTTGCAGCTGCACCTGAGGCCATAGTCATGACACCTGAACTTTATTACTCAGGAGGAGTTTCAGAGTCTTCCCTTCAGGGGGAGAGCAAGTATGTAGGAAATCCTCTGAATATGGACAAATTTAAAGAGTTGAAGAACATGCATTCGCAGCTGAGCTAGAAGAGTCAATGGTATGCGTTCAAGATGAGAACTCACCTCCTTCAGAAGCTGAAGCAATTGGCTATCAAGATGCGGAGGATGTAGGACTCCAAAAATCCACCCCCACCACAATATCAGCCATACTACCAGCAGTATCATGGATATGATCCCTATCAACAACAGTATCAGCAGTACTATCCCTATCAGCAGCCAGGAATTCCACAACCACAGCAGCCAGTAATTCCGCAACAACTGCAGCCTTTGCAGGCTAATCCACCCTACGGGACTATTCAGTCTCAACAACAGGCATACCTGCAACATCCTCTCATACCTCAACCTCAGCTACAGACCCAACAATCTCAAGCTCAACCCCAACCAGTAGTTCAACCTTCACTTGTGCAGGCTCCTATGGCTGTGCAAACTCAAAACCAGACATCAGACAACCATCAGCTTCAACTTCAGCCTGCTGTGGCACCACATTCACAAATTCAAGCTCAGACTTACCCATCAGCTCAAGGGCAAGCTCAATTGCCACCTCAAGAATATTACCAAGCCTAAATGACTCCATATCAGCAGCCCCAGGTTCAACAGATTACACAGACCCAGCTTCAACAGAATCCCCAACTTCACTCATCTCAGCCCATGGATGCTACAGTCCAGTCTCAGACACAGCTCCCATCTTCTAATGCATCAACTGGCCATCAGTTGTTCCCTCAATCTCACCCTCATCAACCAGTGCTCTCAGCAGCCCCCCAATAACATATACATGCCTCAAACCAGTCTCAGCAGAATGTTGTATTGTCTCAGGGCATGCAACATATTCACCCCTCAATATTCAGCCCTCAAAGTTTTGCTACATATGCAACAGTTACAGCACTATCACCAAACGACATCAATTTTGCTAGTTAGTTTTGCCTTCAGCAAAGATTCTGAGAATGTTGAAATGATTGGGGGTGTGGCGGCACTCTGACAGACCAATTAATCATTAAGCCGATAAGACCTCCCTCTGAAAGCCACACCAGTACCAGGAGCGGCAGCGGCAGCGCCAGTAGGTTGGGATCGGCTTGTTGGTGGAGGAGCATCTATCCTATATCTTGCAACTATTTTATGTACCCATCTTGAAGTCTTCAAGATGTTCTTACTAAATGAGTATCAAAAAAATTTGTTTGACAGCTCAATTGACAAGTTGGGCATGATTGACATCCACGCGCCCAACTTGAGGGGGAGTGTAGAATAGCTGTCAAATTAGGATTACTAATATTAGTAGGAAATCTTGTAATTATGGGAATCCTTTTCCTTGTACGTTTAGAATAGCTCTCTAACTCTTGTATCACTATAAATATCCCTTGAGGGATGAATGAATAATACAAAACATTGAAACACAAATCAAATTATTCTTTTGGAAAAGGTAGAGATATGTTACACTAAGTTTAGGTAAAATTTACATGAGTGATGAAAGAAAGGCTTAACATAGGCTCAAAGAGGTTCAAACTAAGGGGTGTGCTGCGCACACAAAATGGACACAAGTTTTATTTGGCATTGGTGTTCATCCTATAGAGTTCATCCTTTTCATTTCCATGATCAAGACATATAATGATTAAAAGTTTCAAATTTCACAAAGAATGAGTTCTAGTTTCTGTAGTCATTTAAAAGTGTTGTATGTAGCAATCGAAATGAAAGAATAATGAGGTTTCAAAATTCTTAGCCAAGAAAATGAAGTAGAATATGTCAATGATCGCTAAAAAAGAATAACACATATATAGGCTCAAAGGCTCACAATTAAGGTTCATATGAATTAAAATCTTATTTTAACATGCTCAATTCTGTACCAATGTTTCAAATCATATCCACTACATTTTACATGATTTCTCTTCATTTCAATTAACAATTAAACATCAATTAGAAATAATCTTAATTTTATGATCTTTCCTTATCCATAATTTCAGAGATAGTAATAATCATAGACAGTTAAGGGCTCCTATGACTCAAAAACAAAATAAAAGACGTAAAAACAAACGAATTTTTTTTTTAAATTTTGACATTTTTTGATTTTTATTGGTTTTTAAAATATAGACTCAATAAACATGTAAACATGTATATCCTTTCCCAACACTTAAACTTAACATTGCCCTCAATGTTTTCAATATAAAGCATGCAATATAAAGTGTAAAACATGGAAACATGGATTTACAACACACAAACAAAAACAAAAATGCATAAAGTATAGAGTACATTGAGAAAGCTCCCCCTTGTAGACCTCCAATGCACACGACCTTTGAAGACGATTGAAATATGGGCACCAGCCTCAAGATACAAGATCTTGACCTTCAAATGAAAGCTTCTTGCAATCGTTGATCCAAAGTTGGTGTAGAATGTCCAAAGAGTTGATGAAGTCTTTCATGTTTGACAAAATTAGTTCACTAATATTTTTATAATATTTGTTTATCCTACAAGGCCAATTCTAAAATAAACACGGCGAACCGGGGGCACAACACGAGTAACCATTTGCAACTTGGATGGAGGAGGCGACACAACAAACAGAAGTCAACACGTTCATGTGGACGTACGAGAAAGCATATCTTTAGTCCACTGAAAATATTGTAAGTTAATATATTTGCTTATATATATTATTTAACATTTTTTATATATGTTTACAAATATATATATATGTTTTTTTTCCTTGTTAATTAGGCGAGAGTGAGGAAAGGAGTTGAAGAGGTGTTGACTCAGATAGCGAGAGAACATTGGCTAGAGATGCAAGATGACGACCTCCTTGAGGCCATCTGTCAGATTGATCAATCTGATGTGACGGTAGGGCGAGAATCATAGGTGACACTTTCTCACCATGTGTGAACAATTACTACTGTAGGGGTCTAGCACAACAGGGAAAGGAGGGTCTTAAAAAACACTCTCAGTTTCTCACGCAAGTCCTTATTTTTCAAGGCTGCTCAGCTACAGGAGCAACTTCAGAGGCAAGCAATGGAGCATCAGAGACAGATGGAAGAGGCGAGATTAGCGCAGGAGGCTGAGCTCAAGAGGAGAGATGAGCGGATCCAGGCTGAGCTCAGGAGGAGATTGAGATGAGCAGAGCCAGACTCAGATGTCATCTTGGTTTGTGGCGTTTTCTGCATATCTCCAGGCGTAAGGATTCCCGCCCCCACCTATGCCACAAATCCAGTCCCATATTGATACTCCACAGCAACAGCAAAATCTGCAAGATAATAGCAATCCTCCTTCATATTTGAACGACATAGATTTAGATAATAATTAGTTTAGGTTTTATACATGTTTAGTTTGAACATTTAACTTAGTTTAAGTGTTCACTTTAAAACGTATTACTTGTGTTTTCTTAAGTTGAATTAATTTGCATTTGTTAATGAAAATGTGTTTTGTTTTTATTTTGGGTGTTGTTGGCTATTGTGGAATTAGACAGGTATGTTGGAATAAAAATCCTTTTTTTTTCTTCAGAAAAATCAACTTTAGCTGATGATATGCACACTTTGGCCGACAAAATAGGTATTTGTTTTTCCAGGAACAAGTGACTTGAGCCGACAAAAATGACAATTCTCGTCAGCTAAAGTTGTCTTTAGCCGACGCGTTTATATACTTTAGCTGACAATATGTTCAAATTTCGTCAGCTAAAGTCCAGTTAGATCAACCATTTTGACCAACATGGAACTTTTGTCTGACGAAATTTAGTCGGTAAAAGTATATAAACTCGTCGGATAAACTCTAAACTTTAAGTCAATGAGGAGTCTGTCGTCGGGTAAAGTATGGACTTTAGCCGACGAATCTCTAAACTTTCGAAAACAGTATATGAATTTCTTTATCTAGCACACTGCAAATATAAAACTCAGCCTCTTACTCAAAGGTAAATAGCTATTTTTCATTATCAATAGCAAACTTAATAGCTACACGACTTGATTTATTAATTTATGCTAAAATTTCTTATAAAGAACTGCAAGACGAAAAAAGAAAACTAAGAAGATTAAAAAAGTATAAAGATAATCTTTCTAGAAAAACAGAAAATTACTGGAAAATTATCCTTAAAATTCAGCACAGAATCAAACATACTGAAGAACAGATTAAAGTTCTACAAGAAGTGTTTGACTACGATCAGAGTCATCTGAACGTTTTGAGTCTCGGTTAGATCCTTCTTAGCTGGTATCAGAGCCTGCTTGGCTCAAAAGCAGGTTATCAAGACTTATGTCATAAAGTTGGCTTCTCTTAACTAATAAAAGAGAATCTAAACTAAAAAATTACCAGTCTTTCTGTATTTACAAAATGTACTGATAAGTGAAAAAAAACTTAACATATCAGTCGTTAAACATATCAGTCGTCATTATCGTCATTAATCTAGCATCTTTATATATATGACGACCTTTCATGGTGAAGAAACAAAACAGTACCGAAAAGTCAATAATGACTCCTCTAGTAAATAAAATATGCATCCCATGCATAAGGCACGGTTCTCCGATCGTCATCAAAATAATGGTCATAAATAAATCATTTCCAGATATGATCATCATCACACAAATTTCCACCGACATAACAAAGAAGCAAATTATTTACCGAAATGGTAATTAAAATTTACCAAAACAGTAATTAAGAATTGATGAACTTAATGATTCATGTTTAGTGTGCACGGGTACTTTGAGTCGACGTTGAGTATCGATTGCAACCTTTGCATGAAATGTTTTAAGTTCTACACTTCTCTGTGCTTAGACAATTAAAGTAGAATTAATGTAATACAATGATTTCATTAAACTTGTGTCTCGAGATTGTTTCTTTGAATAAGAACTTGCATGAAAAATGAACCGATCACTTATATATATATATATATGTATTTTCTGTTTTGTATGAACATTAAATAAAAAAACAATTCTCAAAAAAACTTATATCATATGTATATTTGTAAATAAATACTTGTTTATATCATTATACTAAATTTTAACATAATCATGAATGTAAAAGCGTCATTTAAGTCTCCGGATGCTATAATAGAAATATGAAGATATATTTGTGCTTTAGTGAACATATTTAAAGACACCAAATTGAAATATGAAGATAGATGAAACGGACCAGGTGTTAGCAAGAGCACGACAGAATACCCAATTATAACAAAATCAATTAAAGTAATCGGCTTAACAGCGGGATCAAGTGTCATATCAAATCACTAACAAAACCGCAAACAAAATCTTCAAACAATAGCAGGGATTACATTTTGGTGATAGGGAACAAGCCTAAAAACAAAAACTAATGAAGAAGGCAGTCCAATAGTCGATCACTGATCACCCGGCAGTGTCTTGATGATATCCGAATCACCTGAATGTAATCAAAACCATTGGCAAAGTCAGCTATTCATATGAATGAGGTCACACAATAAAATCTTAACAAAAACAAAAGATAGAATGTACCTGGATCAATAATGCTAAGGCACGACACTCGGAAATACTTGCCACATGCAGTACCCAGGTCAACATTGTCTGAAATCAAAACAATTGACAATGAAAAAAAAAGTATTAAAAGAGCAATTCATTATATGTTTTGACAAACTTGAGAGCATTGGCAACATAAAAAAGTAATTTTGCTGCAACATATACAAATCTTTATCATGTCATAAAGATATACAAGGTGACATAAATAGAGCAATCAATATAAAAGAACAGTAACAGAAGCTTTCCAAAGGAAGCCAACATCTAAACGAACATGCAGAGAACCTAATTCAAGCTGAGGAGGATTCTGAACCCAAACAAGAACAAAGACTGTAGGTTTCTGAGGACTAAGTACACTCCTCCAAACAAAAAAGACAAACAGAAGCAGGGAAGCAACACAAGTACAAATGTAACATCCAACCATTTCCAATTACAGCAAATGCATATCATTGTTTAACCAACACAGCAAAACAAAATCTTTATACACTGTTAGTTTGGGGACTATGAATCCATAACACTTGCACTAAATCAAGTTGGGAACAAGACTCATTGACGACAGTTCATTGTTAGTATTGTTGAGCTAGTAAGTCTATCTATAGGCTAGTTGACATTTCGGTTGTTATCCACCATTTAAAATCAACTAAAATACATCCTTCCAAATCACAATACCTAATGTAATCTATATATGAACACCAATCAAAATAAAACGCAGAAATAGCAAAGAGAAAAAATCAAATGTGGAGCAAAATTAAAGGAGCACTTACTTCCATTGTAGTGATGAACTCCAACCTTGGCCAGCATGGCATAGTACTCGATCTCGGACTTCCTCAGAGGAGGGCAATTGTTGGAGATTATGATGAGCTTCCCTGCAATTCATTCACCCACATCACAAAAATCAAAACCCAAATCACAGAAATGAGAAAGATTAAAACTTTGGGAATGAAATTAATACCCTTCGAGCTACGGAGAGTGTCTATAACGGTTTTGTAACCCAGAGTGAACTTGCCACTCTTCATCACCAGAGCGAGCCTGTTGTTGATAGACTCATGGGTCTTCTTCGTTTTCTTCACAGCCACCATGGTCGAATCTACTCAAGCTCTCGTGCTCTTCTTGTGCCGCCCAACCCAGAAACAACGGAAGCGTTTTGTTAGGGTTTTGGGGTATTAATAAGAGGAGGCTCATCGGGTTTGAGTGATGGGCTTGGTTTTCGGGTTGTGGGTAGTTTTGGTGATTATGTTTTACTACTGGTCCACTACCTCATGACTTTTACCATGACAGGGTCCATAAAAATTCTATTTTAAGGTTTTATTAAGAATTTTATAATAAAAACCAATTGAATACTTTTAAATGAATGGTTGGATTCCTATTAAAAAAATGAACGGTTAGATGATGTGCATATTGAAATTTTAAAAAAAATCAATTAAAACTTAAAACACTCATCTAATCGTCAATTCAAAAGTCCTCACTTGGTCCTCATTATAAGGTCACCAATAGAAGTTTAAGGGCAGGATAGGAATTCAAGGCCGGTCTTGAGATTTCAGCACTGAGATTGTAGCAAGAAAGACTAGCCTGAAAAAGTTTCGTCTGAAAGAGTGAGAATGAGATTGATATTTGATCGCATGTGTAAGTAGATCTAAACAAGACCAGATCTTGATATGGACCAGCTTCACACCAATAGGTTTTAAAAATGTTTGGTTCAAAAATTAGACATGATAATTGTCAAGACCCACCTCGAGGTAAACCCCTTTACCCGAAGTAAGTCTTGCGGGGACCACCTCCCAAAGAAGATTTTACCGAAATTTCGATATAGTCTCCCTTGAAAAGTGGACAACCCTTAACCTGCAATAAACCTAAGAACACTTCTAAAACCAATAACCATCCGAAGTCTTCTGGAGTCATCCTGCTCCCAAAAACAAACAACCTCCATAAGATACACATCTAATTAAATTTCAACAAAAGGTTCAACAACTCCAAAATAAAAGCTACATAGGGCTCCAGATCCCTAGGAGTTCACCAACAAATAAAACTACCCGATGTGTATCAGAGCGTCTAAGAATAAATGAAAACAGAGAAAAATTACAAGTAGGTTAACCCGGAACCTACTTATAGTTCGGAAAATGACGGTAACTATGTTTGGCCTCCACGTAGACTAGTCGGGTCGAGCACTACAATCTGGGCATTTAAAACGAATGGCCCAGGGGAGAAACATTGAAAACTGTTAGTGTGAGTGGACAAAAATCAAATATGAAAACTCTATATGAAAAATCAAATATGTCCTCTCTTAGAGTTTTCCAAGAAAACCTTATGCACGCAAATCATAGACATGGAATAAATAAATCATAAATAACTCTCTTGGCTCAAATCCATAAATAAAAGTGTGGGGTATTAACCTCATCCACGAGAAAACCGACCTGCTCTACCACGAGAGGGTCTATTGACCAGCTCATCGGAGAGGGTCCCATGACCCGCTTTATTCGGGAGGGTCCAACCGACCAGCTACCACCGAAGAGGGTCCAGACCTGCTCCATCCGGGAGGGTCATACTGACCAGCTACCATCGAAGAGGGTCAGACCAGCTACTATCCAGAGAGGGTACCAACTCCACCTGGAGAGGGTCCATGCTAGCATGCAATACATATATTCATAACCTTTAAAAATCCTTTAAAACCTCGTGGGAAAAATAATCCGAAAACCAAGTCAAACTCCCATGACTTTACCCCAAATACATTGGATTTAAAACCTTTCCAGGAACCCAAAACCGGTTCTCTGACTTTACTTTAAAACCCTTAAATCCAAGAGCCAAGTTTCCCCTTTTTAAATTTCATCCCCCTCCATAATCCCAAAAGGGTGATAACCATAAAATCAAATCCCGGGAAAATCCTTTAAAATCACGGGAAAGGTAAGAACCACTTTCCCGGCTCACATATCTTTAAAAAGTATTAAATTCTCATTTTCCCAAAATCACCGTAAAACAAAAAATGGAGGAAATCACATATACAGGAGAAACTAATTAAAGTCTATGGCATGCAATTTAATTTAAAAACAAAGTCCACTCACAGATGCCGCTAGGTCTGCCGGCTACCAGAAAGTTGCTCAGCTCGAACTCCCCCACGTCTTGTTCAAAACACACAAACAGGTCTTAAACCCACAAATAAAGTAAGGGCAACAACAAAAATCTCTACACTTAACGTTCATCCTTAACCATCTCTCGAAAAACGTGGGGAGTCGGCCTCTAATACCCCATTAGCGTAAAGACTCTTAATTACGCCTTCACGCCTAGCCGGTTCTTCCTAAACGACTGGTTGTCATTAAATACCCAATTAAAAACCAAACCTTCCAAAAATACTAAACATATCAAATAAATCCCCAAAAATTAGAAATTACCCTTCAATGGCCTTCTCTTAATTTTTACGATTTAATGGGCAAGAAAAACCTCCCAAAAAGTGGCGGCTCCGCCGCCGGCAGAGAATTCCGGCCAAACTCCGGTGACCTCCGATCGCCACCAAATTTTACCAGCAGCTTCGTTTCGTCAATTGGAACCACTTCCTAGTTCAACTCGAAGACCAATTCGGCCTCTAACTCGGTCAATCGACAAAAAATCCAAGAACCCGAAATAAAATTCAATTCAAACTTCAATCCCTCAATTCTCCCTACACACTTCGAATCAAGCTACCAAATTCTAGGGGATTAATGTACTCATCAAACCCATCAAAACCAAATATAGAACTCACCGGGAGGTGGCCTGAGAAGGGAGAAATCCGGTGTCAATGAACAGTGTTCAGGCCGCCCCTTCTCGCCGTAATTTCTCCCTAACGGCGGCGAGTTGGCTCCGGTGACCATCCCCAACTTCAAGGTGGCACAGCAGACTTCAATTTGATACCTAGGACGCGCCCTAACTCCTCCGGACGGAGGAGAAATCCGGCGGAAAAATCGGGTTTCAGGGAGAAATTCGATGATGAACAGTAACTTTTTCAACTTTTGACTTTTCACCGTTTCACCCCAGTAAACCATTATATATAGACTTTTCACCAAATAGTAACTTTTGGTTTTTTGACAATAAGTTCTTCATACGAACTCCGATTTAAGCGTGCTACATGTCCACGAACTCGTAACGACGCCCTCTACAACTTTCATGAAGAAAGTTTTCCCAAATTTCTGATTTAACGAAAAGTTAACTTTTTGACCTCTCACGGTAAAACGGTTACTACGAAATGGTTAAAGATCAAAGTAACTTGGGTAGTAATCGACCGTAAATTGATTCTAGAACCGGGATGTGACAATTCTCCCCTCCATATAAAAATTTCGTCCTTGAAATTACATACCTGTCATTCGAAGATATGGGGATGCTGCTTCCTCATCCATGCCTCTGGTTCCCAAGTTGCTTCTTCTATCTCATGACTCCGCCAAAGCACCTTAACTAGGGAAATAGTTTTGTTCTTGAGTACCTGCTCCTTCCAATCAAGGATCTTCACCGACAACTCCTCATAAGTCAAATCCCTTTTTAAATTAACTGGTTGCTCCTGCAACACATGGGATGGATCGACAATATACTTACGAAGCATGGACACATGGAAGACATCATGTATCTTCACCAAATCAGGGGGTAGGTCCAACCGATAAGCAAGTGAGCCAACCCTCTCAATAATTTCATAAGGACCTATGTACCTTGGGCTAAGCTTCCCCCGCTTGCTGAAACGTACAACTCATTTCCAAATAGTTTTAGAAATACCCAATCGCCCACTTGAAACTCAAGATCTCTCCTTCGGTTATCTGCATAGCTCTTTTGCCTACTCTGAGCTGTCTTTAGCTTGCCCCGAACAACCTTGATCTTCTCATTTGTTTCATGAATCAAGTCAGGACTACACAACTCTCTTTCACCAATTTCATTCCAACACAAAGTTGTACGACACTCTCGTCCATAAAGTGCCTCAAAAGGAGACATACCAATGGTAAAATGATAGCTATTGTTGTAAGCAAACTCCATTAAAGCTAAGTTCTTGTCCCAGCTTCTTGAAAACTGCATAGGACACGACCTCAACATATCCTCTAAGGTCTGGATAGTCCTTTCGGACTACCCGTCGGTCTGAGGATGAAAGGCTGTGCTGAATTGCAATCTGGTGCCAAAAGCTGCTTGTAAAGCTCTCCAAAACTTGGAGGCAAATCTAGAATCCCGATCTGACAATATAGTCTCCGGCACCCCATGAAGTCTCACAATCTCATTAACATACAATTCTGCCAATCTATCCAAAACATACTTCTTGTTCACCAGCAGAAAGTGTGCTGATTTGGCTAGTCGATCAACGATCAACCAAATACCATCATGTCCATCTCGTGTACGTGATAAACTAAAGACAAAATCCTTGGTAATGTCATCCCACTTCCACACAGGGACAGGTAAAGGCTGAAGCAAGCCAGCAGGCTTCTGTCTCTCAATCTTTACTTGTTGATAAATCAAGCATCTACTCACAAAACCCGCAATCTCTCTCTTCATATTCGGCCACCAATAATGATTCTTTAAAGTCATGTACATTTTTGTGCTACTAGGATGAGCTGCATATGCTGAACTATGAGCTTCCTCCATAATTTCCAACTTAAGTTCCTCATTCCTTTTTGGGACACAAAGTCTGTTCTTGAACATTAAAGTTCATCTTTTCTAACCGAGAAGTCCACCGTTGTTCCATCAAGTGTCCACTCAATCAACCGCACTCCTGACTGATCATTATATTATGCCTCTCGCACTTTATCAATTAAAACTGGCCTCACTTGAAAATTAGCCACCAAAGCTTCAACTTCATCTTCCCAAAGTTCAACACCAGTAGCCCGCAACTCGTAGAGAAGCGAAACCCGAACCGCCTTCAAATGAGACAAAGAGACGGAAGGGTTGCGGCTAAGTGCATCGGCTACTAAATTGGCCCTTCCTGGATGATACTCAATAGAAGTATCATAATCTGCCAGTAGCTCCATCCATCTTCTCTGCCTCAGATTTAAATCCCTCTGAGTAAACACATAACGGAGGCTCTTGTGATCAGTGAAAATTTGACACTTAGCTCCATAAAGATAGTGTCTCCATAACTTTAGCGCGAAAACTATCGCTGCAAGCTCTAGATCATGGGTGGGATAATTTCCTTCGTGTAACTTCAATTGCCTAGAGGCATAGGCAATTACTCTTCCATGTTGCATCAACACACCACCCAAACCTTGTCTAGATGCATCACTATAAACCACAAACTCACCACTATCGTCAGGTAATGCCAAAACTAGAGCACTAACCAAACGATTATTTAATTCTTGAAAACTCTGCTCGCAGTTTTCATACCATTCAAACTTCACACCTTTCCCCGTCAATCTAGTAAGAGGAGCCGCAATCTTGGAAAAACCTTTCACAAAACGGCGGTAGTACCCAGCTAGACCCAAGAAACTCCGTATCTCCTTTACACTGGTGGGTCTCCTCCAACTCACAACTGCATGCCTCTATCTTTTGGGGGTCCACACTAACACCTTCGGCCGTCACAATGTGGCCCAAGAACCCCACTTTATCTAGCCAAAACTCACACTTGCTGAGCTTTGCGTACAAATGAGCCTCTTTCAAAGTCCGTAAGACTAACCTCAAATGTCTTGCATGTTCCTTTGTATTCTTGGAATAAACCGGAATGTCATCTATGAACACGATCACAAATCGGTCAAGATATGGGCCAAACACCCTATTCATGAGGTCCATAAATGCTGCAGGTGCATTGGTAAACCCAAAAGCCATTACCACAAACTCATAATGGTCATAACGTGACCGAAAAGCAGTCTTGGCTATGTCATTCTCCCGAATCCGCAACTGATGATATCCTGACCTCAAGTCAATCTTCGAAAAGACTGTTGCCCCTCTCAATTGATCAAACAAGTCGTCAATACGGGGCAAGAGATACTTGTTCTTCACAGTAACTTGATTTAGCTTCCTGTAATCCACACAAAGTCTCAACGTACCATCCTTCTTCTTAACAAACAACACCGGGGCACCCCAAGGAGAGGAACTTGGTCGTATAAATCCCTTATCCAACAACTCCTACAATTGAGTTCTCAACTCCTTCAATTCGGCAGGGGCCATTCTGTATGGTGCTTGAGAAATAGGTGCGGTTCCAGGAAGTAAATTGATCGTAAAATCGATCTCTCTTTTGGGTGGCAATCCAGGCAATTCATCTGGGAAAACTTCTGGAAACTCCTTGACTATAGGAATATTATCCAAACCTACTTCTCCCAAACTAGTATCCACCACATGCGCTAGGTAGGCTTAACAACCTTTACTTAATAATTTCCTAGCGGCCACAGCAGAAATTAGATACTTTGGAAGAACCTCCCTTTCTCCCTGAAACGTAACCTTCGGCATTCCAGGACATCGAAACATTACTTCTTTCTGGAAACAATCCACCATGGCTCAATGGGCTCCCAAAAAGTCCATACCCAAGATTACATCAAACTCTATCATATCTAAAGGAATTAAGTCAGCTTCGAACACACGTCCATCCACTAACACCTCACAACCACTACACACCCAGTTTATCTCCATTGTATCCCCAGAAGGCAAGGATACAAGCCACTCACCTGGGAGTGGTGAGGTTGGCACATTGGCATGGAGTGAAAATCTACTCGACATAAAAGAATGCATAGCACCCGGATCAATCAAAGTAAAGGCAGGCTGACCAAAGATTAATAACGCACCAATGATGACCTCTGGAGAAGTACGACCCTCCGGCTGAGTCATGGCATGCACTCTAGCATGAGTAGTGGTGGGACGTCCTCTGTTTCCTCTGTTCTACTGAGCATTGCCTCTATCTGGACCCCACATGCGAGTACCGCTGCCAGAAGCACCCGTTGGAAACTGGCCCATGGTCTGAGTAGGGGTATACGTGGATCTCTGAGTCAGGAAAGGGCACTCTCTCTTAAAGTGGTCCTGCTAACCACAATGATAACATCCTCTTGTCTGCTGCTGACTCTGCCCTACCTGAAATGACTGACCACCTGAGGCCACACTCTGGCTACTAGATCATCCACTAAACTGTCCAGATGAGCGTCCACCAAGCCGGTTTCTAGGACGTCTCCTGCCAAACCTCTTGAACCTTCCTCGAACTCTGGAGCCAGAACTCGAGTAGCTACTATAACCACTGCCAGCAGATGATCCAGAACCAGAAGTAGATGTCCTCCACCTAGGAAGAACTCGACTAGGACCACCAAAATCATGTAGGGGCCAACTGCTAACTCCCGTGCCTCAATATGCATAGCAAACATCAAGGCCTGCTGGAATGTCTGGTAAGGTACGGCTGTCATCTGACTCGCATACATACCACCAAGTCCCTTGACAAAGTAATAAATCTTCTCCTCATCTGTCTTAACCAAGTCAGGCACATAGAATGCCAACTCCCTGAAGCGCTGCTCAAAAGCTGTCACTGTCATACTGTCATCTTTCTTCAAATTCAAGAACTCCAACCTCATTCGGTTGATGTGGGCTGGGCTGATGTAACGCTCCTTGAAATGAGCTGTGAACTGACCCCAGGTCATACCCTGAACTCCATCGCCCAAGCCTCTGCCCAAGTCTAACCACCAATGCCAAGCTTCCCTTTCCAGGAACTGAACAGTTATGGTCACTTTCTTGCTCTCAGGACACTCTGCCTGCACAAACATTTTCTCCATACTCTCCAACCAGCTAAGAGCATCTAACGGCTCATCGGCATGGGTGAAAACCCGGGCTCCATTCCTGCGAGCCTTCTCATAAGTGATAACCGAGGCAAAGGTAGTGAGTCGCTTGAAGAAATGTTTCAATGGACCATCAGCTGACGCTCCCTCATCCCCTCCCACCGGAGGATTGGAAGGATTGGGAGGATTTTCCCTACGGGCTCGACTACGACCAGGACACATAGTTACCTGAGGAAGAAAACATTTAGCACCATGTATAACATCAGCACTGGATTAACTACTACAAATACTTAAGGAATACCTAGTATCGCATGCATAAAATGCTAATGGTCTGCCATGGTCAGACCATCACTCTATAGATACTAAATACTCTCAAGCACAGATAGTAGTATGAAAGAATCGGATAACCTAATGCTCTGATACCAACTGTCAAGACCCACCCCGAGTTAAACCCCTTTAACTAGAAGTAAGTCCTACGGGGACCACCTCTCAAAGAAGATTTTGTCAAAATTTCGACATAGTCTCCCTTGAAAAGTGGACAACCCTTAACCTCCAATAAACCCAAGAACACTTCTAAAACCAATAACCATCCGAAGTCTCCTGGAGCCATCCTGCTCCCAAAAACAAACAACCTCCACAAGATACACATCTAATTAAATTTCAACAAAAGGTTCAACAACTCCAAAATAAAAGCTACATAGGGTTCCAGATCCCTAGGAGTTCACCCCAGTAAGTGCCTGTTTGTTTGGGCTTCTGAAGGCTTTGCTACAAAGCAAAGCAGCGGATGGTGTTTGGCAAGCAAAAAAGCTGTGAGCTTTGCTTTAAAGCACCAGCTTTTTCTCGTAAAAAGCCGAAGTCACCGAGACCCAGCTTTTCAAAACTGAAAGCGCTTATGCAACTGTAGCGCGTGTACTGTTCATTAATGAAATTTTCTAATATTCCACATTTGACCCTCGCAAAACAGGCAGTCACACTTTCGCTCGCCATTCCTCTCACAACTCCAGCGTCTCCTTTCGCTCCTCTCCAGTTTTTTCGTTCTCTCCCAAATCGCTCAAGTCTCTCCAGTTTTTTCTCGTTCTCTTACAAATCGGTCATCTGTCCAGTCTCGATCTGATTCGTTCTCTCCCAAATCGCTCCTCTCTCCAGTTTTTTCGTTCTCTCACAAATCGGTCATCTGTCCAGTTTCGATCTGATTCGTTCTCTCCCCTTTCTTCTCTACCTCCCGCTACTACTCAGGTAACTCCACTTTCACTAATTCCGCCGAGTTCCTTGCAAAATTGTAATCCAATTCTTCTCTTCTGTGCTCAATCATGCATTTTCTTCTGGTTTTATATACTTCATGATAAGGTTAAGTACGGATCTGTGTTAATTATGCTAATCTGGTTGTAATAACTGCGTATCTATCAGATCCCCAATTCGAGTTCTGCATATGAAGTTCTTGGAGTACACACCCTTGGATCGGTAAAATTTAGCTCCGGATATTTATGCGTGAGCTGCTTAGTTTTTTAATTGATTTTTTTGGAGTAATGATTGTGATTTTTGCAGATTAAATGATTTCTTTGTGTGTTTAAATTCAGATTCTTGACTATCTTGTAAAATCTTCTGACACCGACTCTTCCTCGCCTGCTGAGTTCCTTCTGAGCAGATCCAGGTCTGCGTTGTTAACTAGATGGATTTTGAAAGCTGCTGCTTGTTTCTTGTATATGTTTTAATCCTTATTTCTATGCTTGTTCTAGTCGGAAGACATTGATTTACCTGGTCTTGACCCTCTATCACTTGTATCCGGACTATGACTTCAGGTGCCCCTGTATCCTATGCTGTAATAAGTATAATGTTACAAGAGGATTATGGGTAATGCCATTGTCAGCTTGTTTGGGCGACATGGCAACCTAATTAATAATCCTCTTCTGTTTGCGTTGGGAGTGTTGTCAAGAGGTTTGACAGACAGTAAAGTTGTCGCTCTAAGGAGTTGAGAGTTCAAATCTCTCCATTTCCCAAGTCAAATGTTGATGTTCTATGTGGTTGATTTGTTGTGAATCTGCACCTTATCACTCTATAGTGTACATGTACTCTGATGCGTATACATGAATTTTTCTTTAACTGTCTTTCTATATTATGTTATTGCCTACTTTTTGTGGTTTCCAGTGCTATCAATGCTCACCAGTTCTTCACAGAGGAAAGCTGGGACGGTTTTAAGCAGATTTTTGATACCTATATGGTGGAAGCATCAAAGGTATTGTTTGCTTCTTTGTGCGAGTAACGCGTTTGCCCAGCTAATGTATTAATCTGCGGTCTTGCCTATAATCCCTTTTTAAACTTCAAAGTAGATGCTTCTGTCAGTATTATTTACTATTTTGGTCGTAGTGTAACTTTATTTGACTGTTGAGTTGATAGTTATCAAGCAGGTTGATGCTCAGTTAATCATTTTGTATTACTGCCCTTTAACTACACAGCATTTCATGTATGTATGGTGTATGGTGCTCTATAGATAGACTGTAAAGTTGATAGTTTTCTCCCTTTTGGTTCACTTGGTGCTGAGTCTTGCTACGTTACATATCATGTAGTTTGACAGTTTCAACATGCTGAATACCTTTTTGAGCCCTTTCTTTCATTTATTGTCATTAATTCAGGAATGGGCAGAGACAAATGAGGGTTGTTCCCTGCTGGATACCTTGTACAAGGAACTCCGTTACGAGGAAGATGGAGAAATTTTAGTGGATGAACTCCGTTACGAGGAAGATGGAGAAATTTTTGATGTCATGGATATGTGAGCGTAAATATGCAATGATAAATATGTCAGAGGTACTTGACAACCATCTGTACTTACGTAGATAAATCCATTACCGGGAGGCCTGATACACTGAGTAGTAGGTTTAGCTATATATCAGAAACATCTCTTTTGATGCTTCATTTGTATGTAACAATAAAGCCATGTAGATATGGGACACAAGACTCTCCTTGAAGATGATATTTCTTCCCCGCATGACTTGTTATGACAATGCTATGTTTAATATTCATGTTGAAAGCTATTAGAAGCGGTTTGCTAAGAGTAGTATGTTACTTCAGTTTGCAGAATAAAGCAGTTGTTTTTTGTCACTAGAAAGATTGCTATGTATTTCTATAGATCTAACTCAATCAGTTCTTGAAGGATTGCTACACTAGAAAGCTGGTTAAGCGTAGATCTGGTAGTAGTGTTCAACTTCAATGTATGGTTCTTTGCGTCCTCACCAATTCTCGTTGGCGGTCCTGCAGGTGCTTACTGTAGTGATACGTATTATCAGTGTCAACTGCTTAGTTAATAAGTTTCTATGTCAACGTCTTCGAAATACTTATTCTCAATGTATGTTGACGGCTTCGAATGTCAACTATGCATACAAAATAGAAGTGTATGCGCCTAAATGTGGATTCATTCTTGCAAGTTAAACAAGCACCCACCATGACAAGAATAAGCATGAGAAGAGCTTCGAAATATCAATTAAAGTTCATAACATTACAAGTGGTAACAAAACCAAATCTATCTCCCTTCTCTTGATTATAAGAAAGTTTGATAGCATCATCAATTAGAGTGACTCGTAATAGGAATGTTTGAATGTAATATGAGCAACTGTGGAGATGATGATGATCAGAGGCTCATGACTTGTGTTCAGCTAAATACTTTCTTAGGTTTCCCATTTGAGAAACAAGTGAAGATTGTCATTGTCACAATGACACTTCATAATTATATAAGGAGACATGCACGACGCGATCCTGATTTTTGTGATTCAGAAAGGTTGGGTAACATTGGTGACATAGAGATGGATGATGATAAACAAGAAGAATCCCATAATCATAGAGCACAAGAAATGGAATTAGTAAGAGATAGGATCGCTCAATGTTTGATGAGTGCGCGTAATAGGAATGTTTGAATGTAATATGAGCGTATGAAATTTTTGTTGTTCATATGAGCCAATGAAAGATAAATTATTATTAATGTATGGAACAACATGTAATTCATATATTTATGATAGTGTATAATATTATTCTCTTGGTAACCATGATTTAGAAACTCCATATATAAATCATAGAAAATATATACACATAAGGATTCATGAGCAATTATGTTATAATACATTACCAAATAAATAAAACAAAAAAATATTATAAGGCTAAACTGGTAATTTACAAACTCAAAGCCCTTTTAAAAAGCTAGTTTACCAAACAGTTTACCTCTACTTCTACCATTCACAGCACTTATAAAAAGCCAGTTTACCAAACACTCAGCAGCTTTGCTTGTCAGCTGCTTATTCTCAGAATAAGCCACAGCCAGCTTATTTTCAAAGCCACAGCTGTACCAAACAGGCCCTAAACCACTATATAGACTTTTCACCAAATAGTAACTTTTGTTTTCGACCATAAGTTCTTCATACGAACTCCGATTTAAGCGTGCTACGTGTCCACGAACTCGAAACGACGCCCTCTACAACTTTCATGAAGAAAGTTTTCCCAAATTCCTGACTTAACGAAAAGTCAACTTTTGACCTCTCACGGTAAAACGGTTACTACGAAATGGTTAAAGATCAAAGTAACTTGGGTAGTAACCGATCGTAAATTGATTCTAGAACTAGGACGTGACAATTACGCCTAGCCTGTTCTTTCTAAACGACTGGTTGTAATTTAAATACCCAATTAATAAACCAAACCTTCAAAAAATACTAAACATATCAAGTAAATCTCAAAAAATTAGAAACTGCCCTTCAATGGCCTTCACTTAATTTTTACGATTTAATGGCCAAGAAAAACCGCCTAAAAAGTGGCGGCTCTGCTGCCGGCAGAGAATTCCGGCCAAACTCCGATCGCCACCAAATTTTACCAGCAGCTTCGTCTCGTCAATTGGAACCACTTCCTAGTTCAACTCAAAAGCCAATTCTGCCTCTAACTAGGTCAATCTATAAAAAATCTAAGAACCCGAAATAAAATTCAATTCAAACTTCAATCCCTCAAATCTCCTTACACACTTCGAATCAATCTACCAAATTCTAGGGGATTAATGTACTCATCAAACCCATCAAAACTATATATAGAACTCACCGGGAGGTGGCCTGAGGAAGGAGAAATCCGGTGTTAATAAACAGTGTTCAGGCCGCCCCTTCTCACCGTAATTTCTCCCTAACGGCGGCGAGTTGGCTCCGGTGATCACCCCCAACTTTAAGGTGGCACAGCAGGCTTCAATTTGATACCTAGGACGCGCCCTAACTCCTCCGGACGGAGGAGAAATCCGGCGGAAAAATCGGGTTTCGGGGAGAAATTCGACGATGAACAGTAACTTTTTCAACTTTTGACTTTTCACCGTTTCATCCAAGTAAACCACTATATATAGACTTTTCACCAAATAGTAACTTTTGTTTTTTGACCATAAGTTCTTCATACGAACTCCGATTTAAGCGTGCTACATGTCCACGAACTCGTAACGACGCCCTCTACAACTTTCATGAAGAAAGTTTTCCCAAATTTCTGACTTAACAAAAAGTCAACTTTTTGACCTTTCACGGTAAAACGGTTACTACGAAATGGTTAAAGATCAAAGTAACTTGGGTAGTAACCGACTGTAAATTGATTCTAGAACCGGGATGTGACAATAATCCTTGAATAACTGGACCCGTTAACCTATTTATTAAACGAGTCAAATATGGATCTAGGTTGATCTAATTTGTTAATGCCGTGGTCCATTCTAAACTAATTAGATAATATTTTTGTAAGATCAAATATTATTAATAAAATATTAAACAATATATTAATTTTATTGATAACCTATGTTCTTTTTGGACTTTTATCTAAAAATATTGGTGGTTTAGTATTTTTGGTTATATTACTTTAACGTTAAAGAGTATTTTGGCTATGTAATTTAACTTTTGATGTAAATATTCATTTTTTAATATTTCATTAATGTTTTGTGACAAATTATGATAAAAATCTAAAATTATTATTCAAAATTTTAAAATATTAGGAGTACTGAGGGGCCCAAGACATGAAGAAGTGAAGAACTGACATGGAGGTTTGTAGAAGAGAACTATTTTTTTAACAAAAAAACCCGATCAATGCCTTTTGAAATTGCCACGAAATAAGAAAAAGTAAATTTGAAAATTCAAAGTACACTTAGGAGATGAAATGGCACTGCCACATCGCTTGGGAAATAATTTTGGTATAAAATTTTGTGCTATCTAGCATATCATACTTGACGTGGCACGAAACCGTTACCGGGTTGTGTCATCAAAATAGAATCTTTTTTGTGTTGTTATAGCATTGCTAAATGAGATTCGATCGAACCAGAAAACTTAAAGAGCGCTCATATGGTTTGGTTATAAAATCAGCAAAGGGATAATTACAATTATTTACAGTTAATTACAAATTACAAAGGATAAGGGGGGGCTTTGGACCTACAAAAACAGAAAATAAAAATAAATATATATATATGTACAAATAATCAACTTCATTCCACTTCCAAATCATAATATAAAAAATATAAATACAATCAATCGTATGTTTCAAATCAATAGTTGAATCAAAGGTAAAATGCATCAAGGGTGTCTAGACTCTTAGTGTCACATCCCGATCCTAGAATTATTTTACGGTTTATTACTTTGGTCTTTTACCATTTAAAGTACCTATTTGACCGTACAGTTGACTTTTCGTTAAGTCAAGAATTTAGGAAAACTTTCTTCATGAAAGTCATAGAAGACGTCGATACGAGTTCGTTAACACGTAGCACGCTCAAATCGAAGATCATATGAAGAAGTTATAGTTTAGAAACAAAAAATACTATTCATAGTAAGTAGTATAAAAGGAAACTTACCCGAGATGGAAAGTAAAAAAATCAGAAAATTTCTCTCTCTCTCCTCTCTCTCGACGAAAAACATTGCCGGATCTTCTATCTGCCACCGTGCCGCCGTCCGGCCACCTCAGGCCGCCGCAGCTGTCTCATAATGACCTCCTCTGAGTCTACTTCAATTCTAGGTAAACCTTTCGACCTATCTTGTCTTGGATTGAAAGAATTTCCTTGTTGAATGCATAATGTACAATGTTGAGTCTAAATAGGATTTCTCCCTCATTAGGCCACCAATTTGGGGGTTCTTTATATGATTAGAATGAGTTTTATGAGTACTACTCACCCCTAAAGTTTGGTGAATTGATTTGGAGTGTACATGGAGAATCAAATATTTGAAGTTTTGACGTTTAAAAACAAATTTCGGGTTCTACTGTTCATCACATAATTGACCTAGTTAGAGGCCGAATTGGCCTTTGAGTTGAACTAGAAAGTTGTTCCAAATGATGAGACGAAACTACTGTTAAAATTTGGTGGCGATCAGAGGTAGCCAGAATTTTGGCCGGAAATTCTGCCGGCGGCCGCCACTTTTGGGTAGTTTTTCATTCCTATTAAATAGTATAAATTGTGAGGAGTCTATGGTTTAAATTTGGTAAGTTTTGGTTAGGTTTTGGAATTTTTCAAGTTTAGTAATATTGGCGAATAATAAAATATTATTCTGACCATTGATTATTACCGGTTAAGGTTTAAGAAATATTTTAATGACTCCTAAGTTATTGGTGAAGATCGGAGATTTTTAGTTGACAATTTGAGAAATGTGGAGCTGATGAGCGAGCTGTACGCTTAAAAATGTGAACGTCTATGTTATTTAATTATTATTCTAGCATCCGGAAAATTAATATTAATTGTGAAAAATGACGCAAAGAGACTCGTGTTGTGGAGACTTCGCTTGAGCGGAATTCGGATTTTCGTCAGGCTAAGGCCTCAGTCTATGAGTGGACTTTTATTTTAAATATAATGCATGCAACATATTTTTATTAAGTTTCTCCTTTATTTATGAGAATTTCCTCCATGTTGAGATTTATGGTGATTTTGGGAAAATTGGGAATTTATTATTTTTCAAAGATAAGTGAACCGGGAAAGAGGTTCATACCTTTCCCGTGAGTTTTAAATAATTTTTCCCGGAATATGATTTTAAATCGTTTTCACTATTTTGGATTATGGAGGGGATTATTTTTAAAAAGGGAAATTTGGCTCTTGGATTTTAATGATTTTAAGTAAAGTCAGGGAACCGGTTTCGGATGCTTGGGAACGTTTTAAATCCAATGCATTTGGGGAAAAGTCATGGGTGTTTTGACTTGGATTTTGATTTAATCACCACGAGGTTTTCAAGGATTTTCAAGTATATATGTTTATATGTATTGCTAGCTAGCATGGACCCTCTCCGGATGGAGATGGTACCCTTTCTGGATTGTAGCTGGTCAGACTCTCTTCGGTGGTAGCTGGTCGGAAGGACCCTCCCAGATAGAGCCGGTCAGGACCCTCTTCGGTGGTAGCTGGTCAGATGAACCCTCCCGAATAGAGCAGGTCAGGAGATCCTCTCTGATTGAGCTGGTCAATAGACCCTCTCGTGGATAGAGCTGGTCAGTGGTTTTCTCATGGTCATGGTGAAACTAATTCTCCACTTTTAAATTCTGGATTTGAGCCAAGGGGATTTGTGAAAATGTTGTTTTAACCATTTTTCCAATTGTTGAGTGCGTATGAATTTCAAAAGGAATCAGAGGGAAAACAGAAATTAATTATTTTTCTCGCGCTAGGATATTACTTTTGTCCACTCACTCTAACGTCGTGTTTTTAAATGTTTTTTCCCTGGGCCATTCGTTTTCAAATGCCCTATGTTGCAGGGTTCCTGAGAGGAGGTCGGGCGTACCGAAGTCGATGCATAGTCAATTAATCCGCTGTCGCAACAAGATTATTTAGGTATCACTTCCATGTAGGTTGCTCTGATTACCCCAATTTAGATAGTTGAATAGGTTGTTGAAGCGTAACTGTGATTTGGGGAGCAGGATGGCTCCAGGAGTTGGGGGTTGATTTAAATTATTCATGGAAGTGCTTAGTTAGTTCGTAGGAAGGGTTGTCCATTTCAAGGGGGTTTCGGTAAGGAGTTTCCTTGAGGTGGTCTTCGCACGATTTACTTCGAGTTAAAAGGGTTTAACTCGGTGTGGGTCTTGACACTTAGAGGATGACAAAATGATACCTGAACTTGTAAAGTTATTAATGTAATACCTCAATTCTTAATTTGTTGTAAATAAGATACTTGCAAGGAATATTATGTTATTATTAAAAATTTACCATTTTAACCTTATTTTATATGTTATATTGTTTTCTTTTAAATTTGACAGAGCATAGCGGGTCTTGGTCTATGAATTTATTTATCTATCATATTGCAAATATAAACTCATCCTCTTATTTGAAGGTAAATAACTATTTTTCATTATCAATAGCAAGCTTAATAGGTACTCGGCTTGATTTATTAGCTTATGCTAAAATTTCTCACAAAGAATTGCAAGACGAAAAAAGAAAACTAAAAAGGTTGAAAAAATATATAGATAATCTTTCTAGAAAAACAAAAAATTATGGGATATTATCCTCAGTGTTCAGCAAAGAATCAAACATCCTGAAGAACTATTGAAGTTCTACAAGAAGTTTTCGAATACGATCAGACTCCTCTGAACATTTTGAGCCTCAGTTAGATCTGCCTTAGCTGGTATCAGAGCCTGCTTAGCTCAAAAGAAGGTTATCAGGGCTTATGCCACAAAGTTGGCTTCTGTTGACCAACAAGAGAGAATACAAACTAAAAAATTACCAGTCATTTTATATTTACAAAACGTAATGATTAGTGGCAAAAGTGTTTTCATTCAAGGCATATCCAAGAAAATCAATACTCGATAGAGTACATCTGTAGAGTATTAAATACACTCTATGACTGTAACATCCCGTACCTAAAAGTTACCTTTTCACAGAGGGTTACGAGTTACCGAGGACTTTTAAATTTCGATCGGTAATTCGGTAAGTTATCGCTCGAGTTAATTTTCAAGTTTTTCTAAACTCTCCAAATACCTGATTTAATGACTCGATGTTGTAGTACGTGTCGACACGAGTCTCCCGGTATTTTCGGAATATTTTTCAGAGTTACCGTCTATTTTCTGTGAATTTCTGAAGTTTATGGTAATTTCCACTTACTATTCCGGTAAAAGGGAGTTTTACCATTTAACATTTTTACTTTTCACCTTCTTTGAATCTGGACCGTTGGATCTATTCCAGATTGAATCTGGACCGTCCAATCCTCTATAAATAGAGGGTGAGTTTTGACTCGGTCAAAACTCACCAATTTGGTCAACCTGAGCTCCCCGAGCTCCGCCTCTGTCTCCACAGTTCTCCGCCCAGCGCCGGTGACTCCGGCCACTCCATCCTCTCCCTCTTCTTCTCCTCTACCCAACCCAACACTCAGAACCCCCAAGCAGCCACCGTGCAGGGAGATCGAACTCCACTGGCTCGGCGGTCAACGGCCGAAATCCGGCGATCCAGGCGGCGCCAAGGCGCGTGACCGGTATGGTTGTGCTCCTCTCTTCTTCTTCTTCCTTTCCATGTCCTTGGATGATCGATTCAAGCCCTGTTGCAAAACCCTCACTTTCACTATTTTTCTGGGTTTCGACAGCGAGTCGCCGGCGGCCAGTTCTCGTGGTTCAGGCGAGTTCCCTGGACTCTAAGAGGCTCGGTTCGTCACCTCTAGCAGCTGGGTAAGTTTAGCTTCCTCTTAGTTCGATTTCTCTGAGTTTGGTATTTCTGGGATTTTCGGTTTCGACTGTTAGAGGTTTTCTTTCTGAGTTTTAGTGTTTGTGTTGTTGTGGTTGTGGCTTGGAGATGAAGGAGAAGGAAGATTGGTGAAAGGAGGGTAGAAGGGCCTACTGTGATGCCCTGTGGTGGTGGTGCAGAGGTTACCCTCGGCAGAGGGTGGGAGTTTGGAAGCAGGCAGAGGGTAAGACTCGTTCCCTCTAAGAATTTTGTTGTGTGAACGGTGGTTGAACCTATGTCTGAATTAATTGTGTTGTTTTGTTTGAATGTCGATAACTTGGAGACGAAGGAAACGGGGAAACTCTGGCGAATTTCCGGCAAGTTACCGGAATCCGGTAACGATTCCGACGACAGTAATCCGGCTGAAATGCCGAGGTAGTCTTCGATCCCTTTAAATGTGTTATTTCCGTTTATTAGGGTTAAAGTGTCGTAAATCGGAATTTACGTAAGGAAACGTGTAAAAACGGAAAATAACCGTAATTTGAGAACCTTCCATTTTAGGAAACTTTCTATATTTGGAAACCTGTTAAATTGGGAAACTTTCCATTTTGGGAAAGTTTCCATTAAGGGAAAGTTTCCACTTTGGGAAAGTTGCATTTTCAGAAAAATGGTGAAGGAATTGAAGTTCAATGAAGTTTGACACTTTTTGGTTAAATTGGTAAAGAGTTAAATTGTTATCGAAAAATGATAACTGGAATTTCTGAGAGAATGTCAAGTTGACCACGTTAAGTAAAAATTGGTGTTTCACGTAAATCGGTAAATCGACACAAGGTTAAATGTATTGATTAATGTGACACATTGGGTGTCCATAGTAATTCAACGAATTATTATGTGACACCCTAACGTCAAGTTAAAGTGATAAAGGAATGTTCGGAAGCTGAGTCAGACTTCCGGTAAATTGAGTTAAGTGTTGATAACCGGGAAAGAAAGTCAAAGAGGGTAAAGTGCCATAGAAAGGAACTTGGTCAACACGTGGTCAAATAGGATTTCCTGGTCAAACTAGGAAAAGACCAAGTCTACTTTGGGATGACTAATACATTGGTTTGTTTGTACAGTCTCTGGTTAAACGTGAGACGGGCTCGACTACGTGGTTAGCTCGAGGAGCTTTCCGAGCAGGAAGAAGGTCGCGATAAGTACTGTGAGTGGACCTTGCTTTTAAATTAAACTGCATGACATAGACTTTATTTTTTTTCTCCTTTAATTATGAGATTTCCTCCATTTAATGTTTTACGGTGATTTCGAGATTTAAGGATTTACTATTTTAAAGATAAACGAGCCGGGAAAGAGGTTCCTACCTTTCCCGGGGTTTTAAAGGATTTTCCCGGATTATGGTTTAATGGTTTTCACCGTTTTGGGGATTATGGAGGGGGACGTTTTAAAAAGGAGAATTTGGCTCTTGGATTTAAAGGGTTTTAAAGTAAAGGCAGAGAACCGGTTTTTGGTTCCTGGAAAGGTTTTTAAATCCAATGTATTTGGGGTGAAGTCAGGGAGATTTGACATGGTTTTCGATTTATTATTCCCACGAGGTTTTACGAGGTTTTACAGGTTTTAAAAGGATTTAAAGGATAAGGATATATATTGCATGCTAGCATGGACCCTCTCCAGATGGAGCGGGTACCATATCTGGATCGTAGCAGGTCTGACCCTCTTCGGTGGTAGCTGGTCATTATGACCCTGATAAGTGCGTTTTACGCTATGTTTTTAATGTGTTTTTACCCTCATTTGTACCTTGTTTATTCCTTAGTAATGTTGTTTTTACTTATTTTGAGTCAAAAGGGTTTTTCTGTAGAGTAATGGTTAATATGTGTCTTTATCCAGAAATTTGTCCTTAAGTGTTGTAAATTCGATTTGGAACAAACACTTGGTAATTTTCTCATGATTCACCGTACCTTTACATTGTCATTTTTGATGAATTTGGTTTAATGTGTAGATGACATGTAAATGAACATATGAGAACAAGAATCATGAAGATTGGACTCATGGAAGACAACAAAAGAAGCCATGGAAAAGAAGAAACTCCGAAACATAAGGTTTTGATCCGAGCAGAAATTTCCAGAAACCATAACTCAACTTCAAAGATTTCCTGAGGACGATCCAGGAGGAACCAGGGAACATGCCATATATGGATGGAAAGCTGTGGATGTCTAGTTTCTAAATCTTTTGGAATCGCAGCAATCCGAGTTCTGAGGAAGAAGTTATGCTGGAAACAATGGCCGGAGGTCAGTCTCGCGAATGAAACTCTCCCGCGAATGAAAACTTACTCGCGAGCAGAAATCTCTCCCGCGAACAGAAATCCTACATCAACTTCGGAAAATCATATCTAAATATCCAGGAGGAATCTGAGGATGAGCCATATATCATTGGAAAGCTACGGAAGTCTAGTTTTCAGATCTTCTTGAATCACAGCATTTGGAGTTCAGATGAAGGAGTTATGATCAAAACAATGGACGAAGGTCAAGCTGCAAAACTGGGCAGTTTCTGCCTAAGTTGTCACACGAGTTTGGGAGGATGTTTCTTCACCAAAATTCTTCCCAAGCATGTCAAAGGACTTAAGAAGAGCTTAATGAAGTCATGGGAAGCTGCATTGAAGAAGAAGATTCGAAGAATGCATCATGGCAGCCGAAACAACCAAGTATGGAGCTTTTCCGGTCAAACCGGGAAAGTCTGTCCTTGCCGAGTTTGTCCATGATTTCGGCTGCCTATGAGCCCAAGAACTTGTGTATAAGGCCTACATGGATCCAATAACATGTAGAGGAGTCCAAGAAATCAGAAATCCAAGGTCCAAGTCGAAATCTTTGTCCAAAGATAAAAGGAGGAAACCAAGCTCAACAAGGAAGGTGTCTCCTTGAAGCTCCTGAATTCTCTAGGGTTTCTCTTCGAAATTTTCTGTATAAATAGGACCTATGTACATCAAATTTCGTGTCTCTCAATTGCTCTAAGCCTTAGAATAGCCTAGCTCTACTTAAAAACCCTCCCTACACAGAAACACCATAGCCTTGCCGCCGCCGCCAACCCCTTGCTGCCGACTGCATCTTCTGCTGCCGATTGCATAGCTTTGCCGCCACCAATCCCTTCTTCAATCCTTGCCGACTCTTAGGGTAGGTTTAGGTATGAATACATTCAAGGTTTATGTGTGTATCTACTGTATGGATGATGGTTATTTATATATATATTTGTATTGGTTTTTGGTTTTACGTTATAAGCATGTTTTCATGTTCTTCTTTGTGATTTTCATGTGATTGTGTTTATAATTGTAACGTGTAGAACTGCATGTTAGGATGACGATTTAGATTAAGTTGTTTGTGTTCATGTAAGTAATAACTTGAATTGATTAATCCTCACCTGAGCACGTAATCGAACTCTAGGTTAGCTTGAATCTAGACAAGTTAGCTATTAGGGGGGAGTTTCATATGCCGTAGTGTCTAAGGGTTGAGATCAGGCGATTGTAGGTCTTGATTCTTAGTCACTACCAAGGGTGGTAGGGTGAGAGATTTGCATGTTGAATAGGATGAGTGACGCCATACCTAGGACCATGTTTCCAATGACTCTCGTTCGGTCAGTGTATTTTGTCTCAATGTCAGGCGATTGTAGGCATTGAACAGGATGACACATATACAAACTTAGTGTCAGGCGATTGTAGGCACTAAGTTTACATGAGAAGTCTAAATAGTTGGAATTAATTACAAGTTGTGAAAGCGTAAATACGACCTCTTAAACTTGCGAAATCTGTGACATGTCTTTCTTCACGGTGCTATGTTGTTTTATGCTTGAGTATTGATTGACCATGTTTTGTAAATAAATGTCTTTATTTTCTTTATCTGTTTCGAACCATCTTTAAATCCCCCATAATATTTTGTATATATGTTTATACTTGTATAGTTGTGACAGAATTGTACTTGTATGTTTATATTATATTTGTGAATGTTACTAACTTGTTTTAATGCAGATATAATCCTTCCCTAGTGTCCCCGGCTTGAACGATCCCTACTTACAGTTACTACAATGATAGGGTTTTTTAAATTGCATGTCATGTTATGACAGGTCAATTTTTGGCGCCGTTGCCGGGGATGCTAAAAAGGATTTTTGTTTTGTATATGTATATGTTTGTGAATTAACCTTGTTTTCTTGTAGGTGCCGAAGCATGTGTGTGCCAAAACACATATGTTTTGAATGTATATTGTGTATTGCCAATTTGTACATTGTATATTTTTGTGAAAATTGTATATTTTGTGCCATATTTGTTGTAATTATTGTAACTTAGTAAATATTTAGGAGGTTTATTGTTTCATATGTGTTTGGAGTTTATTGTGGTTTTTAAAGTGTAACATGTAGGGAGAAGCCGCATTTGTTAATCTTAGCCTAAACCCTTCATGTTATTTGCGGATTTCATGAGGTTGAGGGCGGCTTTGATTAACACTTGTCGAGTGGTCTAGTGACCCGAGTTTGTTCCTAGCTGAGTAAGGGGCCGTTCTGTCATAGATATGGAATTCAGGTTTGTCCAATTGGATCTCAAGATCATGACTGACCACTCTTCTCGGTGAAGGGGTCGATAGGGGTCCGCCTCCTTGATCACAAACGAGTCCTGCCTGGTTCTTGTAGGGGGTTCGCCCCCCGTGACATTGACACTTGCCTTCTGAAACCACGGAATCCGCTCGAACTAGCCAAATGCTTGGGCCGAAGCATCACCACACTTTAAACGCTAGAATTTACTTAGACATGTATGACGCCATGAACTTCAAATTCATTTGACTTTAATGTTTGAGGTATATCGGACAAAGCATAACACTACCTTGGGCTGTATCAGTCCATTGCACAGTGGTCTTCCCTGCTCCACGTACCTTAAAAATTAAAGTTTACTAAAATCAAGTAGAAACATTTTAGGGTGAGACGTCATCACATTATGTTTTTGTCATGATTTTTGTCTATATGTACCTATGAATGCCGAGCTCGAGATATTGTTTGCCGTGTGTGTGTATGCGTTTTTGTCCAATTTTTATGTTCGTTACAGTTTTGTGTGATGCCATGGTTAGTTTATATGTTATGTGTGTTTTTGATATGTCATGTTTGTGTGTGTTATTTAAGTTATGTTTGTGTGTGTTTTTGAAATTTATTATGACTTACTGACTTGGTCTTGGCCAATTGTGCCATCCTGTTTTGTAGGTGAATGAGCGGTTCTGACACTTGGACACGAGACATCAACAACCGACTTATACGTGTCCGAGAGGAGCTTGCCATCAACATACCATCAACATCTCATCACTCAACACCAAATTCATCACCACCACACTCGCCATTTGAATTGAGAATGACTTCACTCAGGGAAGAAAACGGCCAAGTTAACGGAACAGGGGTCAGGCCAGCGAATGTCACTTATCCTACCGTGGAAACAGGGAAAACGGCTGACTTCGAACTCAGAGGTGGTTTTTTCCACCAACTGCCGAAATTTCATGGACTGAGTGGAGAGGATCCGAACCGACACTTGCAACAGTTTGAATATTGTTGTGACATTATGTGCCCTAGAGGAGCTGACATGCAACTTGTCAAAATGAAAGCATTTCCGTTTTCATTAGAGGATAAAGCTAGGGAATGGTTCTTTGCAGTGCCAGCTGGACGAATTGTGTCATGGGCCACTATGATGAAAGAGTTTCTCCTCAAGTATTTTCCTTCGTCGAGGGTGACGCAAATTAGAAAGGAGATAACTTCTATCAAGCAAGACATTGATGAGTCTTTCGAAGTGTATTATGAGAGATATAAGGCATTGGTTGCTTCGTGTCCAAACCATGGGATACGTGAGGGACTTTTGCTACAGTACTTTTATGAGGGCCTTCGCCCTATGGAAAGACAGTTTCTAGATTCAGCAGCTGGAGGTTCTTTGATGGAGAAAAGTAGAGAAGAGGCCAGTAACTTGTTGGAAATGCGAGCTACAAACAATCAGCAATTTGGTTCATTTTCATCAAGGCGTGTGAATGAGACAAACATTCATGGGGAGTCTAATACCATTGCCGAGCTAAAAGATGACTTGAGTAAGTTGACTCTCATGGTTTCGAATCTGGCCAAGAATAGAGGGATACAAGTCTGTGGAGTGTGTAGCATGGAAGGACATACATCCGATCAGTGCACTCAAGTAAATCCGAACTTTGAGGATGTCAATGCCGTCGGTTTTCAAGGACAATTCGGAAACTTCCAAGGTCAAGGGGCTCAAACACGTTTTCAGAATTTCAATCCAAGGGCCAACGATCCGAACTTTCGTTGGAACAACAATAGTAACGTGTTGAATCCACAACCAAGCGCACAAGGGCAGCAACCAAGTACTTACATGGCACGGCCTCAAGGCAATTTTGTGCCAAGGCCATACCAACCCTACCAACAAGGAGGACAGCCAAGTGGGCAGCAAAATTATGATGAAATCTTCAAGAACATTGCCACTTCGACACAATCTTTGTTGGCCACAACTCAAACCAACACCAAGGACATTGCTTTGATGTCGAAAGACATTATGGAATTAAAGAATCAAATGGGGCAAGTTGTGGACTTCATGGGGAAATTTAATGAACAAGGGAGGTTGCCAGGAGGTGTCATCAAGAATCCCAAGAATGAGCAAGCACAAGTTGTTGTCACAAGAAGTGGGAAAACCTTGTTGTCGCCACCTTCAAAGCCTAAAACCACAAAAGGACTTGGAGTGTTGGACATGAGTGATGATGAAGGAGATGCCGAGCCTATGAATGCCGAGCATGGGATGAATGCCGAGCACAATGCCAATGCCGAAACACATGGACAAGATCAAGGAAAGACCGGGCGAAACAAAGAAGCTGAGCCAAGCAAGGAAGACTTGGAAGCAATGAAAAAGAAGGATCTTGAAAAAGATCCGGCAACTTCAAAGAAGGAAGGTATGATTTCGCACCCTAGTGATTTAGTTAATACTAATCAATCTTCTTCTCTACCTTTTCCTTCTAGGTTCACTCAGAGCAAAAAGGATAAATCCGACGAAGAAGTGTTGGATGTTTTTCGAAAAGTGAACGTCAATCTACCCTTGTTGGAGTGCATTCGACAAATCCCAAAGTACGCTAAGTTCTTGAAGGAGCTTTGCACAACAAGAAGGCACACAAGGGAGAAACAAGTTGTCAAGATGAGTGAGACGGTCTCTGCCGTCATTCAAAGGAAAATGCCGCCAAAAATGAAGGATCCAGGGAGTTTCTCTATCCCTTGTGTTATTGGTTCTACTCGTTTTGAGAATGTCATGCTAGATCTAGGAGCCTCAATTAATGTTATGTCACTGAATCTTTATAAGTCCCTAGACCTAGGACCTCTTAAAACTGACAATGTTGTGATCCAATTGGCGGATCATTCTAACAAGTACCCTGAGGGGTATGTTGAAGATGTTCTTGTGCAGGTTAATCAACTTATATTCCCTGCGGACTTTTATGTGCTAGAAATGGAGGAGTCATCTACAAACTCGACACAGCTATTGTTGGGACGACCCTTCATGCGAACAGCAAGAACGAATATCGACGTTGCTGGAGGTAATTTGACAATGGAGTTCGATGGTGAGATCATCAAATTCAACATTTTCGATGCCATGAAGCACCCTAGTGCCGAACTCAACTATGAAGAAAGCAACAATGCCGAAACTTATGGGGAAGAATTCGGCAGTGAATGGAGGTATGGTGGTGTTGCACCGTGTGCAATGACCACCCATCAAGCATAGCAATTAGCTATCGAGCGAGGGGTCGGATTTGACAAGTTTGGAGAACGGGATGAGGAGGCTTTGAAAGATTTGGAGCCGTCCATACTTGAAGTTGTGAAGGAGCTTGATTCACAACCACTTTACGATAAGTATTCTCCTTTGTCAATTCCAATTTCTACTAATAAGTTGTTACCATCTGTGAAACAGGCCCCTAAGTTAGAGCTCAAAGCTCTACCCCCACATTTGAAGTACGTTTTTCTTGGAAAAGATGACACTCTACCGGTTATTGTGTCATCAATGTTGAAAAAGCAACAAGAAGACAAGCTAATTGAGGTTTTGAAAAGGAACACAGCTGCCATTGGCTGGACTTTGGCAGACATCAAGGGAATTAGCCCGACAAAATGTGTTCATCGAATTCTACTTGAGGATGGCGCCAAGCCTACAAGGGAGGCTCAAAGACGTTTGCATCCACCAATGATGAAGGTTGTAAAGGACGAGGTGATCAAGTTATTAGATTGTGGTGTCATATACCCAATCTCGGATAGTCAGTGGATATCACCAGTTCAAGTTGTGCCAAAGAAGAGCGGAGTGACGGTGGTAGAAAATGACAAGAACGAATTAGTGCCACAACGTTTGGTGACAGGACATCGCATGTGCATTGATTATAGAAGACTTAATGCAACAACACGCAAGGATCACATGCCATTGCCTTTCATGGACCAAATGTTGGAGAGACTTGCTGGTCATGAGTTCTACTGCTTCTTAGATGGCTACAGTGGTTACAACCAGATCATGATACACCCGGATGATCAAGAAAAGACAACGTTTACATGTCCTTTTGGTACGTTTGCTTACCGTCGAATGCCTTTTGGATTATGCAACGCTCCAGGTACGTTCCAACGTTGTATGTATTCTATTTTCTCCGATTACATTGAAAATATCATTGAAGTTTTCATGGATGATTTTAGTGTTTATGGCAAAGATTTCGATGCATGCTTAGAGAATCTAGAAAAGATTTTAAACCGGTGTGTAGAAACTAACCTTGTACTCAATTGGGAAAAATGTCATTTCATGGTAAATCAAGGTATAGTTTTAGGCCATATTGTCTCTGCTAAAGGAATAGAAGTTGATAAAGCCAAGATTGATATCATGCATCACTTACCCTCACCTTCAACGGTGAGAGAGGTTCGTTCTTTTCTTGGCCATGCAGGTTTTTATAGGAGGTTCATCAAGGACTTTTCTTTGGTGGCAAAACCACTTACTTCCTTGTTGCAGAAAGATGTGCCGTTTTCATGGTCTAGGGAATGCGAGGATGCGTTTGTGCACTTGAAGAATTTGCTGATTTCTGCGCCAATAATGACGCCACCAGACTGGAATTTGCCATTTGAGTTGATGTGTGACGCTTCGGACTATGCCATGGGAGCTGTGCTTGGCCAACGCAAGGACAAGAGGCCCTGCGTCATTTACTATGCATCACGGACACTCAATGATGCTCAGCTGAATTATACTACCACTGAAAAAGAACTTTTAGCTGTTATTTTTGCTTTAGAAAAATTTCGATCTTATCTTTTGAATTCTAAAGTTGTTGTTTATTCTGATCATGCAGCTTTAAGGTACTTGATGACAAAGAAGGATGCTAAGCCAAGGCTCATTCGATGGATCTTGCTACTCCAAGAGTTCGACATTGAGATAAAGGATAAGAAAGGATGCGAGAATGTTGTAGCAGACCATCTTAGCCGAATTGTGCATGAGGAGGATACCATTCCTATGTCCGAATCGTTCCCGGATGAACAACTGTTTCGAATGGAAGTTAAGGAACCATGGTATGCCGATTTGGTGAACTTCATAGTGACAAGGAATTTTCCATCAACTGTGCCGAACCATGTCAAGGTGAGAATCAAGAAGGAAGCTCGACATTACATATGGGATGCGCCATATTTGTGGAGACAATGTGGGGACCAAGTCATTCGTCGTTGTGTGCCAGAAGAAGAGCATCAATCCATCTTGAATTTTTGCCACAAGGAGGCATGTGGAGGACACTTTGGACCGAAAAGAACAGCTAGAAAGGTGTTGGAAGCCGGTTTCTATTGGCCAACGTTATTCAAAGACGCTTATACAACATGTGTTTCATGTGATCGTTGCCAAAGAACAGGTAACTTAGGTAAGAGAGATCAAATGCCCTTAACCCCTATCATAGTTGTCGAAATTTTTGATGTTTGGGGCATTGATTTCATGGGTCCTTTTCCTTCATCTAAAGGCTTTCTTTATATCTTATTGGCGGTTGATTATGTGTCGAAATGGGTGGAAGCAAAAGCCACCAGGACTAATGATTCTAAAGTTGTTGCAGAGTTTGTCAAAACTAACATTTTTGCTAGGTTTGGAACGCCAAGAGTTTTGATAAGCGATGGTGGATCACATTTCTGCAATCGAACTATTGAGGCTTTGCTCAAGAAATATGGAGTCACCCACAGAGTATCAACGCCATATCATCCTCAAACAAGTGGCATGGCCGAAACATCCAATAGAGAAATTAAGCAAATTTTGGAGAGGACTGTAGGACCAACAAGGAAAGATTGGAGTGATCGATTAGATGATGCACTATGGGCCTACAGGACTGCGTTCAAGACGCCGATAGGAACTTCACCATTTCGGCTAGTATATGGAAAAGCATGTCATCTTCCGGTGGAGTTGGAGCATAGAGCATGGTGGGCAGTCAAGAAGTTTAACATGGACCAAGATGAGGCTGGATTGCATAGGAAGTTGCAGATTTGTGAGCTTGAAGAAATAAGGAATGACGCTTATGAATCCGCCATGATCTACAAAGCGAAAACGAAAGCATATCATGATAAGATGCTAAGAGGGAAGAACTTTCAGATAGGGCACCAAGTCCTTTTGTTCAACTCCAGACTTAAACTCTTCCCAGGTAAACTTCGTTCTCGTTGGACAGGTCCATTTGTTATTACTAATATATTTCCTTATGGTACAGTAGAGATTCAGAGCTTATCAGGAAATAGGTTTAAGGTGAATGGTCATCGACTTAAACCTTATTACACACCATTTCAAGAGCGCGACGAGGACGAGCAAGTTTTGAATGAGCCACCACTAATGGTTCATCAATGACGCCATCAGAAAGGAAGAAGAAGTCTAGGCTGATAGACTATAAACATTAAGCGCTGCATGAGAGGCAACTCATTTCAACCGTAGCAGTGGAGGAGTCATCAACGAGAGTTTGCATTTTTCTAATCCCTTCACTTTTATGGTTAACTTATTTATGTGTTTATTATGTGACTTAGACACATGCTTAGGAAATTATGACATTATTTTGGGTTTACATTGAGGACAATGTAATTTTCTAAGTGTGGGGTAGAGGTTACATAGTAACATATTTTTATTTGTGTGTTTTTCAACTTTCCGTAATTTAAAAAAAAAAAAAAAAATTTGTTTCGAAATTTAATTTTTGTTTTGTTCTAAATGTTTTTATTTGTTTTTGAGTCTTAGGATATACCCTTAAAAGTCTATGATGAACTATATCTTTGAATGCATGATTGACGGTTTAACATTTATCTTAAGAAATTGCAAGTTTCATGGATATTGTGAATTAGTATGAATATTTGAGACTTGATAATGAAGTATGCATGTTTGATTAGATTGTTCCAAAATAACCTATGTGAGCTTTTGAGCCTAAAAACTTTCTTTTTTGAGTAAATTCTGTGCCGATTTTGTCTAAATTTTTCGAAATTTTCACTACTTTTTCACTATCTTTTGAAACCTCATCATTCTTTGTATATTCAATAACTATGTGCTATAGTTTTTTTTTAATGGACTCTAGAATTTACTAGAACTTGCTTATGTGATTGTCGAAGCTTTATAATCATAACATGCCTTGATTTTGAATATGATTGAATTAAATCTCATTAGGATCACCACCATTGCCAAATAAAGCTTATGCCTATTTTGTGCCCGTCGTGGGACTCCTTAGTTTTAACCCCTTTGAGCCTACATTGAGCCTTTTATTTCATCACCTTTAAACATAATTCCTTTGCTTAGAATAGCTAAACCTTTACCTTGTTATCAAGACTTGGCAAATTACTTCTGATGGAGCTATAATGCGTGATGCTGAAGAGCAAGTGTGGGGTGAACAAGGTAATAAAGAGCAAGTGTGGGGTTAACACCAATGTTTTGTATTGTATATGTGCCGAAATGTGTATATCCGAAAGAAAAAAAAATTATTATGAAAAAAAAAAATTCCGAAAAAAGAAAGAAAAAAAAAAGAAGAAATCGGAAAATAAAAGAATTTCGGATCAAAAGTAAAAGGCACAAAGTTTTGGTGTTTTTTTTTTTCGTAATATTTTGTGAATTTGGAGTTAGTGATTATTTGAAGGTCTAAAGGTGTTTATATGACCTTTGTCCTGTTCACAATATGGGGAGAAGTCAAGAATGACGTATGGGTCCAACATGAAGAAATTCGACCCTTGAAGAGAAGACATGAGGAGGAGTGAGATTTGCTAAAGTCTTGGTGATTTCTTATAGCACCACTTATCTAAAAATTCCTACCTTATGAAACCAAACCCCATTACAACCATATTATTGAGATTAATTCATGATTCTTAAGAGAGCTAACTTTGATTTGTGGAGATTTTCTCATAAGTCAAGCATATGGTTTTGGTCCAATATTGCACATAGTTGTTATATGAGGTTTTTCCATGAATTTCTATTCACAAACTGCTTTTATTTAATGAAATATGCAAGTTATTTGTTATCTTATCATCTTTTCCCTTGCATATACTATTGAGTGAATACCATGGATGAGTGAAAAGAAGAGAGTATGTCATTGTGAGGTGGAACGGTTATCATACATGTTTGTGCTATATGATCTCATATCTTACTTGTTCATGCTATGATACATGCTTATGAAGCTTTGCAATTACGTTTTTCATTCAAATGTTTAAACTTGAAAGTTATGCATGCTACAGAATCTGAGACAAATCATTTAAGGGTATTAGTTGTTTAAGTATTAGAAGTTTTCGTTTTGTTTTTGTTTTAGAGTCAGTTTGCTAAGGGACTAGCAAAGGGTAAGTGTGGGGTAGTTTGATAAGTGCGTTTTTAATGTGTTTTTACCCTCATTTGTACCTTGTTTATTCCTTAGTAATGTTGTTTTTACTTATTTTGAGTCAAAAGGGTTTTTCTGTAGAGTAATGGTTAATATGTGTCTTTATCCAGAAATTTGTGCTTAAGTGTTGTAAATTCGATTTGGAACAAACACTTGGTAATTTTCTCATGATTCACCGTACCTTTACATTGTCATTTTTGATGAATTTGGTTTAATGTGTAGATGACATGTAAATGAACATATGAGAACAAGAATCATGAAGATTAGACTCATGGAAGACAACAAAAGAAGCCATGGAAAAGAAGAAACTCCGAAACATAAGGTTTTGATCCGAGCAGAAATTTCCAGAAACCATAACTCAACTTCAAAGATTTCCTGAGGACGATCCAGGAGGAACCAGGGAACATGCCATATATGGATGGAAAGCTGTGGATGTCTAGTTTCTAAATCTTTTGGAATCGCAGCAATCCGAGTTCTGAGGAAGAAGTTATGCTGGAAACAATGGCCGGAGGTCAGTCTCGCGAATGAAACTCTCCCGCGAATGAAAACTTACTCGCGAGCAGAAATCTCTCCCGCGAACAGAAATCCTACATCAACTTCGGAAAATCATATCTAAATATCCAGGAGGAATCTGAGGATGAGCCATATATCATTGGAAAGCTACGGAAGTCTAGTTTTCAGATCTTCTTGAATCACAGCATTTGGAGTTCAGATGAAGGAGTTATGATCAAAACAATGGACGGAGGTCAAGCTGCAAAACTGGGCAGTTTCTGCCTAAGTTGTCACACGAGTTTGGGAGGATGTTTCTTCACCAAAATTCTTCCCAAGCATGTCAAAGGACTTAAGAAGAGCTTAATGAAGTCATGGGAAGCTGCATTGAAGAAGAAGATTCGAAGAATGCATCATGGCAGCCGAAACAACCAAGTATGGAGCTTTTCCGGTCAAACCGGGAAAGTCTGTCCTTGCCGAGTTTGTCCATGATTTCGGCTGCCTATGAGCCCAAGAACTTGTGTATAAGGCCTACATGGATCCAATAACATGTAGAGGAGTCCAAGAAATCAGAAATCCAAGGTCCAAGTCGAAATCTTTGTCCAAAGATAAAAGGAGGAAACCAAGCTCAACAAGGAAGGTGTCTCCTTGAAGCTCCTGAATTCTCTAGAGTTTCTCTTCGAAATTTTCTGTATAAATAGGACCTATGTACATCAAATTTCGTGTCTCTCAATTGCTCTAAGCCTTAGAATAGCCTAGCTCTACTTAAAAACCCTCCCTACACAGAAACACCATAGCCTTGCCGCCGCCGCCAACCCCTTGCTGCCGACTGCATCTTCTGCTGCCGATTGCATAGCTTTGCCGCCACCAATCCCTTCTTCAATCCTTGCCGACTCTTAGGGTAGGTTTAGGTATGAATACATTCAAGGTTTATGTGTGTATCTACTGTATGGATGATGGTTATTTATATATATATTTGTATTGGTTTTTGGTTTTACGTTATAAGCATGTTTTCATGTTCTTCTTTGTGATTTTCATGTGATTGTGTTTATAATTGTAACGTGTAGAACTGCATGTTAGGATGACGATTTAGATTAAGTTGTTTGTGTTCATGTAAGTAATAACTTGAATTGATTAATCCTCACCTGAGCACGTAATCGAACTCTAGGTTAGCTTGAATCTAGACAAGTTAGCTATTAGGGGGGAGTTTCATATGCCGTAGTGTCTAAGGGTTGAGATCAGGCGATTGTAGGTCTTGATTCTTAGTCACTACCAAGGGTGGTAGGGTGAGAGATTTGCATGTTGAATAGGATGAGTGACGCCATACCTAGGACCATGTTTCCAATGACTCTCGTTCGGTCAGTGTATTTTGTCTCAATGTCAGGCGATTGTAGGCATTGAACAGGATGACACATATACAAACTTAGTGTCAGGCGATTGTAGGCACTAAGTTTACATGAGAAGTCTAAATAGTTGGAATTAATTACAAGTTGTGAAAGCGTAAATACGACCTCTTAAACTTGCGAAATCTGTGACATGTCTTTCTTCACGGTGCTATGTTGTTTTATGCTTGAGTATTGATTGACCATGTTTTGTAAATAAATGTCTTTATTTTCTTTATCTGTTTCGAACCATCTTTAAATCCCCCATAATATTTTGTATATATGTTTATACTTGTATAGTTGTGACAGAATTGTACTTGTATGTTTATATTATATTTGTGAATGTTACTAACTTGTTTTAATGCAGATATAATCCTTCCCTAGTGTCCCCGGCTTGAACGATCCCTACTTACAGTTACTACAATGATAGGGTTTTTTAAATTGCATGTCATGTTATGACAGGTCAGACCCTCCCGGATAGAGCAGGTCATGACCCTCTTCGGTGGTAGCTGGTCAAAAGACCCTCCCGAATAGAGCAGGTCAGGACCCTCTCCGATGAGCTGGTCAATGGACCCTCTCGTGGTAGAGCGGGTCGGGTTTTCTCGTGGATGAGGTTAACACCCCACATAATTGTTTATATTTGAGCCAAGGCATTGTTTATGTTTTACTTGCATGCGGATTTTCCTAGGAAAACTTAGAGGGAGAACATTAAAGAAATTAGAGCTTTTATACTTTATTTTTGTCCACTCACCCTGACAGTTTTTTCAATGTTTCTCCCCTGGGCCCTTCGTTTTCAAATGCCCAGTGGTGCAGGGTTCTCGAGCGGAGGTCGTGCGCGTACATGGGTCGAGGCATAGTCGATCAATCCGTTGCCGCTTGAAATTCTTTAGGGTAATCATCTTTGTAGACTGCTCTGACTAACCCAGTTTAGCTAGTTAAGTAGGTTAGGGAGCAGGATGCCTTCATGAGTTAGGGATTGTTGTTAGATACTCATGGAAGTGCTGAGTTGGAATGTAGGAAGGGTTGGCCATCTCAAGGGGGTTTCGGTAAGAAGTTCCCTTGAGGTGGTCCCCGCAAAGGGATTTAACTCGGGGTGGGTCCTGACAATGACGATCTTGTCTATCTCAAGAAATAAGTCAGAGTCGAAGAGCTTGATCCTTCCAGACCAAGCTTAATTGAATACCTAGATCATCTGTCTATGAACAAGACCTCAGACAATGTATCAATACAATTTGAGAGATTTCAACTCAAGTTCAGGCAACTTGAAGAGATAAGTTCAACACTTGGAAATCTTGAAGTCAAGCGTGATTATCTTAAGGAAAACAATATCCATTTGATATTGAATAGAAGTTAGTTCTCACTGAGCAGCGCACAGACAATATTCGTCAACAAGCAATTGAGCTAAAATCTTTTCAAGAATATCTGAAAAAGCTTTTAGAAACTCTAATCACCTGATTAGGATGAATCACAGAGTTGAACTAAAAGTAAAACAAGAAGATGATGAAGCTCTAAGCTTTTTTCTTCCTACAGAGACAGTGCATGACAGTATCAAGGCAATAATTCATCAGCAGAATTACAAGATCGCTAATCTCCAAGAGATGAGTATTGATCTCAAAAACCAATTCCAAGAGTTAAATAGCAGGATAACAACACTGCAAACAAGCATAGAAAAAATGAAGATACAAGAAAGAGAAGGGATCAATGAAGAACAGCTAGCTCAAAACGTAGGTAGTAAAATAATCATACACCCTTTACCAAAAGAAGAAAGTGAGTTTAAGTTTAGTGAACCTAAACTCCTTACATGGTCCTCATCCAAATCTATATCTTCAACCAGAAGAGAAGTGAAGATGCTGAGTAGAATACTCAATAAAAGAAACACTATGCATGTACAATTAATCAAAGCTCAAGAATTTGAGTATAATGAAATTGAATCTAGCATGTCAGAAGCGTCCGCTCCTAGATTCAAACTCAATGAGATTTATATGAGAGGATCTTTTCTTATGGATTCTCACAGATTCAAGATTCTTGAACTAATAGTTCCTGCCACAGGATGAGAAACCGACATTAGGTTAATCACTCCAAAAGAAGTAAGTGAAGCATCTCAGAAGAAATATTTCTACATGTATATTGGAGCAGTCCAAGTAGGAATAAAACTTTTGGCTTGAGATGGTATAGACTGTTTTGTTCTATGTGTCTTACAAGACGATAGAATAACAGACCTTAAGAAAAGTCTGTTAGGAACAATAGAAGCTTCGTTGTGCAATCAAGTTGCATACTTCAATATTTTTCCAAACTTCACCACACATCTTAGAGATGCAGCACACTGTCTAAGATTGCGAATCAAGACAGATGAAATTTTCATGAAGAAAGGGATGATATGGCTTGCGATAGATTATTGAATCTATTATTAGTTGATGAGCTTGAATGTAACCCCAAACACCAGATTTCTCAATAATCCTGGGATTACAACATCAATCCTCACCAATCTAAGAAATCATACTGAACAGAAGCATGTCACAAAATGGCATGAAGTAACTTTCCCAAGAGAATGAAATCTAACACCTCCAGCTAGACAGATAAAAAATACCAATGCTTCCATCTATGAAGACATGGGAAGAAAAATAAGCTTACAATTTCATAGGCATTCATTCGCTAACTATGAAGAAGCTAGTACTTCTGGAACTAAGCCAATTTCTTGTCTTGAAGAATCTTTCGAGGAAGAAGATGTTAAAAGACCTATGATGATGCTAAAGTCAGAAGAACTGAAGAGTTTGTATGAACAAGCAGAAATTTGTGAATATATAGAAGAGCTTGAAAAGATCATGAAAAAGATTTCTCAGGTTTAACTGAGAAAAAAAACAAAAGGAAGATTCTTCCTTATCAAGCAGCAAAAGAAGAACCAGGTGAATCATCAACAATGGAAACCGAAAATATTCCCTAGGTGACGAGGCCGTTTGTTAACAACCTGCAATTTAAAACCCTATCATTGTAGTAACTGTAAGTAGGGATCGTTCTAGCCGGGGACACTAGGGAAGGATTATGTCTGCAAAACAAATCGTTAGTAACATTCACAAATAAAACATACAAGTACAATTCTGTCACAACTATACAAGTATAACACACATGATAATATTCACAAATATAAACATATTTACATCGAAATAGATGGGAGTTGAAAGTTGGTTCGAAATATTAAGAAAATAAAACAGAAATATTTACATACATTGGTCAATCAATACTCAAGCACAAGATATAGCAAACACCGATTAGAAAACATATAAGTTTTATGAAAGATCAAGTTATTATGTTTATGTTATTACAGATGCAAATTAATTCCAACTATTTAGACTTCTCATGTAACTTAGAACTTACGACACGCATCATCCTAAGTTTATGTGTCATCCTGTTTAATGCTTACGACCCGCATCACATTAACACAAAATACACTTACCGTTCATGAGTCATTGGAGACATGATCCTAGGTATGTCGTCACTCATCCTATTCAACATGCAAATCTCTCACCCTACCATCCCTTGGCAGCAACTAGAATTGAGAGCCCGACCCGGTGAACTCAACCTAAAATACTACGGCGCATGAAACACCCCCCTAATAGCTAACTTGTGATCATTCAAATTAACCTAAGGTTCGATTATATGCTCGGGTGAAAGATTAATCAATTCCACATCTATTAAACACAAACATACAGAACTTAAACTAAATCATAATCCTAACATGCAATCTAAATCGTTACACAACAAACATATTCATGTGCAAATCACCAAGAAGAGTTCATAACATGCTTATCATGTAAAACCGAAAACCAAATTGCATATATATAATAACAAACTGTTTTTACACAGAAAATACATGCACAAACCATGGATTTATTCATCCTTAACCTACCTATATAGGTCGGCAAAGGGTGAGAAGAAGATCGGCGGAAGATGGGCAGTTGGCAGCAAGGGTTGGCGGCGGCGGCGGCTTGGTGTTTTTCTGTGTAAGGAGGGTTTTTGGTAGAGTTTGGCTATACTATGTTTTGAGCAATTGAAAGACACCTTTTTCTACTGTATTACATGTGTATTTATAGAGACAAAACCCTAAGAAAACCTAATGAAAATCGGCAGCCCCTTGTGTTCCAAACCGGGTAGGTTTCTCTTCTTTCCTTGTTGGATTTGTCTTCCTTCTCTTTAATTTGCTGACTTGGAAAATACTTTAAAAACTTCTTTTTCTGATTTCATGGACTCTTCTTCATGTGTGTGGGTCGGCATTGGGCTCTCTTTTATGCTCATGGACTCCTAGGACAGCCGAAAGGCCTCCATAATCTCGGTAGACCGAGTTATCCTGTTTTGACCGGGATAACTTTCGTAGTTGTTATTTTCGGCTTCTCCTTGGTGATTTCTTCGATTCTTCTTCTTCTAAACAACTTCCCATATCATCATTAAGCTCTTCATCAATCATTTGGCATGCTTGGGAAGGATTTTGGTGAAGAAACACACTCACGAACTCGGTAGACAACTTCAGCAATTTCTGTCCTGTTTCCAGCAGACTGACCTCCGGCCATTGTTTCCGGCATAACTCCTTCCTCAGACCTTGGATTGCTGCGATTCCAAAAGATTTAGAAACTAGACATCCACAGCTTTCCATCCATATATGGCACGTTCCCTAGTTCCTCCTGGATCGTCCTAGGGAAATCTTTGAAGTTGAGTTATGGTTTCTGGAAATCCTCTGTTTCTGTTCCGAATTCATGCTTTTGGCCTCTTGTCTTTCCATGCTTCTTTTGTGACCTTCCATAAGTCCGATCCTCACGATTCTTGTTTTGTTATGTCCACATACATGACACCTACACATTCAAAAGATATAATCAAGTAGTGACAATGTATTGGTTTACAGAAACTTAAGAAAATCAAGAACACTTCCAAGTTCAGCTTTTAACGATATTGCACATACTTTATCTATTTTACACATGTTTTAGCCAATATTCTACAAATAATCCCTTATGCTAAATATCTACTAATATTAATCAAATAATGGATAAACAAAGCATAAATGAGGGTAAAACATATTAAGAACGTAGCATAAAATGCTCCTATCAACTACCCCACACTTACCCTTTGCTAGTCCCTAGCAAACTAAATATAAGACTCTACTAACACTAACGACACAAAAACAATTATCACTTAAACAACTAATACCCTTAAATGATTTGTCTCAGATTCTTTAGCATGCATAACTTTCAAGTTTGAATATTTGAATGAAAAACGTAATTGCAAAGTTTCATAAGCATGTATCATAGCATGAACACTTAAGATATGAGATCATATAGCACAAACATGTATGATAACCGTTCCACCTCACAATGGCATACTCTCTTCTTTTCACTCATCCATGGTATTCACTTAATCATATATGCAAGAGAAAAGATGATAAGATAACAAGTAACTTGCATATTTCAACAAATAAAAGCACTTTGTGAATAGAAATTCATGGAAAAACCTCATATAATAACTATATACAATAATGGACCAAAACCATATGCTTGACTCATGAGAAAATCTCCACAAATCAAATTTAGCTATCTTAAGAATCATGAATTAATCTCAATAATATGGTTGTAATGGGGCTTGGTTTCATAAGGTAGGAATATTTAGGATAAATGGTGATTTTAAGATGTCACCAAGACTTAGCAAATCTCACTCCTCCTCATGTCTTCACTTCAAGAGTCGAATTTCTTCATGTTGGACCCATACGTCATTCTTGACTTCTCCCCATATTGTGAACAGGACAAAGGTCATATACACACTTTTAGACCTTCAAATAATCACTAACTCCAAATTCACAAAACATTACAAAAAACACCAAAACTTTGTGCCTTTTACTTTTGATCCGAAACTCTTTTATTTTCCGATTTCCCTTTTTTTTTTTCTTTCTTTTTCGGAATTTTTTTTTTCTTAAACACATTTTTTTCGGACATACAATTTTTTCGGCACATATACAATACAAAACAATGGTGTTTAACCCCACACTTCAACGTTACCCCACACTTGTTCTTTGACATCACATTACAGCTCCATCGAAAAATGTTTGGCCAAGTCTTGATAACAAGGTCAAGGATTAACTATTCTAAGCTGAGGAATTCTGTTTAAAGGTGATGAAAGAAAAGGCTTAATGTAGGCTCAAAGGGGTTAACTAAGGAGTCCCACGACGGGCACAAAATAGGCATATGCTTTATTTGGCTATGGTGGTAATCCTAAAGAGATTAAATTCAATCATATTCAAAATCAAGACAATTTATGATTATAAAGCTTCGAAAATCACATAAGCAAGTTCTAGTAAATTCTAGAGTCCATTAAAAGCTATAGCACATAGTCATTGAATTTGCAAAGAATGATGAGGTTTCGAAAGATAGTGAAAATTTAGTGAAAATTTCGAAAAAATTTAAGCAAAATTCGGCACATAATTCACTCATGAAAGAAAGTTTTTGGGCTCAAAAGCTCACATAGGTTATTTGGAACTATTTAATCAAACATGCATACTTCATTATCAATCAGGTCTCAAATATTCATACTAATTCACAATATCCATGAAACTCGCAATTTCTTAAAATAAATGTCAAACTATCAATCATGCATTCACAGATATAGTTCATCATAGACTTTTAAGGGTATATCCTAAGACAAAACAAAAACAAATTTGAAAAATTTCTACAAAAATTAAATAAAAATTTCGGAAAATTTGAAAAACACACCAAATTACTATGTAACCTCTACCCCACACTTAGAAAATTACATTGTCCTCAATGTAAACCCAGAATCATGTCATAATTTCCTAAGCATGTGTCTAAGTCACATAATAAACAAAATATCAACCATAAAAGTGAAGGGATAAGAAAATGTAAACTCTCGTTGATGGCTCCTCCACTGCTACGGTTGAAATGAGTTGCCTCTCATGCAGCGCTTAATGTTTATAGTCTATCAGCCTAGACTCTTCTCTTCTTGCTCCTAGATGGCGTTATTCTGCATTTGTTGGTGGCTCTGTCACACAAATCTCCTCGGTTACGTGTTCCCTGAATGTGCTGTAATAAGGTTTAAGTCGATGACCATTGACCTTAAACTTATTTCCCGAAGTAGCTCTTTGAATCTCAACTGCACCATAAGGAAACACATTAGTAACAATAAAGGGTCCTTGCCAACGGGAACGAAGCTTACCTGGGAAAAGTCTAAGTCTAGCATTGAACAGAAGGACTTGTTGTCCTATTTCAAAGTGCTTCCCTCGTATCATGTTATCATGATACGCCTTCGTCTTCGCCTTATATGTCATGGCGGATTCATAGGCATCATTCCTTATTTCTTCAAGCTCACAAATTTGTAGCTTCCTATGCAATCCAGCCTCGTCCTTGTCCATGTTGAATTTCTTGACCGCCCACCATGCTCTATGCTCCAACTCCACAGGAAGATGGCATGCTTTGCCATACAATAGCCTAAATGGCGAAGTTCCTATCGGCGTCTTGAACGCAGTCCTGTAGGCCCATAGTGCATCATCTAATCGATCACTCCAATCTTTCCTTGTTGGTCCTACAGTCTTCTCCAAAATCTGCTTGATCTCTCTGTTGGAAGTCTCAGCCATGCCACTTGTTTGAGGATGATATGGCGTTGATACTTTGTGGGTGACTCCATATTTCTTGAGCAAAGCCTCAATAGTTCGATTGCAGAAATGTGATCCACCATCGCTTATCAAAACTCTTGGCGTTCCAAACCTAGCAAAAATGTTAGTTTTGACAAACTCTGCAACAACTTTAGAATCATTAGTCCTGGTGGCTTTTGCTTCCACCCATTTCGACACATAATCAACCGCCAATAAAATATAAAGAAAACCTTTAGATGAAGGAAAAGGACCCATGAAATCAATGCCCCAAACATCAAATATTTCGACAACTATGATAGGGGTTAAGGGCATTTGATCTCTCTTACCTAAATTACCTGTTCTTTGGCAACGATCACATGAAGCACATGTTGTATAAGCGTCTTTGAATAACGTTGGCCAATAGAAACCGGCTTCCAACACCTTTCTAGCTGTTCTTTTCGGTCCAAAGTGTCCTCCACACGCCTCCTTGTGGCAAAAATTCAAGATGGATTGATGCTCTTCTTCTGGCACACAACGTCGAATGACTTGGTCCCCACATTGTCTCCACAAATATGGCGTATCCCATATGTAATGTCGAGCGTCCTTCTTGATTTTGATCCTTGTATGGTTCGGCATAGATGAAGGAAAATTCCTTGTCACAATGTAGTTCACCAAATCGGCATACCATGGTTCCTTAACTTCCATTCGAAACAGTTGTTCATCCGGGAACGATTCGGACATAGGAATGGTATCCTCCTCATGCACAATTCGGCTAAGATGGTCTGCTACAACATTCTCGCATCCTTTCTTATCCTTTATCTCAATGTCGAACTCCTGGAGTAGCAAGATCCATCGAATGAGCCTTGGCTTAGCATCCTTCTTTGTCAACAAATACCTTAAAGCTGCATGATCAGAATAAACAACAACTTTAGAATTCAAAAGATAAGATCGAAATTTTTCTAAAGCAAAAATAACAGCTAAAAGTTCTTTTTCAGTGGTAGTATAATTCAGCTGGGCATCGTTGAGTGTCCGTGACGCATAGTAAATGACGCAGGGTTTCTTGTCCTTGCGTTGGCCGAGCACAGCTCCCATTGCATAATCCGAAGCATCGCACATCAACTCAAATGGCAAATCCCAATCTGGTGGCGTCATGATAGGTGCAGTTGTTAACAATTCCTTCAATTGCACGAACGCATCCTCGCATTCCCTAGACCATGAAAACGGCACATCTTTCTGTAACAAGGAAGTAAGTGGTTTTGCCACCAAAGAAAAGTCCTTGATGAACCTCCTGTAAAAACCTGCATGGCCAAGAAACGAACGAACCTCTCTCACCGTTGAAGGTGAGGGTAAGTGATGCATAATATCTATCTTGGCTTTATCAACTTCTAATCCTTTAGCAGAAACAATATGACCTAAAACTATACCTTGATTTACCATGAAATGACATTTTTCCCAATTTAGTACAAGGTTAGTTTCTACACACCGGTTTAAAATCTTCTCTAAATTCTCTAAGCATGCATCGAAATTTTTGCCATATACACTAAAATCATCCATAAAAACTTCAATGATATTTTCTATATAATCAGAGAAAATAGAATACATACAACGTTGAAATGTACCTGGGGCGTTGCACAATCCAAAAGGCATTCGTCGATAAGCAAATGTACCAAAGGGACATGTAAACGTTGTTTTCTCTTGATCTTCCGGGTGTATCATGATCTGGTTGTATCCACTATATCCATCCAAGAAGCAGTAGAACTCGTGACCTGCTAATCTTTCCAACATCTGGTCCATAAACGGCAAAGGCATGTGATCCTTCCTGGTTGTGGCGTTTAGCCTTCTGTAATCAATACACATGCGATAACCTGTTACCAACCGTTGTGGCACTAGCTCATTCTTCTCATTCTCTACAACAGTCACGCCACTCTTCTTGGGCACAACCTGAACGGGTGAAATCCACTGACTATCCGAAATAGGATAGATTACACCGCAATCTAACAACTTAATCACCTCGTCCTTTACAACTTTCATCATTGGAGGATGCAAACGTCTCTGAGCCTCTCTGGTAGGTTTGGCGCCATCCTCAAGTAAGATTCTGTGAACACATTTTGTAGGACTTATTCCCTTGATGTCTGCCAAAGTCCAGCCAATGGCAGCTGTGTTCTTCTTTAAAACTGCAACTAGCTTGTTCTCTTGTTGCTTTGTCAACGTTGATGACACAATAACTGGTAGAGTGTCATCTTCTCCAAGAAATACATACTTCAAGTGCTTTGGAAGAGCTTTTAGCTCTAACTCAGGGGCCTGTTCCACAGATGGTAACAACTTATTAATGGAAATTGGAATTGACAAGGGAGTATACCTTTTGTAGATTGGTCGTGAGTCAAGCTCCCTCACAACTTCAAGTATGGACGGCTCCAAATTAATCAAAGCCTCCTCATCTCGCTCTCCAAACTTATCAAAACCGACCCCTTGCTCAATCTTTCTCAGTGCTTCCAAGTCTTCCTTGCTTGGCTGAGCTCATTTTTTTTTAAAACGTGCTCTACTTCACTTTGTTTAGCATTGTGCACGATATCATGACCAGGTTTGGCTCCCTTGCGTCCAACGTCACCAAACAATTTCTCGTCAGAACTGGTCATTTATGGGAACCTGCAAAACCAATCTGGCACAATTGAACAAAGATCAAGTGAGCATTGTCAAAAACTTAGATAGAATTCGAAACTTAGCTTATAAAAATTTCGGCAACATCATGGCATGACATAAGTTTCGAATTCAATGACATGTAAGCACAAAAGTGTCGGCAACCTAGTAAAGTTGCTAGCTTATTTTATTAACTCTCTAATTTTCAAGGTACGTGGAGCAGGGAAGACCACTGTGCAATGGACTGATACAGCCCAAGGTAGTGTTATGCTTCGTGCGATATACCTCAAAAATTAAAGGAAAATGAATTTGAAGTTCATGGCGTCATACATGTCTAAGTAAATTCTAGCGTTTAAAGTGTGGTGATGCTTCGGCCCAAGCATTTGGCTAGTTCGAGCGGATTCCGTGGTTTCAGAAGGCAAGTGTCAATGTCACGGGGGGCGAACCCCCTATAAGAACCAGGCAGGACTCGTTTGTGATCAAGGAGGCGGACCCCTATCGACCCCTTCACCGAGAAGAGTGGTCAGTCATGATCTTGAGATCCAATTGAACAAACCTGAATTCCATATCTATGACAGAACGGCCCCTTACTCAGCTAGGAACAAACTCGGGTCACTAGACCACTCGACAAGTGTTAATCAAAGCCGCCCTCAACCTCATGAAATCCGCAAATAACATGAAGGGTTTAGGCTAAGATTAACAAATGCGGCTTCTCCCTACATGTTACACTTTAAAAACCACAATAAACTCCAAATACATATGAAACAATAAACCTCCTAAATATTTACTAAGTTACAATACATATGACACGAAAATATACACATATAAATTTGGCACCTACACAAAAATATAAGAAAGAAATTGTTAGACAAAATTTATGGCACAAAATATACAACTTTCACACAAAAGAATTCGGCACATACACCAATCTACAATGTACAAATTGACAATACACACAAATACATTCGAAACATATGTGTTATGGCACACACATGCTTCGGCACCTACAAAAGAAAACAAGGTTAATTCACAAACATATACATATACAACACAAAAATCCTTTTTAGCATCCCCGGCAACGGCGCCAAAAACTGACGAGGCCGTTTGTTAACAACCTGCAATTTAAAACCCTATCATTGTAGTAACTGTAAGTAGGGATCGTTCTAGCCGGGGACACTAGGGAAGGATTATGTCTGCAAAACAAATCGTTAGTAACATTCACAAATAAAACATACAAGTACAATTCTGTCACAACTATACAAGTATAACACACATGATAATATTCACAAATATAAACATATTTACATCGAAATAGATGGGAGTTGAAAGTTGGTTCGAAATATTAAGAAAATAAAACAGAAATATTTACATACATTGGTCAATCAATACTCAAGCACAAGATATAGCAAACACCGATTAGAAAACATATAAGTTTTATGAAAGATCAAGTTATTATGTTTATGTTATTACAGATGCAAATTAATTCCAACTATTTAGACTTCTCATGTAACTTAGAACTTACGACACGCATCATCCTAAGTTTATGTGTCATCCTGTTTAATGCTTACGACCCGCATCACATTAACACAAAATACACTTACCGTTCATGAGTCATTGGAGACATGATCCTAGGTATGTCGTCACTCATCCTATTCAACATGCAAATCTCTCACCCTACCATCCCTTGGCAGCAACTAGAATTGAGAGCCCGACCCGGTGAACTCAACCTAAAATACTACGGCGCATGAAACACCCCCCTAATAGCTAACTTGTGATCATTCAAATTAACCTAAGGTTCGATTATATGCTCGGGTGAAAGATTAATCAATTCCACATCTATTAAACACAAACATACAGAACTTAAACTAAATCATAATCCTAACATGCAATCTAAATCGTTACACAACAAACATATTCATGTGCAAATCACCAAGAAGAGTTCATAACATGCTTATCATGTAAAACCGAAAACCAAATTGCATATATATAATAACAAACTGTTTTTACACAGAAAATACATGCACAAACCATGGATTTATTCATCCTTAACCTACCTATATAGGTCGGCAAAGGGTGAGAAGAAGATCGGCGGAAGATGGGCAGTTGGCAGCAAGGGTTGGCGGCGGCGGCGGCTTGGTGTTTTTCTGTGTAAGGAGGGTTTTTGGTAGAGTTTGGCTATACTATGTTTTGAGCAATTGAAAGACACCTTTTTCTACTGTATTACATGTGTATTTATAGAGACAAAACCCTAAGAAAACCTAATGAAAATCGGCAGCCCCTTGTGTTCCAAACCGGGTAGGTTTCTCTTCTTTCCTTGTTGGATTTGTCTTCCTTCTCTTTAATTTGCTGACTTGGAAAATACTTTAAAAACTTCTTTTTCTGATTTCATGGACTCTTCTTCATGTGTGTGGGTCGGCATTGGGCTCTCTTTTATGCTCATGGACTCCTAGGACAGCCGAAAGGCCTCCATAATCTCGGTAGACCGAGTTATCCTGTTTTGACCGGGATAACTTTCGTAGTTGTTATTTTCGGCTTCTCCTTGGTGATTTCTTCGATTCTTCTTCTTCTAAACAACTTCCCATATCATCATTAAGCTCTTCATCAATCATTTGGCATGCTTGGGAAGGATTTTGGTGAAGAAACACACTCACGAACTCGGTAGACAACTTCAGCAATTTCTGTCCTGTTTCCAGCAGACTGACCTCCGGCCATTGTTTCCGGCATAACTCCTTCCTCAGACCTTGGATTGCTGCGATTCCAAAAGATTTAGAAACTAGACATCCACAGCTTTCCATCCATATATGGCACGTTCCCTAGTTCCTCCTGGATCGTCCTAGGGAAATCTTTGAAGTTGAGTTATGGTTTCTGGAAATCCTCTGTTTCTGTTCCGAATTCATGCTTTTGGCCTCTTGTCTTTCCATGCTTCTTTTGTGACCTTCCATAAGTCCGATCCTCACGATTCTTGTTTTGTTATGTCCACATACATGACACCTACACATTCAAAAGATATAATCAAGTAGTGACAATGTATTGGTTTACAGAAACTTAAGAAAATCAAGAACACTTCCAAGTTCAGCTTTTAACGATATTGCACATACTTTATCTATTTTACACATGTTTTAGCCAATATTCTACAAATAATCCCTTATGCTAAATATCTACTAATATTAATCAAATAATGGATAAACAAAGCATAAATGAGGGTAAAACATATTAAGAACGTAGCATAAAATGCTCCTATCACTAGGGAAGCACTGTAGTGCAGAACATCACAAACTACCCCACTAAGATCATTCGAGATAATAAGATTAAACTTCCTAAAGGACATGCTCCTACAGGGAAACCAGGAGAACAAAGTTCTCAGAAGTAGATCCCTACAGAACCCAAATGGGGTCAATCAGTATCCGAAAGATGGTTTATCTTGATCTCGATAGGGTAGGAGATAAGAGAAAGACAATAGGCAACTGGGTAGCTAGATTAAGGCTAACTCAGGCTTTGGTGTTGTCTAAATATGCCTACGAGGAAGCTCATGCATATTATGAGTCCACCTTAATTGGCATAGTTCAGAAGTGGCATCAGTCTCTCAAACGAAGCTCTCAATGACCTAATTGGGCAACCAAATTTGCTCAAACCAATAATCTTCTAGATTTCGCATGTCCTATCTATGCATAATTTATGGAGACGTTACCGGGCATACTGAGCAGTCTAAAGAAAGGGCTAAAGCAAATATTTAAAAGTTGAGCATTTGCAACATGAAGTACTTTGAAGAATACACTAATGAGTTCAAAAATTACTAGTGTACCATTGGAGACCTAGATAATGAAGATCTGGTCAGAGCCTATTACAGGAAGTTACCGGAACTATAGAAAAATGCAGTAGCACAATCTTTGGAAGAAAATCCTTTGTCATTTTTTGTGGTGGGAGGAATTGCTGAAAGAGTTAGAGATCTCCTGAGAAAGGAATGTGTTGAGAATAGAAAATCCAAAACTGCGAAGAAGCAACTCAGAGGAGTTGAAAATATGTGTCCCAAGATATTGGAGACGCCAACGCAGTGGGGATGTCACATAGAGAAAAAATACAAAAAAAGTTCTCTAGCAATAAGCCGAGAAAGAATTTTGCTTCTAAAAAAAATATAAATTCAGGAAAAGCTCTTTCAAAAACAGCTCTAAATGGGAAAGATCTCCTCCTAGGAAGAGATTTTATGGAAGAAAAAGAACCAATTCCTCACATTCCTTTCGAGAAGTGAAGAAATGCAGATGTTGGCTTTGTAAGGCCAAAAGACATTATGCAAATGAGTGTCCTAAAAAGAACAAGAGATCTACAAAGGTTCTAATTGAAGAATATGATACAACAGTAGAATATGCAAACCTCAAGGGTTTTGAAATAGCTTATTCTGATGAAGAGAATGATTCAATATATTCTCTTGAGTACCTATCAGAAAGTGAAATATATCACATTTTCAAAAAGATCTGAAGAAGAAGAGGACGGATCTCCTCCTATGTTTGTCCTAAATGTCCTAAATTGGAAGGAAAAAACTACTGATATTATCAGTAACTTCCACCCCAATCCAGGAAGGTTTACAAGTGATTACTGCAACTGCGATGATAGTAATTCAATTATAATGCACTGTAAAAGTACAGGTGAAACCTATCATAGAGAATGCTTCATTGCAGAATTACGAAGAAAACCAAATACAATGAAGTTCACACCATATTAGAACAATAATATAAAGATTTCTACGAAGCTAAGAAGCAACAAGGACAAATCTTGGAAGAAGATTTGAAGAGAATGAAGTTAGTAGCTTCATTAACCCAAAACAAGGAATTAAAGGAGTCCTTTGATTCCATCAATGATTTTACAATAAGGCAAGAAGTCCTTATCACAGAACATGTTATACAACAGGTTAAGCCTTTTGATCCTTTTATTCAAAATGAAAAATCAATCCTTTTATCGAATTGCCTGGCACAACTGCAGAAAGTAAAGAACAAGTAAAGCAGGTCCAGACAAGCAGATTCAGCAATTACATCACTATAGGATTGAAATTTCCCAAATATAGAGAGTACCATCTACATGCCTTTGTGGATAATGGTTCAAGGTATACTCTTGCTAAAATTGGGAAAAGGCTCCAAGATCAGTTACTGGAATAGTCATGGGAGAGAATGAAATAATCATGGATACTATGGCTCGTGACATTAAAGTTTTCTTGGACGAAGAAACTTTTGTCATAAAAATCATCTGACAATGTGAAAGTCAATGAGCAGATGTGTTAATTGGAAATGACTTTCTTATTCAACAGGCGATAGTTCAGAATCCATAAAAGATTGGTTTTGAAAAGAATAACAAATTCTTTTGGGAATGTCTTACTAACGCTATAAGCGTTACAAGTCTGAGATTTACAGACCAATATCAGAGATCGTCAGTGAAGAGTGGTAATTATAAGCCAAATTTAGAACAAGTTTTGCTACTAAAACATCATTTGAAGGGTCACAGTGAAATATTGGTAAATGAAGGGATGAATTCAGAAGATTTTAAGTCAGAAGAAGAGTATGAATCACCTTTAGATGAGTCTGATTCAGATTCATTAGAGCAAGAAAGCTCAGACGGAGAAGAAGAGTTTATCAGAGAACATAACCTAAAGGTGTATGGTAACAAGATCGAGTAGAAGAGAATGTCAAATATTGCAGAAATATAAAACTTGCTGAAACTAGTAATCGGTGAAGATCCTCAATTATACTGGGAAAGAGATCCAGTATACTGTCAGCTCAAAATGCATGATGCAAATACTATTTACCATGTTAAAGCAATCCCTCATTACAGGGAAGATGACAGAAAAGAAATAGAAAGTCAAATTCAAGAATTGCTCGAAAAGAAGTTAATCAGACCTTCTAGAAGTCCTCATCATGCTCCAATCTTCTTGGTAAGAAATCATGTAGAGCAAGTAAGAGAAAATGCTAGAATGTTAATTGATTACAGAGATGTAAACAAAAAAACAGTCAAAGATGGTTACCAGATTGCCCAGGTAAGAGTGCTTATCAATCGACTCAAGAGTTAAGATCTTCTCTAAATTTGATGCAAAATCAGGATTCTAGTAGGTCAAGATGCATCCAGACTCCATTGCTTTAACGACATTTGGAACACCTCAACGACACTATGAATGGCTAGTTATGTCATTTGACCTCAAGTAGGCCCCGTCTGTTTTTCAAATGAAAATGGATAATATTTTCAAACCTTACTCAGATTTCTGTATAGTTTATATTGATGACATTCTTGTCTTCTCGCGAACTATGAACGAATATCTGAAGCATCTTGAACAAATATGCAGGTTAATTGTCTAGAAGGGAATCATCTTTGGACAAAAGAAGATTCATCTCATAAAATGAGAAATTTATTTCTTAGGCATTCATGTTAAAGATGGAGAGATTCATCTCCAAGATCATATTGTCAAAAAAATCAGTCAGTTGCTAGATCATATTCCTGATGCAAAATCCTTGCACAGGTTTATCCCTTAAGTTAGTGGTCTTACTGCTCTACTCTCTCTAAAAACAAGCTCTAAAAAATGGTCATTCACAAAAGATGACAGTAATACTGTCAGAAAGATTAAAGAGCTAACCAAGAACCTGCCTCCTTTACAGTTACCTAACGGAGATTCGATCATTTTGCAGACTGATGCAAATGATTATTACTGGGCAGGAGTTGTCTTGGCTATTGCCCTAGATACAAATTAGCAAAAGATTTGTAAATTTCTCTCAGGAAAGTTTAACGCAGCAGAGTTAAACTATTCTACCGGAGACAAAGAAGTCCTTGTTCTTATTAAGCGTATAAAGGGGGCTGAGGCCTTTTTAGAGAGCAAATTTGTAGTTAGGACTAATAATAAAAGAGTAAAAAACTTTAAAAACTACAAATTAACTGATGCTGTAGATAAGGGAAGAGTGCTGAGATGACAAATGTTTTTATCTCAGTATGAATATGACGTTGAAATAGTTACAAGTAACAAGAATTTCCTACCAGACGCCCTTACAAGAGAAATGACAATGTTTCAAAGAGATGACAAGGATGAAGGACGCAACCCAAGAAATAGAAAACCAGAATCAAGAGAAAAAAGAATCTTTGGGAAAGATACAAGAGTGGTGATAATACTGTAGGTCCTCTCCATGATGGACCAGGTTAGCAATTCATCGTATCCTATGGAGTAGCTGAAATAAGTAAAGCAGGAGGTCACGACAGGTTTGTTTACACCTAGATTTGACATAGCCAAATCGGTTTATTTGTCTCAAATTCAATCGGATTTAGCTCGGCCATATGGACGAGTTGAAATGAGTTCGGTCGTATGGACGAGATGAAATGAGTTCGGCCGTATGTATGAGATGAAATGAGCTCGGACGTATAGATGAAGTGAAATGAGTTCTACCGTATGGATGAGATGAAATGAGCACGGCCGTATGGACAAGATGAAATGAGCACGTCTATATGGACGAGGTGAAATGAGTTCGGTCGTATGGACGAGATGAAATGAGTTTGGCTCGGCCGTATGGACGAGATGAAATGAGCTCGGTCGTATGGATGAGATGAAATGAGCTCGGCCATATGGACGAGGTGAAATGAGTTCAGCCATGGATGAGGAAAAGTTATCTCGGACAATGTAAAGTGAATTCGGCCGTGGACGAGGCAAAGTTAGCTCGGCCGTATAGACGAGGTGAAGTCAGTTCGGCCATGGACGAGATGAAGTGAACCCGGTCTTAGACAAGGCAAAGTTAGCTTGGACGATGTAAAGTGAATCCGGACATGGACGAGGCAATGTTATCTCGGCCTTATGCACGAGGTGCAGTTAGTACGGCCATGGACGAGGTGAAGTGAACCCGGTCATGGACAAGGCAAAGTTAGCTCGGACGATGTAAAGTGAATCCGGCCATGGACAAGGTCAAATAGCTAGCTCGTGGACGTATGGACGAGGTCAAATATTTAGCTTGTCTATATGGATGAAGTGAAGTAATTCGTCCATGTGGATGAAAATGAATAAGTTTGGCATATAGTTTGAGGAAAGAAAAGAGCCCATAACATTTATTTCGGACAAGTGAAAACAAAATAACAATGGACACTCGGTCGAAGCCCAATACATCAATTGCGACCGAGAGATCATGTCAAGGAGGAAATCTCTACAAGGAATGTCTCTAACCAAATAAAAAAAAACTTATGATATGAATATCTCAGAATTCGGCCAAATCAAGACAATCATGTGTGATCCAACCCAAAAAAGGAAACAAAATATTGATGAGATTTCATGACGTAGAGAACAAGCTAGCTAGGGTTTTTGACTTGTATATATAGAACCTTGTAGCTCATTTGTAAAGGGTCTTGCACCACACAAACAAATCAATATACAACTTTTCATACAAACTTATCTCTCTATCGTTAGGTACTCTATCGTTCCTTTCAAATTCCAAGCCAAAAGCTTTACTTTGATTCTATTCTTTACGTTATTGCATTTTAATCTTATCATTTTTTACTTTACATGCTCTTTACTTATCGCATTTAGGAGTAGTTTTAGCATAGAATTCTCGTCCATTGATCTCTTTCGGCCAGTCCGGATTGGGTTGATGCGATTCGATGTCAGATCAAGCGCACTACATCAATTAAAACCTCGCTTGGCCGTTCGGCCGCGAGTTGGCACGCCCACGCACATCAGAAGGACATTGTAGCCAAAAATCTCGGTCTTGCTTCGGTCGAGACCATTTTTGAGCAAACAAGGTTAAAACTAGCTGATTGGGATAAAAGATCATAATTCTCCTTGCAAAATGAAAGTCTAGAAAGTCTAGTGAAGAAGAATAGCTCACTCAAAGATGCAATCAAAACTGATTGGTCTCAGGAAAAAACTGGCTAGCCCATCTCAAACGGCAGACGATAAAGGCATATCAAGTCCGTTAATGGCTGCTGCTTTGCCCATCTCAAATGGCAGAATAGCTCCTTTTAAGGGAAACAAATCGCATGTGGTTACAGGAAAGAAAACCGTTCATGGTCGGTCTTCAAAGATATTTAAAGAACCAGTTTTCCAGACGAAAAGGTTGTTGGCGTTCAAGCAAAAGATTATTATAGATAATATTCTTTATGCTTTCCATGAAGAAAATGAAGAGCATCTGTTTGGAACCCTTGAGGCACTTACAGAAGAATTGCATGGAGTCCATGCAAAAGAGAATAGTATACCTAGAAAATCCAGAAAGTGCTAAGATTCTTATGACAACAATGAAACTCTCCGAATGGTTCAAATTCCAAGAGCATCTGGGAAAAGGAAAGATGCTTCCACCAACTTTTACTGCTGTTCCTGGCCCGTATTATGGGAGATATCTGGTTAACGTCCAAGCTGAACACCTTCAGAAACAAAAACTGTTGCTAATGGAGAATGGTTTTGATCATAATCTTTGAACAAAATCTAATGAAGACTTGGAGGGATTCCCTGAATTGATAGTTCAAGCTGTCAAGAACATTAGGCCATATTGATGTATCCTGAGATTAAAGTTCATATCAACTCCACCTGAATAGATAATGTTGAAAGAACAAATGAACTATATCTCTCCTTATCATTGTGTCAGGATAATTCATGATCCGATTAAATGATCAAGTAGGATGAGCGGAAATGGCAGTCCTAATCAGAGTATTCCATGGATGAAGACCATGACAATCATGTGCATCAAAAACATGGTGCGAAGAGATTATGAGTCAAGTCTTCTGGCAAGTGGAGAAAAGATAATGGTTTCTTGCTATAATCATCCTCTACCAGTGAATTGTGACTTTTCTCAGCCATTATGAGAAATGAAATTGACTGCACCCTAGCTACTACAAAATGGCTTGAAAAAGTGGAGAATGAAAAAGGATATAGGATTCCTTATCCCTTTTTTTATGATTCAGACTTAGACAGTGAAGAAAAAGATGAAAAGACATTAGAAGGGGAACAAGAGGGCCAAAATTCGTTGGCTGATTATGATTGCACTGAGGAAGAATACTACAATACAGTAAACATGATGGAAAAGTGAGCAGTGGCCGACACATCACTACAAAAGACTTTTTTTTTGTTAAAATTAGTGCACTCACATAGTAGAGAATTAAGTGGTGGCCGACGCATCAAGACAAAAGACTTTTTTTTGTTAAAGTTTGTGTGTTCTCTTTATTGCTGTCGACGCATAAAAACAAATAACTTTACTCTTGCTAAAGTAAAGTTTGATTCCTCTTCTCTCCCACATTTTTGCTATGTTTAGTTTGGGTTGGAGTCTGTATTCTATATAAGAAGCCTCAAGCTTCCGAGAGAAGGCATCGAAAAACTTAGAATAGAAGTTGGAAACACTCTCAACCCTCCTCTCAAAAGTTAGAGAAATAGTGTGTGTAAACAGTGTCTCTAGTATAGAAATTAGAGTATGAGTATTGTGTGAAGATTTCAGTATGTAATCATTCGGTGTAATGTGCTTTTATTACAAGTATCTTGTGCTTGTAATTATAATTATGAGTAGCGTAAACAGCTTATAGCTGTTTACCCAAGAGCGAGACTCTAGAATCTGTATTTGTAGTTATGTTATGTTAAATAAATTCTATCTAATGCCCATAATTTTGTTACAAAAATATTTTTGTTATAAAATTATTTTCCTTTCAGTTTCTAATTTAATTTTTTTTAAGATTTCCTTGCACCCTAAAACTATAAATCTTCCACCTTAAGACAACATTGATTCCGCCACTTATAGTAATCATTTAGATAGGAAGTTGCTAAGTGAAGTTTTGGCATGTTGAAGACTAGTTCTTAAGTTGGTAAGTGAATATATTTTAGGTTGTGAAATATCCTAAATACTTTACCTTAAAAAAATTGAAATTACAATTTGATTCCTAACAGGTATGTCGTTGATACTAAAAGAAGAGTCTGGGTACTATATTGATTACTTTGTAAGTTTAGGTACTATATTAACAGTCCTCTAAGAGTTCAGACACTGTAGGTGATTAAAACTCTTGAATCAATGCCAAGTGATAATGAAAACGAATTCTAGATACATGTCTAAAGAGATCTTAGCATCCATTAAACATTTCTTAATCCACAACTATGTCAGAAACGTCCTACACATAGAATATTTCTAATTATGGCTGCGATCAATGCAAAGGCATCCGTCCGCGCACAAAGAGAATCATTAATTAAATAAAAGTTGGATTCGAACATGCATTCAAACCTACGAAAAGTCGCTTGCTTTAACACATGCAAAACATTAGTTCACAACCATTATGACATAGTTTTTGTTACTTGGGTCACAAACTCAAAACGATTAGGTGAATCAAGTTAGTGGCCTAACAACATCTAACCAGCAGATTAGAGATATTAATATGAACAGAACTATGCAATTATCATATCAACATGACATCAAAACAACATATCAACAATCATCAACATATGAAATCATGCACAAATAATTCTGAAAATTACTAAATTATGTTCAACCAAGTTATACGAAATCCAAACTGAAAACAAACAACGTTAAGTTTATAGGGCATAGTGTTACACTTTTGATAATCTTCGGAAGCTTCTTCGAGATCAGAAGGAGGCTCCACGTCTTATAACTCCAAGGCAGGAACTTGAGGAAGCTCTAGGTTGATGTTGTTGGCTCGCTTCTTCTTGTGGAGCAATAGGTCAGAAAAGGCTTCAGACGACAATTATGACAGTTAATAATTGTCGTCTGACAGTTTACAAATGTGTAGCGTAAGTGGCTGCCGTCTCTATACATGTTACACGACAGTTATTAACTGTCATGTGACATAGCTTCATACAACATAATTTTTTTTAAAACCTGTCGTCTAAAGTGATTAAGATTGAAGCCTAAATGAGAACTTATGTCGTTTGTATGGGTATTCAACTACATAAGTCTGTCATATGTCAACATATATAACTACAATCATGTGTCGTTAGAAGATCAAGAAAACAACACAAAACTGTAGTTTATGTGATGTATCTACTACATACTTACTAAAATAGCCGTAGTTATAAACTACTTTAGTCAATAGTATTATGTAGTCAGAGGTAAAAAGTTAAGCTTTCACATAAACAATATGTCGTCTGACATGTATTTCCTACTACATATTATAATGTATATCTGTAGTCTTAAATCAAGTAGGATAACACATAAGACTCGGTATCTATCGTCTGAGATGCATTTCAGACTACTTTCACTGAAGAATATGTGTAGTATAACAACAACTGGGATAACATATTTATAAATGGATATGTCATTTGAGATGTTTTCTAACTACGTTCGGATGTCGTTGGAGGGACAAAGTTTAGCCTTCAACTGTGAGGATAAGTCGTATGATATTGTATTAGACTACATTGTTCTATAGTCGGATCACTTATCAGATAACATACACTTGTTTAGTTTGTCATTCGATATTGTTTTGGATAAAAATATTCTGTATTATGAAGTTCCTTGTAGGAAATCACTACAATAGCTGCTTTTATCAACTACATATTTTTGAGACTACATTTCTCATTCAAGGACCTACATATATGGTCTAACCAACCATTATATATCATCCACAATATTCACCAAATTAAACACCAAAATCACACACAAATTGCACCTAAAAGCATTAAAAATTATCAAACATTTCATTGCACAAATTGTCACGCCCCATCCCAAGTTTACCTTCTTAAACCTGGGTTAGGACGTGCGGGACCCATTTCAAGAGAGACTTACTCGTAATCCCCCTTGAGAAGGGATAACCCTTATTCCTAAACCATTTTCTCTAGTCCAAAAGTTATCGGAATAGACCTCACAACTGGAGGTTATCCCGATTTCCGCATTTGGATCCCAAACCAAATATTTTAGAGGACCTAGGTTTCTAATATTATTTGTGACTGCACCTGAATCCCGGTCGGGCTGCCTATGCACCCTGTTCTCAGGGATCAAGGCACACGTAGCTTATTTTAATTAACGCCCGAACCTGTCGAATCCCTTTTTTTTTTCTATTTATCGGTAGATCTAATAATCTGGATAGCAAATGCCTATTGCATATCCAGAGTTTAACCTCTCCGTTGAGGTATCCACCGACCAATTATCTATCAGCATTATCCCGAACATACCACCAAACCTATATAAAGCAATCATACATGTACAAATAGAAAATAAAGGCAACCACATAAATATATAAATCCCGCCAAGGGAATATAAGTAAAACCACTTAATAGGAACCCTTGTAGCTAACTTGAACTGTTAGGGGCATTTAAGGAATTTTGACTTTAGTGGCAGCCTTGTAAATAAACAAAACTGCCAGGGGTATTTCTAAGATTTCAGCCTCAGTGGAAATTACTCACCTCGAAATCCTGCTGCGTCATCTACCACTACACGGTAAGTCCTCAACACTTGGTCGATCAATATACACCTACAATTATATAATCGACCTTAGTTACCACACAAAGGTAATAATGACTCGATTCGGCTAAACGTCACATTAACGATAACCGAAACCAGTAGATTATATATCCACACTCTCGTATCGACGAGTACAAAACCAGGGATAATTCACTGCCCCTGAGAATGTCAGACGGGCCACCACAGGCGGCTGCCATTGGGCCCCATGCGCCACCACCCTCAAACCTGTTAACTTCACCCAAAAACCACCTACATGCAACCAAAACAACCCTAGGAAGCCTATAGGAGCAACCAGAACTCCTAGAACCTCCGGACGTACCTACACGCATAGCCACAGACGGCGGCGCGTGGGCATCACGCGCCTCTACGAAAAACACCGAATTTCAACACACTTCCAACATGAAAGATGAAGATCAAAGCAAGGGGAACAACTTTAATACCTGAGGTTTTGATCAATTGAGACCGGAAGTGGCCCAAAACTACCCCAAAAGGAAGAATTCATGATTTGCACCTCCACGCTCCAAATTAACCTTCAAGGGATACACCAACGTGTTTAGAAGGAGGAGACGGTCACAACAAGTATGGTTTCAGCTCCTTGAACCACCGTAAAAGGCGGGTTGAAATCGGGTCAAAATCCGGGTCACCGCTGCTATTGTGCGAGCTCAGTTACACCGTTCTAGGCCGAACTGGGCCACGCCGCCACCACAGGGAGGCTCTCACGGAGGACAGGAAGAGATCCCGACCGGCCTCGACATCTCAGGTGGGCGGAGCTCGCCGCAACAGTCAGGTCGGGTCAGTTGGGTCAATTTGAAATTTCAGATAGTGAAGGGAACGCGCGCGCGCATGGAAAGGGTTAAGAAAATGGGTTCTTTCCATTTTTGGAAACCCATCCCTTCTATTTATATACTTCCTAAAATAGAAAACCAACTTCGGTTGACCATAACTTCTCCACGCGGTATCCAATTCTCACTTGTCACGTGTCCACGGACTCGTATCGTCAAGCACTACAACTTTCGTGAAAGAAGTTTTTTGAGAAACTCGACGTAGCTAAAAGTCAACCTTTGACCCTTTAAATAAGTTGTTTCCGAGCGTCCCTTAACCCCGAACACTTCGGCACTTTTCTCGAAGGTACGAATACGCACCAATACCACTAATAATTTGCAAATTATTACACTCGTTAATACTTTGAGGAAAATAACAGCGTAGTTACAAGCCTCTGTAACCTGTCTGGTCTTGGTAAAAAGGTAAATTTTTGGAACGGGGTCTTACACAAATATATATCCATCACATTAAAATATAGTCCATAAGTTCCACAAACATGAACTGAGCTAACATTACTATAATGATCTTAAAATCCAAAGTACAGCCTAAATTCTTGATCACAACAATTAGCTAGCTAGCACAAAAATACATCAACCTAAGCTAGGGAGTAACAACTACATGCATACTTTTCAACACTGTCCAACAGTTCAGATATATGCTGAAAAGGAGTTTCAAAACAAAATATATACTCAAAAGCAGTTCCTAAGTTCACTATGTCATAAAAGTTATTACACTGCAGCCACAGTTCTACATCACTAACATTAATGTTTAGGGGATCCCTTTAACATACTTTTCCCATTCAGCTCGGACCACATCAATGTCATCAGTGTTATACTACCCTCTAGTACGTTTTGTTCCTCACTGCAGCAACAAAATGCATCAAGTTTATAAAAGCCATAGTTTTAGGTAGCAATATATCCAATTCTCTATGAGTAAAAAGCAATTGATCATCTTACCTTGGTAGCAAACCCCAAGTCCTTATCCTGGACAATTTCTTTCATGAAATGCATAATGTAATATCCACAAGTATTGTGATCCTTTTGCTGAGGGATACTTTAGAAATTATTAATAAAGTTACTATTAGCAAAACTATCAAACAATATTAGATATAGTACATAAAAATGGAGACACAACCAATGTTACAACTTACATGAAGTGTCTCCCACTTAGTATCTTTTCTGCTTGATTTCTTATTCTTTGGGGCATAATAAAATTTCAGAGAGCTTGGAAAATAATGCAGCATTGATGATTAGTAAAAGTGAAAATTCAATAAAGAGGAAAAGAAAAAAGTGATACAGCTTACTGGTTCACAACAGTTTTTTATTCATCTTCATATGCTACCTTTTTGTAGGGATCCATTAAGAATACCAAGTTATCACTTGGGATCATCGTCGTTAACACCCAACTTTTACTATGTAAAAGAGAAAATGTACAAGAATGTTTAGATATTGAGAAGCTAAGTTTCATGCAAAACATCACAATAATATTGTCAACATACCTGTTGTTATATGGAACCAAAAAAATCTAGCCAGACTTCCCTTGCTTGTACCTATTTGATAAATTTTTGCTCGTTCAGTGGGATTTCCACACCCAAGTACACCAGTGAAATCAGGGTTGAAAAAGGCAACCATATCAAGCATCTCAGACTTCTGCAACTCTCCATAAAGGTATCTATAAATACATAACATGAAGATGTTCAAAGTAAATTTCAAGAAAAATTACTACAATCATTCAATGAATTTTTTTACCTCATGTAACAAACAAGTACATCACCACTTAGTTCCAGCTTCTGGGCCATGTTATAGATATCATTTATGGACACAATAACTTTCCTTGAATGCCTTAAGATTTCTATTCTTAGAGTTGTGTTGATGGTGTGTCCATCCTTCAGCTCAGCGTCAGCCCACTTGCACAAGTCCTCTAATGGCAAATGGAAGATTTGATGGCAAGGCTTCTAGGTCTTCATCGTCATCATAGAAATCTAATTCTCTCTTCTTTGAAAAAGGATGTTGTATTGTCCTCATTATTCGCTAGTTGAAGAAAAAGAGAAAAATTATTAAATTTTCATATTAACCTGTTATATATATATATATATATTTTTCTAATTGCCTGATTATTATGAGAATAATAATTGAATAGAGCAAATACAAATTTCCTAGTTGCTAAAGCAATATAATCCAAATAACAAGCAGACATCAAACTCACTATTTCATCATTCAAGTAAAGGAAGACCACAATGGATCAAACTTAGGACTATGCCTACATCACCTAAAACCATTGTAACTAGATATACATACATATAAGCTGGACTAACCAATTATAGTAGTCATAGTAGCAGACAAATATGTACATGCAAACAAAGTAATGTATGATGAGAACCTTTACCATATGCATTGCTATAGAAAATACAACAGTAGAAGTCATTCTAGAAGAAACCATACTTAAGTAGAACCTATATAGGAACGTATAAACTAAAGAATTCTAGTACCCAACAATCAGAAAAATAAGAATATGAACAATCTGATAACATCATTTGAAAACAGTAAATAATCTATAGCTAGCAATTAGTTTTGACAACACAGTTCAACATACAAAACATAATATTGCAGGTCTGTATCTATGCAATCAATTTTACAAGTAACTAAGTAAACTGAAAATTTAGAAATACTGAATGCTGTAATCTAACATGTTTATATATATAGTTAACATAGAACTAAAGACACCTATCTTACCTTTGAATGAGTGAGTTGAGAACGTGTCACTCTAGGCCTTTGTACATGTGCAAGGGATGTGGTTATTGGTACTTGAGTTGGTTTTCGAATAACAACCAAGTCTCTTGGCCAAGCTACTAAACATCCTTTGGCGTCACCGACTGTGACAATATCTTCCCTTACTGGAATTAGTATGAGTGCATCATCATTATAACTTCCAATAACTGTGACACGCATATTGCCCTCTCCCAATGGAACACCATGGACCACTTGTGTGCTTGTCTCGCCACTGATGTCAAAAACTTTTCCATATGCAACAACATTTTGAACAGTGCCTATGACAAGATCGCATTCATTCTCATCATGTTTAGCCTAAGTTAAATAATAAAAATCTCATAAACATTTCATAACCAAATTAATTGTGACATTTTATAGTGTAAATTAAAAATGTAATTACCATTTGTTCATTCGGTTCAACAATCAAGTCGACCTCTTGAAGAATTGGGTTGTCATCCTCATAACTTAGTCTCAGATTTTTCTTGACTTCGTTGGGCTCTAGCTCCCCAACATTATTGTTTGGAACCTTTTCTTGTGGTCGGGAACAACTCCCTTGGCCTGAACCATTTTCATGAAGTGGTGTAGCAGCTTTTGGTGACTCCATTGGCATATCCTTACCATTGATCTTTGCTTCCAACCGTGTAACATCAGCTTTCCATAATGCTCGTTCCTTAGCAATTTGTCTGTCCTTCTCTTCCCATTTGGCCTTTTCCTCTGCCAATACCATCTTCAAAAGCTCTTTCATACTTTCTTCATTAATATGGTTCCTACTGCGTTTTGGGAGGTGAAAGTATGTTGATAAACTTGTGGAACCACCAACACAACGAACCTTATCAGGATGCTCGAATTTCTTCAACACCTTGTTCAGTATATCGTCTGCACCAGATGTGTTAAGTTCTCCATTTTCCTCCTTTTCCTTCAACTTTTCCTGACACAAAAGTACGTATATAAACTCAATCAACCATGTAATTTAACAGTTAATTTAAAATATAAAAAATCATTGGTAGATAAGGACTTACAATTTCTTTTGCTGCATCCTCCACCCACGTGATTTGAAGTTGCCATCCTTGTCTTGTCTAGCCTTCACCCACAAAATTGAACGATCTAGTTTCTCAGCAAGGATTTTCTTCAACTATACAAAATTAAACTGATATCAGAATATATAAATAATATCATTTGCTAAAAGAAGCTTTCCATAAAAACTCAAAACGTACTAGCTAATGTCATAACACATAAATTCAAAAAACTAACTAGTTCAGCTTCTAAGTTGGCGTACCCTTTATGTGACATACAATAAGGGTACTTATTTTTCTTTCTCTTCTCTATCTGGACCTGACGCATTTCCTATAAAACCAAACATAAACTAGTGTTGGGGTGTAAGACATTGCATATATTTTGTATAATGAAAACTGATAACCACAATGGACACCACTCTCATACCTGAAAATCTTTGGTGATCCTAGTCGCAACAAAGATGTCCCATACATGTTTCTTGATAAACCTATAATCATCTTGAGGGTTTTCAAGCTTTTCAGGATCACCAACAGCAGATGCAATCACAAGCCTCATACTCTCTTTAGGGGGGATCACATATGCCTCCTACGTACATGTACACCAACCAGACTTAGTTTACCGTGAGAGAATTGTAAATGAAACACATTAGAATATTTTATAACTAAGAAGGTTAGTTTAAATACCTCTAATGTTTCCCATATTTTTATGCTTTTCATCATCCAATTTTTAGTCTCTCTGATGAGCGTGTGACCGCCCAACAAATATACCCTATTCCCCACTCAGATATATCAATGTAGTACAGATAAATAGGGGTTATCATCCAAACGGAACTGGTGAAACTAAGTCTTAAAACACTAAATGACACAAATCTGACAGACTAGACCGCTGAACAGAAATCACACCACGAACCTAACCTAGACTAAACCAAAAATTATGAAATTTTGACACAATTAACTAGACACAGTGGTGGACTACCACACAAAATTTGAGGGTAATCGGAGTTGATTTGGTTACTCAAATAAAACGGACAAGCTACTGCTGTATGCAGAAAATAAATACTGAAAGTAACTATGTTTATGAATGCAAGTTGTTTAAACTATGTGATGAATGAGTTAAGAGGAATGCAATCCACCACTGCCATACCATCTCTCTAATGCATACTTAACCTAATGCACATATCCGATGAATAAAAGTTTCCAAAAAGAGTTGATCGTTACAACCACATCCTATTACCTAATCTTTATGCCTATGCAAGTTTGTCATGGACCTCCCCTGCATCTATCCCTCTATGAACCTATAGTCATGGACCCTAAGGTTTACAAAGAAAAAAGTATTACGATCTAGAGAAGGTTTGAGAAGCTACAAGGGTTCACAGGTACACTATAGGCGTGTCCTGCTAGACCTAGGGTTGGGTTTCAATCACCCGACGAACTTATCTATCGGTGTATCACTGTAGAGAATCCAGTGGAAGAAATTATCTTCAGTCGCCTGTATCTCATGACAATAGAGTCCTAGCATGCATACTAAGTTGCGCATCAAAGTAAACATACAAGAAATCATCACTGAACCACATAGAGAAAGAAACCTCATTCAAGATGAATATGCAAACTAGATTAAAGTATATGCATCAAAAAGACTTCATGTACGGGGCTTCAAGCAACCCCTTAACAAGATGTTTAGCTACTGAAATTCATAATGAAATTAACAAAAATCATAGAGTTTATAGATAGAGATTGGATGAAGAAGAGGGACTGCTCTCGGTTCGATGTCGAAGGACCGGTGCACAGCTGCTGCCTGCCGAGCGCCTGCTGTGCACTGCTGCTGCCGCTGGTGCCCTGCTGGTTCACGTCTGGTGCCTGCTGGTGCACGTCTGGTGCCCCGCTGGGTGCACTCTGGTGCGCGCGAGGTTCACGTCTGGGTGCACAGCGATTGCCTGCTGGTGCGCGCTGGTGCCTGCTGGGTGCACGCTGGTGCGCGCGAGATGCACGTCTGGGTGAACAGCGACTGCCTGCTGGTGCTCTGCTGGTGCACGTCTGGGTGCTCTGCTGGTGCCTGGGCATGCACAGCTGGGTGTGCTGGGTGCACTGGCTGGTGTGCGCTCTCTTCTTTCTTTCTCTCGTTGCCCTTTTCTTTTTCTTCTGTTTTTCTCGCCAACTCTCCTTGTTTTCTGTCGAACTCCCCTCTTTTAGAAAACCCTAGAGTCCTTTTATACTCCTCTTTTTGTCCTCCCCTAGTCCCTCTTGGTCTCTCCTTCCTTATGGCACTAGGAATCCTTTTTATTTCTTTCTTTTCTTTATTTCTCCACAAAACCTAATAAAACAATAAACATTAATTAAATCACTCAATTAATAGCAATAATCTAAGTGTAATAGTTCAATTAAACACGATAAATACGCATAAATATGCGACTATCAAAATACCCCACACTTAGTTTTTGCTAGTCCTCGAGCAAAACACTAAACTAAGACTCAACAAAACACTAACAACAAGACTCTAATGCCCTCAACATGTTGTCTCAGCAATCTCCTACAGTTGTAACACCAAGATTAATATGTTTTCACAAAGTTTCGGAAGTTAATTCCAATGCATGACACACATGTAACATGTAGGACACAGACATAATCACGGTGAATAAAGAGCTTAGCATGCAATGAACAAGTCAATATTCAACCTCACATAGATATACTCTCAGAAGTGTTTCACTCAAAATGTGTTTAAGGTATCACTCAATTCAATTTCTTGCCAAATGGACCAAACCATATGCTCTGCTCTTGTAACAAATCTCCACATATCAAAGGCTGTCATCTTGAGGATCAAAAAGGTCTTCATAGGTTGTAGTGGGGCTAGGCTCATAGGTTTAGAGAATAAAAAGGATATGGAATTCAAGCACAAATTCTAGAACCTAGTAGAGCACCAAATAAGAGACTTTCTCAGGTTTACAACCATGGAGTTTTCTCATCGTTGAATTCAAATGTGTCACCATTGTGACCAGATTTCATCTTGTTGGGTATTCACGTCATTCTTTTCGTCAACAGTCAATCATGGGTATCAAGCTAGACATCACAAAGAACTAATTTTTTTTCTTTTCTTTCGTTTCATTTTTATTTTTTATTACAACACATTAGCTTGATACCCCACACTTATTTCTTGGTATCACCTTCACACACTTTCACCTTGGTCTTCATATTCTGTCTCATGTATATCTCTACTAAGTCCTAGAACAAAGGTAAAGGTATACTACACTAAGCTTGAAGGTTATGTGGGTGATGACAAAAAGTTTAAACATATAGGCTCAAAGTGGTTAACTAAGGGGTTGCACAACTTGTGTGCAAAAATATGGGACACAGGTTACATATGGCAATGATGATAGATCCTAAATGTCTTTATCCTTTCCTCAATCAGAATATGTATTGACTAAAAGCTTTGAAAAGTACAAGAGCAAGTTATAGTTATATCTAGAGTCCATTAACTTAATCTGCGGCAAGCAATTGACACTCAACAATGAAAGCATGTATTTCACATAAAGGCTCAAAATCTCACGGGTTAAATGAATCTTAACAATGTCCAAGCATGCTCATAATCTGTACCATGTTAACTTATTTCTATATCCACTGCACATTCGCATATGCATCATATATCAAAATTAACCAAAGAAACTCAAGTCACATAATCATCTCTTAATCACAAAGTAAGAAGATATAGACACATCATCGACTAGTTAAGGGCTCCTAAAACTTAAAACAAAAGACTCTTTTTGTATTACTTTTCTTGACACTATTTATTTTTGTATTTTGTTTTTCATTTAAGACGCTAAAACACACAAAAAAAACAAGAAAAACTCAAGAATTCGAAACCCAAACTAAACAGACGCTAAGTATATGATATAACCTCACCCCACACTTGAAAGTTGCATTGTCCTCAATGTAATAATCTTGAATGAAATCATGCAGTACATCAAACAAGTATGACTACAAACACATATCACACACAAAACACACTAAGTGGAGAAAACTAAAAGTAAAGGAAAGGAAAGGAGATATGAAATCAAATCTGGTCGCCATGCTTCTCCATCCACATGGGTTGCGTCCCAAGTAGCGCTAAGTTTAACGTCTGCAGCCAGACGACAGATTCAATTATTCCACAGTAGGAGGCACGTTCTTAAGGTCTGCATCCTCCAACACATGCTCCACAAACGACTCATAAAAGGGCTTGAGTCGATGTCCATTCACTTTAAAAGTCTTCCCTGTTTTTGAACTCATAATATCTATAGCACCATGAGGGAAAACATTAGTAATAACATAAGGTCCGGTCCATCTACTTTTGAGCTTACCTGGAAACAAACGAAGACGACTACTGAAGAGTAAAACTTTCTGACCAACGACAAACTCTTTCCTTTTGATATTCCGGTCATGAAAAGCTTTAGTCTTTTCCTTGTATATCCTACTGGACTCATATGCATTGTGTTGGATTTCATCCAACTCATTCAGCTGCAACTTCCTATGCAAGCCCGCTTCATCTATGTTGGAGAAATCTTTCATAAATCTGTGATAAAAACCTGCATGGCCAAGAAAAGATCTTACCTCCTTCACAGTAGAAGGAGGTGGTAAAGTCCGCACAATATCAATTTTAGCTTTGTCTACTTCTATACCCCTGGCAGATATGACATGACCCAAAACTATACCTTGTTCCACCATAAAGTGACATTTCTCCCAGTTAAGCACAAGGTTAGTTTTCACACAACGTTCTAGAACCATGGTTAAATTATGGAGACACAAGTCAAAAGAATCATCAAAAACTGAAAAGTCATCCATAAATACCTCAATAATTTCTTCAATCATGTCTGAGAAGATACTCATCATGCATCTCTGGAATGTTGCAGGCGCATTGCATAAACCAAAGGGTATCCTTCGATAAGCAAAAGTGCCATATGGGCACGTGAAGGTGGTCTTCTCCTGATCATCTTTTTGTATGGCTATTTGGTTGTACCCTGAGTAACCATCCAAGAAGCAATAATACGCATGTCCAGCCAAACGCTCTAACATTTGATCAATGAATGGAAGTGGAAAGTGATCCTTGCGTGTTGTTGCATTGAGCTTGCGGTAGTCAATAACACACTCTCCACCCCGTTTTCACACGTTGAGGCACCAATACATTCTCATCATTCCTTACCACTGTAATGCCTGAACGTTTCGGAACTACCTGCACAGGACTAACCCACTTGCTGTCAGAAATAACATAAATTATACCTGCATCACGGAGTTTAATCACCTCTTTCTTGACAACTTCCATCATGGGAGGGTTGAGTCGACGTTGAGCTTCTCTTGTTGGTTTTCCTCCCTCCTCCAAATATATTCTGTGAGTACACAAGGTGGGGCAAATTCCCTTGATGTCTGCTACTGTCCATCCAATTGCTTGCTTGTACTCCTTAAGAACACTCAACAACTTCTCTTCTTGTAATTTCGAGAGCTTTGAAGAAATTATGACCGGCAAAGTTTCATCATCTCCAAGATAAACATACTTCAAATGCTTGGGTAGAGGTTTAACCTCTAATTTGGGTGCTGTCTGAATAGATGGAGAAGTGACATCAGTTAAAACTGGAAGAGGAATGGGTTTGGATAGTTTACCTTTCAGGCTTGGCAATGATTTAAATGCCTCTTCCATTGCATAATACTCCTCATCCATCTCAAGGTCTTCTACTGAAGCAATCTCAAAAACCGGTTCAAAGTTGATGGGTTGAGGGTTTGGTTCTAAAACATCCTTTTTGCCTCCCATCTCTATGACTTTTTGCAAGGGATCCTCCACCAATGAGTACTAAATGAATTCCTGCATAAAACTCTCAAAAGTGTCAATAGAACAACATGAGTGAGCATCATTATTATTTGGGTGTTTGAGGGCTTCATAAATGTTGAAATGAATATTTTCTTCAGCCACTTCCATGCTCAATGATCCATTGTAACAATCGATCTTAGTACGTGCTGTCCTCAAAAATGGTCTTCCAAGAATCAATGGTATCTCTGATGGCATCGGTTCATGCTCCATCTCCAGCACAAAGAAATCTGCCGGAAATATCAAATCTCCCACCTATACTAACACATCCTCAATAATACCTCTTGGGTAACAGTTAGATCGGTCAGCAAGTTTAATGATTACACTAGTAGGAATAAGATCTCCCATTTTTAATCTGTCAAAAACAGTATATGACATTAAGTTTATGGAAGCACCCAAATCAATTAAAGCACCATCAAACCTGTGATCACCAATAGTACATGGAATCGTAAAACGTCCAGGGTCAGCTAATTTCAGTGGCAACTTGCGTTGAAGAACAGCAGACACCGTTTCTCCTAAAGCCACACTCTCAGTTCCCTGAAACTTTCTCTTTGAAAAGCATAAGTCTTTGAGGAATTTTGCATACTGAGGTATTTGCTTGATAGCATCCTAGAATGGAATGTTCACCCCAACCTTCTTGAAGACATCCCACATCTCCTTCTCTTTGTCATTCTTCACCTGCTTCTTCATCCTGCTAGGAAAAGGCACATTAGTAGTAATCAAAGGAGAAGGGTTAGAGAGTACCTGCCATTCTTTAGAATCAATCAATTTTTCAGTCTCAGGTGCATTTTTGACGGGTCCAATTACATGTTGCTCAATCACAGGCTCTTCCCACTTCCTTCTTGGCTTTTGTTTTTCTGGCACTCCACCCAACACCTTCCCACTCTTCAAGGTTATGACATGAGCTTCGTATTTTTCATTGGGATTGGGTTGAGTGTTGCTCGGAAGACCTCCTTGGTTGACTTGAGCAACTGTTTGTTGAACTTGGCTCATTTGTCGCTCTAACAATTCAATTGCCTTCCCATGCTGCTGAGTAGAGGCCTTTATCTCTTGGCGGAATGCTCTGTTCTCTTCCCTCTCCTTCTTGTTGTCAAACATCATCTGTTGCATCAATGCTTCCAAAGTAGAATTTCCAATGAATGTTTGAGCTGGAACTTGTTGCGGTTGTTGAGGGACACGCCTATGGCCGAATTGTTGGCCATCCCCAGTGGGTTGTCTCTGCTGAAAGCCAGGTGGGACAATCGAGGGGTTGAGTACATTATTGCTTCTGTAGCTCAAGAATGGATTATCCTTATTCCCACCATATGTGTAGGGCTGCCTCTGGAAGTAATTCGCTTCCTCTTGATTAACTTCCCTCATATGCTTTTAACTGAGGGCATTCTTTTGCTAAATGATCTGAAGCTGAGCATAGAGTGCACACAATTTGGGCTGCAGCAACTGTTGTTTTTTTACTCACCTTCAAAGCGCTAGCAATTAAAGCAATATCGTTCTCCATAGAACTCAACCTCTTTTCCATAGCTCCGTTAAGTGTGACAGCATTTAGAGATCTTCTACTTGCTCCTATGGATCTGTCTCTGGAATGAAACTGCCTTGAATTCTCAGCTTGATTCTCTACGAGTTCCTTCGCTTCAATTCCAGTCTTGTTCCACCAATTTCCTCCACAAGCTGAATCCAGTTTGGACCTGTTAAAAGAATCTAGTCCTTCATAAAAGAACTCCATTTGAGTGTTCAAATCAAACTTATGATGAGGGCATTGTCAAAGTAAACTCTTGAATTGACTCCAGGCTTCATGTAATTCGTCTCCATCTTTTTGCCTGAAAGTACTGATCTGCTTCTTCAAATTCTTGGTGCGAGAGGCTGAGTAAAATTCCTTCATAAAAGCAGAACATATCAGATCCCATGTATCAATAGACAAAGGAGTTAAAGAGTTATACCACGCCTTTGCTTGCTCCTTGAGAGAAAAAGAAAAAAGAATGAGTTTGACAATATCTTCAACCACATTTGTTGACTTCTGAATTCTGCACAATGCTGCAAACTCATTGAGATGGTCCTGAGGGTCTTCAGAAGGAGTGCCTCTGAAGTGTGGTAGATTCGAGATAAGAGATGGGGGAATAGCATAAGACCCCAAGTTCTCTCGTAGTACAATTGGCGAATCTGCTGCAACTGTGCCTGGGGTAAAGGATTCCCTAAGTCTTGTAGTCATTGGTGATGGTGGTTTTGATAGAATAAGTTGTTCTTCCTACTCCTCACTTTCTGACTCTATATCAGATTATGTTTCAAGCTCAGTTTGTTCACTGTGATCAATGCTCATGTGCAACAATTGTTGTCTCTTCTGTTTCCTGATTTGTCTCGTCAAGCGCTCAATTTCAGGATCAAGACGTAGCGGCTCAACACTTGTAGTGTGTCTAGTATGCATGCACAATGCTCCTGCACAAGGTAGAAACCGTAAGACTCAAAGAAAAATAAAAATAAAACTAAACAAAACAAAACTGAAAACAAAAGACTTAATTAAGCAAGTTCCCAGGCAACGGCGCCAATTTTTGATGAGCGAGATGACCGCCCAACAAATATACCCTATTCCCCACTCAGATATATCAATGTAGTACAGATAAATAGGGGTTATCGTCCACAAGGATGATAAGTGCGTTTTACGCCATGTTTTTAATGTGTTTTTACCCTCATTTATACCTTGTTTATTCCTTAGTAATGTTGTTTTTACTTATATTGAGTCAAAAGGGTTTTTCTGTAGAGTAATGGTTAATATATGTATTTATACAGAAAATTGTGCTTAAGTGTTGTAAAACCGATTTTGGAACAAAGACTTGGTTATTTTCTCTTATGATTCATTATACCTTTACATTGTCATTTTTGATGAATTTGGTTTAATGTGTAGATGACATGTAAATGAGCATATGTGAACAAGAATCATGAAAATTGGACTCATGGAAGACAACAAGAGAGGCCATGGAAAAGAAGACACTCCGAAATATAAGATTTTGATCCGAGCAGAAATTTCCAGAAACCCTACATCAACTCCGGAAAATCATATCTAAAGATCCAGGAGGAATCTGAGGGCGAGCCATATATCATTGGAAAGCTGTATGTGTCTAGTTTTCAGATCTTCTTGAATCGCAGCATTTGGAATTCAGATGAAGGAGTTATGATCAAAACAATGAACGGAGGTCAAGCTGCAAAACTGGGCAGTTTATGCCTAAGTTGTCACACGAGTTTGTCCATGATTTCGGCTGCCTATGAGCCCAAGAACTTGTGTAAGAGGCCTACATGGATCCAATAACATGTAGAGGAGTCCAAGAAATCAGAAATCCAAGGTCCAAGTCGAAATCCTTGTCCAAAGATGAAAGGAGGAAACCAAGTCCAAGAAGGATTCCAAGTCCAACAAAGGTTGTGTCTACTTGAAGCTCCCGAATTCCCTAGGGTTTTGTTCGAAATTTTCTGTATAAATAGACATGTATAGCTCTTATTTTAGTGTCTCTCAATTGCTCTAAGCCTTAGAATAGCCTAGCTCTACTTAAAAACCCTCCCTACACAGAAACACCATAGCCTTGCCGCCGCCGCCAACCCCTTGCTGCCGACTGCATAGCCTTGCCGCCACCAATCCCTTCTTCAATCCTTGCCGACTCTTAGGGTAGGTTTAGGTATGAATACAATCAAATTTTATGTGTGTATCTACTGTATGGATGATGGTTATTTATATATATATTGGTATTGGTTTTTGGTTTTACGTTATAAACATGTTTGCTTGTTCTTCTTTGTGATTTTCATGTGATTGTGTTTATAATTGTAACGTGTAGAATTGCATGTTAGGATGACGATTTAGATTAAGTTGTTTGTGTTCACGTAATTAATAACTTGAATTGATTAATCCTCACCTGAACACGTAATCGAACTCTAGGTTAGCTTGAATCCGGACAAGTTAGCTATTAGGGGGGAGTTTCATATGCCGTAGTGTTCTAAGGGTTGAGATCAGGTGATTGTAGGTCTTGATTCTTAGTCACTACCAAGGGTTGCTAGGGTGAGAGATTTGCATGATGAATAGGATGAGTGACACCATACCTAGGACCATGTTTCCAATGACTCTCGTTCGATCAGTGTATTTTGTCTCAATGTCAGGCGATTGTAGGCATTGAACAGGATGACACATATACAAACTTAGTGTCAGGCGATTGTAGGCACTAAGTTTACATGAGAAGTCTAAATAGTTGGAATTAATTACAAGTTGTGAAAACGTAAATACGACCTCTTAAACTTGCGAAATTTGTGACATGTCTTTCTTCACAGTGCTAAGTTGTTTTATGCTTGAGTATTGATTGACCATGTTTTGTAAATAAGTGTCTTTATTTTCTTTATATGTTTCAAACCATCCCATAAATCCCCCATAATATTTTGTATATATGTTTATACTTGTATAGTTGTGACAGAATTGTACTTGTATGTTTATATTATATTTGTGAATGTTACTAACTTGTTTTGATGTAGATATAATCCTTCCCTAGTGTCCCCGGCTTAAACTATCCCTACTTACAGTTACTACAATGATAGGGTTTTTTAAATTGCACATGTCAACTCTTGGCCTCGTCAAAGGAACTAGTGAAACTAAGTCTTAAAACACTAAATGACACAAATCTGACAGACTAGACCGCTGAACAGAAATCACACCACGAACCTAATCTAGACTAAACCAAAAATTATGAAATTTTGATAAAATTAACTAGACACAGTGGCGGACTACCACACAAAAATTGAGGGTAATCGGAGTTGATTTGGTTACTCAAATAAATCGGACAAGCTACTGCTATATGCAGAAAATAAATACTGAAAGTAACTATGTTTATGAATGCAAGTTGTTTAAACTATGTGATGAATGAGTTAAGAAGAATGCAATCCACCACCGCCATTCCATCTCTCTAATGCATACTTAACCTAATGCACATATCCGACGAATAAAAGTTCCCAGGAAGAGTTGATCGTTACAACCACATCCTATTACCTAATCCTTATGCCTATGCAAGTTTGTCATGGACCTCCCCTGCATCTATCCCTCTATGAACCTATAGTCATGGACCCTAAGGTTTACAAAGAAGAAAGCATTACGATCTAGAGAAGGTTTGAGAAGCTACAAGGGTTCACAGGTACACTATAGGCGTGTCCTGCTAGACCTAGGGTTGGGTTTCAATCACCCGACGAACTTATCTATCGGTGTATCACTGTAGAGAATCCAGTGGAAGAAATTAACTTCAGTCGCCTGTATCTCATGACAATAGAGTCCGAGCATGCATACTAAGTTGCGCACCAAAGTAAACATACAAGAAATCATCACTGAACCACATAGAGAAAGAAACCTCATTCAAGATGAATATGCAAACTAGATTAAAGTATATGCATCAAAAAGACTTCATATACGGGGCTTCAAGCAACCCCTTAACAAGATGTTTAGCTACTGAAATTCATAATGAAATTAACAAAAATCATAGAGTTTATAGATAAAGATTGGATGAAGAAGAGGGACTGCTCTCGGTTCGATGTCGAAGGACCGGTGCACAGCTGCTGCCTGCCGAGCGCCTGCTGCTGCCGCTGGTGCCCTGCTGGTGCACGTCTGGTGCCTGCTGGTGCACGTCTGGTGCCCTGCTGGGTGCACGCTGGTGCGCGCGAGGTGCACGTCTGGGTGCACAGCTATTGCCTGCTGGTGCGCGCTGGTGCCTGCTGGGTGCACTCTGGTGGGCGCGAGGTGCACGTCTGGGTGCACAGCGACTGCCTGCTAGGGGTGGCCATACGAAACCGAAAACTGAAAAAAACCGAACCGAAACCGAACCGAAAACCGAAAAAAACCAAACCGAAGACAAACCGAACCGAAAAACAAAAACCGGTCCGAACCGAGTATGTATGGTCCGGTTTGTGGTTTGGGGTCCGTAGAAACCGGACCGGACCGAAAAACCGGAAAAAATAAATAAATAAATAAATAAACTTATGAATTAAAATGACTTTAATTATGTAGTATGAAGGAAAAATACTTTAGTTATGGAAGAAAAATTATCAAAAATCTCGTAATATAAGATGTGTTAGGAATGGTGAAATACGGCTATGGTTTAAAAATCATGTAATTCGGGCAATGTCTCGGTGCTGATAGTAATGGTCAACCCCATTTACAATTATTATTTCATTTGAGGAGCCCTATCGACGGAAAGTAAATGTCCCAAAAATTTTATATGGGCGGTTGCGTCTCATCTACGTGAGTGTTTTTCGTGTAGAAGGTTTGACAAAAATACGTAATATAGAGGTAGATATGAGTGTTTTCGTGTGATAACTGACGATGGATCAGGGTTGACCGTTTCGATCGAGTCCTTAAGTTTGTCGGATCCAGTTGAATTTTTTTCCACATACATCTTTCGTCATAATTATCATATCTGACAGTTGAATTTTAATTTTTGACTTTTAGTTATCGGAATCACAATATGCATACTAATGTTGTATAACTTGTTTATTAGGTTTTAAGCAAATGCATAACTTTATGAACCAGCTCTACATAGAAGCAAAATTATCAAAAAACTCGTGAAATAAGATGTGTTCGGAATGATGAAATACAGCTCTAGTTAAAAAATCACGTAATTCGGGTAACGTCTCGGTGCCGATTGTAGCGGTCAACCCTATTTACCTTTATTATTCCCTAGGGGGAGCCCTATCGTTGGAAGGTAAATGTCCCAAATTTTTTATATGGGCGGTTGCGTCTCATCTTCGTGAGTGTTTTTCATGTAGAAGGTTTGACAAAAATACGTAATATAGAGGTAGATATGAGTGTTTTCGTGTGATAACTGACGATGGATCAGGGTTGACCGTTTCGATCGAGTCCTTAAGTTTGTCGGATCCAGTTGAATTTTTTTCCACATACATCTTTCGTCATAATTATCATATCTGACAGTTGAATTTTAATTTTTGACTTTTAGTTATCGGAATCACAATATGCATACTAATGTTGTATAACTTGTTTATTAGGTTTTAAGCAAATGCATAACTTTATGAACCAGCTCTACATAGAAGCAAAATTATCAAAAAACTCGTGAAATAAGATGTGTTCGGAATGATGAAATACAGCTCTAGTTAAAAAATCACGTAATTCGGGTAACGTCTCGGTGCCGATTGTAGCGGTCAACCCTATTTACCTTTATTATTCCCTAGGGGGAGCCCTATCGTTGGAAGGTAAATGTCCCAAATTTTTTATATGGGCGGTTGCGTCTCATCTACGTGAGTGTTTTTCATGTAGAAGGTTTGACAAAAATACGTAATATAGAGGTAGATATGAGTGTTTCCGTATGATAAGTGACGATGGATCAGGGTTGACCGTTTCGATCGAGCCATTGACTTTGTCGGATCCAGTTGAATTTTTTTTCACATACATCTTTCGTCATAATGATCATATCTGAAGGTCGAATTTTAATTTTTGACTTTTAGTCATCGGAATCACAATATGCATACTAATGCTGTATAACTTGTTTATTAGGTTTTAAGCAAATGCACAACTTTATGAACCAACTCTACATAGAAGCAAAATTATCAAAGAACTCGTGAAATAAGATGTGTTCGGAATGATGAAATAAAGGTCTGGTTAAAAAATCACGTAATTCGAGTAACGTCTCGGTGCCGATTGTAGCAGTCAACCCTATTTACCTTTATTATTCCCTAGGGGGAGCCCTATCGTTGGAAGGTAAATGTCCCAAAATTTTTATATGGGCGGTTGCGTCTCATCTACGTGAGTGTTTTTCGTGTAGAAGGTTTGGCAAAAATACGTAATATAGAGGTAGATATGAGTGTTTCCGTGTGATAAGTGACGATAGATCAGGGTTGACCGTTTCGATCGAGCCCTTAACTCTGTCGGATCCAGTTGAATTTTTTTCCACATACATCTTTCGTCATAATGATCATATCTGACGGTCGAATTTTAATTTTTGACTTTTAATCATCGGAATCACATATGCATACTAATGTTGTACAACTTGTTTATTAGGTTTTAAGCAAATGCATAACTTTATGAACCAATTCTACATAGAAGCAAAATTATCAAAAAACTCGTGAAATAAGATGTGTTCGGAATGATGAAATACAGCTCTGGTTAAAAAATCACGTAATTCGGGTAACGTCTCGGTGCCGATTGTAGCGGTCAACCCTATTTACCTTTATTATTCCCTAGGGGGAGCCCTATCGTTGGAAGGTAAATGTCCCAAATTTTTTATATGGACGGTTGCGTCTCATCTTCGTGAGTGTTTTTCATGTAGAAGGTTTGACAAAAATACGTAATATAGAGGTAGATATGAGTGTTTCCGTGTGATAAGTGACGATGGATCAGGGTTGACCGTTTCGATCGAGCCCTTAACTTTGTCGGATCCAGTTGAATTTTTTTTCACATACATCTTTCGTCATAATGATCATATCTGACGGTCGAATTTTAATTTTTGACTTTTAGTCATCGGAATCACAATATGCATACTAATATTGTATAACTTGTTTATTAGGTTTTAAGCAAATGCACAACTTTATGAACCAACTCTACATAGAAGCAAAATTATCAAAAAACTCATGAAATAAGATGTGTTCGGAATGATGAAATACAACTCTGGTTAAAAAATCACGTAATTCGGGTAACATCTCGGTGCCGATTGTAGCGGTCAACCCTATTTACAATTATTATTCCCTAGGGGGAGCCCTATCGTTGGAAGGTAAATGTCCCAAAATTTTATATGGGTGGTTGCGTCTCATCTACGTGAGTGTTTTTCGTGTAGAAGGTTTGACAAAAATACGTAATATAGAGGTAGATATGAGTGTTTCTGTGTGATAAGTGACGATGGATCAAGGTTGACCGTTTCGATCGAGCCCTTAACTTTGTCGGATCGAGTTGAATTTTTTTCCACGGACATCTTTTGTCATAATGATCATATCTGACGGTCGAATTTTAATTTTTGACTTTTAGTCATCGGAATCACAATATGCATACTAATGTTGTATAATTTGTTTAGTAGTTTGTAAATAAATGTGCAACTTTGCGAACCATAATTATTTTTCACTATAATCATAATAAGAAAAAAAATTATCAATTTGAAAAAAAAAAACCGAAAAAAAAACTGAACCGCACCGAACCGTAGGTGTGGTTTGGTTTGCGGTTTGGCCTCTTGAATAGTAAAAAACCGAACCGAACCGGACCGAAATATAACATTGGTTTGGTTCGCGGTTTGGGGTATAAACCGAACCGAAGTGGACCAGAGCCAGCCCTACTGCCTGCTGGTGCTCTGCTGGTGCACGTCTGGGTGCTCTGCTGGTGCCTGGGCATGCACAGCTGGGTGCGCTGGGTGCACTGGCTGGTGCGCGCTCCCTTCTTTCTTTCTCTCGCTGCCCTTCTCTTTTTCTTCTCTTTTTCTCGCAAACTCACCTTGTTTTCTGTCAAACTCCCCTCTTTTAGAAAACCCTAGAGTCCTTTCATACTCCTCTTTTTGTCCTCCCCTAGTTCCTCTTGGTCTCTCCTTCCTTATGGCACTAGGAATCCTTTTTATTTCTTTCTTTTCTTTATTTCTCCACAAAACCTAATAAAACAATAAACATTAATTAAATCACTCAATTAATAGCAATAATCCAAGTGCAATAGTTCAATTAAACACGATAAATACGCATAAATATGCGACTATCACTCTCCAATCCGCAAAACTAATTGGGATTTTAGTGCGTGCTAAAACTCCAATGTAGGACTGCATTTCACCTGCCACTTTTCCAAAACGTTGTCCTTTGGCATTAAACTCTACAGAGAGTGTATGCCAAGAAATGGAACAATGTCTTCCTGGAATCAATTCTCTACTACTGAACCAACTACTGCACCAAGTCCCTCTATGGTTATGATAGTAGCCTTCCCTGCAGAGATGATTAACACATTACACCAAATTTGTAATACCCCGTACCTAAAAGTTATCTTTTTACAGGGGTTAATGACTTATCGAGAGCTTTTTACTGCAATCGGTAATTTAATAAGTTATTGCTCGAGTTTAATTTCGAGTTTTTCTAAACTCTCCAAATTCCTCATTTAAGGACTCGATGTCATTGTACGTATCGACACAAGTCTCCCAGTATTTTTAGAATATTTTTTGGAGCTTCCGTCTTTTTTTTTTTTTTCTGTGAATTGCTGAAGTTTATGGTAAATTTTAATTACTATTTCGGTAAATAAATTTTACCATTTGACTAATTACTCTTTACTTTCTTTAAATCTGGACCGTCAGATCAATTAGGGATTTGATCTGGACCGTCCATTCAAGTATAAAAAGGAAGTTGTTGGGTTGACTTTGGTCAAAGCCAAAAAATCAGGTCAAACCCGAGTTTCTTCTCTCTCCCTCCCTCTCGCGACACAGTGTCGGCCTCGTCGCCCCCGAACGACATCTCCACCGTGTCCAGCCACCTCACAATGGCACACCAAGACCATGATCTTTCTCTCTTCAATCTCGACAAAGCCCACACCTCAAAACACTTATGGGTCAACTGTGGAGGGAGATCGTTCAAGATGGGAGGCGGCGGTGCTCCGACGATTCTCAGTGTTTCAGACCACAATTCGACCAAGATGAGGTGGGGTTCTTCTTCTCTTTCCTTCATCTTCAATTTCATTGCCTTGCACGTTCGATTCAAAATCTTTTTTTTGGGTTTTTTGGGTTTCTCGGGTGGACTTCCGGCGGTCGAGTTTTTGGAGTCCTTGACATCTCCGCTGTGCCCTAGGGAGCCTCACAGTGAATCAGTTTGAGCCCAGTTGCATGATGGTGGAGTTTGGAGCAACGACAGCTAGTGTGGGTCGATGCAGCATCCCTGCCTGTTCGAGCAGGGGGGTCCCCGACGCGGACCAAGTTCGGGCGACCTCGATTGTATATTGAGGAGGTCCAGATACACCTTATCGGAGTTTCAGGTTGGTTTGGTGGTGAAGTAGGGAGCCGGGTTTGTGTTTCGGAACCGTAGAAGGTAATTTCGGTCACCTCTTTTGTTATGAGATTCTTTGGTTGTGTTTTTGGTGTTGCGCTGCTAAATTAGTGCCTTTGGTGTATTGTTTGTCGATAACTCGGTAATTGGAATTTCAGGAAGGCTATGACGAAATTCTGGCAAGTCGTTGGAATCCAGCGAAGTAGCAGAATTTTCTGACAAAAAGCCGAAAAGGTAGAAATCAATTCCTCCATAAATCCTTAAGTAGTAAAGTTTCCGTAAAATCGTAAATTGAGTAATTACGGAAAACTTGCCATAAATAGAAAATTCCATTTTGGGAAACATCCATTTTAGGAAAGTTTCTATTTAGGGAAAGTTGTTAAATTAGGTTGAATAGGTTAAAGAAAAGGTAGAATTCAAGTTAAAGGATTTGGAGTTAATTTATAAGTATGTTGACCGTAGTTGAGGAAGATGTTGACTTATATTAATGGAAATGTCGAGTTGATTGTGGAAAAATAATTGGATAATTTCATTATCGACAAATCGACTCACAATTAGTAAAACGATTTATGTTGTGGATTGGGTGTCCATAGTAAATCCACAAATTACTATGAATTACCAGACATCAGACGAAATAGTTAGAAAAGTCGTTGTGTAAAGGTTTTGTAATCGAAAACTGAATTTCGAGTCGTTAATCAAAAGCAAACGTATTGGTTGAAGGGTTGATAAAAACAAAGGATTTTGGTCAACCCTTGGTCAAATAAGATTTCCTAGTCAAACTAGGAAAAGATCAAGTCAACGATAGAAAGACTAATATATTGGATTAATTTTACAGCCAATGGTCGAATGTTGTATTGGACTTGACTATGTGGATATCTCGAGATGGCGCTCGAGGAGTGTTCCGAGCATTGAGGAGGCCGCATTAAGTACAGTAAGTGGACCTTTAATTTAAATATAATTCATGCAATAGATTTTATTAAATTTCTCCTTTATTTATGAAATTTCCTCCACGTTGTGTTTTATGGTGATTTTGGAGAAAATTGGAAATTTAATATATTTCAAAGTTAAGTGAGCCAAGAAAGAGGTTCCTACCTTTCCAGTGAGTTTTGAATGATTTTCCCAGAAAAGATTTTTTAAGTGTTATCACCATTTGGGTTATGGAGGGAGATTGTTTTTAAAAGGGGAAACTTGGCTCTTGGATTTAAAGATTTTAAAGTATAGTCAGGGAACCGGTTTCGGATGCCTGGAAATATTTTAAATCCAATGTATTTGGAGAAAAGTCATGGGTGTTTTGACTTGGATTTCGATTTATTTACCACGAGGTTTTTAAGGATTTTCAAGGATATGTTTATAAGTATTGCTAGCTAGCATGAACCCTTTTCGGATTGTAGCTGGTCAGACCCTCTTCGGTGGTAGCTGGTTGAAAGGACCCTCCCAGATAAAGCCGGTCAGGACCCTCTTCGGTGATAGCTGGTCAGAAGGACCCTCCCTAATAGAGCCGATCCTGGGACCCTCTCGTGGATAGAGCTGGTCAGTTGTTTTCTCGTGGTTATGGTGTTAATACCTCACATCTTTAATTATGGATTTGAGCCAAGGGAAATGTTTTATGATTTATTTATTCATTTTCTATTGGTTGCGTGCATAAGGTATTTCTTGAAAAATCCATGGGAGAACATTAAAGAAATTAGTTTTTATATATTTGATTTTTTGTCCACTCATGCTAATGTTTTTAAATGATTCTTCCCTGGGCCCTTCGTGTCAAGACCCACCCCGAGTTAAAACCCTTTAACCCGAAGTAAATCCTGCGGGGACCACCTCAAGGGAACTTCTTACCGAAACCCCCTTGAAATGGCCAACCCTTCCTATATACCAACTCAGCACTTCCATGAGTATCTAACAACAATCCCTAACTCATGAAGGCATCATGCTCCCTAACTTACTTAACTAGCTAAACTGGGTTAGTCAGAGCGGTCTACAAAGATGATTACCCTAAAGAATTTCAAGCAGCAACGGAATGATCGACTATGCCTCGACTCTTGTACGCGCGTGACCTCCGCTCTAGAACCCTGCACCACTGGGCATTTGAAAACGAAGGGCCCAGGGGAGAAACATTGAAAACCGTTAGAGTGAGTGGACGAAAATCAAATATAAAAACTCTACTATCCTTTAATGTTCTCCCTTAGAGTTTTCCAAGAAAAACCTTATGCACGCACCTCATAGACGAAGAATAATTAAATCGTTCAATTAAATCCCTTGGCTCAAATATAAATAATTATATGGGGTAAAATAATTACCACTTCAGATCCTAAATTACAAGATCCACTGCCACACGTTAACATCCCCTCAGATCATCACTTAATCGGAATGTGGCCTCAACACTGAACGATTTCTGATGGAGTGTTGTTCAACTTAGCAACATACGTTACTGCTCTTGTAATAAATTGGTTTCCAAAACCTTGACTCCTAATACTTTTTGAGTCATCAAAGAAACCCTTTCCTCAGTTTCACTGCATTTCAAACTCACTGAAATGTTGACAGTTCTAAAAACCACATATTGTGATTTTCTTGCTACCACTCTACACTCATGGCACCAAGATTGCCGCTAGATCAAAATTCATAACAAATAAGGTCACTACTCAAATGACCCATGACAATGACAATGCCAACAATTCCTTAATCCTCTCAGGATTTCATTAAATTACACCAAAATCCAATCTCCCAGATCTAAATCCTCATTTCAATATTGAGAATATTGCCTGTCACTGCAGTGGATGTAACTTATGAACCCCAAACACGACTAAGTACACTTTCGGTTACAATATTTGATTAAACCACAGCCAGTAAGTGCACTGATTCTTATGCCATCAAGCTCAGTTAATCACCCTTGAGGAAACCAAGTGTCATAACAGACGACTTTGGTTGTAGGTTGAAGCTTGAGCAACTACAAACATTCTCACTCAAATTCAATGACCTAGTAAACCTTGCCCCACTGCGGTCACTTCACCATTTTCGTGCATTTATCTTAGAATGCCATCAACCACCTACTAACAACATTTAAAAATTTCACTAACCATCATAAAAGTCGAAGCGACTCCAAAAAACCCACTTCCGACCTGTACTTAAATGGTTAGGTCATCTACTTGACGTTTTGCACAAAACTACTGACAAACGTCCTTAACCTCCGTTCTCAAATTATGGAACTCTCACAATACATCCTTGAAACATAAGACGGTATCACCTTGACCCCACACAGCTGCACACAATAATTATGCCTTACCAGCATGTGCTACCCAGATTTCACTTTACCACTTCCCTACACAGTAGGGTACACGTGCTCATGTGGGGTATACCCATGTACATTTTCAGCCGTCAAAACAGTGTCGTTTGCACCACGACTGGTTCCTACACCACCATAATACAAAGTCAATCAAGACTCGTATCACTCTCTCCGGTACCCCAAGCACTCTTGGTCCATGACCCGGTGGCCTGTTGCCACTTCCAACATGTTCCTTTAAATTTCAAAACCAATTACCTTTAATTACAACTGGTAACACTCGTTCGATCTGAAAATCGAACTCTAACACAACCAACCTGGAGACCCTCCACAGGTGTACTAATAAAATACTTTGACCACAGGTGTATAACTCACCTTATGGTTGACATGAGCCCCAAGAGCTGGTGACACGATTTAACTTCTACCTTCACGATAAATGGCTCAATGACCATTGTCACCAACAATTCAAATCACGCTTGGACTCACTAACAACTCAAATCTTTCTAGTACCCCAAACATGGGTGGCTGGAGCGTAGAGGATCTGGTCATAGCTGACGACAACAATATCAGCACCAAGGGTGACCCAAGCCATTAGTTTCAGTGGCTGTCCCATGAACATCAAGTGACCAATCAAACCATCACTTAATATCTTAATTATGTCACACTCGGGACTCGTCACTAGATCCAGACCACAAAATAACAACACACAAATTCCTTGAGTCATTCCACTTCCATATGTCCGTTGGTTTCTCAGAAACCACACTAATGACGAACCTCAACAAAATCGTGGCAATCGTCAAATCTTAATATTCATCTGCTCTGAATAATCGCACTAGGCGACTTCAGCTCCTTTTTCCATCGCAGGATGTAACATCTTTCAATAACTCTTACGACTCTTCACTTTTAAGAGTCTCATAACTCGTACACCAAGGCCTCGCCTTAGGTTTCTACAACATTCCTGTCAACAACCATGACAGCCTTCTAGGCGGGAATTAACTGTTTCACCACCGAGCACTTACACAAATGCTCAAGCTCGTTAAATAGCGTGAGTTTCCAGCTCGATCCCCAACTCAAATCTCAATTACTCAAAGGGGAAACCCATCAAAATAAATATGTATCGAGCTTACCTTGTTCCTTACAGGAACTCTCTGTGAGGTCGGCGTACTGAGGCATAGTCTTGAAGATTCAAACGTCTATAGGACCACTCGGTCCTTAAATCAACCAGGAAGTACCAACTCATATCCTTAATAAACACTAAGCGTCCAAAGCATAAAATGCCGATGGATCCGCCGCGGTCGGACCATCACTCTATAGACACTAAGTGATACCAAGTACATGAGGTAGTAACAGGAAACGATAACCTAATGCTCTGATACCAACTGTCAAGACCCACGCCGAGTTAAAACTCTTTAACCCGAAGTAAATCCTGTGGGGACCACCTCTAGGGAACTTCTTACCGAAACCCCCTTGAAATGGCCAACCCTTCCTATATACCAACTCAGCACTTCCATGAGTATCTAACAACAATCCCTAACTCATGAAGGCATCCTGCTCCCTAACTTACTTAACTAGCTAAACTGGGTTAGTCAGAGCGGTCTACAAAGATGATTACCCTAAAGAATTTCAAGCAGCAACGGAATGATCGACTATGCCTCGACTCTTGTACGCGCGTGACCTCCGCTCTAGAACCCTGCACCACTGGGCATTTGAAAACGAAGGGCCCAGGAGAGAAACATTGAAAACCGTTAGAGTGAGTGGACGAAAATCAAATATAAAAACTCTACTATCCTTTAATGTTCTCCCTTAGAGTTTTCCAAGAAAAACCTTATGCACGCACCTCATAGACGAAGAATAATTAAATCGTTCAATTAAATCCCTTGGCTCAAATATAAATAATTATGTGGGGTATTAACCTCATCCACGAGAAAACCGACCTGCTCTATTCGGGAGGGTCTATTGACAAGCTACCACAGAAGAGGGTCCCCGACTTGCTCTATCCGAGAGGGTCTAATGACCAGCTACCACCGGAGAGGGTCCCCGACCTGCTCTATCCGGGAGGGTCTAATGATCAGCTACCACCGGAGAGGGTCCCCGACCTGCTCTATCCGGGAGGGTCTAATGACCAGCTACCACCGGAGAGGGTCCATACTAGCATGCAATACTTATATCCTTTTCCTTTTAAAAATCCTTTTAAAATCCTTTAAACCCTCGTGGGAAAAATAATCCAAAAACCAAGTCAATTCACCTTGACTTTACCCCAAATGCATTGGATTTAAAACCTTCCTAGGAACCCAAAACCGGTTCTCTGCCTTTACTTTAAAACCCATTAAATCCATGAGCCAAGTTTCTCCTTTTAAAATCATCCCCCTCCATAATCCCAAAACGGTGATAACAATTAAATCATATCCCGGGAAAATCTTTTAAAATCACGGGAAAGATATGAACCTCTTTCCCGGCTCGTTTGTCTTTAAAATCCTTAAATCTCATTTTCCCAAAAACCACCGTAAAACATAAATGGAGGAAATCATATATGCAGAAGAAATCAATTAAAGTCTATGGCATGCAATTTAATTTAAAACAAAGGTCCACTCACAGTACTTATTGCGACCTCCTTCCTGCTCTCGAACTAACCACGTAGTCGAGCCCGTCTCACGTTCAACCAGAGACTGTACAATTAAACCAATATATTAGTCATACCATCGTTGACTTGGTCTTTTCCTAGTTTGACCAGGAAATCCTACTTTACCAAGAGTTGACCAAGTTCCGTTCTTTTTAACAGTTTTTCAATCAATACGCTTAAACCTGAATATCGACTCGAAGTTTGGTTTCCGACTTCGTAATCTCAGCGTATCAACTTTCCTTTCTATTTTATTAACGATAGGTTATCACATAGTAATTTTGTAGAATTACTATGGACACCCAAATCAACCACTTTACCAATTTACGGGTTAAGAGTAGATATACCCGGTAAGACATTATCCGAATTATTTATAGCACCCAACTCGGAGACCAAGATTCCTGAGTTGCCTAGGATCTCACCCAAAGATCCGGTTGTCTTAACTTAACCGGTTAATAAGATTAACCTTTCCCTCTTTACTTTTATCGGTCAAACTTCCTAAAATGGTAACCTTTCAAAAAGGGAAAGTTTCCCAAAATGGAAAGTTTCCTAAAATGGTAGGTGTTCTTTAGAATGGGAAGTTTCCCAAAAATAGAAACTTCCTAATTACGTCCAATTTTTCCGTAAATATCCTAATTACGATTCAACTGACACTTTTTAACTCAAGCATAACGAGGATTCGATTTCTACCTCTTCGGCTTTCTGCCGGTTTTACTGTATCACCGGAATCTTCGCCGGATTCCGGTGACTTGTCAGAATTTTGCCAGAGTTTCCCCGTTTTCTTCGTCACCAAGTTATCGACATTCATGCAAAACATAACAACTCCAATTCAGCAATAGGGCACATGTTTCCGGGGATGCTCGTGGCCCCTTTAGCGGGTTGCACGGTTCCAGAAATAGCGAACTTCCCTGTATTCCGAGTTTTCCTGTGCAAAGAACAAACACGTCAAAGAGGCGTCCCCGGGTTTACCGAGGGAAGCCACTCCGATGCTTAAGTTAGACACTGTCAATTAAGCATAAAACTCGGGAATAGTCAAGAAGTTTCATCGTACCTTTATGGGGAGGCATGTGCCGGTATTTATAGTAGCATTGAGGGCAGCATTCCTGTCCCTTTCCAATGTGGGAGTAGTTTCCCTTGCTTTACTTAGTTTTATGGCGAATTGGGCCCAGACAAAGGGCCCAGAGTGGCTTCACATTTAATTGTAACCCGGTAAAGGTGAAATATTAGGTTCCACCTATAAACAAGTCCCCCAAGTCCTCAGTCAAGGGGTACGCTTGGGTGGGGACTTAAAATCGTTTCTTTACCGGGTTACAAAGTTAGCAACCAAACCCGGGGTACCCAGTCCCCCAAGTCCGTACGCAAGCGTAACCCGCAGACATTATTTACGTTGAGAATTCAAAACGACGTCTCCGGGTTGTAGTGGGGGGAAACTGAAAAGTTTTTCGGTTTTGTGAAGCGGCATGCGTGACACGTTTCGTTTCCCTCGAGAAACTGAAACGTCCCCTCAGTGCACGCTTCTAACTGTATAAATAGGGGTTGAGGGTGACAGTTTTGTCTCACCTCCAAACCCGATAACTTTTTCGGCCTTTTTGCTTTCGCTCTCTTTTGTCGCTGTCTTTGGATTCCCCAACTCAAATCGATCTCAAAAACCCCTTCAAACACTCAAAAGTAAGGTACTGTTTCTTCTTCCCTCCTTTTTGATTGTTTTGGGACGATTTGTGTACTGTTTCTGGGTTCCCATGAAGGTTTCTGGGTTTCTGCGTCTGGGAATTTAGCTTTGTGACGCCGGGTTACCTGGGTTTTGTTGACGTCCCCGTGTTTTCTTGTTTTGCAGATGGCCAACGAAACAATGGACACTCACGTCCCCGAGTTTGCCTCTGTAACCTTCACTGATGGGACCGCTCTTGACCCTCCCGGGTACTCATTGACAGCGGAGGAGATCGTGGAGCTAAGGAGCAACTGGAAGATCCCCGAGTCTGTAGAAATTCGGCCTTTAGAACCCGAGGATCAGTTCTTCGCTCCCGGGGATGGGTGGACGCTATGCCACGAGTATCAGCTACGGTGCGGCCTGTCACTCCCGCTGAAGGTAGAGGTGCAGTACCTCTTGGCTGCGAGCAACTTCGCAATCGGGCAAGTTGGACCGAACATGTGGAGGCAGCTACTCGGGTTGTGCGTTATGTACAAGGTGCTGAAGCAGCAGATGCCAACCTATCACGAGTTACACGCCATGTACCGGGCCGAGTACTCCCGGAAGGCGGGTTTCAGTGGGACCATCCAACTGAAGTCCAAAGCGGTTTTCAAGAAGATCGTCGAGGACCTGCCAACCTCCGTGAGCCGGACCTGGAGGGAGAAAAGTTTCTTGATAAGTACCGGTCGATTTCCAACAACTGATGAGTAAGTCTTCTTCCTCAGGGTTTCTTTCTTTTCTCCGTCCCGGGTTATAATCATGTTACTTGTGTTGCAGACGTCCCCGACATTCCTCTGGAGCCGGTGATGGAGAAGAGGATCCGGAGGATGCTATGGGCCTTCCGGGGTCAAGATGACCGGAGTTCGTACCGGCTTTGCATGCTGTATGTGTACAGCAGGTGCCGGTTGATGGAGCTCCCAGGTTTGTCTCGTGTTCCTTCAACTTTTGTTGTTAAATGCTTCTTGTGTAACGAGCTATATGTGTTTCTGCAGCTCTTCTTCCAATGGAGTTTACGAAGCGGAAGAACCCGGGAATATACGACGGGTTTGAAGATAAGGCTGTTTGGGCCGGGATCCGGACACAAGCAACGGATGGTCAATTATACGACATTAATCTGACCACGAAAGCAGCTTTCCTGCGCCCGGAAGCAGAGCAAGGGGATACTGAGAAATTCCTCGTGGATACCTTGCACTTCAACGAGATTCCCGGGTATCTTGCTGAGGTACTTGGCACGGAGATGTACCAGGAGTTAGATGAAGAGATTGTGGGGAGCCCCGCGGAGGAGGTGGCGGAAGACCCGGTGATTGAAGAACCGGTGACTCAATTCCCCTTAGCAGACGAAGAGGTGGAGTTTGAAGAACCGGTGATGAGCGCAGTTCCCTCATCTATGCTCCCGGGTGAGGAGGTGTTTACCGAAGAGGATGACGACGGGGGTGAAGAAGTTGTCGGTTTCGAAGGGGTGGCGAGTGAGAACCCTGAGGGGAGTAATGGGAGCGACGAAGTGCACGAAGTGGAACCCGTCCCCTCCCACAAACGCACCCGGGAGGCATCCAGCTCGGCAAGGTCCGAGAGGAAGAAGAGGAGGAAGGAGAGGAAAGAGAGGAGGGAGAGAAAACAGCACCGGGACACTGACGAGATAATGGAGGAGTTGGCGAGCGGGGGAATGGCGGACGTGGCCATCCAAAGGATGGTAGCGGACTTGAAGAACTGCGCCGCCGACTCCTATGTACTGGAGCATGAGGACCCGGTGACTGTAGCCCGGAGGGCGCAGGAGAAACTGATGCGGGTAAGCGTCTTTTTCTTTTAACCCGTTCTTCTTTTGTTTTTGTTTCCTTGTACTAACCCGTTGTTTGATTCGTGTAGGCTGTCAGGTTGTCGTACTTGGCAACCGATCGGCTCATAACCGAAGGCATCCCCGAGCGAGAGAGAGTCCTCAGGGATGATCTCCGGGCCGCCCGGGACCAGGTAACGGCGAGTGAAGAAAACCTGGCTCGGGTCCGGGAATTCGCAAGCGCATCAGCCATTGCATCGAGTGCAAAGTTGGCCAAGGCAGAAGAACACGTAGTAGACTTGGTGGCCAAGAACACGGAATTGGAAAAAGTCATCGAGGGTCACCGGGAGGACCGGTGTGCTCAAGATGCCGCCATTGCTCAGCTTACTGAACAGAATCAAGCGCTGCAGCAACAAGTGACTTCTGTGGAGCAGCAGAAAGGAGAGTTGGTGCAGGCCGTTTCCCGGGCCAGGGACTCTGCTGTCTCCGAGTTTCTAGGGAGTCCCGAGTTTGAATTGAAGATGCGGTCGGCAAGGGCCGAGGCTCGTGCCGAAATTGTTAGCGCCGGGATTCGCCAAGGCTGGCTTGACAAAGCCGGGTATGATGGTCACCAAGGTCATGTCAGACCCGATGAGGCTGCAGGCGGCTCCCGGTCGAGTCCAGCTGTGGTGGCGAAGCCTAGGGCTTCTACAAACCCGGCTCGGAGTCCCCCGGTTCATTCTTCAGCAGCCCGGAGAGGTACTTCCCGAGGTGGGATTGTCGGTGGTCCTCAAAATCGGCCACCGCTCCGTAGGGGACAGTTTATCATACGGCCCCGGGGTGGACATGGCGGGTCGAGCGCCGGCGGGGGTAGCGGTTCTGCAGTGCCGTGAGCTGGATCTCCTGAGTTTGTTTTTGCTTTTGTAGTGTAGTATGCATTTTCTAGCGGTTTGCTACTTTTGTAATTGACCTCTGAATGAAAGTTTGCAACTTTTCCTTCGCAGAATTCTTCCTGTCAAATAACACGGTAACTTGATGCGTATATAAAAATTTACACATAATGCCGGTTTGATATGTAAATAAAGATAGTGCCGCTAAGGCTTTAGGGGTCCGTTAGGACTTCCAAGGACCGCTGGTTTTTACGGGGGGGAAAACCATTCTATAACACGGTATTTCTTCCTGTAAAATAACACGTTAATCTGATGCACAATGTGCAAGTGTTGACAAAATATACACATATAGTGCCGGTTCGGCATGTGAATAAAAATAGGGCCGCTAAGGCTTTACGGGTCCGTCAGGACTTCCAACCCGGTGCATAACCTGCAAGTGTTGACATTTCACATATAATGCCGGTTTGGCATGTAAATAAAAATGGTGCCGCTAGGGCTTTACGGGTCCGTTAGGACCTCCATGGGCCGCTAAGGCTTTTCAGGGGGTTGGTGTCATTCTATAACACTCGTTCCCTGTAAAATAACAAGTTGAGTTGATGCATATCTCGCAAGTGTAGATAAAATTTACACATAGTGCCGGTCTGGCATGTTATCGTCATAAAATGACAATAGGCCCGGTAGGGCTGTACCGGTCCGTTATGGCTTCCTGTCGAATAACACGGTAATGTGATGCATAATATACAAGTGCTGACAAAATGTATTACCGGTTTGGCATGTTAATGTGATTAAATAAAAATAGAGCCGTTAAGGCTTCACGGGTCCATTAGGACTTCCAACCTGGTGCATAACCTGCAAATGTTGACAAATTTCACATATAATGCCGGTTTGGCATATAAATAAAAATAGTGCCGCTAGGGCTTTACGGGCCCATAAGGACTTTGAAAGGCCGCTAGGGCTTTAAGGGTCCGTTAGGACTTCCAACCCGATGCTTAACCTGCAAGTGTTGACAAAATTTGCATATAGTGCCGGGTTGACATGTTAATGTTATAAAATGAAAATAGGGCCGCTAGGGCTGTACGGGTCCGTTAGGACTTCCAACCCGTTGCATAACCTGCAAGAGTTGACAAAATTCACATAGTGCTGGTTTGACATGTGAATAAAAAATAGGGCCGCTAAGGCTTTACGGGTCCATAAGGACTTTCAAGGGCTTCCTGCCAAATAACACGGTAATCTGATGCAAAATATGCAAGTGTTGACAAAATACACATATAATGCCGGTTTGGCATGTAAATAAAAATAGTGCCGCTAGGGCTGTATGGGTCCGTTAAGACTTTCAAAGACTGAAATAAGGCCGTGAAAGGCTTGCAATATTTCAAGTTATGGAGATTACCAGAGATTATCAGAGATTTATCGGAGCTTGCCGAGTTTTGACCATGAAATAAGGCCGTGAAAGGCTTGCAATATTTCATGTCAAATGGAGATTATCGGAGATTATCGGAGATTTATCGGAGCTTGACAAGTTTTGACCATGAAATAAGGCCGTGAAAGGCTTGCAATATTTCATGTCAAATGGAGATTATCGGAGATTATCGGAGATTTATCGGAGCTTGACAAGTTTTGACCATGAAATAAGGCCGTGAAAGGCTTGCAATATTTCATGTCAAATGGAGATTATCGGAGATTATCAGAGATTTATCGGAGCTTGACAGTGAAATAAGGCCGTTAAGGCTTGCAATATTTCACGTCATGTAGACCGGAGATTATCGGAGATTATCGGAGCTTGTCGAGTTTTGACAGTGAAATATGGCCGTTAAGGCTTGCAATATTTCACGTCATATGGAGATCGCCTGCATTCACTCAACAAACTGATTGATAAACCTAACCCGGTAGGGTTTTATGTGGGCCTGAAAAGGCCCTATATATATAACATCAAAATATAATAAATTTGAACATTTGCAGATAACTCGGTACCTACTTGGGATGTACGCGCTGTCAAAATTACCTTAGCAAGGGTTTCCATAACCCGGAGGTTTCCCTACTGGGTTTATTACCTTAGCAAGTCTGGCTGGCGTCCATTTGGTAAGCGTGAGGTCTTGAGTTCGACTCTCAACGAGAGCACCAATTGTTTCCGGGGATGCTCGTGGCCCCTTTAGCGGGTTGCACGGTTCCAGAAATAGCGAACTTCCCTGTATTCCGAGTTTTCCTGTGCAAAGAACAAACACGTCAAAGAGGCGTCCCCGGGTTTACCGAGGGAAGCCACTCCGATGCTTAAGTTAGACACTGTCAATTAAGCATAAAACTCGGGAATAGTCAAGAAGTTTCATCGTACCTTTATGGGGAGGCATGTGCCGGTATTTATAGTAGCATTGAGGGCAGCATTCCTGTCCCTTTCCAATGTGGGAGTAGTTTCCCTTGCTTTACTTAGTTTTATGGCGAATTGGGCCCAGACAAAGGGCCCAGAGTGGCTTCACATTTAATTGTAACCCGGTAAAGGTGAAATATTAGGTTCCACCTATAAACAGCACAACAACAACACAAACAACAAAACAGCACAACACACAGGAGACAACAACCTAAACTCACCTTGACTCCACCCTCAGGACAAGCTCAGTAGCTCTCCAGTCTCCTCCTCTCCGGACTGTCGACTTGTAAAACCTCCACAAACTCCCTAACAACTGCCTCAGTCGCCACCAGTCCCTAAAACTCCCTCTACCACCACCACGGTAACCTACCACCAACCTCCCCTAGCCACTGCCACTGCCTACACCCAAAACAACAACATCCAACACTTGCATTCCTCCTTGCTGGTTCCTCCACGAGCAGGGCCTCTGCCACTGCCTCTTCCCAACACCATCAGCTGCCCTGCAGCCCCACCATCGAGCAGCCTAGCAGACGCCACAATTGCAACACCTCCAGCTGCCAAGTCGTCTCAACTCGACCTCCAACTCCATTTGCTAGCCTCACCTGAGCTCCATAAGTCTGCCTGGAACTCAAAGCTTCGTCGCCAGAGTCTAACCGGAAAAACAAACAGAGAAAACAGAAGGAAGGGGGTTTTCAAGGCAGAGTTCAAAACGACAAATCAAGGACATAAGGATGAAGAGAAGAGGTAGGGTAGCAAGAGTATACCACTCACCTTCGCCGTCGCTGCCGGGATGGCCGGAATCCTTCAAGGGCAGTTTGCCCTCTTTCTCCGTTCTCCTCCCAGCATCACTAATCAAGGAAATTTCAAGAGGGGTTTAGTCAAGGGAAGGATAATGAATGTTTTGGTGGTGGTGCGCCGGTGAGGAGGCGGCTGGACGTGGCTGGGTCGAGCGGAGAACGCCGGGAAGAAGCGAAGTCGAGAGAGGGGGGAGGAGACTCGGTTGACCCAAGTCTGGTCTCTTTGATCGGGTTCACCGGTCTCTTCCTTAAATACCGAAATGAACGGCCCAGATTAGATCTTAATAAAGATCAACGGTCCAGATTAAAAGAAGGTGAAAAGTAAAAAGGTTAAATGGAAACTTTGGAAATTCGTAGAAAATAAACCGAAGCTCCAAAAAATATTCCGAAAATACCGAGATACTCGTGTCGACACGTACTACAACATCGAGTCATTAAATCAGGTATTTGGAGAGTTTAGAAAAACTCGAAAATTAAATCGAGCGATAACTTATCAAATTACCGATCGCAATTAAAAGTCCTCGGTAACTCGTAAGCCTCTGTGAAAAGGTAACTTTTAGGTACGGGATGTTACACTTCGTTTTCAAATGCCTAGTGTTGTAGGGTTCCTAAGAAGAGGTTGCGCGTACGGAAGTCGGGCATAGTCAATTAATCCATTGTCGCAGCAAGATTATTTAGGTATCACTTCCGTGTAGATTGCTCTGATTACCCCGACTTAGATAGTTGATTAGGTTGTTGAAGCGTAGTTGGGATTTAGGGAGCAGGTTGGCTCTAGGAGTTGGGGGATGCTTTAATTTTTCTTGGGAGTGCTTAGTTGGTTTGTAAGAAGGGTTGTCCATTTCGAGGGGGTTTCGGTAAGAAGTTCCCTTGAGGTGGTCCCTGCAGGATTCACTTCGAATTAAAGGGGTTTAACTCAGGGTGGTTCTTGACAAAATTACTGATGACACCTAAACTCAAAATATAAAACACATGCTGACAGAGGGTAAGGTATACATGTTTCTCAGTCCATTCAATAAACTATGAAAACCAAAACCAAAATCGAATAACAAACAACCCAAATCGAAAACTAACCAAACACCCAATTCAAAAACCAAACCGAAAACTGAAAAAACTCCCAATTCGTAAACTCTAGAACCATAAACAACCTCATAGAGTGAGAGAGGCTTACCAGATTGTCAGTTAGAGTGATGAAATCGGTAACCCAAATTGTTAATGTACAAGCTAAGTTTGTGGTTCATCTTTCAATGTATAGGCTGAGTGTAGCGTCTCGGGAGGGGAAACTACAGTGGACACGATTTTAAGCCAAAAAGAAGCCAACACGTCTGAAGGACGAGCCAACAACTTATTAACCTAAAATCGTAGGCTTTTTAGTAAGTAAAATTAAATTAAATTTTAAAACTTTGAGTGGCACCACATGAAATTCTTAAAAACATTCATCAGAGTTTATCTAATTTCGTGGAAAGTGGACAAATTAAAGGGACAATTAAAAACTTTAGCGACAACAACAAAAACATATAACATGGTTAATAATTTAGGGAGACACCTTTACTTTTTATGTAAAATTCTCTGGTAAACGACCCGAAGAATAAAACAGGAAAAGTGAGTACAACTTGGACCAAACATCTAGTAGGGAATGAGGCTCCACACACATAGCTCTCTCTATCTATCTCGTCACAGTACACAGTACCTGCAAACAACTTGTTGTAAGGGTGAGCGTCGTCCTCGCGTGCTCACATATAGGCCCACCAATGATAGGTTTGAAACCATAAAACCATATATGTATACGTATAGATTTGAGCTCTAAATAAAACCATTTAGAAAATCCTTGGCACACAAAATCATCACTTTATATCTTTCAGGAAAAACTGTGCAGTATGCTAAAACAGGGGCCAGAGCGCTCAATGAACAATACGGCCTGCAGGGCTTCACGGATCTAGACGACCGAATCCCAGGTTTGTCTTCACAGCAAACCAGGGCCAACTACCTATGCGCCTGAAAACGCGTAGTAGCGAGAGTGTCCATTTACAGCTAATGCCCAACACATCACTGATAGCAACACACTGCACTTACGACTCGTTTAACTCTGGGCGAGACGAGCGTAAGCGGGAAAATAAAATAAACAGGGCATTGCCCCTCCGGAGGTTCACGGTCATTGACACCGTAAGAGTACTATATACTAGGTCCTGTCACTCTCAGGCCAAGCACCGGAAATCAGGACAACGGTACTACTTTTCGATCAGAGTCATCACATAAAAATCATTTACGTCTAGCCTTGGGTTTTCTTGGCCCAATCATAAATCATTTATCACATATATAAAGAAAACTTTCCCGAGGCATCGACCATGAGCATACAAAAATCATGCACTTTCACATATATGGAAAACCACTACCAAAGGGGGTTTAGCTTCCCTACCTGGAATAGCTGTTCCTTACGTAAGCTCCAAGCTTCCAAGAACCGTCTCGGTTGAACCGAAGTCACTGCGTAAGCTACTTCGTCCAATGATTCACAGCAGAAATAGAGTAGCTTAGCAACCAAGAAACAATGACAGCCAACAGACCTCAGCATTCCTAGTTTGACCAGGAATGACCACATTGACTAAGTTGACCAACCAATTTCATTTTCGACTCTTTAACCTTTTGACTTGCTTTTCCGATTAACGACTCTTTACTTATTTACCGGAAGTCCGACTTAACTTCCGAACTTCCATTTACCACCTTAATTTGACGTTAGGGTGTCACATGGTAATTCGTTGAATTACTAAGGACACCCAACGTGTCTCATTAACCAATTCTTTAACCTTGAGTTGATTTATCGTTTTGCGTGAAACACCAATTTTACTTAAAACGGTCAACTTGACATTTTCAAAATTTCAGTTATCATTTTCCGATTACAATTTAACACTTATCCAATTTAACCAAATTCTGTCAAACTTCGTTGAACTTCAATTCTTTACTAAACCGTTTTTCTGAAAATAGCACTTTTCCAAAATGGAAACTTTCTCTTAATGGAAACTTTCCCAAAATGGAAAGTTTACTAAATTAGTAGGTTTCCAAAAATGGAAAGTTTTCTAAAATGGAAAGATCCCAATTATGGTCTGTTTTTGTTTTTGTATGTTTTCTTATACGTAACTTTCTGATTGCTTTAACTTTAATTCCTTATTAACAAAACCATAACTCTAAGTCCATTTTAATCACGCTTTCCGGCATTACACACAAGCACAACCAAAAACCCCTTAATGGATCAAGAGATTCACCTTTCAATTTCTAAAAGAGGCAAGCTACACTCGAATTTACTCACTGCACCCAAGCTATTGCCAAGTTCCCTTCTCGGCTCCATCACCAACTTCTCCTGCCCTTCATCAAATCCAAAACCATACCCAAATTCAATCTCAAGAACAACAACACATAATCGAGCACCAAAACCCAAAACTAAATACCAGGTCTTACCCTTTGCTCCTCAACTTCAAGACTCGTCGGAATTGCTCTCCACACCCAAGCAAGGTCTCGGCTGCAACCAACACAACCTCTGCTTTGCCACAAGCAGAGTACCACCACCTCTCGGTCCTTCTTTCTCCATCAACTTTAAGACCTCGATTAAAACACAACAGAGACAAAATCCAAACCAAAACAATGGATCAACAACCTCATTCACCAACAAATCGGAGAAAACCCAAAAAAAATCCAAAACTAGACCAAATTCGATTCTTTGAGAGAGGTGGCTCACCAGCAGTCCAGAGATGATGCATAAGGCTTCCACAATCTCAAAAAGCAACCTCAGACCTCCAGAAGATCGTCGCCGGAGCTGCTACCTCTTCAGGAAACCCACTGCCTAAAACCCGAAATTTCAAAACGTCACCAATAAAAAAAAACTAAACACACTGGCTTGTCGAACACATCGAGAGTATTAATCTTACCACATACAAAGAAATCAGTGGCTGGAGGCCGGAGAAATCACACCGTAAAATTTCGAGCTTGAATTGGGCTTTCCTTCAAATCTCCGAGCCTGTGTGATTTTCGAGCACACGAAGGATGAGATTGAGGAGAGGAATGCAGTTGTACCGGTCACGCGTGCAGCCTTTGCCTAACGCCGGAGATCACGGCAGCCAAAGGCGGAGAACGGTTAGAGCTCGGGAGAGCTAAGAAAAGAGAGAGTTGATCGAGTTAAGGCTTTTGACTTCGGTCAAAAGTCTCAACTCTATTTATATTGAAATGGACGGTCTAGATTAAATCTGGAAAAGATTTGACGGTCCAGATTTAAAGAAGGTAAAAATAAAAGGTTAAATGGTAAAACTGTTTTTACCGGAATGATATTTAAAAATTACCAGAAACTTTAGAAATTCGTAAAAAATAGACGGAATCTCTGAAAAATATTCCAAAAATACTGGAAGACTCGTGTCGACATGTACTATGACATCAAGTCCTTAAATGAGGAATTTGAAGAACTTTGAAAAACTAGAAAATGAACATGGTTGTTCACTCGTGAAGTTACCGAACGCGACTTAAACCTCAGTAACTTGTCAATAACCACAGTAAGAACGTGCGGGGTCTCACACTGAGAGCGAGATCGAGAGAAGGTTTAGGCTAAGAGTGTTTTGAGCGAAATGGATTTGACTGAATCAGGTGGGAAATTGAGTGAATCGGGTAGCAAATTGGTTTTTGAGAAAATGGATTTCTGTTCTGAGAGCGAGATCGAGAGAAGGTTTAGGCTGAGAGTGTTTTAAGCAAAATGGATTTGAGTGAATAGGGTGGGAAATTGGTTTTTCAGCAAATGGGTTTTCAATCTATTTTGAGCAAATGATTGAGCGAGTTTTCTGTTTGGATCGATGAGAGTGTGGTTTCATTAGGTTTTCAGTTTCGGCTAAGTGTTAAGGGCGCCATCTTTTAGTATTTGGCTAAGAGTTAATAAGCGCGGCATCTTTCCCTCTTACAATTTCAGAAAGGGCCATAGTTTGTCCTGATTTCAAATTGTTCAGACGACATAAAAATGTAGTCTGAGCTTGAGAAATTTCTAAGATTTTGAACTTGCATTTTCCTATTTTTGTACGACAATTATCTGTCGTCTGAGTTTTTGAACTTGCAAAAAATTAAACACATTGAAATTCATGAGTTTTCTCTCATTTCAGACTGCATAAGTTTAAATTTCTGTCGTCCGAATTCATTAAAACTTGTGAGACGATATATCTGCATAATTATGTCATCTCATACCTGTCGTGTGAAGCCTTTTCTAACGTAGTGGAGGCGCACGGCTTGGGAAAAAATGCAAGAGAGAGAACAACTGTTCTAGGATATTTGATATATATGTGTGTCTTGGTCCATGCCTTGTATATGGGCTTAGCCCAATGGGCCTTATGCATGTGCCCTAGTTGTAATAGGTTTACATTATAGACTTATCCCAATCCATGAAGGATTTGTCCATTGTACTTAGAGTGAGTCTCTATATAAAGAGCTCCTCCCTATTCATAATAAGATTGATTCCATTCATTCCCTCAATATTATTCTACAACACGTTATCAGCACGATAGCTCTAAACCCAAAAAGAGCAAGTAGGCCACCGAAAAAAAAAATTCTGTCGTGCGCCCGCCTGTGCACTGTGCGTGCTGCCGCGCACCACCGTGCACCGCGCGCACCACCGCCGCGCACCCCTGTGCACCGCTGCTAACACCACCGCGCACGCCTGTGCACTGCCGCTGCGCACCCACCTGGGCACCTCGCGCACCCCCTGTGCACCCTTCTGGGCACCGCTGCGCACCCACCTGGGCACCGCGAGCACCCCCTGTGCACCCTTCTGGGCACCGCGCGCACCCCCTGTGCACCCACCTGCGCACCAAGAAACCCTAAAATCTGCCTCAGGTTTCAAACGCCAAAATCGACAGAATAAATTCCGAATTGGTTTTCGACACCAACAGAGAACTTGTAGAGTTTGTTCTCACAAATCCAACGCCGCCGGCCTGACTCCAAGAACCGGCCGGAAAGTCACCGAACCGGCCGCCGGAATCCCCAGACCGGGAAAACTGTTCAAGCAACCGGTTCAGGCACTTCCCGATGTCCGATTCCAGTAAAATTTGGACAGAAGATGCGTAAGGATGTCAGGATTGTTCAGTCAAAAGGGCAGCTCCAGAAGCGGAGTCAAAGTTGGTTAACTGGCCCTCACAATTACTGCAACGCGCATAGGAATCACTTTTCCTTGAGAAAAACGGGTTGTATTCCTAGTTTTTCTCTAAATCTTTCATATGGTTAATGTTTTCAATGTATTTGCTACTGTTTTTATGGCAAGTTTAACTAACCATATGTTTTTCATGTGTTTCGTGTTCTCCCGCGCGACAATTCACGATGGAATTGCGCGAACACGTATGGACTTGAGCATGGAAGCTTGGAGCAGCTTATATAAATGCAGTCTATTTGGCAGACTAGCAAGTAAGTTTTACTTTTGAGTAATTTCAAAGTTCAATAACCTCGGGGAGGATAAAATCCGTTCCTCCCTTCTCTATCCCCATTCTATGCTTGGGACGTTTGTCTTTGCAGGTTATTATGAAAATCCTAAAACATGTGCATTTGACTACCGGCACCACTATCCCACATGCTGCTCGATGTGCGCTGCTGCCGAGCATTGTGCTCTGGTGCGTGCACAGCTACTGAGCGCTGTGCCCTGACACACGTGCGCTGCTGCCGAGTGATGTGCTCTGGCGCGCGCACCTACTGACCGTTGTGCTGTCGCATGCACCTACTGACTGTTGTGCTGCCGCGTGCACCTACTGAGCACTGTTGCAAGGGCATGCCCCTGTGCGCGTGCACGCTGATGCCAAGGCTTGCTCCTGTGCACGCGTGCGCTGCTGCCGGGCACCATATGTGCACCTGCCTTTTGTGCGCGTGCACGCTGCTGCCAGGACTTGCTCCTGTGCACGCGTGCGCTGCTGCCGGGCACCGTATGTGCACCTGCCTTTGTGCGCGTGCACGCTGCTGCCAGGGCTTGCCCTTGTGCACGCGTGCACTGCTGCCAGGCACTGTATGTGCACCTGCCTAGGCGCTGCCGCACGCTACTGTCGGGCACTGAATGTGCACACGTGCGCTGCTGCCAGGCACTATATGTGCACATGAGTACCAGCTGACGAAGCCTTGCACACTAATTGCTATGCACTGTCGAGCGCTGACTGCCGATTGCTACCGAGCGCTGCCTAGGGCAGCTGCCGAGCACTGTCGAGCACTAGTTGCCGAGTGACAAGCACTAGTTGCCGTGCACCATGCACCGAAGATGTTTTTAGGTCCACGTTGTGAGGTATCCAACGTTGGTTTGTGTTATGCTATTAAAGAGAGTTCGGAATTAGAGAATCATCTCATTCATTGAACCCGCGTTGTGTTTGATCAACGTTAGCACATTTCTCCGGGTAGAAGTCCTGTTGAGAATATGGTAGGAGAATCAGCTACCGGTGTTGGATGCCCAGCGTTTAGCTGCAGAGCACCACCGCCACGCTGCAGAGCACAGGCTGCCTAGCTGCCAGCTGTAGTGCGCCTAGTGCCTAGCTATAGAGGACCAGTGCTGCATAGCTGCCGAGTGCTAGTTTCCAACCACTGAGCACCCAGCTGCCGAGCATCACATAGATTTTGCTCGAGATTTAGCCACTGCTTTCTACGCTGCACCTCCAACCTATAAAGCGAGATGACCACTCTCGAGTCTCCATAGTTTGGTTTTGTATGCATGAGCGAGCAAATTTGCCGCTCACTTACATATTGACCCTTGAATGCCGCTCTAAGTCTCGAATGGAGATTAGAAGCTGAGCAACACTGTTTTATGCTAAAGGCATGCAGCTATTGAGCGCTGCCTAGGAGCTACTGAGCGCTACACAAACTGCTGGCATGGTTGCCGAGCTGTCGTGCACGCTGCCGAGCCCATGTGCACCTAGCTGCCAGTTGTCGATAGTCAGGCGCCTGTTGCCGCCCAACGTGTCTGTTGCTAACCCTGTATGCTACCTACTGCCCCTTGATTGTTTTTGCCAATATTGTGTGTCAGTTGCCGCCCCTGTGTGTCAATTGCTTCATGTTGTGTGAGGAATGCCACCACTTATATGTCAGATGTCGATTAGTTATGTGTGTTGTTGCTTTGTGCTCTACACATGAACTATCGTGCACTGTGCATTAGGTGTTGAGCACTAAGCACCATATGTTAGGATTGAACACAAGGAACCGTGCACTGATCACCAATGGTTGTGCACTTACATCACGGACAAGCACTAAGTGAGCTACATAGCACAGAACACTCGAGGACGTGCACAGGACACCGACTGCCGAACACTGAGCACCAGGGCCAAGCTCTGTGCAGTAGCTGCCGAAGCTCTGTGCATCTCATGCTCTACACTTGAGATAAGCTGCCGAGCTCCCCCCACCCCCACTGCCCCATACCGTGCGCCATGGGCGCCAGCGGTTGTGCAGCCACCGAATGTTGTCGAGTGCTCGGTGCACCGGCATATGTGTGGCTCCTCATGCACTACCAAATGTTGTCAAGTGCTTAATGCAATGACATATGTGTAGGTGCAATGCGCTGCCAAATGTTGCCAAGTGCCTAGTGCATTGGCATACGTGCAAGCTGCAAATGCGGGCAACCAAAAACAAAAACAGTGAATCTGCCACTTTCTGAACAGCAACTTCCGAAGAGCTTTCTGAACAGCTCCGGATGAACTAGAACGCAAACCATATATCACTGGAAAGCTACATTTGTCTAGTTTCCAATGGTTTTCGCGGTTCGTTCATATCCAGTATAACGAAGAAGTTATGACTGTTTGAGTGAGCAAAGGTCATGCTGCCAGGAATTCTGCAATGCACAAGGTTGCCTTCGATTGTTGCCTTCGGTGTTTATGTCTCTTTCTCACGTATCTACCTTGTTCGATAGGTATATTATGTGATGAAATTGAGTGCCTTGCAGATGGTGGGACTACCCACACAATCCTGAGCAAAAGAATGAATGCATACAAATAAACGTACAAAATGGCGTACGAAACATCAAATGGATGCCTCTGACATTTGACGTCATGAAGGGCTCTTTGATTTTCTCCAAACGAAATGAGACCTCGATGAAATCGTTGGTTCGATAAGTGTATTCACACTATGACATGATCATGCACATCCTTATAAAGGTGTGTCGATGTTCGTGGTTTAGTCTTCACCTAACAGCAGATTTTCCATCATCGGATGACGTGGTTAACCTTGGCAAAGGTTACCTACTCCCTTGATTTTGGATCCCCCCATGTTGCTGTTACCAAATGCCGTCCATCATGGACGTTGAAGACTTGTAATGCCATATGTACGCTTTACTTTTGGGTCGAGGATAACTCCTGCGATGCCATTTTAAAGTTGAAAGCTTAATCATGTCAAAATCTGCGACCACAGTAAGTTGAAACTACTGTATCGTAACTTCGTCAGAGTTTTTTGAATGGCTCCGGATGAACTAGATGCCGAATTTTATATCATTGGAAAGCTACGTGAGTCTAGTTTCCAGTGGTTTAAGCGGCTCGTTCATACCTGTCCCGACGAAAGAGTTATGGCAGTTTAAGTGTGTACAAGTCATAGCAGACTGTATCCTACTGTCCTTTAACTTCGTCAGAGCCCCCAGATCAACTCCGGATGAACTAGAATGCGCACTTTATATCATTGGAAAGCTATGTGAATCTAGTTTCCAATGGTTCAAGCGGTTCATTCATATCCGTCCAGACGAAAGAGTTATGGCCGTTTTAGTGAGTATAGGTCATACTGCACGAAAACTGCATACTCTTCGCAGATTGTGAATCCTTTTTGTGACAAAGTTATTGGATCTTCACTATCATTTTATGATATGGTTGAATCAATTCTTGATGCCTTTGGCTCGATGATCCAAGTCACAAATGCCCTCCTTATTGTGAGAGAGGCAATCGAACATTGAAGTGTGTTATGAACATACACACCAACGATTACCATGATGAGAATGATTAAGACTTTTGTGTATACTTCTCATGACTGCCGATTAAGAGCATCATGGAGATGAGCATGAGTCCTAAGGTGTCGCCAATAAGTATATTTGGGACAATTGACTCAGACAAGCTATGACATTTGGTCATACCGGGTGAGATATGCGAGCCAGAATTGTTTGATATTCTTGGGCATCCATTCCCCTGATAACAACGAACTACACCATGATTGTATGTTGTGTTTGTGCGCCGACATGATGTCCTCGGTAGCCGCACAGTACTCATGTTTTCGTTGTGTAAAGCTTGATCTTTAGCTAAGTAAGGTGAAAGATCCTCTTATGCTATGCCACAAAGTCATCCTTATTGAAAATCCAAAGAGGGATTTTGTAGACCGATGCAACCAACGTATGGATACCGTATACGCTTTTATGGTGTTGGTTGAAGGGCTAACACACTGGTCATGTGTTGCACCATCGTCTACCACATGCTGCTCATGTATCTATGGGCTCACTACCCATCCCTGAAGAGGGACATGCAGACATGTATTAATTCGTCCACGACTTACCATCATTGCATTGATGCACGACAGCTCGTAACTGTGTGCTAGGATTGACATGAAGTTGTAATCCTTGAACTCGGCGGGATAGTAACGGATCTCCAAGCCATGAGTTCCACAATGTGCCAAATTGGACTGCCACAGTGCCCAATGATGATGTGTCGCATGAGATGAATATGTTCTAAGGATGGATAGGAGTCATTTTATTGCTCTCCACCTTAAGCTCCTTGACAGACGATCTCCTTAGCCGCTACAGAGCGGATTGTTACTTTGAGACTGTATTCCCGCCGTTAGGGGGAGATACGAACACCAGGGTTCAAGTGGGAACGACGTGAATGTCGTGGTTGGTTACCACTAAGTCTCAACATGATCCCCATAGAACTATAGTGACGAGATCAATGCTGCATATGTCTGTAAGGAATGATGTCCTACCAAGAGGACATGGCTCGACCGAATTGAGGTGGTCTTGATGCCATGGCTCGGCCATATTGAGATGGTCTTGACGCCGTCACCTTGTGTGGTGATGTGAGGGCGCCATAATGTGGCAACATGGTGTCCTAGGCCTTGTGGCTCCCTGAAGGTTAGGTTGAGGCCCTTGGGTTCGATATACACTCGCACTGAAAGAGAAAGCGAGTTTGGCACTACTGGTCCATTGATCAGTGATACTCACTCCGTCTCATGTTAGTCTGAATTGTGACTATCGTTGGGGGACGCCTCAACGTCAAAATTCAATTCATAGAAAGAGATCTCTACAATGACTATACTAGTGTACATGAGGACGTGGGATGATGAGTTTATCGAACCACACGTTTGTTGATATGTCAACAAAGTGTATTGACCTAAAATGGAAAGATGCGACCCGGACAAAGCGATAGGTCCTTGGGCAGGTGTTGCCGACACCGCAAGTGTAAACCCTATCAAGTAAACCTTTGTGAGTTAGCGTAGTGAGAACAAGAGTCTCAGACTCCCTTATGGCGCAAGGTTTCTCACAAACACGCACCGGGATCGACTACGATGAGATGTACTCTCGTAATGGATGTTATTGCACTCCACTACCTTGTCAGTTTGGTAGTTCCCCAATAACTGTACATGCAGCCCTATGAATATGATCATAGTAACATCTCTATGGGATCAGAGATATGCATGAAGATCTTAAATAGACTTCATAAGCCAAATCAAGTGGAGCTTGCGTTGGCCAAGTGTTTTGGACGCATAGTACATGACTCCTTGATTTCGGATGGGATATGATGAATAATGCCATTGCGTATTGATTCCGGATGATCGCAGTATATGCTGGATATCCGATGTTGGAATGAAAAGTATCTTGGGAAAGACACAATCTCGTATTGAAGTCGATCGATTGTGTATTGATGATGTATTTCCATCAATCGGCTTAGGTCCTCTGAAGAAGAGTGGAACCTTCATATGCTCCCATGATTAGTCAATGTCTTTACTCCAAGAGAGAGTGATCCGTTTAATCAAAGGAAAGACTTGACCTCACCTTCATTCGTTATAAAGCTAAGTAGCTTTGCGCCCACGCAAATGCCAATGATATGGCAAAGGACATCACTTGAATACTCTAAGAGTATCTGGCATATTCAATCCCTATGGCATGAGAGAAAGGTTATTGCCTATGCCATCGCTAGCCATGCATGAATCGAGATGTATCGGAAGCGGAATCATGATCTAGGCACCGGTTGGTTTAGTGGCCGAGTTGCCGGACATATGGCGCGCTGCCTGTGCACGCTGCCTGTGCGCTGCCTGTGCACGTTGCCTGTGCACGCTGCCTGTGCACGCTGCCTGTGCGCTGCCTGTGCGCTGCCTGTGCGCGTTGCCTGTGCGCTGCCTGTGCGCGCTGCCTGTGCACTGTCTGTGCACACTTGCACTGCTGCCAGACACTATACGTGCACCTGTGCACCTGCTGCCGAGCGCTGTGCACCAGCTGCCGAGCACTGTGCACCCAGCTTCTGAGCGCTGTGCACGCCAGCTGCCGAGCGCTGTGCATACAGCTGCTAGGCACCGTGCACATAGCTGCTGGCACTGAGTAATGCCACATTTGAGACATGTTGAAAGAGCATACATATGCCAAGTTGTCAAAACAGCTCCGTGGTCACTAAGGATCCGGAAGCGCTCTATGAATGATCTTGAGATCATGGGGAGATGCAGATTTGAAAGAAAGTCTACCATATACATGTCATGGTCAAATGTGAAGGGTGTGGTTGTTTGTGTCAACCATGTTGCACTCTTTTTCCCTTAGTCACAGCTTTTTGTCCCACTGGGTTTTTGCCTGACAAGGTTTTTAACGAGGTAACATTACATACACCGCTAAGACCATTGATCCCCATTTGTGGTTGATCATGGCAGACTTGTTTAAGTCTTGACTCACATCCACTCTTGAGAAGCATGTTGGAATGCACCATTCATCAGGAAAATCCGATTGAAGTACACATCAGGGGGAGCATCACATGGCGAGTTCTCAATGGAGTAGTTGGTGCGTTGTACTCTTTTTCCTTCGACCAAGGTTTAGTTTTCCCACAGGGTTTTTGTTACTTGGCAAGGTTTTGATGAGGCAACACCGTAAGCACCATTCCGGCATGAAGACACGCGACACAAGGGGGAGTGTTCTAGGATATTTGATATATATGTGTGTCTTGGTCCATGCCTTGTATATGGGCTTAGCCCAATGGGCCTTATGCATGTGCCCTAGTTGTAATAGGTTTACATTATAGACTTATCCCAATCCATGAAGGATTTGTCCATTGTACTTAGAGTGAGTCTCTATATAAAGAGCTCCTCCCTATTCATAATAAGATTGATTCCATTCATTCCCTCAATATTATTCTACAACAACAACGTTATTTTCTGATTTTTTTTCTGTGGAAGAATTTATCGCTTTTGTATTAACTCTATGTGTCCTTTTATAGAAGAGTTGGCATCCTCCTTGTTCAATCTCGTCCCTTGGATCACTCTTGATCTTGTAGTTGTGAAGAAATCCAAAGTTTGAGGGAGATTGCGTTGGAGAAGCTCACGGCAAGGAGGAGAGGGAGTGCGCATGGCTTGGAGAAAATCTTGGCGTCTTTTATCTGCTTTAAGGCGTGTTCCAAGCTGCTCTACTTCCTCAAGGACTCCTACATCAAATAAATCAGTTATTATTTTATCATAGAACCAATAGGAATTAAGATAAATAAAATAGAAGAATTAAAGTGGATAAAACTCCCCTATTTTCTGAATTTTAATCACGTAATAATTCCTTGAATTGAGGAGTCCAAGTAGCATGCAAAGAGGAGTTCTTCTCCTTGAAAGACTCACGGCAAAGCCTAGAATATTGTCGTCCTCTTCTTGGACGCACACGAACGTGCATGTGTCTCTCTCTCCTTCTCCTACATGGTTAAGACAACTCTTGTCCTTTTAAGACAAGATTTCCTTATTGCACAATGTTTCCTTGTCCTAAAATGAGGAGAAAGTTTCTTAAAAAAGTTATGAAAAGTCAGAATAAGAAAACATTCATAAAGAGTAAGTTTCCTAATTTAAAACATGAAATTTTTCATAAACAACTTATCCATTTTCGACTTATCGAGACTCCTTCCGAGAGTAGGACTCCTAGTCCGAGTAAGACTCTTCCTGTAATGACATTTTCGAGCTTCTTTGAGCTTCCTGTAACAGCTAGGATTCCATGTATGAATAGAAATCTTGTTTCCTAGTTGAACCGGGAATCGTACTTTGATTAGGATTCTTCACATTTTTGCTTGTTTAAGCGTCTTTTTGTATCTTCATGCCTTTTATGACTTAACAACATAAAACATGTTAGAAATGGTCATATTAAGGACTTAACATAGTTAAATACGGTAGAAAATACGTTAAGAACAGAACATATTATTTGCCTATTAGTACTTAGGTGTGTGTGTGTGTATATATATATATATAATTTATTTATATATATATATAAATAAATAAATTTTATACATCCCCATGGATATTCTCTCACGAATAATTCATTCTCAACCAAACAATAAAATCATGACCAATTAATTATATGGAAAACAACATTCAAATCGATATAATTACGACCAATTAAATGTATGGAAAACACATTCAAACAATATAATTTTGGCCAATTAAATAAATGAAAAAAATCATCCAAACATTATAAATACGACCAAGTAATTATATGGAAAACATCATGAACCTCGGTGAGGTTTACTCATCTCAAAACTCACGCTGCGTCTTCTACCACCACACGGTAAGTCTCCAAGACGCTAGATCGAGCACAAAAATCACCTAAGTAAATTAATCAAATCGTTGCTTAGTTGATCCTAGCCACAAACAACCTCACCGAAGTATAACAAGACACAATCAATTTCTTGTCACTCAAGTCAATTCTTCTTTCAAGACCTCCCAAGGTCATAGGAACCCTCTAACACCCTATTACATAATCAACACAGCCTCTCTAAGTTTAGATTCCTGATAAATCAAAACCAAAAGAAAATGAAATCTGAACTTAACCCTCACTTGCCTAACCGATAGCTAAAAACAACACATCATATATCAAAACACTTGTATTGATGAGTACGTGATGCTAGAATAACCCACTGTCCCAAAGGATGTTAGACGCACTGTCACATGTCGTCTTAAGTGGTTGTGATGGCCCCACGTGCTGCCCCTATAACCTGCAATTTTTCCACCACCAAACACTCCCAAGGACTCACATAGACCACAACTAGCCTACAGAAGTAACCAGACATACTCAAACCTATAGATGTGCTGCCACTCGCCATCACAATCGGCGACGCGTGGGCCTCACTCGCCTACTCCAATAGTAAGAATTTCGACAAACTCCCAACATCATTTATGAAGATCAAAGCAAGAGAAATACCTTTAATACCTGAGATTTGGATCAATTTGGCCAGCAATCGTCCCAAACATCGCCGCGAAAGGGGAATTTCCAACTCAACAGCTCTATATTTCGAATTAGACTTAATGAGTTACATGGTTGTGCTCAGAAGGAAGGGAGGATGCTATCTGGGAGGTCTCCATCATTGTCAAACACCACCTTTAGCCAGAAAAAGTCAGGTTAGTACTCGGGTTCGCCACCTCTATTTTTCTCTCAATGTGTTCTACACAGATCGAATTGATACAAACTACCTATACAGAAAATCTCGTGGCGAGAAGAGGAAGAGAACTTGACCGATGTCGCCGTCTGGCTTTGCCTGAGTCGACAGGAAAGTCCAGGTCGGGATGGCGGGTTTGGGTCGGTCGCTGAACTCAGACGCTGAATGTGAGGCGCAGGCGAGAAAAAAAAAGGAAGAAAAGAATTGGTTTCCAAAAATGTAAACCCAATCATTCTATTTATATACTTCTCAAAACGAAAACCTAACTTTGCCTGGTTAGACTAATTAATATTGTATCTGGAACTAATTAATAAATAGTTTTGAAAAATATGTGGGACAATACCAGTGGCCCAAAAATAAAGCTTTGACGGGTTCGGCTCGAAACGCTGTCCTACGTGGCTCGGTCGTTTCGCGTGTGTCATGTAGACTTTTGTAAATGATCAGTTTGCATCGGAGTCTAGTAAGTTTTCGATGAGCGGTAAGTCACTACTAGGAAAGTAAATAGTTACATATTATTTTACACTGCTACGTGACAAGACCATTTTTCCTTGCAATCTTCCACTAGAGGACGTCTGGGATGCTTTTATATGCTTAACTGCATCTTCACTAGGAGAGCTGCTGGCCGGTAGCATTATTGGTACTGCTTCACTTGGACGAAAGTCGCAGATACTCCATAGGTATCCATTCTGTCACATTTGATATGTAGTTAACTTGTTTTAGATTAATTGCAGATACTGTGCATTTGAGGTTCTGAAGTGTGTCATTACTTGTCATTCATGTTTTGGTTAATGTCATGTTGCAGGTAGAGAACTTTTCGGGGTAATGTCCAGACTAGGTTAAAAAAAATTAATGAAATATGACGGAAAATGTAACTTCGGTTCTCTCATTGGACGAAATGCTTCCTGCTGTTGCCCAAGGGGCAATTGGAATCGCCTGCTGAAGCAATGACGATAAAATGGTGTGTTTTAATTCCTTTTTTCATTCTGGACCTAAATATTTGACTGCTGTTGTATCTTTTGTATTAATTGTGTCATGGAGAAGGGGGAGAGATATAAGTTTGATTTATGTGAATATAGCTGTAGCTAGAAATCAGGGATGAATTAAATTTATTATGAAAATGAGATAGACTGATAGATAGTCTTCATACTGTATTTATCATGTTGATGCATAGATAGCTTGTTTGGTGTAATCGGAGTTCGTAGAGAAATTTCTTCTACTGAGTGGCGTAGAAAATAATTCATTTCTGTTTAACTCTGCAATGTTTTTCTTTCTTTAACTAGTTTGAGAGTTACTAAAAAACCTTTGAAGACTCTGATTCTGGGTGCAGTTTATGTTGCATGAGCATATATATAAGATATGTATAAGATAGTACTGATTTATGCAGTAGTAATACTAAACTCCCTGGCCTTGAGATATTTTGCAGTAGTAATACTAGCACTTGCCCTGGCCACTACTTCTGAAAGGGCCATAGCAGGTGATCCTGATATCGTTTCTGACTTTATAACGCCGCAAAATAACACCAAAGTTGATGGGAAGTATTTCACATACACTAAACTCCGTGGAATATTCGATGGAGTTCCTGAAACCTTTAAGGTCACAAAAGCTTCCTTGACTGAATTCCCTGCTCTTGATGGCCAGAGTGTGTCATATGCGGTGCTTCAGTTTCCTGCAAACGGTGGAGTAAACCCTCCTCACACGCACCCTCGCTCATCTGAACTTTTGTTCCTTGTTGCTGGTTTCTTGGAAGTAGGGTTTATCGACACAAAGAAAGTTCTGTATACTCAAAAGCTTAGAGTTGGAGACATGTTTGTGTTTCCAAAGGGACTAGTCCACTATCAGTATAACTCACGTCCCGACATCCCAGCCATTGCTGTTTCAGCATTTGGAAGTGCAAATGCCGGAACAGTTTCAGTGCCACTGTCTGTGTTTGCCACTGGGATTGACGATGAGATCCTCGCTAAATCATTCAAGACTGATGCACATACAATTGAGAAGATCAAGACTGGCCTCGCTCCTCCCTCATAAATGAGATACTTGATCAACCAGCACCATAAATGTTGTCCTCTACACCTGTGTGAAATGTGAAAACAGGCCTCGGACAAAAAGAATAAGGGGTCACATACCGCATCCCATTTCTTTTCCATGTTCAAGAAAAATTTGGTTACTTGTTTATGTTTCATGTTGTTCAGTTTGTTGAATTATGCAGCTGAAATTGAGCTTATGTTGTATCCCATTTCATACGACCAATCATTTTATGATGATATAACCTGGTGTTTAGATGGCATATATAGATAACCATAATCGGCAGTACAACATGAAGAGCAATTAACCAGTAACATATTTCATTACCAAGGAAATAAAATTGTATTCAAGAGTCAGTCTTCATCGTTATGGAAATTGTAACGTAACAAGTCAAGGTTTAAAAACAGAACTTTCAAAACCTTATGCCCATCGCCAAATTGAATATCGGCAACAAACTCTTGTCCCAACTATGGCTGAAGTTCGAAATTTCCAAGGGTGAGAAGACAAGGTGCTTACTCAGAGATGATTAGTCTGTAGAGTTCTAATTTGTAACCTTGATATTTTGCGGTTGCATCATTTTGCAGCCAAATATGTAAGAAACAATTTATGCAAAACTGTTCAATTAAACAACATGATACAAATTATAAATATTAACACCAAAGGGGTAAAATACAACTTGTGTAGTGATCAAAATTTGAGCACATCAACTATACAGTACTAGTCACAAATAAGCAACAGAAGGATAAGACAATTACTGAGATAGGGTCAAGGGGATGAGCAATGTGAATAGACATGTATGGTCCAGATTCTCTCTTTTATCTCATCAAATTACACAAAACGTAAGAGCCTTCTGCACAAAACTGGCTGTTTTTCTTTATGCAAATGCAGGAGAACCATTATAATAACATATAATACAGTAATCAAACTGGGACTTCTAATATTAAGATACACACAACAGACGTAAAGATTATAATTATATATGAATGGAACTTTCGACTTTCTTCTGTTAAAGAATTCCCCCTTCTCAAGGATCTGAGTTCAGTCCAAGCAGTATAACTAACAGATTCCTAATTATTCTACATTCACTAAACACAGTATTAACAGAATGTCGACCATCAAACCATGTTATTGACCCAAAATTGTAGCCAGTAGGAGCCTCCTTGCAATATAATGAGACTTGGAAAGACACCTTCCTCACACCTTCAGAAAGTTGGAGGAATCCACCTAAGTCCCTGGCCATTCCTGGAGCCATTATATCAGGCTGAACAGTATATCAAATAACAGTATGAACACCGATTAACGTCTCAAACTACAAGCAAGTTCAGAATAGGCATACTTTCCATGTTTTAATTCATGTCAGAAGCATGTATTAATCTGGATCTCATTAGCATATGTGAAAACTGAGTGCATAAGCAGAAAAGCAGAGACTAGAGAATTAAGCAAGAGAAACCTAAAATGAATACCACAGCAGTTGAGATATAGATATGTATCCATGAAACCTTGTATGGTTCATGACTACCAGGTATATAATAAAACTAGCATGTTTCTTCAGGGTCGATGGGGCTCAGTGACCCTAGAGAGTGAGAGTGCTCTCAATATGTTCATCAATGAGCCACCTACTGATCCCAACTCCCAAGCCATACAAATTTCACATGCCAACATACATTGAGAAATATATTGTGAAGGTGATACAAATAACCAAGCAAGGTACTATTTGATCGCGGAATAATCAAATAGCTATTAGACAGGAGACAGAAAGAACCAAAACGTGAAAAAACTATCTTCTATTCAATATTGCGCACAAGATACAAACTTATGAATCTCACTCTCGCAATATTTCTAAACAAGACAAATAGCTCTGTTTCACTCTATATTGTGCAAAAGAATCAAACTATGATCTTTCTCTCACAATATCACTCTAAACAGGACAAATAGCTCTGTTTCACTCAGATAGGAGAAAAATATCCCTCTATCTGTTTCACCCTGATAGGAGAAAAGTATTTAGATCTAAACTAAACATCTCTATTTATAGACTAGAGTCTCTTAGAATCCTTATCTAACTAGAAAACTATTTCCCTAACTAAGTAGAAATAAGTCTTCCCTGACCAAGTACTATTTCCCTAACTAAGTAGAAATAAGTCTTTCCCTGATCAAGTTGGAGAAGGAATCCACCTAAGTTTCTGGAGAGGATGATATACGTATCATGGCTCCCCCTTTTAGGAACTTAAACTCCCGTTTAAGTTGTAAAACGGAGATGAGGAAACTCGAGAGCATCATTTTCTTTGCTGAACCATTGAGCCTTGCTAGGAACTTGACCCGCACGCCCAATACGAAACGCCACTCGTTCCCCTCGACGCGTTGTAGTCACCTTACGCTACAAAATGCAATCTTCTGCCAATGGATCCTCTCGGTCAAACCACATGTCTTCAACTAATGGTAGAACCGTCTTGTCATCGCCATCATCATCAAGCAGTGGTGGCTCAAATAACTTTAAGTATTCAGCGTTAATGACCGAATACATTCCCAAGTATGGTGGCAAATCAAGCTTGAAGGCATTGTCACCAATCTGTTGCAGAATACGGAAAGGCCCATATCTCAGTGGCTTCAACTTCCGACCTTCACCCTTAAGACGCTCCTTACTTAACTTCAAGCATACAAGATTGCCAACACCAAAGTTACAAGGTTCTCGATGCTTATCATGTCTGGGCTTGTGCTTTGCTCGTGACTTCTGTAGTTGTGCTTCAACGGCGGCATGTATCTGACTTATCTTCTCCAGGAATCATTGTGCCCTAAGTCTATCACTCTGCCCCTTTTCTAATTGCTCCTCATCAATGGAAAATACCAAATCAAAGGGGCTAGGAGGCAAATACCCATAGCACGACTCAAATGGAGATGTCCCAGAAGAACTGTGAACTGCCCTGTTAAAAGCAAACTGCAAATAGGGAAGACTCTCATCCCAAGTCTTTGGATGCTTGGCATTGTAACCCCTCAACATATGCACCATGGTCCTGTTTACCACTTATGTTTGGTCATCGGTTTGAGGATGAAAAGTCGTACTTCGCTTTAGTTGAGTATCCATTAATCCCCATAAAGAATCCCAGAAATGTCCAAGGAACCACTATCTCGGTCTGAAACAATCAAACTTGGCAACCCAAAATGCTTCCAAACAATTTCAAAGAATAGCTTAGCCGCCCCAGCTCCTGTGACAGTTTTCTTGCAAGGAATCAATATCACCATCTTACTAAAACGATCAACCACAACGAATAAGTAGTCATTCTCGGATTTGGCTCTTGGCAAACCACCTAAAAAGTCCATGAAAATATTTTCCCAAGGACGAGATAGAACCGGCAAAGGTAGATATAACCCTTTTTCCCATTAGACTTGCCATTCTTATGCTCATCCTTTTCGACATATGAACCATTAGACGTTCTCACATCTTGCTTTCCATCTCTTTTTGTTACACTCTTCAGATTCCTAAAAGAAACCTTGTCTCTTTGTTGCGAAGATTTGCTCGTGTCGTCTGTCTCGTCACCAGAACTTGTCTCGTCCACTTCACCATCTGAATCAGGAGTCTTTTTCATCAACGTTTCCTTCTGGTCGACTTTCTTTTCCAGTTTGATGAAACTGACCAGTTCCTTAAGAGTAGTACACATCGACGCCAACTGCTTTTCCAACGCATCAAGTCTATCTTTGTCTGTTCTTTCGTCACCCATCTTCTTTTCTCTTGTCTTCCTAGACTGCTCCCAAGACACTAGGACCTCGCCTAGTTTTTTGTACTCGGAACGAGTCAAGACCATACACGGAAAATCTCTAAGCTCTTGATACCAAACTTGATACAAATAACCAAGCAAGGTACTATTTGATCACGGAATAATCAAATAGCTATTAGACAAGAGACGGAAAGAACCAAAAACGTGAAGAAAATATCTTGTATTCAATATTGCGCTCAAGATACAAACTTATGAATCTCACTCTCGCAATATTTCTAGTTCATCTGGAGCCGTTCAGAAAACTTTGACGAAGTTACGATACAGTAGGTTCAACTTACTGTGGTCACAGATTTTGACATGATAAAACTTTCAACTTTAAAGTGGCATCGCAGAAGTTCTCCTCGACCCAAAAGTAAAGCATACATATGGCATTACAAGTTTTCAACATCCATGAAGGACGACATTTGGTAACAGCAACATGGGGGATCCAAAATCAAGGAAGTAGGTAACCTTTGCCGAGGTTAACCACGTCTTCCGATGATGAAAAATCTGTTATTAGGTGAAGACTAAACCACGAACATCGGCACACCTGCATAAGGCTGTGCATGATCATGTCATGTGTGAATACACTTATTTCACTCTGATAGGAGAAAAGTATCCCTCTATTTTTAGATCTAAACTAAACATCTCTATTTATAGACTAGAGTCTCTTAGAATCCTTATCTAACTAGAAAACTATTTCCCTAACTATGTAGAAATAAGTCTTCCCTGACCAAGTACTATTTCCCTAACTAAGTAGAAATAAGTTTTTCCCTGACCAGGTTGGAGAATGAATCCACCTAAGTTCCTGGAGAGGATGATATACGTATCAGAAGGTGAAAGCAAAAGAAAATAACCTTGAGAATGTTTTCTGTAAGCTGTGCAGGACCTCTCTATGAAAAATACGTGACTGTTGGTGCAGGTCTGTACCTGTGAACGTCAACTGTAGGGAGGATTGTCACTGCAGGGTTTCTGTTTTTAAGACATAGAAAAGTGGGTGTCCTATCAGAGTTATAAGGAAATTGATGCATTTTTTTAAGAAGCTGTGCTATACAAACCTAAGAGTGCCCATACAACAGTAAAAGAACAAAATTTTTGGATTAGTATATGCTATACATGATAATAGTTCATAATAGTAAATGAAAGGAACCTTAGATTGTCTACGTAACTTTGAATGACTCGAGCAAGCATTAACCAGACTTAATGAGGATTCATCGTATTGCATAAGTCTGACAAGACTGATCAGATAAATTGCAGCTACAATAGCCGACTTAAATGATGCAGTTTATAATACTAGAATGAAATTTTTATGACAAGAGATGTCTGTCTAGGTGATGGCTATCAACCTTCTACGTCTTATAGCGAATAAATCAAGACCAGAAGTTGTGATATGGCAGAGCAAATAGCTAGCAGGCAAGATCTCAAAATAGGAAAAGAGAACAAGCAATCAGCAATGTAGCACATAAACATATATCATGGGAAAATGTGAAGTAAATTAACACACAAATCAATAAAAGGCACAACTTGCTTACTTGGTAGAGTTAATGTAATTGAGAATCTGAAACCCTGCAGTATCTCCAACGTTTACAAATGGGAATATGCCTGAATCAAAAGGCACACTTTTCTCTTCCTCATCGATCAAAATCAACCCTTTGGCTTTAGCATCATCTACAACTAATTTCTTGATTTCTTGAAACAATTCGATCAACTGCAACACACACAACAATCTTTCCACCTACCTTTTTTGTAATGGATCAAGTGGCTACCGTTGCATCAGTTAATTCTCTTCATGATTCAAGTGACATGACCATTGGTTTGCAATTAACCACGAAACATTCATGTTCATGGAAAGATAATGGTTTGTGTATTTTGGAAGAGGATTTGAATGGAATGGAGGAATTCTATAACAAGCATATTGGCTCAATCGAGGATGGTATCATAGACAGAAGGAAAAGAAACAAAGATGAAGACGGCAATGAAGGTATGGAGATTCCCAAAGATTTAGTTGAAATTGTTAATCATATCAGGAAATGTGATAGCAATTTTGGGTTAGCTAAATTAATTATGATGAGAAGATTTCCCAAGTCAAGATAAGGAAGGTATTCCAAGTATTTATTTATTTGGGGAGGAAGAATGCAATTGCAAGCTAATCTGTCAAAAGAAGGTATGATGCAGTGGAAGATTTTGTCTGGATTTTCAACATCAATGGTTCAAATTCAAGGACGAATTCTTTCCAACCAAGGGAGTCTGATTCAGTTTCTGTCTTGCGGCTAGATCAGGGGTAAAAACACTTAAGAACGGAAGTTCTCAATGAAAACAAGCAATAGCAAAGAAATACTTGCTGTAGGATTAAAGTAAGATCAATATTTTGAGTTCTAGGGCATATCGTCCCAAAGAAACTCTATATATTTTCTATATATATAGGCAATAGCAAACTCTAACAAAACACGTAAGACTTAAAGAAAAATAATAAATTAAAACATAAAAAATAATAATCTCTAATTAATTTAGGACTTTCTGGAGACTCCCTTGGTTGGAAAGGATTAGTCCAAAAAGTCCAGAAACACTTGAAAGCGAAAGAAAAAAGATACTACCTCCACAAAATTCTTCTGACCACAGAAAAGAAAGCGAAGAGGAAAGAAATAAAAAATAAAAAGTAAACAAGGGAACACAATTCATACAAAAGCCAAGCAGTCCTATTAAAAAAACAGCTTTTACTGAAAACTCAAGACAAGTATAAATGTATTATACAACAAGGCAGACAAGTGTAGAAAATGATTTTCCTTGATCAATTCATTACAAGAATACATGTTATATAGCAGTAAGAGATTAAATGCAATTACTGCAAATCAGGAACTGATATGTAGTGATATGCATTTACAACAATATACAGCTAACAAAGAGATTAAATGCAATTACTGCAAATCAGGAACTGATATGCAGTGATATGCATTTACAACAATATACTGCTAATCTAAAATACTGATGCCAAGAGTATGGCTAGATTGCAGCCAAATACTAATTCTGTCTAACAAGGCATCCATAAATATAAAGCTAGGGAACAGCCTATACTGGAATCTAGACTACAGCAAACAACCTACACAAAGCCCAAGAATATTCAAAGCAAAGAGATCTGCAAACAATCAAACATAAAGCCCAATATGCATATCCACATCCCATAAACTTCAACAGCTCCACAAATACAAACCAAAAATCTTAGATTAGCAAGCTCATTCCTCTAAAATCTTCAATGCAGAAACAAACCAACATGACGCATTAGCAACAAACAGTCAATGTTCTCAAAGCAAGGCCATATTTCACCAAATAAACACAATACTAAATTAAAGCCACTAATTACAGGTCAAAAGAGTGAATATGTAAAGAGAGAATTTTTACCGAGCAGTGGACAAGATATCCACTGATAGAAGTAAAGCTTACCGAAGCAGCCAAATAAACCAAACACATCACACTAAAACAGCAATGACCATTATAGGGAACCTAATAAAGGTATGCAACCTGCAAGAATCGTAGAGGGAAACAAAAAGTGAGGTATCCTTGCAGTTGCCTAACACCTTGGTTACGAGGAACCTTCAGCCTTCCATAGTAGAGGCAATCTATCGAGGACAGGTAGAACATCTACTCAAAATAAGAATTTCAAGCAAACTCTCCTGAAGCCTACACCAAACTTTTCTTGTCTAGACAATATAAGGCCAGAGGTTCAGGCCAGATTGTAGGAAGCGGGCAAACCAATTAAATTAGTATGAGACCCATTAGTAGTGATCTCATGTGGAACAAATCCTCATTAAGTAATGGGTTTTTAAAGGGCCGGCGTACGGCCAAACGTCTCTCTGGCCTGATAACTAGAATCGCTCTCCCACACAGCTCTATAAGCAGGCCCCTTTAGCAAAACGTAATAAGGTCACTCATGTCACATCGCCATCATGTTGAAGGAACAATGAAAGAAATTTCTCAATTAGTCCCACAAGTTTCTTCTCAGCCCAAATTCCTATCTCATAAAGAAGAATAAATGCACATGAAAATCAATGATATTTTAACAATATATTACAATGGAAAACTGACTCTTGTTGTGTTTTTGGCTTGTTGATACAATCTAGAGAGTTAGAATTCAGTAAGGTAGATAAGGCAGGTAACATGGTAGATAAGGTTTGGAAGATTGACAAGAAGGCAAAGAGTACAATAGAGTTGTATCTTGCAGATCATGTACTGGGTTGTGTAGTGGCTGACGGAGGTGACAATATGAGCAGCAAAGAAACCTGGATTATCTTGAGAAGGTTTTTGCAGGTAAGTGTCATATTGGTGAGAATATAGTCAGCCACAAGACATTGACAAGTAAAGGTCATATTGGTGAGAATATGGACAGCAGCAAGACATTAGACAATGTCAAGGAGGCTGACGCATACCATGTCAAGAAGGTTGATGCAGACAAACTCTCATTGAAAGATGAGCTCTATAGTCTTCGGATGGAGGCATGGATTTACAGGAACATCTGAATAAGTTTCAGATCTGTGTTGCCAGTTTATCAAAGGTGGAAGTGCAATTTGAAGAAGAGGATAAAGCACTTATGCTGCTAACATCTTTACCAGCTACATACGAGAAGTTCATCACCACACTTGTTTCAAGTAAGGACTCTCTGAAGTATGATTTGATTACAGAAGCTATTCAATCTTATATTAAGACAAGTAGCGAGACCGAGAGTTCTCAAGGAGGCCTTCAAGTTAAAGATGAGGAAGCAGGTTAGTTGACGAGTAAGGAGGATAAATCTGGTGACAAGGGTACAACAAAATCCAAGAAAAAGTCTAAGCAAGGTTGCTTCAAATGTGGTGCCACAGATCACTTGAAAAGAAACTGCAAAGAAGAAGGATGGAAGCAGAGGTGACGGAAGGGAGTTCAAGCACAACCAATATAATCAGCAGGAAAGAAGATGATTGTGAACTTGTGGTAACGTCCAGCTCCAACGCTTCCACAGATTGGATTTTGGATACCGGTTGTACATTTCACATATGTGCAATCCGAGAATGGTTTGACATATTTGAGGATAGTAGCGAAGAAGTTTTCAGGGGAGATGACTCACCATGTAGGATCCTAGGTATTGGACCAGTGAAAATTAGAATGCATGACCAAGTTGTTAGAAAGTTGGAGAATGTAACATATATTCCTAAGTTAAGAAAGAACTTGATATCTTAGGTGAAAGCAAGGCAGAAGGTGTCGGTGTTTGCAAATTAGACTTCTTCAAGGATGGTACTCTTGGGAAGCAAAGCCGTCATTCAAGTTGGTAGATTGTGAGAACAAAAGCAAAGAATTGCTAGAACATATTCACTCAAAAGTATGGAGTGTGAAACAAGTAAGGTGTACGTTCCAGTACTATTACTTTTCTAGATGATTTTTCGAGGAAGATTTGGGCTTACTTTATGAAGGAGAAATCCGAGGATCTCTTCAAGGTCAAGGAAGGGAAAAGAAAAGTAGAAAATCTAACAAGCAAAAAATACAAGTATTTGAGAAGTAACGATGACAGTGAATTTAGGATGAAGAGCTTCTTACAATTTTACACTGATGGAATCACAAGATACATAATGGTGAAAAATAATCTCCAAGAAAACAGGCCTGCAACAAGGATGAAGAAAACTCCCATGGAGAGAGAAACAGGCATGCGGCTGCATGCATGATTAGCAGCACGTTTTGGAAAGAAGCAGTTAACCATGCGTGTTATCTAGTTAATCGGTCACCATCAAAGGTCTTAAACTTCAAGTGTGCAGAGGAGGTACGGTCTAAAGAACCAGCTGGCTATTCTAACTTATGAATGTTTGGTAGCAGTGTCAAGCTCATATTTCGAGCAAAGAGCAAACCAAACTTTCTGGTTATTGAGAGAGTTGAGGGCTGCAAGTTATGGAATATTGTCAGCAAGAAAAGAGTTCTAAGAAGATGTCATTAGTGATGTGAAGACCAAGTCATTTAGTGAAGTAAAGACAAGTGAGGTGAAGTTGAAGACTGATATTGATGTTATAGATGAAGCAACAGAAATTCCTCTATCTGAAGAGATCATGGAAGAGACTCCAGCTCAAGTGGAGCAAATTGAGAAGGTGGAGCATGATGAAGGGGTTATCGAGGAAGTCTTAGAGCGACAGCAACAGTCACTAATACAAGCTCAGGTGGAGCAATTAGCACTACGAACCTATGACTCAGTTTGTCAGTCGCAGGAGTTACGCAGAAGTATAGCATTCGGCGAAATATATACGGGAGATCCAAGTATGCACTGAGTTTCAGTCCAGGAGATCCAACCACGTATCAAGATGCTATAGCAAAATATATACGGGAAAGATGGATGGGAGCTATATTAGAACAGATGAAGTCCATACAAAAGGAGTCGGTTCCTATGCCCAAAGAAAGAAATCATAAATGTGTTTATAGGAAAAAGGAAGGAATGCATGATAAAGAAGCTATGAGATTCAATGTCAGGACCCACCCCGAGTTAAATCCCTTCAACTCGAAGTAAATCCTGCGGGGACCACCCCAAGGGAACTTCTTACCGAAACCCCCTTGAAATGGCCAACCCTTCCTACAATCCAACTCAGCACTTCCATGAGTATCTACAACAAACCCTAACTCATGAAGGCATCCTGCTCCCTAACCTACTTAATTAGCTATACTGGGCTAGTCAGAGCAGTCTACTAAGATGATTACCCTAAAGAATTGCGGCAGCAACAGATTGATCGACTATGCCTCGACTCTTGTACGCGCGCGACCTCCTCTCAAGAACCCTGCACCACTGGGCATTTGAAAACGAAGGGCCCAGGGGAGAAACATTAAAAACCGTTAGAGTGAGTGGACAAAAATCCAATATAAAAACTCTACTTTCCTTTAATGCTCTCCCTCTAGTTTCTCTAAGAAAATCCGCATGCAAGTAAATCATCAATGATGCCTTGGCTCAAACATAAATAATTTAAATGTGGGGTGTTAACCTCATCCACGAGAAAACCGACCTGCTCTTCCACGAGAGGGTCCATTGACCAGCTCATCGGAGAGGGTCCCATGACCTGCTCTATTCGGGAGGGTCTATTGACCAGCTACTACCGAAGAGGGTCCCGACCTGCTACTATTCGGGAGGGTCCATTGACCAGCTACTACCGAAGAGGGTCCCGACCTGCTACTATCCGGGAGGGTCTATTGACCAGCTCCACCGGAGAGGGTCCATGCTAGCATACAATCCTTTTCCTTTTCCCTTTTTAAAATTCCTTTAAAACCAGTAAAACCTGTAAAACCTCGTGGGAATATTAATAAATCGAAAACCCCTTTAAAACCATGAGCCAAGTTTCTCCTTTTAAAATCATCCCCCTCCATAATCCCAAAACGGTGATAATCAATAAAACCATACCCCGGGAAAATCCTTTAAAATCACGGGAAGGGTATGAACCTCTTTCCCGGTTTGCTTGCCTTTGAAAACCTTAAATCTCATTTTCCCAAATCACCGTAAAACATATAAATGGAGGAAATCATATATGCAGGAGAAATCAATTAAAGTATATGGCATGCAATTTAATTTAAAACAAAGGTCCACTCACAGTACTATTGCGACCTTCCCGCTCGGAAAGCTCCTCGAGCGAAACCCTCGAACTAACCGCGTAGTCGAGCCCGTCTCACGTTCAACCAGAGACTGTACAAACAAATCATCAAATTAGTCATTCCATAGTTGACTTGGTCTTTTCCTATTTTGACCAGGAATTCTTATTTGACCATGTGTTGACCAAGTTCCTTTCTTTTTAACAGCTTTTCAAACACTACACTAATTCCCGATTATCGACTTTCTTTAATAATTCACTTGACATTAGGTTCACCCATAATAATTTATGGAATTACTATTGACACTCATTCAACCACTTCACCAATACCTTAGATGTCCTTAAAATAATCCTTATACCTCATCCCGTAATAATCGATGGTCGGAATAATATTTAATTATCCGCCAATAATACTAAACTAGAAAATTCCAAAACCTAACCAAAACTCCTCCAAAAATTACCAAATTTTAACCATAGACTCCTCACAATATATACTAATTAATGGGCATGAAAACTGCCCAAAAAGTGGCGGCACCGCCGCCAGCTCCGCCGCCGACGGCGGCCGCCGGCAGAAATTCCGGCTAAAATTCCGGCGACCTCGGATTGCCACCAAATTTTACCAATAGCTTCGTCTCATCATTTGGGACAACTTTCTAGTTCAACTCAAAGGCCAATTCGGCCTCTAACTAGGTCAAAAACTCGATGAACAGTAGACCCCGAAAATTTACACTTCAAAACTTTAAATCCTCAATTCTTCCTACACACTTCGAATCAAGCTACCAAATTCTAGGGGATTGTAGTACACCTAAAACCCATCCTAAACATATAAAGAACTCAACAAATGGTGATCTAGAGAGGGAGAAATTCGATCCCGAAATTCTACTGTACACATGAAGAACAAGTCGGAATTTCTCCCGATTTACGGCGAGTTAGGTCGGAAAGCTTACCTAGAAATGAAGTAGACTCGAAGGCCGAGCTTTTGGGACCGGTGTGGAGGCCTGGGGTGGCCGGACGGCGGCGCGGTGGCGGCCGAAAGCTCCGGCAGCGTTTCCGTCGGGGAAGAGGAGAGAGAAGCCGGGTGAAAAATCTGATTTTTCACCCCGGTAACTCCTATATATAGCCGTTTTACCGCATAGTAACTTTATACTTTTGTTCATAACTTTCTCATACGAACTCCGATTTGAGCGTGCTACGTGTCCACGAACTCGTAACGACGCCCTCTACAACTTTCAAGAAGGAAGTTTTCCCAAATTCTTGACTTAACGAAAAGTCAACTTCACGATCATTGTACGGTTAAACGGTCACTTTAAATGGTAAAAGACCAAAGTAACCAACCGTAAAATAATTCTAGAATCGGGGTGTGACATTCAAAGCTCGGATATTGGCAAAGGAGTATTCGTAGAAAGAAGAGGTCGAGTATAAATAGAAGTCCTAAACCATGTTGTAGCACGAGCCCCTATTCAATATAAATAGGAGCTGCAGGGAGTTTTCTGAGGTGAAAACAAAGAGCAAAAAACTGGGAGCCAAGGGTGATAGAGAGATCTAGCAGGGAGTTGAGGTTTAGCATAGGGCGTTGTGGTAGATCCTTGAGTTTGAGATTGTGATTGAGGATCCTGTAGTGGTAGATCCTTGAGTTTGAGATTAAGATTGAGGATCCCGTAGTGGTAGATCCTGTAATGAAAGTTCATCATTGAAAAGAGATGTTATTGTTGGTGGAACCCAAGGTGGTTTCACAGATTTTATTGCAGTTATGAGACTCCCTTGTTTGCTCATAGTTATTGAGACAGAGTTTGTATTTGTCGTACGTGCTTGGTTGAGTATTAGCATGAATTACGACGGATCAGTGGTGTCTCCTCCTAGTGTGGGAAGTTGTGATGTGGCGTTGAGGTGATTGGTATTATCCTCCGCAATGTGAAAGAGACAATCGAGGAAGTGGATTGAGCGATGAGTATCGTATCCTTCCTATTGCTTTATAAAAGCTTGGCGTCGACGTTTGTGGTTACTCCGACGCGTGGTGAAGCTTCGGAAAATGTGTGTTGACCTTTTGAGGTCCTGAATTAAGAGTATGTGATGTGAACATGATAATATGTATATGTGCGGCCTTACCCTCGACTTTATATGTTGAATGAGGTAAGAGTGGTCTCAAGATGTTGCAAGTGTTGGGAGCAAGCAGCTTAAGACCTGTAAACCATTCCCGTTTTCTTGCAAGTACTTTGCGACTTGGTTTTGAAATTGTTCACGTACTCTTGTGACTTTGTGCTTTGTCAAGACATCAGTTTGTAAACGATTTTCCATGGCTGAGGAAATTTGATGCTATTGGAGCCATGTGAACCGTTAAGAATCGGTTCTGACCGAATGAGGTGTCAGGAGATGTTGTACGACCGAACCGGCAAAGATTAGATCGACGAACTCAAGTTTGTGCGTCACTTGGACTATTTGCATTTAGCGTATGCAACTTTATCAACTGTCTATGGGTGTAATTGGACATGATGTTTTCTACTTGAACTCTATGCATGAAATGCCTAAAGTGAGGAAAAGTGTAAAGCATTGTTTGATGACCAAGTGGTTGCTTCATGATTTGAACATACGGTCTAAGACAGGGAAGGAGGTGTACCATAATTTTGGTGGTAATTGTCGGTTTGTAGCCGAGGTAGTGGGTACCGGTTTTCCCCTACAATAATCATGTAGTTAAGTTTGACCGGTGTTCAGAGTATCGAAATCTTGGTCAGGTTTGAGTTTCTGAAATTCAATGACGGAAAAAGAACTTCACTTTAGTGAAAATTGTTAGCAGGCCACTAAAAAGTGAAAGTGTAAAGAGATGAGAAAGATTGTGGCCACATGACATTATCAACGAGTCTCAGTTCAACCAAGTGTTGGACTTCGAGGTGGAAATTACACTTAAGTCAATCGCTTCTTCAATAAGTGATCACGGGTAAGAAATTATGTTTTAGAGGTTTCTGATGCCTATGACTGATTCATAGATAAAGCGTTGTTCAGTTTGAGTTAGGAAACGCTGTGATCTATGACGGGCACGATAATGAGGGAAGTATCCATTAAAGAAGAGACCTGGTGAACATTTTACAACGTTAATGGCAGGAGTAGTATCCCTCTTGACAGGTGTGAAACCTAAATTCTATCTTAAGAAGAGCATCGTACGAGGTGCGACCTGACGACTTCAGAGACGAAGACGTACTGATCCTTTGATTAGGATGTGGTAGCTAAGACGTCTTCTAATCTTTTCGAATGTTTTATCAAGGCTGACCATTATCTTTCTGATGGAGCCTGACGGAAATACTCGCATGAGACGACTCATCGTCAAAGTGACATCAAAGAGTGGATTAGTGAAAGTATCTGCGAGTGTCTGTTCTGATTTTCGATGACGTGGATACTAAATTCGTGATATTGACTTCGAGGAAAAGTCTATCGTCGACATCATTATGAGTAATCTAAAAGTTAGAAGTATGACCACATGTTTGACTTGGCTCATCATTAGTGGTTCTTTGATGGTGAAGCATTGTTCGTGATTCATTGATCGTTCAAGCACGACGCTGTAAAGTAAGACGTGACCTTGTGTGTCATCACTTGTCAGTTGGAATTTGTGCATCCTCTCCTAGAGTAAGGCTTTGATAAAGTCATCTTGGCGCGAAGACTTTGTGACACTATGCGTTAGCGGATGTGACAGCTTGTTATGATCGTATCTTGTCTTAGCGATCAAGACGAGGAAGGAACAAGTTCTAGTTTGTTACTTGGCTATAGAACATGCAAGATTGACGATCGAATCGACGATCGACCGATATGTAGAAAAACAGGATTTGCCGGTTCAGGCGCTAATTAATTTAAAAGCTATGTGTGGCTTGATCCCTGAGTACAGGGTACGTAGGCAGCCTGACCGGGATTTGGGTGCAGTCACAAATAATATTTAGACCATAGGTCCTCTAAAGTAATTAGTTTGAAATCTAAATGCGAAAATCAGGATAACCTCTGGTTATGAGGTCTATTCCGGTATCGTTTGGACTGTTGAAAAATGGTTTGGAAAAATAGTTATCCCTTCTCAAGGGGGATTACAGATAAATCTCTCTTGAGATGGGTCTCGCACGTCCTATCTTGAGATGAGAGAACTGATTGGTCAGGGACCCGATCTGATACCATATTGAACTGGAACAAGCGTGGCTCGTGGTTTATCATTGTATCGATACTGTCTCAACTTAACCACCTTTAAGGTGCTAGGTTTTAACAACAAAAGGTCCCGGTATAATTGGTTACGATTCATCCACTTATAAGTTATATTTATTTGTCTCTTTTTTAATGTGAATTCTATTATTCTCCAATATTTCCAACACCATACTTCTTCATATCAACAAGCAACTTGTGAATGAAGAGACTTATGATGGTAGAATTTAAACCCAGTCCTCTTGTCCAAAAAATCCCACGCAAAATTTAAGTGGTTTGAGTCTAATAATGCTCAAGAAGGGAAAATGTTTTGGCGCTTCATTTCATATGTTATATTCAGCCCCATGTTCAATTGTTCACCATGCCTTCCTAAATACACACAGTTTCTAAAACCTTTGTTTCGCTAATCGCTGAGTTCTATAAGGGACTACCGGTAACAAACTACATGTCTCCTCTTCAGTATGATTTCTCACAAGATGCCGTAGCAAGTCAACTGCTCTATGATTCATGTTCCCAGAGACCAATATATGTACCATCCGACATGCAGCCCAAACCGTACGCTCTGATCCGGTGGAACATTCTGACCACCCTTAGCATCCAAACTCTTCTCAAACAAATAGTTCAAAACCTCTACTATATTGAACTGATTCCGATAGATATTTTACCCATTTTGACAACATCTCATTCCTATTAGCTCTTATCAGCAATATAAAATCTAAAAACTAATCCTTCACAGCTCTTATGAGCAATATAAAGTCTAAAACTCTAATCCTTCACACTCGCCTCTCTCATTCTCTCTAATCTCGCATCTCTCCTTCTCTCTACTCTAGCCTCCCTCAACTGAGTCGAGTGACTCAACTCTGGTCTCTCTCGCCTCTCTCAATCTCTTAATCTATTACTCTCTCAGTTTCTCGTCCATGGATTCGTCTTACTCATGCAAACACACCAGAGAGGTAGAGACAGAAACTGAAAGCCGTGAGCCTTCTCATCCTGATCTCGAATGCAATTCGGATTTGGAAGATGTTGATTCTGGTTCCAATTCAGATTGTCAAATTACTGAGGCACCTAAGACCGATGTCATCCCTACACCCGCACCCTCTTCTGCAACAACTTTCTCTACTATGACTTCCCTGCCACCAAAACCCCAAAAGAGATATAAAAAGGGGTTGTTAAGTGATATTGTAATTGAGAATTTAAGATTTAGTCATTATGGTTTTGAAATTTTAAAGAACAGGTAAGTAACAAAACAAGTTTGCTAAAAAAACCTGTTGTCTACGATGGTTAGAAGTTGATGAACTTTGTTATTAATTAAGCCCAAAAACCTGAAAAAACCGGTATGGCCCGATCCATACCCGAGATTGTCAAGTTAGCCTAAAAAATGATTGACCCAAACCGACCCGAGAATATTAAGCTGGTGTTCGGGTTTTATTTTTTCTGACCCGACCCAAACACAACCCTGGATGTGAAGTATAGCATTACAAATTAAATATCAATTTGTAGTGCTATTGCACGGTGGATGTTAAGTATAGCATTACAAATTGAATATCAATCTTACGAAAACATTACAAATAAAATTGATATGTAAATGCAAATAAAATTGATGAATTTGCTGAGACTACCTGAAGAAAAAATAAATAATAATTAAGATGACACTTGAAACTCAGTGTGACTAATATGGACAGAAATATCGATCAACCAGAAAAATTAAAAAAAATCCAGAGCCAAGAAATAGTCAAAGGAACTAAGAACAAACCCTTTCCTTCCTATATATTATCAGCAAATTCAAACATGTGGAGGTTAATGTACATGAGATCAACTTACAACTTCCCGTTCCTAAACACATACTTGAGATGTACAACATTGGTCCAAAAGAATGATTGGCTAAATATTAGAACCGGCCATTTCCGTATTAGAACTGGCCATTTCCGACTACCACGCCAAACCCACCACTATCATCTACAAACCACCAGCACGGAAAATCTTAGTATCTTCCCCCCCCTTCAGCTACAGTTAAGAGCAAGTATACAACCACCACAAAAATTCACAATTCACCTTCAAGTTCCATAAACCCATTAACTTCAAAAAGTTGGCATCCATTTGTCTCTGACCGAGAATCCATGTTTAAACTGTCGAAGGCTGCTTCCAATACCAGAAATTTCACGTTTACACTAGATAAGTATGCAACATTATATTACTCTAACATCTGCAGGTACAGATAATATTCTGGAATGGTCGAGTTATTTCACACGAAAGTCATTCCTGAATACTGTGAGGTTTTGGGTGAACTTGTCCCTGTTCTTTGAATCCAAGCTCCTAGTAACATCTGCCATTAGTTTGTCAAAACACAGGGAAAGCCGTTGGTGATGATCCGCTGGCTGCAACAATTTCATAGTATTAAATGATGACAAAATATAGATTACTTGTTCCCTTGGATAATTTGAACAGTCAAAAGACTAGGTACTAACCTGTGAAGCCATGATCCGAACTTTCAAATCAGAGAATATCTGCAAGTCAGGCCATCTTTCAGTAAATTAAAAAGTTACAAAGAAAATACCAGCTGGCTTCTTCCCTAATTACTATAACTGGTACCTCTCAATGAGGTCAACAGACATAAAGCATTTATTCAACGGATGCAGATATGACTTCTCAGTGAAACAGAAAGGAACAGCATCCATGAAAAGGCCATGGAGGCTCAATAATATATAAAATGTTAAACAATGTTGAGGACAACAAACAAACCACATCCGCTATCAATATAAACCTGGAGCATATTAGAGAGAGATCCAGTTCCCAGTGTAATATTTAACAGGGATTGAAAAGGAAATTTCCTGTATTGGCAGAGTACGGAACTGTATCTTCCTTTAAAAATATAAAACATAGTACTTGCAATATATTTCTAAGCTTCCTGGTAACTGATTAGTAAATCAGAAGATGATAGAACAGAAAACTTATTTTGAAGAAGCATTTGAAAGAGGACTTGCCCCCATGTATCTGTGTACGTGCATGGTCTTGAACAAGGAAAATTATGAAGCTGAAAGCCTTCATACAAAAAGAGAATTATCACCTGTTCACTAATTAGAATTAAGCTCAGCATTGGTCTGCTAAGACTCCACTGGTTGCCACAGTCCTCAAATAAAACAATCTCAAACAGAGTCTTCAGTATCTGTTCATATGAAAAAACTCAGATTATTGATATACCATTCCAAAATTCAATGTAATAAATAGACACGATCAAGTGGTCAAAATATGACAACAGTAGGCATGTTAAATTCACCTTGTATGCAAGAGGGGGGTGTCGGGGTTTACAGGTGACATGACTCATACAAGGATACAGAGCAAACAATAATAGTTATTATTGATCACAGCACAGCTAATCATACTTTTTTTAACAAGGCTAATATTGATATTTGTTTATAGCAACAGAGCACGTCCTATTAACAAAAAGTATGGAAGTACAAAGCAAGTGGACCAGCACTCCAACAGTGTACGCCCTCGATATAAACCAGAAACTCGATAAAAACAGCACTTAGAGAAAGAAAAATAAAATAAAAGCAACCACATCCAGACAGCACATACAAACAGGAAAGAATTTGAAAAAAAATCAAATCAGACATGATAAAAAATAAAATAATAATCAATAAATTTTAAATATTTTGAGAAAAAAAATTAACTTAGTTGAATTTTAATGAATAATATCAACTAACATAATGCAGATAACCATACATAGTTCACACGAATAATTAATCTAATGAAGAACGAACATGGTTCCCTGAAATTACTGATCAAGAATAACTAGCCAACCAGAGGGAATAAAAAACACACACACACCATTAATAAGACAAGATTGAAAGAAAACTGTACTGCAGCACAGCATCCTGACTTACTTCTGGAAACAAATTGGGGCAGTCTGCAATGTGACGAGCAAGATTTACTGCAGTAGGTAATGTAGGTGCCTCGCCCATGGTAATGTTGTTAAAATAAAAGGCAGCCAAATTATCAACAGCAGACGCACACTGGAGCACAAGGTAAACCATGGGCTTCAGAAGACGATAATGGAAGCTATGCAGTAGATGAAACAATAATATTTGGCATTGATTATGGAATCAGGCCAATCAACTAATATGCTTCAAACATTTATGTCCAGACTCACATTTAGAGTTTAAATAATGATTTGTTTCGTAAGACATATTCACACAAAGTTAATCAGCAGAAATCACAAATTTTTCAACTGCTTTTGACACATGTGATGAAACTTATCGTTCATAAATCCAACCATCCCATAAATAGAGACTTATTTTCCTTGTAACAAGTTGGCTGGATGGGGGGAGTCAGCATTTCTCACTGAACACCAGTTCCATTTTAGCTGTTGCTACAGGAAGGCAACAGTTATAATCTAATAAAACTGGTAGAATGATGACCCAGGGATTTGGGGTGGGGGATTGTGCCGTACAGGATAGTTCTTTTACATCTACATGCCTATAAAACATCACAATTTCCAATACATACCAAAATTTGTTGCACCCAAACTAATTAGAGGCATGTGCGTAAAAACTAGAATAGGGCTTCTCAAATAGACATGTAGTTGCCATAATTTCATAACACATACCTGTGATGAGATACTTGTATCTAGACCCTTGAGGCCAGATTCAAGAGATCCGACAATATGCATAAAAGTACTGGTATCCAGATTCAGTAAGTAAACTATGTGGCTGTTGAATAAGATCTCTATAAACGCAAAGTAGGATCTTGTCAGCTGCACAAAGTGAGAATTCAAAATATGAATATAATGTTCCCCCTTGCAGAGTTTACACCATATGAAAACCTCAAGACAAGATAAATCTTAAAGAGCTTGTTATGTCAGCAATTTTGTGCGCTCGACAAGCACAATACTTTTATAGTATCAAAAAGCATTAATTTCATAAATTCAACATGTTCAGCTAATGTGTTGTGATATCGGCCTATAAGTATATCAAGAAACCACAAACGTGCACAGCAAGCCAAAAGAAACAGATCACAGAGAAATGGTTCAGCAAACTTTGCCTACGTCCACTGACATAAAACAATCTTCCACTATATTAATAATGGGTACACAAGAAAAAATAAGAAAACAAGGACTCTCTTCTATTCCTATCTCTCCTTTCTGCCCTCTCTCACCCTCTAACCGAGAATGAAACACACTTGCTCTTTTGTCACTATGATACAAACCCTAGACCTGAACCGCTCCATATAAAGCCATAAGGATATCAGATATCTTCACCAAATAGGAAATTATATTCCTATTAGCGGTATGCAACAATCTTCTCTGTAATCAACAAAGATTACAGGTATACCATCATCAATAAGGATATCCTTTCCTTATTGGAACAACATACTCTAAGACAAAATATCTTAGGAAAACCACATTGGTCTGGAAAACCCAACATAATGAGTAGGCTAAATTTTGAACTTCATATATTACATATGCTACTTCCCAAAGGTCACAGACACAACGTCAGAAAAATTATATTCTATCCCACTTTAAAACTAGGATAAATGACACCCATGGGGTTAACCTAATTAAATGGCTTTTGTACTGATAAAATATAGCCAAATGTAGTTAGATCAAATGGCTTTTGGACAAATGTAGTTAGATCAAGCCAGATAAAATATTACTGATTCAGACTTCAGGGAACTTCCAGCAAGAGATTAACAGCCTGGCTGTTTTTTTAAATACTGAAGCACACCATAAAGAATTAAACACGTCAACAATGTAGATTAATATTAGGCTATATTATTATTACATCTCAAACAGCCACCAAATTTCACTGAAGTTTGTTGAATATTTTTTTAATCCAATTTCCAGATTAGGTGCAGTGAAAATTCAACAATGTGGTCAAAGGATGTACCATAGAGGAATCATGTGTCAGTGTGTCCGAATGGTAGAAACACAATCTTTTGGATGAGTATCCCTTTGGACAATAGTAAGTTCATCTTTTCTAAATTCCAAGCCACTCAATTCCCATAGTATCACATTACTGTCTAGCTCATAAATAAATAATAAATAAATAAAACACACCCGAAAATAGAATTATTTAGCTCCTAACAAAACAAGCAGTCGATGTAGATCATATGATTCTACCAAAAAGAAAAGGAATATAACAAGTAATATAAACGATTGATTCACAAAGAAGAATTGGAACAAAGGTTCATGTACCTTCCGGAATGCCAATATATCGGCCAAAGGAATTGATAATGCCAACTTTAGTGCAATATCAAATGCATCAGCAAGTGCTCTATCACCATATAGCTCAAACACCCCAAAGTTGACATAGTTTCCAGCAAGTGCTGTGTTGAATGTCAGCAACATACTAAGTTAGATTACATTTTAAATAGACTATTTATGTATTCTGTGAAAATTCAATCAAGAAATCATGGACTCAGCAACTACCGAAAAGCAACATTAAACTGAATATACTGCAACATTAGAAGACCAACCCATATTCTGTTTAAAGTCTCAAACAAAGTATTAAAGAAAAGAGGACAACAAAATGCATGATCTTCACCGCTGCTGGTTCTAGCCACAACTAGCGACCTAGAAAAACTATTATTAACGTTATTCCAGAACATTCCCATCTAAGTCACAATTTTAGACCCTTGTCAGTAGCTTGTTCTCTTAATTTGATGATTGCCTGGGACTTAGATATCTAACTATTTCCAGATCACAATTACACCACTAAGCAAAGAAGATGAAAAGGCATATCCAATAAAAAGAGAGGACTCAAACAAAATTAGCCAAAGGTTGAAAGCTTCAAAGACTACACATACAACATGCAACGTAAACAGCACAATAGTTATTTAACTTGTAAAAGCAACTTGTTATTGGGAAAGAACAAAATTAAAAACAAACAAACAAAACATGATCATGTCTCACCTCTCGTTAGAATAGTTAAAGAAATCCATATTCCCTTGTATTTGAAAGCATATATATCAGCAACGTTTGGAAGAGACAAAATCCTTGACCCATAAGCAACAATCAGTTTACTGACTTCTCGGAAAAGAAGTATGCCATTAGGAGAAGATGAGTCAAAAGTCAAGCGTTGGGCTTTGTTCAGTACAAACTCAGCCATGAATTTCAACAACGGGGTAGTAACCTGCATCATGAAGTAGCAAGAACTTAAAAAAAAGAGGTACATCGTGACCTTGGAAAAAAGTAAAGGGACAAAACTTAGCGGGGCCATAATTTCTAAAGAGAAAAGAAATAAAGACAATAGTAAAGGTCGAAACTCCTGCTGTGTGTGTGAGAGAGGATGAGAGGGAGGGGGCTTTGCTCCTTGTGTCAAGAGAATCAAAATAATTGTAGTACTATATAGCTCTGCCTAATGAACAAAAGCTGAACTCACTATAAAAAATCTATTCTCTTTTTCTTTTCTTCTGGAGCCAAACAAAGTCCAACGAATGTTACCCCAACATTCTTCAGAAACAAATAAAATTATACCTCTGGTGTGTCAGACCAGTGCAAGATGCCTTTCAAAAGAAGTGGCATGTGTGCAGGATACAGCCAAGCAAAAAGAAGCCCAAACGTTCTGCGACTGAAGATATTGAAACAGAAGAATGTAAGAGAAATTAGTCAGGAATTCAAACATAAGTTCAGAAAATGCAACAATAATTTACCTATTTGTGGCCATAGCTATTCCTCGAAGATCCCTCATCAGCCCGATTAGTGCATACTTTACATTATCCGTGCGAAACATTGCATCCGGAGTTGATTCCAGATTGATAAAAACCTATATTACATATCAAGCATATGTTAAATATACAGCATGAGCTTCTCAGTATATAAATTTATACATATATCAGTAACTAAAATAAACTGTAAAATACAAATTCTTTTCTTCAAAAAAGGCAAACAACTATGACGAATACACCAAGACCAATGAAAGAATTCTGTATTTTATCGGACATAAAAATCCCGTGGGATTGCTTAAATTTCCGACAGTTTTGAGGAATTATTTTCTTTGTCCACAGAGGTGGTAGTTTTGCAAAATTTAAATCAGTACTGAATTCGTCATGTTTCCAATCAAGAAAGTACACATAGATGTTACCATAGATTCCATAATATAAAAGACAAAAGAGCGCCAAAATCTTGTTCAGATATCTATAATCTTGTTCTAGATATCTATATCTAGAACCAAACTTGACGGTATAAATTCTGAAGAATGCAGATACACTTTATATATATAGAGGTAGAGAGAGAGATAAAGATAAAGAGAGAGAGAGAGGAGCATACTTGCAAAAGTGGATCCATCGAAGATTTAAACTTCACAGGGCTGTCTTCCATGAATATTAGCCAACCAATTGTATAATAGAAAGTTGTTCTACTACGAGAACATCTATATTCTTCTAAAAAGGGGAAATGCTCCCTCTGAAAGAGACAGGAAAGAAAAGAAAATTCAGGCAATGTATTGAAGACTGTAAATGGAAAAGTTAAGTAATTGCAGACTGAGATTTACAGTATGATTAGACACTATAAATTTAACAGTATCCAACTTCAAAAGCAGCTTGCCAGTCATGAATCTGCAACCAAATAAATAGCACATTAACCAAAATACAGAAATTTTATTTCCTAAAGCAACAAGTGGCTCCAGTCCTCTAAACCAAATGCAGAAGTAATGAAACTAACCCAGATGCCAGCTCGAAGAACAAACTCAAGGTGTGACCAATGACCTCCTCACTCTGATATGGAGACAAGAATTAAATTGCCAACCATAATCCTTATATTTCTTATAAACAACTCTGGATAGAGATCAAACCTCAGTGTAACATTTCAGGTTTGCAGCAATCTTTCCAACAATCACATTCAACATTAAAAGATGATCATGTAGCCCAAGAAGTTCAGAAAGGCGCGCATACAACTGCTGCAACACATAAGACGAGCATCAACCTATGGTTGACAAAAATTTGGGGAAATACAAAGAGAGCTACTTACCTTTGAAGAATGCATAGCCTGATCGCCAACATAAGACTTCTGGAAATGTTGGAAAAACGTAAGAATTGCACGGTCAAGTCTTTGCTTGCTTAATTCACCATATCTCTGCCACATACCAAGAATTTCAATAGATGTAAACTGACTCAAATATGGCATGTTAAATATCAAAATCTGAATTGATTCACTAAAAGCCAGTAAACTTGTCCGATGGTTGTACTGACTCTTGTATTTAGATAAATGAGGGAAATATGGATGACAAGTTTTCCGACTTTCTCTTCATAAGTGGACTACTAATGCACCTCTAAGTTAGAGCTATACCATGCAACGTTAAATACTTGGCCAAGAACTCTTTATTTTCTACTGTTTTGAGAAAGGACTTCTGATCTGATACCATCAAGTCAAAACCTCATTATGTATACGAAAACATGTAACAAGAGTCTTTCCTGAAGCTATACCTGGCTGTGTACCCCACTGTCGGTAACATTAATCAATTGCAAGATACGAGCTGAAAGTTCTGCATCATATAGTTCTAGTGACTCCGCACTGCATGGCAGAAATTTAATACAATAAGATTCTGCACAGTATCAATTCCAAAAACTGGGTGGGAAAGAAACAAGAGAGAATGATTTAGATGTATTTCTTTACCTGCACCCAGTACATTGTTTTATCTTAAGAATAGCAGCCACAATATGAACAATCCAAGCAAGTTTGGCTTCAATAACAGAGAGGTCGCTGATTTCACTGGGCTGCATGCGAGCTCTTTCCTATTTCAAATCAGAAGTCACAAACAAAAACATGAAGCCACAAATTCTTCACTTTCAAATTCCATAAAGTATATTCGTTACGTATGACCATACCGTGTATACTTGTAAAATGGGTTCCACTGTGTTTATTATAAATAAACTACTGCTCTCATACTGCAATCCAAAGAGAGAAGGTCAAACAACAACGTCAGAATCAGTATATGAATTAAACTGCAAAGCTATGAGCAATAGTTTTCACTTAAGGAATAACCAAATCATACTTTCATTATAATTGTAAAGAAAAATAAATAATAAATAAAAAAATAAACTATCACATATCATGTGTAGAGGATGAACCTGGAATCTGCAAAGGTATGGGAAGCAATCCAACTGATCCTGAAGAAGTTCAACATTGTCTAGTGGGTTTTCAGAAAGATCATCAGGAGATCCATCCTTCAAAACAGTAATGTAGTGAATAGAGAATCCGGTTAGCTTCAACTGACAGTAACTACAGTATTGACAAGAGAAACATTTGATGCTATACCTGAACAGAGTTAAATCTGGATGTAATGAAACCTTCAGCAATCTTAGGCACAAATTCTTCAAGTAAGCTGGGTGCTTCACCTTTCAAGTATGGTACAGATGTCACCAATCTAGACCAGAGTCCTAAAAGGTAATATACACTGCTGCTGGCCCACTGAAAGAGAGACAAAAACTTTTGAGTAAATCCAGTTGCAACCCAGACATTCCAGCTTCCAGTCAGTAACATAGTTACCATGTAGCATAGATGAGTAGTGCTAAGACAGGTGCCAAAAGTGACTTGAAAAGAAAGAATAAAGATTTGGATAGTAGAGACCAGTGTTCTAAAAAAAGGCGCCCAGGGCCGCCTAGGCAACGCCTAGGCGCTGGGCGGCAGGGCACCGTTTCGATTTTTCCCGAATCGGCCAAGCTAGGCGCTGACGTGAAAATCAGCCGCCTAGGCAGGCTGGGGGGCGACTAGACGGCCGGATTAGTTTTTTTTTAATTATGAAATACATAAAAGCCTATCTAAAAATGAGTAAAATCAAACACAAAAAACACAATATTATACTCTAAAGTCTAAACAAAGGATACACTATTGTATTTTTATTATTTCTAAGAACATTTTTATTTTATTATGTATATTTTTGAAGTATTTTTGCTATTTTAGAACATAAGTGTTTTTTATAAATTTTATTTATATAATTATATTTATTAAATAAATAATAATAATAGGTAAAATATAAAGGAGCTAGGCACTGGCTGTCCGCCCTGGTAGCGCCTAGCGTTTTTTAGAACCTTGGTAGAGACTTGGATGGATTAAGAGAGAGATATTAGAATATTCAGATATAGAACACTATACAACACAGACTACTAGATGCACCTAATGATAGGAATACTGATTTCAATAGAAAAGGTTCAAGATTGAGAGGCTAAGCACACAGATGAAAGGAATGCATCTCTAAATTAAGAACCTAATGAATACAGTATATAAAACAATTGAAATTCAGAGAGTAACCCCAAACGAAAAAATAATAAAAATACTGATTTTTTAATGCATGTGGTGGTTACAGCTAACAGCTTGATATGCAACATTATTATGGTGATGGCTAAGAAAGGGTTATGAAAGCCAGTCAACCTTCCAGGACTGCAAAGACTTCAGCGTGAACTCTGCTACTAATCGGATCCAGTCACTATAACCTTCCACATTCACAAGCTCTGACAGCTGCACAAGAGTTAAATATGAACAAACATAAGCAGTAAAGTTAATCCAAACAGCATCGCATACAATAAGGTTAAATTGTAGGCACCCAATAGCTATAAGTTAAAATGTCAAGCAGTCTCATATAATAACAGATTCACATACTCCCTAAATTGGCTAGAAAAGAAATCTGAAAACCTAATTTCACTTTTCCAATGTATAAATATCACTAGAGCAATAAATAAAAATGTAATAAGAGTCATCAATCACAGATGAGTGATAACATCATTTATCATAAAGAAAACAAAAAAGAAATAGCAATTTATGTCAACGGAAATAACAATTTAAAGGATAAAAGAAGAGATACACCACAATATCAATACGATTATTTTATTTTTTTAATGATAACATGAACAAAGAAAGACAAAGAGCAGAACTACAAAATAGAGGCTAATAAGTGATAACCAACAGCAACAGGACTAGGATAGAACACAAACTACATACAAGGTCAAGGACCCTAATATAGCAACCTTCCAATCTAAAGTAATAGAGGCTGTAATCTTTGAAAACTGTTGAAACAAAAGCCCAGACAGCTGCCCAGTATCATCCACCCCCACTTGATGATCCCTTCTATTTCTTTCCATCAAGCACCCACATGACAGCAAGAACTCTAAGCCGCAAATAAATTTATCTTTCATCTTTTCAAAACCACAAAATGATGGCAGAAGAGAGCAGGAGTTCTAAAGAAGAAAAGAACCTTCCACAACAGGTTTATTAGCAGTCGTGCGATAGATGTGTATATGCACTCAACCAGTTCTTTATTATGTTGGATTTTCGGTACTTCTTTAAATGTAAATAACTTATCCAGTCACTTATTCTTTGGGTTGCGTATAAAGTAAGAATACCTGATAGTTAACTCTGAAACGTCCAAGAAGACGGCAATACTCATGGTAATTGTCATGATCAGCAAGACCTGGAAACCCAGTCCGAAGAATTCGTCAACTTAATCCCACAGAACAAAAGACAGTAAAGAATAAAAATATTGATTTGTCTTATCAAATATATGGCCAGATGACTTCAGTAAAGAATGCATATATGAAATAAATGAAAATCAGAATATAGTCTTGTAAACTAGAATGTGTACAGATACTAAACAAGAACTATATCAGAGCCAACCAATAGACCACAGGAGCTATAACTTGGCATATAAATATTTATCCCACAATTTTGATTTTCATAGAGAAAAGGCAATTCCCACCATATATACACAAATATTCCACCCACACATTCAGGCACACATAACGTATTATTTTCTACTGAGAAACACTTGAATAGATACAAATATGTCCATAATTTCACATGCTACTAAAAAAGAACTAAGGGCCGAACAATAAAAAAATTGTTCTTGGGCACGGAACATATTGTTTCCTAATCAGCAACACTAGTATAACATATTTGATAAAACGCGAAACAAAAACAATACAGAATATGAAGAGAAAATAGGACAGGCAACAGTACCTTGCCCTGTTTGTAGGATTTCTTTGGTTCCTGTCATCAAATGAGCCAGAAACTTCGAACGAGCAGCATCGTTTGTAAACAAAGATCGTCTAACAGAAGCCAGTCGCACCAAGCACTCAAGTGCCTAAGTAAAAAAAATATATTGTGAAATTCCAAATGAAAGAGAGTAACATGACCCCACATCAAACGAGGGAGAAGAGACATGTTACTTCAATAATAAGGAATACAACTAGTTTGAACTAATTGCTTTTGCATATTCAAAATGCTTTAGCTCACTGGAGACTACACCTCTATGGAATAGGGGACCTTTACAATTCTTAATGTGAACTGCGTGATACCAGAAAATTATGTGACAATTTTGACCGAAGGTTCAGTAGTTTTAGGTCTGAAGGGATTTGTTATCAGGGATGTGCCACCATGACAGTGTTTTGGGTTATCTGGATAGAAAGGAACTAAAAGCAATAATTATGGATCATACGACGCCCAAGGAATCTGTGTCATTGTGGATCATATGACGCCCAAAGAGGTCCTCAAAAAACCCTTCTCCCCTAGCTGATCCAACTCTCCATACCTTACCCAAAACTTGCTGGAAATTACCCATTTTGAATTCATATATATCCTCATCTGTGGATCATATAGCTTTTCACAGCTCAGGAATCATGTTTTTTACATGAATAACTTCCACGTTCTCTATAGATGTGTATATATTGTAAACCTCAATCTCTTAGAAATACAATAAACATAACACATCATTTTTTTGCCTTTCCTAAAAGTATCTTGGCATGCAAGAAGGAACCAGCAAATGTGAAATTCCTTTGCATGTCTTTTCCTTGAACCATAACCAACCAGGTCAACTAGTTCATACATGGAACGGAATCCCCACCACAAAACAAAAATCTGCTGTGAAGGGATTAAACTGCCTCTGCAGTTTCTCTAAAAAATCACTTGCTCGCATAAATTCAATAAAGATGAAAGGACTAGCCAGAAAGAATGCAAACGCCATGCATCATTACGGTAAGACAAAACAATGAACTTAGTAACAGTGAGAAGAACATCAAAAGACATCAAGATGACCACAAATAAAGCTAAAAACCGAACCAATGGAACTTAGCGCATCTAATGGTCTCACTAAGTCTGTGAACAAAGAGGCTAAACCAAAACATGAGAACATTCACTTCTATCCATACTCAATGTCATAGAAATACTGAGAAAGGAGGGCAAAACATCCTATGGTTCTAGGCTTCTAGCAATCTAGCCGCTTTCTATATTCAAAATATCTGATTCATGATCATTGATAAGAAGTAGAAATTTCTTGACAATAACAGTAAGTTTTATCAAGACTCGAGTAAATTAAAGCCATTCATAAGAATTTTATGTCAAATGTTGGTTTAATTACTTGATAAAATGTTGGACCAGATTTGGCAAATAAGTACTTTTCCCTTAGTCATCCAATTTATCAATACTTTCACGAGATCATTAACAATTACTAGACAAAACAAAAATTTAAAGCTTGCAAATGTGAAAATCCTTTGACTAAGAACAAATATACTGACCTCCTTTGACAGAGGGGCCTTTGTAATGGCATAGTAATCGAAGAAGACTTGAAGTGTTGAAGGATCCTCCAAAGCAGACCTCCAAGAAGTTGGGATCTGTGAAACTACCAATAACATCAGTATTCCATGACCGACAACCATCAGTATTCCATGACCGACAACAGAAGGGGACTCCATGACTTCTAAATTGTTAATAATGTATTGCAAAGGAGAAAGTACCTGAACAGTTCCAAATTCTTCTGAACTTTCATCAATGGATGTCCCAACAAAATCAAAAGATAAGCATTTCAGAGAAAGAGAAAGAGCCAACTCTCGCAATCGACTTTCAACTGTGCACCATAATGAAAACCAGTTAACATAGAAGTTGAAAGATCAGAAAGTAAGAAGTTAGAAGAAAACAGTGTAATGAAAGAACGCCTGAATAATACCATTGTTTTCCAGTTGACGCAATGAAGTTAAAGAAATTTGAAATATTTGGAAAAGAGACTGATCCCTGAAGTTGCAGGCAACCCTTCGATGATGCGTTGAAGACAACCCAGGATTAGGCTGAGAAATTGCCAGTTTATAGACATACATGAGAATGTTACGCAATACAAATCTAATAATGAAATTTATTAACCTTGAATGTAAATGCTATTGGCACAAAGAAAACAAAAGTACAAGTTATTATTTACAAAAATTAGTTATTGATTTTAGATCAATAGTGAATCTGAACCAAAATAAGAATATGCCAATAAGTGTTCAACTAAATGACAAACTATGACGGCTGAAGCTCTTCCCATCCATGTTCATTCACAAAAATGTTAAAGATTAGATCTGAACAAAAGAAAAAATGATAAGATTAGTTCTAACACTGCATTTTGATAAGATAATTAAAATTCTTGATAAATTTTGAAATGATGGAATAAACAACTCCATCAGTTAAAATTCCATCAATTGTCTATTGTCTGGTTGTATACATTTGGAATTTGGGATGTGTACTAAATCAAGAAAGTTAAAGCATACTAAAATATTAGAAAAGGAAAACCCTAGTTTTGGAAACAAATAAAGTAATAGAAAGAAACATTTGGAAGGACATTCAAAGTGACACTAATTTCGATGGAAATTGATATGAGGAATTTGGAAAATCAACTCATTCTTTGTTTTTTCCCACAGATAATTTCATTATTTCCAGAATGCCAAACAAGGTAATTTAAATTTAGAAATTCCACCTTTTCATTTAAATTCACTCTTTATTTCCTTCATCCAAACACAACGTAAAACTTTCCAACAAGAAACTCCATACATAAGTAAGCAGATTTCAAAAGCTTAACGGATCAAAATTATCAACTACTAGGACACAGCACGTAACTCCAACTTTTGGCACCATCTTGCTAGTGGAGATTTCATAATGGTATGCAGGTAGAGCTAGGAATTACCGTCTTTCAGCATAAGGAAATTTCAAACTCGAAAGAATCAGTGAGAAAAATGAAAACGATTATTTCATTGTCATCAACTTCCACCCACATGTGAATCCCCAAAGATATATTTATCTGTGAATCCTTAATTCTCGTTCCTTTTCATCCCACTTTGGAATTCTAGTATAGTATGTTATAGCGTCATGGAATCGGGGTTCATTTTTTATTTCAACTGACTGGTAAAAAAAATTCTATCGCAAAGAGAAATATTATAAAGAAAGAAAGAGAGAACTACAGGCCAAGGTCAGTAAAACAGAAGTGGTTGGATGTCTACCAGGAGAGATGAAATATATTATCAAAGCTACAGGGTCATAAAATGCGTTAATCGATAATTTCTAACATCAATGATGATAGATGACAGTTCTAAGGCTGAAGTTGAAGACTAACCTGATTCATCTCAGACACGAGTTGGTTCAATATCTTCAAACCAATGGCATAGTGATCAGAAGTTGCCTGGTAAACAGATCATCAGTAAGTCACAGTAATTTGGAAAAGTACTGAGAACACAAAAATATAAGATAGGTCAAAACAAACACTTGAATCTTTAAATACCAGCACCGATATATCACCTGGTTCAAGAAGTTCATGGACTCCTTAACCACATCCTTGAATCTGTCGTCATCAAACCACCCAAACTTGGTGAGTCGACACAAGAGTTGTATCAGGGAACCGGTAACAAACGGCTGCAACTCAGGTCCTCTAGTGGCCAGATAGTTAACAAGGTAGCTCCCTACAACAACTCATCACTCAGTTAATTATCACAAGACAAAAACCAGCTCCCGGAAATGAGATAAAAAGGACATTACGGATATCAAGACGAAGCTGCAAGGCGAGGCTGTGATCAGTAACTTGCTTCAACAAACTAGAACTAGCGAGCATCAGAGCATAGGGCGTCATGGCATTGTCGAGAATGTATTGGCATTGCGAAATGTATTCAATGTTGACAGAAAAGCATTTGAGAGTGTTTTCGGCATGGGCTCGTTCGACCGAGTCCTGCGAATTGTACAGCCTCTCACACAAAGCCTCCAGCTGCCTTAACCCCTCCATCTCTGCACACACACAAACTGTCATCACTGAAAGCTTCAGATTGCTTCGCAAAATCACAACAGCGTCCATTTTCAACCAAATTCGAACAGATGAAAGCAAAAAAACACAATTCTCAATCCAAAACGAATGAGGAGAATCAAAGCAATGCCGCAAGTGATGGAAACGATTCTGATAAGAACGAAGTAGAGAGTAGAACAGTTTACCGGAGAAGGGGCGACGAGTGGATCTGAGATCGAAACCCTAGCGGTTCAGGGGTTCTCAGAGAAATGGGAAATTAGGGATTACTTTCTTTATAAGCTTGTGAAGGAGTCTACAATGGCGAATAACCGACCCAGGCACGTCATAAAATTCTACATCCTTTTCGGTAATTGAGACAAAAATAAATTGTATTACAAAAAATAGTATAACACCCCATAAAACTCCGAATACCATAACGTTTCAATATGTGTGGATGAGTAATTCTCCAACGATTGAAAGTTTCATATTCACTCTAGCTCTATAAATGGGACCCACGCTCAATCATGTACCTAGTTTATATTAATAAAAGAATTTTATATAAATAGAAAAACAAATTAACCCCTGGTATTCATAAAAGAAAGAAAGAGAATGATTCAAAAATTTTGGTGGATAATTCAGATATCGGTATCAATTACTCTATCCCCATATTAATTCTAAGTAGGTACGTAAACATGGCATAATTATGTTTTCTAAGAATTTAGGAATTTGTCGCGATCATTTTAATTTTTCTTTTTTCTTTTAATATTTCCCTCTTCTTTTTGTAGAAATTTTGAAAATTTAGTTGAAAAATAAACATTTTTATGGTTAAAAAATCTATTATGCCCTTATCATTTCTCTACAACTAAAACTTGAGAACTTTTTGAAAAGAAAACGTAAAAAGAAAAACATTTAGAAGAATCAATGGTGAAGAGAAATGCTCGACTACTATATAAGGAAGGTCTCTACATCAGAAAAATTGGTCATTCATTCGCGTAAAAAGTTGGAGAAATACCAGAGCTCTCCTCCTCCATTGCGAGTTTTCCTCTATTGCTAAAGCCATGTCGGACGTTCCACATGAGCATCATCCTTAGAGTGTAGAAGCCTTGAAGCTGTGAGCACCTCTTTGACATCGTCAAGCTTCTTGAAGACCTCTAATGTGTAAATTGTGCCATTAATTTTGGAAAGTTGACCGGTAAAAAGAAAAGTTAACCTTAGTTAATTGGTTAAAATAAGCCAATTGAATTTTTAAATGAGAATCTGGTCAACTCATGAATTTTGGTCAAAAATCGAGTTGATCGTTGTAAATAATTTGGATAATTTCATAATCGATATATCAACTCAAAATTAGTAAATTGGTTAAGCGGTTGATTGGGAGTCCATAGTAATTACACAAATTACTTTGTGTTACCTAACATCTAATGAATTAATAAGGAAAGTTGATGTGTTAAGGTGGCGTAATCAGAAACTAAACTTCCAGTCGATAATCGGAAATAAGCGTAATGGTTGAAAAGTTGTTAAAAATGGAGGATTTTGGTCAACTCATGGTCAAGCTAGGATTTCCTAGTCAGACTAGGAAAAGTACAAGTCAACGATATTAAAGACTGATATGTTGGATTAATTTTACAGTTTATGGTTGAACGTAAGACGGATTCGATCATGTGGATGTTTCGAGGTAGCGCTCGAGAAGTATTCCGAGCAGTGAGGAGGTTGCATTAAGTACTGTGAGTGGACCTTTGTTTTGAATTAATGCATGTCGTGTTTTTATGCTAAACAACATGATTTTTATTGATTTAATGAGCCGATGGGGCCGGAAAGGTGGGTTGCTCCCCTTTCATAAGCCCCTATATTATCGGCTGAAATCTGTGTTATATTTATTAAATTTGAAATGTTTGTTTTATGACCATAGTTTTGAGGACGGTTGGGGAACCGTGATTTATGCATGAGATGCATGTTTAATTTACAGGGGAGGAGTCATATATTATTGACTTTTCATATTTGTTTGTTTTCTTCAACATGAATGGTCGTTATATATATTATCATTACTAGCTAGCCATACAGGCCCCCCACTTTAGAAGTGAAGCGGGCCAATAGTAATCTTATTTGGCTCTGACCCTAGCTTGAGATACTCATTGTCATGGTGGAATCTCTCCACCATGAAGGGGCGTTCATTACTTAGTAGCATCCTAAAGGCTCCAACTCTAGTCTGAGAGACTCTCTGTCATGGTGAAACTTTTTCTCCTATTTTTAATATTGATTTTTAAGCCAATGAGATTGACAAGTGATGTTTTGTTTTTAAGCATATGGATTTTCGGGAAAAATCAAAGGGATAGCATAAATCGGTTATTTTCTCACGCTTGGATATTATTTTTTTCCACCCACTCTAACGTTCTGTTTTAAATGTTTTCCCTTGGGCTTTTCATTTTCAAATGCCCAGTGTTGCAGGGTTGTTGAGAGGAGGTCGTGCGTACAGAAGACGAGACATAGCCAACTAATCCGCTGACGCTTATTTATGTAGAAATTCCATGTACATTTGCTCTGATTACCCCATCTTAACTTAGTTTATTTTTTTTGTGAAATGTAGTTGTGATTTGGGGAGCATGATGGCTCTAGGTGTTGGGGTTGGAATATATATTACGTGGAAGTGCTTAGTGAATTTGCAAGAATGGTTGTCTATTTCAAGGGGGTTTCGGTAAGAAGTTCTCTTGAGGTGGACCCCGTAAGATTTTTCTCGGGATAAAGGGGTTAATCCGGGGTGGGTCCTGATAATTGGTATCAGAGCATTAGGTTATCGTTTCTTGTTACTACCTCATGTACTTGGTAGCACTTAGTGTCTATAGAGTGATGGTCCGACCGGGACGGATACATCTGCATTTTATGCTTGAGACGCTCAGTGTTATTAGGGACATGGGTTAGTAGTTCCTATTGTATTTATGGACCGGGTGGTTCCATAAATGTCTACATCTTTAAGACTATGTCTCGGTACGCCGATCTCTCTAAGAGTTCTCGTAAGGAAAAAGTAAGTAATTGGTGATTTTCTTGTGTACGTTTGCGGGACTATTTGAGATTTAGAATATAGTTATGAGTTGGGAACTCATATTATTTCATGTTGTTTGGGCATCTTGTACAAATGGCCAGAGAGTGAAGCATTTGATTCATGCTTGGGAGGCTGTTGTAAAAGTTGACAAGGATGGAGTTGTACAAGTGATCGATTCATTCAACATTTCAAACAGAGATAGAATCAAATTCCATAAACACATAAATATCAAGTCTCAAATCCAACAATTTAAAATCATTGTAAATTCAAATTAAGAGAAATAATCTCAAAATACAAGCCTAAAGAGGTCATGCATCCCTTTAATTCTTCTTACTTTATTTCCTAAGCACAGAGAAGTCTAGAACCTAAGATATTTCATGCAAAGGCTGCGATCGATACTCAGCGTTGACTCAAAGTACTCGTCCACATAAAACATGAATCATTAAGATCAAAAGAATTCTGGGATTAAACACAACCATATCAAAGAAGTCGTAACATGTAATTATGTAGTTTATGTTTTCCGCAATTATTACATATTTTCCACCACTTTGAATCTATACTTACTTGAAGAAGCTTAGTACAAATCCTGGCAATAAGCTAATATGCATATTAGCTTTAGTAATTAAACAAAAACATAACCTTTCAATTATTAAGAATCACAAGATCAGATTGTAAGAAAATTATCAACAAGACATCAACATAATTCATAAAATTCTGAATCCAAAGAACACAACAGCCAAACGAAACATGCATCCAAAACTCAAGTCTAACATCCGAAACATGCTATTAAATTTGCTAGAGAAGTCTAAACAAAAGTAAAGGTAGCGTTTACACTTTATCGGTCTTCAAGGATGCTTGATGGCGACAAATGGATGTTGGGCTTCAATGCTTCAAGTCTCTAACGCTGCTACCTTCATGGAGAAGTCTTCACTTGGGAAATGAGGATGAACTCGGCAAAGGTGGAGAGAAGGGGCTGGTCGAAATTGCTATGTATTTCTCTAGTTTTTAACGTGAATGAACGACCTCTTTTTCTGATGTAGAGAGCCTCCTTATATAGTGATCATGTCGCCTCCTTGAGTTTCTCTCCACCATTGATTTAAATATTGCTTGTTCTTCAAATAGAATCGGCTGAATTTCCTTGATTGTTGCCGAACTGATTTTAATAATTCATTCCTTGTTTCTTGCCAATTGGGTGATGATAATTCTCATATATATGCTCCAATTAATATTCCTGAAAAGAAAGAAAGAAATCAGATTTAATCTCTAGATATATTAGGAATTGATATGGAGAAATAAAAGGTAAGAATCTCCCTTAATTTGTTTGATTACAAATCAGCCAACTATCTTTGATTTGAGGAAGATTCCTATCGAAATTTGCTGCCATAATTTCCATATAAATTCGGCAAAATCCCTTGGAAATTTCTGATTTCCATATGTGCATTATTGTCTCCATTTAATGCTCATTCATTCTTCGGTAATTTTCTGAATTTAAGAATAGAAGGTTTCTCAAAATGGATTAGGAAAGTCAGAATAGGAAAGTTTTACAAGTAGTAAATTTTTAAATCAAAATAAGAAAGTTTCTTAAAATGAAATAGGCAACTTTCCCAATTTGAAACAGGAAAGTTCCTAAATGACTTATCCTTCTTAATTTTTCGGTTTTAGCTTCCATTTCCGTTTTTCCGCTCTTTTACATCTACAATCACAAAACAAGTTAGAAATGACATTGTTAAGAGAATAACATAGCTAAGTAGGGTAGGAAACACATTAATAACATAGCATAAAATGCGTCTATCAACATGGGTATATCTCATATGAGTACGTGATACCCTCCATAGCAGAGACTTGATACACGGACGTTTTGTCAAAAATTTTGTGCAAGACCTCAAATAGATGGTTTAAAATGTAAGAACAGGTCGGAAGTGAGTTAGTTGTGGACGCTCCGACTTTTGAGATGGCTAGTGAAATTATTATGTTGTTGATACATGGTTGAATGCATGCTGAGATAGATACAAGGAAATTGTGAAGTGATAGCAGTGGAGCAAAGTCTTAGGAATCATTAAGAGTGGGAGAGTTTCATGGTTGCCCAAGCTTCAACTTGCAATCAAAGTTGTCTGTGTATGACACTTAGTTCTTAGTGGGTGATTAGCTGACCTTGTCGACGTGGGAGTCAGTTCACACACTGATTGTTGTTAAATCAATTGCTTTTAATAGGATGCATCCTTCTCACATGTTTAAGGATATATAAATTCTTTCCACCGCAGTGATGGGCAATATCCTCAATTCCGAGCTGTGGATTGAGGATTAGGGTCCGAAGGAACAATTATCGGTATTAATTTATCATAATCTTGAGAGGATTGAAGAATTGTTGGCATTGCCATGGTCATGAGTCATTTAAGTAGTGACCCTACTTGTTATGAATTATGATCTAGCGGCAAATCTTAGTGCCATGGGTTTAGGGTGGTAGCAAGAAAATCACAAGATGTGGTTTATGAAATTGTCAGCATTTCAGTGAGTATGAAATGCGGTGGAACTGAGGAAAGAGTTTCACTGATAACTCAAGTGGTAGTATGAGTCAAAGTTTGGTAACAAATTTATTACCAAGTGTGGTAAGGTATGTTGCTAAGCGGAGTGACATCTTATTAGAAATCGTGGAGTGTTGAAGTCACGTTCAAATTGTTATGATTTGAGGGGTTGTTTATGTATGACAATGGTTCATGTAATCTAGGATATGAAGTGGTAAATTTGATTCGTTGTGCACGTAAGTTATTTTCCTCTCTAGTTAGAACAGTAAGTGGTTGAGCAATTTGAATCTTACTGAATATAAGATGCGGCGGATGATAAACATTCGGAGCATGGAGGAAGCTTTGTTTAGAAACTGTTTAGTTTGTGAGATGACTATGTGAATATCACGCGCCCAAAACGGTGATGGTAATCGATAAATTTTGTGTCTTGATGACTTCATTCTTGATGATCAATGTGGATAAGTTCGATGTGAAACTAAATTCGGATTCATTGATCAAGGGTTACTTTGAGTGTGCTTTAGTGACACTAAATCATGTAAGATTTTCAAATTTTCCAGATGTTGCCATATGATAAGGTTAAGACTCTAGGATTCTTGTAATGATAAGGTTTCTACTAGAACGTGATGCGGATAATACATAATTGATGCACAGTTATGGATGAAGTGCGGATTTTGCACTTTACGTCATTCAAGGTTAGTGTAAGAGATAAGGAAAACTGTGGACCCTCACTTATGGGTTGCACGTGTGGTGTGTCACTACTAGTCGTAAATTACGCTGTAATTCCATGAAGTGATAAGTTAGGTTAGTGAATCGAATGATTGACTTGTTGGTAAGAATCGAGAATTTTTCTTGTTAGAATAACTATGTAGGCAGTGCATAGCCTGACAATTTATCTTCATGCGAAGAATAAGAATTGTTGGATCTCGATGTCTAGAGTTTTGGATCTAGCGGTTTAAAAACTATGGTTTTGGTTTTACGCTAAAATTCTTGGTAAATCATGTCATATATGTGCAAGTGAAATGATTATTGATTGGTTAAGGAAAGACAATCACTCCACGACAGGACAATTCGACAGATTTATATATAGAAAGCGGAAACTAAACTTCAAGTCGATAATCGGAAATAAGCGTAATGGTTGAAAAGTTCTTAAAAAGGAGGATTTTGGTCAACTCATGGTCATGCTAGGATTTCTTAGTCAAACTAGGAAAAGTACAAGTCAACAGTATTAAAGATTGATATGTTGGATTAATTTTACAGTCTATGGTTGAACGTGAGACGGATTCGATCATGTGGATGTTTCGAGGTAGCGCTCGAGGAGTATTCCGAGCAATGAGGAGGTCGCATTAAGTACTGTGATTGGACCTTTGTTTTGAATTAATGCATGTCGTGTTTTTATGCTAAACAACATGATTTGTATTGGTTTAATAAGTCGGTGGGGCCGGGAAGGTGGGTTGCTCCCCTTTCGTAAGCCCCTATGTTATGTCAGCTAAAATCTATGTTATATTAATTAAATTTGGAATGTTTGTGTCGCATCCCGGGACTATTTCCGGCCTCAAAATACGGCAGTAACCACCGTGATCCCGGACAATGAATAACCAATACATCATCTGACATATTGACTACCCACTAGGCCGAAATCACAAGGATAATTTAAATAAAACGAAATAAATAAGAGGAGAAAATGAATAAATAAATAGAAATATACAAGTGCAAAAGGTAGTATACAAGACTTAGATGACAAGATACATGAAGAAAGTCCAAGTCAGTGAATATACAACATGGGCCAACGAACAAAGTACTAAAGGATAGAAGCTCGATAGGTCAGAATGCGCCAAATGCGTCTAAATAAAGAATCACGAAGATCTGAAAGCTGAAGTACCATGAAAGATGAATAGCTCCTTCAGGGTGATCCCGAAACACGGATGTTGAACAACACGCATGCCAAGCCCCTAATCACTGATGCATCTCCTCTAGAGAAAGTCTATCAAATACCTGGAAAGTAAGGGAGAGCACTCGTCCTTGGTAACCCAAAAAGGGCCGAACCCAACCAAGATAGGGTTTGAAAACAAATGTGTAGTTCTCATAGATAGATACTATATATAGATTTCACCGGTGATTAAACAATTCATAAAACATGTAACAACCAAAAACTATATTTGGTTTTATAGGCAGATTTATATAAATTTCTTTTTTCATGTGTCAATGCTAACATCGAAAATGACTGAGCGCTCAAAGTAAAATATAGCATGTAGAGCTTCACGGATCTGGGTGGCCGAATCTCAGGTCTGTCTATAGTGCAAACCGGAGCTAACTACATATGCGTCCGAAGACGAATAGTAGCGAGAGTATCCATTTACAGCTAATACCCAACAGATCACTCATAACAACACACCGCATTTACGGCTCGCTTAACTCTGTGCGAGATGAGCGTAAGCGAAAAAATAAAATAAACAGGGTAGTGCCCCTCCGGAGGTTCACGATCATCGACACTGTGGGAAAACATAGTCTAAACACTGGGTCCCATCACTCTCAGGCCAAGCACCTGAAATCAAGACAACGGTATTACTTTTTGATCTGAATCATCACATGTGTGTCTAGCTTAGGTTTTCGAAACATTTAAGTGAAGCGATAAAGTAAGAAAACATATATCGCGAGGCGTCGACAATGCAAAAAAAATATCATATAGCTTTTATACTGTAGAGCACTGCACAAATTTAAAATACCACTAACTGGGAAGTTACGGCTTACCCTAGCGGGCGACTCACCCTACCTGATATGATGAAACTGAAATCCACATGCTCGAAGTCTCAATCCTCAAGCTTTGAGTGTAGGCGAAATCCTGAATCCGTTAAGAAACATGTCAATGACTAAATAAGCCGAAAGTAGAAACGTAACGGTTATCTTATGGTCAACTACCAACTTTCCTAGTTTGACAAAGAACGGTCAAATGTTGACTTTAGGGTTGGCCAAGTCATTCCTGGACTGACCATAAAAATTGACCAAGTCTACTGAGTTGGTCAAAGTTAACCAAGACTCGGTAAACTCAATAAACTTTCCGTTTACTTTTTGTTCCAACATTAGAGTCTAATTATTTGATACCTCGATTCTCAAACCGGGTGATAATAGAGATTATTATTCATTTGACATTTACGTATTTCCGTCGCTTATTTAATTTATAATTTTCAAAACCAGGTTTAGTAAAAAGGGTATAAACCTTTGGTAAATACAAAACTTTTAAATTACGTAACTATAGCGGTAAAAACGTAAGTAAATAAATCGGTTACAATAAAAAGTGAAAGTCAACCCAAACAGTAAAAGTCAGCAGTCAATTATGAATAGTAAAGTCAATGGTCATCATGAATAGTAAAAGTCAATGGTCAACTATGAATAGTAAAAGTCAACTGGTAAATAGGTAACTCAGGTAAAACTGTAAAACCATAAAAGTTAAACAGTAAAACATTAAAAATGGTAGTTTGTAAATAGTGAAATCTGACAGGGGTATTAGGGCCATTTCACCTCACAGTAACACGGTAAAAGGGTAAATCCGTCGCTGTAAAAACTAGGGTTTTTACTCCTTGTCTTCTCTGATCACTGGTTCGTCGAAAAAAAAAAAGCTTTTTCCGGCCAAACCAAGCTTCTACACCTACATTTCTAAGTTCTACACATCCTAGGCAGTTCAACAAGGTAAGAAATCGAGAGAAAAAGTGGTGGTTTTATACCTCGAAATCAAACCCTTGTAAATTCTAGTGGAGCTCCGCTGGTCTACTCTTTCCTCCTCCTTGCTCCAAGTGGTTCTTGGAAGCTTCTTGGCCCTCCTCTATCCTGGTTCTGCGTCGAGGCTGAGGGAACAGTCCTCGGGTTCTTCTCTCTCCTCTACTGGGCGTCTGTGCCGGCGGCTCCGAGCGATGGAGGGTCGAGGCGCGGTCGCAGGGGTGAGGCAAAGCTCTTGGTGGTGGCGGTGAGGCTGGACGCGCGCCGATGGTGGTGCAGCTAGGAAGGTCTCGAGCTGCTCGAGAGTGAAGAGAGAGAGTGAACAGAAGAGGAAAGAAGAAACAAAGGGAGAAGAAAAAGGAAAGGTGAGGAAGAGATAAGGGAGAGAGAGAGAGAGTTTTTATAAAATTTTCAACGGCCACGATTTATCGATCAAATCCAACGGCCACGATTTAACTCCGACTTAAAATAACGGAAAACCCGAAAACATTTTCTGTAAACCATGTATTTAAAAGTAAAACGTCAAATTAAACCATAAAAATTATACGAACATACGTGGAGTGTCGGAAAAAAAATTCTATAAATGCTCCTACGTATGTGGTGACGTTTGCTCTAGTATTTTAATATTAGAGTACATTCCCAACGTACCGAAAAGAAATCGAAAATAAACCCTAAATATGTCAGAAAATAAATAAAATAAGTCGGGGTCTCACAATTTGTTTTATGACCATAGTTTTGGGGACGGTTGGGAAACCGTGCCTTATGCATGAGATGCATGTTTAATTTACGGGAGATGAGTCATATATTATTGACTTTTCGTATTTGTTTGTTTTCTTCACCATGAAGGGTCGTTATATATATTATCATTGCTAACTAGTCATACGGGCCCCCACTTTAGAAGTTAAGCGGGGCAATAGTAGCCTCATTTGGCTCCGACCCTAGCTTGAGAGACTCATTGTCATGGTGAAATCTCTCCACCATGAAGGGTCGTTCATTACTTAGTAGCATCCTGAAGGCTCCGACTCTAGTCTAGGAGACTCTCTGTCATGGTGAAACTTTTTCCCCTATTTTTAATATTGATTTTTAAGCCAATAAGATTGACAAATGATGTTTTGTTTTTCGAAAGGATGATTTGAGATTTTTTTCCCTACGAGACGTGCATATGGATTTTCGGGAAAAATCAAAGGGAGAGTATAAATCGGTTATTTTCTCACGCTTGGATATTATTTTTGTCCACTCACTCTAACGTTTTATTTTTAAATGTTTTCCTTTGGGCTCTTCGTTTTCAAATGCCCAGTGTTACAAGGTTGCTGAGAGGAGGTCGTGCGTACAGAAGACGATGCATGACCAACTAATCCGCTGATGCTAGAAATTTTATTTAGGTAGAAATTCTTTGTAGATTTGCTCTGATTACCTCAGCTTAGCTTAGTTTAAATTTATTTTGTGAATTGTAGTTGTGGTTTGGGGAGCAAGGTGGCTCCAAGTGTTGAGGTTGGAATATATATTACGTGGAAGTGCTTAGTGAGTTTGCAGGAAGGGTTGTCCATTTTAAGGGGGTTTCGGTAAGAAGTTCTCTTGAGGTGGACCCTGCAGGATTTACCTCGGGTTAAAAAGGGTTAATCCGGGGTGGGTCCTGACAGTTAAGGTTGAAAAATGATCTTTGATGTGTGGTCAAAATTTGAGTTTCTCTCTATTTGATGTGTTGAATGAATCGATCACTTGTACATATCGGAGTCGTTGTGGTGGCCACTACATCACCTCGGCATCCCCAACCTCTATGTGGTGTTAGTTTTTATTGGAAAGCTTTGATAAAATAGAATCAAAGGAGAATAGGATTTCTGGGTTTATCGACAAGTTCGCAATTCCGACAGAGTTATAATGTCGGGCTAATATCATAAGCTTCGAATAAGGCATGAGGGAGAATTGAAAGATGGGAAGGTTCTGGATTTTCCTTTCACGATTTGTGTTTTCCGGTCATCGTTGATGGTAAGTGAGACATTGGTTTTCAGTTTGGGTTGTAAATTTGGGGTTTCAATTCTGTTTTATTGATTTTGTGATTATTGGCTACCTTCATACTCTTCTTCTCTGAAATCAAATTGATGATTTGATGTTAAATTGTTTGAATTACACTGTGAAAATTGGGTTACAGGATGCAGAGTGTTCGGGTTGGTATGAACTATTAAGTGTTGATTAGTATTTAAATTGAGACACAGAATACACGTTACAACTAAATTTATATGTCAGAGCTAATAACCCGAAGATCATTTTTTCAAAGAAGAGTTTGATCTCAACACAAATTACACAACATTGATTTGTTCGGCAAAGAGATGAAATAAAAAGGAAATGAATTCTCAAAAAAGAAAAAACAAACAAACTATAAAAAATGATTTTAATCATGGGTGTTTTAGTCATTTACTGTTTAATATTTGCCACATCAGCATAGCAACTGATTTATTTAAAAGAATAGATAAAACTGTTGAAAATAAGAATTTAAAACACCGATTTAATTTGAAAATTAGAAGACAACTATTTTTAAATGTAAAGACAAGTGTTTAATAAAGGGAACTGAAATTCCCACCCCCAAAACTGAAATCCCCACCCCCTCTGATTTTTTTATTAATTTTTTTTCCCACTAACTTTTAGCTTCCGAAATTACCCTTAACCTTTTTTGACTCTGACTCGATCACACTCACACCCCCTCATTCTTCACCGACTCGATCGCTCTCCACACCAGACATAATCGCCTATGCCCTAACTCCGGCGCCTGAAATCCTCCCAGATCTGAACCGGTCCGCACCCGATGGAAGAAGCGCTTGAACTCGCACGCGACAAGGACACCAAGGAGCGCATGGCCGGAGTGGAGCGCCTCCACCAGCTTCTCGGGGCTTCCAGGAAGAGCCTCTCCTCCGCTGAGGTCGCCGCCCTCGTCGATTGCTGCATGGATCTTCTCAAGGACAACAACTTCCGCGTCTCCCAGGGCACTCTCCAGGCCCTCGCCTCCGCCACCGTCCTCTCCGGCGACCTTCTCAAGCTTCATTTCAATGCGCTTGTCCCCGCCGTCGTCGAGCGCCTCGGCAATGCTAAGCAGCCTGTTCGCGACGCCGCCAGGAGGCTTCTTCTTACTCTCATGGAGGTCTGTTCTTCTTGCCTGTTCTCTATGTACTTTCTACATGCTATTGACTAATTCCAAAGCCAAATCGATATATGTTGCTATTTTTGTGATCGGAATATAATCTCGGGTAGAAGATATAGTTAAGCTCTTAAATTTTGGGCAAGATGATCCTCACATGATAGGGATAGTGGTAAATAGTCTCATAGGAAATGCTTTAGGTATGAAACGCATAGATTCGAAGCAAAATTTTTAATCATATTGCTGTTATACATTCCATGTTCACTGTTGGATTACATCCAGTATGTGCAATGACGCATCCCATGCGAGATATGATATAATGCCCAATTATGATGATTAACACCAGTATGTCCTCCTTGTCCTACTCATACACCACTGTTTTTCGCAAACAAAAAATTTTCAATGTTGTTTTCACCAACCCAGAAAACTGGGCTTAAGTGGATTTAGCTGGAATTCATTACTTGTCTCTTATCTGATATTAGACAGAAATATGAAAAACAACCACTTGTGCAAAAAGAAAGTACCAGAAGACAGCTTTCTCAGATTCTCAGTGCATCTTCTCCTTTGATATTTGAACCTACTATTCAACCTCACAAAGGTCATCCGGTAGGTGCTGCAAACAAAAGAAAGGAAACTAGCTCTACAAGGCGGGAACCTTCATTGTTTGAGATAGTGGAGAAGACACCTCGGAAGTGTAGTAGATGTGGTAATATCGGCCATTACAAAAACAAATGTCAATCTATTAATAACTCTGTTGATCTTGGAACACAATGAGGTAAAGTGTCATTCTTCTGTTACTGTAGCAGGATATCTATTTTCAATGTTTCTTTCTCTTTATGTTGGTTCCATTATGTTTTTGCTTGTCCTTATTATCTACTGTTTTTGCATGTTTTCAGACTTATTGGAAGGTGCATTGAGGTCTAAAATGGTTGTTTCTTTGTGGATTTTGGCTGCAATTGGGGGTTTTTGAAGTGGAGCTCTAGTTGGAATTGTCAAAAGAGTTCTTCTTGCTGCAATTGGGGGTGGGATTTTGGCTGCAATTGGGGGTTTGGGGGTTTATGAAGGGGAGCTCTAGTTGGAATTGTCAGAAGAGTTCTTCTTGCTGCATTTAGTTGCATTTTTGCAGTTGGTATGTTTTTATATATATATTTATAGTAAAATTATTGTTTTCTTTGTGTTGAATGAGGGATTGTGGAATTTTATTAATTTCAAATGCTTATCTCTTTAAACATGAACTGGTACTGCTTAAAAAAATTATCTTTAGTGGATATTATTGCAAGAGGATGAACCTTAGACATTTAAGAGAGCAAATCAGTGATAGGCTCTTTGGTTTTATAAGTTTGATGATGAAAACTCAACATAGTATACTTGTTTGTATTTCTATTGAATGTACTGGTAATTATATTATTTTGTAGGTGAGGAATCACACGTGGTTATTGAAACTAGTGACCATGGAGCTCGGATTGGCTATAGATGATGGTGCATACCTCATGGTAGGTTTTTGATGCATCTGTGCATTCAGTTCCCCTTTATGTTTTTGAGGGACAAGCAGCTTGCAAAATGAGTAGATTTGGAAATGTATAGGCACACTTGATGGCATTCGATCTCTTTATGCGCTTAATGAAATTTGATTATTTCATGAAGACGCTCTATTAATGTTCACATGATGGATGGTATTTGATGATTTATATGATAAGATCTATTAAGAAGTTATATTCCATTGTCAAATTTCACATATGATTTTTTTTGGATGATAATAAAAGCTTCCTTTATGCTTTTTCGATAGAGTTCTTTGAGCTGTGTATCATCTGAATGTTTCTTTCTCTCTGCTGACGTGGGTGAGAGACCTTCTTGGAGTATCATGAATGCATAGTCACATCTTTCTTTTCTATTCATGAAGCTAGTTAGTTTTGGAGAACTGGAAACAGGACTGCTTGATGTAATTTTTTTTTTTTGCTTGATGTGAATTCCCCTACCAGAAAGAAAAGTAAGAAAAAGAAGGAATAGAGTCAAGTCAGCCAACAGTCAAAAAAAAAGGTTAAGGGCAATTTCGGAATCCAAAAGTCAGTGAGGAAAAAAATTAATAAAAAAATCAAAAGGGGTGGGGATTTCATTTGTAGGGGGTGGGAATTTCAATTCCCTTAATAAATGGGTAGCTTAAACCTTACGGAGTGATCACAAACGGTGACGGTGAAAGTGAAACGGCTCAAGAAACAGGCGAAGTCTTAGGTTTTTAATTATTAATTAAAAGTGATACGACCTGATTAGATCTCAGCCCCAGAATTTAAATGAGCTATGATCTAAAGGTGAGTGATCAGCACGGTACTGATTGAGATGATTATCTTGAGAGTGAGGAAGAGGACGCCAGTATAGATCCAATACAGATATGGTGTTGTCTGCATTCTGCAAATCAAAGATTACATCGTCGAAACCTAAATCTTCAGCAACACACAACCTCCGACGTTCAGATTTCAGCCTTGGAATCATCACCTCCTAATTGGGATGGCGAGTAAGATGAGCGTTCCATGCAACTCATACTCCTTCTCCATGACAAAGAAATCGGAATACTCGCCTGGATGTTATCCATGGCATATTATTAGAATCATGAGGTCGGACAGCGCTTGCCTTACCAAACAAGAAAGACAGTCATGCATTTGATGAAGGAGCTTAGGACCCTGCTTTTATCAGGCTGACTGCGGGAACTAAGTTAAGGAGATGGTGATGCTTTAATAATTAAAAAGAGATGGTGGACTTGGTTTCGATTGTGAATATCGGTCTGATTGATTGAGCGAAAGTGAGAGATTTCAGAACTGGAAATTTGTTGAGAATGAGAATTCCATGTACCCAATAACTGGTTCAGGATTGTATGCCTAAAGGCTTAAGCTAGTAGGTATTGCCATTGTGGAAATAGCATGTTGCTGCTGATGTTGTATCTAGCAAGTCCATAACCATCAATGAGAGCATCAAATTCTGCCAACGAGGTTTGGCTCAGTTGACAAGGGCGGGTTTGTAGTGGAGACCTCATCCGAGTTCGATCCCCGTTACCAACAGGCCTCGTTGGTTCGCGATCTATAAATTTTCGTGTGGAAATCCATATCTGGAGGCTATTGTGACAGGTACGTGTCCACTATAAGTCCTTCAGGGTTAAGGTTGCAGGTTTGCCCTGACGATGATGGTGTAGCGTAACCAAGCTCTCACCTAAACTTTTTGAGAAGCAAAATGAGAGCATCAAATTCTATGATCACATCAAAACGGGAGACAACCGAAAAAGGATTAAAAAAGGAAAATACTTGGGTCCGGTAGTTAGTTCGATCTTCTTAAAATGTACTTTTAACAACATCAATCGTAATATTAACCGTTCAATAGTTAAATTAACCAATAAAAATCATCTTTACAAAAAATCAATGTAAAAAAAAGATTGTTTGCTCGCCCGAATGCATCGAACAAAATGAATGGATTATCATAAAAACTCAGAAACTGTCCATTTGATTTAATGCATTCGGACAAGTAGACAATCTTCTTTACATTAAATTTTTATATAGATGATCTTCATTGGTTAATTCAACTATTGAACAGTTAAGATTACGGTTGATATTTTACACATGGCCTAACTTAAAAATCGAACGGAAAAATCCGATCTAGATCATACGGAAGTTTTTTACTTAAAAAAGGCAGACAATGTACCATAAATCAATTTCAATGTCCACCAAACAGTGATTCCACCGTATCAGAACGTTTCATGGTCTAGATGCATAATTATTCTACAATCATAAAAGCCAGAAAGCAATCGTATACCCGATCATATGTTCTGTTCAGGCATACATGAAACCAAGTGAACCACAAACAAAAAACAACAATGATCAAATTCATGCCAAACAGGACCACAAGTCTCAATCTCAACTCGCAAATTCACAACTGGCATCTCTCTCAGACCAGGACATAGCCAGGACTCACTTCCCACAGTTAACAAAATCAACATGAATAGGGGACAAAATGTTTCAACTTCATACACTCAACAAGGCTGTTTCTCAAGGAAGATCCCTTTGACAGACGGCAGGCATGTTGTTCCACATGCAAGAACCAAGACCCCACCCATGATTTGATTTAGAAGTTCCAGAAGCCATGTGCTTGTAGTTAGTGACCGAAAAGCCATGTGTCATCTCCTCACCGAGAAGTGATACAATATTCATATTCATGATTGATTGGTCTTTAAACCCAGTAATTAGCTCCAGCCAATCTGAACCAAATAATACGTCAGGACAAGTGTAATCCAATGGAGGTGAACTTTCTTTTTGTTCGTCAGGTGTCCAAGCATGGTCAGCCGGTTCAGGTTTCACACTGGATCCTGGTAGAACAATCAAAAACAACATAAGCCAATAACAACTGGCAACAGATCAATATCCTGCAAATAATGGGGACAACAAGTTTTATTCTGCATATTAGACATAGGAGTTCTACTATACTAATAACATTCATAAAAACATACAAAATTAGTCTTGAATAGGAGATTACGCTATCATATCTACCAAAAGTGAAACAATTACGTGTTTGGGTATTAATATTTGAGACCCATTTAAATGACTGGAATTAACAGGTTATGCATGGTGGTTCCGACTGCTAACAGAAAACTGACCAAGTGAAGAAAAACACAGTTCTTTCTACAATGCGATCATCAATCTCATTCAACTGCAGAGCTCAGATACAGATACTCACCAGTAAGGGTCTCAGCAGGTGGCACTTCCGAACTTCCACTGGCACCGATAGGAGTACACTCACTGAACAGCAATGTAGCAGAATGACCAAATGGAGAAATTGGGTAGCAAAATTCTTCCCATTCTGTCTCGTGAACATTCAAAGTGGAACTGTCAGCCACTTCCCCAGGAGTAACGCTAGATGAATTTGAACTCTTGTCAGCTGAATGATTCTTTGCAATACTGAGAGTCTTTGACTCATACAGTAAAGCATCTAGCAGTCCACTGTTACGTGGTGAGGCACAATCTAATTCAAATGCACCAACAGGTGGAGGAGACTGGATAAAATTATCAATTGATTCCAGTAAAGGTGGAGGAGGAGAAGTGCTCCAGCTACCTAAATCAGTTTCTGGATATTGGAGTGAAGGGAGCTCCAGCTTCACAGTCCCACAAGTGGGTCTGCAAGCCGAAGAATTGCCATTTGAAAGGGAATGGCTACCCTGAATTACACCAAAAGAAAGTGGACTCTTGGTGGTAGGATCAGGATCCGGTGGAAAAGACAACCCAAACGGTCGAGCAACTTTATCACAAGCATCGTTTTCATATTGATCGAACTGGGGGAAACCATCTCTAAAGCTACTGGCAGTAGGGAATAAAGCCGTTGATTCTCGAGGGCGTTTTTGGCGATGCATAGTTGGTGGCATAAAACCACAATATGGAGAAGAACCAAGGCCTTTCATCAGCACGCCACTTGCAGAGATATCAGGAAGCCCAGGAACATAAGGTAAGACACAACTGTTCCCTTTCAAACTGTCAAATACAACATCAGGTATCTCATAACTGTTAGATTGGAGGGAATCATGATGTGCTCTGTCTGTGCCATTAAGTGCACCACTGGAATGGCCTTGTTGACTCTCCTGTGCTTCTTGCAAACTGAGCTCAGGAGGATAAAGTGGTAAGCCAGCTCGCTGACGTCGCTTAATTCTGGTATTCCAGTAGTTCTTTATCTCATTATCCGTACGGCCAGGTAACTAAGAAGAGGAAAAGAGACTTTTAATCAAGATTATTATCATGCAGAAGATAGTTTACATACACACAAAGACATGTATAATTTTACTTATTATTCTTACACTAGTGAAAAATAACAATGGAAGTTTCAAGGATCCATCTATAAAATTATGCACAATATTGTTAATCAAATTTGATGACGATATATGTGAGAGATGACAAGATCATCTCCCAAAGAAATAACCATGCACAACAGTGAACTACCTTGTACATCATAATCTCCTAATCACACTCCAATAATGTCAACTTCTCAAGCTTTCATGCATTAACACATTATTGTTCATAATCTACTACTATGAAAGCAACTATACTTGATCTGTAAATAGAAATGATACAAACCATGGAGTCATTTCAACGAACTTCTGTATGGAGCATGTTCCCATGTTATATGTCTAAATGCGATATTAAATATGAGGTATACGAAAGGGAACAGAGCTTGGCAGAGATAAATTATCTATGTACTTACATGTGCCGCCATTTGCGCCCATTTGTTTCCCAACTTTGCATGGAGTTCAGCAATCAAGCGTTCTTCTTCGGGAGTAAAGGCCCCCTTCTTCAGATTCGGCCTTAGGTGATTTGCCCATCGCAGCCGACAACTTTTGCCACAGCGAAACAGTCCTGAGTGCCTCTGAACAGCATTCCAGTTTCCTTCCCCATGCTTCTTAACATACTCCACCAAAATTGCGTCTTCAGCCGATGTCCATGGCCCTTTCTTTAGAACAATTTCACCATTTCCAAATCCTCCGTTATTCTCATCCATTAACGGTGACTCAGTCTGATCCATAGACAACATTCCATCTTCACTGTCACCTGTTCTTCGACTCATCTCTTAAATTCTATCAAAACAAGCAAAGACCATGCAAAGAGTAGCTTGACAACCTGGATTAAAAAGGGATGAGCAGAACTGTGTCGCCGCAGTTGATCCGCTTGTAATACATGCACTGACCCTACTGCCCTTTACTAACAACTGACAATACTGCCTTAGAAATATAAAAATAACAGCCCATGTCATTAATGCAAACAGAAAACTCCAAAAGCTCACAATAATGGATACAGCACAACAATTATGAGCAAGCAACACTCACATACATTAATGATACGTTAGAAAATGCCAATGCAGCGTAGATCTTCAAAACCCACAAAAGGAAATCAACCGAGTAATAGAAAATCAATAGCCCCGTACAGCTTCTTTTTTGCATACAGAATTCACTTGACATTTAAAAACAAAGATTGAAGTAATTAAAATCAATCAAATCCAGAATAGGGAAGTACCTGAATCCAAAAGACAGGTCCTTTTCGCAATCCACTAGCGTCGAATTGATCGGAGAGCTGAGAAAGTCGAATTAATGGAACACCTGAGAGAGAAACAAAAACAAAATCACGAAATGATTTGCGAATTGAAATCCAGCTGAAAATCTATCGGAATTGCAGATCGAGAGAGAGAAACCCTAGAAATGGACCTGAATTTGTGAAAGAGGAGGGAGCAACACATCTGAGAGCTGCTGCCTGAGACCGATCCACACACACAGTAGAGAGAGAGAGCTCTGAGAATTTGTTTAGAGAAAAAAAGAGAGAAATGGGAGATGGGAGGAAGGGAAAAAGGATTAGATTAGAGAGAGAGGTGAAATGGCAAGAGCAGAGGAATGTTAGGCTGAGATAAAGGAAGGACCGTGGACTCTCTCACTTCATCCCCCTCTCCGTAATCCTCATTTTCTCTTTTATATTTTTTGACTCATCTTCTCAAACACTTCTCTGCTCTGCTGTTCGTCTGGATAATTGTACCATTATCTTCTTTTTGAGTTCAATTATTAATTAATCTATCAAACAAATCCTACACAGTTTGTTCAACACAAACGTTTCTTTTCCTTATGGGATCTTGACCTTTTGTTTTATTCTTCCATTTTCGGATTTGGAGGGATAGGATAACCCATTAATTTTATCCAAATTTTAAATACAAAATGTATTTCAGCAGGTTATTATTTCAATTGGATTTTTTAAATGGCTTTATTACTGCTGCCTAAACTATTTAATACAGCAGAAAGAGAAAAACATGAGACAGACATTATGCCTAAACTATTTAATACAACAAGCAGAAAGAAAAAAATCTTGGATAATCAGAAGGCTCTTAACTAAATTTATGTATTCTCTCAAACATCATTTAGCAATGAGTGTATCATTGGCTACTCCATTTGCTTTATAATTTTAACGACATACTAGAAAGATAAAACTAGGGGTGAGATCGGTATGGGACAGTACGATATTCGACCTATCCCGATACCGATCCTACGTTTTTGATATGACTTTCTCCCGAGGGTCTACTACAGTCTTTCACACATGAAACTTATACAAAAATTAGATTAGGCATTGTCGAAATAGAGACTTAGCAAATGCGGCTGTCTACGTTTACATGATGGCATGAATTGTCTCACAGAACACATACAATTATGTCTAATATTACTTAAATTTCTTTCGTTAGAAAATTAGAACATTCACGTACAAGGATGTGGGTCGAAAATTCATCTATAAAAAAGGTATACTTTTCTCATGAGCATGTGATTGTAAAGCTAGTAACGTTTAATCAATTGAAGCGTAAACCGTTCTCATGAAAAAAGTAGACATGGAGATTCATGTTTTTAATGTCTTTCTCCCGAGGGTCTATTACAGTCTCTCAAACATGATGTTTATACAAAAAGTAGATTAGGCATTGTCAAAATATAGACTTAACAAATGTGGCAGCCTACGTTTACATGATGAATCCTCTCACAAAACAGGTACAATTATATCTAATATATTACTTAAATCTATCTCGTTAGAAAAGTAGACATTTCACGTACGAGGATGTCGGTCAGAAATTCAACTATCTAAAAGGTCTACTTTTGTCACGATCTGAACCAAAATAGTTACCTATTTGCCGCGTAGTAAATGTTACCGGAGATTTTTGACAGTGATCTTAAATACTATAGGCTATCGCTCGAGCTCATTATTGAGTTTTTCTGGAATCAGTAAATGAGAGATTTAAAGCTCCAAAGCTGTAGTATGTGATAATATGAACTCGCCGGTATATCTAGATTATTTTCCGGAGCAACGAGTTATTTACTAAGAATTTATGAAGAGTATAGTAGTTTTCGACTATTATTTGTTTTACCGCAGAGACCTTAAAAGTGGACTTTTCGTTAAGATGATAATTTGGGAAAACTCATTTCATGAAAAACGTAAAGGACGTTAATACGAGTTCGTGGACATGTGACACGCTCGAATCGGAGTTCGTATGCGAAAGTTACGGTCAAAAATGTAAAGTTAATATGCGGTAAAATGACTATAAATAGGAGTTACCGAGGTGAAAAATAAGATTTTCACTTGGCCACTCTCTCCTTTCCCCGAGCTCTCCGTCTTTCCTCACTACCGGCGCTTTGCCGCGCCCTAGCGCTACTGTCAGGCCACCATAGGTGGAAACCGGGTATCGACATGAAGCTGAGCTCAAAACCTTCATTTCTAGATTGGGGGCAGCCTCCCTAGCGCCGCCGTTGGGGAGAAATCACGGCGAGAAGGCCGATGGTACAGTGTCGAGTTCTTCATCGGAGTTCTCCTTCCTCAGGCCACCATCTCGAGCAATCTAGGTATGGTTTTATTTGCCTTACTAAATATATTGATCCTCTAAAATCTCATAGTTCGATTCATGGTGTGTGATTAGAATTTGGGATTTGAAATTTTAGGGTTTTTAGCCCCAATTCGAGTTCCACTGTTCATCATGACATTGGGCGGCTTAGAGGCCGATTTGGCCTTAGTGTTGAACATGAAAATTGTTCGGATTGTTGAGATGTATATTTCTGGAAATTTTGGTAGTGATCGGAGCTGGCCGGAATCCGGCACCATTTTAGGTAGTTTTTCATGCTGATAAATAGTATAAAATTAAAGGAGTTTGTTAGTATAAATTTGGTAATTTTTGGAGTAATGTCGGATAGGTTTCGGGTATTCCGAAAGATTGAGAAATTAATAGATATAAAATGGTTACTCGGGAATTGAAAATTATGTCGTTTACACGAATAATTGTTTTAGGTAAATCTATTCAACAAAGGGATTAAACTCCGGGCTCCCACTAATATTAGGAGTGGGTGATGACGACCGATGATTATAAATGTCGGTTTGACCGTTACGCTTTTGTCAATGTTATTAATGACCGTGGTAATTAAGGTAATGGCCATATATATATATATATATATATATGTGCTTGTTTATGCTCGTCTTACGTATCAATTAAACGGTGTGGCTATTTGGTAATTATCGACGATTTTATTGATGTTGGTATTATAATAGGGTAAGTGGCCAAGCTGCTGATAGACATTGAGTATGCATATTGTCGCATCCAGAGACTATTTTAGGCCCCGGAACACGACGATAACCGCCATAATCTCGGTCTAGAGAGAAATCAATACGTCATTGGACGTATTAATAACCTTCCGGACCGAAACCCCAAGGCTATAAATGAAATAATCAACACACGAATAATATGAATGTCAAATATGAAATGACAAATGTGCAGAATCACATACAAATATTTTACAAGCGGAAGGTAGCAAATGGAAATACCCGAGACAAATATAATACAAGGAAAAAGGTCTTGGAATAACAAGCCCGAATAATGTCTCAAAGTACGCAACAGATTATAAAGAAAACACAAAATACAGAAATCATAAGATATGGAGCCCGTACTAGAACGGGTGTCCCCGGAAGTAGAAGTGCACGATGACCGACATCGCTCCACGAGCTTCTAGTCCAGCTCCTCCAGAGACGGGTGCTGAAAATCTGAAAAGATGTAAGGGTGAGCAACCCGTCCTCACTAACCCAAATGGGTCCAAAGCCAACCAAGTCAGGGTTTAAAACCCTGAGAAAACATATAGATTATATATGTACATATACATATACAAATACGTTTAGGGCATTTAAAAACATATGGAATAGTCACGCACACAAAGCTCGAGTAAAACATGTTGACCACACATGAAAGAACTCTTAGGATCCACGTGGCCGAAAATCCCGGGTTTGTCTTCACAACAAACCGGGACCAACTACCTATGCGTCTATAAATGAATAGTAGCGAGAGCATCCATTTACAGCTAATTCCTAACTAATCTCTCGTAACAGCACACCGCACTTATGTCTCGCTTAACTCTGTGCGAGATAAGCGTAAGTGGGATAAATAAAATAAACAGGGCATTGCCCTCCAGAGGTTCACGGTCATCGACACCGTGGGAAGCATAGTCTAAATACTAGGTCTCGTCGCTCTCAGACCAAACACCGGAAATCAGGACAACGGTACTACTCTTTGATCCAAACACATACTCACACACCAAATACTGTGGTCATAACTTAAAATAATGCAGCTATACTTTTATATGTAAGTAAAGAAAAGCCACCAACCCGAGAGGGTTTCGGCTCACCCATTGGGTGTGCCCCCTACTACTTGATATGATGATACAGCTGGCTGCGCTCCAACTCCCGGTCCTCCTGAAGCCAACGTCGATATGCTCCTGAGTCTGTGGATGAGATAACAATGACATAGTCAAGTATATGTAATTCGAGGATTTACTATCTACAATTACAACTTGATAAACATTTTCTATTTATCTTTCCGACATTAGAGCCTAATTTATTTGACACTCCGATTCTCGAACCGGTGAGAATTTGAGATTATATCTTATTCGGTACTTACGTCGTTTCACCGCATTTTTAACTCAAAAACCTTTAAATCATTTAACCATAGTGATTAAAAACGTAAAAGTAAGTGTTCTACGGTAAAAATCAAAAGTCAACTTTAGAATAGTGAAAGTCAGCGTTCAACGGTCAAAGTCAACATGTGAATAGTGAAAAATCAACGGTCAAAAGTCAACCAACAAATAGTAAAAAGTCAACAGGCAAAGTCAACCGATGAATAGTAAAAGTCAACTATCACAGTCACCAATAAACAGTAAAAGTAAAACAGTAAAGGTAAAAGTAAAACAGTAAATGTAATAATTTGATAACTTCACCAGAGTTTTTACCGCGTCGGTTCCCGACCGACTGTGTCGCCGGAAAAGCTCCATTTTCCGGCCAAATCTAGTCCCTAGGCCTGTCTTTTCCTCTTCTACACATCCTAAGCTATCCAATAACACCAAAATCACAAGAAATGGTCGAGTTTTGTACCTCGAAGTTTCTCCCTGGATTTTCCGGCAGACCTGCTTCGGCGAAGCTCCGCTGGTCTCCTCATTGCTCTTGGGCAGCTTCTGGTGCTGCCTGAGAGCTTCCATGCTCCTCAAATGGTCTGGTTCGACTCGAACTCGACTGTACAGTGCTTTCGGGTTTTCCTCCCTCTGCTGGGCGGCACTGGCGTCGCTGGTGGCCTGGGCGAGGTCGTCGGGGCAGTGCGAGGCCGATGGTGGTGGCGGTTAGCGTCGACGCGCGCGGATGAGGGAGCTCCTGGTGGCTTTGTGGAGCTGATCGAAGGAGAAGAGAGAGAAAGTCTATCTCGACCAAAATGGAAGGAGACAAAAGGAAGGGGAGAAGATAAGGAAAGAAAATGAAAGGTGGAGAGAAAAGGGGAGAGGATAAGGGGTTTTAAAGAAAAATCAACGGCCATGATTCGACGATCGAATCAACGGCCACGATTCGATCACACTTTCAAAATGATTTTTAAACCAAATTCATTTTTGAAAATTCATTTAAAAACAACAGAACGTCAAATTAAATCGTAAAAATTGTAAGAAAAATACATGAAGTGCCGAAAAATATTCCGTAAATACTTTCATGCATATGACGACATGTTTCCTAACGTAAAAACGTTAGACAAAATTTACGACGTACCGAAAAGTAACGGGAATTAAACCCTAAATGTGTCGGAAAATTAAATAAATTTATCGGGGTCTCACACATATTTTCGTATTGAATGAGTAACGGGGCATAGTTAGTGCCTTGTTTGTTAAGTTATGATCATTGAGGAAATGATGCGGTTAAGATTAGTGTAGTTGAACTACGAGTGGCTTGATCCCTCTCAGAGGGTACGTTGGCAGCCCGATCGTTTTTGCGGGTGCAGTCACAAATATTAGAAATAACCTAAAGTCTTTGGGTGCGCCAACTAAAAGTAGTTAAGGGTTATCAATTTCAAGGGAGGTTGCGGTAAAATATCCTTTTAGGTGGATCTCGCAGAATTTATCTTGGGTTAAATGGGGTTAATCCGGGGTGTGTTCTGACAACTTTTCTCATGAGGATAAGATTGTAAAGCTAGTAATGTTTGATCAATTGAAGCGTAAACCGTTCTCATGAAAAAATTAGACTAGGAGATTCATGTTTTTAATGTCTTTCTCTCGAGGGTCTTTTACAGTCTCTCAAACATGATGTTTATACAAAAGTAAGTTGGACATTGTCGAAATGTAGACTTAACAAATGCGGCAGACTACATTTACATGATGAATCGTCTCACAAAACACGTATAATTATATCTAATATTACGTAAATTTCTCTAGTTAGAAAAGTAGACCTTTCACGTACGAGACCTTTCACGTACGAGGATGTGGGTCGGAAATTCAACTATCTAAAAGGTCTAGTTTTCTCGTGAGCATGAGATTGTAAAGCTAGTAATGTTTAATCGATTGAAGCGTAAACCGTTATCATAAAAAATGTAGACTTAGAGATTCACATTTTTGATATGTCTTTCTCCTGAGGGTCTACTACAGTCTCTCACACATGATGCTTATACAAAAATTAGATTAGGCATTGTCGAAATGTAGACTTAGCAAATATGACAGTCTACGTTTACTTGATGAATCGTCTCACATAACATATACAATTATGTATAATATTAAGTAAATCTCTCTCGTTAGAAAAGTAGACATTTCACGTAGGAGGATGTGGGTCGGAAATTCAACTATCTAAAAGATCTACTTTTCTCGTGTGAATAAGATTGTAAATTTAGTAACGTCTGATCGATAGAAACATAAACTGATCTCATGAACATGTACAATTATGTCTAATCTCAAATAAATCTCTATCTCCAAAAGTAGACATTTCACGTACGGGGATGTAGATTGAAAATTCAACTATCAAAACGTTATACTTTTCTCGTGAGCACGTGATTGTAAAGCTAGTAACGTTTGATCGATTGAAGCGTAAGTCATGAAAAAAGTAGACGTGGAAATTTATGTTTTGTTGTCTTTCTCTCAAGGCTCTACTATAGTTTCTCACTCATGATGCTTATACAAAAACTAGATTAGGCATGCATTGTCCATCCCTAATGAATTCATAATAATTCAAGTTTTTCGGGTCGGGTTTCCGGGTTTCGATGCCACCCCTAATGAATTCACAATAATTATAAAAATAATATGATCGAAAAATTGTAGACTTATTCAAGGCTTTCTACAAATTTGAATTTTAAAAAGATGATCATACCGATTGAAGCCATTTCTGCCAAGTTCATCAAAGTCTTTCCTAGAATTATTATTGAAAATGAGATGATACATTATAAAAATTTACCTATCACCACAAAGAAACCAAGCACATTAATTAGAACCCTCACTAAATGCAACCCTACATATCCCAAATAGCTAACAAACCAAATCAAGCAAATACTTATGATATATTTAACATTCCATGCCCATTCATTTCACAGCAATACGCATGTCGTTCTTTGCTTGTGTTCATCAGTCATGAATAACTAATAATACAGATAAATCCTTAATAAATGCAATCTAGGCTTCTTTTCTTAACCTCAAATTCATATACCTCATAATCAAATGACTACAGTGAATCATAATTCAAAACTCAGAATCATAATTCGAATCAAATAAAGATCGACAAAAGCATGAAACCTCGCAACGAAACATACCAAATGCGTAGAGCCAAATGACTACAGTGAACATCAAAGGCTTAAAGTCTGGGAAAGTCTTCATCTCCCTCTTTCCATACCATGTTCAACTACTCTCTTCGCTCTCTCCCTTTCGCTTTTCTCTGTTTCTCTCCCGGTCATCTCATTCTCTGTCATACATGTCTAACAAAGCATGAGTTTCAACTTTCAAGGCGACAAATCAATAGTAAAGTTAATAAGGTAATTAAACACTATGCATCACTATATGTGTGTCAGAGAGAAAGAGAGAGACTTGATATGAACTTGTTGAGGATACAACAATCTGGAAGGATCTAATGAAAGGAGCAGTATTTCCATGCACATCAGTATCATTTACATCTATATTTGACTCCAGAAGGAGCTCAGTAACAACTTCATCTGCTCTCTATCAAAATGTTATCAAATCATGGTCACGTATCATAATAATGATCCCAAATCTACACTGATGCAAAGTACTTGATATGAAAAGTGTGCACTCCAAATTCAAAAAACAGAGTTCTATAATGGCAAAATTATACACATCCAATTACCATATAATTTTTTCTCTAGCTACATTGAGTACATTCTACTGGTAAGCTACCGGCATGGAGTTTAACTGAAACAAAATATAAGATAACAAAACAAAAATGACAATTTTGTTTCTTATTTTGCAATAAGAAGAAAACACAAACACCTAAACTGATAACGCAACCTATAATCGAAACGAAAACAATTAAGGAAAAGAAACCAACAGACAAATAACAGAAAAGAAAGAACAAAAAACCATAGAACTTACTTTTGGATCATCGCTGCCCAGAGAAGAAAAGGGTTAAATTTCTCTTTCGGACCCTAAGCAACTTAATCCATAAACATAAACACAATCAAACCCATGTCGTCATAAACTAAAAGTACAATCAAATCCATTACAAAAATGAACTGCATTTACGCTAGTGGGATTGACATATCAGCCTATGTCAGTGTAACAAACCCTATTATGGGAAAAACAATGTGGGTCATGACAACGATAACAAATACTATGTCGATGTCTAGAAAAGAGGGGAGACACGACCAACAAATTTGTCAAAACTACTCACATCAGTTGAGGACAATACAACAGTTGTAGATATTCCGATCACTGGTTCAAGAATTGTCGAGCTCATTCTTAAGTCGTGATGCATGCAAACAATGTACAAAAAGTATACATAAAATCAAATGATTGCAAACTTTATAGTTTGGCACCCAACTCTATATGCTTCTAACTTTTACGTCATTGAGGAGACTCTAATTTTCTTTCCAAAGTATATGTACATAGACGTCGTATCGATTTCTAAGTGCTTACAATTCGAGATCTCAATGAAATCGTTGGCACAATGTTGAAGAGTTTTTTTTTTCAAGTATTGATTCTTCTATTGTGTATTATGGTTCGATATGTGTCTCATAGATGGGTTACTAAGGTTTTCTCCTTTTTTATTTTTATTTCTCAGTAGGTCTTAATGAGTAAATGGATTCTACCAGGGCAATTCTGGTGGATTGTTGATAGATCTGTAAATGGACCGGACCTTATCCAGATTCGCTCCGGATCCGTGGTTTTTAAACGGGTTTGGATCGAAAATTTGACCTGTTGATCCTTTAAGGACCCGGATCCGTTAACCCGTTTACTAAACGGATCGGATCCGGATCTTGGTTGATCCGATCCGTTACGGACCCAGATCAGTTTAAAATAATTAAATAATATTTATATAAATATTATATTATTAATAAATATTAAATAATTTGATAATTATCTAGATAATCTAAACATTCATACCTAAATTGCCTCTAAAGTATGATTTGTTGAAGTTGAAGGTTGTTAATGTCTATTATGAGACCCCGACTCATTTTATTAATTTTGACACATCTAGGGTTTATTTACGACTTCTTTTCGGTACGTCGATAATATACTCTAATATTTTAACATTAGAGGGAACGTCGCCACTTGCGTATGAGTATTTACGAAATGTTTTTCTGACACTCTACGAATTTGTCCTATTTTACGGACATGATTTGACAAATTATTTTCAGTGTGTGATTTATAGAAAACGTTTTCGAGTTTTTCATTATTTCAAAAGTTAGAAGAGATCGTGGCCGTTGGATTCGTTCGACAAATCGTGGCCATTAAAAGGTTTTATAAAAACCTTTTTCTTTCTCTCTCCCTTATCTCTTTCCACTTTCTCTTCTTTCCTCTTTCTCTTTCTTTCCCTTTCTTTTCCTTCCTCTTTTGCTCAACCTCTCTTTCTTTCTCTTCGAGTAGCGACTGAGTCGATCCAGCTGCTCCAACACCGGCGTGCGTGCTGCCTCATCGCCGCCACCAGCGAGCTCGCACTGCCCCGACGACCTAGCTCAGACCACCAGCCAAGCCAGCGCCGCCGCAAGCGCCGCCTAGTCGAGGAAGAACCGAAGCATTGTGCATTCACCATCAAGCCAAACCAGTCCACCGGAGGAGCAAGGAAGCTCCCAGGCACCACCAGGAGCTATCCAGAAGAGAGGAGGAGGAAAGAGGAGGCGAACGGAGCTCCGCAGGTGGAGAACTGCTGGAAAAACAGAAAATCAACTTCGAGGGTAAATTCTCCATCTTTTCTCTCGTTTCTTGGCCTGTTGTGTTGCTAGAATGTTGTAGAAGAGTGTTGTGCAGGTGTTGGGAGCTGGTTTGGCCGAAAAAGCTTCGTTTTCCGACGAACCAGTCGATTGGTAAACAGGGGGTAAAAACCTTGGTTTTACCACTGTAGATTTACATTTTTACCGGTTTTACCGTGAGATGAATTGACCAAAATGCCCCTGTCAGTTTCCAAAATTACAACTTGCCATTTTTACTGTTTAACTATTTCAGTTTTACCTTAGTTACTATTTACAGTTTGACCGCTTGACTTTTTACTATTTATTAGTTGACTTTTACTATTTACAGTTTGACCGGTTGACTTTTACTATTTATAGTTTGGGGTTTAGGGACCGGTTGTCTTTTACTATTCACCAATAGGCTTTTGACCGTTGACTTTTACTATTCATGTACCGTAGAAGATCAATTTTTACGTTTTACCACTACGGTTAAATGGTTTAAAGTTTTTATAAATTAAATATGCGACGGAAAGACGTAAGTACCGAATGAGTAATAATCCTGATTCTCGCCCGGTTCGAGAATCGAGGCATCAAATAATTAGACGCCAGTGTCAGGAAAATAAACGGAAAGTTTGTCGAGTTTACCAAGTTTTGGTCAACTTTGACCAACTCTGTAGACTTGGTCAATTTCTTGGTCAACCTAGGAATGACTTGGTCAACACTAAAGTCAACCTTTGACCTTTCCTGGTCAAACTAGGAAAGTGGGTAGTTGACCATCGAATGACCGTTACGCTTCTACTTTCGATTTGTTTAGTCGTTGACTAGTTTTTTGACGGATTCAGGATTTCGCTTACAAAAAGCTTGAGGACTGAGATTTGGAGCACGAGGATTTCTGCTTCGGTATAACAGGTAGGGTGAGCCGTAACTTCCGGGTTAGTGACATTTTAAATTTGTGTAGTGCTCTATGATATAAAAGTTATATGATATTTGTTTGTGCATAGTCAATGCCTCGCGATATATATTTTCTTACTTTATCGCTTCATTAAATGTTTAAGAAAACCGAGGCTAGACACACGTGATAATTCAGATCGAAAAGTAGTATTGTTGTCCTGATTTTCGATGCTTGGCCTGAGAGTGACGGGACCTAGTGTTTAGACTATGTTTTCCCACGGTGTCGATGACCGTGAACCTCCGGAGGGGCAATGCCCTGTTTATTTTATTTTCCCGCTTACGCTCGTCTCGCACAGAGTTATGTGAGTCGTAAGTGCGGTGTTGTTATGAGTGATCTTTTGGGCATTAGCTGTAAATGGACACTCTCACTACTACGTGTTTTCGGGCGCATAGGTAGTTGGCCCCGATTTGCTGTGAAGACAAACCCGAGATTCGGCCACCCAGATCTATGAAGCCCTGCAGGCTGTTTGTTACTTTGAGGGCTAAGTCATATTGATGTTAGCATTGACACATGGAAAAAAGAATTTATTTAATTATGCTTGTAAAACCAAATACAATTTTTGGTTGTTGCATGTTTTACGAATTGTTTAATCAATCACGGAGATCGAAAAGCTGAAGTATCACAAAGATTGAAAAAGTCCAAGTCAGAATTAAATAATTCGTAAAACATGCAACAACCAAAAATTGTATCATGTATATTTACTGACTTGGACTTTTTCATGTATCTTGTAGTTTAAGTCTTATACGCTACCTTCCGCACTTGTATATAACTTTATTTATTTATTCAATTGCTCCTCACTTTTACGTCATTTTATTTAAATTAGCCTTGTGGTTTCGGCCTAGTGGGTAGTCAATATGTCTGTCAGGACCCACCCCTAGTTAAAACCCTTTAACCCGAAGTAAATCCTACGGGGACCACCTCAAGGAAACTTCTTACCGAAACCCCCTTGAAATGACCAACCCTTCCTACATACCAACTCAGCACTTCCATGAGTATTTAAAAACAATCCATAACTCATGAAGGCATCCTGCTTCCTAACCTATTTAACTAGCTAAACTGGGTTAGTCAGAGCAGTCTACATAGAAGATTACCCTAATAAATTTGCAAGCAGCAACGGATTGATCGACTATGCCTCAACTCTTGTACGCGCGCGACCTCTGCTCTAGAACCCTGCACCACTGGGCATTTGAAAACGAAGGGCCCAGGGAAGAGCAATTAAAAACAATACGTTAGCGTGAGTGGACAAAAATAAAAGAATAAAAGATAAACGTCTTTTACTGCTCTTCCGTTAGTTTCCCAAGAAAATCCGCATGCAAGTAAATCATGGGCAATAAATAATTAAATCATAAATAACTCCTTTGGCTCAAACATAAATAAATATGTGGGGTATTAACCTCATCCACGAGAAAACCGACCTGCTCTACCACGAGAGGGTTCATTGACCAGCTCATCGGAGAGGGTCCCATGACCCGTTCTATTCGGGAGGGTCCAACCGACCAGCTACCACCGAAGAGGGTCCTGACCTGCTCTATCCGGGAGGGTCATACTGACCAGCTACCACCGAAGAGGGTCAGACCAGCCACTATCCAGAGATGGTACCCGCTCCATCTAGAGAGGGTCCATGCTAGCATGCAATTAATATATATCCTTATCCTTTAAAATCCTTTAAAAACCTTTAAAACCTTTAAAACCTCGTGGGAAAAATAAATCGAAAACCAAGTCAAATCTCCCTGACTTTACCCCAAATACATTGGATTTAAAAACCTTTCCAGGAACCCAAAACCGGTTCTCTGCCTTTACTTTAAAACCCTTTAAATCCAAGAGCCAAGTTTCCCCTTTTGAAAACATCCCCCTTCCATAATCCCAAAACGTGAAAACCATTAAAAACCATAATCCGGGAAAATCCTTTAAACCACGGGAAAGGTAGGAACCTCTTTCCCGGCTCGTTTATCTTTAAAATAGTAAATCCCAATTTTCCCAAAATCACCGTAAAACATTAAATTGAGGAAATCACATAAATAAAGGAGAAAACAATTAAAGTCTATGTCATGCAATTTAATTTAAAAACAAAGTCCACTCACAGTATTTATTGCTACCTTTTTCCTGCTCGGAAAGCTCCTCGAACGAAACCCTCGAACTAACCGCGTAGTCGAGCCCGTCTCACGTTCGACCAGAGACTGTACAAATAAACCAATAAATCAATCTTTCTATAGCTGACTTGGTCTTTTCCTAGTTTGACCAGGAAATCCTATTTGACCATGGGTTGACCAAGTTCCTTTTTTGGCACTTTAACCTTTTTGACTTTCTTTCCCGGTTATCGACTCTTAACTCAATTTACCGGAAGTCCGACTTAGCTTCCGAACTTTCCTTTACCACTTTAACTTGACATTAGGGTGTCACATAATAATTCATTGAATTACTATGGACACCCAACGTGTCACATTAATCAATATATTTAACCTTGAGTCGATTTACCGATTTACGTGAAACACCAACTTTACTTAACATGGTCAACTTGACATTTTCTCAGAAATTCCAGTTATCACTTTCCGATAACAATTTAACACTTTACCAAATTAACCAAAAAGTGTCAAACTTCATTGAACTTCAATTCTTTAACCATTTTTCTGAAAATATAACTTTCCCAAAATAGAAACTTTCCTTTAATGGAAACTTTCCCAATTTAGCAGGTTTCCAAACATAGAAGGTTTCATAAAATGGAAGGTTCCCAAATTACGGTTAGTTTCCGTTTTTGCCTAATTACAGGTTTCATGAAACTTGCTGTCTTGGTTCTTAAACACTTGAATCAATTTGCCTACTGAGTATAATCTACCCCAATTATATGAAATTCTTGGATGCAAGTGACTAGAAACTCTATGAAATTGTAAAACTTACATATGCATATAAATCCCCATTACAAGCAGATCTTTCGTGCAATAGACTTACTTTTTGTACTAGTACACCTCTTTATCTTTCTCTCATGGGAAACAAATGGGGTTTTCCTTTTGTTCTTCTGTTATTGTTTATAGCTGTTGTATATGGCCTGACTGACCATGCCATTGACCAAACAAATACCTTCTTTCATTTTTTTTAAATTTTTTTTGGGGTGCTGGGGTTTACCGCTTCATTAGAGTTTAGCTCGGGAGCAACGTTTATTCATAACATTACAGAAGCTAATTGACTCAAGCTAATTTACCCTTACATTACCAGAATGGATTGTAAGACCACATGAGCTGAAATACTGATGTGTTATTAACATTGTATGCAGCACCTAAAAGGAAGAACTAATCAAGTCCCACATAAATCTCAAACTTAACCGGGCTCGGATTTATCACGATGCATAGAAATCAAATTCGCATATATGCAGAAACAAACTCAGAACCCTTGAAGTTGAAATGCGAAGAAAAAGTGAAACTCACTGGCGGGTGAAAAGAGTCGCCGGAAAATGCAAGTGAATCGTTTCGGGCTTCATTTTCAGAAGTGAAATTAAAATAGGAATTATGATGATTTCATTCTGGAAAAAAAAAATTGAAATTAAATTAAAAAGAGCAAACGGCGTCGTTTGATTGAACCGTGGGGGCGTGTGTTGCACGTGAGATAGCTGAACTCGCCGACACTACAGCAAAAATTACAGTAATACCCTTTTGGTTTCCTTTTCCAATTCGGATTCTACAATCCCTTTTCAGGTGGGATTGTTTTCCTCTATATAAAGACTAGCAAGTCACTCCCACTACCCACAATTGTTAGCAACTCATTTTTGGCCACTAGAATTGAAGTAGTTTTGAGACCTAGAATGAACCCAGAAAAAATGCCTCAGGTGAGAATGATAGCGAACAACTTGGTGGACATGGTGGCCGCCTTGCCCGCCATGAAGCTCGATAAGCTCTACCATAACGCCTTCATCTGCGAAGCCATTCTCAGGTCTCTGCCGCCACTGGCCAAGAAATACGTGTTGCGAATGCTATTTCCGGTCAATTCCGAGCCAATGGAGGAGCGGGTGCTGCCGGATTGGGCCTCCACGCATCGAGTGGCTGTTGATCGATTGGTTCAATTGAGAATATTCAATGAGACCAGGAACAAGGAGGATGTTACATGTACACTGAATCCGATATTTCAGACCAATCTCAAGAAGCTTCTGGTCTACGGTGTGTCTTTGCCAAGACAACCAATGACTTGGAATGTCACAAGCTCAGAGGAGCTTGAGGCTTTTGCCCTGGAACAATGGGAGTGTTTCTTGCTGCGACTTATCAACTCCTCTGACAGCAGGCCGTCGAACATGAGTTCTTCTATGATGAGAACTCTACGGCGGGGCCTTGTGACAAGAGACGGAGACGCGCCAAGGTTGACGCAAAGTGGTTTTCAGTTCTTGATGATGAATACAAACGCACAGCTGTGGTACGTCATCAGAGAATACATCACTAGCTCAGAGCGAGAGCGAGGGATAGACTCAGCAGATTTGATTGCGTTCCTGCTAGAGCTGAGCTTTCATGCTACAGGCGAGGCATATAACATGAAGACAATGACTGAGGATGAGAAGAATACGATCAAGGACTTGGCAGATTTGGGATTGGTCAAGCTTGAGCAGGGCAGGAAGGAGAGTTGGTTTATACCTACTAAACTAGCTACCAATCTTTTGGTGAGCTTGACAGACGTTTCATCGAGGAAACATGGATTTGTGGTTGTGGAAACAAACTTTAGGCTGTACGCCTACTCCTCATCTAGATTGCAGTGTGAAATTTTGGGCCTTTTTGCAAGGGTGGAATATCAACTTCCAAACCTTATAGTAGGAGCAATCACAAAAGAAAGTTTGTATGGCGCTTTTGAGAATGGCATCACTGCGGAACAGATAATTTCTTTTCTTCAGCAAAATGCACATCCACATGTTGCGGAGAGAGTACCATCTGTACCTGAGAATGTGACGGATCTGATTAGGCTCTGGGAAGCTGATCATTTAAACATGGTTGATCACTACAATCAGAAGCTGAATGGTCTGTTCTATTGAATTCTGATCATCCAGAGTACATTGTTGCTCCATTTTTTCTAATGGCTGATCCAGAGAGTTCTCATGTGAATTCACATCATGAGGATCCAGTGATGCCATTGATGGAGAAAGTACAGGGGTGTTTGTACTACATGTGTTGCTTGCACTGATCAGGGTGTCTTGCTTGCGCCAAATGTTAAATTGTGCTGTGATGAAATCAATGACATGCTGGTCCTCAAAGACCTGGAAAGAAAATAGTTAAACAAATATGTACATTTAAGATATGAATTTGATATTATTAGTATGAATGATATTTTTATCACAAGAACTAGTTCTTGAATGCTGCATTGTATCCCTGCACTGAACAACTTGATAAACTGGAAACAGAAGTTCTTGTCCACCATTCTGTGTGTTCTCATCAATCCCAGAACAACAACAACCAATCCACTCAATGAACTTGAACCTAAAACCTTTAAGTGTGAAACAAAAAGATGAAAAGGATCGGAACATGTTAATGACTAGACTGAAGTTTAACTAGCAGTTAAACAGTTCCTGTTTTACATTTGGTCTTCACTCAACTTCCACAGAAGATAATAATCTCAGCCATTCAAACCCACAAGAGGTCTAAGCCTCTCAATTATCAGGTTATAGTGTTATACATATTCATATTCATCACACCTGCAATGAACATAACCAACTGTAAAATGCCAGTTACACATAGAATTGGTTCAAGCTCTAACAAAATCCAAGAGGGAGCTCGGTGAAGTACGAGTCTGTACTCTAAAGAGGGAATCCGTCGACGAAAAGAAAAAAAACAGAGGGGGAGAATTTTCGTTCAGTTTTTTTTTTCTTAACTAGTAACCGCTCCTCTTGGCCTCTTCACACATGTCTGCAACAGCTTTACTTTATGAAAGAATTCAAAAAAAAAAGGTGAGCACTACTGCACTAGAGATTTGTTCCTCTAATTGTACCATTAGTCCTTTCCTCATTCACAATTTTTCTTCTATAATTCCTCAGCACAAATGATTCAATTACAATGTACAATTATCATTCCTCAGCAACTAGCATGCATTTACAAGCTCACACCAAGTAGTCTATTTTTCTTTTTACAGGCCTTCCTTGCCTTACATAACAAGCAAGACAGTAGCAGTGTAAGAGTATATCAGATTGTAGTATCTGATTTTTGATCAGCATCAGCTGTGGCCTGGACTTGAGCTGCATACTGCAAGTTCCAAAGCACATCTTCGAAAGAGGGACGAGTTGATACTTCTGGAGATATGCATTTCTTTGTGATTGATACCAATGTTTTCAAAGGTGAAAACGAAAGCGAAGGCGAATTGTGGAAGCCCCGTGAGACGAAAGCCTTGAGGCGACGGGGCGACCGCCTTTCCAACAAATAATAAATAAATTCATTATATATATATAATCTCAATACATAACAAAAAATATTTAATTGTTATTACAACCATAAATTGCTGTGTAAAATCCGAGTTTTCTACCACATTATTCAACATTGGTCCAAACATGTAGTAATGTGGGTCGATCAAAAACCAAAGGCACTCTAATAAACAAGGGCACATATCAAACAAAGGACTTGTTTCAGAGACTAGTGGAAAATCAAGATGAGCCAACATTTGATACATAATCCAAAGGTGAGCCAACATTTTGAGCAAATTAGCAATCAAAATAGCAAACGAGAAGCAATTCATGAAGCTGAAACCATAAACTATGACACGCATGGCAGAAACACTATCCTGAGTAAAATGCTACTAAAAAGGTAGCATATCTTGAATAGTTCTGTACATTGTTAAACAAATCGATACAAAAATTTATGTCTTCTTACGAACAAATCTAATCATTACTTCCCTGTCAGATTCTCAGTAAGATACAGGCCTAAGGAAACTACCCTGATAGAGAACAAGACAGATAAAATGTTGAATAACGTGGTAGAATAACGTTATTTTATCTGTCTTGTTCTCTATCAAGGTGGTTTCCTTAGGTCGATCACATTTCTCTCAATATCAGTAAGATACCGATCCACCAAATTAACACAGATCAGTATATTAACACAGATCGTCTCTCAGTCTCTTATTTGGGGTCATACTTTGAGATTGTGATTTGTTGAATAGATTTAGATTTCCTGAGCGATTTTTGGCTTTAAGGTTTGACAGGCATTCTTTGCTCATATACTGATTTAGATCGGGTAAAAAGTAAATTCTCCCTAAAAGCTAGAAATTGTGTAGAAGCCCAAGGGGTAAACCCTTACATCCAGTAAACCATAGCCTTTCCAGTATTAGAAGAGGCTAGACTATCACCTGTTCTCGATCGCTGGTTTTACATCCTCAATTCCAATCTTGATCCTTTGCCAAAACAACCCCTCTATTTCCTCTTCTTTCTCACTACTGTTGCCCTTTCACAACCCACCGCCGCTCTGCCGTCTCAAGAACCCATTGCCGCCACCCCCATTTCTCCACCCTCTCCTCCTCTTCCAATCTCCCAAACCCCACCGCCTAAGACTCCACTCGTCCCCGCTCTCTTCGTCATCGGCGACTCCTCCGTCGATTCAGGCACCAACAACTTCCTCGACACTTTCGCACGCACCGACCGCCTCGTCTCGCCCCGCTTCTGCACCGCCTCGTCGCTCCGGCGGTCGCCTTTCCAGCGGCGTCGCGGCGAAACAACCGGCGGGGCTTTTCTCCCTCGCTCCGCCCTAAGGCGCGCCCCAGCGCCGCCTCAAAACGCCTCTGAAAACACTGATTGATACCACAATGGATAATGACTCTTGTGAGCAAGTTGTCAACACAATTGGATCCACAATTCTTCTTCGACCATCTTGGCTCCCAAACGATGCCTGCAGTTGGTTCAGCACATGGTTCACACCACGCATCAACATAAGTATGCTACACAGAGGTGAAATGTTGAATTAACAAAATCATAATTCTTCGCAACGCAAGCCTTAATATGCATACCATTTCATTTAGCAGAAAGGTTTCCCCTTTGCCACTTACTATAGGACCGACGAGTGATTCAAGCAGTATAAATCCAAAGTTGTAAACATCACCCTCCAGATCCTTTTTACGGCTGCAAGCAAAAACTAACAGTTAACATTTGAAATAAGAATAGCAGCAATCAAGAGAATATGACAGAAATTATTTCAACTTATACAACATACCAGGATTTTGGGCCTTCTCCCTTTGCCTGCAAAACAATATAATAATGTATCAGAATAGCCCTTGGAATACAATGCATTGTCAACAAAGTAAACATAAGAAAAACATGCCTCAAGTTTTTCAATTTCTTCTGTTATGATGGACATCCCATAGTCACTAAGCTTTGGAATCCTATGCTCGTCTAGCAATATGTTGTTTGTTTTCAACCGATTGTTGAAAGAACCTGGAATAACCCCAGTGTGTAGAAAATGGACAGCTTTTGCAACTCCTATTAAGATTGCCAATCTGTCAGACCACTTGAGAACCTTCTCTGGATAGTTTTCTACATATGCACATCTATGATGCACGGATATGGTAAAAATTTTAGTATGCTGTATCGTACCCGTATCCGATACGGGTACGCACGAGATACGTCATGGATACGTAACCAAAGATATTCAAACGTATCCTAGATCATTTAGGGAGGTTTTGACCAAATTAATACTAGGTTGTTGACTTTTTGTAGTAATATCTTATCTAATTTGTAGCAATCTCTGTTCTGTTTTAACTCTTTCACGATTATAATTGAATATTCTTCTGTATTTTCCTTAATTAGATGATTTTGATTAGATTTATTTGGAATTTATTTATTATTATAATTTTTTGTGTGATAGATCTAGTAAAATTAGACTACTTTCGTGTTATTTCTCATTAAAATTATCTATATATTTTTAAATTATATTAAATATATATAATATCAAAACGTACCCGTATCATATTTTTTCGATAAAAAACGTATCTACGTATCGTATCGAACCCTTATCCGTGTCCCGTACCCGTACTAGTGCATGATAGATGCACATCATAGACTTGGTTAGAGGTTGAAATTCGAAGTACATAAAGCTATGATGTGAAGAATTGATGTGCATTCTGCTAGTACATTTTAGAGACAAAGTGAAAGACACATTGTACTGTTATTAACTACTTCCATTATTGAGTGTAATTTCAAGCTTCTGATAATGAATACGGACCTGAAAGATAGGTACGGTAGTTCCCACTAGAGATGTATTCATATACAAGGAAAAGTCTGTTGCCACCAGAATCTCTTGTCCGCTACAGTCAATGCAGTGACCCAACAGGACAACCAAGTGAGGATGGTGAAGCTTTGAGAGTGAATCCAGCTGAACTTTAAGGTTTTGAGTTGAACATTTTTTTGATATAGCCAGAGATCTAATTGCAACTGATGTCCCATTTTCCAACTTTCCTTTGTAAATCTGAAAGCACAAACAGGAAATAGTCTTTACAATCCGTCCACTATAATTAGACCAGATAACTGCGTTATAGCCTGTTCTCATTGATAGGCATAAGAAATGAAGTAAACAATTGATACACTCTTGTATTATAATTAAAACTCCTGGCATTACTTGCAAAAGATTGAAGACTGAGATAAAGGGAACTGATAAATAACAGATGAGAAATAATTTGGAGAGCTTAAGTGATCATGATAGAATTCCAATGTCGACTCCCTTTATCATTTCTCATCAAACTCTAGCTCCACAAGTTAGTCATGAATTTTGAAATGCGCATCAGAATTGAATGTTTCAGGCAAAATATTGTATATTTCTGAATCATATTTGAGTCTGCTAGTTACCTTTCCCATAGAACCTTCACCCAAAAACATTGAGAAATCAAAGTCCTTTGTTGCTTCCTTCAACTCTTCAAGAGAAAACGATCGACATGCTGGGGCGCCATGTGTCTCTAATTTGGCTGCTTGAGTTATATATCCTACAAACAACAAAAAAGAATTTCAGGTACTAAAACACAATACATTCTGTATTTGTAGATTTTAAAAGGGCCCAATTTAAAACACAAATTTCAAGTTCTGCATTGAGATAAAAGATTCTGAGACCTGGAGCAAGATAAATAACTTCAAAACCAGACTAATACAACTTACTAGCATTTGTAACGAGGTCAGAGCAAAAATCATTTGGTGAATTATCTGGCACAGCTTTTGCAAATATGTTTTGCTCAGACTTCCTTGAACGGTATCTTCTACACAAGAAAAGAACTGCAAGTACCAAAAGTACTAAAACAAGAAGAGCTCCAATGACAATAGCAACTAGCACCACAATCTCTCTCACACTAAATTGTTTTCTCCTTGCAAGATCCTTTTTACAATATGAAAGGTCATGCTGGTGTTGGGAAGCATTTGTTAAACAATTTCCACTGAGTTCAACAACTCTGTCGTCTGAGGTGCTACCCAGGCAAGAAGGAATATCCCCTGCTAACTTGTTATTAGAAATATCAACAAAACCAAGTCGGCTACCACAATTTAGACCGTTTGGAAAATCTCCACTCAGCATATTGGATGCTAGATTCAGATAACTGATTTTTGGCAAAGAGAACAAGTTAGAGGGTGCTACACCACTGAGATAATTGAATGACAGATCAAGGTGCTGAAAAACAACACATTTAAAGGGATCGAAGACTACCTCGGCATTTCAGCCGGATTTACTGTCGTCGGAATAGTTACCGGATTCCGGCAACTTGCCGGAATTTCGTCGGAGTTTCCCCGTAAATTCGAATCTCCAAGTTCTCGACACAGGAAAACAAACAACCAAAACAGAAGCAGATCAACAACAAATCAACAGCCAACACAGTAGCAATTACACAGTAGCTTAAAAAACCAGAAAATCTGTCCCTCACCTCTTAACTCAAATCCAGCACCTTCCTCGCCAAATTCCTCAACTGGCAGAGACTCCGACTCAGCCTGCCCACCACCAGGTGCTCCCAACACCCCATCTCGGTCTCCCAGCAGCTCTGCCTCCTCAAGACCGAGCTGCTGCCCATTCCAAACCCTAAGCAGCAGTAGCTGCTGCAACACCTCCAGACTCCCTAATAGCTTCACCTGAGCTCCAAATGGTCGCCTGAAGTCCAAGAACCCCTCGCCGGAGTCAAGAACTCAAGAACCCAGAAAAACCCGAAATCAGTGAAAAGGGGTTTTCGAATTAGGGCCCTAATCTAACAGAAAAATGTAGTAGAAAGGAAGAAGAGGAGAAGGGGAGAAGAACCAAACCTCTAGGTGGCCAAACCATGGCCTGAAACGCTGAGAATCGTCGGAATTCGATCGAGCATAGTGGTGCTCGATCTCCGCCGTGAATGCACGCCTGGGAAATCCAAAGACTGGGCTAGGAAGTAGAGGAAAAGAGGAGAAGGTTGGAGGTGGTCCGCCGGCCTGGGGTGGCCGGAGTCGCCGGCGCCGGGCGGAGTACAGTGGAGACAGGTGAGAGCTCGAGTCAAAACTGATCTCCTATTTATAGAAAAATGGACGGCTGAGATCAGATCTTGAAAAATCTGACGGTCCAGATTTAAAGAAGGTTAAAAGTAAAAGGTAAAATGGTAAAACTCTTTTTACCGGATAGTAATCCAAAATTACCATAAACTTCAGAAATTTACAGAAAATAGCCGGAAGCTCCGAAAAATATTCCGAAAATACCGGGAGACTCGTGTCAACACGTACTACAACATCGAGTCATTAAATCAGGTATTTGAAGAGTTTAGAAAAACTTAAAAATTAACTCGAGCGATGTCTTATCAAATTACCGATCGTAGTTAAGAGTCCTCGGTAACTCGTAAACCTCTGTGAAAAGGTAACTTTTAGGTACGGGATGTTACAACGTCAGATGACGTATTGGTTATTCATTAGTCCGGGATCACGGCGGTTACCGTCGTGTCTCGGGGCCGGAAATAGTCCCGGGATACGACACTATGTATCTATGATAGGAGCATAAAATGCGACATTCTTAATATGTTATTACTTCCATTTGTACTTTGTTTATCTCTTATTGTCGTAGATTAGAGCCATAATTTAGAATCGAGAGTTTTTGGTAGAGTTATTGTAAAACATGTTAAACATAGAAGAATTATGTGTTCTTGAGGGGTTTTCATGTTATGTGTTGCATGAGTATGTTGATCACTTGTATATAGTAGTTTAGGTTTTTGTTTTCTTTTTGGTTTTTGATTTTTGTCAACCTTCTGTCCCATGTTTTCTTCTATTTTATTTTCATATCATATGAACTCTGATTCCCCTGAAATATGTGTCTAATATATCCCTATAAATTTTGGTAATTTTATAAGTAGTTTAGGTTTGGTTTTTATTTAGGTTTTCCACTGTTGTTCGTTAGGAACAATAATCACTTTTGTAATTTTTTTAGTTTGTAATAATTGTTGTATCTATACTAACGCTTGTTTTGCAAGGTACCCTCAATCCCCGGTCCTATACGATACCCTACTTGCCTTATGCTATTAACGATAAAAAAGGTTTATTTGACGTAAACTTAAAATACCCGACGTCAATCTATGCTAAAAAACATTGGAGGTCAAGTATTTTAATTATATTAGTGTACCGTTAAAGAATATTTTAGGTAAGTAATTCAACTTTTGATGTAAATATTTATTTTCTTATAAAATTTCATTGTTTTATAATAAAACTATGAAATTATTATTAAAATTTGAAATATATGTTATTATGAACGGATCGGATTAACGGGTCGAGTATTCGTTAACTCGTCGGATCCGGATTTAGATCGAGCTATTAAAGATCCTGCGAGTTAACAGATCGAATCCGGATCTAAAATTTCTATTATAGATCCAGATCCAAATCTAGATAGATTCGGTCCATATCCGATTTATTTACATTTCTAATTGTTGGTATCCTGTTAACATTTTATATAATCAGACTGGTTTTTAACGGGTAGAGATTGAATCGGCAGGTTGAGGGGTAAACTTGGGAAGTGAATTAAAACAGCCGCGGGCGACTGTTCTCTTTTACCTTTCTCTCTTCCCGAGCTTCCATCGACACAGCAGCAGCGCGCCACTGCACCTCGCCGACACCACAACACCAGTCTTCCACGTCGACTAGTGTGGAGGGCGCCTCTGACCGGAGCTGCTTGACTGGAAAACGGCAATTCGACGGCGACTTGGGTCGAAACTTGGTAAGTCTCGCTCTCGTCCTTCGACTAGAGATGTTTATTCTTCGACCTAAAATCGACGTTGGGATGCTAAATTTGCAGATTGGGAGGCTCGGGTTCGACATTGCCCCTCCCCTCCCCGGCGCTGCTCAACTCTCCGACCATGTCTCTCCCGCCCGTAGAGCGCGCACACATCAAAGAGGACCACCTCCGTGAATGGAAGACCGGAAGCCCTAACTTCAAGCTACCGGAGCCTGTTCCGATGCTCCGGTTCCTCTACGAGCTCTGCTCCACCATGGTGAGCTCAGAACGCTTCTCCTTTGTTTTGGATACGATTGTGTTTATGTGTATGGAGGAGATTTTTTGATTGATGAATTTGAATTGCGGCTTCAGGTTCGTGGAGAATTGCCGGTTCAGAAGTGCAGAGCGGCTTTGGATTCGGTGGAGTTTTCCGAAAGGGTTTCGGAGCTAGAGCTGGCTTCAAGCTTGGCTGATATTGTTACTCAAATGTCTCAAGATGTGAGTTTGTCGTAATTTGATTTCGATGCGTGGAATTTGTTGAGTTTGGGGATGTTAGTGGCGGAGATCATAATTTATAACTATCAGTTGCTGTAATCAGGTTGAGGTGTGATATTACATAGTGTTGAAATGTATGGATATGGTTTAGGTTAATGTGTAATTTTAATCAGAGCGTGGTGGTTGCATGTTCTAAAGCAACTAGTAGGGAGTAGAATGTTATTAAGACTGCTTCATGCAGTGCCACTGGACATGCATTCGAAGTAGATTATATGTTCCAAGCATAGTATTTTATATAATCTTTTGTTATCATTAACCTGCTTATGATGTTGTTTGTACTTACTGACACGTAGATGTTCATTTATTTGCAGCTTACCATGCCGGGAGAGCATCGAGCTCGTCTCACAAAGCTGGTTAGTTCTTGGTTTTAAAAGTCACTAGAATTTAACAAAACAGGACTTCAATTTAGTTACTTTTGTTAAATGTCCCCTTGCCACTTCATTCTATTGAAGTGGAACATTCTTATCCTAATAATATAATTGATAATGCACAGTAAAGACTGAAAATTCTTTTCCATTTGTCCACACTGCCCATTCTTTTTTGTAGTTTGTTTGTTTAACCTGGCTACTTATTGTTTAGTGGATTTCCCTTGCAGGCCAAATGGTTGGTGGAATCTTCTTTGGTTCCATTAAGGCTTTTTCAGGAGCGCTGTGAGGTTGATACTGATCTTATAAAACTTGACTGGTGTTTTTTCCTTTGTTCTCATACGAAACAGAACTCATGTATGTAAGCTTTATACATTGTAGGAAGAATTTTTGTGGGAGGCTGAAATGATTAAGATAAAGGCTCAAGAACTGAAGAGTAAAGAGGTAAGAAGGTCATGTATATAGCTATGTGCTCATTTGGTTGTGACCTTGCCTTATACACCACATCATAATACATTATTCACAAACTTTAGATAGCGTAAGATGACCATGATTGGAATAGGGCAATCTAAATGAACTAATTTGTCAAATGTTTCGAATGTAATCATGATTGGTATATGTAATCTGAAAGAAATAGTTTGTTATAACTTACAACGAAGTGAGTAGAAAGGAATAAGCTGATATACTTCCGGAACTGATGTGGGCTTTATATTTCAGGTTAGAGTAAACACCCGTCTTCTATATCAGCAAACAAAGTTTAATCTTCTTCGAGAAGAGAGCGAGGGATATGCCAAGCTGGTATGATTACTATTGATATTAGTTTCCTCAAGGTGCTGCATTAGAATACATATTTCATGTTCTTGGAAATCTGAGAAATTTCAATACTTATTCACTGCCTTTTGCATTTGAAGGTTACACTTTGCCAAAATTCAGAAAATTTATCGCACAATGACGGAGCAACAATAGGCATTATAAAGGTATCAGGTTTCCTCTTCCTACCCCCTTCCTCAATCATTGAATATCCTTATATATGTTTCATTTTTCTGATTGATCCTTGCAGTCATTAATCGGACATTTTGATCTGGACCCAAATCATGTCTTTGATATCGTAAGTCTTCATACATAATTACATATTGTACTTTATATCCTGTAACTTTTTTCTACCTGTTTGGACTTAAATGATGTTTTATGATCAACTAATTTCTTCATAATACTTTATTTGATTAGGTTTTGGAGTGTTTCGAACTTCTGCCAGACAACGATGTCTTTTTGGAGTTGATACCAATTTTTCCAAAGGTGGCTGATAATAGATTGTTTAAGTTTAGGTTTTCTGGTTTATTCTGGTAATTTTTAGTTAACTCGTAACATATTATTTTGCAGTCTCATGCTTCACAAATCCTTGGTTTTAAATTTCAACACTACCAGCGTTTGGAAGTAAATGATCCTGTACCATTTGGACTTTATAAGCTTACCGCTTTGCTGGTAAAGGAGAATTTTATTGATCTTGATAGCATGTGAGTATCCTTTGATGAGCATGTTCTTTGATAGGAATACTTTCTTTGCTTCGTAAGCTTCACAATTGTAAGACTCCTCTTTGAATTTTTGAGAGGCAATGTCAATGCCAATTATGTGGGAACCATTGGCAGTAGCCACAACTTGGTTGTAAAAGACGTATTCATTGTGGAAGCCCAAGACTTAGTTGATTGGGCCAGCTCTGATACTTACCCTTCTTTTGTTGATAGTAGAATTTGTTGATAAATAAATCAAATTCTATTCCAGTAGTTAGTTATTGATGCTGACTTCTCTTGGTGTTATTGTTAGGTAGTTGCACTTTTGCATGAGTGAGATTATCCTAATTGGTAAAATCTACATGGATTTAGAGGAGTGTTAAAGAAAAGCCGCTCTTGAATTAGTTCGCTGCTATATCCATGTTTGACATTTTGCATAACTGTTGCCTGTAAAGCTATCTCATGTTGTCTGTGTCCTTAATGGTCACTGTGTTCTGGGCCTATGGTATTTATATTTATAAGTTTATGCTTCAACAGATGTGCTCATCTACTTCCGAAGGACGATGAGGCATTTGAGCATTATAGCTCTTTCTCCTCCAAGCAACTTGATGAGGTATGATTGAAATGTGTATTTAATGGCTGAAAACTTGGTGACTTGACCTCTCTTCTTTTCTTCTGTCTATTTATAAGTTCTAAAAACTGTAGCTTATCTGAATATTTTTTTAAATTTTTTTTTCTCAGGCTAATAAAATTGGTAAAATAAATCTTGCTGCTACTGGGAAGGATCTAATGGAAGATGAGAAACAAGGGGACATGACAATAGATCTCTTTGCATCTTTAGACATGGATTCATCGGCAGTAGGTGAACGATCTACAGAGTTTGAAAATAATCAAACTTTGGGATTGCTGACTGGTTTTCTTGCGGTAAATGACTGGTATGCCCCTATGTATAATTTTTTTGGTTCTGGCGTTTTCGAGCTAAATGAATTCTGGATGAACTTGTTTAAACTGAAGTTGACCTTTCTTTAATAGCTTTTATTCAGTCTGATTATATTGGTCTGAACTGGTTTTAATGGTTGCAACTCAGGTATCATGCAAATTTACTATTTGACCGTCTGTCACCTCTAAATCCGGTTGAACATCCCCAAATATGTAATAGCTTGTTTAGGTACTTCTTCCACTCTTTTTTCCTTATTGTGTTATATTCATTTGTCTAATGTGCTTTCGTTCACGTTTATGTACAAAAAAACAATATTAGCTTTGCTCTGTCTAGCCTTGTTGATATTAGTTGGCATGGCAGGGTATGCTTCTACTTTTATCTCTTTCTAATTTCTTCTGATATCTGTGTCCAGACTCATTGAAAAATCAATCTTTTCTGCATACGACATGGTTCATCAAGCACGTCTCAATAACTTGGGCTCCTCAGTAATCAGTGTTGGTGTGATGACTCCAGAAAACTCATTTACTAGTGGTTCTTTTATTGAACTTCAAAAAGAACTTTTTCAGATGCTTGCTATTGTTGGGCCGTACCTTTATCGTGATACTTTGCTTCTTCAGAAGGTGCATTACTTTTATGTGATATTATGGAATCTTATTCTCTTTTTATTTCGTCTTTGAAAAATTAAGGTCTGTTTTTGTCTGTTTTTTTGGAGTAGGTTTGCAGAGTATTAAAAGGTTATTACTTGTCTGCACCCGAGCTTGGAAGGACTGGTGAAGTAGCTGTTTCTGCAAGTAATCCCAGTTTTCCCCTTAAGGAAGCTAGGTCCCCCCGTCAGGTAGCAATGTCAAGGATAGAGGAAGCCTTCCGGACATGTCTACTTCCATCTTTACAGTTAGTACCTGCAAATCCAGCTGTTGGAATAGAGATTTGGGAAGTGATGAGTCTACTTCCATATGAGGTTGGTGTTATCACTCATATATGATTTCTTCAATTTGAAAGTTCATTTTCTCATAGTAGTCTTGCTATATGAATCTTGTTCTTTAGGTGAGGTATCGTTTATACGGTGAATGGGAGAAAGAAGATGAACGAATTCCTATAGTTTTAGCTGCAAGGCAAACAGCCAAGGTATGAAACATTTTTTTTTCAAGTTTTGCTGACCTCTTTATATGCCTGTTTTTACCGTCTTTCCATCTTATATTCTGTAAAAGCATTGTTCTGTGATATATTTTCTTTGTCCTCACTTTATAGTTGGACACTAGAAGAATTTTGAAGCGGCTTGCAAAAGAAAATTTAAAGCAGCAGAGTCGGATGGTTGCAAAGTTAGCTCATGCAAATCCAATGACTGTACTTCGAACCATTGTTCATCAGGTCAAGATTTTATGAATGTTCATACTCAAGTTATTTTTTTGGCTTTATAGTTTTTGTGCAAACAATTAATGGGTTGTTACTACTGCAGATCGAGGCGTACAAAGATATGATTACTCCAGTTGTAGATGCATTTAAGTATTTGACTCAGGTGCGGATTTTCATTTTGTTGTCAGTTAAATTTTCTTTTCTCTCCGTGAGTCTGCTGGAAGGTGGTTATTGAGTATTATATCAAATGTGTGTTTTTTCTTCAGTTTTCGTACTATAAAGAATAACTTGCTTTAAGTTTTTCAGAAGATCATTTATGGTATAGAATCAGTGCGTCTAAGTTTAGCATATGTTTCGGAACTCATTATTCTTTAAGTTACTTAATTTGGTAAGATACTGAGCGACCGTGCATCCCTAACTTTGGTGCTTGAGACTGGTAAAAATACTAACCTTGAGAAGAAAAACATTGAATTGTAGATTTCATCACTAGAGAGGGACAGCTAGGAACTGGTCTCTTGTGTAAGAAATAGAAAAGAAAATTTCTCTTGAAGTTCAACACATTAGCATTAGTATAATCAGTTATTTTTAAATGGGGTCATTATGGACATGTGTTGTACAGGAGCTTATTAGGATGATCAGGGGGGTTTCTTTATAGAATGGCCATCATTCTATTTGCATACGTTTTAACCTATTAATCTTTTGTTATTTTTTTGTTCAGCTGGAGTATGATGTCCTGGAATATGTTGTGATTGAACGTCTGGCTCAAGGAGGGCGTGATAAGCTAAAAGAGGATGGGCTTAACTTGTCAGACTGGCTTCAATCTTTGGCTTCATTTTGGGGTCACTTGTATGCACCTTTTCTTTTCTTGACAAATTTTTGCTGTTTTTATATTTGTAACTATGAAGTCTTACATTGATCTTAGATTCTAAAAATAAAATGACCCAGTGAAGTGGAAAAAACAAATGGGAAAAACAACAAATGAACTGAAATAGCCTTGTCCTTATGATGTTCTTGTGGGCTTTGCACCAACGTTTAGGACAGCTAAAGCTAGATTGGAGTCCACACACTGGTTCTTGATTAGATGAAACTATGTAGCCGCAAGATATTACATTCTAGATTGTCTGTAAAGAGGGAAGTACAGTTTTTGGTTTCAAATGTGAACTATTCATTTTCTCTATGAAACTTGTTAATCCCATGTTCAACATGTCAACTTGTTAGATATATGAACCCTTTTTCAGAATTATGGTAACCTTTTTAGTTCTCGAATTTTATTTCCTGTTTTGGCTTTTTGTGTGTTTCATATCCTGAGGCTTTATGGATATTGTTATAGTACCTTTGTTTTACATTTTGTCCTTGAAAATTCAGTTAGATATGTGCTTTTAGATTTTAAGAAAGCTAACCACCCAAGTTTTTCATTTGGGATAATTTCATTTTACCTACCTGAAGTTTCATGTTGACATCAGTTTACCCCCTGTACTCTCAACTTTGAATTTTTACCACCCAAACTCTCCAATTTTAATCAATCACCCCAGATCTCTCATTTTCCGTCCATGAGTCCCGTTAAATCCAAAGGTCAAGGGTTAAAATGGTCATTTCCACACAATTGAATACAAAATTGAAATGAGCAGATTGTATCTTCCTATTTGCCGCCAAAATTTGAACCACCACAAATCCATCAAGTAGGAGAATACAGAAACAAAAATTAGCAGTATATTAAGGAATTTCGGTACCCAAAAAAAACCTGCTGCATATATGCTAAAGAACAATGACAATCATAACCAAAAATAAAGATTTTAAAGAAGTCTGATGCTAGCTGACCTCCAATACACTCCTCATCAGAGTCAATAGCACCAAACATTGCTTCATTATCCTCATCGTATGCCTCATTCTCACCACCTGCAATACTGGATTGTTTCCCAACTCCTCCTATCCACTGTCCATGTGCATTGAACTCCCCCTCCATATCACCTAACCAATCATCATCTACACCATACTCAGCATAATCTTCATTGTCAAACTTGGGGTCATATTCCTCATCTTCTGAACTATTCTCATCTGAGTCGAAACCATGTTCTTCATGGACAATTAGTGCCTTCCCTTTGTCATTCTCTTGAGCTGCAATCACATAACCACAACCATAAACACAAGCAAACAAGCAAACAACAAACAAGCAAACAACAAACAACAATGACTTTACTGGTTATTGAAAGATTGAATACTAGTAAATAGATTGTGTAGCCATCTTTTAAACATAAAGACATAATTCAAATAATTATCATATATGATTGCTGATTGTTGTATCTGGGGTCAGGTGGAGAAAAACTTTGTAAATAGCAGAAATTGCCAACTGAACTAACAAGACTTATCTGTTATAATCATACATGTAGTGGTATATATCAACAAAAAATGTACACTACCAGACCGGTTCATCTTAGTTCATGCGTAGAACTATTTTACAAATCTAAACTGTCAAAAACCTGGAATCATTTTGCTCATCCCAAATCTAAAAGCTCGGTGAAAGCAACAAAAAATGTACACTACCAGACCAGTTCATCTTAGTTCATGCGTAGAACTATTTTACAAATCTAAACTGTCAAAAACCTGGAATCATTTTGAAGGAAGACATTTACATCGACTTTGAAATAGGAATAGGAATGACATGAGAACCCTGAACCCTCCTCCTCATCGGCTTTGAATCTGTTCATAGCAGACGTCTCCTTAATTCCAACCGATCGGAAACATTCATTCTTGAAACCCCTGTACTCTCAATCGATTGCAGAATCCTTGAAATAAAAATCCCAATCGAAATCTTCAACAACGAACAACAAACCAGAAAACCCCAATCGAAAACCCCTAAAATCCTAGACCATGTTCCTAAAATCAGAACCCGATCGAAACCCGATCGAAAACCAGAACCAGAACCCGATCGAAACCCGATCGAAACCCCCTGTACTCTCAATCGAAACCCGAATCATTGAAATAAAAACCCCAACCGAAATCTTCAACAAAGGACTGAACAACTAACATAACAAGATTGAGATTCAAAGCTTACAGGTGTAATCCGGAGGCTCATATCCTTCCATTTCACCTCGAGGTCTCCATTCATCATCTGCCATAGTTCGAGCCTTCGAGGTTGCAATCTCAGCCTGTGAAAGATTTCGGGTTCCAGATCTAGTCGAGGTTAATCTCGACGTTTTGAGATTATGTCGAGCCAGATTAGGTCGAGCCAGAGCTTTTGGTTTTATTGAGGGTAGTCTGGTAATTTACCTATTAACCCAACTCAATTTTCAACTTTAACTGTAAAATTGGACGGAAAATGAGAGATCTGGGGTGATTGATTAAAATTGGAGAGTTTGGGTGGTAAAAATTCAAAGTTGAGAGTACAGGGGGTAAACTGATGTCAACATGAAACTTCAGGTAGGTAAAATGAAATTATCCCTTTTCATTTTCTATAGGTGTAAAAAATACCCATCTATGGAATTGAGAAGCCTTTTCCAGTTTCTTGTAAATCAATTGAAAAAGGGGCAAGGAATTGAGCTAGTTGTTCTTCAGGTAGTTTTCACGCTCACTGTGCCAGTGTGTCACACGATTAAGTGTCGAGGATTGCAATGATTAAATTGGTATTTTCTGATCACATCAGGAGCTTCTTCAGCAAATGGCAAATGTCCATCACACCGAGGACCTTACTGAAGATCAGCTGGATGCCATGGCAGGGGGTGAGACTCTTCGTCATCTGACCACTGGTTTTGGTGTTACTCGACATAACAAGGTGCCTCGTAATGTTTGATTGTATATGAAGTAGGTTTGAAGTGCTACAAATTTGTTCGGGTCTTTGAAATATTGAGCAGTCTTTAATGCTTATAAAAATTACGGTTTTTATCGTATGTAACTGGGAAAGATAATAATGATGGTTTTCGATTTGCTAACAGCAATTAATCAAGTCCACAAACAGGCTAAGGGAGTCGCTGCTTCCAAAAGACGAAACAAAGCTGGCAATCCCTCTGTTGTTGCATCTTGCTCAGCATCGTTCTTTGTAAGCTGTGGATCTTAATTTATTCAGTTACTATATCTTGTTTAGCATTGCACTGTGATATGACAATTTTTTTCTAGAAATAACATCCTGATGAATTGTCTCTATTCACATCTATTTATGTACTTGCGATATTCTTCATGCACAAGGGAACACAAGTCAAGTGAGTCATATGCGTGACTAAATTATCATACTATCTGCAGGGTCATAATAGATGCAGATGCGCCTTATATTAAGATGGTTTGCGAGCAGTTTGATAGATGTCACGGAGCGCTCCTTCAGTATGTGGATTTTCTTTGCAGTGCCATGCCATCGGCATCAGCTTATGCTCAGCTAATTCCTTCACTTGATGATCTTATCCACAAATACCACCTTGATCCTGAGGTATCTCTCTCTCTCTCTCTCTGTCTCTCTCTCTCTCTCTCTCTCTCTCTCTCCTCTGAAGAACTCTATCTGCATTATCATCACTCTTTTTACACTCTTATCTTAGTACTGTTTCTGTGACATAGGTTGCTTTCTTAATTTATCGCCCAGTAATGAGGCTGTTCAAGAGCCCCACAAGTTCTGATGTCTTCTGGCCTCTTGACAATAATGATGCTCAGAGTATCACATTTGCAATTTCAGAGTCTGAAGCTGTACAGAACTCTGGCAACGTGGTTCTGGATCTCGGGTCTACATGGAACCCTATAACGTAAATGTCCCCTTGAATATTTTATGGCCTTTTTATTATCTAGTAACTTATGCATTATATATGGATTTATAGGGTTTTTGTTTTGTGTCTCTTTCAGTCATATCTATATGGACGCCTGGATGCACCTTGGTTTATTTTTTATATTTTTTTATATTTGGCTTTTATAGTTGCAATAGTTGGCCTGAAATGGTTTTATTTTCAGTTGAGATGACAGTTTTATTCTTTCACACATACATCGACATACTCGTACTCTTTTTTTATATGATTTTAATTAGGTGGTTGGATCTTCTTGATGCTGCTAAAACCATGTTGCCTGCAAGAGCCTGGAACAGTTTGTCCCCTGATCTCTATGCTACATTTTGGGGGCTCACACTCTATGATCTTTATGTCCCTAGAAATTGTTACGTATCTGAAATTGCGAAACAGCAGGCTTCTGTCAAAGCTCTGGAAGAGCAGCCTGATAATTCAATTTCTGAAATATTGAGAAGGAAGAAGGAGAAGGAAAGAATTCAAGAAACAATAGATCGGCTGATTAGTGAATCCTGTAAACATGAGGAACATGTTGCATCTGTTCGTAAACGGTTATCGCGTGAGAAGGACAAATGGTTGAGTTCATGTCCTGATACTTTAAAGATCAACATGGAATTTCTTCAGCGTTGTATATTTCCTCGCTGTACTTTCAGCATGCCAGATGCTGTCTATTCTGCCATGTTTGTGCACACTCTTCATTCCCTGGGGACACCTTTTTTTAACACTGTCAACCACATGGATGTTCTTATCTGTAGAACCTTACAGCCTATGATATGCTGCTGTACTGAATCTGAAGTTGGTAGACTGGGGAAGTTTCTCTGTGAGACCTTGAAAATTGCTTACTATTGGAAGGTGATAATTTATCTGTTTTCATTCTACCGCACTGTTCTTATAGTTATGTATCATATATAAGGGCTTTGATAGTATTTCATACTGAGTATTATTTTTACCAATGTTTTGTTTGGACTTATGGTATCTGCTTCTTGAACAGAGTGATGAATCTATTTATGAGCGTGAGTGTGGAAACATGCCCGGCTTTGCTGTCTATTATAGATTTCCTGACAGCCAGCGGGTCCGATATGGCCAGTTTGTCAAGGTGAGTTCATGGGAATCTCTTCATTTAAAGTTTAGTTACAAAGCCTGCAAGAACAATCTTATTAAGAATTTGCTAATTGAGGTCAGTACATTTGGTCAGTGCTCCTACGATCTTTTCAGCTGTAGCTTATAATAACTATAAACTAATGCCCATGAACTCTACCAGATGAGCTTGCATATCCAGTCATATAGGTAGCTGAGTTCTTAATGTGCTGGTTTTTTGAGTTTTTGTTACACGATTCAACTTTTCTCCATTTTCTTTTTAGTCATACACAAACATCTTCATAATGCTTAGTCTGTGCTTGAACCTATCCATATCACATGATTGTTTTCTAATGGTATTTTATTGCATGTGTATGACCATGGTCATGAAGTCCTTCCTTGGTTGAAATTATTTTCTTTTTCCTAATATGTTTGTGATTTAAACTTCTAATAGGTGCACTGGAAATGGAGTCAGAGGATCACAAGATTATTGGGTCAGTGTCTGGAATCTTCGGAGTCAATGGAAATTCGAAATGCTCTCATCATCTTATCTAGAATTTCTAGTGTTTTTCCAGTTACTAGAAAGAGTGCGTTGAACCTTGAAAAGCGGGTAAGAACTATCAAATTGCTGTTTCTGTGTGCTTTAGCTGCAGCTGCATCATTCTGATTATGTTCTCCCTATACCTGCAGGTGTCCAAGATCAAAGGTGATGGGAGAGAGGACCTTAAGGTGCTGGCAACAAGTGTTGGTGCTTCTTTGGCTGCTAGAAAGGTTTGCTGTACCTTTTGGGGCATATTTTCAGTTTAGCGTAGGGAATGTGAAAAAAAACCCAATTTCCTGCGAGCAAGCCTTGAATTTGGGGATTGCTGGCGTGTATCCATTGGGTTCTTTTACCATCCCTACCTTAGATTTCAACTTTTATTGATAACTTGTTAATACTTTACAGCCTTCTTTGGTTTCGGATGAAGAATTTTGTATGGGATACGTTGAACTAAAGTCTGCATCATCTTCAAAGCCTGCGGCCAGTAATACAGGAGCTATACAGAGCGGTCCTGCTGTTAATAATTCCCAGATTGAACCTGCTGGTGGAAGAGCAGGAACTCTCGTCTCCCAACACCCTGACTTAATAGATTCAGCCGGAGACCACGTGTCAAAAGCTAAACATGCAGATGGGAGGTCGGAAAGAGCAGAAAGTGTCTCAACTGTAAAATCTGATCCAGGGCATCTAAAACATAAAGGTGCTTTGGTGAATGGCTCAGATGCTCAGGCATCTGTACCATCAGCTACTTTACAACCTGGAACATCAAGGCCTATCGAAAATCAAGTACAACTGAAAGAAACCTCAACTAGAAGGGCGGATGAAAATACGGCAAAACTTGCCGCAAAGAACACTTCAGAATCTGAGGTATTATATTTTGGAGAAAATACTCTCTTTAAATATTCTTAGTTTGAATACTTCATTACACTTTAGCTATTGTTTAGGGACCACTTGCTGTTATATTTCCACAGAAGCTCTTGAGGCACCTCACAGCATGCTTAGTTACAATGAAGTTTCTCGTGCTATCACATTCATTTCCCTATGCATCTCCACTATTCACCATTTGAGTTCCCAAAGGCCAGTTTGAAGAATTTCCTTATTTCTTGGAGCCTTTAGTTTAAAGAATTATTTGTAGATTTTTATTGCCAAGGCAGAGTTAACTGTCTTCATCGTGGTTGGAGCCTTTAGTTTAAGAATTATTTGTAGTTTTTTATTGCCAAAACAGAGTTAACTGTCATTGTCGTGGTTGATAGAGATTGCCTTTGTCATCCTTCTCCCACTGAGTATTTCATTATAGTTGATAAAAGAACAAAGGGTGGGTTTCATTATGATGTCATTGGAATGTACTGTTTTCCTCTGCTGACAGTTGAGGGCCCAAGCAAAACGGTCTGTTCCTGCTGGGGCCAAGCCATTAAAACAAGACCTTGTGAAGGACGAAAGTAGATCTGGAAAAGCAGCTGGGGCTACTAATGTCTCTTCCATCACAGCAAATGGTAGCACGGTACCATCTTCGGGCAAAGGTTCAGCTTCGTTAGGTATTGAATCCAAAGTGGAGGCTGGCTCTGGAAAAATGTCGAATACAAGAATTCCTTCGTCAAAGGAAGGTGTTGAGGTTTCTGATGCGGCTAGGCCCCCCTCTCGATTCGTTAATTCTCCTAGACATGATAGTTCTGCTACACTCTCAAAGTCCAGTGATAAACTTCAAAAAAGAACCAGCCCTGCAGATGAAACAGATAGACATAGTAAACGCTGGAAAGTGGAGGCTGAAATGAGAGATTTTGAGGTTGAAGCTCGGTTGTCTGACCAAGAGAGGTCCGTTGATGCTAGACTGTTGGATCTTGACAAATCAGGGAGCGATGATAGAAGTGTTTATAAGGCCACTGAAAAGGCTTCAGATCGGTCTAAAGATAAAGGAAATGAAAGACATGATAAGGACCACAGGGAAAGATCGGACTGTCTTGATAAGTCACGCGGAGATGATTTAGTTGAGAGATCCAGAGATAGGTCAATGGAGAGACATGGAAGGGATCATTCAACTGAGAAAATGCAAGAGAGGGGTTCAGATAGGAGTTTCGATAGACTGCCTGAAAAATCTAAGGATGAGAAAGGTAAAGGGCGCTACAGTGATTCATCCGCTGAAAAATCTCATGTTGATGATCGATATCACGGGCAAAGCTTACCTCCACCGCCACCCTTACCTCCTCACATTGTTCCTCAATCTGTTAGTTCCGGAAGAAGAGATGAAGACTCAGATAGAAGGACTGCAACTACAAGGCATACTCAAAGGCTTTCTCCGAGACATGATGAGAAGGAGCATAGAAGATCTGAAGAAAATTCCTCAATTTCTCAAGATGATTCGAAGCGTAGAAGAGAAGATGATTTTCGAGAGAGAAAACGTGATGACCGTGAGGGGATTTCAGTAAAGGTATGTATTGGGATTAGTTTTTACAATTGAGCTGTGCAGTTATAATGAAGGTATATATTGTTTGGAATATGTCATATTGACAATCGTGTCTTAAACCAAGGAATTTTAGCAATATCCTTGTCACGGAAGTGATTAATGGTTGTTTGCTCGTATTGCATATCTATCCAAAGAAAAATAACAATACTACCCTATGCCTTTCTGGGTTGGTTGTTTTAGAATTTTATAGCTCTTGTATGTGATTGTCAGTTTGACCGTTAACTAATGATGTGACGTCAATTAGACCATGACACCAATAAGATCTCAGTCATTTTCATCTTGTCCTTTTATTTATATTCAGCACATAGCAAGTACCTGTTTCAAAATTGCTACTGTCTTTTAATTGTCTAACTTAACTGCTGGGATTACTTTGTTTCTAGCAACCTGATAGGCCATCTAATGATGGGTCTTTATTAAGTAGTCATTGAGACAATTATCTTTAGTATCTTCATCATGCCTAACTGGTATTGAACCTGATGACTTGAGAGTATATACATGATACTGTTCTGTTTCATTGTGGTTTTGTGCACACATATTGTGAGTTCTGCATCAGCAACTTGCAAGTTTTGTACTGATTTTCTGCTTAGAACTTAATGAACTCACTGTCTTTTGCTGTATGTAGGTGGACGAGAGGGATAGGGACAGGGAAAGGGAGAGGGAGAAAGAAAGGGAGAAAGCCAACCTATTGAAGGAAGATGCAGACACCATTGCAGCTTCTAAGAGGCGGAAACTTAAACGAGAACATCCGCCTTCTGTGGAAGCTGGTGAGTACTTGCCAGTTCACCCTCCCCCTCTCTCTATTAACTTGTCCCAGTCATATGATGGAAGGGATAGGGGAGAACGGAAAGGGCCCGTTGTTGGGCGCACAGGTTATGTAGAGGAACCAAGTCTGAGGAGTCATGGTAAAGAAGTATCCAACAAGATGACTCGCCGTGATACAGACCCGTATCCTTGAATGCCTATTTTCAGTTTTATTTTCTTCTGTCTTGCCTGAATCTTTCAATTGCTTGCTCACATGTGCATTTATGGAATACACGCACAACATTGAACAAAAATGAAGCATTCTTAGATTGGCATTGATTATCTGTGTTTTTTTACTCAATTTTATTTGGAAGCGAGGTGCAGCATGGTTTAATGCAATGTGATAGGTTTATGAATATCCCTTTAAGAGTGCTGGAGGGAATTCTATTTTCAGAACTAGGTTGACATCTATGATGAGCATTGCTATGTGCATAGATGTATATGTTGCAAGTCTGTTACACTTCTGTGCAATTGTGTTGTGAGTCCATAACCATGTTATAGGATGTACGATTGGGAACAAGACGATAAAAGGCGAGGTGATCAAAAACGAAGGCATCGGAAGAATTAGAAAATACTGGGTTTCTGGCAAGATGTACTCTACGCATCAATAGAACTTATGCAGTGTTCTCTGTTTTGAAACATATATTTTTGTAAAATAATATATTCATACAATCCCACAATTGTACAGTTAAATGCATCCTGGTGCAGAGCATCTTTCTGAAAACTACAAACCAAAATGGATGATTTTATAGCACCTTACAGCTTTTAACTTGATAGATTATTGATAAATGTCTAGTGGGGGATAAATCTCACCAATCAAGTGAAGCAAATACGTTGAAAATGCCCAATTTGAAGTTCTTAAATGTCAAATATCGACCAAAACAGTAAAACCAGACAAATGCATATAACATGGCTCAGATCTGATCCACGACGCATAACATGGTTTGTTATATACCAATGTGTGTCTAACCTCTCTTTTATTTATATATTTTTTATCAATTTAATTTATAATCTTAATTGTTTGTTTATTTATATATTTTTATCAATATAAATTATAATCTTAATTGTTTAAAAGGTTAATTAACCAATCAAAATCACATCTATAAAAAATTATTGTAAAAAAGTTCATTTTCTCAGTCAAATGTATGAATTAAATGGATAGTTCTGGTGAAAGTAAGTAGCCTCATGAATAACCGTCCATTTGATTAATGCATTTGGCTAAGCGAATGATCTTTTTTTTCAAATTGATTCTTTGTAAAAGTGATCTTGATTGATTAATTAAATTTTTGTGATAGTCTTGGTTGGTTGAACAGCAAACCTGCTCCAAATTTGATCTTGCCGGCTTGGTGAGTTAGGGTTCGAGGTCCACACAGAGACCGATTTTATGGCAGAAGGTCGGTGGAGACCACCAGATTGAGGGTGGGAGGAGTTCCGACAATGATCCTTGCCCCCTTGACGATGATAGAAGCTAAGTTCTAAGTTCATGGTGTCTTAGTATTAATTTCTTGTTGTACACCAATTGCGGTCTCTAGGAGACTTGATTTACTTTTCAAAGAGAGTTATGAAGTTAGTTCATAGTTTCTGTTTAGGTTTTTTCGAGCATAGTAGTTAACAATGAGGGCATTTGTTAGTTAGTTATTTAGCTCTTAGTTGGTTTGGATCCGGCTTCTAGCCGCTAGCTAATGTACGTGGCTTCTGATCATGGATAAGCAATAAAATTATATATCTTTTATTCAAAAAATAATAGCCAAAAACATGAAGCGTGTGTTTTGTTTGGAATGAATCGTTTTCTCTGTGACGGGAACTTCATTGGGTAACCATTAAAAGCTAGAAAAAATTAACAAGGTGAAAGTGACAATGTTGTTGGACTCTTTGAGAGCAACTTCAACAACGCTAGTCATTTTAAGTCAAATTTAACTTAAAATAATTAAAATGTTATCTTCACTAGCCACTTTAAAAATATGCCGTATCAGTGCTCTCTATTTTAGCTAACATTACATCAATACTATTCTTTAAATAAATATTAAATAGTTTAAATGTATTTATATATCAACTAAACTATCTTAAAAGGGATGTATTAAATTATAGCTAGTCTCACTTGAGCTATCTCGTTAGCTGAATATAGCTAGCGAGAGCTGAAAGTTCAAATATTGTAAGTTTGGCTAGTCTGCCGGAACTCTGAAAATATAAAAAAAGAAGAAGTTAAATTCGCTCTCTAAAATATCTAAAAGCTAAAATAGAGAATCTGCTAAAGTTACAGGTAACTGAAAACAAACTTCTATCTCATGTTTAGAAAATTACCATATATTTTACTTCAATTTGCACATGTATCTTGTATTAGGAATTACACCAGAGTTGCAAAGCTTCAAGGATGATGGCTTTGGTCCTCCACCGGCAAAATGGAAAAGAACTTGTGGCCAATTTTGCTAATTTCTGTGGATGCAACAAGTAACTTTCAAAAACCCTCATTTGAAGAAAAGAATATCTTGATGTTGGAAAAGGTGAAAACCCTCAATCCAAGGTAAACCAAAACATATTTCCTCCATAATTTTCTTATTGTAAAAGAAAATAGAAAATGAGAGCATCTTTTATCAGTTATCAGCAATTTGGTCTCTTGAGTTTTACTTTCAACAAATAAAACCACAGCGTCCACAATGATATTAATCTACAACAAGCCTATTCTTGGTCAATGTCATCATTTCCTTCATCCTCATACGGTTCTGACTTCATGTCAATCTGACAGACCTGATGACTAGACGTACATTTGTGAGAGCGTTGACGGGTTGTTACATTTCAATCTGCATTATCAGCTTCAAATTTGATAGCCCCACCCAAGACCCGTTCTGACTGCATGCCAATCTGACTAATCTGATGACTAGAGACATGCATTTGTGAAAAATTGCTAGGGAGTTCCATTGTAAGATTCATCTCTTTCTTGACCATCCAAGATGGTACAACTTTCAAGTATGCGATATCAGCTTCAGATTTGACACCATTGACGTGCTCGTTTTCGAGCGCGTTACAATTTGAGAACCCTTTGTGTCAATTATAGCATTGGTAAATAGGATTCGATCAATCCGGAGACTTAAAGGGAGCTTCTGCATTCATGGTTACGCTAAAAATTAATACAATGATATAAACAAGTATTCATTTACAAAACAATTATTTACAAATTACAAGGCACAAAGTTATAAAGGGGGGGGGTTTGAGATTGGTTTCTAACATCCTAAAAACAGAAAATAAAATACATATATACAATTGATTGGTTTATTCAACATCGCAATTAAGAGATAAACTCGAATCTTAACCACAAATTAATGTCAAGTTTCATTCATAATAATCCGAGATCATGCAAAGTTCTTATTCAAAGAAACAATCTCGAGATACACACCTAAAGAGGACATGCGTCCTCTACATCTTTCCCGAAGGAAACTTCCTCAAATTCTCGACTTAACACAAAGTCATCTTTTTCTACGGTAAAGTAATTTAACATTTGTTACTTCTGTAAATTGGATAAATTCATAACTAATAACTCGTAGCTCCGGAAAATCTTCCGGACATACCGAAGAACTCGTATTAACATAATCTACCCCTCGAGACTTAATTCTATTTTGCCCCAGAACCGAGAATATCTCGATATTAAACTCGAATATTAATTTGGAGAAAATTAACAGTGCGGTTACAATTCTCTGTAACTCGCCTAACCCGGTAAAAAGGTAAATTTTAGGACGGGGTGTTACACTTATGCTCGTCTCGTAAAGAGTTAAGCGAGACGTAAGTGCGGTGTGCTGTTACGAGAGATTTGTTGGGCATTAGCAGTAAATGAACACTCTCGCTACTATTCGTCTTCAGACGCATAGGTAGTTGGCCCCGGTTTGCTGTATAGACAAACCCGAGATTCGGTCACAGAGATTCGTGAAGTCCTGCAGGCTGTATTGTTCATTGAGCTTTCTGGCCTCTGTTTTAGCATACTGCACTGTTTTTCCGAAAGATATGAAATGATGTTTTTGTGTGCCAAGCATTTTCTAAATGATTATATATATATATATGGTTTTATGGTTTTCAAACCTATCATTGGTAGGCCTAAATATAAGCACGCGAGGACGACGCTCACCCCTACAACAGATTGTTTGCAGGTACTGTGTACTGTGACGTGATAGATAGAGAGAGCTGTGCGTGTGGAGCCTCATTCCTTCCTCGATGTTTGGTCCGAGTTGTACTCACCTTTCCTGTATTATCCTTTGGGTCGTTTAACAGAGTTTTTTTTACATAAACAGTAAATGTGTCATCCTAAATTGTTGACCCTGTTTTATATTTTCATTGTTGTCGCTAAAGTTTTTAATTGACCCTTTAATTTGTCCACCTTCCGTGAAATTGGAAAACCTCTGATGAATGTTTTAAGAAATTATTTGGTGCCACTAAAGTTAAAGTTTAATTTTATTTTTACTCACTAAAAAGCCTACGACTTTAGGTTAATAAGTTGTTGGCACGTCTTTCGGACGTGTTCACTTCTTATTGGTTTAAATTTGTGGCCACTGTAGTTTCCTCTCTTAAGGAGCTACATCTAGCCTTAATTGAGTCAAAATATCAGGTGGTTGAATATCATGTTCACTATTTTGTTGTAATCCTAATCTGACACCGGTGCTTTCAAGTTCGCATAAATGTTTTCAAAATAGAAAAATTCATCATCATTCAAACTAGAATTTAAAATGTCAATTTAGAAGGATTAGCATTATACTTGGACTATTATTTTCCGTCTTATGGGAGCTTTTGTGCTCTTGTTCACTACTTTACTCTTCTTTTTTTCAACCGGGTCTTTATTCAGGCACGTGGGCGGCCAACTGTAGCTTTCCTTTTAACTCCTCACACAATTGATGTTTCATAACCATTAGATGACCCGCTTTAAGAGGTTCGGTTTACGATCGGTATTCTCATTGGGGTTTCGATGCTATCGAGGTGACTTGATTCTTGTAATATGTTTAAAATATTCTTATATGTTTTAAAATAGTCAAAAAACATGATTTTTATCTGTTTAGAAATATCACTCTTTTTGATAGTGAAGCATCTCGAGATTTGCAAAATGTGTGGAATTTATATTATTTTTATATTTTTGATATATTGTGTGATTAGTCATTGAACATGTGAACTTCTTGATTGGTTATTCTGAAGTAAGGATGTAACACACGATTGTATAAGATATGATGGTCATTAAGTTTCCGTTGTGGACTAAATTGAAGGATAACCAATAAGAAGGGAGGATGCAGTATGATAAATTGATTGAGTTGTTTTGTATACGATATATATATATATATATATATTACAATTGTTTACACAATATATAGTATGTGTAAAACGACATGGCTTTGCAGACATATTACAATTGTTTACTCACTGTGAACGTGATTTTGCTCACTCACTTATTTCTAATATTTTTTGCAGAGAAATATTTAGACTTGACTGAGTCTGGAACGAGGTAGACAACGTGTCACGCCCCGAATCTTTTGAAGTTAATAAAAGTTACCTTTTACAGAGATTCCCGGGTTACCGAGGACTTTTAATTGCGATCGGTAATTCGATAAGTTATCGCTCGAGTTAATTTTTGAGTTTTTAAAAATACTCCAAATACTTGAATTGATGACTCGATGTGCTAGTACGTGTCAATACGAGTCTCCCGGTATTTTCGGAATATTTTTCGGAGCTTCCGGCTATTTTCTGTGAATTTCTGAAGTGTATGGTAACTTTTAATTATCCATCCGGTAAAAAGGGAGTTTTACCATTTAACCTTTTTACTTTTCACTCTCTTTAAATCTGGACCGTCAGATCATTTGGAGAATTGATCTGGACCGTCCATTCAAGTATAAAACGGAAGTTAGTTGGTTGACTTTGGAAAAATCAAAAACTCGGGTCAAACCGAGTTTTCTTCTCTCTCTCGACCTCCGTCTGCTCCCCTCGTCGGAGCTGTGTCCGGCCGCCTCTCACCGGCGCGCCATCACCGAAACACTCCTCTTTCCCCCTATTACTAAACCCCCAAAGCAATTTCTCCAATAAACCCATGACAAGGGAGATTGGCCGAGGTGAAGCACAGCTGTGCTCGTCGGAGACGGGCCAGCTCAGGCGGCGGCGAGGGTAGCAAGAGGTAGGGTTCTCCTTCTTTCTTTCCCCTCTTCTTTTCCCATGCCTTTTAGAGTTCGATCTGGGCCATAATGAGTTCGGTTTATGCTGTGCTCGAGGGCGAGTCACCGGCGAAGAGATGTTGGCCTCTGGTGAGCTTTTTCGTGTCTTGGAGGTGTGGCAGTGAGTGTTGGGCCTGCTGGAGTAGCTTAGTTGATTGCTAAGGTTATATGGCATTGCTGGTGAGGTGGAGGGTGAAGGACAGTGAGCTGCAGCTAGACTTGCAGCCGAGGAGGAGCTGCTGGGTTCAGTTCATTGCTGACCTGAGGATGAGGCCGGCAAGGAGGAGGTTGAGGAGCAGCTGGATCATGGCTTGAAGTAGAGCAGAGGTGAGGTTTTAGTATTAGGACAGTGTGTTGAAGTTTTGTGTTGTTGAATTGTTGTTGATCATGTTTTGAATGTGTGCTTGTTACATGTTGTCGAGAACTTGGTAACGAGGAAACGAGGAGGTTATGGCGAATTTCCGGCAAGTTGCCGGAATCCGGTGACGATTCCGGAGGAGTTAAACCGGCTGAAACGCCGAGAGGTAGTCTTCGATTCCTTCAAGTGTGTTGGTCCCGTTTAATAGAGTTAAAGTGTCGTGAATCGGAATTTACGTAAGGAAACGAGTAAAAACGGAAACTAACCGTAAATTGGGAATTTCCATTTTTGGGAACCTTCTATGTTTGGAAACCTGCTAATTGGGAAACTTTCCACTTTGGGAAAGTTTCCATTAAGGGAAAGTTTCCACTTTGGGAAAGTTGCATTTTCAGAAAAATGGTTAAAGGATTGAAGTTCAATGAATGTGACACCTGTTGGTTAAATGGGTAAAGTGTTAAATGGTTATCGGAAATAGATAACTGGAATTTATGAGAAAATGTTAAATCGGTATATCGACTCGAGGTTAAATATATTGATTAATACGTGACACCCTAACGTAAAGTTAAAGTGATAACCATGAGTTCGGAAGCTGAGTCGGACTTCCGGTAAATTGAGTTAATAGTCGATAACCGGGAAAGAAAGTCAAAAAGGTTAAAGTGTCATAAAAAGGAACTCGGTCAACTTGTGGTCAATAGGAGTTCCTGGTCAAACTAGGAAAAGACCAAGTCAACTGTGAAATGACTAATATAGTGGTTTGTTTGTACAGTCTCTGATTGAACATGAGACGGGCTCGACTACGCGGGTAGTTCGAGGGTGTCGCTCGAGGAGCTTTCCGAGCGGGAAGGTCGCAATAGTACTGTGAGTGGACATATTATTTTAAATAAATGCATGCTTTAATTATTGAGTTAATTGCATGGTTTTTTGACGGTTTTCGAGAATTATATCTTTCTCGGGTTCTTGAACGATTTTATTTGGTTAAAGTTTAGCGGGAGCCTCGGTTAAAGATTTTTTACTATGGTTTGAGATATTGACACTTATGCGTGAAGTATTTACATTATTACTCAATTTTCTATTTCTCCCGAAAATGGTTATAGACGGTGATGGCCGTCCTTCGAATGGATTTGAACCCGAGACTTCGTTGGAAATTGGTTTTATGCATATATGACAAGGAATTGTTTTAATTAATTGTTTTGGGAAGAGAATTTGATTATTGTCTTGTTATGAATTTTTATTTTAAGGGTTGACCAATATATATGCTAGTTAGAGTAGCGTGAGGGCGCTACTAGAGCTCTTAGCTCCGACCCTAGCCTGAGAGGTCAGGCAAACTACGTAGTGCACTATGAGGGTTGACCATTTCCACTTTATCTAGAGCTCTTAGCTCCGACCCTGGTCTGAGAGGTCAGACAAGCCTGAGAGGTCAGGTTGATATTATAAGGGTTGACCGTTATCACACATTCTAGAGCTCTTAGCTCCGACCCTGGTCTGAGAGGTCAGACAAGCCTGAGAGGTCAGGTTGATATTATAAGGGTTGACCGTATTATTTTATCTAGCTAGCATAGCGTAGCGTGAGGGCGCTACTAGAGCTCTTAGCTCCGACCCTAGTCTGAGAGGTCAGACTTATTATGTTTGGTGAACATTTCTCTTCCCATATTCTTTAATTGTTTACCTTGTCATGCGTTTGTGGAAATTTGGTAATTGTGGGCATGCATAAATGATATTTGAATCATTAAAGTTTTGGGAGAGCATTAAAGGAAATAGAGTTTTTATATTTCATTTTCGTCCACTCACTCTAACAGTTTTTAAATGTTTCTCCCCTGGGCCTTTCGTTTTTAAATGCCCAGTGTTGCAGGGTTCTTGAGAGGAGGTCGAGCGCGTACGAGAGTCGAGGCATAGTCGATCATTTCCGTTGCTGCTTGAAATTCTTTGGGTAATCATCTCTATAGACTGCTCTGACTAACCCGGTTTAGTTAGTTGTGTAGGAAGGGTTGGCCATTTCAAGGGAGTTGCGGTAAGAAGTTCCCTTGAGGTGGTCCCCGCAGGATTTACTTCGGGTTAAAGGGGTTTAATCCGGGGTGGGTCCTGTCAATGGTATCAGAGCATTAGGTTATCGTTTCCTGTTACTACCTCATATACTTGGTATCACTTAGTGTCTATAGAGTGATGGTCCGACCGCGGCGGATCCATCGGCATTTTATGCTTGGACGCTTAGTGTTTATTGAGGATATGAGTTAGTACTTCCTGATTGAGATATGGACCGAGTGGTCCTATAAACGATCGAATCTTCAAGACTATGCCTCAGTACGCGCGACCTCATAGAGAGTTCCTGTAAGGAACAAGGTAAGCTCGTTACGTATTTATGTTTTTGTATTCCCCATTGATTTATGAGATTTGAGTTGGGGATCGAGCTGTAAACTCGCGTTGTTTAACGTTTGAGCTTTACGTGTGAGTACTCGGTGGTGAAACGATTAATTCACACCTGGGAGGCTGTCATGGTCGTTGACAGGGATGCTGTAGAAGCCTAAGACAAGGCTTGGGTGTTCGTGTTATGAGGCTCTTAGCAGTGACGAGTCGTACGAGTTACTGAAAGATGTTGCATCCTGTGATGGAAAAAGGAGCTGAAGTCGCCTAGCGCGATTATTCTGAGGTGATGAATATTAAGATTTGACGATTGCCACGATTTTGTTGAGGTTCGTCATTAGTGTGGTTTCAGAGAAACCAACGGACATATGAAAGTGGAATGACACAAGGAAAGTTGAGTGGGGTTATTTTGTGGTCAATGGACTTTTTCTAGTGACGAGTCCATGATGTGACACTATTGAAGAATGTTAAGGAAGTAAAGGCTGATTGGTCCCTTGACGCTTTATGGGACAATCACTGAAACTGATGGTGTGGGTCAGCTTTGGTGCTGACATTGTTGTCGTCAGCTACGACTAGATCTTCTTAGTTTCAGCCACCCATGATTGGGGTACCAGAAAGATTCGAATTGTTAGTGAGTCCGAGTATGATTTAAATTGGTGGTGAAAGTGGTCATTGGGCCATTTATCGTAGAGGCAGAATTTAATCGTGTCACCAGATCTTGGGACTCATGTTAACCTCAAGGTGAGTTATCCACCTGTGATCAAAGTATTTTAATTGGTACACCTGAGGAGGAGTCTCCAGGTTGGCTGTGTTAGAGTCTGATTTACAGATCGAACGAGTGTTATCAGTTGTAGCTAAGCGTAATTGGTTTCAGGATTTAAAGGAACATGTTGGAAGTGGCAATAAGCCACCGGGTCGTGGACCAAGAGTGCTTGGGGTACCGGAGATAGGGAGACGAGCCTTGATTGACTTGGTATTATTGTGGTGTAGGAACCGGTCATTGTGCAAACGGTATTGTTTCGACGGCCGAAGTTGTACATGGGAATACCCCACATGAGCACATGTACCTTCCTGTGTAGGGAAGTGGTGAAGTTGAAATTTGGGTAGCACATGCTGGTAAGGCATAATTATGGTGTGCAGTTATGTGTGGTCAAAATGACACCAGGTATGTGACTAATACTAGTGATGACATCATCTTAAGAATGTGTCATGAGAGTTCCATTTACTGAGAACGGAGATTAAGGACGTTTGATTAGCAGTTCTGTGCTAAACGTCAATTAAAGGGTCTAACCATTTAAGTATATGTCGGAAGTGGGTTATTGTTGGTGGCTCCGACTTTTATGATGGTTAGCGAGATTATTACATGTCGTTAGTAGGTGGCGGAGTGCATGTTGAGTTAGATGCACGGAAATGGTGAAGGGACAGCAGTGAGGCAAGGTTTACTGGGTCATTAATTTGAGCAAGAATGTTTGTAGTTGCTCAATCTTGAATCTGCAGTCCCCGTCGTCCGTTATGACACTTGGTTTCTTCGAGGACGAATAACTGAGCTTGATGGCATGGGAATTTGTGCACTCACTGGCTGTGGTCTAATCTAGTATTGTAACCGGAAGTGTACTTAGTCGTATTTAGGGTTCATAAGCTACCTTCACTGCAGCGACAGAAAATATCCTCAATATTGATATGGGGAATAAGGATTAAGATCTGGGAGATCAATTATTGAGGATAATTTAAAGAAATCATGAGAGGATTAAACTATTGTAGGCATTGCTATGGTCATTGGTCATTTGAGTAGTGACCCTACTTGTTAGGAATGATTGACCTAACGACAATTCTTGGCGCCACGAGTGTAAAGTAGTAGCAAGAAAGATCATTGGAGGTGACTCTCGAAATTGTCAACATTTCGGTGAGTATGAAATACGGTGGAACCAGGAAAGATTTTTCCTCGATGACTCAAAAAGTATTACGAGTCTAAGTTTGGTAATAATTGTTACTGAGATTGGTAAGGTATGTCGTCAAGTTGAGCAACACTCCATTGGAAATCGTGGAGTGATTGAGCCACGTTCAGATTAAGTTATGATCTGAGAGGATGTTAACGTGTGGCAGTGGATCTTGTAATTTAGGATCTGGAGTGTTAAGCAATTGAGAATTTTGAATCTTACCGAATAGAGGTTGCGGTGGATAGTATACTTGCAGAGTGTGGGGGACAGGTGTGTTAGCAACTGTCTAGTTGTACGAGTTGACACTGTGATGTTCACGCACCCAGTGCGGTAATGGTATTTATTATCTTGTGCCTTGATAACTGGATGCTCGGTGATCAATATGGCTAAGTTCGGGCGGAATTAATTTCCCGATGCTTTGATCAAGGGTTCCTTTGGGTGTGCATCAGTGGCACTAAATTTTATATAGATGTCTGATCTAGTTAAATGTCCAAAGTTGCTGGTTATCACCGGACGAGGTGGTAATGGAGGCATCTGGGAATGGAATATACTTGTTGAGCTGGTAAGGCTCTGGAATTCTTTTATTGGTAAGTCTATTCCAGATTGAGATGCGGATAATGTTTAATAGACGCACGGTTGGTTGAAGTGCAAGTTCGGCACTATGCGTCATTCCAGGCTAAGGTAAGAGATAGGGAGGTCAGTGGCGCCTCACCTATGAGTGGTACGGGTATATATTACCAGTTGCAAAGTATGCTGTAACCCCACCAAGTGATATTTGAGCTAGCGACTCTAATGTTTGGCTTGTGAATAAAAAGGTCTGGATGTGTGTTGTCAGAATAGTTACGTGAGCAGTGTGTAGCCTGACAATTTGTCTTCATGCGAGCAGTAAATATTGTTGGATCTCGATGTCTGGAGACTGGTATCTCCCTGATTAAAAGGCTATGGTTTTAGATTTACGCAAAAGAATTCATGGCAGTTCGTGTCCTGTGTGTGTCAGTGGTTTGAGTAGGATAGAGTAAGGGAAGACAATTACTCTACAACAGGACAACTTGACAGAATGGTTTTTAGAAAGCGTAAACCAGATCAGGGAGCCTAGTTCAAATGAGGTGACGGCTTGTGTAACACAAGTCGTCATGGTTTTCTCGTGAGCATGTTGTCATGGGTGTTGATCCCACGTTGTATATTGATATCGGAGGGTTACAGATGGCAGATCAGTGATAGTCAGTGTCGTATTCCACCGCATAAATGAGATGAAGTACAGTAAGAATTCGGTGAATCAGTTAATCAATGATTCAAGAGAAAATCATTGTACCCCACGGTAAGACTTTAGATGTTTTAGTTTTGACCCGAGAAGTGTGGTCGGGTGTCAGACAATGAAGGAAGTTGATGTTGGAGGACAATATTATTGTTTCTAAGTGGTACTATCCCCCACGGAATTAGACTTTGAGTATAGAAATTTCGAGGACGAAATTTTTATAAGGTGGGGAGAATTGTCACGCCCCGAATCTTTTGAAGTTAATAAAAGTTACCTTTTACAGAGATTCCCGGGTTACCGAGGACTTTTAATTGCGATCGGTAATTCGATAAGTTATCGCTCGAGTTAATTTTTGAGTTTTTAAAAATACTCCAAATACTTGAATTGATGACTCGATGTGCTAGTACGTGTCAATACGAGTCTCCCGGTATTTTCGGAATATTTTTCGGAGCTTCCGGCTATTTTCTGTGAATTTCTGAAGTGTATGGTAACTTTTAATTATCCATCCGGTAAAAAGGGAGTTTTACCATTTAACCTTTTTACTTTTCACTCTCTTTAAATCTGGACCGTCAGATCATTTGGAGAATTGATCTGGACCGTCCATTCAAGTATAAAAAGGAAGTTAGTTGGTTGACTTTGGAAAAATCAAAAACTCGGGTCAAACCGAGTTTTCTTCTCTCTCTCGACCTCCGTCTGCTCCCCTCGTCGGAGCTGTGTCCGGCCGCCTCTCACCGGCGCGCCATCACCGAAACACTCCTCTTTCCCCCTATTACTAAACCCCCAAAGCAATTTCTCCAATAAACCCATGACAAGGGAGATTGGCCGAGGTGAAGCACAGCTGTGCTCGTCGGAGACGGGCCAGCTCAGGCGGCGGCGAGGGTAGCAAGAGGTAGGGTTCTCCTTCTTTCTTTCCCCTCTTCTTTTCCCATGCCTTTTAGAGTTCGATCTGGGCCATAATGAGTTCGGTTTATGCTGTGCTCGAGGGCGAGTCACCGGCGAAGAGATGTTGGCCTCTGGTGAGCTTTTTCGTGTCTTGGAGGTGTGGCAGTGAGTGTTGGGCCTGCTGGAGTAGCTTAGTTGATTGCTAAGGTTATATGGCATTGCTGGTGAGGTGGAGGGTGAAGGACAGTGAGCTGCAGCTAGACTTGCAGCCGAGGAGGAGCTGCTGGGTTCAGTTCATTGCTGACCTGAGGATGAGGCCGGCAAGGAGGAGGTTGAGGAGCAGCTGGATCATGGCTTGAAGTAGAGCAGAGGTGAGGTTTTAGTATTAGGACAGTGTGTTGAAGTTTTGTGTTGTTGAATTGTTGTTGATCATGTTTTGAATGTGTGCTTGTTACATGTTGTCGAGAACTTGGTAACGAGGAAACGAGGAGGTTATGGCGAATTTCCGGCAAGTTGCCGGAATCCGGTGACGATTCCGGAGGAGTTAAACCGGCTGAAACGCCGAGAGGTAGTCTTCGATTCCTTCAAGTGTGTTGGTCCCGTTTAATAGAGTTAAAGTGTCGTGAATCGGAATTTACGTAAGGAAACGAGTAAAAACGGAAACTAACCGTAAATTGGGAATTTCCATTTTTGGGAACCTTCTATGTTTGGAAACCTGCTAATTGGGAAACTTTCCACTTTGGGAAAGTTTCCATTAAGGGAAAGTTTCCACTTTGGGAAAGTTGCATTTTCAGAAAAATGGTTAAAGGATTGAAGTTCAATGAATGTGACACCTGTTGGTTAAATGGGTAAAGTGTTAAATGGTTATCGGAAATAGATAACTGGAATTTATGAGAAAATGTTAAATCGGTATATCGACTCGAGGTTAAATATATTGATTAATACGTGACACCCTAACGTAAAGTTAAAGTGATAACCATGAGTTCGGAAGCTGAGTCGGACTTCCGGTAAATTGAGTTAATAGTCGATAACCGGGAAAGAAAGTCAAAAAGGTTAAAGTGTCATAAAAAGGAACTCGGTCAACTTGTGGTCAATAGGAGTTCCTGGTCAAACTAGGAAAAGACCAAGTCAACTGTGAAATGACTAATATAGTGGTTTGTTTGTACAGTCTCTGATTGAACATGAGACGGGCTCGACTACGCGGGTAGTTCGAGGGTGTCGCTCGAGGAGCTTTCCGAGCGGGAAGGTCGCAATAGTACTGTGAGTGGACATATTATTTTAAATAAATGCATGCTTTAATTATTGAGTTAATTGCATGGTTTTTTGACGGTTTTCGAGAATTATATCTTTCTCGGGTTCTTGAACGATTTTATTTGGTTAAAGTTTAGCGGGAGCCTCGGTTAAAGATTTTTTACTATGGTTTGAGATATTGACACTTATGCGTGAAGTATTTACATTATTACTCAATTTTCTATTTCTCCCGAAAATGGTTATAGACGGTGATGGCCGTCCTTCGAATGGATTTGAACCCGAGACTTCGTTGGAAATTGGTTTTATGCATATATGACAAGGAATTGTTTTAATTAATTGTTTTGGGAAGAGAATTTGATTATTGTCTTGTTATGAATTTTTATTTTAAGGGTTGACCAATATATATGCTAGTTAGAGTAGCGTGAGGGCGCTACTAGAGCTCTTAGCTCCGACCCTAGCCTGAGAGGTCAGGCAAACTACGTAGTGCACTATGAGGGTTGACCATTTCCACTTTATCTAGAGCTCTTAGCTCCGACCCTGGTCTGAGAGGTCAGACAAGCCTGAGAGGTCAGGTTGATATTATAAGGGTTGACCGTTATCACACATTCTAGAGCTCTTAGCTCCGACCCTGGTCTGAGAGGTCAGACAAGCCTGAGAGGTCAGGTTGATATTATAAGGGTTGACCGTATTATTTTATCTAGCTAGCATAGCGTAGCGTGAGGGCGCTACTAGAGCTCTTAGCTCCGACCCTAGTCTGAGAGGTCAGACTTATTATGTTTGGTGAACATTTCTCTTCCCATATTCTTTAATTGTTTACCTTGTCATGCGTTTGTGGAAATTTGGTAATTGTGGGCATGCATAAATGATATTTGAATCATTAAAGTTTTGGGAGAGCATTAAAGGAAATAGAGTTTTTATATTTCATTTTCGTCCACTCACTCTAACAGTTTTTAAATGTTTCTCCCCTGGGCCTTTCGTTTTTAAATGCCCAGTGTTGCAGGGTTCTTGAGAGGAGGTCGAGCGCGTACGAGAGTCGAGGCATAGTCGATCATTTCCGTTGCTGCTTGAAATTCTTTGGGTAATCATCTCTATAGACTGCTCTGACTAACCCGGTTTAGTTAGTTGTGTAGGAAGGGTTGGCCATTTCAAGGGAGTTGCGGTAAGAAGTTCCCTTGAGGTGGTCCCCGCAGGATTTACTTCGGGTTAAAGGGGTTTAATCCGGGGTGGGTCCTGTCACAACGTGGCTAGAGTGAAGAGCCTAGAAGTTTTACTTTTATTTACAGTCCGCTTTGTAATACAGTCATATCACAAAAACGACGACCCGCAGTAAAATCCCACCGACGTCAAGACCAGGGGGTGACATAACATCTATAAACTGTTTTTCAAGAATGACATCTTCAATTGCCTCTTCTTTGTTTTCCTGCACATCTTCACTATGATAGGAATTATCCCACTGCTCTTCATCGTCAAACTGCTCTTCTTCGTCTAATTGCTCTTCTTCGTCGAACTGTTCTTCATCTTCTACGTCTTTGAAATAACTTATTGGCTTATTGCCTAAGTTTCTGCAATCCGCACTATCCATTAACCTGCATCAAAGTAAATTACCAATATAAACGAAGAAGAACAAATTGAAATCTAACCATCAAATTTAATGATGAGTTCTAGCGAAGTACTTAAAAGTAAAAATACCCAAAGAGACTCTTCTTACAGAGTCGGAGAAATGGATTCTGGGAGGATGCCATGATGACTAGTTGGGAGGGAGAGGATACAGGTTGTATGGATTTTGATTGATGGTGACGGCAACACATGCAGAGGTTTTGTGGATGATGGTGGTGTCAGATCAACCCCTATCGGTTCTCGCTACAGGCATCATTTGTCTGGTCTGATCTGAGATCTGGGTTTGGAATCGGATCCAACCGGATCTCATCAGAAACTCATCCGGGTATGTTCGGGGTCATATTGCAGTAGATGGTGGAGGGGTGTTCTTTGGGTGCAGACGAGGCTCTGTGTTTGGAAAGAAGATTGAATAGTAGATTAAATTACACTTCTGTTATCTGATAAATTTTTGTTATCTCTTCACTGTTGTTGGAGTAGACATTATGTGCCTCCATCACCAAGCATAAGCATAAGCATCACCATTTATATGTACCCACAAGTCACAACGAGACTCGACTACGAAATACACCACGAAGACTGATGCACAAGCTACGTAAAGACACTCGGAAGTCGCCGATCTGACATTGGGAAGTCATATCGCTGGCTTCACAGACATGCCCTCACGGAACACGTTTTAAATAGTTATCCCATATCAGAAATGTACAAAAGGTGGGAGTCCCATCTTTCTATAATTATGAGACTCTCTCCTCCTTATTAGACTCTGTTGATACTAGCTAGATAGCTACTTGTAAATTGCCATAAAGACACTTGAGATTCTAATACATGTTAAGTGGGTGTAGCCTTGTCAACAGAAGACAAGGTGAACCACTATAGATCTCGTGTCATCCATAATCCGCCATAACGTATCGCTATTACACACACATTGCACACATAACGACACTCGGAAGTCGTCGATCAGACATCAGAAAGTCATATAGCAGCAAGAACAGTTGAGACAGAAATAAGTCCAATAGCAGCAAACATGGTAGAGAGAATAAATATCACCAGTTGTTCATGATTTGACAACCACGTACAAGGTAAACACTACCTTTATGAATACCACAATTCAAAGTAAAATAACATATGAAGCACAGTCGAATAATACCTGTACTCCAAAAAAAAACAATAGCTTCTGTGTCGATCTCTACTCGTAAATTAGTTCTCTAGTAAATGTATTGGCTGGTTTTAAAACTCATTAGCGTGAAAACTGGAATTAGTTTATTCTCGTGTTCATATTTACATTGGCCCAAATGATTACCATTCATAAAAGAACCATTGATAGCTATCTAAATACAAACCTTGAACGCGCCTCACGCGCGGCGATTTTTCTCCCTTGCCGTTTCTGAGCTCGACCCTGTATTGGTCAGTTCTCTTCTCCGATTTCTTCCGTTTTTCTTGTGATTTCCGGCCGTTTCTGGTGGCGACTCCGGTCTTCACCTTCTCCGCCCCTCCTCCTGGAGGGGGTGGAGCCTCAAGTTCTCAGATGATGCAGCGAAAACGTGCCAAATCTGGCAACGACATCGTGTCAGATCTGGAGGAGCTGAACATGGAGGACTCTGGTGTTTCCTGTTTTAGGCCTTCCTCTACTCAGCCTGCTCCAAGTTACGCTTCGATGCTGCAGAATCCTCCTGGTCTCTTCGCCGCGCCTATGTCCGAGGACTTCGTGTTCACTGACGATGATTGTACCTACTCGCAAGGCAAGCATGGCCTCAACGTTTCTTTCTCGAAGAAGGTGCACAGCAAACTGGACTTTGGCTGGCGATGCTCTGTTGTCATCAAGCTCATGGGTAAACCTAACTCCACGAACTCTTTCGATTTTATCCTTAGGGCTTTGAGGCGTAAATGGCAAACAAAAAGTGGTTGGCATCTGATTGATTTGCCTAACGATTACTTCATTGTCAAGTTTAACCTAGAAGAAGATATGAATGAGGTGTTGTGTGGAGGTCCTTGGATTATTGCTGGCCAAACCTTAATTGTGCGAAAATGGAGTCCTGTGTTTGATCCTATGACTGATGTGATTGGTACTATGGCTCTCTGGGTCCGCATTTGTGGCTTACCTGTTAAGTACTTCAAGGATTATGCTGTTGAGAAAATTGGTAAGATTCTTGGTAATGTGGTCAGAGTGGATCCTATCACCATTGGGCAATCCAGAGGTAAATTTGCTAGAGTCTGTGTGGAGGTTGACTTGAGCAAACCCTTAAGGCCTTTTGTGGAAGTTGAGTCTGTGGCCTATAATGTCATTTATGAAGGCATCTCTATGATTTGCTTTGAGTGTGGCTGCTTTGGCCACTCTAAAGATAAATGTCCCACAATTGTGCATGCTCCTACTGCTACTGATGTTCCTGCCTCTGGTTCTAATGGTTCTGGTTGTGATGATAATGTGGATATGGCTCATGGGATGGATGCTCCTTCTGATAATACTGCTGTCATTAAGGATGACATGGGACCATGGATGTTGATGAGCTACAGGAATAAGAAAAAGTCTGTTAAGTCTGGTGGACAAGTCAAAAGCCCGGTTAAGGGTTCTAGGTTCTCTGTGCTTGAAAATGAAGTCACTGCTGCTGAACCTGCATCTGAGACCTTTGCTGACACTACTGCTACTCCAGCTTTTCCTTCCATTGTTAAACTATGGTCCAATTTTCAGAACAAAGTTAAGAACTCTACTAAGTCTTCTGAGCCTGAGCAGTCCAAGGCCTCGTCCAGTTCTTTAAAGGCTGACAGTTCTTCTGTTGTGTCTGTAAAGAATCCAGTGCACTCTTCTATTGATAATGATGCTGCTGACAAAAGAAAACCAATGAAGGATGTTTCCAACAGTGTCGTTGGTGGCAGTGCTCCTAAGTCCTCTGTGCATTATCAAAGAAAACAGAAGAATTCCTCCAGTCTTAAATCCAAGCAGCAGTCCCACATTTCCAAGAAATTGTCATTTGATATTGCTGCTCCTGTTCTGATTGGTAAGAATTCTGATGCTGTGTTTGGTCATTGTCCTCCTGAGGAGAACCTTGAGGTATGCAGCTTCATTTCTTCTTTTGATGATAAATCTGAAAATGTTACAGCCATGGATGTTTCTTCCAATTTTGCTGAGATTACATTTGCTTCTAATAGCATTTTGAATGATGATGATGACCTGCCTTCTAATGATTTGGAAGGTATGGTTGATAACTAATTTGATGTCCATCAAACCCCTCCCATCTTTTTAATGATGTTTAAAGCCATTTTTTGGAATGTAAGAGGTGCTGGGAGTGATGGTTTCAAGTCTGCTATTGCAGACATGATTAATATGCATTCTGTTGATATTGTTGCTATTTGTGAGCCAAGAATTCAGTTTGGCCAAGTTGAAAATGATTTTAGGCACATGGGCTTCCCTACTTCTAGAATTGTTGAAGCTAGAGGCTTTTCTGGTGGTATTTGGCTCTTGTGGAATAAAGATAGACTTCAAGTTGATTTTGTTGCTGACAGTCCCCAATTTATTGCTGCAAGAATTTCTATCCCTGGTAAGCCTGCTTGGCTTCTCTCGGTGATTTATGGCAGCCCTGATCACTCTCTCAGATCTTCTCTCTGGGAGCAGCTAGATATTCTAATGAGTTCTGCTAATCTTCCCTGTGCTTTTATTGGTGATTTCAATGAGCTGGTTTCTGCTGAGGATAAGAATTTTGGCAACCTTTCTGGTAGATTTTCTGGTCTAAGAGATTGGATCAACAGGAATGGCCTGATTGATATGGGGTTTCAGGGATCTTGTTTTACTTGGAGCAACAATAAAATTAAGGAGAGATTAGATAGAGGTCTTTGCTGTGCTGATTGGAGAACTTGTTTTGCTGAAGCTTTTATCACTCATCTGCCAAAAACTAGATCTGATCACTGCCCTCTTTTACTTCAGCTTCACTCTAATAATTCTGTGAATAGAAGTGCTTCTCCCTTTCGGTTCCAGGCTATGTGGCTTACTTATAGTGAGTACTTTGAGTTTGTTTCTAATTCCTGGAGCTCCTTCAATGGTGATCTCCAACAAAAAATTGCTTTCCTGTCTTCTGCCCTCTCCAAGTGGAATAGAGAAGTGTTTGGTCACATTTTTCATAAGAAAAAGCATATTCTGGCCAGAATTGGTGGCATCCAGAAGGCCAGAGATCGATATGAAAATCCCTTCCTAGTTAATCTGGAAGCTTCTCTTGTTCAAGAGTACAATTCTATTTGTGAGCAGGAAAATTTATTCTGGAGGCAGAAATCTCGTGATAAATGGCTGCAGGATGGAGACAGAAATACTAAGTTTTTCCATTTGACTACCCTTGTGAGAAGAAGGAGAAATAAGATTGAAGGCCTTTTTGATGAGCATGATACTTGGCTTACTGGCTCATCTGAAATGAAAAATGTTGCTGTTAATTTCTTTACCAATCTTTTTTCTATGAATTCTTGTGATGTTTCCAGGTTGTCCATTGACTGTCTGTTCCCTGATATTGACAAGACTCGGATGGATGCTCTCTGTGTGTCTATTTCTTTGCCTGAAGTTAAGCAAGCTTTATTTTCCATTGGAAAGCTTAAGGCTCCTGGTTATGATGGTTTTCCTGCCCACTTCTTTCAGCAGCACTGGAATCTATGCGCTTCTGAGCTTCTTTCTGTTGTCACTGAAGCTTTTAGATCTGGTAATATTCCTTCTGGTCTGAACCATACCATTATTGCTTTAATCCCAAAAGTTGAAGGGCCTCAACACATGGTAAATTTTAGACCAATTAGCTTGTGTACTACTGTCTATAAAGTGATCTCTAAGGTTATTGTTGCAAGAGTTAGGCCTCTTATGAAGGATTTGATAAGCCCTAATCAAGTCAGCTATGTGCCTGGAAGAAATATCTCTGATAACATTATGATTGCTCAGGAGCTGTTATTTAAGTTTAAAAAGTCTGCTGGTAAGCTTGGCTTTCTTGCGTGGAAGGTTGATCTCTCAAAGGCCTATGACAGGTTAAGCTGGAATTTTATTGAGTCTGTTCTATATGAAGCCAAGTTTCCTCAGCCTTTGATTCAGTTGATTATGCATTGCATCAGATCTGTGAGCTTTCAGATAAGTTTCAATGGTGAGTTGACTGATTCTTTCCACAGTCAATGGTGAGTTTACCATTCATATCTTCTACCACAATATTTACCACTTCAAAACAAAAACAAAAAGAAGCATTCTCTTTGGTTCTTGAATAGGTGTTAGCCTTCGGTTCGGACGAGTAGCTTCAACTTAATTCTTGACCTTGGGCATCTGAGCACATTCTCAAAGATCGACTTCCAGACATTGATTTTTCTATGTTTGACATGAAGGGCTTATTAAAACTGATCCATATAAAATCTTGAATACCCATTTTATTTATGACAGACCCATGCAACCCATGAATAAATCTTCAGGGCACATGCAAAGAGAAAGATGAAGAAAGAAAAGAGAGAATTTGGCAGGCGAGTCGAAGAACATGAGGCAAAAAAACAAAGGGACCCAAAAACAAAAGAGAAAAGGACAAACTAGAATAGTTTGTACACTGTTGGATTCATTATATCCACGAGTCATAATCTCATGTAAAGCTTAGGTCGGTTAGGAAGAAAACTAGGTTAGGAAAGGATCCGGATCCCATGCAAAGAACTTTCCTTTTGTCACAGTATATATATGCTTTGACAATCTTATACATCATTGGGAACCGGCCACCTCATGAAGCATAAGATTTATGGGTTACATCGGAAAGCAAGTCCTGTCCAATAGTAAAAGACGCAATCAAAAGCGTAAATTTGCCAGGCACCTCAATTCGGGAGTAACTTGATTTCATTCTCTATGTTGCTATCTGCATATTTGGACTCGCTGCTTGCCTTCCGAGTGGTACAAGCCATTTGTTTAACAATAGAGGAATACAGGTCAAATTCCGTCTTAAGTTTCAAGCAGCAGGCTTCTATCCACTTCTCAGCTACACTAGTCGCTACACTGTCTTGGCTGTCCCTTTCATGTTCTTCAATGGCAGGTCGTATATCATTATATAAAGATTCAAGATGTGTGGCAGCATCACTTCTCATCTCCTGTGAAGAAAATTTTCAATGTGAACACAACAATGAATCCATGCGCCTCAATGTTTCATAACTAAGACAACAAAATTATATTTTTAATAAGAGATTCTTGAATTAAAACAACCCAAAAACTTTTAGGAAAGGAGAAAACAAAAACCTTAGCAGAAAAGGAAAAAAAAGGTTCACAATCACAAAAACCAGGAAAAAGAAACCACCTAAGCTACATTCATGTATTGAAGATGATCATATATTGGAGATGACAAACTTCCTTGCTTGTAATATTAATGCTTCTGAACAGCAACCATTATTATAAGGGAACAACAAAACACGGATACAGAAAAAGAAAAGGCCTTTTATATTAGATAAATCATGTCAATCTCAAAGGAAAATATTTCCATTACATTTTTTTAAGTGTAGGTTTGTGTATTTAATACCAAATTGAAAAGAAAAGTAAACCGAGGAAAATAAGCTTTATCTACAATATGATACCAACTTGTTCAGGAAATACCCACACTCTATTCGTCATGTCATTTACAATGAAAGAAATCTATGACTACACATACAAATACCATAACATGTCATAAGAGTGTCATGCATGTATCTGCAGAACATACATTAATGCTATTAAAATATTAATTTGATTGTTCTTTTGATTTATTATCATATCAAAACATGTAAACAAATAATGGAAACTCATTGGAATGCAAGTGATGTGTGTTCTGAGATGAAATAATAACATAAAGGAAAATCAACACCAATAAATGAATATTCGAGATGTATATACTTCAATATACTATAGATGAGCCAAAAACACAGAAAAGGAAAACACATTAAATACCTCATGTTTCAAAATTTCCTCCTGTGCCTCATTTGATGCTAAAAGAAAAGCTACAGATTTGGCATCGACTTGTTTTTGTGCATAATGTTTCAACTTTGCACTAGAACCTTGTTTCGATCTCTTGTTTGAAATTGATCCTGATTCAATGTGATAGTTTCGACACGCAGTATTGCTACGGATTCGGGATATCATTGCATTCTTTTTCACGAAAGCCGGTTGATTATCTTGTGAAGAAAGTTTCGTTGCTTCACTCGCTTCATTTTTCACCTCCATAACTACACCCTCCATTGGATCTGAATCAAGTGATCGGACGACAAGCGCAGTGGACATCAACTGATGTTCAGAATTAGCATTGACATTGATCAACCATTTTACATCAAATTCAGAATTTGAGTTCACAGTCTTGAAGAGCATAGATGGCTCATCCTCTGCCGAATCATAGAGCGGAATTTTCTCAACTGAATACCTGTCATCAAAAGCCAATTAAAAATAAGCAATATGTTATATATATAAAAAAAAGAGTAATATGCAGCCGGAAAAAAATGCACATGACATAGTCTCTATTGATCACGCAAGTGAAGCTTGGATGAACAAAGCTTATATCCAATAAGACATGGACCACAGTCCAATCACCTGTTGAAGTTTAGGTAAACAAGCTAAATTATCTAAAAAGTGCAACATCCCATCAAGAAATACTGAATGATGAGGCATGTCCACCTCATCTGTCACAACAGGTGATTTACAAGAATTTTTTCATATTAAACTGCCTTATTAAAACACACCTTTCAACAAAGTATGACCCAATTCATGTTTCAGTGCTGAAAATTAAGAATGCAAGCTCTCTAGAGAACAAGAAACTAGCAACTGATTGGTACGTCATCCAAAAAAAATTCTTTCAAGTTATGGCAGAATGGGCAAAGATTACCTTTCATCGTCATCTTCCCATACATATGTATCCTCCTGTTGGGAAAATATTGCAATGTGAGGGTTCAAATAGGAAATAATAAATACATCCAACAGAAGCAAATGGTTTATTGAAGAGAAAAAATAATAGAAAATGTTGACTGCAAAGAATTATATGCAATATGATATGAAATGCCCACCTGACAAATGCTCATCAATCAAGAATATACAGAAAGTACAAGATCAAGAGGAACAAGATAAGGTAGTTATTGTTCTTATTTGGGCTGATATGTGCAGCAAATCAATAATATATCATGAAAACATAACCATCAACACTCATGGCAAATTAGGATTGTGTAAAGCAACTGTTTACTTTCATATTCTTCGAAGGATCTTAAGGGATTCCACAGTAGATATATCTTAAGTCATTTATATTTTTCTCCAAGTGTGAAAGTTAAGCTACAGTTTAGCTTCACGTAAGCCAACCATACTAAGAACTGTTGTAACTAAAACCAAAGCTTGTACAACGTGTTGCATCAAAAAGTGCAAAAAACTAAAATGAAATGAAAGTACTAACACAATATACGAAAACAAAAATGCACAAGTTCACCCAGATGTAAACGTAGTATTGCTAAGGCCTAGTTCCATGTGTTTTAGAATCGTTAAATGTATAAGGTTAGTTCTATGGGCATATCTAAAAGAATAGCCACCAGCATTCTTCAGCAGCTGGAGGATATACTAAGTTCCATATAATGTCGCACTGGAGGATATACAAGTTCCATATAATGATTAAGCAAAATTTTCAAAGGTGAAGGCATAATGCTCTTGCCACGCAGGACAAACAAGTAACGCCTTCAGGCAACCGCATTCTATTGTGACTCACATTTGCACCAAAAGACAATTTAATCGATGCACTGAGCCCCATATTTTTGGAGGATTCTATCTGCACCCTTCAGTTTGATCAGTTCATCAATTACTCACACCAATTCTTAGTAGAGTCCTAAACACTTGCAGAAACAATTCTCGCTTCTAAGACTGTCTGTGTTCCAAACCGTCATATGTCCAAGTTAATTGGCAGTATCTGTAAAGGTCGAACGCTCTAGCTTCCCCCCTAATGAGTAATGCCAAAATGTTTTCTGTGTAGCTTACTCCATCCACTTTCCTACTTACAGACAAGAATTTTGAAGACCTTCATCTCCAAAGTACAACTTAAAGTGGTCAAGAAGTTTTTTTAGTATGAATATGTTTGATGTAGTCGGATAGGCTTTCTGACAACGGACGGGTGACATCAGGTATGTCTATGGTAAATGGCTTGGTTTTCGGTCGGTTCTTGAGCTTTTTAAAACTCAATTCTGGGCCCTGATGGAAACGACATCCACCTCACAAGATCCCTTCAATGCCGGGTGCAATATAAATGGCATGATTGAACCTTACCATCCTAAGCATGTTTCACAACTTCTCCAGCTCCATTAACACCTAACTGGAAGTGTGCAATACAATCAGTATATATAGTATCCCACCCTTGTGCAGCTTGTGTACAATATCTGATCCAATTACACTCAATGGGTGGTACAGGATGTCCTGGCTTTAAGAAGACCTACAAGACAAAATGTTATGTAAATCTAATAAATGTTCGTACAAGTAATAAAGGCTCACTGTTATTATACATCATACCTCAACGTAATGGGAATCATTGACAAGACCAATAGCAATATGTCTACGCATTGGCAAAGGAACAGGTGTTGATCGAAGGGGTAGGAAGGTAAGGCATTGAGTGGCTGACAAGTAGAAGAGTACAATCTTATAGCATGATGCTATGAGATGACCCATATCAGGCATTGTCATGCATCTGTCAAATGGCGCTCTACCCTCATTGAAGAATGAAAGTGATTGTGCCAACGCACGAACCCTCTCTGCGCTGCCATATAGCTCACCATAATGCGCAGAATAGGAAGACAATTCAGTCAGTAGGTCATTCCTCACTTGCAAGTAAGCATTCTCACCCAATCCTACTAAATCAGCGACCGCTCTAAACCCACAATTACCATCATTACATACATCCTTGACATGGTCTATGTATGGACCCAATCCAGCTGGAAATGAATCGATATATGACATAATTTTTTCAGAGAGCGTCCGGTAAACCTGTATGTATGATATAAATTGTCATATATGAAAAATACATATATTACAAGTTACATTTAAGAAAGATATCTTTATTTTACCTTCTCTTTCATTGGCCCTGTCTGTTTATGTGTTGATTTTTCCAAAACATCCATTGTATCACGAGTCATAATAGGTGAAAGACTGTCCACTGACACAGATTGTGTTAACTCAATTGCAGATGTGTTTTTCTGAATGGACATATCAATTCTATCCTTCAATTGACCTCGTGTTCTTGACTTGACCTTTGGTTCAACAAGAGTTGCTAGGGATGGTACAAGTTCTCTCACTCTTTTCCGCAGCATCAACCGATTATCAGCACTTGTCTTAAAAAAGTACTGTTGAAGCAACTCCAACTCAGGAAATTCATCATTAACATCCATAGTATTATTAATGAGATCAGAAGGGGGTGACATATGAAGTTTCCTCCAATGGGGTTCAACAGACTCGAGTGGAACTGGTCGACAATCCCTCTTATATTTGGCAATTTCATGGGCACAAGGTAAACCATGGGTGCGGCGTATGACACAACCACAATGAAGATCATCAATTTTAATTGAAGTGCTTAGCTTGAACTGAGATAATACCATGTCCAATGCGAAGGTAGAAACTACTCCTCTTAGATGTTTGAAATCTGAAGGCCAGGAGCTATGTCGGACAACTGTTAAACATTTCTCAAAAGAAGCCTTAATGTCAGAGTGTTGTAACTCAAGAAGAGCGTGTATCTTCTCAAAAGAACCCTCAACATTCCCCCGACTCAAACCAAGTTGTCTCTTAAGCTTAGAATGTGAACTCTCCACCCTATCACAACATATAAGAGTACAAGCAGATTAGCACGACTTCAAAATAAACCAATGATGTAACACTGCATAAGTAATATAGTTCATTACCTATTTGATGCCACATTACCAAAATGCATGATCATGTCTGTCCAGGCCGACACAAATCTGTCCTTGAAAGGATTCAGCCAAGTGTTTGTAACATAGTCCAAGACCTCTGTGTAAGTATTAAATTCACTGTGTAGCACTGCTAGCTCTTGTATGTAATCTTCTTCGGTACGTGCTGCCACAAGGACATTCCACTTCATGATAAACCTATCCCACTTGTCCTTGGACTCAAATAAATTTCTGCATTTAGCGAACACATGCTTATTGATATGCCATTTACACAGCATATGTCTAGCTGAAGGAAATACCATCTCAACAGCTCTCATCAATTCCAAATCCTTGTCTGTGACGATAACATTGGGCATAACACACCCATCCAACAGATCACGTAACCTACTTAAGGCCCACACATAATTATCTTCCTTTTCGGAATCCAAAAATACAAATGCAATTGAGAATGTCATGTTAGTAGATGTCACACCTACAACCTCTAGGAGAGGATAACGGTACCTATTGGTTTTAAAAGTGCAATCCATCATCAAGATGGTAGGAAATACACGTAACAATTCCAAACTCACAGGGTGTGCCCAAAACAAGTCCAGCACACTCTCTGAGATAGGGCAACTCCTGTGCCACTCAAGGTAATTATACTCATTTAACTTCAATAAAAGTTGTTCCATTTGAGACCTCCCTGCTTTATCTTTAACCCTTTGCCTCTGGCGTGCATTGTAGATAGTTCTTATAGTTGTAACATTGAGTGAATCCCTTTGCTTCAATTTGTTCAAGATTTCTTTGGGTCGCACTAAACTCTTTGACAAGTCTATTAAGAGTGAAGTTTCCTCCTCAGACAACCTCCCTGCATATGAGTGCCCTTCAAGAGTCTCGGTCAATGCATGATTATGCACTCCACATACTACATTTAGCATCCATCCATCACCAGTTGTTAGCGTCTCTCCCTTTAATGTGAAAGGACAGCCACACTTCTTGCTGCCAGTCCCACATCTTTGCTTCCCACCTTTATCACATCTTTCTTTGTGAACCTTAAATTTTCCACCACGCTCACACCCTAATGTAACTCTTGGTTTCAAACTGTTACCACCCAAATCAGATCGTACTGTCACGACAACAAACCCGTTTCGTTTCCCAGCCTCACGAGCCCACAGCATCAAGGATTCTCTACTCTTGAAAATCTAAACAAAAGAAAACATTGCATGTAAGGATCCAAACGTACCTTTAAATTTGAATGCACCCAAAGCTTTAAAATAACTAGGGTTACCTCATAAGTAGTAAATTCACTTGTGAAATCCATTACACATTCCGAGTCAACCTCACTACCTCGAGTAGAAGTGTTGACCTGCATTGAAAATAACGATCAAATTAAGAATGTTGCCAAAATTAAACAAGACGTCATGTGGCCAATTAAAGCTATTTTAGCTACATTTCTGGTTACCTCATGAGTACTAGATTGAGTCGTGGCATCCATCGCAGTATCTGACCCAACCCCACTACCTCGACTAGTAGTATCACCCTGCAATAAAGAACAAGTTTTAGTAGATCAGCGTTCAGTTAAAGAACAGAGAACAGTCAACAGCCATTATTTCATTGGTGTGCAACCAATTTCAGCCACACACAAAAGGTATTGTGCAGGCACATTTGTCCATTCTCAAGAGACATTATTCGTCTATATATGGCTGCACACCAAGATACCATATCTAAACAAACTATATATATGGCGCTTAGATCTACATAGAAACAAAGCATAAATCTAATTTTCAAAATATCAATACCTTATTTAATGTTGCAATCAACATACCTTATCCTTAGTCGTCATAGATGATGATTTGATGCTCCCTTGACCAAGAAAATCTCAACGTAGGTGGTATGATGAGATTTGGGTTTGTATGGTTGCTTGGGTTCGTTGGCAGGGTGAGTACAAGATATGGTGAGAACTAAGGCCTAAAGTGTCTTGAGTAATTGGAAAACTCTACTGAAGTTTATGGTTCTTTTCAGTCATTTTGCAAAGGGATGTGACTGTCAGAAAAAGATACTGAAGTTTTGGAGCACCGATGAAACTTAAGGGTGAATGTGATAGTCCCCTTACTTTAATCCACACTTTTACAAGTCCATAGCCTAAATGAAATTACAGTTGTACAATAGGGGAGGCCCACATTTTCAGTTGATTTTATCATGTTACAAAAAAACAAATTAAGGTTTTTCCCAATACAGACCGTACAGAAACCCAATGAAATCAAGCATTGAGTAATGTGAGAGCTTTTCTTCAGGCTATTCTACTGAAAAATGAAGAAACTAGAATTCATTCCAGCTAGACACCTCAAAAACTTCTACTGGTTATGTTGACTGAGAGCCTAAATCAACTATCTTGATCTCCAGCAACACTTTTTGCATGGAGAAAAATCACCAGAGAACCAACAAATTACGAAGTTATAGATGGTTCAACTCCCAACAGATAATGGAAATCAGACACCAGACACCACACAGGAACAACCAATTTACCACTAGTTTATTTCTGTGTTTTTTAGTCAAAGACCGGTGTGCAGTCCTATAGCCATTTGGTCGTTTAGGGAGTCATTCAGAAAATGTAATGCACCTCCAGCATTTGAGAAATGGCAGAAAACATTGTGAAATGGCAAGAGGAAGCATTGCTGTTAAGGCATACCCAAGGATTGAAATATTGGCCAATATGTCGGGACATATTCTGCCAATATTTACTTTCCCTGAAGCACCCAAAGAGATACAAGGGGGTGAATTATCTCTAATATATACATCTTTTTTATAGTAGGGTCATGTATACAAATTAAGGATGTCTAACATGAGACAAAACCTCTAAGCTCTAAGCAGGCCTTTCGAAATATCCCTCAATAAATATAACAGGATATTTCCAAATTCCATGGAACTGCAAATCATCAAAACTAAAACTAACTTTACTTTTTATGCTACTTCCCCAGGTTTCACCAGCGTCCTACCCAAAAGCCTATCTAATCTAAACATATCTAGCGGTTCTATAATGTTGCAATACATACAATATATAATACTGAAGATAACGTGCAATCAAAGTGCCTTGTAAGATGAGCACGACACTTTCACCTTTCATTATCTAAAATGAAGACTTATAACTCAAATTGCCAATCAATGTATTACCTGGAAACCACGAGATTTTGCCCCAAGAAATCCTGAACAGCTAAGTGCACCACAGAGGCAGCGAACCTTAACACCTCCATACCATTCAAAATTGTAGTCATATGCCAACTCAGTTCCGACTAATATATCTTGTTCTGCAAATATTCCAACCCTAATTTCCCCAAGCACATTCCACTTTCTTGTCTCACAATTTGGTTGGCTGAAAACATCAAGCATAGTTAAGAAATCTATTAAATTAAATCAAGGTTTTTCACAACTCAGTTGTTATGGGACTCCCTAAGCCCTTCTGCACTCCAAATAATATTTTCTTATTCATATTCACTAACAGAATAAGTGTAGCGGACGGCAGAATGACTTTGAAAGTGCCAGTAACATTTGATTTTCTAAATGTTAGGGCATCTCCAACCCTTGGTCTAAAACCTATAATAGGTTTAGGTTTTGTAAAATATCATCTCCAACATAAACTCAGACTTGACCTAAAATAGGATTTACCTAAATAGTGTTCTACTAACTCAACTAGTGAGGAATCCTATTTTTAGGAGCTTAGTGGAGTATGGGCTCTACTATTTTATAATTATGTTATATGAGTTATAAATTCATAGTATGATTAAATATTGATACATAAAATAATTAATGATTAGAATAGGTTTGGGTTTGGGTTTCATTAGTTGGAGATGAAAAACCTATTTCAACAAATAATAGGTTTGGGTGACCTAAAATTTGAATTTGGGTTTCAGTTTTACACCTATTGTTGGAGATGCCCTTATGTCTACCAACGTTTAAATCACTCTCCTTTAAGTGGCTCACCAAGAATGATTTATAAATCTGGCAAGGCTTCCCTTCACAGTGGCATCGATAGACTCAGAGGCATTGAGAGAAATAATAAATGCATCTCTGATACCTGCATCAAGGCACACATGTTAAACTCAGTTTCAAACTGATGTCACATCTGTAATTCATAAAGTTTATTAAACCACCTTCAATTTCATAAGCATGCGATCTTTTCTTTGCTTCTTTCCATGATATCACTTCTCCACAGTACTCGATAATAAACTGCCCTGCCTGCTTTGGATAGAGTAAGTTAAATACTTTAATAGGAAATAAAAATATATAATTCAAAAATGAACAACTTCAAACAGTCTTATCTGTGTTCGAATCATGGACATGTAAAGTTTCAATATTTCCAATGAGTTTGGAAAAGTGCTAAATATAACCAATATCCGTATTGTAAACTTCATGTTCCAAAGAAAAATTATTATCTTGCCCTAGACTTAGAATTCTAATACAATTAAATCAACTAAATATTAGACTAGCAGAAATCCAAGAAATTAGAAGTCATTTTATGATTGGAAGAGATCAGGATAAAGCAATTACCTTTATGTTCTCATTGGCTAAAAGGCCCCAACCACAGCCTTCTGTTTTAAACAACTTTATCTTGGCACATTCACATTTCTGAAATCTCTGTTGATGGTAAATAAGCAAGACATCAGGAATCGTAATAATGGTTTCATAACACTTGCACTTTAAAAATTTATATTCACATTTCAATCAATCCTGCACTTTCTTCTCACACCTAGTATAACATCTTTACACATGGAAAATGTCAGACTTCCAATAAAACCTCTAGTACTTGGGAATAATGGGGTTATGCAGTTATATGTGGTCAAGGCTATAAATACATGAGACAAGCTACGGTACTGGGATGTATATCCTACTTTTATTTTACAAGTTGAACAAATATTACAACTTCATGAATCAAATTACAATATTGAGAACAAATTTACCAAATTTATTTACACTATTTACATAAAGTTAAACTAAATTACAAGATTGAGAACAATTTGTTCAAAATTTAGTAAAATGGTTATACATTTTGTAATTACAATTATTAGAACAAAATTACAAACAAAATAACTCAATTTTACAACTTTGACTATAAATATGTTGTCACATTTGTAAATGTGGGTATCACATACTGGTAGTTACCGTAGAATTTTCCTAAATACATAGGCATTTATACCATCAAACCAATGATTTGTTTTCGTATCAGTTTACAAGGGATAATTTGTTGAAACCACTAAGGATGTCTAACTCTTTTTACAACTCCATCATAGATTATTTTCATTAATCTTGTCCATATTAACACATATATTTTCACTCTATCATTTGTAGTATACATAACTAGAGAATGACGGCAATTTTTAGAAGTTAAGACTCAACATACCGAACAAAAACCATGGCAGTGGATGTGTGTGTGTAGAGAGAGAGAGAGAGGTTACCTGATTCTTGCAATAGACACCGCAAGGGCAATATCCAGGAGTGCACTCCGTGCTGGTCAACACATTCAAGCACCTTTCTCCACAAGCACTTTCAGGATCCTTTTCATCATATTTGCACTCACATATGACAATATCCTCCTCCTCTTGCTTCTTGTGCCTGCAAACATTGGGAAGGGAACCAAAATTATGCCATACTTTTAGAACACAGATATTGCATCAGGAGGTCAATTGGGAATCCATAGACAACACTAACCATGAAGGCAACTAAAGCTAAGCTGGAGTCAAAAAAGCGGATGTGATCACAATAAACAATCATTAAATCGACCGTATTTGATCACGTATAGAAAGTTTCCAAGAGCATATTAACAGAAAAATAGTCATGTAACCATGGAAAGACAAGGGATATCAATATTAAGAAAAAAAATATCAGCCCACTCTTATGCTAAAGGCGTAGTTACTAGATCTCAGTTGTCAATTCAATTAAGAATACTATCCAAACTTCAAGCCACCTTACATTTTCCAGGACACATTTTGCAAACTGAATGCAATAGGCTGTGCGTCATCCAGTAAAAAAACTATTTGTATACTGAGGTGCATCAGTTCCATTAATAGTCATGGGCGAATCAGATCCATGTAAGATAATTCAAAATGCTGGCTGGAAATTGTGTGCATGCACATCCAACACTACAAAACCTGAAACTTAGCTCATTTACTCAAACTTAAATGAAATGGAAACCATCAGGTCATTCACACTTCTTGCGAGAGGCCCCCAAAGATTTCTTAGCAAGATCAAATTAAGATGCCCAACAGAGAACTAAAAGAGTCATGAACCATAATTCTTCCCATTCCACAAAATCAATTGCATGATTCTTATGCCAAGCTATAAATCATACCAAATTATAAAGCAAGTATTAATTTAGAAAAAGAAGATAAAGAAGGTTGAGTTACCTTCTATATAAGAATTCATTCTGGTCAATATGTGTGTATTGTGGCTCTTCTTCAATAAGTTGGTCTGTGGTACAGACCACAGTCTCTGCCTCGGTGTTTCCCACAATTCTAGCTGCTCACAAGAACATGTCTTCACATTATTCAACTTCTCGTTTATAATTCTCAAACATAATCATATGAAAACAGCCTTTACCTACACTACCAATCACATGTTTATAACAATCTTAAGCATATTCTGTACTAAAACAAATTATAATTCAGTATTCTTCATCGACAAGATATTTAAGATTTACATTCCTTTTTGGCTGAAAATACTTTGATGAAAAACTCCAAGTAGAATGGTACAAGGAGAAAACAACTCAAAAATACAACAAAGAAACTAAAACATAAAAAGAGAAGTATAGCAGCAAGCTACAGTAAAACCAGTACAACGAACTGGGAGGAAAATTTAATCAGAGGACCTAGGAGGCCATCAATCACCAGAACATCAATCGAGTAAGAGAGAGAGATGATGATAATGATGATGTTCAGTTGACTAACAGCTTCCTGAGGTAACAAAAGTCAACACAAATATCTTACATTTACACTCCAAGTCAACAAAACCAATCAAAAGAAGCCCATCAACACTGACGTCTACATCCTTACTACTAACATAATTCGACAAGATTTCCTCCATTATCAATTTTCACATTAAAGCAATACAATCTCGTACATCACTGGTTTCAGTGTTACTTATAGGCTTTGCGTTGTGCATAATCAGGTGCTAAGAAAATCCTGTAGGAATGGGAAAAGCCTAGAATAATTTCGGGTGAAGACTCAAGCTCTGATATCATTACTGAACAATGCATATTGAGCCAAAATGCAACAATATTTCATCAAGTAGGTAGCTTTGGTATTTTGGATTCAAAAACAAACAAAAACTTGTGCTTCATTTTTTTAGCTATATAACTACAACCCTAAACCTAAGAAGAGAACAAGGATTCTAATCACTCATGGACCCAAAAGTGACCCAAACGGCTTGATCTGATAGGGAAGTCATCCGATTATTGGCAAGGTGACGACTTTTAGTGAAAACTCATGGTAGGGAATCAAAACCCAACTGAATTCTCACTTGACATAATCAAAAATCAAATCAAACCCAGAAGAAACAACCCAAAAGGAAGACGGCGCAGTGCCAAAGATCACAACTTTAACCCAGGGACCACATCAAATCACGAAACCGAAATCGAAACAATCAAAAGCAAAAGCAGAATTGAGTGGTACCCTGAGGGAGAGGCTTCTGCTCGGTCTCGTTGGGATCCATGTTCAACATTGCATTCTTTGACTTTTGATCGCTCCCCCCTCAACAGCAGTCTTATGCTAAAACCCTAAATTGGTACCACCCCCGGTCAGCCGCTGGATCCAGTTATCCATCAATCCGACGGCTCTAACTTGAAGTGGTTAATTACTTAATTACGGTGTGTTTTTGTACAGGAATAAAAGGGTAAATTGCCGCTCTACCAGACTGATAAAATGATTATATAAAGTTATGAAAATAATATCTAAACTTTTAATTTGTTATCAGTAAAAAAAATATTTTGTTAAAAATATTCTGTTATTATTAAAAATATCATTTTAATCTTATTTTATGTGTTCTACTGTTTTCTTTAAAAATTTGACAGTGTCGGAGTATGGTGAGTCTAGATTTATGAATTTGTTTATCTAGTATACTGTAAATATAATTTCATCCTCTTGCTTAAAGGTAAATAGTTATTTTTCATCATCAATAACAAACTTAAAAGTTACCCGCATTGATTTACTAGCATATGCTAAAAAATTTTACAAAGAATTGCAAGACGAAAAAAAAAACTAAGAATATTGAAAAAGTATAGAGATAATCTTTCTAGAAAAACAAAAAATTACTAGGATATTATCTTTAGGATTCAGCGAATAATCAATCAGTTTGAAGAACAAATTAGAGTTCTACAAGAAGTTTTTGAATAAGATTAGAGTCTTTTGAATATTTTGAGCTCGGTTAGATGCGCCTAGCTGGTATTAGAGTCTGTTTGGCTCAAAATCAGGTTATTAAGGCTTATACTACAAAGTTGGCTACTATTGACTAACAAAAGAGAATTTAAACTTAAATATTATCAATTATTTTCTATTACAAAAAGTACTGATAAGTGGCAAAAGTGTTTTCATTCAAGACACATTCAAAAAGACCAATACTCGATAGAGTATATTTGAAGGGTATTGAATACGCTTTACGACGATCATATATATCTCCAGAAGAAAATTGGAGTTGAAAAGCTTGACCCATCCAGACCAGGCCTAGTCGAATACCTAGATCATCTATCTAGGAATAAGACTTCAGAAAAGTTATCAGAACAACTTAAGAGATCTCATCTCAAGATCAGCCAACTTGAAGAGATAAATTCAAAAATTAGGAAGTTTGAAGTCAAGCTTGATTATCTCAAAGAACAATAGAATCTATTAGATATTGAAAAGTTAGTTCGAACTAAGCATATTGCCGACAACATTCGTTAGCAAGCAATTGAGCTAAAATATTCTCAAGAATCGCTAAAAAAGTTTTAGAAACTCCGATCACCCAATTGGGATGAATCATAGAGTAGAATTAAAAGTAAAACAGAAAGATGATAAAACTTTAAGTTTTTTCCTTCCTACAGAAATAGTTCATGATAATATCAGGCGATAGTTCATCAGCAGAATTACAAGATCGATTATCTCCAAGAGATGAGTATTGATTCGAAAACCAATTCTAGGAGCTAAACAGCAGGATAGCAAGACTGCAAACAAGCATAGAAAAAATGAAGATACAAAAAGGAGAAAAGATCAATGAAGAGCAGCTAGCTCAAAACGTAGCTAGTAAAATAATCATTCCCCCTTTACCAAAAGGAGAAAGTGAGTTTAAGTTTAATGAACCTAAACTCCTTATATGATCATCTTCTAAATCTACATCTACAATCAAAAGAGATGTGAAGATGCTGAGTAGAATACTCAGTAAAAGAAGTATCATTCCTATAACGCTGATCAACGCTCAAGAATTTGAGTATAATGAAATTAAATGTAATATACGAGATGCATTTGTTCCTAGATTCAGATTCAATTAGATCTATATGAAAGGATCTTTCCTTATGGATTCTTATAGATTCAAGATTCTTGAACTGACAGATCCGGCCACATCCGGCCACAGATGGAGAAACAGACATCTGTTTAATCACTCTAAAAAAAGTGAGTGAAGCATATCAGAAAAAAATATTTCTACATGCATATTGGAGCAGTCCAAGTGGGAATAAAGCTTTTGGTCAGAGATAGTATAGACGGTTCTATTCTATGTGTCTTATAAGACGATAGAATAAAAGACTTTAAGAAAGCCTGTTAGATACAATAGAAGACGCTTCTTAATTTGTGCAACCAAGTTGCATATTTCAATGCATTATTAAACTTTACCACACATCTAAGAGATGAAGCACACTGTCTAAGATTGCGAATCAAGACAGATGAAATTTCTATGAAGAAAGGAATAATGGAGCTCGTGATAGATTACAGAATATATTATATTGTTGAGCTCAAATGTAACCTCAAACACTAGATTTTTCAATAGTCCCGGGGTTATTACATCAATCCTCACCAATCCAATAAATCATATGAAACAAAAGCAGGTCACAAAATGACATAAAGTAACATAACCAAGAGAATGGAATCTGACGCCTTCAGTCAGACAGATAAAAAATACAAATGCTTCTATCTATGAAGATATGAGAGAAAAAATAAGTTTACAATTTCATAGTCATTCATTCGCTAGCTATGAGGAACCTAGTACTTTTAGAACCAAGCCAATTTCTTGTCTTGAAGAGTCTTTTAAGGAAGAAGATGCAAAAATACCTATGATGATGCTGAAGTCAGCAGAACTAAAGAGCTTGTATGAACAAGCAGAAATTTATGAATCTACAAAAGAGCTTGAACAGATCATGGAAAAGATTTCTCATGTCTAACTAAGGGACATGCTCATACAAGGAAACTAGGAGAACAAAGTTCTTAGAAGTGCATCCCTATAGAACCCAAATGTGGCCAGTTAGTATCTGAAAGAGAGGTTTATCTTGATTTCGATAGAGTAGGAGACAAGAGAAAGACAATAGATAACTAGGTAGCTAACTTAAGGCTAACTCAGACTTTGGTATTGTCTAACTATATATACGAGAACGCTCATACATATTTTGAGTCTACCTTAACCGACATAGTTCAGAAATGGTATCAGTCTTTCAAGCGAAGTTCTCAATGGCCTGATTGAGTAGTCAAATTGGCTCAGACCAATAATCTTCTAGATTTCGCATGTCCTATCCATGCATAATTCTATGGAGACGTTATTGGGTATAGCGAGCAGTCTAAAGAGAGAGCTAAGACAAATATTCAAAAATTGAGCATTTGCAACATGAGGTACTTTGAAGAGTACACTAATGAGTTCTAAAATTACCATTGTACCATTAGAAACCTAGATAATGAATATTTGGTCAGAACCTATTACAAGAAATTACTGTAACCATGAAACGATACAGTAGCACAATCTTTGCAAGAAAATCCTTTGTTATTTTTTACGGTGTGAGGAATTGCTTAAAGAGTCAGAGATTTCATAAGAAAGCAATGCATTGAGAACATAAAATTCAAAACTGCGAAGAAGCAACTCAGAGGAGTAGAAAATAAGTGTCACAAGATATTGGAGACAGCAACACAATGAGAATGTCATATAGAAAGAAAATACAATAAAGGTTCTCTAGTAACAAAGAGAGAAAAAATTTTATTCAGGAAAAGCTCATTCAGAAATGAGTTTGCAGACGAAAAGGGAAAGTCTATTCCTCGAAAAAGGCTCTTTAAGAGGAAAAAGACCAATCCCTTAGGTTCTTCCAGAGAAATAACGAAGTGTAGATGCTGGCTTTGTAAAGTAGAGGGGTACTATGCAAATAAATGTCCTATGAAGGACAAAAGATCTACAAAAGCCCTAATTAAAAAATACGATGCAGCAATAGAATATGCAAACTTAAATGGTTTTGAAGTTGCCTATTCTGATAAAGAGAATGATTCAGTATTTTTTCTTGAATATCCATCAGAAAGTAAAGCTGAAAGTACTTCAAAAAGTTCTAAAGAAGATGAAGTGGGACATCGTCCCATATTTGTGCTAAAAATCCTAAATTAGAAGGAAGAAACTATTCAGATTATCAATAACTTCCATCCCAATCCAAGAAGAAGTACATGTGATTACTGCAACTGTGATGATAGTAATTCAATTCCCATGTATTATGAAAATACAGGTGAAACTTATCATCAAGAGTGCTTCATTGCAGAATTACGAAGAAAAACCAACGATAGTGAAGCTCACACCATGGTAGAACATGAATATAAAGAGTTACACGAGTCAAAGAAGAAACATGGACGAAACTTAGAAGATGATTTGAAGAAAATTAAGTTAATAAATTCATTAAGTCAAAACAAAGAATTAAAGGAGTCCTTTAATTACATCAAAAGACCTAGTGATACAACAAAAGAAAGACTTCATCAAAGATCATGTTATACAGCAAATCGGTCCTTTTGATCCTATCAACGAGCCCGATAAAAGAAAGGTCAATCCTTTCATTGAATTGATAGGAAAGAATAAAGAAAAAGAGCAAGTGAAGCAAGTCTAGACATGTCACATCCCGATTTTTGAGAAATAAATTTTTTTTATTTGGGGTGAGACTCATATTCAAATTATGAAATAGAATTTCCATAATCTGAATATGAAAGAAATTGGAAAAGAACAACTCAATACTAAACTAAAATTTTATTCAGTATTACAAGATCCTCAAACAAAGTTCACATAAGGAAACACTTCCTCTCTCTACGTAATGCTCTTACATAAAACTTCAACTAAATCTATTTGTCTTGATCACTAATCGTGGTAGGTCTTCTCCTTAATGACCTGCAAGACTATAAGGGGGTGAGCTCAACCTGCGGCTCAGTAGGAGGCTACTCCTCTCAAACAAAAGACAACCAAACAATTACAACATAATATGCATGAATGCATGTTCTACTCCGGTTAATCCACATAGAAGAATATATTGAGCCTACATGTCCCATACCATGTATTTTACCAAGGTGACTCAAATATTCAACTATATGAACAACCCCAATTCTAACCCTCTTTTGCTAGTCTCTTGTCCATTCCCCTTCTCCAGCTCTGAATTACACCATATCATCTATTTACTAATTACGCAATAAACACGGGCATACCTGGGTACATGGTTACTCGAAAGTAATGGACTCAACTAAGCAAAAGATCAATATCAATATCATAATCTCTTCACCACCCTTATACCTCCAATGTGTGTTACAAAATGATGCATCAAATAAATAACTCATGCTTCAAACATGTAATCCACACAAACACTTGACCCCAAACAAACATATCAAACAATCGTATGTATCAACCAACATATATGCACTCAAACATGTCACCTAACACATATGCACACACACTCGATCACTCCATATCAAACATAGCAGACAATCATATGCGCACACAATACAAATGAGTAAAGGTTCCCCATATCCTCCTACCTTGATTCCGACCTATTGCAAATATACATGTCCTGCATAAAAATAAATAGTGAACTATAGTTCACAAACATGCCACGAGCACATAGTCAATTTCCAACACAAAAGTATAAAACTAAATAAACAGTAGCATAGTGACAAAATGCAGAATTTGATGATGCAGACCCTCAACTTCAAAAATGCATAACTTAATCTATAAAACTTCATTTTAGGAAATTCCAGTTCTGAAATGTTCATTGACATGTATACTAAAACTTTTATGAAGATATTAAGTGCAAATACTGGACCAAAAGGTACAGGTTTTACAAAATAGACAACTTGTCTGAAAACTAGTATGCAGTGATTCCTAGTGCAGAACCTTAACTTGTAAAAATCATAATTTAATCTACAAAAATCATTTTGAAGAGATTCAAATTCTGAAATAACAATTAGGATGTCTGCTATAACTTTCATGAAGAAACCTATGTCAAATAACCAACCAAACGGTACAGGTTTTAGCAACAAAGTGACTGATCCCAAAACACAAGAAACTGAATTGCAGAATGCATAGCTATGCTAACTTCAAACTTGACCAACGAGTTCTTAATGAAATTGCATAATAGCACACAGATATCAAGCCTACAACATAAGCTTCAAATACCTGCAAATGGTTTTCACAATTAAATGACTAAAACAAAGGGGATAATTGCTCAAAACTGACTAAAAGAACAAGTCACAGAAGTTTCCCAATCACATATTGCATCAGCACAAGCAAACTCTAAAGTTCTTAATAACCCGTTCTATGGACATTTAAATGCCCATAAAGGTTTCTTAATCACTCTGACCTCTTGCTGTTTTAGGCAAAAGAAGAATTCTAAACAGTAACTAAAAATTAATAAGGACACCCAAATATGCATAACTAAAGTTCTATGATCCTCTTTATTAGCTTCTATGCTTTCCGTCTAATTGGTAACATTTAATTGGACAGATGCTTATACGACTTTCAACAGAATTTGAACTAAACAATATAACAATGTTTCACAGAAACACAAGTATATATTAGGATCGAGACAGACCTTGAATCCCCAAATAATCTTCTGAAAACAGGCCTCGTCTATCTATTCTTCCTATCTCCTTCATTCCTCCTTCCTTCTCCGTGCGTCTATATTCTCACTCTCTCTTTTTCCCATCTAAATCACTACTTTCCTCACCGTCTCTCACTTCCAGGTATTTAACAAACTCAGAATATTCCCCTAACAACACAAGGAACTCACCTCTACTTACAGGGGGAAGAACTTGGCGTCCAAGACACAAACTAGAGAAGCAAAATTGAATTGTACGATTGAAACCTTACCCGCAAGATGCTCATCGACAAATCTCCAGGAACTTGACACGTCCTGCTTCGGTTTGCTTTTCTTTAAAATTTTGTATGACGGCTACTGGGTTTAAGGCGATTGAAACATGGTTTCAGATACGGCTTTTTGGGTTCAGATTGGGAAGAATCCGGAGATGATGAAGACGATGAAGAAGAGAGACAATGTTTGGAGTTTGAATGTCGGGGTTGGTTCCTCGTTCTTTAACATGTTTCATGAAGGTGTTCTAATTTTGGGCTCGGATCAAACGGGTAATGGGTTACTAATTATTGGGTCAAGGTTTAGTTGTGGTCCACTAACTATACTAAATCAAAAATAGAATAAAAATACCTAAATATATAATCTGATATATATATATATATATATAAATGGACATATGAATATGAAATATATAGAAAACAAATTTAAATATATATATATAATAGAATAAAAATACCTAAATATATAATCTGATATATATATATATATAAATGGACATATGAATATGAAATATATAGAAAACAAATTTAAATATAAATATATATATATAAAAATTCCGGGTCATCACAAGACTAGCAGATTCAACAACTATATCACTGTAGGATTAAAGTTTCTTAAGTACAAGAAGTATCATCTACATGTCTTTGTAGACAATGGCTCAGCGTATACTCTTGTTAAGAGATATGTCATTCTAGAAAAATATTGGGAAAGAGCTCCAAGAGCAGTTACGAGAGCTGCTATGGGAGATCATGAGTTAGTCATGGACATTATGGCCCGAAATGTTAAAGTTTCCTTAGTAGGAGGAAATTTTATCATGAAAATCATCTGACAATGTGGAAGTCAAGACGTTGATGTATTGATAGGAAATGACTTCCTTCTTCAACAAACAATGGTTCAAAATCGTCAGATAATCGATTTTGAGAAGAATAATAAATTCTTTTGGGAGTCTCGTCTTACAGCCGCTGTGAGCATTACAGAAAAAGGATTTACAGATTAATATCAAAATCTTCAGTGAAGTATGTTGATTATAAGCCTGTGTTTGGAACCTGTTTTGATACTAAAAGACCATTTGAAAGGTCATAGAGAAATACTGGTAAATGAATGGACGAATTTAGAAGGCTCTGAGTCAGAGGAAGAGTATGAATCCCCTTTATATGAGTATGAGTCAGACCCATCAGAGCAAGAAAGTTATGTCACATCTCGATCCTAGAATCAATTTACGGTTGGTTACTTTCATCTTTAACCGTTTGAAGTAACCGTTTTACTGTAGTAGGTCATAAAGTTGACTTTTCGTTAACTCGAGAATTTGGGAAAACTTTCTTCATGAAAGTTATAGGGACATCGATACGAGTTCGTAGATACATAGCACGCTCAAATCATAAATTGTATGAAGAAGTTATGTTCTAAAAACGAGAAGATACTATTTATAATAAGTCTATAAAAGAGGAAACTTACCGGAAGTAGAAAGTCAAAATCAGAACTTACCCAAATCACTTTCTCTCTCCTCTTTCCCGACCGAATCAGCTATCTCGCATTCTAGCCACCCTAGCGCCGCTTCAAACCACCACACCGGTCTCAATTCTAGGTAAGCTTTTCGACCTGTCTCGTCATGGTTTGAGAGAAATTTCGATTTGTTTGCCTAGTGTACAATGTAGAGTCTAGATCGAAATTCTCCGTCCTCATACCACCAATTGGTAAGTTCTATATATGGATACGATGAGTTTTAAGAAGACTACTCACCCTAAAGTTTGGTGGATTGATTTGGAATGTGGAGGGAGAATCAATTGAAGTTTTGAAGTTTAAAAATTTCAGGTTTTTACATTTTTGTTCGATTGACCTAGTTAGAGACTGAATTGGTCTTCGAGTTTAACTATAAAGTTGTTCAAAATAAGGAGACGAAGCTGGTGTTAAAAATTGGCGAGGAGACTAGTGTTAAAATTTGGTGGTCAGAATTTTGGTCGGAATTCCTGTCAGCCAGCCGTTGCCGGCGGTGGAGCTGCCACTTTTTGGATAAATTTTTTCTACGTAAAAGTAGTATTAAATAAAAAGAATTTATTGGTATGAAGATTATAATTTTCAGAGGGGCTTATTGCATGGTCCCTCTCCGGATTTTGGTCAAGACCATCTTCTGTGGTAGCTAGTCAGAGTGACCCTCCCGGATAGAGCCGGTCAGGACCATTTTCGGTGCTAGCTAGTCAGAAGAACCCTCTCAAATAGAACAGGTTAAGGGACCCTCTCCGGATAGAGTTGGTCAATAGACCCTCTCATGGATTAGAGCTAGTCAGTTGTTTTTCTCGTGGTCATAATAAAACTAATGCCCCATTTTTTAATTATAGATTTGAGCCAATGGAATTGTTATATATTTTATTTAATTATTTTCTTGGTTGCGTTCATGAGGATTTTCGGAAAAACAAAGGGAGAGCATTAACATAAATTTATCTTTTTTCATATTTGATTTTTGTCCACTCACGCTAATGTATTTAAATGTTTCCTCTCTGGGCCCTTTATTTTCAAATGTCCAGTGTTGCAAGGTTGCTAAGAGGAGGTCGCGCGTACAGAAGTCGAGGCATAGTCAATCAATCCGCTGTTGCTCGCAAGTTTATTTAGATATCACTTCCATGGAGATTGCTCTGATTACCCCGATTTAGGTAGTTGAATAGGTTAATGAAACGTAGCTGTGATTTGGGGAACATGGTTGCTCAAAGAGTTGGGGGTTGATTTAAATTATTCATGGAAGTGCTTAGTTGGTTTTGCAGGAAGGGTTGTTCATTCCAGGGGGTTTCGGTAAGAAGTTTCCTGAGGTGGTCTTACAGGATTTACTTCGGGTTAAAGAGTTAACCCGGGGTGGGTCCTGACAGTTGGTATCAGAGCATTAGGTTATTGTTTCCTGTTACGACTTCATGTACTTGGTAGGACTTAGTGTCTAAAGAATGATGGTTCGACCGCGGCAGATCCATCGACATTTTATTGTTGAGACGCTTAGTGTTTATAAAGGATATGAGTTAGTACTTCTTGGTTGATTTATGGACCGGGTGGTTCCATAAATATTTGAATCTTCAAGACTATGTCTCAGTTCGCCAATCTCTCATAGTACCCGTAAGGAAAAGGTAAATTATCTACTATGATTTTATGAGTTGTTAAACTCTGACCGGAAATTTGAGTCTGGATATAGGATATGAGTTGAGGACTCACGAATCCGTTGTTCGATTGGATTTTGATTTAAGTGTGAGGTTGGGCATTTGATGTGAATTTTTTAGTAATTAAAATATTAGATCATACCTTGGATGTGTCAGATAGATTGATCAGAGGCAGAAATTTTAGAAATATGTTATTACGTCTCGGTATCAATCTATGTTGCTCTTTGGGGGTGAAGAGCGGAATGGATTTTGAGGTAGTCATGGTTTATTGATGCAAAAAGAGAGTGGAAATTTACATAATGAAATTATTTTGGAAAAGGAGTAGTGTGACGACTGATTGCTTAGCCATTATCAAGGAATTTTGGACAAGGTGTCACTAATGTGTCTTATTTCGGTCAATCTTTGATTTATGAGTCACATTGGTCTGATAATCATTTTAATTATGAGGCCATGGTAAGATCTCCAAGATAGTTGGAATTGGAGGTCAGACTTCTATTATTGTTGGATGTTTTGGCAAGGTCATAAGGTATGTAGTCTTATTTTTGTGATAAGTCAGAAGTTAGACGGTTGTGGTTATTCCAAACTATGATGAAGTTAATAGAATTTAAGAAAAGTCGATAGCGACTGATCTAGTGCATGTTGAAATAGATGCAAGGAATTCGAGGAAGAGGTAGCGGGGGAACAAAACCCACTGTATCATGGACAAGTAGTATACCATAATTATTTCAGGCGGTATTGCTAAGGGATATTTCCATAAGCCCTGAATTTGTGGTGGAAGTGGATTATGGATATCATTTCTTTCGTAATGGATGACTAGCTGTGATGTGTTAAGATTAAGATTTATTCACCCGCTTTATTGTTGTTTAGGCAAGTTGGACTAAAATCCTTGTGGTGACGAGTTTTGAAGAATGTGAAATTTGTTGTTCCTTCAGTTTTGGAAAGCCTTCGTTGTTGTTGAAGTAATGAAGTGTGGACTCTATAATTTGAAAGTGAAAATTTCAGGTTGGTTTGCCGGGTTTGTGAAATGAATAATCGATTATATTATTTGATCGAAGTATTGTGATGTGGTGTGTTTAAGGATACATAAGTTATCCCACCTGTAGTAATGGGTAATATCCTCGAATTTCGAGTTTACGGAGTACAGACATTAGTGTTTGGAGGTTAAGGTCCTAATATAATTTTATCGAAATCCTACGAGGAATAAAGATTTGATAATAATGTTGTAGTCAGGGGTCAATTAAGTAGTGACCCTACTTCATCTGGGTTTTGACTTGGGGACAAATCTTAGAGCCTCATGTTTTGAGTGGTGGCAAGAAAGTCGCGAGAAGTGGTTTATTAATCGATGGCATTACGGTGGGAATGTCATGCGGTGATTTCGGAAAAGGAGTTACCCCGATTGATTCTTAGAGTATTTCTTCCTTAGGGTTTATGATTGGTAAGCAGATTGCAAAAAAGGGGTGATGTTCCCAATAGATATCATTGTGCGGTGAGACCAATACTAATCTGATATATATATTTTATGCTACATTCTTAACATATTTCCTAACCTATTTAGCTTCGTTATTTCCTTAATAACTTCATTTCTAACACGTTTTGTATTTTAGAGTCAATAAAGACAGGTTTACACAAAAGAAGGCTAAAACGAGGAAATTGAGCGGATTCCTAATCAAAGGAGGATTCCTGGTGCAACTAGGAAACTCAATAAGTCGCAAAAGTAGAGGATAAGTCGTTTATGAAACTTTCCTGTTTTGAAAAGTGAAAACATTCCTATTTCACTTTGGAAAACTTTCTTTATTTGATTTGGGAAACTTACTATCTTTGAAACTTTTATATTCTGACTTTCCTAATTTATTTTAAAAACTTTATTTCCTTTTGTGACAGGGATTCTACATGAAGCAAGGAAGTCAAATCCTACATGGATTAGGCCCAAGATGTGTCGCAATAAAACAAGGAGAGGGACGAGAAAACCTTAGGGTTTCTTGCCAAATTTCCTAGGCTTTTAAGACAAGTTTTCATTGTCTAAATTAAGGGATATAGTTTGCAATTCAAATCTGAAATTTATAAAATTAATTCCTTAAATTCCTTTGTCTAAAAAGCCTAATTATTCTGATTTTTGTATTAACAAAATTCCTTCCCTTTTCAGGAACAATAATTGGCGCATCAAATTGAAGGAAATGAGTTAATTTTCGACAAAACAAGGAAGGAAAACTAAATGGCTGATTTGTTGTGGAGAACAAGTAATGAACCTAGCCTATAATGCAACCGAATTCAAGTCTTTGTGCACAAGAAATTCTAGAGAATTTCATGGACTATTATTTGATTAAATTGTGCTATTATTGGTGACCATTGGATCAAGATTAAATCAAGAGTTATGAGGACTTCTAGGATGCGACTTAAACACTATAAAAGGAGGACAAGATCAACAAAAATCGATATCACTTCTTCCATAGAAAATCAGAAATTGCTCTCTCTCTCTCTAGCGTCTTCTAATAGTGGTGCGTCCTCCTCAAGAAGAAGTAAGCCGACAGCATCCCTTAGAGTTTCCTCAAGTCGTTGCTTTGGAAGTGGAATGAAGTTGATCAATTGTATATAATTAATTTATATTTTTAGGAACATAGAAACAAAACCGAACCCCCCATGAAATTTGTAAAATGTTGTAGCACCCCTGGGGGTAAACTACAGTAGCCACGAATTTAAGCCAATAAGAAGCCAACACGACCGAAGGATGTGCCAACAACTTATTAACCTAAAGTCGTAGGCTTTTTAGTGAGTAAAATAAAATTTAAACTTTAAATACTTTGAGTGGCACCACATGAAATCCTTAAAACATTCATCAGAGTTTATCTAATTTCGCGGAAGGTGGTCAAAATAAAGGGGACAATTTAAAAACTTTAGCGACAACAATTAAAATATAGAACATGGTTTACAAATCGGGGTGACACCTTTACTGTTTATGTAGAAGGTTCTGGTATAAGGCTCGAAGGGTAAACCGGAATAGGGAGTACACTTGGACCGAACATCGAGTAAGGAATGAGGCTCCACACATAGCTCTCTCTATCTTTCCCGTCACAGTACCTGCAAACAATCTGTTGTAGGGGTGAGCATCGTCCTCGCGTGCTCACGTAGGCCCACCAATGATAGGTTTGAAAACCAAAAACCGTATATATACATATAGATTTGAGCTCTTGAGAAAACCATTTATGAAATCCTTGGCACACAAAAACCATCATTTTATATCCTTTAGGAAAACAGTGCAGTATGCTAAAAACATAGGGGCCCAGAGCGCTCAATGTACAAGTACAGCCTGCAGGACTCCTCGGATCTAGACAGCAGAATCCCGGGTTTGTCTTCACAGCAAACCGAGGCCAACTACCTATGCGCTTGAAAACACATAGTAGCGAGAGTGTCCATTTACAGCTAAATGCCCAAATAACAGCGCATCGCACTTACGTCTAGCTTAACTCTGTACGAGACGAGCGTAAGCGGGATATTTAAAATAAACAGGGCATCGCCCCTCCGGAGGTTCACGGTCTCGACACCGCGGGAGTGCTAGATACTAGGTCCCGTCACTCTCAGGCTAAGCACCGGAAATCAGGACGACAGTACTACTTTTCGATCCGAGTCACACACACACACTAAATCATTTACGTCTAGCCTCGGGTTTTCTTGGCCCAATCATAAATCATTTATCATTTACAGAAAACTTTCCCGAGGCATCGACCATGAGCATACACAAAATCATGCACTTTCTCATACATAAATAAAACCACTACCAAGGGGGTTCAGGTTCCCTACCTGGAATTGTCGTTCCATACGTACGCTCCAAGCTTCCAGGAGCTGCCTCGGTGAACCGAGGTCACCGCGTAAGCTACCTCGTCCAATAATCACTGCAGAATTAAAGTAGCTTAGCAACCAAGAAATAATAATAGTCAACAGACCTCAGCATTCCTAGTTTGACCAGGAATGACCACATTGACTAAGTTGACCAACCAATTCCTTTTTATGGCACTTTAACCTTTTTGACTTTCTTTTCCAGTTATCGACTCTTTACTTATTTACCGGAAGTCCGACTAAACTTCTGAACTTTCCTTAACCACTTTAACTTGACGTTAGGGTGTCACATAATAATTCGTTGAATTACTATGGACACCCAACGTGTAACCAATTTATTTACCAAGAGTCGATTTACCGATTTACGTGAAACACTAACTTTACTTAACATGGTCAACTTGACATTTTCCAGAAATTCCAGTTGTCATTTTCCGATAACAATTTAACACTTTACCAATTTAACCAAGCTGTGTTAAACTTCGTTGAACTTCAATTCTCTAACCATTTTTCTGAAAATGTAACTTTCCCAAAATGGAAACTTTCCTTTAATGGAAACTTTTCCAAAATGGAAAGTTTTCCCAAATTAGCAGGTTTCCAAACATGGTTAGTTTCCGTTGTTTATACGTTTCCTTATACGTAATTTCCAATTACGACACTTAACCCGACTAAACGGAAACAACACAATCTTAAGGAGTCGAAGACTACCTCTCGGTATTTCAGCCGGATTTACTGCATTGCCGGAATCGTCACCGGATTCCGGTAACTTGCCGGAAATTCGCCATAACCTCCTCGTTTTCCTCGTTTACCAAGTTACGACAACACATGCAGGAAAACAACCAAATCAGCCATCAACAACAAATCCAACAACACATCAACAACAGCAACCAAATAGAATTTAGAGGGAGAAGTCCTTACCCTCTGCCTGCCACTGTCCCAAACCGGGATTCCAGCAACAGCCTCCCTGCTGTCTGCCTCCACACTACCTCGGTCACCAGCTCCACCAAGCCAGCTCCTCCATCTCTGCACCACTGCCTCGAGCACAGTATTACCTCCCTGCCCAAACTCACTGCAGGTTCCTCCAGAACCTCACCATCTGCCTCCAAGCTCTTCCCAAGCACCACACAGGTGTCCAAGACTCGGCAGAACACCAAGAACAGGTTGCCGGAGCTGCTAGCCTCGAAACCCAGGAAACCCGAATCAGTAAGAACAGTGAGAATATGGCTTTTTGATTAAGGCTCAAATCGAATGATCAGAAGCAAGGAAAAGGAAGAGGAAGAGAAGAGAAGAAGAACCATTACCGGTTAGAGGTTGAGTCGCCGCCTGGTTCGCCGGAAATCGGCCGTTGACCGTCGAGCCAGTGAACTTCGATCTCCTTGCACGGTGGATGCTTGGAGATTCCGAAGGTTGGGTCAGGTAGAGGAGGAGAAGGGGGAGAGAATGAAGCTGGTCCGCCGCCCTCGGGTGGCCGGAGTCGCCGGCGCCGGGCGGAGAACAGGGAGGAGACGAGAGCTCGGGGAGAGCTCGGTTGACCGAGCTGGGTTGGTTTTGACCGAGTCAAAACTGATCCCCTATTTATAAGGGATTGGACGGTTGAGATCTGATCTGGAAAAGATCCAACGGTCAAGATCAAAAGAAGGTGAAAAGTAAAAGATAAAATGGTAAAACTGATTTACCAGAATGGTAATTTAAAAGTTACCGGAAACTTCGAAAATTCGTAGAAATTAAACCGAAGCTCCGAAAAATAATCCAAAAATACCGGGAGACTCGTGTCGACACGTACTATGACATCGAGTCACTAAATCAGGTATTTGGAGAACTTTGAAAAACTCGAAAATGAACGTGGTCGTTCACTCGCGAAGTTACCGAATGCGACTTAAACCTCAGTAACTCGCCATTAACCACGGTTAAAACGTGCGGGGTCTCACAAATGTTTTTGTTGTTAACATTGTAAATAATTTTCTAACCTTTTAGATGTTATCTTAATTTATTTTTACCGCAGGAGCGCCCTAAGTCCCTGGATTGATCGAACCTTATTTACTAATGCTACTATATGACAAAAAAGGTTTTAAATTGTTCTGTCCTGGTTTCGGTGCACGTCATAATCTCAGTATGACCATAACGGTCATCACTTTTCGAGTATGTATCCATCAATCAGTTTTAAGGTAATTAGCTGAAACTATTCTGTGGACGCATGGTATTGGCCACGGGTTGAATTGTGTTAGTATCAAGAATTGCAGAGGCGCGGACATCATAGTTAAAGGATTTGAGATTCTGGATGGTTTTTTTTGTCCCGAGGAGAGTGCGGACTTGACAGCAAAGTGCAAGTTAGAGGTTGTGGTTAATTAAGTAGTAACCCTATGTGAATTGAGGTATTATTGAGTAACAAATCTGGGAGCCACAAGTGTTTTAATGCAGCAAGGGAATACGAGGTTCGGTTTATTAATTGGCTGTTTTACAGTGAGTATGAACTGTGGGAGCAGGGGAAATGATTTCTTCATTGATACAAGAAGTATCATGAGTCAAGGGTTATAAAGAGATTTATTAGTGAAGGTGGAAGATTTAAAGTTAAGTAGAGCAAAGATCTTTCTAGGGATCGTATTGTGGTGGAATCCAATACTGATCCAGGATTGCTTGTGAGGTCATTGTTGTTTATGGTTGTGGTCATCAATCTGGGTTGCAGCAATTGGACGAATCATGATGTTGACGTATGGTCCTGGTTACTGTTCTAATTGGACTATTAAAAAAATTGTTGGCGTGATACATAACTTTTGAGTTGAAGTTGAGATTTGGTTTCCTCTCGAGCTGGAGCCGAGAGTGGACGTGCAATTTGACTTTTGTCAAGGTATCAGATTTGCAAGATGGCAAAACATAGTTGGTGATGATGGTTTTCGAATGGAAACTATTTTGTCTAATGAAATGTGAGTTGGTGTTCATCACACGCGCAGTGCTGTAGGATTTCCACTCTAGAATTTTATTACAGAAAGTAGTGGCACCTAGGAGGTGTATGTGATTCGAATATCTGACGTCGAATCTTGACATTTAAAAACGATTTAACGTAGTTTTGTGTTAAACTTTCTTGGAGGAGTAAATCTTTTGGATCCCTATGTCTACAGAATCAGATATTCTGGATACAGTAATTGCAGCTTTAATGTTATGCTTTGTATCTTTAGGATACTGTTTGTGTATGCAAGTTAGATCATTATAGCGGTCATATGCAGAAAGAAGATTATTCTTTACTAGACTCGTACGACGAAAAATGTGAATCTGATCTTGTGATCTATTGAAAAGGAGAAAGAGTTCACGTGATTCGATTTGGCTATGGTTTTCTTCGTGGATTAACGTGAGCCTTGATTCTGCGAAGTATTTTGCCATTTAGAGTTTTAGGCTTCTTGCAGTTTTACAGGACACGAATTCTTAATCGGTTCGATTGGAGGGTTAGCTGATCATTATAAGCATATGTGAATGTTGGAGCTATAGCATGTTAACGATTGACTTTGACTCTGGGTTATAGAGTAGTTTGATGATGAGTTATTGCTTGACCTCATGAGGTCCGAACCAGGTGATGGTAACAAACTCTTCCTCATTTGGGTTAGCTGCTTCCAGCGAGTGGAAAGACGTGGACAAGCCTATGAGTGATTATGATCCGGCTTAGGCAACAAGGAGTTGTTGCTAAAGGATGTTTCCAGTTCATGATGGAGTTTGTAATCATTTCATGGAAAACAGTAGTGATTTTCGCAAGGATTACAGTTGGTGGATCATTGGTAGACAATGTCGTATTCCACCTCATAAATGGGTTGGAGTATAGTAAGAATTCGGTGAATCGGTTTGATCAATGATTCAAGTGAAGATCATTGCGATCAGAGGTAAGATTTCAGACGCTTTGGTGCAGACCTGAAGAGAGCGGTCGGGGGTCAGAAAATGATGGAGTATTAGACGTTATCCACGTAAGCAGGAGTGCTATGTCGGATAAATGCGACATGTGAAAAGGTTATATGCGTTTGTGGAATATGTTGGGTATCCTTAGGGTTATATTGGATGTCAAGTGCCACATATGTTCATGTTACGTGACTAAGTCTGTTTCCTTACATCTTGTGTGAAAAGTCTTCCGGTTAAGGAGGAGTCGATAAGGATTGTTGATCGTACGGAGAAGGTGTGTAGAGTTTTGACAATTATATTCACGAGTCGATTGGAAAGAGTTCTCAGAAATGAGTTGATATTTGAGAACCATAAGATTATTTTAAGAGGTAGTATCCCCCAACGGTTGAGCTGCGAGTATAGAAATTTCGAGTACGAAATTTTTATAAGGTGGGGAGAATTGTAGGTTACTTTTGGTTACTTTCATTATTAATCGTTTGAAGTAACTGTTTTACTGTAGTAGGTCGTAAAGTTGACTTTTCATTAAGTCGAAAATTTGGGAAAACTTTCTTCATAAAAGTCGTAAGGGACGTTGATACGTGTTCGTGGACATGTAGCACGCTCAAATCAGAGATCGTATGAAGAAGTTATGTTCTAAAAATGAGAATTTACTATTCATGGTAAGTCTATAAAAAGGGAAACTTACCGGAAGTAAAAAGTCAAAATCAGAACTTACCCAAATCACTTTCTCTCTCTTATTTACCGGGTTTTTATATTCTTGTTCGATTGACCTAGTTAGAGGCTGAATTGGACTTTAGGTTGATTTAGAAAGTTGTTCAAAATGAGGAGACGAAACTGCTTTTAAAATTTGGTGACGATTGGAGGTGGTCGGAAATTTAGCTTGAATTCCTGCCGGCCGGCCGCCACCGTCGACGAAGCTGCCACTTTTTGGACAGATTTTTCTATGGAAAAATAGTATTAAATAAGAGGAATTTATTGGTATGAAGATTATAATTTTCGGAGGGGTTTTGGTTAGGTTGTGGAAATCATGAAGTTTAATATTATAGGCGGATAATAAAATATTATTCCGGCCATCAATTATTACTGATTAAAGTTTAAGAAATATCTTAAGAGGTTCTAAGTTATTGATGAAGGCCAGGAATTTTCGGTTGACAATTTAAGAAGTGTGGAGAGGATGAGCGAGTTGTACGCTCAAGCTCTTTGTATTGTCTGCTGAATTTTTTGTTATGTCGATTATATTTGGAAATGCATTGTTTTATGGCCATTGTTTTTAAGGTGGTCGAGGAACCGTGCCACATGCATGAGATGCATGTTTTAATTTACGGGGAGTTATATATTATTGACTTTTCGTATTTGTTTTCTTCGCCATAAGGGGAGTTATATATTATTGACTTTTCGTATTTGTTTTCTTCGCCATAAGGGTCGTTATATATATATATATATATATATATATATATATATATATATATATATATCATTGCTAGCTAGCCATACGGGCCCCCTACTTTAGAAGTGAAGTGGGGCAATAGTGGGGGAATCTCCCTTTATTTGGCTTCGACCCTAGCCTGAGAGGCTCATTGTCATGGTGGAATCTCTCCGCCATGAAAGGTCGTTCATTACTTAGTAGTCTTCGGAAGGCTCCGACCCTAGTCTGGGAGACTCTCTGTCATGGTGAAAGCTCTTCCCCTATTTTTTAACATTGATTTTTTTAAGTCAATGAGATTGGCAAGTGATGTTTGGTTTTTCTCAAGGATTATTTGAGATTCTTTCCCAACGTGGAGTGCACATAGATTTTATGGAGAATCAAAAGTAGAGCATAAATCGATTATTTTCTCGCGCTTGGATATTCTTTTGTCCACTCACTCTAACGTCATGGTTTTAAATGTTTTCCCTTGGGCCCTTCGTTTTCAAATACCTAGTGTTGCAGGGTTGCTGAGAGGAGGTCATGCGTATTGAAGATGAGACATAGTCAAATCATTCTGCTGTCACTATATAGTGTATTTAGGTTTTGCTTCCACGTAGAATGCTCTGTTTACCCCAGTACAGTTTAGTTGAATTTTATTGTTGTGGAAGTGTTTAGTTGGATTGCATGTAGGGTTGTCCATTTCAAGGTGGGTTTCTGGTTAAAATTTCACTTGAGGTGGTCCACGCAGGGTATACCTCGGGTTAAAGGAATTAACCCGGGGTGGGTCCTAACAGTTGGTATCAGAGCATTAGGTTATCGTTTCTTGTTATTACCTTATGTACTTGGTAGCACTTAGTGTCTATAGAGTTATGGTCCGACCGCGACGGATCTATTGGCATTTTATGCTTGAGACGCTCAGTGTTATTAGGGATATGAGTTAGTAGTTTCTATTGTATTTATGGACTGGGTAGTTCCATAAATGTCTGCATCTTCAAGACTATGCCTCAGTACGCCGACCTCTCAAAGAGTTTTCGTTAAAAAAAAAGCAAAAAGAGGTAAGTATTTGGAGATTTTCTTTTGCGTTTGTGGGACTAATTGAGATATGGATTAGAGTTCTGAGGTTGAAACTCGAGTTGGGAACTCGTATTATTTTATGTTGGGACATCTTGTGTAAATGCCCAGAGATCGAAGTATTTGATTCATGCTTGGGAGATTGTCGTAAAAGTTGGTAAGGATGGAGTTGTAGAAGCTTAAGGCGTGACCTTGGTATCCGAGTTGCGAGACTCTTAGAAGTGAAGAGTCAGAAATGATATTAAAAGTGTTTTAGTTCATGTGATAGAAAAGTAAGTTTTATATGCTTTTTATGAGTTTCAAGTCTGTAAACGAGAAATTGAATTAAAATACGAGTTTGGAACTCGTTGATGAGATATTTATTTGGGCTACAGTGGAAATGTTAAGTAGGGCATTTGATGCCTACTGCTTATGTTTTAATAACATTATCATACCCAAGAATAGTTGATGTAGGCCATGAGTAAAAGAAGAAAATGCTTAAGTTGGAGAATTTTGATAAACGATTCAGATACTATTATAAGTGACCCATAAGATTGAAAAGTCGAGAGAAAATTATAAAATTTGTGGAAATGGTCAAGTAAAGTTGGATAGAGTGAGAAGCGAGAGAGTAAAGGATATAAGAGTAGATGAACGATATTTATGATTATTTTCGGCTAAGAGAAGACATTGGAATTGAGTAAGTTGTCGAGCATCAATTACAATATTTTTATTTCTCGAGGTTTGGGTTGATCAAAAGTCGTCGACCCAAGTATTGTGGCTGATGAGATGTTGTGGTTCGGTTGAGGAATTTAGTATTTGAATCGTGCCACTAAATGGTTAGAATTTCAGAAATTATAAGATTATTAAGTTAAAGAATGTTAAATATCAGGTCATGGTGAGATCTCCGGGATAGTTAGAGTTGGAGGTCAGGCTTCTAGAGTTGTCGGACGTTTTGAAAAGGCGGTTAAGTATAGCCTTGAGTTATATGTGGTAGGTCAGAATTTAGATGGCAGTAGTCATTCTGACATGTGAAGAAGTTAAGAGTATATGAATGTCCTTGGAAATTAACTTTATTTTGTGACCATAGTCTGGGTGTTAACGACACTTGGTCCCATGGTGGTGATTAGCTGTGGCATGTTGACGCGAGAATCTGCCCACTCATTGATTATTAATAGATCGATGATATTCTTTATCGAAGTATTATGATGAGACGTATTTAAGGATACCCAAATTATCCCCAATGCAGTAATGTGTAGTATCCTCAAATTTCAAGTCTGGGAAGTACGGGCATTAGTGTCTGGAGGATAAGGATCTGACGTAATTTTATCGAAATTCTAAGAGGGATAAAGAATCGATAGTAATGATGTAATCATGGGTCAATTAAGTAGTGACCCTACTTGATCTGGATTTCGATTTGGCGACAATCCGTAGAGCCTCGTGTATTGAGTGGTGAGACCACTTACTAATCTCGGTATGGCCTGAGAGGTCATCACTTGTGTTCGTCAGCCAGTATTAGGGTAATTGGCTGAAATCATTCTGTGGATGTGTGATATTTCCTACGGGTTAGAACTAAGTTACTAACAAGAATTACAAAGGTGTTGACTTCATATTAAAAAAAATTGAGATTTTGGATGTTTTGTTATGTTCCCGAGGAGGGAGCAGACTTGACTATAGTGAGGAAGACAGAGGTCATAAATAATTAAGTGGTGATTTTGTGTGAATCATAATCCGACTAAGTGATAAATCATGAGCCACAAGTATTTAAGTGCAGCGAGAGAGTTGCGAAGTGTGGTTTATTAGTTGTTGAGTATGAACTGCGGGAGCAGTAAGTATGAACCGTTGGAATAGATGTTGACTCAAGAAGTGTTATGAGTCAAGGGTTATAAGAGGTTTAATATTAAAGGTGGCAAACTTACCGTTAAGTAGAGCGGTGATCATTTTAGGGATTGTATTGGGGTGGGATCCCATACTAATCCAAGTATGACCTGTGAGGTCAATGTTATTTGCGGATATGGTCATCAATTTGGGTTACGGCAATTGGCCGAATCTTGATGTTGACATATAGTCCTGGTTATGGTTCCAATTGGACTATTAATAAATATTGGTGAGGTGCATGACTTTTGAGTTTAAAGTTAGAATTTGGTTTCCTCTCGAGCTAGAGCAGAGAGTTGACGTATGATTTAACTTTGTCCTGAAATATCAGACTTAGAAAATGGCAAAGCATCATTTGTGAAGATGGTTCATCGCACGTGCAGTGCGGTAGGACTTTCGGGCTAGAAATTTTATTGCGGGAAGCAGTGGCACCAGAGAGGTGTATGTGATTCAAGTATCTGACGTCGAATCTTAGTCGGTTGTCAGACCAATTTATAGTAATGGAAGTAGAAAGAAAAGTGTGGCTATTGATCAAAGATACAACGTCAGAGAGTACTGAAAGTGTCACTTGAAGTAAAAGAAAGCTGGTGGTTGTCCAGGCTTAGTGATGCTGGTAATGCTATTGAGTTCATTAGAGTGGTGACTTGAATGACGTGTTCTCTGCTTCGTAATTTCAGCTTGAGTACGGATTCACATTTGTGCATCACTCAAGGCTTAGCATGGAGGATGATGATACTCGTGGCGTCTCGTCGAGCGAGTTAGGTGACTCGCTAATTCCCAGTATAAGTTATTTTAATGCCTCGATATTATTTGCTTGAATAGCAGAGAAACAGGGAGTATTAATGACTTCTCGAGATGACATTAGTTGACTGTTGTTTGGAGATGTCAATTGAGCCTTATGCGTATGGTTTTGATGGAGAAGTGGGGATCCAGACTTATTTTATTAGAGTGGACGTTAGAAAGGGTTTAACATGGTTTTGAGTTAAATTTTCTTTGAGGAGTAAATCTTTTGAGTACTTATGTCTACAGAATCGAATATTCTAGATGCAATAATTACAGCTTTGATGTTATGCTTCGTATCTTTCAGAAACTGTTTGGTGTATGCAAGTGAGACTATCCTAGCGGTCATGTGCAGAAAGGGAATTATTCCTTATCAGACTTGTACAATTGAAAACGTGAACCAGATCGTGTCATCTATTTCAAAGGAGAAGAGTTCGTGATTTTCGATATGGCTATGGTTTCTCCGTGGTTTAACTTGAATCTTGATTAGGTGAAATGTTTTGCCATTTAGAGTTTTGGCTTCCTGTAATTTTGCAGGGTACGAATTCCCAATCGGTTCTATTAGAGGGTTAGCGGAACACTATGAGCATGTGTCGATATGTGGACGGTAGAGTCATAGTTAGTGGGATTTGATGCCGAGTCATTGAGTAGCTTGATGACGAGTGGTTACTTGACTTCATGAGGTTCGAACCAAGTGATGGTAACGAACTTTGCCTTCATTCGGATTAGCTGCTTCCAGCGAGTGGAAAGACGTGGGCAAGCCTATGAGTGATTATGATCCAGCTTAGACAATAAGGAATTGTTGCTAAAGGATGTTTTTAGTGCATGATAGAGTATGTAATATTTTCGTAGAAAATAGTAGTGTTTTTCGCAAGGATTTCAGTCGGTGGATACTTGGTAGGCAGTGTCGTATCTCACCTCATAATAGGTTGGAGTATAGTAAGAATTCAGTGAGTCGGTTTGATCAATGATTCAAGGAGATGATCATTGTGATCAGAGGTAAGATGTAAGACGCTTTAGAGCAGACGTGAAAAGAGTGGCTGAGCCTCAGAAGGTAATGAAATATTTGAGATGATCCACGTAGAAATGTGTGCTACGTTGGATAAATGTGAAATTTGACTAGGTTTTATATGAGGTTACAGAATAGGTTGGTGATCCATGGGATGGATGCGCTTATGTACATGTGTCGTAAGTAGATACTTATATTATCTGATGCCCGGTGAGAATAGTCTTCCGGTTTGTACTGGAAATGGGCTTATAAGTAAGAATCGGTGTTGATCTTTGATCGAAAGGAGCTAGTGGGTAGAATTTTAACAAATCTATTCGCGATGCGATTCAAAAGAGTTCTCAGAAATAATTGATATTTGACAACGATAAGATTATTTTAAGTGGTCGTGTCACCCTCTGTGTTAGACTTTGAGTATAGAAATTTAAAGGACAAAATTTTTATAAGGTGGGGAGAATTGTCACATCCCGATCCTAGAATTATTTTACGGTTGGTTACTTTGGTCTTTAACCATTTAAAGTAATTGTTTGACCGTAATGTTGACTTTTTGTAAAGTCAAGAATTTGAGAAAATTTCTTCATGAAAGTTGTAGAGGACGTCGATACGAGTTCGTGGACATGTAGCACGCTCAAATCGGAGTTCGTATGAAGAAGTTATAAGGGTCTGAAGTTAGAGGCATATTGGTAATTTCGCAAAAATGACTATAAATAGCCCAAAAATCAGAAAATCGGGCAGATTTTCTGCCGGACCTTTGCGGCGTCGCCGCCTCAGGCCGCCATTCCTGTCCCAAAAGGAGCACCTTTAAGGCTGGGTTTGGGAGAGCTTATAAGCTCCTTTGCTTTTAAGCACCAAATGTTTTGGTGTTTGGTAAGTTCAAAAATAAGCTACTTCTTAAAAAAGTATAAAGTGTTTTGAGGGAAAAAAGAGAAGCTGCAAATACCCACCTTCTGCTTATAAGCTAATAGTCAGCTTATATCTTATAAGCCCAGCTGTGCCAAACTCAGCCTAAGTCTACTTCAATTCTAGAAAAGCTTTTCGACCTATCTTCCATTGGTTTAAGAGAAATTTCAATTTGATTACCGAGTGTACAGTAGGAGATCTAGATCGGATTTCTCCCTCCTCAAGCCACCAATTTGTGAGTTCTATATATGGTTAGAATGAGTTTTAGGAGTACTACTCACCTTTAAAGTTTGGTGAATTGATTTGAAGTGTGGAGGGAGAATCGAATTTTTGAAGTTTTGAAGTTTTTAAAAATATTTCGGGGTTTTACTTTTTCCTTTGATTGACCTAGTTAGGTGCTGAATTGGCATTCGAGCTGAACTAGAAAGTTGTTCCAAATGATGAGGCAAAGCTACTGTTAAAATTTGATGGCAATCGAAGGTCGCTGGAATTTTGGCCGGCAGTGGTGCCGCCACTTTTTGGGGGGGTTTTTTATGCCCATTAAATAGTATAAAATGTGAGGAGTCTATGGTTTAAATTTGGTAATTTTTGGAGGAGTTTTGGTTAGGTTTTGGAATTTTTCAAGTTTAATATTATAGGCGGATAATAAAATATTATTCCGGCCATCGATTATTGCCGATTAAGGTTTGAGAAATATTTTAAGGACTTTTAAGTTATTGATGAAGGTCGGGGTTTTTGTTGATTAAGTTTAAGGGTTTTGGCATAGGGTATCGTTATTGCCAATATTAAATAATTTTTCGGTTGGCGATTGAGATTTAATATTATTCGTTGAACAGGAGATGAGGAGTTTTCGCTTGAGAAGCGATCTGGATTTCGTTAGACTAAGACCTAAGTCTATGAGTGGACTTTTTTTTAACCGTGCATGCTCAAATATTTTTGGAATATTTATAAACAACACGATTTTTTTGATTTAATGAGCCGGTGGGGCCAAGAGGGTGGGTTTCTCCCCTCCCGGACGCTCTTTGTATTGTCGGCTGAAATTTTTGTTATGTCGATTATATTTGGAAATGCATTGTTTTATGACCATTGTTTTAGGGCGGTCGAGGAGCCGTGCCACATGCATGAGATGCATGTTTTAATTTACGAGGAGGAGTCATATATTATTGACTTTTCGTATTTTTTCTTCGCCATAAGGCTCGTTATATATATTATCATTGCTAGCTAGTCATACGAGCTCCCCCCACTTTAGAAGTGAAGCGGGGCAATAGTAGTCTTATTTGGCTCCGACCCTAGCCTGAGAGGCTCATTGTCATGGTGGAATCTCTCCGCCATGAAGGGTCGTTCATTACTTAGTAGTCTCCGAAAGGCTCCGACCCTAGTCTGGGAGACTCTCTGTCATGGTGAAACCTCTTCCCCTATTTTTTAACATTGATTTTTTAAGCCAATGAGATTGGCAAGTGATGTTTGGTTTTTCTCGAAGGATTATTTGAGATTCTTTCCCAACGCGGCGTGCACATAGATTTTCTGGAAAATCAAAGGGAGAGCATAAATCGATTATTTTCTCGCGCTTGGATATTCTTTTGTCCACTCACTCTAACGTCATGTTTTTAAATGTTTTTCCCTGAGCCTTTCGTTTTCAAATGCCCAGTGTTGCAGGGTTGCTAGGAGGAGGTCATGCGTACTGAAGATGAGGCATAGTCAAACCATTCTGCTGTTGCTATATAGTCTATTTAGGTTTTGCTTCCACGTAGAATGCTTTGTTTACCCCAGTACAGTATAGTTGAATTTTATTGTTGTGGAAGCGTTTAGTTGGATTGCATGTAGGGTTGTTTATTTCAAGGTGGGTTTCTGGTTAAAATTTCACTTGAGCTGGTCCCCGCCTCTGGTTAAATGGATTAACCCGGGATGAGTCCTGACACATAGGCCGTGGCTCCCCAATGAAAAACCGGAGGCCTTATAAGTTCGATGAATACTTGCCCAAGTGAGAGAGCAAGTTTGGCACATTATGATCCATTGATCATTGGTACTCAATTCCGTCTCATGAGAATATTTATGAATTATGGTTATCATTGGGGGACTTCTCAATGTTAAAACCAATTCTTGAAATATAGATATCTCTACAAACTATATATTACACTAGTATACATGAGGACCTGATTGAGATACTGAACCTTACTTCGTTGCAAATTGGCACGTAGTATATATTGGCCTAAAAGGAAAGAAGCGATCCAAGCTAAATTGAAAAGAAAGGTATTTGGATTGGTGATGCCGACACCACCAAGTGTAAAGCCTATCAATTTAATAAGTCTTTGTTATAAAACATGATTATAGACTTGCCTTATGGCACAATGCTTGTAATATTATCCTGGGATCGACTACGAGGAGATAATTCTCTCGTAATGGATGTCATTGTACTCCACTACCTTGTCAGTTTGGTAGTTTCTGAAAAACTTGACATGCAGCTTATGAATGTGGTCACAAGATATCTCTATGGGGATCTAAATTAAGAGATATACATGAATATCTAAGATTCATTTTATTTACCCAATTCAAGTGGCTCTAGACCACAAAACACGTTTACAATAAGGTTGAAACGTTCACTAAGTGACAACTTGATTGGGAAGGGATATGATGAATTATGTCCATGCATGTTTATTAAAACGAACAAGATCTGGATTTTTATTATTGCGGTTATGTTGATGATATGAAGTTTTATGTACTCTTGATGAACTTAGAGATACCGCTAAATATTTGAAATCCGATTTTGAGATAAAGGATATTGGGAAAATATGGTTTTGTATCGAACCAAGATTCGAGCACCATAATGATGGTATTGTCCATCAATCGGTTTTGTTATATGATATTAAGACACTCTAATGATAATAAAGTGAGGCCTATGACTATTCCCATGATCGTTCGTAGTTTTGACCCTTAAAGGGATACGTTTCGTCCAAAGGATGATGATGAAAACATTTAAGAGGCTAAATGCCCAATCAGTGTACAATATGCACATCATTGTACCTAACTAAATATACAAGACTCGACATCTCATCCATATTGTGAACTTGTTAGCCAGATTTAGCAATGTGCCCACGCATTGTCATTGAATTGATATGAGATCTATCTTTAGAAATTTATGATACTTCTGGGCTCATTCTATCCCTACAAAGAGAAGAAAGTATATGGCATGTTATATTGCATCACATAGCTATTTTTACAAGCCATGCGTGAAGAAAAACGCATTGAAGGCAAAATCAGAAAATCAGTCTTTTTTTATCAGTCAACTTCGACAGATCTTTATGATCATCTTAGAACGAATCTGATTATGTATAATATATGGTTAGAAATGTACGGATGTCTACTTTCCAGAACTTCTTACGGTTTCATGCCTATTTTGAGCATGAAGTTATGACTGAATTAGTACACGAAGGCCATGCCCTACGTGAATCTGATTTTCAACGCACTCTTGTTCTGAGTTTCTACTCGTTACACCAAATTTTTGTGATGTTTTGGTTGGATTTGCTGATATTGGGTAGGGGTGGGCAAATATCTGGTTTTCAACCGAAAAAACCATCCGAAAAACCAGGCCGGATAACCGAACCGATTAAAACGGGTTAAAAAATAACGTAAACCGGTCCGAACCGGTTTGAATCGGATTGGTTCCGGTTTAGCCTAAAAACCGGTCCGAATTAACCGAATATTTTATATTTGGTGTTATATTTTTTTAATACGTGTTATTTTATTATTAGTCAATATATTTCTTATTATGTGTCACCTTAAGAAGACAAAATTTATTTATCAAATTATACGTATTTATATACACACTATATAACTCACATTCTTGAACAAGTATACTATTAAAAATATATATATACTTTGACATATAATTCAAGCATGACTGTAAATTTGTGAAAAAATAATAATTGAGAGAAAAACCTAGAACTATATACGTTTTAATTTTTATATGGAAAAAAGAAAAAATAATAATTTTTTAAAAATGTCTCATCTTTTTGTTTTAAATTCGGGTTAAATCTGAAACCGATCCAACATGATCCGGTTTCCGGTTGATCCGAATAACGGTTGATCCGATTTTAAAATTTGGTTTCTGATAGAAGTTTTACAAATCCGAATAATTCGGATTGGATATGGTTTGGACCAAAAACCGATCCGATCCGAATATGCCCACCCCTAATATTGAGTATCTCTCTAACCCATAGAAAGGTTGTTTCCAAATGATTTATGTATTGAGAAACACCTAGTATCAATGGTCTAGAAGGCGCTAGGCGGAAGGCGGGCGGTGACCCATAGCCTAGCGCCTTGACGACCTAGGCGATTTACTTTTTTTTCATATTTAAATTAATAAATTTAATAATTAAAATGAGATAATGAATATTTACTAAATTTTTAACAGCGACTCATTTCAGCATCACTTGATCAGTGGGCTTTGAAAAATTGCAACTAATATCAGTGGCCCAATCCATCAAATATAACTTAATATTCATTATTTATTAATTTTGGTCTCTTTTTCTTTTTTCAGATTTGTTCTCTAGCTTATTTAACAATATTTGTTCTCTCTCTCCTACTCTAACTCAAGCCGCTCTCTCCTCTCTTTTCTCTTCCTCCACTCTCTCATTTGAAACCAAAGAGACAATTATGATTTATGAGAACCTCAAAATTGTTTGAGTGGGTTAGAGCGATACCATTGTTCATCAGCAATATGAACATATATCTGATTTAGTGGTAAGATTCAGGTACTGAACTCACTTTGTCAGACGTCTAAGAGAAGCATGGATGGGACGCACGTTTAGGTTTTTAGTGCGGATTTTTTTTCTCACCCACCGCCTCGGACGCCTCTCTTCTGCCTTATCCGCCTCGACAGCTCCTTGACCGCCTAGGCGGTCCCCACGCATTCCTCTGCCTGAAACGACTTTGTGAAAATCGAGGCGGCTTGGCTTCGCCTACAGCCTAGGCGGAGCAAGGCGACGTCTTTTAGAACATTGCCTAGTATGTACCTTCTATGTAATCAGCTATAACGAGTTCTTCTTATGATCAAAGTGAAACCAGTTAGATATGAGGATAATATGACATATCTGTTTACTAGATCACTGCTTAAGGTCACTTTGAAAACATGTTTAAAGCATTGATATGCTTCATTTGTTTAAAGTTCTCATGATTATAAAAATCAAAGAGAGGTGCAGACATCAGGGGGAGTAGCACATACATGTTACTTTCAAATGTGATTGATGAGTTGTACTCTTTTTGTTCCTTCGACCAAGGTTATTTTTGTCCATGAGGTTTTATTGTTACTTGACAAAGTTTTTAATGAGGCAACATGAAATGCATCTTATTATATTATATTACTATGACACGGCACAAGGGAGAGTGTTGAAAGAAAATATATTTCCTAATGTGTGCCTTAGTCAAAATATAATCAGAATAGAAATCGATATCATATTGTAATAGGGAATATGTACTTTCCTTATGTATTGTATCCTCTATATATAAAGGCTTATTCTATAAATAAAATAATATCGATATTTTCTCTAATTCTCTCATTCAGCTTATTTCTCCTGCTATAACTCAATGAGATGATTCAGCCTCTTCGTGTTTCCTAACTTTCCTTGATGAAAGCTAGTGTCATATTAGGTTTAGCATCTGGTGTTCTTTCTTGCTGGGTTTTTTAGTGGGTGAAAGATTGCTGGTCCCTAGTCCTACATCCCCAAACATGAGACATGGCTTACCATAGAATAAGCCAGATTACCAGAGTGCAGGTTTATGGTACAAATCAACAAGAGCCAAGATAGTCAGGGTACCAAACGTACCCTTAGTGACTAGCATACGGAATGAAGTGATATCGACATCCTGAACATCGATGTATTTAACCACACAAGATTACTGATTTTTTTCAACAAAACAGAATAACGTAATATGACACTAGCTTTCATCAAGGAAAGTTAAGAAACACCAAGAGGCTGAATCATCTCATTGAGCTGCATCCCATACTGGCACAGCTCCACGGTTAAGAAACGACTTCATTGTCATCATCATGCAAAATCCAACGAGACGACTCAACCAATTTAGGTGTCCTATATAAAATACATGTCTACGACAAGCTGCTACTATAAATCCACTCATTCACATGTCGATCAAAACTGAGCTGAAAGTATGGATCCAGCAAATCTATAAACATTGCACACTAACTATATGGGGTATATGTACATGCAACACATGAATGATCGAGCAATTTCTTCAAGTTCTTTGCCCACCAGATCGTTCTCTTCACACCATTTCCTCAAATGGCCTTTAAGAACTCAGTCATTGGAGTCTTCCTCTTTCCACCAGCATTACTAGTGAAATTTTTATGCATGTCTTTTTGACAGAGTGTTGGAACTTCAGCATCATGTGGCAAAACTGAATATTCATGCAAATGAGAGACTTGCGGCTGGTAGGAATTGTCAGATAGTTGTCCAGAAGCTCCATTGAATTCATGTTTGGAGTCTGATGACGATCCTCCTCCAGAAAGGGCTTGTGCATTGAAATCAATCTCATTAAACATGAGGTTTGCAATTGCTCGGTCAATGATGTTTGTCTCTGATTCTGTGCCTTTCTTGCTTCCAGACCTGAATATGGAATTTAGCATCAATGAATTAATGCCAATAACCAGGAAAAGGAACCAATGCATGTGTAATTCAAGAACATTTCATGAAGTCTAATTTGTAGAATACAACATTCCTAATTCTTTTTACAGGTACCCTTAGATAAAGGAGAACCCAGAGAGAAGACATGTTCTCTAGCTAATGCCAATATGAAATAAAGTTACCCAGAGCGTGCCAAAACACATGTTCCCTAACTACTGCCAACATGAAACCAAGGGACGGGTATGTACAAGTTCACTTCCCGACATACACATGAACTATAGCATAAGTCAACATATCCACATTATATTTCCATGAAACCTATAACAGCACGCTCTGTGCCATATGATATTCAAAACTCTTTTTTCCATGATAATCCGAGCGGAAGCGAATGATATGATGAGGTAGTGACTAATATGAAGTAAAATTTAAATACAGAGGAAAAGAATTCGAGTGTAGGAAACAACATACGACGTACCTTGTTGTTTCATCATGTGCTGCCCATGAAGACTCCTCAGTATAAAGGTCTCCGTCTTGGCTGTGTGAAACGTTATTTCCTTTTGAGTTATCGGCAAGGCGATATAAAGCATCTTGAAAACAGATTCGGGTCTTTTCAGTCAACTGAACATTCCAAACCAGAGAAGTTTAGCATCAAATGGATGGACATTTATCATTTCAATGCATATCATTCTATTATAAATATATATATATATATATATATATATATATCTACCTGTGTCATCACCATTTCCAGCTCCTGCAATACAGATTCTTCAACTGATGTTTCATCATCCGCACCAGCATGCATGGACCCTTGCTCAGATAGAGGCATGGGATTAAATGTCTGCTTTCAAAAAGAATTCCATTGATAAGATATAAGCTTGAAGCCAAGAAACTAGCACTACAAATATACCATTGGTAAAATTTAAACAGATGGGATATAACGTCAAACAACTGCATGCACATTTTCATTTTTTGTGTCTGCGCTGTTTAAAAATAAGATCTAAAGGTTCAGCAAGAGGTTCTGTTTTCAAAGATTCCCTTCCATAGTAGAAGCACTGAAGGTGAAACATTCCTATTCATTGTCACCAAAAGAAACTTTTCTTTACTACTGTACTTTATAAACTTACAGAACATATTATCATCAACAACGCAACTAACAACTTTCCCTGTTACCGCAAATAAAGCTTTATGTTTTCAAAAATCAACACGGACTATTATACGCTGGTAAGGACAAAGGAACCCTGAACCTTACCCTACTAAAGTAACAAAAAGGTTCAACGCTCAATCAACCGAGTAACAGACATGCAACAAGTAATATGCATAGTATCAAAATATAGATACAAGCACACTATTAGTAACATGCTGGTGAACATCCATCTTATGATGAGAACTAGGCAAGCTAACAGTACCGCTATTTAAATCTGGCCAGGTAAGTAAACTGCAAATCAGAATCTCACCCTTATTGCTGAGCAGTCATTTTGCTCTGAGTTGCAGGGACTCATCTGTGAGATAGTGGTATGCCCCTTCTTTGAACCCAGTTCTGGCGAAAATGCATGAGTTTTGAGATATTTTGAGCTGCCAACACTGTGAACGCTGCTTGAAATACTTTGCGATTCCAAATTCATGCTTGTCGAGATACTTTCAGTGGCTAACATGCCACTGGAATCAGAACGAAAAAAAAACCCGGATTTGTGTACATTTTCTGCCCCAGGAAGATCATCAAGTAAGGAACTCCTGCAATAAGAACAAGTGAGATTATGAGAAACTAAAACAAATAAACCTGATGTGGCAATTTATGAAGTCAAAGCTCTTAGCATTAGAAAATTTTTGGATGTCCCAGAAATATTGTATGGCCTTTCGCAAAATCAATGATAAAAGTATTCTTTTCTTCAAATTAGTGGAATTCTTGCTTTTTTTAATAGTGGACTAGAGCAAAATAAGACATGGAAACACAATGAGGCAATTCAGTTTCCACTGTTTTTCATGTGACACCATAATTGATAATGTCAAAGAAGACAGTTAGAGAAGCTACATGATTTCCTACATGCACTAATCAAGTATCTTAATCCCAGAAGTTACGCTAGTACAAGAATATGTCATCCATCTGTTGGAGTCCTGCTAGGTCTTCAAGTTGATTGTAGTTCCCATTGTAGGAAAGTGAGGTCTTCTGAAGAGAGTCCCCAGACAATCCTTCACAAACACTTGAACTGCTAGATAGATCTCTGTCATTAGCAGAAGTTCCCATCTCACCTTCATCAAATAAACCCTTCCAACTGAAGTTGACTTCTTTACTGAATTGTGGATACATGGAATCGCATTTATTTGGGGAACGAAAGCACTCAGATGCACTTATCCCCCACTTTGACCAGCTTTCCGGTGATGGAAGCCTGTCAGATCCTCCACCATTCGGGGCAACAAGGTCATCGATCCCATTACCGAAATACCAATCCATGAGATTTGTTCTGAAAAAAGCAATCATAAGAATCACAAGGAAGTAATACAAACAGATCTCACATAGTCATTTAACTTGGACTCCGTTAACTTGTGAGCTTATCATTTCTTTTTAAATAACTATGTAAAGGAATGAACTACAGAGATCTCCTGTATTAATTTAAGACTCCTACCTCCAGAATCTTCCGAGTCATCAAACAGATGCCTGGATCTAGATGCTTTTTTTACTGAGACTTCAAAAGTAGATTAATTTCAGAGCTGACCCTATGGACTGTTTTCTAGACAGATTACTTCATAAACTAGATGAACTTTAACCAACTAAATACAAAAGCTAAAAGCTAAATCCCAAATCTGATTATATCCAAAGGTGAATCACAACCAGTGTCAGGACACAAACTCTCCATCTTTTTAATCCAAACTTTAAGGGTTTGATTATAAGACCATCTAACTACTCAAAGTCTTGGATTCCAGAAAATGAAATTGACCACATTCAATATGTTTTATCCTCCAAAATTTTCACTTCTTTGCTTTCAGGGTTATAATCACACAACCTTCACAAGTAAAGAAAGCCAGCCAAAAAGAAAAAAGGCTTCACAGAAACTAACAACAGGGTGATGATGTAACATACCCTTGTGATGAACTAGAGCAGAAAATGAACAAGACCCAGTTTCAGATTCAGCAAATCAACTCAGCCCAGATGAAGAAATGGGATGTGAGGCTGAAAATAGTCGTATGGGTTTCTGTGGGTGGGATTGAGTTGAGAGAGAGAGAGTGCTTAATTTGGAAACAAATGAATGAGGCGGCCAGGTTTTTGCTTATATACTTTTCCAATTTTAGAGTAGAAAGAAAATAAATTAAAAATATGCAACTGGGAAAGCCCATCTAAAACCTCTCTCATTCATCCACGTGTCCCCCACCTCGACAAAATCAGATTTATTTCAACTTGGGCCTGCGTCTTCCTTGTTTCCGGAAATGCCCCTCTATTATTGAACTTGGGAAGGCATTCCTGGCGCGAGGGGTCATTTCACCCGTCGGGATATGCTTGGGGTCTTGGGGACACGTGGCAGGAAGTGCTAGGGAGCAGATGACACGTGGGGAGCGGGGAGGTGCAAGTTGCGAGGAGAGAAAAGGTTGAAATTGGTTTTATTAGGATAAGATGGAGTCGGATAGTCGCATACTCCACCCAAGATCAGGGCCTTTTCCTTTTTTTCTTTTTAATTTAGAAAGTCTATCTTTTACTTTTCATCATCTCGACTAGGTCTCTTCATGGTCGGTATAAGGCCGGTCCAACTTTAAATTTTATGGCTTAGAGTTGGATGAGGCTCGGTCAAAGTCAACAAAATTTAGAGTCGAATAAGGTAAGGCCAAAGCTTGAATATGTAAACCCTAACCCACCCTAGCTGCCCATTTCATTAGGGCTAATAGGGTCGGGTAGGGCCGGCCCTTTATATATGGCTAAACAGAGCCGAGATAGGCTTGTTATTTTTTTTCACAATTTAGCTTTAGAATTATATGTAATGAACCTTATTTTTTGTGTTATATTTAACATGCATACATACACATTATACTTAATTTAAGACATTTATCTATAAACTAAGTGGTTATACTCAATGTTTTAAAAAACGCTAAGCGCTAGTCGGGTGGACAGCAGGTGATTAGCGCCTAGGTGGGCTAATCGGGCGATTAATCAGGGATTAATCGGTTTTCTGGCTCTTTAAGCGGAAACGGTGAAACACCGCCTAGCGTCTAGACGGGGATTAATCAGCTCTAGGCGGGGATTTTTAGAACACTGGTTATACTCATATATCTCACGAACTAATGCTCTAAATTATCAAAATACAATCGTTAATCAACAAAATAAAAGGAAATCAAAGGAACAAAGATAACAAATCAACTACAAAAGAGAAAATTAGTTGTATTGTATCTTAAAAATAAGACATATATTAAAACAATACAAAAAATTAGAAATTATTAGGGTCTAACGAGCGGGTTTTTAGGGTCGGGCCGGGTTCGGCCCTAAAGGGCTTATTAGGATAGAGTCGTAGGGTAGGACCTGATTTCATTTGCTTCACCCTTACCCTACCCTACCCTACTCGAGAAGGGCTAAGGCCGGGCTGCCCTAATGGAGGGTCGGGTAGAGCTTCGACCCTAGAGGGTAGGGCGCGTTTTAGACGGGTTAGGGTCGAAGGACCAAATGATGAGGCCTAATCTCGACCTTCCAGGTTCCAGATGAAAACTGGAACAAAGCTTTTGTTTACATCTCATTGTTTATAGACATAAAATTCTAGTTTTTATTTTTTCTTTCTTAATTTTTCTTGAGAAAGCCTTTATTTTTCTGTTAAAAATGAGGAATTTATCTTTACTATAATAAAACGGAAAGCTAAACAAAATCACTAAATTATGTTCTGACAATATTACTTATATTGCGTTGGTTTTAGATGCTACAAACAAAGGCTAATATGGTAAATAGTAAAATAAAAAATAATTAAGAAGAAAAAAATAGATAATGAGTTTTATAACTAAAGAAATAACTATTTTATAAGAATTATTAGTTCGTACAAATGCACGGGTAAAAGACTAATATTCATAATTTCAACCTTCCCATGTCAAGCTAATAGCCGAACAAGAGCTTGCGTTTACATTTCATTGCTCATAGTCTTGGACTCCAAATTACAAAATACTCAAACAAACCTATAAACTAGGAATCGAAATAATACTAAATTAACATAAATTAAAAACGAAGCTTGAATGCGAGACCCGTAAAAGTAGAAAAGAATAATTTGATTTGTGTTTCAATATGTTGTTTTTCATTCATCCCTCAAGGGGTATTTATAGTGATACAAGAGTTAGAGAGCTATTCTAAACGTACAAGGAAAAGGATACCCATAATTACAAGGTTTCCTACTAATATTAGTAATCCTAATTTGACAGCTATTCTACACTCCCCCTCAAGTTGGGCGCGTGGATGTCAATCATGCCCAACTTGTCAATTGAGCTGTCAAACAATTTTTGATACTCTTTTAGTAAGAACATCTGGGGAGGTATGCTCTGTCCAAAGACATTTTGAAGGAGTTATACTCTGGTTTGATACAGGTATAGCAGGAGCAACAGATGTGGCTGAAGGCACATCTGCAGCTGGTATTGTGGCAGGAGTATTGGCAACTGTCTGTGGTGCTATTCCATTCCATTGGGACTGCTACTGTTTAGTGGACTGGGAAGGCTGATGCATTGCCAGACCCTGATTTGATGGCTGCATTTGCTGCAACTGTTGTTGCAGCTGGGAGAATGCCTGCTGAGACGATTGAAAGCTTGCCTGTAAAGTTTGTGTCTGTTGCGATAACATCTGAGCTAACTGAGAAGGAGCATGCTGAAGAGGTTGAAGTTGTTGCTGAGTAGGAGCAGAAGGGCCTTGCTGTTGATTTGTTGCGGACATCGAATGGGATTTCAAGTTGATATTCAAAAAAGGGTCGGTACTGCTGGAGCAGAAGATGCATTCTGCTGGACCCTGGCAGCTTCATCTCCATTATTTCACTAACATCTCCTCCCTGGTTTTCATCATCCAACGACATAAGATGAACTACTAGACCTTTCAGGTAGGAGCACTCATCTTTAACTGAAAAAAGAGCACCTTTTTGTTACTATGTTCTAGTTGTGGCAAGTCCATCACTAGAGCTCGGCCTATAAACGGGAAAGGGCCACCTAGGCACATGTCGGAGATTCTTCTCCATTCTGGGTCACCCAAAGAAGCTGATCATGATTCTGATGCCAACGTGGTTGTTAAGGATGATAGCTCATTGGAAACCATTGTCCGGAAGTTTCAGGATTCGATGTCGATTGGGAAGAGGCACACATTTTGGGAGACTCAGCCTGTTGGCCAGTTCAAGGATCTCGGTGATGTGAGTCTGCCAAGTCAGTATGAGTGGACCACGTGCGATCTGGACTCTGAGGAGACGTGCACTGAGGTCTACAATCTGTTGAAGAACAACTATGTGGAGGATGATGAGAATATGTTCAGGTTTAATTACTCCAAGGAGTTTCTTAGGTGGGCTTTGCACCCTCCGGTTTATTATAGGAGCTGGCATATTGGGGTTCGTGCAAAGACGAACAAGAAGCTGGTTGCTTTCACTACTGGTGTCCCTGCTAGGATCCGGGTCCGTGATATGGTTGTGAAAATGGCTGAGATTAATTTCTTGTGTGTGCATAAGAAGCTTAGGTCAAAGAGACTTGCACCTGTTATGATCAAGGAGGTCACTAGGAGGGTTCACTTGGAGAATATCTGGCAAGCAGCTTATACAGGAGTGGTGCTCCCGACTCCAATAACGACTTGCCAGTACTGGCATAGGTCTTTGAATCCAAAGAAGCTTATTGATGTTGGGTTTTCGAGACTTTCCTTCACAACCTGTCTCCCCCTGAAGGGAAGACGCCCAACTCTTCATCTTTTCATCTTCTGTAGTCCAAGCTTCAAATTCAGGTGAATTCTCATTCGGCGCGGCTTTGGTTCCAGTGAGATGACCAACCTTGCCTCGTGCTTTAATCCTCATCTTCATAAGAGGTGTCCATTGTAAGTAGTTAGTCTCATTCAAGACAATTGTAATGGAAAGGTCGAGTTGTCTTGTGTGGTGGTATGATAATGGTTGACGACTTGAAGCTGCTAGTGATGTGGTGTGGGTCCGGCTGGAGAGAGACACGTGCGCCGAGCCGGTGCTTGATAAGTCGAGCCGGTAATTTTGTGTAAATTGTTGCTGCTAGTGGTGTGGTGGGGGCGATTCTGATGTGCTTCTCCCCCTCACGTGCAACCTAACTTTTTAGGTTTGACACATGAAATTCATTCAGTCCAATTCCCACATCGAAAATCGGTACATTCATGCGGTCCAATTCCCATTTTGGAAATTGGGGTATGCGATCCAAGACCCACTGTAGGCACTTGGTATGGTATGGGCCAATCAGAATTTTTTCGACGGCAATTTGATTCGATGAACCCAAATTTGAGCTCATTATGATGGGAGACTTCCCCCGTTACGTTGGGAGAAGTAATTGAAGAGAAACCTGGTATGTCTTCCCACTAACTGTGGTGTGATGTGTTTGCCTTTTGTGGTGTTTTGCGTTTGGGTTTTGGGATTCGGTATTTGGGAAATATGATGATTTGGGGTTTTGGTGGTGATGTGGGATTTGTTTGGATTTTGGGATTTAGGTTTTTGGTGGTGATTTGGGATTTTGGTATGGTAAACAGCGGAATACGAATACGAAATTGGAGTTTTGACTTTTGGTGCGGGTTCATGATTTGTTTGTGGATTTGGGTGGATATGAGGGATTAGATGAATACGAAAGGTACAGAGATGGAGCGGGGTAGCCTGCTGGTGGAGGCGGTGCATACCATAAGGGCCTTGAGATGGAGGGTAAAAGGATGAGGCTTGTGGAGGTGGTGGATATACTGAAGATGGAGGGTATGGTGCAGGAGGGTATGAAGCTGCCGGAGGGACACCCGTACGGGGATGATGGATATCCCCCTGGTGCTGGATTTGGTATGGTATTTGATTCAGTAACAATGCATCGGATTTGTGGTTTTCAGATGCAGGATTGAACCTGCCCTGATACCAAGTAGAAAAGAATAATTTGATTTGTGTTTCAATATGTTGTTTTTCATTCATCCCTCAAGAGGTATTTATAGTGATACAAGAGTTAGAGAGCTATTCTAAACGTACAAGGAAAATGATACCCATAATTACAAGGTTTCCTACTAATATTAGTAATCCTAATTTGACAGCTATTCTACAGTAAATTTAAGTAACAAGCATAGGGAAATTACCCTTAAGTTTTGTACACATTCCTGTTTATCTTGGTCCGTCTCATATCATTCTTCAACTATCATTCTTCAACTTCATTGATAAAAAATAAATAAATACCCAAATAATTTTCTTTAGTATATTTTATTATTCTAAAGAGAAAATGCTAGTCACTCCATTAACTTGTATGTGCTTGACAATTTACTCCAACATCTTTTAATTTCAATTGATCACTCCATTAAATATCCAATGTCACATAATTAGATCCATCCGTTAAGTGATCGTTAAATATTTCCATTAACTTACTGACCGGACATATTTTTTCAATTTTTAATAAATATTTGGATTTCCGATGTCCAAACGATGCTCTAAAAAATCTTACAAACTTGTAACGACGTCTACGTTAATCCTATGGCTCGAAAGATAAAAAGAAGTAAATAAGATAGAAAGAGAAAGATAGCAAAGCGAATCATCTTATTCATTGATAGGAGCCTATTTATATAGAGAAATATAGAATAACATTCTAATATAAATAAGGAAACATAATCATATTCTATCTAGTAATCCAAGTTACATAAGGCCAAGACACATATGACAGAATATTCTAGAACACTCCCCCTTGTATCGCGTGCCTTCATGTCTATGATGCTTCGATGTTGCCTAGTCAAAAACCTCGTCTCGTCAAGTAACAAAATCTGTGTAGAAGAAAATAAGCATTGATCGTAGGAGAAAAAGAGTGCAATGCATCAACTACTTCATTCAGAACACGATCATTCATGAAAAACTTCATGTTGATCAATAATGTCTACAAGAGACAAGCAGTGCATGCGATGTTATCTCGTTAAAAACTTTGCCAAGCAAAAATCCGGTGGGACAAAAGTCTTGGTCTAAGGAAAATGAGTACAACCGCACCCTTCACATTTGATAGCGATATGTATGTGCTAGTCTTCCCCTGAAGTCTGCATCTTCTCCTGATCCTTAGATCATTCATAGGAGTTTGAATTTATTTAGCATATCAATGCGTTTTAACATGTCTTCAAATGTGGCATCGGTCAATGATTAACTAGATGATACCGGATTGTCCTCATAGTTGATCTCTTACACTTAGATATTAAGGAGAATGCTGCTTGGTAACTCAAATCATAAGTTAGCGCTGGAAGTCAGATTCTCGCGCAGCATGACCTTTGGGTATTAGAACAGCCGTAACATTCTCTAGAAAATACATATGAATGAACCGTAAGCAGTTTGGGAAATTAGACTCATGTAGTTTTCCAACCGTATAGTATATACATTCTAGTTCATATGGAGATATTCACAAAACTCTGTTAAAGTTGGCTGTTATTTGCAAAATCAGACTCTCAAACATATCCGTCATACTTTACGAGAATAGTCATAACTCACTTAATATGATAGCTATGATGAAATGGTTAGTGTCCCTAGAAAGTAGACACATAGACATTTCCAATGGTACCAATTTCACAATTTTTGGATGAGCGAACATTCTTGTAAGTATCGTAGAAGTTGACTTAAGAAGCTTGACAGATTATGATTTCGCTTTTGATGTGTCTTTTTTATGTGTGGATGAAATTGCCCGAATCCTTTATACCAAAAGGATGTCCCTATGCCATTTCAATTAGAGCGCATATGTGACATGTATCATGGTCACAAATGATTTACATAGCACAAAATCCAAAGATAGTTGTCAGTTCTTTTGACTATTGTAGATAATTTCACTATTCGCAAGACACTCAATGTATCCATAAGACTTATCTACAAACAAGATGTATATATATGATTAAATAGTTTGATTTTGAACCATTTAGAGGGATTGCAAATGTGCTACAAAAGGCAACAATCCCGAGTGCATAAAAACTTCCGCGCATAATGACCTTTACGCAGTAAAACAACTATAACTTCTTCGTTAAAATAGATATGAACAAACAGCCAACTGTTCTGAAAATAGACTCATAGAGCTTTCCAGTGATATAAAATAGGCGTTTTAGTTCATCTGGAGTAGTTCGAAGTTGCTGTCCAGGGAGTGACAGATTTGTTGTTTTTGCATATTTGACACGTGCAAAGCATTCTAAGCTTGCAAACTGGCATGGAGGCTTTAAGCCTTAGCCGAGGACGTGCGTGCTCATCTTTGATGAGTCCGAGAGAGTCTTCAACTTCTTATAAAAGGTGAAAATTGGTTAAATAACGTACGGGGAACCAAAGTCAAAGTTGTTCGGTAGCTCCGAGTCAATATAACCAGTCATGTACGAGGAGGGTCGGTAGTGCGAGAGGCACACTTAAATCGACTATCTCCTTAATTTCGTACGATCTTATACATCACATTGAACTCGGATGAGCTTACTTATAATTTGATGATGGTAAATTCACTATGTATAGAAGACTTAACCAGAAAACACGTCTCCTTCCTTTGGGAGAAACAAAATTCGGCATAATCCACTCTTTTGGATTACAAATCGTGTCATAGTTTAAGGATGATGTAAATTATACATCTTTGTTGTAAATTAATACAAACCATGGAGACAAAGGAACAATTTTGTGAACGAAATTACATTCATAAAGCGCTATACATCAATGTCTTGAAACTTTGAAAAAGTAAACACTAATCATGACATTCATATAATGTCGTATTACATAGCTTGGAAAGGAGAGAGCAATCTCAATCCGTACAATTGATATCCAATGATACTTTTGTACATTTTTGTATGCTGTCACGATTGTAGAATTAGCTTGACATCTTGAACCGGTGAATGATTGATCAACAATGGTTACATTGTCATGAGCTGACGTGATTAAATTTGACAGTTTGGTGTCTAGACTGGGAATGCAGTTACTAAGAGCCGAAGGCGCCTCCCCCTCTTTTCTAGCCATTAGCGCGGCTTCTTTTGCCGTTGTCATGACCCACATTGCCTTCACAACATCAGGGGAAAATCTCATATGTGCAGGTTAATACATTTATCTCATTAACGTATATTATAATCATTCCACTAACGATTTTGTGGAACAGGATGCCATGAAATATTATAAACGATATGTAGTCAAAATAAGAGGTGAACAATCCACTTGACTAAGAACTCAACGAGTATATCAGAGTTATATGTACGTTTCAAGAAAAGCTCCATGAGTGCATCCACAATACTTTGTGGTCATTACTTTTTGTACATATTGCCATTAAGGGCATTTGTCGATATAGCGCGTCAAAAATTTGAGCGAAAGAGATTATAAATCTTGGCATCTAGGCTTAACAGCCTCAGGGTCAATATTTATGGTGAAGTCCTTTATAATGAAAGGTTCTACATCTAAATCAAATTCATGTGAGCAGAATATTACATTGCTCTTGCATACAAAACCAAGCAGTATGTTTAGTTTCAAGACTGATTATGGTCTGTAGCACCCCTGGAGGGGAAACTAAAGTAGCCACGAATTTAAGTCAATAAGAAGCCAACACGTCCGAAGGACGTGCCAACAACTTATTAACCTAAAATCGTAGGCCAACAATAAAAATATACAACAAGGTTTATGAATCAGGGTGACACCTTTACTATATATGTCAAAAGCTCTGGTATATGACTCGAAGGGTAAAACCGGAATAGGGAGTACACTTGGACCAAACATCGAGTACAAAATGAGGCTCCACATATAGCTCTCTCTATCTATCCCGTCACAGTACCTGCAAACAACCTGTTGTAGGGGTGAGCGTCGTCCCTCGCGTGCTCATGTATAGGCCCACCAATGATAGGTTTGAAAACCATAAAACCATATATATACATATAGATTTGAGCTCTTGAGAAAATCATTTAGAAAATCCTTGGCACACAAAAACATCATTTCATATCTTTTGGAAAAACAGTGCAGTATGCTAAAATAGGGGCCAGAGCGCTCGATGAACAATACAGCCTGCAGGGCTTCACGAATCTCTGTGACCGAATCCCGGGTTTGTCTATATAGCAAACTGGGGCCAACTACCTATGCGTCTGAAGACGAATAGTAGCGAGAGTGTCCATTTACAGCTAATGCCCAACAAATCACTCATAACAACACACCACACTTACGTCTCGCTTAACTCTGTGCGAGACGAGCGTAAGCGGGATAATTTAAATAAACAGGGCATTGCCCATCCGGAGGTTCACGGTCATTGGCACCGTGGGAAGCGTAGTCTAAATACTAGGTCCCGCCACTCTCAGGTCACGCACTGGAAATCAGGACAACGGTGCTCAACATATCACATCATCGTATAAAAATCTTTTACGTCTAGCCTCGGGTTTTCTTGGCCCAATCATAAATCATTTATCATTTATATAAAGAAAACCTTCCCGAGGCATCGACCATAAGCATACACAAAATCATGCACTTTCTCATACATATATAAAACCACTACCAAGGGGGTTCAGATTCCCTACCTGGAATTGCCGTTCCTTTCGTGAGCTCCAAGCATCCAGGAACGGTCTCGGTGAACCAAGGTCACCACGTAAGCTACCTCGTCCAATAATCACTGCAGAATTAGAGTAGCTTAGCAACCAAGATACAATAACAGTCAACACACCTCAGCATTCCTAGTTTGACCAGGAATGATCACATTGACTAAGTTGACCAACCAATTCCCTTTTATGACACTTTAACCTTTTTGACTTTCTTTTCCAGTTATCGACTCTCTACTCAGTTTACCGGAAGTCCGACTTAGCTTCCGAACTTTCCTTTACCATTTTTAATGACGTTAGGGTGTCACATGAACCAATTTATTTACCAAGATTCGATTTACCGGTTTACGTGAAACACCAACTTTACTTAACATGGTCAACTTAACATTTTCCAGAATTTTCAGTTATCATTTCCCGATAACAATTTAACACTTTACCAATTTAACCAAAAAGTGTCAAACTTCGTTGAACTTCAATTCTTTACTAAACCGTTTTTCTGAAAGTGGGACTTTCCCAAAATGGAAAGTTTCCCAACTTAGTAGGTTTCCAAACTTAGAAGGTTTCATAAAATGGAAGGTTCCCAAATACGGTTAGTTTCCGTTTTTATACGTTTTCTTATACGTAAATTCTGATTACGACACTTTAACTCTACTAAACGGAAACAACACATTCTTAAGGAGTCGAAGACTACCTCTCGGCATTTCAGCCAGTTTAACTGCATCGTCGGAATCGTCACCGGATTCCGGTCAACTTGCCGGAATTTCGCCGGAGTTTCCCCATAAATCGATCACCAAGTTCTCGACACATATGCAGGAAAATCAACATCAATTAACACCCCAACACAGCAAATCATCAACAGCAGCAACCAAATAGTATTTAGAGGGAGAAATCCTTACCCTCTGTGTCTGCTCCAAAACCAGTACCAGCAGCCTCAAGTCCAAGCAGCTACTCCAGCCACCTCGACCTCTGCCTCTGCTCTGCCCCAACTCACTGCAGCTTCTCCAAAACTGCACTAAGCCTCCAAGCTCCTCCTCAAGCACCACACAGGTGTCCAAGGCTCGCCAGAACACCAAGAATAGGTCGCCGGAGCTGCTAGCCTCGAAACCTAGAAAAACTGGAGAAAGCAGGAAAAACAGTGAAAAGGGAGTTTTCAGGTAAGGCTCAAATCGAATGATCAGAAGCATGGAAAAGGAAGAGGAAGAGAAGAAGAACCATACCGGTTGGAGGTCGAGTCGCCGCCTGGTTCGCCGGAAATCGGTCGTTGACCGCCGAGCCTTCTTTTCGGTCGCTCTCCCTCCACGGGGGACGATACGGTGATCTAAGGACTGGGCTGGATAGAGGAGGAAGAGAGGAAGAGAAAGAGGGTAGTCTGCCGGCCTGGGGTGGCCGGAGTCGCTGGCGCCGGGCGGAGTACAGTGGAGACAGGCGAGAGCTCGGTCGAGCTCGAGTTGATCGATTTGGTGAGTTTTGACCGAGTCAAAACTCACCCTTTATTTATAGAGGATTGGATGGTCCAGATTCAATCTGGAATAGATCCAACGGTCCAGATTTAAAGAAGGTGAAAAGTAAAAGGTAAAATGGTAAAACTCTTTTTACCGGATAGATAATTGAAAGTTACCGTAAACTTCGAAAATTCGTAGAAAATAAACCGAAGCTCCGAAAAATAATCCGAAAATACCGGGAGACTCGTGTCGACACGTACTATGACATCGAGTCATTAAATCAGGTATTTGGAGAACTTTTAAAAACTCGAAAATGAACGTGGTCGTTCACTCGCGAAGTTACCGAATTGCGACTTAAACCTCAGTAACTCGCCATTAACCACAGTTAAAACGTGCGGGGTGCTACAATCTACCCCCCTTAAAGAAATTTTGCCCTCGAAATTCACATATCAAAGTGGTCACTTATCATGGGTCAACTTCTCCATCATTCTCTGTTCCTTCGAAATCATGATGGCTCAACGTTGCCAGTCAACGTGTTGCGACGTCACAACCGATACCCTGGTGACTTTAGTCCACCAATAGCCTCGTTTACAGAGAGTCCTATTTCCTTCAAGATCACTGAATTTTCTGCTGAACCTCAAAACTCTGCTCGTGACCCGAACAACAATGCTGATGTCAAGGCATGTACACTCAAGCATTTCCACCTTTCGTTACCTCGTGTAACGAGTGCTGAAGTCACGATCTAAGTGTAACCGTCGGTTCGATCGTCAATCTTGCAGGTTCTATAGCCATGTAACAAATTCGAACTTGTCACTTTCTCGTCTCGATCGTAAAGACAAGATACTCAAGACAAGCTGTCACATCCGCTAACGTATAGCGTCACAGAGTCCTCGCACCAAAACGACTTTAACAAGACCTTACTGCAGGAGAGGATGCATAAATACCAGCTGACAAGTGATAATCCATAAGATCACGTCTTTCGTTGCAGCGTTGTGCTTACACGATCGATGTCTCAACATCGAAGAACCACTGATGATGAGCCAAGTCAATCATGTTGCCGTACTTTCAACTCTTAGATGACTCGTAAGGATGTCGTCGATAGACTTTTCCTCGAAGTCAAATTCACGAATCTAGTATCCACGTCACTGAAAATCGGAACAGACACTCGCAGATGCTTTCGCTAATCCACTCATTTGATACCACCACGACGACGAGTCGTCTCATGCGAGTGTTTCCGTCAGGCTCCATCAGAAAGATAACGGTCAGCCTTGATAACACATTCGAAAAGATTAGAAGACGCCTTAGCTACCACATCCTATTTAAAGGATCAGTACGTCTTCGCCTCTGAAGCTGTCAGGTCGCACCTCGTACGAAGCTTTCCTTAAGATAGAATCTCAGGTTCCACACCTGTCAAGAGGGATGTTACACGTCATCAACGTCGTAAAACATTCATCTGGTCTCTTGCTTGATGGATGTTTCCCTCATTGTCGTGCCTCATCATAGATCACAGCGTTTTCTAACTCAAACCGAGCAACACTTTATCTATGACTCAGTTATAGGCATCAGAAACCTCGAAAACATACTTCTTACCCGTAATCACTTATTGAAGAAGTGATTAACTCAAGGGTAATTTTAACCTCGAAGTCCAACACTTGGTTGAACTAAGACTCTTTGATAATGTCCTCTGGCCACTCTTTCTCATCTTCTTTACACTTTCACTTTTCAGTGGCCCGCTATCAAGTTGCACTGAAGTGATGTTTCCTCATGTCACTGACTTTCACAAACTCGAAGCTGACCAAGATTTCGATATTCTGAACATCGGTCAAACTTAACTGCATGACTGTTGCAGGGGAAAATTAGTACCTACTACCTCGGCTACAGGCCAACAAGTTACTACCAAAAATTTAGGATACTCGCCGAATATCCTTAGGTACACTTCCTTCCCTGTCTTAGACCGTTTGTTCAACCATGAAGCTACCTCTTGGTCATCAAACAATGCTTTACACTTTTCCTCACTTCAGACTTTCCATGCATAGAGTTCAAGCAGAGAACAACATGTCCAATTTCACCCATGGACAATTGATAAAGTTGCAAACTCTGAATGCAAATAATCAAATGAAGCACAAACTCGAGTTCGTCGTTCCAATCTTAGACAATTCGGTCGTACAACATTTCTGACACCTCACTTGGTCAGAACCGATTCTTAACGCTCCACATGGCTCCAATAACATTAAGTTTCCTCAGCCATGGAAATTCTTTTACAGATTGGTGTCTTGACGAACCACAAAGTCACAAGAGTACGTGAACAATTACAAAATCCAAGTTGCAACGCACTCCTAAGAAAACGAGAATGAATTACAGGTCTTAAGCTGCCTGCTCCCAACACTTGCAACATCTTGAGACCACTCTTACCTCATTCAACATACAAAGTTGAGGGTAAGGCCTCACATACACATACTCTTAATTCAGGACCTCATGAGGTCAACACAGTTTCCAAAGCTTCACCACGCGTCGGAGTAACCACAAGCGTCGACGCCAAGGTTTTATAATACACTGGGAAGGATACGATACTCATCGCTCAATCCACTTCCTCGATGGTCTCTTTCACATTGCGGAGGTTGATACCAATCACTTCAATGCTACATCAAAACTTCCCACACTAGGGGAGAGACACCACTGATTCGTCGTAACTCATGCTAATACTCAACCAAACACGTACGACAAATGCAAACTCTGTCTCAAAGACTATGAGCAAACAACGGAGTCACCTAACTCCAATAAGATCTGGGAAACCACCTTGGGTTCCACCAACAATAACATCTCTTTTCAATCACGAAATTTCTGTACATGATCTACCACTACAGGGATCCGAAATTTCTTTTAAACTCCAGGATCTACCACTACGGGATCCTTAATCTCAAACTCAGGGATCTACCACTACGGGATCCTCAACCTCAATTTCAAACTCAGGGATCTACCACTACAGGATCCACAATCTCAATCTCAAGGATCTACCATTACGGGATCCTCAATCTGAATCTCAAACCTAAGGACCTCATCTCCAACTCATTATCTCAGCAAGGAGGGTCCATAACACGATCCAGATACCATTCTCATGTACATCAAATCTCATACCCTGCAGCTCAAATAAGATACTCTGGCCCTACATGCAATCTCATAGCATAAACGATATCCATCATCCATAGCACATGCACAAGTTTTTTTTTCCTCCATATCGTCAACAATCCAAAACAGGACGTTTTCACATCCATAATCCTCAAGTATGCCAAGTTTTCAGAGCTCAAAATCTATAGTCTCAATTTACTGCCACTCTTATCATATGTTGCAGCCCGTGTACTGTGAGAGAGCTGAGTGGGAAAATACTAGATGAAACAATGACTTCATTATCAAATAGGTTTGGATATGACAGAAGCACAAGAAATTCTTCTGTAGTCATCGAGGTACTCAAGACAAAACAATGGTCAAGATACTCAGGCAGGACATAACACAAGAATAGAATCAAGGTGACAACATGACTTTTTAGCTCAAGGCACAACTGTCACTGTCATAACACACACAAGGTCACAAAGGGATTTCATATACTATTAGAATGCAATGAGTCGGATTTAAGGAATGACACCAAGGATAGGAACACGACTCGTGAATGAATTTAAAATCGTAAATGAAAATTCCCAAGAGAGAATTTTCAAAACCCTTTTTATGCCAACTCACGAAACTCTACTAGCTCCGAAGTTTCTTAAAGACCACTGCCAGAAAAATTTTGACGCGCTAGCACAGACTTCAAGGCATCAGAGATTTTAAAACATTTTAAAAACAAAAGTCCGAGGAACGATTGCTCTGATACCACTTCTGTAGCACCCCTGGAGGGGAAACTACAGTAGCCACGAATTTAAGCCAATAAGAAGCCAACACGTCCGAAGGACGTGCCAACAACTTATTAACCTAAAATCGTAGGCTTTTAGTAAGTAAAATAAAATTTAAACTTTAATACTTTGAGTGGCACCACATGAAATTCTTAAAACATTCATCAGAGTTTTTCTAATTTCGCGGAAGGTGGTCAAAATAAAGGGGACAATTTAAAACTTTAGCGACAACAATAAAAATATACAACAAGGTTTATGAATCAGGGTGACACCTTTACTATATATGTCAAAAGCTCTGGTATATGACTCGAAGGGTAAAACCGGAATATGGAGTACACTTGGACCAAACATCGAGTACAAAATGAGGCTCCACATATAACTCTCTCTATCTATCCCGTCACAGTACCTGCAAACAACCTGTTGTAGGGGTGAGCGTCGTCCTCGCGTGCTCATGTATAGGCCCACCAATGATAGGTTTGAAAACCATAAAACCATATATATACATATAGATTTGAGCTCTTGAGAAAATCATTTAGAAAATCCTTGGCACACAAAAACATCATTTTATATCTTTCGCGAAAACAGTGCAGTATGCTAAAATAGGGGCCAGAGCGCTCGATGAACAATACAGCCTGCAGGGCTTCACGAATCTCTGTGACCGAATCCCGGGTTTGTCTATACAGCAAACCGGGGCCAACTACCTATGCGTCTGAAGACGAATAGTAGCGAGAGTGTCCATTTACAGCTAATGCCCAACAAATCACTCATAACAACACACCGCACTTACGTCTCGCTTAACTCTGTGCGAGACGAGCGTAAGCGGGATAATTTAAATAAACAGGGCATTGCCCATTCGGAGGTTCACGGTCATTGACACCGTGGGAAGCGTAGTCTAAATACTAGGTCCCGCCACTCTCAGGTCACACACTGGAAATCAGGACAACGGTGCTCAACATATCACATCATCGTATAAAAATCTTTTACGTCTAGCCTCGGATTTTCTTGGCCCAATCATAAATCATTTATCATTTATATAAAGAAAACCTTCCCGAGGCATCGACCATAAGCATACACAAAATCATGCACTTTCTCATACATATATAAAACCACTACCAAGGGGGTTCAGATTCCCTACCTGGAATTGCCGTTCCTTTCGTGAGCTCCAAGCATCCAGGAACGGTCTCGGTGAACCAAGGTCACCGCGTAAGCTACCTCGTCCAATAATCACTGCAGAATTAGAGTAGCTTAGCAACCAAGATACAATAACAATCAACACACCTCAGCATTCCTAGTTTGACCAGGAATGATCACATTGACTAAGTTGACCAACCAATTCCCTTTTATGACACTTTAACCTTTTTGACTTTCTTTTCCAGTTATCGACTCTCTACTCAGTTTACCGGAAGTCCGACTTAGCTTCCGAACTTTCCTTTACCATTTTTAATGACGTTAGGGTGTCACATGAACCAATTTATTTACCAAGAGTCGATTTACCGGTTTACGTGAAACACCAACTTTACTTAACATGGTCAACTTAACATTTTCCAGAATTTTCAGTTATCATTTCCCGATAACAATTTAACACTTTACCAATTTAACCAAAAAGTGTCAAACTTCGTTGAACTTCAATTCTTTACTAAACCGTTTTTCTGAAAGTGGGACTTTCCCAAAATGGAAAGTTTCCCAACTTAGTAGGTTTCCAAACTTAGAAGGTTTCATAAAATGGAAGGTTCCCAAATACGGTTAGTTTCCGTTTTTATACGTTTTCTTATACGTAAATTCTGATTACGACACTTTAACTCTACTAAACGGAAACAACACATTCTTAAGGAGTCGAAGACTACCTCTCGGCATTTCAGCCAGTTTAACTGCATCGTCGGAATCGTCACTGGATTCCGGTCAACTTGTCGGAATTTCGCCGGAGTTTCCCCGTAAATCGATCACCAAGTTCTCGACACATATGCAGGAAAATCAACATCAATTAACACCCCAACACAGCAAATCATCAACAGCAGCAACCAAATAGTATTTAGAGGGAGAAATCCTTACCCTCTGTGTCTGCTCCAAAACCAGTACCAGCAGCCTCAAGTCCAAGCAGCTACTCCAGCCACCTCGACCTCTGCCTCTGCTCTGCCCCAACTCACTGCAGCTTCTCCAGAACTGCACTAAGCCTCCAAGCTCCTCCTCAAGCACCACACAGGTGTCCAAGGCTCGCCAGAACACCATGAATAGGTCGCCGGAGCTGCTAGCCTCGAAACCTAGAAAAACCGGAGAAAGTAGGAAAAACAGTGAAAAAGGAGTTTTCGGGTAAGGCTCGAATCGAATGATCAGATGCATGGAAAAGGAAGAGGAAGAGAAGAAGAACCATACCGGTTGGAGGTCGAGTCGCCGCCTGGTTCGCCGGAAATCGATCGTTGACTGCCGAGCCTTCTTCTCGGTCGCTCTCCCTCCACGGGGGACGATACGGTGATCCAAGGACTGGGCTGGATAGAGGAGGAAGAGAGGAAGAGAAAGAGGGTAGTCCGCCGGCCTAGGGTGGCCGGAGTCGCTGGCGCCGGGCGGAGTACAGTGGAGACAGGCGAGAGCTCGGTCGAGCTCGAGTTGACCGATTTGGTGAGTTTTGACAGAGTCAAAACTCACCCTCTATTTATAGAGGATTGGACGGTCCAGATTCAATCTGGAATAGATCCAACGGTCTAGATTTAAAGAAGGTGAAAAGTAAAAGGTAAAATGGTAAAACTCTTTTTACCGGATAGATAATTGAAAGTTACCGAAAACTTCGAAAATTCGTAGAAAATAAACCGAAGCTCTGAAAAATAATCCGAAAATATCGGGAGACTCGTGTCGACACGTACTATGACATCGAGTCATTAAATCAGGTATTTGGAGAACTTTTAAAAACTCAAAAATGAACGTGGTCGTTCACTCGCGAAGTTACCGAATTGTGACTTAAACCTCAGTAACTCGCCATTAACCACAGTTAAAACGTGCGGGGTGCTACATGGTCACTAATACGATGCTTTATAAGGTTTATCTCTTTCTCAAGGATAAAAAACCAAGCAGTATTTTAGTTTCAAGACTGATTATGGTCACTAATACGATGCTTTATAAGGTTTATCTCTTTCTCAAGGATCAAAATTAGGGATCCGAGCTTCTCAAAAATCGTGTTTTGAGGCAAACCTAAAAAGGTGACTCCGATTTGGAGATTTTGAAAAAAAAACATGCAAAATACACAAAACCAAACAGGAGAAAGGGGTAGGAGAAGGGGGAAGAGATTCCCCCCTCGAGTTATTTGAATTGTGAAATAACTTGTATATAAAAGCTTACTTGCTAGTCTGCCAAATAGACTGCGTTTATAAAATCTACTTTGTAATATCTATACTTAATGTCACGCGTGTGCGGTGAAGTTGTTCGCGTGATTCCAATTCCATTTTGATTTATGCGCGGTAAGAACATGAAAAAAAACATATGGTTAGTCATATTCCACCATAGATTTAATTCATAAAAACTTTCAAAACTTTAAAATATAAAAGAAAAACTGAAAAATTAAGCCGAAGGAGGCCATGAAAATTGACGCCCGAATATGGGTGGATGATAGCCGAGGATTAGCGACCGGAGGAAGTTGGACGACGGCCGAAAAAAGATTGAACAACTGTGGTCGGACGGAGGCGGAGCCGAGGGGGTGATTGACCTTTTTGGATAAATATCGGTTAGGGAAAAGATGAGGAGATGGTGGCTACCAACTCAAAAGCTGCTGATAATGTGAAGAAGTAAATAGGGTAGAGAGAGAAGATATAGCAAAGTGAATCATTTTATTCATTGATAGGAGTCTCTTTATATAGAGAAATATAGAATATCATTCCGGTATAGATAAGGAAACATAATCATATTCTATCTAGTAATCCAAGTTACATAAGGCCAAGACACACATGACAAAATATTTTAGAATACTTTAGTATATTTTATTATTCTAAGGAGAAAATGCTAGTCACTCCATTAACTTGTATGTGCTTCACAATTTACTCTAACATCTTTTAATTTACTCTAACATCCAATGTCACACAATTAGATCCATTCGTTAAGTGACGGTTAAATATTTCCATTAACTTGCTGACTGGACATATTTTTTTTCAATTTTTAATAAATATTTGGATTTTCGATGTCCAAACGATGCTCTAAAAAATCTTACGAACTTGTAACGACGTCTACGTTAATCATATGGCTTGAATAAAACTCAACAAACTAAAAGTTTGAAAATGTGATAAACTGAAGAATACGATAGATTAAAAGAGAAGAACAGAAAGTAAGAGGAGGAAGTAGTGTCATTCATTCTCATTAGACTCTTTTATATAGGAGTATGGTTTATATCATAAGAACTTAACTAATGAGTATTTACATGGACATCAACATATATTATAATATTTACAACACTCCCTATTGGATGTCCACCAATGAATGATATAGTGGTTAGACACGCTTCTTGTTGTCTTGTTAAAAACCTTACCAGGTAATAAAAATCTTATGGGACAAAAACAACCATGGTCAAAGGAGAAAAAAGTGCAACACGCATATGTCCTAGGTTGCATAAACTTGAATGCTCTCCCTGTTGAGTATCACCATTTGATTGATTGATTTAGGCTCCAATATCATCCATTTGATTAAATATGAAAGGACTCACCCTAGGTTAACCCCTTTAACCCGAGGTAAATTCTTTGGGATCCACCTCAAGGAAGATTTTACCGCAACCTCCCTTGAAATAGATAACTCTTTACCTACTTTTATCCAGCACACTCTAACACTATATTATTTCTAATATTTGTGACTGCACACATAAAATCAATCTGGCTGCCTACGTACACACTGAAAGGGATCAAGCCACTCGTAGTTCAACAACTAATTTAAACCAAGGTTCAAAACGGCACTAGGTGGGATTAGGCGGTGCACCCACTACCTAGCGCCTAACAGTTTAGACGGAGTTTAATCAGTGATTAGGCGGTAATTAGGCAGATTGTTTTTTATATTTATATGGTATATTATAATATAAATTATAAAACAAATGTCATCAAACAATAGCTTAAAAATTCAAATACAAATAAAAGCACACAAAAAATAATTTTTTCAAGTGAAATGATCACTCCAAATTGCCAAACTCAAACATGTCATCATTTCTTTTATCTTCGGTATCATCTTCGGACTCTTCAACAACATCATCAAGTTCTCTAATTATGGAAATTAGACTTTTAGACCTTTAAATTAAAAAAATAAAAATAACTTTGACCTTTAATTATGTTTAAAAAAATTACGAAAATACCAGCACCTAATCCCGCTTTATTGCAGCCTAATCACTAGGCGTCATGCTCAATGACCGACTAATTGAAGCCTAATGTGTCCGCCAAGCACTAAAATTAAGTTTTTTTGCTTGGTTTTTCCGCCTAGATGCCTGTTTTTCAAACAGTGATTTACACGAACTCTTTCACTCCTCATCTCCACCGAAACTAATGTTCCTACATTATGGATTTACCCTTGGTAGAAAATGAAGGTCACTACACTTCGACCTAGTGCGTACATATATAGCATGCTCTCAAATTCCATCATCTACGAAACAATGATCGTGTTCTGAGAACCGAACAAGATATACACCACGAAATCAGAAGCGTGTGAGTCCAGCCACTCGATGCATTTCTCTGTTGAAACTCCGGATTTGTCGATTACGAGTGCGTGGATACATAATTTGTCGATTTTGGTTATCGGTTGAGCGTGTATAGGCTGCTGAGACAACCTACTGCCCTAGAGGAAGCCAGACGCGTCGCCACAAGCGGCTGCGCGTGGGCCTCGCACGCCACCCCCCAAACCTTCGAATTTTAACAAACTCTCAATGACAAACATGAAGATTAAGGCAAGATAAACACTTTTTATACTTGGGACCTAAGTCCAACTCAGCCACTCCACACCTCGAATTGAGCTTCAACACCACCTAGGATCGAACTAGGACACCAAGATGATGCAAACCCGACCGATTTCAGGCCTCGTCATTTTCGCACGCCGAAGAACCGGTCAGATCTTCGTCGAACCTGAATAACTTCTGTGTAAGTTCTAATTCTCCCAATCCGGGATGAATCAACCTCTTCCACCTCCATAGGGAGGCTCGCGCGGCCAAGACGAAGAGAATTCGACCGGCCACACCGTTTGGGTCGACCAGAATTGGTCACAAAAGTTGAGTCTGGATCGGGTCAGTCAGATATTTTTGGTACTAGAGGGGCGAGGAGCGCGAGAGAAAGGAGAGAGAGAGAGAAGAAAAATGTCGCCCCTAAAATGGAAACCAACTCTACTATTTATATATTTTGAAAATCGGAAACTCAACTTCAAACAACTATAATTTCTTCATACGAACTCCGATTTGAGCGTGTCATATGTCCACAAACTCATACTAACGACATCTATTACTTTAATGAAGGAAGCTTTCCCAAATTATGGACTTAACGAAATGTCAATTTTTAGAGTCCTTTACGGTAACATTTACAACCCGATAAATAAGTAACTATTATGTTCTGGTCGTTACAATCTCCCCATCTTATAAAAAGTTCGCCCTCAAAATTTCAAACAAAATTCTCAATGACCATAGTTACTGGATTCATGCATAATAAGTGTTTACTAGACAACCACTCTTATCAGTAAGTCCGGCTCCTTACCACATCTAGATGTCACATACCTTCTAGTTGCTTACTTGAATCACATGACGTTACGTCATCAGATTAATATGTTAATTCCCCCAGAAAATACTACACCAACTCGATTGACAGAACCTATCTCAAGGTTCACCCTAAAATCCAAAAAAGCCATGCAGGGGCCATCTCTAAGGAAATTGTACCAAAAGTTTGACATAACTGCCTCTAAAAGTGAGCGGCCCTGATCTGCAAAGAAACTCACAAGAGTATTTCCCAACATATATACATCCATCTTTAAAAATGCCTATTCATCTACCATATACAACGGCAAAATTTTCTGCTACACATAAACTTCATAAATTCAATGCAAGAAACTATAACGTCATCCAATCAAACCCATCCCTGGAGCTTGATGCTCATCATACCACAACCACCTCACCCACATATATTTAACAGGGGTGTCACATTATCCCACTTACTACATGTAATATCATTAATTTCATACACTGGAATACATATGATAAGTCCCGCCAATCTTATCAGAGCTAAGAAAATAAATATGGAAACATCGCCAATGACATCGACGCTAACAATACATATGATAAGTCCCGCCAATCTCATCGGCGCTAATAATATAAATATGAAAATCCCGCCAATCACATCGCGCGTTAGCAATACATATGATACTTGGAAGGGAGTAGAGAATGTGGCGGTAGATTATTTATCTCGATTGGTTCTTGATGAAAAACTGGCATTGTATCATATTAATGATTCTTTTATTGATGAGCAATTTTTTGCTATATCTGAGTTACTCTAGTTTGTTAATTTTGTTAATTACCTTGTTACAGGTAAAATTTCTCCAGATTAGAATGCACAAGATAGAAAAAGTTCTCGGTGGAGGTACGTAATTTCTTTTGGGATGATCCCTATTTATTTAAGTATTGTGTTGATCAGATTTATAGGTGATGTTTCCCTGATAATGAAATGCATGATGTTATCTCTTTTTGCCATGATGAAGCATGTGGTGGCCATTTTTCTGTTAGAAAGATAGCTGCTAGGATTTTGCAATGTGGTTTTTATTGGCCTACTTTGTTTAAGGATGTTAATGCATATTGTCGAACATGTGTGCATTGTCAAAAGTTAGGTGCAATAACCCTTAGAAATATGATGCATTTGAATACCATTTTAGTCATTGAAATATTTGATTATTAGGACATTGATTTTATTGGTCATTTTTTTGCATCTTATGGATATATGTACATCTTGGTAGGCGCAGATTATGTTCCTAGATTGATTGCGATTGTTCCTTGTCAAAAGAATGATCATAAAACTGTTCTGAAATTTTTAAAAGAAAAAATTTTCTCTAGACATGGGACACCTCAAGCTATTATCAGTGATGGGGGTAAACACTTTTTACAATAAGCCTTTCGAGGTCTTGATGAAGAAATATGGAGTTACTCATAAGGTAGCTACCCCTTATGACCCACAGACTAGTGGAGATGTTGAACTTGCTAATAGGAGATCAAACAAATTTTAGAAAAAATTGTGAACCTAAACCTCAAAGTCTGGTCTTTGAGATTAAATGAGGCACTTTGGGCTTACCGTAGAGCTTATAAATCCCTAATTGGTATGTACCCATATAGATTAAATATGGGAAACCTTGTCACTTGCCTGTTGAATTGGAACACAAAGCATACTAGGCTATTCAGACATTTAACTTTGGTCTGAATAATGCAAGTTCTCTTAGGAAACTTCAGCTCAATGAGTTGGAAGAGATTCAGAATGAAACATATGAGAATTCTAGGATGTACAAAGAGTGAATGCAAATTTTTCATGATCAGAAAATTATGAGGAAAACCTTTAAACCTGGTCAAAAAGTTCTTTTGTCAGGACCCACCTCGAGTTAAATCCTTTTAACCCGAAGTAAATCCTGCGGGGACCACCTCAAGGAAATTTCTTACTGAAACCCCCTTGAAATGGACAACCCTTCCTATATACCAACTCCGCTCATCCATGAGTATTTAAAAACAAACCCTGACTCATGGAGGCCTCCTGCTCTCTAACCTACTTAACTAGCTAAACTGGGTTAGTCAGAGCAGTCTACACAGAAGTTACCCTAATGAATTTGCAGCAGCGACAGATTGATTGACTATGCCTTGACTCTTGTACGCGCACGACCTCCGCTCAAGAACCCTGCACCACTGGGCATTTGAAAACGAAGGGCCCAGGGGAGAAACATTGAAAAACCGTTAGAGTGAGTGGACGAAAAATCAAGGTAAAAACTCTACTTTCCTTTAATGCTCTCCCTTAGAGTTTTCTACGAAAAAACCTTATGCACGCACCTCATAGACAATGAATAAATAAATCAATAAAAACTCCCTTGGCTCAAACATACATATATGTGTGGGGTATTAACCTCATCCACGAGAAATCCGACCTGCTCTACCACGAGAGGGTCTATTGACCTGCTCATCGGAGAGGGTCTCATGACCTGCTCTATTCGGGAGGGTCTATTGACCAGCTACTACCAAAGAGGGTCCCGACCTGCTACTATCCGGGAGGGTCTAATGACCAGCTACACCGAAGAGGGTCTCGACCTGCTACTAAACAGAGATGGTACCTGCTCCATCTGGAGAGGGTCCATGCTAGCATGCAATATATATAATCAAATCCTTTAACACCTCGTGGGAAATATAATCAGAAAACCAAGTCAAAATCACCCTGACTTTACCCCAAAAACATTGGATTTAAAAAAACCTTTCCAGGAACCCAAAACCGGTTCTCTGCCTTTACTTTAAAACCCTTTTAAATCCAAGAGCCAAGTTTCTCATTTTTAAAACCTCCCTCTCCATAATCCTAAAACGGTGATAATCATAAAATCATATCCCGGGAAAATCCATTAAAATCACGAGAAAGGTATGAACCTCTTTCCCGGCTCATTTCTCTTTAAAATCATTAAATCTCATTTTTCAAAAATCACCGTAAAACATAAATGGAGGAAATCATATATACAGGAGAAACCAAATAAAGTCTACGGGCATGCAATTTAATTTAAAAGCAAAGGTCCACTCACAGTACTCATTGCGATCTTCTTCCTGCTCGGAAGCTCCTCGAGCGAAACCCTCGAACTAACCGCGTAGTCGAGTCCGTCTCACGTTCAATCAGAGACTGTAAAAACAAACCATTATATTAGTCATTCCACATTTGACTTGGTCTCCTCCTAGTTTGACCAGGAATTCCTATTTGACCATATGTTGACCAAGTTCCTTTCTTATGGCACTTTAACCTTTTCGACTTTCTTTCCCGGTTATCGACTCTTAACTCAATTTACCGGAAGTCCGACTTAGCTTCCGAACTTTCCTTTATTACTTTAACTTGACGTTAGGGTGTCACGTATTAATTCGTTGAATTACTATGGACACCCAACGTGTCACATTAATCAAAACATTTAACCTTGAGTCGATTTACCGATTTACGTGAAACACCAACTTTACTTAACATGGTCAACTTGACAATTCCTCAGAAATTCCAGTTATCATTTTCCGATAACAATTTAACACTTTACCAATTTAACCAACTAATGTCCAACTTCATTGAACTTCAATCCTTTAACCATTTTTCTGAAAATGCAACTTTCCCAAAGTGAAAACTTTCCTTTAATGGAAACTTTCCAAAAATGGAAAGTTTCCCAAATTAACAGGTTTCCAAACTTAGAAGGTTTCCCAAAATGGAAGGTTCCCAAATACGCTTAGTTTCCGTTTTTAATACGTTTCCTTACGTAATTTCCGATTACGACTCTTTAACCCTAAACGGAAACAACACCTTTGAAGGGATTCGAAGACTACCTTCTCGGCATTTCTGCCGGTTTAACTGCATCTCCGGAATCGTTACCGGATTCCGGTAACTTGCCGGAAATTCGCCATAACCTCCTCGTTTTCCTCGTTTACCAAGTTACGACAACACATGCAGGAAACATCCAAATTATCAACATTTCAACAACACAACAACATTTAATCAGACACAGTAACAAAGCACAGTAGCTCAAAAACCAGGAGATCTGTCCCTCACCTCCAAAATCGATCCAACAGCAGCTTCTCCTCTTCCTTCACCTTCCTTCCTTCTTCTCTATCTCCAGAGCCTCACTGAAGCTCGAAAAACTGCTCGCCGGAGGCCAAGAACCCGAAACCCAGAAAAAAGCCGAAAACAGTGGAAAACAGTGGATTAAGGAGTTTTCGATTCAAGCTCCAATCGATTGATCAGAAACATGGAAAAGGAAGAGGAAGAGAAGAGAAGAAGAACAGTACCTCGCACGCGCCGAATCGCCGCCTGGACGGCGAGTTCTTGCCGGAAAACAGCCGAGCCTTCCCCTCGCTCGATCTCCGGCTGTGGTGGGTGTATAGTGGTTGTGGAGGCTGGGCTAGGTAGAGGAAGAGAAGAGGGAGAGAATGGCAGTAGTCCGCCGGCCTGGGGTGGCCGGAGTCGCCGGCGCCGGGCGGAGAACAGGGAGACAGGCGAGAGAGCTCGGGGAGAGCTCGTGTTGACCGGTTTAGTGAGTTTTGACCGAGTCAAAACTCACCCCCTATTTATAGGGAAATGAACGGTCCTGATTCAATCTGGAATAGATCCAACGGTCCAGATTTAAAGAAGGTAAAAAGTAAAAAGGTTAAATAGTAAATCTCCTTTTTACCGGAATAAAAATCTAAAATTACCATAAACTTCAGAAATTCACAGAAATTAGCCGGAAGCTCCGAAAAATATTTCGAAAATACCGGGAGACTCGTGTCGACACGTACTACAACATCGAGTCATCAATTCAGGTATTTGGAGTACTTTTAAAAACTCAAAAATTAACTCGAGCGATAACTTATCGAATTACCGATCGAAATTAAAAGTCCTCAGTAACTCGTGAATCTCTGTGAAAGGTAACTTTTATTAACTTCAAAAGATTCGGGGTGTGACATCTTTTGTATAATTCTAGATTGCATTTGTTTCCTGGTAAACTTTGCTCTAAATGGACAGTCCTTTTGTTGTTAAAAGAGTTTTCCCTTTTGGTGCTATTGAAGTTGAGGACCCCAAGAATGGTAATGTGTTTAAAGTAAATGGGCAGCGTTTGAAACCATTTTTAGATAATATTATTCTAGAGGATGAAAACATCTCTCTAGAAAATCATGTTTATGAAGATTGATGTGCTGGACTCCAAGTCCATTCTTTGTAAATTTTAACATAGTGTTCAAGTTAGTTTGTTTTTATTTTATGTTTTGGTCAGTAACAAGTTGCAGGGTCTTGCTCAGAAATGTCTATTCTTTCAGGTGTACTCTTTCCTACTCACTCTCTCTTTACTTTTGATAACTTATCTGTTATCTTTTGCTATTGATCATCACATTGTGGACAATGTTTATTTCTAGTTGGGGGAGTAGAACCTTGTCAGTTTGTTTAGTTCCAGCCATTTCAGGTTGGACATGGTCAGTATCAGCTAGGAGGATGTTTTCATTATGGCCAGCAAGATCATTTCTAGAGGGATTGTCCTCTTCTCACATAAGGAGCTACATTTGCTCCTACACAGGTCATGGGCCAGTCTTCAGCTAGAGCTTCTGGTAGTGATACTAGTGTTGTGGGTCCATTTAGGGGCAACGCTCGACATATTAGAGGAATCAGATGACGCCTTACCACTACTCATGCTAGGGTTCATGCCATGACTTAGAAGGAGGGTTGTACTTCCACTGAGATCATCATTGGTACGTTGTTATTTTTTGGTCAGCCAGCTCTTACTTAATTGATCCTGGAGATTCATTTATGTCAAGTAGATTTTCACTCTTTGCCAATGTACCATCCTCACCACTCCTAGGTGAGTGACATGTATCCTTGCCATCCAGGGATAGGATGGAGATAAATTGGATGTTTAGTGGTTGTAAGGTGATAGTGGGTGGTCATGGGTTCGAAGCAGATTAAATTCCATTAAACATGATAGAATTTGATGTGATCCTAGGCATGGACTTCTTGGGAGTACATAGAGCTATGTTTGATTACTTTCAGAATGAGGTGGTTTTTCGAAATCCTGGAATGCAAGAGGTTACATTTCAGGGAGAAAATGATGTTCTCCAAAAGTATTTAATTTCAGATGTTGCCACTGGGAAGTTATTGAATAAAGGCTGTCAACCAACCTAGCATATGCGGTGGATACTAGTATGGGGAAAGTGTGTTTGGATGATATTCCTATAGTGAAGGAATTCCCTGAAGTGTTTCTAGAGGAGTTTCCTGGTTTGCCACCCTTGAGGGAGATCGATTTACTCCTTAGAAACACACCTATTTCTCAAGCGCCATATAGAATGACCCCTATCGAATTGAAAGAGTTGAGAACTCAATTACAGGAGTTGCTATATAAGGGATTTATTCAACCCAGCACATCTCCTTAGGGTGTCCCAGTGTTGTTTGTTAAAAAAAATGATGGTGCGATGAGACTTTGTGTGGATTATAGGAAGTTAAATCAAGTTACGGTGAAGAACAAATATCCCTTGCCTCGAATTGATGACCTGTTTGATCAATTGAGAAGGGCAACAATCTTTTGAAAGATTGACTTGAGGTCGAGATATCATTAGTCAAGGTTGCGGATACGGGACGATGACATAGCCAAGAATGTTTTTCGGTCACGTTATGGCCATTATGAGTTTGTGATGATGGCCTTTGTGCTTACAAATGCACCCGCTGCTTTCATGAATCTCATGAATAGGGTGTTTGGCACATATCTTGACCGGTTTGTGATTGTGTTTATAGATGACATCCTAGTTTACTACAAAAGTTTGAAGGAGCATGAAAAACATTTGAGGTTGGTTTTGCGGATTTTGAGAGAGGCTCAGTTGTACGCAAAGCTTAGTAAGTGTGGGTTTTGGCTAGATAAAGTGGGATTTTTAGGCCACATAATGTCGGCTGAAGGAGTTAGTATGGATCCCTAAAAGATAGAAGCGGTGATGAGTTGGAAAAGACCTACTAGTGTAAAAGATATTCGAAGTTTCTTGGGTCTAACAGGTTACTATTGCCGTTTTGTGGAAGGTTTTTTCAAGATTGAGGCTCCTCTTATCGATTAACGAGGAAAGGTGTGAAGTTTGAATGGTGTGAAAATTGTGAGCAGAGTTTCCAAGAACTAAAAAGTCGTTTTCTTAGTGCTCCAGTTTTGGCACTACCCGACGATAGTGGAGAATTTGTGACCTACATCGATACTTCTAGGCAAGGGTTAGGTGGTGTGTTGATGTAGCATGGGAGAGTTATTGCTTATGCTTCTAGGCAATTGAAGCCACATGAAGGAAATTATCCCACCCATGACCAAGAGCTTGCAGCGAAAGTGTTCACTCTTAAGTTGTGGAGACACTATCTTTACGGAGCTAGGTGTCAGATTTTCACTGATTACAAGAGCCTTCATTATGTGTTTACTCATAGAGATTTAAATCTGAGGCAGATAAGTTGGATGAAGCTACTTGCAGATTATGATATTACTATTGAGTATCATCCAAGAAGGGTCAATGTGGTAGCCGATGCACTTAGCCGTAACTCTTCCGTCTCTTTGACTCATTTGAGAGAGGTTCAGGTTCTGTTTGTCTATAGGTTACGGGCTACTGGTGTTGAGTTATGGGAAGATAAAGTTGAGGATGTGAGACCCCGCACGTTTTTAGTGTTGTTTAAGTCGCATTCAGTAACTTCGCGAGTGAACGACCACGTTCATTTTTGAGTTTTTCAAAGTTCTCCAAATTCTATATTTAAGGACTTGATGTCATAGTACGTGTCGACACGAGTCTCCCGGTATTTTCAGAATATTTTTCGGAGCTTTCGTTTATTTTCTGTGAATTTCTGAAGTTTCTGGTAATTTTTAATTATCATTTCGGTAAATATGTTTTTACCATTTCAGATTTACTTTTTACCTTCTTTAAATCTGGACCATTGGATCTTTTCAAGATTGAATCTAAGCCACCTAATCCCCTATAAATAGGGAGAGAGTTTTGACTTGGTCAAAACTCTCCACATTCGGTCAACTCTCTTTCCCTCCTTTCTCCCGAGCCGGTCACCCTCTCCAGCGACCACCACCATCTGGCAGCCCCAGGATGGTGCACCACCACCATTCCATTCCTCTTCCTCTCCTCTACAAAAATCCTCAAACTAACCCAGCAAACATCCGCTCTCGATGGAGATCGAACGTCGAAAAGCTTCCCTTGTTTTCCGGTGAAAAGGCGCGTGGATGGTATATAGTACTCTCATGGTGTCGATGACTGTGAACCTCAGGAGGGGCAATGCCTTTTTATTTTATTTTCCCGCTTACGCTTGGCTCATTCAGAGTTAAGCGAGCCGTAAGTGCGGTGTATACTACGAGTGATGTGTTGGGCATTAGCTGTAAATGGACACTCTCGCTACTATTTGTCTTTGGACGCATAGGTAGTTGGCCCCGGTTTGCTGTATAGAAAATCCTGGGATTCGGCCGCCTAGATCAGTGAAGCCCTGCAGGCTGTATTCGTACTTTGAGCGCTCTGGCCACTATTTTAGCATACTGCACTGTTTTTCCCTGAAAGATATAAAACGATAATTTTGTGAGCCAAAGATTTTCTAAATGGTTTTATTCAGAGCTCAAATCTATACGTGTATATATATATATAGGTTTAATGGTTTTCAAACTTATCATTGGTGGGCCTATATGTGAGCACCCGAGGACGACGCTCACTGTTAGGAGCATAAAATGCGACATTCTTAATATGTTATTACCTCTATTTGTACTTCGTTTATATCATTGTCGTAGAATAGAGTCATATTATAGAGTCAAGAGTCTTTAGTTGTGTAAGGATGAAAACATTCTAAACATAGAGGATTTATACAGAATTTGACTAAGTACTACATGAAATAACAAGAAACAGATTCAGTTTGGGATCTTGACATGTTTTGTTGATTCTGTAAAGCTTTTACATTGTCATAAATTAATTTAACTTCTCTGATACTTAGGTGACATGTAGAAGAGTTCATGGAATGAAGAATCAAGAGAGTTGGAGCTATGGAAGGCAGCAAAACAGGCGGCAACATCATAGGAGCCGAAGCATGCAATTTCAGCAGAAAACAGAAATTTCCTAGGCACATCACCCAACTTCTAGAATTTCTCCAGGACGACTCACAAGGAATTCGAAGATGTACCATATATGCACGGAAATCTCTATGAGTCTAGTTTCCAGAACATTTTGAATCACATCCATATCTATTTTTTAGAGGGAGTTATGCCGGAATTAGTGACGGAAGGTCAGTCTGCCAAAACAGAGTCACATGTTACCGCCGATAGGAAGTGTTCCTGATGGACTTAGGGAAGCAAAACAGCTGATCCATGAAGCCTACTCTATGAAAGGGAGTCCAATTCCAAGTCCAATGAAGAATTACAAGTCCATGATTCGGTAATAGAAGCCTCTAGAATCACCAAGTCTTGGAGGCTAAGCAATACCAAGTTCAACAAGGAAAACCTAAACCTTTTTGGTTTAGGATTTCTCTTTGGCCGACCTTTATAGGGTTTCCCCTATAAATAACACGACTAAAGGGGTAGAGGAACATCATCTCACCACCATAGAAGCTTTGCCGAAACACTACCAAAATATTTCTAAGAAATACATAGCCGCACCACCACCGAAACCTTAAAAATCTTTCTCCATCTTTCATCCGATTTCACCACTTTTGCCCAACTTCTTCAAAGGTTTTTAAAGTGTGACTCTATCATGGCATTGTATTTTTCATTTAGTTTACGATTTTGTAATGAATTCTTGGTTTTATTTTGGTTTTATGCAATAAACATGTTTCGAATTCAATGATGTTGTTTATGTTATGATTGTATAATCTTGTACATGTTTTCAATTTGATGAATGACTTAGGGCAGTAGGTTTGATATTTTGATATGTTTATCTTGATTTATTTTCATGAGCTTGCACATATAAATCGATGCATGAGGGCTGCCTAAGGCCATGGCTTATCCTTGTGTATTGGTTTCACTTGCCAAGAGAATTTAGATTGCATCATACACTAAGTTGTTTCATTCTAATTTGTCTAAATAGGGTTATCATAGTTATGAAAATATGCATGATTCAAATATGATGAGTGACGCCATTACATGTTTGTATGTTTCCAATTTGGCTTACTATGCTTATGTGCTTCTTTGTGTTTAATTTCTAAGATGGTGTGTCGTTAAACCGATTAGCATAGTTTAGGGTTATACGCTGGAGTTGATTCTAAATATATTAGAAGTCTTAACGATTAGATGAATAGCTGGTGGTCTCTAATTAGAAATTGCATTAAGATATGTCACATCCCGATCCTAGAATTACTTTACGTTTGGGTACTTTGGTCTTTTACCATTTAAAGTAACCGTTTAACCGTACAATGATCGTAAAGTTGACTTTTTGTTAAGTCGAGAATTTGGAAAAACTTTCTTCATGAAAGTTGTAGAGGGCATCGTTACGAGTTCGTTGTAGAGGGCATCGTTACGAGTTCGTTGTAGAGGGCATCGTTACCATTTGCCAATTACCTTAATACTGGCTGATGGAATCATACTCAACATGTGATGACCTCTCAGGTCATACAGAGATTAGCATGTGGTCTCACCACACCATGATATCTATTTGGGAACGTCACCCATTTTTGACAATCTGCTCACCAAACACAAATTCTCACGAGAAATACTCTCTAAATCGACGGGGAAACACCTTTCTCGAAATCATCACAAGACATTACCACCGTACTGCAACCGATAGGTAAACCACTTCCCACGACTCTCTTGTCATCTGTCAAAACATGAGGCTTTAAGATTTGTCACCAAATCGAAACCCATATCTAGTAGGGTCACTACTTAATCGACCCCTGACTATAACACTAATATCGATTCTTCATTCCTCTTAGGTTTCTGATAAAATTTATATCAGAACCTTATCCTCCAAACACTAATGACCGTACTCCACAGACTCGAAATTTGAGGATACTACCTATTAATATAGTGAGGATAACTTATGTATCCTTACACTCACCAAATCGCAATACTTCGATCAAAGAATAAAATCGATTATTTAATTCACAAATCCAGCAAACCAACAAGAAATTTTCACTTCTAAATTATAGAGTATACACTCTATAACTTCAATAACTGCGAAGGCTGCCCAAACGGTAGCAACAACAAATTTCACATTCCTCAAAACACGTCCATCGAGGACTTTAGTCTAACTTTCTTAAAAAGCAATAAAGTGGGTGAATAAACCCTAATCTTAACACCTCACAGTTAGTCACCCATTTCGAAAGAAATGAAAAAGAAATGATATCAATAATCCACTTGTCACATCCCGATCCTGGAATTATTTTACGGTTGGTTACTTTGGTCTTTTACCATTTAAAGTAACCGTTTAACCGTACAATGATGGTAAAGTTGACTTTTTGGTAAGTCAAGAATTTGGGAAAACTTCCTTCTTGAAAGTTGTAGAGGGCGTCGTTACGAGTTCGTGGACACGTAGCACGCTCAAATCGGAGTTCGTATGGGAAAGTTATAAACAAAAGTATAAAGTTACTATGCGGTAAAATGGCTATATATAGGAGTTACCGGGGTGAAAAATCAGATTTTTCACCCGGCCCATTTTCTCTCCTCTCCCGACGGAATCGCTGCCGGAGCTTTCGGCTGCCACAGCGCCGCCGTCCGGCCACCTCAGGCCACCGCACCGGTCCCAAAAGTTCGGCCTCCGAGTCTACTTCATTTCTAGGTAAGCTTTCCGACCTAACTCGCCGTAAATCGGGAGAAATTCCGACTTGTTTTTCATGTGTACAGTAGAATTTCGGGATCGAATTTCTCCCTCCATAGATCACCATTTGATGAGTTCTTTATATGTTTAGGATGGGTTTTAGGAGTACTATAATCCCCTAGAATTTTGTAGCTTGATTCGAAGTGTATAGGAAGAATTGAAGAATTGAAGTTTCAAATTGGATTTATTTCGGGTTTACTGTTCATCGAGTTTTTGACCTAGTTAGAGGCCGAATTGGCCTTCGAGTTGAACTAGAAAGTTGTCCCAAATGATGATACGAAGCTACTGGTAAAATTTGGTGGCGATCCGAGGTCGCCGGAATTTTGGCCGGAATTTCTGCCGGCGGCCGCCGTCGGCGGCGGAGCTGGCGGCGGTGCCGCCACTTTTTGGGCAGTTTTTCATGCCCATTAAATGGATTATATTGTGAGGAGTCTATGGTTAAAATTTGGTAATTTTTGGAGGAGTTTTGGTTAGGTTTTGGTATTTTTCTAGTTTAGTATTATTGGCGGATAATTAAATATTATTCCGACCAATGATTTTCACCGGTTAAGGTTTAAGGTTTATTTTAAGGACTCCTAAGGTATTGGTGAAGTGGTTGAATGGGTGTCCATAGTAATTCCTCAAATTATTATGGGTGAACCTAATGTCAAGTTAATTATTAAAGAAAGTCGTTATGTTACGGTTGGGTAATCGGAATTAAATCTATTTGTTGAAAAGCTGTTAAAAAGAAAGGAACTTGGTCAACACGTGGTCAAATAGGAATTCCTGGTCAAACTAGGAAAAGACCAAGTCAACTGTGGAATGACTAATATAATGGTTTGTTTGTACAGTCTCTGTTTGAACGTGAGACGGGCTCGACTACGCGGTTAGTTCGAGGGTTTCGCTCGAGGAGCTTTCCGAGCAGGAAGAAGGTCGCAATGAGTACTGTGAGTGGACCTTTGCTTTTAAATTGAATTGCATGCCCATAGACTATTATTAGTTTCTCTTGCATATGTGATTTCCTCCATTTATGTTTTACGGTGATTTTGGAAAAATGAGATTTAATGTTTTTAAAGAGAAATGAGCCGGGAAAGAGGTTCATACCTTTCCCGTGATTTTAATGGATTTTCCCGGGATATGATTTGAATGATTATCACCATTTTGGGATTTTGGAGAGGGGTGTTTTAAAAGGAGAAACTTGGCTCTTGGATTTTAAAAGGGTTTTAAAGTAAAGACAGAGAACCAGTTTTGGGTTCCTGGGAAGGTTTTTAAATCCAATGTTTTTGGGGTAAAGTTAGGGGATTTGACTTGGTTTTTTCTGATTATATTTCCCACGAGGTGTTAAAGGATTTGATTATATGTAATTGCATGCTAGCATGGACCCTCTCCAGATGGAGCAGGTACCATCTCTGGATAGTAGCAGGTCGAGACCCTCTCCGGTGATAGCTGGTCATTAGACCCTCCCGGATAGAGCAGGTCAGGACCCCTTTCGGTGGTAGCTGGTCAATAGACCCTCCCCGAATAGAGCAGGTCATGAGACCCTCTCCGATGAGCTGGTCAATAGACCCTCTCGTGGTAGAGCAGGTCGGATTTCTCGTGGATGAGGTTAATACCCCACACATTTATGTATGTTTGAGCCAAGAGAGTTTTATTGATTTATTTTATTCATTGTCTATGAGGTGCGTGCATAAGGTTTTCGTAGAAAACTCTAAGGGAGAGCATTAAAGGAAAGTAGAGTTTTTACATTTGATTTTCGTCCACTCACTCTAATAGTTTTTCAATGTTTCTCCCCTGGGCCCTTCGTTTTCAAATGCCCAGTGGTGCAGGGTTCTTGAGCGGAGGTCGCGCGCGTACAGAAGTCGAGGCATAGTCGATCAATCCGTTGCTGCTCGCAAATCCTTTAGGGTAACTTCTGTGTAGACTGCTCTGACTAACCCAGTTTAGCTAGTTAAGTAGGTTAGAGAGCAGGAGGCCTCCATGAGTTAGGGTTTGTTTTAAATACTCATGGATGAGCGGAGTTGGTATATAGGAAGGGTTGTCCATTTCAAGGGGGTTTCGGTAAGAAATTTTCTTGAGGTGGTCCCCGCAGGATTTACTTCGGGTTAAAGGGATTTAACTTGGGGTGGGTCCTGACAATTGGTATCAGAGCATTAGGTTATCGTTTCCTGTTACTACCTCATATACTTGGTATCACTTAGTGTCTATAGAGTGATGGTCCGACCGCGGCGGATCCATCGACATTTTATTCTTTGGAAGCTTAGTGTTTATCAAGGATATGAGTAGTACTTCCTGGTTGAGATATGGACCGAGTGGTCCTATAAACATTTGAATCTTCAAGACTATGCCTCAGTACGCCGACCTCACAATGAACTCCTGTAAGGAACAAGGTAAGCTCGTTACGTATTTATTTTATGAGTTCCCCATTGATTAATTGAGATTTGAGTTGGGGATCGAGCTGGAAACTCACGTGGTTTAACGTTTGAGCATTATGTGTGAGTACTCGGTGGTGAAACAGTTAATTCACACCTGAAAGGCTATCATGGTTGTTGACAGGGATGCTGTAGAAGCCTAAGGCAAGGCCTTGGTGTTCATGTTATGAGGCTCTTAGCAGTGAAGAGTCATACGAGTTATTGAAAGAGGTTGCATCCTGCCATGAAAAAAGGAGCTGAAGTCGCCTAGCGCGATTATTCAGCGAGGATGAATATTTAGTTTTGACGATTGCCACGACATTCTTGAGGTTCGCCATTAGTGTGGTTTTGGAGAAACCAACAGACATATGGAAGTGGAATGACTTAAGGAAATTGAGTGTAGTCATTTTGGGATCAATGGACTTGTTTCTGGTGACGAGCCCATGATGTGACACTACTGGAAAATGTTAAGGAAGTAAAGGCTAGTTTGGTCACTTGATGCTTGAAGGGACAGCCACTGAAACTGATGGTTTGGGTCACCTTGGTGCTGACATTGTTGTCGTCAGCTATGACCAGATCCTCTTCCCTCCAGCCACCCATGATTGGGGTACTAGAAAGATTTGATTTGTTGGTGAGTCCAATCGTGATTTGAATTGTTGGTGACAATGGTCATTGGGCCATTTATCGTGGAAGTAGAAATTAAATTGTGTCACCAGATCTTGGGGCTCATGTCAACCATAAGGTGAGTTATCCACCTGTGGTCAAAGTATTTCAGTTAGTACACCTGTGGAGGGGTCTCCAGGTTGGATGTGTTAGAGTCCGATTTACAGATCGAGCGAGTGTTACCAGTTGTAGCTAAGGGTAATTGGTTTCAGAATTTAAAGGAACATGTTGGAAGTGGCAACAAGCCACCGGGTCATGGACCAAGGGTGCTTGGGGTACTGGAGATGGTGATACGAGCCTTGATGGACTTTGTATTATTGTGGGGTAGGAACCGGTCGTTGTGCAAACGGCACTGTTTGACGGCTGAAGATGTACATGGGTATACCCCACCTGAGCACGTGTACCCACCTTTGTAGGGAAGTGGTAAATTGGAATTTGGGTAGCACATGCTGGTAAGGCGTAATTATTATGTACAGCTGTGTGTGGTCAAAATGACACCAGGTAAGTGACTAAGGCTGATGATGACATCATCTTAAGAATGTGTCATGAGAGTTCCATTTATTGAGAACGGAGATTAAGGACGTTTGGTTAGAAGTTTCTGTGCAAAACGTCGATTAAATGGTCTAACCGTTTCAGTACAGGTCGGATGTGGGTTATTGTTAGTCGCTCCGACTTTTATGATGGTTAGCGAGATTATTTAATGTCGTTAGTAGGTGGAAGGATGTTTTCTGAGATAAATGCACGGAAATGGTGAAGGGACAGCAGTGAGGCAAGGTTTACTGAATCGTTGAATAGGAGTGAGAATGTTTGTAGATGGTCAAGCATCAACCTGCAACCCAAGTCGTCCGTTATGACACTTGGTTTCCTCGAGGGCGATTAACTGAGCTTGATGACATGGGAATTTGTGCACTCACTGGCTGTGGTTTAATCAAATATTGTAACCGAAGGTGTACTTAGTCGTGTTTGGGGTTCATAAGTTACACCCACTGCAGTGACATGAAATATTCTCAATTTGATCTGTGGAATGAGGATTAGATCTGGGAAATTGAATTTTGGTGTATATAATGAAAGCCTGAGAGGATTAAGGAATTGTTGGCATTGCTATGGTCATTGGTCACTTGAGTAGTGACCCTAATTGTTATGAATTTTGACCTAGCGGCAGTTCTTGGCGCCACGAGTGTAGAGTGGTAGCAAGATAGATCATTGGAGATGACTTTCGAAATTGTCAACATTTCGGTGAGTATGAAATGCGGTGGAACTAGGAAAGGTTTTTCTTGATGACTCGAAGGTGTTACGAGTCAAGGTTTTGGAAACCAATTTATTACAAGAGTAGTAAGGTATGTTGCTAAGTTGGGCAACACTCCATTGGGAATCGTGGAGTGATAAAGCCACGTTCAGATTAAGTTATGATCTGAGGGGATGTTAACGTGTGACAGTGGATCTTGTAAGCTAGGATCAGAAGTGGTAATTTGACTTCCGGTGCACGCAGTTATTTTGCCTTTTCAATTATAATGGTAAGTGGTTGTGCATCTTGAATCTTACCCAAATAGAAGAGACGGTGGATGGTAAACTTGCAGAGCATGGGGGACAGTTTTGTTAGAAACTGTCTAGTTGTACGAGTTGACTCTGTGATGTTTACGCGCCAGTGCGGCGATGGTACTCGATGAATTGTGCCTTGATAACTGGATGCTTGGTGATCAATGTGGCTTAGTTCGGTGTGAAATTAATTCCCGATGCTCTGATCAGGGGTTCCTTTGGGTGTGCACCAGTGGCACTAAATTTTATATAGACGTTCGATCTGGTTAAATGTCCAAAGTTGTCGGTTATTACCGGACGATGTGGTAATGGAGGCATCTGGGAATGAAATGTCCTTGTTGAGCGGGTAAGGCTCTGGGATTCTTTTAATGGTAAGTCTATTCCAGACTGTGATGCGGATAATGTTTAATAGACGCAGAGTTATGGTTGAAGTGCAAGTTCTGCACTATGCGTCATTTCAGGTTAAGGTAAGAGATAGGAAGGTCAGTGGCACCTCACCTATGAGTAGTACGGTTATGTTTTACCTGTTGTAAAGTATGCTGTAACCCCACAAAGTGATATTTGAGTTAGCGACTCTAATGTTTGGCTTGTGAGTCAAAGTCAGGATTTGTGTTGTCAGAATAGTTACGTGTGCGGTACGTAGCCTGACAATTTGCCTTCATGCGAGGAGTAAGTATTGTTGGATCTCGATGCCTGGAGACTTGTATCTCCCTGATTTAAGGCTATGGTTTTGGATTTACGCAAAAATTCATGGCAATTCACGTCCTGTGTGTGTAAGTGGTTTGAGTAATGTTAGAGTAAGGGAAGACAATTACTCTACAACAGGACAACTGGATAGAATGGGTTCTAGGAAGCGTAAACCAGATCAGGGAGTCTGGTTCAAATGAGGTGATGGTACGTGTAACACAAGTCATTATGGTTTTCTCGTGGACTTGTTGTCATTGGTGTTGACTCCACGTTGTATTGTGTTACCTTATGACCTTACCAAAACATCCAACAACATAGGAGTCTGACCTCCTAATCCAACTATCGAAGTGTGTAGGGAGAATTGAGGATTTGAAGTTTTGAAGTGTAAATTTTCGGGATTACTGTTCATCACGTATTTGACCTAGTTAGAGGCCGAATTGGCCTTCAAGTTGAACTAGGAAGTTGTTCCAAATGATGAGACAAAGCTATTGGTAAAATTTGGTAGCGATCGGAGGTCGCCGGAATATTGGCCGGAATTTCTGCCAGCGGCGGTGCCGCCACTTTTTGGGCAGTTTTTCATGCGCATTAAATAGTATATATTGTGAGGAGTCTATGGTTTAAATTTGGTAATTTTTGGATGAGTTTTGGTTAGGTTTTGGAATTTTCTAGTTTAGTATTATTGGCGGATAATTAAATATTATTCCGACCATCGATTATTGCCGGATAAGGTTTAAGAATTATTTTAAGGACTCCTAAGTTATTGGTGAAGCCCGAAGATTTTTAGTTGACAATTTGAGAAATGTGGAGCCGATGAGCGAGCTGTACGCTTTTAAGTATGTACGCATATGCTATTTAATTATTATTCTTGCGTCCAGAAAATTAATATTAATTATGAAACAGGACGCGAAGAGGCTTGAGCGGATTTCAGGTTTTCGTCAGGCTACGACCTCAGTCTGTGAGTGGACTTTTATTTTAAATTTAATACATGCTGTGGGACCCTGCACGTTTTAACCGTGGTTAATGGCGAGTTACTGAGGTTTAAGTCGCATTCGGAAACTTCGCGAGTTAACTACCACGTTCATTTTTGAGTTTTTCAAAGTTCTCCAAATACCTGATTTAATGACTCGATGTCATAGTACGTGTCGACACGAGTCTCCCGGTATTTTCGGATTTTTTTTCGGAGCTTCGGTTTATTTTCTACGAATTTTTGAAGTTTCCGGTAACTTTTAATTATCTATCCGGTAAAAAGAGTTTTACCATTTTACCTTTTACTTTTCACCTTCTTTAAATCTTGACCGTTGGATCTTTTCCAGATCAGATCTCAACCGTCCAATCCCCTATAAATAGGGGATCAGTTTTGACTCGGTCAAAACCGTCCCCCCCTCGGTCAACTCTCCCCCTCTCGACTCTCTCTCCTCTCACCCGAGTTCGCTGCAACTCCGGCGACCACCGCCGTCTGGCCACCAATGGCCGGCGGACCACCTCCAGATTTCTCCTCTCTTCCTCCTCTACTCATCCATACCCTTAGCTCACCGAGACAACGACTGTGCAAGGAGATCGAGCGCCACTGCGCTCGGCGGTCAACGGCCGGAATCCAACGATCCGGGCGGCGGTTCGGCGCGTGAAAGGTACTGCTCTTCTTCTCTTCTCTTTCTCTTCCTTTCCATGTTTCTGATCATTCGATTCGAGCCTTAATCGAAACCTCCTCTTCCACTGTTCTTACTGTTTTTTGTGTTTTTCAGATTTCCTGGGTTTCGGGTTTCTCGCTCCGGCGACCATGTTTTTACGGTTCAGGCGAGTTCCTCGAACTCTGGTGAGGCTAGAAACAGTGGATTGGAGCTGTTGGAATCTCAATTTGGAGTAGAGGCAGAGGTCTGGTGTTCTGCCAAGGAGAATCAAAGAAGAGATGATGGTGACTGGTGCAGCTGGGGATGGTTGGAGATTGAAGAGCTGCTGGGAGGATCTTGGAGGAGGCTGCTGTATTCCTCCTTGGATCGATTTTGGAGGTGAGGCAGTTTCCGGTTTTGGGTCAAGCTACTGTGTTGTTAATCTGTTTGAAATATGTTGCTGTATTGTTGATCTGTTGATTTGATGTTGATTTTCCTGCATGTGTTGTCGAGAACTTTTTGACGAGGAAAAACGGGGAAACTCCGGTGAAATTCCGGCAAGTTGACCGGAATCCGGCAAAGATTTCGGAGATGCAGTGAAACTGGCAGAAAATGCTGAGGAGGCTTTCGATCCCTTCAAAGTGTGTTGTTTCCGTTTAGTCGGGTTAAGTGTCGTAATTGAAAATTACGTATAAGGAAACGTATAAAAACAGAAACTAACCGTATTTGGGAAACCTTCTATGTTTGGAAACCTACTAAGTTGGGAAACTTTCCATTTTGGGAAAGTTTCCATTAAGAGAAAGTTTCCATTTTGGGAAAGTTACACTTTCAGAAAAACGGTTAAGTAAAGAATTGAAGTTCAACGAAGTTTGACACTTTTTGGTTAAATTGGTAAAGTGTTAAATTGTTATCGGAAAATGATAACTGAAATTCTGGAAAATGTTAAGTTGACCATGTTAAGTAAAGTTGGTGTTTCACGTAAATCGGTAAATTGACTCTTGGTAAATAAATTGATTAATGTGACACGTTGGGTGTCCATAGTGATTCAACGAATTATTATGTGACACTCTAACGTCAAGTTAAAGTGGTTGAGGAAAGTTTAGAAGTTTAGTCGGACTTCCGGTAAATGAGTAAAGAGTCGATAACCGGAAAAGAAAGTCAAAAGGTTAAAGTGCCATAAAAGGAAATTGGTTGGTCAACTTAGTCAATGTGGTCATTCCTGGTCAAACTAGGAATGCTGAGGTCTGTTGACTATTATTATTTCTTGGTTGCTAAGCTACTTAAATTCTGCAGTGATTATTGGACGAGGTAGCTTACGCGGTGACCTCGGTTCACCGAGGCAGTTCCTGGAAGCTTGGAGCGTACGTATGGAACGGCAATTCCAGGTAGGGAATCTGAACCACCTTGGTAGTGGTTTTATATATGTATGAGAAAGTGCATGATTTTGTGTATGCTCATGGTCGATGCCTCGGGAATGTTTTCTGTATATTAAATGATTTATGATTGGGCCAAGAAAACCCGAGGCTAGACGTAAAAGATTTTTATACGATGGTGAGGTATGTGGAGCACCGTGGTCCTGATTTCCGGTGCGTGACCTGAGAGTGACGGGACCTAGTATCTAGCACTCCCGCGGTGTCGATGACCGTGAACCTCCGGAGGGGCAATGCCTTGTTTATTTTAATTATCCCGCTTACGCTCGTCTCGTACAGAGTTAACCGTGACGTAAGTGCGGTGTGCTGTCTGTTGGGCGTTAGCTGTAAATGGACACTCTCGCTACTACGCGTTTTCAAGCGCATAGGTAGTTGGCCCCGGTTTGCTGTGAAGACAAACCCGGGATTCGGTCACAGAGATTCGCGAAGCCCTGCAGGCTGTATTGTTCTTTAAGCGCTCTGGCCCCCTTGTTTTAGCATACTGCACTGTTTTCCTAAAGGATATGAAATGATGTTTTTGTGTGCCAAGGATTTTCTAAATGGTTTTATTACGAGCTCAAATCTATATGTATATATACGGTTTTTGGTTTTCAAACCTATCATTAGTGGGCCTATATGTGAGCACGCGAGGACGACGCTCACCCCTACAACATGTTGTTTGCAGGTACTGTGACGGGATAGATAGAGAGAGCTATGTGTGGAGCCTCATTTTGTACTCGATGTTTAGTCCAAGTGTACTCCCTATTCCGGTTTTACCCTTCGAGTCATATACCAGAGCTTTTGACATATATAGTAAATGTGTCACCCTGATTCATAAACCTTGTTGTATATTTTTATTGTTGTCGCTAAAGTTTTAAATTGTCCTCTTTATTTTGACCACCTTCCGCGAAATTAGAAAAACTCTGATGAATGTTTTAAGAATTTCATGTGGTGCCACTCAAAGTATTAAAGTTTAAATTTTATTTTACTTACTAAAAAGCCTACGACTTTAGGTTAATAAGTTGTTGGCACGTCCTTCGGACGTGTTGGCTCTTTATTGGCTTAAATTCGTGGCTACTGTAGTTTCCCCTCCAGGGGTGCTACAGCAGTGGTATCAGAGCAATCGTTCCTCGGACTTTTGTTTTTTTAATGTTTTAAAACCTCTGATGCCTTGAAGTCTGTGCTAGCACGTCAAAAAATTTTCCGAAAGTGGTCTTTAAGAAACTGCGGAGCTAGTAGAGTTTCGTGAGTTGGCATAATAAGGGTTTTGAAAATTCTCACTTGGAAATTTTCATTTACGATTTTAAATTTTAGCGACAACTTTAAATTCATTCACGAGTCTTGTTCCTATCCTTGGTGTCATCCCTTAAATCCGACTCGTTGCCTTTAGTAGTATATGAAATCCCTTGTGACTGGTTTGTTTTATGGCAGTGACAGTTGTGCCACGAGCTAAAAAGCCATGTTGTCACCTTGATTCTATTCTTGTGTTATGTCCTGCTTGAGTATCTTGACCATTGTGTTGTCTTGAGTACCCGAATGACCACAGAAGAATTTCTTGTGCTTCTGTTAAATCCAAACCTATTTGATACTGAGGTCATTGTTTCATCGAGTATTTTCCCACTTAGCTCTCTCACAGTACACGGGCTGCGACATATGATAAGAGTGGCAGTAAATTAAAACTACAGATTTTGAGCTCTGAAAACTTGGCATACTGAGGATTATGGATGTGAAAACGTCCTGTTTTGGATTGTTGATGATATGGAGGAAAAACTTGTGCATGTGCTATGGATGATTGATATTGTTTATGCTATGAGATTTCATGTAGGGCCAGAGCATGTTATTTGAGCCGCAGGGTATGAGATTTGTTGTACATGAGCATGGTATCTGGATTGTGTTTACGGACCCTCCTTGCTGAGATAGTGAGTTGGAGATGAGATCCCTGAGCTTGAGATTGTGGATCCCGTAGTGGTAGATCTTGTAAAGAAAGTTCGTGATTGATAAGAGATGCTATTGTTGGTGGAACCCAAGGTGGTTTCCCAGATCTTATTGGAGTTAGGTGACTCCGTTGTTTGCTTAGTCTTTGAGACAGAGTTTGTATTTGTCGTACGTGCTTGGTTGTTTTCTCGTGGTTGAGGTTAATACCCCACATCTTTATTTATGGATTTGAGCCAAGAGATTTATTTATTCATTTCTTATTGGTTGCATGTATGTGAAGTTTGGAAAATTAAAGGGAAAGCATGAAAAGATTTTTACCTTTTCATATTTGATTTTCGTCCACTCACGTTAATATCCCACATCTTTAATTATGGATTTGAGCCAAGAGATTTATTTTATGATTTATTTATTCATTTCTTATTGGTTGCATGCATGTGATGTTTGGAAAATCAAAGGGAAAGCATGAAAAGATTTTTACCTTTTCATATTTGATTTTCGTCCACTCACGCTAATATTGTTTTTAAATGTTTTCCCCTGGGCCCTTCGTTTTCAAATGCCCAGTGTTGCAGGGTTCCTGAAAGGAGGTCTCGCGTACCGAAGTTGAGGCATAGCTAATTAATCCGCTGTTGCTCATTTAGTGTTTTAGGTATAACTTCCATGTAGACTGCTCTGATTACCCCAACCATGATAGTGGAATGAGATAGTAAAGCGTAGTTGTGACTTGGGGAGCCGGATGGCACCAGGAGTTGGGGGTGAGTTTTAAGTGATTCATGAAAGTGCCAAGTTGGTTTGTAGGAAGGGTTATCCATTTCAAGGGAGTTTCGGTAAGAAGTTCCCTTGAGGTGGTCCCCGCAGGATTTACTTCGGGTTAAAGGTGTTTTAACCCGGGGTGGGTCGTGACAGATAAGTATATGAGTATGTCGAGTCTTGCTTGCTACCCCTTGTTATTTACAATTTTGTTACATGTTCTTGATGGTTTTTTGGTATTGTTTATGTGTGTGGATGATGATCACATGCGTATATGTTAGTTTTACGATTAATTTTCGGTATTTAGATTTTTATAAAAATCTTTAAACCCCCTTAAATTCGTGTAAATTGTAAATGTGTAATTATGTTTGTTGTGTAAAACGTCACCAACTCTTATTGCAGGAACACCATTAAGTCCCCGGATTGACCGAACCTTAGTTATCAATGCTATAAATGACAACAAAGGGTTCTAAATTGGTTTTCTCGTGTTTTCGTTATTGTACCCTGATTTCGGACCCACGCCACTCACCCCTACAACAGGTTGTTTGCAGATACTGTGTACTGTGACGAGATAGATAGAGAGAGCTGTGTGTGGAGCCTCATTTCCTACTCGATGTTTGGTTTAAGTTGTACTCACTTTTCCTATTTTACCCTTCGGGTCATTTACCAGAGTATTTAACATAAACAGTAAAGGTGTCTTCTTGATTTATAAACCATGTTGTATGTTTTTATTGTTGTCGCTAAAGTTTTTAATTGAACTTTTAATTTGTCCACCTTCCCCGAAATTGGAAAAACTATGATGAATGTTTTAAGAAACTATTGTGGTGCGACTCGAGTTTAAAGTTTAATTTTATTTTAATTACTAAATAGCCTACGACTTTGGGTTAGTAAGTTGTCGGCACGTCCTTCGAACATACTGGCTTCTTATTGGCTTAAAATCATGGCCACTATAGCTCCCCTCCCGGGCCGCTACAGCAGTGGTATCAGAGCATTCGTTCCTTGGACTTTTTTAAAAAAAAATGTTTTTAAAACCTCTGATGCCTTAAAGTCTGTGCTAGCACGTCAAAATTTTTTCCGGAAGTGGTCTTTAAGAAATTTCGAAGCTAGTAGAGCTTTGTGAGTTGGCATAAAAAGGGTTTTGAAAATTCTCGCTTGGGAATTTTTATTTTTGATTTCAAATTTTAGCGACAACTTTAAAGTCATTCAAGAGTCGTGTCCCTATCCTTGGTGTCATTTCTTAAATCCGACTCGTTACCTTCTAGTAGTATATGAAATCCCTTTATGACTCTGGTTTGCGTTATGGCAGTGACTGTTACGCCTTGAGATAAAAAGCTTTGTTGTCCCCTTGATTTTATTCTTGTGATATGTCCTGCGTGAGTATCTTGACCATTGTTTTGTCTTGAGCACCTAGATGACTACAGAAGAATTTCTTGTGCTTCTGTTAAATCCAAACTCACTTGATAATGAGGTCATTGTTTCCTTGTGTATTTTCCCACTTAGCTCTCTCACAGTACACGGGCCACGACATATGATAAGAGTGGCAATAAATTGAGTCTATAGATTTTGAGCTCTGAAAATCTGGCATACTTGAGGACTGAATGTGAAAACGTCCTGTTTTGGATTGTTAATGATATGGAGGAAAAACTTGTGCATGTGTTATGAATGTTGGATATTGTTTATGCTATGAAATTACATGTGGGGCCAGAGCATGTTATTTGAGCCGTAAGGTATGAGATTTTTTGTGCATGAGCATGGTATCTGGATTGTGTTTATGGACCCTCCTTTTGAGATAGTGAGATGGAGATGAGGTCTTTGAGTTTGAGATCGAGGATCCCATAGTGGTAGATTCTTGAGTTTGAGATTGAAATTGAGGATCCCGTAGTGATAGATCCTTGAGTTTGAGATAGAGATTGAGGATCCCATAGTGGTAGATCCTTGAGTTTGAAAAGAGATTGTGGATCCCGTAGTGGTAGATCAGGCAAAGAAAGTTTGTAATTGAAAAGAGATTTTAATATTGATGGAGCCCAAGGTGGTTTCATAGATTTTATTAGAGTTAGATGACTCCAATGTTTGTGCCTAGTTATTGAGACAGAGTTTGCATTTGTCGTATGTGCTTGGTTGAGTATTAGCATGAATTACGATGAAACAGTGGTGTATCCCCTAGTGTGGGAAGTTGTAATATAGCGTTAAGGTGATTTGCATCAACCTCCACAATGTGAAAGAGACCATCAAGGAAGTGGATTGAGCGATGAGTATTGTATCCTTCCTAGCGTGTTATAAGAGCATGGTGTCGACGCTTGTGGTTACTCAGACGCATGGTGAAGCTTTGACATTGGTAAATGTGTATCGACCCTTTGGGATCCCGAATTAAGATTATGTGATATGAGCATGATAGTATGTATATGAGAGGTCTTACCCACGACTTTGTATGTTGATGGGGTAAGAGTGGTCTCAAGATGTTACAAGTGAGGAATAGGCAACTTAAGACCTGTAATTCATTCCCGTTTTCTTAGGAGTGCTTTGCGACTTGGTTTTGTACTTGTTCACGTGCTCTTGTGACTTTGTGTTTCGTTGAGACATCAGTTTGTAAACGATTTTCCATGGCTGAGGAAATTTATTAGAGCAATGTGGATAGTTAAGAATCGGTTTTGACCAAATAAGGTGTCAGAAATGTTATACGACCGAATTGTCGAAGATTGGCAAGACGAACTCGAGTTTGTGCGTCATTTTGATTATTTACATTTAGAGTTTGCAACTTTATCAATTGTCCATCGGTGTAATTGGACATGATGTTTTCTGCTTGAACTCTATGCATGGAATGCCTGAAGTGAGTAAAAGTGTAAAGCGTTGTTTGTTGACCAAGTGGTAGCTTCATAATTTGAACAGACAGTCTGAGACAGGGAAGGAAATGTACCTAAGAATATTCGGTATATACCATAAATTTTGGTGGTAGCCAATCGATTTGTAGCCGAGGTAGTGGGTACCAATTTTCCCTGCAACAGTCATGCAGTTAAGCTTGACCGATGTTCATTATCGAAATCTTGGTCAGGTTCAAGTTTCTGAAATTCGGTGCAAATGGGAACTTCACTTCGGTGTAAATTGATAGCGGGCCAATGAAAAGTGAAATTTAAAGCAGATAAGAAAGATTGTGGCCAGATGACATATCAGTGAGTCTCAGTTTAACCAAGTGTTGGACTTCGAGATGGAAATTACCCTTAAGTTATTCATTTCTTCAACAGGTGACTAAGGGTGAGAAAGTACGTTTTTGAGGTTTATGGTTCCTATAAGACTGATTCATAGATAAAGCGTTGCTCAATTTGAGTTAGGAACGCTGTGATTCTATGATAAGGTACGATGACGAGGGAAACGTCCATTAAACAAGAGATCAGGTGAACGTTTTACAACGTTGATGGCACGAGTAGTATCCCTCTTGATAGGTGTGGAACCTAGAATTCTATCTTAAGGAAAGCATCGTACGAGGTGCAACCTTACAACTTCAGAGGCGAAGACGTACTGATCCTTTGAATAGGATGCGGTAGCTAAGACGTCTTCAGATCTTTTTGAACGTGTTATCAAGGCTGACTGTTATCTTTCTGATGGAGCCTGACGGACACACTAACATGGAACGACTCATCATCGTAGTGGCATCAAAATAGTGGATTAGCGAAAGCTTCTGTGAGTACATGTATCAATTGTCGATGATGTGGATACTAAATTCACGATACCGACTTTGAGAAAAGTCTATCGGAGACATCTTTACGAGTCATCTAAGAGTTGAAAGTATGGCAACATGATCGACCTAGCCAATCATTAGTGGTCCTTCGATGTTGAGACATTGTTCGTGGTTCATCGATCGTGCAAGCACGATGCTGTAAATGAAGATGTGATCTTGTGTATCATCACTTATCAGTTGGTATTTGTGCATCCCCTCCTACAGTGAAGCTTTGATAAAATCGTTTTAACGCAAAGACTTTGTGACGCTATACGTTAGCGGATGTGACAGCTTGTTATGAGCATATCTCATCATTGTGATCAAGACGAGAAGATGACAAGTTTGAGTTTGTTACTTGGCTATAGAACATGCAAGATTGACGATCGAATCGAATGTGACACTTCGATCGTGGCTTCAGCACTCGTTACACGAGGTAACGACAAGTCGAAATACTTGAGTGTTCATGCCTTGGCATCAGCATTTTTGTTCTGGTAACGAGCAGAGATTCGAGGTTTAGCGGAAAATTCAGTGATCTTGAAGAAAGTTAGACTCACGGTAAGCAAAGTTAATGGTGAACTAAAGCCACCAGAGTATCGGTTGTGACGTCGTCTCACGTGGACCAGCAGAGTTAAGTCATCATGATTCCTGAAGGAACAAAGAATGACAGATAAATTGACCCTTGATCAGTGACCAATTTAGTATGTGAATGTCGAGAGTGAAATTTCTTTAAGGGGAGTAGAATGTGAGACCCCGCACGTTTTTACCGTGGTTAATGACGAGTTACTGAAGTTTAAGTCGCATTCGGTAACTTCGTGAGTGAACGACGTTCATTTTCAAGTTTTTCAAAGTTCTTCAAATTCCATATTCAAGGACTCGATGTCATAGTACGTGTCGACGCAAGTCTCCCGGTATTTTTAAAATATTTTTTGGAGCTTTCGTTTATTTTCTGTGAATTTCTGAAGTTTTTGGTAATTTTTAATTACCATTTCGGTAACTAAGTTTTTACCATTTCAGATTTACTTTTTACCTTCTTTAAATCTGGACCATTGGATCTTTTCAAGATTGAATCTCAACCGTCCAAACCCTTATAAACAGGGAGAGAGTTTTGATTCGGCCAACTCTCTCTCCCTCCTTTCTCCCGAGCCGGTCACCCTCTCCCGCGACCACAACCGTCTGGCAGCCCCAGAATGATGCACCACCACCATTCGATTTGTCTTCCTCTCCTCTACAAAACCCCTCAAACTAACCCAGCAAATATCCGCTCTCAGTGGAGATCGAACGTCGAAAAGCTTCGTCTGTTTTCTGGCGAGAGCTCGCCATCCAAGCGGCAGAAAGGCATGTGAATGGTATGGTTCCCCTTTTCACTTCTCATTCAATTTCATGCCTTCAATATTTCGATTCGAGTCCTAATTCGATTAGCCCCAAATCTGTGTTTTCTGGGTTTTCCCTGCAACTCCTCCGGCGATCTGTGTTCTTGGTTATCTCGGCGTCCTCCCTCTCTTCTGGCGACGGCACGAGTACGTGGATGAGTTAGACGAGCTTGGTTGGTGAGAAGTGAAGTACAGAGTGACTTGGAGGAGATCCCGTGGAGGTATGGTGCTAGCTTGATGTAGATGGTGACCGGAGAAGCGTCTAGGAAGGTTTAGGGTGTTCTGTAAGACGAGCTGAAGACTGATGAGCTATTGGATTCTTGTTTAGAAACAGATCGAAGGTAAATCGAAAATCTGAATGCTACTGTGTTGTTGAATTGTTGATGTTGATCTGTGATTAATTGTTGTTGATTTCGTTGTTTCATGTTGAGAACTTGGTGATCGAGAAACGAGGAAACTACTACGAAATTCCGGCAAGTTGACCGGAATCCGATGACTGCTCCAGTAATGCAGTGAATCCGGCAGAAATGCCAAGGAGATAGTCTTCAACTCCTTTTCAAAGTGTATTGTTTCCGTTTAATCGAGTAAATGGCCGTAAATCGGAAAAATTACGTTTACGGAAACTTACTAAAAACGGAAACTAACCATAATTGAGACCTTTTCCATTTTAGGAAACTTTCTATTTTTGGAAACCTACTACTTTTGGGAAACTTTCCATTTTGGAAAAGTTCCATTTTGGAAAAACGGTTTAGTAAAGAATTGAAGTTCGATGATGTTTGTTTAAAGTGTTAAATTGTTATCGGAAAATGATAACTGGAATTCTGGAAATGTCAAGTTGACCATTTTAAGTAAAATTGGTGAATCACATAAATCGATGTATCGACTCTTAGAAAATAAATTAGTTAGTGTGACATGTTGGGTGTCCATAGTAATTCAGCGAATTATTATGTGACACCCTAACGTCAGATTAAAAATGGTTAAGGAAAGTTTGGAAGTTAAGTCAGACTTCCGATAAATGAGCAAAGAGTCGATAATCGGAAAAGAAAGTCAAAAAGGTTAAGAGTCATAATAGGAAATTGGTTGGTCAACTTAGTCAATGTGGTCATTCCTGGTCAAACTAGGAATATTGAGGTCAACATGACTGTTATTGTTTCTTCGATGCCAAGCTACTCTATTCTGTAATGATTCATTAGACGAGGTAGCTTACGCGGTGACCTTGGTTTATCCGAGGTGATTCCTAGAAACTTCGAGCTTACGTAAGGAACGACAATTTCAGGTAGGGAAGCTAAACCCCATTTGTTAGTGGTTTTGCCTATATATGAAAGTGCATGGTTTTCGTATGCTCATGGTCGATGCCTCGGGAAAGTTTTTTTTATATTATGTGATAAATGATTTATGATTGAGCCAAGAAAACCCGAGGCCAGACATAAATGATTTTTATGTGATGACTCGGATCGAAAAATAGTACCGTTGTCTTGATTTTCGGTGCTTGGCCAGAGAGTGGCAGGACCTAGTATATAGTACTCTCACGGTGTTGATGACCGTGAACCTCTTGAGGGGCAATATCTTGTTTATTTTATTTTTCTGCTTACGCTTGTCTCGTTCAAAGTTAAGCGAGCCGTAAGTGCGGTGTATACTACAAGTGATGTGTTGGGCATTAGCTGTAAATGGACACTCTCGCTACTATTCGTCTTCGGACGCATAGGTAGCTGGCCCCGGTTTGCTGTATAGAAAAACCCGAGATTCGGCCGCTTAGATCCGTGAATCCCTACAGACTCTATAAGTACTTTGAGCGCTCTAGCCCCTATTTTAGCATACTGCAATGTTTTTCCCGAAAGATATAAAATGATGATTTTATGTGCTAATGGTTTTATTCAGAGCTCAAATCTATACGTATATATATATGGCTTAATAGTTTTCAAACCTATCATTGGTGGGCCTATATGTGAGCATGCAAGGACGACGCTCACCCCTACATTAGGTTGTTTGTAGGTACTGTGTACTGAGACGGGATAGATAGAGAGAGCTGTGTGTGTGGAGCCTCATTTCCTACTCAATGTTTGGTCCAAGTTGTACTCACTTTTCCTGTTTTATCTTTCGGGTCATTTACCATAGTATTTAACATAAACCGTAAAGGTGTCTTCCTGATTTATTAACCTTGTTGTATGTTTTTATTGTTGTTGCTAAAGTTTTTAATTGACCCTTTAATTTGTCCACCTTCCACGAAATTGGAAAAACTCTGATGAATGTTTTAAGAAACAATTGTGGTGCCACTCGAGTTTAAAGTTTAATTTTATTTTACTTACTAAAAAGCCTACGACTTTAGGTAATAAGTTGTCGGCATCTCCGTCGGACGTGTTGGCTTCTTTTTGGTTTAAAATCGTGGTCACTGTAGCTCCCCCTCCCGGGCCTCTACAGAGGTCTTGGTGGCTAGTTTTCAAATAAGGTATATTTTGATTGATAAAGTGCGGGAGGTACAGTATAATGATCATTCCATAGTGCAGTTGATTGAGCTGACATTTAATGAGACAACGGTCGATTTCTCAGTAATGAAGGATGGGATACTGATGTTTAAGAATAGATTTTGTGTTCTAAAGAGGAATGAAGAACTTAAGCATAAGATTATGGAGGAAGCTCATTGTTCGGCTTATGCAGCATATCCTGGTAGTACAAAAATGTATAGGACCTTAAAGGATCAATATTATTGGTGGCCGAACATGAAGAGAGAAATTACAACTTTTGTGAGTTGATGTTTGATTTGCCAGCAAGTTAAGATTGAGAGGCAGAAGCCTGCAGGTCTACTTCAGTCTTTGCCTATTCCTGTGTGGAAGTGGGATGATATTGCCATGGACTTTGTCTTCAGCTTACCACATACTCGTGATGGTCATAATGGTATTTGGGTGATCGTCGATCGATTAACCAAATCCGCAAACATTTTGCCAGTAAACAAGAAGTATGTCTTGGAAAGATTGGCAGAATTGTATGTGAATGAGATTGTGAGACTTCATGGGGTTCCTAAGACTATTGTTTCAGATTAGGATCCTAGATTTGCCTCCATGTTTTTGATAGCCTTACAGGTAGCTTTGGGTACTAGATTGCAATTCAACACAGTCTTTCATCCTCAAACTGACAGCCAGTCCGAGAGGACTATTCAGACCTTGGAAGATCTGTTGAGGTCTTGTGCTATGCAGTTTACAGGAAGTTGGGACAAGAACTTGGCATTGATGGAGTTTTCTTACAACAATAACTATCATTCTAGCATTGGTAAGTCTCATTTTGAGGGACTTTACGGGCGATAGTGTCGTACGCCTTTGTGTTAAAATGAAGTAGGTGAAAAAGAGTTGTGTGGTCCTAATTGAGAAGATCAAAGTTGTTAGGGACAAGCTCAAGATAGTTCAAAGTAGGCAAAAGAGCTATGTAGATAATCGAAGAAGAGATCTTGAGTTTCAAGTGAGCGATTAGCTATTCTTGAAACTATCCCCTTGGAAGGGTGTAGTACGTTTTGGCAAGCGGGGAAAACTTAGCACGAAATAGATCGGCCCATATGAGATTATTGAGCGGGTTGGCTCACTCGTTTACCGGTTGGATGTACCCTTCGATTTGGCGAAGATATATATTATCTTCCATGTGTCCATGCTTCGCATGAGTCACGAGGTAGAGGAAGCGACTTGGGAACCCGATGCATGGATGAGGTAGCAATATCTCTTTGCTTGACAGGTATGTAATTTTGAGGATGAAATTTTTATATGGGGTAGAATCGTCACATCTCGGTCCTAGAATAAATTTACGGTCGAATACTTTTTGGTTACTTTAATCTTTAACCGTTTGAAGTAACTGTTTTATCGTAAAAGGTCATAAAGTTGATTTTTTCCTAGAATCGTTATTTCGAAAAACTTCCTTCAGGAAAGTTGTAGAGGACATTAATACAAATCTGTAGACATGCTATGCGTCTTAATCGGAGTTTGTATGAGGAAGTTATGGTCTAAAATGAAAAGTTACTGTTTCAGGAAAGTCTATAAAAAGATAAACTTACCGAAAGTAGAAAGTAGAAATCATAAATTACTCAAAATTTTCTCTCTCCTCCTTCCCGATCGAAAACTGCTGCCTCGCCTTCCAACCGCCACTGCGCCACCATCGCTCCACCTCAGGCCGCCACACTGGTCCCAAAAGAACGGTCTTTGAGTCTACTTTATTTCTAGGTAAGCTTTATGACTTATCTCGCTGTATTTTGAGTGAATTGTCGAGTTGTTTGCCGAGTGTACAGTAGGAGATCTAGATCGAATTTCCACCAATTGATGAGTTCTATATATAGATAGGATGAGTTTTAGGAGTACTATTCACCCCTAAAGTTTGGTAGATTGATTTGGAGTGTAGAGGGAGAATCGAAAATTAGAAGTTTTTATATTTAAAAATTTAGGATTTTTACATTTTTGTTCGATTGACCTAGTTAGGCTAGGACTTGACCTTCGAGTTGAACTAGAAAGTTGTTCGGAACAAACTGTGAAAATTTAGAATCGATTGGTGGTGGCTGGAGCTTGGCCGGATTTTCCTGTTAGAGGCCGCCGTCGTCGGTGGAGCTGCCACCTTTTAGGCAGTTTTTATTGCCCATTCAATCCTATAAAATAAGAGAGGTGTTTTAGAGTGAAGTTTATATTTTTTTTGAGGAGTTTTGAGATTTTTCGTGAGTTATTACTTGTGCGGAGGCAAATTAATTAATTGGACTTCGGTTTGGATTTCTTAAACGTGTTTGGAAGTGGTTGTGTATAATTACAAGGTTGCCACTTAGTTGGAAATTCCATAAATACGTTTGACTGTTTTATATAATTACAAGGGTGCCATTGAGGCTGAAATTTCAGAAATGCCCTTGGTAGATTTATATAATTACAAGCCTACCATAGAGGTTAAAAAGACCATACTGCCCCTGACTAGCTTATCTATTTACAGAAGCTGCCATTCAGACTGATTTTACAATATTACCCCTGACAGTATTAGGTATTTACAAGAGTGCCATTAGGAATAAATTGACCATATTACCCCTAGAGGATTTGTTATTTACGTGGATGCTTTTATGTTATATTTTTATGTGTGAGTGTTGTGTTTGATTATGGTGGAATGTGCGGGATAATCCCGATGGTTAGTGGGTCGATGAATACCTCAACGGAGGGGCTAAAATCCGGGTATGCTTTGGGCGTTTGCAATCCATTGTTAAATCGATCGATAAGTAGTAAAGCGGATTTTCCCGGTTAGGACGTTAACTAAAATAAGAGCTACGTGTGGCTTGATCCAGAGGACAGGGTACGTAGGCAGCCTAACCGGGATTCGGGTGCAGTCACAAATATTATCAGAACCCTAGGCCCTTTAAAGTGAATGGTTTGAGATCCAAATGCGGAAATCGGGATAACCTCCGGTTGTGAGGTCTATTCCGGTATCGTTTGGATTGTCAAAAAAAGTTTGGGAATAAGGGTTATCCTTTCACAAGGGGGAATAAGGTAAACTTAGGCCGGGGCGTGACAACTGGTATCAGAGCCTAGATTCAAATCTCGGACGAAAGGTTTGGGTAATCAGAATCCTTGGAAATGTTTAAATGTGTATTTATTTTGCAGGTGTAACAAGTCGTTATACTTGTTAGTACGTGTGGTGGCAAGGGTTGCCACCTGGGGATTGAAGTTAGTAAAGTTAAATGTAATTATAAAGTTTCCGACATCAATTGCAATTAGATGTCGATATAGACTTTTCGTTGGATCGAAAAGTCGAGAGGTTCGTAAGTTTAGTAACGAGCGAAATTTGGAAAAGTAAATTCGAATTTCAGTATTTGAGGCAAATAGACTTAAAAGTGCGTCTAATATTATTCAAATTTATAAATCGATAATTTCCGAGCTTATTAGGGTTCGATCCTTGTCGATTAGTCAAAAGGCTTTGGTCAACTTCTTGGTCAACCCTAAAGGCAATCATTGACTTTTCCTAGTCAAACTAGAAAAATTGAACTGTTAGACGTTTCGTGTCTTACATTGGATAGTCGTTTCATGTCCTACATTGGATTGATGGGTTAAAAGAGTATGTATGACCACTTTTGGCAACACATTAGTGTTGCGTAATTATATTTGAGGAGGATCAGGGATGATCCGGTGATCGAGATGGTGGATGAGGTCAAGAGAAACAGTTGAAGTAAGGTATCATAGTGGCACAGCGGACGCGTGGTGACCCATAAAGCTCAAGGAGGAATATTTTACGACGGTCAGAGAACCGCTTTCGGGCAAGAAAGATGTCACAGAATGTGAGGACGGTTAGAGTACCGTACCTGGAGCAGGAGATACAAGGCTAGTATGATGAATGGACCTTTGATTTGTTTTAAAGAAAGACATGCCATGGTTTAATAATTAAATGGTTTTAAAATGTTCCCTGAACGAATGATTTTTTTTCGGGTTTCTGTACATTTTCGATTCCTTTTGGTTTTACGAGCACCCTAGTGGAGGATTTTTATTCGTTTATTTCCATTTGATTTATGGATTTCAGCTCGCTTGTTTTCACTTTGATTTTGAATAGTTTTTTATGGGAGAGTCCCGTCGTACAGACGGGAATCGAACCCGATGTTTTACTGGGATTTGATTGTTTGGCTTATTACCGGGATTTGAAGTATTTTTGGCATTTGCCTGGATTTTATAGATAGGCTTCGGGCCTGGATATTAAATGGGCTTCGGGCCTGGATTTATGAAAATATCGGGAATTTGTTTTTAATTTCACCATAGAGGGTCGTTGGATGTTTATAGCTAGCGGGCGACGCTCCTCTTTCGGCGGAGTAGAAGCGCGACTACCTGGCGCCCCTCGTTCGGCGGAGTGGAAGCGCAGGATATGTGTTCTTGCAGGGAATGGATGGTACTCGGGATTTGCATTCTCACAGGACAATGGATGAGACGCCAGAGCTCTTAGCTCCGACCCTAGCTTATGGGGCTCATTGTCATGAAGGGTCGTTAGATGTGTTGTTTGTTATTAGCTAGCAAGCGCGCTCCTCGTTCGGCAGAGTGGAAGCGCGCCACTCGTTGTGCTCCTCTTCCATTGGGGTAGATGGTAGTGTTAGCATGGGATTGCGTCCTCACTGAGAGGTACGCTAGAGCTCTTAGCTCTAACATTGTTATGTGTGATCGATCATTTGCGAATTGTTTTTCCCAATTTGATTTTATACGGCTGCATGCCATGATTTGATTTTATACGGCTGCAGGCCATGAGTTGTTATATATTTAGTCGCTAGCCATGAATTGATTTATGTTAGGCCGTAGGCTGGAAATTTTTTTGTTTTTGGCATACGACCTGGATTGTTTTCGGAAAAATGAAAATGAAATCTGAAATTGTGATTTTGAACCATTATTATTGGCATTGATTTTTGATCCACTCACTCTAAAACTTTCCACGTCTGAGAAGTGTTAGCCATAGCTTGGGAGGCTGACGAGTCCGCACTAGTTCCTAATAGAATATAAAACTTACGAGTGATGTACTCTAGAATTCTATGGGAATAGTTGGAGATGGTTCAGGTTACTCGTGATCTCTTGGATGAGTGGTGGTTGAATTTTGGTAAAAGAGATCGAGGTATCTCTTCGAGGGAAATCCCACTCATGAGGAAGGAGATTTTGGGTTGACAATTAGTAAATAGGTATGGACGTGACACTTGAGATATGTTGAGCTAAACTTTTGCCCTTTAGTCAAGACTTGAGCACACATAAGTTAGTGTGCGAGTTTGTTAGCTCTTATTGTTGTGAAATGCCCTACTATAGACTCTTTTTCGAGAGAGTGGAGTAAGATGAAGAAATTCATTGTGACCGAGTATGTGAAGATGACATCCATATTGGCGCGAAGTCGCTTAGTGGATTCATCAGCTCGAGTGAGCAGTTTCGAGATCGCATTGTGGTGTGCGAGTTCGTTCGAGTCCCGTTATCAGAAGTTAGAGTACAAGGAACGAGAAATGAGAGTTTTGATTGAAGGACGCATGGGATAATACGTCCTTAACCTCAAGGCCTAGTGAAGGAAATGCACGTTTCTTTTGTCTCGGAATGTTCGAGACGTGTGACTTTCCCTTACGGTGATGGACAGTAGCATTTCCGTCCTTCCATGCGGAGGACGTTGGCGTGAAGGGTCAAGTGTGGCAGTTGTGTTAGTAGAACATACGTGTCGACTACGAGTTAGTCTATGTTATGTCTTGGAAAGCTAAGAAATTGTCATTTTGGGAATTAACTCGAGAAGAGCTAAGAGGCAAGCCTTGTCGAGTCGATCTAAGATGAGGGTATCGTGCTCAAAGTGTTTTAAAGTGAGCGTAGTATTGTATCTCGTATTGCAATTACGAGAAGACTTTGGTTTCTAAAGGAATTGGTACATAGAGCTTGTAACTCTTGTTTGCTTGAAGTTTCGTCCTGTGGAACTTGACGATATTCCTTGACGGTTAGTTTTACGTCTCGCAGTGGAAATTTTGAGGACAAAATTTTTTATAAGGGGGGTAGATTGTAACACCCCGTCCCGAAATTTACCTTTTTATCGGGTTTAGGCGGGTTACAGAGGATTGTAGCCACGCTGTTAGTCTTTCCTGAATTTCTATTCGAGTTTAATATCGAGATATTCTAGATTCTGGGGGAAGATAGAATTAATATCCCGATGTGGTAGATTATGTTAATACGAGTCCACCGGTATGTCTGAAATATTTTTTGAAGCTACGAACTGTTTAATATGCATTTATTTAGTTTACGGAAGTAATAAAAGTTATTTACATTACCGTAAAAAGATGACTTGCGATACGTCGAGAATTTGGAGAAACTTCCTTCGGGGAAGTTGTAGAGGACGTTAATACGAACCCGTAGACATGTCGTGCATTTTAATCGGAGTTCGTATGAAGAAGTTATGACCTAAGAACTAAAGTTACTATTCATAGTAAATGGCTATAAATGGGGTTTTACCGGGGTGAAAATCAGATTCCCCCTCTCTCTCTCTCTCTTTCTCGTCTATTCGATTTTCTCTCTCCTCTTTTACAGGAGCTTGCGCGCTAGAGCTCCGCCGTCAGGCCACTAGAGGCCGTCGTTCTGATCTCGTTTGGTTCACCTCTGCCCCTAGATCATTTCTGGGTAGGCCATGCAGCGTAACTCGCCGCCGTGAGGGAGCAGCGTCGAGGAGAAGGGCGGGTTGCACAGTGAGGAGGCTCGCCGGAGTTCTCCCTCCTCAGGCCACCATTTCGAGCTATCTGTGGGACCCCGCACGTTTTAACCGTGGTTAATGGTGAGTTACTGAGGTTTAAGTCGCATTCGGTAACTTCGCGAGTTAATTACCACGTTCTTTTCGAGTTTTTCAAAGTTCTTCGAATGCCTGATTTAAATGACTCGATGTCATAGTACGTGTCGACACGAGTCTCCCGGTATTTTCGGATTATTTTTCGGAGCTTCGGTTTATTTTCTACGGATTTTCAAAGTTTCCGGTAACTTTTAAATTATTGATCCGGTAAATCAGTTTTACCATTTACCCTTTTACTTTTCACCTTCTTTTAATCTGGACCGTCTGATCTTTCCAAGATCTGATCTCGGCCGTTGGTTTCCCTATAAATAGGGAGAGAGTTTTGACTCGGTCAAAACTCTCCCCTTTCTCCTTTCTCTCTCTCCCTCTCGACACTCTCCCTCCTCTCACCCGAGTTCTCTACATCTCCGGCGACCACCGCCGTCCGGCCACCAATGGCTGGCGGACCACCTTCATATTGCTCCTCTCTTCCTCCTCTACCCATCCATACCCTCGGCTCACCGAGGCAACCACCGTGCTAGGAGATCTAGCGCCCCTGCACTCGGCGGTCAACGCCGGATTTCCGGCGATCCAAGCGGCGCTAGGGCGCGTGGGAGGTATATTCTTGTTCCTCTTCACTCCTTCTTCCTCTTGCTGTCCTTGATCCTTTGAATCAACCTCTAATTCGATTTCCCCTATTTTTCTGTTCACTCTCTGTTTTCTGGGATTTCTGGGGTTCGGTTCCTCCACCGGCGGTGAGTGCTCTTCGGGCTTCTGAAGCTGAGGAGCACGAGGAGAAATGAGCAGAAGAAGAAAAGGAGGAAGAATGGCAGAGGCAGTGTCCGAGTTGGACGAGCAGTAGGTGAGACAGATCTCCTGGTTTTTCTTGAAAGCTACTGTGTTGATCTGTGTTTGATTGTTACTGTGTTGTGGTGTTGCTGAGGTTTTGGAGTAAAGAGGAGAGGAGAAGGATGGATGAGGACTGTGGAAGTTACTGTGACACTGCTGGGTGCAGAGGTCACCCTCGGCAGAGAGATAGAGGAGAGAGGAGGTAAGGAACTCACTCTTGGTTTTGGTATTGGTTTTGAGCTACTGTGATTTTGTTGGAATTGTTGCTGATGTGTTGTTGTTGGATGTTTGACTGCATGTTGTCGTAACTTGGAGGCGAAGAAACGAGGGAAACTATGGTGAATTTCCGGCAAGTTGCCGGAATCCGGTAACGATTCCGGAGATGCAGTTAAACCGGCTGAAATGCCGAGAGGTAGTTTTCGACTCCTGTTTAAAGTGTGTTGTTTCCGTTTAGTCGGTAAAGTGTCGTAAATTGGAATTTACGTAAGGAAACGTATAAAAACGGAAACTAACAGTATTTTGGGAAACCTTCTAAGTTTGGAAACCTGCTAATTTGAGAAACTTTCCATTTGGGGAAAGTTTCCATTAAAGGAAAGTTTTCATTAAGGGAAAGTTACATTTTCAGAAAAATGGTTAAGTAAAGATTTGAAGTTCACCGAAGTTTAACACAGCTTGGTTAAATTGGTAAAGTGTTAAATTGTTATCGAAAAATGATAACCGGAATTTCTGGAAAATGTTAAGTTGACCATGTTAAGTAAAGTTGGTGTTTCATGTAAATCGGTAAATCGACTCTCGGTAAATAAATTGGTTAGTGTGACACGTTGGGTGTCCATAGTAATTCAACGAATTATTATGCAACGCCCTAACGTCAAGTTAAAGTGGTTAAAGAGAAGTTCGGAAACTAAGTCGGACTTCCGGTAATCGAGTAAAGAGTCGATAACAGGAAAAGAAAGTCAAAAAGGTTAAAGTGCCATAAAAGGAAATTGGTTGGTCAACTTAGTCAATGCGGTCATTCCTGGTCAAACTAGGAATGTTGTGGTCAACTGAACTGCTATTACATCTTGGTTGCTAAGCTACTTTAACTATGCAGTGATTATTGGACGAGGTAGCTTACGCGGTGACCCCGGTTCACCGAGACAGTTCCTGGAATCTTGGAGCTACGTATGGAACAGCAATTCCAGGAAGGGAACCTTAACCCCCTTTGGTAGTGGTTTTATATATGTATAAGAAAGTGCATGATTTTGTGTATGCTCATGGTCGATGCCTCGGGAAAGTTTTCTTTATATTAAATGATAAATGATTTATGATTGGGCCAAGAAAACCCGAGGCTAGACGTAAAGGATTTTTGTACGTCAATGTGAGATGTGTGGAACACCGTTGTCCTGATTTCCGGTGTGTGACCTGAGAGTGACGGGACCTAGTATCTAGCACTCCCACGGTGTCGAGACCGTGAACCTCCGGGGGGGCGATGCCCTGTTTATTTTAAATATCCCGCTTACGCTCGTCTCGTACAGAGTTAAGCGAGACGTAAGTGCGATGCGCTGTTTGGGCATTTAGCTGGAAATGGACACTCTCGCTACTATGTGTTTTCAAGCGCATAGGTAGTTGGTCCCGGTTTGCTGTGAAGACAAACCCGGGATTCGGTCATGGACATACGAGAGTCCTGCAGGCTGTACTTGTACATTGAGCGCTCTGGGCCCCTATGATTTTAGCATACTGCATGTTTTCCTAAAGGATATAAAATGATGGTTTTTGTGTGCCAAGGATTTCATAAATGGTTTTATTACGAGCTCAAATCTATATGTATATATACGGTTTTTGGTTTTCAAACCTATCATTGGTGGGCCTACGTGAGCACGCGAGGACGACGCTCACCCCTACAACAGATTGTTTGCAGGTACTGTGACGGGAAAGATAGAGAGAGCTATGTGTGGAGCTTCATTCCTTCCTCGATGTTCGGTCCAAGTGTACTCCCTATTCCGGTTCTTCCCTTTGAGTCATTTACCAGAGCCTTTTTCATAAACAGTAAAGGTGTCATCCCGATTTGTTAACCCTGTTGTAGTATTTTTATTGTTGTCGCTAAAGTTTTTAAATTGTCCCCTTTATTTTACCACCTTCCGCGAAATTAGATAAACTCTGATGAATGTTTTAAGGATTTCATGTGGTGCCACTCAAAGTATTTAAAGTTTAAAATTTATTTTACTAACTAAAAAGCCTACGACTTTAGGTTAATAAGTTGTTGGCACGTCCTTCGGACGTGTTGGCTTCTTATTGGCTTAACTTCGTGGCTACTGTAGTTTACCCCCCAGGGGTGCTACATATCCAAGTATGGTTTTGATCCTCATGACGTGTATGACAATCCTCCATGAGCTTGAGGCTCGATTCAATGTGTAAAATGAATTTTAGATTGGAAATTTTAGGTTATTTTGCCCCAATTCGTCCTCTTCTTTTTCTTGAGAATTTGACATGTTTAGAGCTGAAATTAGTGTTGAACTAAAAAGATGTTTGGATTGTTGAGACGATCAAACTATGAAACTTTAGAAGGTTTCATAGTTGGCCGGACTCCGGTGGCCGGCCGCCACCAACGACGGCGCTGCCGGTTCTGGGTGGTTGAGTTGAAATCTCATAAATGCCCCTGGTGGTTTTGTATAATTACAAGGCTGCCACTTAGTTGGAAATTTCAGAAATGCCCTTGGTAGATTTATATAATTACATGGGTGCCATTGAGGCTGAAATTTCAGAAATGCCCTTGGTAGATTTATATATTTACAAGCCTACCATAGAGGTTAAAAAGACCATACTACCCCTGACTGGCTTGTCTATTTACCAAGGCTGTCATTAAGGCTGAAATTTCTAAAATACTCCTAGCAGCTTAGCATATTTACCAAGCTGCCATTCAGACTGATTTTACAATATTGCCCCTGATAGTACTAGGTATTTACAAGAGTGCCATTAGGAATAAATTGACCATATTACCCCTAGAGGATTTGTTATTTACGTGGATTCTTTTATGTTATACTTTTATGTGTGAGTGTTGTGTTTGATTATGATGGAATGTTCGGGATAATCCCGATGGTTAGTGGGTTTACGATGAATACCTCAGCAGAGGGGCTAAATTCTGGGTATGCTTTGGGCGTTTGCAATCCATTGTTAAATCAACCGATAAGTAGTAAAGGGGGATTTTCCCGGTTAGGACGTTAACTAAAATAAGAGCTACGTGTGGCTTGATCCATGAGGACAGGGTACGTAGGCAGCCTGACCGGGATTCGGGTACAGTCACAAATATTAGTAGAACCCTAGGTCCTTTAAAGTGAATGGTTTGAGATCCAAATGCGGAAATCAATATTAAAAATAGGAAAAGAGGTTCCACTATGACAATGAGCCTTCCAAGCTAGGGTCGGAGTCTTTTAAGGCTACTAATTGTCTCGCTCCACTTCCTTAAGTGGGGGACATTATGGCTAGCAAGCATTTATAATATATATATATATATATATAATGGTGAAGAAAAAACAAAACAAATTTGAAAAGTACTAAAGTAATCATTTAGAAAAAAAAAACATGTCATGTCAATCTCATTGGCTTAAAAATCAATATTAAAAAAAGGAAAAGAGGTTCCACTATGACAATGAGCCTTCTAGGCTAGGGTCGGAGCCTTTTAAGGCTACTAATTGCCCCGCTCCACTTCCTTAAGTGGGGGCGTTATGGCTAGCAAGCATTTATTATATATATGCTTGCTAGCCATAACGCCCCCACTTAAGGAAGTGGAGCGGGGCAATTAGTAGCCTTAAAAGGCTCCGACCCCTATATATATATATATATATATATATATATTATAAATGCTTGCTAGCCATAACGCCCCCCCACATATGGTGAAGAAAAAACAAAACAAATTTGAAAAGTCATAAAAGTCTCTTCGTAATAATAAAATCATGCAACAACTACGATTCCCCGATCGTCTTCAATATAATGGATATAAATCTGATAATTTCCCAATAAAATAAGAATAACTCAAATTCTAGCGGACATAATCAAGGAGCTTACGAGAGGGGAGAAACCCACCTTCTTAGCCCACCGGCTCAATATAATGAATAAATTCATGTTGCTTATATTTAATAAAAAAATGTTGGTGCATGCATGACATTAAAATAAAAGGTCCACTCACAGTGATTTGGTTTAAGCTCCCAAATGCTCAGAATACTCCTCGAGCATTGCTTCAAAATTTCCTCGAGACTATAAACATCAACACAGTTCAGTTAGACTAGACCCCGAGATAATTATCAACTCGACCCTTTTTCATAGTTTGACCACGGATGAACGACTGATCCCTTTTTGTCCACTTTTCAAAATTAATCTTCTTCTTGATTACTGATCCAACGTTTAGTTATTGACAACCAAACTTGGTACTTAATCTTCTTTTAATCAACTTATCCGGTGTCGAGTTATCGTATAATCATTCAGGGAATTAATATAGACGTCATACTCATATTTTAACTTAAGTTGGCATAATTATGAAACCCTTCGATATTTTGCAGGTAATATATTATTTTCTCAAATAATATCAATTAAAACTTCCCCAGTTGACCTTTTCCTTGATTTTGACCAAGATTTCTTAGTTGACCAAATTTTTATTTAAAGATCTGATTAGCTTAATTTAATATGTTGACCATGATTGACTTTTCTTTTTACAGGTAAACTTTCAAAAATGAAAAGTTTTCCAAAATAGAAACCTCATATTTCTAGTTTTTCTAAAGTTCCAATTTATTATTTAAAGAAAACTTTGTGACTCCAAAATTAACGAGGGAATCGATTCCTACCTCTTCGTATCTCTGCCGGAAAACTTGTTTGACCGGAACATTCACCAGGTTCTGGTGACTTGCCGGAAAATAGCCATAGTTTCCTTTCTTGCTTCAAATCTTGAGTTCTCGACTTGTAACATAATAACAATAAATCAGTTGCTAAACACAACAAAAACAACAACAACAATAACAACACAAAAGCTTCAAAACACATTCTCACCTTCAGTTTGCTCTCAGGTCAAGCTCAGTAGCTTCCTGGCCTCCTCCTTGCCAGACTCTCGACTTGCAGCAACTCCAAATTCTTGTTACATCTGCCTTAGTCGCCATCACTTCCTAAAACAACCCCCACCACCTCGGTGCCCCACAACCAAGCACACTAGACCTCTACGTTGGCCCAAACCCACGACACAGCCTCAAAACTCCTCCAAGGCTTCTAAAAACTTCGCCTCGGCTTCACTAGAGTTCAAAGATGCTCGCTGGAGCTCGCGAATGCCGTTGCAGACGAAAACCTGAAACCTAGAAAAAAAATATATATATAATTAGGGCATTTTGTATTAGAACTTGATTTAAGCATAAATGGACATAGAAAAGAGGAGAAGATGAGGGGAAATAAAACCCTACTACAGCTAGTCGTCGGAAAAATAGAGAGCACAGTCACGCTATCTCCCTTGAGAGTGGATCTATGTGCAAATTGACGGCTAGGTTAGGTAGAGAATGAAGAAGGGAACATTTTGATGGTGGTGCACCGTTATGGGGTAGAGGGACGACGGCTCTCCGTCGTGGTTGTGATCAGAGGCAACAAGAGAGAAGCAAAGAAGAGAGAGAGGTGGGGGAATGGTCTGACTCGAGTAACCCTCTCCCAACTTATTTATACAAAAATAGACGGCCCAGATCAAAAGGAAGAAAAGATCTACGACCCAAATAAAAAATGGTAGAAATTATTTAATGAAATGGTAAAAGTAGAAATTTAAATTGGTAATTAAAATTTCCATGAACTTTGAAAATCCGTAGAAAATAGCTTGATATTCCAAAAAAATTCCGGACACATCGGTGAACTTGTGTCAATGCGTACTTCGACATCAAGGCTTCAAAAGAGGAATTTAAGAATTCCAGAAAAACTCGAAAACTAACGTGAATGTTAACTAGCAAAGTTATTGAGCATGGTAAAGACCTTGAATAACCGTGATGAACTCAGTAAAAGGGTCAGTTTTAGGTACGAGGCGTTACACAAAGTGTTGTTTCTTTGGTCACAGTAGTAGGGTGTGAGATGAGGGGCTGCTGAGGGGTTTGGAAACGACTGTGTTGGTCTCCACGGCGATGGAGGTCGAATATCCAACTCTTGTTTTAGAATCGGTGTCAAAACCAGGTTGGGCTAAAGGCTAGAGCCTACTCTTAGGGTTTAGGCGACAATGTCAGTTCAAGAGAAGCTCCAAGTAAAGCAATGTCGACTCCACCGCCGCAACTAAGGTTTCAGGGAGAGAGGAAGCCCTGAGTTGTTTGGTAGGAAAAAGGCTTTGTTTGAATAGAGCCTTAACCTTGACTGAGATGGAGGTTGGGTCGATACAGCCGAAGAATGGTGTTGGGCTACCCAGTTTGAGTGGGCTAACAATTGCTCAGTTTGGGATTTGTGAGGCTGGGTCTAGTGGGCTGGTTTTGACTTCTTCAAGTGGGCTCTCTCATGGGCCTCAGTCTGGTGAGTTATCTGTTGGGCTCTCTATCTTCGGGGTGCCAAAATCTCATGATGATGATCAAATAGGTTTTGAGAAACGTTCATGTATGGAGGTTGGGATCTTGTCAGAGTACTCTGAGAAAGATCTAATGGATATTTCAATGGTTGTAGTTGGGAAGGTCCGTAAGAAGAGGGGTCATCCACAGGGCCACGGAACGAACCCAAACTTGTAGTAGTAATTGAGGGTTCACCCCAAAAGGGTGGATAGCCATGGAGTAGATCGTTGGTGGCTATTCAACGAAGATTTGTTTAACCATATGCGGTGGCGAAAAGATGGGCAGAAAGTGGGCTTTAGAGTCAATTTTTTGGTGGATCACAAGTTTTCTTTTGTGGTACATTGGATTAGGCTACTGGTTCAATTCATTTTTTCCCACTTCATTGGATTAGGCTTATCTTGGTTGGTTGGCTAGTCTGGTTTGATGCATCCTTGCCCTTTTTTCTGTTCTTTGATGCAATTGCTTTCCCGAAATGTATTCTAATGACGGTTTTAGGCGTCTAGGATTCAAAGAGTGACCACATTTTTGGACCAAGTTGGGTTTGGGTTGCTTTTTTGCTTTTATTGTTTTTGTTTTCGTAGTTTGCAGCTTCTTTAAGCTAGTGAATAAAACAACAACTTTGTTGTAATTGTGGGTAGTGAATAATATCATTTTAGATAATTGTTATAGTATAAGTTGGTTTGCTTTAACACGGGGTAATTGTTGTTTGAAATAGTGTTAGAGCTAGACTACTTTTTAAAAAAAAATTGCAACGAGCAATTGTTCATCATAAAAGCTCGTAATGAAATAAAATGGAAAAATTATACAAACAGTATACCAACTTTGCTCCACTCATAATTAAAGTGTCTGAATTTTGTTAAATAATACATTAGAACATAAACTAACAAGTTAGGCCTAATTTTCGTACATGCCGTTATAACACCGTTAAAAGTTACTGTTCATTTTTTTTCTTTCCTTTAAAGACGGTCAAAGGATTTCATTCATACGCCCATAGTGACTCAAACCCATGACTTCATCAATATATAGTGATTACGTGTATTTTTGTACACGTAACTACTACCTTAATCACTAGAATTTAGCTAATTCTTATGTCAATTACTATGTAATTAATCCAATTTTATTTATTTATTTATAGGTAATAAACTGAATTGCCGAAGACATGAGAAAATGAAGCAAAATGCGAGAATAATAGTGTTTCCGAGAAAATGACAAGTTTGTAAACATGGTTGATTGTGGTCAACCATAAAGAAAAATATTATCGAAGATTGAATTAAGTTAATTATGGTTTAAGTAATTAAACTCATGGTTAACTTGGTCTAGCACGTGCAGCATCAAACCCTCATCTCATTTTGTCTTCTCCTCTACTCAGCTCGCGACATGTGGCACCTTGGTCTCATTCACTCCCACCACCCACACCAAGACTTCGCACCTATCTAATTATACATTCATTCTCTCTTCTCAGGAGACACATCCGCACTCGAAGAAAAGAGAAGTCACATTTTGTTTTTCTTTAATTTAGTTGATTTCTCATTCAATCTTCTTTTAATATTTTGACTCATTGTAATTACCCACCACTAAACATTTAGTTTTGATCAGGCTTTGATGAGAACTAGAGCCAAACATTACTAAGGCTTGGTGCCTTAGTTTATCATTTTCTATTTGTTTTATTTTCTTTGCTAGGTGACTTTAGCTCTAATTAGTCTATGATTGTGGGTTAGCCATTAATTCCTGCGATTCGATAACTTGGGCAACTATATTTCCCTATCTTGACAACGATATGTTCGCTTGCGTGAATTGTATTCAAGTCAATAGTGGATGTGCTTGAGATCTCTCTCTTACAAATTCTCTAATTAACCTCTCTCATATAGCAACTATCCAAAATTATTTCTCCCTCATATACCAGCAAGTAGCAATCCACAAAACGGAGGTTAATTTGTAACCAAAATAATTTTTTTCTAGGTGTCAAATCTGTTAACCTATTTGATCGTTAACACCTTAATTAGAAAAAAAAGATTCTCTTTAAAAAAGGAAAAAAGTGTGGATTTGACACCGATTTGATACCTAGAAGAAAAAAGATCATCTTTAAAAGAAAGAAAGAAATCTTAGAAAAAAGAGATCTTAGAAAAAAAATTGAAGAGCAACTTTTAACGGTGTTATAACGGTATGTACAAAAATTAGGTCTAACTTGTTAGTTTATATACTAATGTATTATTTAACAAAATTCAGACATCTTAACTTAATTAATTATTAGTGGATTTATTGTTTTTGCAATTTTTCCAAATAAAATCGAATTTCAGAGTCAAAACACCTGGACTTTGGAAGGGAGACGAACGTGGCATGGAGAGGAGAGGGCGTCAAAGAAACAATTCTTCTTCTAGGGGCTCAAGATCAACCATCGCCAAATCCTGGAGCAGAGGTGGAACTAGCTCCGCCGCCGTTTCTGATGCTCCCTCCATAGTGGGCAGCTGCACTTTGATGTGCCCAGGTGCGAACCAATCTCCTAATCACATTGATTTGATTGCTCTCCACTCGATGATTGATTACTTGTATAAATAATGCAGAAGCAGAGAGGGCACAGCGTGAAAGGCTTGGCGATTTAGCACCCTTTGAGAGGCTTAATGGAAACTCAGCTCAGTCTTCACCCTCCATTGCAGTTAAAAAGGTACCTCTTACACTTTTCATGTGACAAAATCTAATCTCTGTTAAAGCTAACACATGTTGTGTTTGTTGTTATAGTTTTTCAGAACTATGTCGTCCAAACATGTTGAACCGTCTGATGTTCGGCCGCTCCCTGTCTTGGAGGATACTTTAGATTATCTCTTGAAGCTGTTCGATTCGAGAGACTGTCCTTTTGAAGTGGTTCACGACTTCTTGTTTGATCGGACCAGGTCCATTAGGCAAGATCTTAGCATGCAAAATATTGTCTGCGAGAAAGCAATTCAAATGTACCAGAAAATGGTATGTCATTTTTGTTTGCGTAGGCGCAATGAGTTGCCTAATACAGTGATTCCTTCTTGCTAATGGAACCTGGTAAAGCTAAAGAGTTTTGCGCAGTTTATGTAGTTGAAATTTGAATACACACCTATCATAAGTATGTATACAGAATACACAAACATCTATATATAGGTACATAAAATAAAGTAATTAGCCAATGCCCTCTAGTAATCAGCTTGGTGGTTCTCGAAAATAAGGTGTTGTAAGCAACTAAGCATCATAGACAGTATACGAACCAAAGTATCAAGGCACACTCTGAAGCTAGGATTGATCACAAAAATGAGTTCAACAGTTCTTTTTTTATTTATCTTTGTAGTGCAACAGTCCTTTTTAAATATTACAACAACAATCCTTTATGTTGCTAAATTTCCTTAGGGGGTCAAATAGGTCATTTTTATTGGATTATCTTGGCAACCAATATTAAGCAAGCTCATAGCCGGTAAATAGTTTATTTTGAATCTTAGACCAGGGAATGCATCTTCTTCTCTCTTTTTTTCTGTTCTTGGTGCAGCCATGCAAATAGTACACATAAACCTGTTATTTTTTGTTTATCTGTTTATTTATTTTTGTGGATTTATAGCTCTTAGCAATTTGAAAGTACAAATGATTTTATTAATCTAGTGTCTGCTGTACAGGTTAAATTTCATATCATATCTCTTCATAAGCTTCAAGGTTGCAGCAGTCAAAATACTTCTCCAATGCATCACCTCAACATGGAGCAGCTTGCAAAGACCTTGACATCTCTATTTAATCTGTATGATGCAAATCGTCAATCCAATTCTACTTACGAAAACGAGGCTGAGTTTTGTTCTTTTTATGTGCTACTTCATCTTGGTTCTCATAGCCAACCCATGGTTGAACTCTGTTCATCTATGCTTATTTATTTTCATTGAGTTCTTATAGCTTCTTGTATGAAGTCCTCTATATATGAAATATAGCCTCTTCTGGTCCTAGGGGGAGTCACTTTCTTGGTGGTTTAGTCATGTGCCTTCTTCGTTACTCAAGTCAGAGGAAATGCAGTTTTCCCGAAAGATTTTAAGGTAATTTTCACTTCCCTTTCGACTGTTTTGATAAAAGTTCTTTATTGTTGACGTAACTGCTTTGTAATTCCTGGCATGAAATTATTTATGTAACAGATATTTTCGGATGGGTAACTATAGACGTTTCTTGAGTACTGTAGCAGCGGAGGCATCTTATCTTCAATACTGCATTATCGAGCCTTATGTTGATGAGGTAAATGACTATCTATCTTTTTTCATTACTTTTCTGGGTTTTAAAATTTGTACTTAATGAACAACTTGCATGACCCAAAAGAAAAGAGATCACTTGTACAGTTTTGCACTATTTTAAATGCTGAATGCCCTGAGGTGGTATGGTTTTTCTTCTTTAAATCAACATAACAATAATATAATGATCCCTGTGGGACCATAAACGTACAAGCATCGGAAGATAGATTTATTAGGGTACATATTCAAAAATTATTAAACCAAATACAAGGTTAACATTATGATCAAGATTGACAAGTTGTGTGCTGAGAAGTGGCCATCACAATATATATGGCTGGTGATACACAGGAGAGTGAATACATGAAATGTTCTACAAAGGAGACCAATTGTTGCTTCTCCCCTACTTGTGTGTATTGTGTAAATTGCAGGGGGAGACTGGTTATCATGTTTTCGTGCACTGTGAAGTTGTCTTCATCAGGTAGGGAGGAATGATGTGGGAGAATTTTGTTGGAAGGGTTGATTTGCTAATCCATAAACCTTCTGCTTTTGGCAACAACAAAAAAGGCCTAGGTCTTTTGGGGTTGTGGGGTGTTAGCTGTGCTCTGAGTTGGTCAGATGAAAAGAAACAAAAGGGAATCTTTGAACTTTATAGCTGTGAAGAGGCAGAATTACTTTGGGAGAGAAGTTTTTGGGCTTAAGTTTCTTGGGAGAGAAGTTGGGTTTTGCGTATCTCTTTGGAATTTTGGATCTCAAGGGACTTAAGCTCTTTGATTCAGAGTATTGATTAGAATTTGAGAATCCCACAGAACTTATCTGGAGATATTCAAAGCCTGAACTTCCTCTGGGAGAAGCAAATCATACACCAAAGGCTTGAAGCCTGTAACCACTTCTTGACCATCAAATTTCTGATAATAAATCCGACTGATGTTTGTCCTGCTTGACCAGTATAATTCAGTTTGTTATTTTGTTTACTTTTTTCCTATCGTTACTTTCTTCCTTTGTTTATTAATAGCAATTTCGTAATTCAGTCTGAAAAGCCTTCCAATAGCTTTTCAGACTCTTAGGAATATGGAAAGTGAATGACTGCTTTTCTAACATTTATAATTATCCTTAAAAAAAGAAATGGGTCCTATGATCCCAAAATTTCTAACATATAGTAATACACTCTTCCATAGATTAGAACTCTGATTTCCAAATACAAAACTAACCAATAAGATTTTCTTTCGTCACCGGAAGAACCAAGGGGACAAAACAAGTTGAGACCATGAGAGGTGACCTAACCAAATTAGTGTATGGACAAATTAAAAAGATGATGTATTGTTTCAGAGTGTTCAACATATGAGAGACATCTAGAACACCTGTAAATCTTGACAGTAATGATCTGAGTGAAATCTTTTCTGCAAAAAATAACAATGCTAAAAGCATTTAGGGAGACCGCTTCAGTTTCCTGACGTTGGAAAGGATTTTAGAACAAACCTCGAAAGAAGGTTGAATCTGTGCAGTAGCTGACTTCATTGTATATTACCATGAGGTGAAGCTCCCTAAACAAATGAATCTTGAGGTGATATGATTTTTATTTTTTATATTAACAAATTTTCTTGAGGTGAGGACCCCTAAACAAATGACTTTTGAGGTCATATGATAATCTTTTTCACTAAATAAACGATGTGTAGTTCTTTGTATTTTATCTTAATTAATTGGTTATTATATCTTTGGGAACATGAATTTTGCTCATCTTCAGTTCCAAGTCTTGTTTACTTGTTACAGCAGCTTGGCTGACTTGCTTTAATGTTTGAAATGTTTAAATAATGACTCTTTTGTTCTTCTGTTTTGTAACTACTACAGGTTCGAGTTTTAGCTGTGTCCTGCATCAATAGTGGCGGGTACAAGCTTCATCCATATCCTCTGTCAGATTTATCCAAACTCCTGATTATGAAGGTAGTTTATTGATAACTGTATACTAATATCTATCATCTGAATATGTAATTATTTATTTATATTTTAAGCTTGACCTATGTCCTCTTCAGGAATCAGATTTGGTATCTTTTCTCAAATCCTGTGGTCTTCAAATTTGCACGGATGAAAAAGGACATAATTTATTGCCCTCTAAGCAAACGACCTTTTGTCATCCCAAGGATGGGTCTCAAAACTACAGGTTTAGGGGTATGGAACAATTTGAGAGGTAACTTAAAACTTGTTCCATGTACAAGTCCTCCGGCGTCAACATCCTCTTACATTGTTTCAATTTTGTTCCTGAAGGACTTTAGGAAAACACTTTTATCTCTAAGATGGCTCAACACCAGGTGTTGTGCAAAATTAGTTTTGTCATACTGGTGAAAAACTTGTCACTTGGAATACGAGATAACTACTTGCTAAATAGAACATGGGAGAAATCACAGCAAAATCAGTATGAGAATGAAGAAAAGAAAGGCGGAAAATTTTAGCAATGAGTTATAGGGGGTAGATAGAGGAGTAAGGAATAAAGGAGGATTTTTTAGCAAGTATTATGAATTGAGATATTTGGTGCTTTTGTTGCTTGCTGCGATTGTAAGAGTTATGGTAGTAGAAAAGGACATACAGATGGTCTTTCGATTCCAACTGAGAAATGTGCACTGTATAAATGCAGTGAAGTTATTCAGGTAGAACACGTTAGTATAGCACATCAAAAACTTTCTTTGCATTGTAGTAAATCATCTGGATTTGGGTAGGCTTGCAGTAGTTGAGTTCATGGAGTTTCCTTGATTGTTTACCAGCACATATTCATCTGCTATCAATTGGACAACTGAAATCCATCAGTTTGAATGCAAGTGAAAAGCCATATGCTACAATATAGTCAATTTCAGGCTGCTAACATTCTTTAACCCATACAGTTATAGGTATTCTTTATTCGGTGGTGACCTGTCCAATCCACACCGTCCGATCATCTCCTCAACGTCGAATGTATGCATTGTTCATTTTTGTTTTTTCTGCTTTTTTGTCTTTTACTGGTGCATGGAATACTCTCTCTTTAGTTTGGATCCACAAGAGGTATACTAAGAATTTCTTTGAATGCTCGGATAGGATATAGCCGTTGTCTCCAACTATATTTTATGTTACATAACACAAGAAAACCATACCTTTTCTCTTCCCTGCATTGGTGGCTGAAACACTTGGCATCAAATGTCTGGAAACAAATCCTCTCTGTGATCATCTTGTATAAATGAACCCTTAAGGTTTTGAAAGGGTGGCTGCATTGCAATCTCTGCATTGTGCAGTGTCGTTCCTCTACAGTGTCACTGGTGCTGCAGGATCTTTCTGTTTCCCTTTATCAGGGTTCATTGGTTTTGGGTAGCTACTGCTTTTGGTGTGGTTGAGGGGAGATTTCTCATCTATGTCAAATGCAGTATTAGGGATTCATGGTTGGGTTCAGATGTTGGTGACATGTCCTCTTGCACCGTTGCCACAAGGTCTTTGCTTCATCAGAGCTGACTGTAACTGTTAGCAGGTGGTTAGAATGACTTACCTGTTGGTCCGGCCGCCAAGGTTCAGGTGGTCAGGTAGACGTGGGGGATTGGTTGCTGGTTTAATCAGAAGAGGATGTTGACTTCATGTGGTTTTGGGCCATTGGGTTTGGGGTTGAGTCAAGGTGTTGTACTTCATGCTGACTTTGTTAATTCATTCGAAAGTCAATTCAGCAGCTAGGTTTGTTTCTTCGACCTGGTTGTTTTCAGCACAGGATGTAAGGTGTTTGCAACCCTAATTTCTCTACTATTGGGCAGGTGAGGTTGGGGGATTTTATACTATGGGTTTGGTGGTTGTCTTTACTTTTTCGCAACGGCCAGTCTTATAGACCCGGGAAGTAAGTGCTCCTTGACAGCTAGGTTTCGGTTGATGTCTTGTTTTCAAGAAGTGAGCATCTGTACCTTAGAGGAGCTTCTGGCTAGGGAGCTACTATCAGTAGCTGCTATGGCTTTAGATTTATACCATGTAAAGCTTCCTTGGCGAATGTTCTGAATGTACCCTGATTCATTCTATTAAGGGAGATGCTTTTTCTTCCAAAGGAAGAAGGAACAAAAACGTGAAGAGATGAGATGTTTGAGTTTTTGTTGCTTTTGGGAATGCTAGTGTCATAGAGCTCGTGTTCTTTTTCCATTGGTAAAAAGAAATTCACCATTCTTTGTTCCATACATTTCTATAGGTAGGCAGAAATTCACCATTTAGCTCTCCATGGTACGTTATCCAAGTAGCTGACCAATCTTTTTGGGGAAAAATTTCTCATGCCATTCATGTAGCAGAGAAATTAAAGGATGTTGGTAACACTATTTTGGCACCAAGTTGAAATCAGAATCGTCAATGAAATTCTGACAGACTCGAAAGAATATTAAGGGAAGTGAATAATTTGTTTATAATTTACTTATTCTAATTCTAGCTTCCAGAGAGATGCCTCTCTTTAAATGTCTCCTTTTCTTGTTTCCCACCCTCTATCCAGCAAATGTGTATTCCTTTTGTACATAATATTGTTCTTTTATCCAGGAAGTTCTTTGGTCTTTGTTTATCACTTTTTGGCTTTGCATGTATCAAGTTTGATGTCCGTCAAAATTTCTGTTAATGAAACAAAAGCGAGGATAAAATGCTAACATAACGGGGATGAAGATGGAAAGATATTTTCTGGCTTTGCGAGCAAGACTTGTGCTGAAGTAGTCAATCTAACCGTTATTACAGGCATAGAAGTTTCTGATTCTTCCGATCCGAAATGATAAACGTTGGTAAGCATTGCTGTTCAGATGGTAGCAATGATGCAAGTGCTAAGCTTGCTGGATGAGGTGTGTGAGTCTCCATGGGAAACTGACCCCGCGCACAGGTTCTGATCCATTGTTCTAAGGATCTCTTGTGAGTATGTTTGCCTGGAGGAATTTAGTAACACAAACTTGGACTTGAGCTTCAACACCTTATGCTGTAAACTGGTCAATGATAGTATCCTGAATGTGGAATGTGCAATTACTGTCTGCTCCCCAATGTCCTTGTTTTTTTGGTTACGAAATGGTACCCAGTGAGCCCGAGTCCATTCCGAGCCAGTGAGGGGTTAAGGTTAAACCTCTTTTCATGAGATTCTTTACACGTGGAGAATCGAACTGTCAGGAGTATCACTATAGCATTTATCTAACATAATGGATCTAACTCTAACAATTAGACCAAACCCACCTAGATGGGTTAAACATCCTTGTTTTTGATACATAAACTATCACAGTGAAATAACATGAACTCAGAAGTAGAAGTATGTAATGCATGAAATAACACGTAATTCCATTGTGGTACCAATTATGTTTATTCTATGGTAAATTCCTCATATGGTATGTGAACTTCCACGAGATCCATTGGGTTGGTAAAATATTTTGGCTTTGACAATTCCACCAAGCAAATAGAACGTGTCATATATGGATGGAAAGCTGTGGATGTTTAGTTTCTAAATCTTTTAAATCGCAGCAATCCAAGTTCTGAGGAATGAGTTATGATGGAATCAATGGCCGGAGGTCAGTCTGCCAAAACATGACAGATATTGTTGAAGTTGTCTACTGAGTTTGTGAGTGTGTTTCTTCACCAAAATCCTTTCCAAGCATGCCAAATAATTGATGAGGAGCTTAATGAAGATATGAGAAGCTGTTTAGAAGAAGAAGAATCGAATAAACCACAAAAAGAAGCCTCTAGAATTGGGTCTTGTTGTCCAAACAAATCAAGTTCAAGAATGTAAACCTAATGTGGAATATTAGAGGCTTGGAGATTCTAGAGGCTTCTTTTTGTGGTTTCTTCGAATCTTCTTCTTCTAGAGGCTTGGTTGAGCAAGCAATCTTTTTTCAAATTGATTTTTTATAGATGTGATCTTGATTAGTTAATTAAACTTTTAAAACGGCTAAGATTATGATTTACATTGGTAAAAATATGTAAATAAAAAAAAGTATACACGCACATGTCAATACCGGTATTGACGCAAGTATTTTTCCATAAACAATCATAAGGAAAGTAAATACCAGCATAAACGAGTTGACGAAAACAATAAATACTAAAGTAAATTGTATAAAAGGGCGGGTCATTACATTCATGGATGTGACATGAAAATTTTGCATTTCGATTTCAAGCCACACAACATTCTTCTTGATGATAAATTAGGTCCAAAGATTTCTGACATTTGGGCCAGCAAGATTATGTCCATTAGATGATAGCAGTCTAAAACTGACTGCTGCAAGCCTGCAAGAACCCTTGGAGACATGGCTCCATAATTGTTTTACAAAAATATAGATGCTTGAAGGAGATATTGAACGAAGTGGAGAGATGCTTGAAGGAGATATTGAACGTCTTCAAATGCCTCCAAAGCCTCGCCTATATCCAGAACACAAGCCAATAGTGTATGATGAAGACGACTCAGAACAACCATGGTAATCGATACTATCGGTTTATGATTCCATATAGTCAGCTAGTTTACTTCAAAATGAAAATTGAAGTAATATAGTATAATTTTTAGGGGACGAATTTCCTTTAGTAATACTGTGTTTCTTATATAGTTTCTGATGGTCTTTTTCTGAAGCTCAGTTTTGCTTTGAGAATTGCAGATGCAGTCTTATATACATTAGTTAGTTTCTTGTTGAATTTTTGGTGTTCCATTACAAATTGTCAATCTTTGTGAATTTATCTCACTAACTATACGTGATATGTTTTCTCATTTGGGACTTCGATCACTAAATTTTAACTGATGGACTCCACAATTCCTTTGAACACAACAACAGGAGGATGGCTTTCATTACTAAACCTACGGTTATTTCTCTCGCTCCAAATTGCATAGACCACAACTTGTAAAGCTAACTTTCTGATTGCAACGTGTAAAGCATTCCCTTTCCAGTTTGCAGCCGCCCAAGAGATGAAATTAGACCAAGAAAGAAGAGGACTACTCACATCACACTTGGACAACACGTGAGTCCATATACCAGAAGAATAAGCACAATAAAAGAACAAATGGTTGTGAGTCAACAGCTGCAAGACAAAAGACACAATCTAGGACAACAAGCGGAGAAAAAATTATAACATGATCCATAATTGAGAACATTCCTCTGATAGCAAGCCATAAGATGAAACTCAATCTCGGAGCACACTTACCAAACCAAACTAGAAGATACCAAGGAACAATAGGCCTAGAAGCACGAAGAGCATTCCAAGCAGATGAAGTTGAATAAAGCCCATTAGGAGAAGAGTCCATCGAATAACATCACTAACCTATGAATTAGGAAAGATTTATGTTAGGGCTGGGCACTTCGTATCGCAATCCCGATTCAGTCCAGGTCTCATACCGTCCCGTTTCGATAGTTTGGAAATGAGACAAAATTTTAAAATAACGATGCCGTACATTCCCAATAGTTTGGATACAAGACGGGACATGACGAGATCGAGACAGAACAAGACCGCAAGTATAAATGCACTTGTATCTGATCATAACCGTCTGATTTTTAGAGTGTATAATTTTACAATGAACTCAAACACGCTCAATGAGACGCCCACAACCTAAACATAAATTCATAGTACTTGTTTCACATAACAAGAGTTAGATAATTCATTCTCGTGAGCATGGATGTTCGATACAATCATTTCGGTTATACATGGCAGCAGCAGATGAGATAAGACCACTTGCCCTGCAAGAGATGCAATGTTTATGAACATTGAGAATTCACTCAATTTAGCATCACTGCACAATCCAATTTCATTAAAAATACCAGTAAACCCAATTTCAATCCAATATGAAACGTGTTCTAGAACCTTTTAGGCAGTTTAGCAGCTAAAACACCAAGAGACAGAAACCCATCAGAGGTTGATTAATCAAAGGCCTACCGTAAACTAATACTTCCAGAAGATAACTGTGAGCTGTATTACAATACCACATTCTAAAACAAACATTAAAATTTTTAAGAAATAAGGGCAATCCACCACTATCTAAGGGTGCCATATTCCTCATACTGTTTGAAGAGTTAAACTGTAAAAGTGCAGAGGCTAACCACTCTGTGCCACTGTCAGCAAAAGCTACCTCTGGAAATGGATGTTAGCAAATGCTATAGGAAAAGAACTTCCAAGTCCTCATCACCACTAATGCATAGGCCATTTCATCTTCAATAAATAAGTCACTATACAAGCTTTTGTATACTTTTATTTGAACTTTCCTCCATGTGCCTCCCATTGATATTTGATCTTAGTAGATTATTTTGGTGTAATGAAAACCCATCAAAGGGAAGGTTAGCACTCTTCATCATAGTCTTCCTCATCCTCGTCCAGCCTTTTTCTCAGCTGTGCAAGTTGAAGAGGGTCAATGGCCATTTTGTCGACGTCTGAAAGAGACCATCCTGGATATTCTTCATGTTCAGTCTCAGAAGTAGATGCAGCGGATGAGGCTTGGGCTGCTGCCGCTGCAGCTTTTGTGTCCTCATTTTCATGCACATTGGCATTCAAATCAAAATTTCGAACTGTCAGATCAGATTCATCAGGGACACCGACATTTTCCTTAAATAACTCCTTTGACTCGGAAACATCATCCATTACCATGCAAGGGTTTACATTCGGTTTGCTGCTCTGCTGAAGAGATGTGCAGGGTTCAGATTCAGTCTCATGATGCACAGGCTCTCTTTCACTTGTTCGAGCACCACGTCCACGGCCTCGTCCTCGACCACGTCCTCTTCCCCTGCCACTGCTGCTTCCATGGCTCACCTCAAGCTGCAGGAAGTAAAGAGAAGATTCTGCCATGAGTTTTATTGTTCACAATAAAGTTACATGCAAAGTTATCAGATAAATCAACCCAGGTAGCAAAACTCATTTACAGATATTCATAAAGAAGCCAGCCAAAAGAAATGATATAGCGGTCAAACTTCTTCCATCATGGAAAAAAAGTTCACAAAAATTAAAGAATCAAAGAGAACTTGGTAACTCGGATGTCAATTTAACCAGCAACAAAAAAATAATAAAAGGAAGAGCTCACAAACATTGCATGCTGATATATGGAATCTTCAAAAGATAAAAGGAACAAAGTATGGGAGTTGTAAGTTACCATCTTGCTCCTCTTCAACTCCTCATCACTGTCAATGCATTCATCACCTGGTGGTTTTCTGCGAGAGAGAGAGAGAGCGAGCGAGAAGCAGAATAGATTTATTAAGCAGATTCAATAATTCTCCAAAAAAAAAGAAGAGTAGACTCCACAACTGAATCTAATAAGATATATCGAAGGCTAATAACAAAGTAGATGATCTATACCTTCTCTTTGTGATGGCTCGATCATCGGCAGCAGCATCAGAATGACCATGACCATAGTCAGGCACTCTACTGACGATTTCTCTTAGAAAATCAAACACATTATAGCTCTGTACACAATGTTTTCTGCAGTTGAGGTAGAGTAGTTAGTTATGAAGACTTAATGAAAACAAACCCCATATATTTACTAAAACTAATATATAAAAAGTTTATGTTAATTCATGTTCCATAAGTTCCAGGAATTTACACATGATGTAAAATGATAGGAATTTATACAGGACCAGTGCATATCCTTTTAATTATTTTCTTCCAACTAAACATAAGACCATAAAGATGCAAAACTATATCACTTGTTCAATGTACTAACTGTATCTATATATAAACTAGATAACTTAAATTTGGCTACAAATAGGTGGCCCCAAATGATATTTTAGATTTGATTCATATGCAATGTTGCTTAAGAGTTCTTTGTACAATTATGATAAGATGCTTCAGGTGATAACTTTAAGCTATTAGAACAGCAAAGGAAAGGAAAAAAAATTAAAGCAATAGACTTTTCACCCCTTTAGCTTTTCAATTGTGTGATGTATTGGAGCACATTGGGTAGACAGTTCATTCTTATACAATGTATCTTTTTTCCTTTGGAATTGTCTGTTAATTATCCAAATACAAGAATAAATAAAAAGAATAGCTTAATCTTTCACTTACAGATGCACTGAATTCATGGTTTTAGCTCCTCTTTGGAGAGTTATTTCGTATGTACGGTCACAAAGGTCTTGTAAAAATAACTCTAAGGCTTTAGCTGCATCAATATTCAAGCAGACTATAAGCAACACAAAAAACAAATAGTATAAAATGAAAAAAGAACCATCCACGCTAAAAAATCAGAGCAACTCACAAACTAAAACGGGCACTGCCAATGCTATCTTGCCAACATCCTCATCAGCTTGCATAATTTTTTTAATCCGGGCCTGCAAAAGTTAAATTTTATATTACATTTAAGCAATATAACAAGGCCTCACAGATTAGAAGGGCAAGATGATGTAAAACTTCAAAACGCAAACTAAAAACAAGTCATAATTCGACCCTAAAATTTCAATAAACAAAACCTTTCATCAAAGGAAGCATAAGGAAACATGTATCTATTTTTATAGGAAACTAACTGTCAGTAAAAATAACCAATATAATGCATGGGACAAGAAATCCCTCCTGAAACAAATTAACACTAAAGTATTCCAATCAAATCGCTATTGCATGGAATAGGACCGCAACCACTCTCATGTCAAAGTACGTAAATATACTACCAAGAGGTTGCATGCTTGGCCCAATATTTTGACCAGGTGGGATGAGGGTACAGCAGCCATGGTGGGATTTAGCTTGATTTAATCATAACTGCCATTGAAGTTTTCAAAGATGTTCAACGGACGGTCCCCACTCCAACAAGAAAATGTACAAATATGGAAACTTCTCTGCCATTTATGGAGGAAATCGGGTTTTAAATTTCCAGAAACCAAACATGAGGGAGAACTTCTAATGAGGACCTTATAATGAGGACCAAGTGAGGACTTTCAAATGAACGGTTGGATCAAATGCACATGGGAATTAGAAACTATCAATTAAAAGTGAAAACCTTGATCCAACCGTTCATTTGAAAGTCCTCACTTGGTCCTCATTAGAAGCTCTCCCACAATTATATAGCCAAAGGGAATACGCAGCGCCTAAAATCATCCCAACCACAGCTAATGTGGCTACTAAGCTATTTCTTTGGAAAGCTCCAACTATGATGGGAAATTCCCAGATAAAGCTGCTAGTACCAGGTGAACTCATATTGGCCAAAGTGGAAGAGAATGAATTGGTAGAGAGATTCGGCATAACTGTCATAGATTTTTTCAAAGATGTTCCTACAAGGGTCTAAAGGTTTGATCAATGTGTCATTTAATTAGGAGTCGAGTCATGCTTGGGTGACAATTTGGTCACTAAAGCTGATATTTAACTTATGTCTGGTAAAGGGTGACTAGAAGGTTCTTGTGGGTCTCAACAGTCTACTTAAAGCATGTAACTCTGTCAGATTAGGAAATGAACAGTGTTGCTAATTCACAGACAGAAGTGTGAGTGATCTATACCAAACCTAAATTTTATGACAGAACTAACTGTTCAATATCAGAATGACCACAAGGTTCAGAACAAACTGAACCCCAGTACCAAACTTTCTCCCACAAAAATATCCATCTCTTCATCCATTGTACCCTGCAAAATCCTCATATTCCTCTACCACCACACCGCAAAAGACCCTAACACATCATTGTACTCCAGCACCACACATCTATTTCTAGAGCAAACACATTTTCCCACCCCATAATGCAACACAAGAATCTGAATTGTTAGAGCTCACTTAGGTCACCCTAGGGAATATAAATACTTGCTGTCGAGCCAAAAGGAGAACTCCTCTCACCATTTGATGACCTAAACATCGAAAGACATCTCATAGGAAGTGCCAATTGATAAAAAGAAATTAAATAAAGAAAACCTATAAAGAACATGATGACACTTCTGCCACTTGGAGTCTTGGAAGACAGACAGTTCTTTGGCTGTATAATATCGAACACCACATATTAAGGAAGGATCTCGCCCTTAATAGCAAATTGAGGAAATAGAAAGTTGGTAGAAGGAAGTGAATCGGTGGGCAATATGTGATGACAGAAGCAAATGCTGAATTGTTATGTCTCTGGGAGAAGACAAACTCAATCTCTCTCTGTCTCCTCTTTTCCTATAAATGCTATATTTCCTATTGTTTCGGTTGAGCACCACATAATTCAGTGGGCTTCAGAAAGTCGAAGCAAAAATTGAAGAACTAGCCGGTGACAGCATCACATGCTAAATGCTAACACCAACTAAAGCGCATGTTTCAGAAACAACCTTATATATATAGGATATTATCAGGAGCAGAGGTCCGTTGCTTACCTAAGGAACGGATTTCATTATTTTCCCTACTTCTTGATCATATTTTCTCATCTTAACCGTTCATATTCTAGGTATATAAGTGTAGATCATCTCTACAAATTTTCAACCAAATTGATAATCGTTATCGTTCAAATCAATGAAACTATCCGAGATGTTCATCATGAACCGTAACTCTAAATCACAGCTTTGAACACCTTACCGAATATCAATTTGGCTGAAAATTTGTAGAGATGATTTACACATATATACCTAGAATCTAAACGGTTAAGATGAGAATATATGATCGAGAAGTGGGTCAAATAATGAAATCCGTTCCTTAGCTAAGCAACGGACCTCTGCTATATAAACATATATATGTATATATATATATATACATATATATAAGGAAGTTCAGTTTATTCACATTTCAACATTTTCCCAAAGCATATACCATGCAAAACGTTACAAAGCAATGAATCTAAAACATTAGGCAGAGGTACAATCTAGGCATCCAGACAAGAGGCAGCATTCTAACTGTCAATAAACAATAACGCCGTACAAATTACTAAATTGCATTTCACACATATCCACTTCCGATCACGAACTTTGCAACCGCCAAGCATCTAAGATGTTTCTTTGTTTTTCTTCATTCTTTCCAAAAGTCTATTATGCATAAGATCTACACACACAATCCCAATTCTTGTCCACCAACTCATATACAGTAAGGATTACACACTAAATAAGGAAGTGCAAACCCATTATTTCCTTTTATTTTCACAACAAATAATCCAAATTCCCATCCAGAAATAAATAGCGACAAAACCAGATCAGGTTATCCCACATCAACATTATAATTCACTTTTTTCCCAACTGACTTTTAACCTTAACCAAATTCCAATTCCTACCAATCCAATTAAACTTGACAAATCAAACTTGACTTTTAACCGACAAATCAAAAATTAAACTTGAATCCAATCCAATTGGAATTAATGAAATTCAAACATTTCCGAGTTTTGTGAAATTACAAGTACGAAGAAGAGAAGAGGGGGACTTACAGCAGGGAAACGAGTATCGAGCTTCTTCCTCATGGCGTGGTCAGATTCGAAGACACATTAAATTAATTGTAAAATTCAAAAAGCCAAAACAATAAAAACCCAAATCAGAATCGCTGAATGATTTGCTCCCATCATTCTGTCTCTCCCTCCCTTCCTTCCCCAGATCCGAAAGTTTCATTTACTTTCACAAAATATGAAAAAAATAAAAATTATAAAACAAAAAAATAACTGCATTTGTTTTTGGTAAACAGAAACTAGTTGATCAAAACAAAACAAAACAAAAATACCCAGATTGACTCACTCAGCTGGGTTTGTTAATTAATGTCAAAGTTGTATGTTCTAGTCTACGTGTAAGGTTTTGATTGGGAATGGAGCAGCCTCTGGATTATGCTCCGGACAATATTAACCTCTCGATACTAACCGATGCAAGTCACGGCCGTTTTTTTTCTGATTAGAATTACAAACGATGGAGTCTGAGACATCCTAAATTTGAAGAATTTAGCAAAAGAGGCTAAGAAGCTTGTACAGGGCAAAGCATCAACCCACAATTTGGAGGAGTGAAGAGAATGGTCCAAATCCGTAACAATATCGGCTAGAAAATTTGTTTCCCGGAACACATGATCGAACGAGATGTTGGCAAAACTATTAGCAATACTCCAAATGTTCCAGATAATCGACTTTAGGCGCCAAGGTGTCTCACAAACTTTCTTGATACAACTGATCGTGATGGGAGTCGTATTCCATCATAACAGAATAGTAGTTGAATCTTTTTACAACAAGAAAACAGTTTCCAAAAGCAGAGCTTTCAACAAAGAGGACATTGTTGAAAACAAGATGACGAACTCCAGCCACCAAAGGATGTCTCATCTCATTCTTGATGACAAAATCGACAACAGAACAGTCATTTACGGAAGCATCAAAATTCAACTTGACCCAGTTAGACGCAGGAGGGATCCACCGGATTACTTCAAATGGGAGAGAAGCTTGAGCAAGACCAGAACCAGTAGAATTGATGCAAGCACGGTAAGCAGCACCAGATGAGGCAGCCTCAAAGAGAACTGAGTTAGGGGAGGGCTACGTAGAGCGGAATATGGAATTGTTTCGGGCCTTCCACACATGCCAGCAAACCACTAAGCAGTCCTCAATAGTAGAACAAGGTTCATTTCTCATTAGCTGATCAATCCACACTTCCAAGGAGGTAGAGGAAGATGGGAAAGGCAAGTGGCCTGCACTATTCCAAATAGACTTGACAAAATAGCAATCATGGAAAAGATGCTTCATATTCTTAGTATGGTGACCACAGAAGGTGCATGAGGTATCAATCCCATGCATATATCTAGCAAGGAAGTCTTTAGTTTTATGTCCGCCCTATAAAAACAACTAAGCAAAGATTTTTGTTTTAGGGGGAACCTTCAAATTCCAAACCTTGTTCAGCATTTGTGTCGTAGAGTGTTTAGGCACTTTACACTATAGCCAAGTTGCTGATTTCAGAGAAAATCTACCAATTATGGTAGGATCCTAGACAAATTCATCCTCAAAGTCATCAACAGGGATATTAACAGCACAGATCAGATTCACAAAGTGATCATCAAGAAGTTATTTTAACTTTTGAATGTTCTAGTTTCCTTTGTCAATAAAGTTTGCCACCACAACATTCAAATCGGCTCTAGGTTTATCTGTCTCATAAGAGTATCCAATAACGAGCGGTCAACAACTCAATTAAAGGTCTAGACCTTCACACTTTTGTCATTACCTATAATCCAACGAATATCTTTAAGGATAAACTGTGTAGAACTCAATACTCCTTTCCAGACCAAAGAATGATTTGTCTGTGGCTTGAGACTGAAAAAAATTAATGTTTTCTCAAATATTTTCTATAGTAATAATATCAACCCACGAGCTATTCTTATTAGTGAGAACCTTCCAGCTCAACTTAGCGAGAGTTGCATTGTTAAAAAAGGCAACAGGTTTCAGACCAAGTCCACCCCAACTTTTGGGAAGACAGATATGATCACACACAACAGGAGAGGAGTTAGCGCTCTTTTCCCAAAAGAAATTTCTCATTTCTTTTTCTATGGCCTTACTAATTTTAGAAGGGCAATTAAAACAAGCTAGAAAGAGCACGATTAGGGATCGCATAAACATTGGTCTTAAGTAAAACAACTTTCTCTGCTATTGAAAGAGTAACACTTTTCCAGCCACTCAGTCTCTTAGAGACTTTAATTAAAAGTTCTTTATCATTTTGTGGGTCTTTCCAAAAAATATTATGGATACCTAAATACCTCCTAATAGAGTTTCTTCTGTGAATGCTTAGGATATTAGAGATAGCCAATTTCATAGAAGCATCTACTTTGGGAGAGAAGAAAACAATAGACTTATCTGCATTTATCTGCTGCACTGAAGTAGAAGCAAAATCCTGCAGAATTGTTGAAATATTTAGTGAAATTGGCTATCTCTAATATCCTAAACCCTAATACCGATTTAACATCTCATAAATGGAAACCTTCCAAAAAGGGAAAGTTTCCCAAAATGGAAAGTTTCCTAACATGGCGAGTGTTCTTTAGAATGGGAAGTTTCCCAAAATGGAAACTTCCTACTTACGTCCAATTTCTCCCTAATTACTCAAATTAGGAATTATCAGTACTTTTGACTGAAAGCTTAACAGGATTCGAATTCTACCTCTTCGGCATTCTGCTGGTCTACTGCATCACCAGAATCTTTGACGGATTCCGGTAACTTGCCGGAATTTCGCCATAACCTCCCTGTTTCCTTCGATTCACCAAGTTATCGACCACATGCACCACCACACCAAAATTTAGTATTCAACACCCAAAGAGGCTCACAATAACAAAGGGAACTGAAATTACCTTCTCTAGTTCTGAAACACGGACTCAGCGCCTTATCCTTGCCGGATCAAAACGTGTAGCTCCCTCCTCACCCAAAACAAACTAGAATTCCACCAGGGTGTACCTGGACCTCCTCGATGTACAACAAAACTCACCAGAACTTGGTCCGCGTCGGGTACCTTCCTGCTCGATTCGGCAGGGTTGTTGTACCAACCCAGTCTAACCGCTAACACTCTTAACTCCACCATCAAGCACCTAGTCCCCAACAAGATATAAAAAAATACTCTCCAAGACTCGACGAGATCCTCGGAGACACCAAAAACTCGACAAGAGGGACCTCGATGTTCATCCAAGAAAAACATAAAAGGGGATATGAAATTAGGGCTAGAATTCGACTTGCAGAAGCATGGGAAGGATGAGAAAGACAAGAGGAGCAAGAAAATACCCTCGGTTCGTCGAATCTCCGCCTGAGCCGCCGGATTTCCGTTGAGGACAGTCACCGTCCTCGTCCTCCGATCTCCGTCGTTAATGGCTTAAGGTTGGGTGTGTTGTCTGGGCTTTGTAGAGGAGAGGAAGGGAGTCAGTTAGGTGGTGGTGCGCCAGCAGAAGGCGGCCAGACGGCGGAACGCCGCTGTGGCCGAGTCGGAGCAGAAGGGAGAAATCGAGAACGAGCGGAGAGAGAGAAGTCAGGGGGGAGGGTCTGACCCGAGTCAACCCTCTCCCAAATATTTATACTCGAATCAACGGCCCAGATCAAACCCCTAATTGATCTGACGGTCCGAAATAAAATAAGGTAAAAAGTAATTAGTTAAATGGTAAAACTTATTTACCGGAATAGTAATTAGAAATTACCATAAACTTCTGAAATTCACAGAAATTAGCCGGAAGCTCCGAAAAATATTCCGAAAATACCGGGAGACTCGTGTCGACATGTGCTACCACATCGAGTCATCAATTCAGGTATTTGGAGTACTTTTAAAAACTCGAAAATTAACTCGATCGATAACTTATCGAACTACCGATCGCAATTAAAAGTCCTCGGTAACTCGTAAACCTCTGTGAAAAGGTAACTTTTAGGTACGGGATGTTACACTTGCACACACAGGACATGAATTGCCATAAATTTTAGCGTAAAACCAAAACCATAACCTTTAAATCAGGGAGATACAAGTCTCCAGATATTGCGCTTCAACATTACTTGCTCCTCGCATGTAGACAAATTGTCGGGCTACACACGGCTCACAAAGCTATTCTGACAGGATAAATCCTGACTTTACCAACAAGCCGATCGTTAGAATTGCTAACTCAATTATCACCTTGTGGGGTTACAGCGTACGTTACAACTAGTAATACGAATCATACGTACCACACATAGGTGAGGTGCCACCGACCTCCCTATCTCTTACATTAGCCTGGAATGACACACAGGTGCAGAAATTGCCCTTCAACCATAACTGTGTGTCTATTAAACATTATTCGCAACACAATCTGGGATAGACTTACCAATAAAAGAATTCCAGAGTCTTACCCTCTTAACAAGGATATTTCATTCCCAGATGTCTCCATTACCAAATTGTCTGGCAATAACCGACAAATTTGGACATTTAACCAGATCGGACATCTACATAAAATTTAGTGCCACTGGTGCACACCTAGAGTAACCCTTGATCAAAGCATTGGAAATTAATTCCACACCGAACTTTGCCATTTTGATCACCGAGCATCCAGTTATCAAGGCACAATTCATCGAATACCATCACCGCACTGGGCGCGTAAACATCACAGTGTCAACTCGCACAACTAGACAGTTTCCAACAAAACTGTCCCCCATGCTCTGCAAGTTTACCATCCACCGCATCCTCTATTTGGTAAGATTCAAAATTCACAATCAGTTACCATTCTAATTGAAAAGGTAAAATAACCACGTGCATAGGAAATCAAATTACCACTTCAGATCCTAGATTACAAGATCCACTGCCACGCGTTAACATCCCCTCAGATCATCACTTAATCTGAACGTGGCTTCAACACTCCACGATTTCCAATAAGATGTCGCTCCACTTAGCAACATACCTTACTGCTCTTGTAATAAATTGGTTTCCAAAACCTTGACTTATAATACTTTTTGAGTCATCAAGGAACCCTTCCCTAGTTCCACCGCATTTCAAACTCACCGAATTGCTGACAATTTCGAGAGTCACCTCTAGTGATTAATCTAGCTACCACTCTACACTTGTGGCGCCAAGATTGCCGCTAGATCAAAATTCATAGCAAATAAGATCGCTACTCAAATGACCCATGACAATGGCAATGCCAACAATTCTTTAATCCTCACTCCATAGATCACAATTGAGAATATTGCCCGTCACTACAGTGGATGTAATTTATGAACTCTAAATACGACTAAGTACACCTTCGGTTTCAAAAATTGATTAAACCACAGCCAGTGAGTGCACTGATTCCCATGCCAACAAGCATAACTAATCACTCTTGGTGGAACCAAGTGTCGTAACAGACAACTTTGGTTGCAGGTTGAAGCTTGACCATCTACAAACATTCTCATTCCTATTCAACGATTCAGTAAACCTTGCCTCACTGCTGCCACTTCACCACTTCCGTGCATTTAACTCAGCATGCAATCAACCACCTACTACAACATTTAACAATCTTGCTAACCATCATAAAAGTCGGAGCGACTAACAATAACCCACTTCCGACCCGTACTTAAACGGTTAGACCTTTTAATTGACGTTTTGCACAAAACTATTGACAAACGTCCTTCACCTCTGTCTTCAAAATATAGAATTCTCACGATACATCCTCGAAATATAAGAATGTATCATTTTGACCACCCACAGCTGCACACAATAATTATGCCTTACCAGCATGTGCTACCTAGATTTCAATTCACCACTTCCCTACAAAGGAGAGTAACACGTGCTCATGTGGAGTATACTCATGTACATCTTCAGTCGTCGAAACAATGTCGTTTGCACAACGACTGGTTCCTACACCACCATAATACAAAGTCAATCAAGACTCGTATCACTCTCTCCGGTACCCCAAGCACTCTTGGTTCATGACCCGGTGGCTTGTTGCCACTTCCAACATCTCCCTAAATTTCGAAACCACTTACCTTTAATTACAACTAATAACGCTCGCTCGATCTGAAAATCGAACTCTAGCACAGCCAACCTGAGGACTCCTCCACAGGTGTACTAATTAAAATACTTTGACCACATGTGGATAACTCACCTTATTGTTAACATGAGCCCTAAGATCCGGTGACACGATTTAATTTCTACCTTCACGATATACGGCCTAATGACCATTGCCACCAACAATTCAAATCACACTTGGACTCACTAACAATTCAAATCTTTCTAGTACCCCAATCATGGGTGGCTGAAGCGATGAGAATCCACTCGTACCTAATAGCAGCAATGCAAGCATCTAGGGTAGCCCCAACTATTAGTCTTAGTGGTTGTCCCAAAAACATCAAGTGACCGAACCAGCCATCACTTCCTTAACATTCTCCAGTAGTGTCACATCATGGACTCGTCACCAGAAACAAGTCCATTGATCACCAAACGACAACACTCAATTCCCTTGAGTCATTCTACGTTAACACATTCGCTAGTTTCTCTGAAACCACACTAAAGACAACCATCAACAAAATCTTAGCAATCGTCAAATCTTAATATTCATCTTCTCTGAATAATCGCGCTAGGCGACTTCAGCTCCTTTTTTCATCGCAGGATGCAACCTCTTTCATTAACTCTTACGACTCTTCACTTCTAAGAGTCCCAGAACTCGAACACCAAGGCCACGCCTCAGGCCTCTAAAACATTCCTGCCAATAAACACTATAGTCTTCCAAGCAAGAATTAACTGTTTCACCACCGAGCACTTACCCAAATGCTCAAGCACGTTAAATAGCGTGAGTTCCCAGCTCGATCCCTAACAAAAATCTCAAATACTCATTAGGGAAACTCATAAAAGTAAATACGTAACGAGTTTACCTTGTTCCTTACAGGAACTCTCTGTGAGGTCGGCGTACTGAGGCATAGTCTTGCAGATTCAAATGTTTATAGGACCACTCGGTCCATAAATCAACCAGGAAGTACTAACTCATATCCTTAATAAACACTAAGCGTCCAAAGCATAAAATGCCGATGGATCCGCCGCGGTCGGACCACCACTCTATAGACACTAAGTGATACTAAGTATATGAGGTAGTAACAGGAAACGATGACCTAATGCTCTGATACCAACTGTCAGGACCCACCCCGAGTTAAAACCCTTTAATCCGAAGTAAATCCTGCGGGGACCACCTCAAGGAAACTTCTTACCAAAACCCCCTTGAAATGGCCACCCTTCCTACATACCAACTTAGCGCTTCCATGAGTATTTTAAAACAATCCCTAACTCATGAAGACATCATGCTCCCTAACCTATTTAACTAGCTAAACTAGGTTAGTCAGAGCAGTCTACATAGAAGATTACCCTAATGAATTTGCAAGCTGCAACAGATTGATCGACTATGCCTCGACTCTTGTACGCGCGCGACCTCCGCTCTATAACCCTGCACCACTGGGCATTTAAAAACGAAGGGCCCAGGGGAGAAACATTGAAAACTGTCAGGGTGAGTGGACAATAATAAAATATAAAAGCTCTATTTCCGTTAATGCTCTCCCTCAGAGTTTTCTAAGAAAATCCGCATGCAACCAAATCATGGGCATTAAATAATTAAATCATAAATACTTCTATTGGCTCAAACATAAATAATTTAAATGTGGGGTGTTAACCTCATCCACGAGAAAACTGACCTTCTCTACCACGAGAGGGTCCATTGACCTGCTCTATTTGGGAGGGTCCAACCGACCAGCTACCACCGAAGAGGGTCCTGACCTGCTCTATCCAGGAGGGTCATAATGACCAGCTACCACCGAAGAGGGTCAGACCAGCTACAATCCAGAGATGGTACTCGCTCAATCTAGAGAGAGTCCATGCTAGCATGCAATATATATCCTTATCCTTTAAAATCCTTTAAAAACCTTTAAAACCTCGTGAGAAAAATAAATCGAAAACCAAGTCAAATCTCCCTGACTTTACCCCAAATACATTGGATTTAAAAACCTTTCCAGGAACCCAAAACCGGTTCTCTGCCTTTACTTTAAAACCCTTTAAATCCAAGAGCCAAGTTTTCCCCTTTTTAAAACATCCCCCTCCATAATCCCAAAACGGTGATAACCATTAAAACCATAATCCGGGAAAATCCTTTAAAACCCCGGGAAAGGTAGGAACCTCTTTCCCGACTCATTTATCTTTAAAAAGTAAAATCCTCATTTTCCCCAAAATCACCGTAAAACAATAAATGGAGGAAATCACATAAATAAAGGAGAAAACAAATAAAGTCTATGTCATGCAATTTAATTTAAAAACAAAGTCCACTCACAGACTGAGGCCTTAGCCTGACGAAAACCCGTATTCCGCTCAAGCCAAGCCTCCAACACGAGCCTCTTCGCGTCCTATTCCATAATTAATATTAATTTCTTGGACGCAAGAATAATAATCAAATAGCCAAAAGCGTACACATTTAAAAACGTACAGCTCGCTTATCGACTCCTCATTTCTCAAATTGTCAACTAAAATCATCGACCTTCACCAATATCTTAGGAGCCTTTAAAATAATTCTTAAACCTTATCCGGCAAATAATCGATGGTCGGAATAATATTTAATTATCCGCCAATAATACTAAACTAGAAAATTCCAAAACCTAACCAAAACTCCTCCAAAAATTACCAAATTTTAACCATAGACGCCTCACAATATGTACTAATTAATGGGCATGAAAAACTGTCCAAAAAGTGGCGGCACCGCCGACGGCGGCCGCCGGCAGAAATTCCGGCCAAAATTCCGGTGACCTCGAATCGCCACCAAATTTTACCAGTAGCTTCGTCTAATCATTTGGACAACTTTCTAGTTTAATTCGAAGGCCAATTCGGCCTCTAACTAGGTCAAAAACTTGATGAACAGTAAACCCGAAATAATTTCAATTCGAAACTTCAATCCTTCGATTCTCCCTACACACTTCGAATCAAGCTACCAAATTCTAGGGGATTATAGTACTCCTAAAACCCATCCTAAACATATAAAGAACTCAACAAATGGTGATCTAGGGAGGGAGAAATCCGATCAAGAACAAACACTGTACACTTGAAGAACAATTCAGAATTTCTCCCGATTTATGACGAGTTAGGTCGGAAAACTTACCTAGGAATGAAGTAGACTCGGAGGCCGAGCTTTTGGGACCGGTGCGGCGGCGAGAGGTGGCCGGACGGCGGCGCTGTGGCGGCTGAAAGATCCGGCAACGATTTTCGTCGGGGAGAGGAGAGAGAAGCCGGGTGAAAATCTGATTTTTCACCCCGGTAACTCCTATATATAGCCATTTTACCGTATAGTAACTTTACATTTTTGTTTATAACTTTCCCATACGAACTCCGATTTGAGCGTGCTACGTGTCCACGAACTCGTAACGACGCCCTCTACAACTTTCAAGAAGGAAGTTTTCCCAAATTCTTGACTTAACAAAAAGTCAACTTTACGATCATTGTACGGTTAAACGGTCACTTTAAATTGTAAAATACCAAAGTAACCAACCGTAAAATAATTCTAGGATCGGGATGTGACACTGAGTATAGCCCATAAATGGCAGGATTCATGTGCATAGTTATTTTGGTAACCCCCTTGAGTTTGATATGGTCGACCTTGATTATTTAAGAGTTAGTCTCTGTTTAGAGATTACGTGTTATGGGGTTACAGTTCTTGCTAGCTAACACCACTGAGCTGTTTATCTTCTTGACTTTACGAGTGAGAGTTAAGGCGCGTAGATTTCTCTACCGCTATAGTTAGAGCATTACACAATAAATGTCACGGTTAGCCACTAGAGGCAGCATGTTGAGCATCCCCTCAGGTGAAGTCGTGTGGATATACCTGTGGATTGACAGAATCTTTTCATTTCCTTCCCGTCAAGATGAACTGACTTGGTACTTTGCCGATTTGTACATTAGTGAAGTGATCGGACGACATGGGCTACTACCTCGGATCGTGACCCACGTGTCACATCCAAGCTTTGGAAGATATTGCAGGAAGAGTTGGGCCATCCAGATAGCCAAGAGAGCTGGATATGTTGCTTACCAGATTCACTTGCCGCCACGGTTGCAGCATATATATGACATGTTATACGTCACGACTACGGGGAGCCCACCGAGAGCCCCATAGATCATTATTTGGACAGATGTGCAACTGCGCAGTGATGCTTCTTACGAGGAGAGTTCGTACTGCATCTTGGATCATGATGTGAGGACTAGGGAACTATGAGGTTCCAATTGTGAAAGTGTAGTGGGATCATCATAGTGAAGAAAAACTACTTGAGAGCTTGAGACAGTTATGCGGAAGACTTACCCGCACCTCGATTGACGTCTTGTCTAATTTTGAGGACGAAATTTCTTTAAGTCGGGTAGAGTGTGAGACCCCGACTTATGTTATTAATTTTTTGACACATCTAGGGTTTATTTTCGATTTTTTTTCGGTATGTCGAGAATGCACTCTAATATTTTAATATTAGAGCGAACGTCGCCACTTGCGTAAGAGTATTTACGGAATGTTTTTCCGGCACTCTACGTATTTGTCCTGTTTTACGGACGTGATTTGACTATTTATTTTCAAATGTGTGTTTTACGGAAAAACGTTTTCGGGTTTTTCGTTATATTTGAAGTCGGAAGAGATCGTGGCCGTCAGATTCGTTCGACAAATCGTGGCCGTTAAAAGGTTTTATAAAAACTTTTTTCTCTCTCTCATCCTTTTTATTTTTTTCCCTTTCTTTCTTCTCTTTTTCCTCTTCTGTCTCATTTCCTCTTCGAACTCTCTCTCTTCACTCTCGAGAGATCGGAGACCGCCCAAGACGAGCCTCGCCGCTGCGCGTGTTGCCTCACCGCCGTCACCATCACGCTCATCAAGCCCCGGCGACCACACCCTGACCCTCAGCCGAGCCAGCGTCGCCTTGTCAGCCGTCTACCAGAGGAGAGAGGAAGCTGTTGTGTTGCACACTCTGCCTCGACGCAGAACTAGCCGAGGGGAGGAGCAAAGAGCTTCTAAAAAGCTTCCAGCAGCTGCCAGAAGGGAGGAGGAGGCGAGCGGAGCTCCGCCGGAGGAGAACTGTCAGAAAAAAGTGGAGCTCGACTTTGAGGTATAAAAACCTCCACTTTTCTCTCCTTTTTAGTCTTGTTGAACTGCTGGGTTGTTGTAGAACGTAGTTTTGCAGGTGTTGGAGCCTGGTTAGGTTGGAAAAACCTGATTTTCCGACGAACCAGCCGATCGGAGAAGACAAGGGTAAAAACCCTGGTTTTTACAGAGGTAGATTTACTTTTTACAGTTTTACCGTGAGGTGAAATGATCTAAATACCCTTGTTAGTTTTTAATATTACCGACTGACATTTTTACTGTTTAACTTTTACGGAATTACAGTTTTATCTGAGTTACTATTTACCGGTTGATTTTTACTAATTATTTGATCGGTTGACTTTTACTATTTACAATTTGATTGGTTGACTTTTACTATTCACAGTTTTTGACCGGTTGATTTTTACTATTCACCGGTTGACATTTGACTTTCACTATTCACCTGATGACTTTGATGGTTGACTGTTGACTTTTACTATTCACAATTGACTTTTGACTTTTACCATAGAAAACTAATTTTTACGTTTTTACAGCTACGGTTAAATGGTTTAAAGGTTTTAAAAATTAACTAGGAGATGGAAAGACGTAAGTACCAAATAAGTAATAATCCCGATTCCCGCCCGGTTTAAGAATCGAGGCATCAAATAATTAGACTCTAGTGGCAGGAAAAATAAACGAAAAGTTTATCAAGTTTTGATCAATTTTGAAAGACGAAGGATAAAACTATTTTTAGGGTTATAATTTAAGTGTTATAATATAGATTAATTTAAAAGATTATGACAAAACTATTTTTAGGGTTATAATTTGAGAGTTCCCAGATATTTAACTTAAAAAAAACTTAAATTCTATCTTGTTTTTGTAATAAAAAAATCATTATATCAGTAACACAACAGCCGTTAGGATTTGCCACGTCATGAAAACCCCAATCTAAGGGCCAGCAGCCCAAAAAGAAACCTGAGGCCACCCATATATGAGATCGATCGGTCTCCTCTAGAGCGGAGCTGAGACGGCAGACAATAATTGCTTCTTCACCCAAAGCAGCGTAAGTATCTCTATTTCGAATTTCAATTGGATGACAAATTAATCACACTGATGCATGCGTTTGCGTTTAGTTGTTAGTCTCCGGTGGTGGCATGGCGGCCGCTATAAGCTCTCTGGCGGCGGCAAGTGTTCCCCAAATATGCACCAGAAGAGATGACGGTTATTCCAAAAGGCTGGGGGCCAAGAATCATAGTTCTGTCGTCTCTATTCGTGGCCCTCGTTTTCCCCTCTTTTGTTCTCACTCCAGGTATTCTCTCATATCTTGTGAATACCTGTTTGAATTCATGCGTTCCCCTTTGGTTTTATGTTGTTTGGACTCTTTGTGTTGTTTTGTTACATGGAGACTTGTTTGATGGGTTACTTTTTAGTATACTAGTATGTATTCGATATGACTGAGAAATTTTTCATTTGTTTCTGGAAGACGCCTGCTTCAAGTTGGTCCGGGTAGATCAAGTTTACCTAGAAAGAAGAGTAATAGTTGGGAACGGTGTATCTCCATATTTGGGGAGCCTTTAATCGGAGCACCGTTTCAACCAAAGTATAACAGCAGCATTTCTAGCTCCTTTTGCCAAAGTAGAAGTTCTTCATGGCAAAGTAGAGGTCGTAGGCATCGCCTCAGGATGTCCACACCAAGTGCCTTTCCTGATACAACTTCTTTCTGTTTAACCAACCATAAACTCCAGAAACCCTTTGTAAGTATTTACTTGTATTGGAATTTCATTTCCGGTTTCTTTTCTTTTTTGCTGTTTGGCATGGATTGGCTTTATCTTTACTCCTTCAAGTCATTTTACTCAGAAACATTTTATTGTACTACTAGTCATGCTTCAAGACATTTCCTGACTTATACTGATCCATATATTTTTAGGTGAAGGATCTTCATATTCCATATGCAACTGTAGGTCCAGATGAGCCACATGCAGCAAGTACGTCCTGGCCGGATGGTATTCTTGAGAAACAGGAGCCAGATTTAGTATATCCTGGAGTAGAACAAACAGAGATAGATGCATTTCTAAGATCTGAACTTCCATCTCATCCAAAGTTGTATCGGGGACAACTAAAAAATGGGCTGCGCTATCTGATTTTACCAAATAAGGTTCCGCCAACCAGGTTCGGCCTCTCTACATGAGCACAACTTATTGACTACATCTCTGGTTACGTTGAAAGATAGTCTTACGTTCTTTTTTTGCCTTTTTTTAGTCATGCATTTTCTCTTACATAGAACACGTTTGTTGGAGTTTTAGGTTTGAAGCACACATGGAAGTGCATGTAGGATCAATCGACGAGGAAGAGGATGAGCAAGGGATTGCACATATGATTGAACATGTTGCTTTCCTTGGAAGTAAGAAACGAGAGAAACTTCTTGGGACAGGGGCTCGGTCCAATGCTTACACCGATTTCCATCATACAGTGTTTCATATTCATTCGCCAATAAGTTCAAAGGTTGTTCCTTTACATTATTCTACCAGTCAGCAAATGATTTTTTTTATCTTTTATTTTAATTTTTCGTATTTTGTGAGTTTTATCTATGTCAATAGATGTAGTATTCAGTAATTGTGGTTATGATGTCAAACATAATTCTTTAATTTATCAATATGATGTTATAAATATCTCTTGGCAAGAGACTCAAAACATGACGGCCTTGAACAAAATAGAGATAAATAATACAAAGAGTCATGTACATTTTGATAGGAAAGAAGAAATTGTAAAAGCAACAAAGATGATTGGTGAAAGTTATAGATGGGGTGAGGAGGTAGGAGCTGAAATTGTATAGGGAGGCTGGGGTTAGCTGGGTGTTGGTAACAGGTTGTTTTCTTTTCCTCTCTCAAGTCAATTTTGTTGGCAATACGAAAAGCCTAACGCTCTTTAGGGTTGCAGTGCTATGGGTGGTATTTGAGCAGAAAAAGGTATTGAAGGATCCTTGATTACTATAATGGAGTGGAGATTGAAGTGAGATTCATGTCTGCCCTGTGGGCTTGGGATTCTGCTTAAATTTAAATGCTATACTTCCTCTATTTTTAACTCCTGTTGTTGCTTTCTTTTCTTTATTTTTAGTTTCCTATAGCTCGCTCATAACTTGTCCACGGCTTTTGTTTCTTGTTTCTGGCTAGCTCTTGCAATAAGCTTTTATTTATTTTATTTTTATTTTTTATTTTTTGTTTTTGTTTTTTTTGTTTCAGAATATATGTATACTGACAACAATATGTTGCTTTCCAGGATTCTGATGAAGTTCTCCTTCCAAATGTGCTGGATGCGTTGAATGAGGTATTTAGGGATCAATTGTTCTTTATGAGCATGCACCACATTCTTAGTATGGGCTTGTTTGTATTCTTTCGTTTCACTCTATTTATTTTTACCATACATACTGTATTCAATTAATCTGTTTTACAAATAAATAAAATAATCATTGACTGTAGGAGGTTTGTAGTTGTAAGGTCTCATTTGCTTCTGCTTCATTCATGCTACAGATTGCTTTTCACCCGAAATTCCTTTCTTCTCGTGTTGAGAAGGAAAGACGAGCTATACTTTCAGAATTACAGATGATGAATACGATAGATTATCGTGTTGACTGCCAGGTTCGGACTAGGGAGGTTAATTTTATTTTAGCTTGTTATTGAATTTGTATTACTAAGCATTGTCTGAACTTCTGCACGGTTTCATCTGGAATACAGCTATTACAACATCTACACTCTGAAAACAAACTAAGCAAAAGGTTCCCGATTGGATTAGAGGAGCAAATTAAGAAGTGGGATGTAGATAAAGTGCGGAAATTTCATGAGCGTTGGTACTTCCCTGCAAATGCAACCTTATACATTGTTGGGGATATTGAAAACATCTCAAAGACAGTTTACCAAATTGAGGTATGCAACATTTCATCCTGTATCATGTATAGTAGTATTCATTCATTCGCTTCTAGATTCATGGACAAACTAACTTCACCGCAGGCTGTCTTTGGACAAACTGGCCAAGAAAATGGGTCAGCACCTTCTCCTAGTGCATTTAGTGCAATGGCTAGTTTCCTTGTCCCTAAGCTTTCAGTTGGCCTGACCGGAAATTTGTCCACTGAAACATCATCTAATTCCAACGACCAAACAAAACTCCTTAAAAAGGAAAAGCACACTGTTCGTCCTCCTGTGAAGCATAATTGGTCACTGCCTGGAAGTAGTATGGATTTGAAGCCTCCACAAATTTTTCAGCATGAATTGATTCAGAATTTCTCATTTAATATGTTCTGCAAGGTACTGTAGAGTTTCTTCCAACTATGTACTAAGTTGTGTATCTGTTCAAATTATGAGCAATCGTGGTCTAAAAATTGTTAGTTGATATGGTTATTGTTTCTTACTAATGTTCTTAATGATATCTCAGTCTCTCTATCTTCTAAGCATGTCTTGTGGAACAATTGCAGATTCCTGTGAACAAAGTTGGAACTTATGGTGACTTGCGAAATGTTCTAATGAAGAGAATTTTTCTTTCTGCTTTACATTTCCGAATCAATACAAGATACAAGGTCAATTTTAGTTTGTCACCAAATTATTTCCAGTTTCTTGCCGATCTTCTATTACGGAAATGTTTGAGTTTCTTCTTGATGTACCATGCAGTTGTTTCTGAGTTGGTTCATTTTAAAATTTTGCAGAGTTCAAATCCACCATTTACTTCAATTGAATTAGATCATAGTGACTCTGGAAGGGAAGGATGCACAGTCACTACTCTTACTGTAACTGCTGAACCGAAGAATTGGCAAACTGCAATAAGAGTTGCTGTTCACGAGGTTGGATTTTTGTCTTGCACTACTGAATTCTGATAACTTGTTTATGGGATGAGTGTATTTCGCATGCTATCATTTCTGATAAGATATGTACTGCTGTTTAGATGGGACCCTTGACAATAGTTGCAACATTTACAAAGTCAACCTTTATGTTTTGTGAAAACCAAAAGAGATGAAAGATGACATTGGAAGTATAACTGTTCACCTCTTATTCTTAATTTTTTTTCAAAGCAATGGATCAGTAACATGTTTGATTCCTTTTATTTTTTTAATATTATTATTATTATTTTATAAATTGAGCATAATGTTTGACTTTGATGTCTTGGTCTAGAAACTATAAGCCTTCTTTCTTTTTGTTTTGTTTATTTACTTTTCCCTTCTTTCGTGGAGAAAATGTACCTTGACTGTTTAATTAGTTCTGTTGCAATTGCAGCTTTAAGCTTTTGGCATTTATCCATTCATGCTTGGGAAAAACAAAGTCGCAGTTCACTCATTTTTTGTGAACTTTAATTTATCCATCTTTTTTCCAGTATATATGGTGTTCCCTATGCTATTTTGTTTTCTTTGGATTATCGTGTTAACTGATTACTTAAACATAACTGTAAAGTTCTTATCTTGTGCAGGTTAGAAGGCTCAAAGAGTTTGGTGTTACTAAGGGTGAATTGACTCGTTACATAGATGCTTTATTAAAAGACAGTGAACATCTGGCGGCTATGATAGATAATGTATCTTCTGTTGATAATTTGGATTTCATCATGGAGAGTGATGCACTGGGTCATACAGTAATGGATCAGAGACAAGGACATGATAGTCTGGTTGCTGTTGCTGGAACTGTCACTCTTGAAGAGGTAATGTTTAATCATTAATCATTTGGTACCGCCGTCACTTGGTATTGTAAATGTAAAGTATCTATTTAAACCATAAAATGCCACATATAAGAACATGTAGTATTTTAATTTTACAGAGCACATATAGGGGTGATCAATTTTAAATTGATGGTCTCAGGCTCTTCAATCCTTAAATTTAGTTTCATTGTTTTTTCTCATCAAAATAGGAAATTGAGATTTTTGAAGAAATGCTGCAAGTTGAAGACCCAAAATAGTGTTTGATCCTTTAAACTTAAATTATTTAAGCTTCAGTAATTATTATTAAATTTTTTCTAATCATGTAGGTTAACTCAATCGGTGCCAAGGTGTTGGAATTTGTTTCTGATTTTGGAAAGCCGACTGCACCCCTTCCTGCAGCTATTGTTGCTTGTGTTCCAAAGAAAGTGCATGTTGATGGAAGTGGTGAAACTGAGTTCACTATTTCCCCTGATGAGATTACAGCTGCTACGAGAGCTGGATTGGAGGACCCCATCGAGCCTGAGCCAGAGGTGTCCTTCCTTATAAACTTGTCCTGCTTTCACCCCTTAAATTCATGTTTATATATCTCTGGAAAGTTCTTCCCGACTTCGTTGTTTACTGGTTATCTGTTTGTTTGTGCAGCTTGTGGTTCCAAAAGAATTGATATCTTCATCGCAGTTACACGAATTGAGGCAGGAGCGCATGCCATCCTTTATCACCTGTAGCCCTGAAACAAGTATGACAAAAATTTATGACAAAGAAACAGGGATCACTAGAGCTCGTCTTTCAAATGGAATTTCTGTAAACTACAAGGTATCTCTTATGTTTTAGACAGTCTCGGCCATGTACTTGTTTTTAGTTTCTCTTCTATTAAATAAAATTCAGTGCTCATGACTGCACAAAAAGATTGAAATATGAAGGGTGATACAACTTGATCATGTCACGTCATACATTATTATGGGCTATATAAGCATAGTGTGTCTGAGAATGAGCATCATTTTGAAACTTCAGATTGTGCTAAATTACTTTCACTGTTATTGATAAAAATATACACATGAGAATGGTTACTGTAGTTACAGTGAATTAATGTCTTTGTTTTATGCTTCAATCGTAGATTTCACAAAGTGAGGCTCGGGGAGGTGTGATGAGGCTTATAGTTGGTGGTGGAAGGGCTACTGAAAGTTCTGAATCAAAAGGTTCTGTTGTTGTGGGTGTACGAACTCTTAGTGAGGGAGGTCGTGTTGGCAACTTTTCAAGGGAGCAGGTATGGTGTTTACGGTTAAACCTCGATAAATAAATGTTCGATAAATTAATAACCTCGATTTAATAATAGATTTCTCCGGTCTATATTACCAGGAACCTTGCTAAATGCGTAAGTTAATAATTCTTTTTAGACTCCCTTTAGGTCCCAACGAATATATAAAGTAATTTTTGATTAAATAAATATTTTCAAATATAACAAAAAATATGAATAATTCATAAAATAAGTGTAAATAATGCTCATAATACAAATTAAAGAAACTCTTAAAAAAATTTAATTTTTCAGTTTAGTTTTTCGCAAGTGTTCAAATATAGTCCTTCGCTTTTCCTTGTATTATGAAAAATTAAATAAGCTCTTAATAAATTTGGGAAACTTTTAACAACAAAACCCTCTGAATATTATTAAATAAAGTAATAATTATGAACGAATTTGTATTTGACTTGTGAACGAATTTGTCCAATACTGTTCATTGTAGGTGAGGATCCTTCCTCTGAATGCATTGTATTGTATCTTGAAATAGGTTCTTGTTAAATGAATTAGGTATCACAAAGTGTCATTATGTGAAATATATTTCACATCTCACAGTAATTGCTAAATACAAAGTGCTGGCCTATTTATTGTGAGCCGTTTTACAATGTTTTCCACACTGCCTCAGTTGATCTCACTTTTTTGGGCCAAGGAGTTTTCTTTGCTCTGGGTTTAGGCTTTAGTGTCTTGTTGTTATGTTTTATGTTGATGAACTTCTTTCTTTTGATAAACGAACTTGTGTTTCTTATAGGAAAAAAAGGAACTACCTTGAAAAAAAAAGATTCTATTATAGTATTTCATGGGACGTATGCTTATGATATTCATTAAGGCCAACTTACATTACAGTAGTTGCAAGATGTTTACATGGCATGGTAATATGAGAAATATACTCAGATCATTATTGTATTGTATAATCATTTTTTGATAATTGTGTTGGAGCTTACCTCATTTTTGCTGAGATCGTGTCATGTGTATGCATCATTCTTCTCAGGTAGAACTTTTCTGTGTGAACCACTTGATCAATTGCTCATTGGAGTCCACAGAGGAATTTATTTCTATGGAATTCCGCTTCACTTTAAGAGATAATGGGATGCGTGCCGCTTTCCAATTGCTTCACATGGTACTTGAGGTAATCCCATTGTGACTCATAATCTTTATGCTGAATTTTGAATGTTGGGGACCTTTCTTCTCCGCGTTGTCTGTATGTTTTCTCCATTTAACAGGGCATCTTCATTTTAGAGGCATGCATTAGATTGTATGAAAACAGATGATTGACAGTAATGTTTGCTGACTTGCAGCATAGCGTCTGGCTGGATGATGCATTTGATAGAGCAAGGCAATTATATTTGTCATATTATCGCTCCATCCCTAAAAGCTTGGAGCGCTCAACTGCTCACAAACTCATGCTAGCAATGTTGGACGGAGATGAGCGTTTTGTAGAACCTACACCAACGTCATTGCAAAATTTAACTTTGCAGTCTGTAAAGGATGCAGTGATGAACCAGTTTGTTGGGAATAACATGGAGGTGTGCATATCCCACATGTTGAACTTTTTTGTTCTTTTTATAAGAAGTTTAAACATCCCTCATTATCAGCTGTATGCATGTGTTTAGGTAAGTATAGTTGGGGACTTCACCGAGGAGGAAATTGAGTCGTGTATTCTTGATTACTTGGGAACAGTTCAATCAGCAAAACATTCTGAGGTTGAGCAGAAGTATGATCCGGTTGTTTTTCGAGCAACTTCGGATCTGCAGTCTCAGCAAGTGAGTAGTAATATATTTATTTGATGATTGAATTTCTATAATGGTTTGACACATGCTTATAGTTTATTTCCTTTCAAACAGGTGTTCTTGAAAGACACAGATGAGAGAGCATGTGCATATATTGCAGGTCCGGCACCAAATCGTTGGGGTTTTACTGTTGACGGTAAAGACCTATTTGAGTCTCTCACCGACATTTCTTCTTGTGATGGTGAGTTGCATCGAATCTGAAATTTGATATCAAACTTGCGTATTTGTATTTTTAAGATGTATTTTATGTGTTGACACTGGTTATGCAGATGCACAGCTGAAATATGAAGAGCTAGTTGCGGAGGGTAAGGATACTGAGAAAGATATGCAAAGAAAACTTCGTGGTCACCCCCTTTTCTTTGGCATCACAATGGGACTTCTGGCTGAGATTATAAATTCGAGGTAATATTTTCCTTGAGAAAAAGAGAATGATTTGCATGTATGCTTCCTTATTCATTATCTGCCTGCTCTGTAATGTGTGCCCAAAATTTGTAAGTTTTCCATTCTGATTCAGTGGGAGGTTTATTTACAGCCATATTGTAGCAGCCAACATTAATCTAAATGTGCATGTTGGAGGCTTTGTTTGATACTGGAATAGAATGATTTTTGGTCCTCTCTTCAAGCCTCCGTTTCTAATGTCTTCGGTTCTATGTCTTCCATTTCGTTAGACTGAAAGCCCTTTTAGGTTGAACGGATAGTGAGGTTTATTAAATGAAATTGGGTTTGGGGAATGGATTTGTCGAGCTTGTGTTTTTCTAATGACACTCTTAAGTGAATACTATGATTTGAAAGCATTATGATTTGTCCCAGATCAAAACGGTATAACCTTGACATTTCATAAATCAGTATCTGAACATACTTTTTGCATTTGAGTTGCCGATCTCTTGTTATCTCAAATTTTAATATAATATTCTATGCTATTTGTAGACTTTTTACTACGGTCAGAGATTCACTTGGCTTGACATATGACGTGTCATTCGAGTTAAACCTTTTTGATAGGCTGAATCTCGGATGGTATGTCATATCTGTAACATCAACTCCTGGCAAGGTGCGTAATTTAGATTCATATAGTCTTAGTGTGTCCGGTTATTTCCAGTCTCCTCACAGGTTTGTTGTAACATCAGGTTCACAAAGCTGTTGATGCCTGCAAGAATGTCCTTAGAGGTTTGCATAGCGACAAGATTTCCCAAAGGGAGCTGGACAGGGTTAATTACTTCTCTTTTGCTTTATCCTTTCAAAACAGAATTTCGTTTTTTCGTAAATAAATGGAATTCTCATGACCACTTCTCTAATTGACTGTTAATATTGAATTTGTAGGCAAAACGGACGCTTCTGATGAGACATGAAGCTGAGATTAAGTCAAATGGATACTGGCTTGGACTTTTAGCTCACTTGCAAGCGTCTTCTGTCCCAAGGAAGGTAAACTGGAAATTTCTTAAGTATCTCGTCCACCGACTCATGGAAAGTAATTTTGGAAAGATTTTGTTTGCCCTCTAAAAAACAAAAATCTTCATCACTGCTGATAACTTCTACTCTGAAAACCATTGTAAATGTAGATTGGAATACTCATTGTGTGCTATTTGGTTCAGGATATTTCTTGCATCAAAGATCTTACTACTTTGTATGAAATTGCTGCTATTGAGGACGTATACCTTGCATATGATCAATTGAGAATAGATGACGATTCTTTGTATTCGTGTGTTGGAATTGCTGGGGCTCAAGCTGGTGATGAAATAACTGGTGAGGACGTTTTCCGCTGCATTGTAATTTTTTCACTGTGTCCATGGTGAAACTTATAAATACTGTGGATTAGGTATTGCATATATATTTGACTTGAACTAATTGGCGTGGCCATGAGACCTCATAAAAACATTGCCTCTTTTTTGTGTTTCTGGAATTTCAGGCTGCTTCATTTGGAATATCGTTAGTTATATGTGCCTATGCCTCATCATTTAGTGTTCTGTACTTGCTTTTCTTATGTGATCAACATATAATGTGATTGTGATGCTTTTTTAGAAGTTGAAGAACCAGAAGGCGGCTTTCCAGGTGTTTTCCCTGTCGGGCGTGGATTATCTACAATGACACGTCCTACAACATGACCTTGGATTGTACGTGCCATCTCACATATAGTAAAGACGTATCTAGTATTAAGGTATTACACTAGCTTGAAGTTTCATTTCCCTTTTAATATAGCTGTTGATTCAATTTTCTCTGAACTGTCTTGTATGTTTCTTTCTAGTAACTGCCACTATACCTTTCTGCAGTAAATGCATTCATATTGTGGCTTCCAGTCATTTATGAATGAAAAATTCTGGAAATCGGATAATAAATGTTGCATTTGTTTTAGACAGAAAGATTGAAGAGATGAAAACAATGAGATTCATACCATACAAGGATTATATATTAGAAAATCTTTTTGTATCAATTAGTGTAAGATTTTTTGTTTAGAGTATTGAACTGGCCAGGACGATAACAATATTCTAGGTTGATTGCACTAAATGACCATGTTCATGAAATTCCTATGTCTAAACTCTGAAGGTCACAAGCCTTATTACTTTTCTCTTTGTACGTATGACTCGTAGAAGTTAAAAGTTACTATCGACTTTACCTTGAGTTTTTTTTTCATAAATGATTATAGGTGTACTGACTTCCACATTTCGAAACAGGGGCAACAGGGAGAGATGAAGACTAGATAATGCTAAAGGCCTGGTTGCTGAAGTTGCACCAGAACAAATTATAGCACACAGCCACACCGTGGTCATGCCATGACGCCAAGTCATCAGCACCTGCATATGAATATGGAGTAGTTGGAAACCACTGATGCTCATCTCATTCCCAGTTCAACAGTGAGCATTGGGAGATAGGAAACAGTAACGTCATCTCTTGTATTGTAAATTCAGCATTACGGGCTATATTATTGCCTAGGGCACTTGGGCCAATTCTTTGATATTGTAAAATACATGAGCTTCCTCAGTCCAAAATTTTGCCTTATGCTGTCAAATCAAGGCCAATCCCTGGACCTTTTGATGTATATTCATGTTTCACTTTGCATCTGTCCGTGGAGGATTTTTTTTGGCCTAACAAAAAGAAAATGAAGAAGACATGAGTGACGGATTTCAAGTATAAGATGCGACTTATTGGATTCCCCCATAAGATGGGAAAAAGCCTAATTTGGGTAGTTTATCAGAAGGCTGGATATAAAAACCTGAAATTTAGTCCTGTTCTGAAACATGACACGATAGGACGGGATTGAAATCTAAAAACATTGTGCTCGTTCCGTTAAAGTAGGACCAGAACTGATAGTTCAAGGTCCTTTAGGTTAGATGTGGATATTCTTCTGTTTTTAAAGAGTTATTTGATTTGTGTAGATTTACAAAATCTTTGGATTCATAGATTTTATAGAAAATGTCTATTTACTACAAAATTGAGCACCTTGCTTTCCATTTTAATTTTTTTTAAAACATTGACCATTTGAACTTTTAAAAGAGAATTTATACCCATTAGGTCTAAACTCTTAAGACACTCATATATTATTTTAATATCATTATACCCCTCACCCCTTAAATATGCTTAGAGAGAGAAAATGCAAGAGAGAGAAGGGTTGACCGGAACCTCATTGACTCTGGTCACCTGTCGTCGGACTCTGATCACCGATCACCGGTCGTCAGATTCTAGTCGCCGGATTTTGATCACCGGTCGTCGGATTTCGATCATCGGTCGTCGGCTTTAGATCACCGGTCGCCGGATTTCGATCATCGGCTGCCAGAATCATGTGGCCAGAATTACTGACCCTGGTAAACATTCAATTCCAAGTTTACTACCCCTAGTAAACTTTCGCAAAAACGACTCAAAACCCCAAAACCAAGTTTACTACTCCTAGTAAACTTACTTCTGTTCCTAAAAACCACTCAAAACACCAAAACCAAGTTTATCAGGAGTAGTAAACTTTTCCTAAAAACCAGACTCAAAACATCAAAATTAAGTTTACTACTCGTAGTAAACTTACTTCTGGGGTTAGAAAACATCAATACACAACATAAACAACAACATTTCATATCTAGTAATTCAGTGAATAATCGGTCTTGGAAGTCTCACTTAAAGATCGAATCGACCACACAATGAGAAAAATAATCGCACAACAACAGATAATATCAACCAGCAAAAACACCTGGTTCTAGGTCACCCAATCCTTGATAAAGGGCCCGGTCTCGCCAATCACAACTGAGGCCAGATTAGGCAATACCTAAGGGGGATCACAATCATCAACACCTTCTTCTCCTTCTCCTGCAGGAAAGGCTTTAGGAACGACCATCCGGTGTCGATGAGCACAATCACTGTGAAGAGGAGAATAACATGGAGGAACTGGAAAATGTAGAAGAGCACATCCCAGTCGTGATCGCATATCAGATTGAGAGCCTTCATGAGGAAGAGACATCCCCTGAGGAGGTGGATCCAGTGAGTGGAGAGCTTATGAAAGTAGCATGTGTAGATCCGGAAGGCAGGGAATGCTAAATAGGCGACGGAGAAGACGGAGAAGAGGTGTGTGAGGCCGGGGAAAAGGTAGTCACGAGAGCCGTCAGGGTCGAGGTTGTAGGCATCAGTGCGGACGTCCATGGTGACAGTGGTTTCAGGAGCGTAGTTGGCGAAGAAGAGGGAGTACTCGTTGGGGGCGGTGACGGGGTATGAATGGTTAAAGGTGGAGGCCCGAGGAGGGGATAAGTTGCAGAAGTCGAAGAGGCGGGAGATGTAGCGGGAGTCGAGGACGCATAGCTGAGGGTTCTGCTGAATCTCGACGAGGACCTGGAGGAGGGACCCCTCCGATAACAAGAAGAGAAGACAGATCAGGAAAAGGAAAACGGAGAAAATATAAACTTAGGGGTAAAGTTGTCTTTTTCTTTGTATTTGTTGGAATGGTCACTGCAAAAGTTTTTTAGACCTAGTGGACATTTTTTTTCCTGTTTTTGTAGTGAATGGTCATTAGCCTTAGATTTTAAAACATAAACTTTTAAGAATTTTTATAAAAAAATTATAAACTATATAGATTCTCGTAAAATTTAATATACATTTTATGAATCATCATTTGATTAACATAAACTTGTTGTTTGAGGGTATCAAGATAGATGGATTTCTTAGAAAGATATTTCTTAGGAAAGGCCTTGAGAAACTTCTTGACTAACTTGTGCTCTTCAAACGGCTCATCTAGACTTTGAAACACGTGAGTAAAAATCATCAATAAATTTAGTCACATATTGAGATTTTCAAATTTCTCAACCAGAACTTGCAATTTTTGAATCTAGACTATTTCACTACCTTCATGTGCAATGACCAATGAGTACGATGCTTCTTTGACAGTATCACAATATTGTATACGCCTCCTTTCTTTGATTTGAAGAGTAGCGAATGAAGCAACATCTCCGTAGAATAATAAAAAAGCAAAAACTACGATTTTCTGCTCCACGTGCCTCACGCGCGTCTCTTTTTTCTCTCTCTACCGTTGCTGGATCTCTTTGTTGGTTGGCCCTCCTCGTCTCTACCTTATCCTTTGAATTTTTGGGTTCTATTCCGATCTGGTGGTGTCACCGGTGTTCTCCTTCTCCGTCATTCTGTCTGGAAGTGGCGGAGCTCACAGTTCTCTAATTGTGCAACATAAACGTTCCAAATCTGGTAATGATGTTTCTTCTGATTTAGTTGCTTTGAGGATGAGGAGCTAGATTCGTCATGTTTTCAAGTTCCCCGAAGTCCTCACTCAGTTATGCTTCGATGCTGAAGAACCCTGTAGATCGTCTTAGTGCCTCCATGTCTGAGGACTTTGAATTCTCAGATGCAGATTGTTCTTACTCTCATGGAAAACATGGCCTGAACGTCTCCTTCTCTGACAAGGTTCATTTCTCCTTCTTGTTCTTCAATTTCATGTTTGAAATCCCTTGAATCGAACCCTAATCCCAAATCTATTGTTTTTTGGGTTTCGAGCCATAGCTCCGGCGATCGGGTTCTTCAAGTTTTTGACGAGCTATTGGAGTTTTTGTGAGACTGCAGGGAAGTTGGGGTGTTGCAGCAGCAACTACTGCTAGGCTGCTCGAAGTAAGGGGGCAGCAGTTCAATCTTGCAGGTTGAGGAAGAGAGTAGTGGAGCTCTTGGACTTACGAGTTGAATGGAAGGTGGAGGTTCTGCTTGTCGAGTTGCAGCTATGAGGGACTGGCTGGCTCGATCTTAGGGCAGATCGAAGGTGAGAATGGTTTAGAGTTTCTGTGTTGTTCTTGTGTTATATTTTTGGTATGGTGATTGAAATTGTTGTGTTTTGTTGTTGTGGGTGAATGGAGAAAACATGGAAGCTATGGCCATTTTCCGGCAAGATTGCCAAAAAACCGACAAAATATTCTTGTGAAATAGCAGAATTTCCGACATAGAGCCGAAGAGGTAGAATTTAATTTTCCTGATAACTTTAAATTCATAAAGTTTCCGTTAAATCGTAAATCGGGCTAATTACGGAAAACTTGCCATAAATAGGAAGTTTTCATTTTGGGAAACTTTTCCTTTTAGGAAAGTTTCTATTTTTGGAAAGTTTACCGGTAAAAAAGGAAAAGTCAATCTTAGTTAACCGGTTAAAAGAAGTCAATCAAATCTTTGAATGAGAATCTAGTCAACTCAAGAATCTTGGTCAAAAATCGAGTTGATCGTTGTAAATAATTTGGATAATTCCATAATCGGTATATCGACTCAAGGTTAAAGATCTGGTCTAAGAGACACGTTCGGTGTCCATAGTAATTCAACGAATTATTATGTGACTACCTAGTGTCAAATTAAAATGGTTAAGCAAAGTCGTTGTGTTAAGGTGGCGTAATCGGAAACTAAACTTTGAGTCGATAATCGGAAATAAGCATAATGGTTGAAAAGTTGTTAAAAATGAATGAATTTGGTCAACTCATGGTCAAATTAGAATTTCCTAGTCAAACTAGAAAAAGATCAAGTCAACTGTAGTAAGACTGATATGTTTAATAGGTTGTTGAAGCATAGCTGTGATTTGGGGAGCAGGATGACTCCCTGAGTAAGGGTTGCTTTAAATTATCCATGAAAGTGCTGAGTTTGTTTGTAGGAAGGGTTGTCTATTTGAAGAGGGTTTCGGTAGAAAGTTCTCTTGAAGTGGTACTTGTAGGATTTACTTTGAGTTAAAACGGTTTTAACCCAGGATAGATCTTGACATTAAATTTGTTTCGTGTTTTTGAACGCGTATTCTATCCTTTTGTGTTTTCATAATACGAAAAACAGTTTTGCAATCTTGTACCGAACGAGTGGTTGCTTCTCGAAGTTTTTCTCAATCAAAATCAAAATGAAAGAGCATGCATTTGATAAAAAAATTATAAAAAAGAAAGAAATGGGCTCCTCCTTGAGTCCAGAGTGAAGGTCCATAACTGTTACCTTACGTGTCTCAAAACCCCTTGTGTCGCAGCCACCGTCAACTGCTCGAGTCCGATTTAGGGTACGTATTTTCTCTTCCTCCTCTCTTTCGGGTTACTTTGATTGTGTTAGTTTCGATTGCATGTGTGTTCCTTTGGCACAGCGCTCTACCCTATTATTCAGTCAATTTCAGAGCCCCTTAATCGTTTCTTTTCAGTTTTTCAATCTTGAATTGGGATTCTCTGTTATGCTAAGACAACTTCAAGCGCCCCGAATGAATGATGTGAATCCATTGTGGATTCAGTTCTTCTTTCATCGGATTCATTCGGAAAACCAGAGCTAGAACTCCCAAAACTCTCCTATACAAGGGGTGGCTTCTATGCTATCCCCATCTTCCTCTCCACATTTATGGAACGTGATCAGAAGAAAGCAAACAAATAAAAAAGGAAGACAAATTAAAGTCGCCAACTTCGGCAGGCAACACCAAAACACTAATCATGCTCCATTCAAGCACTACCACACTAATGTAGTAGTTATTTGTGCTTTTTAGAACTGATTATTAGATATACACCCAAATCAAATACAGTGCTGCACTTACAAGTTGTGGCTTTTATTTATTTTCTGCAAAAAACTCTGCGGTTAGTTTAAGTAGGTGTAAGTTTGTACCAACTGAGCTTTCCACACTACTGGAATGTTGGGTTTTTATGAAAGATGATTGGGGTTATGGTTTGATGCTTACTTTGTTAACCTTGTTCACTATGGGAGCCTTTGCCTTGATTTTATGTCATACATATTGTTGTTGACTACTTGTTTGTTTGATGGATGATTTTGAGTAAACATACAGCTATTGTTCAGTGTTGTAGAAGCCAAGCTATTGCGTTCCTGGCGTTTGTAGTTAGTTAAGCATCAATAGTTATTTCCTTGGAAACAGGAAATGTTGGCAGGGTTGGGCCCATTCCATTATATCCCATTAAGTTGACTGGCACAGAATAGAAGATTGCTAGTTCACTGACAGAGGAAGCGTAAAAGAAAAAATCTACAGAGTTAATTTGAACTTAGTAGGCAGTAGAGTGAGTAGGCAATCACCCTATTTCAGCCCCTCAGCACCGTCTGTAGTCAGCCTTCACGTTCCAGCTGACCTCATTAATATTATCAAGCTCCCTAGCAGTCAAATTGGGAATGAGCCCTTGTGTTTTATGTTTTTTGGGCTCCTTTTCATTGATCAATATTTGTTATTTGGTTGCCAACATCAGGAAACTCAGTCAATTAGGCACTTTCACAGTACCATTTTCATTTTCAGCTGTTCCCAACTCAACATTTGTTGAGGCTCATTCATCTCGTAATTTGTCTTTCAGGAATTTATTATTTTGTGGTCTCAAGTTACTCCAGCTTGTCATACTTGGGTGTTAGATTTTCTGGTTAACATGGGTATTTGGTTAGTTTTATTCTTGATTGTTTGTAGCTTTTTGGGTCTCATTGTTCGCTGTCAGTGATAAGAGGTGAGTTTGAGGACTGGAGTTACATTGGGGCTGCAGATGTGGTGTTCATGTGTTATCTATTGTATCATATGGAAATACTTTTTATATATGGCTTAAATAACTGCCACATTCAGAATGCTTGTCGTATCATGACATCTAATTCATTCAGTCAAGATGAGTTCCCTAAATTAGTATTGTCATATATATATATATATATATATATATATCTTTTCTGTTTTCTGCTTGAGTATATATTTGTTCATTTTGACATTCTGTCTCTACTATTTCTTGCAGAAACTTTTGCTATTCAAGAAGCCTCAGAATTGAAATATGTCCGGTGGCCCTGGTCTTGAGTCACTTGTTGATCGTATGGAAATACTTGTCCATCTATTTTTACTGCATTTAATTGTTCTGAATCTTACTCATCAATATAAAATGTGTCCAAGTTTAAGCCTTCAAGGAATGGATAAGCTGTTTGCATCTTTTGTATGAGAAATAGATAATCCAACATATTGACAAAAATAATCTCAATCTAATTGGAAGCGTATTACTTGTTGAGCGTTTCAAGTTTCAGATTTGTCTCTCTAATTGTGAAAACTTTTCTATTTGCAGAAACAATTTCAGTTATCACAAACGATGGACGCAATATTGTGGTATACAGACTTCCTGGCTATGCACCTTTACTTCTCTTAATCAGATTAGTTGTATAAACTATTAACTGTTCTGATTTTAAATTCAGGGAGTCTTGAAAGGCTTTGACCAGGCTACTAACATCATTCTTGATGAGTCTCATGAACGGGTTTTCTCTACAAAGGTTTGCATATGTACTGTTACTAGCTTCCAAGTTTCAACTAAATCTTTATGATTCTTATTTTAAAATGACTTGAATGAATTGACCAAGATAAAGAAATATAGGACTCATATTTCTGGTAGCTGAAACAATTCTCAGATTTCCAGATTACTGCTCTATGATCCTTGTTGTGGTTACTTCTGCATCATTTCCAGTTAAACTGGTTTTATTGTCCTACTGTTGGGTAACTTGTTCATTCTGACTGGCAGGAGGGTGTTCAGCAACTCGTGCTGGGATTGTATATTATCAGGGGCGACAACATGTAAGTGGTAACTCTTTTACTATTCTATATTAGTTTTGTGTGAGTAAGCATGGTGAGTGATTTATTCTTTTGGTAAACATGTTTTGTCGGTTGGTTTTTGGTAAACAAGTTATTCGTATATTGACCTTTACAGATTTCATTGTATTTGATACCATCCATATCTTTTTATAAATGCAGAAGCATAGTTGGGGAACTAGATGCGGATCTTGATTCAAGCCTTGATTGGTCAAAAATGAGAGCGTATCCTTTGAAGCCTGTCATCCATTGACTGATCTTGAAAGCCATAGAGATGTTGTAGACTCGATGGGTAGATCATGGTCATCCAAACAAATGTATTACTTATTGGTGTATAATGATGGACATCTGGGTTCGTAATACTCATTCGGGTTTCTAATCTGTTGGACTGTCATTCTACATTTCTACTTATGCGCAAGACAGTGAACTCTGATTATAATCCTTTTCTTGAATGTGATGTAACAAAGTAGAACTTACCAGCAAGAATATGACAGTGCTATATAACTACCCTCTTTCGAATTCATTCTAGAGCATATATGTTTGAATGTATGTTATCCTCTTTTTTGACACAGCCTATATTGCAATATCTACGTTCTTTTAGTCGATGGTGAAGCTCTTCAAACCCCAATATTTTTTTTTCGGTCAAATGGATAATTCAATTGATTTTGTAACCAAAACATCACTTCATGTGTCTGAGTGTTTCAACTCCCTTTATCCGGACCTTCTGTGCTGACTTGTGCATGTTTGATTATTGATATTTGATCATGTGTGCAATCTTAGTTCAATCTATGAGATGGAGCAATTTTCTAAACACAATCTTCATGGGCACGACACTCCAATACTCTGTCATCTGTCACCATCAAGGCTTGTCGAACTAGATGCGCACCACCATCGGTTGATGAGTTGCTTTAGCCTCAAAGTGTCGTACTAGAAAGAAAGAAAGAAAGAAAGAAAGAGAGAAAGAAAGAAAGAAAGAAAGAGAAAGAAAGAAAGAAGCCAATTAAGGTATAAAAGATGATGAGTATGCTTTAACCTCAATGTGTTGTACTAGAAAGAAAGAAAGAAAGAAAGAAAGAAAGAAAGAAAGAAAGAAAGAAGCCAATTAAGGTATAAAAGTATTCTAGGGTGAATTGGAGGAACCCGCTGGCAAACTATCCGCGGACGGATAGTTTGGGAAGAGAGATTTGAGGCAGATGGGACATTTTGATCCATATGGCGGACAATTTAAGTGAGAAGGAATTGAGGAAGGATAGTTAGGGAGAGAGAAAAAAAGAGAGACAATGTTTAAATGGTTCACCTCTCTTGAGCGGGGAGGCTACGTCCAATGGAAGGAGAAATGGAATAATGGATCATCAGGAAGTGAGAAGAGAAGGTGACCCCTATTTATAGAAGGTGAGGTGCTACCTCTCTCCTCACATACAAGTGTCATATGGCATATTATATGCATGTGAGGGAACCTTCTAGAACGTTCCAAGCCTATAACAAGGAAGTAATAACAAGTACATATAAAAGAGTGAGTCTTCATGCCGATCTTCCGCTTCCGCCAAGAGACTTGCGCGTCCATCTTCGGGATGTGAGTGTATCAGGCTGTGCCGATGGCTCGGGCCCATGATTGAGTGATGCGAGTGGTTGTGATCATAGAGGAATACTAATTCCCATAACAAGTTCTCCAAGTCCCCAATTAAGAGAGGAACTTTTTGGTTAGGGAGTTTGTAACTAAAATGTAAACAAGTGCGAGAATTACATGAATGATGTGCTAACCATACATGCAAGAATATCGTTCGCACAACGATGCAATGCAATGTGTGGATGTATAATGAATGCAAGTCATGGCGATGATGCAAAGATGCATACAATTCTTATGCTATAACAAGTTCAAACATAAGCGCACACATAAGAGCAATGCGGTTATTTGATGTGTTCGCAATCGCATAGTAGATGCACATAATGTAAAGAGATAGTTGCATTCACCATTTGATCATTCAATCATTGAAGAATGCTAATTTCTGGGTCTCTTTCTCGCAAAGAGAACAATTGGGGCAAATGAAAGTTGTATTTGCAATCGGCAAGGTATCCTTGTAGGAAATGTGGGCTCGCTAATTGGCGACACACACATACTAATGCTTTGATAAGAGGCTAAGTCCCCTGAGCCCTTTGGAAACAAAGGGATGAGTTCTACCTTTTGATTTGTATTGTAAAGTGTTAACACATGGTGCAAACCCTCCTCTTGTGTTGGAAAGCGGACTTATTATCTAGTCGTCAGGAGTCATTCTAGCCTAGGCGCCGCCTCCGGCACCGCTCTAATGCCTAAACTTCAGAAGTTGGGTCCAAATGCACCCACCAAAGTCGCCTTGGATCGGTATCAGACCCCTCAAAAGGGAGATGCCGAATAAGACCGCTAAGTAGGTCTCATATCAGATAAGAAACCTAGACTCTTCAATAAGGGAAAAATAGTACTTTTATGGTAGACTCACTCTATCTCTATAAATATCCCCCCTAGAGGCTCATTTTTGAGGGAGCCTCTATCTCCACTCTATACTCACATTATCTAGGCTATCATGGCTGACATAGGCATCAGAGGGTCGAAGGCCGGCAAACTAGGGGTGGCCATACGAAACCGAAAACTGAAAAAAAAACCGAACCGAAACCGAACCGAAAACCGAAAAAAACCGAACCGAAGACAAACCGAACCGAAAAACAAAAACCGGACCGAACCGGGTATGTATGGTCCGGTTTGTGGTTTGGGGTCTGTAGAAACCGGACCGGACCGAAAAACCGGAAAAATAAAATAGAAATTAATAAATAAACTTATGAATTAAAATGACTTTAATTATGTAGTAGGAAGGAAAAAGACTTTAATTATGGAAGAAAAATTATCAAAAATCTCGTAATATAAGATGTGTTAGGAATGGTGAAATACAGCTATGGTTTAAAAATCATGTAATTCGGGCAATGTCTCGGTGCCGATAGTAGCGGTCAACCCTATTTACAATTATTATTTCATTTGAGGAGCCCTATCGTCGGAAAGTAAATGTCCCAAAAATTTTATATGGGCGGTTGCGTCTCATCTACGTGAGTGTTTTTCGTGTAGAAGGTTTGACAAAAATACGTAATATAGAGGTAGATATGAGTGTTTTCGTGTGATAACTGACGATGGATCAGGGTTGACCGTTTCGATCGAGTCCTTAAGTTTGTCGGATCCAGTTGAATTTTTTTCCACATACATCTTTCGTCATAATTATCATATCTGACGGTCGAATTTTAATTTTTGACTTTTAGTCATCTGAATCACAATATGCATACTAATGTTGTATAACTTGTTTATTAGGTTTTAAGCAAATGCATAACTTTATGAACCAACTCTACATAGAAGCAAAATTATCAAAAAAAATCGTGAAATAAGATGTGTTCGGAATGATGAAATACAGCTCTGGTTAAAAAATCACGTAATTCGGGTAACGTCTCGGTGCCGATTGTAGCGGTCAACCCTATTTACCTTTATTATTCCCTAGGGGGAGCCCTATCGTTGGAAGGTAAATGTCCCAAAATTTTTATATGGGCGGTTGCGTCTCATCTACGTGAGTGTTTTTCATGTAGAAGGTTTGACAAAAATACGTAATATAGAGGTAGATATGAGTGTTTCCGTGTGATAAGTGACGATGGATCAGGGTTGACCGTTTCGATCGAGCCCTTAACTTTGTCGGATCCAGTTGAATTTTTTTCCACATACATCTTTCGTCATAATGATCATATCTGACGGTCGAATTTTAATTTTTGACTTTTAGTCATCGGAATCACAATATGCATACTAATGTTGTATAACTTGTTTATTAGGTTTTAAGCAAATGCACAACTTTATAAACCAACTCTACATAGAAGCAAAATTATCAAAAAACTCGTGAAATAAGATGTGTTTGGAATGATGAAATACAGCTCTGGTTAAAAAATCACGTAATTCGGGTAACGTCTCGGTGCCGATTGTAGCGGTCAACCCTATTTACCTTTATTATTCCCTAGGGGGAGCCCTATCGTTGGAAGGTAAATGTCCCAAAATTTTTATATGGGCTGTTGCGTCTCATCTACGTGAGTGTTTTTCGTATATAAGGTTTGACAAAAATACGTAATATAGAGGTAGATATGAGTGTTTCCGTGTGATAAGTGACGATGGATCAGGGTTGACCGTTTCGATCGAGCCCTTAACTTTGTCGGATCCAGTTGAATTTTTTTTCACATACATATTTCTTCATAATGATCATATCTGACGGTCGAATTTTAATTTTTGACTTTTAGTCATCGGAATCACAATATGCATACTAATGTTGTATAACTTGTTTATTAGGTTTTAAGCAAATGTACAACTTTATGAACCAACTCTACATAGAAGCAAAATTATCAAAAAACTCGTGAAATAAGATGTGTTTGGAATGATGAAATACAGCTCTGGTTAAAAAATCACGTAATTCGGGTAACGTCTCTGTGTCGATTGTAGCGGTTAACCCTATTTACCTTTATTATTCCCTAGGGGGAGCCCTATCGTTGGAAGGTAAATGTCCCAAAATTTTTATATGGGTGGTTGCGTCTCATCTACGTGAGTGTTTTTCGTATATAAGGTTTGACAAAAATACGTAATATAGAGGTAGATATGAGTGTTTCCGTGTGATAGGTGACGATGGATCAAGGTTGACCGTTTCGATCGAGCCCTTAACTTTGTCGGATCCAGTTGAATTTTTTTCCAAAAACATCTTTCGTCATAATGATCATATCTGACGGTCGAATTTTAATTTTTTACTTTTAGTCATCGGAATCACAATATGCATACTAATGTTGTATAATTTGTTTATTAGGTTGTAAATAAATGTGCAACTTTGTGAACTATAACCATTTTTCACTATAATGATAATAAGATGAAAAATTATGAATTTGAAAAAAAAACCGAACCGCACCGAACCGTAGGTGTGGTTTGGTTTGCGGTTTGGCCTCTTGAATAGTAAAAAACCGAACCGAACCGAACCGAAGTATAACATTGGTTTGGTTCGCGGTTTGGGGTATAAACCGAACCGAAGTGGACCAGAGCCAGCCCTACGGCAAACCCAGTCTTTCCCCTAATGCCTCTTGCTTATGATTTACAGGTATGAGTCTTGAAGGTGAGGTTGTCCCCCGTGTTCAGTGTGATTCTCCCTCCATATGAATCACCTCGTAACAGATGACGTTAGAAGGAGGGGCCTCAAGTGGCAACTCTCACATAGCTGATGTGCTCGTTACCGAGCGCGCAATTTAAAAACCATTTTTATGTCAATTATAGCATTGGTAAATGAAGTTCGATCAAGCCGGGGACTTATAGGGTAGTCAAATATGTTCGGTTTAAACAAAACAACAAATATGAACATGTATATATTTACAAAACAGTTACATTTACAGAATATAGGGGGATTTAAAGGTTTGGTTCTAATAATCCTACTAAACAGAAAACAAATATGAACAATAAATACAAGTGATCGATCCATTCAACACATTCATCAGAGATAAACAAGAATTTTGACCACACAGTAAGATCACATTTCAATCATAACAATCTGAAAATCATGTCAATTCAAAGAACTAGAAACAATCTTGAAACACTATCCTACGAAGCTTAGCATTTCATTTAATTCTACTTATAACACTTAGCACATAACGTCTAGAACTAAGATATCTCATGTTAGGGCTACTGCTAATACTACGAGTATTCGTCCACTCATAACATGAATCATTATGATCTATTGAGATTGAACACAACTTTCGCTATGAATGTCATAGCATCCATTATGAAGTCTATGTCCACAGCTGCGCGCTTCCACCACTTAGAGATTTACACATGCCTTTGAGGTTTAGTACAAATCATGACAATAGTTAGCATGCATTCTAACATAGGTTATTAAGTAGATACACAAATTTCTAACTTAAGAATCGGCAAGATCAGATTGATATAACATCATAAACGAAACTTTAACATGCATTAATAAAATTCTGAATTTACTAACATAAGATCATTCGAATCAAACATCCAAATCCAATAAAAAAACCAAATTCATGTTCTGAAAATTGTAAAGAACTACAAAGAGCAGAGGCATAGTTACACTTTTGTCGATTTTCAAGACACTTGAATGATGATTAGGAAGTGTTCGGCTTCAAGGATCCATTCCTCCAATGCTACCGCTCAAGGGAGACGCTCGCCAAGGCTTCGACAGAGGAAGAGGAACTCGGCAAAGGAAGAGGAGAGGAAGGGTTTGGCTGCTCTAGTGCTTCTCTGATTTTTGTGTGAATGAATGATGAATATTGTGAAGCTTAGGCAGCCTTTATATAGTTCATATCCAGGTAAAAACTCTCTTTAAAATCGATGTGGGACTTATGCACACATGTTGGGTTTTTTGTTTTTCACCTTTTTATTTTTGGCAAAATGACCTTCCCTCCTTATGATGGCCATAACTTTCTCTATAAAATAGCTATCAATGATCGGCCAAAAGTTCTGAATACTAGATGTTTCCATCTTTCTATTGATATAAGGCTCATTTTCTGGTTCGCTCCAAGCTATTCGTAAATCTCTGTCAAAGTTGACTGAAAATCTGGGCAAAAATCTGAATTTCTTCCTTAGAATTCTCTAGAATCTTGTGCGGTCCTTATCCTTTTATTTTCTGATTTTAGTGTGTGTTTTATCAGCAGAAAATACTCCTTGATTTGAGAAAGAAAACAAATAGGACTCCTTGGCTGAATTAAATCAGCAAAAACCCAAAAAGGGCTGCCGAATTCTTCTTTAAAGGCCACAGACTTAATGAGTCCATTTTCATGATGGTGGATTGGGCTTTCTTCTCCTTGTGTGCCGCCAATATGATTCCCTGGTCCAATTCGGATTTGGTTTCTCATTTTCGATCTCTGGTGAGACTCCTATTGTGAGTAGGACTCCTAGTTCGAGTTTGATTCTTCTCTCAGTGACGTTTCTGAATCTTCTGTGAGACTTCTCATGTAACTAGGATTCCTTCTTTAAATATGACTCTTGTTTCTAGCTCGACCGGAAATCCTACTTCTAGTAGAATTCTTCACTATTTTGCCGCTTTAGCCTTCTTTTCTTCATTCGTGCTCTTCTGCCTCTACACTTACAAAACAAGTTAGAAATGACGTTATTAAGGAAATATCGTAGCTAAATAGGGTCGGAAATACGTTAAGAATGTTGCATTTTATGTGTCTATCAAATTCCCCACACTTCGCTTTTGCTAGTCTCTTAGCAAAACAAACTAATAAAAAGACTTTGAAAATATATTAAAAACATAAACGACTCTAATACCCTCAACTACTGTCTCAGAATCTTCATCTCATGGCATCAGAATTCGCACTCAATGTAAGATAAATCCATTAAATTTTTGAAGCTAATTGCCATGCATAGATCACATATTAACACATAGGACATGGTAGAACAATGATGATATTAAGCTCAACATGTATTAGATAAGCATGATTCATTCCTCACAAGGTATGCACTCGTTTCACTCGAATTTCTAGCTTCACTCAACAAGTATGCAAGAGATACAAGACTTGCATATATAAGAACAATAAGCATAGTTATAACATAAATAAACCTCTTGAAAGAATATCAATTATCCACACAAATAAACCGATCCATATGCTCAACTCTTAGAATAATCTCCCCAGACAAGGTCTTCCCATCTCTGAATCAAAATAAACTTTAGGGTTAAAATCGTTGGCAAGGCTAGGAGTATGAATTTAGGAGTAAGTGACTACAAATATCTCAAAGACCTGACAGAGCATAGTAGTACACCAATTATCACCAATAATAGGGGTCATATGTCATTTTAACCACCTTACACATCATGATATAGAACAAAGGCCAAATATTAATGTTTTTGGGCCTTCCATATTTCCAAAATTCTCATTTCACAATAAAGGACTTAATTCGAACTTTTCTTCTTTTTCTTCGTCACTTTACTGCAATTTTTCTTGAGTTTTGCTTTCCTCGGCTTAACTTTTGCTTTTGATATAAGGCTCGTTTTTATGGTTCGCTCTGAGCTGTTCGGAAATCTCTGTCAAAGTTGACTGAAAATCTGGGCTGAAATTTGAATTTCTTCCTTATAATTCTCTAGAATCTTGTGTAGTACTTATTCCTTTATTTTCTGATTTTAATTTTCTAATGTTAGTATGTTTTAATTTCTATGTGAGTATCTTTCTAAATCGCTGGTAGTAGAATTTGCTTTATTTTAATTATTGTTGGCGGTGGTAGTAGTTTTTGTTATTGGCGGTATTAGCTTTAGTTTTTCATGGTAGTAATTTTTCTAATTGGTAGTACTAGCTTTTCTCAACAGCGGTAGTAGCTTTTCTCAACGGCGATAATAGCTTTTTAATATAGTGATAGTTGCTATTGTTGTTGGTAGTAATGGTTTTTGTTTTTATAGATTATATGTTTAGATATTGGTTACAATAGTTTTTACAGTATTATCTTTCGTTGGTGGCAGAAGTAGCTTTTGTGGCTTGTGATAGTATCTTTTGTAGCGGTGATAGTAGATTTTAGTGCTTAATGTAATATCTTTATTTGTCGGGATAATATCTTTTGTTAGCAATAATATTTTTTATTGTAGTGATAGTAGCTTTATTTGCTGACAGTAGTATCTTTTGTTATTAATGATAGTAGATTTTGCCGTCGAAAATATTCTCATAAGAGGTCCACCAGACACTTCATCGGAGATCGGCTGAAATGCTAAAGGTCGACCAGAGATTTTTCTTATGAGGATAATGATTGTTGAATTTTATACTAATGACACTTTTGTAAATATAATGATAAATCTCTACCAGATGAAATGACTCAAAAAGAAAATATATGTAATTGACTCTTAATTTAAAGAAATTTTACTGTATCTCCACCATCGTCCTCCTTAATCCCAACTCTTAAGCTGCGGTGCAGATTGTGATGCTGCTCGTGAATCCCATGTTAAATGAAGATTGCAATACAAGGCAAATGAGGGACTATTCATCCAAAGGGTAAAGTCATACAAAAGATTCCCTTTGTAAGAAAAAAAAGAAAATATTAATGCGCCCGTGGACCCGTTAGAGCTCGAAAACGACATTAGGATGTCACAAAACTCCAACTGGGCCCCATCTCACTCTCTCTCCACATGTGGGCTGCTGTTACCGAGAGACGTTAGAAAACCCACTCCGTCACTCGTGAGTCGTAACGGCGGAGAGATTTTGGCGGTAAAAAACGCGTAACCCCCATAACGTGGCAGCCGTTGATTGGGTGTTGATGTATGTGAGTCATGATGATATGACATGTTGTTTTTCCCGCGCTTGCGACAATGGTTCAGGGTTTTTTCCCAAAAAAGAGGCCAAAACCAAACCAAACCAAACCAAATTTGAGAGAGAGAAAGACAGATAGGGTTTCACTGTAAAGCTTTCGCTCTCTGCTTTTCTCTGTTTCCGATTCGATCCCCTTAAACGCCGTCGTTTTAGTTATTGGGCCTCGCCGGATCCAACTCCCTCCTCCAAGACTACAGATCTGGGTAAGCTTTTTTATTTTTATTTTTTGGGTCTTCTAAAGCTTCACGCATTTTGTGCTTGGGTGGGTGGGTAGTTTTTCTTTTTTAGGGTTTCATTCTCTAATTGATTTTTTTCTTTTTCTTTTTGAGTTTGAATTTCGCTGAAGAAATTTGAGGATTTGTGTTCTGGGTTTTGTGAAATTGATTTCTTTTGGGGCGAATCTCTCGGGGTTTGGGTGAATTGAATTTGAATTTTCGCGGTTGATTTGGTTTGTGGTTCAATTAGGGTTTATATGAGTCCACCTGCTGTGCTGAAGATGGAAGATTCGAAAGCGGAAGCTTCTGCGTCCACCAATTCGAATTCGGGGACTGGTGATTTGGACCCTGTCAGATCTCGATTTACTGATTTCTGCAAGGTTGTTTTTTACAGTGATCAGAGTTACCTAGTTGTAATGGCGCTGTGTCCAAAGTTTAATTTTTCGAATAAATTTATACCATGTTTGTGCAGAATGGATTGTCCTTGGATGAGATCACGCTGACACAAGCTTTGAAGCTGCTAATAGAAACGAAGCATGTTATGATATCCAATTTATCAGCTATTGGAAATGGAACCGTATGTTTTAATCGAATCCCTACTGTGAAGTGGATTAAGAAAGTGTGTTGTATGGTGTGCAACTTGACTACATTTCTTTGTGCAGCCTGAAGAAGCTGAGCGGTTCTGGTTTTCATTTGTTTTGTTCTCGGTGAAAACTTTGAGCCAGAAAAGTTCTGATAATTCGCAGAAGGCGTCTGATTATAATGGATTCTCTCTCATCCAGATTTTGAGAGCTTCTAAGCTCAAGTATGTTGTTTACCGATCTGTCTTTTTTTGTCTTTTTTTCGTCATGCGGCTTATATTGCTTGCTCATTAGAATCTCTCATTTCGCTTTGTTTGGGTGTTTTCCAGCATTGTTGATTTCTTTAAGGAGCTTCCGCAGTATATTGTTAAGGCCGGCCCAATTTTAAGTAATATGTATGGCATAGATTGGGAGAGCAAACTTGAGGTACTGATTCATCCGAGTTCAGTCTCTTCACGACAGTGCCTTTTATGTATCTTACTTTACGTTTTACTTGGTCACTCATGAGTTTTTCAATGTGTAGGCAAAAGAGTTGCAGGCAAATTTCCTGTACTTGAGCCTTTTAAGCAGGTGACTGCACTTTATTTTACGTGTTATATATTCTGCTTTGCTTTTGAGCTTTTCAGAAAATTGTGTAAGATCTGCAGCCAGGAGGGACCAATACAAAACTGAACATCAGTAATATGTGTTTGTGAATGTGTTTCTAGAATAGTGATAATTGCTTTGGTCGGAAACTGTTAGGCATACTAATATTGTCTGATGGTAGTGGCTTGAGATAGAAAAATGGTGGTGAGGCTGTAATGAAACTGGCTGACTGAGGTGCTAGGACATTGAATAAAATATGATAAAAAGGGAACGAGATAAGGATCTTTAGCACTGCAAAATCTGTTGGTTTCATCCTTATCTGTTGAAAATCCTATATACAATGTGTTGTTAACTCAATTCTTTTTGCTGCGTTTTCTTGTGAAATACTACGTGTCTGGTTTTGGTTATGAGTTCTTAAACATAGGAACTGTGCTACAGGGATGTGTAGTTAACTCTATCTTTGTTTTTGCTGCTGTTTTCTCTTGAAATACTATGTTTCTTGTTGGTTATGAGTGCTTGAAATGAGGACCGTGCTAACTGAGTGCTATAGTTATTTGAAATCAGTTTGAATGTGAAGAATTAACTTGAGTCTTAGGTATTCCCCTTGGTGGTTTGTCAAGTTTCGGTCTTGGTTTGTAGAGAGCACATTCAGTTGTGGGCATATGGACTTCTGATACTGTAAACTATAGTAGATTAGTAGGTCAATATATATATATATATATATATATATATATATATATATATATTCAATTGCATGATTTCCACAACTGAATGTGCTCTCTACAAACCAAGACTTAGACTTAAAGTGGATATGAATAAAACATTTCCATTAATCGGACTTAGATTTGTTCTACATGATATTGTCTCCTATACTGTGAAATTATGTTACATGGTGTGCCTGATAAACGTTTCTTCACAATTTTTTTTCATGTATAAGAGATTTTAGCTGATAGCATGACATCATAAATTTTTATGCTTTAAGGTACTTCAAAAAATCATACGGGGAATTCTTCGTGGCAAGTGATGCAACTGTTGATAAGAAGTCAGCCATTACCAATGGGACTGGTTATGTATCAGAGTATCATAGATTTGGATGGCTGCTGTTTTTGGCTCTTCGGGTACACGTATTTGGGCGAGTTAGAGACCTGGTGACATGCACAAACGGCTTGGTTTCCATATTGGTCAGTTGGTGTCTTCTGTTATTTAGTTACCGAGTCTAGTATGCTATCTGATAGTTGAACTGCTGATATAAAATGGATTATTATCTTAGTAAAGAGAGAGAGTTCTGGCTCTCTGTCTGTTTTTGCTCTATACTTCAACGGGTGCCTTTTCTCTAACTGCTTGATTTTGTCTTTTTACAGGCAATTTTATTTATTCATGTCCCTGTTCGCTTCAGACACGCTGATATCCTTGATTCAAAACGTTTTGGTAATATTCCACTTGGCTTTTTAGCACTCTTTCTTTATGACTATTCAAGAAGATCAAAAGTTTAAAGTTTGTTTGGACTTTTGATCCCCTTCTTTTCCCCTTCTGTGTGTGCATTTTTTAATTCTTCACCGGTCTCATTGATTATTGACTAATTCAGTGAGGAAAGGAAACAAAGGCGTGGACCTGCTTGCAACACTCTGCGAGATTTATAACACCTCAGAAGAGGATTTGAGAAAAACAATGGAGAAGGCTAATACATTGATATCAGATCTCTTGAAGAAAAAGCCTTGTTTGGCATCTGAATGTAAAAATGAAAATCTAAAGAATATTGATACAGGTGAGTTGTAAAACCTCCTAAAATGTGCAATGGATGATAAGAAAATTTAAATCTGTTCGTCTGAAATATGATCCTGTTTGATGCAGATGGTTTGACCTATTTTGAAGGACTTCTGGATGAACCGTCTTTGTCATATAGTTTAGATATTCTAGAAAAGATCATGATGATGCTATTCGGAATAAGGGTGAACTGGATGAGAGAGTATTTATAAACGAGGAGGATAGCTTACTTGGTTCAGGAAGCTTGTCTGGAGGGTCTTTGAATATATCTGGTGTAAAGGTATGCCTTCAATATTAAATTCTACTATTCAGGAATGTGTTGTCAGATCTTTCTGTGTCCATTGCTGTTGTTTTGTTTATAGAAAGTTGGTTGATTATCTAATCTGTTCTATTATGTTAGAGGAAAGTTGACTCGATGGCCTCCCCAACAAAGACAATTACAAGTCCAATTTCTCCCCGTCGTTCTCCTGTCTCACATGTTAATGGTGTGATTAATTCAAATATGGCGGCTACACCTGTGAGCACTGCAATGACAACTGCAAAGTGGCTTCGGACCTTTATTTCTCCACTTCCATCAAAACCCTCAGCCGAGCTTGAGAGTTTTCTGGCATCGTGTGATAGGAACGTTAGTAATGATGTGACACGCAGGGCGCAAATAATACTTGAAGCCATATTTCCAAGTAGTTCTTTGGGGGATAGATCTGTAACTGGTAGTCTTCAAAGTGCTAATCTCATGGACAATGTGTGGGCGGCACAACGAAGAGAAGAAGCACTCAAGCTTTATTATAGAGTTTTGGAAGCAATGTGCAGGGCAGAGGCCCAAGTTCTTCATGCAACTAACTTGACTTCCTTATTAACAAATGAGAGATTCCATAGATGCATGATGGCATGCTCTGCTGAGTTAGTCCTGGCGACACATAAGACGGTCACTATGTTGTTTCCTGCAGTACTAGAAAGGACAGGTATTACGGCTTTTGATCTTAGCAAGGTGATAGAAAGCTTCATTAGACATGAAGAATCTCTACCAAGAGAATTGAGACGGCATTTGAATTCATTGGAAGAACGACTTTTGGAGAGCATGGTATGGGAGAGGGGTTCCTCAATGTACAATTCTTTGACAGTTGCTAGGCCTGCCTTCTCAGCTGAAATTAACCGTCTCGGGTTATTAGCAGAACCAATGCCGTCTTTGGATGCCATGGCCTTGCAGATCAACTTCGCTTGTGGAGGGATGCCTCCAGTACCTTCATTACAGAAGCATGACACTTACCCAGGTATTTTGTATATGTTTAATTCTTTTTTATTTATACATATTACAATGTGAAGAACTAATTCCCTGACATTTTGTTTGGGATGTAAGTTCATGGACATTAGAAAATAAATTTCTATCCATTTTGTGGCACATGACATAGTAACATGCTGAAGTGTTGATTTCTCTTTATTGTAACTTTTCAGGTCAAAATGGAGATCTCAGGTCTCCAAAGAGACCCTGCACAGAATATAGAGGTGTATCACTGGAGCGAAATTCCTTTACTTCTCCTGTGAAAGATCGTCTCCTGGGCATAAGTAACCTTAAATCAAAGCTGCCGCCACCACCTTTGCAATCTGCATTTGCAAGGTACCAAACTCTTGTCCAGGAGTTGTAAATACAGTTGCTTCTGTTACATTTTTTCCTCGTGAAGAGATTCAATATCTGTACTTTATTTTGTGCAGTCCAACACGGCCAAACCCAGGAGGTGGAGGGGAAACATGTGCAGAAACTGGAGTCAGTATTTTCTTTAATAAGGTGCGAGACAATGTTCCATCACGTTTTCGAGTTTCAGTGTGTAAATCTTAGGAAATCTGTCCGGTTGACAGTTCATGCCATTGACCTGATTGTATTTGCGTTGACCATATGATTTTGATATATGAGGATATAGCATATACCTTATACCTATGTGAATTTCTTGTATCTTAGATTATCAAGCTGGCTGCTGTGAGAATCAATGGTATGGTCGAAAGGTTGCAATTGTCTCAGCAAATCAGGGAAAACGTTTATCGCGTCTTTCAACAAATACTTGTTCAGCGCACATCCCTCTTTTTTAACCGCCATATTGACCAGATTATCCTGTGTTGTTTTTATGGGGTTGCCAAGGTGATGTAACTTCTGACAAGTTTTTCTAGGCTACTGTTAAATAATTTTATCCTGTACATATACTCATCAGTTTTCTGGATGCAGATTTCTCAACTAAGTCTGACATTTAGGGAAATCATATACAACTACAGGAAGCAACCACAATGCAAGCCACAAGTTTTTCGAAGCGTCTTTGTTGACTGGTCATCAGCTAGACACAATGGGGTATGGTGCATAATCCTTAATATTAGGGAAAATTTTAACAATTGTACATCAACTTTGCGTCACTGATAATTAAGGTTTCTGAACTTTCTAAAATAGCACATTAGTACATGAAATAACGAACCTGACAACATTTTCATACACGACGTTAAGTTTAACTAATATACGAGGGTAAAATAGTATTTTGACACTGTAACTCTATTTTTATCCATATATTATTATTTTGTATTAAAATTAATCCTCGTACCTATTATTGTGGACGGTTTTGTAGTTTTGGATTTATGACATGACCATATGTGTATAAATGGAAGACATGAATAGTTGAACAGATCAATTTGCCCTTCAAAATATGACACTTAACATACCACATAACGGAAAACTTAACGGTGTGTACAAATACGATGTAGGATTTGTTAGTTCATGTACTAATGTGTTATTTCGAAAAGTCTAGAACCCTTAATTATCAGTGGTGCAAAGTTGATGTATTGTTCTTAAAATTTTCCCTTAATATTATAGCCGTTCCAAGTTAGATCCTATCAAATTACAAAGTTCCTAATCCTTGACATGTTCTGGAACCAGCAGCCCGGACAGGAACACGTAGATATCATAAGATTTTACAATGAAGTATTTATTCCTTCTGTCAAGGCCCTGCTTGTGGAGCTCGGGCCTGCTGCTACAACTACTAGAGCTAATGTAGTTCCTGAAGCTAACAATAACAATGATGGTATGCTTCTGTTAAAACTGATCTCTTGTTCTTAAATTCTAGTTCTCTTCAATACTCATTCTTGAACTCCCTAATAAGTCCCATATTGTTATCATTTGGAATCAGCTCAATGTCCAGGATCACCTAAAGTATCGACCTTCCCAAGTCTCCCTGATATGTCTCCAAAGAAAGTATCTGCAGCACACAATGTTTATGTCTCTCCATTGCGATCATCAAAGGTACTTGGTTAGGTTTCTGATTTTCTTTCTGGTTTCACGTATACAGTGCTGATTATATAATGGGTTCACTAGTGAATTCTGTTATGCATCTTTGGGATTTTGAACCACTTGTTTTTAGTCAGTAATTAATTCATGAAGCAAACTAGCTGATATTAGTTGTTCCATTGCATACCCCATATATTGAGTGTTCAACTGAATTATGTACCACTGCTGCATGATATACTATGGAAAAGTTTTATCTTTAAATTTTTGCTTTTGATATGATCTTGTTTTGATATTGCTTCCATGCATTCTCACTACGATGTTTCTTTGTCAGCATTTGGAGGAGTGTATTCACTTGATTGAGTTTTGAAATCTCATATTTTGTAGTGGATCAAAACTTCAGTTTCTAACTTGAAAGGTCTAGTTGTTTGGATATAAATACCATCTATGTGATGCACTTTTAATTTAGGTGATGCCAGTGAATTCTACATTTTTTCTTGATTCCGTCTTTTCTCTATTCCTTCTTGAGTATGATAAGTTGGTAATAGTCCATTTCTAAAACAAAACATCAACTCTAGTTTACCAAACTTCAGTGGTTCACATATTTACTCATGATAAGCCGTTTCCTTTCCATATTACTAGCACTTGTGCAATCACTTTATGACTTTAAGAATACTGTTTTGACCACCAAGCCATTATCACTGTTGCTTTATTTTTGTCTTACTACCTGACGCTGCATGCTCTCATTGCCTGATAACTATGATCCTTCTCAAATCTTGAGACTATGAGTATCCTGTTGGTTGTTATGAAGCTTATATTTGTTAGCTACTCTTCTCGAGGTAGATATATGATGTTCACTAAGTATCACACATGTCCTATTACTGTATTCTTCAAGCTTTTCGTTTAGATCCTGAGTCTTGATGTACTTAGAAATCCTTAATGCATTTACGGCACATTTTGTTCAATTTTTGCATTGTTGAGTTTATACATTATGAGTCTAACTATGACCTTGCCACAGATGGATGCCCTTATCTCACATAGCTCAAAGAGCTATTATGCTTGTGTTGGGGAAAGTACTCATGCGTATCAGAGCCCGTCGAAAGATCTCACAGCCATCAACAACCGCTTAAATGGGTATGCTTTTAGCACATCAATGATTCAAACCAAAGTCTTTAACCGTTTAAAGATTTCATCTAATGAATGTCTTCATTTGTTAGAACACGAAAACGCACACTCGACTTTGACAATGTGGACGTAGGAGTTGGTTTGGTTAGTGATTCAATGGTGGCCAACAGCTTATACCTTCAAAATGGGAGTAGTGCATCCACTTCGGGTGGACCATCCAAAACCGACCAACCTGACTTGTAGTACATCTGTTGTATAGTTTTTTTGTGTTTGTAAATCTAGGTTTTTTGTTCTAGATATTTGTTTTAATACATGCTACTGTATGTTTATGACACGGGGTCCTGAATGAGTGGCGAGTTATTGTAGAATGGCCACCGTAGAGCCCTTTTTCTAATGTATGTTACGTGTAGGAGACCCATGATTTAATAAAAAAATGGTTTTGGTTTTCACCTTGGTCTTCAAGCAATTTGTATCCCCATAAAAATTGCAGTTCTTTGGCAAAGAAAATTCTGTATGTTCCTTTGTTGCATTGGCTTCAATGGGTTGCATTGGCTTCAATGGGTCATATAAACAAACCCAAATCTAGAAACTTCAGATGTGTACTGTATTCTTTCCAGCTTCCCCTTTTTCTCAATTTGATACCCCTTTTCAATCCCAGGTAAGTACCTAAGTTTCACCGTCAAAAAAAGGTAAATAGCTAAGTTTAAAAAAGTGTCATGAGATCTAAACAAAATGTCAAAGTTTTACCAAAAACCTTTCTCATTTACACCTTTTTTTAGAGTAAACAAAAGAGAGTTTCATTAACGGGAATACAAATTAAAATCATGAGAGACATCGGTGTTGGAAATAAATTTCTCACTCTCCTCTACCTGCCCGAAAACCCTATGATTACAGTGGACAAGAACCGAAATGGGTTCAACCGTAACTTAACCTAATCCAGAAGTACCGATACATCCGTACAGTCAACCTCAAGAAGAAACAACCCTTTCAAACACTACATGTCAAACTTACCAGTATATATGCAGTAACCTCCCCATTACATTGACCACAAGAACTAACCGATATTAAATAATCCCTGGACATGACACCATAACTATGACACACCCCACGACACGACCCTGACACAAACCTATCCAAAAACCCTTAAACCCTCACTCAAAGAGGAGGGACAACAAAACCAGACTAAGAAAAAACCTAAAAAGCACAACCAAAAGACCTAGGCCCAAAAGGACTTAAGCCCAACCAACCCGCAAAAACAAAAAAACCAAACCACCAAAAAGCTCAAGTCCATTCTAACCCTTTGGACCCTTAGATGTGGGTTACATAGACCCGGCCCAAAAGCTGTAAAGAGGATGCAGATTGCAGCGCCTCTTCACCCCACCGACAAACGACGACCGCCACCCCGTCTCTGACCATATAGAGGAGCAACACACCGCCTAACCAGTTTAGAACCGAAACAAGCCGAGAGATCCAACCTAGACTCGATTCGACCATCGACGCCCCGCTCCCACCCTTGCACCACTGCTACTTCCGCTTGATCACCGCTCCACCTTTATGGCCTGACAAGCTCTCATGACCGCCACCCTGTCTCTGACCATACAGAGGAGCAACACACCGCCTAACCAGATCAGAACCGAAACAAGGCGAGAGATCCAACCTAGACTCGAGCAAACCTTCGACGCCCCGCTCACCCCCTTGCACCGTTGTTGCTTCCGCTTGATCACCGCTCCACCATCATGGCCTGACATGTAACACCCCGTCTTGAAATTTACCTTTTTACTGGGATTAGACGGGTTACAGAGGGTTGTAACCGAGCTGTAAATTTCCCCGAATTAATATTCTAGTTTATTATCGGGATATACTCGATTCTGGGGAAAAATAGAATTAACGTCCTGAGGGGTAGATTATATTAATACGAGTCCTCCGGTATGTCCGAAATATTTTCCGGAGCTACGAGCTGTTTATAATGAATTTATCCAATTTACGGAAGTAATAAATGTTAATTACTTTACCGTAAAAAGATGACTTTACGATAAGTCAGAAATTTGGGGAAACTTACTTCGGGAAAGGTGTAGAGGACGTTAATACGAACTCGTGGGTATGTCCTATGACTTAATCGGAGTTCGTATGCGAAAGTTATTCGAGAAAATGTATAGTTACTGTGTAGTAAATAGTAAATGGTAAAATACCTATTTACTGCTCAGGGTAATTTTTGATATTCAAATTTGGACCGTCAGATCTATGTGAGATTAGATCCGGGCCGTCCACTCACCTATTTAAGGGGGAGGAGAGTTGACCGAGGTCAGACTCGTCCTCGACCCCGAGTTCGAGCTTTCCTCGAGCTCGCTGTAACTCTGGCGAAACTCCTCCATCCGGCAAAACTCTGCCGTCCACTGGCCTGCGCACCACCATCAGTGTCTCCTCATCTTGTCCGGGCCCTACCCATGTCCTCAGATCACGCCGATGTCCATCAAGGAGGGAGATCCAGGGCCACTGTGCGCGGCGGTCAACGGCCAAACTCCGACGATCAAAGCGGCGTTAGAGCGCGTGGAGGGTATATTCTTTCTCCTCTCCTCTCCTCTTCTTCTTCTTCCTTTTTTTTGTGATCATCGATTTGAGCCCTGATCGAGTTCTTCCATTTCACTGTGTTCTTTTTCGGTTTTCTAGGTTTTGGGCTTCTCACTACGGCGACCAAACTTTTGGGTTTCTGGCGTGTTCCTCGAGCTCCGGTGAGGCTGGAAGCAGAGGATTTGGGCAGAAGCGAGGCTTAGGGATGCGACAGCCTCGAATTTGGAGGTGAGGATTTCGTTTTAGGCATTTCTGTTGTCACTGTGTTGTTGTTGTGTTGATTGTTGGATTGGTGGTGGTTGAGTGGGGGAGTTGATGACTAGAATTAGGTGGAAATCCGACCAGTAGACCGGCTGGAATGGTTAGGGGTAAATCTCCAGATTTTTATCACGGTAGATCTGAAATCTTACGTTTTACTGTGGATGTAAAAAGTCAGAATTACCCCTGGCAGTTTGTTTAATTACAAGGCTGCTATAGGGTGTGAAATCCCAAAAATGCCCTTGGTAGTTTTAGTTAATTACAAGGCTGTCACTGAGTTAGAAATTCCACCCATAACAGGGATGCTATTGAGGCTGAAATCCTATAATTACCCTTGACAGATTTGTATATTTACAAGACTGTCATTGAGATTAAAAATACCATACTACCCCTGACTGTCTTGTTTATTTACAGGGGCTGCCATTGGGGCTGAAATTCAGCTTAGTATTTTTACCAAGCTACCTTTGGGGTAAAATGACTATACTGCCCCTGATAATTTAAGATAATTACAAAGGTGCTCTCCAGTGACATTACAGTTATGCCCATGGAGGATTTGTTATTTACGTGGATGCCACTAGATTATATATTTGTGTGAATGTTGTTATATTTATGTGATTGTCGTTTTATCCTGTTGTTTATATGTACGTTGGATTGTTAGGGATAGTCCCGATAGTTAGATGGTCGGTGAATACCTTAGCGTAGGGTTTAAACTCCGGATATGCTTAGGGTGTTTACAATCCATTGTTAAATTGACCGATAAGTAGTGACACGGGATTTTCCCGGTTCGGATGATAAATAAAATAAGAGCTATGTGTGGCTTGATCCTTGAGGACAAGGTACGTAGGCAGCCTGACCAGGATTCGGGTGCAGTCACAAATATTATTAGAACCCCTAGGTTATCTAAATGGTTGGTTTGAGATCCAAATGTGGGAATCGGGATAACCTCCGATTATGAGGTCTATTCCGGTACCGTTTGGACTGTTTGAATTTGGTTTGGAAAGAGTGTTATCCTTTCTCAAGGGGGATTTCGAGTAAATCTCTCTTGAGATGGGTCCCGCACGTCCTAACCCAGGTTTAAGATGGTAAACTTGGGTCGGGGCGTGACAAATGGTATCACAGCTTAGGTTCAAATCTCAGACCTAAGGATTGGGTGACTAGAATCCTTGGAAATGTTTAAATGTATTATTTACTTTCCAAGTGGAGCAAGTCGTTAATACTTGTTAGTGTGTGCGGTGGCCAAGGTTGCCACCTGTGGATGAAGTTAGTAACGTTAAACGTAACGATAGAATTTACGACATCAATTGCATTTAGATGTCGATATAGACTTTTCGTGGGATCGAAAAGTCGAGAGGTTCGTAAGTTTAGTAACGAACCAGATTTGAGAAAAGTAAATTCGGATTTCAGTATATGGCGTAAATAGGCTTAAAAGTGCGCCTAATATTATTCAAATTTATAAATCGAAAATTTTCGAGCTTTTGAGGGTTTGAACTTTGCCGATTAGTTGGAAAGTTTTGGTCAATTTCCTGGTCAACCCAGGAAAGACTTGGTCAACCATAAAGTCCATCAGTGACTTTTCCTGGTCAAACTAGAAAAATGGGGCGGTTAGACTATTTGATAGTCGTCTCGCGTCCCACCTCTGATTGATGAGTTAAATTTGCAAGTATGACCACTTATGTCAACATGGTGTTGAGTAATTATATTCGAGGAGGATCAGGGATGATCCGGTGATTGAGGTGAAAGATGTGGTCAAGAGAACCAGATTACGTAAAATATCAATTGGCGCAGCGAACGCGTGCTGGTCAATGAAGCTCGAGGAGGAATACTTTCCAATAGTCAGAGAGCCGCTTTCGGACAAGAGAGACGTCACCAAGTATGAGGACGTTTTGTGTACCGTACCTGGAGCAAGAGATGCGTGGTTAGTACGATAAGTGGACATTTGATTTGTTTTAAAGAAAAAAAATATGCCATGGTTTAATAATTACATAGTTTTCAAATGTTCCCAGAACGATTGATTTTCGGGTTTCTGTACATTTTTGATTTCCCTTGGTTTTGCGAGCACCCCAGTTGAGGGTTTTTATTCGTTTTTTTTTTTCCATTTGATATATGGATTTCAGCTCGCTTGTTTTCACTTGGATTTTGAATAGTTTTGACGGGAGAGTCTAGTCATACAGATGGAAATCAGACCCGATGTTTTACTAGGATTTGATTGTTTGGCGTATTGCCGGGGTTTAAAAGTATTTTTGGCATTTGCTTGGATTTTAAATAGGTTTCGGGCCTGGATTTTAAATAGTCTTCGGACCTTGATTTTAAATGGGCTTCGGGCCTAGATTTAGGAAATTATCGGAAATTTGTTTTAAAATGTCACGATAAAGGTTCGTTAGATGATTATAGTTAGCGAGCGGCACTCGTTCGGCGGAGTAGAAGCGCGCCTACCTGGCGCTCCTCGTTCGGCGGAGTGGAAGCGCGAGATATGTGTGTTCTTATGGAAAGTGGTTGTATTTGAGATTTGCGTTCTCACTTGACAGTGGATGAGACTCCAGAGCTCTTAGCTCCGACCCTAGCCCGCGGGGCTCACTGTCATGATGTGTCGTCAGATGTATTGGTTGTTTTTAGCTAGCAAGCAGCGCTCCTCTTTCATTGGGGGAGATGGTGGTGTTAGCGCGAGATTGCGTCCTCACTGAGAGGTACGCTAGAGCTCTTAGCTCTGACCCTGTTATGTGTGATCGATCATTTGCTAAATGTTTTTCCCGATTTGATTTAATACGGCTGCAGGCCATGATTTGTTTTATCTAGCTGCAGGCTAGGATTTGTTTTATACGACTGCATGCCATGATTTGTTTTATACGGCTGTAGGCCATGATTTGTTTTATACGACTGCAGGCCACGAGTTGATTTATATTTGGCTATAGGCCACGATTTGTTTTATTTTGGCTGCATGCCGGGATGGAATTGATGTTTGGCCGTGGGCTGAGAAATTATTGGTTTTTAGGCGTAAGGCCTGGATTGTTTTCGAGAAAATGAAATTTAGTAAAACGGAAAAATTAGAGGAATCCTAATTGTTTGGGGAAACCAAACTCAATTAGGAATCAATGGAGCAAGGTGTCACAACTTATGAGTCACAAGCAAAGTCCAAGATGAGCTACGAGTCACAAGCAAAGTCCAAGATGAGCTATGAGTCACAAGTGAAGTCCAAGATGAATAAAAATCTGGACTATTGGATCAAAATTGAATCAAGGGCTAAGAGCAATTCATCAACACTATATAAAGGCTCATTTGCTTCATAATTCTCCATCATTCATTCACACAAAACCTTAGAGAAATAGCATAGCAGCTATACCAACCTCTTTCCTTCCTTTGTGAAGCCTTGACGAAAGTTCCTCAAGCGCGGCAGCCTTGGAGAGTCGGAGCCTTGAAGCCATAACACCTTTTCTTCATCATCAAGCTTCTTGAAGATCATCAAAGTGAGCCCCTCTTAAGTCTCCAGTCGTATCGACCCCTACTTACTGTTATACTATAAACGTCAAAAAAGGGTTTAGTTGTCATGTCCCGGTTTAGGAGCGCATCAATTACCTTTGTAATCTCACCTGTATATAAAGAGAAATACAAATGGAATAAGTAAACCAATTCTCATTTCTTATTTTCCTGTGGGCAATTTTAAACAAAATTGAGCCAATTTTGTAGTTAATAAATTTGAGTACATTGAGACAACTACATTCAAGAATTATTTTTGATCGAAAATGCAAAGAGATCCCTTGGAAAAAAATAATTTGTTTCTAAAAAAATGAAATATATATAAAAAGCAAAAAAGCAGGATAGGCATAAGCAAAAAAAAAGTGCTCAGAATAGGCATTTGCACATTTAAAAACAGTAACAAGTTGAGAAGAGCAAGCCAGAAAAATCAAGTCCACTGACTTCCCATTAAAAATTTCAATATGAAAACCAGATGTCCCTATTCCATAGTTTATTTAAGATAGCTTAGCATGTCTGAATAGCAATATGCAGAATAAGCACCATCCCAATCCTAACTACCCAATTCCCGCACACCCAAATTGTTCTCCTCTCAACCTCAACTCAAGTCAGCTTTACAGGTTGAAGCTCCCTTTAGAAGTACTTACAAATGTTTGGCACACTTGATTTATATTTCGCATTGAGCCAACTATTTATATCTTAATTATGTGCGAAACAGATACCTCATCAAGCAGCTAAAAGCATATTTGCTTTCACTCGGAGACAACCCCTACTTCCAACCTTCTCTCTTTTTTGGCCTTTTCTCAATTTTTTCTTTTCTACAGAATTTCACAGATGCTTAGGATATGATGTGGTAATGGGATTTCTTTCTTGAGTTAAGCAGACGCCCATTCAAAGTAATGGCAGCGGGTGCCTCTGGTGGCAGTCCAGTTCCCACAGCCAAAGAAGAAGCTCCCTTGCTTTGGCCCGGGCTTCCGGACCATTCCTCTGCTGCTCTTCACCCCACAGAAACAGAATGGGTGATGATACTGGCATACCGGAACACTCATATCATTCAGTTTCAGAGGGTGATGAGGTGGTGACAGGTGTTCTGAGGACTGCTTCAGTGTTACAGGGCGATCAGCAGTCTGCCACAACAGTGAATTTGTTATGGCAAACTTGAAACCCCTTCGCATGAGGACAGAAAGAAGGCGAGCGGTGTTTTTGGCATCATCCAGGCCACAGTGAGCCCGTCCCTGCCATGCTAAGCCTGCCATTTGAACTGCATCCTTCAGGTTGCACCTCATGCCACCGAAAACCTCATGGAAAGGCACCTTCAAGTTGATCCATCTATCAAGAACAAGGATAAAATGTTAGAAATAGCTAACATTTTCGGTAAAGCTATATAAATCAGACAATAAGGTTTCTTTATTATCAAATTAATGACTCAAATGCTCAACAGTTACTCTCTCATCCACATTTCTTACCTGTTAAAATAAGGAGGCTTTTGAATTTTCTTAAATCGACACTCAGATTCCAACATGACCCGACAGTCCCAGTTTGACCATGTAACAACAGCAAAGTTGGTGTTCTTTATCCCCTTCTTCTCAAGCCATTTATCATGCCTAAGAAGGGCCTCACTAAGAGTGACACCTCTGTCCACCTGCCAATAAACAACACACCAAAATAAATTCAAAAGTTCACACGAGAGAGAGAGAGAGAGAGAGACATATTTATCAACCAGCAAATACAGTTTTTCTATCAAACAAGACTGCAAATTCCGATCCACTATGCAGGAATGAGCTCTAGGACCTTGGAAGAATGTAAGTTCAAACACACGACTACAGCATGCAATTTTACATATTAAAACATGAACCACTTCAGTTTTATTTCAGATAAACCTCAAAGCAAAGCAAAAGGAACCTGTCCAGGATGAGTCTGCCTGCAACTATTACAGACTACCATTTAGGACTCTTTTAGTTTGATCCGACATCCGTCGGATGGGCAAACGGAGAAAAAATGCCCCTTACATCAACCGCAATGCAAAACAATGCTTTTACTAAAAGCATGCTCTTGACACAAGAATCCAACGTTACCATTGCAACCCGGAATGTAGAAAATGCAGAAATGTGTTTAATTCCAAAGCCTTAACTGCACACAACCTATAATACTTGATGCAAAAATAATTCTAAACTAACAGCACTGTGAATAGTGCTCGTGTGAAATTTGTGTTTACTTTCACAAGTATTAATCAACACAACCTATCTACCCAATACATATTTATTTTCCTGAAGGGCTAATACAATTTTGCGTTTCTCCCACAACTATCCAATCTCATCCAGGATATCACCTAACCCATTTCTTCTACCATGGTCAGGATAAGTAGAGGAAATATAAAAAGTACGGTGAGCAAAAACCAAGAGATCCTACAAGTTCCTTGTTAGACAAATATACGGTATTTTTGACAGCGTGTCCAAAAGACTTCAAATTTCATGCAAACGCAGACCTTCTAAGACATATGGTACTTTTGACAGCATGTCCAAAAACTTCAAAATATGGAACATTTGTTGCAAACAAAGACTTGGATACACCTCAAAAATGAACAATTCCGAACAGTGTGGATCTCATTTAGAAATATGCAGTTTTGAGAAAGACGAACTTTCGGTTGAACCAGCATTTCAGATCCTGTAAATGAAGAATAGTTTCTCATTGACTAAGTTACGCCAAGTATGATTACTAGTACGTAAAAAAGAGCTGCCTCAAACTAGAAGATAACACAGGTTCACTTTCTAACTCATAAATGGAACAAGCTACAGCTAGACGGAATTAGGGAATAAAAAGATACAATTATTCTTAGATGCTGTTTATCTCTCCATTTTCTAATATGATATCCCTTCTGAACATAATTGAACTATTCAGTGGGTTTTGGGCTTTTGGCTATCAAGTTAAAATCTCATTTTGAAAGCTACTTAACAAAATATTTCAAATTGAGTTTTGTCATTAAATCAGTATTTATAGCACCCTTGAAAAAAAATATCCACGGCCCATCAAGAATCCTAGACAGTGTATCCATGTATCCCTTCCACGCCAGTACTCAGTTTCAGACCCCTTCAGTATCTTTAGATAATTTTTTCCAAGTACTTTACAGGGTACCAAACAAAAAGATAAGCAAAGGAAGTAGTCCTACTTTCCCACTGCTGCTGACTCCAAACCAAGTGGAAACATCTTCAAGCATAATTGCATAAAAACCACCATGCAGCCACAACAAGAACTACCATGAGTTCCACATGCCAAATTCAATTCATAGCTAACTAGAAGATGAATTGATCAATTGACAAGCATAATTCAACAGAGGAAGGGACTAATCGGTTCAAAGTGATCAATTTATCATCCTCATCATTTGTAAACACTACATATAACAGAAGAATAAAAATGGCATAAACACAGAAAGACGGTCATTGAGCACAAGTCGCATACAATACGTAAAACAGAGGATGAATCTTTAAGATTATCCAATCCACAACAGTAAGCCAAGGAACAGCAAGACCAACTATTCCAAGGAAACTGAGGCCAACAAACTATTATGAGTACAACCGAATGGTCAAAATACATAATATACTCAACCAACATTCCATTTTCTGACAATAGGCAATAAATTGAATGAAGACAATGAACCATTGAGTTGTTTTACAAGAATACCCCAATCGCAAAAAACAGCATTAACTCTAAATTTAAAGCAATCAATGAATGCAGATATAGATCAGCCTGCCCAGCATTTCCGTCCTACTTTTAACTCTTAAGTAAATGAAAGCCAAGTAAAACAAACCTGAATTTGCTGTATGCCCGTCAGATCCTTGCAGAAATCACTCAGAAGATGATTGCAGGTTGGTCGCACATAAGTTTGAAAACATGCTTCCAGTTGGCCAGTAACGCTATTCACTATCACAGATGGAAACTCAATTATCTCTTGAGGATGAGGATTTCTATCCTTATCACATGTAGCCTCAAAGTCGATTACCACAAAATACTGAAAATCTTGGAGCATGAACTCGTTAGGGTAGCTTTGGGAAAACACATTGAATGGAACATAATGAAATCGATTGTCAACAGGAAGCTGATAAAATTGGCTCTCAAACGCATTCATCTGGCACTGCTGCAACTTTTGAGAATCAAAATGAAAGGCTGACCAGTAGCCAAAATCATGATGGTAGGTAGGTTTGTTGTGACATTCAGTTGAGGGTTCCAGAAACTCGGTGCCCAATGGGCGGTCTGACTCAGAATTACCCCCACCTGGATGGTTACCAAGTTCATCTTTATGCTCTGGAAATCCTTTTATTGGTTTCCCATTACATTGGAGGTTGTAAGGGAATCCCTTACTGTGGAGGCATTTTAAGGAATCCTCACAGTTCCTTTGAATATTTTCTGTAACAGGAAAGAAAGGAAATGAGAACATATCATTGGGTAGTCCATGAAAGATCATTTTCCATCAAACTATTACAGTTGAATATCAAGCGTTTCCAGTAGACAAAAAAATGTTGATACGGTCACAACACACTCTCCCATCTGTTGGATCACACTATACGAAACCTATTCACTAGAGACACTCTGTAAAGGCCATGTTCTCAAATTTGAACATAGAAAAGATTATATCACTTTCTGAGGCCCCTTTAAACTTTTTATGTAGTGCTACCTTAGCCATTAGCAATAACTTTCCCTGAAGAAAGAAGAACGCGTTTCACAATGTTCCATCAACTTATTAACCTAAAAACACACAAAAGAAAAAAAATAGTGCAAAGAGATAAAACAAATACATCTCTCTGAACATATAGGCCTGTCTTTTATGGATATATTTACTAGCTTCAATGTTATATCTAGTTGAGTAGTCGATCTGCAGGTCCACTGTACTGCTGCAGAAGGTAATGGGTTGTCGTAGCCTAGTAAAAGCTTAGCTGTTATATAGACTAAGGGAGACAGGAAAAAGAATGATAAGGTTTACTGAGGGAAGGGAAGATAAAAAAGAAATCTATAGGAGTGATTAAATTACGGTTTGGAAGTGGGACTCCACCAGGAACTATTTTCCAAGGTTTCTCGAACTTCAAGTTCCAGCCATTTCTCAAAAGAGAAAAAAAACATATAACAAAAAAAGTATGGAATAGACATCATTTTGCAAATATGTTTAGTCTTTTTAATTTAGTAGTATAGAGCTACACGGGTGCCCAGATATGAGGGGAGAATACACATCATTGGAGTGATCGTGGTGGAAAATAGAAATCCTCAACTATATTCCAAGGTTTCTTTAAATCTAGGGAGTTCTAGGTTTTTACAAAAGAAAACAAAGATTTAAAATTAAATGTGCAATCACTTGCTTTTCTGTACAGTTTTGCATTAAAGTACAGCAGCTACACAATGGAGGCTAACCCTTACCCCTCCCACAAGATACATATGTTTAATAAGGGTAACAAGAAACAATAGCTATAAACATGTCACTCTAAAACACCTTTTTCTCACTTAAAGGAGCAAAATTGGAAGTAAAGGGAAATCACTATATCAAAATTGGGGAAAGGTTGCTATTACAGTCCTTGAAGGCCTATGTGCTACCAAATCTTAGCATAAATTGATCAATAAAGAGCCAGCATAGCAGTGGAACTTCATAAGTTGGAGATACAAATATAAAGTGCTCCTGCAAAAATTCGTTGCAACAGTACGACCTCATTGATGGTGTAAGAAGGTATGGGCTACATAAACGAAACAGTAAAACCTGGCCCTACCTAAGAAAAGATATTACTTTACGGCTGAAAATAAGGGAGGGGTGGGATACAAAAACTTTAAATAAAATCTCCTCCTCGCTCCACTAATATATTAAGCAAAAGCAATCTACAGGATGGATTACATTGAGGAACTCCACAAAGGAACTGCATTCCAAGGATTCACTAAGTTGCAGTTTGTCCTTTCCCCCACAAAACAGAAGAAGAAAAAGGAAGATAAAACACAAACGGAGTTCGGTATTTCCAAGGTCATGCTCAGTTGTGTTGGATTTGCAGGGACTAATCTCTCAGGATATCTAGGGCTCCAAAATGTTACTTATTATTTCACAATTGTGAGTAGTTGAGTTCCGAGAAAAGGGTCATAATTGATTACCAAACATAAATTGAGCTGTCTCGGAAGAATGAACAACATTAAAGTTCAAACGCTGTCAGCAGCTTCTACTACTATTGTCTTCACTTTTTGAGAATAGAGGAAATTTAGTAACTTTCAAACTCAAGAAAAACTGAGTTACAAGCCCTGGCTCTAGTTTGCAGGATCTCTTACATGATTTCATAATTTTGATACATCTCAACCATATCTGTTTCCTAGAAGAGAACAGTTGAGGCCATGTTTCTCCAAGTTTACACAGACAACCCTAAATGCAGCATACAGAGCCGAGGTTAGTGTCATTTACTTTCCTAAGCAACTCTTATGCCACAGTAAACAGAATCTCAGTCAATAGAAACATGGCCAAGGATTGTTTTTTCTATTTTTCCACACCATAAGATTCAAAACTTCGGCATTCTATAAATTCAATCGAAAACCTCTTACCTCTCAATTCCGCACTACAATCAGAACCTAAATTGCCACGCTGAATGCGTGGCCACATTCATCTATCAAGTTCATGTATAAAAGCCACTATCGTACACACCTCCTTCAACCCTAATTCCATCTAATGAAGCACACCGAACTCTTCACAAACACTCAAAACCAATGACAACCAAAAACAAACCACAATTTGGCATCCAATACACAATTGCACAGACACAATCACACTGAGAGAATTGGAATCGAAATTTCGCAAAGCTTTGAATTCGGAAAATAAAAAGGAAAATCGAACCTGATTGTTCAAGGGCCATCATGATGTTTGGTGTAGTTGAGATCCACCAGCACGTACATCAGATCTTCCTCAATGATTCCCACCTGTAATTGTCAAAAAACCAAACCATTATAATCAGCAAATTTAAAACTAATTCATAAGAAAATTTGAGAGAAAAGGGACCTGGTTTGGTTAGATTAGTCAGAACTCAGAAAAGAAGAGGAAGAAGATGGGCTTATATATGAGTTTGGGCAGTTGGGCCCACGTGAGTGAGAAAAAAAAGACTATGAAACGTATTCCGTTACGGGTTGCCACGTGTGATGGTGGCAGACGGTCGTTGGATCTTGGAAACTGCGCAAGGCTGCGTCCTCCGTCCGAGTTTGTGACCAGGGCCGGTTTGACGAATTGAAGCCCCGTCTCAAAATAAAAGTTAGACCTGTAAAATAAATAAATAAATTATTAAGAAAAAATAATAAGTTTGTTTTAGAAAATATGACATGTGTGTGTGCACGCTGCTGCCGGCGTTGCATGTGCACTTGTTGTGCGCTGCCGAGGCGTGTAAAATTTACCGAGTTTGACGGGTTATCGAAGGATAGTAACTACAGTTGGTAGTTTACATTTAAGGTGCAAGGGTGAAATATCGATATTTTACCAAATGGTCAAATATGTGATCTTAGATGTCGATGTTGTAGTACGTATCGACACAAGTCTTTCGGTATTTTCATAATATTTTTTAGAGTTTCCGTCTATTTTCTACGAATTTCTAGTTTCAGGTAATTTTTAATAACCACTCTGGTAAATAAATTTTACCATTTAACCATTTACTTTTTACCCTTCATTAAATCTAGACCATTGATCTTTTTCAGATTAAATCTGGATCGTCCCTTTCAATATAAATAGAGTTGAGACTTTTGACCGAAGTCACACTCCCTAAACTCGGTCAACTCTCCCCTCTTGAGCTCTCTCGGGCTTCAGCCTGCTCTGTGTCAGGACCCACCCCGAGTTAAACCCCTTTAACCCGAAGTAAATCCTGCGAGGACCACCTCAAAGGAACTTCTTACCAAAACCCCCTTGAAATGGACAACCCTTCTGAGAAACCAACTCGGCACTTCCATGAGTATTTATAAAAAAACAACCCCTAACTCAAGAAGCCATCCTGCTCCCCAAATCACAACTACGCTTCACTAACCTATTCAACTAGCTAAGCTGGGTTAGTCAGAGCAGTCTACATGGAAGTTTTACCTAAAACAATGTGCATGCAACAACGAATTAATCGACTATGCCCCGACTCTTGTACGCGCGACCTCCACTCAAGAACCCTGCAACACTGGGCATTTGAAAACGAAGGGCCCAGAGAAGAAACATTTTAAAACAATATTAGCGTGAGTGGACAAAAATAAAAGAATAAAAGATAAATATCTTTTACTGCTCTTCCGTTAGTTTTCCAAAATCCACATGCACGCAATTCATAGAAAATGAATAGATAAATCATAAAGAAAATCCATTGGCTCAAATCCATAATTAAATGTGGGGTGTTAACCTCAACCACGAGAAAACAACCGACCCGCTCTACCATGAGAGGGTCTATTGACCAGCTCAATCGGAGAGGGTCCCATGACCCGCTCTATTCGGGAGGGTCCAACCGACCAGCTACCATTGAAGAGGGTCCTGACCTGCTCTATCCGGGAGGGTCCTACTGACCAGCTACCACAGAAAAGAGTCAGACCGGCTACTATCTAGAGAGGGTATCATTTTCATTTCGAGAGGGTCCATGCTAGCATGCAATACATATAACCATATCCTTGAAAATCCTTTAAAAACCTCGTGGTGAAATAAATCGAAAACCAAGTCAAAACTCACATGACTTTACCCCAAATATATTGGATTTAAAGCATTTCCAGGAACCCGAAACAGGTTCTCTGACTTTACTTTAAAATCGTTAAATCCAAGAGCCAAGTTTCCCCTTTTAAAAATAATCCCCCTCCATAACCTAAAATGGTGATAACAATTAAAAACCATATTCCGGGAAAATCTTTTAAAATCACGGGAAATGTAGGAACCTCTTCCCCGGCTCACTTATCTTTAAAAAGTATTAAATTCTCATTTTCTCAAAATCACCATAAAACTTAAAATGGAGGAAATTCATAAATAAAAGAGCAACTTAATAAAATCTATTGCATGCATTAAATTTAAAATAAAAGTCCACTCACTGTACTTAATGCAGCCTCCTCAATGCTCGGAACACTCCTCGAGCGCCAACTCGAACTATCCACATGGCCGAGTCCAATCCCAAGTTCGACCATTGGCTGTAAAATTAAACCAATATATTAGTCTTTCTATTGTTGACTTGATCTTTTCCTAGTTTGACTAGGAAATCCTATTTGACCAAGAGTTGACCAAAATCCTTCCTTTTTAACAACTTTCAACCATTACGCTTAATTCTGAATATCGACTCGAAGTTTGGTTTCCGACTTCGTAACCTCATCGTATCGACTTTCCTTATTATTTTATTGACGATAGGTTATCACATAGTAATTTTGTTAAATTACTATGGACACCCAAACTACAGTTCAAACCGAATTACTAATTATGGGTCGATAAATCGTATTGCTCTTTATCCAAATTATCTACAACGATTAACTTGACATTTTCATTAATTGTAGATATTATCTTCCTCTTAACCAAGTTGTCCCATAAACTTATAATTTTCATGCTTCACTAAAACTCTGATTCGTTTAACTTGAAATTCACCTTTTCACTAGCCTTACTTCTAATTTTCCAATTCCAATGCCAATTTCCATAAATAGAAACCTTCCAAAAAGGGAAAGTTTCTCAAAATGGAAAATTTCCTATTTACGGTACGTTTTCCACAATTACTCAATTTACGATTTAACAGAAACCTTGCTACTAAAAGTTTAACAAGGGAATTGATTTCTACCTCTTCGGCTCTCTACCGGAAATTATTCTATATAACCGGATTCCGGCAAGTTGCCGGAATATTCTGCTGGATTCCGGCAATCTTGCTGGAAAACGGCCATAGCTTCGTCGTAGCTCCAATTTACCAAGTTCTCGACAAAAACACACAAAACAACAACGTGTCAACACCAACCATCAAGCAGAAACAACAAAGCAGCAACAACACAGTAATCCTAGAACTAAAAGTTCACCTTTAAATTCAGTCTGAGGCAGGAACACAGTAGCCCCCTCGAATTCCAGAGTCGACTTGCAGTACCTCCAATTCAAGACCCAGCTGCTCCTCGGCCTTCTGTCTCGACGTGCAAACTCTCATTCTCAATGTAGCTCGACAGTAGTGACCTCCCAGGGTCCCCTAAACATCATCAAGCTCCATCAGGGCTCCCATGGATCGCCACCAGTCTTGACAAAGCTCTAGAGACTCGAAGAAGACATCGGAAATGCCAAGAATTCAAATGACAACTCGCCAGTAGAGGAACCTGAAACCCAGCACATAAACAGGAAAAATGGGATTTTCGATTAGGGCCTAATCCACGCAACCAGAGATATAGGAAGGAAGAGAAGAAGGAGAGGAGCAGAAACCTGACCTTAGTTTGTCGAATCACCGCCTGGTTCACAGAGGACAGCCGCGCCCACGTCAAGCGATCTACCTCATCCTTGATTCTCTGAGTGAATAGGGATAGGGGTTTTGAAGAGGAGAAGGAGAGGAAGATATTGGTGGTGGTGCGCCGGTGTGGGGTGGCCGGACGCTGCTGAAACAAGCGGAGGACGCCGGAGAGGAGGCAGAGTCTATAAGGGGAGGGGAGAGACTCGGTTGACCCGAGTCTGATTTCTTTGACCGGGTTGACCGGTCTTCCCTTTATAAAGGCACACGGACGGCCGAGATTAAATGAGGAAGAGATCAGACAGTCCAAGTTAGTTGGGTAAGAATTATTTACCACAATGGTAATTAAAATTTACCAAAACGGTAATTAATAATTACCATAAACTTTGGAAATTCGTAATAAATAGCTCGATGCTCTGAAAAATATTCTGAAAATACCGGGAGACTCGTGTCGATACGTACTATGATATCGAGTCATTAAATGAGGGATTTGGAGAGTTTAGAAAAATTCGAAAATAAACTCGAAAAGTTCTCGGTAACTCACAAGCCCTTGTAAAAAGGTACCTTTTAGGTACGGTGTAACACCCCGTACCTAAAAGTTACCTTTTCACAGAGGGTTACGAGTTACCGAGGGCTGTTATTTGCGATCGGTAATTTGATAAGTTGTCGCTCGAGTTAATTTTTGAGTTTTTCTAAACTCTCCAAATTCCTTATGTAATGACTCAATGTTGTAGTACGTGTCGACAGGAGTCTCCCGGTATTTTCAGAATATTTTTCGGAGCTTCGGTTTATTTTCTACGAATTTTCGAAGTTTTCGGTAACTTTTAATTATCAATCCGATAAAAAAGAGTTTTACCATTTACTTTTTAATTTTTACCCATCTTAAATTTGGGCCGTCAGATCTTACCCCACATTTAATTATGGATTTGAGCCAAGTGATGTATTTTAATGATTTATTTAATCATTGTCTATTGGTTGCGTGCATGTGGATTTTTGGAAACTAACGGAAGAGCAGTAAAAGATGTTTATCTTTTATACCTTTATTTTTGTCCACTCACGCTAACGTATTGTTTTTAAATGTCTTTTCCCTGGGCCCTTCGTGTTCAAATGCCCAGTGGTGCAGGGTTCTTGAGCAGAGGTCACGCGCGTACAAGAGACGAGGCATAGTCGATCAATCCGTTGCTGCATGCAAATTCATTAGGGTAATCTTCCATGTAGACTGCTCTGTCTAACCCAGCTTAGCCAGTTAAATAGGTTAGAGAGCAGGATGGCTTCATGAGTTTAGGGATTGTTTTTAAATACTAAAGATTACATACTCTGTCATGCATTGAAATCATCATTTGGCAACAATTCCCTGTTGCCTAAGCCGGATCATAATCACTCATAGACTTGTCCACGTCTTTCCACTCGCTGGAAGCAGCTAACCCGAATAAGGGCAAAGTTCGTTACCATCACCTGGTTCGAACCTCATAAAGTCAAGTAACCACTCGTCATCAAGCTACTCAATGAATCAGCGTCAAATCCCACTAGCTATAACTCTACCGTCCACATATCGACACATACTCAAAGTGTTCCGCTAACCCTACAATCGAACCGATTGGGAACAGTTGAAATTAAAGAATCCAAGACGCCTGAATCCTTAGTGTGAGGATCCAAAATACTTACACATCGAAGAAAGTTTAATGCAAAACTAAGTTAATCCCTTTTTTAAAAGTTCTCTCTACTAAAATAAGTCTGGATCCCCACTTCTCAACTAAACCACGACTCATAAGACTCAGTTGACGTCTTAGATATAAGGATAATCAACTTATAAAGTCTTGAAAAGTTGATAATACTCTCTGTCACTACGCTACTCTTGTCTCTCACAGAGGAGTTATATAGGGCATAGCGAGACATCAATCCCACTCGATGAGACGCCACGAGTCTCATCGTTCTCTATGCTGAGCCTAGGGTGACGCACAACTGCGAAACTCAACTCAATCTAAAATTTCAAACCAGAGAAAACGTCAGTAGGGTCATAATTCCAACATAGTCACCAACATTACTAGTATCACTGAGTCTGGCCAACCACCATCTTTCTTTTATTTTGAGTGACACTTTCTATAATCTCCGACGGTGTATCACTGACCGAAAGTCACATTTCTCATTCTATCTCCGTTACAAATAATAAGTTTGACAACCGATTAAGATTTGACGTCAGATACTCGAATCACATATACCTCTCACGTGTCACTACTTCCCCGCAATTAAAATTCTAACAAGAAAATATGCAACAATAAAGTCACACCTACCTAGCTACACTGAGCATCGAAAACGGCGACATCTGAGAAAACACATTTTGATATTCACTCTTCCGCACTACCTGTGCGATGAATACCAAGTCACATTTCATAAACCCAATAATTTCCTCTCAGGAACCAGCTCCACCAATCAAGCTCGCCAACTACTCAAGTCTGATACCTAGGACAACAATCAAAACGCACTTACACTTTCAACTTCAGCTCAAGAGGGAACCAATTTCTAACTTTAAACTCAAAAGTCATGTACCTCGCCAACATTTATTAATAGTCCAATTGAAACCGTAACTAGGACCATATGTCATCATCATGATTCGGCCAAATGTCGTAACCCAGTTTGATGACCACATCCGCAAATAACATTGACCTCACAGGTCATCCTTGGATCAGTATAGGATCCCACCCCAATACAATCCCTAAAAGATCACCGCTCTACATAGCAGTAAATTTGCCACCTTTAATATTAAATCTCTTATAACCCTTGACTCATAACACTTTTTGAGTCAACGTCTGTTTCAACAGCTCATATTCTCTGCTCCCGCAGTTCATACTCAACAACTAATAACCCACACTTCACAACTCTCTTATTGTACTTAAAAACTTATGAGTCAATATTTATCGCTTAATCAGACCCCGAATCACATAGTTCACCACTTAGTCATCCATCACCTCTGACTTTCACCCTGCAGTCAAGTCTGCACTCTCCTCGGGCACCCAACAAACCATCCAAAACCTCTTCTCTTTTAACTATGATGTCTGCGCCTCAGCAGTTCTTGATACTAACTCAATTCAAACCATGACCAACTTCATACGTCCACAAAATAGTTTCAACCAATTACCTTAATACCGGTTGATGGACACATACTCAAAAAATGATGACCTCTTAGGTCATACAGAGATTACTATGTGGTCTCACCAAACAATAGTACCCATAGGTAACATCAGCCATTTTTGGCAATCTGCTTATCAATCACAAATTCTAGGCTTATAAGAATAATCTCATAGCAATATATCCTGAATTAACTATGGACATCAACTCTCTTACTCCATGATACAGTGGATGAGCAATCTGCACCACTATTACTACTTCTACCGCTATAACCAAATATAATAAAAACTCCACGACAACACATATTAAAATCCTCCATAAGTTGTCATCCAGCCGAAACAACCACAACCAGCTTGTTCTGATCTATCATTATTATTTATGACCATTTACAATTATTAACTTACCAAGAACACCCGACAAAACCCAGAACCAACTTTCAACACGACTATCTTGGAGGACCCTTAACGGCCTTACCATTATAATACCATAACCACGGCCGTCACTAACAATTCAAACTGGGCTTGAGATCCAAAGCATTTAAGTGACACCATCCCGTCTCTCAAAAGTTTAGATTACGCCACATCCAAAACTCTAGAAGCCTGACCTCCAACTCCAACTATCTTGGAGATCTCATCATGACTTCATAATCAGCATCCACTACCAGAATAAGTATCATAGCCGACGAAAAAAAAAATTAACAGGCCGACGAAATTTTTTTTCGTCGCCTAAGTGAAATTTTCGTCGGCTAAAGTGGACTTTTAGCCGACGAAATGTTGTGTCGTCGGCTAAAATAGTTTTTTTCGTCGGCTATAGTCTGTGAACTATAGCCGATAAAATTTTAAAACTTTAGCCGACGATATATATAATTTCGTCGGCTAAAAGTCTTTATATTTCCAGATCTAGACAGTAGCTGATGTGAAAGAAAAAACGGGAGAAATTTTTTTTCGTTGGCGAAATTGTTGGGTGTTGTCGAAATCTGTCCGAAATTAGTTTGTAGCGCTATATATAGGTACGTATATGTGTATATATCTTGTTTTTGAGTTGATTTAAGAGTTTTATTTTCGTTATGCATTGATTTTGAGTTTTAATTAGAGTTGATTATATTGTGTTTTGAGTGTGATTGAGTTGAACGATTTGGGTTTGATAATATATATGAAGTTGTTGTTATATATATATATATATTAATTTGATTATATTAATTAGTAATTATTATATATATGCATGTATATATATATATATATATATATTAATTAATTGTACGTTAACTGCAGATATAATATAAATTGAATGATTTGTAAATTTAATTAATTAGCGTTTATACATATATATTATGTTATCTTCTCAGGATATGGATAAGAGTTGGATTTCGCTTCCAAAATGGGACAAAAGATATGCTAAAGGAGTTGTTAGTTTTATTGAATATGTGATGAATAATGCTAAAGGGAATACAATTTTCTATTGTCCGTGCACTAAATGTCAGTGTCGCAGCGATATGTATCGATTTCCAATTGACAAGGTTTGGCAGCACCTTAAAAGTAATGGGTTTTGGGAGAAGTACACATGTTGGATATATCACGGTGAAACATCATCAAGGGGTCCGCATGATCATGGGCAATTTTCTGAGACGGGCAGTACATCCAACGATCCAACAATGGCCTTCATCAACGATATGTTTCCTTATGAGAGGGGTGTATGCTTTGAAGGACCGTATATGTCTGAGCCGGTGCAGCCCTTCCCTAGAGTTGTCAACACTGCTGGTATTGACAGGTACAACAAACTACTTGCTTTCCAACAGACCCCTGTGTACCCCGGTTGTCAGAAAACGGTTCTTGAAAGTGTGATGGACGTTATGAAGATTAAAGTTGAGACAAAATCGACTGTGAAGGCTGTTGATGAGTATCTACAATACACTGCTTCGATGCTGCCCCACGGTCATCGTCTTCCTACCACTCATCATAAGGTCCGATGTATACTGAAAGATCTTGGGCTTTCCTACATCAAGATCCATGCATGCAGATATGATTGTGTTCTCTTCTGGGGTAAAGATCCAGAAGGGAATGACCTTGGTGACCTTGACACATGTCCAGTATGTCAGAGTGACAGGTATAAGTTGACTCCTGCAGGCAATAGGAAACCTATGAAGGTACTTCGGTATTTCCCGTTGAGGGATAGGCTGGAACGGTTGTACATGTCATCACATATGGCCAAATCTATGAGATGGCACGCTGATAGGGAATTGCAAGGTGAAGATACCCTTATACACCCTGCTGACGGGGAGGCCTGGAAGCATATAGACAGGGAGTTTCCTCATTTTGCATCAGAGGTCCGAAATGTGAGGCTCGGACTCTCATCCGACGGGTTCAATCCTTTTGGCAACATGAGTCTTCAATACAATGTATGGCCGGTGATTTTTGTACCATATAATCTTCCTCCATGGATGTGCATGAAGAAGGAATACAATATGTTGAGTTTGTTGATTCCGGGACCCGGTTATCCAGGGAAGTGTCTCGATGTGTATTTGAGACCCTTGATTGAAGAGCTTAAGTTTTTTTGGGACGTTGGTCATCCCACTTATGATAAGTTCATGCACGAGATGTTCCAGATGCATGCTATGGTTGTTGGTACCATTAGTGATTTTTCTGCTCGTGGGATGTTGTCGGGCAACGTTGTTAGGGGATACAAGGCTTGTCCAGAGTGCCTAAGCGATGAGGGGAGCAGTAGTCATTGCAACAAGATATGTAGATTGGGTCACCGTACTCTCCTTCCATATGATCACGAATGGTGGTTCGATAACAAGGCATTTGATGGGACTGTAGAACTTGGTGTGCCTCCTAGAAGATGGACAGGGGAAGAAATTTTAGCAGTGCTTAATGAGTATGATTTTGGGCAGCTCAGCAATCATCCCAATATAGTGGCGGCAATACCTGACAGACCCGACAGGTATAAATTTTGGACACATAAGAGCATATTCTGGGAACTCCCATACTGGAGTAAGTTGTTGATCAGGCACTACCTAGATGTGATGCACATAGAAAAGAATGTGTGTGACAGTGTGGTGGGAACCGTGCTGAACTTGGAGGGAAAAACGAAAGACGGTCCGAAGGCACGCATTGATCTTAAAAAAATGGAGATACGAAGACATTTGTGGTTGAAAGAAGGGAAGAAAAAAATGCCTCAAGCTCCGTACACCGTGAAGCCTGACCAGAAGAACGTAATTTTCAGGTGGTTGAGTTCTGTGAAGTATCCTTCAGGCTACGCAGGAAATATAGCTCGGTGTGTAAACATTCGGGACAATAAAATGTACGGGTTAAAGAGTCATGACTGTCATATTCTACTACAACGTCTCTTTCCTATTTTCATTCGACCGTTCCTTCCCCGTCAGGTGGTGGAGCCGTTAGTAGCGTTGTCAAGATTCTTCCAGAAGTTATGCACAAGGGAAGTGAAAAAATCTGATCTCCGGGAAATGCAACAGGACATTATTTATATCATGTGTAAATTTGAGAGAATATTTCCTCCAAATTTTTTTGACATCATGCCGCACCTGATGATCCATCTTCCCGAGCAATTGTTACTTACCGGTCCAGTACACTATACTTGGATGTATCCTATGGAAAGGTATGTTTTTTACACCTCATGTTTTTATTGTACATGTTCATTGTATAATCGTAACATATGACAACAAATTTATTTATTTACAGACAACTTGGAGACTACAAAGCTTATGTGGCTAACAAATCCGAGCCTAAAGGATGTATAGCTGAAGCATATATTGCGCACGAGTGCGTCACGTACATGAAGTTGTATCTAGGAGCATTGAAGGAAACTCCACAAACCATACCGGTTGATGAACCGAAGTTTAACCTTTCCATAGTCTCTAATGATGTTGAAGTTTATGGAATTTTACCAGAGTCCTACAAGTTGCAACCCCATGAGCTTGTCATAGCCCATTGGTGGGTATTGATTAACTGTCAAGAAGTTGAATACTGGAAAGACATCCATCTATACTGTCCAGACATTCAAGGTGATCTCGACTACCACAACAAGGAGTTTGCGAACTATTTTGGCGGTTGGGTATGTAATTCTTTATTTCTGTTCATGACTCATTGATTGCATAATTATTCATATTTACAATACATTGAATATTTGGTTGCAAATGAACCATATTCAATTTGATGGTCACCCAAATTGGTCTCACGAACTAAGACTTCTAGCTATGAAGCCGATAATGTCAAGAGTTTACCCGATGTGCAAGGTCAATGGCGTGCAATTTATATGTGAACAGAGAGACAACAGACGAAGAACACAGAATTCTGGGGTTATGGCGCATGGTGGCCGGAATGGAGTTGATTATTACGGTGTTCTTGATTCAGTGGTGGAACTCGTTTATGGGCAAGGCATGACCGTGCACCTGTTCAAGTGTAGATGGTTTGATACTAGAAGCTCGCAGAGCATGAAGATTGATCAGTACGGGATTTTATCGGTGAACACTGGTACAAGCTATTACGAAGATGACCCGTTTGTTTTTGCGACATCGGTGAAACAAGTGTTTTATCTTGATGACCTTGTTAAGGGTGACGCCTGGAAAGTCGTCAATCTTGTGCACCCTCGAAACATTTACCGGGCGGCTACACTTGGAGAGGCCGAAGACGAGGAAGAAGAAGTTGCGTATCAAGAACACAGTGCAATAGGTATTCCTGACTCCTCTACAATTCGCCTTAATAATTTTAAAGCGGGTCGTTCGGTTCGAATTCGTGATTTAGACGCTCGCCTTATTGATGTGGATTCAAATCAAGAAACAGAAGACGACTCTTGTGATGTAGAAATGCATAGATTGCCAGAAATTAATTCTGACACCGAAGAAGACTCATCGGATGATTCTGATTACGAGCCTTCTTAGTTATTTGAATTTGTAATACAATTTGATGTGTTTTATATGGTACAAGCCGTTTAATTCATAATGTATCTTAATGTTGGTTATATATGCAGGAAATTGGTATGGCTACGGTTAAACCACCTGTTTTTTTATCTATTTGACAGTTTTAGCCGACGAAATATGTTGTATTTCTGTTGGGTAAAAATGTGCCAAAAATGTAAAATGTCACCCAACGTAATTTCACTCTATTTTATTGGTTAAAATAGAGTTTTAATTATGTCTGGTTCAACTCATTCAAGACAGAACGTGTCTCTTAATTACAATCCCTCATTACAAGGGAACACCCCTTGATTCGATTTATGAAGAAACCGATGTGTGTTTGTTTGCTTTTGCGACTGCACCCGAATGGGTTACCTACGTACCCCGAGAGGGATCAAGCCATTCGTAGTTCAGGATCCCCAACAAGTGAATGACTCGTTGGAGGGCTGTGATTTTTAAAATGAGAGTAGTGTTTGAGATTTGTATCTGAAGATGTATGAGCTATGGAGTGAGGCTTCAGAAGATCCGAGAATTTATTTGAAGTTGTGGTTGCATCAAGATTTAAATCTAGACTGCCTACATACCCTGTGAAGGGATCAAACCGATGTAGTTCAAAATTTGGAGTGGGTTTGACTGAAGTCATTTGGACTGGTCAACTTTTGACTGGTGGTCAGGGATTCGATCATGTGTTTAGGAAATTGGCTTGAAAAGAACCAGGATTTGGTTTTGGCCATGGTTGTATCCAGATTTAAGTCCGGACTGCCTACATATCCCTTTGTGGGAATCAAACCATTGTAGTTCACGCCTGGATTTGGTTTTGACAGATGTGTTTGAATCCATCAATTGTATTTTTGTCGATACTTCATTTGGTGGGGTGCCATCTGATTTGATTTGGGCACCCATCATCCTGGGCTTTGCAGTTGGGCCTTGAGACTTGAAGTGGGCTTTTTACACTGCTGCATTTGGATTTGTACTTGATATGTAATTTGATAATGACTTTTGCAGTTGGGCCTTGAAACTTGAAGTGGGCTTTTTTCACTGCTGTATTTGGACTTGCATTGTCTTTTGTGGGCTTATTTCCCTTTCATTTGTGAGAGGCCCATAGATTTTTCTTGGAGGCATTTTATTTGATTTGGGCACCCATCGTGTCGAGCTTTGTTGTTGGGCCTTGGAATTTAAACCGGGCTTTTGTACTGCTTCCTTTAGCAAAGTGGGCCTGTTTCCATTTCATTTGCAAGAGGCCCGAAGATCTTTGATTTGGGCCTTGGGACTTGAATTGGGCTTCATACTGAAAAATTGGTGGAGTTGGTCTTGAATTGATGATGGGCCTGTGGAGTGGGCTTGTTTCCCTTTTTCTTTTGTTGAAGGCCCATAATGAAGATGACCGGAGCCCAATGTCTTTTTCTTGTTGTTGAAGGCCCATTAGAAAGACGACCGAAGCTCAATGACTCTTTTTTTTGTTGAAGGCCCATAATGAAGATGACCGGAGCCCAATGTGTGTTTTTTTTTGTTGAAGGCCCATGAGTCTCTCTTCTTTTTTGTTGAAGGCCCAATAGGCCAGATTTGGTTGCCAGGCCCAATTTGTTTCTTGACAGGCCCATTTTTTGGCAGGCCCATTTGTTGTTTTTTTTTGGCAGGCCCAAGAGACCAAGCCCTAGTTGGAGGCCCATAAGTCTCTTTTTTTTGTTGGAGCTTTGTTACCAGGCTTTTTTTTTTGGCAGGGCCCATTTGAAGGCCCAATTTTAGAGGCCCAGGTTCTCGGAGGCCCAAGTTTTCGGAGGCCCGGCCCATTTTTTTCGGCCTTTTCTTCTCCTCTGTTCGATCTTCGCCATTTCTTCTCTTTTTCTCTCCTGTTCCTTCTTCTTCTCGTCTGTTCGCTTCTCCTGTTCCTTCTCCTCGAAGCCCGGGCGAGAGAGAGAGAGGGAGAGTTGGGTCAGACAGATCGGAGACGGAGTGGCGCTTCGGAACGGATCGAAGCTCGTGATTTGGGATTTCTGCACAGATTGGGTAAGGCTCGCAACTTCTTTCTTTCATTTGGTTTGCGATCGAAACGATTGAAAGCTTCCGTCTCTTTTTTCCGAGCTAATTCAGTTTCTCGTTTGCCTTATCCTTGCCTGGTTACTGTTGAAAGCGGATTCGGAGGTTGGGCTTCCACCGGTTTCCGAGAACTCTCGAAGCCTGCAATTGGGTGCTTCGCACAAATCAGGTGAGGATGGAAATTTCTTTCCTTTTTTTCGTTCCTTGATTTGATTTGTGTGTGGTGACAGCCGAGAGCTTCTGTTTTCCAAACTAATTCAGTTTTTTTTTTGTTTCTGTCTTAACACTGTCGAGGACGGATTTGGAGATGGATTCACAGGCCAGGCTTTCTATTTTTGTAAAGGTATTGTTCGATTTGGTATGCACTGTGTACAATCGACATTTGGGAAAATTTGTTTCTGACTGTTGAGCTTTGTTTCTGCTTTTGTTGTCAGAGGCTCCTGCCAGAGATTGGGGTGGTTCGGGACTTGGAAGTACTACTGCAGGAACACATAGGGGTGAGTTTCTCCCATCTTTTCACTCTGTGCCATTTGTGAAATTAGTTAGGACACCACTGCTTGGATTTTTTTGGATTGTTTGTTCATGAAAGCACCAAGTATTTTAGCATTCTTTCAGCATGCTGTGTGGCCAAATTGGTAATTGATGTCCCCTGTTTGATTTGATACTTGATTAAGGTTGACACAGATCATAGGTTTCTGGTTCTTTCCTTTTGGTCAAGGAACTGTGTCATGGGTTTGGTGTTTGGATTTGGGGGGGTTGAGGCAGTAAGTCACAGAACATAGTAGCAAAGTAACTGTAGGACCAGAGAACACAATAGCATCCAGAAAACATAGTAACCAGGGCTTAGGCAAAGCCATAGTAACTAGGTTGATCAGAGCACAGTAACATAGGGCCATAGTAACCAGTAACCATAGTATCCAGTACCAAGTATCTCCATAGTATCATAGAACCAGAGCCAAGTATCATAGTAACCATAGAACCAGAGTAACCAGGAGAACAGTAACCAAGAACCAGAACCATAGTAACCAAGAACCAGAACCAAGAATCCACAAAGGATTTAAGTAACCAGGGAACAGTAGCCATAGAACCATAGAACCAAGGACATAGTAACCAGTGAACAGTAACCAGAACCAAAAATCCGCAAGGGATTTGAGTAGCTATAGTAACCATAGGACAAGAACCATAGTAACCAGTAACAAGAGCCAGAGAACCAAGAACATGAGAGGATGAGAAAATCAGTTATACCTCTAGGGTTTTTGTCTGTTTTCTTTGCTTTTCCTGCGTCTTCCTCTTCTCTTCTGCGTGTGTGTTCCTTTTTTTTGGCGTGTCCCCTTATTTTATATGGTGTAGGGTTGTGATAGATGAGTCCTAATAGGCTAGGTCACTTATATGAGTTATAAGTAAACTCAAATTCCCCTTGTGTAGGAGTGTAGTACCTTGATAAGAACTCCTTCATTTTTTTTCTGTCTTTCCCCTTTTTTTTTTTTATTTAATTCGGCTGCCTCTTTTTTTCCCATATATATATATATATGTATACATATGTTTATATATATATATATTTTTTTTGCGTATCAACAGTGCCCCCTCAAGCTTTACGCGTGTAATTTGCTTTTCACGTGTGAAGCTTGATTGCTTATTGCTGTTGCTGGCTTCTGACATTTTTTTGTGTGAAAATCTCAGGGTATGGATGCATACGGTCGACTTTCTTCTGAAGCTGCTCTTAACAAGAAGGGGCGAGTTGTTGGGAAGAACATGGAGTATATGAGGGGGTGTTTTCGCTTTTGATGAGGACTTCTACCCAATACTTTACAAGATGCTCAACACCAAGCAGGATTGGACCACAAATTTATGCTTCCGAGGACGTGCTACCTTTGAAGTAGGTGTAATGGAGTGGACAGAATCCGTATTGTCCAACTTTAGAGATGTATTGAATCAAGGTGGAATACATGATGCTGTTGGCGTCTCCCGATATCCCTACCACTACTGTTCGAGCACATGGAAAGCATTTTTGGAATTGTGGAGTCCTTTAACGAACACCTTACATCATGGGAATGGAGAAATGAGCATATCATTGTATGATTTAAAGGCAATTGGTGGGCTACCGATCTCAAGGATTCCTTATGAAGAATTTAATCCTGAAAACGAAGAGCTACAGTGTGCCGGACCATATTCCTCCATTCTTTCTGAGCTTCTGTGTATTCATTCCCTTCAATTTGTTATTTGTCTTGTATTGTTATGACTTGATATCACCATTTTTATGGGTTCCGTGGATGAATGAATTTGTTTTGAACAACAGCTGTCGGTCTATTATCTTTATGCATGCCAAACTCTGATGTTGACTTGCCCCCAACATTTTTTATTGTCTCGGGATGCATTTGAGTAAGCCTTCGGTCTGAGGGGCACGACTAGACATTTTGACTTTCACATATTTTGCTGTTGACATATTCTTTTCTTTTTTTCTCCTTGTATTTGCTGCGAAAAGACATGGCGCTTGCTGTGCACTCTTGCTTTAATATTTTGAGCCGAAACAAGGTATTTTCAGCTTTTCCAACATGTTCCCTAATTAGGGTTTGATGTCTGCTGACTTTGTCCTTTGCTTTTGTTTGTAGGAGCTTTAGGAGGTCCACATGGCGGTGCACTTTAAACTCCTTACGCTTCTTGCTGGAAACACATTTTTTCCTTGGACAATTTGAAGTACAGGATTGTGTCGATTTCTGACTTTGTTACTTGGGATGAACCGATCTCCTGTATTGTCATTTGACTTTAGATATCTTTGAGAAATTTTGTTGTTGTTGATGATACGAAACGTCCTATCAACAGAGATGCCATTATCCAGTGGCAAAATCAACCTCCTTCACCTGCTTAGTCACATGAAAATGTGTTAGGGAAAAAAAAGATTGATTTGAAAATATGGCTGGATCTAGTTTGACACTAGACTGCCTACGTATCCCGTGAAGGAATCAAGCCAAACGTAGTTCACCCATTTGATTTTGGGTATAGATTTTTTTTGAAAACTTTTTTTTTTGTTTGCAGCTGAGTCTGGTTTTAATACCAGATTGCCTACGTACCCTTTGAAGGGATCAAGCTACACGTAGTTCGGGAAGATTTGTGCTCTAACTTTTGCCTGGGCCGCCTTCCCGACTTTTCAACCCAGCGAGCTTTTTTTTTTTTTTTTTTTTTGTGTAGCTCTAACTTTTGCCTAGATCGTCCATTTTTTGATCTAGCGAGCTTCAAAGGGTATGAAACTTTTTTACAAATTTCCCATTGACGCAGGGGTAGATACGATTTCCGTCTGCGTTTGAAAGCTCATATGCGCCTTTGGTGAAGACTTTGGTGACTACATATGGCCCTTCCCACTTTGGTTCAAACTTCCCCTTTGACTTTCTAGTGACAATGATGGGTCTTCGCACTGTTAGGACCAAGTCTCCTATTTTGAATGATCGAGACTTAACTTTCTTGTTGAAGGCGCCTGCTACTTGAGCTTGGTAAATTTCAAGTTTCTGTTGGACTGCAAGCCTCTTCTCATCGAGTGCTTCAAGCTCTGCCAATCTGATTTGTGCATTTTCATCAGGATTTGTCAACATTGTAGCTATCCTTAAGGAAGGCAATTGAATTTCCAATGGTAACACCGCTTCAGACCCATAGACCAAGTTGAATGGTGTACATCCAGTTGCCGTGCGGACGGTGGTCCTGTAGGCCCATAATGCCTCAGGGAGACGCTCATGCCAGTCTCTTTTGTTTGCTGAGACCATTTTCTTTAGGATGTTGCAAAGTACTTTATTGAAAGCCTCTGCCTGACCGTTAGCCGTTGGGTTATAGCTGGATGAAAATGCATGTTGGATGTTGTATTTCCCACACAACGTAATCATAGCTTTGCACTTGAAATATGTCGCATTGTCAGATATTAACTTTGAGGGGACTCCAAAGCGGTAAATGATGTGAGTTTTGACAAACTTTGCAACATCTTCTGCTTTCACTGCTTTAAGAGCAACTGCCTCACTCCATTTTGAGAAGTAATCCGTCGCGGCCAATATGTATTGGTGTAAACGTGAGGACTTAGGAGATATAATACCCACAACATCTAATCCCCATGCTTCAAAGGGATATGATAGAGACGTGGGATGAAGAGGTACTGGCGGTTGGTGTATGAAATCTCCATGTACTTGACATAGTTCACATGCTCGTGCATAATCTATCGAGTCTTGTATCATGGATGGCCAATAGTAGCCTATTCTTTTCAATTGGGCGGCTAGCTTTGGACCTGCTTGATGGGCTCCGCAAATGCCACCGTGGGCATCTCTAAGAGCTTGAATTCCCTCTTCTTTTGATAAACACCTCAATAGAATGCCGTCAAAAGACCTCCTATACAGAGTGTCATTAAGGTATACATATCGAGGAGCTGTTCGTCTCACATAAATCCTTCTCTTTGGGTCTGCGGGTAAGGTTCCGGCCTGACAGTACTCAACCATATCCTTGCGCCAATCAGACTCTTCCTCAATGTCGAACGCAGAGACTACATGTGTTTCGCTGGTAGTTTCCATCCGTTCAAAAGACATAGGCAGCAATTGACGTTCCCCGACTGTTATTTGAACGTCTCTTTCGTTAGGGAGCGCTAATGAAGCTGCCAAGTTAGCCAATGCATCTGCTTTGTCATTCTCTGATCTAGGAATGTGGCTAATATTTATGTCTCGGAATTGTCCCATAAGATATTTGACTCTTTGATGATATGGGACAAGGTTCGCATGTTTGACTGCATAGTCATCATTTATTTGTCTGACAACTAATTGAGAGTCACCGAATGCTTGCAAAGAGTCGATCCCCATTTCCAAAGCTATCTCTAAGCCTATGATGAGTGCTTCATATTCTGCAACATTGTTTGAACATAGAGCCAATAGAGAGAATGAGTAAGGGATTATACCGCAAGAAGGTGTTATGAACACTATGCCAGCCCCGGCTCCTCTTCTTCTAGCGGCTCCATCGAAGTACAGTTGCCATGAGGAAGTTTCTGCTGAGAACACGTCTTCATCTGGCAAATTTTCGTGCAATTCGTGGGTATCTAAAACTGGATGTGCTGCCAAGAAGTCTGCCAATACTTGTCCTTTTACTGCTTTTTGCGGGACATACTTTATTTCAAACTCGGACAGAATCAAGGACCATTTAGCTAGTCGTCCTGAAGGCACGGGTTTTGTCATTAGATACTTCAATGGATCAGCTCTAGATATCAAGGTGACACTATGAGCGAGTAAATAATGCCGTAGTTTCTGAACTGCGAAGACCAGTGCAAGGCAAATCTTTTCTATTGCCGTGTAATTGTGTTCAGCTCCCACCAACGTCCGACTTAAATAGTAGAGAGCGTTTTCTTTGCCCACATCATTGTTTTGTGCGAGCATTGCCCCCAGAGAACGTTCAAGAGCTGCGATATAGAGGATTAGAGGTTTGCCTTTGATAGGCGCCATTAGGACTGGTGGGTTGAGCAAGTATTTTTTGATGCTATCTAAAGCGTTTTGACATGCTTGGTCCCACACGAAAGGTACATCTTTCTTCATCAGTCTTGAAAATGGTTGGCACCTCCCAGAAAGATTTGAAATGAATCTCCTTATGTAAGCAAGCCTTCCTTGCAACCCTCGCAATTCTCGAAGATTCCTTGGTGGTGGCATTTCCCAGATTGCTTTGATTTTGGTTGGGTCGATCTCGATCCCTCGATACCTGACAATGAAACCGAGGAATTTACCGGATGTTACTCCAAACGCACATTTGAGAGGGTTCATTTTCAGCGTATGCTTCCGGAGCCTTTCAAACACCTTTCTCAAGTCACTTAGGTGATGTTCCCGCTTTTTGCTTTTGACTACCAAATCATCTACATAGCATTCGACGGTATTATGCAACATGTCACCAAAAATTGTTGTCATTGCTCTTTGGTAGGTAGCACCTGCATTTTTCAAACCAAAAGGCATGACCGTGTAACAATACACTCCTTTAGGGGTGCGAAATGCTGTTAGTTCCTCGTCTTCTCGTGCCATTTTTATTTGATTGTAGCCAGAGAAACCATCCATGAAGGACATAGCACCGAAACCTGTTGTGGCATCGACCAAAAGCTCAGTTATTGGTAATGGAAATTCATCCTTTGGACAAGCTTCATTAAGGTCTCTGTAATCTACACATATGCGGATTTGCCCATTCTTTTTCTCAACAGGTACGATACTGGCCAACCATGTGGGGTATTTGACTTCACGGATGAATCCCACATCGATGAGTTTATCCACTTCAATTTTGACTTGAGTAGCTAGTTCTGTGCGAAAACGTCTTGGTGCTTGCTTAACCCACCTTTTCTCCTTTGAGACCGCTAGATTGTGAACAGCAACCTTTGGGTCTAAACCAGGCATGTCTTGATATCCCCATGCAAACACATCTTTAAATTCTTCAAGAATATTTTTGTAGTCTTGAAATTCTTTCGGAGTTAAGAGAGTGCTCACAAACACGGGTTTTGGATCTTCTATTGAGCCCAGGTTTATTTCTTGGAGTTCATCCATCGTTGCTTGACCTCCGTCTTCTATTTGTGGTGGGGCAGGTTCAGCATCATTGATGAATTCATATTCTTCCGCATCATCGGTTGAATCGTCCTCAATTGAGACACAATTTGCGGATGCTGATTCCTCTGTGAACTGAGCAATTACATCCTTGTGTTGTTTATTCTTGAGCTTCCATTTCTTGTTCCGTTGTAGTTTGTAAGGGGTTTCGCCCAATCTTAGGAACGCTGAAACTCGAGGTTGGGATTCAACTGCTAGACGTTGAAAAACAGAGATACGAGGCAGATCTTCCTTTTCCATCCGTTGAAGAGATGTGGTTGGCGGTGTGTCTTCCTCACAAAACATAGCTTTGTCGAGACTTGTAAAGACATAAGACTCTGAGGGATCAAACTCAGGAACTTTCACTTTGAGCATGCCCTTTGTCTGCTTGATCATTACTCTTAGCGGAGTGGTTTTTGAAGTTGCTTTGCCACTGCTAAGTTTAATCTTCAAGGGAGCAGAGGACACTGGTTTCACATTCCTGTTTTTGTAGGAGATAACTCGTTTGTGTCTATTGTGCCCATGATCGAGCGTTGTAGAGATTACGATACTTTCCTTTGGAATGGATTGATCAATTTTCCGAAGAGGCCTGGCGTAGCTTGTCATGAGGGTCTCCATTGTGTTTTTGACTGGAGTTATGACCTTTTGTCCAGGTTTGCGTAGGTCTTTCCGTATATACCTGAAAGTCATCTTTGGTTTGGATACCTCGGAGCTTGGAGCCTTCTCTTCTTTCAAGGGCACTGACAGAGTTGCTTTGGCCCGAAATTTAGGTGTGTTAGACACCTTCGATTTCTCAGTCTCTAGCACATGTTTGGGTGCTTCTTGTATGACTAAGTTAGGAAGCTCTGTTGACTTATAAAACTTAGCATCTGAATAATTTACCTCTTCGCCTCTGAAAGGATCAGTGTCTGCCACGACTTTTTTAACTTCTTCATTTTGCAGCCATTTAAAGCATTGATGTAACGTGGAAGGGATGACGCCATAAGCATGGAGCCATGGGCGTCCTAACAGTACATTATAGGATGTGGGAGCATCTATCACGTGAAACAAAGCGCTTGAGAAGAGTTCCCCAATTTCCATTTGTAGGACAATTGTTCCCATTGCTTTCTGGCTAGCTTGGTTGAAGCCCTGGATGGTGAGCATAGACGGGGTGAGTTGTTTAGCATTCATCCCCATGTTATGAAGTGTTTTAAGAGGCAACAAATTTACTGCCGACCCACAGTCAAGTAAGATCCTGTTGATCGTCATATTACCCACAAGTCCGGTGACGTAGAGGGGCCTATTATGTTGTTCGCCTCCCAATAACAGGTCTTCATCTAAGAACGAAATACAATTCCTGCAATTAGGGCAATCTCTTGAGGTTGTCGCATCAACTTCAACAATATCCTCTTTATACAAGTCTGGACTTAGCAGTGCCTCAATCAATGCTTCTCGTAGCTCCCTTGACATGCGCAAAGCGTCGTAAACACTGAAGAGTGAAGGGATACATTGTAGATGTGCCAGTACGTCATATTTGGACTTTTGTTGAGATTCTTTTGTCCTTCGAGGAACCATTTTTGGTACAGCTTTAATTTTGTCGACAGGATTGTTCGCATCACCCTTTGCTCTTAGCTTTGTAGGCAATGTTTTTCCATCGTCTTGAATAGCTGATGGTATAACCGGGACAGAGCGTGTTTGAATTTGATCGACTTCATGCAGCCTTTCATCGTCTGCATCTGAGCTGGATGGGGAGGCTGTCTCAACAGAGGCCATACAACATTGGAGCACCTCTTCATGGTCTTCTTTCTTCTGGTCGTTCTTAAAGAACTCTTTTGGTAGGAATTCCATAAGGGTAATTGGAGTTCGCGGTGATTGTCTATACTCATCTTTGTTTTGAGCTTGGACGTTCTTTGTCGCATTTCTTCCTTTCTTTTTACCTTTTGAGAACCTACCACGATATTTGTTTTTCGAAGAGGGAGAAGGTGAAGAGGATTGAGCCGAGGGAGGATGATGTTGCCTCGCGCTATTCCTTACAGTTGTCCATTCCCCATCTGAATCTTCCAACCCATCTGAATCTTCCCATATCTCAAAGCTTGTCGTCATGAGTTCATATAGGGATGGAATATTAGGGTTTCCAGGTCGTGGCATGTCGGGATGTGCTTCGACAATAGTGACTTCATTGTCAACTTCGAACCTGACAGAGATGGCGTCATCAGGCCTAGACACATCAGTTGAAATTACATTGGCTGCTGTTGTCACGATTTCATTTTTGTTGATCATTTCCTGGATTATGTCCTTGAGGATGTAACAATCCTTCAATGTATGACTGACAATGCGGTGATACCGACAATATTTAGGGTCATTGGTTTTGTTCATCTCTGAAGGTCGTTTTGACTCAGGAAGTGTAATCATCTTAGCCGCCATGAGCTCATCGAAAATCGCATCCACGTCATCATTGTCAAATGAATAAGTGACGTTTCTCCTTTCTTTGAGCGTGAGTCTTCGAGGGCGATCATCTTTTGGTTTGCTGTCATTATTATTTTTGATATTGTCGCCTTTCTTGTCATTCTTGACGAAGGTCGCCATTGTTTCTCCCTTCTTGACAATCGGCTTTTTTGAATCATTATTCTTGGCAGCAATTTGATTCCTCGAACTTGAAGCTGATCTTTGACGAGCAATCTGTCTTTCAACATTTCCTGCCTTAGACACCAACTCATCAAATGTTTGTGGCTCTGCTGTGCCAATATATGTTGCGATCTCCGGGAGGAGGTTATTAGCACACATCTGAACAGCAGAGGATTCAGACAACTTATCGGGACATTGGAGATTAAGACTTCTCCACCTTGTGATGAACTCAGTGGAACTTTCTTTGTCCTTTTGCTTGGTATCCGCCAGATCAATAATCGATATTTTCTTTTTAGAACTAACGAATTGTGCCAAGAATGCTCTCTGCATGTCGTCCCATGTTAGTATAGAACCTGGCTCCAACTGAGTGTACCATGTGAATGCTGAACCCTTGAGGGACTGTACGAATTGCCTGACCAGAAAGGCGTCCACTTGTGACGTTTCCCCACAAGCTGAATAAAAGTGGGCGAGATGTTCTCGTGGAGAACTATTTGTCCCATCGAATTTGTCAAAGATTGGTCTTTGATATCCCTTTGGGAAGGGTATCGCATCATAATGGTTAGGATATGGCTTACGATATCCCAGAACTGGCGTAGCCATAGACAACTGAAAGTCTCTTATTCCTTCAGCTATCAAGCTCTTGATACTTTCTGTTGAGAGCATGTTATCGTCCTTTTGAGCAAAGGAAGGACCTGGCTCCTCTTCTTGTCTCTTCTTCTCCATGAGCGCAGCACACTTAGCCATGAGGCTAGCGATTTCCACTTCCTTTTCGGCTAACTTTTTCTTTGACTCGAGCTCAATAACTGTGAGTCTTTGAGCTTCAGTTTCTCTCTCAGTTTGCCTCTGTTGGGCATCTAATTCAAGCTGAGCCATTCTTTTTGCCATCTCTTCCAATCGTTGTCTCAACTGCTCCTCTGGCGGAGTTTCAGAGCTTGCCATGAGTACTTGGGCATTGTTGAATTCAGGACTGTCGCTAGACTTTATCTGAGATGAAGAATCACTGATTGGATTGGAAGCCTCATACAGAGGGTTTCCTTTCCATGAGACCAATAGAGGATTGTTTGACGTATCAGTTGGTAACATGTCAAGCATCCTCCTCTTAGTCATGTTGCGAGTGATAGGACCTGTGTAAGAATCGTCTCCATATACCGGATACTCCTCAGCTTTAGATCCGTTTCTCCTTTCTCGAGCGTTTGAGGGTGCGTCGAGAGCTTTTGCTACCTCCTCTGCTAACTTCTTTGGGTCAAGATCTTGACTATCTTGAGAAGTTGTTTGTTGCGAGGATGAAGTGGATCTTTGTGAGCCTCCAAGAGGGAGCTGAGATTCATGTTCGCCCTCTTTGTCTTCTTCTCCTCCCTTAGTGGAAGTTGTCATGACAGTTTCTACGGTTGGTAGAGGGACCTGCATTGTACCGATCATGACATAAGCCGGAGCATGAGTTGTCACAACTGCTGGTGTTGATTGAGCAATTTCTGCCAGGATGGCTTCAATTGACTTAGTTTGGGAATCTTTCTTCCTTTGAGCCCGTGCTGCTCTCTTCCTCTGATTTCTCAAAGCATTCTTAGAGATGTTATTGAAGACCTGGGTCTTCATCACACTTCTGGCAACCTTATCTTGCTTCATTCCAAGTTTCGTTTTTGTAGAAATCACAGGCAGATGGCCAATAGCGAATGACATTCGGTAACCAGTTTGGTTCGAGTGATTAGCAACTGAGGTGAGCTTGTGAAAGAAAACTGTAACCTTTGGTGCCATTTGATCTGTTACCTTCAAAACACACACAATAAGTTAGTAACTTCATGAAAAGAGATGAAAGGGAAAATGAGTCCCCAGCAGAGTCGCCAAAAACTATGTTGGGTAAAAATGTGCCAAAAATGTAAAATGTCACCCAACGTAATTTCACTCTATTTTATTGGTTAAAATAGAGTTTTAATTATGTCTGGTTCAACTCATTCAAGACAGAACGTGTCTCTTAATTACAATCCCTCATTACAAGGGAACACCCCTTGATTCGATTTATGAAGAAACCGATGTGTGTTTGTTTGCTTTTGCGACTGCACCCGAATGGGTTGCCTACGTACCCCGAGAGGGATCAAGCCATTCGTAGTTCAGGATCCCCAACAAGTGAATGACTCGTTGGAGGGCTGTGATTTTTAAAATGAGAGTAGTGTTTGAGATTTGTATCTGAAGATGTATGAGCTATGGAGTGAGGCTTCAGAAGATCCGAGAATTTATTTGAAGTTGTGGTTGCATCAAGATTTAAATCTAGACTGCCTACATACCCTGTGAAGGGATCAAACCGATGTAGTTCAAAATTTGGAGTGGGTTTGACTGAAGTCATTTGGACTGGTCAACTTTTGACTGGTGGTCAGGGATTCGATCATGTGTTTAGGAAATTGGCTTGAAAAGAACCAGGATTTGGTTTTGGCCATGGTTGTATCCAGATTTAAGTCCGGACTGCCTACATATCCCTTTGTGGGAATCAAACCATTGTAGTTCACGCCTGGATTTGGTTTTGACAGATGTGTTTGAATCCATCAATTGTATTTTTGTCGATACTTCATTTGGTGGGGTGCCATCTGATTTGATTTGGGCACCCATCATCCTGGGCTTTGCAGTTGGGCCTTGAGACTTGAAGTGGGCTTTTTACACTGCTGCATTTGGATTTGTACTTGATATGTAATTTGATAATGACTTTTGCAGTTGGGCCTTGAAACTTGAAGTGGGCTTTTTTCACTGCTGTATTTGGACTTGCATTGTCTTTTGTGGGCTTATTTCCCTTTCATTTGTGAGAGGCCCATAGATTTTTCTTGGAGGCATTTTATTTGATTTGGGCACCCATCGTGTCGAGCTTTGTTGTTGGGCCTTGGAATTTAAACCGGGCTTTTGTACTGCTTCCTTTAGCAAAGTGGGCCTGTTTCCATTTCATTTGCAAGAGGCCCGAAGATCTTTGATTTGGGCCTTGGGACTTGAATTGGGCTTCATACTGAAAAATTGGTGGAGTTGGTCTTGAATTGATGATGGGCCTGTGGAGTGGGCTTGTTTCCCTTTTTCTTTTGTTGAAGGCCCATAATGAAGATGACCGGAGCCCAATGTCTTTTTCTTGTTGTTGAAGGCCCATTAGAAAGACGACCGAAGCTCAATGACTCTTTTTTTTGTTGAAGGCCCATAATGAAGATGACCGGAGCCCAATGTGTGTTTTTTTTTTGTTGAAGGCCCATGAGTCTCTCTTCTTTTTTGTTGAAGGCCCAATAGGCCAGATTTGGTTGCCAGGCCCAATTTGTTTCTTGACAGGCCCATTTTTTGGCAGGCCCATTTGTTGTTTTTTTTGGCAGGCCCAAGAGACCAAGCCCTAGTTGGAGGCCCATAAGTCTCTTTTTTTTGTTGGAGCTTTGTTACCAGGCTTTTTTTTTGGCAGGGCCCATTTGAAGGCCCAATTTTAGAGGCCCAGGTTCTCGGAGGCCCAAGTTTTCGGAGGCCCGGCCCATTTTTTTCGGCCTTTTCTTCTCCTCTGTTCGATCTTCGCCATTTCTTCTCTTTTTCTCTCCTGTTCCTTCTTCTTCTCGTCTGTTCGCTTCTCCTGTTCCTTCTCCTCGAAGCCCGGGCGAGAGAGAGAGAGAGAGAGTTGGGTCAGACAGATCGGAGACGGAGTGGCGCTTCGGAACGGATCGAAGCTCGTGATTTGGGATTTCTGCACAGATTGGGTAAGGCTCGCAACTTCTTTCTTTCATTTGGTTTGCTATCGAAACGATTGAAAGCTTCCGTCTCTTTTTTCCGAGCTAATTCAGTTTCTCGTTTGCCTTATCCTTGCCTGGTTACTGTTGAAAGCGGATTCGGAGGTTGGGCTTCCACCGGTTTCCGAGAACTCTCGAAGCCTGCAATTGGGTGCTTCGCACAAATCAGGTGAGGATGGAAATTTCTTTCCTTTTTTTCGTTCCTTGATTTGATTTGTGTGTGGTGACAGCCGAGAGCTTCTGTTTTCCAAACTAATTCAGTTTTTTTTTGTTTCTGTCTTAACACTGTCGAGGACGGATTTGGAGATGGATTCACAGGCCAGGCTTTCTATTTTTGTAAAGGTATTGTTCGATTTGGTATGCACTGTGTACAATCGACATTTGGGAAAATTTGTTTCTGACTGTTGAGCTTTGTTTCTGCTTTTGTTGTCAGAGGCTCCTGCCAGAGATTGGGGTGGTTCGGGACTTGGAAGTACTACTGCAGGAACACATAGGGGTGAGTTTCTCCCATCTTTTCACTCTGTGCCATTTGTGAAATTAGTTAGGACACCACTGCTTGGATTTTTTTGGATTGTTTGTTCATGAAAGCACCAAGTATTTTAGCATTCTTTCAGCATGCTGTGTGGCCAAATTGGTAATTGATGTCCCCTGTTTGATTTGATACTTGATTAAGGTTGACACAGATCATAGGTTTCTGGTTCTTTCCTTTTGGTCAAGGAACTGTGTCATGGGTTTGGTGTTTGGATTTGGGGGGGTTGAGGCAGTAAGTCACAGAACATAGTAGCAAAGTAACTGTAGGACCAGAGAACACAATAGCATCCAGAAAACATAGTAACCAGGGCTTAGGCAAAGCCATAGTAACTAGGTTGATCAGAGCACAGTAACATAGGGCCATAGTAACCAGTAACCATAGTATCCAGTACCAAGTATCTCCATAGTATCATAGAACCAGAGCCAAGTATCATAGTAACCATAGAACCAGAGTAACCAGGAGAACAGTAACCAAGAACCAGAACCATAGTAACCAAGAACCAGAACCAAGAATCCACAAAGGATTTAAGTAACCAGGGAACAGTAGCCATAGAACCATAGAACCAAGGACATAGTAACCAGTGAACAGTAACCAGAACCAAAAATCCGCAAGGGATTTGAGTAGCTATAGTAACCATAGGACAAGAACCATAGTAACCAGTAACAAGAGCCAGAGAACCAAGAACATGAGAGGATGAGAAAATCAGTTATACCTCTAGGGTTTTTGTCTGTTTTCTTTGCTTTTCCTGCGTCTTCCTCTTCTCTTCTGCGTGTGTGTTCTTTTTTTTGGCGTGTCCCCTTATTTTATATGGTGTAGGGTTGTGATAGATGAGTCCTAATAGGCTAGGTCACTTATATGAGTTATAAGTAAACTCAAATTCCCCTTGTGTAGGAGTGTAGTACCTTGATAAGGACTCCTTCATTTTTTTTCTGTCTTTCCCCCTTTTTTTTTTATTTAATTCGGCTGCCTCTTTTTTTCCCATATATATATATATATGTATACATATATTTATATATATATATTTTTTTTTTTGCGTATCAACAATTTCGTCGGCTAAAACATTCTTAGCCGACGAAACCAACATATTTCGTCGGCTAAGACCTTCTTAGCCGACGAATACCCTAATTTTCCGTCGGCTTAACTGTAAACCCTAACCCCTAAACCCTATAATATAGCCGACGAATACCCTAATTATTCGTCGGCTAAAGTTAAATGAATAAAATAATAATTTATACCGCTAGTTGCGTCTCTTCGATATGAAACTATTTGTAGTTGAAGGTCCGGACATAATACGTAATTTAGGTGGCCAAATCACCGTTTGATTGTGTTTAGGGGTTTGACTAAAGGGATTGACCGTGCGGATCGAACCCTTAAGTTTGTCCGATGATGCTAAAAATTTACCCTCACACATGTTTCAACATAATGATGATATCTGACGGTCGGTTTTTCGTTTCACAAGATGGATTGTCACAATCAAAATATGTCTACTAATGTTGTATAACTAATTTACCAAGTGTTAAGTAAATGTTCCGTTTTACAGGATTCCGACAATCTTGCCGTAAATTTTGATGTTTCACAGGATTCCGACAATCTTGCCGGAAAATGGCCATGGCTTCGTCATTCCTCCATTCACCAAGTTATCGACATTCAAAGCAAGAAAAAAAATACGTAATTAGCATTCAACATCCATCAGGCATCAACATAGCAGCATAAGACGAAACAACATATAGATTTTGAGCATTTACCTTCAAGCTGTTAATCTAGTAATCTAGCAGCCCTTCCTCTATCACCGTAGCTACTGCACCACTGGTCTCCAATGCCGCTGCGGAGCTCTACCAATCCTCATCTCCTCCTTCATCAAACCTGCAATCGTCTCCTCATCTCGAAGCAACTCTCCTGAAATCCAAAACCTCATCGCTAGACTAGATTACCCGAGAACCTAGCCAAAACAGAAAAGAGGAATTTTTGACTGAGACTTCAAATCGTTGATTCCTTGGCAAGGAAATGAAGCAGAAGAGAAGAGGAACAAGAATCTAACCTCAAATTACCGATTAGACGCCTAGATCGTCGGACAACCTCGAGGACAGCCGTCGTCGCCCTCCTCCTCCAATCCCCACCGTCGATGATTGTAAGTCAAAATAGGTGACTAGGCTTGGCAGACGTGAAGTAAAGGAGCAGTTTAGTCGTGGTCTCGCCACTAGAGGCAGCCAAACGGCGATGCTCTGACGCAGAGATGCCGGAGAAGGCGAGAGAAGGAGGAGGAACTCGGGTTGATCGAGTTGAGGGATTTTGACCCGGTCAACATCTCACTTCCTTTTATACACAAACCGACGGCCAAGATCAAATCCCTAATTGATCTGACGGTCCGGATTTAAAGAAGGTAAAAAGTAAATAGTTAAATGGTAAAACTTATTTACTGAAGTGGTAATTAAAAATTACTATATACTTTAAAAATTCGTAGAAAATAGACAGAAGCTCCGAAAAATATTCCGAAAATACTGGAAGACTCATGTTGACACGAACTACAACATTGAGTCATTAAATAAGGAATTTGAAGAGTTTATAAAAAATCAAAAATAAACTTGAGTAAAATCATAATAATTCATTGGTCGCAGTTAACAGCTCTCGGTAACTCGTAAACCAGTGTAAAAATATAACTTTTAGGTACGGGGTGTTACAAGATACCTAAGTAAAATTGGTAGCGTCAGCAGATTAGTTGACTACGCCTCGTCTTCTATACACACAATCTCCTCTCAGCAACCCTATAATACTGGACATTTGAAAACGAAGGGTCTAGGGGAAAACATTTAAAAAAAACAGGACGTTAGAGTGAGTGGACAAAAGAATATCCAAGCGTGAGAAAAATAATCGATTTATGATCTCCCTTTGATTTTCCAGAAAATCCATGTGCACGCCTCGTTGGGAAAGAATATCAAATAATCATTTTGAAATTCAAAACATAATATGTCAATCTCATTGGCTTAAAAATCAACATTAAAAATAAGGGAAGAGATTTCACCATGACGGAGAGTCTCCCAGACTAGGGTCGGAACCTTTAAGGCTACTAAGTAATATGTCGACCCTTCATGGCAGAGAGATTCCACCATAATGATGAGCCTCTCAGGCTAGAGTCGGAACCCTCTAAGGCTACCATGATGGCTAGCTAGCATATTTATATATAGGACGACCTTTCATGGTGAAGAAAACCAAACAATATAGAAAAGTCAATAATGACTCCTCCCCCGAAATTAAAGTATTCGTCTCATGCATAAGGTACGGTTTCCCGACCATCCTCAAAATAATGGCCATATATAATTTAAATCCAAATGCAATTACCACAACATAAATTCCAGCCGACATACAAAGAAGCTTACGAAAGGGGGGCAACCCTCCTTCCTGGCCCCAGCGGCTCATTAAAACAGTAAAATCATGTTATTTATAAATCTTTATAAATATTTGAGCATGCACGTTTTAAAATAAAAAGGTCTACTCACAGACTGAGGCCTTAGCCTGACGAAATCCGGATCGCTTCTAAAGCGATAATTCTTCATCTTCTGCTCAACGAATAATAGTAAATCTTAATTGTCAAACGAATAATTATTTAAAATTATCAATAACGTTACCCTCGACCAAAACTCTCAAACTTAATCAACAAAATCTCCGACCTTCAACAATAGCTTAGTAGTCATTAAAATATTTCTTAAACCTTAACCAGCAATAACCGATGGCTAGAATAATATTTTATTATCCGCCAATAATACTAAACTTAACAAATTCTAAAACCTAACCAAAACTCCTCCAAAAATTACCAAATTTAAACCATAGACTCCAAATCAATTGACTAAATTTAGGGTTGAGTAGTAATCCTAAAACAAATTCTAACCATATATAGAACTCACAAATTGGTGGTCTGAGGAGGGAGAAATCCGATCTAGATCTCCTACTGTACACTCGGTAATTAACTTGAAATTTCTCCTAAATCATGACGAGATAGGTCGAAAAGCTTACCTAGAATTGAAGTAGACTCAAAGGCGCTCCTTTTGGGACCGGTGCGGCTGTCTGGATCGGCGACGGCGATGTCGAGAAGCTCCGATAGAAATCTGCCCGATTTCTGGGTTTTTTGGGTTATTTATAGCTTTTTACAAAATTACCCATATACCCCTAACTTCATACCCTTATAACTCATTCATACAAACTCCGATTTGAGCGTGCTACATGTCCACCAACTAGTATCGACGTCCTCTACAACTTTCATGAAGAAAGTTTTCCCAAATTCTCGACTTTACGAACAGTCGACTTTACGAACATTATATAGTCAAACAGTTACTTTAAATGGTTAAAGACCAAAGTAACCAACCGTAAAATAAATCTAGGATCGGGATGTGATAGTTTGGGTAGTTCATAATTGGGTTTATGGGTGATTGGGTCACTGATTTTCAGTTTATGTTTATAGTTTTTCTTTTCTCTAATCGATTAAAGCTTTTTATGGTTGCTTTCTTATGATATCTATAGAGCATGTGTTAGTAAATTCTTAATTATTTGGATTTTGATAGGTCGTAGAGCTGCAAATTGATAGTTTATGAATTCATTTGATGAAAATTGTTTAATATTACCAGAAGATGCAGATTGTTGAATATTTCCAAAAGTTGAATATTGCAGATTGTTTGATTTCCAATCTAACAACAGTTTGTTGAATAGGTAATGATTGTTTTATACATCGTTGTTCATTTGGGTAGGTAGATAAGATACAATTAGTTATAGTATAGTAACATTTGATATAAGTGGTTTTTAGGAATTCAAAATAACAATTTTGTTATGTTTTGTAGGGTGTATATATGGCTCCAATTAGGAAGTATCATTCCAGGGCTAAAAAAAGAAAAGAGATTCAAAGGAGGGAGGCATTAAAGAAGGTTCAAGCAAAAACCATTCAACCAATAAGTAATTTTTATAAGACAATTAATGAACAAGCACAAGCTTATACAAATGTGAATGAGAATGAGAATGCAAAATCAAGTCAAGGTTTAAATAAGGAACGAGATTTGAATGAGGAACCAGGTTTGAGTGAGGAACCAGATTTGAATAAGGAACAAGGAGAAGAACCAGATTTGAATAAGGAACAAGGGTTAGAGGATCAACAAGACTTGAATGAGGAACAAGGGGAAGAACCAGATGTGTCATAGTTTGAATCTTGCTATTTCTGATATGACTAATTGTAATGATAATGCTGAGTATTATTTTGGAGTGGTGCAACGAATATACTCATTCTTCTCATCTTCTACAAAGCTATGACAAGTTTTCAAGGACCATGTGCAGGGTCTTACTCTTAAGCCATTATCTGAAACACGATGGGAAAGTCGTGTTGAAAGTGTGAGAGCATTTAGATTCCAAGCTCCCGAAATAAAAAGATGCATTAGCTTACTTGGGAAAAAATGGTGACGATTCTAAAACAAGGTCTGATATTCAATGCCTAGCGAGATATGAGATGAAGAATTTTGAGTTCTTATTTGGCATGGTTATTTGGTATGAACTGTTGAATGCTATCAATACTGTGAGTAAACTTCTACAAACAGAGGACATGCATGTTGATGTTGCTATTCAGGAATTGGCAAAGCTTATTTCTTTGTGCAGAACTATAGAGAAAATGGATTTGATAAGGTCTTGACGAGTGCCGTTACCGGTTCATTGATAAAGCACCTGCAATTTAAACTCTATCATTGTAGTAACTGTAAGTAAGGATCGTTCAAGCCAGGGACACTAGGGAAGGATTAAATCTACATTAAACAAGTTAGTAATTTTCACAAAAATACAAAATAGATATAGATAGTATAAACAATTATCTGTCACATAATACACAAGTAAATACTATCACATAAATATACACATATACATACATTATCGGCACAAGTATAAAATAAATACAAAATATAACTAAAAAACTATTTACAAATTATTTACATTTTTACAAAGTTTTATTATGGGGATTTAGATTTGTTTTCTAAATTATTTCTACTCCTAAACCTTAAATTAATATTTACATTGGTCAATCAATTGTTAAGCACAAAACATAGCTAACACCAAATAGAAAACACATAAGTTTTACACACGAACAAGATGCAATGAAATATGTTTTCATGAATTCTAATTAATTCCAACTATTTAGACTTCTCATGTAAACTTAGGACCTACAATCGCCTGATCCTAAATTTATATATGTGTCATCTTGTTTAGTGCCTACAATCGCCTGACACTAATACAAAATACACTTACGAGCGAGAGTCATTGGAGACATGATCCTAGGTATGGCGTCACTCATCCTATTAGCATGTAAATCACTTTACCCTATCAACCCTTAGCAATGCCTAAAAATCAAGAACCCAATCGGCGAACTTAACCTTAGAACACTACGACATATTAAACTCCCCCTTAAGAACATCCGTGCACAAGACTACCTTTAGGTTCGATTACGTGTTCAGGTATGTGATTAATCAATTAGAAAACAATAATAACATAAACATACACAACCTATTCTAAATCCAAAACCTAGCATGCATCCTAAATGTTATGCTAACAAGCACATTCATAAGTAGATCATAAAGAAAAACAAACAAACATGTTCATAACATAAAACCAGAAACCGAAATACCAATATATATATAACATTAAATTATACACAGTAGAATTACACAAAGACATGGAGGAATTCATACCAAATCCTACCTAAAAGGTTCGGCTAAGGCAAGGGTGGTTGGCGGCAAGGGAAGGTTGGCGGCAGACTTTGTGTTGAGGGATTTTGGTAGAGTTAGCTAGCTAAGGCTTTCACAAAATTGATGACACTTTTTCAGTTGTATTACATGTGTATTTATAGAGAAAAACTCCTAAAAACCCTAAGAGGTTCGGCAGCCACTAAGTCCTCTTCCAGTTGGACTTCCTTCTCCTTGATGGATTTGGCCTCTCCCTTTGAGTTGCTGACTTGGATTGTGATATTTCTGAATCATAGACTCTTCTTCATGTGTATGGATTAGCATTGGGCTATCCTTCATGCTCAAGTACTCCTAGGACAGCCGAAAGGCTTCCATAGTCTCGGTAGAACAAGTTATCCTGTTTTGACTGGGATAACTTTCCTAGTTGTTGTTTTCGGCTTCTCCTTGGTGATTTCTTCGATTCTTCTTCTTCTAAACAACTTCCCATATCATCATTAAGCTCTTCATCAATCATTTGGCATGCTTGGGAAGGATTTTGGTGAAGAAACACACTCTCGAACTCGGTAGACAACTTCAGCAAAATCTGTCATGTTCCCAGCAGACTGACCTCCGGCCATTGTTTCCATCATAACGCCTTCCTCATAACTTGGATTGCTGCGATTCCAAAAGATTTAGAAACTAGATATCTACAGATTTCCATCCATATATGGCAAGTTTCCTGGTTCCTTCTAGATCGTCCTAGGGAAATTTTTGAAGTTGAGTTATGGTTTCTGGAAATCCTCTGTTTTTGTTTCGAATTCATGCTCTCGGCCTCTTGTCTTTCCATGCTTCTTTTGCTACCTTTCATAAGTCCGATCCTCATGATTCTTGTTTTGTTATGTCCATATACATGTCACCTACACATTCAAAAGATATAATCAAGTAGTGACAATGTATTGGTTTACAGAAACTTAAGAAAAACATCACAAATACTTCCAATTTCAGCTTTTAACAATATTGCACATAATTTTTCTATTTTACACATGTTTTAGCCAATGTTCTACAAATAATCCCTTATGCTAGATAACTACTAAAACTATACTAATAATGGATAAACAAAGCATAAATGAGGGTAAAAAAGTATTAAGAACGTGGTATAAAATGCTCCTATCAGGTCTTGATTAAAGCTAAAGAAACTGTAAGTGAGATGGAAATTGTAGTTGAATTTCATGAAAAGAGACCCGTTAAAAAGAAAAAACATTTTGACGAGCCCTTTCCTTCCTTATTTGTCCGTGCAACATAGACGTACAAGTACTTTTCCTTCCTCATTTGTCAAAGCATGGTCACTCAAATTTGCAATGCCAGTGCCCAGTGGAGTTCCCATATATCCAGATGATGATCGGGGGTGCAACATATATTTGTTCCCATCTATCCTGAGGAACAAGCCTGCACTCCTAAGTCTGATTCTAAATATTGTTGAGACATTGACTCATTTCTATTCATTGGGAAATTTATACCCATTCTGTACTTCACATTATGTTCACCAAATGATGAAATGTAAATGTATATGTTGTAAAACTGTATCATATAAAGTCTAATATATTATATTGCATGATTTTTGTACATAGCTCTCCCAAATCATCCATATTTGTACTAATAAATCTAGCCGATACAAAAAAAACACCTAATGCAAGTCGCAGTAAAATCTACAGCTCTGTATTCAATCAACCAGGCAAGCCACGGCTAGAAACAATATAGAATGGAGGTGAAACCTGTTGAGTTGTTGACTTGTTTTCTTGTTGGTTAAGTAAAGTCCTAGTCTGTTGGGATTAGTCCTAGTCAGTAGGGTTTAGTTAAGTTGAATTATTCCTGGTTTGTTAGAACTTGTAGCTGAAAACAAGTGCTTCTGCTCAGGATTTCTGTTACATCGAGAAGGCTATATATATGCCTATCTCAAAGTCGAATAAAGCAGTGTGTTTGAATTCCAATTGTGAGTTAAACTTGTTGCAATCAAGTTTCGTTTCCAACAGTCTGGTATCAGAGCCTTCAAAGGGCCTGATTGTGTGTAAAGAGAGAAACACTAAGGGAGAGATTTGTGATGGCAGAAAGTAGTACTGCATTGTTGAAGCCTGGAGCTGAGGGAAGCTCGGCACCATTGTTCATTCCAATCTTTGATGGACATTATGATCACTGGTCACTTTTGATGGAGAACTTCATCAGATCAAAGAAGGCCTGGCACCACATTGAAATTGGCATACCAACACCTATCCAAGTGGCACAACAAGCTGAGACATTCTCCACGGTTGTGCAAGGACAACGAACACAGTCTGAGGCACAAAGGAAGCAAGCAGAAGAATTGCGACAAAGGGTTGAGAAGATGAGAGAAGATGACTTCACAGTCAAAAGCTATCTCTTTCAAGCCATTCCTCGAACAATCCTGGAGCTACAAAGCAGCTTGCTTGTGCATGAGCAGAGGCTGAACAGAAGCAACGGAAGCATGAGAGAGGAGCAGGTTCTCAAGGTGACTTATGGTGAAGGAAGCATTCGTGGAAGAGGAAATCGAGGACGTGGACGTGGAGGAAGAGGTAGAGGCAGACAAAGTTTCACCAGAGCCACAGTTGAGTGCTTCAAGTGTCATAAACTAGGACACTTTCAAAATGAGTGTCCATCTTGGAACAAGGAAGTTAATTATGCAGAGTTCGATGAAGAGGAAGAAATGTTACTGATGGCCTATGTTGAGGAAGCAGAAAAGCAGAAAAGTAGTGAGTTTGATGAAGAGGAAGAAATGCTACTGATGGCCTATATTGAGGAAGCAGAAAAGCAGAAAAGTAGTGCATGGTTTCTAGACTCCGGATGCTCAAACCATATGTGTGGAGACAAAGACTTGTTTACAAGTTTGAACATGAATTTTTCTCATTCTGTCAAGCTTGGAAACAATTCGAGGATGAACGTCGTTGGCAAAGGCAGTGTCAAAGTCTCTTTCAAAGGCATGAGGTATGTTATAGAAGACGTCTATTTTGCTCCGGATTTGAGAAACAATCTGCTAAGTATTGGACAGCTTCAAGAGAAGGATCTTGCCATTTTGATCCAAGATGGAACGTGTAAGATCTATCACTCAAGGAGAGGACTGATTGCAAGCACTAAAATGCGCACAAACAGGATGTTTGTTCTATTCTCTGAAGACTCACAAGTTTCGAGTGCACAAGATGGTCGTTGCTTTCAAACCTCAGTTTCTTCAGATTTGACATATCTTTGGCATCAAAGATATGGTCATCTAAGCTTCAAGGGTTTGAGGACGCTGCAATACAAAAAGATGGTAGATGGCTTGCCTCAATTTGGAGTTTCTAAAGAAATTTGTGCAGAATGCCTGATCGGAAAGCAACCAAGAGGTGTGATACCAAAGAAAAGTTTATGGAGAGCCAGCAAGGTACTTGAATTGATACATTCTGATTTATGTGGACCGATCACTCCTACTTCAAACAGTGGAAAGAGGTATGTATTATGTTTTATTGATGACTATAGCCGTAAAGCATGGCCGTATCTTATTTGTGAGAAATCAGAAACTTTAAACTGTTTCAAGAATTTCAAGAAGCTAGTGGAGAAAAGTGCAGAAGTTTCAATCAAATGCTTGAGAACAGACAGAGGAGGAGAATTCACATCTAATGCTTTCAATGATTTCTGTCGAGAAGAGGGAATTAAACGGCAACTCACCAATGCTTACACTCCTCAACAGAATGGCGTGGCAGAAAGGAAGAATCAGACAGTGATGAATCTGGTTCGTTCCATGCTGGTTGCTAAGGGAATGCCTAGAACTTTTTGGCCAGAAGCTGTAATATGGACGTTCTATGTTTTGAATCGTTCACCAACACTTGCAGTAAAGGATGTTACACCTCAAGAGGCATGGAGCAAAACTAAACCTTCTGTGAATCACTTTCGAGTTTAGGGGTGCATTGGTCATGTGCATGTACCAGAAGAAAAGAGAGGTAAACTGGATAACCGTAGCTTTCCGTGTGTTTTATTGGGAGTGAGTGAACAGTCCAAAGGGTACAAATTGTATGATCCAGTAGAGAAAAAGGTTGTGTTTTGTAAGGATGTGTTTTTTGAAGAAAACAAACAGTGGGAATGGGGAAAGGAACATGAGAGGGAGATCAGTTTTGAGTTGGCTTGGGGAAATGAGAATGAGTGTGAAAATTTTGAGAGTGAAGGGTTTGAGGGAGAGACAGGTGACGAAGGAAACAATGAGAGTAACCAAAACAGTGAGGGAAATGTGAGAAATCAAAATTCTACCCTTGAAGAAGAAGTTGAAAACCCTAGTCCCCTCACTCAAAATTCTAGTCACACTCAAAACCCTAGCCTCGTTCATATCCCTACTTCTGTTCAAAATCCTACCTCTGTTCAAAATCCTAGCCTGCAAAATCCAAAAACTAAACCTCGAAGAAAAGAAACAGTGGTTGAGAGTATATCACATGCAGGGAGAGAGCGTCGGAGACCGGATTGGATGGATGACTATGTAGTTGGTAATGACCTAAATGAGGATGAAGTCTTGTTGATTGAAGATGGAGAGAATGCTGATCCAGTTTATTTCAAAGATGCTGTTAAAGAAGCTAAATGGAGGCAGGCAATGGATAGTGAGATCAATGCTATCAAGAAGAACAAGACTTGGAAGTTGACAGAGCTGCCAAAAGGAGCAAAGAAAATTGGAGTGAAGTGGATCTACAAGACTAAACACAATGAATATGGAGAGATCATCAAGCATAAAGCTCGACTTGTTGCAAAGGGCTACACTCAAAGGGAAGGAATTGACTACTTGGAGGTTTTTGCACCTGTTGCTCGTTTAGATACAGTTCGAACCATCCTTGCAGCCTCAGCTCAAAACAAATGGAAGGTGTTTCAGCTTGATGTAAAATCTGCATTTCTTCATGGTGAGCTTGTTGAGAAAGTCTATGTGGAGCAGCCTCAAGGTTACAAGAAAGAGGGGAAGGAGCACATGGTGTATGTTGAAACTTACTTCATCAACCATGGATTTCATAGATGCGACAGTGAGCAAACCTTGTTGACAAAGAAGAGTGAGGATGGCAAAATTATCATTGTAAGTCTTTATGTTGATGACTTGATTTACACTGGTAATGATGTTGATTTCTTGCTCGATTTTAAGAAGTCTATGATGGAAGAATTTGACATGAGTGATATGGGAAGTTTGAGTTATTTTCTCGGCATAGAAGTTATACAGAAGTCACAAGGGATCTTCATATGTCAAAGGAGATATGCAATGGAAATTCTTAAGAAGTTTGGTATGCTAGAGAGTAAGCCAGTGTCTACCCCTATTGTTCCTGGCACAAGAGTCTCAAGAGATGAGGAAGGCATAGTGATTAATGAGACTTACTACAAACAGCTTGTAGGAAGTCTCATGTATCTGACAGCTACTCGCTCGGATTTGATGTTTGTCACAAGTTTGGCTAGTCGATACATGTCCAAGCCCACAGAGCTGCATTTACAAATTGTGAAACGAGCATTGCGCTACTTGAAGGGAACGATGGATCTCGGCATCTTTTACAGAAAAGTTGAAGGCTGCAAACTGCAAGGTTTTACTGATAGTGACTATGCAGGAGACTGTGATGATCGTAAAAACACTAGTGGGTATGTGTTCATGCTTGGAGTTGGAGCTGTATCTTGGAGTTCAAGAAAACAACCAATTGTGACACTTTCAACCACTGAAGCCGAGTTTGTTGCTGCTGCAAGCTGTGTTTGTCAAGCAATTTGGTTAAAGCGGATTCTCAAAGAACTAGGAGAAGAAGAAGAAGAAGAGGTCTGTACAGACATCAAGTGTGACAACAGCTCCACCATTAAGTTGTCAAGGAATCCAGTTCTTCATGGACGCAGTAAACACATAGATGTAAGGTATCACTTTCTCAGAGATGTCATTAAACAAGGATCGATCTCATTGTCTTACTGTGGGACAGCTGAGCAAACTGCTGATATCATGACTAAACCTTTGAAGACTGAAGTTTTTGTTCATCTTCGCACCAAGCTTGGAATGTGTGAAGCAGCTAAAGTAAACTGAATCGTTGCACTGGTTCGGTTTAAGGGAGAGTTTGTTGACTTGTTGACTTGTTTTCTTGTTGGTTAAGTAAAGTCCTAGTCTGTTGGGATTAGTCCTAGTCAGTAGGGTTTAGTTAAGTTGAATTATTCCTGGTTTGTTAGAACTTGTAGCTGAAAACAAGTGCTTCTGCTCAGGATTTCTGTTACATCGAGAAGGCTATATATATGCCTATCTCAAAGTCGAATAAAGCAGTGTGTTTGAATTCCAATTGTGAGTTAAACTTGTTGCAATCAAGTTTCGTTTCCAACAAAACCTGACTTGTATTTGTAGCAAGGATCTCAGACTCATGAAACGTGATCCACAATTTTAGTCCGTAAATCTGTGCAAAAACACAATAAATCAATAGCAATGCAGTATAAGATAACAAATCAAAGATTACTCAGATAGTTGACCATGCATGTGTTTGGGCCAAAATAATATCTTTTCTGTGAATGCTTATTCGTTGAGCCCATTAGACCAATACTTGCAGTCCAAGTAATTGTACATATTCTTTTTTCCTTTTGAGGTCTTGACTGATTTGCAGGAATACAGAAGATTTGTTAGTCGTCTAGAAGGTTCTCTTCCTAGTGGATCAAGAGATTTGATTTGCATTGGCTTGCAAGTAGGAACAGACCCTAGTTTACACTATATAAGGAGGTCATGGCGAATGAAAAAGATATCTCCAATCAATCAACAAACAACTTTTACACACTGCAAAACAAGCCTCCCTCGGAGCACCTCTACCAAAAAGATTCCTTAGGTCTTTTTGTTCATCAAAGCCCTACCCGTAGGCATTCACCTCTCCTACTCACCAAAGACCGATCCGTCAGCAGTTCCCTCTTCTACCTCATCAAGCCTCATCCGTGAGCGAACAGTCCACCACCGCTTCATAAAGCCCTATCTTTAGGCGAATACCCGTAAAACCATTGTTAGGGTGGATAACCTTAGCAAATATCCTCAGTTTGTCAAGGATCTAGGCGAACGCACTACAATCTTGATTTATAGCTATGCTCAACCACTCCGGTCTGAGTAAGAAACGACCGCTTCACGAGAAGAGAAGAAAAATCCTAGTTGCTCTTCAGCTAGGTCTGTGAAGAACCTAAGTGTCGGCCTAACCAGCGCCTATACGACGGTTGTTTGAGAAGAAGTCAGAAGGCGAACAAGCATCAAGACCAAGGTTGTACCTGACCCATAGGTACTGACACTCCTCAAGCCTGGTTGTTTGAAGAAAATCTATTTTCACACGGAACATTTGGCACGCTCAGTAGGACAAACATGTCAAGATTGCAGGTGTTAACGAGTATTCACGACCGTACTCATCGTGTGGCAGACCACAACATTCATGGATTAATCAACATAATTCAGCTAAGTGCAGGGGTTTAACTTTTGAGAAAATGATCTCGAGTTTCGGCTCATTACCTAAAGAACTAACAGAGTCTACTTGCTGTAGTAAAGCTAATATGGATGAAAAATCGAAGCAGTTATTGGCAACTGTTGTTGGGAATTTGACAGCTCTCACTGAGCAGATGGCTCAGTTCGAGGTCATTATACAACAATTTAGGCAGACTCAAATGCAGCATGGCCAGAAAATTAGTGCAGCAAACGAGAACATACAGAAGCCGCATAATACCACGGCTCAGGATGTCGCTGATACTGATGACAAGATCGATAGGCAGTTTGAATGCCTTCGAGAAGTTGAGAAAGTCCTGGGAATAGAAAGAAACCGTGAGGCTGAGAAAGCTGCTAGAGCAAAAGGAAAGCTGGAAGAAGAGCTGGAGTCACAGGGTTTTGAAGAGGTGGTGACCCCATCGTCATCTACAAAGACTATGACCCTTAAAGCTATTGGACCATTTACCTTGGTTCGGGCAGATACAAGGGAACTAGTGGCAGAGACGCCTATCAGGATATGAATATGAGGCGTCAGAGAAATCAGGATCCACCTAGGTGTCTTGAGCGACGAGTAGAGGTTCCCAATGAAATGACGAATAGCCAAGTATGCACGCTAGATCAGATCATGCAGATGATCCAAGAAACTGTTAGAACACTGCAGGGCCAACCACCCGTCAATTTAAACTACTCTAATCCTTATTCAGATGAAGTGACGCACATGTCATGGCCTGATCACTATAGACAACTCCGGTTTACAACCTTTTCTAGAGAGGGATCATAAGATGTCGCTACGTATATTTCCCACTTCCAGAGCGAATGTGATCTTGACACAGAAGGGCAGGAAGATAGTCTTGATTGTAATACGCTACATCTGACAAGGGGCAGGTCTTGATTCAACAACTCGTGCAGAGATAGAATGCAACATGGCCTATTGGCTTTCAAAGAAGTATGCTCTATCAAGACCCATATCGTCTCACGTATTTTTGAATTTAGATAGTACAGAGGATAAGGAGGTTCCCATTACAGAAAAAATATAACAGCTTTCTTCTGATTTACAGGCGATCCAAGTTAGAGAACCCACAAGAGCAAATGACGAATCTAATCTCAGAAAGCTATTCATGATGTTTACCAAGCCAACCATGACAATGACTCAGCACCTCAAGCCCTTGTATATGACAGCTGAGATAGAAGGTAGGAAGGTGAACCGGATCTTGATTGATAATGGTGCAGCTGTTAGCATTATCACGGTGCGAACAATGGAGGCATTAAAGATCCCTAAAGAGAAAATCATTAGCAGTAATCTGAAAGTAAAGAGCTTCGCGGGCAATGTGCCCAAAACCTCTGGGGTTTTGGTGATCAAAATAAAGTTAGGACTGTCTGATTTCTTTCAATCGTTCTTTCTCACTGATTGTACTGCTCCCTATAGCATCATACTTGGTAGAGATTGGATTCATTGAGCTTGCTGCCTTCCATCTTATATGCATCAGGAATTGCTTATATGGAACCCAGTTACAGTTCAAACAGAACTAGTCAAGGTTGATGAGCGGCCATATTCAGTGGCTGCATATATGCTTGATTTAGAGTACTATCACAGAGATATGCGGCCTCTCAGAGTAGTAGGGGTAGATAATAAAGGTAATCCATGTGGGGTCACCTCTTCAGAACTTTCTCGGCGGGGTTTGGCTTTGGTTTGCGTAGATACCAAACCCCAATAATCATAAATGGCAGTACACCTCAGCATAGAAGAAGCAGAGGCTTATGTGTTCCTGCATCAAAGATTGTCCATATTTAGAGAGGAACAAGACGCTTAGAATGAAGTGGTCGTAGTAGAATGCATTGAGGATGACATAGTCAACAACAAATGTGATGCAGAAGAGATTATCTGACCGGTACCTGCAGCTTCAGATGATACCCCATCGAAATTCAAAGATCTAGTTGAGCAAGTTAACCTGGGTTCTTCTGAGGAACTAATGGAGATTGACATTAGTCAGTTTTTAGACCCACAACAAAGACAAAAACTGATTGAGTTGTTGCAGGAGTTTAAAAATTGTTTCGCTGAGAAATATGAAGACATGTCTGGGCTAGCACCTGAGTTGGTCTGCCATAAGTTGCCTATAATGGTCGGTTATAAGTCTGTGCAACAAGAACACCGGCAAATGAATGCTGAGACTGCAGAAGCTGTTAAAACAGAAGTGTAGAATATGGTCAAAGTAGGAATAATCAAGCCAGCAGAATACACTCAGTGGTTATCCAACATTGTCCCAGATCGAAAGAAGAACAAGAAGATACGAGTATGTGTTGATTACCGAAACCTCAACACAGCAACACCGAAAGACATGTACCTTATGCCCATGGCAGATCTGTTGGTAGATGTTGTGGCAGGACATGAGATTTTGTCTTTCATGGATGGAATAGCTGGTTAACATCAAATACCTGGACAAACATAAGACGACCTTTTGATGTCCCAGCTTTACTGGTGCTTTTGAGTATATAGGTATGCCCTTCGGTCTTAAGAACGTAGGGGCCACCTACCAGCGAGCAATGAACTTAATTTTCCATGACATCCTCAGTATCAAGATAGAAGTTTTGTCAAGACCCACCCCGAATTAAACCCCTTTAACTCGAAGTAAGTCCTGCGGGGACCACCTCCCAAAGAAGATTCTGCCGAAATTTCGACATAGTCTCCCTTGAAAAGTGGACAACCCTTAACCTGCAATAACCCAAAATACACTTCTAAAATCAATATCCATCCGAAATCTCCTGGAGCCATCCTGCTCCCACTAACCAACAACCTTCACAAGATACACATCTAAATAAATTCAACAAATAGTTTAACAACTCCAAATTTAAGAGATACATAGGGTTCCAAATCCCTAGGAGTTCACCAACAAAAAAACTACCCGATGTGTATCAGAGCGTCTAAGATTAAATGAAAACATAGAAAGATTACAAGTAAGTCAACCCGGAACCTACTGATAGTTCGGAAAATGGTAGTAACTATGCTTGGCCTCCACTTAGACTAGTCGGGTCGAGCACTGCAATCTGGGCATTTAAAACGAAGGGCCCAGGGGAGAAACATTGAAAACTGTTAGCGTGAGTGGATAAAAATCAAATATAAAAACGTGGGGAGTCGGCCTCTAATACCCCATTAGCGTAAAAACTCTTAATTATGCTCTCACGCCTAGCCGGTTCTCCCTAAACGACCGGTTATCCTTTAATTACCCAATTAATAAACCAAACTATCCAAAAATACTAAACATATCAAATAAATCCCTAAAAATTAGAAACTGCCCTTCAATGGCCTTCTCTTAATTTTTACAATTTAATGGGCAAAAAAACCGCCCAAAAAGTGGCGTCTCCGCAGCCGGCAGAGAATTCCGGCCAAACTCCGGCGACCTCCGATCGCCACCAAATTTAACCAGCAGCTTCGTCTCGTTAATTGGAACCACTTCCTAGTTCAACTTGAAGGCCAATTCGGCCTCTAACAAGGTCAATCGACAAGAAATTCAAAAACCCGAAATAAAAATCAACCCAAACTTCAAATCCTCAATTATCCCTACACACTTCGAATCAAGCTACCAAATTCTAGGGGCTTAATGTACTCATCAAACCCATCAAAACCATGTAAAGAACTCACCGAGAGGTGGCCTGAGGAGGGAGAAATCCGGTGTCGATGAACAGTGCTCAGGCCGCCCCTTCTCGCCGTGATTTCTCTCTAATGGTGGCGACTTGGCTCCGGTGACCACCACCAACTTGAAGGTAGCACAGCAGGCTTCAATTTGGTACCTAGCACGCGCCCTAACTCCGCCGGATGGAGGAGAAATTCGGTGATGAAATCCGGCAGAAAAAATCGGGTTTCGGAGGAAAAATCGATGGTGAACAGTAACTTTTCCAATTTTTGACTTTTCACCGTTTCACCCCAGTAACTCACTATATATAGGCTTTTCACCAAATAGTATGTCACATCCCGATCCTAGAATTATTTTACGGTTGGTTACTTTGGTCTTTTACAATTTAAAGTAACCGTTTAACCGTACAATAATCGTAAAGTTGACTTTTTGTTAATTCGAGAATCTGGGAAACTTTCTTCATGAAAGTTGTAGAGAGCATTGTTACGAGTTTGTGGACACATAGAATGGTCAAATCGGAGTTCGTATGGGAAAGTTATGAACAAAAATGTAAAGTTACTAGCTATATATAGGAGTTACCGGGGTGAAAAATCAGATTTTCACCTGGCTTTCTCTCTCCCTCTCCCGACAGATTTTCTGCCGGAACTTTCGGCCGCCACAGCGCCGCCGTCCGGCCACCAATCGCCGCCACACTGGTCCCAAAAGATCGGCCTCCGAGTCTATTTCATTTCTAGGAAAGTTTTCCGACCTAACTCGCCGTAAATCGGAAGAAATTCCAACTTGTTCTTCATGTGTACAGTAGAATTTCGGGATTGAATTTCTCCCTCCCTAGATCACCATTTGTTGAGTTCTTTATATGGATAGGATGGGTTTTAGGAGTACTATAATCCCCTAGAATTTGGTAGCTTGATTCGAAGTGTGTAGGGAGAATTGAGGATTTGAAGTTTTGAAGTGTAAATTTTCGGGATCTACTGTTCATCACGTGTTTGACCTTGTTAGAAACCGAATTGGCCTTCGAGTTGAACTAGAAAGTTATTCCAAATGACGAGACGAAGTTACTGGTAAAATTTGGTGGCGATCGGAGGTCGCCGGAATTTTGGCCGGAATTTCTGCCGCCGGCCGCTGCCGCCACTCTTTGGGCAGTTTTTCATGCCCATTAATTAATATAAATTATGAGGAGTCTGTGGTTTAAATTTGGTAATTTTTGGAGGAGTTTTGGTTAGGTTTTGGAATTTTTCTAGTTTAGTATTATTGGCGGATAATTAAATATTTTCTGAAGGTTTGGAAAATATTTTAAGGACTCCTAAGCTATTGTTGAAGGTCGGGGATTGTTGTTGATTAAATTTGAGAGTTTTGGCCTAGGGTAACGTTATTGCCAATTTTAATTATTTATTCGTTTGGCAATTGAGATTTACTATTCGTTGAACAGGAGTTGAAGAGTTCTCGTTTGAGAAGCTATCCGGATTTCGTCAGGCTAAGGCCTAAGCCTGTGAGTGGACGTTTTATTTTAAATCGTGCATGCTCAAATATTTTCTGAATATTTATAAACATGTTTTTTTAATTGTTTGTTGAGCTGGTGGGGCCAGGAAGGCGGGTTGCTCCCCTCCCGTGAGCTCCTTTGTTTAGTCGGCTGAAGTTTATGTCATGTTGACTGCATTTGGAATTTACTTATTCATGGCCATAGTTTTGAGGACGGTCGGGGAACCGTGCCTCTTGCATGAGATGCAAGTTTTAATTAATGGAGGAGGAGTCATATAATAATGACTTTCTTATTTTTCTTGTTTTCATCACCATGAAGGGTCGTTATATACCTATATTCATTCATTGCTAGCTAGCCATACGGGCCCCCAGCTTAGAGGTGAAGCGGGGCAGGGCAATAGTAGCCTTATTTGGCTCTGACTCTAGCCTGAGAGGCTCATTATCATGGTGTAATTTCTTTGCTATGAAGGGTCGTTCATTACTTAGTAGCCTCCGGAAGGCTCCGACCCTAGTCTGGGAGACTCTCCGTCATGGTGAAACCTCTTCCCCTATTTTTACTGTTGATTTTTCAAGCCAATGAGATTGGCATTTAACGATTTGGTCTCCGGACCGATGATTTGAGAATCTTTTCCGACGAGGCATGCATATGGATTTTCTGGAAATTAAAGGGAGAACATAAACTGGTTACTTTTCACACGTCTGGATATTCTTTTTGTCGACTCACTCTAACGTCCTGTTTTTTTAAATGTTTTCCCCTGGGCCCTTCGTTTTCAAATGCCTAATGTTGTAGGGATGCCGAGAGGAGGTCGTGCATACAGAAGACGAGGCATAGCCAATTAATCCGCTAACGCTAGGATTTTTACTTAGGTATCTCTTCTATGTAGATACGCTCTGATTACCCCAACTTAGTTTAGTTTCTTCTTTGTGAAGTGTAGTTATGGTTTGAGGAGCAGGATGACTCCATGAGTTGGGGGTTGATTTAAATTATCACAGTCAACGGCGCCAAAAATTGACCTGTCAAAAGTTGACCTGTGCAATTTAAAAAACCCTATCAGTGTAGTATGTGCAAGTAGGGATCGTTCTAACCGGGGACACTAGGGAAGGATTTTATATACTGCAAAAAAGAATGTTAGTAATTTCAAAAGAATACAAGTACAAATTATAATGAGATTTTTGAGTTTGGTTCGAATTTAAAAGAAAATAAACACAAGTATTTACAAAACATAGTCATCCAACAATGCAACATTTAGAACAGCACATAGCACCGATTAAATAGCATGCAAGTTCATGAAACAGATTAAAAATGCAGCAATTATATTTTCAAATACTTTGATTAATTCCAACTATGTAGGCTTCTCATGTAAACTTAGTGCCTACAATCGCCTGACACTAAATTTGTATATGTGTCACCTTGCTCAGTGCCTACAATCGCCTGACACTAAGACAAGATACACTTATCGAACAAGAGCCATTGGAAACATGGTCCTAGGTATGGCGTCACTCATCCTATTCATCATGCAAATCTCTCACCCTAGCAACCCTTGGTAGTGACTAAGAATCAAGACCTACAATCGCCTGATCTTAACCCTTAGAACACTACGACATATGAAACTCCCCCCTAATAGCTAACTTGTCTAGATTCAAGCTAACCTAGAGTTCGATTACGTGTACAGGTGAGGATTAATCGATTAAAGTTCTCTAATCATATAAACACAGCAAGTTAAGTCTTTTATTCACAACCTAAACATGCATTCTAATCGTTATGTTTACACAATCACATATATAAATCACAAAGAAGAATATATGAACATGTATGAGACATAAAACCACAAAACCATAATATATAGTCAATGAGTTCGACAAAAACAATAATAAGCACAAAAACTTACAAAGATCCATACCTAAACCTCCTAACAAAGTCGGCAAGGTATGGTGACTAAGGTGAAGGAACGGCTGAACTCTCCGGTGAACAATGGACGCGGCAGCTTTGTGTTTAAAGTGTTTAGGGGTTTTGTAGGTAGAGCTTGGCTCTCTAAAAATTATAAAGGTTGAAGACACTAAAACTAAGCTATTACAAGTGTATTTCTAGAGAAAAACTTGAGAGAATCTGCATCAAAGTCGGCAGCCAAGATCTCCCATTCCTTGTTGAACTCGGTTTACTCTTCCTTGTTGAACATGGTTTCTTCTTTCTTCTTTGACAAGGATTTCGACTTTGGACTTGGATTTTTCTGTTCTTGGACTCTCCCACATGTTAATGGATCAATGTAGGCCTCATTACACAAGTCTTGGGCTTCTAGGCAGCCGAAATCATGGACAAACTCAGCAAGGACAGACTTTCCCGGTTTAACCGGAAAAGCTCCATACTTGGTTGTTTCGGCTGCCATGATTGGTACAAATTAATCTGCGTCATATGACAATCCTATATTATTCTGTTATTTTGAGGCATACATGGTGGAAGCTCATGTGAAGGTCCTTTAAAAGGGGACAATGAAATGTTGAACAATAAAACTAGAAATTTTCTTTACAAAAGAAACCTCCTTGCCAGATACCTTCCTCAAAACAACCTCATGAGTAGGCTTAGGTATGACTTTCGAAGAAGCCAGTTCTGAATTCTCTTTGGTCTTAGAAACCACGTTTGATTTCCATTCGTATCTTTTAGTTGGTACCTCCTTCACAGATACCACGTAGTCTTAATTCTCTTTTCCTTCGATGTTTATAGTATCTCCTTAGTTCTAGAGGTCGAGGCAATGTCTTCAGTCTTCATCCGTGTGAACACATACCTACGCCCGTCAAATCATGTTTCTGGTGAAACCCTAGAAAAACACTTAGACACTGGTTGCCTGACTCATGATTCCTTTTGCAGTGCAGTTAGCTGTTCCAACTTCCTTTTCAGCTATTTTGGGGTTTGTTTTAATTGTTCAGGCCTAACGTCACCCCTTTCTAGAGACTCCAGCAGTCTTTTGGTCCTACCATACCTCTTTTGTACATTCCTGGACTGAGTAGGAGTCGCCTCAACAGACCTGCCCTTCTCTTTCATAAACCATGTATTCTCCTTAATCACAACCCGAAAACGTCGGTGGTATGTATGGTTTTTGTTGAACCTCCTTCGCGGGTTCTTTTCCTTTCGTTGTTTCAGCCCTCAACCTCCTATAATGGTTGGAATCTCTAGCAGTATCTTCAATCTCCTTCTAGGTAGGAATTTTCCTTGGACTTGCTAGCTGATAAGCCTCGGGCGACGAATGGATGACTTTAGATTCAACATCCTTCACAACCTTCATGAACTTTTCATATGTAGTGGTGAGACCACATTCAACTTTGCAGCGAGTACACATTACAATCGTGGATGCTTCCGCTACAAGTTAGTCGTCGCCGTCGAGTGTTGTCTGTCATCGTCAAGCGTCAACCATTGTCGTCGAACGTTGTCCGTCATTGTTGAGATGGCTGCTCTTGTCGATAAATGTTGGTATAAGAGAGAGAGGAGCTAACGTCGGGGAGAAATAAATGTCAAGATGTGATATGGCATTTAAGTCATTTCATGTACCCTTTTAGAGTGAGGTCTGATACTGTTAGTCTTGGGTTTGGACCCGTGTCTTGTATTGTTTAAAATTTATTGAAGGTGATTTTTTGATGTTTTAAGTTTAGTCAGGTATTATTATATGTTTTTTTTAATTTCGAGGACAAATCTTTTGAAACCGTGAGTTTGTTTCAAATCTTTCGATGACAAATCTATATTTTTAATTTTGAGGACAAATCTTTCTATGACAAATACCTTTAAGGGAAAATTATACAAACAGTACACCAACTTTGCTCCACTCATAATTAAGGTGTCTGAACTTTGTTAAATAACACATTAGTACATGAATTAACAAGTTCAACATAATTTTCATACATGTCGTTATAACACTGTTATAAGTAACTGTTTTTTTTTCTGAGATCTTTTTTTTTTTCATTTTTTCTTTCTTTTAAAGAGGATCAAATGATTTCACTTATACCTCTATGGTGAATTGAATCCATGACTTAGTCAATAGCTAGTTGATGCGTTCGAGATCTCTCTCTTACCAATTATCTAATTAACATCTTTTGCTCTCTTACCAGTAAACATCTATCCAAAATTTTTTCTCCCTCATATACTAGTAAGTAGCAATCCATAAAATGGAGATTAAATTGTAATCAAAATAATGTTTCTTCCAGGTGTCAAATCGGTTAACCTTTTTGATCGTAATATCTTAATTGGAAAAAAGATAATCTTTAAAAGAAAGAAAATAAATGTGTGGATTTGACACATACCTAGAAGAAAAAAAATCATCTTTAAAAAAAGAAAAAAAATCTCAGAAAAAAAATATTAATTTTTAACAGTGTTATAACGATATATACGAAAATTAAGTCTAACTTGGTAGTTTATATATTAATATATTATTTAACACTTAAATTAATATTATATTATAGTAATATGTTTAGACACTTATGTTATAGACACTGGTGTGTGTAATACATCAAAATATAAGATATTTCGTTTTTTTAAAAGAGCTTGGTTTAGCACAAACTAGATGATTTAAAATTGGATCCAGTACTCCACGAGAAAAGGAGCACAGAGGAGAAGACGACACCGACCTCCAACCGACCTCGACTCGCTCTCCACTAATCGATCATTCTTTGTTTCTAATAGAGAAGTAAGCCAGTGGTTTTCACGCTCAAGCCCACTGGATAAGCGTCATCACCCATTGATTAGGTTTTCGTCGGAGTCGATCGGGTAAGGTTTTCTAATCTGTATCAATTGACGAATCTGTCTAGAATTTGATAATGATATTTTGTCTTAATTTCCAATTTAATTGGGTTTTCTGGGTCTGATTATGAGATAAATGTCTTCAATTGAATGATGGTTGGTCGTACTCGACTGGGATGGATAGGCTTCTAGGTTTTAATTGAGATAAATGTTTTTTTTTTAATTTTTTTATTGGGACAAAACTATTAGGGAATGATGTTCTAGAGTTGATATAGGGAATTTGGGGGAAGGGAAATTGGGTGTTACTTTGAAATTGTACAGTTACTGAATTCAGAACTAGATATTTATCTTAGGTTATTTAACAAGATATAGGTTTCAAGCTTATGGTTTTGAATGGAAATACCTGAAACCAGAAGTACATTTATTATCCTTTTTTTACATCACATTTATTTGTGGAGGGTTGAAATTCAACAATTGCTTGCAAATAAGTTCAGGGGGAATTGGCAAGCTCTTTTCAATCTGTATTATGTAGTTTTCAAATCGGTATTAATTGGTTTATGCAATCATGTAATATAGTCTTTTAAAAAGAAAGTTGCGTGCAGCATGGGGTATAGTTTTCTGTCTTGAATTCCTAGGTTGGCTTCTTTAGACTCTTTTGCTATAATCTAAATGCCCTTTGTTTCTGCCATTTTTTATATCACTATACATTTATTGATTATTTTTAAAGGTTTTATTCAGAAACATTTTACTGTACTACTAGTCATGCTTCAAGACATTTCTTGACTTGTTCTGATTCATATATTTATAGGTGAAGGACTGTAGGTCCAGATGAGCCACATGCAACAAGTCATCCTGGCTGGATGGTATTCTTGAGGAACAGGAGCCAGATTTTGTATATCCTGGAGTAGAACAAATAGGGGTAGATGCATTTCTAAGTTCTGAACTTCCATCTCATCCAAAGTTGTATTGAGGACAACTGAAAAATGGGTTGCGCTATCTAATTTTACCAAATAAGGTTCCTCCAACCAGGTTTGGCCTCTAAACATGATCACATCTTATTGGCTACTTGTCTGGTTATGTTGAAAGATAGTCTTACATTTTTTTCTTTTGTACTCATTCATTTTTCCTTACAAAGAACACTTTTTGGAGGTTTTAGGATTGCACACATGGAAGTGCATGTAGGATCAATCGACGAGGAAGAGGATGATCAAGGGATTGCACATATGATTAGATTTGTTACTTTCCTTGGAAGTAAGAAAAGAGAGAAACATCGTGGGACAGGGATCGACCAATGCTTACACTGTTTTCCATCATACAGTGTTTCATATTCATTCACCAATTAGTACAAAGGTTTCCCCCTTTACATTATGCTACCAGTCAGCAAATGTTTTTCTATCTTTTATTTAATTTTCGTATTTTGTGATTTTTTTCTAAGCCAACTCCCAAGTGAGCTAGTAGATGCAGTATTCAGTTATTCTGGTTATGATGTCAAACATAATTCTTTAATTTTTATATATGATCAAATTTATAAATATCTCTTGGCAGAAATTCGAAATATTATGTCCTTGAACAAAATAGAGATAAATAATACAAAGTGATGTACATTTTGGTAGGAACGAAGAAATTGTAAAACCAACTAAGATGATTGGTGAAAGTTATAGATGGAGTGATGATGTAGAAGCTGAAATTGTATAGGGAGGCTTGGGTTAGCTGGGTGTTGGTAACAGGTTGTTGTTTTCCCTTCTCTCAAGTCAATTTTCTTGGCAATGGGATAAGGGCTAAAGCTCTTTAGGGTTGTAGTGCTATGGGTGTTCTTTGAGCAGAAAAGGTATTGAATGATCCTTGATTACTATAATGGAGTGGAGGTCGAAGTCAGATTCTTGTCTGCCTTGTAGTTTTCATTTCTTTATGTTTAGTTTCCTGTAGCTCGCTTAGAACTTCTTGTCCACGACTTTTGGTTCTATTTTCTGGCTAGCTCTTGCAATTAGTTTTTCGTTCTTTTTTACGTTTTAGAATGAGTATATGTGTATATATATAACAAAAAAGTGACAAAAAAGCAACAAAGTTGATCACAACCTAGTGTCATGTGTACATATTAACAACAATATGTTGCTTTGCAGGACTCTGATGAAGATCTCCTTCCAGATGTGCTGGATGCCTTGAATGAGGTATTTAGGGATCAATTGTCCTTTATGAGCTTGCACTACATGCCTAGAGGTTTGTAGTTGTCAGGTCTCATTTGCTTCTGCTTCATTCATGCTACAAATTGCTTTTCACCCGAAATTCCTTTCTTCTCGTGTTGAGAAGGAAAGGCGGGCTATACTTTCAAAATTACAGATGATGAATACGGCAGATTATCATGTTGACTGCCAGGTTCGGACTAGCGATGTTAATTATATTTTAACTTGTTATTGAATTTGTATTGCTAACCATTGTCTGAACTTCTGCACGGTTTCATCTGGAGCACAGTTATTACAACATCTACACCCTGAAAACAAGCTGAGCAAAAGGTTCCCGATTGGATTAGAGGAGCAAACTAAGAAGTAGGATGTAGATAAGTGCGGAAATTTCATGAGCGTTGGTATCTCCCTGCAAATGCAACCTTATACATTGTTGGGGATATTGAAACATCTAAAAAACAGTTTACCAAATTGAGGTATGAAAGAATTCATCCTTTATCATGTACAATATTTATTGATTAACTTCTAGATTCATGGACAGACTAATCTTCACCGCAGACTGTCTCGACAAGCTGGCCTAGAAAATGGTCAGCACCTACTCCTAGTGCATGTGGTGCAATGACTAGTTTCCTTGTCCCTAAGCTTTCAGTTGGCTTGACTGGAAATTTATCTACTGAAAGATCATCTAATTCGAATGAGCAAACAAAACTCCTTAAAAAGGAAAAACACACTATTCGTCCTCTTGTAGAACATAATTGGTCACTGCCTAGCTGTAGTATTGATTTGAAGCCTCCACAGTTTTAAGCATGAATTGATTCAGAATTTCTCATTTAATATGTTTTGCATGGTACCCACAACTATAGAGTTTCTCCAATTATGTACTAACTTGTGTACTGTTTGATTTATGAGCAATTGCGGTCATTGATTTTTACAAGTATTGTTAATGGTATCTTCGAAGCATGTGTTGAGGAGCAATTGCAGATTCCTGTGAACAAGGTTCAAACTTATGGTGACTTGCGAAATGTTCTAATGAAGAGAATTTTCTTTCTGCTTTGCATTTTTGAATCAATACAAGATACAAGGTCAATTTTAGTTGTAGTCACCAAATTATTTCCAGTTTCTAGCTGATCTCCTGTTATGGAAATATCCGAGTATCTTCTTAATGTACCTTGCTGTCGTTTCTGAGTTGGCTCATTTTAAATTTTTGCAGGGTGAAATCCACCATTTACTTCAATTAAATTGGATCATAGCGACTCTGGAAGGGAGATGCACAGTCACTACTCTTAATGTAACTGCTGAACCCAAGAACTGGCAAACTGCAATAAGAGATATTGTTCATGAGGTTTTGATTTATGTCTCACTACTGAATTTGGATAACTTGTTTATGGGATGAGTGTATTCTGTTTGCTATCAATTCTGAAAAGTTATGTACTGCTGTTTAGTTGGGACCCTTGACAATAGTTGTACCTTTATGTTTTCTCAGAAATGATAAGAAAAGGAAGTTGACCTTGGAAGAATAACTGTCCACCTCTTATTCTTTTTATTTTATATTTTATTTCTCATTTCACAGCAATGGACCAATAAATAATTTTGATTCCATTTTTTTTGTCATGAAACTTTTGATGCCAGTCGAACCCACGAGCAAGCAGATGTTACTTCTAAGCACCATCCACTATGCTACGAGGGGCAGCAGCATAATTTTTGATTCCGTTTTTCTTGTTTTGTTATAAAGCTGAGCATAATGATTGACTTGGGTGTCTTGGTCTACAAGCTATAAGCCTTCTTCTTTCCTTTTATTTTTATTTATTAACTTTTCCCTTTCATGGGGAAAACATACCTTGACAGTTTAGTTAGTTCTGTTGAAATTGCAGCTTCAAGTTGCATTTATCCATTCATGCTTGGGAAAAGCAAAGTTTGCAGCTCACTCATTTTATCCATATATATATATATATGTTCCCTATGTTAATATGTTTTCTGTATATATATATATATGTATTGTTCCCTATGTTAATATGTTTTCTGTGGATTATTGTGTTAACTGGTCACTAAAACATAACGGCAAAGTTCTTAAATTGTGCAGGTTAGAAGGCTCAAAGAGTTTGGTGTTACTAAGGGTGAATTGACTTGTTTTTCCGAGGACTACAAGGTATCTCCTGCTTATGTTTGTCAGACTCGGACATGTACTTGTTTTTAGTTTATCTTCTATTAAATAAATTCAGTGCCCATCACTGTGTAAGAAGATTGAAATATTAAGGATGAACGAACTTGATAATGTCATGTCAGACATTAATATGAGCTATATAAGCATACCGTGTCTGAGATTGAGCGTCATTTTGAAACTTCAGATATCATGCCATGGCTATATTTTTTTTTTCTTATATTTGTGATAAATTACTCACTGTTATTGATACAAATTTACACATGAGAATAGTTACTGTAGTTACATTAAATTCATGTCTTCATTATATGCTTCAATCACAGATTTCAAAAGTGAGGCTTGGAGTGGTGTGATGAGGCTTATAGTTGGTGGTGGACGGGCTCCTGAAAGTTCTGAATCAGAAGGTTCTATTGTTGTGGGTATACGAACTCTTAGCAAGGGAGGTCGAGTTTGCAACTTTTCAATGGAGCAGGTATGTGGTTTACTTGTATTTTATTTGGGAATGAATTTGTCCAATATTGTTCAATGTAGGAGCAGATTATTTCCTATTCAAAAATGCATTATATTGTATCTTGAGATTGGTTCTTGTTATTGAGTTAGCTATCACAAAGTGTCATCATGTGAAATATATTTCACACATCTCCCAAGTAATTGCTAAATAGCAAAGTGCTGGCCTGTTTATTGTGAACCATTTTACAATGTTTTCCATGCTGCCTCAGTTGGTCTCATTGTCTTGTTGTGTTGTGTTGATGAATTTCTTTCTTCTGATAAACAAACTTGTGTTTCTTATAGGGAAAAAAGTAACCACCTTGAAAAAAACTTAAATTCTGTATAATATAGTTTGCAAGGGGAAGTGTGCTTATGATAATCATCAAGGCCAACTTTACAGTAGTTGCAAGATGCTTACATGTCATGGTATTATGAGCAGTATACTCAGATCATTATATATGGTATTGCATAATCATTTTTTGATAATTGTACAGGGGCTTACTCATTTTTGCTGAGATCGTCTCATGTATATGCATCATTGTTCTCAGGTTGAACTATTTGTGTGAACCACTTGATTAATTGCTCATTGGAGTACACAGAGGAATTTATTTCTATGGAATTCCGCTTCACTTTTAAGAGATAACAGGACGCATGCCGCTTTCCAATTGCTTCACACGGTACTTGAGGTAATCTCATTGTGACTCAAAATCTTTCTGCTGAATTTTGGATGTTGGGGACATTTCTTGTTCGTGTTCTCTAAAAAATGCTGGATTATCATAGATGCATATAGAATGAGGGTCGGTAGGAGTGTTGAGAGTTTAAGAAAGCATATAGAATGAGGGAGGTTAGGGGAGAGGAAACAACACCAAGCCTTTAATAAGATAAATCTGAATTCATTCCAATATGCTCTTAAGATTGCATTACATTAGAAAGCAAGCTTTATGCTTCAAATAAAACACTTAAAACTCCTAGAATACCATAAGACTAATATAACTCATAAATAAGAACTCTTGAATACTTAAGACTTAAATAGACATAAAAACACTCAAGCCTCTTAATTTATTTCCCATTACCGCTTCGTGTGGCGTCCCAGTTATTTCCCTTACCTCTTTGTGTGGTGTTTGGGTTATTACACACGATTTCGTGCGGGCCCTGATTATATTTCTTACCGTTTTGTATGGTGTCCCGGTTATTACCCATGGTTTTATTACATTTATCGCTTCGTGCGGCATCTTGGTTATTACCCACAGCTTTGTGCAGGGGTCCTCGATATTACCCACAGCTTTGTGCAGGGGTCCTGGTTATTACCCACAGTTTTATTTCCCTTACCGTTTCATGTGGTGTCCCGGTTATTTTTCTTACTATTTTGTGCGGTGTCCCAGTTATTACAGGGTTTTAATTCCCTTACCGCTTCGTGCGACGTCCTAGTTATTACACTTATTGTCTCGTGCAACATCTTGGTTATTACCCACGGCTCGTGTAAGGTCTTGATTATTACCCTTACCGCTTTGTGCGGTGTCTTGGTTGTTACCCCCGGCTTAGTGCGGCCTGACCCGGTTATTACCCTTACCGCTTCGTGCGTCCCAACCCGGTTATTACCCTTACCGCTTCGTGCGTCCCAACCCGGTTATTACCCTAAACTGCTCCGCGCATCGTGCGGCGCCCTTGCCTGCTAATGACACATAATCGCCGTGCGGCGTCCTTGCCTGCTAATGACACATAATCGCCAAGTGCGGCGTCCAGACCCGGTAATGACCTTAAACTGCTCCGCGCAGCTTACCGACTCGGAAATGGACGTTATACACTGTGTGGTGTCTTGTCCCGGTTAAGTTCCTTTATCGCTCCGTGCGGTGTCCCGGCTTGGTTATTTCCCTTAACTGCTTCGTGCGGTGTCTCGACCTGGTTATTTCCCTTAACCGCTTCGTGCGGTGTCCCGGTTATTACCCATAACTCTGTTTCTCTTACCGCTTTGTGCGGTGTCTCGGTTATTACCACGAGTTTTTTCTCTTGCCGTTTCGTGGGGCGTCCTGATTATTACACATACCACTTCATGTGGCATCACGGTAAATACCCATAACTGCTTCGTGCAGGGTCTTGGTTATTTTTCTTACCGTTTCGTATGGTTTCCCGGTTATTACCCATAACTTTATTACATTTACCGCTTCGTGCGACTTCTTTGTTATTGTGCTTAAGCTTCGTGCAAGGTCCCTGATATTACCCACTGCTTTGTGCGGGGTCCTTGATATTACCCACTGCTTTGTGCGTTGTCCCGACCCTTAAACGTCCTTTATTCGCTCCGTGCCGCGTCCCGACCCAGTTATTTCCCTAAACCGCTATGTGCGGCACCTTAATCAGGTAGTGTCCCTAAACTACCACTTGTGGAGTCCTGACCTAGAAATGTCCTTGATCCACTCCTTGCATCGTCTCGACTTGGACATGTGCCTAAACCGCTTCGTGCGGCGTCTCGACTCGGTCCCTAAACTGCTTCGTGCGGCATTGGGTAACAGTAATAACCCTAAACTACTTCGTGCGGCGTCCCGAGTCGGTAATGTCCTTAAATCGCTTCGTGCGTCATCTTGACTCATTAATGTCCTTAAACTGCTTCTTGCGGTGTCCTAACCCAATAATTTCCCTTATCCGCTCAGTGCGGCGTTTGTTATTACCACGAATTTATTTCCCTTACCTCTGTGCGGTGTCCCCACCCGATAATGTCTTTAACCGCTCCATGCGGTGCCTCGACCAGGTTATTTTCCCTTAACTGTTTTGTGTGGGGTTGCAGTTATTACCCATGGCTTTGTACATAGGTCGGTTATTAACCACGGCTTCGTGCGGCTCTATGCGGCTTCCCGACTTGGAAATGTCCTGATCAACTCCATGCGGTGTCCCGACCCGGTTATTTCCCTTAGAAGATTTGTGCGGGGTTCCGGTTATTACCCACGGCTTTATGCGGGATCTAGCTTATTAACCACGGATTTGGGTGGGGTCCCGATTATTACCCACGACTATTTCCTTTACCGCTTCGTGTGGCATCCGGTTATTACACTTACCGCTTCGTGTGGCATCTCGGTTATTACCCACTGTTTCATGCGAGATCACATTTATTACTCTTACCGCTTTGTGTGGCATCCCAGTTATTACACACGGTTTCGTGCGGGGTCACTGTTATTACTCTTATCGCTTTGTGCGGCGTCCCCGATATTACCCATAGCTTTGTGCAGGGTCCTGGTTATTACCCATAGTTTTATTTTCTTACCGTTTCACGGTGTCCCGGTTATTTTTCTTACTGTTTTGTGCGGTGTCCCTGTTATTACAGGGTTTTAATTCCCTTACCGCTTCGTGCGGCGTCCTGGTTATTACGCTTACTGTCTCGCGCAATATCCCGGTTATTACCCACGGCTCGTGCAAGGTCTTGATTATTACATTTACCCCTTTGTGCGGTGTCCTGGTTGTTACCCCCGGCTTAGTGCGGCCCGACCCGGTTATTACCCTTACCGCTACGTGCGTCTCTTCCCGGTTATTTCCCATAATCGCTTCGTGCGGCGTCCCTGCCCGGTAATGACTCAACCGCTTAGTGCGGCCCGGCCTGGTTATTTCCCTTAACTGCTTCGTGCGGTGTCCCGACATGGTTATTTCCCTTAACCGCTTCGTGCGGTGTCCTGGTTATTACCCACAGCTCTGTTTCTCTTACCGCTTTGTGTGGCATCCCAGTTATTACCCACGGTTTCGTGCGGGGTCACTGTTGTTACTCTTACAGCTTTGTGCGGCGCTCCCGATATTACCCATAGCTTTGTGCAGGGTCCTGGTTATTACCCACAGTTTTATTTTCCTTACCGTTTCACGGTCCCAGTTATTTTTCTTACTGCTTTGTGCGGTGTCCTTGTTATTACAAGGTTTTAATTCCCTTATCGCTTCGTGCGGCGTCTTGGTAATTACGCTTACTGTCTCGCGCAGGGTCCTGGTTATTACCCACGGCTCGTGCATGGTCTTGATTATTACATTTACCCCTTTGTGCGGTGTCCTAGTTGTTATCCCCGGCTTAGTGCGGCCCGACCCGGTTATTACCCTTACTGCTACGTGCGTCCCTTCCCGGTTATTTCCCATAAACGCTTCGTGCGGCGTCCCAGCCCGGTAATGACTCACATCCGCTTAGTGCAGCGTCTTAACCCGATAATGACCTTAAACTGCTCCGCGCAGCCTCCCGACTCTTAAATGGCCCTTATCCACTCTTAAATGTCCCGGCCTGGATATTTCCCTTAACTGCTTCGTGCGGTGTTCCGACATGGTTATTTTCCTTAACCGCTTCGTGCGGTGTCCCGGTTATTACCCACAGCTCTGTTTATCTTACCGCTTTGTGTGGTGTCTCGGTTATTACCCACGGTTTCATGCAGGATCACATTTATTACTCTTACCGCTTTGTGTGGCATCCCAGTTATTACGCACGGTTTCGTGCGGGGTCACTGTTATTACTCTTACCGCTTTGTGCGGCGTCCCCGATATTACCCATAGCTTTGTGCAGGGTCCTGGTTATTACCCACAGTTTTATTTTCCTTACCGTTTCACGGTGTCCCGGTTATTTTTCTTACTGCTTTGTGCGGTGTCCCTGTTATTACAAGGTTTTAATTCCCTTACCGCTTCGTGCGGCATCCTGGTTATTACACTTATTGTCTCGCGCAATATCCCGGTTATTACACACGACTCGTGCAAGGTTTTGATTATTACCCTTACTGCTTTGTGCAGTGTCCTGTTTGTTACCCCCGGCTTAGTGCGGCCCGACCCGGTTATTACCCTTACCGCTACGTGCGTCCCGACCCGCTTATTTTCCATAACCGCTTCGTGCGGCGTCCCAGCCCGGTAATGACTCACAACCACTTAGTGCGGCGTCTTGACCTAATGACCTTAAACTGCTCCGCGCAGCCTCCCGACTCGGAAATGGCCCTTATCCACTCTGTGTGGTGTCCTGTCCCGGTTATGTTCTTTTGTCGCTCCGTGCGGTGTCCCGGCCCGGTTATTTTTCTTAACTGCTTCGTGCGGTGTCCCGACATGGTTATTTCACTTAACTGCTTCGTGCGGTGTCCCGACATGTTTATTTCCCTTAACCGCTTCGTGCGGTGTCCCGGTTATTACCCACAGCTCTGTTTCTCTTACTGTTTGTGCGGTGTCTCGGTTATTACCCACGGTTTCAAGCGGGATCACATTTATTACTCTTACCACTTTGTGTGGCATCCCAGTTATTACCCACGATTTCGTGCGGGGTCACTGTTATTAGTCTTACCGCTTTGTGCGACGTCCCCGATATTACCCATAGCTTTGTGCAGGGTCCTGGTTATTACCCACAGTTTTATTTTCCTTACCGTTTCACGGTGTCCCGGTTATTTTTCTTACTGCTTTGTGCGGTGTTCCTGTTATTACAGGGTTTTAATTCCCTTACCGCTTCGTGCGGCGTCCTGGTTATTACACTTACTGTCTCGCGCAATATCCCGGTTATTACCCACGGCTCGTGCAAAGTCTTGATTATTACATTTACCGCTTTGTGCGGTGTCCTGGTTGTTACCCCCTGCTTAGTGCGGCCCGACCCGGTTATTACCCTTACCGCTACGTGCGTCCCTTCCCGGTTATTTCCCATAACCGCTTCGTGCGGCGTCCCAGCCCGGTAATGTCTCACAACCGCATAGTGCGGCGTCTTGACCCGATAATGACCATAAACTGCTCCGCGCAGCCTCCCGACTCTTAAATGGCCCTTATCCACTCTGTGTGGTGTCCTGTCCCGGTTATGTTCTTTTATCGCTCCGTGCGGTGTCCCGGCCCGGTTATTTCCCTTAACCGCTTCGTGCGGTGTCCCGACATGGTTATTACCCTTAACCGCTTCGTGCGGTGTCCCGGTTATTACCCACAGCTCTGTTTATCTTACCACTTTGTGCGGTGTCTCGGTTATTACCCACGGTTTCATGCAGGATCACATTTATTACTCTTACCGCTTTGTGTGGCATCCCAGTTATTACACGGTTTTGTGCGGGGTCACTGTTATTACTCTTACCGCTTTGTGCGGCGCCCCCGATATTACCCATAGCTTTGTGCAGGGTCCTGGTTATTACCCACAGTTTTATTTTCCTTACCGTTTCACGGTGTCCCGGTTATTTTTCTTACTGCTTTGTGCGGTGTCCCTGTTATTACAAGGTTTTAATTCCCTTTCCGCTACGTGCGTCTCTTCCCGGTTATTTCCCATAATCGCTTCGTGCGGTGTCCCTGCCCGGTAATGACTCAACCGCTTAGTGCGGCCCGGCCTGGTTATTTCTCTTAACTGCTTCGTGCGGTGTCCCGACATGGTTATTTCCCTTAACCGCTTCGTGCGGTGTCCTGGTATTACCCACAGCTCTGTTTCTCTTACCGCTTTGTGTGGCATCCCAGTTATTACCCACGGTTTCGTGCGGGGTCACTGTTATTACTCTTACCGTTTTGTGCGGCGCCCCCGATATTACCCATAGCTTTGTGCAGGGTCCTGGTTATTACCCACAGTTTTATTTTCCTTACCGTTTCACGGTCCCGGTTATTTTTCTTACTGCTTTGTGCGGTGTCCCTGTTATTACAGGGTTTTAATTCCCTTATCGCTTCGTGCGGCGTCCTGGTAATTACGCTTATTGTCTCGCGCAATATCCCGGTTATTACCCACGGCTCGTGCATGGTCTTTATTACATTTACCCCTTTGTGCGGTGTCCTAGTTGTTACCCCCGGCTTAGTGCGGCCCGACCCGGTTATTACCCTTACCGCTACGTGCGTCCCTTCCCGGTAATTTCCCATAAACGCTTCGTGCGGCGTCCCAGCCCGGTAATGACTCACATCCGCTTAGTGCGGCGTCTTGATCCGATAATGACCTTAAACTGCTCCGCGCAGCCTCCCGACTCTTAATTGGCCCTTATCGACTCTTAAATGTCCCGGCCTGGATATTTCCCTTAACTGCTTCGTGCGGTGTTCCGACATGGTTATTTCCCTTAACCGCTTCGTGCGGTGTCCCGGTTATTACCCACAGCTCTGTTTATCTTACCGCTTTGTGTGGTGTCTCGGTTATTACCCACGGTTTCATGCAGGATCACATTTATTACTCTTACCGCTTTGTGTGGCATCCCAGTTATTACGCACGGTTTCGTGCGGGGTCACTGTTATTACTCTTTCCGCTTTGTGCGGCGTCCCCGATATTACCCATAGCTTTGTGCAGGGTCCGGGTTATTACCCGCAGTTTTATTTTCCTTACCGTTTCACGGTGTCCCGGTTATTTTTCTTACTGCTTTGTGCGGTGTCCCTGTTATTACAAGGTTTTAATTCCCTTACCGCTTCGTGCGGCGTCCTGGTTATTACACTTACTGTCTCGCACAATATCCCGGTTATTACCCACGGCTCTTGCAAGGTCTTGATTATTAACCTTACCGCTTTGTGCGGTGTCCTGGTTGTTACACCTGGCTTAGTGCGGCCCGACCCGGTTATTACCCTTACCGCTACGTGCGTCCCGACCCGGTTATTTTCCATGACTGCTTCGTGCGGCGTCCCAGCCCGGTAATGACTCATAACCGCTTAGTGTGGCGTCTTGACCCGATAATGACCTTAAACTGCTCCGCGCAGCCTCCCGACTCTTAAATGGCCCTTATCCAATCTGTGTGGTGTCCTGTCCCGGTTATGTTCTTTTATCGCTCCGTGCGGTGTCCCAGCCCGGATATTTCCCTTAACTGCTTCGTGCGGTGTCCCGACATTGTTATTTCCCTTAACCGCTTCGTGCGGTGTCCCAGTTATTACCCACAGCTCTGTTTATCTTACCGCTTTGTGCGGTGTCTCGGTTACCCACGGTTTCATGCAGGATCACATTTATTACTCTTACTGTTTTGTGTGGCATCCCAGTTATTACCCACGGTTTCGTGCGGGGTCACTGTTATTACTCTTACCGCTTTGTGCGGGGCCCCCGATATTACCTATAGTTTTGTGCAGGGTCCTGGTTATTACCCACAGTTTTATTTTCCTTACCGTTTCACGGTGTCCCGGTTATTTTTCTTACTGCTTTGTGCGGTGTCCCTGTTATTACAGGGTTTTAATTCCATTACCGCTTCGTGCGGCGTCCTGGTTATTACACTTACTGTCTCGCGCAATATCCTGGTTATTACCCACGGCTCGTGCAAGGTCTTGATTATTACCCTTACCGCTTTGTGCGGTGTCCTAGTTGTTACCCCCTGCTTTGTGCGGCCCAACCCGGTTATTACCCTTACCGCTACGTGCGTCCTGACCCGGTTATTTCCCATAACCGCTTCGTGCGGCGTCCTAGCCCGGTAATGACTCACAACCGCTTAGTGCGGCGTCTTGACCCGATAATGACCTTAAACTGCTCCGCGCAGCCTCTTGACTCGGAAATGGCCCTTATCCACTCTGTGTGGTGTCCTGTCCTGGTTATGTTCTTTTATCGCTCCGTGCGGTGTCCCGGCCCGGATATTTCCCTTAACTGCTTCGTGCGGTGTCCCGACATGGTTATTTCCCTTAACCGCTTCGTGCGGTGTCCCGGTTATTACCCACAACTCTGTTTATCTTACCGCTTTGTGCGGTGTCTCGGTTATTACCCACGGTTTCATGCAGGATCACATTTATTACTCTTACAGCTTTGTGTGGCATCCCAGTTATTACCCACGGTTTCGTGCGGGGTCACTGTTATTACTCTTACCGCTTTATGCGGCATCCCCGATATTACCCATAGCTTTGTGCAGGGTCCTGGTTATTACCCACAGTTTTATTTTCCTTACCCTTTCACGGTGTCCCGGTTATTTTTCTTACTGCTTTGTGCGGTGTCCCTGTTATTACAGGGTTTTAATTCCCTTACCGCTTCGTGCGTCCTGGTTATTACACTTACTGTCTCGCGCAATATCCTGGTTATTACCCACGGCTCGTGCAAGGTCTTGATTATTACCCTTACCGCTTTGTGTAGTGTCCTGTTTGTTACCCCCGGCTTAGTGCGGCCCGACCCGGTTATTACCCTTACCGCTATGTGCGTCCTGACCCGCTTATTTCCCATAACCGCTTCGTGCGGCGTCCCAGCCCGGTAATGACTCACAACCGCTTAGTGCGGCGTCTTGACCCGATAATGACCTTAAACTGCTCCGCGCAACCTCCCGACTCGGAAATGGCCCTTATCCACTCTGTGTGGTGTCCTGTCCTGGTTATGTTCTTTTATCGCTCCGTGCTGTGTCCCGGCCCGGTTATTTTTCTTAACTGCTTCGTGCTGTCCCGACATGGTTATTTCACTTAACTGGTTCGTGCGGTGTCCCTACATGGTTATTTCTCTTAACCGCTTCATGCGGTGTCCCGGTTATTACCCACTGCTCTGTTTCTCTTACCGTTTTGTGCGGTGTCTCGGTTATTACCCACGGTTTCATGCGGGATCACATTTATTACTCTTACCGCTTTGTGTGGCATCCCAGTTATTACCCACGGTTTCGTGCGCGGTCACTGTTATTAGTCTTACCGCTTTGTGCGACGTCCCCGATATTACCCATAGCTTTGTGCAGGGTCCTGGTTATTACCCACAGTTTTATTTTCCTTACCGTTTCACGGTGTCCCAATTATTTTTCTTACTGCTTTGTGCGGTGTCTCTGTTATTACATGGTTTTAATTCCCTTACCGCTTCGTGCGGCGTCCTGGTTATTACACTTACTGTCTCGCGCAATATCCTGGTTATTACCCACGACTCGTGCAAGGTCTTGATTATTACCCTTACCGCTTTGTGCGGTGTCCTAGTTGTTACCCCCGGCTTAGTGCGGCCCGACCCGGTTATTACCCTTACCGCTACGTGCGTCCCGACCCGCTTATTTCCCATAACCGCTTCGTGCGGCGTCCCAGCCCGGTAATGACTCACAACCGCTTAGTGCGGCGTCTTGACCCGATAATGACCTTAAACTGCTCCGCGCAGCCTCCCGACTCGGAAATGGTCCTTATCCACTCTGTGTGGTGTCCTTTCCCGGTTATGTTTTTTTATCGCTCCGTGCGGTGTCCCGGCCTGGTAATTTCCCTTAACAGCTTCGTGCGGTGTCCCGTCAAGGTTATTTCTCTTAACCGCTTCGTGCGGTGTCCCGGTTATTACCCACTACTCTGTTTCTCTTACCGCTTTGTGCGGTGTCTCGATTATTACCCACGGTTTCATGCAGGATCACATTTATTACTCTTACTGTTTTGTGTGGCATCCCAGTTATTACCCACGGTTTCATGCAGGATCACATTTATTACTCTTACTGTTTTGTGTGGCATCCCAGTTATTACCCAAGGTCTTGATTATTACCCTTACCGCTTTGTGCGGTGTCCTGGTTGTTACACCTGGCTTAGTGCGGCCCGACCCGTTTATTACCCTTACCGCTACGTGCGTCCTGACCCGGTTATTTTCCATAACTGCTTCATGCGGCGTCCCAGCCCGGTAATGACTCATAACCGCTTAGTGCGGCGTCTTGACCCGATAATGACCTTAAACTGCTCCGCGCAGCCTCCCGACTCGGAAATGACCCTTATCCACTCTGTGTGGTGTCCTGTCCCGGTTATGTTCTTTTATCGCTCCGTGCGGTGTCCCGGCCCGGTTATTTTTCTTAACTGCTTCGTGCGGCCCTGACATGGTTATTTCACTTAACTGCTTCGTGCAGTGTCCCGACATGGTTATTTCCCTTAACCGCTTCGTGCGGTGTCCCGGTGATTACCCACAGCTCTGTTTCTCTTACCGCTTTGTGCGGTGTCTCGGTTATTACTCACGGTTTCATGCGGGATCACATTTATTACTCTTACCGCTTTGTGTGGCATCCCAGTTATTACCCACGGTTTCTTGCGGGGTCACTGTTATTACTCTTACCGCTTTGTGCGACGTCCCCGATATTACCCATAGCTTTGTGCAGGGTCCTGGTTATTACCCACAGTTTTATTTTCCTTACTGTTTCACGGTGTCCCGGTTATTTTTCTTACTGCTTTGTGCAGTGTCTCTGTTATTACAGGGTTTTAATTCCCTTTCCGCTTCTTGCGGCGTCCTGGTTATTACACTTACTGTCTCGCGCAATATCCCGGTTATTACCCACGGCTCGTGCAAGGTCTTGATTATTACCCTTACCGTTTTGTGCGGTGTCCTGGTTGTTACCCCCGGCTTAGTGCGGTCCGACCCGGTTATTACCTTTACCGCTACGTGTGTCCCTTCCCGGTTATTTCCCATAACCGCTTAGTGCGGCGTCCCAGCCCGGTAATGACTCACAACCGCTTAGTGCGGCGTCTTGACCCGATAATTGTTGTAGGACATATAACATGTGCGTGTGTGCACTTGGTCTTATGCCATGTATATGGGCTTAGCCCATGGGCCTTATGCGTGTGCCCTAGTTGTAATAGGTTTACATTATCCCAATCCATAAAGGATTGTGTCTTTGTACTTAGAGTGAGTCTCTATATAAAGAGCTCCTCCCTATTCATAATATGAGATTGATTCCATTCATTATCTATCAGCACATATATTCTACAAGACGTTATCAGTCACGTTTTGCTCTAGAAAACCCTAGCCAATATCGGCCAACCCATTACCGAAAACAAAACCCTAAAAATCCAAAATTTGTTTTCGGCAGCCTTTACCTGCGCACTGCCCCGAGCACCGACGTGCACCCTCCCTGTGCACCGCCGCGCACCTGCCGGACACCAGCGCGCACCGACGCGCACCCGCCGGACACCAGCGCGCACCACTGCGCACAGACGTGCACCACCGCGCACAGCTGATTTTTGCTGCGCACAGCCGCTGCTCAAGCATCAAAATACAAAATCCCAAGCTTTTTGGAGAATTTTTTTTTGCAAAAAAGGTATGTACTTTGAAACCCTAAACTCATTCAAAGTTCAATAAACTCGGGGGGGATAAAGTCCTTTCCCCCCTTCTCCATCTCCCTTCTATGCTTGGGACGTTTGTCATTGCAGGTACAATTTGATAAATAAAACCCTAGAGGAGCGATTGCATATGTCTGCCATGCTGCAGCTGTGCACTGCCGAGCACCGCTGCCGGGGCCTGCCCCTGTGCGCTGGTGCACGCTGCTGCCGGCGCGCATGCGCACCTTCTGTGCACTGACGTGCACTGCTGCCAGGGATCGACCCTGTGCACGTGCACTGCTGTCAGGCACCATATGTGCACCGGATGGGCTACTGACGAGCGCTGCTGCCAGGGATTGGCCCTGTGCACGCGCACGCTGCCACCGGGCACCAGACGTGCACCTACTGTGCACCTGCCGAGCACTGCTGCCGAGGTTGGGCCTTGGCACGTGCACGCGGCTGTAAATATACATATGCACTATATATCCTCTCTAGGTCAGCATGGTGTGGTATCCATGGCTGTTTGATTTAAGAATTAAGCATCGAATCCAATTGGTCTCGAACTAACTGCTTGAATTCTTGTATGCAGAGTCAATGGACAAACATTTGCAGTTTGATCCCCTGGACGCCCAAGGCCGTGAGTATCACCGCTGGGTCCTCGACATGAGGCAGACTTTTATTGGCAAGGACTATATCTCCACCATCGATCCTCCCACGGAACCCCTTGCAGAGGGTGTTGAGCTGCCGGACACCAAAACAAAGTCCAAGGCGCTTATGTTTATCCGTCGGCACCTGGATTCCACATTGAGGTGGCAATACCAGCAAGTAGCCGATCCGCTGGAGCTATGGAACAAGCTCGCGACAAGATTTGGTAATGTTCATGTTGCGCTTCTACCAGAGCTGCAGGCTGAATGGGCTTCCATCAGGCTAATGGATTACAAATCTGTAGAGGAGTACCAGACAGACATGCTTGCACTACGTGCTCGTCTGCATTTTTGTGGAGTTGAGAAGTCCGAGGATGATCTCATAGAGAAGACATTGCTCACTTTTCCCAGGTCATCATCTACTTTGATGAAACAGTATAGGCACGACTATAAGAGTGGTCTTACTCCAACGTTTGACTCTCTTATGACGTTGTTGCTAACTGAGGAAAAGGATTGTAAGATCTTGACTAAAAACACCGCTCGGCCTGTTGGGACACTTGTTGTTCCAGAGACTAATTACAACAGAGCCAGAGGCGGGAAAGTCACGAAACATAGAGCACGAGATCATTATGAACCATATCACCGTGAGCAAGGCTCTGGTAAAGGCACCCGGACTAGGAGAGGCACTAGAGGTTCTAAACGCTCTAAGGGCCACCCTAATGTTTGGAAGAAGGATGATGCACCCGCCCCTAGGGGCCGAGCTCCCAAGCCGGTTCAGAAATTCGCCAAGAAAAATGCTAAGGCAAATATATGCTACCGTTGTGGATCACAGGACCACTGGATAAAGCAATGCCGAGCATCTGCCGACATAGTGGCTGCGTACAAGAAATATAAGGAAACTGTGGAGAGTCATGTCACTGTGGAAGTGGACAAAGTGCCGAATGCCAACCTTATGGTTGAGGATTTTCGGGAACAAACCGACTTGGATGCACCCGACTTTTAGAAGTTGTTGAGCTCTCGTTTGTTTTACCTCCATGTTTGTTGTTTTTCCTTTCAAGCATATGTAATAAGGCATGTTTATGCCATAATTAGTTCGAATGTTTTTGAGACCTTTGGATGTAAACCATTATGCGTTTAATAAAATCGATGTTCTTAACTATTGTGTTCGATATGTTTATACAAACACTTGACAAAATCCGATGCACTTGACCATCGTATGCCGCTCTAAGACTCTCCAATGGAGTTTAGAAGCATGGCAACACTGTTTTAAGCCTAAGGCAAGCAGCTATTAAGCGCTGCCTAGGAGCTGCGTGCGCTACACATGCTGCCGGCATGGCTGCCGAGCTGCTGTGCACTGCTGCCGAGCACACGTGCACCTGGCTGCCGGCTGCCGACAGTCACGCGCCTGTTGCCGCCCAATGTGCCTGTTGCTACTCTGTTCAATACCTACTGCCCCTAGATCGTTTTTGCGCCAATTGTGTGTCAATTGCCGCCCATGTATGCCAATTGCTTCGTTTTTGTGTGAAGAATGCCATCACTTTCGTGCCAAATGCTGACAAGATTTGTGTGTGCTACACATGAACTGTCGTGCACCGTGTATGAAGTGTTGAGCACTAAGCACTAGATGTTAGCATTGGACACAAGGGCATGTGCACTGATCGCCAATTGATGTGCACTTACATCAAGGACAAGCATTAAGTGAGCTACATAGCACAGAACACTCGAGGCCGTGCATAGGACACCGACTGCCGAGCACCGGGCACCAGGGCCGAGCTCTGGGTGGCATTTGCCGAAGCTCTATGCACCTAATACCGTGCACTAGTGGTGAGCTGCCGAGCCCCTCCCTCCTTACTGCCCCATATCGTGCGCCATGGGCGCCAAAGAGTGTGCAGCCAACGATTGTTGCCGAGTGCTCTGTGCACCGGCATATGTATGGCTCCTCATGCACTACCAAGTTGTCAAATGCTTAGTGCAATGGCATATATGTAGATGCAATGCGCTGCCGAACGTTGCCAAGGGCCTATGGCATTGGCATACGAGCAAGCTGCAATTCAGGGCATTCAAAAACGAAAACAGTGAATCTGCCGCTTTCGGTACAGTAACTTCCGAAGAGCTTTGTGAACAGCTCCGGATGAACTAGAATGCAAACCACATATCACTGGAAAGCTACGTCTGTCTAGTTTCCAACGGTTTTTGCGGTTCATTCATATCCGTCCTAACGAAGGAGTTATGACCGTTTTAGTGAGCAAAGGTCAGGCTGCCAGGAATTCTGCAAAGCACACCGTTGCCTTCGATTGTTGCCTTCGGTTGTTGCCTTCGATTTTTATACATTTTTCTCACGTATCTACCTTGTTTGATAGGTATGTCACGTGGAGAAATCGAGTGCCTTGCAGACAGTGGGACGACCCACACGATCCTGAGGAATCGGCTGCTCTTTACAGAGCTGACGCCGTGTCAAACTTCCGTGAAGACTTTGATCGGTTCTTCTCCTGTCATTCAAGGGCGCGGACCTGCTAGGTTCCTGCTGCCGAATGGAACCTTGATCATTGTTTCCGATGCCTTGTATGCGCCTACGGGCCTTCGAACACTACTGAGTTTCAAGGACATCCGCGCCAATGGTTTCCACTTGGAGACGCATTGTGAGAATGGACGTGAGTTCCTCTGTGTAACCTCCAATGAGTGCGGCTCTAAGCGCATCTTGGAGAAGCTAATGAGTCAATCTTGTGGTTTGTACCTCACCACCATAAGGGTTATTGAATCCTATGCGGTCGCCGAACATGATTATTGGGACCATGACTCGTACAAGCTATGGCATGACCGCCTCGGTCACCCCGGAAGAGATATGATGATAAGGATTCTACGAAACTCGTATGGACATCCTTTCTTCCGTACAAAACGAAAAGGTTTGGGACACATGCTCCCCAAAAAGGGTAGAGATGCAGTGGTCGCCAAAGTGAGCTCCCGGCCGACACTTGTGTCGCCAGAGGACAGCTCCGCCGATCCTCACTCGGTCATGAGGATTCGGACCCTACCTGATGCGTCACTGACTATATCTGATGCTCATAAGTCGTTTTGTAAAGCTTGTGCAATGGCTAAGTTGGTGGCCAGACCTTCTTATGCTAAAGCAAACACAGAGAACATCCCATTTCTCCAGCGTATTCAAGGAGATATTTGTGGACCCATCCATCCAGAATGTGGACCATTTCGATACTTCATGGTTCTGGTGGATGCATCGACACGCTGGTCGCATGTCGCCTTATTGTCCACAAGGAATGCTGCTTTCCCCAAACTCCTGGCACAGATTATTAAGCTGAGGGCTAACCACCCTGATCATCCAATCAAGTCGATTCGGATGGATAATGCCGGTGAGTTCACGTCAAAGACTTTTGACGACTATTGCATGTCGGTTGGAATAAAGATTGAGTATTCTGTTCCACACGTGCATACGCAAAATGGTTTAGCTGAAGCTATGATAAAGAGACTTCAGTTGATAGCTAGAGCACTGGTCATGGGCTCAAAGCTCCCTATTGCGTCTTGGGGTTATGCTATATTGCATGCAGCCTTGTTAGTTCGTTTCCGACCCGCCTCCAACCAAGCGTTTAGTGCGTACCAGTTGGTTACTGGATATGAGCCTGACATTTCGCACTTACGCATATTCGGTTGTGGAGTGTATGTGCCTATTACGCCACCACTGCGTAAGAAAATGGGTCCGCAACGACGTTTGGGTATCTATGTTGGCTATGATTCCCCAACTATCATAAGATACCTAGAGCCTTTGACAGGTGATCTCTTTAAGGCCCGATTCGCTGATTGTCACTTTGATGAGGCCGTCTTCCCGTCGTTAGGGGGAGATGAGAGCATACATGCTCGGCGTGAACGACAGGAATTGGCCTGGTCAGTTCCAACGCTTGCTCATTATGATCCCCGTACTTCTCATGCCGAGAAGGAAGTGAGGCGAATCCTTGAGCTCCAGCAAGTGGCGGATTCGATGCCCGACTCTTTTGCTGAGATTGCTAAGGTCACGAGATCGGACATACCAGCTGCTAATGTCCCTGCAAGGCTAGAAGTCCCAAAGATGGGCATGGACACCTCGGGTCCGAGCACCGCTGCCCCTAGCATGGGTGCTGCCGACCCTAGTGGACGGGTGGAGGCCGTGGCTCCTCAAAAGAAGAGGGGGAGGCCACTTGGTTCGAAAGATGTGCAGCCCAGGAAGAAAAGGGCTCCTCTGGCACAATCCAATCCCTTACTCATCGATACTGAGAATCCTTCTCACGAGATTGTTTCTGATTACACCTATGTCCTAGAAACGATGTCGGTGTGCTTGGGGGACGCCCCGGGACCTGAGTCGGTAATCAAGAACATGGAAATCTCGATGTGTTATGAGAACACAGTATCATTGCAGGACCGATCATCCATGCATATCGATGATGTATTTGCTTATGCCGTGGCTCTTGAGATAATTGAGCACGATGATATCGAACCACGTTCCGTCAATGAATGTGAACGTAGAGCGGATTGGCCTAAATGGAAAGTTGCTATCCAGGAGGAATTGAATTCCCTAACAAAGCGACAGGTATTTGGACCGGTTATGCTAACGCCGCCAAGTGTAAAGCCTGTGGGACATAAATGGGTCTTTGTTAGAAAGCGTAATGAGAAGAACGAGATACTAAGGTATAAAGCTCGCCTTGTGGCGCAAGGTTTCTCACAACGCCCTGGAATAGACTACGAGGACACATATTCTCCCGTAATGGACATAATCACTTTCCGCTACCTTGTCAGTTTGGTAGTATCTGAAAAACTGGACATGCAGCTCATGGACGTGGTTACAGCATATCTCTATGGGGATCTTGATTCAGAGATATATATGAAATTACCTGATGGCTTCCAGGTGCCTAAGTCAAGTGACTCTAAACCACGGAGTGCGTACTGCATTAAGTTGCAACGCTCACTATACGGATTGAAGCAATCCGGGCGGATGTGGTATACCCGTCTTAGTGACTACTTGATTAGGAAGGGTTATAAGAACAATGAGTTGTGCCCTTGCGTGTTCATAAGGAAAACGAGTTCCGGATTTGCGATAGTAGCCGTCTATGTGGATGATATGAACATCATCGGGACTCTTGATGAAATCAATGAGACCGCGGCACATCTGAAGTCCGAGTTTGAGATGAAGGACATGGGGAAGACTCGGTTTTGCCTAGGCATTGAGCTAGAGCACCGAGCCTCTGGAATCTTAGTACACCAGAGTGCATATGTTCACAAGATGCTCAGGCGCTTCAATGTGGATAAAATGCATCCAGTTAGCACCCCCATGGTAGTCCGGAGTTTGGATGTTAAGAAAGATCCATTCCGTCCTAAAGAGGATGGCGAGGATGTACTTGGAGCCGAGGTACCATATCTTAGTGCAATCGGTGCGCTACTATATTTGGCTCAGTGCACTCGGCCAGACATTGCTTTCTCTGTAAACTTGCTAGCTAGATATAGCTCTGCGCCAACGCAACGTCATTGGACCGGTGTCAAGAACATATTTCGATATCTTAAAGGGTCAATGGACATGGGCCTGTTCTTTCCATATAAGGATTCAAGATGGACTGCAAAAGAGTGCAGAGTTCCTGAGAATCTAGGCGCTGGTCACTTAAGGAACCAAGCTGCCGGGTACGGTGCACCTTGCTGCCGTGCGCTGTGCACAGCTGCCGAGCACAGTGCTGCCCCTGTCGAGCACCAGACACTGTCGGCTGTGCACTGGGTGCACACTGCCGAGCACTGCATGCAGAATGCCAGGAGGTGCACGCTGCCGGCTGGGCACTGCCTGCTGCCTGCCGAGCGGTGCACACTGGCGACCGAGCGCTGCGCTGCAGCTGCCGGGCACTACGTGCACGCTACTGTGCACGGTGCACATGCTGCCGAGCATGATGCAGCAGCCGAAAGGGGCTGTGCACATGACTGCCGAGCGCTGTGCATGCATGCATACTTAGATGCCGAGAAGCATTACTCTCCCAATGTACTTGGCACCGCTTGCTGCCCTTATAACGAAACACCTAATGATATCTTGGTTGGTTTCGCGGATGCTGGATACTTATCAGATCCACATAAGGGGCGCTCCCAAACTGGTTATGTCTTCACCATTGGGAATACAGCGATATCTTGGAGATCCACAAAGCAGACCTTAGTGGCGACATCCTCCAACCATGCAGAGATTATAGCGCTACATGAAGCTGTTCGCGAATGTGTTTGGCTCAGATCAGTTATAGAACACATTAGAGGGACTAGTGGATTGAGCTCCACCACAGACAAGCCGACTTGTATTTATGAAGACAATGCCGCATGTATTGAACAAATGAGGCAAGGCTACATCAAGGGTGACCATACGAAGCACATCTCACCAAAGTTCTTCTATAATCAGCAACAGCAAGCCCTCCTCAACATTCAAGTTAATCAAGTGAGTTCAGAGGCAAACGTAGCGGACTTGTTTACTAAATCTCTGCCCAAGTCTACTCTCGAGAAGCATATGAAGAGCATTGGAATGCGACGACTATCGAGCCTCCCTAAGTGAGCTACTCATCAGGGGGAGCCACGCTCTCGATCGAGAAGCATGGTGTGTTGTACTCTTTTTCCTTCGACCAAGGTTGTTTTTTCCCACAGGGTTTTTATTACTTGGCAAGGTTTTAACGAGGCAACATTGTAAGCACCATCTGGCATTTCGACGCGCGGCACAAGGGGGAGTGTTGTAGGACATATAACATGTGCGTGTGTGCACTTGGTCTTATGCCATGTATATGGGCTTAGCCCATGGGCCTTATGCGTGTGCCCTAGTTGTAATAGGTTTACATTATCCCAATCCATAAAGGATTGTGTCTTTGTACTTAGAGTGAGTCTCTATATAAAGAGCTCCTCCCTATTCATAATATGAGATTGATTCCATTCATTATCTATCAGCACATATATTCTACAAGAATAATGACCTTAAATTGCTCCGCGCAGCCTCCCGACTCGGAAATGGTCCAATGATGACCAAAGATCAATCAAAGTAAAGGCAGGCCGACCAAAGATTAATAACGTACCAATGATGACCTCTGGAGAAGTACGACCCTCCTGCTGAGTCATGGCATGCACTCTAGCATGAGTAGTGGTGGGACGTCCTCTGTTTCCTCTGTTATGCTGAGCATTGCCTCTATCTGGACCCAACATGCGAGTACCGCTGCCAGAAGCACCCACTGGAAACTGGCCCATGGTCTGAGTAGGGGTATACGTGGATCTTTGAGTCAAGAAAGGGCACTCTCTCTTAAAGTGGTACTGCTGACCACAATGATAACATCCTCCTGTATGCTGCTGACTCTGCCCTATTTGAAATGACTGACCACCTGAGGCCCCACTCTGGCTACTAGATCCTCCACTAAACTGTCTAGATGGGCGTCCACCAAACCGGTTCCTAAGGCGTCTCCTACCAAACCTCTTGAACATTCCTCGAACTCTGGAGCCAGAACTCGAGTGGCTACTATAACCACTGCCAGCAGATGATCCAGAACCAGAAGTAGATGTTCCCCTCCTAGGAAGCACTCGACTAGGACCACCAAAATCAGGTAGGGGGTCAACTGCTAACTCCTGTGTCTCAATATGCATAGCAAACATCAAGGCCTGCTGGAATGTCTGGTAAGGCACGGCTGTCATCTGACTCGCATACATACCACCAAGTCCCTTGACAAAGTAATAAATCTTCTCCTCATCTGTCTTAACCAAGTCAGGCACATAGAATGCCAACTCCCTGAAGCGCTGCTCAAAGGCTGTCACTATCATATTGTCATCTTTCTTTAAATTCAAGAACTCCAACCTCATTCGATTGATGTGGGCTAGGCTGATGTAACGCTCCCTAAAATGAGCTGTGAACTGACCCCAGGTCATACCCTGAACTCCACCGCCCAAGCCTCTTCCCAAGTCTAACCACCAATGCCCAGCTTCCTTTTCCAAGAACTGAACAGCTATGGTCACTTTCTTGCCCTCAGGACACTCCGCCTACACAAACATTTTCTCCATACTCTCCAGCCAGCTAAGAGCATCTAGCGGCTCATCGACATGGGAGAAAACCCGGGCTCCATTCCTGCGAGCCTTCTCATAAGTGATATCTGAAGCAAAGGTAGTGAGTCGCCTGAAGAAATGTTCCAATGGACCATCAGCTGGTGCTCCCTCATCCCCTCCCAATGGAGGATTGTAAGGATTGGGAGGATTTTCCCTACGGGCTCGACTACGACCAAGATGCATAGTTACCTGAGGAAGAAAACATTTAGCACTATGCATAACATCAGCACTAGATTAACTACTACAAATACTCAAGGAATACCTAGTATCTCATGCATAAAATGCTAATGGTCTGCCATGGTCGGACCATCACTCTATAGATACTAAATACTCTTAAGTACAGATGGTAGTATGAAAGAATCAGATAACCTAATGCTCTAATACCAACTGTCAGGACCCACCCCGAGTTAAACCCCTTTAACCCGAAGTAAGTCCTGCAGGGACCGCCTCCCAAAAAAGATTCTGCCGAAATTTCGACATAGTCTCCCTTGAAAAGGTGGACAACCCTTAACCTGAAATAAACCCAATTAAACACTTCTAAAAACCAACAACCATCCGAAAACACTTGGAGCCATCATGCTCCCAAAACCAACAACCTCCACAAGATACACATCTAATTAATTTTTAACAAAAGGTACAAAAACAACTCCAAATTTAAAAGCTACAATGGGTTCCAGATCCCTAGGAGTTCACCAACAAATATAACAACCTGATGTGTATCAGAGCGTCTGAAGAAACTAAAAGCAGAGAAAATTACAAGTAGGTTAACCCGGAACCTACTGATGGTTTGGAAAATGGCGGTAACTATGCCTGGCCTCCACGAAGACTAGTCGGGTCGAGCACTGCAATCTGGGCATTTAAAACGAAGGGCCCAGGGGAGAAACATTGAAAAATATTAGTGTGAGTGGACAAAAATCAAATATAAAAATTTTATTTTCTTTAATGTCCTCCCTTGGAGTTTTCCAAGAAAAACCTTATGCACGCAATACATAGACAATTACCAAATAAATCATAAAAAATAACTCTCTTGGCTCAAATCCATAATTAAATGTGGAGTATTAACCTCAACCATGAGAAAACAACCGACCCGCTCTACCACGAGAGGGTCTATTGACCAGCTCATCGAAGAGGGTCCCATGACCCGCTCTACTCGGGAGGGTCCAACCGACCAGCTACCACCGAAGAGGGTCAGACCAACTACTATCCAGAGAGGGTCCATGCCAGCATGCAATACATATAACCATATCATTTAAAATCCTTTAAAACACCTCGTGGGAAAATAAATCGAAAACCAAGTCAAAACTCCATGACTTTACCCCAAATACATTGGATTTAAAACATTTCCAGGAACCCGAAACCGGTTCTCTGACTTTACTTTAAAATCCTTAAATCCAAGAGCCAAGTTTCCCCTTTTTAAAATAATCCTCCTCCATAACCCAAAATGGTGATAACAGTAAAATCATATTTCGGGAAAATCCTTTAAAATCACGGGAAAGGTAGGAACCTCTTTCCCGGCTCACTTATCGTTAAAAAGTATTAAATTCCCATTTTCCCAAAATCACCATAAAACTTAAAATTGTCAGGACCCACCCCGAGTTAAAACCCTTTAACCCGAAGTAAACCCTGCGGGGACCACCTCAAGGGAACTTCTTACCGAAACCCCCTTGAAATGGCCTACCCTTCCTACATTCCCACTCAGCACTTCCATGAGTAATTAAAACCAACCCTAACTCATGAAGGCATCCTGCTCACCAACTTACTTAACTAGCTACACTGAGTTAGTCAGAGCAGTCTACGTAGAAGATTACTCTAATGTATTTGCAAGCAGCAACGGGTTGATCGACTATGCCTCGACTCTTGTACGCGTGCGACCCCCGCTCTAGAACCCTGCACCACTGGGCATTTGAAAACGAAGGGCCCAGGGAAGAACATTTAAAAACAATACAGCGTGAGTGGACAAAAATAAAAGAATAAAAGATAAACGTCTTTTACTGCTCTTCCGTTAGTTTCCCAAGAAAATCCGCATGCAAGTAAATCATGGACATTAAATAATTAAATCATAAATACTTCTCTTGGCTCAAACATAAATAATTTAAATGTGGGGTGTTAACCTCATCCACGAGAAAACCGACCTGCTCTACCACGAGAAGGTCCATTGACTAGCTCATTAGAGAAGGTCCATTGACTAGCTCATTAGAGAGGGTCCCATGACCCGCTCTATTCGGGAGGGTCCAACCGACCAGCTACCACCGAAGAGGGTCCTGACCAGCTACTATCCAGAGATGGTACCCGCTCCATCTGGAGAGGGTCCATGCTAGCATGCAATATATATCCTTATCCTTTTAAAACCTTTAAAACCTCGTGGGAATAATAAATCGAAAATCAAGTCAAATCTCCCTGACTTTACCCCAAATACAATGGATTTAAAAACCTTTACAGGAACCCAAAACCGGTTCTCTGCCTTTACTTTAAAACCCTTTAAATCCAAGAGCCAAGTTTCCCCTTTTTAAAACATCCCCCTCCATAATTCCAAAACGGTGATAACAATTAAAATCAATAATCCGGGAAAATCCTTTAAAACCCCGGAAAAGGCAGGAACCTCTTCCCCGGCTCGTTTATCTTTAAAATAGTAAATTCTCCTTTTACCAAAATCACCGTAAAACATTAAATGAAGGAAATCACATAAATAAGGAGAAAACAATTAAAGTCTATGGCATGCAATTTAATTTAAAAACAAGGTCCACTCACAGACTGAGGCCTTAGCCTGACGAAAACCCGAATTCCGCTCAAGCCGAGTCTCCAACACGAGCCTCTTCGCGTCCTGTTCCATAATTAAAATTAATTTTCTGGACGCAAGTATAATAATCAAATAGCCAAAAGCGTACACATTTAAAAGCGTACAACTAGCTTATTGGCTCCGCATTTCTCAAATTGTCAACTAAAAATCCCCGACCTTCACCAATCCCTTAGGAGTCCTTAAAATAATTCTTAAACCTTATCCGGCAATAATCGCTGGTCGGAATAATATTTAATTATCCGCCAATAGTACTAAACTAGAAAAATTCCAAAACCTAACCAAAACTCCTCCAAAAATTACCAAATTTTAACCATAGACTCCTCACAATATAAACCATTTAATGGGCATGAAAAACTGCCCAAAAAGTGGCGGCACCGCCGGCAGAAATTCCGGCCAAAATTCCGGCGACCTCCGATCGCCACCAAATTTTGCCAGTAGCTTCGTCTCATCATTTGGGACAACTTTCTAGTTCAACTCGAAGGCCAATTCGGCCTCTAACTAGGTCAAAAACTTGATGAACAGTAAACCCGAAATAAATCTAATTTGAAACTTCAATCCTTCAATTCTCCCTACACATTTCGAATCAAACTCATCCTAAACATATAAAGAACTCAACAAATGGTGATCTAGGGAGGGAGAAATCCGATCAAGAACAATTCACTGTACACATGATGAACAAATCAGAATTTCTCCCGATTTACGGCAAGTTAGGTCGGAAAACTTACCTAGGAATGAAGTAGACTCGGAGGCCGAGCTTTTGGGACCGGTTCGGCGGCCTGAGGTGGCCGGACGGTGACGCGGTGGCGGCTGGAACTTCCGGCAGGTTTTTCGTTCGGGGAGAGAGAAAATGGCTGGGGTGAAAATCTGATTTTTCACCCCGGTAACTCCTATATATAGTCATTTTACCGCATAGTAACTTTATACTTTTGTTTATAACTTTTCCATATGAACTCCGATTTGAGCGTGCTACGTGTCCACGAACTCGTAACAATGCCCTCTACAACTTTCATGAAGGAAGTTTTTCCAAATTTTCGACTTAACTAAAAGTCAACTTTACGATCATTGTACGGTTAAACGGTCACTTTAAATGGTAAAAGACCAAAGTAACCAACAGTAAAATAATTCTAGGATCGGGATGTGACAATTCTCCCCACCTTATAAAAATTTCGTCCTCGAAATTTATTTACTCGAAGTCCAACACAGTGGGGGATAGTACCACTTAAAAATAATAATATTGTTCTCAAATATCAACTCCTTTCTGAGAGCTCTTCTGAATCGCCTTACGAATAGAATTGTCAAAACCCTAAACACCTGCCCTTTACGATCAACATCCTTACTGATCCTCCTTATAAGCCAATTTCCAGTACTAGCCGGAAGTCTATTGACATAGGATGTAAGGTAGTAAACTTATTCCCGTAACAAGGACATACGTGACACTAGGCATCCATTATAACTCTAAGGATACCCAACATATTCCTCTAACTCATGTAACCTTATCACATGCCACATTTAACTAACGTACCACTCCTTCCTACGTGGATGATAACCTCCAATACTCCCTCATTTTCTGACACCCGACCACTCTTCTCGGGTCAAAACTAAAGCATCTGAAGTCTTACCGTGGATCACAATGATTTCCTCTTGAATCATTGATTAACTGAATCACCGAATTCTTATTGTACTCCATCTCATTTATGAGGTGGAATACGACACTGCCTATCACTGATCCACCAACTGTAATCCTCGCGAAACTCACTATTGTTTTTCACGAAAAGGTGACAAATTTTGTCATACGCTGAAAACATCTTTTGGCAACAATTCCCTGTTGCCTAAGCCAGATTATAACCACTCCAAGGCTTGTCCACGTCTTTCCACTCGTTGGAAACATCTAACCCAAATGAGAACAAAGTTCGTTACCATCACCTGGTTCGAACTTCATGACGTCAAGCAACAACTCGTCATCAAACTACTCAATAACTCGACGTCAAAGCCAATCGTTAACAGGCTATATCTCCAGTATTCACCCATACTTATAGCGATCAACTAACCTTCCAATCGTACCGCAAACTGTAGGAACCCAAAATTCTAAATGATAAAATACTTCGCATATAGAATCAAGGCTCACGATAAACCACGAAGAAATCCATAGCCAAATCGAATCACGTGAACTCTTTCTTCTTCCAAATATGTCACAAGATCTGATTCATATTTTTCGTTGTACGAGCCTAATGAATAACAATATTCTTACTGCACATGACCGCTAAAACGATCTCTCTTGTCTACATCAACCAATATCTTAAAGATATGAAACATAACATCAAAGACGCAATTACTGCATCCAGAATATCCAATTCTGCAGACATAATGACCCAAAAGATCTACTTCTCCAAGAAAATTTAACCCAAAACTACGTTAAACCTTTTTAAACATCACTTCTCAAATAAAAATCACAACTCGTAAGACTCAGTTGACGTCTTAGATATAAGAACAATCAACTTATAAAGTCTCGAGAAGCTGATAATACTCCTTGTCACTTTGCGACTCTTGCCCATTACGTAAAGGAGTTATATTAAACTTAAATGGCAATAGCGAGACATCAATCCACTCGATGAGACGCCATGAGTTGGTTTTGGGAGTACCTGGTGGTGGGCACGCCGAGACAGTGGGTCTGTCTGGAAAGGAATCCGGTGAAAGAGATACCGGATTTGAAAGCATAGGTGAGCACAGTGTTGTGATTTTATCGTTGTGTTGTTATTTGGGATTGTTGTTGGTGTTGTTGCTGAAGTGATATTGACTTGCTGAAATTGTGTTGGTTTTGTTGCTGTGGTCGATAACTTGGTGAATCGGAGGAAACGTGGAGGTTATGGCGAAAATCCGGCAAGTTATCGGGATCCGGTGATGGAGTAAAACCGGTAGAATGCCGAAGAGGTAGAATTCGAATCCTCGTTATGCTTGAGTCAAAAAGTGTCAGTTGAATCGTAATTAGGATATTTACAGAAAATTGGACGTAAGTAGGAAGTTTTCATTTTGGGAAACTTCCCATTCTAAAGAACACTGGCTATGTTAGGAAACTTTTCATTTTGGGAAACTTTCTCTTTTTGGAAGGTTACCATTTTAGGAAGTTTGACCGATAAAAGTAAAAAGGGAAAGTTGAATCTTAGTAACCGGTTAAGTTAAAACAACCGGATCTCTAAGTGAGATTCTAGGCTACTCAGAAATCTTAGTCTGAAACCGAGTTGGGTGCTGTAAATAATTCGGATAATGTCTTACTGGATATATCGACTCATAACCCGTAAATTGGTAAAGTGGTTGATTGGGTGTCCATAGTAATTCCACAAAATTACTATGTGATAACCTATCGTTAATAAAATAGTAAGGAAAGTCGATACGCTGAGATTACAAAGTCGAAAACTAAACTTCGAGTCGATATTCGGAATTAAGCGGTTTGTTGAAAAAGTTGTTAAAAAGAAAGGAACTTGGTCAACACGTGGTCAAATAGGATTTCCTGGTCAAACTAGGAAAATACCAAGTCAACTATATAAAGACTAATTTATTGGTTTATTTGTACTGTCTCTGGTCGAACGTGAGACGGGCTCGACTACGCGGTTAGCTCGAGGGTTTCGCTCGAGGAGCTTTCCGAGCAGGAAGAAGGTCGCAATAATTACTGTGAGTGGACTTTGTTTTTTAAATTAAATTGCATGACATAGACTTGAATTGATTTCTCCTTTATTTATGTGATTTCCTCCATTTAATGTTTTACGATGATTTTGGGAAAATGAGGATTTACTATTTTAAAGATAAACGAGCCGGGAAAGAGGTTCCTACCTTTCCCGTGGTTTAAAGGATTTTCCCGGATTATGGTTTTCACCGTTTTGGGATTATGGAGAGGGATGTTTTAAAAATGGGGAACTTGGCTCTTAGATATAAAGGGTTTTAAAATAAAGGCAGAGAACTGGTTTTGGGTTCCTGGAACGGTTTTTAAATCCAATGTATTTAGGGTAAAGTCAGGGAGATTTGACTTGGTTTTCGATTTATTTTTCCCACGAGGTTTTAAAGGTTTTTAAAGGATTTTAAAGGATAAGGATATATATATTGCATGCTAGCATGGACCCTCTTCAGATGGAGCGGGTACCATCTCTGGATAGTAGCTGGTCTGACCCTCTTCGATGGTAGCTGGTCAGTATGACCCTCCCGGATAGAGCAGGTCAAGACCCTCTTCGGTGGTAGCTGGTCGGTTGGACCCTCCTGAATAGAGCAGGTCATGGGACCCTCTCCGATGAGCTGGTCAATGGACCCTCTCGTGGTAGAGCAGGTCGGTTTTCTCGTGGATAAGGTTAACACCCCACATTTAAATTATTTATGTTTGAGCCAAGAGAAGTATTTATGATTTAATTATTTAATGTCCATAATTTGGTTGCATGCGGATTTTCTTAGAAAACTCTGAGGGAGAACATTAACGGAAATAGAGCTTTTATATTTTATTTTTGTCCACTCACCCTGACAGTTTTCAATGTTTCTCCCCTAGGCCCTTCGTTTTCAAATGCCCAGTGGTGCAGGGTTCTTGAGCGGAGGTCGCGCGCGTACAAGAGTCGAGGCATAGTCGATCAATCTGTTGCTGCTTGAAAATTCATTAGGGTAATCTTCTACATAGACTGCTTTGACTAACTCAGTTTAGCTAGTTAAGTAGGTTAGGGAGCAGGATGCCTTCATGAGTTAGGGTTTGTTTTAATTACTCATGGAAGTGCTGAGTGGGGATGTAGGAAGGGTAGGCCATTTCAAGGGGGTTTCGGTAAGAAGTTCCCTTGAGGTGGTCCCCGCAGGATTTACTTCGGGTTAAAGGGTTTTAACTCGGGGTGGGTCCTGACAACTGGGAGATTCACTCTTGGTGATTAACTAACTTAGAGGTGTGTACAAGTGTATTGCCTTTGGGTTGATCCCTTTTTGGGAAAGAGTAATGGAATTGCTGGATGACTTTGCAGATGTTATGCTTGATTACATACCTAGAGAGAAGAATTTTGTGGCGAATGAGTTGGCACAGATTGCTACTGGTGTTAGCTTGGCTGATGGTGCTCGCGAACGGGTTCTTAACATGGAAAAACGTACGTTGCATTCTTTTATGGCTCGCAGGGAAATTAATGATGACTGGTTAGTGGCCACGTTAGATCCTATTGATGTTGATTGACTCCAAACTATAGTACAATACTTAACGAATCCATCTACTCCAGTAGACAAGAAGGTTAGGTATTTTGCACTTAATGACATTCTCAAAGGTGGAGAACTTCTGCGTAGAGGAGAAGAAGGTGTTGACCTAAGATGTATTTATGGTAAAGAAGCTAAGTGATTGCTGAGAGAGGTGTATTTAAGGGTCTGTGGTTCGCACTAGGCTGGACCAAAGATGAGGTGGCTCATTCCCTGGTATGGTTTCTTTTGGCCATCTATTCTTAAAGACTGCATCAGCTTTGCTAAGGGTTGTTTCGAGTGTCAGGCTCACGAACCGGTTCAACATGTTATAGATATTCTTATGCAGCATATTATTAAGCCTTGGCCTTGCAGAGGTTGAGCACTGGATTTTGTAGGGGTTATTTATCTCTATTCCTCTCAACAGCACAAGTTCCTTCTGGTAGAGACAGATTTCTTTACTAAGTGGGTGGAGACAGTTCCAGTAAAGAACTCTCCTGCTGCGACTGTCTGCCAGTTTGCATTTCAGAATATTATTTGTAGATATGGCATATCGAAATGCTCTGGTGGCAGGCCGGGGGCAACTTTCATGGCTAAAGAAACTCAAGAGTTCCTCAAGGGTTATGGAATTAAGATCTTACACTCCACCTTATTATGCTCAGTCAAATGGTCAAGCATAAGCTAGAAACAAAATTATTTTGAATATTTTATGAAAGATGTTGGCAGATAACACTAGGGATTGGCATAATAAGTTAGACCATACTTTGTGAGCATACAGGACCTCCAAAAGAACTTCTACTGGTACCACCCCATATGCTTTAATGTTCGACCATGATGCAGTTCTCCCTATGGAGGTTAATGTTCATTCTCAACGTGTTCGCGAACAGCACTAGTTGATTGGTGAAGAATATGTTCAGGCAATGTATCAGGAACATGAAGACATAGACTTAAAGTAATGGAAGCCTTGAACAATCTCATTATGGAAAAGAATAGAGTTGCTCGAGCATATGATAAACGCATCAGAGGACGCAGCTTTGGCGTTGGAGACTTGGTCGGGAAGGCCGTCCTACCCTTTGGTGAACACGTTCGCGGACGAGAAAAGTGGTCTCCAACTTGGGTTAAACCATTTGTCATTGATCGCTTAGTTAGGAAAGATGCTTATTATCTCAGAGAGTTAGATGGGGAGATTCATGCTAACCATATCAACGGCCGGCATTTGAAGAAATATATTTCTAGTGTTTGGGAGTATGATGATCCTCTATTGGTTGTTCAGCCTCCTGATAAGACATTGATTTTCCTTTGAGTGATTGCATGGGGGCATGGTACATACAAAGAGTTTGCTTGGTTTAGCTTCCTATAAGGGTTCGTTCGCGTCAACCAAATCAAACTCGGGGGCAACACTATACCATATGGATGATTTTTATATCCTTTTTCTGAAACTTTGAGAGTTTCGTCTAATCTGTAACTATTTAAGTTGCAGTTTCATCCTTATATTAAACCAACACCTATGGTTTAAAATTGGGAAACCAATTTTTGTTTCATTGCTCAAAGATATATATATATATATATATATATATATATATTCATGTGTGTCTTTGTGACCAAGAACATTACAATACAAAGAAGCCAAAAAGTGGCTCGGATACCATAGTTTGTAATACTAATACTATTCCATATATATATATATATATATATATATATATATATATATATATTCATGTGTGTCTTTGTGACCAAGAACATTACAATACAAAGAAGCCAAAAAGTGGCTCGGATACCATAGTTTGTAATACTAATACTATTCATTATCTACCATAAGAAGTACAAGATAAGATGATGCTGTCAGCGAAGGAAGAATCATATATACCATCTGGAACACTAATACTATTTCCTATCAACTCATGAATTTATAATAGTTGATGAAAAATAATAATAATAATAATAATAATAATAATAATCATAATGAATCGAGTCTGCTCTAAACCTAAATAATTGTGTTGAAACACATTTAGGGTTTAGGATTTATGGTTTAAAAATAGTGAAGGTAATTTACATAATAAAAAAATCATGGTTGTTAATTTAAATACGAGGTTAATATCATCTCAAACAATTGTATCATTTTTATTTGGGTTTCAAAAAGTTGTTACACATTATTAATTGAATTATCATAACTTTCATAATAATTAATCGAACTAGCAAGACACATTTTGACACTCACAAAGCGCGTGTGAGAGGCTAGTATCTATTATTTATTAAGGGTGGTTACTGTTTATAAGCACAGTATTTGCCCTTCACATTTTCCCTCGGTGCACGCCTCTTGATGTTTCCAAAAATCATCGGATACTTGGGAGAACGAGGGTACTAGAAGCTTAGCGCTTGAGCACCGATTATCTTTTTTCGTGACTATCTGAGATAAGTGCCACTACAATAGTTGGTAATAGCTTTCACTCATGTTCTAGCGTCTTCCGGTGGTACCAAGTAAATGGAGAACAAGAAAGAAAAAGGAAACTAGAGGAAGAAGCACAGAGCATATTGTTAGGAGCATCCAATTGGTGTTCCAATACTGTTTTTCCTCAACTATTATTGATGGGTGATGGGTTTCGAATTCCTAATTTTTAGTTTGTTTTTGTTTTCTTTGAGTTTTATCAAGGCTAACAAGTTATTGCCTCTTGATTTTCAATTCGTTTCTTGCTCAAGGTCTAATTTCTGGGTTGTTATTGTTCTTTCTTTATTGATACTTTATGGGGTTTTATTGTTCTCTGTTGTTCCCTTAATTAATATTCTGCTCTCTTTGTTTTCTCTTCTTATTCAGGTTTCTATTCTATTGTAATTGTTTCTTTGTCCGTCTCGCTCTCCACTCATCCTGTATTCCTTGCATCTTAATTGTTGAGAACAGAGTCCGTTGGTTTTCCAAGTGCTTTCAACCAAGAGTAGAAATTGCTCGGTGTGAAAATAGCTTTTCTCGAACAACCAAGCTTGAGGCGTGCCAGTACCTATGGGTCAGGTACAACCTTGATCTTCGATACTTGTTCGCCTTCTGACTTCTCTTCAAACGATTGTCGTACAGGTGTTGGTTAGGCCTGCATTTAGGTTCTATAGACCTAGCTGAAGAACAACTAGGATTTTTCTCGTCCTCTCGCTAAGCAGAAGTTTCTTACTCGGACAGATGTGGTTGAGCAGAGCTATAAACAAGGATTGCATGTCATTCGCCAAAGAGTTCCTTAACAAACCGGGGATATTTGCTAAGGTTATTCACCCTAACAATGTTTTTGCGGATATTCGCCAACAAATCAGTCTTTATGAAGTGGTGGTGGATTGTTCGCTCACAGATGAGGTTTGGTGAGTAGAAGTGGGTACTGCCTACGGATATGGCTTTGGTGAGGTAGAAGCGGGAACTGCTGACGGATCGGGCTTTAGTGAACAAAAAGACTCAAGGAATCTTTTTGGTAGAAGTGCTCTGAGGGAGGCTTGTTTTGCAGTGTGCAAAAGTTGTTTGTTGATTGATTGGAGATGTCTGAATCATACACCTGATAGGAGCATTTTATGCCACATTCTTAATATGTTTTTACCCTCATTTATGTTTTGTTTATCCATTATTAGTATAGTTTTAGTAGTTATTTAGCATAAGGGATTATTTATAGAACATTGGCTAAAACATGTGTAAAATAGATAAATTATGTGCAATATTGTTAAAAGCTGACTTATGAAGTTATCGTGTTATTTCTTATGATTCTGTAAATTTATACATTGTTATTACTTGATTAATTTTCTTTAATATTTAGGTGACATGTATATGGACTTAAGGAAACAAGAATCATGAGGATCGAACATATGGAATGTAGCAAAAGAAGCATGGAAAGACAAGAGGCCGAGAGCATGAATTCAGAACAAAAATAGAGGATTTCCAGAAACCATAACTCAACTTCAAAACTTTTCCTAGGACGTTCCAGGAGGAACCAGGAAACGTACGATATATGGATGGAAAGCTGTGGATGTCTAGTTTCTAAATCTTTTAAAATCGCAGCAATCTAATGTTTGAGGAAGGAGTTATGATGGAAACAGTGGCTGGAGGTTAGTCTACTGGAAACAGGACAGATTTTGCTGAAGTTGTCTACCAAGTTCATGAGTGTGTTTCTTCACCAAAATCATTCCCAAGCATGCTAAATGATTGATGAAGACCTTAATGAAGACATGAGAAGTTGATTAGAAGAAGAAGAATCGAAGAAATCACCAAGGAGAAGCCGAAAACAACAACTAGGAAAGTTATCCGGGTCAAAACAGGATAACTTGTTATACCGAGACTATGGAGGGGATTCGGCTGTCCTATGGAGCCCAAAACGTGTAAGGGAGTCCTTCATTGATCACTTAACATGTAGGGGAGTCCAAGAAATCAGAAAAGAAGTCTATGAATCATTATCCAAGTCAGCAAATTCAAGAGTCAAAGTTGTGTGTAACAAGGAAAAGCAAGAAGCCCAATCCGACAAGGACAAGGAGTGGCTGCCGAACCTCTTAGGGTTTCTTTAGGAGTTTTCCTCTATAAATACACATGTAATATAATTGAAAAGGGGTCATCAATTTTGTGAAAGCCTTAGCTAGCCAACTCTACCAAAATCCCTCAAACACAGCCGAGACACAAAATCTGCCGCCAACCTTTCCTTGTCCCCGATCACCATCCTTGCCTTAGCCGAACCTTTTAGGTAGGATTTGGTATGGATTCCTCTATGTCTTTGTGTAATTCTACTGTGTGTAATTCAATGTTATATATATATATTGGTATTTCGATTTCTGGTTTTATGTTATGAACATGTTTGTTTGTTTTTCTTTGTGATCTGCTTATGAATGTGGTTGTTAGCATAACATTTAGGATGCATGCTAGGTTTTGGATTTAGAATAGGTTGTGTATGTTTATGTTATTACTATTTTCTAATTGATTAATCACATACCTGAACACGTAATCCTAAGGGTAGTCTTGTGCACGGATGTTCCTAAGGACGGATGTTCCTAAGGGGGAGTTTAATATGCCGTAGTGTTCTAAGGTTAAGTTCGCCGATTGGGTTCTTGATTTTTAGGCATTGCTAAGGGTTGATAGGGTAAAGTGATTTACATGCTAATAGGATGAGTAACGCCATACCTAGGATCATGTCTCCAATGACTCTCGCTCGTAAGTGTATTTTGTATTAGTGTCAGACGATTGTAGGCACTAAGCAAGATGACATATATAAATTTAGGATCAGGCGATTGTAGGTCCTAAGTTTACATGAGAAGTCTAAATAGTTGGAATTAATTAGAATTCACGAAAACATATTTCATTGCATCTTGTTCGTGTGTAAAACTTATGTGTTTTGTATTTGGTGTTAGCTATGTTGGGACAGTTTTGTGAGAGACTGTCTAGTAGTACGAGTTGACTCTGTGGTGTGTACTCGCCCAGTGCGGTGATGGCATTCGATGAATTGTGCCTTAATAGCTGGATGCTCGGTGATCACTATGGTTGAGTCTGGTGAAATTAATTCCCGATGCTTTGATCAGGTGTTCTCTTGGGTGTGCACCAGTGGCACCAAAGGTTATGTAGATGTCCGATCTGGTTAAATGTCCAAATTTGTCGGTTATTACCAGACGATTTGGTAACGGAGACATATATGAAGGAAATATCCTTGTTGAGCGGGTAAGGCTCTGAGATTCTTTTAATGGTAAGTCTATCCCTGATTGTGATGCGGATTAAGTTTATTAGACGCACAGTTATGGTTGAAGTGCAAGTTCTGCACTATGCGTCATTCCAGGCTAAGGTAAGAGATAGGAGGTCAGTGGCACCTCACCTATGAATGGTACGGGTATGTATTACCAGTTGCAAGGTATGCTGTAACCCCACCAAGTGATATATGAGTTAGCGACTCTAATGTTTGGATTGTGAGTAAAAGTCAGGATTTGTGTGTCAGAATAGTTACGTGAGTGGTACGTAGTCTGACCATTTGTCTTCATGTGAGTAAGTGTTGTGGGATCTCGATGTCTGGAGACTTGCATCTCCCTGATTAAAAGGCTATGATTTTGGATTTACGCTAAAATTCATGGCACTCGTGTCCTGGGTGTACAAGTGGTTTGTGTAATGATAGAGTAAGGGAAGACAATTACTCTACAACATGACAGAATAGTTTCTAGAAAGCGTAAATCAGATCAGGGAGCCTGGTTCAAATGAGGTGATGGTTCGTGTAACATAAGTCGTCATGGTTTTCTCGTGGGCATGTTGTCATGGGTTGACCCCACGTTGTACGGTGTTACCAGAAGATTTAAATCCATTAGTGACATCGGACCCTACTCCTCGGATGTGGTAATCATTTCCTGTATAGGGAATGTGTGAGCTGATATTTAAGTTCAACGAAAGAATACGAGTATCTTTGAAGGAATTTTACTCGCGATAAGCGAGGGGTGATTGAATCAGAATGAGTATTAGTAGTATTGTGACGACGTCACTTGTGGTTAGTAAGAATATTTGGTTGTGTTTAGTTGACATTGGAGAGCAATATTATTATTTTAAGTGGTACTATCCCCCACTGTATTGGACTTTGAGTATTGAAATTTCGAGGACGAAATTTTTATAAGGTGGGGAGAATTGTCACACCCCGAATCTTTTGAAGTTAATAAAAGTTACCTTTCACAGAGATTCACGAGTTACCGAGGACTTGTAACTGCGATCGGTAATTCGATATGTTATCGCTCGAGTTAATTTTCGAGTTTTTAAAAGTACTCCAAATACCTGAATTGATGACTCGATCTGCTAGTACGTGTCAACACGAGTCTCCCGGTATTTTCGGATTATTTTTCGGAGCTTCGGTTTATTTTCTGCGGATTTTTGAAGTTTCCAGTAACTTTTAATTATAATCCGGTAAATCAGTTTTACCATTTAACCTTTTCACTTTTTACCTTCTTTGAATCTTGACCGTTGGATCTATCTCAGATCAGATCTCGACCGGTCGTTTCTCTATAAATAGAGAAGAGGTCAGACTTCGGTCAGACCTCTCCTCTTTCTTCCTCCCGAGCTCTCTCGGTCTCCACTGTGCTCGCCCGGCGCCGGTGATTCCGGCCACCCCAGGGCGGCGGACCAGCTCCATTCTTCTCCTCTCTTCCTCCTCTACTCCTCCATACCCTCAGCTCACCGAGGCGGCTACCGTGCAGGGAGATCGAAGGAAACTGTCTCGACGGTCAACGGTTGATTTCCGGCGTTCCAGGCGGCGCTAAGGCGCGTGACCGGTGTGGTTAGTCTTCTCTCCTCTTCCTCTTCCTTTTCCTTGCTTCTGATCATCGATTTGAGTCCTTAATCAAATGTCCCCTCTTCTCACTTTTTCTGGGATCTCTGCCCCTCCCTCCGACGGTGGTTTCTGGCGTGTCTCTCGAGCCCAGTGACTTCTTTTGGAAGTCTTGGGTACTGTAGTGGGGTTTGGAGGGAGCTTGAAGGCTGCTGGTACTGGTTTTGGAACAAAGCCAGACTTACTGGATTTCTGTTCGTGGATGGAGGAAGAGGCAAGGCTGTAGGCAGAGGTTTTGGAGCAGAGTTGGGAGTTTTGGTGAAGATCAGAGGTGAGGCAGTTTCCAGTTTTGGTTTGGAGCTACTGTGAATCTGTTTGAAATATGTTACTGTGTTGATGCTGATGGTGTTGTTGTTTGTTGTTTGACTGCATGTTGTCGTAACTTGGAGGCGAAGAAACGAGGGAAACTATGGTGAATTTCCGGCAAGTTGACCGGAATCCGGCAGAGGATTCCGGCAAGTTGTCGGAATCCGGTAACGATTCCGGAGATGTAGTTAAACCGGCTGAAATGTCGAGAGGTAGTCTTCGACTCCTGTTTAAAGTTCATCGTTTCCGTTTAATTGAGTTAAAGAGTCGTAGTCGGAAATTACGTAAGGAAACGTATAAAAACGAAAACTAACCATTTTGGGAAATCTTCTAAGTTTGGAAACCTGCTAAATTGGGAAACTTTCCATTTTGGGAAAGTTTCCATTAAGGGAAAGTTTCCACTTTGGGAAAGTTGCATTTTTCAGAAAAATGGTTAAAGGATTGAAGTTCAATGAATGTGACCCTTTTTGGTTAAATGGGTAAAGTGTTAAATTGTTATCGGAAATTGATAACTGGACTTTATGGGAAAATGCTAAATCGGTAAATCGACTCGAGATTAATTATATTGATTAATACGTGACACCCTAACGTTAAGTTAAAGTAATAAAGGAAAGTTCGGAAGCTGAGTCGGACTTCCGGTAAATTGAGTTAAGAGTCGATAACCGGGAAAGAAAGTTAAAAAGGTTAAAGTGCCATAAAAAGGAACTTGGTCAACACATGGTCAAATAGGAATTCCTGGTCAAACTAGGAAAAGACCAAGTCAACTGTGAACGACTAATATGTTGATTTGTTGTACAGTCTCTGGTCGGATGTGAGACGGGCTCGACTACGCGGGTAGTTCGAGAGTTTCGCTCGAGGAGCTTTCCGAGCGGGAAGGTCGCAATAGTACTGTGAGTGGACAGATTATTTTTAAATGAATGCATGCCCTAATTATTGATATGATTGCATGGTTTTTATGATTGTTTCGAGAATGATATGTTCCTCGGGTGCTTGGATATTTTATTTGGATTTATGCTTATATGTCGAGGAATAGTTTTACTTATTTGTTTGGGAAGAGTATTTGAGTAAAGTATTGTTGTGAATTACCTTTATGGGTTGTCCAATGATTATGCTAGCTAAAGTAGCGTGAGGGCGCTACTAGAGCTCTTAGCTCCGACCCTAGCCTGAGAGGTCAGGCAAATTACGTAGTGCACTATGAGGGTTGTCCATCACCATATTACCTAGAGCTCTTAGCTCCGACCCTGGTCTGAGAGGACAGACACGCCTGAGAGGACAGACACGCCTGAGATGTCAGGTTACTATGAGGGTTGTCCATCACCATATTACCTAGAGCTCTTAGCTCTGACCCTGGTCTGAGAGGACAGACACGCCTGAGATGTCAGGTGGATACTATGAGGGTTGTCCATCACCATATTACCTAGAGCTCTTAGCTCCGACCCTGGTCTGAGAGGACAGACACGCCTGAGATGTCAGGTGGATACTATGAGGGTTGTCCATCACCATTTTACCTAGAGCTCTTAGCTCCGACCCTGGTCTGAGAGGACAGACACGCCTGAGATGTCAGGTGGATATTATAAGGGTTGTCCATCACCATTTTATATAGCTAGCATAGCGTGAGGGCGCAACTAGAGCTCTTAGCTCCGACCCTAGTCTGAGAGGTCAGACTTATTGTGTTTGTGAATATTTCTCTTCCCATATTCCTTACTGGTTTATCTTACCATGCATTTGTGGAAATTTAGTAATTGTGGCGTGCATAAATGTTATTTAAATCATTAAATTTTTGGGAGAGCATTAAAGGAAATAGAGTTTTTATATTTGATTTTCGTCCACTCACTCTAACAGTTTTTAAATGTTTCTCCCCTGGGCCTTTCGTTTTTAAATGCCCAGTGATGCAGGGTTCTTGAGAGGAGGTCGAGCGCGTGCGAGAGTCGAGGCATAGTCGATCATTCCGTTGCTGCTTGAAATTCTTTGGGGTAATCATCTTTGTAGACTGCTCTGACTAACCCGGTTTAGTTAGTTTTGTAGGAAGGGTTGGCCATTTCAAGGGGGGTTTCGGTAAGAAGTTCCCTTGAGGTGGTCCCCGCAGGAGTTACTTCGGGTTAAAGGGGTTTAACCCGGGGTTGGTCCTGTCACAAGGTATATCAAATCTTATTCTAAAGATCATGAAAAAAATCCCCAAGCAACTGGAAATCCTTGACGAACATGACCTTAATCGAGAAGGAAAAATATTTATAATAACGTAGACTGCAAGAATCGGTCCAATGGGCTCTATGGCAAGGCATTCGCTGAAAGATATTATTTTGGCTCAAACAGAAATTCCAAGTTCATATGCGTGTTGATTACGAGTCCAGTCTGGGTAATAAATTCTCTGTCAATCGTCGTACTATTGGGTTTTGTTCTTTTTCTTTCAATCTTCATAATATTAGATTTGAGTTTGCATGTATCTATTTTGTTGTTGTTGATTTTTCTTTAATTCATGACCTTTTTCCCAATCTGATGATTCTACGCATTTATGATAGATGTGATTTTTTTTAAGTTAAGGTTTTGAGTACAGAAGGGTCTAGATAGAGGTACCGCAAGGAAGAAAAAAAATTGGGATTGCGTATCAACCCTGAACTTGCCTATCTAGCTTCATACGAAATTGGATTATCAAATTGAACTGTATCTTAAAAAGGCATCTCCCCTCTAATATTTTCCTATAACTCTTCAATAATTTAGTTACTGTGCAATGTTCATTAATATCAGCCTCACTTATGAGTTCTGTTTTTAGCTATTGTTCCTCCTTTTGGTGTTCTGCCTAAGTTAGTTACAATCATTTTGGTGTTCTGCACTTTACTATGTCAGATTAATTTTACTTCTGTGTTATAACCTATTGTTAATTTCATCATGTGTAGTTAAGCTAAAAAAATGAACTAAAAACAGTTAAAGAAAGCACTTAAATAGAATTGATAAATTTGCATCTTGATGTATTCAGGAGAATCGAGTACGTATAATCAAGTAGGTACCACCTTACAATATATTTCCTTGCATCTTCTAGATTCCGATTGCAAGTAGAGTGAATATCAAGAACTGTTAGTTGTTGTATTCTGTAACTAGTTTGGATTCTGCCTTTCAAGTATATGACTATTGCATTTCCTTTTGGAAAGTGGAATTGAAGGTCAGCAAAGTTTTCATGAATATTGACTTTTCATATTTGATGTCTAAATGCATGTAGTCGATGTTTTAAGGGTGTTGATCTCTCTTAATTGGTACAAATTAATCTGCGTCATATGACAATCCTATATTATTCTGTTATTTTGAGGCATACATGGTGGAAGCTCATGTGAAGGTCCTTTAAAAGGGGACAATGAAATGTTGAACAATAAAACTAGAAATTTTCTTTACAAAAGAAACCTCCTTGCCAGATACCTTCCTCAAAACAACCTCATGAGTAGGCTTAGGTATGACTTTCGAAGAAGCCAGTTCTGAATTCTCTTTGGTCTTAGAAACCACGTTTGATTTCCATTTGTATCTTTTAGTTGGTACCTCCTTCACAGATACCACGTAGTCTTAATTCTCTTTGCCTTCGATGTTTCTAGTATCTCCTTAGTTCTAGAGGTCGAGGCAATGTCTTCAGTCTTCATCCGTGTGAACACATACCTACGCCCGTCAAATCATGTTTCTGGTGAAACCCTAGAAAAACACTTAGACACTGGTTGCCTGACTCATGATTCCTTTTGCAGTGCAGTTAGCTGTTCCAACTTCCTTTTCAGCTATTTTGGGGTTTGTTTTAATTGTTCAGGCCTAACGTCACCCCTTTCTAGAGACTCCAGCAGTCTTTTGGTCCTACCATACCTCTTTTGTACATTCCTGGACTGAGTAGGAGTCGCCTCAACAGACCTGCCCTTCTCTTTCATAAACCATGTATTCTCCTTAATCACAACCCGAAAACGTCGGTGGTATGTATGGTTTTTGTTGAACCTCCTTCGCGGGTTCTTTTCCTTTCGGTGAGTATGAAATGCGGTGGAACTAGGAAAGGTTTTCCATGACGACTCGAAAGTGTTACGAGTCTAAGTGTGGTAATATTTGTTACTGAGATTGGTAAGGTATGTTGCTAAGTTGAGCCACACACCAATAGTGATCGTTGTGTGTTAAAGTCACGTTCGGATTAATTTATGATCAGAGGGGATGTTAACGTGTGGCAATGGGTCTTGTAACCTAGGATCTGAAGTGGTAATTTTACTTCCGGTGCACGCAGTTATTTTTCCTCTTCAATTAGAATGTTAAGTGGTTGTGCATCGTGAATCTTACCAAATAGAGGATATGGTGGATGGTAAACTTGCAGAGCATGGGGGACAGTTTTGTTAGAACTGTCTAGTTGTACGAGTTGACTCTGTGATGTTTACGCGCCCAGTGCGATGATGGCATTTGTTAATTTGTGCCTTGATAACTGGATGCTCGGTGATCAGTATGGTTAAGTTCGGTGTGAAATTAATTCCCGATGCTTTGATCAGGGGTTCCTTTGGGTGTGCACCAGTGGCACCAAATTTTATGTAGATGTCCGATCTGGTTAAATGTCCAAATTTATCGGTTATTACCAGACGATTTGGTGATGGAGGCATCTGGGAATGAAATATCCTTATTGAGCGGGTAAGGCTCTGGGATTCTTTTAATGGTAAGTGTAACATCTCGTACCTAAAATTTACCTTTTCACAGAGGCTTACGAGTTACCGAGGACTTTTAATTGCGATCGGTAATTCGATAAGATATCGCTCGAGTTAATTTTCGAGTTTTTAAAAGTACTCCAAATACCTGAATTGATGACTAGTTGTTGTAGTACGTGTCGACACGAGTCTCCCGGTATTTTCGGAATATTTTTCGGAGCTTCCGGCTAATTTATGTGAATTTCTAAAGTTTATGGTAACTTTTAATTAATCATCCGGTAAAAAGGAGAATTACCATTTAACCTTTTCACTTTTTACCTTCTTTAAATCTGGACCGTCAGATCCTTTGGAGAATTGATCTGGACCGTCCATTCAAGTATAAAAAGGAGGTAGTTGAGTTGACTTTGGTTAGAACTCAAACTCGGGTCAAACCCGAGTCTCTCATCTCCTTCGACCTCCCTCGTCTGCTCCCCTTGTCGGAGCTGCGTCCGGCCAACCCACGCCGGCGCACTACCTTCAAAAGACTCCCCTCACTCTCCTCTTCAAAACCCCTCAACCAATTTCCGCCAGCGTCCACCGTGGAGGGAGATCCGCCGAGTTAGGGCGCGCCGGTCAACGACCGAAATCCGGCAATCCAGGCGGAGCCAAGGCGCGTGACCGGTATGGTTGTGTTCCTCTCTTCTTCCTTTCCCTGTCCTTGGATGATTGATTTGAGCCCTGTTGCAAACTCTCACTTCCACTGTGTTTTTCTGGGTTTCGGCAGCGAGTCGCCGGCGGCCAGTTCTCGGGTTCAGGCGAGTTCCCTGAGCTCTAGGAGGCTTGGTTCGTCACCCCTAGCAGCTGGGTAAGTTCAGTTTCCTCCTACCTCGATTTCTGAGATTTCTGGTGTTTCGGCAGTTAGGAGTTCTCTGAGTTTTGGTGTTCTGGTTTTGTGTTGTTGTGGTGATTAATCATGTTGTTGTTGTGTGTTTGTTACATGTTGTCGTAACTTGGTGAATCGGAGGAAACGGGGAGGTTATGGCGAAATTCCGGCAAGTTACCGGAATCCGGCGAAGATTCCGGTGATGCCGTAAACCAGCAGAATGCCGAAGTGGTAGGAATCGAATTCCTGTTAAGCTTTTAGTCGGAAAGTATTGATAATTTCTAAGTTGAGTAATTAAGGAGAAATTGGACGTAATTAGGAAGTTTCCATTTTGGGAAACTTTCCCTTTTTGGAAGGTTATTATTTTAGGAAGATGGACTGATAAAAGTAAAAAGGGAAGGTTAATCTTAGTAACCGGTTAAGTTAAGACAATCGGATCTTTAAGTAAGATTTTAGGCAACTCAGGAATCTTGGTCCGAAACCGAGTTAGGCGCTGTAAATAGTTCGGATAATTTCTTACCGGATATATCGACTCTTAACCCGTAAATTGGTAAAGTGATGGATTGGGTGTCTATAGTAATTCCACAAAATTATTATGTGATAACCTATCGATAATAAAATAGTAAGGAAAGTCGGAAACCAAACTTCGAGTCGATATTCGGAATTAAGCGTTCTGTTAAAAAGAAAGGAACTTGGTTAACACGTGGTCAAATAGGATTTCCTGGTCAAACTAGGAAAAGACCAAGTCAACTATGGAATGACTAATATAATGGTTTGTTTGTACAGTCTCTGATTGAATGTGAGACGGGCTCGACTACGCGGTTAGTTCGAGGGTTTCGCTCGAGGAGCTTTCCGAGCAGGAAGAAGGTCGCGATGAGTACTGTGAGTGGACCTTTGTTTTAAATTAAATTGCATGCCATATACTTTAATTGATTTCTCCTGCATATATGATTTCCTCTATTTATATGTTTTACGGTGATTTGGGAAAATGAGATTTAAGGATTTTAAAGGCAAACAAGCCGGGAAAGAGGTTCATACCTTTCCCGTGATTTTAAAGGATTTTCCCGAATTATGGTTTTAATGATTATCACCGTTTTGGGATTATGGAGGGGGATGATTTTAAAAGGAGAAACTTGGCTCACAGATTTAAAGGGGTTTTCGATTTATTATTCCCACGAGGTTTTACGAGGTTTTACAGGTTTTAAAGGGATTTTTAAAAGGATATAAGGATTGTATGCTAGCATGGACCCTCTCCGGTGGTAGCTGGTCATTTGACCTTCCCGGATAGAGCAGGTCGGGGACCCTCTTCGGTGGTAGCTGGTCACTAGACCTTCCCGAATAGAGTAGGTCAGGGACCCTCTCTGGTGGTAGCTGGTCACTAGACCTTTCCAGATAGAGCAGGTCAGGGACCCTCTCCGGTGGTAGCTGGTCATTTGACCTTCCCGGATAGAGCAGGTCGGTTTTCTCGTGGATGAGGTTAACACCCCACATAATTGTTTGTATTTGAGCCAAGAGATTTATTGAATGATTTAATCATTTCATGTACCCTTTTAGAGTGAGGTCTGATACTGTTAGTCTTGGGTTTGGACCTGTGTCTTGTATTGTTTAAAATTTATTGAAGGTGATTTTTGATGTTTTAAGTTTGGTCAGGTATTATTATATGTTTTTTTTAATTTTGAGGACAAATCTTTCTATGACAAATACCTTTAAGGGAAAATTATACAAACAGTACACCAACTTTGCTCCACTCATAATTAAGGTGTCTGAACTTTGTTAAATAACACATTAGTACATGAATTAACAAGTTAAACATAATTTTCATACATGTCGTTATAACACTGTTATAAGTAACTGTTTTTTTTCTGAGATCTTTTTTTTTCATTTTTTCTTTCTTTTAAAGAGGATCAAATGATTTCACTTATACCCCTATGGTGAATTGAATCAATGACTTAGTCAATAGCTAGTTGATGCGTTCGAGATCTCTCTCTTACCAATTATCTAATTAACATCTTTTGCTCTCTTACCAGTAAACATCTATCCAAAATTTTTTCTCCCTCATATACTAGTAAGTAGCAACCATAAAATGGAGATTAAATTGTAATCAAAATAATGTTTCTTCCAGGTGTCAAATCGGTTAACCTTTTTGATCGTAATATCTTAATTGGAAAAAAGATAATCTTTAAAAGAAAGAAAATAAATGTGTGGAGTTGACACATACCTAGAAGAAAAAAAATCATCTTTAAAAAAAGAAAAAAAATCTCAGAAAAAAATATTAATTTTTAACAGTGTTATAACGATATATACGAAAATTAAGTCTAACTTGGTAGTTTATATATTAATATATTATTTAACACTTAAATTAATATTATATTATAGTAGACACTTATATTATAGACACTGGTGTGTGTAATACATCAAAATATAAGATATTTCGTTTTTTTAAAAGAGCTTGGTTTAGCACAAACTAGATGATTTAAAATTGGATCCAGTACTCCACGAGAAAAGGAGCACAGAGGAGAAGACGACACCGACCTCCAACCGACCTCGACTCGCTCTCCACTAATCGATCATTCTTTGTTTCTAATAGAGAAGTAAGCCAGTGGTTTTCACGCTCAAGCCCACTGGATAAGCGTCATCACCCATTGATTAGGTTTTCGTCGGAGTCGATCGGGTAAGGTTTTCTAATCTGTATCAATTGACAAATCTGTCTAGAATTTGATAATGATATTTTGTCTTAATTTCCAATTTAATTGGGTTTTCTGGGTCTGATTATGAGATAAATGTCTTCAATTGAATGATGGTTGGTCGTACTCGACTGGGATGGATAGGCTTCTAGGTTTTAATTGAGATAAATGTTTTTTTTTAATTTTTTTATTGGGACAAAACTATTAGGGAATGATGTTCTAGAGTTGATATAGGGAATTTGGGGGAAGGGAAATTGGGTGTTACTTTGAAATTGTACAGTTACTGAATTCAGAACTAGATATTTATCTTAGGTTATTTAACAAGATATAGGTTTCAAGCTTATGGTTTTGAATGGAAATACCTGAAACCAGAAGTACATTTATTATCCTTTTTTTACATCACATTTATTTGTGGAGGGTTGAAATTCAACAATTGCTTGCAAATAAGTTCAGGGGGAATTGGCAAGCTCTTTTCAATCTGTATTATGTAGTTTTCAAATCGGTATTAATTGGTTTATGCAATCATGTAATATAGTCTTTTAAAAAGAAAGTTGCGTGCAGCATGGGGTATAGTTTTCTGTCTTGAATTCCTAGGTTGGCTTCTTTAGACTCTTTTGCTATAATCTAAATGCCCTTTGTTTCTGCCATTTTTTATATCACTATACATTTATTGATTATTTTTAAAGGTTTTATTCAGAAACATTTTACTGTACTACTAGTCATGCTTCAAGACATTTCTTGACTTGTTCTGATTCATATATTTATAGGTGAAGGACTGTAGGTCCAGATGAGCCACATGCAACAAGTCATCCTGGCTGGATGGTATTCTTGAGGAACAGGAGCCAGATTTTGTATATCCTGGAGTAGAACAAATAGGGGTAGATGCATTTCTAAGTTCTGAACTTCCATCTCATCCAAAGTTGTATTGAGGACAACTGAAAAATGGGTTGCGCTATCTAATTTTACCAAATAAGGTTCCTCCAACCAGGTTTGGCCTCTAAACATGATCACATCTTATTGGCTACTTGTCTGGTTATGTTGAAAGATAGTCTTACATTTTTTTCTTTTGTACTCATTCATTTTTCCTTACAAAGAACACTTTTTGGAGGTTTTAGGATTGCACACATGGAAGTGCATGTAGGATCAATCGACGAGGAAGAGGATGATCAAGGGATTGCACATATGATTAGATTTGTTACTTTCCTTGGAAGTAAGAAAAGAGAGAAACATCGTGGGACAGGGATCGACCAATGCTTACACTGTTTTCCATCATACAGTGTTTCATATTCATTCACCAATTAGTACAAAGGTTTCCCCCTTTACATTATGCTACCAGTCAGCAAATGTTTTTCTATCTTTTATTTAATTTTCGTATTTTGTGATTTTTTTCTAAGCCAACTCCCAAGTGAGCTAGTAGATGCAGTATTCAGTTATTCTGGTAATGATGTCAAACATAATTCTTTAATTTATCTATATGATCAAATTTATAAATATCTCTTGGCAGAAATTCGAAACATTATGTCCTTGAACAAAATAGAGATAAATAATACAAAGTGATGTACATTTTGGTAGGAACGAAGAAATTGTAAAACCAACTAAGATGATTGGTGAAAGTTATAGATGGAGTGATGATGTAGAAGCTGAAATTGTATAGGGAGGCTTGGGTTAGCTGGGTGTTGGTAACAGGTTGTTGTTTTCCCTTCTCTCAAGTCAATTTTCTTGGCAATGGGATAAGGGCTAAAGCTCTTTAGGGTTGTAGTGCTATGGGTGTTCTTTGAGCAGAAAAGGTATTGAATGATCCTTGATTACTATAATGGAGTGGAGGTCGAAGTCAGATTCTTGTCTGCCTTGTAGTTTTCATTTCTTTATGTTTAGTTTCCTGTAGCTCGCTTAGAACTTCTTGTCCACGACTTTTGGTTCTATTTTCTGGCTAGCTCTTGCAATTAGTTTTTCGTTCTTTTTTACGTTTTAGAATGAGTATATGTGTATATATATAACAAAAAAGTGACAAAAAAGCAACAAAGTTGATCACAACCTAGTGTCATGTGTACATATTAACAACAATATGTTGCTTTGCAGGACTCTGATGAAGATCTCCTTCCAGATGTGCTGGATGCCTTGAATGAGGTATTTAGGGATCAATTGTCCTTTATGAGCTTGCACTACATGCCTAGAGGTTTGTAGTTGTCAGGTCTCATTTGCTTCTGCTTCATTCATGCTACAAATTGCTTTTCACCCGAAATTCCTTTCTTCTCGTGTTGAGAAGGAAAGGCGGGCTATACTTTCAAAATTACAGATGATGAATACGGCAGATTATCATGTTGACTGCCAGGTTCGGACTAGCGATGTTAATTATATTTTAACTTGTTATTGAATTTGTATTGCTAACCATTGTCTGAACTTCTGCACGGTTTCATCTGGAGCACAGTTATTACAACATCTACACCCTGAAAACAAGCTGAGCAAAAGGTTCCCGATTGGATTAGAGGAGCAAACTAAGAAGTAGGATGTAGATAAGTGCGGAAATTTCATGAGCGTTGGTACCTCCCTGCAAATGCAACCTTATACATTGTTGGGGATATTGAAACATCTAAAAAACAGTTTACCAAATTGAGGCATGAAAGAATTCATTCTTTATCATGTACAATATTTATTGATTAACTTCTAGATTCATGGACAGACTAATCTTCACCGCAGACTGTCTCGACAAGCTGGCCTAGAAAATGGTCAGCACCTACTCCTAGTGCATGTGGTGCAATGACTAGTTTCCTTGTCCCTAAGCTTTCAGTTGGCTTGACTGGAAATTTATCTACTGAAAGATCATCTAATTCGAATGAGCAAACAAAACTCCTTAAAAAGGAAAAACACAGTATTCGTCCTCTTGTAGAACATAATTGGTCACTGCCTAGCTGTAGTATTGATTTGAAGCCTCCACAGTTTTAAGCATGAATTGATTCAGAATTTCTCATTTAATATGTTTTACATGGTACCCACAACTATAGAGTTTCTCCAATTATGTACTAACTTGTGTACTGTTTGATTTATGAGCAATTGCGGTCATTGATTTTTACAAGTATTGTTAATGGTATCTTCGAAGCATGTGTTGAGGAGCAATTGCAGATTCCTGTGAACAAGGTTCAAACTTATGGTGACTTGCGAAATGTTCTAATGAAGAGAATTTTCTTTCTGCTTTGCATTTTTGAATCAATACAAGATACAAGGTCAATTTTAGTTGTAGTCACCAAATTATTTCCAGTTTCTAGCTGATCTCCTGTTATGGAAATATCCGAGTATCTTGTTAATGTACCTTGCTGTCGTTTCTGAGTTGGCTCATTTTAAATTTTTGCAGGGTGAAATCCACCATTTACTTCAATTAAATTGGATCATAGCGACTCTGGAAGGGAGATGCACAGTCACTACTCTTAATGTAACTGCTGAACCCAAGAATTGGCTAACTGCAATAAGAGATATTGTTCATGAGGTTTTGATTTATGTCTCACTACTGAATTTGGATAACTTGTTTATGGGATGAGTGTATTCTGTTTGCTATCAATTCTGAAAAGTTATGTACTGCTGTTTAGTTGGGACCCTTGACAATAGTTGTACCTTTATGTTTTCTCAGAAATGATAAGAAAAGGAAGTTGACCTTGGAAGAATAACTGTCCACCTCTTATTCTTTTTATTTTATATTTTATTTCTCATTTCACAGCAATGGACCAATAAATAATTTTGATTCCATTTTTTTTGTCATGAAACTTTTGATGCCAGTCGAACCCACGAGCAAGCAGATGTTACTTCTAAGCACCATCCACTATGCTACGAGGGGCAGCAGCATAATTTTTGATTCCGTTTTTCTTGTTTTGTTATAAAGCTGAGCATAATGATTGACTTGGGTGTCTTGGTCTACAAGCTATAAGCCTTCTTCTTTCCTTTTATTTTTATTTATTAACTTTTCCCTTTCATGGGGAAAACATACCTTGACAGTTTAGTTAGTTCTGTTGAAATTGCAGCTTCAAGTTGTTGCATTTATCCATTCATGCTTGGGAAAAGCAAAGTTTGCTGCTCACTCATTTTATCCATATATATATATATATGTTCCCTATGTTAATATGTTTTCTGTATATATATATGTATTGTTCCCTATGTTAATATGTTTTCTGTGGATTATTGTGTTAACTGGTCACTAAAACATAACGGCAAAGTTCTTAAATTGTGCAGGTTAGAAGGCTCAAAGAGTTTGGTGTTACTAAGGGTGAATTGACTTGTTTTTCCGAGGACTACAAGGTATCTCCTGCTTATGTTTGTCAGACTCGGACATGTACTTGTTTTTAGTTTATCTTCTATTAAATAAATTCAGTGCCCATCACTGTGTAAGAAGATTGAAATATTAAGGATGAACGAACTTGATAATGTCATGTCAGACATTAATATGAGCTATATAAGCATACCGTGTCTGAGATTGAGCGTCATTTTGAAACTTCAGATATCATGCCATGGCTATATTTTTTTTTTCTTATATTTGTGATAAATTACTCACTGTTATTGATACAAATTTACACATGAGAATAGTTACTGTAGTTACATTAAATTCATGTCTTCATTATATGCTTCAATCACAGATTTCAAAAGTGAGGCTTGGAGTGGTGTGATGAGGCTTATAGTTGGTGGTGGACGGGCTCCTGAAAGTTCTGAATCAGAAGGTTCTATTGTTGTGGGTATACGAACTCTTAGCAAGGGAGGTCGAGTTTGCAACTTTTCAATGGAGCAGGTATGCGGTTTACTTGTATTTTATTTGGGAATGAATTTGTCCAATATTGTTCAATGTAGGAGCAGATTATTTCCTATTCAAAAATGCATTATATTGTATCTTGAGATTGGTTCTTGTTATTGAGTTAGCTATCACAAAGTGTCATCATGTGAAATATATTTCACACATCTCCCAAGTAATTGCTAAATAGCAAAGTGCTGGCCTGTTTATTGTGAACCATTTTACAATGTTTTCCATGCTGCCTCAGTTGGTCTCATTGTCTTGTTGTGTTGTGTTGATGAATTTCTTTCTTCTGATAAACAAACTTGTGTTTCTTATAGGGAAAAAAGTAACCACCTTGAAAAAACTTAAATTCTGTATAATATAGTTTGCCAGGGGAAGTGTGCTTATGATAATCATCAAGGCCAACTTTACAGTAGTTGCAAGATGCTTACATGTCATGGTATTATGAGCAGTATACTCAGATCATTATATATGGTATTGCATAATCATTTTTTGATAATTGTACAGGGGCTTACTCATTTTTGCTGAGATCGTCTCATGTATATGCATCATTGTTCTCAGGTTGAACTATTTGTGTGAACCACTTGATTAATTGCTCATTGGAGTACACAGAGGAATTTATTTCTATGGAATTCCGCTTCACTTTTAAGAGATAACAGGACGCATGCCGCTTTCCAATTGCTTCACACGGTACTTGAGGTAATCTCATTGTGACTCAAAATCTTTCTGCTGAATTTTGGATGTTGGGGACATTTCTTGTTCGTGTTCTCTAAAAAATGCTGGATTATCATAGATGCATATAGAATGAGGGTCGGTAGGAGTGTTGAGAGTTTAAGAAAGCATATAGAATGAGGGAGGTTAGGGGAGAGGAAACAACACCAAGCCTTTAATAAGATAAATCTGAATTCATTCCAATATGCTCTTAAGATTGCATTACATTAGAAAGCAAGCTTTATGCTTCAAATAAAACACTTAAAACTCCTAGAATACCATAAGACTAATATAACTCATAAATAAGAACTCTTGAATACTTAAGACTTAAATAGACATAAAAACACTCAAGCCTCTTAATTTATTTCCCATTACCGCTTCGTGTGGCGTCCCAGTTATTTCCCTTACCTCTTTGTGTGGTGTTTGGGTTATTACACACGATTTCGTGCGGGCCCTGATTATATTTCTTACCGTTTTGTATGGTGTCCCGGTTATTACCCATGGTTTTATTACATTTATCGCTTCGTGCGGCATCTTGGTTATTACCCACAGCTTTGTGCAGGGGTCCTCGATATTACCCACAGCTTTGTGCAGGGGTCCTGGTTATTACCCACAGTTTTATTTCCCTTACCGTTTCATGTGGTGTCCCGGTTATTTTTCTTACTATTTTGTGCGGTGTCCCAGTTATTACAGGGTTTTAATTCCCTTACCGCTTCGTGCGACGTCCTAGTTATTACACTTATTGTCTCGTGCAACATCCTGGTTATTACCCACGGCTCGTGTAAGGTCTTGATTATTACCCTTACCGCTTTGTGCGGTGTCTTGGTTGTTACCCCCGGCTTAGTGCGGCCTGACTCGGTTATTACCCTTACCGCTTCGTGCGTCCCAACCCGGTTATTACCCTAAACTGCTCCGCGCATCGTGCGGCGTCCTTGCCTGCTAATGACACATAATCGCCGTGCGGCGTCCTTGCCTGCTAATGACACATAATCGCCAAGTGCGGCGTCCAGACCCGGTAATGACCTTAAACTGCTCCGCGCAGCTTACCGACTCGGAAATGGACGTTATACACTGTGTGGTGTCTTGTCCCGGTTATGTTCCTTTATCGCTCCGTGCGGTGTCCCGGCTTGGTTATTTCCCTTAACTGCTTCGTGCGGTGTCTCGACCTGGTTATTTCCCTTAACCGCTTCGTGCGGTGTCCCGGTTATTACCCATAACTCTGTTTCTCTTACCGCTTTGTGCGGCATCTCAGTTATTACCCACGGTTTCGTGCGGGGTCACTGTTATTAATCTTCCGCTTTGTGCGGCGTCCTCGATATTACCCATAGCTTTATGCAGAGTCCTGGTTATTACCCACAGTTTTATTTTCCTTACCGTTTCACGGTGTCCCGGTTATTTTTCTTACTGCTTTGTGCGGTGTCCCTGTTATTACAGGGTTTTAATTCCCTTACCGCTTCGTGCGGCGTCCTTGTTATTACACTTACTGTCTCGCGCATTATCCCGGTTATTACCCACGGCTCGTGCAAGGTCTTGATTATTACCCTTACCGCTTTGTGCGGTGTCCTGGTTGTTACCCCCGGCTTAGTGCGGCCCGACCCGGTTATTACCCTTACCGCTACGTGCGTCCCTTCCCGGTTATTTCCCATAACCGCTTCGTGCGGCGTCCCTGCCCGGTAATGACTCACAACCGCTTAGTGCGGCGTCTTGACCCGATAATGACCTTAAACTGCTCCGCGCAGCCTCCCGACTCGGAAATGGTCCTTATCCACTCTGTGTGGTGTCCTGTCCCGGTTATGTTCTTTTATCGCTCCGTGCGGTGTCTCGGCCCGGTAATTTCCCTTAACTGCTTCGTGCGGTGTCCCGACATGGTTATTTCCCTTAACCGCTTCGTGCGGTGTCCCGGTTATTACCCACAGCTCTGTTTCTCTTACCGTTTTGTGCGGTGTCTCGGTTATTACCCACGGTTTCAAGCGGGATCACATTTATTACTCTTACCGCTTTGTGTGGCATCCCAGTTATTACCCACGATTTCTTGCGGGGTCACTGTTATTAGTCTTACCGCTTTGTGCGACGTCCCCGATATTACCCATAGCTTTGTGCAGGGTCCTGGTTATTACCCACAGTTTTATTTTCCTTACCGTTTCACGGTGTCCCGGTTATTTTTCTTACTGCTTTGTGCGGTGTCCCTGTTATTACAGGGTTTTAATTCCCCTACCGCTTCGTGCGGCGTCCCGGTTATTACACTTACTGTCTCGCGCAATATCCCGGTTATTACCCACGGCTCGTGCAAGGTCTTGATTATTACATTTACCCCTTTGTGCGGTGTCCTGGTTGTTACCCCCGGCTTAGTGCGGCCCGACCCGGTTATTACCCTTACCGCTACGTGCGTCTCTTCCCGGTTATTTCCCATAATCGCTTCGTGCGGCGTCCCTGCCCGGTAATGACTCAACCGCTTAGTGCGGCCCGGCCCGGTTATTTCCCTTAACTGCTTCGTGCGGTGTCCCGACATGGTTATTTCCCTTAACCGCTTCGTGCGGTGTCCTGGTTATTACCCACAGCTCTGTTTCTCTTACCGCTTTGTGTGGCATCCCAGTTATTACCCACGGTTTCGTGCGGGGTCAGTGTTATTACTCTTACCGCTTTGTGCGGCGCCCCCGATATTACCCGTAGCTTTGTGCAGGGTCCTGGTTATTACCCACAGTTTTATTTTCCTTACCGTTTCACGGTCCCGGTTATTTTTCTTACTGCTTTGTGCGGTGTCCCTGTTATTACAGGGTTTTAATTCCCTTATCGCTTCGTGCGGCGTCCTGGTAATTACGCTTACTGTCTCGCGCAATATCCCGGTTATTACCCACGGCTCGTGCATGGTCTTGATTATTACATTTACCCCTTTGTGCGGTGTCCTAGTTGTTACCCCCGGCTTAGTGCGGCCCGACCCGGTTATTACCCTTACCGCTACGTGCGTCCCTTCCCGGTTATTTCCCATAAACGCTTCGTGCGGCGTCCCAGCCCGGTAATGACTCACATCCGCTTAGTGCGGCGTCTTGACCCGATAATGACCTTAAACTGCTCCGCGCCGCCTCCCGACTCTTAAATGACCCTTATCCACTCTGTGTGGTGTCCTGTCCCGGTTATGTTCTTTTATCGCTCCGTGCGGTGTCCCGGCCTGGATATTTCCCTTAACTGCTTCGTGCGGTGTTCCGACATGGTTATTTCCCTTAACCGCTTCGTGCGGTGTCCCGGTTATTACCCACAGCTCTGTTTATCTTACCGCTTTGTGTGGTGACTCGGTTATTACCCACGGTTTCATGCAGGATCACATTTATTACTCTTACCGCTTTGTGTGGCATCCCAGTTATTACGCACGGTTTCGTGCGGGGTCACTGTTATTACTCTTACCGCTTTGTGCGGCGTCCCCGATATTACCCATAGCTTTGTGCAGGGTCCTGGTTATTACCCACAGTTTTATTTTCCTTACCGTTTCACGGTGTCCCGGTTATTTTTCTTACTGCTTTGTGCGGTGTCCCTGTTATTACAAGGTTTTAATTCCCTTACCGCTTCGTGCGGCATCCTGGTTATTACACTTACTGTCTCGCGCAATATCCCGGTTATTACCCACAGTTTTATTTTCCTTACCGTTTCACGGTGTCCCGGTTATTTTTCTTACTGCTTTGTGCGGTGTCCCTGTTATTACAGGGTTTTAATTCCCCTACCGCTTCGTGCGGCGTCCCGGTTATTACACTTACTGTCTCGCGCAATATCCCGGTTATTACCCACGGCTCGTGCAAGGTCTTGATTATTACATTTACCCCTTTGTGCGGTGTCCTGGTTGTTACCCCCGGCTTAGTGCGGCCCGACCCGGTTATTACCCTTACCGCTACGTGCGTCTCTTCCCGGTTATTTCCCATAATCGCTTCGTGCGGCGTCCCTGCCCGGTAATGACTCAACCGCTTAGTGCGGCCCGGCCCGGTTATTTCCCTTAACTGCTTCGTGCGGTGTCCCGACATGGTTATTTCCCTTAACCGCTTCGTGCGGTGTCCTGGTTATTACCCACAGCTCTGTTTCTCTTACCGCTTTGTGTGGCATCCCAGTTATTACCCACGATTTCGTGCGGGGTCACTGTTATTAGTCTTACCGCTTTGTGCGACGTCCCCGATATTACCCATAGCTTTGTGCAGGGTCCTGGTTATTACCCACAGTTTTATTTTCCTTACCGTTTCACGGTGTCCCGGTTATTTTTCTTACTGCTTTGTGCGGTGTCCCTGTTATTACAGGGTTTTAATTCCCTTACCGCTTCGTGCGGCGTCCTGGTTATTACACTTACTGTCTCGCGCAATATCCCGGTTATTACCCACGGCTCGTGCAAGGTCTTGATTATTACATTTACCGCTTTGTGCGGTGTCCTGGTTGTTACCCCCGGCTTAGTGCGGCCCGACCCGGTTATTACCCTTACCGCTACGTGCGTCCCTTCCCGGTTATTTCCCATAACCGCTTCGTGCGGCGTCCCAGCCCGGTAATGACTCACAACCGCTTAGTGCGGCGTCTTGACCCGATAATGACCATAAACTGCTCCGCGCAGCCTCCCGACTCTTAAATGGCCCTTATCCACTCTGTGTGGTGTCCTCTCCCGGTTATGTTCTTTTATCGCTCCGTGCGGTGTCCCGGCCCGGATATTTCCCTTAACTGCTTCGTGCGGTGTCCCGGTTATTACCCACAGCTCTGTTTATCTTACCGCTTTGTGTGGTGTCTCGGTTATTAACCACGGTTTCATGCAGGATCACATTTATTACTCTTACCGCTTTGTGTGGCATCCCAGTTTTTACGCACGGTTTCGTGCGGGGTCACTGTTATTACTCTTACCGCTTTGTGCGGCGTCCCCGATATTACCCATAGCTTTGTGCAGAGTCCTGGTTATTACCCACAGTTTTATTTTCCTTACCGTTTCACGGTGTCCCGGTTATTTTTCTTACTGCTTTGTGCGGTGTCCCTGTTATTACAAGGTTTTAATTCCCTTACCGCTTCGTGCGGCATCCTGGTTATTACACTTACTGTCTCGCGCAATATCCCGGTTATTACCCACGACTCGTGCAAGGTCTTGATTATTACCCTTACCGCTTTGTGCGGTGTCCTGGTTGTTACACCTGGCTTAGTGCGGCCCGACCCGGTTATTACCGTTACCGCTACGTGCGTCCCGACCCGGTTATTTTCCATAACTGCTTCGTGCGGCGTCCCAGCCCGGTAATGACTCATAACCGCTTAGTGCGGCGTCTTGACCCGATAATGACCTTAAACTGCTCCGCGCAGCCTCCCGACTCGGAAATGACCCTTATCCACTCTGTGTGGTGTCCTGTCCCGGTTATGTTCTTTTATCGCTCCGTGCGGTGTCCCGGCCCGGTTATTTTTCTTAACTGCTTCGTGCGGTGTCCCAACATGGTTATTTCCCTTAACTGCTTCGTGCGGTGTCCTGACATGGTTATTTCCCTTAACCGCTTCGTGCGGTGTCCCGGTTATTACCCACAGCTCTGTTTCTCTTACCGCTTTTTGCGGTGTCTCGGTTATTACTCATACCGCTTTGTGTGGCATCCCAGTTATTACCCACGGTTTTGTGCGGGGTCACTGTTATTACTCTTACCGCTTTGTGCGACGTCCCCGATATTACCCATAGCTTTGTGCAGGGTCCTGGTTATTACCCCCAGTTTTATTTTCGTTACCGTTTTACGGTGTCCCGGTTATTTTTCTTACTGCTTTGTGCAGTGTCTGTTATTACAGGGTTTTAATTCCCTTACCGCTTCTTGCGGCGTCCTGGTTATTACACTTACTGTCTCGCGCAATATCCCGGTTATTACCCACGGCTCGTGCAAGGTCTTGATTATTACCCTTACCGTTTTGTGCGATGTCCTGGTTGTTACCCCCGGCTTAGTGCGGCCCGACCCGGTTATTACCCTTACCGCTACGTGTGTCCCTTCCCGGTTATTTCCCATAACCGCTTCGTGCGGCGTCCCAGCCCGGTAATGACTCACAACCGCTTAGTGCGGCGTCTTGACCCGATAATGACCTTAAACTGCTCCGCGCAGCCTCCCGACTCGAAAATGGTCCAATGATGACCAAAGATCAATCAAAGTAAAGGCAGGCCGACCAAAGATTAATAACGTACCAATGATGACCTCTGGAGAAGTACGACCCTCCTGCTGAGTCATGGCATGCACTCTAGCATGAGTAGTGGTGGGACGTCCTCTGTTTCCTCTGTTATGCTGAGCATTGCCTCTATCTGGACCCAACATGCGAGTACCGCTGCCAGAAGCACCCACTGGAAACTGGCCCATGGTTTGAGTAGGGGTATACGTGGATCTTTGAGTCAGGAAAGGGCACTCTCTCTTAAAGTGGTACTGCTGACCACAATGATAACATCCTCCTGTATGCTGCTGACTCTGCCCTATTTGAAATGACTGACCACCTGAGGCCCCACTCTGGCTACTAGATCCTCCACTAAACTGTCTAGATGGGCGTCCACCAAACCGGTTCCTAAGGCGTCTCCTACCAAACCTCTTGAACATTCCTCGAACTCTGGAGCCAGAACTTGAGTGGCTACTATAACCACTGCCAGCAGATGATCCAGAACCAGAAGTAGATGTTCCCCTCCTAGGAAGCACTCGACTAGGACCACCAAAATCAGGTAGGGGGCCAACTGCTAACTCCTGTGTCTCAATATGCATAGCAAACATCAAGGCCTGCTGGAATGTCTGGTAAGGCACGGCTGTCATCTGACTCGCATACATACCACCAAGTCCCTTGACAAAGTAATAAATCTTCTCCTCATCTGTCTTAACCAAGTCAGGCACATAGAATGCCAACTCCCTGAAGCGCTGCTCAAAGGCTGTCACTATCATATTGTCATCTTTCTTTAAATTCAAGAACTCCAACCTCATTCGATTGATGTGGGCTAGGCTGATGTAACGCTCCCTGAAATGAGCTGTGAACTGACCCCAGGTCATACCCTGAACTCCACCGCCCAAGCCTCTTCCCAAGTCTAACCACCAATGCCCAGCTTCCTTTTCCAAGAACTGAACAGCTATGGTCACTTTCTTGCCCTCAGGACACTCCGCCTACACAAACATTTTCTCCATACTCTCCAGCCAGCTAAGAGCATCTAGCGGCTCATCGACATGGGAGAAAACCCGGGCTCCATTCCTGCGAGCCTTCTCATAAGTGATATCTGAAGCAAAGGTAGTGAGTCGCCTGAAGAAATGTTCCAATGGACCATCAGCTGGTGCTCCCTCATCCCCTCCCAATGGAGGATTGTAAGGATTGGGAGGATTTTCCCTACGGGCTCGACTACGACCAAGATGCATAGTTACATGAGGAAGAAAACATTTAGCACTATGCATAACATCAGCACTAGATTAACTACTACAAATACTCAAGGAATACCTAGTATCTCATGCATAAAATGCTAATGGTCTGCCATGGTCGGACCATCACTCTAGATACTAAATACTCTTAAGTACAGATAGTAGTATGAAAGAATCAGATAACCTAATGCTCTAATACCAACTGTCAGGACCCACCCCGAGTTAAACCCCTTTAACCTGAAGTAAGTCCTGCAGGGACCGCCTCCCAAAAAAGATTCTGCCGAAATTTCGACATAGTCTCCCTTGAAAAGGTGGACAACCCTTAACCTGAAATAAACCCAATTAAACACTTCTAAAAACCAACAACCATCCGAAAACACTTGGAGCCATCATGCTCCCAAAACCAACAACCTCCACAAGATACACATCTAATTAATTTTTAACAAAAGGTACAAAAACAACTCCAAATTTAAAAGCTACAATGGGTTCCAGATCCCTAGGAGTTCACCAACAAATATAGCAACCTGATGTGTATCAGAGCGTCTGAAGAAACTAAAAGCAGAGAAAATTACAAGTAGGTTAACCCGGAACCTACTGATGGTTTGGAAAATGGCGGTAACTATGCCTGGCCTCCACGAAGACTAGTCGGGTCGAGCACTGCAATCTGGACATTTAAAACGAAGGGCCCAGGGGAGAAACATTGAAAAATATTAGTGTGAGTGGACAAAAATCAAATATAAAAATTTTATTTTCTTTAATGTCCTCCCTTGGAGTTTTCAAAGAAAAACCTTATGCACGCAATACATAGACAATTACCAAATAAATCATAAAAAATAACTCTCTTGGCTCAAATCCATAATTAAATGTGGAGTATTAACCTCAACCATGAGAAAACAACCGACCCGCTCTACCACGAGAGGGTCTATTGACCAGCTCATCGAAGAGGGTCCCATGACCCGCTCTACTCGGGAGGGTCCAACCGACTAGCTACCACCGAAGAGGGTCAGACCAACTGTCACACCCCAACTCGAGTAAAGGTATAATCTCGAGTTAAGATGTGAATCGCACTCTAACTACAGACAGTTTAATATCCATAATTAAAATGAGACTGATATCATTACATGACGTAAGAAAAGAAACGATCGCACCTTTATTTATATTACAAACCTTTAAAAAAGGTGCTAAAAGCACACAAGTTTAAAGTGTTTACAAACAAACAACAAACCAAAACAAGAATAGCGTTACTCCTCATAACGTCTATTCTTTATTCAAGCTCTATTTACAAACAAAAGCAAGAAGGTTCTAATTTACATTATAAGATTCCCAAACACTTCAAGAAACACCTGCAATGGGTTTGAATGGGGGTGAGCTACACTCAGTAAAACTAGATAAATAAATATGGCACATGACAATAATTACAACGAAACAAATAGGCATATTAAGAATGCAAGCATGAGATGTTCGACTTAACTCTTCCCACACCTCACATCACCCTCATAAAATTCTTCTCATTTGTTAGTCATCTTGTTATACTCATGGTCTCCAAACCCGAAACCCGATAAGATAATTTCATCGACTCCAGACGTCGAAGGGGCTTACTTTCCCCAAACTTGTGCACGTGTGGGCTAACCTGGATCTTGGATGCCCCATGAGGAAACTCGACTACACAAATGATTTCCTAATAACAATATCCCATATAATCCCAAAACTCATTCCTCTTTCAACTTCTAACACACTACTCACTTTTCCCACAATGTCATGTAATAATAAGCAAGTAGAACATGCTTTCATAAATGAGCATATCATAATCAAATCAATAAGGTTAATCTCCAACAACTTATATATCTAAGTCATATGAACAGTTCAATATCAAGTAACGCCAACAATATCGCACACATCAATGTCAAACAATTTCAACAATAGCCCAACAAATCATGCATAAACACAACATTAAACAAACACCCCATCAAACCCTACCTCGAATTGCGCAGCGCAAACCCGAGCTCTAGCTTCGTTGCCTACTCTTGTGGATCTCCAACAACTTCTTCAGAACCTTACCCAAATGGTAAAGTACAAACAAAGTTAGTAACCTACCTTACAAGTAAAACAAAGCAAGGAACTCTCAATTGTAAAAAGGCACAACTAGATGTCATCAACCTAAGCAATTTACTGTCCTGACCCTGTAACAACCCAAGGAATTGAAATAAACCACAACTCTTAACTTAGCACAACCAATACTAAAAACAGTTTCCTGACCCAGCCCCTTTCACAACGAAATCTGGGTAAAACCATAAAGAATTTAACGTTGTGGTCTTCTGAGGAAATAAACTAAACATCCTAATGAAGATCTCAGAAGTTGAATCACCTGAAAATGATTTTTCTAGAAATAGTTATGAATTTCGAAAGTCTACTGATATGCACCAGAAAAAAAACAGATATAGCTGTGTAACTGATAGATTTTAGTAAGGATTTTCACATACCAAAAGTAAACCAAACCTAATGAAATTTGGTATGCATATAGAGGAATATAGGAAGTTTACAATACCACTTTTGGAATCGAAAAACAAGAACTGAGCTAAAAGTTATGATGTTGCAAAGTTGGTCCGAAACCATGGTTTTCTGCACTTTTCTGGAAAATTTCCATCAACATGAAATTTCGAATTTGAAGACTTTGATTCGATTTATGGAGTAGTATAAGAGATTATAAGGCTTCAAAACAGTTTGACAACATGTCCAGAGTTCTAAGATGATCCTAAACACAACCAACAATGAATCACAAAAATCAAAAATCTGATTTGGACACCCAACCCAAGAACATCTCAAGAACACCATTCTTTTAGAGCTGCAAACACTACGAATCCTAATCAAAACATAATGAAATTCTAACTAACTCTGATATCTAACCAGGTCTGTGAATTTGAAGTCCAAATACTACTGTATAATTAATCATAGGAAACATATAATTGATCAAAAATAAGAATCAAGGATCAAGGTAATAGCAAGTAATCCTCTTCCAATCTCAAGGACTGAATTCGAAAATACCAAAGGGGATGAGAATCCTACCTTACACAGAGACAAGACCAAACTGAATTTCCCTCTCACACCCACTAAGTTTCTATCTGTATTCCCAAAACTCTCTCTTTGCTCCTGCCATATGCTTTTTTGATCGAAATCCACTCTCCTCTTCTCCCAATCCATCTTAATCCACTAGCCCAAGTCTCTAGGCTCTCCTATGTATGCCATCTCTCACTTTGCATGCGTGCTGAGAGAGAGCACGACAAAAACAAAGAATGACTGCTGCGTTCTTACTGAACGCAGTAATTAAGAATTTTTTTTTTTTTTGACAAAAGTAAAAATACCTAAAATCTCAATAAAACTAAAAATAACCTAATAAAACAAACAAAGTAGTTTAGGATATTACACCAACTACTATCTAGAGAGGGTACCATCTCCATCTGGAGAGGGTCCATGCCAGCATGCAATACATATAACCATATCATTTAAAATCCTTTAAAACACCTCGTGGGAAAATAAATCGAAAACCAAGTCAAAACTCCATGACTTTACCCCAAATACATTGGATTTAAAACATTTCCAGGAACCCGAAACCGGTTCTCTGACTTTACTTTAAAATCCTTAAATCCAAGAGCCAAGTTTCCCCTTTTTAAAATAATCCTCCTCCATAACCCAAAATGGTGATAACAGTAAAATCATATTTCGGGAAAATCCTTTAAAATCACGGGAAAGGTAGGAACCTCTTTCCCGGCTCACTTATCGTTAAAAAGTATTAAATTCCCATTTTCCCAAAATCACCATAAAACTTAAAATTGTTAGGACCCACCCCGAGTTAAAACCCTTTAACCCGAAGTAAACCCTGCGGGGACCACCTCAAGGGAACTTCTTACCGAAACCCCCTTGAAATGGCCTACCCTTCCTACATTCCCACTCAGCACTTCCATGAGTAATTAAAACCAACCCTAACTCATGAAGGCATCCTGCTCACCAACCTACTTAACTAGCTACACTGAGTTAGTCAGAGCAGTCTACGTAGAAGATTACTCTAATGTATTTGCAAGCAGCAACGGGTTGATCGACTATGCCTCGACTCTTGTACGCGTGCGACCCCCGCTCTAGAACCCTGCACCACTGGGCATTTGAAAACGAAGGGCCCAGGGAAGAACATTTAAAAACAATACAGCGTGAGTGGATTAAAGTCTATGGCATAAATACATTTAAATGAAGGAAATCACATAAATAAGGAGAAAACAATTAAAGTCTATGGCATGCAATTTAATTTAAAAACAAGGTCCACTCACAGACTGAGGCCTTAGCCTGACGAAAACCCGAATTCCGGTCAAGCCGAGTCTCCAACACGAGCCTCTTCGCGTCCTGTTCCATAATTAAAATTAATTTTCTGGACGCAAGTATAATAATCAAATAGCCAAAAGCGTACACATTTAAAAGCGTATAACTCGCTTATTGGCTCCGCATTTCTCAAATTGTCAACTAAAAATCCCCGACCTTCACCAATCCCTTAGGAGTCCTTAAAATAATTCTTAAACTTTATCCGGCAATAATCGATGGTCGGAATAATATTTAATTATCCGCCAATAATACTAAACTAGAAAAATTCCAAAACCTAACCAAAACTCCTCCAAAAATTACCAAATTTTAACCATAGACTCCTCACAATATAAACCATTTAATGGGCATGAAAAACTGCCCAAAAAGTGGCGGCACCGCCGGCAGAAATTCCGGCCAAAATTCCGACGACCTCCGATCGCCACCAAATTTTGCCAGTAGCTTCGTCTCATCATTTGGGACAACTTTCTAGTTCAACTCGAAGGCCAATTCGGCCTCTAACTAGGTCAAAAACTCGATGAACAGTAAACCCGAAATAAATCTAATTTGAAACTTTAATCCTTCAATTCTCCCTACACACTTCGAATCAAACTCATCCTAAACATATAAAGAACTCAACAAATGGTGATCTAGGGAGGGAGAAATCCGATCAAGAACAATTCACTGTACACATGATGAACAAATCAGAATTTCTCCCGATTTACGGCAAGTTAGGTCGGAAAACTTACCTAGGAATGAAGTAGACTCGGAGGCTGAGCTTTTGGGACCGGTTCGGCGGCCTGAGGTGGCCGGACGGTGACGCGGTGGCGACTGGAACTTCCGACAGGTTTTTCGTTCGGGGAGAGAGAAAATGGCTGGGGTGAAAATCTGATTTTTCACCCCGGTAACTCCTATATATAGTCATTTTACCGCATAGTAACTTTATACTTTTGTTTATAACTTTTCCATATGAACTCCGATTTGAGCGTGCTACGTGTCCACGAACTCGTAACAATGCCCTCTACAACTTTCATGAAGGAAGTTTTCTCAAATTTTCGACTTAACTAAAAGTCAACTTTACGATCATTGTACGGTTAAACGGTCACTTTAAATGGTAAAAGACCAAAGTAACCAACCGTAAAATAATTCTAGGATCGGGATCTGACAATTCTCCCCACCTTATAAAAATTTCGTCATCGAAATTTATTTACTCGAAGTCCAACAAAGTGGGGGATAGTACCACTTAAAAATAATAATATTGTTCTCAAATATCAACTCCTTTCTGAGAGCTCTTCTGAATCGCCTTACGAATAGAATTGTCAAAACCCTAAACACCTGCCCTTTACGATCAACATCCTTACTGATCCTCCTTATAAGCCAATTTCCAGTACTAGCCGGAAGTCTATTGACATAGGATGTAAGGTAGTAAACTTATTCCCGTAACAAGGACATACGTGACACTAGGCATCCATTATAACTCTAAGGATACCCAACATATTCCTCTAACTCATGTAACCTTATCACATGTCACATTTAACTAACGTACCACTCCTTCCTACGTGGATGATAACCTCCAATACTCTCTCATTTTCTGACACCCGACCACTCTTCTCGGGTCAAAACTAAAGCATCTGAAGTCTTACCGTGGATCACAATGATTTCCTCTTGAATCATTGATTAACTGAATCACCGAATTCTTATTGTACTCCATCTCATTTATGAGGTGGAATACGACACTGCCTATCACTGATCCACCAACTGTAATCCTCGCGAAACTCACTATTGTTTTTCACGAAAAGGTGACAAATTTTGTCATACGCTGAAAACATCTTTTGGCAACAATTCCCTGTTGCCTAAGCTAGATTATAACCACTCCAAGGTTTGTCCACGTCTTTCCACTCGTTGGAAACATCTAACCCAAATGAGAACAAAGTTCGTTACCATCACCTGGTTCGAACTTCATGACGTCAAGCAACAACTCGTCATCAAACTACTCAATAACTCGACGTCAAAGCCAATCGTTAACAGGCTATATCTCCAGTATTCACCCATACTTATAGCGATCAACTAACCCTCCAATCGTACCGCAAACTGTAGGAACCCAAAATTCTAAATGATAAAATACTTCGCATATAGAATCAAGGCTCACGATAAACCACGAAGAAATCCATAGCCAAATCGAATCACGTAAACTCTTTCTTCTTCCAAATATGTCACAAGATCTGATTCATATTTTTCGTTGTACGAGCCTGATGAATAACAATATTCTTACTGCACATGACCGCTAAAACGATCTCTCTTGTCTACATCAACCAATATCTTAAAGATATGAAACATAACATCAAAGACGCAATTACTGCATCCAGAATATCCAATTCTGCAGACATAATGACCCAAAAGATCTACTTCTCCAAGAAAATTTAACCCAAAACTACGTTAAACCTTTTTAAACATCACTTCTCAAATAAAAATCACAACTCGTAAGACTCAGTTGACGTCTTAGATATAAGAACAATCAACTTATAAAGTCTCGAGAAGCTGATAATACTCCTTGTCACTTTGCGACTCTTGCCCATTACGTAAAGGAGTTATATTAAACTTAAATGGCAATAGCGAGACATCAATCCACTCGATGAGACGCCATGAGTTGGTTTTGGGAGTACCTGGTGGTGGGCAGGCCGAGACAGTGGGTCTGTCTGGAAAGGAATCCGGTGAAAGAGATACCAGATTTGAAAGCATAGGTGAGCACAGTGTTGTGATTTTATCGTTGTGTTGTTATTTGGGATTGTTGTTGGTGTTGTTGCTGAAGTGATATTGACTTGCTGAAATTGTGTTGGTTTTGTTGCTGTGGTCGATAACTTGGTGAATCGGAGGAAACGTGGAGGTTATGGCGAAATTCCGGCAAGTTATCGGGATCCGGTGATGCAGTAAAACCGGTAGAATGCCGAAGAGGTAGAATTCGAATCCTCGTTATGCTTGAGTCAAAAAGTGTCAGTTGAATCGTAATTAGGATATTTATAGAAAATTGGACGTAAGTAGGAAGTTTTCATTTTGGGAAACTTCCCATTCTAAAGAACACTGGCTATGTTAGGAAACTTTTCATTTTGGGAAACTTTCTTTTTTTGGAAGGTTACCATTTTAGGAAGTTTGACCGATAAAAGTAAAAAGGGAAAGTTGAATCTTAGTAACCGGTTAAGTTAAAACAACCGGATCTCTAAGTGAGATTCTAGGCTACTCAGAAATCTTAGTCTGAAACCGAGTTGGGTGCTGTAAATAATTCGGATAATGTCTTACTGGATATATCGACTCATAACCCGTAAATTGGTAAAGTGGTTGATTGGGTGTCCATAGTAATTCCACAAAATTACTATGTGATAACCTATCGTTAATAAAATAGTAAGGAAAGTCGATACGCTGAGATTACAAAGTCGAAAACTAAACTTCGAGTCGATATTCGGAATTAAGCGGTTTGTTGAAAAAGTTGTTAAAAAGAAAGGAACTTGGTCAACACGTGGTCAAATAGGATTTCCTGGTCAAACTAGGAAAAGACCAAGTCAACTATAGAAAGACTAATTTATTGGTTTATTTGTACTGTCTCTGGTCGAACGTGAGACGGGCTCGACTACGCGGTTAGCTCGAGGGTTTCGCTCGAGGAGCTTTCCGAGCAGGAAGAAGGTCGCAATAATTACTGTGAGTGGACTTTGTTTTTTAAATTAAATTGCATGACATAGACTTGAATTGATTTCTCCTTTATTTATGTGATTTCCTCCATTTAATGTTTTACGGTGATTTTGGGAAAATGAGGATTTACTATTTTAAAGATAAACGAGCCGGGAAAGAGGTTCCTACCTTTCCCGTGGTTTAAAGGATTTTCCCGGATTATGGTTTTCACCGTTTTGGGATTATGGAGAGGGATGTTTTAAAAATGGGGAACTTGGCTCTTGGATATAAAGGGTTTTAAAATAAAGGCAGAGAACTGGTTTTGGGTTCCTGGAAAGGTTTTTAAATCCAATGTATTTAGGGTAAAGTCAGGGAGATTTGACTTGGTTTTCGATTTATTTTTCCCACGAGGTTTTAAAGGTTTTTAAAGGATTTTAAAGGATAAGGATATATATATTGCATGCTAGCATGGACCCTCTTCAGATGGAGCGGGTACCATCTCTAGATAGTAGCTGGTCTGACCCTCTTCGGTGGTAGCTGGTCAGTATGACCCTCCCGGATAGAGCAGGTCAGGACCCTCTTCGGTGGTAGCTGGTCGGTTGGACCCTCCTGAATAGAGCAGGTCATGGGACCCTCTCCGATGAGCTGGTCAATGGACCCTCTCGTGGTAGAGCAGGTCGGTTTTCTCGTGGATAAGGTTAACACCCCACATTTAAATTATTTATGTTTGAGCCAAGAGAAGTATTTATGATTTAATTATTTAATGTCCATAATTTGGTTGCATGCGGATTTTCTTAGAAAACTCTGAGGGAGAACATTAACGAAAATAGAGCTTTTATATTTTATTTTTGTCCACTCACCCTGACAGTTTTCAATGTTTCTCCCCTAGGCCCTTCGTTTTCAAATGCCCAGTGGTGCAGGGTTCTTGAGCGGAGGTCGCGCGCGTACAAGAGTCGAGGCATAGTCGATCAATCTGTTGCTGCTTGAAAATTCATTAGGGTAATCTTCTACATAGACTGCTTTGACTAACTCAGTTTATTTAGTTAAGTAGGTTAGGGAGCAGGATGCCTTCATAAGTTAGGGTTTGTTTTAATTACTCATGGAAGTGCTGAGTGGGGATGTAGGAAGGGTAGGCCATTTCAAGGGGGTTTCGGTAAGAAGTTCCCTTGAGGTGGTCCCCGCAGGATTTACTTCGGGTTAAAGGGTTTTAACTCGGGGTGGGTCCTGACAACTGGGAGATTCACTCTTGGTGATTAACTAACTTAGAGGTGTACAAGTGTATTGCCTTTGGGTTGATCCATTTTTGGGAAAGAGTAATGGAATTGCTGGATGACTTTGCAGATGTTATGCTTGATTACATACCTAGAGAGAAGAATTTTGTGGCGAATGAGTTGGCACAGATTGCTACTGGTGTTAGCTTGGCTGATGGTGTTCGCGAACGGGTTCTTAACATGGAAAAACGTACGTTGCATTCTTTTATGGCTCGCAGGGAAATTAATGATGACTGGTTAGTGGCCACGTTAGATCCTATTGATGTTGATTGACTCCAAACTATAGTACAATACTTAACGAATCCATCTACTCCAGTAGACAAGAAGGTTAGGTATTTTGCACTTAATGACATTCTCAAAGGTGGAGAACTTCTGAGTAGAGGAGAAGAAGGTGTTGACCTAAGATGTATTTATGGTAAAGAAGCTAAGTGATTGCTGAGAGAGGTGTATTTAAGGGTCTGTGGTTCGCACTAGGCTGGACCAAAGATGAGGTGGCTCATTCCCTGGTATGGTTTCTTTTGGCCATCTATTCTTAAAGACTGCATCAGCTTTGCTAAGGGTTGTTTCGAGTGTCAGGCTCACGAACCGGTTCAACATGTTATAGATATTCTTATGCAGCATATTATTAAGCCTTGGCCTGGCAGAGGTTGAGCACTGGATTTTGTAGGGGTTATTTATCTCTATTCCTCTCAACAGCACAAGTTCCTTCTGGTAGAGACAGATTTCTTTACTAAGTGGGTGGAGACAGTTCCAGTAAAGAACTCTCCTGCTGCGACTGTCTGCTAGTTTGCATTTCAGAATATTATTTGTAGATATGGCATATCGAAATGCTCTGGTGGCAGGCCGGGGGCAACTTTCATGGCTAAAGAAACTCAAGAGTTCCTCAAGGGTTATGGAATTAAGATCTTACACTCCACCTTATTATGCTCAGTCAAATGGTCAAGCAGAAGCTAGAAACAAAATTATTTTGAATATTTTATGAAAGATGTTGGCAGATAACCCTATGGATTGGCATAATGAGTTAGACCATACTTTTTGAGCATACAGGACCTCCAAAAGAACTTCTACTGGTACCACCCCATATGCTTTAATGTTCGACCATGATGCAGTTCTCCCTATGGAGGTTAATGTTCATTCTCAACGTGTTCGCGAGCAGCACTAGTTGATTGGTGAAGAATATGTTCAGGCAATGTATCAGGAACATGAAGACTTAGACTTAAAGTAATGGAAGCCTTGAACAATCTCATTATGGAAAAGAAAAGAGTTGCTCGAGCATATGATAAACGCATCAGAGGACGCAGCTTTGGCGTTGGAGACTTGGTCGGGAAGGCCGTCCTACCCTTTGGTGAACACGTTCGCGGACGAGAAAAGTGGTCTCCAACTTGGGTTAAACCATTTGTCATTGATCGCTTAGTTAGGAAAGATGCTTATTATCTCAGAGAGTTAGATGGGGAGATTCATGCTAACCATATCAACGACCGGCATTTGAAGAAATATATTTCTAGTGTTTGGGAGTATGATGATCCTCTATTGGTTGTTCAGCCTCCTGATAAGACATTGATTTTCCTTTGAGTGATTGCATGGGGGCATGGTACATACAAAGAGTTTGCTTGGTTTAGCTTCCTATAAGGGTTCGTTCGCGTCAACCAAATCAAACTCGGGGGCAACACTATACCATATGGATGATTTTTATATCCTTTTTCTGAAACTTTGAGAGTTTCGTCTAATCTGTAACTATTTAAGTTGCAGTTTCATCCTTATATTAAACCAACACCTATGGTTTAAAATTGGGAAACCAATTTTTGTTTCATTGCTCAAAGATATATATATTACAAACTATGGTATCAGAGCCACTTTTTGGCTTCTTTGTATTGTAATGTTCTTTGTATTGTATCAGAACATTACAATACAAAGAAGCCAAAAAGTGGCTCTGATACCATAGTTTGTAATACTAATACTATTCACTGTCTACCATAAGAAGTACAAGATAAGATGATGCTGCCGGCGAAGGAAGAATCATATATACCATCTTGAATACTAATACTATTTCCTATCAACTCATGAATTTATAATAGTTGATGAAAAATAATAATAATAATCAAAATGAATCGAGTCTGCTCTAAACCTAAATAATTGTGTTGAAACACATTTAGGGTTTAGGATTTATGGTTTAAAAATAGTGAAGGTAATTTACATAATAAAAAAATCATGGTTGTTAATTTAAATACGAGGTTAATATCATCTCAAACAATTGTATCATTTTTATTTGGGTTTCAAAAAGTTGTTGCACATTATTAATTGAATTATCATAACTTTCATAATAATTAATCGAACTGGCAAGACACATTTTGACACTCACAAAGCGCGTGTGAGAGGCTAGTATCTATTCTTTATTAAGGGTGGTTACTGTTTATAAGCACAGTATAAGGACGGATTTGCCCTTCACATTTTCCCTCGGTGCACGCCTCTTGATGTTTCCAAAAATCATCGGATACTTGGGAGAACGAGGGTACTAGAAGCTTAGCGCTTGAGCACCGATTATCTTTTTTCGTGACTATCTGAGATAAGTGCCACTACAATAGTTGGTAATAGCTTTCACTCATGTTCTAGCGTCTTCCGGTGGTACCAAGTAAATGGAGAACAAGAAAGAAAAAGGAAACTAGAGGAAGAAGCACAGAGCATATTGTTAGGAGCATCCAATTGGTGTTCCAATACTGTTTTTCCTCAACTATTATTGATGGGTGATGGGTTTCGAATTCCTAATTTTTAGTTTGTTTTTGTTTTCTTTGAGTTTTATCAAGGCTAACAAGTTATTGCCTCTTGATTTTCAATTCGTTTCTTGCTCAAGGTCTAATTTCTGGGTTGTTATTGTTCTTTCTTTATTGATACTTTATGGGGTTTTATTGTTCTCTGTTGTTCCCTTAATTAATATTCTGCTCTCTTTGTTTTCTCTTCTTATTCAGGTTTCTATTCTATTGTAATTGTTTCTTTGTCCGTCTCGCTCTCCACTCATCCTGTATTCCTTGCATCTTAATTGTTGAGAACAGAGTCCGTTGGTTTTCCAAGTGCTTTCAACCAAGAGTAGAAATTGCTCGGTGTGAAAATAGCTTTTCTCGAACAACCAAGCTTGAGGCGTGCCAGTACCTATGGGTCAGGTACAACCTTGATCTTCGATACTTGTTCGCCTTCTGACTTCTCTTCAAACGATTGTCGTACAGGTGTTGGTTAGGCCTGCATTTAGGTTCTATAGACCTAGCTGAAGAACAACTAGGATTTTTCTCGTCCTCTCGCTAAGCAGAAGTTTCTTACTCGGACAGATGTGGTTGAGCAGAGCTATAAACAAGGATTGCATGTCATTCGCCAAAGAGTTCCTTAACAAACCGGGGATATTTGCTAAGGTTATTCACCCTAACAATGTTTTTGCGGATATTCGCCAACAAATCAGTCTTTATGAAGTGGTGGTGGATTGTTCGCTCACAGATGAGGTTTGGTGAGTAGAAGTGGGTACTGCCTACGGATATGGCTTTGGTGAGGTAGAAGCGGGAACTGCTGACGGATCGGGCTTTAGTGAACAAAAAGACTCAAGGAATCTTTTTGGTAGAAGTGCTCTGAGGGAGGCTTGTTTTGCAGTGTGCAAAAGTTGTTTGTTGATTGATTGGAGATGTCTGAATCATACACCTGATAGGAGCATTTTATGCCACATTCTTAATATGTTTTTACCCTCATTTATGTTTTGTTTATCCATTATTAGTATAGTTTTAGTAGTTATTTAGCATAAGGGATTATTTATAGAACATTGGCTAAAACATGTGTAAAATAGATAAATTATGTGCAATATTGTTAAAAGCTGACTTATGAAGTTATCGTGTTATTTCTTATGATTCTGTAAATTTATACATTGTTATTACTTGATTAATTTTCTTTAATATTTAGGTGACATGTATATGGACTTAAGGAAACAAGAATCATGAGGATCGAACATATGGAATGTAGCAAAAGAAGCATGGAAAGACAAGAGGCCGAGAGCATGAATTCAGAACAAAAATAGAGGATTTCCAGAAACCATAACTCAACTTCAAAACTTTTCCTAGGACGTTCCAGGAGGAACCAGGAAACGTACGATATATGGATGGAAAGCTGTGGATGTCTAGTTTCTAAATCTTTTAAAATCGCAGCAATCTAATGTTTGAGGAAGGAGTTATGATGGAAACAGTGGCTGGAGGTTAGTCTACTGGAAACAGGACAGATTTTGCTGAAGTTGTCTACCAAGTTCATGAGTGTGTTTCTTCACCAAAATCATTCCCAAGCATGCTAAATGATTGATGAAGACCTTAATGAAGACATGAGAAGTTGATTAGAAGAAGAAGAATCGAAGAAATCACCAAGGAGAAGCCGAAAACAACAACTAGGAAAGTTATCCGGGTCAAAACAGGATAACTTGTTATACCGAGACTATGGAGGGGATTCGGCTGTCCTATGGAGCCCAAAACGTGTAAGGGAGTCCTTCATTGATCACTTAACATGTAGGGGAGTCCAAGAAATCAGAAAAGAAGTCTATGAATCATTATCCAAGTCAGCAAATTCAAGAGTCAAAGTTGTGTGTAACAAGGAAAAGCAAGAAGCCCAATCCGACAAGGACAAGGAGTGGCTGCCGAACCTCTTAGGGTTTCTTTAGGAGTTTTCCTCTATAAATACACATGTAATATAATTGAAAAGGGGTCATCAATTTTGTGAAAGCCTTAGCTAGCCAACTCTACCAAAATCCCTCAAACACAGCCGAGACACAAAATCTGCCGCCAACCTTTCCTTGTCCCCGATCACCATCCTTGCCTTAGCCGAACCTTTTAGGTAGGATTTGGTATGGATTCCTCTATGTCTTTGTGTAATTCTACTGTGTGTAATTCAATGTTATATATATATATTGGTATTTCGATTTCTGGTTTTATGTTATGAACATGTTTGTTTGTTTTTCTTTGTGATCTGCTTATGAATGTGTTTGTTAGCATAACATTTAGGATGCATGCTAGGTTTTGGATTTAGAATAGGTTGTGTATGTTTATGTTATTACTATTTTCTAATTGATTAATCACATACCTGAACACGTAATCCTAAGGGTAGTCTTGTGCACGGATGTTCCTAAGGACGGATGTTCCTAAGGGGGAGTTTAATATGCCGTAGTGTTCTAAGGTTAAGTTCGCCGATTGGGTTCTTGATTTTTAGGCATTGCTAAGGGTTGATAGGGTAAAGTGATTTACATGCTAATAGGATGAGTAACGCCATACCTAGGATCATGTCTCCAATGACTCTCGCTCGTAAGTGTATTTTGTATTAGTGTCAGACGATTGTAGGCACTAAGCAAGATGACATTTATAAATTTAGGATCAGGCGATTGTAGGTCCTAAGTTTACATGAGAAGTCTAAATAGTTGGAATTAATTAGAATTCACGAAAACATATTTCATTGCATCTTGTTCGTGTGTAAAACTTATGTGTTTTCTATTTGGTGTTAGCTATATTTTGTGCTTAACAATTGATTGACCAATGTAAATATTAATTTAAGGTTCATGAGTAGAAATAATTTAGAAAACAAATCTAAATCCCCATAATAAAACTTTGTAAACATGTAAATAATTTTTAAATAGTTTTTACTTATATTTTGTATGTATTTTATACTTGTGCCGAAAATGTATGTATATGTGTATATTTATGTGATAATATTTACTTGTATATTATGTGACAGATAATTGTTTATATTATCTATATCTATTTTGTATTTTGTGAAAATTACTAACTTGTTTATAATACAGTAATACTCCTTCCCTAGTGTCCCCGGCTTGAACGATCCCTACTTATAGTTACTACAATGATAGGGTTTAAATTGCAGGTGCTTTATCAATGAACCGGTAACGGCACTCGTCAACACCTTGATCTCTGTATATAATGAACATTAGAATTTCTTAATTGCAGATCAAGGTATATCAAATCTTATTCTAAAGATCATGAAAAGAATCCCCAAGCAACTGGAAATCCTTGACGAACATGACCTTAATCGAGAAGGAAAAATATTTATAATAACGTAGACTGCAAGAATCGGTCCAATGGGCTCTTTGGCAAGGCATTCGCTGAAAGATATTATTTTGGTTCAAACAGAAATTCCAAGTTCATATGCGTGTTGATTACGAGTCCAGTCTGGGTAATAAATTCTCTGTCAATCGTCGTACTATTGGGTTTTGTTCTTTTTCTTTCAATCTTCATAATATTAGATTTGAGTTTGCATGTATCTATTTTGTTGTTGTTGATTTTTCTTTAATTCATGACCTTTTTCCCAATCTGATGATTCTACGCATTTATGATAGATGTGATTTTTTTTTAAGTTAAGGTTTTGAGTACAGAAGGGTCTAGATAGAGGTACCGCAAGGAAGAAAAAAAATTGGGATTGCGTATCAACCCTGAACTTGCCTATCTAGCTTCATACGAAATTGGATTATCAAATTGAATTGTATCTTAAAAAGGCATCTCCCCTCTAATATTTTCCTATAACTCTTCAATAATTAAGTTACTGTGCAATGTTCATTAATATCAGCCTCACTTATGAGTTCTATTTTTAGCTATTGTTCCTCCTTTTGGTGTTCTGCCTAAGTTAGTTACAATCATTTTGGTGTTCTGCACTTTACTATGTCAGATTAATTTTACTTCTGTGTTATAACCTATTGTTAATTTCATCATGTGTAGTTAAGCTAAAAAAATGAACTAAAAACAGTTAAAGAAAGCACTTAAATAGAATTGATAAATTTGCATCTTGATGTATTCAGGAGAATCGAGTAGGTATAATCAAGTAGGTACCACCTTACAATATATTTCCTTGCATCTTCTAGATTCCGATTGCAAGTAGAGTGAATATCAAGAACTGTTAGTTGTTGTATTCTGTAACTAGTTTGGATTCTGCCTTTCAAGTATATGACTATTGCATTTCCTTTTGGAAAGTGGAATTGAAGGTCAGCAAAGTTTTCATGAATATTGACTTTTCATATTTGATGTCTAAATGCATGTAGTCGATGTTTTAAGGGTGTTGATCTCTCTTAATTGGTACAAATTAATCTGCGTCATATGACAATCCTATATTATTCTGTTATTTTGAGGCATACATGGTGGAAGCTCATGTGAAGGTCCTTTAAAAGGGGACAATGAAATGTTGAACAATAAAACTAGAAATTTTCTTTACAAAAGAAACCTCCTTGCCAGATACCTTCCTCAAAACAACCTCATGAGTAGGCTTAGGTATGACTTTCGAAGAAGCCAGTTCTTAATTCTCTTTGGTCTTAGAAACCACATTTGATTTCCATTCGTATCTTTTAGTTGGTACCTCCTTCACAGATACCACGTAGTCTTAATTCTCTTTGCCTTCGATGTTTCTAGTATCTCCTTAGTTCTAGAGGTCGAGGCAATGTCTTCAGTCTTCATCCGTGTGAACACATACCTACGCCCGTCAAATCATGTTTCTGGTGAAACCCTAGAAAAACACTTAGACACTGGTTGCCTGACTCATGATTCCTTTTGCAGTGCAGTTAGCTGTTCCAACTTCCTTTTCAGCTATTTTGGGGTTTGTTTTAATTGTTCAGGCCTAACGTCACCCCTTTCTAGAGACTCCAGCAGTCTTTTGGTCCTACCATACCTCTTTTGTACATTCCTGGACTGAGTAGGAGTCGCCTCAACAGACCTGCCCTTCTCTTTCATAAACCATGTATTCTCCTTAATCACAACCCGAAAACGTCGGTGGTATGTATGGTTTTTGTTGAACCTCCTTCGCGGGTTCTTTTCCTTTCGGTGAGTATGAAATGCGGTGGAACTAGGAAAGGTTTTCCATGACGACTCGAAAGTGTTACGAGTCTAAGTGTGGTAATATTTGTTACTGAGATTGGTAAGGTATGTTGCTAAGTTGAGCCACACACCAATAGTGATCGTTGTGTGTTAAAGTCACGTTCGGATTAATTTATGATCTGAGGGGATGTTAATGTGTGGCAATGGGTCTTGTAACCTAGGATCTGAAGTGGTAATTTTACTTCCGGTGCACGCAGTTATTTTTCCTCTTCAATTAGAATGTTAAGTGGTTGTGCATCGTGAATCTTACCAAATAGAGGATACGGTGGATGGTAAACTTGCAGAGCATGGGGGACAGTTTTGTTAGAACTGTCTAGTTGTACGAGTTGACTCTGTGATGTTTACGCGCCCAGTGCGATGATGGCATTTGTTAATTTGTGCCTTGATAACTGGATGCTCGGTGATCAGTATGGTTAAGTTCGGTGTGAAATTAATTCCCGATGCTTTGATCAGGGGTTCCTTTGGGTGTGCACCAGTGGCACCAAATTTTATGTAGATGTCCGATCTGGTTAAATGTCCAAATTTATCGGTTATTACCAGACGATTTGGTGATGGAGGCATCTGGGAATGAAATATCCTTATTGAGCGGGTAAGGCTCTGGGATTCTTTTAATGGTAAGTGTAACATCCCGTACCTAAAATTTACCGTTTCACAGAGGCTTACGAGTTACCGAGGACTTTTAATTGCGATCGGTAATTCGATAAGATATCGCTCGAGTTAATTTTCGAGTTTTTAAAAGTACTCCAAATACCTGAATTGATGACTCGTTGTTGTAGTACGTGTCGACACGAGTCTCCCGGTATTTTCGGAATATTTTTCGGAGCTTCCGGCTAATTTCTGTGAATTTCTAAAGTTTATGGTAACTTTTAATTAACCATCCGGTAAAAAGGAGAATTACCATTTAACCTTTTCACTTTTTACCTTCTTTAAATCTGGACCGTCAGATCCTTTGGAGAATTGATCTGGACCGTCCATTCAAGTATAAAAAGGAGGTAGTTGAGTTGACTTTGGTCAGAACTCAAACTCGGGTCAAACCCGAGTCTCTCATCTCCTTCGACCTCCCTCGTCTCCTCCCCTCGTCGGAGCTGCGTCCGGCCAACCCACGCCGGCGCACTACCTTCAAAAGACTCCCCTCACTCTTCTCTTCAAAACCCCTCAACCAATTTCCGCCAGCGTCCACCGTGGAGGGAGATCCGCCGAGTTAGGGCGCGCCGGTCAACGACCGAAATCCGGCGATCCAGGCGGAGCCAAGGCGCGTGACCGGTATGGTTGTGTTCCTCTCTTCTTCCTTTCCCTGTCCTTGGATGATTGATTTGAGCCCTGTTGCAAACTCTCACTTCCACTGTGTTTTTCTGGGTTTCGGCAGCGAGTCGCCGGCGGCCAGTTCTCGGGTTCAGGCGAGTTCCCTGAGCTCTAGGAGGCTTGGTTCGTCACCCCTAGCAGCTGGGTAAGTTCAGTTTCCTCCTACCTCGATTTCTGAGATTTCTGGTGTTTCGGCAGTTAGGAGTTCTCTGAGTTTTGGTGTTCTGGTTTTGTGTTGTTGTGGTGATTAATCATGTTGTTGTTGTGTGTTTGTTACATGTTGTCGTAACTTGGTGAATCGGAGGAAACAGGGAGGTTATGGCGAAATTCCGGCAAGTTACCGGAATCCGGCGAAGATTCCGGTGATGCCGTAAACCGGCAGAATGCCGAAGAGGTAGGAATCGAATTCCTGTTAAGCTTTTAGTCGGAAAGTATTGATAATTTCTAAGTTGAGTAATTAAGGAGAAATTGGACGTAATTAGGAAGTTTCCATTTTGGGAAACTTTCCCTTTTTGGAAGGTTATTATTTTAGGAAGATGGACTGATAAAAGTAAAAAGGGAAGGTTAATCTTAGTAACCGGTTAAGTTAAGACAATCGGATCTTTAAGTAAGATTTTAGGCAACTCAGGAATCTTGGTCCGAAACCGAGTTAGGCGCTGTAAATAGTTCGGATAATTTCTTACCGGATATATCGACTCTTAACCCGTAAATTGGTAAAGTGATGGATTGGGTGTCTATAGTAATTCCACAAAATTATTATGTGATAACCTATCGATAATAAAATAGTAAGGAAAGTCGGAAACCAAACTTCGAGTCGATATTCGGAATTAAGCGTTCTGTTAAAAAGAAAGGAACTTGGTCAACACGTGGTCAAATAGGATTTCCTGGTCAAACTAGGAAAAGACCAAGTCAACTATGGAATGACTAATATAATGGTTTGTTTGTACAGTCTCTGATTGAATGTGAGACGGGCTCGACTACGCGGTTAGTTCGAGGGTTTCGCTCGAGGAGCTTTCCGAGCAGGAAGAAGGTCGCGATGAGTACTGTGAGTGGACCTTTGTTTTAAATTAAATTGCATGCCATATACTTTAATTGATTTCTCCTACATATATGATTTCCTCCATTTATATGTTTTACGGTGATTTGGGAAAATGAGATTTAAGGATTTTAAAGGCAAACAAGCCGGGAAAGAGGTTCATACCTTTCCCGTGATTTTAAAGGATTTTCCCGGATTATGGTTTTAATGATTATCACTGTTTTGGGATTATGGAGGGGGATGATTTTAAAAGGAGAAACTTGGCTCACAGATTTAAAGGGGTTTTCGATTTATTATTCCCACGAGGTTTTACGAGGTTTTACAGGTTTTAAAGGGATTTTTAAAAGAATATAAGGATTGTATGCTAGCATGGACCCTCTCCGGTGGTAGCTGGTCATTTGACCTTCCCGGATAGAGCAGGTCGGGGACCCTCTTCGGTGGTAGCTGGTCACTAGACCTTCCCGAATAGAGTAGGTCAGGGACCCTCTCTGGTGGTAGCTGGTCACTAGACCTTTCCAGATAGAGCAGGTCAGGGACCCTCTCCGGTGGTAGCTGGTCATTTGAACTTCCCGGATAGAGCAGGTCGGTTTTCTCGTGGATGAGGTTAACACCCCACATAATTGTTTGTATTTGAGCCAAGAGATTTATTGAATGATTTAATCATTTCATGTACCCTTTTAGAGTGAGGTCTGATACTGTTAGTCTTGGGTTTGGACCTATGTCTTGTATTGTTTAAAATTTATTGAAGGTGATTTTCTTTACAAAAAAAACCTCCTTGCCAGATACCTTCCTCAAAACAACCTCATGAGTAGGCTTAGGTATGACTTTCGAAGAAGCCAGTTCTGAATTCTCTTTGGTCTTAGAAACCACGTTTGATTTCCATTCGTATCTTTTAGTTGGTACCTCCTTCACAGATACCACGTAGTCTTAATTCTCTTTTCCTTCGATGTTTCTAGTATCTCCTTAGTTCTAGAGGTCGAGGCAATGTCTTCAGTCTTCATCCGTGTGAACACATACCTACGCCCGTCAAATCATGTTTCTGGTGAAACCCTAGAAAAACACTTAGACACTGGTTGCCTGACTCATGATTCCTTTTGCAGTGCAGTTAGCTGTTCCAACTTCCTTTTCAGCTATTTTGGGGTTTGTTTTAATTGTTCAGGCCTAACGTCACCCTTTTCTAGAGACTCCAGCAGTCTTTTGGTCCTACCATACCTCTTTTGTACATTCCTGGACTGAGTAGGAGTCGCCTCAACAGACCTGCCCTTCTCTTTCATAAACCATGTATTCTCCTTAATCACAACCCGAAAACGTCGGTGGTATGTATGGTTTTTGTTGAACCTCCTTCACGGGTTCTTTTCCTTTCGTTGTTTCAGCCCTCAACCTCCTATAATGGTTGGAATCTCTAGCAGTATCTTCAATCTCCTTCTAGGTAGGAATTTTCCTTGGACTTGCTAGCTGATAAGCCTCAGGCGACGAATGGATGACTTTAGATTCAACATCCTTCACAACCTTCATGAACTTTTCATATGTAGTGGTGAGACCACATTCAACTTTGCAGCGAGTACACATTACAATCGTGGATGCTTCCGCTACAAGTTAGTCGTCGCCGTCGAGTGTTGTCTGTCATCGTCAAGCGTCAACCATTGTCGTCGAACGTTGTCCGTCATTGTTGAGATGGCTGCTCTTGTCGATAAATGTTGGTATAAGAGAGAGAGGAGCTAATGTCGGGGAGAAATAAATGTCAAGATGTGATATGGCATTTAAGTCATTTCATGTACCCTTTTAGAGTGAGGTCTGATACTGTTAGTCTTGGGTTTGGACCCGTGTCTTGTATTGTTTAAAATTTATTGAAGGTGATTTTTTGATGTTTTAAGTTTGGTCAGGTATTATTATATGTTTTTTTTAATTTCGAGGACAAATCTTTTGAAACCGTGAGTTTGTTTCAAATCTTTCGATGACAAATCTATATTTTTAATTTTGAGGACAAATCTTTCTATGACAAATACCTTTAAGGGAAAATTATACAAACAGTACACCAACTTTGCTCCACTCATAATTAAGGTGTCTGAACTTTGTTAAATAACACATTAGTACATGAATTAACAAGTTAAACATAATTTTCATACATGTCGTTATAACACTGTTATAAGTAACTGTTTTTTTTTCTGAGATCTTTTTTTTTTTTCATTTTTTCTTTCTTTTAAAGAGGATCAAATGATTTCACTTATACCTCTATGGTGAATTGAATCCATGACTTAGTCAATAGCTAGTTGATGCGTTCGAGATCTCTCTCTTACCAATTATCTAATTAACATCTTTTGCTCTCTTACCAGTAAACATCTATCCAAAATTTTTTCTCCCTCATATACTAGTAAGTAGCAATCCATAAAATGGAGATTAAATTGTAATCAAAATAATGTTTCTTCCAGGTGTCAAATCGGTTAACCTTTTTGATCGTAATATCTTAATTGGAAAAAAGATAATCTTTAAAAGAAAGAAAATAAATGTGTGGATTTGACACATACCTAGAAGAAAAAAAATCATCTTTAAAAAAAGAAAAAAAATCTCAGAAAAAAATATTAATTTTTAACAGTGTTATAACGATATATACGAAAATTAAGTCTAACTTGGTAGTTTATATATTAATATATTATTTAACACTTAAATTAATATTATATTATAGTAGACACTTATATTATAGACACTGGTGTGTGTAATACATCAAAATATAAGATATTTCGTTTTTTTAAAAGAGCTTGGTTTAGCACAAACTAGATGATTTAAAATTGGATCCAGTACTCCACGAGAAAAGGAGCACAGAGGAGAAGACGACACCGACCTCCAACCGACCTCGACTCGCTCTCCACTAATCGATCATTCTTTGTTTCTAATAGAGAAGTAAGCCAGTGGTTTTCACGCTCAAGCCCACTGGATAAGCGTCATCACCCATTGATTAGGTTTTCGTCGGAGTCGATCGGGTAAGGTTTTCTAATCTGTATCAATTGACGAATCTGTCTAGAATTTGATAATGATATTTTGTCTTAATTTCCAATTTAATTGGGTTTTCTGGGTCTGATTATGAGATAAATGTCTTCAATTGAATGATGGTTGGTCGTACTCGACTGGGATGGATAGGCTTCTAGGTTTTAATTGAGATAAATGTTTTTTTTTTAATTTTTTTATTGGGACAAAACTATTAGGGAATGATGTTCTAGAGTTGATATAGGGAATTTGGGGGAAGGGAAATTGGGTGTTACTTTGAAATTGTACAGTTACTGAATTCAGAACTAGATATTTATCTTAGGTTATTTAACAAGATATAGGTTTCAAGCTTATGGTTTTGAATGGAAATACCTGAAACCAGAAGTACATTTATTATCCTTTTTTTACATCACATTTATTTGTGGAGGGTTGAAATTCAACAATTGCTTGCAAATAAGTTCAGGGGGAATTGGCAAGCTCTTTTCAATCTGTATTATGTAGTTTTCAAATCGGTATTAATTGGTTTATGCAATCATGTAATATAGTCTTTTAAAAAGAAAGTTGCGTGCAGCATGGGGTATAGTTTTCTGTCTTGAATTCCTAGGTTGGCTTCTTTAGACTCTTTTGCTATAATCTAAATGCCCTTTGTTTCTGCCATTTTTTATATCACTATACATTTATTGATTATTTTTAAAGGTTTTATTCAGAAACATTTTACTGTACTACTAGTCATGCTTCAAGACATTTCTTGACTTGTTCTGATTCATATATTTATAGGTGAAGGACTGTAGGTCCAGATGAGCCACATGCAACAAGTCATCCTGGCTGGATGGTATTCTTGAGGAACAGGAGCCAGATTTTGTATATCCTGGAGTAGAACAAATAGGGGTAGATGCATTTCTAAGTTCTGAACTTCCATCTCATCCAAAGTTGTATTGAGGACAACTGAAAAATGGGTTGCGCTATCTAATTTTACCAAATAAGGTTCCTCCAACCAGGTTTGGCCTCTAAACATGATCACATCTTATTGGCTACTTGTCTGGTTATGTTGAAAGATAGTCTTACATTTTTTTCTTTTGTACTCATTCATTTTTCCTTACAAAGAACACTTTTTGGAGGTTTTAGGATTGCACACATGGAAGTGCATGTAGGATCAATCGACGAGGAAGAGGATGATCAAGGGATTGCACATATGATTAGATTTGTTACTTTCCTTGGAAGTAAGAAAAGAGAGAAACATCGTGGGACAGGGATCGACCAATGCTTACACTGTTTTCCATCATACAGTGTTTCATATTCATTCACCAATTAGTACAAAGGTTTCCCCCTTTACATTATGCTACCAGTCAGCAAATGTTTTTCTATCTTTTATTTAATTTTCGTATTTTGTGATTTTTTTCTAAGCCAACTCCCAAGTGAGCTAGTAGATGCAGTATTCAGTTATTCTGGTTATGATGTCAAACATAATTCTTTAATTTATCTCTATGATCAAATTTATAAATATCTCTTGGCAGAAATTCGAAACATTATGTCCTTGAACAAAATAGAGATAAATAATACAAAGTGATGTACATTTTGGTAGGAACGAAGAAATTGTAAAACCAACTAAGATGATTGGTGAAAGTTATAGATGGAGTGATGATGTAGAAGCTGAAATTGTATAGGGAGGCTTGGGTTAGCTGGGTGTTGGTAACAGGTTGTTGTTTTCCCTTCTCTCAATTCAATTTTCTTGGCAATGGGATAAGGGCTAAAGCTCTTTAGGGTTGTAGTGCTATGGGTGTTCTTTGAGCAGAAAAGGTATTGAATGATCCTTGATTACTATAATGGAGTGGAGGTCGAAGTCAGATTCTTGTCTGCCTTGTAGTTTTCATTTCTGTATGTTTAGTTTCCTGTAGCTCGCTTAGAACTTCTTGTCCACGACTTTTGGTTCTATTTTCTGGCTAGCTCTTGCAATTAGTTTTTCGTTCTTTTTTACGTTTTAGAATGAGTATATGTGTATATATATATAACAAAAAAGTGACAAAAAAGCAACAAAGTTGATCACAACCTAGTGTCATGTGTACATATTAACAACAATATGTTGCTTTGCAGGACTCTGATGAAGATCTCCTTCCAGATGTGCTGGATGCCTTGAATGAGGTATTTAGGGATCAATTGTCCTTTATGAGCTTGCACTACATGCCTAGAGGTTTATAGTTGTCAGGTCTCATTTGCTTCTGCTTCATTCATGCTACAAATTGCTTTTCACCCGAAATTCCTTTCTTCTCGTGTTGAGAAGGAAAGGCGGGCTATACTTTCAAAATTACAGATGATGAATACGGCAGATTATCATGTTGACTGCCAGGTTCGGACTAGCGATGTTAATTATATTTTAACTTGTTATTGAATTTGTATTGCTAACCATTGTCTGAACTTCTGCACGGTTTCATCTGGAGCACAGTTATTACAACATCTACACCCTGAAAACAAGTTGAGCAAAAGGTTCCCGATTGGATTAGAGGAGCAAACTAAGAAGTAGGATGTAGATAAGTGCGGAAATTTCATAAGCGTTGGTACCTCCCTGCAAATGCAACCTTATACATTGTTGGGGATATTGAAAACATCTCAAAAACAGTTTACCAAATTGAGGTATGAAAGAATTCATCCTTTATCATGTACAATATTTATTGATTAACTTCTAGATTCATGGACAGACTAATCTTCACCGCAGACTGTCTCTTGACAAGCTGGCCTAGAAAATGGGTCAGCACCTACTCCTAGTGCATGTGGTGCAATGACTAGTTTCCTTGTCCCTAAGCTTTCAGTTGGCTTGACTGGAAATTTATCTACTGAAAGATCATCTAATTCGAATGAGCAAACAAAACTCCTTAAAAAGGAAAAACACACTATTCGTCCTCGTGTAGAACATAATTGGTCACTGCCTAGCTGTAGTATTGATTTGAAGCCTCCAGAGTTTTAAGCATGAATTGATTCAGAATTTCTCATTTAATATGTTTTGCATGGTACCCACAACTATAGAGTTTCTCCAATTATGTACTAACTTGTGTACTGTTTGATTTATGAGCAATTGCGGTCATTGATTTTTACAAGTATTGTTAATGGTATCTTCTAAGCATGTGTTGAGGAGCAATTGCAGATTCCTGTGAACAAGGTTCAAACTTATGGTGACTTGCGAAATGTTCTAATGAAGAGAATTTTCTTTCTGCTTTGCATTTTTGAATCAATACAAGATACAAGGTCAATTTTAGTTGTAGTCACCAAATTATTTCCAGTTCCAAGCTGATCTCCTGTTATGGAAATATCCGAGTATCTTCTTATGTACCTTGCTGTCGTTTCTGAGTTGGCTCATTTTAAATTTTTGCAGGGTGAAATCCACCTTTTACTTCAATTAAATTGGATCATAGCGACTCTGGAAGGGAGATGCGCAGTCACTACTCTTAATGTAACTGCTGAACCCAAGAATTGGCAAACTGCAATAAGAGATATTGTTCATGAGGTTTTGATTTATGTCTCACTACTGAATTTGGATAACTTGTTTATGGGATGAGTGTATTCTGCTTGCTATCAATTCTGAAAAGTTATGTACTGCTGTTTAGTTGGGACCCTTGACAATAGTTGTACCTTAATGTTTTCTCAGAAATGATAAGAAAAGGAAGTTGACCTTGGAAGAATAACTGTCCACCTCTTATTCTTTTTATTTTATATTTTATTTCTCATTTCACAGCAATGGACCAATAAATAATTTTGATTCCATTTTTTTGTCATGAAACTTTTGATGCCAGTCGAACCCACGAGCAAGCAGATGTTACTTCTAAGCACCATCCACTATGCTAAGAGGGGCAGCAGCATAATTTTTGATTCCGTTTTTCTTGTTTTGTTATAAAGCTGAGCATAATGATTGACTTGGGTGTCTTGGTCTACAAGCTATAAGCCTTCTTTCCTTTTATTTTTATTTATTAACTTTTCCCTTCTTTCATGGGGAAAACATACCTTGACAGTTTAGTTAGTTCTGTTGAAATTGCAGCTTCAAGTTGTTGCATTTATCCATTCATGCTTGGGAAAAGCAAAGTTTGCAGCTCACTCATTTTATCCATTTATATATATATATATATATATATGTATGTATTGTTTCCTATGTTAATATGTTTTATGTGGATTATTGTGTTAACTGGTCACTAAAACATAACGGCAAAGTTCTTAAATTGTGCAGGTTAGAAGGCTCAAAGAGTTTGGTGTTACTAAGGGTGAATTGACTTGTTCTTCCGAGGACTACAAGGTATCTCCTGCTTATGTTTGTCAGACTCGGACATGTACTTGTTTTTAGTTTATCTTCTATTAAATAAATTCAGTGCCCATCACTGTGTAAGAAGATTGAAATATTAAGGATGAACGAACTTGATAATGTCATGTCAGACATTAATATGAGCTATATACGCATACCGTGTCTGAGATTGAGCGTCATTTTGAAACTTCAGATATCATGCCATGGCTATATTTTTTTTTTCTAATATTTGTGATAAATTACTCACTGTTATTGATACAAATTTACACATGAGAATAGTTACTGTAGTTACATTAAATTCATGTCTTCATTATATGCTTCAATCACAGATTTCAAAAGTGAGGCTTGGAGTGGTGTGATGAGGCTTATAGTTGGTGGTGGACGGGCTCCTGAAAGTTCTGAATCAGAAGGTTCTATTGTTGTGGGTATACGAACTCTTAGCAAGGGAGGTCGAGTTTGCAACTTTTCAATGGAGCAGGTATGCGGTTTACTTGTATTTTATTTGGGAATGAATTTGTCCAATATTGTTCAATGTAGGAGCAGATTATTTCCTATTCAAAAATGCATTATATTGTATCTTGAGATTGGTTCTTGTTATTGAGTTAGCTATCACAAAGTGTCATCATGTGAAATATATTTCACACATCTCCCAAGTAATTGCTAAATAGCAAAGTGCTGGCCTGTTTATTGTGAACCATTTTACAATGTTTTCCATGCTGCCTCAGTTGGTCTCATTGTCTTGTTGTGTTGTGTTGATGAATTTCTTTCTTCTGATAAACAAACTTGTGTTTCTTATAGGGAAAAAAGTAACCACCTTGAAAAAAACTTAAATTCTGTATAATATAGTTTGCCAGGGGAAGTGTGCTTATGATAATCATCAAGGCCAACTTACATTACAGTAGTTGCAAGATGCTTACATGTCATGGTATTATGAGAAGTATACTCAGATCATTATATATGGTATTGCATAATCATTTTTTGATAATTGTACAGGGGCTTACTCATTTTTACTGAGATCGTCTCATGTATATGCATCATTGTTCTCAGGTTGAACTATTTGTGTGAACCACTTGATTAATTGCTCATTGGAGTACACAGAGGAATTTATTTCTATGGAATTCCGCTTCACTTTTAAGAGATAACAGGACGCATGCCGCTTTCCAATTGCTTCACACGGTACTTGAGGTAATCTCATTGTGACTCAAAATCTTTCTGCTGAATTTTGGATGTTGGGGACATTTCTTGTTCGTGTTCTCTCAAAAATGCTGGATTATCATAGATGCATATAGAATGAGGGTCGGTAGGAGTGTTGAGAGTTTAAGAAAGCATATAGAATGAGGGAGGTTAGGGGAGAGGAAACAACACCAAGCCTTTAATAAGATAAATCTGAATTCATTCCAATATGCTCTTAAGATTGCATTACATTAGAAAGCAAGCTTTATGCTTCAAATAAAACACTTAAAACTCCTAGAATACCATAAGACTAATATAACTCATAAATAAGAACTCTTGAATACTTAAGACTTAAATAGACATAAAAACACTCGAGCCTCTTAATTTATTTCCCATTACCGCTTCGTGCGGCGTCCCCATTATTTCCCTTACCTCTTTGTGTGGTGTTTGGGTTATTACACACGATTTCGTGCGGGCCTTGATTATATTTCTTACCGTTTTGTATGGTGTCCCGGTTATTACCCATGGTTTTATTACATTTATCGCTTCTTGCGGCATCTTGGTTATTACACATACCGATTAGTGTGGGGTCCTCGATGTTACCCACAGCTTTGTGCAGGGGTCCTGGTTATTACCCACTGTTTTATTTCCCTTACCGTTTCATGTGGTGTCCCGGTTATTTTTCTTACTATTTTGTGTGGTGTCCCAGTTATTACAGGGTTTTAATTCCCTTACCGCTTCGTGCGGCGTCCTAGTTATTACACTTACTGTCTTGTGCAACATCCTGGTTATTACCCACGGCTCGTGTAAGGTCTTGATTATTACCCTTACCGCTTTGTGCGGTGTCTTGGTTGTTACCCCCGGCTTAGTGCGGCCTAACTCGGTTATTACCCTTACCGCTTCGTGCGTCCCAACCCAGTTATTTACCATAATCGCTCCGTGCGTCCTTGCCTACTAATGACACATAATCGCAGTGTGACGTCCAGACCCGGTAATGACCTTAAACTACTCCGCGCAGCCTACCGACTCGGAAATGGCCGTTATACACTGTGTGGTGTCTTGTCCCGGTTATGTTCCTTTATCGCTCCGTGCGGTGTCCCGACCTGGTTATTTCCCTTAACTGCTTCGTGCGGTGTCCCGACCTGGTTATTTCCCTTAACCGCTTCGTGCGGTGTCCCGGTTATTACCCACAACTCTGTTTCTCTTACCGCTTTGTGCGGTGTCTCGGTTATTACCACGAGTTTTTTCTCTTGCCGTTTCGTGGGGCGTCCTGATTATTACACATACCACTTCATGTGGCATCACGGTAAATACCCATAACTGCTTCGTGCGGGGTCTTGGTTATTTTTCTTACCGTTTCGTATGGTTTCCCGGTTATTACCCACAACTTTATTACATTTACCGCTTCGTGCGACATCTTTCTTATTGCGCTTAAGCTTCGTGCAGGGTCCCTGATATTACCCACTGCTTTGTGCGGGGTCCTTGATATTACCCACTGCTTTGTGCGTTGTCCCGACCCTTAAACGTCCTTTATTCGCTCCGTGCCGAGTCCCGACCCAGTTATTTCCCTAAACCGCTATGTGCGGCACCTTAATCAGGTAATGTCCCTAAACTACCACGTGTGGAGTCCTGACCTAGAAATGTCCTTGATCCACTCCTTGCATCGTCTCGACTTGGACATGTGCCTAAACCGCTTCGTGCGGCGTCTCGACTCAGTCCCTAAACTGCTTCGTGCGGCATTGGGTAACAGTAATAACCCTAAACTTCTTCGTGCGGCGTCCCGAGTCGGTAATGTCCTTAAATCGCTTCGTGCGTCATCTTGACTCATTAATGTCCTTAAACTGCTTCTTGCGGTGTCCTAACCCAATAATTTCCCTTATCCGCTCAGTGCGGCGTTTGTTATTACCACGACTATATTTCCCTTACCTCTGTGCGGCGTCCCCACCCGATAATGTCTTTAACCGCTCCATGCAGTGCCTCGACCAGGTTATTTTCCCTTAACTGTTTTGTGTGGGGTTGCAGTTATTACCCATGGCATTGTACATAGGTCGGTTATTAACCACGGCTTCGTGCGGCTCTATGCGGCTTCCCGACTTAGAAATGTCCTGATCAACTCCATGCGGTGTCCCGACCCGGTTATTTCCCTTAGAAGCTTTGTGCGGGCTTCCGGTTATTACCCACGGCTTTATGTGGGATCTAGGTTATTAACCACAGATTTGGGTGGGGTCCCGATTATTACCCACGACTATTTCCTTTACCGCTTCGTGTGGCGTCCGGTTATTACACTTACCGCTTCGTGTGGCATCTCGGTTATTACCCATGGTTTCATGCGGGATCACATTTATTACTCTTACCGCTTTGTGTGGCATCCCAGTTATTACCCACGGTTTCGTGCGGGGTCACTGTTATTACTCTTACCGCTTTGTGCGGCATCCCCGATATTACCCATAGCTTTGTGCAGGGTCCTGGTTATTACCCACAGTTTTATTTTCCTTACCATTTCACGGTGTCCCAGTTATTTTTCTTACTGCTTTGTGCGGTGTCCCTGTTATTACAGGGTTTTAATTCCCTTACCGCTTCGTGCGGCGTCCTGGTTATTACACCTACTGTCTCGCGCAATATCCCGGTTATTACCCACGGCTCGTGCAAGGTCTTGATTATTACCCTTACCGCTTTGTGCGGTGTCCTGGTTGTTACCCCCGGCTTAGTGGGGCCCGACCCGGTTATTACCCTTACCGCTACGTGCGTCCCGACCCGGTTATTTCCCATAACCGCTTCGTGCGGCGTCCTAGCCCGGTAATGACTAATAACCGCTTAGTGCGGCGTCTTGAACCGATAATGACCTTAACTGCTCTGCGCAGCCTCCCGACTCGGAAATGGCCCTTATCCACACTGTGTGGTGTCCTGTCCCGGTTATGTTTTATCGCTCCGTGCGGTGTCCCGGCCCAGTTATTTCCCTTAACTGCTTCGTGCGGTGTCCCGACATGGTTATTTCCCTTAACCGCTTCGTGCGGTGTCCCGGTTATTACCCACAGCTCTGTTTCTCTTACAGCTTTGGTTATTACCCACGGTTTCATGCAGGATCACATTTATTACTCTTACCGCTTTGTGTGGCATCCCCGATATTACCCAAGCTTTGTGCAGGGTCCTGGTTATTACCCACAGCTCTGTTTCTCTTACAGCTTTGGTTATTACCCACGGTTTCGTGCGGGGTCACTGTTATTACTCTTACCGCTTTGTGCGGCGTCCCCGATATTACCCATAGCTTTGTGCAGGGTCCTGGTTATTACCCAAAGTTTTATTTTCCTTACCATTTCACGGTGTCCCAGTTATTTTTCTTACTGCTTTGTGCGGTGTCCCTGTTATTACAGGGTTTTAATTCCCTTACCGCTTCGTGCGGCGTCCTGGTTATTACACCTACTGTCTCGCGCAATATCCCGGTTATTACCCACGGCTCGTGCAAGGTCTTGATTATTACCCTTACCGCTTTGTGCGGTGTCCTGGTTGTTACCCCCGGCTTAGTGGGGCCCGACCCGGTTATTACCCTTACCGCTACGTGCGTCCCGACCCGGTTATTTCCCATAACCGCTTCGTGCGGCGTCCCAGCCCGGTAATGACTCATAACCGCTTAGTGCGGCGTCTTGAACCGATAATGACCTTAAACTGCTCTGCGCAGCCTCCCGACTCGGAAATGGCCCTTATCCACACTGTGTGGTGTCCTGTCCCGGTTATGTTTTATCGCTCCGTGCGGTGTCCTGACGGGGTTATTTCCCTTAACTGCTTCGTGCGGTGTCCCGACATGGTTATTTCCCTTAATTGCTTCGTGCGGTGTCTCGGTTATGACCCATAACTCTGTTTCTCTTACCGCTTTGTGCGGTATCTCGGTTATTACCCACGGTTTCATGCGGGATCACATTTATTACTCTTACCGCTTTGTGTGGCATCCCAGTTATTACCCACGGTTTCGTGCGGGGTCACGGTTATTACTCTTACCGCTTTGTGCGGCGTCCCCGATATTACCCATAGCTTTGTGCAGGGTCTTGGTTATTACCCATAGTTTTATTTTCCTCGTTTCACGGTGTCCCGGTTATTTTTCTTACTGCTTTGTGCGGTGTCCTTGTTATTACAGGGTTTTAATTCCCTTACCGCTTCGTGCGGCGTCCTGGTTATTACACTTACTGTCTCGCGTAATATCCCGGTTATTACCCACGGCTTGTGCAAGGTCTTGATTATTAGCCTTACCGCTTTGTGCGGTGTCCTGGTTGTTACCCTCGGCTTAGTGGGGCCCGACCCGGTTATTACCCTTACCGCTACGTGCGTCCCGACCCAGTTATTTCCCATAACAGCTTCGTGCGGCGTCCCAGCCCGGTAATGACTCACAACCGCTTAGTGCGGCGTCTTGATCCGATAATGACCTTAAACTGCTCCGCGCAGCCTCTCGACTCGGAAATGGCCCTTATCCACTCTGTGTGGTGTCCTGTCCCGGTTATGTTCTTTTATCGCTCCGTGCGGTGTCCCGCCCCGGTTATTTCCCTTAATTGCTTCGTTCGGTGTCCCGACCTGGTTATTTCCCTTAACCGCTTCGTGCGGTGTCCCGGTTATTACCCACAGCTTTGTTTCTCTTACCGCTTTGTGCGGTGTCTCGGTTATTACCCACGGTTTCATGCGGGATATCATTTATTACACTTACCGCTTTGTGTGGCATCCCAGTTATTACCCAGGGTTTCGTGCGGGGTCACTGTTATTACTCTTACCGCTTTGTGCGGCGTCTCCAATATTACCCATAGCTTTGTGCAGGGTCCTGGTTATTACCCATAGTTTTATTTTCCTTACCGTTTCACGGTGTCCCGGTTATTTTTCTTACTGCTTTGTGCGGTGTCCTTGTTATTACAGGGTTTTAATTCCCTTACCGCTTCGTGCGGCGTCCTGGTTATTACACTTACTGTCTCGCGTAATATTCCGGTTATTACCCACGACTTGTGCAAGGTCTTGATTATTAGCCTTACCGCTTTGTGCGGTGTCCTGGTTGTTACCCCCGGCTTAGTGGGGCCCAACCTGGTTATTACCCTTACCGCTACGTGCGTCCCGACCCAGTTATTTCCCATAATCGCTTCGTGCGGGGTCCCAGCCCGGTAATAACTCACAACCGCTTAGTGCGGCGTCTTGATCCGATAATGACCTTAAACTGCTCCGCGCAGCCTCTCGACTCGGAAATGGCCCTTATCCACTCTGTGTGGTGTCCTGTCCCGGTTATGTTCTTTTATCGCTCCGTGCGGTGTCCTGCCCCGGTTATTTCCCTTGACTGCTTCGTTAGGTGTCCCGACCTGGTTATTTCCATTAACCGCTTCGTGCGGTGACCCGATTATTACCCACAACTCTGTTTCTCTTACCGCTTTGTGCGGTGTCTCGGTTATTACCCACGGTTTCATGCGGGATCTAATTTATTACTCTTACCGCTTTGTGTGGCATCCCAGTTATTACCCACGGTTTCGTGCGGGGTCACTGTTATTACTCTTACCGCTTTGTGGGGCGTCCCTGATATTACCCATAGCTTTGTGCAGGGTCCTGGTTATTACCCACAGTTTTATTTTCCTTACCGTTTCACGGTGTCCAGGTTATTTTTCTTACTGCTTTGTGCGGTGTCCTTGTTATTACAGGGTTTTAATTCCCTTACCGCTTCGTGCGGCGACCTGGTTATTACACTTACTGTCTCGCGTAATATCCCAGTTATTACCCACGGCTCGTGCAAGGTCTTGATTATTACCCTTACCGTTTTGTGCGGTGTCCTGGTTGTTACTCCGGCTTAGTGCGGCCGGACCCGGTTATTACCCTTACAGCTACGTGCGTCCCGACCCGGTTATTTCCCATAACCGCTTCGTGCGGCGTCCCAGCCCGGTAATGACTCACAACCGCTTAGTGCGGCGTCTTGACCCGATAATGACCTTAAACTGCTCGGCGCAGCCTCCCGACTCGGAAATGGCCCTTATCCACTCTGTGTGGTGTCCTGTCCGGGTTATGTTCTTTTATCGCTCCGTGCGGTGTCCCGTCCTGGTTATTTCCCTTAACTGCTTCGTGCGGTGTCCCGACATGGTTATTTCCCTTAACCGCTTTGTGCGGTGTCCCGGTTATTACCCACAGCTCTGTTTCTCTTACCGCTTTGTGCGGTGTCTCGGTTATTACCCACGGTTTCATACGGGATATCATTTATTACTCTTACCGTTTTGTGTGGCATCCTAGTTATTACCCACGGTTTCGTGCGGGGTCACTGTTATTACTCTTACCGCTTTGTGCGGCGTCCCCAATATTACCCATAGCTTTGTGCAGGGTCCTGCTTATTACCCATAGTTTTATTTTCCTAACCGTTTCACGGTGTCCCGGTTATTTTTCTTACTGCTTTGTGCGGTGTCCTTGTTATTACAGGGTTTTAATTCCCTTACCGCTTCGTGCGGCGTCCTGGTTATTACACTTACTGTCTCGCGTAATATCCCGGTTATTACCCACGGCTCGTGCAAGGTCTTGATTATTACCCTTACCGCTTTGTGCGGTGTCCTGGTTGTTACCCCCGGCTTAGTGCGGCCTGACCCGGTTATTACCCTTACCGCTACGTGCGTCCCGACCCTGTTATTTCCCATAACCGCTTCGTGCGGCGTCCCAGCCCGGTAATGACTCACAACCGCTTAGTGCGGCGTCTTGACCCGATAATGACCTTAAACTGCTCGGCGCAGCCTCCCGACTCGGAAATGGCCCTTATCCACTCTGTGTGGTGTCCTGTCCGGGTTATGTTCTTTTATCGCTCCGTGCGGTGTCCCGTCCTGGTTATTTCCCTTAACTGCTTCGTGCGGTGTCCCGACATGGTTATTTCCCTTAACCGCTTTGTGCGGTGTCCCGGTTATTACCCACAGCTCTGTTTCTCTTACCGCTTTGTGCGGTGTCTCGGTTATTACCCACGGTTTCATACGGGATATCATTTATTACTCTTACCGTTTTGTGTGGCATCCTAGTTATTACCCACGGTTTCGTGCGGGGTCACTGTTATTACTCTTACCGCTTTGTGCGGCGTCCCCAATATTACCCATAGCTTTGTGCAGGGTCCTGGTTATTACCCATAGTTTTATTTTCCTAACCGTTTCACGGTGTCCCGGTTATTTTTCTTACTGCTTTGTGCGGTGTCCTTGTTATTACAGGGTTTTAATTCCCTTACCGCTTCGTGCGGCGTCCTGGTTATTACACTTACTGTCTCGCGTAATATCCCGGTTATTACCCACGGCTCGTGCAAGGTCTTGATTATTACCCTTACCGCTTTGTGCGGTGTCCTGGTTGTTACCCCCGGCTTAGTGCGGCCTGACCCGGTTATTACCCTTACCGCTACGTGCGTCCCGACCCTGTTATTTCCCATAACCGCTTCGTGCGGCGTCCCAGCCCGGTAATGACTCACAACCGCTTAGTGCGGCGTCTTGACCCGATAATGACCTTAAACTGCTCCGCGCAGCCTCCCGACTCGGAAATGGCCCTTATCCACTCTGTGTGGTGTCCTGTCCCGGTCATGTTCTTTTATCGCTCCGTGCGGTGTCCCGGCCCGGTTATTTCCCTTAACTGCTTCGTGCGGTGTCCCGACCTGGTTATTTCCCTTATCCGCTTCGTGCGATGTCCCGGTTATTACCCACAGCTCTGTTTCTCTTACTGCTTTGTGTGGTGTCTCGGTTATTACCCACGGTTTCCTGCGGGATCTCATTTATTACTCTCACTGCTTTGTGTGGCATCCCAGTTATTACCCACGGTTTCGTTCGGGGTCACTGTTATTACTCTTACCGCTTTGTGCGGCGTCCCCGATATTAACTATAGCTTTGTGCAGGGTCCTGGTTATTACCCATAGTTTTATTTTCCTTACCGTTTCACGGTGTCCCGGTTATTTTTCTTACTGCTTTGTGCGGTGTCCTTGTTATTACAGGGTTTTAATTCCCTTACCGCTTCGTGCGGCGTCCTGGTTATTACACTTACTGTCTCGCGTAATATCCCTAGAAATTCACTAACAAATATAACAACCCGATGTGTATCAGAGCGTCTAAGGAAATTAAAAGCATAGAAAATTACAAGTAGGTTAACCCGGAACCTACTGATGGTTTGGAAAATGGCGGTAACTATGCCTGGCCTCGACGAAGACTACTCGGGTCGAGCACTGCATTCTGGGCATTTAAAACGAAGGGCACAGGGGAGAAACATTTAAAAATATTAGTGTGAGTGGACAAAAATCAAATATAAAAATTTTACTTTCTTTAATGTCCACCCTTGGAGTTTTTCAAGAAAAACCTTATGCACGCAATACATAGACAATGACCAAATAAATCATAAAATAACTCTCTTGGCTCAAATCCATAATTAAATGTGGAGTATTAACCTCAACCATGAGAAAACAACCGACCCGCTCTACCACGAGAGGGTCTATTGACCAGCTCATCGGAGAGTCCCATGACCCGCTCTACTCGGGAGGGTCCAACCGACCAGCTACCACCAAAGAGGGTCCTGATCTGCTCTATCCGGGAGAGTCCTACTGACCAGCTACCACCGAAGAGGGTCAGACCAACTACTATCCAGAGAGTGTACCATCTCCATCTAGAGAGGGTCCATGCCGGCATGCAATACATATAACCATATCATTAAAAATCCTTTAAAAAACCTCGTGGGAAAATAAATCGAAAACCAAGTCAAAACTCCATGACTTTACCCCAAATATATTGGATTTAAAACATTTCCAGGAACCCGAAACCGGTTCTCTGACTTTACTTTAAAATCCTTAAATCCAAGAGCCAAGTTTCCCCTTTTTAAAATAATCCTCCTCCATAACCCAAAATGGTGATAACAGTAAAATCATATTTCGGGAAAATCCTTTAAAATCACGGGAAAGGTAGGAACCTCTTTCCCGGCTCACTTATCTTTAAAAAGTATTAAATTCCCATTTAAAAAGTATTAAATCACGGGAAATGGCCTACCCTACCTACATCCCCACTTCCATGAGTAATTAAAACCAACCCTAACTCATGAAGGCATCCTGCTCCCTAACCTACTTAACTAGCTACACTGAGTTAGTCAGAGCAGTCTACGTAGAAGATTACTCTAATGTATTTGCAAGCAGCAACGGGTTGATCGACTATGCCTCGACTCTTGTACGCGTGCGACCCCCGCTCTAGAACCCTGCACCACTGGACATTTGAAAACGAAGGGCCTAGGGAAGAACATTTAAAAACAATACGTTAGCGTGAGTGGACAAAAATAAAAGAATAAAAGATAAAACGTCTTTTACTGCTCTTCCGTTAGTTTCTCAAGAAAATCCGCATGCAAGTAAATCATGGACATTAAATAATTAAATCATAAATACTTCTCTTGGCTCAAACATAAATAATTTAAATGTGGGGTGTTAACCTCATCCACGAGAAACCCGACCTGCTCTACCACGAGAAGGTCCATTGACCAGCTCATCAGAGAGGGTCCCATGACCCGCTCTATTCAGGAGGGTCCAACCGACCAGCTACCACCGAAGAGGGTCCTGACCAGCTACTATCCAGAGATGGTATCCGCTCCATCTGGAGAGGGTCCATGCTAGCATGCAATATATATCCTTACCTTTAAAATCCTTTTAAAACCTTTAAAACCTCGTGGGAATAATAAATCGAAAACCAAGTCAAATCTCTCTGACTTTACCCCAAATACAATGGATTTAAAAACCTTTCCAGGAACCCAAAACCGGTTCTCTGCCTTTACTTTAAAACCCTTTAAATCCAAGAGCCAAGTTTCCCCTTTTTAAAACATCCCCCTCCATAATCCCAAAACGGTGATAACAATTAAAATCAATAATCCGGGAAAATCCTTTAAAACCCCGGAAAAGGTAGGAACCTCTTCCCCGGCTCGTTTATCTTTAAAATAGTAAATTCTCCTTTTACCAAAATCACCGTAAAACATTAAATGAAGGAAATCACATAAATAAGGAGAAAACAATTAAAGTCTATGGCATGCAATTTAATTTAAAAACAAGGTCCACTCACAGACTGAGGCCTTAGCCTGACGAAAACCCGAATTCCGCTCAAGCCGAGTCTCCAACACGAGCCTCTTCGCGTCCTGTTCCATAATTAAAATTAATTTTCTGGACGCAAGTATAATAATCAAATAGCCAAAAGCGTACACATTTAAAAGCGTACAGCTCGCTTATTGGCTCCGCATTTCTCAAATTGTCAACTAAAAATCCCCGACCTTCACCAATCCCTTAGGAGTCCTTAAAATAATTCTTAAACCTTATCCGGCACTAATTGATGGTCGGAATAATATTTAATTATCCGCCAATAATACTAAATTAGAAAAATTCCAAAACCTAACCAAAACTCCTCCAAAAATTACCAAATTTTAACCATAGACTCCTCACAATATAAACCATTTAATAGGCATGAAAAACTACCCGAAAAGTGGCGGCACCGCCGCCAGCTCCGACGCCGACGGCGGCCGCCGGCAGAAATTCCGGCCAAAATTCCGACGACCTCCGATCGCCACCAAATTTTGCCAGTAGCTTCGTCTCATCATTTGGGACAACTTTCTTGTTCAACTCGAAGGCCAATTCGGCCTCTAACTAGGTTAAAAACGTGATGAACAGTAAACCCGAAATAAATCTAATTTGAAACTTCAATCCTTCAATTCTCCCTACACACTTCAATTCAAGCTACCAAATTCTAGGGGATTGTAGTACTCCTAAACCTCATCCTAAACATATAAAGAACTCAACAAATGGTGATCTAGGGAGGGAGAAATCCGATCAAGAACAATTCATTGTACACATGATGAACAAATCAGAATTTCTCCCGATTTACGGCAAGTTAGGTCGGAAAACTTACCTAGGAATGAAGTAGACTCGGAGGCCAAGCTTTTGGGACCGGTTCGGCGGCCTGAGGTGGCCGGACGGTGGCGGCTGGAACTTCCGGCAGGTTTTTCGGTCGGGGAGAGAGAAAATGGCTGGGGTGAAAATCTGATTTTTCACCCCGATAACTCCTATATATAGCCATTTTACCGCATAGTAATTTTATACTTTTGTTTATAACTTTTCCATACGAACTCCGATTTGAGCGTGCTACGTGTCCACGAACTCGTAACAACGTCCTCTACAACTTTCATGAAGGAAGTTTTCCCAAATTCTCTACTTAACTAAAAGTCAACTTTACGATTATTGTACGGTTAAACGGACACTTTAAATGGTAAAAGACCAAAGTAACCAACCGTAAAATAATTCTAGGATCGGGATGTGACAATTCTCCCCACCTTATAAAAATTTCGTCCTCGAAATTTCTTTACTCGAAGTCCAACACAGTGGGGGATAGTACCACTTAAAAATAATAATATTGTTCTCAAATATCAACTCCTTTCTGAGAGCTCTTCTGAATCGCTTTACGAATAGAATTGTCAAAACCCTAAACACCTGTCCTTTACGATCAACATCCTTACTGATCCTCCTTATAAGCCATTTTCCAGTACTAGCCGGAAGTCTATTGACATAGGATGTAAGGTAGTAAACTTATTCCCGTAACAAGGACATACGTGACACTAGACATCCATTATAACTCTAAGAATACCCAACATATTCCTCTAACTCATGTAACCTTGTCACATGTCACATTTAACCAACGTACCACTCCTGCCTACGTGGATGATAACCTCCAATACTCCCTCATTTTCTGACACTCGACCACTCTTCTCGGGTCAAAACTAAAGCATCTGAAGTCTTACCGTGGATCACAATGATTTCCTCTTGAATCATTGATTAACTGAATCACCGAATTCTTACTGTACTCCATCTCATTTATGAGGTGGAATACGACACTGCCTATCACTGATCCACCAACTATAATTCTCGCGAAACTCACTATTGTTTTTCACGAAAAGATGACAAATTTTGTCATACGCTGAAAACATCTTTTGGCAACAATTCCCTGTTGCCTAAGCCAGATTATAACCACTCCAAGGCTTGTCCACGTCTTTCCACTCGTTGGAAACATCTAACCCAAACGAGAACAAAGTTCGTTACCATCACCTAGTTCGAACCTCATGACGTCAAGCAACAACTCGTCATCAAACTACTCAATAACTCGACGTCAAATCCAATCGTTAACGGGCTACATCTCCAGTATTCACCCATACTTATAGCGATCAACTAACCCTCCAATCGTACCGATTGAGGATTTCGTGCCCCGCAAACTGCAGGAACCCAAAATTCTAAATGATAAAATACTTCACATGTAGAATCAAGGCTCACGATAAACCACGAAGAAATCCATAGCCAAATCGAATCACGTGAACTCTTTCTTCTTCCAAATATGTCACAAGATCTGATTCATATTTTTCGTCATACGAGCCTGATGAATAACAATATTCTTACTGCACATGACCGCTAAAACGATCTCTCTTGTCTACATCAACCAATATTGTAAAGATATGAAACTTAACATCAAAGACGCTGTCACGCCCCGATCCTAGAATTATTTTACGGTTGGTTACTTTGGTCTTTTACCATTTAAAGTGACCGTTTAACCGTACAATGATCGTAAAGTTGACTTTTCGTTAAGTCGAGAATTTGGGAAAACTTCCTTCATTAAAGTTGTAGAGGGCGTCGTTACGAGTTCGTGGACATGTAGCACGCTCAAATCGGAGTTCGTATGAGAAAGTTATGAACAAAAGTATAAAGTTACTGTGCGGGTAAAACGGCTATATATAGGAGTTACCGGGGTGAAAAATCAGATTTTTCACCCGGCTCTCTCTCCTCTCCCCCGACGGGAATCGCTGCTGGAGCTTCCGGCCGCCACAGCGCCGCCGTCCGGCCACCTCAGGCCACCGCACCGGTCCCAAAAGCTCGGCCTCCGAGTCTACTTCAATCCTAGGTAAGCTTTCCGATCTAACTCGCCGTAAATCGGGAGAAATTCCGATTTGTTCTTGGTGTGTACAGTAGATTTTCGGGATTGAATTTCTCCCTCCCTAGATCACCAATTGTTGAGTTCTTTATATGTTTAGGATGGGTTTTAGGTGTACTACAATCCCCTAGAATTTGGTAGCTTGATTTGAAGTGTGTAGGGAGAATTGATGATTTGAAGTTTGGTAGTGTAATTTTTCGGGGTCTACTGTTCATCGAGTTTTTGACCTAGTTAGAGGCCGAATTGGCCTTCGAGTTGAACTAGAAAGTTGTCCCAATTGACGAGACGAAGCTACTGGTAAAATTTGGTGGCGATCCGAGGTCGCCGGAATTCTGGCCGGAATTTCTGCCGGCGGCCGCCGGTGGCGGTGCCGCCACTTTTTGGGCAGTTTTTCATGTCCATTAATTAGTACATATTGTGAGGAGTCTATGGTTAAAATTTGGTAATTTTTGGAGGTGTTTTGGTTAGGTTTTGGAATTGTTCTAGTTTAGTATTATTGGCGGATAATTAAATATTATTCCGACCATCGATTATTGCCGGTTAAGGTTTAAGGATTATTTTAAGGACTCCTAAGGTTTTGGTGAAATGGTTGAATGGGTGTCCATAGTAATTCAACGAATTAATACGTGACACCCTAACGTCAAGTTAAGTGATAAAGGGAAGTTCGGAAGCTGAGTCGGACTTCCGGTAATTTGAGTTAAGAGTCGATAACCGGGGAAAGAAAGTCATAAAGGTTAAAGTGCTATAAGAAAGGAACTTGGTCAACATGTGGTCAAATAGGATTTCCTGGTCAAACTAGGAAAAGACCAGGTATGACTAATTTAATGATTTGTTTGTACAGTCTCTGGTTGAACGTGAGACGGGCTCGACTAGGTGGTGAGTTCGAGGGTTTCGCTCGAGGAGCTTTCCGAGCAGGAGGAAGGTCGCGATGAGTACTGTGAGTGGACCTTTGTTTTAAATTAAATTGCATGCTTTATACTTGATTGGTTTCTCCTGCATATATATAATTTCCTCTATTTGTATGTTTTACGGTGATTTGGGAAAAAGGGGATTTAAGGATTTTTAAAGGCAAACAAACCGGGAAAGAGGTTCATACCCATCCCATGATTTTAAAGGATTTTTCCCGGGGTATGGTTTTATTGATTATCACCGTTTTGGGAATATGGAGGGGGATGTTTTTAAAGGAGAAATGTGGCTCACGGATTTTAAATGGGGTTTTCGATTTATTGTTTCCACGAGGTTTTACGAGGTATTACAGGTTTTACAGGTTTTAAAGGGATTTTGAAAAAGGGAAAAAGGGAAAAGGATATAAGGATTGTTTGCTAGCATGGACCCTCTCCAGTTAGAGCGGGTACCATCTTCTGGATAGAGCAGGTCAGGGACCTTCTCCGGTTGAGCTGGTCAATAGACCCTCTCGGATAGAGCAGGTCGGGGACCCTCTTCGGTGGTAGCTGGTCATTAGACCCTCCCGAATAGAGCAGGTCGGGTTTTCTCGTGGATGAGGTTAACACCCCACATAATTGTTTAAGTTTTGAGCCAATGCATTGTTTATGCTTTACCTGCATGCGGATTTTCCTTAGAAAAAGTAGAGGGGGAACATTAGAGGAATAGAGCTTTTAAGTTTTATTTTTGTCCACTCACCCTGACAGTTTTTCAATGTTTCTCCCCTGGGCCCTTCGTTTTCAAATGCCCAGTGGTGCAGGGTTCTCGAGCGGAGGTCGTGAGCGTACAAGAGTCGAGGCATAGTCGATCAATCCGTTGCCGTTGAAATTCTTTAGGGTAATCATCCTAGTAGACTGCTCTGACTAACCCAGTATAGCTAATTAAGTAGGTTAGGGAGCAGGATGCCTTCATGAGTTAGGGTTTGTTGTAGATACTCATGGAAGTGCTGAGTTGGATTATAGGAAGGGTTGGCCATTTCAAGGGGGTTTCGGTAAGAAGTTCCCTTGGGGTGGTCCCCGCAGGATTTACTTCGAGTTAAAGGGATTTAACTCGGGGTGGGTCCTGACAATTGGTATCAGAGCATTAGGTTATCGTTTCCTGTTACTACCTCGTATACTTAGTATCACTTAGTGTCTATAGAGTGATGGTCCGACCGCGGCGGATCCATCGGCATTTTATGCTTTGGACGCTTAGTGTTTATTAAGGATATGAGTTAGTACTTTCTGGTTAATTTATGGACCGAGTGGTCCTATAAACATCTGAATCCTCAAGACTATGCCTCAGTACGCCGACCTCACAGTGAACTCCTGTAAGGAACAAGGTAAGCTCGTTACGTATTTACTGTTATGAGTTTCCCAATGAGTATTTGATATTTGAGATTTGAGTTGGGGATCGAGCTGGAAACTCGCGTTGTTTAACGTTGGTTGAGCATTTGGTGTGAGTGCTCGGTGGTGAAACAGTAAATTCATGCCTGGAAGGCTGCCATGTTTGTTGGCAGGAATGTCGTAGGAACCTAAGGTGAGGCTTTGATATTCGAGTGATGAGACTCTTAGAAGTGAAGAGCCGTAAGAGTTGATGAAAGAGGTTGCATCCTGCGATGGGAAAAAGAGTTGAAGTCGCCTAGCGCGATTATTCAGAGAAGATGAATATTAAGATTTGACGATTGCCAAGTTTTTGTCGATTGTCGTCTTTAGTGTGGTTCCAGAGAGACTGGAGAATGTGTCAAAGTAGAATGACTCAGGGATTTAAGTGTAATCATTTTGGGGATCGATGGACTTGTTTCTGGTGACGAGTCAATGATGTGACACTACTGGAGAATGTTAAGGAAGTGAAGGCTGGTTCGGTCACTTGATGTCGTTGGGACAACCACAAAGACTAATAGTTGGGGCTACCCTAGATGCTTGCATTGCTGGCTACGAGTGGATTCTTAACGCTTCAGCCACCATGATTGGGGTACTAGAAAGATTTGGATTGTTAGTGAGTTTTAGCATGATTTGACTTGTTGGTGACAATGGTCATTGGGCCATATATCGTGAAGGTTGAAGTTAAATCGTGTCACCAGATCTTTGGGCTCATGTCAACCATAAGGTGGGTTATTCACATGTGGTCAAAGTATTTTAATTAGTACACCTGTGGAGAGGTCTCCAGGTTGGCTGTGTTGGGGTTCAGTGACAGATCAAGTGAGCGGTTGATTTGTAGCTAAAGGTTTATGGTTTCGAAATTTAAGGAGATGATAGAAGTGGCAACAAGCTACCGGGTCATGGACTAAGAGTGTTTGGGGTACCGGAGATAGTGATACGAGTCTTGATTGACTTTGTATTATTGTGGTGTAGGAACCGGTCGTTGTGCAAACGGTATTGTTTCGACGACCGAAGTTGTACATGGGAATACCCCACAGGAGCACGTGTATCCTCCTGTGTAGGGAAGTGGTAAAGCTGAAATTTGGGTAGCACATACATGTAAGGCATAATTTGTTTTTGTGCAGCTGTGTGTGGTCGAAATGATACATTCATATATTTCAAGAATGTATTGTGAGAGTCCCATACTGTGAAGACAGAGGTGAAGGACGTTTGCCAATAGTTTTGTGCAAAACGTCAATTAAATGGTCTAACCGTTTTAGAACGGGTCGAAAGTGGGTTATTGGTAGACGCTTCGACTTTCAAGATGGTTAGTTAAATTGTTAAAAGTTGTTAGTAGGTAGTTGTTTGCGTGCTGAGTTAATTGCACGGAAGTGGTGAAGTGACAGCAGCGGGGCAAGGGTTACTGGAGCAGTGAATTTGAGTGAGAATGTTTGTTGATGGTCAAGCTTCAACCTGGAACCAAAGTTGTCTGTTATGACACTTGGTTTCCTCGAGGGGGATTAACTGAGCTTGATGGCATGGGAATCAGTGCACTCATTGGCTGTGGTTTAAACAATTGTGTAACCGAAGGTGTACTTAGTCGTGTTTGGGGTCATAAGTTACATCCACTGCAGTGACAGGCAATATTCTCAATTGTGATCTATGGAGTGAGGATTAAGATCTGGGGATCAATTATTGATGTTAATTTAATGGAATCCTGAGAGGATTAAAGAATTGTTGGCATTGCCATTGTCATTGGTCATTTGAGTAGTGACCTTACTTGTTAGGAATTATTGACCTAGCGACAGTTCTTGGCGCCACGAGTGTAGAGTAGTAGCAAGAAAGGTCATTGGAGGTGACTCTCGAAATTGTCAGCATTTCGGAGAGTATGAAATGCGGTGGAACTAGGAAAGGTTTTCCTTGACGACTCGAAAGTGTTACGAGTCTAAGTGTGGTAATGTTTGTTACTGAGACTGGTAAAGTATGTTGCTAAGTTGAGCAACACTCCATCGGAAATCGTGGAGTGATTAAGCCACGTTCAGATTAAGTTATGATCTGAGGGGATGTTAACGTGTGGCAGTGGATCTTGTAATTTAGGATCTGGAGTGGTAATGTGATTTTCGGTGCACGCAGCTATTTTTCCTTTTCAATTGGAATGGTAAGTGGTTGTGCATCTTGAATCTTACCGAATAGAGGATGTGGTGGATGGTAAACTTGCAGAGCATGGGGGACAGTTTTGTTAGAGACTGTCTAGTTGTACGAGTTGACTCTGTGGTGTGTACTCGTCTAGTGCGATGATGGCATTCGACGAATTGTGTCTTGAGAACCGGATGCTTGGTGATCAATATGGTTAAGTTCGGAGTGGAATTAATTCCCGATGCTTTGATCAGGGGTTACTTTGGGTGTGCACCAGTGGCACTAAATTTTATGTAGATGTCGATCTGGTTAAATGTCCGAAGTTGTCGGTTATTACCAGACGAGTTGGTAATGGAGGCATCTATGAAGGAAATATCATTGTTGAGCGGGTAAGGCTCTAGGATTCTGTTGATGGTAAGTCTATTCCAGTTGGTAATGCGGATAAAGTTTATTAGACGCACAGTTATGGTTAAAGTGCAAGTTCTGCACTATGCGTCATTCCAAGTGAAGGAAAGAGATAGGTAGGTCAGTGGCACCTCACCTAAGAGTAGTACGGGTATGTATTACCAGTTGTAAAGTACGCTGTAACCCCACAAGGTGATGATCGAGTTGGCGACTCTAATGATCGGCTTGTTGGAAAAATCAAGATTTATCCGGTCAGGATAGTTTTGTAGGCAATGGGAAGCCTGACAATTTGTCTTCATACGAGGAGTAAGTATTGTTGGATCTCGATGTCAGGAGCTTTTGGATCTCCCTGAATTAAAGGCTATGGTTTTGGATTTACGCTAAAATTCATGGCAGTTCATGTCCTGTGTGTGTAAGTGGTTTGAGTAAGGATAGGTCAAGGGAAGACAATTACTCTACAACAGGACAACTCGACAGGATAATTTATAGAAAGCGTAACCAGATCAGGGATCCTGGTTCAAATGAGGTGATGGTTCGTGTAACACAAATCGTCATGGTTTTCTAGTGGACTTGTTGTCATTAGTGTTGACTCCACGTTGTATTGTGTTATCAGAGGATTTAAAACCCATTAGTGACATCGAACCCTACTCCTCAGGTGTGGTAATCATTACCTGCATAGGGAATGTGGGAGCTGATATCTAAAGTTCAACAAAAGAATACGAGTATTTTTGAAGAAATTATACTCACGACAAGCGAGTGTTATTGGAATCAGAATGATTATTAGCGGCATTGTGACAACGTCACATGCGGTTGGTAAGGACAGTTGTTGGTGTTTGTTTGGCTAAACGAGTAGCGATAGGAGGTTGGTTACTGGTCGAAGTTGTTGTGTTGTGCAGTTGGATTTTCAAGGATATGGTTATAATCCGGTATAGGCAACAGGGAATTGTTGCCAAAGGATGTTTTCAGCGCAAGAACAATAGTGATTTTCACGAGGATTACAGATGGTGGATCAGTGATAGGCGGTGTCGTATTCCACCTCATAAATGAGATGAAGTACAGTAAGAATTCGGTGATTCAGTTAATCAATGATTCAAGAGAAAATCATTGTGATCCACGGTAAGACCTTATGCTTTAGTTTTGACCTAAGAAGAGTGGTCGGGTGTCAGAAAATGGGGAAGTAGCGGAGGTTATCATCCACGTAGGAAGGAGTGTTACGTTGGCTAGATGTGACACGTGACAAGGTTACATGAGTTTGAGGAGTATGTTGGGTATCCTTAGAGTTAATGGATACCTAGTGTCACGTATGTCCATGTTACGTAAATAAGTTTACTACCTTACATCCTATGTCAATAGACTTCTGGTTGGTAATGGTAATTGGCTTTCAAGGAGGAACAGTAAGGATGTTGATCGTAAAGAGCAGGTGTTTAGGTTTTGACAATGCTTTTCGTGAGGCGTCTCAGAAGAGTTCTCAGAAGGAAGTGGATATTGGAGAACAATGTTATTATTTTAAGTGGTACTATCCCCCTCTGTGTTGGACTTTGAGTATAGAAATTTCGAGGACGAAATTTTTATAAGGTGGGGAGAATTGTCACGCCCCGATCCTAGAATTATTTTACGGTTGGTTACTTTGGTCTTTTACCATTTAAAGTGACCGTTTAACCGTACAATGATCGTAAAGTTGACTTTTCGTTAAGTCGAGAATTTGGGAAAACTTCCTTCATGAAAGTTGTAGAGGGCGTCGTTACGAGTTCGTGGACATGTAGCACGCTCAAATCGGAGTTCGTATGAGAAAGTTATGAACAAAAGTATAAAGTTACTGTGCGGGTAAAACGGCTATATATAGGAGTTACCGGGGTGAAAAATCAGATTTTTCACCCGGCTCTCTCTCCTCTCCCCCGACGGGAATCGCTGCCGGAGCTTCCGGCCGCCACAGCGCCGCCGTCCGGCCACCTCAGGCCACCGCACCGGTCCCAAAAGCTCGGCCTCCGAGTCTACTTCAATCCTAGGTAAGCTTTCCGATCTAACTCGCCGTAAATCGGGAGAAATTCCGATTTGTTCTTGGTGTGTACAGTAGATTTTCGGGATTGAATTTCTCCCTCCCTAGATCACCAATTGTTGAGTTCTTTATATGTTTAGGATGGGTTTTAGGTGTACTACAATCCCCTAGAATTTGGTAGCTTGATTTGAAGTGTGTAGGGAGAATTGATGATTTGAAGTTTGGTAGTGTAATTTTTCGGGGTCTACTGTTCATCGAGTTTTTGACCTAGTTAGAGGCCGAATTGGCCTTCGAGTTGAACTAGAAAGTTGTCCCAATTGACGAGACGAAGCTACTGGTAAAATTTGGTGGCGATCCGAGGTCGCCGGAATTCTGGCCGGAATTTCTGCCGGCGGCCGCCGGTGGCGGTGCCGCCACTTTTTGGGCAGTTTTTCATGTCCATTAATTAGTACATATTGTGAGGAGTCTATGGTTAAAATTTGGTAATTTTTGGAGGTGTTTTGGTTAGGTTTTGGAATTGTTCTAGTTTAGTATTATTGGCGGATAATTAAATATTATTCCGACCATCGATTATTGCCGGTTAAGGTTTAAGGATTATTTTAAGGACTCCTAAGGTTTTGGTGAAATGGTTGAATGGGTGTCCATAGTAATTCAACGAATTAATACGTGACACCCTAACGTCAAGTTAAGTGATAAAGGGAAGTTCGGAAGCTGAGTCGGACTTCCGGTAATTTGAGTTAAGAGTCGATAACCGGGGAAAGAAAGTCATAAAGGTTAAAGTGCTATAAGAAAGGAACTTGGTCAACATGTGGTCAAATAGGATTTCCTGGTCAAACTAGGAAAAGACCAGGTATGACTAATTTAATGATTTGTTTGTACAGTCTCTGGTTGAACGTGAGACGGGCTCGACTAGGTGGTGAGTTCGAGGGTTTCGCTCGAGGAGCTTTCCGAGCAGGAGGAAGGTCGCGATGAGTACTGTGAGTGGACCTTTGTTTTAAATTAAATTGCATGCTTTATACTTGATTGGTTTCTCCTGCATATATATAATTTCCTCTATTTGTATGTTTTACGGTGATTTGGGAAAAAGGGGATTTAAGGATTTTTAAAGGCAAACAAACCGGGAAAGAGGTTCATACCCATCCCATGATTTTAAAGGATTTTTCCCGGGGTATGGTTTTATTGATTATCACCGTTTTGGGAATATGGAGGGGGATGTTTTTAAAGGAGAAATGTGGCTCACGGATTTTAAATGGGGTTTTCGATTTATTGTTTCCACGAGGTTTTACGAGGTATTACAGGTTTTACAGGTTTTAAAGGGATTTTGAAAAAGGGAAAAAGGGAAAAGGATATAAGGATTGTTTGCTAGCATGGACCCTCTCCAGTTAGAGCGGGTACCATCTTCTGGATAGAGCAGGTCAGGGACCTTCTCCGGTTGAGCTGGTCAATAGACCCTCTCGGATAGAGCAGGTCGGGGACCCTCTTCGGTGGTAGCTGGTCATTAGACCCTCCCGAATAGAGCAGGTCGGGTTTTCTCGTGGATGAGGTTAACACCCCACATAATTGTTTAAGTTTTGAGCCAATGCATTGTTTATGCTTTACCTGCATGCGGATTTTCCTTAGAAAAAGTAGAGGGGGAACATTAGAGGAATAGAGCTTTTAAGTTTTATTTTTGTCCACTCACCCTGACAGTTTTTCAATGTTTCTCCCCTGGGCCCTTCGTTTTCAAATGCCCAGTGGTGCAGGGTTCTCGAGCGGAGGTCGTGAGCGTACAAGAGTCGAGGCATAGTCGATCAATCCGTTGCCGTTGAAATTCTTTAGGGTAATCATCCTAGTAGACTGCTCTGACTAACCCAGTATAGCTAATTAAGTAGGTTAGGGAGCAGGATGCCTTCATGAGTTAGGGTTTGTTGTAGATACTCATGGAAGTGCTGAGTTGGATTATAGGAAGGGTTGGCCATTTCAAGGGGGTTTCGGTAAGAAGTTCCCTTGGGGTGGTCCCCGCAGGATTTACTTCGAGTTAAAGGGATTTAACTCGGGGTGGGTCCTGACAGACGCAATTACTGCATCCAGAATATCCAATTCTGCAGACATAATGACCCAAAAGATCTACTTCTCCAAGAAAATTTAACCCAAAACTACGTTAAACCTTTTTAAGCATCACTTCTCAAATAAAAATCACAACTCGTAAGACTCAGTTGACATCTTAGATATAAGAACAATCAACTTATGAAGTCTCGAGAAGCTGATAATACTCCTTGTCACTACGCGACTCTTGCCCATTACGTAAAGGAGTTATATTAAACTTAAATGGCAATAGCGAGACATCAATCCACTCGATGAGACGCCACGAGTCTCATCGTTCTCTACATAGAGCCTAGGGTGACGCATAACTGCGAAACCCAACTTAATCTGGAATCTCAATCCAAAGAAAACGTCAACAAGGCCACAGTTCCAACGTGATTGTCAACTTTACCAGTATCACTGAGCCTGGACAACCACCAGCTTCTTTTTACTTCAAGTGACGCTTTCTATAATCTCCAACGTCGTATCACTGACTGGAGGTCACAATTCCCATTCTATCTCTCACTACCAGGATAAGTATCATAGCCGACGAAACATTTTCGTCGGCCTGTTCATCAGATTCGTCGGCTAAGAAGTCGTCGGCCATAACTTGTCGGTTGAAGTTATAGCCGACGAAATAAAATCCGTCGTCGGCTAAGTTCAACACTTAGCCGACGACATAATTTTAAAAAATTCGTCGGCCAAAGTGATATTTCGTCGGCTTATACGCATGACTTTGGCCGACGAAATATTAATATTTCGTCGGCCAATTTAATATACTTTAGCCGACGAATGAACTATATTTCGTCAGCTAAATATTATTAAAAATTAAAAATTAAATAGAGAAAAGCCGACGAAATATTGTAGACTTCGTCGGCTTAAAAAGTACTATAGCCGACGAAATTTACCATATTTCGTCGGCTAAACGTTGTGGGGAAAAAAAACTACTATAGCCGCCGAAATATGGTAAATTTCGTCGGCTATAGTACTTTTTATGCTAAAAAAATTACAAAATTTTTAAATTACCATCCAAGCAAGCTGCAAATTACAGAAACAATTTCATAACCAACAACAAACACCATCAAAAGTAACATAAACATTTTGCATTAAATTTTGAATTTATAAATTGTTCATAAACCTAAAAAAGTAAATAAATAATTGTTCATAAACCTAAAAAAGTAAATAAATAATTGTTCGTAAACCTAAAAAACTAAATAAAGTCGATATCGTCTAAATCAATATCTGCGCTAGGATGAGGTTGCTGGGGAGGTTGCGGCGGTTGAGGTAAGAGAATAGGCGTGGGCATGGGCGGAAGCGGAAGTCCCTGAAGCTGCGCAGCTGAAAAATCTTGCATGTACTGGAACATCTGCTGCTGCTGTGCCTGCTGGGTGGCATATACTGCTGCATTATACTCCTGTAAAGCGGCAGTATATGCTGTCTGGGCGGCTTGCTGTTCCCGTAACATCTGAACTTCCGCCTCACCCTCGCCTAATTTGATAGGAAAAAATAATTAATTAATATTTTAAAATATATATATATAAATATAATTTACTAAATTTTAAAACGTAAAACGACTTACAATATCCTCCTGGGCGTCAGGATATGCCTTCTTGTACGTATAGACGTACCGGTTGACCTCTGGATGTTCCTTGGCCGCCTCCTCCATCAACGATGCGAACGGTTTAGAACCGGCATGATGATTCCTTGTGTTGCGTTGCCGGTTTTGAGCGTTCACCCGGGAAACGGCCTACAAAGGAATCAAATTAGTAAAATATTTTAAAACGTATTAAATATAATTCAATATAATAAATTATTATTTTTAATTACCTGTTTATGTGGGTTGTTGAATTCTGATATCAGAAGCCAACGCCACTCGTATTCCCTAAACTGGAACTCAAGGGGGGTGCCAGAACGTTCGTTCCCATGCGTAGTCTAGTGGGTCCGTAACTTGTTCTTCCACTCCTTGTACCTGTAATACGCCAAAAAAATATAAATATTATTAATCATACATAATTTGAATTTTGTCCTTAACTTTGCAACGTGCCTTCCCCCATGCACAACGTCCGCCCAGGTGTTTCTCAGGTACTGGGGAACGTCAAACCACACCTGCATTAAAACATTTATTAGTTTAGGCGTTCATAAATCTACAATGTAATAAATAATGTTAAATGTGAATTTTGTTATACTTACCGATATTGCGTTGTGGACCATGTCCTTAACCTCCTGTGGGACCTCGCCCCAGTCTGACCACAACATAGGGACTCTATCCCTAATAAGCGCTCCCACGCGGCCAGAGTACATCCTCGTCTTGCCGCCCGATACTACGTCCCATCCCCGTCAGTATCAATGACAATCCTTCCTAAGGTACTCACTGTCTTCTCGAGAGCTTTCCCTATGACGGGACCTCTCTTCTTCCTTGTCGGCTTGGCTCCGACGGTGCCTATCATAAATTGATTATTAATAAATTATTTTTATTATAACATTATAACATAACAAATTACTTATATAATCATTACCTGAGGGCGTTGGGGCGGATGAGACGGCCTCCGACTCTGTCGTCGATGATGATACCCTCGCAGAAATTAAATCTGTATCAAACGGCACGAACAGGTACACCGCTGATGGGGTCACCTGCGGGGGTAGTGGATAAATCGGTGCCCCTGAGTCATCGACTGCAGGTAATGCCGGTATCAAGCGCGAAAGGTAGAGAAGAGGCGGCGGCATCTGTACCCCGGAAGACACACCCTCCGATGCAGTAGGGCCCGGAGTCGGTGCCCTGCGTATCTCAGGCATACGTGTCGGAAGCCACAGCTGCCTCGAGGAGTGAGGGACGCTAGGCTGCCTGGAGGAGCGAGGGACAATAGGCTGCCTGGAGGAGCGTGGGGCGTCCGGCTGGCTGGAGGAGCGAGGGGCGCTAGGCTGTCTAGAGGAGGGAGGGGCATCCGGCTGCCTGGAGGAATGTGTGGCCCCCAGCTGTCGCTGTGTCGGCTCTAGAAGAGACGCCCGTCGGGCCGTCATTGGGCCCTGAAACAAACCCCGATGGTTGCTAGATGTTCCCTCAGACGATTCACCCCTTTGGCCCTTCGAACTCTTCGATTTACTAAATAATCCTTTCATCCTAAATAATATAATTAATATTTTGTTAAATATATAGCATTATAAAAAATGAACAACATTATCACAAATTAATATAATATACCAATTAATATTTTAATATACCCAAATATATTAAATATTATTCAATATTTTAATATACCCAAATATATTAAAAATTTCCAAATTACTTTATACACCCAATTTACTAAATATACCAAATACACCCAATTTACTAAATATACCAAATTCAGTAAATACACCCGAATATATTAAAAATCACTAATTTACTTAATATACCCAAATATATTAAATTATACCAATTAATTGAAATAATTCAACATTATCACAACCACAACATTATCACAAACCCTAATTATCATATAATTCAATATATTGAAAAAACAATTGAAATTAGTTCTATAATACAATATAAACATGAAATAGCATACCTTATTTGTTTGGGAGATAGGAGAGGCGGAGTGGAGGCCGGAATTCGTCGAAAAAGCGGAACAAAATCGAGAGAGGGAGAGAAACCGTGCGGCCGAAAAAAGAGAAAGGAGAAGAAATAGGGTTCTGTCGCTGGGTCCGAATATATAGGAAGAAGTATAACCGACAAAATAAAAAATTCGTCGGCTATAGTCCCACTTTAGCCGACGAAAAAACCCTAAATTCTTCAGCTAAAGTGGTACTATAGCTGACGAAATTACTAAAAAACCTCGTGGGAATAATAAATCGAAAACCAAGTCAAATCTCCCTGACTTTACCCCAAATACAATGGATTTAAAAACCTTTTCAGGAACCCAAAACCGGTTCTCTGCCTTTACTTTAAAACCATTTAAATCCAAGAGCCAAGTTTCTCCTTTTTAAAACATCCCCCTCCATAATCCCAAAACGGTGATAACAATTAAAATCAATAATCCGAGAAAATCCTTTAAAACCCCGGAAAAGGTAGAACCTCTTCCCCGGCTCGTTTATCTTTAAAATAGTAAATTCCCCTTTTACCAAAATCACCGTAAAACATTAAATGAAGGAAATCACATAAATAAGGAGAAAACTATTAAAGTCTATGGCATGCAATTTAATTTAAAAACAAGGGCCACTCACAGACTGAGGCCTTAGCCTGACGAAAACCCGAATTCCGCTCAAGCCGAGTCTCCAACACGAGCCTCTTCGCGTCCTGTTCCATAATTAAAATTAATTTTCTGGACGCAAGTATAATAATCAAATAGCCAAAAGCGTACACATTTAAAAGCGTACAGCTCGCTTATTGGCTCCGCATTTCTCAAATTGTCAACTAAAAATCCCCGACCTTCACCAATCCCTTAGGAGTCCTTAAAATAATTCTTAAACCTTATCCGGCAATAATCGATGGTCGGAATAATATTTAATTATCAGCCAATAATACTAAACTAGAAAAATTCCAAAACCTAACCAAAACTCCTCCAAAAATTACCAAATTTTAACCATAGACTCCTCACAATATAAACCATTTAATGGGCATGAAAAACTGCCCAAAAAGTGGCAGCACCACCGCCAGCTCCACCGCCGCCTGCGGCCGCCGGCAGAAATTCCGGCCAAAATTCCTGCGACCTCCGATCGCCACCAAATTTTGTCAGTAGCTTCGTCAAATCATTTGGGACAACTTTCTAGTTCAACTCGAAGGCCAATTCGGCCTCTAACTAGGACAAAATCTCGATGAACAGTAAACCCGAAATAAATCCAATTTGAAACTTCAATCCTTCAATTCTCTCTACACACTTCGATTCAAGCTACCAAATTCTAGGGGATTGTAGTACTCCTAAACCCCATCCTAAACATATAAAGAACTCAACAAATGGTGATCTAGGGAGGGAGAAATCCAATCAAGAAAAATTCACTGTACACATGATGAACAAATCGGAATTTCTCCCAATTTACGGCAAGTTAGGTCGGAAAACTTATCTAGGAATGAAGTAGACTCGGAGGCCGAGCTTTTGGGACCGGTGCGGCGGCCTGAGGTGGCCGGACGGTGGCGCGGTGGCGGCTGGAACTTCCGGCAGGTTTTTCGGTCGGGGAGAGAGAAAATGGCTGGGGTGAAAATCTGATTTTTCACCCCGATAACTCCTATATATAGCCATTTTACCGCATAGTAACTTTATACTTTTGTTTATAACTTTTCCATACGAACTCCGATTTGAGCGTGCTACGTGTCCAAGAACTCGTAACAACACCCTCTACAACTTTCATGCAGGAAGTTTTTCCAAATGCTCGACTTAACGAAAAGTCAACTTTACGATCATTGTACGGTTAAACGGTCACTTTTAATGGTAAAAGACCAAAGTAACCAACCGTAAAATAATTCTAGGATCGGGATGTGACAAAAATGGTGGAAATTCATATATAAAGGAGAAACTAATTAAAGTCTATTGCATGCATTATATTTAAAAATAAAGTCCACTCACAGATGCCGCTAAGTCTGCCGACTACCAGAAGGCTGCTCAGCTCGAGCTCCCCCACGTCCTGTTCAAAATACACAAACAGGTCTTAAACCCACAATTAAAGTAAGGGCAACAACAATAAGTCTCTACCCTTAACGTTCATCCTTAACCACCTCTAGAAAAACGTGGGGAGTCGGCCTCAATTACACGCTCACGCCTTGCTGGTACTTTCTAAATGACCGGTTGTCATTTAATTATCCAATTAATAATCCAAACCTTCCAAAAATACTAAACGTATCAAATAAATCTCCAAAAATTAGAAACTGCCCTTCAATGGCCTTCTCTTAATTTTTACAATTTAATGAGCAAGAAAAACCGCCCAAAAGGTGGCGGCACTGCCGCCGGCAGTGGATTCCGGCCAAACTCCGGCGACCTTCGATTGCCACCAAATTTTACCAGTAGCTTCGTCTCGTCAATTGGAACTAATTTCTAGTTCAACTCGAAGGCCAATTCGGCGTCTAAGTAGGTCAATCGACAAAAATTCCAAGAACCCGAAAAAAATTCAGTTCAAACTTCAATCCTTCAATTCTCCCTACACACTTCGAATCAAGCTACCAAATTCTAGGGGATTATAGTACTCAACAAGCCCAACAAAACCATATAAAGGACTCACCGAGAAGTGGCCTGAGGTGGGAAAAATCAGGTGTCGATGAACGGCGGCGAGTTAGCTCCGGTCACCACCCCCAACTTCAAGACGCCACAGCAGGTTTCAATTCGACACCTAGCACGCGTCCTAACTCCGCCGGACGGAGGAGAAATCCGGTGTTGAAATCCAGCGAAAAAATCAGGTTTCGGGGGAAAAATCGACGGTGAACAGTAACTTTTCTACTTTTTGACTTTTCACTGTTTCACCCCAGTAAACCACTATATATAGACTTTTCACCAAATAGTAACTTTTGTTTTTTGACCATAAGTTCTTCATACGAACTCCGATTTAAGCGTGCTACGTGTCCACGAACTCGTAACGACGCCCTCTACAACTTTCATGAAGAAAGTTTTCCCAAATTCCTGACTTAACGAAAAGTCAACTTTTTGACCTCTCACGGTAAAACGGTTACTACGAAATGGTTAAAGATGAAGGTAACTTGGGTAGTAACCGACCGTAAGTTGATTCTAGAACCGGGATGTGACATTCAGTCGAATCGAGTCATTATTACCTTCATGTGACAACTAAGGTCGATTATATAATTGTAGGTGTTTGTTGATCGACCAAGTGTTGAGGACTTACCGTATGGCGGTAGATGACGTCGTGGATTTCGAAGTGAGTAAAATTCCATTGAGGCTGAAAGCTCATAAATACCCCTGGCGGTTTTGTTTATTTACAAGGCTGCCACTAAAGTCAAAATTCCTAAAATGCCTCTGATAGTTCAAGTTAACTGCAATGGTGCTCATTGGGTAGTTTTACTTTTATGTCCTTAGGGGGATTTATATTTTCGTGGTTGTCTTTATGTTTTATTTGTGTTTGATGCTATTTATCAAAATTGTTGAATGTACCTATCGTTAATAAAATAGTAAGGAAAGTCGATACGCTGAGATTACGAAGTCGGAAACCAAACTTCGAGTCAATATTCGGAATTACGCGGATTGTTGAAAAAGTTGTTAAAAAGAAAGGAACTTGGTCAACACGTGGTCAAATAGGATTTCCTGGTCAAACTAGGAAAAGACCAAGTCAACTATAGAAAGACTAATTTATTGGTTTATTTGTACAGTCTCTGGTCGAACGTGAGACGGGCTCTACTACGCGGTTAGTTCGAGGATTTCGCTCGATGAGCTTTCCGAGCAGGAAGAAGGTCGCAATAAGTAATGTGAGTGGACTTTGTTTTTAAATTAAATTGCATGCCATAGACTTTAATTGGTTTCTCCTTTATTTATGTGATTTCTTCCATTTAATGTTTTACGGTGATTTTGGGAAAATGGGGATTTACTATTTTAAAGATAAATGAGCCGGGAAAGAGGTTCCTACATTTCCCGGGGTTTTAAAGGATTTTCCCGGATTATGATTTTAATGGTTATCACCGTTTTGGGATTATGGAGGGGGATGTTTTAAAAAGGGGAAAATTGGCTCTTGGATTTAAAGAGGTTTTTAAAGGAAAGGCAGAGAACCGGTTTTGGGTTCCTGGAAAGGTTTTTAAATCCAATGTATTTGGGGTAAAGTCAGGAAGATTTGACTTGGTTTTTGATTTATTTTTCCCACGAGGTTTTAAAGGTTTTTAAAGGATTTTAAAGGATATATATATATATATATATTGCATGCGAGCATGGACCCTCTCCAGGTGGAGTTGGTACCCTCTCTGGATAGTAGTTGGTCTGACCCTCTTCGGTGGTAGCTGGTCATTATGACCCTCCCGGATAGAGCAGGTCAGGACCCTCTTCAGTGGTAGCTGGTCGGTTGGACCCTCCCGAATAGAGCGGGTCATGGGACCCTCTCAGATGAGCTGGTCAATAGACCCTCTCGTGGTAAAGCGGGTCGGTTTTCTCGTGGATGAGGTTAATACCCCACACATTTATTTATGTTTGAGCCAAGGGAGTTTTATTGATTTATCTATTCATTGTCTATGATTTGCTTGCATACGAATTTTCTTAGGAAAACTAACGGAAGAGCAGTAAAAGCTGTTTATCTTTTATACCTTTATTTTTGTCCATTCACGCTAACGTATTGTTTTTAAATGTCTCTTCCCTAGGCCCTTCGTTTTCAAATGTCCAGTGGTGTAGGGTTCAGGAGCGGAGGTCGCGCGCGTACAAGAGTCGAGGCATAGTCGATCAATCCGTTGCTGCTTGCAAATTCATTAGGGTAATCTCCCATGTAGACTGCTCTGACTAACCCACCTTAGCTAGTTAAGTAGGTTAGGGAGCAGGATGCCTTCATGAGTTAGGGATTGTTTTTTAAATACTCATGGAAGTGCTGAGTGGGGATGTAGGAAGGGTTGGCCATTTCAAGGGGGTTTCGGTAAGAAGTTCCCTTGAGGTGGTCCCCGCAGGATTTACTTCGGGTTAAAGGGTTTTAACTCGGGGTGGGTCCTGACATCTTGTTCACGTGTACAGTGAAAACACTGTTCATACCTACAGTTTTATGACTTTTTTGACCCTGCTGATGGTGTGTTCATTTTCGTATATACCCCTCGCTTAAGAATGGTAGGATTTTGCTAATGTTCTAGAGAGAGGCAGAGAGAGAGAGCGAAAAGCAGGTTGTTCGGAGCAAGAAGAACATTCAAGAGCGATTTTCAGACCTCCTTTTGCTCCTCTCTTTATCTAATTTGGCTAAAACATAGCTTCATTCTCTCTTGAAGCTTCCAGTGAGGCGGTGATCGGCTTTGTTCTCTCTCCTCAGAGTCTTCACGGTTCTTAACAACTTGCTTTCTATAACTGCAGCTCCTCTCTTTTCAACCTCTGCCTATAACGATCCCAATAGAATCTGGGCAAATCACTTTCAAGTCGCTTCAATTTCGACTTCACATAGTTCTGATCAGCCTTCGACCATAGTGACTTCAATCTCGAACTTGAGAATACTAGGGGATCCCTTCCGGACGCTTCTATTTAACTTTGTTGATTGGGTTTTGTAAAATTGAGTTCATAAAATATTGATCCTCATTTTCTGCCCAAGTTATAAACCAACTTATAAAATCATAAATAGGGTGTGTGTATTGAATTATCTTGATGTTTGTTTTTTCAATTGGTTTGCGATTTTGAATAGGATGATTGTTTTTATATGTATGATTCAATATCTTTAAGAAGTTGTTTTTTTTTCAGTAATTGGTGTGAATATTTTAGTGGATTCTTGACTTTGATTATCCTTCGTGAATTTTTTCTTTTATGTTCTAATCTATTTTCTTTTCATGTCTTCAGATCATGTGACTAATTTATGTTCTTAGAAAGGAGATTTCTATCAAGGACTTAAATTTCGACGATTACGGATATATCGTCACCTGAAAAATAGAAATTTTTATGAAAATTTCAGGGAAATTTCGATAACTGTGAAAAATTCAGAAAAGCGACGGAAATTTAAAGAAAAACAAGAAAATTATAAATAAAACTTTAAGAGATGTTTGTTTTCTTAGTTATCTACTATATTTGTGAAAAATGCTTGCGTAAACATTGATATATAGTGAGTTGTAGTAATTTAAGATGAAAATGTAACTGTTGAATCATTGATAATTATTTAAAATTTTCTTTAAATATGATACAGTTTGACATAAAATTCCATGAGTACGTTAGAATCACATAATGATATAGAAGATCTATAATAAAGATTAAATAGGGACTCATACGTATATGATGAAAATAGTTTTAACTAAACATTTACCTTATTTGTACTGTTCATATTTGTAAAAAGTAGCTAAATATTGTAACGATTCAAACCTTGTTAAGATTGATGACCAGTTAAGTTGGTTTTAGCATTTAGCTAGCTTGTAACAAGCCGAACGGGGTTCAAGAGCCATCAGCTGGAAATATTGTGAAGTTTTTTTTGAACTTTATTTAGACTACGATATTTTCTTCGCCGATATTATCAAATTTTAAGACCTTGATTTCTATCAAGGCCATGAAAGGTATTGCTTCTTCTTGCTTTGGGGAATTTGTTTTCAATTTATTTCAAGCTTGCATTTATAACATAGATATACGATTGGGGGAAGACTTGGGAAAATATCCTTGTCTCTAAAAAATATCCCCTGCCTTCTCTCTACAAAACCCACTCTTATGGGTTTCACTCTCACGTCCCCTCCCTTGCCCGATCTAGATCGTCGATCTGGATCTATGGCTTGAGAGTTGAGGAAGAGATGAAACTCCCTTTTTTCCTTTGTTTGGGGGCTGCTTCCCTGCTTTTCGGATGTTTTTTATGTATCTTCCTTGCCGTTTTGTGCGGCGACCATCGAAGCTCGTCTTTGTCTTGGGTCTTGTTGTTTCAATCAATACTGAGCATCGATCTTCCTTTAATTTCTACTTTCATCCCATTTTCTTTGATGGATTAAACACTGCCACTAACAACGATCCTCCCCGATCGGATTCTCTTGAATTCGATCGATCCCAACTTGTTCCTCTCTTTTGGAGAGCGAACTGTTGTGCGTCTGTTCTTACAGATGCATCTCAACTCGAGGTTTGCTCGATATTCCTCCGAGTGATGGTTCACGGATTCTCACTTAACCTCTTCTCCATGATACTTTGGATTCTCTGTTCTTGACAAGTTTGGTTCGTTCTAGTTGAGGTGAGGGCTGCTTTGATCTTTTGGAATTTGATGGTTAGAGCCTTAAAACTTGTATGCAGGGGCGGAACTACATACGAGGCTGGTACGGCTATAGCCCTACCGAAAAATCTGAATATATATAACCAATATACGAGTTTTGCACAAGGTTGGTGTTTGTTCAGTTGGTAAAGCAGCTGTTTCATTTCCCCTGACAACACAGGTTCGAGTCACCTTGCAAACACCTATTTTTATATTTTTTTTTCTTTGCTGTTTAGCCATTTTTCTTCTTTTCTCTCTGTTTTTCTTTGATGTCTTTCTTCCTCTGTTTTTCTTTGTGTTTCTTCCTCTTCTCATGTTAATTTTCTTATTCAAATGATTCCGCAGGACAGAACATTAGAAGACTGATGAACTTGGTTTAAGTTGGAAATGTTTATGCTGGGATAAATTTGGCTGAAGCACTGCCCTCCTGATCTCCCTAGCATCAATTGAGTAAAATTCTGAACATGGTTGTTATTTGAGCAGTAGAATTGATGATGATGATGATGATCTCCCGCTAATGAACTTTGATGATTAATTCCAAAAAAAGACAAGGTCTTGAGCAATAGTTTCTCACTGAGATCATTCATCATCATTTCTTTCTGCTCATTCTTTATAAGGCGGCCGAGGCTTATTGGAGTAGGAAAGTGGCAGTCATGAAGTGATGAGGGGAAGAAGTCCAATCCCTCCAGGACCTCCTCTTTCAGTGAGGTTCTGGGTTTGCACGAGTTATTTTGTCTCGAGGTTATTGATTCAATCTAAGCCAAAATGAACAACTCGAACATCAGGTGTGGAAAGCGTCTCTAGCTGAGCTTGTCGGCACAACAGTGCTTGTGTTTTCTATAGACAATTGTGATCTCCTCCATTGAGACCAATACCTCATCACCAAACCTTCTCCTGTCAATCCTTGTAGCCATCATCATGCGATTCTCCTAATCATTAGGGAGTCTTAACCAACAAAAAAACAAGTCTCAGATCAGCCCTACCCATCTTTAAATCCTGGTTCCGCCCCTGCTTGTACGGATCCTTCTGTTTTATATTTGGTTATGTTGTAGACCTCTGTTTTACATTTGGTTATGTTCTTTGTTCTGGGAAATATGTATGCCTTGCGTTTAACGCTCACGTCACATCATGATGGAGACAAATCAGACTCGACATAATGGCGGAAAGACAATGTGTATATATACGTTCCCCCTTACCCTTAGTAGGAATATATTTATCTATATATATATTAATAAACGTAAATTATTATAAATATACTCATATAAGACTACTACGCTCGTGTCTTACGCTCACGTCACACCGTAATGGTGGTGGATCTAGGCTACACCATTAAGGAGAAAAAACATGTATGGCTTGATAAGTGTGTTTTACGTCATGATTTTAATGTGTTTTTACCCTTATTTATACTTGGTTTATTCCTTAGTAATGTCGTTTTTACTTATTTTGAGTCAAAAGGGTTTTTTCTGTAGAGTATTGGTTAATACGTGCATTTATATAGAAATTTGTGCTTAAGTGTTGTAAAACCGATTTGGAACAAAGACTTGGTAATTCTATCATGATTCACCGTATCTTTACTTTGTCATTTTTGATGGATTTTGTTTATTGTGTAGGTGACATGTAAATGAGTATATTTTATCAAGAATCATGGTGATTGGACTCATGGAGGACAACAAAAGAAGCCACGGAAAAGAAGAAACTCCGAAACATTGCATTTTGATCCGAGTAGAAAGTTCCAGAAACCCTACATCAACTTTGGAAGCTTATATCTAGAGATCCAGGAGGAATCTGAGGACGAGCTATACACCGTTGGAAATCTGTACGTGTCTAGTTTTCAGATCAGCTAGAATCGCATCAATTAGAGTTCATATGAGGGAGTTATAATCAAAACAATGGACGGAGGTCAAGCTGCAAAACTGGGCAGTTTCTGCCTAAGTTGTCACACGAGTTTGGGAGGATGTCTCTTCACCAAAAACCTTCCCAAACATGTCAAGAGACTTAAATGGAGCTTAATGAAGTCATGAGAAGCTATATTAATTGAAGAAGATTCGAAGACATCATCAAGGACAGCCGAAATAACTAAGTAGACCGCTTTCCCGGTTCAACTAGGAAAGGCTGCCTCTACCGAGTTCTTGCAATGGATTCGGCTGTCTAGAAGCCCAAGACTTGTGCAATAAGGCCTACATTGATCCATTAACATGTAGGAGAGTCCAAGAGCAGAAGATCCAAGGTCCAAGTCGAAATTCCTTGTCAGAAAAGAAAGAAGTTCAAGTTGTGTTCAAAGAGGAATCAACAATCCTTTTCGGAAAAGGAGAGGAAGATCTAGCCGACATCAACTAGGTTTCTCTGAGATTTTTGTATAAATAGACATGTATAGCTCTTAGTTTAGAGTCTTCAACCTTTGTAATTTTTAGAGAGCCAAGCTCTACCTACAAAACCCTAAACACTTAGAGATACAAAAGCTGCCACATCCATTGTTCACTGGTGAGTTCAACCATTCTTTTACCAATTTCACCCTACCTTTGCCGATTTTCTCTAGGAGGTCTTAGGTATGGATCTATGTAAGCTTGTGTATACTTTATTGTTTTTGTCGAATTTCATAAATATATATATTGTTTTTGTGGTTTTATGTTTCAAGCATGATCATGTGATTCTTCTTTGTGATTTCTTATATGTGATTGTTTGAACATAACGATTAGATTGCATGTGTAGGGTTTGAATAAAATACTTAACTTGCTGTGTTTATATGATTAGAGAACTTGAATTAATTAATCATCACCTGAGCACATAATCAAACCCTAGGTTAATTTGAATGGTACCCAAGTTAACTATTAGGGGGGAGTTTAATCTGCCGTGGTAATCTAGGATCAAGTTAGGCATATTTCATGGCTTGGTTCTAGTTGCTGCATAGGGTGGTAGGGTGAGGGATTTGCATGCTATTAGGATGAGTGACGCCATACCCTATGACTATGTCTTCAACCGACTCGTGAGCGGTAAGTGTATCTTGTTTAGATTAGACATATTTGATGGTTTAAACAAGGTGACACATATATGTTTTAGGTTCAGGCATATTTGAAGTTCCTTAAAACACATGAGAAGTCATTAAAGGTTGAAATTAATTGAAGTGTTCGAAATTATAAATGTTGCTTGTTAATCCGATTCATAACCTTGCATGTTAACTAATCGGTGCTTTGTGCTGTTCTAAATGTTGAAAGGATTGAATTGTCACATCCCGGTTCTTAAAACCATTTACGGTCGGTGATTACCTAAGTTACTTTGGTCTTTAACCGTTCCGTAGTAACTGTTTTACCGTGAAAGGTCAAAAAGTTGACTTTTCGTTAGGTCAGAAATTTGGGGAGACTTTCTTCATGAAAGTTGTAGAGGGCGTCGTTACGAGTCCGTGGACACGTAGCACGCTTAAATCGGAGATCGTATGAAGAAGTTATGGTCTAAAAATGTAAAGTTACTGTGCGGTAAAATGGCTATATATAGGAGTTACCGGGGTGAAAAATCAGATTTTTCACCCCAGCCTCTTTTTCTCTCTCCCCGCGTTTTTCTCCTCCCGATCGGAAAAACTGTGCCGGAGCTTTCTGCCGACACAGCGCCGCCGTCCGGCCACCTCAGGCCACCACACCGGTCCCAAAAGTTCGGCCTCCGAGTCTACTTCAATTCTAGGTAAGCTTTCCGACCTAACTCGCCGTAAATCGGGAGAAATTCCGATTTGTTCTTCATGTGTACAGTAGAATTTCGGGATCGAATTTCTCCCTCCCTAGATCACCATTTGATGAGTTCTTCATATGTTTAGGATGGGTTTTAGGTGTACTACAATCCCCTAGAATTTGGTAGCTTGATTCGAAGTGGGTAGGAAGAATTGAGGATTTGAAGTTTTGAAGTGTAAATTTTCGGGGTCTACTGTTCATCGAGTTTTTGACCTAGTTAGAGGCCGAATTGGCCTTCGAGTTGAACTAGAAAGTTGTCCCAAATGATGAGACGAAGCTATTGGTAAAATTTGGTGGCGATCCGAGGTCGCCGGAATTCTGGCCGGATTTTCTGCCGGCGGCGGCGGAGCCGCCACTTTTTGGGCAGTTTTTCTTGCCCATTAAATTGTGAAAATTAAGGGAAGGCCATTAGGGGCAGTTGCTAATTTTTAGGGATTTAATCGTTATGTTAAGTATGTTTGGAAGGTTTGGGGTTATTGATTGTGTAATTAAAGGATAACCGGTCGTTTAGGGAGAACCGGCTAGGCGTGGAAGCGTGATTAAGAGTTTGTACGCTATTTGGAGTCTTAGAGACCGGCACCCCACACTTTTGATAGATGGTTAGGCTGAACGCTATGGGTAGAGTGTGTTATTATTGCCCTCACTATGATTATGGGTTTAAGACCTGTTTATGTGTTTTGGACAAGACGTGGGGGAGCTCGAGCTGAGCAGCCATCTAGTAGCCGGCAGACCTAGCAGCATCTGTGAGTGGACATTTGTTTTAAATTAAATTGCATGCTATATACTTTAAGTGGTTTCTCCTGCATATATGATTTCCTCCATTTATATGTTTTACGGTGATTTGGGAAAATGAGATTTACGGATTTTAAAGGTAAACAAATCGGGAAAGAGGTTCATACCCTTCCCGTGATTTTAAAGGATTTTCCCGGGATATGGTTTATTGATTATCACCGTTTTGGGATTATGGAGGGGGATGATTTTAAAAGGAGAAACTTGGCTCATGGTTTTAAAGGGTTTTTCGATTTATTATTATTCCCACGAGGTTTTACAGGTTTTACAGGTTTTTAAAGGGATTTTAAAAAGGGAAAAGGATTGTATGCTAGCATGGACCCTCTCCGGTGGAGCTGGTCAATAGACCCTCCCGGATAGTAGCAGGTCGGGACCCTCTTCGGTAGTAGCTGGTCAATGGACCCTCCCGAATAGTAGCAGGTCGGGACCCTCTCCGGTAGTAGCTGGTCATTGGACCCTCCCGGATAGTAGCAGGTCGGGACCCTCTTCGGTAGTAGCTGGTCAATGGACCCTCCCGGATAGAGCAGGTCGGATTTCTCGTGGATGAGGTTAACACCCCACATTTAAATTATTTATGTTTGAGCTAAGGCATCACTGATGATTTACTTGCATGCGGATTTTCTTAGAGGAACTAGAGGGAGAGCATTAAAGGAAAGTAGAGTTTTTATATGTTATTTTTCGTCCACTCACTCTAACGTTTTTCAATGTTTCTCCCCTGGGCCTTTCGTTTTTAAATGCCCAGGTTGCAGTGCTCGACCTATCTAGACCACTTGGAGGCCAAGCATAGTTACCGCCACTTTCCGCACTAACAGTAGGTTCCGGGTTGACCTACTTGTAATATATCTATGTTTCTGCTTTTATCCTAGAGGCTCTGATACACATCGGGTAGTTTTATTTGTTGGAGAACTCTTAGGGACTTGGAACTTTATGTAACATTTACATTTGGAGATGTTGAACTATTTGTTGGATTTGTTAGATGTGTATCTTGTGGAGTTGTTGGATTTTTGGGAGCAGGATGGCTCCATGAGTTTTCGGATGGATATTGGTATTAGAAGTGTACTGTGGGTTATTGCAGGTTAAGGGTTGTCCACTTTTCAAGGGAGACTATGTCGAATTTTTCGGCAGAATCTTCTTTGGGAGGTGGTCCCCGCAGGACTTACTTCTGGTTAAAAGGGGTTTAACTCGGGGTGGGTCCTGACATGAATGATCACTTGTATATATGTTTGTTTATTTCTTTTTATTGTTTCGAACCATTTCAAAAATCCCATTCGATTTCGTATATATGTATAGTGTACTAACATTTGTTTTGCAGAATAATAATCCTTTCCTAGTGTCCCCGGTTAGAACGATACCCTACTTACTAATGCTACAATGATAGGGTTTTAAATTGCAGGTCAATTCTTGACAGGTCATGGCTAGCTAGCATTTTATACATACTCTTCTCGTAAACACAAATATAAACAACTTGACTCGGTTACTTAAAAATAAAAGAGACATAACCAATATAATCAGTTAATTTATAAATCCAAATTAGAGAGAAACAATCAAAACCCATTACATGCATTTAATTTAAAAACAAAAGTTCACTCATAGTACTTAATGCGACCTCCTCACTGCTCGGAATGCCCCTCCAACGCTACCTCAAAATAACCACATGGTCGAATCTGTCTCGCATTCAACCATAAACTGTAAAATTAATCCAATATATCAGTCTTTAATACCGTTGACTTGTACTTTTCCTAGTTTGACTAGGAAATCCTAGCTTGACCAGGAGTTAACCAAAATCCTTTCTTTTTAACAACTTTTCAACCATTACGCTTATTTCCGATTATCGGCTCGAAGTTTAGTCTACGATTACGCCACCTTAACACAACGCCTTTCCTTACTAATTCAATTGACGTTAGGTAACACATAGTAATTTATGAAATTACCATGGACACCCAACGTGTCTCTTAGACCACATCTTTAACCTTGAATCGATGTACCGATTATGAAATTATCCAAATTATTTACAACGATCAACCTGATTTTGACCAAGATTCCTGAGTTGACCAGATTCTCATTTAAAGATCCGATTGACTTATTTTACCCGGTTAACTAAGACTGACTTTTCTTTTTATCGGTCAACTTTCCAAAAATGGAAACTTTCTTAAAAGAAAAAGTTTCCCAAAAAATGGAAACCTCCTATTTACAGTAAGTTTTCCGAAATAACTTGATTTACGATTTAACGGAAACTTTATGACTTAAAGCTTAATGAGGGGATCGATTTCTACCTCTTCGGCTCTCTGCCAGAAATTCTGCTACATCGTCGGATTATGGCAAGTTGCCAGAATATTTCATCGGATTCCGGCAATCTTGCCGGAAAATGACCATAGCTTCGCCGTACCTCCATTTTACCAAGTTCTCGACATCAACACAAAAACAACCACAAATTAGAATCCAAAACACAACAACACAGTGGAACACGAAAACCCAGAACTTGAACCTCGCAGGATTTCCTTCACAAGCAGAGACTCTGCCTCGGGCTGCCCACCACCAGGTGTTCCCCCAACCTCTTCTTGGTCTACCAGCACCACACTGACACTGCTTCAGCCCAAACCCACAACAACACCCTCAAAACTCCTCTACAACTTCTAAAAGCTTCACCTTAGCTTCACTGGAGTTCTAAGATGCTTACCGAAGTTCGCGAAGGCCGTCGGAGGCGAAAACCTGAAATCCAGAAAAATACAGAAAACAACAAAGAGGGATTTTTTTATTAAGGCTTCAAATCAGGGTTTAAGGGCAAGAAAATGAAGAAGAAGAAGAAGAAGAGAAGATGAGCATGCAAATAACCTCCATATGTCGAATGGTTTGCAAGATTCCTGCCTAGGCCCTCTGCACCCCAACTCTATCGATCTACCTTATCCTTGTTTCTCTGAGTGAATAGTGATGGGGGTTTTCAAGAGGAGACGGAGAGGAAGAGATTGGTGGTGGCGCGCCGGTGTAGGGTGGCCAGACGGGGGAGATTCACCACTGTTCTCGTCGGAGACGACGAGTGGAAGGAACGAAGTCGAGAGAGATCAGGGAAGGGTTTGACCGTAGTCAGCCATTCCTTTTCCTTTTATAAAGAAACCAACGACTATGATTTAATGAAGGAGAGATCTGACGGACTAGAGTGAATGGGTGAAAATTAATTACCTGAAGGGTAAAAAGTAATAGTTTGAAATAGTAAATTAAATTACCAGAAAATTTGAAAATTGGCAGAAAATAAACGGAAGCTCCAAAAAATATACCAAAAATACCAGGAGGCTCGTGTCGACACAAACTACAACATCGAGTCATTAAATGAGGAATTTGGAGAGTTTAGAAAAACTTGAAAATAAACTCGAGTAATAACTTTATAATTCACCGGTCGCAGTTAACAGCTCTCGATAACTCGTAAACCACTGTGAAAAGGTAACTTTTAGGTACGGGGTGTTAAAATCTCCCCACCCTATAAAATTTCATCCCCGAAATTCCAACTGCACGACATGACACCTTCGACCACTAACCAACCACCTAACCTTACTTGTTTCGCCAAATAAACACAATCACTTGTCCTTACCAACCGCATGTCAGGACCTACCCCAGGTTAACCTCTTTTACCCAAAGTAAACCCTGCGGGGTCCACATCAAGAGAAATTTTTACCGAAAACTCTTCTTGAAATGGACAACCCTACCTGCAATCCAACTAAACACTTCCACAATAAGAAATCTAACCGTAACTCCTGGAGCCATCATGTTCCCCCAAATTGCAACTACATTTTACCAATCGAATTCAACTAAACTATATTGGGGTAATCAGAGCATTCTACGTGGAAGTAATACCTAAAAAGACAAAATAACGACAACACAATGGTTTGACTATGCCTTCTCTTCAGAACGCATGACCTATTCTCATCAACCCTACAACACTAGGCATTTGAAAACGAAGGATCCAGGGGAAACATGATAGAGTGAATGGACAAAAAATAAAAAAAGTGATTAATTAATCAATCAAGAGTTCTGGTTTTCCCAATTTATTTACAAGGAAAAAAGAATGCATGCTTCAAGGTGAACATCAACAAACTTTGACTCTAGCCTCGCTAGACAAAATATAGAAAAATATGAATAATATGCCTCTTAGGCTATGTATAAGAATAAAGATAACAAACACGTAGTATGTATTCACACACGCCTTTTTACTCCCTATATGAATTTGTGAGAAAATCCACCCAGGGCTACTACGCTTACGTTTAACGCTCATGTCAGACCATGATGGAGATGAATCAGACTCGACATCATGGCCGAAAGACAGTGTGTGTATATACGTGCCCTTTACCCCTGTAGGAATATATTTATTTGTATCTATATTAATAAACATAAATTATTATAAATATACTCATACAGGGCTACTACGCTCAAGTCTTACGCTCACGTCACACCATAATGGTGGCGGATGTAGGCTACACCATTAAGGCGGAAAGGTTTTCGGTTACTTAAAAATAAAAGAGACATAACCAATACGATCAGTTAATTAATAAATTGAAATTAGAGAGAAACAATCAAAATCCATTGCATGCATTTAATTTAAAAACAAAAGCCCACTCTGTCATGACCCCAATTTTGAATGGTAATTTTTTTAAAAAAAAATTGGGCATGATAACATCTAGAAACTTAACAATCCTAAGACCCGCAAACTCACAAACCCAATAACAACAAATCTAGAGTAATACTTAGAATACAATCTCAGTAGGTGAGTCGCATATTTACATCTGGTTACACAGTACTCAGAATTAGAGAAAACAACAACTCTCTCAAATCAAATAAAAAGAATATAAAACAATCCTCACTGCTAAATTACCAAAACTATCCTGACCTGATCTCCAAGTCACGCATGCGGATCAACACCTGCAGGTCCAACCTCTATACCAAGAAATGGTGCACAAGGTTAAAAGCTTGTGTGAGTAAAATAATGTACCAACTCAAATTAATTACCGACAACAATATTTCAAGCATAAATACAATGTTGAGTCACTAATTACTCTGCAAATCACCAACATTTAATCAAACATCACAATCATATTTTTCACTCTACTGACGCCATCACCTGACCGGGGTCAAACAACTTTCAATTTAATTACCCTGCAATCGTTAGAAGTATGGACAAGTAGGGATCGTTCTAGCAGGGGACACCAAAGGGTGATCGAACAAAGAGAAAACTAACAACATATAAACAAATATTCACACACACACACACACACACATATATATATATATATATATATATATATATATTTATATATTGAAAGATTGGGGGTTGAGATTGATTTAATCTACCAAATAACCTACTGAAAATTAAACCTAAGCTATTATATACAAGTGATCAACATACTCATGCAACACATAACACGAAAAACCATCAAGAACACATAACAATTTCATGCAAGACCGGGCAACATTGTTAAAATTATCCTAAACACTAACCAATTCCGATTCTAATTAGAGCCATTGCGTTTATTTAATCGTTAAGACTTCTTAATTATTTAGAACCATCTTTGCGCTTGATCCTAAACATGAATGCTAACTCATTTAAAGGCATGTTGCGTAGAGATTAAACAAGAAAACACTTAAGCACAAGAGTCAATCAGAAATATGATCTAAGGCATGGCGTCACTCATCCTATTAGCATGCAAATTATCAGAATTATATCTGCCCTAAGTTAATAACAAAGACCAAGACAACTTTGCGTATGAAACAATCTAATATTATTATGGTAGAGGAAACCGCACCTCAAGGACAGCCATGACCAAGGCAGCCCGATTGATTTAGATGCACGAATTCATGACAATTAATCAATTAGAACTCAAGAACACATAAGAACATGCTACTGCCCCTAAACCTAAATCTTGAAATCATCATATATTTAAGAAGTTACAAATAAAAACATAGAACAATTCAAAGATCACAAAGAAATTTGAAACCCTTATTTGATAAATAAAACCAAAAACGAAAAGTATATAACCATTGAATTCAAAAATATAAAGAAAATAATATAAAAACCCATGAGAAAAATCACACTCTTACAACCTTGAAAGATTCGACAAGTCTAGGGAAAATCAGTGGAATGATTTTTATGGATTGTGATGGATGAATCGGCTAAGTATTTTTCTGTATAGGTTTTGGTAGAGTTTTAGCTATGTAATGGCAAGGTAGTGATCATCTTTTTCTGTCTAAATACTAGCCTATTTATAGAGGAATACATTAGGGTTCGGACTCCACCAATCCTTAACCAAATAGGTTTAGGTTTTCCTTCTTGAACTTGGTTTGCTTGGCCAACAAGACTTGGAGATTCTGGAGGCTTCTTTAGCCGAATTTTGGACTTCTAATTCTTCATTGGACTTTCCTTCATGGACTAAGCTTCATGGATCAGCTGTTTTGCTTCGCTAGTGGCGTGTGTCCGAAACCGGGGTACAATAACGAAAACACGAGAAAACCAATTTAGAACCCTTTGTTGTCATTTATAGCATTGGTAAATAGGGTTAGGTCAATTCGGGGACTTAAAGGTGTTCCTGCAATAAGAGTTAGTAACGTTTTACAAAACAAACAAAATTACACATTTACAATTTACACGAATTTAAGGGGGTTTGAAAGATATTTCTAAAAATCTAAATACCGAAAATAAATCCTAAAACTAACATATACAAATTTGATCATCATCCACACACATAACCAAACACGAAAAACCCTCAAGAACATGTAACAAAATTGTAAATAACAAGGGGCAACAAGCAAGACTCGACATACTCATATACTTATCTCAATTCCAATTCTAATTAGAGACCAGTAGCAATTCATCTAATCGTTAAGACTTCTAATATATTTAGAATCAACTCCAGCGTATAACCCTAAGTTATGCTAATCGGTTTAAAAACACATCAGCGTAGAAATTAAACACAAAGAAGCACATAAGCATAGTAAGCCAAATTGGAAACATGCAAACATGCAATGACGTCACTCATCATATTTGAATCATGCATATTTTCATAACTATGATAACCCTATTTAGACAATTTAGAATGAAACAACTTAGTGTATGATGCAATCTAAATTCTCTTGGCAAGTGAAACCGATACACAAGGAGAAGCAATGGCCTTAGGCATCCCTCTTGCATCGATTTATATGTGCAAGCTCATGAAAATAAATCAAGATAATCATATAAAAACATTCGAACCTACTGCCCTAAATCATTCATCAAATTGAAAACATGTACAAGATCATACAATCAAAACATAAACAACATCATGGAATTCGAAACATGTTTATTGCATAAAACCAAAATAAAACCAAGAATTCATTACGAAATCGTAAACTATATGAAAAATACAAAGCCATGATAGAGTCACACTTTAAAAACCTTAGAAGAGATTTGGCAAAGGTGGTGAAATCGGATGAAAGATGGAGGAAGATTTTTTGGGTTTCGGTGGTGGTGGGGCTATGTATTTCTTGGTAGTATTTGGGTAGGGTTTGGGCAAGACTTTTATGGTTGTGAAATAATGAATTCTTCCCTCTTAGTCGTGCTTTATATAGGGGAAAACCCTATAGAGGTCGGCCATAAATCCTAAACCAAAAAGGATTAGGTTTCTCTAGTTTTTCTCAATTCGGCAGAATGACCTCTGTCTGATAATTACATTATACCTTCCTCTAGAAAATAGCTATTTAGGTGATTCTAATTGATTTGGAAACTAGACTCTTGTAGCTTTCTATCCATATATGACACGTTTTCTGATTCATTGTGAGCTGTCCTGGAGAGTCCGTTGAAGTTGAGAGACGTGAACAGAAATTTTCCCAAAAATAATCAGGGTTTTCAAAACTTGTATATTCCTTAGATATTTTGCCGAATTTTTATCTTCTTCTCCTTAATGGACTTCGTTTGGACCTCTCCTTTGTGGATATGGATGTGATTCAAAATGTTCTTGATAGGAGCATTTTATGCTATGTTCTTAATATGTTTTTACCCTCATTTATGCTTTGTTTATCCATTATTAGGTTAGTGTTAGTAGTTATTTAGCATAAGGGATTATTTGTAGAACATTGGCTAAAACATGTGTAAAATAGATAAAGTATGTGCAATATCGTTAAAAGCTGAAATTGGAAGTGTTCGTGATGTTTTTCTTAAGTTTCTGTAAACCAATACATTGTCACTACTTGATTATATCTTTTGAATGTTTAGGTGACATGTATATGAACATAACGAAACAAGAATCGTGAGGATCGGACTTATGGAAGGTAGCAAAAGAAGCATGGAAAGACAAGAGGCCAAAGCATGAATTCGGAACAAAAACAGAGGATTTCCAGAAACCATAACTCAACTTCAAAGATTTCCCTAGGACGATCCATGAGGAACCAGGGAACGTGCCATATATGGATGGAAAGATGTGGATGTCTAGTTTCTAAATCTTTTTGAATCGTAGAAATCCAAGTTCTGAGGAAGGAGTTATGCCGGAAACAATGGCCGGAGGTCAGTCTGCTGGAAACAGGACAGATTTTGCTGTTGTCTACCGAGTTCGTGAGTGTGTTTCTTCACCAAAATCCTTCCCAAGCATGACAAATGATTGATGAAGAGCTTAATGATGATATGTGAAGTTGTTTAGAAGAAGAAGAATCGAAGAAATCACCAAGGAGAAGCCGAAAACAACATCTAGGAAAGTTATCCCGGTCAAAACAGGATAACTTGTTCTACCGAGACTATGGAAGCCTTTCGGCTGTCCTAGGAGTCCTTGAGCATGAAGGAGAGCCCTATGCCGATCCACACACATGAAGAAGAGTCCAAGAATTCAGAAAAAGAAGTTTATAAACCATTTTCCAAGTCAGCAAATTAAAGAGAGAGAGACCAAATCCAACAAGGAAAGAAAAAAACCTACCCGGTTTGGGACACAAGGAGTGGCTGCCGAATTCCTAGGTTTCTTTAGGGTTTTTTTCTCTATAAATACACATGTAATACAACTGAAAAAGAGTCCTCAATTTTGTGAAAACCTTAGCTAGCCAACTCTACCAAAAACCCCTCAAAACAGGCGAAGCACAAAGCTTGCCGCCGATCATCCTTTGCAGCCGCCGACCACCCTTGCCCTATCCGACCCTTTAGGTAGGATTTGGTATGGATTCCTCTAAGTTTTTGTGTAATTCTACTGTATTTTATTCAAAGATTGATATATATTGGTATTTTGGTTTATGGTTTTATGTTATGAACATGGTTATTTGTCTTTCTTTGTGATCTACTAATAAACTTGTTTGTTAGCATAACATTTAGAATGCATGCTAGGTTTTGGATTTAGAATAGGTTGTGTATGTTTATGTTATTGTTGTTTTCCAATTGATTAATCACATACCTGAACATGTAATCGAACCTAAGGGTAGTCTGTGCACGGATGTTCCTAAGAGGGGAGTTTCATATGCCGTAGTGTTCTAAGGGTTAAGATCAGGCGATTGTAGGTCTTGATTCTTAGTCACTACCAAGGGTTTTTAGGGTTAAGTGATTTGCATGATGAATAGGATGAGTGACGCCATACCTAGGACCATATTTCCAATGACTCTTGTTCGATCAGTGTATTTTGTCTTAATGTCAGGCGATTGTAGGCATTAAACAGGATGACACATATACAAACTTAGTGTCAGGCGATTCTAGACACTAAGTTTACATGAGAAGTCTAAATAGTTGGAATTAATTAGAATTCAAGAAAACATATTTCATTGCATCTTGTTCTTGTGTAAAACTTATGTGTGTTCTATTTGGTGTTAGTTATGTTTTGTGTTTAACAAAATTGATCGACCAATGTAAATATTAGATTTAGATTTAGATTTAGGACTTTAGAAATCACCATAAAATCCCCATCATAATTCGGTAAATATTTGAATAGTTTGTAAATAATTTAATTCTTTTTGTTCATAAATTTCGATGTCATGTCTATGTTTTATGGATTGTATGTGTGTATGTGTTTTATACTTGTATAGTTGTGACAAAATTGTGCTTGTATGTTTATATTATATTTGTGAATGTTACTAACTTGTTTTGATGTAGATATAATCCTTCCCTAGTATCCCCGGCTTGAACGATCCCTACTTACAGTTACTACAATGATAGGGTTTAAATTACAGGTTGTTAACAAACGGCCTCGTCAGTTTTTGGCGCCGTTGCCGGGGACGCTAAAAAGGATTTTTGTGTTGTATATGTATATGTTTGTGAATTAACCTTGTTTTCTTTTGTAGGTGCCGATGTGTGTGTCCCAAAACACATATGTTTCGAATGTATTTGTGTGTATTGTCGATTTGTACATTGTATATTTGTATGTGCCGAATTCTTTTGTGTAAAAATTGTATATTTTGTGCCATATGTGTTTTGTTGTAACTATTGTAACTTAGTAAATATTTAGGAGGTTTATTGTTTCATATGTGTTTGAAGTTTATTGTGGTTTTTAAAGTGTAACATGTAGGGAGAAGCCACATTTGTTAATCTTAGCCTAAACCCTTCATGTTATTTGCGGATTTCATGAGGTTGAGGGCGGCTTTGATTAACACTTGTCGAGTGGTCTAGTGACCCGAGTTTGTTCCTAGCTGAGTAAGGGGCCGTTCTGTCATAGATATGGTTCTCAGGTTTGTTCAATTGGATCTCAAGATCATGACTGACCACTCTTCTCGGTGAAGGGGTCGATAGGGGTCCGCCTCCTTGATCACAAACGAGTCCTGCCTGGTTCTTGTAGGGGGTTCGCCCCCCGTGACATTGACACTTGCCTTCTGAAACCACGGAATCCGCTCGAACTAGCCAAATGCTTGGGCCGAAGCATCACCACACTTTAAACGCTAGAATTTACTTAGACATGCATGACGCCATGAACTTCAAATTAATTTGACTTTAATGTTTGAGGTATATCGGACGAAGCATAACACTACCTTGGGCTGTATCAGTCCATTGTACAGTGGTCTTCCCTGCTCCACGTACCTTGAAAATTAAAGTTTAATAAAATCAAGTAGAAACATTTTAGGGTGAGACGTCATCACATTATGTTTTTGTCATGATTTTTGTCTATATGTAACTATGAATGTCGTGTGTGTTTCTAACTTATACTTATGCCTTGTTGATAAATGTATGTGTTTGCCGTGTGTGTGTGTGAATGCCGAGCTTGAAATTTGTTTACTATGTATGTGTTTGCCGGGCTCGTTGTTCTTTACAAATTTGTGTGATGCCATGGTTAGTTTATATGTCATGTGTGTTTCTACTATGCCATGTGTGTGTGTGTGTTAGTAAAGTTATGTTACTTTTATCTTAGTTGTCGAACCTATTCATATTTCTTAGTTAAGTTTTGTTTTGTTTTTGGTTCTTAATTATGACGATGCTAACTTGATCTTTGGTCAAATGTGCCAATTGGTTTCTGTAGGAATCCATGAATGTCCGGATCTGAAGCGTGGAGAAGAGATAACCAAAACAGATTGAGGCGTGTAGAACCAACATCTTCAGCCTTAGTCATTCACACATAGTCAGAACCACATTCACCTGAGTCAACACCTACATCGCCATCCATCATCACATCACCATGTGAGACTTCGCCAAGAGGATTTGCCGACTTTTGTAACATTCCTCAAGTGCCAAACGTCAGGATGCCATCATTAAGAGAAGAGAACAGGCAAGTTAATGGAGCTAATGGGGTCATCAGACCAATTAACATTACCTATCCGGATCTTGTGGATGGGAAAACAACAGATTTTGAGATGAGAGGTGGATTCTTCCACCAACTGCCCAAGTTCCATGGACTTAGTGGAGAAGATCCTAACCGACACTTGCAACAGTTTGAATTTTGTTGTAACACCATGTGCCCTAGAGGAGCTGATTTGCAACTGGTCAAAATGAAAGCATTTCCATTTTCACTTGAAGACAGAGCTAGGGGATGGTTCTTTGAAGTGCCAGCTGGTAGAATTACATCATGGGCGACAATGATCAATGAGTTTCTCCTCAAGTACTTTCCATCGTCAAGGGTGACGCAAATCAGAAAGGAGATAACTTCCATCAAGCAGGATGTGGATGAAGCCTTTGATGTGTATTATGAAAGGTATAAGTCATTGGTTGCTTCGTGTCCAAATCATGGGATACGTGAGGGACTTTTGCTTCAATACTTCTATGAGGGACTACGCCCAATAGAGAGGCAATTCCTTGATTCAGCAGCTGGAGGATCATTGATGGAGAAGAGCAGAGAGGAAGCAAGCAACTTGTTGGAAATGCGTGCCACCAACAATCAATAATTTGGTTCGATTTCTACAAGGCGTGTAAATGAGGCAAGCACTCATGGAGAATCCAGTGCTATAATTGAGCTTAAGGAAGATTTGAGCAAGTTGACACTCATGGTGTCGAATTTGGCCAAGAATAGAGGAATGCAAGTCTGTGGTGTTTATAGCATGGAAGGACATGCTTCTGAGCAATGCAATCAAGTTGGAAGTGAATTTGAAGAACTCAATGCCGCAGGGTATGGAGGCCAACTCGGCAACTTCCAAGGTCAAGGAGGTCAAACACGTTTTCAGAACTTCAATTCAAGAGCCAACGATCCAAACTTTCGTTGGAATAACAACAATAACGCGCTCAATCCTCAACCAAGTGCACCTCAAGGACAACAACCCTATGTAGCAAGGCCACAAGGACAATTCATGCCTAGGCCATTCCAACCTTACAACCAACAAGGAGGTCAATCAAGTGGAGGAAGCAACTATGATGAAATTTTCAAGAACATAGCCACTTCGACACAATCTTTGTTGGCCACAACTCATACCAACACTAGGGACATTGCCTTGATGTCTAAAGACATTGTGGAGCTGAAGAATCAAATGGGACAAGTTGTAGATTTCATGGGGAAATTCAACGAACAAGGTAGATTGCCAGGAGGTGTTATCAAGAATCCTAAGAACGAGCAAGCACAAGCAGTTGTCACAAGAAGTGGGAGAACATTGCTGCCACAACCTAGGACACAACATAGGCACGGTTATGATGGTTTGCATGGGGATGCCGAGCCAAGTGATGCCCGTGAGAGGTCAAAAAGTTGACTTTTCGTTGGGTCAGGAATTTGGAGAAACTTTCTTCATGAAAGTTGTAGAGGGCGTCGTTACGAGTCCGTGGACACGTAGCACGCTTCAATCGGAGATTATATGAAAAAGTTATGGTCTAAAAATAAAAGTTACTGTTTGGTGAAAAGCCTATATATAGTGAGTCACTGGGGTAAATCGGTGAAAAGGTGAAAATTGAAAAAGTTACTATTCACTTCGAAAATTCCTCCGAAAACCCGATTTTTTCCGCCGGATTTCTCCTCCGTCCGGCGGAGTTAGGGCGCGTGCTAGGTACCGAAAAAGCCTGCAGTGCCACCTTCAAGTTGGTGGTGGTCACCGGAGCCAAGTCGCCGCCGTTTGAGAGAAATCATAGCGAGAAGGGACGGCCTGAGCACTGTTCATCGACACCGGATTTCTCCCTCCTCAGGCCACCTCCCGGTGAGTTCCTTATATGGTTTTGATGGGTTTGAGGTGTACATTAAGCCCCTAGAATTTGGTAGCTAGATTTGAAGTTTGGGTTGACTTTTGATTTCGGGTTTTGTAATTTTTGTCGATTGACCTAGTTAGAGGCCGAATTAGCCTTCGAGTTGAACTAGGAAGTGGTTCCAATTGATGAGACTAAGCTGCTGGTAAAATTTGGTGGCGATCGGAGGTCGCCGGAGTTTGGCCGGAATTCTCTGCCGGCGGCGGAGCTGCCACTTTTTGGGCAGTTTTTCTTGCCCAATAAATTGTAAAAAATAAGAGAAGGCCATTGAAGGGCGGTTTCTAATTTTTAGGGATTTAATTGAGATGTTTGGTATTTTTGGAAAGTTTGGGTTATTAATTAGGTAAGTAATGGTTAACCGGTCGTTTAGGGAGAACCGGCTAGGCGTGAGAGCGTAATTGAGAGTTTGTACGCTAATGGGGTATTAGAGGCCGACTCCCCACGCTTTTCGAGAGATGGTTAAGCTTGAACGTTAAGGGTAGAGCTTGTTATTGTTGCCCTTACTTTGATTATGGGTTTAAGATCTGTTTGTATGTTTTGAACAGGACGTGGGGGATCTCGAGCTGAGCAGCCTTCTGGTAGCCGACAGACCTAGCGGCATCTGTGAGTGGACTTTGTTTTTAAATTAAACTGCATGACATAGACTTTATGTAACATCCTGCATCGACCAACGGAGAGGGTGATGTACCATATATGTACATCGGTAACACCCATCTAGTACGAGGCCTTTTGGGAGCTCAGTGGCTTTGGAGAGGATGAGAACTCCGAAGTTAAGCTTGCTAAGCTTAGAGCAATCCCATGATTTGTGACCCCCTGGGAAGTTGCTCTAAGAGCTCCAGGAAACAAAACCGTGAAGGCCAATATCGTGCTACGACGGAGATGGTCCGGGATGTGACACTTTATTTGTTTTCTCCTTTATTTATGTGATTTCCTCCATTTAATGTTTTACGGTGATTTTGGGAAAATGAGGATTTACTATTTTTAAAGATAAACGAGCCGGGAAAGAGGTTCCTACCTTTCACGGGGTTTTAAAGGATTTTCCCGGATTATGGTTTTAATGGTTTTCACCGTTTTGGGATTATGGAGGGGATGTTTTAAAAAGGAGAAATTTGGCTCTTGGATTTAAAGGGTTTTAAAGTAAAGGCAGAGAACCGGTTTTTGGTTCCTAGAAAGGTTTTGAAATCCAATGTATTTGGGGTGAAGTCAGGGAGATTTGACTTGGTTTTCGATTTATTATTCCCACGAGGTTTTACCAGGTTTTACAGGTTTTAAAAGGATTTTAAAGGATAAAGATATATATATTGCATGCTAGCATGGACTCTCTCCAGATGAAGTAGGTACCATCTCTGGATTGTAGCAGGTCTGACCGTCTTCGGTGGTAGCTAGTCATTATGAGCCTCCCGGATAGAGCAGGTCAGGACCCTCTTTGGTGGTAGCTGGTCAAAAGACCCTCCCGAATAGAGCAGGTCATGGGACCCTCTCCGATGAGCTGGTCAATGGACCCTCTCGTGGTAGAGCGGGTCGGTTTTCTCGTGGATGAGGTTAACACCCCACATAATTGTTTATATTTGAGCCAAGACATTATTTATGTTTTACTTGCATGCGGATTTTCCTAGAAAAACTTAGAGGGAGATCATTAAAGGAATTAGAGCTTTTATATTTTATTTTTGTCCACTCACCCTGACAGTTTTCAATGTTTCTCCCCTGGGCCCTTTGTTTTAAAATGCCCAGATTGCAGTGCTCGACCCGACTAGTCTACTTGGAGGCCAAGCATAGTTACCGCCACTTTCCGCACTATCAGTAGGTTCCGGGTTGACCTACTTGTAATCTATCTATGTTTCTGCTTAATCTTAGACGCTCTGATACACATCGGGTAGTTTTAATTGTGGTGAACTCTTAGGGATTTGGAACTCTATGTATCACTTACATTTGGAGTTATTGAACTATTTGTGAATTTATTTAGATGTGTATCTTGTGGAGGTTGTTGTCTAATGGGAGCAGGATGCTCCAGGAGTTTTCGAATGGTTATGGATATAGAAGTGTTTTGTGGGTTACTGCAGGTTAAGGGTTGTCCACTTTTCAAGGGAGACTATGTCGAAATTTCGGCAGAATCTTCTTTGGAAGGTGGTCCCCGCAGGACTTACTTCGAGTTAAAGGGGTTTAACCCGGGGTGGGTCCTGACAATTGGTATCAGAGTATTAGGTTATCCGATTCTTTCATACTACTGTTTATGCTTAAGAGTATTTAGTATCTATAGAGTGATGGTCTGACCATGGCAGACCATTAGCATTTTATGCATAAGATTCTAGGTATTCCTTAAGTACTTGTAGTAGTTATTCTAGTACTGATGTTATACATGGTGCTAAATGTTTTCTTCCTCAGGTAACTATGCGTCGTGGTCGTAGTCGAGCCCAGAGGAAAAATCCTCCCAATCTTTCCAATCCTCCATTGGGAGGAAATGAGGGAGCGTCAGCTGATGGTCCATTGGAACATTTCTTCAGGCGACTCACTACCTTCACTTTAGATATCACTTATGAGAAGGCTCGCAGGAATGGAGCCCGAGTTTTCTCTCATGCCAATGAGCCGTTAGATGCTCTTAGCTGGTTGGAGTGTATGGAGAAGATGTTTGTGCAGGCAGAGTGTCCTGAGGGCAAGAAAGTGACCATAGCTGTTCAGTTTCTAGAAAGGGAAGCCTGGCATTAGTGGATAGACTTGGGCAGAGGTTTGGGCGATGGAGTACAGGGTATGACCTGGGGTCAGTTCACAGCTCATTTCAAGGAGCGTTACATCCATCCAGCCCACATCAATCGTATGAGGTTGGAGTTCTTGAATTTGAAGAAGGATAACAGTATGACAGTGACAGCCTTTGAGCAGCGCTTCAGGGAGTTGGCATTCTATGTGCCTGACTTGGTCAAGACAGATGAGGAGAAGATTTATTACTTCGTCAAGGGACTTGGGGGTATGTATGCAAGTCAGATGACAGCTGTACCTTACCAGACATTCCAGCAGGCCTTGATGTTTGCTATGCATATTGAGGCACAGGAGTTAACAGTTGGCCCCCTACATGATTTTGGTGGTCCTAGTCGAGTTCTTCCTAGGCGGGGGACATCTACTTCTGGTTCTGGATCATCTGCTGGCAGTGGATATAGTAGCCACTCGAGTTCTGGTTCCGGAGTTCAAGGAAGGTTCAAGAGGTTTGGCAGGAGACATCCTAGGAACCGGTTTGGTGGACGCTCATCTGGACAGTTTAGTGGAGGATCTAGTAGCCAGAGTGTGGCCTCAGGAGGTCAGTCACTTCAGGGAGGGCCGAGTCAGCAGCAGGTGGGAGGTTGTTATCATTGTGGTCAGCAGGATCACTTTAAGAGAGAGTGCCCTTTCCTGACTCAGAGATCCATGTTTAATCCTACTCAGTCATTGGGTCAGTTTCCAGCGAGTGCTTCTGGCAGCGGTACTCGCATGTGGGGTCCAGATAGAGGTGGTGCTCAGCAGAACAGAGGCAGCAGAGTATGTTCCACCACTACTCATGCAAGAGTGCATGCCATGACTCAGCAGGAGGGTCGTACTGCTCCAGAGGTCATCATTGGTACGTTATTAATCTTTGGTCAGCCTGCCTTTACTTTGATTGATCCGGGTGCTACGCATTCTTTTATGTCGAGTAGATTTTCACTCCATGCCAATGTGCCAACCTCACCACTCCCAGGTGAGTGGCGTGTATCCTTGCCTTCTGGGGATACAATGGAGATAAATTGGGTGTGTAGTGGTTGTGAGGTGCTAGTGGATGGATTTGTGTTCGAAGCTGACTTAATTCCGTTAGATATTATAGAGTTTGATGTAATCTTGGGAATGGATTTTCTGGAAGCCCATAGGGCCATGGTGGATTGTTAACAGAAGAAAGTAGTGTTTCGAAGTCCTGGAATGCTGGAGATTACGTTTCAGGGAGAAAGGGAGGTTCTTCCGAAGTGTCTAATTTCAGCTGTGGCCGCTAGGAAATTACTAAGTAAAGGTTGTCAAGCTTACCTAGCGCATGTGGTGGATACTAGTATGGGAGAAGTAGGGTTGGATGGTATTCCTATAGTTAAGGAGTTCCCAGAAGTTTTCCCAGATGAATTGCCTGGATTGCCACCCGAAAGAGAGATCGATTTTACGATCGATTTACTTCCTAGAACCGCACCTATTTCTCAAGCACCATACAGAATGGCCCCTGCTGAATTGAAGGAGTTGAGAACTCAATTGCAAGAGTTGTTGGATAAGAGATTTATTCGACCAAGTTCCTCTCCTTGGGGTGCCCCGGTGTTGTTGTTAAGAAGAAGGATGGTACGTTGAGACTTTGTGTGGATTACAGGAAGCTGAATCAAGTTACTGTGAAGAACAAGTATCCCTTGCCCCGTATTGATGACTTGTTTGATCAATTGAGGGGGGCAACAGTCTTTTCGAAGATTGACTTGAGGTCGGGATATCATCAGTTGCGGATTCGGGAGAATGACATAGCCAAGACTGCTTTTCGGTCACGTTATGGCCATTATGAGTTTGTGGTGATGGCTTTTGGGCTTACCAATGCACCTGCAGCTTTTATGGACCTCATGAATAGGGTGTTTGGCCCATATCTTGACCGATTTGTGATCGTGTTCATAGATGCCATTCTGGTTTATTCCAAGAATGCAAAGGAACATGCAAGGCATCTGAGGTTGGTCTTACGGACTTTGAAAGAGACTAAGTTGTACGCAAAGCTCAGCAAGTGTGAGTTTTGGCTAGATAAGGTGGGGTTCTTGGGCCACATTGTGACGACCGAAGGTGTCAGTGTGGACCCCCAGAAGATAGAGGCAGTTGTGAGTTGGAGGAGACCCACTAGTGTAAAGGAGATACGGAGTTTCTTGGGTCTAGCTGGGTACTACCGCCGTTTTGTGGAAGGCTTTTCCAAGATTGCGGCTCCTCTTACTAGATTGACAAGGAAAGGTGTGAAGTTTGAATGGTGTGAAAACTGCGAGCAGAGTTTTCAAGAATTAAAGAATCGTTTGGTTAGTGCTCCAGTTTTGGCATTACCTGACGATAGTGGTGAGTTTGTGGTTTTTAGTGATGCATCTAGACAAGGTTTGGTGATAAGTGCGTTTTACGCTATGTTTTTAATATGTTTTTACCCTCATTTGTACCTTGTTTATTCCTTAGTAATGTTGTTTTTACTTATATTGAGTCAAAAAGGTTTTTCTGTAGAGTAATGGTTAATATGTGTCTTTATACAGAAATTTGTGCTTAAGTGTTGTAAAACTGATTTTGGATAAGACTTGGTTATTTCTCTTATGATTCACCGTACCTTTACATTGTCATTTTTGATGAATTTGGTTTAATGTGTAGATGACATGTAAATGAGCATATGAGAACAAGAATCATGAAGATTGGATTCATGGAAGACAACAAGAGAGGCCATGGAAAAGAAGAAACTCCGAAACATAAAATTTTGATCCGAGCAAAAATTTCCAGAAACCATAACTCAACTTCAAAGATTTCCTTAGGACGATCCAGGAGGAACCAGGGAACATGCCATATATGGATGGAAAGCTGTGGATGTCTAGTTTCTAAATCTTTTAGAATCGCAGCAATCCAAGTTCTGAGGGAGGAGTTATGCCGGAAAAAATGGCCGGAGGTCAGTCTCACTCGCGAGTGAAATCTCTCCCGCGAGTGAAATCTCTCCCGCGAGCAGAAATTTCCAGAAACCCTACATCAACTTCGGAAAATCATATCTAAAGATCCAGGAGGAATCTGAGGACGAGCCATATATTATTGGAAAGCTACGGAAGTCTAGTTTTCAGATCTTCTTGAATCGCAGCATTTGGAGTTCAGATGAAGGAGTTATGATCAAAACAATGGACGGAGGTCAAGCTGCAAAACTGGGCAGTTTCTGCCATCTGTCCTTGCCGAGTTCTTGCATGGATTTTCGCTGCCTATGAACCCAAGAACTTGTGTTTAAGGCCTACATGGATCCAATAACATGTAGAGGAGTCCAAGAAATCAGAAATCCAAGGTCCAAGTCGAAATCTTTGTCCAAAGATAAAAGGAGGAAACCAAGCCCAACAAAGATGGTGTCACCTTGAAGCTGCCGAGTTTCTCTAGGGTTTTCCCTTAAATTTTCTGTATAAATAGGACCTATGTACATCAAATTTCGTGTCTCTCAATTGCTCTAAGCCCTAGAATAGCCTAGCTCTACTTAAAAACCCTCCCTACACAGAACACCATAGCCTTGCCTCCGCCAACCCCTTGCTGCCGACTGCATCCTTGCTGCCGACTGCATAGCCTTGCCGCCACCAATCCATTCTTCAATCCTTGCCGACTCTTAGGGTAGGTTTAGGTATGAATTCATTCAAGGTTTATGTGTGTATCTACTGTATGGATGATGGTTATTTATATATATGTTTGTTTTGGTTTTCGGTTTTACGTTATAAACATGTTTACTTGTTCTTCTTTGTGATTTTCATGTGATTGTGTTTATAATTGTAACGTGTAGAATTGCATGTTAGGATGACGATTTAGATTAAGTTGTTTGTGTTCACGTAATTAATAACTTGAATTGATTAATCCTCACCTGAGCACGTAATCGAACTCTAGGTTAGCTTGAATCTAGACAAGTTAGCTATTAGGGGGGAGTTTCATATGCCGTATTGTCTAAGGGTTAAGATCAGGCGATTGTAGGTCTTGATTCTTAGTCACTACCAAGGGTGGTAGGGTGAGAGATTTTCATGATGAATAGGATGAGTGACGCCATACCTAGGACCATGTTTCCAATGACTCTCGTTCGATCAGTGTATTTTGTCTCAATGTCAGGCGATTGTAGGCATTGAACAGGATGACACATATACAAACTTAGTGTCAGGAGATTGTAGGCACTAAGTTTACATGAGAAGTCTAAATAGTTGGAATTAATTACAAGTTGTGAAAGCGTAAATACGACCTCTTAAACTTGCGAAATTTGTGACATGTCTTTCTTCACAGTGCTATGTTGTTTTATGCTTGAGTATTGATTGACCATGTTTTGTAAATAAGTGTCTTTATTTTCTTTATATGTTTCGAACCATCTTTAAATCCCCCATAATATTTTGTGTATATGTTTATACTTGTATTCTTTTGAAAGTACTAACGATTTGTTTTGCAGAATATAAATCCTTCCCTAGTGTCCCCGGTTAGAACGATCCCTACTTACTAAAGCTACAATGATAGGGTTTTTAAATTGCAGGTCATACTAATAACACGTCATTTGGGTGGTGTGTTGATGCAACATGGGAGAGTTATTGCCTATTCTTCTAGGCAGTTGAAGTTACACGAAGGAAATTATCCCACCCATGATCTAGAGCTTGCAGCGATAGTTTTCGCGTTAAAGTTATGGAGACACTATCTTTATGGAGCTAAGTGTCAAATTTGCCTTCGTTATGTGTTTACTCAGAGGGATTTAAATCTGAGGCAGAGAAGATGGATGGAACTACTAGCAGATTATGATATTTCTATTGAGTATCATCCAAGAAGGGCCAACTTAGTGGCCGATGCATTTAGCCGCAACCCTTCCGTCTCTTTGGCTCATTTGAGAGCGGTTCGGGTTCTGCTTCTCTACGAGTTGCGGGCTACTGGTGTTGAACTTTGGGAAGATGAAGTAGAAGCCTTGGTGGCTAATTTCCAAGTGAGGCCAGTTTTAATTGATAAAGTGTGAGAGACACAGTATAATGATCAGTCCATAGTGCGGTTGATTGAGCCGACACTTGATGGGACAACAGTTGACTTCTCAGTTAGAAAAGATGGGACTTTGATGTTCAAGAACAGACTTTGTGTCCCAAAAAGAAATGAGGAATTTAAGTTGGAAATTTTAGAGGAAGCTTATAGTTCAGCATATGCAGCTCATCCTGGAAGCACAAAAATGTACAAGACCTTGAAGAATCATTATTGGTGGCTGAATATGAAGAGAGAGATTGCGGGTTTTGTGAGCAGATGCTTGATTTGTCAACAAGTAAAGATTGAGAGACAGAAACCTGCTGGTTTGCTTCAGCCTTTGCCTATCCCCATGTGGAAGTGGGATGACATTGCTATGGATTTTGTCTTTAGTCTACCACGTACCCGAGATGGACATGATGGTATTTGGGTGATCGTTGATCGATTGACCAAATCAGCACACTTTCTGCCGGTGAAGAAGAAGTATGCTTTGGATAGATTGGCAGAATTGTATGTCAATGAGATTGTGAGACTTCATTGGGTGCCGGAGACTATAGTGTCGGATCGGGATCCTAGGTTTGCCTCCCGGTTTTGGAGAGCCTTACAAGCAGCTTTGGGCACCAGATTGCAATTCAGCACAGTCTTTCATCCTCAGACCGACGGGCAGTCCGAAAGGACTATCCAGACCTTAGAGGACATGTTGAGGTCGTGTGCTATGCAGTTTTCAAGAAGCTGGGACAAGAACTTAGCTTTAATGGAGTTTGCTTACAATAATAGCTATCATTCTACCATTGGTATGTCTCCATTTGAGGCACTTTATGGACGACAGTGTAGTACACCTTTGTGATGGAATGAAATTGGTGAAAGAGAGTTGTGCAGTCCTGACTTGATTCTTGAAACAAATGAGAAGATCAAGGTTGTTTGGGACAAGCTAAAGACAGCTCAGAGTAGGCAAAAGAGCTATGCAGATAACCGAAGGAGAGATCTTGAGTTCCAAGTGGGTGATTGGGTATTTCTGAAACTATCTCCTTGGAAAGGAGTGATACGTTTTGGCAAGCGGGGGAAACTTAGCCCAAGGTACATACGTCCTTATGAGATCATTGAGAGGGTTGGTCCACTTGCTTATCGGTTGGACCTACCCGCTAAGTTGGCGAAGATACATAATGTCTTCCATGTGTCCATGCTTCGCAAATATATTGCCGATCCATCCCATGTGTTGCAGGAGCAACCGGTTAATTTAAAAAGGGATCTGACTTATGAGGAATTGCCGGTGAAGATCCTTGATTGGAAGGAGCAGGTACTCAGGAACAAAACCATTCCTCTAGTGAAGGTACTTTGGCAGAGTCATGAGTTAGAAGAAGCAACTTGGGAACCAGAGGCACGGATGAGGCAGCAGTACCCTTATCTCTTCGAATGACAGGTATGTAATTTCAATGACGAAATTTTTATATGGGGGGAGAATTGTCACATCCCGGTCCTAGAATCCATTTACGGTCGGTTACTACCCAAGTTACGTTGGTCTTTAACCATTTCGTAGTAACCGTTTTACCGTGAGAGGTCAAAAGGTTGACTTTTCGTTAGGTCAGGAATTTGGAGAAACTTTCTTCATGAAAGTTGTAGAGGGCGTCGTTACGAGTCTGTGGACACGTAGCACGCTTAAATCGGAGATTGTATGAAGAATTTATGGTCTAAAAACAAAAGTTACTGTTTGGTGAAAAGCCTATATATAGTGAGTCACTGGGGTAAATCGGTGAAAAGGTGAAAATTGGAAAAGTTACTGTTCACTTCAAAAATTCCTCCAAAACCCCGATTTTTTCCGCCGGATTTCTCCTCCGTCCGGCGGAGTTAGGGCGCGTGCTAGGTACCGAAAAAGCCTGCAGTGCCACCTTCAAGTTGGTGGTGGTCAACGGAGCAAGTCGCCGCCGTTTGAGAGAAATCACGGCGAGAAGGGACGGCCTGAGCACTGTTCATCGACATCGGATTTCTCCCTCCTCAGGCCACCTCCCGGTGAGTTCCTTATATGGTTTTGATGGGTTTGAGGTGTACATTAAGCCCCTAGAATTTGGTAGCTAGATTTGAAGTGTGTAGGGAGAATTGAGGATTTGAAGTTTGGGTTGACTTTTGATTTCAGGTTTTGTAATTCTTGTCGATTGACCTAGTTAGAGGCCGAATTGGCCTTCGAGTTGAACTAGGAAGTGGTTCCAATTGATGAGACGAAGCTGCTGGAAAAATTTGGTGGCGATCGGAGGTCGCTGGAGTTTGGCCGGAATTCTCTGCCGCCGGCGGGGGAGCTTGCGGCGGAGCTGCCACTTTTTGGGCAGTTTTTCTTGCCCAATAAATTGTAAAAAATAAGAGAAGGCCATTGAAGGGCGGTTTCTAATTTTTGGGGATTTAATTGAGATGTTTGGTATTTTTGGAAAGTTTGGGTTATTAATTAGGTAAGTAATGGTTAACAGGTCGTTTAGGGAGAACGGGCTAGGCGTGAGAGCGTAATTGAGAGTTTGTACGCTAATGGGGTATTAGAGGCCGACTCCCCATGCTTTTCGAGAGATGGTTAAGCTTGAACGTTAAGGGTAGAGCTTGTTATTGTTGCCCTTACTTTGATTATGGGTTTAAGATCTGTTTGTATGTTTTGAACAAGACGTGGGGGATCTCGAGCTGAGCAGCCTTCTGGTAGCCGACAGACCTAGCGGCATCTGTGAGTGGACTTTGTTTTTAAATTAAACAGCATGACATAGACTTTATTTGTTTTCTCCTTTATTTATGTGATTTCCTACATTTAATGTTTTACGGTGATTTTAGAAAAATGAGGATTTACTGTTTTTAAAGATAAACGAGCCGGGAAAGAGGTTCCTACCTTTCCCGGGGTTTTAAAGGATTTTCCCGGATTATGGTTTTAATGGTTTTCACCGTTTTGGGATTATGGAGGGGATGTTTTAAAAAGGAGAAATTTGGCTCTTGGATTTAAAGGGTTTTAAAGTAAAGGCAGAGAACCGGTTTTTGGTTCCTAGAAAGGTTTTGAAATCCAATGTATTTGGGGTGAAGTCAGGGAGATTTGACTTGGTTTTCGATTTATTATTCCCACGAGGTTTTACCAGGTTTTACAGGTTTTAAAAGGATTTTAAAGGATAAAGATATATATATTGCATGCTAGCATGGACTCTCTCCAGATGAAGTAGGTACCATCTCTGGATTGTAGCAGGTCTGACCGTCTTCGGTGGTAGCTAGTCATTATGAGCCTCCCGGATAGAGCAGGTCAGGACCCTCTTTGGTGGTAGCTGGTCAAAAGACCCTCCCGAATAGAGCAGGTCATGGGACCCTCTCCGATGAGCTGGTCAATGGACCCTCTCGTGGTAGAGCGGGTCGGTTTTCTCGTGGATGAGGTTAACACCCCACATAATTGTTTATATTTGAGCCAAGGCATTATTTATGTTTTACTTGCATGCGGATTTTCCTAGGAAAACTTAGAGGGAGATCATTAAAGGAATTAGAGCTTTTATATTTTATTTTTGTCCACTCACCCTGACAGTTTTCAATGTTTCTCCCCTGGGCCCTTTGTTTTAAAATGCCCAGATTGCAGTGCTCGACCCGACTAGTCTACTTGGAGGCCAAGCATAGTTACCTCCACTTTCCGCACTATCAGTAGGTTCCGGGTTGACCTACTTGTAATCTATCTATGTTTCTGCTTAATCTTAGACGCTCTGATACACATCGGGTAGTTTTAATTGTGGTGAACTCTTAGGGATTTGGAACTCTATGTATCACTTACATTTGGAGTTGTTGAACTATTTGTGAATTTATTTAGATGTGTATCTTATGGAGATTGTTGTCTAGTGGGAGCAGGATGGCTCCAGGAGTTTTCGGATGGTTATGGATATAGAAGTTTTTTTGTGGGTTACTGCAGGTTAAGGGTTGTCCACTTTTCAAGGGAGACTATGTTGAAATTTTGACAGAATCTTCTTTGGAAGGTGGTCCCCGCAGGACTTACTTCGAGTTAAAGGGGTTTAACCCGGGGTGGGTCCTGACAAATAAAGCCGAGGGTAATAACCGGGACGTCGCACGACGCATAAAGGGAAATAAAGCAAAGGTAATAACCGGGATACCACACTAAAAGGTAAGAAAAATGACTAAAACACTGCACTAAGCAATAAGAGTAATAACTGTGACCCCGCACAAAGCCGTGAGTAATAACGGGACCACTCACAAAGTCGTGAGTAATAACTGAGACCGCACGAAGAGGTAAGGGAAATAAATCTGTGGGTAATAACCAAGACACCACAAGAAGCGGTATTGGAAATAAAACTGTGGGTAATAACTGGGACGCCGCACAAAGTGGCAAGTGTAATACCCGGGTAACCGTACAAAGCAGTTAATTAGGATGTCGCATGAAGTGGAATGGGAAATAAAGTCGTGGGTAAAAACTGGGACACCGCACTAAGTGGTGAGAAAATTAAATGAGACGTCGCACGAAATCGTGGGTAATAACTGGGATGCCACACGAAACGGCAAGTGTAATAACTGGGATGCGGCACGAAGCGGTAAGTGTAATAACGAGATGTCAGAAAATAAAACGGTGCGTAATAACCGAGATACCGCACAAAGCAGTAAGTGAAATAAAGTTATGGGTGTTAACCGGGACCCCATACAATGTCGTCAAAGGAAATAACTGAAACCCCACACAAAGCCGTTAAGGGAAATAAAGTCGTGGGTAATAACCAGGACACCACACTAAACGGTGTGAAAATCAACAGGCACGCCGCATAAAGCGGTAAGCGTAATAACTGTGACCCGCACAAAGCCGTCAGTAATAATCGTGATCCTGTCCAAAGTCGTCATTAATAACCTAGACATATAAAGCTATGGGTAATAACCAGAACCTCGCACAAAGCCGATAAGGGAAATAACATGGTCGGGACACGGCACGGACTGATAAGGGACATTACAGGGTCCGGACACCACCCAGAGCGATTTAAGGACATTACCGGGTCAGGACGCCGCACAGAGCGGCATGAAGCCGTGGTTAATAACCAACCACCGCACGAAGCTGTCGGTAATAACCGAAACCCCGCATAAAATCATTAAGGGAAATAACCTAGTCATGACACCGCATGGAGCTGTTAAGAACATTATAGGGTCGGGACATCGCACAGAGCAGCTTAGAGATATTACCGGATCATGATGCCACCCGAAGCGGCAAGGGAAATAAAGTTGTGGTAATAACCAACGCCGCGTGGACAAGATAAGGGAAATTATTGGGTTGGGATGCCGCACAAAGCGGTTTAAGGAAATTACCAGGTTGAGGCGCCACAAAGAGGAATGTAAGGATATTACAGGGGCAGGACGACGCACGAAGCAGTGTAAGGATATTTTTGGGTCAGGGCACCACAGGGAACAGTTTAAGGACATTACCTTGATGTTACATGAATTGGTAAGTGTAATAACTGAGATGCCGCACGAAGCGGTAATATCTAGGACACCACACTAAGCGGCAAGAAAAATAACTGGGACACCACACGAAGCGGTAAGAGTAATAATTGTGACCCAACACTAAGCCGTGGGTAATAACCAGGACGCCGCACGAAGCGGAAAGTGTAATAACTGGGATACCGCATGGAGCTGTAAGGGAAATAAAGTGTGGGTAATAACCAGGACATCGTACGAAGTGGTAAAGAAAATTAAACCGTGGGTAATAACCGGGACGACGCACAAAGCGGTAAGTGTAATAATCGGGTCACCGTACAAAGCCATTAATTGGGATGTCGCACTAATTGGAATGGGAAATAAAGTCATGGGTAATAACCGGAACACCACAATAAGCGGTGAGAAAAGCCGTGGGTAATAACCGACATAAGGCAAGTAGTGATAGGGGAAGTAAAATTATGGGTAATAACCAGGACCTCACACAAAGCCGTTAAGGGAAACAACCGAAACCCCGCACAAAGTCGTTGAGGGAAATAAAGTCATGGGTAATGACATGGACACCGCACTAAGCGGTGTGAAAATTAAACGGGACGCCGCACAAAACGGTAAGAGTAATAACTGTGACCCAGCACGAAGCCGTGGGTAATAACTGCGATTCCACACGAAGAGGGAAGTGTAATAACTGGGATGCCGCACGAAGTGGCAAGGGAAATAAAGACGTGGGTAATAACTGGGACCCCGCCTAAAGCCGTGGTTAATAACTTGTCCCCGCACAAAGCAATGGGTAATAACCAGAACCCCGTACAAAACCGTTAAGGGAAATAACTTAGTCAGGACATCGCATGGAGCGGTTAAGGAAATTAGCGTGTCGGGACACCGCACAGAGCGGTTTAAAGATATTACCGAAGCGATACGGAAAATAAAGTCATGGTAATAACCAACGCCGCACGGAGCAGATAAGGGAAATTATTGGGTGGGGACGCCGCAAAGAGCGGTTTAAGGACATTACAGGGTCGAGGCGTCACACGGAGCAATGTAAGGACATTACCGGGTCAGGACACGCACGGAGCAGTTTAAAGATATTACTGGGTTAGGACATCACACGGAGCAATTTAAGGACATTACCAGGTCAGGACATCACACAAAGCTGTTATGGGTGTTTACCTTGATGTCGTACGAAGCGGTTAAGTTTAATAACTGAAATGCAACACGAAGCGACAAAAGAAACAAAGTTGTGGGTTATAAGCGGGACTCTACACGGAGCGGTTAAGGAAAATAACCGGGTCAGCACCGCATGGAGTGGTAAAGGGACATAACCGGGACGTCACCACACAATGCGGTTTAAGGAAATTACCGAGTTAGGATACCGCACGAAGCAGTTTAGGGTTATTACCGTGTCTGGATGTCGTACGAAGCGGTTTAGGGTGTCACGCCTCGGCCCGAGTTTACCTCCCTAAACCCAAGTTAGAACTTGCAGGACCCATCCTCAAAATCTCTCTTGAGAATGGATAACCCTTTTTTCCAAACCATTTCCAACGATCTAAATGATACCAGAATAGACCGCACAACCGGAGGTTATCCCGATTCTCACATTTGGATTTCATACTAATTACTTTAGATGATCTAGGGTTCTAATATCATTTGTGACTGCACCTGAATCCCGATCAAGCTGCCTACGTACCATGTACTCAGGGATCAAGCCACACGTAGCTCTTATTTAAATAATGCCCTAACTGGACAAAATCCTGATTTTCTAATTATTGGTCGATCTAATATTATAGATAGCTTACGCCTATCGTAATCCAGAGTTTAACCTCTCCGCTGAGGTATCCACTAATTATCTATCTACCGAGATTAACCCTAACATAATAATTTTGTGAAATTACTATGGACACCCAATCACCCACTTTACCAATTTACGGGTTATGAGTCGATATATCCGGTATGAAATTATCCGAATTATTTACAGCACCCAACTGGGAGACTAAGATTCCTGAGTTGCCTAGAATCTCACTTGAAGATCCGGTTGTCTTAACTTAACCGGTTACTACGATTAACCTTTCCCTTTTTACTTTTATCGGTCAATCTTCCATAAATGGAAACCTTCCAAAAAGGGAAAGTTTCCCAAAATGGAAAGTTTCCTAACATGGCAAGTGTTCTTTAGATTGGGAAGTTTCCCAAAATGGAAACTTCCTACTTACGTCCAATTTTTCCGTAACTACTCAAATTAGGAATTAACTGAACTTTTCGACTAAAAGCCTAACAGGGATTCGATTTCTACCTCTTCGACATTCTGCCGGTAAAACTGATGCTTCGCTGGATTCCGGTCAACTTGCCGGAATTTCGCCATAACCTCCCCGTTTCCTCCGATTCACCAAGTTATCGACAAAAACATACAAAACAGCAAGTCAGTATTTCGACAACAAATTCAACACATGAAGCAGCCACAAAACAAGAGATTAACTGAACCTTACCCTCTGTTCACCGAAGATTTGAACCCTGAGACGCAACAGCAGCCTCTCAGCTGCCTGCCTCACGCTGCCTCGGTCACCACCAGTCCTTAAAACTCCCTCTACCACTACCACGACAGTAACCTACCACCAACCACCCCTAGCCACTGCCACTGCCTACCCTAAAGCAACATCAGCTGCCCCAAACATCTTTCTCGGCTCCTTAATACTTTTCTCCTGCTCTCAAATCATCCGAGCCTCAACCTCACACCATCTCTTCCTCCCTTCATCTACCGAGCCTCAACAACAACTCAGAGTACCGTCGCCGGAGCTGCAAGCCTCGTCGAGAACCCTACTGTCTAAACCCAGAAAAACAGTAAAAACAGTGAATTGGAGGTTTTGATTAAGGACTCAAATCAAACATCAAGAGGCAAGGGAAGGAAGAGTAAGAGAAGAGGAGAAGGAGTATACCAGTCACGCACCGGATCGCTGCCTGGATCGCAGGATTCCGGCCGTTGACCGCCGAGCGCAGTGGCGCTCGATCTCTCTTCTCGGTGGATGTCTGGAGGTTTCGAGGATGGGGCTGAGTAGAGGAGAAAGAGGCAAGTCGAACGACGGTGGTCCGCTGGCCAGTGGTGGCCAGACGGCGGTGGTCGCTGGAAAGGGAGAGGGCTCGGGTTCGGGGTCGAGGAGAAGTTCTGACCCGAGTCAACTCTCCTCCCCCTTAAAGATCCGAAAAAAGATCCAACGGTCCAAAATTCAAAGAAGGTGAAAAGTAAAAAGGTAAATGGTAAAACTCCTTTTTACCGGATTGATAATTAAAAGTTACCGGAAACTTCAAAAATTCGTAGAAAATAAACCGAAGCTCCGAAAAATAATCCGAAAATACCGGGAGACTCGTGTCGACACGTACTATAACATTGAGTCATTAAATCAGGTATTTGGAGAGTTTAGAAAAACTCGATAATTAACTCGAGCGATAACTTATCAAATTACCGATCGCAATTAAAAGTCCTCGGTAACTCGTAAACCTCTGTGAAAAGGTAACTTTTAGGTACGGGATGTTACACAAGAAAGATATTTTTACTACAAAAACTGCATATTTTGTAGGCAGAGATAATGCCTTAGGATTCTTTTTAGCACCTTCACCACCCGTGGATCCTATGTGTAAATTGTGGAAAGCAATTTGGAATGCCAAAGTTCCAGGTAAAGTGACCATTCATACTTGGAGGTCTTGTGCCAATATTCTATCTACTAGAGCAAATTTACTGAGGAATGGGTATGAAGGAGAGATGGGTTGTCTCATGTGCAATCATGTTCTTGAAGACAATATGCATTTGTTTCTTCACTGTCTTTATGCTCAAGAAACATGGTATGCTACATTTATTCCAATTAATACAGCTAACCATGTGAATTTGAAAGATTGGTTGTTCACATTGGTAGGTACTGTGATCAAAGATGTGTTTGCAAAGGTGCTTATAATTATATGGTCCATATGGAAAAATAGAAACACTCAATTATGGGAGAGCAATAGACAAATACCCAGTGAAGCTGCTTTGCTTAGTTTGGGATGGTTAACAGAATTCACAGCAACCAACACCTCAAGTCTTGGAACTACTGTATATAGACAAAAACAATGGGAAAAACCAAGTCATGGTTGGTTTAAATGCATCTGTGATGGAGCTTTTGTGACTGATATTCATAGAGGAGGAAGTGGAGTTGTAATCCAAGATGAGCACAGGCATTTCGTGCAGGGGCTGGTAAAGTCTCTGTACAAGTTACCTCTCTCTTCCATGTTGAGTTGATAGCTTTATCTGATGGTCTGAAATTAGCTAAAACTTTACATATCAATAAGGTTATCTTTGAGACCGATTGTTTGCTACTTCAACAAGCAGTATCACAATCAGATAGATATCTTTCTACCTTAGGTACGATCATAGCAGAGGTGAAAGAGTTTCTTCACCGATATGCAGATTTTAGAGTTCTCCATGTACCTCGTGAGGCTAATATGTTAGACTAAATGATGCAACAATTAAACACATCCAGATCAAATCATAACAATCATGAACACACATCTCATATCAGTAGGAACAATAGGTCTAGAATACTAACCTGATGACTGGTTCATTGAGATCGACATCCTAGCAAAAACAGCTGCTCTAGAACCAAGATAAGCCTTCAGCACTTCAACACTAAAAGCGTTAGTATGGGACTAAACTGAATGCAAAGCGTGTGTTGAGTGCAGGGGTTTCTCCTTGTATATATATTGGCCAGTTTAACAAGATAAGAGACTCATCCCATTAGGAGTCCAATATCTGCTTAATAGTTATCAAGAGAAACTAAAACTTATCACAACTCCTAATATTAATCAGGTAATTAACATGATGAGTGTCCTACTTTTGCAAGGAGATATAACCTAAACAAATAACCAGTCATATTCATATATTTCTTGTTATTTGTATTTAGCTAAATCAATTGTAATTATCTTAATGTAATGCAGTAAGTGTAAAGTCCAATATTTTCTAACATTCTCCCACTGGACTTAACACACACTGCATGACAACAATTGAACCAATAACCGAAGACAAACAACAAATGAAGTGTGCACTGAAATACACAAGAACTCAGAACTCATCCAGCTTGGTCAATTAAAGCATATAGTGCAGAATTCAAAACCATATTGATTTACAAAACCAGATGATTGAGAATCACTAACACCACACACAGTAACTACATAAGCTGCAGTGATAACTAGAGCAAATAAAAGATAAGTATATCTACCTGGAATATCTTTTGCTCATACCCCAAATGAATGATTTCACATGAAATCTCAGCAGAAATTCTAAAACACCAGTGAGCTCATGTTCTGCCTTTACTGAATTGCAATTTCTTAATGCATGAAGGAGCTCACCTGATAACACACAATATTATATGAAAATATGTAAATTTCAAAAACGACACAATGGAATATATCTGAAATACCTCATTTTATTAATATCTTGCTGAATCAAAAATTACAAGAAAATTTGAAACAAAATGACTGAACAAGGAAACTAATACACTGATATAAAATTCTAACTTTGTATAGCTCCCACTGAGCTCATGAATACAAATCTTCCAAAACTCCCATGTTCTTGACATGTTCCTGAAACTTCTTAATTGGTAAAGCTTTAGTAAAAGGGTCTGCAAGTTGTAATTCAGTACCAATGTCTATAACATTGACTTCACCATGTTTAACTCTTTGTCTCACACTGTAGAATTTGAGATCTATATGTTTAGAGTTATTTGATCTTTTACTATTTTTGCTGAAAAACACTGCAGCCTCATTATCACAGTACATTTTAAGTGCACCTGAAACAACTGAACTTAAGACTTCAGTATACAACAAAAAATTTCTAATCCATAGTCCTTGACAGACACCTTCATATGCAGCAATAAATTCAGCCTGCATTGTGGATGTTGATATGAGTTTTTGTTTTTCAGTTTTCCAAGCTATAGCCCCACCAGCAAGCATAAAAATATACCCAGAAGTAGACTTATTGGAGTCTGGATAGTTGTCTGCCAAATCTGAGTCAGTATAACCAACTAACTCGAGATTTTTGTCTCGTCTATAAACCAAACTATAACCTTTAGTTTTCTGCAAATACCTAAGCACTTTTTTACCAGCAACCCAGTGCTCTTGAGTGGGATTGGATTGAAACCTAGATAAGATACCTACTGAAAATGCTAAGTCAGGTCTAGTACAGATCTGAGCATACATTAGGCTGCCAATGAGTTGAGCATAAGGTTTGCTCTCTATGGCAGCTATCTTCCCCCCATTTTCAGTAATCTTATTTTTGTTTTTGGTTAGTTTGTCTCCTTTTGACATAGGAGAATGACCTGATGCACATGTTTCCATATTAAATCTCTTAAGAACTTTTGTGATATAGTTCAATTGAGATAAACCTAATAAACCTTGTGCCCTGTCTCTAGTTATTTCAATCCCTAAAACATAAGATGCCTCACCTAAATCTTTCATGTCAAAGTTATTTGACAGAAAGTCTTTAGTTTTCTCAAGCAATTCCACATTGCTGCTAGCAAGAAGAATATCATCTACATACAGTATCAGAAAAATAAAATTATTCCCAACTGTCTTAATGTATACACATTCATCAACAATGTTTTCAGAAAAGCCAAAGCTTGAAATTACTGAATCAAACTTCCTATACCATTGTCTAGAAGCTTGTTTTAATCCATAAATAGATTTCTTAAGTTTGCATACTGTTTCCGGGTAAACTCGTGGCCCCTTTAACGGGTTGCACGGTTCCAGAAATAGCGAACTTCCTTGTACTCCGAGTTTTCCTGTGTAAAGAACAAACACGTCAAAGGGCGTCCCCGGGTTTACCGAGGGAAGCCACTCCGATGCTTAAGTCAGACACTGTCAGATAAGCAGAAAACTCAAGAGTAGTTAAGAAATTCTCCGTCCCCCTACCGGGAGGTCCTCACCGGTATTTATAGTAGCATTAAAGGGAGCACTTTGTCTTTTTCCAATGTGGGAATGAACTCCCTTGCTTTACCTCAACTTTACAATGACCTGGGCCCTGACAAAGGACCCAGAGTGGCTTCTCAAATCTGACTGGGCTTTGACCCTGTAAACAGTACTTCAAGCATAATAAACGATGCACATTTAACAATTGACCACACTTAGTGTTATTTCTTGAATTGTAACCCGGTAAAGGAGAAATATTAGGTTCCACCTATAAACAAGTCCCCCAAGTCCTCAGTCAAGGGGTACGCTTGGGTGGGGACTTGAAATCATTTCTTTACCGGGTTACAAAGGTATCATCCAGACCCGGTGTACCCAGTCCCCCAAGTCCGTACGCAAGGGTGCCCCGCAGACACGTTGACTACGGGAATTGAAAACGACGTCTCCGGGTTGTAGTGGGGGAAACTGAAAAGTTTTCAGTTTGAAGTGGGGGAAAACGAAAAGTTTTCAGTTTTGAAGTGGGGGAAACTGAAAAGTTTTTCGGTTTTGGGACGCGGCATGCACGACACGTGTCGATTTTCTCGAAAAACCGAAACGTCCCTTCAGTGTACGTCTCTAACTGTATAAATAGGGGTTGAGGGTGACAGTTTTGTCTCACCTTCGAAACCGATAACTTTTTCGTGCTTTTGCTCTCATTCTCTGTTGTCGCTGTGCTTGTTGGATTCCCAAACTCAAATCGATCTCAAAAGCCCTTCAAACCCTCATAAGTAAGGTACTGTTTCCTCTTCCGTTGTTTCTTTGTGTTTTGGATCGATCTTGTGTACTGTTTCTGGGATCCAATCTGGGTTTCTGCGTTAGTGTGTGCGTTTATCCTTGTGGTCGCCGGGGTTATCTGGGTTTCTGACGACGTTCCCGTGTTTCTTGTTTTGCAGATGACAAACCCTGCAATGGACGCTCACGTCCCCGAGTTTGCCTCAGTGACCTTCACTGATGGGACCGCTCTCGACCCTCCCGGGTACTCACTGACCGCGGAGGAGATTGTGGAGCTTAGGAGTAACTGGAAGATTCCCGAGTCTGTGGAAATTCGGACTTTAGAACCCGAGGATCAGTTCTTCGCTCCCGGGGATGGGTGGACGCTATGCCACGAGTACCAGCTACGGTGCGGTCTGTCACTCCCGCTAAAGGTGGAGGTGCAGTACCTCCTGGCTGCGAGCAACTTCGCCATCGGGCAAGTTGGCCCGAATATGTGGAGGCAGCTACTAGGGTTGTGCGTGATGTACAAGGTGTTGAAGCAGCAGATGCCGACCTACCACGAGTTACACGCCATGTACCGGGCCGAGTACTCCCGGAAGGCGGGTTTCAGTGGGACCATCCAACTGAAGTCCAAAGCGGTCTTCAAGAAGATCATCGAGGACCTGCCAACCTCCGTGAGCCGGACCTGGAGGGAAAAAAGTTTCTTGATAAGAAACTTTCAAGACCCGGGACACGCGCTTCAAGTACCGGGTGACTTCCAGCCACTGATGAGTAAGTCCTCTGCCTTAGGGTTTGTCTTTTCTCCGTCCCGAGTTGTACTTACATACGTTGTGTTGCAGACGTCCCCGACATTCCTTTGGAGCCGGTGATGGAGAAAAGGATCCGGAGGATGCTATGGGCCTTCAGGGGTGAAGATGACCGGAGCTCGTACCGGCTTTGTAGGCTGTATGTGTACAGCCGGTGCCGGTTGATGGAGCTTCCAGGTTTGTCTCGTGTCCACAATTTTTGTTGTTACATGCTCCGGTCTAACGGGTTATGTCTTTTGTTGCAGCTCTTCTCCCGATGGAGTTCACGAAACGAAAGAACCCGGGAATATACGACGGCTTCGAGGACAAAGCTGTATGGGCCGGGATCCGGGCGCAAGGGACGGAGGGTCTAGCATATGACATCGACCTGACATCAAAAGCGGCTTTCCTGCGCCCAGACGCCGAGCAAGGGGATGTTCAGCAGTTCCATGTCGACACGCTGCACTACAGCGAGATCCCCGAGTACTTGGCTGAGGTTCTCGGGCCAGAGGTTTTCCAGGAGGGAGAGGAAGTTGAAGGGAATCCCTCGGAAGCGGATTACAACCCGCTATTTGAAGAACCGGGAAGGGAATCTTCCATGGCCGACGAAGAGACTGAAGAACCGGTGATGAGCGCGGTTCCATCGTCTGTGCTCCCCGGTGAGGAGTTTACTGAAGAGGATGACAACGGAGGTGAAGAGGTTGGAGGGTTGGAAAGGGGAATAGGGAGTGAGAACCCGGAGGGGAGTGACGGGAGTGATGAAGTTCAAGAAGTGGAGCCCGTTCCCTCTCGGAAACGCACCCGTGAGGCATCCAGCTCGGGGAGGTCCGAGAGGAGGAAGAGAAGGAAGGAGAGGAAAGAGAGGAGGGAGAGAAAGCAGCACCGGGACACCACAGAAATAATGGAGGAGTTGGCGAGCGCGGGAATGGCGGACGTGGCCATCCAGAGAATGGTAGCGGATTTGAAGAACTGCGCCGCCGACTCCTATGTCCTGGAGCATGAGGACCCATTGACTGTAGCCCGGAGGGCGCAGGAGAAGCTGATGCGGGTAAGTTTGTCTTCTCCTTTAACTCGTTCTTCTTTTGTTTTTGGTTCCTTGTACTAACCCGTTATTTGATTTGTGTAGGCTGTCAAGTTGTCGTACTTGGCAACTGATCGGCTCATAACCGAAGGCATCCCCGAGCGAGAGAGAGTCCTCAGGGACGATCTCCGGGCCGCCCGGGACCAGGTGACGGCGAGCGAAGAAAACCTGGCTCGGGTCCGGGAATTCGCGAGCGCATCAGCCATTGCGTCGAGTGCGAAGTTGGCCAAGGCAGAAGAACACGTAGCTTGGTGGCCAAGAACTCGAAATTGGAGAAAGTCATCGAGGGTCACCGGGAGGACCGGTGTGCTCAAGACGCCGCTATAGCCCAGCTGACCGAGCAAAACCAGGCGCTGCAGCAACAGGTTACTTCCCTGGAGCAACAAAAAGGAGATTTAATCCAGGCAGTTTCCCGGGCCAAGAATTCTGCAATCTCCGAGTTTCTGGCGAGCCCCGAGTTTGACCTCAAGCTGCGGTCGGCAAGGGCCGAGGCTCGCGCCGAAATAGTGAGCGCTGGGATTCGCCAAGGCTGGCTCGACAAGGCTGGTTATGATGGTCATCAAGGTCATGTCAGACCCGACGAGGCTGCAGGCACCTCCCGGTTGACTCCTGCCATGGCTGCAAACCCTAGGGCTCCTGCGAACCCGGCTCGGAGTCCCCCGGTTCGTTCTTCAGCAGCCGGGAGAGGTACTTCCCGTGGTGGGATTGTGGGTGGTCCTCGAAACCGGCCACCTCTCCGTAGGGGTCAGTTCATCATACAGCCCCGGGGAGGACGTGGCGGGTCCAGCACTGGCGGGGGTAGGGGGTCGGCAGCGCCATGAACCGGAGCCTTAGGCTGTTTTTTGTTTTTGCTGTAATAGATTAGTTTACCTGTAGCGGTTCGCTACTTTTTGTAATTGATCTTTTTGAAGTAATCAAATTTTTCCTTCTCACAACTCTTCCTGTGTCAAAACACGGTAACCTGATGATCAGTACAAAAATTTACATATAATGCCGGTTTGCCATGTGAATAAATATAGTACCGCTATCATATATGGGGCCGTTAGGGCTTCCACGGGCCGCTACAGCCATACGGGTGAATGTCTTTCTATAAGACGTTCCCTGTAAAATAACAAGTCGAGTTGATGCGTATCTCACAAGTGTAGATAAAATTTACATATAGTATGTTATGTTCATAACATAACAATAGGCCCGGTAGGGCCGTACCGGTCAATTATGGCTTTCTGTCGAATAACCCGGTATTTGTGGTGCATAATATACAAGTGTTGACAATGTACGCATATTGCCGGTTTGGCATGTTTAATAAAAAGTGCCGCTAGGGCTGTACGTGTCCGTTAGGACTTTCAAAGACTGAAATAAGGCCGTGAAAGGCTTGCAATATTTCAAGTTAAGGAGATTACCAGATTATCGGAGATTGGTGAGTTTGACAGTGAAATAAGGCCGTTAAGGCTTGCAATATTTCACGTCATGTAGACCGGAGATTATCGGAGAATGCCGAGTTTGACAGTGAAATAAGGCCGTTAAGGCTTGCAATATTTCACGTCATGTAGACCGGAGATTATCGGAGATTATCGGAGAATGCCGAGTTTGACAGTGAAATAAGGCCGTTAAGGCTTGCAATATTTCACGTCATGTAGACCGGAGATTATCGGAGATTATTGGAGAATGCCGAGTTTGACAGTGAAATAAGGCCGTTAAGGCTTGCAATATTTCACGTCATGTAGACCGGAGATTATCGGAGATTATCGGAGAATGCCGAGTTTGACAGTGAAATAAGGCCGTTAAGGCTTGCAATATTTCACATCATGTAGACCGGAGATTATCGGAGATTATCGGAGAATGCCGAGTTTGACAGTGAAATAAGGCCGTTAAGGCTTGCAATATTTCACGTCATGTAGACCGGAGATTATCGGAGATTATCGGAGAATGCCGAGTTTGACAGTGAAATAAGGCCGTTAAGGCTTGCAATATTTCACGTCATGTAGACCGGAGATTATCGGAGATTATCGGAGAATGCCGATTAAGGCATACTAGTAGAGCCGCTAAAGGCTGCATTCACTTTAACAAACTGTTTAATAAAACATAACCCGGTAGGGGGTTTCATGCATTGTGGGTCTGAAAGGCTTTATATACAACATCATAAACAATAATTTTGGACATTCATAGATAACTTGGTACCTATTTGGGGAAGAGATGTAGATGTTGGGCGTTCCATGGTCGGGGAAGCGTAACTCCATCTGTACCCCTGATGTAAAACGTTGCCGGGCCCACGACTTCAACAATTTCATATGGACCCTCCCATGGAGCTTTGAACCCCGTTGGCCTAGGGATAACCTCCTTCATTACCCAATCCCCGAGTTTGAGTGGGCGCTTGATAACCCGGGAATTGTAGTGTTTAGCCACTTTTTGCTTCTTGTTGATATTTCGGAGATGTGCACGCTCCCGGCGTTCCTCCAGGAGGTCGAGGTTAAGGCGGATGCCTTCATTGTTGGTTTCCCTGTCAAACAGTTGTACCCGGTCACTCGGGACTTCCATCTCTACCGGGATCACTGCCTCAGAGCCAAAGGTCATAAGAAATGGGCTCTCCCCATTGGCTTCTGTTGGAGTTGTCCTAAGTGCCCACAAAACCTCTGGAAGTTTCTCAGCCCATAAACCCTTTGCGTCCTCCAGCTTCTTCTTCAGAACTTGCTTGATGAGCTTGTTGACAGCTTCAGTTTGTCCATTAGTCTGCGGGTGTGCAGGGGAGGCGTATAGCACCTTTGTTCCATTGGAATGTAAGAATTCCCGGAACTCGTCATTGTCAAACTGCGTCCCGTTATCTGTGACAAACGTCTCTGGGATTCCAAACCGGCAAAAGACATTGTTCCAAAGGAATTTCTTAACATTTGCGGTTGTGATCCGTGCCAGGGGTTGAGCTTCTATCCACTTGGAATTATAGTCCACTGAGACAATGGCGTGTTTGAGCTGTCCTGGAGCTGTGGGTAGAGGCCCGATGAAATCAATCCCCCACATGCAAAATGGATTTGGAGAGATGATTACTGATAGTGGGACCGATGGGGCACGAGGAAAGCTTGCAAATCGGTGACATTGGAGACAGGAATCTACGACGACTCTGGCATCGTGTTCCAAAGAAGGCCAGTAATGAAGCGACTGCAAAACCCGGTCTCCTTCTGTCAGGACCCACCCCGAGTTAAATCCCTTTAACTCGAAGTAAATCCTGCGGGGACCACCCCAAGGGAACTTCTTACCGAAACCCCCTTGAAATGGCCAACCCTTCCTACAATCCAACTCAGCACTTCCATGAGTATCTACAACAAACCCTAACTCATGAAGGCATCCTGCTCCCTAACCTACTTAATTAGCTATACTGGGTTAGTCAGAGCAGTCTACTAAGATGATTACCCTAAAGAATTGCGGCAGCAACAGATTGATCGACTATGCCTCGACTCTTGTACGCGCACGACCTCCGCTCTAGTACCCTGCACCACTGGGCATTTGAAAACGAAGGGCCCAGGGGAGAAACATTGAAAAACGTTAGAGTGAGTGGACGAAAAATAACATATAAAAACTCTACTTTCCTTTAATGCTCTCCCTATAGTTTCTCTAAGAAAATCCGCATGCAAGTAAATCATCAATGATGCCTTGGCTCACACATAAATAATTAAAATGTGGGGTGTTAACCTCATCCACGAGAAATCCCGACCTGCTCTATCCGGGAAGGTCTAATGACCAGCTCCACCGGAGAGGGTCCCCGACCTGCTCTATCTAGGAAGGTCTAGTGACCAGCTCCACCAGAGAGGGTCCCCGACCTGCTCTATTCGGGAAGGTCTAATGACCAGCTCAACCGAAGAGGGTCCCCGACCTGCTCTATCCGGGAAGGTCTACTGACCAGCTCAACCGGAGAGGGTCCATGCTAGCATACAATCCTTATATCCTTTTCCCTTTTCAAATCCCTTTAAAACCTGTAAAACCTGTAAACCTGTAAAACCTCGTGGGAATAATAAATCGAAAACCCCTTTAAATCCGTGAGCCAAATTTCTCCTTTTAAATTCATCCCCCTCCATAATCCCAAAACGGTGATAATCAAGAATAACATACCCCGGGAAAATCCTTTAAAATCACGGGAAGGGTATGAACCTCTTTCCCGGTTTGTTTGCCTTTAAATCCTTAAATCCCATTTTCCCAAATCACCGTAAAACATATAAATGGAGGAAATCATATATGCAGGAGAAAACCAATTAAAGTATAAAGCATGCAATTTAATTTAAAACAAATGTCCACTCACAGTACTATTGCGACCTTCTCGCTCGGAAAGCTCCTCGAGCGAAACCCTCGACTACCGCGTAGTCAAACCCGTCTCACGTCCGACCAGAGACTGTACAAATGAACCAATATATTAATCAAATCATCGTGGACTTGGTCTATTCCTAGTTTGACCAGGAACTCCTATTTGACCACAAGTTGACCAAGTTCCTTTTTTATGACACTTTAACCTTTTTGACTTTCTTTCCCGGTTATCGACTCTTAACTCAATTTACCGGAGGTCCGACTCAGCTTTCGAACTTTCCGTTATCACTTTAACTTCACGTTAGGGTGTCACATATTAATCAATATATATAACCTCGAGTCGATATACCGATTTTACTTTTTCTCATAAATTCTAGTTATCTATTTCCGATAACCATTTAACACTTCACCCCTTTAACCAAAAAGTGTCACATTCATTGAACTTCAATCCTTTAACCATTTTTCTGAAAATGCAACTTTCCCAAAGTGGAAACTTTCCCTTAATGGAAACTTTCCAAAAATGGAAAGTTTCCCAAATTAACAGGTTTCCAAACTTGGAAGGTTTCCCAAAATGGAAACTTCCTAATTACGTCCATTTTCTCCGTAAATAACCCGATTACGATTCAACTGACACTTTTCGACTCAAAGCTTAATAGGGATTCGGTTTCTACCTCTTCGGCACTCTGCCGGTTTACGGTATCACCGGAATCTTCGCCGGATTCCGGTAACTTGCCGGAATTTCGCCATAACCTCCTCGTTTCTCCGATTACCAAGTTACGACAACACATGCGTAGGGAAACAACAAACAACATCATCAGCAACAGATTAACATCACACGTTCAACAACACAGTGACAAAAACACAGCAGCTCAAAACCAGGAGACTGCCCCTCACCTCCAAAATCGATCCAACAGCAGCTTCTCTTCTTCCTTCACCTTCCTTCCTTCTTCTCTAACTCCAGAGCCTCACTGACGCTCGAAAAACAGCTCGCCGGAGGCCAAGAACCCGAACCCAGAAAAAAAGTCGAACACTGTGAGAACGAAGGATTTCCGATTAGGCCTCCAATTGTTCGAAACGAGGCATAGGAGGAAAGAGCAGAAGGAAGGGAGCAAGAATCTACCTTCAATTCATCGAACCTCCGCCGGAGGCGCCTGATTTCCGGCGAACACAGTCGCCGGCCTCGTCCTCCGATCTCCGTCGACGGTTGAAGGATCTTGGATTGGGTGGCTGGGTTTTGTAGAGGAGAGTGAGAGGGTCAATTTGGCAGGGGTGCGCCGGCGTGGGTTGGCCGGACGCGGCGGAGATGGAGGTGGCAAGGCTGCAGACCGAGAGCGGAAAGGGAGAGTGGTTGGCTCGGGTCAACGCCGAGTTGGGTGTTTGACTCGGGTCAAACCTCTCTACCCTTTTTATAGAAAGATCAACGGCTCAGATCAGATCTTGGAAAGATCTGACGGTCCAGATTAAAAGAAGGTAAAAAGTAAAAGGGTAAATGGTAAAACTGATTTACCGGATTAATAATTTAAAAGTTACCGAAACCTTCGAAAATCCGTAGAAAATGAACCGAAGCTCCGAAAAATAATCCGAAAATACCGGGAGACTCGTGTCGACACGTACTACAACATCGAGTCGTCAATTCAGGTATTTGGAGTACTTTTAAAAACTCGAAAATTAACTCGAGCGATAACTTGTCGAATTACCGATCGCAATTAAAAAAATCCTCGGTTACTCGTGAATTTCTGTGAAAGGTAACTTTTATTAACTTCACAAGATTCGGGGTGTGACACCTTCCTCGGGTGTAATACACTTCAAATCAGGAAAAGTATGTCCTCGTCGATACAGTTTCCCATCACGGATACTATACCGCGCCGCTCGAACCCGTAGTCGTTTGGCCGCCACCGGGTCCTCAGGTAGGGTTCCATGTTGGATGAAGTTGATGAACTCATCCATCCAAGATGGTGGCGGGTTTGCTTCTACTGCGAAAATCTCAGAAAAGGAGAGTGAGATGCTTGGTTTCTCCAATGTCTCGACCAGTAAGCCTTTAAACTCGGTATTGGAATCGTCCCCTGTTGCAATCCTAGCCAGAGTATCTGCTCTCACATTCTGCTGCCTCGGTATCTGAGTAACCTCAAAGGTGTCAAATTTCTCCAGCAAGAAAGCCGCTAACTTTTGATAGGACGAAAGATGTGCTTCCTTTGCCTGAAATCCGCCGTTAACCTGCTGCACTACCAGTTGTGAATCACTTAGTATGCGGAGATGCCGGGCGCCCATATCTTTAGCGAGTTGGAGCCCTTTGATTAGGGCTTCGTACTCAGCCGTGTTGTTTGATGCTTTGAAGTTAAAGCGTAGAGCATAGTCAAACATATTACCCTCCGGGTCTACCAATGTAATGCCTGCTCCATATTGCCTCTGATTGACTGATCCATCTACAAATATTTGCCAACTCTCCGGTTCAGCTTGTGTAGGAAGAGTTTCAGCAACTGATGAATCTGCTGGGATTAACTCGGCAATGAAGTCTGCTGCTGCCTGCCCTTTGATTGCCGTTCGCGGTTTAAAGTGCAAATCATGCTCCCCCAACTCAATTGCCCATTTGACCAGTCTTCCTGAAGTCGCCGGCTTTTGCAGAACCTGCCGTAGCGGTTGGTTGGTGAGCACATGGATAGAATGTGCTTGAAAATAGGGTCTTAACTTCCTTGCTGCTACAACCAAGGCCAGGGCCAGTTTTTCAATATCTGGATAACGAGTTTCAGGATCATTGAATCCTTTTCCAGTATAGTAGACCGGCAGTTCTTCAGACTCTGGCTTTCTTATCAAGGCACAACTGACAGCCGTTTGAGATACCGCCAGGTACAGATAGAGTATTTCCCCAGGGTTAGGTCTGGATAAAGAAGGAACTGACGCCAAGTATTCCTTCAACTTTTCAAAAGCTTGATTGTGCTCTTCCTGCCATGTAATCCGCTCGCGGTGTTGACTCTTGAGGATTTTGAAGAAGGGGGCACATTTATCTGTTAACCTGGATATAAACCGGGATAAGGCTACCAGCCTGCCAGTAAGTTGCTGAACTTCATTCCTGGTTTTTGGCGGTTGCATGGCCAAGACGGCTTGAATTTTGTCGGGGTTTGCCTCAATTCCCCGAGCGCTGACCATAAACCCGAGAAACTTTCCTCCCGAAACACCGAACACACACTTCTCCGGGTTTAACCTCATCCCCTTGCTCAAGGCAATGTCGATAACGGTCTCCAAGTCATCCGGGTGTTTGCTTGTTTCCCGGCTTTTGACCAGCATATCATCTATATAAACCTCCATAGTATCCCCGAGTTGGTTTGCAAACATGCCCACTACGAGGCGCTGGAACGTGGCTCCTGCATTCCGGAGTCCAAAAGGCATCACTCTGTAATAATACATGCCTTTGTCTGTCGTAAAAGATGTGTGCTGTTGATCCGCGGGATTCATCGGAACTTGGTTAAATCCCGAGTATGCATCTATAAAGCTCAACTGAGGATGGCCCGCGGTTGAATCCACCAGTTGATCAATCTTTGGGAGGGGAAAACTATCCTTCGGGCAAGCCTTATTCAGATCTGTGTAGTCGACGCACATCCTCCACTTTCCGTTTGCCTTCTTGACCATCACCACATTGGCCAACCAATCCGGGTATGTTGCATCTTCAATGAACCCGATGTCTTTAAGACGTTTAACTTCTGCTTGAATGGCCTTGTACTTCTCTGCGCAAAATGCACGACGCTTCTGTCTTACCGGTTTAACACCCGGGATAATATTGAGGGAATGCGTCATAACTTCTGGAGAAATCCCGGGCATATCTGCATATGACCATGCAAACACCTTCTGTTTCCGGGTTAGCAGCTCAATCATTCGGGTTCTGACCTCGGGGTCAAGGCCTGTGCCAATGCAAATCTTCCTCTCCGGGTATTCTTCTGAAATCTGAATCCATTCTGTTGCTTCGATTGGGTTGGCCGGGGGAACTTGGTAGGATACTTCTGGCTCTTCTTTTGTGCCGTCTTGCTGATGGGCAAAGAATCCGGGTCATCCCTGGGGTCATCGGGTTTGTCAAATGGGGACAAGGAAAAACCGGCCGAAAACATCTCATGCTGGGACTGGGTTGCTATCGCGTTGCATTTGACAGCGGCTTCTTGGTCTCCGCGAATTGTAACCCAACCCCCGGGTGTAGGTACCTTCATAAGCAGCATGTGACCCGCTATAAAACTTTGTAGGCCCCAGAGTGCATCTCTCCCGAGTATGGCATTGTAGGATGATGGGCAGTCCACAATTATGAAGGGAACTACAATTCTTGTGGACTGGTGCCCGGTTCCAACTGTAACCGTTAGCTGGTCAGACCCCAACGGTTGAGTCGTCTCACCTGAAAAACTGATCAATGGCTCGTGGTTTCTATAGAGCTTATCTCTTCCTCTTTTAAACCCCTTATAGCAACTACTGAACATGACGCTGACAGCGGCTCCCGTGTCTATTAGAACCCTTCGAGTTCTCCAATGGTCAATCTGAAGAGTGATAATGAAAGGATCATTGTGATGCACTTTCAGCGTGTCTTCAGACTGAGAAAATGACACGGTATCCCAAGGAACCAGCTCCTTGCGGCATTCCTGACGAAGCTGCATTATCTCAAGCTCCGGGCCTCTTGGGCAGAGTCTTTTGGCCCGGTGACCGGACACCCCTTGGGTGCCACCCCCGTGAATCGTCATTATTTCCCCATATACTTCAATCAGGTTGACACCTGTGACGGGTGACTTATACTGCTGTAACTTGCCGTTCTGGATCATGTACTCAATGGTGTTTCGAAGGGAAAAGCACCGGTCGGTTGTGTGGCCAGACTCGTTGTGATAGGCACAATGTTGCCCGTTGTCCGGCCCTGCCCTTTTAGGAAACTTTCTTTTTGGAGCCGGGGGAACTTCATTCCTATGGCGGTTCCAAATTTCTTCATAGGAGGCAGTCAAGTTGGTCAACACTTCGTATCGAGGGATGTAAGTGTTTTTTTCCTCCCGGGCTGGATGTCTTGGGTATGGAACCTCTCTCGGTTTCTCCCTTGGTCTGTTTGAACTTTTGCCGTAGTATCCCTGGCCACTCTTATTCTGCCCTTCCTTTTTCCATCCATCAGCTCGCTGGCTTGTGAACCCGGTATTCGTCCGGCGTTCCCCGAAGGTGTCGTACTCGGCTTGAGCTTGCCGAGTTACTTCATTAATTAAATCGTCGTAGCACCTGAACCGCTGCTTCCTGAGCTCCACCACAAAGCGGGTTGGTTTGAGCGCTTGTAAGAACGCCTCTGATGCTACTGACTCGTCCAAGTGCCCACACTTGGAAGTTGTGGACAGCCAACGGGTTACAAAAATTTTCAAGCTCTCATCATCCCTTTGCTGGACTTTGAATAACGAAGTGGTGCTTCGGTTGGCACTAGACAGCAGGATAAACCGGGACAGGAACCTCTGTGTCAGCTGACCATAGGTTTCTATTGTCAAAGCCGGTAACTTGAGGAACCAACTCAATGCCTCCTCACTGAGTGTTTCCTGGAAAGCATGGCATGCTTGGGCATCTGTGAACCGGGTTGAATCCAACTGAGACTGGAACAACTCAAGGTGTGCATACGGGCACCCAGTTCCGGCATATCTCTTAATCTTAAATGGCTTTGCTTCCGGTGGCTTTTTGTCTGCTTGAACCCGTGTGGAGAATGGGCTTGCACGGGTAACAAAGGGTTGGTATTGTTGTGGTCCCGTTCCCGAGTTAAGACGCTGCTCAAGTTGGGTCACAGTTTGTGTCAACTGTAAAAGCAGCTGGGTCTGGGCATCTGCAGGGGGAAGTGGTTGATTTAACAACGGCTCTGGAGGTGGAGGAGGTCCTGTAAGATTGTGATTAAACAAAGGATTGGAGAGATGGATAATTTGTGGGTTTGGGTTAGGGTGGGCAGTGGTTGGGAGAATAGCGGGTGGTATGTATGCACTGTCAAGAGTTCGCGGGTTTCCATAACCCGGAGGATTCCCTTCTGGGGTGATGATATCAGCAAGTCTGGCTGACGTCCTCATGGCATTCGCCCTTTGAGTTAAGGTTGCTTGAAGAAGCCCATGCTCGGCCTGGATAGTTGCTAACTGCTCCCTTACCGTCACTAACTCGGCATGTTCTCGAGTAGATTGCTCCTTTTGAGCGAGAAAGTCCTTTTTCAAGAGCTCGAATGCTGCTGCCAAATCTGTTTGACCAAACTGGGTCCCGGAGGTCCCTGGGTTATCATCCCCTGAGAAATTAAGCCTCCTAGTTGGATCTTGTTCTCCTGCCATTTCCACCGTCCTTCAAAATATCAAGCGGGAGGTCTTGAGTTCGACTCTCAACGAGAGCACCAATTGTTTCCGGGTAAACTCGTGGCCCCTTTAACGGGTTGCACGGTTCCAGAAATAGCGAACTTCCTTGTACTCCGAGTTTTCCTGTGTAAAGAATAAACACGTCAAAGGGCGTCCCCGGGTTTACCGAGGGAAGCCACTCCGATGCTTAAGTCAGACACTGTCAGATAAGCAGAAAACTCAAGAGTAGTTAAGAAATTCTCCGTCCCCCTACCGGGAGGTCCTCACCGGTATTTATAGTAGCATTAAAGGCAGCACTTTGTCTTTTTCCAATGTGGGAATGAACTCCCTTGCTTTACCTCAACTTTACAATGACCTGGGCCCTGACAAAGGACCCAGAGTGGCTTCTCAAATCTGACTGGGCTTTGACCCTGTAAACAGTACTTCAAGCATAATAAACGATGCACATTTAACAATTGACCACACTTAGTGTTATTTCTTGAATTGTAACCCGGTAAAGAAGAAATATTAGGTTCCACCTATAAACACATACATATTCTTCTTTTCCAGGTATTACAAAACCTTCGGGTTGCCTCATATAGATTGTTTCATCTAACTCTCCATTCAAAAATGCAGTTTTTACATCCATTTGGTGTAATTCCATATTATAATGTGCTACTAGAGCCATTATAATTCTAAAAGAGTCTTTAGTTGAAACTGGAGAGAAAGTTTATGTATAGTTTATACCCTCTTTTTGTGTAAAACCCTTAGCAACTAATCTAGCCTTATGTCTTTCTATATTCCCTTTTGCATCCCTTTTGGTTTTATAGACCCATTTGCAGCCTATTGGTTTTTGGTTTGGATTTTGCTTAACTAAATCCCAGACTGCATTATCACTCATGGACTTCAGCTCAGCTTCCATAGCTTCCTGTCATTTCTCTACTTCTTCAGTTTTTATAGCTTCTTTGTAACTCTTTGGATCATCATCTTCATCTAGTACATCTGTTTCTTGCAAGTATACTACATACTCACTATCTTCCCCATAAACAGGTTTTCTTTGTCTGTCAGATCTTCTAGGTTGAGGATTCTCAGCAATTGGTTGGTCTACTGCATTAGGCTGGTCTACTGCATTAGGCTGGTCTACAACCATGTCATTTATAGGTTCAGATTGTGGAGGTTGGGCTACTTCAGGTTGTGTTGGTTCTGGCTCTATTGGATTTTGATATAGAAACTGATTTTCTGTAATTATAGTAGCAGCTCTGTGAGTTTGATCTAAGGATGTATTATACTGAATGTCTTGATCCTCAACAATTTCTGTAAGTTCTGAAGAAAAATCTTCATAAACATTATTAACTCCTTCATCTAAAAATTTTGCCTGACTAGTTTCAAAAGTTCTAGTTGAGTTATGAGGTGTATAAAACTTATATCCCTTAGATTTTTCACAATAGCCTATGAAGTTACAACTGATTGTTTTGGACTCTAACTTATCTGTTAACTCATATGGTATTTTTGCCTCAGCTTTGCATCCCCACACATGAATGTGATGCAAGCTGGGCTGTCTACCACACCATAATTCAAAAGGTGTTTTTTCTACTGATTTGGAGGGTAATCTGTTGCAAATATAATTTGCAGTCTTAAGTGCTTCCCCCCATAAGAAAATTGGTAAACCAGTTGTGCACATCATGCACCTTACCATGTTTAATAAAGTCTTGTTCTTTCTCTCTGCTACTCCATTTTGTTGGGGATTATGGGGAGTTGAATACAGAGCCTTAATGTCATTTTCTTGAAGGTACCTTGCAAAAGGTCCATTCTGTTGGCCTGCTTCAGTATGCCTACCATAGTACTCTCCACCCCTATCAGATTTCACTACTTTAATTTTCTTTTCAAGCTGCAATTCCACTTCAGTTTTATAGATTATGAATGCTTGAAGAGCTTGTGATTTTTCTGATAACATATAGATATAGCAGTACCTAGAGAAGTCATCTATAAAGGTGATGAAGTAAACATTTCCACATATAGTTTTATGCTTAAAGGGTCCACAGATGTCAGTGTGGATTAGTTCTAAGAGTTTCTGACTTCTTGTTGCTTTCTTATTTCTGAATTTAGTCATCTTACCCTTACAACATTCTACACAATCAGTCATATCAGAATAGTATAAATCTGTAGGTAAAAGTTTATTTTTCTCAAGTGTTTTAAATCTTTCTTTTGAAATGTGGCCTAGCCTCCTATGCCACAGGTTTGCAGACCGTTGATTATAAAGGATTCTTTTAGTTCCAGTGATATTATTGATGTGATTCTTAATGTTTTCATTATTTTCAATTAACAGAATTTCCTGTTGTGCAACAGAACAATTTAATTGCAAATAATCATTATTGAAAATACCACAACCAATATATTCAGAATCACGAAATAGCTTTATTCCATCCAAATCAATAGAAAATCTACAACCAAGCTTAACCAAAAGAGAAACAGAAATCAAATTCCTTTTAAGAGATGGAATATAATAAACATTGTCTAAATAAACAAACTTTCCTAAACCAAGATCTAATCTCAAAGTTCTAATAGCCTTAACAGCTACTCTAGCTCCATTTCCAACACAGACATTTGCCTCATTTTTCCTTGGGGCTCTCCTCTTTATTATACCCTGCAATGAAGTGGTAATATGAATAGGTGAGCCTGAGTCTATCCAGTAGGTATGTGGACTAACATTAACAAAATTAACTTCTAAAGAGAAAACTGAATTTGGAAAAGACTCACCCTTTTTAGTCATCCAGGCTTTGAAGCCTGAACAATCTTTCTTCATGTGACCAGGCTTTTTGCAGAAAAAACACTTATACTTAAATGTTTTTCCTGCTTTAACCTCTGAAGATTTTCCAGATACTTTAGTGTTAACAGTTTTCTTAGCCTTCAGCTTGCTATAATTCTTCCACTTAGCCTTCTCTTTCTCCACCAGATTAACCGTAGTAGTGGGTTCAGATTTTTTAGACTCCTTCTTAATCCTAGCTTCCTCATTTACGCAGACAGAAATAAGCTTATTAAAGGTCCATTTTTCTTCAGAGGCATTATAAGTGGTTTTGAGGTTACTATATGTGGCTGGCAGGGACTCAAGTGCCTGTGCCACTACCTGTTCATCTTTAACGCCCACTTCTAAATCCCTTAGCCTAGAATTCAGATCCATCATTGTCATGATATGCTCTCGCACTGAACCATTCCCAGAAAAACTCATATCATTGAACTCCTTACTCAGCCTCAATATCTCAGCCTTATCATTCTCCAGATATTTCTCAGAGATAGCCTCCCAAAAATCCCAAGCTGTTTCAGGTTCCTCTATGGATCTCCTAATTGAGTCGACCATGGAAGTTCTAATCAAGGTTTTGGCTTTTCTGTTACTGTTGTGCCAATCCTTATAGGCTCTCCTTTCCTCAGGGCTACTATCAGTATCTAATTCATCGGGTTGCTCATCAACAATGCAGAGGTCCATGCCTGGGGTCATAGTCATATGGTAATCTATGTGTTTCCTCCAATTCTTATAATTATTACCATGCAACAACTCCACTTGAGTCACATTCAAAAACAGAGATCCTAAAGAGAAAAATAAAGCAGTGTAAGACTATATTCCATTTTGTGTGTTACTGAAAAATTGCAAAATTTAAAAACACTACAATCAGGCAATTCTAAAGTACCAGAATGGTATATGCTTTCAATATCAAACAAGCAATCAACGTAAATCTCATAGCTGAAGTAATAGCTGAAGTAATGTCAAGTAATCCCTTTGTGGGATAAAACTTAGCATTATGAAATTTCTTTATCAATATACTATTCACTACAAAAACCTGGTATCCCATGAAATAGTCTTTCTCTTTGGACAAAGTAAAATTTCAAGTTATCAGTATTGGTCTTTGTGTTAACATATATTGCTGTTTTAAAAAACAAAATTACACAGTGAACTACTCCTTTGAGAGTCAAAATATAAGTGTAACGTTAAATTTAAAACACAAGGTCCCAGTTTTGTTTTTCTCAAAGATTCTGAAAAATAGAAGTGAAGGCTTGCTTTGTGCAATATAATCAAAACAGTTCCTCAAAATCACAAAACTTGATTAATACTATATGTTCAGTTTTTACACAAGAACTTTCATTAATCTTTACTGTAGTCTTTTAACAAATTTCTGAAGTTTTGCATGTATATATATAGATTTATTTGCATACGGGGAGAAACTCAAGTATTTGTAAAAGCACAGCAACTCAATTCACGCAAAAACCAATTTCGGAACAAAAATCAATTTCAATACATGCCTTATAATCTCAATCAATCTCAAACATATCAACTTAATAGATTCATAATCATTCCAACAGTCAATCAACAATGTATCAGTAAAGCAATTCGTCAGTATTAATCAGGAATGAAAACGAATTCATAAGGGTTTTTCTGACAACTCAATTCTCAATAGCAATCATCATGAATATCATACTACATGAAAAACCCATCCAGACAAGATTGAAAGAGAAGATTTAGAATCCAGAAATTCACACCTTAGCCTCTGCTACAGCGCTGCATCAAAATTAGCGGAAGCAAGCAAAAACAGAATAGTAGCAATCCATATCCCATCCATATTCGAGCGCCTAAATGGGTCTTGAATCCCTTTTGAGATGCTGAATCTCATTGCGCTCAAAAACCCCAAAATAAAACAAAGCAGAAAACAACGAAAGGGAGAAGAGAAGGATACTGAAGACAACGCCAAAGAAAAGAACGTTGTTCTCTTCCCCTTTATTTTTTTGTTTTATTCTGAATAGAGTTTTGGGCTTTAAAACGGGTTATTTCTTAAACCCTATTTTTTGGAAAACGAAGAACACTGCGGGTTTAAAATGCATACATATCTTACTGATCGTAAAGTTTTGCAGCCAAAACAAAACATACGATATGATTCATATTATTATGATAGCCCGAAAGCTCTGATACCACTGTTAGACTAAATGATGCAACAATTAAACACATCCAGATCAAATCATAACAATCATGAACACACATCTCATATCAGTAGGAACAATAGGTCTAGAATACTAACCTGATGACTGGTTCATTGAGATCGACATCCTAGCAAAAACAGCTGCTCTAGAACCAAGATAAGCCTTCTGCACTTCAACACTAAAAGAGTTAGTATGGGACTAAACTGAATGCAAAGCGTGTGTTGAGTGCAGGGGCTTCTCCTTATATATATATTGGCCAGTTTAACAAGATAAGAGACTCATCCCATTAGGAGTCTAATATCTGCTTAATAGTTATCAAGAGAAACTAAAACTTATCACAACTCCTAATATTAATCAGGTAATTAACATGATGAGTGTCCTACTTTTGCAAGGAGATATAACCTAAACAAATAACCAGAAATAGAGTCATATTCATGTATTTCTTGTTATTTGTATTTAGCTAAATCAATTGTAATTATCTTAATGTAATGCAGTAACTGTAAAGTCCAATATTTTCTAACCCTCGCAAATCATGCTTTGAAGTATAGTGAAAACCAGAGCTGGTTTTTGTTGCTCCCGATTTTGGGATGCCATCTTCAATGATTGAATCACTAGCTGTTTGAATGAAATCATTACTTTCAAAAAAAAAAGATACCGGCCGACGGGAAATAGATATAGGTTAAATTTGGACGATCAGTTAATCGTCATGATTGTGTATAATTGTACATTAGATGATTAATGATTGTTATGTCGGACACTAGGGACTCCATTTACCTAGAACAAACATTGTGGTGGTGTTGGCCTAGGAAAACAAATGGAATCAAGCTGTGATATTCCAGGTAGGGGATTCTGGAATTGCCTCTGATAGTGGTTTTATGCATGATACTAAAAGTAAATTAATTTATGCATGAAGTATATTTTTAATTCCTTATGAATTATTATTTAATAACTTGAGAGTGAGCGGGGTATAGCGACTTTCTTGGGTTTCGATCTCCTAAACCTCTAGATGGGCTGTATGGACTGAAACATCCTTTTAAGGTGTGACACTACTTCTGGGAGATACGGCGTAAATGGACACTCGCTACACCTTGTCGGTATGTACAATAGTAATCGTGGTAAGGTTGTAGTTGGCTTATAATAGTCTAGTCGTCAGGTTTGTATTTCTACCTTGGGGACTACCTGCATTTTCACATGGAATGTTTATTTTAAATTGTTATGCATTATTTTCACTACTAGTCATGGCAAATATTAAAACTATTTTCACATCTAGCTGGGGTATAGTTTATTGAACAACAAGGACGAAAGCTCACCCCTACAACAGTTTGTGAATGCAGGTACTGTGTACGAAGTCGAGACAACAAAACGGTGTTGGGTGTGGCTTAGACATTTTATACTTAATGTTATTGTCAGGGTTAAATCCATATGACGGGTTTCCTTATTTCAAGTGTCCTTATGTAGCCCTTTATCTAGTATGTGTTGATTTGAGAAATTATTCCTCTCATGTTTTTCGATTATTGACCTTAAACTGTGCTGATATTGATTTTTGTTTTAAGAGGGCTTGTTTGATTCGAAAGATACCTAAACAGTTTATAGTTTCACTTCAATTTAAATAAACGTTTATGCTAACATTTTGAAATTATTAAAAATTTTCCTTTGCCTTACGTGTTCTTAAAACTTAAGTGATGTATCCTAGCTTAGGTTCTATGAATGGGTGCACTGGAATGTGCTCGATTTGATGAATTGATGAAGTGCAAATCGGGGAGTTATAGTTATAGCTCACGTATAGCTACGCCTTTGTGAGGCTGCAAAATTCGGTTTGAGTTTTAGAACCAAATTCTTTCTACCAAAGTGTTTGTACCTGGTTTTTCTTATGTTGGCAGCAGATTTGTTCTCATCTTATAAGATGTACATCAATAATCCAATCCCCTTGATCAGCGATCTTTGACGAAATGGTTCCCTCATCAAAGCTGTCTTATAAGATGTACATCAATAATCCAATCCCTTTAATCAGCGATCTTTGACAAATCGGTTCCCAGATCAAAGCTTTGTGCCTGATCTATTGAACCATCATCTTTAACCAACATTGCCGTGTTCAGATGATCCACTGTTCTGATCTACAATTCCATCAAAAAGTGACATGCCGGGCTAATAGATATCTAGCCTAACCAGTCCCGTTCAAATGGACCCTAACTGTATAAGGTCAGTTATTTATATCCTAAGACTTAAATTTGGTACACAGATCACGATAAAACAAATCTTAACCTTACGATAAAGATTTAAGGCAACTGACCAAAGAAAATTTGGTCAGTTGGGGTCCATTCCATTTGAACATCACTAGCCGATATATGTGGAATCAACAAAGAATACCAACATATTAACTATCCCAACACAACTAATGAAACAAATCAGTGAAGTCCAGTACTCCAGATTACAGCCCTTGGGATTTAGTCCCACTTCTATGACCAAGCAGTAATTCTCAACATTTGAATAAAACAAGCATGGATGCCATTGGGTGCTTAAATGATACTGACAGTCATTAACCTAAAGAGCAAAATCTTTCCAGCACATGCCCTTGATATCAAAATTTCAAACAGTCTCCAATGAAATGCAGTTTTCAGCGAATAAAAACGAAAGGGGAAGGATAATTAACAGTCCCATATTACATAGGACTTCTAAGCCTCAGTAATGGGATACTCAAACACCACATCTTTGCCTGAGAGCTTCCGATATACTGCAGAGAAGCTCTCCAGCTTGTATTCGGTGTTGTTTCGCTCCTTGGGATCCAAAAACACCTGCCCAGCATTACCAAAAAGATTAGCACTCGCTAAACCCACAATTTGAGTTTGATAATGTGGGTTTAGCGAGATTGATACTGTAATGGATCCTTTTCTATATGTTGGGTTATCCGTTTCTATATAACCCAACATATAGAAAAGGATCCATTACAGTATCAATCTCGCTAGGTTCTCCAGTAAATCTTCTAGATGACCCATAAAGAATTAGGTCTAGTATATTGTGATATGTGATGCTTTAGATGCACCCAAGTTAATGTCAAATAAAAAAGATTTGGTGTGTCCAAGTGTCTGTTTTACCATTTATTGGATAAATTCTTCCTTCCCAGGGTTGTTCAGTGAATGGCATCTCTTTCAGTTGTAGTGATGAAGGTCTATAAAGATCAGAGAATACAATATCTCTGACTTGAGTGAGTTTTGAAGGTATATACCTTCATTATCTTTGATCCATCAATACGGTATCTGGTGCGCTTTCCAACAATCTCAGCAGGAGCAACAACATCCTCCAACATAGCCTCGTGGACAGCAGTTAGTGTGCGAGTGCGGGGTCGCTGAGCAGCAGAACCTTTCTTTGGAGGCCTTACTATCCTTCGTGTGGCAATCAGGATCACATCCTATCAGATAACAACCAGAAAAGGCAATAACCATCACAAAGCATGATCGTAAGCAGATAAATACAAGTGTATAAAACAAGAAGAATCTCTTTAACAACAGATAAACAAATTAGATAAGAAAAGCCTAAATTTCAACAAGAACCAAAAAGAGAGCAAAACTGGCAACGAGTAGAAAATTAAATTATCACAATTATAAGGCACAAACTGTATGGTCCATTATGTTCGGATGAAAGACCTCTACCCAATTTACTCTATGAAGGACAGAACCAAAATAAAAAATCAGATCAGTAATAACCTTTCCACTGAACTTCTTCTCAAGCTCCCTGACGAGACGAACATGGATCTTGCGGTAAGCCTTCCTCAGTCTATAGGGTACATGGACAACAACAGCCTTCCTGTTTCCAGCAACATCAACTTGACTGCAAGAGAAGATGCATGATCACTACTCATACAACACACACATGTTTAACAGCGCAGCAAATTATAGTAAAACAATTCTTACACAGCTGAATTAATATAGAGATCCTTGAGCTCACTTTTCAGCTCCTGGTTAGTGTTTTCCAGATCAAAAATCGCCTGCACAGAGATCAACTCATGAGAATAACGAAACAATACAGCCTGGAAAGCACAACAAGCTCACCTGCGCAACCGACTCTTCAAACTCAGTCGGCTCGGCGCCCTTATCCTTCGAAATCTTCTTGCTTGAAGTAAACATCTTGACAAACCAGACTATGTATACAAAATGAAACACAGCTCAAATTTCATATCAATCCATATATATCGAGAATCAGAAAACTGAAAAATTTGGTTCGTTCACAAACTACAAATCTATAGCTTGAATGGATTTTGCTATGATTTGTGTTGGTACGGGAACCAAAATTGAGAAGCGTTGTCATGATGTGAAGTGAATCGAAGGGATTGGGGATTGAGATTGGGTTTACCTGGAGAAGGGAGATGTGCTTAAGAGTCTCAAACCCCTGCAAGTGTGTGCGGCGGATAAGAGAAACCCTAGCGATTCTTATGAATAAAGATGGGGCTGACGGACCACCAGACCCAGTTACTACCAATGTTTGTTCGGTCAACTAAAGTTCAGTTGGCTGTGTTTTTTAATTTTTTTTTTTTTTCAAGAAGGACGCATGGTTGTTTTTATAGCAAATGCTCTCGTTATAAATGGGTTGGACCAATCCTTAATCCGGGTTAATTTACTATTTATTTAAATCAGTCTTTGGTTTTTGGTTTGACAATACACCAACGAGACCAATACGAGAATCAATTATTATTCATCTTTTATAAATATGTTTTTTATTGATAAACAATTATTAAAGGAGAGGTCCAAACCAAGCCTAATAAGGAGAAGAAGATCAAAATTCGGCAGAATATCTAAGGAATATCCAAGTCTTGAAAACACTGATTATTTTTGGAATAAATCATGTGCACGTCTCTCAATTTTAGCGGACTCTCTAGGACAACTCACAACAAATCAGAAAACGTGTCATATATTAGATAAAGAGATACGAGCGTATAGTTTCCAAATCAATTGGAATCACCGAAATAGATATTTTCTAGAGCAAGTTATAACGTAATCATCTGACGGAGGTCATTCGGCCGAATTGAGAAAAACTAGGGAAACCTAAACTTTTTTGGTTTAGGATTTATGGCCGGCCTCTATATGGTTTTTGTAACACCCCGTCCCGAAATTTACTTTTTTACCGGGATTAAGCAGGTTACGGGGAGTTGTAACTACGCTGTTAGTCTTCCCCGAACTACTGTTCGAGTTTAATATCGAAATATTCTCGATTCTGAGGGAAGATAGAATTAATGCCCCGAGGTAGTAGATTATGTTAATACGAGTCCACAGGTATGTCCGGAATATTTTCCGAACTATAGGCTATTTAACATGGATTTATTTAGTTTACGGAATTAATAAAAGTTATTTACTTTACCATAAAAGATGACTTTGTGATAAGTCGAGAATTTGAGGAAACTTCCTTCGAAAAAGTTGTAAAGAACGTTAATACGAACCCGTAGACATGTCATGCATTTTAATCGGAGTTCGTATGTAAGAGTTATAAGCAAAAAATGTAAAGTTACTGTACGTTAAAAGGACTATAAATATGAGTTACGAGGTGAAAACTGATTTTTCACCCCGGGCCTTTCTCTCTCTCCCCCAAGCTCTCTCTCTCTCCCTCCCTCACTGCCGGATCTTCTCTCTGTCACCATGCCTCCGTTAGGCTACGTCCGGCCGCCAAACCGGTCCGGTTTCTACTCACCGCCGACCCAACTTCTGATCTGGGCATGTGGCTGGCCGAGATATGCCGCCATCAGGGAGAAAACACTGCGAGAAGACCGACTGTTCGGTCGGAAGAATTGGCCGGATTTCTCTCTCCACCGGCAACCAATCGGTGAGTTCTCTATATGATTTTGTTGGGCTCGATGAGTACTATAATCCCCTAGAATTTGGTGGTTCGATTCTTTGTGTGTAGAAAGAATTTTGGATTTGAAATGTTGGAGATTTTAGCCCCATTTTGGGTTAATATTGTTCTTGAGTAATTGACATGTTTAGAGCTGAAATTAGGTTTAGTGTTGAACTAGAAAGATGTTTGGATTGATGAGACGATCAAACTGTGAAACTTTAGAAGGTTTCTAGGCTGGTCGGACTGTGGTTGCCGGTTGTGAGCAGTTGAAGCTGAAATCTCATAAATGCCTCTGTAGTTTTGGGTAATTACAGGGGTGCCACTAGGGCTGAAATCTCAGAAATACTCCTGGTGGTTTTGTATAATTACAAGGCTGCCATTGAGTTGGAAATTTCATAAATACCCCTGACTGTTTTATATAATTACAGGGATGCCATTGAGGCTGAAATCCTAGAAATGCCCTTGGTAGATTTGTATATTTACAAGACTACCACTGAGGTTAAAAAGATGTTGTTGCCCTCAGTAGTGTTAGATAATTACAGGGCTGCCCTCGAGGGTGAAATTCCACAAATACCCTTGGCAGCTTAGCTTATTTACCAAGCTGTCTTTGAGGCTGCATAGACAATATTACCTCTGGCAGTCCTAGGTATTTACAAGTGTTATTTGGGATAAATTGACTATTATTCCTTGGTGGACTTCTATAAATATGTGATTGCTTTTATTATCTATTTTGACGTCTATGGATGTTATAGATAGGAATGGTGGAATGTTCAGGATACTGCCGATAGATATTATGTCAGTGGATACCTCAACGGAGAGGTTAAATTTCAAATATGCAATAGGCATTTGCTATCCATATTAAAAGGTTATCGACCGATAAATATAAAAGTGGGATTCGCCCGGTTAGAACGTTAATTGATAAGAGCTGTGTGGTTAGAACATTAATTGATAAGAGTTGTGTGTGACTTGATCCCTGAGTATAGGATACGTAAGCAGCCTGACCTAGATTCGGATGCAGTCACAAATAATATTAGAACCCTAGGTCCTCTAAAGTAATTGGTTTGAGATCCAAATGCGGAAATCGGGATAATCTCCGGCTGTGAGGTCTATTCTGGTATCGTTTGGATTGTTAAAAATAGTTTGGGAAAAAAGGTTATCTCTTCTCAAGGAGGATTTCGAGTAAATCTATCTTGGAATGGGTCCAGCACGTCCTATCCCGGGTTTAGAGAGGTAAACTTGGGCCGGGGCGTGACAGTTTTTATCTATATAAAGCACGACTTCAAGGGAAGAAAATCATCATCTCACCATACATACAAGCTTTGCCGAAATCATACCCAAGTACTTCCAAGAAATACATAACCGCACCCTACCAAAATCCTAAAAATCTTCTTCCATCTGATTTCACCACCTTTGCCGAACTTCTTCCAAGGTTTTTAAAGTGTGACTCTACCATGGCTTTGTACTTCTCATATAGTTTACGATTTTATAATGAATTATTGGTTTTATACAATGAACATGTTTCGGATTCAATGATGATGTTTATGTTGTGTTGTATGATCTTGTACATGTTTCGAATTTGTTTAATGATTTAGGGCAGTAGGTTTCGATATTCTTATGTATTTGTATTGGTTTGTTTTTATGAATTTGTGCATCAAAATCAATGCTTAGAGGCTGCCTCGTCCATGGTAGTTTTCTAGGTTACGATTTCACGTGTTAAGGTAAATTTGAATTGATTCATACACTAAGTTGTTTCATTCTAGATTATCTATTAGGGCTAAGCATTCATAAAACATGCATGTTAATATGATAGGTTACGCCATTATATGTTACATGTCTCAATTCGACTTATTGTGTTTTATGTGTTTTTCGTGTTTAATTTCTACGTTGGTGTGTCTTTAAATCGATTAGCATAATTTAGGGTTATATGCTGGAGTTGCTTCTAAATATATTTGAAGTCTTAACCATTAGATGAATCGCTGGTGGTCTCTAATTAGAATTGGAATTGAGATAAGTATATGAATATGTCGAGTCTTGTTTGCTGCCCCTAATTGTTTTGCAATTTTGTTACGTGTTCTTGATGGTTTTTTGTGCTTGGTTATGTGTGTGGATGATGATTACATGTATATATTTAATTTAGGATTTAATTTTCAGTCCATAGATTTAGAAAAATCTTCCAAACCCCCCTTAAAACTGTGTAAATTGTAAATGTGTAATTGTGTTTGTTGTGTAAAACGTCACTAACTCTTATTGCAGGAACACCCTTAAGTCCCTAGATTGACCGAACCCTATTTACCAATGCTATAAATGACAATAAAGGGTTATAAATTGGTTTTCTCGTGTTTTCATTATTGTACCCCAGTTTCAGACTCACGCTAATTTTTTGGGGGGGGGGGACTTAAAAGTTTTCTGCAATTTTTGTTAGTTTTTAACTTATAAATGTATATATGTTTTAACTAATGATTCTTTGTTTTATTTGTTTTCAGTTCCATATTTTATATATTAAATGTTACGCCCCGGCCCGAGTTTACCTCCATTAATCCAGGATATGACATGTAGGACCCTTCACAAGAGAGATTTACTCGTAATCTCCCTTTAGAAGGGATAACCATTTTTTCCAAACCATTTTCAACAGTCCAAACGATACCGGAATAGACCTCACAACCGGAGGTTATCCCGATTTCAGCATTTGGATTTTAAACTAATTACTTTAGAGGACATATGGTCAAAATATTATTTGTGACTGCACCTGAAACCCGGTCAGGCTGTCTACATACCTTGTACTCAAGGATCAAGCCACACGTAGCTCTTATTTTAATTAACGCCCTAATTGGGCAAATCACGCCTTTCTATATATCGGTCAATCTATTAATATGGATAGCAAACACTTATTGCATATCCGGAGTTTAACCTCTCCGTTGAGGTATCCACCAATCAGCTATCTATCGGGATTATCCCGAACATTCCACCATACAAATCTATAACATCCATACACATAAAAACCGAAAATAATGACAATCATATAATTATATAAATTCACCAAGGATATAATAGTTAATTTATCTCCAATGACACTCTTGTAAATACCTAGAACTACCAGGGGCAATATCGTCAATTCATCCTCAATGGCAGCTTGGTAAATATGTCAAGATGCCGAAGGTATTTCTGAAATTTCACCCTCGAGGGCAGTCCTTTAAATATCTAAAACTGCTGAGGCAGTCTTGTAAATATACAAATTTGCCAATGGCATTTCTGGTATTTCAGTCACAGTGGTAGCCCTGTAATTATCACAAACTATCAGAGGTAGTTCAGACAATTCACACCCGTGATAAAACAATAAAGGTAAATATGTCGCGGTAAAAATCAGAGTTTTTACTCTTGTCTTCTCCGATCACTGGTTTTCCGGAAAAGCTCGGTTTTCTAGCCAAACCAAGCTTCTATACCTGCAAGACCATCTCTTACACCACCCAAGCATGCTAAAGTCATTTAAAACAGAAGAAAAAGAGGGTGGAGGAGCCAGTCGATCTCGAAGGCTCGACGATGGCTGCACAGCGTCCCATGGCTTAGCCTCTACCTCCTCCGTGTCGGGGCCCCTCTATAACTACCTGCTTCCGCCCTAGAGATGTTGTTGACCAGTTTGAAGAGAGGGAGCAGCTTGGTGGAGATCGTCTAGTTTGGCTGGGATGGACAACAGGGCTGGGCGGAGCTGAGAGTGAGGCGAACAGCGACGGCAGCGAGGCGAGGCTGAGCTGATGGGAGAGGTGGTGAAGCTGGACGCGCGCCGGCGGTGGTGCATCTAGGGTGTCTCGAATCGACTGTATCTCATAGTCGAGAGAGAGAAGAGAGGAGAGAGGAACTCTCTGTGCGGTCAACCTCCTCCCCCTATATATATACACAAAATCGACGAATGTCGTTATCGGGTTAATGATAAATAATCTGCAATTTAAAACCCTATCGTTGTAGTAAATGTAAGCATGAATCGTTCTAGCCGGCGACACTAGAGAATGATTAATTGTTGCATTAAAACAAGTTAGTAATATTCACAAGTACAAAATACACATATACATAGCATATACAATTATCTGTCACATAATATACAAGTATACACAAATGCATAAGCATAAATATGAAGTATATTTACAAATGTTAACATATATACGAATTAGCTACATATCAGCTACATAACAACTACATAGCAGCTACATAACAGCTACATATTTAAATTCTTATGATGGGGTTTTGAGATGTTTTCTAAATTACTTCTACTTCTAAATCCTAAACTAATATATACAATGGTGGTCAATCGATACTTAAGCACATAACATAACAAACACCGAAATAAGCATATAACAATTTCATACAAGATTAAACAGTGATGTTCTTACTATCCTATGTTTTAATTAATTTCAACCTCTTATGACTTCTCAAGTGTTTTAGAAACTTCGAATACGCCTGAACCTAAAACATATATGTGTCACCTTGTTTAAACTATCAAATATGCCTAATCTAAACAAGATACACTTACAAACCAGAGTCGGTTGAAGACATGATCCTAGACATGGCGTCACTCATCCTATTAGAAAGCAAATCTCACCCTAAAAACCCTTAGCAGCAGCTGGAATCAAACTATCAAATATGCCTAACTTGATCCCCGATTACAACGGCTTATTAAACTCTTCCCTTAAAAACATCCAGGCCTAGATTATTCTTAGATTCGTTTACATGATCAGGTGATGATTAATCAACTAACACATAATACACATAACAACTTAAACCAAATCATAAACTTAAATCATGTTTAAGACGTTATACATCACACACGGTTTTAAGAAAATCACAAAGAAGAACTAAAAAACACATGCAACGTATAAAACCAAAAACCATAAAATAATTTATAATTAAGCATGAATAAACACAGTAGATCATTACACAAAGCTTTCATGAACTCTATACCTAGATCTACCTATATAGGTCGGCTAGAGTAGAGGGAAAGATCGGCATCAGAATGGTTGTAGTTCGGCGGTGTCTGGTGTGGCGGCAGCTTGTGCAATTTTCTGTGTTTAGGGTTTTTAGGTAGAGCTTGGCTATACTATGGCTTAAACAAAGATTGACTTCTGTAAAAACTACCTACAAGCATCCTATATATAGAGGAACAATAATGAGGTCGGCCTATAGCTTCATCCCTAATCAAAGGGGACTTGGTTTCCTTGTGTGGACATGATTCCTTATGTCTTCAAGATTTGCTGAATCTTGGGACTTCTTAGGTCAGACCCGTATCCTTATCCTTCATCAATAACTTGGTCTTCAAGTCTCCTCATGACTAGGCTATATGGATTCGTCCAATTGGGCTTCCCTGGATCCACCAAGAACACCTTTCCTAGCTTTACTAAGTGATCCAGATTTGGCAATTTGACCTTTGGGCAATGTTTCGGGCATATCGTCTTCCAGACTTATCCAAATGCTACGATTCCGAAACCTCCGAAAAGTAGACTTCTCAAGCTTTCCATCCATATATGGCTCGCCTTCTAATTCATCCTGAGTCGTCCTGGAGACATTTTACAAGTTGGAATAAGTTCCCAGGAAAACCCCATAACTTACTGTATCCGAACTTGCTGCCTTCTTTTCCATGCCTTCCTTAGCTCTGATCCTTATGATTCCTGGTCTCATATCCTCGTATACATGTTACCTAAAAACCATATTGCTTCCATCAAATAATGACAATGTATAATAAATCAAATCACAAGGGTAACGTTGAAACGTTACGAAACAGCATTTATACGATTAAGCATAATTTCCTCTATATTATCCTAACTTTAACAAATGCTCTACAGAAAAACCCTTATGATAAATGAATACAAATACTACACTAATAATGGATAAACAAAGCATAAATCATGGTAAATACATATTAAGAACGTAGTATAAAATGCTCCTATCAAAAATCCAACGACCCAGATAATGTTTCAACGAATTTACAATTTATACGAATTTAAGGGGGGTTTAAAAGATAATTCTAAAAATCTATGAACTGAAAATTAAATTCTAAATTAAATATATACATGTGATTATCGTCCACACACATAACCAAGCACGAAAAACCATTAAGAACATGTAACAAAATTGTAAATAACAAGGGGCAGCAAGCAAGACTCGACATACTCATATACTTATCTCAATTCCAATTCTAATTAGAGACCACCAGCGATTCAACTAATCGTTAAGACTTCTAATATATTTAGAATCAGCGTATAACCTTAAATTATGCTAATCGGTTTAAAGACACACGAGCGTAGAAATTAAACACAAAAAACACATAAAGCACAATAAGCCAAATTGGAGACATGCAACATGTAATAGCGTCACCTATCATATTAACATGCATGTTTTATGAATGCTTAGCCCTAATAGATAATCTAGAATGAAGCAACATAGTGAATGAATCAATCTAAATTTACCTCAACACGTAAAATCGCAACTTAGAAAACTATCATGGCTGAGGCTGCCTCTAAGCATTGATTTTGATGCACAAATTTATGAAAAAAAACAAAAAAAATACATAATAATATCGAAACCTACTGCCCTAAATCATTAAACAAATTCGAAACATGTACAAGATCATACAACACAACATAAACATTATCATTGAATCTGAAACATGTTCATTGTATAAAATCAAAATAAAAAGAATTCATTACAAAATCGAAAACTAAATGAAAAATATAAAGCCATGATAGATTCACACTGTAAAAACCTTGGAAGAGGTTCGGCAATGTGGTGAAATCGGAAGAAAGATGGAGGAAGATTTTTAGGGTTTCGGTGGTGGTGCGGCTATGTATTTCTTGGAAGTATTTTGGTATGGTTTCGGCAAGGCTTCTATGGTGGTGAGATGATGATTTTTCTGCCTCTATGTCGTGTTATATATAGGAGAAACCCTATAGGGGTCGGCCAAATAGAATCCTAAACCAAAAAGGTTTAGGTTTCCCTAGTTTTTCTCAATTCGGCAGAATGACCTCCGTCTGTTGCTTACATTATAACTTCCTCTATAAAATAGCTATTTAGGTGATTCTAATAGCTTTATGACTCTCGTAGCTTTCTATCCATATATGGCACGTTTTCTGATTCTTTGTGAGCTGTCCTGGAGAGTCCGTTGAATTTGAGAGACATGCATAGAAATTTTCCTGAAAATAATCAGGGTTTTCAAGACTTGTATATTACTTGGATATTCTATCGAATTTTGATCTTCTTCTCCTTATTGGACTTGGTTTGGACCTCTCCTTTATGGATATGGTGACTTGGATTAGTCAAATTGCTTCTAGAGGTCCATTGGGAATCCTTTTCTTTCGGCGGCAGCAGGTTACTCTGTTTTGGCAGTCTAACATTCCGGCACTAATTCAGGCATAACTCTCCCCAGAAAATAAATATGAATGTGATTCAAAATGTTTTGAAAACTAGACTCACACAACTTTCCTTCCATGTATGGTACATCGTCTAATTCCTTGTGAGTCGTCATGGAGAAATTCTAGAAGTTGGGTGATGTGCCTAGAAAATTTCTGCTTTCTGCTGAAATTGCATGCTTCGCCTCCTCTGATGTTGCCACCAGTTTTGCTGCCTTCCAGAGCTACAACTCTCTTGATTATTCCTCCTATAAACTCTTCTACATGTCACTTAAGTATCAGAGAAGTTAAATTAATTTATGACAATGCAAAAGCTTTACAGAATCAACAAAACATGTCAAGACCCCAAACTGAATCTGTTTCTTGTTATTTCATGTAGCACTTAGTAAAATTCTGTATGAATCCTCTATGTTTAGCATGTTTTCATCCTTACACAACCAAAGACTCTTGACTCTATAATATGGCTCTATTCAATAACAATAAGAGATATACAAATAGAGGTAATAACATATGAAGAATGTCACATTTTATGCTCCTATCATATGTCAGCTGAAATTTATGTTATGTTGATTGCATTTGGAATTAAATTATCTATGGCCATTATTTTGAGGACGGTCGAGGAACCGTACCTTATGCATGAGATGCATACTTTAATTACGGGTGAGGAGTCATTATTGACTTTTCTATATTGTTTTGTTTTCTTCACCATGAATGGTCTTCATATATATAAATATTCTAGCTAGCCATCATAATAGCCTTAAAGGGTTCCGTCTCTAGCCTGAGAGGCTCATCGTCATGGTGGAATCTCTCCGCCATGAAGGGTCGTCATATTACTGAGAGACTCTCCGTCATGGTGAAACCTCTTTCCCTATTTTTAATGGTGATTTATAAGCCAATGAGATTGACATATTATGTTTTGATTTTCAAAATGATTATTTGGGATTATTTCCCAACAAGGCGTGCACATGGATTTTTTAGGAAATCAAAGGAAGAGCATAAATCAATTATTTTCTCGCATTTGGATATTCTTTTGTCCACCACTCTAACGTCCTGTTTTTAAATGTTTTCCCCTGTGCCATTCGTTTTCAAATACCCAGTGTTGCAGGGTTGCTGAGAGGAGGTCGTGCGTATAGAAGACGAGGCATAGCCAACTAATCCGCTGACGCTAGAAATTTTACTTAGATATCTCATCCATGTAGATTTGCTCTGATTACCCCAACTTAGCTTAGTTTAATATTTGTGAAGCGTAGTTGTGATTTGGGGAGCAGGATGGCTCTAGGTGTTGGGGTTGGAATATATATTACGTGGAAGTGCTTTGTGTATTTATAGGAAGGGTTGTCTATTTCAAGATGTTTCGGTAAGAAATTCCCTAGAGGTGGATCCCGCAGGATTTATCTCGGGTTAAAAGGGTTAACCAGGGGTGGGTCCTGACACATTTGGTGGAGGACGTACCACTCCAAGATATGTCATTCACACAAAACTAAAACGGTGGTACAAGTCTGACTGAAATATGTAAAAATCAAGCACTTTGTGGGAGGCAGCCCTTTTTAATTTGCAACTTTGACAATTTCAATTATTATTTTTGGTTATTTTTAGTCATTTTATTGTAATTTCAGTCAAATATAATGAGTTTTTGAAAGTTATGATGAACTTTTGTTTGTGAAAGTATAGTCAGCAGAGTTTGAACGAGGATAACTACTAGCTCCCTTGGAATGGTGAGACGTGCCACATACGCAGGGATAGACCTCTAAATCTACTTTTTGTAACTTTTTACGGAACAGGATTTAGAGTTCAGATGCTCTCTGAATCAATGTTCGAAGGCAGCATGGTCGAGTCTTAAATTTTGCCCGGAAATTGCTAAGTCTTTTTTTAACTCTTTGGACACTATGCATCTACTTTGAAGTATTGATTGCAAGGAACTTTCATTTGAAAGATCAATGTCTTGTGCCATGAGGACGGTTCCTAAATTTCAATCTTACCTGAAGACCGTGAGTATGGCAGTCGACAAGAGGGAGCTTTCTAAACTCATTTATCTACCTTTAGTTTAGCTTCTTTTTGTTTGTTATTTTCATGAATTCTTCTTCATGCTTGACTTTATATTGCATGATTTTATCTTGTTTTACATTGAGGACAATGTAATTTTCTAAGTGTGGGGTAGAGGTTTACATAATAACATGTTTGTTTGAGTCATTTAATTAAAGTCATACAATGAAAACAAACAAAGAAAAAATTCAGAAAATCGGTTTCACAAAAATATTGTTATTTTCAATTTTTGTGTTGTGTATTTTTGTTTTTGTTTGAGTCTTAGGATGCCCCTAAAAAGTCTAGGATGAATATGTCTTTGATGCATTGATGATGGATTGACATTTAATTAAAGAAGAAATTGTGAGTTTCATGAATAATGTTGATTGGTATGAACATTTGAGATTTGATTGATTGTGAAGCATGCATGTCTTGTGTGATTTGTGTTCATAACAACTTATGTGAGCTTTTGTGCCTTAATGCTTCCTTCATGAGTGATTCATTGAAATTTTTTTGATTTCTTACTCTAAAACCTCAGCATTCTTTGTATATTCAATAACTATGTGGCATAGTTTTTTAATGGACTCTAGCAATTACTAGAACTTGCTCTTGTATGATTTTCAAAAATTTTATATCATAACATGCCTTGATTTTTAAAAGGATTAAAAAGATCTCATTAGGATTACCACCAAAGCCAACGATAACATGTGCCCTATTTGTGTCCGTCGCGTGACTCCTTAGCTAACTCCTTTGAGCCTACATTGAACATTTTCTTTCATCACCTTCATAAAATTCCCTTTTTGATGTTAAGAAATAAGTGTGGGGTGAACTTATGTAAAAAGTGTGTGTGCCGAAACCTACATAAAATAAAGAATGAAAATCGGATCATAACAAAATAAAAGAAAGGGACGACACACTACAAAAAAAGTGTTTTGAATTTGGAGTTTGTGTGTATTTGAAGGTCAAAAATTGTAATATATGACCTTTGTTCATATTCGTGATGCTTTGAGGAGTTAAGAATGACATTTAGGTCCAAAATGATGAAATTTGACCCTTTATTTTGAAGTCATAAGGAGTTTGGAACTTGCTAAGTCTTAGTGACGTTTTTAATCTTAGAAAAATCCATAAACATCATACCTTAGCCGAGCCCCATTATAACCTTTGTTGAGATCGATTCATGATTTTTAAGATGACAAACCTTGATTTATGGAGATTTTCTCAAGAGTTGAGTATATGGTTCTGGTCTATTATTGCATATAGTTGTTACATGAGGTTTTTCTTAAAAGCAAATTCACAAAATACTTTTGTTTGATGAAATATGCAAGCTATTGTTGTCTTACTATCTTTTCTCTTACGTATACTATTGAGTGAATACCATGATCGAGTGAAAAGAAAAGAGTATGCACAGTGAGGAGAATCAAATCTACTTGTTGTATTTCATGCTTATTATTCTCACTTCTTACTTATTCATAACTTGAAGCATGTTCAGAACGCTTGGAATTTTTTGTGCTTACATTTGAATGCTTAAACTTGAAAGCTAGGCACGATGAAGATTCTGAGACTAAGTGTTTTAGAGGCAGTAGTAGTAGAGTCTTGTATTTAGTTTGCTAAGGGACTAGCAAATGATAAGTGTGACGTAGTTTGATAGGAGCACAAAGTGCTACATTCTTAACATGTTTATGTCTTCATTTGTACTTTGTTAACCTTTATTTGTCTAGAATCTAGTTATATTGTTTAGTTAAAAGTCTTTGGTTGTGTAAGGATGAAAACATGCTAAATATAGAGGATTTATACAGAATTTTACTAAGTGTTACATGAAATAACAAGAAACCGGTTCAGTTTGGGGTCATGACATGTTTTGATGATTCTGTAAAACTTTTTCATTGTCATAAATTGATTTAACTTCTCAGATACTTAGGTGACATGTAGAAGAGTTCATGGGAGAAAGAATCAAGAGAATCAGAGCTATGGAAGGAAATAAAACAGGTAACAACATCAAAAGGCCGAAAGCATGCAAAATTTCCTAGACACATCACCCAACTTCTAGAATTTCTCCAAGATGACTCACAAAGAATTAGAAGATGTACCATACATGCACAGAAAGTTGTTTGAGTGTAGTTTCCAGAATATTTTGAATAGCATCCATATCTATTTTCTGGAGGGAGTTATGCCTGAATTAGTGCTAGAAGGTCAGACTGCCAGAACAGAGTACTTACTACTGCAGATAGAAAAGGATTCTCAATGGACCTAAGAAAACAATTTTACTGATCTAAGTCAATGTATCCATAAAGGAGAGGTCCAAACCAAGTCCAATAAGGAGAAGATCAAAATTCGGCAGAATATTCAAGTCTTGAAAACCCTGATTATTTTTGAGAAAATTCTTGTGCACGTCTCTCAACTTCAACGGACTCTCCAGGACAGCTCACAACGAATCAAAAAACGTGTCATATATGGATAGAGAGCTACAGGCGTCTAGTTTCCAAATCAATTAGAATCACCTAAATAGACATTTTCTTCAGGAAAAAAATAAATTACTTGCTCTAATTTATGGTGTTTATAACGTATATATTTGTGTCAGATCTCATTGTTTTACAGTAACTACACAAATGAAAGGTACTCACGTACTCGAAGTGCCCAAACAAGATTGTTATAATTACAGACACCAAATATACACATACACAATATAATTTATTGCAAGTCATAGAAGCAAAAAAATAGTGTTATAAGACCATACTATTTAATTTAGTTCATTACTAGAGCTTAAATTAGGTCTTAAATTATAATTTAAATATTTTAGATATGATGTTTTATAATCTAAATAGAGTTACGGATGTTGCACTCTTTGTTAATTGGTCTTGTTTGAATACATACATAGTGTAAGGCTTCATAATATTATGTAATGTTCTTGCATTTTGGGGTTTATGCTTCATGGAATCACACCTTCCCTCACACAGCTAGAAACCACACCTTCCCTCACAGCTAGCCGCCGCCGCATTCCACCCAAAAACTTTGTATGATCCGAAACAACCACAGAATGCCTCCACAGGATTTCAGCTCCACATCAATGGGCGTCGAAATTCGCCTTCAATCATGGCCTAAGGCTTTGCCTTCTAGTAGCAGTAGGTGAGAATGCAACAATCAAGAGCAAAATCAATCTATTGCAAATGAAGTTGATGAAACGCAGCTATAAAATTTCTTGCAGTTAATTTCAGTTCTACAATGGAATCAATCAACTATAGTAGTAATTACACAGAAAATATACCATGTTTGGTGAAACTTATGAAACAGAAACCCCAGATAATTAAACAAAATTGAAACCACCTACTACTCGGGAATAGGAACCAGCACAGGTCGCCAAGCACGCTTCAGCAATCTACACCTAAACGACGCCGTTAAAGGCCGACTCAACAACCCACCGCCGCCGCGCCGAGTCCTCGCCAAGCCAACGACACCGCCGTCCGTCGCCGACAGAAGTCCTCGCTCATCTCCCACTTCCCGTCCTCTCCTGTTATCCTCCAGCGGCGGCGGAGACGACATGAACAGGTCCTTGAGCTTGCGGCGGACCCGAGCCTCCTCCTTGCTCTTCTCCGGCGGGTCGTCATTTCCGTGATCTTCGTCGTTATGAGAATCCGATGAGCGAGGGACGCGGCGGCGGTCGGGGCGGGTGAGGAACATGCGGAGGGTTTTGCGGCGGCGGAGGTGGATGACGGGGCTAGCGGTTGGGCTGCGCGTGGGGCTTCCGGCAACGACGGCGCATTGCTTGGCCAAGAGCTTGAATTTTTGCAAGGTAGCCATGGTCGATCTAGCGGAGTCGATTTAGTGGGTGGTTGAGAGAGGTGAGATCTGATCTGAGGCCATAGGCACTGTGTTTTTTACTGTTGCGAGTGAGAGAGCAAAATGGAGAAGAAGCGACAAAGAAAAAGAGAAGGGAGGCTTTAATAATTGGAATTAATGGGTTTTGGGGTCCATTTCGGTCGGACATACCTACAGGCCTGTGGATTAATGGAATCTTTGCCTTGTGGAATAGGATCATAGAGCGACGAAGGTGATAGTGAAGCCAAGCAAAAAGCAATAGCCGCGCACATATTTTAACAGTTCAGTAAAGATTGTTACTGACAATAAAAATAAAATCATAGTTAAAATGAAACAATTTTTTTGAAAAGTACTTTGGTGAGAGAGTACCATTAAAAAAGAAAAGAAACTTTGGTCGGAGTCTTTGGATCGAGTCCTCTTCTCGACGTCATCCTTAATATTGGTTTAGTTGTAGGCGAAGGACGGAGGGAGTACTTAATTGGTCAAGTGATGAGAGCCGACGACATCAATGAGGGTAATGACATGGAAGGGATCGCATATCTGAAAGCCTGAGAAGGAAGGAAGGAAGGAAGGAAGGTAGGAAGGAGGGAGGGTGTGGGGGCAACAAATAATTCTATCTAATATTCTTGATAAAGTAAAAGAACATTGATGATAAGAGAGTTAAGTGCGACAGTTAAAGACACAATATTTATGATGGTTGAATGTGACATTAAGATTGTCGGTTACAATGGTTACAACAGTTACAGCGGTTATAGAAATTCAACATCAATTCAACCATGAATTTACTACCGTTAGGAATAATAAACATAGTATAAGTGGAGAAACATCATTAATTATAGTCATAAGTAAGTCATGACTACTATCATAAAGTAAGGTATTAATGTGATACTTGTGATGTAAGAAACTGTCTCTATCTCCTGGTTCTTAAATTATTTTACGGTTAGTTACTTTTATCTTTTACCATTTAAAGTAACTGTTTGACCGTAAAGTTGACTTTTCGTAAAGTCAAGAATTTGGAAAACTTTCTTCATGAATGTTGTATAGGACTTCGATACGAGTTCGTGTACATGTAGCACGCTCAAATCGGAGTTTTGTATGAAGGAGTTATAAGGATTCGAAGTTAGGGACATATGAGTAATTTCACAAAAGGGCTATAAATAGCCCAAAAACCCCAGAAATTTACAGAAACTATGCCGGACCTTCTCGGCCTCGCCGCCGCTGATCCAGGCCACCTCAGGTGGTGAGACTAGTCTCAAAACGTCCGTCGACGTCTCTACTTCATTTCTAGGTAAGTTTCCCGGCCTATATTGCTGTGTTTTTGATAAAATTTTGAGTTGTTTGCCGAATGCACATTAGGAGGTTTTGATCGGATTTCTCTCTCCTCAGACCACCAATTGGTGAGTTCAATAGATGGTTAGAATGAATTTTAGGAGTACTATTCACCCCTAAAGTTTAGTAGATTGATTTGGAGTGTGAAGGGATAATCGAAGATTTTAAGTTTTTAAGTTTAAAATTTAGGAATTTTTGTGTTTGATTTCAAGTGACCTAGTTAGAGTTAGAATTGCCCTTCGAATTGAACCACAAAGTTGTTCAAAATGATGAGACGAAGCTACTGTTAAAATTTTATGGTGATTAGAGATGGTCAGAATTTCTGCCGGCGGCGGAGCTGGCAGCGGTGCTGCAACTTTTTGGAAAGTTTATCATGCCCATTAAATCATATAAAATAAGAGGAGTCTATGGTTTAAATTTGGTAATTTTTGGAGGAGTTTTGGTTAGGTTTTAGATTTTTTCAAGTTTAGTATTATTAGCGGATAATAAATTATTATTCAGGCCATCGATTATTGTTGAATGAGGTTTAAGAAATATTTTAAGGACTCTTAAGCTATTGATGAAGCTCGGAGATTTTTGTTGATTAAGTTTGAGAGTTTTGGCCTAGAGAAACGTTATTGAAAATTTTAAGTAATTATTTGTTTGGCGATTGATGTTTAATATTATTCGTTGAACAGGATATGAGGAGTTCTCGCTTGAGAAGTGATCCGAATTTCATCTGGCTAAGACCTATCTATGTCTGTGTTTGGACTTTTTGATTTTAAGACATGCATGCTTTGATTTTGAGCATCGTTTTGGTACCTTCCATGTCATTTTTGTACGACTAATTTGATTCTAGGAGTCGTATACTTTGATTTGTTAGTATGCAATGCTGACGTCATTGCATGGTCTTATGTTGTATTCCTTCATACGGAGATTAATAGTTCATTCATGTTCTGATAGTTGATATTCTTGTTCTCCTTGCATGTACAGAACATTGTTTCGGTGACTAATCTTTTCTTCATTTTTAGTATCAGTCACGATGCCACCTCGCCGCGAGCTTGATGAGATTACTCGAGCACTCCATGCCTTGGGAAATGCTCCACCTCCTACCCCTCAAGAGATAGAGCTAGAGAGGAGATCTAGTTACCTAACGAGTTTCTTGAAAGTTAGGTCACCTAACTTCACCGACACCATTGAGGCTGTAGATATCGAGACATGGTTGAAGCACATCAAGAAACTACAGCGGATAGTCAATACCCCTGTAGAGTATCGGGTTGCTTTTATTGTTCATTGCTTCACTACAGAGGCTGATAATTGGTGGGAGACCATTGTAGATCGACATGATGCAGATCAGATGACTTGAGAGCAGTTTGAGAAGCTGTTCTTCGATCAGTATTTCCCTCCAGTTTGAGAAGCGAATGGTCAATACCCCTGTAGAGTATTAGGTTGCTTTTATTGCTCATTGCTTCACTGGAGAGGCTGATAGTTGGTGGGAGACAATTGCAGATCGACATGATGTAGCATCCCGGGGACTATTCTCGGTCCCGAAACACGACGGTAACTGCCGTAATCCCGATCAAGCGAGTAATCAATACGTCTTTCGACGTATTGATGACCCTCCGGATCGAAACCACAAGGCTATGGATGAAACATATAACACATGAATAATAATATGAATGTCAAATACTGAATGACAAATGATCAGAGTAGCATACAAATGTTTTACAAGCGGAAGATAATGGAAAAATACCCGAGACAGAAATAATGCATGAAAAAGTCTAGAAACACTGGGCCCGAATAATGTCTCAGAGTATCCAAAAGATTACAACATCAGAAAATACGGAAATCAAGAAAATACGGAAATCAAGAAACATGAAAAGATTCCCAAGTAGCCTCTTCCTCACTATGGTGATCCCACTGAACTTTCACCACTGGTACCTCTCGGTTCCTGAGCTTCCTCACATCACGATCCAAGATGCGGTACGGTCTCTCCTCGTAAGAAGCATCGCTGTGCAGCTGTACATCTGTCCAAATAACATTCTGTGGGGCACCTGGTGGGCTCTTCCGTAACTGTGAGACGTGAAACACGTCATGTATATGCTGCAGTCGTGGTGGCAGGTGAATTCGGTATGCAACGGATCCAACTCTCTGGGCTATCTGGAAGGGCCCTACAAACCTTGGGGCCAACTTCCCCTTAACCCCAAATCGTCTAACTCCCTTGCGGGGACTGACTTTCAAGTATACAAAGTCTCCCACTGCAAACTCAAGGGGTGTCCGACGTGTATCTGCATACGACTTGCTCCTGCTCTGGGCTGCTCTAAGCCTCTCCTGGACAATCTGAAGTTTCTCTGAAGTCTCCTGTATCACATCTGGACCAAGTAGAACCCGGTCCTCTCTGTCCAACCAACACGTAGGGGATCTACATGGTCGACCATACAATGCCTCGAATGGAGCCATACCAATGCTGCGGTGGTAGCTATTGTTGTAGGCAAACTCTGCAAGTGACAGGCACGAGTGCCACTTTTCACCAAAATCAACTATGCAGGATCGAAGCATGTCCTCCAAGGTACGGATCGTACGCTCGGACTGTCCATCTGTCTGAGGATGATACGCTGAACTCAAGTGCAACTCGGTATCCAACTCCTTCTGCAATGACTTCCAAAGCTTGGAAGTAAAACGTGGGTCACGGTCTGAGATGATGCTCTTCGGTATCCCATGAAGTCTGATCACCTCACTAATGTACAGATCTGCAAAGTACTGTGTACGTGAGCTCATCTTGACAGGTAGAAAGTGTGCAGATTTCGTCAACTTGTCAACTATCACCCAAATCCCATCATGACCTTCCCGTGAACGGGGTAGGCCGGTGACGAAATCCATGGTGATATGGTCCCACTTCCACTGTGGAACTGCCAAAGGCTCAAGAAGTCCTGCTGGATGTCTGTTCTCTGCCTTTACTTGCCTGCACACGTCACATCTAGACACATACTCCCCGATACTCTGCTTCATGCCCTTCCACCAAAACTGGCGCTTCATATCCTGATACATCTTTGTGGCTCCTGGATGCATGGTGAAACTAGTCCGGTGTTGTGGAACCCCGCACGATTTAACCGTGGTTAATGGCGAGTTACTGAGGTTTAAGTCGCATTCGGTAACTTCGCGAGTTAATTACCTCGTTCTTTTCGAGTTTTTCAAAGTTCTCCAAATACCTGATTTAATGACTCGATGTCATAGTACGTGTCGACACGAGTCTCCCAGTATTTTCGGATTATATTTCGGAGCTTCGGTTTATTTTCTACGGATTTTCGAAGTTTCCGGTAACTTTTAAATTATTAATCCGGTAAATCAGTTTTACCATTTACCCTTTTACTTTTCACCTTCTTTTAATCTGGACCGTCAGATCTTTCCAAGATCTGATCTGAGCCGTTGATCTCTCTATAAAAAAGGGTAGAGAGGTTTGACCCGAGTCAAACACCCATTTCGGGCGTTGACCCGAGCTCCTCTCTCCTCTCGCTCTCTCTCCTGCTCCGGCGTCTCCAGCCGGTATCTCCGCCGTCCGGCCACTGATCGACGGCGGACCAGCTTCATTCTCTCCCTTTTCTCCTCCTCTATCTGACCCACCCTTCAGAATCTCCTAGCATCCACCGTGCAGGGAGATCGAAGTTAACTGGCTCGGCGGTCAACGGTCGTTTTCCGGCGATCCAGGCGGCGGTTCGGCGCGTGGAAGGTTTGGTTCTTCTTCCCTCTTCTTCTTCTTCCTTTTCCTGCTCTTCAATCTCCAAATCGAACCCTCATTCGAGTTCCCCATCTTCACTGTGTGTTTACTGTTTTCTGGGTTTTCAGCTCTTTCTCCGACGACCGAGTTCTTTGAACTCTCGGTGGTCTTCTTAGCCTCCTGGTGGCAGCTTAACTACAGTTGAGGCTTTTGGAAGGAACCCGAGGTGGAGCTGACGTGTGGTGCTAGCTTGATGCAGAGGGTGACCGGAGGGACGTCCAGGAAGGTTTAGAGAGCTCTGAAAGTCGAGCTGATGAGCTACTGGGTTCATGTTTTAAAACAGATCGAAGGAAGAGGCAGGGCTGCATGGTGGAGCTTGATGGTGAGGCTGCAGAGCGGTGTTGGAAGTTCTGGAGGGGATCAGAGGTGAGGAATTCTTCCTGATCTTGAGCCTCTATGTTCTTGCTGCTAAGTTGTGTTATTGATCTGTTGATATATTAATTGGATGTTGTTTTCCTGCATGTTGTCGTAACTTGGTAAATAAGGAAAACGGAGAAGCTATGGCGAATTTTCGGCAAGTTACCGGAATCCGGTAACGAATCCGGTGATGCAGTGAAACCGGCTGAAATGCCGAGGAGGTAGTTCTTCGACTTCTTAAGATTGTGTTGTTTCCGTTTAGTTGGGTTAAGTGTCGTAATTGGAATTTACGTAAGGAAACGTATTAAAAAACGGAAATTAACCATGTTTGGAAACCTGCTAATTTGGGAAACTTTCCATTTTGGGAAAGTTTCCATTAAAGGAAAGTTTCCATTTTGGGAAAGTTACATTTTCAGAAAAATGGTTAAGTAAAGATTTGAAGTTCAAAGAAGTTTAACACAGTTTGGTTAAATTGGTAAAGTGTTAAATTGTTATCGGAAAATGATAACTGGAAATTCTGGAAAATGTTAAGTTGACCATGTTAAGTAAAGTTGGTGTTTCACGTAAATCGATAAATCGACTCTCGGTAAATAAATTGGTTAGTGTGACACGTTGGGTGTCCATAGTAATTCAACGAATTATTATGTGACACCCTAACGTCAAGTTAAAGTGGTTAAGGAAAGTTCAGAAGTTTAGTCGGACTTCCGGTAATTGAGTAAAGAGTCGATAACTGGAAAAGAATGTCAAAAAGGTTAAAGTGCATAAAAGGAAATTGGTTGGTCAACTTAGTCAATGCGGTCATTCCTGGTCAAACTAGGAATGCTGAGGTCTGTTGACTGATATTACATCTTGGTTGCTAAGCTACTTTAATTCTGCAGTGATTTTTGGACGATGTAGCTTACGAGGTGATCTCGGTTCACCGAGGCAGTTCTTGGAAGCTTGGAGCTTGCGTTTGGAACGGCAATTCCAGGTAGGGAACCTGAACCCCTTTGGTAGTGGTTTTATATATGTATGAGAAAGTGCATGTTTTTGTGTATGCTCATGGTCGATGCCTCGGGAAAGTTTTCTTTATATTAAATGATAAATGACTTATGATTGGGCCAAGAAAACCCGAGGCTAGACGTAAATGATTTAGTGTGTGTGTGTGCCTCGGATCGAAAAGTAGTACAGTCGTCCTGATTTCCGGTGCTTAGCCTGAGAGTGACGGGACCTAGTATCTAGCACTCCCACGGTGTCGAGACCGTGAACCTCCAGGGGGGCGATGCCCTGTTTATTTTAAATATCCCGTTTACGCTCGTCTCGTACAGAGTTAAGCGAGACGTAAGTGAGATGCGCTGTTTGGGCATTTAGCTGGAAATGGACACTCTCGCTACTATGTGTTTTCAAGCGCATAGGTAGTTGGCCTCGGTTTGCAGTGAAGACAAACCCGGGATTCGGCTGTCCAGATCCGAGGAGTCCTGCAGGCTATACTTGTACATTGAGCGCTCTGGGCCCCTATGTTTTTAGCATACTGCATGTTTTCCTAAAGGATATAAAATGATGGTTTTGTGTGCCAAGGATTTTATAAATTGTTTTATTACGAGCTCAAATCTATATGTATATATACGGTTTTTGGTTTTCAAACCTATCATTGGTGGGCCTACGTGAGCACGCGAGGACGACGCTCACCCCTACAACAGATTGTTTGCAGGTACTGTGACGGGAAAGATAGAGAGAGATATGTGTGGAGCTTCATTCCTTCCTCGATGTTCGGTCCAAGTGTACTCCCTATTTCCGATTTACCCTTTGAGTCATTTATCAGAGCTTTCTACCTAAACAGTAAAGGTGTCATCCCGATTTGTTAACCATGTCGTGTATTTTTATTGTTGTCGCTAAAGTTTTTAAATTGTCCCCTTTATTTTGACCACCTTCCGCGAAATTAGATAAACTCTGATGATTGTTTTAAGGATTTCATGTGGTGCCACTCGAAGTATTTAAAGTTTAAAATTTTTTTACTCACTAAAAAGCATACGACTTTAGGTTAATAAGTTGTTGGCACGTCCTTCGGACGTGTTGGCTTCTTATTGGCTTAAATTCGTGGCTACTGTAGTTTACCCCCAGGGGTGCTACAGGTGTGACTCCTCCAACACTAGTTTCTGGATGTAATCATCACTAGGGACAAAGGCACGTCCCTTGTACCTGATAAGTCCATCATCACTGACACTCCACTTGTTGTCGGCTTCACCTGAGTAGACCTGAGCTCGAACCAAGTGGCTCTCTGGATCATTCCACTGATACTCCCCCACCTGCTGTAGGATGTGGGGCCTGAGTGACACACTGGCCAAGAATCCGTGAGAATCCCCAAACCATACGTCCAAGTCATAATCCTCCAGCGTCTCCAAAGCTTCCATGCGAGAGAGGAAAATACTCGCAAGCTCATACCTCGGCTTCCTGCTCAAGGCATCGGCAACAACATTTGCTTTGCCTGGATGGTATCGTAGGGTGAACTCATAATCCGTAAGATACTCCATCCATCTCCGTTTCCGTAGATTAAGATCACGCTGGGTGAAAATGTACTGTAGGCTCTTGTGATCTGTGTAGATCTCAAAGGTGGCTCCGTAGAGATAACACCTCCAGATCTTCAGAGCATGTACAACAGCTGCCAACTCCAAATCATGTGTAGGATAGTTCTTCTCATGTGGCTTCAACTGTTTAGAGCCATAACAAACTACCCCACCATTTTGCATCAGTACACAACCCAAACCAGTCCGTGAAGCGTCCGTATACACTTGGTACGGATCTACACCATTGGGGAGAACGAGGACTGGGGCTGTGGTCAACCGGTTCTTCAACTCTGCAAAAGCCTCTTCACATGCGTCACTCCACTCAAACTTGACTCCTTTCTTTGTCAAGTTGGTTAGTGGCGTGGCAATCTTTGAGAAGTCCTGCACAAACCGACGGTAGTATCCGGCTAAACCAAGGAAACTCCTCACTTCTGTAACATTCCGAGGATGTTCCCAATCTAAAACTGCCTCGATCTTTGAAGGATCCACTGACAAGCCTGCACCTGAGACTACATGTCCAAGAAACTGCACCTCTGAAAGCCAAAACTCGCACTTTGACTTCTTGGCGAAAAGCTGATGATTCCACAAAGTCTGTAGAATGGTGCGAAGATGATACTCATGCTCTGCTTGGGTCTTGGAGTAGACTAAGATGTCGTCGATGAACAGGATCACGAACTGATCCAGGTATGGTCGGAAGACTCTGTTCATGAGATCCATGAAAGCTGCGGGAGCATTCGTCAACCCGAACGACATGACGAGGAACTCGAAGTGCCCGTAGCGTGTACGGAAAGCTGTCTTCTCTATGTCACTATCCTACCCGAAGCTGATGATAACCTGACCACAGATCAATCTTAGAAAAGAACTGAGCTCCTGTAAGCTGATCAAACAAATCATCAATCCTCGGAAGTGGGTACTTATTCTTTACAGTGACACTGTTTAACTTCCGATAATCTATACAGAGTCGAAGGGTCCCATCATGTTTTCTGGCAAACAACACCGGTGCTCCCCACGGTGATGAGCTATACCTGATAAAACCCTTGCTCATAAGATCTTCCAACTGAAGCTTCAACTCTTGCAACTCAGCTGGTGCCATACGGTAAGGTGGAATCGAAATCGGCGTGGCTCCTGGAACCAACTCGATCTGAAACTCTACCTCCCGATGTGGCGGTAGTCCTGGTAAATCTTCAGGAAATACTCCGGGATACTCATCAACTACCGGAATATATCTGTCCCCACTAGACCCATCTGTCTCCTTTGACGATCTCACAATGCTGTAGCAAGTCAAAGTCCTCCTCCCACGAAAACATGGTCGCAAGAGTGGACTCGGCTGTGTGAGTCGCTCATCCATTCTGATCACCATAACCTTGTCCTTGCCTGGAGTCCTCACTGTGACTGTCCTCTTCTCACAGTCTATAAGAGCTCGGTACTTCTCCAACCAATCCATCCCAAGTATCAAATCATACCCATCAATGTCTAACGGGTAAAGATCTGCTAGTAACTTCCCTTCGTTGACCAGCAGCTGACACTTGCGAAAGATCCTGTCTGTAGCTGCCCCCACTCCAAGGGCAGAACTGAAACAATACGTACTACCCGTGGACTCAGACTCTAATCCCAAAGAATCCGCAAACCACGTGGCAATAAAAGAATGAGAAGCTCCTGTGTCAAACAATACTCTAGCCTCTGATTTAGAAACAATGATCGTACCATCTAAAGCTGTCGAGGCATCGAGAGCTAGCTGACCTCCTGCAAAAGCATAGACCTGTCCACGTCCCCTAGCACTGCGTCCACTCCGGCCTCTACTACGTGAACTCTGACTAGCCTGACTGCCCTGACTCGGGGCAGGCTGCTGCTGAGGTGCCTGAGGGTACGACGGCTGTGCATAGCCCTGCTGATACTGCTGCTGCTGAGGAACCTGGGAGTAAGACTGCTGCTGCGATCCCTGCTGATACTGCTGCTGACCCTGAGGCTGGATACGGCTGGAAGAACCTGAAGCTGAAGCCGTACCCAGGTCTCTGTTGGGGCAACGCCAACGGGTGTATCCCACCTGACCACACTCATAACAGGTATAGGGCCCTGACCGGCCTCCCGAGGACCCACTGCCACTACTGCCAGCACTGACGTTTCCGCCAAAAGGTCTCCTGTTGTTTCTCTTGGTCATCTTCCTGTCTCTGCTCCGAGAGTGGGACCTACTGCCATACTCATCTCTGCCCAGAGGAAAGGTCGTCTGATCAGCCTCAATCTTGTAAGCTGCGCTCACAATCTCCCGGTAGGTGCGAGTGGTGTTGGAGAGCAACTCGCGGCGGACAGAATCCCGTAGACCAAACTCAAACCTCTGGGCCTTCACCTTCTCGGTGAGGCCTGGGACATACTTCTGCAGAGAAGTAAACCGCACCACATACTCGTGGACTGTCATGCTCCCCTGTGTAAGGCCGAAGAACTCGCCTATCTTCTGGTCCCTCAAGACCGGGGGAAAGTACTGCTCGTAGAACAACTCCTCAAACTGATCCCAAGTCATCTGATCGGGATCATGGCGGTCTGCAACGGTGTCCCACCAACTGTCAGCCTCTCCTATGAGGCAGTGAACTGCAAAAGCTACTCGGTACTCTATAGGGGTATTAACTGTCCCCTGCAGCTTTTTGATATGCTTGAGCCAGACCTCAGCATCTACGGCCTCTGTAAGACCGGTGAAGTTAGGTGGCCTAACTTTCAGGAAGGTCGCCAAGAAGTTGGACCTCCTCTCCAACTCCAAGTCCTGCGGAGTAGGAGGTGGAACGTTCCCCATGGCTCGGAACGCTCGCGTGACCTCATCCACCTCACGGCGTGGCGGCATCGTGACTGACAGAAAAGAAACAAGGATTAGTCATCGAAACAATGTCCAGTGAATAAAGATAATGAGAATGGCAACAACTGGAACATGAATGAACTTTTGACTTCCGTATGAAAGAATACATCATGAGATCATGCAATGACGTCAGCATCGCACACAAATAACTCGAAGTATACGACTCGAAGGAAACAAACTGGTCGTACACCAATGACATGGAAGGTACCAAAACGATGCTCTGATACCAAGTAATTACTGTCGCATCCCGGGGACTATTCTCGGTCCCGGAACACGACGGTAACGGCCGTAATCCCGATCAAGCGAGTAATCAATACGTCTTTCGACGTATTGATGACCCTCCGGATCGAAACCACAAGGCTATGGATGAAACATACAACACATGAATAATAATATGAATGTCAAATACTGAATGACAAATGATCAGAGTAGCATACAAATGTTTTACAAGCGGAAGATAATGGAAAAATACCCGAGACAGAAATAATGCATGAAAAAGTCTAGAAACACTGGGCCCGAATAATGTCTCAGAGTATCCAAAAGATTACAACATCAGAAAATACGGAAATCAAGAAACATGAAAACCACACCAGAATGGGAGTCCTCGAAAAGTGAAGTGCACGATAACCGACGCTCCGCGATCTAGTCCAGCTCCTCTAGTGACGGGTGTTGTAGACCTGAAAAGATGTAGAGGTGAGCAACTCGTCCTCGCTAACCCAAATGGGGCCAAAGCCATCCAAGTCGGGGTTTAAAACCCATGAGAAAACCTTTCGTATATATGTATAGGTACTCGTAAGTACGAAAGAGCATGTGGAAATGTAAATGCACGCTACGCACACAAAGCTCGGTAAAACATGTGACCACATATGAAAGAACTCTCTGGATCTGAGCGGCCGAATCCCGGGTTTGTCTTCACTGCAAACCAGGGCCAACTATCTAAGCGCCCGAGTGCGCAGAATAGCGAGAGCGTCCATTTCCAGCTAACGCCCAACAAATAGCAGGCCACACTTACGTCAAGTTTTACTCTGTTCGAGACGAGCGTAAGCGGGATAAATGAATAAAATATACAGGGCATAGCCCCTCCGGAGGTTAACGGTCATCGACACCGTAGGAGTGCTAGAATACTAGGTCCCGTCGCTCTCAGGCCAAGCACCGGAAATCAGGACGACGGTACTACTTTTCGATCCAAAACTCACACACACACCAAGTGCTATAAGAAGCATGTGGTCAAGCTTAAAACAATGCATCATTATTTAATACGTAAAAGTAAAAGAGCCGCCGACCCAAGAGGGTTTCGGCTCACCCATTGGGCGTGCTCCCCCTACCTGGTATGATGGTACAGCTGGCTGCGCTCCAACTCCTGGTCCTCCTGAAGTCTGCGTAGACGAGCTCCTGAGTCTGTGGGTGAGACAACAATGATAGTCAGGTATAAGTAATTCGAGGTCTACTATCTACGACTAAGTCTTGATAAACATTCTTTGTTTATCTTTCTGACATTAGGGTTTGACTTGTTTGACACTCCGATTCTCGAACCAGCGAGAAGTCGGGATTATTTCTTATTCAGTACTTACGTCGTTTTTGCCACGTTTACAAGCTAAAAGTCTTTAAAACGTTTAACCGTAGTGTTCGAAAACGTAAAATAGGTGTTCTACGGCATAAGTTAAAAGTCAACTTTGGAATAGTAAAAGTCAACAGTCAACATTAAAGTCAACGGTCAACGGTCAAAAAAGTCAACGGTCAAAAGTCAACCGGTCAAAGTCAAAAAGTCAACTTATCAAAGTCAAATAGTCAACCGGTCAAAGTCAACCAGTCAAAGTAAACAGTAAAAAGTAAACAGTAAAAGTAAAACTGTAACAGTAAAACAGTAAAAGTAAACAGTAAAAAACTGTAACTGTAATTAACTCAAACAGTCAGGGGCAAATTGGTAAAAGTAAACTGACACGGTAAAAACCAGGGTTTTTACCGTGCCGGTTCCCGACCGGTTTCTCCGCCGGATTTGACTGGTTTTCCGGCCAAACCGAGTCTTCTGACTCCTCCTAACTCCTTCTAAACATCCTAATCTACCCAACAACGTCTCAAACATCAAGAAAGATCAAGATTTATACCTCAAGCTTCCTCCTCTGTGTTTTCCGGCGAAACCCCTCCGGCGGAGCTCTGCTGGTTCTCTCCTCCTTCCTCCTAGCTCCTGGGCAGCTCCTGGTGGCGCCTGGGAGTTGCCTGGCTCTCCAAACGACCTGGTGCGCCTCGATCTGCTCTGCACAGTACAACCGGAGTTTCCCTCGTTGCTGGGCGGCGCTGGCGGCGGCGCTTGCGTCGCTGGTGGTCTGGACAAGGTCGCCGGGGCGAGGCGAAGCCAATGAGGGTAGCGGTGAGGCTTGACGCGCTGCCGGTGGAGGAGGCGCTGGGTGGCTGGGTCGAGAGCAGAAGAGAGAGAAGAGGAAGAGAGGACTTTCTGTTTTCGAACGAAGACAGAAAGAGAAAGTGAAGGAAATGGAAGGAGACCGAAGCGAAAAGTAGGGAGAAAAAGGAAGGATAAAGGAGTGGTGAGGAAAAGAGAGAAAGAGATAGGGTATTTAAAGAAAAACGAGTAGTCACGATTCGTCGATCGAATCAACGGCCACGATTCGATCCCAATCCCAAAATAATTTCAAAACCAAAACCATTTTCGAAAATTCATTTCAAATAACCAAACGTCAAATTCAAACGTAAAAAGTCGTACGAAAAATTACGTGAAGTGCCGAAAAATATTCCGTAAATACTTTCACGCATGTGGCGACGTGTGTCTTAACGTAAAAACGTTAGACGAAATGACGACATACTGAAAAGTAATCGGAATTAAACCCTAAATGTGTCGGAAAATTAAATTAAAATTTCGGGGTCTCACACATGATGCATAATTTGGAACTTTGATGTACTTTGACATTCCGTCTCTTTGATTCTTTAATTAGATTCTAGTGAGCCTTAAATTTAAAGTTTTTTTGACAAACAAAATCATATTCTAACGAGGACCACTAAGTTAATAAATAGTTGATGACTTCTACGTTTCATTTATTTTTCGATCGCATATTCACATCTCGACCATTTAGTTTGTAGATATATATGAGTAGATAATCTCTATAAATTCTCATCTAAATTGAAAATCTTTAAGGCATTCATAAATATAATTTACCGATTATAAACTTGAACGTCTCATATTTGACAAATTTAGATCGTCAATTGATTTGATTTAATTTGATTCCCTATCGATCACAATTTGATTGAAAAATTATAAAAATGACCTACTTATATAGACCTAAAAACTAAATGATTAATTTGAAATTCTTCAACTAGTTCTCGACTTAGTGATCCTCATTAAAACCCCTCCCCTCCATACCGCATTTTTATTCTCACCATGGTCCTGTGATTGACTGTTTGAATCCGGTCACTAGAATCTGATCATGACCTATTGTCCTAAAAGTCAATGGTAATTTATTTAATTTATTAAAAGTATAATTGTTTTTTATTAAGAAAAAAGAAAAAAAAACATAATAAGAGTACTCGCTAGGGAGAAGAGGGCCGAACAAATACAAAAGATAATTGTACCCATGTGCTAAATAAAAAAATAAAAAATAAAAAAAATCAAAATAAAAAGGGTCATCTCTATACCCATGTGGGTTTAGTGATAAAAATGAGACATGCCTGCTTGTCAAGGCTAATATGTACAGAGAATACTTCCGATGTGAGAGGTCCTTGGTTCGATCTCTTACCAAGTAAAAAACACCCGATGAGGAGAGGGTTTGACTTTAACCTACTCTAACTCCAGGAGTGGTAGCCCATCCCGTCTCCCTTTTTTCCATAAAAAAAATAGAAAGAAAAAGGGTCATCTCTATCTAGGCTGATCTAGTTGAACCAAGTTATTGCCTTCCATGAATAATAAAATAACGCACATCAGAATTGATATGAATGATCCAACTTTATCAAGAAAATAACTCAAATTTTACATGTATTAACTAGTAAATATGCTCGGAAAACTAATATGGCATATTTCTGTTTCTAAGGAAAATTAAGATTCTATTGATTACAAAAGTTCTTACAAAGAGGTGCCTTTTAAACTTAGGACTTACATCTCCCCACATTCAGAAATAACACATGCTAGTTTAGGGCGATTATTGGGTCCTGTAGCAACATTCTCAATCTTCCTAACAACCAAAAGTCCATCTCCAAGAACTCTCTGCATAAATGGTCAAAATATAGATTGTGAGAACATCAATTTGTGAGGTGAATAGGCTAACCTAAGCCAGTGCCCAAAAATATAAAAATAAAATTTGCAGACTGGATAGGTTGTTGCATTTTGTAAGAACATCTGAGGACTCGCATACAGTAAATTGACAAAAACTAGTTTACGTAAAATGTGTTTGGGATCTAGTACTTTATCACAATTTCATGCCAGATTGACTTATATGTCAAAGCTTATGTTTTTCAGGACCTAAGCCAAACAACTTTTCTCATGGATAAATTGACAGTAATCAGATGGCTACTAGGTTTATGAAAAGAAATTATTGCAATGAAAGAAGAGACAAAGGGATCATAGCATACCCCGAAAACAACATGCTTATTGTCAAGCCAGTCACATTTAGCGCAAGTTATAAAGAACTGCAATGAAAATTAGAGTATTAGTAAATATAACCAAAACCTAATACTTTGTATCTGCATGGGAGAACTATAGATTTTTTTTCTTGCTGTGCAAAGACAAGAGCTTGAATTGTTGGATAATTTACCTGGCACCCATTGGTATTCGATCCACTATTTGCCTGAAAAAGGATTAAACCATTAGATCAATTCAGTTTTCAAAGCAAAATGTCATTTTCTAGTATATATACAAGTGTATACATGTAGCAGTCCCTTCAAATGCAAGATGCCACTTCATGAGATCCCATGTTATTTGAACGACCACAAGGACCATTTAAGCACCAGCTCAATTGTGGCCTCTATTTGTTGTAGCAAGTTTAGGTTGTAAACAATGCCCAAATCCAAGAGTTCGATCGTAAACACCTAGGACCTAAATGGTGCCTATAGCAGAATCCAAAGAGCCACATATCACTAAAGTTCTCTTTTAGCGGATCTGCTTGCATGTCATACATATCAAGCATAGCAAAAAAAGGGAAGGATCACAAAAGTATAATTTCAGATGTCAAAGGGTCAATATGAAGAGCATTCAATCACAAAAACGTACTTCCTATTTCTATAAGCAATCTCAGTTTAAATCATTCAAGAGGGAGATAAACAAATCATTCAAAAGTTTTACAATATCCACAAATTCTCACTATTTTGAAATCTGAATAAAACAGGTTGGTGGATAATTGGCAGAAACGGTTTACTATAACCGTGCATGTATCAATACAGTACGCAAGTAGCATCCCTATACTGCAAGGAGTGTAGATATAGGAGCCAGTAATGACATTAAAAGTTTATATCTTCAAAGCACAAAAGCATACACAGAGGTCTGCCAACATTAAAATGCAAGCCTGAAAAAAAAACAATTATTCACAAATTATTCTATTCAAATTCCACCATATTTAAAGGCTGTTGAGAATTTAAACTCAAAATGCATTAACTACAAGAACCAATAACAAGAAAGACAATTTGAACCAGAAATTCCTGCAATAGATTAACCCTGAAGCTATGATTGAGATATGCAGATTTTATGCCATCAAATTAAGGGTTAGATTTTATGTGCACGAAATGAAGACACTGAAACTGAATAAAAGGACGGAAAAAGCTTAACCCGTCCGCCTAAAAACCTATGCGAACAAAACATGGAAGATAGAAAATGCATACCATTGACAAGAGTCCAGGACCAGTGTGTTTGGCATTGAAATTCTCATCATCAAACTTATGTCCGTAAATGGAAACAGATCCACTGCCATCACCCTGAAAAGCAAGACTCTTCTCTATAAAACTGTCTGAGTAGATATAGCTCCAGATAATAACAATGTTTCCCTTTTCCATGAGCAAATTATACGTTTTAGTAATGAAAACATGAGTTGCTGGCAATTCATACTCGGAAATAGTGAGAAATAATCACAATCATCAACTACTAGCGGAAACAATAATAAATAGATTAACAGAATGGTATACCTTAAGAAAATCCCCAGCTTGAATCATGAAATCCTTAATGACCCTGTGGAACTGGCACCCCTTGTAGCCAACTGGCAAACCAGCTTTTCTGCAAATTCACAGAGCCGATTGACATAATAATACACAAAGAAACATACGGAAGATCAAAATCTACCGGTGCAGAGTTGTACCTGTACTCGCCGGTGCAGAGTTGCCTGGCAAAAAAATGAAACACAAACAAACGGAGGTGGATTAGGGAACGAAACGACGGCGTATGGAGAAGAGAAACAAGATAGGGAAAGGGGGACGGAACATGCCTGAAGTTTTCGGCGGTTTTGGGGGCGATGTCGGCGAAGAGCTCCACCTTGATGCGGCCGGCGGGGATGGTACCGATGGTGATGTCGAAGAAAACGACTGGGTTCTTGGGGTTCGGGGGACGCACGTGCCACTCCACACCTCCTCCGACTGATGCCGCCATTGACCGAGTGTAGAGTTATTTTTCTCTCTGGTTTTAGGGATTCTATTTCCGATTTGGTATTTATAGGAGCTAAATTTTGGTCACGGACGGTCCGAGTGGAATCAAAACATTAGAGTAGGAGATAAAACTAATTATTGGTCGATCAAAGATAAAGATTACTAAACAGATCGTTTATTTGCTGTAAAACAAATTATTGTAGTATGTATGACATGTGTGTTATTGATATATCCTGGTTATTGGGTTTTTTTTACTTTTATATAATAGCAAAGTTATATGAGTTTGTCCTAATATGTAAGAAAATGGTATAAAGTATGTTAAATGAGTCTTTATAAGTAGAGATCTTTTTATCAATAAAGTACATCGAATTACATTCAAGACCTTCGAATACATTCTCCTACAATATGTTATCAAGTCTGTCAAGACCCACCCCGAGTAAATCCCTTTAACCCGAAGTAAATCCTGCGGGGACCACCTCATTGGAACTTCTTACCGAAACCCCCTTGAAATGATCAACCCTTCCTACATACCAACTCAGCACTTCCATGAGTATCTAACAACAATCCCTAACTCATGAAGGCATCCTGCTCCCTAACCTACTTAACTAGCTAAACTGGGTTAGTCAGAGCAGTCTACAAAGATGATTACCCTAAAGAATTTCAAGCGGCAACGGATTGATCGACTATGCCTCGACTCTTGTACGCGCACGACCTCCGCTCTAGAACCCTGCACCACTGGGCATTTGAAAAACGAAGGGCCCAGGGGAGAAACATAGAAAAACTGTTAGCGTGAGTGGACAAAAAATCAAATATAAAACTCTATTTCCTTTAATGTTCTCCCTTAGAGTTTTCTACGAAAATCTTATGCACGCACCTCATAGACGATAAATAATTAAATCATTCAAATAAATCTCTTGGCTCAAATATAAACAATTATGTGGGGTATTAACCTCATCCACGAGAAAACCGACCTGCTCTATTCGGGAGGGTCTATTGACCAGCTACCACCGAAGAGGGTCCCTGACCTGCTCTATCCGGGAGGGTCTAATGACCAGCTACCACCGGAGAGGGTCCCCGACCTGCTCTATCCGGGAGGGTCTAATGACCAGCTACCACCGGAGAGGGTCCATGCTAGCATGCAATACTTATATCCTTTTCCTTTTAAAAATCCTTTTAAAATCCTTTAAACCCTCGTGGGAAAAATAATCCGAAAACCAAGTCAATTCACCCTGATTTTACCCCAAATGCATTGGATTTAAAACCTTCCCAAGAACTCAAAACCGGTTCTCTGCCTTTACTTTAAAACCCTTTAAATCCATGAGCCAAGTTTCTCCTTTTAAAATTATCCCCCTCCATAATCCCAAAACGGTGATAACAATTAAATCATATCCCGGGAAAATCCTTTAAAATCACGGGAAATGTATGAACCTCTTTCCCGACTCGTTTGTCTTTAAAATCCTTAAATCCCATTTTCCCAAAAACCACCGTAAAGCATAAATAGAGGAAATCATATATGCAGGAGAAATCAATTAAAGTCTATGGCATGCAATTTAATTTAAAAACAAAGGTCCACTCACAGTACTTATTGCGACCTTCTTCCTGCTCGGAAAGCCCCTCGAGCGTAAACCTCGAACTAACCACGTAGTCGAGCCTGTCTCACGTTTCGACCGGACACTGTACAAATAAACCAATATATTAGTCATCCCAAAGTAGACTTGGTCTTTTCCTAGTTTGACCAGGAAATCCTATTTGACCACGTGTTGACCAAGTTCCTTTTTATGGCACTTTAGCCTTTTTTACTTTCTTTCCCGGTTATCGACTCTTAACTCAATTTACCAGAAGTCCGACTTAGCTTCTGAACTTTCCTTTACCACTTTAACTTGACGTTAGGGTGTCACATAATAATTCGTTGAATTACTATGGATACCTAACGTGTCACATTAATCAATATATTTAACCTTGAGTCGATTTACCGATTTACGTGAAACACCAACTTTACTTAACGTGGTCAACTTGACATTTTTTCAGAAATTCCAGTTATCATTTTCCGATAACAATTTAACCAAAAAGTGTCAAACTTCATTGAACTTCAATTCCTTAACCATTTTTCTGAAAATGTAACTTTCCCAAAATGGAAACTTTCCCCTTAATGGAAACTTCCCCAGAATGGAAAGTTTCTCAATTTAGCAGGTTTCCAAACATAGAAGGTTTCCTAAAATGGAAGGTTCCCAAATTACGGTTAGTTTCCGTTTTTACACGTTTCCTTACGTAAATTCCGATTTACGACACTTTAACTCTATTAAACGGAAACAACACATTTAAAGGAATCGAAGACTACCTCGGCATTTCAGCCTGATTTACTGTATCACCGGAACCGTTACCAGATCCCGGTAACTTGCCGGAATTTTACCAGAGTTTCCCCGTTTTCTTCTTTACCAAGTTAACGACACATGCACCAAAAACAACACAATTAATTCAGATATAGGTTCAACCACAGTTCAAACAACAAAATTCTTAGAGGGAGTGAGTCTTACCCTCTGCCTGCTTCCAAACTCCCACCCTCTGCCGAGGGTAACCTCTGCACCACCACAAGGCATCACAGTAGGCCCTTCAACCCTCCTTTCACCATTCTTCCTTCTCCGTCCTCTCCAAAGCCACAACCACAACAAGACAAAACACCAAAACTCAGCAAACCTCTAACAGTCGAAACAGCCAAAATCCCAGAAACACCAAACTCAGTGAAATCGAACTAGGAGGAGACTACACTTACCCAACTGCTAGGGGTGTCGAACCAAGCCTCCTAGAGCTTAGGGAACTCGCCTGAACCAGAGAACCAGCCGCCGGCGACTCGCTGTTGAAACCTAGAAAAACAGTGAAAGTGAGAGTTTTGCAACAGGGCTCGAATCAATCACCCAAGGACAGGGAAAGGAAGAAGAAGAAGAGAGGAACACAACCTGTCAGGACCCATCCCGAGTTAAATCCCTTTAACCCGAAATAAATCCTGCGGGGACCACCTCAAGGGAACTTCTTACCGAAACCCCCTTGAAATGGCCAACCCTTCCTACATACCAACTCAGCACTTCCATGAGTATCTAACAACAATCCCTAACTCATGAAGGTATCCTGCTCCCTAACCTACTTAACTAGCTAAACTGGGTTAGTCAGAGCAGTCTACAAAGATGATTACCCTAAAGAATTTCAAGCGGCAACGGATTGATCGACTATGCCTCGACTCTTGTACGCGCACGACCTCCTCTCAAGAACCCTGCACCACTGGACATTTGAAAACGAAGGGCCCAGGGGAGAAATATTGAAAAACTGTTAGAGTGAGTGGACAAAAATCCAATATAAAAACTCTACTTTCCTTTAATGCTCTCCCTCTAGTTTCTCTAAGAAAATCCGCATGCAAGTAAATCATCAATGATGCCTTGGCTCAAACATAAATAATTTAAATGTGGGGTGTTAACCTCATCCACGAGAAAACCGACCTGCTCTACCACGAGAGGGTCCATTGACCAGCTCATCGGAGAGGGTCTCATGACCTGCTCTATTCGGGAGGGTCTATTGACCAGCTACTACCGAAGAGGGTCCCGACCTGCTACTATCCGGGAGGGTCTATTGACCAGCTACTACCGAAGAGGGTCTCAATCTGCTACTATCTGGGAGGGTCTATTGACCAGCTCCACCGGAGAGGGTCCCGACCTGCTACTATCCGGGAGGGTCTATTGACCAGCTCCACCGGAGAGGGTCCATGCTAGCATACAATCCTTATATCCTTTTCCCTTTTAAAAATCCCTTTTAAAACCTGTAAAACCTGTAAAACCTTGTGGGAATAATAATAAATCGAAAACCCCTTTAAAACCGTGAGCCAAGTTTCTCCTTTTAAAATCATCCCCCTCCATAATCCCAAAACGGTGATAATCAATAAACCAAACCCCGGGAAAATCCTTTAAAAATCACGGGAAGGGTATGAACCTCTTTCCCGGTTTGTTTGCCTTTAAAATCCGTAAATCTTATTTTCCCAAATCACCGTAAAACATATAAATGGAGGAAATCATATATGCAGGAGAAACCAATTAAAGTATATAGCATGCAATTTAATTTAAAACAAATGTCCACTCACAGTACTCATCGCGACCTTCTTCCTGCTCGGAAAGCTCCTCGAGCGAAACCCTCGAACTAACCGCGTAGTCGAGTCCGTCTCACGTTCAATTAGAGACTGTACAAACAAACCATACATTAGTCATTTCATCGTTGACTTGGTCTTTTCCTAGTTTGACCAGGAAATCCTATTTGACCACGTGTTGACCAAGTTCCTTTCTTTTTAACAACTTTTCAACAAATAGATTCGTTTCCGATTACCCAACCGTAACACCGACTTTCTCTAATAATTCACTTGACATTAGATTCACACATAGTAATTTGTGGAATTACTATGGACACCCATTCAACCACTTCACCAATACCTTAGGAGTCCTTAGAATAATCCTTAAATCTCATCCGGCAATAATCGATGGTCGGAATAATATTTAATTATCCACCAATAATACTAAAATAGAAAATTCCAAAACCTAACCAAAACTCCTCCAAAAATTACCAAATTTTAACCATAGACTCCTCACAATATGTACTAATTAATGGGCATGAAAAACTGCCCAAAAAGTGGCGGCACCGCCGACGGCGGCCGCCGGCAGAAATTCCGGCCAAAATTCCGGCGACCTCGGATCGCCACCAAATTTTACCAGTAGCTTCGTCTCATCATTTGGGACAACTTTCTAGTTCAACTCAAAGGCCAATTCGGCCTCTAACTAGGTCAAAAACTCGATGAACAGTAGACCCCGAAAATTTACATTTCAAAATTTCAAATCCTCAATTCTTCCTACACACTTCGAATCAAGCTACCAAATTCTAGAGGAATGTAGTACTCCTAAAACTCATCCTAAACATATAAGGAACTCAACAAATGGTGATCTAGGGAGGGAGAAATCAGATCAAGAACAAACACTGTACACTTGAAGAACAAACCGGAATTTCTCCTGATTTACGGCGAGTTAGGTCGGAAAACTTACCTAGGAATGAAGTAGACTCGGAGGCCGAGCTTTTGGGACCGGTGTGGAGGCCTGGGGTGGCCGGACGGCGGCGCGGTGGCGGCTGGAACATCCGGCACTGTTTCGATCGGGAAGAAGAGAAAAACACGGGGGAAGAGAGAGAAAATGGCTGGGGTGAAAATCTGATTTTTCACCCCGGTAACTCCTATATATAGCCATTTTACCGCACAGTAACTTTACATTTTTGTTTATAACTTCCTCACACGAACTCCGATTTGAGCGTGCTACGTGTCCACGAACTCGTAACGACGCCCTCTACAACTTTCATGAAGGAAGTTTTCCCAAATTCTCGACTTAACGAAAAGTCAACTTTACGATCATTGTACGGTTAAACGGTCACTTTAAATAGTAAAAGACCAAAGTAACCAACCGTAAAATAATTCTAGGATCGGGATGTGACACAACCATACCGGTCACGCGCCTTGGCGCCGCCTGGATCGCCGGATTCCAGCCATTGACCGCGGCGTCCTAATTCGACGGATCTCCCTCCACAGTGGACATCGAAGCAAAAGGAGTACTGGGCTAGGTAGAAGAGAAGAAGAGGGAGAGAATGGAAGTAGTCCGCCGGCCTGGGGTGGCCGGAGTCACCGGCGCCGGGCGGAGAACTGTGGAGACAGAGTCGGAGCTCGGGGAGCTCAGGTTGACCGAATTGGTGAGTTTTGACCGAGTCAAAACTCACCCTCTATTTATAGATGATTGGACGGTCCAGATTCAATCTGGAATAGATCCAGCGGTCCAGATTTAAAGAAGGTGAAAAGTAAAAAGGTTAAATGGTAAATCTCCTTTTTACCGGATTGATAATTAAAAGTTACAAGAAACTTCGAAAATTCGTAGAAAATAAACCGAAGCTCCGAAAAATATTTCGAAAATACCGGGAGACTCGTGTCGACACGTACTACAACATCGAGTCATTAAATCAGGTATTTGGAGTACTTTTAAAAACTCGAAAATTAACTCGAGCGATAACTTATCGAATTACCGATCGCAATTAAAAGTTCTCGGTAACTCGTAAACCTCTGTGAAAAGGTAACTTCTAGGTACGGGATGTTACAAAGTCACTATCTCTAACCCTATAGTTAAGAAAACCTAAAACCAATTTTTTTTTTGAAAACCCTAAATCGGCCGCACCTCCCCTCGACTGCCTTTAGCCTTACCTGCCTCCGCTACCCCTACAGCTGCCAAGACCGAGGGCCTGCTCGTAGCTGCTCACAGCCCGCTCGCTGCAGCACACCGATTGCTAGCTGTTGCTGCCTTGCCGTCGCTGTTTTTCTGTTGAAATCTCCAACAAGTTTGTGAAGATCAATTTGACATGTATGTTTTCAAAGTACCCTAAAACTCTCCAAAGTTTAATAACCTCGGGGAGTATGAAATCGGTTCCTCACTTCTTCATCCTCATTCTATGCTTGGTTGTTTTTTTTTTCAAAAAAATCTATACAACATGTGCACATGGTGGCCAACACACGCCTAGCTGTAGACATTTAGAGTTGCTGCCAGCTTCTGCAGACAGCTGCCGAGTGCTAGCAAGGCTAAGCTGTCGCGCTGGATGCCTATAGCTGATGGGTGCTGCCGAGCACTAGCGAGGCTTAGCTATAGAGCGTTGTCGAGCACTGGCTGCCGATAGCTGCCGGGCAGTGTCGAGCGCTAGCTATCGACAGTTGCTGATAGATATCGAGTGTGGTCACCGAGCAACTGTCGAACGCTGTTTGCTGATAACCATGTACAATTGCCGAGTGCTTTTAGAAAAGATATCCGTGCCAGCGATGGACATTGTTCGGTAAGCTACCGCATTAGCTGTCTAGTGTCATACGCTGGCCTGTGTTGCTAACGAGCATCGTGCACCACTGTCCCTAGGTCCGCGTTCTTATTCCCAACGCTGCTTTACATTTGAGTATCAAAACTACCTGTTCTCGAAGAACTAACATGCTTGAATTGTTGTATGCATATCATTATGGAACGCTCTCGCGTGGAATTTGACATTCTAGACGCCCAGGGTAAAGAATACCATCGATGGGCCTTAGATGTCAAGTAGACTTTGATTGACAATGATTGTCTACATGCCATAAGTCCTCAAGCTGGTCTTACCCCCGAAGACGGTGAACCCTAGGACGATGAACCTCAGCCGGACCCGCCCTCTCTTAAGGTGAAGTGTGCTCTTGTTCTATCTCGATTAATGAGATTTATTTTACCTTTACGTAATAGGAAAACAATATGGGTTTGTCCCAATATGTAAGGTAATGACCCAACGTATGTAAGTGAGTCTCTATAAATAGATCTCATTCTGTCAATAAAGTATATCGAATTACAATCAATACCTTCAAATATATTCTCTTATTATACAAATCATTTTATTGTGGCATACATATGACAAATAAGAAACATATGATTTGCAAATGAATACATTGTAGTTTCACGTATATGTTTGATTGATTTATAAAAATTCCCCACGGTCCAAAAAAGAACCGATTACGTTATTGTGTTATATGAGATGACAGTCTCTATTCTCTCTTTCGAGAAACCCTACCAAGGCAGCCGTCTCCTGGCGGCGGCACTTCAGCAAAATTCCTGGACGATGATGGTGTTTACTGGAGCTATTTGAGAGTTCTTGGATACTCTTACGTTATGGAAGCGCAACTCGGATTAGGGATTGTGGCAACGTTTTTCTTCCTTCTCCCCTCCTTGATGGCAATGACGATGATGGAGTTTGCTGGAGCTATTTGAGATCTTGGACGAACCTGGTTTGCCATTTTTGGGATCAGATTCGTTTCGGATTGGAGCTGGATCCGGTTAAAAGGGTTCAATCGACCTTCTTTATGAATGGCAATGTGATGGCAAAGCCGTTTTGTTTTGAGTTGGAGTCGAGGCATCCGGCTAGGACTGTAAAAGTGATGGGGCTCGGTGGAAGTTCCTGGATTTCTGATGTGGCAGGTGTGAAGATCGGGTTGCTGGCGACGTTGGTCCGAATTGGATTGATGAAGCCAAGGAAGACTGGTTGGGCTCCGGTGGCTTTGGACGGGGATCCGATGAGGCTCATACGCTGCTCGGTAGTGATGGGCGGCGATCCTCAAGCAATATGGCCGACTCGAATGCTCATACTGTTGTGGTGGTGAGGCAGTTTCCCTGGATTGGTATGCTGAAAAGAAAGAGCGGGTATTTTGCACTGAAAATACGGTTACCGACTTGAACCGCATTAAAAAAACATGATTTGGTAAACGCACCGAACTAAAACGGTGTTGTTTTATGGTCACATCGCACCGAATCACATAAAATGGATTCAATTGCGATTGGAGATTATAATTCAACCGATATAAACCGAATCGCATCGAAATATATTTATTTTTTTATTTTTCATTGATGGAATTAGAATTTCAATATATAAAAAATCATTTATGTTCAAGTTTGTAGTTTTCAAGTTGTTGTGTTTGTATGATAGTTGATGTATGTTGATTTATTATGTTATTAAATATGATGTTTTTGTTAGTTTATTGATATTCTGATGATATTTGTAGACTTGTATGAACTCTAAATGCATTCAAAATTTGTTCATGCCTTATAGGGATTGTTGGGCAAAGATTTAGATATCCCTTGTTTGTTAAAATAAATAAATCAGTTCACACTGAAATCGAACCGCACCAAAAATTATGTAACTAATTATTCGAAAACAGAAAAAAAAAACGGTTTGGTTACGATTTGAAATATTGTAAAACCGAAAAAAACGGTTTAGTTACTGTTTGAGCCTCAAACCGATCCAAGGTCTTAAATTTTGACAATTACAGAAATATCGACATTCTGAAAAATGGATATTTCGACATAAATTTTGAGGAAATATCGATAGCAGTAGAAAATTTGAGGAAATTGATTGAAATTTGAAGAAAAACACGAAAATTTTAAGAGATGTTTGTTTACTATATTATATACTATATTTGAAAAGAAAACCTTGAATAAATATTGATCTATAGGGAGTTGTAGTAATTTGAAGTGAAAAAATATGTGCTGAACCGTTAATAATGCTTAAAAGTTTACTTTAAAGATTTTTTTTATGGCTAAAAACCCAAAGAAAGGCTAGATCATCACATCTTATATATATATGATACATTTCACATGAAAAATTAAATGAGTACTTTAAAACCACGTAGAAAATCTATGAGGTACAAAATTTTCGTTATATTCATTTTCTCTCTGTGTGGAGCCTTCAGCATATTGTGAAAAATAATCATTAAATGATACCTCACATTTGTAGTTTTGTATGTATTGACTTATATGCAAACCATACGGGGTCAAGGAGGACTGACCGTGAGTTTTCATATTAGGAGTTGTATTAGACATTAGGCATCGCTTGACCTTGACCATAACCATAATCATTGGAAGATTGTGCTTCAAACTGTGAACACGAGTTATCATTTGATTACACCCCATAAGACATGGAATATATTGGATAAAACATTGCTAGATTTTCACCGTAAGGGTATATGGTGGATTATAAACTTTTGGGTAAAAAAATATGGGATTAAAGTAAGGGTATGAATTAAAGTAATTGTTTGAATTTTAACTTAAGGATTAGAAAATATTGGGCAAAAAATAGAAAATATCAGAAATTTTCTGAAAATATTGGAAAATATAAAAAAATATCGGGAAATTTTGAAAATTTTGGACGAGAAATGCTTGGAATGTGAAAGATATTTCGGAGATAAAAAAATGAAATTTTTGACAAAAATTCACCGAAAATTTTGATTTTTAAGACCTTGAACCGATCTGAACCAAACCACGTCCACCTTTCTTGAAACTGACTAAAATGATGATGTTTGTCACTATAGTTTTATTGTCAGATCCCTTGCCCACGGAATCAATGCCGGCAAGAACGAGAGGAAGCTCAGAAAGCAGAAGGTAGACGGTACTGGACTAGTATCTGGACATGACAATTTTGTTGTTGGAGATGCCCGTGGAGGTGTCTTCTCCTTGCCGGAGGTGCTGGTGGATGCGTCGGAGACGCCTTGGCGGCTGACGGCGCGTGGATCTGAGGGGAAGGGAAGCTAGGATTTGCTCTCCAATTTTGGAATGTTTGGGCTTCTTGGGCCTCTTGGTGGGCTTTGTTCTAGGGCCTGACCCATGATACTAGGATTTGGTTAATTGAGTATGACAAAACATGGCTTAAAAGAGTCAAGGCACATGTTCCACTCGCCGAAGGATGCGACAGCTTTCCTTTGAAGGTGAATTTGAAGAGGAAGAATATTGCTAACTGAGCTTCTATCGATCTTTTGTAGTTCGGAACCTGTAATATGAAATTATAACGTACATCATCTATTTCCATTTTCCAGTAATATAATGTACAATGGTTATCTACAGAACCCTGCGCGGGCTATCATCATGTTCATGTCAAGTCTTACCTAAGGTCATTCTTCATTTCAGAGGTGTCAACTCCGAAGAGTTGCACCAACGATAAATTGTTGTTATATCCTGTTCAGGTAACTCCAAGTACTGCAGAATGGTGATGGGAAAGTGACAGAGATTCTGATGGGAGGGTAGTCTTCCAATTAAGGTGTGGACGAGCATTCCTATATTGAGTATATTCAAGCCTCTAGATGATGAGTTCAATATATCTAGCGAGATAACTATCTCGAAGGCAGAGATGCCATTGTTTCACCAATGTAATATTATGCTGGTAGCATAACTATTTGTGCATTTGATTCTTATTTTGATTTGCAATCCAAGTTGCTGAGATAATCAAAACTCTAGTGCAAGCTTCTAAGTTTCTAGGAGAGTTTGTTTCAGCGAAGAAACATAGACTACATTACATTTGTTTTTGACAATAGGAAACTATATACCTTTTCTTCTTTTGTATTTCTGTTATCATAAACAAGGATTTTTCTGTACATGTTCTAGCACTCCATTCCATCTGATCCCATATATGAATCCTCTTGATGTTAGAGTATAAAGCTTGTGATCCCTTATGTAACACCAGGTTTCCGGTAAATGAAAAATGCTGGTACATATCATCTCCATAGGTTGGACCTTCATGCTGTGGGTTAATTATGATCCATTAAAAATCCCGAAAAACAGTAATGTACAAAATGAGATCTTCTGTGAACCATGTAACCTATGAGCAGAATCATATAATAACACATACCTTCAGTTGTAGAATCACATGTTCAAAACCAATCTACATGTTCTGTTGAAGCTTTGGATGTCTTCTTTGGCTTTCGATATCGGTTGTTCTCAAACCTGGCTTTAACTATAAGAGAGTATAGAAGATCTGCCTCAGCTGAATTATCAAAAGGTGTATTCAAGATGCTACAAAATGAAGACACAGGAAGATAGACTTAATAAGAAGCTTTCATAAGACGATATATGGAAGGTGATACTATTCAAGAATAGCTACCAAAGTCAAAGATCATGAATCTGCAATTTTTTCCTTAAATGATTGAAAATTTTTCAGGGAGTGTACATAAAAAATAAGGACCTGTCAAGTAGCTCCTCCAAAACAATCCTCTGAGAAGGTGTAACATAATGAATGCAGCTTCTTGGGCACTGACCAACTGCAAGCTGAACTTGGTAATCTTCTCCATGTCCTAATAACATACAAAGTCCTTTTTCAAACTGAAACACTTCAATATTGGCAGACTTATTATCCATTGAATCCTTCAATAATCATTTACATTATACTATACGGTTCATCGATCTTATGTTGAATCTAGGAACAAAGATGAACTAGAAGAACAACAACAAAACAAACCGACCTTGACAAGTCACTCTTGCAGTCCCAGTTGAAGCATAGGTGAAGGCATGAGGAGCCCTTTGCACACATGAGTATGGACAACCTGCACAGGATTTGAGAAAGAGTAGTGTTGAACTGTTGATGACCAGACAGCTTTGTACAATGTCAAAGTAACAAGAATCAATGATTTATTACCTTTTCCAACACAAAGAGCCTCATTCACAAAAACATCAAACGCTTCACATTCTGGATTATCAAAAGGATCTAAACATTCCCTACAAGTTTATACCCAACTGAAAACAATGAGCAAGTGCACAAAAACCACCGACTCCGAACAACTGTAAGTGCTTCACTGTCACTGACACTGACACTAAATGAGCAAATACACCAAACACAAAGTGTACGTACTGTTCGATGATCTCTGATCGGCTGATTTTGGATAGCATCTGCACACATCGATCATATCACTAACTATGTCACCACTTCGAAACACACAATAACACTAACTTTCACGTGAAATCTAGCTTCTCATACTATGCAAATATTACCATTCATGTAACTATAGTTTCCAATACCAAAAAGGAGAACCAACCAACCTCATATGCCTCAATAACACGGCGGATCAATGTATCAGAACCTTTTCCATTCCTATTAACATCAGGATGAAATTCCTTCACCTATTTTTTTGGCCATTACAATATCAGATAAGATGACCAACAAAATATCAGTCATAGTCAGATAAACAAAGAGCAAAATGGAAAACAAGTGATGGATGTAATGATAATACTTTGGCTCGGAAAGCGGCTTTCAGCTCAGACTGTGAGCATGTTGGGTGAACGCCAAGAACAGAGTAAGCGGAGGAAGAAATTGGGAGGGGAGTATCCTCCCCGCCGCGGCCACTGCTGCAATTCGCCACTGTGAAGTCGCAGCGGCGGCTAACGGTTTTAATGGCTTTCCGAAATGGGAAAAGACTAGTGCATAGTGATAAACGTTCCATTTCTTCTGTGACGCTCTGCTCTATTCTACTCTGAAATCTAAACCACACAAGACTTGAGAACGCTGCGTTCCAGTGGGTGGTCCTTGTTGGCTAAACACCACACAAGAAAAGTTTTCACTTTCTAATATTGCCCCAGTTTTTACTGTAATTTTGGCAAAGTATTTTTTTTCAAACGGGGGCTAAAGAGTCGCTTTAATACTTGATCTTAGCCAAAGGGCCGAAAGGTATCGCTTTAATACCTTAATTATTAAAGAAACCTTTAATACCTAAATTACTAAAGAAACCGTAAAATAAAATAGAATATAAAACCTAAACCTCATATTATTTTGGAGAATCTTCAATGATATCTTCAATATACGACCGTGCATGCATACGTCACATGTAAGAGTATCTCCAACAGTTCATGTAAAACTAGAATAATTTCAATTTTTGAGGAAAACATCATTTTTAGCTCCAATAGCTCATGTAAAGAATTCTCTATAACAAAAAGTGGGAAGAGAGAGAAACATATCCTCTAAATCTATAGAATTTTTACAAATTTGTATCTTCATGTAAACTTTATTGCTTACCTTTTTAAATTCATTTTCTTCCTTAAAGAAAGAACCCTAAAGAAAGAACAAAACGTCATTAAGTTAAAACAATTAACCAAATAATTAAAGTTTGATTAGAATGAATTTATATATTTCTATAAATTTATTAAATTATATAGAAAATTTTAATTTTGTATATAAAAATAGAAGAGCTGTTGGAGTTTAACTCATTTTTATAGAGATTTTGTGATTTTCTCTTCTATAATAGAGAATTGATACAAGAACTGTTAGAGATGCTCTAAATGGTTGAGATTAAAGGATATAATATTGATACATAGGTGGTTAACACATGAATTTTTATGAATGACTAAGATTGTTTCGTGTAGGAATAACAAAGTAGTTATAGCGCAGTGGTAAGCGCATTCATTACCTATTGACGAACTCATGGGTTCGAGTCACCATGAGGCTAGGAATGAAATCCTTTGATCTTTTTTTTTTAAATTTTTCGTGTACATACACTGTCGTGCATATAAGAATTTCTCATATTTTCTTTAGAAAATCTCTATCATTTATTTTCTAATAGAAAGTTAAAAGTGGTTATTTCATTTAACTCAAGCTAGAATGACACAAATATATACATTTCCTCGTCATATCTTAGACGGTTTAAAAACTTGGCATGCTAGCAGGGCTAGCCCTGAGACAAGACAAGCCAATCCCAGGTCTAGGGCCTCAAATTTTTAGGGTCCCTAATATATATAATCTGGTGTTAAATATTAATGTGTATAACTTGCTTTAATGGTATGAACTTGTTATAACAACTACAAGAGTAGGGTTTGAGTTCTAGAAGTGTTAGTTTTGGTTTTGTTTTTTCTTTATTTGTTTGGGTATTAATTATGAGGTCTCGATTTATTTTGTTTGGTTATTAAATATGAGGTCTCGAAAAAAAAATCGACTTGGGCCTCCGAGCACACAGGGCGGACCCTACATGCTAGTACCAAATGGTACATTCAGTGATCATATATTTCTATAGAAAAGAAAAGGCGAATTCAACCAAGCTATGAAAACAAAGCATAGCAATTAGGCACACCCACGCTTAGATTCCTAATACAAGAATTTAACATAAATAGAATAAACTAAATACTTAGAAATAGTCGAAAAGCAAACCCTAGCCCATATTTATGAGGCCCACAGGAAATGACCCAAAAGATATCAGCCTTTAAGCCTAAGCAAACAAAGTCCTAAGCAGAAATTTTGGGATATATGATGTACGGGTTTGCTCAGGCGCGAGGTAGCCGTGCAGAACGAAACGACGACAACCGTCATATCTTTAATGAATTGATCAAACAGACACGATAAAACGGACTTAAACAGACATGATAAATTCATTAAAAATCGGACGGTTGTCGCCGTTTCGTCCCGCACGGCTATCCCGTGCGTGAGCGGGCCTGATATGATGTAACCTAGAAGAAAAGGAGATGTCTTGCCGACGCACAAACCACAAGACATCGCCTCTTGAAACAAGATTTGTAAGAAGCTGAAATATTCAATCAAATATATTAGGATCAGGGTCCTAACTTTCCAGAATTGCACAAGAATAAGAGAAAGGAATTGAAGAACAAAGAGACAAAATTAAAATGCATATATTTTTCACTAACTTACAACAATTCACAGCTGCAGCCTATATAGCCTAGACCGCTTCATAAGTGCCACTTGGCCTCCTGACACTGATCTAAACAGCTCAGAGCAGCAGACAAGGACTATCTACAAAACGCTGTGTCTTACCAATCTTCTCAGTAACTGCAAATGGACCAAAATATCTGGGAGAGAGCTTGTGCCAAACTTGCTGATCCACTGAGTGTTGCTTATAGTGCTGTAGTTTCAAATAAACCATGTCTCCTACTTCAAACTCCCTGGCAGTGTACTTTTTATCATATAAACCTTTCATCCTTGACTGTGCCAACTGCAACTTTCTCTTAATAATGGCAAGCAATTCCTCTCTGTTCCTCAACTCCTTGTCCACATGTGCTACTGTTGTGGAACCTGTAGATAGGGCACTACAGCATGTGGTTGATTGCCATAGAGAGCCATTTGCAGTGCTGAATGGAATGCTGGATTATACCACCATTTAGTCCATGGTAGAGCAACAACCCAAGTGTTAGGTTTTTCACCAGCAACACACCTTAAAAATATTTATGTATGACTTGTGATGGATGAATCGGCTAACTATTTTTCTGTATAGGGTTTGGTAGAATTTTGGCTATGTAATGGCAAGGTAGTGATCATGTTTTTCTATCTACATACAAGCCTATTTATAGAGGAATATACATATAGGGTCGGCAACCACATGTTCAAAACCAAATAGGTTTAGGTTTTCCTTCTTGAACTTGGTTTGCTTGGTCAACAAGACTTGGAGATTCTAGAGGCTTCTTTGGCCGAATTTTGGACTTCCAATTCTTCTTTAGACTTGTCATTGGACTCCCCTTCATGGAATAGGCTTCATAGATCGGCTGCTTTGCTTCTCTAGGTCCATCAGGAACACTTTGTCTTGGTAGCACTAAGCTGCCCTGTTTCGGCAGACTGATCTCTGGCCATTGTTTCCATCATAACTTATTCCTCCGAACTTGGATTGCTGCGATTCCAAAAAATTTAGAAACTAGACTCACACAGCTTTCAATGCATATATGGTACAACTTATAATTCCTTGTGAGTTATCCTTGTTATAATATCCAGACCTATAGGTTACACTACAAATTCATGATAGGAATGTTAAATCACTAAAGTTAGAATTTTTACCCTTATGTGCTTCAGAGATCGGCACACTCTCCTTCTTTGAAGTAGCAGGATCTTTTTCTAAGTTCCTCTTTCTCATTGCCTCCAAGTCTCCCTTGCTTGGCTCGGCTCCAATGTTCCTCGTATTGTTATCCTTGACTTGACCTTGATTTGTGCCAAGTCCATGCTCGGCATCCTCATGCTTATGCTCAGCATCACCATCATCCTCATCGTCCATATCCAAAGCTCCAAGTCCTTTTGTGGTTTTAGGCTTGGGAGGTGGCGGCATCAATGTCTTCCCACTTCTTGTGACAACAGCTTGAGCTTGCTCGTTCTTAGGATTCTTGATAACGCCTCCTGACAACCTTCCTTGCTCAATAAATCTCCACATAAAATCCACAACTTGACCCATCTGAGTCTTCAATTCTATAATATCTTTAGACATAAATGCAATGTCTTTGGTGTTGGTTGGAGTTGTGGCCAAATAAGATTGAGTTGAAGTGACAATGTTCTTGAAAATCTCATCATAGTTGCTTCCACCACTTGGTTGTCCTCCTTGTTGTGCATATGGTTGGTACGGCCTAGGCATGAAATTGCCTTGAGGTAGTGCCACAAATCCTCCTAGTTGCTGCCCTTGTGTGCTTGGTTAAGGATTCAGCACGTTGTTGTTGTTCCATCGAAAATTTGGATCATTAGCTCTTGGATTGAAGTTCTGAAAACGTGTCTGACTTCCTTGACCTTGGAAGTTTCTGAGTTGCTGTCCATAACCCACGACATTGATCTCCTCAATACCGTTTCCAACTTGATTGCACTGCTCAGACAAATGTCCTTCCATACTACACACTCCACAGACTTGCACTCCTTTACTCTTAGCTAGATTCGACACTATCAGAGTCAGCTTGTTCAAATCTTCTTTAAGATCTGTTATGGCACTTGACTCTCCATAAGTGTTTGCCTCATTAACACGCCTTGTTGAAAATGAACCAAATTGTTGATTGTTTGTAGCACGCATCTCCAATAGGTTACTGGCTTCTTCTCTGCTTTTCTCCATCAACGAACCTCCAGCTGTAGAATCAAGGAATTGGCGTTCCATAGGGCGTAGCCCCTCATAAAAATATTGAAGCAGAAGTCCCTCACGTATCCCATGGTTAGGACACGAAGCAACCAATGTCTTGTACCTGTCATAATACACATCAAAAGCTTCATCCATGTCTTGCTTAATTGAAGTAATCTCCTTTCTGATCTGTGTCACTCTAGATGATGGAAAATACTTAAGGAGAAACTCTTTCATCATTGTTGCCCATGACGTGATTCGTCCAGCTGACACTACAAAGAAACATGTCCTAGCTCTGTCCTCAAGTGAAAATGGAAAAGCCTTCATCTTGACTAGTTGCAAATCGGCACCCTTAGGACACATAGTTGTAGAATTGCTGTAAATCCGTATATAATTAGGATTCTTATGTAATTAGGATATCCTGTATTTATGGGTAGATTGTTTCCTATTAGAGTTAGATTACTCCTTTGTACTTGTATGTATGCCCCTATTGTGGGATGAATAGCATCATTGAATTAACCCTGAATTGAAGTATTCTTTTCTACTTGGTATCGGAGCAGGTTCAATCCTTTGAACTTGCTTTGCATCCTTTGAATCCTGAATCTCGAAGAACACCCAAACTACCACCACAAACCGCTGCGTACCACCACTACCACCATTGAAATCGAACCATCTTGAAACCCTAAAAACCCAATCTTGAAAAAAATCCGAATTCCTCAATGGCAGGACCTGTAATTGAAGGCGAACAATTAGATCCCCAGAAGGCAAGTATGACAGAGCATCTAGACAATGCCTCTGCTAATGTAGCGCAGTCAGGTATGAAGGGTAAGGTTACTTTGAATAATACATGGATAATTGATACAGGTGCATCTGACTATTTGACCAATGACCCTAACCTTGTGACAAAGCTTAAACATTCCTCCCAAAATGTTGTCTCTACTGCTGATGGTACTCCAACTCCGGTTACCGGAGAAGGTTCTGTTGTCTTGTCTAATAACTTAACCCTGGAGTCTGTCTTAGTTGTTCCATCACTAGCTTATAATCTCCTCTCTGTTGGTCAAATTATTCTAGCTCTTGCATGTATTGTGACCTTTTATCCGTTTTTCTGTGTGTTTCAGGACATTCTGACTCGGCGGATTCTTGGTTATGGTGTTAGAAGGGGGAATTTATACAATTTGGATCTGACAGAAAATGGAGAGAAACAGAAGCATCTTTTGGGGCAAACTAATCAGATCACTGGGGTAGAGAATGCAAAGGAAGCTGTATGGTTATGGCATCGGCGTTTAGGTTATTTATTTTTTAGTTATCTTAAGAAGCTGCAATCTCATTTGTTTTCGGTGGTCAGTGATTCAGATTTCCATTATGACATTTGTGAACTAGCCAAGAGCCACCGTATTTCATATTCACCAAGTCTGAATAAAAGTCCTATTCCTTTTATGAAGATTCACTCTGACGTTTGAGGTCCTGCGAAAATTCCTTCTCTTTCTGGTGCCCGATATTTTGTAACTTTTATTGATGATTGCACTAGCATGACTTGGGTATCATTACTGAAGAATAAGAGTGATGTCTTTGAAAGGTTTACTGAATTTCACAAAATGGTAGCGACTCAGTATCAACAATCCATCAGAGTTTTCCAGTCTGACAATGGTGGAGAGTTTGTGAATGGACCTATGAATGAGTTTTGCCGGTCATATGGAATTCGTCATCAAACCTCAAACTCTTATACTCCCCAACAAAATGGTTTAGCAGAACGGAAGAATAGACAGTTGATGGAAGTTGTTCGTGCTTTCTTGTTTGGCATGAATGTACCTCGGTCATATTGGGGAGAAGCTGTGAAATCTGCAGCATATCTCATTAACCGTACCCCTTCACGAGTAATCGAGTTTCAGAATCCTCACCAGAAGCTTCATCAACTTCTGTTAATCCCATCTATGCCTAATTTGGAGCCCCGAGTGTTTGGGTGCACAGCTTATGTCCATATACCGAGGCCACAACGGAGCAAGCTTGATCCCCGTGCAAGGAAGTGTATTTTTGTGGGTTATGCAGAGTTTCAGAAGGGCTACAGATGTTATGATCCACTCACCAACACAGTACATACATCTCTTGATGTCTCATTCCATGAATCCGAGCCTTACTATTCAGGGGAAGTTCTTAAGTCTTCCCTTCAGGGGGAGAGAGGATGTGAAGGGAATCCTCAGTGTATCTTTGAGTTTGACGAATTTGAAGAGTTGGAAAACTTGGAGGCCCGTTTTGAAGGAGGAAACTTTGATAAAAATACGAATTGTGAGCAAGCAGCAAATATTTCGAATCAACAAGCAATTGCCGAACAGGGCGCTGTGAGTGCCGAATCAGAAAAAGCAATTGCCGAACAGGACAGTGTGAGTGCCGAATCAGAAAATGTGATTGCTGAATCAGAAAAAGCATGTTCTGAATCAGAAGCTAGCACACAAGACATTCCCCCTTCTACATCAACAATTAAAGAATTCGCTCAGAATGATCCACCTCAGGTAACCCCAAAGTTAAACGAGTCTTCTGGGTTAGAAAGTGTAGAACCTAGGAAATCACAAAGGGTTACCAAGGGTGTTTCTAAAAAACAATATGAACCAGACATTAAAGCAAAAGCCAAATATCCTGTAGCCAATTTTATGTCTAACCATAGGCTATCTGAGTCACATGCACTTGTTGTTGATCAATTGTCTACTGTATCTATTCCTAGTAACGTGCAGGATGCATTGACGGATCCAAAATGGACAAAGGCGATGAATGAAGAATTGGAAGCCCTTCAAAGGAATGCAACGTGGGAGTTAGTACCCATGCCTGTCAGAAAGAAGACTGTAGGGTGTCGTTGGATGTTTACTGTGAAGCTTAAGGCAGATGGAACTATTGACAGATACAAGGCAAGGTTGGTTGCCAAGGGATATACACAACGCTATGGAATTGATTATGAGGAGACTTTTGCACCTGTGGCAAAGATCAATACTGTCCGAATTCTAATTTCACTTGCAGCAAACAAAGATTGGCCCTTGCATCAGTTTGATGTGAATAATGCTTTTCTCAATGGGAATTTGGAAGAAGAAGTGTACATGGATGTGCCCCCAGGTGTTAAGAATAACCCAAGTGACGTTGGCAAGGTGTGTAAACTGAAGAAGTCTTTGTTGGCTTGAAGCAGTCTCCAAGAGCTTGGTTCGGAAGATTTTCAAAATCCATGAGAGCCTTTGGATATAAACAGAGCAATTCTGACCATACTTTGTTTATCAAACGCAAGAATGGTAAGATTACAGCTCTAATTGTATATGTTGATGACATGATTATTACAGGAGATGACCTGAAAGAGATGAATGAATTGCAAGAGTATCTGTCAAAGGAGTTTGAGATGAAGGATCTTGGACAACTGAAGTATTTTCTGGGTATTGAAGTTGCAAGGTCTAAGAAGGGGATTTCGCTTTCACAGATGAAGTACGTCCTTGATTTACTGGCTGAAACTGGGATGCTGGACTGCAAACCAATTGAGACACCTATTGAGATGAATCACAGACTTGGTATTTATCCTTATGAAGTTCCGATTGATAAAGGAAGGTATCAACGTCTAGTAGGAAAGTTAATTTATCTTTCTCATACTAGACCTGATATTGCTTATGCTGTGAGTGTGGTTAGTCAGTTTATGCATTGTCCTAGTGAAGAACATATAGATTCAGTTTTTCGTATTTTAAGATAGATAGAAGATGGCGCCAGGTAGAGGGTTACTGTTTGAAAAAAAGGGTGAATTGGAAGTTGTTGGGTACACAGATGCAGATTGTGCTGGTGATAACACTGACAGACATTCTACATCTAGGTACTTCACTTTTGTTGGAGGAAACCCTGTCACTTGGCGTAGTAAAAAGCAAAAAGTCGTTGCCAGGTCGAGTGCAGAAGCTGAATTTCGAGGTATAGCACATGGAGTTTGTGAAATGTTATGGATCCGTAATATCCTGAAGGAACTGGGTTACAAGCTTAAGAGGCCTATGGACTTGCATTGTGATAATACAGCTGCCATTGCAATTGCACATAATCCAGTTCAGCATGATCGCACAAAACATGTGGAGATTGATCGTCATTTCATTAAAGAGAATCTTGACAGAAAGGTTATTCGATTTCCATTTGTAACCTCAGAGGAGCAATTAGCTGATGTTCTTACTAAATGAGCATCTAGAAGGGTGTTCGACAGCTCGATTGACAAGTTGGGTATGATAGACATCTATGCACCAACTTAAGGGGGAGTGTAGAATTGTTGTAAATCCGTATATAATTAGGATTCTTATGTAATTAGGATATCCTGTATTTATGGGTAGATTGTTTCCTATTAGAGTTAGATTACTCATTTGTACTTGTATATATGCCCCTATTGTGGGATGAATACCATCATTGAATTAACCCTAAATTGAAGTATTCTTTTCTACTATAGTGTCACAACAAAATTCAAACTGTTGCAGATGATGGTTCGGATCTTCTCCACCAAGTCTATGAAACTTTGGCAATTGGTGGAAGAAACCACCTCTCATTTCAAAGTCAGCCGATTTTCCTGCTGGTGCAGTTGGATAAGTAATGTTATACGGCCTACCCATGTTCCATTGACTTGACCATTTTCTTCCCTCAATGACGTCATTCTGACAGTTTCAAAAATAGGATTCTCTTGAATTACTGGTGACGTATCACAAGATGATGATCGAAACATTGGGGAATGTGGTGGTGATGAATTTGGTGATGTTTGATGTGATGTCGATGGATTGTCAATGTCGTATTCTTCTCTGTCACGCCTAAGTCTGTTGTTGATGTCTCTTATCCACGTGTCAGAATTGTTCATTCATATGTTCCTGCACAACCAATCAGCACAAATGACCAAAGATCAAGTTAGCATCATCATAAACTAAGTAAAAACGAAAATCACAAACGAAACTAGGCTAGGCAATATTAGAATGCACATAGCACAAACAATCAACACAAAACACAAAACATGCAATATGCAACATGATATGCAAAATGATCGATCACAAATATAAATGCAACATGAATGACACACATAACACATAAATAAAAACCTGCAAAACAAAAGAAAATGTTAGGAATTGACTATGTTAACTCGGCATGGCATGACAACAAGGAACAACAAGGCACACGACATCCATATACATATAACACTTTTAAGCACAAGATGTCGACAACCTATAATGTTTCTAGTTGATTTTATTAACCCCTAATTTTCAAGGTACGTGGAGCAGGGAAGACCACTGTGCAATGGACTGATACAGCCCAAGGTAGTGTTATGCTTCGTCTGATATACCTCAAAAATTAAAGCCAATTCGTGTGAAGCTTATGGCGTCATATATGTTCAAGTAAATTCTAGCATTTAAAGTGTGGTGATGCTTCAGCCCAAGCATTTGGCTAGTTCGAGCGGGTTCCGTGGTTTCAGAAGGCAGTGTTGTTAAGATCCACGGAGGGCGAACCTCTTACAGGAACCATGCAGGACTCGTTTAGCGATCACGGAGAGCGAACTCTCTATCGACCCCTTCACTGAGAAGAGATAACAGTCTATGACCTTGAGATCCAGTTAAACAAACCTGAGAACCATATCTATGAATAATAACTTGCCCCTTACTCAGCTGAGGACAGACTCGGGTCACTAGACCAGTCTACAAGTGTTAATCAAAGCCGCCCTCAACCTCATGAGATCCGAAGATAACATGAAGGGTTTAGGCTAAGATTAACAAAAGTGGCTTCTCCCTACATGTTACACTTTAAAAACCACAATAAACTCAATTGATAAACAAAACAATAAACCTCCTAAATATTTACCAAGTGATTACAACATGTATATATCAACAAGTATATGGCACGAAAATAATCAAAGTATACATTATATAATCGGAAATTATTCAAAAGTATAAGAAAGTGTTAGTTCACATTTATATATAAATTAAAATTCTCTTTAGCATCCCCGGCAACGGCGCCAAAAATTAACGAAGTCCGTTGGACAACCTGCAATTTAAAACCCTATCATTATAGTAACTGTAAGTAGGGATCGTTCTAGCCGGAGACACTAAGGAAGGATTATATCTGCATTAAAACAAGTCAGTAATATTCACAAGTATAAATACACATATACATAGCATATACAATTATCTGTCACATAATATACAAGTATACACAAATGCATAAGTATAAACATACATACAAATTCAGCAAAAATACAATATTCACAAAATATTAACTAAAATCATTCACAAAATATATACATATGTACCGAATTATTATGAGGGTTTTAGTGTTTTCTAACATCCTAAGTTCTAAATCTAATATTTACAAGGTTGGTCAATCAATAATTAAGCACATAATCATAACAAGCACCGAATAGATAAACATGCAAAACCTAAGCAAGATTAAGATGCAACATTTATGTTATCATAGACTCTAATTAATTCTAACTATTAGACTTCTCATGTAAACTTAAGACCTACAATCGCATGATCTTAAGCCTATATATGCGTCATCTTACTTAGTGCCTACAATCGCATGACACTAAAACAAAATACACTGATCGAACAAGAGTCATTGGAGACATGATCTTAGGTATAGCTTCACTCATCCTAATAGCATGTAAATTACTTACCCTAACAACCCTTGCCAGTGCCTAACAATCAAGACCTACAATCGCATGACCTTAACCTTGGAATACTACGGCATGTTAAACTCCCCCCTTAAGAACATCTGGTACCTAGACGACCCTCAAAATCGATTACATGATCAGGTAAACAATAAATCAATTAGACATCTATTACACACATAAATATAAATAACTTAAACTATTCAAAGTTCTAACATGCATACTATTCGTTACACAATCAACAAGTTCATGAAATAATCACAAAGAAGAAACATAAACATGTAAATTGTATAAAACCATAAAAATCCAGAAATAATATATATAAATAAAGTACTGTTCATAGAGTAAAAATACAAGCAAATTGAATTTTTCCATACCTAAAACCTACCTAAAGGTTCGGCCTAGGGTATGGAAGGGATCGGCGGTGATAGCGGCGGTATGGATTGGTAGACTAACCTCCTATTGCCAGCAGACTGACTCCGGCCATTGTTTCCATCATAACTTCTTCCTCAAATCTTGGATTGCTGCGATTTCAAAAGATTTAGAAACTAGACATCTACAGCTTTCCAACCATATATGGTACATTTCCTGGTTCCTCCTGGATCGTCCTAGGAAAATTTGTGAAGTTGAGTTATAGTTTCTGGAAATCCTCTGTTTTTGTTCCGATTTCATGTTTTTGGCCTCTTATCTTTCCATGCTTCTTTTGCAGCAATCCATATGTCCGATCTTCATGATTCTTGTTTCGTTAAGTTCATATACATGTCATCTAAACATTAAAGAAAAGTAATGACAATGTATAAATTCACAAAATCATAAGAAATATCACGATAACTTCATAAGTCAGCTTTTAACAATTTAGTGCACATTTTCTCTACTTTACGCACATTTTAGCCATTGCTCTACAGAAAAAAAAAACCTTATTATAAATACATACAAATTCTATATTAATAATGGATAAACAAAGCATAAATAGGGATAAAAACATATTAAGAACATAGCATAAAATGCTCCTATCGTAATATATATATATATATATACTTTGATTAGAATAATTATTTTGTTCAATAATTTTTTTATGATCTAGATCATATTGTTCATCAGGGATTTTAAATGGTGAGGTCATGGACATGTGATGTAATTTGTTTAAAATTTCTTGTTCTGATAGATTATCTATATTCCATTCATATGTTTTATCAGAGGAGACTGAGAATTGATTACTCGTGATGTTAGTGGGCTGAATATCTAAGGGTAAAGGACGTTCAGACCATTGTTTAAATGGTTTTTTCATTTGATGTTTAATTCTGGATAACTGAAGGTTTTGAAACGTTTGGTTTATTTTGGAGATTGTACTAGAATCACTATCAGAAGAATTTGATGTTTCATCATTAGTGTGGATGACAGAAATTTTGTTACTGGGTTCAGGCTTTAATTCTTTTAACATTTGTTCAATTCTTTGTGTAGTAGAGATATGTTTAATTGTGGGTTTATTAAGGTTACTAAAGTGAACTAAAGGAGGTTCAGATTATTGTTGAGGAAGTATGCTTACTTTTGAACAGATTGTATCGATTTTAGTTTTCTAAGGTATTCTGTTTAAGGTCTGGATTATCAATTTTCCCAATTAGATCTATTAATAATTCTTCTTGTTCTTGTTGTTTAGAAAGTACATTAATTGATTTACAACAGGTATCTTTACAGCCAAATGAAACATCAGGCGACGAAGAATCATCTGATTTGGAAGAGGAAGAACTTGTTGGGATAGAATGATCTTGATCTGATTCGATTTCGAAGTCTGTGTTTCTGAGTTCTAAAAGTTAGATAAGTTTGTCTTGTTCATCTTGACTGATTTTTAATTGTTTGATAGTATTTTTGATTGGACAGTTATTGGCAAAATGACCGGGTTTGTTACATTTGTAACATTTTGATTTATTTTTATCGTTGAATTTTTTCTTTTGTGATGGATGTTTTGGACGGGATTGGTGAAACTTAATTTTAGAATAAAATTTATTAGACTCAAAATTAGTTTTATTTGTAGAGTAGAATTTATTACGAGTGAAGTTTTTTTATAGGATGATGTCCCCTTTTCCTTCTAGAAGGGGGAAGTGAAGGTAAACCATATTGTTCACAAAAATTACCTAATTCATATTTAGATGTTTTCTTATCAGTTTTGATTTGATCATTTGTTTTCATGTCTATACACATATTTAAACCTTCTTTTTGGATGACTGTGATTATATTTCCGTAGGTAAGTAAATCGTAATTAATATGTCCTGATTCGTTACTAAGAACTTGTCGTATTTTATGGGCAAATAATTTAGGCAATCCGTTTATGAATTTTTCTTTCCAAAATAGTAGGTTGCTATCATCTCTAAGCATTACTCGAGAAATAAAGACATCTTTGTACCATTTGAAATCACTCAATGTTGGACATCTGAGGTTACTTAATTGGTCATGAATTCGTGAAGTAATATGACTGGGTGTACCAATATAATGTTAGATAATAGTATAAAATAAAGTATTTACTGCATCAGAAATACCCATTTCAATGCTTTCATCGAAGATAGGGTTGTCATCTTCATCATGTCTGACTGCATGTTTAATGGCTGATCGTGATTATTTACCAGGAATTAAGCATTCCTGTGAAGCCAGTGGCCAGAATGTCAACAATTTCAGGTTGGCTGAAATTATGATTTGTGACATAACTATTGGCGGTCATGGACATGTGATGTAATTTGTTTAAAATTTCTTGTTCTGATAGATTATCTATATTTCATTCATATGTTTTATCATAGGAGCCTGAGAATTGATTACTCGTGATGTTAGTGCGCTGAATATCTAAGGGTAAAGGACGTTTAGTCCATTGTTAAAATGGTTTTTTCATTGGATGTTTAATTCTGGATAACTGAAGGTTTTGAAATGTTTGGTTTATTTTGGAGATTGTACTAGAATCACTATCAGAAGAATTTGATGTTTCATCATTAGTGTGGATGACGAAAATTTTGTTATTGGGTTCAGGCTTTAATTCTTTTAACATTTGTTCAATTCTTTGTGTAGTAGAGATAGGTTTAATTGTGAGTTTATTAAGGTTACTAAAGTGAACTAAAGGAGGTTCGGATTGTTGTTGAGGAAGTATGCTTACTTTTGAACAGATTGCATCGATTTTAGTTTCTATTTTATCAAGTTGGTGACCAATCGTGACTAAACTTTGATTAGAATAATTATTTTGTTCTATAATTTTTTTATGATCTGGATCATATTGTTCATCAGAGATTTTAAATGGTGAGGCCATGACATGTGTATGGAGGTGATCAATGGCTATATAGTTTCAACTGGTGGATGAGTGGATGTAATTATTGAATTGGTGGTTTTCCATTTAGATTTTATTAATGTTTGTACTTTTTTGTTTAATAAGTCGATATAATTTAGAAATAATATTTCAGTTTGATTTTGAAGCATATAGATTTTTCAATTTTGAAATAATTGTTTTCTGTGTTCAATTAAAAGATATTGTTGTTGATAAAGATTACGACGGGGAATGTTTTTGTCGGATTCTAAATCTTGGTCTAATCTGGTGTAATTAATTTGGAACTGGTGTGTGTATATATATAAATATGTTTGAAAGAAAATAAAAGAAAAAATAAAATAAAGAAAAATGTTTCGGATCAAGACACAAACAAAAAGAAAGGCACGATTGTGAAAAATATTTGTGAATTTAGAGTTTTGTGATTATTTGAAGGTCTAAAAATGTATACGTGACCTTTGTTCTTATTCATGATATTTGCAGGAGTTAAGAATGACGTATGGGTCCAACAAGATGAAATTCAGCCCTTGGAGTGAAGACATAAAGAGGATTGAGATTTGCTAAGTCTTGGTGATATCTTAAAGCACCACTTATCTTAAAAATCCTACCCTATGCAGCCGAGCCCCATTACAACCATTATTGAGATTGATTCATGATTCTTAAGATGGCTAACTTTGATTTGTGAAGATTTTCTCATAATTTGAGCATATGGTTTTGGTCCATTCTTGCATTTAGTTGTTAAATGAGGTTTCCATAAAATTTTATTCATAAAGTGTTTTTATTTGATGAAATATGCAAGCTATTTGTTGTCTTACAGTTTGTTCTCTTGCATATACTTATGAGTGAATACCATGATCGAGTGAAAAGAAGAGAGTATGTCATTGAGAGAGTATGTCCTTGCAAGGAGGATCACTTCTTACTTTTTCATGTCATGATACATGTTTTATGAAACTTGAAATTTACGTGTTTAAACTTCAAACTTGAAAGCTATGCTTGACAAAGATTCTGAGACAATCGTTTAAGGGCATTAGTAGTATTTGTAGTAGAGTCTTATATTTAGTTTGCTAAGGGACTAGCAAACGATAACTGTGGGGTAGTTGATAGGAGCATAAAATGCGACATTCTTAATATGTTATTACCTCCATTTGTACCTTGTTATTGTCGTAGATTAGAGTCATATTATTGAATCGATAGTTTTTGGTAGAGTTGTGTGTAAAACATGTTAAACATAGAGGAGTAATGTAGAAAATTGTCAAAAACCGATTTATGGATTCTTAGAGATGTTTTGTTGATTCTATGAAGCTTTTACATTGTCTTAAATTAATTTAACTTCTCTCATACTTAGGTGACATGTAGAAGACTTCATGTAAGAAAGAATCAAGAGAATCGGAGCTATGAAAGACAATAACATAAAAGGGGCCGAGAGCAGCAAAAGTGGGAATTTCTCCAGGACGACTCACAAGGAATTAGAAGATGTACCATATATGCACGGAAAACTGTGTGAGTCTAGTTTCTAAATCTTTTGGAATCGCAACAATCCAAGTTCGGAGGAAGGAGTTATGATGGAAATAATGGCCGGAGGTCAGTCTGCCGAAACAGGGCAGCTTATTGCTATCGAGAGAAAGTGTTCCTGATGGACCTAGGGATGCAAAGCGTCTCATCCATTTGAAACTATTTGTAGTTGAAGGTCCGGACAAAATACGTAATATAGACGGTCAAATTACCGTTTATTTGCGTTTAGGGGTTTGATTCACGGGATTGACAGTCCGGATCGATTCCTTAACTTTGTCGGATGAAGCTGAAAAGTTACCGACACACATGTTTCAACATAATGATGATATCTGACGGTCGGATTTTCGTTTCACAAGATTGATCGTCACAATCACAACATGCCTACTAATGTTGTATAATTAATTTACCAAGTGTTAAGTAAATGTTCCGTTTCAAAAACAAACAATACGTAGAAGTTTCAAAAGAAAAAAAGTCGTAAAATACGATATGACCGGAACGATGAAATATGTCTACGATTGAAAAATCACGTAATTCCGATAAGTTTCGATACCAATAGTTGCGGTCCATGCATTTTTTTCATTCTTTCTCTCTAGAGGTAGCCCTATCTCTAATGGTTATTTTTCTTGTAATTTTTATACCACTAGTTCCGGCTCATCGATTTGAAACTATTTGTAGTTGAAGGTCTGGGCAGAATACGTAATTTAGACGATCAAATTACCATTTCTTTACGTTTAAGGGTTTGACTCACGGGATTGACCGTCCGGATTGAGTCCTTAACTTTGTCGGGTCAAGCTGAAAATTTACCCACACACATGTTTCAACATAATAATGATATCTGACGGTCGGATTTTCGTTTCACAAGATTGATCGTCACAATCACAACATGCCTACTAATGTTGTATAATTAATTTACCAAGTGTTAAGTAAATGTTCCGTTTCAAAAACAAACAATACGTAGAAGTTTCAAAAGAAAAAAAGTCGTAAAATACGATATGACCGGAACGATGAAATATGTCTACGATTGAAAAATCACGTAATTCCGATAAGTTTCGATACCAATAGTTGCGGTCCATGCATTTTTTTCATTCTTTCTCTCTAGAGGTAGCCCTATCTCTAATGGTTATTTTTCTTGTAATTTTTATACCACTAGTTCCGGCTCATCGATTTGAAACTATTTGTAGTTGAAGGTCTGGGCAGAATACGTAATTTAGACGATCAAATTACCATTTCTTTACGTTTAAGGGTTTGACTCACGGGATTGACCGTCCGGATTGAGTCCTTAACTTTGTCGGGTCAAGCTGAAAATTTACCCACACACATGTTTCAACATAATAATGATATCTGACGGTCGGATTTTCGTTTCACAAGATTAAACATATAAATTGGACATAAATTTAATAAATTAGTATAAAAAAATACTATAGCCAACGAAATTTTAATAAATTCGTCGGCTATAGTATTGTAACTAGCCGACAATTTTTTTTAATTTGTTGGCTAAAAAGGAACTATAGCCGACGAAACATATACTTTTAGCCAACGAATTTTTTATCTCGTCGGCTATAATTCTTTCTATATATGTAAACATAGCGACAAACCCTAACATTTTCTTTTGTCCTCTCGATAAACCTTTCAGCCTCCACTCCATCTTCTCCCTCTCCTCTCAGCCTCCACTCGTTTTTTTATCTCCTCTCGGCCTCCACTCCGCTCCTCCGCCTCCCACAGCCACTGCCCTCTCCCAAGCAATTAAGGTATGCGATTCGATGTATATATTGAATTATATAATTATTTTTAATTATTGATGTATATATTGAATTGAAATTTTGGTATATTTAATAAATTTGGTATATTAAAATATTAATTGGTATGTTTAATATATTTGTGATAATGTTGGTAATTTTTTATAATTTGGTACATTTTTGTATTAAAATAGTAATTGTTATTAATTGTACAAATTAAAAATTATAATTATTTAATAAACAAGATGAAATGCTTGTTTAGTAAATCTAAGAGTTCAAAGGGCCAAAGGTCTGAATCGTCTGAGGGAACGTCTAGCAACCCTCGGGCGTCGTTTCAGGGCCCAATGACAGCCCGACGTGCGTATCTTCTGGAGCCGACGCAGAGACAGCCAAGGGCCACACATTCCTCGAGGCTGCTGGACGCCCCTCGCTCGAGGTAGCCGAGCATCCCTCACTCATCGAGGCAGCTGTGGCCTCCGACTCAGGCGGATGTGTCTGCACCATGTATGTCTAAGATACACAGGGCACCGACTCCGAGCCTTACTGTTTCGGAGGGTGGGTCTTCTGGGGTACAGATGTCGTCGCCAATTCTCTACCTTCCGCGGTTGATACGGCAGTCGATGACTCAGGGGTGTCGATTTATCCACTATCCCCGCAGGTGACTCCATCAGCGGCGTACCTGTTCGTGCCTTTTGGTACGGATTTAATTTCTGCGAGGGTATCATCATCGGCTACAGAGTCAGAATTCGTCTCGTCCGCCCCAACGCCCTCAGGTAATGATATATAAATAATTTGTTTTCTTATAATGTCATAATAAGAATAATCTATTAATAATTAATTTATGATAGGCACCGTCAGAGCCAAGCCGACAAGGAAGAAGAGAGGTCCCGTCACAGGGAAGACTCTCGAGAAGACAGTGAGTACCTCGGGAAGGATCGTCATCGATACTGGCGGGAAGACGAGGTTGTACTCCGGGAAAGTGGGAGCGCTCATTAGGGATAGAGTCCCTATGTTGTGGTCAGACTGGGGCGAGGTCCCATAGGAGGTTAAGGACATGGTCCACAACGCAATGTCGGTAAGTATAAAAAATACACAATTAACATTATTTATTACATTGTGGATTTATGAAAAACTAAACTAATAAACGTTTTAATGCAGGTGTGGTTTGACGTTCCCCATCATCTGAATAACATATGGGCGGACGTTGTGCATGGGGGAAGGTAAGTTGGAAAGTTAATGAAAAAACAAAATTATGTGTAATTAATAATATTTATAATTTTTTGTCGTATCTGTAGGTACAAGGAGTGGAAGAACAAGTTACAGACTCACTGGACTACGCATGGGAACGAACGTTCTGGTACCCCCTTGAGTTCCACTTCAGGGAATACGAGTGGCGTTGGCTTCTGATATCTGAATTCAAAAACCCTCATAAATAGGTAATTAAAAATAATAATTTCTTATATTGTTATTAATTAGTACGTTTTAAAATATTTTACTAATTTTTTTTCCTTTGTAGGCCGTTTCCCGGTGCGAACGCTCAGAACCGGCAACGCAACACAAGGAACCATCATGCCGGTTCTAGACCGTTCGCATCGTTGATGGATGAGGCGGTCAGGAAACATCCAGAAGTCAACCGGTACGTCTATACGTACGAGAAGGCATATCCTGACGCCCAAGAGGATATTGTAAGTCGTTCTACGTTTTCAAATTTTTTAAATTATATTTATATATATATATATATTTCAAAATGTTAATTAATTATTTTTTCCTATCCAATTAGACGAGGGTGAGGCAGGCTAGTGACGAGGTGATGACTGCTATAGTGAGGGAGACATGGCCAGACACGCAAGAGGAAGACATGTCCGAAGCCATGTCTTGGATCGACACTTCGGATTTCAGAGTTGGGGAGAGGATCATGGGCACAACATTCCCACCGCTAGGAAATAACTTCTACTGCCGGGGTCTAGGAAAGAAGGGAGATGGGGTAATGAAGACCACTCCCGGATTTCAAAAAAAAACAGCCTCGACCAGCAGCAGAACGACTCAGCTAGAGGCGGAAGTTCAGATGTTACGGGAACAGCAAGCCGCCCAGATAGCCTATACTGCCGCTTTACAGAAGTATAATGCGGCAGTATATGCCACCAACCAGGCACAACAGCATCAGATGTTCCAGTACTTGCAAGATTTTTCAGCTGCCCAGATTCAGGGACTTCCGTCTCCGCCCATGCCTACGCCTATTCCCCTACCTCAACCGCCGCAACCTCCTCCTGGCGCGGATATAGATTTAGATGATATAGATTTTATTTAGTTTTATGGATTTATGAACAATTTATAAATTAATAATTTAATGTAAAACATTTAGACTACTTTTGATAGTGTATGTTGTTGGTTATATGAAATCGTTTGTGTAATTTGCAGCTTGCTTGGATGGTAATTTAGAAATTTTGTAGTTTTTTTAGTATAAAAAGTACTATAGCCGATGAAATTTACCATAATTCGTCGGCTATACTATTTTTTTTATTTTTGTTCAACGTTTAGCCGACGAAATATGGCTAAATTTGTCGGCTATAGTTGTATTTTAGCCGACGAAATGTATTATATTTCGTCGGCTATAGTATTTTAATTTTAATTTTTTTAAATATTTAGCCGACGATTTATAGTACATTTCGTCGGCTATAGTTTTTTAAATTGGCCGACGAAATATTTATAGTTCGTCGGCCAAAGTCTTAGGTTGAGGCCGACTACAATTTATTTCGTCAGCTTTAGTCTTACTTTTGCCGACGAAAAATTGAAAAATATGTCGTCGGCTAAGTGTGAAACTATAGCCGACGACCACTTTTATTTCGTCGGCTAAAGTCATAGCCGACGAATCTTTGCTGACGACATCTTAGTCGACGAATTTGGCTTACAGGCCGATGAAAATTTTTCGTCGGCCAAACTACTGATTCCGGTAGTGATCGTTTGCATGAGTGGTGGTTGAATTTTGGTAAAAGAGATTAGGGTATATCTTCGAGGGAAACTCACTCATAAGGAATGAAATATATTGAGCTGGTTGGTGTAATATTCAAATTGGTTGCAGAAGAACCATGAGATGCATGTAGGATTTTGAGCTTAACTTTTGTCCTTTAGGCAGGACATGAACACACATGAGTTAGTGTGCGAGCTTGTTAGCTCTTATTGTTGTGAAATGCCTTACTGGAGACTCTCTTTTGAGAAAGTGGAGTAAGATGAGGAAATTCACTGTGACCAAGTATGTGGAGATGACATCAGGTTGGCATGAAGTAGCTTAGCGGATTCATCAGCTCGAGTGAGCAGTTTTGAGATCGCATTGTGGTATGCAAGTTCGTTCGAGCTCCGTGGCTGAAAGTTGGGGTATTAGGAACGTGGGATGAGGATTTTTGATTTATGAACGCAGGAGATAATACGTTCATGGTTTCAAGGCCTAGGGTAGAAAGTTCATGTCTCTTTAGTCTTGAAAGGTGCAAGAGACGTATGAGTTACCTCCACAGGGATGGACAATAGCATTTCCATCCTTCCACGAGGAAGACATTGGTGTCAAATGCCAAGTGTGGCAGTTGTAAAAGTAGAGCATGTGTGTCGACTACAAGTTAGTCTATGTTATGTCTTGGAAAGCTATAGATTGTCTAAATTGCCATTTTGGGAATTAACTTGTGAAGAGCTAAGAGACAAACCTTGGGGAGTCGATTTACGACGAAGGAGATGAGACGAGGGTATCGTGCTCTAGTGTTTTAAGCGAGTGTAGCTATGTATTCCGTATTGCAACTAAGAGAAGACTCTGGTTTCTAAAGGAATTGATACATAGAGCTTGTGACTCTTGTTTGCTTGAAGCTCTGTTCGGTGGAACTTGACGACATTCCTTGATGGTTAGTTTTACGTTTCGCAGTGGAAATTTCGAGGACGAAATTTTTATAAGGGGGTAGATTGTAACACCGCGTCCTGAAATTTACCTTTTTACCGGGATTAGGCGGGTTACAGAGGGTTGTAACTGCGCTGTTAATTTCCCCAAACTACTTTTCAAGTTTAATATCAAGATATTCACGATTCTAGGGGTAAATAGAATTAATGTCCCGAGGGGTGGATTACGATACTACGAGTCCTCCGGTATGTTCAGAATATTTTTCGGAGCTACAAGCTGTTTATTATGAATTTATCCAATTTACGGAAGTAATAAAAGCTAATTACTTTACCGTAAAAGATGACTTTGCGATAAGTCAAGAATTTGGGGAAAGTTTCTTCGGGAAAGTTGTAGATGATGTTAATACGAACCCCCCCTACGCTTTAATCGGAGTTTGTATGCGAAAGTTATACCGGATAAAGTGTTGTTACCGTGCGGTAAAAGTAGATAGCAAAATATCTATTTACTGTTCATGGTAACTTTTCACCATTTAATCTGGGCCGTCAGATCAATCAGAGATTGATCTGGGCCGTTGATTAATGGTATTTAAAAAGGGGGGTTGACCGAATCACTTCTCTCTCTCTCTCTCCTCCCTCAAACTCACTTCTCTCACTCTCCTCCCTCAAGCGACTGGGAGCTCCGCTCCTCGAATCTACTGGCGCACGTGCAGCCTCACCGCCGCCACCGTCACAGTCTCCAAGCTCTGGCGGTCAGTGCCTGACCACCGGTGGAGCCAGCGCCACCGTGGTTGCAGTCCAGCAGAGGAGAGAGGAAGGTGGGCGACTGCCCTCTCTGCCTCGAGGCGAAACAGGACAAGAGGAAGAGCTTGGGACGTCCAAGAAGCTTCCTGGAGCTGCCAGAAGAAGGGAGGAGGAAGGAGGACGCCAGCGGAGCTCCGCCGGAGGACAACCACCGCCACTGCCATTGGAGCTCGATTGGGTAATCCCTCAATCCATTTTTCTCTTCTGTTTTGGCAGTTCTAGGGTGTTGGGAGTGTGTAGGTGCTAGGCCTGCAGGTGGAGGAGTGAAATCCGGCCGAGAAAGCTTGATTTCGGCCAGAAAAGTCGATCAGAGAAGAAAGGGTGAAAACCCTGGTTTTTACAGTCTCCGATTTACTCTTTTACTGTGTTACCATAGGTGTAAAATATCAGAACAGCCTTTGGCAGTTTGGAGTAATTACAGAGGTGCCACTAGGGTTAAAATTCCTAGAATACCCCTGGTAGTTTGAGATAATTACCGGACTGCCACTAGGGTTGAAATTCCATAAATATCCGTGACAGATTTGTATATTTACGGGACTTCCACTGAGGTTAAAAAGACTATACTACCCCTGGATGTTTTGTATATTTACAGAGGCTGCCACTAAGGCTTAAATTCCTAAAATGCCCCTGATACTCAGATTAATTACAAACTACCATTAAGGCTAAAATGACCATGCTGCCCCTGGCAGTTTTGGCTAATTACAAGAGTGCCATTTGAGATTAGATTTACCTTTATATCCCTAGAGGATTTATTATTTACTTGGATGTCACTATATTATATGTTTATGTGTGAATGTTGTTTATATTTATGCGATTGCCGTTATATCCTATTGTATCTATGTATGGTGGAATGTTAGGGATAATCTCAACATATAGATGGTCAGTGGATACCTCATTTGAGAGGTTAAACTCAGGATATGGATTAGATGTATGTTGTCCTTATTAGTTTAACGATCGTTAAATAGAAAAACGGGATTCGCCCGGTTAGGGCGTTAATTAAAATAAGAGCTACGTGTGGCTTGATCTCTGAGGACATGGTACGTAGGCAGCCTGACCGGGATTCGGGTGCAGTCACAAATAATATTAGAAACCTAGGTCCTCTAAGGAAATTGGTTTGAGATCCAGATGCAGAAATCAAGATAACCTCCGGTGATGAGGTATATTCCGGTTTCGTTTGGACCGTTTGAAAATTGGTTTGGGAATAAGGGTTATCCTTTCTCAAGGGGACTTCGAGTAAATCTCTCTTGAGATGGGTCCCGTACGTCCTAACCCAGGTTTAGGAAGGTAAACTTGGGTAGAGCGTGATAATACATCTCGGCCAACTCAGCCGAAGTCATGTATCTTTGTCAAACTCATACATCTTGACCAACACAACTAAATTCATGCATCTAGGTCGAACTTGGCCGAACTTATCCGTATAGACCAACTTGGCCAAACTAACACACCTCAACCAAGTTAACCAAATTTATTCAGCTTGGCCGAAGTTTTGCACTTTTGACCATACTCGGCCGATCGCATCATGTCGTTCATTATGGCTGTATTTATACATTTCAACCAACTCATCCAAACTTATGCATCTCGACAATACTCAGCCAAACTCTTGGCCATCATACTCTCAACCAAATCGGTCGAACTCATTCATCTCAACCAAATTGTTTGAAGTCTTACATCTCGACCGAACTCAACCATATGGACCAACTTGGCCGAAATCCTTCACCTCGACCGAACTCTTACATCTCGGCCACTTATGCATCTCAAGAAACTTGGCGGAAGTCAGGTATTTTGATCATGCTCGACCAAACTCATATTCTCAACCAACTCGGTCAAAAACAAACTCTCGACCAACTCGGCCGAACTCAACCATATCAATCAACTCGGCCAAACTTATGGATCTCGGTCAAACTCATGCATCTTAACCCATATGGCCGAAGTAATGCATCTCAATCACCTTGACCGAATTCTTACATCTCGACCACTCATGCATCTCGAGCAACTTGGCCGAAGTCATGTATTTCGATCATACTCGGCCAAACTCACTCTCAACCAACTTGGCTGAAATCAAACTTTAGACCAACTCAGCCAAACTAAACCATATCGATCAACTCTGCCAAACTAATGCACCTTAACTAACTTGACCAAATTTATTCATTTATGCACTATTGACCAACTCAACCGATGAACAACGTGGGCGAAGTCTCGCGTCTCGGTCGAACTCTTGATCTCAGCCGAACTCATAGATCTCAGTCATAATTATGCATCTTAAACAACTCAGCCGAACTCGTTCATCTCGAACAAATTCATACATCTTGACCTACTCGACTAAAGTCATGCATCTTGACCAATTCAGTCGAAGTAATGCACTTCAACCACCTTGACCAAATTCATTCATCTCAGCCAAAGTTATGCATTCTTAATCATACTCGCCTGATCTCATCAACTCGATCATCATGACCGTCTTTATACATCTCAGCCAACTCAGCCGAAGTCATGCATCTTATTCACAACCGGCTCTTCTGGTGGCTGTCTCGGCTGAATATTTTCCTTTGACGAGTCGATCAAACTATTCTTTGACTCGGCCGATTTTTCATGAAAGATGAAGTTGTACAAATAAAAAATAAAAATAAAAAAAATGAAACCATGCAATCAAAGTGGAGGGGCCAATGATGCTTTATTGAGAAGTTTAAACATTTCGCATCTTCGGCCTTTACTCCATGTATATGGAGGTCGTGAAACATTTTGTTCATATCCCTTGTAGCAGTTTCTTGATTTTCACCCATAGTCTAATCCAAACTTTCATATTTTGGATCTGAAGTTGAATAACCAACCTCAACTTTCACTTTTTGTATGGCTAATTATGGTTTTCCAAGGTCAACTTTGTCTCCAACAACCATGTCAATATGTTCGATATCTTCCACAAATTGGTGTTTGTACTCAGACACATGACTGTCTATCACTTCTAGCGCACTTGAATGACAAATTTCAGGCCCATTCTTTGATTCATTCATTTGTGAAGTTTCTAGGCCAACTTTATCTTCTACAACCGAATTGCACATTTCTTTGCCGTGCTCGATATTCTTCATCATATTTTCTATTTTTTCCAAGCGCTCCACCTCAGGTATTCGCCAATCCTCTTCGAATTTTTCTGTTTGCCTTTGAAGATATTCATTCAACTCTTGTTAACTCTTTTGGAAGCTTTCACACAAACTGTCTTTGTTCTTTTGTATAGACTCCAAGATTTTTCAACAATCATGTTGGTGTTTTGAAGGAATTTCTGATTGTGGATTAACCACATCCCCAACTATCTGACCAGGCCGTGCCCCATCCATGTAACGGCCATTGCACTTATTTTGATATCTTTGGTCGTGATAATAGTCTAATATCTCAGCCGATTCATAACATTTGTTTTGATCGGCCGAATCAAAGGTTGACATGTATCCATCACTTAAACTACAACTTTGCTTAGTGCCTTGGTTGAAATGTATATGTATAAATTGGTTAGAAGCTTGAGAACGATCTAAAATAGAATCATAGAAATTGTAGCCAGATCGATTATTAGTCTGGCTATTTGGGTCATAACCACTACCATTTGAATACATCCTCTCATAATAGTTTGAGCTATCAGCCAGCCAAAAGTAAGTATCTCGGCTGATGCGGCTATAAGTTTCCTTGTTTGCCAAATTTGGGTTAGACGAATAATTTTGGTCATGTTGAACATATGTATCTTGACCAAAATTTTAGGAACAATACCCTTGTCTAAAGTTAAGTTGGTGACTCGAAACAAATCCGGATTGTACTGTGGCTGATTGCAAATTCCATGCAGCATGACTATTTAAATCAGTAAAGTTTGTTATGCCACATAACTGTATCCACCGTTGATATCATATATTGAATTAGATCCGTTTGATTTCGGCTCTAAGAAGCTCGTTGGGTAAAACACCTAACAAATTAGTTTGTCCCACTGGAAGTTCCAAAAGATGTCTGCTCAAAAATGGTCTCGGCCGAAATGAGGGAGAGGTTCTTGGCTACAATGTCCTTCTGATGTGTGCATGTGTGCCAACTCGTGACCGAACGGCCAAGCGAGGTTTTAATTGATGTAATACGCTTGATCTGACATCTTCAAGTGATTGTAGGCCAAGGAAGGAACCCTCTCGGCCGTATGGTCCTGATGCCTGTGTTTCAAGGACTTTCAGCTAGGCGTCGTCGGGATCCTCAAATATGTTTATTTTGGGTGAAATCGAACGTTCGGGTGACGGGCGAGAAATCTATTAGATGAAGATACTCGGAAATCATCGTGAACACGAAGGTGAAACAGACTCGGTTGTCGAATCTTTATGAAGTGATGTGTGTGTAGACAACGAATCGCATCAACCCAATCCGGACTGGCCGAAAGAGATCAATGGACGACAATTCTATGTTAAAACTACTCCTAAGTGCGATAAATAAAAAACTTGTAAAGTAAAAAGCAATAAGATTAAAGTGCAAAAACGTAAAGAATGGAATCAAAGTAAAGCTTAAGAAATAAAATTGGTTTGGAATTTGAAAGGAATGATAGAGTGCCTAACGATAGAAAGATACGTTTGTATGAAAAATTTTATATTGATTTTGTGTGTGGTGCAGGACCCTTTACAAATGAGCTACAAGTCAAAAACCCTAGATAGCTTATTCTCTAGGTCATGAAATCTCACCAATATTCCACTTCCTTTCTTAGGTTGAATCACGCATAAATGTCTTGATCTGATTGGAGTGTTTCCTTATAGAGATCTCTTACTTGAAACAAAATTCTCGGTCGAGATTATGGTTTGGGCTCGGCTGAATACTAAATCCTTTTGTTGGGTCAACCTTGTTTTAGACCAACTCACTCATATTGTCCAAATACATGGACGCCCAAATACAAATAACGCGAACTAATTATCCTACCAGTACGACATTTCTATTTTGGTCTTATGTCCTAACTACGTACTCTCAACCAAGCTACGACTCTCGGTCGCGCATTCTTCTCTCGGTCGCACTTAAGTTCTTTCTAACATCATACTAGTAAATGGTCGAGCTTGTTCGTTCACCTTATACATCTCGACCAAATGGCCGAACTTGCTCATTCACCTTAGTCAAATGGTCGATCGCGAACTCATTTTACCTCGTATCCTTAACAGAATGGCTTAACTTATGTCACCTCTCCAGATTGGGTTTCTTCGTCTTTGGAGCAAGCAACTGCTCTCTCTCTCTCCTTCTCTTTTCCTCCCCTTAAACACACCTATGGTTTTTTTTAATTTTAGCTTCCATAATTCCCTAAAAGCATTCCCTTTCTCTTTAAAACAGAGCTCTGATTTAGAGGAATTGGCCAATATGGAGAGCTTTCACAACAAAACCACACACTTGCTCTGTTGCTCATCAACCAGGTCCACGTCAGTGATCTTATCTTATATTTTTAGTGTTTCCAGTTTGGGAGATGAGTCATATTGGGGACGTTCAACTAACCAGTGCAACTAGAAACTCAACCACACAAAAGTAGCTATGTTAAGCATTAATTACAAAACACTACCTGAATTATGATGTTATTTTCATTTTCATACCTAACAATCAAAAACTTGCATTTTCATACCCAAAGTTTCATTCCGTTCGCATTTTGATACCTTGAACACTAACACCGCTAAATTTCAAGGGCATTTTTATCATTTCATTAAATGTATCATTTGTACATTTACTTTTAATAAAATAATTTATTTTTTGAGGTTATCAAATACAAATAGAACTATTTACTTTTGGAAAATATTCAAAAAACTGTAAAATTAAATATTTGTTTTCGCAACAATGATAAAAGTTAGTAGAACTCCTTATATATATAAACTTACAACTGAATTCATTATAATTAGATAAATTACAATCAAATAAGAATAACCAATCACAATCAAGTACTAAAATATCAATGGTCATAGAAATATAAGTGGTTAAAAAAACCTCGATGGATATATTAAGAAAAATCAAATATCCATGGAAATTTTATCAAATTTTGTTAGATGTAAATGAAAAAATGATACAATTGATGAAATGATGAAAATACCCTTGAAATTTAATAGTGTTAGTGGTCAATGTATCAAAATGTTAACGGAATGAAACTCAGGATATGTAAATTTAAATTTTTGATAGTTAGGTATGAAAATGAAAAGAACATCATAGTTCGTGTAGTTTTTTTGTAATTAGTCATTCTGTTAATTTGCATCATTTCTTGATTTTTTTTGTTATTTGTGATTTGTAGGTTTGGGCTTGGTAATGAATGTTGGCTTGGGTTGCATGGGCTGAAAGGTAAGGACGAAAGAGTGCTTAGTTGACTCAAGTTGGATTAACCCAAGTTTAACTGTTTTATTCTATTTTGATCAATGAGAACAGCCTTTATGACAAGAATGCTGAGTAAGAAGATTACTTAAAGTTACGAATTACTTCACCTTTTCCAAAGAATGTTGTTCCAGTCAATTGAATTTCAACCATTTAAAGAAGTTTTATTACAAGATTAATTCTGTCCTTCATCCACCTGGAAGAATATGTTAAAGGCTATTTGATCAGTTAAAGGAAAACTAACTGTTGTACAAAATGTCAATTAGACTTGAGGATCTTTAAATTGAAGTATAGCTTATGCAATAAGATGTGTTTGCACTTAGTAGACTGATGGACTCGATAAATCCACTGTTTCTATTAGACATTGATGATGATTGTTTGAATCTGTTTTCGACATCTTCCTGTCTTCATTTTACCACAAAAGCATGAGTCTTTGCCTTGTCTCTTTTGTAGCTGTTCAGAGTTAGAGTTTCAAATTGTCATTTTATTCTTCATATTAGTATAATCTCAAAGTCTCAATGCGATCATGAATTTAAATGACACTCAATTTCATACAGCAATAATCGAGTTGTAATTTCTAGTAAAAAATATAGCTCCATGAGCAAAAGCCCCGGTTATAATGAATCATGCGATGTATTAATGATGTATATAACGCAGCTTGAGTAGTAAAGTGTTACGTTACGAACACATAAGCTGGTAAAGAATACATGTATTGAGGCTGGAGCCGGGCCTAATTGAAAATTGATTTCGCTATGTGTTGAGCAAAATAAATACAAAAAACAAAAAAAATAAAAGAGCAAAAAACAAATAACAGAATAATAACATCGCCTGAATCGAGTGTAGCAAAAAAGAAAAAATGTCGTTCACACTGCGGAGCGTGAAGGTCCCACCGAACTCGGTCTCTCTGGATGAAGCGAGGCACCGAGTGTTCGATTTCTTCAGGGCCGCTTGCAGATCCATCCCTACAATCATGGACATCTACAACCTCCAAGACGTCGTCGCCCCTTCTCACCTCCGCTCCGTCGTCGCCGCCGAGATCCGCAAGCACGCCTCCATCACCAACCCCAAGGTCTCTCTCTCTCTTCAATCACCTGAGACGACGCCGTTTTGTTCATCTGTAATTTTATGTTTGTTTCAAAATTGGATAAATCTGGAAATACATGATTTTGTTTGAATTGGGATAGACAGTGTGAATGATTGGGAAAATGATTGTTTGATACAATTCCTGAATAAAGTCTGTACTCTTTTTGATCCACTGAACAACCGTAGAACCATAATCTGTTCAAAACCTCTTCAGGATCAGTGTCTCTCCGTCATCATTTGTTATATAGCATTATTTTTCATGTTGCCATTGTCAGCTTGTGCAGTTGACATCCACTTCCCAATGTTACTGATAATGTTTTGCTATGCATTGACCTCAAAATTGTTCTCTGAATAATTTACTGTGTGACCTTGAAGGAGACATTATAATGTTGCTGTTTTGCCAGTGTGCATGCAAGGGGAAGATGTTGTATGTTTGGTGTATTCTGTTACTGCAATAACCTTCAAGTTGGTTTTCTGTTTGTGTCTAATCTATGTATGTGATATTTTCTCAAGCTTTATAGGAGGTCTATAATCATAATGACACTCTACAAGACATTTCCTTTAACAATGTCCAGAATTAATCAATTCACCAGACAACAAGGATGTATTATCTTAGCTAATATCAACTGGCATGAGTTTATACATTAAGTTGGTTGTATATTTGGTTGATTTCAATTGGCCCTCAATCAGAATTGTAATAAAAAAATTATGCCACTGTCTTTTGTACTTGTAACTGCTAAAACGCTTCATGTTAGTGTGATTTCTGGCTTATAGCCAATTGTGATGTAATTGATAGCATTATTGTGCAGGTCATTGATATGCTGCTCTTCAAGGCAATGGAAGAGTTGAATAACATCACTGAGCATGCAAAGCAGCGACACCACATCATTGGCCAGTATGTTGTGGGCCGTGAAGGACTCATGCACGATACAGGCACGAAGTACCAGGGTGCCTCGAATTTTCTCAAGGATTTCTACAAGACCAATTATTTTTGAACATTCAACATTCCATGAATGTGCGTTTTCATGTGAATTTGCTTTTCAGTGGGACTTGCTAAATAAAGATGTGCTTGAAATGGTTTTGTATCTCTGTTGAATTGGAAAGTAGATTGCTAATCTTGCAAAAGAATTCTGTTATGAAGTAACTATTACCCATAACAAAGGCATATATGATTGAGGTTAAGATTTTGAAGAGAAATATGATTTTGGATTTTCCTACATCAAAATCTATGCATGTAAATATGATTGTGTTATTTTCGATGGTAAAGATTTTGAAGGGAATGATCTTGAAGACCGTGATGTATGTTTGGTATGCACACGGATAGGTATAAGTTGACTTTTGTAGGGAATAAGAAAGCTGTGAAGGTACTTCGGTATTTCCTGCTGAGAGATTGGATGGAACGGTTGTACATGTCTTCACATAAGGCCAAAGCTATAAGATGACATGTTGAGAGGGATTTGTTTGACGACGATACCCTTATACACCTTGATGACAGAGAGAGTTGGAAGCACATAGATAGGGAGTATACTCAGTTTGCATCAGAAGCCCGAAATTTGAGGCTCAGGCTCTCATCTAACAGATTCAACCCTTTTAACAACACGAGTCTTCAATATAGTATATGGCCAGTTATTTTGGTACCGTACAACCTTCCTCCATGGATGTACATGAAGAAGGACTACAATATACTGACACTGTTAATTCTAGGGTCGAGTTATCTAGGAAAGTGTCTCGATGTGTATTTGAGACTTATGATTGACAAGCTTAAGTTTTAATGGGATGTTGGTCATCCCACTTATAACAAGTACATGTACGAGATGTTCTTGATGCATATCAACGTTGTTGGCACATCAGTGATTTTCCTGCCTGCTGGATGTTGTTGGGCAACATTGTTAAGGGATACATGGCTTGAATAGAGTGTCTGACTGATGAGTGTGGCAGACTTCATTGCAAGAAGATTGTTCAGATGCGTGACCATTGTTAGCTTACACTTGATCACCCATGGCAGGTATATGATAAGGCAATTGATGGCACTGTAGAAAAGGATGTGCAACCTAGGAGATAGACGGGGATGAAATTTTGGAAGTGCTGAATGAATACGATTTTGGGCAGCTCAGCAATCATCCAATACCTGACATACCCAACATATATAAATTCTGGACACACAAAACACTAATAGGAACAGCACCTTGGCCGACAAAATATTTTCGTCGACCTGTTCATCAAATTCGTAGGCTAAAATCTTAGCCGACGAGTTGTCGTCAGCTAAGATGTCGTCGGCAAAGACTCGTCGGCTATACTTTTAGCCGACGAAATAAGAGTGGTCGTCGGCTATAGTGTCACATTTAGCTGACGACTTATTTTTCTATTTTTCGTCGGCTAAAGTAAGACTAAAGCTGACTAAAAAATTTGTCGTCGGCCTTAACTTGAGACTTTGGCGACAAAATGTTTATATATTCGTCGGCTAAAGTATTTAATAAAAAAATTAAAAAATAACTATAGCCGACGAAATTTACTAATTCATCGCCTAAATATTGAAAAAAAATATAACCGATGAATTATAGTAAATTTCATCGGCTAAATACTACTATACCCGACGAAATAGGCCATATTTTGTCTGCTAAACCTTGAAAAAAAAATACTATAGCCGACAAATTATGGTAAATTTCATCGGCTATAAGTCCATTCCAGCCAAAAAATGCCCAAAATTTCTAAATTACCATTCCAAGCAAGCTGTAAATTACACTAAAACAATTTCATATAACCAATAACATCATTAAAAGTGACAACAGGTTTTTCATAAAATTATTTATAAATTGTTCATAAACCCATAAAACTATATAAAATCTATATCATCTAAATCTATATCTGTGTCAGGAGGAGGTTGATATTGAGGAGGTTGCGGCGGTTGAGGTAGGGGTATAGGCGTAGGCATAGTGGAGCCGGAAGTCCCTGAAGCTGGGCAGGTGAAAACTTTTGCAAGTACCGAAACATATGCTGTTGTTGTGCCTACTGGGTGGCGTATACTGCCGCATTATACTCCTGTAAAGCGACAGTATAGGCTGTCTGGGCGGCTTGCTGTTCCTGTAGCATCTGAACTTCCGCCTCTAGATGAGTCGTCCTACTGGTGGCTGAGGCTGACTTTTTTGAAATTCGGGAATGGTCTTCAGTACCCCCCTCCCTTCTTTCCTAGACCCCGGCAGTAGAAAGTTGTTTTCCCACGGTGGAAATGTTGTGTCCATGATCCTTGCCCCAACCTTGAGATCCGAAGTGTCTATCCGAGACATGGCTTCGGACATGTCTTCCTCCTGCGGGTCTGGCCATGTCTCCCTCACTATAGCAGTCATCATCTCGTCACTAAGCTGCCTCACCTTCGTCTAATTGGATAGGAAAAAATAATTAATTAACATTTTCAAATATATATATATATATTTTAAAAATTTTGAAAACGTAAAACCACTACCGGAATCAGTAGTTTGGCCGACGAAAAATTTTCGTCGGCCTGTTAGCCAAATTCGTCGGCTATGATGTTGACTAAGATGTCGTCGGCAAAGCCTCATCGGCTATGACTTTAGTCGACGAAATAAAAGTCTTCAACTAGTCCTCAACAAGAAGGTCATTAATAGATCCTCTCCCCACTAGTCTTTACCCGTGCAAATATGCACGTCTCATAAAATTACCTAAAATTAAAGAGTAGTGACTTACAGTTTTCTCTCAAATAGAATTACATTTTTTTAATTATATCCACATTTATTTTTTATAATTATCTTTTTATTTACTATTTTTTTATTGTTTTGTTTTTTACTACAATAACCTTCAATTCTATTATCTCAGTCAACTTTATAAGGGCAATGTAGGCATAACACAATTTGGTGAATTTCCAAACCTGCTGGTTTTATTATAGTAAAGATATATGGTGAATTTCCAAACATGTTGGTTTTATTATAGTAAAGATATATATATAAGGGCAATATAGGTATAACACAATTTGGTGAATTTCCAAACCTGTTGGCATACACAGTCTATTTATATAACGAACATTCATTCCTTAGCGAAGGAACAAATTTCATTATTTGACTCCCTTCTCAATCATATTTTCTCATCTTAACTGTTCAGATTTTAGATATATGTGTGTGTGTGTGCGTGTGTGTTTAGATCATCTCTATAAATTTTCAGCCAAATTGATAATCGTTAAGGCGTTCAAAGTTGTGATTTAGAGTTACGGTTCACGATGAACAGCTCGGATAGTTTCATTGATTTGAACGCCTTAACGATTATCAATTTGGCTAAAAATTTGTAGAGATGATATACACATATATACCTAGAATATAATGGTTAAGATGAGAAAATATGATCAATAAGTGGGTGAAATAATAAAATCCGTTTCTTAGCTAAGGAACGGATCTTCGCTCTTGATAATCATATATATATATATATATATATATATATATATATATATGATGGACAAGAGTTGGATTTGCCTTTCAAAATGGGATCGAAGATATGCCAAGGAGAAGGTGGAGTTTTGTGGAATATGTGAAGGCTAACGAGAATACAATTCATTATTTTTCATGCACGAAATGTCAATGTCGTAGCGATTTGTATCGTTTTACTATTGATATAGTATGGGAGCACCTAAAGAATAACGGGGTTTGGGATAATTGCACATGTTGGATTTATCACGTTGAAACATCATCAGCGGGTCAGCATGATCATGGGCAATTTCCTAAGAGAGTCAGTATATATAATGATCCAACAACGAGGTTGATCAATGATGTGTTTCCTTATGAGAGCGGTGTATTTGCTCAAGTATAAGATATCATTGCAGTCGTTGAAGGCTTCCCTGCTATTGAGCCGGTTCAGTAATTCCCTAGAGCTGTCAACACTGTTGGTATTGAAACAAGTACAACAAGTTAATTGCCTTCTAACAGATCCCTTTGTACAATGGGTGTAAGAATACTGTTCTTGAAAGTGTCATGGGAGTAATGAAGGTGAAAGTGGAGAAAAAATTGAGTGTCAAGGCTATTGATGATTATTTGGACTTGACTGCTTCAATGTTGCCCCCGGTCATCGCCTTCCTACCACTTATCCTAAGGTCCGACATATCCTGAAAGATCTTGGGCTTACCTACATCAAAATTCATGCATGCAAATATGATTGCGTTCTCTTCGGGGGTAAAGATCTTAAAGGGAATGATCTTGAAGACCTTTAAGTGTCACGCCCCAACCCGAGTTTACCTCTTAAAACCTGAGATAGGACGTGCAGGACCCATTTCAAGAGAGATTCACACGTAATCCCCCTTGAGAAGGGATAACCCTTTTTCCCAAACCATTTTCAACAGTCCAAACGATAACAAAATAGACCTCACAAAACCTAAGGTTATCCCGATTACCGAGTTGGGTTCCATACTAAATACTTTAGAGGACCTAGGGTCTAAATATTATTTGTTACTGCACCTAAATCCCGGTCAGGCTGCCTACGTACCCTGTACCCAGGGATCAAGCCGCACGTAGCTCTTATTTACTTTAATTATCAAACCAGATTATTCTCATTCTTCTATTTAGCGGTCCCTTTAATAAACCTACTAGAAGTGTTCCTATCATAACCCGTAGTCCAACCCTTCCGTTGGGATAACATTAATCATTTATTTATCTGGATGATTTTACGACTATTTCTAAACCGGTAAACAACCTCTAAGCACATACATAATTATATAACTCCACCAAGGGCATATAGGTAAAACCACTCAAGGGGCACCCTTGTAGTTATTTTGAACTGTCAGGGGCACTTTTGTCATTTTGGCCTCAATGGTAGTCTTGTGATTATACAAAACAGCTAGGGGCATTTATAAGATTTCAACCTCGATGACATCCCTGTAATTATCTTAAACTACCAGGGGCATTTATGGAATTTCAACCTTAATGACATCCCTGTAATTATCTCAAACTGTCGGGGGCATTTATGAGATTTCAGCCTCAATGGCATCCCTGTAATTATCTCAAATTGCTAGGGGTATTTATAGGATTTCAGCCTCAATGGCATCCTTGTAAATAACCTAAACTACCAGAGGTAGTTCCAACATTTCACACATGCGGTAAATGGTAAAATACCAGATCTACCATGATAAAACCCAGAGTTTTTACCCCTTCTCCTCGCGATCACTTCTCCCGCAAAAATCTCGGCCTACATGTCTGGATTTCGTCCCTCACCTGCAAACCTAGCTTCTAGCACAACACCAACAGTTCTAAAACACTTAAAACACAGTGAAAGCGAGATCGTGGACACTTACCCCGTAAGGTTCCATGGCAGACCCTCCGACTGTGGTGACAACCATTGTAGCTGCTCGTCCTCGACCTCCCAAGGCCTTTTGCCTCTTCCTAGATGTCGTCAAGCCTCGCTGCAGTGACTTGAGGACGCCCTGAGCTCGTCAAGGTCCCCTGCGCCCTTCTTGCCTCACTGTGTCCAGCCGAACAGAGTCGGCTGACTAGCTGCATTGGATGGCGAGGAGCTCAGCAGCTCAGATAGTGGCGACATAACGATCTGGTCGACCGTGTTCGATGGTGGTTGTGGTCGATCCGGTGTGATGGCAGAGAGGGGGAGAGGGAGCGAGGGGGAGAGACCGGCGAAGAGAGAGAGAAAGAGAGTGAGAGAGTTTGGATGGTGAAGAGCTCAGCAGCTCAGATAGTGGCGACATAACGATCTGGTTGACCGTGTTCGACGGTGGTTGTGGTCGATCCGGTGTCATATATATATATAAACGGCCCAGATTTAATCTCCATAAATCAACGGCCCGGATCAACTATAAAAAATTACCGTAAACAGTAAATACATATTTTGCTATCTACTATTTATCTCACAGTAACAACACATTATCCCGAATAACTTCTGCATACGAACTCCAATTAAATCATAGAACATACCCACGAGTTCGTATTAACGTCCCCTACAACTTTCCCAAAAGAAATTTCTCCAAATTCTCGACTCATCGCAAAGTCACATTTTTACAGTAAAGTAAATAACATTTATTACTTCCTTAAACTAAATAAATCCATAATAACCAGCTCGTAGCTCCAAAAAATATTCCAGACATACCAGAGGACTCGTATTAATAAAGTCTACACCTCAGGAAATTGATTCTATCTTCCCCCTCAGAATCGAGAATATCTCGATATTAAACCAGAATATTAATTCGGAGAAAACTAACAGCGTGGTTACAACCCTCTGTAACCTGCCTGATCCCGGTAAAAGGGTGAATTTGGGACGGGGTGTTATATGATGTATGTCTGGTATGCACACGGATAGGTATAAGTTGACTTCTGTAGGGAATAAGAAAATTGTGAAGGTACTTCGGTATTTCCTGCTAAGGAATTAGCTGGAACGGTTGTACATGTCTTCACACACGGCCAAAGCTATGAGATGACACGTTGAGAGGGATTTTTTTGTCGACTATACCCTTATAAACCTTGATGACAGAGAGGTTTGGAAGCACATAGATAGGGAGTATCCTCAGTTTGCATCAGAGGTCCGAAATTTGAGGCTCAGGCTCTCATCTGACAGATTCAACCCTTTTAGCAACATGAGTCTTCAATATAGTATATGACCAGTTATTTTGGTACCGTACAACCTTCCTCCATGTATGTGCATGAAAAAGAACTACAATATACTAATCTGTTAATTCTAGGGTCGGGTTATCCAGGAAAGTGTCACGATATGTATTTGAGACATATGATTGACAAGCTTAAGTTTCTGTGGGACGTTGATCATCCCACTTATGACAAGTACATGTACGAGATGTTCTAGATGCATGTCATGGTTATTGGCACATCAGTGATTTTTTTGCCCGCTGGATGTTGTTAAGGGATACAGAGCTTGAATAGAGTGTCTAACTGATGAGTGTGGCAGACTTCATTGCAAGAAGTTTGTTCAGATGCATCACCGTTGTTAGCTTACACTTGATCACCCATGGCGGGTATATGACAAGGCAATTGATGGTACTGTAGAAAAGGATGTGCTGAATGAATACGATTTTGGACAGCTCAACAATCATCCTTATATAGTGGCGACAATACCTGACATACCTAACATGTATAAATTCTGGACACACAAAAACATATTTTAGGAACTCTCGTACTGGAGGAAGTTGTTGATCATGCACTACCTAAATATCATGCACATAGAAAAAAATTGTGCGAAATTGTGGTGGGCACAATGCTGAATTGGGAGGGGAAAACTAAAGATGGCTCTAAGGCACACATTGATCTGAAAAAGAATGGGTATACAAAAACATTTATGGTTGAAAGAAAGGAAGAAAAAAATATCTCAAACCCCTTACTCAGTCAAGCCTGGCTAGAAGAATGAAATATTTTGGTGGATGAGTAATGTTAAGTATCCTTCAAGCTATGCGGGAAATATAGTTTGGTGTGTAACAGTAAAAGGTAACTTGGGTAAAACTATAAAACAATAAAAGTTAAACTGTAAAACAGTAAAATGACATTTTGTAAATATTGAAATCTGGCAGGGGTATCAAGGTAATTTCATAATACAATAAATGGGTACATCAGTAATAGTAAAAACCAGGTTTTTACCCTTTCTTCGTCAATCGACTGGTTTGGCCAGAATCTGGGTTTTCTCGGCCAAACTGAGCTCCACTTGGAAATCTATCTTCTACACAACCCAAACATCCTAGAAAGTCCAGAAACGAGAGAAAATAGGTGAGTTTTCTACCTTGATGAACTTGGGGAGAAGCTTCCTTGGAAGATCCTCTCGGGCGATATGATCCAAGTGTTCTCCTCCTCTTCAGAGCCACCAAGCGACTCCAGTTGCTGCCAAGAACTCTCCAGGTGCTCCGTTGGTCCGGCTCGTCGTCAAAGTTTACTTGGCAAAGCGCAGACATGCTCCTCCTCGGCCGAGCTTCTATCGCGACGACTCCAAACTGCAGAGGGCCAAATCGGGCTGACAAGGGAGAGGCGAGGCCACGGTGGTGGTGGAGAGGCGTCACTCACGGCGGTGTGGCTCAGCTATGGTGGTCTCCGATCAGTTGGGTCACAGAGTTGAGAAGAAGAGAGGGAGAACAGAAGAAAGAAGAAGAATCAGAGGGAGAAGATTCGAGAGGAAAAGAAGAAAAGAGATAAGGGAGAGAGAGAAAAGTGTCAATGGAAAAGAGGGGAGAGGATAAAGGAAGGTTTTTATAAAACTTCCAATGGCTAGGATTTAACGATTGAATCTAACGGTCACGATTTAACACCGAATTTAAAATAAATGAAAAACCAAAAACATTTTTGAAAATCGTAGAAAATAGACGGAAGCTTTGAAAAATATTTCAAAAACACTAGAAGACTTGTGACGACATGCACTATGACATCGAGTGTTTAAATGGGGAATTTGAAGAGTTTAGAAAAACTCGAAAATGAACTTGGTCGTTCACTTGTTAAGTTACCGAGCGCGGCTTAAACCTTAGTAACTCATCATAAACCACAGTACAAGGTCTTACATATCATACTACCGTGGTCCTCCTTGGATTACCTTGTTATGATCAAACTTGTGATCAAAAGCTATTTTGAATAATTCTGGCAATCGTTGCTGCACTCGAAAGTTTCTTTCAAGGGTCCATACCCTTTTGCAAAATTGACGAAGTCCATAGAGGAGTGACGAGTGTCGTTACCGGTTCATTGATAAAACACATGCAATTTAAACCCTATTATTGTTGTCACACCCTGAATCTTTTGAAGTTAATAAAAGTTATCTTCTCCGTTTACTATTAGAAATTACCGTATCTATTTTGGAAAAGTGTCGGTAATTAAATTCTCAGAGAGTAGATTTTGAGAAGATAATGAGAAAATTTCGGTGAATTTTATTTAGGTGACGACTTCTTATTTTGAAGAAGAAAGAAAAATGGTAAATGAGTTAGAAAAGTTTCCGTTACAGGAAACTTTCCATTTTTCTTTCCTTTCCTTTTCTTTCTTTCTTTTCCCTCGGTTTCCTTTCTTTCCTTTCTTTTTCTTCTTTTCCCCTTCTTCCTCCTCGGGCGCGACTTCCTCTTCCTTCCGCACTATGCTCATCCCTGTTCTCCCTCCACCGGCCACCGCTTGACGCGCCACCGGTCCCGGTCGACTCGCCTCCACCTCCGCCGTCGATCTAGGCGGCCATCCGTGGCAGAGGAGCGTTGGAGAGGGAGAGGGAGCCTGCAACAGTTACTGCTACAGTCGGAGCTCACCTGGGTCGATCTCCTCCGCCCTTCGCGCCGATTTTGGTGGGTAAGAGAAGGACCGCCGCCCTCCCTGGAAGCTCCATTTGCAAGGAGACATCCTATAATGAGCCAGTAAGGAGATCGAGCTCCGGGTTGTGATTTTTGGAGTTTTACTGTTCATTGTTGTTTTATGATAGTTAGGTCTTGATTCGAGTTGGGTTGTGGTTAGAGAAGTTGTTGTGGAAGAGGAGGCGGTGCTAGTGATGGCCGGAAATCGTTGGTCGGAGGCTCGCTGGCCGGCAACTGTGTTTTGCACAGTGAAGGGGTATTTTGGTCATTTTACCCATAATTTTTGAATAATTGTTATTTAATTACTGTTGTGGTAAATGTGGTTTTACCTGGGGTAAAAGGTATGTTTGAAAAGGGAATTGGAAAGCTTTGGTAAAGAAATTGGAATGACTGGGTAATTAGGGTTACCCCGGTAATTGTCGTTCGGCGTAGGCTATATTAAGGGTGGACTTAGTATAGGCTGAGTTGTTGGTTAAGTTGGTAAAGTGGTTGATTGGGTGTCCATAATAATTCCATAAAATTACTATGTGATAACCTATCATTAATAAAATAGTAAGGAAAGTCGATACGCTGAGATTACGAAGTCGGTAACCAAACTTCGAGTCGATATTCAGATTTAAGCGTATTGTTTGAAAAGCTGTTAAAAAGAAAGGAACTTGGTCAACACGTGGTCAAATAGGATTTCCTGGTTAAACTAGGTTAAGACCAAGTCAACTATGGAATGACTAATATAATGGTTTGTTTGTACAGTCTCTGGTCGAACGTGAGACGGGCTCGACTACGTGGTTAGTTCGAGGGTTTTGCTCGAGGAGCTTTCCGAGCAGGAAGAAGGTCGCAATGAGTACTGTGAGTGGACCTTATTTTTAAATTAAATTGCATGCCCATAGACTTTAATTGGTTTCTCCTGTATATATGATTTTCTCCATTTATGTTTTACGGTGATTTTGGAAAAATGGGATTTAATGATTTTAAAGATAAATGAGCCGGGAAAGAGGTTCCTACCTTTCCCGTGATTTTAAAGGATTTTTCCGGAATTATGATTTTATTTGTTATCACCATTTTAGGATTATGGAGAGGGATGTTTTAAAAAGGAGAAACTTGGCTCTTAGATTTAAAGGGTTTTAAAGTAAAAGCAGAGAACTGGTTCTGGGTTCTTGGAAAGGTTTTTAAATCCAATGTATTTGGGGTAAAGTCAAGGTGATTTGACTTGGTTTTCAGATTATATTTCCCACGAGGTTTTAAAGGATTTTAAAGGATATGAATATATGTATTGCATGCTAGCATGGACCCTCTCCGGTGGTAGCTGGTCGGTTAGACCCTCCCGGATAGTAGCAGGTCGGGACCCTCTTCAGTGGTAGCTGGTCAATAGACCCTCCCGGATAGTAGCAGATCGGGACCCTCTTCGGTGGTAGCTGGTCAATAGACCCTCCCGGATAGTAGCAGGTCGGGACCCTCTTCGGTGGTAGCTGGTCATTAGACCCTCCCGGATAGTAGCAGGTCGGGACCCTCTTCGGTGGTAGCTGGTCATTAGACCCTCCCGGATAGTAGCAGGTCAGGACCCTCTTCGGTGGTAGCTGGTCAATAGACCATCCCGAATAGAGCAGGTCATGGGACCCTCTCCGATGAGCTGGTTAATAGACCCTCTCGTGTTAGAGCAGGTCGGTTTTCTCGTGGATGAGGTTAATACCCCACACATTTATATATGTATGAGCCAAGGGATTTAATTGAATGATTTATTTAATCATAGTCTATGAGGTGCGTGCATAAGGTTTTCTTGGAAAACTCTAAGGGATAACATTAAAGGAAATAGAGTTTTTATATTTGATTTTTGTCCACTCACGCTAACAGTTTTCATTGTTCTCCCCTGGGCCTTTCGTTTTCAAATGCCCAGTGGTGCAGGGTTCTTGAGCGGGGGTCGCGCGCGTACAGGAGTCGAGGCATAGTCGATCAATCCGTTGCTGCCTACAATTTCATTAGGGTAATTTTCTATGTAGACTGCTCTGACTAACCCAGTTTAGTTAGTTAAGTAGGTTAGGGAACAGGATGCCTTCATGAGTTAGGGATTGTTTTTAAATACTCATGAAAGTGTTGAGTTGGCTTGTAGGAAGGGTTGTCTATCTCAAGGGGGTTTCGGTAAGAAGTTCCCTTGAGGTGGTCCCCGCAGGATTTACTTCAGGTTAAAGGGGATTAACTCGGGGTGGGTCTTAACAATTGTAGTAACTGTAAGTAGGGATCGTTCAAGCCGTGGACACTAGGGAATGATTATTACTGTATTATAAACAAGTTAGTAATTTTCACAAAAATACAAAATAAATATAGATAGTATAAACAATTATCTGTCACATAATACACAAGTAAATACTATCACATAAATATACACATATACATACATTTTCGGCACAAGTATAAAATAAATACAAAATATAACTAAAAACTATTTACAAATTATTTACATGTTTACAAAGTTTTATTACGGGGATTTAGATTTGTTTTCTAAATTATTTCTACTCCTAAACCTTAGATTAATATTTACATTGGTCGATCAATTGTTAAGCACAAAACATAGCTAACACCAAATAGAAAACACATAAGTTTTACACACGAACAAGATGCAATGAAATATGTTTTCGTGAATTCTAATTAATTCCAACTATTTAGACTTCTCATGTAAACTTAGGACCTACAATCGCCTGATCCTAAATTTATATATGTGTCATCTTGTTTAGTGCCTAAAATCGCCTGACACTAATACAAAATACACTTACGAGCGAGAATCATTGGAGACATGATCCTAAGTATGGCGTCACTCATCCTATTAGCATGTAAATCACTTTACCCTATCAACCCTTAGCAATGCCTAAAAATCAAGAACCCAATAGGCGAACTTAACCTTAGAACACTACGGCATATTAAACTCCCCCCTTAGGAACATCCGTGCACAAGACTACCCTTAGGTTCGATTACGTGTTCAGATATGTGATTAATCAATTAGAAAACAGTAATAACATAAATATACACAACCTATTCTAAATCTAAAACCTAGCATGCATCCTAAATGTTATGTTAAGAAACACATTCATAAGTAGATCACAAAGAAAAACAAACAAACATGTTCATAACATAAAACCAGAAACCGAAATACCAATATATATATAACATTGAATTAAACACAGTAGCATTACACAAAGACATGGAGGAATCCATACCAAATCCTACCTAAAAGGTTCGGCTATGGCAAGGATGGTGATCGGCGGCAAGGGAAGGTTGGCGGCAAACTTTGTGTCTCGGCTGTGTTTGAGGGATTTTGGTAGAGTTGGCTAGCTAAGGCTTTCACAAAATTTATGACTCTTTTTTAGTTGTATTACATGTGTATTTATAGAGGAAAACTTCTAAAGAAACCCTAAGAAATTCGGCAGCCTACTCCTTGTCCATGTCGGATTGGGCTTCTTGCTTTTCCTTGTTGCACACAACTTTGACTCTTAAATTTGCTAACATGGATAATGATTCATAGACTTCTTTTCTGAATTCTTTGACTCCCCTACATGTTAAGGGATCAATGAAGGACTCCCTTACACGTTTTGGGCTCCACAGGACAGCCGAATCCCCTCCATAGTCTCGGTAGAACAAGTTATCCTGTTTTGACCGGGATAACTTTCCTAGAATAAGAATCGATTCTTCTTCTTCTAAACAACTTCCCATGTCTTCATTAAGCTCTTCATCAATCATTTGGCACGCTTGGGAAGGATTTTGGTGAAGAAACACACTCACGAACTCGGTAGACAACTTCAGCAAAATCTGTCATGTTTCCAGCAGACTGACCTCCGGCCATTTTTCCATCATAACTCCTTCCTCAGAACTTTGATTGCTGCGATTCTACAGGATTTAGAAACTAGACATCCACAGCTTTCCATCCATATATGACACGTTTCCTGGTTCCTCCTGGATCGTCCTAGGAAAAGTTTTGAAGTTGAGTTATGGTTTCTGGAAATCCTCTGTTTTTGTTCCGAATTCATGCTCTCGGCCTCTTGTCTTTCCATGCTTCTTTTGCTACTTTCCATAAGTCCGATCCTCATGATTCTTGTTTCGTTAAATCCATATACATGTCACCTAAACATTAAAGAAAATTAATCAAGTAATGACAATGTATAGATTTACAAAATCATAAGAAATAACACGATAACTTCATAAGTCAGCTTTTAACAATATTGCACATAATTTATCTATTTTACACATGTTTTAGCCAATGTTCTACAGAAAAACCCTTATGATAAATAACTAGCAATACTAACCTAATAATGGATAAACAAAGCATAAATGAAGGTAAAAACATATTAAGAACGTAGCATAAATTGCTCCTATCAAGGAGATGTACAATGGTCGTGCAAGGAGGACAAATTGTGGTGGTGATTTCTTATTTTTGGTCAGTTTGTGAATCTTTGAGAAATCTACAACATCACGACTAGCAAGAGTCATTGATGCCGCAAATAATTTGGCCACGTCTTTGATGGAGGAGGACATTATAAATTGGTGGAGAGGAATACTAGAAATTGGTTATCCGACGAGGTTGAGAATTTGGGGCGGCTGCGTAGAGCAGCCTTTAGGGTTGAATAGGTGTTGATTCGATGCCTAAAGGACTTGAGTCGTTTTCCAAAAAAGGACTTGAGTCGTTTTCCAAAAAAGGACTTGAGTCGGAATGCAAAGTTTAATTTGGTCTCTGCAATAGCCTTGACTTTGCAACACTATTATCCATTAATAATTACGAAAATTATAGGAATAAAGTAAATCTGAAAATGATCCGCTTATTCTCATTAAGACTCCTCTTTATATAGAGGTGAGGTTACAAGGAAAGAATAAATTACATAATGATCATTATTCTGATTGAAAATATATTGATACAGATTGATTCAATTACTTTGATTGATTGCTAATCTCGAGATTTTCTCTGGTCAATTATGAATTTGAAGAAGACACACATAAATGTGATTTTTCTTTCGCTCCTCCTTGTACCAAGTCAAAGACAAAATAATGTATCTGGTGTTGCCTCATTGAAAACCTTACCAAGTAACAAAACCCGGTGGGATAAAATAAAACCTTGGTCGAAGGGAAAAAGAGCACAACGTACCTATTGCATTTTGAGGGTGATGTGATAACGTTAGACTCCCCATGAAGTCTACACACTCCCCTTGATCCTTGCATCAAATCAAGGGAGCTCATAAAACTTTCTCATTCCGATACTTTTTACGTGCTTTTCGAGTGTATGTTGTTGCTGACTGTAGAAGAACTTCGGCGATATGTGCTTCGTATTATCACCCTTGATATAGCCTAGCTTCATCTGTTCGATGCAGGCAGCATTATCTTCATAGATGCATGTGGGCTGTTCAATGGTAGAACATAAACCACTGGTTCCTCAAATATGTGTAATGATGGATCTTAACCATATACACTCACAAACCGTCTCATATAGAGCAATGATCTCAGAGTGGTTTGATGAGGTAGCCACAAGGGTTTGCTTGGTTGACCTCCAAGATATCGCCGTATTCCTAATGGTGAATACATAACCATTTGGGAACGTCCTCTATGTGTGTCAGAGCGGTACCCAGCATCAGCAAAACCAGCCAAAGTGTTGTTTGGGGTTTCAGTTTGTTCTTCATGGTGTGCATTTCCATCTGTTGTCCCATCTCTATTTTTATAGGGATAGAATAGTCCCAAGTCAATGGTTCCTTTTAAGTATAGAAATATATTTTTGATACCATTCCAATGACGCTGCATTGACGCTGAGCTAAATCTAGCTAACAAGTTCATTGAGAATCCAATATTTGGTCGAGTACATTGGGCTAAGTACAATAATGAGCCTATTGCACTTAGATAGGGAATTTCAGGTCCCAATACTTCCTTGTCATCTTCCTTTGGATGAAATTGATCTTTCTTTACATCTAGACTTCGACTGATCATGAGAGTGCTAGTAGGATGCACCTTGTCCATGTTAAATCGCCTGAGCATCTTTTGGACATATGCAGACTAGCGGATTAATATTCCACAAGCTCGGTGTTCTAGCTCAAGGCCTAAACAAAACTGAGTTTTCCCAAGATCTTTCATCTCAAATTCGGATTTTAAGTACCTATTATGTTTATATCGTCAACATATACAGCTATGATTGCAAATCCTGAACTCGTTTTCTTAATAAATACGCAGGGACATAGTTCATCATTCATGTATCACTTCCTAATTAAGTTGTCACTTAGACGGGTATACCACATCTACCCGGACTGTTTCAACCCATAAAGTGAGCGTTTCAATCTAATTGCTAAAGCACTCCGTATTTAGAGTCACTTGACTTGGGTAATGGAAGACCATCAGACACTTTTAAATATATATATATATATATATATATATATATATATCTCCAAATCTAGATCCCCATAAGCTACATTTCTAGTCCTTCAGAAACTACCAAGCTAACTAAGTAGCAAAATGTATTGACATCCATTACGGGAGAGTATGTCTCCTTATAGTCTATTCCAGGTCGTTGTGAGAAATATTGCCCCACAAGGTGAGCTTTATACCTCAAGACTTCATTCTTCTCATTTCGCTTTCTGACAAAAACACATTTATATCCTACAGGTTTTACACTTGGTGGGGTTAGCACTACCGGACCAAATACCTATATCTTTGTTAGAGAATCTAGTTCTGCCTGGTCGCGTCTTTCCATTTAGGCCAATCTGCTCTTTGTTGGCATTCTGCAACTGAGCGAGGTTCGATATCATCGTGCTCTGTAATTTCTTGAGCAACAATATATGCAAATATATCATCAATGTTTGTGGAAGATCTTTCTATCAACTCATATACACTCTCATAATTCATTGAGATTTCTTTATTCCCTGGAATCATTTCAAACATCGGAGCGTCCTCTAGTAGTGATTCATAGACATAACTGTAATCAGAGATAATCTCATGAGAGAGATTCTCCACATTGATGATTAATGGATCGGGGTAGACCTTACTCGTCCTACTCTTCCTTGGGCGAGTATCGATCGAACCAAGTGACCTAGCCCTCTTCCTTTGGGGAGCCACGGTCTCGACCACGCCTCCACTAAGTGTGGTCGCAATGCCTCTTACTGCGGCATCGTGCCCCTTATTGAGAACTTCTAACCTTGAAGGCACATTTGCAGCTAGTATATGTGATCTTGTCACTTTACCGATATCAGTAAACGCATCAGGCATCGAATCTGCAACGTTCTGAAGATTGATTATTCGTTTCAATTCACTTTCACATTGTGAAGTGCAGGGAACAAAATGAGACAGATTGGGGACACACCATGACAATTCCTGTCGTTCCCTTAGAAAATCCTTTTTCTTTTTTCCCCTTAACGATGGGAAGACTATCTCATCAAAGTGACAATCCACAAATCTAGCGGTAAAAAGATCGCCTGTCAAAGGTTTCAAGTAGCGGATAATTGTTGGAGATTCATAACCAACATAGATACCTAATCATTTTTAGGACCCATTTTGGTGCACTGTGGGGGCGCAATTGGCACATATACTGCACAACCAAATATGCGTAAGTGTGAAATATCAGGCTCATATCTAGTTACCAATTAGTACACAAAAAATGGTTGGCTAGCTGTGGGTCTAAAACGAATTAGTATAGCCGCATGTAGTATTGCATAAGCCCAGACATATATTGGCATGTTGATGCACATAACCAGTGCCCTAGCCACCATTTGTAGTGTTTTGATGGTGGCTTTTGCGATACCATTTTGTGTATACACATGGGGTACATGGTGCTCTACATCGATCTCATTAGACATGCAATAATCATCAAATGCTTTTGATGTGAACTCTCCAGCGTTGTCTAACCTTATAGACTTGATGGGGGTGGTCAGGGTGGTGAGCCCTTAAACGTATAATTTGTGCTAGGAGTTTTGCGAATGCAGCATTTCTTGTGAACAATAATGCGACATGTGACTATTGTGTCAAATCATCTACTAGAACCATAAAATACCTAAATGACACGCATTCTGGATGGATAAGTCCACAAATATCACCTTGTATCCTTTGTAAGAATGAAATATTTTGCTTGGTATCTTTAGCATAGGAAGGTCTCAATACTGTTTTGGCTTTACAGAACTACTGATGTGCCTTTGACATACTCATTAAGGCATAATGGGTGGGAGGTTGCCCCTCTAATGCTTTAGAGGTCAATGATTACGTTAGGGCAGTATTAGGACAGGTTAGTAGCTTGCGATCGATATGTGTGTTGTCACCTTTGAGTGTGACAAAAATTTGTCCCATTTTATTTTTCACTTGAAAGAAAGGATGTCCATGTGAGTTCTTTAATATGCGGATCATCATGTCTCGACCAGGGTGTCCTAGCCGGTCATGCCAAAGTCTGTATGAGTCAGTGTCCCATATTTCTTTGTCGGTGACAACATAGGATTCAATGATCCGAATGGTAGTGAGATATAATCTATTTAATTGAATCATTAATTTCTCTAAAATGGGTTTTCTTCCACATTCATTAGAGGTAATATATAAGTATTCAATTTCATTCTCACAATGAGTTTCCAAATGATAATCGTTGGTACGTATATCTTTGAAACTTAACAAGGTTCGATTAGCTTTTGGTGCATATAAAACTTCTGTGATTTTGATCATTGTTCCGTTAGGTAACAGGAATTGGGCAGTACCTCGCCCTTGTATCAATGGTGACGATCCAACCATTGTGGTCACAGATGAGTTATAAGGAATTAATTCGATGAATAATTGTCGATTCCTTAATATAGTGTGAGTGGTCCCACTATCAGCTAAGCACTCAATTTCGCCTCTATGCATTCCTACAATTTAAATGAGAGGGTATAGTTATATTAGTCAAAAAATATATCTCATATTCTTTAGAGTATTTCGATTTAGAATGATATACTTTTCATTCTTGTAAATAATTATTTTCTTTAATGTGATAGATGTATTGCTTTACATCTTTGTAGTGCCTTGTTTTTGAACAATATGTGTATAAATAAAGATCAAATAAAATTCAATACTTTAGAATAAAATCTGAAATTTATTAATAAACCAACGATAATCAAATAAAAGTCTTTACAAAGAAATCTAGTTCAGCAAACCATAATAAATGTAAACTTTTAGATTAAACCAAGAGTCTAATTATTAATAAGGCAACATACCTTAATTGTCTTGGAAAATAAATTAGGCAGATCAATCAAAGTCTGTAACATCAAATGACTTAGCAGGGTTCTTGTTGCTAGTGAAGTCTACAACAGTGAGGTTGACATCTGGGTCAGGGCCTTCATCTTTCATATAGTGGGCCTCTTGTTCTTTGAACTCCCCCTATACCTCTTGTAAGTTGTTGCCACTTTGTTACTTGTTTGGCAGTTCTTGTACCAGTGGTCAGTAGATCCATACCTATAGCAAGGTTCATTGCCAACTCTTTGGGCCGGAGGATTCTTAGGTTGTTTCTGCACCTTTGAACTATGGCCACTTGGGCCAGCACCACCATGACCACTCGGGCTAACACCACTATCTCTGCTCCATACATTTAAGGGGCCTCCACAGCCCTTACCACGGCCCATGCCAAGGCCCCCTCTACCCTTTCCACATGGTGCATTGTTCCCACGTGGGTAAGGGTCAACACGTCTAACACCCTTTGTTTTGGGGTTCTTTCCACTTTTCACTTTGCCAAAGTTTGCCTCAGGAATTTTCTTTGTCCTCACAGGCCTAGCATTTTTTGTTCAAGAGAACCTCATTGTGCATTTCAGCCACATGTAGTAGGTTGATCAGCTTGTTAAAGGTATTGATTCTCTTATTATCATACTCCAACCTATACTGGTTCGCTAGTATAAGTGCTGAAGTAGGAAAGGTAGAGAGTGTCTTTTGAATCATATCGTCTTCAGTAATTTCCTTTTTACAGAAGTTTAGACGTGCTTTCAAGCCCAACATATCTTTGTTGAAGTCATTGACCCTCTTGTAATCAAGCAAGCGGATTTCATTCCACTGAACGGTCAGTTCTAGGAGCAGAGTGTCATGAATGTTCCCAAAACGCCCCTTTAGAGCATCTCATAGCTCCAAGGGTGTCTTCAACTGAAGGTACTCCCAACGGAGGCTGGGGTCAATATGCCGCCTTAGGAACATTAGAGCATTGGCTTTTACCTTGTCAGACGGTCCTTTGTCATTAGGGTCGGTGGTGGGGTTGATGATGGAGGTGTAGTCATTTCCCACAAAAGTGGTCTCCACATCAGAAACCCAACGGTGGTACTCAATTCCTTATGAGTCCAAAATATCAAATTCCGGTCTAGTTGGATCAGTCATCTACATAAACAAGATCAAAGAATTATTAATTACGCAGTAACAATGACATCCACGTTTAATTTCAAAGAATATGAACTAGATTGCAAGACCAAAATGCTTAATGGTGGCATTTTCATATTTTGTGAAAAAACTTTATCACGGTTATAAATTACTTTTTTGATGCAATGAAATTCCTTTATCATAATTAATATGGCATGTTTAATTAAAATAATATTTACAGAAGATAAATAAACATGGCATGTACACTAATATTTATCTCAATTTTAATTAGACAAAAACATGCTCAAAGATCATATTTAGACATGATTAACATATAACCCCAATATATCATGGCATAAAATTAGAGTCACTTTACACAAATTAATTTTAAATTGCATACTCATAACCATAAGAAAAGCAAATATGTTATACAATTATTAATTAAAGATTTTGTAGAATATTTCTAGGTAAATTATTTGTTGTAGACCAAATAATTGTAACTATTAATCTGCAACAGTTAATCATGACAGTAAAAAGTAAAATCGTATTTTTACAATTAACATGCTTCACGATAAAACAGTTAACATTTAACAGTAACTATTAATTACCACGGTAAAAAAGCAGAAACTTACCTCAGCTCGGGTGAAAATGCGTTTCTGGATCAGGTTCTGAGAACCGGGTCGTGCGGATTCAAAACATGGTCAATCAGGTCGGGGCTATTGCTGTCGTCCGATCTTCTGCAAGAGGGTTCTGAAAAGGCGGTCGACGACGGGATCGGTGCTGGTGGGGTGGCGGATTTGTTCTGCAACTCGGATCGGTGATGGAGGGGTGCTGCAACTCGGTGTCGGATCAGTGGAGGGTGGGTAGTGCCGTGCGGGTGCCAGGTGGGTGCCGGTCAGGTTCTGCAGGGATTGAGGGTTCGATGTAGAGGGTAGCGCCGGCTGGGTGTCGGGTGGGTGCGCAATGGTACGCTGTGGTGCCGGGCTCGAGATCGAAAAGGAGAGATGAAGGTTTTTTTTCTCGGTTTTCTTTTGGTGGCCAAAAAAACTCAAAAATGAAAACTAGAGCATAGTGTCTGATAACGTGTCAAAGTGAATCTGAAAATGGTGTGCTTATTCTCATTGAGACTCCTCTTTATATAGAGGTGAGGTTGTAAGGAAAGAATAAATTACATAATAATCATTATTCTGATTGAAAATAGATTAATACAGATTGATACAATTACTCTAATTGATTGCTAATCTCGAGATTTTCTCTCGTCAATTATGAATTTAACGAAGGCACACCTAAATGTTATTTTCCTTTAACAAGGAAGTTTTACTATTCTTTTCTAGACAATTCTTTGATTTTTTTGTGTAGATAGTAGACTTGGACTACGTAATTTATTTCTTTGTTGGAACCTTGTGTATCGAAGAAGACTACAAAATCCTTTGAAGGGTCAAAATAGTTACCTCAGATTTCAGGTCCCAAATTAAAATGTTAACATTTATCTTAGAGAAAATGTTCATTTACTACAAAATTGGGCACCTTACTTCCCATTCCAATATTTTTTTTAAAAAACATTGATCATTTAAACTTTCAAAAAAGAACTTGTGTCCATTAGGTCTAAACTCTTAAGACACTCTTAAGAACCTATATTTTTTTTTTGTCATTATACCCTCACCCCTTAAATATGGTTAAAGAGAGAAAATAAAATAGAAAGAAGGTTTGACTAGAACCTCACCGACTCTGGTTACAGGTCGTCGGATTTCGATCGACGGAATCTCGTCGGACTTGTTAAAACGTCACCGAAATATCACCGGACCTTATCAGAACTAAATCAAACATTCGTTGGACTTCCTACTTGGGGCAGTATACATTATAGGGGAATTTATTGGGAGTAGCAACCTTTATCGAGAAACTCTACTTGGGGTAAATCAACACATGTAGCTGTTATTTCAGGCAGTTATTGGGATAAAGAAGCAACCTTTATCGAGAAACTACAAATTTATCCCAATCACAGCAACAACCATGTAAAATCTCTCCATTTCTTCCTCCCTTGAAACTCCTCCCCCGACCCTTTAAGTCCTCTCGTTGCTTAGCTTTATCCTCCACAATCTCCAACACCGAAAACTCACCCTTCTGATTCCTCCTCCTCCCTTCATTGCCAACACCTAACTCCAACACTCTCCTCTTCTTCTGGTTCAACCTCGAAATCTTTGCCGGCATCTCCATTGCTACTCTTGTGTCTCCCACTCGCACTGAATCATCGATCTCTTCGCTCAATCTCTCGTTATCTTTAGAGATGTGGTGGAGGAGAAGAGATCTTCGGTAGAGATGAGGCGTTGTTAGCGGGAGTGAGGATGCTCCGACGTCACCGTGGCAGAGGGAGATTAAAGCATTGACTGAGGGAGATCAAAGCAGTGGTTTTCGAGGCTGTGACGAGCGTCGTCGTCGAGGCAATGATGATGTCATCTTGACAAAGTCCTTGTTGTTGTCTTTGTACATCGACGGAGAGAGAGCAGAGGTGAGAGGTTTGAGGAGGCTGGATATGGATGAGGCTTCAATGAGGAGAGAGAGAAAAAGAGAAGAGAAACTGATATGATCGGAGAGGAGAGAATAAATGGCTTTGTGATCCCGCGGTGATGGTGGTGGCGAGGGTAACGTTGCCGGCGACAATCTCAGAGACTAAACAAGAGATCGAGATCAGAGAAAGAGGGAGAAAAAATTAGATCGAGAGGGAATGGTGAGAGAGGAAGAAAGAGAGAGAAAGAAAGAGAAAGAAAGAGAGATAGTTAATTAGATTATGGGTAAGAATGTAATTTTGTTATGAAAAGTTGAAATGTAAAGTGTTAAAAGTTTGTTAGACATAGTGAAAACTTTTTTTCTGTTTTTATAATGAATGATTATTATTATCCTTTTATATTACTCTGCAGTTTTGTAGAACCTCGCATGTATCCCCAAATTTAATAAAAAATAACAAAAAAACCATTTTCTCCATGATTCATGAATTAATAAGGTATAAATCTTTTCTGTATGATTAAGTAGGAAAAGTAAAGACTTTTTTTTGAGGAAGGGGATAGTAAAGACCAAAATTTAAGTGATTATGAAAATTTTGATGATTTAGAAAAAAGAAATCTCGATAGATATATCAAGTTTTGATAGAAATTTTATCAAATATTATATAAAATTTGTATATTTATCTAAAAATAAACTAAATATAAAATATAAAAATTAATATAGCTAGTAGAAACAAAAATTTCCAAAAAATATGAAGATTATCGCGAACAATTTTTAGTTCTTGCGGGAAGAACATATTTTGTGTGCTAAGGGGGAAAGTGGGTGGACAGCGAGTTAAAGTTTTTAGGACATATTTTGTGTTGATGCTGTTGAATTCAACGAAACCACAAGAGTAAAGTGGCCAAAGCTTTTTTGCTTCTTCTGATCCCTTTTTGAATCCCTTGTGATAAGGTCTGAAACTTTGCTTCCCCCTCTGAGTTTTCATTTCCATGTAACGATGAAGTTTCCATCTTGGGCAGTTGGGTTTGCGGATTTTGATTGCTTGATTTCTGGGTGTAGGTTTTCTTCTTTTTGGGTTTTGTTTCTCTTCGTTTTGTGGTTGTTTGGACATCTGGGACTTGCAGACAGAAAAGGTTTCATCATATTGATAACTGGGAAGAAGAGTCCACCATGGCTGATAGCCCCAGGACTGATATTTCTACAGATGTGGATACTGATGACAAAGGGGTATTCCTTCTTTCACTTCTCCTCTCACTCTAATTTGGTTTTGGTTTCGAATTTGGGTACTATGGGGATTAATTGGTTTTGTGCAAGTTCAATTCTTGTGGTTTAATCATCCATCATGCTTCATTTCTGGGCGTTGAAACTTGTGGTACATGTTAAAAGGACAGAATTTCTTACTTCTGACATTTTGAGCACTCTGTATCTGCAGTATGATAGAGATCAATATGCCATCACTGCAGCGGTTTTGGATTCCAGTGATAAATCTAAAGACCCAAAGGATCAGAAGGTGATGGTCAGCAAGTCTGGTACATTGTTGTGATATGTGAATCGAATCTAGCAGGGTTTGGAATGCTTATTTGTTCAATTATATTTTGCAGACTCTTCGAAGGCTCGCTCAAAATCGTGAGGCTGCAAGAAAAAGTCGGTTGAGGAAGAAAGTAGGCCTTTTCCTTATTTTGTTTACTTCATTGTTTGTATTCAGTTTTTTTTTCAGCTATATTGCTGTGAAATTTTGTCTTAGTGTCTATTTAGTCATTGCTTTTTGCTAGGAAATTATTTGCGTACGTCTCCAAATCATGGGGGTGTTCTTATATGGCAATGGCATATTTTAAATAGAAATACACTGCCCCACTGGTTTCAAATAATGACCTTATCTTGTCCATTAATTTTGTTATTGAAATTTGACAGTCAATTAGTGAATGCATATTCTTACTTATTTATAATTCCATTAAAAGGTGTATACTTATTCAGCGTATAATAGAATATGTCAGCTATGATTGCACAAGAGTCAGCTTGCTCACAAGTGTTGTTTTCAATTAGTAGCTGAAGGTGAAAGAAACTTGTGATGAGTTGGAAGCCATGTGGCTTTCTGTATCAATTGTGTGCATTTCTTATTTCCTTGGTACAGTCTTGTAAATATATGACAAAAGTGTGGACCTTCAATAATGTTTATGTGATCTTTTTTCGGTTATACTCGTACTGAAATTTTTGTTCTCTTTGTATTTATTTGTTGCTTTTGTTATTTCTAGAAAAAGAAAGTATATTTAGCTAAAAAACATGGGTCTATTCATATATAAAAATGGAATATCAAAGATATACTACTCAATGCTGTAATGACACTTATTAGCCATTGCTTTTGCTATTCCTAGAAAAATTGGTACGCCTCTACAATATAGGTTCATCTTACTTGATATGGAATATCTAGAATAAAATTCACCTGGCCAGTGATTTTCTTTAGTGAATGCATATTCTAGTCGTTTAAATTCCCATGACAAAAACATTTCCTTGGCATATAATTCTTTAGATATAGGTAAAGATTCAATCTAGTTTATTACGAGCACTTTTGAAATTGTTGATTTGAATTTTCCCATACGATCAACCATACATTATTCATTTGTCATGTATTACTTTCTTGGTTTTAATCTGGAAGTCTCAGTGTCACATAAGTCTTTTGAATTTTTCTTCATTTTATCTTTTCAATTATCAAAATAAGTAATCTTAGGATATAGGATTATAAGAGCAGCAGGGATTACAATTCTGGAAAGTTGGTTCTGTTTGTGCTTTTGGCTATTATTTGTCACTGTGGGTCCTAGCATACTTGGCCATCTGCTGATCACTTTTAGATTGGGGATGGGGATGAAGGTGGGCATCTATTCTCGCTAGGATTCAGCATAGTGTCTCTAATGGGGAATATTCGGTTTTATGAGAATATCTCTCTTTTATCCTGGAGAGTTAAGCAGCTCTTTTGATTACTTTTCCTTTTCTTTTAGAGTACATACATGGTGCTACTTTGCTTTTGAAAAAGGGGTAGTGATCTTGCCAATCCACTTTTCAACATATTTAACCACTTTAACCCAATTTGAAGTAGATCAATGTTAAGTGCAAGTGTAAAATTGTAGTGCCAAAATCGCCCAACTTGAAAAAATAGATTTTGAGAAATATGCCTAGGGCTAGATAATGCATTATTGAAAACTTACTTACACTTTATGCCAGACCTCTTACCTAAAACATTGAACTGTTTCATTTTGGAAAGGTTGAAGGACTAATGAAAGAAATGAATGATAAAGGGAAAATTAATTATATTTGATTATCCTAAAAATGGGTTTACTACCTCAAATCATCCTCTTTACATAAAGTAGTGTGGGGTTCAACTCCAAAACCAATTGGCAATGGAGAGAGTGACCCAAACAGTTATTAACTCACAGACAAGGTCTCATATTCCTAGTGTGAGATTATATCTCAACACACCCCCGCACGTGTGGCGAATCTTCAAGCCTAGCACGTGGACAACATCTAGGGATGACGTGGAGTGCGTGTGGCTGGTAACGCTAACACACGTGGACGTGAGTAACCCGCTCTGATACCATGATAAAGTAGTGTGAAGTTCAACTCCAAAACCAATTGGCAATGGAGAGAGTGACCTAAACCTTTATTAACCCACATGCAAGGTCTCATATTCTCAGTGTGAGATTATATCTCAATACAGTTGACATAGTTGATCAGGCTTGGAGACTAATCATCCTTCCATTTTGTGTATGATATGCTTCCCAACTCTCTTTTATCCTAATATTTTCTTCAGTCAGCTTCTGTCCTCCCATTGATTTGCTAATGTCTTTTGTAGGGGGGTTGACTTTAATTTGACGGTCAACTACACTGATATTGAACGCTTTGTTTACAACTACATCCTAGCTCGTGACTGGTAGGTATAATCCTACCATTAGTAAGGGTTTCCACTATATGTCTGCCTCCTTTGGTCCATTCCTCCTTAAGTGGGGGCTTTTGGTATCCCAGTGAGCATAAGGAAACGAATTGATGCATGTACGGTTAGAGTATGCCCCACCAGAAATTGAAGGCCACCCTTGCTTGACCGCGGCCTTCTTGGCCGCTCCAATGTATGTGGAATGCATTCATACACTGGCATTTAAACTTAGTATCGTACTATTTAGTGTGGATGTGTTCAGAACCCAGCTTGTATACTCAACAGGTGGTTATGTGCTAGTGTATATGGTGCTTAAAGAGTTGCTAATTTGGATCCTATGTCAGGTTCCTTCCTCCTGAAGTGGAGGATTTTGGAATTTAAGTTGGTATATGAAAAATGACTAATGCATGCATGGGAGAGTTATTTCCAATATATATAGAAGCATGCATACACCTTTAGAATTCTTGTCCTGGTGTTTAAGATGGGGTGTTCATATGGCTTAAATGAGAGACTAAAAGAGGAGGAATCTCTCCTAAGATGCATATTAATCTATCAAAAATCAACCAGGAAAATTGTAGTTCTTCACATTTATATACGATTATTGGAAGTCGTTATTGAGTTGCATCTGTACATGTCTACTGTAGGCATATGTTCAGCAGCTGGAGACTAGTCGTTTGAAGCTGAGTCAACTAGAACAAGAGCTTCTGCGAGCCAGACAGCAGGTAAAGTTCATCCGTTCCCACACTAGAGTAACACACCTATGTATTTTCCAAATTATTTCGTACCTCTAGTTTTCCTGGTAAATGGTTTCTTGTATCTCCTAAGATTTTACTTTCATCTGTTCAGGGAATCTTCATATCCAGCTCAGGGGGAGACGCTGCTCATTCGACAAGTGGAAATGGTATTCCTTCTTTCCTTTAAGTTTGGCTTTGTGAAATTTTCCTGGAAAATAAGGTAGAGTAGCTTCTGTGGGATATGCGTGGGATGTTGCTATATTTAGCTGTGGGATGTACTAGCAGTCGCATTACACACTAATTTAATGAATGCCACGAATTACTCAATAATTTGATGCAATCTAACCATGTATATTATATGAAGAGATTCAAATAACAGTCTGATTTTGTGCTGTTACCATTCCCAAACACTTCCAGCCTAATTAGCACATATTATTTCCGGTTGTTTATTAATGACATTGGAAAGCCTAGAATTTTTCATTTTCTTTTTTTATCTACTCTTCTAATGGAATGACACGGACTACGCATATTTAGATGACTTAAAATAGACCCAATTCTTAATCGGTGATCGTGTGTCTCCACTGGTTAGTTTGTCATCACCTTTCATAAACTATAATGTTCACTCGTTCAGTGGATCTAATTTTCATGCTTGTGGGATGGTAGTAATCCGAAGCTTGAATATCAGTATAGATTTTTTGGTGATTGTTCTTTACCCAAACTAAGAAAAATAATTGTAAATTTACCAATTTTAGATTCCTTTTAAAGAGGATAGGTAACCTGGTCATTGGTTCTCAAAGGATTCAAATTGACTGTTATTTCCATGAAATTTTTTTTTCTGTTTAACTGAAATCAGAATAGAGTTTCCTCAAGCAGACCAGATTGTATGTTTGCGGGCACAGGCTGAAGACACAAAATCTTAGACTTCGTTTGCTTTTGAGTTTGGTCTTCTTCTCTTACTTTACTTTCAGTGGGTGAGGTTGGTTATCTTGTTCACTGTATCTATGTGCAGGGGCTATGGCATTCGATGTAGAGTATGGGCGATGGCTGGAAGATCAAAATCGGCAAATTAATGAACTGAGATCCGCTGTAAATTCTCATGCAAGTGATGCAGAGCTTCGTATTATTGTAGATGGAATCTTGGCACATTATGATGAGATTTTTAGGCTGAAGGGCACAGCAGCTAAAGCTGATGTATTCCATCTGTTGTCTGGTATGTGGAAAACACCTGCGGAAAGGTGTTTCTTGTGGCTTGGTGGTTTTCGTTCGTCTGAGCTCCTGAAGGTGAGTTGACTTGATGGCATGCATAGGCATGGTGGTGAATGCAGTCAAGTTGAATGTTTTTTGTAACCATCCTACAATTATTTACATTACCCATTGAATGCATGCTGATCTTTTAATGTGGCACAGAAAAGCCAGAAGTGGTAAATAGAAATTCTTGCTTATAAATTTCAATTGAATTGATAAGTTCTACACGGTTTGATCATCTTCTTTGCAGATGATTCAAGTCCTAGAGTGCTGATTCAGCATCTGCCTATCTTTGGGTCTTCAAGTTCTCTTCTTTATACTAGTCCATGTCCTGTGTTGGAACAATTCCATCCTCTAATGGAAGGGATAATGATGCATCAGGCATTGTTTCATCTAAAGGGATTGTTCCTTGTTGTCCCCCTGTTATTATCATACCCTTTCTTATCATTCCATAGACTCCCTCCCTCACCCCTGCCGTTTCCCTGAATTGGCAAGGATGATGTATATCACTATTTCTCTCTTCTTTGGAGACTGATATCAAAGTTTATGTGTTCATGCACTGTAAACAAAACAAGTATCTGTGTGGTTGCAGTTTGTCACCAGAAGTTACAAACTTGTTTTGTTATAGCTATGTTATTATCGTGATTTTTGTAGTGTCTTTTAGTGGTCTTAGTCCCCTTTATGAAATTCAATTGAATGTCTATCTGTGCAGCTTCTTGTTAATCAGTTGGAGCCGCTGACAGAGCAGCAGTTAGTGGGGATTACTAACTTGCAACAATCGTCCCAACAGGCAGAAGATGCATTATCTCAAGGGATGGAGGCATTGCAACAATCTCTCGCTGAGACTTTGTCCAGTGGATCTCTTGGCTCCTCAGGCTCGTCTGGTAATGTTGCAAACTACATGGGTCAAATGGCCATGGCAATGGGAAAGATAGGGACTCTGGAAGGGTTTATCCGCCAGGTAATACCTTATAGTTCATTTTCTTTATTTATTTACTTTCGTCGTAATCACTAGAACAACATTAAATACAAAAACATTACTCGTGGTTGTGAAACTGTTAATTATGATAATCAAATGAAATTATAAGAAGGCCAACACTAATGGTCCCACCAGTTGCTTTGTTTCTTTTCTCAAAATGAGGGGTAGAACATTTGATTCCTGAGTCTCCCAACTGCGCTTTGGCTGTTTGGTTTTTACTTTGGGATTTAAGGACTGAAAGTTTTGTCATTATGAGTCTAGTTTGGTGACAAGGTCATTTCCATGTGTGGCTTTTCTTCTTTTCTTTTTCCCTTACCAAGTTATTATTGTATAAATAGTATTATATGTAGCCATTTAGGACAGTTTACTGTTCAATTAGGCATCAACCTGCCAAAGCCCCGTTTCTCAGCTTTCATGTATGATTGAATGACTGAGATGGTGGGGATGAATTTTTATTTTTCGTCCCAATCATGGTAAAGATTTCAAATGCATCGTGATCCTGGACAAGGGCCAGCTAAACAGTAAACGAACCCCTGAAATGATTTTTCATTGTTTGTTTATCCTTTATATGTGCCTGTTTTTATGAGTTTGAACTTTCTAATTCTTTTATGGGCTCATAATATTAGGCTGACAATTTGCGGCAACAAACACTGCAACAAATGCTTCGTATCTTAACAACTCGCCAATCGGCCCGTGCACTTTTGGCTATAAATGATTATTTGTCCCGACTACGAGCTCTCAGTTCACTGTGGCTTGCCCGCCCAAGAGAATAAAACGTTTTTGCAGTTGCTCCCGACCTGATTGTATTGTTGTAGCCTGCAAAATATCTGAATAGAAATTGACTTCCTCTAGTACAGCACTGGTATTGCCTGGTCATCTTTACAGATTTTCTAATAGATTTTCTTTCATGTTATAGCTGCAGAAAATTATATCTTTAGAGCGAATCTTGTAAGTTTCCAGTCTAGTCATCATATTTTCTCTAGTAATGCTATTGGTGACGGTTCATATGTATTCCTTAATTGTTAATATTAGTGTTATTGTTGATGCAAGTGTAACTGATTTGGAAATGAGTTTTGAATATGGCGTTGGCAGGTCTGTTTTATCACACTTTGCATGAATTAAACACCTGTGTCACAAGAAAGTGTACCCAAAACTCCAAAAGATGAATTGAGGATTATGAATCAAGATTTCTAGGTGCATAATTTGCGTCCCACAATTTTTACAACTTCTAGGTGATGTTTGACATCAGAGTCTAGAGTCTGCAGTATGATATTGCATATTTGTTTCAATTGTTTGGTTGTTCATTAGCTCTGAATCAAACGTTCAGTTCTACTACATGTGTTAGATCGGTTATCATAGGGAGCCAGTCCCGGCTTGTATGTAGGTCATGTATTTCACACGCAGTTTAAAACTTTCCACGTGTCAGTAATGAATGAAGAAAAACTCAAAACATATATATTGAATTGTGTGTGCTAAGTATCTACATGTGTGTTTATACACAAGAAAAAGGAAAAAAAATAAACCTAAAACTAATTACATTAGGTACGCTGCATCATATTTTACTAAGCGTAAGAAATGGGCAAAAGAAAACTTAGTCATCACCATGTTGTAACAGTAAATTACAAGAACACCATGTTGCAACAGTGAATTTGCAAGAACACCAGGCTACAACAGTAAATTGCAAGAACAACATGGTGCAATAGTGAAGCACATGCTTCACAGACACATCATACTCCTAAACTTCATCTACGAGATCAAGGTTCTAAAAAACGTTAGGCGCTACCAGGGTGGGTAGCCAGCGCCTAGCGTCTAGGCAGTTTTGTATATTACATATTATTATTTATTTAATAAATATGATAATAAAAATAAAATTTATAAAAAATCATTTTTATGTTTCAAAATAGTAAAAATACTTCAAAAATAGACAAAATAAAACAACAATGTTCTTAAAAATAATAATAAAAAAAAACTGTCATTCGTTCAGACTTTATGAAGAATATTGTGTTTTTCGTGTTTAATTTTACAAATTTTTGATAGGATTTTATATATTTCATATTAAAAAAAACTAATCAGGCCGCCTAGGCGCCGCCCAACCCCTCTAGCCCGCCCATACGTCTGATTTTTACGTTGCCTAGGTACCGCCTGGCCCACCTAGGCGTCACCTAGCCCGCCTAGGCGGCCGATTTTGCATCGGTGCCTAGCTTGGCCGATTCAGGGAAAGGCGGACGATTTTGCACTGGTGCCTAGCTTGGCCGATTCAGGGAAAATTAGAACGATGACCTGTCGCCCAAGATAACTACCATTGTAACACCCCATCCTAAAATTTTCTTTTTTACCGGGATTAGGCAGGTTATAGAGAGTTGTAACCGCGCTGTTAGATTTTCCCGACTTTTTTTGTTTGTTATTCGAGTTTAATATCGAGATATTCTCGATTTTTGAAAAAAATAGATTTTATGTCGTGTGGTGGTAGACTATGTTAATACGAGCACTCAGGTATGTCCGGAATATTTTCCGGAGCTACGAACTGTTCATTATGATTTTATTTTAGTACGGAAGTAATTAAACGTTATTTACTTTACCGTAAAAGATGACTTTGCGATAAGTCGAGAAATTGAGGAAACTTCCTTCAGGAAAGTTTTAGAGGACGTTAATACGAACCCGTGGGTATGTCCTACGCTTTAATCAGAGTTCGTATGTGAAAGTTATGCGGGTTTAAGTGTTGTTACCGTGTGGTAAAAGTAAATAGAAAAATATCTATTTACTGGTCACGGTAACTTTTATTTGACAGATCTGGGCCGTTGATTTTTTGTGAGATCAATCTGGACCGTTGTTTTTTATTTATCTATAGGTTTGGATCGGGTCAACGGGGGGGGGGAGACTGGTTGCACTCTCTCTCTCTCTCTCTCTTCGATTCCGATCTCTCCCTCTCTCTCTTCTCACACTTCCTCTCTCTCTTCCCTCCCTTCCTCCATCTGTTTTTCTCGAGCCTCCTACAGCCACGACGTCGCTGACGTCTGGTTTGTGTGGCAGCTCGTCCGGTTCCGGCTGGGCTGTGTCGCCAGCGGAGACGTGGGTTCAGTCTCGAGCAGTGGCTCGTCAGAGAGCCGGGGAGGACGAGCTGGACTTCGTCGAGCTCTGGAGAGGTTCCAAGCGTGGAGGCGAGTCTTCGTTGGAGGGGAAAGCCGTTGAGCAGAGGAGGTTCCGATCGGGGGAGGTACTGCCTCAGGTCACCAACTCTTCTAATTTTGTGCCTAATAATGCTAGTTTTTCTACTCCAAATTATGATGAACTCTTGAAGTCCCTTGCTCAAGGGCAACAGAATTTAACATCTGCAACTCAAGCTTTAGTGACAGGTCAACAAGCTAATTCTAAAGAGATCACGGAGTTAAAGAAGCAGATGGGACAAGTTATTGATTTCATGGGTAAAATTCATGAAAGTGGTAAGTTGCCGGGACAAACTTTGCCAAATCCAAATGCAGGACAATTCAAGGTAGTTGCAACTCGGAGTGGGAGAGTTTTTGAGGAGCCATTGTTGAAGAAGTTGGGGACTTCTAAAGGAGAAGATGTTGAGCTGTTGCAAGAGGAGGAAGATGAGAATGTAGAGGAGGTTTTTGTGGAGCAAAATCCGGCAGCAACCCTGCCAGGGTCCGAACAACAAGGCGGCGGTCCGAGGGGCAGTCCGGCAGACTTTTCTGCCGAGTCCGAGAAAATACAAGGTGGTGAGGCCGTGCCTCACCCTCATGCAGTCCCTGCTGATCCGAAAGGTGCCAAGGAAAAAGGTAAGTCTTCTAGTTCTAGTGGTTTAGTTTCATCTAACGTCCATACTCGATACCCTTTCCCAAACAGGTTTGCAAAATCAAAGCACGATGAAGCTGATCGTGCAATGATTGAGTTATTCAAGAAGGTGGAAGTGAACATGCCATTGTTGGAGTGCATTCAACAAAATCCTAAGTATGCTAAGTTCTTGAAAGAGTTGTGCACTAACAAGAGGCTTCCACGAGAGAAGGATGTGGCGATTATGAATGAAACCATCTCTGCGGTTTTTCAAAGGAAACTACCACCAAAGCTTAAGGATCCAGGGAGTTTTTCTATTCCTTGCACTATTGGCACTCATAGTTTTGACAGGATCATGTTAGATCTAGGTGCATCTATTAATGTCATGCCTTCGTATCTTTATGCGGACTTAGGTCTAGGTGCATTAAAAAAGGATGATATTATTATTAGACTAGCTGACCGTTCTAATACAATCCCTTTGGGATATGTTGAGGATTTTTGGTGCAGGTTGCTAATCTAATTTTTCCTGCAGATTTCTATGTCATTGACATGGAACCCACAGATGCAGATGACAAGGAAATTCCCATTCTGTTGGGAAGGCCATTCATGAGGACTGCTAGGACCAAGATTGATGTCCATTCCGGAGAGATAACGTTTGAAATTGATGGCGACATCATTAGTTATAACGTGTTCGACGCTATGAGGTATCCACTTCCCGAAATTTTTCGTGATTCTTTTTCTATTGATGTGGTGGATTCTCTTACAGAAGAACATGTTGAAATGATAACTCAAGACATCTTGGCTCTCACCCTAGCTAAAGGGATCGGATATGACAAGTTTGGATCAAAAACTTGTACAATGCAGCAAGAGGCCGTGCCTCTTGCTCTCATAGAAACCGCGGCTTCTCTTGAGGTCGCTGCTGAGGTAACCTACTCTCCCTTTAGTCCAATTTTCTCTTCATCTAACAAGTTTCTACCATCCATTGTTCAAGCTCCAAATTTAGATCTCAAGGTTCTTCCGGAACACTTGAAGTATGTGTACTTGGGAGAGAATGAGACATTGCCGGTTATCATGTCATCATCATTAGAGAAGGACCAAGAGGAGAGATTGATTGCAGTATTGAAGCGACACAAGACGGCTATTGGATGGACTTTAGCCGACATCAAGGGAATCAGCCCTACTATGTGTGTCCATCGAATTCTTTTAGAGGATGGTGCGAAACCAACCAAGGAAGGACAACGTCGACTTCACCCACCTATGATGCAAGTTGTGAAGGATGAGGTGACTAAGTTACTTGATTGTGGAGTCATCTATCCTATCTCGGATTCAAGGTGGATTTCGCCGGTTCAAGTTGTGCCAAAGAAGAGTGGGATCACAGTTGTGAAGAATGCTGAAAACGAGTTGGTGCCTCAACGAACCGTGACCGGTCATAGAGTGTGTATTGATTACCGGAAGCTTAATGCTACTACGAGGAAGGACCACATGCCGCTGCCCTTTATTGATCAAATGCTTGAGAGGTTAGCCGGTCACTCGTTTTATTGTTTTCTTGATGGATATTCCGGTTACAATCAAATAAGTGTTGCGGAGGAGGACCAAGAGAAGACCACTTTTACTTGTCCATTCGGTACATTTGCATATCGACGCATGCCATTCGGACTTTGCAATGCTCCAGGTACGTTCCAAAGATGCATGTATCATATATTCTCTGAGTACATAGGTTCTAAGATAGAAGTGTTTATGGATGATTTTTCTGTCTATGGTGGAGATTTCGATTCATGTCTGCATAATGTTGAACTTGTGCTTAAGAGATGTGAGGAAACTAATCTTGTGCTTAATTGGGAAAAATGTCACTTCATGGTTACTCAGGGTATAGTGTTAGGTCATATTGTTAGCTCTAGGGGTATTGAAGTTGATAAATCGAAGATAGATCTTGTGCGTCACTTACCCATTCCCACAAGTGTGAGGGAGGTTCGAAGCTTTCTTGGACATGCAGGATTTTATCGCAGGTTTATTAAAGACTTTTCGAAAATAGCAAGACCCTTGAGTTCTCTACTGCAAAAGGAGGTGCCATTCCATTTTGATGAGGAGTGCAAGGCCGCATTCGAGAAGTTGAAGGAATCATTGTGCACGGCACCGATCATGGCGCCACCGGATTGGAGTTTGCCATTTGAGCTTATGTGTGATGCTTCAAATCATGCAGTTGGGGCCGTGCTAGGACAAAGGAGAGACAAGCAGCCCTATGCCATCTATTATGCCTCAAGGACGCTCGATAATGCGCAACAAAACTACACCACCACCGAGAAAGAACTTCTCGCAGTCATCTTTGCTTTGGATAAGTTTCGTTCTTACTTACTTCAATCTAAAGTTATTGTTTATACTGATCATGCTGCTTTGAAGTATTTGTTGACAAAGAAGGATGCCAAGCCGAGATTGATTCGATGGATTCTGCTCCTACAAGAGTTCGACTTGGAGATCAAGGACAAGAAAGGATCCGACAATGTGGTTGCCGACCACTTGTCACGTTTGGTGCGTGATGAAGATGCCATTGTTATCCAAGAATGTTTTCCGGATGAGCAGCTCTTCAAGGTAAGTGAGGTAAGTGATCCTTGGTATGCAGACATTGTAAATTATTTAGTTACCAAGGATTTTCCAAACTCTATGTCATATCATGCTAGAAAAAGACTCAAGGCACTAGCTAAACATTATGTGTGGGATGAACCTTATTTGTGGAAACATTGTGTAGATCAAATTATTAGGAGGTGTGTTCCTGAAACTGAACATAAATCTATTCTTAGCTTTTGCCATGAACAAGCATGTGGAGGTCACTTTGGTTCACGTAGGACTGCATTGAAAATTCTTAACTGTGGATTTTTCTGGCCTACTATTTTTCGAGATGCCCATATGTATTGTGCTTCATGTGATAGATGTCAAAGAACAAGGAATTTAGGACCTAGGGATGAAATGCCTATGCAACCTATTATACATGTTGAAATATTTGACTGTTGGGGTATTGATTTCATGGGACCTTTTCCAAATTCTCAGGGTTTTCTGTACATACTCGTTTGTGTTGATTATGTGTCGAAATGGGTGGAAGCCAAGGCCACCCGGACTAACGATTCTCGAGTTGTTGCAGATTTTCTACGTTCTAACATCTTCTCCAGGTTCGGCATGCCGAAGTCTATCATCAGTTATGGAGGTACCCACTTTTGCAACCGGACAATTGAAGCTCTCATGAAAAAGTATGGAATAAAGCATAAGGTTGCTACACCTTATCACCCCCAAACAAGTGGACAAGTAGAGCTTAGTAACCGGGAGATTAAGCGGATTTTGGAAAAGAGTGTGAAACCATCACGCAAAGATTGGAGCCAACGACTGGATGATGCTCTTTGGGCTTATAGGACGGCATACAAAAATCCTTTAGGCATGAGCCCTTTTCGAATGGTCTATGGTAAGGCATGTCACTTGCCTGTGGAGTTAGAGCACAAAGCTTGGTGGGCGGTGCAACAGTTCAACATGGACATAGATGAGGCCGGATTGCATAGGAAGCTACAATTGTGTGAACTTGAGGAGATCCGGAATGAGGCCTACGATTCAGCCGTGATCTATAAAGAAAAAACCAAGGCGTTCCACGACCGGATGATTCGAAAGAAAGACTTTGTTATTGGCCAGAAAGTTCTCTTATTTAATTCTAGACTTAGGTTGTTTCCGGGCAAACTACGCTCTAGGTGGATAGGACCTTTTGTTATCACTAATGTTTTTCCTTCTGGTGCAGTAATGATCAAAAGCATGGTCAAAGGATCTGAATTTCAAGTTAATGGTCATCGCTTGAAACCGTATTTGGAAAGCATGGTGGATCACACCATCGAGGAGGTTCCTCTTCAGGACCTCACGGCATGAGCATGAGGATGCATGAGTCTAGGCTAAAGGACTATAAACACCTAAGCGCTGCATGGGAGGCAACCCATAGAAGGAGCCGTCTACGAGCGTTTGCTTTTCTTAACCCTTATCTTCGTTCTTTCATTGTTTTAGATATTGAACATTGAGGACAATGTAAGTTTCAAGTGTGGGGTGGGGAATGGCTTATTGCAAGTTTCGGTGAACAGTGTTTTTTTGTGAATAGTGATTTCGGTGAACAGTGATTTTTGAATTTTTGTTCTAGGTTCGGTTTTTTTTTATTTTTAAGTTTAGGTTTGTATTTGTGATACTGTTTTAGGTGTTCTGGCAAATTTTCATGATTTTTGGAGTTTATTTTGATCTTTAAACTTGATTTTTAGTTTTTGAGTCTAGAAAGTCGCCTTTAACCGTTGATGATGAATTTTTTTGATCTTTGATTTCATAGTTGATTGAATTGCATGGACTTGATTTCTTGAATTACATTGTTATTGAATGGTTAATAGATGTGAAGAGATCGTGCACTTAAGTAGTAGATGAGGAACTGAAACTTAGGTACAGACAGAGCATGTTCATTACAATGTTTGATTTCATGTTTAACCTTGTGAGTTTCGAACCATATATGTGCCTTTTCATTGATGAGTGTTTAATCTATCGTTTTATTGGTTTTATGACCTCATATTACATTATTTGATCAATGTGCATGCCATAGAGATAAACCAATGAACTAGAGATTTACTAGAACTTGTTTGTGAAACATTCAAAGCTTTATATCATAACTTACTTTGATTTGGAAAAGGATTGTTGGATCTTTATTAGGTTATCACCACCTTATCTAAATAGCCATGAGTCCTATATGAGCCCTGTTCGGGACACCTTAGTATGAACCCCCTTGAGCCTATGTTAAGCCTTTTCTTTGATTACCAACATGTTTTTACCTTGCCTAGAATAGTTATCTCTACCTTGGTTGCAAACTTGATGGAGATGTTGTTTTGTGGTATGAATATGGAGTGATCGAAAGATCTAAGTGTGGGGTTGGACTTGTGAATGCTATGATGCCGATTTTGGGTGAAAAAGAAAAAGAAAAAAGAAAAAAAAAAGAATAAAAGAAAAATAAAAATGAAGGAAAGAAGATTTTCCAAAGAGCAGATTTGATTTGGACACCCATGGCATGATTTATTTTTGTGGAATCGGAATTATGATATGTATTTGCTGAAGGCTCAATAAAGTTATACATAGCCTTTGTTCGATTTTACTATGTTTATAGTGAAGGATGGGTCCAACATGATGAAATTTGGCCTTGATGTTAGTTGGTGATATAAGGAGGATATCCATGTTTTTATTAGCCTTGAGGATGACCTTTGTGATTCCTCTTTCTTTGATTATTATCCTACCTTATTCGAACCCTGAGCCATCCCTTTTCTAAAGATCCGCATGATTCTTAAGATAAGTAGCCTTTGATCTGTGGAGTTTGTTTCATGAATAAGCATATGGTTGTGGTTCATTTGTGCATGTAATTGGTATCTTTCTTGAGGTCTATTTTGAAATTCATTATCTATATAATCCTTGTGTGTGAAAAGCTTTTAAGCATATGCCATGTTCTTGAGAGAAAAGATTTGGAGTGCATATCCCTTGTGAATTGAATTTGAACTTGTTTTGAACATGTCGAGATTAATTCACCTTTGTTTCTACCATGTCTTACTTGTTACATCGAAATCTCATGTTTATTAACCAGTGAATTCATTCTTTCGATTTCGACTCTTGTGCTATTCTTGATACTATGATGTTGAAGATCTCTGAAACAATTTCGTTGAAGGCTTTAGATTGAGTCATCGTAATATGTTTTTTGTTTAGTGTTTGCTAAGGGACTAGCAAAGCTTAAGTGTGGGGTTGTTGATAGGAGCCTAAAAGGTGACGTTATTATGTGCTAAACACTCTTGTTTATGCTTTGTTGAGTCTATTTAGGTTAAGATTGAGTCATAATATAGTTTAATGTTGTTTTGGAAGAGTTTTTGGTAAAATGTGCTAAAGTGTTGAGAAAATTGGCTAAGTGTTAGTAGTGTGATTTCAAGGATTTTGTAAGAGCATTCGCAGTGTCTTAAACATGGTGGAAGTGCATGAAAAATTGGGAATATAATCTTTGGTTGCTGAAATACATTGTGTTAAAATTTCAGGTCAATTGGAGCACGGGAAGACCTTGCAAACGATGCCGGAGTTGGCAGTCCGAGAAGAGAATGTTCCAGGGACTGAAGAAGTTTTGCTGCTACTGTGTCTGATCTTTCGGGGGCTGTATCTGACGCAATACTTGGAACTGGAAAACGTGCCATATACCATTTGAAAGGTCTTCGAGTCTAGTTTCGCTGGGACTTGGAATCACATAAATTGAAGCACTACAGAAGAAGATATGCCGGAAACAATGGCCGAAGGTCAGTCTCGCGAATGAAACTCTCCCGCGAATGAAATCTTATTCGCGAGCAGAACTCTCTCCCGCGAACAGAAATCTTACATCAACTTTGGAAAATCATATCTCAAGATCCAGGAGGAATCTGAGGACAAGCCATATATCATTGGAAAGCTACGGAAGTCTAGTTTTCAGATCTACTTGAATCACAGCATTTGGAGTTGAGACTAAGGAGTTATGAGCAAAATAGTGGACAGAGGTCAGGCTGCAAAACTGGGCAGAAACTGCCTAAGTTGTCTAACGAGTTTTGGGCGATGATTCTTCACCAAAAGGCTTCCCAAATTTGTCAAGAGATGTATCAAGACCTTAATGAAGTGTTAGGAAGCTGGACAAAAGAAGAAAATACGAAGAAGCATCAAGGCAGCCATATTTTGGTAAAGTGTAAGGTTTCCCGGTCAAACCGGGAAAGCTGACCTTGCTGGACCTATCACTGGTTTTGGCTGCCATCAAAGCCCAAGATTTCGTACATGAGGCCTACATGAATCCATAAACATGTAGGAAGGTCCAAAGAATCAGAAGAAGGAGTCCAAATTCGGATAAGAAGCTGCATTGAAGGAGGAATCATGGAGCAATAAGGAAACCGAGTCAGCTAGGGTTTCTCTTCAATGTTTCTGTATAAATAGGGGCTGTATAGCTCGTATTAGGGGATCATCAACATTGCAAACTCAAGCCAAAGCAGCTGCCGAAAATTTCATCACCATTCAAAGACCCCAATTCCGATTTCCATACTCCATCCTTTGATTCGAAGCACGTAGCCGAGGATCTCCGTGCACTTGAAGAATAGACCACGTAGGAATATTTTAAAGTGTATTCATCTGCTATTTTCGAATTGGTATGTCTTTGTTATGGTTGATGTTTGTTTTAGGTTTTTGTTTGAGTACGATTTAATTCTTGTCTATGAGATATTAAGTACTTTTGAATGATGTAAGAATTATGGTTTTTAGTTTTTAATCAATGATTTGAAGTTTATGCCGATAATTCTTAGTGTTTGGTTTTATTAATTTTCGATTTGCTTCATAATATTAACGTGTGATTAAGACAAGTAGTTGATGTTGCATTAGTTAATTCTTCAAAGAATTACATGACTTTGATACACGTAGTGGATAGGTTGATGTGTTCTTTGTTGTGTTCGAAAATTACATGCTAGAATTGGATTTAGATGGTGCTAATGAACATGTAGTTTATTTGTGTGATACGTAATTGCATAAGTGAATTAGTATGTTAGATTTCGTGTTTGATACGTTGAGCATGGATGTGTGAAAGGTTTCGAATGAAACAAGTAGTCGATTTCGAATGCATCTAATGGCTTAGGAACCACGTAGGAACCTAATGTGCATGTTTCGATTCTAGCATGATTTAGGTATTTCGGCATAGATTGATATGAGATTAGAAATTGTTTTCCATATTCTTGCATTATTGTTTGGTGTTGGTTTGTGTAATTGTTGATCGATCACATGTATATATGTATAAAGGTAATATAGGACTTTATTTCATTGCATCTTTCCAAAAATATAAAATCCAAATCTTTAAAACTCTATGTTTATTTCGACAACTTTGATTAGATTAGATGGATCTACCCTGTGGTTGGATCCCCGGTTTAGAACGATACCCTTACTTGCTTTATACGATGACAATGACTGTGTACAGGGTTAATTGATGCGTGTGCAAATACGATCTATCAATCCTTGAGGATAGGGTACGTACGCAGCTTGACCGGGATTCGGGTGCAGTCACAAATAATATTAGAACCCTAGGTCCTCTGAAATAATTGGTTTAAGATCCAAATGTGAGAATCGGGATAACCTCCGGCTATGAGGTCTATTCTGGTTTCGTTTGGACCGGTTGAAATTGGTCTGGGAATAAGGGTTATCCTTTCTCAAGGGGGACTTCGAGTAAATCTCTCTTGGGATAGGTCCCGTACGTTCTAACCCAGGTTTAGGAAGGTAAATTTAGGTCGGGGCGTGACAACCATACTCCTAAACTTTATCCACAAGATAACTACCATACTCCTAAACTTCAAATGCTTCCTCTCAAGCTGGGTCAAGTGGATTGATTGACCCAAGCTTGCTGAGAATTTTATGAAGAGACTTGGTGAAAATGTTAGCTAGTTGATCCTCACTCCTGACATACTGAGTTTCAATAACTTTAGATTGAACTTGATCTTTGATGTTGTGGCAATCGACTTCAATGTGCTTAGTACGCCATGAAACACTAAAATTGGAGGCGATATACATGGTTGCTTGATTATCACATAAAAGAGACATAGGCTGAACACTAGAGAATCCTAGATCACTTAGGAGACCTTTCCGCCGTATGAGTTCACATGCAGCGGAAGCCATGGCACGGTACTCAACCTCTGCATTTGATCTGCAACAACACTTCGCTTTTTACTCCTCCAAGTAACAAGATTCCCATCTACAAAAGTGCAGTACCCTGTTGTGCTCCTTCTATCAAGAGTATTCCCAGCCCAGTCAACATCTGAAAAACCCATGATCATTATATGATCATTCTTCTTGAGCAAAATACCTGTACCAACTGAGCCTTTAAGATATCGAAGAATGCACATGACAATGCTCAAGTGATCAACAGTAGGAGCATGCATAAATTGACTAACCATACTTACTGCATAAGAGATATCAGGTCGGGTGATAGTGAGGTAAATGAGTTTGCCAACTAACTTTGATAGTAATTCAGATTCAAAAGAGATTCTCCTTTAGTATCTAACTGAAGCTTACTATCAAGTAGAATGCGAGCTGCTTTACAGTCCATGATCTTTGCTTATTCCAAAAGATCAAGCACATATTTCCTTTGATTTAAAACTAGCCTTTGTGAGAAGAGGCCATTTCAATGCCAAGAAAATACTTGAGTAAACCAAGATCTTTCATCGAGAACTTGGTTTGGAGAGCTTCCTTGAGAGACTTAATCTCATCTATATGATCACCAGTAATGATTAAATCATCAACATAGATGAGAACAAGCTTTCCATGAGTGCTATTTCGAATAAAGAGGGACGAATATGCATTGCTTCTATAAAAACAAACATCTTCAAAAACTGAGCTAAGCTTAGCGTACCATGCTCGGGGAGATTGCTTTAGACCATAGATTTCTTTATGAAGCCTGCAGTCCATGTTAGGGTCATTAGATTAAGGATGACCAAGAGGAAGTTTCATGTATACTTCTTCTTGAAGTTCCTCATACAAGAAGGCAGTTTTAACATCCACTTGATGTAAAGACCAGCCTTGATGAACAACAACAGAAAAGAGAACTCTCACAGTGCTCATTCTTACGACAGGTGCAAAAGCTTGTTTATAATCGACCCCATAGATTTGTCTGAATCCACAAACAACCAATCGAGCTTTGTGTCTTTCAATGGTTCTCTTAGAATGGAACTTGGTTTTATAAATCCACGTATTTCCCACTGCTTTCTTTCCTCTTGGAAGTTTGACAATACTCCAAGTTTTATTTTCATCAAGAGCATGCAACTTTTCTTTTATAGCCTGCTTCCACACTTTATGTTGATTAGCTTTATAAAAATCTTGAGGCTCATTAACATTATCAATAGCACTTAAGTAAGCAGAATGTGAGGATGATAGCTTTTTATAGTTGATTAAATCTGTCATGGGATACTTAACCTTGTGAGCAACATAGTCACCCAATCTGTCTGGAAGATTTCACTCTGTAGTGGGATATCTTCTGGGAAGAACTGAAAAAATATGATCATCTTGAGCAACTGGAAGCACCAATGGAGATTCTTTAGGTTCATTAGCAACCTTATGATTCAAGAGATTATCATGAGAGCCTTGATATGAAGAAGGCATAGAAACCATAGGAGTTGAACTCCTTTCACTATCAACAGAAACATTAGGCAAGGGAAATAGATCTTGACAACAGTCCCCCTGGCCATTAGAATAAAGTTTCTTTGAAAAATAAGAAGCAGATTCATCAAACTTCACATCTCTTGACACAAAATTTTTTTGGTGACTGCATTATAACATCTGTACCCTTTCTGTGTTGCTGAGTATCCCAAAAACATATATTTAACAACCCTAGGGTCAAGTTTGTCTCTATGTATAGCTTGAATATGAACTTAACAGACACAGCCAAAAACTCTCAAGTGTGATAGATCAATCATTCTATCCTTCAAAACCTCATATGGTGACTTGGAATTCAGAACTCTACTTGGCAATCTATTAATTAGGTAAGTAGCTGTAAGTACTCCTTGAGACAAGAATTTCTTGGGTACATTTGCATAAAACATTATGGCTCTAGTTTTCTCAAGCAAATCTTTATTTTATCGTTCTGCAATGTCATTTTGTTGAGGTGTGTCAACACAACTAGTTTGATGAACACTTCCATTTGAGGTCAAGAATTGTTTCATGTTATTAGACATGTATTCAGAGCCATTATCAGATCTTAAAACATGAATTTTAGAAGCAAATTGATTACGAACAAAAATGTGAAAGCTTTTGAACACATTAAAAACTTCACTCTTGAGTTTCAAAAGGTACAACCATGTACTCTTTGTAAAATCATCCACAAATGTTACAAAATATCTAAATCCATCAAAGGATTCTAAGACAGGACCCCAAATATCTAAGTGTATGATTTCAAATGGATTATTGGCTCTTGACGTGGAGGAATTAAAAGTTAATCTAGTAAACTTGGATAATTGACAAACATCACAGTGATTGTTGTAATGACTCAAATTTGAAAAAAAAATAGATAACACTTTCTCTGAAGGATGAACAAGCATTGGTGCCAAAGTTGATGATTTTGAGTGAGGCTGGAACTAACTTGAAAACTTTTGGACTTCTTAGATAAGTAATAAAGTCCATTGAGAAAGAAACCTTCACCAATCGTCTTTTTGGTTTTGATATTCTGAAAAATCACATTGTAAGGAGAAAAGATAGCTAGACAATGAAGGTTCTTATGATTTTTCCAACATACAACAACTGGAATGGGAAGGAAGGAATGTACAAAGGTTATGACTTAATGTGATACGAAAATAGCTTAATCATTCATTTTCCTAACACAGATGCACCTCTTCCATTTGCTACGGACACATGTGAAGACATTTTTTTTTCAAAATCATGCAAGTTTGTAAGTTGATTTGTCATGTGATTTGTGGCTCCAGAATCTATGACCTAATAATCATGCTCATTATTCATAGTTAATGCTGTTTTGAAGGCATTTAAGATACTTGGAATATCACTTTGATTCACATGATCAACTTCTGCAAGAAAGCCTGTAAACTTGCCAAGTAGTTCAGTGTGGTTGTCATCTTCAGATGCATTCTCATGTTTTTACTGTTTTTGTTGAAGATACACAGAAAATTCATTGATGAGTATGCTTGGATTCGATGTGAAGTCCAGAACTCCATCTGAGGTAGAAGAACTAGAAGCCAAGTTGGCTTTGTGATTGTTTCTGCCTGAATTCTTCTGATTGATTGCCTTTTCCTTGGCTAACTTTAGCTTCAGCTCTGGATAGAGAATCCAACACATTTTTCTTATGTGGCCAACACCCTTACAATAACTGCACTTCAAATCTGGATGCCTTCCCTTATACTCATTTTCCTCACCCTGCTTATGATTTGAAACATAAGCACTTGTATCTGAAGAACTTATCTTCATATCCAGATTCATTACTTTTCTTCTGGCCACTTCTCTCTAGACTATACCGCAAACACTTTTGAAGGAGGGCAAGACCTCATTCATTAGAATATGACTCCTCAAGTCTTCATAATCATAACTGAGAAGAAAAACCCAAACAGATGGAGCAATTTTCTTTCTTCTTGTACATTGAATTGTGTGTACCAAGCACCTACATATATATGTATTTATACACAAGAAAAAGGAAGAAAAATAAACCTAAAATTAATTACATCATGTACATTGCACCATACTTTACTAAGCATAAGGTATGGGCAAGAGAAAACTTAATCATCACCATGCTGCAACAATAAATTGCAGGAGCACCATGCTGCAACAGTAAATTGAAGGAACACCATATTGCAATAGTAAGTTGCAGCAACACCATGCTTCAATAGTGAAGCACATGCTTCTCAGACACATCATATTCCTAAACTTCATCTACAAGATAACTACAATACTCCTAAACTTCCAATAAGTAAGGACTTGTTTACTATTTCATTTTTGCATAAAATTCAAGGGTAACTTCATTTTAGTCCATATTCTCTAAATATTAAAAACTTACCCTCTAAATATTCTAATTTTCATCAATTATGCGTATTTGTTAAGATTTCGTCCAATTTGGTCGTTAAATGCTGATATGGGATACTAGCAAAAGGGCCATCACGCCCGGCCCTGGGGCAAGATAGACAAGGCCCACGTCTAGAGCTTTCAATTCCAATGGACCCATATATATATATATATATATATATATATATATATATAATTTGTTGTAAAGATGTGCATAGAGATGTGTCAGTTTTGGTGGTAAGTGGTACACACTTCTTCTATCACATCTTGGGATTGAGTCCCACAAGAGTCATTTTTTTGTTTTTGTTCTAGGATATTGGATCCATATGTGTGTCTTGGTCTATGCCAAGCATATGGATTTATGTTACCCCCTTGTAATAAGAAAGCTATATGAGTTTATTCCAATATGTAAATGAATGACCCAATATATGTTAAGTGAGTCTTTATAAATAGAGCTCATTCTATCAATAAAGTACACCGAAGTAGAGCTCATTCTATCAATAAAGCTCATTCTATGCGTTATCAAGCATGAGCTCTAACCTCTAGAGTTCGGCCACACAAAAAACAAACCCTAAAACCCGAAATCAGCCACCCAACGCACCCTGTGCACTACCGCCCGCATCGCATACCCCAGTGCACACTGCCACTCACCCCAGCGCACCACCGCTATGCACCCTTTTGCACACTGCCACGCGCAACCGTGTGCACCGCCACACACCACCGATATGCACCCTTGTACAAATTGCTGCGCACCCCTTGTGCACCACTGCGTACCCATGTGCACACTGCTGCGCACCTGACACACCCAGTGAACGCTACCATGGCTGCTGCTAGGTTTTTGTTTTTTTTTTCAAGTTCTCCAATTAGGTTGTGAAGCTTAATTCGACAGGTATGTTCTCTTGAATCCTAAAACTTTTCAAAGTTCAAATAACCTTGGGGAGGATAAAATTTGTTCCTCCCTTTCCCTACACAAATCTATGCTTGGTTCGGTGAATTTACAGGTTATTATGAAAACCCTAAAACATGTGTACCCCTAGCTGCCAACAACACAAGCCTAGCTGTTGGCCGCTTTGAGCTGATGCTAAGTGCTACACGTTGACACATGTGTCGCTGCTACTGTCTGATCGTTGCTGTGTGTTTATATTGATAGTTGCTGTGTGCTACCTAGTGCGGTCGCCGAGCGCTGTCAAACACTAGTTGTCATACGTTGTTGAGTGCTGGTAGCTGAAAGGTGCTAAGCGTTGCCTAGGGTAGCTGTCGAGCACCAACTGCCAAGTGTCGTCGACTGTTGTTACTGATCGCTGCTAAGCACTACCTAGGGAAGCTGCCCAGCGTTGTCGAGAGATGGTTGATGATAGCTACTGAGCGCTGCCTATAATAACTGCCAAGCGCTTTCGAGCACCAGCTATCGAGCACTGGCTGTCGAGTTCCACCGACTGCATCTACTAGACGCTGTCGAGCACCAGTTACCGAGTGTCAAGCACCAGGTGCCGAGCGTTTTCAAACAACAGGTGCAAAGTGTTGGGATTGGCGCCGAGTATTGTCAACCGCTGTTGAACACCAGTTACTGAGCGTTGTGCACTAGCTACCAAGCGTTGCTCGCTGACGTGCAATGATGTCGAGCACCGTGCACCAAGTTGTTTTAAGGTCCGCGTTGTGTGGTATCCAATATTGGTTAATTTTATCCTATTAAATGATTGCTTATGTCAATCTGCGGTGTGTTTTATCAATGTTAGCCTATGACAAACCAATAAAGCATTGTTTTGTGATCTCTATCGAGTCTCATAACAACTTGGTTTTGTATGCATGAGCAAGATCACATTTTGCTCATATTCGAGTTTTGACATACTGGATGCACTTCCTATTTGAGGTTGAGATGCAATAGACATATGCCTGGTGTTTGGCTACTACGTGTACATAGATGCACGCTGCATGCACACTGGCTCTACACGCTGCATGCACGCAGCCTGTGCACGCTGTGTGCTGCATATGCACTGCCATTGCACACTGCATGCGTGCTGCCTCTGAACGCTGCCTATGCACTATGCATATATGGTACGAGAGGCGACACCGATGTCTAGAAAAGAAGGGTAGCCAGCCTTAGTGGCGGTGCTCCCGACCTAAGCTCTAGACAGAAACTTATCCAAACAATTCATGCTAGCTCAGGACAATACAACTGTTGTGGATCTCTAAAACACTGGTTTCAAGAATTATCCATCACAATCTTGAGCCTGAATGCATACAAAGACTTTCATTTAATTTTATTTCCAAGCTATGTGTAATGCTCGAAGAAATCATTGGCAAAATGTTGAAGTATTTCTCCTATACGGATTGAAAGTATTCTTTCATTGTATGCGATGGTTTGATAATTATGATGATAACACTACCTTAGTCCATCATGACTTAATAATGCCTCTTTAAGTCCTTCTAATGGAGATTAGATGTATGGCATTGCATTATTTTGGCCTAAGTGCGCCATGCACATTTGATGTGCACTGGCTGCCAAGGGCCACCAAGCGCTATGCACGTCATTGTGCATTGGCTACCGAGCGCTGCCAACGTTGGCTATTGAGCCCCATTCACATCCCTGTGCATTGGTTGCTTAGCGCTGCCTGCTGAGCACCATGCATGTTTGATGTGCACTTGCTGCCAAGGGCCACAACCAACAATGCATTTTGCTGAAACACAGTAAATCTGTCTCTTCTGGACAATTACTTCGTCTGAGCTTCGTAATTAGCTCTAGAAGCACTAGAACACATATCTTACATCCCTGGAAAGCTACTTGAGTCTAGTTTCCAACGGTTTTCACGGTTCAATCATATCCATACGGACGATAGAGTTATGATTGTTTTAGTACGCAAAGATCAAGCTGCACGGAAATCACTGGTGATTCGGTATTTTGTGTCTTGTGAAACCTTTGTAACTAAGACGATTGGGTCATCACTGTTCACTCATGAACATATGCTCTCCGTGTGGTAAGAGGCAATCAAACCTTGATATGTTTAAGAACATACACGCCAATGGTATTGTTAGAATGATATGAAAATTTGTTTATACCTCTCATGAGTGCTAATAAGAGCATCATGGAGAGAATCATATGTAAAAACAAAGATATTTTGGACATGGTCTCACCACAAGGATGGTGATGGCACCATGGTTGTAAACGGCAACCTCCAGGCGATATTTGGCTTTGTCTGATGCTAATTGTTTCATTTAGTAAAGCTTGTACATTAGCCAAGTAGTGACTGCACTGAGTTGCCTTACAGAGTGCACATAGATGCAACTAGTATGTACCCAGTTGCTTCGTGAACATGGCCGTCAAGCACCGTGCACCTAGCTGCCTAGCAGTGTACACGTGGTTGCTAGCACTGTGCGCCCAGCTGCCGATGACCTCCTATGCTATGACACAAAAGATAACAGTACATTCTAACAAGAAATCCAAAGAGGGATTTCATAGACATAGACATCCAATATGTGGACACTGTATATTCTTTTATGGTGTTGGTTGTAGGGTTAACACACTGGTCATGTGTTACATCATTGTCTATCATATGTTGTTATGGGATCTCTAGCCATATCATTGCGGATGTTTATAACTTATTTGGTCTCACCAAACTCGACTACGTAAAGTCTTGAGGTTGGTTGATGTGCACCAATACTTCCAATAAGTTTATACAACATGCAACATAACTAATTTGTCCACGACTTATCATCAATAAATTATTACATGACAGCTTGCAAGTGTGTGCAAACATTGACATGGACTCGATAGGATTGAAATGGATCTTCAAGCCTTGAGATTCATAATGTGAAAAATTACATTGCCACAGTGATGAGTTGTGGTTGATGAATAACTGCGCATCTGTTGGGCGCCGTTCACCAACGTGCACATGGTTGCAGACAGTATGTGCCCGGTTACCGAAAGCCTTGTGCGCATCAGTCGAGCACCATGCACTAAGCTACCTAGCAGCATGTACGCAACTGCTAGCACAATGCACTGCCAATGTCAGGACCCACCCCAAGTTAAACCCCTTTAACTCGAAGTAAATCCTGCGGGGACCACCTCCCAAAGAAGATTCTGCCGAAAAATCGACATAGTCTCCCTTGAAAAGTGGACAACCCTTAACCTGCAATAACCCACAGTACACTTCTAATACCAATGTCCAACCGAAACTCCTGGAGCCATCCTGCTCCCCAATAACCAACAACTCCACATGATACACATCTAATAAAATCCCACAATTAATTCAACATCCCAAATGTAAATGATACATAACATTCCAAGTCCCTAAGAGTTCTCCAACAAATAAACTACCCGATGTGTATCAGAGCGTCTAGGATAAAAGCAGAAACATAGATATATTACAAGTAGGTCAACCCGGAACCTACTGTTAGTGTGGAAAGCGGCGGTAACTATGCTTGGCTTCCAAGTGGTCTAGATAGGTCGAGCTCTGCAATCTGGGCATTTAAAAACGAAAGGCCCAGGGGAGAAACATTGAAAACCGTTAGAGTGAGTGGACGAAAAAATAACATATAAAACTCTATTATCTTTAATGCTCTCCCTCTAGTTTCTTTAAGAAAAACCGCATGCAAATAAACCATCAATGATGCCCTGGCTCAAACATAAATAATTTAAATGTGGGGTGTTAACCTCATCCACGAGAAATCCGACCTGCTCTATCCGGGAGGGTCCATTGACCAGCTACTACCGAAGAGGGTCCCGACCTGCTACTATCCGGGAAGGTCCAATGACCAGCTTCTACCGGAGAGGGTCCCGACCTGCTACTATTCGGGAGGGTCCATTGACCAGCTACTACCGAAGAGGGTCCCGACCTGCTACTATTCGGGAGGGTCTATTGACCAGCTACTACCGAAGAGGGTCATGCTAGCATACAATCCTTTTTCTTTTCCCTTTTTAACATTCCTTTAAAACCAGTAAAACATGTAAAACCTCGTGGGAAAATAATAATAATCGAAACCCCTTAAAATCCGTGAGCCAAGTTTCCCCTTTTAAAATCATCCCCCTCCAAATCCCAAAACGGTGATAATCATTAAACCATAACCCGGGAAAATCTTTTAAAAATCACGGGAAGGGTTTGAACCTCTTTCCCGGCTTGTTTGCCTTTGAAATCCGTAAATCTCATTTTCCCAAATCACCGTAAACATATAAATGGAGGAAATCATATACGCAGGAGAAACCAATTAAAGAATATAGCATGCAATTTAATTTAAAACAAATGTCCACTCACAGATGCCGCTAGGTCTGCCGGCTACTAGATGGCTGCTCAGCTAGAGCTCCCCCACGTCCTGTACAAAACATATAAACAGGTCTTAAACCCATAATCATCGTGAGGGCAATAATAACACGCTCTACCCATAGCGTTCAACCTTAACCATCTATCAAAAGTGTGGGTGTCGGCCTCTAACCCTCCAAATAGCGTACAAACTCTTAAACACGCTCTCACGCCTAGCCGGTTCTCCCTAAACGACCGATTAACCTTTAATTACACAAATAATAATCCCAAACCTTCCAAACGTACTCAACACCTCAAATAAATTCCCAAAAATTAGCAACTGCCCCTAATGGACTTCCCTTAATTTTTACAATTTAAATGGGCAAGAAAACTGCCCAAAAGTGGCGGCTCCGCCGCCGGCGGCGGCCGCTGGCAGGAAAATCCGGCCAAAATTCCGGCGACCTCGGATCGCCACCAAATTTTACCAGCAGCTTCGTCTCAACATTTGGGACAACTTTCTAGTTCAACTCGAAGGCCAACTCGGCCCCTAACTAGGTCAATCGACAAGAAATACACAACCCGAATCCAAAAGTCAACCCAAACTTCAAATCCAAAATTCTTCCTACACACTTCAAATCTAGCTACCAAATTCTAGGGGCTTAATGTACACCTCAAACCCATCAAAACCATATAAAGAACTCACCGGGAGGTGGCCGGAGGAGGGAGAAATCCGGCGTCAATGAACAGTGCACAGGTCCCCCCTTCTCGCCGTGATTTCTCTCAAACGGCGGCGACTCAGCTCCGATGGCCACCACCAACTTGAAGGTGGCGCTGCAGGCTTCAATTTGGTACCTAGCACGCGCCCTAACTCCGCCGGACGGAGGAGAAATCCGGTGATGAAATCCGGCGAAAAAAATCGGGATTTTCGGAGGTTTTCGATGGTGAACAGTAACTTTTCCAATTTTCACTTTTTCACCGATTTACCCCAGTAACTCACTATATATAGGCTTTTCACCCAAATAGTAACTTTTGTTTTTTGACCATAACTTCTTCATACGATCTCCGATTTAAGCGTGCTACGTGTCCACGGACTCGTAACGACGCCCTCTACAACTTTCATGAAGAAAGTTTCTCCAAATTCCTGACCAAACAAAAAGTCAACTTTTTGACCTTTCTCGGTAAAACGGTTACTACGATACGGTTAAAGACCAAAGTAACTTAGGTAGTAACCGACCGTAAATGGATTCTAGAACCGGGATGTGACAATTCTCCCCCCCATATAAAAATTTCGTCCTCGAAATTACATACCTGTCATTCGAAGAGATGGGGGTACTGCTGCCTCATCCGAGCCTCTGGTTCCCATGTTGCTTCTTCTAACTCATGGCTTCTCCAAAGTACCTTCACTAGAGGAATGGTTTTGTTCCTGAGTATCTGCTCCTTCCTATCAAGGATCTTCACCGGCAATTCTTCATAAGTCAAATCTCTTTTCAAATTAACCGGTTGCTCTTGCAACACATGGGATGGATCGGCAACATACTTACGAAGCATAGACACATGGAAGACATTATGTATCCTCGCCAACTCAGGAGGTAGGTCCAACCGATAAGCAAGTGGACCAACCCTCTCAATGACCTCGTAAGGGCCTATGTACCTTGGGCTAAGCTTTCCCCGCTTGCCGAAACGTACTACTCCCTTCCAAGGTGATAGTTTCAGAAATACCCAATCACCCACTTGGAACTCAAGGTCTCTCCTTCGGTTGTCTGCATAACTCTTATGTCTACTCTGAGCTGTCTTTAACTTGTCCCTAACAATCTTGATCTTCTCATTCGTTTCATGAATCAAGTCAGGGCTACACAACTCTCTTTCGCCAGTTTCATTCCAACACAAAGGTGTACGACATTGTCGTCCATAAAGTGCCTCAAACGGAGACATACCAATGGTGGAATGGTAACTGTTGTTGTAAGCAAACTCCATTAAAGCTACATTCTTGTCCCAGCTTCTTGAGAACTGCATGGCATACGACCTCAACATGTCCTCTAAAGTCTGGATAGTCCTTTCGGACTGCCCGTCGGTCTGAGGATGAAAGGCTGTGCTGAATTGCAATCGGGTGCCCAAAGCTGCCTGTAACGCTTTCCAAAATCGGGAGGCAAACCTAGGATCCCAATCTGACACTATAGTCTCTGGCACCCCATGAAGTCTCACAATTTCATTGACATACAATTCCGCCAATCTTTCCACAGTATACTTCTTGTTCACCGGCAGAAAGTGTGCTGATTTGGTCAATCGATCAACGATCACCCAAATACCATCATGCCCATCTCGAGTACGTGGTAGACTAAAGACAAAATCCATAGCAATGTCATCCCACTTCCACACGGGGATAGGCAAAGGCTGAAGCAAACCAGCAGGTTTCTGTCTCTCAATCTTTACTTGTTGACAAATCAAGCACCTACTCACAAATCCCGCAATCTCTCTCTTCATATTCGGCCACCAATAATGATTCTTCAAGGTCTTGTACATTTTTGTACTTCTAGGATGAGCTGCATATGCGGAACTGTGAGCTTCCTCTAAAATTTCCAACTTAAGCTCCTCATTCCTTTTTGGAACACAAAGTCGGTTCTTGAACATTAAAGTTCCATCCTTTCTAACCGAGAAGTCAACTGTTGTCCCATCAAGTGTCCGCTCAATCAACCGTACTATGGACTGATCATTATACTGTGCCTCTCGCACCTTATCAATTAAAACTGGTCTCACTTGGAAACTAGCCACCAAGGCTTCTACTTCATCTTCCCAAAGTTCAACACCAGTAGCCCGCAACTCATAGAGAAGAGGAACCCGAACCGCTCTCGTATGAGCCAAAGAGACGGAAGGGTTGCGGCTAAGTGCATCGGCCACTAAGTTGGCCCTTCCTGGATGATACTCAATGGAAATATCATAATCTGCCAGTAGTTCCATCCATCTCCTCTGCCTCAGATTTAAATCCCTCTGTGTAAACACATAACGGAGGCTCTTGTGATCAGTGAAAATCTGACACTTAGCTCCGTAAAGATAGTGTCTCCATAACTTTAACGCGAAAACTATCGCTGCAAGCTCTAGATCATGGGTGGGATAATTTCCTTCATGCAACTTCAGTTGTCTAGAAGCATAGGCAATGACTCTCCCATGTTGCATTAACACACCACCCAACCCTTGTCCAGATGCATCACTATACACCACGAATTCACCACTATCATCAGGTAATGCCAAAACTGGAGCACTCACCAAACGATTCTTTAATTCTTGAAAACTCTGCTCACAGTGTTCACACCATTCAAACTTTACACCTTTCCTTGTCAATCTAGTAAGAGGAGCCGCAATCTTGGAAAAGCCTTCCACGAAACGGCGGTAATACCCAGCTAGACCCAAGAAACTCCGGATCTCCTTTACATTAGTGGGTCTCCTCCAACTCACAACTGCTTCTATTTTCTGGGGATCCACCCTGACACCTTCGGCCGTCACAATGTGGCCCAAGAACCCCACTTTATCTAGCCAAAACTCACACTTGCTGAGCTTTGCATACAGCTGAGCCTCCTTCAAAGTCCGTAAGACCAACCTCAAATGCCTTGCATGTTCCTTAGCATTCTTGGAATAAACCAAAATGTCATCTATGAACACGATAACAAACCGGTCAAGGTATGGGCTAAACACCCTATTCATGAGGTCCATAAATGCTGCAGGTGCATTGGTAAGCCCAAAAGCCATCACTACAAACTCATAATGGCCATAACGTGACCGAAAAGCAGTCTTGGATATATCATTCTCCCGAATCCGCAATTGATGATATCCCGACCTCAAGTCAATCTTCGAAAAGACCGTTGCCCCCCTCAGTTGGTCAAACAGGTCATCAATACGGGGCAAGGGATACTTGTTCTTCACAGTAACTTGATTCAGCTTCCTGTAATCCACACAAAGTCTCAACGTACCGTCCTTCTTCTTAACAAACAACACCGGGGCACCCCAAGGAGAGGAACTTGGTCGAATAAATCCCTTATCCAACAACTCCTGCAATTGAGTTCTCAGCTCCTTCAATTCAGCAGGGGCCATTCTATATGGTGCTTGAGAAATAGGTGCGGTTCCAGGAAGTAAATCGATCGAAAAATCGATCTCTCTTTCGGGTGGCAATCCAGGCAATTCATCTGGAAAAACTTCTGGAAACTCCTTAACTATAGGTATGTCATTCAAACCTACTTCCCCCATACTAGTGTCCACCACATGTGCTAGGTAGGCTTGACAACCTTTACTTAGCAATTTCCTAGCGGCTACTGCTGAAATTAGACACTTTGGAAGAATCTCTCTTTCTCCTTGAAACGTAACTTCCGGCAAACCGGGACTACGAAATACCACTTCTTTCTGGAAACAATCCACCATGGCCCTATGGGCTTCCAGAAAATCCATGCCCAGGATTACATCAAACTCTATCATATCCAGAGGAATTAGGTCAGCTTCGAACACAAATCCATTTACTAACACCTCACAACCACTACACACCCAGTTAATCTCCATTGTATCCCCAGAAGGCAGGGACACACGCCACTCACCTGGGAGTGGTGAGGTTGGCACATTGGCATGGAGTGAAAATCTACTCGACATAAAGGAATGCGTAGCACCCGGATCAATCAAAGTAAAAGCAGGCTGACCAAAGATTAATAACGTACCAATAATGACCTCTGGAGAAGTACGACCCTCCTGCTGAGTCATGGCATGCACTCTAGCATGAGTAGTGGTGGGACGTCCTCTGCCGCCTCTGTTCTGCTGAGCACTGCCTCTATCAGGACCCCACATGCGAGCACCGCTGCCAGAAGCACTCGCTGGAAACTGACCCGATGACTGAATAGGATCAAACATGGATCTCTGAATCAGGATAGGACACTCTCTCTTATAGTGATCTAGCTGACCACAATGATAACATCCCACAGCCTGCTGCTGACTCTGCCCCACCTGAAATGGCTGGCCACCTGAGGCCGCACTCTGGCTACTAGATCCTCCACTAAACTGTCCAGATGGGCGTCCACCAAACCGGTTCCTAGGACGTCTCCTGCCGAACCTCTTGAACCGTCCTCGAACTCCGGAACCAGAACTCGAATGACTACTGTATCCACTACCAACAGATGATCCAGAACCCGAAGTAGATGTCCCCCGCCTAGGAGGAACTCGGCTAGGATCACCAAAACTCTGTAGGGGACCAACTGCCAACTCCTGCGCCTCAATATGCATAGCAAACATCAAGGCCTGCTGGAAAGTCTGGTAAGGCACGGCTGTCATCTGACTGGCATATATACCGCCAAGTCCCTGGACAAAGTAGTAAATCTTCTCCTCATCTGTCTTAACCAAGTCAGGTACATAGAATGCCAACTCCCTGAAGCGCTGCTCAAAGGCTGTCACTGTCACATTGTTACTTTTCCTCAGATTCAGAAATTCCAACCTCATACGGTTGATGTGGGCTGGATTGATATAACGCTCCTTAAAATGAACGGTAAACTGACCCCAAGTCATATTCTGAGCTCCATCGCCCAAACCTCTGCTCAAATCCACCCACCAATGCCAAGCTTCCCTTTCCAGAAACTGAACAGCTATGGTCACCATCTTGCTCTCAGGACACTCAGCCTGCACAAACATCTTTTCCATACACTCCAACCAGCTGAGAGCATCTAACGGCTCATTGGCATGGGAGAAAACCCGGGCTCCATTCCTACGAGCCTTCTCATAATTAATGTCTGAGGCAAAGGTAGTGAGTCGCCTGAAGAATTGTTCCAATTGACCATCAGCTGGTGCTCCCGCATCCCCTCCTTCTGGAGGATTGGGAGGACTAGGAGGATTTCCCCTACGGGCTCGACTACGACCACGACGCATAGTTACCTGAGGAAGAAAACATTTAGTACCATGTATAACATCAGCACTGGATTAACTACTAAAAATACTCAAGGAATACCCAGTATCTTATGCATAAATGCTAATGATCTGCCATGGTCAGACCATCACTCTATAGATACTAAGTACTCTTAAGTACGAATAGTAGTAAGAAGGAATCGGATAACCTAATGCTCTGATACCAATTGTCAGGACCCACCCCAAGTTAAACCCCTTTAACTCGAAGTAAATCCTGCGGGGACCACCTCCCAAAGAAGATTCTGCCGAAAAATCGACATAGTCTCCCTTGAAAAGTGGACAACCCTTAACCTGCAATAACCCACAGTACACTTCTAATACCAATGTCCAACCGAAACTCCTGGAGCCATCCTGCTCCCCAATAACCAACAACTCCACATGATACACATCTAATAAAATCCCACAATTAATTCAACATCCCAAATGTAAATGATACATAACATTCCAAGTCCCTAAGAGTTCTCCAACAAATAAACTACCCGATGTGTATCAGAGCGTCTAGGATAAAAGCAGAAACATAGATATATTACAAGTAGGTCAACCCGGAACCTACTGTTAGTGTGGAAAGCGGCGGTAACTATGCTTGGCTTCCAAGTGGTCTAGATAGGTCGAGCTCTGCAATCTGGGCATTTAAAAACGAAAGGCCCAGGGGAGAAACATTGAAAACCGTTAGAGTGAGTGGACGAAAAAATAACATATAAAACTCTATTATCTTTAATGCTCTCCCTCTAGTTTCTTTAAGAAAAACCGCATGCAAATAAACCATCAATGATGCCCTGGCTCAAACATAAATAATTTAAATGTGGGGTGTTAACCTCATCCACGAGAAATCCGACCTGCTCTATCCGGGAGGGTCCATTGACCAGCTACTACCGAAGAGGGTCCCGACCTGCTACTATCCGGGAAGGTCCAATGACCAGCTTCTACCGGAGAGGGTCCCGACCTGCTACTATTCGGGAGGGTCCATTGACCAGCTACTACCGAAGAGGGTCCCGACCTGCTACTATTCGGGAGGGTCTATTGACCAGCTACTACCGAAGAGGGTCATGCTAGCATACAATCCTTTTTCTTTTCCCTTTTTAACATTCCTTTAAAACCAGTAAAACATGTAAAACCTCGTGGGAAAATAATAATAATCGAAACCCCTTAAAATCCGTGAGCCAAGTTTCCCCTTTTAAAATCATCCCCCTCCAAATCCCAAAACGGTGATAATCATTAAACCATAACCCGGGAAAATCTTTTAAAAATCACGGGAAGGGTTTGAACCTCTTTCCCGGCTTGTTTGCCTTTGAAATCCGTAAATCTCATTTTCCCAAATCACCGTAAACATATAAATGGAGGAAATCATATACGCAGGAGAAACCAATTAAAGAATATAGCATGCAATTTAATTTAAAACAAATGTCCACTCACAGATGCCGCTAGGTCTGCCGGCTACTAGATGGCTGCTCAGCTAGAGCTCCCCCACGTCCTGTACAAAACATATAAACAGGTCTTAAACCCATAATCATCGTGAGGGCAATAATAACACGCTCTACCCATAGCGTTCAACCTTAACCATCTATCAAAAGTGTGGGTGTCGGCCTCTAACCCTCCAAATAGCGTACAAACTCTTAAACACGCTCTCACGCCTAGCCGGTTCTCCCTAAACGACCGATTAACCTTTAATTACACAAATAATAATCCCAAACCTTCCAAACGTACTCAACACCTCAAATAAATTCCCAAAAATTAGCAACTGCCCCTAATGGACTTCCCTTAATTTTTACAATTTAAATGGGCAAGAAAACTGCCCAAAAGTGGCGGCTCCGCCGCCGGCGGCGGCCGCTGGCAGGAAAATCCGGCCAAAATTCCGGCGACCTCGGATCGCCACCAAATTTTACCAGCAGCTTCGTCTCAACATTTGGGACAACTTTCTAGTTCAACTCGAAGGCCAACTCGGCCCCTAACTAGGTCAATCGACAAGAAATACACAACCCGAATCCAAAAGTCAACCCAAACTTCAAATCCAAAATTCTTCCTACACACTTCAAATCTAGCTACCAAATTCTAGGGGCTTAATGTACACCTCAAACCCATCAAAACCATATAAAGAACTCACCGGGAGGTGGCCGGAGGAGGGAGAAATCCGGCGTCAATGAACAGTGCACAGGTCCCCCCTTCTCGCCGTGATTTCTCTCAAACGGCGGCGACTCAGCTCCGATGGCCACCACCAACTTGAAGGTGGCGCTGCAGGCTTCAATTTGGTACCTAGCACGCGCCCTAACTCCGCCGGACGGAGGAGAAATCCGGCGAAAAAAATCGGGATTTTCGGAGGTTTTCGATGGTGAACAGTAACTTTTCCAATTTTCACTTTTTCACCGATTTACCCCAGTAACTCACTATATATAGGCTTTTCACCCAAATAGTAACTTTTGTTTTTTGACCATAACTTCTTCATACGATCTCCGATTTAAGCGTGCTACGTGTCCACGGACTCGTAACGACGCCCTCTACAACTTTCATGAAGAAAGTTTCTCCAAATTCCTGACCAAACAAAAAGTCAACTTTTTGACCTTTCTCGGTAAAACGGTTACTACGATACGGTTAAAGACCAAAGTAACTTAGGTAGTAACCGACCGTAAATGGATTCTAGAACCGGGATGTGACAGCCAATGGCAAAAATGAACATATAGTCCCCTTATATGGTTTTACTCCTTGACAAATGATCTCTTTAATCGCTATGTTGCAAATTTTCACTTACAAGATATCTTCCCTCAGTTAGGGGAAGATACGACCACTAGTGTTAGAGTGGAATGATGTGAATTTTTGTGGTTTATCACCATTAAGTCTCAACTTGATGCCAAATGTACTAAAATGACGAGATAAATGTTGCACCTGTCTGTAAGGAATGATGTCCTATCAAGAGTACATGGTGAGACCATATTGAGATGGTCTTGACGCCATCACCATGCCAAACGCTTGGGGCTAATTCCGAGTAATGAAACGATGTTTACCGATAACCATGTACAATTACCGAGTGCTTTTTGATTCGATATTTGGGCCAGTGATCGAACCACAGCTGTAGAGTTTCAGCTTGCGAGCGTTGTGGTGGTGGTGATATAGTGACGCCATAGTGTAGCAACATGGTGTCACAGGCCTTGTGGCTCCCTAAAGATTAGGGTGGGACCCTTAGGTTCAATACTTACTCACACTAGAGAGAAAGCGAGTTTGGCATAACTTGGTCCATTGATCAGTGATACTCAAATCCGTCTCATGGAGTCTGGATTGTGATTATCGTTGGGGGACGTCTCAATGTCAAAATCTAATCCATATAGAGATCTCTACCAGTATTACACTATTGTACATGAGGACGTGAGATAATGAGTCTATCGAACAACACTTTGTTGATGAACATAGTGATTGGCCTAATGGGAAGATGCAACCCAGAACAAAGAGAGGTCCTTGAGCAGGTGATGCCGACACCGCAAGTGTAAACCCTATCAAATATGTCTTTGTTGGATAGCGTAGTGAGAACAAGAGTTTAGACTCCATTGTGGTGTAAGGTTTCTCATTAACACGCACTGAGATTGACTACGATGAGATATGTTCTCATAATGGATGTCATTGCACTCCACTACTTTGTCAGTTTAGTAGTTTCTCAAAAACCCATGCAACCTATGAATGTAGTCATAGTAAATGTCTCCATAAGATCAGAGATATGCCTAAATCGAGTGGAGCATGTGTTTGCACAAGATGTTGGAACGCATACTAAGTAACTCCTTGATTTGGAAGGGATATGATGAATATAATTCCCCTGCGTGTAAATTTCAGATTTACATGGATGTCATTGCGAAATTAGATTGAACATGCTCTCGTAAGGGATATGATGAATAATTCCCTTACACGATGAGAAATGCCAACATGTATTGAACATTCGATGTTAGAATGAAAAGATCTTGGGAAAGACACAGTCTCCTAATAAGTCGATGATTGTGTGTTGACGATGTTTTTCCATCAAACGGCTTTGCACTAATGAAAGTGAAGTCTGCATATGTTTCCATGATTAGTCAAAGTCTTTACTATATGAGAGAGTGATCTGTTTCCTCTAGAGAGATGATAAAGAAAGACTTGACCAATCATTCGTTGAAATGCTAAGTGTAGCTTTGCGCCCACGCAATGCCGATAGAATGGCATGAGGACATCCCTTGAATACTTATATGTATTTGGACTTATTCGATCCTTTAGCAGAATTTGACACGTTTCCTAAGTCAACTTCCATAGGACCTACATGACTGCTCACTCCATGGAAAACTGTGAAATTGGTAACTTTGGAAAGGTATATGTGTGTACTTTCCAGGAACATCAACCATATGACCACATGTATCGTATTGAGTGATTTACGAAAATTCTCGTGAAGTAAGACAGATCTGTCCAATAATCTGTTTTGCCAAAATAGTCTGCTAACTTCGATAGAACAATCTAGATAGCTCCGGTTGAACCAGAGAGTGTGTGACCTATGGTTAGAAAACAATGGATGTCTACTTTTCAGAGTCATTTATGGATTATTCATATCTATTTCATATAAGAAGTTATAGCTGATTTAGTAAGAATCATGAATCTTTACATGAGAATCTGAATCTTTATGTGAACTTGTGTTTTGAGTTCTCAAGCGACTTTCTTCTCAATATCAATGTATGTGAGATCTAGAATGAGGATAGTGTGACAAGGTTTGGTTAATCATTGTCAAGTGTCATATTTGATGACATGTTAAAGAGCATTGATATGCCAAGTCATTGATATTTCCTTGATTACTAAGAATCATGAAACTCCCTATGATTGATGTAGGATTCAAGGGGAGATACAGGCTTGAGAGAGTGTCACATCCCGATCCTAGAATTATTTTACTGTTGGTTACTTTGGTCTTTTACCATTTTAAAGTAACTGTTTAACCGTACAATGATCGTAAAGTTGACTTTTCGTTAAGTCGAGAATTTGGGACAACTTTCTTCATGAAAGTTGTAGAGGGCGTCGTTACGAGTTCATAGACACGTAGCACGCTCAAATCGGAGTTCGTTTGGAAAAGTTATAAATAAAAATTTAAAGTTAATGTGCGGTAAAATGACTATATAGGAGTTATCGGGGTGAAAAATCAGATTTTTCACCCGGCCTTTTTTCTCTCCTCTCCCGACAGAAAACACTGCTGAAGCTTTCGGCCTCCACAGCGCTGCCGTCGCTCCACCACTCGCTGCCGCACCGGTCCCAAAAGCTCGGCCTCTGAGTCTACTTCATTCCTAGGTAAGTTTTCCGACCTAACTCGCCGTAAATCGGGAGAAATTCCGATTTGTTCATCATGTGTACAGTGATTTGTTCTTGATCGGATTTCTCTCTCCCTAGATCACCAATTGTTAAGTTCTTTATATAATTAGGATGGGTTTTAGTAGTACTATAATCCCTTAGAATTTGGTAGGTTGATTCGAAGTGTATAGGGAGAATTAAGGATTTGAAGTTTTGAAGTGTAAATTTTCGGGTTTTACTGTTCATCACGTAATTGACCTAGTTAGAGGCCGAATTGGCCTTCAAGTTGAACTAGAAAGTTGTTTCAAATAACGAGACGAAGCTACTGGTAAAATTTGGTGGCGATTGGAGGTCGCCGGAATTTCAGCTGGCGGCCGCCGTCGGTGGTGCCGCCACTTTTTGGACAGTTTTTCATGCCTATTAATTATTATATAATGTGAGGAGTCTATGGTTTACATTTGGTAATTTTTGGAGGAGTTTTGGTTTGGTTTTGGAATTTTCTGGTTTAGTATTATTGGCGGATAATTAAATATTATTCCGACCATCGATTATTGCCGAATAAGGTTTAAGATTTATTTTCAATTTTAAAGACTTCTAAGTTATTGGTGAAGGTCAGAGATTTTTAGTTGACAATTTGAGAAATGTGGAGCCGATGAGCGAGCTGTACGCATTTAAATGTGTACGCATATACTATTTAATTATTATTCTAGCGTCTGGAAAATTATTGAAGTTTGGAAAATCAAAGGGAAAGCATGAAAAGATTTTTACTTTTTTCATATTTGATTTTTGTCCACTCACGCTAATATTGTTTTTAAATTTTTTCTCCTAGGCCCTTCGTTTTCAAATGCCCAGTGTTGCAGGGTTCCTGAGAAGAGGTCGCACTTATCGAAGTTGAGGCATAGCTAATTAATCCGCTGTTGCTCACTTAGTGTTTTAGGTATAACTTCCATGTAGACTGCTCTGATTACCCCAACCATGTTAGTGGAATAAGATAGTAAAGCGTAGTTGTGACTTGGGGAGCAGGATCGCTCTAGGAGTTGGAGGTGAATATTCATGGAAGTGCTGAGTTGGTCTGTAGGAAGGGTTGTCCATTTCAAGGGGGTTTCGGTAAGAAGTTCCCTTGAGGTGGTCCCCACAGGATTTACTTCGGGTTAAAGGGGTTTTAACCTGGGGTGGGTCTTGACAGTTGGTATCAGAGCATTAGGTTATCGTTTCTTGTTACTACCCATGTACTTGGTAGCACTTAGCGTTTATAGAGTGATGGTCCGACCGCAGCTGATCCATCGGCATTTTATGCTTCGGACGCTTAGTGTTTATTAAGAATATGAGTTTGTACTTCTTTGTTGAGTTATGGACCAGGTGGTTCTATAAATATTTGAATCTTCAAGACTATGTCTCAGTATGCCGACCTCTCAAAGTACCCTTAAGGGAAAGGTAAATTATATAGACTTTTCATATGAGTCGTTGAACTATGATCAAAAATTTGTGTTTGGATGAAGGATATGAGTTGAGGACTCATGAAACCATTGTTTGATTGGTTCTTGATTTAAGTGCAAGGTTGGGCATTTGATGTGTATTTTAGTAATTGAAATATTAGATCATGCCCTGGAGGTGTCGGATAGATTGATCAAAGGAGGAAATTTTGGAAATATGATATTACGTCTCAGTATCGATCTATGTTGCTCTTTGGGGGTGAAGAGCGGAATGTTTTTGATATAGTTGTGGTCATTGATGCAAAAGATAGTGGAAATTTGCATAGTGAAAGTATTTTGGAAAATAAGTATTGTGACGAGCTGATTGCTTAGTCACTATCAAGGAATTTCAGAAATTGCAAAGTGTCACTCATGTGTTGACTTTCGATCAATCTTTGATTGACGAGATTGACATTTGTCGGATAAGCATATTAATTATGAGGCCATGGTAAGATCTCCATGATAGTTGGATTAGGAGGTCAGACTCCTATGTTGTTGGATGCTTTAGTAAGGTGATAAGGTATGTAGCCTTATGTTTATGGTAGGTCGGAAGTTGGACAGTAGAGGTCATTCCGAACTGAGATGAAGTTACGAGAATTTAAGAAAGTCAATAGCGACTGATCTAATGAATGTTGAGTCAGATGCACGAAATTCGAGAAAGGGACAACAAGGGAGCAAAGCCCACTGTATCATGGACTAGTAATAGTCCATATTTATTTCAGGTGGTATTGCTATGGGATTATTTCTATAAGCCTTGAATTTGTGGTGGAAGTGGATTATTGATATCATTTCTTTTTCATTTCTCTCGAAATGGGTGACTAGCTGTGAGGTGTTAAGGTTAGGGTTTATTCACCCACTTTATTGTTGTTTAAGAAAGTTGGACTAAAGTCCTCGATGGACGTGTTTTGGAGAATGTGAAATTTGTTGTTGCTACAGTTTGGGCAGCCTTCGCAGTTATTGAAGTTATAGAGTGTATACTCTATAATTTAGAAGTGAAAATTTCTTGTTGGTTTGCTGGGTTTGTGAAATAAATAATCGATTATATTCTTTGATCGAAGTATTGCGATGTGGTGAGTGTAAGGATACATAAGTTATCCTCACTGTATTAATGGGTAGTATCCTCGAATTTCGAGTCTGTGGAGTACGGACATTAGTGTCTGGAGGATAAGGTTCTGATATAATTTTATCAGAAACCTAAGAGAAATGAAGAATCGATATTAGTGTTGTAGTCAGGGGTCGATTAAGTACTGACCCTACTTAATCTGGGTTTCGATTTGGCGACAAATCTTAAAGCCTCATGTTTGACGGATGACAAGAGAGTCGCGTGAAGTGGTTTACCTATCGATTGCAGTATAGTGGAAATGTCTTGTGATGATTTCGGGAAAGGAGTTTCCCGGTCGATTTAGAGATTATTTCTCATAAGGTTCGAACCAGGTGATGGTAACGAACTTTGTTCTTGTTTGGGTTAGCTGTTTCCAGCGAGTGGAAAGACGTGGACAAGCCTTTGAGTGGTTATAATCCGGCTTAGGCAACTGGGAAATATTAGCAAAGGATGTTTTCAGCGCATGACATAATTTGTTATTTTTCGTGAAAAACAATAGTGATTTTCGCGAGAATTACAGTTGGTGGATCAGTGATAGGCAGTGTAGTATTCCACCTCATAAATGAGATGGAATACAGTAAGAATTCAGTGATTCAGTTGATCAATGATTCAAGATAAAATCATTGTGATCCACGGTAAGACTTCAAATGCTTTAGTTTTGACCCGAGAAGAGTGGTTGGGTGTCAGAAAATGAGGTAGTATTGGAGGTTATCATCCACCTAAGAATGAGTTCTACGTTGGTTAAATGTGACATGTGACAAGGTTACATGAGTTTGTGGAATATGTTGGGTATCCTTAGGGTTATAATGGATGTATAGTGTCACGTATATCCATGTTACGTAAATAAGTTTATTTCCTTACATCCTATGTCAATAGCCTTCCGGCTAGTACTGGAAATTGACATATAAGGAGGATCGGTAAGGATGTTGATCGTAAAGGGCAGGTGTATGGGGTTTTGATAATTATATTCGTGAGACGATTCAAAAGAGTTCTCAGAAAGGAGTTGATATTTGAGAACAAGATTATTATTTTTAAGTGGTACTATCCCCACTATGTAGGACTTCGAGTATGGAAATTTCGAGGACAAAATTTTTTTATAAAGTGGGGAGAATTGTCATATCCCGATCCTAGAATTATTTTACGGTTGGTTACTTTGGTCTTTTACCATTTTAAAGTAACCGTTTAACCGTACAATGATCGTAAAGTTGACTTTTCGTTAAGTCGAGAATTTGGGACAACTTTCTTCATGAAAGTTGTAGAGGGCGTCGTTACGCGTTCGTGGACACATAGCACGCTCAAATCGGAGTTCGTTTGGGGAAGTTATAAACACAAATGTAAAGTTACTGTGTGGTAAAATGGTTATTTATAGGAGTTACCGGGGTGAAAAATCAGATTTTTCACCCGGCCTTTTTTCTCTCCTCTCCTGACGGAAAACACTGCCGAAGCTTTCGGCCGCCAAAGTGCCGCCGTCGCTCCACCACTCACCACCTCACAGGTCCCAAAAGCTCGGCCTCCGAGTCTACTTCATTCCTAGGTAAGTTTTCCGACCTAACTCGCCGTAAATTGGGAGAAATTCCGATTTGTTCATCATGTGTACAGTGATTTGTTCTTGATCGCATTTCTCCCTCCCTAGATCACCAATTGTTAAGTTCTTTATATGATTAGGATGGGTTTTATGAGTACGATAATCCTCTAGAATTTGGTAGCTTGATTCAAAGTGTGTCGGGAGAATTGAGGATTTAAAGTTTTGAAGTGTATATTTTCGGGTTTTACTATTCATCACGTAATTGACCTAGTTAGAGGCCGAATTGGCCTTCGAGTTGAACTAGAAAGTTTTTTCAAATGACGAGACGAAGCTACTAGTAAAATTTGGTTTCGATCGGAGGTCACTGAAATTTTGGCCAGAATTTCTGCCGTCGGCGGTGCTGCCACTTTTTGGGCAGTTTTTCATGCCTATTAATTAGTATATATTGTGAGGAGTCGATGGTTTACATTTGGTAATTTTTGAAGGATTTTTGGTTTGGTTTTGGAATTTTCTAGTTTAGTATTATTGGCGGATAATTAAATATTATTCCGACCATCGATTATTGTCGGATAAGGTTTAAGATTTATTTTAAGGACTTCTAAGTTATTGGTGAATGTCGGAGATTTTTAGTTGACAATTTGAGAAATGTGGAGCCGATGAGCGAGCTGTACGCTTTTAAATGTGTACGTATATACTATTTAATTATTATTCTAGCGTTTGGAAAATTAATATTAATTATTGAACAGGACGCGAAGAGGCTTGTTGTGGAGACTTAGCTTGAGCTGAATTCGGGTTTTCGTCTTGCTAAGGCCTCAGTCTGTGAGTGAACTTTTATTTTAAATTTAATGCATGCAATAGATTTTATTTAGTTTCTCCTTTATTTATGAATTTCCTCCATTTTAAGTTTTATGGTGGTTTTGGAAAAATGGGAATTTAATACTTTTTAAAGATAAGTGAGCCGGGGAAGAGGTTCCTACCTTTCCCGTGATTTTAAAAGATTTTACTGGAATATGGTTTTTAATTGTTATCACCATTTTGGGTTATGGAGGGGGATTATTTTTATAAGGGGAAACTTGGCTCTTGGATTTAACGATTTTAAAGTAAAGTCAGGGAACCGGTTTCAAGTTCCTGGACATGTTTTAAATCTAATGTATTTGGGGTAAAGTCATGGGAGTTTTGACTTGGTTTTCGATTTATTTTACCACGAGGTTTTTAAAGGATTTTCAAGGATATGGTTATATGTATTGCATGCTAGCATGGACCCTCTCTGGATAGTAGCTGGTCTGACCCTCTTCGGTGGTAGCTGGTCAGTAGGACCCTCCCGGATAGAGCAGGTCAGAACCCTCTTCGGTGGTAGCTGATCGGTTGAACCCTCTCGAATAGAGCTGGTCATGGGACCCTCTCCGATTGAGCTGGTCAATAGACCTTCTCGTGGTAGAGTTGGTCGGTTATTTTCTCGTTGTTGTAGTTAATACCCCACATCTTTAATTATGGATTTGAGCCAAGTGATTTATTTTATAATTTATTTATTCATTTCCTATTGGTTGCGTGCATGTGAAGTTTGGAAAATCAAAGGGAAAGCATGAAAAGATTTTTACCTTTTTCATATTTGATTTTCGTCCACTCACGCTAATATTGTTTTTAAATGTTTTCCCCTGGGCCCTTCATTTTCAAATGCCCAGTGTTGTAGGGTTCCTGAGAGGAGGTCGCGCGTACCAAAGTCGAGGCATAGCTAATTAATCCGTTGTTGCTCACTTAGTGTTTTAGGTATAACTTCCATGTAGACTGCTCTGATTACCCCCATGTTAGTAGAATAAGATAGTAAAGCGTAGTTGTGACTTAGGGAGCAGGATGGCTCTAGGAGTTGGGGGTGATTTAAATTATTCATGGAAGTGCTGAGTTCGTCTGTAGGAAGGGTTGTCTATTTCAAGGGTTTTTCGGTAAGAAGTTCCCTTAAGGTGGTCCGTCTGCAGGATTTACTTCAGGTTAAAGGGGTTTTAACCCGGGGTGGGTCTTGACAGAGAGAGTCTAGCATATACATGTCATTAACAAATGTGAAGGGTGTCGTTGTATTAACAACCATGTTGTGCTCTTTTTCCTTTAGACTAAGCTTTTTGTGCTAATGGGTTTTTGCTTGGCAAGATTTTTAACGAGGTAACATTGTATGCACTGCTTGAGGTTCAAGAAGGGCCGAAAATAAGTGCATTATCCCTTGGGATCTTAGCACTAGCCGATCTCGGGACCGAGTTGCTAAACACTATGCACCACTTGTCGAGCGCTGTAGTGCGCTGGCGCTGCTGTCGTGCGCTACCGAGCGCAGCTACCGAATGCAAACGCTACTTTCGAAGTGCCATTCATATGTGCACCTAGATGTTGCCGCCGTAGCCGAGGAACACGACTTCCCTTCTGTTCAAGTTCTCAAGAAGCATATAAAGAGTTTTGGAATGTGAAGATCATCAAGTCTCTCCGACTAAGATATTAATCAGGGGGAGCTTCATATGGCGGGCTCTTGGTCAAGTAGCATGGTGTGTTATACTCTTTTGTCCTTCGACCAAGGTTTAGTTTTTCCCATAAGGATTTTGTTACTAGGCAAGGTTTTGATGAGGCAACACCATATGCACCACCGGGCATGACAACACCCGACACAAAGGGGAGTGTTCTAGGATGTTGAATCCATATGTGTGTCTTAGTCTATGCCAAACCTATGTGCAACACCCCGCCCCAAAAATTTACCCTTTTAGCGGGACCTGGCGGGTTACAGAGGGTTGTAACCGCACTTTTAGCTCTCCCCGAACTAATATTCGAGTTTAATATTGAGATATTCTCGATTCTGGGAGAAAATAAAATTTATGTCCTGAGGTGGTAAATTATGTTAATACGAGTCATCCAGAACGTCCGGAATATTTTCCAGAGCTACGAGCTGTTTAATATGAATTTACCTTATCGTAAAAAGGCGACTTTACGATAAGTCGAGAATTTGGGAAAGCTTCCTTTGGGAAATTTGTAGGGGCGTTAATGTGAACCTGTGGGTATGTCCTACACAATAATCAGAGTTTATATGCGGATGTTATTAAAGATAATGTGTTGTTACTGTATGGTAAATGGTAAATAGCAAAATATCTATTTACTGTTCACGGTAACTTTCTCTTATTTAATCTGGGCCGTCAGATCAATCAAAGATATGATCTGGACCGTTAGATTTTGAATATATATAGAAGTTGGATCAGCTTGAGAAAGAAACAACCCAGACCGACTCCGACTCGGTTGATAGGAGCATAAAATGCGACATTCTTAATATGTTATTACCTCCATTTGTACTTTGTTTATCTCTTATTATCATATTGTAGAATCGAGAGTTTTTGGTAGAATTGTGTGTAAAACATGTTAAACATAGAGGAAAAATGTACAAAATTTTCAAAACCCGATTTATGGAGTCTTAGAGATATTTCGATGATTCTGTGAAACTTTTACATTTTCATAAATTGATTTAACTTCTCTCATACTTAGGTGACATGTAAAAGAGTCCTTTAAAGGAGTCCTTTATTGATCCCTTAACATGTAGGGGAGTCTAAAATTCAGAAATAAGTCCATGGAGTATTATCCAAGTCAGTCATTGAAGAAGTCAAAGTCTAGTGCAACAAGGAAAAGTAAGAAGCTAGCCCAATCCAATGAGGACAAGGGGCTGCCGAGTTTTATTGGGTTTTTCTCTATAAATAGACATGTATTAGTTCATTTTTAGAGTCATCAAACAATTTACTTTTGCTTAGAATAACCAAGTTCTACCCAAAAACCCGTTTACACAGAAAATTCCCAAACCTGCCGCCACCACTTCACCGCCGCCGATCACCGCCAATCACCAATTCTCAACCATTCCTTAGCCGATCTAATCTAGGTAGGTTAGGTATGGATCTTCATAAGGTTTATGTAATCTGTGTAATTATGTTTTATTAATATTATTCATCTTTTGGTTTTATCGGTTTTATATTCTACGTTCAATTGCATGTTCTTCTTTATGATTTACATGTGAATGTGTGTAGTATGTAATGTTATGTTGTGTTTGTTAGTTTTTTGATTTAGGGCAGTAGTTTATGTTTTTATGCATGTTTAACTTTAATTGATTAATCACCACCTGATCATGTAATCGAACCCTAGGATAGTCTAGTGCACGGACGTTTCCAAAGGGAGGAGTTTAATTAGCCGTAGTAACCTAGGATTAAGTTCAGGCCGGAAGGAAGTTCTTGGTTTTAGTTATTGCAAAGGGTTGTTAGGGTGAGTGATTTGCATGCTAATAGGATGAGTGACGCAATATCTAGGATCATGTCTCTAATCGACTCTAGACGTAAGTGTATTTTTGTTTAATTTAGGCCGGAAGGAAATCTTAAACAAGGGTGACACATATATGTCTTAGAATCAGGCCGGAAGGAAGTTTCTATCTAATAGATTGGAATTAATTAAAGTCTAGGATCATCTAAACGTTGCTATTGTTCCTTACATGAAATTAATTTGCATTCTTAACGGTGTTTGTGTTAATTGATGCTTAAGTGATGTTTGACAACCATATATGTAACTATTAGATTTAGGACCCTAGAAATCACTATAAAAACCCCATCATAATTCGGTAAATATGTGAATAGTTTGTAAATAATTTAATTCTTTTTGTATATACATATCGATGTCATGTCTTTATCTTGCCGATTGTAATTTAATTCTTTTTGTATAGTTGTGACAGAATTGTACTTGTATGTTTATCTTATATTTGTGAATATTACTAACTTATTTTAATGCAGATATAATCATTCCCTAGTGTCTCCGGCTAGAACGATCCCTACTTACAGTTACTACAATGATAGGGTTTTAAATTGTAGGTCGCCCAACGGACCTCGTCAGTTTTTAAATTACAATAATATTCGAGTTTAATATCGAGATATTCTCGATTCTGGAGGAAAGTAAAATTTATGTCCTGAGGTGGTAGATTATGTTAATACGAGTCATCCGGAACGTCCAGAATATTTTCCAGAGCTACGAGCTGTTTAATATGAATTTATTCAGTTTACAGAAATAGTGAATGATATTTACCTTATCGTAAAAAGGTGACTTTACGATAAGTCGAGAATTTGGGAAAGCTTCATTCGGGAAATTTGTAGGGGGCGTTAATGTGAACCCGTGGGTATGTCCTACGCATTAATCAGAGTTTATATGCGGATGTTATTAAGGATAATGAGTTGTTACTGTACGGTAAATGGTAAACAGCAAAATATCTATTTACTGTTCACGGTAACTTTCTCTTATTTTAATTTAGGCCATCAGATCAATCAAAGATTTGATCTGAACCGTTAGATTTTGAATATGTATAGAAGTTGGATCAGCTTGAGAAAGAAACAACCCAGACCGACTCTGACTCGGTCTCGAGCAGCGCTGGAGCTGCGCTCCCCTCCATCTGCTGTCTGTCACTTCTGGCGCCAAAATCATGGCCACGGCAGCGCCTTGTCGACCCTAACCTCGTGGTAGTCTTGGTTTTCCATAAGAAGCTGTAGAGAGAGAGAATCAAAGGAGAGAAGGCGACTGTCTTTTGATTGGGTTTTCTGATTTTAGCCACGGCGGCGAGTCTGGAAGCTTCGCCTCGTCATCCTTGTTCTTTCAGTGTCCTTGGTTTTCGAAGAAGAGGCTTGAGGAAGGAGATTCGAATGGATGAAGGTTTGAGTTTTCCCGGTCATCGTTCTATGTTTTCCGGTCACCGGCGAAGACAAGTGTGGTATGAAAGAACATCTACTCATCGAGATCTATGTCTTTCTATAATTGATTTTGAGTTTGGTTGAGAGATGAAGAATTTGGATTTAGGTAGTAGAGGACTGCCGTGCACGGCGACGATGGGTGATTGTTATTTGTAGTTTATGGTTTTTGAATTGGTATATGGAATTGATAGAGTGATTTTAGATGCTTGAAGTCGATATTGGTGGAGTTCTGTTGAACGCCAGGTTTGAGCAAAGGTACAGGCAATGAGGTAGAATGGAAGAGATGGAGGAGCCGACAGTGGTTCATGAGGGTTCCCTAGACGGGAACCGAGAGGTAGTCCCTCCCCCTCCATTTTTCTTGTCATCCATTCGACTATTGTTGTGTAATTGTGGTTGTTGATCGGATATGGAAGATAATTGGCCGGAATTGGGCTTGAAATCGGTCGACAGGCCGATCGGGGTGATTAGGGTAATTAAAGGGTAAATCCTTGGGTTTTTACCATGGTAGACCTGGTATATTTACCATTTACTACGGTTGTGAAAAGGACGAAACTACCCTTGGTAGTTTGAGATAATTACAGGGATGCCATTGAGGCTGAAATCTCATAAATGTCCATGATAGTTTTGAATATTTACCAAACTGCCATTGAGACCAAAAAGATAATGCTGCCCCTGGCAGCTTAACATATTTACCAAACTGTCATTGAGATCGAATTGACTATACTGCCCTTGACAGTTTAAGATAATTACAAAGGTATCCTATAGTTGATATTACTGTTATGCCCCTGGAGGATTTGTTCTTTATGTGGTTGCCATTATGTTATATTTATATGTGTGAATATTATAGATATGTATGGTGGTATGTTCGAGATAATTCCGATAGATAGTTGGTTGTGGATACCTCAGTGGAGAGGTTAAACTCCCGAAATCGGGGTAACCTCCGGTTGTGAGGTCTATTCCGATGTCGTTTGGACTGTTGAAAAGGGTTTGAAAAAAAGGATATCCCTTCTCAAGGGGGATTACGAATAAATCTCTCTTGAGATGGGTCACGCACGTCCTATCCCGGGTTTAGGGAGGTAAACTTGGGCCAGGGCGTGACAAATGGTATAAGAGCCTAGATTCAAATCTCGGACCAAAGGTTTGGGTAATTAAAGTTCTTGGATATGTTTATATGTGTTATTGATTTTCCAAGTGGAACTAGTTGTTTATACTTGTTAGTATGTGTTGTGAGAGGGGTTGCCACCAGGGGTCGAAGTTAGTAAAGTTAAACGTAATTATTAAGTTTACGACATTTGTTGCAATTAGATGTTGATATTGACTTTTCGTTGGATCGAAAAGTCGAGAGGTTCGTAAGTTTAGTTTTGACCTAAATTAGGAAAAGTAATTTTCAATTTTAGTATTGGACGCAAATAGGCTTAAAAGTGCGTCTAATATTATTCGAAATTATAAATCGATAATTTTTGAGCTTTTTAGGGTTTGATCCTTGTTGATTAGTTGGAAAGTTTTGGTCAATTTCCTTGTCAACCTAGAAAAGACTTGGTCAACCCTAAAGTCAATCATTGACTTTTTATAGTCAAACTAGGAAAAATTGGGCTGTTAGACTATTCGATAGTCGTTTCGCGTCCTACATTTGATTGATGGGTTAAAAGAGTATGTATGGTCACTTTTGTCAACACATTAGTGTTGCGTAATTATATTCGAAAAGGATCATGGATGATCTGGTGATTTAGATGCTAGATGAGGTCAAGAGAAAGGAATTACGTAAAGTATCATAGTGGTGCAGCGGACGCGGGGTGGGTCCATAAAGCTCGAGGATGAATATTTATAACGGTCAGGGAACCATTTACGGGCCTGAAAAACGTTACTGAATATGAGGTAATTAATTGAGGACGGTTAGAGTACCGTACCTAGAGCAGGAGATGCGTGGCAAGTATGATGAGTGGACCTTTGATTTATTTTAAAATGCATGCCATGGTTTATTATTTAAATGGTTTTAAAATGTTCCCAGAATGGATGATTTTTTGGGTTTCTGTGCATTTTCGATTCCTTTGGTTTTGCAAGCACCCCAGTTAAGGGTTTTATTTGTTTATTTCCATTTGATTTATGGATTTCAGCTCGCTTATTTTCACTTAGGTTTTGAATGGTTTTCGACGGGAGAGTCTCGTCGTACAGATGAGAATCAGACCCGATATTTTACTGGGATTTAGTTGTTTGGCATGTTGTTGGGGTTGAGGTATTTTTTTGGCATTTACCTGGATTTTATAAATAGGCTCCGGGCCTGAATTTTATAAATATGCTTAGGACCTGAATTTATAAATAGGGGATTTGTTTTAATTTCACCACAAATGGTCATCGGATGTTTATACGCTAGTTTGTGAGGCACACTGGCATGATGGGTCGTCATATGTATGGTTTGTTGCTAACTAGCGGGCATCGCTTTTTATTCGACTGAGTGGAAGCGCGCCACTCGTTGCTCTCCTCTTCCTTTGGAGGAGATGGTAGGATTATCGCGAGATTACGTCCACACTGAGAGGTACGCTAGAGCTCTTAGCTCTGACCCTGATATGTGTGAGCTATCATTTGTGAAATGCTTTCCCCAATTTGATTTTATACGGCTGCAGGCCATGATTTGATTTTATACGGATGCAGGCCATGATTTGATTTATATTTGGTTGTAGGCCACGAGTTGATTTATATTTGGTTACAGGCCACGAGTTGATTTACATTTGGTTGCGGGCCAGGATTTGTTTTATAATGGTTGCATGCCGGGATTTAATTTATATTTGGCCGTGGGTCGTGAATTTATTTATTTTTGGTGTAAGGCCTGGATTGTTTTCGAGGGAAAATTAAATTTGAATTTATGGTTTTGAACCATTACTTTTGGCATCGATTTTTGGTCCACTCACTCTAAAGTTTTTCACGTCTGAGAAGTTTCAGCCCTAGCCTAGTAGGCTAACATGTCCACACTAGTTATGAATAGTATATATAATCTAAGAGTGAGGTACTCCAAATTTCTAAGGGTATAGTTGGAGACGGTTTTGTTTGCTTGTGATCGCTTGCATGAGTGGTGATTGAATTTTTGTAAAAGAGATCGGGATATCTCTTAGGGGAAAACCCAGACATGCGGAAAGAGATTTTGAGTTGAACTTTTGTCAGTTAGGCAGGACATGAGCACACCTGAGTTCGTGTGCGAGCTTGTTAGCTCTTATTATTGTGAAATGCCTTACTGTAGACTCTTTCCCGAGAGAGTGGAGTAGGATGAGGAAATTAATTTGTGACTGAGTATGTGAAGATGACATCCATGTTGGCGCGAAGGTGCTTAGTGGATTCATCAGCCCGAGTGAGTAGTTTTGAGATCGCATTGTGGTATGCGAGTTCGTTCGAGCCTCGTGATCGAAAGTTAGGGTACAAGGAACGAGAAATGAGAATTTTGATTGAATGACGCAAGGGATAATACTTCTATAGCCTCAAGGTCTAGTGAAGAAAGTGCACATTTCTTTTGTCTCGAAAAGTGTGAGGGACATGAGTTGCCCTACGGTGATGGACTATAGCATTTTTGTCCTTCCACGAGTGTCACATCCCGGACCATCTCCGCCGTAGCACGATATTGTCCGCTTTGGGCCTGCCGGCCCTCACGGTTTTGTTTTCAAGAGCTCTTAGAGCAACTTCCCAGGGGGTCACCCATCATGGGATTGCTATAAGCTTAGCAAGCTTAACTTCAGAGTTCCCATCCCCTCCAAAGCCACTGAGCTCCCAAAAGGCCTCGTGCTAGATGGGTGTCACCGATGTACATATATGGTACATCACCCTCTCTGTTGGTCGATGTGGGATGTTACATCCACCCCTCTTAGGGGCCCGACGTCCTCGTCGGCACACTCGCACCCCTCGGTAAAGTGGCTCTGATACCAATCTGTCACATCCCGGACCATCTCCGCCGTAGCACGATATTGTCCGTTTTGGGCCTGCCGGCCCTCACGGTTTTGTTTTCAGGAGCTCTCAGAGCAACTTCCCAGGGGGTCACCCATCATGGGATTGCTATAAGCTTAGCAAGCTTAACTTCAGAGTTCCCATCCCCTCCAAAGCCACTGAGCTCCCAAAAGGCCTCGTGCTAGATGGGTGTCACCGATGTACATATATGGTACATCACCCTCTCTGTTGGTCGATGTGGGATGTTACATCCACCCCCCTTAGGGGCCCGACGTCCTCGTCGGCACACTCGCACCCCTCGGTAAAGTGGCTCTGATACCAATCTGTCACATCCCGGACCATCTCCGCCGTAGCACGATATTGTCCGCTTTGGGCCTGCCGGCCCTCACGGTTTTGTTTTCAGGAGCTCTCAGAGCAACTTCCCAGGGGGCTACCCATCATGGGATTGCTCTAAGCTTAGCAAGCTTAACTTCAGAGTTCCCATCCCCTCCAAAGTCACTGAGCTCCCAAAAGGCCTCGTGCTAGATGGGTGTCACCGATGTACATATATGGTACATCACCCCCTTCGTTGGTCGATGTGGGATATTACATCCACCCCCTTAGGGGCCCGACGTCCTCGTCGGCACATTCACATCCTTCGGCAGAGTGGCTCTGATACCAATCTGTCACATCCCGGACCATCTCCGTCGTAGCACGATATTGTCCGCTTTGGGCCTGCCGGCCCTCACGGTTTTGTTTTCAGGAGCTCTCAGAGCAACTTCCCAGGGGGTCACCCATCATGGGATTGCTCTAAGCTTAGCAAGCTTAACTTCAGAGTTTCCATCCCCTCCAAAGCCACTGAGCTCCCAAAAGGCCTCGTGCTAGATGGGTGTCACCGATGTACATATATAGTACATCACCCTCTCCGTTGGTCGATGTGGGATGTTACAACGAGGAAGACGTTGGTGTTAAGTGTTAAGTGTGGCAGTTGTAAAAGTCTAGCATACGTGTTGACTACGAGTTAGTCTACGTTTATATCTTCGAAAGCGACCAGATTGTCTAAATTACCATTTCGGGAATTAACTCGAGAAGAGCTTAGAGGCAAGCCTTGTGGAGTCGATTTACGATGAAAGTGATGAGACGAGGATATCGTGCCTGAAAAAGTGTTTCAAAGCGGGCGTAGTTGTGCATCTCGTATTGCAACTATGAGAAGACTTCAGTTTCTAAAGGAATTGGTATATAGAGTTTATGACTCTTGTTTGCTTAAAGTTCCGTCCAGTGGAACTTGACGACATTCTTTGACAGTTGGATAAATAAAGTCTTGGAATGTGGATCATCTTTAACTAAATGGTGTCATTTGGAATGACAGTTAGTTTTACGTCTCACAGTGGAAATTTCGAGGATGAAATTTTTGTAAGGGGTAGTTTCTAACACCCCGCCCCAAAATTTTACCCTTTTAACGGGACCAAGCGGGTTACAGAGGGTTGTAACTGCACTTTTAGCTCTCCCCAAACTAATATTCGAGTTTAATATCGAGATATTTTCGATTCTGGGAGAAAATAAAATTTATGTCCCGAGGTGGTAGATAATGTTAATACGAGTCCTCCGGTACGTCCGGAATATTTTCCGGAGCTACAAGCTTTTAATATGAATTTATTCATTTTACGGAAAAATAGTGAATGATATTTACCTTATCGTAAAAATGTGACTTTACGATAAGTCGAGAATTTAGGGAAGCTTCCTTGGGAAAATTTCTAGGGGGCATTAATACGAACACAGTATGTCCTACGCTTTAATCAGAGTTCGTATGCGGAAGTTATTAAGGATAATGTGTTGTTACTGTACGGTAAATGGTAAATAGCAAAATATCTATTTATTGTTGACGGTAACTTTCTCTTATTCAATATGGGCTGACAGATCAATCAAAGATTTGATCTGGCCGTAGATTTTGAATATATATAGCAGTTGGATAAGCTTGAGAAAGAAACAACCCAGACCGACCCTACGCTCCCCTCCTTCGCCATCCATCACTTCTGGCGCCAAAATCTTGGCCACGGAAGCCTCTTGTCGTCCCCAACCTCGTGGTGGTTTTGGTTTTCCATAAGAAGTTGTAAAGAGAGAGAATCAAATGAAAGAAGGCCGACTGTCTTTTGATTGGGTTTTCCCATTTTAGCCACGGCGACGAGTCTAGATGGGTCTGGAAGCTTCGCCTCATCGTCCTTGTTCTTTCTCTGTCCTTGGTTTTTGAAGATGAGGTTTGAGGAAGGAGATTCGAATGGATGAAGGTTTGAATTTTCCTGGCCATCGTTCTATGTTTTCCGGTCACCGGCGAAGACACGTGAGGTATGAAAGATCATCTACTCATTGAGATCTATGTCTTTCTATAATTGATTTTGGGTTTGGTTGAGAGATGAAGAATTTGGATTTAGGCAGTAGAGGACTGTCGTGCACGGTCACACCTGGTGATTGTTATTTGTAGTTTATGGTTTTTAAATTGGTATATGGAATTGATGGAGTGATTTTAGATGCTTGAAGTCGATATTTGTGGAGTTCTGTTGAATGCAGGTTTTGGGCAGAGGTACAGGCGGTGAGGGAGAATCAAAGAGATGGAGGAGCCGTTCATGAGGGTTCCCTGGACGGGGAGTCCCTCGCCTCTATTTTTCTTGTCATCCATTTGACTATTGTTGTGTAATTGTGGTTGTTGATCGGATAGGGTAGAGAATTGGCCGGAATTGGGCTTGAAATCGGCAGGCATGCCGATCGGGGTGATTAGGATAATTAAAGGGTAAGTCCTTACGTTTTTATCGCGGTAGATCCGATATATTTACCATTTACTGCGGTTGTGAAATGATGAAACTGCCCTTGGTAGTTTGAGATAATTACAGGGATGCCATTAAGGTTGAAATCTTATAAATGTCCATGACAGTTTTGGATATTTACCAAACTACCATTGAGACCAAAAAGACAATGCTGCCCCTGGCAGCTTAACATATTTACCAAACTGTCATTGAGGTCGAATTGACTATACTGCCCTTGACACTTTAAGATAATTATAAGGATACCCTCTAGTTGATATTATTGTTATGCTCCTAAAGGATTTGTTCTTTACGTGGTTGCCATTATGTTATATTTATATGTGTGAATGTTATAGATATGTATGGTGGTATGTTCGGGATAATCCCGATAGATAGTTGGTTGGTGGATACCTCAGCGGAGAGGTTAAACTCCGGATATGCGATAGACGTATGCTATCCATATTAATATATCGACCGATAAATAGAAAAACAAGATTTTTCGTGTTAGGGCGTTATTTAGTATAAGAGCTACATGTGGCTTGATCCCTGAGTACAGGGTATGTAGGCAGCTTGACCAGGTGTCGGGTGCTGTCACAAATAATATTTAGACCCTAGGTCCTCTAAAGTAATTAGTTTGAAATCTAAATGCGGAAATCGGGATAATGATAAAGGAATTTTCACACACCAATTAAGGTGCATAAAAATAACTTATGAATTACCCTACAAGGTATATATGGTCGAAGATAGTATATGAAAGTAGGGATCGAACCCGCAAGGGATTGGGATAAAGCTGCAACTACAATGACTCAAAACAAATAAAAACGACAGAACTGACCAGTCAGGAAAACCTGACTAGTTGACGACTCTAGACTACTCCAAATGACCTGAAATTTGGAGACAACTAACTAGACACGTAAAACTAACTACTGACAAAGTTTTAGATTTTTCTGAATTGATTTGATATTTTTAACACTAAATAGAAAACAGACAATGAAAACTGACGAAAATGATAAAACTAGAATTGGCACAGTTTTATAAATCAATGAGATGGAGAAGCTAGGGTTTCGAAATCCACCACCAAACAATCATACATCAACATCATGAACTCAGATTAACGAGTATTGAATTCCCATGGATGACTATGCTCACGAAAGGTCCTTGGTATATGGATGCACTCTCGTATTCATTCTCTCTTACTTAGTATGTTAAGCATTTGGTATGAATGTCATAACCTATTCTCTAACATGCAGTCCTGTTTGGTATATGCTCAGATTTAACACATCAGAGATCATTAATTTCTAAGAGAATATGAACATAGCAAGAATCCTAGAACATGGTATGTATCCTAAGTATCCTTGAAACAATTTCATACAAGCACTGCAGCTCTTGTCGCACCACAAATAAAACACACAATGATACTGATCGTCACGCATGTGTTTATGGCTGGTCGATCCTAAAACATGCTCCTAAGGTCGCGAATCAAAGAAACACATAAGAGAATAACAGTTTACGAACAATGAAATTGTTATCATCCAGGAAACAACACTTATATAAATCCGAATATCAAAACATCAAGGTAATCATGTCTAGGGCTTCAATCTAGCCCTAACTACAAGAAGTTTAGCTACTCATGACTGTAAACGAAAACCCAAAAGAATACATGAAGATGGAAGAAGAACCGGTGCACAGCCCTGCTGCCGCTGGTGCTCTGCTGGTGCGCGCAACGACTGGGCGCTGGTGCTCTGCTGGTGCGCGCGAGGTGCACGTCTGGGCGCACAGCGACTGGGCGCTTTTCTTTTCCTTCTCTCGGCTGTCACAAGTCTTCTTCGGCAAAAAGTCCCCCACTCGGCTGCTATTAGGGTTCTTTATATATGATTCCTCAACCCTAGACTCTTCCTTAATGGTCGTGGACTTCTTAACTTCCAAGAAAAAGCCCAATGGATTAAAATGTGAACGCTTCGGTCTTCCTTGTCCATCAAGGTTTCCTCAAGTGATTGGAACCCCTTCCTTTATCACGAATTAAGCCAACTTCTCCATATTTGCTCCCGAAACCTACGAAATACGAGAAATCAAATAAATAACTAAGATAAATAAGAAATATGGCCAAAATACTATAATATTAAACACTATAAAACGTCACATAAATGCTCCTATCAAATTCCCCCACACTTGGTCTTCGCTAGTCCGCAAGCGAACCAACTAAACCGAGACACGACCTACTACCTTCCACATCTCCGAGAGTCTCAAAATTCATGGCATCAAGAGTAATTTAAACATCACAACAGGTCCATATTCATTCGAAAATTAATAACCCTCCATAAACATCATGGTCATGTGTAGAGTGTGAAATAGCCAAGCAATGGTGAATATATCTGTGCATGCTTCGAACAAATGAAAACTCAAAAATCTCACAAGGATATTCACTCTTTCTTCACTCAGATTTTCTGGCTAATTCAAAAAAAATATGCACTCAAGTTATATGTGAGAGGAATGATGTATAAGGAAACAAATAGCTCACATATGAATATTAAGAATAAAAGCACTTTCTGAATTTTTTTAAAAATGATCTCATGAATGGATATCACTACTCGAATGGAGGAACCATTGACACCATATGCTCACCCCTCAACACAAGTCTCCACAAGTTGATGGCGCAGCCCCTAAAATCAAAAGGTCTTCACAAAGGTTGTAATGGGGCCAAGAGTTAAGGGTTCATGAATGAGAGGATAGGAAATCACAAGGATCCTAAGGAATTGTAGAGCACAATATAGAACTAGAGACATGAGAATCTTTGAAATCTCCTCAAGGTAGTAACAACGGAGTTTGAAGCAAGCAATAATAATTTTAATTTCTTTTGAACACAACCTTTCCACAATACAATAAGTAATCAACTCAAGACATAATTTCTTTCTTTCTTTGCTGTTTTTTTTTTCAGCCATTGTTTTCTTCTTGAGACAATTTTTACAATGAAAATCTCCCCCACACTTGCTCTTTGAGACAAGTCAACCTTCTTGCTTATTAAAGTACCTTGAAACCAATGTAAGTCTCTCAAAAGATGCTCCACTCTTCCTTAGGGTAGGGTACGGAAACACTATACTAAGCTCAAGGGTAAGGAGTTGTGGGTTAACAAAGAAAAAGCTCACAATAAAGGCTCAAAGGGGTTAAACTAGGGGAAATTTTTTCTTTTTACGGGGACACAGGCTTATTTGGCAATGTGGTAATCCTAGTGCCTTAATCATCTTCTAGGTGCCACACCATCGACACAAAGTTTCGAGAGGTAAAAGGATGAGTTCTAGCATTTAGTTCACATATTGCACATCATTCAAGTAGTAATCAAGGTGAAACGATAATGAGATCAACAAGTCATCGCCAAGAAAGCATGAATTAATATATATATAACTCTCACAGAAATTAAGCACAAAGCACAAAATCTCACAAAGGTAATATGAATTTCACTTATTCTAACATGCGTTTCTCTGTACCAAAGACAAGGCTATAGTGCGAATATGTTTAGACCATAACAATCATAGATAATCATTAACCAAAGAATAACATCCAGACCTAAAATGATGTTTAAACTCTTCTTAATGTCATGTATATAACCCAATCTCATCATAGTAGTGGAAGGTACCTAAGACACAAACAAAACAATGACTCTTTTTGGATTTTCAATTTTTTTTTTTTTACGGGATGGGCGTCCGGACGCATAGCTACTTGGGTATAAAATCAGAAAGAGACATCCCAATGACACTAAGAAAACACAAATGCAACAAAACATAAAGAATACCCCCCCACACACTTAAACCAAACATTGTCCACAATGAAACAAAGAAAAGAAAGAAAAGAGAGGGATGAAGAAAGCAAATCTGATGAAGCGCAGTCATCCTCTCATCCTTTGGGTTGCCTCCCAAAAAGCGCTTGCTTTAACGTCGTCAGCCCGACGCTTTTCCAAAAGTCAAGTATAAGTAGCATTCAGGAGAGACACTTTCTCCTCGGGTGCTAGAACGAAGAGCTCATAATAATGTTTTAAACGATGTCCATTCACCTTAAACCGCTCGCCCTTGGTACAATGCTCAATCTCAACTGCACCATGAGAAGAAACATCAATCACAATAAAGGGACCATACCATCTAGAACGTAACTTACCGGGAAATAACCGCAGGCGAGAATTAAACAAAAGAACTTTTTGTCCCACAACGAAACTCTTCCTAAGAATCATCTTATCATGGTATGCCTTAGTCTTCTCCTTGTAGATGTGGCTACTCTCATATGCATCATTCCGAAGCTCATCCAACTCATTCAATTGCAACCGCCGTGTGTCACCCGCAGCCTTCATATCCATGTTGAATTTTTTTATTGCCCAATAAGCTCGATGCTCAAGTTCAACCGGGAGATGACATGGCTTGCCATAGATCAAACGAAATGGTGACATCCCTATAGGAGTTTTGTACGCTGTCCGGTATGCCCACAGCGCATCAGTTAAGCACGAGCTCCAATATTTCCTACTAGGGTTCACGGTCTTCTCAAGGATGTGCTTCACTTCACGGTTGGACACTTCTGCTTGTCCACTTGTCTGTGGATGATATGGTGTAGAAATCCGGTGGGTGATGTTGTACTTTTTCAATAGAGCTTCAAATGACTTATTGCAAAAATGTGATCCTCCATCGCTGATGATAGCTCTTGGTGTGCCGAACCTTGAAAAGATGTTAGTCTTTAAAAAAGTAAGAACACAAGCAGAATTGTTAGTTCTAGTGGCGGATGCCTCCACCCACTTCGACACGTAATCAACAGCAAGTAGGATATAAATAAAGCCATTTGAAGAGGGAAAAGGTCCCATAAAATCAATGCCCCAAATATCAAAAATTTCAACAACTAAAATTGGGGTTTGAGGCATTTGATTTCGAGATCCTATATTACCTGTGCGTTGACAACGATCACATGTAGAGCAGAAGATAAATGCATCCTTGAACAAGGTCGGCCAATAAAAACCACTCTCCAACACTTTGAGAGCAGTCTTTTTCGCCCCAAAGTGGCCTCCACATGCATAAGTATGACAAAAGGTGAGAATAGATGTAAATTCAGTTTCAGGAACGCACCTTCTTATCAACTGATCAGGACAATATTTCCATAAATATGGATCATCCCACACATAATGCTTGGCAGTTTTGATGAGCTTATCCTTTTGAGCACGGGTGAAATCCGCTGGAACCTGCTTGGTGACAATATAATTAATAATATCTGCATACCAAGGGTCAGAAACCACAATAGAAAATAATTGCTCGTCAGGAAAAGTTTCAAGTAAAGGAAGAGAATCCTTCTCATCATTAGACCCATTCACCAGTCGACTAAGGTGATCTGCTACCACGTTTTCGCTGCCCTTCTTATCCCGAATCTCAAGGTCGAATTCTTGGAGTAAAAGCACCCAACGAATCAACCTTGGTTTAGCCTCCTTCTTTGTCATAAGGTACTTCAGCGCTGCATGATCTGTATACACAACAACCTTAGTGCCAATTAGATAAGATCTAAATTTTTCTAAGACAAAAATAACAGCAAGAAGCTCCTTCTCTGTAGTTGAGTAATTCAACTGAGCATCATTCAAAGTTCTTGAAGCGTAATAAATCACATGAGGCAGTTTATTCACTCTTTGACCAAGGACTGCTCCAACAGCATAATCTGACGCATCACACATAAGTTCAAACGGGAGGCTCCAATCCGGTGGCATGATTATGGGGGCAGAGGTCAACATCCCCTTAAGCTTCTCAAAAGCTGCCTTGCACTCCTCATCAAACAGGAACGGCACATCTTTTTGCAATAGACAACATAGGGGTCTTGTGATCTTTGAAAAATCCTTGATAAAGCGCCTATAAAAACCTGCATGTCCAAGAAAAGAGCGCACCTCCCTCACACTAGTGGGAGGTGGTAAGGAGCGCACAAGATCTATTTTTGCTTTATCAACTTCTATTCCCCTAACAGATATGATATGACCCAAGACTATACCCTGTTGAACCATGAAATGACACTTCTCCCAATTCAAGACAAGGTTAGTTTCCTCACATCTTTTTAAAACAAGAGCTAAATTATCCAAACAAAAATCAAAAGAATCACCGAAAACTGAAAAGTCATCCATGAATACCTCGATGATTTTCTCGACCATGTCAGAAAAGATGCTCATCATGCACCGCTGAAAAGTAGCTGGTGCGTTGCATAATCCAAATGGCATCCTCCTATACGCAAACGTTCCAAAGGGGCAAGTGAACGTCGTCTTCTCTTGATCCTCAGGAGCAATGGCTATTTGATTGTAGCCCGAATACCCATCCAAAAAGCAATAGTGCGAATGACCTGCAAGACGTTCTAACATTTGATCAATAAATGGTAAGGGAAAGTGATCCTTACGTGTAGTGGCATTTAGTTTGCGGTAGTCAATGCAAACTCTCCATCCTGTCTGCAATCGTTGTGGCACTAGCTCATTCTCTGCATTTTTAATCACGGTGATGCCCGAACGCTTTGGAACGACTTGTACCGGGCTCACCCATTTACTATCCGAGATGGGGTAAATAATTCCAGCATCCAAGAGTTTAAGAACCTCCTTCTTCACAACTTCCATCATAGGAGGGTTCAATCGGCGTTGTGCTTCCCTAGTAGGTTTGGCTCCCTCCTCAAGAAGTATACGATGCATACACGTAGTTGGGCTAATTCCCTTGATGTCTGCAATCCCCCATGCAATTGCAGTCTTGTGTTTACGCAGAACTCGCAATAACTTGTCTTCTTCCAGCGAAGACAGATCAGAAGCAATAATCACAAGTAAAGTCTCCTCTTTTTCCAAATACGCATATTTCAGATGCTCGGGCAATGGTTTGAGCTCCAATGTAGGTGCCTGAATCACAGAAGGCACGAGTTCTTCGTTAGAAATAGGGAGGGAAATAAAGGTAGAAGACTTACATGGGAGTATTGGACGAGATTCGAGGGCTGCTAAAATCTCCTCAAGGTCATTTTCGTTGCTAATCCAATCCGCAGCCGTTGACTCTTGGTTTCGCTCATCAGGGCGTCCGGACTTCATCCTTGCTCCGTCCGGATGGGAGTGCTGCTGCAGACCCATCTCAATTACTGTTTTGAGCATGTCGTCACCCACATTTGCCTCGAATACATCCTGCACCAAGTGATCAATAATGTCAATGGAAAAACAAGAGTTGACATCCTTAGGGTACCTCATGGCTTCAAAGATGTTGAAGCTAATTTTCCTCTCTTCAAATTCCATTGTCAAAGTCCCTTCGTACACGTCGATCTTGGTACGGGCAGTCCTCATAAATCCTCTTCCAAGAATGAGAGGTAAAGAGGTCGGCATAGGTTCATGTTCCATCTCCAACACAAGAAAATCAACTGGGAAAATTAAGTCATTCACTTTCACAAGCACATCTTCCAAGTAGCCTTCAGGATACACATGTGAGCGATCCGCTAATTGAATAACTGTTCTAGTCGGTTTAAGCTCACCTAGCTGAAGAGATTCATAGACAGAGTATGGCATTAAGTTAATCGAAGCACCCAATTCAAGTAGAGCATGTTCAAACCTGGTGTCACCAATGATGCATGGAATGGTGAAACGTCCGGGGTCCTTCAATTTAGGTGGAAGCTTCCTCTGAAGCACAGCAGAGGTTTCTTCGCTCATGGCCACGGTCTCAGCTTCATCAAGCTTCCTTTTATTAGTACATAATTCCTTAAGGAACTTAGCATACCTGGGCATTTGCTTGATGGTGTCAAGAAGAGGAATGTTCACTTGGACCTTCGAAAGAACATCCAAAATGTCTTTGTCACCTTGCTCCTTCTTTTGCTTGGCAAACCTGCGAGGAAAAGGAATAGGTGGAACATAAGCATTAGAACCACTTTTGTTTACCTGAAAAGGATTGGGTTTGGTTGGGGGAGCCGAAGCTACTCCTAAACCCGATGGAATTTCGGAATTTGCATCTTCAGTCCCAGATGATCGGACGGCTCCCTCCGGTGTCCGAACGGAATTCTCGTCTGGAGCTTTCCCTTCTTCTCTGTTTGCGGGTGTCCGGGCATCATCCTTTTGTCCGAACGGCAGTGGGTACCTCGTCGAATTTGGGTCATTAACCTGCTCCCATGCTGAATCCAACAAGTCTTTACCCCCTTTTGATGCTCCCTTGGGCCTTTTAAGAAACACGGGGTCCTCCGGAAGCTGCTTTCCACTCCTCAATGTGACGGCATTAACCTGTTCACGGTTAGTTCCCTTAGGATTAATTTCAGTTTGAGAGAGAAACGTACCTGGCGTTCTTTGAGTGTATTGCTCACATAGTCGACCAACTTGCACCTCAAGATTAGCTATGGCTTTAGAATGAGAGTGCAGAGTGGCATCAGTTCGATCTTTGAAGACCTTGTTATCCTTCATGATGGTGTCAGTGTTTCTCGCAATTGTGAGCACCATATCTTCAAGCTTACTTGAAGGTTGTTGCGGTGGATATGAACTGAAGTTTTGGGGCCGAGGTGGTTGATTAAATCCAGGAGGTGGTGCTCTATAATTGTTATTTGATTCTTGCTGATAAGTAGAGACACCAGCGTTGGTACCCCAACGAAAAGCAAGAGGAACATTCCCATCATTCCTTGGCCTTTGCTGCCCCATGTAGTTTATTTGCTCTTGGTCTGCCACAGGGTAAGGACAAAGTGAAGTAACATGGTCATAAGTAGAACAATTAGCACATACCTCAACTTGAGCCGCTCCTTGCAGCGCCATGCTCTTCATCATCATATCAAGTTTTTCCTCAATGGCAGCCATCCTAGATGAGTCTCCTCCACTAGTTTCCATCCCATAAGTATCCTTGAGCTTTACTTCTTGGAATCCTTTTGTTGAGAACTGCTGGGAATTCTCACTTAATGTCTCAAAGATATCAAATGCTTGATCACTAGTCTTATTCATGAAAGCTCCTCCACATGCCGAATCCACAAGAGCCTTATTTGCATCATTCAAACCTTCATAAAAGAACTGAGCTTGGTCATCCTTTGCGTACCCATGATGAGGACACTTCCTTAGCAGCCCGTTAAAGCTTTCCCAAGCCTCACAAAAAAGGTCTCCTGACTTCTGGCGGAAAGTGTGGATATCTCTCCTCAATTGCCTAGTTCTTTGAGCAGGGAAAAATTTGGTGATGAACTTCGTAGATAGCTGATCCCAAGTAGCATAGTATCCGAAGGCAATGAATTCAGCCACCACTTGGCATGATCCTTCAAGGAGAAGGGAAACAAAATAAGCTTCAGTTGCTCGGCAGTCAATCCCGGTGGAAATTGAGTTCTACACAAATCATAAAACTCTCTCAGGTGGCCATTCGGGTCCTCATTCGGCTTCCCATAAAAGTGAGGAACTGAGTTGATCAATTGTGGAGACAAACTGAATGAAGTGCCGGCAGCCGGAGTGAATGTGATGCATGAAGGTTGTGCAACACCTTGAGGAACAAAGGAAGACTTCAATGGCCTTGGGTCTTCGGCCATTGCGTTGACAGGTGGGTTACGCTCCTCCTCTGTGTCGGTATCTGAATGTATCAATGGAGGTGGATCCAGGAGAGATCCCAAACCCGGTGATGGTGGTGTAGATGGGGTGGTGGAAGAAGAATCCGTAACTGTGTTCGAAGTGGCTACCTTACGGTTGAGGCGGATGGTGCGTTCAATCTCAGAATCAAAAAGAAGATCTCTGTCCTGCGATCGACGAGTGTTCATAAACTGAAAACAAAAGACACAAAAACGTTAAACCAAAAATAGATAAGAAAACGAAACAAAACAAAAACAAAGATTGCAACTAAATTAAACAATCCCCGGCGACACGGCGCCAAATTGATAAAGGAATTTTCACACACCAATTAAGGTGCATAAAAATAACTTATGAATTACCCTACAAGGTATATATGGTCGAAGATAGTATATGAAAGTAGGGATCGAACCCGCAAGGGATTGGGATAAAGCTGCAACTACAATGACTCAAAACAAATAAAAACGACAGAACTGACCAGTCAGGAAAACCTGACTAGTTGACGACTCTAGACTACTCCAAATGACCTGAAATTTGGAGACAACTAACTAGACACGTAAAACTAACTACTGACAAAGTTTTAGATTTTTCTGAATTGATTTGATATTTTTAACACTAAATAGAAAACAGACAATGAAAACTGACGAAAATGATAAAACTAGAATTGGCACAGTTTTATAAATCAATGAGATGGAGAAGCTAGGGTTTCGAAATCCACCACCAAACAATCATACATCAACATCATGAACTCAGATTAACGAGTATTGAATTCCCATGGATGACTATGCTCACGAAAGGTCCTTGGTATATGGATGCACTCTCGTATTCATTCTCTCTTACTTAGTATGTTAAGCATTTGGTATGAATGTCATAACCTATTCTCTAACATGCAGTCCTGCTTGGTATATGCTCAGATTTAACACATCAGAGATCATTAAGTTCTAAGAGAATATGAACATAGCAAGAATCCTAGAACATGGTATGTATCCTAAGTATCCTTGAAACAATTTCATACAAGCACTGCAGCTCTTGTCGCACCACAAATAAAACACACAATGATACTGATCGTCACGCATGTGTTTATGGCTGGTCGATCCTAAAACATGCTCCTAAGGTCGCGAATCAAAGAAACACATAAGAGAATAACAGTTTACGAACAATGAAATTGTTATCATCCAGGAAACAACACTTATATAAATCCGAATATCAAAACATCAAGGTAATCATGTCTAGGGCTTCAATCTAGCCCTAACTACAAGAAGTTTAGCTACTCATGACTGTAAACGAAAACCCAAAAGAATACATGAAGATGGAAGAAGAACCGGTGCACAGCCCTGCTGCCGCTGGTGCTCTGCTGGTGCGCGCAGCGACTGGGCGCTGGTGCTCTGCTGGTGCGCGCGAGGTGCACGTCTGGGTGCACAGCGACTGGGCGCTTTTCTTTTCCTTCTCTCGGCTGTCACAAGTCTTCTTCGGCAAAAAGTCCCCCACTCGGCTGCTATTAGGGTTCTTTATATATGATTCCTCAACCCTAGACTCTTCCTTAATGGTCGTGGACTTCTTAACTTCCAAGAAAAAGCCCAATGGATTAAAATGTGAACGCTTCGGTCTTCCTTGTCCATCAAGGTTTCCTCAAGTGATTGGAACCCCTTCCTTTATCACGAATTAAGCCAACTTCTCCATATTTGCTCCCGAAACCTACGAAATACGAGAAATCAAATAAATAACTAAGATAAATAAGAAATATGGCCAAAATACTATAATATTAAACACTATAAAACGTCACATAAATGCTCCTATCAGATAACCTCCGGTTGTGAGGTCTATTCCGATATTGTTTGGACTGTTAAAAATGGTTTGGAAAAAAAGGTTATCCCTTCTCAAGGGGGATTACGAGTAAATCTCTCTTAGGATGGGTCTTGCACGTCCCATTTCGGGTTTAGGGAGGAAAAACTCGGGCCGGGGTGTGACACTATGGGCTTTGTGTTACCCCTTTGTAATAGGAAAGTTATATGAGTTTATCCCAATATGTAAGGGAATGACGTAATGTATGTTAAGTGAGTCTCTATGAATAGAGTTCATTTTATCAATAAAGTACACCAAATTCTATTCTCGTACTATAGTTTTAGCTTTTTACTTTTGTCTCTCATTTATTAGTTCATTCATACACTTTTACTTTTGTTTTGTTCTTTTATGCTTTTACTTACTATTTTTGTATTTAAATTTTATTTGATACAATTCTTTTATATTACCATAATATTATTATAAATATATCTTATGGTAATGTAGTTTATTTTTGTTTTCCATTTTTGGAACAACGTACAAGTTATAACTATTTTCTTATTATTTAATATATATATATATATATATAATGGGTGAATTATATATAAGAAACCAACCAAATTTAAAAACACAAAAACCCCAATTTTCATAATTTTTAAACAAATTAGAACACTTGTCCATGCCCAAAACTAACAATACCAAACCCTAGCCCAAATTTAATTGTAAAATGACCAAAATCCCTATTTTATCATTAAAAACAAAATTATCTTTTATCCTATTCATCTCTCTCTCTCTCTCTCTTCGTTTATTCAGATCTCAATTTTTATCAAATCCCTAATTTTTGCCCCAAACTAGCAAATCAATGCCTTTCTCCCTGAAGACAAAGTCGTCAAGGCCGTTCTCCAGAATCTCGTCGACCCAAACATTTGTTGATCGGATAATAGCCTTAAAATCGGGGTGATTAGAGAAGAGTCGTCGTAGCGAGATGTGCTACTGGAGTAAAGGCATCGAGGTTGGGCCTGAATGGAAGAAGCTAGTGGCAATCGGAGAATTTATCGATGTGAGGAGGAAAAGTTATGTGCTGCTACTGTGTGGTCCTGAAACTATTTTGTGCTACTACTGAGTGGTGCTATGTGATGTTACTGTTGCAAATCAGGTTTTGCTATTGCTACATAAATCATGTTTTGGATGTGTAAAAATCTGCTACTAGTTATTTACATTTGGTTGTAGCAGTAAAATTTCAATCGGAGAAAGTAGAATCTTCATGTATGTACGGTAGAAATAAAGAATATGTAGTCGCTAGTATTATAGTTGACAGTTGCAGCGCGCTAGCATCAAGATCTGATAGTTGCAGCGCGCTAGCATCAAGATCTGATAATAGCAGCGCTTTAGCATCAAGATCTGGTAGTAGAAGTGCAACAGCAGCTGAGTCGGGCAATAGCAGTGCGACAACATCATAGAATTGCTAGAAAAAAAATGGAATAGTGCCGGCAGTAGCACCTTCTGACCTGACAATAGCACCTTTAAACTCGGTAGTAGCAGCGCACCACATCAGCATCAAAGAATTGCTTGAAAAAAATTGTAATAGCGCCGACAGTAGAACTTTTCAACTTGGCATTAGCACTTTTCAACTCAGGTAGTAGCACCTTTTAACTCAGCAGTAGTAGCGTGCCACGTCAGCAGATAATTAAATATGTAGTGAGTGGTAGTTTGGTAAAATATATAATGATAGATGGCATGTAGACATCAATTTGTCCTAAAATTTCATTAAGGGTAATTTGATAAAATATATAGTGACAAATGACATGTGGACATCAACTTGTCTTAATTTGTTAATTTGTGTCCTTAAAAGCGTAAGATATTGTCTAAATAATATATTTACAAATTAAAATTTGGTTGAAAACTAAATTCCAATTTACTATTAAAAGTAATCTTTATAGTACGTATATGTATATCCATATATATTAACTTTTTACCAAATATTTATTATGGGGAGCCTAAAAAATTTTTGTTTAGAGCTACCAAGCACGAAGGGCCGGACCTGAGGGCCATGTAGTAGGTTTTTGTCGTGCAACATCGTTTTCTTCTATATGTACATGCCTAAAATAGCAAGCATGAAACTGAGTCGCCAACCATAGAATGTCCTTAACGATAACCTTAATACCAATGTTCTAAATATCGGGATATATATCGGTGATATATCGGCGATATATCGTATATATTTAGAATCTGATATGATAAGTACCATATCGTCTCAATATATCGGTCAACTCAAAATATCAGGTCAACTCGTGATATATCAGGTCAAACTCGGTTTGACTCGATATTTCAGTGACTTTTTTTTAAAGGAGATATTTAGGTGACTTTTTGCAAATTTCGATCTCTTCTTCAGTTCTTCTCTCTCAAAGCGAGTCGGACTCGACTGAAGCACAGAGGAAGACCTCTCCATCCGGCCACCTCTTGTGACGACTCAGTTTTTTTTAAAAAGCTACAAAATTCTCATATATATGTTGAATTGTTATTTTTCAGATTTTGTTCTCATTTAGTAGGAGAATTTTGTAGCCATAAACCAAGTTTGACCCAACACTAGTGAGCCCAAACCCGAGCCCAAACTTAAAAAAAATTTAACTTGTCGCAGATTCAAGAACCAGAAACACGTTAAACTCAAGCTTCTGTCTTTCTCCTTCATCGTCTTCCTCCATCCTCAGATGCTTCTCAATCCAGAAACTTGCTCAACAACCTTGAAACCCAGAAACCAACTTCCTTTCTATCCAAAGCTTTTGTCTTTCCTTTCACCGCCTCTTTCAGTTCAGATTATTCATCACCGCCTTGAAGAAATAGCAGATGTCGAATTGGTGGAGAACAAGTTACCTGCTGGATGACTCCTCAAAGCTAGATTCCTAGACTAGTTTCTATAAGTGTGGGCAGCAAGTCATAGGTATTTTGCTTTCATCCTTTCATATCTATCCGTAGGCTTTTCCTTTGATCCCTATAAATAGAGCAGAGGTCTGGAATTTTATTTAGGTTCAGAAATTCTTTCCTACCTGGAGAGAGAGATTAGTGTTCCAGAGAACTCAGGTTAGATTCTTGTTATATTGATTGTGTTCTTAGTTGTGAATTGACATTGGAATAATTGGTATTGGTTTTGATCTTGCTGTGCTATGGATTAGTTGAGCTGCTTAATTCGGTGTGTCTGTTCATGTTTAAATTGCGTTCTTGGTTAACTAAATCAGTTTTCTTATGTGGGAAAACACGTTTTTGCAGCTATTGCTTGAATTTCATGTTCTAGGCATTTTTCTTCAATCTGTAATTTTCGTCAGCATTTTTCTCTTTACTGATCTGAACTTTGAAAAATCATAAGTAATTGTAGAAAAATAGGTTTTCTGCGATTCCAGTTCTCAAATAATCTTTGAGTTGTCCTCTACAAATGTTATGAAGACACCAATTAGAGTTTCTCAGCTTAACTATATCGTTTTTAGTCTGAAAGTTTACTTGTCAGGAAGTATTGCTGTCAGAATTTTGTTGTTTTCTTTATACGCTTTGCTTTTGTGAAGGATTTAATTCAGCTATTTAAGTTGTAGGTTTTGTGTGCATCTCTTTCTTTTTAAAACACCATAGTGTCTATTCAGTAACTAGAACTCTTGCACCACATAGAGTCCCTATTCTTCTTCAAAAAATTCTTAGCTTAAGCACACAGCAGAAAATTTTCAGAAAAAGCTTAAACTAAAGCTGATTTTTGAAAATTCATAAATAATTCAAAAAAAAATCGTTTTTAACTGATTTCTACTCTCAAAGTTTTCCTTGTTTGTCTGCTACAAGTCATTAGAAGGATTTGAAGTCAAAATCTGAACAGTTTTGTACAGTTTTTAGTTTTAAGGTGACAGGTGCAGATTTGTGTGTTTACTGTTAAGTAAACTGTTTTGGTATTGCAGCATCTGAGTTTCTAGCTTATACTATTGTTGAACTAATGGTTATATATTTCTTTTAGGAGCTTGATATTTGGAAGTGAAACTCAACGAAGGTAGGAGGAAAGATTGGGGAACCTCTGTGCTTGTTTGCTATGTTGTGCAATGGAATGGGTTGCTTGTGTGAAATGTTTGCTTCTTGCTGCTGGTTTACTGTTGTGCTTGTTTCAGTTTATAATGTGTAGCTATCATATATGATATAAGGAGCAGCTAGTGCTAAACATAAGGCATTTGGTGTGAAGAAGTTAGTAATAAAAACTTTTGTGTAGTTGAGCTTATGTCTTCAGCAGGAACCATATCCCAGGTATACCTATGTTGATGCCCATGTAGTAAGTATTATGGAAAAGGGTAATTCGGGATTGGCGAAAGGAGAATAGGCAAGATGACTAACAAAAAGGCTAAGAGGTAGATAGTTCATATAAGTAAATACTCTAAATCACCCTTGTGGTAAAGTACATGATATGGGGCATGTAGATTTGGCGTATTTACTGTATGTAACTATATGGTGCAGTCAATTCATGCATGTATGCATATATATATTACTCTGATTGGTATTGTTTGTAGAGGTTCTTTCCTCCTACTGGGCTATTTAAGCTCACCCCTTCCATTATTGTGCAGGTGAGGAACCAGGTGTATGAAGTTAGTCTCTTTGCAAAGATGTTTTAATTTCATGTGAAATATGTGTGCTGTTTGCTTTCCCTAGAATAAGAAATAGACTTTCATAGTCTATCTTTGTAATGTTACCCTATAAAGTACTTTGAAATAAAAAGTGTATTTGAGTTGAGTGTTAATATTCTTTACCAATTTCTTTCATATTCCAGTTATGGAAATCTTATTTCTTAATTGGAAAATGAGTTACACCCCAAAAAAAATTTAGGAAAAAAAATATTGAGGTGTGACACCTCTTGACGTCGGGCTACCCTCGTTTGGACCACCTTGACATTGCTGACACCCTTCGTTTCTCTGATCAAACTGTAGGAGGATTTTAAGCACCAAACTTCAGGTATCCCCACTTTCTCAGCTGCTCTGATCTGTGCATCCTCAGTAGCTTCCTAGTTTTAGTGGACATTTTGGCTTGTTTCTAAGAGAAAATAGCTATGAAAGAGGTACTTTTAGAAAGAAAGTAAGTATTAAACTATCCCATCTGTATATTTCATAAACTGTCAGTAATTATGATCAATTTTTTGCTCTATGAAGTCCTTTGTGCAGCTCTTAGTTTGTTGAAAATTGAGAAAGAAACAAACTAATCCAACAGTCAAATGACTATAGTTGCTGATTTTGCACAATGTGAGTAGTTTTTTTGTTTTGACATGTTGTTTATCTTAGATCCTATAAGGTAAAAACAATCAAAACAATCAAATGTTTTTCTTTCTCTAGTTTAATCGGTACATTTTGAAGTATAAGTTTTAATTTCGTAAGTTTATTTGGTATATTTTGAAGTATATATTTATAAATATATTAAATTTAATTAAAAATTAGCAAATCCGATAAATCCGATATATCTCGGTTATATTCTTATTTTACAAAACCGATATGATGTCGATAACTGTTATTTAGACCATTGCTTAATACACTACGGAATAACAGCAATTTTTCCATTTAAACAATGAATTAGCACCTTAGTGTCTCCTTCAAGAAAAGCACAGCCGTACTGGTGACTGCATTTGAATGAATACATATGGTGGACAAATAACACCAGACTTCTAGAGATAAGTTGCACATGATGATGACTTTCTCGAAGGTCAAGACAAGATGACGATCATCCAACCGGACTTCTTTCTAAAGGGGAAGCATCCTATGTGCTATACAACAAAATATGCTCAATCAGTAATCCATATTTTCATATACAGATGGTGAAAGTAATTTATATGATTGGCAACATGGAAGACTATACAAGAGCAACGACAAGTTTTTTTTTCATATAGTAGCCTCCGTGAAAGCTAATTTTATGGCGGATTATTCTATGAATGAAAATCAGACGTAAACTTAATATAAAAACTAATGATTTTATTTTGATTTTACTTGGTGTAAATTACCGAAAAAGTTCTTGTGGTAATTTTCTTTCCTGCATGAACACAACTGTTGAAAAAGAGAAGAAAATCCATTCAGAGAAATAGAAAACTATCAGAACAAAGTTCATGAATGGTATTTTCTAGATGGATCATGTTGGTAACGTAGAATTTATCCAAGCAAATAAACAAAAGTGGAAATGATTTCTTTATGTGAATGAGTCTGAATCCTAAATTAATAAAAAGAGAAAAGCCAATTGGAGGCAGGTTCTGCTAATATTCACTTAGATTCTTATCTTCTCCGTGTTGGCACCCATTTTTTCAAACCACACCCCCTGCAGTTTCATTTTTTTCTCGCGCAGACTCGTGCAAATAAAGAAACCGATAGATATGGTTTGGCAAAAAGTACAGGATACAAAATTCACTTCTGTTTTTTTCGATTACATAAAAATTGGGTAAAACTACAACACAAAACCTTTAGAAATACCTCCGCTGATTCAAATAAAACGTTGGAGACAGATAAACAGTAATACTATAAGAATGAAATCTTTTGATCACCTTAAAAAAAAGATAGACAATAAAACCAAACTAGATGGGTTACAGAGTGAAGACCTAATGAGGCTATTCTATCAGCTACAAAGTTTGCTTCTCTAATAACATGTCAAAAGTAACAAGCGTGAAAATACGAAGCCAGCCAACATATATCTTGAATTAGTGAAGTAATACACCATGGAGTAGCAGCCCTAGTTAAGGCAGTCGGTAAGGACCTTGGAGTCTCCCTTAATAATCACTTATTGCATTTGCTGAAGCCACACTGTATAAAATTCGCTACTATTTGTGCTTTAGGCTTATAATAGATTTTTTTTATTAGAAGCGAGGTAGGAAGCGCCTCAATTCATCTCAGTTATGTTAGCACTTAAAGATTAATAACATACCCACCTAGTTACCTCCACGAGAGTATCTCAGTAAAACAAGACTAATCTTCCGTTGCACGCGTATGATGGTATGAGCCCCAAGGCCGGTCAAGTATGTCGGTCACAAATTTGTGAGAGTTGAGATGCAAACTCTAAATATGGGGTTCTAGAGTCTTTGTCATGTTGTTGAACTTATTTTGTGTGGAAGTTGTGCAAAGACTTATTCGACGTCCTTACTCCAAAAAATTGTAAAACCAAGAGTAAAAACAAGAAGAGATCGACATGCCTCAGCTTGCAAGTACCATCCGTTACCTATATATGTAGGAAAGAAAAGACGTCAAGTTCTTCCCATATCAATCTGAAAGGAAAGAAGGCATGATACCGCATCAAATGTAACCAACATGAGTGGCAACCTCGGAAGCACGGAAGCTTGACTTTACTCACTATTCCCACTTCAGATGCGGAAGCGCCTTAGAAGTGCGGGAATCAGGATTGAAGCGCGCTTCCAAAAAAGATGGTCTTGGAAACGCAATGGAAGCTCAAGCTTCCGAATTGGAGTAAATTGAACCAACAATGTGTAGGCAATTGTTCCAAAAAACGTGAAGCCGTCAAGGGATTAAAGTTGATACTTACCTTGTTTAAGTTCATTATCAGAAGAACACAGAAGCTTGACTTTACTCACTATTCCCGCTTGGGAAGCGGAAGCGCCTTAGAAGTGCGGGAATCAGGATTGAAGCGCGCTTCCAAAAAAGATGGTCTTGGAAACGCAATGGAAGCTCAAGCTTCCGAATTGGAGTAAATTGAACCAACAATGTGTAGGCAATTTTTCCAAAAAACGTGAAGCCGTCAAGGGATTAAAGTTGATACTTACCTTGTTTAAGTTCATTATCAGAAGAACTACTTTAGCCGATGAAATAATTATTTTTTCTTTTCTTTTTTTATTTCTTTTACTTTCGATTAATTTTTTTCTTCTTTTTTGTTTTTCCACCACCAGACCATTGTCTGGATCTGTTTGGAGGAGGAGGAGGAGGAGGAGCCGCGGTGGAGGAGGAGGAAGTGAAGGAGAAGGAGGAGGAGTTTCTGCTGGAGGAGGAGTTGTCGTCGGAGGAGGAGCCGAAGGAGGAGGAGTTCTCACCGGAGAAGGAGGAGAAGGAAGAGAAGGAGGAGGAGAAAGAGAGATAAAGAGGACAATGGAGAGAGATTAAAGATATAGAAAAAAATCCTAATTTTTGCGGGAATTCAAAATTTTGAGGGTACTTTAGCCGATGAAATGACACATATCGTCGGCTATAATTTTTGGCGGGAAAATCTAAATTTTTAGGGTACTTTAGCTGACAAAATGACACATGTTGTCTTCTATACTTTTGCCGACGACACGTGGTAATTCGTCGGCTAAAGTACCATTTACTGACAAAATTTTCACACGTCGCATTCGGTGTCCGATTGACTATTGAGAAAAAAAAACTTAGTAACTAAGTTATACAACAATAGTGGTCACATCGTGATTCTGATGATCAAACTTGACAAACGAAAATCTGACCGTCTGATATGACCGATAAAATACATGTATGGGAAAAAAATCAACTTGATCTGATAAAGTTAATGACTCTATCCGGACTGTCAATCTCGTAAGTCAAACCCCTAAACGCATGAAAACGGTCATTTGACCATCTAAAGTACATATTTAGCCAGACCTTCAACACAAAATAGTTTCAAATCAATGAGACATAACCTGTGGTATAAAAATTTACAGAAAATAATCCCGAAGATGGGGCTACACATAGGAAGAAAGAATGGTATCGGCATCGAGACTATAGCCGACACATTTAATGCTTTATCGTCGGCTATGACATTTTAATTTTAATTTTATTTTATTTATTATACCATAGCCAACTAATTTATTACGTCATCATCAGCTATGGTATTTAAATATTTTTTATTTTGTAACTCGTTTGTTATATCATAGTCGACGATACCCTAAACCCTATACCCTAAACCCTCATTATACCATAGTCGGCGAATTTATTGCGTCATCGTCGGCTATGTTATTTAAATAATTTTTAATTTTTATTTTATTTATTATATCATAGACGACGATAAATTTATTTTTTATCGGCTAAAATATAGAGACTAAAGCCAACAAAAATTAAAACTTTCAATGATGAATTAGAGATTCGTCGGCTAAAGCAAAGAAATTTAAACGATATAATTATGGACTTTAGCTGACGAATTAGAGTTTCGTAGGCTAAAGTCCATTATAGACAATTTTTTGTCAGACAAAGGCTTTTTTCTCTTAGTGTCTATTAAAATCAATTTTAGTTCTTCTATTGAAAATCAGTTTTATTTTTCCTATTAAAAATAAATTTTATTCTTTCCTTTCTACTTTTATTTTATTATTTTCTAATAATATTTTTTAGAAATAGGAAAAAAATTGGGAGAGAGGAAAAAATAAAAATAATTGTTAATAGGGACATTTTAGTTGTTTTAAGTAACTTAACGGTTTTTATTTATGGTCAACTGACGACAAGGGCAACGTAGTCGAGAATTTAAAAATATATAGGTATACTAATTTAAATTGAAACTGAGAGACATAACTAATTTTAAACATAAACTACAGGGTGTCACAAGAATTTTCTCTTATAAGTTATAATTAATAATTTAGTCTGTCTGAAAGATGGAGAAATGTTTTGCTGTATTTGTGACAAGGTACATGACACTTGAGATTTATGAACTTTAATATAGCATTGCAAAACTAGTTGGGAATTAGTCACATTCTACTGATGAAAACAATTAAAATAGTGATAATTTTGTAACTATAGATCATTGTAACAGTATGCTGGCGACATAGAGGCAGGTCATCCAAATAGATTATAAATTTCTAAATTATAATTAATTAATATAGTAAACTATATATTAGTTACTAACTAAATTTTAGTTTACAAATGCATCATTTATATATTATCTGCACATTTAAAGACAAAAATTAACAAATTAGGATAACTTGATGTCCACATGTCATATGTCACTATATTTTTACCAAAAGAACCTTTAATATATTCCAGTTACACTATCCACCAGAGATGTGCTACTATGCTACAGTTGAAAATGTCTCACATGACAGGAAACTACAGCTACTGTCGAATGGATACATATTGCTACTGCTTAATATATAGTAGCAGCACCCTTTATCACACCCTAATCATCAATCAAATTTTAAACTCGAAGAAGATCATTGTCTTGGCTTTACAGGCCGATTCGTATACAAAACTGAAACTATAATATCTTCATGAATACTCATCACTAAACTCAGATTAATATTATCACCACATCTTCATGAATACCCTTCTAATTTCTCAACAACAATTGAAATACAAACATAAAATCACTCAAAAAATCAGATTAACTAAATGATGTCATAACCATATCTAAGATCTCAATGTCGTACGAGATCAGATCAGAGGATGGAGGTGATGGGGTCTAGCCGTCGTCATCGTCGCCGAGCGCTGTCGTGTGTTGCCCTCTTCAACATGCATTGGAGGACAGAGATGATGGGATCTAGGCGTCGAAGAGGATATGCGATATGGTCTTCAACGAGTGTCAACGTCGGTGTGATGTGTCTGGTAGCCACATCGGCGTCTAGCTTCGAGTTGAAAGAGAGAGATGTTTTATGTATATAAAAGAGCACAGAAGACGAGAAGAGACAATTTGATCAGGTTGTAGGGAGAAGGTTTCATGGCAAAATGTGTAATTTGGTTGATAAATTGGATATTAAGATCATTTTGATGTAAAATTCAGAATCAATTCTGACATTTAATGATTGTGTGTCTGAATTTATGTATAAAAATTATCTAAACTAAGTTTTTTTATGTTTTCAAATTTAGACATGTAATTCTCTTTAATTAGTAAGACTTCTTCCTCAGTATATATATAAAAAAACAAATAGTCTACAATTATCTGTTGTAGCTCGCATCAAAATCAAAGATATTGATATCCACCTGACGAGAAAATCTTACGTGCAACAGCCTCATCACATTTATTCTTGTTTTTTTTCCTTCCTTTCATTTTTATTTCTCCTTACCTCATTAAACTATGGATCAGATTCTTTGTATCAAACAAAGGGATTAGAATCCTCATCATCATGAGTTTCATAAAAACATGTGCGTGATAAACCAATAAAGAAACACAAAGAGACCAAACCCAAGTTGGTCAGTTTTTAACCTACCACACCAGATTTCCACAACCCTAAGTCACCCAACCAATGGGCACCAACACATCACTGATGAGAGATTCCAGACTCCACGAAACTCCTTTCGTTTTCAGGTCATAAGAGGCTGCGCACATGACCGTTTTATCGTATCCCCTGCTTGCTCTTGAAGTTGCTCAATATACGTGTCGCTTAAGTATCTGTATCTATCGAATCTTCTACGTCTGTAATTTCCTGTTACATTCATCTTTGTCTTTCCATTCTCTCCTTCGTAGAAACAACTCCCAAAAAGTCTTTATTTCCGTACCCCTTATATAAACCCCAGTAACCAAACTTGGTTATGTATCCACGTTCCAAGCTTGCTCAAAGATTCACTCTTTTCCCAAACATCTGTTCGCGTACGTCATTTCTGTGTTCCATAAATTATCTCAAAATGGATGTGCTGGGGGTGAACAACCGGAGCCCGAAGCAGGGCAAAAGAAGCAGATCTTCAAAGGGGGTGAAGGTGGTGTACATATCGAGCCCCATGAAGGTTCAGACGAGTGCCTCTAAGTTCAGGGCTCTTGTGCAGGAGCTCACTGGTCGAGACTCCGACGCCGAGCGGTTCATGGAGACTAACGGTGGTGATGGTGATCAGAAAGTTCCTGAGTTTTCTCATGAGAAGCAACTCAAGGCGGCCGATCATGTATTCCCTCACTATCAGATTCCTTTCTCGAATTCGATTTATGAGCTTCCGAATTTCTCCGACTCGTTGTTTGAACCGTTTGCTGGGCATTTTGAGCTCGATGCGCTCAGAAGCTTTGATCAAATTTAAGACTACAGCGACCATTCTCTTTGTAATTAGCCACAAAGTATACTTTCTTCTTCTTCTTTCTTTTTATTTATTGTTAAACTACTTTATTTATTATTAATTCCTTTTAGAGTTCTTTTTTTGGTCAAATAATTCCTCGAAGCAGTTAAGTATATGGTTTCACCATACAATGGTTCTTATCAAATTCTAGTGATATTGTCAACCCGGATCACCACAAGGAGATTGTGACAGGCATTGAAATAATGATCGAGATTCTATTAGTGAAATAAGATGTCTAATACATTTTCAGGCAAAATGAGATGGGCATAAAGAAAAAATGGGTGAGCAAAACAATGATCTACACTACTAGGGCAAAGCACTTGCCAACATGTTAATTAAATTAGTCGGGCTAAGAGGCAAACATGTTAACTAAATTCGTCGGCTAAGTTCTTAGCCGACGCGTTGTCTTTGTCGGCTATGATTTCATCGAGAAAGACTCGTCGGCTATGACTTTAATCGACGAAAGTCGTCATCCGTTATTGTCTCACACTTTAGCTGACGACTATTTTATCAGTTTTGTCAGCTAAAGTTTAAGACTATAGCCGACGAAACAACATTTCGTCGACCATAGTCTGAGACTTTGACCGACGAAACATTTAAGATGTTCGTCGGCTAAAGTATTTAATAAAAAATTTAAAAAGTGATTATAGCCGACAAATTATAGCAAGTTTCGTCGGCTAAAGACTACTATAGCCGACGAACCTTACCATAATTCGTCGACTAAACCTTAAAAAAATATTATAGCGGATGAATTATGGCCAGTTTTGTCGGCTATAAGTCCATTCTAGTAAAAAAAATATGAAATTTCTAAATTATCATTCCAAACAACCTGTAAAATACACCAAAACATATCCATATAACCAACAACACCAAAAAATGGTAACAAAACACGTTTTTCATTATAAATTTTAAAAATTGTTCATAACCACATAAAACTATATAATTGATAAACTACACAAAATATACATTGTCTAAATCTCTATCCAATTCTGGGGGTCAATGTGGAGGAGGTTGCGGCGGCTGAGGTAGCGGTATTGACGTAGGCATTAGCGACGTCAGAAGTCCCTAAAGCTGGGTAGTTGAAAACTCTTACAAGTACACTAGAACATCTGCAGCTGTTGGGCCTGTTGCATGGTATATACTGCGACATTATACTCTTGTAAGACGACAGTATAGGCTGTCTGGGCGACGACTTGGGGGGATGAGCGGCTTGTTGTTCCCGTAGTCTCTGAACTTTCAACTTTAGCTGAGTCGTCTTGCTGTAGGTCGAGGGTGTCTTTCTTTGAAATCCTGGAGTGGTCTTCAGGACGCCCTCACCCATGTGTCCTAGACCCTGGCAGTAGAAGCTGTTTTGTCAAGGTGGGAAGGTTGTGTCCACGATCCTCACCCCAACCTTCGAATCAGAGGTATCGATCTGGGACATGGCTTCAGACTTCTCTTCCTCTTGAGTGTCCGGTCATGTCTCCCTCACTATAGCACTCATCACTAGCTTGCCTCCCCTTCACCTAATTGGATAGAAAAAAATTATTAATTAACATTTTTACATATATATAAGTAAAGTTAAAAATTTTAAAAACGTTAGATAACTTACAATATCCTCCTGGGCGTCAGGATATGTCTTCTCGTACGTATAGACGTACCAGTTGACTTCTGGATGTTCCCTGGCCACCTTCTCCATGAAGACAGCGAACGGTCTAGAATCGGCATGATAATTCCTTGTGTTGCGTTGCCTGTTCTAAGCGTTCGCCCGTGAAACGTCATTCAAAGAAAAAAAAATAGGTGTACTTCATGACAATTTAACCAATTAATTTTTTAATTACCTATTTATAAGGGTTGTTGAATTGTGATATCAGAATCCAACGCCACTCGTACTCCCTATATTGGAACTTAGTAAGGGTACCAGAACATGCGTAGTCATGTGGCTCTGCAACTCGTTTTTCCACTCCTTGTACCTACAAATACAACAAAAATATTATTAATATCACATACAATTTTGTTTTTTCATTAACTTCCCAACGTACCTTCCCCCATGCACAACGTCCGTCTAGCTGTTCCTCAGATGCGCGGGAATATCAAACAACACCTGCATTTAACAGTTTAACAGTTTAGTTTTTTTTGGTAAATCAACAATATAATACATAATATTATTGAGACATTTTGTAAACTCATCGATATCGCGTTGTGGACCATGTCCTTAACCTCCTAGGGGACCTCGCCCTAGTCTGACCATAACATAGGGACTATATCTATAATGAACGCTCCCACGCGACCGGAGTACATCCTGGTCTTCCCACCTGATACTATGTGGTCATCCCTATCAGTATCGATGACGATTCTCCCTAAGATATTGACGGTCTTCTCGAGAGCATTCCCTGTGACAGGGCCTCTCTTCTTTCTTGTGGGCTTGACTCCGACGGTGCCTACACTACCAGGATCAGCACTTTAACCGACGAAAAGTTTTCGTCGGCCTAGTAATCAAATTCATCGGCTATGATGTCGACGAAAAAGACTCATCGGCTATGACTTTAGCCGACGAAACTAAAAGTCGTTGGTGGCTATAGTTTGAAACTTTAGCCGACGAAAATTTTATCTGTTTCGTCGGCTCAAGTGTCAACCTATAGCCGACGAAACATTATTTCGTCAACCGTAGTTTAAGACTTTGACCGACAAAACATTTAATATATATATTTGTCGGCTAAAGTATTTAATAATGAATTAAAAAATAACTATAGCCGTCAAATTATAGCAAGTTTCGTCGGCTAAATAATACTATAGCTGACGAAATCTCAGAAATACCCCTGGTAGTTTTGTTTAATTACAGGGCTCCCACTGAAGCCGAAATTCCTAAAATGCCCTGACAGTTCAAGTTAACTACAAGGGTGCCCCTTGAGTGGTTTTTACCTATATGCCCTTGATGGATTTATATAGTTACGAGATTGCCTTTATATTTATTTATGTGATTATTATGTGCTTGGAGGTTGTTTAGCGGTTTGGAAATAGTTGTGAATTCATCCATATAAATAGATGATTAATGCTACCCCAGCGGAGGGGTTTGACTCTGGGTTACGATAGGAACACTTCTAGCGGGTGTATAAAAGTTACCGCTAAATAGAAGAATGAGAATAATCCGGTTTGACAATTAAAGTAAATAAGAACTGCATGTGGCTTGATCCTTGAGTACAGGCTACGTAGGCAGCCTGACCGAGATTTGTGTGCAGTCACAAATAATATTTAGACCCTAGGTCCTCTAAAGTATTTAGTATGGAACCCAACTCAGTAATCGGGATAACCTCGGGTTTTGTGAGATCAATTTCGTTATCGTTTGGACTATTGAAAATGGTTTGGAAAAATGGTTATCTCTTCTCAAGGGGGATTACGAGTGAATCTCTCTTGGGATGGGTCCCGAACGTCCAATCCCGGGTTTAGGAAGGTAAACTCGGGCCAGGGCGTGACAGAGGCTGTCTTTCTTTGAAATTCTAGAGTGGTCTTCAGGATCCCTTCGCCCTTCTTTCCTATGCCCAGCAGTAAAGTTGTTTCCTCGTGGTGGCAAGACTGTGCCCATGATCCTCGCCCTAACTCTCGGATCTGAAGTGTCGATCCGGGACATGGCTTCAGAGATCTCTTCCTCCTGCGTGTCCTGCCATGTCTCCCTCACTATAACAGTCATCACCTCATCACTAACATCTCTCACCTTCGTCTAATTGGATAGAAAAAAATAATTAATTAACATTTTTACATATATACAAGTAAAAAAATTGAAATCGTAAGATGACATACAATATCCTCCTAAGCGTCAGGATATGCCTTTTTGTACTTATAATTGTACCGGTTGACTTCTAGATGTTCCCTGGCCGTGTCGTCCATGAACGATGTGAACGGTCTAGAATCGGCATGATAGTTCTTTGTGTTGTGTTACCTGTTCTAAGTGTTCGACTAGGAAACGACCTTCAAAAAAAATATTAGTAAAATATTTAAACACGGACGTACTTAATAACAATTTAACCAATTAATTTTTTAATTACTTGTTTATGAGGGTTGTTGTATTCTAATATCTGAAGCCAACGCCACTCGTTATCAGGACCCACCCCGGGTAAAACCCCTTTAACCCGAAGTAAATCCTGTGGGAACCACCTCAAGGGAACTTACCGAAAACCCCTTGAAATGGACAACCCTTTTTGCAAACCAAATCAACACTTCCATGATTAATTTAAGCCAACCCCCCAACTCTTGGAGCCATCCTGCTCCCCAAGTCACATCTACGCTTCACTAATCTATTCAACTATCTAAGTTAGGGTAATCAGAGCAGTCTAGATGGAAGTTATACCTAAAATCAATATGTGAGCAACAGCAGATTAATTGACTATGTCTCGACCTCGGTACGCGCGACCTCCTCTCAGGAACCCTGCCTCGACCTCGGTACATGTGACGCATAACTGCGAAACCCAACTCAATCTGAAACTCGATGTAGCACCCCACACGTTTTAACCGTGGTTAATGGCGAGTTACTGAGGTTTAAGTCGCATTCGGTAACTTCACGAGTTAACTACCACGTTCATTTTTGAGTTTTTCAAAGTTCTCCAAATACCTGATTTAATGACTCGATGTCATAGTACGTGTCGACACGAGTCTCCCGGTATTTTTGGATTATTTTTCAGAGCTTCGGTTTATTTTCTATGAATTTTCGAAGTTTCCGGTAACTTTTAATTATCTATCCGGTAAAAAGAGTTTTACCATTTTACCTTTTACTTTTCACCTTCTTTTAATCTGGACCGTCAGATCTTTCCAAGATATGATCTCAGCCGTTGGTTTCCCTATAAATAGGGAGAGAGTTTTGACTCGGTCAAAACTCTCCCCTCCTTTTCTCTCTCTCCCTCTCGACGCCTCTCGGCCGAGACTGAGCTCGACGGCGCTCCGCCGTCCGGCCACCACTGGCCGGCGCTCTACCACCACTTTCTTTCCCTCCTTCTCCTCACCCTGACTCAACCTTCAGAATCTCCAAGCAGCCACCGTGCTCGGAGATCGAGCGCCACTGCACTCGACGGTCAACGCCGGATTTCTGACGATCCAGGCGGCGTTAGGGCGCGTGACTGGTATGATTTTTCTTCCCTCTTCTTCCTCTTCCTTTTCCATGCTTTTGATCATTCGATTGGAGCCTTAATCGAAAACTCTCTTTCCACTGTGTTTCACTGTTTTCTGGGTTTCAAGATTTGGCTCCGGCGACCGTGTTCTTTTGGAGTTCTGGTGAGCTTCTCTAGCTCAGGTGAAGCGGAAAGAAATGGATTAGGGCTGAGGAGGAGTTTGGAGGCAGTTGGTGAGGTCATGGAGAAGCTACAGTGAGTTGGGGGCAGAGCAGAGGTGGAAGTGGTGACAGAGGCAGCTGCAGGTGCTCAAGCCAACGACGAGAAGAGGTGAAGGTGGTGACCTAGGCAACTGCAGTGGTTTTGGAGCAGCTGCAGTGCGTTGGGGCATAGCAGAGGCAGAGGTGGAGGTGGCTGGAGTAGCTGCCTGGACTTGAGGCAGCAGGGCAGGCTGAGGCCAGGTCTTGGTCTAGGAGGAGGTAGGCAGCCAGGGAGGCTGCTGGTACTAGTTTTGGAGCAGAGACACAGAGGGTAGGATTTTCCCCCACTCTGAACTATGAAATTGTTTAGCTACTGTGTTGTTGCTACTTTGGTGTTCTGATATTATTCTGATGTTGTTTTCTTGTTTATGTGTCGAGAACTTGGTGATCGATTTACGGGGAAACTCTGATGAAATTTCGGCAAGTTGACCGAAATCCGGCAAGGTGACGATTCCGACGACGCAGTTAAACTGGCAGAAATGCCGAGGTAGTCCTTTGATCCCTTCAAATGTGTTATTTCCGTTTATTTGAGCTAAAGTGTCGTAAACAGAATTTACGTAAGGAAACGTACAGAAACGGAAACTAACCGTATTTGGGAACCTTCCATTTTGGGAAACCTTCTATGCTTGAAAACCTGCTAATTTGGGAAACCTTTCCATTTTGGGAAAGTTTTCATTTTGGGAAAGTTTCCATTTTGGGAAAGTCCCACTTTCAGAAAAAGGTTAAGTAAAGAATTGAAGTTCAACGAAGTTTTAGACAGCTTGGTTAAATTCGGAAAGTGTTAAATTGTTATCGGAAAATGATAACTAAAATTTTGAAAAATGCAACTTGACCATTTTAAGTAAAGTTGGTGATTCACGTAAATCGGTAAATCGACTCTTGGTAAATAAATTGGTTAATGTGACACGTTGGGTGTCCATAATAATTCAACGAATTATTATGTGACACCCTAACGTCAGATTAAAATGGTAAAGGAAAGTTCGGAAGTTTAGTCAGACTTCCGGTAATTGAGTAAAGAGTCAATAACTGGAAAAGGAAGTCAAAAAGGGTTAAAGTGCCATAAAAGGAAATTAGTCATTGTGGACATTCCTGGTCAAACTAGGAATGTTGAGGTCTGTTGACTGTTATTGTATCTTGGTTGCTAAGCTACTTTAATTCTGCAGTGATTATTGGACGAGGTAGCTTACGCGGTGACCTCGGTTCACCGAGGCAGCTCCTGGAAGCTTGGAGCTTACGTATGGAACGACAATTCCAGGTAGGGAATCTGAACCCCCTTGGTAGTGGTTTTATTTATATATGAGAAAGTGCATGATTTTGTGTATGCTCATGGTCGATGCCTCAGAAAAGTTTTCTTTATATAAATGATAAATGATTTATGATTGGGCCAAGAAAACCCGAGGTTAGACGTAAAAGATTTTATACGATGATGTAATATGTTGAGCACCATTGTCCTGATTTCCGGTGCGTGACCTGAGAGTGGCGGGACCTAGTATTTAGACTACGCTTCCCACAGTGTCGATGACCGTGAACCTGCGGAGGGGCAATGCCCTGTTTATTTAAATTATCCCGCTTACGCTCGTCTCGCACAGAGTTAAGCGAGACGTAAGTGCGGTGTGTTGTTATGAGTGATTTGTTGGGCATTAGCCGTAAATGGACACTCTCACTACTATTCGTCTTCAGACGCATAGATAGTTGGCCCCTGTTTGCTGTATAGACAAACCCGGGATTCGGTCACAGAAATTTGTAAAGCCCTGCAGGCTGTATTGATCATCGAGCGCTCTAGGCCCCTGTTTTAGAATACTGCACTGTTTTCCCGAAAGATATGAAATGATGTTTTTGTGTGCCAAGGATTTTCTAAATGATTTTATCAAGAGCTCAAATCTATACATGTATATATGATTTTATGATTTTTCAAACCTATCATTGGTGGGCCTTTATGTGAGCATGCGAGGACGACGCTCACCCCTATAACAGATTGTTTGCAGGTACTGTGACGGGATAGATAAAGAGAGCTGTATGTGTGGAGCTTCATTCCTTACTCGATGTTTGGTCCAAGTGTACTCCCTATTCCGGTTTTACCTTTCGAGTCATATACTAGAGCCTTTTTCATAAACAGTAAAGGTGTCATCCTGATTTGTTTACCATGTTGTATATTTTTATTGTTGTCGCTAAAGTTTTTAATTGACCCCTTTATTTTGACCACCTTCCGCGAAATTAGAAAAACTCTTATGAATGTTTTAAGAATTTTATGTGGTGCCACTCAAAGTATTAAAGTTTAAATTTTATTTTACTCACTAAAAAGCCTACGACTTTAGGTTAATAAGTTGTTGGCACGTCCTTCGGACGTGTTGGCTTTTTATTGGCTTAAATTTGTGGCTACTGTAGTTTCCCCTCCTGGAATGCTACACTCGAACCAAACAAAATGTCAACAAAACCACAGTTCCAACGTGGTTGTCAACTTTATCAGCATCACTGAGCCTGGACAGTCACCAGCTTTCTTTTACTCTAAGTGGAACTTTCAACAATCTCTGACGTCGTATCGTTGACCTAATGTCACACTTCTCATTCTATCTCCGTTACTATTAATAAGTCAGACTACTGACTAAGATTCGATGACAAATACACGAATTATATACACCTCCCAGGTGCCTCTATTTCTCGCAATAAAATTCTTGCTCGGAATTCTACCGCATTGCACGTGAGACGAACACCAAATCACTTTTCATTAGACAAAATAGTTTCCACTTGGGAACTATCATTACCAACTAGGCTTTGCCATGTTCCAAGTCTGATGCTTCAGGAAAATGTCAAATTCTACATCCAGCTCGAGAGGAAATCAAATTTCAATGTCCACTCAAAAGTCCTTAACCTCGCCAACATTTATTAGTAGTCTAATTAGGACAGTAACCAGGACCATACGTCAACATCATGATTCGGCCAAATGTCATAACCCAGATTGATGACACAAACATAAAAACAATGGTCTCACGGTCAATCCTAGATCAGTATGGGATTCTACCACAATACGATCCGTAAAAAGATCCCTGCTCTACCTAGCAGAAAATTTGCCACATTCAATAATAAATCTTTTTATAACCTTTGACTCATAATACTTTTAGAGTCAATAAAGAAATCATTTCCCTTGCTCCACAGTTCATACTCACTGTAAAGCAGACAATTAATAAACCGAACCTCGCATTCCGTTGCTGCATTAAAACACTTGTGGCTCCTAGATGTACTACTTAATCATACTCCAATTCACATAGGGTTACCACTTAATTAACCACAATCTCTGACTTGCACTCTGTAGTCAAGTCCGCACTCTCCCCGGACACCAACAAACCAGCCACAAACTCAATCCAACCTGTGGCCAATACCATATATCCATAGAATAGTTTCAGCCAATTACCTTAACACTAGCTGATGGACACATACTCAACATGTGATGACCTCTCAGGTCATACAGAGATTAGTATGTGGTCTCACCACATAATGATATTTATTGGGAACGTCGCCCCTTTTTAACAATCTGCTTACCAATCACAAACCATAACGAAGAAATACCCTCTGAATCAACCAGGAAACTCCTTTCCCATAATCATCGCAAGACATCATCATCGTACTGCAACCGATAGGTAAACCACTTCTCACGACTCTCTCGCCATCCGTCAAGACATGAGGCTCTAAGACTTGTCACCAAATCAAAATCAAGATCAAGTAGGGTCACTACTAAATTGACCCCTGACTACACATTACTATCGATTCTTCATTCCTCTTAGGATTCCGATAAAATTATACCAGAACCTTATCCTCTAGACACTAATGTCTGTACTCCACAGACTCGAAATTCGAGGAGACTACCCATTAATACAGTGGGGATAACATATGTATCCTTACACATACCACATCGCAATACTTCAATCAAAGAAAATGATCGATTATTTATTTCACGAACCCAGCAAACCAACCTGAAAATTTCACTTCCAAATTATAGAGTTTACACTCCATATCTTCAATAACTGTGAAGACTGCCCAAACTGTACCAACAACAAATTTCACATTCCCCAAAACATGTCCATCAAGGACTTTAGTCCAACTTGCTTAACAACAATAAAGTGGGTAGATAAATGTTAATCTACACATCACACCTAGTCATCCATTTCGAAAGATATGATATTCATAATTCACTCCCATCGCAATTTCAGGGCTTATGAAAATAATCTTTTAGCAATACCGCCTGAAATAAATATGGTCCACTACTAGTCCATGATACAGTGGGTTTTGTTCCCCCGCTGCCTCTTCCTCGTATTCCGTGCATCTGACTCAACACGCACTAGATCGGTCGCTATCGACTTTCTTACATTCTCTTAACTTTATCACAAGTCGGAATGACCACAACCGTCCAACTTCCGACCCATCACATAAATAATGCTTTACTAAAAACATCCAACACCATAGGAGTCTGACCTCTGATTCCAACTATCCTGAAGGTTTTACCAAGACCTCACAATTAAAACGCTTATCCGAAAGTCACTCTCATCAATCAAAGTTTGACCGAAAGTCAACACATGAGTGACACCTTGCAATTTCTGAAATTACACGATAGTGACTAAGCAATTAGCTCGTCACAATAGTCCTTTTTCAAAATACTTTCACTATGCAAATATCCACTCTCTTTTTGCATCAATAACCAAAGAGCAACATATATTGATACCGAGACGTAATATCATATTTCCAAAATTTTCGCCTTTGATCAATCTAATATTTCAATTACTAAAATACATATCAAATGCCTAACCTTGCACTTGAATCAAGAACCGATCAACCAAGGATTCATGAGTCATCAACTCATATCCAGACTCACAATCTCGGTCAGATTTTGAAAACTCATAGAAAAGTGTAGATACTTTACCTTTCCCTTACGGGTACTCTGAGAAGTCGGCGTACTGAGACATAGTCTTAGATTCAAATATTTATGGAACCACCTGGCCTATAAATCAACCAAAAAGTACTAACTCATATCCTTAATAGACACTAAGCGTCCAAAGTATAAAATGCCAATGGATCCGCCGCGGTCGACCATCACTCTATAAACACTAAGTGCTACCAAGTACATAAGGTAGTAACAGGAAACGATAACCTAAAGCTCTGATACCAACTGTCAAGACCCACCCCGGGTTAAACCCCTTTAACCCGAAGTAAATCCTATGGGGACCACATCAAGGGAACTTCTTACCGAAACCCCCTTGAAATGGACAACCCTTCCTGCAAACCAAATCAACACTTCCATGAATAATTTAAGTTAACCCCCAACTCCTGGAGCCATCCTGCTCTCCAAGTCATATCTGCGCTTCATTAACCTATTCAACTATCTAAGTTGGGGTAATCAGAGCAGTCTACATGGAAGTTATACCTAAAATCAATATGTGAGCAACAACGGATTAATTGACTATGTATCGACCTCGGTATGAGCGACCTCCTCTCATGAACCTTGCAACACTGGGCATTTGAAAACGAAGGATCCAGGGGAAAACATTTAAAAAAAAATTAGCGTGAGTGGACAAAAATCAAATATGAAAAGGTAAACATTTTTTCATGCTCTCCCTTTGATTTTCCAAAATTCACATGCACGCAACCCATAGAAAACATTTAAATAAAAATATATACACCAATTCCCTTGGCTCAAATCCATAATTTAAAAAATGGGGTATATTATCACCATGATCACGAGAAAACAACCGACCAGCTCTAATCCACGAGAGGGTCCATTGACCAGCTCAATCGGAGAGGGTCCCTTGACCCGCTCCATTCGGGAGGGTCCATCTGACCAGCTACCACCGAAGAGGGTCCTGATCGGCTCTATCCGGGAGGGTCCTTCCGACCAGCTACCACCGAAGAAGGTCTGACCAGCTACAATCCGGAGAGGGTACTATCTCCATCCGGAGAGGGTCCATGTTAGCTAGCAAACCACGAGGTTTTCAAGGATTTTCAAGTGTGTGTGTATATATATATACACACACACACACACACACACTTGAAAATCCTTGAAAACCTCGTGGTGATTAAATCAAAAATTCAAGTCAAAACACCCATGATTTTTCCCCAAATACATTGGATTTAAAACATTCTCAGCCATTCGAAACCAGTTCCCTAACTTTACTTAAAATCATTAAAATCCAAGAGCAAATTTCCCCTTTTAAAAAAATAATCCCCCTCCATAACCCAAAATGGTGAAAACGATTTAAAATTATACTCCGGGAAAATTATTTGAAACTCACGGGAAAGGTGTGAACCTCTTTCCCGGCTCACTTATTTTTGAAAAATAATAAATCCCAAATTTTTCCAAAATCATCATAAAAATCAATATGAAGGAAATTCTCGTAAATAAAAGAAAAACTTAATAAAAATATGTTGCATGCAATATATTTAAGATAAAAGTCTACTCACAGAATGAGGCCTTAGCTTGATGAAAACCCGAATTCCGCTCAAGCGAAGTCTGCACAACCCGAGCATCTTCGCGTCCTGTTCCACAATTAATATTAATTTTTCAGACGCTGGAATAATAATCAAATAACATAGGCGTTTACATTTGTGAGCGTACAACACGCTCATAGTCTCCACATTCCTCAAATTGTCAACTAAAAATCTCTGACATTCACCAATAAGTTAGGAGTTCTTAAAACATTTCTTAAACCTTAACCGGTAATAATCAATTGTCGGAATAATATTTAATTATCTGTCAATATTACTAAACTTGAAAAATTTCAAAACGTAACCAAAACTCCTCCAAAAATTACAAAATTTAAGCCATAGACTCCTCTCATTTTATACTATTTAATGCGCATGAAAAACTGCCTAAAAAGTGGCAGCACTGCCGCTAGCGGCGGCCACCGGCAGAAATTTCGGCCAAAATTCCGGTGGCCTCCGATCGCCACCAAATTTTGACTCATCATTTTGAACAACTTTCTAGTTCAACTCGAAGGCCAATTCGGCCTCTAACTAGGTCAATCGAAGGAAATTGTAAAAACCTAAAATTTGTTTTTAAACTTCAAATCTTCGATTGTCCCTCCACACTCCAAATCATTTCACCAAACTTTTAGAGTGAGTAGTACTCTTAATACCCATTCTAATCATATGAAGAACTCCCAAATTGGTGGCCTAAGGAGGGAGAAATCCGATCTAGACTTAACACAGTACACTATGCATTCAACAAAGAAATTCTCTCAATCCAAGGCAAGATAGGTTGAAAAGCTTACCCAGAATTGAAGTAGACTCAGAGGCAGTCATTTTGAGACCGCTGCAACGGCCTAAGGTTGCCGGACGGCAGCGCGGTGGCGGAGAGAAGATCCGGCAGTGTTTTGCGTCGAGAGAGAGGAGAGAGAGAAAGAAATTTTCTGATTTTTTTTACTTTCCATGTCAGGACCCACCCCGAGTTAAATCCCTTTAACCCGAAGTAAATCCTGCGGGGACCACCTCAAGAGAACTTCTTACCGAAACCCCCTTAAAATGGCCAACCCTTCCTACCTACCAACTCAGCACTTCCATAAGTATCTAACAACAATCCCTAACTCAAAGGCATCCTGCTCCCTAACCTACTTAATTAGCTAAACTGGGCTAGTCAGAGCAGTCTACTAAGATGATTACCCTAAAGAATTTCAACGGCAACGGATTGATCGACTATGCCTCGACTCTTGTACGCGCACGACCTCCGCTCAAGAACCCTGCACCACTGGGCATTTGAAAACGAAAGGCCCAGGGGAGAAACATTGAAAACTGTCAGGGTGAGTGGACAAAAATAAATATAAAAGCTCTAATTCCTTTAATGTTCTCCCTCTAAGTTTTTCTAAGAAAATTCGCATGCAAGTAAATCATAAATAATGCCTTGGCTCAAACATAAACAATTATGTGGGGTGTTAACCTCATCCACGAGAAAACCCGACCCGCTCTACCACGAGAGGGTCCATTGACCAGCTCATCGGAGAGGGTCCCATGACCTGCTCTATTCGGGAGGGTCTTTTGACCAGCTACCACCGAAGAGGGTCCTGACCTGCTCTATCCGGGAGGGTCATAATGACCAGCTACCACCGAAAAGGGTCAGACTTGCTACAATCCAGAGATGGTACCCGCTCCATCTGGAGAGGGTCCATGCTAGCATGCAATATATATCCTTATCCTTTAAAATCCTTTTAAAACCTGTAAAACCTCGTAAAACCTCGTGGGAATAATAATCTGAAAACCAAGTCAAATCTCCCTGACTTCACCCCAAATACATTGGATTTAAAAACCTTTCCAGGAACCCAAAACCGGTTCTCTGCCTTTCCTTTAAAACCCTTTAAATCCAAGAGCCAAATTTCTTCTTTTTAAAACATCCCCCTCCATAATCCCAAAACGGTAAAAACCAGTAAAACCAAAATCCGGGAAAATCCTTTAAATCCCCGGGAAAGGTAGAAACCTCTTTCCCGGCTCGTTTGTCTTTAAAATCCTTAAATCTCATTTTCCCAAAATCACCGTAAAACATTAAATGGAGGAAATCACATAAATAAAGGAGAAAACAAATAAAGTCTATGTCATGCAGTTTAATTTAAAAACAAAGTCCACTCACAGACTGAGGCCTTAGCCTGACGAAAACCCGAATTCCGCTCAAGCCAAGTCTCCAACACGAGCCTCTTCGCGTCCTGTTCCAAAATTAATATTAATTTTCTGGACGCAAGAATAATAATTAAATAGCATGAGCGTACACATTTAAAAGCGTACAGCTCGCTCACTTCGACACTCATTGTTATCTCAACACTAAATCTACAATGGACACCCATAGGATATCCATCCATTGAATCCAAAGAAACATCCACCTCTCCTTAATGTGCTTCCATGTTTGATGTCTGACTCATCCATCATCAACCATCAAATGATACTTCTAAGTATCTAATATAATTGCTCTATTCCTTCTTCACTCAATCACACTTCCCCCTTATATACTGTTCTAGCTTTATCATGCACTCCACATCTACCTTTGACAGCAAGTCACCAAGTATAATCTTAATTCTTCCAAAACAATACTAATCAAACAACTTTCGTCATCAACAGAAAAATAACAGCCACTTCAATAACGGCAACAACCAAGCAACTAGTGATAACCGCAACAACTATTGATAACAGCAGCAACAATTCAACCTAAAGCCAACATTAGTTCTTCGTTATGATTATCCAACTCTTCACCCTTTTGGAAACGAAACACCATGATTAACTGTGGAATAACAACCAGCCAACATACAAGACAACCAAAACTTTTAACGATTAATCTTAACCTTCATCAAGCTTCTAGATCATCAAGTCCTCATTCTAAGCATCATGGTATGGCTCTGCAACTAACCTTCTCCACTACCCCGTCACTGTAATGCAAGTGCTCCAAATCATCAACTTAATTTCCATACACTCATGACCACAAGCTACTACTGTCGTTTCCCGCCGTCGAGCACAGCAGCCACTACTGCTGCCGTCAAACACCCACACTGCCCAAAAACCTAAATTTCTCATCCCTCAACAAAACTGAGAATCAAGCATCTCAAATCACTGCAACAATACCACATACTAATTTAAAAGCCAGAATTACATAGATAACCACCCGCCGTCGTCGTGCACGGCAGCACGCACGGTGGTCCTCCTCTGCCAAAACCTCAATTTCTTCCAAACTCAACCATACTCAATTATAATTACACAGATACATAGAGCTTGATGAGTAGGTGATCTTTCATACCTCACTTGTCTTCGCCGGTGACCGGAAGACACAGATCGACGGCCGGGAAGCTCAAATCTTCTTCCGTTCGAATCTCCTTCCTCAGGCTTCTTCTTTGAAAACTGAGGACACAGAATGAACAAGGACGACGAGGCGAAGCTGTCACCACCACTCGCACTCTCTGTCGTGGCCAAATTCAGAAAACTCGATCGGAGCACAGTCGAGCTCTTCGTCGACCGATCCTCTCCCACAATGGATACTTGAAGAAATTGGTAAGGGGGTTTTAAAGAGGATGAGAAGAGGAAGAGATTGGTGGTTGTCCGCCGCCGAACGGTGGCCGGAATCGCCGGCGTCGAGCAGAGATTACCGAAGCAGGAGGAGAGCTCGGGGAGCTCGAGTTGACCGGGTAGGGGAGTTTTGACCGAGTCAAAACTCTTCCCATATTTATAGGGAATTGAACGGTCCAGATTCAATCTGAAATCGATCCAACGGCTCAGATTCAAAGAAGGTGAAAAGTAAAAAGGTTAAATGGTAATTCTCCTTTTTACCGGATTGATAATTAAAAGTTACCGAAAACTTCGAAAATTCGTAGAAAATAAACCGAAGCTCCGAAAAATATTCTGAAAATACCGGGAGACTCGTGTCGACCCGTACTACAACATCGAGTCATCAAATCAGGTATTTGGAGAACTTAGAAAAACTCGAAAATTAACTCGAGCGATAACTTATCGAATTACCGATCGCAATTAAAAGTCCTCGGTAACTCGTAAACCTCTGTGAAAAGGTAACTTTTAGGTACGGGATGTTACATTCCACCTCGAGTAAGTTTTCTTTTATACTACTTACTATGAATAGTAACTTTGGTTTTAGACCATAACTTCTTCATACGATCTTCAAATTGAGCGTGCTACGTGTCCACGAACTCGTATCGATGTCCTCTACGACTTTTATGAAGAAAGTTTTTCCAAATTCTTGACTTACAAAAATTCAAATTTACGGTCAACCGGTTACTTTAAATGGTAAAAGACCAAAGTAACCAACCGTAAAATAATTCTAGGATCGGGATGTGACACTCGTACTCCTTGTACAGGAACTCAGTAGGGGTACTAGAACGTGTGTTTCCATGCGTAATCCAATGAGTCCGCAACTCGTTCTTCCACTCCTTATACCTACAGATACAAAAAAAATATTAGAAATATTATTAATATCACATACAATTTTGTTTTTTCATTAACTTCCTAACGTACATTCCCCCATGCATAAGGTCTAACAAGCAGTTCCTCAGGTGCGCGGGAACTGCAAACAACACCTGCATTTAACCGTTTAATAGTTTAGTTTTTCAATAAATCAACAATATAATATATAATATTATTGAGACATTTTGTAAACTCACCGACATCGCGTTGTAGACAATGTCCTTAACCTCCTAGGGGACCTCGCTCTAGTCTGACCACAACATAGGGACTCTATCCATAATGAGCACTCTCACACGACAGAAGTACGTCCTCGTCTTCCCGCCCGATACTATGTGGCCATCCCCGTCAGTATCGATGACGATCCTGCTTAAGGTACCGACTGTCTTCTCGAGAGCCTTCTCTGTGATGGGACCTCTCTTCTTTCCTATCGGATTGGTTCTGACGGTGCCTATAACAAATTGATTATTAAAATCAGAGAACCTTTATTATGACATTATAAGAAAACGAATTATTCAACTTTCATTGGCTCTGACGGTGCCTATAACAGATTCTGTCTTTGTCGTCGATGATGATACCCTCACAAAAATAAGATCCGTACCAAAAGGCATGAACAAATATGTCGCTGATGGAGCTACTGGCGGGGGCATTGGATAAATCGGTGCCCCTAGTCATCGACTGCACGTAAGGCCGGTATCATCCATGAGAGGAACAGAAGAGGTGGCGGTATCTGTACCCCAAATGACCCACCATCCGAAGCTGTAGGACCCGGAGTTGGCGTCCGGTGTATCTCAGGCCTACGGTGTATCTCGAGAACTAAGGGACGCTCGGTTGGCGAGATGAATGAGGGATGCACGGCTTCCTCGAGGAATGAGAAACGCTAGGTTGCCTCTGCGCCGTCTCTAGAAAGGTCGCACGTATGGCTGTCATGGGCCCTTAAACGACATTTGAGGGTTCCCTCAGACGATTCAGACTTTTGGTCCTTTGAACCCTTCGTGGATCTAAACAAGCCTTTCATCTTGTTTAAATATTAATTTAATATATTATTTAAATTTTTAATTTTAATTGTTAATTTTAATATTTTAATTAACAATCTTTATCAATATATTAATAAATTATATGAATATAGTAACAATTAATAACAATTTCTAGAATTCCTTAATAACAATTAAACTAAACTGTTAAAGCCACTAATTCAATTTCATATTTTAATTTCAATTTCAACAACATTATCAATTTCAATTTCTGCAAAAACCAAATCCAAATATTAACAAATATACCAAATTAACAAAAATTCAGAAAGATTAATATATATACCTAAAAATTCACAAAAAATTATGAAACATACCAAATTATTCAATAATCATTTTTCCAAATATACCAAATTAATATATACATAAAAATTCACAAAAAATTAACAAATATAAAAAATTAGTTGCATATACCATACCACCAATAATTAAAAAAAATTAGCTGCATATACCAAATTCACCAATAATTAACAAAAATAGTTAGATATAAACCAATTTCACCAATAACCAATTAATAAAAACACTCTAAATTATTCCAATTTAACATAAAAGAATTATTGTTTAAATCATACCTTGGAGGGGTTGGGTAGTGGAGATCGGACCTTGGAGGGGCTGCAAATCGAGAGAAGGAGGCGAGAGGAGGTTGTTTTAGGGAGAGGAGTGGAGGAGGCGAAGGGGAGAAAGAGGAATTAGGATTTCTGTTTTCGAGCTCAGCTGGGTTTTTTTATATAGCCGAAGTCTAGCCGACGAAATAAAAAACTCGTCGGCTTTGATAATAATTTTCGTCGGCAATGATAATGATTTTCATCGGATATATATTTCATTTGCATTATATTTATTTATTTTATTAACTATAGCCGACGAATTTTCAATAATATCGACAGCTATAATCCTTTTTATCTACATCCGACAACGTTACAGGCTCGATTCAGACGGTCAATCTCGTAAGTCAAACCCCTAAACGTACGGAAACGGCCATTGGACCATCTAAATTATATCCTTTGCCCGGACCTTTAACTGAAAATAGTTTTAAATCGAAGAAACGCAACCCGTGGTATAAAAATTTTATGAAAAATAACCACTGAAGATAGGGCTACCTATAGGGAGAAATAATGGAAAATTGTATTGACCGCAACTATCGGCTCCGAGACTTTACCGGAATTACGTAATTTATCAATCGTATACGTATTTCCCTATTCCAGTCATATCTTATTTCACGACTTTTTTTCGTTTGAAGCTTCTACGTATAGTTTTTGAAATGGAACATTTACTTAACACTTAATAAATAAGTTATACAACATTAGTAGACATGTCATTGGCTAAGGTTTAGGTTTAGGTTTAGGGTTTAACTAAAGAATAATTAGGGTATTCATCGGTTAAGACAGTTTTAGCTGACAAAATAAGCTATATTTCGTCGGCTAAGATGGTTTTAGCTGACGAATTATAGCATATTTCATCAGCTAAAAATGTCTTAGCCGACGAAATATTGCACTATTCATCGGCAAAAGTATAAAAAATACATAAAAACAAGTTGTTTAATGTAAATCACACCAATTTTATATTCATATATCACCAAAATTCATGTAAAATAACAGAAATATGAATTCAACATATGTAAACTATAACGCACATCCATTCTTTTTTATTACAAATTAATGGATTACGTCATCTAAATTAAAATTAAGGCTTGTAATCGGAATCATACGACAAGTCTTCTTCGGTGTCAGAATTAATTTCTGGCAATCTATGTCTTTCCTCATAACCAAAGTCTTCGTTTGTTTCTTAATTTAGATTAACATCAATAAGCCTTGGCTCTTCATCACGAGTGCGAACCGAACGACCCGCTTTAAAATTATTAAGACGAATTGTAGAGGAGTCAGGAATACTTATTGTGCTTGGCTCTTGATACACAACATCTTCTTCCTCGTCTTCAGCCTCTCCAAGTGTAGCCACCCGATAAATGTTTCGAGGGTGCACAAGGTTGACTACTTTTCACGCGTTACCCTTAACAAGATCATCAAGAAAAAACACTTGTTTTACCGATGTGGAAAAAACGAATGAGTCATCTTCGTAACAGCTTGTAATAGTGTTCACCGATAAAATTTCGTACTGATCGGTCTTTGTGTTCTTTGGGCTAGTATTAAACCATCTACAGTTGAAGAGGTGCATTGTCATGTCTTGCCCATAAACGAGTTCCACGCCTGAATCGAGAACACAGTAATAGTCAACTCCATTCTGCATGCGCCATCACCCTAGAATTTTGTGTTCTCTGTCTATTGACTCTCTGTTCACATATAAATTGCATGTCATTCACCTTGCACATCGAATAAACTCTTGACATTTTCGGCTTCATCGCTAGAAGTCTTAGTTCGTGCGGCCAATTTGGTTGACCAACAAATTGAATATGGTTCATCTGCAACCAACCATTCAACTGTAAATATGAATAATTATGCAATAAAGATAAATATGTATTGAATATGGTTCATCTGCAACCAAACATTCAATGTACTGTAAATATGGATAATTATGCAATAAAGGAATCAGGAACAGAAATAAAGAATTACGTACCCAGCCACCAATATAGTTCGCGAACTCTTTGTTGTGGTACTCAAGATCACATTGAATGTCAAGATAGTATAAATGAATGTCTGCTACAGTATAAATGGACCGTCGTTCGAGATCATATGGAAGGAGAGTACGGTGACCCAATTTGTATATCTTGTTGCATTGACTATTGCTCCCCTCATAGCTAAGACACTCTAGACAAGGCTTGTATCCCCTAATAACGTTGCCCGACAACATCCCACGGGCAGGAAAATCACTGATGGTACCAACAACCATGACATGCATCTACAACATCGTGTGCTTGTACTTGTCATAAGTGGGATGACCAACGTCCCAAAAAAACTTAAGTTTTTTCAATCAAGGGTCTCAAATATACATCGAGACACTTTCCTGGATAATCGGGCCCCAGAATCAACAAACTCAACATATTGTATTCCTTCTTCATGCACATCCATGGAGAAAGGTTGTACAGTACCAAAATTAAAGGCCATACACTGTATTGAAGACTCATGTTTCTAAAATGGTTGAACCCGTCAGATGAGAGCCCGAACCTCACATTTCGGACCTCTGACGCAAAATGAGGAAACTCACTGTCTATATGCTTTCAAGGCTCCCCGTCAACAAAGTGTATAAGGTTATCTTCGTCATGCAATTCCCTATAAACGTGTCATCTCATAGCTTTGGCCGTGTGTGATAACATGTACAACCGCTCCAGCCTATCCCACAACGGGAAATACCGAATTACCTTCACAGGTTTCATATTGCCTGTAGGAGTCAGCTTATACTTGTAAGTGTGACATACCAGACATGCGTCAAGGTCATTCCCTTCTTGATATTTACCCTAGAAGAGAACGCAGTCATTTCTGCATGCATGGATCTTAATGTAGGAAAGCCCAAGATCTTTCAGGATACATCGGGCCATATGATGAGTGGTAGGTAGACGATGACCGTGGGGCAGCATCGAAGTAGTGGACTTAGATAATCATCAACAGCCTTCACGGTTGATTTTGTCTCAACTTTAATCTTCATTACGTCCATCACACTTTCAAGAACGGTATTCTGACAACCGGGGTACACAGAGGTATGTTAGAAAGGAAGCAATTTGTTGTACTTGTCAACACCAGTAGTTTTGACAACTCTAGGGAAGGGTTGCACCGGCTCTGGCATATAGTGTCCTTCAGAGCATACACCGCTCTCATAAGGAAACATATCGTTGATGATGACTGTTATTGGATTGTTGGATGTACTGCGCGTCTCAGAAAATTGTCCATGATCATGCGGACCTCTGATGATGTTTCACCGTGATATATCCAACATGTGTACTTCTCTCAAAACCCAATCTTCAGGTGCTGTCACAGTTTGTCAATCGTAAATCGATGCATATCGTGCTGTCACAGAAAATTGTATTCTCGTTAGTATTAGCCAACTCATATTCAAGAAAACTATTAACTCCTTTACTATATCTTTTGTCTCATTTTGGAAGCGAATTCCAACTCTTATCCATATCTTGAAAATATAACAAAATATAACAATAAATCTCAAATAATTTAGTATTCAACTACAATAAATTAATAACAAATTAATAATTAACACACACACACACACACATATATATTTATATATTAACAACAACTTTATATATATTATCAACTCATCATCGATCAGCTCAATCACACTCAAAATCCATCAACTCAAATAAAACACAAAATCAATATTATAACTCAAATAAAACTCTTAAATCAACTCAAATAAAACACAAAATCAACATATATACACATATACGTACCTATATATAGCTTTACAAACTAATTTTGGACAGATTTTGACAACACGCAATAATTTCGACAACACCCAAATTTTTTCTCCAGCTCTTTTTCTCCCATTTCGGCACTTTAGCCGACGAAATAAATTATTTCATTGGCTAAAGTTCACAGACTATAGCTGACGAAAAAATTAATTTAACCAACAAAAATTTAACGTAGCCGACTAAAAATTAATTCGTCGACCTGTTTTTTTTTCGTCAGCTAATGCCCTTCTTCTTGTAGTGCTATCACATGATAAACCAAATTGATTATTAAAATCGGAGAACCTTTATTATAACATTATAAGAAAAGAAATTATTCATCTATCAGTACCTGAGGGCGATGTGGCAGACTCGACGAATTCCGTCTCTGTCTCCAATGATGATACCCTTACAGAAATAAGAGGCGTACCAAAAGGAACGAACCGGTACGCTGCTGATGGAGCCACTGGCGAGGGCAGTGGATAAATCGGCACCCCTAAGTCATCGACAGCAGGTAAGGTCGGTATCATCCGCGGAAGGAACAGAAGAGGCGGCGAGGGCTCGGAGTCAGCACTGGTATATCTCAGGAATACAGGTGCAGACACCTCCGTCTAGGTCTAAGGCCATAGCTGTCTCGAGGTCTGAGGGATGCCAGGTTGCCTCGAGCAATGGGAAACGCTCGGCTGCCTCTGCGCCATCTCTAAAAGGGTCTCACGTCTGGCTGTCATGGTGCCTCGAAACGACGTTTGAGGGTTGCTAGAGGTTTCCTCAGACTATTCGGACATTTGGCCCTTTGAACCCTTCGTCGATCAAAAATTTATGCTCATATTGTTTACAATATTGATTTAAATTTTTAATAAATGTCATTAATATTTGTTAATTAATAACCTTTTTCATTTAAATATATTTAATTAACATATATTAACATATGTCTAACTAAAACCATAATGTGTACCAACAAGACTTTTTAATTTTTAATAAATGTCATTAATATTTGTTAATTAGTATTTTAAGATCGAAAATGCTATGACGATACTAAACGAACCTAATTTTCCATTTTAACAAACATACTAGATATTCTAGTATTATATAAACACATTTCATAGTAGATATCAATGCATTTTAACAAACATACTAGATATCACCTAATTTATCCATTTTAACAAACATACTAGATATCAATCTACAAATGCATATCAAATATAAATCAACAAAAAATTCAACAAAGGAGTGCAACAATTCGAATCAAAACCCCTAATTTGACACAAAATCCCCAATTCCAATTAAATTCCCCAAATTTGTAAAACCCGTATTCTAATGTAACTTGCGGTTAGGGGTTTCGGTGGCGGTGCTGCTGCTAGAGAGAGAGAGAGAGAGAGAGAGAAAGGTGGCGGTGGAGGTAGAGGAGGAGGCTCGAGGAGGTTGGGGAGGGCTTGAGGAGGCAGGGGACGCTGTTGAGCGAGGTTAGGGAGAAGAGGAGCGAAGGAGGTGTAGCGAAGATTTTTTTTTGATTTAGGGTTAAAGTTTTTGGGCGAGCCTGGTTTTTTTATATAGCCTGAAGTATAACTGACGACATAAAAAGCTCGTCAGTTATAATAATGATTTTTGTTAGCAATAGACATGAAACTAATCAACTATTATTATTTTTATTTATTAAACTATAGCCGACGAATATTCCATAATATCATCGGCTAAAGTTCTTTTAAAATTTATTTATTTAATTAATTTTAAATTTATTTGTTTATTATCATTTTATTTTATTTTTTAAACTATAGCAATGAATTTTTAATAATATCGTCAGCTAAAGTTCTTTTTATATTTATTAATTTTATTTTCATTTTTAATTTTATAAACTATATCCAACGAATATTCCATAATATCGTCGGCTATAGTCATTTTTATTTTTAATTTATTTATTTTATTTTTAATTTTATAAACTATATTCAATGAATTTTCAATAACATCGTCAAGAAAGTTCTTTTTATATTCATTTATTTTTTATTTTTTTCTTAACTATAGCCGACGAATTTTATATAATATCGTTGGCTATAGTTCTTTTTATACATTCGGCACATTGTGACTGTGATAATCAAAATTCACAAACAAAAATCCTCCTGTTACATATGACAATCACGATAAAATACATGAATGAGAAACAATTTAACTTGATCCGACAAGGTTAAAGACTCGATCCTGACAATCAATCATGTAAGTCAAACCCCTAAACGCATGCAAACCGTCATTGGACCGTCTAAATTACGTATTTTGTCTGGACCTTCAACTGAAAATAGTTTTAAATCGATGAGACGCAACCAGTTGTATAAAAATTTTACGAAAAATAACCACCAAATATAGGGCTACCTATAAGGAGAAAGAATGGAAAATTGCATTGATCGTAACTATCTGCACCGAGATTTTACCGGAATGCTTTGATTTTTCAATCGTAGACGAATTTCAACATTCTGGTCATTATTTCACGACTTTTTTGCCTTTGAATGTTCTACGTATAGTTTTTTTTGAAACAGAACATTTACTTAACACTTAGTAAACAAGTTATACAACAATAGCAGACATATTTTGATTTCGATAATCAAAATTCACAAACAAAAATCCACTTGTCATATATGACCATCATGATAAAATACATGAATGGGAAAAAATTCAACCTGATCCGACAAGGTCAACAATTCAATCCGAACAGATAATCTCGTAAGTCAAACCCTTAAACGCATGAAAACAGTCATTGGACTGTCTAAATTACGGCTGGACCTTCAACTGAAACTAGTTTCAAATCGATGAGATGCAACCAGACATAAAAAATTATTATTTTATTTATTATCTCATAGCCGACGAAACATTAAGGTATCTGTTGGCTAAGGTTTAGGGTGTAGGGTTTAGAGTTTAGCCGACGAAACACTAGGGTATTCGTCGGTTAAGATAGTTTTAACCGATGAAATATAGCTTATTTCGTCGGCTAAGATGGTTTTAGCCGATGAGTAATAGCATATTTCATCAGCAAAAACCGTCTTAGCTGACGAAATATGGCACCATTAATCGGCTAAAGTCTAAAAAATACATGAAAAAAACAGAACGTTTAATGTAATCCATACCAATTTTCTGTTCATATATCACCAACTTTCATATAAAATAAAACAATTATCAATTCAACATATGTAAACTATAAAGTACATAAATTCTTTTTTATTAAAAATTAATGGATTAGGTTCTCTAAATTAAAACTAAGGCTCGTAATCAGAATCATCTGATGAGTCTTCTTCGGTGTCAGAATTAATTTCGGGTAATTTATGCATTTCCTCATCGCCAGAGTCTTCATCTGTTTCTTGATTTGGATCAACATCAATTAGCATTGGCTCTTGATCACGAATTCGAACTGAACTACTCGCTTTAAAATTAATTAAATTATTAAGGCGAACAATAAAAGAGTCAGGAACACCTATTATGTTGGGCTCTTGATACACAACATTTTCTTCATCGTCTTCGGCCTCTCCAAGTATAGCCGCTTGGTAAATGTTTCGAGGGTGCACAAGGTTCAATACTTTCCACACGTTACCCTTAGCAAGGTCAACAAGATAAAACACTTTTTACTGATGTGGTAGTGTTTCAAACGGGTTATCTTCCTAACAGCTTGAGGCAATGTTCAACGATAATATTCTATATTGATAGATCTACATGATCTGCGGGCTAGTATCAAACCATCTAAACATGAAGATGTGCACTATCATGTCTTGCCATAAACGAGTTTCACCACTGAATTGAGAACACCATAATAGTCAACTCCATTCCGTCCACCATGTACCATCACCCCAGAATTCTGTGTTCTTCGTCTGTTGTCTCTCTATTCACATATAAATTGCACGCCATATTCACCTTGCACATCGGATAAACTCTTGACATTACCGGCTTCATCGCTAGAAGTCTTAGTTCGTGTGACCAATTTAGGTGACCATCAAATTGAATATGGTTTATCTGCAACTAACCATTTAACGTATTGTAACATTAGGGTATAATTATGCAATAAACATAAATACGTACAGAAATATAGAATATGGTCAGACTTCACGGTGTAAGGAGCTTGAGGTCTTTTTTCTTTCCTTCTTTCAACCACATATGTCTTCTTATAAGATTTTTTTTAGATCAATGTGTGCCTTAGGATCGTCTTTAGTCTTCCCCTCCAAGTTCAGCACTGTGCCCACCACACTGTCGCACACATTCTTTTCTATGTGCATCACATCTAGGTAGTGCCTGATCAACATCTTACTCCAGTATGAGAGTTCTCAGAATATGCACTTATGTGTTTAGAATTTGTACATGTCGGGTCTTTTAGGTATTGTCGTCATAATATTGGGATGATTGCTGAGCTACCCAAAATTTTACTCATTAAGCAATGCTAAAATTTATTCCCCTGTCCATCTTCTAGGAGGCACACCTTTTTCTCCGGTCTCATCAAATGCCTTGTTATCAAACCGCCATTGGTGGTTATATGAAATGAGAGTACGGTGACCTAATATGCATATCTTGTTGCAATGATTGTTGCTCTCCTCATCGCAAAGGCACTCTGGACAGCCTTATATCTCCTAATAACTTTGCCTGACACCATCTCACAGGCAGGAAAATCACTGGGTACCAACAACCATGGCATGCATCTGGAACATCTCGTGCATGTATTTGTCATAAGTGGGATGACCAACGTCCCAAAAAAACTTAAGCTCTTCAATCAAGGCACTTTCCTGATAACAGGCCCTAGAATCAACAAACTCAACATATTTTATTCCTTCTTCATGCACATCCATGGAAGAAGGTTGTACGCTATAAAAATCACCGGCCATATACTGTATTGAAGACTCATGTTGCCAAAAGGGTTGATCCCGTCGGATGAGAGTCTGAGACTCACATTTCAGACCTTTGACGCAAAATGAGGAAACTCCATGTCTATATGCTTTCAAGCCTCCCCATCAGCAGGGTGTATAAGAGTATCTTCGTCACGCAATTCCCTATCAGCGTGCCATCTCATAGCTTTGACCGTGTGTGAAAACATGTACAACCGTTCTAGCTTCCCTCAATGGAAATTACCGAAGTACCTTCACATGTTTCTTATTGCCTGCAGGAGTCAGCTTATACTTGTCAGTTTGACATACTGGACATGCGTCAAGGCCACCAAAGTCATTCCCTTCTAGATCTTTACCCTGGAAGAGAACACAGTCATATCTGCATGCATGGATCTTGATGTAGGAAAACCGATGATCTTTCAAGATACATTAGATCTTATGATGACTGGTAGGAAGACGATGACCGTGGGAAAGCATCGAAGTAGTGTACTACAGATAATCATCAACAGCTTTCACGGTCGAATTTGTCTCAACTTGAATCTTCATTACGTCCATCACACTTTCAAAAACGGTATTCTGACAACCAGGGTACACATGGGACAGTTAGAAAGCAAGCAGTTTGTTGTACTTGTCAATACTAGTAGTGTTGACAACTCTAAGGAAGGGCAGCACCGGCTTAGGCATATAATTTCCTTGAGCGCATACACCGCTCTCATAAGAAAACATATCGTTGATGAAGATCGTTGTTGTATCGTTGGATGTACTGCCCGTCTCAGAAAATTGTCCATGATCATGCGGGCCTCCTAATGATGTTTCACCGTGATATATTCAACATGTGTACTTCTCCAAAAACCATTTACTCTTCAGGTGCTGTCATACTTTGTCAATCGCAAATCGATGCATATCGCTGTGATACTGACATTTCGTGCACGCGAAATAGAAAATTGTATTTCCATTAGTATTAGCCAGCACATATTCCAGAAAACCAATAACTTCTTTAACATATCTTTTGTCTCATTTTGGAAGCGAAATCCAACTCTTATCCATATCCTAAAAATATAACAAAATATATATGTATAACTCTAATTAATTAATTTCATATATAAAATCTCAATTCATGTAGTATTCTACAACAACTAATGAATAACAAATTAATAATTAACACACACATATATATATATATATATACTTAATAATTACATAACAATATTATATATCAACATCATCACAAAATCATCATCAACACAATATTAATAATCATCACAATATTAATAATATTATATATATTAATAATATATATTGTGTTGATGATGATTTTGTGATGATGTTGATATATAATATTGTTATGTAATTATTAAGTGTATATATATATATGTGTGTTTATTATTAATTTGTTATTACTACTTATTAACAATAACTTCATATATATTATCAAATCAAAATCAATCAACTCAATCACACTCAAAATCCATCAACTCAAATAAAACTTAAAATCAACATATATACACATATACGTACCTATATATAGCTCCACAAACTAATTCTAAACAGATTTCGACAACACTCAAATTGTTTCTCTAGTTTTTTTTCTCAAATGAGCTGTTGTCCAGATCTGCAAATATAAGGCACTTTAGCTGATGAAATTAAATATTTCGTCAGTTAAACTTTTAAAATTTTATCGGCTAACGTTCATAGACTATAGCCAACAAAAAATTAATTTATCCGACGAAAATTTAATTTTGTCGGATAAAGGTTACTATAGACGATGAATTTTTTAATTAGCCGATGAACAAAAGTTTCGTCGGCTAAAGTCCACTTTAGCTGATGAAAATGACTTCGTCGGCCTGTTTTTTCGTCAGCTAAAGCCCTTCTTCTGGTAGTATACTAATAAAACTAATAGTAAATTACAGTTTAGTTAATTTCAGTTGACAAATACAGCATTTAGACAATATCTTAAACTTTTAAGGACACAAATTAACAAATCATGAAAAATTACTATAATCCATATGTTATGTTCAAAATTATATGAATACCCTTCTTCCTTTAACTATAAAAGCCGAACAAAGTAAAGAGGGCCGATTAGAAATCGGCAGATTCAAACTGATCGAATCTCTTCTCTCTTCTCTTTAACGAACATAGTCGCTAGAGATTTACGTCGACGTACGTATTTTGTCGTTTTACGCACCGCAGAGCTCAACATAGTCTGATCAGTCTTCTTCCTCTTCATCAATTCAATTCTGATTTTGAGATATATACTATCAGGTTGTAGCAACTGTCATTTAGAATGTGATGATATTTCTGTCATGCTGGATATCTTCCCTATGATGAACTCATCGTTCATAGATATCCATATCATAGATGTTAGATCCAACTCTAAGAGCTTCATTGATGAGGTAATTTCTATTGTGAAACCCGCTACTGCACCTATTGGTTCTGACAATGTGTCTCAAGATGTTGGTGAAGGTAATCTGAGTAGTGATGATTAGAGGATGATGATAATATGGTCATTGACAATTTCATTAGTAACAAGTCGAAGAGGAAATACGTGTGCTGTGAGATCCCGTATGTTTTTACCGTGGCTAATGACGAGTTACTGAGGTTTAAGCCGCGTTCGGTAACTTCACGAATGAACAACCATGTTCATTTTCAAGTTTTTCTAAACTCTTCAAATTCCTCATTTAAGGACTCGATGTTGTCGTACGTGTCGACACGAGTCTCCCAGTATTTTCAGAATATTTTTGAACACTCCGTCTATTTCTACGCATTTCTGTAGCTTTCGGTAATTTAAATTACCATTGTCTATTTTAAATTCCACTAATTCCTATTCTAAATATCATTTTCTGATTTTATTTTTCCCCCATTAATTCTTGGCCCTTGATCTTTAACCCTAGATTCATTGTGAGCCCTTGGATCCAAGTATAAAAGCATAATAACCTATCCCTCTTCTCTCATTCTATCGAGAGAAACAGAGACAGTGACCGAGAGCGACAGAGACGCAGGCGCATCATCCGCCTCAAGCCACCATCGTCACCGCGTTAGGCTGCACTTGGCCGTCGCCGTCGCGCCACCACAACCAAACTCGTCTCTCTCTATCCATGTCCTCAATCTCTATAGGCATCCTCTTCTTTCTCCATGATAAGTGCGTTTTACGCTATGTTTTTAATATGTTTTTACCCTCATTTGTATCTTGTTTATTCCTTAGTAAGGTCATTTTTACTTATTTTGAGTCAAAAGGGTTTTTCTGTAGAGTAATGGTTAATATGTGTCTTTTTACAGAAATTTGTGCTTAAGTGTTGCAAATTCGATTTGGAACAAACACTTGGTTATTTCTCTTAGGATTCACCGTACCTTAACATTGTCATTTTTTGATGAATTTGGTTTAGTGTGTAGATGACATGTAAATGAGCATATGAGAACAAGAATCATGAAGATTGGACTCATGGAGAACAACAAGAGAGGCCATGGAAAAGAAGAAACTCTGAAACATAAGATTTTGATTCGAGCAGGAATTTCCAGAAACCATAACTCAACTTCAAAGATTTCCCTAGGACGATCCAGGAGGAACCAGGGAACGTGCCATATATGGATGGAAAGCTGTGGATGTCTAGTTTCTAAATCGTTTGGAATCGCAGCAATCCGAGTTCTGAGAAAGAAGTTATGCCGGAAACAATGGCGGAGGTCAGCCTCGCGAATGAAACTCCCTCGCGAGTGAAACTCTCCCGCGAATGAAATCTTACTCGCGAGCAGAAATCTCTTCCGCAAACAGAAATCCTACATCAACTTCGGAAAATCATATCTAAAGATCCAGGAGGAATCTGAGGACGAGTCATATATCATTGGAAAGCTACGGAAGTCTAGTTTTCAGATCTTCTTGAATCACAGCATTTGGAGTTCAGATGAAGGAGTTATGATCAAAACAATGGACGGAGGTCAAGCTGCAAAACTGGGCAGTTTCTGCCTAAGTTGTCACACGAGTTTGGGAGGATGTTTCTTCACCAAAATTCTTTCCAAGCATGTCAAAGGACTTAAGAAGAGCTTAATGAAGTCATGGGAAGCTGTATTAAAGAAGAAGATTTGAAGAATGCATCATGGCAGCCGAAACAACCAAGTATGGAGTTTTTCCGGTCAAACCGGGAAAGTCTGTCCTTGCCAAGTTTGTCCATGATTTCGGTTGCCTATGAGCCCAAGAACTTGTGTATGAGGCCTACATTGATCCAATAACATGTAGAGGAGTCCAAGAAATCAGAAATCCAAGGTCCAAGTCGAAATCCTTGTCCAAAGAAAGAAAGGAGGAAACCAAGTCCAAGAAGGATTCCAAGTCCAACAAAGGTTGTGTCTCCTTGAAGCTCCCGAATTCTCTAGGGTTTTGCTCGAAATTTTCTGTATAAATAGACATGTATAGCTCTTAGTTTAGTGTCTTCAACCTTTGTAATATTTAGAGAGTCAAGCTCTACCCAAAAACCCAAAACACTTAGAGATATAAAAAGCTGCCGCATCCATTGTTCACCGGAGAGTTCAGCCATTCTTTTGCCAATTTCACCCTACCTTTGCCGATTTTCTCTAGGAGGTTTAGGTATGGATCTATGTAAGCTTTTGAGTACTCTATGTGTTTGTCGAAATTCATTGATAATATATATTGTTTTTGCGGTTTTATGTTTCAAGCATGATCATGTGATTCTTCTTTGTGATTTCTTATATGTGATTGTTTGAACATAACGATTAGAATGCATGTTTAGGTTTTGAATAAAAGACTTAACTTGCTGTGTTTATATGATTAGAGAACTTTAATTGATTAATCATCATCTGAGCACGTAATCGAACCCTAGGTTAATTTGAATGGTACCCAAGTTAACTATTAGGGGGGAGTTTAATCTGCCGTGGTAATCTAGGATCAAGTTAGGCATATTTGATGGCTTGGTTCTAGTTGCTGCATAGGGTGGTAGGGTGAGAGATTTGCATTCTATTAGGATGAGTGACGCCATACCTATGACCATGTCTTCAACCGACTCGTGAACGGTAAGTGTATCTTGTTTAGATTAGGCATATTTGATGGTTTAAACAAGGTGACACATATATGTTTTAGGTTCAGGCATATTTGAAGTTCCTAAAAACACATGAGAAGTCATTAAAGGTTGAAATTAATTGAAGTGTTCGAAATTATAAATGTTGCTTGTTAATCCGATTCATAACCTTGCATGTTAACTAATCGGTGCTTTGTGCTGTTCTAAATGTTGAAAGGATTGAATGATCACTTGTATATATGTTTGTTTATTTTTGTTTATTTCTTTTTATTGTTTCAAACCATTTCAAAAATCTCATTCGATTTCGTATATATGTATAGTGTACTAACATTTGTTTTGCAGAATAATAATCCTTCCCTAGTGTCCCCGGTTAGAACGATACCCTACTTACTAATGCTACAATGATAGGGTTTTAAATTGCACATGTCATGTTTTGGCACGTCACTCCAAACCAAAACCAATTCGAAAACCCCCAAATCGATCATTGTGTTCGATTCTTCCTTTCCTGTCGAGTTTGTGCTTCTCAAAGGTAAACTGATCTCTCTTATTTCACTCCACTCATTCTGGAGGTTCGATTTCCCTGCTTGCAACCTAATCTCACATCCCTGTCCTTTCTAGGTTTTTGACTTGACTGGCGAGCCCTTCTCCTTCGGTTCTCAACCACAGCGATGCCGCTGCAGCAAGGAGGATAGACCCTAGACACCAGCTCAGATCAGCAGCTGCAGACGGAGGTTTGGGATCCCTATCTACAAGTTAACTGAGGAAGAAGAGGATCAGATGAAGCTTTGATGATTTAGGAGAGGATCTGGAGGAAGTCTAGAGGGATGCAGCATCTTGCAGACTTCGGGAACACATGGAACAAGAGCGCAAAGACTTTTGGAAATTGAAGTAGAGCTGCTACTTGGGATAGCAAATTTGCAATCAGAGTTGTAAAGGAAGTGGTATGTTCTGCTTTGGTGTTTGGTTATAAATTGTCGTTGTATTGGAATATTGATTTGATGTTGTATGATTGTTATATGTCAAGAACTTGGAATCGAAGAAACAGGGGAAGTTATGGCGAAATTCCGGGAAGTTGACAGGAATTCGGCAGGAGATTCCGGCAAGTTACCGGAATCCGGAAAGTTACATTTACGGAAACTTACTAAAAACGAAAACTAACCGCAATTGGAATCTTTTCCATTTTAGAAAACTTTCTATTTTTGGAAACCTATTAATTTTGGAAACTTTCCATTAAGGGAAAGTTCCATTTTGGGAAAGTTTCATTTTTGGAAAATGGTATAGTAAAGAATTGAAGTTCGATGAAATTTGGTAAAGTGTTAAATTGTTATCGAAAAATAATAGCTGAAATCCTGGAAATGTCAAGTTGATCATTTTAAGTAAAAATGGGTGATTCATTTTATCGATGTATCGACTCTTAGTAAATAAATTGGTTGATGTGATGCATTGGGTGTTTATAGTAATTCAACGATTTATTATATGACGCCGTAACGTGAAATTGAAAGGGTTAAGGAAAGTTTAGAAGTTAAGTCGGACTTCCGGCAAATAAGCAAAGAGTCGATAACCGGAAAAGCATGTCAAAAGGTTAAAGAGTAAAAAAGGAATTGGTTGGTCAACTTGGTCAATATGGTCATTCCTGGTCAAACTAGGAATGCTGAGGTCAATATGACTGTTATTGTTTCTTCATTACTAAGCTACTTTATTCTGCAGTGATTCATTGGACGAGGTAGCTTACGCGGTGTCCTCAGTTTATCCGAGGTGGTTCCTGAAAGCTTCGATCTTACATAAGGAACAACAATTTCAGGTAGAGAAGCTAAACTCCCTTTGTTAGTGGTTTTACCTATATATGAAAGTGCATGATTTTTGTATGCTCATGGTCAATGCCTCGGGAAAGTTTTCTTTAAATTATGAGATAAATGATTTATGATTGGGCTAAGAAAACCTAAGGCTAGACGTAAATGATTTTTATGTGATGACTCGGATAAAAAAGTGGTACAGTTGTCCTGATTTTCGGTGCTTGGCCTGAGAGTGGCAGGACCTAGTATGTAGTACTACCACGGTGTCGTTGACCGTAAACTTCCGGATGGGCAATGCCCTGTTTATTTTATTTTCTCACTTACGCTTATCTTGTACAGAGTTAAGCAAGCCGTAAATGTGGTGTGTACTACGAGTGATATGTTGGGTATTAGCTGTAAATGGACAATCTCGCTACAATTCATCTTTGGGCGCATAGGTAGTTGGCCCCGGTTTGTAATATAGACAAACCTGGGATTTGGCGGCCTAGATCCGTGAAGCTCTGCAGGCTGTATTCGTACTTTGAGTGCCCTGACCCCTGTTTTAGCATACTGCACAGTTTTTTTCCGAAAGATATAAAATGATGATTTTGTGTGCCAAGGATTTTCTAAATGGTTTTTTTAGAGCTCAAATCTATACGTATATATATATATATATGGTTTTCAAACCTATCATTGGTGGGCTATATGTGAGCATGCGAGGACGACGCTCACCCCTACAACAGGTTGTTTGCAGGTACTATGTACTAGGACGGGATAGATAGAGAGAGCTGTGTGCATGAAGCTTCATTTCCTACTCAGTGTGTCGTCCGAGCCATAGACACTTGACATACTTTATCCTTCGAGTCATTTACCAGAGTATTTAACATAAACAGTATAGGTGTCTTCCTGATCTATTGACACTGTTGTATATATTTTTTTGTCGCTAAAGTTTTTAATTGACCCTTTAATTTGTCCACCTTTCACGAAATTGGAAAAACTCTGATGAATGTTTTAAGAAACTATTGTGGTGTCACTCGAGTTTAAAATTTAATTTTATTGTACCTACTAAATAGCCTACGATTTTAGGTTTAATAAGTTGTCGGCACGTCCTTCGGACTTATTGGCTTCTTATTGGCTTAAATTCGTGGTTACTGTAGCTCCCCCTTCCGAGGTCCCACATATGCAGTGAATGGAGTGAATATATCGGCCAAGTTGGTCAAGTTTTGTTGGTGGTGCAATAGAATTCCGACAGAATTGTGAAATTGAGAGGGTTTTTCTGTTCAATTATTCAAAAAATGACAACCTAAGGGTTACTATTGTTTATGCAAGGAAGGAAAAGGCCAACGGCTTCTTTATTATCCGAAAGTTGGTGAATACTCACTCTTGTCTTGGTGTTGCGAGGTATGAAAAGCATACAAAACTAGGATCTAAAGTGATTTCCAGTATCAGCTTTGATAAAGTGAAATCTAATCCTCTGATTAAGCCGACTGATATTGTTAAGAATTTTAAAGAAGAATATGATTTGGTCATTCCATATTACATGACATATAGGGGCAAGGATTCTGCAAATGATCTTGTAAATGGTAGTGAAGCTCTTGGGTATGCTCTTTTGCCTTGGTATATTGATGCATTGAAGAGAAGTAACCCAGATTCATACTGCATTTTGGACTCTGTCGAAGGTCGTTTTCGATGGTTGTTCATTGGTTATGGTGCTTGCCTGAAGGGTTTCCAATATTATCAACCGATGTTGTTTCTGGATTAGATCTTTATTCAAAACAGTCAACCAAGGTATTCAAAAGATTATTTTTTTATTATTGTTTGTTTAGATAGTAGCAGCATTTTATATATATTCTGATTCATTGTAATGTTTAATTGTAAATTCATGTGTACTTCATAGTAGCAGCCTTATTTGTTATAGTCAACATTGTATATCTTTGTGCCAGTAGCAGTATCATTTTATAACAGTAGCTGCTGTATTTTTGATTTTTTTTAATTAGGTAGTAGCATCATTTTCGTATACTCTGATTCATTGTGACTTTTAATTATAAATTCATGTGTATTTCATAGTAGTAGCCTTTTTATTACAATCTATTTTATATATTTTTGTGCTAGTAGCAGTATCATTTTAGAGCAGTAGTTGCTGACCTGCTGTTAATTTTGATTTTTTTTGTCTTGTTAGCAACAGCATTTTGTATACTCTGATTCATTTCTGATTTTTTAATTGTAAATCTTTGTGTACTTCATAGTAGCAGCCTTTTTTCTTATATTCTACATGTATATGTTAGTAGCAGTATCATTTTATAGTAGTAGCTGCTATTAATTTTGATCATATTTATCGATGTTAATTATATATATTTTGTGTTATTTCAGAAATATTTCAATTTGCCTTTGCGTTTGTTGACGTAGAAAACAAAGAGAATTGTAACTGGTTTTTGGAGCATTTAGCAATCATTTTGATAACTGACTATCACAATATTGTGTTTATGTTAGATCGTGGACATGGACTTTTGGATGGTGTGAAATAGGTTCTTCCAAATGTGCCCCACTCTTTCTGTATTAAGCACTTGAAGGATAACTTGAATGTAAGGTATCCAAGTTATTTGGGTGCTAATTTCAAGAAAGACATAGTCAGATAGTTTAAGAAATGTGCTTATGTTAGGACTTTGGAAATCTTTCATGAAAAAATAAAAGAGTTCAAAAAAGAGTGTCGTAGTCAGGGTGAATCCTTTCTTGAAAACATAAACATAGCACCGAAAAACTATGTTATTGCTTGTTTCCCTGTAAAAAGATATAATGAAATGAGTAACTCATTGGCAGAAAGCAACACTAAGATGCTCATCGATAAGGGATGCATGCCGCTGCCCTAGTTTCTTGAAGGCATTCATGTCAAGACCATGTCCAAGTTTCAAGAAAGGACGGCCAAATCTTCTACTTGGAGGTTTGTGTGGTGTCTTAAGCTTGAGAAAAAGCTATCGAAAAGGTTGGAAACCGATAAAATCTGGAGAGTCAATTAGTCTAGTAATGATGTTTTTGAAGTCTGCACAAGGGATAGCAATGACGTGGTAAACTTGGCTGAGATTGTGTGTTCTTGTGGTTGGTAGCAGTTTCAGTGTTTCCCTTGTTCTCATGCATTTCAAGTGATGCAGAAATGACCTGTCATAACATGACATGCAATTTAAAAAAACCCTATCGTGTAGCTTTAGTAAGTAGGGATCGTTCAAGCCGGGGACACTAGGGAAGGATTATGTCTGCAAAACAAATCATTAGTAACATTCACAAATAAAACATACAAGTACAATTCTGTCACAACTATACAAGTATAAACATATATACAAAATATTATGGGGAATTTATATGAGTTGGTTCGAAATTTAAAAATAAAACAGAAATATTTACATACATTGGTCAATCAATATTCAAGCACAAGATATAGCAAACACCGATTAGAGAACATATAAGTTTTATGAAAGATCAAGTTATTATGTTTATGTTATCATAGATGCAAATTAATTCCAACTATTTAGACTTCTCATGTAACTTAGAACTTACGACACGCATCATCCTAAGTTTATGTGTCATCCTGTTTAATGCTTACGACCCGCATCACATTAACACAAAATACACTTACCGTTCACGAGTCGTTGGAGACATGATCCTAGGCATGACGTCACTCATCCTATTAGCATGTAAATCACTTACCCTAGCAACTCTATGCAGCAACAAAAATTGAGAGCCCGACCCGGTGAACTCAACCTAGAATACTACGGCAGATTAAACTCCCCCTTTAGAAACATCCAGGCCTAGACTATCTTCAGGTTCGATTACGTGATCAGGTAAGCAATAAATCAATTCAACATCTACTAAACACAAACATACACAACTTAAACTAAATCGAAATCCTAACATGCAATCTAAATCGTTACAATTATAAACACAATCACATGAAAATCACAAAGAAGAACAAGTAAACATGTTTATAACGTAAAACCAAAAACCAATACAAACATATATATAAATAACCATCATCCATACAGTAGATACACACATAAACCTTGATTGTATTCATACCTAAACCTACCCTAAGAGTTGGCAAGGATTGAAGAATGGATTGGTGGCGGCAAAGCTATGCAATCGGCAGCATGGATGCAGTCGACAGCAAGGGGTTGGCGGCGGCAAGGCTATGGTGTTTCTGTGTAGGGAGGGTTTTTAAGTAGAGTTTGGCTATACTAAGGCTTAGAGCAATTGAAAGACACGAGATTTGATGTACATAGGTCCTATTTATACAGAAAATTTCGAAGAGAAACCCTAGAGAATTCAGGAACTTCAAGGAGACACCTTCCTTGTTGAGCTGGGTTTCCTCCTTTTATCTTTGGACAAAGATTTCGACTTGGACCTTGGATTTCTGATTTCTTGGACTCCTCTACATGTTATTGGATCCATGTAGGCCTTATACACAAGTTCTTGGGCTCATAGGCAGCCGAAATCATGGACAAACTCGGCAAGGACAGACTTTACCGGTTTGACCGGAAAAGCTCCATACTTGGTTGTTTCGGCTGCCATGATGCATTCTTCGAATCTTTTTCTTCAATGCAGCTTCCCATGACTTAATTAAACTTCTCTTAAGTCCTTTGACATGCTTGGGAAGAATTTTGGTGAAGAAACATCCTCCCAAACTCGTGTGACAACTTAGGCAGAAACTGCCCAGTTTTGCAGCTTGACCTCCGTCCATTGTTTTGATCATAACTCCTTCATCTGAACTCCAAATGCTGTGATTCAAGAAGATCTGAAAACTAGACTTTCGTAGCTTTCCAATGATATAAGGCTCGTCTTCAGATTCCTCCTGGATATTTAGATATGATTTTCCGAAGTTGATGTAGGATTTCTGTTCGCGGGAGAGATTTCTGCTCGCGAATAAGATTTCATTCGCGGGAGAGTTTCATTCGCGAGACTGACCTCCGGCCATTGTTTCCGGCATAACTTCTTCTTCAGAACTCGGATTGCTGCGATTCCAAAAGATTTAGAAATTAGACATCCACAGCTTTCCATCCATATATGGCACGTTCCCTGGTTCCTCCTGGATCGTCCCAGGGAAATTTTTGAAGTTGAGTTATGGTTTCTGGAAATTCCTGCTCGGATCAAAACCTTATGTTTCGGAGTTTCTTCATTTTCATGGCTTCTTTTGTTGTCCTCCATGAGTCCAATCTTCATGATTCTTGTTCTCATATGTTCATTTACATGTCATCTACACATTAAACCAAATTTATCAAAAATGACAATGTAAAGGTACGGTGAATCATAAGAGAAATAACCAAGTGTTTGTTCCAAATCGAATTTGCAACACTTAAGCACAAATTTCTGTATAAAGACACATATTAACCATTACTCTACAGAAAAACCCTTTAGACTCAAAATAAGTAAAAACAACATTACTAAGGAATAAACAAGGTACAAATGAGGGTAAAAACACATTAAAAACATAGCGTAAAACGCACTTATCAAACTACCCCACACTTACCCTTTGCTAGTCCCTTAGCAAACTGACTCTAAAACAAAAACAAAACCAAATGACTTAAAAACTTCTAATACTTAAACAACTAATACCCTTAAATGATTTGTCTCAGATTCTTTAGCATGCATAATTTTCAAGTTTGAACATTTGAATGAAAAGCGTAATTGCAAAGCTTCATAAGCATGTATCATAGCATGAACAAGTAAGATATGAGATCATATAACACAAACATGTATGATAACCTTTCCACCTCACAATGGCATACTCTCTTCTAATCACTCATCCATGGTATTCACTCAATCGTATATGTAAGGGAAAAGATGATAAGATAACAAATAATTTGCATATTTCAACAAATAAAAGCTCTTTGTGAATAAAATTTCCTGGAAAAACCTCATATAACAACTATGTGCAATAATGGACCAAAACTATATGCTTAACTCATGAGAAAATCTCCACAAATCAAATTTAGCTCTCTTAAGAATCATGAATTAATCTCAATAATATGGTTGTAATGGGGCTTGGTTTCATAAGGTAGGAGTTTTTAGATAAGTGGTGCTATAAGAAATCACCAAGACTTTAGCAAATCTCGCTCCTCCTCATGTCTTCACTTTAAGGGTCGAATTTCTTCATGTTGGACTCATACGTCATTCTTGACTTCTCTCCATATTGTGAACAGGACAAAGGTCACATAAACACTTTTAGACCTTCAATTAATCACTAACTCCAAATTCACAAACTTTACAAAACACCATAAAAGAATTTGTGCCTTGAACTTTAATTCTATCCGAATTTTTTTTCTTTTCTTTTCTTTTATTATTATTATTTTTTTTTCGGACATATTTCTTTCTTTTTGTTTATACATGGCACATACATTTATAATCATATGGTGTTCTACCCCACACTTGCTCTTTAGCACATTGTTCACCCCACACTTGCTTCACAGCATCACACAACACAGCTCCATTAAAATACTTTGCCAAGTCTTGATAACAAGGTAAAGGTTTAGATATTCTAAGCAAAGGAATTCTGTTTAAAGGTGATGAAATAAAAGGCTCAATGTAAGCTCAAAGGGGTTAACTAAGGAGTCCCACGACGGGCACAAAATAGGCATATGCTTTATTTGGCTATGGTGGTGATCCTAATGAGATTAAATTCAATCATATTCAAAATCAAGACAAGTTATGATTATAAAGCTTCGAAAATCACATAAGCAAGTTCTAGTAAATTCTAGAGTTCATTAAAAAGCTATAGCACATAGTTATTGAATATGCAAAGAATGATGAGGTTTCAAAAGATAGTGAAAAAGTAGTGAAAATTTCGAAAGACAAAATCAGTACATCACTCATGAAAGAAAGTTTTTAGGCTCAAAAGCTCACATAGGTTATGTTGGAACAATCTAATCAAACATGCATACTTCATTATCAATCAAGTCTCAAATATTCATACTAATTCACAATATCCATGAAACTCACGATTTCTTAAGATAAATGTTAAACCGTCAATCATGCATTCAAAGATATAGTTCATCATAGACTTTTAAGGGTATATCCTAAGACTCAAAAAATTCAATTTCGAAATTTTTTTTTTTTATGCAAATTACGGGAAATATTAAAATTTGGAAGAAAATTTCGACATAAATTGAAAAACACACAAATAAAAATATGTTACTATGTAACCTCTACCCCACACTTAGAAAATTACATTGCCCTCAATGTAAAACCAAAATAATGTCATAATTTCCTAAGCATGTGTCTAAGTCACATAATAAACACATAAATAAATCAAAATATCAACCATAAGAGTGAAGGGATTAGAAAAATGCAAACTCTCGTTGATGACTCCTCCACTGCTATGGTTGAAATGAGTTGCCTCTCATGCAGCGCTTAATGTTTATAGTCTATCAGCCTAGACTCTTCTCTTCTTGCTCCTAGATGGCGTCATTCTGCATTTGTTGGTGGCTCTGTCACACAAATCTCCTCGGTTACATGTTCCCTGAATGTGCTGTAATAAGGTTTAAGTCGATGACCATTGACCTTAAACTTATTTCCCGAAGTAGCTCTTTGAATCTCAACTGCACCATAAGGAAACACATTAGTAACAATAAAGGGTCCTTGCCAACGAGAACGAAGCTTACCTGGAAAAAGTCTAAGTCTAGCATTGAACAGAAGGACTTGTTGTCCTATTTCAAAGTTCTTCCCTCGTATCATGTTATCATGATACGCCTTCGTCTTCGCCTTATATGTCATGGCAGATTCATAGGCGTCGTTTCTGATTTCTTCAAGCTCACAAATTTGTAACTTCCTATGTAATCCAGCCTCGTCTTTGTCCATGTTGAACTTCTTGACCGCCCACCATGCTTTATGCTCCAACTCCACTGGAAGATGGCATGCTTTGCCATACACTAGCCTAAATGGCGAAGTTCCTATCGGCGTCTTGAACGCAGTCCTGTAGGCCCATAGTGCATCGTCTAATCGATCACTCCAATCTTTCCTTGTTGGTCCTACAGTCTTCTCCAAAATCTGCTTGATCTCTCTGTTGGAAGTTTCTGCCATGCCACTTGTTTGAGGATGATATGGCGTTGATACTTTGTGGGTGACTCCATATTTCTTGAGCAAAGCCTCAATAGTTCGATTACAGAAATGTGATCCACCATCGCTTATCAAAACTCTTGGTGTTCCAAACCTAGCAAAAATGTTAGTTTTGACAAACTCTGCAACAACTTTAGAATCATTAGTCCTGGTGGCTTTTGCTTCCACCCATTTCGACACATAATCAACCGCCAATAAGATATAAAGAAAGCCTTTAGATGAAGGAAAACGACCCATGAAATCAATTCCCCAAACATCAAAAATTTCGACAACTATGATAGGGGTTAAGGGCATTTGATCTCTCTTACCTAAATTACCTGTTCTTTGGCAACGATCACATGAAGCACATGTTGTATAAGCGTCTTTGAATAATGTTGGCCAATAGAAACCGGCTTCCAACACCTTTCTAGCTGTTCTTTTCGGTCCAAAGTGTCCTCCACATGCCTCCTTGTGGCAAAAATTCAAGATGGATTGATGCTCTTCTTCTGGCACACAACGTCGAATGACTTGGTCCCCACATTGTCTCCACAAATACGGCGCATCCCATACGTAATGTCGAGCTTCCTTCTTGATTTTTATCCTTGTATGGTTCGGCATAGATGAAGGAAAATTCCTTGTCACAATGTAATTCACCAAATCGGCATACCATGGTTCCTTAACTTCCATTCGAAACAGTTGTTCATCCGGGAACGATTCGGACATAGGAATGGTATCCTCCTCATGCACAATTCGGCTAAGATGGTCTGCTACAACATTCTCGCATCCTTTCTTATCCTTTATCTCAATGTCGAACTCTTGGAGTAGCAAGATCCATCGAATGAGCCTTGGCTTAGCATCCTTCTTTGTCATCAAGTACCTTAAAGCTGCATGATCAGAATAAACAACAACTTTAGAATTCAAAAGATAAGATCGAAATTTTTCTAAAGCAAAAATAACAGCTAAAAGTTCTTTTTCAGTGGTAGTATAATTCAGCTGAGCATCATTGAGTGTCCGTGACGCATAGTAAATGACGCATGGCTTCTTGTCCTTGCGTTGGCCGAGCACAGCTCCCATGGCATAGTCCGAAGCGTCACACATCAACTCAAATGGCAAATTCCAGTTTGGTGGCGTCATTATTGGCGCAGAAGTCAGCAAATTCTTCAAGTGCACGAACGCATCCTCACACTCTTGAGACCATGAAAATGGCACATCTTTCTGCAACAAGGAAGTAAGTGGTTTTGCCACCAAAGAAAAGTCCTTGATGAATCTCCTATAAAAACCTGCATGGCCAAGAAAAGAACGAACCTCTCTCACCGTTGAAGGTGAGGGTAAGTGATGCATAATATCAATCTTGGCTTTATCAACTTCTATTCCTCTAGCAGAGACAATATGGCCTAAAACTATACCTTGATTTACTATGAAATGACATTTTTCCCAATTGAGTACAAGGTTAGTTTCTACACACCGGTTTAAAATCTTTTCTAAATTCTCAAGACATGCATCGAAATCTTTGCCATAAACACTAAAATCATCCATGAAAACTTCAATGATATTTTCGATGTAATCGGAGAAAATAGAATACATACAACGTTGGAACGTACCTGGAGCGTTGCATAATCCAAAAGGCATTCGGCGATAAGCAAACGTACCAAAGGGACATGTAAACGTTGTCTTTTCTTGATCATCCGGGTGTATCATGATCTGGTTGTAACCACTGTAGCCATCTAAGAAGCAGTAGAACTCATGACCGGCAAGTCTCTCCAACATTTGGTCCATGAAAGGCAATGGCATGTGATCCTTGCGTGTTGTTGCATTAAGTCTTCTATAATCGATGCACATGCGATGTCCCGTCACCAAACGTTGTGGCACTAATTCGTTCTTGTCATTTTCTACCACCGTCACTCCGCTCTTCTTTGGCACAACTTGAACTGGTGATATCCACTGACTATCCGAGATTGGGTATATGACACCACAATCTAATAACTTGATCACCTCGTCCTTTACAACCTTCATCATTGGTGGATGCAAACGTCTTTGAGCCTCCCTTGTAGGCTTGGCGCCATCCTCAAGCAGAATTCTGTGAACACATTTTGTAGGGCTAATTCCCTTGATGTCTGCCAAAGTCCAGCCAATGGCAGCTGTGTTCCTTTGCAAAACCGCAACTAGCTTGTCTTCTTGTTGCTTTTTCAACGTTGATGACACAATAACTGGTAGAGTGTCATCTTTTCCAAGAAAAACGTACTTCAAATGTGGGGGTAGAGCTTTGAGCTCTAACTTAGGGGCCTGTTTCACAGATGGTAACAACTTATTAGTAGAAATTGGAATTGACAAAGGAGAATACTTATCGTAAAGTGGTTGTGAATCAAGCTCCTTCACAACTTCAAGTATGGACGGCTCCAAATCTTTCAAAGCCTCCTCATCCCGTTCTCCAAACTTGTCAAATCCGACCCCTCGCTCAATGGCTAATTGCTATGCTTGATGGGTGGTCATTGCACACGGTGCAACACCACCATACCTCCATTTACTGCCGAATCCTTCCCCATATGCTTCGGCATTGTCGCTTTCTCCAATGTTGAGTTCGGCACTAGGGTGCTTCATGGCATCGAAAATGTTGAATTTAATCACCTCACCATCAAACTCCATTGTCAAATTACCTCCAGCAACGTCGATATTCGTTCTTGCTGTTCGCATGAAGGGTCGTCCCAACAACAACTGTGTCGAGTTTGTAGATGACTCCTCCATTTCTAGCACGTAAAAGTCAGCAGGGAATATCAGTTGATTAACCTGCACAAGAACATCTTCAACATACCCCTCAGGGTACTTGTTAGAATGATCCGCCAATTGGATCACAACATTGTCAGTTTTAAGAGGTCCTAGATCTAGAGACTTATAAAGATTTAGTGACATAACATTAATTGAAGCTCCTAGATCTAGCATGACATTCTCAAAACGAGTAGAACCAATAACACACGGGATAGAAAAACTCCCTGGATCCTTCATCTTGGGCGGCATTTTCCTTTGGAGAACGGCAGAAACCGTCTCACTCATCTTGACAACTTGTTTCTCCCTTGTGTGCCTTCTTGTTGTGCAAAGCTCCTTCAAGAACTTAGCATACTTTGGGATTTGTCGAATGCACTCCAACAAGGGTAGGTTGACATTCACTTTTCGAAAGACATCCAACACTTCTTCGTCGGATTTATCCTTTTTGCTTTGAGTGAACCTAGAAGGAAAAGGTAGAGAAGAAGATTGGTTAGTATTAACTAAATCACTAGGGTTCGAAATCATACCTTCCTTTGTTGAAGTTGCCGGATCTTTCTCAAGATCCCTCTTTTTCATTGCCTCCAAGTCTTCCTTGCTTGGCTCAGCTTCTTTGTTTCGCACGGTTTTTCCTTGATCTTGTCCATTTGTTTCGGCATTGGCATTATGTTCGGCATTCTCTTGCATCATGAGCTCGGCATCATTCATGTGTAGCTCGGCATCTCCTTCTTCATCACTCATGTCCAACACTCCAAGTCCTTTTGTGGTTTTAGGCTTTGAAGGTGGCGACAACAAGGTTTTCCCACTTCTTGTGACAACAACTTGTGCTTGCTCGTTCTTGGGATTCTTGATGACACCTCCTGGCAACCTCCCTTGTTCATTGAATTTCCCCATGAAGTCCACAACTTGCCCCATTTGATTCTTTAATTCCATAATATCTTTCGACATCAAGGCAATGTCCTTGGTGTTGGTTTGGGTTGTGGCCAACAAAGATTGTGTCGAAGTGGCAATGTTCTTGAAGATCTCATCATAATTTTGCTGCCCACTCGGCTGTCCTCCTTGTTGGTAGGGTTGGTATGGCCTTGGCACAAAATTGCCTTGAGGCCGTACCATGTAAGTACTTGGTTGCTGCCCTTGTGTGTTTGGTTGTGGATTTAGCACGTTGTTGTTGTTGCTCCAACGAAAGTTCGGATCGTTGGCCCTTGGATTGAAATTCTGAAAACGTGTTTGAGCCCCTTGACCTTGGAAGTTGCCGAATTGTCCTTGAAAACCGACGGCATTGACATCTTCAAAGTTCGGATTTACTTGAGTGCACTGATCGGATGTATGTCCTTCCATGCTACACACTCCACAGACTTGTATCCCTCTATTCTTGGCCAGGTTCGAAACCATGAGAGTCAACTTACTCAAATCATCTTTTAGTTCGGCAATGGTACTAGACTCCCCATGAATGTTTGTCTCATTCACACGCCTTGATGAAAATGAACCAAATTGTTGATTGTTTGTAGCTCGCATTTCCAACAAGGTACTGGCCTCTTCTCTACTTTTCTCCATCAAAGAACCTCCAGCTGCTGAATCTAGAAACTGTCTTTCCATAGGGCGAAGTCCCTCATAAAAGTATTGTAGCAAAAGTCCCTCACGTATCCCATGGTTTGGACACGAAGCAACCAATGCCTTATATCTCTCATAATACGCTTCGAAAGACTCATCAATGTCTTGCTTGATAGAAGTTATCTCCTTTCTAATTTGTGTCACCCTCGACGAAGGAAAATACTTGAGGAGAAACTCTTTCATCATAGTGGCCCATGACACAATTCGTCCAGCTGGCACTGCAAAGAACCATTCCCTAGCTTTATCCTCTAATGAAAACGGAAATGCTTTCATTTTGACAAGTTGCATATCAGCTCCTCTAGGGCACATAATGTCACAACAATATTCAAACTGTTGCAAGTGTTGGTTCGGATCCTCTCCACTCAGTCCATGAAATTTCGGCAGTTGGTGGAAGAAACCACCTCTGAGTTCAAAGTCAGCCGTTTTCCCTGTTTCCACAGCAGGATAAGTGACATTTGCTGGCCTGACCCCTGTTCCATTAACTTGGCCGTTTTCTTCCCTGAGTGAAGTCATTCTCAATTCAAATGAGTGTGGTGGTGATGAATTTGGTGTTGAGTGATGAGATGTTGATGGTATGTTGATGGCAAGCTCCTCTTGGACACGTATAAGTCGGTTGTTGATGTCTCGTGTCCAAGTGTCAGAACCGCTCATTCACCTACAAAACAGGATGGCACAATTGGCCAAGACCAAGTCAGTAAGTCATAAGAAAACACACACAAACATAACTTAAATAACACACGCAAACATGACATATCAAAAACACACATAACATATAAACTAACCATGGCATCATACAAAATTGTAACGAACATGAAAATTGAACAAAAACACATACACACACGGCAAACAAATTTCGAGCTCGGCACTTATAGGTACATATAGACAAAAATCATGACAAAAACATAATGTGATGACGTCTCACCCTAAAATGTTTCTACTTGATTTTAGTAAACTTTAATTTTTAAGGTACGTGGAGCAGGGAAGACCACTGTGCAATGGACTGATACAGCCCAAGGTAGTGTTATGCTTTGTCCGGTATACCTCAAACATTAAAGTCAAATGAATTTGAAGTTCATGGCGTCATACATGTCTAAGTAAATTCTAGCGTTTAAAGTGTGGTGATGCTTCGGCCCAAGCATTTGGCTAGTTCGAGCGGATTCCGTGGTTTCAGAAGGCAAGTGTCAATGTCACGGGGGGCGAACCCCCTACAAGAACCAGGCAGGACTCGTTTTGTGATCAAGGAGGCGGACCCCTATCGACCCCTTCACCGAGAAGAGTGGTCAGTCATGATCTTGAGATCCAATTGAACAAACCTGAATTCCATATCTATGACAGAACGGCCCCTTACTCAGCTAGGAACAAACTCGGGTCACTAGACCACTCGACAAGTGTTAATCAAAGCTGCCCTTAACCTCATGAAATCCGCAAATAACATGAAGGGTTTAGGCTAAGATTAACAAATGCGGCTTCTCCCTACATGTTACACTTTAAAAACCACAATAAACTCCAAACACATATGAAACAATAAACCTCCTAAATATTTACTAAGTTACAATAATTACAACAAATATGGCACAAAATATACAATTTTCACATAAAAGAAATTCGGTACACACACACATATACAATGTACAAATCGACACTATTTACACAAATATAAGAGAAAAACGTTAGCACAAAATATACACATAAATCCTTTTTAGCATCCCCGGCAACGGCGCCAAAAATTGACGTGTCATAACATGACATGCAATTTAAAAAAACCCTATCGTGTAGCTTTAGTAAGTAGGGATTGTTCAAGCCGGGGACACTAGGGAAGGATTATGTCTGCAAAACAAATCATTAGTAACATTCACAAATAAAACATACAAGTACAATTCTGTCACAACTATACAAGTATAAACATATATACAAAATATTATGGGGAATTTATATGAGTTGGTTCGAAATTTAAAAATAAAACAGAAATATTTACATACATTGGTCAATCAATATTCAAGCACAAGATATAGCAAACACCGATTAGAGAACATATAAGTTTTATGAAAGATCAAGTTATTATGTTTATGTTATCATAGATGCAAATTAATTCCAACTATTTAGACTTCTCATGTAACTTAGAACTTACGACACGCATCATCCTAAGTTTATGTGTCATCCTGTTTAATGCTTACGACCCGCATCACATTAACACAAAATACACTTACCGTTCACGAGTCGTTGGAGACATGATCCTAGGCATGACGTCACTCATCCTATTAGCATGTAAATCACTTACCCTAGCAACCCTATGCAGCAACTAAAATTGAGAGCCCGACCCGGTGAACTCAACCTAGAATACTACGGCAGATTAAACTCCCCCTTTAGAAACATCCAGGCCTAGACTATCTTCAGGTTCGATTACGTGATCAGGTAAGCAATAAATCAATTCAACATCTACTAAACACAAACATACACAACTTAAACTAAATCGAAATCCTAACATGCAATCTAAATCGTTACAATTATAAACACAATCACATGAAAATCACAAAGAAGAACAAGTAAACATGTTTATAACGTAAAACCAAAAACCAATACAAACATATATATAAATAACCATCATCCATACAGTAGATACACACATAAACCTTGATTGTATTCATACCTAAACCTACCCTAAGAGTTGGCAAGGATTGAAGAATGGATTGGTGGCGGCAAAGCTATGCAATCGGCAGCATGGATGCAGTCGACAGCAAGGGGTTGGCGGCGGCAAGGCTATGGTGTTTCTGTGTAGGGAGGGTTTTTAAGTAGAGTTTGGCTATACTAAGGCTTAGAGCAATTGAAAGACACGAGATTTGATGTACATAGGTCCTATTTATACAGAAAATTTCGAAGAGAAACCCTAGAGAATTCAGGAACTTCAAGGAGACACCTTCCTTGTTGAGCTGGGTTTCCTCCTTTTATCTTTGGACAAAGATTTCGACTTGGACCTTGGATTTCTGATTTCTTGGACTCCTCTACATGTTATTGGATCCATGTAGGCCTTATACACAAGTTCTTGGGCTCATAGGCAGCCGAAATCATGGACAAACTCGGCAAGGACAGACTTTACCGGTTTGACCGGAAAAGCTCCATACTTGGTTGTTTCGGCTGCCATGATGCATTCTTCGAATCTTTTTCTTCAATGCAGCTTCCCATGACTTCATTAAGCTTCTCTTAAGTTCTTTGACATGCTTGGGAAGAATTTTGGTGAAGAAACATCCTCCCAAACTCGTGTGACAACTTAGGCAGAAACTGCCCAGTTTTGCAGCTTGACCTCAGTCCATTGTTTTGATCATAACTCCTTCATCTGAACTCCAAATGCTGTGATTCAAGAAGATCTGAAAACTAGACTTTCGTAGCTTTCCAATGATATAAGGCTCGTCTTCAGATTCCACCTGAATATTTAGATATGATTTTCCGAAGTTGATGTAGGGTTTCTGTTCGCGGGAGAGATTTCTGCTCGCGAATAAGATTTCATTCGCGGGAGAGTTTCATTCGCGAGACTGACCTCCGGCCATTGTTTCCGGCATAACTTCTTCCTCAGAACTCGGATTGCTGCGATTCCAAAAGATTTAGAAACTAGACATCCACAGCTTTCCATCCATATATGGCACGTTCCCTGGTTCCTCCTGGATCGTCCCAGGGAAATTTTTGAAGTTGAGTTATGGTTTCTGGAAATTCCTGCTCGGATCAAAACCTTATGTTTCGGAGTTTCTTCATTTTCATGGCTTCTTTTGTTGTCCTCCATGAGTCCAATCTTCATGATTCTTGTTCTCATATGTTCATTTACATGTCATCTACACATTAAACCAAATTTATCAAAAATGACAATGTAAAGGTACGGTGAATCATAAGAGAAATAACCAAGTGTTTGTTCCAAATCGAATTTGCAACACTTAAGCACAAATTTCTGTATAAAGACACATATTAACCATTACTCTACAGAAAAACCCTTTAGACTCAAAATAAGTAAAAACAACATTACTAAGGAATAAACAAGGTACAAATGAGGGTAAAAACACATTAAAAACATAGCGTAAAACGCACTTATCAAGAAAGAAAATCGCTTTGTCATGCCTCGACCCGAGTTTACCTCCCTAAACCTAGGTTAGGACATACGGGACCCATCCCAAGAGAGATTACCCTCTTAATCCCCCTTGAGAATGGATAACTATAACACCCCGTACCTAAAAGTTACCTTTTCATAGAGATTTAGGAGTTACCGAGGGCTTTTAATTGCGATCGGTAATTTGATAAGTTATCGCTCGAGTTAATTTTCGAGTTTTTAAAAGTTCTCCAAATACCTGATTTAATGACTCGATGTTGTAGTACGTGTCGACACGAGTCTCCCGGTATTTTCAGAATATTTTTCGGAGCTTCAGGCTATTTTTTGTGAATTTATGAAGTTTATGGTAATTTTAGATTACTATTCCGGTAAAAAGAGTTTTACCATTTACCTTTTTACTTTTCACCTTCTTTAAATCTGGACCGTTGATCTTTATTAAGATCTAATCAGGGCCGTTCATTTCGGTATTTAAGGAAAGAGACCGGTCAACCCGGTCAAGGAGACCAGACTCGGGTCAACCGAGTCTCCTCCCCTCTCTCTCGACTCTGCTTCTTCTCCGGCGTCCTCCACTCGACTCAGCTGCATCCGGCCAACCCACACCGGCGCACCACCACCGAAACATTCCTCTTCCTCCTTATTTCAAAACCCCTCAACCAAATTCCGCCAGTGTACACCGTGGAGGGAGATCCGCCGAGTTAGGATGCGCCGGTCAACGACCGGAATCCGGTGATCCAAGCAGCGCTAAGGCGCGTGACCGGTATGGTTGTGCTTCTCTATTCTTCTTCTTCCTTTCCCTGTCCTTGGATGTTTGATTCGAGCCCCGTTGCAAAACTCTCATTTCCACTGTTTTTTTTTGGGTTTCGACAGCGAGTCGCCGGCGGCCAGTTCTTGGGTTCAGGCGAGTTCCCTGAGCTCTAGGAGGCTTGGTTCGTCACCCCTGGCAGCTGGGTAAGCTTAGTTTCCTCCTAGCTCGATTTCTGGGATTTTGGTGTTTCGACAGTTAGGAGTTTTTCTGAGTTTTGGTGTTTTTTGTGTTGTTGTTCTGGCTTTGGAGATGAAGGAGAAGGAAAAATGGTGAAGGGAGGGTCGAAGGGTCTACTGTGATGCCCTGTGGTGGTGCAGAGGATACCCTTGGCAGAGGGTGGGAGTTAAGACCAGGCAAGGAACCGTTGGGTTTAGATTTTTCAATTTTCTGTTGTTCTTGTTGAACTGTAGCTAATCTGTGGTTTTTGTGTGTTTTTGTCGAGAACTTGGTAAATTGGTGAATCCGGCAGGATATTCCGGCAACTTGCTGGAATCCGACGAAGTGCCAAAATTTACCGGCAGAATGCCGAAGAGGTAGAAATCATTTCCCCTGTTAAGCTTTTAGCTGAAAAGTTCTGTTAATTCCTAATTTGAGTAATTACAGAAAAATTGGACGTAAGTAGGAAGTTTTCATTTTGGGAAACTTACCATTCTAAAGAACACTTACCATTTTAGGAAACTTTTCATTTTGAGAAACTTTCTCTTTTTGGAAGGTTTCCATTTATGGAAGATTGACCGATAAAAGTAAAAAGGGAAAGGTCAATCTTAGTAACCGGTTAAGTTAAGACAACCGGATCTTTAAAGTGAGATTCTAGGCAACTCAGGAATCTTAGTCAGAAACCGAGTTGGGCGCTGTAAATACTCGGATAATTTCATACTGGATATATCGACTCTTAACCCGTGAATTGGTGAAGTGGTTGTTTGGGTGTCCATAGTAATTCCACAAATTACTATGTGTGAACATAATGTCAAGTGAATTATTAAAGAAAGTCGGTGTTACGGTTGGGTAATCGGAAACGAATCTATTTGTTGAAAAGTTGTTAAAAAGAAAGGAACTTGGTCAACTCTTGGTCAAACTAGGAAAAGATCAAGTCAACGATGGAATGACTAATATATTGGTTTATTTGTACAGTCTCTGGTGGAACGTGAGACGGGTTCGACTACGTGGTTAGTTCGAGGTTTCGCTCGAGGGGCTTTCCGACCAGGAAGAATGTCACAATAAGTACTGTGTGTGGACTTTATTTTTAAATATAATGCATGCCATAGACTTTAATTAGTTTCTACTTTGTTTATGTGATTTCCTCTATTTTATGTTTTACGGTGATTTTGGGAAAATTGGAATTTTATACTTTTTAAAGATAAGTGAGCCGGGAAAGAGGTTCCTACCTTTCCCGTGATTTTAAAGGATTTTCCGGGGATATGATTTTATTGTTATCACCGTTTTGGGATTATGGAGGGGGATGAGTTTTAAAAAGGGGAAACTTGGCTCTTGGATTTAAAGGTTTTAAAGTAAAGGCAGAGAACCGGTTTTGGGTTCTTGGAAATGTTTTAAATCTAATGTATTTGGGGTAAAGTCAGGGTGATTTGACTTGGTTTTCGGTTTATTTTCCCACGAGGTTTTTAAAAGGATTTTTAAAGGATATGGATATATATATTGCATGCTAGCATGGACCATCTCCAGATGGAGTTGGTACCCTCTCTGGATAGTAGCTGGTCTGACCCTCTTCGGTGGTAGCTGGTCAGTATGACCCTCCCAGATAGAGCAGGTCAGGACCCTCTTTGGTGGTAGTTGGTCGGTTGGACCCTCCCGATGAGCTGGTCAATAGACCATCTCGTGGTAGAGCAAGTCGGTTTTCTCGTGGATGAGGTTAATACCCCACACATTTATTTATGGATTTGAGCCAAAGGAGTTATCTTAATGATTTATTTAATCATTGTCTATGATTTGCGTGCATGTGAATTTATGGAAAACCAACGGAAGAGCATTAAAAGATGTTTATCTTTCATACCTTTATTTTTGTCCACTCACGCTAATGTGTTTTAAATGTTCTTTCCTGGGCCCTTCGTTTTCAAATGCCCAGTGGTGCAGGGTTCTTGAGCGGAGGTCGCGCTTACAAGAGTCGAGGCATAGTCGATCAATCCGTTGCTGCTTGCAAATTCATTAGGGTAAACTTCCATGTAGACTGCTCTGTCTAACCCAGCTTAGCTAGTTAAATAGGTTAGAGAGCAGGATGGCTTCATGAGTTAGGGATTTCTTTCAAATACTCATGGAAGTGCTGAGTTGGTATATAGGAAGGGTTGTCCATTTCAAGGGGGTTTCGGTAAGAAGTTCCCTTGAGGTGGTCCCCGCAGGATTTACTTCGGGTTAAATGGGTTTAACTCGGGGTGGGTCCTGACAATAACCCTTACCCAAACCAATTTCTCAAGTCTAGACTATACTGAAATAAGCTTCATAAAACCTGAGGTTATCCCGATTACCGAATTAGATTTCGTACTAATTACTTTAGAGGACCTATGGTCTAAATAGTATTTGTGACTCCACCCGAATCCCGGTCAGGCTGCCTACATACCCTGTCCTCAAAGATCAAGCCACACGTAGCACTTATTTTAATTAAAGCCCTAACTGGTGAGGTATATATCGGTCGATCTATCAATATGGATTGCAAACGCCCAAAGCATAACCGGAGTTTAACCTCTCAGCTGAGGTATTCACCGACCAACTATTTATCGGGATTATCCCGAACACACCACCATACATGTCTATAACATCCATACGCATATAAACAGAAAATAATAGCACACATAATTATATAAATCCATCAAGGATATATTAGTCAATTTATCCCCATTGGCACTCTTGTAAATATCTAGAACTACCAAGGGCAATATTGTCAATTCAGCCTCAATGGCAGCTTAGTAAATATGCTAAGCTGTGAGGGGTATTTTAGAAATTCCAGCCTCATTGGCAGCCCCTGTAAATAGAAAAAACAGCCAGGGGCAGTATTGTCTTTTGAACCTCAATGACAGTCCCGTAAATATACAAATCTGCCAAGGGCATTTATGAGATTTCAGCCTCAATGACATCCTTGTAATTATACTAAACAATCAGGAGTATTTATGGAATTTCAGCCTCAGTGGCAGCTTGTAATTAAACAAACTGCCAGAGGTATTTTCATCATTTTACACCCACTGTAAATGGTAAAATACTAGATCTACAGCGATAAAAACCCATGCATTTACCCCTAATTACCCTAACCGACAACGTCGTCGCCAGCTCCGCCGCCAGCGGCGGCCGGCCGGCTACTGGAGTCCGACCAACTCAGAAACCTTTCAAAATTTCACAGAATGATCCTCATGTCATTCTGAACATCTTTCATGTTCAACTCGAAGCTATAATCTGGCTCTAAACCGGTCAATTAACCAAGAACAGTAAGAACCCGATATGGGACAAAATAACCTAAAATTTCAAATCTAAAATTCATCCAACACACAGTGAATCGATCCTCAAGCTCCTGGAGGATTGTTATACACTTCATGCGGATCAAAACCATACTAGGATAGCTCAAAATGGCGGCCTAAGGAGGGAGAATTCCGATGAGCCTCATCACTGTGCAACCCGCCCTTCTCCACATCATTGCTCCCTCACGTTGACGAGTTACACTGCACAGCTTATCTAGAGACGATCTAGGGGTGGAGGCGAACCGAACATGACCAGAGCGACGGCCTCTGGTGGCCTAACGGCGGAGCGCTGGCACTGGAAATTTCCGGTAGAGAGAGAGAAAGTTACCGTAACAGTAATTGGATATTTTACTATTTACTAATTACCACGCAGTAATTATATATATATATATATATATATATATATATATCTATCTTCAATCAATCAACGGTCCAAATCAACAAACATAAAGTTACCGTAACAGTAATTGGATATTTTACTATTTACTAATTACCGCGCAGTAATTATAAATTATCTCGAATAACTTTCGCATACGAACTCCGATTAACTCATAGGACATACCCACGAGTTTGTATTAACGTCCTCTACAACTTCCCTGAAGGATGTGTCTCCAAATTCTCAACTATCGCAAAGTCACATTTTTACGGTAAAGTAACTAAAATTTATTACTTTAGTAAACTAAATAAATTCATAATAACCAGCTCGTAGCTTCGGAAAATATTCCGGACATACCAGAGTACTCGTATTAACATAATCTACCCTCTCAGGACATTAATTCTATTTTTCCCAGAATCGAGAATATCTCGATATTAAACTCGAATATTAATTCAGAGAAAGCTAAAAGTGCGGTTATAACCCTCTATAACCCGCCTGGTCCTGTTAAAAAAGGAAATTTTGGGGCGGGGTCTTACAATACCACCTTACAAAAATTTCGTCCTCGAAATTTCCACTGCGTGACTTAAAACTAACCGGCATTCCAAATTACACCATTTAGTTAAAGATGATCCATATTCCTCGATTTATTGGTCCAACCATCAAGGAATGTCGTCAAATTCCACGGGACGGAACTTCAAGCAAACGAGAGTCACAAGCTCTATGTACCAATTCCTATAGGAACAGAAGTTTTCTCATAGTTGCCATAAGAGATACACAACTACGCTCGATTTGAAACACTTTTTCGGGCACGATACCCTCGTCTCATCACTATCGTCGTAAATCGACTCCACAAGGCTTACCACTTAGCTCTACTCAAGTTAATTCCTGAAATGGCAATTAAGACAATCTGATAGCTTTCCAAGACATAACATAGACTAACTCGTAGTCGATACGTATGCTCTACTTTTACAACCGTCACACTTAACACTTAACGCCAACGTCTCCCTCGTGGAAGGACGGAAATGCTACAACCCATCACCGTAAGGGAACTCAGATGTCTCTAGCACCTTTCGAGACAAAAGAAACGTGCACTTTCTTCACTAGGCTTTGAGGCTATGGACGTATTATCTCCTGCGTCCTTCAATCAAAAATTCTCATTCTCGTTCCTTGTACCCTAACTTTCGATCACAGGGCTCGAATGAACTCGCATACTGCAATGCGATCTCAAAACTGCTCACTCAAGCTGATGAGGCCACTAAGCGTCTTCGCGCCAACATGAATGTCATCTTCACATACTCAGTCACAGTTGGATTTCCTCATCCTACTCCACTCTCTAGGGAAAGAGCCTACAGTAGGGCATTTCACAACAATAAGAGCTAACAAGCTCGCACACTAACTCATGTGTGCTCAAGTCCTGCCTAAAGGACAAAAGTTTAGCTCAAAATCATGCATGCATCTCATGGTGCTTTCATAATCAATTTCAACATCACAATCCAACATTGCACCAATCAGCTCAACATATCTCAAGTGTCACGTCCATCTATTTATTAACCGTCCACCCAAAATTTTCTTCCTTATGAGTGGGTTTCCCTCTAAGAGATACCCCGATCTCTTTTACCAAATTTCAACCACCACTCATGCAAGCTATCACAAGCCAACCGAAACGTCTCCAACTTTACCCTTGGAAACCAGGAGTATCTCGCTCCTAAATTTTATATACTCTTCATAACTAGTGTGGACATGTCAACCTCCCAAGCTACGGATCGATCTCCTTAGACATTAAAAACTCACTACCAGGATAAGTATCATAACCGACGAAAAATTTTCGTCGGCCTGTTCATCAGATTCGTCGGCTAAGGTTATAGCCGACGACGTGTCGTCGGCTAAGAAATCGTCGGCCATAACTCGTCGGTTGAAGTTATAGCCGACGAAATAAAATCCGTCGTCGGCTAAGTTTAACACTTAGCCGACGACATAATATAAAATAATTCATCGGCCAAAGTCCTACTTTAGCCGACGAAATATCAATATTTCGTCGGTTTATACGTATGACTTTGGCCGACGAAATATTAATATTTCGTCGGCCAATTTAAAATACTTAAGCCGACGAATGAACTATATTTCGTCGGCTAAATATTATTAAAAATTAAAAATTAAATAGAGAAAAGCCGACGAAATAATGTAGACATCGTCGGCTTAAAAAGTACTATAGCCGACGAAATATGGTAAATTTCGTCGGCTATAGTACTTTTTATACTAAAAAAATTACAAAATTTCTAAATTACCACCCAAGCAAGCTGCAAATTACAGAAACAATTTCATAACCAACAACAAACACCATCAAAAGTAACATAAACATTTTGCATTAAATTTTCAATTTATAAATTGTTCATAAACCTAAAAAAGTAAATAAATAATTATTCATAAACCTAAAAAACTAAATAAATAATTTTTCATAAACCTAAAAAACTAAATAAATAATTGTTCATAAACCTAAAAAACTAAATAAAGTCGATATCGTCTAAATCAATATCTGCGCCAGGATGAGGTTGCTGGGGAGGTTGCGGCGGTTGAGGTAAGGGAATAGGCGTGGGCATGGGCGGAAGCGGAAGTCCATGAAGCTGTGCAGCTGAAAAATCTTGCATGTACTGGAACATCTGCTACTGCTGTGCCTGCTGGGTGGCATATACTGCTGCATTATACTCCTGTAAAGCGGCAGTATATGTTGTCTGGGCAGCCTATAAAGTGGCAGTATATTCTGTCTGGGCGGCTTGCTGTTCCCGTAACATCTGAACTTCCGCCTCAAGCTGAGTCGTTCTGCTGCTGGTCGAGGCTCCTTTTTTCTGAAATACGGGAGTGGTCTTCAGTACCCCCTCGCCCTTCTTTCCCAGACCCCGACAGTAGAAGTTATTTCCTCGCCCCAACGCTGAGATCCGAAGTGTCGATCCGGGACATGGCTTCGGACATGTCTTCCTCTTGCGTGTCAGACCATGTCTCCCTAACTATAGCAGTCATCACCTCGTCACTAGCCTGCCTCACCCTCGCCTAATTTGATAGGAAAAAATAATTAATTAACATTTTAAAATATATATATATAAATATAATTTACTAAATTTTAAAACGTAAAACGACTTACAATATCCTCCTGGGCGTCAGGATATGTCTTCTCGTACCGGTTGACCTCTGGATGTTCCCTGGCCGCCTCCTCCCTCAACGATGCGAACGGTCTAGAACCGGCATGATGGTTCCTTATGTTGCGTTACCGGTTTTGAGCGTTCACCCGGGAAACGGCCTACAAAGGAATCAAATTAGTAAAATATTTTAAAACGTATTAAATATAATTCAATATAATAAATTATTATTTTTAATTACCTGTTTATGTGGGTTGTTGAATTCTGATATCAGAAGCCAACGCCACTCGTATTCCCTGAACTGGAACTCAAGGGGGTGGCAGAACGTTCGTTCCCATGCGTAGTCCAGTGGGTCCGTAACTCGTTCTTCCACTCCTTGTACCTGTAATACGCCAAAAAAATATAATATTATTAATTATACATAATTTTCTTTTGTCCTTAACTTTGCAACGTACCTTCCCCCATGCACAACGTCCGCCCAGGTGTTCCTCAGGTACTGGGGAACGTCAAACCACACTTGCATTAAAACATTTATTAGTTTAGGCGTTCATAAATCTACAATGTAATAAATAATGTTAAATGTGAATTTTGTTATACTTACCGACATTGCGTTGTGGACCATGTCCTTAACCTCCTGTGGGACCTCGCCCCAGTCTAACCACAACATAGAGACTCTATCCCTAATAAGCGCTCCCACGCGGCCCTCTAGAGAGAAAGAGAGACCCACACACATACACACACACACACACATATATATATATATATATATATATATATATAAGAAATCGGGCTCACTCTAGAGAGAAAGAGAGACCCACGCACACACACGCACACACACACATATATATCTTTCTCTCTAGAGTGAGCCCGATCGATTTCTTATATAGTTACTGCACGGTAATTAGAAAATAACAAAATATCTAATTACTGTTACAGTAACTTTCTGTTAGTTGATCTGGACCGTTGGATATATATATATATATCCAACGGTCCAGATCAATTAACAGAAAGTTACTGTAACAGTAATTAGATATTTTGTTATTTTCTAATTACCGTGCAGTAACTTTACGTTATCTTAAATAACTTCGGCATACGAACTTCGATTAACTCATAGGACATACCCACAAGTTCGTATTAACGTTCTCTACAACTTCCCCGAATGAAGTTTCTCCAAATTTTCGACTTATTGCAAAGTCACATTTTTACGGTAAAGTAACTAAAATTTATTACTTCAATAAACTAAATAAATTCATAATAACCAGCTCGTAGCTCAGGAAAATATTTCGGACATAACGGAAGACTCGTATTAATATAATCTACCCCCTCGGGATATTAATTCTATTTTCCCCCAGAATCGTGAATATCTCGATATTAAACTCGAATATTAATTCAGGAAAGATAAAAGTACAGTTATAACCCTCTATAACCCGCCTGGTCCCGGTAAAAAGGGACATTTTGGGGCGGGGTTTTACACGCTTACCTTACCATTACATAGAATATTACTAGAAGACTTCATATTATAGAAGTGCACTAGACCAAGCTATTATGCTAGTCTTGGATCATGATAAACCTAATCCTAGCAGTTTTGGAAATTCTGCTTTGCAGCCTCCTTTTACTCGTAAACCTCCTAGAAGACCAAAGACAAGAAGGATCAGGTCTTTTGATGAAGAGCCCAGAGCAATAGAATTCCAACGTCGTCGTCAAGTTGGCCACCATAACAGGAGGTCATGCACTGTAGCTATCTGACCAGTGGCATACGTAGCCATCATCAACATAGCAAGTTCAAATAGCAAATTTTAAGCAGTAGCAAATTTTGCAATAGCAAATTGTTTAAATTTGAACATAATTTGATCATGATTGAATGTTTTTATAAGCAGTAGCACATTTGACATTAACGATTAATACAGTAGCTGATGTTTTGCTATACAATATCACGTTTGAATGTATTGCTTTGCTATACAGATTTTTAAATTTTATAGGAAAGTGTTTAATTTTCCGACTACTTGAATTTCTATGCTAGCATATAGAGTACTACTTTTTCTCTTTTTCTTTTGAGGTCAGTAGCAGGTTCTTCGCGGTGCAGCGGCACACTGTTTGTGTACGATCTTTTTAAAGAAATTAGTTTAATTCCTAACACATTATAATGTCTCATAATTTTGAAAACATTCAAATTATGATATACCCGAAATTATATGACCCAATCGAACCTGTTGAAACACCCAGCTCTTATAAAAATGTAACAGTAGGCGGTAGAAGTCATACTCGATAGTAAACAGTAGGTAATAGCAATTAAAATATAATGAAGGGTAGTTCGAGGCAACTCAAGCATTTCTATCAATTTATAACATACCACAACAAATGAGCTTCACATTTCATCTAAAAAAGACAAGGAAAGTTGATAACCAGAGTCATGCTTAAATGGAAACCTAAACTGCTATATTATCCCAATGCAGTAGCAGCATTAGGATCCTTAAAAAAATTTCACCTTTTGTTTCTTTGGAAGTTTCTACACCTAAAAATTTTCTATTTTTTTTCGCTTTTCGGTCCTTCCTTTCTTTGATCATCTTGACTATTGAATGTATCCTTGGGAAATAGCAACTTCAACTTCATATTCAATTTTGGCCTTTTCATGTGGCTTTTCTTGTGGCAGTTTCAGCTATTTTTTTCATCTTTTTGCAGCTGCACCCTTCTCACCTTCTTGTGCAGTACCACTTTTAGAACGACAAAATTCCTTCTAAGCAAGAGCAAGAAAATTGCATACTCATTAGACTAATAGAACTGCATCTACAAAATTTTAAATTCTCAATGTACATATAACAAAAGAAAATGTAAATCACCCATGTCCGCGCCGACGCAGGGGGCAGTGCTGCCCTCAAACGGACCTCGGAGCCACTGAGGTTACCTCTCTGCTCCATGGGTCATCCCCCACCTCCCAAGAGCTTCACACTCTCGCTTCTTGCTAGACTCCCAACCGAGGTGGTCCGCCTGCTAGTCAGAGACCAGAAAGATCCACGGAGTGATGCCACGTATGGTTGGGCGGTTCGGTGTCAGAGGTAGAGAGTGAGGGAGAGAGATCGGGTACGGAGAGAGAGAGAGAGAGAGACTGGAGCCAGAGAGAGCTAGAGCCCCCCCTCCGGCCTGATCCCTTATATATATATATATATGTATATATGTATATACGTGTATATATATACGTATGTATATACGTATATATATATATATATACAAAAATCAACGGCCTAGATCCAATCTCTGATTGATCTGACGGCCTAGATCGAATAAAAGAAAGTTACTTATTGCGCAGTAAATAGATATTTTGTTATTTACTATTTATGGGGCAATAACTATATATTATCCCGAACAATTTCCGCATACGAGCTCCGATTAATTCATAGGGCATACCCACGAGTTCGTATTAACGTCATCTACAACTTTCTCGAAGGAAGTTTTCCCAAATTCTTATTCTTGAATTATCTCAAAGTCACCCCTTTTACGGTAAAGTAAATAACATTTATTATTCCTGCAAACTGAATAAATCCATAATAATCCGCCTGTAGCTCCCGAAAATATTCTGGACATAGCGGAGGACTCGTATTAATATATTCTACACCCTCGAGACATAAATTCTATCTTCTTCAGAATCAAGAATATCTCGATATTAAACTTAAATATTAATTCGGGAAAACTAACAGCGCGGTTACAACCCTCTGTAGCCCGTCTGATCCCAGTAAAAGGGTGGATTTTTGGGACAGGGTGTTACAATCTAACCCTCTTATAAAAATTCCGTCCTCAAAATTATCACTGTAGAACATAAAACTAACTGCTATTCCAAATGACATCATATTTTACTTTACCAATAGACTCGATAACATAACATGATCATCCAGAGTTCCACCAACACACCACATCCAGCGGTGAATGCTTATTCCCCCAGGTGCATAACAGATCCATGACACAAGTACATCTCTCTCAATTTTACCTGACGGTCGACACGAGAAATCTTGAAACTCATACAAATGAGGGTCGAAACTGCACTAGCATTCGAACATTGATGTCCTGATGGAAGTCCAGAAACTGTCACTAAAATCTCAATCACTAAAAGCTACTTTCACCCAGCTCGAGGTAAAATCCTGCATGAGGAAAATGAAAGATAATTACATCAAATTTCTTCCCAAGACAGGATGTAATCCAGGTCCATGTCATGCACATTCACACTATGCAACACTTTTCACTCAACTGAACTCTAGAGACATTCATGGACCCCCTTATTAAATAACCTATATACAATCTTAGAGATACGACTCTAAAATAATAAGATAGAAAGCGCGCAGGTTTACAATCCATACCTACGACATTAAGCAGATAGACCAATTCTCACGTCGACTCATAGCGATGATTTGCCAACTGAATATTCAGGTGTCATTATCAGACTACCCTAATAACAAATTTCAACTTTCAGAAAATTATGGACGGCCATACCCTTGCTCCATGATTCAATGAGTTTTGCTCCACCACCGTCGCTTCCATCACTTCCTTGCTACCGACACGGCTTATACATATTTATCGTTATTCCATGACTCAGGAGCAAAATCATTTCCCAATATATATATATATATATATATATATATATATATATTATCCATCAACCCAAATCTCATTTCTCAAGAGTGGATTTTCCTCTAAGAGATACCCAGATCTTTTTTAACGAAAACAACCACCACTCAGCATGATATGTAATCCAAGAGCTCACTGCATGAAACATATGAACATAATCTCGTTGCTCTGTGACCCAATCCCACAAGTGATCACAATCACACCTAACCGCATCTAAATATACCCTTAGAAACCTGAAGTACCTCACTCCTAAATTTTATATACTATCCAAAACTAGCGTGGACATATCAGCCTCCCAAGCTAGGGTTGGGAGTTCTCAGGCGTGGAAAACATTAGAGTGAGTAGACAAAAATAATATATAGCAAACTCTGACTTCGTAAAACAAACACCCAACTCTGGAGCAAAATTCAATAACCTCTGACTCTAGCCTCGCTAGATAAAATAAGGAAAACATGATCATATACTTGACTAGCCCCGCTACTTAAAACCATTAAATAAAGTGAGCCTCACTCAAACACATTACCACACATGTATATCCAAACCGGGCTACGCGCTTGCGCCTCGTGCTTACATCGCGCTCATAATGGCGGCAGTAATGGGCAACACTATTAAGGCGGAGTATACTCCCGATAAGAATATAATATATAATCATGATTTGACACTATAAATATATATTAATATATGTATACTCATACAGGGCTACGATGCTTGCACCTTGCGCTCACATTGTGCTCATAATGGCAGCAGATAAATATTTTTATAACATTATGGCAGAGTATACTCCCCGTACGAATATAATATATTTTCAATACCACTGTGTAAACAAAACATACTCCACCGAAATCTCCCTTTCGGTAACTCCAATAAAGAAAATCCAATAGAATTCCAAAAACTCCAATGCAAATTAATAAAGATAAAACAGTGCATACATTTACTTTAATTAAAATAAACGTCCACTCACCCTACTGACAACGCATCTTATGTGCCCGGTACAATACTCCAACAATCCTCAATTAATTACCTCATATTCAGTAACGTTTTTCATGCCCCTATACGGTTCCCTGACCGTAATAACTTATTACTATAGGGTTTCCTGACCGTAATAAAATATTCCTCCTTGAGCTTACTCTTGAGCTCTGCAACATTACGTAATCCCTTTCTTTAACCTCAACCAACATCTCAATCACCTGATTCTTCTCAAATATAATTACGGAACACTAATGAGTTGATGAAAGTGACCCTACATACTCCCTTAACCCATCGATCAAAAAGTAGGACTCGAAACGACTATTGAATAGTCTAACACCCCAATTTTTCTAGTTTAACTAGGAAAAGTCAATGTTTGACTTTAGAGATGACCAAGTATTTCCTTGGTTGACCAAGAAATTTACCAAGACTTTTCGACTAATTGATAAGGATCAAACCCTAATAAGCACGATAATCGTCGACTTATAAATTCAAATACTATTAGATGCACTTTTAAGTCTATTTGTGCCCAATCCTGAAATTCAAAATTACTTTTCCTAATCTGGCTCGATACTAAACGTACGAACCGATCGACTTTTCGATCCAACGAAAAGTCAATATCGACATCTAATTGTAGTTGATGTCGCAAACGTTATACTTACATTTAACATTACTAATTGTCGTAAAAAATATTAATATGTATAAGCAACTAGCCTCACTTGGAAATCAATACCGCATTTAATTAGTTCCATAGACTTTAATTACCTCATCCTTTGCTCTGAGGTTTTGAATCTTGGCTCTGATACCATTTGTCACGCCCCAATCCGAGTTTACCTCTTTAAACTCGAGATAGAACATACGGGACTCATCACAAGAGAGATTTTCTCGTAATCCCCTTGTGAAGGGATAACCTTTTATCAAAATAATTTTCAAGCAATCCAAACGACACCAAAATAAACCTCACTATACATGAGGTTATCCCGATGACCGAGTTGGATTTCATGATATGACCATCATGATAAAATACGTGTTTGAAAAAAATTCAACTTGATCTGACAATGTTAAAAGCTCGATTCAGATGGTCAATCTTATAAGTCAAACCCCTAAATGCACGGAAATGGTCATTTGACCGTCTAAATTACGTATTTTGGCTGGACCTTCAACTGAAAATAGTTTCAAATCTTTAAAACGCAACTAGTGGTATAAAAATTTACTGAAAAATAACCACCGAAGATAGGTCTATCCATAGGGAGAAAGAATGGAAAATTGCATTGACCGCAACTATCGGCACCGAGACTTTACAGGAATTACATGATTTTTCAACCGTAGACGTATTTAACTATTTTAGTTATATCTTATTTCATGACTTTTTTGTATTTAAAGGTTCTACGTAGAGTTTGTTTTCGAAACGGAACATTTACTTAAAACTTAGTGAACAAGTTACACAACCTTAGTAGACATGTTGTGTTTCTGATGATCAAACTTGACAAATGAAAATCCTACCTTCAGTGGTTATCTCCCTTTATAATTTCTCACATTTATTGAAATATTTGTTGTCTAGTACACTTAAATATTTGTTGAAATATGTGTGACATGTCACACCCCGAATCTTTTGAAGTTAATAAAAGTTATCTTCTCCGTTTACTATTAGAAATTACCGTATCTATTTTGGAAAAGTGTCGGTAATTAAATTCTCAGAGAGTAGATTTTGAGAAGATAATTAGAAAATTTCGGTGAATTTTATTCTGGTTGACGACGTCTTATTTCGAAGAAGAAAGAAAAATGGTAAAGGAGTTAGAAAAGTTTCCGTTTCAGGAAACTTTCTATTTTTTTCCTTTCTTTCCTCTTTTTCTTTCCTTTTCCCCCGGTTTCTTTCTTTCTCTCTCCTTCTTCTTTTCTTCTTCTTCCTCCTGGCGCTCGACTCCCTCTTCCTCCCTCACTATGCTCGCCGCTGTTCTCCCTCCACCGGCCACCGTTTGACGCGCCACCGGTCCCGGTCGACTCGCCTCCACCTCCGCCGTCGATCTGGGCGGCCATCCGTGGCAGAGGAACGCTGGAGAGGGAGAGGAAGCCTGCAACAGGGACTGCAACAGTGACTGCTCACCTGGGTCGCCCTCCTCCGCCCATCGCGCCGATTCTGGTGGGTAAGGGAAGGACCGCCGCCCTCCCTGGAAGCTCCATTTGCAAGGAAACAGCCCATAACAGACCGGGTAAGGAGATCAAGCTTCGGGTAGTGATTTTTGGGAATGTTACTGTTCATGGTTGATTTAAGTTAGTTAGGCTTTGATTCGAGTTGTGTTGTGGTTAGGGAAGTTGTTGTGGAAGAGGAGGCGGTGCTAGTGATGGCCGGAGATCGTCGGTCGGAGGCTTGCCGGCCGGCGACTGTGTTTGCACAGTGAAAGGGGTATTTTGGTCATTTTACCCATGATTTTTGAATAATTGTTAATTATTTACTGTTGTGGTAAAAGTGGTTTCACTTGGGGTAAAAGGTATGTTTGGAAAGCTTTGGTAAAGAAATTGGAATGATCGGTAATTAGGGTTACCCCGGTAATTGTCGTCCGACATAGGATATAATAAGGTTGGACTTGAATATAAGCTGAGTCGTTAGTTAAGTCGGTAAAGTGTTATGGTTATCGGAAATAAATGATAACTGGAAATCCTGGAAAATGTCGGGTCGGTAATTGGGAATTAAATCTAATTGTTGAAAAGTTGTTAAAAGAAAGGAACTTGGTCAACACGTGGTCAAATAGGATTTCCTGGTCAAACTAGGAAAAGACCAAGTCAACTGTGAACGACTAATATGATGATTTGTTGTACAGTCTCTGGTCGGACGTGAGACGGGCTCGACTACGCGGGTAGTTCGAGAGTTTCGCTCAAGGAGCTTGCCGAGCGGGAAGAAGGTCGCAATAGTACAGTGAGTGGACATATTATTTTAAATAAATGCATGCCTTAATTATTGAGTTAATTGCATGGTTTTTATGATTATTTTCGAGAATTATATCCTTCTCGGGTTCTTGAACGTTTTTATTTGGATAAAGTTTAGCGGGAACCTCGGTTAAAGATTTTTACTATTGTTTGAGATATTGACACTTATGCGTGAACGTATTTACATTATTACTCAATTTTCTATTTCTTCCGAAAATGGTTATAGACGGTGAGGGCCGTCCTTCGAATGGAATTGAACCCGAGACTTCGTTGGAAATTGGATTTATGCATATATGACAAGGAATTGTTTTACGTATTGTTTTGGGAAGAGAATTTGATTAATGTATTGTTATGAATTTTTATTTTAAGGGTTGACCAATAAATATGCTAGCTAGAGTAGCGTGAGGGCGCTACTAGAGCTCTTGGCTCCGACCCTAGCCTGAGAGGTCAGGCAAACTACGTAGTGCACTATGAGGGTTGACCGTATCATTTTATTTAGAGCTCTTAGCTCCGACCCTGGTCTGAGTGGACAGACAAGCTTGAGAGGTCAGGTTGATATTATAAGGGTTGACCGTTATCATTTTATTTAGAGCTCTTAGCTCCGACCCTGGTCTGAGTGGACAGACAAGCCTGAGAGGTCAGGTTGATATTATAAGGGTTGACCGTATTATTTTATCTAGCTAGCATAGCGTGATGGCGCAACTAGAGCTCTTAGCTCCGACCCTAGTCTGAGAGGTCAGACTTATTATGTTGTGAACATTTCTCTTCCCATATTCCTTACTGGTTTATCTTACCATGCATTTGTGGAAATTTAGAAATTGTGGGCATGCATAAATGTTATTTAAATCATTAAAGTTTTGGGAGAGCATTAAAGGAAATAGAGTTTTTATATTTGATTTTCGTCCACTCACTCTAACAGTTTTTAAATGTTTCTCCCCTGGGCCTTTCGTTTTTAATTGCCCAGTGATGCAGGGTTCTTGAGAGGAGGTCGAGCGCGTACAAGAGTCGAGGCATAGTCGATCATTCCGTTGCTGCTTGAAATTCTTTGGGGTAATCATCTCTGTAGACTGCTCTGACTAACCCGGTTTAGTTAGTTTAGTAGGAAGGGTTGGCCATCTCAAGGGGGTTTCGGTAAGAAGTTCCCTTGAGGTGGTCCCCGCAGGATTTACTTCGGGTTAAGGGGGTTTAACCCGGGGTTGGTCCTGACATGACATGTCAGGACCCATCCCGGGTTAACCCCTTTAACCTGAAGTAAACCCTACAGGGTCCACCTCAAGGGAAATTTTTACCGGAAACTCCCCTTTGAAATGGACAACCATACCGGCAATCCAACAAAAACACTCCCACAATCGAATACATCTAAACACTATACTGGGGTATTCAGAGCATTCTACGTGGAAGCAATACCTAAAAAGACTAAATAGCGACAATAAAATAATTTGACTATGCCTCGTCTTCAGTACGCATGACCTCCTCTCAGCAATCCTACAACACTGGGCATTTGAAAACGAAGGGCACAGGGGAAAACATTTAAAAACACAACTTTATAGTGAGTGGACAAAAAGAATATCCAAGTGGAAAAATAATCAATTTATGTTCTCCCTTTGAATTTTCAGAAAATCCATATGCATGCTTTGTCGGGAAAGAATCCCAAATAATCGTTCTGGAAACTAAAACGTAACATGCCAATCTCATTGGCTTGTAAATCAACATTAAAATTAGGGGAAGAGGTTTCACCATGACGAAGAGTCACCCAGACTAGGGTCGGAGCCTTCCGGAGGCAACTAGGTAATGAACGACCCTTCATGGCGGAGAGATTCCACCATGACAATGAGCCTCTCAGGCTAGGGTCGGAGCCAAATAAGACTACTATTGCCCCGCTTCACTTCTAAAGTGGGGGGCCCGTATGGCTTGTTAGTAATGATAATATATATATATATATATATATATATATATATATATATATATATATATATTGGTGATGAAAACAAGAAAATACGAAAAGTCATTATTATATGACTCCTACCCCGTATATTAAAACATGTCTTTCATGCATAAGACACAGTTCTCCGACCGTCCTCAAAACTATGGCCATAAAACAATGCATCCCTAATTTAATCATTATAACACTGATTTCAACCGACATAACATAGGAGCTTACGAAAGGGGAACAACCTACCTTTCTGGCCCCACTGACTCATTAAAGTAATAAAAATTATGTTGTTTAGTATAAAAATACGACATACATTAATTCAAAACAAAGGTCCACTCACAGTACTTAATGTGACCTCCTCACTGCTCGGAAAGCCACTCGAGCGCAACCTCAAAATAACCACAAGGACGAATCTATCTCACGTTCAACCAAAAATTGTATAATTAAACCAATGTATCAGTCTTCAATATCGTTGACTTGTATTTCCCTAGTTTGACTAGGAATTCCTAATTTGACCAAGAGTTGACCAAACTCAATCCCTTTAACTACTTTTCAACAAATAGATTTAATTTCGATTACCCAACCGTAACATATCGACTTTCTTTAATAATTCACTTGACATTAGGTTCACACATAGTAATTTGTGGAATTACTATGGACACCCAAACCGACAGCTTAACCAATTTATTAACTACGAGTCGGTATAACATAAAGTCATTTATCCAAATTATTTAGAATGATCAACTCGACATTTCCGCTAATAGCAGTTGTCACTAACTACAACCCCTAAAGTGGTCGAGATCCTTGTGAATCATAATTCGCAATTTAACTCCAACTCCTTTAACTTTTCCCATTTTCTTTAACCTTTGCTTCTAAATTACCAACTCCAATAATAACTTTCAATAAATAAGAAGTTTCTTAAAATGAGAAGTTTCCCAAAATAGAAACTTCCTACTTATGTCAAATTTTCCGTAATTAACATGATTTACTTAAAACGGTCGACTTGACATTTTTCAGAATTTCACTTATCATTTTTCGATAATAATTCAACACTTTACTAATTTAACCAAATTGTGTCAAACTTCGTTGAACTTCAAATCTTCACTAAACCGTTTATCTGAAAATTGAATTTTCTCAAAATGAAAACTTTCCCAAAATGGAAAGTTTCCCAATTATGGTTGGTTTCCGTTTTAGTACGTTTCCTTACTTAAATTCTGGTTTACGGCCATTAACTCTATTTAACGGAAACAACACATTTTGAAGGGATTTGAAGACTACCTCTCGGCATTTTGCTGGATTTACTGCCTCGTCAGAATCGTCACCGGATTCTGGCAACTTGTCGGAATCTCCTGCCGAATTCCGGTCAACTTGCCAGAATTTCGACAGAGTTTCCCTCGTTTCATCGATTCCAAGTTACGACATCGAACAACAAAACAACATCAGATTAATTACAACAGTAACAACTAATCAACAAAACAGTAACACAGTGGCTCAAGATCATCACTCACCCTCTGCTCCCCAAATTGAGATTCCAGCAGCAGCCTCTCTGTTGCATGCCTCCATGCTGCTACGGTCACCACCTCCACCACATCAGCTCCAACAGTTCCTCCACCTCTGCTCGTCGTCGACTCGAGTACAGTGGCTCCCCACTGCCCAAATTCACCACCCAGGACCTCCTCTACCTCAGCCCCTAGTCTCCAGCCTCGTCGGAGCTCCAACGTCCACCGGAACCTCAAAAACTCCTCGTCGGAGACGAGAACCCGAAACCCAGAAAACATAGTGAACACAGAAAAGGAAGAAACTCGTTCAGGGCTCAAATCGAACGTTTAAGGACATGAAAAGGAAGAGGAAGTGAAGAGGAGAAGAACCTTACCTTCCATGAGCCCTAACTCCGCCTGGTATGCCGGAAATCAGAGAACTCAGGCGAGTTCTCTTTTCCTCCGATCTCCCTCCATGGCAGACGTCTAGGTGATCCAAGGATTGGGCTAGATAGAGGAGAAAGAGGGGAAGTGAATGATGGTAGTCCGCCGACCTGTGGTGGCCGGAGTAGCCGGCATTGGGAGGAGGACGCCGGAGCAGGAGAGCTCGCGGAGAGCCGTTGACCCGAAGGTAGGATCTTTGACTTCGGTCAAAGGTCTCACCCTTTTTTAAAAGAAAATGGACGGTCAGGATTAGATCTAGAAAAGATCCAACTGTCCAGATTTAAAGAAGTTAAAAAGTAATTAGTTAAATGGTAAATCTTATTTACCGGAATGATAATTAAAAATTATCAGAAACTTCAGAAATTCATAGAAAATAGCCGGAAGCTCCGAAAATACCGGGAGACTCGTGTCGACATGTACTACAACATCGAGTCATTAAATAATGAATTTGAAGCTTTTAGAAAAACTCAAAAATAAACTCGAGAGATAACTTTAAAATTCACCGGTCGCATTTAAAAACTCTCGGTAACTCGTAAACCTCTGTGAAAAGGTAACTTTTAGGTTTGGGGTGTTACATGACATGTCAATTCTTATTGACTGGATATGTCAACACTGGTATTTTAGGTAAAATACAATAATATTCATAACAAATTGATAAATTAAATTGTCGACCCTTTCCATTGAGTTTCCATTTATAGGCAACACATTTTTTTCCACTCAATGTCCCCATTAGCACTAAGTTGTTATTTTGAAGTTGATTAAGCAGTCAAGTTGTTTTATGATTAAACTTATTCTCATTTTAGTGTCCGCATTGTAGTTTCATTGCCTAGGGTTATTTATGAGGTAAGAGAATATTATGATATTCAAGTGAAGTACAATACTTAATTTGTTGAGGAAAAAAAACGTGCAAACTCAATAGAAAGGGTTGATAATGTAATTTATCAATTTGTTCAGAATATTATTGTATTTTATGTAAAATACCCTTGCTGGCATGTCCGGTCAATAAGAATTGACATGTCACATATGCAACGTAGACAAGTTAACAATTTGTTTAACTTAATGTAAAACAGAATTGAGATTTTGTAGGATTTTGCATAGTTCGTGTATTTTTTTGAAATAATCTGAAGATGAGATATTTATTTTAAATAAGCTTTAAAGTTCATGTATTTTTCTGTACTTTACTCAAAAAATAGCAATCGAAAAAGGGTAAAAAATATACCTTTACTTGTGTGTGTGTATAAGTTAGTGTCACTATGGATAAATGACTTAGCAGGATGTTAGGCTAGAAGAACCGTACCTTATCCGGAGCCTAGCGCTGACTTTACAAGGACGCGTTGGGAAACACACCCTCCTCCTTCGATATGGGACCTGTGCTGAGGTTCTTCCCGGCATCTCCTAAAGAGGGGTTAGAAAGAGGTATAAGAAAGTTTTGATGGCCAGGCTTAACCTCTAAATCTCGAGGTCCCTACATCTGAGTAGCTGTCAGAGATTGTGTATAGGTGACCATGACCTTCGGTAACCAGATGATTGGTTCCTTTTTCCACACATGAGGGTTCGCACTCTGTGTTTACACTACTTTTCCTTATTGTTGTTTGTAAAAAACACTACATCGATTTACATTGATAAGTTAACTACATCGATTTACATTGATAAAGTTGCATAGTTGCACCTGCAAACGAATAAATCCAAGCAGAACTTCTAAAGCTACCCTGTTTCGTACGATCATGAATTTACCCATATGAACTATTGGCGTATGGAACATTAGTCGACTTCGGAAGGTTGATCTTTGACTTTGCTTCCCCCAAATGACCAAATCCTTCCAGGCTTCCACACTTCAAAATCACGTTGAATTCCCATTTCTACCCATGTCACCGGGAAGACGACGACTAAAGAAAAAAAAAGATTCGGGAAGAAGCGGGTTGATGAAAAGATTCGGGAAGAAGCGGGTTGATGAAAAGATTCGGGTTGATGAAACAAAAAAACAAAAAAGTTACCCACAGATTCGAGTTTTTACAAGTTAGAGTTAAGAGACTAGGGGCACGAAGCTGGAAGCAAATCTGGTAGTGCATAAAATCAAGTGCCAAACCTGTACCACGAATAAAAATTTGACACATGTCTATGAATTTAACAGAAGTTAACCCAGTTCAGTTAGTTATTTTTCTAAACAAAATGCATATAAAAGCTACTATTATCGTTTGGGCTACGTTAAATTTCAATCAACTAGATGGATTAACATCTGCCATTGAAATGTCAATGAGGTTTTGCTCAGTTGGCAAAGACGAGCTTGTGGTGGAGACCACATTCGAGTTCGATCTCTGCTATCAACATGTATCGTTTGGTTCGTGATCTGTAAATTCCTGTAAAAATCCATATATGAAGGCTGGAATGATAGCTACGTGTTCACTATCAGTTCTTCAGAACTAACATTTCAGATATGTGCTGACGATAAAAGGTGGTGTCACTTTTACAGAAACTAAACATCTGCGATTGAAATGGGATTACAGCCCTTGATTATAACCGATACACTCAAGAATTTACAAACAGATGACACGTCAAATTCTTATGGGTTTTTGGACACAGCAGATTCGCTTCCAACAAAGCTCTCCACTCTTTCTCTCTCTAGAAAACAAAACAAACCCTTTTTCTCCGCAGATTTCCTTTCCTTGATTAGCTACGCTTATCATTCCTCTCCCTGATCTGCTCTGAAAGTCCGAGAAATCTCCCAATTTTCAAAATCGGATTTGATCCATCGAGAGCCGTGAAGAAGATGAAAGTGCCGTGCTGCTCGGTTTGCCAGACGCGTTACGATGAGGAAGAGAGAGTGCCGCTGCTGCTCCAGTGCGGCCACGGCTTCTGCAAGGACTGCTTATCCAAAATGTTCTCGGCGTGTCCTGACACCACTCTCGTCTGCCCTAGGTGCCGCCACGTCTCCGTCGTCGGCAACTCAGTTCAGGCGCTCCGCAAGAACTTCGCCGTGCTCGCGCTGATTCACTCCAGCAGCTCCAACGGCGTCATATCGTCCTCCGCCGCCAATTTTGATTGCGATTATACCGACGACGAGGACGGCGATGAGGATGAGGACGACGACAATGACGAGTCCTCGCGCCGCCGATGCAGCCGCGGATCCCACGCGTCGATCTCCGGCGGCTGCGGCCCGGTGATTGAGGTGGTGGTGCACCCGGAGTTGAGGTTTTTGAAGAGGATAGGGGAGGGGAGGCAGGCTGGGGTTGAAATGTGGATGGCGGTTATTGGAGGGAGTGGGGGGCGCTGCCGGCACCGTGTTGCCGTGAAGAAGGTAGCGTTGGTTGCGGAGGAGACCAGTATGGAGTGGGTGATGGGGCAACTAGAGAACTTGCGGAGGGCATCCATGTGGTGCAGGAATGTGTGTACATTTCATGGGGCTATGAAGAGTGAAGGCACTTTGTGCCTTGTCATGGACAAATGCTATGGCTCTGTTCAGTCCGAGATGGACCGCAATGAGGGCAGACTCACTTTAGAGCAAATCTTAAGGTCTTGAAACTCTTCTTTGACATGCTTAGTTTTTGTTTCTACCTTTTTCATGCTTAGTTTCACGTTTCTGATAATTAAATTAATTAGGGTGGCCAAGTTTCGTTTTTTTGGTACACAAATTGTGGCTGGGTGAGCTACCACTCCAAGTCGGGGAGGGGTTAAGGTTAAAGCTCTCCCCATGAGTTTCTTTACATATGCGGATGATCGAACTAGTGACCTCCTTACTACTACTAGTGATACTACTAGGAGTATCACTGTAACATTCAACCAACATGGACCTAGCCCCAACCACTAAACTAACCCACATGGGTATTGATCCAAGTTTCTTTCATGATAGGAAAAAAATCAATTTGATTTATTTCGTACCCTTCTCTTCATAAGAAAATGGGTCAGGGTATACAGGATCAAGGTAAAGGCTTTAAAAATCGGTACTGTGCTTTAAATATCGGTACTGTGCTTCAAGGTAAAGGTTTTAAATATCGGTACAAATATCGATTTAAATTGGTTTCACACTTCGTTTTAGGTCTTCTAACTAATAGTTTTTTTGCAGATCTTAATTAAAAGCTAAGAAAAGAACTAGTTAAAACATTTTGTCATGACCTGGTATGTGTGTTTTACATACTGTATTTGTATTTTACTATGCAAGTGGGTAATCCTCTGTTTAGTACATACAAATTATTCTTCACAAGATTCTAAAACTCAAAAAGCTCCTTTTTCTCAATCTTGTTGATATTTCAATGTTACTGTTAAAGCTAGTGAAGAATTGGTAGCACCAAATTGGGATGGTCTCCAGAAAAATTGTCCTCACTTAAAAGCTTAAAAAAGAAGTTATTACCTTTCTTGCTGAGTTAATTTTACTTTGCTCCAACATTTACCTCTCACGTGTTGAATCTGCGATGTTACTTTTAAGTTTTCTGGGAGTGTCAAATCACTCACACGGGACAGTGGAATTAATAAAATAATGGAGGTGTTTTCCTTTTGATATAACGAGCTGCTAACTTGTAATCAGTCCTGTTCAATGTAATAAGAAGGATAAAATTAATTGTCATATACTGTCTTGAATACATTATAGTTTTGTAGTTGCAATGTTCCATGTCATGCTTAAGATTAAGCTTGTAAGGGCTTTACAGCCTCAGCTATAAGCTGGAAATAACAACTGTCAATTAGATGTAAAATTCGTAAAACTCTTTTGAATGTTCAAGTCATAGGACTTGTTAACAAATTGGTCTTTATGTTATTTAATCCATTCAATAGGAAGTCAATAATCTACTGGATCAATGCATTGCACAACACAAGCTGACCAAGCACATTATATTGTTTCTTTTCCTAACCACTATTTGTGCCATAAATATTTGATAGATGGTGCCATTTTTTGTTGTCTGAATAGGCCAGTCTTGATTTATTTATTTCCAGTTACTGCATTTTGATTAAATTGATTGCAAAGAAGTAGAAAACAAACTGTTGAAACATCCCAACTGAGACAGGGACTTGTAATTTGTTGTGAATAATCTTCAGTCTTGAACTCTTGATGCACACAAATTAATGTATTCAATTATAAACATGATTCTTTTTGTGCACTTTAATTGATATGTAGGAGATAAAAAGTGGAGAATACTTCCACAAATAAAAGTTGTCATGAATTCATTTTCTGATTGTTGAAGGTGATTCCCTGGTCTGAAGGCTGAACCATTATAGAACACATAGTTATGTAATTAGTGGAAAAATGCAAAATATACGCAGCCTATCCTATCATTGTCAAGGAAAGAGTTTTAAAGTTACTCTCTCAACAAGTTTGCACTTCTCTCTTCACAAAAGGATAAAGAGAAACAAGTTTGTACCTTCATTTACATGTTTGAATTCATTAGGTTTACTTAATTTCTAAAGCAGTCGGACATTTCTAGTTCCAAGCTTGTTAGTATTTGGCTGGCATTACGTCTTGTTGACAGTTAGAGTTTTTGCAAATTGTAGATATGGTGCTGACATTGCACGAGGAGTAGCTGAACTCCATGCCGCAGGTGTTGTTTGTATGAATCTAAAACCATCCAATTTGCTTTTGGATGCAAATGGTCATGCTGTGGTTTCTGATTATGGAGTTGCTACAATTCTTAAAAAACCTTCCTGCCGGAAAACTCGATCAGAAATTGACACCTCAAGGGTCCATTCATGTATGGAGTGTACAATGCTGAGTCCTCACTATGCAGCTCCAGAGGCATGGGAGCCGGTGAAGAAGTCACTGAATCCATTCTGGGATGAACCTATTGGTATCTCTGCAGAGTCAGATGCCTGGAGTTTTGGTTGTACATTGGTAGAAATGTGCACTGGTTCCATTCCGTATGTTAAGCAACACTCCATATTTGAAAGTTTTTGTTCTTTTTCCCTGTATGGATTGATTTATAGTACTGGTGAAATTCAATCTGCAGATGGGCTGGTTTGAGCACAGAGGAAATTTATAAGGCGGTGGTTAAGGCTCATAAACTGCCTCCACAATATGCAAGTGTAGTAGGTGTTGGAATACCTAGGGAATTATGGAAAATGATTGGTGAGTGCCTGCAGTACAAGGCATCAAAAAGACCATCCTTCAATTTAATGCTAGCAACTTTCCTCCGCCATTTGCAGGAGATACCACGGAGCTCTCCCGCTAGTCCTGATAAGTAAGAGTTAAATTTTCTGATTATTGTCTGAAATGCTCGATGTTTTTGTTAGTGGCATCTGACTAAGTTCTAGCTTATGCTGATGCCAAAAAAATACATCACGTGTACCATATATATATGTGAGAAAGTAATCCAGTGATAGCACTATGGATGTTTGGGGCCCCACGTCACTTATACCAATATCATTATATTGGAACTTATAATTTGCTAATTCCTTGCATTCAATTTTCAGTGAAGTAGCTAAAAGCTTGGGATCCAATGTGAAGCAACAATCGCCTCTATCATATTCAAGAGTATATCAGGGTGATCCCACCCTTCTGCATAAACTTGTGTCCGAAGGGGATTTAAATGGTGTTAGGTCAGTAGTGCAGTTCAGCACAAACTTATTTGAGCTAGTTTTTTGAACCTAGATTTTGTCTGATTCTGTGTGTTGTACTTCTGAGATTATACAGAGATCTGCTTGGAAAAGCTGCAACGGGAAGTGACAACAGTGTAATATCGTCTCTATTAGAAGCTCAAAATGCTGATGGCCAAACTGCTCTTCATTTGGCCTGCAGACGTGGTAGTGCAGAACTTGTCGATGCTATTTTGGAGTATAGAGAGGCAAATGTAGATGTGTTGGACAAAGATGGGGATCCTCCCCTTGTTTTTGCTCTAGTAGCTGGATCCCCAGAGTGTGTTCATGTTCTCATTAAAAGAGGTGCTAACGTGAGATCTCGTTTGCGGGAGGGCTTTGGCCCCTCTGTTACTCATGTTTGTGCTTATCATGGCCAGCCTGATTGTATGCGTGTAGGTGTCAGTTACGTATATTTTGCTTCATCAGGCTATTAAAAGCTGTACTCATATAATACTTGAAAAATATTAGGAGTTGCTAATGGCTGGAGCTGATCCTAATGCGGTGGATGAAGAAGGGGAATCTGTACTCCATAGAGCTATAACCAAGAAATATACAGATTGTGCACTTGTGGTTTTGGAAAATGGGGGCTGTAGGTCAATGACTGTTCTAAATTCGGAAAAAATGACGTAAGCGCAATTTTTTTCTCTGCTTTATTTTCTTGCTCTCTGTTTTGTTTTGTTTTGTTTTGTTTTGTGTTTTCTCTCTTTAAACAACAATGGACATATGTTTAGCACCCGAATGCTGAAGTTTATCGATGATGTGTGGTGCTACATCTACTTCTTTAGTGCTTGGGTTTTCGTAAACTGTACAATATCCACCAAGTTATTTGAGAAAGTTGTGTTTAATTTATTTAGACAGGTAACTTGCTTGGAACAATAGTAGCAGGGACATTGGAAATCAATGAAATTTTAATGGGGTATCCAAGATAAAGGTTTAGTTTAGGAGACACATTAGAAAGCTGGTAACCTAAGAGCAAGTGCTAAGCTTCCGCTGTATGAATTCGTGTATTTATGCATTATTATCACTTGTTAAATAATTTTCTATTTATCATAGGTGAACATTTCTGAAATTAGACATGTACTATAAAAGTTAATTGAATTTTAAAGTTCAAAGAACATAGGAGTAAAATATTTATATGAATCGCAAGGCTGGTCAGGTGTTAAGTTGTTTGAATTCTTTATGTGGCATATTGCTGGTTAAGTCTTCTAATTTATGTTTCAAACAGCTTGTTTGGAGTGAAGTTTTGGCCCATTACTTTTCTATATTCAGAGTATATGCTTGTCAGACCTGAAATCCTTCTCAGCTGATCATATTTTTACATTCTGATAGTATTTACTTGCTGCCATGCGTAAACTTTTAATAATTTATACTTGTGGGTTTTACCCTAAACCCTAAACCCTAAACCTCGATTTTTATTGGCCTGTTACTCTTATGGTATTGTAGGCCACTGCACTTGTGTGTGCAAACATGGAATGTTGCTGTTGTTAGAAGATGGGTGGAAGTAGCAACACCAAAAGAGATTGCCGATGCAATTGATATACCAAGTCCAGTTGGCACTGCGCTGTGTATGGCTGCTGCTCTAAAGAAAGATCATGAAATTGGTAATCCTATGTCCTTAAAATTCCTTTGTGAAATAAGAAAGTTGCTTATTTATATTTTGTTGACAGCCAAGTTGACCTCTGCTTAATTTCCTTTTTCTTTCTTCAGGGAAACACAATTTTGTTAGTAATAGGACAAAACTTTGACAAAATAGAGGATAGTAGGAATAGTCAAGCCTATCGTTTGTTCCGATGTCTGCGGTTTGAATACTGTCCTACCTAGCGTTTGCTATATTTTTCATGTCTCCTATAGATTGTATGGTTTGGCGGGAGTCATGGATTTGAGTCTAGGTTCTCAATGCAGGGTTGGAGGAGTTATGGGTATGAAATAGTTGGTTCCAAATTACATAAAACATGTAATCACTTTTTAAATATTGCTTAGTGAGGGATTTCCATTGATCTGTAAGTATGGAATCGATTGATTTTATACCTACCCAAAGTCCAAAATTTATGTCTGGTCAATTTTATAAAATAAACACGGGTCAGAAGATGGAGCAAGTGTTGATTTAAGAACCAAGTCAGTATTGTTTAATGTTTGACAGTGGTGCTATAGTGGCAGCAAGTTTTAGCCTGACTGATTGGTATTAATTGCTGTCGAAAAATGGAAACTTTAATCCACTTGTATGTTTCTATATATGCATATGTTTTGTGTTGTATATATGTATATATTCTGGTGCATCCCTTTTTTAGCCCAAAAGAAAAGATTTATTTGTCCTGAAGGACAGGATTTAGGTAGATGTGCTCTATAGCCATCTTTTGGGTTATTTGGATGGAATGAATTTGGGGAGGAATAGCCTGATCATTTTGTGGGATAGAGTTCGATTATGGTTGTCCTAATGGACATCAGTTTCTTAAGTATTTAGGGATCGGTCTTTTTCTGCTATTTTTCGAGTTGTAGTTTATTTTTTCTTCTTTGTTAGTACTTCATCTACTGTCTTTGGTTATGTTTTCCCACTTGTGCTCTTCAATTAACGGGCTTTTATCCACTGTTCTGCGTTTTCTAATTCTTGCTTGTGCTTAGAGTCAGGATGCTTGTGCTTGTGTTGATGACTATTTACAAGCTCCAGAATTATGGAGATCCATTGCATATAAAATGCCGAATAACTCACCTATAGATTGGGATAACAACCTTCTTATCCTTTTTGCTGAGTCTATTTTAAAGCTTTCCCGTAAGGTAAATTTGTATAAGTTCATGCTGAAGTATGGATGGGAACTCAAAACCTTCTATCCTAAATATGTTATCAGCAAATAAATGCCAAGCCTGTGTCTGTCTATGCTCTCTAATCTTGTATTCCATGATTCTTTGAAATCCTCTCTAGATCTTTACTCTGGTTCATTATCAAATGAGTAGTATCTATTTCTTATAGGATTTAAATATTACCTTCATCCTTAGTTTGTTACTATTAGTATTAATATGATGTTTGACTTGGCACTGTTGTTAGAAGGAAGAGAATTGGTGCATATTTTGCTTGCTTCTGGAGCAGATCCAACTGCTCAAGATGTCCAGAATGGACGTACAGCTTTGCATGCAGCTTCAATGGCGAATGATGTTGATTTGGTGAAGGTATTCAAGACTGCTTCCAACAACTTGATATCAGAAAATGAACCCTATTTTAATTTGTTTGGTTATATATTCTGTTTTCTTTCTTGACATTTTGAAAGGTTTGGTTTTATTTATATAATATCGTTATTTTAAAATTTTGCTCTTGTAATTATTGGCCAGATTATACTCGATGCGGGGGTTGATGTTAACATCCGAAATGCACAAAATACAATTCCACTTCATGTAGCACTGGCCAGAGGGGCAAAGTCATGTGTTGGGCTGCTTCTATCTGCTGGAGCAAATTATAATTTGCAGGTTTATTCTTCAGTCTTTCTATCCGTTTATATTTAATCATATGCAGCCATTATATCAGGTGTTTTATTTTAGCATATGTGGATGATTGAGGTGTCTCTTGCTGTGAAATTGAAGTGCACATATTATCACATGGCTGATGTGCAAGTTGTCAATTAGGTCTGCAAGCGCACATACGCTCAGATACATGTTTATGGATGCACTTTTATGTCTTGATGATGCTAGGGTCTTTGTCCTGATCTTTCCACTGCTTTAGCAGTCTTCTAAATTATCTTCTGATCATTGTTATCAGGATGATGAAGGTGACAATGCTTTCCACATAGCAGCAGATGCAGCAAAAATGATACGTGAAAATCTTGAATGGCTTATTGTCATGCTTAGAAATCCTGATGCTTCTGTTGAAGCCAGAAATCACAGGCAAGTAGCAGTTATGGAACTGTGTTTGTTGGATAGATTGTCTTCAACTTTACCCATTATTATATCTTTGAGTTTTCACAGATTTTTTTGGTTGGTTAGAAACCAACTTTGCTAATGATTTGTACAAAGTTATGGACAGGTTATTGATGAATGTTTATTCTTGAACTTCTATGTCTAATCTATTACTGTGAATTCAACATTGTATCAAGGCACAGGGTCAAGTATACATTACTAATCTATTCATTTTACTTTGATGATAGTGGCAAGACGTTGCGTGACTTTCTGGAAGCCCTTCCTCGGGAATGGGTATCTGAAGACCTGATGGAGGCGCTTGTTAGTAGGGGAATGTATCTGTCTCCTCCAATGTAAGATTGTATCATCTGCTATTTTAATATTTTTGTCATGTCTTGGCTTTTACATTTGCGTGTATCTGATGGTTTTCATATTTTTTTTGCTTTCTCTTTGGTCTAGATTTGAAGTTGGGGATTGGATCAAATTTAAAAGAAGTATCACAAATCCAACATATGGATGGCAAGGATCTAAGCATAGAAGTGTTGGCTTCGTGCAAAGTGTCCCAGATAAGGACAATTTGATAGTATCGTTTTGTTCTGGAGAGGCTCATGAGACTCGTGTCTTAACAAATGAAGTTATAAAAGTTATTCCGTTGGACAGGGGACAGCATGTCCAGCTTAAACCCGATGTCAAAGAGCCAAGGTTAAATTCTAACCAGTTTAAATACAAACAGATGCAATTAGAGTTGTTGCACTAATGTATTGGTGTCGTTTTTCCTTTCTGGTGAAGTAGATCGTGTGCTTTTGATGCTTATTAGGGGCTTGTTTGGGATTGCTTCTGTAGGAGTGTTTTTGACAAATAGCACTTGTAGAAGCGGTTTCATTAGAGGCAGAGTTTTGTGTCTTTTAGTGTGTTTTGTAAAAGCACTCAAACTGCTGCTTTTGGGAATTTCATGGAAAGTGAGTGCTTCTCCAAAAACCACCAAAATGTCCTATATTCAGCTGACACTTTTGACTCGTTTTGTCAGACACTGCCGAAAAGGGCCTTTAATAGTGTGTTTTGGTGATTCTAGAAGCAATGCTAAATCAACCCTTAGTTATCTAGTTTTGAGTCTTTAATGCAATTGTTGTACGGTAAAAGTTCTGATGCATACATAACTTACCAAGCATATCACTTTGAAGACTTTACTATATATAATATTTATTAATGGAACCAACTTCCGTGTTTATGTTAAATTTCAATTGTTGCAGTCTGTATTTAGGCATCATGATATTATGCTGGTCTGAGTGTAGCCTGTATTTGTGCATTTGAGAGACCAGCCTTGTTTCATACTGGTTACCAACAGTGTTCAACCTGACCTAAAGACCCTGTAATTTCTCTTAATAGCAGACTAGTACCGATTCATTCCTTGGATTTTCTTTCCTATAGACTTGCAATTTTCCTAAAGTTTGCCTATTCCTAGATTATCTATGTCGCTCCTGAATGTATATTATCCTTAAGGTTTTCGAAGTTAAACCGTGAGTTGAGTAACGGCTCATTCGGTTCTTGGTTAACAGTACTTGAGTCAATCTGCCAAAATATTGTCATCTCATTCAGAACTCATCTATCTACATTTTCTGGAACTTTATACAAAGAAAGTGACCTTAATGTGATTTGTTTTCATATATAAGGGCAAATAATTTACTGATAAATTCAGTCCGAACATGCCAAGTATTTTAGAATTAGAAATGGGTTAAGATCTGAGCACTGAAAAAAGGTCAAGTACAAGAACATGGAAAAGCAACAGTGGAGGAACAATGAACATAGGTTTCGTGGTGGCAAATTTGATGTCTAATGTTGCTTGTTGTTTTTTCTCTCTTTTATCAGGTTTGGGTGGCGTGGGCAATCACGGGATAGCATAGGTACTGTATTATGTGTTGATGATGATGGTATTCTACGTGTTGGGTTTCCTGGAGCCTCGAGAGGATGGAAAGCTGATCCTGCTGAAATGGAGAGAGTTGAAGAATTTAAGGTTGGCGACTGGGTTCGTATACGCCCGACTCTTACAACAGCAAAGCATGGATTAGGATCTGTTACACCTGGGAGCATTGGTATTGTGTATTGTATAAGACCAGATAGTAGTCTGTTGTTAGAGTTGAGTTATCTTCCAACCCCTTGGCATTGTGAACCAGAGGAGGTTGAGCCTGTAATCCCGTTCCGGGTAAGGGAGTTTGGATCGTTATTATATCTATAGACATGACTTGCAAATTGTTATTCATTTTTTTGCTTTTTGCTTGTTTTTGGTTTCCATATATCCTAATTCATTCTGTGCTTTACAGATTGGTGACAGGGTATGTGTGAAGCGATCGGTTGCAGAACCTAGGTACGCATGGGGTGGTGAGACCCACCATAGTGTTGGAAGAATAAGTGAGATAGAGAATGATGGCCTCCTGGTTATTGAAATTCCAAACCGACCAATATCATGGCAGGCTGATCCTTCTGATATGGAGAAGTTGGAAGATTTCAAGGTAATATCCATCTGTTCATTCTAATTATATTGATGATCTTTGAATTGAGGGTGGTTTGTTGTTTTTTTATATATTATAATTTCCATGATGAGCAGGTAGGAGACTGGGTTAGAGTCAAATCTTCTGTACCCTCCCCCAAATACGGATGGGAGGATATTACAAGGAATAGTATCGGGATAATCCATAGCTTGGAGGAAGATGGTGATATGGGTGTTGCTTTTTGCTTCAGGAGCAAGCCTTTTTCTTGTTCTGTCACAGATGTGGAGAAGCTACCGCCTTTCGAGCTGGGACAAGAAATTCATATTCTGTCATCTGTTACCATGCCACGACTTGGATGGTCAAATGAGAGTCCTGCGACTGTTGGGAAAATAAATAGAATTGACATGGATGGAGCTTTAAATGTAAGAAGCTTATATTATAAATGCACACACACTCGATGTTTTGCACTACTGCTTCCCAGCATATAATGCTCAGTTCATTGAACTGGCTGGGACAACTTCACTAAAATTACCACACTCATTTTCTTATGCCCTATGTGATTTGTGTATGAATTTAAAGATAAACTAGAAAGACATTTAAATACTTGTTTTTAATCTTAGAACTCTCTGTCTTCTCTCATCTGTTCAGAAGTGCTTCATCTTCTCTGTCAAACTGATTATGTAACTATAATGTTTTTTGAGTTGGGGCATATGATGCCCCCTTCTGTCATAGCAAAAAGCATAAAGTTTTTTGCTCATATCTAATCATAGGGAGAGTCTCCTGTGAGGTTTTTAAAATGATGAATTTATGAGGACTTTCAACTCATCAGTTGGATAAATATTACTGTAGATGCAAACAGATCTTGGTTATTTGATGTAGTTAAGGGTGCCTGGCAGACAGAGGTTCATAAGGACTCCATGGTACAAATTTTAGTTGAAATATCATTTTTTCCCAATATGCAAGTCATCCAACTGTGATTTAAATGTCTTCATTAAAACTCACCCTCTTAAGAATAACGTGTACAGAACTTTTTTTCTTCAGTTGATTATTAGTGTGGATGAGAACAGATGTTGGTTTTTGATGTAGGTAAAGGTGCCTGGCAGACAGAGCTTGTGGAAAGTTTCTCCAGGAGATGCTGAACGACTCTCTGGATTTGAAGTTGGTGACTGGGTACGATCGAAGCCAAGCCTGGGAACACGACCAAGTTATGACTGGAACAGTATTGGAAAAGAAAGTTTAGCAGTTGTGCATAGTGTACAAGACACGGGTTATCTTGAGTTGGCTTGCTGTTTCCGTAAAGGCAGGTGGATAACTCATTACACAGATGTTGAAAAGGTTCCATCCATCAAAGTTGGCCAATATGTTCGGTTTCGTATTGGTTTAGTTGAACCTAGATGGGGATGGAGAGGGGCTCAACCTGATTCTCGAGGCATTATAACTAGTATTCATGCTGATGGGGAAGTGAGAGTGGCTTTCTCTGGTTTGCTAGGGTTGTGGAGAGGAGATCCTGCTGATTTTGAGATTGAGCAGAGTTTTGAAGTTGGAGAGTGGGTGAGATTAGAAGATCATGCAAATATGTGGAAATCCGTTGGGCCAGGGAGTGTTGGCGTGGTGCAAGGGTTAGGATATGAGGCAGATAAATGGGATGGAACCACTTTTGTTGGATTCTGCGGGGAGCAAGAGAGGTGGATTGGGCCCACTTCTAATCTTGCCAGGGCAAACAAACTTGTAGTTGGCCAGAAGGTTAGGGTTAAATTATCTGTCAAGCAGCCACGATTTGGATGGTCAGGCCACAGCCATGCAAGTCTTGGAACTATAGCGGGGATTGATGCCGATGGAAAACTGAGAATATACACTCCTAGTGGTTCAAAAGCTTGGATGTTGGATCCAACAGAAGTGCAACTTGTGGAGGAAGAGGAGCTTCATATTGGAGACTGGGTTAGGGTTAAACCATCAGTATCAAGCCCAACCCACCAATGGGGAGAGGTGAATCGTTCAAGTGTTGGGGTGGTGCATCGAATTGAAAATGAGGAGCTTTGGGTAGCTTTTTGCTTCACAGAAAAGTTATGGCTTTGCAAGGCATTGGAAATGGAACGGGTTAGGCCCTTCAGAGTGGGGGACAAAGTGAGGATTAGAGAAGGGTTGGTGTCTCCACGGTGGGGTTGGGGAATGGAGACACATGCAAGCAAAGGAGAGGTAGTTGGGGTGGATGCAAACGGAAAGTTAAGAATTAAGTTTCGGTGGAGAGAAGGGAGACCATGGATTGGAGATCCTGCTGATGTCGCTATTGATGAGAATACATGACCCAATTTCTCCAACTCTTTTAACCGGCTTCTCTGCATTCTTGGCTTTTGGTCCTCTTGCCATGTGCAGTGAAGCAAGAAAGCCATTGAAGCTCTACCGTGTATCCCAGTCTGGCTTGAAAAGTATACCATTGTAATGAGGCTATGAATGGACGATTTATTTGTTGTTAATACAGGAGAGATGGATAGATAGGAGACATGAGAGATTAATTACAGGAGACACGGGAGGCGAAGAGAAAAGTGTTGTGCAGTTGACAAGCTTTAGAGGTATATATAAATATATGGCTATTTATTTTGCTGTACAAATTGAACCTTTATTGTGTTAATACATTCTTTTTAGGTATTTGGTATTCCAGAGTACAAGGGGGAACACTTTCTATTAATATTTATTAGGTTATGGACTCCATTTTGGTTTTTTGGCTTTTTATTTAAATTTGTTGGATTGAGTATCAAATTAGGCTAGTTAGGCTAGGTCAGGGTTAATCCTCTCCCTCTATAGATGTAATCAAATTGTATTTTAGATGTAATCAAATTGTATTGCTATTGATAAGCTTGAGTCTTAAAAGATTTCTCAGACTTTTGGGGGATGTTATCATTATTAATGTCTTATTGTGGCAATGGGTTTAGACCTGCTTTTTTGTGTTTTGTTTTTTGTTTTTCCTGAGAGGTTTAAACCCTGCTTTGTTGGTTAGGTTTTAATCTCCGAGCTCTAATCACTAGGGTCTGAGTTGTCATCCGTTTCTCTTGGATGTGTTCTCATCTTGATTGATAGTTTGAGAAATCTACGATCCACAAGATGTCTGTACGAAACTTAGGTCTACCGCTTTCCTTTATCTTTGTAAAAAAAAGAGATAACCACCACTACCACAAACAATATCAAAATGTAAAAAACCTATCATTAACAAATAAGGATAAATAGTTCAAACTTAAACTAATATAAAACAGATTTAGATCTATTTTTTTTATAAAATGACAAAAATTTGATTTTTTTAACAATAATTACAAGGCTGTCACTCGATTTGATCCACTTGCTTTTATTAAATGACAAAACATTGTTTTTTAAACAATAATTACGACGCTACTATTAGAATTTTAAAACTTTTATTTTTTGTTACAAACAATTTTTTTCATTGTTTAAACATGGTTTTTTTTAACAATAATTACGATGCTACTATTAGACTCTTCAAATCTTGGTTTGTTTGATCATTCAAAAGATACAGATTAATTTTTCTTTTGAATATAGATGTTGTGATGGTGAGCTTGGATGAATTGAGTGTCATGCTGGCGCCGTCGTAGGCGGTGGTCGTGAAGCAATTCGGAGTCACGAAGCCGACTTGAGATTCGATTGATGTAAGGTTCTATTATGAAGATTAATTAAGAAATTAAGGGTTTTGAATTGGAGATGATGTAATGAGACAGAGGTTGTCTTGCAATATTGCTGACAAATTAAAAGACTCGTGGTTGAGGTAAAATGATGAGTGCAGTAGCAAAAATTGAGAAAGAAGGGTATATGAGCTGAAGTTGAAAATAAAAGGTACAATAGCAGAAGTTGAGTACTACAATAGTAGAACTTGCTACGAGTGGAGTATCAAAAGTTGAGAAGTACTGCAGTAGCATAACTTGGCTAGCAGTTTAGCATCACTGGATGAGTAAAAGCGTAGTAACAGCACTGAATAAGCTCGGTTAATTTTATATGTTTAGTTTTTATCTCATAGTGGCTTGTTATATGATTTGTTCTCATATATATAGCGATATTATACTAATTTGCTAATTGGATAACCCCTTTGATGTCGTCCTACTTAATATTTAATTGTTATGTAGTATTGAAAATAAAAACCTGCTACTGCATATATTGAAAATAAGTGCTATTATATTAGATGAGCCACTAAAAACATGCTACTGCACTTAATAACGCTGCTACTACACCAGCTGGACAACTAAAAGCCTGCTACTACATCTACTGGAAGTGTAGTGCACTAATAGGAGCATTTTATGCAACATTCTTAATATGTTTTTACCTCCATTTATACTTTTTTATCTTTTATTTTAGCATATTAGAGTCATTTTGTATAAGAGTTTTTCTGTAGAGTTATGACTGAAATGTGTTAAACATAGAGTAATAATGTAGAAAATTATCAAAAACCGATTTGTGGAGTCTTAGATATGTATTGATAATTCTATGAAGCTTTTACATTGTCATAAATTGATTTAAATTCTCTCATTCTTAGGTGACATGTAGAAGAGTTCATGGGATAAAGAATCAAGAGAATTGAAGCTATAGAAGGCAGCAACATCAAAGGGGCCAAAAACATGTGATTTCAGCAAAAGCAGGAATTTTATGGGCACATCACTCTTCAAAAATTTCTCCAAGACGACTCACAAAGAATTAGACGATGTACCATTTATTCGTGGAAAACTGTGTGAGTCTAGTTTCTAGAACATTTGGAATCACATCCATATCTATTTTCTGGAGAGTTATGCCTAAATTAGTACCGGAATGTCAGTCTGCTAAAAACTTACTGTTGCCGAAAGAAAGTGGTCATGAAAAGAGTTTGACTACACAAAAACAAGATAAGCTGAAAATAATGGGTGCGTGGGTAGATAATTAAATGCCCAAATTTCTCTGCACTCACCTGATCCATCATATCAGCCATGATTTGAGGAACTTCAGCTTCTCCAGATGGGGAGGCGAAAGGGGAGGATCCGACTCCCAAGGTGGTTGAGGCGGTGCTGGCCGAGGAAACCCGACATTGCACCTCTCTCTCTCTCACTCGGTATTTCTTGTTGCGACTGTGACGGTCTCAAATTTAGGGTTTTTGGGTTAATTTCTTTGACAAGAAAGTTTCATGGGCCCTGTACTTTCACTGCATGTTTATTACCCAGATTAGCTGGGCTTAGATTATGTAAGCCCAAATATTAAATGTTCTGTGTTTGGTGGACTAGGACTCAAGAGTGTGTAGTCCCGGTGTCCTCTACACACCATCCTACAGAGATACCTCAATTTTGAGGGATTTACATAATAAAAAAAGGTCTGAGAAAGAGAAGTTAGAGAAAGTAATAAAAAAGAAATGACCAGAGGGATTGATCATGTCAAATTTGACATGAATCTCCAAGAGAGTCTTATTGTTTCCAGTCGTGTCACGTTTGACATCTCGGTTGGAAGACAAAATTTCAGTTGATTTGGTAATTTTGAAGGCATTGAAAACGTATAAATTCAATGAACGAACTGAATCTGTTCAACCGGAGCCGTTCGTGTTTTTTTGCTGTAAATCATAGTTTTGAATGCCTTAACGATCACCAAATAAGCTGAAAATTTGCAGAGATGATCTATTCATGTATATCTAGAAAATTAATGATTAAGATGAGAAAATCTGATCGAAAATTGGGTCAAATTAAGGAAATCCGTACCAAACTCTTGGTGAGGATGTCCTTAGCCAAAAAAGCATGTATATATAGCGGAGGTTTGTTCCTTAGCTAAGGAACAAATTTCATTATTTGACCCATTTCTCGATCATATTTTCTCATCTTAACCGTTCTGATTTTAAGTATATATGTGTAGATTATCTCTACAAATTTTCAGCCGAATTGATAATCATTAAGGCGTTTAAAGCTGTGATTTACATCTAGGGTTCAAGAATGACTAATTCAGACAGTTTCATTGATTTGAATACCTTAATGATTATCAATTTGGCTAACAATTTGTAGAGATGATCTACACATATATACCTAAAATATAAATAGATTAGATGATAAAATATGATCGAGAATCACTACAATACGTACCCCTTTTTACGACGAACATTTTCTGACCAAACAAAATATTGGTTGAAAATAACATTAATTCTGATGAGTCGTCAGGATTGGTCGAAAATACAATTTTTTGATGAAAAATGTTTCCGACAAAACCCAATATGTCAAAAAAAGTCGCCGAAAAGAATTATAATTTGGCACCAAAAGTTCCCGCTAGTTATTTTTCCGACGAGGTCTAATGTGGTCAGAAAAAAATGGTCATTTTCCAACGAGATTATTTTTTTGTCGTAAGGTCGTCGAAAAAATGGCTATTTTCCAACACGATTTGTTTTGTCGTAAGGTCGTCGTAAAGGTTTAATTCCGACCACATATGTTGTAGGAAAAAAGGTTATTTCAATATTACTGAAGTATAAATCAAGTTTTATTAAAAGAATAAAAAAATAAACTTCACTTCATAAATAGTATTTGATTATTCAAAAAAATATAAAACAAATAAACTATACAAAATAGAACAAAAAACACATATAGGTTAGGATAATTTTGTAAGCTAGAAGCGATATAAAGATAACTCTTCGTCCTTATCTAAAATATAACTTTTTTATTAATTAGGTTTGGAACCCAGCCAAGCTGGGAGGCTCATCCCTACACCTGACTTATTATATTAATATTAAATTATGCATTGAAGAGGACATAAAACCTTGACATCAAGCATTGTTACAAACAATCCTCATAGTACATTTTGAATAATAACAAGTGTCTCATTTAATTAAAAACTCTAATGAACACTTTAGATATTCAGACTTCAATATCTTGTCCAAAGCATAATGTTGCAATCACAAAAGAATTTATTATTATTATTTTATAAATTTGGATAGGAAAAGTACACACATATAGAGACATAAACCACCAACATAAACTTACAGCACAATTAAAAACTCATTCTTCATCGTCTTCTTCCACATTACTGTTTGCATACGTGTAACTTGTCCGAGATTCTCCTTGTTGATATGGTTTCTCTTCATCAGTAGGCATTTCAAAAAGGTTTCTAGGTTTGGTCTCTACCACGACACTCCAAGTACTGTCTTTTAACGTTGTCAGATCCAGTTGAATTTTTTATCATAGACATCTTTTGTCATAATGATCACATCTGATGGTCAAATTTTCGTTTGTGAATTTTAGTCATCGGAATCACAATGTGTTTTCTAATGTTGTATAACTTGTTTAGTAGTTTTAAGCAAAAGCATAACTTTGTGATTCAACTCTACATAGAAGGAAAATTATCAAAAATATCGTGAAATAAGATGTGTTTGGAATGATGAAATACAGCTATGGTTCAAAAATCACATAATTCGGGTAACGTCTCGGTGCTGATAGTAGCAGTAAACCCTATTACCGTTATTATTCCCTATGAGAAGTTCTATCGTCGGAAGGTAAATGTTTTAAAATTTTTATATGCGATTGCGTCTCATCTATATGAAAATTTGTTGTGTGTAAGGTTTGACCAAACTACATCATATAGAGAGAGATATGAGTGTTTCCGTGTGATAAGTGACGATGGATTAGGGTTGACCGTTTCGTTCAAATCCTTAACGTTGTCGGATCCAGTTGAAATTTTTACCACAGACATCTTTTTTCATAATTATCACATCTGACGGTCAAATTTTTGTTTGTGAATTTTAGTCATCGGAATCACAATATGCATACTAATGTTGTATAACTTGTTTATTAGGTTTTAAGCAAATGCACAACTTTATGAACCAACTCTAAATAGAAGCAAAATTATCAAAAATACCATGAAATAAGATATTTCTAGAATGATGAAATACGTCTATGGTTCAAAAATTACATAATTCGAGTAACGTCTTGGTGCCGATAGTAGCGGTTAACCCTATTTACCTTTATTATTCCCTATGGGGGTCTTATTGTCGAAAGGTAAATGTCCCAAAATTTTTATATGGGTGGTTGCATCTCATATATGTGAGAGTTTTTGTGTGGAAGGTTCGACCAAACTATGTCATATAGAGGTAGATATGTGCGTTTTCCGTGTGATAAGTGATGATGAATTAGGGTTGACCGTTTCGATCGAGTCCTTAATGTTGTCGGATCCAGTTGAATTTTTTTACCATAGACATCTTTTGTCATAATGATCATATTGACGGTCGAATTTTCATTTGTGAATTTTAATCATCGAAATCACAATGTGTCTTCTAATGTTGTATAACTTGTTTAGTAGGTTTTAAGTAAAAACCCAACTTTGTGAACCAACTCTACGTAGATGGAAAATTATCAAAAATTTCATGAAAATAGGATGTGTTCGGAATGATGAAATACGTCTATGGTTCAAAAATCACGTAATTCGGGTAACGTCTCGGTGCCGATAGTAGCGGTCAACCCTATTTGTCAGGACCCACCCCGAGTTAAACCCCTTTAACCCGAAGTAAATCCTACGGGGACCACCTCAAGGGAACTTCTTACCGAAACCCCCTTGAAATGGACAACCCTTCCTATATACCAACTCAGCACTTCCATGAGTAGTTATAAACAATCCCTTACTCATGAAGGCATCCCGCTCCCTAACCTACTTAACTAGCTAAACTGGGTTAGTCAGAGCAGTCTACATAGAAGATTACCCTAAAGAATTTGCAGCAGCAATAGATTGATCGACTATGCCTCGACTCTTGTACGCGCGCGACCTCCGCTCAAGAACCCTGCACCACTAGGCATTTGAAAACGAAGGGCCCAGGGGAGAAACATTGAAAACTGTTAGCGTGAGTGGACAAAAATCAAATATAAAAACTCTATTTTCCTTTAATGTTCTCCCTTACAGTTTTTCAAGAAAACCTTAGGCACGCTCATCATAGACAATGAATAATTAAATCATTCAATTAAACCCTTGGCTCAAACATAAATAAATGTGTGGGGTATTAACCTCATCCACGTGAAAACCGACCTGCACTATTCGGGAGGGTCTATTGACCAGCTACCACCGAAGAGGGTCCCCGACCTGCTCTATCCGGGAGGGTCTAATGACCAGCTACCACCGGAGAGGGTCCATGCTAGCATGCAATACTTATATCCTTTTCCTTTTAAAACAAAATCCTTTTAAAACCTCGTGGGAAAAATAATCCGAAAACCAAGTCAAATCTCCCATGACTTTACCCCAAATACATTGGATTTAAAAACCTTTCCAGGAACTCAAAACCGGTTCTCTACCTTTACTTTAAAACCCTTTAAATCCATGAGCCAAGTTTCCCCTTTTAAAATCATCCCCATCCATAATCCCAAAACGGTGATAATCATAAAGTCATATCCCGGGAAAATCCTTTAAAATCACGGGAAAGGTAGGAACCTCTTTCCCGGCTCATTTATCTTTAAAATCATTAAATCCCATTTTCCCAAAATCACTGTAAAACATATAATGGAGGAAATCACATATGCAGGTGAAACTAATTAAAATCTATGGGCATGCAATTCAATTTAAAAACAAGGTCTACTCACAGTACTTATTGCGACCTCCTTCCTGCTCGGAAAGCTCCTCGAGCGAAACCCTCGAACTAACCACGTAGTCGAGCCCGTCTCACGTCCGACCAGAGACTGTACAAACAAACCATTATATTAGTCATTCCATAGTTGACTTGGTCTTTTCCTAGTTTGACCAGGAAATCCTATTTGACCAAGAGTTGACCAAAATCCTTCATTTTAACAACTTTTCACTCATTACGCTTAAATCCGATTATCGACTCAAAGTTTGGTTTCCGTTTACGCCACCTTAGCAATAGTACTTTTCTTTGCTAATTGTGAGCCGATATGTAGATAATGAAATTATCCGATTGTTTTTCCACGATCAACTTGACATTTCCGTTAATAGGAGTCAACATCTTCCTCAACCACTAGAGTGGTCAACATACTATAATTTCCATACTTCACTAATTAACTTCAAAACCTTTAACTTGAATTTTACCTTTCTTTTAACCTTTTCAACCCAATTTAACAACTTCTCATAAATGGAAACCTTCCAAAAAGGGAAAGTTTCCCAAAATAGAAAGTTTCCTAAAATGGTAAGTGTCCTTTAGAATGGGAAGCTCCCCAAAATGGAAACTTCCTACTTACGTCCAATTTTCCCGTAATTACTCAACTTAGGGATTAACCGAACTTTTCGACTAAAAGCTTAACAAGGGAAATGATTTCTACCTCTTCGGCATTCTGCCGGTTTATTGCATCACCAGAATCTTCGCCATAACCTCCCCGTTTTTTTCGTCTCCAAGTTATCGACCAAAACACACAAAACAACAAGTCAACATCAATTCGGCAACAACACCAACAACAATTCCAAATAACATCACAACGATAAAATTACAACACTGAGCTCACCTATGCTTACAAATCCGGTATCCCTCTCACCAGATTCCTTTCCAGACAGACCCACTGTCTCAGCCTGCTCTAAACTCCCACCCTCTGTCGAGGGTAACTTCTGCACCACCACAGGGCGTCACAGTAGACCCTTCGACCCTTTCTTCACCACTTTTCCTCCTCCTTCATCTCTAAAGCCACAACAACAACAACACAAGAACACTAAAAACTCAGAAAACTCCTAACTGCCGAAACACAAAATTCCCAGAAATCGAGCTAGGAGGAAACTAAACTTACCCAGCTGCTAGGGGTGACGAACCAAGCCTCCTAGAGCTCAGGGAACTCGCCTGAACCCGAGAACTGGCCGCCGGCAACTCGCTGTCGAAACCCAAAACAAACAGTGAAAGTGAGAGGTTTGCAACAGGGCTCAAATCAAACATCCAAGGACAGGGAAAGGAAGAAGAAGAAGAGAGGAGCACAACCATACCGGTCAAGCGCCTTGGCGCCGCCTGGATCGCTGGATTCCGGCCGTTGACCGCGACGTCCTAACTCGGCAGATCTCCCTCCACGGTAGACATCGGAGCAAAAGGAGTACTGGGCTAGGTAGAGGAGAAGGAGGCGAGTCGAACAGCTGTGGTCCGCTGGCCAGTGGTGGTCGGACGGCGATGATCGCCGGAGTTGCAGAAAAGTCGGGCGAGAGGAGAGAAAATCGGGAGAGAGAGAGAGTTGACCGGAGGAGGAGAGTTTTGACCGAGTCAAAACTCTTCCCTTATTTATAAGGAATTGAACGGTCCTGATTCATTCTGGAATCGATCCAACGGCTCAGATTCAAAGAAGGTGAAAAGTAAAATGGTAAATGATAAAACTCCTTTTTACCGGAATAGTAATTAGAAATTACCATAAACTTCATAAATTCACAGAAATTAGTCGGAAGCTCCGAAAAATATTCCAAAAATACCGGGAGACTCGTATCGACACGTACTACAACATCGAGTCATTAAATCAGGTATTTGGAGAGTTTAGAAAAACTCGATAATTAACTCGAGCGATAACTTATCAAATTACCGATCGCAATTAAAAATCCTCGATAACTCGTAAACCTCTGTGAAAAGGTAACTTTTAGGTACGAGATGTTACACTATTTGCAGTTATTATTCCCTCTGGGGAGCCCTATCATTGGAAGGTAAATGTCTCTAAAATTTTATATGGACAGTTGCGTCTCATCTACGTGAGAATTTGTCACTAGTTGACACCTAACTACCTCATTCATGGATTCATTAGAGAAGTATCGATTATGAAATCATCTTTCTTTTGTATTCATAGAAACTAAAAAAGAATTTATCAAACATGAAAATCTGATATCAAATTAATGTCAACGTTCTCCTCATCTAAATAAAAAATGATTTAGATGATCCCAATGAATCAACAAATGATGATGAAGAGGTGGAGGAGCTGGAAAATGTGGCTATCGAGCTAGAAATTAAGTCTACCAAAAAGAAGGGCAGAGGTCTTGCCAAAGGTGATAAAGGATATGGCAACAATGCAAAGATTTTTCGAAAGAGGTATATTTAAGTTGGTATTATACTACACAGTTTCACATAGCTTGTTAAAATATGTAAGGATGTTAAAATCAATTGCCATCAAACATAGTGATGATAATAATTATACTAGTAGGGCTTCTGCATACCATCCTTACAGTTTAATTCCTACTATGTGTAGTACTGGGACTTTACATGTTTATTTAAGTTCTGAATTTTGGTTGTCATGTGATATGTTCATAATGTTCAGTAAATTGAGTTGATTAGCCTGTGACCAAAGCTTAGGATTGATGTTGAAATTCGAATACGAATTACGATGATTTATTAGTATGGTTGTGGATTGCATGTTATTATGATAAGTCCATGATCAGGAGCTTGAGATATGAGGCCTGATCATTTGCATGTGTGTTATGATACTGGCATATTAATTATGCTATAGCAATTGTGAAGATATTGACATAAAAACCTATAATTTCTCTTTATGAATTAGTATAGGTATGTTATATGATATTTCTTGCATGGATTGAATCGTCTTTCTTACAAAGTTTATACAATGTCTAGGATTATAACCACTAATGCAGCACAAAGCATTTGGCCTCTCTTTAAAGTAGAGGCCCATTCATAACTTGGAAAAGAGTATCCAGAAAAAGAGTTTAACAGGTTGTTTAAACTGTGGAGGAATAAAATGTTCCAATTTGATTGCTCCGAGGAAGAACTGAAAGATGCATTCAAGGCTCATATCAAGAGGAATTATAGGGAATGGATGAGCGCAATTCGAAAAAGTATTTTCTCCAAACATAAGAGTTCTGCAGCTAAATATGTCAACAATCCATCATATGTGAGGCCAGATATATGGACACAAATGGTTGATAAATGGCTAAAAAAGAATGGCAGGTGATGTTTCCCTTGATTGTGGTAAAGTTAATTTCTGATCTTTCTTAACATTTAGCCTTTTTTCTCATTATTTGTTTCTTTCAAATGAAATGTATATGATGTGAGTGAACAGAACGCGAGTAATCGTGACAAAGTGACTATGGTGCATACAACAGGTTCAGTTCCAATGGCTAAATACATAAAAGAGGAGGTACGCAGACAATTAACTCAGTTTGATTAAGCATTTGAGTTTAATTCCTATATCTTGAGTTAGTTATTTTCTACAATTTTTAATTTGCACAATAGTAAGGTCCTGGACAGGTTTTTTTATTCCTCCTACTATATCTATGAATCAATTATTATTCGATTAACATTTAGTTTTGTCTGATTCTGTTCATATTGTTTAGATAACATAACCATGTAGAAACAAAGAAGGATGCACCAAGAGGAGAATGAACACATGAAGAGTCTAGGCTAAGAGACTATAAACATTAAGCGCTGCATGGGAGGCAACCCATTTCAACCGTAGCTGTGGAGGAGCCATCAACGAATGTTTGAATATTTCCTATCCCTTTACATTTATTGGTTGAATTGTATATGTGTTTTTCGTGTGACTTTGAAGCATGCCTAGGGAATTACAAAATTATTTTCGGGTTTTACATTGAGGACAATGTAATTTTCTAAATGTGGGGTAGGGTTACATGTTAACATGTTTTGAGCTATATTTAATTTGCCATATTTAAATTTCATAAAAAAAACCTAAAAAAAATAATTAAAAAAAAACAGAAAATTTGTTCCATAAAAAGATGTGTGTTTTTGTTTGAGTCTTAGGATGCCCCTAAAAAGTCTAGGATGATTATGTCTTTGATGCATAGATGATGGTTGGACATTTACTTAAAGAAATTGTGAGTTTCATGAATAATGTGGATTGGTATGAACATTTGAGATTTGATTGATTGTGAAGTATGCATGTCTTGTTTGATTTGTGTTCATAACAACATATGTGAGTTTTTGTGCTTTAATGCTTTCTTCATGAGTGATTCATTGAAAGTTTTTTGATTTCTTAGTCTAAAACCTCATTATTCTTTGCATATTCAATGACTATGTGCCATAGCTTTTTAATGGAGTCGAGAATTTACTAAAACTTGCTCTTGTACGATTTTTGAAACTTTTATATCATAACATGTCTTGATTTCAAAAGGATTGAAAGGATCTCTTTAGGATTACCAACATTGCCAAATAAAGCTGGTGCCCTATTTGCGTCAGTCGTGGAACTCCTTAGCTAACCCCTTTGAGCTTACATTGAGCTTTTTCTTTCATCACCTTCATAAAATTCCCTTGCTTAGAATAGTTATATCATTTACCTTGTTATCAAGACTTGACAAAGCTTACATTCAATGTGGAGTTATGTTCGTGTGATGTTAGAAACAAGTGTGGGGTGAACTTATGTAAAAATGGTGTGCCGAAACCTACATAAAAAAAAAGAAAAAAAAGAATGAAAATCGAAGAAAGAAAATAAAAGAAAGGGACGGCACACTACAAAAGAAAAATGTTTGTGAATTTGGAGTTTTGTGATTATTTGAAGGTCTAAAAATGTATATGTGACCTTTATTCATGTTCATGATGCTTTGAGGAGTTAAGAATGACGTATGGGTCTAACAAGAAGATAATCGGCTCTTGGATAGAAGACATAAGGAAGATCGAGATTTAAGTCTTGGTGATGCCTTAAAGTACCACTTATCCTAAAAATCCTACCTTATGCAGCCGAGCCCTATTATAACCTTTGAAATCGATTCATGATTCTTAAGATGGCAAAATTTGATTTGTGGAGATTGTCTCAAGAGTTGAGCATATGGTTTGGACCATTAGTGCATATAGTTGTTACATGAGGTTTTTTCTCAAAAGCAAATTCACAAGTATTTTTGTTTGATGAAATATACAAGCTATTTGTCGCCTTACTATCTTTTCTCTTGCACATACTGCTGAGTGAATACCATGATCGAGTGAAAAGAAGTGAGTATGCCTAGTGAGGAGAATCGAATCTACTTGATGTGTTTCATGCTTATTATTCTCACTTCTTACTTATTCATAACTTGAAGCATGTTCATGACGCTTGAAATTTTTGTGCCTACATTCGAATGCTTAAACTTGAAAGCTATGCATGATAAAGATTCTGAGAAAACAGTAGGGGCAACAGCAGTAGAGTCTTGTAGTTAGTTTGCTAAGGGACTAGCAAATGATAAGTGTGAGGTAGTTGATAGGAGCATAAAATGCGACATTCTTAATATATTATTACCTCTATTTGTACTTTGTTTATCTCTTATTGTTGTAGAATAGAGTCATATTATAGAGTCAAAAGTCTTTGGTTGTGTATGGATGAAAACGTGCTAAACATAGAGGATTTATATAGAATTTGACTGTGCTACAAGAAATAACAAGAAGCCGATTCAGTTTGGTGTCTTGACATGTTTTGTTGATTATGTAAAGCTTTTGCATTGTCATAATTAATTTAAATTCTCTGATACTGTTTATAGGTGGAACCTAATATTTCACCTTTACCGGGTTACAATTCAAGAAATAACCTCTAAATGTCTAATTAATTATTAAATATGCATTATTAATTATGCTTGAATTATTGTTTATAGGGTGAAAGCCCAATTAAATGTGAGAAGCCACTCTCGGCCCTTTGTCTGGGCCCAATTCGCCATAAAGCTAAATAAAAGCATGGGAAACTGTTCCCACATTGAAAAAGGACAAGGAATGTTGTCTTTAGTGCTACTATAAATACCAGCGCATGCCTCCCCATAAAGGTACGTAACTTCTTGACTATTCTTGAGTTTTCTGCTTAGCTGACAGTGTCTGACTTAAGCATCGGAGTGGCTTCGCTCGGTAAACCCAGGGACGCCTCTTTGACGTGTTTGTTCTTTACACAGGAAAACTCGGAGTACAAGGAAGTTCGCTATTTCTGGAGCCATGTGACCCGCTAAAGGGACCACGAGTTTTACCCAGAAACAGATACTTAGGTGACATGTAGAAGAGTTCATGGGAGTAAGAATCAAGAGAGTTGAAGCTATAAAAGGCAGCAAAACAGGTGGCAACATCAGAGGAGCCGAGAGCATGCAATTTCAGCAGAAAGCAGAAATTTCCAAGGCACATTACCCAACTTCTAGAATTTCTCCAGAACGACTTACAAGGAATTAGAAGATGTACCATATATTCATGGAAAGCTGTGTGAGTCTAGTTTCCAGAATATTTTGAATCACATCCATATCTATTTTTCTAGAGAGAGTTATGCCTGAATTAGTGACGGAAGGTCAGACTGCCGAAACAGAGTAACCTGCTGCCACCGATAGGAAGTGTTCCTGATGGACTTAGGGAATTAAAGCAGCTGATTCATGAAGCCTAGTCCATGTAGGGGAGTCCAATACCAAGTCTTGGAGGCTAAGCAATACCATGTCTTGGAGGCCAAGCAATACCAAGTCTTGGAGACCAAGCAATACCAAGTCTTGGAGGCCAAGACCTCTATAGGGTTTCCCTTATAAATAGCACGACTAAGAGGGCAGAAAAATATCATCTCACCACCATAGAAGCCTTGCCGAAACCCTACCAAACTACTCCCAAGAAATACATAGCCGCACCACCACCGAAACCCTAAAAATCTTCCTCCATCTTTCATCCGATTTCTCCACATTTGCCAAACCTCTTCCAAGGTTTGTAAATTGCGACAAAAGTTTGGTTGAATCTAACCTGTAGAAACAAGAATCATTCTCGTTGAGCTACCGACAATTTATTTTGGAGGAAACAAATAATTAGTTTCGACCAATATCCGACGAGTATTTCCCACGGGAGTATTACCGACGCCTTCCGACGAGGGATATTTTGTCAGAAACAGTATTTCTGACTAGAATACGATTATTACCGACAATTTTCATTGTCAGAAATGACAATGTGTGTTGTAGTCAAGTGGGTGAAATAAAGAAATTCGTTCCTTAACTAAGGAACAGACGTCCGTTATATAAACATATTATATATATATACATATATATATGGAAGAGGTCCATTTTCTTGACATATATTAGGGATCAAGGATTACACCAACTTTTTGGTCACCAAATCACATTTCCTATATATATATATATATATATATATTAACGGTCCAGATCACTCCCTGATTGATCTGACGGCCCTGATTAAATATGAAAAATTTACTGTGAACAGTAATTAGATATTTTGTTATTTACTAATTACCGTATAGTAACAACACATTATCTCGAATAACTTTCGCATACGAACTCAGATTAATCATAGGATATACCCTCGAGTTCGTATTAACGTCCTCTACAATTTTCCCGAAGGAAGTTTCCTCAAATTCTTGACTTATCGCAAAGTCATATTTTTACGTTAAAGTAAATAACATTTATTACTTCGGTAAACTAAATAAATCTATAATAAACAGCTCGTAGCTCCAGAAAATATGAGGAATCGTATCAACATAATCTACCCTATCGAGACATCAATTCTATCTTCCCCCAGAATTGAGAATACCTCGATATTAAACTTTATTATTATATCAGGAAAAACTAACAGCGTGGTTACAACCCTCTGTAACCCGTCCGATCCCGGTAAAAAAGGAAATTTTTAGGGCGAGGTCTTATAATCTACCCCCCTTATAAAAATTTCCTCCTCAAAATTTCCACTGTGGACGTAATTCCAATGACATCATTCAGTTAAAGATGGTCCACATTCTTAGACTTTATTTGTCCAACCATCAAAGAATGTCGTCAAGTTCCACTGGACGAAACTTCAAGCAAACAAAAGTCACAAGCTCTATGTACCCAATTCCTTTAGAAACCGGAGTCTTCTCGTAGTTGCAATACGAGATACACAACTACGCCCACTTCGAAATACTTTGTCGAGCACGATACCCTCGTCTCATCTCTTTCGTCATAAATCAACTCCACAAGGCTTGTCTCTTAACTCTTCTCGAGTTAATTCTCGAAATGGCAATTAAAACAATGTGGTAGCTTTCCAAGATATAATGTATACTAACTCGTAGTCGACACATATGCTCTAGTTTTACAACCGTCACACTTGACACTTAACGCCAACGTCTTCCTCGTGGAAGGACGAAAATGCTACAACCCATCACCGTAGGGGAACTCATATGTCTCTCGCACCTTTCGAGACAAAAGAAACATGCACTTTATTCACTAGGCATTGAGGCTATGGACGTATTATCTCCTGTGTCCTTTAATCAAAAATTATCATTTCTCGTTACTTTCGATCACAGAACTCAAACGAACTCGCATACCACAATGCGATCTCAAAACTGCTCACTCGGGCTGATGAATCCGCTAAGCGCCTTCGCGCCAATATGGATGTCTTCTTCACATATTCAGCCACAATTAATTTCCTCATCCTACTCCACTCTCTCGGAAAAGAGTTTACAGTAGGGCATTTCACAATGATATAAGCTAATAAGCTCACACACTAACTCATGTGTGCTCAAGTCCTGTCTAAAGGACAAATGTTCAACTCAAAATCTTCTTCCTCATGAGTGGGTTTCTCTCTAAGATATACCCCGATCTCTTTTACTAAAATTCAACCACCACTTATGCAAGCGATCACGAGCAAACCGAACCATCCCCAACTATACCTGTAGAAATCTGGAGTACCTCACTCTTAAATTCTATTACTATTCATAATAAGTGTGGGTATGTCAGCCTCCCAGGTTAGGGCTGGAACTTCTCAGACATGGAAAGCTTTAGAGTGAGTGAACCAAAAAAATCAATGCCACAAGTAATGGTTTAAAACCATAAATTCAAATTTCATTTTCCCTGAAAACAATCTAGGCCTTACGCCCAAAAATAAATAAATTCTCGGCCCTCGGCCAAATATAAATCTAATTTCGGCATGGAGCCAATATAAAACAAATCGTGGCCTACAACCAAATATAAATCAACTCTTGGCCTGCAGCCAATTATAAATCAAATCGTGGCCTGCAGCCGTCTAAATATCAAATCATGGCCTGCGGCCGTATAAAATCAAATCATGGCTTGCAGCCTTATAAATATCAAATCATGGTCTGCAGCCGTATAAATATCAAATCATGGCCTGCAGCCGTATAAAATCAAATCGTGAAAAACATTTCACAAACGATCGATCACACATACCAGGGTCGGAGATAAGAGCTCTAGCGTACCTCTAGCTCCCGCGCTAACACAACCATCTCCTCCAATGGAAGAGGAGCGCAACGAGTGGCACGCTTCCACTCCCCCGAACGAGGAGCGCCGCCTGCTAGCTAATAACAAATAATACATCTGACGAACATTCATGGCAGTGAGCCTCACAGGCTAGGCTCGGAGCTAAGAGCTCTGGCGTCTCATCCACTGTCTAGTGAGAACGCAAATCTCTCATATCATCCACTTTCCGTAAGAACACATATCCCGCGTTTCCACTTCGCCGAACGAGGAGCGCCGCCCGCTAGCTATAATCATCCAACGACCCTTTATAGTGAAATTAAAACAATTCCTCGATTAATATATAAATTCAGGCCCGAAGTCTATTTATAAAATTCAGGCCAGAAGCCTATTTATAAAATCTAGGCCCGAAGCCTATTTATAAAATCCAGGCAAATGCCAAACATAGAAATCCCAGTAAAACATCGGGTCTGATTCCCATCTGTACGACGGGACTCTCCCGTCAAATAACTTTCAAAAACCCAAGTGAAAATAAGCGAATTGAAATCCATAAATCAAATGGAAATAAATAAATAAATAAAAACCCTCTATTGGGGTGCTCGTAAAACCAAAGGAATCGAAAATGTACAGAAACCCGAAAAATCATTCGTTCTAGGAACATTTTTAAAATCATTTAACTAATAAACCATGACATGTATTTCTTTAAAACAAATCAAAGGTCCACTCACCATACTAGCCACGCATCTCCTGCTCCAGGTACGGTACTCTAACCGTCCTCAATTAATTACCTCATATTCAATGACGATTTTCATGCTCGTAAACGGTTCCCTGACCCATAAAATATTCCTCCTCTAGCTTTTCTGGACTCACCACGCGTCCGCTGCGCCACTATGATACTTTACATAATCTATATCTCTTAACCTCATCCAGCATCTCAATCACCGGATCATCCCTGATCCTTCTCGAATATAATTACGCAACACTAATGTGTTGACAAAAGTGGTCATACATACTCTTTTAACCCATAATTCAAATGTAGGACGCTAAGCGACTATCGAATAGTCTAACAGCCCAATTTTTCCTGGTTTGACCTAGAAGAATAGATGATTGACTTTAGGGTTGACCAGGAAATTGACAAAATTTTTTGACTAATCGACAAGGATCAAACCCTAATAAGCTCGAAAATTATCGATTTATAAATTCAAATAATATTAGGAGCGCTTTAAAACCTATTCGCGCCCAAAACTGAAATTCTAATTTAATTTTTCTAATTTGGCTCGAAACTAAACTTACGAGCCTCTCAACTTTTCGATCCAACGAAAAGTCGATATCGACAACTAAATGCAACATATATCACAAACTTAATAATTACATTTAACTTTACTAATTTCGACCACAGGTGGCAACCCTTGTCATAACACTTTAACATTTCCAAGGACTTTAATTACCCAAACGGTGTGTGTCCGAAACCTGGGTACAATAACGAAAACACGAGAAAACCAATTTAGAACCCTTTGTTGTCATTTATAAAATTGGTAAATTGGGTTCGGTCAATCCGGGGACTTAAGGGCGTTCTTGTAATAAGAGTCAGTGACGTTTTATACAACAAACATAATTACACATTTACAATTTACACGAATTTAAGGGGAGTTTAAAAGATATTTCTAAAAATCTAAATACCAAAAAAATCCTAAATTAAATATATACATGTGATCATCATCCACACACATAACTAAGCACGAAAAACAATCAAGAATATGTAACAAAATTGTAAATAGCAAGGGGCAGCAAACAAGACTCGACCTACTCATATACTTATCTCAATTCCAATTCTAATTAGAGACCACCAGCGATTCAACTAATCGTTAAGACTTCTAATATATTTAGAATCAACTCCAGCGTATAACCCTAAATTATGCTAATCGGTTTAAAGACACACCAGCGTAGAAATTAAACACGAAAAACACATAAAGCATTGGAGACATGCAACATGTAACAATAATAGCGTCACCTATCATATTAACGTGCATGTTTTATGAATGCTTAGCCCTAATAGATAATCTAGAATGAAACAACTTAGTGTATGAATCAATCCAAATTTACCTTAGCACGTGAAATCGCAACCTAGAAAACTACCATGGCCGAGGCAGCCTCTAAACATTGATTTTGATGTACAAATTCATGAAAACGAACCAAAACAAATACACAAGAATATCGAAACCTACTGCCCTAAGTCATTAAACAAATTCGAAACATGTACAAGATCATACAACACAACATAAACATCATCATTGAATCCGAAACATGTTCATTGTATAAAACTATAATAAAACCAATAATTCATTACAAAATCGAAAACTAAATGAAAAATACAAAGCCATGATAGAGTCACACTTTAAAAACCTTGGAAGAGGTTCGGCAAAGGTGATGAAATCGGATGAAAGATGGAGGAAGATTTTAAGGGTTTCGGAGGTGGTGCGGCTATGTATTCCTTGGAAGTATTTTGATAGGGTTTCGGCAAGGCTTCTATGGTAGTGAGATCATGTTCTTCTGCCCTCTATGTCGTGCTATATATAGGATAAAACCTATAGGGGTCGGCCAAAGAGAATCCTAAGCCAAAAAGGTTTAGGTTTCCCTAGTTTTTCTCAATTCTGCAGAATGACCTCCGTCTGATGATTACCTTATAACTTCCTCTATAAAATTGATATTTAGGTGATTCCAATTTATTTGGAAACTAGACTCTCGTATCTTTCTATCCATATATGGCAAGTTTTCTGATTCTTTGTGTGCTGTCTTAGAGAGTCCGTTGAATTTGAGATACGTGCACAGGATTTTTTCCTAAATTAATCAGGGTTTTCAAGACTTGGATATTCTGCCGAATTTTGATCTTCTTCTCCTTATTGGACTTTGTTTGGACCTCTTATTTATTGATATGGTGACTTGGATCAGTCAAATTGCTTCCCTAGGTTCATTTGGAATCCTTTTCTCTCGGCGGCAGCAGGTTGCTCTGTTTCGGCAGTCTGACCTTCTGTCACTCATTCAAGAATAACTCTCTCCAGAAAATAGATATGGATGTGATTCAAAATGTTCTGGAAACTAGACTCACACATCTTTCCGTGCATATATGGTAAATCTCCTAATTAATTGTGAGTCGTTTTGAAGAAATTCTAGAAGTTGGGTGTTGTGCCTAGGAAATTTCTGCTTTTCAACAGAAATTGCATGCTTCGGCCTCTCCATGTGCTGCATGTTTTGTCACCTTCCATAGCTCCAACTCTCTTGATTCTTCCTCCTATGAACTCTTTTACATGTCACCTAAGTATCAGAGAAGTTAAATTAATTTATGACAATGCAAAAGCTTTAAAGAATCAACAAAACATGTCAAGACCCCAAACTAAATCGGTTTCTTGTTATTTAATGTAGATGTAATAACATATTAAGAATGTCACATTTTATGCTCCTATCACCAAACCTTTGGTCCGAGATTTGAACCTAGGCTCTGATACCATTTGTTACGCCCGACCCGACCCATCCCAAGAGAGATTTACTCGATATCCCCCTTGAGAAAGAATAACCCTTTTTCCCAAACCATTTTTAACAATCCAAACGATACCGAAATAGACCTCAAAACTGGAGGTTATCTCGATTTCTGCATTTGGATTTCATACTAATTACTTTAGAGGACATAGGGTTTAAATATTATTTGTGATTGCACCTGAATCCCGGTCAGGCTGCCTACGTACCATGTCCTTAGGGATCAAGCCACACGTATCTCTTATTTTAATTAACGCCCTAACCGGGCAAATCCTGCTTTTCTATTTATCGATCGATAAACTATTATGGATAGCGTACGACTAAGGCCATTTCGGAGTTTAACCTCTCTGCTGAGGTACCCAAAAACTAGTTACCTATCAGGATTAACCCAAACATTCAACCATACTTATATACAACATCCATACACGTAAATATAATATAAAGACAACCACATAAATAAATAATTCCTCCCAAGGGCATATAAGTAAAACCACTTCAAGGTACCCTTATGGTTAACTTGAACTCTCAGGGGCAGTATAGTTAATTTGACCTAATATGTTAAGCTACCAGGGGCAGTATTATTTTTTTGGCCTCAATGACAGTTTGGTAAATATGCAAAACTGTCAAGAGCATTTATGGGATTTCAGCCTCAATGGCATCCCTGCAACTAACTCAAACTGCCAGGGGCATTTATAGGATTTCAGCCTCAATGACATCCCTGTAATTAACTTAAACTGTTAGGAGCAGTTATGAGATTTCAGCCTTAATGACATCCTTGTAATTAACTCAAACTGCTAGGGGCATTTATAGGATTTCAGCCTCAATGGCATCCCTGTAATTAACTCAAACTGCCAGGGGCATTTATAGGATTTCAGCCTCAATGACATCCCTAATTAACTCAAACTGCCAGGGGCATTTATGGGATTTCAGCCTCAATAGCATCCCTGTAATTAACTCAAACTACCAGTGGCAGTTATGGGATTTCAGCCTCAATGACATCCCTGTAATTAACTCAAACTGCCAAGGGCAGTTCTGTTCTTTCACAACCGCAGTAAATGGTAAAAATACTAGATCAACCGTAGTAAAAATTCAAAGATTTACCCCTTTTTTACCCTAACTTCACCGATCGGCCCTCCGACTGATTTCAAACCCTACTCCGGCCATCCCTCTCTCCTCTCCGATCAACAAAACCACAATAAACACCAACAAGGAAATGTAAAAAGGAAGAGAAGGTTACCTCCAAACGAAGGTATCCTAAGACAATACCTCCACCGATCGGAACCCATGCGGCTCACCGGGCTTCCATCGCTGCAGCGGCCTCACCTCCACGTTTGGAACCTCTACCGAGCTTGACGAGGTCTAGCTCCGTTGGCGACGCAGCCTAGCCTGAGTGGGCGAACAGTGACACTGAGGAAGGGAGAGAAGGAGAGTGCGTGGAAGGGGAGAGAGATTGAGAGGTAAAAAGAGAGAGAATTTCGAAGTGGAGAGAGTGAGAGCTCGAGAGAGAGTGAGAGTGAGAGAAGAAGTGATGGGGAGAGAGAAGCAGAGAGAGAAAGATAGTGTCTGGTCTCTCTCCCTCCTCCAATATATATATATATATATATATATATATATATATATATATCACCAGTTCAGATCACTCCCTGATTGATCTGACGACCCTGATTAAATATGAAAAATTTACTGTGAACGGTAATTAGATATTTTGTCATTTACTAATTACCGCACAGTAATAACACATTATCTCAAATAACTTCCACATACGAACTCTGATTAATTCATATGACATACCCCCGAGTTTGTATTAGCGTCCTCAGCAACTTTTCCGAATGAAGTTTTCTCAAATTCTCGACTTATCACAAAGTCATCTTTTTACGGTAAAGTAAATAACATTTATTACTTCCGTAAACTAAATAAATCCATAATAAACAGCTCGTAGCTCCAGAAAATATTCCGGAAATACCGAAGGACTCGTATCAACATAATCTACCCTCTCGAGACATCAATTCTATCTTCCCTCAGAATTGAGAATACCTCGATATTAAACTCGATTATTATTTTGGAGAAAATTAACAGCGCGGTTACAACTCTCTGTAACCCATTTGATCCTGGTAAAAAAGGAAATTTTTGGGGCGGGTTCTTACATATGGCATGTAGACATCGTATGTTATGAGGATCTTAAAGACGCACTGCCAAAAGTAGATTCTCAAAAGTAAAGTGTCATCATAAGTGTATCGCTTATCAAATCCTTAAGGAATTCATGTATATGAATGATTCAAATAAAAGTCGATCCATGAATACTTGAGAGAGCCTGCTAATTCATGGAATCAAATAGTCTAAAGCTAGCTCATTTGTACTCATTCCATTATAATTGACGTGATAGAAATTGCCTCAATGAGTACTATGATTAGACTACAAAATCGAATTTGAATTATGATCATTACATTGCCACATATTCTAACTTTTCTTGAAGATATGAATTACTTGGAGCTTTTGAATAACTTATATGAGACATATCAATACACAAAGATATTGAAGTGTATGACTAGACACGCCATGATGATATTTCAATGTCTTAATATAAATTGGCTTATGATGTTTAACAATCACAGTCTATGAATTGAGCATATGAGTTTGTTTCTAACCAACTTATATGAGGTAAGACCTATTATATATCATCTAGTTGTGTTGGTATTGTTTTAACTTTACAGGTACGAAGATTTATGAGAATCCTCTATATGCAAAACCCGTGTTGTCTCACTTTAATGATAATGTCATAGACAAATCAAACCGTTACTTATATTGCATGAAGCTTGCAATGATGAGGGGGAGATTCTCATCAAGGGGACTATCCATAAGTATGCTACCTAGGACATATACGCGTTGCACTATTTTTCTCCTTTCGACTAGAGTTATTTTTGTCCCATTAGGTTTTTGTTACATGACAAAGTTTTTAACGAGGCAACAATAAGCGCATCCAATATCATCATTCATTGGTGGACATCAAAGGGAGAGTGTTATAAATATTGTTATCTATATGACTATCCACGAAATTACTCATTAGTTATGTACTCATATGTAAACCCTACCTCTATATAAAGAGGCTAATAAGAATGAATGAGTAGACTTTTACCTCATTCAAACTATTTTTTTGTGTCTTCTCTTCCTCTTTTCTTTAGTTTATTAAAACTTTGTATTGTAGTTAGTTATTTGTCGCTTATTGTATTTTGGAGCTTGTGTGTTAGAGAAATCTCCAACAAGTTATTTTAAATGCGGGGTCCACATATTGACCCATTACCCACGTGAGTTTGACGACCTTCATCGTCGATCCGTACTTAGCGCTGTGTCTCTCGCTCCTCACAACTTCCCTCTTTCGTTTCTTTCTTCTCGCTGCAACCCCAAACCCTAATTTGAGGAAACCCACAGCCCATTGGATAATGCGAGAGAACGCCGCTCGCCGCCGTCGTAGCCCAGCAAATCAGCGCTCGGCGAGTTATTATTCCCTGCTGGCGTGAGCATTGTGCGATCAATGGAGAGGAATATTTGAAAAGAAAGGGAAGGAATTTCGTGAAAAGAGGAACAAGGGAGATTATGTGTGATCTAGTGGCCCGTACGGGTCGACATCAGCAACGTTACGAGGCTGGCTGTCGTCTTGTTGCCGGGTAATCCTGATTCCTCTTTCTTATTCCATATTTTGATTGATGCTGGTTGACTATGGTTGGCGGGGGATGATAACGATATAGTTGTGTGACCCTATTTTCTGAATGCGGAATGATCACATTGAGGGCCATGTACGGTGAGGTTGCATTTTGAGAGCTTTCCTAATCCTTTTGAAGGTGTGTCATTACCATTGGGTTGTTGGGGAGCTAGAAATCTGGTGAAATATAATCGATGTGGAAACGGTAATTCAATGTGGGAGAGTTTTGATTGAGGCAATTATTTGGACACGTCTAGCTTTCATTGAGAAAATGGCTTTTTGTGAGGTGGATTCCTTGGGACGTGGAGAGACATGGTTTCAATAAGAGTTGGTCGACTATGTTGTTCCTGATGGAAATTTGAAGCCAGTTTGGCTCTCTTTGAGTATAATCTTCCGCACTGGTTAGCGGTTATACTTGCGCAAATTGATCATTCCCTTGCCTTTTAAGCCATCTCTCCAATTACATCAATTGGGTGTCTCATTATTTTTTTTCTGTGCTGGAAATGATTATGCATGATCTTGCAGTAGTGCAAAAGTAAATATGGCTACATTCTTTGTGGGGCATGATGCTCTTAGGCTTTGGACTGAAAAAATGAAAAATGTAATTGCTCTAGCCTCAACCATGTGGGGCCCTCTTTGTTACGCTGTGGCTTACAGAAAAGCCATGCCACATGGTGCTATTGCTTTTGAATATGATTCCTCTTTCTTGAAGGTGGTTTAATATACTTATGTAACTCTGTATTTGATGTTAAACCAGCATGTGTAATGGTTCACAAAACTATTTTTTGGGCATTGTGTTATAAATAACTGCGGTGATTATGGTTAGACCCAAATGTAAATGGGGATGAATTAGGTTCACTGAGGATACCGAGAAGCTATTGGAACTGGTTTGTTTAGACTTCTTTGCTTCAAGAGTGACACCACTGTTGCTTTCTAAGAAATAATTATGTGATCTGCTTCAACCGAATCATTTCATAAATAAGCTCTAGGAAGTACGTAATACACAATGCACCTTGTAATTCAGTATCACTAATATTGATGACAGAAGCTTTACTTTGATTATGAACCTAGTCATTGAAATATTGGTGTTTTAACATATTGCAAAATAACTTATTTCTTGTACTTGGCTTTTTTTTCTTTGTTCCTGACATGAAGAAAACTGACTTAGATGATTTTTGACAGGTGTATTCCATTCAGGTACAGAAATTCGGATGGTGATGCTGATTCTGAGAAGATTGTTGAGGTCCTTATGATAAATTCATCTAGTGGACCAGGTCTTTTATTTCCCAAGGTAGTAATTTTTTGATTGCAGTGTTAAAATGGTTAATATCATGAAGTGTTCATTCTAAAATTTTATTCAGTGTCCTCCATGTATATTGTTGTTATTCTTATTATTGTTGTTATTATTATTATTATTATTATTATTTTCTGTTATTGTAACCGATAGATTCAATCGTAGCAGAAGCTTAATGTTGTTATTCTCCAAAAGATTTAGGCTAGAGAGAGGGGATTAGTGGTTGCTGTGAAGTTTGAGGTTCCAAGGACTGCTTTTGGACAACGCTTGGGTTTAGTGAAAAATTAGCAATTTTCTAGTGTTACACACATCGGCCTCAGCTACTTGATCAACAAATCAAGTTCTGGGAAACCTATGGTGTTGCTCAATACAATGGTTTTCGTTTCTTTTGTTGTTTATGGATGACTATACCATGGCATAATCAGAAGGTTAAAGTTGTTGTCCATGGGGGAGTGGTTTCTGATAGTGAGTAGCTGGTTAAACTGTCCTCTTGTATAAGATTGTTGTATGAGTAAGACAGATTGAAGGCAGTGGAGTGGAAATCATTCAGCGTTCCTTTTCAATTCCCTTGTCACAGGGTGGTCTGATAACTCGTTTCTTTTTGTGCCTCATCCCTATTCTGTATGTAGTATTAAAGATGGGCCTTATTTTTGGAGAAAACTGAAAATTTCTGTACCATCTATAAATTTGATAAGAACCTAAGATACTCAAATAACTTGATAAATGGGTATTAGGGTATTAGGTTCTATCACTTTATGTTTTGGAAGGAAAGGAAATTGAGAAAATGTCATACAAGGGCCCTAACATATGTAGGAGCAAAGCAGTTGTGCATTCGGTAGGTCCGAGATACTGTAACAAATACAATATATTGATAATCAGATAACCCTGGATTATGGGAAAAATGTTTTCTGGTGCTAATATTCGACCAGATTATGTCCAATACCCGCGTTGTTATCATTTTGCATTTTTAGATGGTAAAGTTATGTCAAGTATTACGAGCTTTGTTTGCATTTAGAAAATAGAGAGCTCATAATAATTTGCTATCAAATTACTCACTTACAGGGAGGCTGGGAGAATGATGAAACTGTTCAAGAAGCTGCAGTACGAGAAGTTATGGAAGAAGCTGGAGTTCGAGGAGAATTAATGGTAAAATACATCTTCCTGTTTTTCTTTCTTTCCTATACTTTCAGCCTTCACAAATTTGAGAGGTCTGGTAGAGTGAAATTATTTGATTATTTGTGCTTCAAACTGGGTTAATATTTTTTTGGAGTGCCATGTTGGGTATCCATCATTTGTTGTTTTGTCAACATTAGATGGACTAACCTAGCACCTGTTGATATATTTGATTTTCAGGATTTAGTGGGGTATTATCAATTTAAGAGTAAAACTCACCAGGATGAGGTGAACCGAGAAGGTATATGTAGAGCTGCAATGTTTGCTTTGTTAGTCAAGGAGGAGCTTGAGTCGTGGCCGGAACAGAGCACTCGAAACAGAACCTGGCTGACTGTTGAAGAGGCTAGTGGTAGATGCCGGCATGCATGGATGAGTGAGGCCCTGGTGGAAGGCTTTTCAAAGTGGCATGCTGAGAAGATGCTAGGTGCAGGGTAGGATGTAACATTGAATTGCTAGTTGGATGTGCCTGAAATGAACTGAGACTTTTTTAGGTGCATTCTCAAAACCTAATCACTCATTTGCCGGAATTTTGTTGGAATTGATTTTGGGGCACTTTTCTACTTCCAGTTGATGATTTAGAGTATATGACTTGCTTAGTTACTGCCCCTCATGATTCAGAGGGTTAATTTTCAGTTTTCTGTTATATGTGCCCTTATGTATAACATTCTCTGTTTTAATATTCAAACATTTACTTGCCCTATTGTTCCTTACTGCAAAGTTGCACCGACTTTGCCGATTTTACATACATACTGTTACATACTGTTAGTCATTAACATTTTCCCTCATGTTATTCATGTATTTCTCCTTCAATTCAATCATGAATGGTCTTCTGGGCCGAACTACATTTCTGTGTGGATGCGTGTGCCAGGTTCCGATAGTTCATAAATGAATGTTACAGTTTTATTTAAAATTTTTAACTCCAACACCGTCTGAATTTTTCGAAGATTGTCAATATGGTACCCAGACTATTCTTTTAGTATCAATGACATACATGATAAAAGTTTATATTCATTTTTTTTAAAAAGTATTGTATTTAGGATACTATACAAACTAAAACATAATCACCTATCAATTTAAGAACTAGGCTTCATCATGTCAAGACTTAACCTAACGACCTCATGTCTAAATGGTTACTATACTGACGAAATCACTGATGTCTTAAGGTGAAAGATACATAGATTTTAGTATGCAAAAATATCTCAAATACAAAATTTAAACTAACAACTGAAAGTAAAATAATTCTAAAACAAAAATATTTTTGTGACGGAATTATGGGCATAAGACGAAATTTATTTATCATAACAAAACTACAAATATAAAACCTAGAGCCTCGCTCTTGGGTAAAAAACTATAGCTACTCATAAATGTAATTACAAGTATAAATATTTAATTGTAATAAAAACACATCACACCGAATGATTACAGACTGAAATCTTCACACAGTACTCACACTCACACGCTTATTTCACACTATTTTAGAGACACTATTTACACAATATTTTTCTGGCTTTTTGACTTCGAGAGGAAGGTTGAGAGTGATTTTAACTTCTATTCCAAGTTTTTTGATGTCTTCTCTCGGAAGCTTGAGGCTCCTCATATAGCACACAGACTCCAAATCAAATGAACTAAACAAAGCTAAGAGAAAGTGGGTGACATGAGGAATCAAACTTTAACAAAAGTAAAGTTGTTTGTTTTCATGTGTCAGCACCAAAAAGGAGAACACACTAATTTTAACAAAAGAGAAGTCTTTTATCGTGATGCGTCAGTCACCACTCATTTCTACATCATGTTTATTGTATTGTAATATTATTCATCAGTGCAATCATATTCAGCCAACGAATCTTGGCCATCGTGTTCCTCTTCTGTGGCTTTTTCATCTTTTTCTTTACTGTCTAAGTCTGAATCATAAGGAAATAGATAAAGAATCATATATCCTTTTTATTTCTCTACCCTTTTAAGCCATTCTGTTATAGCTAGGGTGCAGTCGACTTCATTTCTCATGATGGCTGAGAAAAAGTCACAATTTACTGGTGGAGGATAATTATAGCAAGAAACCATTATTTTGTCTCCACTTGCCAGAAGGCTTGAATCATAATCCCTTCGCACCATGTGTGAGACCCCGAACATTTTAATCGTAGTTAATGACGAGTTACTGAGGTTTGAGTCGCATTCGGTAACTTCACGAGTGAACGACCACGTTCATTTTTGATTTTTTCAAAACTCTCCAAATTCCTCAATTAATGACTCGATGTCATAGTACTTGTCGACACGAGTCTCCCGGTATTTTCGGATTATTTTTCGTAGCTTTGGTTTATTTTCTGTGAATTTTCGAAGTTTCCGGTAACTTTTAATTATCAATCCGGTAAAAAGAGTTTTTACCATTTAACTTTTACTTTTCACCTTCTTTAAATCTGGATTGTTGGATCTTTCTTGGATTTAATATGGACCGTCCAATCCTCTATAGAGGGTGAGTTTTGACTCGGTCAAAACTCCCCACTCGGTCAACAGAGCTCCGATCGAGCTCTCGTCTTCTCCACTGTGTCTCGCCCGGTGCCTGCGACTCTGGCCACCATAGGCCGGCGGACCAGTCCCTTTCTCTTCCTCTCTTCCTCCTCTATCTAGCCCAGTCTCTGGATCACTGTATCGTTCATTATGGAGGGAGAACGACCGAGAAAAAGGCTCGGCGGTCAACGACCAAATTCCGGCGAACCAGGCTGCGACTCGACCTCTAACCGGTATGGTTCTTCTTCTCTTCCTTCCCTTGCCTCTTGATTTTCGATTCGAGCCTCGATTTCAAAATCTCCAATTCACTGTTTTTCCACTGTTTTCGGGTTTTTCCTGGGTTTCTCTTCTCCTTCCCCCGGCGACCTTTTCTGGGAGTTTTAGTGAGTCTTGGACACTTGTGTGATGTTTGGGAGGAGCTTGGAGGCAGCTAGTGAGATTTTAGAGTAGTGACAGAGGTTTGGGTTCAGGGCAGGAGCAGAGGCAGAGGCACTGGATTCAGTTCAGTGACAAGGAGAGGCTGGAGGAATCGATAAGGATAGCTGCTGGGTTTTGGATTAGAGGAGTTTGGAGGTGAGAGGCAATTTCCTGTTTTGTTCAAGCTACTGTGTAATTGTTTGATGTTATTTGAATTGTTGTTGAGTTGCTAATTTAGTGTTGTTTTGTTGTTTGTTTGTCGAGAACTTGGTGATCGAAGAAACGGGGAAACTCTGTCAAAATTCCGGCAAGTTGACCGGAATCCGGCAGGAGATTCCGGCAAGTTGATCGGAATCTGATGACGATTCCGACGAGGCAGTAAATCTGGCAGAATGCCGAGAGGTAGTCTTCGAATCCCTTCGAAATTTATCGTTTCCGTTTAGTCTGGTTAAGAGTCGTAATCAGAAATTACGTATAAGGAAACGTACAAAACAGAAACTAACCGTAATTGGGATCCATTCCATTTTGGGAAAATTTCTAAGTTTGGAAACCTACTAATTTGGAAACTTATCATTTTGGGAAAGTTTCCATTGAAGGAAAGTTTCCATTTTGGGGAAAGTTCAATTTTCAGAAAAACGGTTTAGTAAAGAATTGAAATTCAACGAAGTTTGACACAATTTGGTTAAATTGGTAAAGTGTTGAATTGTTATCGGAAAGTAATAACTGGAAATTCTGAAAATGTCAAGTTGATTGTTTTAAGAAAAATTGGTGAGTCACGTAAATTGGTAAATCGACTCAAGACTAAAGAATTGGTTAATACGACACGTTGGGTGTCCATAGTAATTCAACGAATTATTATGTGACACCCTAACGTCAGATTAAAATGGTAAAAGAAAGTTCGGAAGTTAAGTCGGACTTCCGGTAAATGAGCAAAGAGTCGACAACTAGAAAAGAAAGTCAAAAAGGTTAAAGTACCATAAAAAGGAATTGGTTGGTCAATGCCCTGAGAGTGACGGGACCTAGTATATAGTACTCCCACGGTGTCGATGACCGTGAACCTCCGGAGGGGCAATGCCCTGTTTATTTTATTTTCCCGCTTACACTTGTCTCGTATAGAGTTAAGCGAGCCGTAAGTGCGATGTGTACTATCAGTGATGTGTTGGGCATTAACTGTAAATGGACAATCTCGCTACTATTCGTCTTCAGACGCATAGGTAGTTGGCCCCGGTTTGCTGTATAGACAAACCCGGGATTCGGTCACAGAGATTCGTGAAGCCCTACAGGCTCTATTGTTCATTAAGCGCTCTGGCTCCTGTTTTAACATACTGCACTGTTTTCCCGAAAGATATAAAATGATGATTTTGTGTGCCAAGGATTTTCTAAATAGTTTTATTAAGAGCTCAAATCTATATGTATATATATATATAGTTTTATGGTTTTCAAACCTATCATTGGTGGGCCTATATGTGAGCACGCGAGGACGACGCTCACCCCTACAACAGGTTGTTTGCAGGTACTGTGTACTGTGACGGGATAGATAGAGAGAGCTGTGTGTGTGAAGCCTCATTCATTCCTCGATGTTTGGTCCAAGTTGTACTCACTTTTCCTGTTTAACCCTTCGAGTCACTTACCAAAGTATTTGGCATAAACAGTACGGTGTCACCCTGAATTGCTATCCTTGTTTTAAATTTTTATTGTTGTCGCTAAAGTTTTTAATTGCTCCTTTTAATTTGACCACATTTCGCGAAATTGAAAAATCTCTGATGAATGTTTTAAGAATTTCATTTGGTGTCACTCTAGTTAAAGTTTAATTTTATTTTACTTACTAAAAAGCCTACGACTTTAGGTTAATAAATTGTTGGTACGTCAGAAAGACGTGTTGGCTTTTTATTGGCTTAAATTTGTGGCTACTATAGTTTCCCCTTCCGGGGTGCTACAACAGTGGTATCAGAGCAATTGTTCCTCGGACTTTTGTTTTTTTTAAATGTTTCAAAATCTCTGATGCCTTGAAGTCTGTGCTAGCGCATCAAAATTTTTCCGAAAGTGGTCTTTAAGAAATTTCAGAGCTATTAGAGTTTCGTGAGTTGGCATAAAAAGGGTTTTGAAAATTCTCTCTTGGGAATTTTCATTTACGATTTTAAATTTTGCGACAACTTTAAATTCATTCACGAGTCGTGTTCGTATCCTTAGTGTCATTCCTTAAATTCGACTCGTTACCCGTTACCTTCCAGTATATGGAATCCTTTTATGACTCTAGTTTGTGTTATGGCAGTGACAGTTGCGCTTTGAGCAAAAAGCCTTGTTGTCCCCTTGATTCTATAGTATCTTGACCATTGTTTCGTCTTGAGTATCTGAATGACTACAGAAGAATTTCTTGTGCTTCTCCTACTTGATAATAAGGTCATTGTTTCATTGAGTATTTTCCCACTTAACTCTCACAGTACACGGGCCGCGACATATGATAAGAGTGGCAGTAAATTGAGACTATAGATTTTGAGCTCTAAAAACTTGGCATACTTGAGGATTATGGATGTGTAAACGTCCTGTTTTGGATTGTTGATGATATGGAGGAAAAACTTGTGCTTGTGCTATGGATGATGGATATTGTTTATGCTATGAGATTGCATGTAGGGCCAGAGCATGTTATTTGAGCCGCAGGGTATGAGATTTGTTGTACATGAGCATGGTATCTGGATTGTGTTATTGGACCGTCCTTGCTGAGATAGTGAGATGGAGATGGGGTCCTTGGGTTTGAGATTCAGATTGAGGATCCCGTAGTGGTAGATCCTGGAGTTTAAGATTGAGATCGAGGATCTCGTAGTGGTAGATCCTTGAGGTTGAGATTGTGATTGTGGATCCTGTAGTGGTAGATCCCTGAGTTTGAAATTGAGGATCCCATAGTGGTAGATCCTTGAGTTTGAAACGAGATTACGGATCCCGTAGTGGTAGATCCTGTAAAGAAAGTTCATGATTGAAAAGACATGTTATTGTTGGTGGAACCCAAGGTGGTTTCACAGATTTTATTGGAGTTAGGAGACTCCCTTGTTTGCTCATAGTCATTGAGATAGAGTTTGCATTTGTCGTACGTGCTTGGTTGAGTATTAGCATGAATTACGACAGATCAGTGGTGTCTCCCCTAGTGCGGGAAGTTGTGATGTGGCATTGAGGTGATTGGTATAATCCTCTGCAATGTGAAAGAGACAATCGAGGAAGTGGATTGAGCGATGAGTATCTTATCCTTCCTAGTGCATTATTAAAGCTTGGCGTCGACGCTTGTGGTTACTCCGACTCGTGGTGAAGCTTTGACATTGGCAAATGTGTGTTGACCTTTTGGGGTCCTGAATTAAGAGTATGTGGTGTGAACATGATGGTATGTATGTGAGGCCTTACCCTCGACTTTGTATGTTGAATGAGGTAAGAGTGGTCTCAAGATGTTGCAAGTGTTGGGAGCAGGCAGCTTAAGACCTGTAATTCATTCCCGTTTTCTTGGGAGTACTTTGCAACTTGGATTTTGTAATTGTTCACGTACTCTTGTGACTTTGTGGTTTGTCAAGAAAACAGTCTGTAAACTATTTTCCATGGCTGAGGAAACTTAATGTTATTGGAGCCGTGTGGAGCATTAAGAATCGGTTCTGACCAAGTGAGGTGTCAGAAATGTTGTACGACTGAATTGTCGAAGATTGGAAAGACAAACTTGTGTTTGTGCATCAGTTTGGTTATTTGCATTTAGAGTCTGTAACTTTATCAATTGTCCATGTGTGTAATTGGACATGATGTTTCTACTTGAACTTTATGCATGGAATGCCTGAAGTGAGGAAAAGGGTAAAGCATTGTTTGATGACCAAGTGATAGCTTCATGATTTGAACAAATGGTCTGAGACTGGGAAGGAAATGTACTTAAGAATATACGGTGAGTACCCTAAATTTTGGTGGTAATTTGTTGGTTTGTAGCCGAGGTAGTGGGTACCAATTTTCCCCTACAATAGTCATGCGGTTAAGTTTGACGGATGTTCAGAATATCAAAATCTTAGTCAGTTTTGAGTTTGTGTGATTCAGTGACAAAAGGAAACATCACTTCAGTAAAACATGATAGCGGGCCACTGAAAAGAAAAAGTGTAAAGAGATGAGAAAGATTGGGCCAGAGGACATTATCAAAGAGTCTCAGTTCAACCAAGTGTTGGACTTCGAGGTGGAAATTACCCTTAAGTTAATCACTTTTTCAATAAGTGATCACAGATAAGAAATTATGTTTTCAAGGTTTTGGTGCCTGTAAGGCTGATTCATAGATAAAGCGTTGCTCGGTTTGAGTTAGGAACGCTACGAATCTATGACGATGAGGAAAGCATCCATTAAACAAGGGACCTGGTGAACGTTTTACAACATTGATGGCAAGTGTAGTATCCCTCTTAACAGGTGTGGAACCTGTAATTCTACCTTAAAGAAAATATTGTACGAGGTGCGACCTGATTCTTTAAAAATATTAAATACTTGTCATGAATAGTTTTCTTTCCAGTAACTACATACGATATGTTTCCCCTGAAAGGGGCTATTCTGCTTTTTGGTAAAGCAGCAGTCATTAATAGACTTGATATGTATTTACTGTCTACCGTTTGAGACGGTCTAGGTTCATGTCAGAGACATCTCTTATGACTTCTTCAATCATGTTGGTTTCCTTATTCTTCTTCTTCTTTGGCTTGTTGCAGTCAACAACGCTGTGACCAGTTTTGTCACAATTGAACACTTGCCTTCAAATCTAGGCTTCTTGGAAATGCCCTCTCTTGGAGATTTGACCATGTTCCACAAAATTTGCCTTAGCAGAGTAGCCACTAACCCATGTCTTCTTTTCAGATCCTCAGTTGTGTTCTTCAATGCGAAGCCTGACCTCCAGATCTTCCAAGCTCATTTCCTTTCGCTTGTGCTTCAAATAATTTTTGAAGTCTTTCCAAGCTGGTGGCAATTTCTCAATAACACATGCCACTTGAAAGCTTTCTCCAAGGTTTATCCCTTCAGCATGAATCTCATGCAGGATCAACTGGATTTCTGAGAATTGACTCATCACAGTTTTGGAATCCACCATCTTATAATCAAGGAAATGGCCCATAATAAATTTCTTAGCACCAACATCCTCAGTTTATATTTCTTCTCAAGGGATTCCCACAGCTCCTTAGCTGTTTCCATGCTAATGTACACATTGTACAAAGAGTCAGTCAAGGAATTCATGATATAGTTTCTGTACAGATAGTCACGACTATTCCATGCATTCACATCTGCAATTTTTGCTTCATCTTGCTCATCTTCTTTGAGCTCAGGAGTTTTCTCAGTCAGGAACCTTACCAGATTTAGAGTGGTCAAATAAAACATCATCTTTTGTTTCCACCTCTTGAAGTACAACCCATTGAACTTCTCAAGTTTCTCACCATAAGACACGGACATAGGTACATGAGCAGCAACAACAACAGGAATGATTGACACTCGGGTTGAAGAGCTACTCTCGTCAACAGACTTCTCAGAATTGAATTCCATTTTTCTGAAAATGCTAACAATACAAGTTAATATTGATTCATATCAACAATATTCGCAATTGGTAACACAAAATAAAGGCAACAACAATATTAATTTGGCTACTCCTCAATCCGTTCGGTAATTCTAGTCAGACACGATCAGGTAAGAAGATGAAGCTTTAATGAAGCGTGGCTCTCTTAAGAACATTGCTTCAATGGTTCTAGCCTAGACATCATGCCAAACTAAGTACGCCTAGTTGGAAAGATTCATAAACCAAAGCAATATTAATTTTGTCTTAAGATTGTCCGAAAATATGTCAAATATTGCAAATATATAATAACATAAATTCATTATAATTAAATAAATAATTATAAATAAAAACTCATAATACAAATATGATGATGAACACCAATGTTACTAACTCGGATTCAAGGATAGGAGGATGTTAAAGGAAGTCGAGTCGTGTGTCTCACACTTTATTTAAGACAAATTATGCCTCCTCTTCAGTGCAAAGGTTTGATGATCGACACTTGTCTTCCAAGATACAACGACTGCTTGTCCCTTGAAACTGCATTGCTACTAAGGACACTGAACGAACTTGAAGTACCTTCGTCTATCACCAGAACACAACTTATAGAGAGAGAGAGAACTCAAGTAAGGAGAGATGTTTTGAGTTAGTGTGTTTAGAATGAGGGATGGTGTCACCTATTTATATTGGTGGGATTGGAGGAAAACTTGAATGCCATGAATAAGGTTACAACCTTTCATTAGACCACTACCATGCCATTAATTCATGTTGTTACAAAAACCAAAAGACAAGGAAGTTGAAAGATCAACCATTACATGCATTACTTTGGTGACTATTTTCATTCACCTTTAACTATCAAAATGATTACAAAAAATCTTTTCATTTCTATCATTTTTCCAACAATTCCCCACATGAATGAAATAGGCGACCAAAAACTCGATAGACTTGGTGTTAGATATCTACGGTTGAAACCTGTTTAAGATAGGTAGGTTTTACCCATTAAACCTTCCATTGTGAAAGTATGCTGACTTTACTAACTAGACAGTAGACGCGATGTCTTTGAACTGTTCGTCATTTGTGTAAATGATAACATACTTCACACAGGAATCTTCCTGGTACTTACAGTTCTCACTTTTGTGTCCATTTTGGCCCTGGATACGCGCCTGGTTCAGTAAGAAGTGATTCGAGAGCAGAGAGAAAACTCGGTTGTCGGAGAATGAAAGGGGTGTCACTTCAAAAATAGGAAATGATAAAACAGTTACTAATTGTTACAAAATGATAATCATTTAATATTATTATTATTATTATTATTATATTTTTCACTTTACTTTTTTAAACAAATAAACTTACCATTTATAAGAACTAGCCTTCAACATGTCAGAAATTCACCTAACAACCTCTTGTCTTGTAGTTCCTAATAATGACAGAATCATTGCTATCTTAGTATGAAAAAATTTAATTTCTTGCAACGTAATATATTTGAAAATAAACACCAAAACTCAACAAAAATTAAAATATGCATATAAAACTTTAAATTTTTGTGACGGATTATGGGACACAAGATAGAATTTATTTAATTTAACATAATACAAATACAAAACTCAGAACTTCAGTCTTGGGTAAATAGTTAAATGTTATTTAGCTACTCATGACTTTGTAATTACAAGTACAAACACTTGTACTTACAGCACACCACATGAATACAGATGATAGACCCCTTTAGATAGCAATCTCACTCTTTTTCTCATGCTAACTCTTACTATACTAAAACTCTATACTAAGACTCTATTCTGGCTCTCTTAATTCTTGAGAAAGTTTGAGGGAGCTTCTATCTCAAGTTTCTGATGTCTTCACTTGGACGATCAAGACTCCTTGTATAGGATGCGTATTTCAAACTGAAGTTTTAAAACAACTAAGACTAAGTGAACGACATGAGGAATCTGATCATAGTAACTTTACTTTTTGAAAAGTAAAGTTGAGTTTCTTCAAAAGTCGGCAGGAAACAAAGGACACACACTAACTTTTCATATAAGAAAAGTCTTTTGTCCAGAAGCGTCGGTTACCGTTCATTTTTTCAACATGTTTGTGATGTTCTGGTATTCTTCATCAGTGTAGTCGTAATCCGCCAAAGAATCTTGGCCTTCATGATCCTCTCCTTGTGCTGTCTTTTTTTTCTTCATTGTCTAAATCTGAATCATAAGAAAAAATAATAAGGAATCATATACCCCTTATATTTCTTGACTTTTTCTAACCATGTAGCTGTAGCTAGAGTGCAGTCAATCTCATTTCTCATAATAGCTGAAAAGAATTTTCAATTCACTGGAGGAGGATGAATATATCAAGTGACCATTATTTTTTCTCCGCCTGCCAAAAGACTTAAATCATAATCCCTTCGATCTATAATTTTGATACACATAATGGTCGTAGCTTTCATCCATGGAATGCTTTGGTTTAGGCTACCATTTCCTCCCGCTCTGCCTGAATTTGAATTCTTAATGGGACCCTGAATTAATCTAACATAATGATTTGGAGAGATATAAATCACTTGCCCGTTTATCTTTGTCCATTCTGATGGTGTTGATATAAATTTTAATCTCAAGATACACCCATTAGGTTGAATGTTCTTAACAGCTTCAGTTATTATTTCTGAGAAACCTTTTAAATCTTTATTAGTCTTTGTCCAAAGATTATGAATAAAACCATTTTTCATAAGCCACAGTTTCTGTTTTTGAGGGTTTATGCTTGAACATTAACCAGATATTGTCCATAATATGGATCTGAAACCATGATAAGGTTGGCAAAAAAATTCTTCCTTCTCCAAGGTGATTATGAAAGCTATACCACTCAGATTCCTTCAATGCTAAAATATGAATTTTAACACTTTCAGGATTCTTCAGATATGTCACCTTAGCATTACTCCCTTCTACAATTTCTTTCGCATGGACTCCATACAACTCTTCTGTCAGGGCTGTAAGAGATCACTATACCATAAACATCATCAGACGACAATCCAAGTCTGTCGTTTGAACATTTTTCATATGTCGTCTTTCTTGCTGCCATCTGATTGAGCTCAAACAACAGCTTTCCACTGTCGTTTGAGTTCAATCAGACGACATATTATATGTCGTCTGATATGAGATGTGTCTGAAAGGTTTGATGATCACATATAACTCATACATGTTGACTAAAGTCCAGAATAAGGGTAACATTTAATGATGTTTACGTCATTCTCACTATAGATAATTGTCTACTGATAGTATATTCAATGACAATTCAAAGAAATATATGTGGTACTATGAGACTTCTATTGACAAATATCTGTCATCTGACATTGTGAAACTATATATCATCTAGAGTCCAACCACAATTATTTGTAGTTTGACCTGTCTTCAGACCACATATAATTGTCTTCTGAAATAAGAATAGTAGAGGTTTGTCAAAACTTTTGTCGTGTCATTGTCCACACTTTACATGTATGTGTCGACTGATACATACAAAAGTTTGTCATCATTTGTCGTCTGATTTTATGTGACTTTACATATATATGTCTACTGAACTTATATCAGTCGACATATCTTATCCTTCTATATAGTGGTATTAGATGACATTTTAATGTTCTGTTTTGGTTTAATATACGTCGTTTGATGCTCTGTGACACTACATTTTTTTTGATTTCTGTATGAGGATATGAGTTAATATATGACGTTTGATGTAGAACTAGACGACACATTTATGAATATCGTTTGAATGCTTTGTACCCTTTGATTTGGCTACAAAAGCACGGTTCATATGGTCAAATATATAAGAAAATCAAATCTAATATAAATAGGTGTACACTACAAGTCACTTGTAGTCATTTCCACATACAATATACACTATCTTAAACAAAACATAGAGAGGTAGCTAGCTAACTTGTAGCTATTTCCAAGTACAACATACAATACTGCCCTAAACAAAACAAAACTATGTTGACATCAATAGAGTTATTCAAGATATCAACATAGCAACCCAGCTATAGCTAGTTGGCATCAGACCGACGGAAAATGATTGAGCACCAAGTCAAAATGCAGAATATCAGTTCATACTATACTACCATGAACATACCACAAATATTCTAATATTAGTTATCCGGAAACTCTATCACATACTTAGCCCATTCCCCTCAGACCTCATCGATTTGTTGGGTAGTGTAAGTCAGACCAGCACTGGTTCCCCACTGCAACAAGAAAACAATACAGCATATTGAGTTTTCCAGTGTATCATCAGAAAATACAGTGATCAATCTATCCATTCCATTGAAGACTATAGAAAGTGCAACTATTCAGTGATCAATTTATTGAAGCGACCTGGGAAGAAACTAGTAAATACAAGGTTTTAGGTTCCAAATATCATCATGCAATTTTTTTACATAAACATGTTGGTCCCAATAGCTAGTTCATTAAACTTGGAACCCCTTATGCCAAGATGTATCATATATAATTGAAATTATAAGAGAGTTGAATACCAGACCTTCACTTCAAATTCAAAAATATACCTTTTGATTTACAAATTTCCAAATACACTGTATGGATAGTCAAAAGAAAAAACTTTTCTTCAAGAAAATTCCACAAACGAGAAACTTTAGTTCAAACTGAATGCAAAGCAAATCAAGAATCAGTTCTTAATAATAGCTGACGAAAACCGGTAATATCTATAAATAAAGTTCAGAGATAGAAACAGAGAAAGAAGAGACTTTGTTTCAAGCAGAAGAGGGGTTATAACTTGGTTGTACACACGTTAACGAGTTTCCACAGATGCAACACAGATACAGGTCTCAAATACAAAGACAAAAATTAATATAAGGCTCCACAAGGAGACATAGGTATCATTACTGAAGCAAACAAGACTCCATCAATATATCCTAATCAGCTGCCTGGTGGTGGTCGCTGATCGGCCAGGGGTGGTAGGGCTGCGACAACGGTGTGGTTGAAGGGATAGTGGCGACGTTGCTCTATCTATCTATCTCGAACTCCCTCTCTCTTTCTCTCGACAACAATGAGGGAAGGCGAGTAGTGTTTAAGTTATATACTATGATCCAAAAGCCCGAGATGGATTAGGGATAGAGATCAAGGAATAAGAATAAAAGGTCAATTTTAAATAAAGAAATGGTAAATAAATCTAAAATGGTAATTTTAAGTGCTTAACCCACACGAGATTGACCGTCACATGAGATTTTCCGTGCGTTTAGAGGTTTTACTTATGAGATTGATCGTCTGGATCTAGTTCAATTTTTTTCCATACGTGTATATTATCATGATGGTCATATCAGACGGTCGGATTTTCGTTTGTCAAGTTTAATAATCAGAATCACAACATGCCTACTAATGTTGTATAACTTGTTTACTAAGTTTTAAGTAAATGTTCTGTTTCAAAAACAAACTCTACGTAGAACATTCAAACTCAAAAAAGTCGTGAAATAAGATATGACCGGAATGGTGAAATACCTCAAATACGGCTACGGATGAAAAATAATGTCATTCCGGTAAAGTCTCGGTGCCGATAGTTGCGGTCAACGCAATTTACCATTCTTTCTCCCTATGGGTAGCCCTATGTTCGTAGGTTATTTTTCAGTAAATTTTTGTACCACTAGCATCTCATCGATTTGAAACTATTTTCTGTTGAAAATCCAGCTAAAATACATAATTTAGATGGTCAAATATTTGTTTACGTGTGTTTAGGAGTTTGACTTACTGGATTGACCTTCCGGATCGAGCCCTTAACGTTATCGGATGAAGTTGAATGTTTTTCCATATGTGAATTTTATCATAATGTTCATATCTGACGGTCGGATTTTTGTTTGTCAAGTTTAATCATCTGAATCACAACATGCCTACTAATGTTGTATAACATGTTTACTAAGTTTCAAGTAAATGTTCAATTTCAAAAAAAAACTCTACGTAGAACATTCAAACTCAAAAAGTCATGAAATATGATATGACTGGAATGGTCAAGTATGGTTATGGTTGAAAAATCATGTAATTAGTACCGATAATAACAATCAACCGCACACCATTATTATTCACTATAGGGAGTCTTATCGTATAGAATTAGTAAATTCAGATGACATATATATATATATATATAGTCTGAATTTATGAAATAAACCATTTAAAATATTTATCAGACAACACTTATATGTAGTATGAATTTACTAATTCTATACCATTCCAAACGACAAATTAATGTTATCTGAGTTAGAACTCAAAACATCACACCGCGCGGGAAACGTACCGCATACAATTTTGACCTACCTGATCAGCGAGGGTAAAATCTCGCCATATTTCATTTTTTATGGGCCATTCAGACGATATAAATATGTCGTCTGAATAAATGTATTGAAATTGACATAAGTTTGTCGTTTGAAGTTATGGACTTAAAGGGAAAACTCCCGCATTAATGCTTTAGTCAGACGATATATTTATATCGTCTGAATAAAAACAGTAAAGATATTGAAATTTATGGTTCTCTCAGACGATAAAAGTTTGTTGTTTGATGTTGTGGACTTAAAGGGAAAACTCAAGTATTTATTCTTCAGTCAGACAACATAAATATGTCGTATGAATAAATACAGTAAGGATATTGAAATTTATGGTCTCTCAGAAGACAAAAAGGGTTGAAAACATGCGCCCAACAGTGTCCAAATTGAAAAAGAAGATTATCGACATATATTTGTTATCCAAATAAGTACATTAAAATACCATTGAAACATGATTTTTAGAGGTTTATCAGACAACATATATATGTTGTCTTAATTTATAGTTGAAAATAGTTAATTATGGGTGTTCATACCTCACTTATATGTTGTCTGACATTTTCAAACCAAGGAAAAATAGAAGTTAATCTAAAAGTATGTATGAAACATACCTGTTAGACGACTTTTACTGATTATATGTCGTCTAAAGGACCAAAAAAACCATCAGACGCCACTCGTTTAAAATGTGGCTTTTTAAGATGTCGGATAAATGTTGTTTGATTATGTTTATGGCATATTGCATTGAAGTAGGGTTGTTATCAGATGGTTTCCGGTTTTCACCTAAAACCGGAAACCAAACCAAACTTAATATTCGATTCGGTTTTTGGTTTTTTTAAGGACAAACCCTAAACCGAACCAAACTGTACGGTTCTGTCGGTTTCGGTTTTTTTAGGTTTTTTCGGGCAATAAAAAAACATGTAAATTTCTAATATGTTGCACTTAATATCAAAATTGCAATAAAAGGATAAAAATAAATTGATTTTCTACTATCGGCAACGATACGGTACCTGGATTACATGATGTTAAGACCCACCACGGGTTAACCCTTTTAACTCGAGGCAAATCCTGTGGGGTCCACCTCTAGGGAACTTCTTACCGAAACCCCCTTGAAATAGACAACCTTTCCTTCAAATACACAAAGCACTTCCACGTAATATGTTTCCGGGTAAACTCGTGGTCCCTTTAGCGGGTGGCACGGCTCCAGAAATAGCGTACTTCCTTGTATTCCGAGTTTTCCTGTGTAAAGAACAAACACGTCAAAGAGGCGTCCCCGGGTTTACCGAGGGAAGCCACTCCGATGCTTAAGTTAGACACTGTCAATTAAGCAGAAAACTCAAGAATAGTCAAGAAGTTGCGCGTCTCTCCCCTCTTACCGGGAGGCATGCGCTGGTATTTATAGTAGCGCTAAAGGCATGCGCGTTTCCCTTGCTTTACTTAGCTTTATGGCGAGTTGGATCCAGACAAAGGACCCAGAGTGGCTTCTCACATTTAATTGGGCTTTCACCCTATAAACACTCGAATTGTAACCCGGTAAAGGTGAAATATTAGGTTCCACCTATAAACAAGTCCCCCAAGTCCTCAGTCAAGGGGTACGCTTGGGTGGGGACTTGAAATCTTTTCTTTACCGGGTTATAATGGTAGCAACCAAACCCGGGGTATCCAGTCCCCCAAGTCCGTACGCAAGCGTAACCCGCAGACCTTTTCCACCTTTGGAGTTTAAAACGACGTCGCCGAGTTGTAGTGGGGGGAAATTTGAAATTTTTTTGCAGATGGCCAACGAAGCAATGGACACTTATCTCCCCGAGTCCAACTTTGTAAACTTCACTGATGGGACCGCTCTCGACCCTCCCGGGTATTCACTGACGGCGGAGGAGATTGTGGAGTTGAGGAGCAGCTGAAGATCCTCGAGTCCGTGGAGATACGGCCTTTAGAACCCGAGGACCAATTCTTCGTTCCCGGGGATGGGTGGACGCTGTGCCACGAGTTTCAGCTGCGGTGCGGCCTGTCACTCCCGTTAAAAATAGAAGTGCAGTACCTCTTAGCATGTACCGGGCCGAGTACTCACGGAAGGCGGGTTTCAGCGGGACTATCCAGTTGAAATCCAAAGCGGTTTTTAAGAAGATCATCGAGGACCTGCCATCCTCTTTTTGTGGTTTTTTTTTTGCACGACTGTCACTCGCGGGGGCAGTTTCAGTCACGAGAGAGATTTCGCTCCCTGGAGGAAGATCCTTCGCTCGCTCGCAGGGGTAATTTCGCTCGCGGGAGGAAGATCACTCGCGCGAGCATCAGTCACTATAAGCTGTGATGAACAGGAAGCTTTCTCGTAGGGGATTGTCTCGCTTGCAGCAACAGTCTGGAGAGGGATGAGTTTAGTACTTCACGCTCCAAGTACCGGTTGACTTGCAACAATTGATGAGTAAGTCCTTCTTTCTCTCCGGGTTTTTCTTTCTTTTCTCTGTCCCGGGTTATAATTATGTTGTTTGTGTTGCAGATGTCCCCGACATTCTTCTGGAGCCGGTGATGGAGAAGAGGATCCGGAGGATGCTATGGGCCTTCCGGGGTCAAGATGACCGGAGTTCATACCGGCTCTGTAGGCTGTACGTGTACGGCAGATGCCGGTTGATGGAGCTCCCAGGTTTGTCCAGTGTCCTTTAAACTCTGTTGTCCTATGCCCTCGTGTAACGAGTATACTTTCTATATGTAGCTCTTCTGCCGATGGAGTTTACCAAGCGGAAGAACCCGGGGATATACGACGGGTTTGAAGATAAGGCTGTATGGGCCGGGATCCGGACACAAGCAACGGATGGTCAACTGTATGACATTGACCTGACCACGAAGGCGGCTTTCCAGGAGGGAGAAGAGGAGATTGTGGGGGAATCCGGCGGAGGTGGCGGAAGACCCGGTGATTGAAGAACCGGTGACTCAAGTTCCCTTTGAACCGGTGATGAGCGCAGTTCCCTCATCTGTGCCTAACCCTGTTGTGGCTGCAAAGCCTAGAGCTCCTATAAACCCGGGTCGGAGTCCCCCGGTTCTTGCTTCAGCAGCCAGGAGAGGTGCATCCCGTGGCGGTATTGTCGGGGGTCCTCAAAACCGGCCGCCACTCCGTAGCGGGTCTGCAGCGCCATGAGCTGGAGCTTCTGAGGATTTTGTGTTTGCTTTTGTAGTGTAGTCTGCGTTTTGCTACTTTTGTAATTGACCTCTTTGAATGAAAGTTTTGACGGTTTTCCTTCGCATAATTCTTCTTGTGAAATAACACGGGAACCTGATGCATAATATACAAGTGTTGGCAAAATTTACACATATAATGCCGGTTTGGCATGTAAACAAAAATAGTGCCGCTAGGGCTTTACGGGTCCGTTAGGACTTCCATGGGCCGCTAGGGCTTTACGGGTCCGTTAGGACTTCCAGGGGCCGCTAAGGCTTTACGGGTCCATAAGGACTTTCAAGGGCCGCTAGGGCTTTCACGGGTCAGTTAGGACTTCCAACCCGATGCATAACCTGCAAGTGTTGATAAAATGTACACATATAATGCCGGTTTAGCATGTAAAATAAAAACAATGCCGCTAGGGCTTTACGGGTCCGTTAGGACTTCCAACCCGAGGCGTAACCTGCAAGTGTTTTACAAAATTCACACATATAGTGCCGGTTTGGCATGTAAATAAAAACAATGCCGCTAGGGCTTTACGGGTCCATAAGGACTTTCAAGGGCCGCTACGGCTTTCACGGGTCCGTTAGGACTTCCAAGGGCTTCCTGCCAAATAACACGGTAATCTGATGCAAAATATGCAAGTGTTGACAAAATGTACACATATAGTGCCGGTTTGGCATGTAAATAAAAACAATGCCGCTAGGGCTTTACGGGTCCGTTAGGACTTCCAACCCGAGGCGTAACCTGCAAGTGTTGATAAAATGTACACATATAATGCCGGTTTGGCATGTAAATAAAAACAATGCCGCTAGGGCTTTACGGGTCCGTTAGGACTTTCAAAGACTGAAATAAGGCCGTGAAAGGCTTGCAATATTTCAAGTTATGGAGATTACCGGAGATTGCCGAGTTTTGACAGTGAAATAAGGCCGTTAAGGCTTGCAATATTTCACGTCATGGAGATTACCGGAGATTGCCGAGTTTTGACAGTGAAATAAGGCCGTTAAGGCTTGCAATATTTCACGTCATGGAGATTACCGGAGATTATCGGAGCTTGCCGAGTTTGACAGTGAAATAAGGCCGTTTAAGGCTTGCAATATTTCACGTCATGTAGATCCGGAGATTATCGGAGATTGACAGTGAAATAAGGCCGTTTAAGGCTTGCAATATTTCACGTCATGTAGATCCGGAGATTATCGGAGATTGCCGAGTTTGACAGTGAAATAAGGCCGTTTAAGGCTTGCAATATTTCACGTCATGTAAGTGAGACCCCGAAATTTTAATTTAATTTTCCGACACACTTAGGGTTTAATTCCGATTACTTTTCAGTACGTCGTCATTTTCGTCTAACGTTTTTACGTTTAGACACGTCGCCACTTGCGTGAAAGTATTTACGGAATATTTTCCGGCACTTCACGTAATTTTTCGTACGACTTTTACGTTTATATTTGACGTTTGGTTATTTGAAATGAATTTTCGAAAATGGTTTTGGTTTTGAATTTATTTTGGGAATTGGGGTTAAATCGTGGCCGTTGATTCGATCGACGAATCGTGGCCATTCGTTTTTCTTTAAATACCCTATCTCTTTCCCTCTTTTCCTCACCACTCCTTTATCTTTCCTTTTTCTCCCTTTCTCCCTCACTTTCCGCTTCGGTTCCTTCCTTTTTCTTCTGCTTTCCATTTCGAGCAGAAAGCTCTCTCCTCCCTCTCTCTTCGACAGCAGCCCAGCACCTCCTCCACCGGCAGCGCGTCAAGCCTCACCGCCGCCCTCATTGGCTTCGCCTCGCCCCGGCGACCTTGTCCAGACCACCAGCGACGCCAGCGCCGCCTAGCAACGAGAGGAACTCTGGTTGTACTGTGCAGAACAGATCGAGGCGCACCAGGTCGTTTGGAGAGCCAGGCAACTCCCAGGCGCCACCAGGAGCTGCCCAGGAGCTAGGAGGAAGGAGGAGAGAACCAGCGGAGCTCCGCCGGAGGGGTTTCGCCGGAAAACACAGTGCAGGCAGAGGGAGGTATAAAACTCGATCTTTTCCTTCGATTGTTGTGTTGTTGGATAACTTAGGATGTGTAGAAGGTGTTAGGAGGAGACAGGAGGCTCGATTTGGCCGGAAAACCAGCCAAATCCGGCGGAGAAACCGGTCGGGAACCGGCACGGTAAAAACCCTGGTTTTTACCGTGTCAGTTTTACTTTTACTTTAACCCAGGGGCAGAGTTACCATTTTGCCCCTGACTGTTTAAGTTATTTACAGTTACAGTTTTTACTATTTACAATTACTGTTTTACTGTTTACTTTTACTGTTTTACTGTTACCGTTTTACTTTTACTGTTTACTTTTTACTGTTTACATTGACCGGTTGACTTTGACCGGTTGACTATTTGACTTTGACTTTTTGACTTTGACCGGTTGACTATTTGACTTTGACTTTTTGACTTTGACCGGTTGACTTTTTGACCGTTGAACGTTGACTTTACTGTTGATCGTTGACTTTTACTATTCCAAAGTTGACTTTTCACTTATGCCGTAGAACACCTATTTTACGTTTTCGAACACTACGGTTAAATGTTTTAAAGACTTTTAGCTTGTAAACGTGGCAAAAACGACGTAAGTACTGAATAAGAAACAATTCCGACTTCTCACCGGTTCGAGAATCGGAGTGTCAAACAAGTCAAACCCTAATGTCAGAAAGATAAACAAAGAGTGTTTATCAAGTCTTAGTCGTAGATGATAGACCTCGAATTACTTATACCTGACTATCACTGTTGTCTCACCCACAGACTCAGGAGCTCGTCTACGCAGGCTTCAGGAGGACCAGGAGTTGGAGCGCAGCCAGCTGTACCATCATACCAGGTAGGGGGAGCACGCCCATTGGGTGAGCCGAAACCCTCTTGGGTCGGCGGCTCTTTTACTTTTACGTACTAAATAAAGATGCATTGTTTTAAGCTTGACCACATGCTTCTTATAGCACTTGGTGTGTGTGTGTGAGTTTTGGATCGAAAAGTAGTACCGTCGTCCTGATTTCCGGTGCTTGGCCTGAGAGCGACGGGACCTAGTATTCTAGCACTCCTACGGTGTCGATGACCGTTAACCTCCGGAGGGGCTATGCCCTGTTTATTTTATTCATATATCCCGCTTACGCTCGTCTCGAACAGAGTAAAACGTGACGTAAGTGTGGCCTGCTATTTGTTGGGCGTTAGCTGGAAATGGACGCTCTCGCTATTCTGCGCACTCGGGCGCTTAGATAGTTGGCCCCGGTTTGCAGTGAAGACAAACCCGGGATTCGACCGCTCAGATCCAGAGAGTTCTTTCATATGTGGTCACATGTTTTACCGAGCTTTGTGTGCGTGCCGTGCATTTACATTTCCACATGCTCTTTCGTACTTACGAGTACATATACATATATAAGAAATGTTTTCTCATGGGTTTTAAACCCCGACTTGGATGGCTTTGGCCCCATTTGGGTTAGTGAGGACGAGTTGCTCACCTCTACATCTTTTCAGGTCTACAGCACCCGTCACTAGAGGAGCTGGACTAGATCGCGGAGCGTCGGTTATCGTGCACTTCACTTTTCGAGGACTCCCATTCTGGTGTGGTTTTCATGTTTCTTGATTTCCGTATTTTCGTATGTTGTAATCTGTTGGATACTCTGAGACATTTATTCGGGCCCAGTGTTCCGAGACTTTTTCATGTACTATTTCTGTCTCGGGTATTTTCTATTATCTTCCGCTTGTAGAACATTTGTATGCTACTCTGATCATTTGTCATTCAGTATTTGACATTCATATTATTATTCATGTGTTGTATATTTCATTTATAGCCTTGTGGTTTCGGTCCGGTGGGTCATCAATACGTCGAAAGACGTATTGATTACTTGCTAGATCGGGATTACGGCGGTTACCGTCGTGTTCCGGGACCGAGAATAGTCCCCGGGATGCGACAGTAATTACTTGGTATCAGGGCATCGTTTTGGTACCTTCCATGTCATTGGTGTACGACCAGTTCATTTTCTTCGAGTCGTATACTTCGAGTTATTTGTGTGCGATGCTGACGTCATTGTATGATCTCATGATGTATTCCTTCATACGGAAGTCAAAAGTTCATTCATGTTCCAGTAGTTGACATTCTCATTATCTTTATTCACTGGACATTGTTTCGATGACTAATCCTTGTTTCTTTTCAGTCAGTCACGATGCCGCCGCGCCGTGAGGTGGATGAGGTCACTCGTGCGTTCCGAGCCATGGGAAACGTACCACCTCCTACTCCGCAGGACTTGGAGTTGGAGAGGAGGTCCAACTGCTTGGCGACCTTCCTGAAAGTTAGGCCACCTAACTTCACCGGTCTTACAGAGGCCGTAGATGCTGAGGTCTGGCTCAAGCATATCAAGAAGCTGCAGGGGACAGTTAACACCCCTATTGAGTACCGAGTAGCTTTTGCGGTTCACTGCCTCACAGGAGAGGCTGATAGTTGGTGGGACACCGTTGCAGACCGCCATGATCCCGATCAGATGACTTGGGATCAGTTTGAGGAGTTGTTCTACGAGCAGTACTTTCCCCCGGTCTTGAGAGACCAGAAGATTGGCGAGTTCTTCGGCCTTACACAGGGGAGCATGACAGTCCACGAGTATGTGGTGAGGTTTACTTCTCTGCAGAAGTATGTCCCAGGCCTCACCGAGAAGGTGAAGTCCCAGAGGTTTGAGTTTGGTTTACGGGACTCTGTTCGCCGCGAGTTGCTTTCCAACACCACTCGCACCTACCGGGAGATTGTGAGCGCAGCTTACAAGATTGAGGCTGATCAGGCGACCTTTCCTCAGGGCAGAGATGAGTATGGCAGTAGGTCCCACTCCAGGAGCAGAGACAGGAAGATGACCAAGAGAAACAACAGGAGACCTTTTGGCCGAAACGTCAGTGCTGGCAGTAGTGGCAGTGGATCCTCAGGAGGCCGGTCAGGGCCCTATACTTGCTATGAGTGCGGTCAGGTGGGACACACCCGTTGGCGTTGTCCCAACAGAGACTTGGGTACGGCTTCAGCTTCAGGTTCTTCCAGCCGTATCCAGCCTCAGGGTCAGCAGCAGTATCAGCAGGGATCGCAGCAACAGTCTTACTCCCAGGTCCCACAGCAGCAGCAGTATCAGCAGGGCTATGCACAGCCGTCTTACCCTCAGGCACCTCAGCAGCAGCCTGCCCCGAGTCAGGGCAGTCAGGCTAGTCAGAGTTCACGCACTAGAGGCCGGAGTGGACGCAGTGCTAGGGGACGTGGACAGGTCTATGCTTTTGCAGGAGGTCAGCTAGCTCTCGATGCCTCGACAGCTTTAGATGGTACGATCATTGTTTCTAATTCAGAGGCTAGAGTATTGTTTGACACAGGAGCTTCTCATTCTTTTATTGCCACGTGGTTTGCGGATTCTTTGGGATTAGAGTCTGAGTCCACAGGTAGCACGTATTGTTTCAGTTCTGCCCTTGGAATGGGGGCAGCTACAGACAGGATCTTTCGCAAGTGTCAGTTGCTGGTCAACGAAGGGAAGTTACTAGCAGATCTTTACCCGTTAGACATTGATGGGTATGATTTGATACTTGGGATGGATTGGTTGGAGAAGTACCGAGCTCTCATAGACTGTGAGAAGAGGACAGTCAAAGTGAGGACTCCAGGCAAGGACCAAGTGATGGTGATCAGAATGGATGAGCGACTCACACAGCCGAGTCCACTCTTGCGACCATGTTTTCGTGGGAGGAGGACTTTGACTTGCTACAGTATTGTGAGATCGTCAAAGGAGAAAGATGGTTCTAGTGGGGACAGATACATTCCGGTAGTTGATGAGTATCCCGGAGTATTTCCTGAAGATTTACCAGGATTACCGCCACATCGGGAGGTAGAGTTTCAGATTGAGTTGGTTCCAGGAGCCACACCGATTTCGATTCCACCTTACCGTATGGCACCAGCTGAGTTGCAAGAGTTGAAGCTTCAGTTGGAGGATCTTATGAGCAAGGGTTTTATCAGGTATAGCTCATCACCGTGGGGAGCACCGGTGTTGTTTGCCAGAAAACATGATGGGACCCTTCGACTCTGTATAGATTATCGGAAGTTGAATAGTGTCACTGTGAAGAACAAGTACCCACTTCCGAGGATTGATGATTTGTTTGATCAGCTTACAGGAGCTCAGTTCTTTTCTAAGATTGATCTGAGATCAGGTTATCATCAGCTTCGGGTACGGGATAGTGACATAGAGAAGACAGCCTTCCGTACACGCTACGGGCACTTCGAGTTCCTCGTCATGTCGTTCGGGTTGACGAATGCTCCCGCAGCTTTCATGGATCTCATGAACAGAGTCTTCCGACCTTACCTGGATCAGTTTGTGATCGTGTTCATCGACGACATCTTAGTCTACTCCAAGACCCAAGCAGAGCATGAGTATCATCTTCGCACCATTCTACAGACTTTGTGGAATCATCAGCTTTTCGCCAAGAAGTCAAAGTGCGAGTTTTGGCTTTCAGAGGTGCAGTTTCTTGGACATGTAGTCTCAGGTGCAGGCTTGTCAGTGGATCCTTCGAAGATCGAGGCAGTTTTGGATTTGGAACATCCTCGGAATGTCACTGAAGTGAGGAGTTTCCTTGGTTTAGCTGGATACTACCGTCGGTTTGTGCAGGACTTCTCAAAGATTGCCACGCCACTAACCAACTTGACAAAGAAAGGAGTCAAGTTTGAGTGGAGTGACGCATGTGAAGAGGCTTTTGCAGAGTTGAAGAACCGGTTGACCACAGCCCCAGTCCTCGTTCTCCCCAATGGTGTAGATCCGTACCAAGTGTATACGGACGCTTCAGGGACTGGTTTAGGTTGTGTACTGATGCAAAATGGTGGGGTAGTTTGTTATGGCTCTAGACAGTTGAAGCCACATGAGAAGAACTATCCTACACATGATTTGGAGTTGGCAGCTGTTGTACATGCTCTTAAGATCTGGAGGTGTTATCTTTACGGAGCCACCTTTGAGATCTACACGGATCACAAGAGCCTACAGTACATCTTCACCCAGCGTGATCTTAATTTACGGCAGCGGAGATGGATGGAGTATCTTACGGATTATGAGTTCACCCTACGATACCATCCAGGGAAAGCAAATGTTGTTGCCGATGCCTTGAGCAGGAAGCCGAGGTATGAGCTTGCGAGTATTTTCCTCTCTCGCATGGAGGCTCTGGAGACATTGGAGGATTATGATTTGGACGTACGGTTTGGGGATTCTCACGGATTCTTGGCCAGTGTGTCACTCAGGCCCCACATCCTACAGCAGGTGGGGGAGTATCAGTGGAATGATCCAGAGAGCCACTTGGTTCGAGCACAGGTCTACTTAGGTGAAGCCGACAACAAGTGGAGTGTCAGTGATGATGGACTTATCAGGTACAAGGGACGTGCCTTTGTCCCCAGTGATGATTACATCCGGAAACTAGTTTTGGAGGAGTCACACCGGACTAGTTTCATCATGCATCCAGGAGCCACAAAGATGTATCAGGATATGAAGCGCCAGTTTTGGTGGAAGGGCATGAAGCAGAGTATCGGGGAGTATGTGTCTAGATGTGACGTGTGCAGGCAAGTAAAGGCAGAGAACAGACATCCAGCAGGACTTCTTGAACCTTTGGCAGTTCCACAGTGGAAGTGGGACCATATCACCATGGATTTCGTCACCGGCCTACTCCGTTCGCGGGAAGGTCATGATGGGATTTGGGTGATAGTTGACAGGTTGACGAAATCTGCACACTTTCTACCTGTCAAGATGAGCTCACGTACACAGTACTTTGCAGATCTGTACATTAGTGAGGTGATCAGACTTCATGGGATACCGAAGAGCATCATCTCAGACCGTGACCCACGTTTTACTTCCAAGCTCTGGAAGTCATTGCAGAAAGAGTTGGGTACCGAGCTACATTTGAGTTCAGCGTATCATCCTCAGACAGATGGACAGTCCGAGCGTACGATCCGTACCTTGGAGGACATGCTCCGATCCTGCATAGTTGATTTTGGTGAAAAGTGGCATGAGTGCCTATCTCTTGCAGAGTTTGCCTACAACAATAGCTACCACCGCAGCATTGGTATGGCTCCATTCGAGGCACTGTATGGTTGACCATGTAGATCCCCTACATGTTGGTTGGACAGAGAGGACCGGGTTCTACTTGGTCCAGATGTGATACAGGAGACTTCAGAGAAACTTCAGATTGTCCAGGAGAGGCTTAGAGCAGCCCAGAGCAGGAGCAAGTCGTATGCAGATACACGTAGGACACCCCTTGAGTTTGCAGTGGGAGACTTTGTGTACTTGAAAGTCAGTCCCCGCAAGGGAGTTAGACGATTTGGGGTTAAGGGGAAGTTGGCCCCAAGGTTTGTAGGGCCCTTCCAGATAGCCCAGAGAGTTGGATCCGTTGCATACCGGATTCACCTGCCACCACGACTGCAGCATATACATGACGTGTTCCACGTCTCACAGTTACGGAAGAGCCCACCGGGTGCCCCACAGAATGTTATTTGGACTGATGTACAGCTGCGCAGCGATGCTTCTTACGAGGAGAGACCGTACCGCATCTTGGATCGTGACGTAAGGAAGCTCAGGAACCGAGAGGTTCCAGTGGTGAAAGTTCAGTGGGATCACCATAGTGAGGAAGAGGCTACTTGGGAGCTTGAGTCAGTCATGCAGCAGGCTCACCCACACCTCTTCTGATGTCAGGTAAATTTCGAGGACGAAATTCAATTTAAGGGGGGTAGAGTGTGAGACCCCGAAATTTTAATTTAATTTTCCGACACACTTAGGGTTTAATTCCGATTACTTTTCAGTACGTCGTCATTTTCGTCTAACGTTTTTACGTTTAGACACGTCGCCACTTGCGTGAAAGTATTTACGGAATATTTTCCGGCACTTCACGTAATTTTTCGTACGACTTTTACGTTTATATTTGACGTTTGGTTATTTGAAATGAATTTTCGAAAATGGTTTTGGTTTTGAATTTATTTTGGGAATTGGGGTTAAATCGTGGCCGTTGATTCGATCGACGAATCGTGGCCATTCGTTTTTCTTTAAATACCCTATCTCTTTCCCTCTTTTCCTCACCACTCCTTTATCTTTCCTTTTTCTCCCTTTCTCCCTCACTTTCCGCTTCGGTTCCTTCCTTTTTCTTCTGCTTTCCATTTCGAGCAGAAAGCTCTCTCCTCCCTCTCTCTTCGACAGCAGCCCAGCACCTCCTCCACCGGCAGCGCGTCAAGCCTCACCGCCGCCCTCATTGGCTTCGCCTCGCCCCGGCGACCTTGTCCAGACCACCAGCGACGCCAGCGCCGCCCAGCAACGAGAGGAACTCTGGTTGTACTGTGCAGAACAGATCGAGGCGCACCAGGTCGTTTGGAGAGCCAGGCAACTCCCAGGCGCCACCAGGAGCTGCCCAGGAGCTAGGAGGAAGGAGGAGAGAACCAGCGGAGCTCCGCCGGAGGGGTTTCGCCGGAAAACACAGTGTAGGCAGAGGGAGGTATAAAACTCGATCTTTTCCTTCGATTGTTGTGTTGTTGGATAGCTTAGGATGTGTAGAAGGTGTTAGGAGGAGACAGGAGGCTCGATTTGGCCGGAAAACCAGCCAAATCCGGCGGAGAAACCGGTCGGGAACCGGCACGGTAAAAACCCTGGTTTTTACCGTGTCAGTTTTACTTTTACTTTAACCCAGGGGCAGAGTTACCATTTTGCCCCTGACTGTTTAAGTTATTTACAGTTACAGTTTTTACTATTTACAATTACTGTTTTACTGTTTACTTTTACTGTTTTACTGTTACCGTTTTACTTTTACTGTTTACTTTATACTGTTTACATTGACCGGTTGACTTTGACCGGTTGACTATTTGACTTTGACTTTTTGACTTTGACCGGTTGACTATTTGACTTTGACCGGTTGACTTTTGACCGTTGACTTTTTGACCGTTGAACGTTGACTTTACTGTTGATCGTTGACTTTTACTATTCCAAAGTTGACTTTTCACTTATGCCGTAGAACACCTATTTTACGTTTTCGAACACTACGGTTAAATGTTTTAAAGACTTTTAGCTTGTAAACGTGGCAAAAACGACGTAAGTACTGAATAAGAAACAATTCCGACTTCTCACCGGTTCGAGAATCGGAGTGTCAAACAAGTCAAACCCTAATGTCAGAAAGATAAACAAAGAGTGTTTATCAAGTCTTAGTCGTAGATGATAGACCTCGAATTACTTATACCTGACTATCACTGTTGTCTCACCCACAGACTCAGGAGCTCGTCTACGCAGGCTTCAGGAGGACCAGGAGTTGGAGCGCAGCCAGCTGTACCATCATACCAGGTAGGGGGAGCACGCCCATTGGGTGAGCCGAAACCCTCTTGGGTCGGCGGCTCTTTTACTTTTACGTACTAAATAAAGATGCATTGTTTTAAGCTTGACCACATGCTTCTTATAGCACTTGGTGTGTGTGTGTGAGTTTTGGATCGAAAAGTAGTACCGTCGTCCTGATTTCCGGTGCTTGGCCTGAGAGCGACGGGACCTAGTATTCTAGCACTCCTACGGTGTCGATGACCGTTAACCTCCGGAGGGGCTATGCCCTGTTTATTTTATTCATATATCCCGCTTACGCTCGTCTCGAACAGAGTAAAACGTGACGTAAGTGTGGCCTGCTATTTGTAGGGCGTTAGCTGGAAATGGACGCTCTCGCTATTCTGCGCACTCGGGCGCTTAGATAGTTGGCCCCGGTTTGCAGTGAAGACAAACCCGGGATTCGGCCGCTCAGATCCAGAGAGTTCTTTCATATGTGGTCACATGTTTTACCGAGCTTTGTGTGCGTGCCGTGCATTTACATTTCCACATGCTCTTTCGTACTTACGAGTACATATACATATATAAGAAATGTTTTCTCATGGGTTTTAAACCCCGACTTGGATGGCTTTGGCCCCATTTGGGTTAGCGAGGACGAGTTGCTCACCTCTACATCTTTTCAGGTCTACAGCACCCGTCACTAGAGGAGCTGGACTAGATCGCGGAGCGTCGGTTATCGTGCACTTCACTTTTCGAGGACTCCCATTCTGGTGTGGTTTTCATGTTTCTTGATTTCCGTATTTTCGTATGTTGTAATCTGTTGGATACTCTGAGACATTTATTCGGGCCCAGTGTTCCGAGACTTTTTCATGTACTATTTTTGTCTCGGGTATTTTCTATTATCTTCCGCTTGTAGAACATTTGTATGCTACTCTGATCATTTGTCATTCAGTATTTGACATTCATATTATTATTCATGTGTTGTATATTTCATTTATAGCCTTGTGGTTTCGGTCCGGTGGGTCATCAATACGTCGAAAGACGTATTGATTACTTGCTAGATCGGGATTACGACGGTTACCGTCGTGTTCCGGGACCGAGAATAGTCCCCGAGATGCGACAATGTAGATCCGGAGATTATCTGCATTCACTCAACAAACTGATTGATAAACATAACCCGGTAGGGTTTTATGTGGGCCTGAAAGGCTTTATATATAACATCAAAACATAATAAATTTGGACATTTGTAGATAACTTGGTACCTATTTGGGAAAGAGATGTAAATGTGCGTTCCATGGCCGTGTGGGCGCTCGATAACCCGGGAATTGTAACCCAAATAGCGGGTGGGAGAATAGCGGGTGGGATGTACGCACTGTAAAAAGTTCACGGGTTTCCATAACCCGGAGGATTCCCTCCTGGGGTTGTTACATCAGCAAGTCTGGCTGACGTCTCATTGGCATTTCCACCATTGTTCTTCAAAATATTAAGCGAGAGGTCTTGAGTTCAGCTCTCAACGAGAGCACCAATTGTTTCTGGGTAAACTCGTGGTCCCTTTAGCGGGTGGCACGGCTCCAGAAATAGCGTACTTCCTTGTATTCCGAGTTTTCCTGTGTAAAGAACAAACACGTCAAAGAGGCGTCCCCGGGTTTACCGAGGGAAGCCACTCCGATGCTTAAGTTAGACACTGTCAATTAAGCAGAAAACTCAAGAATAGTCAAGAAGTTGCGCGTCTCTCCCCTCTTACCGGGAGGCATGCGCTGGTATTTATAGTAGCGCTAAAGACAGCATTCCTGTCCCTTTCCAATGTGGGAGTAGTTTCCCTTGCTTTACTTAGCTTTATGGCGAGTTGGATCCAGACAAAGGACCCAGAGTGGCTTCTCACATTTAATTGGGCTTTCACCCTATAAACACTCGAATTGTAACCCGGTAAAGGTGAAATATTAGGTTTCACCTATAAACATAATATATATTCCAACCCCAACACTTGAAGCCATTCTGCTCCCCAAATCACAACTACGCTTCACAATTATTAAACTAAGCTAAGTTGAGGTAATCAGAGCAAATCTACATGGATGAGATACCTATGTAAAATTGCTAGCGTCAGTGGATTAGTTGGCTATGTCTCGTCTTTTGTACGCACAACCTCCTCTCAGCAACCCTACAACACTGGGCATTTGAAAACGAAGGGCCCAGGGGAAAAAAAATTTAAAAATAGGACGTTAGAATGACTAGACAAAAAGAATATTCAAGCGTGAGAAAAATAATCGATTTATGCTATCCCTTTGATTTTCCTGAAAATCCATATGCACGCCTCCTTGGGAAAGAATTCTAAATAATCATTTCAAAAACCAAAATGTAATATGCCATTGTCATTGGCTTGTAAATCAACGTTAAAAATAAGGGAAGAGGTTTCACCATGACGGAGAGTCTTTTAGACTAAGGTCGGAGCCTTCTAGAGGCTACTAAGTAATGAAAGACCCATTATGGTGGAGAGATTCCATCATGACAATGAGTCTCATAGGCTAATAGGCTACTAAGTAAAAACATATTCAAAAAGTGATGATCTCTCAGGTCATACCGAGATTAGCAAGTTGTCTCACCACTCAATCATATCCATAGGGAACGTCGCCCCTTTTCGGCAATATACTTTTCAATCACAATTCGAAACGAAGAAATACGTTCTAAATCAATAGGGAGACGTCTTTCCTGAAATCACCACAAAACATTCTCATCGTATTGTAACCATTTAATAAACCACTTCTCGCGACACTTTTACCACCACTCAATACCAATGGTTCTAACAGTTGTCGCTAAATCAGGTCTTAGCTCCCTTAGGGCCCACTTGATTTATCCATTATCCTTGACTAAATCTTAACAACAAATCATTACTCATTTCACAAGTTTGGCAAATCAACCTGAAACTCTCACCTTCAAATTATAGAATTTACACTCCATAACTTCAATAACTGCGAAGGCTTCCTAAAACTAAAGCAACAACAATTTTACACTGTCCAAAACACGTCACGACACGGACTTTAGTCCAACTTGCCTATTATCAAATAAATGGATAAACAAAAATCCTCATCTACATACGTTGTAGCTAGTCAACCATTATGAATGAATTAAAATTCGCAATCAACCTCCACCACAATTTCTAGGCTTAAAGGAATGACCTATTAGCAACATCGTCCGAAATAAGGACATGACATTCTCGCTACTAAGACATGATTCAGTGGGCTTGCTTCCCCCACTACCACATTCACATTTCCACACATCTAACTCAAAATGCAATAGGCCACTCGCTGTCATAAAGTTTTTTAATTGTCATCACAAGTCGGAATGACCATAACCATTTCACTTCCGACCTACTACATAAATCTCAACGCTATCTACTTATGGTCTTACCAAAACATCCAACAACATTAGCAGCCTGACCTCCAACTCTAACTATCATGGAGATCTTGCCATGGCCTCAAAATTAATATCATTTAACCAACGGATAAAACAACTCATAAATCGATAATCACCTAAAATTATACGTATTTAGTGACACAATTTAGTCAATAAAAATTCCTCATCTGAACCACAACATCCCGTTAGCCCCAATGTGAGGGCCGATGTCTTTTATTTAACCCACACTTAAAGGAATAAAAATATTAGAATTGATGCTTGACAGTTTACGCAATTCTACTATTTTTTTCATAGTCGAAAATAATTAAAATTATTATCTTTCATCGACTACTAATATTTTTTTCTATCCTCTCGCTTCTCAAGTACTTTCTTCATTTACCCATGGTCTACTCCAACTACTCCAGGGCACGATTATGTTACTAAACACCATCAATAGACATCAAATGCCCAACTTAAATTTTCCACCATAGCCCAAAATAAATATCTCATTAACGAGTTCCCAACTCGTATTCCAATTCAATTTCTCATTTGCTGTCAAGACCCACCCCGGGTTAAACCCCTTTAACCCGAAGTAAATCCTGCGGGGACCACCTCAAGGGAACTTCTTACCGAAACCCCCTTGAAATGGCCAACCCTTCCTACATACCAACTCAGCACTTCCATGAGTATCTAACAACAAACCCTAACTCATGAAGGCATCCTGCTCCCTAACCTACTTAACTAGCTAAACTGGGTTAGTCAGAGCAGTCTACAAAGATGATTACCCTAAGGAATTGCGGCAGCAACAGATTGATCGACTATGCCTCGATTCTTGTACGCGCACGACCTCCGCTCGAGAACCCTGCACCACTGGGCATTTGAAAACGAAGGGCCCAGGGGAGAAACATTGAAAAACCGTCAGGGTGAGTGGACAAAAAATAATTATAAAAGCTCTAATTCCTTTAATGTTCTCCCTCTAAGTTTTCCTAGGAAAAATCCGCATGCAAGTAAAACATAAATGATGCCTTGGCTCAATTATAAACAAATATGTGGGGTGTTAACCTCATCCACGAGAAATCCCGACCTGCTCTATCCGGGAAGGTCAAATGACCAGCTCCACCGGAGAGGGTCCCCGACCTGCTCTATCTGGGAAGGTCTAGTGACCAGCTCCACCAGAGAGGGTCCCCGACCTGCTCTATTCAGGAAGGTCTAATGACCGGCTCAACCGAAGAGGGTCCCTGACCTGCTCTATCCGGAAAGGTCTACTGACCAGCTCCACCGGAGAGGGTCCATGCTAGCATACAATCCTTATATCCTTTTCCCTTTTCAAAATCCCTTTAAAACCTGTTAAACCTGTAAAACCTCGTGGGAATAATAACAAATCGAAAACCCCTTTAAATCCGTGAGCCAAATTTCTCCTTTTGAAATCATCCCCCTCCATCATCCCCAAAACGGTGATAAACAATAAACCATATCCCGGGAAAATCCTTTAAAATCATGGGAAGGGTTTGAACCTCTTTCCCGGCTTGTTTGCCTTTAAAATCCTTAAATCTCATTTTCCCAAATCACCGTAAAACATATAAATGGAGGAAATCATATATGCAGGAGAAATCAATTAAAGTATATAGCATGCAATTTAATTTAAAACAAGGGTCCACTCACAGTACTATTGCGACCTTCCCGCTCGGAAAGCTCCTCGAGCGAAACCCTCGAACTAACCGCGTAGTCGAGCCCGTCTCACGTTCAACCAGAGACTGTACAAACAAATCATCATATTAGTCATTCATAGTTGACTTGGTCTTTTCCTAGTTTGACCAGGAAATTCCTATTTTACCGAGAGTTGACCAAGTTCCTTTCTTTTTAACGGCTTTTCAAACATTACACTTATTTCCGATTATCGACTCGAAGTTTGGTTCCCGACTTCGTAATCTCAGCGTATCGACTTTCCTTACTATTACATTTGAAGTTAGGTCATCGCATAATAATTTTGTGAAATTACTATGCACAACCAATCCACGGCCTAAACCAAATTACTAATTGTGAGTCGATAAATCTAATAATAAATTTACCCAACTCATTCACAACAACCTAGGTAGTCACACAGTCTTTTACTCCAAGCCTCCCTTATTTACCCAAATCCTTTACTATTGAATTTCACCTTCCTTCATTTAATTCACTTCCCAAATGTTCACTTTCCATAAATAGAAAGTTTCTTAAATGGGAAGTTTCCCAAAATAGAACTTCCTTCTTTTGTCCAATTAACCGCAATTAATCCAATTCTTTAATTTACGGAAACTTTACGACAATTAGGTTATTGAAAGAATCAATTCCTACCTCTTCGGCATTCAGCCGGTTTTACCGTATCACCGGAATCTTCGCCGGATTCCGGTGACTTGCCGGAATTTCGCCAGAGTTTCCCCGTTTCTCGATCACCAAGTTCTCGACATGAAACCACGTAAACAACACTAAATCAGCAACCCAACAATGATTCAAATAGCACCAAACAATTCAACAACGAATTCACATAATAACAGTTCTTAGAGGGACGAGTCTTACCCTCTGCCTGCTTCCAAACTCGAACCTAAAACCAAACCCAGCAGCTCTCATGCTGCCTACCAACTCCTAGACCCACTCTGGCAGCTGCCCGGCCTCCGTACCTCCCCTACACTGCCTCGATCACCAATTCCACCAAAACAACAACTAAAACCACTGCCTCGGCCTAACTCGATAGCTGCAGCTCCAAACTCACTCGAGGGTCCTACTGGACTCTCCTCCTAGTTGTGACAGCGTCGTCGTGGCCGAGAAACGAAGGAGAAGAATTCGCCGGTGGAGGAAAATGGAACCCAGGACAAACAGTAGAAAAGAGGAAAGAGGGATTTTTGAATTAGAGTACGAATCGAAGACTTAAGGGCAGCAAATTGAAGAACAAGGAAGGAGGAAGAGATACCTACCCTTCAAAGTTGCCGTCGCTGCCAGACACGCCGGAAAACGGCTAACACAGTCAAGTTTCTCCCCGGTCGATCTCCGTCGACGGTCGATGAATCTCGGGTTGAGTGACTGGGTTTTGTAGAGGAGAGTGAGAGGGTCAGTTTGGTGGGGGTGCGCCGGCGTGGGTTGGCTGGGCGCGGCAGTGATGAGGGTGGCGAAGCTGGGAGTCGAGAGCAGAAAGGGAGAGTGACTGGCTCGGGTCAACGCCCGAGTTGGGTTTGACTCGGGTCAACTCTCTCTTCCTCTATTTATAGCCAAATCAACGGTCCAGATCAAACCCCTAATTGATCTGACGGTCCAGATTCAAGGAAGGTAAAAAGTGAAAAAGGTTAAATGGTAAAACTCCTCTTTTACCGGATTGATAAATTAAAAGTTACCATAAACTTCTGACATTCACAGAAAATAGCCGAAAGCTCCGAAAAATATTCCGAAAATACCGGGAGACTCGTGTCGACACGTACTACAACATCGAGTCATCAATTCAGGTATTTGGAGAACTTGGAAAAACTCAAAAATTCACTCGAGCGATAAAAGTCCTCGGTAACTCGTGAATCTCTGTGAAAGGTAACCTTTATTAACTTTAAAAGATTCGGGGCGTGACATTTGCACACTTGAAACTCATAAGAAAATGCATATAAATATTGCCTTTCTATAACATGAACTAATACACTTTTAATATCCTTTCCGACTCTTCAATTCTAAGAGTCTCGCAACTCGGATACCAAGGCCTCGCATTAGGCTTCTACAACTCCATCCTTGACAACTTTCACGATAGCCTCCCAGATATCAATCAAATGCTTCGCTCTATGGTCATTTTCACAAGATTCCCAAACAACAAGAAATAATATGAGTTCCCAACTTATAACTCTATTCCAAATCTCAAATAGTCCCGCAAACACACAAAAGGAAATCACCAATTAGTTACCTTTTTTCCTTACGGAAACTCTCTGAGAGGTCGGCGTACTGAGGCGTAGTTTGAAGATTCAAATATTTATGGAACCGCCCGCTCTATAAACCAACTAAGAAGTACTAACTCATATCCTTAATAAACACTAAGCGTTTCAAGCATAAAATGCCGATGGACCCGCCTCGGTCGGACCATCACTCTATAGACACTAAGTGCTTCCAAGTACATGAGGTAGTAACAGGAAGCGATAACCTAATTCTTTGATACAACCAGTCAAGACCCACCCCGGGTTAATCCCTTTAACCCGAGGTAAATCCTGTAAGGTCCACCTCTATGGAACTTCTTACCAAAACCCTCTTGAAGTGGAAAACCCTTCCTGTAAATACACAAAGCACTTCCACATAATATATATTCTAACCCCAACACCTGGAGCTATTCTGCTCCCCAAATCACAACTACGCTTTACAAATATTAAACTAAGCTAAGTTAGGGTAATCAGAGCAAATCTAAATGGATGAGATACCTAAGTAAAATTGCTAGCATCAGCGGATTAGTTGGCTATGCCTCGTCTTCTGTACGCACGACCTCCTCTCAGCAATCCTGTAACACTATGCATTTGAAAACGAAGGGCCCAAGGGAAAACATTTAAAAATAGGACGTTAGATTGAGTGGACTAAAAGAATATCCAAGCGTGAGAAAAAATAATCGATTTATGCTCTCCCTTTGATTTTTCCGAAAATCCATATGCACGCCTCGTTGGGAAAGAATTCTAAATAATCATTTCGAAAACCAAAATGTAATAGGCCAATCTCATTGGCTTGTAAGTCAACTTTAAAAATAGGGGAAGAGGTTTCACCATGACGGAGAGTCTCCCAGACTAGGGTCGGAGCCTTCCGGAGGCTACTAAGTAATGAACGATCTTTTATGGTGGAGAGATTCCACCATGACAATGAGTCTCTTAGGCTAGGGTCAGACCCAAATAAGGCTAATATATATAACTAGCTAGCAATGATAATATATATAACGACTCTTCATGGTGAAGAAAATAAACAAATACAAAAATTCCAAAACCTAACCAAAACTCCTCCAAAAATTACCAAATTTAAACCATAGACTCCTCTTATTTATTACTATTTTTTGATAGAAAAATCTGCCCAAAAAGTGGCGGGGCCGCCGCTAGCTCCGCCGTCGGTAGAAATTCCGGCCAAAACTCCGGTGACCTCCAATAGCCACCAAATTTTAACAGTTACTTCGTCTCATCATTTTGAACAATTTTGTAGTTCAGCTCGAATGCTAATTCAGCATTTTACTAGGTTAATCGAAACAATATCCAAAAATCCCAAATTTTTAAACATAAAAACTTCAAATCTTCGATTCTCCCTCCATACTCCAAATCTTCCTGACGAGTGCCGTTACCGGTTCATTGATAAAGCACCTGCAAATTAAACCCTATCATTGTAGTAACTGTAAGTAGGGATCGTTCAAGCCGGGGACACTAGGGAAGGATTATTACTGTATTATAAACAAGTTAGTAATTTTCAAAAAAATACAAAATAAATATAGATAGTATAAACAATTATCTGTCACATAATACACAAGTAAATACTATCACATAAATATACACATATACATACATTTTCGGCACAAGTATAAAATAAATACAAAATATAACTAAAAGCTATTTAAATTATTTACATGTTTACAAAGTTTTATTATGGGGATTTAGATTTGTTTTCTAAATTATTTCTACTCCTAAACCTTAAATTAATATTTACATTGGTCAATCAATTGTTAAGCACAAAACATAGCTAACACCAAATAGAAAACATATAAGTTTTACACATGAACAAGATGCAATGAAATATGTTTTCGTGAATTCTAATTAATTCCAACTATTTAGACTTCTCATGTAAACATAGGACCTACAATTGCCTGATCCTAAATTTAAATATGTGTCATCTTGTTTAGTGCCTACAATCGCCTGACACTAATACAAAATACACTTACAAACAAGAGTCATTGGAGACATGATCCTAGGTATGGCGTCACTCATCCTATTAGCATGTAAATCACTTTACCCTATGAACCCTTAGCAATGCCTAAAAATCAAGAACCCAATCGGCGTACTTAACCTTAGAACACTACGACATATTAAACTCCCCCCTTAGGAACATCCGTGCACAAGACTACCCTTAGGTTCGATTACGTGTTCAGGTATGTGATTAATCAATTAGAAAACAGTAATAACATAAACATACACAACCTATTCTAAATCCAAAACCTAGCATGCATCTTAAATGTTATGCTAACAAACACATTCATAAGTAGATCACAAAGAAAACAAACAAACATGTTCATAACATAAAACCAGAAACCGAAATACCAATATATATATAACATTGAATTAAACACAGTAGAATTACACAAAGACATGGAGGAATCCATACCAAATCCTACCTAAAAGGTTCGGCTAAGGCAAGGGAAGGTTGGCGGAAAGGGAAGGTTGGCGGCAGACTTTGTGTCTCGGCTGTGTTTGAGGGATTTTGGTAGAATTGGCTAGCTAAGGCTTTCACAAAATTGATGACCCCCTTTTCAGTTGTATTACATGTGTATTTATAGAGGAAAACTCCTAAAGAAACCCTAAGAGGTTCGGCTAAGGCAACTAAGTCCTTTCCGAGTTGGACTTCCTTCTCCTTGATGGATTCGGCCTCTCCCTTTTAGTTGCTGACTTGGATTGTGATATTTCTGAATCATGGACTCCTCTACATATTAAGGGATCAATGAAGGACTCCCTTACACATTTTGGGCTCCATAGGACAGCCGAATCCCTTCCATAGTCTCGGTAGAACAACTTATCCTGTTTTGACCGGGATAACTTTCCTAGTTGTTGTTTTCGGCTTCTCCTTGGTAATTTCTTCGATTCTTCTTCTTCTAAACAACTTCCATATCATCATTAAGCTCTTCATCAATCATTTGGCATGCTTGGGAAGGATTTTGGTGAAGAAACACACTCACGAACTCTGTAGACAACTTCAGCAAAATCTGTCCTGTTTCCAGCAGACTGACCTCCGGCCATTGTTTCCTTCATAACTCCTTCCTCAGAACTTGGATTTCTGCGATTTCAAAATATTTAGAAACTAGACATCCACAGATTTCCATCCATATATGGCACGTTTCCTGGTTCCTCCTGTATCGTCCTAGGGAAATTTTTGAAGTTGAGTTATGGTTTCTGAAAATCCTCTGTTTTTGTTCCGAATTCATGCTCTCGGCCTCTTGTCTTTCCATGCTTCTTTTGCTACCTTCCATAAGTCCGATCCTCATGATTCTTGATTCTTGTTTCGTTAAGTCTAGATACATGTCACCTAAACATTCAAAAGATATAATCAAGTAGTGACAATGTATTGGTTTACAGAAACTTAAGAAAAACATCACAAATACTTCCAATTTCAGCGTTTAACAATATTACACATAATTTATCTATTTTACACACGTTTCTGCGTTTCTTTTTCTTTTGTTTCGGACATATAAATATATATATATATATATTACAATGGTGTTTTACCCCACATTTGTTCAATATTACAACGTCACCCCACACTTGCTTCACAGCATCACGCAATATAGCTCCATCGAAAGTACTTTGCCAAGTCTTGATAACAAGGTAAAGATTTAGCTATTCTAAGCAGAGGAATTCTGTTTAAAGGTGATGAAATAAAAGGCTCAATGTAGGCTCAAAGGGGTTAACTAAGGAGTCTCACGACGGGCACAAAATAGGCATAAGTTTTATTTGGCAATGGTGGTCATCCTAATGAGATTTAAATTCAATCATATTCAAAATCAAGACATGTTATGATTATAAAGTTTCGACGATCACATAAGCAAGTTCTAGTAAACTCTAGAGTCCGTTAAAAAAAACTATAACACATAGTCATTGAATATGCAAAGAATAATGAGGTTTCAAAAGATGGTGAAAAAGTAGTGAAATTTTTGAAAAAAATCAGCGAAAATCGGCATATCACTCATGAAAGAAAGTTTTTAGGCTCAAAAGCTCACATAGGTTATTTTGGAAACAAATTAATCAAACATGCATACTTCATTATCAATCAAGTCTCAAATATTCATACCAATTCACAGATCTATGAAACTTGCAATTTCTTAAAATAAATGTCAAACTATCATCTATGCATTCCAAGATAAAATCATCATAGACTTTTAAGGGTATATCCTAAGACACAAAACAAAACATGTTACTTATGTAACTCTACCCCACACTTAGAAAATTACATTGTCCTCAATGCACACCCAAAATAATGTCATAATTTCCTAAACACGCGTCTAAGTCACGTAATAAGCACATAAAAATAAAAACACAATTAATCCTAAAAATTAAATTCGGCACAAAAGATTGAATTGAAAACGAAACCGAAACAAGTGAAGAAGAAAGATTGAATATGCAAACTCTCGTTGATGGCTCCTCCACTGCGACGATTGAAATGAGTTGCCTCTCATGCAGCGCTTAATGTTTACAGTCTGTCAGCCTAGACTTCTTCTCTTGGATTATGGCGTCATCCATGAACCATTAGTGGTGGCTCATTCAAAATTTGCTCTTCCTCGTCGCGCTCTTGAAATGGTGTGTAATAAGGTTTAAGTCGATGACCATTCACCTTAAACTTTTTTCCTGATAAGCTCTGAATCTCTACTGTACCATAAGGAAATATATTAATAATAACAAATGGACATGTCCAACGAGAACGAAGTTTACCTGGGAAGAGTTGAAGTCTAGAGTTGAACAAAAGGACTTGGTGCCCTATCTGAAAGTTCTTCCCTCTTAGCATCTTATCATGATATGCTTTCGTTTTCACTTTGTAGATCATGGCGGATTCATAAGCGTCATTCCTTATTTCTTCAAGCTCATAAATCTGCAACTTCCTATGCAATCCAGCCTCATCTTGGTCCATGTTAAACTTCTTCACCACCCACCAGGCTCTGTGCTCCAACTCAACTGGCAAATGGCAAGCTTTGCCATACACAAGCCTAAAGGGAGACGTCCCTATTGGCGTCTTGAACGCAGTTCTGTAGGCCCACAGTGCATCGTCTAATCGATTACTCCAATCTTTCCTTGTAGGTCCTACAGTCTTCTCCAATATCTGCTTGATTTCTCTGTTGGAAGTCTCAGCCATGCCACTTGTCTGAGGGTGATATGGTGTTGACACTTTGTGGGTGACTCCATATTTCTTGAGCAAAGCCTCAATAGTTCGGTTGCAGAAGTGAGATCCACCATCGCTTATCAGAACTCTTGGCATTCCATACCTAGAATAAATGTTAGTTCTGAAAAACTCTGCAACAACTTTAGAATCATTAGTCCTGGTGGCTTTTGCTTCCACCCATTTTGAAACATAATCAACAGCCAATAAAATATAAATAAAGCCTTTAGATGAAGGAAAGGTCCCATGAAATCAATACCCCAAACATCAAAAATTTCAACAACAATAATAGGGTTTAAGGGCATTTGATCTCTCTTACCTAAATTACCTGTTCTTTGGCAACGATCACATGAAGCACACGTCGCATAAGCGTCTTTGAATAACGTTGGCCAATAGAATCCGGCTTCCAACACCTTTCTAGCTGTCTTGTTCGATCCAAAATGGCCTTCACACGCCTCTTTGTGACAAAAATCCAAGATGGATATATATATATGTCTCACCCTAAAAATGTTTCTACTTGATTTTATTAAACTTTAATTTTCAAGGTACGTGGAGCAGGGAAGACCACTGTGCAATGGACTGATATAGCCCAAGGTAGTGTTATGCTTCGTCCGATATACCTCAAACATTAAAGTCAAATTAATTTGAAGTTCATGGCATCATAAATGTCTAAGTAAATTCTAGCGTTTAAAGTGTGGTGATGCTTCGGCCCAAGCATTTGGCTAGTTCAAGAGGGTTCCGTGGTTTTCAGAAGGCGAGTGTTAAATGTCACGGAGGGCGAACCCCCTACAAGAACCAGGCAGGACTCGTTTGTGGTCACGGAGGGCGAACCCCCTATCGTCCCTTTCACAGAGAAGAGATAATAGTCTATAACCTTGAGATCCAGTTGAACAAACCTGAATTCCATATCTATGACAAGTAACGTGCCCCTTACTCAGTTAAGAACAAACTCGGGTCACTAGACCACTCGACGAGTGTTAATCAAAGCCGCCCTCAACCTCATGAAATCCGTAAATAACATGAAGGATTTAGGCTAAGATTAATAAATGCGGCTTCTCCCTACATGTTACACTTTAAAAACCACAATAAACTTAAAACAAATATGAAACAATAAACCTCCTAAATATTTACTGAGTTACAATATTTATAAACAAAACACATATGGCACGAAAATATACAAATATAATACATAAAAATTCGACACTATTCACAAAATATACAACTTTCACACAAAGGATTTCGGCACATACACTAATATACAATGTACAAATCGGCAATACACATGAATATAAGAGAAAAACGTTAGCACAAAATATACATATAAATCCTTTTTAGCATCCCCGGCAACGGCGCCAAAAACTGACGAGTGCCGTTACCGGTTCATTGATAAAGCACCTGCAATTTAAACCCTATCATTGTAGTAACTGTAAGTAGAGATCGTTCAAGCGGGGGACACTAGGGAAGGATTATTACTGTATTATAAACAAGTTAGTAATTTTCACAAAAATACAAAATAAATATAGATAGTATAAACAATTATCTGTCACGTAATACACAAGTAAATACTATCACATAAATATACACATATACATACATTTTCGGCACAAGTATAAAATAAATACAAAATATAACTAAAAGCTATTTAAATTATTTACATGTTTACAAAGTTTTATTATGGGGATTTAGATTTGTTTTCTAAATTATTTCTACTCCTAAACCTTAAATTAATATTTACATTGGTCAATCAATTGTTAAGCACAAAACATAGCTAACACCAAATAGAAAACACATAAGTTTTACACATGAACAAGATGCAATGAAATATGTTTTCATGAATTCTAATTAATTCCAACTATTTAGACTTCTCATGTAAAATTAGGACCTACAATCGCCTGATCCTAAATTTATATATGTGTCATCTTGTTTAGTGCCTACAATCGCTTGACACTAATACAAAATACACTTACGAACGAGAGTCATTGGAGACATGATCCTAGGTATGGCGTCACTCATCCTATTAGCATGTAAATCACTTTACCCTATCAACCCTTAGCAATGCCTAAAAATCAAGAACCCAATCGGCGATTTTAACCTTAGAACACTACGACATATTAAACTCCCCCCTTAGGAACATCCGTGCACAAGACTAACCTTAGGTTCAATAAAGTGTTCAGTTATGTGATTAATCAATTAGAAAATAGTAATAACATAAACATACACAACCTATTCTAAATCCAAAACCTAGCATGCATCCTAAATGTTATGCTAACAAACACATTCATAAGTAGATCACAAAGAAAAACAAACAAACATGTTCATAACATAAAACCAGAAACCGAAATACCAATATATATATATATAACATTGAATTAAACACAGTAGAATTACACAAAGACATGGAGGAATCCATACCAAATCCTACCTAAAAGGTTCGGCTAAGGCAAGTGAAGGTTAGCGGCAAGGGAAGGTTGGCGGCAGACTTTATGTCTCGGCTGTGTTTGAGGGATTTTGGTAGAGTTGGCTAGCTAAGGCTTTCACAAAATTGATGACCCCCTTTTCAGTTGTATTACATGTGTATTTATAGAGGAAAACTCCTAAAGAAACCCTAAGAGGTTCGGCTAAGGCAACTAAGTCCTTTCCGAGTTGGACTTCCTTCTCCTTGATGGATTCGGCCTCTCCCTTTTAGTTGCTGACTTGGATTGTGATATTTCTGAATCATGGACTCCTCTACATATTAAGGGATCAATGAAGGACTCCCTTACACATTTTGGGCTCCATAGGACAGCCGAATCCCTTCCATAGTCTCGGTAGAACAACTTATCCTGTTTTGACCGGGATAACTTTCCTAGTTGTTGTTTTCGGCTTCTCCTTGGTAATTTCTTCGATTCTTCTTCTTCTAAACAACTTCCATATCATCATTAAGCTCTTCATCAATTATTTGGCATGCTTGGGAAGGATTTTGGTGAAGAAACACACTCACGAACTCTGTAGACAACTTCAGCAAAATCTGTCCTGTTTCCAGCAGACTGACCTCCGACCATTGTTTCCATCATAACTCCTTCCTCAGAACTTGGATTGCTGCGATTCCAAAATATTTGGAAACTAGACATCCACAGCTTTCAATGTATTGGTTTACATAAACTTAAGAAAAACATCACAAATACTTCCAATTTCAGCGTTTAACAATATTGCACATAATTTATCTATTTTACACATGTTTCTGTCAATGTTTTACAAATAATACCTTATGCTAAATAACTACTAAAACTATACTAATAATAGATAAACAAAGCATAAATGAGGGTAAAAACGTATTAAGAACGTGACATAAAATGCTCCTATCACTATCCACCAAACTTTAGGGGTGAATAGTACTCCTAGAACTCATTCTATCCATATATAGAACTCACCAATTGGTGGCCTGAGGAGGGAGAAATTTGATCTAGATCTCCTATTGTGCACTCGGCAAACAACTCGACATTTTACCAAAAAAAGGCAAGATAGGTCGGGAAACTTATCAAACAAATGAAGCAGACACGTCGACGGACGTTTTGGGACCGGTCTCACCACCTGAGGTGGCCTGAATCGGCAGCGGCGAGGCCTAGAAGGTCCGGTAGAAAATCTACCCGATTTTCTGGGTTTTGGGCTATTTATAGACTTTTTGCGAAATTACTCATATGGCCTTTATTTCGGACCCTTATAACTTCTTCATACGAACTCTGATTTGAGCGTGCGACACGTCTACGAACTCGTATCGACGTCCTCTACAACTTTTATGAAGAAAGTTTTCTCAAAATTCTTGACTTTACAAAAGTCAACTTTATGACATTCTACATTAAAACAGTTACTACTACTGGTAGCACGCTCAAATCGGAGTTCGTATGGGAAAGTGATAAACAAAAGTATAAAGTTATTGTGCGGTAAAATGGCTATATAGGAGTTACCGGGGTGAAAAATCAGATTTTCACCCCAGCCATTTTCTCTCTCTCCCCGTGTTTTCTCTCTTCCCGATCGGAAACAGTGACGGATGTTCCAGCCGCCACCGCGCCACCGTCCGGCCACCCCAAGCCTCCGCACCGGTCTCAAAATGACCGCCTCTAAGTCTACCTTCATCCTAGGTAAGCCATCTGATCTATCTCACATTGGTTTGAAAGAATTTCTTTGTTGAAGGCCGAGTGTACAGTAGAGGTTCTTGATCTGATTCTCCCTCCCTAGATCACCATTCGTTGAGTTCTTTATATGTTTAGGATGGGTTTTAGGAGTACTATAATCCCCTAAAATTGGGTAGCTTGATTCGAAGTGTGTAGGGAGAATTGAAGGATTGAAGTTTCAAATTGGATTTATTTCGGGTTTACTGTTTATCGAGTTTTTGACCAAGTTAGAGGCCGAATTGGCCTTCGAGTTGAACTAGAAAGTTGTCCCAAATGATGAGACGAAGCTACTGGTAAAATTTGATGGCGATAGGAGGTCGCCGGAATTTTGGCCGGAATTTCTGCCGGCGACCGCCGTTGGTGGCGGAGCTGGCGGCGGTGCCGCCACTTTTTGGGCAGTTTTTCATGCCCATTAAATGGTTTATATTGTGAGGAGTCTATGGTTAAAATTTGGTAATTTTTGGAGGAGTTTTGGTTAGGTTTTGGAATTTTTCTAGTTTAGTATTTTTGGCGGATAATTAAATATTATTCCGACCATCGATTATTGCCGGATGAGGTTTAAGAATTATTTTAAGGACTTCTAAGGTATTGGTGAAGTGGTTGAATGGGTGTCCATAGTAATTCCACAAATTACTATGTGTGAACCTAATGTCAAGTGAATTATTAAAGAAAGTCGGTATGTTACGGTTGGGTAATCGAAATTAAATCTATTTGTTGAAAAGCTGTTAAAAGAAAGGAACTTAGTCAACACGTGGTCAAATAGGATTTCCTAGTCAAACTAGGAAAAGACCAAGTCAGCTATGTAAAGACTAATTTATCGGTTTATTTGTACAGTCTCTGGTCGAACGTGAGACGGGCTCGACTACGCGGTTAGTTCGAGGGTTTCGCTTAAGGAGCTTTCCGAGCAGGAAGAAGGTCGCATTAAGTACTGTGAGTGGACCTTTGCTTTTAAATTAAATTGCATGCCATAGACTTTAATTGGTTTCTCCTGCATATATGATTTCCTCCATTTATGTTTTACGGTGATTTTGGGAAAAAGGGATTTAATGATTTTAAAAAGAAATGAGCCGGGAAAGAGGTTCCTACCTTTCCCGTGATTTTAATGGATTTTTCCCGGGATATGATTTAATTGTTATCACCGTTTTGGGATTATGGAGAGGGATGATTTTAAAAAGGGAAACTTGGCTCATGGATTTAAAGGGTTTTAAAGTAAAGGCAGTGAACCGGTTTTGGGTTCCTGGAAGGTTTTTAAATCCAATGTATTTGGGGTAAAGTCGGGGTGATTTGACTTGGTTTTCGGATTTTATTTCCCATGAGGTTTTAAAGGATTTTTAAAAGGAAAAGGATATAAGTATTGCATGCTAGCATGGACCCTCTCCGGTGGTAGCTGGTCATTAGACCCTCCCGGATAGAGCAGGTCGGGGACCCTCTCCGATGGTAGTTGGTCATTAGACCCTCCCGGATAGAGCAGGTCGGGGACCCTCTCCGGTGGTATCTGGTCATTAGACCCTCCTGGATAGAGCAGGTCGGGGACCCTCTTCGGTGGTAGCTGGTCATGAGACCCTCCCGAATAGAGCAGGTCGGTTTTCTCGTGGATAAGGTTAATACCCCACATAATTGTTTATATTTGAGCCAAGGGATTTAATTGAACGATTTAATTATTTATTATCTATGATGTGCGTGCATAAGGTTTTCTTGGAAAACTCTCAGGGAGAACATTAAAGGAAAATAGAGTTTTTATATTTGTTTTTTGTCCACTCACGCTAACAGTTTTTCAATGTTTCTCCCCTGAGCCCTTCGTTTTCAAATGCCCAGTGGTGCAGGGTTCTTGAGCGGAGGTCGCGCGCGTACAAGAGTCGAGGCATAGTCGATCATTCCGTTGCTGTTTGCAATTCATTAGGGTAATCTTCCATGTAGACTGCTCTGACTAACCCAGTTTAGCTAGTTAAGTAGGTTAGGGAGCATGACGCCTTCATGAGTTAGAGATTGTTTATAAATACTCATGAAGTGCAGAGTTGGTATGTAGGAAGGGTTGGCCATTTCAAGGGGGTTTCGGTAAGAAGTTCCCTTGAGGTGGCCCCCGCAGGATTTACTTCGAGTTAAAGGGATTTAACTCGGGGTGGGTCTTGACAGAGCATTAGGTTATTTTTTTCCTGTTACTACCTCATGTACTTGGTAGCACTTAGCATCTATAGAGTGATGGTCCGACCGCGGCGGATCCATCGGCATTTTATGCTTTGGACGCTTAGTGTTTATTAAGGATATGAGTTGGTACTTCCTGGTTGAGATATGGACCGAGTGGTCCTATAAACGTTTGAATCTTCAAGACTATGCCTCAGTATGCGCGACCTCACAGAGAGTTCCTGTAAAGAACAAGGTAAGATCGTTACGTATTTATTTTTATGAGTTCCCCAAGGATTTATTGAGTTTTGAGTTGGTGATCGAGCTGGAAACTCACGTTTTTTTAACGTGGTTGAGCATTTTGTGTGAGTGCTTGGTGGTGAAACAATTAATTCACACCTAGAAGGCTGTCATGGTTGTTGACAGGGATGTTGTAGAAACCTGAGGCGAGGCCTTGGTGTTCGGGTTATGAGACTCTTAAAAGTGAAGAGTCATAAGAGTTATTGAAAGAGATTGCATCCTGCCATGGAAAAAGGAGCTGAAGTCGCCTAGCGCGATTATTCAGAGAGGATGAATATTAAGATTTAACGATTGCCAAGATTTTGTTGAGGTTCGTCTTTAGTGTGGTTTCAGAGAAACCAACAGACATATGAAAGTGGAATGACTCAAGGAAATTTGTGTGTTGTTATTTTGTGGTCTGGATCTAGTGACGAGTCCATGATGTGACACTACTAGAGAATGTTACGGAAGTAAAGGCTAGTTTGGTCACTTGATGCTTTATGGGACAGCCACTGAAACTAATGGCTTGGGTCACTTTTGGTGCTGATAATGCTGCCATCAACTACGACCAGATTCTCTTCGCTCCAGCCACCCATGATTGGGGTACTATAAAGATTTGATTTGTTGGTGAGTCTAATCGTGATTTTGAATTGTTGGTGACAATGGACATTGGGCCATTTATCTTGAAGGTAGAAATTAAATCGTGTCACTAGATCTTGGGGCTCATGTCAACCATAAGGTGAGTTATCCACCTGTGGTCAAAGTATTTTAGTTAGTACACTTGTGGAGGGGTCTCCAGGTTGGCTATGTTAGAGTCCGATTTACAGATCGAGCGAGTGTTATCAATTGTAGCTAAAGGTAATTGGTTTCGGAATTTAAAGGAACATGTTGGAAGTGGTAACAAGCCACCGGGTCATGGACCAAGGGTGCTTGGGGTACCAGGGATAGTGATACGAGCCTTGATGGACTTTGTATTATTGTGGTGTAGGAACCGGTCGTTGTGCAAACGACACTATTTCGACGGCTGAAGATGTACATGGGTATACCCCACATGAGCACGTGTACCCACCTTTGTAGGGAAGTGGTAAATTGAAATCTGGGTAGCACATGCTGGTAAGGCATAATTATTATGTACAGTTGTGTGTGGTCAAAATGACACCAGGTAAGTGACTAAGGCAGATGATGACATCATCTTAAGAATGTGTCATGAGAGACTGAGAGTTCCATTTATTGAGAACGGAGATTAAGGACGTTTGATTAGAAGTTTTGTGCAAAACGTCAATTAAATGGTCTAACCGTTTAAGTATATGTCGGAAGTGGGTCATTGATAGTCGCTCCGACTTTTATGATGGTTAGCGAGATTATTAAATGTCGTTAGTAGGTGGTCGGATGTTTTCTGAGATAAATGCACGGAAGTGGTGAAGTGATAGCAGTGAGGTAAGGTTTATTGAATCATTGAGTAGGAGAGAATGTTTGTAGTTGCCCAAGCTTCAACCTGCAACCAAAGTCGTCCGTTATGACACTTGGTTTCTTCGAGGGTGATTAACTGAGCTTGATGGCATGGGAATTTGTGCACTCACTAGCTGTGGTTTAATCAAGTATTGTAACCGAAGGTGCACTTAGTCGTGTTTGGGGTTCATAAGTTACACCCACTGCAGTGACAGGAAATATTCTCAATTTGATCTATGGAATGAGGATTAGATCTGGGAAATTGAATTTTGGTGTATATAATGAAATCCTGAAAGAATTAAAGTATTGTTGGCATTGCTATGGTCATTGGTCATGTGAGTAGTGACCCTACTTGTTAGGAATTATTGACCTAGCGGCAATTCTTGGCGCCACTAGTGTAGAGTGGTAGCAAGAGAAATCACTAGAGGTGACTCTCGAAATTGTCAGCATTTCGGTGAGTATGAAATGCGGTGGAACCAGGAAAGGGTTTCCTTGATGACTCAAAAGTATTAGGAGTTAAGGTTTTGGAAGCCAATTTATTACAAGAGCAGCGAGGTATGTTGCTAAGTTGAGCAACACTCCATTGGAAATCGTAGAGTGATTAAGCCACGTTCAGATTATGTTATGATCTGAGGGGATGTTAACGTGTGGCAGTGGATCTTGTAATCTAGGATCTGAAGTGGTATTGTGATTTCCTGTGTACGTAGTTGTTTTTCCTTTTCAATTAGAATGGTAAGTGATTGGGAATCTTGAATCCTACCAAATAGAGGATACGGTGGATGGTAAACTTGCAGAGCATGGGGGACAGTTTTGTTAGAAACTGTCTGGTTGTACGAGTTGACTCTGTGATGTTTACGCGCCCAGTGCGGCGATGGTATTTGATAAATTGTGTCTTGATAACTGGATGCTTGGTGATCAATGTGGTTAAGATCGGTGTGAAATTATTTTTCCGATGCTTGATCAGGGGTTCCTTTGGGTGTGCACCAGTGGCACTAAATATTATGTAGATGTCCGATCTGGTTAAATGTCCAAATTTTTCGGTAATTACCAGATGATTTGGTAATGAAGGCATCTATGAATGAAATATCCTGGTTGAGCGGGTAAGGCTCTAGAATTCTTTTAATGGTAAGTCCATTCCAGATGGTGATGCGGATCAAGTATATTAGACGCACAGTTATGGTTGAAGTGCAAGTTTCGCACTATGCGTCATTCCAGGTTAAGGTAAGAGATAGGGAGGTCAGTGGCACCTCACCTATGAGTAGTACAGATATGTATTCCAGTTGTAAAGTACGCTGTAACGCCACAAGGTGACGATCAAGTTGGCGACTCTAATGATCGGCTTGTTGGTAAAATCAGGATTTATCCGATCAGAATAGCTTTATAGGTAGTGTGAAGCCTGACAATTTGTCTTCATGCGAGGTTGGAGGTTATCATCCACGTAGGAAGAAGTGCTACGTTGGTTAAATGTGACATGTGACAAGGTTACATGAGTTTGAGGAAATGTTGGGTATCCTTGGGGTTATAATGGATGCCTAGTGTCACGTATGTCCATGTTACGTAAATAAGTTTATTTCCTTACACCATATATGAATAGCCTTCTGGTTAGTACTGGAAATTGGCTTTTAAGGAGGATCAGTAAGGATGTTAATCGTAAAGGGCAGGTGTTTGGGTTTTGACAATGCTATTCGTGAGGCGTCTCAGAAGAGTTCTCAGAAGGAAGTGGATATTGGATAACAATATTATTATTTTAAGTGGTACTATCCCCAACTGTGTTGGACTTCGAGTATAGAAATTTCGAGGACCAAATTTTTATAAGGTGGGGAGAATTGTCACATCCCGATCCTAGAATTATTTTACGGTTGGTTACTTTGGTCTTTTACCATTTAAAGTGACCGTTTAACCGTACAATGATCGTAAAGTTGACTTTTTGTTAAGTCAAGAATTTGGGAAAACTTCCTTCTTGAACGTTGTAGAGGGCGTCGTTACGAGTTCGTGGACACGTAGGACGCTCAAATCGGAGTTTGTATGGGAAAGTTATAAACAAAAGTATAAAGTTACTGTGCGGTAAAATGGCTATATATAGGAGTTACCGGGGTGAAAAATAAGATTTTCACCCCAGCCATTTTCTCTCTCTCCCCGTGTTTTCTCTCTTCCTGATCGAAAACAGTGCCGGATGTTTCAGCTGCCATCGCGCCACCGTCCGGCCACCCCAAGCCTCCGCACCGGTCTCAAAATGACCGCCTCTAAGTCTACCTTCATCCTAGGTAAGCCATCTGATCTATCTCACATTGGTTTGGAAGAATTTCTTTGTTGAAGGCCGAGTGTACAGTAGAGGTTCTTGATCTGATTCTCCTTCCCTAGATCACCATTCGTTGAGTTCTTTATATGTTTAGGATGGGTTTTAGGAGTACTATAATCCCCTAAAATTTGGTAGCTTGATTCGAAGTGTGTAGGGAGAATTGAAGGATTGAAGTTTCAAATTGGATTTATTTCGGGTTTACTGTTTATCGAGTTTTTGACCTAGTTAGAGGCCGAATTGGCCTTCGAGTTGAACTAGAAAGTTGTCCCAAATGATGAGACGAAGCTACTGGTAAAATTTGGTGGCGATCGGAGGTGCCGGAATTTCTGCCGGCGACCGCCGTCGATGGCGGAGCTGGCGGCGGTGCCTCCACTTTTGGGCAGTTTTTCATGCCCATTAAATGGTTATATTGTGAGGCGTCTATGGTTAAAATTTGGTAATTTTTGGAGGAGTTTTGGTTAGGTTTTGGAATATTTCTAGTTTAGTATTTTTGACGGATAATTAAATATTATTCCGACCATCGATTATTGCCGGATGAGGTTTAAGAATTATTTTAAGGACTTCTAAGGTATTGGTGAAGTGGTTGATTGGGTGTCCATAGTAATTCCACAAATTACTATGTGTGAACCTAATGTCAAGTGAATTATTAAAGAAAGTCGGTATGTTACGGTTGGGTAATCGAAATTAAATCTATTTGTTGAAAAACTATTAAAAGAAAGGAACTTGGTTAACACGTGGTCAAATAGGATTTCCTAGTCAAACTAGGAAAAGACCAAGTCAGCTATGTAAAGACTAATTTATCTGTTTATTTGTACAGTCTCTGGTCGAATGTGAGACGGGCTCGACTACGCAGTTAGTTGGAGGGTTTCGCTTGAGGAGCTTTCCGAGCAGGAAGAAGGTCGCATTAAGTACTGTGAGTGGACCTTTGCTTTTAAATTAAATTGCATGCCATAGACTTTAATTGGTTTCTCCTGCATATATGATTTCCTCCATTTATGTTTTACGGTGATTTTGGGAAAAAGGGATTTAATGATTTTAAAGAGAAATGAGCCGGGAAAGAGGTTCCTACCTTTCCCGTGATTTTAATGGATTTCTCCCGAGATATGATTTAATTATTATCACCGTTTTGGGATTATGGAGAGGGATGTTTTTAAAAAGGAAAACTTGGCTCATGGATTTAAAGGGTTTTAAAGTAAAGGCAGTGAACCGGTTTTGGGTTCCTGGAAGGTTTTTAAATCCAATGTATTTGGGGTAAAGTCAGGGTGATTTGACTTGGTTTTCGGATTATATTTCCCACGAGGTTTTAAAGGATTTTTAAAAGGAAAAGGATATAAGTATTGCATGCTAGCATGGACCCTCTCCGGTGGTAGCTGGTCATTAGACCCTCTCCGGTGGTAGCTGGTCATTAGACCCTCCCAGATAGAGCAGGTCGGGGACCCTCTTCGGTAGGTAGCTGGTCATTAGACCCTCCCGAATAGAGCATGTCGGTTTTCTCGTGGATGAGGTCAATACCCCACATAATTGTTTATATTTGAGGCAAGGGATTTAATTGAACGATTTAATTATTTATTGTCTATGATGTGCGTGCATAATGTTTTCTTGGAAAACTCTCAGGGAGAACATTAAAGGAAAATGGAGTTTTTATATTTGTTTTTTGTCCACTCACGCTAACAGTTTTTCAATGTTTCTCCCCTGGGCCCTTCGTTTTCAAATGCCCAGTGGTGCAGGGTTCTTGAGCGGAGGTCACGCGCGTACAAGAGTCGAGGCATAGTCGATCATTCCGTTGCTGTTTGCAATTCATTAGGGTAATCTCCCATGTAGACTGCTCTGACTAACCCAGTTTAGCTAGTTAAGTAGGTTAGGGAGCAGGACGCCTTCATGAGTTAGAGATTGTTTATAAATACTCATGAAGTGCAGAGTTGGTATGTAGGAAGGGTTGGCCATTTCAAGGGGTTTCGGTAAGAAGTTCCCTTGAGGTGGTCCCCGCATGATTTACTTCGAGTTAAAGGGATTTAACTCGGGGTGGGTCTTGACAATATGTTTATTTCATAATTTTGATCATATCTTATTTCACAAGATTTTGATAATTTTGTTTCTATATAGAGTTGGTTTACAAAGTTGTGCATTTGTTTAAAACCTACTAAACAAGTTACACATCATGATGCACATTGTGATTTCGATGACTAAAATTCACAAATAAAAATTCGACCGTTAGATATGATCATTATGACGAAATATGTTATGACGAAATATGCCTACGGTAAAAAAATCAACTCAATCTGATAACGTTAAATGCTCGATCGAAACGTTCAACCCTAATCTGTAGTCACTTATCACACGGAAACACTCATATCTCCCTCTATATAACGTAGTTTGGTTGAACGTTCATCACAAAAAACTCTAATGTGGATGAGACTAAACCACCCATATAAAAATTTTGGGACATTTATCCCTCGACGATAGGGCTCCCCATAAGGAAAATAATGGTAAATATGGTTGACCGCTACTATCGGCTCCGAGACATTACCCGAATTATATGATTTTTCAACCATACCCGTATTTCATAATTTCAATCACATCTTATTTCACGAGATTTTTGATAATTTTACTTCTATGTAAAATTGGTTCACAAAGTTGTGTATTTGCTTAAAACTTACTAAACAAGTTATACAACATTAGTATACACATTGTGATTCTGATAACTATAATTCACAAACGAAAATTTGGCCGTTAGATATAATCATTATTAAGAAAGATATATATGGTAAAAAAATTCAACCGGATCCGACAATGTTAAAGGCTCGATCGAAACGGTCAACCTTAATCTGTCGTTACAAATCACACGGAAACGCTCATATCTCCCTCTATATTACGTAGTTTGGTCAAACCTTCTACAAAAAACTCTCACGTAGATGAGACTAAACCGCCCATATAAAATTTTTGGGACATTTATCCCTCGACGATAGGCCTCCCCATAGAGAATAATAATGGTAAATAGGGTTAACCGCTACTATCAGCATGGAGATGTTACCTGAATTACATGATTTTTCAACCATATCCGTATTTCACAATTCCGATCACATCTTATTTCACGTGATTTTTGATAATTTTGCTTTGACGAGACCGTTGGTTAACAACCTGCAATTTAAACCCTATCATTGTAGTAACTGTAAGTAGGGATCGTTCAAGCCGGGGACACTAGGGAAGGATTCATATTCTGCAAAACAAATCGTTAGTAACATTCACAAATGTAAAATAAACATACAAGTACAATTCTGTCACAACTATACAAGTATAAAACATATACACACATACAATCCATAAAACATAGACATGGCATCGAAATTTATGAACAAAAAGAATTAAATTATTTACAAAGTATTCACATATTTACCGAATTATGATGGGGATTTTATGGTGAATTTTAAAGTCCTAAATCTAAATCTAATATTTACATTGGTCGATCAATTTTGTTAAACACAAAACATAACTAACACCAAATAGAAAACACATAAGTTTTAAACAAGAACAAGATGCAATGAAATATGTTTTCTTGAATTCTAATTAATTCCAACTATTTAGACTTCTCATGTAAACTTAGTGTCTACAATCGCCTGACACTAAGTTTGTATATGTGTCATCCTGTTCAATGCCTACAATTGCCTGACATTGAGACAAAATACACTGATCGAACGAGAGTCATTGGAAACATGGTCCTAGGTATGGCGTCACTGATCCTATTCATCATGCAAATCTCTCACCCTAGCAACCCTTTGTAGTGACTAAGAATCAAGACCTACAATCGCCTGATCTCAACCCTTAGAACACTACGGCATATGAAACTCCCCCCTAATAGCTAACTTGTCCGGATTCAAGCTAACCTAGAGTTCGATTACGTGTTCAGGTGAGGATTAATCAATTAGAAAACAGTAAATAACATAAACATACACAACCTATTCTAAATCCAAAACCTAGCATGCATTCTAAATGTTATGCTAATGAACAAGTTCATAAGTAGATCACAAAGAAAGACAAGCAAACGTGTTCATAACACAAAACCATAAACCCAAACACCAAAATATATAAATCATCGAATAAAATACAGTAACATTACACAAAAGCTTGGAGGAATCCATGCCAAATCCTACCTAAAGGGTCGGATAGGGCAAGGTGGTTGGCGGCTGCAAAGGGTGATCGGCGGCGGCAGCTTTGTGCTTCGGCTGTTTTGAGGATTTTTGGTAGAGTTGGCTAGCTAAGGTTTTCACAAAATTGAGGACCCTTTTTCTACTGTTTTACATGTGTATTTATAGAGACAAAACCCTAAAGAAACCTAATGAAAATCGGCAGCCCCTTGTGTTCCAAACCGGGTAGGTTTCTCTCCTTTCCTTGTTGGATTTGTCTTCCTTCTCTTTAATTTGCTGACTTGGAAAATAGTTTAAAAACTTCTTTTTCTGAATTCATGGACTCTTCTTCATGTGTGTGGATCGGCATTGGGCTCTCTTTCATGCTCATGGACTCCTAGGACAGCCGAAAGGCTTCCATAATCTCGGTAGACCAAGTTATCCTGTTTTGACCGGGATAACTTTCGTAGTTGTTATTTTCGGCTTCTCCTTGGTGATTTCTTCGATTCTTCTTCTTCTAAACAACTTCCCATATCATCATTAAGCTCTTCATCAATCATTTGGCATGCTTGGGAAGGATTTTGGTGAAGAAACACACTCACGAACTCGGTAGACAACTTCAGCAAATTCTGTCCTGTTTCCAGCAGACTGACCTCCGGCCATTGTTTCCGGCATAACGCCTTCCTCAGACCTTGGATTGCTGCGATTCCAAAATATTTGGAAACTAGACATCCACAGCTTTCCATCCATATATGGCACGTTCCCTAGTTCCTCCTTGATCGTCCTAGGGAAATCTTTGAAGTTGAGTTATGGTTTCTGGAAATCCTCTGTTTCTGTTCCGAATTCATGCTTTTGGCCTCTTGTCTTTCCATGCTTCTTTTGCTACCTTCCATAAGTCCGATCCTCACGATTCTTGTTTTGTTATGTCCACATACATGTCACCTACACATTCAAAAGATATAATCAAGTAGTGACAATGTATCGGTTTACAGAAACTTAAGAAAATCACGAACACTTCCAATTTCAGCTTTTAACGATATTGCACATACTTTATCTATTTTACACATGTTTAAGCCAATGTTCTACAAATAATCCCTTATGCTAAATATCTACTAATACTAATCAAATAATGGATAAACAAAGCATAAATGAGGGTAAAAACATGTTAAGAACGTAGCGTAAAATGCTCCTATCAACTACCCCACACTTACCCTTTGCTAGTCCCTAGCAAACTAAATATAAGACTCTACTAACACTAACGACACAAAAACAATTAACACTTAAACAACTAATACCCTTAAATAATTTGTCTCAGATTCTTTAGCATGCATAACTTTCAAGTTTGAACATTTGAATGAAAAGCGTAATTGCAAAGCTTCATAAGCATGTATCATAGCATGAACAAGTAAGATATGAGATCATATAGCACAAACATGTATGATAACCGTTCCACCTCACAATGGCATACTCTCTTCTTTTCACTCATCCATGGTATTCACTCAATAATATATGCAAGAGAAAAGATGATAAGATAACAAATAACTTGCATATTTCAACAAATAAAAGCACTTTGTGAATAGAAATTCATGGAAAAACCTCATATAACAACTATGTGCAATAATGGACCAAAACCATATGCTTGACTTATGAGACAATCTCCACAAATCAAAGTTAGCTATCTTAAGAATCATGAATTAATCTCAATAATATGGTTGTAATGGGGCTTGGTTTCATAAGGTAGGAATTCTTGGATAAGTGATGCTATAAGAAATCACCAAGACTTTAGCAAATTTCGATCCTCCTCATGTCTTCACTTCAAGGGTCGAATTTCTTCATGTTTGACCCATACATCAATCTTGACTTCTCCCATATTGTGAACAGGACAAAGGTCATATAAACACTTTTAGACCTTCAAATAATTACTAACTCCAAATTCACAAAACATTACGAAAAAAAAACACCAAAATTTTGTGCCTTTTACTTTTGGTCCGAAACTCTTTTATTTTCCGATTTCTTCTTTTTTTTCTTTTTTTTCGGAAATTTTTTTCATAATTTTTTTTCTTTTCGGATATACACATTTCGGCACATATACAATACAAAACCTTAGTGTTTAACCCCACACTTGCTCTTTATTACCTTGTCCACCCCACACTTGCTTCACAACATCACACAATACAGCTCCATCAGAAGTACTTTGCCAAGTCTTGATAATAAGGTAAAGGTTTAGCTATTCTAAGCAAAGAAATTCTGTTTAAAGGTGATGAAATAAAAGGCTCAATGTAAGCTCAAAGGGGTTAACTAAGGAGTCCCATGACAGGCACAAAATAGGCATATGCTTTATTTGGCAATGGTGGTGATCCTAATGAGATTAAATTCAATCATATTCAAAATCAAGACATGTTATGATTATTAAGCTTCGAAAATCACATAAGCAAGTTCTAGTAAATTCTAGAGTCCATTAAAAAGCTATAGCACATAGTTATTGAATTTGCAAAGAATGATGAGGTTTCGAAAGATAGTGAAAATTTCGAAAAAAAATTTAAGCAAAAATCGGCACATAATTCACTCATGAAAGAAAGTTTTTAGGCTCAAAAGCTCTCACATAGGTTATGTTGGAACAATCTAATCAAACATGCATACTTCATTATCAATCAAGTCTCAAATATTCATACTAATTCACAATATCCATGAAACTCGCAATTTCTTAAGATAAATGTTAAACCGTCAATCATGCATTCAAAGATATAGTTCATCATAGACTTTTAAGGGTATATCCTAAGACTCAAAAACGATTAAAAATATTTAAAACAAATTTGAAAAATTTCGACAAAAATTAAAAAGTTCAGAAAATTTTGAAAAACACACCAAACAAAAATATGTTACTATGTAACCTCTACCCCACACTTAGAAAATTACATTGTCCTCAATGTAGACCCAGAATCATGTCATAATTTCCTAAGCATGTGTCTAAGTCACATAATAAACACATAAATAAATCAACCATAAGAGGTGAAGGGATAAGAATGATGCAAACTCTCGTTGATGGCTCCTCCACAGCTACAGTTGAAATGAGTTGCCTCTCATGCAGCGCTTAATGTTTATAGTCTATCAGCCTAGACTCTTCTCTTCTTGTTTTGATGGCCCCATCCTTTGTTGCCTTCTTGAAATGTGCTCTGCTTCACTTTGTGTTAACATTGTGCACGATATCATGACCAGGTTTGGCTTCCTTGCGTCCAACGTCACCAAACAATTTCTCGTCAGAACTGGTCATTTATGGGAACCTGCAAAACCAATCTGGCACAATTGAACAAAGAACAAGTAGGGATCGTTCTAGCCGGGGACACCAAAGGGTGATCGAACGAAGATTAAACAAACAACTTATAAGCAAGTATTCACATATATAATTATTTGTCACATAATATACAAGTATAAACATATATACATTGAAATATCGGGGGTTAAGATTAATTTAATCTAACAAATAACCTACTGAAAATTAAACCTAAGCTACTATATACAAGTGAACAACATACTCATGCAACACATAACACAAAAAATCATCAAGAACACATAACAATTTTATGCAAGACCGGGCAACATTGTTCAAATTATCCTAGACACTAACCAATTCCGATTCTAATTAGAGCCGTTGCGGTTATCTAATCATTAAGACTTCTCGTCAGGACCCACCCCGAGTTAAATCCCTTTAACTCGAAGGAAATCCTGCGGGGACCACCTCAAGGGAACTTCTTACCAAAACCCCCTTGAAATTGCCAACCCTTCCTACATACCAACTCAGCACTTCCATGAGTATTTATAAACAATCCCTAACTCATGAAGGCATCCTGCTCCCTAACCTACTTAACTAACTAAACTGGGTTAGTCAGACCAGTCTACACAGAAGATTACCCTAATGAATTGAAGCAGCAACAGATTGATCGACTATGCCTCGACTCTTTTACGCGCGCGACCTCCGCCTAAGAACCCTGCACCACTGGGCATTTGAAAACTAAGGGCCCAGGGGAGAAACATTGAAAACTATTAGCATGAGTGGACAAAAATCAAATATAAAAAAAACTCTATTTTCCTTTAATGTTCTCCCTTAGAGTTTTCCAAGAAAAACCTTATGCACGCACCTCATGGACATTAAATAATTAAATCATTTAATTAAATCCCTTGGCTCAAATATAAATAATTATGTGGGGTATTAACCTCATCCACGAGAAAACCGATTTGCTCTATTCGGGAGGGTCTATTGACCAGCTACCACCGAAGAGGGTCCCCGACCTGCTCTATCCGGGAGGGTCTAATGACCAGCTACCACCGGAGAGGGTCCCCGACCTGCTCTATCCGGAAGGGTCTAATGACCAGCTACCACCGGAGAGGGTCCCCGACCTGCTCTATCCGGGAGGGTCTAATGACCAGCTACCACCGGAGAGGGTCCATGCTAGCATGCAATACTTATATCTTTTTCCTTTTAAAAATTCCTTTTAAAATTCCTTTAAACCCTCGTGGGAAAAGTAATCCGAAAACCAAGTCAAATCTCCCATGACTTTACCCCAAATACATTGGATTTAAAAACCTTTCCAGGAACCCAAAACCGGTTCTCTGCCTTTACTTTAAAACCCTTTAAATCCGTGAGCCAAGTTTCCCCTTTTAAAATCATCCCCCTCCATAATCCCAAAACGGTGATAACAATTAAATCATATCCCGGGAAAATCCATTAAAATGACGGGAAAGGTAGGAACCTCTTTCCCGGCTCATTTATCTTTAAAATCACATATGCAGGAGAAACCAAATAAAGTCTATGGGCATGCAATTTAATTTAAAAGCAAAGGTCCACTCACAGTACTTATAGCGACCTTCTTCCTGCTCGGAAAGCTCCTCGAGCGAAACCCTCGAACTAACCACGTAGTCGAGCCTGTCTCACGTTCGACCAGAGACTGTACAAACAAACCATTAAATTAGTCATTCCATAGTTGACTTGGTCTTTTCCTAGTTTGACCAGGAAATCCTATTTGACCACGTGTTGACCAAGTTCCTTTCTTTTAACAACTTTTCAACAGATGGACTTAATTTCGATTACTCAACCGTAACATACCGAATTTCTTTAATAATTCACTTGCACATAGTAATTTGTGGAATTACTATGGACACTCATTCAACCACTTCACCAATACCTTAGGAGTCCTTAAAATAATTCTTAAACCATATCCGGCAATAATCGATGGTCGGAATAATATTTAATTATCCGCCAATAATACTAAACTAGAAAAAATTCCAAAACCTAACCAAAACTCTTCCAAAAATTACCAAATTTTAACCATAGACTCCTCACAATATAAACCATTTAATGGCATGAAAAACTGCCCAAAAAGTGGCGGCACCGCCACCGACGGCGGCCGCCGGCAGAAATTCTGGCCACAATTCCGGCGACCTCCGATCGCCATCAAATTTTACCAGTAGCTTCGTCTCATCATTTGGGACAACTTTCTAGTTCAACTCGAAGTCCAATTCGGCCTCTAACTAGGTCAAAAACGTGATGAACAGTAAACCTGAAAAATTTACACTTCAAAACTTCAAATCCTCAATTCTTCCTACACACTTCGAATCAAGCTACCAAATTCTAGGGAATTATAGTACTCCTAAAACCCATCCTAAACATATAAAGAACTCAACAAATGGTGATCTAGGGAGGGAGAAATCCGATCAAGAACCTCTACTGTATACTCGGCCTTCATCAAAGAAATTCTTTCAAACCAATGTGAGATAGATCAGATGGCTTACTTAGGATGAAAGTAGACTTAGAGGCGGTCATTTTGAGACCGGTGCGGAGGCTTGGGGTGGCCGGACGGCGGCGCAGTGGCGGCTGGAACATCCGGCACTGTTTTCGATCGGGAAGAGAGAAAACACGGGGAGAGAGAGAAAATGGCTGGGGTGAAAATCTGATTTTCACCCCGATAACTCCTATATATAACTATTTTACCGCACAGTAACTTTATACTTTTGTTTATAACTTTCCCATACGAACTCCGATTTAAGCGTGCTACGTGTCCACGAACTCGCAACGACGCCCTCTACAACGTTCAAGAAGGAAGTTTTCCCAAATTCTTGACTTAACAAAAAGTCAACTTTACGATCATTGTACGGTTAAACGGTCACTTTAAATGGTAAAAGACCAAAGTAACCAACCGTAAAATAATTCTAGGATCGGGATGTGACACTTCTCAAGTATTTAGAACCATCTTTGTGCTTGATCCTAAACATGAATGCTAACTCATTTAAAGACACGTTGCGTAGAGATTAAACAAGAAAACAATTAAGCACAAGAGTCAATCAGAAACATGATCTAAGGCATTGCATCACTCATCCTATTAGTATGCAAATTATCAAAATTATATCCGCCTTAAGTTAATAACAAAGACCAAGACAACTTTGCGTATGAATCAATTTAAAATTATTATGGTAGATGAAACCGCACCCTAAGGACAACCATGGCCAAAGCAGCCTCAAGGATTGATTTAGATACACAAATTCACGACAATTAATCAATTAGGATTCAAGAATACATAGGAACCTGCTACTGCCCCTAAACCTAAATCAAAAATCATCATATGTTCAAGAAGTTACAAATCAAAACATAGAATCAATCAAAGATCACAAAATAATTTGAAACCTATTTTTGATAAATAAAACCAACACCGAAAAGTATATAACCATAGAATTCGAAATTATACAGAAAATAATATAAATAGCCATGAGAAAATCACACTCTTACAACCTTGAAAGGGTTCGGCAAGTATGGGGAATTCGGTGGAAAGATGGAGCGATTCGTATAACTTGTGGTGGATGAATCGGCTAAGTATTTTTCTGTATAGGGTTTGGTAGAATTTCGGCTATGTAATGGCAAGGTAGTGATGATGTTTTTCTATCTACATACAAGTCTATTTATAGAGGAATATACAGATAGGGTCGGCAGCTACATGTTCTAAACCAAATAGGTTTAGGTTTTCCTTCTTGAACTTGGTTTGCTTGGTCAACAAGACTTGGAGATTCTAGAGACTTCTGTTTTGTTTATTTCATTATGAATTTCAGTAGCTAAACATCTTGTTAAGGGGTTGCTTGAAGCCCCGTACATGAAGTCTTTTTGATGCATATACTTTAATCTAGTTTGCATATTCATCTTGAATGAGGTTTCTTTCTCTATGTGGTTCAGTGATGATTTCTTATATGTCTACTTTGGTGCGCAACTTAGTATGCATTCTAGGACTCTATTTTCATAAGATACGGGCGACTGAAGAGAATTTCTTCCACTGAATTCTCTACAGTGATACACCGATAGATTATTTCGTCGTGTGATTGAAACCCTAGGTCTAGCAGGACACGCCCATAGTGTACCTGTGAACCTTGTAGCTTCTCAAACCTTCTCTAGATCATAATGCTTTCTTCTTTGTAAACCTTGGGGTCCATGACTATAGATTCATAGAGGGATAGATGCAGGGGGGTCCATGACAAACTTGTATAGGCATAAGGATTAGGTTATAGGATGTGGTTGTAACGATCAATTCTTTCTGGGAACTTTCATTCATGGGATATGTGCATTAGGTTAAGTATGCATTAGAGAGATGGAATGGCGGTGGTGGATTGCATTCCTCTTAACTTATTCATCACATAGTTTAAACAACTTGCATTCATAAGCATAGTTACTTTCAGTATTTATTTTCTGCATACAGCAGTAGCGTGTCCGATTTATTTCAGTAACCAAATCAACTCCGATTACCCTCAAATTTTGTGTGGTAGTCCGCCACTGTGTCTCGTTAATTGTGTCAAAATTTCATAATTTTTGGTTTAGTCTAGGTTAGGTTCGTGGTGTGATTACTGTTCAGTGATCGAGTTTGTCAGATTTGTGTCATTTGTGTTCATTTAGTGTTTTAAGACATAGTTTCACCAGTTCCTTGTGGACGATAACCCCTATTTATCTGTACTACATTGATATATCTTAGTGGAGAATAGGGTATATTTGTTAGGCGGTCTTCCGCTCATCACGTACCAAGTGTATACGGACGCTTCAGGGACTGGTTTGGGTTGTGTGCTCATGCAGAATGGCAGAGTGGTTTGTTATAGCTCCAGACAGTTGAAGCCACATGAGAAGAATTATCCGACTCATGATTTGGAGTTGGCCGCTGTTGTATATGCTTTGAAGGTCTGGAGGTCTTATCTCTACGGAGCCACCTTTGAGATCTATAAAGATCACAAGAGTCTACAGTACATCTTCACTCAACGTGATCTTAATCTACGACAACGGAGATGGATGGAGTATCTTACATATTATGAGTTCACTCTACGATACCATCCAGGCAAAGGAAATGTTGTTGCCGATGCTTTGAGCAGGAAGCCGAGGTATGAGCTTGCGAGTATTTTTCTCTCTCGCATGGAGGCTTTGGAGACGCTGGAGGACTATAATTTGGATGTGCGGTTCAGGGATTCTTGGTTAGTGTGTCATTCAGGCCCCACATCCTTCAGCAGGTGGGAGAGTGCCAGTGGAATGATCCAGAGAGTCACTTGCTTCGAGCCCAGGTTTATTCAGGTGAAGCCGATAGCAAGTGGAGCGTCAGTGATGATGGACTTATCAGATATAAGGGACGTGTCTTTGTCCCTAGTGATGATTACATCCAGAAACTTGTGTTGGATGAGTCACACCGGACCAGTTTCACCATGCATCTTGGAACTACAAAGATGTATCAGGACATGAAGCGCCAGTTTTGGTGGAAAGGCATGAAACAGAGTATTGGGGAGTATGTAGCTAGATGTGATGTGTGCAAGCAAGTAAAGGCGGAGAACAGGCATCCAGTAGGACTTCTTGAGCCTTTAGCAGTTCCACAGTGGAAGTGGGACCATATCACCATGGATTTCGTCACCGGCCTACCCCGGTCACGGGAAGGTCATGATGGGATATGGGTGATAGTTGATAGATTGATGAAATCTGCACACTTTCTACCTGTCAAGATGAGGTCGCCTACTCAGTATTTTACAGATTTGTATATTAGTGAGGTGATCAGACTTCATGGGATACCAAAGAACATCTCAGACCGTGACCCACGTTTCACTTCCAAGCTCTAGAAGTCATTGCAGAAAGAGTTGGGCACTGAGTTACATTTAAGTTCAGCTTATCATCCTCAGACGGATGGATAGTCCGAGCGTACGATCCGTACCTTGGAGGACATGTTTCGGTGATAAGTGCGTTTTAGGCTATGTTTTTAATATGTTTTTACCCTCATTTGTACCTTGTTTATTCCTTAGTAAGGTCATTTTTACTTATATTGAGTCAAAAGGGTTTTTCTGTAGAGTAATGGTTAATATGTGTCTTTATACAGAAAATTGTGCTTAAGTGTTGTAAAAACCGATTTTGGATAAGACTTAGTTATTTCTCTTATGATTCACCGTACCTTTACATTGTCATTTTTGAGGAATTTGGTTTAATGTGTAGATGACATGTAAATGAGCATATGTGAACAAGAATCATGAAGATTGGACTCACGGAGGACAACAAAAGAAGCCATGGAAAAGAAGAAACTCCGAAACATAAGGTTTTGATCCGAGCAGAAATTTCTAGAAACCATAACTCAACTTCAAAGATTTCCTTAGGACGATCCAGGAGGAACCAGGGAACGTGCCATATATGGATGGAAAGCTGTGGATGTCTAGTTTCTAAATCTTTTGGAATCGCAGCAATCCGAGTTCTGAGGAAGAAGTTATGCCGGAAACAATGGCCGGAGGTCAGTCCCGCGAGTGAAATCTTTCCCGCGAGCAGAAATTTACAGAAACCTTACATCAACTTCGGAAAATCATATCTAAAGATCCAGGAGGAATCTGAGGATGAGCCATATATCATTGGAAAGCTACGGAAGTCTAGTTTTCAGATCTTCTTGAATCACAGCATTTGGAGTTCTGATGAAGGAGTTATGATCAAAATAATGGACGGAGGTCAAGCTGCAAAACTGGGCAGTTTCTGCCTAAGTTGTCACACGAGTTTGGGAGGATGTTTCTTCACCAAAATTCTTCCCAAGCATGTCAAAGGACTTAAGAGAAGCTTAATGAAGTCATGGGAAGCTGCAATTAAGAAGAAGATTCGAAGAATGCATCATGGCAGCCGAAACAACCAAGTATGGAGCTTTTCCGGTCAAACCGGGAAAGTCTGTCATTGCCGAGTTTGTCCATGATTTCGGCTGCCTATGAGCCCAAGAACTTGTGTATAAGGCCTACATGGATCCAATAACATGTAGAGGAGTCCAAGAAATCAGAAATCCAAGGTCCAAGTCGAAATCCTTGACCAAGAAGAAAGAAGAAACCAAGTCCAAAAAGGATTACAAGTTCAACAAGGAAGGTGTCTCCTTGAAGCTCCCGAATTCTCTAGGGTTTCTCTTCAAAATTTTCTGTATAAATAGGACCTATGTACATCAAATTTCGTGTCTTTCAATTGCTTAAAACATAGTATAGCCAAACTCTACCCAAAAACCCTTTAACGCAGAAGACAACACAAGCTGCCGCCGCCGTTCCCCTTCGCTGCCGACTGCCCTTTCTTCAACCGATTCCCTTTTCATCTTTGCCGAACCTTATAGGTAGGTTAAGGATGAATAATTTCATGGTTTGTGTATGTATTTTCTGTGTAAAGACAGTTGTTATTGATATATATACGATTTGGTTTTTGGTTTTGCATAATAAGCATGTTTATGAACTCTTCTTGGTGATTTGCACATGAATATGTTATTTGTGTAACGATTTAGATTGCATGTTAGGATTTTGATTTAGTTTAAGTTGTGTATGTTTGTGTTTAGTAGATGTTGAATTGATTTATTGCTTACCTGATCACGTAATCGAACCTGAAGATAGTCTAGGCCTGGATGTTTCTAAGGGGGGAGTTTAATCTGCCGTAGTATTCTAGGTTGAGTTCACTGGGTCGGGCTCTCAATTTTAGTTGCTGCATAGGGTGGTAGGGTAAGTGATTTACATGCTAATAGGATGAGTGACGACATACCTAGGATCATGTCTCCAACGACTCATGAACGGTAAGTGTATTTTGTGTTAATGTGATGCGCGTCGTAAGCATTGAACAAGATGACACATAAACTTAGGATGATGCGCGTCGTAAGTTCTAAGTTACATGAGAAGTCATAAAAAGTTGGAATTAATTTGCATCTATGATAGCATAAACATAATAACTTGATCTTTCATAAAACTTATATGTTCTCTAATCGGTGTTTGCTATATCTTGTGCTTGAGTATTGATTGACCAATGTATGTAAATATTTCTGTTTTATTTTCTTTATATGTTTCGAACCACCTTTAAATCCCCCATAATATTTTGTATATATGTTTATACTTGTATAGTTGTGACAGAATTGTACTTGTATGTTTATATTATGTTTGTGAATGTTACTAACTTGTTTTGATGCAGACATAATCCTTCCCTAGTGTCTCCGGCTTGAACGATCCCTACTTACAGTTACTACAATGATAGGGTTTTAAATTGCAGGTTGTTTACAAACGGCCTCGTCATTCGGGCATGCATAGTTGATTTTGGTGAAAAGTGACATGAGTGCCTGTCACTTGCAGAGTTTGCTTATAATAATACCTACCACCGTAGCATTGGTATGGCTCCATTTGAGGCATTATATGGTCGGCCATGTAGGTCCCCTATGTGTTGGTTGGACAGAGAGGATAAGGTTTTACTTGGTCCTGATGTGATACAGGAGACTTCGGAGAAACTTTCGATTGTCTAGGAGAGGCTTAGGGCAGCCCAGAGTAGGAGCAAGTCATATGCAGATACACGCCGAACACCCCTTGAGTTTGCAGTGGGAGACTTTGTGTACTTGAAAGCCAGTCCCCGCAAGGGAGTTAGCCGATTTGGGGTTAAGGGGAAGTTGGCCCCAAGGTTTGTAGGGCCCTTCCAGATAGCTCAGAGAGTTGGATCCGTTGCATATCGGATTCACCTGCCACCACGACTGCAGCATATACATGACGTGTTCCACGTCTCACAGTTACGGAAAAACCCACCAGGAGCCCCACAGAATATTGTTTGGACAAATGTACAGCTGCGCAGCGATGCTTCTTACGAGGAGAGGCCGTACCGCATCTTGGATCGTGATGTGAGGAAGCTCAGGAACCGAGAGGTTCCAGTTGTGAAAGTGCAGTGGGATCATCATAGTGAGGAAGAGGCTACTTGGGAGCTTGAGTCAGTCATGCGGCAGGCTCATCCACACCTTTTCTGATATCAGGTAAATTTTGAGGACGAAATTCAATTTAAGGGGGGTAGAGTGTGAGACCCCGATAATTTTATTTAATTTTTCGACACATTTAGGGTTTAATTCCGATTACTTTTCAGTACGTCGTAACTTTTTGTCTAACGTTTTTACGTTAGGACACACGTCGCCACATGCGTGAAAGTATTTACGGAATATTTTCCGGCACTTCACGTATTTTTCGTACAACTTTTACGAGTTAATTTGACGTTCGGTTGTTTTTTAAATGAGTTTTCGAAAAAGAATTTGGTTTGGAAATTATTTTGAAAGTGGGATTGAATCGTGGCCGTTGATTCGATCGTTGAATCATGGCAGACGATTTTTCTTTAAAAACCCACTCTCCTTATCTCCTTATCTTCCTCCCCTTTTCTCTCCACCTTTCCTTTCCTTTCCTTTTCTTCTCTTTTCTTTTCTCCTTCTCTTTCCTCTTCTGGTTCTTTCCTCATTAAGAGGAAACTCTCTCTCCCTCCTGCTCTCGACCCAGCAGCCGGCCGCACTCCCATCCGCGCGCGTCGACGCTCACCGCCGCCTCCATCCGCCTCACCTTGCCCCGGCGACCTCGGCCAGGCCACCAGAGCCGCCCAGCAGCAAGGAGAAGAGGAAGGAGAACTGTACATTCGGGAACGAACCGATCCAGTGCATTTGAAGAGCAAGGAAGCTTTGTCAATAGTTAGTATAGTGTGTCTAGTGCGTGTCTGTAAATTTTTGTCTTGTTTGGAGTAGTTTAGAGTAGTGTGCCGATCAGTTCTTTCTAATTGGACAGGTTAGGTTTTTAGTTTAGATCAAGTCTTAGATTGGTGATTTAGACACAATCCTCTGCGGGAGACCTATGCTTTCATTTACTATCATCGACAACTTAATTTTGATTGTATGGTTTATTTATAAGTCTATTTTAAGGCTTATCAAATTGGCGTCGTTGCCAGAGATTGTTTTCCTGAATTGCTAATCTAGTTTTTGTGTTTTTTTAAACACACTTAGCTTTATTATCTTTTGCCAGTCCCTTAGCAAAATCACACAAAAGACTCAAAACAAAATTAAAAACTACACAACAACACATCTCAATAAATAAACATCTCTATTGCCCATGTCAGGACCCACCCCGAGTTAAATCCCTTTAACCCGAAGTAAATCCTGCGAGGACCACCTCAAGGAAATTTCTTACCGAAACCCCCTTGAAATGGACAACCCTTCCTATGTACCAACTCCGCCCATCCATGAGTATTTAAAAACAAACCCTAACTCATGGAGGCCTCCTGCTCCCTAACCTACTTAACTAGCTAAACTGGGTTAGTCAGAGCAGTCTACATAGAAGTTACCCTAAAGGATTTGCGAGCAGTAACGGATTGATCGACTATGCCTCGACTTCTGTACGCGCGCGACCTCCGCTCAAGAACCACTGGGCATTTGAAAACGAAGGGCCCAGGGGAGAAACATTGAAAACTGTTAGAGTGAGTGGACGAAAAACAAATGTAAAAACTCTACTTTCCATTAATACTCTCCCTTAGAGTTTTCTACGAAAACCTTATGCACGCACCTTATAGACAATGAATAAATAAATCAATAAAACTTCCTTGGCTCAAATATAAATAATTATGTGGGGTATTAACCTCATCCACGAGAAATCCGACCTGCTCTACCACGAGAGGGTCTATTGACCGGCTCATCGGAGAGGGTCAAATCACCCTGACTTTACCCCAAAAAACATTGGATTTAAAAACCTTTCCAGGAACCCAAAACCGGTTCTCTGCCTTTACTTTAAAACCCTTTTAAATCCAAGAGCCAAGTTTCCCCTTTTTAAAACCTCCCTTTTCAGAAATCTCAAAACAGTGATAATCGTAAAATCAAATCCAGGGAAAATCCATTAAAATCACGGGAAGGGTATGAACCTCTTACCCGGCTCATTTCTCTTTAAAATCGTTAAATCCCATTTTCCCAAAATCACTGTAAAACATTAAATGGGGGAAATCACATATGCATGAGAAACTAATAAAAGTCTATGGGCATGCAATTCAATTTAAAAGCAAAGGTCCACTCACAATACTCATTGCGACCTTCTTCCTGCTCGGAAAGCTCCTCGAGCGAAACCCTCGAACTAACACATAGTCGAGCCCGTCTCACGTGCAACCAGGGACTGTACAAACAAATCATTAAATTAGTCATACCATCGTTGACTTGGTCTTTTCCTAGTTTGACCAGGAAATCCTATTTGATCACGTGTTGACCAAGTTCCTTTCTTTTAACAACTTTAACCTTTTTGACTTTCTTTCCCGGTTATCGACTCTTAACTCAATTTACCGGAAGTCCAACTCAGCTTCCGAACTTTCCTTTACCACTTAACTTGATGTTAGGGTGTCACGTATTAATTCGTTGAATTACTATGGACACCCAACGTGTCACATTAATCAATATATTTAACCTTGAGTCGATTTACCGATTTACGTGAAACACCAACTTTACTTAACGTGGTCAACCTGACATTTTCTCAGAAATTCCAGTTATCAATTTCCGATAACAATTTAACACTTTACCCAAAATGGAAACTTTCCCTTAATGGAAAGTTTCCCAATTTAGCAGGTTTCCAAACATAGAAGGTTTCCTAAAATGGAAGGTTCCCAAATTACGGTTAGTTTCCGTTTTTTCACGTTTCCTTACGTAAATTCCGACTTACGACACTTTAACTCTATTAAACGGAACCAACACATTTAAAGGGATCGAAGACTACCTCGGCATTTCAGCCGGATTTACTGCCGTTGGAATCGTTACCAGATTCCGGCAACTTGCCGGAATTTCGCCATAACCTCCATGTTTCCTCCGATTCACCAAGTTATCGACAAAAACACAACAACAAATCAGCATCTCAAAAGCAAATTCACAAACACAACCAACTACACAGTAACAACCAAAATGGGATTCTCACCTCCAACCCAGATTCAACACCTTCCTCGCCAAAATCCTCACTGGCAGAGCCTCCGACTTGGCCTGCCACCACCAGGTGCTCCCAACACCACCTCCCAGTCTCCCAGCAGCTCTGCTTCGTCCATACCGAGCTGCTGCCCACTCCTCCAGAGTAACCTTGCAGCAGTTGCTGCTGCAACCCTCCAAACACTCTACCAGCTTCACCTGAGCTCCAAAAGATCGCCTGAAGCCCAAGAACTCCTCGCCGGAGTCAAAAACTCAAGAACCCAGAAGACCCGAATCACTGTGTGAAAAGAGGGTTTTCGATTAGGCCTCAAATCGTTCGAAACAAGGCATAGGAGGGATGAGCAGAAGGAGAGGAGCAAGAATATACCTTCAATTTGTCGAACCTCCGCCTGAGTCGCCAGTTTTCCGGCGAGAACAGTCGCACTCCTCCTCGGCTAATCTTCTCCCAAACTGGAAACTGGAATGAATTGGTAAGGGGGTTTTGAAGAGGAGAAAGAGAGGAAGATTTTGGTGGTAGTGCGCTGGTGTGGGGTGGCCGGACGAGCCGGTGGAGGCTCCGTTCAGGGAGACGGGTGACGCTGTGTCGCGAGAGGAAGGGGGAGAAGAAACTCGGGTTTGACCCGATTTTGGTCTTTTGACCAAGTCAACTCATTACTCCCCTTTTTATAATTGAATGGACGGGCCAGATCAATTCCCCAAATGATCTGACGGTCCAGATTTAAAGAGAGTGAAAAGTGAAAAGGTTAAATGGTAATTCTCCTTTTTACCGGATGGATAATTAAAAGTTACCATAAACTTCAGAAATTCACAGAAATTAGCCGGAAGCTCCGAAAAATATTTCGAAAATACCGGGAGACTCGTGTCGACACATAATACAACATCGAGTCATCAATTCAGGTATTTGGAGTACTTTTAAAGACTCGAAAATTAACTCGAGCGATAACTTATCGAATTACCGATCGCAATTAAAAGTCCTCGGTAACTCGTAAATCTCTGTGAAAGGTAACTTTTGGGTACGGGATGTTACAATCTCCCCACCTTATGAAATTTCGTCCTCGAAATTCCAATTACACCACTCGACACCTTCAACCACTCTTCTCGGGTCAAAACTAAAGCGTCTGAAGTTTTACCGTGGATCGCAATGATTTTCTCTTGAATCATTGCTCAACTGAATCACTGAATTCTTACTGTACTCCATCTCATTTATAAGGTGGAATACTACTCTGCCTATCACTGATCCACCAACTGTAATCCTCGCGACAGTCACTAATGTTTTTCATGAAAAGATGACAAATTATTTCATTCGCTGAAAACATCCTTTGGCAACAATTCCCTGTTGCCTAAACCGGATTATAACCATATCCTTGAAAAATCCAACTGCACAACACAAAAACTTCGACCAGTAACCAACCTCCTATCCTTACTCGTTTAGCCAAACGAACACCAACAATTGTCCTTACTAACTGCATGTGACGTCGTCACAATACCTCTAAAACTCAATCTGATTCAACAACCCCCCGCTTGCCGCGAGTAAAATCTCTTCAAGAATACTTGTATTCTTTCGTTGAACTTTAGATATCATCTCCCACATTTCCTATGCAGGAAATGATTACCACGCCTGAGTAGGGTTCAGTGTCACTAATGGATTTAAATCCTCTGGTAACACAATACAACGTGGAGTCAAATCTAATGACAACAAGTCCACGAGAAAACCATGACGACTTGTGTTACGTACTCAAACCATCACCACATTTGAACGATGCTCCCTGATCTGGTTTACGCTTTCTATTAATTATCCTGTCAAGTTGTCCTGTTGTAGAGTAATTGTCTTCCCTTGATCTATCATTACTCAAACCACTTGCACCCACAGGACATGAGTTGCCATGACTTTTAGCGTAAAACTAAAACCATAACCTTTAAATCAGGGAGATCCAAAAGCTCAGACATCGAGATCCAACAATACTTACTCCTCGCATGAAGACAAATTGTCAGGCTACGTACCGCACCCGTAACTATTCTGACAACACAAATCCTGACTTTTACTCTCAAGCCAAACATTAGGGTCGCCAACTCAATTATCACTTTGTGAGGTTACAACATACTTTTCCACGGGTAATACATCTCCGTACTAACTCATAGGCGAGGTGACACCGACCTCCCTATCTCTTACATTAGCTTGGAATGACGCATTGTGCAGAACTTGCACTTCAACCATAACTGTGCGTCTAATAAACTTTATCCGCATCACAAACTAGAATAGACTTACCAATAAAGAATTTCAGAGCCTTACCCGCTCAACAAGGATATTTCCTTCATAGATGCCTCCATTACCAAATCGTCTGGTAATAACCGCCAAACTTGGACATCTAACCAGATCGGACATCTACATAAAATTTAGTGCCACTGGTGCACACCCAAGGTAACCCCTGATCAAAGCACTGGAAATTAATTCCACGCCGAACTTAGCCACACTACTCACCAAGCATCAAATCATTAAGGAACAATTCAACAAATGCCATCACCACACTGGGCGAGTACACACCACAGAGTCAACTCGTACAACTAGACAGTCTCTAACAAAACTGTCCCCCATGCTCTGCAAGTTTACCATCCACCGCATCCTCTATTCGGTAAGATTCAAAATTCCCAATCACTTACCGTTCTATTTAAAGAGGAGAACATAACTGCGTTCGTAGGAATCAAATTTCCACTTCAGATCCTAGCTTACAAGATCGACTGCCACACGTTAACATCCCCTCAAATCATAACTTAATCTGAACGTGGCTTAATCACTCCACGATTTCCAATGGAGTGTTGCTTAACTTAGCGACATACCTTACCAATCTCAGTAACAATTATTACCACACTTAGACTCGTAACACTTTCGAGTCATCAAGGAAAACCTTTCCTAGTTCCACCGCATTTCATACTCTCCGAAAAGCTGACAATTTTGAGAGTCACCTCCAATGACTTTTCTTGCTACTACTCTACACTTGTGGCGCCAAGATCTGCCGCTATGTCAATAATTCCTAACAAGTAGGGTCACTACCCAAATGACCAATGACCATAACAACGCCAACTATACTCTAATCCTCTCAGGAATTCATTAATTTAACACCAATAATTGATATTCCAGATCTAATCCTTATTCCCCATATCAAGATTGAGAATATTGCCTGTCACTGCAGTGGATGTAACTTATGAACCCCAACACGACTAAGTACACCTTCGGTTACAATATTTGATTAGACCACAGCCAGTGAGTGCACAAATTCCCATGCCATCAAGCTCAGTTAATCACCCTCGACGAAACCAAGCGTCATAACGGACGACTTTGGTTGCAGGTTGAAGCTTGAGCAACTACAAACATTCTCACTCAAATTCAATGATTCAGTAGACCTTGCCCCACTGCTGTCACTTCACCTTTTCCGTGCATTTATCTCAGAAAAACACCGACCACCTACTAACGACACTTAATAATCTCGCTAACCAGCATAAAAGTCGGAGCGACTAACAATAACCCACTTCCGACATATACTTAAACGGTTAGACCATATAATTGACTTTTTGCACAGAAACTTCTAACCAAACGTCCTTAATCTCCGTTCTCAATAAATGGAACTCTCATGACAAATTCTTAAAATGATTTCATCATCAGCCTTAGTCACTTACCTGGTGTCATTTTGACCACACACAACTGTACAAAATAATTATGTCTTACCAGTATGTGCTACCCAGATTTCAGTACCACTTCTCTTCAAAGAAGGGTACACGTGCTCCTGTGGGGTATACCCATGTACATTTTCAGCCATCGAAACAATGTCGTTTGCACAACGACCGGTTTCTACACCACAATAATACAAAGTCAGTCAAGACTCGTATCACTATCTCCGGTACCCCGAGCACTCTTGGTCCATGACCTGGGGGCTTGTTGCCACTTCCAACATGTTCCTTTAAGTTCCGAAACCAATTACCCTTAGCTACAACTGGTAACACTCGCTCGATCTGTAAATCAGACTCTAACGCAGCCAGCCTGGAGACCCCTCCAAAGGTGTATTAATTAAAATACTTTGACCACAGGTGGGTAACTCACCTCATGGTTGACATGAGCCCCAAGATCTGGTGACACGATTTAATTCTTGCCTCCACGATAAATGGCCTAATGACCATTGTCACCCATAATTCAAATCACGCTTGGACTCACTAACAATTCAAATCTTTCTAGTACCCCAATCATGGTGGCTGGAGCGAAGAGGATCTGGTCGTAGCTGACGACAACAATGTCAGCACCAAGGTGACCCAAACCATCAGTTTCAGTGGCTGTCCCTTCAGCATCAAGTGACCAAACTAGCCTTTACTTCCTTAACATTTTCCAGTAGTGTCACATCATGGACCCGTCACCAGAAACAAGTCCATTGATCCCAAAACGACTACACTCATTTTCCTTGAGTCATTCCACTTTCATACGTCCGTTGGTTTCTCTAAAACCACACTAATGGCGAACCTCAACAACGTCGTGGTGATAGGAGCCTAAAAGGTGACGTTATTATGTGCTAAACACTCTTGTTTATGCTTTGTTGAGTCTATTTAGGTTAAGATTGAGTCATAATATAGTTTAATGTTGTTTTGGAAGAGTTTTTGGTAAAATGTGCTAAAGTGTTGAAAAAAATTGGCTAAGTGTTAAAAGTGTGATTTCAAGGATTTCGTAAGAGCGTTCGCAGTGTCTTAAACATGGTGGAAGTGCATGAAAATTCGGGAATATAATCTTTGGTTGCTGAAATACATTGTGTTAAAATTTCAGGTCAATTGGAGCACGGGAAGACCTTGCAAACGATGCCGGAGTTGGCAGTCCGAGAAGAGAATGTTCCAGGGACTGAAGAAGTTTCGCTGCTACTGTGTCTGATCTTTCGGGGGCTGTATCTGATGCAATACTTGGAACTGGAAAACGTGCCATATACCATTTGAAAGGTCTTCGAGTCTAGTTTCGTTGGGACTTGGAATCACGGCAATTGAAGCACTACAGAAGGAGATATGCTGGAATTACTAAGGCAAGGTCATGCTGTCGAAAACTGCAGTATTTTCCTGGATGCATCAGGAAAGTTTCTTTGGACTTTTTAAATTACAATTTCGACAATCATGGACCTTGGGGCTTGATGGACATATCCATATGTGTTTAATGAAGAACTTCAAGCTGAAGATTCATCAAAGTGGCTGGCGAAGTGAAGGGAGAAAAGAGAAGCACATGACTTGCACATGGGAATAACCAAAGCCATCTTGGTTTGGGATTGCTTTAGGGCCGACCAAACCCTAGTATTTTTCCCTATAAAAAGCCTTGTAATCGCATGAGAAAAGGTATCATCAACATTGCAAAACTCAAGCCAAAGCAGCTGCCGAAAATTCCATCACCATTCAAAGACCCCAATTCCGATTTCCATACTCCATCCTTTGATCCGAAGCACGTAGCCGAGGATCTCCGTGCACTTGAAGAATAGACCACGTAGGAATATTTTAAAGTGTATTCATCTGCTATTTTCGAATTGGTATGTCTTTGTTATGGTTGATATTTAGGTTTTTGTTTAAGTACGATTCAATTCTTGTCTATGAGATATTAAGTACTTTTGAATGATGTAAGAATTATAGTTTTTAGTTTTTAATCAAGGATTTGAAGTCTATGCCGAGAATTCCTAGTGTTTGGTTTTGTTAATTTTCGATTTGCTTCATAATATTAACGTGTGATTAAGACAAGTAGTTGATGTCGCATTAGTTAATCCTTCAAAGAATTACATGACTTTGATACACGTAGTGGATAGGTTGATGTGTTCTTTGTTGTGTTCGAAAATTACATGCTAGAATTGGATTTAGATGGTGCTAATGAACATGTTAGTTTATTTGTGTGATACGTAATTGCATAAGTGAATTAGTATGTTAGATTTCGTGTTTGATACGTTGAGCATGGATGTGTGAAAGGTTTCGAATGAAACAAGTAGTCGATTTCGAATGCATCTAATGGCTTAGGAACCACGTAGGAACCTAATGTGCATGTTTCGATTCTAGCATGATTTAGGTATTTCTGCATAGATTGATATGAGATTAGAAATTGTTTTCTATATTCTTGCATTGTTGTTTGGTGTTGGTTTGTGTAATTGTTGATCGATCACATGTATATATGTACAAAAGTAATCTAGGACTTTATTTCATTGCATCTTTCCGAAAATATAAAATCCAAATCTTTAAAATTCTATGTTTATTTCGACATCTTTGATTAGATTAGATGGATCTACCCTGTGGTTGGATCCCCGGTTTAGAACGATACCCTTACTTGCTTTATACGATGACAATGACTGTGTACAGAGTTAATTGATGCGTGTGCAAATACGTATTATCAAATGGCGCCGTTGCCGGGGATCCTTCGGGATCCTCAATCATTTTAATGGTCGAAATTTACATTGTATATATGTCTATATGTGAATATTTGTATAGTTGGTTCTATGTATATATTTGTGTGCTTTTGTAATTATAAAGATTGGTGCCATGTATGATTGTTGAAATGCTTTTGTAATTAATTTTTATGTTTAATTTTGTTTTGTTTGATTTTTGGAACCCTCGTGCATGCTAACTTGATCTTGGCCAATTGGTTTTTCAGGTGCTAGACGTGCATGCTACCCCGCGTTACTCGTTCATCTTCACAAGGAGATCTTGTTCCTTTAAATCCGGAGATTGATCGTGTTTGCAGAAAACAAAAAAAGACACAAAAGGCAGCAAGTAGTAGCACGACCTCACCTCGAGAACTTGGAGAGCATGGTGGATCACACCATCGAGGAGGTTCCTCTTCAGGACCTCACGGCATGAGCATGAGGATGCATGAGTCTAGGCTAAAGGACTATAAACACCTAAGCGCTGCATGGGAGGCAACCCATAGAAGGAGCCGTCTACGAGCGTTTGCTTTTCTTAACCCTTATCTTCGTTCTTTCATTGTTTTAGATATTGAACATTGAGGACAATGTAAGTTTCAAGTGTGGGGTGGGGAATGGCTTATTACAAGTTTCGGTGAACAGTGTTTTTTTGTGAACAGTGATTTTTAGGGTTTCGGTGAATAGTGATTTCGGTGAACAGTGATTTTTGAATTTTTGTTCTAGGTTCGGTTTTTGATTTTTAAGTTTAGGTTTGTATTTGTGATACTGTTTTAGGTGTTCTGGCAAATTTTCATGATTTTTGAAGTTTATTTTGATCTTTAAACTTGATTTCTAGTTTTTGAGTCTAGAAAGTCGCCTTTAACCGTTGATGATGAATTTTTGATCTTTGATCTCATAGTTGATTGGATTGCATGGACTTGATTTCTTGAATTACATTGCTATTGAATGGTTAATAGATGTGAAGAGATCATGCACTTAAGTAGTAGATGAGGAACTGAAACCTAGGTACAGACAGAGCATGTTCATTACAATGTTTGATTTCATGTTTAACCTTGTGAGTTTCGAGCCATATCTGTGCCTTTTCATTGATGAGTGTTTAATCTATCGTCTCATGTGTTTTATGACCTCATATTCCATTATTTGATCAATGTGCATGCCATAGAGATAAACCAATGAACTAGAGATTTACTAGAACTTGTTTGTGAAACATTCAAAGCTTTATATCATAACTTACTTTGATTTGGAAAAGGATTGCTGGATCTTTATTAGGTTATCACCACTTTATCTAAATAGCCATGAGTCCTATATGAGCCCTGTTCGGGACACCTTAGTATGAACCCCCTTGAGCCTACGTTAAGCCTTTTCTTTGATTACCAACATGTTTTTACCTTGCCTAGAATAGTTATCTCTACCTTGGTTGCAAACTTGATTGGAGATGTTGTTTTGTGGTATGAATATGGAGTGATCGGAAAGATCTAAGTGTGGGGTTGGACTTGTGAATGCTATGATGCCGATTTTGGGTGAGAAATAAAAGAAAAAAAAAGGAAAAGAAAAAAAAAGAGAAAAAAATATATGAAAAGAAAAGATTATCTAAAAGAAAAGAAGATTTCCGATGTGGAGATTTGATTTGGACACCCATGGCATGATTTATTCTTGTGAAATTGGAATTATGATATGTATTTGCTGAAGGCTCAATAAAGTTATACATAGCCTTTGTTCGATTTTACGATGTTTATAGTGAAGGATGGGTCCAACATGATGAAATTTGGCCTTGATGTTAGTTGGTGATATAAGGAGGATATCCATGTTTTTATTAGCCTTGAGGATGACCTTTGTGATTCCTCTTTCTTTGATTATTATCCTACCTTATTCGAACCCTGAGCCATCCCTTTTCTAAAGATCCGCATGATTCTTAAGATAAGTAGCCTTTGATCTGTGGAGTTTGTTTCATGAATAAGCATATGGTTGTGGTTCATTTGTGCATGTAATTGGTATCTTTCTTGAGGTCTATTTTGAAAATTCACTATCTATATAATTCTTGTGTGTGAAAAGCTTTTAAGCATATGCCATGTTCTTGAGAGAAAAGATTTGGAGTGCATATCCCTTGTGAATTGAATTTGAACTTGTTTTGAACATGTCGAGATTAATTCACCTTTGTTTCTACCATGTCTTACTTGTTACATCGAAATCTTATGTTTATTAACCAGTGAATTCATTCTTTCGATTTCGACTCTTGTGCTATTCTTGATACTATGATGTTGAAGATCTCTGAAAAAATTTCGTTGAAGGCTTTAGATTGAGTCATCGTAGTATGTTTTTGTTTAGTGTTTGCTAAGGGACTAGCAAAGCTTAAGTGTGGGGTTGTTGATAGGAGCCTAAAAGGTGACGTTATTATGTGCTAAACACTCTTGTTTATGCTTTGTTGAGTCTATTTAGGTTAAGATTGAGTCATAATATAGTTTAATGTTGTTTTGGAAGAGTTTTTGGTAAAATGTGCTAAAGTGTTGAAAAAAATTGGCTAAGTGTTAAAAGTGTGATTTCAAGGATTTCGTAAGAGCGTTCGCAGTGTCTTAAACATGGTGGAAGTGCATGAAAATTCGGGAATATAATCTTTGGTTGCTGAAATACATTGTGTTAAAATTTCAGGTCAATTGGAGCACGGGAAGACCTTGCAAACGATGCCGGAGTTGGCAGTCCGAGAAGAGAATGTTCCAGGGACTGAAGAAGTTTCGCTGCTACTGTGTCTGATCTTTCGGGGGCTGTATCTGATGTAATACTTGGAACTGGAAAACGTGCCATATACCATTTGAAAGGTCTTCGAGTCTAGTTTCGCTGGGACTTGGAATCACGGCAATTGAAGCACTACAGAAGGAGATATGCTGGAATTACTAAGGCAAGGTCATGCTGTCGAAAACTGCAGTATTTTCCTTGATGCATCAGGAAAGTTTCTTTGGACTTTTTAAATTACAATTTCGACAATCATGGACCTTGGGGCTTGATGGACATATCCATATGTGTTTAATGAAGAACTTCAAGCTGAAGATTCATCAAAGTGGCTGGCGAAGTGAAGGGAGAAAAGAGAAGCACATGACTTGCACATGGGAATAACCAAAGCCATCTTGGTTTGGGATTGCTTTAGGGCCGACCAAACCCTAGTATTTTTCCCTATAAAAAGCCTTGTAATCGCATGAGAAAAGGTATCATCAACATTGCAAAACTCAAGCCAAAGCAGCTGCCGAAAATTCCATCACCATTCAAAGACCCCAATTCTGATTTCCATACTCCATCCTTTGATCCGAAGCACGTAGCCGAGGATCTCCGTGCACTTGAAGAATAGACCACGTAGGAATATTTTAAAGTGTATTCATCTGCTATTTTCGAATTGGTATGTCTTTGTTATGGTTGATATTTAGGTTTTTGTTTAAGTACGATTCAATTCTTGTCTATGAGATATTAAGTACTTTTGAATGATGTAAGAATTATAGTTTTTAGTTTTTAATCAAGGATTTGAAGTCTATGCCGAGAATTCCTAGTGTTTGGTTTTGTTAATTTTCGATTTGCTTCATAATATTAACGTGTGATTAAGACAAGTAGTTGATGTCGCATTAGTTAATCCTTCAAAGAATTACATGACTTTGATACACGTAGTGGATAGGTTGATGTGTTCTTTGTTGTGTTCGAAAATTACATGCTAGAATTGGATTTAGATGGTGCTAATGAACATGTTAGTTTATTTGTGTGATACGTAATTGCATAAGTGAATTAGTATGTTAGATTTCGTGTTTGATACGTTGAGCATGGATGTGTGAAAGGTTTCGAATGAAACAAGTAGTCGATTTCGAATGCATCTAATGGCTTAGGAACCACGTAGGAACCTAATGTGCATGTTTCGATTCTAGCATGATTTAGGTATTTCTGCATAGATTGATATGAGATTAGAAATTGTTTTCTATATTCTTGCATTGTTGTTTGGTGTTGGTTTGTGTAATTGTTGATCGATCACATGTATATATGTACAAAAGTAATCTAGGACTTTATTTCATTGCATCTTTCCGAAAATATAAAATCCAAATCTTTAAAATTCTATGTTTATTTCGACATCTTTGATTAGATTAGATGGATCTACCCTGTGGTTGGATCCCCGGTTTAGAACGATACCCTTACTTGCTTTATACGATGACAATGACTGTGTACAGGGTTAATTGATGCGTGTGCAAATACGTACTATCACGTGGCAATCGTCAAAACTAAATATTCATCCTCACTGAATGATCACGCTAGACGACTTCAGCTCCTTTTTCCATGGCAGGATGCAACCTCTTTCATTAACTCGTATGACTCTTCACTACTAAGAGCCTCATAACACGAACACCAAGGCCTTGTCTTAGGCTTCTACAACATCCCTGTCAACAACCATGATAGCCTTCCAGGGGTGAATTAACTGTTTACCACCGAGTACTCACACATAATGCTCAAACGTTAAACAACGTGAGTTTCCAGCTCGATCCCCAACTCAATTCTCAATAATTCCTTTTAAAACAAAATCCTTGGGGAACTCATAAAATAAATACGTAACGAGCTTACCTTGTTCCTTACAGGAGTTCATTGTGAGGTCGGTGTACTGAGGCATAGTCTTGAAGATTCGAACATTTAGAACCACTCGATCCAGGAAGTACTAACTCATATCCTTAATAAACACTGAGCGTCCAAAGCATAAATGCCGATGGATCCGCCGCGGTCGGACCATCACTCTATAGACGCTAAGTGATACCAAGTACATGAGTTAGTAACAGGAAACGATAACCTAATGCTCTGATACCAATTGTCAGGACCCACCCCGAGTTAAATCCCTTTAACCCGAAGTAAATCCTGCGGGGACCACCTAAAGGAAATTTCTTACCGAAACCCCCTTGAAATGGACAACCCTTCCTATGTACCAACTCCGCCCATCCATGAGTATTTAAAAACAAACCCTAACTCATGGAGGCCTCCTGCTCCCTAACCTACTTAACTAGCTAAACTGGGTTAGTCAGAGCAGTCTACATAGAAGTTACCCTAAAGGATTTGCGAGCAGCAACGGATTGATCGACTATGCCTCGACTTCTGTACGCGCGCGACCTCCGCTCAAGAACCCTGCACCACTGGGCATTTAAAAACGAAGGGCCCAGGGGAGAAACATTGAAAACTGTTAGAGTGAGTGGACGAAAAACAAATGTAAAAACTCTACTTTCCATTAATGCTCTCCCTTAGAGTTTTCTACGAAAACCTTATGCACGCACCTCATAGACAATGAATAAATAAATCAATAAAACTTCCTTGGTTCAAATATAAATAATTATGTGGGGTATTAACCTCATCCACGAGAAATCCGACCTGCTCTACCACGAGAGGGTCTATTGACCGGCTCATCGGAGAGGGTCTTATGACCCACTCTATTCGGGAGGGTCTACTGACCAGCTACTGCCGAAGAGGGTCCCGACCTGCTACTATCCGGGAGGGTCTAATGACCAGCTACCATCGGAGAGGGTCTCGACCTGCTACTATCCAGAGATGGTACCTGCTCCATCTAGAGAGGGTTCATGCTAGCATGCAATATATATATCATTATCCTTTAACTCCTTTAAAAACCTTTAAACCCCCGTGGGAAAAATATAATTAGAAAACCAAGTCAAATCACCCTGACTTTACTCAAAAAACATTGGATTTAAAAACCTTTCCAGGAACCCAAAACCGGTTCTCTGCCTTTACTTTAAAACCCTTTTAAATCCAAGAGCCAAGTTTCCCCTTTTTAAAACCTCCCTTTTCAGAAATCTCAAAACGGTGATAATCGTAAAATCAAATCCAGGGAAAATCCATTAAAATCACGGGAAGGGTATGAACCTCTTACCCGGCTCGTTTCTCTTTAAAATCGTTAAATCTCATTTTCCCAAAATCACCGTAAAACATTAAATGGAGGAAATCACATATGCAGGAGAAACTAATAAAAGTCTATGGGCATGCAATTCAATTTAAAAGCAAAGGTCCACTCACAGTACTCATTGCGACCTTCTTCCTGCTCGGAAAGCTCCTCGAGCGAAACCCTCGAACTAACACATAGTCGAGCCCGTCTCACGTGCAACCAGGGACTGTACAAACAAATCATTAAATTAGTCATACCATCATTGACTTGGTCTTTTCCTAGTTTGACCAGGAAATCCTATTTGACCACGTGTTGACCAAGTTCCTTTCTTTTAACAACTTTAACCTTTTTGACTTTCTTTCCTGGTTATCGACTCTTAACTCAATTTACCGGAAGTCCAACTCAGCTTCCGAACTTTCCTTTACCACTTAACTTGACGTTAGGGTGTCACGTATTAATTCGTTGAATTACTATGGACACCCAACGTGTCAAATTAATCAATATATTTAACCTTGAGTCGATTTACCGATTTACGTGAAACACCAACTTTACTTAACGTGGTCAACCTGACATTTTCTCAGAAATTCCAGTTATCAATTTCCGATAACAATTTAACACTTTACCCAAAATGGAAACTTTCCCTTAATAGAAACTTTCCCAAAATGGAAAGTTTCCCAATTTAGCAGGTTTCCAAACATAGAAGGTTTCCTAAAATGGAAGGTTCCCAAATTACGGTTAGTTTCCGTTTTTTCACGTTTCCTTACGTAAATTCCGACTTACGACACTTTAACTCTATTAAACGGAACCAACACATTTAAAGGGATCGAAGACTACGTCTGCATTTCAGCCGGATTTACTGCCGTCGGAATCGTTACCGGATTCGGGCAACTTGCCGGAATTTCGCCATAACCTCCCTGTTTCCTCCGATTCACCAAGTTATCGACAAAAACACAACAACAAATCAGCATCTCAAAAGCAAATTCACAAACACAACCAACTACACAGTAACAACCAAAATGGGATTCTCACCTCCAACCTAGATTCAACACCTTCCTCGCCAAAATCCTCACTGGCAGAGCCTCCGACTCGGCCTGCCACCACCAGGTGCTCCCAACACCACCTCCCAGTCTCCCAGCAGCTCTGCTTCGTCCATACCGAGCTGCTGCCCACTTCTCCAGAGTAACCTTGCAGCAGTTGCTGCTGCAACCCTCCAAACACTCTACCAGCTTCACCTGAGCTCCAAAAGATCGCCTGAAGCCCAAGAACTCCTCGCCGGAGTCAAAAACTCAAGAACCCAGAAGACCCGAATCACTGTGTGAAAAGAGGGTTTTCGATTAGGCCTCAAATCGTTCGAAACAAGGCATAGGAGGGAAGAGCAGAAGGAGAGGAGCAAGAATATACCTTCAATTTGTCGAACCTCCGCCTGAGTCGCCAGTTCTCCTCCTCGGCTAATCTTCTCCCAAACTGGAAATTGGAATGAGTTGGTAAGAGGGTTTTGAATAGGAGAAAGAGAGGAAGATTTTAGTGGTAGTGCGCCGGTGTGGGGTGGCCGGACGCGCCGGTGGAGGCTCCGTTCAGGGAGACGGGCGACGCTGTGTCGCGAGAGGAAGGGGGAGAAGAAACTCGGGTTTGACCTGATTTTGGTCTTTTGACCAAGTCAACTCATCTCCCCTTTTTATACTTGAATGGACGGTCCAGATCAATTCCCCAAATGATCTGACGGTCCAGATTTAAAGAGAGTGAAAAGTGAAAAGGTTAAATGGCAATTCTCCTTTTTACCGGATGGATAATTAAAAGTTACCATAAACTTCAGAAATTCACAGAAATTAGCCGGATGCTCCGAAAAATATTCCGAAAATACCGGGAGACTCGTGTCGACACGTACTACAACATTGAGTCATCAATTCAGGTATTTGGAGTACTTTTAAAGACTCGAAAATTAACTCGAGCGATAACTTATCGAATTACCGATCGCAATAAAAAGTCCTCGGTAACTCGTAAATCTCTGTGAAAGGTAACTTTTGGGTACGGGATGCTACAGCCCATAACTATTATCTCAGAATATCAAATCTCATGGCATCAAAATTAGCACTCAATCAAGAATCAATCCATGAAGTTTTAAAAGCTAATTGTCATGCATAGATCACATATTTACACGTAGGACACTGAAGAATAGTGGTAATGTTTAAGCTCAGCATGTTTCAGATAAGTATGATTGAAATCTCACAAGGTATGCGCTCAATTTTCACTCAGATTTTCTAGCTCAATAACTCATAAAGTATGCAAGAGAAAGTAAGCTTGCATTTATAAGAACAAAAACACATTAGTAATGAAATAAACCTCATTAAAGAATATGATGACATGCACAAATGGACTAACCATACACTGATTCTTGTGAAAGACTCCACAGATCATAGACTGTCATCTCACAGATCGAGAAAGAACATATTAAAGTATTAATTGGGCAAAGCTAGGGGTATGAATTTAAGAGTAAATGTTGCAAAATTCCTAAACATCTAGCAGTGTATTCTTCAAAATGCCTTATTTCACCAAAGTAACGGTCATATATCATCTTGTTGGACCCATCATCATTCCAACCTCCATAAGATATTGTGAAAAAGAACAAAGGCCAAATAATTTCGTTTTTAGTCCTTCCAATTACAGCTAAACTCACATTTCACAAATAAGGGACTTAATCTTTTTTTTCTTTTTTTGAAAGAATAATGTGCTCCTTATTTGTCAATATGCTCACATTTCACAAATAAGGAACCCTAAATGTGAGCATATTGAGCCTATATATGTGTGTGTCATTCTTTCTGAGTAACAATTCAAATATTCTACTTCGTTTTCTTGGCTATAAATTTTCTTTGAAAACCTCATTATTCTTTCATTTTAATTGGTTGCATGCAGGGCCGGTCGTGAAAGATTGAAGGCCCGGTGTGAAAAAAAATAACTGGCCTTTATATAATATTACGTTTTATCAAAAAAACTACTTTTTTCTTCAATTTTCAAAAAAAATACATAGGCACAATTAGACAACACAATTTCATATACCACTTTCATATTAAATTTCGTTTACCATTTTCATATTAATATTGAAGGATTTTGAGCAATTTATAGAGAACAAAACAATATTTTCGGTTGTGGAGGACATCGATCACTATCCTCTTTGTTGCTGTAACATTTTTCTCCATAACTGATATGTTGAATATATAAATTTAGGCTCATGTGTCATTTTATGAAGATTGTTTTTTTTTTTTCTAAAAAAAGATTGAAGTTGGGAAACATTTGATTAAGGATATAAAAATGACAATATATTGAAATTAGGAAGACATCCCAATTAGGAAAATAAATTTATTAGAGAATATAATAAATGATGTAAACAAAGGTTTTCTTATTCAAGAAAAAAAATTTCTAAAAAAATAGTGTAAATAAAGATAATTAAGAAACAATAATTAAAAAAATAAGTGAAGAGAAATGAACTCATAATTGTTTTTTCAGTATTTTTTATCATATACAATATAATTATCTATTAATTATAGATTTTGTGAAAAAATAGGCCCCCTTAGCCGTGGGTCTTGTGCTAGGGCACTGGCAGCCCTGCCCTAAGGCCGGTCTTGATTGCATGTAATAGCTTTTACTTGGGCTGTAGAAAACTAGAACTCATTCTTTGTGAATTGCAAAGCTTATAGTCATTATATGTTTTGATCATGGAAATGAAAATGAGGAACTTTTAGGATGAAACCATTGCCAATTAAAATGAAAGAATAATGAGGTTTTCAAAGAAAATTTATAGCCAAGAAAACGAAGTAGAATATTTGAATTGTCACTCAGAAAGAATGACACACATATATAGGCTCAATATGCTCACATTTAGGGTTCATATGAATCAAAAGCTCAAGTTAGCATGCTCAATTCTGTACCAATGTTTCAAGGCCACATCCACAACGTTTCACATGATTTCCATTCATTTCAATTAACCACAGAATGTCAGTTTGAAATCATCTCAATCTGTGATCTTTCTTTATCTATAATTTTAGAGATTTAAACTCATCATAGACAGTTAAGGGCTTCTAAGACTAAAAAACAAACAAAAATTTTAAAATTTTTGACATTTTCTGTTTTTTTTTTATATAAAAATGACTCTAAAACAAAACATAACACAACAAGAATAAAATGTTCGCTCCCCCACACTTAAATGTAACGTTGTCCTCAACATAAACATTAAGAGCATGCAATATATCATATGAATAAAAGGGAAGCCATTTAACACACAACATAACCAAACACAATAGAAGAGAAGTAAAGAGTTCAAAAGTGCAAATCTGCGTTGATGACTATTTCATGGATGTTGTCAAATGCTGCTACCATGTTTGCTGTTTTCCTGCTCTGACCCTTCTACACTCGACTGGATGCAATAGATGCATATGAAGTCAAAATCTTGATCTACCAATGCACTGAAAAGTAGACTCCCGGGGCTTTTGATCCATACACAGTACGTTTTCTGGTTCCAAGTGAGCAGTGAACTACTGCTGTTCAAAGTGAACTGATACGCGAGACAGAAAAACTGTTTTGCTCAAACATGATTTTCTCTTTCTTTCCTCTCCTATATGACCTGCACACACACTAAAAACATCAAAATGAACAAGAAAAAGAGAAAACAAGTATAAGGGGGAAATTTAACATCTTTTGGATTAGAAGATTTTCCATTGTTGCCGCCACATCTTTCTCCATTTATTGGGTTGCCTTTCAATACCAATTCATCAAGAGTAATCAGGAGGTTTATGTCGTGGTTCGATGAGATGCTTAATTTTCTTTAATGAGGCCATATGTGCCCTTGTTAGTAACTTGATCTTCTTGGTAACAATGGAAAGATAATACTCTATTATTTTCTTTCTCTTTTCTCATTGTCTTATCTTCTTCTTACATCCACCGATCATCAACAAAAGAATTTCTTTATTAGTTTTGGGGTGTTCACATACCACCATCTCCATATGATCTTGGTAGCATGATAATTCCTCTTAGTGTTTCTTTAAGGTGATGAACATTTGAATATGGTGGACGCAAAGAACGATCAAGTGAACCTTGATGTGATGGAGTAAGAAACTCAACTATAAGAACATCGATAGACTCCTCTTCTACCACATATCCCATTTCATTGTGACATTACTGCTCTTTTACATTAAGAGCAGTTGTGCATCGCACTGGATAACGCTCACGAGTCTCAACATCAATTTCTTCATATGACTCGTCTGAATCAGTATCCACATTCTCCTCAAAGTTTGAATCATCATGTGCTTCATATGATGGAGCTAATAAGGTCATGACTTCAAAATTCTGCTCTGGACTTGTAATAGGTGTAGGATGGTGCTCCAAAGGTACCCTGACTTCAAAGGGTCCATCAACTGTTGCCCAGTTTCCATCCTTACTAACTGGAAGTTCTACATTTAATTCTTGCTTTTTTGACTCTTGATTTAAGAAAGCCAAGATTGTCTCCACATGTCGCTCAATTTTCTCAACATTTTGCTCGATATTCTGCCCATAAAAAGAAGCATTATTAGCAACATAAGCAAACAAGTCTTCAAGAGAATTACCTTGAGGTGATTGAAATTGATGATCATGGTATGCTTTGAATAATCATTGTTGCACATCGGGGAGATCGTTCGACTCATAGTAAGGATATTGACTCCACATGAAATTATATGATGATGAATACCAATTATTCCAACCACATCGATTCTCTTGATAACCATCCATCATTCATGCTTTTGTGAAGTCATCCTGATATTGCATCTTTAACATAAAATAAAATTTAAGTTAGTAAGATACAAAATAGAAAAAAAATGACACAAAAAACTAGATTAGCAATTCAGAAAAACAATCCCCGATGACACGGCGCCAAATTGATAAGCCTTAAAATAGACTTATAAATAAACCCTACAATCACAATTAAGTTGTCGATGGTAGAATAGAAAAGTATGAGTCTCCCGCAAAAGATTGTGTCTAAATCACCAATCTAAGACTCGATCTAAACTAAAATCCTAATCTGTCCAATCAGAAATAACTGATCGGAAGACGACTCTAAACTACTCCAAATAGGACAAAAATTTAAAGACACGAACTAGACACACTAAACTAACTATTGACAAAGTTTCTTGATTTTTGGAATTGATTTATTATGCTTAATAAATTTGAAAATTCGTGAAACTTTGTCAATAGTTAGTTTAGTGTGTGTTTGTCAATAGTAAGTTGTTTGGAGTAGTTTAGAGTCATTTGTCGATTAGTTCTTTTAGATACTAATTGCCTCCATGTGGGTTCAGTAGGGATATAATTCTAAGAACTCTGTTATCCAGTCTTTCTTGTAGGAGATTGTCCCTTAGCAAGTTTGACCTTACTTTCCCGAATGATCTTGGTTGGGTAGTTTGTAATATTATGTTATTCTTCAAACGACTCTTCAAGGAAGGTCATCGATTTAGTTGTTCCAGATGTACTAGATTTGCCATAGCTAGCGAATGAATGTCTACGAAACTGTAAACTTATTTTTCCTCTCATATCTTCATAGACAACGGCATTGGTGTTTTCAACTTGTTTGATTGGAGGTGTCAGGTTCCAGTCTCTTGGGAATGTCACTTCATGCTATTTTGTGACATGTTTTTGCTGAGAATTATTTTTTAGATTTGTGAGGATGAATGTAGTAATCTCAGGACTATTGAGAAATCTAGTATTCAGGGTTACATTCGAGCACATCAACTTATAATAGATTCGATAATCTATCACAAGTTCCATAATTCTTTTCTTCATAAAGATTTTGTATGTCTTGATCCTCAATCGTAAACAGTGTGCTGCATCTCTAAGATGGGTTGTGAAGTTTGGGAACACATTGAAATATGCAACTTTGTTACACAAAGAAGCTTCTACTGTTCGGTCTGTTCCTAACAATAGTTTCTTGAAATCTATTATTCTATCATCCTGTGGGACACATAGAACAAAACAGTCTATACCATTCCTGGCTAAAAACTTTATTTCTACTTGAACTACTCCAATATGCATGAAGGAATATTTACTTTCACGCATTAGTTACTTCCTTTGGGGTTATTAACCTGATGTCTGTTTCACCCCCGTGGCTGGAATGGTTAGGTCAAGAATCTTGAATCTATGAGAGTTCATAAGGATATTTCCTTTCTTGTAGATCACATTAAATCTAAATGTAGGTGCAGAAGATTCTCTTACACTAGATTTAATCTCATTATACTTAAATTCCTGAGCGTTTATTAATTGTAGTACCTTTTACTGAGGATTCTATTCAGCATCTTCACATCTCTTTTTAAGTCGATTTCAGAGTTTTCCATGTGAGTAGTTTAGATTTACTAAACATAAGCCTACTCTCTCCTTTGGAGGCGGTGAATAAGGTATGGCGATTTTACTAGCTACATTCTAAGCTTATTGTTCTTCGTGATCTTCATATTTTCTACACCCTTTTAGATTTACTCTTTGATTCATCATATCTGGGTGATCATAGTTTCTAAAAGTTTCTTCAGAGTTTCTTGAGTATCTCTTAATTTGACGGCTTGTTGATGAATATTGTTGGTAAGATTTTCAATCTGAACTAGCTTTCTCTCAATATCTAATAAATATTGTTTTTCTATAAGATAATCATGCTTAGATTCAAGCTGGCTGATTTTTTAATTTATTTCGTAAGCTGATTGATTATGAGATGAAATTCTCAAGTTGTTCTGATAACCTTCTAAGATCTTATCCCTAAATAAATTATCTAGGAACTCGATTAAGCTTGGTCTAGTTGGATCAAGCTCTTCGATCTCAATCTCTCTCTGGAGATGAATATGTTCGTCGTAGAGCGTATTTAATACTCTACAAGCGTACTCTATCGAGTACTGGTTTTCTTGAATATTCCTTGAATGAAAGCACAGTTGCCACTTTTCAGTACCTTTTATAGTATCAAAGACTTGCTAATTTTTAGCCTTAGATTCTCTTTTGCTAGAAGAGAGAAGTCAACTATGTGGCATAAGCTTTAATACCTGCTTTTGAGCTAAGCGAACTTTGATACCAGTTAGGACAGATGCTCAAAATTTTCAGAGGCTCCTGTTCTTGTTCAAAGTTGGAGGACTTCAACGTTTTCTCTTGTTTCGTAGATTCTTTGTTGAATTCTAAAAATATTCTCTCAGTAGTTTATTATGCTTTTGGGAAGGTTATCTCTATACTTTTTTAATTTTCTTAATTTTCTTTTTTTTTTCTTGCAATTCTTTGAATGACATTTTAGCATATGCTAAGAGATCAAGTCTGTTAGCTATTAAATATGCTATTGATGATAAAAAATTAACTGCTTATCTTTGAGTATTGAGAATGAGTTTATATTTGTAAAATATCAAATAAACAAATTCAATAAACTGGGTTCACCATGCTCCGTCAAAAATTCTTAAAAAGAAAAATTTGTCATTACCAAGACCATTTTATCATTTTGTAAATAATTGAGTGATTTTTTTTATCATTTGGTACAATTGAAGACTTTTTTATCATTTTGACAAACAAAGTGTACTTTTTTGTTATTTACAAAAGAAAATATTCAGAAAAGGATTTATGGCAAAAAAGATAATGAACATGCTCATGTTGAGCTATATGAGGGTTGCCACTCGAGGCCCTTTCTTCTAGAACCAATTGTTTTGGAATGAATTTTATGTGATTAAAATTATACCGAATGCGAGAAGAACCTCATCTTCAAGACTCACAACCTATTACTCATGAGCAAACATTAGAAAGAAGACTGGTGTCACACCCCGAATCTTTTGAAGTTAATAAAAGTTACCTTTCACAGAGATTCACGAGTTACCGAGGACTTGTAACTGCGATCGGTAATTCGATAAGTTATCGCTCGAGTTAATTTTCGAGTTTTTTAAAAGTACTCTAAATACCTGAATCGATGACTCGATGTTGTAGTACGTGTCGACACGAGTCTCCCGGTATTTTCGGATTATTTTTCGGAGCTTCGGTTTATTTTCTACGGATTTCCGAAGTCCAGGGTAATATCTAAATTACTATTTTCTGATTTTAAAACCCAACTTTTAATCTTGGCCTTTGATCTTCATCCTTTATTGTGAGCCCTTGGATCCAAGTATATAAAAAAAAAAAACCTATCTCCACTCTCTCAATTCTGTCAAGAGAGAGAGAGACACAGTGGGATCGAGAGTGAGGGAGAGAGGCAGCGTTGCTGCCGCGCCTCCTTGCCGCCGTGCCGTCGCGTCAGGCCGCCATCGGCCGATCCAAGGCCATCACCGGACTCGCCTCTCTCTCCCCTTTCTATCTCTGTGCTCAACCTAAACATCCACCCACTCTCACCTTCCAATCAAAAATCCAATCCCTAACCCCCAATTCGGTTTTCCGGCCAAAACTCATCTCCTCCGCCAAGTTCTTGGTTCTTCAAGCACCGGTTGCCGTCGTCGCCGCACTGGGAGCAAGGCAGTAGCTTTTGGAGCCGTGGGTGCTGGCAGCAGATCCGCACAAGGCCAAAAAGCCCACTGCACAGTCATGCTATCGGTGGAGAGTGAAGGAGCTGAGAAGTGGAGTGTACAGAGGGAAGGCAGAGGAGCAGAGGAGGCTGCTGGTACTGGTTTGGAGGTGAGGGACAGATCTCCTGGTTTTCTTTGACCTGCTGTGTTTGGTTTAGCTACTGTGTTTGATTGTTGGAGATTAATTGATGTTGATTTGTTGTTTTCCTTGTCTTGTTGTCGAGAACTTGGTGATCGAAGGAAACGGGGAAACTCTGGCAAAATTCCGGCAAAGATGCCGGAATCCGGTAACGATTCCGACGGCAGTAAATCCGGCTGAAATGCCGAGGTAGTCTTCAATCACTTTAAATGTGTCGTTTCCGTTTAATAGGGTTAAAGTGTCGTAAATCGGAATTTACGTAAGGAAACGAGTAAAAAAAACGGAAACTAACCGTAAATTGGGAACTTTCCATTTTGGGAAACCTTCTATGTTTGGAAACCTGCTAAATTGGGAAACTTTCCATTTTGGGAAAGTTTCCATTAAGGGAAAGTTTCCACTTTGGGAAAGTTGCATTTTTCAGAAAAATGGTTAAAGGATTGAAGTTCAATGAATGTGACCCTTTTTGGTTAAATGGGTAAAGTGTTAAATTGTTATCGGAAATTGATAACTGGACTTTATGGGAAAATGCTAAATCGGTAAATCGACTCGAGATTAATTATATTGATTAATACGTGACACCCTAACGTTAAGTTAAAGTAATAAAGGAAAGTTCGGAAGCTGAGTCGGACTTCCGGTAAATTGAGTTAAGAGTCGATAACCGGGAAAGAAAGTCAAAAAGGTTAAAGTGTCATAAAAAGGAACTCGGTCAACTTGTGGTCAAATAGGAGTTCCTGGTCAAACTAGGAAAAGACCAAGTCAACTGTGAACGACTAATATGATGATTTGTTGGTACAGTCTCTGGTCGTACGTGAGACGGTCTCGACTACGCGGTTAGTTCGAGAGTTTCGCTCGAGGAGCTTTCCGAGCGGGAAGAAGGTCGCAATAGTACTGTGGGTGGACAGATTATTTTATTTAAATGAATGCATGCCTTAATTATTGATATGATTGCATGGTTTTTATGATTGTTTCGAGAATGATATGTTCCTCGGGTGCTTCGATATTTTATTTGGATTTATGCTTATATGTCGAGGAATAGTTTTACTTATTTGTTTGGGAAGAGTATTTGAGTAAAGTATTGTTGTGAATTTCCTTTATGGGTTGTCCAATGGTTATGCTAGCTAAAGTAGCGTGAGGGCGCTACTAGAGCGCTTAGCTCCAACCCTAGCCTGAGAGGTCAGGCAAATTACGTAGTGCACTATGAGGGTTGTCCATCACCACTTTACCTAGAGCTCTTAGCTCCGACCCTGGTCTGAGAGGACAGACACGCCTGAGATGTCAGGTGGATATTATAAGGGTTGTCCATCACCATTTTACCTAGAGCTCTTAGCTCCGACCCTGGTCTGAGAGGACAGACACGCCTGAGATGTCAGGTGGATATTATAAGGGTTGTCCATCACCATTTTACCTAGAGCTCTTAGCTCCGACCCTGGTCTGAGAGGACAGACACGCCTGAGATGTCAGGTGGATACTATAAGGGTTGTCCATCACCATTTTACCTAGAGCTCTTAGCTCCGACCCTGGTCTGAGAGGACAGACACGCCTGAGATGTCAGGTGGATACTATAAGGGTTGTCCATCACCATTTTACCTAGAGCTCTTAGCTCCGACCCTGGTCTGAGAGGACAGACACGCCTGAGATGTCAGGTGGATATTATAAGGGTTGTCCATCACCATTTTACCTAGAGCTCTTAGCTCCGACCCTGGTCTGAGAGGACAGACACGCCTGAGATGTCAGGTGGATACTATGAGGGTTGTCCATCACCATTTTACCTAGAGCTCTTAGCTCCGACCCTGGTCTGAGAGGACAGACACGCCTGAGATGTCAGGTGGATATTATAAGGGTTGTCCATCACCATTTTATATAGCTAGCATAGCGTGAGGGCGCAACTAGAGCTCTTTGCTCCGACCCTAGTCCGAGAGGTCAGACTGATTATGTTTGTAAACATTTCTCTTCCCAGATTCTTTACTTGTTTATCTTATCCTGCATTTGTGGAAATTTAGTAATTGTGGGCATGCATAAATGTTATTTAAATCATTCAATGTTTGGGAGAGCATTAAAGGAAATAGAGTTTTTATATTTGATTTTCGTCCACTCACTCTAACAGTTTTTCAATGTTTCTCCCCTGGGCCTTTCGTTTTAAAATGCCCAGTGATGCAGGGTTCTTGAGAGGAGGTCGAGCGCGTACGAGAGTCGAGGCATAGTCGATCTTTCCGTTGCTGCTTGAAATTCTTTGGGGTAATCATCTTTGTAGACTGCTCTGACTAACCCGGTTTAGCTAGTTTTGTAGGAAGGGTTGGCCATTTCAAGGGGGTTTTGGTAAGAAGTTCCCTTGAGGTGGTCCCCGCAGGATTTACTTCGGGTTAAAGGGGTTTAACCCGGGGTGGGTCCTGACAACTGGTCTTGCCGGCCTTCGACCTTCTGATGTCTAAGTCAGATATGATAGTAAAGATAATGTATGAATATGGCAGAGATAAAGGCTTGCCCCTAAATGGGAACTAAAAAAGGTACTTGTGGAAATAGAGTGATTCCACCCTAAAAGTATCATCTTGCCCTTACTAGAGAGTTTATCACTCTTAAGGAAGAGTGTAGATTCCTTGCTGAATAAGGACATGCTTAGTCTAAGATGACTTTTGACGACCGGTAATATCTTAGTTTTCCGACACAGACAATAGGTTTACAGCATGTATTAATAGGTCCCACCACCCACCATCATAAAACCACTCACTTCGGCAATAATCACTGTAGAGAATCAGTCAGACTCAGCCACTCAGTCAAGCAAAATTTGCTGGTGTAGACTTTAGTACCTCGTGGCCATGCCCGGACTTGACATGAGGCTGAAGAGTCAGCCGACTTAAGACCCAGTGTCACAAGGGGTCTAAAAAAATTAACATCTTTCTATTATTTCAAGTACCTATATTTAACTACATGTTAATTACGCTCAACCTTTGCGCAATTAGATAAAAATAGCATTTGAGGATGCCCAGACATGTTTAACCAAATTATATTAATTATAATATATTTTAAGATCTATATACTTCATTCAAATACGTTAGATATAGGGTTACTAAAATATTAATTATCATAATATGATTACTAGAATATTTAGTTACAAGATAACCGTAAAATGCATCCGAATATTACATGTTGCTTGTTTTTTTTCCTGCTAGTTCTCGAAAAACATTTACAAAAGAAAAATGCATTTCTCCTATTTGAGGGCCCAAATTTAAGAATTTGACTCAGGTCTAAAAATATCAGGTCTGAACCTGCTCGTGGCCTAACAAACTAATGTCAAGTAGTCTTGTTCATTGTGTATACCGTATACTAAATACAATTACCTGACAAATCCAGTTTTCGTGGAGCTAGCCGCTCGGGAGAGTGTGAATCAACACAAAACCCTAACCCTAGCATCCAACCATCACTCTGATTCAAGCTCCCATATGATCAACAGGTAGGATTCTTTGTTTGATTAATGTGCATCTATATTTTTCTCTGTACGTACGTGTTGCTTTGTGAGCTCTCTTTCCGATCGATCACACACTCGAGATCTGCCTTGAATTTCATCTTTAGTAGTTAATGACTAATCGAATTGATAGTCGATGAAGACCCCATTCTGCCTTCAGTTAAAGCACTCTAGGCTTATCTATATGAAATTATGAATTGCAAAAGCCAAATTTCCAAACAGTGTTCTACTTGTGTCATACCATGAGTCATCGATCTTTGTCTGTCGGGACTAAACCCCTCTACCAAGTTTAGATGAGATACTGACGAATCTCCAACTTTTTCCGTTTTTTATTTTTGAAAACGCCAACTTTTCCATTTTATGTAAAGATTTGTTACGCCAACCTTTTGAAGCAGAATCCTATGGAGATGTCCAATAGGGTCTCGACCTTGCCTCACAAGTAGTCAAGACCTTCCTCGCGAAGGAATCCGGTGCTCTCGGAAATATGAATCATTTAAAAAAAATGAGTCAGAGGATTCAATTGACCCTTCTGAAACCTATTCATAATTGGTTAATACAGATACTATGTGGATGCGTATATAGTACAAGGTGTTGTAAATAATTATTATTTAGTAGACATTATTGTAATTATCTGAAGATTAATGTAATTTACATTATGATCTCATCTCTATATAAGAGAGAGCTCTCAACTCAATGAGATTGACTCATTCCAATAGGGTCTCGACCTTGCCTCACAAGTAGTCAAGACCTTCCTCGCGAAGGAATCCGGGGAAATATGAATCATTTAAAAAAAATGAGTCAGAGGATTCAATTGACCCTTCTGAAACCTATTCATAATTGGTTAATACAAATACTACTTGGATGCTTATATAGTACAAGGTGTTGTAAATAATTATTATTTAGTAGACATTATTGTAATTATAGGTTATTGTAATTTACATTATGATCTCATCTCTATATAAGAGAGAGCTCTCAACTCAATGAGATTGACTCATTCCCTCATTCTTTGGTTATTTCTCTCTTTTCTCAATCTCTCTTAATTTCGTTTTATAACACGTTATCAACACAAATTGTTCAAATACTAAGATATTTTTTATCTTGCAAGGTTGAGAGACCGTTGATCAATCAATGGAAAAATCATTAAACAAGGTTTCAGAAATTCAGTCACAAAGAAACTCTTACATTGTTTAGAAGCTCAAGAAATGACATGCTCGATTATGCACATAAAAGATGAAGAATATCCGTTCTGCAATGAGTAACGTTTTCATCCTAATGCAATCTATATTTGTGGCCTTGAAAATATGATGAACAAAATCATCATGAAGCATGAACCATATTTTGTTTATTCTTTTAAAATTCGTATTTACATTCTTATTGATTTGTGTTCGGATGTAGAATATTTTGTCCTTTGATGCATGAACACCAAATTTATTGTATTAGTTTATTTGATTAATACATATGAACATGAATGACATATAAATTTGTTTATGTTTTAAGATTGAAAAAGGAAAATTTGTCATCAAATATCATCAGAAAGACCAGTAGAGATAAGCCTTATCATATGCCTAGTAGTGCATACCAAAAGGTGCATGGATGAACAAACTTCATATTCGGTATCTTGTTTCCTATGACATTCGAACACAAGAGCATGAATGCATTCTTGAAGTAATGCATGTAACCGCTAATTAATGACCATTAGTTTTATCATTTATTCCAACTGTTACATATATGAAATATTTATGCATGTAGCATTAAGTGATACAAATTAATATTGTTCATGATGAGTTTTGAATAAAACGACATTTTAGTCTAATTATGTTATTTACATGAAATTTAATATATTATTATGTCTGTTACAATTTCAATTGTGTAAAATTCAACATTTTATTTAAGAGCATGTAATGCTGGAATCATTTATCATGTTACAACCCATTAATTTGAGTAACCATGAGTTTCAAAAGTAACACCTGTAACTATTAATTTGGTCATTTATGCTAGACGTTACATCTAATTGCGTACGTGATTATTATATATCTGTTATGCTAGAAGCATGAACCTAATTCACAGTTTGTATATAAGATGCTAGCAGCATTAATGAGATTTGAACACATTTCTTTAGGTACATAACCGTTATGTAAAGGATATGTCAGTTACTAAGGAAATATCCTAAATTTAATCATTGATACTAGCAGTTACATATTGACAATATGCATTATCCCAGTAGCATATTAGGATATAAATAAGGAATAAATGTTATTACTCTTAATGAGATTAGAATATGATTCCTTTTAGTAACTGCTAAACCATTAGCATTGTGTAAGTTACAAATTTTAGTTATGTTGACTTAATTTAAGAAAATATAATGCCAGAAGCATTTACAAATTTATAACTCATACATTATGTCATAAGCATTATGAGCTGAAACACAATTATTATATAAACATGCCAAAAGCAGTTACTCGACTTCACCATTTAATTATATTGCGTCGGTTTCTAACTTATTTATATGTCATCATTTATATGAATTAATACCAGAAGTAATTAGTAACTGTTACGTTTTTTATATTTATTGGTTCAGTGAGTACCTTATTGCATATACATTATGTTGATAATAATGAAATTGTTTCCGTTATAATTTTAATTTATATCGGTTACATATAATTGCTTTCACATTAAATTGGATTGTTACGATTAAATTAATTTATTTTATATTGGTGAATATTAATGATGCTAAGCCAGCAGCTCAAATCAAATCTGAAAATATTATATTGAAATTGAGTCAGAAGCTCGACTTAAGCTCCAAGATAGTATAAAAGCTCGTCATGAGTCCATACAATGATTATAACTCTTCTCAAACTAGGCTCATCATGTTGGATGCGATGCCTAGGCAAGTTCTTTTGAGGGTGTGTACTTAAGTGAGCCTCGCTCCACCACCTCATCATTGCTTACCTGGTTGTATACGATTAGAGTTACCGAAAGAGTTGACGAATAACATTGTATTTCTTGATAGACCATTATGAGGAATATGAGCCCAGTTGGCCCACTTTCCCTATATATGACCTAGAAAGCCCATCATACCTATCAGACTTTGCCCTATAGGCGTGTAAATCATGTTGAGTTTTGTTTTATTTTATTTCAATATAAAGTCAATTCCTTTTGTCCAGCAGAATCAAACAGAATGAAAATAATCTAATGACACCGGTTTCCATTCATAGTCATTATATATGTATATAAGACACTCTAACTACTTTCTCATAATGTATATTCACCATATTCAACATACAAGTAATTGCTAGAAGAATTTGCACATAATTTTGTGATATTCACGATGCAAAATTAGTATTGTGAAAGTAATTTCATCAATTGTTACATGATTCCAATCTAATTGTTCAAATTACATGTCTCTGATGAACCGGTAGTTCAGTTTTGAACCAATGGTTCGTATATAATCGAACTTGTAATTTCGGTAGTAACCAACTTACGAAACTCAAAGTTTCATTCATAGATCACATGATAAAATCAATAGTTTTTATTTATATCATGTTATTTGGAAGATTCCAAAAGAAAGAATCTGAACTAAATATCCTGCTTGCTTGAAGCAAAGATCAAATTAGAGAATATTGAAATCAGAAGACTGGTTGCCTTAGAATCTAAATCAAAGTTGATATGTGTTATTAATATTAAGGAATTGAGTGTTCTCATCTAGCTAACGAGACAAAATACCTCTACATTCCAAAAGAACGTTATTATAAGGTAAGGTCATTAGGACTAATGATTAAAACATTGAAACCATCAGAAAATGGTGTAATGTATTTGTACCTTCGATTGTGCGGCCCGAAGCGTACATCGAAGATATTAAAATATATTAGCTAGAAGCTAAATGATTCGAGCAAATAGTCACTATAGTATTGGTGTTTGAAACACTTAGGGTGTGATGCACCGTATCTTTAACTCAATTATCATATGAGAATCTCTCTCAGAATAAGGGTCTTATCTTTAATGACACATTTTGTCATGTTGCTCGATAAGGATGTTGAATGCTAGACCATCATAGGCAATGGCCAAAATATACACTATCTTTTCTGCATAAAATGCAAGGAAAAATTCATGGACATATCCAACCACCATACGGACCAATTAAATATTAATGGTTTTGGTTGATGCATCCACAAAAGTGATCAGACATCACACTATTGTCCACAAGAAAATGTTGCATTTGCTAAACTCTCATCTATAAAATTTAGGGTACCATTCAGATTATCTTATAAAGTCAATAATATTTGATAATGCCGGAGAGTTTACATCAAAGGCTTCCGATGATTATTTCATATCCCTTGGGAAATGTTGAACATATAGTTTCCTATATTTATATCCAAGATAGTCTCGCATGTAGCACCCCGTACCTAAAAGTTACCTTTTTACAGTGGTTTATGAGTTACCGAGAGCTTTTAACTGCGACCGGTGAATTATAATGTCAGGACCCACCCCGAGTTAAATCCCTTTAACTCGAAGTAAATCCTGCGGGGCCCACCTCAAGGGAACTTCTTACCGAAACCCCCTTGAAATGGCCAACCCTTCCTACATTCCAACTCAGCACTTCCATGAGTATCTAACAACAAACCCTAACTCATGAAGGCATCCTGCTCCCTAACCTACTTAATTAGCTAGACTGGGTTAGTCAGAGCAGTCTACTAAGATGATTACCCTAAAGAATTTCAAGCAGCGACGGATTGATTGACTATGCCTCGATTCTTGTACGCGCACGACCTCCGCTTGAGAACCCTGCACCACTGGGCATTTGAAAACGAAGGGCCCAGGGGAGAAACATTGAAAAACTGTTAGGGTGAGTGGACAAAAATAAAGTATAAAAGCTCTAATTCCTTTAATGTTCTCCCTCTAAGTTTTCCTAAGAAAATCCGCATGCAAGTAAATCATAAATAATGCATTGGCTCAAATATAAACAATTATGTGGGGTGTTAACCTCATCCACGAGAAATCCCGACCCGCTCTACCACGAGAGGGTCCATTGACCAGCTCATCGGAGAGGGTCCTGACCTGCTCTATTCGGGAGGGTCTTTTGACCAGCTACCACCGAAGAGGGTCAGACCTGCTACAATCCAGAGATGGTACCCGCTCCATCTGGAGAGGGTCCATGCTAGCATGCAATATATATCCTTATCCTTTAAATCCTTTTAAAACCTGTAAAACCTCGTGGGAATAATAAATCGAAAACCAAGTCGAATCTCCCTGACTTCACCCCAAATACATTGGATTTAAAAAAAACCTTTCCAGGAACCAAAAACGGGTTCTCTGCCTTTTCTTTAAAATCCTTTAAATCCAAGAGCCAAATTTCTCCTTTTTAAAACATCCCCCTCCATAATCCCAAAACGGTGAAAACCATTAAACCATAATCCGGGAAAATCCTTTAAAACCCCGGGAAAGGTAGGAACCTCTTTCCCGGCTCGTTTATCTTTAAAATGGTAAATCCTTAAATCTCGAAATCACCGTAAAACATTAAATGGAGGAAATCTCATAAATAAAGGAGAAAACAAATAAAGTCTATGTCATGCAGTTTAATTTAAGACAAAGTCCACTCACAGTACTTATCGCGACCTTCTTCCTGCTCGGAAAGCTCCTCGAGCTAACCACGTAGTCGAGCCCGTCTCACGTTCAACCAGAGACTGTACAAACAAATCAATATATTAGTCATTCCAAAGTTGACTTGGTCTTTTCCTAGTTTGACCAGGAAATCCTATTTTACCAAGAGTTGACCAAGTTCCTTTCTTTTCACAACTTTTCAACAAATAGATTTAATTCCGATTACCCAACCGTAACACCGACTTTCTCTAATAATTCACTTGACATTAGGTTCACACATAATAATTTGTGGAATTACTATGGACACCCATTCAACCACTTCACCAACATTAGGAGTCCTTAAAATAATCCTTAAACCTTAACCGGCAATTAATCGATGGTCGGAATAATATTTAATTATCCGCCAATAATACTAAACTAGAACAATTCCAAAACCTAACCAAAACTCCTCCAAAAATTACCAAATTTTAACCATAGACTCCTCACAATATGTACTAATTAATGGGCATGAAAAACTGCCCAAAAAGTGGCGGCACCGCCGCCAGCTCCGCCGCCGACGGCAGAAATTCCGGCCACAATTCCGGCGACCTCCGATCGCCACCAAATTTTACCAGTAGCTTCGTCTCAACATTTGGGACAACTTTCTATTTCAACTCGAAGGCCAATTCGGCCTCTAACTAGGTCAAACACTCGATGAACAGTAAACCTGAAATAATTTCAATCCAAAACTTCAAATCCTCAATTCTTCCTACACACTTCGAATCAAGCTACAAAATTCTAGGGGATTATAGTACTCCTAAAACCCATCCTAAACATATAAAGAACTCATCAAATGGTGATCTAAGGAGGGAGAAATTCGATCCCGAAATTCTACTGTACACATGAAGAACAAGTCGGAATTTCTCCCGATTTACGGCGAGTTAGGTCGAAAAGCTTACCTAGAAATGAAGTAGACTCGGAGGCCGAGCTTTTGGGACCGGTGTGGAGGCCTGGGGTGGCCGGACGGCGGCGCGGTGGTGGCTGGAACTTCCGACAGGTTTTTCGGTCGGGGAGAGAGAAAATGGCTGGGTGAAAATCTGATTTTTCACCCCGGTAACTCCTATATATAGCCATTTTACCGCATAGTAACTTTATACTTTTGTTTATAACTTTCCCATACAAACTCTGATTTGAGCGTGCTACGTGTCCATGAACTCGTAACGACGCCCTCTACAACTTACAAGTTTGCCCAAATTCTTGACTTAACAAAAAGTCAACTTTACGATCATTGTACGGTTAAACGGTGACTTTAAATGGTAAAAGACCAAAGTAACCAACCGTAAAATAATTCTAGGATCGGGATGTGACATATAAAGTTGTTGCTTGAGTTTATTTTTGAGTTTTTCTAAACTCTTCAAATTCCTCATTTAATGACTCGATGTTGTAGTACGTGTCAACACGAGTCTCCTGGTATGTCTGAATTTTTTTCGGAACTTCCGTCTATTTTCTACGAATTTCTGAAATTTCTAGTAATTATTAATTATCATTTCATTAAATGATTTATACAGTTCTACCATTTACTTTTTATCATATTTAAATCTGGACTGTTAGATCTTTTTCAAATCAAATCTAGGTCGTTCATTCGCCTATAAAAAGGCTTGAGATCTTTGACCGAAGTCAAAAGACCCCCAATCGGTCAACTCCCCTCTCTCTCTTCTCCTAAGCTCGCCTTTACCTCCGGCGTCTCCATGACGGAGCTCCACCGTCTGGCCACCAATGGCCACAAGACCACCACCAAAATGTTCCTCTCCTTTCCTCCTCTCAAGCCCAGTCCTTTAAACACACATACATTCACTCTCGATGGAGATCGGAGGAGGACGCTTTGACCGAGTTTTTCCGAACTCAGGTGAGTCTGGGCGGCGACGACACCTCAAGTGGGTTTATCCTTGTTCCTTATGTTCTTTTCTTCTTCTCCATTCCCTTAAATCCTCGATTTGAGATCTAAACTGAAATTCTCCTTTTCTCGCTGTTTCTGGGTTTCTCTGATCCTCTCTCCGACGACCATGTTTGAGGGCGGTTCTAGTAGACTTCACGAGCTCCGGTGAGACCTGGGACACTGAGGATTGGAGCTGCTGAAGTTGAGTTGGAGGAGAGGCAGAGGTCTGGTGTTCTGCCGAGGAGAATCTGAGAAGTGGTGTTGGTGACTGGTGCAGCAGTTGGGAATGGTTGGAGGTTGAAGAGCTGCTCAAAGGGGTCTAGGTGGAGGAAATCAGCATGGAGGCCGCTGTCAAGATTATGGAGTTAGAGATGTGGATCAGCAGGATCGATAACTTGGTAAATCAAGGAAACGAGGAAGTTGTTGCCGAAATTTGGTGACTACTCCGGGGCTGCAGTGAATCCGGCCATGAGCCGAAAAGTGTATGGTCGAGTGTGAGATGGACTCGACCATTTGGTAATTTCAAGGTTGCACTCGAGGGGCATTCTGAGCAATAAGGAGGTCGCATTAAGTACTGTGAGTGAACCTTTGTTTTGAATTAATGCATGTCGTGTTTTTATGCTAAACAGCTTAAATTTTTATTGATTTAATGAGCCGGTGGGGCCGGGAATGTGGGTTTCTCCCCTTCCGTAAGCCCCTATGATATGTCGGCTGAAATCTGTGATTTAATGATTAAATTAGGAATGTTTGTTTTATGTCCATAGTTTTGAGGACGGTCAGGGAACCGTGCCTTATACATGAGATGCATGTTTTAATTTACAAGGGAGGAGTCATATAATAATGACTTTCCGTATTTGCTTGTTTTCTTCACCATGAAGAGTCATCATATATATAAAAATGCTAGCTAGCTATACGGCCCCCCACTTGAGGAAGTGGAGCGGGGCAATAGTAGCCCTAGAGGGTTCCGACTCTAGCTTGAGAGGCTCATCGTCATGGTGGAATCTCTCCATCATGAAGGGTCGTCATATTACTTTGTAGCCTTAAAGGTTCCAACCCTAGTCTGAGAGACTCTCCGTCATGGTGAAACCTTTTCCCCTATTTTTAATACTGAGTTTTAAGCCAATGAGATTGACAAGTGATGTTTTGTTTTTCGAAAGGATGATTTGGGATTCCTTCCCAAGGAGGCATGCATAAATGATTTCTCGGGACAATAAGAGGGAGAACGTTAAATTAAGATATTTTTCTCACACCTGGATATTATTTTTTCCACTTACTCTAACGTCATGTTTTTTAAATGTTTTCCCCTAGGCCCTTCGTTTTCAAATGCCTAGTGTTGCAGGGTTGTTGAGAGGAGATCATGAGTACTGAAATTGAGGCATAGTCAAATCATTCTGTTGTCGCTATTTAGTCTATTTAGGTTTTGCTTCCACGTAGAATACTCTGATTACCTCAGTATAGTTTAATTGGAGTGCAGGTATTGTTGTCTATTTCAAGAGGAGTTTCCGGTAAAATTTTCCTTGAGGTGGACCCTGCACGGTTTACTTCAGGTTAAAGGGGTTAACCTGGGGTGGGTCTTGACATCGCATATAGAACTTTGGTAATGCGCACCAAGTTTCTAGTATATGTCTCCGGCTATGTATATGTAATCTTGCATGCAGCCATATTGGTCTAGTTGAGGCCCAATGTTACCCGTTTACATCGTGTTCCAGTTGGTGACTAGGTGGGAACTTGAAGTTTTTACACTTACACACATTTGGGTTTGCAGTCCCCATGCCAATTGTGCCGCCATAATGTACAAAATTGGGTCCTCAAGAAAGGATGGTCATATATGTCTATTATGAAGTTATCTATTATGAGCTCTTAAGAGCCCTTGACATACAATCTATATACCGCCAGATTTGCGGTCGTCACTTTAATGGGACAATCTTCCAATCGTTAGGGAGAGATAAGAACATCATCGTTCCTGATGAACGATGTGTAGAATGTCTCATCTTGATTCCTAAACTGCACATGTGATATTGAAGTGTGACAAATTCTACTTCTAGTTGAAGTACAACGAATTCTAGATCTATATAGTGTAGCCCATAATATGTCAAACACTTTATTAGATCTAGTCATAGTGACGAGATCATATATACCTACTGCAAACCTGCAAGGATAAACGTCCTCGTAGGATGTATCGTCCTAGTTGGACGAGGTACAATCATGGTAGATAACCAGCCATTGTCCCTGCCCAAAAACAAGGTAGACAATTAGGTTCCAATGATTCTTTTCCCTAGAAGTGGGTAAACTTGGCCCAAATGAATTTTCTTACCGTCGCAATCTCAACCAAATTCAACTCAAGAGATTAATCCGGATTATGGGTTCGTCCTAGAAGAGAGAAGTTGGAGGACGCTCCAACATTTAAACCCACTCTTTCGAGAATAGAAAATCTCAGTAAACTTAGTGAAACTTGAATCAGAATGAGATTTCATTGATGATATGTTTGTATTTACGGTGGACACCGAAATGATACTAAACGATGATGTCCAACCTTGCTTCGTTAATGGATCTTAACGAAGAGACGACTAGCTAAAAAGAAAAGAAATAGTCTAGGTCAAATCAGATTCCTTAACTAAGAGAGAGGTGTTATGAGCATGTTGTTCCTACACCACCCCATGTTAAACCTGTATAGTGTAAATGAGTATTTGTAAGAAAGCGTAATGAGAAATACGAGATTGTGATATAAAGTCTTGTTTAGTGGTGCAAGGATTTTCTCAAATGCCTTGTGATTAATTACGAGGAGACGTATTTTCCCATAATGGAAGTCATAAAGTCCCACTACCTTATCAGTTTGGTAGATTCCGAAAACTGAATATGCAGCTTATGAATGTGATAAAAAGTTATCTCTATGGGGATCAGAATATAGAGATATACATGAAAGTTTCTGATGGACATTTGATACCCAATGCAAATAGTTCTAGACCACAAAACATACTCTACATTCGTGATAGCAGTTCACTTCATGGATTGAAATATTCCAGATGAAGTAGGTATAACCGTCTAAGTGAATATTTGTTTGGACTGAGATATATGAATAATGATTTATGCCCATGCGTGTTTATTAAGAAAAGAAGTTGTGGGTTTTCAATTTGTGGTGATAACATGAATTTGAATGATGCTCTTGAAGATTCCAAGAAAATCGGAACTGAACGACTTTTGAAGAACAAAATATTTTTTCGACCTAAAGTCGTGCAGGTACAGATAGAATTTTAGTCCATCAATCAAATTACATCTAGAAGATGTTAAGATGTTTTAATGAGGACAAAGCAAATAGTCGTCTGAGGTTTAGAGACACCTGCATTGTCTCATATAAAGAAGAGATATTGGGCCCCGAAGACTCATGTATTTAGTTAAATTTCCTAGACCGAACGTCTCATCTGATATATATAGCTCAGCGCCAACACGCCTCCTCTGTAAATGGTATAAAAGACAATTTTCTGCTACCTTAAATGTATGACAGAAAATGGGTTAATCTATCCCTAAATATTATGGAATGGATCAACTGCTTATGATCCTCAAAATGATGTTTGCCTTGTTAGATATACTGACACGGGTTAGTTAATCTCACACAAGGCTTATTCTCAACTAGTTATGTCTTTACTATAGGGAATACGATAATCTTAGAGGTATATGAAAATAAAAATCTTTTTAAAGCATGGGGGTTGTCTACGGTACTGTGATATATACTATACATCCATTTACCATTAATTGAACAAAAATAAGTAGTGAAATGAGTAAATTTTACAATATTCACAACAAAATTTACAACATTCACAACAAAATTACTACATTTATTTTATACATTTACATATAATTGTATAAAGTTACTACAATGACAACAAATTGTATATAAACTTGTAAATTGTCTTAAGTTGAGTAATTACCTCTAAGAGAACAAATATTACCAAAATAAAAATTACATTTATCAAAATGACAACAAATTTGTTGTTATATCGGAAAATGTAGGTATCACAAACAGGTAGGCACCCTAAAAAATTCCTAAAGCATGATGACTGTTAACTTATTCGAGAAGTATGATCTAAATATTAGTCTTATATAGTTTTTAGTTTTCAGGGAAAGTCAACATCAAGGGGTGTATCTGGAAGCATATTCTTGACCATTGTGTACTATTTTGTCATTCATCCAAGGTTGTTTTGTTACTTGGCAAGATTTTAATGTGGCACACGTTTAATTGGTCGCCCTGCTCATACTTCATCTTGAAGATACTTTTATTCGAAACATATGCATTTGCTCATCTTTTCCCTTCGACCACGGGTTTCTCCCATTGGGTTTTCCGGGCAAGGTTTTGGTGTAGCAATCATTATGCATGATCTCCCACTGATTCACATTTTATGATCTAGACTAAACCACTACACCGAAATCATGGGTTTTGATTATAACCACTACATGTGCGTTGTACTCTTTTCTCCTTCAACCAGCATTGTTTTTATCCCATAGAGTTTTTATTACCTGACAAGGTTTTTGACAAGGCAACATCGAAGCACATATCAGAGGAAGCTAATAACAGAGAATACCCAAGGGGGTGTTCTAAATAGTTATTATTTAGTGGGCATTCTTGTAATTATCTGACTAGAGTTGTTATTATAATTTATATTATGATCTCAACTCTATATAAGAGAGAGCTCTAAACTCAATGTGATTGACTCATTCCCTCATTCTTTGGTTGTTTCTCTTTTTTCTCAATCTCTCTTATTTTCGTTTTACAACACAAGATTAGTTCAAAAATTGCCCATCACACTAATTATGTGACATACTTCAATTTAATCTAAAAAAATGTCTCACAATATAAGCAATCATCATGGATATAATACATATTTTCATTCGAACATGTAAGGATTTAAGAGATACTAGCTCATCTTTTGCAAAACGAATGAACAATTATGTACCCAAAGTACATGGGAGAAAAGTAAAAGGAGATTGGAAAATTTATTTTTGTTTAGTATGATTGCTATCAAAATTATGTCCCTCGTTGTTTAGTTTTCTAGCAACGTCATTGGGGCCATCGTGACATTTTAAATACTTGAAACAAACAACTAGGTTGTGGCCTCAGGTAAAATTTTATCTAATTGTATTGTTTTATCAAATAAAAAATTATAGTAGGAGAATGTAATCGTGCTTAGGGATGTAATTCTATGTACTTTATTGATAGACGAAACCTCTATTTATAGAGTCTCACTTAGCATACATTGGGTCATTCCATTACATATTGGGACAAGCATATATATCTTTCCTATTACATAAAGGTAAGATAAAGCCTATTAAGCAAATAAACCAAGATCACATACACATGTCATATATCCTACAACACTTCCCCTTGTGCCACGTGTCATCATACAAGATGGTGCATACATTGTTGTCTCATTAAAACTTTTCCAAATGAAAATCCTTGTGGGAGAAAAACTAGACCTTGGTCGAAGGAAAAAGAGTACAACACACCATGCTACTTGATCTAATGTCTGCAATGTGTGGCTCATCCTGATGAATAACTCAGTCGGAGAGACTTGACAATCTATGCATTCTAATTTGCTTCACATGCATATCGAAAATAGACTTAGACAGAGATTTGGTGAAGAGATCTGCCACATTAGCTTCTGAACTGACTTGATTCACATGAATGTTAAGGAAGGCTTGTTATTGTTGATTGTAGAACTTAGGTGCAATGTGTTTAGTGTTGTCACGTTTGTTGTAGCCAAGCTTCATTTGTTTGATGCAGGCAGCATTGTCTTCATAAATTCAAGTCAGCTTGTCAGTGGTAGGTTTCAAACCGCTTGTTCCTCTGATGTGACCTATCATGGATCGAAGCCAAATACATTCATGAACAGCTTCATGTAGGGGAATAATCTCTGCATGGTTTGATGAAGTTTCCACAAGTTTTTGCTTAGTAGACCTCCATGAGATAACCGTATTTCCAATGGTAAATACATAGCCTATTTGAGATTTTCCCTTGTGTAGATCAGATAAGTATCCAGCATCTGTGAAACCAACCAACAGTGTTGGGTGTCTCAACATAATTGAGGGAAGCAGCATCAATAGCAATAGGGGAGCATGTTTCTTGACTTTGGTGGCTGCAGCTGTGTATGGTGCTCGGAAGCCACATGCATAGTGCTCGGCAACTGCTGCACAACACCCGACAACTTGCTGGCAGCGCTCGGCGGCTAGTGCACAACGCCTATCAGCTTGCTGCAGTGCCTGGTAGCTGTCGGCAGTGCCTGACAGCTATGTGCACAGTGGTCAGCAGGATGACGCCTGGCAGCCGTGTGCATAGTAACTAGTAGTTGTCGGTAGTGCCTAGCAGCCGTGTGCACAGCAGTCGGTAGCTAAGCCATGTGACCGATAATTGCCCAGATTCTCAAGGACATTGCACTCAATTGTAGCATTTCTTGAATCTTTATAGGGGAAGAACAAACTCATGTTAATGGTCTCTTTGAGTTATTGAAAGATAGTCTTGACACATGTCCAATGACATTACGTAGGTGCGGAGCTATATCTAGCTAATATGTTCACAGATAAGGCAATGTCAGGCCGAGTGCACAAAGCCAAGTATAATAGTGCACCAATAGAACCAAGGTACGATACCTCTGTTCCAAGTACATCGTTCTCGTCCTTTTAGGGTGAAATGGATCATTTGAGGCATCCAAACTTCTAACCACCATGGGGGTCCCAATCGGGTTTACCTTGTCCATATTGAAGCGTCTAAGCATCTTTTGGACATATGTAGTTTGGTAAATTAAGATTTCACAATTTCGATGCTCTAGTTCAATGCCTAGGCAAAACTGAGTCTTCCGCATGTCCTTCATCTCAAACTCGGTAATTAAGTGAGCCATAGTTTCTCTTATCTCATCAAGAGTATTGATAATGTTCATGTCATCAACATAGACAGCTACAACGACGAATCCGGAGTCTGTTTTCTATATAAACATGAAAGGGCACAGATCATTGTTCTTAAATCTCAACCTAATCAAGTAGTCACTTAGACGATTATACCATATTCGTCTGGATTGCTTCAATCCATAAAGTGAGAGTTGCAACCTAATAGCATACGAAATCTGTGTTAGAGTTACTTGATTTAGGGAGCTGAAACCCCTCAGGGAGTTTCATGTATATTTCAGTATCTAGATCCCCATATAGATATGCAGTGACCACATCCATGAGTTGTATGTCAAGCTTTTCGGACACTACCAAGCTTACTAAGTAACGGAAAGTAATGATGTCCATCACGGGAGATTATGTCTCCTTATAGTCTATTCTAGAGATTTTTGAGAAACGTTGCACCATAATGCGAGCTTTGTACCGAAGTACCTCATTCTTCTCATTATGTTTCCTAATAAAGATCCATTTATGTCCTACAGACTTTACACTTGGGGGGGTTACACCACCGGCCCAAAGACCTTTCTCTTTGCTAGGGAATTCAATTCAGTCTAGATAACTTCTTTCCATTTAGGTCAATCCGCTCTAGGTTCACATTCTTTGACAGAGCATGGTTCGATATCATCCTGCTCTATGATCTCTCTTGAGCTACAGAATATGCAAATACATCATCGATATGCATGGATGATCGGTCTAGCAACACAAATGCATCATCATAACACATTGAGATTTCCATGTTCTCTGATGGATTTCAAGGCGTCCCCCAGAAAAGCCGTCATCAAATCAAGGACATAACTATAGTCAGAGACAACCTCGTGAGAGGGGTTCTTTGTATCAATGATTAAGGGATTTGTTTGTGCTTTAGACGTCCATTTCTTTCTATGATGTGCATCAACCGAACCAAGTGGTCTCCCCCTCTTTCTTTGAGGAGTCAAGGCCTCCACCCGTGTGTTAGGGTCAGCGGTGCCCAAACTGTGGGCAGACATGCTCGGACCTGAGGTGGGTTTGCCCATTTTCGGGACTTGTAGCCTTACAGGGATAATTGCAGCCGATATGTCTGATCTTGTGACCTTTGCAATCTCAGCGAATGAGTCGGGTATCAAATCCGCCACATCCTTGAGAGCAATGATTCGCTTGGCCTCAATGTCACCATGAGAGGTGCGGGAATCATAATGAGACAGCATTGGAACGCTCCAGGTCAATTCTTGTTGTTCTCGCTGAACATCTATGTTCTCATCTCCCCCTAACAACGGGAAGACGACCTCATTAAACTGGCAATCAACGAATCTGGCTTTAAAAAAGATCACTTGTCAAAGACTCAAGGTATCAGATAATTGTCAGGGAGTCATATCCAAGATAGATACCTAAATGTCGTTTCATACCCATTTTAGTATGAAGTGGCTGTGTAATAGGCATATACACTCTATAACCGAATACACGTAAGTGCGACATGTCAAGCTTATATCCAGTAACCAGATGGTACCCACTCAATTGTTGATTGGAGGTGGGTTAGAAACGAACAAGAACTGCATCATGCAATATAGCATAACCTGATGACGCAAGAGAGAACTTAGAACCCATTACTAAGGCTCTAGCTATCCATGACGCAAAAGGTTTTTGATGTAAAATCTCCGGTCTTAATCCATCTGAATCGATCTGATTGGATAGTCAAGGTGGTTACCCCAAAATTTTATAATATGTGCCAGAAGTTTAGGGAACGCATCGTTCTTTGTGGACAACAAGGCGACATGTGACCAACGTGTCGAGGATCCACCAGAATCATGAAGTATCTAAACGGTCAACATTTATCACCTTGGATACGTTGGAGAAATGTGATGTTTTATGTGTTGGCTTTAGCATAAGATGACGTTGACATAAGCTTAGCCAAAACACAAGCTTTACAAAGGGAGCGGTGGGCGAGAGAAAATGCTAGTGACACTTCAGGGTCATCGCCACACATAAGTGACCGACCGGTCAGCCAGGGGTGACCCTTCGATGCCATGACTCGATCACCATAGATGGTGAGACCACGTTCTAAACCTTTTCCTTTGGACTTGAAGAAAGGAGGTCGATGCGAGTTACACAGAATCTGAATCATCATGTCTCTTCTGGAATGACCGAGGCGGTCATGCCAGAGCTTATAAGAGTCGGTGTCCTAGAAGTTATGTTTGATAACGGCACGAGATTCAATGATCCTAATGGTTGTGAGGTACAAACAACATGACTGACTCAGAAGCTTCTCCAAGGTGCGTTTATGTCCACAATCCTGAGAAGTAACACAGAGGAACTCATGTCTATTCTCACTATACGTTTCCAAATGAAACCATTAGCGTGGATGTCCTTGAAGCTCAGTAAGGTTCGATTGCCATTTAGTGCATATAGGACATCTGCAACATTGATCAAGGTCTAATTTGGTAGCAGGAACCAAGCAGGTCCGCGCCCATCTATCATGGATTTTGAACCGGTCATGGTTGTCATAGAAGTTTGACATGGCACAAGTTTCGAAAACAGTTGACGGTCTCTTAGTATTGTGTGGGTAGATCCACTGTCTGCAAGGCACTCTATCTCTCCACGAGTCATACCTACAAACAAGAAAGACACAAGAGTCAATAGTCATATAGAAATTGTGAAAGAGATGCACAGAAGTTTGCAATCCCTAGTGCTCACAGAAATTTTTCGGTGTAGTATGATCTTTGTGCACTAAAACAATCATAACTCCTTCGTTATAATAGATATAAACGAAGCATGAAAACTTTTGGAAACTAGACTTGAGTAGCTTTCTAGTGATATCAAGTTTGCATTATAGTTCATTCGGAGTTGTTTAGAAAGCTCTCATGAAGTTACTGTCTAATAGGGAACAGAATGTCTGTTTTCTGTCACAATACATTGGTGGTGGCATTGAGCATGCTGCTTGCTGGGCTTCTAGGCATGCATGCACACAGTATTTAGTCCATACGGGCACAACAATTTATTTGTAGCTTATACACTTGTTGTCAATTCCACCGGAAGCAAAGTGCACGCCAGAGCACGGTGCCTTATGGCAGTGCACGACAGTTGTCTGCAGCACACCAAAGCTGATGCACATGGGTGTGCACAGGGCTGGGAAGCGGCAGACAGGGTTTGGTAGGCATTGTATGACACTCGGCAGCTTAGAGTAGTGCTCAGCAGCTAGTGCACACGGATGTGCATGACGCTTAGGAAGCAGTGTCAGCTCTCGTTAGTTAACAAATAAGTCCAATCAATGCAATGCTCGATATCTGATTTTCTAGTTAGTTCGGTTGTTTTTCTTTAAACAATTTATTTTTCAAGATTTCGGTGTAGAATCATTTCAAGTGTGTTGTAATAAAAAGTTATCTTTTTGATGTTCTTGTTTCCTATGTTTGAAGAATTTCATACATTGACATTATACTTAGTCATACATGACCTAAAGTGCAGCTCTAAATCTCTCCAATGCCGAGCAAAGGTCATACTACATAGAGAATTTGTAACATCCCGTACCTAAAAGTTACCTTTTCACTGAGGTTTACGAGTTACCAAGGACTTTTAATTGCGATCGGTAATTCGATAAGTTATCGCTCGAGTTAATTTTCGAGTTTTTCTAAGTTCTCCAAATACCAGATTCGATGACTCGATGTTGTAGTACGTGTCGACACGAGTCTCCCGGTATTTCCGGAATATTTTTCGGAGCTTCCGGCTAATTTCTGTGAATTTCTGAAGTTTATGGTAATTTTTGGATTTCTATTCCGGTAAAAAGGAGTTTTACCATTCAACCTTTTTACTTTTCACCTTCTTTGAATCTGAGCCATTGGATCGATTCCAGATTGAATCTAGACCGTTCAATTCCCTATAAATAAGGGAAGAGTTTTGACTTGGTCAAAACTCTCCTCCGGTCAACTCTCTCTCTCTCCTGATTTTTCTCTCCTCTCCCTCGACCTCCGTCTGCTCCCCTCGTCGGAGCTGCGTCCGGCCAACCCACGCCGGCGCACTACCTTCAAAAGACTCCTCTCCTTCTCCTCTTCAAAACACCTATCACTTTCCACTCCGAGAGGCAAGGATGAGGGAGATCGACCGAGTTGGGGTGCGGCGGTCTCCGCCGGATTTTGGCCGTTTCAGGCGGAGTTAGGGCGCGAGGAAGGTAAGGTTCTCCTCCTCTGCACTTCCTCTTCCTTTTCCATGTCTTTGAACAATCGATTTGAGCCTGAACGAATTCTCCCTTTCTTCTGTGTTCACTGTTTCTGGGTTCCTTGTTCTTCCTCAGGCGACCGAGCTCTTCGAACCCTTAGTGGCCCTCTCAGCCTCCTAGTGACAACCTAACTACAGCAGAAGTCTTTGGAGAGCACCTGAAGTGGTGAGGAGTTGGTTTGGAGGAGGCAGTGATCGAGGCGGGACTTGGGTGAACTCAGAGCTCCTGTAAGTCGAGTAAGAGGATGATGGAGCTGCTGGGTCTTGAAGGGGAAGTCCTGCAAGTCGACTCTGGGATTCGAGGGGGGCCACTGTGTTCCTGCCTCGGATTGGAGTTAAAGGTGAACTTTTAGTTTTAGGATTACAGTGTTGTTGAATTTGCTTGGAATTGATGTTTGTGTTGTAGTGGTGTTTAATTGTGTCGTTTTTGGTGCATGTTGTCGTAACTTGGTGAATCGGAGAAAACGGGGAGGTTATGGCGAAATTCCGGCAAAGTTGCCGGAATCCGGTGACTGCTCCGGGAATGCAGTGAACCCGGCAGAAAGCCGAAGAGGTAGAAATCGAATCCCTGTTAAGCTTTTAATCGAAAGGTTCAGTTATCTCCTAATTTGAGTATTTACGGAAAATTGGACGTAAGTAGGAAGTTTCCATTTTGGGAAACTCCCCATTCTAAGGAACACTTGCCATGTTAGGAAACTTTCCATTTTGGGAAACTTTCCCTTTTTGGAAGGTTACCATTTTGGGAAGTTTGACCGATAAAAGTAAAAAGGGAAAGGTTAATCTTAGTAACCGGTTAACTGAAGACAACCAGATCTTTAAGTGAGATTCTAGGCAACTCAGAAATCTTAGTCAGAAACCGATTTGGGTGCTTTAAATATTTGGATAATGTCTTACCGGGTATATCGACTCATAACCCGTAAATTGGTAAAGTGGTTGATTGGGTGTCCATAGTAATTCCACAAAAATTACTATGGGATAGCCTATCGTTAATTAATTAGAAAGGAAAGTCGTTACGCTGAGTTTACGAAGTTGGAAACCAAACTTTGAGTCGATATTCGGAATTAAGCGTATTGTTGTAAAGCTGTTAAAAAGAAAGGAACTTGGTCAACACGTGGTCAAATAGGATTTCCTGGTCAAACTAGGAAAAGACCATGTCAACTATAGAAAGACTAATTTATTGGTTTATTTGTACAGTCTCTGGTCGGACGTGAGACGGGCTCGACTTCGTGGTTAGTTCGAGGGTTTCGCTCGAGGAACTTGCCGAGCAGGAAGAAGGTCACGATGAGTACTGTGAGTGGACCTTGCTTTTAAATTAAACTGCATGACATGGACTTTATTTGTTTTCTCCTTTATTTATGAGATTTCTTCCATTTAATGTTTTACGGTGATTTCGAGATTTAAGGATTTACCATTTTTAAAGATAAACGAGCCGGGAAAGAGGTTCCTACCTTTCCCGGGGTTTTAAAGGATTTTCTCGGATTATGGTTTAATGGTTTTCACCATTTTGGGGATTATGGAGGGAGACATTTTAAAAAGGAGAATTTGGCTCTTGGATTTAAAGGGTTTTAAAGTAAAGGCAGAGAACCGGTTTTTGGTTCCTGGAAAGGTTTTTAAATCCAATGTATTTGGGGTGTAGTCAGGGAGATTTGACTTGGTTTTCGATTTATTATTCCCACGAGGTTTTACGAGGTTTTACAGGTTTTATAGGTTTTAAAAGGATTTAAAGGATAAGGATATATATTGCATGCTAGCATGGACCCTCTCCAGATGGAGCGGGTTCCATCTCTGGATTGTAGCAGGTCTGACCCTCTTCGGTGGTAGCTGGTCATTATGACCCTCCCGGATAGAGCAGGTCATGACCCTCTTCGGTGGTAGCTGGTCAAAAGACCCTCCCGAATAGAGCAGGTCAGGACCCTCTCCGATGAGCTGGTCAATGGACCCTCTCTTGGTAGAGCGGGTCGGGTTTTCTCGTGGATGAGGTTAACACCCCACATAATTGTTTATATTTGAGCCAAGGCATTATTTATGTTTTACTTGCATGCGGATTTTTCCTAGGAAAACTTAGAGGAAGAACATTAAAGGAATTAGAGCTTTTAAGTTTTATTTTTGTCCACTCACCCTGACAGTTTTTCAATGTTTCTCCCCTGGGCCTTTCGTTTTCAAATGCCCAGTGGTGCAGGGTTCTGGAGCGGAGGTCGTGCGCGTACAAGAGTCGAGGCATAGTCGATCAATCCGTTGCCGTTTGAAATTCTTTAGGGTAATCATCTTTGTAGACTGCTCTGACTAACCCAGTTTAGCTAATTAAGTAGGTTAGGGAGCAGGATGCCTTCATGAGTTAGGGATTGTTGTTAGATACTCATGGAAGTGCTGAGTTTGAAGGTAGGAAGGGTTGGCCATTTCAAGGGGATTTCGGTAAGAAGTTCCCTTGAGGTGGTCCCCGCAGGATTTACTTCGGGTTAAAGGGATTTAACTCGGGGTGGGTCCTGACAATTGGTATCAGAGCATTAGGTTATCGTTTCCTGTTACTACCTCATATACTTGGTATCACTTAGTGTCTATAGAGTGATGGTCCGACCGCGGCGAATCCATCGGCATTTTATGCTTTGGACGCTTAGTGTTTATTAAGGATATGAGTTAGTACTTCCTGGTAGATTTATGGACCGAGTGGTCCTTTAAACATTTGAATCTTCAAGACTATGCCTCAGTACGCCGACCTCACAGAGAGCTCCTATAAGGAACAAGGTAAGCTCGTTACGTATTTACTTTTATGAGTTTCCCAATGAGTATTTGAGATTTGAGTTGGAGATAGAGCTGGAAACTCACGTCGTTTAACGTTGGTTGAGCAGTTGGTGTGAGTGCTCGGTGGTGAAACAGTAAATTCATGCCTAGAAGGCTGCCATGTTTGTTGGCAGGAATGTCGTAGGAACCTAAGGCGAGGCCTTGATGTTCGAGTGATGAGACTCTTAGAAGTGAAGAGTCGTAAGAGTTATTGAAAGAGGTTGCATCCTTGCGATGAGAAAAAGAGTTGAAGTCACCTAGCGCGATTATTCAGAGAAAATGAATAATAAGATTTGATGATTGCCAAGATTTTGTCGATGATCGTCTTTAGTGTGGTTCCAGAGAGACTGGTGAATGTGTCAAGGTAGAATGACTCAGGGATTTAAGTGTAGTCATTCTAGGATCAATGGACTTGTTTCTGGTGACGAGTCAATGATGTGACACTACTGGAGAATGTTAAGGAAGTGAAGGCTGGTTCGATCACTTGATGTCGTTGGGACAACCACAAAGACTAATAGTTGGGACTACCCCAGATGCTTGCATTGCTGCAATTAGCTACAAGTGGATTCTTAATGCTTCAGCCACCCATGATTGGGGTACTAGAAAGATTTGGATTGTTAGTGAGTCCAAGCGTGATTTGAGTTGTGGGTGACAATGGTCATTAGGCTATTTATCGTGAAGGTAGGAATTAAATCGTGTCACCAGGTCTTGGGGCTCATGTCGACCATAAGGTGAGTTATCCACCTATGGTCAAAGTATTTTAATTAGTACACCTGCGGATGGGTCTCTAGGTTGGCTGTGTTGAAGTTCGGTGACAGATCAAGTGAGCGTTTTGATTGTAGTTAAAGGTTTATGGTTTCGAATTTAAAGAACATGTTGGAAGTGGCAACAAGCCACCGGTTCATGGACCAAGAGTGTTTGGGGTACCGGAGATAGTGGTACGAGTCTTGATTGACTTTGTACTATTATGGTGTGGGAACCAGTCGTTGTGCAAACGACACTGGTTCGACGGCTGAAGTTGTACATAGGTGTACCCCACATGAGCACGTGTACCCTCCTTTGTTGGGAAGTGGTAAGCTGAAATTTGGGTAGCACATGCTGGTAAGGGATAATTATTTTGTGCAGCTGAGTGGTCAAAATGATACATCCATATATTTCAAGAATGTATTGTGGGAGTCCCATATTTTAAAGACGGAGGCTAAGGACGTTTGTCAATAGTTTTGTGTAAACGTCAATTTAAAGGTCTAACCATTTAAGAACAGGACGGAAGTGAGTTGTTTGTAGTCGCATCGACTTTAAAGATGGTTAGTTAAATTGTTAAACGTTGTTAGTAGGTGGTTGTTTGCGTGCTGAGTTAATTGCACGGAAGTGGTGATGGGACAGCAGTGGGGCAAGGTTTACTGAATCGTTGAATAGGAGTAAGAATGATTGTAGATGGTCAAGCTTCAACCTGCAACCAAAGTCGTCCGTTATGACACTTTGTTTCGTCAAGGGTGATTAACTGAGCTTGATAGCATGGGAATGTGTGCATTCACTGGCTGTGGTTTAATCAAGTATTGTAACCGAAAGTGTACTTAGTCGTGTTTGGGGTCATAAGTTGCATCCACTGTAGTGACGGGCAATGGTCTCAATTATGAGCTATGGATTGAGGATTAAGATCTGGGAGATCAATTCTTGGTGTAAGTTAATGGAATCCTGAGAGGATTAAAGAATAGTTGGCATTGCTATGGTCATTGGTCCTTTGAGTAGTGACCCTACTTGTTAGGAATTATTGACCTAGCGGCAATCCTTGGCGCCACAAGTGTAGAGTAGTAGCAAGAAAGATCATTGGAGGTGACTCTCAAAATTGTCAACATTTCGGTGAGTGTGAAATGCGGTGGAACTAGGAAAGGTTTTCCTTGATGACTCGAAGGTGTTACGAGTCTAAGTGTGGTAATATTTGTTACTAAGATTGGTAAGGTATGTTGCTAAGTTGAACAACACTTCATTGGAAATCGTGGAGTGATTAAGCCACTTTCAGATTAAGTTATGATCTGAGGGGATGTTAACGTGTGGCAGTGGATCTTGTAATCTAGGATTCTGAAGTGGTAATTGATTCCTTGCGCACATAAGTAGTCGTTCATTTTGAATCTTACCGAATAGAAGATGCGGTGGATGGTAAACTTGCAGAGCATGGGGGACAGTTTTGTTAGAAACTGTCTAGTTGTGTGAATTGACTCTGTGAAGTTTACGCGCCCAGTGCGGTGATGGCATTTGGTGATCAATATGGTTAATTTCGGTGCGAAATTTTTTTCTAATGCTTTGATCAGGGGTTACTCTAGGTGTGCACCAGTGGCACTAAATTTTATGTAGATGTCTGATCTGGTTAAATGTCCAAATTTGTCGGTTATTACCAAACGGTTTGGTAATGGAGGTATTTATGAAGGAAATATCCTGGTTGAGCGGGTAAGGTTCTGGAATTCTTTTATTAGTAAGTCTATTCCAGATTGTGTTGCGGATAAGTTTATTAGACGCACAGTTGTGGTTGAAGTGCAAGTTCTGCACTATGCGTCATTCCAAGTTAAGGAAAGAGTTAGGGAGGTCAGTGGCACCTCACCTAAGAGTAGTGCGGGTATGTATTACCAGTTGTAAATGATAATTCGTATTTGCACACGCATCAATTAACCCTGTACACAGTCATTGTCATCGTATAAAGCAAGTAAGGGTATCGTTCTAAACCGGGGATCCAACCACAGGGTAGATCCATCTAATCTAATCAAAGATGTCGAAATAAACATAGAGTTTTAAAGATTTGGAGTTTATATTTTCGGAAAGATGCAATGAAATAAAGTCCTATATTACTTTTATACATATAAACATGTGATCGATCAACAATTACACAAACCAACACCAAACAACAATGCAAGAATATAGAAAACAATTTCTAATCTCATATCAATCTATGCCGAAATACCTAAATCATGCTAGAATCGAAACATGCACATTAGGTTCCTACGTGGTTCCTAAGCCATTAGATGCATTCGAAATCGACTACTTGTTTCATTCGAAACCTTTCACACATCCATGCTCAACGTATCAAACATGAAATCTAACACACTAACTCCCTTATGCAATTACGTATCACACAAATAAACTAACATGTTCATTAGCACCATCTAAATCCAATTCTAGCATGTAATTTTCGAACACAACAAAGAACACATCAACCTATCCACTACGTGTATCAAAGTCATGTAATTCTTTTGAAGGATTAACTAATGCAACATCAACTACTTGTCTTAATCACACGTTAATATTATGGAGCAAATCGAAAATTAATAAAACCAAACACTAGGAATTCTCGGCATAGACTTCAAATCCTTGATTAAAAACTAAAAACTATAATTCTTACATCATTCAGAAGTACTTAATATCTCATAGACAAGAATTGAATCATACTCAAACAAAAACCTAAAACAAACATCAACCATAACAAAGACATACCAATTCGAAAATAGAAGATGATTACACTTTGAAATATTCCTACGTGGTCTATTCTTCAAGTGCACGGGGATCCTAGACTACGTGCTTCGGATCAAGGGATGGAATCGGAATTGGGGTCTTTGAATGGTGATGGAATTCTCGGCAAAGCTTTGGCTTGAGTTTGCAATGTTGATGATGCCCTCCTCTTGCGATTAAAAGGCTTTTTATAGGGGAAAAAGCTAGGGTTTGGTCGGCAATAAAGCAATCCCAAACCAAGTAGGTTTTCCTCTCCTTGTTGGATTTGGTCTCTCTCTTTAATTTGCTGAATAGTACTTCGACTTGGACCTTGGACCTCTTGATTTTTGGACTCCCCTACATGTTGATAGATCAATGTAGGCCTTATTACACAAGTCTTGGGCTTCTAGGCACCTCCCAAACTCGTGTGACAACTTAGGCAGAAACTGCCCAGTTTTGCAGCTTGACCTCCGTCCATTATTTTGATCATAACTCCCTCATATAAACTCTAATTGATGCGATTCCAGCTGATCTGAAAACTAGACACGCACAGCTTTCCAACGGTGTATGGCTCGTCCTCCCATTCCTCCTGGATCTCCAGATATATTCTTCCAAAGTTGATGTAGGGTTTCTGGAACTTCCTGCTCGGATCAAAATGCAATGTTTCGGAGTTTCTTCTTTTCCGTGGCCTCTCTTATTGTCCTCCATGAGTCCAATCTTCATGATTCGTGATTGAATAAGTTCATTTACATGTCATCTACACATTAAACAAAATCCATCAAAAATGACAATGTAACAATATAACGAACCATAAGAAAATAACCAAGTCTTCGTTCCAAATCGAATTTTCAACACTTAAGCACATTTTACCAAAAACTCTTCAAAACAACATTAAACTATATTATGACTCAATCTTAACCTAAATAGACTTAACAAAGCATAAACAAGGGTGTTTAGCACATAATAACGTCACCTTTTAGGCTCCTATCAGTAAAGTACGCTGTAACCCCACAAGGTGATGATCGAGTTGGCGACTCTAATGATCGGCTTATTGGAAAAATCAAGGTTTATCCGGTCAGAATAGCTTTGTAGGCAGTGGAAGCTTGACAATTTGTCTTCATGCGAGGAGTAAGTATTGTGGGATCTCGATGTCTGAGCTTTTGGATCTCCCTGATTTAAAGGCTATGGTTTTGGATTTACGCTAAAATTCATGTCAATTCATGTCCTGTGTGTGTAAGTGGTTTGAGTAAGGATAGATCAAGGGAAGACAATTACTCTACAACAGGACAACTCGACAGGATAATTTATAGAGAGCGTAACCAGATCAGGGAGCCTGGTTCAAATGAGGTGATGGTTCGCGTAACATAAGTCGTCATGGTTTTCTTGTGGACTTGTTGTCATGGGTTTTGACCCCACGTTGTATATTGATATCGGAGGATTTAAATCCATTGTTGACATCGAACCCTACTCCTCAGGTGTGGTAATCAGTTCCTGCATAGGGAATGTCGGAGATGATATCTAAAGTTCAACGAAAGAATACGAGAATTCTTGAAGAAATTTTACTCGCGACAAGCGAGGGGTTGTTGAATCAGAATGAGTTTTAGCAGTATTGTGACGACGTCACATGCGGTTGGTAAGGACAAATGTTGGTGTTCGTTTGGCTAGACGAGAAGGGTTAGGAGGTTGGTTACTGGTCGAAGTTGTTGTGTTGTGCGGTTGGATTTTCAAGGATATGGTTTTAATCCGGTTTAGGCAACAGGGAATTGTTGCCAAAGGATGTTTTCAACGGAAAAACAATAGTGATTTTCGCGAGGTTTACAGATGGTGGATCAGTGTTAGGCGGTGTCGTATTCCACCCCATAAATGAGATGGAGAACAGTAAGAATTCGGTGATTCAGTTAATCAATGATTCAAGAGAAAATCTTTGTGATCTACGGTAAGACTTCAGATACTTTAGTTTTGACCCGAGAAGAGTGGTCGAAGGTGTCGAGTGGTGTAATTGGAATTTCGAGGACGAAATTTCATAAGGTGGGGAGATTGTAACATCCCGTACCTAAAAGTTACCTTCTCACTGAGGTTTACGAGTTACCGAGGACTTTTAATTGCGATCGGTAATTCGATAAGTTATCGCTCGAGTTAATTTTTGAGTTTTTCTAAGTTCTCCAAATACCTGATTCGATGACTCGATGTTGTAGTACGTGTCGACACGACTCTCCCTGTATTTCCGGAATATTTTTCGGAGCTTCCGGCTAATTTCTGTGAATTTCTGAAGTTTATGATAATTTTTGGATTTCTATTCCGGTAAAAAGGAGTTTTACCATTCAACCTTTTTACTTTTCACCTTCTTTGAATCTGAGCCGTTGGATCGATTCCAGATTGAATCTGGACCGTTCAATTCCCTATAAATAAGGCAAGAGTTTTGACTCGGTCAAAACTCTCCTCCGGTCAACTCTCTCTCTCTCCCGATTTTTCTCTCCTCTCCCTCGACCTCCGTCTGCTCCCCTCGTTGGAGCTGCGTCCGGCCAACCCATGCCGGCGCACTACCCTCAAAAGACTCCTCTCCTTCTCCTCTTCAAAACCCCTATCACTTTCCACTCCGAGAGGCAAGGATGAGGGAGATCGACCGAGTTGGGGTGCGGCGGTCTCCGTCGGATTTTGGCCGTTTCAGGCGGAGTTAGGGCGCGAGAAAGGTAAGGTTCTCCTCCTCTGCACTTCCTCTTCCTTTTCCATGTCTTTGAACAATCGATTTGAGCCTGAACGAATTCTCCCTTTCCTCTGTGTTCACTGTTTCTGGGTTCCTTGTTCTTCCTCAGGCGACCGAGCTCTTCGAACCCTTAGTGGCCCTCTCAGCCTCCTAGTGACAACCTAACTACAACAGAAGTCTTTGGAGAGCACCTGAAGTGGTGAGGAGTTGGTTTGGAGGAGGCAGTGACCGAGGCGGGACTTGGGTGAACTCAGAGCTCCTGTAAGCCGAGTAAGAGGATGATGGAGCTGCTGGGTCTTGAAGGGGAAGTCCTGCAAGTCGACTCTGGGATTCGAGGGGGGCCACTGTGTTCCTGCCTCGGATTGGAGTTAAAGGTGAACTTTTAGTTCTAGGATTACAGTGTTGTTGAATTTGCTTGGAATTGATGTTTGTGTTGTAGTGGTGTTTAATTGTGTCGTTTTTGGTGCATGTTGTAGTAACTTGGTGAATCGGAGAAAACGGGGAGGTTATGGCGAAATTCTGGTAAAGTTGCCGAAATCCGGTGACTGCTCCGGGAATGCAGTGAACCCGGCAGAAAGCCGAAGAGGTAGAAATCGAATCCCTGTTAAGCTTTTAATCGAAAGGTTCAGTTATCAATAATTTGAGTATTTACGGAAAATTGGACGTAAGTAGGAAGTTTCCATTTTGGGAAACTCCCCATTCTAAGGAACACTTGCCATGTTAGGAAACTTTCCATTTTGGGAAACTTTCCCTTTTTGGAAGGTTACCATTTTGGGAAGTTTGACCGATAAAAGTAAAAAGGGAAAGGTTAATCTTAGTAACCGGTTAACTGAAGACAACCGGATCTTTAAGTGAGATTCTAGGCAACTCAGAAATCTTAGTCAGAAGCCGAGTTGGGTGCTTTAAATATTTGGATAATGTCTTACCGGGTATATCGACTCATAACCCGTAAATTGGTAAAGTGGTTGATTGGGTGTCCATAGTAATTCCACAAAAATTACTATGGGATAGCCTATCGTTAATTAATTAGAAAGGAAAGTCGTTACGCTGAGTTTACGAAGTTGGAAACCAAACTTTGAGTCGATATTCGGAATTAAGCGTATTGTTGTAAAGCTGTTAAAAAGAAAGGAACTTGGTCAACACGTGGTCAAATAGGATTTCCTGGTCAAACTAGGAAAAGACCAAGTCAACAATAGAAAGACTAATTTATTGGTTTATTTGTACAGTCTCTGGTCGGACATGAGACGGGCTCGACTTCGTGGTTAGTTCGAGGGTTTCGCTCGAGGAACTTGCCGAACAGGAAGAAGGTCGCGATGAGTACTGTGAGGGGACCTTGCTTTTAAATTAAACTGCATGACATGGACTTTATTTGTTTTCTCCTTTATTTATGAGATTTCTTCCATTTAATGTTTTACGGTGATTTCGAGATTTAAGGATTTACCATTTTTAAAGATAAACGAGCCGGGAAAGAGGTTCCTACCTTTCCCGGGGTTTTAAAGGATTTTCTCGGATTATGGTTTAATGGTTTTCACCGTTTTGGGGATTATGGAGGGAGACGTTTTAAAAAGGAGAATTTGGCTCTTGGATTTAAAGGGTTTTAAAGTAAAGGCAGAGAACCGGTTTTTGGTTCCTGGAAAGGTTTTTAAATCCAATGTATTTGGGGTGAAGTCAGGGAGATTTGACTTGGTTTTCGATTTATTATTCCCACGAGGTTTTACTAGGTTTTACGAGGTTTTACAGGTTTTACAGGTTTTAAAAGGATTTAAAGGATAAGGATGTATATTGCATGCTAGCATGGACTCTCTCCAGATGGAGCGGGTACCATCTCTGGATTGTAGCAGGTCTGACCCTCTTCGGTGGTAGCTGGTCATTATGACCCTCCCGGATAGAGCAGGTCATGACCCTCTTCGGTGGTAGCTGGTCAAAAGACCCTTTCCGATGAGCTGGTCAATGGACCCTCTCGTGGTAGAGCGGGTCGGGTTTTCTCGTGGATGAGGTTAACACCCCACATAATTGTTTATATTTGAGCCAAGGCATTATTTATGTTTTACTTGCATGCGGATTTTTCCTAGGAAAACTTAGAGGGAGAACATTAAAGGAATTAGAGCTTTTAAGTTTTATTTTTGTCCACTCACCCTGACAGTTTTTCGATGTTTCTCCCCTGGGCCTTTCGTTTTCAAATGCCCAGTGGTGCAGGGTTCTGGAGCGGAGGTCGTGCGCGTACAAGAGTCGAGGCATAGTCGATCAATCCGTTGCCGTTTGAAATTCTTTAGGGTAATCATCTTTGTAGACTGCTCTGACTAACCCAGTTTAGCTAATTAAGTAGGTTAGGGAGCAGGATGCCTTCATGAGTTAGGGATTGTTGTTAGATACTCATGGAAGTGCTGAGTTGGAAGGTAGGAAGGGTTGGCCATTTCAAGGGGGTTTCGGTAAGAAGTTCCCTTGAGGTGGTCCCCGCAGGATTTACTTCGGGTTAAAGGGATTTAACTCGGGATGGGTCCTGACAGAATTTTCTATCCCAGCAGGTCTTATGTTGTTTCGATCCAAAATTTGTGATCCTTTTCTTCAGTCAACAGTTGGGTAATGAGAGCACTGAACGTGGTTATTCAGCCATTCTTATAATCCAGGCGATACTGCTTCATGAGTACGCTTGCTGATCGAGGGAAGGTGAGAAGGGTTTTCTTAATAAGATCCTCATCAGACTTAATCACTCCAAAAAACTTGAGGCGAGCTTGCAGGCCCAGCACTTCCTTGTGGTAATCGTCCACGGTGGTGTAATCCAGCAACCGTAAGTTGTCCCACTACGCTAGTAACTCCGGTAAAAGAGATACATGGATATTACCAAACTTGTCCGCTACAGCTTCCCACAGCTCCTATGGTTCCTCAACGTCTTGGAATTGCCATCTCAAAGTGGCCTCAAGGTGTCGACGAATGAACATCAAAGACTGGATTTCACCTTAAGAGTAGGCAGTTCCGGCTAAAGTTGTGGTGGTGCATCGACCATAGGGGTGGGTACAACTAGAGCAATGATGGCGTGTATACAATCCTTGATGATCAAAGTCCGCTTGACATCTAAGGCCCACCAGTGGTACTCTGTACCTTCGGTGTCTAGAATGTCAAATTCCACGCGAGAGCGTTCAATAATGCTCTACGTACAACAATTCAAGCATGTTAGTTTTTTGAGACCAGGTGGTTTGATGTTCAAATATAAACCATCGTTGGGAATAACAACGTGGACCTAGAGACAGTTTTTTACGGTGCTCGTTGGCAACATGAGCCAGCACATAACACTAGTCCACTGATGCGGCAGCCTGCCGAACAATGTCCATCGCTAGCACATAAATCTTTTCCAAAAGCACTTGACAATTTGTCGCGGATAACAGCAAACAGCGTTCGACGATTGCCCGGCAGCTGCACTCAACATTTGTCGGCAGTTAGCCTCGCCAATGCTCGGCAGCTGTCGGCATCTAGTGCACGAATGCGCTCGGCAATTTCTCTCGGCAGTGCCCGACAGCTGTTGGCAGCCAACGCACAACAGTGCGGCAACTGAGCCTCGTTATCGCACAGTACCTATCGGCGGCCAGTGCACGCCATCGTTCGGTAGCTGCTCTTGGCAGCGCACAGTAGCGATAGGTGACCATCGCACAATAACGCGGCGACTAGCCACGCTAACACATGACAGTTGTCGGCAGTTGGTGCATGACAACTGTAACATCCCGTACCTAAAAGTTACCTTTTCACATAGGTTTACGTGTTACCGAGGGCTTTTAATTGCGATCGATAATTTGATAAGTTATCGCTCGAGTTTATTTTCGAGTTTTTCTAAACTCTCCAAATACCTGATTTAATGACTCGATGTTATAGTACGTGTCGACACGAGTCTCCCGGTATTTTCAGAGCTTCCGGCTAATTTCTGTGAATTTCTGAAGTTTATGGTAATTTCCAATTACTATTCCGGTAAATAGTTTTTACCATTTAACTAATTACTTTTTACCTTCTTTAAATCTGGACCGTCAGATCATTTGGAAAACTGATCTGGACCGTCCATTCAAGTATAAAAAGGAAGTAGTTGAGTTGACTTTGGTCAAAGCTCAAACTCGGGTCAAACCCAAGTCTCTCCTCTCCCTCGACCTCCGTCTGCTCCCCTCGTCGGAGCTCCGTCCGGCAGCCCCACACCGGCGCACCACCACCAACATCTTCCTCTCCTTCTCCTCTTCTAAACCCCTATCACCAGTCACTCCGAGAGCCAAGGACGAGGGAGATCGACCGAGTTGGGGTGCGGCGGTCTTCGCCGGATTTTGGCCGTTCCAGGCGGAGTTAGGGCGCGTGGAAGGTAAGGTTCTTCTCCTCTGCACTTCCTCTTCCTTTTCCATGTCTTTGAACGATCGATTTGAGCCTGAACGAGTTCTCCTTTTTTCTCTGTGTTCACTGTGCTTTCTGGGTTCCTTGTTCTTCCTCTGGTGACTGAGTTCTAAAAACTCTTGGTGACCTTCTCAGCCTCCTGGTGACAACCTAACTACAGCAGAGGCTTTTGGATAGCACCCGAGGTGGTGAGGTGTTGGTTTGGTGAAGGCAGTGACTGAGGCAGGAAATTGGAGTTCTCAGAGCTCCTGCAAGTCGAGTTTGAGGATGATGGAGCTGCTGGAAGGGTCTTGGGGGAAGCTACTGTGTTGCAGTCTCAGATCGATGTTGAAGGTGAGCTGATAATCTGGGGCTACTGTGTTTGTTCGATTTGTGATGTTTTGTGTTATTGAATTGATGTTGACTTGTTGTTTGGTGTGTTGTTGTCGAGAACTTGGTAAACGAAGAAACGAGGGAAACTCCGGCGAAATTCTGACAAGTTGACCGGAATCCGGCAGAGGATTCCGGTAAGTTGCTGGAATCCGGTAACGATTCTGACGATGCAGATAAAATGGCAGAAAGTGCCGAGGAGGTAGTCTTTTGATCCCTTCAAGTATATTGTTTCCGTTTAGTAGAGTTAAAGTGTCGTAATCGGATTTACGTATAAGGAAGTGTGCTAAAAACGGAAACTAACCGTATTTGGGAACTTTCCATTTTGGGAAACTTTCCCTTTTTGGAAGGTTTCCATTTATGGAAGATTGACCGATAAAGGAAAAAGGAAAATGTCAATCTTAGTAACCGGTTAAGTTAAGACAACCGGATCTTTAAGTGAGATTCTAGGCAACTCAGGATTCTTAGTCTCCGAGTTGGGTGATGTAATTAATTCGTATAATGTCTTACCGGGTATATCGACTTTTAACCCGTAAATTGGTAAAGTGGTTGATTGGGTGTCCATAGTAATTCCACAAAATTACTATGTGATAACCTATCATTAATAAAATGGTAAGGAAAGTCGTTACGCTGAGATTACGAAGTCGAAAACCAAACTTCGAGTCGATATTCGGAATTAAGCGTTTATTTGAAAAAGCTGTTAAAAAGAAAGGAACTTGGTCAACACGTGGTCAAATAGGATTTCCTGGTCAAACTAAGAAAAGACCAAGTCAACTATGGATTGACTAATATATTGGTTTATTTGTACAGTCTCTGGTCGAACGTGAGACGGGCTCGACTACGCGGTTAGCTCGAGGGTTTCGCTCGAGGAGCTTTCCGAGCAGGAAGAAGGTCGCAATAAGTACTGTGAGTGGACTTTATTTTTAAATTAAATTGCATGCCATAGACTTTAATTGGTTTCTCCTGTATATTTGATTTCCTCCATTTTATGTTTTACGGTGATTTTGGGAAAATAGGGATTTTATATTTTAAAGATAAATGAGCCGGGAAAGAGGTTCCTACCTTTCCCGGGGTTTTAAAGGATTTTCCCGGATTATGGTTTTTAATGGTTTTCACCGTTTTGGGATTATGGAGGGGGATGTTTTAAAAAGGGGAAAACTTGGCTCTTGGATTTAAGGGGTTTTAAAGTAAAGGCAGAGAACCGGTTTTGGGTTCTTGGAAAGGTTTTTAAATCCAATGTATTTGGGGTAAAGTTAGGGAGATTTGACTTGGTTTTCGATTTATTATTCCCACGAGGTTTTACAAGGTTTTAAAGGTTTTTAAAGGATTTTAAAGGAAATGATATATATATTGCATGCTAGCATGGACCCTCTCCAGATGGAGCGGGTACCATCTCTGGATAGTAGCTGGTCTGACCCTCTTCGGTGGTAGCTGGTCAGTATGACCCTCCCGGATAGAGCAGGTCAGGACCCTCTTCGGTGGTAGATGGTCGGTTGGACCCTCCCAAATAGAGCGGGTCATGGGACCCTCTCCGATAAGCTGGTCAATGGACCCTCTCGTGGTAGAGCAGGTCGGTTTTCTCGTGGATGAGGTTAACACCCCACATCTAAATTATTTATGTTGAGCCAAGGGAATTATTTATGATTTAATTATTTATTGTCCATGATTTACTTGCATGCAGATTTTCTTGGGAAACTAACGGAAGAGCAGTAAAAGTCGTTTATCTTTTATTCTTTTATTTTTGTCCACTCACGCAAACGTGTTGTTTTTAAATGCTCTTCCCTGGGCCCTTCGTTTTCAAACGCCCAGTGGTGCAGGGTTCTAGAGCGGAGGTCACGCGCGTACAAGAGTCGAGGCATAGTCGATCAATCCGTTGCTGCTTGCAAATTCATTAGGGAATCTTCTATGTAGACTGCTCTGACTAACCCAGTTTAGCTAGTTAAGTAGGTTAGGGAGCAGGATGCCTTCATGAGTTAGGGATTGTTTTTAAATACTCATTGAAGTGCTGAGTGGGGATGTAGGAAGGGTTGGCCATTTCAAGGGGGTTTCGATAAGAAATTCCTTTGAGGTGGTCCCCGCAGGATTTACTTCGGGTTAAAGGGTTTTAACTCGGGGTGGGTCCTGACAGTTAGTATCAGAACATTAGGTTATCGTTTCCTGTTACTACCTCATGTACTTGGTATCACTTAGCGTCTATAGAGTGATGGTCCGACCGCGGCGGGTTCATCGGTATTTTATGCTTTGGACGGTTAGTGTTTATTAAGGATATGAGTACCGAGTGGTCCTATAAACGTTTGAATCTTCAAGACTATGTCTCAGTACGCCTACCTCACAGAGAGTTCCTGTAAGGAACAAGGTAAGCTCGTTACGTATTTATGTTTATGAGTTCCCCATTGAGTATTTGAGATTTGAGTTAGGGATCGAGCTAGAAACTCACGTTATTTTAACGTTGGTTGAGCATTTTGTGTGAGTGCTCGGTGGTGAAACAGTTAATTCACGCCAAGAAGGCTGTCATGGTTGTTGGCAGGGATGTTGTAGAAACCTGAGGCGAGGCCTGGGTGTTCGAGTTATGAGACTCTTAGAAGTGAAGAGTCGTAAGAGTTATTGAAAGAGTTTGCATCCTGCGATGGAAAAGGAGTTGAAGTCGCCTAGCGCGATTATTCAGAGAAGATGAATATTAAGATTTGACGAATTGCCAAGATTTTGTTGATGTTCGTCTTTAGTGTGGTTCTAGAGAAACTGGCGAATGTGTCAAAGTAGAATGACTCAAGGATTTAAGTGTGGTCATTTTGGGATCAATGGACTTGTTTTTGGTGACGAGTCCATGACGTGACACTACTGGAGAATGTTAACGAAGTAAAGGCTGGTGTGGTCACTTGATGTTTTTGGGACTACCACAAAAACTAATAGTTGGGGCTACCCTAGATGCTGGCATTGCTGCTATTAGCTACGAGTGGATTCTTAACGCTTCAGCCACCCATGATTGGGGTACTAGAAGGATTTGAATTGTTAGTGAGTCCAAGCATGATTTGAATTGTTGGTGACAATGGTCATTGGGCCATATATCGTGAAGGTAGGAATTAAATCGTGTCACCAGATCTGGGGGCTCATGTCAACCATAAGGTGAGTTATCCACCTGTGGTCGAAGTATTTTAAATAGTACACTTGTGGAGGGGTCTCCAGGTTGGCTGTGTTGGAGTTTGGTTACCGATCAAGTGAGCGTTTTGATTGGTAGTTAAAGGTAATTGGTTTCGAAATTTAAGGAGATGATGGAAGTGGCAACAAGCCACCGGGTCATGGACCAAGAGTGCTCCGGGTACCAGAGATAGTGATATGAGTCTTGATTGACTTTGTATTATTGTGGTTTAGAAACCGGTCATTGTGCAAACGGCACTGTTTCGACGGCTGAAGATGTACATGGGTATACCCCACATGAGCACGTGTACCCTCCTTTGTTGGGAAGTGGTAAGTTGAAATATGGGTAGCACATGCTGGTAAGGCATAATTATTTTGTGCAGCTGTGTGTGGTCAAAATGATACATTCATATATTTCGAGAATGTATCGTGAGAATTCTATATTTTGAAGACAGAGGTGAAGGACATTTGCCAATAGTTTTGTGCAAAACATCAATTTAATGGTCTAACCGTTTAAGAACAGGTCGGAAGTGAGTTAATTGTAGTCGTTTTGACTTTCAAGATGGTTAGTTAAATTGTTACATTTTGTTAGTAGGTAGTTGATTGCAAGCTGAGATAGATGCACGAAAATGGTGAAGTGACAGCAGTGGGGCAAGGTTTACTGAATCGTTGAATAGGAGTGAGAATGTTTGTAGATGGTCAAGCTTCAACCTGCAACCAAAGTTCTCTGTTACGACACTTGGTTCCACCAGGGGTGATTAACTGAACTGAATCATTGAATAGGAGTGAGAATGTTTGTAGATGGTCAAGCTTCAACCTGCAACCAAAGTTGTCTGTTACGACACTTGGTTCCACCAGGGGTGATTAACTGAGCTTGATGGCATGGGAATCTGTGCACTCACTGGCTGTGGTTTAATCAAATATTGTAATTGGAGGTATCCTTAGATGAGTCTGAGGGTTCATAAATTACATCCACTGTAGTGACGGGCAGTATTCTCAATTATGATATGTGGAATGAGGATTAGATCTAGAATATCAATTATTGATGTTAATTTAATGAAATCCTGAGAGGATTAAGGAATTGTTGGCATTACCATTGTCATGGGTCATTTAATTAGTGACCCTACTTGTTAGAAATTATTGATCTAGCGGCAAGTCTTGGCGCCACGAGTGTAGAGTGGTAGCAAGAAAATCACAATATGTGGTTTTTGGAACTGTCAGCTTTTCGGTGAGTGTGTTATACAGTGAAACTGAGGAAAAGGTTTCTTTGATGACTCTAAAAGTAATATGAGTCAAGGTTTTGGAAACCAATTTATTACAAAGAGCAGTAAAGTATGTTGCTAAGTGGAGCGACATCTTATTAGAAATCGTGGAGTGTTGAAGTCACATTCAGATTAAGTTATGATCTGAGGGATGTTAACGTGTGGCAATGGATCTTGTAATCTAGGATCTGAAGTGGTAGTTTGATTCTTTGTGCACGTAAGTAGTCGTTCATTTTGAATCTTACCAAATAGAGGATGCGGTGGATGGTAAACTTGCAGGGCATGGGGGACAGTTTTGTTAGAAACTGTCTAGTTGTGCGAGTTGGCTCTGTGAAGTTTACGCGCCCAGTGAGGTGATGGCATTTGCTAATTTGTGCCTTGATAACTGGATGCTTGGTGATCAATGTGGTTAAGTTCGGTGTGGAATTAATTTCCAATGCTTTGATCAGGGGTTACTTTGGGTGTGCACCAGTGGCACTAAATTTTATGTAGATGTCCGATCTGGTTAAATGTCCAAATTGTCGGTTATTACCACACGATTTGGTAATGGAGGCATCTATGAAGGAAATATCTTTGTTGAGCGGGTAAGGCTCTGGGATTCTTTTAGTGGTAAAGTCTATTTCAGTTGTGATGCGGATAAAGTTTATTAGACGCACAGTTATGGTTGAAGTGCAATTTCTGCACTATGCGTCATTCCAGGCTAATGTAAGAGATAGGGAGGTCGGTGGCACCTCACCTATGAGTAGTACGGAGATGTATTACCAGCTGTAAAGTACGCTGTGACCCCACAAGGTGATAATCGAGTTGGCGATTTTAATTGTGAGACCCCGAAATTTTAATTTAATTTTCCGACACATTTAGGGTTTAATTCCGATTACTTTTCAGTACGTCGTCATTTCGTCTAACGTTTTTACGTTAAGACACGCGTCGCCACATGCGTGAAAGTATTTACGGAATATTTTCCGGCACTTCACGTATTTTTCGTACGACTTTTACGTTTAAATTTGACGTTTGGTTATTTGAAATGAATTTTCGAAAATGGTTTTGGTTTTGAAATTATTTTGGGATTGGGAACGAATCGTGGCCGTTGATTCGATGGACGAATCGTGGCCACTCCTTTTTCTTTTTATACCCTATCTTTCACCCATCTTTTTCTCCACCTTTCCTTTTCTCCCTTATCCTTTCCGCTTCGGTCCTTCCCTTTTCTTCACTTTCCTTTCTCCTGCTTTCCTTTTCGAGCCGAAGCTCTCTCCTCCTCTCTCCTCGACAGCAACCACCAGGCACCAAGACCGGCAGCGCGTCAGTCCTCACCACCCATCCCATCAGCCTCGCACAGCCCCGGCGACCCTAGCCAGGCCACCAGCGACGCCAGCGACGCCGCCAGCGCCGCCCAGCCGAGGAGAGAAACCAGAGATCACTGTGCAGACGAGATCGAGTCAGACCAGCCCATTTCAGGAGCTAGGCCACTCCCAGGCGCCACCAGGAGACGCCCAGGAGCAAGGAGGAGGAAGGAGAAGGCCGGTGGAGCTCCGCCGGAGGTGTTTCGCCGGAAAACACAGTGGAAGCTTCAAGGATATGAAAACTCGATCTTTTCCTTCGATTGTGGTGTTGTTGGATAGCCTAGGATGTTTAGAAGGTGTAGGAGGAGATCAGAAGGCTCGGTTTGGCCGGAAAACCGGCCAAATCCGACGGCACAGTGGATCGGGAACCGGCACGGTAAAAACTCTGGTTTTTACCGTGTCAGTTTTACTTTTTACTTTAACCCAGGAGCAGAGTTACCATTTTGCCCCTAACTGTTTAAGTTAATTACGGTTACTGTTTTTACTATTCACTTTTACTGTTTACTGTTTACTTTTACTGTTTTACTGTTACAGTTTTACTTTTACTGTTTACTTTTTACTGTTGACTTTGACTGGTTGACTTTTTGACTTTTTGACCGTTGACCGTTGACTTTACTGTTGTCCGTTGACTTTTACTATTCTAAAGTTGACTTTTCTTTTATGCCGTAGAACACCTATTTTACGTTTTCGAACACTACGGTTAAACGTTTTAAAGACTTTTAACTTGTAAACGTGGCAAAAACGACGTAAGTACTGAATAAGAAACAATTCCGACTTCTCACCGGTTCGAGGATCAGAGTGTCAAATAAGTCAAACCCTAATGTCTTAGAGATAAACAAAGAGTGTTTATCAAGTCTTAGTCGTAGATGATAGACCTCGAATTACTTATACCTGACTATCACTGGTGTCTCACCCACAGACTCAGGAGCTCGTCTACACAGACTTCAGGAGGACCAGGGATTGGAGCGCAGCCAGCTGTACCATCATACCAGGTAGGGGGAGCACGCCCATTGGGTGAGCCGAAACCCTCTTGGGTCGGCGGCTCTTTTACTTTTACGTACTAAATAATGATGCATTGTTTTAAAGCTTGACCACATGCTTCTTATAGCACTTGGTGTGTGTGTGTGAGTTTTGGATCGAAAAGTAGTACCGTCGTTCTGATTTCCGGTGCTTGGCCTGAGAGCGACGGGACCTAGTATTCTAGCACTCCTACGGTGTCGATGACCGTTAACCTCCGGAGGGGCTATGCCCTGTTTATTTACATTCATATATCCCGCTTACGCTCGTCTCGAACAGAGTAAAACGTGACGTAAGTGTGGCCTGCTATTTGTTGGGCGTTAGCTGGAAATGGACGCTCTCGCTATTCTGCGCACTCGGGCGCTTAGATAGTTGGCCCCGGTTTGCAGTAAAGACAAACCCGGGATTCGGCCGCTCAGATCCAGAGAGTTCTTTCATATGTGGTCACATGATTTACCGAGCTTTGTGTGCGTGCCGTGCATTTACATTTCCACATGCTCTTTCGTACTTACGAGTACATATACATATATAAGAAATGTTTTCTCATGGGTTTTAAACCCCGACTTGGATGGCTTTGGCCCCATTTGGGTTAGCGAGGACGAGTTGCTCACCTCTACATCTTTTCAGGTCTACAGCACCCGACACTAGAGGAGCTGGACTAGGCCGCGGAGCGTCGGTTATCGTGCACTTCACTTTTCGAGGACTCCCATTCTGGTGTGGTTTTCATGTATCTTGATTTCCGTATCTTTATTATTGTTGTCTGTTGGATACTCTGAGACATTTATTCGGGCCCAGTGTACCGAGACTTTTTCATGTACTATTTCTGTCTCGGGTATTTTCTATTATCTTCCGCTTGTAAAACATTTGTGTGCTACTCTGATCATTTGTAATTCAGTATTTGACATTCATATTATTATTCATTTGTTGTATGTTTCATTCATAGCCTTGTGGTTTCGGTCCGGTGAGTCATCAATACGTCGAAAGACGTATTGATTACTTGCTAGATCGGGATTACGGCGGTTACCGTCGTGTTCCGGGACCGAGAATAGTCCCCGGGATGCGACAGTAATTACTTGGTATCAGAGCATCGTTTTGGTACCTTCCATGTCATCGGTGTACGACCAGTTTGTTTTCTTCGAGTCGTATGCTTCGAGTTATTTGTGTGCGATGCTGACGTCATTGCATAATCTCATGATGTATTCATTCATACGGAAGTCAAAAGTTCATTCATGTTCCAGTTGTTGCCATTCACATTATCTTTATTCACTGGACCTTGTTTCGATGACTAATCCTTGTTTCTTTTCAGTCAGTCACGATGCCGCCGCGCCGTGAGGTGGATGAGGTCACTCGTGCGTTCCGAGCTATGGGGAACGTACCACCTCCGACTCCGCAGGACTTGGAGTTGGAGAGGAGGTCCAACTGCTTGGCGACCTTCCTGAAAGTTAGGCCACCTAACTTCACCGGTCTTACAGAGGCCGTAGATGCTGAGATCTGGCTCAAGCATATCAAGAAGCTGCAGGGGACGGTCAACACCCCTATTGAGTACCGAGTAGCTTTTGCAGTTCACTGCCTCACAGGAGAGGCTGATAGTTGGTGGGACACCGTTGCAGACCGCCATGATCCCGATCAGATGACTTGGGATCAGTTTGAGGACTTGTTCTACGAGCAGTATTTTCCCCCGGTCTTGAGAGACCAGAAGATTGGCGAGTTCTTCGGCCTTACACAGGGGAGCATGACAGTCCACGAGTATGTGGTGCGGTTTACTTCTCTGCAGAAGTATGTCCCAGGCCTCACCGAGAAGGTGAAGTCCCAGAGGTTTGAGTTTGGTCTACGGGACTCAGTTCGCCGCGAGTTGCTCTCTAATACCACTCGCACCTACAGGGAGATTGTGAGCGCAGCTTACAAGATTGAGGCTGATCAGGCGACCTTTCCTCAGGGTAGAGTTGACTATGGCAGTAGTGGCAGTAGGTCCCACTCTCGAAGCAGAAACAGAAAGATGACCAAGAGAAACAACAGGAGACCTTTTGGCGGTAATGTCAGTGCTGGCAGTAGTGGCAGTGGGTCCTCAGGAGGCCGGTCAGGGCCATATACTTGCTATGAGTGCGGTCAGGTGGGACACACCCGTTGGCGTTGTCCCAACAGAGACTTGGGTACGGCTTCAGCTTCAGGTTCTTCCAGCCGTATCCAGCCTCAGGGTCAGCAGCAGTATCAGCAGGGATCGCAGCAGCAGTCTTACTCCCAGGTCCCACAGCAGCAGCAGTATCAGCAGGGCTATGCACAGCCGTCTTACCCTCAGGCACCTCAGCAGCAGCCTGCCCCGAGTCAGGGCAGTCAGGCTAGTCAGAGTTCACGCACTAGAGGCCGGAGTGGACGCAGTGCTAGGGGACGTGGACAGGTCTATGCTTTTGCAGGAGGTCAGCTAGCTCTCGATGCCTCGACAGCTCTAGATGGTACGATCATTGTTTCTAATTTAGAGGCTAGAGTATTGTTTGACACAGGGGCTTCTCATTCTTTTATTGCCACGTGGTTTGCGGATTCTTTGGGATTAGAGTCCGAGTCCACGGGTAGCACTTATTGTTTCAGTTCTGCCCTTGGAATGGGGGCAGCCACAGACAGGATCTTTTGCAAGTGTCAGCTGCTGGTCAACGAGGGGAGGTTACTAGCAGATCTTTACCCGTTAGACATTGATGGGTATGATTTGATACTTGGGATGGATTGGTTGGAGAAATACCGAGCTCTCATAGACTGTGAGAAGAGGACAGTCACAGTGAGGACTCCAGGCAAGGACAAGGTGATGGTGATCAGGATGGATGAGCGACTCACACAGCCGAGTCCACTCTTGCGACCATGTTTTCGTGGGAGGAGGACTTTGACTTGCTATAGTAGTGTGAGATCGTCAAAGGAGAAGGATGGAGCTAGTGAGGACAGATATATTCCGGTTGTTGATGAGTATCCCGGAGTATTTCCTGAAGATTTACCAGGATTACCGCCACATCGGGAGGTAGAGTTTCAGATTGAGTTGGTTCCAGGAGCCACACCGATTTCGATTCCACCTTACCGTATGGCACCAGCTGAGTTGCAAGAGTTGAAGCTTCAGTTGGAAGATCTCATGAGCAAGGGTTTTATCAGGTATAGCTCATCACCGTGGGGAGCACCGGTGTTGTTTGCCAGAAAACAGGATGGGACCCTTCGACTCTGTATAGATTATCGGAAGTTGAACAGTGTCACTGTGAAGAACAAGTACCCACTTCCGAGGATTGATGATTTGTTTGATCAGCTTACAGGAGCTCAGTTCTTTTCCAAGATTGATCTGAGGTCCGGTTATCATCAGCTTCGGGTACGGGATAGTGACATAGAGAAGACAGCTTTCCGTACACGCTACGGGCATTTCGAGTTCCTCGTCATGTCATTCGGGTTGACGAATGCACCCGCAGCTTTCATGGATCTCATGAATAGAGTCTTCCGACCATACCTGGATCAGTTTGTGATCGTGTTCATCGACGACATCTTGGTCTACTCCAAGACCCAAGCAGAGCATGAGTATCACCTTCGCACCATTCTACAGACTTTGTGGAATCATCAGCTTTTCGCCAAGAAGTCAAAGTGCGAGTTTTGGCTTTCAGAGGTGCAGTTTCTTGGGCATGTAGTCTCAGGTGCAGGCTTGTCAGTGGATCCTTCAAAGATCGAGGCAGTGTTAGATTGGGAACATCCTCGGAATGTCACAGAAGTGAGGAGTTTCCTTGGTTTAGCTGGATACTACCGTCGGTTTGTGCAGGACTTCTCAAAGATTGCCACGCCACTGACCAACTTGACAAAGAAAGGAGTCAAGTTTGAGTGGAGTGACGCATGTGAAGAGGCTTTTGCAGAGTTGAAGAACCGGTTGACCACAGCCCCAGTCCTCGTTCTCCCCAATGGTGTAGATCCGTACCAAGTGTATACGGACGCTTCAGGGACTGGTCTAGGTTGTGTGCTGATGCAAAATGGTGGGGTAGTTTGTTATGGCTCTAGACAGTTGAAGCCACATGAGAAGAACTATCCTACACATGATTTGGAGTTGGCAGCTGTTGTACATGCTCTGAAGGTCTGGAGGTGTTATCTCTACGGAGCCACCTTTGAGATCTACACGGATCACAAGAGCCTACAGTACATCTTCACCCAGCGTGATCTTAATCTACGGCAACGGAGATGGATGGAGTATCTTACGGATTATGAGTTCACCCTACGATACCATCCAGGGAAAGCCAATGTTGTTGCCGATGCCTTGAGCAGGAAGCCGAGGTATGAGCTTGCGAGTATTTTTCTCTCTCGCATGGAGGCTTTGGAGACACTGGAGGATTATGATTTGGACGTACGGTTTGGGGATTCTCACGGATTCCTGGCCAGTGTGTCACTCAGGCCCCACATCCTACAGCAGGTGGGGGAGTATCAGTGGAATGATCCAGAGAGCCACTTGGTTCGAGCTCAGGTCTACTCAGGTGTAGCCGACAACAAGTGGAGTGTCAGTGATGATGGACTTATCAGGTACAAGGGACGTGCTTTTGTCCCGAGTGATGATTACATCCGGAAACTAGTGTTGGAGGAGTCACACCGGACTAGTTTCACCATGCATCCAGGAGCCACCAAGATGTATCAGGATATGAAGCGCCAGTTTTGGTGGAAGGGAATGAAGCAGAGTATCGGAGAGTATGTGTCTAGATGTGACGTGTGCAGGCAAGTGAAGGCTGAGAACAGACATCCAGCAGGACTTCTTGAGCCTTTGGCAGTTCCACAGTGGAAGTGGGACCACATCACCATGGATTTCGTCACTGGCCTACCCCGTTCACGGGAAGGTCATGATGGGATTTGGGTGATAGTTGACAGGTTGACGAAATCTGCACACTTTCTACCTGTCAAGATGAGCTCACGTACTCAGTACTTTGCAGATCTGTACATTAGTGAGGTGATCAGACTTCATGGGATACCGAAGAGCATCATCTCAGACCGTGACCCACGTTTTACTTCCAAGCTCTGGAGGTCGTTGCAGAAAGAGTTGGGTACCGAGTTGCATTTGAGTTCAGCTTATCATCCACAGACAGATGGACAGTCCGAGCGTACGATCCGTACCTTGGAGGACATGCTTCGTTCCTGCATAGTTGATTTTGGTGAAAAGTGGCATGGGTGCCTATCTCTTGCAGAGTTTGCCTACAACAATAGCTACCACCGCAGCATTGGTATGGCTCCATTCGAGGCACTGTATGGACGACCATGTAGATCACCTACATGTTGGTTGGACAGAGAGGACAGAGTTCTACTTGGTCCAGATGTGATACAGGAGACTTCAGAGAAACTCCAGATTGTCCAGGAGAGGCTTAGAGCAGCCCAGAGCAGGAGCAAGTCGTATGCAGATACACGTCGGACACCCCTTGAGTTTGCAGTGGGAGACTTTGTGTACTTGAAAGTCAGTCCCCGCAAGGGAGTTAGACGATTTGGGGTTAAGGGGAAGTTGGCCCCAAGGTTTGTAGGGCCCTTCCAGATAGCCCAGAGAGTTGGATCAGTTGCATACCGGATTCACCTGCCACCACGACTGCAGCATATACATGACGTGTTCCACGTCTCACAGTTACGGAAGAGCCCACCGGGTGCCCCACAGAATGTTATTTGGACTGATGTACAGCTGCGCAGCGATGCTTCGTACGAGGAGAGACCGTACCGCATCTTGGATCGTGATGTGAGGAAGCTCAGGAACCGAGAGGTTCCAGTGGTGAAAGTTCAGTGGGATCACCATAGTGAGGAAGAGGCCACTTGGGAGCTTGAGTCAGTCATGCAGCAGGCTCACCCACACCTCTTCTGATGTCAGGTAAATTTCGAGGACGAAATTCAATTTAAGGGGGGTAGAGTGTGAGACCCCGAAATTTTAATTTAATTTTCCGACACATTTAGGGTTTAATTCCGATTACTTTTCAGTACGTCGTCATTTCGTCTAACGTTTTTACGTTAAGACACGCGTCGCCACATGCGTGAAAGTATTTACGGAATATTTTCCGGCACTTCACGTATTTTTCGTACGACTTTTACGTTTAAATTTGACGTTTGGTTATTTGAAATGAATTTTCGAAAATGGTTTTGGTTTTGAAATTATTATGGGATTGGGAACGAATCGTGACCGTTGATTCGATGGACGAATCGTGGCCACTCCTTTTTCTTTTTATACCCTATCTTTCACCCATCTTTTTCTCCACCTTTCCTTTTCTCCCTTATCCTTTCCGCTTCGGTCCTTCCCTTTTCTTCACTTTCCTTTCTCCTGCTTTCCTTTTCGAGCCGAAGCTCTCTCCTCCTCTCTCCTCGACAGCAACCACCAGGCACCAAGACCGGCAGCGCGTCAGTCCTCACCACCCATCCCATCAGCCTCGCACAGCCCCGGCGACCCTAGCCAGGCCACCAGCGACGCCAGCGCCGCCCAGCCGAGGAGAGAAACCAGAGATCACTGTGCAGACGAGATCGAGTCAGACCAGCCCATTTCAGGAGCTAGGACACTCCCAGGCGCCACCAGGAGACGCCCAAGAGCAAGGAGGAGGAAGGAGAAGGCCGGTGAAGCTCCGCCGGAGGTGTTTCGCCGGAAAACACAGTGGAAGCTTCAAGGGTATGAAAACTCGATCTTTTCCTTCGATTGTGGTGTTGTTGGATAGCCTAGGATGTTTAGAAGGTGTAGGAGGAGATCAGAAGGCTCGGTTTGGCCGGAAAACCGGCCAAATCCGACGGCACAGTGGATCGGGAACCGGCACGGTAAAAACTCTGGTTTTTACCGTGTCAGTTTTACTTTTTACTTTAACCCAAGAGCAGAGTTACCATTTTGCCCCTAACTGTTTAAGTTAATTACGGTTACTGTTTTTACTATTCACTTTTACTGTTTACTGTTTACTTTTACTGTTTTACTTTTACTGTTTACTTTTTACTGTTGACTTTGACCGGTTGACTTTTTGACTTTGACTTTTTGACTTTGACCGGTTGACTTTATGACCGTTGACTTTTTGACCGTTGACCGTTGACTTTACTGTTGTCCGTTGACTTTTACTATTCCAAAGTTGACTTTTCTTTTATGCCGTAGAACACCTATTTTACGTTTTCGAACACTACGGTTAAACGTTTTAAAGACTTTTAACTTGTAAACGTGGCAAAAACGACGTAAGTACTGAATAAGAAACAATTCCGGCTTCTCACCGGTTCGAGGATCGGAGTGTCAAATAAGTCAAACCCTAATGTCTTAGAGATAAACAAAGAGTGTTTATCAAGTCTTAGTCGTAGATGATAGACCTCGAATTACTTATACCTGACTATCACTGTTGTCTCACCCACAGACTCAGGAGCTCGTCTACACAGACTTCAGGAGGACCAGGGATTGGAGCGCAACCAGCTGTACCATCATACCAGGTAGGGGGAGCACGCCCATTGGGTGAGCCGAAACCCTCTTGGGTCGGCGGCTCTTTTACTTTTACGTACTAAATAATGATGCATTGTTTTAAAGCTTGACCACATGCTTCTTATAGCACTTGGTGTGTGTGTGTGTGAGTTTTGGATCGAAAAGTAGTACCGTCGTCCTGATTTCCGGTGCTTGGCCTGAGAGCGACGGGACCTAGTATTCTAGCACTCCTACGGTGTCGATGACCGTTAACCTCCGGAGGGGCTATGCCCTGTTTATTTACATTCATATATCCCGCTTACGCTCGTCTCGAACAGAGTAAAACGTGACGTAAGTGTGGCCTGCTATTTGTTGGGCGTTAGCTGGAAATGGACGCTCTCGCTATTCTGCGCACTCGGGCGCTTAGATAGTTGGCCCCGGTTTGCAGTAAAGACAAACCCGGGATTCGGCCGCTCAGATCCAGAGAGTTCTTTCATATGTGGTCACATGATTTACCGAGCTTTGTGTGCGTGCCGTGCATTTACATTTCCACATGCTCTTTCGTACTTACGAGTACATATACATATATAAGAAATGTTTTCTCATGGGTTTTAAACCCCGACTTGGATGGCTTTGGCCCCATTTGGGTTAGCGAGGACGAGTTGCTCACCTCTACATCTTTTCAGGTCTACAGCACCCGACACTAGAGGAGCTGGACTAGGCCGCGGAGCGTCGGTTATCGTGCACTTCACTTTTCGAGGACTCCCATTCTGGTGTGGTTTTCATGTATCTTGATTTCCGTATCTTTATTATTGTTGTCTGTTGGATACTCTGAGACATTTATTCGGGCCCAGTGTACCGAGACTTTTTCATGTACTATTTCTGTCTCGGGTATTTTCTATTATCTTCCGCTTGTAAAACATTTGTGTGCTACTCTGATCATTTGTAATTCAGTATTTGACATTCATATTATTATTCATTTGTTGTATGTTTCATTCATAGCCTTGTGGTTTCGGTCCGGTGAGTCATCAATACGTCGAAAGACGTATTGATTACTTGCTAGATCGGGATTACGGCGGTTACCGTCGTGTTCCGGGACCGAGAATAGTCCCCGGGATGCGACATTAATGATCGGCTTGTTGGTAAAGTCAAGTTTTATCTGGTCAGAATAGCTTTGTAGGCAGTGTGAAGCCTGACAATTTGTTTACATGCGAGGAGCAAGTAATGTTAAAGCGCAATATCTGGAGACTTGTATCTCCTTCATTTAAAGGCTATGGTTTTGGCTTTAAGCTAAAATTCATGGCAGTTCATGTCCTGTGTGTGCAAGTGGTTTGAGCAAGGATAGATCAAGGGAAGACAATTACTCTACAACAGGACAACTTGACAGGATAATTTATAGGAAGCGTAAACCAAATCAGGGAGTCAGGTTTAAATAAGGTGATGGTTCGTGTAACACAAGTCGTCATGGTTTTCTCGTGGACTCGTTGTCATTAGTGTTGACTCCACGTTGTATTGTGTTACCAGAGGATTTAAATCCATTAGTGACATCGGACCTTACTCCTCAGGCGTGGTAATCATTTCCTGCTTAGGGAATGTGTGAACTGATATCTAAAGTTCAATGAAAGAATACGAGTATTCTTGAAGAAATTTTACTCGCGGCGAGCGAGGGGTTGTTGAATCAGAATGATTATTAGCGGTGTTGTGATGACGTCACATGCGGTTGGTAAGGACAATTTTTGGTGTTTGTTTGGCTAAACGAGAAGGGATAGGAGGTTGGTTAGTGGTCAAAGGTGTCGAGTGGTGTAGTTGGAATTTCGAGGACGAAATTTCATAAGGTGGGGAGATTGTAACATCCCGTACCTAAAAGTTACCTTTTCACATAGGTTTACGAGTTACCGAGGGCTTTTAATTGCGACCGGTAATTTGATAAGTTATCACTCAAGTTTTTCTAAACTCTCCAAATACCTGATTTAATGACTCGATGTTGTAGTACGTGTCGACACGAATCTCTCGGTATTTTCAGAATATTTTTCGGAGCTTCCGGCTAATTTCTGTGAATTTCTGAAGTTTATGGTAATTTTTAATTACTATTCCGGTAAATAGTTTTTACCATTTAACTAATTACTTTTTACCTTCTTTAAATCTGGACCGTCAGATCATTTGGAGAATTGATCTGGACCGTCCATTCAAGTATAAAAAGGAAGTAGTTGAGTTGACTTTGGTCAAAGCTCAAACTCGGGTCAAACCCGAGTCTCTCCTCTCCCTCGACCTCCGTCTGCTCCCCTCGTCAGAGCTGCGTCCGGCCGCCCCACACCGGCGCACCACCACCAACATCTTCCTCTCCTTCTCCTCTTCAAAACACCTATCACCAGTCACTCTGAGAGCCAAGGACGAGGGAGATCGACCGAGTTGGGGTGCGGCGGTCTTCGCCGGATTTTGGCCGTTCCAGGCGAAGTTAGGGCGCGTGGAAGGTAAGGTTCTTCTCCTCTGCACTTCCTCTTCCTTTTCCATGTCTTTGAACGATCGATTTGAGCCTGAACGAGTTCTCCTTTTTTCTCTGTGTTCACTGTGCTTTCTGGGTTCCTTGTTCTTCCTCTGGTGACTGAGTTCTTCGAACTCTTGGTGACCTTCTCAGCCTCCTGGTGACAACCTAACTACAGCAGAGGCTTTTGGAGAGCACCCGAGGTGGTGAGGTGTTGGTTTGGTGAAGGCACTGACTGAGGCGGGAACTTGGAGTTCTCAGAGCTCCTGCAAGTCGAGTTTGAGGATGATGGAGCTGCTGGAAGGGTCTTAGGGGAAGCTACTGTGTTGCAGTCTCAGATCGATGTTGAAGGTGAGCTGATAATCTGGGGCTACTGTGTTTGTTCGATTTGTGATGTTTTGTGTTATTGAATTGATATTGACTTGTTGTTTGGTGTGTTGTTGTCGAGAACTTGGTAAACAAAGAAACGAGGGAAACTCCGGCGAAATTCCGACAAGTTGACCTGAATCCGGCAGAGGATTCCGGCAAGTTGCTGGAATCCGGTAACGATTCCGACGATGCAGATAAAATGGTAGAAAGTGCCGAGGAGGTAGTCTTTTGATCCCTTCAAGTATATTGTTTCCGTTTAGTAAAGTTAAAGTGTCGTAATCGGATTTACGTATAAGGAAGTAAGCTAAAAACGGAAACTAACCGTATTTGGGAACTTTCCATTTTGGGAAACTTTCCCTTTTTGGAAGGTTTCCATTTATGGAAGATTGACCGATAAAGGAAAAAGGGAAAGGTCAATCTTAGTAACCGGTTAAGTTAAGACAACCTGATCTTTAAGTGAGATTCTAGGCAACTCAGGATTCTTTGTCTCCGAGTTGGGTGATGTAATTAATTCGTATAATGTCTTACCGGGTATATCGACTTTTAACCCGTAAATTGGTAAAGTGGTTGATTGGGTGTCCATAGTAATTCCACAAAATTACTATGTGATAACCTATCATTAATAAAATGGTAAGGAAAGTCGTTACGCTGAGATTACGAAGTCGAAAACCAAACTTCGAGTCGATATTCGGAATTAAGCGTTTAGTTGAAAAAGCTGTTAAAAAGAAAGGAACTTGGTCAACACGTGGTCAAATAGGATTTCCTGGTCAAACTAAGAAAAGACCAAGTCAACTATGGATTGACTAATATATTGGTTTATTTGTACAGTCTCTGGTCGAACGTGAGACGGGCTCGACTACGCGGTTAGTTCGAGGGTTTCGCTCGAGGAGCTTTCCGAGCAGGAAGAAGGTCGCAATAAGTACTGTGAGTGGACTTTATTTTTAAATTAAATTGCATGCCATAGACTTTAATTGGTTTCTCCTGTATATTTGATTTCCTTCATTTTATGTTTTACGGTGATTTTGGGAAAATAGGGATTTTATATTTTAAAGATAAATGAGCCGGGAAAGAGGTTCCTACCTTTCCCGGGGTTTTAAAGGATTTTCCCGGATTATGGTTTTTAATGGTTTTCACCGTTTTGGGATTATGGAGGGGGATGTTTTAAAAAGGGGAAAACTTGGCTCTTGGATTTAAGGGGTTTTAAAGTAAAGGCAGAGAACCGGTTTTGGGTTCTTGGAAAGGTTTTTAAATCCAATGTATTTGGGGTAAAGTCAGGGAGATTTGACTTGGTTTTCGATTTATTATTCCTACGAGGTTTTACGTGGTTTTAAAGGTTTTAAAGGTTTTTAAAGGATTTTGAAGGAAATGATATATATATTGCATGCTAGCATGGACCCTCTCCAGATGGAGCGGGTACCATCTCTGGATAGTAGCTGGTCTGACCCTCTTCGGTGGTAGCTGGTCAGTATGACCCTCCCGGATAGAGCAGGTCAGGACCCTCTTCGGTGGTAGATGGTCGGTTGGACCCTCCTGAATAGAGCGTGTCATGGGACCCTCTCCGATGAGCTGGTCAATGGACCCTCTCGTTGTAGAGCAGGTCGGTTTTCTCGTGGATGAGGTTAACACCCCACATCTAAATTATTTATGTTGAGCCAAGGGAATTATTTATGATTTAATTATTTATTGTCCATGATTTACTTGCATGCGGATTTTCTTGGGAAACTAACGGAAGAGCAGTAAAAGACGTTTATCTTTTATTCTTTTATTTTTGTCCACTCACGCTAACGTGTTGTTTTTAATTGCTCTTCCCTGGGCCCTTCGTTTTCAAACGCCCAGTGGTGCAGGGTTCTAGAGCGGAGGTCACGCGCGTACAAGAGTCGAGGCATAGTCGATCAATCCGTTGCTGCTTGCAAATTCATTAGGGAATCTTCTATGTAGACTGCTCTGACTAACCCAGTTTAGCTAGTTAAGTAGGTTAGGGAGCAGGATGCCTTCATGAGTTAGGGATTGTTTTTAAATACTCATGGAAGTGCTGAGTGGGGATGTAGGAAGGGTTGGCCATTTCAAGGGGGTTTCGGTAAGAAATTCCTTTGAGGTGGTCCCCGCAGGATTTACTTCGGGTTAAAGGGTTTTAACTCGGGGTGGGTCCTGACAGTTGGTATCAGAACATTAGGTTATCGTTTCCTGTTACTACCTCATGTACTTGGTATCACTTAGCGTCTATAGAGTGATGGTCCGACCGCGGGGGATTCATCGGTATTTTATGCTTTGGACGCTTAGTGTTTATTAAGGATATGAGTTAGTACTTCCTGGTTGATTTATGGACCGAGTGGTCCTATAAACGTTTGAATCTTCGGGGTGGTCCTGACAACAACTCTCGGTAGTTGTTGGCAGCCATTGAACAACAGCTCTTCAGCTAGCCTCGCTAGCACTTGACAAATGACGACAACAGCATTCGAGGTCTGCAGCATGACAGGTGTTGGCAATCCAGTGCACATGTCGTCTAGGGTTTTTGAAAAATAGCAACCTGTAAAATTTTCAAACGTTCCAAGCATAGAATGAGGATGGGGAAGGGAGGAACCGGTTTTATCCTCCCCGAGGTTATTGAACTTTGAAAAGTTTAGGGTATATAGAAAACATACCTTTTCGAATTGATCTTCACAAGCTTTGTTGGAGAATTTGAAAGAAGAATGCAACGGTGTATAGGTAGGTGCATGGCAGGTGCACCGCAAGTGCGCAATAGGGGCACAGGAGGTGCGCGGCATGTGCACATGTGGTGCGTGGCAGGTGCATAGCAGTTGTAGAGGGGGTAGCGGCGGCATAGGAGGGCTGAAAGCAGCCTAAGGGAGGTGCGGCCGTTTTATGGTTTGGAAAAAAAATTCGGTTTTGGGGTTTTTAACTTAAAGGTTAGAGGTGGTGACTTGATAACGTATAGTAGGAGAATGTAATCGTGTTTAGGGATGTAATTCGATGTACTTTATTGATAGAATGAGCCTATATTTACAGATTCACTTAACATACATTCGGTCATTCCCTTACATATTGAGACAAATCCATATAACTTTCCTATTATATGAAGGTAAGATAAAGGCCATTAACCATGATAGACCAAGAACACACATACATGTCATATATCATACAACAAAAATCAATAAATAAAAACAAAAATGAAAGAACAAAGTTCTAGGTAACAAACAAAAATTGGTTTTGATAAAAAAAACCAGGAGTCTTCTCAAAGAAAAAAGAAACCAGGAAAAAATTTGGAGTTCCCTCTTAGTCGAACCAAGTATCTCTTTTGGACAAACATAACTTACTTGAGTCTATCATAGACTTTCAATACAATTACGACAAGAAGAATATATATAATACATTCTTGTGTCATATAGAAACTAAAGAAAATACATCAGAGGCTTGCCAGACATCGGTGGCCTGAGGCGCAAGGCTGGCCCTGATGTAGCAATCCATCTTGTGATGATTTTGACCTCAGTTATGCATTGATCGACCAATGCCAGATCGTTAGGGTAGATGCTATCTATATCCATACAATGAGTTCCTACAAAAACATATGTCTGTAAACCATATACAAGAAATTTTGAAACGAGCCAGTGAGAGTCGAAAAAATATTGATCACTTTATCGGTTTATCCATAAAACACTTTCTATCTTGGTATAACCGCGTAGGAATTGGCTTCTCTACTTATATTTTTGTTGTTTAGATTTGTCTGGATGGTTTAAAACCATTAGATTGAATGAAAATAACACAATAATGATATTACGAGATCACATTGTATTCAATCTAATAATTTTAAACCATCCAAATAAATTCAAACAGAAACCGAATCCAAATCCAAATCCAAATCCATTTGTGTAACCAAATAGACATTATCTTACGTATCTTGTATGATGCATATAATCTAATCATTATCTTGTATACGTATTTACACACTTCCATTTTCATATATTAGATAATATTTGTTCATAGCCATAGTACAATACTTTACAGCTATGCCCTTGACTCATAAAGCAGATATAGGAATCCAATATTCTGCCAAAGAATCACCGTAAAGTACAGAGAGTACTTACTCATGAAGGCAAGCACGTCTAGCCCATTGTGTTTTCACTAATCTTTGAAGTGACTGCAACTTTACTTCGAGGCACTTCACTTTAATGGTCCTGTTATTTGTCAAAATTTATCTAAAATGCGATTAATGGTTAAATTACTGTAGTCCATTAATGTGGTTTCCTTATAAAAACAAACAGAGAGTTCTCATTGCAAAGCAGCGATCCTAGTTTCTTAACATTTTTGTGTTCTCTTCATATTTCTCCTTCAACATCAGCACCAAAACATCAGAAATGAGAGGAAGACAAACACAAGCTGAATCATCAGCAGCTCTGGTGCTTCAAGCACAAGAGCCTTCACCACTCAATACCATCGCACCAATTGTGTCTTCCTACAATGACAAAATCCGCCCTCTGCTAGACGCCATCGACAAGCTCCGTGACCTCAAGGTGACGGAGGAAGGCATACAGCTCCCCACCATTGTTGTTGTCGGGGACCAGTCATCCGGCAAATCCAGCGTTCTGGAATCCCTCGCTGGTATCAGCCTGCCTCGTGGACAAGGTATCTGCACCAGGGTACCCCTTATAATGAAGCTCCAACACCACTCTAATCCTGAACCTCATCTTTCCTTGGAGTACGGTGGCAGACTCGAAGACACTGACGAGGACAATATTTCTGAAGATATTATCAATGCCACTAACTGTATTGCTGGCGGAGGTAAGCAAGTTTCTAACACTCCATTGACACTGGTGGTCAAAAAGAATGGTGTTCCAGATTTGACCATGGTTGATCTCCCTGGAATCACTAGGGTTCCTGCTCATGGCCAGCCTGATAATATCTATGACCAAATCAAAGATATAATCATGGAGTATATAACACCTGAAGAGAGTATTATTCTCAATGTTTTATCTGCTACTGTTGATTTCACTACTTGTGAATCCATTAGGATGTCACACAGTGTGGATAAACATGGTGTGAGGACTCTTGCTGTTGTTACAAAAGTTGATGTATTACCAGAGGGTCTACTAGAGAAAGTTACTGCTGATGATGTGAACATTGGTCTGGGTTATGTCTGTGTGAGGAACAGGATTGGTGATGAAACTAATGAGGAGGCAAGGGCTATTTCTCATGAACTATTTCAAACTCATCCGCTGCTTTCCAAGATTGATAAAGCAATAGTTGGAATTCCGGTTTTGGCTCAAAAGTTGGTGCAGATTCAAGCTACTAGTATAGCTCGAAACTTGCCGGAGATTGTGAAGAAGATCAACGACAAGCTCAATGCTTGCCTTTCCGAACTCAACAACATGCCAAAGAGGTTGTTAACCGTTGGTGACGCCATGACATCTTTTATGCAGATTGTAGGAGTATCCAAAGAGTCCCTTAAAAAGATTCTTGTGAGAGGTGAATTTGAAGAGTATAAAGATCAGAAACGCATGCACTGCACAGCTAGGCTGTTCGAAATGCTCAGTGAGTACTCAGATCAACTTCACAAGTATGATCATAGTGAAACCAAATGCCAAAACTTTTTAATGGAGGAGATTGGTATTTTGGAGGAAGCGAAGGGTATCAAACTTCCCAATTTTGTTCCCCGAAATGCTTTCCTTGTTATCTTGCAGGGAAAAGTGAATGACATCAAAGATCTGCCTATTGAGTTCGTGGAGAGGGTATGGACTTACATTGAAGATGTGGTTATTTCTGTGTTAATGAAGCATTCAGAATGTTACTACCAACTTCAGTTGTCTACCAGAAGAGCTGGCCATAATGTAATGGCTAAGATGAAAGAAAAGTCGATCAAGTGGATGAATGAAATTGTTGAGATGGAAAAGCTTACGGATTATACATGTAATCCGGAGTATGTATCTGAATGGACTAGGCTCATGGCTGGACAGACTGCATTCATAAGTGGCTTGTATGGTGCTGACAACCCCTCCAAGATAACTCTCTGTATTGGGGAAGTTGAAGTTGGAGGTCTAAGGAAGTACCCCCATGATTTAGTATCCCAAGCTTTTGACTTGAATATGCGGATGATTGCATACTGGAAGGTTGTTCTGAGAAGGCTAGTTGATTCTATGGCTCTGCATTTGCAGTTGAGTGTTACAAACCTTGTCAACAAAGAGATAGAGGAGGAAATTATCAATGAGCTGATGGGACCGAACTATGATTGTGGGAGTGGCATTGAGAGGATGCTGGAGGAATCTCCTTCTGTAGCAGTAAAGCGTGAGAAACTGGTTAAGAGCATCAAGAAACTCAAGGATTCCAAGGAGGTGGTGAGCAAGATCATGGATGGTATTATTCCTTATGCTAATTAACCAGTTATGTTAGCTGGACTATGATGTTGTCTTTCAAGTTTAGGTTTGTATTTCGTTTATCTGGTGTGTACTTTGTTTAACAAGACTTTTTAGAGGTTGTTATTGTTGTGGTAGCTTGCGTGTTTTTCCAACTCTTAAAATTAAGCCTATGTTTTTAGCCTTGTCAATTATGTATTACCGGAGAAGCTTGTGTGCTTTTAGAATACTTGACTTGCTACGTGGACCATCTCCCGCGGCAAGATTCTCCCGCACCATGCCGCGGGTGAAGACGGATGACTGCTATAATCAATCTGGCGATATGTTCTAAGCAAACAGACCAAAACTACAAGACGTATTTTTGGACAAGGGATGGTGCTTTCGATGAATCTGCAATGCAAACTTTGTAAATCTATCAAGAATAAATCTACTGTTTCAAATTGGATTGAATTAATGATAAGCACCTCAACACACATACGACCATGCAAGACGGGTTAGGAACTTAAGAAAACCGCAAATTTGAAGCAATGATCAATTACCATATTATAAAAAGCCAAGAGAGAACACAATTTGTACATTAGAGGAGATGGATAATGCAGGTTACAGTTATACATTAGATTTTTGTTGGAACTTGCAGAAAAAGTCATCAGAAAAGTCCTATATTACATTACATAAGTGCTCCAAGGGAGGGAGAGTCATATGATAGATGTATAATTAATCCCTTGCTTCTCATGTCGGTGCTTGGTTAATGGTAATTGAGCTTCTTCCTTCCCTGTTTGATCAAGTGAAAGCAGCTGTGTTCGTGAGTGTGTTTCTTCACCAAAATACTTCCCAAGCATGTCAAATGATTGATGAGGAGCTTAATGATGATATGAGAAGTTTTTTAGAAGAAGAATCGAAGAAACCACCAAGGAGAAGCCGAAAACAACTAGGAAAGTTATCTCGGTCAAAACAGGATAACTTGACCGAGATTATGGAGGGTATACGGCTGTCCTATGAAGCCTAAAACGTGTAAGGGAGTCCTAAATTGATTCCTTGACATGTAGAGGAGTCCAAGAATTCAGAAAAGAAGTCCATGAATCATTATCCAAGTTAGCCATTGAAGAAGTCAAAATTATATGCAACAAGGAAAAGCAAGAAGCCCAATCTGATATGGGCAAGGAATTACAGCCAAATTTGCTAGGGTTTTCTCCCTATAAATACACATGTAATAGTTCAGTTGTAGGGTATCAATCTTTGTTTAAGCCATAGTATAGCCAAGCTCTACCTAAAAACCCTAAACACAGAAAATTGCACAAGCCGCCGCATACCAAGCACCGCCGAACTACAACCATTCTGCCGCCGATCTTTCCCTCTACCCTAGCCGACCTATATAGGTAGGTCTAGGTATGGAGTTTATAAAAGCTTTGTGTAATGATCTACTGTGTTTATTCATGCTTAATTATAAATTATTTTATGGTTTTTGGTTTTATACGTTGCATGTGTTTTTAAGTTCTTCTTTGTGACTTTCTTCAAACCGTGTGTGATGTATAACGTCTTAAGCATGTGTTTAAGTTCATGATTTAGTTTAAGTTGTTGTGTGTTCTTATGCGTATTATGTGTTAGTTGATTAGTCATCACCTGATCATGTAATCAAACCTAAAGATAGTCTAGGCCAAGACTTTTCTAATGGGGGAGTTTAATAAGCCATAGTAATCTAGGATCAAGTTAGGCATATTTGATAGTTTGATTCTAGGTGCTGCAAAGGGTTGTTAGGGTGAGTGACTTGCATGCTAATAGGATGAGTGACGCCATACCTAGGATTATGTCTTCAACTGACTCTAGTTCGTAAGTGTATCTTGTTTAGATTAGGCATATTTGATAGTTTGAACAAGGTGACACGTATATGTTTTAGGTTCAGGCATATTCGAAGTTCCTAAAATACTTGAGAAGTCATAAGAGGTTGAAATTAATTAAGACATAGGATAGTAAGAACATCACAATTTAGACTTGCATGAAATCATTATGTGTTTATTTCGGTGCTTTCTATGTTATGTGTCTTAGGTGATTGATTGACCAACTTTGTAAATATTAGACTTAGGATTTAGAATTTTAGATAACCAAATTGAATCCCCCATTTAAAATCGTAAATATGTATATATGTTTATACTTCTGCATTTGTGTATACTTGTATATTATGTGACATATAGTTGTATATGCTATGTATATGTGTATTTTGTAGTTGTGAATATTACTAACTTTTTTTAATGCAGATATAATCATTTCCTAGTGTCCCCGGCTAGAACGATCCCTACTTACAGTTACTACAATGATAGGGTTTTAAATTTCAGGTTGCTTAGCGGACCTCGTCAAAGAGCTGTTACTGTTTTGGGATCGATCCAGGAGCTCTGCTTGAGTGAGGCAGTGAGTTGCTCGATGTGTTGCAGTTGCGGAGCAGCAGCTGGGTTCGGTTCAGTGTGGATCCGAGGGTGCAGTCCGGCAAGGGGAAGGTTGAGAGGCTGCTGAATCATGGATTGGAGCAAAACAAGGGCAAAGTTTGATTCCCCTGTATTGATGCTGCTGTATTGTTGATTTGGTGATTTGTGTGACTGGTTTGATGTTTTTCGTTGTTTGTGTAACTTGGAATCGAAGAAATTTCGGCAATTTGACGGAATCCGGCAGGAAATTCTGGCAAGTTGTCGAAATCCAGTGACTGCTCAGGTGATGCAGTAAATCTGGCTGAAACGTTGAAGAGGTAGTCTTCGACTCCTTTCTTTAAAATGTGTCGTTTCCGTTTAATCGAGTTAACGGTCGTAAATCAAAAAAGTTACATTTACGGAAACTTACTAAAAACGGAAACCAACCATAATTGGAATCTTTTCCATTTTAGGGAACTTTCTATTTTTGGCAACCTACTAATTTGGGAAACTTTCCATTTTGAGAAAGTTTCCATTTTGAGAAAGTTCCATTTTTGGAAAAATGTTTAGTAAAGATTTGAAGTGTTGAATTGTTATCGAAAAATAATAACTAGAATTCTGGAAGTGTCGAGTTGACCATTTTAAGAAAAATTGGTGATTCACGTAAATCGCTAATTCGACTCAAGGTTAAAGAATTGGTTAATGTGACACGTTGGGTGTCCATAGTAATTCAACGAATTATTATGTGACATCCTAACGATTAAAATGGTTAACAAAAGTTTGGAAGTTAAGTCGGACTTTCGGTAATTAAGTAAAGAGTCGATAACCGGAAAAGCAAGTCAAAAAGGTTAAAGAGTAAAAAAGGAATTGGTTGGTCAACTTGATCAATGTGGTCATTCTTGGTCAAACTAGGAATGCTGAGGTCATTTGGACTGTTATTGTCTCCTCGTTGCTAAGCTACTCTAATTCTGCAGTGATTCATTGGACGAGGTAGCTTACGCGGTGATCGCAGATTACCGAGGCGGTTCCTGGAAGCTTGGACCTTACGTATGGAACGGCTATTCCAGGTAGGGAAGCTAAACCCCCTTTAATTTATCCACCTTCCACAAAATTGGAAAAACTCTGATGAATGTTTTAAGAAATTCTTGTGGTGCCACTCAAGTTTCAAAATTAATTTTATTTTACCTACTAAATAGCCTACGTCTTTAGGTTAATAAGTTGTCGGCACATCCTTCAGACGTGTTGTCTTTTTATTGGCTTAAATTTGTGGCCATTGTAGCTCCCCCTCCCGGACCTCTACAACAGTGGTATCAGAGCATTCGTTCCTCGAACTTTTGTTTTTAAAAATGTTTTAAAAACCTCTGATGCCTTGTATTCAGTGCTAGCGCGTTAAAATTTTATTTTACCTACTAAATAGCCTACGTCTTTAGGTTAATAGGTTATCGGCATGTCCTTCGGACGTGTTGGCTTCTTATTGGCTTAAATTTGTGGCCAGAAATCCACCACCACCGAAATCGTTTCCGCTTCACCCGAAATCCAAAACTTGATATCTGAAATCTGCAAATCATGGGAGATATGATTCCAAACCCTAACCATGAAGAAGGAGCCGCACCTGTCCACAACCACTACCACGACACGATTCAAGATCATTCGGCGTTTCCGATTGGTATGCTCTTGATTGAATCCATCTATTCCAATTGGGCTCCTCTCATGAAGATGCGTATTGGAGGACGTAGCAAACTAGAAATTATTACTGAAGCTGCACCTAAAATTTCTTCACCAGCATATCGTGCATGGGCCACTGACAATGAAAAAGTGAAGTGCTGGCTCATCGATAACATGTCCCCATTTTTGATGAACAGGTATCTTCGATTGCCAACTGCCAAAGTTATCTGGAGTCTCTGGTCAAGTTTCCTAATCTTGTACTCATTGTGAGGATGTTGGTCATACCAAGGAGTGATGTTATGAGATTATTTGATATCCTGAATGGTGGAATTTCACCAAGCCGCACAAAAATATCAAAAAAGCAATTGCAGATGCTACGGAGTCATCTGAACAGTCCTCTGCACCTGTAGCTTAATCAGGTATGATGGGTAAGGCATCTTCTCATTCTACATTATCTACGAATGGAACTTGGATAATAGACATTGGTGCATCCGATCATATGACAAATAACCCTAGTTTTGTAGACTCCATGAAGCCATTTTCTCAGCATGTTGTTTCTACTGCTAATGGTTCACCTTCTCCTGTTATTGGTGAAGGATCTGTGAAAATTTTTGATGGATTAACCCTTGATTATGTACTTGTTGTTCCCTTTCTTGCATACAACCTTTTATCTGTGGGACAAATTACTATAGCTCTTTCATGCACTGTAACCTTTTATCCCGATTTCTGTATTTTTCCAAACATGATGACAAGGCGGATTCTTCATTATGGTGTTACAAGGGGGAAATTGTATTACCTGGATCTGACGAGTAGTGGGCAACAACAATTGAGTTCGTTGAGTCAAGCAAACAACACCAGTAGTTTGAATAAGGCCAAAGAGGCAGTGTGGTTATGGCACCGCCGCTTAGGTCACGTATCTTTTGGAAATCTTCTTGTTACAGCCGCAATTATTTTCTGTTGTTAAAGAGTATGATTTTAAGTGTGAAATTTGTGAACTGGCCAAGAGCCACGTATTACCTATTCTCCAAGTTTAGTTAAATGTTCAGTTCCTTTTATGAAAATACATTCTGATGTTTGGGGTCCTGCCAAATTCTCTACATGTTCTGGCTTCCGTTACTTTGTGACTTTCATCGATGAATGTACTAGGATGACTTGGGTATCCTTGATGAAGCACAAAAATGAAGTGTATTCCAGGTTTACTGAATTCCATAAGATGGTGGCGACTCAGTATCAACAACAAATTCGAGTATTTCAATCTGATAATGGAGGTGAATATGTGAATGGTTCAATGTCTGCATTCACCAAACTTTATGGAATTCGACACCAAACTTCAATTGCATATACTTCTCAACAAAATGGATTGGTTGAAAGGAAGGATAGGCAATTGTTGGAAGTTGTTCGTGTCTCCCTCTTTGTTATGAATGTGGATCGAAAGTTGTGGGGTGAAGCTGTGTGTTCTGCTACATACTTGATCAATCGCACACCTTCCCGTGTGATTGAGTTCCAGAACCCATATCAGAAGTTACATCAGTTGCTCCATGTACCATCTTTACCTAATTTGGAGCTAAGGGTTTTTGGATGTACGGTGTATGTGCATATCAACAAGCAACTAAGAGGCAAACTTGATCTGCGTGCGGTGAAGTGTGTGTTTATAGGGTATGCTGAGTTCCAGAAAGGGTACCGGTGCTATGACCCGGTTCTTAATAAGATGCACATTTCTTTGGATGTTTCATTCTTTGAGTCTGAACCTTATTACTCATAGGGGGTTTCAGAGTCTTCCCTTCAGAAGGAGAGCAAGTATGTAGGAAATCCTCTGAATATGGATGAATTTGAAGAGTTGGAGAACCTAGAAAGCCAATTTGGGGCTGGAAACCAAGTAGAAGAAACTGCAAGCACACGAGTGGATATGTCAACCAGACGAGTCGACTCGTCAACTGCAAAGGAGCTTACGGTTGATGACTCAGGCAACTCATCGATTCCTCCTAGAACAAAGCTAGTTGACCTGCTAACGAATAGGGTTGACTCGACTACCGGACCAGAATGTGAACTTCCTCCAACTGAAGAAATTGTGTCTGAAGACCCCTCTTCTACTCCATCAACTGAAGGACCCATCTAGAATTTCCACCCAGAGGTATGTAATAATAAGATTGAATTGGGTAGTGTGGAAACTTTTGTACCTAGAAGATCTCAACGGGTAACAAAAGGGGTTCCAAAGAAACAATATAAGCCTAGTATCGAAGCCTGATCATACCTTGTTCATTAAACGCAAGGATTGTATGATTACTGCTTTGATTGTGTATGTGGATGACATGGTTGTTACAAGTGACGATCCAGTTGAGATGGTAAGTTTACAAAAGCGTTTGTTCCAAGAATTTGAATTGAATGATTTGGGTGAATCGAAGTATTTTTTGGGATTGAAGTTGCAAGGTCCAAGCATGGGATCGCTTTATCACAAAGAAAGTATATGCTTGATCTTGCTAAAACATGAATGTTGGATTGCAAACCGGTTGACACCCCGATTGAGATGAATCATAAGTTGGCACTATATCCTGATCAAATTCCAATAAACAAGAGCAGGTATCAGCAGTTAGTTGGAATGTTGATTTACTTATCGCATACTAGACATGATCTTTCATATGCTGCAAGTGTTGTTAGCCAGTTCATGCATAATCCAAGTGGGGAGTATATGGATGCTGTCACGCCCCGACCCAAATTTACCTTCCTAAACCTGGGTTAGGACGTGGGGAACCTACCCCAAGAGAGATTTCCACGAAATTCCCCTTAAGAAGGGATAACCCTCTTTCCAAACCAAATTCAAACAGTCCAAACGATACCGGAATAGACCTCACAGCCGGAGGTTATCCCGATTTCCTCTTTGGATCTCAAACCAATCATCTAGAGGACCCAAAGTTCTAATAATATTTGTGACTGCACCCGAAACCCGGTCAGGCTGCCTACGTACCCTGTACTCAGAGATCAAGCCACACGTAGCTCTTATTTTAATTAACGCCCTAACAGGAAAAATCTCGTTTTTCTATAAATCGGTCGATCTACTAATATGGATAGTAACGCCTATTACCTATTTGGAGTTTAACAATCCGAAATAACAATGAACTATCGGAAATATCCTGAACCTTCCACCACAATTATAAACAACATTCATACATAAAATATAACATAAAAGCATCCACGTAAATAACAAATCCTCTAGGGTAATATTGTCAACTAAAGGGTACCCTTGTAATTATCTTAAACTATCAAGGGTAGTATAGTCAATTCACCCTCAATGGTAGCTTGGTAAATATACAAATCTGCCAAGGGTATTTCTAGGATTTCAGACTCAATGGCATCCCTGTAATTAAATAAAACAGTCAGGGGTATTCATGAAATTTCCAACTCAGTGGCAGCCTTGTAAATAGACAAAGCCGCCAGGGGTATTTTTAGGAATGCACCCTCAGTGAAAGATTACTCACCTTGAAATCCCACTGCATTAACTATCACCACAGGATAAATCCTCAACACTTGGTCGACCAATAAACACCTACAATTATGTAATCGACCTTAGTTACCACAAGAAAGTAATAAAAACTCGATTCGACTAAATGTCACACTAAACGATAACCGAAACTGGCATATTATATATCCACGCGCTCGTAACGACGAGTACATGCTACCCCTGAGGATGTCAGACACGCCGCCACAGGCGGCTGCACGTGGGCCCCATGCGCCACCACCCTCAAACCGGGCAACTTCACCCTAAAACCACCTACATGCAATCACAACAACCATAGAAGGCCTATAGGAGCAACCAGTACTCCTAGAACTACCGGACGCGCCTACACACGCAGCCACAGCCGGCGACGCATGGGCGTCATGCGCCTCCACCCAAAACACCGAATTTCAACAAACTCAAAACATGAAAGTTGTAGATAACAGCAAGGGGAGCAACTTTAATACCTGATGTTTTGATCAATTTAGACTGGAAGTGGCCCAAAACTGCCCCGAAAGGAAGAATTCGTGATCTGCACCTCCATGCTTCAAATTGATTTTCAAGGGATACACCAGCGTGTTTAGCAGGAGGAGATGGTCACAACAAGGGTGGTTTCAGCTCCTAGAACCACCGCAAACGGTGGGTTGAAACCGGGTCGCCGTCGTTTCTAAGCGAGCGCAGTTGCGCCGTTCAAGGCCAAACTGGGTCACGCCGCCACCACAGGGAGGCTCGCACGGAGGAGAGGAAGAGATTCCGACCGGCCTCGACGTCTCCGGTGGCTGGAGCTCGCTGCAAAGGTCGGATCGGCCGGGTTCGGGTCAGGTCAATTCAAATTTTCGGAAGGAACGCGCGCGCGTGGAAGGGGAGAAGAAAATGGAATCTTTTCCATTTTTGGAAATCCACCATTTCTATTTATATACTTTCCAAAAAGAGAAACCAACTCACACGGTTGACGTTGACCATAACTTCCTCACACGGTATCCGATTCACATATGTCGCATGTCCACGGACTCGTATCGTCGAGCACTCCAACTCTCGTGAAGGAAGTTTTCCGAGAAACTCGACGTAGTAAAAAGTCAACCTTTGACCCCTTCAAATAAGTCGTTTACACGCGTCCCTTAACTCCGAAAACTTCGGCACTTTTCCTGAAGGTACGAATACGTACCAATACCACTAAAGTTTCCAAACTTTACACTCATTAAAACTTCAGAAAAACTAACAGCTCAGTTACAACCCTTCGTAACCCGCCTAATCCTGATAAAAAGGTAAATTTCGAGACGGGGTGTTACAATCTACCCCCCTTATAAAAATTTCGTCCTCGAAATTTTCACTGCGGAGCGTAAAACTAACTATCATTCCCAATGACACCATTCGGTTAAAGATGAGCCACATTTCAAGACTTTATTTGTCTACCCGTCAGGATTGTTGTGAAGTTCCACTGGACATAACTTCAAACAATAAGAGTCACAAGCTCTATGTACCAATTTCTTTTAGAAACCAAAGTCTTTTCGTAGTTGTAATACGAGATACACAGCTACACCCGCTTTGATACACTTTCTCGGGCACGATACCCTCGTCTTATCACTTTCGTCATAAATCGTCTCCACAAGACTTGCCTCTTAACTCTTCTCGAGTTAATTCCTGAAATGGCAATTTGATAGTTTTCCAAGACATAACATAGACTAACTCGTAGTCGACACGTATGTTCTACTTACACAAATGCCACACTAGACCCTTAGTGCCAACGTCCTCCTCGTGGAAGGACAGAAATGCTACAATCCATCACCGTAAGAGAAAATCGCACGTCTCTCGCACATTTCGAGACAAAAGAAACAAGCACTTTCTACACTAGGCCTGAAGGCCAAGGACGTATTATCTCATGCGTCTTTCAATCAAAACTCTCATTTCTCGTTCCTTGTACTTTAACTTTCGATAACGGGACTCGAACGAACTCACACACCACAATGCGATCTCGAAACTGTTCACTCGAGCTGATGAATCCGCCAAGCGACTTCGCGCTAACCTGGTTGTCATCTTCACATACTCGGTCATAATGAATTTCTTCATCCTACTCCACTCTATCGGAAAAGAGTCTATAGTAGGGCATTTCACAACAATAAAGAGCTAATAACTCGCATACTAACCTATGTGTGCTCAAGTCCTGACTAAGGACAAAAGTTTAGCACAACATATCTCAAGCGTCACGTCCATACGTATTTACTAATCGTCAACCCAAAATTTCCTTCCTCATGAATGGATTTTCCTCTAAGAGATACCCTGATCTCTTTTACCAAAATTCAATCACCACTCATGTAACCAGACATCCACATGATGTATAGTCCAAGGGTTTACTGCAGGAAACATATTTTCATTGCTCTGTGCCCCAATCTGATACGTGATCATAAGCAACTTAACCGCCTTTAACTAAACCCTTAGAAAAATCAACAGTAAACCACTCCTAAATTTTATACACCATCCATATTTCGCGTGGACATGTTGGCCTCTCAGACTAGGGTTGAACTTCTTAGACGTGGAAAGCTTTAGAGTGAGTGAACCAAAATCAATGCCAATAATAATGGTTTAAAATCACAACTTCAAATTTCATTTTCATTTTTCGAAAACAATCCAGGCCTTACGCCCAAAACAATTAATTTTCTGGCCCACGGCAAAACATAAATCCAATCATGGCATGCAGCCAATATAAAACAAATCGTGGCATATAGCCAAATATAAATCAACTCATGACCTGTTGCCGTATAAAAAAAAATCATGGCCTGCAGCTGTATAAAACAATTCATGGTCTGCAGCCATATAAAACAAATCATGGCATGCAGCCTATAAAACCAAATCATGGCCTGCAGCCGTATAAAACAAATCATGGCCTGCAGCCATATAAAACAAATCATGGCCTGCAGCTGTATAAAACAATTCATTGTCTGCAGCCGTATAAAACAAATCATGGTCTGCAGCCGTATAAAATCAAATCGGGAAAACATTTCGCAAATGATCGATCACACATAACAGGGTCAGAGCTAAGAGCTCTAGCGTACCTCTCAGTGAGGACGCAATCTCTCGCTAACACTACAATCTCCCCCAATGGAAGAGGAGCGCAACGAGTGACGCGCTTCCACTCCGCCGAACGAGGAGCGATGCTTGCTAGCTAATAACAGACAATACATTTGACGACCCTTCATGACAGTGAGCCCCATAGGCTAGGGTCGGAGCTAAGAGCTCTGGCGTCTCATCCACTGTCTAGTGAGAACGTAAATCCCGAATACCATCCCATCTCTGTAAGAACACCCATATCCCGTGCTTCCACTCCGCCAAACGAGGAGCACCGGGTAGGCGCGCTTCTACTCCGTCAAACGAGAAGCGCCGCCCGCTAGCTATAAACATCCAACGACCCTTTATGGTGAAATTTAAAACAAATTCCTGATATTTTCATAAATCCAGGCCCGAAGCCTATTTAAAAATCCAAGCCCGAAGCCTATTTAAAATCCAGCAATTGCCAAAAATACTTAAAATCCTGGCAATACGCCAAACAATCAAATCCTAGTAAAACATCAGGTCTGATTCCCATCTTTACGACGGGACTCTCCCGTCAAAAACTATACAAAATCCAAGTGAAAACAAGAGAGGTAAATGATAGGAGCATTTTACGCTATGTTCTTAACATGTTTTTACCCTCATTTATGCTTTGTTTATCCATTATTTTGTTAGTATTAGTAGATATTTAGCATAAGGGATTATTTGTAGAACATTGGCTAAAACATGTGTAAAATAGATAAAGTATGTGCAATATCGTTAAAAGCTGAAATTGGAAGTGTTCGTGATTTTCTTAAGTTTCTGTAAACCGATGTCACTACTTGATTATATCTTTTGAATGTGTAGGTGACATGTATGTGGACATAACAAAACAAGAATCGTGAGGATCGGACTTATGGAAGGTAGCAAAAGAAGCATGGAAAGACAAGAGGCCAAAAGCATGAATTCGGAACAGAAACAGAGGATTTCCAGAAACCATAACTCAACTTCAAAGATTTCCCTAGGACGATCCAGGAGGAACTAGGGAACGTGCCATATATGGATGGAAAGCTGTGGATGTCTAGTTTCTAAATCTTTTGGAATCGCAGAAATCCAAGGTCTGAGGAAGGAGTTATGCCGGAAACAATGTCCGGAGGTCAGTCTGCTGGAAACAGGACAGAATGTGCTGAAGTTGTCTACCGAGTTCGTGAGTGTGTTTCTTCACCAAAATCCTTCCCAAGCATGCCTAATGATTGATGAAGAGCTTAATGATGATATGGGAAGTTGTTTAGAAGAAGAAGAATCGAAGAAATCACCTAGGAGAAGCCAAAAATAGCAACTACGAAAGTTATCCCGGTCAAAACAGGATAACTTGTTCAACCGAGATTATGGAAGCCTTTCGGCTGTCCTAGGAGTCCATGAGCATAAAAGAGAGCCCAATGCCGACCCACACACATGAAGAAGAGTCCATGAAATCAGAAAAAGAAGTTTTTAAAGTATTTTCCAAGTCAGCAAATTAAAGAGAAGGAAGACAAATCCAACAAGGAAAGAAGAGAAACCTACCCGGTTTGGAACACAAGGGGCTGCCGATTTTCATTAGGTTTTCTTAGGGTTTTGTCTCTATAAATACACATGTAATACAGTAGAAAAAGTGTCTTTCAATTGCTCAAGCCTTAGTATAGCCAAGCTCTACGAAAAACCCTAAACACACAAGCTGCTGCCGCCGCCGCCGCACCAACCAATTGCTTCCATCCGCCGCCGATTTCACTTTCTTCCCTAGCCGATCTATATAGGTAGCCTAGGTATGAAGTTCATCAAGGTTGTGTGTAAAAATCTACTGTGTTTTATCAAGTTTTATTATAGATTATTCTATGGTTTTCGGTTTTATATGTTGCATGTGTTCTTAAGTTCTTCTTTGTGATTTTCTTGAAACCATGTGTGATGTATAACGTTCTAAGTATATTTTAGTTTCATGATTTAGATAAAGTTGCTGTATGTTCTTGTGTGTAGTATGTGTTAATTGATTAATCATCACCTGATCATGTAATCAAACCTAAAGATAGTCTAGGCCAAGACGTTTCTAAGGGGGGAGTTTAATAAGCCGTAGTAATCTAGGATCAAGTTAGGCATATTTGATAGTTTGATTCTAGTTGCTGCAAAGGGTTTTTAGGGTGAGTGATTTGCATGTTGAATAGGATGAGTGACGCCATACCTAGGACCATGTCTTCAACCGACTCCAGTTCGTAAGTGTATCTTGTTTAGATTAGGCATATTTGATAGTTTAAACAAGGTGACACATATGTTTTAGGTTCAGGCATATTTGAAGTTTCTAAAAACACATGAGAAGTCATAAGAGGTTGAAATCAATGAAAACATATGATAGTGCGAGCATCACTATTTAATCTTACATGAATTTGTTATATGCTTATTTCGGTGTTTGTTATGTTGTGTGCTTGAGTATTGATTGACCGATGTATGTAAATATTTCTGTTTTCTTTTTCTTTATGTTTCGAACACCTTATAAATCCCCCATTTAAAATCGTAAATATGTAAATACTTTTGCATTTGTGTATACTCGTATATTATGTGACAGATAATTGTGTATGCTATGTATTTGTGTATTTTTGTATAAAGTGTGTGAATATTACTAACGATTTGTTTTTGCAGAATATAAGTCCTTCCCTAGTGTCCCCAGCTAGAACGATACCCTACTTACTAATACTACACGATAGGGTTTTAAATTGCAGGTTGTTGACCAATGGCCTCGTCAGTTTTTGGCGCCGCTGCCGGGGATGCTAAAATGGATTTTTGTGTTGTATATGTTTGTGAATTAACTTTGTTTTCTTTTGTAGGTGCCGAATTATGTGTGTAAAACACATATGTTTCTAATGTATTTGTGTGTATTGTTAATTTGTACATTGTAGATTTATGTATGTGCCGAATTCTTTGGTGTGAAAGTTGTATATTTTGTGCCATAATTTTTGACTAACAATTTCTTTCTTATATTTTTGTGTAGGTGCCGAATTTATGTGTATATTTTCGTGTCATATGTGTTGTAACTTAGTAAATATTTAGGAGGTTGATTGTTTCATATGTGTTGGAGTTTATTGTGGTTTTTAAAGTGTAACATGTAGGGAGAAGCCGCATTTGTTAATCTTAGCCTAAACCCTTCATGTTATTTGCGGATTTCATGAGGTTGAGGGCGGCTTTGATTAACACTTGTCGAGTGGTCTAGTGACCCGAGTTTGTTCCTAGCTGAGTAAGGGGCCGTTCTGTCATAGATATGGAATTCAGGTTTGTCCAATTGGATCTCAAGATCATGACTGACCACTCTTCTCGGTGAAGGGGTCGATAGGGGTCCGCCTCCTTGATCACAAACGAGTCCTGCCTGGTTCTTGTAGGGGGTTCGCCCCCCGTGACATTGACACTTGCCTTCTGAAACCACGGAATCCGCTCGAACTAGCCAAATGCTTGGGCCGAAGCATCACCACACTTTAAACGCTAGAATTTACTTAGACATGTATGACGCCATGAACTTCAAATTAACGTGGCTTTAATTTTTGAGGTATATCGGACGAAGCATAGCACTACCTTGGGCTGTATCAGTCCATTGCACAGTGGTCTTCCCTGCTCCACGTACCTTGAAAGTTAAAGTGTAATAAAATCAAGTAGAAACATTTTAGGGTGAAACGTCATCACATTATGTTTTTGTCATGATTTTTGTCTATATGTAACTATGAATGTCGTGTGTGTTTTAACTTATACTTTGTTGATAAATGGACTTGTTTGCCGTGTGTGTATGCCGAGTTTGTTGTTCTTTATAAATTTGTGTGATGCCATGGTTAGTTTATATGTTATGTGTTTCTAATATGTCATGTGTGTGTGTGTTAGTAAGGTTATGTTACTTTCATCTTAGTTGCCGAACCTATTTACATTTCTTAGTTAAGTTTTGTTTTGTTTTTCGTTCTTAATTACGACGATGCTAACTTGATCTTTGGTCAAATGTGCCAATTGGTTTTTTGTAGGAGTCCATGAATGTCCGGATCTGAAACGTGGAGAAGAGATAATCAAAACAGATTGAGACGTGTAGAACCAACATCTTCAGCCTTAGTCATTCACACAGAATCAGAACCACATTCACCTGAGTCAACACCTACATCGCCATCCATCATCACATCACCGTGTGAGACTTCACCAATAGCATTTGCCGATTTTTGTAACATTCCTCAAGTGCCAAACGTCAGGATGCCATCATTAAGAGAAGAGAACGGGCAAGTTAATGGAGCTAATGGGGTCACCAGACCAATTAACATTACCTATCCGGATCCTGTGGATGGGAAAACAGCAGATTTTGAGATGAGAGGTGGATTCTTTCACCTACTGCCCAAGTTCCATGGACTTAGTGGAGAAGATCCTAACCGACACTTGCAACAGTTTGAATTTTGTTGTAACACCATGTGCCCTAGAGGAGCTGATTTGCAACTGGTCAAAATGAAAGCATTTCCATTTTCACTTGAAGACAGAGCTAGGGGATGGTTCTTTGCAGTGCCAGCTGGTAGAATCACATCATGGGCGACAATGATCAATGAGTTTCTCCTCAAGTACTTTCCATCGTCAAGGGTGACGCAAATCAGAAAGGAGATAACTTCCATCAAGCAGGATGTGGATGAAGCCTTTGATGTATATTATGAAAGGTATAAGGCATTGGTTGCTTCGTGTCCAAATCATGGGATACGTGAGGGACTCTTGCTTCAATACTTCTATGAGGGACTGCGCCCAATGGAGAGGCAATTCCTTGATTCAGCAGCTGGAGGATCATTGATGGAGAAGAGCAGAGAGGAAGCAAGCAACTTGTTGGAAATGCGTGCCACCAACAATCAACAATTTGGTTCGATTTCCACAAGGCGTGTGAATGAGGCGAGCACTCATGGAGAATCCAGTGCCATAAGTGAGCTTAAGGAAGATTTGAGCTAGTTGACACTCATGGTGTCGAATTTGTTCAAGAATAGAGGAATGCAAGTCTGTGGTGTCTGTAGCATGGAAGGACACGCTTCTGAGCAATGCAATCAGGTGAACTCATACATTGAGGATGTGAATGCCGTGGGTTACCAAGGAGGATTCGGCAATGTCCAAGGTTCAGGAGGTCAGACACGTTTTCAGAACTTCAATCCAAGAGCCAACGATCCAAACTTTCGTTGGAATAACAACAACAACGTGCTCAATCCTCAACCAAATGCACCTCAAGGACAACAACCCTATGTAGCAAGGCCACAAGGACAATTCATGCCTAGGCCATTCCAACCTTACAACCAACAAGGAGGCCAAGTAAGTGGAGGGAGTAACTATGATGAAATTTTCAAGAACATAGCCACTTCGACACAATCTTTGTTGGCCACAACTCAAACCAACACTAGGGACATTGCCTTGATGTCTAAAGATATTGTGGAGCTGAAGAATCAAATGGGACAAGTTGTGGATTTTATGGGGAAATTCAACGAACAGGGTAGATTGCCAGGAGGTGTTATCAAGAATCCCAAGAACGAGCAAGCACAAGTTGTTGTCACAAGAAGTGGGAAAACCTTGTTGGCGCCACCTTCAAAGCCTAAAACCACAAAAGGACTTGGAGTTTTGGACATGAGTGATGAAGAAGGAGAAGCCAAGCTATACATGAATGATGCCGAGCACCATGCTGCCGAGACAAGCAATGCCGAGTTAAGTGATGCCGAGCAGCAGCTGGATGCCGAGAAGAATGCACATGATGCAGCCGAGCATCCTGCCAAAACAAGCAATGCCGAGCAAGATGAAGGCACAGGCCAAGGTCAAGTGAAGTATAGAAGAAGAAAAGAAGCTGAGCCAAGCAAGGGAGACTTGGAAGCAATGAAGAAAAAGGATCTTGAGAAAGATCCAGCTGCATTACAGAAGGAGAATGTGCCGAATTCTGAGGCACACAAAGGTAAAGATTCTAACACAAGTGAATTAGTTTCGACTAATCAATCTTCTTGCTTGCCTTTTCCTTCTAGGTTCACAAAGAACAGAAAGGACAAATCCGACGAAGAAGTGTTGGAGGTTTTTAGGAAGGTGAATGTGAACCTTCCCTTGTTGGAGTGCATTCGACAAATCCCAAAGTATGCTAAGTTCTTGAAGGAGCTTTGCACAACAAGAAGGCACACAAGGGAAACACAAGTTGTAAAGATGAGTGAGACGGTGTCTGCCGTTCTCCAAAGGAAAATGCCGCCCAAAATGAAGGATCCGGGGAGTTTTTCAATCCCTTGTGTTATTGGTTCAACACGTTTTGATAATGTCATGCTAGATCTAGGAGCTTCGATTAATGTCATGTCTCATAATGTTTATGCATCTTTAGATCTAGGACCTTTGAAAACTGATAACGTTGTGATCCAATTGGCGGATCATTCTAACAAATACCCTATGGGGTATGTTGAAGATGTTCTTGTGCAGGTGAATCAACTAATCTTTCCTGCAGATTTCTACATTTTGGAAATGGAGGAGTCACTTTCTAACTCAACACAACTGTTGTTAGGACGACCCTTCATGCGCACTGCAAGAACAAACATTGACGTTGCTGGAGGCAACCTAACAATGGAATTTGATGGCGAGATGATCAGGTTCAATATTTTTAATTCCATGAAGTTTCCAAGAGCTGAAATTGAGGATGAACTTGTTGGGGGAAGCAGGAATGTCGACATGCTTGGTGATGCCAGGTACGGATCCGAACAAAGATTTGGCATTGCACATTGTGCAATGACCACACACCAAGCATAGCAATTAACCATTGAGCAAGGGGTCGGTTTTGACAAGTTTGGAGAGCGAGATGAGGAGGCTTTGAATGATTTGGAGCCGTCCATACTTGAAGTTGTGAGGGAGCTTGACTCACGACCAATCTACAAAAGGTATACTCCCTTGTCAATTCCAATTTCCACTAATAAGTTGTTACCATCTGTGGAACAGGCCCCTGAGTTAGAGCTAAAAGCTCTTCCAAAGCACTTGAAGTATGTATTTCTTGGAGAAGATGACACTCTACCAGTTATTGTGTCATCAACGTTGACAAAGCAACAAGAGGACAAGCTAGTTGCAGTTTTAAAGAAGAACACAGCTGCCATTGGCTGGACTTTGGCAGACATCAAGGGAATAAGCCCTACAAAATGTGTTCACAGAATCTTACTTGAGGATGGCGCCAAACCTACCAGAGAGGCTCAGAGACATTTGCATCCTCCAATGATGAAAGTTGTAAAGGACGAGGTGATTAAGTTGTTAGATTGTGGAGTAATCTACCCAATCTCGGATAGTCAGTGGATTTCACCCGTTCAGGTTGTACCCAAGAAGAGTGGCGTGACTGTTGTAGAAAATGAGAAGAATGAGCTAGTGCCGCAACGGTTGGTAACAGGTTATCGCATGTGTATTGATTACAGAAGGCTAAACGCCACAACTAGGAAGGATCACATGCCTTTGCCGTTTATGGACCAGATGTTGGAAAGATTAGCAGGTCACGAGTTCTACTGCTTCTTGGATGGATATAGTGGATATAACCAGATCATGATACACCCGGAAGATCAAGAGAAAACAACGTTTACATGTCCCTTTGGTACATTTGCTTATCGACGAATGCCTTTTGGATTGTGCAACGCCCCAGGTACATTTCAACGTTGTATGTATTCTATTTTCTCTGATTATATAGAAAATATCATTGAAGTTTTTATGGATGATTTTAGTGTATATGGCAAAAATTTCGATGCATGCTTAGAGAATTTAGAGAAGATTTTAAACCGGTGTGTTGAAACTAACCTTGTACTAAATTGGGAAAAATGTCATTTCATGGTAAATCAAGGTATAGTTTTAGGTCATATTGTTTCTGCTAAAGGATTAGAAGTTGATAAAGCCAAGATAGATATTATGCATCACTTACCCTCACCTTCAACGGTGAGAGAGGTTCGTTCGTTTCTTGGCCATGCAGGTTTTTACAGGAGGTTCATCAAGGACTTTTCTTTGGTGGCAAAACCAGTTACTTCCTTGTTGCAGAAAGATGTGCCGTTTTCATGGTCTAGGGAATGCGAGGATGCGTTCGTGCGATTGAAGGAATTGTTGACAACTGCACCTATCATGACGCCACCAGATTGGGATTTGCCATTTGAGTTAATGTGCGATGCTTCTGACTATGCCATCGGTGCCGTGCTAGGTCAAAGAAGGGAGAAGAAGCCGTGTGCTATATACTACGCTTCTCGGACATTGAACGATGCTCAGCTGAATTACTCAACAACAGAAAAAGAATTCCTTGCAGTAATCTTTGCTTTAGAAAAATTTCGATCTTATCTGTTGAATTCTAAGGTTGTTGTGTATTCTGATCATGCAGCATTAAGGTACTTAATGTCAAAGAAGGAGGCAAAGCCAAGGCTCATCAGATGGATTTTGTTACTTCAAGAGTTTGATATCGAAATCAAGGATAAGAAAGGAAGCGAAAACGTTGTAGCAGACCATCTGAGCCGAATCATACATGCAAAGGACGAAATCCCTATTCCCAGACGAACAATTGTTTCAGTTGGAGGCCAAAGAACCTTGGTATGCCGATTTGGTTAACTACATGGTGTCAAGGTCATTTCCAACATCAATGCCGCACCATACCAAGGTCAGGATCAAGAAGGATGCTCGCAATTACATATGGGATGCACCATACTTGTGGAGGCAATGTGGGGACCAAGTCATTCGACGTTGTGTTCCAGAAGAAGAGCATATATCCATCTTGGATTTTTGTCACAAACAGGCATGTGGAGGCCATTTTGGATCGAACAAGACAGCTAGAAAGGTGTTGGAAGCCGGATTCTATTGGCCAACGTTGTTCAAAGACGCTTATGCAACATGTGCTTCATGTGATCGTTGCCAAAGAACAGGTAATTTAGGTAAACGAGATCAAATGCCCTTAAATCCTATTATTGTTGTTGAAATTTTTGATGTTTGGGGTATCGATTTCATGGGACCTTTTCCTTCATCTAAAGGTTTTATTTATATATTATTGGCTGTTGATTATGTTTCAAAGTGGGTGGAAGCAAAAGCCACCAGGACTAATGATTCTAAAGTTGTTGCAGAGTTTTTCAGAGCTAACATTTATTCTAGGTATGGAGTGCCAAGAGTTCTGATAAGCGATGGTGGATCTCACTTCTGCAATCGAACTATTGAGGCTTTGCTCAAGAAATATGGAGTCACCCACAAAGTGTCAACGCCATATCACCCTCAGACAAGTGGCATGGCCGAAACATCCAACAGAGAAATCAAGCAGATATTGGAGAAGACTGTAGGACCTACAAGGAAAGATTGGAGTGATCGATTAAACGATGCACTGTGGGCCTATAGAACTGCGTTCAAGACGCCAATAGGGACGTCTCCCTTTAGGCTTGTGTATGGCAAAGCTTGCCATTTGCCAGTTGAGTTGGAGCATAGAGCATGGTGGGCGGTAAAGAAGTTCAACATGGACAAGGACGAGGCTGGATTGCATAGGAAGTTGCAGATTTGTGAGCTTGAAGAAATAAGGAATGACGCTTATGAATCCGCCATGATCTACAAAGCAAAAACGAAAGCATATCATGATAAGATGTTAAGAGGGAAGAACTTTCAGATAGGGCAACAAGTCCTTTTGTTCAATTCAAGACTTAGACTCTTCCGAGGTAAGCTTCGTTCACGTTGGGAAGGTCCATTTGTTATCACTAATGTATTGCCTTATGGTACAGTGGAAATTCAAAGCACAACCTCAGGAAATAGGTTTAAGGTAAATGGTCATCGACTTAAGCTTTATTATCCTATATTCCCTAAATGTGACATCGACATCCAATCATTTGAGGAGTCATCGCCACAACCATAATGACGCCATCAAAAGCTGCATGAGAGGCAACTCATTTCAACCGTACCTGTGGAGGAGCCATCAACGAGAGTTTGCATTTATCTAATCCCTTCACTTTTATGGTTGAATTATTTTGTTATTTTGGTTTATTATGTGACTTAGACACATGCTTAGGAAGTTATGACATGATTCTGGGTTTACATTGAGGACAATGTAATTTTCTAAGTGTGGGGTAGAGGTTACATAGTAATTTGGTGTGTTTTTAAAATTTTCCGAAATTTTTATTTAATTTTTGTCGAAATTTTTCAAATTTGTTTTTTTTGTTTTGTGTCTTAGGATATACCCTTAAAAGTCTATGATGAACTATATCTGTGAATGCATGATTGATAGTTTGACATTTATTTTAAGAAATTGCGAGTTTCATGGATATTGTGAATTAGTATGAATATTTGAGACTTGATTGATAATGAAGTATGCATGTTTGATTAAATAGTTCCAAATAACCTATGTGAGCTTTTGAGCCCAAAAACTTTCTTTCATGAGTGAATTATGTGCCGATTTTTGCTTAAATTTTTTCGAAATTTTCACTAAATTTTCACTATCTTTCGAAACCTCATCATTCTTTGCAAATTTAATGACTATGTGCTATAGCTTTTTAATGGACTCTAGAATTTACTAGAACTTGCTTATGTGATTTTCGAAGCTTTATAATCATAACATGTCTTGATTTTGAATATGATTGAATTTAATCTCTTTAGGATTACCACCATAGCCAAATAAAGCATATGCCTATTTTGTGCCCGTCGTGGGACTCCTTAGTTAACCCCTTTGAGCCTACATTAAGCCTTTTCTTTCATCACCCTTAAACAGAATTCCTCAGCTTAGAATAGTTAATCCTTGACCTTGTTATCAAGACTTGGCCAAACATTTTCGATGGAGCTGTGATGTGATGCCGAAGAACAAGTGTGGGGTGGAGTTGAAGTGTGGGGTTAAACACCATTGTTTTGTATTGTATATGTGCCGAAAAAAATTGTATGTCCGAAAAAAAAAAATGTGTTTAAGAAAAAAAATTCCGAAAAAGAAAGAAAAAAAAAAGAAAAAAAAGAAGAAATCGGAAAATAAAAGAGTTTCGGATCAAAAGTTCAAGGCATAAAGTTTTGGTGTTTTTTGTAATGTTTTGTGAATTTGGAGTTAGTAATTATTTGAAGGTCTAAAAGTGTTTATATGACCTTTGTCCTGTTCACAATATGGAGAGAAGTCAAGAATGACGTATGGGTCCAACATGAAGAAATTTGACCCGTAAAGTGAAGACATGAGGAGGAGCGAGATTTGCTAAAGTCTTGGTGATTTCTTATAGCACCACTTATCTAAAAGTTCCTACCTTATAAAACCAAGCCCCATTACAACCATTTTTATTGAGATTAATTCATGATTCTTAAAAGAGCTAAATTAAATTTGTGGAGATTTTCTCATAAGTCAAGCATATGGTTTTGGTCCATTATTGCACATAGTTGTTATATGAGGTTTTTCCATGAATTTCTATTCACAAAGTGCTTTTATTTGTTGAAATATGCAAGTTACTTGTTATCTTATCATCTTTTCTCTTGCATATACGATTGAGTGAATACCATGGATGAGTGAAAAGAAGAGAGTATGCCATTGTGAGGTGGAACGGTTATCATACATGTTTGTGCTATATGATCTCATATCTTAAGTGTTCATGCTATGATACATGCTTATGAAACTTTGCAATTACGTTTTTCATTCAAATGTTCAAACTTGAAAGTTATGCATGCTAAAGAATCTGAGACGAATCATTTAAGGGTATTAGTTGTTTAAGTATTAGTTGTTTTTGTGTCGTTAGTGTTAGTAGAGTCTTATATTTAGTTTGCTCGGGACTAGCAAAGGGTAAGTGTGGGGTAGTTGATAGGAGCATTTTACGCTATGTTCTTAACATGTTTTTACCCTCATTTATGCTTTGTTTATCCATTATTTTGTTAGTATTAGTAGATATTTAGCATAAGGGATTATTTGTAGAACATTGGCTAAAACATGTGTAAAATAGATAAAGTATGTGCAATATCGTTAAAAGCTGAAATTGGAAGTGTTCGTGATTTTCTTAAGTTTCTGTAAACCGATACATTGTCACTACTTGATTATATCTTTTGAATGTGTAGGTGACATGTATGTGGACATAACAAAACAAGAATCGTGAGGATCGGACTTATGGAAGGTAGCAAAAGAAGCATGGAAAGACAAGAGGCCAAAAGCATGAATTCGGAACAGAAACAGAGGATTTCCAGAAACCATAACTCAACTTCAAAGATTTCCCTAGGACGATCCAGGAGGAACTAGGGAACGTGCCATATATGGATGGAAAGCTGTGGATGCCTAGTTTCTAAATCTTTAAGAATCGCAGCAATCCAAGGTCTGAGGAAGGAGTTATGCCGGAAACAATGTCCGGAGGTCAGTCTGCTGGAAACAGGACAGAATGTGCTGAAGTTGTCTACCGAGTTCGTGAGTGTGTTTCTTCACCAAAATCCTTCCCAAGCATGCCAAATGATTGATGAAGAGCTTAATGATGATATGGGAAGTTGTTTAGAAGAAGAAGAATCGAAGAAATCACCTAGGAGAAGCCAAAAATAGCAACTACGAAAGTTATCCCGGTCAAAACAGGATAACTTGTTCAACTGAGATTATGGAAGCCTTTCGGCTGTCCTAGGAGTCCATGAGCATAAAAGAGAGCCCAATGCCGACCCACACACATGAAGAAGAGTCCATGAAATCAGAAAAAGAAGTTTTTAAAGTATTTTCCAAGTCAGCAAATTAAAGAGAAGGAAGACAAATCCAACAAGGAAAGAAGAGAAACCTACCCGGTTTGGAACACAAGGGGCTGCCGATTTTCATTAGGTTTTCTTAGGGTTTTGTCTCTATAAATACACATGTAATACAGTAGAAAAAGTGTCTTTCAATTGCTCAAGCCTTAGTATAGCCAAGCTTTACGAAAAACCCTAAACACACAAGCTGCTGCCGCTGCCGCCGCACCAACCAATTGCTTCCATCCGCCGCCGATTTCACCTTCTTCCCTAGCCGATCTATATAGGTAGCCTAGGTATGAAGTTCATCAAGGTTGTGTGTAAAAATCTACTGTGTTTTATCAAGTTTTATTATAGATTATTCTATGGTTTTCGGTTTTATATGTTGCATGTGTTCTTAAGTTCTTCTTTGTGATTTTCTTGAAACCATGTGTGATGTATAACGTTCTAAGTATATTTTAGTTTCATGATTTAGATAAAGTTGTTGTATGTTCTTGTGTGTAGTATGTGTTAATTGATTAATCATCACCTGATCATGTAATCAAACCTAAAGATAGTCTAGGCCAAGACGTTTCTAAGGGGGGAGTTTAATAAGCCGTAGTAATCTAGGATCAAGTTAGGCATATTTGATAGTTTGATTCTAGTTGCTGCAAAGGGTTTTTAGGGTGAGTGATTTGCATGTTGAATAGGATGAGTGACGCCATACCTAGGACCATGTCTTCAACCGACTCCAGTTCGTAAGTGTATCTTGTTTAGATTAGGCATATTTGATAGTTTAAACAAGGTGACACATATGTTTTAGGTTCAGGCATATTTGAAGTTCCTAAAAACACATGAGAAGTCATAAGAGGTTGAAATCAATGAAAACATATGATAGTGCGAGCATCACTATTTAATCTTACATGAATTTTTTATATGCTTATTTCGGTGTTTGTTATGTTGTGTGCTTGAGTATTGATTGACCGATGTATGTAAATATTTCTGTTTTCTTTTTCTTTATGTTTCGAACACCTTATAAATCCCCCATTTAAAATCGTAAATATGTAAATACTTTTGCATTTGTGTATACTCGTATATTATGTGACAGATAATTGTGTATGCTATGTATTTGTGTATTTTTGTATAAAGTGTGTGAATATTACTAACGATTTGTTTTTGCAGAATATAAGTCCTTCCCTAGTGTCCCCGGCTAGAACGATACCCTACTTACTAATACTACACGATAGGGTTTTAAATTGCAGGTTGTTGACCAACGGCCTCGTCACTGAAATCCATAAATCAAATGGAAATAAACGAATAAAAACCCTCCACATGGATGCTAGCAAAACCAAAGGAATCGAAAATGTACATAAACCTGACAAATCATTCGTTCTGGGAACATTTTAAAACCATTTAATTATTAAACCAAGACATGTCTTTCTTTACAAAAATCAAAGGACCACTCATCATACTAACCACGCATCTCCTGCTCCAAGTACGATACTCAAAACTTCCTCATACTTGGTGACGTCTCTCTTGTCCGAAAGCGGTCCCCTGGTCGTCGTAAAATATTCCTCCTCGAGCTTTACTTCATCTATTTCTCTTGACCTCATCCAGCATCTCGATCACCAGATCATTCCTGATCCTTATCGAATAAAATTACGCAACACTAATGTGTTGACATAAGTGGTCATACCGACTCTTTTAACCCGTCAATCAAATGTAGGACAAGAAACAACTATCGAATAGTCTAACGGTCCAATTTTTCCTAGTTTGACCAGGAAAGGTCAATGATTGACTTTAGGGTTGACAAAGTCTTTCCTGGGTTGACCAGGAAATTGACCAAAACTTTCTGACTAATCGACGAGTGTCGAACCCTAATAAGTTTGAAAATTGTCGATTTATAAATTCGAATAATATTAGACGCATTTCTAAGCCTATTTGCGCCAAATTCTGAAATTCGAATTTACTTTTCAAAATCTGGCTCGTCACTAAACTTACGAACCTCTCGACTTTTCAATCCAACAAAAAGTCTATATCGATATCTAAAATCAATTGATGTCGCAAACTTTACTACTACACTTAACTTCACTATTTTCAACCTCAAGTGGTCATCCTTGCCACCACACATACTAACAAATATAACGACTTGTTCCACTTGGAAAGTCGATAACATATTTAAACATTTCCAATGACTTTAACTACCCAAACCTTTGGTCCGAGCTTTGAACCTAAGCTCTGATACCAATTGTCATGCCCCGACCCAAGTTTACCTTCCTAAACCTTGTTTAGGACGTGCGAGACCCACCCCAAGGGAGATTTACTCGAAATTCCCCTTGAGAAGGGATAACCCTCTTTCCAAACCAAATTCAAACAGTCCAAACGATACCGGAATAGACCTCACAACCGGAGGTTATCCCGATTTCTTCTTTGGATGTCAAACCAATTATCTAGAGGACCTAGGGTTCTAATAATATTTGCGACTGCACCCGAATCCCGGTCAAGCTGCCTATGTACCATGTACTCAGGGATCAAGCCACACGCAGCTCTTATTTTAATTAACGCCCTAACCAGACAAATCCAGTTTTTCTATAAATCGGTCGATCTACTAATATGGATAGTAACACCTATTACCTATCCGGAGTTTAACCTCTCCGCTGAGGTATTCGCCGACCAATTAACTATCGGGAATATCCTGAACCTTCACCACAATTATAAACAACATTCATACATAAAATATTACATAAAAGCATCCACGTAAATAACAAATCCTCTAGGGTAATATTGTCAACTGTAGGGTACCCTTGTAATTATCTTAAACTATCAAGGGTAGTATAGTCAATTCACCCTCAATGGCATCTTGGTAAATATACAAATCTACCAAGGGCATTTCTAGGATTTCAGCCTCAATGGCATCCCTGTAATTAAATAAAATAGTCAGGGGTATTCATGAAATTTCCAACTCAGTGGCAGCCTTGTAAATAGACAAAGCCGCCAAGGGTATTTTTAGGATAGCACCCTCAGTAAAAGATTACTCACCTCGAAATCCCGCTGCGTCAGCTATCGTCACAGGGTAAATCCTCAATACTTGGTCGGCCAATAAACACCTACAATTACGTAATCGACCTTAGTTACCACACGAAGGTAATAAAGACTCGATTCGACTGAATGTCACACTAAATGATAACCGAAACCGGTAAATTATATATCCACGCGCTCTTAACGACAAGCACATGATTCGGGGACAATTCACTACCCCTGAGGATGTCAGACGCGCCTGCACGCATCTCCACAGGCGGCTGCGCGTGGGCCCCATGCGCCACCTCTCTCAAACCAGTCAACTTCACCCTAAAACCACCTACATGCAACCACAACAACCCTAGAAGGCCTATAGGAGCAACCAGTACTTCTAGAACTGTCGGAAGCGCCTACACATGCAGCCACAGCCGGTGGCGCTTGGGCGTCACGCGCCTCCACCCAAAACATCGAATTTCAATAAACTCAAAACATGAAAGTTGTAGATCACAACAAGGGGAGCAACTTTAATACCTGAGGTTTTGATCAATTCAGACCGGAAGTTGCCCAAAACAGCCCTGAAAGGAAGAATTCGTGATATGCACCTCCACGTTCCAAATTGACCTTCAAGGGATACACCAGCGTGTTTAGAAGGAGGAGACGGTCACAACAAGGGTGGTTTCAGCTCTTAGAACTACCGCAAACGGCGGGTTGAAACCGGGTCAAAAACCGGGTCACCACCGTTATTGTGTAAGCCCAATTGCGCCATTCAAGGCTGAACTGGGTCACGCCGCCACCACAGGGAGGCTCGCACGGAGGAGAGGAAGAGATTCTGACCGGCCTCGATGTCTCTAGTGGCAGGAGCTCGCCGCAAAAGTCGAGTCGGGTCAGCTGGGTTCGGGTCGGGTCAATTCAAATTTTCAGATAGTGAAGGAACGCACGCGCGTGGAAGGGGAGAAGAAAATAGAATCTTTTCTATTTTTAGAAATTCACCCTTTCTATTTATATACTTTCCAAAAAGAGAAACCAACTTCCGTTGACCATAACTTCCTCACACGGTATCTGATTCATACATGCCGCATGTCAACGGACTCGTATTATCGAGCACTCCAACTCTCGTGAAGGAAGTTTTCTGAGAAACTTGACGTAGTAAAAAGTCAACCTTTGACCCCTTAACTCTGAACACTTCGGCACTTTTTCCGAAGGTACGAATACGTACCAATACCACTAGAATTTCCAAACTTTACACTCGTTAAAACTTCGGGGAAACTAACAGCACAGTTACAACCCTTCGTAACCCGTCCAATCTCGATAAAAAGGTAAATTTCAGGACGGGGTGTTACAGATGTTGTAATGCGCATTCTCAAATATTTGAAGACTGCACCAGGTGGAGGTCTACTGTTTAAAAAGGATGGCAAATTTGTAGTTACAGGGTATACAGATGCCGATTAGGCAGGGGATAAGACTGATCGCATGTCTACTTCTGGATACTTCACTTTTATTGGAGATAGTCTCATCACCTGGAGCAGTAAGAAGCAAAAAGTGGTTGCACGTTCTAGCGCTGAAGCAGAATATCGTGGTATGGCTCATGGGGTGTGAGAAAAATTATGAATTCAGAATGTATTGAAGGAGTTGGGTGTCAAGCTTCAGAAACCAATGGACTTGCATTGTGACAATACTGCATCAATTGAGATTGCTCATAATCCAGTTCAGCATGACAGAACCAAACATGTGGAGGTTGATCGTCATTTTATCAAAGAAAAACTAGATAGGAAGATTATCGGGTTTCCCTTTATATCTTCTGAAGAGCAGTTGGCGGATGTACTTACTAAGGGAGTGTCACACAAAACATATAAAGACTCAATTGGCAAGTTGGGTATGATTGACATCTATGCACCAACTTGAGGGAGAGTGTTGAATTACAGAATCCTTGTTTATATAGAAGATCTTTTAGAATCCTTGTTTGTATAGAAGATCGTTTGTAGATATCTGTTCCTATAAGGACACCTCTTGTAAAGTTATATATTAACCCATAATTAAGATGAATAAGAATGTAAAGTTCTTCTGAATACCTTTCTTCTTGAGGCAGCCGCCTCAGGTTGCACCCCTCAGGGCCGGCCTTGATGTAGCAATCCATCTTATGATGATTTTGCCCTTAATTCTACGTTGATTGACCAACGCCGGATCGTCAGGGTAGGCGCTATCTATATCCATAGAATGAGTTCCTGTAAAAACATATATGTCTGTAAACCTTATACAAGAAATTTTTAAAATAAGCCGGTAAGAGTAAAAAAAATATTGATCAACTTATCTGTTTATACATAAAATGTTTTCTATCTTGATATAATAACCGTGTAACCAAATAGACATCTTATCTTGTATGATCTATATATTTTCCCTAATCTAAGGGAAGATTCGACAAATGGTATATCAAGTAAGAGCGACTAATAATTTGTATATACAAAATTTTAAATATAGCATTTTGGTACACGAAATTTGAATTTTTACTCACTAATGGCACACGACGTCAATGACACCGTTAACTCTATGTCATTATTAATTTGTCAATACGTTTCTATAACTAATTTGCGTTTTGCAAAAAATTAAAAAAAAACTCTCTCTCCTCTAGGATCGTCTTCCTCTCTATATATTTCAACCAAAACCCTAAGTTTAATTCTAATCCTACAACCTCCTATTACAGTCTTGATTCCCAATCTTACCCATAATCATGATCAGATTTTTCATTAGATCTCGGCCTTAACAACCTCAAAGCAGCGGTGGGAGCGACGAAGTGGCAGAGGCAGGTCTATTGTAGTGAAGAGGGCAATCGCAATAGACCCTTACACTCTTTCTCTGCTTTTGGTCACTGACCATGCTCGATTTTCCTTGGTCTAGCTCAGCGAGATCAGTGTCGTTCTTTCTCTCTCTCTAGATCACATTCAGGTCGTTGCCGTGACATCTCCACTACTTTTTCACCACATCCGTAGAACGCACTCCATCCTAGCCAGCATCATATCTGAGATAAACAAGATATCATCCCACACCACCACCACTTATTAGGATTAGATGGTTTCGACATATAATCTTGATGGGATTGATGGTAAATTGGTAATGGTTGGAACTGTAGAGGTGGTCCAAATTAGGAGGGAGATAGAGAGATGTTACTCAGAATAAGAGAGACCAAATTATCTCTCAAATTTAGCTAGGTGTCTATGAAACTAACGGTGTTAATACCGTCAAGTACTGATAGTTAGTCGACCTTCAAATTTTATGTGTCCAAATGTTAGATTTGAAATTTTGTGTACAGAAATTGCTAGCCTTTTACTTAGTATACCATTTGTATAATTTTTCTTATAATATAATTATTATCTTGTATACGTATTTACACACGTCCATTTTCATATATTACATAATATTTGTTCATAGCCATAGTACAATACTATACAGCTATGCCCTTGACTCATAAAGCAGATATAGGAATCCAATATTCTGCCAAAGAATCACCGTAAAGTACAGAGAGTACTTACTCATGAAGGCAAGCAAGTCTAGCCCATTGTGTTGTCACTAATCTTTGAAGTGACTGCAACTTTACTTCGAGGCACTTCACTTTAATGGTCCTGTTATTTGTCAAAATTTATCTAAAATGGCCAGAAGCTGAAATACTCTTCGTACGGTACTGCAAACGGAGTTGTTAACAGAGACATTTATGTAATTTCAATCGTCAGTAACTGATTTTACTGTCACAGATCTAAACACAGATGGATTCAAAGTTACTGTCTCAATCTGGAATCCAAAACCCAGATATGGATTCAAAGTTACTGTATCAATCTATAACAATGTCACAAAAGGAACTAAAAAATGGGAATAAAATAATAATAATAATAATAATAATAATTGGAGATGGACCAGCAAGAAAAAATTGTGGAAATAAAGGAAACACAAATAAAAATGGCTGGAACAAGGTAGGAGAAGCAAAAGAAAGAAGCAAAATATACGAAGGGAAAAATTGATTGAAAAGAAGAGAAAGAAAATGTAAATGACTAAAAGAAAGTAGGAAAATGAGGGAATACAGTAAAAATAAATGGTAAAATGCAAATTGCCAATGTAAATGACTAAAACAAGTAGAAACAGGAGGAAGAAAGTAAAAAAAAATGAAAAAAATGTAAATAGTCTTGCAGAAATCAAGGTTCGAACTTGGGTTGGGGTGTAAAACAAACATGAGTTTTATTTTTATTTATACCAACACTATGTCATATAATATTTGGAGACCCCGAAAATCAGAAACCTTGTGTCGTCGCCTATGTTCATTGCACAGCAACGAGCCTAGTTTCTTTACATTCTATTTGTGTTCTCTTCGTATTTCTCCTTCGACATCAGCACCACAACATCGGAAATGAGAGAAAGACAAACACAAGCTGAATCATCAGCAGCTCTGGTGCTTCAAGCACAAGAACCTTCACCACTCAATATCATCACACCAATTGTGTCTTCCTGAATGACAAAATCTGCCCCTGCTAGACGCCATCGACAAGCTCTGTGATCTCAAGGTGATGGAGGAAGGCATACAACTCCCCACCATTGTTGTTGTTGGGGACAGTCATCCAATGTATTTCGTCGGCTAAGATGTCGTCGGCAAAGACTCGTCGGCTATGACTTTAGCCGACGAAATAAAAGTGGTCGTCGGCTATAGTGTCATACTTAGCCGACGACATATTTTTCAATCATTTGTCGGCTAAAGTAAGACTTTGGCCAACGAAATACATTGTCGTCGGTCTCAACCTAAGACTTTGACTGACGAAATATACCCACTATTGTTGTTGTTGGGGATAGTCATCCAATGTATTTTGTCGGCTAAGATGTCGTCGACTATGACTTTAGCCGACGAAATAAAAGTGGTCGTCGGCTATAGTGTCACACTTAGCCGACGACATATTTTTCAATCATTCGTCGGCTAAAGTAAGACTTTGGCCGACGAAATATAAATATTTCGTCTGCCAATTTAAAATACTTTAGCCGATGAAATGTATGCTAAATCGTCGGCTAAATATTTTAAAAAATTAAAAATTATAATAATATAGCCGAAGAGATATAGTACATTTCGTCGGGTTAAATACAACTATAGCCGACGAAATTGACCATATTTCGTCAGCTAAACTTGGAAAAATAAAAATAAAAAATACTATAGCCGACGAATTATGGTAATTTTTGTCGGCTATAATACTTTTTATACTAAAAAAGCTACAAAATTTCTAAATTACCATCCAAGCAAGCTGCAAATTACACAAACAATTTGATATAACCAACAACATACACCATCAAAAGTAGTCTAAACGTTTTGCATTAAATTATTAATTTATAAATTGTTCATAAACCTATAAAACTAAATAAAATCTATATCATCTAAATCTATATCCGCGCCACGAGGAGGTTGACGTTGAGGAGGTTGCAGCGGTTGAAGTAAGGGAATAGGCGTAGGCATGGGCGGAGACGGAAGTCCCTGAAGCTGGGCAGCTGAAAAATCTTGCAAGTACTGGAACATCTGCTGTTGATGTGCCTGGTTGGTGGCATATACTGCCGCATTATACTCCTGTAAAGCGGCAGTATATGCTGTCTGGGCGGCTTGCTGTTCCCGTAACATCTGAACTTCTGCCTCTAGCTGAGTCGTTCTGCTGCTGGTCGAGGCTGCCTTTTTTGAAATCCAGGAGTGGTCTTCAGTACCCCTTCTCTCTTCTTTCCTAGACCCCGGCAATAGAAGTTATTTCCTCGCTGTGGGAATGTTGTGCCCATGATCCTCGCCCCAACCCTGAGATTCGAAGTGTCGATCCGAGACATGGCTTCGGACATGTCTTCCTCTTGTGTGTCTGGTCATGTCTCCCTAACTATAGCAGTCATCACCTTGTCACTGGCCTGCCTAACCCTCGCGTAATTGGATAGGAAAAAATAATTAATTAACATTTTAAAATATATATATAAATATAATTTAAAAAATTTTAAAACGTAAAAACGACTTACAATATCCTCCTGGGCATTAGGATATGCCTTCTCGTACGTATAGACGTACCGGTTGACTTCTGGATGTTCCCTGGCCACCTCATCCATCAACGACGCAAACGGTCTAGAACCGACATGATGGTTCCTTGTGTTGCGCTGCCGGTTCTGAGCGTTCGCCCGGGAAACGGCCTACAAAGGAAAAAAAATTAGTAAAATATTTTAAAACGTACTAATTAATAACAATATAAGAAATTATTATTTTTAATTACCTGTTTATGTGGGTTGTTGAATTCAGATATCAGAAGCCAACGCCACTCGTATTCCCTGAACTAGAACTCAAGGGGGGTACCAGAACGTTCGTTCCCATGCGTAGTCCAGTGGGTCCGTAACTCGTTCTTCCACTCCTTGTACCTACAGATATGACAAAAAAATATAAATATTATTAATTATACATAATTTTGTTTTTTCATTAACTTTGCAACGTACCTTCCCTCATGCACAACGTCCGCCCAGGTGTTCCTCAGGTGCTGGGGAACGTCAAACCACACCTACATTAAAAATTTTATTAGTTTAGTTTTTCATAAATCTATAATGTAATAAATAATGTTAAATGTGAATTTTTTATACTTACCGACATTGCGTTGTGGACCATGTCCTTAACCTCCTGTGGGACCTCGCCCCAGTTTGACCACAACATAGGGACTCTATCCCTAATGAGCGCTCCCACGCGGCCGGAGTACATCCTCGTCTTCCCGCCCAATACTACGTTCCCATCCCCGTCAGTATCAATGACGATCATTCCCGAGGTACTCACTGTCTTCTCGAGAGCCCGGTCACGGGAAGGTCATGATGGGATATGGGTGATAGTTGATAGATTGATAAAATCTACACACTTTCTACCTGTCAAGATGAGGTCGCCTACTCAGTATTTTACAGATTTGTATATTAGTGAGGTGATCAGACTTCATGGGATACCAAAGAACATCATCTCTGACCGTGACCCACGTTTCACTTCCAAGCTCTGGAAGTCATTGCAGAAAGAGTTGGGCACTGAGTTACATTTAAGTTCAGCTTATCATCCTCAGATGGATGGATAGTCCGAGCGTACGATCCGTACCTTGGAGGACATGTTTCGGGCATGCATAGTTGATTTTGGTGAAAAGTGGCATGAGTGCCTGTCACTTGCAGAGTTTGCTTATAATAATAGCTACCACCGTAGCATTGGTATGGCTCCATTTGAGGCACTATTTGGTAGGCCATGTAGGTCCCCTACGTGTTGGTTGGACAGAGAGGATAAGGCTTTACTTGGTCCTGATGTGATACAGGAGATTTCGGAGAAACTTCCGATTGTCTAGGAGAGGCTTAGGGCAGCCCAGAGTAGGAGCAAGTCATATGCAGATACATGCCGAACACCCCTTGAGTTTGCAGTGGGAGACTTTGTGTACTTGAAAGCCAGCCCCGCAAGGGAGTTAGCCGATTTGGGGTTAAGGGGAAGTTGGCCCCAAGGTTTGTGGGGCCCTTCCAGATAGCTCAGAGAGTTAGATCCGTTGCATAGCGGATTCACCTGCCACCACGACTGCAGCATATACATTACGTGTTCCACGTCTCACAGTTACGGAAAAGCCCACCAGGAGCCCCACAGAATATTGTTTGGACAAATGTACAGCTGCGCAGCGATGCTTCTTACGAGGAGAGGCCGTACCGTATCTTGGATCGTGATGTGAGGAAGCTCAGGAACCGTGAGGTTCCAGTTGTGAAAGTGCAGTGGGATCATCATAGTGAGGAAGAGGCTACTTGGGAGCTTGAGTCAGTCATGCGGCAGGCTCATCCACACCTCTTCTGATATCAGGTAAATTTCGAGGACGAAATTCAATTTAAGGGGGGTAGAGTGTGAGACCTCGATAATTTTATTTAATTTTTCGACACATTTAGGGTTTAATTCCGATTACTTTTTAGTACGTCGTAACTTTTTGTCTAACGTTTTTACGTTAGGACACACGTCGCCACATGCATGAAAGTATTTACGGAATATTTTCCGGCACTTCACGTATTTTTCATACAACTTTTACGATTTAATTTGACGTTCGGTTGTTTTTTAAATGAGTTTTCGAAAAAGAATTTGGTTTGGAAATTAATTTGAAAGTGGGATTGAATCATGGCCGTTGATTCGATCGTTGAATCGTGGCCGTCGATTTTTCTTTAAAAACCCACTCTCCTTATCTCCTTATCTTCTTCCCCTTTTCTCTCCACCTTTCCTTTTCTTCTCTTTTCTTTTCTCCTTCTCTTTCCTCTTCTGGTTCTTTCCTCATCGAGAGGAAACTCTCTCTCCCTCCTGGTCTCGACCCAGCAGCCAGCTGCACCCCTATCCGTGCGCGTCGACGCTCACCACCGCCTCCATCCGCCTCACCTTGCCCCGGCGACCTCGGCCAGGCCACCAGCGACTCCAGCGCCGCCCAGCAGCAAGGAGAAGAGGAAGGAGAACTGTACATTCAGGAACAAACCGATCCAGTGCATTTGAAGAGCAAGGAAGCTTTGTCAATAGTTAGTATAGTGTGTCTAGTTCGTGTCTGTAAATTTTTGTCTTGTTTGGAGTAGTTTAGAGTAGTGTGCCGATCAGTTCTTTCTAATTGGACAGGTTAGGTTTTTAGTTTAGATCGAGTCTTAGATTGGTGATTTAGACACAATCCTCTGCGGGAGACCTCTGCTTTCATTTACTATCATCGACAACTTAATTTTGATTGTATGGTTTATTTATAAGTCTATTTTAAGGCTTATCAAATTGGCGTCGTTGTCGAAGATTGTTTTCCTGAATTGCTAATCTAGTTTTTGTGTTTTTTTAAACACACTTAGCTTTATTATCTTTTGCCAGTCCCTTAGCAAAATCACACGAAAGACTCAAAACAAAATTAAAAACTACACAACAACACATCTCAATAAATAAACATCTCTATTGCCCATAACTATTGTCTCAGAATATCAAATCTCATGGCATCAAAATTAGCACTCAATCAAGAATCAATCCATGAAGTTTTAAAAGCTAATTGTCATGCATAGATCACATATTTACACGTAGGACACTGAAGAATAGTGGTAATGTTTAAACTCAGCATGTTTCAGATAAGTATGATTGAAATCTCACAAGGTATGCGCTCAATTTTCACTCAGATTTTCTAGCTCAATAACTCATAAAGTATGCAAGAGAAAGTAAGCTTGCATTTATAAGAACAAAAGCACATTAGTAATGAAATAAACCTCATTAAAGAATATAATGACATGCACAAATGGACTAACCATACACTGAGTCTTGTGAAAGACTCCACAGATCATAGACTGTCATCTCATAGATCGAGAAAGAACATATTAAAGTATTAATTGGGCAAAGCTAGGGGTATGAATTTAAGAGTAAATGTTGCAAAGTTCCTAAACATCTAGCAGTGTATTCTTCAAAACACCTTATTTCACCAAAGTAACGGTCATATATCATCTTGTTGGACCCATCATCATTCCAACCTCCTTAAGATATTGTGAAAAAGAACAAAGGCCAAATAATTTCGTTTTTAGTCCTTCCAATTACAGCTAAACTCACATTTCACAAATAAGGGACTTAATCTTTTGTTTCTTTTTTTTTCCGGTTTCTTTTGATTTTTTATGGCATTTGTTTATTATTTTGGACAAGTCATCTTCCCTCACACTTGTTTCTAAACATCACTTTCACAAAATTCTTCATAATTGCTCTACCAGGCCCATATGTCAAGGGTAGACATATTCTACACTAAGCTCATGATGAAAAATTCATGGGTGATGAAAGAAAAGACTTAATGTAGCCTCATAAAGGTTCAAACTAAGGGGTGTGCAGCGCACACAAATAAGGACACAAGCATATTTGGCAATGGTTTCATCCTAAAAGTTCCTCATTTTCATTTCCATGATCAAAACATATAATGACTATAAGCTTTGCAATTCACAAAGAATGAGTTCTAGTTTTCTACAGCCCAAGTAAAAGCTATTACATGCAATCAAGACCGGCCTTAGGGCAGGGCTGCCAGTGCCCTAGCACAGGACCCATGGCTAAGGGGGCCTATTTTTTCACAAAATCTATAATTAATAGATAATTATATTGTATATGATAAAAAATACTGAAAAAACAATTATGAGTTCATTTCTCTTCACTTAATTTTTTTAATTATTGTTTCTTAATTATCTTTATTTACACTATTTTTTTAGAATTTTTTTTCTTGAATAAGAAAACCTTTGTTTACGTCATTTATTATATTCTCTAATAAATTTATTTTCCTAATTGGGGTGTCTTTCTAATTTCAATATATTGTCATTTTTATATCCTTAATAAAATGTTTCCCAACTTCAATCTTTTTTTAGAAAAAAAAACAATCTTCATAAAATCACACATGAGCCTAAATTTATGTATTCAACACATCAGTTATGGAGAAAAATGTTACAGCAACAAAGAGGATAGTGATCGATGTCCTCCACAACCGAAAATATTGTTTTGTTCTCTATAAATTGCTCAAAATCCTTCAATATTAATATGAAAATGGTAAACGAAATTTAATATGAAAGTGGTATATGAAATTGTGTTGTCTAATTGTGCCTATGTATTTTTTTTTTGAAAATTGAAGAAAAAAGTAGTTTTTTTTATAAAACGTAATATTATGTAAAGGCCAGTTATTTTTTTTCACACCGGGCCTTCAATCTTTCACAACCGGCCCTGCATGCAATCAATTAAAATGAAAGAATAATGAGGTTTTCAAAGAAAATTTATAACCAAGAAAACGAAGTAGAATATTTGAATTGTCACTTAGAAAGAATGACACACATATATAGGCTCAATATGCTCACATTTAGGGTTCATATGAATCAAAAGCTCAACTTAGCATGCTCAATTCTGTATCAATGTTTCAAGGCCACATCCACTACGTTTCACATGATTTCCATTCATTTCAATTAACCACAGAATGCCAGTTTGAAATCATCTCAATCTGTGATCTTTCTTTATCTATAATTTTAGAGATTTAAACTCATCATAGACAGTTAAGGGCTTCTAAGACTAAAAAACAAACAAAATTTTTAAAATTTTTGACATTTTCTGTTTTTTTTTATATAAAAATGACTCTAAAACAAAACATAACACAACAAGAATAAAATGTTCGCTCCCCCACACTTAAATGTAATGTTGTCCTCAATATAAACATTAAGAGCATGCAATATATCATATGAATACAAGGGAAGCCATTTAACACACAATATAACCAAACACAATAGAAGAGAAGTAAAGAGTTCAAAAGTGCAAATCTGCGTTGATGACGGTTTCATGGATGTTGTCAAATGCTGCTACCATGTTTGCTGATTTCCTGCTCTGACCCTTCTGCACTCGACTGGATGCAATAGATGCATATGAAGTCAAAATCTTGATCTACCAATGCACTGAAAAGTAGACTCCCGGGGCTTTTGATCCATATACAGTACATTTTCTGGTTTCAAGTGAGCAGTGTCTACAGCTGTTCAAAGTGAACTGATACGCTAGACAGAAAAACTGTTTTGCTCAAACATGATTTTCTCTTTCTTTCCTCTCCTATATAACCTGCACACACACTAAAAACATCAAAATGAACAAGAAAAAGAGAAAACAAGTATAAGGGGGAATTTAACATCTTTTGGATTAGAAGATTTTCCATTGTTGCCGCCACATCTTTCTCCATTTATTGGGTTGCCTTTTAATACCAATTCATCAAAAGTAATCAGGAGGTTTATGTCGTGGTTCGATGAGATGCTTAACTTTCTTTAATGAGGTCATATGTGCCCTTGTTAGTAACTTGATCTTCTTGGTAACAATGGAAAGATGATACTCTATTATTTTCTTTCTCTTTTCCCATTGTCTTATCTTCTTCTTACATCCACCGATCATCAACAAAAGGATTTCTTTATTAGTTTTGGGGTGTTCACATACCACCATCTCCATATGATCTTGGTAGCATGATAATTCCTCTTAGTGTTTCTTTAAGGTGATGAACATTTGAATATGGTGGACGCAATGAACGATCAAGTGAACCTTAATGTGATGGAGTAAGAAACTCAACTATAAGAACATCGATAGACTCCTCTTCTACCACATATCCCATTTCATTGTGACACTACTGCTCTTTTACTTTAAGCGTAGTTGTGCATCGCACTGGATAACGCTCACGAGTCTCAACATCAATTTCTTCATATGACTCGTCTGAATCAGTATCCACATTCTCCTCAAAGTTTGAATCATCATGTGCTTCATATGATGGAGCTAATAAGGTCATGACTTCAAAATTCTGCTCTGGACTTGTAATAGGTGTAGGATGATGCTCCAAAGGTACCCTGACTTCAAAGGGTTCATCAACTGTTGCCCAGTTTCCATCCTTACTAACTGGAAGTTCTACATTTAGTTCTTGCTTTTTTGACTCTTGATTTAAGAAAGCCAAGATTGTCTCCACATGTCGCTCAATTTTCTCAACATTTTGCTCGATATTCTGCCCATTAAAAGAAGCATTATTAGCAACATAAGCAAACAAGTCTTCAGGAGAATTACCTTGAGGTGATTGAATTGATGATCATGGTATGCTTTGAAGAATCCTTGTTGCACATCGGGGAGATCGTTCGACTCATAGTAAGGATATTGACTCCACATGAAATTATATGATGATGAATACCAATTATTCCAACCACATCGATTCTCTTGATAACCATCCATCATTCATGTTTTTGTGAAGTCATCCTGATATTGCATCTTCAACATAAAATAAAATTTAAGTTAGTAAGATACAAAATAGAAAAAAAAAATGACACAAAAAACTAGATTAGCAATTCAGGAAAACAATCCCCGATGACACGTCGCAAAATTGATAAGCCTTAAAATAGACTTATAAATAAACCCTACAATCATAATTAAGTTGTCGATGGTAGAATAGAAAAGTATGAGTCTCCCGCAGAGGATTGTGTCTAAATCACCAATCTAAGACTCGATCTAAACTAAAATCCTAATCTGTCCAATCAGAAATAACTGATCGGAAGACGACTCTAAACTACTCCAAATATGACAAAAATTTACAGACACGAACTAGACACACTAAACTAACTATTGACAAAGTTTCTTGATTTTTGGAATTGATTTAATATGCTTAATAAATTTCAAAATTTGTGAAACTTTGTCAGTAGTTAGTTTAGTGTGTGTAGTTCGTGTCTGTAGATTTTCAGGTTATTTGGAGTAGTTTAGAGTCGTTTGTCGATTAGTTCTTTTAGATGCTAATTGCCTCCATGTGGGTTCAGTAGGGATATAATTCTAAGAACTCTGTTATCCAGTCTTTCTTGAAGGAGATTGTCCCTTAGCAAGTTTGACCTTACTTTCCCGAATGATCTTGGTTGGGTAGTTTGTAATATTTTGTATTACAGTACTACCTTGCGGAGGATTTTCAGTCTCCATTGATGAGGATTCTCTTGTTTCCTCCTTTTGCTGCTTCTTGATAAGGAAGAATCTTCCTCTTATGCTTCTGCTTTCGTAGTTAGATTTGATAATTTTTTTCCATGACCTTCTCTAATCCTTTTGTAGATTCACAAGTCTCTACTTGTGTATACAAACTTTTTAGTTTTTTCTCACTTAAGCAGCTACATAGGTCTTTTAGCATGTTATTCTTCAAACGACTCTTCAAGGAAGGTCATCGATTTAGTTGTTCCAGAAGTACTAGATTTGCCATAGCTAGCGAATGAATGCCTACGAAACTGTAAACTTATTTTTCCTCCCATATCTTCATAGACAACGGCATTGGTGTTTTCAACTTGTTTGATTGGAGGTGTCAGGTTCCAGTCTCTTGGGAATTTCACTTCATGCTATTTTGTGACATGTTTTTGCTGAGAATTATTTTTTAGATTTGTGAGGATGAATGTAGTAATACCAGGACTATTGAGAAATCTAGTATTCAGGGTTTCTTGAGTATCTCTTAATTTGACGGCTTGTTGATGAATATTGTTGGTAAGATTTTCAATCTGAACTAGCTTTCTCTCAATATCTAATTGATATTGTTTTTCTATAAGATAATCATGCTTAGATTCAAGCTGGCTGATTTTTTTAATTTATTTCGTAAGCTGATTGATTATGAGATGAAATTCTCAAATTGTTCTGATAACCTTCTAAGATCTTATCCCTAAATAAATTATCTAGGAACTCGATTAACCTTGGTCTAGTTGGATCAAGCTCTTCGATCTCAATCTCTGTCTGGAGATGAATATGTTCGTCGTAGAGCGTATTTAATACTCTACAAGCGTACTCTATCGAGTACTGGGTTTCTTGAATATTCCTTGAATGAAAGCACAGTTGCCACTTTTCAGTACCTTTTATAGTATCAAAGACTTGCTAATTTTTAGCCTTAGATTCTCTTTTGCTAGAAGAGAGAAGCCAACTATGTGGCATAAGCTTTGATACCTGCTTTTGAGCTAAGCGAACTCTGATACCAGTTAGGACAGATGCTCAAAATTTTCAGAGGCTCCTGATCTTGTTCAATGTTGGAGGACTTCAACGTTTTCTCTTGTTTTGTAGATTCTTTGTTGAATTTTAAAAATATTCTCAGTAGTTTATTATGCTTTTGGGAAGGTTATCTCTATACTTTTTTAATTTTCTTAATTTTCTTTTTTGTTTTCTTGCAATTCTTTGAATGACATTTTAGCATATGCGAAGAGATCAAGTCTGTTAGCTATTAAATATGCTATTGATGATAAAAAATTAACTGCTTATCTTTGAGTATTGAGAATGAGTTTATATTTGTAAAATATCAGATAAACAAATTCAATAAACTGGGTCCACCATGCTCCGTCAAAAATTCTTAAAAAGAAAAATTTGTCATTACCAAGACCATTTTATCATTTTGTAAAGAATTGAGTGATTTTTTTTATCATTTGGTACAATTGAAGACTTTTTTATCATTTTGACAAACAAAGTGTACTTTTTTGTTATTTACAAAAGAAAATATTCAGAAAAGGATTTCTGGCCAAAAAGATAATGAACATGCTCATGTTGAGCTATATGAGGGTTGCCACTCGAGGCCCTTTCTTCTAGAGCCAATTGTTTCGGAGTGAATTTTATGTGATTAAAATTATACCGAATGCGAGAAGAACCTCATCTTCAAGACTCACAACCTATTACTCATGAGCAAACATTAGAAGGAAGACTGGTCTTGCCGGCCTTCGACCTTCTGATGTCTAAGTCAGATATGATAGTAAAGATAATGTATGAATATGGTAGAGATAAAGGCTTGCCCCTAAATGGGAACTAAAAAAGGTACTTGTGGAAATAGAGTGATTCCACCCTAAAAGTATCATCTTGCCCTTACTAGATAGTCTATCACTCTTAAGGAAGAGTGTAGATTCCTTGCCGAATAAGGACATGCTTAGTTTAAGATGACTTTTGACGACCGGTAATATCTTAGTTTTCCGACACAGACAATAGGTTTACAACATGTGTTAATAGGTCCCACCAAAAAACCACTCACTTCGGCAATAATCACAGTAGAGAATCAGTCAGACTCAGCCACTCAGTCAAGCAAAATTTGCTGGTGTAGACTTTAGTACCTCGTGGCCATGCCAGGACTTGACATGAGGCTGAAGAGTCAGCCGACTCAAGACCCAGTGTCACATGGGATCTAAAAAAATTAACATCTTTCTATTATTTCAAGTACCTATATTTAACTACATGTTAATTACGCTCAACCTTTGCGTAATTAGATAAAAATAACACTTTGAGGATGCCCAGACATGTTTAACCAAATTATATTAATTATAATATATTTTAAGATCTATATACTTCATTCAAATACGTTAGATATAGGGTTACTAAAATATTAATTATCATAATATGATTACTAGAATATTTAGTTATAAGATAACCGTAAAATGCATCCTAATATTACATGTTGCTTGTTTTTTTCCTGCTAGTTCTTGAAAAACATTTACAAAAGAAAAATGCATTTCTCGCATTTGAGGGTCCAAATTTAAGAATTTGACTAAGGTATAAAAATATCAGATCTGGACCTGCTCGTGGCCTAAGAAACTAATGTCAAGTAGTCTTGTTCATTGTGTATACCGTATAGTAAATACAATTATGTGACAAATCCAGTTTTCGTGGAGCTAGCCGCTCGGGAGAGTGTCAATCAACACAAAACCCTAACCCTAGCATCCAACCATCACTGATTCAAGCTCCCATATGATCAACAGGTAGGATTCTTTGTTTGATTAATGTGCATCTATATTTTTCTCTGTACGTACGTGTTGCTTTGTGAACTCTCTTTCCGATCGATCACACACTCGAGATCTGCCTTGAATTTCATCTTTAGTAGTTAATGACTAATCGAATTGATGGTCGATGAAGATCCCATTCTGCCTTCAGTTAAAGCACTCTAGGCTTATCTATATGAAATTATGAATTGCAAAAGCCAAATTTCCAAACAGTATTCTACTTGTGTCATACCATGAGTCATCGATCTTTGTCTGTCGGGACTAAACCCCTCTACCAAGTTCAGATGAGATACTGACGAATCTCCAACTTTTTCCCTTTTTTATTTTTGAAAACGCCAACTTTTCCATTTTATGTAAAGATTTGTTACGCCAACCTTTTGAAGCAGAATCCTATGGAGATGTCCAATAGGGTCTCGACCTTGCCTCACAAGTAGTCAAGACCTTCCTCGCGAAGGAATCCGGTGCTCTCGGAAATATGAATCATTTAAAAAAAATGAGTCAGAGGATTCAATTGACCCTTCTGAAACCTATTCATAATTGGTTAATACAGATACTATGTGGATGCGTATATAGTACAAGGTGTTGTAAATAATTATTATTTAGTAGACATTATTGTAATTATCTGAAGATTAATGTAATTTACATTATGATCTCATCTCTATATAAGAGAGAGCTCTCGACTCAATGAGATTGACTCATTCCCTCATTCTTTGGTTGTTTCTCTCTTTTCTCAATCTCTCTTAATTTCGTTTTACAACACGTTATCAGCACGAATAGTTCAAATGTTAAGATAGTTTTTATCTTGCAAGGTTGAGAGACCGTTGATCAATCGATGGAAAAATCATTGAACAAGGTTTCAGAAATTCATTCACAAAGAAGCTCTTAGATTGGTTTAGAAGCTCAAGAAATGACATGCTCGATTATGCACATAAAAGATGAAGAATATCCGTTCTGAAATGAGTAACGTTTTCGATCCTAATGCAACCTATATTTGTGGCCTTGAAAATATGATGAACAAAATCACCATGAAGCATGAACCATATTTTGTTTATTATATTAAAATTCGTATTTGCATTCTTATTGATTTGTGCTCGGATGTAGAATATTTTGTCCTTTGATGCATGAAAACCAAATTTATTGTATTAGTTTATTTGATTAATACATATGAACATGAATGACATATAAATATCATCAGAAAGACTAGTAGCCGTAGAGATAAGCCTTATCATATGCCTAGTAGTGCATACCAAAAGGCGCATGGATGAACAAACTGCATATTCGGTATCTTGTTTCCTATGACATTCGAACACAAGAGTGTGAATGCATTCTTGAAGTAATGCATGTAACCGCTAATTAATGACAATTAGTTTTATCATTTATTCCAAGTGTTACATATATGAAATATTTATGCATGTAACATTAAGTGATACAAATTAATATTGTTCATGATGAGTTTTGAAGAAAGCGACATTTTAGTCTGATTATGTTATTTACATAAAATTTAATATATTATTATGTCTGTTACAATTTCAATTGTGTAAAATTCAACATTTTATTTAAGAGCATGTAATGCCGGAAGCATTTATCATGTTACAACCCATTAATTTGAGTAACCATGAGTTTTAGAAGTAACACCTGTAACTATTAATTTGGTCATTTATGCTAGACGTTACATCTAATTGCGTACGTGATTATTATATATCTGTTATGCCAGAAGCATGAACCTAATTCACAGTTTGTATATAAGATGCTAGCAGCATTAATGAGATTTGAAGTTACCGTTATGTAAAGGATATGTCAGTTGCTAAGGAAATATCCTAAATTTAATCATTGATATTAGCAATTACATATTGACAATATGCATTATCCCAGTAGCATATTACGATATAAATAAAAAATAAATGTTATTACTCTTAATGAGATTAGAATATGATTCCTTTTAGTAACTGCTAAACCATTAGCATTGTGTAAGTTACAAATTTTAGTTATGTTTAATTAATTTAAGAAAATATAATGCCAGAAGCATTTACAAATTTATAACTCATACATTATGTCAGAAGCATTATGAGCTAGAACACAATTATTATATAAACATGCCAAAAGCAGTTACTCGACTTCACCATTTAATTATATTGCGTCGGTTTCTAACTTATTTATATGTCATCATTCATATGAATTAATACCAGAAGCAATTAGTAACCGTTACGTTTTTTATATTTATTGGTTCAGTGAGTACCTTATTGCATATACATTATGTTGATAATAATGAAATTGTTTCCGTTATAATTTTAATTTATATCGGTTACATATAATTGCTTTCACATTAAATTGGATTGTTACGATTAAATTAATTTATTTTATATTGGTGAATATTAATGATGCTAAGCCAGCAGCTCAAATCAAGTCTGAAAATATTATATTGAAATTGAGTCAGAAGCTCGACTTAAGCTCCAAGATAGCATAAAAGCTCATCATGAGTCCATACAATGATTATAACTCTTCTCAAACTAGGCTCATTATGTTGGATACGATGCCTAGGCAAGTTCTTTTGAGGGTGTGTACTTAAGTGAGCCTCGCTCCACCACCTCATCATTGCTTACCTGGTTGTATACGATTAGAGTTACCGAAAGAGTTGACGAATAACATTGTATTTCTTGATAGACCATTATGAGCAATATGAGCCCAGTTGGCCCACTTTCCCTATCCCATGACCTAGAAAGCCCATCATACCTATCAGACTTTTCCCTATAGGCGTGTAAATCATGTTGAGTTTTGTTTTATTTTATTTCAATATAAAGTCAATTCCTTTGGTCCTGCAGAATCAAACAAAATGAAAATAATCTAATGACACTGGTTTCCATACATAGTCATTATATATGTATATAAGGCACTCTAACTACTTTCTCATAATGTATATTCACTATATTCAACATGTAAGTAATTGCTAGAAGAATTTGCACATAATTTTGTGATATTCACGATGCAAAATTAGTATTGTGAAAGTAATTTCATCAATTGTTACATGATTCCAATCTAATTGTTCAAATTACATGTCTCTGATGAACCGGTAGTTCAGTTTTGAACCAGTAGTTCGTATATAATCGAACTTGTAATTTCGGTAGTAACCAACTTACGAAACTCAAAGTTTCATTCATAGATCACATGATAAAATCAATAGCTTTTATTTATATCATGTTATTTGGAAGTCTCCAAAGGAAACAATCTGAACTAAATATCCTGCTTGCTTGAAGCAAAGATCAAATTAGAGAATATTGAAATCAGAAGGCTAGTTGCCTTAGAATCTAAATCAAAGTTGATATGTGTTATCAATATTAAGGAATTGAGTGTTCTCGTCTAGCTGACAAGACAAAATACCTCTACATTCCAAAAGAACGTTATTATAAGGTAAGGTCATTAGGATTAATGATTAAAACATTGAAACCATCAGAAAATGGTGTAATGTCTTTGTACCTTCGATTGTGCGGCCCGAAGCGTACATCGAAGATATTAAAATATATTAGCTAGAAGCTAAATGATTCGAGCAAATAGTCACTATAATATTGGTGTTTGAAACACTTGGGGTGTGATGCATCGTATCTTTAACTCAATTATCATATGAGAATCTCTCTCAGAATAAGGGTCTTATCTATAATGACACATTTTGTCATGTTGCTCGATAAGGATGTTGAATGCTAGACCATCATAGGCAATGGCCAAAATATACACTATCTTTTCTGCATAAAATGCAAGGAAAAATTCATGGACATATCCAACCACCATACGGACCAATTAAATAATAATGGTTTTGGTTGATGCATCCACAAAAGTGATCAGACATCACACTATTGTCCACAAAAAAAGGCTGCATTTGCTAAACTCTCATCTATGAAATTTAGGGTACCATTCGGATTATCTTATAAAGTCAATAATGTTTGATAATGCCGGAGAGTTTACATCAAAGGCTTCCGATGATTATCGCATATCCTTTGGGATTTGTTGAACATATAGTTTCCTATATTTATATCCAAGATGGTCTCTCATGTAGCACCCCGTACCTAAAAGTTACCTATTTGCAGTGGTTTATGAGTTACCGAGAGCTTTTAACTGCGACCGGTGAATTATAAAGTTGTCGCTTGAGTTTATTTTTGAGTTTTTCTAAACTCTTCAAATTCCTCATTTAATGACTCGATGTTGTAGTACGTGTCAATACGAGTCTCCTGGTATGTCCGAATTTTTTTCGGAGCTTCCGTCTATTTTCTACGAATTTCTGAAGTTTCTGATAATTATTAATTACCATTTCAGTAAATGATTTATACCATTCTACCATTTACTTTTTATCTTATTTAAATCTGGACCGTTAGATCTTTTTTAGATCAAATCTAGATCGTTCATTCGCCTATAAAAAGGCATGAGATCTTTGACCGAAGTCAAAAGACCCCCAATCGGTCAACTCCCCTCTCTCTCTCTTCTCCTAAGCTCGCCTTCCCCTCCGGCGTCTCCATGACGGAGCTCCACCGTCTGGCCACCAATGGCCACAAGACCACCACTAAAATGTTCCTCTCCTTTCCTCCTCTCAAGCCCATTCCTCTAAACACACATACATCCACTCTCAGTAGAGATCGGAGGAGGACGCTTCAACCGAGTTTTTCCGAACTCAGGCGAATCTGGGCGGCGACGACACCTCAGGTGGGTTTATCCTTGTTCCTTATGTTCTTTTCTTCTTCTCCATGCCTTTAAATCCTCGATTTGAGATCTAAACTGAAATTCTCCTTTTCTCGTTGTTTCTGGGTTTCTTTGATCCTCTCTCCGACGACCATGTTTGAGGGCGGTTCTGGTGGACTTCACGAGCTCCGGTGAGACCTGGGACACTGAGGATTGGAGCTGCTGAAGTTGAGTTGGAGGAGAGGCAGAGGTCTGGTGTTCTGCCGAGGAGAATCTGAGAAGAGGTGTTGGTGACTGGTGCAGCAGTTGGGAATGGTTGGAGGTTGAAGAGCTGCTCAAAGGGGTCTAGGTGGAGGAAATCAGCATGGAGGCCGCTGTCAAGATTCTGGAGTTACAGATGTGGATCAGCAGGGTCGGTAACTTGGTAAATCAAGGAAACGAGGAAGTTGTTGCCGGAATTTGGTGACTACTCCGGGGATACAGTGAATCCGGCCGTGAGCCGAAGAGTCTATGGTCGAACGTGAGATGGACTCGACCATTTGGTAATTTCGAGGTTGCACTCGAGAGGCATTCTGAGCAATGAGGAGGTCGCATTAAGTATTGTGAGTGGACCTTTATTTTGAATCAATGCATGTCGTGTTTTTATGCTAAACAACTTAAATTTTTATTGATTTAATGAGCCGGTGAGGCCGGGAAGGTGGGTTGCTCCCCTTCCGTAAGCCCCTATGATATGTCGGCTGAAATCTGTGATATAATGATTAAATTGGGAATGTCTGTTTTATGTCCATAGTTTTGAGGACGGTCGGGGAACCGTGCCTTATACATGAGATGCATGTTTTAATTTACGGGGAAGGAGTCATATAATAATGACTTTCCGTGTTTGCTTGTTTTCTTCACCATGAAGGGTCGTCATATATATAAAGATGCTAACTAGCCATATGGCCCCCCACTTTAGGAAGTGGAGCGGGGCAATAGTAGCCCTAGAGGGTTCCGACTCTAGCCTGAGAGGCTCATCGTCATGGTGGAATCTCTCCGTCATGAAGGGTCATCATATTACTTAGTAGCCTTAAAGGTTCCAACCCTAGTCTGAGAGACTCTCTGTCATGGTGAAACCTTTTCCCCTATTTTTAATACTGAGTTTTAAGCCAATGAGATTGGCAAGTGATGTTTTGTTTTTCGAAAGGATGATTTGGGATTCCTTCCCAAGGAGGCATACATAAATGATTTCTCTGGACAATAAGAGGGAGAACATTAAATTAAGATATTTTTCTCACACCTGGATATTATTTTTTCCACTCACTCTAATGTCATGTTTTTTAAATGTTTTCCCCTTGGCCCTTTGTTTTCAAATGTCCAGTGTTGCAGGGTTGTTAAGAGGAGGTCATACGTACTGAAAATGAGGCATAGTCAAATCATTCTGTTGTCGTTATTTAGTCTGTTTAGGTTTTGCTTCCACGTAGAATACTCTGATTACCTCAGTATAGTTTAATTGGAGTGCAGGTAGGGTTGTCCATTTCAAGAAGAGTTTCCTGTAAAATTTTCCTTGAGGTGGACCCTGCACAGTTTACTTCAGGTTAAAGGGGTTAACCTGGGGTGGGTCCTGACATCGCATATAGAACTTTGGTAATGCGCACCAAGTTTCTAGTATATGTCTCCGGCTATGTATATGTAATCTTGCATGCAGCCATATTGGTCTAGTTGAGGCCCACTATTACCCCTTTACATCGTGTTCCAGTTGGTGACTGGGTGGGAACTTGAAGTTTTTACACTTACACACATTTGGGTTTGCAGTCCCCATGCCAATTGTGCCGCCATAATGTACAAAATTGGGTCCTCAACAAAGGATGGTCATTTATGTCCATTATGAAGTTATCTATTATGAGCTCTTAAGAGCCCTTGACATACGATCTATATACCGCCAGATTTGCGGTCGTCACTTTAATGGGACAATCTTCCAACCGTTAGGGGGAGATAAGAACATCATCGTTCCTGATGAACGATGTGTAGAATGTCTCATCTTGATTCCTAAACTGCACATGTGATATTGAAGTGTGACGAATTCTACTTCTAGTTGAAGTACAACGAATTCTAGATCTACATAGTGTAGCCCATAATATGTCAAACACTTTATTAGATCTAGTCATAGTGACGAGATCATATATACCTACTGCAAACCTGTAAGGATAAACGTCCTCGTAGGATGTATCGTCCTAGTTGGACGAGGTACAACCATGGCGGCTAACCAGCCATAGTCCCTGCCCAAAAGCAAGGTAGACAATTACGTTCGAACGATTCTTTTCCCTAGAAGTGGGTAAACTTGGCCCAAATGAATCTTCTTACCATCGCAATCTCAACCAAATTCAACTCAAGAGATTAATCTGGATTATGGGTTCGTCCTAGAAGAGAGAAGTTGGAGGACGCTCCAACATTTAAACCCATTCTTCCGAGAATAGAAAATCTCGGTAAACTTAGTGAGACTTGAATCAGAATGAGATTTCATTGATGATATGTTTGTATTTACGGTGGACACCGAAATGATACTAAACGATGATGTCCAACCTTGTTTCGTTAATGGATCTTAACGAAGAGACGACTAGCTAAAAAGGAAAGAAACAATCCAGGTCAAATCAGATTCCTTAACTAAGAGAGAGGTGTTATGAGCATGTTGTTCGTACACCACCCCATGTTAAACTTGTATAGTGTAAATGGGTATTTGTAAGGAAGCGTAATGAGAAATACAAGATTGTGAGATAAAGTCTTGTTTAGTGATGCAAGGATTTTCTCAAATGCCTTGTGATTTATTACGAGGAGACGTATTTTCCAATAATGGAAGTCATAAAGTCCCACTACCTTATCAGTTTGGTAGATTCTGAAAACTGAATATGCAGCTTATGAATGTGGTAAAAAGTTATCTCTGTGGGGATCAGAATATAGAGATATACATGAAAGTTTCTGATGGACATTTGATACCCAATGCAAATAGTTCTAGACCACAAAACATACTCTACATTCGTGATAGCAGTTCACTTCATGGATTGAAACATTCCAGACGAAGTAGGTATAACCATCTAAGTGAATATTTATTTGGACTGAGATCTATGAATAATGATTTATGCCCACGCGTGTTTATTAAGAAAAGAAGTTGTGAGTTTTCAATTTGTGGTGATAACATGAATTTGAATGATGCTCTTGAAGATTCCAAGAAAATCGGAACTGAACGACTTTTGAAGAACAAAATATTTTGTCGATCTAAAGTCGTGCGAGTACAGATAGAATTTTAGTCCATCAATCAAATTACATCTAGAAGATGTTAAGATGTTTTAATGAGGACAAAGCAAATTATTCAAGCACACCAAATAGTCGTCCGAGGTTTAGAGACACCTGCATTGTCTCATATAAAGAAGAGATATTGGGCTCCGAAGACTCATGTATTTAGTTAAATTTCCTAGACTGAACGTCTCATTTGATATATATAGCTCACCGCCAACACGCCGCCTCTGTAAATGGTATAAAAGACAATTTTATGCTACTTTAAATGTATGACGGAAAATGGGTTAATCTATCCCTAAACATTATGGAATAGATCAACTGCCTATGATCCTTAGAATGATGTTCGCCTTGTTAGATATACTGACACGGGTTAGTTAATCTCACACAAGGCTTATTCTCAACTAGTTATGTCTTTACTATAGGGAATACGATAATCTTAGAGGTATATGAAAATAAAAACCTTTTTAAAGCATGGGGGTTGTCTACGGTACTGTGATATATACCATACATCCATTTACCATTAATTGAACAAAAATAAGTAGTTAAATGAGTAAACTACAATATTCACAACAAAATTACTACATTTATTTTATACATTTACATATAATTGTATAAAGTTACTACAATGACAACAAATTGTATATAAACTTGTAAATTGTCTTAAGTTGAGTAATTACCTCTAAGAGAACAAATATTACCAAAATAATAACTACATTTATCAAAATGACAACAAATTTGTTGTTATATCGGTAAATGTAGGTATAACAAACAGGTATGCACCCTAAAAAATTCCTAAAGCATGATGACTGTTAACTTATTCGAGAAGTATGATCTAAGTATTAGTCTTATATAGTTTTTAGTTTTCAGGGGAAGTCAACATCAAGGGGTGTATCTGGAAGCAAATTCTTGACCATTGTGTACTCTTTTGTCATTCATCCAGGGTTATTTTGTCCCATTGGGTTTTGTTACTTGGCAAGATTTTAATGAGACACACGTTTAATTGGTCACCCTGCTCATACTTCATCTTGAAGACACTTTTATTAGAAACATATGCATTTGCTCATCTTTTCCCTTCGACCACGAGTTTCTCCCATTGGGTTTTCCGGGCAAGGTTTTGGTGTAGCAATCATTATGCATGATCTCCCATTGATTCACATTTTATGATCTAGACTAAACCACTACACCAAAATCATGGGTTTTGATTATAACCACTACATGTGCGTTGTACTCTTTTCTCTTTCAACCAGCATTGTTTTTATCCCATAGAGTTTTTATTACCTGACAAGGTTTTTGACGAGGCAACATCGAAGCACATATCAGAGGAAGCTAATAACAGAGAATACCCAAGGGGGTGTTCTAAATAGTTATTATTTAGTAGGCATTCTTGTAATTATCTGACTAGGGTTGTTATTGTAATTTATATTATGATCTCAACTCTATATAAGAGAGAGCTCTAAACTCAATGTGATTGACTCATTCCCTCATTCTTTGGTTGTTTCTTTTTTTTTCAATCTCTCTTACTTTCGTTTTACAACACAAGATTAGTTCAAAAATTGCCCATCACACTAATTATGTGACATACTTCCATTCAATCTAAAAAAATGTCTCACAATATAAGCAATCATCATGGATATAATACATATTTTCATTCGAACATGTAAGGATTTAAGAGATACTAGCTCCTCTTTTGCAAAAAAAATGAACAATTATGCACCCAAAGTAGTACATGGGAGAAAAGTAAAAGGAGATTGGAAAATTTATTTTTGTTTAGTATGATAGCTATCAAAATTCTATCGCTCGTTGTTTAGTTTTCTAGCAACATCATTGGGGTCGTCCTGACATTTTAAATACTTGAAACAAACAACTAGGTTGTGGCCTCAGGTAAAATGTTATCTAATTGTATTGTTTTATCAAATAAAAAATTATAGTAGGAGAATGTAATCGTGCTTAGGGATGTAATTCTATGTACTTTATTGATAGACGAAACCTCTATTTATAGAGTCTCACTTAGCATACATTGGGTCATTCCATTATATATTGGGATAAACATATATAACTTTCCTATTACATAAAGGTAAGATAAAGCCTATTAACCGGGATAGACCAAGATCACACACATATGTCATATATCCTACAACACTTCCCCTTGTGCCACGTGTCATCATACAAGATGGTGCATACATTGTTGTCTCATTAAAACTTTGCCAAATGAAAAACCTTGTGGGATAAAAACTAGACCTTGGTCGAAGGAAAAAAAGTACAACACACCATGCTACTTGATCGAATGTCAACAATGTGTGGCTTACCATGATGAATAACTCAGTCGAAGAGACTTGACAATCTATGCATTCCAATGTGCTTCACATACTTATCGAAAGTAGACTTAGACAGAGATTTGGTGAAGAGATCTGCCACATTAGCTTCTGAGCTGACTTGATTCACATGAATGTTGAGGAAGGCTTGTTATTGTTAATTGTAGAAGAACTTAGGTGCAATGTGTTTAGTGTTGTCACCTTTGTTATAGCCAAGTTTCATTTGTTTGATGCAGGCAGCATTGTCTTCATAAATTCAAGTCGGCTTGTCAGTGGTAGGTTTCAAACCGCTTGTTCCTCTGATGTGACCGATGATGGATCGAAGCCAAATACATTCATGAATAGCTTCATGTAGGGGAATAATCTCTGCATAGTTTGATGAAGTTTCCACAAGTTTTTGCTTAGTAGACCTCTATGAGATAACCGTATTTCCAATGGTAAATACATAGCCTGTTTGAGATTTTACCTTGTGTGGATTAGATAAGTATCCAGCATCTGTGAAACCAACCAATAGTGTTGGATGTCTCAGCATAATTGAGGGAAGCAACATCAATAGCAATAGGGGAGTCATGTTTCTTGACTTTGGTGGCTGCAGATGTGCATGGTGCTCGGAAGCCACATGCATAGTGCTCGGCAACTGCTGCATAACTCCCGGCAACTTGCTGGCAGCGCTCGGAGGCTAGTGCACAACGCCTATTGGCTTGTTGCAGTGTCTGGTAACTGTCGGCAGTGCCTGACAGCTATGTGCACAGTGATCAGCAGTTGTCGATGACGCCTGGCAGCCGTGTGCATAGTAACTAGTAGTTGTCGGTAGCGCCTCGCTGCCGTGTGCACAGCAGCCAGCAGCTAAGTCATGTGACCGACAGTTGCCCAGATTCTCAAGGACATTGCACTCAATTGCAGCATTTCTTGAATCTTTATAAGGGAAGAACAAACTCATGTTAATGGTCTCTTTAAGTTATTGAAAGATAGTCTTGACACATGTCCAACGACGTTACGTAGGTGCGGAGCTATATCTAGCTAATAAGTTCATAGATAAGGCAATGTCGGGCCGAGTGCACAGATAGAACCAAGGTACGATACCTCTGTTCCAAGTACATCGTTCTCGTCCTTTTAGGGTGAAATAGATCATTTGAGGCATCCAAACTTCTAACCACCATGGGGATCCCAATCGGGTTTACCTTGTCCATATTGAAGCGTCTAATCATCTTTTGGACAAATGTAGTTTGGTGAATTAAGATTTCACAATTTCGATGCTCTAGTTCAATGCCTAGGCAAAACCAAGTCTTTCCCATGTCCTTCATCTCAAACTCGGTAATTAAGTGAGAGTTGTAACCTAATAGCATACGAACTTTGTGTTAGAGTTACTTGATTTAGGGAGCTGAAACCCCTTAGGGAGTTTCATGTATATTTCAGTATCTAGATCCCTATATAGATATGCAGTGACCACATCCATGAGTTGTATGTCAAGCTTTTCGGACACTATCAAGCTTATTAAGTAGCGGAAAGTAATGATGTTCATCACGGGAGATTATGTCTCCTTATAGTCTATTCTAGAGAGTTGTGAGAAAGCTTGCACCATAATGCGAGCTTTGTACTGAAGTACCTCATTCTTCTCATTATGTTTCCTAACAAATGTCCATTTATGTCGTACAGACTTTACACTTGGGGGGTTTACACCACCGGCCCAAAGACCTTTCTCTTTGCCAGGGAATTCAATTCAGTCTAGATAACTTCTTTCCATTTAGGTCAATCCGCTCTAGGTTTACATTCTTTGACGGAGCATGGTTCGATATCATCCTGCTCTATGATCTCTCTTGAGCAACAGAATATGCAAATACATCATCGATATGCATGGATGATCGGTCCAGCAACACAAATGCATCATCATAACACTTCAGGTTCATTGCCACACATATGTGACCGATCGGTCGGCCAAGGATGACCCCTCGATGCCATGACTCGATCACCATAGATGGTGAGACCACGTTCCAAAACTCTTCCTTCAGACTTGAAGAAAGGAGGTCAATGTGAGTTACGCAGAATCTGAATCATCATGTCTCTTCTGGAATGACCGAGGCAGTCATGCCAGAGCTTGTAAGAGTCGGTGTCCCAGAAGTTATGTTTGATAATGGCACGGGATTCAATGATCCTAATGGTTGTGAGGTACATACCACATGACTGACTCAGTAGCTTCTCCAGGGTGCGTTTATGTCCACAATCCTGAGAAGTAACACAGAGGAACTCATGTCTATTCTCACTATACGTCTCCAAGTGGAAACCATTAGCGTGGATGTCCTTGAAGCTCAGTAAGGTTCGATTGCCATTTAGTGCATATAGGACATCTGTAATATTGATCAAGGTCTAATTTGGTAGCAGGAACCAAGCAGGTCTGCGCCCTTCAATCATGAATTTTGAACCGGTCATGGTTGTCATAGAAGTTTGACATGACACAAGTTTCAAAAACAGTTGACCGTCTCTTAGTATTGTGTGGGTAGATCCACTGTCTGCAGCACTCTATCTCTCCATGAGTCATACCGACAAACAAGGCAGACACAAGAGTCAATAGTCATATAGAAATTGTGAAAGAGATGCACAGAAGTTTGCAATCCCTAGTGCTCACATAAAATTTTCTATGTAGTATGATCTTTGCGCACTAAAACAATTATAACTCCTTCGTTATAATAGATATAAATGAACCGTGAAAACTTTTGAAAACTAGACTTGAGTAGCTTTCCAGTGATATCAAGTTTGCATTATAGTTCATTCAGAGCTGTTTAGAAAGCTCTCCCGAAGTTACTATCCAATAGTGAACAAAATGTCTGTTTTCTATCACAATACATTGGTGGTGGCCACGAGCATGCTGCTTGCTGGGCTTCTAGGCATGCATGCACATAGTATTTAGTCCATACGGGCACACAAATTTCTTTGTAGCTTATACACTTGTTGTCAATTCCACCGAAAACAAAGTGCACTCCAGGGCACGGTGCCTTGTGGCAGTGCGCGCGCTAGTGCTAAGTGCACGACAGTTGTCTGCAGCACACCAAAGCTGATGCACATGGGTGTGCACAGCGCTGGGAAGCGGCGGACAGGGTTTGGTAGGCATTGTATGACACTCGACAGCTGAGAGTAGTGCTCAGCAGCTAGTGCACACGGATGCGCATGACGCTTAGGAAGCATTGTCAGCTCTCGTTAGTTAACACATAAGTCCAATCAATGGAATGCTCAGCATCTAATTTTCTGGTTAGTTCGGTTGTTTTTCTTTAAACAATTTATTTTTCGAGATTTCGGTGTAGAATCATTTCAAGTGTGTTTTAATAAAATGTTATCTTTTTGATGTTCTTGTTTCCTATGTTCGAAGAATTTCATAAATTGACATTATACTTAGTCATACATGACCTAACGTGTCGCTCTAAATCTCTCCAATGTCGAGCAAAGGTCATACTACACAGAGAACTTTCTATCCCAGCAGGTCTTATGTTGTTTCGATCCAAAATTTGTGATCCTTTTCTTCGGTCAACAGTTGGGTAATGAGGGCACTGAACGTGGTTATTCAGCCATTCTTATAATCCAAGCGATACTGCTTCATGAGTACACTTGCTGATCGGGGGAAGATGAGAAGGGTTTTCTTAATGAGATCCTCATCAGACTTAATCACTCCACAAAACTTGAGGCGAGCTTTCAGGCCCAGCACTTCTTTGTGGTAATCGTCCACAGTGGTGTAATCCAGCAACCGTAAGTTGTCCCACTATGCTAGTAACTCCGTAAAAGAGATACATGGATATTACCAAACCTGTCCGCTACAGCTTCCCACAGCTCCTACGGTTCCTCAATGTCTTGGAATTGCCATCTCAAAGTGGCCTCAATGTGTCGACGAATGAACATCAAAGACTTGGATTTCACCTTAAGAGTAGGCAGTTCTAGCTTAAGTTGTGGTGGTGCATCGACCATAGGGGTGGGTACAACTATAGCAATGATGGCGTGTATACAATCCTTGATGATCAAAGTCTACTTGACATCTAAGGCCCACCAGTGGTACTCTGTACCTTCGGTGTCTGGAATGTCAAATTCCACGTGAGAGCGTTCAATAATGCTCTACGTACAACAATTCAAGCATGTTAGTTTTTTGAGACCAGGTGGTTTCGATGTTCAAATATAAACCATCGTTGGGAATAACAACGTGGACCTAGAGATAGTTTTTTATGGTGCTCGTTGGCAACATAAGCCAGCACATGACACTAGGCCACTGATGAGACAGCCTGTCGAATAATGTCCATCGCTAGCATATAAATCTTTTCCAAAAGCACTCGACAATTTGTCTCGGATAACAGCAAACATCGTTCGACGATTGCCCGGCAGCTGCACTCAACATCTGTCGACAATTAGCCTCGCCAATGCTCGGCAGCTGTCGGCATCTAGTGCACGAATGCGCTCGGCAATTGCTCTCAGCAGTGCCCAACAGCTGTTGGCAGCCAGAGCACAACAGTGCGGCAACTGAGCCTCATTAGCGCACTGTAGCTGTCGGCGGCTGGTGCACGCCATTGTTCGGTAGCTGCTCTTGGTAGCGCACAATAACGGTAGGTGACCATCGCACAATAACTCAACGACTAGCCATGCTAACACATGACAGTTGTCGGCAGTTGGTGCATGATAACTCTCGGTAGTTATCGGCAGCCAGTGAACAACAGCACGGCAACTAGCCTCGCTAGCACTTGACAAATGACGACAACAACATTCGAGGCCTGCAGCATGACAGGTGTTGGCAATCCAGTGCACATGTCGTCTAGGTTTTTTGAAAAATAACAACCTGTAAAATTTTCAAACGTTTCAAGCATAGAATGAGGATGGGGAAGGGAGGAACCGATTCTTATCCTCCCAAGGTTATTGAACTTTGAAAAGTTTAGGTTATATAGAAAACATACCTTTTTGAATTGATCTTCACAAGCTTTGTTGGAGAATTCAAAAGAAGAATGCAGCGGTGTGCAGGTAGGTTCATGGCAAGTGCACCGCAAGTGCGCAATAGGGGCACAGGCGGTGCGCGGCATGTGCACATGCGGTGCGTGGCAGGTGCACAGCAGTTGTAGAGGGGGTAGCGGCTGCATAGGAGGGCTGAAAGCAGCCTAAGGGAGGTGTGGCCGTTTTATGGTTTGGAAAAAAAATTCGGTTTTGGGGTTTTTTAACTTTAAGGTTAGAGCTGGTGACTTGATAACGTATAGTAGGAGAATGTAATCGTGTTTAGGGATGTAATTCGATGTACTTTATTGATAGAATGAGCCTATATTTACAGATTCACTTAACATACATTCAGTTATTCCCTTACATATTAAGACAAATCTATATAACTTTCTTATTACATGAAGGTAAGATAAAGACCATTAACCATGATAGACCAAGAACACACATACATGTCATATATCATACAACAAAAATCAATAAATAAAAAAAAAAATGAAAAGAACAAAGTTCTGGGTAACAAACAAAAATTGGTTTTGATAAAAAAAAACCAAGAGTCTTCTCAAAGAAAAAAGAAACCAGGAAAAAATTTGGAGTTCCCTCTTAGTCGAACCAAGTATCTCTTTTGGGCAAACATATCTTACCGCGAGTCTATCATAGACTTTCAATACAATTACGACAAGAAGAATATATATAATACATTCTTGTGTCATAGAAACTAAAGAAAATACGTCAGAGGCTTGCCAGACATCGGTGGCCTGAGGCGGTCGCCTCAGGTTGCACTCCTCAAGGCCGGCCCTGATGTAGCAATCCATCTTGTGATGATTTTGACCTCAGTTATGCATTGATCGACCAATGCCAGATCGTTAGGGTAGATGCTATCTATATCCATACAATGAGTTCCTACAAAAACATGTCTGTAAACCATATACAAGAAATTTTGAAACGAGCTAGTGAGAGTCGAAAAAATATTTATCACTTTATCGGTTTATCCATAAAACACTTTCTATCTTGGTATAACCATGTAGGAATTGACTTCTCTACTTATATTTTTGTTGTTTAGATTTGTCTGGATGGTTTAAAATTATTAGATTGAATGAAGATAACATAATAATGATATCACGAGATCACATTATATTCAATCCAATAATTTTAAACCATCAAAATAAATTCAAACAGTAACCGAATCCATCAATGTAACCAAATAGACATTATCTACATATCTTGTATGATGCATATAATCTAATCATTATCTTTTATACGTATTTACACACTTCCATTTTCATATATTAGATAATATTTGTTCTTAGCCATAGTACAATACTATACAGCTATGCCGTTGACTCATAAAGCAGATATAGGAATCCAATATTCTGCCAAAGAATCACCGTAAAGTACAGAGAGTACTTACTCATGAAGGCAAGCACGTCTAGCCCATTGTGTTTTCACTAATCTTTGAAGTGACTGCAACTTTACTTCGAGGCACTTCACTTTAATGGTCCTGTTATTTGTCAAAATTTATCTAAAATGCGATTAATGGTTAAATTACTGTAGTCCATTAATGTGGTTTCCTTATAAAAACAAACAGAGAGTTTTCATTGCAAAGAAGACGATCCTAGTTTCTTAACATTTTTGTGTTCTCTTCATATTTCTCCTTCAACATCAGCACCAAAACATCAGAAATGAGAGGAAGACAAACACAAGCTGAATCATCAGCAGCTCTGGTGCTTCAAGCACAAGAGCCTTCACCACTCAATACCATCGCACCAATTGTGTCTTCCTACAATGACAAAATCCGCCCTCTGCTAGACGCCATCGACAAGCTCCGTGACCTCAAGGTGACGGAGGAAGGCATACAGCTCCCCACCATTGTTGTTGTCGGGGACCAGTCATCCGGCAAATCCAGCGTTCTGGAATCCCTCGCTGGTATCAGCCTGCCTCGTGGACAAGGTATCTGCACCAGGGTACCCCTTATAATGAAGCTCCAACACCACTCTAATCCTGAACCTCATCTTTCCTTGGAGTACGGTGGCAGACTCGTAGACACTGACGAGGACAACATTTCTGAAGATATTATCAATGCCACTAACTGTATTGCTGGCGGAGGTAAGCAAGTTTCTAACACTCCATTGACACTGGTGGTCAAAAAGAATGGTGTTCCAGATTTGACCATGGTTGATCTCCCTGGAATCACTAGGGTTCCTGCCCATGGCCAGCCTGATAATATCTATGACCAAATCAAAGATATAATCATGGAGTATATAACACCTGAAGAGAGTATTATTCTCAATGTTTTATCTGCTACTGTTGATTTCACTACTTGTGAATCCATTAGGATGTCACACAGTGTGGATAAACATGGTGTGAGGACTCTTGCTGTTGTTACAAAAGTTGATGTATTACCAGAGGGTCTACTAGAGAAAGTTACTGCTGATGATGTGAACATTGGTCTGGGTTATGTCTGTGTGAGGAACAGGATTGGTGATGAAACTAATGAGGAGGCAAGGGCTATTTCTCATGAACTATTTCAAACTCATCCGCTGCTTTCCAAGATTGATAAAGCAATAGTTGGAATTCCGGTTTTGGCTCAAAAGTTGGTGCAGATTCAAGCTACTAGTATAGCTCGAAACTTGCCGGAGATTGTGAAGAAGATCAACGACAAGCTCAATGCTTGCCTTTCCGAACTCAACAACATGCCAAAGAGGTTGTCAACCGTTGCTGAGGCCATGACATCTTTTATGCAGATTGTAGGAGAATCCAAAGAGTCCCTTAAAAAGATTCTTGTGAGAGGTGAATTTGAAGAGTATAAAGATCAGAAACGCATGCACTGCACAGCTAGGCTGGTCGAAATGCTCAGTGAGTACTCAGATCAACTTCACAAGTGTGATCATAGTGAAACCAAATGCCAAAACTTTTTAATGGAGGAGATTGGTATTTTGGAGGAAGCGAAGGGTATCAAACTTCCCAATTTTGTTCCCCGAAATGCTTTCCTTGTTATCTTGCAGGGAAAAGTGAATGAAATCAAAGATCTGCCTATTGAGTTCGTGGAGAGGGTATGGACTTACATTGAAGATGTGGTTATTTCTGTGTTAATGAAGCATTCAGAATGTTACTACCAACTTCAGTTGTCTACCAGAAGAGCTGGCCATAATCTAATGGCTAAGATGAAAGAAAAGTCGATCAAGAGGATGAATGAAATTGTTGAGATGGAAAAGCTTACGGATTATACATGTAATCCGGAGTATGTATCTGAATGGACTAGGCTCATGGCTGGACAGACTGCATTCATAAGTGGCTTGTATGGTGCTGACAACCCCTCCAAGATAACTGTCTGTATTGGGGAAGTTGAAGTTGGAGGTCTAAGGAAGTACCCCCATGATTTAGTATCCCAAGCTTTTGACTTGAATATGCGGATGATTGCATACTGGAAGGTTGTTCTGAGAAGGCTAGTTGATTCTATGGCTCTGCATTTGCAGTTGAGTGTTACAAACCTTGTCAACAAAGAGATAGAGGAGGAAATTATCAATGAGCTGATGGGACCTAACTATGATTGTGGGAGTGGCATTGAGAGGATGCTGGAGGAATCTCCTTCTGTAGCAGTAAAGCGTGAGAAACTGGTTAAGAGCATCAAGAAACTCAAGGATTCCAAGGAGGTGGTGAGCAAGATCATGGATGGTATTATTCCTTATGCTAATTAACCAGTTATGTTAGCTGGACTATGATGTTGTCTTTCAAGTTTAGGTTTGTATTTCGTTTAGCTGGTGTGTACTTTGTTTAACAAGACTTTTTAGAGGTTGTTATTGTTGTGGTAGCTTGCGTGTTTTTCCAACTCTTAAAATTAAGCCTATGTTTTTAGCCTTGTCAATTATGTATTACCGGAGAAGCTTGTGTGCTTTTAGAATACCTACTTGACTTGCTACGTGGACCATCTCCCGCGGCTTTTAGAAGACGGATGACTACTATAATCAATCAGGCGATATGTTCTAAGCAAACAGACCAAAACTACAAGAGGTATTTTTGGACAAGGGATGGTGCTTTCGATGGATCAGTAATGCAAACTTTGTAAATCTATCATCAAGAATAGATCTACTGATTCAAATTGGATTGAATTAATGATAAGCACCTCAACACACATACGACCATGCAAGACGGGTTAGGAACTTAAGAAAACCGCAAATTTGAAGCAATGATCAATTAACATATTATAAAAAGCCAAGAGAGAACACAATTTGGGCCTGTTTGGTACAGTTGTGGCTTTGAAAATAAGCTGGTTGCGGCTTATTCTGAGAATAAGCAGCTGACAAGCAAAGCTGCTGAGTGTTTGATAAATTGGCTTTTTTTAAGTGCTGTGAATGATAGAAGCAGAGACAGACTGTTTGGTAAATTAGCTTTTTAAAAGTGCTTTGAGTTTGTAAATTACTAGTTTAGCCTTACAATATGTTTTTGATTTATTTATTTGGTAATGTTTTATAATATAATTGCTCATGAACCCTTATGTCTATATATTTTTTATGATTTATATATGAAGTTTTATAAATCATAGTTACCAAGAGAATAATATTAAACACTATCATAAATATATGAATTACATGTTGTTCCATACATTAATAATAATTTATCTTTCATTGGCTCATATGAACAACAAAAATTACATATTACCTTCAAACATTCCTATTACGCGCACTCATCAAACATTGAGCGATCCTATCTCTTACTAATTTCATTTTTTGTGCTCTATGATTATGGGATTCTTCTTGTTCATCATCATCCATCTCTTTGTCACCAATGTTACCCAACCTTTATGAATCACCAACCTACAGATTAACCACTTGTCTAAACAGATTTCTCAAAGTGCGGCTGCTGGATACACCATATCTGGAACAAATAGATCGAGAGCCAAGTCATCTGAGTGGTTTACGAGAACAATGTTTTCGAGCGCATAGAGTGAATACCTAGCAACTTACAATTAATTCCTAAAGATATGCTGGTTAGGCTCAACAATTATTTTGTGATTGGTGATTATGATCAGAGCAAAGGTAGAGTGACCAAATGACAATCAATTCACTTATAGCAGTCTCCACATTTATATACTTGGGAATTAAACTCACATATTGATTACCAATTCTTGTTTCTCCATCAATTCAATGGGATTTGATATATTCAACGAAACAATTACTTACCAACATCATGGAAATCATGTGATTTAGCAAATCAAGCACATAAATTTAGGTATGAATTTACCTTAAATAGAAATTACCCAGAATCTCATTAAACCTATTAATCACTCATCAAAGAAATCCTTAATGCAAAATAAACAAGATACAAGGAATGGCTTCGATATCTTCTATCCAAGTCGAGCCAGTCTGTGGTGGAACTACCATCAAAATCAAGTAAACAGTTAACCGCCGAATTCAACAAGAGAGATGACCACAGCCGATGTCGTTGACTCCCTAACACCTTTGGCTCCTCCCATGGTGGTAACTCCCCAAGCACAACTTACAATCGATATGATAGCACCAAAAGCCTGTGACTTGTTCATTGCACTAATTATATCCCAAGGTTTAAGAGCTCTCCGAGCTGACTCCAAAATAATATTATTGCTAACCCCGTAAATACCATCAGCAAGGAGGGCGCTGGATGCCATTCCTACTGTGAAACACATTAGGGTCAGAAACGGTAGAGCAACGGAGGTAGCAATCACCCTTGGTGTCACAAGATAATCAATAAGGTTTGCTCCAAGAACTCTCAATGTGTCAGTTTGCTCTGAAACCTGCATTGTTCCTAACTCTGCAGCAAATGCACTTCCAATACGCCCTGCAACCACAATTGATGTAATTACAGGGCTCAACTCCCTTGCAAAAGCCAGGGCCAAAACCCCACCAACAGTTCGACTTAATCCTAATCGAGTAAATTCCCTAACAAACTGGATGATGAAGGCCATGCCAACGAATGCTGTTGTTAAGAGGCAGACCCGAACCGAATTTGGCCCAACTCTTCTAAACTGTTAGAGTGTATTTTTCCAGTGCACTTTACCCTGTAAAGTTCTAATTATGACCTGACCTGCCAGGATAAGAGCTGAAAATCCCCTCCACATATACTTGGGAGGTGACCATTTGCTGAACAATGTCTCCTTTTCTGAAGTGGGTGCGTGATTTGTATTGGAATCTTCCAACACAGAGCCAGTAGGGTGACCATCATCTGTGTTGGGAACTGCACACAATCTAGTCTCTTTCAAGGGCCTGAGAAGCTTACATGTCTGAGGCCTACCAATTATCGTAACTTTCTCAGCAAGCCGACTTGAATATGGGATTTGTTTACTCCACCCATCTGATTTAAACGAGCTTCTTCTGAAATATGTTTAAAAATGTCAGTTCATTTCAACAGACATAAACCCACATGTATATGTACAAATCAGAGGCATATACCTGTAAGAGCAATAAAGGAAATATGAAGCTGTTTGCATGGTTGTATTTGTTCAAATCTCCCAAGGTTGTGTTAATAAGTTTCAGATGCTTGTGCAGAGGAAAAGAAATACCACCGTGGAAAGTCCAGAAATTTCTGTGAAAAGCTTCACAAATCAGAGAACCCGATACAATTACATGCGATAGTCTTTCCCCCAAATAACCATGGTGACTTAGCACTGAAGCTCAGTGAAACTGTGCCCCATCTGATTCAAACACAAAATAAATAAGACATACTTAGTGATCAAATAAAATGCAACATCTGATAAACTGAAGCTGACAAAGAAAATGAAACATTCTAAGAAACTACATGAAAGTAGACCAACTCCATTATAAAGAATGGAGCTTTCAGCTAAAATCGGCATAAACTCAAATCATGACTTCCTAAAGAACCCAAAACTCATCTAATAAAACCACCAACCCAATCTTTTACACAAAAAATAGATACATTTCTTCACTAAGACAAATCCAAGAAACCTCTTACATAATATATTAGCATACAAAACTCTAACTCCAACTCCAACTCCAATTCAACCAATTTGATACCAAAATGTATAGCACAGCATATCATTTCAATCAAAGAACACTGAATCCAAGCATCAAAATCCAATTAACATTCCAATTGAGAAGCAATACCTGGTCAGCTCAATGCTTCAAAATCACTAAAACCCAATTAAACCCAGAATATTCAAGAACCCTAAAACAATGAAGAAACTGAAACAACGCGAGTAGAGTGAATCAGAGACAAAGCACAGAGCAAATCTGAATCAATTGTAAGTGGGTACCTCCGATCCTGAAAAGGGTGCGACTCCGATTCTGGCAGCAACGATTCTGGGTCTTAAGATGGAGAGAATGAAGAGTTGAGAGAGCGCTGGAAAGATGAGCGATTTGTGAGAGAACGAAACTGGAGAGAGGAGCGAAAGGAGAGACGCTGGAGTTGTGAGAGGAACGGCGAGCGAAATTGTGAGGGTGGTTATGCGAGGGTCAAAAGTGGGATGTTTGAAAAATTCATTAATCAACAGTACTAGCGCTACAGTTACATAAGCGCTTCCCGTTTTTAAAAGCTCGGTCTTGGTGACTTCGGCTTTTTACAAGAAAAAGCCGGTGCTTTAAAGCCAAAGTTGTGCACTTTTTTGCTTTCCAAACGTCATTGGCTGCTTTGCTTTGAAGCAAAGCCCCTAGAAGCCCAAACAAACAGCCACTAACTGAACTGACAATTATAGAGAATAATATCTCAAGGATATATATTAGAAATTAATTTACAATCATTGATAATTGTGTTACTTTTTCTAAATTTTGATTCTAAATGTACGTACCAAAGTATATGTGTGTTTTGCATGTGTGAAAAGCTGTTGTATAATTTTTTAATTTCTTTTTTATCTTTTGCTTTATTTATTTATATTTTAATGAAAAAAAATTAAAAATTTATTCATATTTCATCTTCACTTTTTTCTCTTTTATAAAAAAGGTAATATCATTTCTAAGAACATGAAGTATCTATTTTATTCATACTTTCTTAAATTATTAAAATTTAAAGTTTAATAAATCAAGAACATAATAAAAACTTCAACCATTTAACTATTCTCTCTTATTTTCAAATCTGTTATGACTTTATTAATATAGATTGTTAATGCACAATGAACACATAACCCTCACATATATATATATATATATATATATATATAGACACACATTTACATCATTGAGGCGAGATTAGAAATCACATATGACATCTACAGTAGCTGTCAATTTAACTAGTTAACAAACATGACTCACCAACACATCATCACCCCTAATTACCAACTGTTTTTTTAACATTTCTCCTATTCTCATGCTTATTTTAAAAAAAAACACGTCTCCCTATTTAAAGGTTATTTTCACAATCTTTCACTACCAAAATAGTACTTTAGCTAATGAAAATTTTCATCGGCTAAGTACAAAATTTCGTCGGCTAAGAAGTCGTTAGGAAAAATTCGTCGACCAAGACTTTAGCTGACGAAATTACTATTCATTTTCAGCTAAAGTCATTTATTTAGCCGACGACAAATTTTTCGTCGCTTAAATTCTGGACTTTAGCCGACGAATTTTAATAAATTTTTGTCGGCTATATCTATTATTTTTATTTTATTTATTTATTTAACTTTAGCTGACGAATTTTATTAAAATTCGTCGGCTATAGTTATTTTATTTATAAAATTCGTCGGCTATATTTTTTTTAATTTTAGCCGATGAATTACCTTAAAATTCGTCAGTTATAGTTATTTTATTTTATTATTTTATTTTTTTATTTCTTGTATTTGTGATTAATTTTTTTTTTCGTTTTTACACCGGTGGTGGAGGGTGGTGGAGGAGAAGGAGGAGGAGGCCGGCTACAGGAGGAGGAGAGAGGAGGGGAGGAGGAGAGAGGAATAGATAGGCTAGGAGAGGAGGAGAAGAATTAGTTAGAGGAGGAGGAGGAGGAGGAGGAGAAAGAGAAGGATTTAGAGGAGGAGAAGGAGAAGGATTTAGAGGAGAAGGAGAAGGATTTAGAGGAGGAAGGAAGATGAGGAGGAGGAGAAAATTGAAAGATATAGAAAATTTTGAACTTTAGCCGACGAAATACCCTAAATTAGGGTATTTCGTCGGCTAAAGTTCAAAATTTTCTATATCTTTCAATTTTCTCCTCCTCCTCTTCTTCATCTTCCTTCCTCCTCCTCCTCCTCCTCTAAATCCCTCTCCTTCTCCTCCTCTAACTCTTCAAAATTTTAGTCGGAAAATTACAAAATTTTTAAAATCTCTGCCAAAAATTTTTAATTTTTAATTAACTTTAGCCGACGAATTTTAATAAATTTCATCGGCTATAGTTAGGGTAATGTGTCGGCTATAATTATTTATTTTATTTAACTTTAGCCGACGAATTACCCTAATTTCGTCGGCTAAAAACCTAAACCGTAAACCCTATACGTAGAGCTTGGAGATTCTGAAGGTTGAGTCAGGAAGAGGAGAAGGAGGGAAAGAAAGTGGTGGTAGAGCGCCGGCCAGTGGTGGCCGGACGGCGGAGCGCCGTCGAGCTCAGTCTCGGCCGAGAGGCGTCGAGAGGGAGAGAGAGAAAAGGAGGGGAGAGTTTTGACCGAGTCAAAACTCTCTCCCTATTTATAGGGAAACCAACGGCTGAGATCAGATCTTGGAAAGATCTGACGGTCCAGATTAAAAGAAGGTGAAAAGTAAAAGGTAAAATGGTAAAACACTTTTTACCGGATAGATAATTAAAAGTTACCGGAAACTTCGAAAATTCATAGAAAATAAACCGAAGCTCCGAAAAATAATCCAAAAATACCGGGAGACTCGTGTCGACACGTACTATGACATCGAGTCATTAAATCAGGTATTTGGAGAACTTTGAAAAACTCAAAAATGAACGTGGTAGTTAACTCGCGAAGTTACCGAATGCGACTTAAACCTCAGTAACTCGTCATTAACCACGGTTAAAACGTGCGGGGTGCTACATCGAGTTTCAGATTGAGTTGGGTTTCGCAGTTATGCGTCACATATACCGAGGTCGAGGCAGGGTTCCTGAGAGGAGGTCGCGCGTACCGAGGTCGAGGCATAGTCAATTAATCTGTTGTTGCTCACATATTGATTTTAGGTATAACTTCCATCTAGACTGCTCTGATTACCCTAACTTAGATAGTTGAATAGATTAGTGAAGCGTACGTAGATGTGACTTGGGGAGCAGGATGGCTCCAAGAGTTGGGGGGTTGGCTTAAATTAATCATGGAAGTGTTGATTTGGTTTGCAAAAAGGGTTGTCCATTTCAAGGGGGTTTCGGTAAGTTCCCTTGAGGTGGTTCCCACAGGATTTACTTCGGGTTAAAGGGGTTTTACCCGGGGTGGGTCCTGATTGTGAGACCCCGAAATTTTAATTTAATTTTCCGACACACTTAGGGTTTAATTCCGATTACTTTTCAGTACGTCGTCAATTACGTCTAACGTTTTTACGTTTAGACACGTCGCCACATGCGTGAAAGTATTTACGGAATATTTTCCGGCACTTCACGTAATTTTTCGTACGACTTTTACTTTTAAATTCGATATTTGGTTATTTGAAATGAATTTTCGAAAATGGTTTTGGTTTTGAAATTATTTTGGGAATTGGGATTGAATCGTGGCCGTTGATTCGATCGACGAATCGTGGCCACTCGTTTTCCTTTAAAACCCTATCTCCTTTCCCTTTCTCTCCACCACTCCTTTATCTTTCCTTTTTCTCCTTTCTTTCCGCTTCGGTTCTTTCCCTTTTCTTTCTCTTTCTTCTTTCGTATTGCTCGAAACAGAAAGTCTGCTCCTCTCTCCTCTCTTCGACCCAGCAACCACCAGCCACTCCACCGGCCGCGCGTCTCCACTCACCGCCGCCCTCACTGACTTCGCCTCGCCCCGGCGACCTTGCCTAGACCCCCAGTGACGCCAGCGCCGCCGCCAGCGCCGCCCAGCCCAGGAGAGAAGTTCCGGTTTACTGTGCAGACTGGATCGAGGTTTACCGGAAGATTTGACGAGCTAGGAAGCTCCCAGGCGCCACCAGGAGCTGCCCAGGAGCAAGGAGGAGGAAGGAGGAGACCAGCGGAGCTCCGCCGGAGGAGAATCGCCGGAGAACAGTGATTTTGACTTCAAGGGTATGGATCTCTGTCTTTTCTCTCGAATCTTGGCCTGTTGTGTTGTTGGAGTAGTGTAGATGTTGTTATGCAGGCCTAGGAACTCGGTTTGGCCAGAAAAACCTTGAAATCCGGCGAAACCAGTCGATCGGAGACCGGCACGGTAAAAACTCTGGTTTTTACCGTGTTAGTTTTACTTTTACCATTTACCCAGGGGCAGAGTTACCAATTTGCCCCTGACTGTTTGAAATAATTACAGTTACAGTTTTTACTGTTTACTTTTACTGTTTTACTGTTTACTTTTACTGTTACAGTTTTACTTTTACAGTTTACTGTTTACTGTTTACTGTTTACTTTGACCGGTTGACTATTTGACTTTGACCGGTTGACTTTTGGCCGTTGACTTTTTGACTTTGACCGGTTGACTTTTGACCGTTGACTTTTTTGACCGTTGACTTTACTGTTGACCGTTGACTTTTACTATTCCAAAGTTGACTTTTAACTTATGCCGTAGAACACCTATTTTACGTTTTCGAACACTACGGTTAAACGTTTTAAAGACTTTTAGTTTGTAAACGTGGCAAAAACGACGTAAGTACTGAATAAGAAATAATCAGAGTGTCAAACAAGTCAAACCCTAATGTCAGAAAGATAAACAAAGAGTGTTTATCAAGTCTTAGTCGTAGATAGTAGATCCTCGAATTACTTATACCTGACTATCATTGTTATCTCACCCACAGACTCAGGAGCTCGTCTACGCAGGCTTCAGGAGGACCAGGAGTTGGAGCGCAGCCAGCTGTACCATCATACCAGGTAGTAGGGGGAGCACGCCCAATGGGTGAGCCGAAACCCTCTTGGGTCGGCGGCTCTTTCACTTCATATTTATTAAAATACTGTTGCATTGTTTTAAGCTTGACCACACGCTTCTTATAGCACTTGGTGTATGTGTGTGAGTTTTGGATCGAAAAGTAGTACCGTCGTCCTGATTTCCGGTGCTTGGCCTGAGAGCGACGGGACCTAGTATTCTATCACTCCTGCGGTGTCGATGACCGTAAACCTCCGGAGGGGCTATGCCCTGTTTATTTTATTCATTTATCTCGCTTACGCTCGTCTCGTACAGAGTAAAACGTGACGTAAGTGTGGCCTGCTATTTGTTGGACGTTAGCTGGAAATGGACGCTCTCGCTATTCTGCGCACTCGGGCGCTTAGATAGTTGGCCCCGGTTTGCAGTGAAGACAATCCCGGGATTTCCGCATGTTTTACCGAGCTTTGTGTGCGTGGCGTGCATTTACAATTCCACATGCTCTTTCGTACTTACGAGTACCTACATATACATATATACGAAATGTTTTCTCATGGGTTTTAAACCCCGACTTGGATGGCTTTGGCCCCATTTGGGTTAGCGAGGATGAGTTGCTCACCTCTACATCTTTTCAGGTCTACAGCACCCATCACTATAGGAGCTGGACTAGATCGCGGAGCGTCGACGGTTATCGTGCACTTCCGATTTCGAGGACTCCCATTCTGGTGTGGTTTCCATGTTTCTTGATTTCCGTATCTTTGATGTTGTTATCTGTTGGATACTCTGAGACATTATTCGGGCCCATTGTTTCGAGACTTTTCCTTGTACTATTTGTCTCGGGTATTTTTCCATTATCTTCCGCTTGTAAAACATTTGTATGCTACTCTGATCATTTGTCATTCCGTATTTGACATTCATATTATTATTCATGTGTTGTATGTTTCATTCATAGCCTTATGGTTTCGATCCGGAGGGTCATCAATACTTCGAAAGACGTATTGATTACCCGCTAGATCGGGATTACGGCGGTTACCGTCGTGTTCCGGGACCGAGAATAGTCCCCGGGATGCGACAGTAATTACTTGGTATCAGAGCATTGTTTTGGTACCTTCCATGTCATTGGTGTACGACCAGTTCGTTTTCTTCGAGTCGTATACTTCGAGTTATTTGTGTGCGATGCTGACGTCATTGCATGATCTCATGATGTATTCCTTCATACGGAAGTCAAAAGTTCATTCATGTTCCAGTAGTTGACATTCTCATTATCTTTATTCACTGGACATTGTTTCGATGACTAATCCTTGTTTCTTTTCAGTCAGTCACGATGCCGCCTCGCCGCGAGATGGATGAGGTCACGCGAGCGTTCCGAGCCATGGGGAACGTTCCACCTCCTACTCCGCAGGACTTGGAGTTGGAGAGGAGGTCCAACTGCTTGGTGACCTTCCTGAAAGTTAGGCCACCTAACTTCACCGGTCTTACAGAGGCCGTAGATGCTGAGGTCTGGCTCAAGCATATCAAGAAGCTGCAGGGGACAGTCAATACCCCTATTGAGTACCGAGTAGCTTTCGCAGTCCACTGCCTCACAGGAGAGGCTGATAGTTGGTGGGACACCGTTGCAGACCGCCATGATCCTAATCAGATGACTTGGGATCAGTTTGAGGAGTTGTTCTACGAGCAGTACTTTCCCCCGGTCTTGAGGGACCAGAAGATGGGCGAGTTCTTCAGTCTTACACAGGGGAGCTTGACAGTCCATGAGTACGTGGTGCGGTTCACTTCGCTGCAGAAGTATGTCCCAGGCCTCACCGAGAAGGTGAAGGCCCAGAGGTTTGAGTTTGGTCTTCGGGATTCTGTTCGCCGCGAGTTGCTTTCCAACACCACTCGCACCTATAGGGAGATTGTGAGCGCCGCCTACAAGATTGAGGCTGACCAGGCGACTTTTCCTCAGGGCAGAGATGAGTATGGCAGTAGATCCCACTCTCGGAGCAGAGACAGGAAGATGACCAAGAGGAACAACAAGAGACCTTTTGGCGGAAACGTCAGTGCTGGCAGTAGTGGCAGTGGGTCCTCAGGAGGCCGGTCAGGGCCCTATACCTGTTATGAGTGCGGTCAGGTGGGACACACCCGTTGGCGCTGCCCCAACAGAGACCTGGGTACGGCTTCAGCTTCAGGTTCTTCCAGCCGTATCCAGCCACAGGGTCAGCAGCAGTATCAGCAGGGATCGCAGCAGCAGTCTTACTCCCAGGTTCTTCAGCAGCAGCAGTACCAGCAGGGCTATGCACAGCAGTCGTATCCTCAGGCACCTCAGCAGCAGCCTGTCCCGAGTCAGGGCAGTCAGGCCAGCCAGAGTTCACGTACTAGAGGCCGGAGTGGACGCAGTGCTAGGGGACGTGGACAGGTCTATGCTTTTGCAGGAGGTCAGCTAGCTCTGGATGCCTCGACAGCTTTAGATGGTACGATCATTGTTTCTAATTCAGAGGCTAGAGTATTGTTTGACACAGGAGCTTCTCATTCTTTTATTGCCACGTGGTTTGCGGATGCTTTGGGACTAGAGTCTGAGTCCACGGGTAGCACATACTGTTTCAGTTCTGCCCTTGGAGTGGGGGCAGCTACAGACAGGATCTTTCGCAAGTGTCAGCTGCTGGTCAATGAAGGAAAGTTACTAGCAGATCTTTACCCGTTAGACATTGATGGGTATGATTTGATACTTGGGATGGATTGGTTGGAGAAGTATCGAGCTCTCATAGACTGTGAGAAGAGGACAGTCACAGTGAGGACTCCTGGCAAGGACAAAGTGATGGTGATCAGAATGGATGAGAGACTCACAGAGCCGAGTCCACTCTTGCGACCATGTTTTCGTGGGAGGAGGACTTTGACTTGCTACAGTATTGTGAGATCGTCAAAGGAGACGGATGGATCTAGTGGGGACAGGTACATTCCGGTAGTTGATGAGTATCCCGGAGTATTTCCTGAAGATTTACCAGGATTACCGCCACATCGGGAGGTAGAGTTTCAGATCGAGTTGGTTCCTGGAGCCACGCCGATTTCGATTCCACCTTACCGTATGGCACCAGCTGAGTTGCAAGAGTTGAAGCTTCAGTTGGAAGATCTTATGAGCAAGGGTTTTATCAGGTATAGTTCATCACCGTGGGGAGCACCGGTGTTGTTTGCCAGAAAACATGATGGGACCCTTCGGCTCTGTATAGATTATCGGAAGTTGAACAGTGTCACTGTGAAGAATAAGTACCCACTTCCGAGGATTGATGATTTGTTCGATCAGCTTGCAGGGCTCAGTTCTTTTCTAAGATTGATCTGAGGTCCGGTTATCATCAGCTTCGGGTACGGGATAGTGACATAGAGAAGACAGCTTTCCGTACACGCTACGGGCACTTCGAGTTCCTCGTCATGTCGTTCGGATTGACGAATGCTCCCGCAGCTTTCATGGATCTCATGAACAGAGTCTTCCGGCCTTACCTGGATCAGTTTGTGATCGTGTTCATCGACGACATCTTAGTCTACTCCAAGACCCAAGCAGAGCATGAGTATCATCTTCGTACCATTCTACAGACTTTGTGGAATCACCAGCTTTTCGCCAAGAAGTCAAAGTGCGAGTTTTGGCTTTCAGAGGTGCAGTTTCTTGGACATGTAGTTTCAGCTTCAGGCTTGTCAGTAGATCCTTCAAAGATCGAGGCAGTTTTAGATTGGGAACATCCTCAGAATGTTACAGAAGTGAGGAGTTTCCTTGGTTTAGCTGGATACTACCGTCGGTTTGTGCAGGACTTCTCAAAGATTGCCACGCCACTAACCAATTTGACAAAGAAAAGAGTCAAGTTTGAGTGGAGTGACGCATGTGAAGAGGCTTTTGCAGAGTTGAAGAACCGGTTGACCACAGCCCCAGTCCTCGTTCTCCCCAATGGTGTAGATCCGTACCAAGTGTATACGGACGCTTCAGGGACTGGTTTGGGTTGTGTGCTGATGCAAAATGGTGGGGTAGATTGTTATGGCTCTAGACAGTTGAAACCACATGAGAAGAACTATCCTACACATGATTTGGAGTTGGCAGCTGTTGTACACGCTCTGAAGATCTGGAGGTGTTATCTCTACGGAGCCACCTTTGAGATCTACACGGATCACAAGAGCTTACAGTACATCTTCACCCAGCGTGATCTTAATCTACGGCAACGGAGATGGATGGAGTATCTTACGGATTATGAGTTCACCCTACGATACCATCCAGGCAAAGCAAATGTTGTTGCCGATGCCTTGAGCAGGAAGCCGAGGTATGAGCTTGCGAGTATTTTCCTCTCTCGCATGGAAGCTTTAGAGACGCTGGAGGATTATGACTTGGACGTACGGTTTGGGGATTCTCACGGATTCTTGGCTAGTGTGTCACTCAGGCCCCACATCCTACAGCATGTGGGGGAGTACCAGTGGAATGACCCAGAGAGCCACTTGGTTCGAGCCCAGGTCTACTCAGGTGAAGCTGACAACAAGTGGAGTGTCAGTGATGATGGACTTATCAGGTACAAGGGACGTGCCTTTGTCCCCAGTGATGATTACATCCGGAAACTAGTGTTGGAGGAGTCACACCGGACTAGTTTCACCATGCATCCAGGAGCCACAAAGATGTATCGGGACATGAAGCGCCAGTTTTGGTGGAAGGGCATGAAGCAGAGTATTGGAGAGTATGTGTCTAGATGTGACGTGTGCAGGCAAGTAAAGGCAGAGAACAGACATCCAGCAGGACTTCTTGAGCCTTTGGCAGTTCCACAGTGGAAGTGGGACCTTATCACCATGGATTTCGTCACCGGCCTACCCCGTTCACGGGAAGGTCATGATGGGATTTGGGTGATAGTTGACAGGTTGACGAAATCTGCACACTTTCTACCTGTCAAGATGAGCTCACGTACACAGTGCTTTACAGATCTGTACATTAGTGAGGTGATCAGACTTCATGGGATACCGAAGAGCATCATCTCGGACCGTGACCCACGTTTTACTTCCAAGCTCTGGAAGTCATTGCAGAAAGAGTTGGGTACCGAGTTGCACTTGAGTTCAGCGTATCATCCTCAGACAGATGGACAGTCCGAGCGTACGATCCGTACCTTGGAGGACATGCTTCGATCCTGCATAGTTGATTTTGGTGAAAAGTGGCATGAGTGCCTGTCACTTGCAGAGTTTGCCTACAATAGTAGCTACCATCGCAGCATTGGTATGGCTCCATTCGAGGCACTGTATGGTCGACCATGTAGATCCCCTACATGTTGGTTGGACAGAGAGGACCGGGTTCTACTTGGTCCAGATGTGATACAGGAGACTTCAGAGAAGCTTCAGATTGTCCAGGAGAGGCTTAGAGCAGCCCAGAGTAGGAGCAAGTCGTATGCAGATACACGTCGGACACCCCTTGAGTTTGCAGTGGGAGACTTTGTGTACTTGAAAGTCAGTCCCCGCAAGGGAGTTAGACGATTTGGGGTTAAGGGGAAGTTGGCCCCAAGGTTTGTAGGGCCCTTCCAGATAGCTCAGAGAGTTGGATCCGTTGCATACCGGATTCACCTGCCACCACGACTGCAGCATATACATGACGTGTTCCACGTCTCACAGTTACGGAAGAGCCCACCGGGTGCCCCACAGAATGTTATTTGGACTGATGTACAGCTGCGCAGCGATGCTTCTTACGAGGAGAGACCGTACCGCATCTTGGATCGTGATGTGAGGAAGCTCAGGAACCGTGAGGTTCCAGTTGTGAAAGTGCAGTGGGATCACCATAGTGAGGAAGAGGCTACTTGGGAGCTTGAGTCAGTCATGCGGCAGGCTCACCCACACCTCTTCTGATGTCAGGTAAATTTCGAGGACGAAATTCAATTTAAAGGGGGTAGAGTGTGAGACCCCGAAATTTTAATTTAATTTTCCGACACACTTAGGGTTTAATTCCGATTACTTTTCAGTACGTCGTCAATTTCGTCTAACGTTTTCACGTTTAGACACGTCGCCACATGCGTGAAAGTATTTACGAAATATTTTCCGGCACTTCACGTAATTTTCCGTACGACTTTTACGTTTAAATTCGATGTTTGGTTATTTGAAATGAATTTTCGAAAATGGTTTTGGTTTTGAAATTATTTTGGGAATTGGGATTGAATCGTGGCCGTTGATTCGATCGACGAATCATGGCCACTCGTTTTCCTTTAAAACCCTATCTCCTTTCCCTTTCTCTCCACCACTCCTTTATCTTTCCTTTTTCTCCTTTCTTTCCGCTTCGGTTCTTTCCCTTTTCTTTCTCTTTCTTCTTTCGTATCGCTCGAAACAGAAAGTCTGCTCCTCTCTCCTCTCTTCGACCCAGCAACCACCAGCCACTCCACCGGCCGCGCGTCTCCACTCACCGCCGCCCTCACTGACTTCGCCTCGCCCCAGCGACCTTGCCTAGACCCCCAGTGACGCCAGCGCCGCCCAGCCGAGGAGAGAAGTTCCGGTTTACTGTGCAGACTGGATCGAGGCTTACAGGAAGATTGGACAAGCTAGGAAGCTCCCAGGCGCCACCAGGAGCTGCCCAGGAGCAAAGAGGAGGAAGGAGGAGACCAGCGGAGCTCCGCCGGAGGAGAACCGCCGGAGAACAGTGATTTTGACTTCAAGGGTATGGATCTTTGTCTTTTCTCTCGAATATTGGCGTGTTGTGTTGTTGGAGTAGTGTAGATGTAGTTATGCAGGCCTAGGAACTCGGTTTGGCCGGAAAAACCTTGAAATCCGGCGAAACCAGTCGATTGGAGACCGGCACGATAAAAACTCTGGTTTTTACCGTGTTAGTTTTACTTTTACCATTTACCCAGGGGCAGAGTTACCAATTTGCCCCTGACTGTTTGAAATAATTACAGTTACAGTTTTACTGTTTACTTTTACTGTTTTACTGTTTACTTTTACTGTTTTACTGTTTACTTTTACTGTTACAGTTTTACTTTTACAGTTTACTTTTTACTGTTTACTTTGACCGGTTGACTATTTGACTTTGACCGATTGACTTTTGACCGTTGACTATTTGACTTTTGGCGGTTGACTTTTTGACTTTGACCGGTTGACTTTTGACCGTTGACTTTTTTTGACCGTTGACTTTACTGTTGACTTTTACTATTCCAAAGTTGACTTTTAACTTATGCCGTAGAACACCTATTTTACGTTTTCGAACACTACGGTTAAACGTTTTAAAGACTTTTAGTTTGTAAATGTGGCAAAAACGACGTAAATACTGAATAAGAAATAATCCCGACTTCTCGCTGGTTCGAGAATCGGAGTGTCAAACAAGTCAAACCCTAATGTCAGAAAGATAAACAAAGAGTGTTTATCAAGTCTTAGTCGTAGATAGTAGATCCTCGAATTACTTATACCTGACTATCATTGTTATCTCACCCACAGACTCAGGAGCTCGTCTACGCAGGCTTCAGGAGGACCAGGAGTTGGAGCGCAGCCAGCTGTACCATCATACCAGGTAGTAGGGGGAGCACGCCCAATGGGTGAGCCGAAACCCTCTTGGGTCGGCGGCTCTTTCACTTCATATTTATTAAAATACTGTTGCATTGTTTTAAGCTTGACCACACGCTTCTTATAGCACTTGGTGTATGTGTGTGAGTTTTGGATCGAAAAGTAGTACCGTCGTCCTGATTTCCGGTGCTTGGCCTGAGAGCGACGGGACCTAGTATTCTATCACTCCTGCGGTGTCGATGACCGTAAACCTCCGGAGGGGCTATGCCCTGTTTATTTTATTCATTTATCTCGCTTACGCTCGTCTCGTACAGAGTAAAACGTGACGTAAGTGTGGCCTGCTATTTGTTGGACGTTAGCTGGAAATGGACGCTCTCGCTATTCTGCGCACTCGGGCGCTTAGATAGTTGGCCCCGGTTTGCAGTGAAGACAATCCCGGGATTTCCGCATGTTTTACCGAGCTTTGTGTGCGTGGCGTGCATTTACAATTCCACATGCTCTTTCGTACTTACGAGTACCTACATATACATATATACGAAATGTTTTCTCATGGGTTTTAAACCCCGACTTGGATGGCTTTGGCCCCATTTGGGTTAGCGAGGATGAGTTGCTCACCTCTACATCTTTTCAGGTCTACAGCACCCATCACTATAGGAGCTGGACTAGATCGCGGAGCGTCGACGGTTATCGTGCACTTCCGATTTCGAGGACTCCCATTCTGGTGTGGTTTCCATGTTTCTTGATTTCCGTATCTTTGATGTTGTTATCTGTTGGATACTCTGAGACATTATTCGGGCCCATTGTTTCGAGACTTTTCCTTGTACTATTTGTCTCGGGTATTTTTCCATTATCTTCCGCTTGTAAAACATTTGTATGCTACTCTGATCATTTGTCATTCCGTATTTGACATTCATATTATTATTCATGTGTTGTATGTTTCATTCATAGCCTTATGGTTTCGATCCGGAGGGTCATCAATACTTCGAAAGACGTATTGATTACCCGCTAGATCGGGATTACGGCGGTTACCGTCGTGTTCCGGGACCGAGAATAGTCCCCGGGATGCGACAGTAATTACTTGGTATCAGAGCATTGTTTTGGTACCTTCCATGTCATTGGTGTACGACCAGTTCGTTTTCTTCGAGTCGTATACTTCGAGTTATTTGTGTGCGATGCTGACGTCATTGCATGATCTCATGATGTATTCCTTCATACGGAAGTCAAAAGTTCATTCATGTTCCAGTAGTTGACATTCTCATTATCTTTATTCACTGGACATTGTTTCGATGACTAATCCTTGTTTCTTTTCAGTCAGTCACGATGCCGCCTCGCCGCGAGATGGATGAGGTCACGCGAGCGTTCCGAGCCATGGGGAACGTTCCACCTCCTACTCCGCAGGACTTGGAGTTGGAGAGGAGGTCCAACTGCTTGGTGACCTTCCTGAAAGTTAGGCCACCTAACTTCACCGGTCTTACAGAGGCCGTAGATGCTGAGGTCTGGCTCAAGCATATCAAGAAGCTGCAGGGGACAGTCAATACCCCTATTGAGTACCGAGTAGCTTTCGCAGTCCACTGCCTCACAGGAGAGGCTGATAGTTGGTGGGACACCGTTGCAGACCGCCATGATCCTAATCAGATGACTTGGGATCAGTTTGAGGAGTTGTTCTACGAGCAGTACTTTCCCCCGGTCTTGAGGGACCAGAAGATGGGCGAGTTCTTCAGTCTTACACAGGGGAGCTTGACAGTCCATGAGTACGTGGTGCGGTTCACTTCGCTGCAGAAGTATGTCCCAGGCCTCACCGAGAAGGTGAAGGCCCAGAGGTTTGAGTTTGGTCTTCGGGATTCTGTTCGCCGCGAGTTGCTTTCCAACACCACTCGCACCTATAGGGAGATTGTGAGCGCCGCCTACAAGATTGAGGCTGACCAGGCGACTTTTCCTCAGGGCAGAGATGAGTATGGCAGTAGATCCCACTCTCGGAGCAGAGACAGGAAGATGACCAAGAGGAACAACAAGAGACCTTTTGGCGGAAACGTCAGTGCTGGCAGTAGTGGCAGTGGGTCCTCAGGAGGCCGGTCAGGGCCCTATACCTGTTATGAGTGCGGTCAGGTGGGACACACCCGTTGGCGCTGCCCCAACAGAGACCTGGGTACGGCTTCAGCTTCAGGTTCTTCCAGCCGTATCCAGCCACAGGGTCAGCAGCAGTATCAGCAGGGATCGCAGCAGCAGTCTTACTCCCAGGTTCTTCAGCAGCAGCAGTACCAGCAGGGCTATGCACAGCAGTCGTATCCTCAGGCACCTCAGCAGCAGCCTGTCCCGAGTCAGGGCAGTCAGGCCAGCCAGAGTTCACGTACTAGAGGCCGGAGTGGACGCAGTGCTAGGGGACGTGGACAGGTCTATGCTTTTGCAGGAGGTCAGCTAGCTCTGGATGCCTCGACAGCTTTAGATGGTACGATCATTGTTTCTAATTCAGAGGCTAGAGTATTGTTTGACACAGGAGCTTCTCATTCTTTTATTGCCACGTGGTTTGCGGATGCTTTGGGACTAGAGTCTGAGTCCACGGGTAGCACATACTGTTTCAGTTCTGCCCTTGGAGTGGGGGCAGCTACAGACAGGATCTTTCGCAAGTGTCAGCTGCTGGTCAATGAAGGAAAGTTACTAGCAGATCTTTACCCGTTAGACATTGATGGGTATGATTTGATACTTGGGATGGATTGGTTGGAGAAGTATCGAGCTCTCATAGACTGTGAGAAGAGGACAGTCACAGTGAGGACTCCTGGCAAGGACAAAGTGATGGTGATCAGAATGGATGAGAGACTCACAGAGCCGAGTCCACTCTTGCGACCATGTTTTCGTGGGAGGAGGACTTTGACTTGCTACAGTATTGTGAGATCGTCAAAGGAGACGGATGGATCTAGTGGGGACAGGTACATTCCGGTAGTTGATGAGTATCCCGGAGTATTTCCTGAAGATTTACCAGGATTACCGCCACATCGGGAGGTAGAGTTTCAGATCGAGTTGGTTCCTGGAGCCACGCCGATTTCGATTCCACCTTACCGTATGGCACCAGCTGAGTTGCAAGAGTTGAAGCTTCAGTTGGAAGATCTTATGAGCAAGGGTTTTATCAGGTATAGTTCATCACCGTGGGGAGCACCGGTGTTGTTTGCCAGAAAACATGATGGGACCCTTCGGCTCTGTATAGATTATCGGAAGTTGAACAGTGTCACTGTGAAGAATAAGTACCCACTTCCGAGGATTGATGATTTGTTCGATCAGCTTGCAGGGCTCAGTTCTTTTCTAAGATTGATCTGAGGTCCGGTTATCATCAGCTTCGGGTACGGGATAGTGACATAGAGAAGACAGCTTTCCGTACACGCTACGGGCACTTCGAGTTCCTCGTCATGTCGTTCGGATTGACGAATGCTCCCGCAGCTTTCATGGATCTCATGAACAGAGTCTTCCGGCCTTACCTGGATCAGTTTGTGATCGTGTTCATCGACGACATCTTAGTCTACTCCAAGACCCAAGCAGAGCATGAGTATCATCTTCGTACCATTCTACAGACTTTGTGGAATCACCAGCTTTTCGCCAAGAAGTCAAAGTGCGAGTTTTGGCTTTCAGAGGTGCAGTTTCTTGGACATGTAGTTTCAGCTTCAGGCTTGTCAGTAGATCCTTCAAAGATCGAGGCAGTTTTAGATTGGGAACATCCTCAGAATGTTACAGAAGTGAGGAGTTTCCTTGGTTTAGCTGGATACTACCGTCGGTTTGTGCAGGACTTCTCAAAGATTGCCACGCCACTAACCAATTTGACAAAGAAAAGAGTCAAGTTTGAGTGGAGTGACGCATGTGAAGAGGCTTTTGCAGAGTTGAAGAACCGGTTGACCACAGCCCCAGTCCTCGTTCTCCCCAATGGTGTAGATCCGTACCAAGTGTATACGGACGCTTCAGGGACTGGTTTGGGTTGTGTGCTGATGCAAAATGGTGGGGTAGATTGTTATGGCTCTAGACAGTTGAAACCACATGAGAAGAACTATCCTACACATGATTTGGAGTTGGCAGCTGTTGTACACGCTCTGAAGATCTGGAGGTGTTATCTCTACGGAGCCACCTTTGAGATCTACACGGATCACAAGAGCTTACAGTACATCTTCACCCAGCGTGATCTTAATCTACGGCAACGGAGATGGATGGAGTATCTTACGGATTATGAGTTCACCCTACGATACCATCCAGGCAAAGCAAATGTTGTTGCCGATGCCTTGAGCAGGAAGCCGAGGTATGAGCTTGCGAGTATTTTCCTCTCTCGCATGGAAGCTTTAGAGACGCTGGAGGATTATGACTTGGACGTACGGTTTGGGGATTCTCACGGATTCTTGGCTAGTGTGTCACTCAGGCCCCACATCCTACAGCATGTGGGGGAGTACCAGTGGAATGACCCAGAGAGCCACTTGGTTCGAGCCCAGGTCTACTCAGGTGAAGCTGACAACAAGTGGAGTGTCAGTGATGATGGACTTATCAGGTACAAGGGACGTGCCTTTGTCCCCAGTGATGATTACATCCGGAAACTAGTGTTGGAGGAGTCACACCGGACTAGTTTCACCATGCATCCAGGAGCCACAAAGATGTATCGGGACATGAAGCGCCAGTTTTGGTGGAAGGGCATGAAGCAGAGTATTGGAGAGTATGTGTCTAGATGTGACGTGTGCAGGCAAGTAAAGGCAGAGAACAGACATCCAGCAGGACTTCTTGAGCCTTTGGCAGTTCCACAGTGGAAGTGGGACCTTATCACCATGGATTTCGTCACCGGCCTACCCCGTTCACGGGAAGGTCATGATGGGATTTGGGTGATAGTTGACAGGTTGACGAAATCTGCACACTTTCTACCTGTCAAGATGAGCTCACGTACACAGTGCTTTACAGATCTGTACATTAGTGAGGTGATCAGACTTCATGGGATACCGAAGAGCATCATCTCGGACCGTGACCCACGTTTTACTTCCAAGCTCTGGAAGTCATTGCAGAAAGAGTTGGGTACCGAGTTGCACTTGAGTTCAGCGTATCATCCTCAGACAGATGGACAGTCCGAGCGTACGATCCGTACCTTGGAGGACATGCTTCGATCCTGCATAGTTGATTTTGGTGAAAAGTGGCATGAGTGCCTGTCACTTGCAGAGTTTGCCTACAATAGTAGCTACCATCGCAGCATTGGTATGGCTCCATTCGAGGCACTGTATGGTCGACCATGTAGATCCCCTACATGTTGGTTGGACAGAGAGGACCGGGTTCTACTTGGTCCAGATGTGATACAGGAGACTTCAGAGAAGCTTCAGATTGTCCAGGAGAGGCTTAGAGCAGCCCAGAGTAGGAGCAAGTCGTATGCAGATACACGTCGGACACCCCTTGAGTTTGCAGTGGGAGACTTTGTGTACTTGAAAGTCAGTCCCCGCAAGGGAGTTAGACGATTTGGGGTTAAGGGGAAGTTGGCCCCAAGGTTTGTAGGGCCCTTCCAGATAGCTCAGAGAGTTGGATCCGTTGCATACCGGATTCACCTGCCACCACGACTGCAGCATATACATGACGTGTTCCACGTCTCACAGTTACGGAAGAGCCCACCGGGTGCCCCACAGAATGTTATTTGGACTGATGTACAGCTGCGCAGCGATGCTTCTTACGAGGAGAGACCGTACCGCATCTTGGATCGTGATGTGAGGAAGCTCAGGAACCGTGAGGTTCCAGTTGTGAAAGTGCAGTGGGATCACCATAGTGAGGAAGAGGCTACTTGGGAGCTTGAGTCAGTCATGCGGCAGGCTCACCCACACCTCTTCTGATGTCAGGTAAATTTCGAGGACGAAATTCAATTTAAAGGGGGTAGAGTGTGAGACCCCGAAATTTTAATTTAATTTTCCGACACACTTAGGGTTTAATTCCGATTACTTTTCAGTACGTCGTCAATTTCGTCTAACGTTTTTACGTTTAGACACGTCGCCACATGCGTGAAAGTATTTACGAAATATTTTCCGGCACTTCACGTAATTTTCCGTACGACTTTTACGTTTAAATTCGATGTTTGGTTATTTGAAATGAATTTTCGAAAATGGTTTTGGTTTTGAAATTATTTTGGGAATTGGGATTGAATCGTGGCCGTTGATTCGATCGACGAATCATGGCCACTCGTTTTCCTTTAAAACCCTATCTCCTTTCCCTTTCTCTCCACCACTCCTTTATCTTTCCTTTTTCTCCTTTCTTTCCACTTCGGTTCTTTCCCTTTTCTTTCTCTTTCTTCTTTCGTATCGCTCGAAACAGAAAGTCTGCTCCTCTCTCCTCTCTTCGACCCAGCAACCACCAGCCACTCCACCGGCCGCGCGTCTCCACTCACCGCCGCCCTCACTGACTTCGCCTCGCCCCAGCGACCTTGCCTAGACCCCCAGTGACGCCAGCGCCGCCCAGCCGAGGAGAGAAGTTCCGGTTTACTGTGCAGACTGGATCGAGGCTTACAGGAAGATTGGACAAGCTAGGAAGCTCCCAGGCGCCACCAGGAGCTGCCCAGGAGCAAAGAGGAGGAAGGAGGAGACCAGCGGAGCTCCGCCGGAGGAGAACCGCCGGAGAACAGTGATTTTGACTTCAAGGGTATGGATCTTTGTCTTTTCTCTCGAATATTGGCGTGTTGTGTTGTTGGAGTAGTGTAGATGTAGTTATGCAGGCCTAGGAACTCGGTTTGGCCGGAAAAACCTTGAAATCCGGCGAAACCAGTCGATTGGAGACCGGCACGATAAAAACTCTGGTTTTTACCGTGTTAGTTTTACTTTTACCATTTACCCAGGGGCAGAGTTACCAATTTGCCCCTGACTGTTTGAAATAATTACAGTTACAGTTTTACTGTTTACTTTTACTGTTTTACTGTTTACTTTTACTGTTACAGTTTTACTTTTACTGTTTACTTTTACTGTTTACTTTTTACTGTTTACTTTGACCGGTTGACTATTTGACTTTGACCGATTGACTTTTGACCGTTGACTATTTGACTTTTGGCGGTTGACTTTTTGACTTTGACCGGTTGACTTTTGACCGTTGACTTTTTTTGACCGTTGACTTTACTGTTGACTTTTACTATTCCAAAGTTGACTTTTAACTTATGCCGTAGAACACCTATTTTACGTTTTCGAACACTACGGTTAAACGTTTTAAAGACTTTTAGTTTGTAAATGTGGCAAAAACGACGTAAATACTGAATAAGAAATAATCCCGACTTCTCGCTGGTTCGAGAATCGGAGTGTCAAACAAGTCAAACCCTAATGTCAGAAAGATAAACAAAGAGTGTTTATCAAGTCTTAGTCGTAGATAGTAGATCCTCGAATTACTTATACCTGACTATCATTGTTATCTCACCCACAGACTCAGGAGCTCGTCTACGCAGGCTTCAGGAGGACCAGGAGTTGGAGCGCAGCCAGCTGTACCATCATACCAGGTAGTAGGGGGAGCACGCCCAATGGGTGAGCCGAAACCCTCTTGGGTCGGCGGCTCTTTCACTTCATATTTATTAAAATACTGTTGCATTGTTTTAAGCTTGACCACACGCTTCTTATAGCACTTGGTGTGTGTGTGTGAGTTTTGGATAGAAAAGTAGTACCGTCGTCCTGATTTCCGGTGCTTGGCCTGAGAGCGACGGGACCTAGTATTCTAGCACTCCTGCGGTGTCGATGACCGTAAACCTCCGGAGGGGCTATGCCCTATTTATTTTATTCATTTATCCCGCTTACGCTCGTCTCGTACAGAGTAAAACGTGACGTAAGTGTGGCCTGCTATTTGTTGGGCGTTAGCTGGAAATGGACGCTCTCGCTATTCTGCGCACTCGGGCGCTTAGATAGTTGGCCCCGGTTTGCAGTGAAGACAAACCCAGGATTTCGGCCGCTCAGATCCAGAAAGTTCTTTCATGTGTGGTCCCATGTTTTACCTAGCTTTGTGTGCGTGGCGTGCATTTACAATTCCACATGCTCTTTCGTACTTACGAGTACCTACATATACATATATACGAAATGTTTTCTCATGGGTTTTAAACCCCGACTTGGATGGCTTTGGCCCCATTTGGGTTAGCGAGGACGAGTTGCTCACCTCTACATCTTTTCAGGTCTACAGCACCCATCACTAGAGGAGCTGGACTAGATCGCGGAGCGTCGACGGTTATCGTGCACTTCCGATTTCGAGGACTCCCATTCTGGTGTGGTTTCCATGTTTCTTGATTTCCGTATCTTTGATGTTGTTATCTGTTGGATACTCTGAGACATTATTCGGGCCCATTGTTTCGAGACTTTTCCCTGTACTATTTCTGTCTCGGGTATTTTTCCATTATCTTCCGCTTGTAAAACATTTGTATGCTACTCTGATCATTTGTCATTCCGTATTTGACATTCATATTATTATTCATGTGTTGTATGTTTCATTCATAGCCTTGTGGTTTCGATCCGGAGGGTCATCAATACGTCGAAAGACGTATTGATTACCCGCTAGATCGGGATTACGGCGGTTACCGTCGTGTTCCAGGACCGAGAATAGTCCCCGGGATGCGACACTGATAACGAGTGGCGTTGGCTTCAGATATTAGAATACATCAACCCTCATAAACAAGTAATTAAAAAATTAATTGGTTAAATTGTTATTAAGTACGTCCGTGTTTAAATATTTTACTAATATTTTTTTTGAAGGTCGTTTCCTAGTCGAACACTTAGAACAGGTAACACAACACAAGGAACCATCATGCCGATTCTAGACCGTTCACATCATTCATGGACGACACGGCCAGGGAACATCTAGAAGTCAACCGGTACAATTATAAGTACAAAAAGGCATATCCTGACGCTTAGGAGGATATTGTATGTCATCTTACTATTTCAATTTTTTTACTTGTATATATGTAAAAATGTTAATTAATTTTTTTTTTCTATTCAATTAGACGAAGGTGAGAGATGTTAGTGATGAGGTGATGACTGTTATAGTGTGGGAGACATGGCAGGACACGCAGGAGGAAGAGATGTCTGAAGCCATGTCCCGGATCGACACTTCAGATCCGAGAGTTAGGGCGAGGATCATGGGCACAGCCTTCCCACCGCAAGGAAACAACTTTACTGCTGGGCATAGGAAAGAAGGGCGAGGGGATCCTGAAGACCAGTCTAGAATTTCAAAGAAAGACAGCCTCTGTTTCCGGGTAGATGCTTAAGTTAGACACTGTCAGCTAAGCAGAAAACTCAAGAATAGTTAAGAAGTTGCGCGTCCTCTTACCGGGAGGCCCGCGCCGGTATTTATAGTAGCATTAAAGGCAGCATGCTTTGTCCTTTTCCAATGTGGGAACAGCTTCCCTTGCTTTTGTTTAGCTTTACGGCGAAATGGCCCTGTCAAAGGACCCAGAGTGGCTTCTCGAATTTAACTGGGCTTTCACCCTATAAACAACAATTTAAGCTCAACAAACAATGCATATTTAATAATTAATCAGACCTTTAGGGGTTATTTCTTGAATTGTAACCCGGTAAAGGTGAAATATTAGGTTCCACCTATAAACAAGTCCCCCAAGTCCTCAGTCAAGGGGTATGCTTGGGTGGGGACTTAGAATCTTTTCTTTACCGGGTTACAAAGATAGCAACCAAACCCGGGGTACCCAGTCCCCCAAGTCCGTATGCAAGCGTAACCCGTAGACACTTCCTACGTTGAGAATTCAAAACGACGTCTCCGGGTTGTAGTGGGGGGAAACTGAAAAGTTTTTCGGTTTTGTGAAGCGGCATGCGTGACACGTGTCGTTTCCCTCGAGAAACTAAAACGTCCCTTCAGTGCACGCCTCTAACTGTATAAATAGGGGTTGAGGGTGACAGTTTTGTCTCACCTCCAAACCCGATAACTTTTTCGTGCCTTTTTGCTTTCGCTCTCTTTTGTCGTTGTTTTCTTTTGATTCCCAAACTCAAATCGATCTCAAAACCCCCTTCAAACCCTCATAAGTAAGGTATTGTTTCTTCTTCCCTCCTTTTTGAGTGTTTTGGGACGATTTGTGTACTGTTTCTGGGTTCCCAGGAAGGTTTTCTGGGTTTCTGCGTTTCTGTGGGAATTTAGCTTTGTGGCCGCCGGGTTATCTGGGTTTCTGTTGACATCCCCATGTTTTTGTGTTTTGCAGATGGCCAACGAAGCAATGGATACTCACGTCCCCGAGTTTGTCTCTGTAACCTTCACTGATGGGACCGCTCTCGACCCTCCCGGGTACTCACTGACAGCGGAGGAGATCGTGGAGCTAAGGAGCAACTGGAAAATCCCCGAGTCTGTTGAAATACGGCCCTTAGAACCCGAGGACCAGTTCTTCGCTCCTGGGGATGGGTGGACGCTGTGCCACGAGTATCAGCTACGCTGCGGCCTGTCACTCCCGCTAAAGGTAGAGGTGCAGTATCTCTTAGCTGCGAGCAACTTCGCAATCGGGCAGATTGGCCCGAACATGTGGAGGCAGCTACTCGGGTTGTGCGTCATGTACAAGGTGTTGAAGCAGCAGATGCCAACCTATCACGAGTTACACGCCATGTACCGGGCCGAGTACTCCCGGAAGGCGGGTTTCAGCGGGACCATCCAACTGAAGTCCAAAGAGGTTTTTAAGAAGATCATCGAGGACCTGCCATCTTCGGTGAGCAAGACTTGGAGGGAGAAAAGTTTCTTAATAAGAAACTTTCAAGACCCGGACTACGCGCTCCAAGTACCGGTCGATTTCCAACAACTGATGAGTAAGTCTTCTCCCTCAGGGTTTCTTTCTTTTCTCCGTCCCGGGTTATAATTATGTTACTTGTGTTGCAGAGGTTCCCGATATTCCTCTGGAGCCGGTGATGGAGAAGAGGATCCGGAGGATGCTATGGGCCTTCTGGGGTCAAGATGACCGGAGTTCATACCGGCTTTGTAGGCTGTATGTGTACAGCAGGTGCCGGTTGATGGAGCTCCCAGGTTTGTCTCGTGTCCCTTCAACTTTTGTTGTCAAATGCTCTTGTGTAACGGGCTATATGTTTTTCTGCAGCTCTTCTTCCGATGGAGTTTACGAAGCGGAAGAACCCGGGAATATACGACGGGTTTGAAGATAAGGCTGTTTGGGCCGGGATCCGGACACAAGCAACGGATGGTCAACTATACAACATTAACCTGACCACGAAAGCGGCTTTCCTGCGCCCAGAAGCAGAGCAAGGGGATACTGAGAAATTCCTCGTGGACACCCTACACTTCAATGAGATCCCCGGGTACCTGGCTGAGGTACTTGGCACGGAGGTGTACCAGGAGTTGGATGAAGAGATTGTGGGGAACCCCGCAGAGGAGGTGGCGGAAGACCCGGTGACTCAATTCCCCTAAGCAGAGGAAGAGGTGGAGTTCGAAGAACCGGTGATGAGCGCAGTCCCCTCATCTGTGCTCCCGGGTGAGGAGGAGTTTACCGAAGAGGATGACGACGGGGGTGAAGAGGTTGGAGGGTTGGAAAGGGTGATAGGGAGTGAGAACCCAAAGGGGAGTGACGGGAGTGACGAAGTTCACGAAGTGGAGCCCGTTCCCTCTCGCAAACGCACCCGGGAGGCATCCAGCTCGGCGAGGTCCGAGAGGAGGAAGAGAAGGAAGGAGAGGAAAGAGAGGAGGGAGAGGAAGCAGCACCGGGCCACTAATGAGATAATGGAGGAGTTGGCAAGCGGGGGGATGGCGGACGTGGCCATCCAGAGGATGGTAGCGGACTTGAAGAATTGTGCCGCCGACTCCTGCATCCTGGAGCATGAGGACCCGTTGATTGTAGCCCAGAGGACACAGGAGAAACTGATGCGGGTAAGTTTTTCTTCTTCCCTAACCCGTTTTTTTTTTTTTGAATACTAACCCGTTATTTGTTTTATGTAGGCTGTCAGGATGTGGTACTTGGCAACTGACCAGCTCATAAATGAAGGAATCCCCGAGAGGGAGAGAGTGCTCAGGGAAGATCTCCGGGCGGCCCGGGACCAGGCGACGGTCAGCGAAGAATGCCTGGCTCGGTTCCAGGAAGAGGCCAGCGCGTCAGCGGTCGCGTCGTGGAAGGAGTTGGCCAAAGCAGAAGAACAAGTGGCAGACTTGGTGGCCAAAAACTCGGAGCTTGAGAGGGTCATCGAGGGTCACCGGGAGGACCGGTGTTCTCAAGATGCCGCTATAGCTCAACTGACCGAGCAAAACCTGGCGCTGCAGCAACAAGTTACTTCCTTGGAGCAACAAAAAGGAGATTTAATCCAGGCAGTTTCCCGGGCCAAGGACTCTGCTATCTCCGAGTTTCTGGCGAGCCCCGAGTTTGACCTGAAGCTGCGGACGGCAAGGGCCGAGGCTCGTGCCGAAATTGTTAGCGCCGGGATTCGCCAAGGCTGGCTCGACAAAGCTGGTTATGATGGTCACCAAGGTCATGTCAGACCCGATGAGGCTGCAGGCACCTCCCAGTCGACTCCTGCTGTGGCTGCAAACCCTAGGGCTCCTGCAAACCCGGTTCGGAGTCCCCCGGTTTGTTCTTCAGCAGCCCGGAGAGGTACTTCCCGTGGTGGGATTGTCGATGGTCCTCAAAACCGGCCACCGCTCCGTAGGGGACAGTTTATCATACGGCCCCGGGGAGGGCGTGGCGGCTCGAGCACTGGCGGGGGTAGAGGGTCTGCTGCGCCATGAACTGGAGCCTCTAAGTATTTTTGTTTTTGCTTTTGTAGACTACTTTACTTGTAGCGGTTCGCTACTTTTTGTAATTGATCTCTGAAGTAATCAAGCTTTTCCTTCGCATAATTCCTCCTGTGAAATAACACGGTAACCTGATGCATAGTATAAAAATTTACACATAATGCCGGTTTGACATGTGAATAAAGATAGTGCCGCTAGGATATACGGGTCCGTTAGGACTTCCATGGGCCGCTAAGGCCTTGCGGGGGAATGTCTTTCTATAACACGGTATTTTTCCCTGTAAAATAACACGTTAATTTGATGTATATCTCGCAAGTGTAGACAAAATTTACACATAGTGCCGGTCTGGCATGTTATCGTCATAAAATAACAATAGGGCCGGTAGGGCTTTACCGGTCCGTTAGGGCTTCCTGTCAAATAACACGGTAATGTGATGCATAATATACAAGTGTTGACAAAATGTACGCATATTGCCGGTTTGGCATGTTAATGTGATTAAATAAAAATAGGGCCGCTAAGGCTTTACGGGTCCATTAGGACTTTCAAAGACTGAAATAAGGCCGTGAAAGGCTTGCAATATTTCAAGTTATGGAGATTACCGGAGATTATCGTAGATTGCCGAGTTTGACAGTGAAATAAGGCCGTTTAAGGCTTGCAATATTTCACGTCATGTAGACCGGAGATTATCGGAGATTATCGGAGATTGCCGAGTTTGACAGTGAAATAAGGCTGTTAAGGCTTGCAATATTTCACGTCATGTAGACCGGAGATTATCGGAGATTATCGGAGATTGCCGAGTTTGACAGTGAAATAAGGCCGTTAAGGCTTGCAATATTTCACGTCATGTAGACCGGAGATTATCAGAGATTGCCGAGTTTGACAGTGAAATAAGGCCGTTAAGGCTTGCAATATTTCACGTCATGTAGACCGGAGATTATCGGAGATTGCCGTTTAAGGCATTCAAGTAGGGCCGCTAAAGGCTGCATTCACTCAACAAACTGATTGATTAACATAACCCGGTAGGGTTTTATGCATGGTAGGCCTGAAAGGCTTTATATATAACATCAAAACATAATAAATTTGAACATTCACATATAATTCGGTATCTATTTGGGGAAGAGATGCAGATGTTGTGCGTTCCATGGTCGTGGAAGCGTGACTCCATCTGTACCCCTGATGTAAAATGTGGCCGGGCCTACCACTTCAACAATTTCATATGGGCCGTCCCATGGAGCTTTCAACCCTGTTGGCTTAGGGATTACCTCCTTCATTACCCAATCCCCGAGTTTGAGTGGGCGCTTGATAACCCGGGAATTGTAATGTTTGGCCACTTTTTGCTTCTTGTTGATATTTCGTAGATGTGCACGCTCCCGGCGTTCCTCCAGGAGGTCCAAGTTAAGGCGGATGCCCTCATTATTGGTTTCCCTGTTGAACAGTTGTACCCGGTCACTCGGGATTTCCATCTCTACCGGGATTACTGCCTAAGAGCCAAAAGTCATAAAAAATGGGCTCTCCCCATTGGCTTCTGTCGGAGTTGTTCTAAGTGCCCACAAAACCTCTGGAAGTTTCTCAGCCCATAAAACCTTTGCGTCCTCCAGCTTCTTCTTCAGAACTTGCTTGATTAACTTGTTAACAGCTTCCGTTTGTCCATTAGTCTGCGGGTGTGCAGGGGAAGCATATGGCACCTTTGTCCCATTGGAATGTAAGAACTGCCGGAACTCGTCATTGTCAAACTGTGTCCCGTTATCTGTGATAAACGTCTCTGGGATTCCAAACCGGCAAAAGACATTGTTCCAGAGGAATTTCTTAACATTTGCGGTTGTGATCCGAGCCAGGGGTTGAGCTTCTATCCACTTGGTGTTATAATCCACTGAGACAATGACGTGTTTGAGCTGTCCCGGGGCTGTGGGTAGAGGTCCAATAAAATCAATCCCCCACATGCAAAATGGATATGGAGAAATGATTACTGATAGTGGGACTGATGGAGCCCGGGGAAAAGCTGCAAACCGGTGACATTGAAGACAGGAATCTACCACGACTCTGGCATCCTATTCCAGAGAAGGCCAGTAATATCCCATTCTGAGGGTTTTGAAAGCCAGGTTACGGGCTCCAAAGTGATTTCCACATACCCCGCTATGAAGTGACTGCAAAACCCGGTCGCCCTCCTCGGGTGTAATGTACTTCAAATCAGGGAAAGTATGTCCTCGTCGATACAGTTTCCCATCATGGATACTATACAGTGCCGCTCGGACCCGTAGTCGTTTGGCCGCTACCGGGTCCTCAGGTAGGGTTCCATGTTGGATAAAGTTAATGAACTCATCCATCCAAGATGGTGGCGGCTTTGCTTCCACTGCAAAAATCTCAGAAAAAGAGAGTGAGATACTTGGTTTCTCCAACGTCTCGACTAGTAAGCCTTTAAACTCGGCATTGGGATTTTCCCCTGTGGCAATCCTAGCCAGAGTATCTGCTCTCACATTCTGCTGCCTCGGTATCTGAGTAATCTCAAAGGTGTCAAATTTTTCAAGCAAGAAAGCCGCTAACTTTTGATAGGAGGAAAGATGTGCTTCCTTTGCCTGAAATCCGCCGTTAACCTGCTGCACTACCAGTTGTGAATCACTCTAATATAAAGGAGGAAAAGTACACTTGTAGGTTTTCAGAAACCTACTAGTAAAAACTGTGTGGAGAGGTAACCACTATGCGCCTCCTAATTAGCTGGCCGAACTCTGCAGTCTGGGCATTTTAAGAAAAACAAAGGCCTAGGGGAGAAATATGGAAAAAGTTAGAGTGAGTGGACGAAAAATAAACCATGAACCACTAAAATTCACCACAATAATTAAAACCAATGCTTCATGCTCTCCCAAAGATTTATGGATTTAAATAACATTTATGCATGCCCACAATTACTAAATTTCCACAAATGCATGATAATATAAACCAACAAGGATTATGGGAAGAGATATATTCACAAACACAATAAGTCTGACCTCTCAGACTAGGGTCGGAGCTAAGAGCTCTAGTTGCGCCCTCACGCTATGCTAGCTATATAAGACGGTAATGGACAACCCTTATAATATCCACCTGACATCTCAGGCGTGTCTGTCCTCTCAGACCAGGGTCGGAGCTAAGAGCTCTAGGTAAAATGGTGATGGACAACCCTTATAATATCCACCTGACATCTCAGGCGTGTCTGTCCTCTCAGACCAGGGTCGGAGCTAAGAGCTCTAGGTAAAATGGTGATGGACAACCCTCATAGTATCCACCTGACATCTCAGGCGTGTCTGTCCTCTCAGACCAGGGTCGGAGCTAAGAGCTCTAGGTAAAATGGTGATGGACAACCCTCATAGTGCACTACGTAATTTGCCTGACCTCTCAGGCTAGGGTCGGAGCTAAGAGCTCTAGTAGCGCCCTCACGCTACTCTAGCTAGCATAATCATTGGACAACCCATAAAGGAAATTCACAACAATACTTTACTCAAATACTCTTCCCAAACAAATAAGTAAAACTATTCCTCGCCATATAAGCATAAATCCAAATAAAATATCCAAGCACCCGAGGAACATATCATTCTCGAAACAATCATAAAAACCATGCAATCATATCAATAATTAAGGCATGCATTCATTTAAATAAAATAATCTGTCCACTCACGGTAACGGGACTAGCCCTGGGAGCGATCCTGTGCCTCCCCGGAACGTAAATCCTCACGTCCTGTTAAATGAAATAAATATGTTAATTATCCCAATTCGTAAAGTCGGGTCTCCGGAGACATTAGTATAAACTCCGTATTAAACTAGCTCAATTCTTGTATACTCTTAACAATCCTCGCTCACTCCCGACCAACGATAACATAGAATTCTCTTTCCGAACCGAAACGACATTTTGAACAATAATCGTAACTTAAACGATACGGCCATTAATCCTCCTCCACAAGATTTTATATACATAACTTCCCTTAATCCTTTTTACTTCCAATTCTCCAAAATTAACTTAGAATTATTTTTACCTTTACCCCTAACTCATTTACCATAACTGTTAAAGTAATTTCTCAGTTAAAGGACAAAAATGCCCCTGTGAACAGTAAAATTTGGTCGCCGGCCAAATGGCCTCCGACCGGCGATCTCCGGCCATCTTCTTGCTCCTTTCAATCTCCCCTACAACTTTCCTTTACATTATAACAACCAAATCCTAACCTAACAACAACAAATCACAATGAACAGTAATGAAATCCCAAAATTTGGAATCCTTGATCGAATCCCTCACCTAGCCTGTAATCGACCGATTCTCCGCCTTTGGAAGGCTCGGAGGATGACTGTGGACCGGCTATGAACGGCAGGAGACGGCACAGAGTCCTGACCCGACCGGAACCCGAGAGTGCAGTCGGATCTCGAGAGTTCCCTCTCTCTCCACACAGCGGCGCTGCCCCTAAACGATAGCCTGCTGGGTTGCCGGACCTCCGCCGAGTCGAGGAAGACCGGTCAAGCGCCCCACGGCAGCCGGTGGTGGCGGATCTCGGCGTGCACAGTGCAAGAGCAACACTGACCAGGGAGAGGGACGAACGCGAGGAAAGAGAAAGAAGAAAAAGAAGAAAGAAGAAAGTGACGCCGAAAACGGAAAGAGGAGTAATAAAAAGTAAGTTTCCAAATAAGGAAACTTTCTAGAACGCGGGGAACCCTAATAAAATCCCCGATAATTTTTAAATTACCGTCAACCATCCCGACAGTTAATTTTAGTGTTCAAACCTTATTATCGACACCGTAAATTCACGGATAACGGAGGGAAGGTAACTCGCAGTGAAATTATAAGATTCGGGGCGTGACAAAGACGGCTTGGACTTTGTCGGGGTTTGCCTCAATTCCCCGAGCGCTGACCATAAACCCGAGAAACTTTCCTCCTGAAACACCGAACACACACTTCTCCGGGTTTAATCTCATTCCCTTGGTCAAGGCAATGTCAATAACGGTCTCCAAGTCATCCGGGTGTTTGCTTGTTTCCCGGCTTTTGACCAACATATCATCTATATAAACCTCCATAGTATCCCCGAGTTGGTTTGCAAACATGCCCACTACCCTAAACCCTAAAGGCATCACTTTGTAGTAATACATCCCCTTGTCCGTTGTAAAAGATGTGTGCTGTTGATCCGCGGGATCCATCGGAACTTGGTTAAACCCCGAGTATGCATCTATGAAACTCAGCTGGGGGTGGCCCGCGGTTGAATCCACCAGTTGATCAATCTTTGGAAGGGGAAAACTATCCTTCGGGCAAGCCTTATTCAGATCTGTGTAATCGACGCACATCCTCCACTTTCCGTTTGCCTTCTTGACCATCACCACATTGGCCAACCAATCCGGGTATGTTGCATCTTCAATGAACCCGATGTCCTTAAGACGTTTAACTTCTGCTTGAATGGCCTTGTACTTCTCTGCACAAAATGCACGATGCTTCTGTCTTACCGGTTTAATACCCGGGATAATATTGAGGGAATGCGTCATAACCTCTGGAGAAATCCCGGGAATGTCTGCATATGACCATGCAAACACCTTCTGTTTCCGGGTTAGCAGCTCAATCATCCGGGTTCTGACCTCTGGGTCAAGGCCTATGCCAATGCAAATCTTCCTCTCCGGGTATTCTTCTGAAATCTGAATCCATTCTGTTGTTTCGATTGGGGCTTGCCGGGAGAACTTGGTAGGATACTTCTGGCTCTTCTTTTGTGCCGTCTTACTGATGGGCAAGGAATCCGGGTCATCTCTGGGGTCATCGGGTTTGTCAAATGGGGATAAGGGAAAACCGGCTAAAAACATCTCATGCTGGGACTGAGCTGTTGCTATCGCGTTGCATCTGACAACGGCTTCTTGGTCTCCGCGAATTGTAACCCAGCCCCCGGGTGTAGGTACCTTCATAAGTAGCATATGACCCGCTATAAAACTCTGTAGGCCCCAAAGGGCATCTCTCCCAAGTATGGCATTGTAGGATGATGGGCAGTCCATAATTATGAAGGGAACTACAATTCTTGTGGAGTGGTGCCCGGTTCCAACTGTAACCGTTAGCTGATCTGACCCCAACGGTTGAGTTGTCTCACCTGAAAAACTGATCAATGGCTCGTGGTTCCTATAGAGCTTATCTCTTCCTCTTTTAAACCCCTTATAGCAACTGCTGAACATGACGCTGACAGCGGCTCCCGTGTCTATTAGAACCCTCCGAGTTCGCCAATGGTCAATCTGAAGAGTAATACTGAAAGGATCATTATGATGCATTTTCAGCGTGTCTTCAGACTGAGAAAATGACACGGTATCCCAAGGAACCAGTTCTTTGCGGCATTCCTGACGAAGCTGCATTATCTCTAACTCCGGGCCTCTTGGGCAAAGTCTTTTGGCCCGGTGACCTGACACTCCTTGAGTGCCACCCCCGTGAATTGTCATTATTTCTCCATATACTTCAATCAGGTTGACACCTTTAGCAGGTGACTTATACTGCTGTAGCTTGCCGTTCTGAATCATATATTCAATGCTGTTTCGAAGGGTAAAGCACCGGTCGGTAGTGTGGCCAGACTCGTTGTGATAGGCACAATGTTGCCCGTTGTCCGGCCCTGCCCTTTTGGGAAACTTCCTTTTTAGAGCCGGGGGAATGTCATTCCTATGGCGGTTCCAAATTTCTTCATAGGAGGCAGTCAAATTGGTTAACACTTCATATCGAGGGATGTAAGGGGTTTTTGCTTCCTGGGCTGGAGGTCTCGGGTATGGAGCTTCTCTTGGCTTCTCCATTGACCTGTTTGAACTTTTGCCGTAGTATCCCTGGCCACTCTTATTTTGCCCTTCCTTTCTCCATCCATCAGCTCGCTGGCTTGTGAACCCGGTATTCGTCCGGCGTTCCCCGAAGGTGTCATACTCGGCTTGAGCTTGCCGGGGACTTCGTTAATCAAATCGTCGTAGCACCTGAACCGCTGCTTTCTGAGATCAACCACAAAGCGGGTTGGCTTGAGCGCCTGCAAGAACGCTTCTGATGCCACTGACTCATCCAAGTGACCACATTTGGAAGTCGTGGATAGCCAACGGGTTACAAAGACTTTCAAGCTCTCATCATCCCTTTGCTGGACTTTAAATAATGAAGTGGTGCTTCGGTTGGCACTAGACAGCAGGATAAACCGGGAAAGGAACTTCTGTGTCAGCTGACCATAGGTTTCTATTGACAAAGCCGGTAACTTGAGGAACCAACTCAATGCCTCCTCACTGAGTGTTTCCTGGAAAGCATGGCATGCTTGGGCATCCGTGAACCGGGTTGAATCCAACTGAGACTGGAACAACTCTAGGTGTGCATATGGGCAGCCCGTTCCGGCATATTTCTTGATCTTGAATGGCTTTGCTTCTGGTGACTTTTTATCTGCTTGAACCCGGGTGGAGAATGAGCTTGCACGGGTAATAAAGGGTTGGTATTGCAGTGGTCCTGTTCCCGAGTTAAGACGCTGCTCAAGTTGAGTCACAGTTTGCGTCAACTGTAAGAGAAGCCGGGTCTGGGCATCGGCTGGGGGAAGTGGTTGATTTAACACCGGCTCTGGAGGTGGAGGAGGTCCTGAAAGATTGTGATTAAACAAAGGATTGGAGAGATGGATAATTTGTGGGTTTGGGTTAGGGTGGGCAGTGGGTGGGAGAATAGCGGGTGGGATGTATGCACTGTCAAAAGTTCGCGGGTTTCCATAACCCGGAGGATTCCCTTCTGGGGTAATGACATCAGCGAGTCTGGCTGACGTCCCAATGGCATTCGCCCTTTGAGTTAGGGTTGCCTGAAGAAGCCCATGCTCGGCCTGGATAGTCGCTAATTGCTCCCTTACCGTCATTAACTCGGCATGTTCTCAAGTAGATTGCTCCTTCTGAGCGAGAAAATCCTTTTTCAAGAGCTCAAATGCTGCTGCCAAATCTGTTTGGCCAAATTGGGTCTCGGAGGCCCCCGGGTTATCATCCCCTGAGAAATTAAGCCTCCTAGTTGGATCTTGTTCTCCTGCCATTTCCACCGTCCTTCAAAATATTAAACGGGAGGTCTTGAGTTCGACTCTCAACGAGAGCACCAATTGTTTCCGGGTAAACTCGCGGTCCCTTTAGCGGGTTGCACGGTTCCAGAAATAGCGAACTTCCTTGTACTCCGAGTTTTCCTGTGTAAAGAACAAACACGTCAAAGAGGCGTCCCCGGGTTTACCGAGGGAAGCCACTCCGATGCTTAAGTCAGACACTGTCAGCTAAGCAGAAAACTCAAGAATAGTTAAGAAGTTGCGCGTCCTCTTACCGGGAGGCCCGCGCCGGTATTTATAGTAGCATTAAAGGCAGCATGCTTTGTCCTTTTCCAATGTGGGAACAGCTTCCCTTGCTTTTGTTTAGCTTTACGGCGAAATGGCCCTGTCAAAGGACCCAGAGTGGCTTCTCGAATTTAACTGGGCTTTCACCCTATAAACAACAATTTAAGCTCAACAAACAATGCATATTTAATAATTAACCAGACCTTTAAGGGTTATTTCTTGAATTGTAACCCGGTAAAGGTGAAATATTAGCTTCCACCTATAAACAGCCTCTGTCACGCCCTGGCCCGAGTTTACCTTCCTAAACCCGGGATTGGACGTCCGGGACCCATCCCAAGAGAGATTCACTCGTAATCCCCCTTGAGAAGAGGTAACCATTTTTCCAAACCATTTTCAATAGTCCAAACGATAACGAAATTGACCTCACAAAACCCGAGGTTATCCCGATTACTGAGTTGGGTTCCATACTAAATACTTTAGAGGACCTAGGGTCTAAATATTATTTGTGACCTGCTGAGACTTGATATTGTTGTTACTGTTAAGACTTGAGTTTGCTGCTACTATGATCTGTTTGAAGTAGCAGAAAAGTAAAAACAGGGGCAGTAACACCTTAAGTTTGGAGTAGCAGAACGTCTTCGTAATATGTCGAAAGTAACAATGTTTAGTTTGAAGAGCACAACAATAAATATGTATGTCACATGACAACAATATAACAATATGTTTTTATTTATAAAAGTTTATCTTTATTTGTTTAGTAATATAAATAATAGACCTGTATCATTTGAAATTTGGTTGGTAATAGTTAGAAGGATATCCTAAAACTGATACTATAATTGGCCTACAAAAGAATTTGCAAAAATTATATTCGAAAACAAAAACAGTAAAAATAATATTTGTCACGTGGAGGAGAAGTGCAACTTGGCGTGATCACATCGCAGCCCTGGACCCTTTTGAAGAAGAACCGAAGAACTGAAGAAGTGGCAGTGTAGAAAGAAGTGGCTCTCCAGCTGCATGGGGATCGCAATTGTAAAGCTGGTTCCGCCCCACGACGCCCATCCCCCGCCAACCGTTCCCGCACCAAGGTTCGCATCCCTTGTTGGCCCCACACGTGTCCAACGCATCTAATACATCGCGTGACTGTTGAGATTTTGTTTATGGGATGTCCTTGTTAACAACCGGTTGTCATCATGATAATCAGAGTATATTCAATACACGATCGTGTATCTATATGATGTATGTGAACGGTTGAGATTAGAGAATATAATATTGATACATGGGTGATCAAATATATAAATTGTTATGAATGATTAAAATTGTGTCGCGTACATACACGGCCTTACATACAAGAATTCCCTCATGATAATCAAATTGTTTTAAATGAATCTCGTATAAGCTCTTTATATATAGGTAGACATGTTTAATTGATATCTAGTGTAAAATGACTGAAATCTCAATAATAATCTTGATATTTTTTCAAAATTTCTGCTTTTTATATGTATTAATATTAATTTTTATATTTTATATGTAGTCTATTTTTTTATGAATGTATAATTTTTACATAAAATTTAGTTTAATTTTCATCAAGATTTTTTTTCAAACCATCGATATATTCTTAATCGTCGTTATTTTAATATCATGTGCAATGTCTACTTTTAACAATTTATTAACATATGAGTAATCACTTAAATTATAATTGTACAAATGAGCGCTAGCTAGTTTTCACAATGCGGAAGATGTGAGATTTTATTTTGGAGGATGCGAGAGTCGATCTCTTTAATCTGTAACTGTTTACTATTGTTACTAGTGAGAATTAGTGTTCAGCTACTCGATGAATATTTAGAATTGGTCGAGTAGGTACGTTTTAGGTGATAAAAAATGATTAACTTTCGCTAATGCCTTTGGGAAATTAAATCGTATGAACACCTAACCACCCAGCTAGCTAGATTCAAAGAACGAATCTATCTTAGCTAGATTATATATGTTAATTCGATAAAATCTATTGGTTCGTTCATAGAATCATAGTACATACGCATCCCGTCGCTAAAGCTAGCGAGCTAGAAAGTGGATTTTGAGCTTTTTCTTCAGCATGCGGTTGGCCGAGCCAAGATTTGAACTTGAATGGAGCATTAACAAAATGTAATTATAATTCATATCAAAAACACACACGTAACTAGATTTTTTTTAAGAAATACAAGAAAAAAAATATTTTTTGGGAAAAAATACAAGAAGGAAAAAGATGAATATTGAGAAAAATAAATGAAAGAAACATGTGAATATTGGAAAAAAGAAAGGAAAATGAAAAATGTGTGTTTGGCTGGTTTCAAACACATGTCTTCTCGGTTACTAATTAGTGAGAATTCCATAAATTTCCTCCATGTTGAACATAATACATTGCATAATAGCAGAAATTTAAGTGTGTCCCAACATCGCTTCTGTAACACCCCGTCCCGAAATTAACATTTTTACCGGGATTAGGCGAGTTACAGAGAATGATAACCGCACTGTTAATTTTCCCCGAATTATTATCGAGATATTCTCAGTTTTGGGAAAAAATGGAATTAATGTCCCGAGGGATAGATTATGTTATTATGAGATCCCCGGTATGTCCGGAAGATTTTCCGGAGCTACGAGTTGTTAGTTACGAATTATCCAATTTACGGATGTAACAAATGTTAAGTTACTTTACCGTAGAAAAAGAGGACCTTGCGTTAAGTCGAGAATTTGAGGGAGTTTTCTTCGGGAAAGATGTGGAGGACGTTAATACGAACTCGTGGGTACGTCCTTTAAATTAATCGGAGTTCGTATGCTGAAGTTATGAGGGATAAAGTGTTGTTACCGTGCGGAAAAAGTAAATAGGAAAAAATATCTTCTTACTATTCAGGGTAACTTTTGTAACTAAATCTGGGCCGTCAGATCAATCAGAGATTGATCTGGGCCGTTGGTGTTGGATATATATATATATATATGGGGAGTGGGGGTTGACCGGGGGGGGGATCTTTTCTCTCTCTTCCCCTCGATTCTTCTGGCTCTCTCTCCTTTTCTCTCTGATCCTCTCCTCACCGGAGCATTGGCAAGCGCGTCTCACCTCACCGCTCCATCCAGCCGACTCGCCTTGCTCCTGCATGAAATACTAGACCCTCAGCTAGATCAGAGGCGCTGAAATCGAAGCACTTTGGAGGAGGGGAAGACTGTTGGAGGTTGTCCAGTCGAGACGAAGGACCAGCTGGTTTTGGTGGGGCGCTAGGGAGGTTTTGGAAGTTGCAGGGGTTGCCCAGTGACTTGGAGAGGGAGGAGATCGCCTGGAGAGCTTCGTTGGAATGGATTCATCGAGGAGATCTGCTGCAGGTTCATCGAGGTATAAAACCTCCACCTCTCCTCTCGATCTTAGCTCTTTAGGGTTGTTGGGATGTGGTAGAAGTTGTTCTTGTAGGCATGGAATCCTGGTTTGGCCGGAAAACTGAGTTTTTCAGGCGAACCAGTTGATCGGAAAGTTTGAGGGTAAAAAACCCTGTTTTTACCGCGGTAGATCCGGATTCTTACTGTGTTACCGTGGAGGTAAAATGACAGAACTGCCCCTGGCAGTTTAGGGTAATTACAGGAGTGCCATCATGGTTAAATCCCAGAAATGCCCCTGGTAGTTTGGTATAATCACAAGACTGCCATTGGGGGGTAAAAAGACAATACTGCCCCTGACAGCTTAACATAGCTACCAAATTACCATTGAGGTGGAATTAATTTTATTGCCCTGACAGTTTCGGGCTAATTACAGGAATGCCATTGAGATGGTAATTCCATAAATACCCCTGGTATTTATAGTTATTTTCAGGGATGCCAAGTAGGAGGAAATATCCTAGATGCCCGTGGTTTGGTTTATATACGTGGTTGCCACTATGTTTTATTATATATTTATGTGTGCATGTTGTTATATCTTTACGATTGCTGTGAAATCCTGTTGTATAATTGTATGGTGGATTGTTTGGGATAGTCCCGACAGATAGATGGTCGGTGGATACCTTAGCGGAGAGGTTAAACTCCGGATACGCGTTAGATGCTTGTTATCCATACTAATAAATCGACCGATAATTAGAAAAGCGGGATTCTGCCCGGCTAGGGTGAATCTCACACAAGAGCTACGTGTGGCTTGATCCCTGAAAAGACAGGGTACGTAGGCAGCCTGACCGGGATTCAGGTGCAGTCACAACGATTATTAGAACCCCTAGGTTCTTTAATTGGCATATTTGAGATCCAAATGTAGGAATCAGAATAACCTCCGACTTGAGGTTTATTCCGGTGCCGTTAGACGGTTTGATTTGGGTTATGAAGAAAAGGGTTATCCTGACTCAAGGGGGATTTCGAGTAAATCTCTCTCGTGTTGGGTCCCGCACGTCTTAACCCAGGGTTAGAGAGGTAATCTTGGGTTGGGATGTGACAATTGGTATCAGAGCCTAGGTTCAAATCTCGGACCAAAAGATTGCGAGAATTAAATAAATTCTTTCTTTGAGTTATGTTGTTGGAGGGTTGTCCATTACCACTTTACCCAGAGCTCTTAGCTCCGACCCTGGTCTGAGAGGACAGACACGCCTGAGATGTCAGGTGGATACTATGAGGGTTGTCCATTACCACTTTACCCAGAGCTCTTAGCTCCGACCCTGGTCTGAGAGGACAGACACGCCTGAGATGTCAGGTGGATATTATGAGGGTTGTCCATTACCACTTTACCCAGAGCTCTTAGCTCCGACCCTGGTCTGAGAGGACAGACACGCCTGAGATGTCAGGTGGATATTATGAGGGTTGTCCATTACCACTTTACCCAGAGCTCTTAGCTCCGACCCTGGTCTGAGAGGACAGACACGCCTGAGATGTCAGGTGGATATTATGAGGGTTGTCCATTACCACTTTACCCAGAGCTCTTAGCTCCGACCCTGGTCTGAGAGGACAGACACGCCTGAGATGTCAGGTGGATATTATGAGGGTTGTCCATTACCACTTTACCCAGAGCTCTTAGCTCCGACCCTGGTCTGAGAGGTCAGACACGCCTGAGAGGTCAGGTGGATATTATAAGGGTTGTCCGTTATTATTTTATCTAGCTAGCATAGCGTGATGGCGCTACTAGAGCTCTTAGCTCCGACCCTAGTCTGAGAAGTCAGACTTATTATTTCTTTTGTGTGCGTGAACTTTTCTAATAAGGAGTAAGGTTTGGGGTAAAGTCATGGGGGATTTGACTTGGTTTCGGAATATTTTTGACATGAGGTATGGTAGATGTTGAGCTAATTGGTGTAACAGTGGAAACTGATATTAGAAGCACTATGAGAAGCATACAGGATGTTGGGCCAAAAATTTCCGTCCTTTAGGCAAGACTTTAGCACGCATGAGTTAGTGTGCGAGCTTGTTAGCTCTGATTATTGGAAAATACCCTACTGAAGACTCTTTTATAAGAGAGGGGTAGGATGAGGAAAATTCACTATTTCTAAGTATGTGAAGATGACATACATGTAGGCGCGAAGTCGCATAACGGATTCATCAGCTCAAGTGAGCAGTTTGAGGTCGCATTGTGGTATGCGAGTTTGTTCGAGCCCTGTGGTAAAAAGTTGGGGTATTAGGAACGTGGGTGGATGAGTTTTGATTATGGACGCAGGAGATAATCCGTCTGTGGTCTCAGGGCCTAGTGTAGAAAGTTCATATCTCTTTAGTCTCGGAAGGTGCAAGAGATATATGAGTTTCCTCCACGGTGAGGGACTGTAGCATTTTTACCCTTCCATGTGGAAGACTTTGGTGTTAAATGCCAAGTGTGGCAGTCGTGTAAGTAGAGCATTCGAGTCGACTTCAAGTTAGTTGGGTTACGTTTGGGAAAGCTGACGGATTGTCGAAATTGGCATTTTGGAAATTAGCTTGTGAAGAGTTAAGAGGCAAGTCTTATGGAGTCGATTACGATGAAAAGAATGAGACTAGGGTATCGTACCCTAGTGTTTTAAGCGAGTGTAGCTATGTTTTCCGTATTGCAAATGCGGGGAGACTCTGAATGCTAAAGGAAATGATACATAGAGCTTGTGACTCTAGTTTTTCCTGAAGCTCCGTTCGGTGGAACTTGACGTCATTACCTGACAGTTGATTTCATGTTCCGCAGTGGAAATTTCGGGGACGAAATTCCTATAAGGGGGGTAGATTGTAACACCCCGTCCCGAAATTAACATTTTTACCGGGATTAGGCGAGTTACAGAGAATGATAACCGCACTGTTAATTTTCCCCGAATTATTATCGAGATATTCTCAGTTTTGGGAAAAAATGGAATTAATGTCCCGAGGGATAGATTATGTTATTATGAGATCCCCGGTATGTTCGGAAGATTTTCCGGAGCTACGAGTTGTTAGTTACGAATTATCCAATTTACGGATGTAACAAATGTTAAGTTACTTTACCGTAGAAAAAGAGGACCTTGCGTTAAGTCGAGAATTTGAGGGAGTTTTCTTCGGGAAAGATGTGGAGGACGTTAATACGAACTCGTGGGTACGTCCTTTAAATTAATCGGAGTTCGTATGCTGAAGTTATGAGGGATAAAGTGTTGTTACCGTGCGGAAAAAGTAAATAGGAAAAAATATCTTCTTACTATTCAGGGTAACTTTTGTAACTAAATCTGGGCCGTCAGATCAATCAGAGATTGATCTGGGCCGTTGGTGTTGGATATATATATATATATATGGGGAGTGGGGGTTGACCGGGGGGGGATCTTTTCTCTCTCTTCCCCTCGATTCTTCTGGCTCTCTCTCCTTTTCTCTCTGATCCTCTCCTCACCGGAGCATTGGCAAGCGCGTCTCACCTCACCGCTCCATCCAGCCGACTCGCCTTGCTCCTGCATGAAATACTAGACCCTCAGCTAGATCAGAGGCGCTGAAATCGAAGCACTTTGGAGGAGGGGAAGACTGTTGGAGGTTGTCCAGTCGAGACGAAGGACCAGCTGGTTTTGGTGGGGCGCTAGGGAGGTTTTGGAAGTTGCAGGGGTTGCCCAGTGACTTGGAGAGGGAGGAGATCGCCTGGAGAGCTTCGTTGGAATGGATTCATCGAGGAGATCTGCTGCAGGTTCATCGAGGTATAAAACCTCCACCTCTCCTCTCGATCTTAGCTCTTTAGGGTTGTTGGGATGTGGTAGAAGTTGTTCTTGTAGGCATGGAATCCTGGTTTGGCCGGAAAACTGAGTTTTTCAGGCGAACCAGTTGATCGGAAAGTTTGAGGGTAAAAAACCCTGTTTTTACCGCGGTAGATCCGGATTCTTACTGTGTTACCGTGGAGGTAAAATGACAGAACTGCCCCTGGCAGTTTAGGGTAATTACAGGAGTGCCATCATGGTTAAATCCCAGAAATGCCCCTGGTAGTTTGGTATAATCACAAGACTGCCATTGGGGGGTAAAAAGACAATACTGCCCCTGACAGCTTAACATAGCTACCAAATTACCATTGAGGTGGAATTAATTTTATTGCCCTGACAGTTTCGGGCTAATTACAGGAATGCCATTGAGATGGTAATTCCATAAATACCCCTGGTATTTATAGTTATTTTCAGGGATGCCAAGTAGGAGGAAATATCCTAGATGCCCGTGGTTTGGTTTATATACGTGGTTGCCACTATGTTTTATTATATATTTATGTGTGCATGTTGTTATATCTTTACGATTGCTGTGAAATCCTGTTGTATAATTGTATGGTGGATTGTTTGGGATAGTCCCGACAGATAGATGGTCGGTGGATACCTTAGCGGAGAGGTTAAACTCCGGATACGCGTTAGATGCTTGTTATCCATACTAATAAATCGACCGATAATTAGAAAAGCGGGATTCTGCCCGGCTAGGGTGAATCTCACACAAGAGCTACGTGTGGCTTGATCCCTGAAAAGACAGGGTACGTAGGCAGCCTGACCGGGATTCAGGTGCAGTCACAACGATTATTAGAACCCCTAGGTTCTTCAATTGGCATATTTGAGATCCAAATGTAGGAATCAGAATAACCTCCGACTTGAGGTTTATTCCGGTGCCGTTAGACGGTTTGATTTGGGTTATGAAGAAAAGGGTTATCCTGACTCAAGGGGGATTTCGAGTAAATCTCTCTCGTGTTGGGTCCCGCACGTCTTAACCCAGGGTTAGAGAGGTAATCTTGGGTTGGGATGTGACAGCTTCAACAGTGGGACATTGGCTGCAGTGTGTCTCAATGTGGCTCTGTCATTGATGCAGTTTTTATATCTTGCAGTTACACGGTGCATGAATTTGATTCCTTGATTTTGTCAAGGATATTATGTAGATCATTTCATTCAAATAATGTCATCTAATTATTTATGAACTTCTAATTTTCAACTAAAATTCATATCATATTCTTGACATTATTTATGAAGTTCGTAGTTTCAGTTATGATGATATTTCAGTAATCTAATTTACATTGCGACTATATATATATATATTGGTAAATATTTGTATGCAAATGCTATTTTCAAATCTAGGGTTAGGGTTTCTATGAAATATCAAACATATATAGCTGCTAGCTGGGTAGCTGTGCTAAAGTACAACTTTGCAGGCAATGCATTTGAGTTCGAAAATTGATGGTCAACCCCACACCTCTCACTCACTCCACTAAGATTATTTCAAATTTTTGTATGAAAGTGTATATAAACCAAATAATTATTCAAAAAATTAATTGTTATTTAAATAATTTTTTATTTACAAAATTAAATAATATTATAAATTTAATTTAATTATATATTTAAATTAATTTAAATACACCATAATACACCGAATACTCATATCATTAGTCAAAATAGATCAATCAAATGTGAGAACCAATGAAAATATCAAACCTTGTTCAAAAAAAAATATCAAACACTAGCTTCATGGGGGAGGAGGAAAGCATGTGCCTGAAACCTATAATTCACACAGATCTATGCTTTTAACGAAAGGTTTTCTGGGAGCGAGATAGATAGAAGCAATTGGACATTTTAGGGTTTTCCTTTCTGCATATATTATGTCCCAGACTGGCTTGGAAAGTGGGAAAGGAAAGCAGCAAAGCTGAAAGCTCCAAATGCAAACATACACAAAGGCATATATACAACATAATCCCATATCCCATGCATAATAGTTTGATAGAATATTTGATATGATGATAGGGATGTGCGTTTCTTTGTTATCCCCTAGCTATGATCTAACAGCCTTGCAATGCTCTTCTGCCACTCTGCCAGCTTAGGTAGGACTCGTATTCCCTTTCTCCTATATTAGAATCATGGGGAGGAATTGTTTTCTAGCTCTCCATGTTTTTTCTTCTTGTTTCATAGAAAGATCGTAGCTACATTGGTTAGCTAGGGTTTGTTTTCTTCCATCGATATGTGCATGCATGAGCTTAATTGGCTAGCTGGGTTTAATATTTCCATGGACGACACCACAGTTGCTAAGAAGGAAGAGATAGTTTGAATATTGGAAATATTGACGGGAATAATATCTTTCTTTAGTTGATCGATGATTAGTGTTTGCTTTCTCGCTTGTTAAAATAGTCACGCGTAGAGAAAAGTGCTTGGAAGAAAAGCGAAATCATACACCTCTGGCTTCCAAGTTTGTTAATTTGTTTAATTTAAGCTTAACTAAGACTTGGTACGGAAGTGAGTAGGTTTATTTGCATGTACTATGGTGTATTTAATTATTTTTATAATATTATTTATTTATTTTTAAATAAAAATTAAATATAATTTTTATCGGTTAAAATTTTTTAATAAGTATTTCTTACTTGTATTTTGTATTTTGGTGCATACAAAAATTTTTGCTCCTTTATGCGAGAACTTAATCGATCATCGCCAAGCAAAAAAGGTGATTTGAGGATGGAAATGGCGGTGGATAGTAACAGTGGAGAGCATCATGCACACTTGGATTAGAGGGTTATAAACAGCAATGACGTTTATCAGCTGGAATATATATATATATATATATATATATATATTGGAACAGATTGATTTATTTAGGGCGTGTTGGAATTTATCTTGGAGCTCGAGTAGATAGTGAACTCTTAAGAAGCTAGAATGTTCTATATAAAATGGGTGTGTATCTCACTTCCATCATGAGATATATGGAAGCACTTATGGAACTTAAAATAAAATGGAGAGTGCTGTAATTGATCATGGGAGGAAATAATTGAAACACTTACTAATATCTTTTTATTAAAATAGATATGAGTCTCACCTTTTTATTAGAGATTTGATAACTTATATTTTAATTTTTTATGATAAGTAAAGAGTCATCAAATTGAAATATTCTTATCCCTCTTCTTTTCGTGTCCCGTTCTAGTTGATACTGATTTTTTTAATTAGAAGTTAATAAAGGTGTCATTAGCTAGGTGACTAGCTACATCCTCATAGGAATTTCGTTTGAACTCGAAAGTTGAATTTTGTTTTTGTTTGGATTTGTATTTCTATATATGTGAGCATAGATTTCCATTTATATTCTTTGTCTTATGAATTACATAACAATGATGTCTCCCGACCATTGTATTCTTGTTTTGTTTCAACTTTCAACTTATGCATGCGATCAAGGAAAGCTAGGTTGAGCCTTCTGTGTGTCTAAACTCGATTTATTAGCTCTCCCTTTCTCATAAACTTTTATCATGGGGATTCCTCCTCTTCATTTCCATACTGCCTAAGTGCGCCGATCATCATTTCTGCCTAGGTAGTACTCTCACACTTCTTTCTTAGTCAACCAGAAAGGAAAGAAATAAAACAAGTACAATATTTTCTCTTTATGAGTTGATGAAAGGGAATATATACATATAGAAATTTAGTTGTAGGGTTAGGTCTAATTATGATTATGAAAGGACCCTAAAATTCCAAAAGAATGAAAGATTACAAAAGTTTCAATAATTATAAGTATATATGATAGTATTAAAAAGAGGGTATGAATGGTATGATATATAGTATCAATCTCTTAGAAAGATTAGAAAGATCGTTTCAAAACCATTTCTCGTTGCTCCTCTTTCATGTGGTTCACTAAATTCCTCACCAGAATTCAAGCAATATTAAAAAACAAACTTATTAGATTAATTCTAGAGAAGGAATATATCTTCCATGTGTTTGGATATGTTTTACGCATAAAATGAGAACATAGAATCTTAGTAATACATAATCTATGGTATATATGCATAAATTTGGTACCAAGTAATTAGTACTTAACTTAATTTTGTTTAGGATATCGATGATTCTGGTATTTTGTTTAGGATATCGATGATTCCGGTCAAGGGCACAGTTCATGACATCCTATTCAGTCAAACGTATGATTAACAAGTAATGCATTAAATGTTTAGAGTAGCTATTTTACATGAAATTGGATGTTGTTAAAGTTCATTTTTATAGATTCATACTATTTTTATAAATTTTGTTTTATCCCGTTTTTTAATTTTATATTCACATGTTAATCATTTATTTTATAAATATTTATGAGTGTCTCATTTCTGTAAATTTTTAAATAAATTTAAAATCATTAAAACATTTATAAGTGTGGTTTACTAATTATGAACTTGAACTATTCATGTTTAATAGATTTAGTTCGTTCATTGATTTGATCTAATAGTTCTAGTTCTTAACAATCACCAATTTGACTTAAATTTTGTATAATTGATCTACTTATATAAATCTACAACATTAACGGTTAAGATCTATGCTTTTAACGAAAGGTTTTCTGAGAACGAGATTGATAGAAGCAATTAGGCTTTCTAGGGTTTTCCTTTCTGCATATATTATGTCCCAGACTGGCTTGGAAAGTGGGAAAGGAAAGCAGCAAAGCTGAAAGCTCCAAATGCAAACATACAAAAAGGCATATATATAAAACATAATCCCATATCCCATGCATAATAATTTGATAGAATATTTGATATGATGATAGGGATGTGCGTTTCTTTGTTATCCCCTAGCTATGATCTAACAGCCTTGCAATGCTCTTCTGCCACTCTGCCAGCTTAGGTAGGACTCGTATTCCCTTTCTCCTATATTAGAATCATGGGGAGGAATTGTTTTCTAGCTCACCATGTTTTTTCTTCTTGTTTCATAGAAAGATCGTAGCTACATTGGTTAGCTAGGGTTTGTTTTCTTCCATCGATATGTGCATGCATGAGCTTAATTGGCTAGCTGGGTTTAATATTTCCATGGACGACACCACAGTTGCTGAGAAGGAAGAGATAGTTTGAATATTGGAAATATTGACGGGAATAATATCTTTCTTTAGTTGATCGATGATTAGTGTTTGCTTTCTAGCTTGTTAAAATAGTCACGCGTAGAGAAAAGTGCTTGGAAGAAAAGCGAAATCATACACCTCTGGCTTCCAAGTTTGTTAATTTGTTTAATTTAAGCTTAACTAAGGCTTGGTACGGAAGTGAGTAGGTTTATTTGGACGTACTATCGTGTATTTAAATTATTTTTATAATATTATTTATTTATTTTTAAATAAAAATTAAATATAATTTTTAACGGTTAAAATTTTTAATAAGTATTTGACTTATTTGTATTTTGTATTTTGATACATACAAAAATTTTCGCTCCTTTATGCGAGAACTTAATCGATCATCGCCAAGCAGAAAAGGTGATTTGGGGATGGAAATGGCGGTGGATAGTACCGGTGTAGAGCATGATGCACACTTGGATTAGAGGGTTATAAACAGCAATGACGTGTATCAACTGGAATATATATATATATATATATATATATATATATATATATATATATATAATTTGGAACAGATTGATTTATTTAGGGCGTGTTGGAATTTATCTTGGAGCTCAAGTAGACAGTGAACTCTTAAGAAGCTAGAATGTTCTGGAGCCGACGCAGAGGCCACTGGGCGTCACTCATTCCTCCAGACAGCAGGGGGCCACACATTCCTCGAGGCAGCCGGGCGTCCCTTACTCCTCGAGGCAGCTGTGGCCTCCGACTCAGGCGGAGGTGTCTGCATCACGTATGCCTGAGATACACAGGGCACCGACTCCGAGCCCTTTTGTTTCGGAGGGTGGGTTATCTGGTGTACAGATGACGCCGCCTCTTCTCTACCTTTCGTGGTTGATACCGGCATTACCTGCAGTCGATAAATCAGGGGCGCTGATTTATCCACTGCCCCCGCAGATGACCCCATCAGCGGCGTACCAGTTCCTTCCCTGTTTGATCAAGTGACAGCAGCTGTGTTCGTGAGTGTATTTCTTCAACAAAATACTTCCCAAGCATGTCAAATGATTGATGATGAGCTTAATGATGATATGAGAAGTTTTTTAGAAGAAGAATTGAAGAAATCACCAAGGAGAAGCCGAAAACAACAACTAGGAAAGTTATCTCGGTCAAAACAGGATAACTTGTTCTACCGAGATTATGGAGGGTATACGGCTATCCTATGAAGCCCAAAACGTGTAAGGGAGTCCTAAATTGATTCCTTGACATGTAGGGAAGTCCAAGAATTCAGAAAAGAAGTCCATGAATCATTATCCAAGTCAGCCATTGAAGAAGTCAAAATTATGTGCAACAAGGAAAAGCAAGAAGCCCAATCTGATATGGGCAAGGAATTACAGCCAAATTTGCTAGGGTTTTCTCCCTATAAATACACATGTAATAGTTCAGTTGTTGGGTATCAATCTTTGTTTAAGCCATAGTATAGCCAAGCTCTACCTAAAAACCCTAAACACAGAAAATTGCACAAGCTGCCGCATACCAAGCACCGCTGAACTACAACCATTCTGCCGCCGAACTACAACCATTCTGCCGCCGATCTTTCCCTCTACCATAGCCGACCTATATAGGTAGGTCTAGGTATGGAGTTTATAAAAGCTTTGTGTAATGATCTACTGTGTTTATTTATGCTTAATTATAAATTATTTTATGGTTTTTGGTTTTATACGTTGCATGTGGTTTTAAGTTCTTCTTTGTGACTTTCTTCAAACCGTGTGTGATGTATAACGTCTTAAACATGTGTTTAAGTTCATGATTTAGTTTAAGTTGTTGTGTGTTCTTATGTGTATTATGTGTTAGTTGATTAGTCATCACCTGATCATGTAATCAAACCTAAAGATAGTCTAGGCCAAGACTTTTCGAAGGAGGGAGTTTAATAAGCCATAGTAATCTAGGATCAAGTTAGGCATATTTGATAGTTTGATTCTAGGTGCTGCAAAGGGTTGTTAGGGTGAGTGACTTGCATGCTAATAGGATGAGTGACGCCATACCTAGGATGGTGTCTTCAACTGACTCTAGTTCGTAAGTGTATCTTGTTTAGATTAGGCATATTTGATAGTTTGAACAAGGTGACACGTATTTAGGTTCAGGCGTATTCAAAGTTCCTAAAATACTTGAGAAGTCATAAGAGGTTGCAATTAATTAAGACATAGGATAGTAAGAACATCACAATTTAGACTTGCATGAAATCATTATGTGTTTATTTCGGTGCTTTCTATGTTATGTGTCTTAGGTGATTGATTGACCAACTTTGTAAATATTAGACTTAGGATTTAGAATTTTAGATAACCAAATTGAATCCCCCATTTAAAATCGTAAATATGTATATATGTTTATACTTATGCATTTGTGTATACTTGTATATTATGTGACATATAGTTGTATATACTATGTATATGTGTATTTTGTAGTTGTGAATATTACTAACTTGTTTTAATGTAGATATAATCATTTCCTAGTGTCTCTGGCTAGAACGATCCCTACTTACAGTTACTACAATGATAGGGTTTTAAATTTCAGGTTGCTTAGTGGACCTCGTCAAAGAGCTGTTGTTGCTGTTTTGGGATCGATCCAGGAGCTCTGCTTGAGTGAGGCAATGAGTTGCTCGATGTGTTGCAGTTGTGGAGCAGCAGCTGGTTCGGTTCAATGTGGATCCGAGGGTGGAGTCCGGCAAGGGGAAGGTTGAGAGGCTGCTAAATCATGGATTGGAGTAGAACAAGGGTAAAGTTTGATTCCCCTGTATTGATGCTGCTGTATTATTGATTTGGTGATTTGTGTGACTGGTTTGATGTTTTTCGTTGTTTGTGTAACTTGGAATCGAAGAAATTCCGGCAATTTGACGGAATCAGACAGGAAATTCCGGCAAGTTGTTGAAATCCAGTGACTGCTCAGGTGATGCAGTAAATCCGGCTGAAACGCTAAAGAGGTAGTCTTCGACTCCTTTTCTTTAAAATGTGTCGTTTCCGTTTAATCGAGTTAACGGTCGTAAATCAAAAAAGTTACATTTACGGAAACTTACTAAAAACGGAAACCAACGATAATTGGAATCTTTTCCATTTTAGGGAACTTTCTATTTTTGGCAACCTACTAATTTGTGAAACTTTCCATTTTGAGAAAGTTTCCATTAATGTAAAGTTTTCATTTTGAGAAAGTTCCATTTTTGGAAAAATGTTTAGTAAAGATTTGAAGTTCGACCGAATTTGGTAAAGTGTTGAATTGTTATCGAAAAATAATAACTAGAATTCTGGAAGTGTCGAGTTGACCATTTTAAGAAAAATTGGTGATTCACGTAAATCGATAATTTGACTCAAGGTTAAAGAATTGGTTAACGTGACACGTTGGGTGTCCATAGTAATTCAACGAATTATTATGTGACATCCTAACGTCAGATTAAAATGGTTAACGGAAGTTTGGAAGTTAAGTCGGACTTTAGGTAATTAAATAAAGAGTCGATAACCGGAAAAGCAAGTCAAAAAGGTTAAAGAGTAAAAAAGGAATTGGTTGGTCAACTTGATCAATGTGGTCATTCTTGGTCAAACTAGGAATGCTGAGGTCATTTGGATTGTTATTGTTTCATCGTTGCTAAGCTATTCTAATTCTGCAGTGATTCATTAGACGAGGTAGTTTACACGGTAATCTCAGATTACCGAGGCGGTTCCTGGAAGCTTGGACCTTACGTATGGAACGACTATTCTAGGTAGGGAAGCTAAACCCCTTTAATTTATCCACCTTCCACAAAATTGGAAAAACTCTGATGAATGTTTTAAGAAATTCTTGTGGTGCCACTCAAGATTCAAAATTAATTTTATTTTACCTACTAAATAGCCTACGTCTTTAGGTTAATAAGTTGTCGGCACATCCTTCGGACGTGTTGGCTTTTTATTGGCTTAAATTTGTGGCCACTGTAGCTCCCCCTCCCAGACCGCTACAACAGTGGTATCAAAGCATTCGTTCCTCGAACTTTTGTTTTTAAAAATGTTTTAAAAACCTTTGATGCCTTGAATTCAGTGCTAGCACGTCAAAATTTTATTTTACCTACTAAATAGCCTACGTCTTTAGGTTAATAGGTTGTCGGCATGTCCTTCGGACGTGTTGGTTTCTTATTGGCCTAAATTTGTGGCCAGAAATCCACCACCACAAAATCGTTTCCGCTTCACCCGAAATCCAAAACTTGATATCTGAAATCTGCAAATCATGGGAGATATGATTCCAAACCCTAACCATGAAGAAGGAGCGGCACCTGTCCACAACCACTACCACAACATGATTCAAGATCATTCAGCGTTTCCGATTGGTATGCTCTTGACTGAATCCAACAATTCCAATTGGGCTCCTCTCATGAAGATGCGTATTGGAGGACGTAGCAAACTCGAAATTATTACTGAAGCTGCACCTAAAATTTCTTCACCAGCATATCGTGCATGGGCCACTGACAATGAAAAAGTGAAGTGCTGGCTCATCGATAATGTGGGACCCCGCACGTTTTAACCGTGGTTAATGGCGAGTTACTGAGGTTTAAGTCGCATTCGGTAACTTCGCGAGTTAATTACCACGTTCATTTTCGAGTTTTTCTAAATCCTCCAAATATCTGATTTAATGACTCGATGTCATAGTACGTGTCGACACGAGTCTCCCGGTATTTTTAGATTATTTTTCGGAGCTTCGGTTTATTTTCTATGAATTTTCGAAGTTTCCGGTAACTTTTAATTATCAATCCGGTAAAGAGTTTTTACCATTTTACCTTTTACCTTTCACTTTCTTTTAATCCGGACTGTCAGATCAATTAGGGTTTTGATCTGGACCGTCCATTTAAGTATAAATAGATGGGAGAGGGTTGACTCGGGTCAGACCCTCCCCCTCCGATTCTCTTTCTTTCTGCTTCCCCCTCTCCCCTCCTCCACCTCTGCTCTCTTTCTCCGGCGATCTGCCAGCTCAGGCCAACCCAATCCGACGCTCGACCACTGTTGAGCTCGGCTCTCTCTTCTCTACCTCCTTATATCCACCATTTCAGTATGCTCCCACTAGCTTTAGAAAATCAAAACATCAATCCCTAATCCACGATTCACTTTTGGGTCGATTGCCTTTTACTATAGAGAGTTCTCACGTCTCCAAGGCCTCCCTTCTTGTCATCGTCTTCATTCCGGCGTCGTGAACTTCAACTGGAGTTTAGAGCGCCACTGCAGCAAGGAGAAAGAACCTGGGTGTGTCCTGAATCCAGCAGCGACAAGAAGGGTTTTGGGGACTTCAATCGAGTCTCAACCGAGGTAGAAAAGTGGGAGAAGATTTCGGTACACCAAAGGGTAGTGGTTTCTGTTTTTGGGAGGTCTGAAGAGGGAGAAAGCAGTTGGGTCAGTTTTACCAATTTGATTAAGGTAAGGGGTTTGGTGTTTGAGTTATTAGTTTCGGTTTCTTTTTGTTGTTGTTGAGGGTGTCTGAATTGAATTTTGGAATTTGACTGAGTTGGACTGCAAGGTGGAGTTTCGGCAGAGAGGAGGTCGAAGGATCGTTGTTTCCTGATTTTGGGCAGAGTGGAGGTGAGCATCGAGTCTTGGACGAGCAGAGGTGATGAAAAGCGACTGCTTGTAGATTTGGCGAGTAGAGGGATGTCTGGGTTCAAATCTGGGTGAATAAAGGGTAAAGCTCCATTCCCTTTTGTTTTGATCAGCTACAGTGTTGCTGGATTGTTGGAGATTATTCTGATGTGGTTTTGTTGTTGTGTTGTCGATAACTTGGTGATCAATGTACGGGGAAACTCTGGCGAAATTCCGGCAAGTTGCTGGAATCCGGTGACGATCCGGTGATGCCGTGAAACCGACAGAAATGCCGAGGAGGTAGTCTTTCAATCTCTTCAAAATGTGTTGTTTCCGTTTAGTCGGGTTAAGTGTCGTAATCGGAATTTACGTAAGGAAACGTATAAAAACGGAAACTAACCGTATTTGGGAACCTTCCATTTTGGGAAACCTTCTATGTTTGGAAACCTACTAAGTTGTGAAACTTTCCATTTTGAGAAAGTTTCCATTAAAGGAAAGTTTCCATTAAGGGAAAGTTACATTTTCAGAAAAATGGTTAAAGAATTGAAGTTCAATGAAGTTTGACACTTTTTGGTTAAATTGGTAAAGTGTTAAATTGTTATCGGAAAATGATAACTGAAATTCTGGAAAATGTTAAGTTGACCATGTTAAGTAAATTTGGTGTTTCACGTAAATCGGTAAATCGACTCTTGGTAAATAAATTGATTAATGTGACACGTTGGGTGTTCATAGTGATTCAACGAATTATTATGTGACACCCTAACGTCAAGTTAAAGTGGTTGAGGAAAGTTCAGAAGTTTAGTCAGACTTCCAGTAAATGAGTAAAGAGTCGATAACCGGAAAAGAAAGTCAAAAGGTTAGTGCCATAAAAGGGAATTGGTTGGTCAACTTAGTCAATGTGGTCATTCCTAGTCAAACTAGGAATGCTGACGTCTGTTGACTATTATTATTTCTTGGTTGCTAAGCTACTTAAATTCTGCAGTGATTATTGGACGAGGTAGCTTACGCGGTGACCTCGGTTCACCGAGGCAGCTCCTGGAAGCTTGGAGCGTACGTATGGAACGACAATTCCAGGTAGGAAATCTGAACCCCCTTGGCAGTGGTTTTATATATGTATGAGAAAGTGCATGATTTTTTGTATGCTCATGGTCGATGCCTCAGGAAAGTTTTTTGTATATTAAATGATTTATGATTGGGCCAAGAAAACCCGAGGCTAGACTTAAAAGATTTTTTATACGATAATGTGAGATGTGTGGAGCACCGTTGTCCTGATTTCTGGTGCGTGACCTGAGAGTGACGGGACCTAGTATATAGCATTCCCGCGGTGTCGATGACCGTGAACCTCCGGAGGGTGGTGCCTTGTTTATTTTATTTTCCCGCTTACTCTCGTCTCGCACAGAGTTAAGCGAGTCGTAAGTGCGGTGTGTTGTTTATGGGCACTGCAGTAAATTGACACTCTCGCTACTACGCGTTTTCAAGCGCATAGGTAGTTGGTCCCGGTTTGTTGTGAAGACAAACCCGGGATTCGGTCACTGAGATTCGTAAAGTCCAGCAGGCTGTATTGTTCACTGAGCGCTCTGGACCCCTGTTTTAGCATACTGCACTGTTTTCCTAAAGGATAAGAAATGATGTTTTTGTGTGCCAAGGATTTTCTAAATGGTTTTATTACGAGCTCAAAACTATATGTATATATAAGGTTTTTGGTTTTCAAACCTATCATTGGTGGGCCTATATGTGAGCACGCGAGGACGACGCTCACCCCTACAACAGATTGTTTGCAGGTACTGTGACGGGAAAGATAAAGAGAGCTGTATGTGTGGAGCTTCATTCCTTACTCGATGTTTGGTCCAAGTGTACTCCCTATTCCAGTTTTACCCTTTGAGTCATTTACCAAAGCCTTCTACGTAAACAGTAAAGGTGTCACCCCGATTTGTTAACCATGTTTTAGATTTCTATTATTATCGCTAAAGTTTTAAATTGTCCCCTTTATTTTGACCACCTTCTGCGAAATTAGATAAACTCTGATGATTGTTTTAAGAATTTCATGTGGTGCCACTCAAAGTATTAAAGTTTAAATTTTATTTTACTTACTAAAAAGCCTACGACTTTAGGTTAATAAGTTGTTGGCACGTCCTTCGGACGTGTTGGCTTCTTATTGGCTTAAATTCATGGCTACTGTAGTTTACCCTCTAGGGGTGCTACAGCAGTGGTATCAGAGCAATCGTTCCTCGAACTTTTGTTTTTTTAAAATGTTTTAAAACCTCTGATGCATTGTCTGTGCTAGCGCGTCAAAATTTTTTCGAAAGTGGTATTTAAGAAACTTCGGAGCTAGTAGAGTTTCGTGAGTTGGCATAAAAAGGGTTTTGAAAATTCTCACTTGGGAATTTGCATTTACGATTTTAAATTTTAGCGACAACTTTAAATTCATTCACGAGTCTTGTTCCTATCCTTGGTGCCATTCCTTAAATCCAACTCGTTGCATTCTTGTAGTATATGAAACCCCTTTGTGACTCTGGTGTGTTATGGCAGTGACAGTTGTGCCTTGAGCTAAAAAGCCTTGTTGTCACCTTGATCCTATTCATGTATTATGTCCTGCCTGAGTATCTTGACCATTGTTTTGTCTTGAGTACCTCAATGATTACAGAAGAATTTCTTGTGCTTCTGTCATGTCAAAACCTATTTGATAATGGGGTCATTGTTTCATCGAGTATTTACCCACTTAGCTCTCTCACAGTACACGGGCCGCGACATATGTTAAGAGTGGCAGTAAATTAAAACTATAGATTTTGAGCTCTAAAAACTTGGCATACTTGAGGATTATGGATGTGAAAACGTCCTGTTTGGATTGTTGATGATATGGAGGAAAAACTTTTGCATGTGCTATGGAAGATGGATATTGTTTATGCTATGAGATTTCGTGTAGGGCCAGAGCATGTTATTTGAGCCGCAGGGTATGAGATTTGTTGTACATGAGCATGGTATCTGGATTGTGTTACGGACCCTCCTTGCTGAGATAGTGAGTTGGAGATGAGGTCCTTGGGTTTGAGATTCAGATCGAGGATCCCGTAGTGGTAGATCCCAGAGTTTGAAAAGAGATTGCGGATCCCGTAATGGTAGATCATGTAAAGAAAGTTATGATTGAATAGGATGATATTGTTGGTGGAACCCAAGGTGGTTTCCCATATCTTATTGGAGTTAGGTGACTCCGTTGTTTGCTCATAGTCTTTGAGACAGAGTTTGCATTTGTCGTACGTGCTTGGTTGAGTATTAGCATGAATTACGACGGATCAGTGGTGTCTCTCCCCTAGTGTGGGAAGTTGTTATGTAGCGTTGAGGTGTTTGGTATTATCCTCCGTAATGTGAAAGAGACATTCGAGGAAGTGGATTAAGCGATGAGTATCGTATCCTTCCTAGTGTACTATTAAAGCTTGGCGTCGATGCTTGTGGTTACTCCGACGCGTGGTGAAGCTTTGGAAACTGGGTTGACCTTTTGAGGTCCGGAATTAAGAGTATGTGTATGTGAGGCCTTTGGATGAGGTGTCAGGAAAATGTTGAACGGTCGATTTGTTAAAGATTGGAGTGACGAACTCGAGTTTGTGCATCAGTTTGGTTATTTGCATTAGAGTTTGCAACGTTATCAGATTGTCCATGGGTGTAATTGGACATGTTGTTTTCTGCTTGAACTCTATGCATGGAAAGCCTGAAGTGAGGAAAAATGTAAAACACTGTTTGATGACCAAGTGGTAGCTTCATGATTTGAACAAACGGTCTGAGACAGGAAAGAAAGTGTACCTAAGGATATTCGGTGAGTACCTTAAATTTTGGTGGTAACTTGTTGGCTTGTAGCCAAGGTAGTAGGTACTAATTTTCCCCTGCAGTAGTCATGCTATTAAGTTTGACCGATTCATAGATAAAGCGTTGTTCGGTTTGAGTTAGTAACGCTGTGAGTCTATGACGAGGCATGGTAATGAGGGAAACGTCCATTAAGCAAAAGACCTGGTGAACGTTTTACGACGTGATGACGTGTAACATCCCTCTTGGCAGGTGTGGAACCTGAGATTCTATTGTAAGGAAAGCTTCGTACGAGGTGCGACCTGACAGCTTCAGAGGCGAAGACAAAGACGTCTTCTGATCTTCTCGAACGTGTTATCAAGGCTGACCGTTATCTTTCTGATGGAGCCTGACGGAAACACTCGCATAAGACGACTCGTCGTCGTATTGGCATCAAAAGGGTGGATTAACGAAAGTATCTGCGAGTGTCTGTTCCGATTTTCGATGATGAAGATACTAAAATTCGCGATATTGACTTCGAGGAAAAGTCTATCAACGACATCATTACGAGTCATTAAAGAGTTGAAAGTATGACAACGTGTTTGATTTGGCTCATCATTAGTGGTTCTTGGATGTTGAGACATCGTTCGTGGTTCATCGATCGTGTAAGCACGACGCTGCAACGAAAGACGTGATCTTATGGATTATCACTTGTCAGTTGGTATTTGTGCATCCTCTCCTACAGTAAGGCTTTGTTAAAGTCATTTTGGCACGAGGACTTTGTGACGCTATACGTTAGCAGATGTGACAGCTTGTCTCGAGTATCTTGTCTTTGCGATCAAGACGAGAAAGTGACAAGTTTGAGTTTGTTACTTGGCTATAGAACCTGCAAGATTGACGATCGAATCGACGGTTACACTTCGAACGTGACTTCAGCACTCGTTATACGTGGTAACTGTGAGACCCCGAGAATTTAATTTAATTTTCCGACACATTTAGGGTTTAATTCCGATTACTTTTCAGTACGTCGTTAATTTCGTCTAACGTTTTCACGTTAAGACACGTCGCCACATGCGTGAAAGTATTTACGGAATATTTTCCGGCATTTCACGTATTTTTCATACGACTTCTACGTTTGAATTTGACGTTTGGTTATTTTAAATGAATTTACCGAAAATGGATTTGGTTTTGAAATTATTTTGGAAGTGGGATTAAATCGTGGCCGTTGATTCGATCGACGAATCGTGGCCACTCGTTTACCTTTAAAACCTTATCTCTTTCTCTCTTTTCTCTCCACCTTTCCTTTTTTTCTTTCTATTTCCTTTTCCTCTCTTTCCATTTCTGCTTTCGCCCGAAACAGAAAGAGAGCTTCTCTCTCGACAGAGCCACCCAGGCACACCGCCTCGGAACGCGTCGAGCCTCACCGCCGCCCCCATCGGTTTTGCCTCGCCCCGGCGACCTCAACCAGGCCACCAGCGACGCCAGCTCCGCCGCCAGCGCCGCCCAGCAACGAGGAGAAACTCGGAGATTACTGTACAGGGCAGATCGAAGTGAACCAGAGGATTTGAGGAGCTAGGAAGCTCCCAAGCGCCATCAGGAGCTGCCCAGGAGCAAGGAGGAGGAAGAAGGAGGTCAGCGGAGCTCCGCCGGAGGAGAACCGCAAGAGAACACAGTGGAGGAAGCTCAAGGTATAAAACTCGATCATTCCTTCTGTTTGTGATGTTGTTGGATAGCCTAGGTTGTGTAGAAGGAGGAAAAACAGGCCTAGGAACTCGATCTGGCCGGAAAAGCTTCAAATCCGGCGGAAACCAGTCGATCGGAACCGAAGCGGTAAAAACTCTGGTTTTTACCGTGTCAGTTTTACCGTGTCGGCATAAAAGATTCAATTGAAAACGAAACCGAAACAAGTGAAGGAGAAAGATTGAATATGCAAACTCTCGTTGATGGCTCCTCCACTGCGACGGTTGAAATGAGTTGCCTCTCATGCAGCGCTTAATGTTTATAGTCTGTCAGCCTAGACTCTTCTCCTTTTCTGATGGCGCCATCCTTTGTTGCCATGGCTCTCCCACATTGTGCTTTTCAACATTTGTGCTCTTGTTGCTCATTCAACGATGAAGACACAATATCTGGTAAAGTGTCCTCTTCTCCTAGATATGCATACTTCAAGTGCGCGGGGAGATCTTTAAATTCTAACTTAGGGCCCTGTTCCAAAGATGGCAACATTTTGTTAGTAATAATTGGAATTGACAAAGGAGACTCATACCTCTGAGTGTAGGATCGTGCTTCAAGCTTATCAACCACTGCTAGTATGGACAGCTCCAGACTCTGCTGCGCCTCCTCATCCCATCTCCATTCTTGTCAAATCCGGCCCTTGCTCAATCTTTCTTAGTGCTTCCAAGTCTTCCTTGCTTGGCTGAGCTCATTTTTTTTTCTTAAAACGTGCTCTACTTCACTTTGTTTAGCATTGTGCACGATATCATGACCAGGTTTGGCTTCCTTGCGTCCAACGTTACCAAACAATTTCTCGTCAGAACTGGTCATTTATGAGAACCTGCAAAACCAATCTGGCACAATTGAACAAAGATCAAGTGAGCATTGTCAAAAACTTAGATAGAATTCGAAAAACTTAGCATAAAAATTTCGGCAACATCATGTCATGGCATAAGTTTCGAATTCAATGTCATGTAAGCACAAAAGTGTCGGCAACCTAGTAAAGTTGCTAGTTGATTTTATTACTCTTAACTTTCACGGTACGTGGAGCAGGGAAGACCACTGTGCAATGAGCTTGTGCAGCTCAAGGTAGTGTTTTGCTTCGTCCGATATACCATGAAAATCAAGACCAATTTCGACATTGAAGTTATAATGCCTATAGGCCAAGTTGCTTTCTAAAATCTAAAGCAAGGTGATGCTACGGCCCGAGCTTTTGACTAGGTCGAGCGGATTCCTTGGTTTCAGAAGGCAAGTGTCAATGTCACGGGGGGCGAACCCCCTACAGGAACCAGGCAGGACTCGTTTGTGATCAAGGAGGAGGACCCCTATCGACCCCTTCACCGAGAAGAGTGGTCAGTCATGATCTTGAGATCCAATTGAACAAACCTGAATTCCATATCTATGACAGAACTGCCCCTTACTCAGCTAGGAACAAACTCGGATCTCTAGATCAGTCACCTTATGTTAATCAAAGCCGCCCTCAACCTCATGAAATCCGCAAATAACATGAAGGGTTTAGGCTAAGATTAACAAAAGTGGCTCCACCTGACATGTTTTACTTTAGAAATCACAAAACATTATAACATATAAAAACCATAACTTCAATTTTTCCTAAATATTTACTAAAGTGGCGGCAAGAATACACATATAACAAAATATTTTGATACAAACATATTATACACAAAATCGGCATATATATAAGAGAAAAAGAATCGTTAGTCACAAACAATAAGGTTAATTCACAAACATATACATATACAAAACAAAAATCCTTTTTAGCATCCCCGGCAACGGCGCCAAAAACTGACGAGGCCGTTTGTTAACAACCTGCAGTTTAAACCCTATCATTGTAGTAACTGTAAGTAGGGATCGTTCAAGCCGGGGACACTAGGGAAGGATTATATCTGCATTAAAACAAGTTAGTAACATTCACAAATATAATATTGACCTGTCAAAAGTTGACATGTGCAATTTAAAAAACCCTATCATTGTAGTAACTGTAAGTAGGGATCGTTCAAGCCGGGGACACTAGGGAAGGATTATGTCTGCAAAACAAATCGTTAGTATTTTCACAAATGTAAAATAAACAAACAAGTACAATTCTGTCACAACTATACAAGTATAAACATATATACAAAATATTATGGGGGATTTATGGAATGGTTTGAAACATATAAAGAAAATAAAGACACTTATTTACAAAACATGGTCAATCAATACTCAAGCATAAAACAACATAGCACCGTGAAGAAAGACATGTCACAAATTTCGCAAGTTTAAGAGGTCGTATTTACGTTTTCACAACTTGTAATTAATTCCAACTATTTAGACTTCTCATGTAAACTTAGTGCCTACAATCGCCTGACACTAAGTTTGTATATGTGTCATCCTGTTCAATGCCTACAATCGCCTGACATTGAGACAAAATACACTGATCGAACGAGAGTCATTGGAAACATGGTCCTAGGTATGGCGTCACTCATCCTATTCAACATGCAAATCTCTCACCCTACCACCCTTGGTAGTGACTAAGAATCAAGACCTACAATCGCCTGATCTTAACCCTTAGACACTACGGCATATGAAACTCCCCCCTAATAGCTAACTTGTCTAGATTCAAGCTAACCTAGAGTTCGATTACGTGCTCAGGTAAGGATTAATCAATTCAAGTTATTAATTACGTAAACACAAACAACTTAATCTAAATCGTCATCCTAACATGCAATTCTACACGTTACAATTATAAACATAATCACATGAAAATCACAAAGAAGAACATGAAAACATGCTTATAACGTAAAACCGAAAACCAAAACAAACATATATATAAAGAACCATCATCCATACAGTAGATACACACAAAAACCTTGAATGAATTCATACCTAAACCTACCCTAAGAGTCGGCAAGGATTGAAGAAGGGATTGGTGGCGGCAAGGCTATGCAATCGGCAGCAGAAGATGCAGTCGACAGCAAGAGGTTGGCGGCGGCGGCAAGGCTATGGTGTTTCTGTGTAGGGAGGGTTTTTAAGTAGAGCTAGGCTATTCTAAGGCTTAGAGCAATTGAGAGACACGAAATTTGATGTACATAGGTCCTATTTATACAGAAAATTTAAGGGAAAACCCTAGAGAAATCAGGAACTTCAAGAAGACACCTTCCTTGTTGAGCTTGGTTTCCTCCTTTTATCTTTGGACAAAGATTTCGACTTGGACCTTGGATTTCTGATTTCTTGGACTCCTCTACATGTTATTGGATCCATGTAGGCCTTATACACAAGTTTTTGGGTTCATAGGCAGCCGAAATCATGGACAAACTCGGCAAGGACAGACTTTCCCGGTTTGACCGGAAAAGCTCCATACTTGGTTGTTTCGGCTGCCATGATGACTTCTTCGAATCTCCTTCTTCAATGCAGCTTCCCATGACTTCATTAAGCTTCTCTTAAGTCCTTTGACATGCTTGGGAAGAATTTTGGTGAAGAAACATCCTCCCAAACTCGTGTGACAACTTAGGCAGAAACTGCCCAGTTTTGCAGCTTGACCTCCGTCCATTGTTTTGATCATAACTCCTTCATCTGAATTCCAAATGCTGTGATTCAAGAAGATCTGAAAACTAGACTTCCGTAGCTTTCCAATGATATATGGCTCGTCCTCAGATTCCTCATGGATATTTAGATATGATTTTCCGAAGTTGATGTAGGATTTCTGTTCGCGGGAGAGATTTCTGCTCGCGAGTAAGTTTTCATTCGCGGGAGAGTTTCATTCGCGAGACTGACCTCCGGCCATTGTTTCCGGCATAACTTCTTCCTCAGAACTCGGATTGCTGCGATTCTAAAAGATTTAGAAACAAGACATCCACAGCTTTCCATCCATATATGGCACGTTCCCTGGTTCCTCCTGGATCGTCCTCAGGAAATCTTTGAAGTTGAGTTATGGTTTCTGGAAATTTCTGCTCGGATCAAAACCTTATGTTTCGGAGTTTCTTCTTTTTCATGGCTTCTTTTGTTGTCCTCCATGAGTCCAATCTTCATGATTCTTGTTCTCATATGCTCATTTACATGTCATCTACACATTAAACCAAATTCATCAAAATTGACAATGTAAAGGTACGGTGAATCATAAGAGAAATAACCAAGTGTTTGTTCCAAATCGAATTTGCAACACTTAAGCACAAATTTCTGTATAAAGACACATATTAACCATTACTCTACAGAAAAACCCTTTTGACTCAATATAAGTAAAAACAACATTACTAAGGAATAAACAAGGTACAAATGAGGGTAAAAACACATTAAAAACATAGCGTAAAACGCACTTATCAAACTACCCCACACTTACCCTTTGCTAGTCCCTTAGCAAACTGACTCTAAAACAAAAACAAAAACAAAACGAAAACTTCTAATACTTAAACAACTAATACCCTTAAATGATTTGTCTCAGATTCTTTAGCATGCATAACTTTCAAGTTTGAACATTTGAATGAAAAGCATAATTGCAAAAGCTTCATAAACATGTATCATAGCATGAACAAGTAAGATATGAGATCATATAGCACAAACATGTATGATGACCGTTCCACCTCACAATGGCATACTCTCTCCTTTTCACTCATCCATGGTATTCACTCAATCGTATATGCAAGGGAAAAGATGATAAGATAACAAATAACTTGCATATTTCATTAAATAAAAGCACTTTGTGAATAGAAATTCATGGAAAAACCTCATATAACAACTATGTGCAATAATGGACCAAAATCATATGCTTGACTTATGAGAAAATCTCCACAAATCAAATTTAGCTATCTTAAGAATCATGAATTAATCTCAATAATATGGTTGTAATGGGGCTTGGTTTCATAAGGTAGGAATTTTTAGATAAGTGGTGATTTTAAGACATCACCAAGACTTAGCAAATCTCGCTCCTCCTCATGTCTTCACTTCACGGGTCGAATTTCTTCATGTTGGACCCATACGTCATTCTTGACTTCTCTCCATATTGTGAACAGGACAAAGGTCATATAAACACTTTTAGACCTTCAAATAATTACTAACTCCAAATTCACAAAACATTACAACACACCATGAAAGAATTTGTGCCTTGAACTTTAATTCTATCCGAATTTTTTTTTTTTTTTTCGGAATATATTTCTTTCTTTTTGTTCTTACATGGCACATACATTTATAACAATATGGTGTTTTACCCCACACTTGCTCTTCAGCATCACGCATTACAGCTCCATCAGAAGTACTTTGCCAAGTCTTGATAACAAGGTAAAGGTTTAGCTATTCTAAGCAAAGGAATACTGTTTATAGGTGATGAAATAAAAGGCTCAATGTAAGCTCAAAGGGGTTAACTAAGGAGTCCCACGACGGGCACAAAATAGGCATAAGCTTTATTTGGCTATGGTGGTGATCCTAATGAGATTAAATTCAATCATATTCAAAATCAAGACATGTTATGATTATAAAGCTTTGATAATCACATAAGCAAGTTCTAATAAATTCTATAGTCCATTAAAAAGCTATAGCACATAGTCATTGAATATGCAAAGAATAATGAGGTTTTAAAAGATAGTGAAATTTCGAAAGATTTAGAATTTTAATCACTCAAAAAGAAAGTATTTAGGCTCAAATTCTCACATAGGTTTTAATGGAAACAAATTAATCAAACATGCATACTTCATTATCAATCAAGTCTCAAATATTCATACTAATTCACAATATCCATGAAACTCGCAATTTCTTAAGATAAATGTTAAACCGTCAATCATGCATTCAAAGATATAGTTCATCATAGACTTTTAAGGGTATATCCTAAGACTCAAAAACAAATAAAAACATTTAGAACAAAACAAAAATTAAATTTCGAAACAAATTTTTTTTTTTTTTTTATAAAAATTACAGAAAGTTGAAAAACACACAAATAAAAATATGTATGTTACTATGTAACCTCTACCCCACACTTAGAAAATTACATTGTCCTCAATGTAAAACCAAAATAATGTCATAATTTCCTAAGCATGTGTCTAAGTCACATAATAAACAATAAATAAGTCAACCATGAAAGTGAAGGGATTAGAAAAATGCAAACTCTCGTTGATGACTCCTCCACTGCTACGGTTGAAATGAGTTGCCTCTCATGCAGCGCTTAATGTTTTAAGTCTGTCAGCCTAGACTTCTTCTTTCCTTGATAATGGCGTCATTGATGCTCTTGTGACGGTGGCTCGTTCACAAGTTGCTCCTCCACATCATGTGATTTGAATACGTCAAAGTAAGGTTTAAGGCGATGCCCATTTACCTTAAACTTGTTTCCAGCTAAGCTCTGAATCTCAACTGCACCATACGAAAACACATTAGTAACAACAAACGGACCTTCCCAACGAGAACGAAGTTTACCTGGAAAAAGTTTAAGCCTAGAATTGAACAAGAGAACTCGTTGGCCAATGTCAAAGCTTTTTCCTTTGATCATCTTATCATGATAAGTCTTCGTCTTAGCTTTATAGATCATGGCGGATTCATAAGCATCATTTCGAATTTCTTCAAGCTCACAAATTTGTAATTTCCTATGTAATCCAGCCGCATCTCGGTCCATGTTAAACTTCTTGACTGCCCACCATGCTCTATGCTCTAACTCCACCGGAAGATGGCATGCTTTGCCATACACTAGCCGAAATGGTGAAGTTCCTATCGGCGTCTTGAACGCAGTCCTGTAGGCCCATAGTGCATCATCTAATCGATCACTCTAATCTTTCCTTGTTAGTCCTACAGTCCTCTCCAAAATTTGCTTAATTTCTCTATTGGATGTTTCGGCCATGCCACTTGTTTGAGGATGATATGGCGTTGATACTCTGTGGGTGACTCCATATTTCTTGAGCAAAGCCTCAATAGTTCGATTGCAGAAATGTGATCCACCATCGCTTATCAAAACTCTTGGCGTTCCAAACCTAGCAAAAATGTTAGTTTTGACAAACTCTGCAACAACTTTAGAATCATTAGTCCTGGTGGCTTTTGCTTCCACCCATTTCGACACATAATCAACCGCCAATAAGATATAAAGAAAGCCTTTAGATGAAGGAAAAGGACCCATGAAATCAATGCCCCAAACATCAAAAATTTCGACAACTATGATAGGGTTTAAGGGCATTTGATCTCTCTTACCTAAATTACCTGTTCTTTGGCAACGATCACATGAAGCACATGTTGTATAAGCGTCTTTGAATAACGTTGGCCAATAGAAACCGGCTTCCAACACCTTTCTAGCTGTTCTTTTCGGTCCAAAGTGTCCTCCACATGCCTCCTTGTGGCAAAAATTCAAGATGGATTGATGCTCTTCTTCTGGCACACAACGTCGAATGACTTGGTCCCCACATTGTCTCCACAAATATGGCGCATCCCATATGTAATGTCGAGCTTCCTTCTTGATTCTCACCTTGACATGGTTCGGCACAGTTGATGGAAAATTCCTTGTCACTATGAAGTTCACCAAATCGGCATACCATGGTTCCTTAACTTCCATTCGAAACAGTTGTTCATCCGGGAACGATTCAGACATAGGAATGGCATCCTCCTCGTGCACAATTCGGCTAAGATGGTCTGCTACAACATTCTCGCATCCTTTCTTATCCTTTATCTCAATATCGAACTCCTGGAGTAGCAAGATCCATCGAATGAGCCTTGGCTTAGCATCCTTCTTTGTCATCAAGTACCTCAAAGCTGCATGATCAGAATAAACAACAACTTTAGAATTCAAAAGATAAGATCGAAATTTTTCTAAAGCAAAAATAACAGCTAAAAGTTCTTTTTCAGTGGTAGTATAATTCAGCTGAGCATCATTGAGTGTCCGTGATGCATAGTAAATGACGCAGGGCCTCTTGTCCTTGCGTTGGCCGAGCACAGCTCCCATGGCATAGTCCGAAGCGTCACACATCAACTCAAATGGCAAATTCCAGTCTGGTGGCGTCATTATTGGCGCAGAAATCAGCAAATTCTTCAATCGCACGAACGCATCCTCGCATTCCCTAGACCATGAAAACGGCACATCTTTCTGCAACAAGGAAGTAAGTGGTTTTGCCACCAAAGAAAAGTCCTTGATGAACCGCCTGTAAAAACCTGCATGGCCAAGAAACGAACGAACCTCTCGCACCGTTGAAGGTGAGGGTAAGTGATGCATAATATCTATCTTGGCTTTATCAACATCTATTCCTTGAGCAGAGACAATATGGCCTAAAACAATACCTTGATTTACCATGAAATGACATTTTTCCCAATTGAGTACAAGGTTAGTTTCTACACACCGGTTTAAAATCTTTTCTAGATTCTCTAAGCATGCATCGAAATCTTTGCCATAAACACTAAAATCATCCATGAAAACTTCAATGATATTTTCGATGTAATCGGAGAAAATAGAATACATACAACGTTGGAACGTACCTGGAGCGTTGCATAATCCAAAAGGCATTCGGCGATAAGCAAACGTACCAAAGGGACATGTAAACGTTGTCTTTTCTTGATCATCCGGGTGTATCATGATCTGGTTGTAACCGCTGTAGCCATCTAAGAAGCAGTAGAACTCATGACCGGCAAGTCTCTCCAACATTTGGTCCATGAAAGGCAATGGCATGTGATCCTTGCGTGTTGTTGCATTAAGTCTTCTATAATCAATGCACATGCGATGTCCTGTCACCAAACGTTGTGGCACTAATTCGTTCTTGTCATTTTCTACCACCGTCACTCCGCTCTTCTTTGGCACAACTTGAACTGGTGATATCCACTGACTATCCGAGATTGGGTATATGACACCACAATCTAATAACTTGATCACCTCGTCCTTTACAACCTTCATCATTGGTGGATGCAAACGTCTTTGAGCCTCCCTTGTAGGCTTGGCGCCATCCTCAAGTAGAATTCGATGAACACATTTTGTCGGGCTAATTCCCTTGATGTCTGCCAAAGTCCAGCCAATGGCAGCTGTGTTCCTTTGCAAAACCGCAACTAGCTTGTCTTCTTGTTGCTTTTTCAACGTTGATGACACAATAACCGGTAGAGTGTCATCTTTTCCAAGAAAAACGTACTTCAAATGTGGGGGTAGAGCTTTGAGCTCTAACTTAGGGTCTGTTTCACAGATGGTAACAACTTATTAGTAGAAATTGGAATTGACAAAGGAGAATACTTATCGTAAAGTGGTTGTGAATCAAGCTCCTTCACAACTTCAAGTATGGACGGCTCCAAATCTTTCAAAGCCTCCTCATCCCGTTCTCCAAACTTGTCAAATCCGACCCCTCGCTCGATAGCTAATTGCTATGCTTGATGGGTGGTCATTGCACACGGTGCAACACCACCATACCTCCATTCACTGCCGAATTCTTCCCCATAAGTTTCGGCATTGTTGCTTTCTTCATAGTTGAGTTCGGCACTAGGTTGCTTCATGGCATCGAAAATGTTGAATTTGATGATCTCACCATCGAACTCCATTGTCAAATTACCTCCAGCAACGTCGATATTCGTTCTTGCTGTTCGCATGAAGGGTCGTCCCAACAACAATTGTGTAGAGTTTGTAGATGACTCCTCCATTTCTAGCACGTAAAAGTCAGCAGGGAATATCAGTTGATTAACCTGCACAAGAACATCTTCAACATACCCCTCAGGGTACTTGTTAGAATGATCCGCCAATTGGATCACAACATTGTCAGTTTTAAGAGGTCCTAGATCTAGAGACTTATAAAGATTTAGTGACATAACATTAATTGAAGCTCCTAGATCTAGCATGACATTCTCAAAACGAGTAGAACCAATAACACACGGGATAGAAAAACTCCCTGGATCCTTCATTTTTGGCGGCATCTTTCGTTGAATGACGGCAGAGACCGTCTCACTCATCTTGACAACTTGTTTCTCCCTTGTGTGCCTTCTTGTTGTGCAAAGCTCCTTCAAGAACTTAGCATACTTTGGGATTTGTCGAATGCACTCCAACAAGGGTAGATTGACGTTCACTTTTCGAAAAACATCCAACACTTCTTCGTCGGATTTATCCTTTTTGCTCTGAGTGAACCTAGAAGGAAAAGGTAGAGAAGAAGATTGATTAGTATTAACTAAATCACTAGGGTTCGAAATCATACCTTCCTTCGTTGAAGTTGCCGGATCTTTTTCAAGATCCCTCTTTTTCATTGTTTCCAAGTCTGCCTTGCTTGGCTCAGCTTCTTTGTTTCGCACGGGTTTTCCTTGATCTTGTCCATATGTTTCGGCATTGGCATTGTGCTCGACATTCATCCCATGATCGGCATTCATAGGCTCGGCATCATTCATGTGTAGCTCAGCATCTCCTTCTTCATCACTTATGTCCAACACTCCAAGTCCTTTTGTGGTTTTAGGCTTTGAAGGTGGCGACAACAAGGTTTTCCCACTTCTTGTGACAACAACTTGTGCTTGCTCATTCTTGGGATTCTTGATGACACCTCCTGGCAACCTCCCTTGTTCATTGAATTTCCCCATGAAGTCCACAACTTGCCCCATTTGATTCTTTAGTTCCATAATGTCTTTCGACATCAAGGCAATGTCCTTGGTGTTGGTTTGAGTTGTGGCCAACAAAGATTGTGTCGAAGTGGCGATGTTCTTGAAAATTTCATCATAATTTTGCTGCCCACTCGGCTGTCCTCCTTGTTGGTAGGGTTGGTATGGCTTTGGCACAAAATTGCCTTGAGGCCGTGCCATGTAAGTACTTGGTTGCTGCCCTTATGCGTTTGGTTGTGGATTCAGCACGTTGTTGTTGTTGCTCCAACGAAAGTTTGGATCATTGGCGCGTGGATTGAAGTTTTGGAAACGTGACTGACCCCCTGAACCTTGGACATTGCCGAATCCTCCTTGGTAACCCACGGCATTCACATCTTCAATGTAAGAGTTCACTTGGTTGCATTTCTCCGATGTATGTCCTTCTAAGCTGCATACACCACAAACTGACACATTCTTCTCCTTTGCTAATTTCGACACCATCAATGTCAACTTGTTCAAGTCTTCCTTTAACTCATGTATGACACTTGACTCGTCATAATCACTTATCTTGTTGGCCCGTCTTGTTGCAAATGAGCCGAATTGTTGATTGTTGGTTGCTCTCATCTCCAACAAGTTACTGGCCTCTTCTCTGCTTTTCTCCATAAGTGAGCCACCAGCTGCTGAATCTAAGAATTGTCTTTCCATAGGGCGCAGGCCCTCATAAAAATACTGAAGCAGCAGGCCCTCGCGGATGCCATGATTGGGGCATGACACCACAAGTGCCTTGTACCTCTCATAATATGCATCGAAAGACTCATCCATGTCTTGCTTGATAGAAGTTATCTCCTTTCTAATTTGCGTCACCCTCGACGAAGGAAAATACTTGAGGAGAAACTCTTTCATCATAGTGGCCCATGACACAATTCGTCCAGCTGGCACTGCAAAGAACCATTCCCTAGCTTTATCCTCTAATGAAAACGGAAATGCTTTCATTTTGACAAGTTGCATATCAGCTCCTCTAGGGCACATAATGTCACAACAATATTCAAACTGTTGCAAGTGTCGGTTCGGATCCTCTCCACTCAGTCCATGAAATTTCGGCAGTTGGTGGAAGAAACCACCTCTGAGTTCGAAGTCAGCCGTTTTTCCTGTTTCTACAGCAGGATAAGTGACATTTGCTGGCCTGACCCCTGTTCCATTAACTTGGCCGTTTTCTTCTCTGAGTGAAGTCATTCTCAATTCAAATGGCGAGTGTGGTGGTGATGAATTCTGTGTTGAGTGATGAGATGTTGATGGTATGTTGATGGCAAGCTCCTCTCGGACACGTATAAGTCGGTTGTTGATGTCTCGTGTCCAAGTGTCAGAACCGCTCATTCACCTACAAAACAGGATGGCACAATTGGCCAAGACCAAGTTAGTAAGTCATAAGAAGTTTCGAAAAACAAAAACGATAAGATAAAATTAACATACTTAAATAACACACACACAAACACGTAACATATAAACTAACCATGTCATCACACAAAACTGTAACGAACATAAAAATTGGACAAAAACACATACACACACACGGCAAACAATATCTCGAGCTCGGCATTCACACATACACACGGCAAACAATGACATTTATTAACAAGGTATAAGTATAGGTTAGAAACACACACGGCATTCATAGTTACATATAGACAAAAATCATGACAAAAACATAATGTGATAATTTCTCACCCTAAAATGTTTTCTACTTGATTTTATTAAACTTTAATTCTCAAGGTACGTGGAGCAGGGAAGACCACTGTGCAATGGACTGATACAGCCCAAGGTAGTGTTATGCTTTGTCCGATATACCTTAAACATTAAAGTTAAATTAATTTGAAGTTCATGGCGTCATACATGTCTAAGTAAATTCTAGCGTTTAAAGTGTGGTGATGCTTCGGCCCAAGCATTTGGCTAGTTCGAGCGGATTCCGTGGTTTCAGAAGGCAAGTGTCAATGTCACGGGGGGCGAACCCCCTACAAGAACCAGGCAGGACTCGTTTGTGATCAAGGAGGCGGACCCCTATCGACCCCTTCACCGAGAAGAGTGGTCAGTCATGATCTTGAGATCCAATTGGACAAACCTGAATTCCATATCTATGACAGAACGACCCCTTACTCAGCTAGGAACAAACTCGGGTCACTAGACCACTCGACAAGTGTTAATCAAAGCCGCCCTCAACCTCATGAAATCCGCAAATAACATGAAGGGTTTAGGCTAAGATTAACAAATGCGGCTTCTCCCTACATGTTACACTTTAAAAACCACAATAAACTTCAATCACATATGAAACAATAAACCTCCTAAATATTTACTAAGTTACAATAATTACAACACATATGGCAGGAAAATATGATACATACAAATTCGGCACATACACAAATATACAATGTACAAATTGGCAATACACAATAGACATTCGAAACATATGTGTTTTGGAACACACACATGCTTCGGCACCTACAAAAGAAAACAAAGTTAATTCACAAACATATACATATACAAAACAAAAATCCTTTTTAGCATCCCCGGCAACGGCGCCAAAAATTGACCTATCAAAATATGACATGTTAATCAATTTAAACCCTATCATTGTACTTTGGTAAGTAGGGATCGTTCTAGACCGGGGACACTAGGGAAGAACTTATTTCTGCAAAACAGATAGTTAGAAATATTCACACAATATAAACAAATATATACATAAAGAATAATATGGGGGGTTTATATGAGTTTCGGCAATAAACAAAAAAGAAAAATAAAACAAGAACAAATATGTACAAGATTGGTCACTTTATCGTTTCAAGAACATAACAAGTAAACTCCGATTAGCATGCAAATAGTTTTATGAAAGGTTAAATTATCTTATTTATGTTTTCACAATTGCAAATTAGTTCCAACCCTTAAGACTTCTCAAGTGTCTAAAGTTGTCTCAGCGCTCAACCCTAAACTATGTGACTACTTGACTAAACTGTCTCAGCGCTCAATCTAATCAAGCAACACTTACCGTCCACGAGTCGTTGGAGACATGTTTCCTAGGTATGGCGTCACTCATCCTATTCCACATGCAAATCTCTCACCCTACCATCCCTTGTAGCACCTAGGACCGAGTTGTCTTAACGCTCAACTCGACCTAGAATACCACGGCACATGAAACACCCCCTAATAGCTAACCTGTTGCAATCAAGCTAACCTAAAGTTCGATTATCTGCTCGGGAGAGGATTAACTAACTTAACAATTGTTAAACACACAAATACAGATTCTTTAACTTCTTTTACAACCCTAACATGCATACTAAATCGTTACACAACTCACATGTTATTAAAAAGATCACAAAGAAAAACTTAACAACATCCGAAATTGTATAAAACCAAAAATCCAAAAATAATATTTATGAAGAACAATAAACACAGTAATAATACACAAAGACATGGAGAAATCCATACCAAATCCTACCTAAAAGGTTCGGCTAAGGCAAGGATGGTTGGCGGCAAGGGATGATTGATGCGGCTGCAAGGGGTGTTCGGCTGCAGCTTTGTGTTTTGGCTGTGTGAGGGTTTTTGGGTAGAGTTTGGCTATACTATAAGACTTAAAACTGATAAAGGACCCCTAATTTATACAGAAACATTGAAGAGAAACCCTAGCTGACTCGGTTAAGGAAAGGCAATCCTATTCCAACTCGGTTTCCTTATTGCTCAATGATTCCTCCTTCAATGCAGCTTCTTATCCGAATTTGGACTCCTTCTTCTGATTCCTTGGACCTTCCTACATGTTTATGGATTCATGTAGGCCTCATGTACGAAATCTTGGGCTTTGATGGCAGCCAAAACCAGTGATAGGTCCAGCAAGGTCAGCTTTCCCGGTTTGACCGGGAAACCTTACACTTAACCAAAATATGGCTGCCTTGATGCTTCTTCGTATTTTCTTCTTTTGTCCAGCTTCCTAACACTTCATTAAGGTCTTGATACATCTCTTGACAAATTTGGGAAGCCTTTTGGTGAAGAATCATCTCCCAAAACTCGTTAGACAACTTAGGCAGTTTCTGCCCAGTTTTGCAGCCTGACCTCTGTCCACTGTTTTGCTCATAACTCCTTCGTCTCAACTCCGATTGCTGCGATCCAAATGGGGTTGAAAAGTAGACACACACAGCTTTAATTCCATATGTGGCACGCCTTCTAACTCCTCCTGGATCTTGAGATATGATTTTCCAAAGTTGACGTACGTTTTCTGGCAGATTCTGTCCGAGAGCAAAACAATGTCCAAAAGTGTTTCTTCTTTTCCGTGGCCTCACTTGTTGTCATTCATGAGTCCGTTCATCATGATTCCTGATACGTTAAGCGTATTTACCTGTCTTCTGCACATTTAAACAAGATACATCAAAACTGACAGGGTAACAAAATAACGAATCATAATAAAACGTCCAAGTGCTAGTCCAAAAACGGTTTTCATCATTTAAGTGCAATTTTCTGTATAAAAACGGCTAGTAGCCACAACTCTACGGAAAAACCCTCTTGACTCTAAAACAAGTAAAAATAAACATACTAAGGCAAAAACAAAGTATAAATGGAGGTGAAAATCTATTAAGAACATGGCGTAAAACGCACTTATCAAACTACCCCACACTTATGCTTTGCTAGTCCCTTAGCAAACTGACTCTAACTGAAAGAAAAAAACAAAAACAAAAACGAAAACAACTCTAATATCCTTAAGAAATTTTTGTGTCAGATTCTTAAGTATGCATAATCTCAAGTTTAAACATTTAAGTGAAAGCACAATTGCAAAAGTTCATAAACTTGTATTATAGCATGAAAAAGTGAGAAGTTTCGAAAATCATAAGTAATACATGAATGAAATTTTGATCCTCCTTTCCAAGGTACACTCTCTTTCTTTTTTCACTCGAAGAATGGTTTTCACTCATAAGTATATGCAAGAGAAAAGATGAGAAATAACGAATAACTTGCATATTTCAAGAAATAAAGGCTCTTTTGAAAAACATTTTTCTTGGAAAAACCTCATTTAATAACTAAGTGCAATAATGGACCAAAACCATATGCTTACTTATATGAAATTCTCCACAAATCAAGTTTAGTCATCTTAAGAATCATGAAATAATCTCAAGGGTTGTAGTGGGGCTTGGTCTCATAAGGTAGGAATTTTTGGATAAGTGGTGATAGTAAGAAATCAAGACTTAGCAAATTTAAGCTTCATCCTCCTTATGTCTCTTCTTCATGCAATGGACAAGGGTCAAATATACAACTTTGGACCCTCAAATAATATCAACTCCAAATCATGTAAACACCATATAACTCATGCCTTAGAAATATTTTTCTTTTCCGAAACATTTTTTTCTTTCTTTTTTTTTTCTTTAGCCGAAACTTTTATTTTTTTTTTCTTTTCTTCTCTTTTTTTCCTTTAGTTTCGGCAAAATTTTTTTTCTTTTTCAACCAATTTCGGACAACATATTTTTTTTCTTTTTTGGCATATATACTTTACAAAACAATGGTGTACCACCCCACACTTCAACTCTACCCCACACTTGTTCTTTAACATCTTTGCACAGCTTCATCAACAATATTTCGCCAAGTCTTGAAAACAAGGTGAAAGATAACTATTCTAAGTTCAGGAAACTGTTTAAAGGTGATGAAAGAAAAGGCTTAATGTAGGCTCAAAGGGGTTTTACTAAGGAGTCCCACGACGGGCACAAAAATGGGCAAAGGCTTATTTTGGCTTTGGTGGTGATCCTAATTGAGATTAATTTCAATCATATTCAAAATCAAACAATTTATGATTATAATGCTTTGAAAATCACATAAATAAGTTCTAGTAAATTCTAGAGTCCATTAAACAGCTATAGCACATAGTTATTGAATAATGAAAATAATGAGGCTTTAAGTGAATTTTCAAAGGATATGGAATTTAATCACTCAAAAAGAAAGTATTTTAGGCTCAAAATCTCACAAAGGTTTTTATGGAAACAAAATAACAAAACATGTAAACTTTTTCTTCAAAAATCTCAAGTGTTCATACTTTACAAAATTCATGAAAACTTGCAATTTTTCTTAAGATAAATATTCAAACCTTCAATTATGCATTTTAAAGATAATTTCATCATAGACTTTTAAGGGTATATCCTAAGACTCAAAAACAAATAAAACAAAATTTAAAAATTAAAAAAAAAAAAAATTCGAAACAAAAACAAACAAAAGTTTTTTTTTATATAAATTACGGGAAGAAAAAAAAATTTAAAAATTGAAAAAAATTTCGACACAAATTAAAAAAACACACAAATAAATAAAATATGTTACTATGTAACCTCTACCCCACACTTAGAAAATTACATTGTCCTCAATGTAAACCCAAAATCATGTCATAACTTCCTAAGCATGTGTCTATGTCACATAATAAACCAAAATTACAACACTCGTTGGCCAATGTCAAAGCTTTTTCCTTTGATCATCTTATCATGATAAGTCTTCGTCTTAGCTTTATAGATCATGGCGGATTCATAAGCATCATTTCGAATTTCTTCAAGCTCACAAATTTGTAATTTCCTATGTAATCCAGCCGCATCTCGGTCCATGTTAAACTTCTTGACTGCCCACCATGCTCTATGCTCTAACTCCACCGGAAGATGGCATGCTTTGCCATACACTAGCCGAAATGGTGAAGTTCCTATCGGCGTCTTGAACGCAGTCCTGTAGGCCCATAGTGCATCATCTAATCGATCACTCCAATCTTTCCTTGTTAGTCCTACAGTCCTCTCCAAAATTTGCTTAATTTCTCTATTGGATGTTTCGGCCATGCCACTTGTTTGAGGATGATATGGCGTTGATACTCTGTGGGTGACTCCATATTTCTTGAGCAAAGCCTCAATAGTTCGATTGCAGAAATGTGATCCACCATCGCTTATCAAAACTCTTGGCGTTCCAAACCTAGCAAAAATGTTAGTTTTGACAAACTCTGCAACAACTTTAGAATCATTAGTCCTGGTGGCTTTTGCTTCCACCCATTTCGACACATAATCAACCGCCAATAAGATATAAAGAAAGCCTTTAGATGAAGGAAAAGGACCCATGAAATCAATGCCCCAAACATCAAAAATTTCGACAACTATGATAGGGTTTAAGGGCATTTGATCTCTCTTACCTAAATTACCTGTTCTTTGGCAACGATCACATGAAGCACATGTTGTATAAGCGTCTTTGAATAACGTTGGCCAATAGAAACCGGCTTCCAACACCTTTCTAGCTGTTCTTTTCGGTCCAAAGTGTCCTCCACATGCCTCCTTGTGGCAAAAATTCAAGATGGATTGATGCTCTTCTTCTGGCACACAACGTCGAATGACTTGGTCCCCACATTGTCTCCACAAATATGGCGCATCCCATATGTAATGTTGAGCTTCCTTCTTGATTCTCACCTTGACATGGTTCGGCACAGTTGATGGAAAATTCCTTGTCACTATGAAGTTCACCAAATCGGCATACCATGGTTCCTTAACTTCCATTCGAAACAGTTGTTCATTCCCCGGCAACGGCGCCAAAAATTGACCTGTCAAAAGTTGACATGTGCAATTTAAAAAACCCTATCATTGTAGTAACTGTAAGTAGGGATCGTTCAAGCCGGGGACACTAGGGAAGGATTATGTCTGCAAAACAAATCGTTAGTATTTTCACAAATGTAAAATAAACAAACAAGTACAATTCTGTCACAACTATACAAGTATAAACATATATACAAAATATTATGGGGGATTTATGGAATGGTTTGAAACATATAAAGAAAATAAAGACACTTATTTACAAAACATGGTCAATCAATACTCAAGCATAAAACAACATAGCACCGTGAAGAAAGACATGTCACAAATTTCGCAAGTTTAAGAGGTCGTATTTACGTTTTCACAACTTGTAATTAATTCCAACTATTTAGACTTCTCATGTAAACTTAGTGCCTACAATCGCCTGACACTAAGTTTGTATATGTGTCATCCTGTTCAATGCCTACAATCGCCTGACATTGAGACAAAATACACTGATCGAACGAGAGTCATTGGAAACATGGTCCTAGGTATGGCGTCACTCATCCTATTCAACATGCAAATCTCTCACCCTACCACCCTTGGTAGTGACTAAGAATCAAGACCTACAATCGCCTGATCTTAACCCTTAGACACTACGGCATATGAAACTCCCCCCTAATAGCTAACTTGTCTAGATTCAAGCTAACCTAGAGTTCGATTACGTGCTCAGGTAAGGATTAATCAATTCAAGTTATTAATTACGTAAACACAAACAACTTAATCTAAATCGTCATCCTAACATGCAATTCTACACGTTACAATTATAAACATAATCACATGAAAATCACAAAGAAGAACATGAAAACATGCTTATAACGTAAAACCGAAAACCAAAACAAACATATATATAAAGAACCATCATCCATACAGTAGATACACACAAAAACCTTGAATGAATTCATACCTAAACCTACCCTAAGAGTCGGCAAGGATTGAAGAAGGGATTGGTGGCGGCAAGGCTATGCAATCGGCAGCAGAAGATGCAGTCGACAGCAAGAGGTTGGCGGCGGCGGCAAGGCTATGGTGTTTCTGTGTAGGGAGGGTTTTTAAGTAGAGCTAGGCTATTCTAAGGCTTAGAGCAATTGAGAGACACGAAATTTGATGTACATAGGTCCTATTTATACAGAAAATTTAAGGGAAAACCCTAGAGAAATCAGGAACTTCAAGAAGACACCTTCCTTGTTGAGCTTGGTTTCCTCCTTTTATCTTTGGACAAAGATTTCGACTTGGACCTTGGATTTCTGATTTCTTGGACTCCTCTACATGTTATTGGATCCATGTAGGCCTTATACACAAGTTTTTGGGTTCATAGGCAGCCGAAATCATGGACAAACTCGGCAAGGACAGACTTTCCCGGTTTGACCGGAAAAGCTCCATACTTGGTTGTTTCGGCTGCCATGATGACTTCTTCGAATCTCCTTCTTCAATGCAGCTTCCCATGACTTCATTAAGCTTCTCTTAAGTCCTTTGACATGCTTGGGAAGAATTTTGGTGAAGAAACATCCTCCCAAACTCGTGTGACAACTTAGGCAGAAACTGCCCAGTTTTGCAGCTTGACCTCCGTCCATTGTTTTGATCATAACTCCTTCATCTGAATTCCAAATGCTGTGATTCAAGAAGATCTGAAAACTAGACTTCCGTAGCTTTCCAATGATATATGGCTCGTCCTCAGATTCCTCATGGATATTTAGATATGATTTTCCGAAGTTGATGTAGGATTTCTGTTCGCGGGAGAGATTTCTGCTCGCGAGTAAGTTTTCATTCGCGGGAGAGTTTCATTCGCGAGACTGACCTCCGGCCATTGTTTCCGGCATAACTTCTTCCTCAGAACTCGGATTGCTGCGATTCTAAAAGATTTAGAAACAAGACATCCACAGCTTTCCATCCATATATGGCACGTTCCCTGGTTCCTCCTGGATCGTCCTCAGGAAATCTTTGAAGTTGAGTTATGGTTTCTGGAAATTTCTGCTCGGATCAAAACCTTATGTTTCGGAGTTTCTTCTTTTTCATGGCTTCTTTTGTTGTCCTCCATGAGTCCAATCTTCATGATTCTTGTTCTCATATGCTCATTTACATGTCATCTACACATTAAACCAAATTCATCAAAATTGACAATGTAAAGGTACGGTGAATCATAAGAGAAATAACCAAGTGTTTGTTCCAAATCGAATTTGTAACACTTAAGCACAAATTTCTGTATAAAGACACATATTAACCATTACTCTACAGAAAAACCCTTTTGACTCAATATAAGTAAAATCAACATTACTAAGGAATAAACAAGGTACAAATGAGGGTAAAAACACATTAAAAACATAGCGTAAAACGCACTTATCAAATATAAACATACAAGTACAATTCTGTCAGAACTATACAAGTATAAAACACATACACATATACAATCCGTAAAACATAGACATGGCATCGAAATTAATGAACAAAAAGAATTAAATTATTTACAAACTATTCACATATTTACCGAATTATGATGGGGATTTTATGGTGATTTCTAAAGTCCTAAATCTAAATTTAATATTTACATTGGTCGATCAATTTTGTTAAACACAAAACATAACTAACACCAAATAGAAAACACATAAGTTTTAAACAAGAACAAGATGCAATGAAATATGTTTTCTTGAATTCTAATTAATTCCAACTATTTAGACTTCTCATGTAAACTTAGTGCCTACAATCGCCTGACACTAAGTTTGTATATGTGTCATCCTGTTTAATGCCTACAATCGCCTGACATTAAGACAAAATACACTGATCGAACGAGAGTCATTGGAGACATAGTCCTAGGTATGGCGTCACTCATCCTATTCATCATGCAAAACACGTAACCCTAAAAACCCTTGGTAATGCCTAAGAATCAAGGCCTACAATCGCCTGACCTTAACCCTTAGAACACTACGGCATATGAAACTCCCCCCTTAGGAACATCCGTGCACAGACTACCCTTAGGTTCGATTACATGATCAGGTATGTGATTAATCAATTGGAAAACAACAATAACATAAACATACACAACCTATTCTAAATCCAAAACCTAGCATGCATTCTAAATGTTATGCTAATGAACAAGTTCATAAGTAGATCACAAAGAAAGACAAACAAACGTATTCATAACACAAAACCATAAACCCAAACACCAATATATATAAATCATCGAATAAAATACAGTAGAATTACACAAAAACTTGGAGGAATCCATACCAAATCCTACCTAAAGGGTCGGATAGGGCAAGGGTGGTTGGCGGCTGCAAAGGGTGATCGGCGGCAAGCTTTGTGCTTCAGCTGTTTTGAGGGGTTTTTGGTAGAGTTGGCTAGCTAAGGTTTTCACAAAATTGAGGACTCTTTTTCAGCTGTATTACATGTGTATTTATAGAGACAAAACCCTAAAGAAACCTAATGAAAATCGGCAGCCCCCTTGTGTCCCAAACCGGGTAGGTTTTTCTTCTTTCCTTGTTAGATTTGGTCTCTCTTCTCTTTAATTTGCTGACTTGGAAAATAGTTTATAAACTTCTTTTTCTGAATTCATGGGCTCTTCTTCATGTGTGTGGATCGGTATTGGGCTCTCCTTCATGCTCATGGACTCCTAGGACAGCCGAAAGGCTTCCATAATCTCGGTAGAACAAGTTATCCTGTTTTGACCGGGATAACTTTCCTAGATGTTGTTTTTGGCTTCTCCTTGGTGATTTCTTCGATTCTTCTTCTTCTTCTAAACAACTTCCCATATCATCATTAAGCTCTTCATCAATCATTTGGTATGCTTGGGAAGGATTTTGGTGAAGAAACACACTCACACATTCGGACAGAAGTTTCAGCATGATCTGCCCTGTTTCCAGCAGACTGAACTCCGGCCATTGTTTCCTGCATAACTCCTTCCTCAGAACTTGGATTGCTGCTATTACAAAAGATTTAGAAACTAGACATCCACAGCTTTCCATCCATATATGGCACGTTCCCTGGTTCCTCCTGGATCGTCCTAGGGAAATCTTTGAAGTTGAGTTATGGTTTCTGGAAATCCTCTGTTTTTGTTCCGAATTCATGCTTTTGGCCTCTTGTCTTTCCATGCTTCTTTTGCTACCTTCCATAAGTCCGATCCTCACGATTCTTGTTTTGTTATGTCCATATACATGTCACCTAAATATTCAAAAGATATAATCAAGTAGTGACAATGTATTGGTTTACAGAAACTTAAGAAAATCACGAACACTTCCAATTTCAGCTTTTAACGATATTGCACATACTTTATCTATTTTACACATGTTTTAGCCAATGTTCTACAAATAATCCCTTATGCTAAATAACTACTAATACTAACCTAATAATGGATAAACAAAGCATAAATGAGGGTAAAAACATATTAAGAACATAGCATAAAATGCTCCTATCACTTGGTGTGTGTGTGTGAGTTTGGATCGAAAAGTAGTACCGTCGTCCTGATTTCCGGTGCTTGGCCTGAGAGCGAAGGGACATAGTATCTAGCACTCCTGCGGTGTCGATGACCGTAAACCTCAGGAGGGGCTATGCCCTGTTTATTTTATCTATTTATCCCGCTTACGCTCGCCTCGTACAGAGTAAAGCGTGACGTAAGTGTGGCCTGCTGTTTGTTGGGCGTTAGCTGGAAATGGACGCTCTCGCTACTCTGCGCACTCGGGCGCTTAGGTAGTTGGCCCTGGTTTACAGTGAAGACAAACCCGGGATTTCGGCCGCTCAGATCCAGAAAGTTCTTTCATGTGTGGTCCCATGTTTTACCGAGCTTTGTGTGCGTGGCTTGCATTTACATTTCCATATGCTCTTTCGTATACTTACGAGTACCTACATATATAAGCAAAAATGTTTTCTCATGGGTTTTAAACCCCGACTTGGTTGGCTTTGGCCCCATTTGGGTTAGCGAGGACGAGTTGCTCACCTCTACATCTTTTCAGGTCTACAGCACCCATCCCTAGAGGAGCTGGACTAGGAGATCGCGGAGCGTCGACGGTTATCGTGCATTTCCGGTTTCGAGGGCACCCATTCTGGTGTGTACTCCATTTCGTCTGATTTCCGTATTTTGATATTTGATGATCTGTTGGATACTTTGAGACATTATTCGGGCTCGTTGTTCCGAGACTTTTTCTTGTACTATTTTCGTCTCGGGATTTTCCATTATCTTCCGATACAACATTTGTATGCTACTCTATGTATTTGTCATTTCGTATTTGACATCCATATTGTTCATGTGTTGTTTATTTCATTCATAGCCTTGTGGTTTCGGTCCGGAGGGTTATCAATACGTCAAATGACGTATTGATTACTCGCCTGATCGGGATTACGGCGGTTACCGTCGTGTTCCGGGGCCGAGAATAGTCCCCGGGATGCGACAGTAATTACTTGGTATCAGAGCATCGTTTTGGTACCTTCCATGTCATTGGTGTACGACCAGTTTGTTTTCTTCGAGTCGTATACTTCGAGTTATTTATGTGCGATGCTGACGTTATTGCATGATCTCATGATGTATTTGACCTATCAGAATATGACATGTTAATCAATTTAAACCCTATCATTGTACTTTGGTAAGTAGGGATCGTTCTAGACCGGGGACACTAGGGAAGAACTTATTTCTGCAAAACAGATAGTTAGAAATATTCACACAATATAAACAAATATATACATAAAGAATAATATGGGGGGTTTATATGAGTTTCGGCAATAAACAAAACAGAAAAATAAAACAAGAACAAATATGTACAAGATTGGTCACTTTATCGTTTCAAGAACATAACAAGTAAACTCCGATTAGCATGCAAATAGTTTTATGAAAGGTTAAATTATCTTATTTATGTTTTCACAATTGCAAATTAGTTCCAACCCTTAAGACTTCTCAAGTGTTTAAAGTTGTCTCAGCGCTCAACCCTAAACTATGTGACTACTTGACTAAACTGTCTCAGCGCTCAATCTAATCAAGCAACACTTACCGTCCACGAGTCGTTGGAGACATGTTTCCTAGGTATGGCGTCACTCATCCTATTCCACATGCAAATCTCTCACCCTACCATCCCTTGTAGCACCTAGGACCGAACTGTCTCAGCGCTCAACTTGACCTAGAATACCACGGCACATGAAACACCCCCCTAATAGCTAACCTGTTGCAATCAAGCTAACCTAAAGTTCGATTATCTGCTCGGGAGAGGATTAACTAACTTAACAATTCTTAAACACACAAATACAGATTCTTTAACTTCTTTTACAACCCTAACATGCATACTAAATCGTTACACAACTCACATGTTATTAAAAAGATCACAAAGAAAAACTTAACAACATCCGAAATTGTATAAAACCAAAAATCCAAAAATAATATTTATGAAGAACAATAAACACAGTAACAATACACAAAGACATGGAGAAATCCATACCAAATCCTACCTAAAAGGTTCGGCTAAGGCAAGGATGGTTGGCGGCAAGGGATGATTGATGCGGCTGCAAGGGGTGGTCGGCGGCAGCTTTGTCACGCCCCGAACCTTATAATTTCACTGCGAGTTACCTTCCTTCCGTTATCCGTGAATTTACGGTGTCGACAATAAAGTTTGAACAATAAAATTAACCGTCGGAATTGTTGACGGTAATTTAAAATTATCGGGGATTTTTATTGGGGTAAATTCCGGATTTGAACGAAGAAAAATTTAGGGGTTCTGTGTTTTTAAAAAAAAAAAAAGAGTTTCCTTGTTTGGAAACTTTCCCCTTTTATCCGGTTTCCTTTCTCTCTTTCGCGTCACTTTCCTTCTCTTTCTTTCTTTTCTTTCTTCTTCTCCTTCGCGTCGTCCTCCTCTCTGGGTCAGTGCGCACCCTCACTGTGCTCCGCCACCACCGGCCGCCGTGGGGCGCGTGACTGGCCTCCCTAGAATCGGTGGAGGTCCAGCAACTCAGCAAGTGTTTGGATTGGGGCAGCGCCGCCGCGTGGAGGGAGAGAAGACCCTCCGAAAAGCTGCTGGGTTTTCGGGTTCCGGTCGGGTCAGGCCTCTGTGCCGTCGCCTGCCGCTCTCAGCCGGTCCACAGGCCACCTCTGAGCCTTCCAAAGTCGGAGCGCCGGTCGATTACAGCCTAGGTGAGGGATTCAATCAAGAATTCCAAAGTTTGGGAATTCTCTACTGTTCATTGTGATTTGTTGGTGTTAGGGTTGGTTTTGGTTGTTGTGATGTAAAGGGAAGTTGTAGGGGAGGTGGAGAGGAGCCGGAAGATGGCCGGAGATCGCCGGTCGGAGGCCAAATGGCCGGTGACCGGATTTCACTGTTCACAGGGGCATTTCTGTCATTTACTTGAGAAATTACTTTTGACAGTTTGGTAATTGAGTTAGGATTAAAGGTAAAAGTATTTCTAAAATAATTTGGAGGTAAAGGGTGATAATTGTGGAGAATTGGAAGTAATTGGATTATAGAAATTAAGGTATATGAAACATGGTGGAGGTGGGATTAATAGCCGAGTCGATTAGGTTTCGATTATTATTCGAAATGTCGTTTCGGTTCGGAAAAAGAATTACATGTTCTCGTTGGTCGGGATTGACCGAAGATTTCTAAGAGTATACAAGAATTAAGCTAGTTTAATACGGAGTTTATACTAATGTCTCCGGAGACCCGACTTTACGATTTGAGATAATTAACATATTTATTTTATTAAACAGGACGTGAGGATTTACGTTCCGGGGAGGCACAGGATCGCTCTCAGGGCTAGTCCCTTTTCTGTGAGTGGACAGTTTACTTTTAAATGAATGCATGCCCTATGATTGATTTATTTGCAAGATTTATATGATTGTTTCGAGTACGATATGTTCCTCGGGTGCTCGGATTGTATATTTGGATTTCTGCTTATATGTCGTGAAATAGATATAATTAATAGTTTGGGAAGAGTATTCGAGAAAAGTATTGTTAGGAGTTTCCTTTATGGGTTGTCCGATGATTATGCTAGCTAGAGTAGCGTGAAGGCGCTACTAGAGCTCTTAGCTCCGACCCTGGTCTGAGAGGACAGACACGCCTGAGATGTCAGGTGGATATTCTAAGGGTTGTCCATCACCACCTACCTAGAGCTCTTAGCTCCGACCCTGGTCTGAGAGGACAGACACGCCTGAGATGTCAGGTGGATATTCTAAGGGTTGTCCATCACCACCTACCTAGAGCTCTTAGCTCCGACCCTGGTCTGAGAGGACAGACACGCCTGAGATGTCAGGTGGATATTCTAAGGGTTGTCCATCACCACCTACCTAGAGCTCTTAGCTCCGACCCTGGTCTGAGAGGACAGACACGCCTGAGATGTCAGGTGGATATTCTAAGGGTTGTCCATCACCACCTACCTAGAGCTCTTAGCTCCGACCCTGGTCTGAGAGGACAGACACGCCTGAGATGTCAGGTGGATATATATTAAGGGTTGTCCATTACCGTTTTATATAGCTAGCATAGCGTGAAGGCGCAACCAGAGCTCTTAGCTCCGACCCTAGTCTGAGAGGCCAAATTTATTGTGTTTGTGAATAATACTCTTCCCATAATCTTTATTGGTTTATATTATCATGCATTTGTGGAGATTTTAGAATTTGGGCATGCATAAATGTTATTTTAATAAATAAATCTTTGGGAGAGCATGAAACATTGGTTTTAATTATTGTGGTGAATTTTTAGTGTTTCATGTATTATTTTCGTCCACTCACTCTAACGTTTTCCATGTTTCTCCCCTGGGCCTTTGTTTTTCTTAAAATGCCCAGACTGCAGAGTTCGGCCAGCAAATTAGGAGGCGCATAGTGGTTACCTCTCCACACCGTTTTCACTAGTAGGTTTCTGAAAACCTACAAGTGCTCTTTTCCTCCTTTGTATTAGAGCTCTGATAACCTGGGTATATTATTACTATGTTTCGGGGTAGAGTACGAAACTTATTCATTATTCCAGGAATTTCGGATATTTATTAAGTTGAAAGATGTTTGTGATTGTGTTATGTTATTGTGTTTGTATTTGTGGAGGTGGTTCTGTGTTGTTGTGAGCAGGTTGGATTTTATAAGGAGGGGGATGAGATTATAAGTGTACTGCATGTGTTTACTTTGATTTTTAGGTGAAGGGTTACTCACTATTAGGGGACATTATGTCGAAATTTCGGTAACTACCCTTTTAGGTGGGTCCCGCAGGAGTCATTCGGGGATTTACTGGGAAATCTCGGGATGGGTCCTGTCATTGGTATCAGAGCACTAGGTTATTCGATTCCTTTTCTAAATGTCACTGCTTATGCCTTGTGTGAAACTAGTATCTATAGAGTGATGGACCGACCGCGGCGGATCCATCAGCATTTATGCTTAAGATACGAAGTGATCATCAGGTATTTGCAGTAGCTATTACGGTATTATGTGTGATACATGGTACTAAACATCTTGGTTTCAGGTTAATTATGCGCCGAGCACGTGGCCGAGCTCGTAGGGAGAATCTTTCCCCTCCACCGGAAGAAGAAAACCCTCTTCCTCCTCCTAGAAGAGGAAGTGAGGAGTCAGCTACTATGGGAGCGGGTTTGTTAGAGCGGTTAGTGCAGGGTATCCGCTCTGGTATGAGTTCTGAGCTTAACTATGAGAAGGCCCGCAAGCATGGTGCTAGGGTGTTTACCCATGCTAGTGAACCCATGGAAGCACTCAGTTGGTTGGAGGAGACCGAAAAGATGTTTCGAATAGTAAATTGTCCAGAGGAAAGGAAGGTGGTGATAGCTACACAGTTCCTGGAGAGGGAAGCTTGGCATTGGTGGCTTGATGTAAGCCATAGAGTGGGTGATGCAGCTCCGCAGATGTCCTGGGAGCAGTTTTCCGCCCATTTTAAGGAGCGTTATGTCAGTCGAGCACACATGAACCGCATGAGGGAGGAATTTCTAAATTTGAGGAAGAGTGATGACATGTCGGTTTCGGCGTTTGAGCAGCGTTTTAGGGAGCTGGCCTATTACGTTCCTGAGTTGGTAAAGACGGAGCAGGATAAGGTCTATCAGTTTGTTAGGGGCCTTGGTGGTATATACACTACTCAGATGACGGCTGTACCATATGCATCATTCATGGAGGCAGTGATGGCTGCACTTAATGTTGAGGCCCAGCAGTTTTCTTATGGCCGGCTTTCAGATGTTGGGGTTGCCCGTCGGCTTTCAGATGTTGGAGCTGCGGGTTCCGGCTCAGCTAGAAGATCGTTGACGAGGTCTAGTTCAGTATCCTCTGCTGGGAGTGGCTTTGGTAGCAGCACAGGATCCAGGTCAGGGTTCCGAGGGAAGCTTAAGAGTTTCTTCAAGAGGTCCTCTAGGGGGTTTAGAGGAGGATCTAGCTCTCAGAGTGGGTCATCTGGAGGTCAGAGTGCGCAGCAGAGTCAGAGACCGCCCCAGAGTTTTCAGCAGAGTCAGGGGTTGCATAGTCAGTGCTATCAGTGTGGGCAGATAGGTCATTTCAGGAGAGATTGTCCTCTTTTGAGTCAGGGAGCAGCATTGGCACCTACCCAGACTATGGGGCAGACGCATTCCGGTACTATTAGTAGTGGTACCCCCTCTGTGACACAGACTAGAGGTGGCTCACAGCAGAGCAGAGGTAGTAGAGGCCGTCCTACCACACATGCGAGACTGCATGCCATGACTCAGCAGGAGGGCCGCTCTTCTCCAGATGTTATTATTGGTACGTTATTAATTTTTGGCCGACCCGCTTTTACATTAATAGACCCTGGAGCGTCACATTCCTTTATGTCCAGTAGATTTTCCTTACATGCCAATGTGCCGTCATTATCACTTCCTGGGGAGTGGCACGTGTCCTTGCCTTCCGGGGATGTGATGAAGATAGATTGGGTATTTAAGAGTTGTGAAGTGCTGATAGAGAGTTGGGGTTTTGAGGTTGATCTAATACCTCTTGATATTGTGGAGTTCGACGTGATCTTGGGGATGGATTTCTTGGAAACTCATAGAGCGATGGTGGATTGTTTCCGAAAGGAGGTAGTGTTAAGGAGTCCAGGGAAGCCTGAGGTCACCATTCAAGGGGAAAGAAATGTTCTCCCAAATTGTGTGATTTCCGCTGTTACAGCTAGGAAATTGTTGAACAAAGGTTGCCAAGCCTACCTGGCACATGTAGTAGATACCAGGAAGGGTGAAGTGAACCTGGAAGACATTCCTGTGGTAAAGGAGTTTCCAGATGTATTTCCAGACGAATTGCCTGGATTACCGCCAGCAAGAGAGATCGATTTCACCATCGAGATGCTTCCTGGAACCGTTCCTATCTCTCAAGCTCCCTATAGAATGGCACCTGCGGAATTAAAGGAGTTAAAAACCCAATTGCAGGAGTTGGTGAACAAGGGCTTTATTCAACCTAGCACGTCCCCTTGGGGTGCTCCTGTACTTTTTGTTAAGAAGAAAGATGGCACTATGAGACTTTGTGTGGATTACCGGAAGCTGAATCAAGTGACGGTGAAGAATAAATACCCTTTGCCACGAATTGATGATTTATTCGACCAGTTGAGGGGTGCCTCTGTTTTCTCGAAGATTGATTTGAGATCGGGTTATCATCAGTTGCGGATTCGGGAAAGTGATATTCCCAAGACTGCATTCCGGTCACGGTATGGACACTATGAGTTCGTAGTGATGCCATTTGGACTTACTAATGCACCCGCCGCCTTCATGGATTTGATGAATAGGGTGTTTAGTCCATTTCTTGATCGTTTTGTGATCGTGTTTATTGATGATATTTTGGTTTACTCCAAAAGCTTGAAGGAGCATGCCAGGCATTTAAGGACGGTTCTGCGAGTCCTCAGAGAAGCTCAGTTGTATGCAAAACTTAGCAAATGTGAGTTTTGGTTGGATAGAGTGGGATTCTTGGGTCACATTGTGTCGGAAGAAGGTGTTAGTGTGGACCCTCAAAAAGTAGCTGCAGTGGCTAATTGGGGTAGACCCACCAATGTGTCAGAGATTCGGAGTTTCTTGGGATTAGCAGGTTATTATCGTCGCTTCGTTCAAGATTTCTCCAAGATTGCTGCTCCACTTACAAGATTGACCAGGAAGGGAATTAAGTTTGAATGGTCTGACAAGTGCGAGCAAAGTTTTCAGGAACTCAAAGAGCGTCTGACTAGTGCACCAGTTTTGGCACTACCGGATGATAGTGGGGAATATGAAGTCTATTGTGATGCCTCTAAACACGGATTGGGTGGTGTGTTGATGCAGCATGGGAGAGTGATCGCCTATGCTTCTAGACAATTGAAAACGCATGAGGTGAATTATCCCACCCATGATTTGGAGCTTGCTGCAGTAGTGTTTGCTCTTAAAATTTGGAGACATTACCTTTATGGAGCCAAGTGCCAAATTTTCACTGATCACAAGAGTTTGCAATATGTGTTCACTCAACGGGATCTAAATATGCGTCAAAGGAGATGGATGGAATTAATTAAAGATTATGATTGCTCGATTGAGTACCATCCAGGAAGAGCTAATGTGGTGGCTGATGCTCTTAGTCGCAATCCCTCTTTATCCTTGGCATATTTGAGAATGGTTCGGGTTCCACTTCTTTATGAGCTTAGAGCTACCGGTGTTGATTTAACAGTGGATGAAAGGGGTGTTTTGGTGGCCAGTTTTCGTGTGAGGCCAGTACTAATTGATAGAGTTCGGGAGGCTCAATATAATGACCCTTCCATTGTACAGTTGGTTGAGAGGGCTCAGGAGGGCTCAGCAGAGGACTTTGCGGTTAGGAAAGATGGAACCCTTTTATTTAAGGGTAGGTTGTGTGTACCGAAAAGGAATGAAGAGCTTAAACGGGAAATCATGGAGGAAGCTCATAGTTCCATTTATGCCGCCCATCCAGGTAGTACAAAGATGTATAGAACTTTGAAGAATTATTACTGGTGGCCGAATATGAAGAGGGAAATAGCAGCTTTTGTTAGCAGGTGTTTGGTTTGTCAACAAGTGAAAGCTGAGAGACAAAAACCCTCGGGTTTGATGGAGCCATTGCCTATTCCGGTGTGGAAGTGGGACCATATTACTATGGATTTTGTCTTCGGCCTGCCTCGTACCCGTAATGGGTATGATGGAGTTTGGGTGATTGTGGATCGTTTGACGAAATCTGCTCACTTTCTCCCGGTTAATAAAAAGTTTTCTCTTGATAGGTTGTCGGGGATTTATGTGAACGAGATAGTGAGACTACATGGGGTTCCAGAATCCATTGTGTCAGATAGAGATCCACGGTTTGTTTCCCAATTTTGGGGAGCTTTGCAGGCAGCATTGGGCACGCAACTTCATTTTAGTACTGCTTTTCATCCACAGACCGATGGGCAGTCAGAGAGGACCATTCAGACCTTGGAAGACATGTTGAGGTCATGTGTTCTACAGTTTCGGGGGAGTTGGGATAAAAATTTGATGTTAATGGAGTTTGCTTATAATAATAGCTACCACTCTAGTATTGGCATGTCACCATTTGAGGCATTATATGGGAGGCAATGCCGTACTCCCCTATGTTGGAATGAAGTTGGGGAAAAAGAGTTTTGTGGCCCGGATATCATCTTTGAGACTAATGAGAAAATCAAAGTGGTAAGAGATCGACTCAAGGTGGCTCAAGATAGGCAAAAGACTTATGCGGATAACCGCAGGAAGGACCTGGAATTTCAAGTTGGTGATTGGGTGTTTTTGAAATTATCTCCTTGGAAGGGAGTGGTGCGTTTTGGGAAGAAGGGCAAGCTTAGCCCTAGATACATTGGTCCTTATGAGATCCTTGAAAGAATTGGTCCACTTGCCTACCGATTGGATTTACCTCAGGAGTGGTCAAAGATTCATAATGTCTTTCACGTATCCATGCTTCGTAAATACATTGCTGATCCTTCTCATGTGTTGCATGCGCCACCTGTTAGTCTGAATAAAGACTGGACCTACGTAGAGGAACCGGTGCAAGTTATTGATCAAAAAGAGCAAGTGCTTCGGAACAAAATCATTCCTCTTGTTAAAGTGTTGTGGAGGAGTCATGAGGTGGAGGAAGCTACCTGGGAGCCCGAAGCTCAGATGCGACATCAGTATCCTCACCTATTTGAGTAACAGGTATGTAAATTTCGAGGACGAAATTTTTATAAGGGGGGGAGAATTGTCACGCCCCGAACCTTATAATTTCACTGCGAGTTACCTTCCTTCCGTTATCCGTGAATTTACGGTGTCGACAATAAAGTTTGAACAATAAAATTAACCGTCGGAATTGTTGACGGTAATTTAAAATTATCGGGGATTTTTATTGGGGTAAATTCCGGATTTGAACGAAGAAAAATTTAGGGGTTCTGTGTTTTTAAAAAAAAAAAAAGAGTTTCCTTGTTTGGAAACTTTCCCCTTTTATCCGGTTTCCTTTCTCTCTTTCGCGTCACTTTCCTTCTCTTTCTTTCTTTTCTTTCTTCTTCTCCTTCGCGTCGTCCTCCTCTCTGGGTCAGTGCGCACCCTCACTGTGCTCCGCCACCACCGGCCGCCGTGGGGCGCGTGACTGGCCTCCCTAGAATCGGTGGAGGTCCAGCAACTCAGCAAGTGTTTGGATTGGGGCAGCGCCGCCGCGTGGAGGGAGAGAAGACCCTCCGAAAAGCTGCTGGGTTTTCGGGTTCCGGTCGGGTCAGGCCTCTGTGCCGTCGCCTGCCGCTCTCAGCCGGTCCACAGGCCACCTCTGAGCCTTCCAAAGTCGGAGCGCCGGTCGATTACAGCCTAGGTGAGGGATTCAATCAAGAATTCCAAAGTTTGGGAATTCTCTACTGTTCATTGTGATTTGTTGGTGTTAGGGTTGGTTTTGGTTGTTGTGATGTAAAGGGAAGTTGTAGGGGAGGTGGAGAGGAGCCGGAAGATGGCCGGAGATCGCCGGTCGGAGGCCAAATGGCCGGTGACCGGATTTCACTGTTCACAGGGGCATTTCTGTCATTTACTTGAGAAATTACTTTTGACAGTTTGGTAATTGAGTTAGGATTAAAGGTAAAAGTATTTCTAAAATAATTTGGAGGTAAAGGGTGATAATTGTGGAGAATTGGAAGTAATTGGATTATAGAAATTAAGGTATATGAAACATGGTGGAGGTGGGATTAATAGCCGAGTCGATTAGGTTTCGATTATTATTCGAAATGTCGTTTCGGTTCGGAAAAAGAATTACATGTTCTCGTTGGTCGGGATTGACCGAAGATTTCTAAGAGTATACAAGAATTAAGCTAGTTTAATACGGAGTTTATACTAATGTCTCCGGAGACCCGACTTTACGATTTGAGATAATTAACATATTTATTTTATTAAACAGGACGTAAGGATTTACGTTCCGGGGAGGCACAGGATCGCTCTCAGGGCTAGTCCCTTTTCTGTGAGTGGACAGTTTACTTTTAAATGAATGCATGCCCTATGATTGATTTATTTGCAAGATTTATATGATTGTTTCGAGTACGATATGTTCCTCGGGTGCTCGGATTGTATATTTGGATTTCTGCTTATATGTCGTGAAATAGATATAATTAATAGTTTGGGAAGAGTATTCGAGAAAAGTATTGTTAGGAGTTTCCTTTATGGGTTGTCCGATGATTATGCTAGCTAGAGTAGCGTGAAGGCGCTACTAGAGCTCTTAGCTCCGACCCTGGTCTGAGAGGACAGACACGCCTGAGATGTCAGGTGGATATTCTAAGGGTTGTCCATCACCACCTACCTAGAGCTCTTAGCTCCGACCCTGGTCTGAGAGGACAGACACGCCTGAGATGTCAGGTGGATATTCTAAGGGTTGTCCATCACCACCTACCTAGAGCTCTTAGCTCCGACCCTGGTCTGAGAGGACAGACACGCCTGAGATGTCAGGTGGATATTCTAAGGGTTGTCCATCACCACCTACCTAGAGCTCTTAGCTCCGACCCTGGTCTGAGAGGACAGACACGCCTGAGATGTCAGGTGGATATTCTAAGGGTTGTCCATCACCACCTACCTAGAGCTCTTAGCTCCGACCCTGGTCTGAGAGGACAGACACGCCTGAGATGTCAGGTGGATATTCTAAGGGTTGTCCATCACCACCTACCTAGAGCTCTTAGCTCCGACCCTGGTCTGAGAGGACAGACACGCCTGAGATGTCAGGTGGATATATATTAAGGGTTGTCCATTACCGTTTTATATAGCTAGCATAGCGTGAAGGCGCAACCAGAGCTCTTAGCTCCGACCCTAGTCTGAGAGGCCAAATTTATTGTGTTTGTGAATAATACTCTTCCCATAATCTTTATTGGTTTATATTATCATGCATTTGTGGAGATTTTAGAATTTGGGCATGCATAAATGTTATTTTAATAAATAAATCTTTGGGAGAGCATGAAACATTGGTTTTAATTATTGTGGTGAATTTTTAGTGTTTCATGTATTATTTTCGTCCACTCACTCTAACGTTTTCCATGTTTCTCCCCTGGGCCTTTGTTTTTCTTAAAATGCCCAGACTGCAGAGTTCGGCCAGCAAATTAGGAGGCGCATAGTGGTTACCTCTCCACACCGTTTTCACTAGTAGGTTTCTGAAAACCTACAAGTGCTCTTTTCCTCCTTTGTATTAGAGCTCTGATAACCTGGGTATATTATTACTATGTTTCGGGGTAGAGTACGAAACTTATTCATTATTCCAGGAATTTCGGATATTTATTAAGTTGAAAGATGTTTGTGATTGTGTTATGTTATTGTGTTTGTATTTGTGGAGGTGGTTCTGTGTTGTTGTGAGCAGGTTGGATTTTATAAGGAGGGGGATGAGATTATAAGTGTACTGCATGTGTTTACTTTGATTTTTAGGTGAAGGGTTACTCACTATTAGGGGACATTATGTCGAAATTTCGGTAACTACCCTTTTAGGTGGGTCCCGCAGGAGTCATTCGGGGATTTACTGGGAAATCTCGGGATGGGTCCTGTCAAGCTTTGTGTTTTGGCTGTGTGAGGGTTTTTGGGTAGAGTTTGGCTATACTATAAGACTTAAAACTGATAAAGGACACCCTAAACACGAGCTATACAGCCCCTATTTATACAGAAATATTGAAGAGAAACCCTAGAGAATTCAGGAGCTTCAAGGAGACACCTTCCTTGTTGGGCTTGGTTTCCTCTTTTTATCTTTGGACAAAGATTTCGACTTGGACCTTGGATTTCTGATTTCATGGACTCCTCTACATGTTATTGGATCCATGTAGGCCTTATACACAAGTTCTTGGGCTCATAGGCAGCCGAAATCATGGACAAACTCGGCAAGGACAGACTTTCCCGGTTTGACCGGAAAAGCTCCATACTTGGTTGTTTCGGCTGCCATGATGCATTCTTCAAATCTTCTTCTTTAATGCAGCTTCCCATGACTTCATTAAGCTCTTCTTAAGTCCTTTGACATGCTTGGGAAGAATTTTGGTGAAGAAACATCCTCCCAAACTCGTGTGACAACTTAGGCAGAAACTGCCCAGTTTTGCAGCTTGACCTCCGTCCATTGTTTTGATCATAACTCCTTCATCTGAACTCCAAATGCTTTGATTCAAGAAGATCTGAAAACTAGACTTCCGTAGCTTTCCAATGATATATGGCTCGTCCTCAGATTCCTCCTGGATATTAAGATATGATTTTCCGAAGTTGATGTAGGATTTCTGTTCGCGGGAGAGATTTCTGCTCGCGAATAAGATTTCATTCGCGGGAGAGTTTCATTCGCGAGACTGACCTCCGGCCATTGTTTCCGGCATAACTTCTTCCTCAGAACTCGGATTGCTGCGATTCCAAAAGATTTAGAAACTAGACATCCACAGCTTTCCATCCATATATGGCACGTTCCCCGGTTCCTCCTGGATCGTCCTCAGGAAATCTTTGAAGTTGAGTTATGGTTTCTGGAAATTTCTACTCGGATCAAAATCTTATGTTTCGGAGTTTCTTCTTTTCCATGGCCTCTCTTGTTGTCCTCCATGAGTCCAATATTCATGATTCTTGTTCTCATATGCCCATTTACATGTCATCTACACATTAAACAAAATCCATCAAAAAATGACAATGTAAAGGTACGGTGAATTATAAGAGAAATAACCAAGTGTTTGTTCCAAATCGAATTTACAACACTTAAGCACAAATTTCTGTATAAAGACACATATTAACCATTACTCTACAGAAAAACCCTTTTGACTCAATATAAGTAAAAACAACCTTACTAAGGAATAAACAAGGTACAAATGAGGGTAAAAACATATTAAAAACATAGCGTAAAACGCACTTATCAAACTACCCCACACTTATGCTTTGCTAGTCCCTTAGCAAACTGACTCTAACTGAAAGAGAAAAACAAAAACAAAAACGAAAACAACTCTAATACCCTTAAGAAATTTTTGTCTCAGATTCTTAAGTATGCATAATCTCAAGTTTAAACATTCAAGTGAAAACACAATTGCAAAAGTTCATAAACTTGTATTATAGCATGAAAAAGTGAGAAGTTTCGAAAATCATAAGTAATACATGAATGAAATTTTGATCCTCCTTTCCAAGGTACACTCTCTTTCTTTTTTTCACTCGAAGAATGGTTTTCACTCATAAGTATATGCAAGAGAAAAGATGAGAAATAACGAATAACTTGCATATTTCAAGAAATAAAGGCTCTTTTGAAAAACATTTTTCTTGGAAAAACCTCATTTAATAACTAAGTGCAATAATGGACCAAAACCATATGCTTACTTATATGAAATTCTCCACAAATCAAGTTTAGTCATCTTAAGAATCATGAAATAATCTCAAGGGTTGTAGCGGGGCTTGGTTTCATAAGGTAGGAATTTTTGGATAAGTGATGATAGTAAGAAATCAAGACTTAGCAAATTTAAGCTTCATCCTCCTTATGTCTCTTCTTCATGCAGTGGACAAGGGTCAAATATACAACTTTGGACCCTCAAATAATATCAACTCCAAATCATGTAAACACCATATAACTCATGCCTTAGAAATATTTTTCTTTTCCGAAACATTTTTTTCTTTTTCTTTTTTTTTTCTTTAGCCGAAACTTTTATTTTTTTTTTATTTTTTTTCTTTTTTTCCTTTAGTTTCGGCAAAAATTTTTTTCTTTTTCAACCAATTTCGGACAACATATTTTTTTCTTTTTTTTGGCATATATACTTTACAAAACAATGGTGTACCACCCCACACTTCAACTCTACCCCACACTTGTTCTTTAACATCTTTGCACAGCTTCATCAACAGTATTTCGCCAAGTCTTGAAAACAAGGTGAAAGATAACTATTCTAAGTTCAGGAAACTGTTTAAAGGTGATGAAAGAAAAGGCTTAATGTAGGCTCAAAGGGGTTTTACTAAGGAGTCCCACGACGGGCACAAAATAGGCATATGCTTTATTTGGCTATGGTGGTAATCCTAAAGAGATTAAATTCAATCATATTCAAAATCAAGACATGTTATGATTATAAAGCTTCGAAAATCACATAAGCAAGTTCTAGTAAATTCTAGAGTCCATTAAAAAGCTATAGCCCATAGTCATTGAATATACAAAGAAAATAATGAGGTCTTGAAAAGATAGTGAAATTTCGAAAAAATTTAAGCAAAAATCAGCATAGAATTCACTCCTGAAAGAAAGTTTTTAGGCTCAAAAGCTCACATAGGTTTTTATGGAAACAAATTAATCAAACATGCATACTTCATTATCAATCAAGTCTCAAATATTCATACTAATTCACAATATCCATGAAACTCGCAATTTCTTAAGATAAATGTTAAACCGTCAATCATGCATTCAAAGATATAGTTCATCATAGACTTTTAAGGGTATATCCTAAGACTCAAAACACTTAAAAATATTTAAAAACAGAAAATAAAACAAAGTTCGAAAATAAAAACAACTTTTTTTTTTCTTTCTTTTCTTTTAACGGAAAAACAAAATAAAAATACCTAAAGAAAATTTTACAAAATTTAAAAACACACGACAAAAAGAAAAATTAAAATAACACATTTTTTTGTTTTCTTTTTTTTTTTTGTAACATCAAATGACGGAATTAAATGTAAAAATTGAAAAATTTTAACAAAATTTGAAAAATTTCGGCAAAGAATTAAAAACACACAAAAACAATATAAAATATACATTTATTATGTAATCTCTACCCCACACTTAGAAAATTACATTGTCCTCAATGTAAGCGCAAAATTATGTAATAATTTTCTAAGCAGGGATCGAAACCACATAACAAATATATAAACAAAAATATCAACAATAGCAGTGAAGGGATTAAGAAATTCAAACTCTCGGTGATGGCTCCTCCACAGCTACGGTTGAAATGAGTTGCCTCTCATGCAGCGCTTAATGTTTATAGTCTATCAGCCTAGACTTTTCTCCTTCTCCTTGAAAGGTGGCGTCATTCATCATTTGATGGTGGTTCCGTCACATTAACCTCATCTGCTACGTGCTCCTTGAATGTGATGTAGTAAGGTTTAAGTCTATGACCATTGACCTTAAACTTACTCCCCGATGTAGCGCCTTGAATCTCAACTGCACCATAAGGAAACACATTAGTGACAATATAAGGACCTAACCAACGAGAACGAAGCTTACCTGGGAAGAGTTTTAATCTTGTGTTGAACAAAAGGACTTGTTGTCCTATCTCAAAGTGCATCCCTCTTATCATCTTGTCATGATAAGCCTTCGTTCTTGCCTTGTAAATCATGGCGGAGTCATAGGCTTCATTTCTGATCTCCTCAAGCTCACAGATTTGTAGCTTTCTATGTAGTCCAGCCTCATCATGATCCATGTTAAACTTCTTAACAGCCCACCACGCCTTATGTTCCAATTCCACCGGAAGATGACAAGATTTGCCATAGACAAGCCTAAATGGCGACATGCCAATAGGGGTTTTGAATGCAGTCCTGTAGGCCCATAAAGCATCATCCAAACGATCACTCCAATCCTTCCTTGTTGGACCTACAGTCTTCTCCAATACTTGCTTGATCTCCCTATTTGATGTCTCTGCCATGCCACTTGTTTGAGGATGATACGGCGTTGAAACTTTGTGGGTGACACCATACTTCTTGAGCAAAGCCGTTATTGTTCTGTTGCAAAAGTGAGATCCACCATCGCTTATCAAAACTCTTGGAGTTCCAAACCTAGTAAAAATGTTAGTTTTGACAAACTCTGCAACAACTTTAGAATCATTAGTCCTGGTGGCTTTTGCTTCCACCCATTTAGAGACATAATCAACAGCCAATAATATATAGAGCAAACCCTTAGATGAAGGAAACGGCCCCATGAAATCAATACCCCAAACATCAAATAATTCGACATTAATTATAGGAGTTAAAGGCATTTGATCTTTCTTACCCAAATTACCTGTTCGTTGGCAACGATCGCATGAAGCACAAGTTGCATACGCATCTTTGAAGATCGTTGGCCAATAGAAACCGGCTTCCAACACCTTATGAGCTGTCCTCTTTGGTCCGAAGTGTCCACCACATGCCTCTTTGTGACAGAAATCAAGAATCGATTGATGCTCGCTCTCGGGAACACAACGTCTCATGACTTGGTCTCCACAATATCTCCACAAGTATGGTGAATCCCACACGTATTGGCGAGCGTCATGCTTGATCTTCTTCTTGGTATGGCTCGGCATCCCTTGAGGAAAGGCACGGCTTGCAATGTAATTCACCAAGTCGGCGTACCAAGGTTCCTTGACGTCTATTTGAAACAACTGTTCGTCAGGAAATGTTTCTGACACGGGCATGGCATCCTCTTCTCTCACAAGTCTACTCAAGTGATCGGCAACTACATTGTCACACCCCTTCTTGTCCTTGATTTCGATGTCAAACTCTTGTAGAAGAAGTATCCAACGTATGAGCCTTGGCTTGGCATCCTTCTTTGTCATCAAATACCTCAAAGCTGCATGATCAGAATAAACAATAACCTTAGAATTCAGTAAATACGAACGAAATTTTTCTAAGGCAAAAATAACAGCTAAGAGTTCTTTTTCAGTGGTGGTGTAATTGAGTTGAGCCTCGTTGAGTGTTCGTGATGCATAGTAGATGACAGTAGGCTTCTTGTCCTTTCGTTGGCCTAGCACTGCTCCCATGGCATAATCAGATGCATCACACATTAACTCGAACGGCTGCTCCCAATCAGGTGGCGAAATTATAGGGGCTTGAGTCAGCAAGGTCTTCAAATGAACGAACGCATCCTCGCACTCTTGTGACCATGAAAATGGCACATCTTTCTGCAAAAGAGAGGTAAGTGGTTTGGCCACCAAAGAAAAGTCTTTGATGAACCGTCGATAAAAACCTGCATGGCCAAGAAAGGAACGAACATCTCTCACCGTTTTTGGTGAGGGTAAGTGATGCATAATATCAATCTTAGCCTTATCAACTTCTATTCCCTTAGCAGATACAATATGCCCTAAAACTATACCTTGATTAACCATAAAATGACATTTTTCCCAATTAAGTACAAGGTTAGTTTCTACACACCGTTTTAAAATTTTCTCTAAGTTTTCTAAGCATGATTCGAAATTTTGCCCATAAACACTAAAATCATCCATGAAAACTTCTATGATATCTTCTATGTAATCAGAGAAAATATTATACATACAACGTTGGAACGTACCTGGTGCGTTGCATAATCCAAAAGGCATTCGACGATAAGCAAACGTACCAAATGGGCAAGTGAACGTTGTCTTCTCTTGATCCTCGGGGTGTATCATGATCTGGTTGTAACCGCTATACCCATCCAAGAAACAATAAAACTCATGACCGGCGAGTCTCTCCAACATTTGGTCCATGAATGGCAAAGGCATGTGATCCTTCCTTGTAGTAGCATTGAGTCTTCTGTAATCAATACACATGCGATGACCCGTCACTAACCTTTGTGGCACTAATTCATTCTTGTCATTCTCTACCACGGTCACTCCACTTTTCTTGGGCACAACTTGGACAGGTGAGACCCATTGACTATCAGAGATTGGGTATATGACTCCACAATCTAGCAATTTAATCACCTCATCCTTTACAACCTTCATCATAGGCGGATGCAATCGTCGTTGAGGCTCTCTTGTTGGCTTGGCGCCATCTTCAAGTAAAATACGATGAACACACTTTGTAGGGCTTATTCCCTTGATGTCTGCCAAAGTCCAGCCTATGGCAGCTGTGTTCCTTTTCAAAACAGCTATCAATTTCTCTTCTTGTTGCTTCGTCAACTGTGATGACACAATAACTGGTAAGGTGTCATTCTCTCCAAGAAATACATACTTGAGGTGCGAGGGAAGAGCTTTTAGCTCTAGCTTAGGGGCTTCTTCCACAGATGGCTTCATTCTTGTTGTGGATTTTGGAATCGACTTTGGAGAAAACTTTGAATAGGTTGATAAAGACTCAAGCTCATTAACAACTGCAAGTATGGACGGCTCTAAATTCTTCAAAGCCTCCTCATCCCGTTCTCCAAACTTGTTGAATCCAGCCCCTTGCTCAATGGTTAATTGCTATGCTTGCTCGATGGACATTGCACCTTGTGCAACGCCACCAAACCTCAATGTAGAATCGGCAACTCCCTCTCTAAATGACTCGGCATCCCTAACATCTTCATACATTTCGGTCTTGAGACTTGGATATTTCATGGCATTAAAGATGTTGAACTTAATAATCTCACCATCAAACTCCATGGTCAGGTTGCCTCCATGCACATCAATATTTGTCCTTGCGGTTCTCATGAAGGGTCTTCCCAACAAAAGTTGTGTAGAATCATCAACAGACTCCTCCATCTCCAACACATAAAAGTCAGCAGGGAATATCAAGTGGTTAACCTGCACAAGGACATCCTCCACATACCCCTTAGGGTATTTGCTTGATCGATCCGCCAATTGGATAATCACGTCATCATGTTGCAATGGACCAAGACCTAGAGACAAGTAAACAGAGTAGGGCATAACATTGATGGAAGCCCCTAAGTCAAGCATCACCTTCTCAAACCTTGTAGTGCCGATGACAACTGGAATTGAAAAGCTCCCTGGATCCTTAAGCTTTGGCGGCATCTTGCGTTGTAGCACGGCGGACACGGTCTCGCTCATGCTCACCACTTTCTTCTCCCTTGTGTGTCTTCTTGTGGTGCAAAGCTCCTTCAAAAACTTTGCATACTTGGGCACTTGCTTGATACATTCTAACAAGGGGATGTTCACATTCACCTTTCGAAAGACGTCCAACACTTCTTCGTCGGACTTGGCTTGCTTGCTCTTGGTGAAACGTGATGGGAAGGGAACACAACAAGATGAACTCGGCATGGCTGCATCCTTGGCAGCCGAATGTCTTCCTTCCATGGCAGCAGGGTCTTTTTCAAGAGCCCTCTTCTTCATTGCTTCCAAGTCTCCCTTGCTTGGCTTAGCTTTCGGTTGTTGCTCGGTACCTTGATCTCGGCAAACAACATTCTCGGCAGCCCCTATGTCTTGCTCGGCATTGCTTGGCTTGGCTGCATGCTCGGCACCAATATCATCCATGGCATCATCATCATCACCCCAAATCAATGCTCCAAGTCCAGTGGTGGTTGTAGGCTTCGGAGTTGGTGATTCTAACTTCTTACCGCTTCTTATGACAACGGCTTTAGTGTCTTCGTTCTTAGGGTTCTTGATCACTCCTCCTGGCAACCTCCCTTGTTCACTAAACTTCCCCATGAAATCCAACACTTGGCCCATCTGATTCTTCAACTCCGCAATATCTTTGGTGTTGGACTGTGTTGTGGCTAGCAAGGACTGTGTCGATGTGGCTATGTTCTTGAAGATCTCATCATAATTGTTGCCACCACTCGGCTGTCCTCCTTGGTACCCATGGGGTTGGTACGGCCTAGGCTGGAATTGGCCTTGAGGCCGAGCCATATAAGGGTTAGGTTGTGCTCCTTGTGCAACAGGTTGAGGGTTCAGGACATTTGTGTTGTTGTTCCAACGAAAGTTTGGATCGTTGGCCCTTGGATTGAAGTTCTGGAATCGTGGTTGACCCCCTTGTCCTTGAGCATTGCCGAAATGGCCTTGGTAACCAATGGCATTGACGTCCTCAAATGGTGACACTCCTTGGTTGCATTGCTCGGACGTATGACCCTCCAAACTGCACACCCCACACACTGACATACTCTTCTCCTTGGCAAGGCTTGAAACTACCATTGTCAACTTGCTTAACTCTTGCTTCAGCTCATGTATGGCCCTAGGCTCGCCATATTCACCAATCTCGTTGACTCTCCTTGTTGAAAATGAGCCAAATTGCTGATTGTTGGTGGCTCTCATCTCCAACAGGTTAGTAGCTTCCTCCCTACTCTTCTCCATTAATGATCCTCCAGCAGCTGAATCCAAAAACTGACGCTCCATAGGGCGAAGGCCCTCATAGAAGTACTGAAGTAGCATACCTGGGCGAATGCCATGGTTGGGGCAAGACGCCACAAGAGCTTTGAACCTCTCATAGTAGACGTCAAACGGTTCATCCACATCCTGTCTGATTGATGTAATCTCCTTCCTTATATGAGTGACTCTTGAAGAAGGAAAATACTTCAAGAGAAACTCCTCTCTCATTGTAGCCCATGAGATGATGCGGCCTGCTGGCACTGCAAAGAACCATGTCTTGGCTTTGTCCTCAAGAGAAAATGGAAACGCCTTCATCTTGACAAGCTGGATGTCAGCGCCCCTTGGTAACATGGTGTCACAGCTAAACTCAAATTGCTGCAGATGCCTATTAGGATCTTCTCCATTCAACCCATAAAACTTTGGCAAGTGCTGGAAGAAACCACCACGTAATTCAAAATCAGCTGACTTCCCTACAGCTGCAGCGGGGTATGTGATGTTCACTGGTTGAACCTCCGCTCCATCAATCTGTCCATTTTCGGCTCTTAGAGAAGTCATAATTGATTCCTTGGGTGAAAGTGGCTCGGTTGGAGTAGATGTTGGTGAAGAGTTTTGTGATGCTTGTGATGAAGTTGGGATGTCAATGGCAAGTTCTTCACGGGCACGCACTAATCGGTTGTTTTTGTCGCGTATCCAAGTGTCGAATTCACTCATTCACCTGCATAGAATGGCACAAATGGCCAAGATCAAGTTAGTAAGTACATAAGTGACATTAAAAACAAGTTATATATAAGTATGACAAGCTTGGCATTGGCATGCCAAACTCGGCATTGGTACAATCTCGGCAATGTGGCCACAAAGCAAAGTATGTAACTCGGCAATCATTAACAAGTTAAAAGTTTGTCACTTAAGCACATATGTCGGCAACCTAAGTAAAAGTTGCTAGTTTGTTTTATTCACTCTTAACTTTATGGTACGTGGAGCAGGGAAGACCACTGTGCAATGGACTGATACAGCCCAAGGTAGTGTTATGCTTCGTCCGATATACCATTATAAGTTAAGAGGGTGAATTTCGAACCATTATGTATGATAGTTATATATCAAGTTATTTTACAACGTCTAAAGTAAGGTTTATGCTACGGCCCGAGCATTTGGCTAGGTCGAGCGGATTCCGTGGTTTCAGAAGACGAATGTCACGGAGGGCGAACCCCCTACAGGAATCAGGCAGGACTCGTTTGTGGTCACGGAGGGCGAGCCCTCTATCGTCCCCTTCACAGAGAAGAGATGACAGTCAATGACCTTGAGATCCAGTTAGACAAACCTGTGTTCCTTATCAATGACACACGACCCTTACTCAGCTTGGAACAAACTCGGATCCCTAGACCAGTCACCCTATGTTAATCAAAGCCGCCCTCAACCTCATAAAAACGGATCCGACAAGCGTCGCTCGTATGAGGGGTTTAGGCTAAGATTAACACAGGTGGCTCCACCTGACACGTTTTACTTTAGAAATTATAAAACGACTTTAATATATAAAAATCATACATTCGGTTTTTACCCTAATCCATTACTAGGTGGCGGCACATATACATGGAAGATCTTCGGCCATAGTGACAAGAAACCAAGAAGAGAGTGTAGATATGCTAAGTCATTTCCGAATGTCTAAAGCGAAGTGATGCTACGGCCCGAGCATTTGGCTAAGTCGAGCGGATTCCATAAGGAACAAACTCGGATCCTTAGACCAGTCACCCTATGTTAATCAAAGCCGCCCTCAACCTCATAAAAACGGATCCGACAAGCGTCGCTCGTATGAGGGGTTTAGGCTAAGATTAACACAAGTGGCTCCACCTGACATGTATCACTTTAGACACTCCAAAACAACAAACCATATAGACAATCTAATCTCAATAACATGTCGGCCTACTTATGGAATTTTTACAAAAAAAATGTTTTACACAAAACACAACAACATAAAAACATGCTTCGGCAACATATACAAGTGAGCTCGGCATAGCATGCCAAACTCGGCATTGTACCTACAAAACAGAAATTGTTAGTTACAAATATACATAAATACATTAATAAATCCTTTTTAGCATCCCCGGCAACGGCGCCAAAAATTGACCTATCAGAATATGACATGTTAATCAATTTAAACCCTATCATTGTACTTTGGTAAGTAGGGATCGTTCTAGACCGGGGACACTAGGGAAGAACTTATTTCTGCAAAACAGATAGTTAGAAATATTCACACAATATAAACAAATATATACATAAAGAATAATATGGGGGGTTTATATGAGTTTCGGCAATAAACAAAACAGAAAAATAAAACAAGAACAAATATGTACAAGATTGGTCACTTTATCGTTTCAAGAACATAACAAGTAAACTCTGATTAGCATGCAAATAGTTTTATGAAAGGTTAAATTATCTTATTTATGTTTTCACAATTGCAAATTAGTTCCAACCCTTAAGACTTCTCAAGTGTTTAAAGTTGTCTCAGCGCTCAACCCTAAACTATGTGACTACTTGACTAAACTGTCTCAGCGCTCAATCTAATCAAGCAACACTTACCGTCCACGAGTCGTTGGAGACATGTTTCCTAGGTATGGCGTCACTCATCCTATTCCACATGCAAATCTCTCACCCTACCATCCCTTGTAGCACCTAGGACCGAACTGTCTCAGCGCTCAACTCGACCTAGAATACCACGGCACATGAAACACCCCCCTAATAGCTAACCTGTTGCAATCAAGCTAACCTAAAGTTCGATTATCTGCTCGGGAGAGGATTAACTAACTTAACAATTCTTAAACACACAAATACAGATTCTTTAACTTCTTTTACAACCCTAACATGCATACTAAATCGTTACACAACTCACATGTTATTAAAAAGATCACAAAGAAAAACTTAACAACATCCGAAATTGTATAAAACCAAAAATCCAAAAATAATATTTATGAAGAACAATAAACACAGTAACAATACACAAAGACATGGAGAAATCCATACCAAATCCTACCTAAAAGGTTCGGCTAAGGCAAGGATGGTTGGCGGCAAGGGATGATTGATGCGGCTGCAAGGGGTGGTCGGCGGCAGCTTTGTGTTTTGGCTGTGTGAGGGTTTTTGGGTAGAGTTTGGCTATACTATAAGACTTAAAACTGATAAAGGACACCCTAAACACGAGCTATACAGCCCCTATTTATACAGAAATATTGAAGAGAAACCCTAGAGAATTCAGGAGCTTCAAGGAGACACCTTCCTTGTTGGGCTTGGTTTCCTCTTTTTATCTTTGGACAAAGATTTCGACTTGGACCTTGGATTTCTGATTTCATGGACTCCTCTACATGTTATTGGATCCATGTAGGCCTTATACACAAGTTCTTGGGCTCATAGGCAGCCGAAATCATGGACAAACTCGGCAAGGACAGACTTTCCCGGTTTGACCGGAAAAGCTCCATACTTGGTTGTTTCGGCTGCCATGATGCATTCTTCAAATCTTCTTCTTTAATGCAGCTTCCCATGACTTCATTAAGCTCTTCTTAAGTCCTTTGACATGCTTGGGAAGAATTTTGGTGAAGAAACATCCTCCCAAACTCGTGTGACAACTTAGGCAGAAACTGCCCAGTTTTGCAGCTTGACCTCCGTCCATTGTTTTGATCATAACTCCTTCATCTGAACTCCAAATGCTTTGATTCAAGAAGATCTGAAAACTAGACTTCCGTAGCTTTCCAATGATATATGGCTCGTCCTCAGATTCCTCCTGGATATTAAGATATGATTTTCCGAAGTTGATGTAGGATTTCTGTTCGCGGGAGAGATTTCTGCTCGCGAATAAGATTTCATTCGCGGGAGAGTTTCATTCGCGAGACTGACCTCCGGCCATTGTTTCCGGCATAACTTCTTCCTCAGAACTCGGATTGCTGCGATTCCAAAAGATTTAGAAACTAGACATCCACAGCTTTCCATCCATATATGGCACGTTCCCCGGTTCCTCCTGGATCGTCCTCAGGAAATCTTTGAAGTTGAGTTATGGTTTCTAGAAATTTCTACTCGGATCAAAATCTTATGTTTCGGAGTTTCTTCTTTTCCATGGCCTCTCTTGTTGTCCTCCATGAGTCCAATATTCATGATTCTTGTTCTCATATGCCCATTTACATGTCATCTACACATTAAACAAAATCCATCAAAAAATGACAATGTAAAGGTACGGTGAATCATAAGAGAAATAACCAAGTGTTTGTTCCAAATCGAATTTACAACACTTAAGCACAAATTTCTGTATAAAGACACATATTAACCATTACTCTACAGAAAAACCCTTTTGACTCAATATAAGTAAAAACAACCTTACTAAGGAATAAACAAGGTACAAATGAGGGTAAAAACATATTAAAAACATAGCGTAAAACGCACTTATCAGTATTCCTTCATACGAAAGTCAAAAGTTCATTCATGTTCCAGTAGTTGACATCTTCATTATCTTTATTTATTGGACATTGATTCGGTGACTAATCCTTGTTTCTTTCAGAGTTAGTCACGATGCCGCCTCGCCGCAAGATGGATGAGGTTACGCGAGCGTTCCGTGCCATGGGAAATGCTCCACCTCCTACTCCACAGGACTTAGAGTTAGAGAGGAGGTCCAACTGTTTAGCGACATTTCTGAAAGTTAGGCCACCTAACTTTACTGGCCTTACAGAGGCTGTTGATGCTGAGATCTGGCTCAAGCACATCAAGAAGTTGCAGGGGACAGTCAATACCCCTATCGAGTATAGAGTTGCTTTCGCAGTCCACTGCCACACTGGAGAGGCTGATAGTTGGTGGGATACCGTTGCAGACCGCCACGATCCTGATCAGATGACTTGGGATCAGTTTGAGGAGTTGTTTTATGAGCAGTACTTTCCCCCGGTTTTGAGAGACCAGAAGATGGGCGAGTTCTTCAGCTTTACCCAGGGGAGCTTGACGGTCCACGAGTACGTGGTGCGGTTTACTTCGTTGCAGAAGTATGTCCCAGGTCTCACTGAGAAGGTGAAGGCCCAGCGATTTGAGTTTGGTTTTCGGGATTCTATTCACCGGGAGTTGCTTTCTAACACCACTCGCACGTACCGGGAGATTGTTAGTGCAGCCTACAAGATTGAGGCTGACCAGGCGACTTTTCCTCAGGGCAGAGATGAGTATGGTAGCAGATCCCACTCTCGGAGCAGAGACAGGAAGATGACCAAGAGGAACAACAGGAGGTCTTTTGGCGGAAACGTCAGTGCTGGTAGTAGCGGCAGTGGGTCCTCAGGAGGCCGGTCAGGGCCCTACACTTGCTATGAGTGCGGTCAGGTAGGACACACCCGTTGGCGCTGCCCCAACAGAGACCTCGGTATGGCTTCAGCTTCAGGTTCTTCTAGCCGTATCCAGCCACAGGGTCAGCAGCAGTACCAGCAGGGATCGCAGCAGTAGTTGTACTCACAGATTCCTCAACAGCAGCAGTACCAGCAGGGCTATGCACAACAGCCGTACCCTCAGGCACCTCAGCAGCAGCCTGTCCCGAGTCAAGGTAGTCAGGCCAGCCAGAGCTCACGTACCAGAGGTCGGAGTGGACGCAGTGCTAGAGGACGTGGACAGGTTTATGCTTTTGCAGGGGGTCAGCTAGCTCTGGACGCCTTGACAGCTTTGGATGGTACGATTATTGTCAGGACCCACCCCGGGTTAAACCCCTTTAACACAAAGTAAATCCTGCGGGGACCACCTCAAGGGAACTTCTTACCGAAACCCCCTTGAAATGGCCAACCCTTCCTACAAAACTAGCTAAACCGGGTTAGTCAGAACAGTCTACAAAGATGGTTACCCCAAAGAATTTCAAGCAGCAACGGAATGATCGACTATGCCTCGACTCTCGTACGCGCACGACCTCCTCTCAAGAACCCTGCATCACTGGGCATTTAAAAACGAAAGGCCCAGGGGAGAAACATTGGAAAACTGTTAGAGTGAGTGGACGAAAATCAAATATAAAAACTCTATTTCCTTTAATGGTCTCCCAAACATTGAATGATTTAAAAAACATTTATGCATGCCCACACTTACTAAATTTCCACAAATGCAGGATAAGATAAACAAGTAAAGAATATGTGAAGAGAAATGTTCACAAACATAATAAGTCTGACCTCTCAGACTAGGGTCGGAGCTAAGAGCTCTGGTTGCGCCCTCACGCTATGCTAGCTATATAAAATGGTAATGGACAACCCTTATAATATCCACCTGACCTCTCAGGCGTGTCTGTCCTCTCAGACCAGGGTCGGAGCTAAGAGCTCTAGGTAAAATGGTAATGGACAACCCTTATAATATCCACCTGACCTCTCAGGTGTGTCTGTCCTCTCAGACCAGGGTCGGAGCTAAGAGGTCTAGGTAAAATGGTAATGGACAACCCTTATAATATCCACCTGACCTCTCAGGCGTGTCTGTCCTCTCAGACCAGGGTCGGAGCTAAGAGCTCTAGGTAAAATGATAGTGGACAACACTCATAGTGCACTACGTAGTTTGCTTGACCTCTCAGGCTAGGGTCGGAGCTAAGAGCTCTAGTAGCGCCCTCACGCTACTCTAGCTAGCATATTCATTGACAACCCTTATAACAAAAATTCATAACCATACTTTACTCAATTACTCTTCCCAAAACAATAAGTAACATCATTCCTCGTCTTATATGCATAAATCCACGTAAAACATTCATGAACCCGAGGAAAATATAATTCTCGAAACCATCATAAAAACCCTGCAATGAAATCAATGATTAAGGCATGCATTCATTTAAAAATAATATGTCCACTCACAGTACTATTGCGACCTTCTTCCCGCTCGGAAAGCTCCTCGAGCGAAACTCTCGAACTAACCGCGTAGTCGAGACCGTCTCACGTACGACCAGAGACTGTACCAACAAATCATCATATTAGTCGTTCACAGTTGACTTGGTCTTTTCCTAGTTTGACCAGGAACTCCTATTTGACCACAAGTTGACCGAGTTCCTTTTTATGACACTTTAACCTTTTTGACTTTCTTTCCCGGTTATCGACTCTTAACTCAATTTACCGGAAGTCCGACTCAGCTTCCGAACTTTCCTTTATTACTTTAACTTAACGTTAGGGTGTTACGTATTAATCAATATAATTAATCTCGAGTCGATTTACCGATTTAGCATTTTCCCATAAATTCCAGTTATCAATTTCGGATAACAATTTAACACTTTACCCATTTAACCAAAAAGGGTCACATTCATTGAACTTCAATCCTTTAACCATTTTTCTGAAAAATGCAACTTTCCCAAAGTGGAAACTTTCCCTTAATGGAAACTTTCCCAAAATGGAAAGTTTCCCAATTTAGCAGGTTTCCAATCATAGAAGGTTTCCCAAAATGGAAAGTTCCCAATTTACGGTTAGTTTCCGTTTTTTTTTTACTCGTTTCCTTACGTAAATTCCGATTTACGACACTTTAACCCTATTAAACGGAAAGGACACATTTAAAGTGATTGAAGACTACCTCGGCATTTCAGCCGGATTTACTGCCGCCGGAATCGTTACCGGATTCCGGCATCTTTGCCGGAATTTTGCCAGAGTTTCCCCGTTTCCTTCGATTCACCAAGTTATCGACAAAACACACAAAACAACACAAATCAGCGTTAACACCACAACAATTCAACTACGAATACACAAAATAACAGTTCTTAGAGGGACAAGTCTTACCCTCTGCCTGCTTCCAAACTCGAACCTAAAACCAAACCCTGCAGCTCTCATTCTGCCTACCAACTCCTAGACCCACTCTGGCAGCTGCCCGGCCTCCGTACCTCCCCTCCACTGCCTCGATCACCAACTCCACCAGAACAACAACTAAAACCACTGCCTCGGCCTAACTCGATAGCTGCAGCCCCAAACTCACTCGAGGGTCCTACTGGACTCTCCTCCTAGTTGTGACAGCGTCGTCGTGGCTGAGAAACGAAAGAGAAGAATTCACCGGTGGAGGAAAAAGGAACCCAGGACAACAGTAGAAAGAGGAAAGGGGGACTTTTGAATTAGAGTATGAATCGAAGACTTAAGGGCAGCAAATTGAAGAACAAGGAAGGAGAAAGAGATACCCACCCTTCAACGTTGCCGTCGCTGCCAGACACGCCGGAAAACGGCGAACACAGTCGAGTTCCTCCCCCGGTCGATCTCCGTCGACGGTCGATGAATCTCGGGTTGAGTGGCTGGGTTTTGTAGAGGAGAGTGAGAGGAAGATATTGGTGATGGTGCGCCGGTGTGGGTTGGCCGGACGCGCCGGTGGTGTCGAACGGAACGAAGAGGGCGCCTGTGGTGTCGAAGGGAGAAGGAAAACTCGGTTTGACCCGAGTTTCTGGTTTGGCCAAGTCAACCAACTCACTTCCTATTTATACTTGAATGGGCGGTCCAGATTCATTCTCCAAATGATCTGACGGTCCAGATTTAAAGAAGGTAAAAAGTGAAAAGATTAAATGGTAATTCTCCCTTTTTACCGGATGGATAATTAAAAATTACCATAAACTTCTGAAATTCACAGAAATTAGCCGGAAGCTCCGAAAAATATTCCGGAAATACCGGGAGACTCGTGTTGACACGTACTACAACATCGAGTCATCAATTCAGGTATTTGGAATACTTTTAAAAACTCGAAAATTAACTCGAGCGATAACTTATCGAATTACCGATCGCAATTAAAAGTCCTTGGTAACTCGTGAATCTCTGTGAAAGGTAACTTTTATTAACTTCAAAAGATTCGGGGTGTGACAATTCTCCCCACCTTATAAAAATTTCGTCCTCGAAATTTCAATACTCAAAGTCTATACAGTGGGGGATAGTACCACTTAAAATAATAATATTGCTCTCCAATGTCAACTAAACACAACCAAATATTCTTACTAACCACAAGTGACGTCGTCACAATACTACTAATACTCATTCTGATTCAATCACCCCTCGCTTATCGCGAGTAAAATTCCTTCAAAGATACTCGTATTCTTTCGTTGAACTTAAATATCAGCTCACACATTCCCTATACAGGAAATGATTACCACATCTGAGGAGTAGGGTCCGATGTCACTAATGGATTTAAATCCTTTGGTAACACCGTACAACGTGGGGTCAACCCATGACAACATACCCACGAGAAAACCATGACGACTTATGTTACACGAACCATCACCTCATTTGAACCAGGCTCCCTGATCTGATTTACGCTTTCTAGAAACTATTCTGTCATGTTGTAGAGTAATTGTCTTCCCTTACTCTATCATTACACAAACCACTTGTACACCCAGGACACGAGTTGCCATGAATTTTAGCGTAAATCCAAAATCATAGCCTTTTAATCAGGGAGATACAAGTCTCCAGACATCGAGATCCAACAATATTTACTCCTCGCATGAAGACAAATTGCCAGGCTTCACACTACTACAAGCTATTCCGACCGGATAAATCTGGACTTTACTCACAAGTCGATCATTAGAATCGCCATCTCAATATCACTTGTGGGGTTACAGAGTACTTTACCACTGGTAACACATCTCCGTACTACTCATAGGTGAGGTGCCACTGACCTCCCTATCTCTTACCTTAGCCTGGAATGACGCATAGTGCAAAACTTGCACTTCAACCATAACTGTGCGTCTAATAAACTTTATCCGCATCACAAACTGGAATAAACTTACCATTAAAAGAATCCCAGAGCCTTACCCGCTCAACAAGGTTATTCCATTCCCAGATGCCTCCATTACCACATCGTCCGGTAATAACCGACAACTTTGGACCTTTAACCGGATCAGACATCTACATAAAATTTAGTGCCACTGGTGCACACCCAACGAAACCCCTGATCAAGCATCAGGAATTAATTTCACACCGAACTTAGCCATATTGATCACCGAGCATCCAGTTATCAAGGCACCATATAACAAATACCATCACCGCACTGGGCTCGTATACATCCCAGAGTCAACTCGTACAACTAGGTAGTTCCTAGCAAACTGTCCCCCATGCTCTGCAAGTACACCATCCACCGTATCCTCTATTTGGTAGGATTCAGGATTCCCAATCACTTACCATTCTAATTGAAGGGGAATATAACTGCGTGCACAGGATATCACAATACCACCTCAGATCCTAAATTACAAGATCCACTGCTACACGTTAACATCTCCTCAGATCATAACTTAATCTGAACGTGGCTTCAACACTCAACGATTCCCCATGGTGTGTTGCTCAACTTAGCAACATACCTTACCAATCTCAGTAACAAATTTTAACACACTTAGACTCGTAACACCTTTGAGTCATCAAGGAAAACCTTTCCTAGTCCCACCGCATCTCACACTCACCGAAATGTTGAAAATTTCGAGAGTCACCTCCAATGACCTTAACAATGCCAACCATACTTTAATCCCTTCAGGATTTTATTAAATTAACCTCAATAATTGATCTCCCAGATCTTAATCCTCATTCCAATATTAAGAATATCGCCTGTCACTGCAGTGGATGTAACTATAAACCCCAACACGACTAAGTACACCTTCGGTTACAAAAATTGATTAGACCACAGCCAGTGGGTGCACAAATTTCCATGCCATCAAGCTCAATTAATCACCCTCGAAGAAACCCAAGTGTCATAACGGACGACTTTAGTTGCAGGTTGTAGCTTGACCATCTACAAGTATTCTCACTCAAATTCAAAGATTCAGTAAACCTTGCCCCACTGCTGTACCTTCACCTTTTACGTGCATTTAACTCAGCAGGCAATCAACCACTTACTGACAACATATAATAATCTCGCCAACCATCATAAGGGTCAGAGCGACTATCGATGACCCACTTCCGACTTGTACCTAAATGGTTAGGCCAACTACTGGACGTTTTGCACCAAAACCTCTAATCAAGCATCCGTAATCTCCGTTCTCAATAAACGGAACTCTCATGACACATTCTTAAAAATGATGTCATCATCAGCCTTAATCACTTACCTGGTGTCATTTTGACCACACACAGCTGCACTCAATAATTATGTTTTACCAGCATGTGCTACCCATATTCCAACTTACCACTTCCCAATAAAGGAGGGTACACGTGCTCCTGTGGGGTATACCCATGTACATCTTCAACCGTCGAGACAGTGTCGTTTGCACAACGACGGGTTCCTACACCACAATAATACAAAGTCAATCAAGGATCGCACCACTATCTCCGGTACCCCAAGCACCCTTGGTCCATGCCCAGGTGGCCTGTTGCCACTTCCAACATGTTCCTTTGAATTCCGAAACCATTTACCTTTAGCTACAACTGGTAACACTCGCTCGATCTGTAAATCAAACTCTAACACAGCCAACCTGGAGACCCCTCCACAGGTGTACTAATAAAATACTTTGACCGCAGGTGGATATCTCACCTTATGGTTGACATGAGTCCAAATATCTGGTGATACGATTTAATTCCTGCCTCCACGATAAATGGCCTAATGACCACTGTCACCAACAATTCAAATCACGCTTGGACTCACTAACAATCCAAATCTTTCTAGTACCCCAATCATGGGTGGCTGGAGCGAAGAGAATCTGGTCGTAGCTGATGACAACGATGTCAGCACCATGACTGACCCACGCCATTAGTTTCAGTGGTTGTCCCATAAAGCATCAAGTGACCAAACTAGCCTTTACTTCCTTAACATTTCCAGTAGTGTCACATCATGGACTCGTCATTAGATCCAAACCACAAAATAACAACACACAAATTTCCTTGAGTCATTCCACTTTCATATGTCCGTTGGTTTCTCTGAAACCACACTAATGACGAACCTCAACAAAATCGTGGCAATGGTCAAATCTCAATATTCATCTCCTCTGAATAATCGCGCTAGGCGACTTCAGCTCCTTTTTTTTATCACAGGATGCAACATCTTACAGTAATTCGTACGACTCTTCACTGCTAAGAGCCTCATAACACGAACACCAAAGCCTTGTCTTAGGCTTCTACAGCATCCCTGTCAACAACCATGACAGCCTTCCAGGTGTGAATTAACTGTTTCACCACCGAGTACTCGCACAAAATGCTCAAACGTTAAACAACGTGAGTTTCCAGCTCGATCCCCAACTCAAATCCCAATTAATCCTTGGGGAACTCATAAAACAAATACGTAACGAGCTTACCTTGTTCCTTACAGGAGTTCATAGTGAGGTCGGCGTACTGAGGCATAGTCTTGAAGATTTAAACGTTGATAAGACCACTCGGTCCATGAATCAACCAGGAAGTACTAACTCATATCCTTAATAAACACTAAGCGTCCAAAGCATAAAATGCCGATGGATCCGCCGCGGTCGGACCATCACTCTATAGACGCTAAGTGCTACCAAGTACATGAGGTAGTAACAGGAAACGATAACCTAATGCTCTGATACCAATGTCAGGACCCACCCCGGGTTAAACCCCTTTAACCCGAAGTAAATCCTGAGGGGACCACCTCAAGGGAACTTCTTACCGAAACCCCCTTGAAATGGCCAACCCTTCCTACAAAACTAGCTAAACCGGGTTAGTCAGAGCAGTCTACAAAGATGGTTACCCCAAAGAATTTCAAGCAGCAACGGAATGATCGACTATGCCTCGACTCTCGTACGCGCACGACCTCCTCTCAAGAACCCTGCATCACTGGGCATTTAAAAACGAAAGGCCCAGGGGAGAAACATTGGAAAACTATTAGAGTGAGTGGACGAAAATCAAATATAAAAACTCTATTTCCTTTAATGCTCTCCCAAACATTGAATGATTTAAATAACATTTATGCATGCCCACACTTACTAAATTTCCACAAATGCAGGATAAGATAAACAAGTAAAGAATATGGGAAGAGAAATGTTCACAAACATAATAAGTCTGACCTCTCAGACTAGGGTCGGAGCTAAGAGCTCTGGTTGCGCCCTCACGCTATGCTAGCTATATAAAATGGTAATGGACAACCCTTATAATATCCACCTGACCTCTCAGGCGTGTCTGTCCTCTCAGACCAGGGTCGGAGCTAAGAGCTCTAGGTAAAATGGTAATGGACAACCCTTATAATATCCACCTGACCTCTCAGGTGTGTCTGTCCTCTCAGACCAGGGTCGGAGCTAAGAGCTCTAGGTAAAATGGTAATGGACAACCCTTATAATATCCACCTGACCTCTCAGGCGTGTCTGTCCTCTCAGACCAGGGTCGGAGCTAAGATGTAACACCCTTGTGGGGTAAACTACAGTAGCCACGAATTTAAGCCAATAAGAAGCCAACACGTCCGAATGACGTGCCAACAACTTATTAACCTAAAGTCGTAGGCTTTTTAGTGAGTAAAATAAAATTTAAACTTTAAATACTTTGAGTGGCACCACATGAAATCCTTAAAGCAATCATCAGAGTTTATCTAATTTCGCGGAATGTGGTAAAGATAAAGGGGACAATTTAAAAACTTTAGCGACAACAATAAAAATACACAACATGGTTAACAAATCGGGATGACACTTTTACTGTTTAGGTAGTAAGCTCTGGTAAATGACTCAAAGGGTAAAGCCGGAATAGGGAGTACACTTGGACCGAACATCGAGGAAGGAATGAAGCTCCACACATAGCTCTCTCTATCTTTCCCGTCACAGTACCTGCAAACAATTTTTTTTAGGGGTGAGCGTCGTCCTCGCGTGCTCACGTAGGCCCACCAATGATAGGTTTGAAAACCAAAAACCGTATATATACATATAGATTTGAGCTCGTATTAAAACCATTTATAAAATACTTGGCACACAAAAACCATCATTTTATATCCTTTAGGAAAACAGTGCAGTATGCTAAAAACATAGGGGCCCAGAGCGCTCAATGTACAAGTACAACCTGCAGGACTTTCGAATCTCAATGACCGAATCCCGGGTTTGTCTTCACAGCAAACCGGGGCCAACTACCTATGCGCTTGAAAACACATAGTAGCGAGAGTGTCCATTTCCAGCTAAATGCCCAAACAGCGCATCGCACTTACGTCTCGCTTAACTCTGTACGAGACGAGCGTAAGCGGGATATTTAAAATAAACAGGGCATCGCCCCCCCGGAGGTTCACGGTCTCGACACCGTGGGAGTGCTAGATACTAGGTCCCGTCACTCTCAGGTCACACACCGGAAATCAGGACAACGGTGTTCCACACATCTCACATTGACGTATAAAAATCCTTTACGTCTAGCCTCGGGTTTTCTTGGCCCAATCATAAATCATTTATCATTTAATATAAAGAAAACTTTCCCGAGGCATCGACCATGAGCATACACAAAATCATGCACTTTCTCATACATATATAAAACCACTACCAAAGGGGGTTTAGATTCCCTACCTGGAATTGCCGTTCCAAACGCAAGCTCCAAGCTTCCAAGAACTGTCTCGGTGAACAGGGGTCACCGCGTAAGCTACCTCGTCCAATAATCACTGCATAGTTAAAGTAGCTTAGCAACCAAGATGTAATAACAGTCAACAGACCTCAGCATTCCTAGTTTGACTAGGAATGACCACATTGACTAAGTTGACCAACCAATTTCCTTTTATGGCACTTTACCCTTTTGACTTCCTTTTCCTGTTATCGACTCTTTACTCAATTTACCGAAAGTCCGAATTAGTTTCTGAACTTCTCTTTTAACCACTTTAACTTGACGTTAGGGCGTCGCATAATAATTCGTTGAATTACTATGGACACCCAACGTGTCACACTAACCAATTTATTTACCGAGAGTCGATTTACCGATTTACGTGAAACATCAACTTTACTTAACATGGTCAACTTAACATTTTCCAGAATTTCCAGTTATCATTTTCCGATAACAATTTAACACTTTACCAATTTAACCAAACTGTGTTAAACTTCTTTGAACTTCAAATCTTTACTTAACCATTTTTCTGAAAATGTAACTTTCCCAAAATGGAAAGTTTCCCAATTTAGCAGGTTTCCAAACTTAGAAGGTTTCCCAAAATACTGTTAGTTTCCGTTTTTATACGTTTCCTTTTTCGTGAATTCCAATTACGACTCTTTACCCAAGTAAACGGAAACAACACCTTTGAAGGGATCGAAGACTACCTCTCGGCATTTCAGCCGGTTTAACTGCATCTCCGGAATCGTTACCGGATTCCGGCAACTTGCCGGAAGTTCGCCATAGCTTCCTCGTTTCTCCGATTACCAAGTTCTCGACAACAAGACAACAAAACAATATCAGAATAGTCTCCAACAACAATCAAAACAACCTTTAACCAATTTAAAATTAACAGCCAATTTGGCATCTCCAGACTTCTCTTTTAACTCTCAACTTAACAACTGACAAGCATACATTATTTTCATTTTAACTACAAATGTAATTCCAACCATACCACCAATTACTTCTTGCAGTTACACAAGTCAAATGTTACCTTTTTATTCAACACACCGGCTGCACCACACTACTCTTTGCACCCAAAATTTTACTCTTCACACCCAAATCACCTTGACTGCCATTACCTCCCTCTCGGCTCCTCCTTCCCTCTCTTCTGCGCTACACCCAATTCACAATCATTTCCAGTCATAAACCAACACACATGGAACCAAAACCAAAATCAAGAATCTTACCTCCTCTTATCCCTAATTCTCTGCCGAGGTTGAACTTTGCACCCTATAGAAGGTCACAGTGACCTCCTCGGTCTTTAACCCACTTTTCTCCCTTCCTCTTCAGCCCAACACCCTCTGTTTTGAAGAGGAACACCACCGGCAGCCCTCTTCCGTGCTGCGGCCGAGAATCGAATTTAAAACTAGATAACAAAGCTTTAGAGGAAATGAAATCGAAGGGAGAGGATTGGATTTACCTTGGAAAAGCAAGAACCAAGTTGAAGACAGAAGAATCGGCCAAGATACCGATTTGGCCTAAGGGTTGACTTTTTGAATTGGAGAGGAGGGTGAGTGTATGGGGAAACTGTGACCATGGATAGAGAGAGGAGACAGAGGCGAGCTCGGAGGTGGTGGCGCGACGGCCAGGCGCGGCCTGACGCGGCGGCGGTGGTGGGCGGACGACGCGCCTGCGTCTGCCTTCTCTCGGTCTCTCTGCTTCTGTCTCTCTCTTCTCTCGACAAAAATGAGAGAAAGGGGAGATATGGGTTTACATATATGCTGATCCAAGGGCTCACAATGAAGGAGGAAGATCAAGGGCCCAGATTAAAGGTTGGGTTTTAAAATCAGAAAATAGTAATTTAGAAATTACCATGGACTTTGGAAATTCGTAAGAAATAGACGGAATCTCTGAAAAATAATCCGAAAATACCGGGAGACTCGTGTCGACACGTACTATGACATCGAGTCATTAAATTAGGTATTCAGGGAACTTTGAAAAACTCGAAAAGAACGTGGTAATTAACTCGCGAAGTTACCGAATGCGACTTAAACCTCTGTAACTCGCTATTAACCACGGTTAAAAAGTGCGGGATCCCACAAAAGAGATCTAGGTAAAATGATAGTGGACAACCCTCATAGTGCACTACGTAGTTTGCCTGACCTCTCAGGCTAGGGTCGGAGCTAAGAGCTCTAGTAGCGCCCTCACGCTACTCTAGCTAGCATATTCATTGACAACCCTTATAACAAAAATTCATAACCATACTTTACTCAATTACTCTTCCCAAAACAATAAGTAACATCATTCCTCGTCTTATATGCATAAATCCACGTAAAACATTCATGAACCCGAGGAAAATATAATTCTCGAAACCATCATAAAAACCCTGCAATGAAATCAATGATTAAGGCATGCATTCATTTAAAAATAATATGTCCACTCACAGTACTATTGCGACCTTCTTCCCGCTCGGAAAGCTCCTCGAGCGAAACTCTCGAACTAACCGCGTAGTCGAGACCGTCTCACGTACGACCAGAGACTGTACCAACAAATCATCATATTAGTCGTTCACAGTTGACTTGGTCTTTTCCTAGTTTGACCAGGAACTCCTATTTGACCACAAGTTGACCGAGTTCCTTTTTATGACACTTTAACCTTTTTGACTTTCTTTCCCGATTATCGACTCTTAACTCAATTTACCGAAAGTCCGACTCAGCTTCCGAACTTTCCTTAATTACTTTAACTTAACGTTAGGGTGTCACGTATTAATCAATATAATTAATCTCGAGTCGATTTACCGATTTAGCATTTTCCCATAAATTCCAGTTATCAATTTCCGATAACAATTTAACACTTTACCCATTTAACCAAAAAGGGTCACATTCATTGAACTTCAATCCTTTAACCATTTTTCTGAAAAATGCAACTTTCCCAAAGTGGAAACTTTCCCTTAATGGAAACTTTCCCAAAATGGAAAGTTTCCCAATTTAGCAGGTTTCCAATCATAGAAGGTTTCCCAAAATGGAAAGTTCCCAATTTACGGTTAGTTTCCGTTTTTTTTTACTCGTTTCCTTACGTAAATTCCGATTTACGACACTTTAACCCTATTAAACGGAAACGACACATTTAAAGTGATTGAAGACTACCTCGGCATTTCAGCCGGATTTACTGCCGCCGGAATCGTTACCGGATTCCGGCATCTTTGCCGGAATTTTGCCAGAGTTTCCCCGTTTCCTTCGATTCACCAAGTTATCGACAAAACACACAAAACAACACAAATCAGCGTCAACACCACAACAATTCAACTACGAATACACAAAATAACAGTTCTTAGAGGGACAAGTCTTACCCTCTGCCTGCTTCCAAACTCGAACCTAAAACCAAACCCAGCAGCTCTCATTCTGCCTACCAACTCCTAGACCCACTCTGGCAGCTGCCCGGCCTCCGTACCTCCCCTCCAGAACAACAACTAAAACCACTGCCTCGGCCTAACTCGATAGCTGCAGCCCCAAACTCACTCGAGGGTCCTACTGGACTCTCCTCCTAGTTGTGACAGCGTCGTCGTGGCTGAGAAACGAAGGAGAAGAATTCGCCGGTGGAGGAAAAAGGAACCCAGGACAACAGTAGAAAGAGGAAAGGGGGACTTTTGAATTAGAGTATGAATCGAAGACTTAAGGGCAGCAAATTGAAGAACAAGGAAGGAGAAAGAGATACCCACCCTTCAACGTTGCCGTCGCTGCCAGACACGCCGGAAAACGGCGAACACAGTCGAGTTCCTCCCCCGGTCGATCTCCGTCGACGGTCGATGAATCTCGGGTTGAGTGGCTGGGTTTTGTAGAGGAGAGTGAGAGGAAGATATTGGTGATGGTGCGCCGGTGTGGGTTGGCCGGACGCGCCGGTGGTGTCGAACGGAACGAAGAGGGCGCCGGTGGTGTCGAAGGGAGAAGGAAAACTCGGTTTGACCCGAGTTTCTGGTTTGATCAAGTCAACCAACTCACTTCCTATTTATACTTGAATGGGCGGTCCAGATTCATTCTCCAAATGATCTGACGGTCCAGATTTAAAGAAGGTAAAAAGTGAAAAGATTAAATGGTAATTCTCCCTTTTTACCGGATGGATAATTAAAAATTACCATAAACTTCTGAAATTCACAGAAATTAGCCGGAAGCTCCGAAAAATATTCCGGAAATACCGGGAGACTCGTGTTGACACGTACTACAACATCGAGTCATCAATTCAGGTATTTGGAATACTTTTAAAAACTCGAAAATTAACTCGAGCGATAACTTATCGAATTACCGATCGCAATTAAAAGTCCTCGGTAACTCGTGAATCTCTGTGAAAGGTAACTTTTATTAACTTCAAAAGATTCGGGGTGTGACAATTATTGTTTCTAACTCAGAGGCTAGGGTATTGTTTGACACAGGAGCTTCTCATTCTTTTATTGCCACTTGGTTTGCGGATGCTTTGGGACTAGAGTCTGAGTCCACGGGTAGCACATACTGTTTCAGTTCTGCCCTTGGAAAGGGGGCAGCTACAGATAGGATCTTTTGTAAGTGTCAGCTGCTGGTTAAAGAAGGGAAGTTACTAGCAGATGTTTACCCGTTAGACATTGATGGGTATGATTTGATACTTGGGATGGATTGGTTGGAGAAGTATCGAGCTCTCATAGACTGTGAGAAGAGGACAGTCACAGTGAGGACTCCAGGCAAGGATAAAGTTATGGTGATCAGAATGGATGAGCGACTCACACAGCCGAGTCCACTCTTACGACCATGTTTTCGTGGGAGGAGGACTTTGACTTGCTACAGTATTATGAGATCGTCAAAGGAGACAGATGGATCCAGTGGTGATAGATACATTCCGGTAGTTGATGAGTATCCCGGAGTATTTCCTGAAGATTTACCAGGTTTACCGCCACATCGGGAGGTAGAGTTTCAGATCGAGTTGGTTCCAGGAGCCACGCCGATTTCGATTCCACCTTACCGTATGGCACCAGCGGAGTTGCAAGAGTTGAAGCTTCAGTTGGAAGATCTTATGAGCAAGGGTTTTATCAGGTATAGTTCATCACCGTGGGGAGCACCAGTGTTGTTTGCCAGAAAACATGATGGGACCCTTCGACTCTGTATAGATTATCGGAAGTTGAACAGTGTCACTGTGAAGAATAAGTACCCACTTCCGAGGATTGATGATTTGTTCAATCAGCTTGCAGGAGCTCAGTTCTTTTCTAAGATCGATATGAGGTCTGGTTATCATCAGCTTCGGGTACGGGATAGTGACATAGAGAAGACAGCTTTCCGTACACGCTACGGGCACTTCGAGTTCCTTGTCATGTCATTCGGATTGACGAATGCTCCCGCAGCTTTCATGGATCTCATGAACAGAGTCTTCTGGCCTTATTTGGATCAGTTTGTGATCGTGTTCATCGACGACATATTAGTCTACTCCAAGACACAAGCAGAGCATGAGTATCATTTTCGCACCATTCTACAGATCTTGTGGAATCACCAGCTTTTCGCCAAGAAGTCAAAGTGCGAGTTTTGGATTTCAGAGGTGCAGTTTCTAGGACATGTAGTCTCAACTTCAGGCTTGTCAGTGGACCCTTCGAAGATCGAGGCAGTTCTAGATTGGGAACATCCTCGGAATGTTACAGAAGTGAGGAGTTTCCTTGGTCTAGCCGGATACTACTGTCGTTTTGTACAGGACTTCTCTAAGATTGCCAGGCCACTAACCTACTTGACAAAGAAAGGAGTTAAGTTTGAGTGGAGTGACGCATGTGAAGAGGCCTTTGCAGAGTTGAAGAACCGGTTGACCACCGCCCCAGTCCTCGTTCTCCCCAATGGTGTAGATCCGTACCAAGTGTATACGGACGCTTCAGGGACTGGTTTGGGTTTTGTGCTCATGCAAAATGGCGGAGTAGTTTGTTATGGCTCTAGACAGTTGAAGCCACATGAGAAGAACTATCCTACACATGATTTGGAGTTGGCAGCTGTTGTACATGCTCTGAAGATCTGGAGGTGTTATCTCTACGGAGCCACCTTTGAGATCTACACGGATCACAAGAGTCTACAGTACATCTTCACTCAGCGTGATCTTAATCTACGGCAACGGAGATGGATGGAGTATCTTACGGATTATGAGTTCACTCTACGATACCATCCAGGCAAAGCAAATGTTGTTGCCGACGCCTTGAGCAGGAAGCCGAGGTATGAGCTTGCGAGTATTTTCCTCTCTCGCATGGAGGCTTTGGAGACGCTGGAGGATTATGACTTGGATGTACGGTTTGGGGATTCTCACGGATTCTTGGCTAGTGTGTCACTCAGGTCCCACATCCTACAGCAGGTGGGGGAGTACCAGTGGAATGATCCAGAGAGCCACTTCATTCGGGCCCAGGTTTACTCAGGTGAAGCCGATAGCAAGTGGAGCGTCAGTGATGATGGACTTATTAGGTATAAGGGACGTGCCTTTGTCCCTAGTGATGATTACGTTCAGAAACTTGTGTTAGAGGAGTCACACCGGACTAGTTTCACCATGCATCCAGGAGCTACGAAGATGTATCAGGACATGAAGCGCCAGTTTTGGTGGAAAGGCATGAAACAGAGTATTGGGGAGTATGTAGCTAGATGTGACGTGTGCAGGCAAGTAAAGGCAGAGAACAGACATCCAGCAGGACTTCTTAAGCCTTTGGCAGTTCCACAGTGGAAGTGGGACCATATCACCATGGATTTCGTCACCGGCCTACCCCGTTCACGGTAAGGTCATGATGGGATATGGGTGATAGTTGATAGGTTGACGAAATCTGCACACTTTCTACCTGTCAAGATGAGCTCACGTACACAGTACTTTGCAGATCTGTACATTAGTGAGGTGATCAGACTTCATGGGATACCGAAGAGCATCATCTCAGACCGTGACCCACGTTTTACTTCCAAACTCTGGAAGTCATTGTAGAAAGAGTTGGGTACCGAGTTACACTTGAGTTCAGCATATCATCCTCAGACAGATGGATAGTCCGAGCGTACAATCCGTACCTTGGAGGACATGCTTCGAACCTGCATAGTTGATTTTGGTGAAAAGTGGCACTCATGCCTGTCACTTGCAGAGTTTGCCTACAATAATAGCTACCACCGCAGCATTGGTATGGCTCCATTCGAGGCACTGTATGGTCGACCATGTAGGTCCCCTACGTGTTGGTTGGACAGAGAGGACAGGGTTTTACTTGGTCCTGATGTGATACAGGAGACTTCAGAGAAACTTCTGATTGTCCAGGAGAGGCTTAGGGCAGCCCAGAGTAGGAGCAAGTCGTATGCAGATACACTTCGGACACCCCTTGAGTTTGCAGTGGGAGACTTTGTGTACTTGAAAATCAGTCCCTGCAAGGGAGTTAGACGATTTGGCGTTAAAGGGAAGTTGGCCCCAAGGTTTGTAGAGCCCTTCCAGATAGCTCAGAGAGTTAGATCCGTTGCATACCAGATTCACCTGCCACCACGACTGCAGCATATACATGACGTGTTTCACGTCTCACAGTTACGTAAGAGCCCACCGGGAGCCCCACAGAATGTTATTTAGACTGATGTACAGTTGCGCAATGATGCTTCTTACGAGGAGAGACCGTACCGCATCTTGGATCGTGATGTAAGGAAGCTCAGGAACCGTGAGGTTCCAGTTGTGAAGGTGCAGTGGGATCACCATAGTGAGGAAGAGGCTACTTGGGAGCTTGAGTCAGTCATGCGGCAGGCTCACCCACACCTCTTCTGATGTCAGGTAAATTTTGAGGACGAAATTCAATTTAAGGGGGGTAGAGTGTGAGACCCCGAGAATTTAATTTAATTTTCCGACACATTTAGGGTTTAATTTCGATTACTTTTCAGTACGTCGTTAATTTCGTCTAACGTTTTCACGTTAAGACACGTCGCCACATGCGTGAAAGTATTTACGGAATATTTTCCGGCACTTAACGTATTTTTCGTACGACTTTTACCTTTGAATTTGACGTTTGGTTATTTTAAATGAATTTTCTGAAAATAGATTTGGTTTTGAAATTATTTTGGAAGTGGGATTAAATCGTGGCCGTTGATTCGATCGACGAATCGTGGCCACTCGTTTACCTTTAAAACCTTATCTCTTTCTCTCTTTTCTCTCCACCTTTCCTTTTCTTCTTTCTCTTTCCTTTTCCTCTCTTTCCATTTCTGCTTTCGCCCAAAACAGAAAGAGAGCTTCTCTCTCTCCTTCCTCTCGACAGAGCCACCCAGGCACACCGCCCCGGCGCGCGTCGAGCCTCATCGCCGCCCCCATCGGTTTCGCCTCGCCCCGGCGACCTCAACCAGGCCACCAGCGACGCCAGCGCCGCCCAGCAACGAGGAGAAACTCGGAGATTACTGTGCTGGGCAGATCGAAGTGAACCAGAGGATTTGTGCCCAGGAGCAAGGAGGAGGAAGGAGGAGGTCAGCGGAGCTCCGCCGGAGGAGAACCGCCGGAGAACACAGTGGAGGAAGCTAAAGGTATAAAACTCGATCATTCCTTCTGTTTGTGATGTTGTTGGATAGCCTAGGTTGTGTAGAAGGAGGAAAAACAGACCTAGGAACTCGATCTGGCCAGAAAAGCTTCAAATCCGGCGGAAACCAGTCGATCGGAACCGACGCGGTAAAAACTCTGGTTTTTATTGTGTCAGTTTTACTTTTACCATTTACCCAGGGGTAGAGTTACCAATTTGCCCCTGACTGTTTAACTAATTACAGTTACTGTTTACTATTTACTTTTAATGTTTTACTGTTTACTTTTTACTGTTACAGTTTTACTTTTACGGTTTACTTTTTACTGTTGACTTTGACCGGTTGACTTTTTGACCGTTGTCCGTTGACTTTTACTATTTCAAAGTTGACTTTTAACCTATACCGTAGAACACCTATTTTAAATTTCGAACACTACGGTTAAACGTTTTAAAGACTTTTAGTTTACAAACGTGGCAAAACGACGTACGTACTGATTAAGAAATAATTCCGACTTCTCGCTGGTTCGAGAATCGGAGTGGTAAACAAGTCAAACCCTAATGTCAGAAAGATAAACAAAGAATGTTTATCAAGTCTTAATCGTAAATAGTAGATCCTCGAATTACTTGTACCTGACTATCATTGTTATCTCACCCACAGACTCAGGAGCTCGTCGACGTAGGCTTCAGGAGGACCAGGAGTTGGAGCGCAGCCAGCTGTACCGTCATACCAGGTAATAGGGGGAGCATGCCCAATGGGTGAGCCGAAACCCTCTTGGGTCGGTGGCTCTTTCACTTTACTTATATCTATAAAAGTACTGTTGCATTATTTTAAGCTTGACCACACTCTTCTTATAGCACTTGGTGTGTGTGTGTGTGAGTTTGGATCGAAAAGTAGTACCGTTGTACTGATTTCCGGTGCTTGGCCTGAGAGCGACGGGACCTAGTATCTAGCACTCCTGCGGTGTCGATTGACGTGGTCGTAAGTTGACCTGTGCAATTTAAAAACCCTATCGTGTAGTATGTGCAAGTAGGGATCGTTCTAACCGGGAACACTAGGGAAGGACTTAGATTCTGCAAAACGAAAACGTTAGTAATATTCACACAATATATACATATATACAAATTCGACAATGGACATACAATCCATAAAACATAGACATGACAACGAAGTTTATGAACAAAAAGAATTAAATTATTTACAAACTATTCACATATTTACCGAATTATGATGGGGATTATATGAAGTGATTCGAAAATAAAAGACACTTATTTACAAAACATGGTCAATCAATACTCAAGCACACAACATAACAAACACCGAAATAAGCATACAACAATTTCATGCAAGATTAAATAGTGATGCTCGCACTATCATATGTTTTAACTGATTTCAACCTCTTATGACTTCTCATGTGTTTTTAGGAACTTCAAATATGCCTGAACCTAAAACATATATGTGTCACCTTGTTTAAACTATCAAATATGCCTAATCTAAACAAGATACACTTACGAACTGGAGTCGGTTGAAGACATGATCCTAGGTATGACGTCACTCATCCTATTCAACATGCAAATCTCTCACCCTGCCAACCCTTTGCAGCAACTAGAATCAAACTATCAAATATGCCTAACTTGATCCTAGATTACTACGGCTTATTAAACTCCCCCCTTAGAAACGTCTTGGCCTAGACTATCTTTAGGTTTGATTACATGATCAGGTGATGATTAATCAATTAACACATACTACACACAAGAACATACAACAACTTAATCTAAATCATGAAACTAAAATATACTTAGAACGTTATACATCACACATGGTTTCAAGAAAATCACAAAGAAGAACTTAAGAACACATGCAACGTATAAAACCGAAAACCATAAAATAATTTATAATAAAGCATGATAAAACACAGTAGATTATTACACAAAACCTTGATGAACTTCATACCTAGACTACCTATATAGATCGGCTAGGGTAGAAGGTGGAATCGGCGGCAGATGAAAGCAATTGACGGCGGTTGGTGCGGCGGCGGCAGCTTGTGCAGTTTCTGTGTTTTAGGGTTTTTTTAGGTAGAGCTTGGCTATACTAAGGCTTAGAGCAATTGAGAGACACTAAAATTGATGTACATAGGTCCTATTTATACAGAAAATTTCGAAGAGAAACCCAAGAGAAATCAGCTACTTCAAGGAGACACCTTCCTTGTTGAACTTGTAATCCTTTTTGGACTTGGTTTCTTCTTTCTTCTTTGACAAGGATTTCGACTTGGACCTTGGATTTCTGATTTCATGGACTCCTCTACATGTTATTGGATCCATGTAGGCCTTATACACAAGTTCTTGGGCTCATAGGCAGCCGAAATCATGGACAAACTCGGCAAGGACAGACTTTCCCGGTTTGACCGGAAAAGCTCCATACTTGGTTGTTTCGGCTGCCATGATGACTTCTTCGAATCTCCTTCTTCAATGCAGCTTCCCATGAATTCATTAAGCTCCCTTTTAAGTTCTTTGACATGCTTGGGAAGAATTTTGGTGAAGAAACATCCTCCCAAACTCGTGTGACAACTTAGGCAGAAACTGCCCAGTTTTGCAGTTTGACCTCCGTCCATTGTTTTGATCATAACTCCATCATCTGAACTCCAAATGTTGCGATTCAAGAAGATCTGAAAATTAGACTTCCTTAGCTTTCTAATGATATATGGCTCGTCCTCAGATTCCTCCTGGATATTTAGATATGATTTTCCGAAGTTGATGTAGGGTTTCTGCTCGCGGGAGAAATTTCACTCGCGAGAGAGATTTCACTCGCGAGACTGACCTCCGGCCATTGTTTCTGGCATAACTTCTTCCTCAGAACTCGGATTGCTGCGATTCAAAAAAAAATTAGAAACTAGACATCCACAGCTTTCCATCCATATATGGCACGTTCCCTGGTTCCTCCTGGATCGTCTTAGGGAAATTTTTGAATTTGAGTTATGGTTTCTGGAAATTCCTGCTCGAATCAAAATCTTATGTTTCGGAGTGTCTTCTTTTCCATGGCTTATTTTGTTGTCTTCCATGAATCCAATCTTCATGATCCTTGTTCTCATATGCTTATTTACATGTCATCTACACATTAAACCAAATTTATCAAAATTGACAATGTAAAGGTACGGTGAATCATGAGAAAATTACCAAGTGTTTGTTCCAAATCGAATTTACAACACTTAAGCACAAATTTCTGTATAAAGACACATATTAACCATTTACTCTACAGAAAAACCCTTTTGACTCAAAATAAGTAAAAACAACATTATTAAGGAATAAACAAGGTACAAATGAGGGAAAAAACACATTAAAAACATAGCGTAAAACACACTTATCAAACTACCCCACACTTACCCTTTGCTAGTCCCTTAGCAAACTGACTCTAAAACAAAAACAAAAAAAAACAAAACGACTCAAAAACTTCTACTACTTAAACAACTAATACCCTTAAATAATTTGTCTCAGATTCTTTTGTATGCATAACTTTCAAGTTTGAACATTTGAATGAAAAGTGTAATTGCAAAGCTTCATAAGCATGTATCATAGCATGAACAAGTAAGATATGAGATCATATAGCACAAACATGTATGATAACCGTTCCACCTCACAATGGCATACTCTCTTCTTTTCACTCATCCATGGTATTCACTCAATCGTATATGCAAGGGAAAAGATGATAAGATAACAAATAACTTGTATATTTCATTAAATAAAAGCACTTTGTGAATAGAAATTCATGGAAAAACCTCATATAACAACTATGTGCAATAATGGACCAAAACCATATGCTTAACTTATGAGAAAATCTCCACAAATCAAAGTTAGCTCTCTTAAGAATCATGAATTAATCTCAATTAAAATGGTTGTAATGGGGCTAAGTTTCATAAGGTAGGAATTTTCAGGATAAGTGGTGCTATAAGGCATCACCAAGACTTAGCAAATCTCGCTCCTCCTCATGTCTTCACTTCAAAGGTCGAATTTCTTCATGTTGGACCCATACTTCATTCTTGACTTCTCCCCATATTGTGAACAGGACAAAGGTCATATAAACACTTTTAGACCTTCAAATAATCACTAACTCCAAATTCACAAAACATTACAACACACCATGAAAGAATTTGTGCCTTGAACTTCAATTCTATCCGATTTTTTTTCTTTTCGGACATATTTCTTTCTTATTGTTCATACATGGCACATACATTTATAATCATATGGTGTTTTACCCCACACTTGCTCTTTATTACATTGTTCACCCCACACTTGCTTCACAGCATCACACAATACAGCTCCATTAAAAGTACTTTGCCAAGTCTTGATAACAAGGTAAAGGTTTAGCTATTCTAAGCAAAGGAATTCTGTTTAAAGGTGATGAAATAAAAGGCTCAATGCAGGCTCAAAGGGGTTAACTAAGGAGTCCCACGACAGGCACAAAATAGGCATAAGTTTTATTTGGCAATGGTGGTCATCCTAATGAGATTTAAAATTCAATCATATTCAAAATCAAGACATGTTATGAGTATCAAGTTTCGAAAATCACATAAGCAAGTTCTAGTAAATTCTAGAGTCCATTAAAAAAACTATAGCACATAGTCATTGAATATGCAAAGAATAATGAGGTTTCGAAAGATAGTGAAAAAGTAGTGAAAATTTCAAAAATTTAGACAAAATCGGCATATCACTCATGAAAGAAAGTTCTTAGGCTCAAAAGCTCACATAGGTTATTTTGGAACAATTTAACCAAACATGCATACTTCATTATCAATCAAGTCTCAAATATTCATACCAATTCACAATATCCATGAAACTCGCAATTTCTTAAGATAAATGTTAGACCGTCAATCATGCATTCAAAGATATAGTTCATCATAGACTTTTAAGGGTATATCCTAAGACTCAAAAACAATTAAAAATTTTTAAAACAAAAACTTAAATTAACTTTCGAAACAACTATTTTTTTTGTTGAAAAAACAAAATACATTACTATGTAACCTCTACCCCACACTTAGAAAATTACATTGTCCTCAATGTAAAACCAAAATAATGTCATAATTTCCTAAGCATGTGTCTAAGTCACATAATAAACCAAAATAACAAAATAATTCAACCATAAAAGTGAAGGGTTAAGAAAATTCAAACTCTCGTAGACGGCTCCTCCACTGCTACGGTTGAAATGAGTTGTCTCTCATGCAGCGCTTAATGTTTTAAGTCTGTCAGCCTAGACTCTTCTCTTCTTGCTTTGATGGCGTCACTATGGTTGTGGCGATGGCTCCTCAAATGATTGGATGTCGACGTCACATTTCGGGAATATAGGATAATAAAGCTTAAGTCGATGACCGTTTACCTTAAACCTATTTCCTGAGGTTGTGCTTTGAATTTCCACTGTACCATAAGGCAATACATTAGTGATAACAAATGGACCTTCCCAACGTGAACGAAGCTTACCTGGAAAGAGTCTAAGTCGTGAGTTGAACAACAGGACTTGCTGTCCTATTTCGAATGTCTTTCCCCTTATCATGTTGTCATGATACGCTTTCGTTTTTGCTTTGTATGTCATGGCAGATTCATTGGCGTCGTTTCTGATTTCTTCAAGCTCACAGATTTGTAACTTCCTATGTAATCCAGCCTAGTCTTTGGCCATATTGAATTTCTTAACTGCCCACCATGCTTTGTGCTCCAACTCCACTGGAAGATGACATGCCTTGCCATAAACAAGTCTAAATGGCGACATCCCTATCGGCGTCTTGAACGCAGTCCTATAGGCCCATAGTGCATCGTTTAATCGATCACTCCAATCTTTCCTTGTAGGTCCTACAGTCTTCTCCAAAATTTGCTTAATTTCTCTATTGGATGTTTCGGTCATGCCACTTGTTTGAGAATGATATGGCGTTGATACTTTGTGGGTGACTCCATATTTCTTGAGCAAAGCCTCAATAGTTCGATTGCAGAAATGTGATCCACCATCGCTTATCAAAACTCTTGGCGTTCCAAACCTAACGAAAATGTTAGTTTTGACAAATTCTGCAACATTTTTCGAATCATTAGTCCTGGTGGCTTTTGCTTCCACCCATTTCGACACATAATCAACAGCCAATAAAATATAAAGAAAACCTTTAGATGAAGGAAAAGGACCCATGAAATCAATGCCCCAAACATCAAATATTTCGACACCTATGATAGGGGTTAAGGGCATTTGATCTCTCTTACCTAAATTACCTGTTCTTTGGCAACGATCACATGAAGCACATGTTGTATAAGCGTCTTTGAATAACGTTGGCCAATAGAAACCGGCTTCCAACACCTTTCTAGCTGTTCTTTTCGGTCCAAAGTGTCCTCCACACGCCTCCTTGTGGCAAAAATTCAAGATGGATTGATGCTCTTCTTCTGGCACACAACGTCGAATGACTTGGTCCCCACATTGTCTCCAAAAATATGGCGCATCCCATATGTAATGTCGAGCTTCCTTCTTGATTCTTACCTTGACATGGTTCGGCACAGTTGATGGAAAATTCCGTGTCACAATGTAGTTCACCAAATCGGCATACCAAGGCTCCTTTACTTCCATTCGAAACAGTTGTTCATCCGGGAACGATTCAGACATAGGAATGGCATCCTCCTCATGCACAATTCGGCTAAGATGGTCTGCTACAACATTCTCGCATCCTTTCTTATCCTTTATCTCAATATCAAACTCCTGGAGTAGCAAGATCCATCGAATGAGCCTTGGCTTAGCATCCTTCTTTGTCATCAAGTACCTCAAAGCTGCATGATCAGAATAAACAACAACTTTAGAATTCAAAAGATAAGATCGAAATTTTTCTAAAGCAAAAATAACAGCTAAGAGTTCTTTTTCAGTGGTAGTATAATTCAGCTGAGCATCGTTGAGTGTCCGTGACGCATAGTAAATGACGCATGGCTTCTTCTCCCTTCTTTGACCTAGCACGGCACCGATAGCATAGTCAGAAGCATCGCACATCAACTCAAATGGCAAATCCCAATCTGGTGGCGTCATGATAGGTGCAATTGTCAACAATTCCTTCAATCGCACGAACGCATCCTCGCATTCCCTAGACCATGAAAACGGCACATCTTTCTGCAACAAGGAAGTAAGTGGTTTTGCCACCAAAGAAAAGTCCTTGATGAACCGCCTGTAAAAACCTGCATGGCCAAGAAACGAACGAACCTCTCGCACCGTTGAAGGTGAGGGTAAGTGATGCATAATATCTATCTTGGCTTTATCAACTTCTAATCCTTTAGCAGAAACAATATGACCTAAAACTATACCTTGATTTACCATGAAATGACATTTTTCCCAATTTAGTACAAGGTTAGTTTCAACACACCGGTTTAAAATCTTTTCTAAATTCTCTAAGCATGCATCGAAATCTTTGCCATATACACTAAAATCATCCATAAAAACTTCAATGATATTTTCAATATAATCAGAGAAAATAGAATACATAAAACGTTGAAACGTACCTGGAGCGTTGCACAATCCAAAAGGAATTCGTCGATACGTAAACGTACCAAAGGGACATGTAAACGTTGTCTTCTCTTGATCATCCGGGTGTATCATGATCTGGTTGTAGCCACTATAGCCATCTAAGAAGCAGTAGAACTCATGACCGGCAAGTCTCTCCAACATTTGGTCCATGAAAGGCAATGACATGTGATCCTTGCGTGTTGTTGCGTTAAGTCTTCTATAATCGATACACATGCGATGTCCCGTTACCAAACGTTGTGGCACTAATTCGTTCTTGTCATTTTCTACCACCGTCACTCCATTCTTCTTTGGCACAACATGAACTGGTGATATCCATTGACTATCCAAGATTGGGTATATGACACCGCAATCTAATAACTTGATCACCTCGTCCTTTACAACCTTCATCATCGGTGGATGCAAACGTCTTTGAGCCTCCCTTGTAGGCTTGGCGCCATCGTCAAGCAGAATTCGATGAACACATTTTGTCGGGCTGATTCCCTTGATGTCTGCCAAAGTCCAACCGATGGCAGCTGTGACAGGACCCACCCCGGGTTAAACCCCTTTAACCCGAAGTAAATCCTGCGGGGACCACCTCAAGGGAACTTCTTACCGAAACCCCCCTTGAGATGGCCAACCCTTCCTACAAAACTAACTAAACCGGGTTAGTCAGAGCAGTCTACAGAGATGATTACCCCAAAGAATTTCGAGCAGCAACGGAATGATCGACTATGCCTCGACTCTCGTACGCGCTCGACCTCCTCTCAAGAACCCTGCATCACTGGGCATTTAAAAACGAAAGGCCCAGGGGAGAAACATTTAAAGACTGTTAGAGTGAGTGGACGAAAATCAAATATAAAACTCTATTTCTTTTAATGCTCTCCCAAAAATGTTTTGATTTAAACATCATTTAAGAATGCCCACAAATACCAAATATTCCACAATTTCATGATAAGATAAACAAGGATTATGGGAAGAGAAATGTTCACCAAACATAATAAGTCTGACCTCTCAGACTAGGGTCGGAGCTAAGAGCTCTAGTAGCGCCCTCACGCTACGCTATGCTAGCTAGATAAAATAATACGGTCAACCCTTATAATATCAACCTGACCTCTCAGGCTTGTCTGACCTCTCAGACCAGGGTCGGAGCTAAGAGCTCTAGAATATGTGATAACGGTCAACCCTTATAATATCAACCTGACCTCTCAGGCTTGTCTGACCTCTCAGACCAGGGTCGGAGCTAAGAGCTCTAGATAAAATGGAAATGGTCAACCCTCATAGTGCACTACGTAGTTTGCCTGACCTCTCAGGCTAGGGTCGGAGCTAAGAGCTCTAGTAGCGCCCTCACGCTACTCTAACTAGCATATTTATTGGTCAACCCTTAAAATAAAAATTCATAACAAGACAATAATCAAATTCTCTTCCCAAAACAATTAATTAAAACAATTCCTTGTCATATATGCATAAATCCACTTTCCAACGAAATCTCGGGTTCAATTCCATTCAAAGGACGGCCATCACCGTCTATCACCATTTTCGGGAGAAATAGTAAATTGAGTAATAATGTAAATACGTTCAAGAACCCGAGAAAGATATAATTCTCGAAAACCATCATAAAAACCATGCAATTTACTCAATAATTAAGGCATGCATTTAATTAAAATAATATGTCCACTCACAGTACTATTGAGACCTTCCCGCTCGGAAAGCTCCTCGAGCGAAACCCTCGACTACCGCGTAGTCGAGCCCGTCTCACGTCCGACCAGAGACTGTACAAATGAACCAATATATTAATCAAACCATCGTGGACTTGGTCTATTCCTAGTTTGACCAGGAATCCTATTGACCCCGTGTTGACCAAGTTCTTTTCTTTAGCATTTAACCTTTTTAACTTTCTTTCCCGGTCATCGACTCCTTTTCAATTTACCGAAAGTCCGACTCAGCTTCTGAACTTTCATTTATTACTTTAACTTGACGTTAGGGTGTCACGTATTAATTCGTTGAATTACTATGGACACCCAACGTGTCACATTAATCAGTACAGTTAATCTTGAGTCGATTTACCGATTTAACCTTTCCTCACAAATTCCAGTTATCAATTCCCGATAACAATTTAACTCTTTACCCATTTAACCAAAAATTGTCACATTCATTGAGCTTCAGTTCTTAAACCATTTTTCTGAAAATGCAACTTTCCCAAAGTGGAAACTTTTCCTTAATGGAAAGTTTCCCAATTTGGCAGGTTTCCAAACATAGAAGGTTCCCAAAATGGAAAGTTCCCAATTTACGGTTAGTTTCCGTTTTTACTCGTTTCCTTACGTAAATTCAGATTTACGATACTTTAACCCTATTAAACGGAGACAACACATTTAAAGTGATTGAAGACTACCTCGGCATTTCAGCCGGATTTACTGCCGTCAGAATCGTTACCGGATTCCGGCCACTTTGCCGGAATTTTGCCATAACTTCCCCGTTTCCTCCGGTTCACCAAGTTACGACAACATGTAAACAACAACAACAACGATTCAATTAACACCAAACCATAAAAAGCAGCAACTACACCAACAACAGTTAAGAGCAAGATTACCTTCTGCTTAAGCTTCCAACTCGAACCAAACAACAATTCAGCAGCTTTCCTGCTGCCTACCACTCCTAGATCCACTCCACCAGCTCTAACTTGAGCTCCAACAACTTCTCCAGGTTCCCCACCCAGCGCCTGCACAGCTAACACCACCCTGCAGCAGGGAGGGGCGCCACAGTGCCTCCAACCCCACTTCAGACCCGCTCATACTTTCCCCAATCAAACAGGCCTCGTCGGAGCTTGCCAAACACGCTAGAACGTAAGAACACCAGGGTCACCGGAGTTAGGGCTTCAACCCAGAAAAAGAGGGAAACATGAGTTTCCGATTAGGGGATGATTCGGAGAAAAACAAGAGCATAGATAAGATAGGGAGGGAGAGAAGATCAAGAAATTACCCCTCATTAACGCTGTTCTCGGCTGGATTGGTCAAAATCCGGCAAACTCCACACCTCGCCTCGCCTCCGATCTGCTCCGTCGCTGGCTGCCAGTGGAAAACAGTTGAGGGGTTTTAAAGAGGAAAGGGAGGCGAGTACTTTGGTAGTGGTTGATGGTGAGGATGGTGGCCTGAACCGGCTGGACGCCGTCGAGGACCGCAGAGTGAGGTCGAAGAAGAGAAGAGTTCGATCGGAGCTCGATTTGGTTTTGTTGACCAAGTCTGACCGGTTTTTCCTTTTAAATAAGGTGCACGGACGAACATGATTGAATGACCAAGAGATCTGACGGCCGAGAACTAAAGGGTAAGAATTTAATTACTAAAATGATAATTAAATGTTACCAAAATGGTAATTGAAATTACCATAAACTTCCGAAATTCACAGAAAATAGCCGGAAGCTCCGAAAAATATTCCGGAAATACCGGGAGACTCGTGGCGACACGTACTACAACATCGAGTCATCAATTCAGGTGTTTGGAGAACTTAGAAAAACTCGAAAGTTAACTCGAGCGATAACTTATCGAATTACCGATCGCAATTAAAGTCCTCGGTAACTCGTAAACCTCGGTGAAAGGTAACTTTTATTAACTTTAAAAGATTCGGGGTGTGACAAGCTGTGTTCCTTTTCAAAACCGCAACTAGCTTGTCTTCTTGTTGCTTTGTCAACGTTGATGACACAATAACCGGTAGAGTGTCATCTTTTCCAAGAAAAACGTACTTCAAATGTGGGGGAAGAGCTTTGAGCTCTAACTTAGGGGCCTGTTTCACAGATGGTAACAACTTAATAGTAGAAATTGGAATTGACAAAGGAGAATACCTTTCATAGATTGGTTGTGACTCAAGCTCCTTCACAACTTCAAGTATGAACGGCTCTAAATTTTTCAAAGCCTCCTCATCCCGTTCTCCAAACTTGTCAAATCCGGCCCCTTGCTCGATGGCTAATTGCTATGCTTGGTGGGTGGTCATTGCACACGGTGCAACACCACCATACCTCCATTCACTGCCGAATTCTTCCCCATAAGTTTCGACATTGTTACTTCCTCCATTGTTGAGTTCGGCACTAGGGTGCTTCATGGCGTCGAAAATGTTGAATTTAATCACCTCACCATCGAACTCCATTGTCAAATTTCCTCCTGCAACATCGATGTGTGTTCTTGCTGTTCGCATGAAGGGTCTTCCCAACAATAACTGTGTCGAGTTTGTAGATGACTCCTCCATTTCTAGCACATAAAAGTCTGCAGGAAATATCAGTTGATTGACCTGCACAAGAACATCTTCAACATACCCCTCAGGGTACTTGTTAGAATGATCCGCCAATTGGATCACAACATTATCAGTTTTGAGAGGTCCTAGGTCTAGGGACTTATAAAGATTAAGTGACATAACATTAATTGAAGCTCCTAGATCTAGCATGACATTCTCAAAACAAGTAGAACCAATAACACAAGAGATAGAGAAACTCCCTGGATCCTTCATCTTGGGCGGCATTTTCCTTTGGAGAACGGCAGAAACCGTCTCACTCATCTTGACAACTTGTTTCTCCCTTGTGTGCCTTCTTGTTGTGCAAAGCTCCTTCAAGAACTTAGCATACTTTGGGATTTGTCGAATGCACTCCAACAAGGGTAGATTGACGTTCACTTTTCGAAAAACATCCAACACTTCTTCGTCGGATTTATCCTTTTTGCTCTTAGTGAACCTAGAAGGAAAAGGTAGAGAAGAAGATTGATTAGTATTAACTAAATCACTAAGGTTCGAAATCATACCTTCCTTCGTTGAAGTTGCCGGATCTTTTTCAAGATCCCTCTTTTTCATTGCTTCCAAGTCTGCCTTGCTTGGCTCAGCCTCTTTGTTTTGCACAGTTTTTCCTTGATCTTGTCCATGCGTTTCGGTATTGGTATTGTGCTCGGCATTCATCCCATGCTCGGCATTCATAGGCTCGGCATCTCCTTCTTCATCACTCATGTCCAACACTCCAAGTCCTTTTGTGGTTTTAGGCTTTGAAGGTGGCGACAACAAGGTTTTCCCACTTCTTGTGACAACAACTTGTGCTTGCTTGTTCTTGGGATTCTTGATGACACCTCCTGGCAACCTCCCTTGTTCATTGAATTTCCCCATGAAGTCCACAACTTGCCCCATTTGATTCTTTAATTCCATAATGTCTTTCGACATCAAGGCAATGTCCTTGGTGTTAGTTTGAGTTGTGGCCAACAAAGATTGTGTCGAAGTGGCAATGTTCTTGAAGATTTCATCGTAGTTGTTTCCACCACTCGGCTGTCCTCCTTGTTGGTAGGGTTGGTATGGCCTTGGCATGAAATTTCCTTGAGGCCGTGCCATGTAAGTACTTGGTTGCTGCCCTTGTGCGTTTGGTTGTGGATTCAGCACGTTACTATTGTTGTTCCAACGAAAGTTTCGATCATTGGCCCTTGGATTGAAATTCTGAAAACTTGTTTGAGCCCCTTGACCTTGGAAGTTGCCGAATTGTCCTTGAAAACCGACGGCATTGACATCCTCAAAGTTCGGATTTACTTGAGTGCACTGATCGGATGTATGTCCCTCCATGCTACACACTCCACAGACTTGTATCCCTCTATTCTTGGCCAGGTTCGAAACCATGAGAGTCAACTTACTCAAGTCATCTTTTAGCTCGGCAATGGTACTAGACTCCCCATGAATGTTTGTCTCATTCACACGCCTCGATGAAAACGAACCAAATTGCTGATTGTTTGTAGCTCGCATTTCCAACAAGGTACTGGCCTCTTCTCTACTTTTCTCCATCAAAGACCCTCCAGCTGCTGAATCTAGAAACTGTCTTTCCATAGGGCGAAGACCCTCATAAAAGTATTGTAGCAAAAGTCCCTCACGTATCCCATGGTTTGGACACGAAGCAACCAATGCCTTATATCTCTCATAATACACTTTGAAAGACTCATCGATGTCTTGCTTGATAGAAGTTATCTCCTTTCTAATTTGTGTCACCCTCGACGAAGGAAAGTACTTGAGGAGAAACTCTTTCATCATAGTGGCCCATGACACGATTCGTCCAGCTGGCACTGCAAAGAACCATTCCCTAGCTTTATCCTCTAATGAAAACGAAAATGTGAGTTTGGCCACACGCTTTGACCACACGCTTCTTATAGCACTTGGTGTGTGTGTGTGAGTTTGGATCGAAAAGTAGTACCGTCGTCCTGATTTCTGGTGCTTGGCCTGAGAGCGACGGGACCTAGTATCTAGCACTCCTGCGGTGTCGATTGACTTGGTCGTAAGTTGACTTGTGCAATTTAAAAACCCTATCGTGTAGTATGTGCAAGTAGGGATCGTTCTAACCGGGGACACTAGGGAAGGACTTAGATTCTGCAAAACGAAAACGTTAGTAATATTCACACATTATATACATATATACAAATTCGACAATGGACATACAATCCATAAAACATAGACATGACAACGAAGTTTATGAACAAAAAGAATTATGATGGGGATTATATGAAGTGATTCGAAAATAAAAGACACTTATTTACAAAACATGGTCAATCAATACTTAAGCACACAACATAACAAACACCGAAATAAGCATACAACAATTTCATGCAAGATTAAATAGTGATGCTCGCACTATCATATGTTTTAACTGATTTCAACCTCTTATGACTTCTCATGTGTTTTTAGGAACTTCAAATATGCCTGAACCTAAAACATATATGTGTCACCTTGTTTAAACTATCAAATATGCCTAATCTAAACAAGATACACTTACGAACTGGAGTCAGTTGAAGACATGATCCTAGGTATGGCGTCACTCATCCTATTCAACATGCAAATCTCTCACCCTGCCAACCCTTTGCAGCAACTAGAATCAAACTATCAAATATGCCTAACTTGATCCTAGATTACTACGGCTTATTAAACTCCCTCCTTAGAAACGTCTTGGCCTAGACTATCTTTAGGTTTGATTACATGATCAGGTGATGATTAATCAATTAACACATACTACACACAAGAGCATACAACAACTTAATCTAAATCATGAAACTAAAATATACTTAGAACGTTATACATCACACATGGTTTCAAGAAAATCACAAAGAAGAACTTAAGAACACATGCAACGTATAAAACCGAAAACCATAAAATAATTTATAATAAAGCATGATAAAACACAGTAGATTATTACACAAAACCTTGATGAACTTAATACCTAGACTACCTATATAGATCGGCTAGGGTAGAAGGTGGAATCGGCGGCGGATGAAATCAATTGACGGCGGTTGGTGCGGCGGCGGCAGCTTGTGCAGTTTATGTGTTTTAGGGTTTTTTTAGGTAGAGCTTGGCTATACTAAGGCTTAGAGCAATTGAGAGACACTAAAATTGATGTACATAGGTCCTATTTATACAGAAAATTTCGAAGAGAAACCCAAGAGAAATCAGCTACTTCAAGGAGACACCTTCCTTGTTGAACTTGTAATCCTTTTTGGACTTGGTTTCTTCTTTCTTCTTTGACAAGGATTTCGACTTGGACCTTGGATTTCTGATTTCTTGGACTCCTCTACATGTTATTGGATCCATGTAGGCCTTATACACAAGTTCTTGGGCTCATAGGCAGCCGAAATCATGGACAAACTCGGCAAGGACAGACTTTCCCGGTTTGACCGGAAAAGCTCCATACTTGGTTGTTTCGGCTGCCATGATGACTTCTTCGAATCTCCTTCTTCAATGTAGCTTCCCATGACTTCATTAAGCTCCCTTTTAAGTTCTTTGACATGCTTGGGAAGAATTTTGGTGAAGAAACATCCTCCCAAACTCGTGTGACAACTTAGGCAGAAACTGCCCAGTTTTGCAGTTTGACCTCCGTCCATTGTTTTGATCATAACTCCTTCATCTGAACTCCAAATGTTGCGATTCAAGAAGATCTGAAAACTAGACTTCCGTAGATTTCCAATGATATATGGCTCGTCCTTAGGTTCCTCCTGGATATTTAGATATGATTTTCCGAAGTTGACGTAGGGTTTCTGCTCGCGGGAGAAATTTCACTCGCGAGAGAGATTTCACTCGCGAGACTGACCTCCGGCCATTGTTTCCGGCATAACTTCTTCCTCAGAACTCGGATTGCTGCGATTCAAAAAAAATTTAGAAACTAGACATCCACAGCTTTCCATCCATATATGGCACGTTCCCTGGTTCCTCCTGGATCGTCTTAGGGAAATTTTTGAAGTTGAGTTATGGTTTCTGGAAATTCCTGCTCGAATCAAAACCTTATGTTTCGGAGTGTCTTCTTTTCCATGGCTTCTTTTGTTGTCTTCCATGAATCCAATCTTCATGATCCTTGTTCTCATATGCTCATTTACATGTCATCTACACATTAAACCAAATTCATCAAAATTGACAATGTAAAGGTACGGTGAATCATGAGAAAATTACCAAGTGTTTGTTCCAAATCGAATTTACAACACTTAAGCACAAATTTCTGTATAAAGACACATATTAACCATTACTCTACAGAAAAGCCCTTTTGACTCAAAATAAGTAAAAACAACATTATTAAGGAATAAACAAGGTACAAATGAGGGAAAAAACACATTAAAAACATAGCGTAAAACGCACTTATCATCGATGACCGTAAACCTCCGGAGGGGCTATGCCCTGTTTATTTTATCTATTTATCCCACTTACGCTCGCCTCGTACAGAGTAAAGCGTGACGTAAGTGTGGCCTGCTGTTTGTTGGGCGTTAGCTGGAAATGGACGCTCTCGCTACTCTGCGCACTCGGGCGCTTAGGTAGTTGGCCCCGGTTGCAGTGAAGACAAACCCAGGATTTCGGCCGCTCAGATCCAGAAAGTTCTTTCATGTGTGGTCCCATGTTTTACCGAGCTTTGTGTGCGTGGCTTGCATTTACATTTCCACATGCTCTTTCGTATACTTACGAGTACCTACATATATAAGCAAAAATGTTTTCTCATGGGTTTTAAACCCCGACTTGGTTGGCTTTGGCCCCATTTGGGTTAGCGAGGACGAGTTGCTCACCTCTACATCTTTTCAGGTCTACAGCACCCATCCCTAGAGGAGCTGGACTAGGAGATCGCGGAGCGTCGACGGTTATCGTGCATTTCCGGTTTCGAGGGCACCCATTCTGGTGTGGACTCCATTTCGTCTGATTTCCGCATTTTGATATTTGATGATCTGTTGGATACTTTGAGACATTATTCGGGCTCGTTGTTCCGAGACTTTTTCTTGTACTATTTTCGTCTCGGGTATTTTCCATTATCTTCAGATACAACATTTGTATGCTACTCTGTGTATTTGTCATTTCGTATTTGACATCCAGATTGTTCATGTGTTGTTTATTTCATTCATAGCCTTGTGGTTTCGGTCCGGAGGGTTATCAATACGTAAAATGACGTATTGATTACTCGCCTGATCGGGATTACGGTGGTTACCGTCGTGTTCCGGGGCCGAGAATAGTCCCCGGGATTGTTGTACAGTAACGAAAGGTGGAAATGTTTGAGTGTACATGCCTTGGCATCGGCATTGTTGTTCGGGTCACGAGCAGAGTTTTGAGGTCCAGCAGAAAATTCAGTGAACTTGAGGAAAGTTAGACTCGCGGTAAGCGAGGTTATTGGTGGACTAAAGTCACCAGGGTATCGGTGGTGACGTCGCAACACGTGGACTAGCAACGTTGAGCCATCATGATTCCGAAAGGAACAGAGATTGACAGAGAAATTGACCCTTGATCAGTGACCAGTTTGGTATGTGAATTTCGAGGGCGAAATTTCTTTAAGAGGGGTAGTGTGTGGGACCCCGCACGTTTTAACCGTGGTTAATGACGAGTTACTGAGGTTTAAGTCGCATTTGGTAACTTCGCGAGTTAATTACCACGTTCATTTTTGAGTTTTTCTAAATCCTCCAAATACCTGATTTAATGACTCGATGTCACAGTACGTGTTGACACGAGTCTCCCGGTATTTTCGGATTATTTTTCGGAGCTTCGGTTTATTTTCTATGAATTTTCGAAGTTTCCGGTAACTTTTAATTATCAATCCGGTAAAGAGTTTTTACCATTTTACCTTTTACCTTTCACCTTCTTTTAATCCGGACCGTCAGATCAATTAGGGTTTTGATCTGGACCGTCCATTTAAGTATAAATAGATGGGAGAGGGTTGACTCGGGTCAGACCCTCCCCCTCCGATTCTCTTCCTTTCTGCTTCCCCCTCTCGCCTCCTCCACCTCTGCTCTCTTTCTCCGGCGATCTGCCAGCTTAGGCCAACCCAGTCCGACGCTCGACCACTGTTGAGCTCGGCTCTCTCTTCTCTACCTCCTTATATCCACCATTTCAGTATGCTCCCACTAGCTTTAGAAAATCAAAACATCAATCCCTAATCCACGATTCACTTTCGGGTCGATTGCCTTCTACTATAGAGAGTTCTCACGTCTCCAAGGCCTCCCCTCTTGTCACCGTCTTCATTCCGGCGTCGTGAGCTTCAACTGGAGTTTAGAGCGCCACTGCAGCAAGGAGAAAGAACCTGGGTGTGTCCTGAATCCAGCAGCGACAAGAAGGGTTTTGGGGACTTCAATCGAGTCTCAACCGAGGTAGAAAAGTGGGAGAAGATTTCGGTACACCAAAGGATAGTGGTTTCTGTTTTTGGGAGGTCTGAAGAGGGAGAAAGCAGTTGGGTCAGTTTTACCAATTTGATTAAGGTAAGGGTTTGGTGTTTGAGTTATTAGTTTCGGTTTCTTTTTGTTGTTGTTGAGGGTGTCTGAATTGGATTTTGGAATTTGACTGAGTTGGACTGCAAGGTGGAGTTTCGGCAGAGAGGAGGTCGAAGGAACGTTGTTTCCTGATTTTGGGCAGAGTAGAGGTGAGCATCGAGTCTTGGACGAGCAGAGGTGAGGAAAAGCGACTGCTTGTAGATTTGGCGAGCAGAGGGATGTCTGGGTTCAAATCTGGGTGAATAAAGGGTAAAGCTCCATTCCCTTTTGTTTTGATCAGCTACAGTGTTGCTGGATTGTTGGAGATTATTCTGATGTGGTTTTGTTGTTGTGTTGTCGAGAACTTGGTGATCAATGTACGGGGAAACTCTGGCGAAATTCCGGCAAGTTGACCGGAATCCGGCAAGAGATTCCGGCAAGTTGCCGGAATCCGGTGACGATCCGGTGATGCCGTGAAACCTGCAGAAATGCCGAGGAGGTAGTCTTTCAATCCCTTTAAAATGTGTTGTTTCCGTTTAGTCGGGTTAAGTGTCGTAATCGGAATTTACGTAAGGAAACGTATAAAAACGGAAACTAACCGTATTTGGGAACCTTCCATTTTGGGAAACCTTCTATGTTTGGAAACCTACTAAGTTGTGAAACTTTCCATTTTGGGAAAGTTTCCATTAAAGGAAAGTTTCCATTTAGGGAAAGTTACATTTTCAGAAAAATGGTTAAAGAATTGAAGTTCAATGAAGTTTGACACTTTTTGGTTAAATTGGTAAAGTGTTAAATTGTTATCGGAAAATGATAACTGAAATTCTGGAAAATGTTAAGTTGACCATGTTAAGTAAAGTTAGTGTTTCACGTAAATCGGTAAATTGACTCTTGGTAAATAAATTGATTAATGTGACACGTTGGGTGTTCATAGTGATTCAACGAATTATTATGTGACACCCTAACGTCAAGTTAAAGTGGTTGAGGAAAGTTCAGAAGTTTAGTCAGACTTCCAGTAAATGAGTAAAGAGTCGATAATCGGAAAAGAAAGTCAAAAGGTTAGTGCCATAAAAGGGAATTGGTTGGTCAACTTAGTCAATGTGGTCATTCCTAGTCAAACTAGGAATGCTGAGGTCTGTTGACTATTATTATTTCTTGGTTGCTAAGCTACTTAAATTCTGCAGTGATTATTGGACGAGGTAGCTTACGCGGTTCATTGAGGCAGCTCCTGGAAGCTTGGAGCGTACGTATGGAACGACAATTCCAGGTAGGGAATCTGAACCCCCTTGGTAGTGGTTTTATATATGTATGAGAAAGTGCATGATTTTGTGTATGCTCATGGTCGATGCCTCGGGAAAGTTTTTTGTATATTAAATGATTTATGATTGGGTCAAGAAAACCCGAGGCTAGACGTAAAAGATTTTTTATACGATAATGTGAGATGTGTGGAGCACCGTTGTCCTGATTTCCGGTGCGTGACCTGAGAGTGACGGGACCTAGTATATAGCATTCCCGCGGTGTCGATGACCGTGAACCTCCGGAGGGTGGTGCCTTGTTTATTTTATTTTCCTGCTTACGCTCGTCTCGCACAGAGTTAAGCGAGTCGTAAGTGCGGTGTGTTGTTTATGGGCACTGCAGTAAATTGACACTCTCGCTACTACGCGTTTTCAAGCGCATAGGTAGTTGGCCCCGGTTTTAGGGGTGGGTATATTCAAACTGGACTGGTTTTGAGTCCAAACCGTATCCGATCCGAATCATTCGGATTTGTAAACTCTCCATCCGAATCCGAAACCGAAATCCGGTTAACCAATTATTCGGGTCATCCGAAAACCGGATCGGATCGGTTTCGGATTTCACCCGAATTTGGGGTTCACTGCTATTGGCCTAATGTAGAGTATCCGAATTTGGTGCTACGGTGGTTCAGCAACCTTTCTGGGTTAAGGGCTGCTGCGGCCGGATTGGCGGTTCGCGCGGGTGTGCTGCCGGAATCCAGGATCGGCTTGGTGCTACGCTGGCTCGACTCGGTTCGGGGAAGTGAAGACATGACAGAGAAGCTAGGAAGGTAGGAGCGGCTCACGATTCTGAGTTTGCTGCTGGTGACGCACGCCCGGAGTAGTTGTAGTCGTCTCGATCATTCATGCCGAAAGAGAAGGGAGAGTCCCGGAGGTGGTGGAGGCTGCTGTGCTCCGTCGGGGAAGGTGGGTGCCCAGAGAAGAAATATGGGTGGTGTGCTGGGCTTGGGGATTGGCTCGGTTGAGCACGCCAGAAGTCTGGGATGGCTACGTAGCGGCCGGTCGAAGAAAAGTTAGAAAACTAACAGTGGTTTTCTGTTTTGGGTTTTTTTTCCCTTATATATGGTGTTTGTGATCAAGTGTGGGAAGTTGCATTGTAACCAATCAGACTAACAAATAAAATGGTGACACCTATTAAATATATATATATATATATATTAAAAAAATCGGTTTATTCGGACCGGTTTTGAAGTAAAACCGGAACCAACCCGGTTCAAACCGGATCGGATCGGTTTTAGCTATTTTTTGACCCGCTTTAAATGGATCGGTTATCCGGTCCGTTTTTTCAGATGGTTTTTTCAGTTTTCAGTTGAAAATCGGATTTTTGCCCACCCCTACCCAGTTTGCTGTGAAGACAAACCCGGGATTCGGTCACTGAGATTCGTAAAGTCCTACAGGCTGTATTGTTCACTGAGCTCTCTGGGCCCCTGTTTTAGCATACTGCACAGTTTTCCTAAAGGATAAGAAATGATGTTTTTGTGTGCCAAGGATTTTCTAAATGGTTTTATTAAGAGCTCAAATCTATATGTATATATACGGTTTTTGGTTTTCAAACCTATCATTGGTGGGCCTATATGTGAGCACGCGAGGACGACGCTCATCCCTACAACAGATTGTTTGCAGGTACTGTGACGGGAAAGATAAAGAGAGCTGTATGTGTGGAGCTTCATTCCTTACTCGATGTTTGGTCCAAGTGTACTCCCTATTCCGGTTTTACCCTTTGAGTCATTTACCAGAGCCTTCTACATAAACAGTAAAGGTGTCACCCCAATTTGTTAACCATGTTTTAGATTTCTATTGTTGTCGCTAAAGTTTTAAATTGTCCCCTTTATTTTGACCACCTTCTGCGAAATTAGATAAACTCTGATGATTGTTTTAAGAATTTCATGTGGTGCCACTCAAAGTATTAAAGTTTAAATTTTATTTTACTTACTAAAAAGCCTACGACTTTAGGTTAATAAGTTGTTGGCATGTCCTTCGGACGTGTTGGCTTCTTATTGGCTTAAATTCGTGGCTACTGTAGTTTACCCTCCAGGGGTGCTACAGATAACATGTCTCCATTTTTGATGAATAGGTATCTTCGATTGCCAACTGCCAAAGTTATCTGGGATGCTCTGTACAAGACCTATTATGATGATTTAGATGAAACCCGACTCTTTGAACTTCACCGCCTATGTTTTTGGATGAAGCAGAATGGACGACATCTTTCTGTCTATTATAATGAACTTGTATGATGGTTGGAAGAAATGGATCAACGTCTTGCATCTCATTCCACTACAATAGATGGCGTTGTGTATAAAGCATCGTATATGACCCGATTGAGAGTTCACATGTTCTTAAGCGGATTGGATCCTGAATTTGATGAAGTTTAGGAAGAGATTCTGAAAAATGATCTGAAGCTGGATTTGGAGCAAAGTTATGCATACATTCGTAGAGTCCACAACAATCGAATGTTACACCTTGCAGCTGCACCTGAGGCCACAGTCATGGTCACTGCAACACTCCCATCTCTTGCACCAGTAGCCGGTGTCACGGACTCCCAATGCCGATCGGGTCCTCCTCCGGGTTTTGTTGGTCCACTTAGGTTTGGTGCTTCTACATCAAAAACTGGAGGGAAGTCTCTGGTTAAGTTTCCTAATCTTGTACTCATTGTGAGGAAGTTGGTCATACCAAGGAGTGATGTTATGAGATTATTGGATATCCTGAATGGTGAAATTTCACCAAGCCGCACAAAAATATCAAAAAAGCAATTGCAGCTGCTACGGAGTCGTCTGAACAGTCCTCTGCACTTGTAGCTTAATCAGGTATGATGGGTAAGGCATCTTCTCATTCTACATTATCTACGAATGGAACTTGGATAATAGACATTGGTGCATCCGATCATATGACAAATAACCCTAGTTTTTAGACTCCATGAAGCCATCTTCTCAGCATGTTGTTTCTACTGCTAATGGTTCACCTTCTCCTGTTATTGGTGAAGGATCTGTGAAAATTTTTGATGGATTAACCCTTGATTATGTACTTGTTGTTCCCTTTCTTGCATATAACCTTTTATCTGTGGGACAAATTACTATAGCTCTTTCATGCACTGTAACATTTTATCCCGATTTTTGTATTTTTCCAGACATGCTGACAAGGCGGATTATTCGTTATGGTGAAGCACAAAAATGAAGTGTATTCCAGGTTTACAGAATTCCATAAGATGGTGGCAACTCAGTATCAACAACAAATTCGAGTACTTCAATCTGATAATGGAGGTGAATATGTGAATGGTTCAATGTCTGCATTCACCAAACTTTATGGAATTTGACACCAAACTTCATTTGCATATACTTCTCAACAAAATGGATTGGCTGAAAGGAAGGATAGGCAATTGTTGGAAGTTGTTCGTGTCTCCCTCTTTGTTATGAATGTGGATCGAAAGTTGTGGGTGAAGCTGTGTGTTCTGCTGCATACTTGATCGATCGCACACCTTCCTATGTGATTGAGTTCCATAACCCATATCAGAAGTTACATCAGTTGCTCCATGTACCATCTTTACCTAATTTGGAGCCTAGGGTTTTTGGATGTACGGTGTATGTGCATATCAACAAGCAACTAAGAGGCAAACTTGATCCGCGTGCGGTGAAGTGTGTGTTTATAGGGTATGCTGAGTTCCAGAAAGGGTACCGGTGCTATGACCTAGTTCTTAATAAGATGCACATTTCTTTGGATGTTTCATTCTTTGAGTCTGAACCTTATTACTCATGGGGGGTTTCAGAGTCTTCCCTTCAGAAGGAGAGCAAGTATGTAGGAAATCCTCTGAATATGTATGAATTTGAAGAGTTAGAGAACCTAGAAAGTCAATTTGGGGCTGGAAACCAAGTAGAAGAAACTACAAGCACACGAGTGGATATGTCAACCAGACGAGTCGACTCGTCAACTGCAAAGGAGCTTATGGTTGATGACTCAGGCAACTCATCGATTCCTCCTAGAACAAAGCTAGTTGACCTGCTACCGAATAGGGTTGACTCGACTACCGGACCAGAATGTGAACTTCCTCCAACTGAAGAAATTATGTCTGAAGACCCCTCTTCTACTCCATCAACTGCAGGACCCATCTAGAATTTCCACCCAGAGGTATGTAATAATAAGATTGAATTGGGTAGTGTGGAAACTTTTGTACCTAGAAGATCTCAACGGGTAACAAAAGGGGTTCCAAAGAAACAATATAAGCCTAGCATCGAAGCCTGATCATGCCTTGTTCATTAAACGCAAGGATTGTAAGATTACTACTTTGATTGTGTATGTGGATGACATGGTTGTTACAAGTGACGATCCAGTTGAGATGGTAAGTTTACAAAAGCGTTTGTTCCAAGAATTTGAATTGAATGATTTGGGTGAATTGAAGTATTTTTTGGGATTGAAGTTGCAAGGTCCAAGCATGGGATCGCTTTATCACAAAGAAAGTATGTGCTTGATCTTCTTGCTGAAACATGAATGTTGGATTGCAAACCGGTTGACACCCCGATTGAGATGAATCATAAGTTGGCACTATATCCTGATCAAATTCCAATAAACAAGAGCAGGTATCAGCAGTTAGTTGGAATGTTGATTTACTTATCGCATACTAGACATGATCTTTCATATGCTGCAAGTGTTGTTAGCCAGTTCATGCATAATCCAAGTGGGGAGTATATGGATGTTGTCACACCCCGACCTAAATTTACCTTCCTAAACCTGGGTTAGGACGTGCGGAACCTACCCCAAGAGAGATTTACTCGAAATTCCCCTTAAGAAGGGATAACCCTCTTTCCAAACCAAATTCAAACAGTTCAAACGATATCGGAATAGACCTCACAACCGGAGGTTATCCCGATTTCCTCTTTGGATCTCAAACCAATCATCTAGAGGACCCAAGGTTCTAATAATATTTGTGACTGCACCAGAAACCCGGTCAGGCTGCCTATGTACCCTGTACTCAGGGATCAAGCCACACGTAGCTCTTATTTTAATTAACGCCCTAACAGGAAAAATCTCATTTTTCTATAAATCGGTCGATCTACTAATATGGATAGTAACGCCTATTACCTGTTCGGAGTTTAACAATCGGGAATAACAATGAACTATCAGGAATATCCTGAACCTTCCACCACAATTATAAACAACATTCATACATAAAATATAACATAAAAACATCCACGTAAATAACAAATCCTCTAGGATAATATTGTCAACTGAAGGGTACCCTTGTAATTATCTTAAACTATCAACGGTAGTATAGTCAATTCACCCTCAATGGCAGCTTGGTAAATATACAAATCTGCCAAGGGTATTTCTAGGATTTCAGCCTCAATGGCATCCCTGTAATTAAATAAAACAGTCAGGGGTATTCATGAAATTTCCAACTCAGTGGCAGCCTTGTAAATAGACAAAGCCGCCAGGGGTAATTTTGGCATTGAACCCTCAGTGACAGATTAGTCACCTCGAAATCCCGCTGCATTAACTTTCACCACAGGATAAATCCTCAACACTTGGTCGACCAATAAACACCTACAATTATGTAATCGACCTTAGTTACCACACGAAAGTAATAAAAACTCGATTCGACTGAATGTCACACTAAACGATAACCGAAACTGGCATATTATATATCCACGCGCTCGTAACGACGAGTACATGATTCGGGGACAACTCACTACCCCTGAGGATGTCAGACACGCCGCCACAGGCGGCTGCACGTGGGGCCCATGCGCCACTACCCTCAAACCGGCCAACTTCACCCTAAAACCACCTACATGCAATCACAACAACCATAGAAGGCCTATAGGAGCAACCAGTACTCCTAGAACTGTCGGACGCGCCTACACATGTAGCCACAGCCGGTGACGCATGGGTGTCATGCGCCTCCACCCAAAACACTGAATTTCAACAAACTCAAAACATGAAAGTTGTAGATAACAGCAAGGGGAGCAACTTTAATACCTGAGGTTTTAAACAATTTAGACCGGAAGTGGCCCAAAACTGCCCTGAAAGGAAGAATTCGTGATCTGCACCTCCATGCTTCAAATTGATCTTCAAGGGATACACCAGCGTGTTTAGAACGAGGAGATGGTCACAACAAGGGTGGTTTCAGCTCCTAGAACCACCGCAAACGGTGGGTTGAAACCGGGTTGCCGCCGTTATTGTGCGAGCGCAGTTGCTCCGTTCAAGCCCAAACTGCATCACGCCGCCACGACAGGGAGGCTCGCACAGAGGAGAGGAAGAGATTCCGACTGGCCTCGACGTCTCCGGTGGCTGGAGCTCGCTGCAAAAGTCAGGTCGGGTCGGCCGGGTTCGGGTCAGGTCAATTCGAATTTTTGGATAGTGAAGGAACGCGCGCGCGTGGAAGGGGAGAAGAAAATGGAATCTTTTCCATTTTTTGGAAATCAACAATTTCTATTTATATACTTTCCAAAAAGAGAAACCAACATTCATTGACCATAACTTCCTCACACGATATCCGATTCACACATGTCGCGTGTCCACGGACTCGTATCGTCGAGCACTCCAACTCTCGTGAAGGGAGTTTTTCGAGAAACTCAAAGTAGTAAAACGTCAACCTTTGACCCCTTCAAATAACTCCGAACACTTTGGCACTTTTCCCGAAGGTACGAATATGTACCAATACCACTAAAGTTTTCAAACTTTACCCTCATTAAAACTTCGGGAAAACTAACAGCTCAGTTACAACCCTTCGTAACCCGCCTAATCCCGATAAAAAGGTAAATTTCGAGGCAGGGTGTTACAATCTACCCCCTTATAAAAATTTCGTCCTCGAAATTTTCACTGCGGAACGTAAAACTAACTGTCATTCCCAATGACACCATTCGGTTAAAGATGAGCCACATTTCAAGACTTTATTTGTCCAGCCGTCAGGATTGTTGTCAAGTTCCACTGGACATAACTTCAAACAATAAGAGTCACAAGCTCTATGTACCAATTTCTTTTAGAAACCGAAGTCTTTTCGTAGTTGTAATACGAGATACACAGCTACACCCGCTTTGATACACTTTCTCGGGCACGATACCCTCGTCTTATCACTTTCATCATAAATCGTCTCCACAAGACTTGCCTCTTAACTCTTCTCGAGTTAATTCCCGAAATGACAATTTGATAGCTTTCCAAGACATAACATAGACTAACTCGTAGTCGACACGTATGTTCTACTTACACAACTGCCACACTAGACCTTTAGCGCCAACGTCCTCCTCGTGGAAGGACGGAAATGCTACAATCCATCACCGTAAGAGAAAATCACACGTCTCTCACACATTTCGAGACAAAAGAAACAAGCACTTTCTACACTACGCCTTGAGGCCAAGGACGTATTATCTCATGCGTCTTTCAATCAAAACTCTCATTTCTCGTTCTTTGTACTTTAACTTTCGATAACGGGACTCGAACACCACAATGTGATCTCGAAACTGTTCACTCGAGCTGATGAATCCGCCAAGCGACTTCGTGCCAACCTGGGTGTCATCTTCACATACTCGGTCATAATGAATTTCTTCATCCTACTCCACTCTATCGGAAAAGAGTCTATAGTAGGGCATTTCACAACAATAAAGAGCTAATAACTCGCATACTAACCTATGTGTGCTCAAGTCCTGACTAAGGACAAAAGTTTGCACAACATATATCAAGCGTCACGTCCATACGTATTTACTAATCGTCAACCCAAAATTTCCTTCCTCATGAATGGATTTTCCTCAAAGAGATACCCTGATCTCTTTTACCAAAATTCAATCACCACTCATGTAACCAGACATCCACATGACGTATAGTCCAAGGGTTTACTGCAGGAAACATATTTTCATTGCTCTGTGCCCTAATCTCATACGTGATCACAAGTAACTTAACCGCCTTTAACTAAACCCTTAGAAAAATCAACAGTACACCACTCCTAAATTTTATACACCATCCATATTTCACGTGGACATGTTGGCCTCTCAGACTAGGGTTGAACTTCTCAGACGTGGAAAGCTTTAGAGTGAGTGGACCAAAAATCAATACCAATAATAATGGTTTAAAATCACAACTTCAAATTTTATTTTCATTTTTCGAAAACAATCCAGGCCTTACGCCCAAAACAATTAATTTTCTGGCCCACGACAAAACATAAATCCAAGCATGGCATGCAGCCAATATAAAACAAATCGTGGCATATAGCCAAATATAAATCAACTCGTGACCTGTTGCCGTATAAAAAAATCATGGCCTGCAGCTGTATAAAACAATTCATGGTCTGCAGCCGTATAAAACAAATCATGGCCTGCAGCCTATAAAATCAAATCATGGCCTGCAGCCATATAAAACCAAATCATGGCCTGCAGCCGTATAAAACAAATCATGGCATGCAGCCATATAAAACAAATCATGGCCTGCAGCTGTATAAAACAATTCATGGTCTGCAGCCGTATAAAACAAATCATGGTCTGCAGTCGTATAAAATCAAATCGGGAAAAACATTTCGCAAATGATCGATCACACATAACAGGGTCAGAGCTAAGAGCTCTAGCGTACTTCTCAGTGAGGACGCAATCTCTCGCTAACACTACAATCTCCCCCAATGGAAGAGGAGCGCAACGAGTGGCGCGTTTCCACTCCACCGAACGAGGAGCGATGCTTGCTAGCTAATAACAGACAATACATTTGACGACCCTTCATGACAGTGAGCCCCATAGGCTAGAGTCGGAGCTAAGAGCTCTAGCGTCTCATCCACTGTCTAGTGAGAACGTAAATCCCGAATACCATCCCCTCTCTGTAAGAACACCCATATCCCGTGCTTCCACTCCATCGAACGAGGAGCACCGGGTAGGCGTGCTTCTACTCCGTCAAACAAGAAGCGCCGCCCGCTAGCTATAAACATCCAACGACCCTTTATGGTGAAATTTAAAACAAATTCCTGATATTTTCATAAATCCAGGCCCAAAGTCTATTTAAAATCCAGCAATTGCCAAAAATACTTAAAATCCTGGCAATACGCCAAACAATCAAATCCCAGTAAAACATCGGGTCTGATTCCCATCTTTACGACGGGACTCTCCAGTCAAAAACTATACAAAATCCAAGTGAAAACAAGCGAGCTGAAATCCATAAATCAAATGGAAATAAACGAATAAAAACCCTCCACATGGATGCTAGCAAAACCAAAGAATCGAAAATGTACAGAAACCTGAAAAATCATTCGTTCTGGGAACATTTTAAAACCATTTAATTATTAAACCATGACATGTTTTTCTTTAAAACAAATAAAAGGTCCACTCATCATACTAACCACGCATCTCCTGCTCCAAGTACGGTACTCAAAACTTCCTCATACTTGGTGACGTCTCTCTTGTCCGAAAGCGGTCCCCTGGTCGTCGTAAAATATTCCTCCTCGAGCTTTACTTCATCTATTTCTCTTGACCTCATCCAGCATCTCGATCACCAGATCATTCCTCATCCTTATCGAATAAAATTACGCAACACTAATGTGTTGACATAAGTGGTCATACCGACTCTTTTAACCCGTCAATCAAATGTAGGACACGAAATGACTATCGAATAGTCTAACGGTCCAATTTTTCCTAGTTTGACCAGGAAAGGTCAATGATTGACTTTAGGGTTGACAAAGTCTTTCCTGGGTTGACCAGGAAATTGACCAAAACTTTCTGACAAGGATCGAACCCTAATAAGTTTAAAAATTGTCGATTTATAAATCTGAATAATATTAGACGCATTTCTAAGCCTATTTGCGCCAAATTCTGAAATTCGAATTTACTTTTCAAAATCTGGCTCGTCACTAAACTTACGAACCTCTCGACTTTTCAATCCAACGAAAAGTCTATATCAATATCTAAAAGCAATTGATGTCGCAAACTTTACTACTACACTTAACTTCACTATTTTCAACCTCAAGTGGTCATCCTTGCCACCACACATACTAACAAATATAACGACTTGTTCCACTTGGAAAGTCGATAACATATTTAAACATTTCCAATGACTTTAACTACCCAAACCTTTGGTCCGAGCTTTGAACCTAAGCTCTAATACCAATTGTCATGCCCCGACCCAAGTTTACCTTCCTAAACCTTGTTTACGACGTGTGAGACCCACCCCAAGAGAGATTTTCTCGAAATTCCCCTTGAGAAGGGATAACCCTCTTTCCAAACCAAATTCAAACAGTCTAAACGATACCGGAATAGACCTCACAACCGGAGGCTATCCCGATTTCCTCTTTGGATGTCAAACCAATCATCTAGAGGACCTAGGGTTCTAATAATATTTGCGACAGCACTCGAATCCCGGTCAGGCTGCCTATGTACCCTGTACTCAGGGATCAAGCCACACGCAGCTCTTATTTTAATTAACGCCCTAACCAGGCAAATCCAGTTTTTCTATAAATCGATCGATCTACTAATATGGATAGTAACACCTATTACTTATCCGGAGTTTAACCTCTCCGCTGAGGTATTCGCCGACCAATTAACTATCGGGAATATCCCGAACCTTCCACCACAATTATAATTCATACATAAAAGCATCCACGTAAATAACAAATCCTCTAGGGTAATATTGTCAACTGAAGGGTACTCTTTTAATTATCTTAAACTATCAAGGGTAATATAGTCAATTCACCCTTAATGGTAGCTTGGTAAATATACAAATGTGCCAAGGGCATTTCTAGGATTTCAGCCTCATTGGCATCCCTGTAATTAAATAAAACAATCAGGGATATTCATGAAATTTCCAACTTAGTGGCAGCCTTGTAAATAGATAAAGCTGCCAGGGGTATTTTTGGGATTGCACCCTCAGTGAAAGATTACTCGCCTCGAAATCCCGTTGCGTCAACTATCGTCACAGGGTAAATCTTCAACACTTGGTCGGCCAATAAACACCTACAATTACGTAATCGACCTTAGTTACCACACAAAGGTAATAAAGACTCGATTCGACTGAATGTCACACTAAATGATAACCGAAACCGGTAAATTATATATCCACGCGCTCGTAACGACGAGTACATGAGGATGTCAGACGTGCCTCCACGCGTCTCCACAGGCGGCTGCGCGTGGGCCCCATGCGCCACCTCTCTCAAACCGGTCAACTTTACCCTAAAACCACATACATGCAACCACAACAACCCTAAAAGGCCTATATGAGCAACCAGTACTCCTAGAACTGCCGGAAGCGCCTACACGTGCAGCCACAGCCGGTGGCGCGTGGGCGTCACGCGCCTCCACCCAAAACATCGAATTTCAACAAACTCAAAACATGAAAGTTGTAAATCATAGCACGGGGAGCAACTTTAATACTTGAGGTTTTGATCAATTCAGACCAGAAGTGGCCCAAAACAGCCCCGAAAGGAAGAATTCGTGATCTGCACCTCCACGCTCCAAATTGGCCTTCAAGGGATACACCAGCGTGTTTAGAAGGAGGAGACGGTCACAACAAGGGTAGTTTCAGCTCTTAGAACCACCACAAACGGCAGGTTGAAACCGGGTCAAAATCAAGGTCGCCACCGTTATTGTGTGAGCCCAGTTGCGCCGTTCAAGGCTGAACTGGGTCACGCCACCACCACCACCAAAGGGAGGCTCGCACGGAGGAGAGGAAGAGATTCTGACCGGCCTCGACGTCTCTGGTGGCCGGAGCTCGCCGCAAAAGTCGGGTCGGGTCAGCCGGGTTCGGGTTGGGACAATTAGAATTTTCGGATAGTGAAGGAACGCGCGCGCGCGTGGAAGGGGTGAAGAAAATGGAATCTTTTCTATTTTTGGAAATTCACCCTTTCTATTTATATACTTTCCAAAAAGAGAAACCAACTTCTGTTTACCATAACTTTCTCACACAGTATCTAATTCACACATGCCGTATGTCCACGGACTCACATTGTCGAGCACTCCAACTCTCGTGAAGGAAGTTTTCTAAGAAACTTGACGTAGTAAAAAGTCAATCTTTGACCCCTTAACTCCGAGCACTTCGGCACTTTTCACGAAGGTATGAATACGTACTAATACCACTAAAATTTCCAAACTTTACACACGTTAAAACTTCAAGGAAACTAACAGCACAGTTATAACCCATCGTAACCCGCCCAATCTGGATAAAAATGTATTTTGGGACGGGGTGTTACAGATGTTGTAATGCGCATTCTCAAATATTTGAAGTCTGCACCTGGTAGAGGTCTACTGTTTAAAAAGGATGGTGAATTTGTAGTTACAGGGTATACAGATGCCGATTGGGCAGGGAATAAGACTGATCGCATGTCTATTTCTGGATACTTCACTTTTATTGGAGGTAGTCTCATCACCTAACGCAGTAAGAAGCAAAAAGTGGTTGCACGTTCTAGCGCTGAAGCAGAATATCGTGGTATGGCTCATGGGGTGTGTGAAAAATTATTGATTCAGAATGTATTGAAGGAGTTGGGTGTCAAGCTTCAGAAACCAATGGACTTGCATTGTGACAATACTACAACAATTGTGATTGCTCATAATCCAATTCAGCATGACACAACCAAACATGTGGAGGTTGATCGTCATTTTATCAAAGAAAAACTAGATAGGAAGATTATCAGGTTTCCCTTTGTATCTTCTGAAGAGCAACTGACGGATGTACTTACTAAGGGAGTGTCACATAAAGCATATAAAGAATCAATTGGAAAGTTGGGTATGATTGACATCTATGCACCAACTTCAGGGGGAGTGTTGAATTACAGAATCCTTGTTTATATAGAAGATATTTTAGAATCCTTGTTTGTATAGAAGATCGTTTGTAGATATCTGTTCCTATAATGATACCTCTTGTAAAGTTATATATTAACCCATAATTAAGATTAATAAGAATGTAAAGTTCTTCTGAATACCTTTCTTTTTGAGGCGGCCGCCTCAGGTTGCACCCCTCATGTCACGCCCCGAACCTTATAATTTCACTGCGAGTTACCTTCCTTCCGTTATCCGTGAATTTACGGTGTCGACATTAAAGTTTGAACAATAAAATTAACTGTCGGAATTGTTGACGGTAATTTAAAAATTATCGGGGATTTTTATTGGGGTAAATTCCGGTTTTGAACGAAGGAAAATTTTAGGGGTTCCGTGTTTCTAGAAAGTTTCCTTGTTTGGAAACTTACCCCTTTTATTCTGTTTCTTTTTTTTTCTCTTCGCGTCACTTTCCTTCTTTTTCTTTCTTTTCTTTCTTCTTCTCCTTCGCGTCGTCCTCTTCTCTGGGTCAGTGCGCACTCTCACTGTGCTCCGCCACCACCGGCCGCCGTGGGGCGCGTGACTGGCCTCCCTAGACTCGGTGGAGGTCCGGCAACCCAGCAGGCCTTCGGATCGGGGCAGCGCCGCCGCGTGGAGGGAGAGGAAACCCTCCGAAAAGTTGCTGTGATTCAGGTTCCGGTCGGGTCAGGCCTCTGTGCCGTCGCCTGCCGTTCATAACCGGTCCACAGGCCACCTCCGAGCCTTCCAAAGTCGGAGCGCCGGTCGATTACAGCCTAGGTGAGGGATTCAATCAAGAATTCCAAATTTTGGGTTTTCTCTACTGTTCATTGTGATTTGTTGGTGTTAGGGTTGGTTTTGGTTGTTGTGATGTAAAGGGAAGTTGTAGGGGAGGTGGAGAGGAGCAGGAAGATGGCCGGATATCGCCGGTCAGAGGCCAATTGGCCGGCGACCGGATTTTACTGTTCACAGGGGCATTTCTGTCCTTTCCTTGAGAAATAACTTTTAACAGTTTGGTAAATGAGTTAGGGGTAAAGGTAAAAATAATCCTAAGTTAATTTTGGAGAATTGGAAGTAAAAAGGATTAAGGGAAGTTTTGTTTATAAAACTTTGTGGAGGTGGATTAACGGCCGAGTCGATTAAGTTTCGATTATTATTCAAATTGTCGTTTTGGTTCGGAAAAAGAATTACATGTTATCGTTGGTCGGGATTGATCGAAGATTACTAAGAGTATACAAGAATTAAGCTAGTTTAATACGGAGTTTATACTAATGTCTCCGGAGACCCAACTTTACGATTCGGGATAATTAACATATTTATTTTATTAAACAGGACGTGAGGATTTACGTTCCGAGGAGGCACAGGATCGTTCTCAGGGCTAGTCCCTTTACTGTGAGTGGACAGTTTATTTTTAAATGAATGCATGCCCTAATTATTGATTTATTTGCAAGATTTATACGATTGTTTCGAGCATTATAATTTCCTCGGGTTCTTGATTGTGTATTTGGCTGGATGCATATATGTTGAGGATTAGTTTCACTTATTTGTTTTGGGAAGAGAATTGAGTAAAGTACTATTATGAAATTATATGATAAGGGTTGACCAATGAATATGCTAGCTAGAGTAGCGTGAGGGCGCTACTAGAGCTCTTAGCTCCGACCCTAGCCTGAGAGGTCAGGCAAATTACGTAGTGCACTATGAGGGTTGACCATTTCCACTTTATTTAGAGCTCTTAGCTCCGACCCTGGTCTGAGAGGACAGACAAGCCTGAGAGGTCAGGTTGATATTTCAAGGGTTGACCGTATTATTTTATATAGCTAGCATAGAGTAGCGTGAGGGCGCTACTAGAGCTCTTAGCTCCGACCCTAGTCTGAGAGGTCAGACTTATTATGTTTGTGCATATTTCTCTTCCCATAATCCTCACTTGGTTATTTTGTCTTGCATTTGTGGAATTGTTATTAATTGTGGGCATGCATAAATGTTATTTAAATTAATAAATCTTTGGGAGAGCATGAAACATTGGTTTTAAATTATTGTGGTGAATTTTTAGTGTTTCATGGATTATTTTCGTCCACTCACTCTAACATTTTACATGTTTCTCCCCTGGGCCTTTGTTTTTCTTAAAATGCCCAGACTGCAGAGTTCGGCCAGCAAATTAGGAGGCGCATAGTGGATACCTCTCCACGCAGTTTTCACTAGTAGGTTTCTGAAAACCTACAAGTGCTCTTTTCCTCCTTTGTATTAGAGCTCTGATAACCTGGGTATATTATTACTATGTTTCGGGGTAGAGTACGGAACTTATTTATTATTATTCCAGGAATTTCGGATATCTATTAAGTTGAAAGATGTTTGTGATTGTGTTATGTTATTGTGGTTGTATTTGTGGAGGTGGTTGTGTGTGGTTGTGAACAGGTTGGATTTTTATAAGGAGGGGGATGGAATTAGAAGTGTATACTGCATGTGTTTACTTGGATTTTAGGTGAAGGGTTACTCACTATTAGGGGATATTATGCCGAAATTTCGGTAACTACCCTTTTAGGTGGGTCCCGCAGGAGTCATTCTGGGATTTACTGGGAAATCTCGGGATGGGTCCTGTCATTGGTATCAGAGCCAGGTTATTCGATTCCTTTTCTAAATGTCACTGCTTATGCCTTGTGTGAAACTAGTATCTATAGAGTGATGGACCGACCGCGGCGGATCCATCAGCATTTATGCTTAAGATACGAAGTGATCATCGGGTATTTGCAGTAGCTGTTATAGTATTATGTGTGATACATGGTACTAAACATCTTGGTTTCAGGTTAATTATGCGCCGAGCACGTGGCCGAGCTCGTAGGGAGAATCTTTCCCCTCCACCGGAAGGAGAAAACCCTCTTCCTCCTCCTGGAAGAGGAAGTGAAGAGTCAGCTACTATGGGAGCGGGTTTGTTAGAGCGGTTAGTGCAGGGTATCCGCTCTGGTATGAGTTCTGAGCTTAACTATGAGAAGGCCCGCAAGCATGGTGCTAGAGTGTTTACCCATGCTAGTGAACCCATGGAAGCACTCAGTTGGTTGGAGGAGACTGAAAAGATGTTCCGAATAGTAGATTGTCCAGAGGAAAGGAAGGTGGCGATAGCTACGCAGTTTCTGGAGAGAGAAGCTTGGCATTGGTGGCTTGATGTAAGCCGCAGGGTGGGTGATGCCGCTCAGCAGATGTCCTGGGAGCAGTTTTCCGCCCAATTTAAGGAGCGTTATGTCAGCCGAGCACACATGAACCGCATGAGGGAAGAATTTCTAAATTTGAGGAAGAGTGATGACATGTCGGTTTCGGCGTTTGAGCAGTGTTTTAGGGAGCTGGCCTACTACGTTCCTGAGTTGGTAAAGACCGAGCAGGATAAGGTCTATCAGTTTGTTAGAGGCCTTGGGGGTAACTACTCTGCACAGATGATGGCTGTACCATATGCATCATTCATGGAGGCAGTGATGGCTGCTCTTAATCTTGAGGCCCAGCAGTTTTCTTATGGTCGGCTTTCAGATGTTGGAGTTGCGGGTTCTGGCTCAGCTAGAAGATTGTTGACGAGGTCTAGTTCAGTATCCTCTGTTGGGAGTGGCTTGGGTAGCAGCACAGGATCCGGGTCAGGATTCCGAGGGAGGCTTAAGAGCTTCTTCAAGAAGACCTCTAGGGGGTTTAGAAGAGGATCTAGCAGCCAGAGTGGGCCTTCTGGAGGTCAGAGTGCGCAGCAGAGTCAGAGACCGTCTCAGAGTTTTCAACAGAGTCAGTGGGTACATGGTCAGTGCTATCAGTGTGGGCAGACAGGTCATTTCAGGAGAGATTGTCCTCTCTTGAGTCAGGGAACAGCATTGGCACCTGCCCAGACTATGGGGCAGACGCATTCCGGTACTGTTAGTAGTGGTACCCCCTCTGTGACACAGACTAGAGGCGGCACACAGCAGAGCAGAGGTAGTAGAGGCCGTCCTGCCACACATGCGAGACTGCATGCCATGACTCAGCAAGAGGGTCGCTCTTCTCCAGATGTTATTATTGGTACGTTATTCATTTTTGGCCGACCCGCTTTTACATTAATAGACCCTGGAGCGTCGCATTCCTTTATGTCCAGTAGATTTTCCTTACATGCCAATGTGCCGTCATCACCACTTCCTGGGGAATGGCACGTGTCCTTGCCTTCCGGGGATGTGATGAAGATAGATTGGGTATTTAAGAGTTGTGAAGTGCTGATAGAGAGTGGCGATTTTGAGGTTGATCTAATACCTCTTGATATTGTTGAGTTCGATGTGATCTTGGGGATGGACTTCTTGGAATCCCATAGGGCGATGGTGGATTGTTTCCGAAAGGAGGTAGTGTTAAGGAGTCCAGGAAAGCCTGAGGTCACCATTCAAGGGGAAAGAAATGTTCTCCCAAACTGTGTGATTTCCGCTGTTACAGCTAGGAAATTGTTGAACAAGGGTTGCCAAGCCTACCTGGCACATGTAGTAGATACCAGGAAGGGTGAAGTGAACCTGGAAGACATTCCTGTGGTACAGGAGTTTCCCGATGTATTTCCAGACGAATTGCCTGGATTACCGCCAGCAAGAGAGATCGATTTCACCATCGAGATGCTTCCCGGAACCGTTCCTATCTCTCAAGCTCCCTATAGAATGGCACCTGCGGAATTAAAGGAGTTAAAAACTCAATTGCAGGAGTTGGTGAACAAGGGCTTTATTCAACCTAGCACGTCCCCTTGGGGTGCTCCTGTACTTTTTGTTAAGAAGAAAGATGGCACTATGAGACTTTGTGTGGATTACCGGAAGTTGAATCAAGTGACGGTGAAGAATAAATACCCTTTGCCACGAATTGATGATTTATTCGACCAGTTGAGGGGTGCCTCTGTTTTCTCGAAGATTGATTTGAGATCGGGTTATCATCAGTTGCGGATTCGGGAAAGTGATATTCCCAAGACTGCATTCCGGTCACGGTATGGACACTATGAGTTCGTAGTGATGCCATTTGGACTTACTAATGCACCCGCCGCCTTCATGGATTTGATGAATAGGGTGTTTAGTCCATTTCTTGATCGTTTTGTGATCGTGTTTATTGATGATATTTTGGTTTACTCCAAAAGCTTGAAGGAGCATGCCAGGCATTTAAGGACGGTTCTGCGAGTCCTCAGAGAAGCTCAGCTGTATGCAAAACTTAGCAAATGTGAGTTTTGGTTGGATAGAGTGGGATTCTTGGGTCACATTGTGTCGGAAGAAGGTGTTAGTGTGGACCCTCAAAAAGTAGCTGCAGTGGCTAATTGGGGTAGACCCACCAATGTGTCAGAGATTCGGAGTTTCTTGGGATTAGCAGGTTATTATCGTCGCTTCGTTCAAGATTTCTCCAAGATTGCTGCTCCACTTACAAGATTGACCAGGAAGGGAATTAAGTTTGAATGGTCTGACAAGTGCGAGCAAAGTTTTCAGGAACTCAAAGAGCGTCTGACTAGTGCACCAGTTTTGGCACTACCAGATGATAGTGGGGAATATGAAGTCTATTGTGATGCCTCTAAACACGGATTGGGTGGTGTGTTGATGCAGCATGGGAGAGTGATCGCCTATGCTTCTAGACAATTGAAAACGCATGAGGTGAATTATCCCACCCATGATTTGGAGCTTGCTGCAGTAGTGTTTGCTCTTAAAATTTGGAGGCATTACCTTTATGGAGCCAAGTGCCAAATTTTCACTGATCACAAGAGCTTGCAATATGTGTTCACTCAAAGGGATTTAAATATGCGTCAAAGGAGATGGATGGAATTAATTAAAGATTATGATTGCTCGATTGAGTACCATCCAGGAAGAGCTAATGTGGTGGCTGATGCTCTTAGTCGCAATCCCTCTTTATCCTTGGCATATTTGAGAATGATTCGGGTTCCACTTCTTTATGAGCTTAGAGCTACCGGTGTTGATTTAACAGTGGATGAAATGGGTGTTTTGGTGGCCAGTTTTCGTGTGAGGCCAGTACTAATTGATAGAGTTCGGGAGGCGCAATATAATGACCCTTCCATTGTACAGTTGGTTGAGAGGGCTCAGGAGGGCTCAGCAGAGGACTTTGCGGTTAGGAAAGATGGAACCCTTTTATTTAAGGGTAGGTTGTGTGTACCGAAAAGGAATGAAGAGCTTAAACGGGAGATCATGGAGGAAGCTCATAGTTCCATTTATGCCGCCCATCTAGGTAGTACAAAGATGTATAGAACTTTGAAGAATTATTACTGGTGGCCGAATATGAAGAGGGAAATAGCAGCTTTTGTTAGCAGGTGTTTGGTTTGTCAACAAGTGAAAGCTGAGAGACAAAAACCCTCGGGATTGATGGAGCCATTGCCTATTCCGGTGTGGAAGTGGGACCATATTACTATGGATTTTGTCTTCGGCCTGCCTCGTACCCGTAATGGGTATGATGGAGTTTGGGTGGTTGTGGATCGTTTGACGAAATCTGCTCACTTTCTCCCGGTTAATAAAAAGTTTTCTCTTGATCGGTTGTCGGTGATTTATGTGAACGAGATAGTGAGACTACATGGGGTTCCAGAATCCATTGTGTCAGATAGAGATCCACGGTTTGTTTCCCAATTTTGGAGAGCTTTGCAGGCAGCATTGGGCACGCAACTTCATTTTAGTACTGCTTTTCATCCTCAGACCGATGGGCAGTCAGAGAGGACCATTCAGACCTTGGAAGACATGTTGAGGTCATGTGTTCTACAGTTTCGGGGGAGTTGGGATAAAAATTTGATGTTAATGGAGTTTGCTTATAATAATAGCTACCACTCTAGCATTGGCATGTCACCATTTGAGGCATTATATGGGAGGCAATGCCGTACTCCCCTATGTTGGAATGAAGTTGGGGAAAAAGAGTTTTGTGGCCCGGATATCATCTTTGAGACTAATGAGAAAATCAAGGTGGTAAGAGATCGACTCAAGGTGGCTCAGGATAGGCAAAAGACTTATGCGGATAACCGCAGGAAGGACTTGGAATTCCAAGTTGGTGATTGGGTGTTCTTGAAATTATCTCCTTGGAAGGGAGTGGTACGTTTTGGAAAGAAGGGCAAGCTTAGTCCTAGATATATTGGTCCTTATGAGATCCTCGAAAGAATTGGGCCACTTGCCTATCGATTGGATCTACCTCTTGAGTGGTCCAAGATCCATAATGTCTTTCACGTATCCATGCTTCGGAAGTACATTGCTGATCCTTCCCATGTGTTGCATGCGCCACCTGTTAGTCTGAATAAAGACTGGACCTACGTAGAGGAACCGGTGCAAGTTATTGATCAAAAAGAGCAAGTGCTTCGGAACAAAATCATTCCTCTTGTTAAAGTGTTGTGGAGGAGTCATGAGGTGGAGGAAGCTACCTGGGAGCCCGAAGCTCAGATGCGACATCAGTATCCTCACCTATTTGAGTAACAGGTATGTAAATTTCGAGGACGAAATTTTTATAAGGGGGGGAGAATTGTCACGCCCCGAACCTTATAATTTCACTGCGAGTTACCTTCTTTCCGTTATCCGTGAATTTACGGTGTCGACATTAAAGTTTGAACAATAAAATTAACTGTCGGAATTGTTGACGGTAATTTAAAAATTATCGGGGATTTTTATTGGGGTAAATTCCGGTTTTGAACGAAGGAAAATTTTAGGGGTTCCGTGTTTCTAGAAAGTTTCCTTGTTTGGAAACTTACCCCTTTTATTCTGTTTCTTTTTTTTTCTCTTCGCGTCACTTTCCTTCTTTTTCTTTCTTTTCTTTCTTCTTCTCCTTCGCGTCGTCCTCTTCTCTGGGTCAGTGCGCACTCTCACTGTGCTCCGCCACCACCGGCCGCCGTGGGGCGCGTGACTGGCCTCCCTAGACTCGGTGGAGGTCCGGCAACCCAGCAGGCCTTCGGATCGGGGCAGCGCCGCCGCGTGGAGGGAGAGGAAACCCTCCGAAAAGTTGCTGTGATTCGGGTTCCGGTCGGGTCAGGCCTCTGTGCCGTCGCCTGCCGTTCATAACCGGTTCACAGGCCACCTCCGAGCCTTCCAAAGTCGGAGTGCCGGTCGATTACAGCCTAGGTGAGGGATTCAATCAAGAATTCCAAATTTTGGGTTTTCTCTACTGTTCATTGTGATTTGTTGGTGTTAGGGTTGGTTTTGGTTGTTGTGATGTAAAGGGAAGTTGTAGGGGAGGTGGAGAGGAGCAGGAAGATGGCCGGAGATCGCCGGTCGGAGGCCAATTGGCCGGCGACCGGATTTTACTGTTCACAGGGGCATTTCTGTCCTTTCCTTGAGAAATAACTTTTAACAGTTTGGTAAATGAGTTAGGGGTAAAGGTAAAAATAATCCTAAGTTAATTTTGGAGAATTGGAAGTAAAAAGGATTAAGGGAAGTTTTGTTTATAAAACTTTGTGGAGGTGGATTAACGGCCGAGTCGATTAAGTTTCGATTATTATTCAAATTGTCGTTTTGGTTCGGAAAAAGAATTACATGTTATCGTTGGTCGGGATTGATCGAAGATTACTAAGAGTATACAAGAATTAAGCTAGTTTAATACGGAGTTTATACTAATGTCTCCGGAGACCCGACTTTACGATTCGGGATAATTAACATATTTATTTTATTAAACAGGACGTGAGGATTTACGTTCCGGCGAGGCACAGGATCGTTCTCAGGGCTAGTCCCTTTACTGTGAGTGGACAGTTTATTTTTAAATGAATGCATGCCCTAATTATTGATTTATTTGCAAGATTTATACGATTGTTTCGAGCATTATAATTTCCTCGGGTTCTTGATTGTGTATTTGGCTGGATGCATATATGTTGAGGATTAGTTTCACTTATTTGTTTTGGGAAGAGAATTGAGTAAAGTACTATTATGAAATTATATGATAAGGGTTGACCAATGAATATGCTAGCTAGAGTAGCGTGAGGGCGCTACTAGAGCTCTTAGCTCCGACCCTAGCCTGAGAGGTCAGGCAAATTACGTAGTGCACTATGAGGGTTGACCATTTCCACTTTATTTAGAGCTCTTAGCTCCGACCCTGGTCTGAGAGGACAGACAAGCCTGAGAGGTCAGGTTGATATTTCAAGGGTTGACCGTATTATTTTATATAGCTAGCATAGAGTAGCGTGAGGGCGCTACTAGAGCTCTTAGCTCCGACCCTAGTCTGAGAGGTCAGACATATTATGTTTGTGCATATTTCTCTTCCCATAATCCTCACTTGGTTATTTTGTCTTGCATTTGTGGAATTGTTATTAATTGTGGGCATGCATAAATGTTATTTAAATTAATAAATCTTTGGGAGAGCATGAAACATTGGTTTTAAATTATTGTGGTGAATTTTTAGTGTTTCATGGATTATTTTCGTCCACTCACTCTAACATTTTACATGTTTCTCCCCTGGGCCTTTGTTTTTCTTAAAATGCCCAGACTGCAGAGTTCGGCCAGCAAATTAGGAGGCGCATAGTGGATACCTCTCCACGCAGTTTTCACTAGTAGGTTTCTGAAAACCTACAAGTGCTCTTTTCCTCCTTTGTATTAGAGCTCTGATAACCTGGGTATATTATTACTATGTTTCGGGGTAGAGTACGGAACTTATTTATTATTATTCCAGGAATTTCGGATATCTATTAAGTTGAAAGATGTTTGTGATTGTGTTATGTTATTGTGGTTGTATTTGTGGAGGTGGTTGTGTGTGGTTGTGAACAGGTTGGATTTTTATAAGGAGGGGGATGGAATTAGAAGTGTATACTGCATGTGTTTACTTGGATTTTAGGTGAAGGGTTACTCACTATTAGGGGATATTATGCCGAAATTTCGGTAACTACCCTTTTAGGTGGGTCCCGCAGGAGTCATTCTGGGATTTACTGGGAAATCTCGGGATGGGTCCTGTCACCTCAAGGCCGGCCTTGATGTAGCAATCCATCTTATGATGATTTTGCCCTCAATTCTACGTTGATTGACCAACGCCGGATCATCAGGGTAGGCGCTATCTATATCCATAGAATGAGTTCCTGTAAAAACATATATGTCTGTAAACCTTATACAAGATATTTTTAAAACGAGCCGGTGAGAGTAAAAAAATATTGATCAACTTATCTGTTTATACATAAAATGTTTTCTATCTTGATATAACCGTGTAACCAAATAGACATCTTATCTTGTATGATCTATATATTTTCCCTAATCTAAGGGAAGATTCTACAAATGGTATATCAAGTAATAACGACTAATAATTTGTATATACAAAGTTTCAAATATAGAATTTTGGTACACGAAATTTGAATTTTTACTCACTAATGGCACACGACGTCAATGACACCGTTAACTCTATGCCATTATTAATTTGTCAATATGTTTCTATAACTAATTTTCGTTTTGCAAAAAATTAAAAAAAAACTGTCTCTCCTCTAGGATCGTCTTCCTCTCTATATATTTCAACCAAAACCCTAAGTTTAATACTAATCCTACAACCTCTTATTACAGTCCTGATTCCCAATCTTACCCATAATCATGATCAGATTTTTCATTAGATCTCGGCCTTAACAATCTCAAAGCAGTTGCAGGAGCGACGAAGTGGCAGAGGCAGGTCTATTGTAGTGAAGAGGGCAATCGCAATCGACCCTTACACTCTTTCTCTGCTTTTGGTCACTGACCATTCGATTTTCCTTGGTTTAGCTCAGCGAGATCAGTGTCGTTCTTTCTCTCTCTCTAGATCACATTCAGGTCATTGTCGCGACATCTCCACCACTTTTTCGCCACATCCGTAGAACGCACTCCATCCTAGCCAGCATCATATCTGAGATAAACAAGATATCATCCCACATCACCACCACTTATTAGGATTAGATGGTTTCGACATATAATCTTGATGGGATTGATGGTAAATTGGTAATGGTTGGAACTGTAGAGGTGGTCTAAATTAGGAGGGAGATAGAGAGATGTTGCTCAGAATAAGAGAGAGACCAAATTATCTCTCAAATTTAGTTAGGTGTCTATAAAACTAACGGTGTTAATACCGTCAAGTACTGATAGTGAGTCGACCTTCAAATTTTAAGTGTCAAAATGTTAGATTTAAAATTTTGTGTACAGAAATTGCCGGCCTCATACTTAGTATAGCATTTGTATAATTTTCCTTATAATATAATTATTATCTTGTATACGTATTTACACACTTCCATTTTCATATATTAGATAATATTTGTTCATAGCCATGGTACAGTACTATACAGCTATGCCCTTGACTCATAAAGCAGATATAGGAATCGAATCCAATATTCTGCCAAAGAATCACCGTAAAGTACAGAGAGTACGTACTCATGAAGGCAAGCACGTCTAGCCCATTGTGTTGTCACTAATCTTTGAAGTGACTGCAACTTGACTTCGAGGCACTTCACTTTAATGGTCCTGTTATTAGTCAAAATTTATCTAAAATGGCCAGAAGCTGAAATACTCTTCGTACGGATCTATTTGGGTGCAAAAAATCTCATGTATAGGTAACTGCTGCAAGTATTAAATAGTGCGTGAACCATAACTTCGCAGAGTTGCAGACCCAGATTTCTCAACCATCTTTTGAAGTTTCTTACCAAATTTGAGTATTTAATCAATTATAATGCCAATTCTTCATGTTATTTGGATTGAAAATTGCAATGAATCGTGTCTTCTCACAGCCCTCAGATTTATTATCTGCTATATCCGAACTCCTGTAGATTTGTCTGAACTCTAAGACTCCAATTCACCCTGAATTTGATTTGTTTGAAGTATGAACGGATTGATTTAGTTTGAAATATGATAGTTGACAAAGTAGGGAATTAGGAATTGGAAAAAATTGTGCCCTCTATTGATTAACAAAGACCATTACAGGATCCTAGATCCAGCATTCATAGTCGCATCATTTCGAAATGATTCGAATATATAGTTTGGATCTGGAATCCGACACCCCGAGAGATTAGAGACGAAGCTCAGTGTTACGAGAACAGAGTTGAATCAATCGGTCGTGTACAAGTCTGAAAGAAGAGGGAAAGTTTGAAACCGGTGAGATGTAGAGTTCTGCAATTTGGAAGAAAAGGAAAGAAATTAATGGGTGTCACCTCCTCTTTACCCAGACACAGTCGAATCCCCTCTGGATTTACAGATGAGACCTTTTCTAATCTGGCTTCGATATTTACAGCAAGAGAATGAATGCATCTCCTAATGCGAATAATCAGGAGCAATATAATGTCAAGAATACTATTCAAATAAAGTTTGAAAAGAAAATAACTGGTAACCATTAAATATATAATTTGATCTGTACATCTCCTATCAAATAACCACATGTATTATTATAGCAGAATAATGTCACAAAAGGAACTAAAAATGAGAAGAAAACAATAATAATAATAATAATAATAATTAGAGATGGAACAGCAAGAAAAATTGAGAAAATAAAGGAAACATAAATAAAAATGGCTAGAACAAGGTAGGAGAAGCAAAAGAAAGAAGTAAAATATACGAAGGGAAAAATTGACTGAAAAGAAGAGAAAGAAAATGTAAATGACTAAAAGAAAGTAGGAAAAGGAGGGAATACAGTAAAAATAAATGGTAAAATGCAAATTGCCAATGTAAATGACTAAAAAAAGTAGAAACAGGAGAAAGAAAGTAAAAATAAATGAAAAAATGCAAATAGTCTTGCTGAAATCAAGGTTCGAACTTGGGTAGGGGTGTAAAACAAACATGAGTTTTATTTTTATTTATACCAACACTACGTCATATAATATTTGGAGACCTCGAAAATCGGAAGCCTTGTGGCGCCGCCTATGTTCATTGCACAGCAGACGAGCCTAGTTTCTTTACATTCTGTTTGTGTTCTCTTCGTATTTCTCCTTCGACATCAGCACCACAACATCGGAAATGAGAGAAAGACAAACACAAGCTGAATCATCAGCAGCTCTGATGCTTCAAGCACAAGAACCTTCACCACCAATATCTTCACACCAATTGTGTCTTCCTACAATGACAAAATCCGCCCCTGCTAGACGCCATCGACAAGCTCTGTGATCTCAAGGTGATGGAGGAAGGCATACAACTCCCCACCATTGTTGTTGATGGGGACAGTCATCCGGCAAATCTAGCGTCCTGAAATCCCTCGTCGGTATCAGCCTGCCTCGTGGACAAGGTATAGGTATTGTAGAACGTGCAACGAAAATTGAAACACGATTTCAATTCTTGAAGAACTAGACAGAAAATAAAGAAACGAACACAACTGTTTGTTTACCTAGTAAAACCTCAATTTAAAGAAAAACACTGCCGAAGGTTTAACTTATAAAACCCCTGATGAAAAAGGATTTCACTATGAATCAAGAACGAGTCATTTACAAAGTACGTAGCACTGAACGTGGCTACTCTTTCTAGAACCATAACAGATATGTTTGAACCATTTTTCTTCACGTAATCTTCTTTTTCAATCTCTAAGAAACTGACCACATCCTTAAACCTTCAATCACAACTCTACTGGTTTCGAGAGTGTGTTAATCACATAAACAGGAAGTTCAACTCAACATGGAACAGTTGAACTTTGACATTTTTTTCTCAATCTAGTTTGCAGCGGAAAATATACATCAAAAGGCGATCTTCCAATAATTGATGTGTCTTCTTTTATAGATGAAGAACTTCTACTCTTTATTCACGTCTTTAATTAGATTTATTTCCAATGAGTAAGTCATTCTCCTATTACCATACAAGGACAAGAATAATATATATATATATATATATATATATATATATCAAATCACATAATAATAATTATAATAATGAGATTATATGGAACCTAATCACATTAGGTTTCCTAATCAAATAAGGATCTTTTTGTCACCCATGAACATAGGGGTCATAATCTCACAGATTCATTCCAATATCCACGGTAATACATTCAGACATTCATATATATATATATATATATATATATATATATATATATAATGCATTAATGCTCATCAATCAAATATACAACCATATATATAAGTTCTAATTGGAGTTAAACTCTTGTATACCCTTAAACTTTAACCCAAAAAAAGTTTTATCTTTTTTCTAACATGGGTTTTTATATATATATATATATAACAACCACTTGTATTTAGGATAATTTACCAACTAAAACCTAATCACCAAACAACTCAAGAACTAGCTTTCAACATGTCAAAACTTCACCTAACGACATTCTGTCTAAATGGTTACTATGCTGACAGAATCACTGTTGTCTTAAATTAGAAGATTCATAGATTTAAGTATGCAAAAAATCTTAAATACAAAATTCAAACTAGCAACTGAAATTAGAATAATTCTAAAAAAATACTTTTGTGACAGATTTATGGGCACAAGATAGAACTCATTTAACATAACATAACTACAAATACAGGACCCAAAGCCTCGCTCTTGGGCAAACAGCTATAAGCTGTTTAGCTACTCATAATTATAATTACAAGCACAAGATACTAACTTGTAATAAAAGCACATCACATCGAATGATTACAGACTGAAATCTTCACACAGTACTCACACAGTCACAGTCACACTCACACTCACACTCTTATTTCTCATTATACTAGAGACACTGTTTACACACTATTTCTCTGGCTTTCTAACTTTGAGAGGAAGATGGAGTGTTTTCAACTTCTGTTCAAAGTTTTTCGATGCCTCCTCTTGGAAGCTTGAGACTCCTTATATAACACACGGACTCCAAACCTGAATTAAACACAGCTAAGGAAAGTGGGGGACAGGAGGAATCAAACTTTACTTTTAGCAAAAGTAAAGCTATTTGTTTTCATGCGTCGACAACAAAAAGGAAGGACACACTAACTTAAACAAAAGAAAAGTATTTTGTCTTGAGACGTCGACCACCGCTCATTTCTCGATCATGTGAGCTCACTAACTTTAACAAAAGAAAAGTCTTTTGTCGTGATGTGTCGGCCACAGCTCATTTATCCATCACGTTTACTGTATTGTAATATTTTTTATTAGTACAATCATAATCAGCCAACGAATCTTGGTCCTCTTGTTCCCCATCTGATGCTTTTCCATCTTTTTCTTCACTGTCTAAGTCCGAATTATAAGGAAAGAGATAAGAAATTCTATATCCTTTTTCTTTCTTTACTTTTTCAAGCCACTCTGTAGTACCTAGAGTGCAATCAACTTCATTTCTCAAGATGGCTGAGAAAAAATCACAATTCACTGGTGGAGGATGATTATAGAAAGAGACCATTATTTTTTGTCCACTTGTCAGAAGGCATGAATAATAAACATAGAGAAAAAATATTTTTTATGATAATATTTTGCTTGAACGCCAACAATCTTTTCGTCTGGAAAATTGGTTCTTTAAAATTTTTTAAAGACTGACCATGAATAGTTTTCTTCCCAATAACCACATGCGATATGTTTTCCCTATAAGGGGCAATTCGGCTTTTTGGCAAAGCAGCAGCCATTAAAAGACTTGATATGTCTTTATCGTCTGTCATTTACGTCGGGCTAGCCGGTCTTTTACCCTGAGACTGATCAGTTGTGGTTGTATCTTTGGGATACAACAAATACTCATGAGTGAGCTTTTCTTCTTCTCCAGACTTTCCAGACTGACTGTCATTTTGCAAGAAGAATTCTGAGCTTTTGTCACAATCAACTGGTTTTAATTTGTCATGACCTGCTGCTTGACTTGTTTCAGATGCTCCATAAGATATGATGAATTGATAACTTGGTCCATCATGGCGAGGACCTACAGTCTTCTCTTTTGATTCTAGTTTTCTATTTCTTGGGTTACGTCCTTCATCCCTTTCATCTCTTTAAAACATTGTTATTTCTCTCGTAAGGGCGTCTAGTAGGAAATTCTTGTTACCTGCAACGATTTCAATATCATATTCATACTGGGACAAAAACATTTGTCATCTCAGCACTCTTCCCATATCTGCAGCATCAGTTAATTTGTAGTTTTAAAATTGATCTACTCTTTTATTATCAGTTCTGACTACAAATTTATTTCCTAAAAAGGCCTCCGTCCCTTTTATACTCTTAATAAGAGCAATGACTTCTTTGTCTCTAGTAGAATAGTTTAATTCTGCTGCTTTAAACTTTCCTACGAGAAATTTATAAATCTTCTCATGATTTGTATTTAGGGCAATAGCCAAGACAACTCCTACCCAGTAATAATCATTTACATTAGTCTACAAGATGATCGAATCTTCTTCTTCAGGTAACTGTAAAGGAGGCAGGTTCTTGGTTAGTTCTTTGATCTTTGTGACATTATTACTGTCATTTTCTATGAATGTCCATTTCTTTTTAGAGCTTGTTTGGAGAGAGTAGAGCAGTAAGACCATTAAATTGAGGGATAAAGTCTCTCACAAAGTTAACAACTCCCAAAAACCTCTGCTAGGATTTTGCATAAGGAATATGATCTGAGAACTGACTGATTTTTTTGACAATATGATCTTGGAGACAAATCTCTCCATCTTTAACATGAATTCCTAAGAAATCGATTTCTCCCTTTATGAGGTGAATCTTTTTTGTCCAATAATGATTCCCTTCAAGACAATCAACATGCATACTTGCTCAAGATGCTTCAGATGCTCGTTCATAGTTCGCGAGAAGACAAGAATGTCATCTATATAAACTATACAGAAATATGAGTAAGGTTTGAAAATATTATCTATTTTCCTTTGGAAAACAGATGGGGTCTGCTTATGGCCAAATGACATGACCAACCATTCATAGTGCCCTTGAGGTGTTCCAAATGACGTTAAAGCAATTGAGTCAGGATGCATCTTGACTTGCTAAAATCCTGATTTTGCATCAAATTTAGAGAAGATTTTGATTCCTTTGAGTCGATTGATAAACACTCTTACCTAGGCTATCTGGTAACCGTCTTTGACTGACTTTTTGTTTACAGATCTATAGTCAATTACCATTCTATCATTTCCTCTTACTTGCTCTGCATGATTTCTTACCAAAAAGTCTGGAGCATGATGAGGACTATTGGAAGGTCTGATCAGTTTCTTTTCGAGCAACTCTTGAATTTGACTTTCCATCTCTTTTCTGTCATCTTCCTTAATGAGGGATTGCTTTAACATGACATATAGTATTTGCATCATGCATTTTGAGCTGACAATATACTAGATCTTTTTTCCAGTATAACTGAGAAACTTCTCTGATTACTGGTTTTAGCAAGTTTTCTATTTCTATAATAGTTGACATTCTCTTTCTTCTCGATCTTGTTGTCATACACCTTTAGGTTATGTTCTCTGATAAATTTTTCTTTTCTGTTTGAGTTTTCTTGTTCTAATGAATCTGAATCAGACTCATCTAGAGGGGATTCATATTCTTCTTCTGACCGAGAATCTTCTGAATTCAACCCTTCATTTACCAATATTTCACTATGACCCTTTAAATGGTCTTTTAGCAGCAAAACTGTTTCTAAAACTGGCTTATAATCACCACTCTTCGCTGATGATCTCTAATATTGGTCTGGAAATCCCGAACTTATAATGCTTACAGCGTTGGTAAGACGATATTCCCAAAAGAATTTGTTATTCTTTTCAAAACCAATCATTTATGGATTCTGAGCTATCGTCTATTGAAGAAGAAAGTCATTTCCAATTAATACATCTGCTTCTTGAATTTCACATTGCCAAATGATTTTATGACAAATGTTCCTCCGCTGAAGGAAACTTTAATGTCACGAGTCATAGTATCCATGATTATTTCATTCTCTTCCATGGCTATTCCTGTAACTGATCTTGGAGTTTTTTCCTAATATTCTTCAGGTACGGCGTATCTTTTGGCAAGAGTATACCCTCATCCACTATCTACAAAGGCATGTATATGGTACTTCCTATATTTTGGAAATTTGAATCCTATAATGATGTAATTGCTGAATCTGCTTGTCTGGACCTGCTTTACTTGTTCTTTACTTTCAGCAGTTTTGCTAGGCAGTTCAATGAAAAGATTGATTTCTCTTTCATCAGGCTTGTTGGTGGAATCAAAAGGCTTAACCTATTGTATAACAGGTTCTATGATAAGGTCTTCCTCTTTCCTTATTGCAGAATCATTGATGGAATTAAATGACTCCTTTAATTCCTTGTTCTGGCTTAATGAAGTTACTAACTTCATTTCTCTTCAAATCTTTTTCCAAGTTATATCCTTATTGTTCTTTAGCTTTGTAGAACTCACTACTGGAACAACAACTTTAGCTGACGAAAAAATTTCGTCGGCTAAATAAAAATTTTGTCAGCTATAGTCTTAGCGGACAAACCTCGTCAGCTAAGAAGTCATCGGGAAAAAGCCGTTGGCTAAGACTTTAGCCGACGAAATTACTATTCATCATCAGCTAAAATCATTTATTTAGCCGACAAAGAAATTTTTTGTCGCTTAAAATCTGGACTTTAGCTGACGAAATTTTATTAAAATTTGTTGGCTATAGTAATTTATTTTTATTTATTTATTTAACTTCAGCCGAAGAATTTTAATATAAAATTTGTCAGCTATAGTTATTATTTTTATTTTATTTATTTATTTATTTGACTTTAGCCGACAAATTTTAATAAAATTTGTCAACTATAATTATTTATTTTTTTTAGCCGATAAATTTTAATAAAATTTGTCGTATATAGTTATTTTTTTATTTACTTTAGCCGATAAATCTTATTAAAATTCATCGGCTATAGTTATTTATTTTATTTTTTATAAATTTCGTCGGCTTTAGTTAGTTATTTTTTTATTTCTTGTATTTTTGATTAATTTTTTTTCTTCTTTTTTGTTTTTACACTGATGGTGGAGGAGGAGGAGGAGAAGGAGGAGGAAGAGGAGGAGAAGAGGAGGAAGAAGAGGCTAGGAGGAGGGGGAGGAGGAGAGAGAAGGAGGAGGAGGAGGAAGAGGAGGAGGAGGAGGAGAAGGCTAGGAGAGGGAGAGGATAAGGAGAGGAGAAGGAGGAGGAGGAGTTAGAGGAGGAGGAGGATGAGGAAGGAAGATGAAGAGGAGGAGGAGAAAAATGAAAGATATAGAGGATTTTGAAAATTTTGAACTTTAGCTGACGAAATATCTAATTTCATTGGCCAAAGTTTAAAATTTTAGTCAGAAAAAGTTCAAAATTTTCAAATTCCCCGCCAAAAATTTTTAATTTTGAATTAACTTTAGCAGACGAATTTTAATAAATTTCGTCGCCAATATTTATTTATTTAACATTAGCCGACAAATTACCCTAATTTCATCGACTATAGTTTATAGTCGCATATTTATCGTGTTTAATTGAACTGTTACACTTGGATTATTGCTATTAATTAAGTGATTTAATTAATGTCTATTGTTTTATTAGGTTTTGTGGAGAAATAAAGAAAAGAAAGAAATAAGAAGGATTCCTAGTGCCATAAGGAAGGAGAGACCAAGAGGGATTCGGAAAAGAGACCAAGTAGTCGAAAGAGACTAGGGGAGAACAAAAATAGGAGTATAAAAGGATTATAGGGTTTTCTTGGTGGGGAGAGTTGGAGACAGAAAAAAGAAGGAGATCGATACAGAAAAGAGAAAAAGAAAAACCAAGAGAGGACTTGAAGGCGGCAGAAGGAGACCGGCTCGGCAGTTGCAGTGCAGCCACCTCGCAGGCAGCAGTGCAGCACCTTGCAAGCAACAGTGCAGCCACCTCACAACAGCAGAGCAGCACCTCGCAGGCAGCAGTGCAGCACCACGCCAGACGCTTCGGCAGCATACCGGTCCTTCGACATCAAACCGAGAGCAGTCCCCCTTCTTCATCCAATCTCTATCTGTAAACTCTATGATTTGTTTTGTTTATTTCATTATGAATTTTAGTAGCTAAACATCTTGTTAAGGGGTTGCTTGAGCCCCATACATGAAGTCTTTTTGATGCATATACTTTAATCTAGTTTGCATATTCATCTTGAATGAGGTTTCTTTCTCTATGTGGTTCAGTGATGATTTCTTGTATGTCTACTTTGGTGCGCAACTTAGTATGCATGCTAGGACTCTATTGTCATGAGATACAGGAGACTGAAGATAATTTTTTCTATTGAATTCTCTACAGTGATACACCGATAGGTTATTTCGTCGGATGATTGAAACCCTAGGTCTAGCAGGACACGCCCATAGTGTACCTGTGAACCCTTGTAACTTTTCAAACCTTCTCTAGATCATAATGCTTTCTTCTTTGTAAACCTTGGGGTTCATGACTATAGGTTCATAGAGGGATAGATGCAGGGGAGGTCCATGACAAACTTGCATAGACATAAGGATTAGGTAATAGGATGTGGTTGTAACGATCAACTCTTCTTGGGAACTTTCATTCATGGGATATGTGCATTAGGTTAAGTATGCATTAGAGAGATGGAATGGCGGTGGTGGATTGCATTCCTCTTAACTCATTCATCACATAGTTTAAACAACTTGCATTCATAAGCATAGTTACTTTCAGTATTTATTTTCTGCATACAGCAGCAGATTGTTCGATTTATTTCAGTAACCAAATCAACTCCGATTACCCTCAGATTTTGTGTGGTAGTCCGTCACTGTGTCTACTTAATTGTGTCAAATTTCATAGCTTTTAGTTTAGTCTAGATTAGGTTCATGGTGTGATTACTGTTCAGTTGTCGAGTCAGTCAGATTTGTGTCATTTGTGTTCATTTAGTGTTTTAAGACTTAGTTTCACCAATTCTTTGTGGACGATAACCCCTACTTATCTGTACTACATTGATATATCTGAGTGGGGAATAGGGTATATTTGTTAGGCGGTCATCCGCTCATCAAAAATTGGCGCCGTTGCCGGGGAACTTGATTAATTCTAAGTCTTAATTGTGTTTTCTTTTGTTTTCAGTTTTGTTTTCTTTTTATTTTTCTTTGAGTCTTACGGTTTCTACTTTGTGCAGGAGCATTGTGCATGCATACTAGACACACTACAAGTGTTGAGCCCCTACGTCTTGATCCTGAAATTGAGCGCTTGACAAGACAAATCAGGAAACAGAAGAGACAACAATTGTTGCACACGAGCATTGATCACAGTGAACAAATTGAGCTTGAAACACAGTCTGATAAAGAGTCAGAAAGTGAGGAGCAGGAAGAACAACTTATTTTATCAAAACCACCATCACCAATGGCAAACAACACAAGGCTTAGGGAATCCTTTACCCCAGGCACCAGAGAACTTGGGGTCTTATGCTATTCCCCCATCTCTCATCTCGAATCTGCCACACTTCAGAGGCACTCCTTCTGAAGACCCTCAGGACCATCTCAATGAGTTTGCAGCATTGTGCAGAATTCAGAAGTCAACAAATGTGGATGAAGATATTGTCAAACTCATTCTTTTTTCTTTTTCTCTCAAGGAGCAAGCAAAGGCGTGGTATAACTCTTTAAGTCCTTTGTCTATTGATACATGGGATCTGATGTGTTCTGCTTTTATGAAGAAATTTTACTCAGCCTCTCGCACCAAGAATTTGAAGAAGCAGATCAGTACTTTCAGGCAAAAAGATGGAGACGAATTACATGAAGCCTGGAGTCAATTCAAGAGTTTACTTCGACAATGCCCTCATCATAAGTTTGATTTGAGCACTCAAATGAAGTTCTTTTATGAAGGACTAGATTCTTTTAATAGGTCCAAACTAGATTCGGCTTGTGGAGGAAATTGGTGGAACAAGACTAGAATTAAAGCCAAGGAAATTGTAGAGAATCAAGCTGAGAATTCAAGGCAGTTTCATTCCAGAGACAGATCCATGGGAGCAAGTAGAAGATCTCTAAATGCTGTCACACTTGACGGAGCTATGGAAAAGAGGTTGAGTTCTATGAAGAACGATATTGCTTTAATTGCTAGTGCTTTGAAGGTGAGCAAAAAGACAACAGTTGCTGCAGCCCAGATTCTGTGCACTCTATGCTCAGCTTCAGATCATTTAGCAAAAGAATGCCCTCAGTTAAGAGCATATGAGGAAGTTAATCAAGAGGAAGCGAATTACTTCCATAGGCTGCCCTACACATATGGTGGGAATAAGGATAATCCATTCTTGAGCTACAGAAGTAACAATGTACTCAACCCCTCGATTGTCCCACCTGGCTTTCAGCAGAGACAACCCACTGGGGATGGCCAACAATTCGGCCATAGGCGTGTCCCTCAACAACTGCAACAAGCTCCAGCTCAAACATCCACTGGAAATTCTACTTTGGAAGCATTAATGCAACAGATGATGTTTGACAACAAGAAGGAAAGAGAAGAGAACAGTGCATTCCGCCAAGAGATAAAGGCCTCTAATCAGCAGCATGGGAAGACAATTGAATTGTTAGAGCGATAAATGAGCCAAGTTCAACAAACACTTGCTCAAGTCAACCAAGGAGGTCTTCCCAGCAACACTCAACCCAATCCCAATGAAAAATACGAAGCTCATGTTATAACCTTGAAGAGTGGGAAGGTGTTGGGTGGAGTGCTAGAAAAACAAAAGCCAAAAAGGAAGTGGGAAGAGCCTGTGATTGAGCAACATGTAATTGGACCCGTCGAAAATGCATCTGAGACTGAAAAATTGATTGATTCTAAAGAAGGGCAGGTACTCTCTAACCCTTCTCCTTTGATTACTACTAATGTGCCTTTTCCTAGCAGGATGAAGAAGCAGAGGAAGAATGAGAAAGAGAAGGAGATGTTGGATGTCTTCAAGAAGCTTGGGGTGAACATTCCATTGTTGGATGCTATCAAGCAAATACCTTAGTATGCAAAATTCCTCAAAGACTATGCTCTTCAAAGAGAAAGTTTCAGGGAACTGAGATTGTGGCTTTAAGAGAAACGGTGTCTGCTGTTCTTCAACGCAAGTTGCCACCGAAATTAGCTGACCCTGGACGTTTTACGATTCCATGTACTATTGGTGATCACAGGTTTGCTGGTGCTTTAATTGATTTAGGTGCTTCCATAAACTTAATGCCATATACTGTTTATGACAGATTAAATGGGAGATCTTATTCCTACTAGTGTAATCATTAAACTTGCTGACCGATCTAAGTGTTACCCAAGAGGTATTATTGAGGATGTGTTAGTACAGGTGGGAGATTTCATATTTCTGGCAGATTTCTTTGTGCTGGAGATGGAGCATGAACCGATGCCATCAGAGCTACCATTGATTCTTGGAAGACCATTTTTGAGGACAACACGTACCAAGATCGATTGTTACAATGGATCATTAAGCATGGAAGTGGCTTAAGAAAAGATTCATTTCAACATTGAGCAAAAAGGATGTTTTAGAACCGAACCATCAACCCATCAACTTTGAACCGGTTTTTGAGATTGCTTCAGTAGAAGACCTTGAGATGGATGAGGAGTATTATACAATGGAAGAGGCATTTGAATCATTGCCAAGCATGAAAGGTAAACTATCCAAACCCATTCCTCTTCTGGTTTTAACTGATGTCACTTCTCCATCTATTCAGACAGCGCCCAAATTAGAGGTTAAACCTCTACCCAAGCATTTGAAGTATGTTTATCTTGGAGATGATGAAACTTTGCCGGTCATAATTTCTTCAAAGCTCTCGAAATTACAAGAAGAGAAGTTGCTGAGTGTTCTTAAGGAGTACAAGCAAGCAATTGGATGGACAGTAGCAAACATCAAGGGAATCTGCCCCACCTTGTGTACTCACACAATATATTTGGAGGAGGGAGCAAAACCAACAAGAGAAGCTCAACGTCGACTCAACCCTCCCATGATGGAAGTTGTCAAGAAAAAGGTGATTAAACTCCGCGATGCAGGTATAATTTATGCTATTTCTGACAGCAAGTGGGTTAGTCCTGTGCAGGTAGTTCCGAAACTTTCAGGCATTACAGTGGTAAGGAATGATGAGAATGTATTGGTGCCTCAACGTGTGAAAACGGGGTGGAGAGTGTGTATTGACTACCGCAAACTCAATGCAACAACACGCAAGGATCACTTTCCACTTCCATTCATTGATCAAATGTTAGAGCGTTTGGCTGGACATGCGTATTATTGCTTCTTGGATGGTTATTCAGGGTACAACCAAATAGCCATACACAAAGATGATCAGGAGAAGACCACCTTCACATGCCTATATGACACTTTTGCTTATCGAAGGATACCCTTTGGTTTATGCAATGCGCCTGCAACATTCCAGAGATGCATGTGAGTATCTTCTCAGACATGATTGAAGAAATTATTGAGGTATTGATGGATGACTTTTTAGTTTTTGGTGATTCTTTTGACTTGTGTCTCCATAATTTAACCATGGTTCTAGAACGTTGTGTGAAAACTAACCTTGTGCTTAACTGGGAGAAATGTCACTTTATGGTGGAACAAGGTATAGTTTTGGGTCATGTCATATCTGCCAGGGGTATAGAAGTAGACAAAGCTAAAGTTGATATTGTGCGGACCTTACCACCTCCTTCTACTGTGAAGAAGGTAAGATCTTTTCTTGGCCATGCAGGTCTTTATCGCAGATTTATTAAAGATTTCTCCAAAATAGCGAGACCGTTGTGTGCGTTGCTGCAAAAAGACGTAGCATTCGATTTCACAGCTGAATGTTTACAACTCCCATCATACAAGCACCAGATTGGAATCTTCCTTTTGAGCTAATGTGTGATGCTTCAGATTATGTTGTTGGTGCTGTTCTTGGCCAATGTCCAGGGTGACTTCCTCATGTTATCCATTATGCCTCTAGGACCTTGAATGATGCACAGTTGAACTATTCAACTACCGAAAAAGAGCTCTTAGCAGTGGTTTTTGCTCTTGAGATGTTTAGATCTTACTTGTTAGGAACTAAAGTTATCATATTTTCAGACCATGCTGCTTTGAGATATCTGAAGACCAAACAGGATGCTAAGCCAAGATTGATTAGATGGATGCTCATGCTTCAAGAGTTTGACGTTGAAATCAGGGACTAGAAGGGTTCTGAAAATGTGGTGGTAGATCACTTGAGTAGACTCACCTATGGGTCTAATGCAGAAGAGGATAATCTCCCTCTCAGAGATAGTTTTCCAGATGAGCAGCTCCTTGTTGCACAAGATGTGGCACCATGGTACGCCTACATAGTTAATTACAAGGTAAGTAAGTGCATTCCATCATATTTTACAAGAGCATAGAAAGATAAGCTTGTCACGAATGCTAAGTACTTCATATGGGACGAGCCATATCTCTGGAAGCATTGTACAGATGCCATAATTCGCAGGTGTGTACCAGAATTTGAATTTCATTCTATTCTAGTTTTTTGTCACTCACATACAGGTGGTGGACATTTTGGAGGAAAGAAAACAGCTCTCAAGGTGCTTGAGAGTGGGTTTTATTGGCCAACTCTATTTCATGATGCACATGTCATCTATAAATCATGTGCTAGATGTCAAATGACAGGTAATCTCGGTCCAAGAGACCAAATGCCTCAACACCCGATTATTATAGTTGAAATATTTGATATGTGGGGTATTAATTTCATGGGACCGTTTCCGAACTCCCAAGGGTATTTGTATATTCTCCTTGCTGTAGATTATGTTTCTAAATGGGTGGAAGCAAAAGCCACCTGGACTAATGATTCTAAGGTTGTTCTCAGTTTTCTTAAAGAAATATTCAGCAAGTTTGGAACACCTAGATGCATCATCAGTGATGGAGGATCTCACTTCTGTAACAGGACCTTTGATGGTTTGCTTAGACGATACAATGTAAGTCATAAGGTTGCAACACCTTATCATCCTCAGACAAGCGGGCAAGTGGAGGTATCAAATCGGGAGATCAAGCAAATCTTAGAAAAGACTGTTGGACCAACCCGAAAAGATTGGAGTCAACGCCTTGATGAAGCATTGTGGGCATACATGACAGCATATAAAACACCTATTGGGATGTCTCCCTATAGGCTAGTGTATGGAAAAGCTTGCCATCTTCCGATGGAACTGGAGCACAAGGCATATTGGGCTGTCAAGCGGTTCAATTTAAACATAGATGAAGCGGGCTTGCATAGGAAGTTGCAACTGAATGAGTTAGATGAAATCCGACACAATGCATATGAGTCCAGTAGGATATACAAGGAAAAGACTACAGCTTTTCATGACTGGAATATCAAAAGGAAAGAGTTTATCGTTGGTCAGAAAGTTTTACTCTTTAGTAGTCGTCTTCGTTTGTTTCTAGGTAAGCTCAAAAGTAGATGGACCGGACCTTATGTTATTACTAATGTTTTCCCTCATGGTGCTATAGAGATTATGAGTTCAAAAACAGGAAAGACTTTTAAAGTGAATGGACATCGACTCAAGCCCTTTTATGAGTCGTTTGTGGAGCATGTGTTTGAGGATGCAGACCTTAAGAACGTGCCTCCTATTGTGGAATGATTGAATCTGTCGTCTGGCTGAAGACGTTAAACTTAGCGCTACTTGGGAGGCAACCCATGTGGATGGAGAAGCATGGCGACCAGATTTGATTTTTTATCTCGTTTCCTTTACTTTTGGTTTACTCCACTTAGTGTGTTTTGTGTGTGATATGTGTTCGTAGTCATACTTGTTTGATGTATTGCATGATTTCATTCAAGATTATTACATTGAGGACAATGCAACTTTCAAGTGTGGGGTGAGGCTACATCATATACTTAGCGTCTGTTTAGTTTGGGTTTCGAATTCTTGAGTTTTTCTTTGTGTGTTTTAGTGTCTTAAATGAAAAATAAAATACAAAAATAAATAGTGTCAAGAAAAGTAATATAAAAAGAGTCTTTTGTTTTGAGTTTTAGGAGCCCTTAACTAGTCGATAATGTGTTTATATCTTCTTACTTTGTGACCAAGAGACGATTATGTGACTTGAGTTTCTTTGGTTAATTTTGATGTATGATGCATATGCGAATGTGTAGTGGATATAGAAACAAGTTAACATGGTACAGATTATGAGCATGCTTGGACATTGTTGAGATTCATTTAACCTGTGAGATTTTGAGCCTTTATGTGAAATACATGTTTTCATTGTTGAGTGTAAATTGCTTGCCGCAGATTAAGTTAATGGACTCTAGATATAACTAGAACTTGCTCTTGTACTTTTCAACGCTTTTAGTCAATATATATTCTGATTGAGGAAGGGATAAAGACATTTAGGATCTATCATCATTGCCATATGTAACATGTGTCCCATATTTTTGTACACAAGTTGTGCACCCCCTTAGTTAACCACTTTGAGCCTAGATGTTTAAACTTTTTGTCATCACCAGCATAACCTTCAAACTTAGTGTAGTATACCTTTACCTTTGTTCTAGGACTTAGTAGAGATATACATGAGACAGAATATGAAGACCAAGGTGAAAGTGTGTGAAGGTGATACCAAGAAATAAGTGTGGGGTATCAAGCTAATGTGTTGTAAAAAAATTAAAAAAAAAATGAAACGAAAGAAAAAAATCAGTTCTTTGTGATGTCTAGCTTGATACCCATGATTGACTGTTGACGAAAAGAATGACGTGAAGGCCTAATAAGATGAAATCTGGTCACAATGGTGACACATTTGAATTCAACGATGAGAAAGCTCCATGGTTGTAAACCTGAGAAAATCTCTTATTTGGTGCTTTACTAGGTTCTAGAATTTGTGTTTGAATTCCATATCCTTTTTTATTCTCCAAACCTATGAGCCTAGCCCCACTACAACCTATGAAGACCTTTTTGATCCTTAAGATGACAGCTTTTGATCTGTGGAGATTTGTTACAAGAGCAGAGCATATGGTTTGGTCCATTTGGCAAGAAATTGAATTGAGTGATACCTTAAACACATTTTGAGTGAAACACTTCTGAGAGTATATCTATGTGAGGTTGAATCTTGACTTGTTCATTGCATGCTAAGCTCTTTATTCACTGTGATTGTGTCTGTGTTCTACATGTTACATGTGTGTCATGCATTGGAATTAACTTATGAAACTTTGTGGAATGGAAATGTTGAATCATATTAATCTTGGTGTTACAACTGTAGGAGATTGCTGAGACAACATGTTGAGGGCATTAGAGTCTTGTCGTTAGTGTTTTGTTGAGTCTTAATTTAGTGTTCTGCTCGAGAACTAGCAAAAGCTAAGTGTGGGGTATTTTGATAGTCTCATATTTATGCGTATTTATCGTGTTTAATTGAACTGTTACACTTGGATTATTGCTATTAATTGAGTGATTTAATTAATGTCTATTGTTTTATTAGGTTTTGTGGAGAAATAAAGAAAAGAAAGAAATAAAAAGGATTCCTAGTGCCATAAGGAAGGAGAGACCAAGAGGGATTCGAAAAAGAGGGATTCTTTGTGGACGATAACCCCTAATTATCTGTACTATATTGATATATCTGAGTGGGGAATAGGGTATATTTGTTAGGCGGTCATCCGCTCATCAATATTTATTTATTTATTTATTTAATCTTAGATGACGAATTACCTTAATTTCGTCGGCTATAGTTATTTATTTATTTATTTATTTAACTTTAGCCGATGAATTACCCTAATTTCATCGGCTGTAGTTATTTATTTATCTTTAGCCAACGAATTACCCTAATTTCGTCAGCTAAAACCCGAAACCCTCAACACAATTTTTCATTCTTTCTCCCTAGAGGTAGCCCTATCTCCGGTGGTTATTTTTCATAAATTTTTATACCACTGGTTGCATCTCATCAGTTTGAAACTATTTTCAGTTGAAGGTCCGAAAAAAATACGTAATTTAGTGTGTTAAGGGGTTTGACTTACGAGGTCGATCGTAAGGATCGAGCCCTTAACGTTGTCGGATCATGTTGAATTTTTTCCTATAGACATATTTTGACATAATGATCATATCAGATGGTCAGATTTTTTTTTCTCAACTTTGATCATCTGAATCACAACATGCCTATAAATGTCGTATAACTTGTTTACTAAGCTTTAAGTAAATGTTTCGTTTCAAAAACAAAATCTACGTAGAAACTTCAAACGCAAAAAAGTCGTGAAATAAGATAAGACCGTAATGGTGAAATACGTCTACGGGTGAAAAATCACGTAATTCCGGTAAAGTCTCGGTGTCGATAGTTGCGGTCAATACAATTTAGGGGTTTGACTTACGAGATTGACCGTCCGGATGAAGCCCTTAAATTTATCGGATCAAATTGAATTTTTTACCATAGACATATTTCAACATATTGACGATATCTAAAGGTCGTATTTTTATTTCTGAATTTTGATGACTGGAATCACAACATGCCTACTATTTACCATTATTTATCCATATGGCGAGCCCTATCATCGAGGGGTAAATGACACAAAATTTTTAGATGGGTAGGTGCGTCTCATCATGGTGAGAGTTTGTTGTGTTGAAGGTTCCACCAAAATTCCTTATATTGATGCAGATATATACATTTTCGTGTGTTAAGTGTTTAGAAAAACTGCATTTTGAAACCTTAAACGAACTTGGATGGCTAAAAAAACCCATATGCCATGGCATTAGCGATGAGTTTTACTCGTACGCCCATTCTGCTTTCAGATTGGTATTATAATAGTCAATCAGACATAAAAATATCTGTAGTGCAATTTTGTATCTAAAACGTACTTTCGTCGGCTAAACTTTTCAAATTTCGTCGGCCAAAGTTCATAGACTATAGCCGACGAAAAAATTAGTTTAGCCGACTAAATTTTTTTTCGTCAACTAAAATAGCACTTTAGCTGACGAAAATTTAACTTAGCTGACGAAATAATTTTTCGTTGGCTAAAGTGGACTTTAACCGACAAAAAAATTCATTGTCCTGTTTTTGATCATTTCGTCAGCTAAAGTTTTTTTTGTTTCTGGTAGTGACTCTTTATATTCTTGTTCTATCATGATTTGAGCTTCATTGTCTTTGGTTTTTCTTCGTAATTCTGCAATGAACCATTCTCGATGGTAGGTTTCACCTGTACTTTTACAGTACACGGGAACTGAATTACTATCATCACAATTGCTATAATCACATGTGAATCTTCCTGGATTGGGATGGAAGTTACTGATAATATCAGTAGTTTCTTCCTTCCAATTTAGGATCTTTAGGAAAAACATAGGACGAGACCCATCCACTTTTTTTTTTCTTCTTCAAAACTTTCTGAAGTATTTTCTATTTCACTTTCCGATGGGAACTCAAGAGAATATATTGAATCAGAATAGGCTATCTAAGAACCCTTCAGGTTTGCATATTCTATTGCTTCATCATATTATTCAATTAGAATTGTTGCAGATCTCTTGTCATTTTTAGGACATTCATTTGCATAATGTCCTTCTGCATTTCTTCATTTCACGAAAGGAATTTGAGGAATTGGTTTTTTTCTTCTTAAAAATCTTTTCCTAGGAGGAGATCTTTCTCCTGCAGAGCTTTTTTGAATGAGCTTTTCCTGAATTTATACTTCTTTTTAGAAACAAAATTCTTTCTCGGCTTGTTGCTAGATAACTTTTTCTTGTATTTTTTCGCTATGTGACATCCTAGTGTTGGAGTCTCCAATATCTTGGGACACATATTTTCAACTCCTCTGAGTTGCTTCTTCGTAGTTTTGGATTTTTATGTTCTCAACGCATTTCTTTCTCAAGAGATCTCTGACTCTTTTAACAATTTCTCCCACTGTAAAAAACGGCAAAGGATTTTCTTGTAAAAATTGTGCTATTGCATCATTCCATGGTTCCGGTAACTTCCTGTAATAGGTTCTGAACATATATTCATTATCTAGGTCTCCAATGGTACAGTAGTAATTTTGGAACTTATTAGTGTACTCCTCAAAGTACCTCATGTTGCAAATGCTCAACTTTTGAATATTCGCTTTAGCTCTTTCTTTAGACTACTCACTAAGCCCAGTAATGTCTCCACAATTATGCATAGATAGGATATGCGAAATCTAGACCATTATTGGTTTGAGCTAATTTTGTTGTCCAGTCAGGCCATAGAGATCTTCGCTCGAAAGACTGATAACATTTCTAGACTATGTCGGTTAAGGTAGACTCATAATATGCATGAGTTTCTTCGTAGGCATATTTAGACAACACCAAAGCCTGAGTTAGCCTTAAGATAGCTACCCAGTTGTATACTGTCTTTCTCTTGTCTCCAACCCTATCAAGATCAAGATAAACCCCTTTTTCAGATATTGATTGACCCAATTTGGGTTCTGTAGGGATGTACTTCTAGGAACTTCGTTCTCCTAGTTTCCCTGTAGGAGCCTGTTCTCAAAACCCGGATTCATGTAGTCATTTATTTGGTACCTCCCAAGGGGCTCTCCCTTCACCACCCCCATGGGGATGGTCTACAGGGTTCATAACTACTCCTCTTACTACAAGACGCTTAGCTAGCCAACATTTCGCAATCCAAGGGCGCATACCTAGACGGAAACTAAGTTCCCACTCACGACCCATATAGCAAGCTACACCAAACAAGAAGTGTAGAACAATTAGCTCATAAGGGCCACCGTTGTATAACCATTCATCAACAGAAGCCGCTTCCCATATTGCGTAAAAGTGCAAACCTATAGCTGCAGAAGTAGAGATAATGGCACCGAAATAATATTGTTTCCGTAATGTAAAGATCCAGAAACAGGTTCACGAATACCATCAATATCTACCGGAGGTGCAGCAATGAAAGCAATAATAAATACAGAAGTTGCGGTCAATAAAGTAAGGATCATCAAAACACCAAACCATCCAATGTAAAGACGGTTTTCAGTGCTGGTTATCCAATTACAAAAGCGACCCCACAGGCTTTCGCTTTCGCGTCTCTAAGTTTAATCTTATTTTCTCGAATGATCTTCGTGGGATAGTTCGTGATATTCTGAACTACAGTGCTTCCTTGGGGAATATTTTCGGTTTCCATTGTTGAGGATTCGCCTGGTTCTTCTTTTGCTGCTTGATAAGGAAGAATCTTCCTTTTGTTTTTTCTCAGTTGGACCTGTGAAATCTTTTCTATGATCTTTTCAAACGCCTCTGTAGATTCACAAATTTTGCTTGTTCATACAATTTCTTCAGTTCTTCTGACTTTAGCATCATCATAGGTCGTTTAGCATCTTCTAACTCGAAAGATTCTTCAAGACAAGAAGTTTGTTTGGTTCCAGAAGTACTAGCTTCCTTATAGCTAGCGAATGAATGCCTATGAAATTGTAAGGTTATTTTTCCTCTCATGTCTTCATAGATGGAAGCATTTGTATTTTCTACATGTCTAGCTGGAGGTCTCAGATTCCATTCTCTTGAGAATGTTATTTCATGTCATTTTGTGACATGCTTCTGTTCAGTATGATATCTTGGATTAGTGAGGATTGATGTTGTAATCCCGGGACTATTGAGAAATCTGGTGTTTGGGGTTGCATTCATGCTCATCAACTTATATTAGAGTCGATAATATATCACAAGCTCCATCATTCATTTCTTCATAGAAATATCACCTGTCTTGATTCACAATTTTAGAGAGTGTGCTGCATCTCTGAGATGTGTGGTGAAGTCTTGGAAAACATTGAAGTATGCAACTTGGTTGCACAAAGAAGCTTCTACTGTTCCTAACAAACTTTTCTTAAAGTTTGTTATTCTATCGTCTTGTAAGACACATAAAACAGAACAGTCTATACCATCTTTGGCTAAAAGCTTTATTCCTACTTAGACTGCTCCAATATGCATTTAGGAATATTCCTTCTGAGATGCTTCACTTACTTCTTTTGGAGTGATTAACCTGATGTCGGTTTCTCCTCCTGTGGCAGGAACTGTCAGTTCAAGAATCTTGAATATGTGAGAATCCATAAGGAAAGATCCTCTCCTATAGATTTCATTGAGTTTGAATCTAGGAACTGATGCTTCTCACACCCTAGATTCAATTTCATTATACTCAAATTCTTGAGTGTTGATTAACTATACAAGCATAGTGTTTCTTTTACTGAGTATTCTACTCAGCAGCTTCATATATCTTCTGGTCAAAGATGTAGATTTGGACAAGGACCAAGTAAGGAGTTTAGGTTTACTAAACTTAAACTCACTTTCTCCCTTTTGTAAAGGGGGTATGATTATTTTACTAGCTACGTTTTGAGCTAGTTGTTCTTCATTGATCCCTTCTTTTTCTTGTATCTTCATTTTGTCTATGCTTGTTTGCAGTCTTGCTACCCTGTTGTTTAACTCTTGGAATTGGTTTTCGAGATCAATACTCATCTCTTGGAGATAAGCGATCTTGTAATTCTGCTAATGAATTATTGCCTTGATATTTTCATACACTGTCTCTGTGGGAAGAAAAAAGGTTAAAGCTTTATCATCTTTCTGTTTTACTTTTTGTTCAACTCTGTGATTCATCCTAATTGGGTGATCAGAGTTTCTAAAAGCTTTTTCAGTGATTCTTGAGAAGATTTTAGCTCAATTGCTTGTTGACGAATGTTGTCGGTGAGATGCTCAATGCGAACTAAATTGTTTTCAATATCTAATAGATATTGTTTTTCTTTGAGATAATCAAACTTCACTTCAAGCTTACCAAGTGTTGAACTTATCTCTTCAAGTTGCTTGAACTTGAGATGAAATCTCTCAAGTTGTATTGCTACATTGTTTGAAGTTTTGTTCCTAAATAGATGATCTAGGTATTTAATTAAGCTTGGTCTGGAAGGATCAAGCTCTTCGACTCTGACTTCTTTCTAGAAGTAGACAAGATCGTCGTAGAGCGTATTTAATACTCTATAGATATACTCTATCGAGTATTGATCTTCTAAAATATGCCTTAACTGAAAACACTTTTCCCACTTATCAGTACCTTTTGTAATACAGAAGGACTGGTAATTTTTTAGTTTGGATTTTCTCTTGTTAGTCAAGAGAAGCCAACTTTGTAGCATAAGCCTTGATAACATGCTTTTGAGCCAAGCAGGCTTTGATACCAGCTTTGGCAGATCTAACCGAGGCTCAAAAATGTTTAGAGGAGTCTGGTCGTATTCGAAAACTTCTTATAGAACTTCAATTAGTTCTTCAGTATGTTTGATTCTTTGCTGAACATTGAAGATAATATCCCAGTAATTTTTTGTTTTTCTAGAAAGATTATCTCTATATTTTTTTTAACCTTCTTAGTTTTATTTTTTCGTCTTGCAATTCTTTGTGTGAAATTTTAGCATAAGCTATTAAATCAAGCCGGGTAGCTATTAAGTTTGCTATTGATAATGAAAAATAGCTGTTTCCCTTCGTGTAAGGGGATGAGTTTATATTTGTAGTGTGCTAGATAAACAAATTCATGAACTTAGGCCTACCATGCTCCGTCAATTTTAAAAGAAAACACCAAAAATACACTTTAAACTTTTTCTTTGACAAAATATTCTTTTACTAACAGAATATTCTTTTAAAATAGTTAAAAATGACAAAATTGTATTGCTGTTAAAACTTTGAGGACAAAACTGTTTAAAATGAAACTTGGAGGATAAAATTGTTTTTGAATATAAACTATAAGGATATACCAGTATTTATCCCTTCTAATTAAATTAAAACTTCCTTGATCGCACTTTCTCTGTTTTGTATAGGATGCCAATAACATAATATACCAATAATCTCCCATTTGTCATTCCTACAAAACCTCATTTGGATATTTCTATATCTCTTTTCTCACCATCCAATTCACATAGCCTGCAACACATTGACCAAACAACCAAGTGAAAAGCAAGAGAAATAAATAATCATAAAAATTTGAAAAGTCGCACATGATCATTTTTCATATTTCAAATAGCAATATAACCAATTCTCCCCATAAGAACAACACTCCACCCTTTTTGTCTAAAAATGACAAAGGTGAATCACCCAAACAAATATACTCCAACTATTAATACCCCCCTAAAAGTGATCCTGATATAATTCAAAACACGGAGAAAAGATCTCCCTCTCAAATGATGCATGAGATAACATAAATACATGACTGAAAATCAATGCACACATAAGCAGCTAGGAGACAATTCGAGAATTTTTACAAGAGGCAGAACATTTAAAACAAAGTACAAGACACAACTTTATCTACATAAAACAAGAACGACTTTTTTGAGACAATCATGTAAGCATATCGTGTGACAAAGGCCGAAGGACTTTCATGGTCCCGTTCTTTGATTTTGAATAAGGTGGCTGTGATGCGGTGAGTGTTGGTAAGGAGGTTGAACCGGTTAATGAATTTTTGAGTAAGCTGGTTGTAGCTGTCAATGGAATGAGCCGGGAGGCGAAGGAACAAATTCAAGGCTTCCTCACTTAATGTTTCCTAAAAGACGTGGAAGGCATGGGCATGGGCATCGGTGAACCGAGTAGGGACAACTTGTGCCATTGTATTTGTCACATCCCGATCCTAAAATCAATTTACATACGGTTACTTTTGGTTACTTTAATCTTTAACAGTTTGAATTAACTATTTTACCATAAACGGTCATAAATTTGAATTTTTGTAAAGTCGAGAATTAGGAAAAAATTTCTTCGTGAAAGTCATAGAGAATGTCAATACGAGTTCGTGGACATATAACACGCTCAAATCGGAGTTCGTATGTCGAAGTTATGGTAAGAAACAATGTTACCGTGTGATAAAATGGCAGAAAATAAAAACATATGAAGTTATTGTTCACGGTAAAAAGTCTATAAATATGAAAATTTATCGAGGTGAATTGGTAAAAAGTGAAAAACTCGAAAAAATTACTGTACCTCTCTGAATCGGTGATTTTCGGGACCGAACTTTCGGACCGCCGTCGGCTGGAGTTAGACCGAGTTCTTGGTCTCGTTTTGAAGCTGGCACTCCCACCTACATTTTGAGATAAATGGCCAGAGCTATAACTCCACCGTGGAGGTGAGACTGTGCGCAATGGAGATTTGCCGGATTTCTCCCTCCTCACCCTCTTGGTGAGTTCCATATATGGTTTTGTTGGGTTTAATTGGAGGCGATTGGAGGTCGCCGGAGTTTTGTATGGAATTTCTGCCTGTGACGCCACTTTTTGGACAGATTTTTCTATTGAAAAAATAATATAAAATAAGAGGAATCTATGGCTTAAATTTGGAAATTTTTGAGCAGTTTTTGTTGGGTTTTAGAATTTTTCAAGTTTAGTATTATCGACGGATAATAAAATATTATTCCGGCCATCGATTGTTGCCGATTAAGGTTTGAGAAATATTTTAAGGACTCTTAAGCTATTAATGAAGGTCAAGGGTTTTTGTTGACTATGTTTGAGTGTTTTGACTGAGGGTATCGTTTTGCCACTTTTAAATAATTATTCGTTTAGGGATTGAGTTTTAATATTATTCGTTGAACAGGAGATGAGGAGTTCTCGCTTTAGAAGCAATCCAGATTTCGTCAGGCTAAGGCCTAAGTCTGTGAGTGGATCTTTTGATTTTAAGACGTGCATGCTCAAATATTTATGAAAGTTTATAAGTAACATGATTTTATTGATTTAATAAGCCGGTGGGGCCAAGAAGATGAGTTGCTCCCCTTCCATAAGTTTATGTGTTATTTCGGCTGGAACCTGTGTTATATTGATTTAATTATGACAATTGTTTTGAGGGCGGTTGATAAACTGTGCCTTATATATGAGATGCATATTTTATTTACGGGGGAGGAGTCATTGTTGAATTTTTGTATTTGTTTGTTTTCTTCACATTGAATTTTCGTATATTATCATTTCTAGCTAGCCATATGGCCCCCCACTTAAGGAAGTGTAGCGAGGCAATAGTAGCCTTAGTTAGCTCCGAACCTAGCTTGAGAGGTTCATCATCATGGTGGAATCTCTCCACCATAAAGGGTTATTTCATTACTTAGTAGCCTCTTGAAGGCTCCGACCCTAGTCTGGGAGACTTTTCGTCATTATGGAACCTCTTCCTTATTTTTAATATTGATTTTAAGCCAATGAGATTTGTATGTGATGTTTTGATTTTGGAAATGAATATTTGAGATTTTTCCTAATGAGGCATGCATAAACGAATTTTAGAACATTAAAAGGGAGAACATTATAATCGACATTTTTCCCACCCTTAACTATTATTTTTGTCTACTCACTCTAACGTCCTGTTTTTAAATGTTTTTCCTTGGGCCCTTAGTTTTCAAATGCTCAGTGTTGTAGGATTGCTAAGAGGAGATCATGCGTATAGAAGACGAGAAATAGTCAACTAATCTGTTGTCGCTAGTATGTGTATTTAGGTATTACTTCCATGTATATTTGCTCTGATTACCCCCAAGCTAGCTTAGTTTAATTGATTGGTGAAGCGTAGTTGTGATTTAGGGAGCAGGGTGGCTCCAGGTGCCGGTATTAAATTATATATTATGTGGAAATGCTTAGTTGATTTGCAAGAAGGGTTGTCCATTTCAAGAAGGTTTCGATAAAAAGTTCCCTTGAGGTGTTTCCTGCAGGATTTACTTCTGGTTAAAGGGGTTAATCCGGGGTGGGTTTTAATAATTGGTATCAGAGCATTAGGTTATCGTTTCCTATTACTACCTCATGTACTTGGTACTACTTAGTGTTTATAGAGTGATGGTCCGACCACGGCGGATCCATCGATATTTTATGCTTGAGACGCTCAGTGTTATTAGGGATATGAGTTAGTAGTTCCTATTGTATTTATGGACCGGGTGGTTCAATAAATGTCCGCATCTTCAAGACTACGCGTCAATATGCCGACCTCTCAGAGAGTTCCCGAAAGAAAAAAGGTAAGTAATTGGTGATTTCCTTTTATTCATTTGCGTGATTAATTGAGATTTGAAATAGAGAAATGAGTTAGGAACTCGAGTTTGGGAACTCCAGCATTTAATGTTGTCTGGACATCTTGTGCAAATGATTAGAGGGTGAAACATTTGATTCCTGTTTGGGAGGTTGTTGTGAAAGTTGGTAAGGATGGAGTTATGGAAGCCTAAAGCGAGGAATTGGTATCTGAGTTACGAGGCTCTTAGAAGTAAAAAGTCGGAAGGGATATTAAAAGTGTTTATGTTATTGTAATAGAAAAGTAAGTTTTATATGCATTCTCCTACGAGTTTCTTATGTTAAGTGGGATATTGAATTGAGATACGAGTTGGGAACTCATTCATGATATATTTGTTTAGGCTATGGTGAAAATGTTAAGTTGGGCATTTAATACTTATTGGTAGTGTTTGAAAGATATAATCATGCCCTGAAGTTGTTGGTGCGACCCATGAGAATGGAAAGTTGGATATTGTGAGAGCCAGAGGATAAAGATTATAGTAGTGGAGGAACGATAATAATTGTGATTATTTTCGACCAGAGGAAACATTAGATTTGAGTAAGTGGTCAATCATCAATGGTAAAATTTTTATTCCTAGAGGTTTGGGTTAAAAAAAAGTCGTCGGCCCTAGCATTGTGGCCAATAAGATGTTGCGCTTCAAATGAGGAATGTTTTTAGTGATTAAATTGTGTCACTAAATGCATAGAATCTTGGGCGATTATCGATTTATGAGTTTTATTATCCGTTGGTTAAAGAATATTAATTTTAAGGCCATCGCGAGATCTCCACGATAGTTGGAGTTGGAGGTCAGGCTTCTAGTGTTGTTGGATGTTCTAGTAAGGCAATTAAGTATATAGCCGTGAGATTTTTGTGGTAAGTCAAAAGTGAGATGGCTATGGTCATTCAGACTTGTCATGATAGTTAAGAGAATTTAAGAAAAGTTTATAACAAGCTGTCTAAGCATTTGAGTTAGATGCGTGCAAATGTGAATGTGACAATGGGAGAGCAAGCCCACTGAATCATGGAGTAGTAGCATGAATGTCATTATTTAAGGTGGTGTTGCTAAGGGATTACTCCCATAAGCCTGGAGTTTGCGGTGGATGTTGATTGCGAATATTAATTCATTCATAATGGGTGACTAGCTACGACGTATGTAGATGAGGATTTGGTCATCCATTTATTTGCTAATAGGCAAGTTGGACTAAATTCCTTATGGTGACGTGTTTTGGACAATGTAAAATTGTTGTTGCTTCAGTTTTGGGAAATCTTCGCAGTTATTGAAGTGATGGAGTGTAAACTCTATAATTTGAAGGTGAGAGTTTCAGGTTGATTTGCCGGACTATTGAAATAAGTAAATGACTGGTTGTTGTGATTTAGTCTAGGATCATTGATAAATCAAGTGGGGCCCTAAGGGAGCTGAGGTCGAATTTAGCGACAACTATTATAACCACTGGTAATTAGTGGTGGTAAAAGTGTCGCAAGAACTGGTTTATTAAATGGTTGCATTATGGTGGGTATGTTTTGTAGATATTTGGGAAACAGAGACTCCCTGTGGATTCATAAAGTATTTCTTCATTCCGAGTTGTGATTAATGAGCAGATTACCAAAAAAGGGTGATGTTCCCTATGGGTATGACTGTGTGGTGAGACCACATACTAATCTCTGTATGACTTGAGAGGTCATCAATTTTTGTATATGTGTCCATCAACTTGTATTAAGGTAACTTGCTGAAACTATTCCCTGGACGTATGGTTTGGCCACGTATTGAATTGAGTTAGTATCAAGAATTGCTGAGGCGTAGACATCATAGTTAAAAGATTAGAGTTTCTGGATGGTTTGTTGGGTGCCTGAGGAGAGTGCAGACTTGGATGCAGAGTGAAAGTCAGAGGTTATGGATGACTAAGTGGTGACCCTATGTGATTCGGGGTCCGATTAAGTAACAAATCTTAGAGCTACAAGTTGCAATGCAGCAAGATAGTTACGAGGTTCAGTGCATTAGTTGTCTACATTACAGTGAGTATGAGATGAGGGAGCAGAGGTTGACTCAAGGAGTGTTATGAGTCAAGGATGATTAAAAGATTTAATATTTCAGGTGGTAAATTTACCGCTATATGGAGCGGTGATCTTTTTATTTCTTGTAGTGGGGTGGGATCCCATACTGATCCCGGGATGACCTGTGAGGTCAGTGTTGTTTACAGTTTTGGCCGTTCATCTAGGTTACGGAAAATGATCGTTATGTTGTTTTATGGTCTTGATTGCAGTTTCAAATTAGACTATTAATAAATATTTGAGAGATGTAGGACTTCGGATAGCTCGAAGTTAAAAAAATATTGGTTTCCTCTCGAGCAGGAGTTGAGTATAAGTGTTTTTTGATTGTTGTCCTAGGTATAAGACTTTGGTAGTTGGTGAGCTTGATTGGTGGATCTGGTTTCTGAAAGGAAATTATGTGGTTTATGAAATGTGACTTGGTATTCATCGTACGGGTAGTGCGGAAGGGTGAATATCGAAATGTTTTTTTATTTCAGATGTCGCCGTTTCTGATGCTCAGTGTAGCTAGCTAGGTGTGACTTTATTGTTGCAGATTTTCTTGTTAGAATTTTAATTGTGGGGAAGTAGTGGCACCTAGGAATTGTATGTGATTCCAGGATCTGACGTCGAATCTTAATCGGTTGTGGAACTTATTATTAGTAACAGAGGTACAAAGAGAAGTGTGGCTATTGATCATAGATATGACGTCAGAGAGTACTTGAAGTAAAAGAAAACTGGTAGTTGTCCTGGTAATGTCGATGCGTTCGTGTGACTTTAATGACGTGTTCCCTGCTTTGTAATTTCAGCTTGAGTTCAGATTCACATTTATGCATCACTCAAGGCTTAGCATGGAGAATTGTGAGACTTATGGCGTCTCATCGAGTGAGTTAGGTGTCTCGTTGATGCCCCGTGTAAGTATATTCTAAATCCTTGATGTGGTTGGCTTTAGTAGCAAAGTGACAGAGAATATCATTAACTTCTCGAGATTTCACAAGTTGACTGTCCATGTTTATGAGACGTCAAGTAAGCCTTATGAGTCGTGGTTTTGTTGAGAAGTGGTGACGAAACTGTTAAAACAACCTGCAATTTAAAACCTATCATTGTAGAAACTGTAAGTAGGGATCGTTCTAGCCGGGGACACTAGGGAAAGATTATATCTGCATTTAAAAACATTAGTGATATTCACAAATACAAATATACAAGTATAACTCTGTCACATAATATACAAGTATACAACATATAAGTATAAACATATATACATATTAGGCAAAAATACAATAATCATAAAATATTAACTAAAATCATTTACAAAATATATGTACATATGTACCAAATTATTATGAGGGGTTTTAGTGTTTTCTAACATCCTAAGTTCTAAATCTAATATTTACAAGGTTGGTCAATCAATAATTAAGCACATAATCATAACAAGCACCGAATAGATAAACATGCAAAACTTAAGCAAGATTAAGATGCAACATTTATGTTATCATAGAATCTAATTAATTCCAACTATTAGACTCCTCATGTAAACTTAAGATCTACAATCGCATGATCTTAAACCTATATATGTGTCATCTTGCTCAGTGTCTACAATCGCATGACACTAAGACAAAATACACTGACCGAACAAGAGTCATTGGAGACATGATCCTAGGTATGACGTCACTCATACTATTAGAATGTAAATTGCTTACCTTAACAACCCTTGGAAGTGCCTAATAATCAAGACCTACAATCGCATGACCTTAACTTTAGAACACTACGGCATGTTAAACTCCCCCTTTAGGAACATCTGGTACCTAGACTACCCTTAGGATCGATTACATGATCAGGTAAATAATAAATCAATTAGACACCTATTAGACATATAAATATTAATAAATTAAACTATGCAAAGTCCTAACATGCATTCTATTCGTTACACAATCAACAAGTTCATGAAATAATTACAAAGAAGAAACATAAACATGTAAATCGTATAAAACCATAAAAATCCAGAAATAATATATATAAATAAAGTATTGTTCACAGAGTAAAAATACAAGCAAATTGAGGTTTTCCATACCTAAAACCTACTTAAAGGGTTCGGCTAAGGTGTGGAGGTGATCAGCAGTGATGGCGGCGGTATGGTTTGGCGGCGACATGATCTTTCTCTGTGTTTGGGAGGGTTTTTAGGTAGAGCTTGGCTATACTATGGCTTAAACAAAGATTGACACCTAAAAATCAACTATTACATGAGTATTTATAGAGAAATATTAAGGCAAAGTCGGCAGCCCCCCAATCCAAACCCAAATAGATTTAGGTTTTCCTTCTTGAACTTGGTTTGCTTGGCCAACAAAACTTGAAGATTCTAGAGGCTTCTTTTTGTGGATTCTTCGATTCTTCTTCTTCTAAACAGCTTCTCATATCTTCATTAAGCTCATCATCTATCATTTGACATGCTTGGTAAGAATTTTGGTGAAGAAACACACTTACGAACTTGGTAGACAAGTTCAGCAAAATCTGTCATGTTTCCAGCAGACTAACCTCCGGCCATTGTTTCTATCATAACTCCTTCGTCTGAACTTGGATTGCTGCGATTCTAAAAGATTTAGAAACTAGACATCCACAGCTTTCCATCCATATAAGGAAAATCGCCTGGTTCCTCCTGGATCGTTCTAGGAAAATTTTTGAAGTTAAGTTATGGTTTTTGGAAATCCTCTGTTTTTGTTTCGATTTCATGCTTTTGGCCTCTTATCTTTCCATGCTTCTTTTACACCTTCCATAAGCCTGATCCTCATGATTCTTGTTTCGTTAAGTCCATATACATGTCATCTAAACATTAAAGAAAATTAATCAAGTAATGACAATGTACAAATTCACAGAATCATAAGAAATAACACGATAACTACATAAGTCAGCTTTTAACAAATTAGTGCACATTTTCTCTACTTTACGCACATTTTAGCCATTGCTCTACAGAAAAACCCTTATGACAAATAACTACCAATACTAAACTAATAATAGATAAACAAAGCATAAATGGGATAAAATCTTATTAAGAACGTAGCATAAAATACTCCTATCAAGTGGGGATCCAGACTTATTTTAGTAGAGAGGACTTTTAAAAAGGGTTTAATGTAGTTTTACATTAAACTTTCTTTGAGGAGTATGTATTTCGGATCCTCGCATCTAACGGTTTAATTTCAACTCTTCTTAGTGCCTTGTATCCTTCGAATATTATATAGTGTATGCAAGTGAGACTATCCTAGTGGTTATGTGCAGAAATGGAATTATTCCTTATCAGACTTGTACAATAGAAAACGTGAACCAAATCATGTGATCTATTTCATAGGAGAAGAGTTCACAAGTTTTGATTTGGCTATGGTTTCTTCGTGGTTTAACGTGAGCCTTGATTCAGCGAAGTGTTTTGTCATTTAGAGTTTTGGCTTCCTGTAGTTTTGTAGGGTACGAATTCCCAATCAGTTCGATTGGAGGGTTAGCGGAACACTATGAGCATGTGTCGATATGTGAACGGTATAGTCATAACCAGTGGGATTTGATGTTGATCTATTGAGTAGCTTGATGACGAGTGATTGCTTGACGTCATGAAGTTCGAACTAGGTGGTGGTAACGAACTTTGCTTTTGTTCGGGTTAGTCGCTTTCAATGAGTGGGAAAGCGTGAACAAGCCTATGGGTGATTATGATCTGGCTTAGGTAACAATGAGTTGTTGTCAAAGGTTGTTTTCAGAGCACGCAGAATTTGTAAATGTTTTCGTAGAAAACAGTAGTGATTTTTGCGAGGATGGTGGACAATTGGTAGGCAGTGACGTATCCCACCTCGTAAATGGGTTAGAGTATAGTAAGAATTTTGTGAATCAGTTATGATCAATGATTCAAGGGAATATCATTGTGACCATGGGTAAGATTTCAGACGTTTTAGTATGGACATGAGAATAGTGGTCGGACGTTAGAAAGTGATGGAGTATTTTTGAGGTTATCCATATATGAAAGAGTGATACGTTGGATAAATGTGACATTTAACTCGGTTACATGAGTTTGCGGGATATATTTGATGCCAAGTGTCACGTATGTTCATGTTACCTATTTTCTTTCCTAGAAACATTGTGCAAGTTTTCAAATTCCTTACTGCATCAATTTCTTTGGCATACCACCTATGTTATGTCGTAGCTAGATAGGTGTGTATGCAATAATTTCTGATTTGGTAAATATATGGCAGCACATATTGTTCTTTCTATGTCCACCGATGCAACTGTATATATACTAGGTTTCATATTTTGTAGTCGGGACAAGGAATTCCTACAATTAATGACAAATTCAAGTTACTAAACTGGATTGGCAATGGTGAAATAGTGGCAATAACTTCCCTCTCAACAATGGATCCAAAATCAAGAGTGCATGGTTGCTATACGATTTCCATTGAAGATGTATTGGTGGAAAGACATGGAAGCACAATTGCTTGGCCAATCAAATACATTGTCTTTGATGAATAAAAATGAGGTAAATAAAATCTCTATCCATATGTATATGTTGGAGCTAGAGGTACTAGGAGATGTGCCGAAAAGTTGTGTCTTTGGTTTTTGGATTATGTTATGATCCTATTTGTGGTATGTAAGGATCTTGTGTGACTGAATTTTTAAGTTTCATTTTGTTTGTGGTATATAAGGATATTATGACTGAATTTGTAAGTTATTTGAATGGTTAGAAATGTGAAGGGTTCAAGTTTGTGAATTTGAAACTTTATATGATGTTTTTGCTCAACTTTTGCTTTATGTTGGAAATTAGCGATCGGATTATTGTCCAGATTCATAGATTTTTTATATTTATATATATATATATATATAAAGAACCACGTTCAAAACACGTCATTAAATTATACAAAAGCAACAACATAGATGGCGTTTCTTTGTGTCAACTTATATGTTTAATGGCGTTTCTGAAACGCCATCGAATAAAATTTCAGGCTTTTGGAATGAATTCCATGGCGTTTTCAAAATGCCATGGAAAAAATTTTCATGCTATTGGATTGAATTTCATGACGTTTCAAAAACGCCATTGAATTCTTCTTCAATGACATTTTTGAAACGCTATGGAATTTGATCCAAAAGCATGACATCGATATAAACGGCGTTAAACCATGGTGCCGAAAACGCCACGGTAGCACTGAAAAATTACATGATACTTGGACATAAATACTTGCCACTTTTTTAATGACTGTGCTACTATTAATTGCTCGTTAGTTGCACAATTAGCACCAAATTAAATGATGCAGTTGCTGGAGATTATTTTTTAATAGCCTTATTCCCTTCGTGAATCAAATTTCTATGTCAGTTTAGTATTTTTATTTTTGTTTGTTTCATTTTGGTAAAAGGAAAAGAAAAAACTATATAGTTAGTTATGTTTTGTGTGTTTCATTTTAATGTTTTTTGTTACTAATATCATTCTTGAGAATCCATAGGTACCTAATTTTTATCATTGTGAGCTATGGATAGATGAAATTATGGATGTGAAGATCTAGTGGGATATGAGCAACAAAGTGTCGATGTGGGAGGCTATCAAGAGTTCAATTCTTATGCCGAGTGTCCAATGCCATGTTACAACAACCCATGTGCCTTGTGTAATTCTCCGTGAAATTCACCTTTCGAGTGTTCCTTGAGATTTTATGCAAGAGTATGCAGATGAGGATGTATCAAGAGGAATTTGTTCCGGTAGCTTATCCTCATGAGAAAGTTTTTGAGCGTATGAAACCATCACTTGAATAGGAACTAGCTCAATTGAAAGCCTCTAATATTAGATTGCCAACCTTCTACACTCAATGTCTAGCCACCGAAGCTCGGTTACAAGCTACCTTCAATGCTCATTGCAAGGTTCCCATGAGACAACTTCACATTCTTATGGCAATTTGAGCCTAGTCCTCACCGAGAGTCACCTTTCAACATTTATGAGCATGATTCTTTCTATGACCAAGTAGAGCTTAATTCAAAACAAGTGCATTGTGAACATTATGAGCAAGAGTTGCATATTGAAGACCGAGAGGGTGATGTTCATGTGCATGAAAGTGTGTTTGGTTATGAAAGTTTCAATGCAAGTGGGGTGATAGACTACACTTTGGAGGAACCCATGCATTCATGGACATCTAATCTTCACCATGGTGATGAGGTGTTTGAGGAGAATTCCAAATAAGTGGATAGCTTGTGTAGTGAGAATGAAGCGGGGGATGATTATTCTAGTGAGCATGATTCGGAGGTTAAGGACATGTTTCATGAGCCATTCTCTATTTAGGCCAATATCCTAGAGGATGAGAGTTCTTTGATGCCTTGTGATGATAAAGAAGTTAAAGATACAAGAACTTTCTCCCTTTCAACATCTATTGAGAACCATCAAAAGCTTCCCAATGTGGATTGTACAACCTTGAGCACTTATGTATTCAATGAGAGGATTGAGTTCGAGGTGATCTTACCTCTCAATTCACCTTTAAGTGGTCACTGTTTCTACAATGCGATGATGGTTTGGAAAGGACATGGAACAATTGTGCTAAATCTTTCCCCTCACTTCCGAGAGCCTCTACCATCTATTGTTCATATATGAGCACCATTTCTACATCAATCTTGAGGGAGAAGGTAAGGATGACTCCAAGAAGAGAAATCAACAAGAGGAGGAAAACTAAGAAGCTCCATTTTCTGGAACTACTTGGTACATTATTGGTGAGCTCTCGGTCATGCCTCTATGACACATCAAGGAGTCCCTTAGCCCCTAACAATATGGTGGTCGTACTTGAGAAGCATCCACCTTGATATGATTCACATCTTATAGACTAGCAGTGTCGTCCTTAAACAAAGCGCTCTCTAGGGAGGCAATCCTAGCACATGATTGGTAATATTTCTTTTTTTTAGTAGCTTCTAGTTATGTGAATAAAACTTTGTAGCCATATTTTAGGAGGTTGGGAGGTGTTTGGTATCGTAAGTGTGAAGAAATAATGCTTGTGAGCAGATTCTGCAGAGATATTTCAGCTGAATTTGGAAGGTTATAATTTCCTATATGTATGATATTTAGCGCTTTTACAAACATAAGGATATTTAGTTAAAAATTTTGTAATAAATGTTTGTATGTTGTAATTACGAAGTCTAAGCCAAATTTAAGTGTTTTGAATGAATTTATTTATATTAGTGTAAATGTGTTGTTAAATTTGTAAAATAAATAAAATAAAGATGTCACTTGTCAGAATGTAAACGAGTACATATAAAGAAAAAAAGGTATTATCTATTGATGGTATGCTATCGTGTCTCGAAAGCCACTACCGCTCATCTCTTGGAAACGTACATTCAGGTAAACGCATAGGAAAATGGTTCCCGTTCGGGATGATTGCATGCAGTATATTGTAGACCAAACTTGTCTTCTCTTTTGATAATGCCATTCCGTTATGTAGCATATGATTTTTAAGTTCTTAACTAGGACTAGTTGATCGAACTTAAGTTCAGGAACTAGATCCTATGAGAATGCGGATTTTGAAATCCTAGCACTTGACTGGGAATCCTAATATGATTAGGATTTTGATCAAGTTTTATTTCTTGGCCTTAACTGGGCAATGAGGTCTTAAATGTGTTTACGATTAGGATCTGTTTCTTGTTGTGATTTGGAATAACACTTATTAATTAGTATAAATACATTCTTTGTTATAGAAGAATCACATCAGCAGAGAGGACTTTATTTCAAACAACATTGTAGCTGTGTTGCTTCTTCATCATTGAATTGCTTTGAAACGATGGGCAAGGGTAAGGACAAGTGCAAGAGTAAGAGCAAGGTCAATGACCGTCAACGCCAGTTCACCCAAGATCTTCTTGACAGTACCTCCACCATTCCAGAGCCAGAAGCTAAGCATTATGAAGCTAATGAAGTAGAATTTACAGAAGGGTCAGAAGATGAGGTGTCGAGTGAAGAAGAATATGCAAATAAGAAAACAAAAGGTGTTGAAGGCATTATTGAGATTCAAAATCCTAATTTGGTAAAGCAGAAGACGGCATTGAAAGCTAGAGACATTGACATTGGAAAAACAACTGAACTGTCAAGGCGTGAAAGAGAAGAAATAGAGAAACAGAGAAGCCATGATCGATACATGAAGCTGCAAGAACAGGGAAAAACTGAACAGGCAAGGAAAGATTTAGAGCGCCTAACCCTCATACGACAACAAAGGGAGGAGGCTGCTAAAAAGAGAGAAGAAAAAAATGCCAGAGAAGTGAGAGAACAGAAGATGGTTCTACCCCGCAAACCATTACTTAAGAAGTGAAGTGTAGAAGTAGAACAAGTTGTGTTGCTAACACAACTTAATTTCCCTTTTCCAGTTTTTTTCTGCATTAGATTTGTGAAGCTTCTTTATTGGAGTTGAAATATTTGCTTTTATGTGGAGACTGTAATAAGATTTCTTTAATATGAATAATGAAAATCCATTAGTGTTTAACTGAATACTAATTTACTATTCAGTCAATAGTTCTCCACAGCAGTTTAAAGTCCTCTAAAGGTTACCGACTAGAGAAGCCTTAAATCCGAAATTGAAATATAGCAACTAAAATTAAAAAATTAAAAAAAATTAATGTTCTGTTCTATGAGAAACTCTATAATTATTAGGAATAGAGAATCAGCTCCTTGTTGTTATTCATTCATATGATAAGAGCCCTTTATATAGGGACTTTACATAGTCATACTAGCAAACTAGTACATGGATCATATCTCTACTAGGGCCCATAAAGCCCAAATACATAGCATGGACCAAGGCACACATACATGTCCAATTATCCTTGAACACTCCCCCTTGTGCCGTGCGTCTTCATGCTAAATGGTGCATCCGGTGTTGCCCCATCAAAACCTTGCCAAGTAACAAAAACCCTGTGGGAAAAACTAAACCTTGGTCGAAGGACAAAAGAGTACAACGCACGAACTGCTTCTTTGAGAATTCCACCATGTGAGGCTCCCCCTGACGAATGACTTAGTCGGTGAGACTTGACAATTTCCGCATTCCAATTCTCTTCACATGCTTCTTGAGAACGTCTTGGAGTTTCAGCATAGGAGATAGCGGTGGTGCCATGAGCAGAGATGGAGATCGTGCTCAGATGCGGTGTCGACGATGGTGGTGATAGAAGCCTGGTCCCGTGACCATCTAGTGCCGAGATCCTCAGGGACATCGCACTCATTTGCGGCCTTTCTTGAACCTCAAGCGGTGTATGCAATGTTGCATCGTTAAAAACCTTGCCAAGCAAAAACCCAGTGGGACAAAAAAAACTTTGACTAAGGGAAAAAGAGTGCAACATGGTTGACACAAACAACCACACCCTTCACATTTGATCATGACATGTATATGTTAGACTCTCTCTCAAGTCTGCATCTCCCCCTGATTCTAACACCAATCATAGGGAGCTTCCTGATTCTTAGTAACCACGGAAGTATCGATAACTTGACATATCAATGCTCTTTAACATGTCTCCAAATGTGGCATTAGGCAATGACTATATCATGCTGTATTGTCCTCAACATGATCTCTCACTTAGACCTGGAGGAGAAGGATGCTCAAGAACTTAAAACACAAGTTCACGCAGAGATTCAGATTCTCGCGCAGCTCTAACTTCATGTAAAAATAGATACGGACAATCCGCAAACGGCTCTGGAAAGTAGACAATCATAGCTTTCCAACTTTGGGTCACTCACCCTCTGGTTCGTCCGGAGCTATCCAGAAAGCTCTATCGAAGTTAGCTGACTGTTTGACAAAAATCAGATTCTCGGACAGATCCGTCATCCTTCACGAGAATGGCCATAACTCACTCAATATGATAGATATGATAACATGGTTGGTGTTTCTGGAAACTAGACACATAGACCTTTCCAATGGTACCAATTTCACCATTTTCCAGGGAGTGAGCATTCATGTAGGTCCTGTCGAAGTCGACCTAAGAAACTTGGCAGATTCTAATTTCGCTCTCAATGCATCTTTTACTCATGCATGGCAAGCAAACGCATCGATAGAATCATTCTATCATGCCGTATGCTACTCAGGGACTGAATAAGCCAAATACATTTAAGTATTCAAGGGATGTCCTTAAGCCATTCCATTGGCACTGTGTGGGTGCAAAGCGACACTTTGCTTTTCAATGAATGAGACGTCAAGTCTTTCTTTATCATCTATCTTTAGACGACACGGATCACTCTCTTTAGAGTAAAGATCTTGACTAATCATGGGAGTATATGTAGGCCTCATAGAGCACCTATGCCGATTGATGGAAAAACATCATCAATACACAAACATCGACTCATTACGATATTGTGTCTTTCTAAAAATAATTTTCATTCTAACATCAGATGTTCAATACATGTCGGCATCTCATTTGCATCAAGACCATGTAAATCTGGAGTCCACACGCAAGGGCATTATTCATCATATCTCTTCCAAATCAAGGAGTTATATAGTAAGCGTCTCAATCTCTTACAAACGCATGCTCCACTTGATTTGGGTGAATGAAGTCTCTTCAAGACCTTCATACATATCTCTAATCCCATAGAGATGTTACTATGACCACATTCTTAGGCTGCATGCTCAGTTTTTCGGAAACTACTAAACTGACAAAGTAGTGGAGTGCAATGACATCCATTACAAGAGCGTATCTCATCGTAGTCGATCTCAGTGCGTGACAGGGTTTACACTTGCGGTGTCGGCATCACCTGCCCAAGGACCTATCTCATTGTTTTGGATCGAATCTTTCCATTAGGCCAATCAACTATGTTCATCAACAAAGTGCGGTTCGATAGACTCATCATTCCACGTCCTCATGTACACTATGTACACTGGTGTAATACTTTGTAGAGTTCAGACTCCATGAGACGGATTTGAGTATCATTGATCAATGGATCAAGTCGTGCCAATCTCGCTTTCTCTCTAGTGCGAGTAGTTATAGAACCTAAGGGCCTCAACCTAACCACTAGGGAGCCACAAGGCCTGTGACACCATGTTTCCATATTATGGCGTCACATCACCCCACCACAGTGCTCGAAAAACTGATACTTGACAGCCGAAGCAGTACTCGGAATCAGTCCCAACACTTGACATGGTGATGGCGTCAAGACCACCTCATTTGGTCGCGCCATGTCCTCTTGATAGGACATCATTCCTTACAGACATATATGCAACATTGATCTCGTCACTTTCCTCTAAGTAATCAAGATGAGACTTAGTGGTGACAAACCACGACAATTCACGTCTTTCCACTTGAACACTGGTGTTCATATCTTCCCCTAACGGCGGGAAGACAGTCTCAAAGTGACAAAGAGATCGTATGTCAAGGAGTAAACATAACCGAACTTTTGGTGGAGACTCATATCCAACCTAAGAATTTATTCATCCTACACAACTCATCATTAGGCACTATGGCGGTACAATTTGGCACATTGTGAAGCTCACGGCTTGGAGATCCGTTTCAATCCTTCCGAGCTCAAGGATTACAACTCCATGTCAATCCTTGCACACACTTACAAGTTGTCGTGCAATAACTCAATGATGATAAGTCGTGGACGAATGAGTAATGATGCATACGGTATAACCTTTATGAATGTATTGGTTCACATCTACCGACCTCAAAACTATTACTGTAGTCGAGTTTCGTTGGACCAAATAGGTTATAAAACTTCTCAATGGGTAGTGAGCCCAGAAAAGTATAAGCAGCATTTAGTAGACGACGGTGTAACACGTGACCTGTGTGTTAACACTTCAACCAACACCATAAAAGCATAAGCATAAGCGGTGTCCATACGTTGGTTTTGTCTGTCTACACAATCCCTCTTTGGATTGGTTGTAAGGATGAAATGTCATCTTTTGTGTCATAGCCTTGCTTGTTTGAGTCAATGTTCCAAAATCCATCATAGGATTCGATCATTGAATCATAGTGACATATAGTCCACTAGATTGACTCATGCTTCTCTTCATGATGCCCTCTCATTAGCACTCATGAGAAGTATACACAAAAGTTCACACCATTCTTACCACGTTGGCGTGTATGTTCTTAAACATATCAAGGTTCGTTTGCCTCTCAACATATGGAGGGCATATGTGACTTGGATCATGGTGCCATAAGGCATCAACAATTAAGTTCACCCATGTCACCGGTGATGATCCAATCATCTTATTCACAAGAGATCCCAAGACACAAAATTCGAATTAGGGCCAGCCGAATAAGGTGTTGGTTCCTAATCTCATGAATAAGTCCACTATTTGTGTTGCACTCAGTGTCTCTATGAGATGTATCCACCTTAACAAAGTAGATACACAATCAAAGAGTCACCAATAATCTATTTGGGAAGATGCAAAACTAGATGCAATCCCGAGTGCAATTCAATTTTCGTGCAGCATGACCTTTGCGCACTGGAACATACATAACTCTTACGTCAGGATGGATATGAACGAACCGCGAAAACCGTTGGAAACTAGACTCAGAGAACTTTCCAGTGATATATGGTTTGCGTTCTAGTTCATCCGGATCTGTGCACAATGCTCAGACGAAGTTACTGCCCAGAAAGGGACAGATTTGCTGTGTTCGTAGATTTTGACATAACGAAGCTTCAAACTTCAATATGACACTGTAGTACTACTCTCAGGCCAAAGGCAACGTATGGAGGCAGAAGTGAGAGGGCATCATAAGTCTAAACGTCCATGGGAAGACGACATAGGGGGGAATATGAGCCACAAACACGCGCACTCCTACGTGAGGATGCCATGCCGACGTCTCATGTCTTTGTGAAAGACATAGAGCGGCGTAGTCATGTCAAGTTTTTAAGCGTGGTGTCGAACCATAGTAGACAATGGAAGAATACTTTCAATTCAACATGAAAAATTCTTCGACATTGTGCCAACGATTTCATCGATGTCTCAAATTACATATTGCTTGGAAAGAAGATCAAACGTAGTTCCTCAATGACGTCAATGTCAGAGGCTTCCAGAGTTAGATCCGAAAATGGTGAAGTTCACGATCATTAGGATGACATTCATGTTTGATTTCCCGTACACTCTTTGTACATTCTTTGTATGCATTCATGACTTACGAATTAGCTCGACAATCCTTGAAACTGGTGATCTTGAGATCCACAACCGTTTTATTGTTCTAAGCTGGCGTGATTTGTTTTGACAAGTTTGGTGTCTAGGGTTCTAGGCCGGGAACACCACCACTATGGTTGGCTGTGCCTCCCCCTCTCTTCTAGACAATGCCACAAAGTGTATCATTGACAACGTAGTCAAACCAGTGATAATCAAGCCACGGGACTAATTGCACAACAGGACTTTATACCCGTTGGCACATGTCAATGGCGTCTCAAACCTCAAATGGGAGCGCGTGAGATGTGAAATCTTGGCATTAAGTATGTCAAAACTCAAATGAGCAGAATATTACCTTGCTCTTGCATACAAAACCAAGCTGTGATGAGACTCGATAGAGGTCACAAAACAATGCTTTATTGGTTTGTCCTTCGGATTGATACTTACAACCCGTTTGAACGTTGTCCAACAACGCGGGTGCTAACAAGCGACCATTTTAATCAAAATAAACCCGGTGTTGGATACCAGACAACGCGGACCCAGGAACACTCTTAGTTTCGGGATTTTCAAAACCTGCACTCACCAAATACCAAACAAAGAAGGAGATGGGAGAAAGGGAGGAACCGATTTTATCCTCCCCGAGGTTATTGAACTTGAAATTACAGAAAACATAAAGCTTACTTGCTAGTCTATCAAATAGACTGCATTTATATAAGCTGCTACAAGCTTCCATGCTCAAGTCCATACACGTTCGGCGATCGTTCGCGCAATTCCATCATGAATTGTCACAGGTGAAGGCCATGAAACACATGAAAATCATATGGTTATTTAATCTTGTCATAAAACAGTAGCAAATCATTGAAAAGCATCAACCATATGAAGGATTCAAAGAGAATTTAGGAATACAACCAGTTTTCCTCAAGGAAAAGTGATTCCTATACGCGTTGAAGCCATTGCGAGGACCGGTTTACCCACTTTTACTCCGGTTCTGATAAGTGCGTTTTACGCTATGTTTTTAATATGTTTTTACCCTCATTTGTACCTTGTTTATTCTTAGTAATGTTGTTTTTACTTATATTGAGTCAAAAGGGTTTTTCTGTAGAGCAATGGCTAAAACGTGTATTTATACAGAAAATTGTGCTAAAGTGTTGAAAATTCGATTTGGAACGAAGACTTGGTTATTTTCTCATGGTTCGTTATATTGTTACATTGTCATTTTTGATGAATTTGGTTTAATGTGTAGATGTGATAGTTCGTATTTGCACACGCATCAATTAACCCTGTACACAGTCATTGTCATCGTATAAAGCAAGTAAGGGTATCGTTCTAAACCGGGGATCCAACCACAGGGTAGATCCATCTAATCTAATCAAAGTTGTCGAAATAAACATAGAGTTTTAAAGATTTGGATTTTATATTTCGGAAAGATGCAATAAAATAAAGTCCTATATTACTTTTATACATATATACATGTGATCGATCAACAATTACACAAACCAACACCAAACAACAATGCAAGAATATAGAAAACAATTTCTAATCTCATATCAATCTATGCCAAAATACCTAAATCATACTAGAATCGAAACATGCACATTAGGTTCCTACGTGGTTCCTAAGCCATTAGATGCATTCGAAATCGACTACTTGTTTCATTCGAAAACTTTCACACATCCATGCTCAACGTATCAAACACGAAATCTAACATACTAATTCACTTATGCAATTACGTATCACACAAATAAACTAACATGTTCATTAGCACCATCTAAATCCAATTCTAACATGTAATTTTCGAACACAACAAAGAACACATCAACCTATCCACTACGTGTATCAAAGTCATGTAATTCTTTGAAGGATTAACTAATGCAACATCAACTACTTGTCTTAATCACACGTTAATATTATGAAGCAAATCGAAAATTAATAAAACCAAACACTTAGATATTCTCGGCATAAACTTCAAATCATTGATTAAAAACTAAAAACTATAATTCTTACATCATTCAAAAGTACTTAATATCTCATAGACAAGAATTAAATCGTACTTAAACAAAAAACCTAAAACAAACATCAACCATAACAAGGACATACCAATTCGAAAATAGCAGATGAATACACCTTAAAATATTCCTACGTGGTCTATTCTTCAAGTGCACGGAGATCCTAGGCTACGTGCTTCGGATCAAAGGATGGAGTATGGAAATCGGAATTGGGGTCTTGAATGGTGATGGAATTTTCGGCAGCTGCTTTGGCTGAGCTTTTGCAATGTTGATGATACCTTTTCTCATGCGATTACAAGGCCTTTTATAGGGAAAAATACTAGGGTTTGGTCGGCACTAAAGCAATCCCAAACCAAGATGGTTTTGGTTATTCCCATGTGCAAGTCATGTGCTCCTCTTTTCTCCCTTCTCTTCGCCAGCCACTTATTTGATTCTTCAGCTTGAAGTTCTTCATTAAACACATATGGACATGTCCATCAAGCCCCAAGGTCCATGATTGTCGAAATTGTCATTAAAAAGTCCAAAGAACTTTCCTGATGCATCCAGGAAAATACTGCAGTTTTCGACAGCATGACCTTGCCTTAGTAATTCCAGCATATCTCCTTCTGTAGTGCTTCAATTGCCGTGATTCCAAGTCCCAGAGAAACTCGACTCGAAGACCTTTCAAATGGTATATGGCACGTTTTCCAGTTCCAAGTATTGCGTCAGATACAGCCCCCGAAAGATCAGACACAGTAGCAGCGAAACTTCTTCAGTCCCTGGAACATTCTCTTCTCGGATTGCCAACTCTGGCATCGTTCGCAAGGTCTTCCCGTGCTCCAATTGACCTGAAATTTTAACACAATGTATTTCAGCAACCAAAGATTATATTCCCGATTTTTCATGCACTTCCACCATGTTTAAGACACTGCGAACGCTCTTACAAAATCCTTGAAATCACACTTTTAACACTTAGCCAATTTTCTCAACACTTTAGCACCTTTTACCAAAAACTCTTCCAAAACAACATTAAACTATATTATGACTCAATCTTAACCTAAATAGACTCAACAAAGCATAAACAAGAGTGTTTAGCACATAATAACGTCACCTTTTAGGCTCCTATCAACAACCCCACACTTAAGCTTTGCTAGTCCCTTAGCAAACACTAAACAAAAACATACTACGATGACTCAATCTAAAGCCTTCAACGAAATTGTTTCAGAGATCTTCAACATCATAGTATCAAGAATAGCACAAGAGTCGAAATCGAAAGAATGAATTCACTGGTTAATAAACATGAGATTTCGATACAACAAGTAAGACATGGTAGAAACAAAGGTGAATTAATCTCGACATGTTCAAAACAAGTTCAAATTCAACTCACAAGGGATATGCACTCCAAATCTTTTCTCTCAAGAACATGGCATATGCTTAAAAGCTTTTCACACAAGAATTATATAGATAGTGAATTTCAAAATAGACCTCAAGAAAGATACCAATTACATGCACAAATGAACCACAACCATATGCTTATTCATGAAACAAACTCCACAGATCAAAGGCTACTTATCTTAAGAATCATGCGGATCTTTAGAAAAGGGATGGCTCAGGGTTCGAATAAGGTAGGATAATAATCAAAGAAAGAGGAATCACAAAGGTCATCCTCAAGGCTAATAAAAACATGGATATCCTCCTTATATCACCAACTAACATCAAGGCCAAATTTCATCATGTTGGACCCATCCTTCACTATAAACATAGTAAAATCGAACAAAGGCTATGTATAACTTTATTGAGCCTTCAGCAAATACATATCACATACTCCAATTTCACAAAAATAAATCATGCCATGGGTGTCCAAATCAAATCTGCTCTTTGAAAATCTTCTTTTCTTTCCTTCATTTTTATTTTTCTTTTATTCTTCTTTTTTTTTTCTTTTCTTTTCACCCAAAATCGGCATCATAGCATTCACAAATCCAACCCCACACTTAGATCTTTCGATCACTCCATATTCATACCACAAAACAACATCTCCAATCAAGTTTGCAACCAAGGTAGAGATAACTATTCTAGGCAAGGTAAAAACATGTTGGTAATCAAAGAAAAGGCTTAACGTAGGCTCAAGGGGGTTCATACTAAGGTGTCCCGAACAGGGCTCATATAGGACTCATGGCTATTTAGATAAAGTGGTGATAACCTCATAAAGATCCAACAATCCTTTTCCAAATCCAAGTAAGTTATGATATAAAGCTTTGAATGTTTCACAAACAAGTTCTAGTAAATCTCTAGTTCATTGGTTTATCTCTATGGCATGCACATTGATCAAATAATGTAATATGAGGTCATAAAACAAATAAAACGATAGATTAAACACTCATCAATGAAAAGGCACATATATGGCTCGAAACTCACAAAGTTAAACATGAAATCAAACATTGTAATGAACATGCTCTGTCTGTACCTAGGTTTCAGTTCCTCATCTACTACTTAAGTGCACGATCTCTTCACATCTATTAACCATTCAATAGCAATGTAATTCAAGAAATCAAGTCCATGCAATTCAATCAACTATGAGATCAAAGATCAAAAATTCATCATCAACGGTTAAAGGCGACTTTCTAGACTCAAAAACTAAAAATCAAGTTTAAAGATCAAAATAACCTCCAAAAATCATGAAAATTTGCCAGAACACCTAAAACAGTATCACAAACACAAATCTAAACTTAAAAATTAAAAACCGAACCTAAAACAAAAATTCAAAAATCACTGTTCACCGAAATCACTATTCACCGAAATCACTATTCATCGAAAATTGCAATAAGCCATTCCCCACCCCACACTTGAAACTTACATTGTCCTCAATGTTCAATATCTAAAACAATGAAAGAACGAAGATAAAAGTTAAGAAAAGCAAACGCTCGTAGACGGCTCCTTCTATGGGTTGCCTCCCATGCAGCGCTTAGGTGTTTATAGTCCTTTAGCCTAGACTCATGCATCCTCATGCTCATGCCGTGAGGTCCTGAAGAGGAACCTCCTCGATGGTGTGATCCACCATGCTCTCCAAATATGGTTTCAAGCGATGACCATTAACTTGAAATTCAGATCCTTTGACCATGCTTTTGATCATTACTGCACCAGAAGGAAAAACATTAGTGATAACAAAAGGTTCTATCCACCTAGAGCGTAGTTTGCCCGGAAACAATCTAAGTCTAGAGTTAAATAAGAGAACTTTCTGGCCAATAACAAAGTCTTTCTTTCGAATCATCCGGTCGTGGAACGCCTTGGTTTTCTCTTTATAAATCACGGCAGAATCGTAGGCCTCGTTCCGGATCTCCTCAAGTTCACACAGTTGTAGCTTCCTATGCAATCCGGCCTCATCTATGTCCATGTTGAACTGTTGCACCGCCCACCAAGCTTTGTGCTCTAACTCCACAGGCAAGTGACATGCCTTACCATAGACCATTCGAAAAGGGCTCATGCCTAAAGGATTCTTGTATGCCGTCCTATAAGCCCAAAGAGCATCATCCAGTCGTTGGCTCCAATCTTTGCGTGATGGCTTCACACTCTTCTCCAAAATCCGCTTAATCTCCCGGTTACTAAGCTCTACTTGTCCACTTGTTTGGGGGTGATAAGGTGTAGCAACCTTATGCCTTATTCCATACTTTTTCATGAGAGCTTCAATTGTCCGGTTGCAAAAGTGAGAACCTCCATCACTGATGATAGATTTCGGCATGCCGAACCTGGAGAAGATGTTAGAACGTAGAAAATCTGCAACAACTCGAGAATCGTTAGTCCGGGTGGCCTTGGCTTCCACCCATTTCGACACATAATCAACACAAACGAGTATGTACAGAAAATCCTGAGAATTTGGAAAAGGTCCCATGAAATCAATACCCCAATAGTCAAATATTTCAACATGTATAATAGGTTGCATAGGCATTTCATCCCTAGGTCCTAAATTCCTTGTTCTTTGACATCTATCACATGAAGCACAATACATATGAGCATCTCGAAAAATAGTAGGCCAGAAAAATCCACAGTTAAGAATTTTCAATGCAGTCCTACGTGAACCAAAGTGACCTCCACATGCTTGTTCATGGCAAAAGCTAAGAATAGATTTATGCTCAGTTTCAGGAACACACCTCCTAATAATTTGATCTACACAATGCTTCCACAAATAAGGTTCATCCCACACATAATGTTTAGCTAGTGCCTTGAGTCTTTTTCTAGCATGATATGACATAGAGTTTGGAAAATCTTTGGTAACTAAATAATTTACAATGTCTGCATACCAAGGATCACTTACCTCACTTACCTTGAAGAGCTGCTCATCCGGAAAACATTCTTGGATAGCAATGGCATCTTCATCACGCACCAAACGTGACAAGTGGTCGGCAACCACATTGTCGCATCCTTTCTTGTCCTTAATCTCCAAGTCGAACTCTTGTAGGAGCAGGATCCATCGAATTAATCTCGGCTTGGCATCCTTCTTTGTCAACAAATACTTCAAAGCAGCATGATCAGTATAAACAATAACTTTAGATTGAAGTAAGTAAGAACGAAACTTATCCAAAGCAAAGATGACTGCGAGAAGTTCTTTCTCGGTGGTGGTGTAGTTTTGCTGCGCATTATCGAGCGTCCTTGAGGCATAATAGATGGCATAGGGCTGCTTGTCTCTCCTTTGTCCTAGCACGGCCCCAACTGCATGATTTGAAGCATCACACATAAGCTCAAATGGCAAACTCCAATCCGGTGGCGCCATGATCGGTGCCGTGCACAATGATTCCTTCAACTTCTCGAATGCGGCCTTGCACTCCTCATCAAAATGGAATGGCACCTCCTTTTGCAGTAGAGAACTCAAGGGTCTTGCTATTTTCGAAAAGTCTTTAATAAACCTGCGATAAAATCCTGCATGTCCAAGAAAGCTTCGAACATCCCTCACACTTGTGGGAATGGGTAAGTGACGCACAAGATCTATCTTCGATTTATCAACTTCAATACCCCTAGAGCTAACAATATGACCTAACACTATACCCTGAGTAACCATGAAGTGACATTTTTCCCAATTAAGCACAAGATTAGTTTCCTCACATCTTTTAAGCACAAGTTCAACATTATGCAAACATGAATCGAAATCTCCACCATAGACAGAAAAATCATCCATAAACACTTCTATCTTAGAACCTATGTACTCAGAGAATATATGATACATGCATCTTTGGAACGTACCTGGAGCATTGCAAAGTCCGAATGGCATGCGTCGATATGCAAAAGTACCAAATGGACAAGTAAAAGTGGTCTTCTCTTGGTCCTCCTCCGCAACACTTATTTGATTGTAACCGGAATATCCATCAAGGAAACAATAAAACGAGTGACCGGCTAACCTCTCAAGCATCTGATCAATAAAGGGCAGCGGCATGTGGTCCTTCCTCGTAGTAGCATTAAGCTTCCGGTAATCAATACACACTCTATGACCGGTCACAGTTCGTTGAGGCACCAACTCGTTTTCCGCATTCTTCACAACTGTGATCCCACTCTTCTTTGGCACAACTTGAACCGGCGAAATCCACCTTGAATCCGAGATAGGATAGATGACTCCACAATCAAGTAACTTAGTCACCTCATCCTTCACAACTTGCATCATAGGTGGGTGAAGTCGACGTTGACCCTCCTTGGTCAGTTTCGCACCATCCTCTAAAAGAATTCGATGGACACACATAGTAGGGCTGATTCCCTTGATGTCGGCTAAAGTCCATCCAATAGCCGTCTTGTGTCGCTTCAACACTACAATCAATCTCTCCTCTTGGTCCTTCTCTAATGATGATGACATGATAACCGGCAATGTCTCATTCTCTCCCAAGTACACATACTTCAAGTGCTCCGGAAGAACCTTGAGATCTAACTTTGGAGCTTGAACAATGGATGGTAGAAACTTGTTAGATGAAGAGAAAATTGGACTAAAGGGAGAGTAGGTTACCTCAGCCGCGACCTCAAGAGAAGCCACGGTTTCTATGAGAGCAAGAGGCACGGCCTCTTGCTGCATTGTACAAGTTTTTGATCCAAACTTGTCATATCCGATCCCTTTAGCTAGGGTGAGAGCCAAGATGTCTTGTGTTATCATTTCAACATGTTCTTCTGCAAGAGAATCCACCACATCAATAGAAAAAGAATCACGACAAATTTCGGGAAGTGGATACCTCATAGCGTCGAATACGTTATAACTAATGATGTCGCCATCAATTTCAAACGTTATCTCTCCGGAATGGACATCAATCTTGGTCCTAGCAGTCCTCATGAATGGCCTTCCCAACAGAATGGGAATTTCCTTGTCATCTGCATCTGTGGGTTCCATGTCAATGACATAGAAATCTGCAGGAAAAGTTAGATTAGCAACCTGCACCAAAACATCCTCAACATATCCCAAAGGGATTGTATTAGAACGGTCAGCTAGTCTGATAATAATATCATCCTTTTTCAATGCACCTAGACCTAAGTCCGCATAAAGATAAGAAGGCATGACATTAATAGATGCACCTAGATCTAACATGATCCTGTCAAAACTATGAGTGCCAATAGTGCAAGGAATAGAAAAACTCCCTGGATCCTTAAGCTTTGGTGGTAGTTTCCTTTGAAAAACCGCAGAGATGGTTTCATTCATAACCGCCACATCCTTCTCTCGTGGAAGCCTCTTGTTAGTGCACAACTCTTTCAAGAACTTAGCATACTTAGGATTTTGTTGAATGCACTCCAACAATGGCATGTTCACTTCCACCTTCTTGAATAACTCAATCATTGCACGATCAGCTTCATCGTGCTTTGATTTTGCAAACCTGTTTGGGAAAGGGTATCGAGTATGGACGTTAGATGAAACTAAACCACTAGAACTAGAAGACTTACCTTTTTCCTTGGCACCTTTCGGATCAGCAGGGACTGCATGAGGGTGAGGCACGGCCTCACCACCTTGTATTTTCTCGGACTCGGCAGAAAAGTCTGCCGGACTGCCCCTCGGACCACCGCCTTGCTGCTCGGACCCTGGCAGGGTTGCTGCCGGAATTTGCTCCACAGAAACCTCCTCTACATTCTCATCTTCCTCCTCTTGCAACAGCTCAACATCTTCTCCTTTAGAAGTCCCCAACTTCTTCAACAATGGCTCCTCAAAAACTCTCCCACTCCGAGTTGCAACTACCTTGAATTGTCCTGCATTTGGATTTGGCAAAGTTTGTCCCGGCAACTTACCACTTTCATGAATTTTACCCATGAAATCAATAACTTGTCCCATCTGCTTCTTTAACTCCGTGATCTCTTTAGAATTAGCTTGTTGACCTGTCACTAAAGCTTGAGTTGCAAATGTTAAATTTTGTTGCCCTTGAGCAAGGGACTTCAAGAGTTCATCATAATTTGGAGTAGAAAAACTAGCATTATTAGGCACAAAATTAGAAGAGTTGGGAACAAAACCTTGAGGTACCTGAGGCCTCACAAACAAACCTGAAGGACGAGGTCCTTGAGCTTGAGCATTATTCGGTTGAACACCATTACTCCAACGAAAGTTGGGATGATCTCTGATTCCAGGATTGTAGGTGTTCGAGTAAGGGTCATACTTCTGCCTCTGTTGTCCCATGAAATTCAACTCCTCCTCGCTCAATGCACCATTCGGACATGTATCCGAATTATGATCTGTCATTGAACAAATTCCACATGTTTGTGGACCAATAGTCGAACCGGCCATGGCCTTGACCAAGACATCGAGCTTCCTCTCCATGGTGATCATTTGGTTCCGAGCTCCCACGTCATACACGCCTCCACTTCGGCCTCCTAATAATTTCCTTGAGTTTTTGGTACTAAATTGACGATTGTTATCCGCCAAGTCCTCAATCAAAGCATAAGCTTGAGTTCCGGTCTTGTTCATAAATGTGCATCCACTAGCAGAATCGATCATACCTCTGTTGGCATTGTCCAATCCTTCATAGAAAAACTGAACCAACTCATCTAAACTGATTCCATGGTGTGGACACTTGCGCTGAAGCTCCTGAAACTCCTCCCAAGCCTCATAAAAAGTATCTCCATCCTTCTGAGTGAAGTTCTGAATCTCCCTCCTAAGTTTCTTAGTGAGTTGAGCGGGGAAGAATTGCTTCAAGAACCTCTTGGTCATGTCATCCCAAGTTGTAACCACCCCTGAAGGCAAAGAGTACAACCAACGCTTGGCGTCATCCTTCAAGGTGAATGGAAACAAAAGTAACCTCTAAGTGTCTGAAGGCAGATGGGTGATAGCTTGGAGTTGACAGATGTCAAGAAACTCCCTCAAGTGCACATTCGGGTCCTCCATGGCCGAGCCTGAGTACTTCGGCAGTTGCCCAAGTAGCTGAACTGGAATAGAGAAGTGAGCTTGATCCGGCACTGTAACAGAAATGCATGATGGTGAAGCTGGAGTAGTAGGGTTGAAAGCATCTTTGAGTGGCATGTTGGCCATGACAACGTCAGACTGATTTTTCTCAAAAGTTTGCTCGGTCTCGGCCTCGGATCCGGATGAAGAATCCTCGGACTGAATTCGGAATGGGGATGGTGGTTCTTGATCTGCAAGTTCTCGAGGTGATGCCGTGCTACTACTTGCTGCCTTTTGTGTCTTCTTTTGTTTTCTGCAAACACGGTGAATCTCCGGATTCAAAGGAACAAGATCTCCTTGTGAAGATGAACGAGTAGCGCGGGGTAGCATGCACGTCTAGCACCTGAAAAACCAATTGGCCAAGATCACGTTAGAATACATGAGAATGAAATTAAAATCAAAACAATTAACTATTCTAGTTACAAAAGTATTTCAACAATCATACATGGCACCAATCTTTATAATTACAAAAGCACATAAATATATATATCGAACCAACTATACAAATATTCACATATAGACATATATACAATGCAAATTTCGACAATAAAAAAGATTGAGGATCCCGAAGGATCCCCGGCAACGGCGCCATTTGATAGTTCGTATTTGCACACGCATCAATTAACCCTGTACACAGTCATTGTCATCGTATAAAGCAAGTAAGGGTATCGTTCTAAACCGGGGATCCAACCACAGGGTAGATCCATCTAATCTAATCAAAGTTGTCGAAATAAACATAGAGTTTTAAAGATTTGGATTTTATATTTCGGAAAGATGCAATAAAATAAAGTCCTATATTACTTTTATACATATATACATGTGATCGATCAACAATTACACAAACCAACACCAAACAACAATGCAAGAATATAGAAAACAATTTCTAATCTCATATCAATCTATGCCAAAATACCTAAATCATACTAGAATCGAAACATGCACATTAGGTTCCTACGTGGTTCCTAAGCCATTAGATGCATTCGAAATCGACTACTTGTTTCATTCGAAAACTTTCACACATCCATGCTCAACGTATCAAACACGAAATCTAACATACTAATTCACTTATGCAATTACGTATCACACAAATAAACTAACATGTTCATTAGCACCATCTAAATCCAATTCTAACATGTAATTTTCGAACACAACAAAGAACACATCAACCTATCCACTACGTGTATCAAAGACATGTAATTCTTTGAAGGATTAACTAATGCAACATCAACTACTTGTCTTAATCACACGTTAATATTATGAAGCAAATCGAAAATTAATAAAACCAAACACTTAGATATTCTCGGCATAAACTTCAAATCATTGATTAAAAACTAAAAACTATAATTCTTACATCATTCAAAAGTACTTAATATCTCATAGACAAGAATTAAATCGTACTTAAACAAAAAACCTAAAACAAACATCAACCATAACAAGGACATACCAATTCGAAAATAGCAGATGAATACACCTTAAAATATTCCTACGTGGTCTATTCTTCAAGTGCACGGAGATCCTAGGCTACGTGCTTCGGATCAAAGGATGGAGTATGGAAATCGGAATTGGGGTCTTGAATGGTGATGGAATTTTCGGCAGCTGCTTTGGCTGAGCTTTTGCAATGTTGATGATACCTTTTCTCATGCGATTACAAGGCCTTTTATAGGGAAAAATACTAGGGTTTGGTCGGCACTAAAGCAATCCCAAACCAAGATGGTTTTGGTTATTCCCATGTGCAAGTCATGTGCTCCTCTTTTCTCCCTTCTCTTCGCCAGCCACTTATTTGATTCTTCAGCTTGAAGTTCTTCATTAAACACATATGGACATGTCCATCAAGCCCCAAGGTCCATGATTGTCGAAATTGTCATTAAAAAGTCCAAAGAACTTTCCTGATGCATCCAGGAAAATACTGCAGTTTTCGACAGCATGACCTTGCCTTAGTAATTCCAGCATATCTCCTTCTGTAGTGCTTCAATTGCCGTGATTCCAAGTCCCAGAGAAACTAGACTCGAAGACCTTTCAAATGGTATATGGCACGTTTTCCAGTTCCAAGTATTGCGTCAGATACAGCCCCCGAAAGATCAGACACAGTAGCAGCAAAACTTCTTCAGTCCCTGGAACATTCTCTTCTCGGATTGCCAACTCTGGCATCGTTCGCAAGGTCTTCCCGTGCTCCAATTGACCTGAAATTTTAACACAATGTATTTCAGCAACCAAAGATTATATTCCCGATTTTTCATGCACTTCCACCATGTTTAAGACACTGCGAACGCTCTTACAAAATCCTTGAAATCACACTTTTAACACTTAGCCAATTTTCTCAACACTTTAGCACCTTTTACCAAAAACTCTTCCAAAACAACATTAAACTATATTATGACTCAATCTTAACCTAAATAGACTCAACAAAGCATAAACAAGAGTGTTTAGCACATAATAACGTCACCTTTTAGGCTCCTATCAAGATGACATGTAAATGAGCATATGAGAACAAGAATCATGAAGATTGGACTCATGGAAGACAACAAGAGAGGCCATGGAAAAGAAGAAACTCCGAAACATAAGATTTTGATCCGAGCAGAAATTTCCAGAAACCCTACATCAACTTCGGAAAATCATATCTAAAGATTCAGGAGGAATATGAGGACGAGCCATATATCATTAGAAAGCTACGGAAGTCTAGTTTTAAGATCTTCTTGAATCGCAGCATTTGGAGTTCATATGAAGGAGTTATGATCAAAACAATAGACGGAGGTCAAGCTGCAAAACTGGGCAGTTTCTGCCTAAGTTGTCACACGAGTTTGGGAGGTGCCTAGAAGCCCAAGACTTGTGCAATAAGGCCTACATTGATCCATTAACATGTAGGAGAGTCCAAGAGCAAAAAATTCAAGGTCCAAGTCGAAATTTCTTGTCAAGAAAGAAAGAAGTACAAGTTGTGTTCAAGAAGGAATACAAGAAGATCTTTTCTTGTTGCAAAAGAAAGATCTAGTCGATTTCTTTAGGGTTTCTCTTCGAAATTTCTGTATAAATAGGACCTATGTACATCAATTTTAGTGTCTCTCAATTGCTCTAAGCCTTAGAATATCCTAGCTCTACTTAAAAACCCTCCCTACACAAGAATACCATAGCCTTGCCGCCGCCGCCAACCCCTTGCTGCCGACTGCATCCTTGCTGCCGATTTCATAGCCTTGCCGCCGCCAATCCCTTCTTCATTCTCTTGGACCTTAACTTTTCCTTATCACTATGAAGGGCTGGTGTGTTACTTTCTATCTCCAAGGGGTTCTTGTCGAACAATTTCATCCCCGCTCTTGTTCCTTCATTATATATATATATATTTGTTCATATTCACACACTGTTTATAGACCACTGTTCACCCTCTCACACAGCACTGTTTACATAAACAGTGATCAGTTTTTTCTACAATCAATTTATCTATACACACAGATTGACAGATCTGCTTTCAATTTTTATATTTTTACAGTTTTGTTGTTTAAAATTTTTTATATTTTTACAGTTTTGTCAAATATATATATATATATATATATATATATATTTGTTGATACATTGTGACACTGTTCACACAATATTAATTACAATAATAATAACAATACTAAGTTGATGAGTGTGTTAATAACAAATACCGGGTGTTGTTAATAACATCTTCATAATAAAACTAAATAATTGTGTTGAATGTATTTTAACCGTTAATAATTGTATCGATTGTTCAGAGTTAATATTCATTTATATCACTTTTTCAACATATTAATTTTCACGTATATATATATATATATATATATTTGTTGATCCACTGTTTTACTGTTCACTAACTGTTCACAAATCATTGTTCATCCTGTCACAAATCATTGTTCACATGAACAATAATCAGACAAAACTGTTTTTTTTTACAATGAAACCATCCATACACGGATTGACAGATCTGTCCTCAATTTTTATATTTACAGTTTTGCCACTTATTTAAAAATAACAATATTAATTACAATAATAATAATAGGTTGATGGGTGTGTTAATAACAAATGTTGGGTGTTATTAATAATATCTCCATAATAATAATATTCATAATAATAATTATAGAAAGAAAATTGAATCAACTCTAAAACTAAATAATTGTGTTGAGGATATTTTAATGGATTAATAATTGTATCGATTGTTCAGAGTAAATATTCATTTATATCACTTTTTCAACATATTAATTTTCACAATGCATATGAATGTTGGCTTGTGAGTTTATGGTTTATCACATCGATTAATAATTGTATCAATTTTTCAAGGTTTATATTTATTTATATCAATTTTCAAAATATTAATTTTGACGATGCATATGAATTTTGATATATGGGTTTAGGGTTTAGGGTTTAGGGCATCAATTAATTTCTCTATTGATTTAGTTTATCAGTTCAGCTTATGACATGAACTGATGGGTGTTCCTTACTTACAATTCTAGATATTTTGGTTGTTAATATAAATTTGGTGTTAACGTCATCTCAATCAATTGTGTAATTTTTATTAGAGTTTCAGATAATTGTTACATAATATTGATCAAACTACAAAATTCATATGTATAGTGTATCAATTTGTTATTCAAATTCTCTGCATCTCAATGTAAATATATAATTAGTATGATTAGTATGTCTTAAGGTTGAGATATATTATCTATTGAGGGTTATAGAGAGTGACATAAAAACCAAATATTTTGTAGACACAAACAAAGTCTTTCGTGCGTGTTTGAAGGCTATTATTTTATAAAATTGATCGAACTACAGTGCTAGGTTGGGCCTTTAACACAAAACAGTGCAAAAGAAAGAGAGAACAATCATCTGAAACCTTTATGCGAATTTGGGCTGTGAAAGTGAAAAACAACTAAAAGTTCACAATCTTTAAAATCTTGTTAAAGTACGCAGAAAACATGAATTATTTTCAAGGGATTTTGACGAAAAAAGTTAATAAAACAATGTCGTTGGTATATAGAGGTTCCAAAAAGATCAATACATTGTTTGAAGACATTTCTGTAAAAGTCAAAAACTTCACAATCTTTAGAATCTTGTTAAAATGCGCCGAAAACATGAATTATTTTCAAGGGATTTTGACGAAACTAGTTAATAAAACATTGTCGTTGGTATATAGTGGTTCCAAGATGATCAATACATTGTTTTCAGACATTTTTGTGAACATCAAAAAGTTCACAATCTTTAAAATCTTGTTAAAATGCGATGAAATCATGAATTATTTTCAAATGTAGTTGAACAAACAAGTTAATAAAACATTGTCGTTGGTATATAGAGGTCCCAAGAAGATCAATACATTGTTTTCATACTTTTCTGTGAACGTCAAAAAGTTTACAATCTTTAAAATCTTGTTAAAATGCGCTGAAATCATGAATTATTTTCAACTGTAGTTGACCAAACAAGTTAATAAAACATTGTCGTTGGTATATAGAGGTCCCAAGAAGATCAATACAATGTTTTCAGACATTTCTGTGAACATCAAAAAGTTCACAATCTTTAAAATCTTGTTAAAATGCGCTGAAATCATGAATTATTTTCAAATGTAGTTGAACAAACAAGTTAATAAAACATTGTCGTTGGTATATAGAGGTACCAAGAAGATCTATACATTGTTTTCAAACATTTCTGTGAACGTCAAAAAGTTCACTATCTTTAAAATCTTGTTAAAATGCGCAGAAATCATGAATTATTTTCAAGGGATTTTGACGAAACTAGTTAATAAAACAATGTCGTTGGTATATAGAGGTCCCAAGAAGATCTATAAATTGTAACAGAGGACTATTCAGAGAAAAGAAGAGAGAGAGAGAATAATGAAAAAAACAAATGACTATTCAAAGATATAACTATTCTTTGTCGAAGTCGATTTCTGTTCACGTATACAGTACTTTTTCTGTTCACTAACTATAGTGCTGGTTTCGGCCTTTAACACTAAACAATTCAAAAGAAAGAGAGAACAATCACTTGAAGCCTTCATGTGAATTTGGGGTGTGAAAGTGGAAGAAAGCTAAGAAAACATAGGCCTATCAAAGAAAATCAAAAAGACATAATGATGAGAAAAGACCAGAAGAAAGATAGTAAGTAGGAGGATGGTAAAGTATGAGAAAATACCCTTTCTTTGTTTTTAAGTATGATTAACAACACTAGAGTATTGTACTACTTAGACTTAGTAGTACAACATCATCATCATCATGTGTATGCGTATAAACCGACCTACATAGTAGGTGAATAGTGTGTTGACTATTTTACGTCTATGTTAGGTTATATATTACATACGTGTCACTGCCAGATGTTGAGCCCTGTCCTCAACAATCAACTCTCTCTCTACCTGCAGCAAGGCGCGTGCGCTGTTCTCATATCTATATATTAAAGGAAGAGGAGGGTTAATTGTTCACGTCAACAGTGCCCTCCTGCTTTTATCCCTTAATTTTTAATTTTTTTTTACATTCTATCCTTTTTAGTTGAATTGATTTTTTTACCCATCCGTTTTACTTAATTACGGTTTTCCATTCAATTTTTCTTATTTTTAGTTAAAATATAAATTTCTTGGTGGTGCATTCAATTTTGATATTTATTCTCTATATTTTTATTATATATATATATATATATTACAAATTTTTGTTATTGATTATTCTTTAGTTTTCTTTCGAGATGGAATTTAGATTTCAGGTTAATTAAACATCATTTTATATTACTATTTAAGTCAATTACTGTGCAATTTTTCTTATTCTGATTATTATGTGAATTTCACAGAAATTTAAATTACATAGATTAGAGTTTCGGGTTTAGAGTTTCGAAAGCTGAACAGTGTCAATATCTATTTGTTCCCTTTTTGTATTATTACAATATAGCTCGTCTCGTCTTGACTTTATCGTTTTACCTCTAATTTTAATTTTATTTCAATTTTGTCACTACATTTGTTTTTAATGGAATGATTTTAAAAAAATGAATTGCATAAGAGAAATTTTCATTTTCTAAAACAATATAATAATAATAAAATTCATAACAATTATATATAAAGAAAAATTAATTGAATCGCTCTTAGCATAAATAATTGTGTTGATCAATAACAATTGTTCAGGGTTTATATCAATTTCTATCACTTAATTGGATCGAAAAAAATGCACTTCGAATCGCTGCAAGGAAGGAAAATGGAGACAAGAAGGAAAGAAGAGGAAGACAAGAGAAAAGGAGAGGGAGAATGGAAATATTGTAGAGGGAGAGTTTTTGGATTGATATTCCATTAGAATTCCTATTACAGTCGGATTGAATAGTGTGTTAATAACAAATACCGGGTGTTGTTAATAACATCTCCATAATAATAATATTCATAATAATAATAATAGAAAGGAAATTGAATCAACTCTAAAACTAAATAATTGTGTGAGTGTATTTTAACCGATTACTAATTGTATCGATTATGCAAAGTTTATATTCATTTATCTCAATTTTTCAAAATATTAATTTTGACGATACATATGAATGCTGATATGTGGATTTAGGGTTTAAGACAACAATTAATTTTCCTATTGATTAAGTTTATCAGTTTAGCTTATGACATGAAATGATAGGTGTTCCTTACTTGCAATTCTAGATATATATGTTGATTGTTAATACAAATTCGGTATTAACGTCATCTCAATCATTTGTGTAATTTTTATTAGAGTTTTAGATAATTGTTACATAATATTGATCGAACTACAAAATTCACGTGTATAGTGTATCGATTTGTTGTTCAAATTATATGCATCTCAATGTAAATATATGATTAATATGATCAGTAAGTCTTAAGATTGAGATACATTATCTTCCGAGGGTTATATGCAGTGATATAGAAACCAAATATTTTGCTGTCGCGAACAAATTCATTCTGCACGCGCTTCGCGCGTGTTTGAAGACTAGTATGCAGTATAAACCTGGAAGCCAGATCTAATGGAAAGATTTTAAAAGTGAAAAAATACTTGCCAAATGCGATTGCTTCTCGAACCACATTTCTTGCAACTGCAGACCTCAAATACCAGAACTAACAGAAAAACAATCAAAGACACTGATTCTCTATCCTCTTTGTCTTTTTTTTCTCCATTTCTTGTATTAATGATTCAGTGTTAAATTTCTGTAACTCATAAAATCCATTGCATTGACCGTTTCTCAAGTGCCAGCATACTAGGAATTACGTAAAGTTAAAGTCTGTAGACTTGCACCAACAAATCAAATGTGGAATGATCAGCTAGCCTATGTGTCTGTTATGCAGGCTGCAAAACTGTGTACATAAATATTAGTCACCAGGTGCTATGATTATGCATCCTTGGTAAAGTCAAAAATGTCGAAAATATATGTCGAGGGCTCTTCTTAGATTCTAATACTGAAGATGGGTACAAGTTATTATGTCTAATCATATTATGTCTGGTCACGGGCTCCTGTACACTTAGTTTCTCTGTATTGGACTTAAACACAATCTGTTGACATAAAGACCAATTCATATTGAACATGGATTGAATAACAAGCTTAAGTCTTTAACTCAGCTTCATACAAGTAATACAAGTTGTATATCAGTTGTAATACTTAGAGCTTCATTGCTTTTAACCTGATTTGCATCCAATTAGTATTGTGATAGGATTATGCCTTTACAGTTGTTAACATTGAGTACAATAAGGATTTGGTTATGGGATTGAATCCGGTTTGTGATCACTATATATAGGAGGCTAAATCCCTGTGTTCATTAGTGCATCAAGCATTAAGTTTGCAGCCCCATTTAGTAGCTTTGATATTGAAACACAGAAGGCGTGTGTTGTGTTATTAACTCTTTTAGTTTCTGTGCAGCAGCAACGATTTAAGTAAGATGAAGATGGATGTTTTCCTCAAAAGACAACAGTTGTTTAAGACGTCAATGACTTGTCTCTGACATTAAGTTTCTTCTGTAAATGTTGCTAATCAGTGTATTATGTTATTCTCTTTATGAATGCATGTGTTATGATGTTGATGTTCATGTGTTTACGTTAGTATGAAAAAGATCTTTCATCGGATGATGCTTTAGTATCTGCATCATGTTTCAGCACTATAGATGGTTGTTGTATACTGGAGCTTATTTTAACACTGTAGCTTGATCACATGGTTTATACATCAAACTTATTCATATGCTAAGGGATGTAGGGTACCAATACAACTAGGATGACAAGGATGAACAATTGGACACCTAATTGCTTGAAACAGACTTTGTGGGCAACGATCCCCGGTTTATAATGCCTGATATGTGGGCAAGTTTGAATCTAATCTTCTTGGTTTGATTGGCGAAGTTCCCATGAAAACTCAAAACTAAAAAATAAATAAAAACAAGGGTGCTGGGTCATGTAGACACTGACTGACCCTGGGTCATAAAACAAAATGCGGAGGAGTTGTTGCTGCTGTTGTAGGTGGAGGTGGTCCGCTGCCCCGAAGCAAAAGACCAAGTCGTGGATAAAGAGGCCAAGACTAGCCATCAGCGGTGGCCGACTCAGAGTGGTAGCATTTCTTCATGGACTCGATCTTGTTCTTGCACTGTGTCTGAGTCTTGGCCTCTTGGGCGACTTGGTGTTAGAGAGGAAAGATCTCACATCAGAAAAGAGAAAAATATGGTTATATCATACATAATTGTACTGATGTATTTTGTAGTTAAAACCTAACACCTTAAAGGTTGCTAAGTTAGGACAGTATCGATACAATGGTGATCCACGGGTCACACTTGTCCCAGTTCAAGTTGGTATCAGAGCGGGTCTCTCTTCAATTACTTCTCCCAGCATAACAGGAGAAAGTCTCCCAACATAATTAGCCTAAATTTGGGTTCATCGAAAATCTTTGGCTTCATATCATATCAAGTGTCTGCAGTAGGTTTTGGACCACATATCCCAATTTCTGAAATAGAAATTGGACCGAATCATATTCCGAATCAAATTACCGATTTCCGATGTGGGAATTGAACCAAATCAAATTACACGTGCATACCTAAAAAGTCAGGTTTCACATGACGGAGAGTGTTGGAGAGGAAATATCTCACATCAGAAAAAGTTAAATAAAATACAAAATATATGTGGGTAGATCATACGTAATTGTACCGAGGACTTTTTTAGTTAAAACCCAACACCTTAAAGGTGGTTAAATTGAGACAGTATCTGTACAATGGTGATCCACGGTCACACTTGTCCCAGTTCAAGTCTTGGAGCAGCCAGCACGCGACGAGACGTGTCAGGAAGCATCTTCCCAGTCATGGCCTTGATCCTCCACCACAAAAAACTAGACACAGCTCCTTCACTCCACTCATCTCTCTTTAGCCTGTCACTACCAATCAAGGGCTTTGATCTTGGAGAGTCCAAAATGTTAGAGAGGAGAGATGGGGTTTGATCCTGGTTACTCTCTTTCTCCATCCCTCTCTCACACTCACTTTTGCTCAATTTTTACCCTTGAATTTTGGGCAAGCTGCTAACATGTTCAAATATTACAAACCCCTCATAGTTGTCAGATCTCTAATAACGATAGAAGGAAGCGAGAAAATTTATACAAGTAGCTATATAGGAACCTACTATAGAAAAATAGGAATGTGGTAACTATGTCTTGCCTCCTAGCTATGGCCGAGCCGATTATTACAATCTAAGAATTTTAAAACGAAAAGCCCAAAGGAGAAACATTTAAAACGTTAGTGTGAAAATAACTTTAGAGTAATACTCTCTCTTTTATCATTCGAAAAATCATACAGGCATGTCTCATTAGGGATACACTCCTAAGTAATCATTAAAAAACACAAAAGTCATGTCAATCTCATTGGCATAAAAATCAACATTAAAAATAGGGAAAGAGGTTTCATCATGATGGAGAAGTTTCATCATGATGGAGAGTTTCCCATACTAGAGTCGGAGCCTTCAGGAGGCTACTAAGTAATGAACGATCCTTCATGGTGGAGAGATTTCACCATGACAATGAGCCTCTTAGGGTAGGGTCCGAGCCAAATAAAGCTACTATTGCCCCGCTTCACTTCTAAATTAGGGGACCCATATGACTAGCTAGCAATGATAATATATATAACGACCCTTCATGGTGAAGAAAACAAACAAATATTAAAAGTCAATAATATATGACTTCTCCCCCATAAATTAAAACATGCATATCATATATAAGGCACGGTTCCCCGACCGCCCCTAAAATAATGGTCATAAATAAATCATTTCTAAATATGATCATCATCTCATGCATCAGTCTCCTCGCGTCCTGTTTCAAGGAGATATATATAAATACTCGAGTTCCCAACTCTAAAAGTTATAATTAAATAAATGGGCTCAAGCGAGATTAGCGTACTACTTGCTCATCTAGCCTAACTTCCCCAACTCGTCAATTTCACTCCCGGCCCTTCAATTTTAGCTTAGGAAATCCCACGACCACTTTCTAACGTGTTTCCATATCCTGAACTGAAGTCTGATTAAATAATTTACCACCGTACAAGTAATAACTCACGAAAAAATATCAAAACTCCTCTGAAAAAGTTTAAACTGCCCTCCAATGGCCTTCTCTTATTTTTACAACTTAATAGGCAAGAACAACTGTCCAAAAGTTGGAAGCTTCGCTGCCAGCTCCGTTGCCGGCGGCGGCAGCTGACAAGAAGCTCCGGCCACCACTAATCGGCACTAAATTTTCACAGTTTGTTCCTCTCATCATTCCGAACAACTTTCTAGCTCAACTTGAAGACCAATTATAGCCTAACTTGGTCAGTCGAACTGAAATGTAAAAATCTAAAATTTTTAAACTTCAAAACTTCAAATCTTCGATTCTCCCTCCACACTCTAAATCAAACCACCAAACTTTAAGGGTGAGTAGTACTCCTAAAAGCCATCCTAACCATATATAGAACTCACCAACTAGTGGCCTGAGGAGGAAGAAATTCGATCTAGAACTACTTTACACTTGGCAAACAACTTGACATTTCTCTCAAAATATGGCGAGATAGGTCAGAAAGCTTACCTAGAAATGAAGTAGACTCAGATGTCGTTCTTTTGGGATCGTTGCGACAGCCTGAGGTGGAGATACGACACCGCGGTGGCTATTGTAAGCGGCGGCAGTCGCTGCCATTGGGAAAGAGGAGAGAGAAAGTGTTGGTAGATTTCTGATTTTTTTTTACTTTCTACATTCGGTAGGTTTCCCTTTTTATAGACTTTCTTGAAATAGTAACTTTCTATTTTAAGACCATAACTTCCTCATACGAACTCCGATTAAGATGCATAGCATGTCTACGGATTCGTATTAACGCCCTCTACAACTTTCATGATGGAAGTTTCTCGAAATAACGATCATAGGAAAAAAGTCAACTTTATGACCTTCCACGGTAAAACAGTTACTTCAAATAGTTAAAGATTAAAGTTAGTAAAAATTAACCGACCGTAAATTTATTCTAGGACAGGGATGTGACAATTCCCCTCATATAAAAATTTTGTCCTCGAAATTACATACTTGTCAAGCAAAGAGATGGGGGTACTGTCGCCTCATCCGTGCCTCAGGTTCCTAAGTTTCTTCCTCTATCTCGTGACTCCTCCAAAGATCCTTAACTAGAGGAATAATCTTGTTCATGAGCACCTACTCCTTCCAATCAAGGATCTGCACCGGCAACTCCTCATAAGTCAAATCATTTGTCAAACTGACCAGTTGCTCTTGCAAAACATGAGATGGAATAGCAATATACTTACGAAGCATGGACACATGGAAGACATTATGTATCTTCATCAAATCGAAGGGTAGATCCCAACCGATAAGCAAGTGAGCCAACCCACTCAGTAATCTCATATGGGCCTATGTACCTTGGGCTAAGCTTCCCCCGCTTGTCAAAACGTACTACACCCTTCCAAGGGGACAGTTTCAAGAACACCCAATCACCTACTTGAAACTCAAGATCCCTTCTTCGATTATCTGCATAGCTCTCTTGCCTACTTTGAGCTGTCTTGACCCTGTGTCTAATAACCTTGATCTTCTCATTTCTCTCATGAACCAAATCAGGACCACACAACTCTTTTTCACCTACTTCATTCCAACACAAAGGCGTACGATACTGTAGCCCATAAAGTGCCTCAAAAGGAGATATATCAATGCTAGAATGATAGCTATTGTTGTAAGCAAACTCCATCAATGCCAAGTTCTTGTCCTAACTTCCTGTAAACTGCATAGCACAAGCTCTGCCCAAGCATAGCACAAACTTCCTCAACATATCTTCCAAGGTCTGATTAGTCCTCTTGGACTGCCCATCAACCGCATTATGGATTAATCATTAAATTGTTCTTTCTGCACTTTATCAATCAAAACATGTCTCACTTGAAAACAAACCACCAAGGCCTCAACTTCATCTTCCCATAACTCAACACTAGTACCCCGCAACTCATAGAGAAGTGGAACCCGAATCGCTCTTAAATGAGTCAAAGAGACGGAAGGGTTACTGCTAAGTGCATCGGCCACCCCATTGACCATTCCAAGATGATACTCAATAGTAATATCATAATCTGCAAGCAGCTTCATCCACCTTCTCTGCCTCTGATTTAAATCACTCTTAGTAAACACATAACGAAGACTCTTGTGATTAGTGAAAATCTGACACTTAGCTCTGTAAAGATAGTGTCTTCAAAACTTCAGGGTGAAAACTATCGCTGCAAGCTCTAGGTCATGGGTGGGATAATTTTCTTCATGTGGCTTCAATTGCCTAGAAGCATAAACAATAACTCTCCCATGCTACATCAACACACCACCTAACCCTTGCCTAGAAGTATCGTTGTAGATCAAAAATTCTCCACTATCGTTGGGTAGTGCCAAAACTAAAGCACTAACCAAATGACTCTTTAGTTCTTGGAAACTCTGCTCACAATTTTCACACCAATAAAACTTCACACTTTTCCTGGTCAATCTTATAACAGAAGCCGCAATCTTTGAAAAACCTTCCACAAAACGACGATAGTAACCAGCTAGACCCAAGAAACTTCGAATCTCTTTTATACTAGTGGGTCTCCTCTAACTCATCACCGCCTCTATCTTTTGGGGATCCACACTCACTCCTTCGGCTGACACAATATGGCCTAAGAATCCCACTTTTTCTAACCAAAACTCACACTTACTGAGCTTTGCATACAATTAAGCTTGTCTCAAAATCCGCAAAACTAACCTCAAATGTTTTTCAGGTTCCTTCAAATTCATGGAGTAGACCAGAATGTCATCTATGAACATGATCACAAACCAGTCAAGATATGAGCTAAACACCCTATTCATGTGATCCATAAAAGCAGCGGGTGCATTAGTAAGTCCAAAGACCATCTACACAAACTCATAATGACCATAACGTGACCAAAAAGCAGTCTTGGATATGTCATCTTCCTGAATCCACAACTGATGATATCCTGACCTCAAGTAAATCTTTGAAAAGACTGTTGCCTCTCTCAATTGATCAAACAAGTCATCAATTCGAGGCAAGAGATAATTGTTCTTCATCGTAACTTGTTTTAATTTCCTGTAATCTACACAAAGTCTGATCGTACCATCCTTTTTCTTAACAAACAACAACAGGGCACCCCAGGGAGATGTGCTGGGTCGAATAAATCCCTTATCCAGTAACTTCTGTAATTGAGTTCTTAACTCTTTCAATTCTGCAAGGGTCATTCTATATGGTGCTTGAGAAATAGGTGTGGTTTCAGAGAGTAAATTGATCGTAAAATCAATCTCCCTCTCGGGTGGCAAACCAGGCAACTCCTCTGGAAACACTTCAGGGAATTTCTTCACTATAGGAATATCATCCAAACACACTTCCTCCATACTACTATCCACTATATGCGCTTGGTAGGCTTGACAACCTTTATTCAATAACTTCCTAGCGGCCACAGCTGAAATTAAATACTTAAGGAGAACATCCCTTTCTCCCTGAAATGTAACCTCTGACATTTCAGGACTTCGAAAAACCACCTCCTTCTGAAAGCAATCAACCATAGCTCAATGTGCTGACAAGAAGTCCATGCCCAAGATCAAATTCTATCATGTCTAAGGGAATTAAATCTGCTTCGAACCCTTGACCACCCACTATCACCTCACAACCACTAAACACCCAATTTATCTCCATCATATCCCCCGATGGCAAGGATACATGCCATTCGCCTAGAAGTGACGAGGATGACACATTGGCAAAGAGCGAAAATCTACTTGACATAAAAGAATGTGTCGCTCCAGGATCAATTAAAGTAAAGGCAGGCTGACCAAAAGTTAATAAAGTACCAATAATGACCTTAGAGGAAGTACGACCCTCCTGTTGAGTCATGGCATGAACCCTAGCATGAGTAGTAGTATGGCGTCCTCTAATTTCTCTGCTCTGCTGAACGTTGCCCCTGAATGGACCCACAACATGAGTACCACTACCTGTAGCTCCAGCTGAAGACTGGCCTATGACCTGAGTAGGAGCAAGTGTAGCTCCCTAAGAGAGAAGAGGTCAATCCCTCTTGAAATGATCCTGCTGGCCACAATGAAAACATCATCCCTGTTGAAATTGACTCTGACCAACCAGAAATGACTGACCACCAGATGTCTCACTCTGGCTACTAGTACCCCTCCTGAACTGACCAGATTGACGTCCACTGAACTGGCTCCGAGTGTTCCTCCTACCCACCCTCTTGAACTTGGCCCTATATCCTGATCCGATACTCAAGCTACTGCCATATCCACTACTAGCAGATGGCACAGAGCCCGAAGTGTAACTCGTTCCTCTGGCGAAAACATAACCAGTACCACCAAAACCAACTGGGTGGCCGGCTGCCATCACCTGAGCTTCAACATTAAGGGCAAACATCAAGGCCTGCTGAAATGACTGATAGAGAGCTGCTGTCATCTAGCTCTCATAAATACCTCCAAGACCCTTGACAAAGTAATAAATCTTCTCCTCCTTGGTCCTCACCAAGTGAGACACATAAAATGTCAACTCTCTAAAGCGTTGCTCAAAAGCCATCACAATCATATTGTCATCCTTCTGCCTCATACGATTGATATGGGCTGGGCTGATGTAACGCTCCATAAAGTGAGTTGTAAATTGATCCCAAGTCATACCCTGGACTGCATTGCCTAAGACAATGCCAAGCTTCTTTTTCTAAAAACTGAACGGATATAACCACCTTCTTCTCCTCCGGACACTCCGCCTGCACAAACATCTTCTCCATGTCCTCTAACCAATTAAAGGCATCCATCGGCTCATTGGCATGGGAAAAAGTCTTGTCTGCATTCATATTTTATCTCTGAGGAGAAAGTGGTGAGTCGCCTGAAGAACTGCTCTAAGGGTCCATCGGCAAGTGCTTCCTTATTCTCTCACATTGGACGATTGGAATAGTTAGGAGGATTCTCCCTACGGGCTCGGTAGCGTCCACGACGCATAGTTACCTGAGGATAAAACATTTAGCACCATTCATAAAAACAATACTAGATAAAACTACTATCAATACTCAAGGAATACCAAACATCCAATACATAAAATGCTAATGATCCGCAGCGGTCGGATCATCACTCTATAGACACTTGATATGCTTAAGCATAGGCAGTAGTATAAAGGATTCGAATCAGCTAATGCTCTGATACCAACTGTCAAGACTCACCCCGGGTTAACCCTTTTAACCCGGAGTAAATCTTGCGGGGTCCACCTCAAGGGAAAGTTACTTCGAAAATTTCAACATAACCTCCCAATAAAATGGACAACCCTTAACCTACAACAACCTAAAAAAATAAACACTTCTAGTAATTCAACAACCACCCACAAACTCCTGGAGCCATCTGCTCCTAATTGACAACGTCCGCCGCAAGCACCCATAAATTTTATGATCAATCTAAAATACAAATATCATCCTGTCATAAGAATTTAGGAGTGATATTTCTTAAGTACTAAGTTGAGATTAAACACACAACCGCAAATATTACAAACCCCCTATAGTTGTCAGAGCTCTAATAACGATTGAAGGAATCGAGAAAATTTACACAAGTATACATGAACCTACTATAGAAAAATAGGAAGGTGGTAACTATGCCTTGCCTCCTAGCTATGGCCGAGCCGATTACTGCAATCTGGACATTTTAAAATGACAAGCCTAGGGAAGAATCATTTAAAACGTTAGTGTGAAAATAACTTGAGAGTAATGCTCTTCCTTTTATCGTTCGAAAAATCATACATGCATGTCTCATTAGGGACACTCCCAAGTAATCATTAAAAAAACACAAAAGTCATGTCAATCTCATTGGCTTAAAAATCAACATTAAAAATAGAGAAAAAGGTTTTACCATGACGAAGAGTCTCTTAGACTAGAGTCGGAGCCTTCAGGAGGCTACTAAGTAGAACGACCCTTCATGGTAAAGAGATTCCACCATGACAATGAGCATCTCAAGCTAGGGTCCGAGCCAAACAAGGCTACTATTGACCTGCTTTACTTCTAAAATGGGGGCACGTATGGCTAGCTAGCAATGATAATATATATAATGACCCTTCATGGTGCAGAAAATAAACAAATACGAAACATCAAAAATATATGACTCCTCCCCAGTAAATTAAACACATGCATCTCATGCATAAGGCACGGTTTCCCGATCTCCCTCCAAAATAATGGCCATAAATAAATCATTTCCAAATATGATTATCATAAAGTAAATTACAGCCGACATAACAATGGAGCTTACGGGAGGGGAGCAACCCACATTCCTAGCCCCACCGGTTCCATAAATCAATAAAATCATCTTATTTATAAATTTTCATAAATATTTGAGCATACACAATTTTAAAACAAAGTCTACTCACCGTACATCTAGGTCTGACGATGATCCCTAGACCCCTCAGCGGAAGTCTCCTCGCATCCTGTTTGAAATATTATAATTAAATAAATGGGCCGCAAGCGAGATGAGCGCACTACTTGCTCATCTAGCCTAACTTCCTAAACTCATCAATTTCACTCTCGGCCCTTTAATTTTAGCATAGGAAATCCCACAACCACTTCCTAATGAGTTTCCAAAACCCGAACCCAAGTCCGATTAAATAATTTGCCTCCGCACAAGTAATAACTCATGAAAACATCTTAAAACTCCTCCAAAAAAGTATAAACTGCTCTCCAATGGTCTTCTCTTATTTTTACAATTTAATGGGCAAGAAAAACTACCTAAAAGGTGACAGCTCCACCGCCGGCAGGAAAATCCGGCCTAGCACCAGCCACCACTAATCGGCTCCAAATTTTCAAAATTTGTTCCTCTCATCATTCTGAACAACTTTATAGTTCAACTCAAAGGCCAATTCCTAGCCTAACTAGGTCAATCGAACAAAAATGTAAAAATCAGACGTTTTTAAACTTTAAAATTTCAAATCTTTGATTCTCCCTCCATACTCCAAATCAATCCACCAAACTTTAGGGGTGAGTAGTACTCCTAAAACCCATCCTAACCAAATATAGAACTCGCCAATTGGTGGCCTGAGAAGGGAGAAATTCAATTGAGAACTCTTACTGTAAACTCGGCAAATAACTCGACATTTCTCTCAAAATACGGTGAGATAGGTCGGAAAGCTTACCTAGAAATGAAGTAGACTCAGAGGCCGTTCTTTAGGACCGGTGCGGCTGCCTGAGGTGGAGCGACGACGGTGCGGTGGCGGTTGTAAGCGGCGGCAGTCGCTGGCGTCATGAAAGAGGATAGAGAAAGTGTTGGTAGATTTCTGATTTTTTTACTTTCTACTTCCGGTAAGTTTCCTTTTTATAGACTTTCCTGAAACAGTAACTTCCCGTTTTTAGACCATAACTTAATCATACGAACTACAATTAAAACGCATAGCATGTCTACGGATTCGTATTAACGTCATCTACAACTTTTATGAAAGAAGTTTCTTGAAATAACCATCCTAGTAAAAAAAGTCAACATTATCACCATGCACGGTAAAACGGTTACTTCAAATGGTTAAAAATTAAAGTAACCAAAAATTAACTGACCATAAATTTATTCCACGACCGGGATGTGACAGTGGGCCTTAAGAGCTGCTGGGTATTAGACTCTTGATGCCCCTTGGCTTTCGCCTCATGATCCAAAGGTCTGTGCCTAGGCTTGGACTTTGGTCTAGGTCTAGGTATTCAACCCACATGAGGTAGCTATGTTAATTGCTTATTTATTTACTGTTGTACATTATCTCGGGTTCCATGTTTATGGGTTCTTTTCACCTATGTGGTGTATTTTCATCCCTTTGTGAATTATATTGGCTTTGTCCAGAACGGGTGGACTAGTTTCCTCGCACCAATGTCAATCAATTCTAAGTTTTTGCAGATTTTCGGTCACCTAACACCAAAACTACATGCCAACTACCATTCGGAACCTACATGGGAGCTATGACTGCACGCTTAAAGTGCAATTGGACACTTACCTATTCGATTATGGGTGCTCACCTGTGGGTTCATCACCCTCCATTTTATTTTGTTATGGTACTTACGATACTTGGTTCTGGCTCTCGGTCCTCTCTCATCGGTCTCTGCTCCTTCATGGCTTGAGTTTGGTTGATAGGATTGTATGGTGTAGTTTCAAGGGAACACTTCCTCTATATTGTGGGTTTTTTATGATTTGTGCTTTGGGGTTTGTTTCGCATCAGGTTTCTGGGCATCATTGCTCCGGCTTTGTACACCTCTCTACCTCATGGTTGTTGGCTGAGACGGGAATGACAATGTTAGCAAGCATAGGTGGTGTGTGTGGTAGTGTTTGTAGTATGTTTGTTTTTCTTGTTTTAGGTGTAAGACCTATGGTCCATAGATTAGCAAGTTGAAAGTCTCCTTCCACTATTTCTATTTTGATTGAGTTGGAGATCTATACTTTTTTTATTAGCTTATTTTTTTACCTTGTATTTTCGAGGTTTGTAATTGGGCTTGTCCTGTTTGGAACCCAATCTAGATAGGAAGCTCAGCCCAAGTCATGTTCCATTGATTATATTAATAATAGAATACTAACAGGAGAGCACAAACCTCATGCTACATGAGATAACTTATAATAAGGGAGTTAAAATTTGCGCTCCCTCATTTACATTCTACACTCCCATTTGAGTTTTATAATAATATGGGAGAATGACATAGTAGCACCCGACCAAATTTCAAAAAACAAAACTCACTTTCAATAATATTTAGACAAATTAGGACAATGGCCCAAGGCCCAAAATAAAACACAACAAATCTGATCCCAATTTGACTGTAAAATGACCAAATTGCACTTTTGGCACGGTTTACTCTTTCCCACTCACGATCTAATCTCTATGTTCACAGAGATGATGCTTGGCTCCGATGAGTCAACGACGGTGCTCGACGGCGTTAGCTAACCCCTAGCACATCAACGTCGACGATGGCCGATGATGAAGCCCAACCAACGACTACCTCAAGCGTCAATGATGATCGAATCGCACATCCTCCAACTCTAGGATCTGACCGTCGTCCTCCAACACTCGGCCTCCATCACCTACTTGGTTCCCTGCATAGTCGTCGATGACTACCAAATTCCATAGGTAATTTCATAGTAGAAGGTAGATTTTGCAGTAGTAGCAAAAATTCACAGTAGTAGCTAGATGGTGGAGCATACTTTGATACTACTTGAGAGCAATTGACGTGAGATTGCTAGTGTGCAATCATGAAGCTCAGAGGTTGATTTGATTTGTTTTGGCTTAGATTAGTAGGTGGTTGGTTTGAAATTGAAGACTACTGTGAGTTTGCGACTCTCATCTTCAATTAAAGTTTTTGGCTTTCAAGGTAAGCTACTGTGTTTGAGACATTTTTTGAATTTTCATTTGTTCTTATATTTCTGTTTTGAACAAATCACTTGTTTCTCTAACACAAAGAATGTTATAGAGAAAATTGAATTTGTTGCCAAAAGGTTTGAATTTGCAATATTTACCATTAGTAATTTATTGGTATTGTAGCTGGTTACGCCTAGAAAATTAGAGCTTTCGAGTCGAAAGTAGTAGATTTTGAGTCCACAGTAGTAGTTTAAGTCGACAGTAGCAGTAAAATTGCTAGAAAAGTTACAATATCTCAATAGTAGCACACTTTTCTATCAGTAGCACGTCGTTCGTACTCAGTAGTAGCACTAGCACATTTCTTGTCTACAGTAGCACCTTTAAACTCGGCATTAGCAACGTGTTACGTCAGCATCAGAGAATTGCAGGAAAAAATTGCAATATCGCCGGTAGTAGAATCTTTCAACTCGGGCAGTAGCACCTTTCAACTCAAGCAGTAGCACCTTTAAACTTGACAGTGTGCCTCAGCATCAAAGAAATTCCTGAAAAAAAATTGCAATAGCGCCGACAGTAGCTCTTTTCAACTCGGGCAGTAGCACCTTTCAACTTGGCAGTAGCAGCGTGTCACTTCAGAAGAGAATTGAATATGTAGTGAAGAGTAGTTTGGTAAAATATATATATAATGATAGATGACATGTGGACATCAATTTATCCTAAAATTTTATTAAGGACAATTTGGTAAAATATATAATGACAAATGACATATGGATATCAACTTGTCCTAATTTTTTAATTTGTGTCCTTAAAAGTATAAGAAATTGTCTAAATAGTGTATTTATAAATTGTATCTTCACCTCAAACTAATTGACCTTTATTTCAATTCCCATAGTACCCTTTATCTACAACAGCTATGGCCACTGATTCATGATATGAGTTGGCTCTGAGAGGGTTTGTCGAAAACTGAGTTTTGAGAAGAGGAAGATTAAACTGTTGGGAGCTTGGGAGCCGTTTTGGCAAAGTAAAGAGATGTGATTAGGTGTTTGGTTAACACTATCGGGTTTGGTCTTCTCTCCTTTTGATTGTTTTATTAAAGATCTGATGGCTGATATTGTTTTGTCCCTTTCTGTGCCTTTATTTGTATCCAGCCGGTGAGCAGCTCTAGACATACAGATTACCAAAAAGCAAGAATCATAACTAAACCCAAGTAGCTGTTCCTCAAGAACCAAACGTCAAATAGCATAGCATAGCATAGCATAGCATAGCATAGCATAGCTACTAACAACTCTTACAAATGAAGGAAAACAAAAGATGATACATTTTAGTTCAGTAACAAGTAACAACACCAACTTCCATTTAGTTTTCCTTTTTAATTTACACGGCTAGCTAGTAATCTTCTTGTGTTGGCAACTTGGCATTGGTTATACATATACCACATTATTCGTGTTGGCACAAAGTAATTTTTTTATTTCAGGCTTCAAAATCTCACCTAGTCTAACTCCGCCCCTATCATGAATCATTCATTCCCATTGTCATAAGGCCGGTCTATATCGTTTAAGGTATTTTTTTTCTTAGATTTACTCGGTCTATTTTTGAGCTTTTTTCTCATCGTGTTTGCCCTTTTATGGAGGATTTCTATTCATCATCTAATTTGTAATATAATTCTACTGCAGATTTTATAATTGGTGAACCACCGTTACAAGTGTCAAATGAGAATGTTGTTGTAGATGCACCAAAACTTCAGCATACAAATCCCTATGTCATCAAATGCTAATTGAGCTATCAATGATATTGAATGTACAGGTCAAGCATACAAATCAGCCCCACTGAAACATCAAATGAGCACCTTTTAGCATGTAAATGATGGAGCTAATCTTTATTCCATTTTGGCAGCAACTCACAAGCTTTTTGATATGTAATTGCCTGATATAATGCATCGAATATGCATGAGTCTGGGTTGCACTGTATTATGTATCCTCCTTTGGAACTTCTAAACTAATGTACATGCATCCACATGCTAGAACTTATGTATCTTTTGGAACTGAGATTGAATTATTAGTCACACCTTTTCATTTGAGAAATAAGGAGCGAGCTCTGTTTATTTTAATTCCGTTACAAATAACAATCTCCATAACTCAGGATGAGACAATATGTAATTTCAAATTATCCAACGAGTACTTCCATACACAAATTTCTAACTGTACAAGTATATCCTACACAATTTCAAATAACTGGTTCAATGATTATTGCTTGATCTTAACTGTCATGAAACGTCCGGCCGCTCGGTATTCTTTTCTGACACTAATCTATCTTTTCTTTACTTGCAGCAGCTCTAGCTTGTTGGTCATGATAATTAACGCAATGCAACAACTCTAGCCTATACCATAATAATCGAAATTAATTGAAGAGTTTCCTACAAAACAACATAATTCTGGGTTTTGAAAAAGACAAAACATGAACAACAAAACTACAGTAATTCGCAATATCTGATTTTGGTCCAATTATGGGTATTGAAATAGATCAGAAGCCATGAAATCTTCAAAGAAAAGATGTAACCGAATTGAGAAAAAAACCCCAAAATCGACAGAGAGTAAATCTAAGAAAAAAAAATATCTTGAACGATATAAACCGGCCTTATGACGACGAGAATGAATGATTCATGATATGGGTTGGCTCTCAAAGGGTTTGTAGAAAACAAAGATTTGAGAAGAGAAGAGGAAGATTAAGCTGCTGGGAGTCGTCTTTGGCAGAGTAAAGAGACGTGATTAGGTGTTTGGTTAACACTATCGGGTTTGGTTCTCTCTCCGTTTGATTGTTTCATTAAAGATTTGATGGTTGATATTTTTTCGTCCCTTTCTGTCCCTTTATTTGTATACCACAAGTGAGCATCTCTGTGTATATATCATTCTTATTTCTTTTGTTGAAAGTTATGTATTTCTTGCCTTGCCAGTAGCGTTGTTTATTCTTTAGCTTTGTTTGTCCTAACTCTAATTATTCGGCGTGAAAATGGATTTTCTTCGAACAACCAGGCTTTAGGCGTGCCAGTAACTATGGGTCAGGTACAACCTTGATCTTGATGCTTGTTCGCCTTCTGTCTTCTTCTCAAACAACTGTGTACGAGCGCTGGTCAGACCGGCACATAGGTTCTTCTTAGACCTAGTTAAAGAGCAACTAGGATTTTTCTCCTCCTCTTGCGAAGTGGATATTTCCTACTCAGACCGGTGTGGTTGAGCAGAGCTAAAAATCAGGATTGTAAGTCGTTTGCCAAAGGGTTCCTTGACAAACCGGGGATATTTGCTAGAGTTCTCACTCCAACAATAGTTTTGCGGGTATTCGCCTACGGATAGGGTTTTATGAAGCGGTGGTGGACTGTTTGCTTACGAATGATGCTTGGTGAGTAGAAGCGGGTAATGCTCACGGATGAGGCTTTGGTGAGGTAGAAGCAGGAACTGCCGACTGGTCGGGCTTTGGTGAGTAGCAACGGGGAATGCCTACGGATAGGGTTTTGGTGATACAAAAGACTCGGGGAATCTTTCTGATAGAGGTGCTCCGAGGGAGGCTTGTTTTGCAGTGTGCAAAAGTTGTGTTTGATTGAGTTGTTTTCTCGATTTCTTGTACCGTGAAGACTAGGGTTTGTTCTTTCTTGCAGATGGCATATCAAATCTTCCTCGGATCATTGGAGGATTCCTTAAGCAACTGCAAATCCTTGCCAAACATGACTTCAAATGGAAAGAAAATCTTTACAATTACTTATACCGTAAGAATCGGTCCAATGGACTCGAGGAGTCAGCATTCGCCAAGAAATATTATTTTGGCCCAAACATAGCCTCCCAGGTTTTGAAGGAGAAGCCATGCGTCTTGACTGAAAAGACCTATAGTCCACATCCATCATTCGTCAAAAGCCACTAAACTGGTTCAACTAACAAACACCATATTCAAATGTAGGTCTTGACTCTTGAAGCTTCAATGACAATTAGCAGTAGCTAGGTAGCCCATATAACAACATAATTAATCACCAATATGATAACCAATGCACCCAACATGAATACCTTGCCTTTAAAGATGATGAAACACGTTCTGACGAAAACATGACTTAAGCTCACGTTAACCAACTGAATGCAGATAAGAAGCCCCCCATGCTTAATTAAACATGATAGAAAGACCACAAACATTGGTCTTGATGATAATTGATGACAATGAACCAAGAAAACTTAGCCCCAAGGTAAACACAATTACACTCCATGAAGCCAACTTTAATAAATAAAGAGTATTCAAACCAACCATGTAACATCCCACATCGACCAACGGAGAGGGTGATGTACCATATATGTACATCGGTGACACCCATCTAGCACGAGGCCTTTTGGGAGCTCAGTGGCTTTGGAGGGGATGAGAACTCCGAAGTTAAGCTTGCTAAGCTTGGAGCAATCCCATGATGGGTGACCCCCTGGGAAGTTGCTCTGAGAGCTCCTGGAAACAAAACCGTGAGGGCCGGCGGGCCCAAAGCGGACAATATCGTGCTACGGCGGAGATGGTCCGAGATGTGACAGATTGGTATCAGAGCCACTCTGCCGAGGGGTGCGAGTGTGCCGACGAGGACGTCGGGCCCCTAAGGGGGTGGATGTAACATCCCACATCGACCAACGGAGAGGGTGATGTACCATATATGTACATCGGTGACACCCATCTAGCACGAGACCTTTTGGGAGCTCAGTGGCTTTGGAGGGGATGAGAACTCCGAAGTTAAGCTTGCTAAGCTTGGAGCAATCCCATGATGGGTGACCCCCTGGGAAGTTGCTCTGAGAGCTCCTGAAAACAAAACCGTGAGGGCCGGCGGGCCCAAAGCGGACAATATCGTGCTACGGCGGAGATGGTCCGGGATGTGACAAACCACTTAATGGTTGTTTAATAATTGGACGTTGTTCTTAAAAATCATAGCCTATAAAACGGACCAATTCCCTTAAAAAGAACTGCCAAGAAGACTAAGAAACCAGCCCCAAAATAAACTTCATCAAAAAAACTGATGGCATTTTGCTGCTCATGATTCCTACTTTAATCATGATTTACTCCATCCTCAGATGATGATTCTGATCGGTTCTTAGCTTGAAAATGTAGTACAATATATGTACTTGAAGGATTGATAAAGTGAACAGCCAACAAAATCCAGGAAGATGGCGCAAATGGTCTCCCAAAACAACCCCAAGAAAACTATTTTATAGAAATTCAGTTTTTTCTTATTATTTGGTCGACTTGAGGAGCTTGTACCTTGAGCTTCCCATGCTATTAATTTGGTAAATTCTGAAAGGTAGAAAGGCATGTTTTTATCTGTTTGGTGGTTGGGTTTATGCGTTTGTAGGTTAAGGGTTGTCCACTTTCAAGGGAGGTGCTGTTGAATTTCTGATAGAATCTTTTTTAGAGGAGGTCACCGCAAGACTCACCTCGGTAATTAGGGTAAAAATCAGGGCGGGTTTTGACAATATAGGTATGCTTTGGGAACCGTGTCATTCCTCCTAGGGAGGCTGTTCCCAACATCCCTCTTCGAGAGGTTAGAGAGTAAGCAAGGGGGAATGGTTTGGCATGTTAGGTCCCAACCTAAGTCACCCACTTACCTATGTTGCCTATAGGGATGGTAAGTGAGACTCAGTGGCCACCGGCGATCGGACATTGAGCGGCTTTTCTGGCACAAGTGGAGGTCTTCCTCCCCATGTTCACAGACACTGTCTTCAAACTCGACACGAACCCGCCAACCCGGTGGAAACTTTTAGGAGGTGCTCTGAAGCAGAGACAACTCTATGACAAACTAACTGAAGCAAAATGGGTTTGCTGAAATGGCTTATTTGATGCAGGTATACAATGAACCCCACCACCCCACCAATATCTTCACCTTATCCTCCATTAAACCAAGTAATAAGATTTGGGAGGAATTTTAATCATTTTATAGGTAAAATTGAAGTGTAAAAACCGTACAAGTGTTCGGCCTTGAGTCGATCAAAAATCTCAAACAGGGCAAGAATGAAGAGATAATGAGTCGCTTGAATAGGAAATGAGTTCCCTTTATTGTTCAAGGCTCAAGCTTGCCAAATTTACAACCAGGAATGGATCAGAATGCTTCAACTGCAGCTGTTGTCTTATAAGGATCTATAAGGCTTCAAGTTTGGCAGGGTACGTATGAAACTCCAACAATATATTGGAATAATCCGGCTATTTAATCGCCAGTCTGATAATTATGCCATGGAATGTCATCTGCGAAAATGAACTTGCCAAAATCACAACTATAAGATCGGTATCAGTCTGCCATCAATTACCAATCCAATTGACTTCCAAACAGACAAAACTACACATTATTGCCATCTTCATAATAGTAAGTTGAGAAGCGAGCAAATACAGGACAGTAACATGGAACTATACCTAGATTAGATATACCCAAATGTGACTTTTATTCTCCACACATTTCTTCCTGGCATATATACCCTAAACAAGTGACAGAATAACCTCCAAACAAGCAAACAAAATTGAACGAGACCTTAAAGCAATACTCCACAACTTGACAACCTTAAGGCAGCAAGAATTACAACCCACTATAATCTGAAAACAAGTCACTATAGGAGTTGAGTGGAGCTATAATGCTATAGACAATATATATGCACCCTGTAATGAAGTCAAAAAAGCAGTTAATGTTAGTGGTGGTCCATAATGCCATAATAGATGGGTTGTGGTGATACAATTATACACCGGCCAGATAAAAACTCATTAAGGTCAACAAAGTGGCTTGTGTGAATGATGACAACAGTGGAGACAGAAGTGCCTCTTAGCATGTATGAACCATTATAGAAGTAACAGAGAAAAGAAAGAGGTAATTTTTGCACGATTATAGAAGAAAGATAAATCAAAAAGGTGATTTGGGTGATGAGGCCGGCTCAATAAGTGAACTTGGAAGCAAAATTTGATTAAGAAGTAAACAAAAACATATCTTCATGCAATAAAAAAACATATACCAGCCTAGTGCTTGGAGGACTGAGTGAAGAAGAGACAAAAAAAACAAAAACAGGAAAAAGTCCATATATAAATCATGTTTTTTTATATATACTAATTGAGGGCTCAGTTTACCTGATGAGAGCACTCCCCACAAGTTAAAAGAAATTGAGAGCACAACTGTAGTTTCGCTTCTCTACTATAGCATGGTGATTGGAAATCCTTTAGACCAAAATGGTAAACAAAATTGGACTAGACATTCTAAGACCAAAATGGTAAACAAACCTCTATCGTTGGCATCTACAATAAAAACTTTGAGAACACACTCTCAAAAAGGTTAGACACTGCTTTCGACCAACTAGCATAGGACATCAGAATAGAAGTTGGAACAGATCATGCTTCACCTCATGTTATATCGAGTAGCACAAGTATAAGCCAATTCGAAAGCATACTCATACAACAACTTAATTATTTGAGTGCGTATGTATCCAGAAGCCAATCTCCACAAAGCTAATAATTTAGAGCACAAGTATAGTTCTTCAGTATTAAAGCCCAGTCAATACACAAATGGATTACAACAAACCCATGATTGGAATTTGTTCATATATAACCTCTACAATGCAATAACAGGACTAAGTCTAATTAGTATAGGAACCATTTCCATGTAACAACAAACACGAAACACAGCCAATATGTACATAATTGACGTAAGTAAAGCCGAATTCAATTCAAGGAAGATTGTCTTAGTAAAGAATCAAACCGTGGATCTCTGAATATACTTGAAATGCTTCTATTCCCGCCATCAATCACCTTCAACAGCGCCACCCCTTTGCTCTTCCCCTTTGGACCGCCATTCTCTGCCACTTCAGCAATCCCATCCACCACGCCCAATCCCTCTTCCCTCACCTCCACCACCGCCCTCTCGCCGCCGCACCGGGCCAAATTAAGCAGCGCTGACACTGCATTTTCCCTGCTCCTCAAACTCGACCCGGTCGAGAAATCCAGAAGGTCGGCCAGAACCCTAACGCCGGAGACCCTCCGAAACGAGTCCGCGCTCTCCTCGCACCCAGCCACCTGCGCAATCACCGCCGTCGCGTCCTCCACGATCCCGAGGCGGCCGTCGTTCACCACCAGCGTAAAAAGCGCGGGAACCGCCCCGAGCTCCACCAGCGAGGCCCGATTCGAGCCGCAGAGAGCGATTCCGAACAGAGCCTTGAGCGCGTCCTTGACCGACCTCGGCGGCGACTTAGGGTTTTTGACGATGTCGATCAGCGAGTACAGGATGTCGCGCTTGGCGCCGATGATCGGCCGGTAGTCCTCCACGACGAGGAGGCTGTGGAGAGTGGCGGCGGAGGACTGGACGGCGGTGGCGGAGGAGGTCGGGGAGCTGTGGTGGCGAAGCGCGTGGGAGATCGCGTCGAGGAGGCCGCGCGTGGAAATGAGGCTGTGGCGGCAGGAGATGGAGATGTTGAGGAGAGTAGCGGCGGCGTCGTCTTGGAAGTCAGGGGAGGAGCCGAAGAGAGTCTCGGCCAGATAAGGAATAGCGCCGGCGTCGGCGACGATGGGGCGGCTGTCGGCGTCGTGCTTGGTGATGAGGCGGAGCTCTTTAAGGGCTTCGGATCGGGTCTGTTCGGAGACGGAGCTGAGCTTGGAGACTAAAGAACGAGCCGTACGGAGCTTCACCTCCATTAGTGAGATCTTGGGTGTCTGATTGTGCTTGGATTTGTGGGTATATTGGAGATTTGGGTTTTGGGAGAATTGGTGGCTCTTTGAAATGGGTAATGTGGATTTTGGGATGAGAAGGATTGAATTTGGAGCATTTCATACGACATTTAACAAAGAAAGGTCAAGGTGCTTTAGTTTGACAATGAAGGGGTAGCTGCTGGCTGCAAAGTCAGAAAAGACTCGAGGCGTCACCAACTTCTATCTCCCTTATTTATTTATTGTACTAAAAATTGTACTTGGGATCCATAAAAAATTGAACATGAGAGTCAAACGTTTCTCGCTAGGGTCTACTTAATTTTTTTTGTTGGATTTGTTTAGATAATTTTGTTTAGAAAAATATAAAAACATTTGTATTAAATAACATAATTATACTATGAGAGATTTTAATGGTAGACAACAAGTACACACATTTCTTCATACCTACATACATGTGATTACATGAACATGAACCGAAATAAGTCCAACTGTAACCTACTTCAAACTCTATCTAGAAACCTCGATATCTTATTACAGCGAACCTCAAGAAGAAACAAACTCGTCAAGCACTATATATCAAAACTGCCAGCATATATGCAGGAGTGACCTCCCCATTACATTTACAACAAGAAAGCATCGATAGCCCCTGAACATGACGCTAACGATGGCCCAACCAAAACCAACACTCTAATACCCTCGCTTAAATGGAGGGACACCCTCGCCTAAAAGGAGGGAGGGACGACAACCAAAACAACACAAACTAAAAAAACCAAGAAAAGAAAAAGAAAAACCTAAAAATACCCAAACTTGGGCCCATAATGAGCCCGGACCCAACCTCCCTGAATCTCAAAGCAATCCACCCTAGGACCCGACCCAAATTGCCTCTGATTGTTGTTATCCATCATACCGTCGCTCACCAGCCAAACGGTTCTATAACTCAGAAGAAAAGAAATAGGATATAAAAATATAATAAAAAAAAATAGAACTAAAAAAGTTTTGATTGCTATTATACAGAGATGAAGTCACAACTCACAACACACTCCTAACATTTTTTTATTTTTAATGTATTTTTTTCTCATTTGATAGGGCACCATTATTGGATCTTGCCTCATGTCTCTAAATATCAGGTCCGGGTCCTAAAGATGAGGAAAGGGTTTACACTTTCGTTCAATCAAAGAGCAAAGAAACAAAGATTGTGAAGACTGATGAGATTGTGAGACAACGAAATGAGAGAGACAAAGGGAAAGACTAAGAGACGTCTGTGTTTTTTTTCAATCTCTACAATGACAAGATAAATCATATTTGATATTTTGGGCCTAATATTTAGGCCTAAGAATGAAATTGGGTTTGGATGATGGTGGGACTTAATTATTAAATTGTTTTGATATTGTTAAAGGTTTGATTGTTAATTAACAAGTATGGTTAATAACTAATATGATTGATAAAATTTAAAAAATACATAAATAAATAAATATATATATATATATACACACATATATATATATACACACGCGCGCGCACACACACACACACATATATATATATATATATATATTATTTAAAAAAAAAAACGCTTCCAAAACGGTTCGTTTCTAACAAATTTTAGAAAAAAACACTTCCACACTTCTGAACGCTTCGCTTCCACATTTTCGCTTCAGTTTTCGTACAACATATGTTAAAGGTCAACCATCTTTGTTTAAGGATAAAATTAGCAATCTAATTCATGTAATTGATCTATGATTGATTCGTTAGCTAGCTGTGCATAATCAAACCCCTAAATATATATATTCTCCAGCAATTGCACCGCTAAATAAATATCTAATCAAATTTTTACAACAATTAAATCCAATTCACCAAACTCGTAACTCTTTCTCTCTCCATTCCACTCACGCCAAATCAAAATCGGCGCCAAATCAAAATCTAAAAGAAAAATTTTAACAACAGTACATCAACTTTACGTCCTGATAATTAATGTTTCTCAATTTTCCATAATACTCATTTGTATGGGAATTTATAAACCCAACGCCATTTTAGTGCACAACGTTATCTAATTAATCCGTTAAGTGGTAAGTTAGTTGTCATATTTTGAGGGGCAATTTAGTCCCTTCAAAAGAGATCTTTATTTTTGGCAAGTTCTTTCTCAAATCTCAACATCTTCTAATCCTCATACTAAACTTTACTTTCTAGTGAGGGAAGAGAGGCTTTTTTCAATTCAGATCCACTATCCCCTGAAATTATTCCAGTAAGCAGGCGCATAAGGTTCAACCCTACCTAAGGACTTAAAAATTGAATTTATCGCCGAAATTTTGGCGATATTTTCGTCTTTTCATTTTTTTTCAAATGTGGAAACTTATTTCACTTCCTAACAACGTGTGAGATTATCGATATTTCACGATATTTTACAATTTCTTTTCCAAATCATAACATAATTCTCGATATTTTGTCTAAAATGGGCTGAACTAGGCCCAAATTTGAATTTTTTGAATAAAATAGAAAGTGACGAAATGTGGATTTGAACCCTAAAGCCTTAGAATGTAAGGTAAAATGCACCAATGATGTCTAGACTCTTAAGGTACTGTTAAAATGATACCTAAACTTGTAAAGTTATCAAAATAATACATAAACTCTTAATTTGTTATCAATAAGACACTTACAAGGAATATTCCTTTAAGAATATTCTGTTATTTTCAGAAAATTACTATTTTAACCTTTATTTTGTGTGTTCTATTGTTTTCCTTTAAAATTTGACGGAGCATGGTGAGCCTAAGTCTATAAATTTGTTTATCTAACATACTGTCCTCTCACTCAATGGTAAAGTTATTTTTCATCATCAAATAGCAAATTTAATAGCTACCCGACTTGATTTATTAGCTTATGTTAAAATTTCTCTCAAAGAATTGCAAGACGAAAAAAGAAAACTAAGAAGATTAATAAAATATAGAGATAATCTTCCTAGAAAAACAAAAAATTACTATGATATTATCCTTAGAGTTCAGCAAAGAATCAAATGAACTGAAGAACAAATTGAAGTTCTACAAGAAGTTTTTGATTACGATCAAGCTACCCTGAACGTTTTGAGTCTCGGTTAGATCCGCCTCAGCTGGTATCAGAGTCTGCTTGGCTCAAAAGCAGGTTATCAGGGCTTATGCCACAAAGTTGGCTTCTCTTGACTAACAAAAGAGAATCCAAACAAAAAAATTACCAGTCCTTTTGTATTACAAAAGGTACTGATAAGTGACAAAAGTGGTTTCATTCAAGGCATATTCAGAAAGATCAATACTCAATAGAGTACATCTGTAGAGTATTAAACACACTCTACGATAATCTTGTCTACCTCTAGATGGAAGCTGAGGTTGAAGAGCTTGATCCTTCAAGACCAAGCCTAATTGAATACCTAGATCATCTATCTAGGAACACGACCTCAGACAAGGTTGCACTACAACTTGAGAGATTTCATCTCAAGTTCAAGCAATTTGAAGAGATAAGTGCAACACTCAGCAAGCTTGAATCCAAGCTTAATTATCTCAAAGAAAAATAATATCTATTGGATATTGAAAGAAAGCTAGTTCGCACTGAGCATCTTGTAGACAACATTCGTCAGCAGGCAATTGAGCTAAAATTTTCTTAAGAATAGCTGAAAAAGCATTTAGAAACTCTAATCACCTGATTAGGATGAATCACAGAGTTGAACTAAAAGTAAAACAGTAAGATGATAAAGCTCTAAGCTTTTTCCTTCCTACAGAAATAGTGCATGATAATATCAAATCAATAATTCATCAGCAGAACTACAAGATCGCTTATCTCCAAGAGATGAGTATTGATCTCAAAAACCAATTCAAGGAGATAAACAGCAAGATAGCAAGACTGCAAACAAGCATGGAAAAAATGAAGATACAAGAAGGAGAAGGGATCAATGAAGAACAAGTAGCTCAAAACATGGCTAGTAAAATAATCATACCCCCTTTACCAAAAGGAGAAAGTAAGTTTAAGTTTAGTGAACATAAACTCCTTACATGGTCCTCATCCAAATCTGCATCTTCAACCAGAAGAGACGTATAAATGCTGAGTAGAATACTCAGTAAAAGAAATACTATGTCTGTACAGCTAATCAACGCTCAAGAATTTGAGTATAATGAAATTGAATCCAGCATGAGAGAAGCATTTGTTCCTAGATTCAAACTCAATGAGATCTACAATAGAGGATATTTCCTTATGGATTCTCACAGATTCAAGATTTTTGAACTGACTGTTCCTGCAGCATGAGAGAAGCATTTGTTCCCAGATTCAAACTCAATGAGATCTATAGGAGAGGATCTTTCCTATAGATTTTCACAGATTCAAGATTTTTGAACTGACTGTTCCTGCCAAAGGAGGAGAAACCGACATCAGGTTAACCACTCTAAAAGAAGTAAGTGAAGCATCTTAGAAGAAATATTCCTATATGCATATTGGAGCAGTTCAAGTAGGAATAAATCTTTTAGCCAGAGATGGTATAGACTGTTCTGTTCTATGTGTCTTACAAGATGATAGAATAACAGACTTTAAGAAAAGTTTGTTAGGAACAATAAAAGCTTCTTTGTGCAAAAAAGTTGCATATTTCAATGTTTTCCCGAACTTTACCACACATCTCAGGGATGCAGCACACTGTCTAAGATTGCGAATCAAGACAGATGAAATTTCTATGAAGAAAGGGATGATGGAGCTTGCGATAGATTATCGTATCTATTATAAGCTAATGAGCTCGAATGTAACCCCGAACACCAAATTTCTCAACAGTCCTAGGATTACAGCATTAATCCTCACCAATCCAAGAAATCATACTGAACAGAAACATATCACAAAATGACATGAAGTAACATTCCTAAGAGAATGGAATCTGACACCTCCAGCTAGACAGGTAGAAAATACCAATGCTTCTATTTATGAAGATATGGGAGAAAAAATAAGCCTACTATTTCATAGGCATTCATTCGCTAGCTATGAAGAAGCTAGTACTTCTAGAACCAAGCCAATTTCTTGTCTTGAAGAATCTTTCGAGGAAGAAGATACTAAAGACCTATGATGATGTTAAAAAGTCAGAAGAACTGAAGAGCTTGTATGAACAAGCAGAAATTTGTGAATCTATAGAAGAGCTTGAAAAGATCATGAAAAAGATTTCTCAAGTGCAACTGAGAAAGAGCAAAAGAAAGATTCTTCCTTATCAAGCAGCTAAGGAAGAACTAGGCGAATCCTCAGCAATGAAAACTGAAAATATTCCCCAAGGAAGCACTGTAGTTTAGAGCATCACAAACTACCCCACTAAAATCATTCGAGAAAATAAGATTAAACTTCCTAAGGACAGGCTCCTACAGGGAAACCAGGAGAATGAATTTCTTAGAAGTACATCCATACGAAACACAAATGAGGACAATCAATATCTGAAAAAGGAGTTTACCTTGATCTCGACAGGGTAGAAGACAAGAGAAAGACAATAGACAACTGGGTAGCTAGCCTAAGGCTAACTCAGGCTTTAGTATTGTCTAAATATATCTACGAGGAAGCCCATGCATATTATGAGTCCACCTTAACTGGCATAGTCCAAAAGTGGTATCAATCTTTCAAGCGAAGCTCTCAATGGCCTGACTGGGCAACCAAATTAGCTCAAATCAATAATCCTCTAGATTTTGCATGCCCCATCTATGCACAATTTTGTGGAGACGTTACTGGGCATAGTGAGCAGTCTAAAGAAAGAGCTAAGATAAATATTCAAAATTTGAGCATTTGCAACATGAGATACTTTGAAGAGTACACTAACGAGTTCCAAAATTACTACTGTACCATTGGAGACCTAGATAATGAAGATCTGGTCAGAACCTATTACAGGAAGTTACTAGAACTATGGAACGATGTAGTAGCACAATCTTTAGAAGAAAATCCTTTGCCGTTTTTTACGGTAGGAGGAATTGCTAAAAGAGTCAGGGATCTCCTGAGAAAGCAATGTGTTGAAAACAGAAAATCTAAAACTGCAAAGAAGCAACTCAGAGGAGTGGAAAACATGTGTCCCAAGATATTGAAGACACCAACGCAGTGTGGATATCACACAGAGAAAAAAAATATAAGAAAAGGTTCTCTAGCAACAAGCAGAAGAAAAATTTTGCTTCTCAAAAGAAATATAAATTCAGAAAAAGCTCCTTAAAAAAGAGCTATGCAGGAGAAAGATCTTCTCATAGGAAGAGATTTTTTTTAAAAGAAAAGAACAAATTCTTCGAATTCTTTTTTAGAAGTGAAAAAGTGCAGATGTTGGCTTTGCAAAGCCGAAAGACATTATGCAAATGAATGTCCTAAAAAGGACAAGAGATCTGCGAAGATTCTAATTGAAGAATATGACGAAGCAATAGAATATACAAACCTGAAAGGTTTAGAGATAGCCTATTCAGATGAAGAGAATGATTCAATATATTCTCTTGATTTCCATCAAACAGTGAAATAGAAAATACTTCAGAAATTTCTGAAGAAGAAGAGGATGGATCTCGTCCTATGTTTGTCTTAAATGTCTTAAATTGGAAAGAATAAGCTACTGATATTATCTGTAACTTTCACCCCAATCTAGAAAGATTTACATGTGATTAATGCAATTGCGATGATAGTAATTCAGTTCCCATGTACTGTAAAAGTGCAAGTGAAACTTATCATCAAGAATGTTTCATTGCAGAATTACGAAGAAAAACCAAAGACAATGAAGCTCACATCATGGTAGAACAAGAATATACAGAGTTCTACGAAGCTAAGGAACAACAGGGACATAAATTGGAAGAAGATTTGAAGAGAATGAAGTTAGTAACTTCATTAAGTCAGAACAAAGAATTAAAAGAGTCTTTTGATTCTATCAATGTTCCCGCAAGAAGGCAATATCACAGAACCTGTTATACAACAGGTTAAGCCTTTTGATCCCATCAACAAGCCCGATGAAAGAGAAATCAATCCTTTTATTGAACTGCCTAGCAAAACTGCAGAAAGTAAATAACAAGTAAAGCAGGTTCAGACAAGCAGATTCAGCAATTACATCACTATAGGATTGAAATTTTCTAGATATAGGAAATACCATCTGCATGTCTTTATAGATAGTGGATCATGGTATTCTCTTGCCAAAAGATATGTTATCCCTGAAAAATATTGGAAAAAAGGCTCCAAGATCATTTACAGGAATAACCATGGGAGAAAATGAAATAATCATGGATACTATGGCTTGTAACATTAAAGTTTCCTTGGGCGGAGGAACTTTTGTCATAAAAATCATCTGGTAATGTGAAAGTCAAGGAGCAGACGTGCTAATTGAAAATGACTTCCTTCTTCAACAGACGATAGTTCAGAATCCACAAATGACTGGTTTTGAAAAGAATAATAAATTCTTTTAAGAATCTCGTCTTCCCAACACTGTAAGCGTTAAAGGTATAGGATTTACAGATCAATATAAGAGATCGTCAACGAAGAGTGGTGATTATAAGCTAGTTTTAGAACCAGTTCTACTGCTGAAAGACCATTTGAAAGGTCATAGTGAAATACTGGTAAATGAAGGGCTGAATTCAGAAGATTCTAAAGAAGAGTATGAATCCCCTTTAGATGAGTCTGATTCAGATTCATTAGAACAAGAAAGCTCAGATGGAGAAGAAGAATTTATCAGAGAGCATAACCCAAAGGTTTATGCTAACAAAATCGAGCAGAAGAGAGTGCCAACTATTGTAGAAATAGAAAACTTGCTGAAACCAGTAATCAGTGAAGATCCTCAATTGTACTGGGGAAAAGATCCAGTTTACTGTCAGCTCAAAATGCATGATGCAAATATTATTTGCCATATTAAAGCAATCCCTCATAATAGGGAAGATGACAGAAAAGAGATTTAAAGTCAAATTCAAGAGTTGCTCGAATAGAAGTTGATCAGACCTTCCAATAGCTCTCATCATGCTCCAACCTTTTTGGTAAGAAATCATACAGAGCAAGTAAAAGAAAAGACTAGAATGATAATTGACTACAGAGACATAAACAAAAAAACGGTCAAAGACGGTTACTAGATAGCTCAGGTAAGAGTGCTTATCAATCGACTCAAAGGAGCCAAGATCTTCTCTAAATTTGATGCAAAATCAGGATTCTGACAAGTCAATATGCATCCAGACTCTATTGCTTTAACAACATTTGGAACACCTCAAGTGCACTATGAAAATCAATCAGTTTCCAGATCATATTCCTGATGCAAAGTCCTTGCAAAGGTTTTTAGGAGTTGTTAACTTTGAGAGAGATTTTATTCCTCAAGTTAGTGGTCTTACTGCTCTACTCTCTCCAAAGACAAGCTCCAAAAAGAAATAGTCATTCACAGAGGACGACAGTAATACTGTTAGAAAAATCAAAGAGCTAACCAAGAACCTGCCTTTTTTACAGTTTCCTGAAGAAGGAGATTCGATCATTTTGCAGACTGATGCAAATGATTATTACTAGGCAGGAGTTGTCTTGGCTATTGTCCCAGATACAAATCATGAAAAGATTTGTAAATTTCTTTCAGGAAAGTTTAACACAACAGAGCTAAACTATTCTACTGGGGACAAAGAAGTCCTTGCTCTTATTAAGAGTATAAAGGGGCTGAAGCCTTTTTGGGAAACAATTTTGTAGTTAGGACAGACAATAAAAGAGTAAAAAACTTCAAAAACTACAAATTAACTGATGCTGAAGATAGAGGAAGAGTGCTAAGATGACAAATGTTTTTATCTCAGTATGAATATGATCTTGAAATGGTTACAGATAACAAGAATTTCCTACAAGACGCCCTTGCAAGAGAAATGACAATGTTTCAAAGAGATGACAGGGATGAATGACGCAACCCAAGAAACAAAAAACCATAATTAAGAGAGAAAAATCTTTGGGAAAGATACAAGAGCGGTGATAAGATGGTAGGTCCTCTTCATGACGGACCAGGTTATCAATTCATTGTATCCTATGGAGCAGCTAAAACAAGTCAAGCAACATGTCATAACATGATAAATTTAGCAGATTGGGATAAAAGCTCAGAACTATCCTTTCAAGAAAGTCGATCTGGAAAATCGGCTGAAGAAGAAAAACTCACTCAGGAGTATTTGTTGTATCCAAAAGATACAACCTCAACTGACCGGTCTCAAGGTAAAAGACCGGCTAGCCCGTCTCAAATGGTAGACGGTAAAGGCATATCAAGTCCGTTAATGGCTGCTGCTTTGCCAAAAAGCAGAATTGCCCCTTTTAGGAAAAATAGATTGCTTGTGGTTACAGGAAAGAAAACCGTTCATGGTCAGTCTCTGAAGATTTTTAAAGAGCCAGTTTTCCAAAAATTGTTAGCATTCAAGCAAAAGATTATCATATATAACATTCTTTATGCATTCCATGAAGAACATCTGCTTGGAACTCTTGAAGCACTTACAGAAGAATTGCATGGAATCCATGCAAAAGAGAAGGAAAAGTCTAAGATAGTATACCTAGAAAATCCAGAAAGTGCTAAGATTCCTATGACAACAATGAAAAGGTCCGAATGGTTCAAATTGCATGCGCATTTAGGAAATGGAAAGATGCTTTCACCAACTTTGTCAGCTGTTTCAGGCCCATATTATGAGAGATATCTGGTTAATGTCCAGGCTGAACATCCTCAGAAACAAAAACTATGGTTACTGGAGAATGGTTTTGTGAAGAAGAATTGCATAGAATCCATGCAAAAGAGAAGGAAAAGTCTAAGGTAGTATACCTAGAAAATCCAAAAAGTGCTAAGATCCCTATGACAACAATGAAACGGTCCGAATGGTTCAAATTCCATGAGCATCTGGGAAATAGAAAGATGCTTCCACTAACTTTGTCCGCTGTTTCTGGCCCATATTATGAGAGATATCTGGTTAATGTCCAAGCTGAACATCCTCAGAAACAAAAACTATGGTTACTGGAGAATGGTTTTGTGCATAATCTTTGGACAAAATCGAATGAAGATTTAGAGGGATTCCCCGAATTGATGGTTCAAGCTGTCAAGAATATTAGGCCAGACAGATGTATCTTGAGATTAAAGTTCATATCAACTCCACCAGAATGGATAATGCTGAAAGAACAAATGAGCTATATCTCTCCTTATCATTATGTCAGGGTAATTCAAGGTCCGATTAAAGGAGCAAGCAGGATGAGTGAAAATAGCAGTCCTAATTAGAGCATTCCATGGATGAAAGCCATGACAATCATGTGTCTCAAAAACATGGTGTGAAGAGATTATGAGTCAAGCCTTTTGGCAAGTGGAGAAAAAATAATGGTTTCCTGCTACAATCATCCTCCACATGTGAATTGTGATTTTTTCTCAGCCATTATGAGGAATGAAGTAGACTGCACCCTAGCTACTACAAAATGGCTGAAAAAAATAGAAAAAGAAAAATGATATATGATTCCTTATCATTTTTCTTATGATTCAGACTATGAAGTAGACAGTGAGGAAAAAGATGAAAAAGCATCAGAAGAACATGAGGGCTAAGATTCATTGGCTGATTATGATTGCATTGATGAAGAATACTACAATACAGTAAACATGATGGAGAAATGAGCAGTGGCCTACGCATCAAGATAGAAGACTTTTCTTTTGTTAAAATTAGTGGGCTCACATGATAAGAGAAAGGAACGGTGACCGACGCATCACGACAAAAGACTTTTCTTTTGTTAAAGTTAGTGTGTTTTTCTTTTTGCTGCCGACTGATGAGTGCCGTTACCGGTTCATTGATAAAGCACCTGCAATTTAAACCCTATCATTGTAGTAACTGTAAGTAGGGATCGTTCAAGCCTGGGACACTAGGGAAAGATTATTACTGTATTATAAACAAGTTAGTAATTTTCACAAAAATACAAAATAAATATAGATAGTATAAATAATTATCTGTCACATAATACACAAGTAAATACTATCACATAAATATACACATATACATACATTTTCGGCACAAGTATAAAATAAATACAAAATATAACTAAAAACTATTTACAAATTATTTACATGTTTACAAAGTTTTATTATGGGGATTTAGATTTGTTTTCTAAATTATTTCTACTCCTAAACCTTAGATTAATATTTACATTGGTCAATCAATTGTTAAGCACAGCTAACACCAAATAGAAAACACATAAGTTTTACACACGAACAAGATGCAATGAAATATGTTTTCGTGAATTCTAATTAATTCCAACTATTTAGACTTCTCATGTAAACTTATGACCTACAATCGCCTGATCCTAAATTTATATATGTGTCATCTTGTTCAGTGCCTACAATTGCCTGACACTAATACAAAATATACTTACGAGCGAGAGTCATTGGAGACATGATCCTAGGTATGGCGTCACTCATCCTATTAGCATGTAAATCATTTTACCCTCTCAACCCTTAGCAATGCCTAAAAATCAAGAACCCAATCGGCGAACTTAACCTTAGAACACTACGGCATATTAAACTCCCCCCTTAGGAACATCCGTGCACAAGACTACCCTTAGGTTCGATTACGTGTTCAGGTATGTGATTAATCAATTAGAAAACAGTAATAACATAAACATACACAACCTATTCTAAATCCAAAACCTAGCATGCATCCTAAATGTTATAATAACAAACACATTCATAAGTAGATCACAAAGAAAAACAAACAAACATGTTCATAACATAAAACCAGAAACTGAAATACTAATATATATATAACAATGAATTATACACAGTAGAATTATACAAAGACATGGAGGAATCCATACCAAATCCTACCTAAAAGGTTCGGCTAGGGCAATGGTGGTGATCGGCGGCAAGGGAAGGTTGGCGGTAGACTTTGTGTCTCAGCTGTGTTTGAGGGATTTTGGTAGAGTTGGCTAGCTAAGGCTTTCACAAAATTGATGAACCCTTTTCAGTTGCATTACATGTGTATTTATAGAGGAAAACTCCTAAAGAAATCCTAAGAGATTCGGCAGCCTACTCCTTCTCCATGTCGGATTGGGCTTCTTGCTTTTCCTTGTTGCACACAACTTTGACTCTTGAATTTGCTGACTTGGATAATGATTCATAGACTTCTTTTCTGAATTATTGGACTCCCCTACATGTTAAGGGACCAATGAAGGACTCCCTTACACGTTTTGGGCTCCATAGGACAGCCGAATCTCCTCCATAGTCTCGGTAGAACAAGTTATCCTGTTTGGACCGGGATAACTTTCCTAGTTTTTGTTTTCGGCTTCTCCTTGGTGATTTCTTTGATTCTTCTTCTAAAAAACTTCTCATGTCTTCATTAAGCTCTTCATCAATCATTTGGCATGCTTGGGAAGGATTTTGGTGAAGAAACACACTCACGAACTCGGTAGACAACTTCAGCAAAATCTGTCCTGTTTCCAGCAGACTGACCTCCGGCCATTGTTTCCATCATAACTCCTTCCTCAGAACTTGGATTGCTGAGATTCCAAAAGATTTAGAAACTAGACATCCACAGCTTTCCATCCATATGGCACGTTTCCTGGTTCAACCTGGAACGTCCTAGGAAAATTTTTGAAGTTGAGTTATGGTTTCTGGAAATCCTTTGTTTTTGTTCCGAATTCATGCTCTCGGCCTCTTGTCTTTCCTTGCTTCTTTTGCTACCTTCCATAAGTCCGATTCTCATGATTCTTGTTTTCTTAAGTCCATATACATGTCACCTAAACATTCAAAAGATATAATCAAGTAGTGGCAATGTATTGGTTTACAGAAACTTAAGAAAAACATCACAAAATACTTCCAATTTCAGCTTTTAACAATATTGCACATAATTTATCTATTTTACACATGTTTTAGCCAATGTTCTACAAATAATGCCTTATGCTAAATAACTACTAAAACTATACTAATAATGGATAAACAAAGCATAAATAAGGGTAAAAACGTATTAAGAACGTGGCATAAAATGCTCCTATCACCGACGCATAAAAACAATGAACTTTACTTTTGCTAAAGTAAAGTTTGATTCCTCTTGTTCCCCACTTTCTCTTAGTTGTATTCAGGATTGAAGTCTGAGTGCTATATAGGGAGCTTCAAGCTTCCGAGAGAAGACATTGAAAAACTTGAAATAGAAGTTAGAAACACTCTCAACCTTCCTCTCGATGTCAAAAAACCAAAGAAATAGTGTGTGTGTGTAAACAGTGTCTCTAGTATAAGAGTGTGAGTATAAGTACTATGTGAAGATTTCAGACTATAATCATTCTATGTGATGTGCTTTTATTACAAGTAAGTATCTGATGCTTGAAACTATAATTATGAGTACCCAAGAGCGAGGCTCTGGGTTCTGTATTTGTAGTGATGTTATGTTAAATAAATTCTAGCGTGTGCCCATAATTCCGTCTCAAAAATATTTTTGTTTAGGATTATCTTACTTTAAGTTGTTAATTTAAATTTGGTATTTTAGATATTTTTGCACACAGAAATCAATGAATATTTCAATTCAAGACAGCAGTGATTCCGCCAGTATAGTAACCGTTTAGACAAGAAGTCGTTAGGTGAAGGTTTGGCATGTTGAAGGCTAGTTCATAAACTGAAAGGTGAATATGTTTTAGATTGTAGAATATCCTAAATACAATACAAAAAAAAGAAGATAATTTTACCCTTTTATCCCTAACAGGTATGTCATTGATACTAAAAGAAGAGTCTGGATACCATATTGATCACTTTGTAAGTTCAGGTACTATATTAAAAGTCCTCTAAGAGTTCACACACTGTAGGTGATAAAAACCCTAGAATGTAAGAAAACTTCTTTACCACCAGTGCAATGATACATTTATAATAGACAACTACATTTTAACATATTAATAGACTCTTTAATTGTAATTATCTTACCATCATTCTTTTCAAAAATTTAATGATATCTGATACTTTCTGAAATGTTCATCAAAATTTTCATCGATATTTTCACAATCATCAAAATTTTAGTCTTCAGCCTATCGTAAATCTCAAATGCACATCCTCCAATACAAAAACGACATCCTCCCTGCAACAAAACAACTATAACGAAACCAATCAAACACCAAGACATAGCAAAATTAAAAAAACAACACAACTAAAGCAAGAACTCACTAGAAGATGTAACACCCCGTGCCTAAAAAATTACCTTTTTACACGGGTTATGAGTTACCGAGAATTTTTAACTGTGACCGGTAATTTGATAACTTATCTCTTGAGTTAATTTTCGATTTTTTCTAAACTCTTCAAATTCCTTATCTAATGACTTGATGTTATAGTACATGTCGAAATGAGTCTCCCGGTATTTTCAGATTTTTTTTTCTGAGCATCGAGCTATTTATTACGAATTTCCAAAGTTTATGGTAATTATTAATTACTATTTTGGTAAATTTTAATTACCATTGTGGTAAATAATTCTTACCCAACTAACTTGGACAGTCAGATCTCTTCCTCATTTAATCTCGGCTATCCGTGCACCCTATTTAAAGGGGAGACCGGTCAACCCGGTCATAGAAACCAGACTCCGGTCAACCGAGTCTCTCCTCTCTCTCGACCTCCCTCGTCTGCTCCGCTCGACACAGCTGCCTGCGGGTAACCCACACCGGCGCATCACCACCAAAACAACCCTCTTCCTCCCTATTTCAAAAACCCTCAACAAAATCCTGCCAGCGCCTACTGTGGAGGGAGTTGGACTGAGAAGAGCATGGCGGTCCAGTGGCAAATTTCGGCAAGTCAGGCCACGACGGCAAGCTTGACTAGTTTGGATAACTTCGCCTCAACTTCTTGGATGTGCCTGTGCTCTTGGTTTTCCAAAAGGAGCTCTGTGGAGGGAGAACAGAGTAGAGGAGTAATTTGAGTTCCCCGGTCATGGTTCGGTGTTCTCCAGCCACCGGCGAAGGCAAGTGAGGTATGAATTATGATCTACTCTTCGTTCTCTATCTCTGTGTATAATTGAATTCAAGTTTGGTTGAGTTTAGGAGAATTGGGTTTGAGCAGGGGAGGACCACCGTGCGTGTCACTGTACACGGAGGTGGTTGAGGGGTTTTTTTCACTTCGGGTTTTGGATTTCACGTTGAATATGTGTGCTCCTTGTACAGTTGAAAGTGTGATTGTTTGAGGACTAGAAGGAAGGAAATTTTAGGCAAATGTCGACCATTGTGAACGGTGGCAGTGTTGGCTCCCTTAGCTCATCCTTGTTTTAGTTCTTGTTCAGGAGGATGGGTTGTTGATTATAATGGTTTTAGAATTGATGAAATTGTAGAGTGGGCAAGCATAGTTTGAATGTTGCGTTTTCAGCTTTTCTAGGCAGGGTTGTTGTTATGTGTTGGGTTGTTGTTGATGTGGTTGGTGTAGTTGATGTTGTTGTTGTTGCTGTTATTGTTGTTGTTGTGTTCCATCGCTGAATTGGTTGTTGTGATGTAACATGTCGAGAACTTGGGGATTTGGAGCAAGCAGGGAGATTATGGTGAAATTTTGGCAAAGTAGCTGGAAAACCGACGAAGGTTCCAGCCAAACAAGTTTCTAGCAGAGAGCTGAAGAGATATATATCGACCCTTGAATTAACATCAGAGTCATAGGGTTGCGAGTAAATCGTAAAGTGGGTTGATTACGGGAAAATTAGATGTAAGTAGGAAGTTTCTATTTTGGGAAACTTTCCAATTTAGGAAACTTCCTATTTATGGAAAGTTGATATTGGAATTGGGAAATTTGAAGTAAGGCTAGTAAAAAGGTGAAATTCAAGTTAAAGGAATCAGAGATTTAGTGAAGCTTGAAATTATAAGTTTTTGTGACAACTTGGTTGAGAGGAAGTTAATATCTACAATTAACGAAAATGTCAAGTTGATCGTTGTAGATAATTTGGACAAAGGACAATACGATTTATCGACTCATAATTAGTAATTCGGTTTGAACTGTAGATTGGGTGTCCATAGTAATTCAACAAAATTACTATATAATGATCTATCGTCAATTGAAATAGTAAGGAAAATCGTTATGCTAATGTTGTGTTTACGGAAATTAACTTAAGAGTCGATAACTGAGAATAAGCGTAATGGTTGAAAGTTGTTAAAGAGGAAGGAATTCGGTCAACTCTTGGTCAAAATATGATTTCCTAGTCAAACTAGGAAAAGACCAAGTCAACGATAGAAAGACTAATATATTGGTTTAGTTCCACAACCAATGGTCGAACGTGGGACTGGACTCGACCATGTGGATATTTCGAGATGGCGCTCGAGGAGTGTTCCGATCATTGAGGAGGCCGCATTAAGTACTGTGAGTGCACATTTATTTTTTAAAATATAATGCATGCAATAGATTTTATTAAGTTTCTCTTTTATATATGAATTTTCTCCATTTTAAGTTTTATGGTGATTTTGGAAAAATTGGGAATTTATTATATTTTAAAGATAAGAGAGCTAGGAAAGAGGTTCATACCTTTCCTGAGAGTTTTGAATGATTTTCCCGGAATTTGATTTTAAATCGGTTTCACCATTTTAGGTTATGAAGGGGGATTATTTTTAAAAGGGGAAACTTGGCTCTTGGATTTATTGATTTTAAAGTAAAGTCAGGGAACTGGTTTCGTATTCCTGGAAATGTTTTAAATCCAAAGTATTTCGGGGGAAAAGTCATGGGTGTTTTGACTTGGATTTCAATTTATTTTCCACGAGGTTTTTTAAGGATTTTCAAGGTTATGGTTATATGTAATGCATGCTAGCATGAACCCTCTCTAGATGGAGATGGTACCCTCTCTGGATTGTAGCTAGTCTGACCCTCTTCGGTGATAGCTGGTCGGTTGGACCCTCTTGAATAGAGCGGGTCATAGGATCCTCTCTGATTGAGCTGGTCAATAGACCTTCTCGTGGTTATGGTGTTAATACCCCACATCTAAATTATGGATTTGACCCAAGGGATTTGTTTTATGAATTATTTATTCATTGTCTATTGGTTGCGTGCTTGTGGATTTTGGAAAACCAACGGAAGAGCATTAAAAGATACTTATCTTTTATCCTTTTATTTTTGTCCACTCACGCTAATGTGTTTTTAAATATTTCTTCCCTGGGCCCTTCATTTTCAAATGCCCAGTGTTGTAGGGTTCTTGAGCGGAGGTCGCGCGTACAAGAGTCGGGGCATAGTCGATTAATTCGTTGCTGCTTGCACATTATTTTAGGTAAAACTTCCATGTAGACTGCTGTAACTAACCCAGCTTAGTTAGTTGAATAGGTTAGTGAAGCGTAGATGTGATTTGGGGAGCATGATGGCTCTATGAGTTAGGGGTTGTTTTTAAATACTTATAGAAGTGCTGAGTTGGTTTGTAGGAAGGGTTGTACATTTCAAAGGGGGTTCGATAAAAAGTTCTCTTGAGGTGGTCCCCGAAAGATTTACTTCGGGTTAAAGGGGTTTAACTCGGGGTGGGTCCTAACAAAAGATGTATCAATCCTATGAGAAGCAAACTCTGGAATTGGCTCGGCGGGAGCTTCTCTAAGATCCAGCAAGCCATGGTGCCTGTATTTTCAGTGATGTCACTAAACTTTGCCAAGACGACGGTGCCGCTAGCAATGACTATCAAGACCCACCCCGGGTTAAAACCCCTTTAACTCGAAGTAAATCCTGCGGGGACCACCTCAAGGGAACTTCTTACCGAAACCCCCTTGAAATGGACAACCCTTCCTACATACCAACTCAGCACTTCCATGAATAATTTAAATCACCACCAACTCCTAGAGTCATCCTGCTCCCCAAGTCACAACTAAGCTTTACTATCTTATTCCACTAACATGGTTGGGATAATCAGAGCAGTCTACATGGAAGTTATACCTAAAACACTAAGTGAACAACAACGGATTAATTAGCTATGACTCAACTTCGGTACGCGCGACCTCCTCTCAGGAACCCTGCAACACTGGACATTTGAAAACGAAGGGCCCAGAGGAAAACATTTAAAAACAATATTAGCGTGAGTGGACGAAAATCAAATATGAAAAGGTAAAAATCTTTTCATGCTTTCCCTTTGATTTTCCAAACTTCACATGCACGCAACTAATAAGAAATGAACAAATAAATCATAAAATAAATCTCTTGGCTCAAATCCATAATTTAAATGTGGGGTGTTAACCTCAACCACTAGAAAACAACCCACCCGCTCTACCACGAGAGGGTCTATTGACCAGCTCAATCGGAGAGGGACCTATGACCCTCTCTATTCGGGAGGGTCCAACCGACCAGCTACCACCTAAGAGGGTCCTGACCTGCTCTATCTGGGAGGGTCCTACTGACCAGCTATCACCGAAGAGGGTCGGACCAGCTGCTATCTAGAGAGGGTTCCATCTCCATCTGGAGAGGCTTCATGCAAGCATGCAATACATATAATCATATCCTTGAAAATCCTTTAAAATCCTCGTGGTAAAATAAATCGAAAACCAAGTCAAAACTCCCATGACTTTACCCCAAATACATTGGATTTAAAACATTTTCAGGAACCTGAAACCGGTTTTCTGACTTTACTTTAAAATGGTTAAATCCAAGAGCCAAGTTTCCCCTTTTTAAAATAATCCCCCTCCATAACCCAAAATGGTGATAACAATAAAAACCATATTCTGGAAAAATCCTTTAAAATCATGGGAAAGGTAGGAACCTCTTCCCCGGCTCACTTATCTTTAAAAAGTATTAAATTCCCATTTTCCCAAAATCACCATAAAACTTAAAATGGAGGAAATTCATAAATAAAGGAGAAACTAAATAAAATCTATTACATGCATTAAATTTAAAATAAAAGTCCACTCACAGATTGAGGCCTTAGCCTGATGAAAACCCGAATTCCGTTCAAGCCAAGTCTCCACAACACGAGCCTCTTCACGTCCTGTTCCATAATTAATATTAATTTTCTGGACGCAAGAATAATAATTAAATAGCATAAGCGTACACATTTAAAAGCGTACAGCTCGCTCATCGGCTCCACATTTCTCAAATTGTCAACTAAAAATCTCCGACCTTCAACAATAACTTAGGAGTCCTTAAAATAATTCTTAAACCTTATCTGGTAATAATCGATGGTCAGAATAATATTTAATTATCCGCCAATAATACTAAACTAGAAAATTCCTAAACCTAACCAAAACTCCTACAAAAATTACCAAATTCTAGGGGATTATAGTACTCCTAAAACCCATCCTATCCATATAAATAACTCAACAAGTGGTGATCTAGGGAGGGAGAAATTTGATCAAGAACAAACACTGTACACTCGAAGAACAAATCGGAATTTCTCCCGATTTACGGCGAGTTAGGTCGGAAAACTCACCTAGGAATGAAGTAGACTCGGAGGCCGAGCTTTTGGGACTGGTGCGGCGGCGAGAGGTGGCCGGACGGCGGTGCTGTGGCGCGTGAAAAAAATACGGCAGGATTTCCGTCGGGGGAGAGAATAGAGAGACCGGGTGAAAAATCTTATTTTTCACCCCGGTAACTCCTATATACCGCACAGTAACTTTACATTTTGTCTGTCAAATTTGTGTCATTTGTGTTCATTTAGTGTTTTAAGACTTAGTTTCACCAATTCTTTATGGACGATAACCCCTATTTATCTGTACTACATTGATATATCTGAGTGGGGAATAGGGTATATTTGTTAGGCGGTCATCCGCTCATCAAAAATTGGCACCGTTGCCGGGGAACTTGCTTAATTCTAAGTCTTAATTGTGTTTTCTTTTGTTTTCAGTTTTGTTTTGTTTAGTTTTCTTTTTATTTTTCTTTGAGTCTCACAATTTCTACTTTGTGCAGGAGCATTGTGCATGCAAACTAGACACATTACAAGTGTTGAGCCGCTACGTCTTGATCTTGAAATTAAGCGCTTAACAAGACAAATCAGGAAACAGAAGAGACAACAATTGTTGCACATGAGCATTGATCACAGTGAACAAACTGAGCTTGAAACACAGTCTGATAAAGAGTCAGAAAGTGAGGAGTAGGAAGAACAACTTATTCTATCAAAACCACCATCACCAATGGCAAACAACACAAGGCTTAGGGAATCCTTTACCCCAGGCATAGTTGCAGCAGATTCATCAATTGTACTACCAGAGAACTTGGGGTCTTATGCTATTCCCCCATCTATTATCTCAAATCTGCCACACTTTAGAGGCACTCCTTCTGAAGACCCTCAGGACCATCTCAATGAGTTTGCAGCATTGTGCAGAATTCAGAAGTCAACAAATGTGGATGAAGATATTGTTAAACTCATTCTTTTTCTCTCAAGGAGCAAGCAAAGGCATGGTATAACTCTTTAACTCCTTTGTCTATTGATACATGGGATCTGATGTGTTCTGCTTTTATGAAGTAATTTTACTCAGCCTCTCGCACCAAGAATTTGAAGAAGCAGATCGGTACTTTCAGGCAAAAAGATGGAGACGAATTACATGAAGCCTGGAGTCAATTCAAGAGTTTACTTCGACAATGCCCTCATCCAATGGTTCAAGCGGTTCGTTCATATCCATCCAGACTAGAGAGTTATGGCCGTTTTAGTGAGTATAGGTCATACTGCACCGAAACTGCATACTCTTCGCAGATTGTGAATCCTTTTTGTGACTATGTTTTGATCGGATCTTCACCATCTTTTATGACATGGTTGAATCAATTCTTGATGTCTTTGGCTCAGAAAACCTATGACATTTTGGTCATATCGGGTGAGATATGTGAGGCAGAATTGTTTGATATTCTTGGGCGTCCATTCCCCCGATAACAAAGAAACTACGCCATAATTGTATGTTGTGTTTGTGCACCGACAAGATGTCCTCGGCAGTCGCACGGTAGCAGTAGTCATGGTTTCGTTTTGTAAGGCTAGTTCTTTAGCTAAGTATGGTGAAAGATCCTCTTATGCTATGCCACAAAAGATATCATTCTTATTGAAAATCCAAAGAAGGATTATGTATACCGATGCAACCAACGTATGGATATCGTATACGCTTTATGGTGTTGGTTGAAGGGCTAACAAACTTGTCATGTATTACACCATCGTCTACCACATGTTTTCTTATGTATCTATGAGCTCATTATCCATCCCTAAAGAGGGACATGCAGGCATGTATTAATTCGTCCATGACTTACTAGGCAGGTATCAGAAGTAGAGACCGCGGCTAGCAGTCTATTACTCTCTGTTGCCAAAGTTAGTAAATCTGGTGGAGTAATAGTAAACAGATAGTAACTGTACCTTAATCATTTGGGCTATTGCTACATATAGGCTTGTCCTAAGGAGTCATTGAGCTCACATTTCGATGTGGGAGTAAATGCTCTCCTTGGGAAAGGCAAGAGGCATTGTTTAGCCAAACCAACATAGTACCAAGTAATGGTTTACACGCCGCGCGTGTGGGCTCGTTGCTAGGCTGTTTGGCTGGCGGGTCACACCATTGCGTGGCCTTATTGCGGGCTTGCTTCTCGTGCCGTTAGTGAAGGCTGGCAGGATGGTTATGATTGATTCGTAGGTCGCCATAGTGCTCTGCTTAGCATGTATGTCAACAAGTCCCCCAAGTCCTCAGTCACGTGGGACCACTTGACAGGAGAGTTTATAAGTAAACCGCTAGAATTAATCATAACCATTGTGCTTAGCTAGCGGGTACCTCGAAGTCCCCCACTCTCCAGTTAAGGCGTCCCTTAAACCTAAAAGAGGCCGCCAGAGGGTTTTACTAGCGGTTACCAAGTAACTTACGCGTGGTGCATTTACGCGTTTAGCAGATGATCATCGCTCACGCTGGTGGTTGATCATCGTTTTGCATATTTTAGGGCTGCCAAGTTGTTCTCTCAGTTAGCGATGGTCTCCCAAAGAGTAATTCAAATTCTTGGCATTGATATATCGCTAGTGTGAAGGTAACAATGAGTCGTTTTTTAACCTTTCGAGAGGCGGTTGTTTCGGTCTCCCTGTATCCTCTCAACCAGCGAGGGTCTCCCGAAAAGTGAGGCAAATTCTTGACATTGACATATCGCCAGTGTGAAGATAACGGTGAGTCGTTTTTAACCTTCGAGGGGCGGTTGTTCCTGTCTCCCTAAGTTTTCTAGCGGATGATCGTCACTAGTATTCTACTGGAGAAATTTTTGTCATACGCATGAAATTTGTGGCTCATTCCGCCGCGAATTGACGTGTCATAATATGACCTGCAATTTAAAACCCTATCATTGTAGCATTAGTAAGTAGGGTATCGTTCTAACCGGGGACAATAGGGAAGGATTATTATTCTGTAAAACAAATATTAGTACACTATACATATATACGAAATCGAATGGGATTTTTGAAATGGTTTCAAACAATAAAAAGAAATAAACAAAAATAAACAAACATATATACAAGTGATCATTCAATCTTTTCAACATTTAGAACAGCACAAAGCACCGATTAGTTAACATGCAAGGTTATGAATCGGATTAACAAGCAACATTTATAATTTCGAACACTTCAATTAATTTCAACCTTTAATGACTTCTCATGTGTTTTTAGGAACTTCAAATATGCCTGAACCTAAAACATATATGTGTCACCTTGTTTAAACCATCAAATATGCCTAATCTAAACAAGATACACTTACCGTTCACGAGTCGGTTGAAGACATGGTCATAGGTATGGCGTCACTCATCCTAATAGCATGCAAATCCCTCACCCTACCACCCTATGCAGCAACTAGAACCAAGCCATCAAATATGCCTAACTTGATCCTAGATCACCACGGCAGATTAAACTCCCCCCTAATAGTTAACTTGGGTACCATTCAAATTAACCTAGGGTTTGATTACGTGCTCAGGTGATGATTAATCAATTAAAGTTCTCTAATCATACAAACACAGCAAGTTAAGTCTTTTATTCACAATCTAAACATGCATTCTAATCGTTATGTTCAAACAATCACATATAAGAAATCACAGAGAAGAATCACATGATCATGCTTGAAACATAAAACCGCAAAAACAATATATATATTCAATGAATTTTGACAGACACATAGAGTACTCAAAAGCTTACATAGATCCATACCTAAGACCTCCTAGAGAAAATCGGCAAAGGTAGGGTGAAATTGGCGAAAGAACGGCTGAACTCTCCGGTGAACAATGGATGCGGCAGCTTTTTGTATCTCTAAGTGTTTAGGGTTTTTGGGTAGAGCTTGGCTCTCTAAATATTACAAAGGTTGAAGACACTAAACTAAGAGCTATACATGTCTATTTATACAAAAAATTTCGAACAAAACCCTAGGGAATTCGGGAGCTTCAAGGAGACACAACCTTTGTTGGACTTGGAATCCTTCTTGGACTTGGTTTCCTCCTTTCATCTTTGGACAAGGATTTCGACTTGGACCTTGGATTTCTGATTTATTGGACTCCTATACATGTTATTGGATCCATGTAGGCCTCATACACAAGTTCTTGGGCTCATAGGCAGCCGAAATCATGGACAAACTCGGCAAGGACAGACTTTCCCGGTTTGACCGGAAAAGCTCCATACTTGGTTGTTTCGGCTGCCATGATGCATTCTTCGAATCTTCTTCTTCAATGCAGCTTCACATGACTTCATTAAGCTTCTCTTAAGTCCTTTGACATGCTTGGGAAGAATTTTGGTGAAGAAACATCCTCCTAAACTCGTGTGACAACTTAGGCAGAAACTGCCCAGTTTTGCAGCTTGACCTCCGTCCATTGTTTTGATCTTAACTCCTTCATCTGAACTCCAAATGTTGCGATTCAAGAAGATCTAAAAACTAGACTTCCGTAGCTTTCCAATGATATATGGCTCGTCCTCAGATTCCTCATGGATCTTTAGATATGATTTTCCGAAGTTGATGTAGGATTCTGTAAATTTCCGCTCGCGGGAGAGTTTCACTCGCGAGACTGACCTCCGGCCATTGTTTCTGGCATAACTCCTTCCTCAGAACTCGGATTGCTGCGATTCCAAAAGATTTAGAAACTAGACATCCACAGCTTTCCATCCATCCACTCCTGGATCGTCCTTAGGAAATCTTTGAAGTTGAGTTATGGTTTCTGGAAATTTCTGCTCGGATCAAAATCTTATGTTTCGGAGTGTCTTCTTTTTCATGGCCTCTCTTGTTGTCTTCCATGAGTCCAATCTTCATGATTCTTGTTCTCATATGCTCATTTACATGTCATCTACACATTAAGCCAAATTCATCAAAAATGACAATGTAAAGGTACGGTGAATCATAAGAGAAATAACCAAGTCTTATCCAAAATCGGTTTTTACAACACTTAAGCACAAATTTCTGTATAAATACATGTTTTAGCCATTGCTCTACAGAAAAACCCTTTTGACTCAATATAAGTAAAAACGACATTACTAAGGAATAAACCAAGTATAAATGAGGGTAAAAACATATTAAAAACATAGCGTAAAATGCACTTATCAAACTACCCCACACTTACCCTTTGCTAGTCCCTTAGCAAACTGACTCTAAACTAAAAACAAAACAAACGACTCAAAAACTTCTAATACTTCAACAACTAATACCCTTAAATAATTTGTCTCAGATTCTTTAGCATGCATAACTTTCAAGTTTGAACATTCGAATGAAAAGCATAATTGCAAAGCTTCATAAGCATGTATCATAGCATGAACAAGTAAGATATGAGATCATATAGCAAAAACATGTATGATAACCGTTCCTCCTTACAATGGCATACTCTCTTCTTTTCACTCATCCATGGTATTCACTCAATCGTATATGCAAGAGAAAATATGATAAGATAACAAATAACTTGCATATTTCAACAAATAAAAGCTTTTTGTGAATAGAAATTCATGGAAAAACCTCATATAACAACTATGTGCAATAATGGACCAAAACCATATGCTTAACTCAAGAGAAAATCTCCACAAATCAAATTTAGCTATCTTAAGAATCATGAATTAATCTCATTATTGGTTTTAATGGGGCTTGGTTTCATAAGGTAGGAATTTTTGGGATAAATGGTGATTTTAAGACGTCACCAAGACTTAGCAAATCTCGCTCCTCCTCATGTCTTCACTTCAAGGGTCGAATTTCTTCATGTTGGACTCATACGTCATCATACACTTTTCCACATATTATGAATAGGACAAAGGTCACATATACATTTTTAGACCTTCAAATAATCACTAACTCCAAATCCATAATTTACAAAACACCAAAACTTTGTGCCTTTTACTTTTGATCTGAAACTCTTTTATTTTCCGATTTCTTTTTTTTTCTTTTTTTTTCGGAAATTGTTTTTCATAATTTTTTTTCTTTCGGATAAACACATTTCGGCACATATACAATACAAAACATTGGTGTTTAACCCCACACTTGCTCTTTATTACCTTGTCCACCCCACACTTGCTCTTCAGCATCACGCATTACAGCTCCATCAGAAGTACTTTGCCAAGTTTTGATAACAAGGTAAAAGTTTAGCTATTCTAAGCAAAGGAATTCTGTTTAAAGGTGATTGAAATAAAAGGCTCAATGTAGGCTCAAAGGGGGTTAACTAAGGAGTCCCACGACGGGCACAAAATAGGCATAAGTTTTATTTGGCTATGGTGGTCATCCTAATGAGATTTAATTCAATCATATTCAAAATCAAGACAATTTATGATTATAAAGCTTTGAAAATCACATAAGCAAGTTCTAGTAAATTCTAGAATTTTGGTGAAGAAACATCCTCCCAAACTCGTGTGACAACTTAGGCAGAAACTGCCCAGTTTTGCAGCTTGACCTCCGTCCATTGTTTTGATCATAACTCCTTCATCTGAACTCCAAATGCTGCGATTCAAGAAGATCTGAAAACTAGACTTCCGTAACTTTCCAATCATATATGGGTCGCCCTTAGATTCATCCTGGATCTTTAGATATGATTTTCCGAAGTTAATATAGGATTCTGTAAATTTCTGCTCGCGGGAGAGATTTCACTCGCGGGAGAGATTTCACTCGCGAGTAAGATTTCACTCGTGAGACTGACCTCCGGCCATTGTTTCCGGCATAACTCCTCCATCTGAACTCGGATTGCTGCGATTCTAAAATATTTAGAAACTAGACATCCACAGCTTTCCATCCATATATGGCACGTTCCCTGGTTCCTCCTGGATCGTCCTAAGGAAATCTTTGAAGTTGAGTTATGGTTTCTGGAAACTTCTGCTCGGATCAAAATCTTATGTTTCAGAGTTTCTTCTTTTCCATGGCCTCTCTTGTTGTCTTCCATGAGTCCAATCTTCATGATTCTTGTTCTCATATGCTCATTTACATGTCATCTACACATTAAACCAAATTCATCAAAAATGACAATGTAAAAGTACGGTGAATCATAAGAGAAATAACTAAGTCTTATCCAAAATCGGTTTTACAACACTTAAGCACAATTTTCTGTATAAATACACATATTAACCATTACTCTACAGAAAAACCTTTTTGACTCAGTAAAAACAACATTACTAAGGAATAAACAAGGTACAAATGAGGGTAAAAACACATTAAAAACATAGCGTAAAACGCACTTATCAACTACCCCACACTTACCCTTTGCTAGTCCCTTAGCAAACTGACTCTAAACTAAAAACAAAACAAACGACTCAAAAACTTCTAATACCCTTAGAAAGATTGTCTCAGGATCTTTAGCATGCATAACTTTCAAGTTTGAACATTTGAATGAAAAGTGTAATTGCAAAGCTTCATAAGCATGTATCATAGCATAAACAAGTAAGATATGAGATCATATAGCACAAACATGTATGATAACCGTTCCACGTCACAATAGCATACTCTCTCCTTTTCACTCATCCATGGTATTCACTCAATCGTATATGCAAGGAAAAAGATGATAAGATAACAAATAACTTGCATATTTCTTCAAATAAAAACACTTTGTGAATAGAAATTCATGGAAAAACCTCATATAACAACTATGTGCAATAATGGACCAAAACCATATGCTTAACTCATGAGAAATTCTCTACAAATCAAATTTAGCTATCTTAAGAATCATGAATTAATCTCATTATTGGTTGTAATGGGGCTAAGTTTCATAAGTGATGCTATAAGAAATCACCAAGACGTTAGCAAATCTCGCTCCTCCTCATGTCTTCTCTTCAAGAGTCTAATTTCTTCATGTTGGACACATACGTCATTCTTGACTTCTCCCCATATTGTGAACAGGACAAAGGTCATATAAACACTTTTAGACCTTCAAATAATTACTAACTCCAAATTCACAAAACATTACAAAAAACACCAAAACTTTGTGCCTTTTACTTTTGATCCGAAATTCTTTTATTTTCCGATTTCTTTTTTTTTCGGAAAATTTTTTTTTAATAATTTTTTTTTCGGATATACACATTTCGGCACATATACAATATAAAACATTGGTGTTTAACCCCACACTTGCTCTTTATTACCTTGTCCACCCCACACTTGCTCTTCAGCATCACGCAATGCAACTCCATTAAAAGTACTTTGCCAAGTCTTGATAACAAGGTAAAGGTTTAGCTATTCTAAGCAAAGGAATTCTGTTTAAAGGTGATGAAATAAAAGGCTCAATGTAAGCTCAAAGGGGTTTACTAAGGAGTCCCACGACGGGCACAAAATAGGCATAAGTTGTATTTGGCTTTGGTGGTGATCCTAATGAGATTTAATTCAATCATTTTCAAAATCAAGACATGTTATGATTATAAAGCTTCGAAAATCACATAAGCAAGTTCTAGTAAATTCTAAAGTCCATTAAAAAGCTATAGCACATAGTTATTGAATATGCAAAGAATAATGAGGTTTCAAAAGATAGTGAAAAAGTAGTGAAAATTTCGAAAAAATCACTCATGAAAGAAAGTTTTTAGGCTCAAAAGCTCACATAGGTTATGTTGGAACAATCTAATCAAACATGCATACTTCATTATCAATCAAGTCTCAAATATTCATACTAATTCACAATATCCATGAAACTTGCAATTTCTTAAGATAAATGTTAAACCGTCAATCATGCATTCAAAGATATAGTTCATCATAGACTTTTAAGAGTATATCCTAAGACACAAAACAAAACAAAAATATTTAAAAACAAATTTGAAAAATTTCGACAAAAATTAAAAAGTTTCGGAAAATTTGAAAAACACACCAAAGAAAAATATGTTACTATGTAACCTCTACCCCACACTTAGAAAATTACATTGTCCTCAATGTAAACCCAGAATCATGTCATAATTTCCTAAGCATGTGTCTAAGTCACATAATAAACACATAAATAAATCAACCATAAGAAGTGAAGGGATAAGAAAATGCAAACTCTCGTTGACGATTCCTCCACTGCTACAGTTGAAATGAGTTGCCTCTCATGCAACGCTTAATGTTTATAGTCTGTCAGCCTAGACTCTTCTTCCTTCTCTTTAGATGGCGTCATTCTTCTTGTTGCTTTGTCAACAGTGATGACACCATAACTGGTAGAGTGTCATCTTCTCCAAGAAATACGTACTTCACATGTGGGGGTAGAGCTTTTAGCTCTAACTTAGGGGCCTGTTTCACAGATGGTAACAACTTATTAGTAGAAATTGGAATTGACAAAGGAGAATACCTTTCATAGATTGGTTGTGAATCAAGCTCCTTCACAACTTCAAGTATGGACGGCTCCAAATCATTCAAAGCCTCCTCATCCCGTTCTCCAAACTTGTCAAATCCGGCCCTTGCTCAATCTTTCTCAGTGCTTCCAAGTCTTCCTTGCTTGGCTGAGCTCATTTTTTTATGAAACGTGCTCTGCTTCACTTTGTTTGGCATTGTGCACGATATCATGACCAGGTTTGGCTTCCTTGCGTCCAACGTCACCAAACAATTTCTCGTCAGAACTGGTCATTTATGGGAACCTACAAAACCAATCTGGCACAATTGAACAATGATCAAGTGAGCATTGTCAAAAAACTTAGATAGAATTCGAAACTTAGCATAAAAATTTCGGCAACATCATGTCATGGCATAAGTTTCGAATTCAATGACATGTAAGCACAAAAGTGTCGGCAACCTAGTAAAGTTGCTAGTTGATTTTATTACTCTTAACTTTCACGGTACATGGAGCAGGGAAGACCACTGTGCAATGAGCTTGTGCAGCTCAAGGTAGTGTTTTGCTTCGTCCGATATACCATGAAAATTAAGACCAATTTCGACATTAAAGTTATAATGCCTATATGCCAAGTTGCTTTCTAAAATCTAAAGCAAGGTGATGCTACGGCCCGAGCTTTTGACTAGGTCGAGCGGATTCCGTGGTTTCAGAAGGCAAGTGTCAATGTCACGGGGGGCGAACCCCTTACAAGAACCAGGCAGGACTCGTTTGTGATCAAGGAGGCGGACCCCTATCGACCCCTTCACCGAGAAGAGTGGTCAGTCATGATCTTGAGATCCAATTGAACAAACCTGAATTCCATATCTATGACAGAACGGCCCCTTACTCAGCTAGGAACAAACTCGGATCCCTAGATCAGTCACCTTACGTTAATCAAAGCCGCCCTCAACCTCATGAAATCCGTAAATAACATGAAGGGTTTAGGCTAAGATTAACAAAAGTGGCTCCACCTGACATGTTTTACTTTAGAAATCACAAAACATCATAACATATAAAAACCATAACTTCAATTTTTCCTAAATATTTACTAAAGTGTCGGCAAGAATACACAAATAACAAAATATTTTGATACAAACATATTATACACAAAATCGGCATATATATATATAAGAGAAAAAGAATCGTTAGAACAAATATTAATAAGGTTAATTCACAAATATATACATATACAAAACAAAAATCCTTTTTAGGATCCCCGGCAACGGCGCCAAAAACTGACGTGTCAATAGTTGACCTGCAATTTAAAACCCTATCATTGTAGCATTAGTAAGTATGGTATCGTTCTAACCGGGGACACTAGGGAAGGATTATTATTCTGCAAAACAAATGTTAGTACACTATACATATATACGAAATCGAATGGGATTTTTGAAATGGTTTGAAACAATAAAAAGAAATAAACAAACATATATACAAGTGATCATTCAATCCTTTCAACATTTATAACAGCACAAAGCACCGATTAGTTAACATGCAAGGTTATGAATCGGATTAACAAACAACATTTATAATTTCGAACACTTCAATTAATTTCAACCTTTAATGACTTCTCATGTGTTTTTAGGAACTTCAAATATGCCTGAACCTAAAACATATATGTGTCACCTTGTTTAAACCATCAAATATGCCTAATCTAAACAAGATACACTTACCGTTCACGAGTCGGTTGAAGACATGGTCATAGGTATGGCGTCACTCATCCTAATAGCATGCAAATCCCTCACCCTACCACCCTATGCAGCAACTAGAACCAAGCCATCAAATATGCCTAACTTGATTATAGATTACCACGGCAGATTAAACTCCCCCCTAATAGTTAACTTGGGTACCATTCAAATTAACCTAGGGTTCGATTACGTGCTCAGGTGACGATTAATCAATTAAAGTTCTCTAATCATATAAACACAGCAAGTTAAGTCTTTTATTCACAATCTAAACATGCATTCTAATCGTTATGTTCAAACAATCACATATAAGAAATCACAAAGAAGGATCACATGATCATGCTTGAAACAAAAAACCGCAAAAACAATACATATATTCAATGAATTTCGACAAACACATAGAGTACTCAAAAGCTTACATAGATCCATACCTAAACCTCCTAGAAAATCGGCAAAGGTATGGTGAAAGTGGCGAAAGAATGGCTGAACTCTCCGGTGAACAATGGATGCGGCAGCTTTTTGTATCTCTAAGTGTTTAGGGTTTTTGGGTAGAGCTTGGCTCTCTAAATATTACAAAGGTTGAAGACACTAAACTAAGAGCTATACATGTCTATTTATACAGAAAATTTTGAACAAAACCCTAGAGAATTCGGGAGCTTCAACCTCATGAAATCCGCAACGGCGCCAAAAACTGACATGGCCAAAAGTTGACCTGTGCAATTTAAAAAAACCCTATCGTGTAGTATTAGTAAGTAGGGTATCGTTCTAGCCGGGGACACTAGGGAAGGACTTATATTCTGCAAAATGAAAACGTTAGAAATATTCACAAATATAAACATATTTACATTGAAATGTATGGGAGTTGAGAATTGGTTCGAAATATAAAGAAAACAAAACAGAAACATTTACATACATTGGTCAATCAATACTCAAGCACAAGATATAGCAAACTCCGATTAGAGAACATATAAGTTTTATGAAAGATCAAGTTATTACGTTTATGTTATCATAGATGCAAATTAATTCCAACTTTTTATGACTTCTCATGTAACTTAGAACTTACGACACGCATCACATTAACACAAAATACACTTACCGTTCATGAGTCGTTGGAGACATGATCCTAGGTATGTCGTCACTCATCCTATTAGCATGCAAATCTCTCACCCTACCATCCCTTGGCAACAACTAGAACTGAGAGCCCGACCCGGTGAACTCAACCTAGAATACTGCGGCGCATGAAACACCCCCCTAATAGCTAACTTGTGATCATTCAAATTAACCTAAGGTTCGATTATATGCTCGGGTGAAGATTAATCAATTCAACATCTACTAAACACAAACATACACAACTTAAACTAAATCATAATCCTAACATGCAATCTAAATCGTTACACAATAAACATATTCATATGCAAATCACAAAGAAGAGTTCATAAACATGTTTATTATGCAAAACCAAAACATATATATATCATAAAGAACTGTTTTACACAGAAAATTAGTACACAAAACCATGAAGGATTTCATGCTTAACCCTTCTATACAGATCGGCAAAGATGAAGGGGAGATTCGGCGGAAGGATGGCGGTCGAATTGGATGAGAAGGGCTGCGGCGGCTTGTGCTGTTTTCTGTGTTAAAGGGTTTTTGGGTAGAGTAAGGCTATACTATGGTTTTTGAGCAATTGAAAGACACTAAAATTGATGTACATAGGTCCTATTTATACAGAAAATTTCGAAGAGAAACCCTAGAGAATTCGGGAGCTTCAAGGAGACACCTTCCTTGTTGAACTTGTAATCCTTTTTGGACTTGGTTTCTTCAAGGATTTCGACTTGGACCTTGGATTTCTGATTTCTTGGACTCCTCTACATGCTATTGGATCCATGTAGGCCTTATACACAAGTTCTTGGGCTCATAGGCAGCCGAAATCATGGACAAACTCGGCAAGGACAGACTTTCCCGGTTTGACCGGAAAAGCTCCATACTTGGTTGTTTCGGCTGCCATCTTCTTCAATGCAGCTTCCCATGACTTCATTAAGCTTCTCTTATGTCCTTTGACATGCTTGGGAAGAATTTTGGTGAAGAAACATCCTCCCAAACTCGTGTGACAACTTAGGCAGAAACTGCCCAGTTTTGCAGCTTGACCTCCGTCCATTGTTTTGATCATAACTCCTTCATCTGAACTCCAAATGCTGCGATTCAAGAAGATCTGAAAACTAGACTTCCGTAACTTTCCAATGATATATGGGTCGCCCTTAGATTCATCCTGGATCTTTAGATATGATTTTCCGAAGTTAATATAGGATTCTGTAAATTTCTGCTCGCGGGAGAGATTTCACTCGCGGGAGAGATTTCACTCGCGGGTAAGATTTCACTCGCGAGACTGACCTCCGGCCATTGTTTCCGGCATAACTCCTCCATCTGAACTCGGATTGCTGCGATTCTAAAATATTTAGAAACTAGACATCCACAGCTTTCCATCCATATATGGCACGTTCCCTGGTTCCTCCTGGATCGTCCTAAGGAAATCTTTGAAGTTGAGTTATGGTTTCTGGAAACTTCTGCTCGGATCAAAATCTTATGTTTCAGAGTTTCTTCTTTTCCATGGCCTCTCTTGTTGTCTTCCATGAGTCCAATCTTCATGATTCTTGTTCTCATATGCTCATTTACATGTCATCTACACATTAAACCAAATTCATCAAAAATGACAATGTAAAAGTACGGTGAATCATAAGAGAAATAACCAAGTCTTATCCAAAATCGGTTTTACAACACTTAAGCACAATTTTCTATATAAATACACATATTAACCATTACTCTACAGAAAAACCTTTTTGACTCAGTAAAAACAACATTACTAAGGAATAAACAAGGTACAAATGAGGGTAAAAACACATTAAAAACATAGCGTAAAACGCACTTATCATTGATTCCGGCGCTCGGTTATCCAAGGAAGTGTCTCGATGTGTATTTAAGACCCCTTGATTGAAGAGCTTAAGTTTTTTTGGGACCTTGGTCATCCCACTTATGACAAGTACATGCACGAGATGTTCCAGATGCATGCCATGATTGTTGGTACCATCAGTGATTTTTCTGCCCGTGAGATGTTGTCGGGCAACATTGTTAGTGGATACAAGGCTTGTCCAGAGTGTTTTAGCGATGATGGGAGCAATAGTCATTGCAACAAGATATGCAGATTGGGTCACCGTACTCTCCTTCCATATGATCACGAATGGCGGTTCAATGACAAGGCATTTGATGAGACTGTAGAAAACGGTGTGCCACCTAGAAGATGGACGGGGGAAGACATTTTAGCAGTGCTTAATGAGTATAATTTTCGGCAGCTCAGCAATCATCCCAATATTGTGGCGGCAATACCTGACAGACCCTATAGGTATAAATTTAGACACATAAGAGCATATTCTGGGAACTCCCATACTGGAGTAAGTTGTTGATCAGACACTACCTAGATGTGATGCACATAGAAAAGAATGTGTGCGACAGTGTGGTGGTAACAGTGCTGAACATGGAGGGGAAGACGAAAGACGGTCCGAAGGCAAGCATTGATTATAAAAAATGGAGATACGAAGACATTTGTGATTGAAAGAAGGGAAGAAAAATATGCCTCAAGCTCCTTACACCGTGAAGCGTGACCAGAAGAACGTAATTTTTAGGTGGATGAGTTTTGTGAAGTATCCTTTAGGCTACGCAGGAAATATAGCCAGTGTGTAAACATTCAGGACAATAAAATATATGGGTTAAAGAGTCATGACTGTCATATTCTGCTACAACGTCTCTTCCCTATTTTCATTCGATTGTTCCTTCCCCGTCAGGTGGTGGAGCTGTTAGTAGCGTTGTCAAGATTCTTCAAGAAGTTATGCACACGGGAAGTGACAAAATCTGACATCCGGGAAATGCAAGAGGACATTATTTATATCATGTGTAAATTTGAGAGGATATTTCATCTAAATTTTTTTGACATCATGCCGCACCTGATGATCCATCTTCCCGAGCAATTGTTGCTTACCGGTCCAATACTCTATACTTGGAAGTATCCCATGGAAATGTATGTTTTTTACACCTAAATTTATAATTTACATGTTCAATATATAATCATAACACATTACAACAATTTATTTATAGGCAACTTGGAGACTACAAAGCTTATGTGGCTAATAAATCTGTGCCTGAAGGATGTATAGCTGAAGCATATATTGTGCACGAGTGCGTCACCTACATGAAGTTGTATTTAGGAGCGTTGAAGGAAACTCCAAAAACCATACCGGTAGATGTACCGAAGTTCAACCTTTCCATAGTCTCCTATGAAGTCTTCAACCTTTTCATGTTGAAGTTTATGGAATTTTGCTAGACTCCTATAAGTTGCAACAACATGAGCTAGTCATAGCCCATTAGTAGGTATTGATTAATTGTCCAGAAGTTGAATACCGGAAAGACATCCATTTATACTGTCCAGACATTCAAGGTGATCTCGACTACCACAACAAGGAGTTCGCGAACTATTTTGGCGGCTGGGTATGTAATTCTTTATTTTTGTTCATGACTCTTTTATTGCATAATTATTCATATTTACAATACTTTGAATATTTGGTTGCAGATGAACCATATTCAATTCGATGGTCACCCAAATTGGTCGCACGAACTAAGACTTCTAGCGATGAAGCTGATAATGTCAAGAGTTTATCCGATGTGCAAGGTGAATGACGTGCAATTTATATGTGAACATAGAGACAACAGACGGAGAACACAAAATTCTGGGGTGATGGCACATAGTGGGCAGAATGGACTTGACTATTTCGGTGTTCTAGATTCAGTGGTGGAACTCGTTTGTGGGCAAGGCATGACAGTGCACCTCTTCAAGTGTGGGAAAGTACTCAACCTTGTGCACTCTCGAAACATTTACCGGCGCGGCTACACTTGGAGAGGCCGAAAACGAGGAAGAAGATGTTGCGTATTAAGAGCCCAGCGCAATAGGTATTCCTGACTCCTCTACAATTCGCCTTAATAATTTTAAAGCGGGTCGTTTGGTTCGAATTCGTGATTTAGACGCAAGGCTTATTGATGTTGATCCAAATCAAGAAACAGACGAAGAATCTTGTGATGAGGAAATGCATAGCTTGCCAGAAATTAATTCTGACACTGAAGAAGACTCATCGGATGATTCTGATTACGAGCCTTCTTAGTTTGAATTTTTAATACAAATTGAAGTGTACTTTATATGCTACCAGCTGTTGAATTCATAATTTTGTTTAATTTTGGTGATATATGAACAGGAAATTGGTATGGTTTACAGTAAACAACATGTTTTTTATGTATTTTTCAGTTTTAGCCGACGAAATAGGCCATATTTCTTCGGCCAATATTGATTTTGCCGACGAATTATATCATTTTTCATCGGCTAAAGCTCTCTTAGCCGTCGAATTAAGATGTATTTCGTCAGCTAAAACAATATTGGCGGACGAATACCCTAATGTTTCGTTGGCTAAACCATAAACCCTAAACCCTATACTATAGCCGACAAATACCCTAATGTTTCGTCGGCTATAGTTAAATAAATAAATTAATAATTTGATACCACTGGTTGCGTCTCATCGATTTGAAACTATTTGCAGTTGAAGGTTCGGGTAAAATACACAATTTAGACGGTCAAATTACCGTTTCTTTGCGTTTAGGGGTTTGACTTACGAGATTGACTGTCCGGATCGAGTCCTTAACGTTGTTGGATCAAGTTGAAAATTTACCCATACACATATTTCAACATAATGATGAAATCTGACAGTTGGATTTTTGTTTCACAAGATTGATCATCACAATCACAATATGTCTACTAATGTTGTATAACTTGTGTTACCAAGTGTTAAGTAAATGTTCCGTTTCAAAAACAAACTTTACGTAGAAGCTTCAAACGAAAAAAAGTCGTGAAATAAGATATGACTGGAACGATGAAATATGTCTACGGTTGAAAAATCACATAATTCCGATAAAGTTTTGGTACCGATAGTTGCGGTCAATGCATTTTATCATTCTTTCTCCATAGAGGTAGCTCTATCTCCGATGATTATTTTTCATAAAATTTTGATACCACTGGTTGCGTCGGATCAAGTTGAAACTATTTGCAGTTGAAGGTTCGGTTAAAATAAGTAATTTAGACGGTCAAACTACGTAATTTAGATGGTCAAATTACCCTTTCTTTACGTTTGGGGTTTGACTTACGAGATTGAACGTCTGGATCGAGTCCTTAACGTTGTCGGATCAATTTGAAAATTTACCAATACACATATTTCAACATAATGATGATATCTGATGGTCGGATTTTTGTTTCACAAGATTGAACATATAAATTGGAAATAAATTAAATGAATTTTTATAAAAATACAATAGCCGACGAATTTTAGTAAATTCTTAGGCTATAGTATTCTAAATAGCCGACGAATTTATTTTAAATTCATCGGCTAAAGTTGAACTATAGCCGACGAAACACATAGTTTTCTCATTCATTACCAGGATCAGTACTTTAGCCGACTAAAAATTTTCGTCGGCTAAGTACAAAATTTTGTCGGCTAAAGTGTTAGCCGACGAAACTTCGTCGGCTAAAAAGTCGTAGGAAAAAAGCCGTCGGCCAAGACTTTAGCGTCAAAATTACTATTCATCATCGGCTAAAGTCATTTATTTAGCCGACTACAAATTTTTCGTCGCTTAAATGATGGACTTTAGCCGACGAAATTTAATAAAATTTCGTCGGCTATAGCTATTATTTATATTTTTTTATTTATTTAACTTTAGCCGAAGAATTTTATTAAAGTTTGTCGGCTATATTTATTTCATTTTTATTTATTTCTTTATTTAACTTTAGCCAACGAATTTTAATAAAATTCGTCGGCTATAATTATTTTTTTTTTTTTTTTTCTTTTTTAATTTTATCCGACGAATTACCTTAAAATTCGTCGGCTATAGTTATTTTATTTTTTTTCCTTTTTTTAATTCTTGTATTTTTGATTAAATTTTTTTAACTTAGAATAGGAGGAGGCCGGCTATAGGAGGAGGATAGAGGAGGGGAGGAGGAGAATTGGCTACGAGAGGGAGAGGAGAAGGAGGAGAAAGAGTTAGAGGAGAAGGAGGACTGAGGAGGAGTACGTTGTTGCCGTCAGAGGAGGAGGAGGAGGAGGAAGGAAGATGAAGAGGAGGAGGAGGAGGAGGAGGAGAAAATTGAAAGATATAGAAAATTTTGAACTTTAGCCAACGAAATACCCTAATTTCGTCGGCTAAAGTTCAAAATATTACTCGAAAAATTTCAAAATTTTTAAAATCCCCACTAAAAATTTTGAATTAACTTTAGCCGACAAATTTTAATAAATTTCGTCGGCTATTGTTATTTATTTATTTAACTTTAGCCGACGAAATATAGTTATTTATTTATTTTTTAATTTTAGCCGACGAATTACCCTAATTTAGCCAGCGAAAAAAATTTCACCGGCCTGTTTTTGGTTATTTCATCGGCTAAAGTCTTTTTTCTGGTAATGATTCTTTCCCTTTCCTCTCGGCCTCCACTCCGCTCCCTCTCCTCTCGGCCTACACTTCGCTCCTCCGCCTCCCACAACCCTCCTCGCCTCCCAATGCCCTCTCCGTCTCCCAATGCCCTCTCCGCCTCCCACAGCCCTCCTCGCCTCCCACTGCCCTCCTCTCTCTTTCGAATTTTTAAAGAAATTAAGGTATGCGATTCGATGTACTTATTGAATTGATTTATATATTTATTTTGAATTATTAATGCATATATTGATTTATATATTTATTTTGAATTGATTTATGTATTGATGAAATTATTTTATTGATTTATATATTGAATTATATGAAAAATTTGATGTATATAAATTTATTTGTATTTGTGAATTTTTCTAAATTTATTTGAGGATTATATTAGCATGATAAGGTTAATAGTTTTAACAATTTTAGTTTAATTAAAATATAAAAATTCCAATTAATATTTAAAATTCTAATAATGTAATAAATTAATATTTTAAACAGGATGAAAGGCTTTTACGGTAAAACAAAGGGTTCAAAGGGCCAAAGATCTGAATCATCTGAGGGAACCTCTAGCAACCCTCAAGCGTCGTTTCAGGGCTCCATGACGCAGAGGCAGCCGGGCTTCACTCATTCATCCAGACAGCCGGGGGCCACACATTCCTCGAGGTAGCCGGATGCCCTTCGCTTCTCGAGGCAGCCGAGCGTCCCTCACTTCTGGAGGCAGCTGTGACATCCGACTCAGGCAGAGATGTCTGCACCATGTATGCCTGAGATACATAGGGCACCGACTCTAGACCCTACTCTTTCGGAGGATGGGTCATCTGGGGTACAGATGCCGCCGCCTCATCTCTACCTTCCGCGGTTGATACTGGCATTACCGGCAGTCAATAACTCATGGGTGCCGATTTATCTACTGTCTGCGCAGGTGACCCCATCAGCGGCGTACCAGTTTGTGCCTTTTTGTACGGATCTTATTTCTGCGAGGGTATCATCATCGGTGACAGAGTTGGAATCCGTCGAGTCCGCCCCAACTCCCACAGGTAATGAAATATATATAATTTGTTTTCTTATAAAGTCATAATAAGAAAAAATTATTAATAATCAATTTGTGATAAGCAGTGTCGGAGCCAAGCCGACAAGGAAAAAGAGAGGCCCCGTCACAGGGAACGCTGTCGAGACGACCGTGAGTAACTTAGGAAGGATCGTCATCGATACTGATGGGGATGACAACGTAGTATCAGGCGGGAAGACGAGGATGTACTCTAGCCGCGTGGGAGCGCTCATTAAGGATAAAGTCCCTATGTTGTGGTCAAACTAGGGCGAGGTCCCACATGAGGTTAAGGACATGGTCCACAACGCAATGTCGGTAAGTTTAAAAAATTCACAATTAATATTATGTATTATATTGTTGATTTATGAAAAACTAAATTAATAAACGTTTTAATGCAGGCGTGGTTTGACATTCCCCAACACCGGAGAAACACTTGGGCGGACGTTGTTCATGGGGGAAGGTACGTTGGAAAGTTAATGAATAAACAAAATTATATGTGTAATAATAATATTTATAATTTTTTTGTGGTATATAGGTACAAAGAGTGGAAGAACGAGTTGCGGACCCACTGGACTACGCATGGGAACGCACGTTCTGGTACCCCACTGGAGTACGAGTGGCGTTGGCTTCTGATATCAGAGTTCAACAACCCTCATAAACAGGTAATTAAAAATAATAATTTCTTATATTGTTATTAATTAGTATGTTTTAAAATATTTTACTAATTTTTTATTTTTTTTCTTTGTAGGCCGTTTCCCGGGCGAACGCTCAGAACCGGTAACACAACACAAGGAACCATCATGCCGGTTCTAGACCGTGCGCATTGTTGATGGACGAGGTGGCGAGGGAACATCCAAAAGTCAACCGGTACGTCTATACGTACGAGAAGACATATCCTGACGCCTAGGAGGATATTGTAAGTCGTTTTACGTTTTCACATTTTTTAAATTATATATAAATATATATATATATATATATATATATATTTCAAAATGTTAATTAATTATTTTTTCTTATCCAATTAGGCGAAGGAGAGGTAGGCTAGTGACGAGGTGATGACTGCTATAGTGAGGGAGGCATGGCCAAACATGTAGGAGGAAGACATGTCTGAAGCCATGTCTCGGATCGACACTTCGAATCTCAGGGTTGGGGCGAGGATCATGTGCACAATATTCCCACCGTGAGGAAATAACTTCTACTGCTGGTGTCTAAGAAAGAAGGGCGAGGGGGTACTGAAGACGACTCCCGGATTTCAAAAAAAGGCAGCCTCGACCAGCAGCCGAACAACTCAGCTAGAGACGGAAGCTCAGATGCTACGGGAACACCAAGCCGCTTTACAAGAGTATAATGCAGCGATATATGCCACCCAGCAGGCACCGCAGCAGCAGATGTTCCAGTACTTGCAAGAGTTTTCAGCTGCCCAGCTTTAGGGACTTTTGATAGTGTTGTTGGTTATTATATGAAATTGTTTGTGTAATTTGCAACTTGCTTGGATGGTAATTTAGAAATTTTGTATAAAAAGTACTATAGCCGACGAAATTTACCATAATTCGTCAGCTATAGTATTTTTCTATTTTTAAAGGTTTAGCCGACGACATATGGCTTATTTCGTCTGGTATAGTAGTATTTAGCCGATGAAATTTACTATAATTCGTCGGCTATATTTTTTATTTTTTCAATATTAAGTCGATGGATTTTAGTATATTTCGTCGGCTATAGTTATTTTTTAATTTTTTTTTATAAATTACTTTGGCCGACGAAATATTTATATTTTGTCGGCCAAAGTCACACCTAACAGGCCGACGACAATATATTTCGTCGGCTTTAGTCTTACTTTAGCTGATGAAAAATAGAAAAATAAGTTGTCGGCTAAGTGTTAAACTATAGTCAACGACCACTTTATTTCATCGGCTAAAGTCATAGCCAACAAGTCTTTGCCGACGACATCTTAGCCGACGACAACCCGTCGGCTAAGATCTTAGCCGACAAATTTAGTTAACAGGCCGACGAAATTTTTTTGTCGGCTAAAGTGTTGATCCTGGTAGTGGATCCCTTTGTTATAGTGATTGGGTATGACTCCTTTGGCGGGTCTTCCGCCAGTCGCCTAGCTTCTGACTCCGTCCCGAAAAAACGTAAGGGTAAGGATCACGTCTAGGGAGGCATTGAGAAGAAGAAGACCAGGACAGCCGCTGGTGGACAAAAGCTGATGGCCGATGTGCACAAAGAGGTTGGCAGTCGTCAAGCTATCGAGCGGCCTGTCTCCACTCAAGAAACTAGGGAGACGGTCGTCACCCTACCTTTGCGATCTGGAGGAGAAATCTTGCCTTTTTCTAATGAATTCAACCCCAATTTCCTAGCCTGTGTTGACCCGAAGGAGCAAGCTTTGATTAGAGCCTTCTGTGCCACTTGTGGAATAATCGGCTACACCGCCAACGAGCAAGCGCCCTTTGGTGTGGCGGGCAGCGAGCGGGAGTCGTGCATGGATATGGCGGCTCATATATGTTTCGAGCGCTGTTTATTGCTGGCAACTATGAGGCGTCAGTGCTGGCGGATAACAAGCGGATGAAGGAGGACATAATCGCACTCCAAGACAAGTTGACGGAGCTAGCGGGAAAGGTGGTGAAGCTTGATCCCGAAGTAGAGGATAAGCGCCACAAGTTGGGGATCGCCACCACCCAAACTCTAGAAGACTGCCAGCGGATTGAATCATTGGAGTCCGAGCTAAACCGACTACGGCGCCTTCAGTCCTCCCATACAAATGAAATGGAGACCCTCCGCCGAGCTCCAAGTGACAAAGAGCAAGTGCTTGTGGTCGCAGAGTCTGGTAGTGCCAATGCTGTGGCATCTTAACTGATGCGAGGACTGTGTAGGAGGCTGAGACTCGCCAGGTTATGGTAGCTGAATGGGCTGCGAAAGAACAAGAGCTGCGAGCGGGTGTTGAGGAAGCCGCCATGGAGATCATTGTCGACCAACTGAGTGAGGTGGGATGCCTTAATATGGTGAAGTACGCCGCTTGGGCTTCTCGCTAGCAAAAAGGCAATGAAGAGGTTCCGCAGGTCTCCGCCACCGACTGTATTACCGCTGATTCACTGGAGGAGGCGGCTTGTGTTGGGTCAGGTAGTTATATTTCTTCTACTTATGGTTTATCTGGCAATAGCCAGCGTTCCGATTCTAACCCTGAAATGCCTTCTCCCACTCCGCAGGATGTTATCCGCTACCCCCTCAAATAGAGACGCAGGGTTCGAAGGAGGGCTGAGGCGTTGTCTGCGGGTGAGCAGGGTGAGGAGAAGAGCGGATCAATTTGTGCCTCTAGCGATTTAGCCGATACTTTCCCCTCTCTGGAGCTTCCAGCCCGCTGGCCTACCTGACCCGCTGTGTACTTGGCTTAGTGTAGTATAACATGTACTTATGCGATTTATGTACTTGTTGCTCATCAATGAAATTTCCATTGCCTTTGTTTTGTTGTCATCCGTTTGTATTTTGTTCATATTTTGTATGTCTGAATGAAATCGCTAATATTTTATCTTTGTTCTTGCAACTGAGAACCATTTCTGGTCACGATAGTTGTGTTCTTAAGGACAATAATTAGGATAATATGTTTCATTCACTGGTAGCTGTTGTAAAGCTGGAAGTTACAAAATATGGAAGCGCTATGACTAGCAGCTTAGACCGTGAACCGTGTACAAAGAAAAAACCGTAACTATCAGGCAAAATAATCGCTAGCCAGCATAATTCCTTCTTAGGTGTTGGATATTCCGTGGGTGGGCGGTTAGTTTGTCAGCCTTATGTTTGAGATAGTAAGTGCCAGGGATTACTTCTTCCACAACTTGGAATGGTCCTTCCCATTTGGGGTTTAGCCCTTTAGGTGCTAGGACGACATCCCTCATGACCCATTCACCAATTTGGTAGCGGCGACTTATGACCCGCTTGTTAAAGAAACGAGCGCTTCGTTGTTTGTTTTGGAGGTTTGTGAGATAGGCTTGGATCCGTTTCTGCACCACCACGTCTTTATCTAAAAGTACGTCTTCTTCATTGGTTTCTTGTCGGAATAACTCCACTCGAGCCATTGGATGTGTTACCTCAATGGGCAGCACTGCCTCTGCACCATACGTCAAACAGAAAGGAGTTTGTCCAGTTGCTGTGGTTGGAGTTGTTCTAAGCGCCCATAAGACTTTAGGGAGCTTATATGAATCAATCCAAATTTAACTTAGCACGTGAAATCGCAACCTAGAAAATTACCATGGCCAAGGCAACCTCTAAGCATTGATTTTGATACACAAATTCACGAAAAAAAAAACCAAAACAAATACATAAGAATATCGAAACCTACTGCCCTAAATCATTAAACAAATTCGAAACATGTACAAGATCATACAACACAACATAAACATCATCATTGAATCTGAAACATGTTCATTGTATAAAACCAAAATAAAACAATGAATTCATTACAAAATCGAAAAATAAATGAAAAATACAAAGCCATGATAGAGTCACACTTTAAAAACCTTGGAGGAGGTTCGGCAAACGTGGTGAAAACAGATGAAAGATGGAGGAAGATTTTTAGGGTTTCGATGGTGGTGCGGCTATGTATTTCTTGGAAGTATTTTGGTAGGGTTTTGGCAAGGCTTCTATGGTGGTGAGATGATGATTTTTCTGTCTCTATGTCGTGCTATATATAGGAGAAACCCTATAGGGGTCGGCCAAAGAGAATTCTAAACCAAAAAGGTTTAGGTTTTCCTTCTTGAACTTGGTTTGCTTGGCCAACAGGACTTGGAGATTCTAGAGGCTTCCTTGGCCGAATTTTTGACTTGTAATTCTTCATTGGACTTGGAATTGGACTCCGTTTGATGGACTAGTCTTCATGGATCAGCTGCTTTGCTTCCCTAAGTCCATCAGGAACACTTCCTATCAGCGGCAACATGTTACTCTGTTTCGGCAATCTGACCTTCCGTCACTAATGCAGACATAACTCACTCTAGAAAATAGATATGGATGTGATTCAAAATGTTCTGGAAACTAGATTCACACAGATTTCCGTGTATATATGGTAAATCTTCTAAGTCCTTATGAGTCGTCCTAGAGAAATTTTAGAAGTTGGATGATGTGCCTAGGAATTTTCTGCTTTCTACGAAAATTGCATGCTTCGGCTCCTCTAATGTTGCTGCCTGTTTATAGCTCCAACTCTCTTGATTCTTCGTCCCAAGAACTCTTCTACATGTCATCTAAGTGTGAGAGAAGTTAAATTAATTTATGACAATGTAAAAGCTTTATAGAATCAACAAAACATGTCAAGACCCCAAACTAAATCGGTTTCTTGTTATTTCATGTAGCACTTAGTTTTGTATAAATCCTCTATGTTTAGCACATTTTCATCCTAACACAACCAAAGACTCTTGACTCAACAATATGACTCTATTCTACGGCAATAAGAGATAAACAAAGTACAAATAGAGGTAATAACATATTAAGTATGTCACATTTTATGCTCCTATCAGTAAACTAAAATTAAAGGTGGCAAGTTAATATAAGTAAATGAAGAAATAAGTAAATAAAATATCTAAAAAAATAAATAACACTTGAAAATAAAATATTTAAAAGAAATAAAAATAAAAATTATATTTTTTATTTTATTATTACATTTTATATTGTATTTAAAAATTCATGTAATTAATTTTTATTGTAATAATTTTATTTAACAAAATAAAATAAAATAAAATAATTATTTTTTATTAATTTTTATTTTATTGTTGTTATTTTTTATTAAAATATAATAATTAATTTTTATAATCGATTAATTCTTATAAAAGTAAATTGTTACCTGTGCTTGTGGCATTTACTTTGCAGCTGGCACTAGGAACGGGTCTACTAGTGTTAGAAGACTCTGTGGACGGTGCCAAGGTTCCGGTCGTCGGCTCAACAGTGGAAGCCATACCAGATGGGGTGATCGGTGGCCTGATGTTCAAAGGAGGAGCCCTGGGCACTAGGAACGGGTCTACTAGTGTTAGAAGACTCTGTGGACGGTGCCGAGGTTCCGGTCGTCGGTTCAACAGTGGAAGCCATACCAGATGGGGTGATCGATGGCCTAATGTTCAAAGGAGGAGCCCTTGGTGGTACTGTGCCCCCCGTCAAATGTGTGGGTTGCCCGGTAGTAGCCTGCCTATGTATGGCATGGCCTCCATCAACTATGAGACCTTATCTGATCGTTCCTTCCTCTTCCCAATGATCGACAATCTGAAACAAAAACAGTATTCATCATCAAAAGAATCATCTACACTCTAAACAATTACAAAATGCTATACTTAGAGCATCTCCAATTAACTATGCAAATTCTTTTGGACTAGGCAAATATAACTCTTGCTAATTTGACAAATCTCATCTCCAATGGAGATGTCAAAATTTGAATTTTTACCAAACATTAAATAATTATTTAAACAATCTAATATGTGAAACCAAACATGGAAGAGATTTTCACCAACATAAAAGCTCATCTCAACAATCACAACAATCAGAAAGTGACAATGCAGAACAAAATCCAGGAGCTTCAAACACTAATATGACATGGAAATCAACACAACTAACTAGAGAAAAACAAGCCCTAACTAGTGTTTCTAAATGCTGAAGCTGTAAATGCTTTAGTCCTCCTCTATTAGTTTCTGAAAAGTTTCAGAACTGTAAAACGCTTCACATTGAAGCCTGCAAAATCTCAAAGGTCTCATTATCTAATTCATCAAAATATGACATTTATCTAAACCTTTCAAACTCTAGGTATGACAGAACAAAAAAAATAACCTGTATTATCAGTATAGCTGGTTCTCTAGAATCCCCAAGGGTATTTGAAAGAGAGCATTATCAGTAATTGTTCGGAACTGAAGCCGGCAAATCTCAAAAGAGGCACACCAAAATGAAATTGAATCTTGATCCTCGACTAACTGTCCAATACCAAACTCTCTCATCTCAAACTCTGTTTCACTAAATTTCTAATTTACTTATGTTATTAGATCAAGTCACCTTATACTAATACAAACAGTTAAGTGCCAGTTGTAATTGATAAGTTCAGGAGCTTAACTACAGATGTCAAGACCCACCATGGGTTAAAACCCCTTTAATCCGAAGTAAATCCTGCGGGGACCATCTCAAGGGAACTTCTTACCGGAACCCCCTTGAAATGGACAACCCTTCCTACAAACCAACTCGGCACTTCCAAGAATCATTTAAAACTCACCCCAACTCCTGGTGCCATCCTGCTCCCCAAGTCACAACTATGCTTTACTATCTTATTCCACTAACATGGTTGGGGTAATCAGAGCAGTCTACATGAAAGTTATACCTACAACACTAAGTGAGCAACAGCGGATTAATTAGCTATGCCTCGATTTCGGTACGCGCGACCTCCTCTCAAGAACCCTGCAACACTGGGCATTTGAAAACGAAGGGCCCAGGGGAAAACATTTAAAAACAATATTAGCGTGAGTAGACGAAAATCAAATATGAAAAGGTAAAAAATCTTTTCATGCTTTCCCTTTGATTTTCCAAACTTCACGTGCACGCAACCAATAAGAAATGAATAAATAAATCCCTTGGCTCAAATCTATAATTAAAGATGTGGGGTATTAACCACAACCACGAGAAAACAACCGACCAGCTCTACCGCGAGAGGATCTATTAACCAGCACAATCGGAGAGGGTCCCATGACCCGCTCTATTCGGGAGGGTCTAATCAACCAGCTACCACCGAAGAGGGTCCTGACTTACTCTATCCGGGAGGGTCCTACTGACCAGCTACCACCGAAGAGGGTCAGACCAGCTACTATCTAGAGAGGGTACCATCTCCATCTAGAGAGGGTCCATGCTAGCATGCTAGCATGCAATACATATAACCATATCCTTGAAAATCCTTTTAAAAACCTCGTGGTAAAATAAATCGAAAACCAAGTCAAAACTCCCATGACTTTACCCTAAATATATTGGATTTAAAACATTTTCTGGAACCCGAAACCGATTCTCTGAATTTACTTTAAAATCATTAAATCCAAGAGCCAAGTTTCCCCTTTTTAAAATAATCCCCCTCTATAACCCAAAATGGTGATAGCAATTAAAAACCATATTCCGGGAAAATCCTTTAAAATCACGGGAAAGGTAGGAACCTCTTCCCCGACTCATTTATCTTTAAAAAGTATTAAATTCTCATTTTCCCAAAATCTACATAAAACTTAAAATGGAGGAAATTCATAAATTAAAGGAGAAACTAAATAGAATCTATTGCTTGCATTAAATTTAAAATAAGAGTCCACTCACAGACTAAGGCCTTCGCCTGACGAAAACATGAATTCCGCTCAAGCCAAGTATCCACAACACGAGCCTCTTCGCGTCTTGTTCCACAATTAATATTAATTTTCTGGACGCAAGAATAATAATTAAATAGCATTAGCGTACACATTTAAAAGCGTACAGCTCGCTCGTCAGCTCCACACTTCTCAAATAGTCAACTAAAAATCCCCGACCTTCACCAATAACTTAGAAGTCCTTAAAATAAATTTTAAACCTTATCCAACAATAATCGATGGTCTGAATAATATTTAATTATCCTCCAATAATACAAAACTAGAAAATTCCAAAACCCAACCAAAACTCCTCCAAAAATTACCAAATTTAAACCATAGACTCCTCACAATATATACTATTAATGGGCATGAAAAACTGCCCAAAAAGTGGCGGCACCGCAGCCAGCAGAAATTCTGGTGACCTCCGATCCCCCCCCCCAAATTTTACCAGTAGCTTCGCCTCATTATTTGGAACAACTTTCTAGTTCAACTCGAAGGCCAATTCGGCCTCTAACTAGGTCAATTACGTGATGAACAGTAAACCCAAAAATTTACACTTCAAAACTTCAAATCCTCAATTCTCCATACACACTTCGAATCAAGCTACCAAATTCTATGGGATTATAGTACTCCTAAAACCCATCCTAATCATATAAAAAACTCAACAAATGGAAATTCGATCAAGAATAAATCACTGTACACATGATGAACAAATCAGAATTTCTCCTGATTTACGGCGAGTTAGGTCGGAAAACTTACCTAGGAATGAAGTAGACTCGGAGGCCGAGCTTTTGGGGCCGGTGCGGCGGCGATTGGTGGCCTGACGGCGGTGCTGTGGCGGCTGAAAGCTCCGGTAGTGTTTTCCGTCGCGGGAGAGAGAAAGGGCCGGGTAAAAAATCTAATTTTTCACCCGGTAACTCCTATATATAGCCATTTTACCGCACAGTAACTTTACATTTTTGTTTGTAACTTTCCCATACGAACTCCGATTTGAGCGTGCTACGTGTCCACGAACTCGTAACAACTTTCATGAAGAAAGTTTTCCCAAATTCTCGACTTAACGAAAAGTCAACTTTACGATCATCGTACGGTTAAACGGTTACTTTAAATGGTAAAAGACCAAAGTAACCAACCGTAAAATAATTCTAGGATCGGGATGTGCCAACAGAAAACTAAAAGAAGGACGATAGAGAGAAGGATGATGGAAGGGGAAGAGATATGAGGCTTGGTCTGGGTTTTTTATTGAAGAGTTTTCTAGGTTGGGTTGTGAAAAAGTTACACAGAGAGAGAAACGCGATGGAAAAGAGAGCCATCTAAAATCACAAAAACCATCCAACATTGAATTACAAAACAATTATGTTCCATTTCGATCAACTGAACAGAAGAATTGGTGACTGGCCAAAATGTAAATACCTGTAAATTAAAACTCGATGATGGTGGCGGAGCTTGACGGTCACGGATGGAGCTCGGGGAAAAGAAGAAGGCATTGGCGAGATGTGGGGGAGGTGCTCAAGGTAGTGATGTGGCGGAGGCACTCAAGGCAGGGATCCTCAACGGAATCGAAAGAGGCTAGGGTTTGGATGAGAGGGGAAAAGAGGAGGCGGAAGTGGAAGGAGTGATGGTCAGAGAAGGCATGGAGAGCTGGGAGGCAGAGGAGGCAATGGCGTATGTGGTGGTTTTTGGCTGAGGAGGCGGAGAACTCGAGTTCAATTAGGCAGTGATATGGCGGGCTTTGTTCGAGTTGGGGCTTCTATACTTAGTCAATGTTATATCAGACGACAAAATGGATTAGTCAGCTAAGTCTATTTTAATTTTCACGAAAAAATGGAAAATTTTCTGCCAAAATTTTCGGCATCTTAGTCAACGGAATATAACACGTTCGTCGGCTAAGAAAGTCCTAGTCAACAGAAATATATATTTCGTCACCTAGGGAATTGAAATTCATGAAATTAAAAAAAATAGCGGAAAAAAAACCACCAAAATATTTCAACATCTTAGTCGACTGAAAGATTTAAATCTATCGGTTAAGACAATCCTAGTCGACGAAATATTTTAAATCCGTCAGCTAAGAGTATCCTAATCGACAAAAAATGCACTTTCCGTCGCCTAGGAAAATAAAATTTCTTCTAAATTCATTGTTAATTTATGGCTATGGTAAAATAGTAAATTACGTTGACCATAACTATCAGCACCGAGACTTTACCGAAATTACGTGAGTTTTCAAACGTAGACATATTTCATCATTCTGGTCATATCTTATTTCACAACTTTTTTGAGTTTGAAGGATCTACGTAGAGTTTTTTTAAACGGATCATTTACTTAAAACTTAGTAAACAAGTTATATAACATTAGTAGGCATGTTGTCATTCTGATGATCAAACTTGATAAATGAAAATCCGACTGTCTGATATACCATCATGATAAAATACACTTATCACACAAAAAAGTCAATTTGATCCGATAATGTTAAGGGATTGATCAGGACGGTCAACCTGACCGTCAACCATAAAAACCCACGAAAATGGTCATTTAACCGTCAAAATTACGTATTTTGGCCGGACTTTAAACTTAAAATAGTTTCAAATCGATGAGACGCAACTAGTGGTATAACAAGTTACTGAAAATATTTTGAATCTTAGTCGACGGAAAATATTGAATCTGTCGGCTAAGAGTACCCTAGTAGACGGAAACTGTAATTTCTGTCGACTAAGAAAAATAAAATTTCTTCCAAATTCTAGTTTAGGGTTTAGAGTACTAGGGTTTAGTCAACAAAAAATATTGAATCCCGGACGAGGTCCGTTAAGCAACCTGCAACTTAAAACCAGATTATTGTAGTAACTGTAAGTAGGGATCGTTCTAGTCGGGGACACTAGGGAATGATTATATCTACATTTAAAAACATTAGTGATATTCACAAATATAAATATACAAGTATAAATCTGTCACATAATATACAAGTATACAACACATAAGTACATAATCATATGCAATCGGCAAGATATAGACATGACACCGATATGTATATACAAAAAGAATTAAATTATTTACAAGCTATTCACATATTTACCGAATTATGATGGGGTATTTATAGTGATTTCTAGGGTCCTAAATCTAATAGTTACATATATGGTGGTCAAACATCACTTAAGCATCAAATAACACAAATACCGTTAAGAATGCAAATCAATTTCATGCAAGGAACAATAACAACATTTAGATGATCCTAGACTTTAATTAATTCCCTAGCATAAAATCTGATGAGCCTCGGCTTTGCATCTTTCTTTGTCATTAGATACCTAAATGCTGCATGATCAGAATAAACAACAACTTTAGAATTCAAAATATAAGATCAAAATTTCTCTAAAGCAAAGATAACAGCTAAGAGTTCTTTTTCAGTTGTTGAGTAATTCAGCTGAGCATTGTTGAGAGTCCGAGATGCATAGTAAATTGCACACGGTTTCTTGTCATTCCTCTGCCCTAGCACAGCACCAATGGCATAATATGAGGCGTCACATTAACTCAAATGGCAGATCCCAATTAGGTGGCATCATGATAGGTGTAGTCGTCAGCAAATCCTTCAATCGTACGAATGAATCCTCACACTCCCTAGACCATGAAAGCGACACATCTTTCTGCAACAAGGAAGTAAGTGGTTTGGCCACCAAAGAAAAGTCTTTGATGAACCTCCTGTAAAAACCTGCATGGCCAAGAAAAGAACGAACCTCTCTCACTGTTGAAGGCGAGGGTAAGTGATGCATAATATCAATCTTAGCCTTATCAACTTCTATTCCTTTAGCAGAAACTATGTGACCTAAAACTATACCTTTAAAATAAATTCTAAATTCTTTAAGCATGCATCAAAGTCTTTACCATAAACACTAAAATCATCCATAAAAACTTCAATTATATTTGCGATATAATCAGAGAAAATAGAATACATGCAACGTTGAAACGTACCTGGGGCATTGCACAATCCAAAAGGCATTCGTCGATAAGCAAACGTACCAAAGGGACATGTAAACGTTGTCTTCTTTTGATCATCCGGGTGTATCATGATCTGGTTGTAGCCACTATATCCATCCAAGAAGCAGTAGAACTCGAGACCTGCTAATCTCTCCAACATTTGATCCATGAACGGCAAAGGCATGTGATCCTTCCTCGTTGTTGCATTCAATCGTTGATAATCGATGCACATGCGATGACTTGTCACCAACCGTTGTGGCACTAGCTAATTCTTCTCATTCTCTACAACAGTCACGCCACTCTTCTTGGGCACAACTTGAACGGGTGAAATCCACTGAATATCCGAAATAGGATAGATTATTCCACAATCTAACAACTTAATCACCTCGTCTTTAACCACTTTCATCATTGGAGGATGCAAACGTCTCTGAGCCTCTATAGTTGGCTTGGCGCCATCCTCAAGTAAGATTCTATGAACACACTTTGTAGGGCTTATTCCCTTGATGTCTGCTAAAGTCCAGCCAATGACAGCAGTGTTCTTTGTCAAAACCTCAACTAGCTTGTCCTCTTGTTGCTTTGTCAACGTTGAAGACACAATAACTGGTAAAGTGTCATCTTCTCCAAGAAATACATACTTCAAATGTTTGGGGGAAGTTTTTAGCTCTAACTTAGGGGCCTGTTCCACAGATGGTAACAACTTATTAGTGGAAATTGGAATTGACAAGGGAGTATACCTTTTGTAGATTGGTTGTGAATCAAGCTCCTTCACAACTTCAAGTATGGACGGCTCCAAATCTTTCAAAGCCTCCTCATCTCGTTCTCCATACTTGTCATACCCGACCCCTTGCTCGATCACTATGAAAAACAAACAACACAAAAATGCAATATGCACCCGATATGCAAAACAATAAAACACAAGTATGATTGAATGCAAAATGGATGTAGTGCAAACACAATCCGGATAACATGAAACAAAATGCAATACGACATGATGCAAACAAAACAAAACAAAAAATGCAATATGCAACATGATATGCAAAATGATCGATCATAAGTATACATGCAACATGAATGACACACATAACGCACTTAAATAAAAACTTGCAAAACAAAAGAATGTTAGCTAAACATGGCAATATAAACACATAGCATACACGGCATGGTATTAACAAAGCAAGTAACTAAAACACATAGGGCACACGGAATCACATAGGCACATAACACTTTTAAGCACAAGATGTCGACAATCTATAATGTTTCTAGTTGATTTTATTAACCCCTAATTTTCAAGGTACGTGGAGCAGGGAAAACCACTGTGCAACGGACTAATACAGCCCAAGGTAGTGTTATGCTTCGTCCAATATACCTCAAAAATTAGAGCCAAATCGTGTGAAGCTTATGGCGTCATATATGTTCAAGTAAATTCTAGCGTTTAAAGTGTGGTGATACTTCGCCCAATCATTTAGCTAGTTCGAGCGGGTTTCGTGGTTTCAGAAGGCAGTGATGTTAAGATCCACGGAGGGCGAACCCCCTACAGGAACAAGGCAGGACTCGTTTAGTGATCACGGAGAGCGAACTCTCTACAATAGGTGGTGGTCAAACATCACTTAAGTATCAAAGAACACAAACACCGTTAAGAATGCAAATCATTTTCGTGCAAGGAACAGTAGCAACGTGTAGATGATCCTAGACTTTAATTAATTCCAATCTATTAGACTTCTCATGAGTACTTAGAAACTTCCTTCCGGCTTGATTCTAAGACACATATGTGTCACCCTTGTTTAAGATTTCCTTCCGGCCTAAATTAAACAAAAATACACTTACGTTCTAGAGTCGATTAAAGACATGATCCTAGGTATGGCGTCACTCATCCTATTAGCATGCAAATCGCTCACCCTAACAACCCTTTGCAATAAATAAAACAAGAACTTCCTTCCGGCCTGAACTTAATCCTAGGCTACTACGGCTTATTAAACTCCCCCCTTTGGAAACATCTATGCACTAGACTATCCTAGGGTTCGATTACATGATCAGGTGGTGATTATTCAATTAAAGTTTAACATGCATAAAAACATAAACTACTGCCCTAAATCACAAAACCAACAAACACAACATAACGTTACATACTACACACATTCACATGCAAATCACAAAGAAGAACATGCAATTGAACATAGAATGTAAAACCGATAAAACCAAAAGATGAATAATATAAATAAAACACAATTACACAGTAAAATTACGTAAACCTTATGAAGATCCATACATAACCTACCTAGATTAGATCATCTAACGAATGGTTGAGAATCGGTGGAGGATTGACGGCGATCGGCGGCGGTGAAGTGGTGGCAGTAGGTTTGAGAATTTTCTGTGTAAACGGGTTTTTGGGTAGAGCTTGGCTATTCTAAGCAAAAGTAAATTTTTGGAAGACTCTAAAACTGAACTCATACATGTCTATTTATAGACAGAAACCCTATAAAACTCGGCAGCCCATTGTCCACATTGGATTGGGCTTCTTGCTTTTCCTTGTTGCACTAGACTTTGACTTCTTCAATGACTGACTTGGATAGTACTCCATCGACTTATTTTTGAATTTGTGACTCCCCTACATGTTAAGGGATCAATGTAGGACTCCCTTACACGTTTTAGGCTCTATAGGACAGCCGAATCCCCTCTATAATCTCGGTAGAACAAGTTATCTTGTTTTGACCGAGATAACTTTCCTAGTTGCTGTTTTCGGCTTCTCCTTGGTGATTTCTTCGATTCTTCTTCTAAAAAACTTTCCATATCATCATTAAGCTCCTCATCAATCATTTGGCATGCTTGGAAAGGATTTTGGTGAAGAAACACACTCACGAACTTGATAAGTGCGTTTTACGCTATGTTTTTAATATGTTTTTACCCTCATTTGTACCTTGTTTATTCCTTAGTAATGTTGTTTTTACTTATTTTGAGTCAAAATGGTTTTTCTGTAGAGTAATGGTTAATATGTGTCTTTATACAGAAATTTGTGCTTAAGTGTTGCAAATTCGATTTGGAACAAACACTTGGTTATTTCTCTTATGATTCACCGTACCTTTACATTGTCATTTTTTGATGAATTTGGTTTAGTGTGTAGATGACATGTAAATGAGCATATGAGAACAAGAATCATGAAGATTGGACTCATGGAGGACAACAAGAGAGGCCATGGAAAAGAAGAAACTCTGAAACATAAGATTTTGATCCGAGCAGAAATTTACAGAAACCCTACATCAACTTCGGAAAATCATATCTAAATATACAGGAGGAATCTGAGGACGAACCATATATCATTGGAAAGCTACGGAAGTCTAGTTTTCAGATCTTCTTGAATCACAGCATTTGGAGTTCAGATGAAGGAGTTATGATCAAAACAATGGACAGAGGTCAAGCTGCAAAACTGGGCAGTTTCTGCCTAAGTTGTCACACGAGTTTGGGAGGATGTTTCTTCACCAAAATTCTTCCCAAGCATGTCAAAGGACTTAAGAGAAGCTTAATGAAGTCATGGGAAGCTGCATTGAAGAAGGATATTCGAAGAAGTCATCATGGCAGCCGAAACAACCAAGTATGGAGCTTTTCCGGTCAAACCAGGAAAGTCTGTCCTTGCCGAGTTTGTCCATGATTTCGGCTGCCTATGAGCCCAAGAACTTGTGTATAAGGCCTACATGGATCCAATAACATGTAGAGGAGTCCAAGAAATCAAAAATCCAAGGTCCAAGTCGAAATCCTTGTCAAAGAAGAAATAAGAAACCAAGTCCAAAAAGGATTACAAGTTCAACAAGGAAGGTGTCTCCTTGAAGCTCCCGAATTCTCTAGGGTTTCTCTTCGAAATTTTCTGTATAAATAGACATGTATAGCTCTTATTTTAGTGTCTCTCAATTGCTCTAAGCCTTAGTATAGCCAAGCTCTACCAAAAACCCTAAACACACAAGCTGCCGCCGCCGCCAACCCTTGCTGCCAACTGCCATCTTCCGCCGATCATCCTTTCTTCCTTTGCCGATCTATATAGGTAGGTTAAGGATGAAAACTCCATAGTTTGTGTATGTATTTTCTGTGTAAAGACAGTTGTTATTGATATATATACGATTTGGTTTTCGGTTTTGCATAACAAGCATGTTTATGAACTCTTCTTTGTGATTTGCATATGAATATGTTTGTTGTGTAACGATTTAGATTGCATGTTAGGATTATGATTTAGTTTAAGTTGTTTATGTTTGTGTTTAGTAGATGTCAAATTGATTAATTGCTCACCTGATCACATAATCGAACGTAAAGATAGTCTTGTGCACGGATGTTTCTTAAGGGGGGAGTTTAATACGCCGTAGTAATCTAGGGTTGATTTCACCGCGTCGGGCTCTCAATTGTAGTTGCTGCATAGGGTGGTAGGGTAAGTGATTTGCATGCTAATAGGATGAGTGACGACATACCTAGGATCATGTCTCCAACGACTCATGAACGGTAAGTGTATTTTGTGTTAATGTGATGCGCGTCGTAAGCATTAAACAAGATGACACATAAACTTAGGATGATGCGCGTCGTAAGTTCTAAGTTACATGAGAAGTCATAAAAGTTGGAATTAATTTGCATCTATGATAACATAAACGTAGTAACTTAATCTGTCATAAAACTCATGTGTTTTCTAATCGGTGTTTGCCATATTTTATGTTTGAGTATTGATTGACCGATGTATGTAAATATTTTACTTCTTTTCTTTATGTTTCGAACCACCTTATAAATCCCCCATTTAAAATCGTAAATATGTTAATACTTTTGCATTTGTGTATACTTGTATATTATGTGACAGATAATTGTATATGCTATGTATATGTGTATTTTGTATAAAATGTGTGAATATTACTAACGATTTGTTTTGCAGAATATAAGTCCTTCCCTAGTGTCCCCGGCTAGAACGATCCCTACTTACTAATACTACACGATAGGGTTTTAAATTGCAGGTCAACTTCTATGGCACGTCAATTTTTGGCGCCGTTGCCGGGGATGCTAAAAAGGATTTTTGTGTTGTATATGTATATGTTTGTGAATTAACCTTGTTTTCTTTTGTAGGTGCCGAAGCATGTGTGTGCCATAACACATATGTTTCGAATGTATTTATTGTGTATTGCCAATTTGTACATTATATATTTGTGTATGTGCCGAATTTGTATGTATTATATTTTCATGCCATATGTGTTGTAATCGTTGTAACTTAGTAAATATTTAGGAGGTTTATTGTTTCATATTTGTTTTAAGTTTCTTGTGGTTTTTAAAGTGTAACATGTAGCGAGAAGCCGCATTTATTAATCTTAGCCTAAACCCTTCATGTTATTTGCGGATTTCATGAGGTTGAGGGCGGCTTTGATTAACACTTGTCGAGTGGTCTAGTGACCCGAGTTTGTTCCTAGCTGAGTAAGGGGCCGTTCTGTCATAGATATGGAATTCAGGTTTGTTCAATTGGATCTCAAGATCATGACTGACCACTCTTCTCGGTGAAGGGGTCGATAGGGGTCCGCCTCCTTGATCACAAACGAGTCCTGCCTGGTTCTTGTAGGGGGTTCGCCCCCCGTGACATTGACACTTGCCTTCTGAAACCACGGAATCCGCTCGAACTAGCCAAATGCTTGGGCCGAAGCATCACCACACTTTAAACGCTAGAATTTACTTAGACATGTATGACGCCATGAACTTCAAATTAATTTGACTTTAATGTTTGAGGTATATCGGACAAAGCATAACACTACCTTGGGTTGTATCAGTCCATTGCACAGTGGTCTTCCCTGCTCCACGTACCTTGAGAATTAAAGTTTAATAAAATCAAGTAGAAACATTTTAGGGTGAGACGTCATCACATTATGTTTTTGCCATGATTTTTGTCTATATGTAACCATGAATGCCGTGTATCCTATGTGTTTATATTGCCATGTCATGTGCCATGTTTAGCTAATATTCTTTTGTTTTGTAGGTTTTTATTGAAGTGTGTTATGTGTGTCATTCATGTTGCATTTATACTTATGATCGATCATTTTGCATATCATGTTGCATATTGCATTTTGTTTTGTTTTATTTGCATCATGCCGTATTGCATTTTGTTTCATGCATCATGCTGTGTTTGCACTACATCCATTTTGCATTCAATCATACTTGTGTTTTATTGTTTTGCATATCATGTGCATATTGCATTTTTGTTGTTTGTTTTTCATAGTTATCGAGCAAGGGGTCGGGTATGACAAGTATGGAGAACGAGATGAGGAGGCTTTAAAAGATTTGGAGCAGTCCATACTTGAAGTTGTGAAGGAGCTGGATTCACAACCAATCTACAAAAGGTATACTCCCTTGTCAATTCCAATTTCCACTAATAAGTTGTTACAATCTGTGGAACAGGCCCCTGAGTTAGAGCTAAAAGCTCTCCCCAAGCACTTGAAGTATGCATATCTAGGAGAAGAGGACACTTTACCAGATATTGTGTCTTCATCGTTGAATGAGCAACAAGAGCACAAATGTTGAAAAACACAATGTGGGAGAGCCATGGCAACAAAGGATGGCGCCATCAGAAAGGAAGAAGAAGTCTAGGCTGACAGACTATAAACATTAAGCGCTGCATGAAAGGCAACTCATTTCAACCGTAGCTGTGGAGGAGCCATCAACGAGAGTTTGCATTTTTCTAATCCCTTCACTTTTATGGTTGACTTATTTATGTGTTTATTATGTGACTTAGACACATGCTTAGGAAATTATGACATTATTTTGGGTTTACATTGAGGACAATGTAATTTTCTAAGTGTGGGGTAGAGGTTACATAGTAACATATTTTTCTTTGGTGTGTTTTTCAAATTTTCCGAAACTTTTTAATTTTTGTCGAAAGTTTTCAAATTTGTTTTTAAATATTTTTGTTTTGTTTTGTGTCTTAGGATATACCCTTAAAAGTCTATGATGAACTATATCTTTGAATGCATGATTGACGGTTTAACATTTATCTTAAGAAATTGCAAGTTTCATGGATATTGTGAATTAGTATGAATATTTGAGACTTGATTGATAATGAAGTATGCATGTTTGATTAGATTGTTCCAACATAACCTATGTGAGAGCCTTTTGAGCCTAAAAACTTTCTTTCATGAGTGAATTATGTGCCGATTTTTGCTTAAATTTTTTCGAAATTTTCACTAAATTTTCACTATCTTTCGGAACCTCATCATTCTTTGCAAATTCAATAACTATGTGCTATAGTTTTTTAATGGACTCTAGAATTTACTAGAACTTGCTTATATGATTTTCGAAGCTTTATAATCATAACATGTCTTGATTTTGAATATGATTGAATTAAATCTCATTAGGATCACCACCATTGCCAAATAAAACATATGCCTATTTTGTGCCCATCGTGGGACTCCTTAGTTAACCCCTTTGAGCTTACATTGAGCCTTTTATTTCATCACCTTTAAATAGAATTCCTTTGCTTAGAATAGCTAAACCTTTACCTTGTTATCAAGACTTGGCAAAGTACTTTTAATGGAGCTGTATTGCGTGATGCTGTGAAGCAAGTGTGGGGTGAACAATGTAATAAAGAGCAAGTGTGGGGTAAAACACCATATGATTATAAATTTATGTGCCATGTATGAACAAAAAAAAAAGAATTATTTTCGAAAAAAAAAAAGAAAAAGAAAAAAAATCGGATAGAATTGAAAGTCAAGGCACAAATTCTTTCATGGTGTGTTGTAATGTTTTATGGATTTGGAGTTGTGATTATTTGAAGGTCTAAAAGTGTTTATATGACCTTTGTCCTATTCATAATATGTGGAAAAGTGTATGATGACGTATGGGTCCAACATGAAGAAAGTCGACCCTTGAAGTGAAGACATGAGGAGGAGCGAGATTTGCTAAGTCTTGGTGACGTCTTAAAATCACCATTTATCCATAAAAATTCCTACCTTATGAAACCAAGCCCCATTACAACCATATTATTGAGATTAATTCATGATTCTTAAGATAGCTAAATTTGATTTGTGGAGATTTTCTCATGAGTTAAGCATATGATTTTGGTCCATTATTGCACATAGTTGTTATATGAGGTTTTTCCATGAATTTCTATTCACAAAGAGCTTTTATTTGTTGAAATATGCAAGTGATTTGTTATCTTATCATCTTTTCTCTTGCATATACGATTGAGTGAATACCATGGATGAGTGAAAAGAAGAGAGTATGCCATTGTGAGGTGGAACGGTTATCATACATGTTTGTGCTATATGATCTCATATCTTAATTGTTCATGCTATGATACATGCTTATGAAGCTTTGCAATTATGCTTTTCATTCAAAAGTTCAAACTTGAAAGTTATGCATGCTAAAGAATCTGAGACAAATTATTTAAGGGTATTAGTTGTTTAAGTATTAGAAATTTTTGAGTCGTTTTGTTTTTGTTTTAGAGTCAGTTTGCTAAGGGACTAGCAAATCATAAGTGTGGGGTAGTTTGATAAGTGCGTTTTACGCTATGTTTTTTAATATGTTTTTACCCTCATTTGTACCTTGTTTATTCCTTAGTAATGTTGTTTTTACTTATTTTGAGTCAAAAGGGTTTTTCTGTAGAGTAATGGTTAATATGTGTCTTTATACAGAAATTTGTGCTTAAGTGTTGCAAATTCGATTTGGAACAAACACTTGGTTATTTCTCTTATGATTCACCGTACCTTTACATTGTCATTTTTTGATGAATTTGGTTTAGTGTGTAGATGACATGTAAATGAGCATATGAGAACAAGAATCATGAAGATTGGACTCATGGAGGACAACAAGAGAGGCCATGGAAAAGAAGAAACTCTGAAACATAAGATTTTGATCCGAGCAGAAATTTACAGAAACCCTACATCAACTTCGGAAAATCATATCTAAATATACAGGAGGAATCTGAGGACGAACCATATATCATTGGAAAGCTACGGAAGTCTAGTTTTCAGATCTTCTTGAATCACAGCATTTGGAGTTCAGATGAAGGAGTTATGATCAAAACAATGGACGGAGGTCAAGCTGCAAAACTGGGCAGTTTCTGCCTAAGTTGTCACACGAGTTTGGGAGGATGTTTCTTCACCAAAATTCTTCCCAAGCATGTCAAAGGACTTAAGAGAAGCTTAATGAAGTCATGGGAAGCTGCATTGAAGAAGGATATTCGAAGAAGTCATCATGGCAGCCGAAACAACCAAGTATGGAGCTTTTCCGGTCAAACCGGGAAAGTCTGTCCTTGCCGAGTTTGTCCATGATTTCGGCTGCCTATGAGCCCAAGAACTTGTGTATAAGGCCTACATGGATCCAATAACATGTAGAGGAGTCCAAGAAATCAAAAATCCAAGGTCCAAGTCGAAATCCTTGTCAAAGAAGAAATAAGAAACCAAGTCCAAAAAGGATTACAAGTTCAACAAGGAAGGTGTCTCCTTGAAGCTCCCGAATTCTCTAGGGTTTCTCTTCGAAATTTTCTGTATAAATAGACATGTATAGCTCTTATTTTAGTGTCTCTCAATTGCTCTAAGCCTTAGTATAGCCAAGCTCTACCAAAAACCCTAAACACACAAGCTGCCGCCGCCAACCCTTGCTGCCAACTGCCATCTTCCGCCGATCATCCTTTCTTCCTTTGCCGATCTATATAGGTAGGTTAAGGATGAAAAACTCCATAGTTTGTGTATGTATTTTCTGTGTAAAGACAGTTGTTATTGATATATATACGATTTGGTTTTCGGTTTTGCATAACAAGCATGTTTATGAACTCTTCTTTGTGATTTGCATATGAATATGTTTGTTGTGTAACGATTTAGATTGCATGTTAGGATTATGATTTAGTTTAAGTTGTTTATGTTTGTGTTTAGTAGATGTCAAATTGATTAATTGCTCACCTGATCACATAATCGAACGTAAAGATAGTCTTGTGCACGGATGTTTCTTAAGGGGGGAGTTTAATACGCCGTAGTAATCTAGGGTTGAGTTCACCGCGTCGGGCTCTCAATTGTAGTTGCTGCATAGGGTGGTAGGGTAAGTGATTTGCATGCTAATAGGATGAGTGACGACATACCTAGGATCATGTCTCCAACGACTCATGAACGGTAAGTGTATTTTGTGTTAATGTGATGCGCGTCGTAAGCATTAAACAAGATGACACATAAACTTAGGATGATGCGCGTCGTAAGTTCTAAGTTACATGAGAAGTCATAAAAGTTGGAATTAATTTGCATCTATGATAACATAAACGTAGTAACTTAATCTGTCATAAAACTCATGTGTTTTCTAATCGGTGTTTGCCATATTTTATGCTTGAGTATTGATTGACCGATGTATGTAAATATTTTACTTCTTTTCTTTATGTTTCGAACCACCTTATAAATCCCCCATTTAAAATCGTAAATATGTTAATACTTTTGCATTTGTGTATACTTGTATATTATGTGACAGATAATTGTATATGCTATGTATATGTGTATTTTGTATAAAATGTGTGAATATTACTAACGATTTGTTTTGCAGAATATAAGTCCTTCCCTAGTGTCCCCGGCTAGAACGATCCCTACTTACTAATACTACACGATAGGGTTTTAAATTGCAGGTTGTTGACCAATGGCCTCGTCAGAACTCGATAGACAACTTCAGCATAATCTGTCATGTTTCCATTAGATTGACCTCCGGTCATTGATTCCATCATAACTCCTTCCTCAGAACTTGGATTGTTGCGATTCCAAAGGATTTAGAAACTAGACATACACAGTTTTCCATCCATATATGACACGTTTCCTAGTTTCTCCTGGATCGTCCTAAAGAAATTTTTGAAGTTGAGTTATGGTTTCTGGAAATCCTCTGTTTTTGTTCCGAATTCATGCTCTCGGTCTCTTATCTTTACATGCTTCTTTTGCTGCCTTCCATAAGTCTGATCCTCATGATTCTTGTTTCGTTAAGTCCATATACATGTCACCTAAACATTAAAGAAAATTAATCAAGTAATGATAATGTATATAAGAAATATCATGATAACTTCATAAGTCAGCTTTAAACAATTTAGTGCAAATTTTCTCTACTTTACGCACATTTTAACCATTGCTCTACAGAAATACCCTTATGGTAAATACATAAAAATACTATACTAATAATGGATAAACAAAGCACAAATGGGGATAAAAACATATTAAGAGCGTAGCATAAAATGCTCTTATCAACTACCCCACAGTTACCCTTTGCTAGTCCTTAGCAAACTAAATAAAAGACTACTACTAAAATCAATGACACAAACAATAACTTTAACAACTATGCCCTTAATGATTTGTCTCAGATTCTTTAGCATAGCTTTTACGTTTTAAACATTCGAGTGAAATGCGTGATTGCAAAGCTTCATAAACATGTTTCATAGCATGAACCGATAAGAAATAAGGGCATATAGCATGAACATGTATGGCAATTGTTTCTCCTCATAATGGCATACTCTCTTCTTGTCGCTCATCCATGGTATTCACTCATAAGTATATGCAAGAGAAAAGATTACAAGATGACAAATAGCTTGCATATTTCATCAAATAAGAGCACTTTTTGAATAACATTTTCTGGAAAAACCTCATGTAACAACTATGTGCAATAATGGATCAAAACCATATGCTTAACTCATGAGAAAATCTCCATAAATCAAAGTTAGCTATCTTAAGGATCATGAATTTCATCTCAAAAACATGGTTGTAATGGGGCTTGGTTTCATAAGGTAGGAATTTTTAGGATTAGTGGTGCTATAAGGCATCACCAAGACTTAGCAAATCTCGATCTTCCTTATGTTTTCACACCAAGGGTCAAATTTCATCAAGTTGGACCCATACATCATTCTCAACTCTTCCACATATCATTAACAGGACAAATGTCATATAAACAATTTTAGGCCTTCAAATAATCACAAAACTCCACATTCACAAACTTTAATAACACCATCAAAATCCGTACCTTACAATTTCTTTTGATCCGAAATTTTTCTTTCTTCTTTTTTCTCGTTTCTTTTTCTTTTCTTTTGTTTCGGACATATACATACATTACAATGGTGTTTTACCCCACATTTGTTCAAATACAACGTCACCCCACACTTGCTTCACAGCATCACGCAATACAGCTCCATTGAAAGTACTTTGCCAAGTTTTGATAACAAGGTAAAGATTTATCTATTCTAAGCAGAGGAATTCTGTTTAAAGGTGATATAATAAAAGGCTCAATGTAGGCTCAAAGGGTTTAAGACTAAAGAATCCCACGACGGGCACAAAATAGGCATAAGCTTTATTTGGCAATGGTGGTAATCCTGAAGAGATTTAAATTCAATCATATTCAAAATCATGATAAATTATGATTATCAAGTTTCGAAAATCACATAAGCAAGTTCTAGTAAATTCTAGAGTCCATTAAAAAGTTATAGCACATAGTTATTGAATATACAAAGAATGATGAGGTTTCAAAAGATAGAAAAAAAGTAGTGAAAATTTTGAAAAAATTAGGCAAAATCGGCACAGAATTCACTCAAGAAAGAAAGTTTTTAGGCTCAAAAGCTCACATATGTTATTTTGGAACAATTTAACCAAACATGCATACTTTACGATCAATCAAATCTCAAATGTTCATACTAATCCACAATATTCATGAAACTTACAATTTCTTAAAATAAATGTTAAACTATCAATCATGCATTCAAAGATAAAATCATCATAGAGGGTATATCCTATGACTCAAAATAAAACAAAAACACACACAACATAAATCAAAAATTTTTGTGGAGTCGATTTTCTAATTTTTGAATTTTTTTTCTTTGGTTTTTCTTTTTATGGCTTGAAACTCTAATTAAATGACTTGAACAAACATGTTATTATGTAAACCTCTACCCACATTAAGAAAATTACATTATCCTCAATGTAAAACCCAAAATCATGTCATAATTTCCTAAGCATGCGTTAACCAATAAAAGTAAAGGGATAGAAAATATTCAAACACTCGTTGATGGCTCCTCCATAACTATAGTTGAAATGGGTTGTCTCCCATGCAACGCTTAATGTTTATAGTCTCTTAACCTAGACTTCTTCTCTTCTTGATAGTGGCATCACTCTCCTCTGGTTGTGGTGGCCAATCACGAGTTGCTCCGCTATGGTGACGTCATTTGGTTATGCTTATTGCCTCCAAGTCTTCCTTGCTTGGCTAGGCTATATTGCTGCCCTTGACATTGTCTTGCTCGGTCTTATGTATGCTCGGCATCACCATTGTTCTCGACACCATTGCGTCCAACGTCACTAAAGAACGCATTATCTAGCACTTCAATGCCTTTTGTCAAAAACTGGTCATTCATGGTAACCTGTAAAACCAATCTGGCACAATTGAACAAGATCAAGGTAGCATCATTGTAAAAAAAATTAAAAACGAAACCAAAAACTAAACTAAGCTAGCATTAAATCTAAAAGCTACGGCATACATACAAGAATGAATGCAACATGAATGAATGCAATGGACACACACAGGAAACAAAAATGCAATATGGCATGAACACACATGGAATGCAACATGAAACAATATGCAATTGAACACATAAACATTACGCAAGATGAAGACATGCAACAAAAATCACGACACCATGAACACACACACATACACACTACGCAAGACATATGAAACACATAGACATGACACACGGCACCACAAAACTCACACACACTTGACGTCAATACCTAGGATTTCTAGTTAGTTTTATTAACTCCTAATTTCCAATGTACGTGGAGCAGAGGAGACCATTGTGCAATGGACTGATACAGCCCCAGGTAGTGTCATGCTTTATCCTATATACCTCTAAAATTAGAGCCAAGTTAGTTTGAAGTTTATGGCGTCACATATGTCTAAGCTAATTTTGGCGTTTAAAGTGAGGTGATGCTTCGGCCCAAGCATTTGGCTAGTTCGAGCAGGTTCTGTGGTTTCAGAAGGCAGTGTCGTTAAGATTCACGGGGGGCGAACCCCCAATAGGAACCAGGCAGGACTCGTTTTGTGATCACGGAGAGCGAACTCTCTATCAACCCCTTCACAGAGAAGAGATATCAGTCTATGACCTTGAGATCCAGTTAAACAAACCTAAGAACCATATCTATGAATAATAACTTGCCCCTTACTCAGTTAAGAACAAACTTGGGTCACTAGACCAGTCTACAAGTGTTAATCAAAACCGCCCTCAACCTCATGAGATCTGAAGATAACATGAAGGGTTTAGGCTAAGATTAACAAAAGTGACTTCTCCTTACATGTTACACTTTAAAAACCACAATAAACTCCAACATATACAAAACTATAAACCTCCTAAGTAATTACTAAGTTATTACAACAATTATATACAACATATATGACACAAAAATAACAAAAATATAACAACAAGTATAATCGGCATATATTCACAAATATAAGAGAAAAACGTTAGTCCACAAATATAAAACAAAAATCCTTTTTAGTGTCCCCGGTAATGGCGCCAAAAATTGACGAGGTCCGTTAAGCAACCTGCAATTTAAAACTCTCATTGTAGTAACTGTAAGTAGGGATCGTTCTAGCCAGGGACACTAGGGAAGGAATATATCTGCATTTAAAAACATTAGTGATATTCACAAATACAAATATACAAGTATAAATCTGTCACATAATATACAAGTATACAACACATAAGTACATAATCATATACAATCAGCAAGATATAGACATGGCATCGATATGTATATGCAAAAAGAATTAAATTATTTACAAGCTATTCATATAATTACCGAATTATGATGGGGTTTTATAGTGATTTCTAGGGTCCTAAATCTAATAGTTACATATATGGTGGTCAAACATCACTTAAACATCAAATAACACAAACACCGTTAAGAATGCAAATCAATTTCATGCAAGGAACAATAGAAACATCTAGATGATCCTAGACTTTAATTAATTCCAATCTATTAGACTTCTCATGTGTACTTAGAAACTTCCTTCCGGCCTGATTTTAAGACATATATGTGTCACCCTTGTTTAAGATTTCCTTCCGGCCTAAATTAAACAAAAATACACTTACGTTCTAGAATCGATTAGAGACATGATCCTAGGTATGGCATCACTCATCCTATTAGCATGCAAATCACTCACCCTAACAACCCTTTGCAATAACTAAAACCAAGAACTTCCTTCCGGCCTGAACTTAATCCTAGGTTACTACGGCTTATTAAACTCCCCCATTTAGAAACATCCGTGTACTAGACTATCCTAGGGTTCGATTACATGATCTGGTGGTGATTAATCAATTAAAGTTTAACATGCATAAAAACATAAACTACTGCCCTAAATCACAAAACCAACAAACACAACATAATGTTACATACTACACACATTCACATGCAAATCACAAAGAAGAACATGCAATTGAACATAAAATGTAAAACCGATAAAACCAAAAGATGAATAATATAAATAAAACACAATTACACAGTAAAATTACATAAACCTTATGAAGATCCATACCTAACCTACCTAGATTAGATCTTCTAAGGAATGGTTGAGAATCGGTGGAGGATTGGCGGCGATCGACGACGGTGAAGAGGTGGCGGCAGGTTTGGGAATTTTCTGTGTAAATGGGTTTTTGGGTAAAGCTTGGCTATTCTAAGCAAAAGTAAATTGTTTGACGACTCTAAACTGAACTCATATATGTCTATTTATAGAGAGAAACCCTATAAAACTCAACAGCCCCTTGTCCACGTTGGATTGGGCTTCTTGCTTTTCCTTGTTGCACTAGACTTTGACTTCTTCAATGGCTGACTTGGATAGTACCCCATAGACTTATTTCTGAATTTTGGACTCCCCTACATATTAAGGGATCAATGTAGGACCCCTTACACGTTTTGGGCTCCATAGGACAGCCGAATCCCCTCCATAATCTCGGTAGAACAAGTTATCTCTCGTGGATTCAGGAGCAGGCTTGTGGATTCAAGTCATATCGTTGGTGGATTCCAACACCCCTATAAGTTCCGCTGCATTAAGGTCGACAAAAATAACATTATGTCTTTTCTAGATCTCATTTCCTTCTAAAATCTCCAAAATTAAAAAGGAAGAAAAATATTTAGAAAGATTTTCATTTAAAGAAATGAGAATGGCAGTGAATTAGCTATAGGAATTTCATGAATTGCTGTATATATAGGTAACTTGCCTCTTTTTGAACTGAATGTATACAAGCATGTTCAGGAATTTGTCTCGCTTTAACCACCGATTGCTTTGTGATTGTGGAATTTTGTGTTAGATGTCGGAGTTACGTTTTCCAAGATCAAATGAATTTATAGAAATAACTTAAATTATTATTTATTATGTCCAGACAGATCTATAAGTGATTATATCATATTAATTCGTTTCTAAATTTGTCGTGTTAGACCTCTCTTGGATTTTTATTTATTTTTGACCAATCTCATTCATAAGAAACAACATTACAAGTTCCTCTCTAAAAAAGCAACATTACAGGTAGAAATTGTAAAATCGGGGATTAGGAATCGCACTCATGACCTATTTTGCAACACCCTAAACCAAAGTCAGCATTTGTGTAAAATTTAGAAATTGTAATGAAAACGTGTTATACGTTCTTGGCCCTTATTATTACACCAAAAAAATAAAGAAAATGAATATCTGCTAAAGAAGAAAGAAATTAAGGTATGGATGGAAAATAAAAATAAAATCTCCATTTTTGGTAAGAAAAAAGTAGAAAATTTAAAAGACGATCATTTATTGTGGAATGTGGACTCTCCAATCTTGCTCTATACATGTTCTTGACCCTTGTTACCGCTGTGCCTCTACTTTGTTCACAGTGAGAAAGAGGGTTCTGAAGATGGCAAAATCACCAGAAGAACACCCTCAGAAGGTTTTTGGTTGGGCTGCGACAGACACTTCTGGGTCACTTTCCCCCTTCCATTTCTCTAGGAGGTAATATTTGGCTTGGAAAATGTTTGACCCTTTTGTGTTTTCTTCATTATTATATTGCTTTGAAGACTAGGATGATCCAAAACCAATCTCTTTTTCTGATCTTCTGGGCATATAAGCCAATATTATGAGTTGAATTATGCTTTGGCTTTATATGGTAGATTATTGTTTCTTTCTTGTGGCTTTCATAGTTTTCTATGTACTTTTACTCCAAAAAGGTTTAGCTCTTTGTTCTCTGCAGTAAAGCCCCTTGTCTTAACGATGGCTTGTTCTATTAAGCTTCATACTGTTAATCCATTATCGGGTAACTGGAACTAGATGCTCATGTCTTTACTCAATCTGATGGATTTTTTTTATATACAGAATAATGCTACATGCAAATTGATCAAGAAATTTATAATGGGTTTTGCTTACTGTAGCAACTAGACAGAATGACAGATCAAAAGTAAAAGTACAATTCTTGTTTATCACAGTTTAGATCAAGTTATGCTAGTTGGTTTTGGTCTTAGCTGTTCTTCATTATGGTCAATGCTTTCGAATGTTTTGGGGGTACTGACTTAATGTAGGGGATGACTCCCCATGTGGCTGTGTGGTTTGATTTTTGTCTACTATAATTTGTGCTGAAAAACTGATGAAATAGATCAAATATAAGGATCACTTATTATCTGTGGTACTACTGGAGCAGAGTGCAGCCATTTACTTGAGTTGTTTTGTGTATTATTTGCAGGGAAATTGCTGATGGTGATGTAACAATAAAAGTCCTGTATTGTGGGGTTTGCCATTCAGACTTGCATTCTGTCAAAAATGATTGGGGGTTCACCAACTATCCTATCGTACCTGGGTAATCATATTAATCTCATATCAATTTCAAATTTTCTCTAGTTACGTATCTATCTTACGGCTTTAAATGTACTTGTGACGATCATTTGATCTGCTAAGTTATAAATCGCTGTGCAAGTTTACCATATAAAACCTTATGCAAGCCTACTTCACAATTTTCTGTTTGCATCAATATGAGCCATGTACTGGTGACCTGATGTTTGGTTAATACATTGAGTTTCAAGAAAAATCTTCCATATTTCTATCTTGAGTTTAAATCAGCTCTGTGATTTTCAGAATTCACTTGTATAGATAAATGACTTCCAATATAGAATTATGACTGTCCTATTACATACAACATGCAATGCTAGTATATACAATATTCATGCTGCAATTCGGCTTATTTATTGCAATGTTCTTGTAAAAGTTTGTCCAACATGTGCTAAGCATTTTAATGGATGTTATAGGCATGAAATTGTTGGTGTTGTGACCAAAACTGGGAAAAGCGTGACGAAATTCAAAGAAGGTGATCGTGTAGGAGTTGGGGTTATAGTCGGATCCTGCAACACATGTGAGCCCTGCCAGCAGGACTTGGAGAACTATTGCCCCAAAGTGATATTCACTTATAACTCCCGTAATCATGACAAAACTAAAACTTATGGTGGTTATTCTGATATGATTGTTGTTGATCAACACTATGTACTCCGCTTTCCTGATAACTTACCCCCGGATTCTGGTGCTCCACTTCTATGTGCTGGGATCACTGTGTATAGTCCAATGAAGTATTATGGCATGACAGAGCCTGGAAAGAATTTGGGCGTGGCAGGACTTGGTGGACTTGGTCATATTGCTGTCAAAATTGGCAAGGCATTTGGTTTGAAGGTAACCGTGATCAGTACTTCCCCAGCTAAAGAGGAAGAAGCTATTAACAGGCTTGGGGCGGATTCTTTTGTTGTTTCAACTGACCCTGCACAGCTGAAGGTAATTAACTAATGATAAATCAAAGAAACATTCAAAATGGTCATGTTATGGTTGCTTCTTGGCAAATGTTTAATTTAATTGTTATTTTCCATTTATACTGTTCAGGCAGCGATGGGTACCATGGATTACATAATTGACACAGTATCTGCGGTACATGCCCTTGCTCCATTAATTGGTCTACTTAAGTTGAATGGCAAGCTGGTTACTGTGGGTTTGCCTAATAAGCCTCTGGAGTTGCCTATCTTTCCACTGGTTCTAGGTATGTGTATACACCAACCAACAATTCTATATGTTCTGTTTTTCTTTCCCTCCCCTTTTAAAACCACGGTCACTATAAATAAATGTATTCCCACATGTGAAGTGATATTTAAAATGTGCGAGTACCATGTTCTTGCTACTGAGAATAAATTTATCTACATTAGTCTTTCAGTTGCTTGCTTAGAACATTAAAACCAACCAAGGTTTTTGATAAAGCGTGAACTAATGCTCGAAAGGATCAAATTCTCATGTTTTTAGGGAGGAAGCTCGTTGGTGGAAGTGACTTTGGAGGGATAAAAGAGACGCAGGAGATGCTTGACTTTTGTGCCAAACACAACATTACCTCCGAAATCGAGCTAATTAAAATGGAATACATTAACACAGCTATGGAGCGGCTTGCCAAGGGAGATGTCAGGTATCGGTTTGTGATAGATGTCGGGAACTCCTTGTCTCAGTAGACTTGGCTTCATGCCTCAACTGCTACCTTGTTTGGTTTGAGACTTAATAGTGCATTGAATAAGTAGCAAGGTTTAATTATGGTATGTGCTATGGAAGTTTCTGGGGGACGTGGACTGGTAGCATAAGATATATTGATTTCCTGGAAACTTAGGCCGCGTTCGGTGTTGTTTTTCAAAACAGTTTTCTGTATTTGTAATTTAAAAACCATCCGAGTTTGCGTTCGGTGCAGTCGATTACGAAAACACGGAGAACAATTTTTATAATACAACTATGAATCACAACGTAGCTTCTGAAAAGGACCTTTCCGTGTTTTCATATAAAGAAAACCTGTGGCTTTTCTCTCGAGCTCTACAACCAAGTTCCTCTCTCCCCGCAACCATTCTTCCATAGTTTTCTCACTGATCCCTTAGAGAGAAGAGATAGATATACATACCCTAGAGTTTCATCTGTGTCATTCGGTCATCCCTTATCAGATTAGTCTATTTGTAAATCAAACTGATCATATATGAAATAGATCTCTGAAATACTCAGAGGTATGAATTAGGTTGTTTAGCATGAATATGGGAACATTGGCTGCTTATTTTGGATAGAAATCAAGTTTCGATCTTAGGTCTGGTTAGTGATTTGTGATTGTGGATTTTGTGCTTGCTAGTGTGTAGGACTGTAGGGAGAAGATAAACACTCTTGTTTAAGAAAATAAGGAACAAGGACTGCTAGATGTAAACGAACACGTTTTCCAATTCTTGTTTTACTAAATGAAAAGTATGATTTATTATTTTGGTTTTGAGAAATAATTTTTAGAAAACGGTTTTGAAAAACATTACCGAATGAGCCCTTATGGTTAGCCCTTATGGTTGTACCTATCTTGTTGTATCAATCCCCTGCTTTTTGGGTTGACTTTAAGATGAATAATAATAGGGTTAAATACTTGTGACACCTTACATTTTATTTATAAATTAGTTTTGTCCTTCAGTTTTCAAATTTATTTAGTATCATCCTGTTTTTATTTTTCAACAATTTTATCCATAGTCAACTATTTCGTTATTTGCCTGATGTGACACATAATTTGACTCATTGACCATTAAATGTGGCCAAAATACACCAGCTTGAAATAATTTGTATTTACTTTCTGTATCGCACTATCTTTTCTATCCAAGTACTACACCACTACCAAACTACACCGTTTTAAAGCCATCATCACAGACTCCTCCAATCTTCACTACCTCCTCTCTCTCAAAACCCTAAACCCAGATACCATGACTGGTTGCCTTGCTCCTTCCCTAACGTTACTAAATCGATCTCGTCGTCTAACGTCGGCATCTCAACTACCTCTCCAAACAACAACACAATGACCTTCTAATACCACATTGATCATCGGCAGTGGAGATCCAATGGCTACCATCAATACCCAGAAACCCATCGACAACATCCCTGCTGCCCAAAACCGCAAAGTCGTAGACCCTCCTTGTCCAAACGCCACACCTAAACTTGATCTCCCCATAGACTGTCCCACTCATTTCCGTTGATCTGTTGAAAATAGGTCCAAAGCGGACACCGAGGACCTGAAGACCACTCCGGCTGTTGAGGGGAAGAGTTGGGTGGTGTTAGTGACTTAGCGTCACTCAAATATAACAATATTAAGAGAAATAAATTTTCAAACATATTATTCATTTTAGCATAGAGGTTTATATAGGAGTTTACAATGAATACAAATGGTAACTATTAACTATAGAATAACGGAAATTAATCTGTGACATAACTACAATATATTTACATTTCTATTCTGACTCACGCTAACACTCCATCTTAAGTTGGCGCATATACATCAACCATGTCCAACTTGCTTAATGAGTCATAGAATGCTTTCTTGGAAACCCTTTTAGTGAGTATATCTGCAAGCTCCTCTTCAGTTGGAACAAAGGCAAGGCTAATAATTTTGGCATCTAACTTTTCCTTTATAAAGTGTTGATCAATCTCCACTTGTTTAGTACAATCATGTTGAACTTGATTTTGTGATATATCAATTGCAGCTTTGTTGTCACAATACAACTGCATAGCCTTTTTAGGATGAATACCCAAATCACGTAACAAATTCCTTAGCCACAATAATTCACACACTCCATGGGCCATATCTCTGTACTCAGCTTCAGCACTGGATCGTGCCACAACATTCTGTTTCTTACTCTTTCATGTAACCAAATTACCCCCCCACAAAGGTGAAGTAACCTGATGTCGACCTTTTGTCTATAATGTTTTTAGCCCAATCTGCATCCATGAAGCCACAAACATCGAGAATGTTGTTGTGTTTGAAAAACATTACTCCTCTTCCTGGAGCCGACTTCAAGTACCTTAAAATTCTCACAACAGCATCCATGTGACTCTCACTCTCACTCAGGTTATGCATGAATTGACTCACAACACTCACTGCATATGCAATATCTGGTCTAGTATGAGTAAGTAAATCAAGCGCTCAACTAATCTCTGATAGCGAGCTCGATCAGTAGGTACCTGGTCTAGATACTCTGCTAGATGATGGTTCTGCTCAATATGTGTGTCAATAGGTGTTTTATCCAACATACCAGTCTCCGTCAATAGATCCAGGATATACTTCCTCTGGCATATGTAGATCCCTTCTCTCCCCCTTGCTACCTCAATACCTAAAAAGTACTTCAGATCACCTAAGTCCTTCATCTCAAACTCTGAAGCCAACTGCTTCTGCAACCTCTCCATCTCAATTGTATCATTGTCTGTGATTACCATATCATCGACATAAATAATCAAGGCTGTTAACTTCCCACCTTTATGTTTGAGAAACAATGTGTGATCTGAATTACTTTGTTTGTAACCAATCTTACTCATGAATTGTGAAAATCATCCAAACCACGCACGATATGGCTGTTTGAGACCGTACAAAGACTTTCTCAATTTGCACATAAATTCACCTGGAGAAGCAGCTACATACCCAGGTGAAAGACTCATGTATACCTCTTCGGCTAACTCTCCATACAGGAAAACATTCTTGACATGAAACTATCAGAGTGGCCAGTTTAAGCTAGCAGCAAAGGAAAGTATAACTCGAATAGTATTCATTTTGGCAATTAGAGCAAATGTCTCATCATAGTCTATTCCATACGTCTGAGTGAATCCTTTTGCAAAAGACGCGCTTTATATCTGTTTACTAACTCATCCTCATTGTGTTTCACAGTGAACACCCAATGACAGCCTACAACCTTCTAGCCTTGTGGTGGATGCACAAGTTTTCATGTATCATTCTTCTGCAACGCCTCATCTCTTACTTCATTTAGGATCCTCCAACGCATCCTGCACTTTGTTAAGGACTGATACAGCAGATATTTGATTCACAAATAACTCATATGACTTAGATAATCTTTTTGTCGACATGTAATTGGCTACTTGGTACTTTGATTTAGCATGAACATTGTGTTTATACCTTTTTGCTGGTTGACCCCTAGTAGAACTATTTGGCAACACATATTTTCTAACACTAGACGCACTATTGCTTATACCAATGGGTTCTGAACATATCTCAGGTGAGTGATCTTCTGTATCAAGGAGTTATGGGTCGGGGGTAGAAGTAATAGAAGAAGGGACAGTTGTGTCTTCAGCTCCATCTTCAAGCATCGAAATTGGAGATTCAGGTTCCATGTGAGCCTCTACATCTGGATTATGGGAAACAACGATCTCCATTAGAGCCGCAGAAGTATCTAAGCTTTCTTCTTGTTTTTCTAATTCCTCCCCCTCACCATGATACAACTCTTTGAAATATGAATTCTCTATGTGAAGAGATGTATCGGAGGAGGAATAATAGCTCATATCCTAAAAGAAGGTAACATACATTGTGACATAGTACTTTCTGGTAGGTGGATAATAACACTTGTATCTTTCTGATATCTCTCATACCCAACAAACACACTTAATTACTCGAGCATCAAGTTTAGACCTTTGTTTTTTAGGGACATAAACAAAAGCAACACAACCAAAGACACGGGCAGGAAGATTATGGAATGAGGGAATAGAGACATGAGATGCACGAACTTCAAAAGGAATTTTTTCATGAAGGACACTAGATGGAAGACGGTTGATTACACTACAAGAAGAAGGGCTTTAGCAGACCAAAAAACAGGCCGACGAATTAATTTTTCGTCGGCTAAAGTCCACTTTAGCCGACGAAAAAATCATTCATCGGCTAAGTTAAATTTTCATCGGCTAAAGTTGACTTTAGCCGACGAAATAAAAATTTCGTTGGCTAAATTAATTTTTTTAGTCGGCTATAGTCTGTGAACTTTAGCCGACGAAATTTTAAAAGTTTAGCAGACGAAATTAGGGTATTTCGTCAGCTAAAGTACCGTTTACGTACAAAATTACACTATAGATATTTCGATGTCTGATTGACTATCAATTGAACTGCAGCTGCTTTAGCTTTAAGATGGAAGCCAGGAATTTTGAGTCTGAGGTATGAGTTTAGCATATAACAAGTATGTCAAACATTCCCTAGCTCGTTGTAGTAAGAGCATTAACAAGGGCGTTAACTGAAGCCAGGTGGCGGGCTTTGTTGATGGAGTGGAATAGGATTAGGAATATGATTATGTTGCTCCAGGGGTGGATTCGGTACTTTGGCTTGAATGGCCAGACTAGACACTTCAACTTGTGCTTGGTTGAGGAAATCCTGCTGAGACTCATCTTTCCAAATGTATGTAAAAGCTGCAGTCAAGCTGGGAGGATCTACATTCTTACCAATTGTCCTTTCACGATGTTATGTTTTGCATCAAGTCCTCTCAAGAACACGTAAACCATTTCGAGTTCTTTCTCCTTATGGAACCAGATAATATCCTCAGGGTTTTTTTATCTTACATGGACACTTCTTATGTATTTCAGCTCATACATTCTTTAGCTTGGTGAAGTTCATCAATACTGGTTGTCCATTCTGTTGCATTGCAGCCACTTTGCACATCTACTCATAAACTTAAATAAAGTCAAACTCATTTATGTAAAGATCTGCTAAAGTCTTTCATATTGCCTCAGCAGTTTCACATTTCCCCACTAACTATACCACGTCATCATTCATGGCTTTGAACAAGGTTTCCATCACACCTCCATCATCATCCTCCCATTTGGCAAACACATCTTCATCATCTTCACTCAGAGCTTTGGTAGTTCCGGTCACATGTCCCATCTTGTGCATGTCTCGAAGATGAAATGACATAAGCTTTTTCCAAGTTCGGTAATTGGTACCGTTGAGTTTGGTACCCCTAAACGAACCACGGGTATGAGCTTCGAACTAAAACTTTAACCTTTTGAATTTCGTTGGTCTTGGTAACCAGCTCATTTTGATCTTCACCCGCTATTGAGAAGGTTGGAGTATGCAGCGGAAGAAAAAAAGAGCTGAACCAGATGTCAGCGAGTCGGGGCGGTCAGATCGGGTTGGGGCGGGTCGGTCAAATGCAGGTCTGGTCAGTTAGATACGGGTTGGGTCAGGTCGAATCTAGACCAGGTCGAATGCTAGACCAGGTCGGGTCAGATCTGGACTAGGTCAGATCTAGGATGGATCTGTTGGTGAGTCGGATCGAGTTTGTCTTTCGGGTCACGTCGGATCGTTGAGTAACGCAAGAGAATATGCTAGAATCATTGGGCTGGACGACGGAGTTGAGGAGAGGACTCGTGGAGGCAGGCTGAACTGGTTTTGATGAAGCTGGAGGCGAGTGAGCGGCTATGAGGACGAAAGAGGGATTCGAAGAGGAGAGAGAATCGCCGGCGGGTCTAGGCTCACTACATCTGAAGGCTTCGATGCGTTAGAGAGAGAGGAATTGGTGATTCAGAGGGAGATGAGAGGAGAACTACTTTGGAGGCTTCAGTGAGGAAGATGAAGGAGATGAACCGGTGGATCTCACTGCTTTGAAAGGAAAACAATATTAAACCCTAAAAAGAATGGTAATTGATCAATCAGATTAACATGAAAAAGACAGAGCAAATCCTAACAATAGGATGCTATATATCAATTCTTCAAGATCGAAGAATGAAAAACAAAAGAGGTAAAGAGACAAAGTACTTTCGGATCTTTGCTCTGATACCAACTCAAATATAACGATATTGAGAGGAATAAACTTTCTAACATATTATTCATCTTACCATGGAGGTTTATATAGGAGTTTACAATGAATACAAATGGTAACTATTAACTATAGAATAACGGAAATCAACCTGCGATATAACTACAATATATTTACATTCTTATTCTAACTTGCGCTAACAGCGTCAATCGTCTTGAAATTGGGAGGAGAAGAGCTACTTGAGGAGCGAGTAGTAAGGTGGAGGCCGAATCAGGTGTGGAGGCAGATGTTGATGATTTGGAAGAAGTCTAGGTCGATCCTCGGTGGGAGAACTAAGAAAATAATTTGTACCAAGGGTATTATGGTCATTTTTGAAACTTAACAGAATTTTGTAAAGGTCAACTGACGAGATTGACAAAAGTGCTGAAAAATAGGAGTATAGGGATACGCCAAATTAATTTGAAAACTAAAGGTCAAAATTGTTTTATGGGTAAATTAGGAGGTGTCACAAGTATTTAAACCATAATAATATCTATGATCAGCTTTCATCTACTCTTTTTCTTCAATTCAAGTTCTTGTCTCTACTGTTTTGGCTTGTCTTTCCTAATCTCTCTGGTCTTTTTTGGGTTGAAAAATTAGGAAATGTCTGTGAACTCATGATTTTAATAATTTAACTAGGCCAAGCTTGATAATATCAAAAAGTGGGTCAAATTAAGGAAAGTTAAGAATTTCATCTTAGTTCTTAAGATTATTTACGTTTTACACCCAGAACTATGAGAGTTATTTCAGTTTCATACCCAAATATGAAATTTTAACGCTTTAATACCTGAACTTATACCGTTAGACATTTTCATACCTGATGTTAAAAACTGTTACAACAATCTATTACTTGTCTACGTTCCAGTTAATTGGTGATGTGGCACTCACTATCACTTAAATAAGCTAAAAAACACTTGAAGATAAAAAGAAAATGGGTAATTTAGCCTTGCTTTCTCTTAAGCTATTCTCACTTCTCAGTACTGTATCAACCAGTTCCAAACACAGTCCCTAACCAAATCGCACAATCCAATTCCTCTTTTCCTCCCATCCCTATTTAACCAAAGATTCCTAATTTTACATCCAAATGGATGAAAGGGTCTTTGTTTGTTAAAGTTAGTTGCTTGAAGTTAGGAGTATTCGGTGTTCTATTTTCAATAAGTCCTAGTCTCTAGGAAAGCTAGTTGTTTTTGACTTATTCCAGTTTAGTTGGTTCACTTAGCATAGCAGTAGCTAACGTGAGCTATTCTCATGCATTATGTTACTTTGTAAAAGGCTATTTAAAGCCTAGTTTGAGTTTCAATAAGAATCAAGCAAGTACATTCAGTTTGAGAAGAATTAGACTTCTATTCTCTACAAACTGGTATCAGAGCCCCCACTGGGCCTGATTGGAGAGCTAAGCAGCAGCTTAGATAAGAAAAGAGAAAAGAGAGAAACACGAGACATGAGTGAGGAGAAGCTTTCTGCAAAAATTCCTCATTTTGATGGTCTTCACTATGACCATTGGAGTGAGTTGATGGAGAATCTTCTTCGTGCAAAAGGCTTGTGGAGTTTGATTGAGAATGGATTTGAGGAGCCTCCGCAGGGGACGCTGCTGACAGATGCACAACAGGAGCAGTTGCAGAATGCTAGAATGAAGGATCACAAGGTGAAACACTACCTTTTCAGAGCCATTGATCGGGTTGTGTTCGAACAAGTGTTGGATAGACGCACGTCCAAAATTGTGTGGGATTCATTGAAGAGGAAGTTTGGAGGGAATGATCGAGTAAAGAAGCATCTCCTCAACACTCTAAGAAGAGAATTTGAGGTGCTGAAGATGAGAGAAGGTGAGACGATCACTGAGTATTTTGCAAGAGTCATGGTGTTGGCAAACCAGATGAGAAGTAACGGAGATGCAATGCTTGATTCACAGATAGTGCAGAAGGTCCTTCGAACCCCAACAAACAAATTTACCTACGTGGTTGTGTCTATAGAGGAATCGAAGGACACAGATACAATGTCAGTTGATGAACTTCAAAGCTCCCTTGTGATTCATGAACCGAAGTTCAAGAAGTTTGATAGAGACGATGGTGATCAAGCTCTCAAAGTAGAAAGCAGCAGAGGTAGAGGTAGAGGAGTCTATCGTGGTAGGGGAAGAGGAAGAGGACTTCAACAGTTCTCAAGGGCCACAGTAGAATGCTTTAAATGTCATAATTTGGGGCATTTTCAATATGAATGCCCTAAATGGAATAAGGAAGCTAACTATGCAGAGTTCGAGAAGGAAGAAGAACTGCTCTTAATGGCATACGTGGAAGAGAATGACTCTAAAAGAAGTGATGCGTGGTTCTTGGATTCAGGCTGCTCGAACCACATGTGTGGTAATAAGGGTATGTTTTTGAATATGGTAGATGGTGGCAAGCATTCTGTTAAATGTGGAAACAACTCTAGAATGGCTGTAGCTAGACGAGGCAGTGTTAAGTTGGTGTTTAATGGTGTCGACTTTCATGTTCGAGATGTATACTATGTTCAGAGCTTAGAAACAATTTATTGAGTGTGGGGCAGCTGCAAGAGAAAGGTCTAGCTATTATCATCCTAGCAGGGGTTTGGTTGTGCATACCACCATGAATGCAAATCGAATGTTCATACTGCTAAATGAATGCTCAAACACCACAGCTCCCATTGTCAAAGAATGCCTACACACCACTTCTGACCTCACATATCTGTGGCATCAAAGGTATGGTCACTTGAGCTACAAGGGACTGAAGACTCTACAGACAAAGAGGATGGTGCATGGACTACCTCAGTTGGAGAAGTCTGGCATCACTTGCACTAATTGCTTTACTGGCAAGCAACATCGGAGTGCAATCCCTAAGAAGAGTGAGTGGCATGCAAGCAAAGTCCTGGAGCTCATACATGCTGACATTTGCGGTCCTATAGAGCCAATCTCTAATAGTGGGAAGAGGTATCTTTTATGTTTTATTGATGATTTTAGTCGCAAAGCTTGGCCATATTTGCTCGTTAAAAAGTCAGAAGCTCTAGAGTGTTTTAAGACTTTCAAAAGGTTGGTGGAAAAGGAAATAGAAGTTTTCATTAAATGCATACGGACGGACAGAGGAGGAGAATTCACTTCTCTTAACTTCAAGAGATTCTGTGAAGAGGAAGGGATTAAGAGACAACTTACCACAGCATATACACCACATCAGAACGGGGTTGCAGAGTGGAAAAACAGAACAGTCATGAACATGGTACGATGCATGCTCACTGCTAAAAAGGTTCCCAAACCTTTCTAGACTGAGGCTGTGAACTGGACTTTCTATGTGTTGAATCGATGTCCCACACTGGCAGTGAAGAACATCACTCCACAAGAAGCCTGGAGCGGAGTCAAGCCTTCTGTAGATCATTTCAGAGTCTGGGGCTGTGTGGCATATGTGCATATCCTGGAAGCAAAGCAAGGTAAACTTGATGATAAGAGCTTTCCTTGTGTTTTTCTAGGTGTGAGTGATGAATCAAAGGGTTATCGATTGTTTGATCCTAAAACTAAGAGAGTTGTGGTGAGTAAAGATGTTGTGTTTGAGGAAGAGAAGAGTTGGGATTGGGGCACTAATTTCAGAGAACAAATAGAGGCAGAGTTAGTCTGGGGTGATGATGACTTTAGTGAATATGAGAGTGAGGGAGAGCACAGAAGTGAGGATAATGGTGATAGGGTAGAAAAAGATATGGAATTCGATAGTGGAGAAGAAAATGGTGAAAACAGTTTAGAAAGGGAAAATAGTGAAGTTAGAAATGGTGAGGGGACTAGTGAAGTTAGGAATGGAGAAGGGACTGGCAACATTGCTGGTGGGAGAGAAAGAAGAATGCCAACATGGATGGAAAATTATGTAAGCGGAGAAGGCTTAAGTGAAGAAGAAGAAGAGGAAACAGCTTATATGGTGGTAGGTGATTTCGAAGATCCTGTGGCTTTCGAAGATGCAGTCAAAGAAGGAAAATGGAGGCAGGCCATGGATAATGAAATAAAATCCATCGAAAAGAACCAGACTTGGAAGCTCATGGACCTCCCTGCTGGAGCAAAGACCATTGGTGTTAAATGGATCTTTAAGACAAAGCTGAACAAGCATGGTGAAGTTGACAAATATAAAGCTCGACTGGTGGCAAAGGGATACTCTCAGCAGCGGGGCATTGATTTTACTGAAGTTTTTGCTCCAGTAGCTCGAATGGACACCGTAAGAATGATTGTAGCACTTGCAGCATGTAGAGGGTGGAACATTTATCAATTAGACGTCAAGTCTGCATTTCTCCATGGTTAACTCAGCGAGGATGTATACATTGAGCAACCGAAGGGCTATGTAAAGAAGGGAAGTGAACACAAAGTGTACAAACTGCATAAGGCCCTTTACGGCTTGAAACAGGCTCATAGAGCTTGGTTTAGTCGAATTAAGTCTCATTTCATTACAGAAGGTTTCGAAAGGTGTCCGAATGAACAAACTTTGTTCACTAAGAGAAATAATGAAGGTAAAGTGCTGATTGTTAGCATATACGTGGATGATTTGATTTACACCGGAGATGATGAAGGCATGATGATTGATTTCAAGAATTCCATGTTGAGAGTTTTTGATATGACTGACTTGGGGAAAATGAGGTTCTTCCTAGGCATTGAGGTGGTGCAAAAAACAGATGGGATTTTCATGTGTCAGAAGAAGTATGCTACTGATGTGTTGCAGCGGTTTGGAATGTCAGAAAGCAAGCCTGTAAGTAGTCCAATTGTGCCAGGTTTTAAAGTAAGTAGGGATGCTAATGGAGTTAATGTGGATGACACCTACTACAAGCAGATTGTTGGAAGCCTAATGTACCTTACAGCTACACGTCCAGACATCATGTTTAGCGTGAGCTTAATTAGCAGGTACATGTCAAAACATACTGAATTACATTTGCAAGCTGCTAAAAGGATTCTCTGTTATTTGAAAGGCACTATTAGTTATGGTATTTTCTACAAAAAGGGAGGGGAAGAAGATTTGCTTGCTTTCACAGACTCAGATTATGCAGGAGATGTTGAAGATTCCAAGAGCACATCAGGTTATGTCTTTGTATTAAGTTCAGGTGCTGTTTCTTGGATGTCAAAAAAACAGCCAGTTGTTACACTTTCAACCACCGAAGCAGAGTTTGTGGCAGCTGCTGCCAGCGCATGTCAGGCTGTGTGGATGAGTCAAGTATTAAGGAATTTGAGTCATGTCCAAGAAGGAAGCACCACCATCATGTGTGACAATAGTTCAACAATTAAGCTCTCAAAGAATCCATTTTTACATGGGAGAAGCAAACACATCAGGGTGCGTTTTCATTTCTTAAGAGAGCTTGCAGAAGATGGAGAAATTGAGTTAGTTCATTGTGGAACTAAAGAACAAGTTGCAGATGTGATGACAAAAGCTCTGAAGCTCGAAGCTTTCCAGAAACTCAGAAAGAAGATGAGAATGTGTGATGTTACTGATATAAACTAACTGCATTCTGCAGCTAGTTTAAGGGAAGGATTGAAAGGGTCTTTGTTTGTTAAAGTTAGTTGCTTGAAGTTAGGAGTGTTCGATGTTCTGTTTTCAATAAGTCCTAGTCTCTAGGAAAGCTAGTTGTTTTTGACTTATTCCAGTTTAGTTGGTTCACTTAGCATAGCAGTAGCTAACGTGAGCTATTCTCATGTATTCTGTTACTTTGTAAAAAGCTATTTAACGCCTAGTTTGAGTTTCAATAAGAATCAAACAAGTACATTCAGTTTGAGAAGAATTAGACTTCTATTCTCTACAATGGATGCTTACTTTTATTCCAATAGAGAAGCAAGTCTACTTGCGAGCTGGAGCCCTGTTTGTCGATTTCCAGAAGTCCATTAATGACTTCAAAAACAACGATCCAACTGCCGTTGATCTGTGGTAGATCTGTGAGTGTTATTTCAGGCAATGGACTTGAACTCTACGGTAGTCATGGCTATGACTCAATGCTTCAGATTTAGAGTAGCTCATAAGGGATGATCTCATCATCTCCTCCAAGATGTCATCCTAGGTACATAAATTATCTACTTTAGATCTGGGAATTAAAATTTTAAATCGAAAGATGAAATTGGGTAGGGAGAGAATCCTGCCGGAAGTGGAGCTTATGGCTGCAACAGTGGTGGCGCTATTGAGACAATTGAAGCGCCAGATCTCCAATTAACTGACACAAACAATTAACAGGCTTTTGTAACAGAGATAAACAACGGGTATGAACATGTCAACGATAGCAACTTCAGGTACCCCGACGTTACAATTTCATACGTAGGTATAAAACTGAAATCATCCTCATAATTCGGGGTGTAAAATGTAATTAATCCTAATTCTTAAGTTCTTAACTAAACCACTTTCTGCTTTCTATAGAAAACATGGCATACTCCTTTCACTCCCTAGCTTTGTTCTGCTCAAGCATTCTAATATTCATTCTCATCAGTCTTCACCAGTCGGTCTTGGCTTGGAGTTGGGGACTTGATGTTCCTCCTACACAAGGCTTTGTCTCCCTTCCTTTCAACCAATCCTACTACCATATTCAGAAGCCTTACGATGTGCCACAAGACCAGCGCTACTGCTTCATCCATGGAGTTCATAAGTGTTGGGTCTACTCCACAGACAAACCTCACACTACTACCAGCCAAACCCTGCCTCGCACTGAGATTGCCATACAAGTAAGCCATGCACAGCAAACACTACTTTAGTTACTGAAGAACTCACCCCAATTGGTGTCATATACTAATCATTTTCATCTCAAATTAAATCAAGCACAGGGATATAATTACTCTTCTGGGGTGTGGGAGTTTGAAGCATATGGGTATGTACCAAAAGGGACATCAGGGGTGTGCATAATGCAAGTGTTTGGAGCAAGTGCTCCTTATGCCACAACTCTGATGCTGAGGGTCTACAATGGTTCACTAACATACTACAGGGCTCCGGTGTTGGTTCCCAACATCTATGATAAGTGGTTCAAGCTCAATGTGGTTCATGATGTTGATGCTGCAAAAGTAAGAGTGTACATTGATGGATGTCTCAAAATTGAAGCAGATGGCCGTGGAGGAACCTCTCATGCTTTCAAATGTGGTGTTTATGCCCAGATGAATGACTCCTGTTACATGGAGTCTCGTTGGAAACACATCAAAATTTTAAGAAAGTGTGGACATAGCATATAGGATTCGTCTGTTCATGAATAAAAGTTATGACTCCTGTAGTCCTGCACTTGCTCCGCATCATCTAATACAAACTGTTCGATTGATGGCTTGGAAATTGTATCGATATAAATTTTAAATATTTAATTAAAAGTGATATACCTATAAATCTTGAAATCTTGAATTCATGACTGTATAAACTAGGCAACTCATTGTCTTGGTAGATCTCCCAAATTCCACCCATCTTATGATGTCAATAAGCGATTTGAACCCATGACTCCACACTGTTGGTTATTAATTTCAGACAATACCACAGGTCTTTGGCTCATCACTTCCTTCACATGCAGTTTTGAGAGTCAAGTGTGTCAAAGTGCGAGTGACAAGCGTGGCTTGTGGATCATTCTTGTATCGATATTGTCCTAACTTAACCACCTTTAAGCTGTTGGGTTTTATCTACAAAAGGTCTCGGTACAATTAGAAATGATTCACCCATATATATGTTATATTTTATTTGTAACCTAACTTTTAACCGTGAAACTGATTAAGAAATTGAACCTGAGCCTCATGGTTAACCGAAAAAACTCCAAACTCTGAACTTCAAACTCCGAAAGAACTCCAAACCAAACTCTGAAACAACTTCAACCAAACCAGAGCCATGACCTCTGAAAAAACACACCCGGGCTCGTGGGAGAAGCAATTGGAGAGAGACTCGCTCTGATATCATGTCAAAATGCGAGCAACAAGCGTGGCCCGTAGATCATCCTAATACATATTGTCCCAACTTAACCACTTTTAAGGTGTTGGGTTTTATCTACAAAAGGTCTCAATACAATTATAAATGATTCACCTATATATATACATAATATTTTATTTGTCACTTTTCTGATTTGAGATCTTTCATCTCTAACAAAGTGCATTAAAAATGCAGCAAGTGTTTGACTATATATGCTATGTGATATGAAAGTTTCTAGGGGAAGTGGCCGGACTATTAGCATAAGAAATGTTACTTCCCTGGAAACCTATATGGGTGTACAGCTTAGTTAAATTGATCTCACTTCTGTTTACTGAATGTAATAATTCTATCCAATTCAAGGTTCACCTACTATGTGCTTCAGCTTAGAGAAATTCATCCCACCTCTTCTATTTATTTATTAATGGAATAATACTATCCAATTCAAGTTTCACCTACTATGTTCTTCAATTCAAGTTCTTGTCTCTACTGATTTGGATTTCTGTTTCAGCTTTCAAGATCTAGCTCCCTTGTCTTTTGTAGTCCAAAAACTTCCAAGACTTTGTGACCCCTGGCTTTAAGCAGGCCAAAGTTTTAGAGTCAAAGCACTAGGATCTGATGGTATTCCAACAAAATTCTTTCAAGTTCATGGGTCGACTTGTAAAGATGACATTATTAAGATGGTTAAAGAGTGCTTTGTTACATGTGAGCTCCCATAAAATCTGAATAATACTTCTATTGCCTTCATTCCTAAAGTGGCAAGCCCTCTCTCTATGAAGCAGATACGACCAATCATATTCTACAACACTTTATATAAGGTGGTGTCAAAAATCATTGTGCAGTGATTAAGGCCCATAATGAGCAAGCTGGTCTCTCTGGAGATTTGCCAAAATGAAGCCTTGGACATAAAACACAATGTTGGCCAGATAACACATCGCCAGCGAGTTCTGAAAGGAGGGAAGTGGTCCTGGGAGGTTGTGCAGTCGTCCAGGAAGGAGAGAAGTCGTTGCCCGCATGAAACGGCAAAGAAACGACCGACGTCTGCACTTTAGCTGGAGTGCAGACGTTCGCTCTTGATCCGACTTGTATATATATATATATATATATATATATATATATATATATATATATATATACAGCCTCTTCCAATGAGGGATTATTTTTTTTGACATATATGAGGGATCGGGGTTTACACCAACTTTTTGATCACAAAATCACATCATCACGTTCAATATGTAGTTCTATATGTGTAGATCAATTTTGCAAAATATCATCCAAATTGGTAATCGTTAAGGTGCTCAAAACTGCGAATTAAAAGTTAAAGCATGAATGGTTCAGGTTTGACAGATTTGAGCCGTCAATTGATTTCAATTAGTTCGTAGTCGTAACGATCACCAAATTAGATGAAGAGATGTTCTACATATATATATCTAAATATTGAACGGTTGAGATGTTGATATGTGATCAAAAAGTTAGTGTAATCTCAAATCCCACATATATGTCAAAAACATGGATCTCTTATATATATATATATATATATATATATATATATATGTGGTGTTTAATATCCTCTTAATTATTTTCACTCTGCCTGTTAATTTAGACATCAAAGTTCATTCAAGGCAGTTTCATTTCTCGGGTCTTTATTATTTTGAGTATTTTCTGATGAGCTATGAGCTACGAATATCCTCCTCGATCTGATAGTTTCTTTGTTATAAGTTGTAGTACGTTTAAGCAACTTATCTCTTCTTCGTCTAGAGACTCTTGCTCCTACGTATAGCTATATTGATGGGGTTCCAGAAATCTCACTTAATCTCATCATCAACGCCTCGTCTTTGAATTCTCATTCCGAGTCTCTGATCGAGCAAGTTCATCTATTTGTCTTGTTGAAGAAATGGCAGTATCCAAGGCATTTACGCTATGTATCCTCGCTCTCTTGATATGCTCGTTGTGCACTAAAATCACCAATGCCGGCCGAGATATTGGTAATGGGGCCCTGAAATTTGACCTACCTATTTGTCGGGATGAGAAAACTGCTTGCCTCCACCAAGCAACGGGTATAACAGAGGTTGTAAGAAGGAACAACTCTGCAGGGGTGGCAAAAAGTAGAAAAAATTGAGTGTTCAATATACATCATGAGTGTGTGATATGATGAACATTGTAATTGCTATTGAAGACCCCTAATAGAGAAAAACCTTTTTTTGATCAAATAATAACTTTATCCACCAAGCAACGGGTATAACAGAGGTTGTAAGAACGAACAACTCTGCAGGGGTGGCAAAAAGTAGAAAAAATTGAGTGTTCAATATACATCATGAGTGTGTGATATGATGAACATTGTAATTGCTATTGAAGACCCCTAATAGAGAAAAACCTTTTTTTGATCAAATAATAACTTTATGGATTTATGGATTAATCCCTGATACCACTTACTAACTTAATGGTCATATCAGAGATTAACCTAACTAGACTTCGTAATGGAAATCTATACTGACAGACTCATGAAGCCATACTGGCTCTGACTCCAAACATAATAATGTCTGACTCAATTTTAATGCCTCTTTTGTCAATCGGTGAGCACATGATTACCTTCCCGTTTGATAAAATAACAACTACAAAAAGAAAAAGACTTGACTTCATTAAGGATATGCCCTTTAAGATTAAGAGTGTCATGTAAAGTATTTATAATGGAAACCTTCCACCTCTAATTGAGAAAAACCTTGTTGTTTCACATATGTTTTATTTTTTATATCTTATTCGAAGAATGATGTAGCTAACCTTATCTCGGTTACGTTAGCGAATTAGTAACACATCAAGTAACATTTTGATCGATATCGTAAATATGTCAGCCACAGACTAGTGGGTGTTGGTATTCGAATCGTAGGCATAGGGTTTCCACGCTGGGCCGCTAATACATGATTTGTTTTACAAACTTCGATTGCTTTTTTGTTTGGTTACAACTTTGATTGCTTTTTGCATTGAGAATTAGTACGGATTCTGCAGATTGTCACATCGTTTTAGCTAGCAAAAACAAAGGCTCCCCTGTGTAGTTTTTTTTCTTGCTTAAATTTTGTATGGCAGGTAACGAACATACCCAGATACTATCCGAAGATTATGTGTTCTGCATTCATCGTTAATTATGCCCAAAATAACAACCAACACCTCCTGACAATCTGATATATTAAGCTGATTATTTCAATTTTGGTTCAAGCTCAACTGCTACTTCACACACACAGATATATGAGCGATTCATGGGACATCGTATTTTACACAGGTTTTTACATCATTTTTAAGTCGTTTGATTTTAAAACAGTATATGGTCTAGATTAAACAACAAGATGACGTGGCTAATGATGTTGAATATATAGATTTTTTTTGAATCATAAATATATCAATCTAAATCAAAAGGAAAAAAATCAATAAAGCTGCCGGATTAAATGAATAATTCATAAACGTTTGTGAACAAAAGAAGAACCGATTCAAAAAATACTGAAGAAGAAAAAAACATGAAGAAAAAAGTTGATGCTAGAATGAAGTTGCTCTAATCCCAAGTTCCTTTTCTATTAAAGCTATACAACACTTATAAAAGAAGAGAAGTGATCTTTTTTCTTTCCCTAAAAGAAAATTAAAGAAAAGAAAAAAAAATATGTATATATGTGCTTTTTATTCAGTCATTAGCTGGGTCACTTCACCAACGTTTCAGTTCTTTCAAGCTAACACAAATATCAAAAGCTAAGAACGCTTAAGCATATGTATTAGCCAGGCTCGTCATTGTGCCTCCCGGCACATCACTTACAAGTGTGCACATCGAAACATTGGAAAATACCAGTATCTCCAAGGCTTATTCAGAAATCTTTTCCATAGATGTTGCGCCACCTTCTTGGATGGATCCATATCTTGCATTTCTCTCTCATGACACTTTGCCTAATGACAAGAAAAAGGCACAACGAGTCCGACATAAGTCCATCATCTTCCTCCTCAAAGAAGATAAGTTGTATCGCCGAGGCCAATCATGCCCATTGCTTAAGTGTATCCTAATCGAGGAAGGGCACAAGGTACTTAGGTCACTCTATGCTGGGATTTGTGACAACCACGCGGGGGCCCGGAACCTCATGTATAAAGTCTTGAGAACCGGATATTACTAGTCCACATTGGAAGATGATGCCAAGGCTATGGTGGGAGCCTGCCTGTAGTGCCATAAGTTTGCCAATTTCGCACATCACCCTCCTATCCCTCTTTCCATTATGAACTCCCCATTTACATTCAGTCAGTGGGGACTCGACATCGTGAGAAAGCTCCGCACCACTCCTGGACAATTAAAGTATGATATCGTCATTGTCGACTACAATACCAAATGGGTAGAAGCTGAGACTGTTGCCACCATCACTACCGAAAGGGTAATTACTTTCTTGTGGTGCAACCTCTACTGTCGCTTCGAGGTGCCGCAAGCTCTAATCAGTGATAATAGTACCTAGTTCGACAATGACACATTCCGAGAGTTCATGTCTACACAAGGTACTGCCTTATTCTATGCCTCTCCCGCCAATCCTCAGACCAATGGTCAGGTGGAAATCATTAACAAATTTATCAAACAAAATCTTAAAAAGAAGCTGGAAGACCACAAGGGTCTATGGGCAGATATGTTCCCGGAGTTGTTATGGACACTTCGTACAACTCTCATGACAATGACAGGTGATTCTCCTTACATGTTGTCTTATGGTACTGAGGCCATAATTCCTGTTGAGATGGAGATTCCAAGTACTCGGGTCACGGGGTACGACCTTGACACCAACAATGAGGGCCTACGCCTCAACATGAATCTCCTTAAGCAACGCCGGGACAAAGCTCACTTTTGCAACATCAACAACAAGAAACGTGTCGCGAGACACTACAACAAGAAGGTGATCCCAAAGCCCCTTAAAGTTGGAGACTAGATCATGAAAGAAGTTATTCCCCACCTCACAGGTCTTAAAGATAAATGGGAAGGGTCGTATGAGATTGTCGATGCCTTAGGACCCTCCACATTTTACTTGCGGAACACCGATGGGTGAGTCCTTCTCCACCCTTGGAACTCGCAGCACCTTCATCTCTTCCTAGTCTAGGGATTTTCTTCTAAGCATTACAGACTCGTTTTCCTAAGTGTACGGTCCGCTAGCGACTACTGCTTTGTACACGTTGCCTATTGACCTAGCATAACATGACATGCAATTTAAAAAACCCTATCATTGTAGTAACTGTAAGTAGGGATCGTTCTAGCCGGGGACACTAGGGAAGGACTTATATTCTGCAAAAACAAATCATTAGTAATATTCACACATTTTATACAAAATACACAAATACATAGCATATACAATTATCTGTCACATAATATACAAGTATACACAAATGCAAAAGTATAAACATATTTACGATTTTTAAATGGGGGATTTATAAGGTGGTTCGAAACATAAAGAAAAGAAGTAAAATATTTACATACATCGGTCAATCAATACTCAAGCATAAAATATGGCAAACATCGATTAGAAAACACATGAGTTGTATGACAGATTAAGTTATCATAGATGCAAATTAATTCCAACTTTTATGACTTCTCATGTAACTTAGAACTTACGACGCGCATCATCCTAAGTTTATGTGTCATCTTGTTCAATGCTTACGACGCGCATCACATTAACACAAAACACACTTACCGTTCATGAGTCGTTGGAGACATGATCCTAGGTATGTCGTCACTCATCCTATTAGCATGTAAATCACTTACCCTAGCAACCCTATGCAGCAACTACAATTGAGAACCCGACGCGGTGAACTCAACCCTAGATTACTACGGCAGATTAAACTCCCCCCTTAGAAACATCCAGGCCTAGACTATCTTCAGGTTCGATTACGTGATCAGGTAAGCAATTAATCAATTTGATATCTACTAAACACAAACATAAACAACTTAAACTAAATCATAATCCTAACATGCAATCTAAATCGTTACACAACAAACATATTCATATGCAAATCACAAAGAAGAGTTCATAAACATGCTTATTATGTAAAACCGAAAACCAAATCGCATATATATAATAACAAACTGTTTTTACACAGAAAATACATACACAAACCATGGAATTATTTATCCTTAACCTACCTATATAGATCGGCAAAGGATGAAAGGATGATCGGCGGAAGATGGCAGTTGGCAGCAAGGGTTGGCGGCGGCGGCAGCTTGTGTGTTTTAGGGTTTTTGGTAGAGCTTGGCTATACTAAGGCTTAGAGCAATTGAAAGACACTAAACTAAGAGCTATACATGTCTATTTATACAGAAAATTTCGAACAAAACCCTAGGGAATTCGGGAGCTTCAAGGAGACACAACCTTTGTTGGACTTGGTTTCTTCTTTCTTCTTTGACAAGGATTTCGACTTGGACCTTGGATTTCTGATTTCTTGGACTCCTCTACATGTTATTGGATCCATGTAGGCCTCTTACACAAGTTCTTGGGCTCATAGGCAGCCGAAATCATTGGCAAACTCGGCAAGGACAGACTTTCCCGGTTTGACCGGAAAAGCTCCATACTTAGTTGTTTCGGCTGCCATGATGACTTCTTCGAATCTCCTTCTTCAATGCAGCTTCCCATGACTTCATTAAGCTTCTCTTAAGTCCTTTGACATGCTTGGGAAGAATTTTGGTGAAGAAACATCCTCCCAAACTCGTGTGACAACTTAGGCAGAAGCTGCCCAGTTTTGCAGCTTGACCTCCGTCCAGTGTTTTGATCATAACTCCTTCATCTGAACTCCAAATGCTGTGATTCAAGAAGATCTGAAAACTAGACTTCCGTAGGTTTCCAATGATATATGGCTCGTCCTCAGATTCCTCATGGATCTTTAGATATGATTTTCCGAAGTTGATGTAGGGTTTCTGTAAATTTCTGCTCGGATCAAAATCTTATGTTTCGGAGTTTCTTCTTTTCCATGGCCTCTCTTGTTGTCCTCCATGAGTCCAATCTTCATGATTCTTGTACTCATATGCTCATTTACATGTCATCTACACATTAAACCAAATTCATCAAAAATGACAATGTAAAGGTACGGTGAATCATAAGAGAAATAACCAAGTCTTATCCAAAATCGGTTTTACAACACTTAAGCACAAATTTCTGTATAAAGACACATATTAACCATTACTCTACAGAAAAACCCTTTTGACTCAATATAAGTAAAAACAACATTACTAAGGAATAAACAAGGTACAAATGAGGGTAAAAACACATTAAAAACATAGCGTAAAACGCACTTATCACCTATTAGCGACTTAAATTAAAGAATACATGTTATGTTCTCAACACTTTGTCTCTCATACTCATAAAAACAGTCTAGAGACCACGAGACAAAAAACTGAATAACATTCAACAGATTCATTCAAGGATAAAAACATAGAATGTTTTAAACCTGGTTAAGGATTAACCATACCATCTTAGGGGCTAAGGCTTCTTAGCTGCGGTGTCACCACCCTTCTGCACACTGTCACCACTCTCTGATCCACCTTGGCCTCGACTTTAAATTGTGTTCCCGGAGCCTCTCTTGCTCTGCTAGATCACAGCATGTGTCAGTACTGCACCAGCTCTAAGCGGTAGGGGATGAGTTGGAACACCTACAGGGGGAAGAGGGCTAGTCACTTGTGTCGACACCTAAGGGTGGGAGCCTGTCACTTAAGGACTCAATGAACGCGGAAGTGCACCTTGATGAGAACTCAGGTCCTAACTTGAACTCCCCGCTTTTCTGTTGGCAGCCTGCTCCGCGTACCACTTCCGCATCCCTGGTTCATTGATCCAATTTCCCTGCCCCCAGCCTTGAACATGTCCTTCTACCTCTTATTGTAGTCAACCTGTAATTCATTCTTGTAGTTCTCGCTCTCTTGGAACACCCTCACTCTAACGTCACAGGCTCAGGCGCACTTTGCAGTGCTTGTATAAAAAAATAGCCTACATATATATCAAGAGATTTCGTCTTATCCATATCCGTTTCTCTTTGGCCAAACTTAGCCCAGCCAGCGGATCTGACACCTCGTCCAGTGCAGCGATGTCCCGGGATCGGTGACGCATGTCATACACCATATGTGCCAAGTACGGTTGCACAACTCTGGTGCCTTCCAGAGCCTGAGTGATCTCGGCCAAACTCCTTGAGCTCCCGGAGTGAGCCTACGCTTCTTGAGCCTGCCCTTCCGGGTGAGCTCCTTACCCTTTTGCTTCTGATACTTCACAGCTCCTGCCACAGCTCCTGCTTCTGTCTTGGGAGAGGAGTCCTTGACCTGCTCTATCACAGGCTCTTGTGAGGCAGGTTCACCTTGGCCGCGTTCTCCCAACACTGGGTACCCTTGTTGGACCTCGGGCTCACCTCAGGCCTCTTCATGACCTTGATCTAAGTGGATGCCCTCATCTTCCAGCTCTTCTCCTTCTGGGGTCTCGAGACCTAGTAGCGTCAACACTAGAGAAGGCAAAATAAGATAGTTTGTATCTCCAAGCTTGAACTTGGTGAAATCATCTAGCTCCTCATCTAGCTTGAGTCCTGTCTCGGGGTCGATGTCATGTTCCCTCGTGTAGTCTACCTCAGCCTATAGATCATCCCAGACGTCGTCTTCCGTGGCCCTATCGTAGGGACCCTGTTTCCTACAAGTGCATCCTTCTCATCGCATGACTTCTGCAAAACCAACAAAAAGTGACTTTGGCTCCCTCTCTTCATGGATGGCCCCATGTGCCAAAAGGCATTGAATTCGTTATAACATGGGTATCACATCCTTAATAACCAGAATACGACCCCGGTACCTAATAGGTCCCTCAACATGTTTGGCGTACATTGCCCCGGGGCAATGTACAAACATGACAATATGTATTGCATATAAGGTAATAGCGGGAATGACAACCTGACGCAGTTGGTATTCGTAAACCAACATATACCCCGCGGGCGGATTCCAGAAGTCGGCATCCCTCAATGAGCTCCCGTCATATCAAGCTCTCGCCAGGTCGGTCAAATGTCATCGCTACTGTAACACCCCGGAAGGGGTGCTACAGTGACCACGATTTGAAGCCAATAAGAAGCCAACACGTCTAATTGGCGTGCCGACAACTTATTAATCTAAACTCGTAGGCAATTTAGTAGGTCAAATAAATTTCTAAGCTTAAGTGGCACCACAGGAGTTTCACAAAATATTTTTCAGAGTTTTCTATTTTCGCGAAAGATGGACAAATTAAAGGGTCAGCTAAAAACTTTAGCGACAACAATAAAAATATATAACGAGATTAATACTTTAGGAAAACACCTTTATATTTTTTGTTAAATACTCTGGATAATGACTTGAAAGCATGAAAAGTGTGTACGGCTTGGGCGAAGCACTGGGTAGGAAATGAGACTTCACACACATAGCCCCCTGATAGGAGCCTAAAAGGTGACGTTATTATGTGCTAAACACTCTTGTTTATGCTTTGTTGAGTCTATTTAGGTTAAGATTGAGTCATAATATAGTTTAATGTTGTTTTGGAAGAGTTTTTGGTAAAATGTGCTAAAGTGTGAGAAAATTGGCTAAGTGTTAAAAGTGTGATTTCAAGGATTTTGTAAGAGCATTCGCAGTGGCTTAAACATGGTGGAAGTGCATGAAAATTTGGGAATATAATCTTTGGTTGCTGAAATACATTGTGTTAAAATTTCAGGTCAATTGGAGCACGGGAAGACCTTGCAAACGATGCCGGAGTTGGCAGTCCGAGAAGAGAATGTTCCAGGGACTGAAGAAGTTTTGCTGCTACTGTGTCTGATCTTTCGGGGGCTGTATCTGATGCAATACTTGGAACTGGAAAACGTGCCATATACCATTTGAAAGGTCTTCGAGTCTAGTTTCTCTGGGACTTGGAATCACGGCAATTGAAGAACTACAGAAGGAGATATGCTGGAATTACTGAGGCAAGGTCATGCTGTCGAAAACTGCAGTATTTTCCTGGATGCATCAGGAAAGTTCTTTGGACTTTTTAATGACAATTTCGACAATCATGGACCTTGGGGCTTGATGGACATGTCCATATGTGTTTAATGAAGAACTTCAAGCTGAAGATTCATCAAAGTGGCTGGCGAAGAGAAGGGAGAAAAGAGGAGCACATGACTTGCACATGGGAATAACCAAAACCATCTTAGTTTGGGATTGCTTGAGTGCCGACCAAACCCTAGTATTTTTCCCTATAAAAAGCCTTGTAATCGCATGAGAAAAGGCATCATCAACATTGCAAACTCAAGCCAAAGCAGCTGCCGAAAATTCTATCACCATTCAAAGACCCCAATTCCGATTTCCATACTCCATCCTTTGATCCGAAGCACATAGCCGAGGATCTCCGTGCACTTGAAGAATAGACCACGTAGGAATATTTTAAAGTGTATTCATCTGCTATTTTCGAATTGGTATGTCTTTCTTATGGTTGATATTTAGGTTTTTGTTTAAGTACGATTTAATTCTTGTCTATGAGATATTAAGTACTTTTGAATGATGTAAGAATTATAGTTTTTAGTTTTTAATCAAGGATTTGAAGTCTATGCCGAGAATTCCTAGTGTTTGGTTTTATTAATTTTCGATTTGCTTCATAATATTAACGTGTGATTAAGACAAGTAGTTGATGTTGCATTAGTTAATCCTTCAAAGAATTACATGACTTTGATACACGTAGTGGATAGGTTGATGTGTTCTTTGTTGTGTTCGAAAATTACATGCTAGAATTGGATTTAGATGGTGCTAATGAACATGTTAGTTTATTTGTGTGATACGTAATTGCTTAAGTGAATTAGTATGTTAGATTTCGTGTTTGATACGTTGAGCATGGATGTGTGAAAGGTTTCGAATGAAACAAGTAGTCGATTTCGAATGCATCTAATGGCTTAGGAACCACGTAGGAACCTAATGTGCATGTTTCGATTCTAGCATGATTTAGGTATTTCGGCATAGATTGATATGAGATTAGAAATTGTTTTCTATGTTCTTACATTATTGTTTGGTGTTGGTTTGTGTAATTGTTGATCGATCACATGTATATATGTATAAAAGTAATATAGGACTTTATTTCATTGCATCTTTCCGAAAATATAAAACTCCAAATCTTTAAAACTCTATGTTTATTTCGACATCTTTGATTAGATTAGATGGATCTACCCTGTGGTTGGATCCCCGGTTTAGAACGATACCCTTACTTGCTTTATACGATGACAATGACTGTGTACAGGGTTAATTGATGCGTGTGCAAATACGAATTATCAAATGGCGCCGTTGCCGGGGATCCTTCGGGATCCTCAATCTTTTTAATTGTCGAAATTTACATTGTATATATGTCTATATGTGAATATTTGTATAGTTGGTTCGAATGTATATATTTGTGTGCTTTTGTAATTATAAAAAAAAATTGGTGCCATGTATGATTGTTGAAATGCTTTTGAAATTAATTTTCATGTTTAATTTTGTTTTGTTTGATTTTTGGAACCCTCATGTATTCTAACTTGATCTTGGCCAATTGGTTTTTCAGGTGCTAGACGTGCATGCTACCCCGCGCTACTCGTTCATCTTCACACGGAGATCTTGTTCCTTTGAATCCGGAGATTAACCGTGTTTGCAGAAAACAAAAGAAGACACAAAAGGCAGCAAGTAGTAGCACGGCATCACCTCGGGAACTTGCAGAGCAAGAACCACCATCTCCATTCCGAATTCAGTCCGAGGATTCTTCATCCGGATCCGAGGCCGAGACCGAGCAAACTTTTGAGAAAAATCAGTCCGACGTTGTCATGGCCAACATGCCACTCAAAGATGCTTTCAACCCTACTACTCCAGCTTCACCATCATGCATTTCTGTTACAGTGCCGGATCAAGCTCACTTCTCTATTCCAGTTCAGCTACTTGGGCAACTGCCGAAGTACTCAGGCTCGGCCATGGAGGATCCGAATGTGCACTTGAGGGAATTTCTTGACATCTGTCAACTCCAAGCTATCACCCATCTGCCTTCAGACACTTTGAGGTTACTTTTGTTTCCATTCACCTTGAAGGATGACGCCAAGCGTTGGTTGTACTCTTTGCCTTCAGGGGTGGTTACAACTTGGGATAACATGACCAAGAGGTTCTTGAAGCAATTCTTCCCCGCTCAACTCACTAAGAAACTTAGGAGGGAGATTCAGAACTTCACTCAGAAGGATGGAGATACTTTTTATGAGGCTTGGGAGGAGTTTCAGGAGCTTCAGCGTAAGTGTCCACACCATGGAATCAGTTTAGATGAGTTGGTTCAGTTTTTCTATGAAGGATTGGACAATGCCAACAGAGGTATGATCGATTCTGCTAGTGGATGCACATTTATGAACAAGACCGGAACTCAAGCTTATGCTTTGATTGAGGACTTGGCGGATAACAATCGTCAATTTAGTACCAAGAACTCAAGGAAAACAGCAGGAGGCCGAAGTGGAGGCGTGTATGACGTGGGAGCTCGGAACCAAATGATCACCATGGAGAGGAAGCTCGATGTCTTGGTCAAGGCCATGGCCGGTTCGACTATTGGTCCACAAACATGTGGAATTTGTTCAATGACAGATCATAATTCGGATACATGTCCGAATGGTGCATTGAGCGAGGAGGAGTTGAATTTCATGGGACAACAGAGGCAGAAGTATGACCCTTACTCGAACACCTACAATCCTGGAATCAGAGATCATCCCAACTTTCGTTGGAGTAATGGTGTTCAACCGAATAATGCTCAAGCTCAAGGACCTCGTCCTTCAGGTTTGTTTGTGAGGCCTCAGGTACCTCAAGGTTTTGTTCCTAACTCTTCTAATTTTGTGCCTAATAATGCTAGTTTTTCTACTCCAAGTTATGATGAACTCTTGAAGTCCCTTGCTCAAGGGCAACAGAATTTAACATCTGCAACTCAAGCTTTAGTGACAGGTCAGCAAGCTAATTCTAAAGAGATCACGGAGTTAAAGAAGCAGATGGGACAAGTTATTGATTTCATGGGTAAAATTCATGAAAGTGGTAAGTTACCGGGACAAACTTTGCCAAATCCAAATGCAGGACAATTCAAGGTAGTTGCAACTAGGAGTGGGAGAGTTTTTGAGGAGCCATTGTTGAAGAAGTTGGGGACTTCTAAAGGAGAAGATGTTGAGCTGTTGCAAGAGGAGGAAGATGAGAATGTAGAGGAGGTTCCTGTGGAGCAAATTCCGGCAGAAACCCTGCCAGGGTCCGAGCAGCAAGGCGGCGGTCCGAGGGGCAGTCCGGCAGACTTTTCTGCCGAGTCCGAGAAGATACAAGGTGGTGAGGCCGTGCCTCACCCTCATGCAGTCCCTGCCGATCCGAAAGGTGCCAAGGAAAAAGGTAAGTCTTCTAGTTCTAGTGGTTTAGTTTCATCTAACGTCCATACTCGATACCCTTTCCCAAACAGGTTTGCAAAATCAAAGCACGATGAAGCTGATCGTGCAATGATTGAGTTATTCAAGAAGGTGGAAGTGAACATGCCATTGTTGGAGTGCATTCAACAAAATCCTAAGTATGCTAAGTTCTTGAAAGAGTTGTGCACTAACAAGAGGCTTCCACGAGAGAAGGATGTGGCGATTATGAATGAAACCATCTCTGTGGTTTTTCAAAGGAAACTACCACCAAAGCTTAAGGATCCAGGGAGTTTTTCTATTCCTTGCACTATAGGCACTCATAGTTTTGACAGGATCATGTTAGATCTAGGTGCATCTATTAATGTCATGCCTTCTTATCTTTATGCGGACTTAGGTCTAGGTGCATTGAAAAAGGATGATATTATTATTAGACTAGCTGACCGTTCTAATACAATCCCTTTGGGATATGTTGAGGATGTTTTGGTGCAGGTTGCTAATCTAACTTTTCCTGCAGATTTCTATGTCATTGACATGGAACCCACAGATGCAGATGACAAGGAAATTCCCATTCTGCTGGGAAGGCCATTCATGAGGACTGCTAGGACCAAGATTGATGTCCATTCCGGAGAGATAACGTTTGAAATTGATGGTGACATCATTAGTTATAACGTGTTCGACGCTATGAGGTATCCACTTCCCGAAATTTTTCGTGATTCTTTTTCTATTGATGTGGTGGATTCTCTTGCAGAAGAACATGTTGAAATGATAACTCAAGACATCTTGGCTCTCACCCTAGCTAAAGGGATCGGATATGACAAGTTTGGATCAAAAACTTGTGCAATGCAGCAAGAGGCCGTGCCTCTTGCTCTCATAGAAACTGCGGCTTCTCTTGAGGTCGCTGCTGAGGTAACCTACTCTCCCTTTAGTCCAATTTTCTCTTCATCTAACAAGTTTTTACCATCCATTGTTCAAGCTCCAAAGTTAGATCTCAAGGTTCTTCCGGAACACTTGAAGTATGTGTACTTGGGAGAGAATGAGACATTGCCGGTTATCATGTCATCATCATTAGAGAAGGACCAAGAGGAGAGATTAATTGCAGTGTTGAAGCGACACAAGACGGCTATTGGATGGACTTTAGCCGACATCAAGGGAATCAGCCCTACTATGTGTGTCCATCGAATTCTTTTAGAGGATGGTGCGAAACCAACCAAGGAAGGACAACGTCGACTTCACCCACCTATGATGCAAGTTGTGAAGGATGAGGTGACTAAGTTACTTGATTGTGGAGTCATCTATCCTATCTCGGATTCAAGGTGGATTTCGCCGGTTCAAGTTGTGCCAAAGAAGAGTGGGATCACAGTTGTGAAGAATGCTGAAAACGAGTTGGTGCCTCAACGAACCGTGACCGGTCATAGAGTGTGTATTGATTACCGGAAGCTTAATGCTACTACGAGGAAGGACCACATGCCGCTGCCCTTTATTGATCAAATGCTTGAGAGGTTAGCCGGTCACTCGTTTTATTGTTTTCTTGATGGATATTCCGGTTACAATCAAATAAGTGTTGCGGAGGAGGACCAAGAGAAGACCACTTTTACTTGTCCATTCGGTACATTTGCATATCGACGCATGCCATTCGGACTTTGCAATGCTCCAGGTACGTTCCAAAGATGCATGTATCATATATTCTCTGAGTACATAGGTTCTAAGATAGAAGTGTTTATGGATGATTTTTCTGTCTATGGTGGAGATTTCGATTCATGTTTGCATAATGTTGAACTTGTGCTTAAGAGATGTGAGGAAACTAATCTTGTGCTTAATTGGGAAAAGTGTCACTTCATGGTTACTCAAGGTATAGTGTTAGGTCATATTGTTAGCTCTAGGGGTATTGAAGTTGATAAATCGAAGATAGATCTTGTGCGTCACTTACCCATTCCCACAAGTGTGAGGGATGTTCGAAGCTTTCTTGGACATGCAGGATTTTATCGCAGGTTTATTAAAGACTTTTCGAAAATAGCAAGACCCTTGAGTTCTCTACTGCAAAAGGAGGTGCCATTCCATTTTGATGAGGAGTGCAAGGCCGCATTCGAGAAGTTGAAGGAATCATTGTGCACGGCACCGATCATGGCGCCACCGGATTGGAGTTTGCCATTTGAGCTTATGTGTGATGCTTCAAATCATGCAGTTGGGGCCGTGCTAGGACAAAGGAGAGACAAGCAGCCCTATGCCATCTATTATGCCTCAAGGACGCTCGATAATGCGCAACAAAACTACACCACCACCGAGAAAGAACTTCTCGCAGTCATCTTTGCTTTGGATAAGTTTCGTTCTTACTTACTTCAATCTAAAGTTATTGTTTATACTGATCATGCTGCTTTGAAGTATTTGTTGACAAAGAAGGATGCCAAGCCGAGATTGATTCGATGGATTCTGCTCCTACAAGAGTTCGACTTGGAGATCAAGGACAAGAAAGGATCCGACAATGTGGTTGCCGACCACTTGTCACGTTTGGTGCGTGATGAAGACACCATTGCTATCCAAGAATGTTTTCCGGATGAGCAGCTCTTCAAGGTAAGTGAGGTAAGTGATCCTTGGTATGCAGACATTGTTAATTATTTAGTTACCAAGGATTTTCCAAACTCTATGTCATATCATGCTAGAAAAAGACTCAAGGCACTAGCTAAACATTATGTGTGGGATGAACCTTATTTGTGGAAACATTGTGTAGATCAAATTATTAGGAGGTGTGTTCCTGAAACTGAGCATAAATCTATTCTTAGCTTTTGCCATGAACAAGCATGTGGAGGTCACTTTGGTTCACGTAGGACTGCATTGAAAATTCTTAACTGTGGATTTTTCTGGCCTACTATTTTTCGAGATGCTCATATGTATTGTGCTTCATGTGATAGATGTCAAAGAACAAGGAATTTAGGACCTAGGGATGAAATGCCTATGCAACCTATTATACATGTTGAAATATTTGACTGTTGGGGTATTGATTTCATGGGACCTTTTCCAAATTCTCAGGGTTTTCTGTACATACTCGTTTGTGTTGATTATGTGTCGAAATGGGTGGAAACCAAGGCCACCCGGACTAACGATTCTCGAGTTGTTGCAGATTTTCTACGTTCTAACATCTTCTCCAGGTTCGGCATGCCGAAGTCTATCATCAGTGATGGAGGTTCTCACTTTTGCAACCGGACAATTGAAGCTCTCATGAAAAAGTATGGAATAAGGCATAAGGTTGCTACACCTTATCACCCCCAAACAAGTGGACAAGTAGAGCTTAGTAACCGGGAGATTAAGCGGATTTTGGAGAAGAGTGTGAAGCCATCACGCAAAGATTGGAGCCAACGACTGGATGATGCTCTTTGGGCTTATAGGACGGCATACAAAACTCCTTTAGGCATGAGCCCTTTTCGAATGGTCTATGGTAAGGCATGTCACTTGCCTGTGGAGTTAGAGCACAGAGCTTGGTGGGCGGTGCAACAGTTCAACATGGACATAGATGAGGCCGGATTGCATAGGAAGCTACAATTGTGTGAACTTGAGGAGATCCGGAATGAGGCCTACGATTCTGCCATGATCTATAAAGAGAAAACCAAGGCGTTCCATGACAGGATGATTCGAAAGAAGGACTTTGTTATTGGCCAAAAAGTTCTCTTATTTAATTCTAGACTTAGGTTGTTTCCAGGCAAACTACGCTCTAGGTGGATAGGACCTTTTGTTATCACTAATGTTTTTCCTTCTGGTGCAGTAATGATCAAAAGCATGGTCAAGGGATCTGAATTTCAGGTTAATGGACATCGCTTGAAACCGTATTTGGAGAGCATGGTGGATCACACCATAGAGGAGGTTCCTCTTCAGGACCTCACGGCATGAGCATGAGGATGCATGAGTCTAGGCTAAAGGACTATAAACACCTAAGCGCTGCATGGGAGGCAACCCATAGAAGGAGCCGTCTACGAGCGTTTGCTTTTCTTAACCCTTATTTTCGTTCTTTCATTGTTTTAGATATTGAACATTGAGGACAATGTAAGTTTCAAGTGTGGGGTGGGGAATGGCTTATTGCAAGTTTCGGTGAACAGTGTTTTTGTGAACAGTGATTTTTAGGTTTCGGTGAATAGTGATTTCGGTGAACAGTGATTTTTGAATTTTTGTTCTAGGTTCGGTTTTTGATTTTTAAGTTTAGGTTTGTATTTGTGATACTGTTTTAGGTGTTCTGGCAAATTTTCATGATTTTTGGAGTTTATTTTGATCTTTAAACTTGATTTTTAGTTTTTGAGTCTAGAAAGTCGCCTTTAACCGTTGATGATGAATTTTTGATCTTTGATCTCATAGTTGATTGGATTGCATGGACTTGATTTCTTGAATTACATTGCTATTGAATGGTTAATAGATGTGAAGAGATTGTGCACTTAAGTAGTAGATGAGGAACTGAAACCTAGGTACAGACAGAGCATGTTCATTACAATGTTTGATTTCATGTTTAACCTTGTGAGTTTCGAGCCATATATGTGCCTTTTCATTGATGAGTGTTTAATCTATCGTTTTATTGGTTTTATGACCTCATATTACATTATTTGATCAATGTGCATGCCATAGAGATAAACCAATGAACTAGAGATTTACTAGAACTTGTTTGTGAAACATTCAAAGCTTTATATCATAACTTACTTTGATTTGGAAAAGGATTGTTGGATCTTTATTAGGTTATCACCACTTTATCTAAATAGCCATGAGTCCTATATGAGCCCTGTTCGGGACACCTTAGTATGAACCCCCTTGAGCCTACGTTAAGCCTTTTCTTTGATTACCAACATGTTTTTACCTTGCCTAGAATAGTTATCTCTACCTTGGTTGCAAACTCGATGGAGATGTTGTTTTGTGGTATGAATATGGAGTGATCGAAAAGATATAAGTGTGGGGTTGGACTTGTGAATGCTATGATGCCGATTTTGGGTGAGAAACAAAAGAAAAAAAAAGGAAAAGAAAAAAAAAAGAGAAAAAAATATATGAAAAGAAAAGATTATCTAAAAGAAAAGAAAAGAAGATTTCCGATGTGGAGATTTGATTTGGACACCCATGGCATGATTTATTTTTGTGAAATTGGAGTTGTGATATGTATTTGCTGAAGGCTCAATAAAGTTATACATAGCCTTTGTTCGATTTTACTATGTTTATAGTGAAGGATGGGTCCAACATGATGAAATTTGGCCTTGATGTTAGTTGGTGATATAAGGAGGATATCCATGTTTTTATTAGCCTTAAGGATGACCTTTGTGATTCCTTTTTCTTTGATTATATCCTACCTTATTCGAACCCTGAGCTATCCCTTTTCTAAAAGATCCGCATGATTCTTAAGATAAGTAGCCTTTGATCTGTGGAGTTTGTTTCATGAATAAGCATATGGTTGTGGTTCATTTGTGCATGTAATTGGTATCTTTCTTGAGGTCTATTTTGAAATTCACTATCTATATAATTCTTGTGTGTGAAAAGCTTTTAAGCATATGCCATGTTCTTGAGAGAAAAGATTTGGAGTGCATATCCCTTGTGAATTGAATTTGAACTTGTTTTGAACATGTCGAGATTAATTCACCTTTGTTTCTACCATGTCTTACTTGTTACATCGTAATCTCATGTTTATTAACCAGTGAATTCATTCTTTCGATTTCGACTCTTGTGCTATTCTTGATACTATGATGTTGAAGATCTCTGAAACAATTTCGTTGAAGGCTTTAGATTGAGTCATCGTAGTATGTTTTTGTTTAGTGTTTGCTAAGGGACTAGCAAAGCTTAAGTGTGGGGTTGTTGATAGGAGCCTAAAAGGTGACGTTATTATGTGCTAAACACTCTTGTTTATGCTTTGTTGAGTCTATTTAGGTTAAGATTGAGTCATAATATAGTTTAATGTTGTTTTGGAAGAGTTTTTGGTAAAATGTGCTAAAGTGTGAGAAAATTGGCTAAGTGTTAAAAGTGTGATTTCAAGGATTTTGTAAGAGCATTCGCAGTGGCTTAAACATGGTGGAAGTGCATGAAAATTTGGGAATATAATCTTTGGTTGCTGAAATACATTGTGTTAAAATTTCAGGTCAATTGGAGCACGGGAAGACCTTGCAAACGATGCCGGAGTTGGCAGTCCGAGAAGAGAATGTTCCAGGGACTGAAGAAGTTTTGCTGCTACTGTGTCTGATCTTTCGGGGGCTGTATCTGATGCAATACTTGGAACTGGAAAACGTGCCATATACCATTTGAAAGGTCTTCGAGTCTAGTTTCTCTGGGACTTGGAATCACGGCAATTGAAGCACTACAGAAGGAGATATGCTGGAATTACTGAGGCAAGGTCATGCTGTCGAAAACTGCAGTATTTTCCTGGATGCATCAGGAAAGTTCTTTGGACTTTTTAATGACAATTTCGACAATCATGGACCTTGGGGCTTGATGGACATGTCCATATGTGTTTAATGAAGAACTTCAAGCTGAAGATTCATCAAAGTGGCTGGCGAAGAGAAGGGAGAAAAGAGGAGCACATGACTTGCACATGGGAATAACCAAAACCATCTTAGTTTGGGATTGCTTGAGTGCCGACCAAACCCTAGTATTTTTCCCTATAAAAAGCCTTGTAATCGCATGAGAAAAGGCATCATCAACATTGCAAACTCAAGCCAAAGCAGCTGCCGAAAATTCTATCACCATTCAAAGACCCCAATTCCGATTTCCATACTCCATCCTTTGATCCGAAGCACGTAGCCGAGGATCTCCGTGCACTTGAAGAATAGACCACGTAGGAATATTTTAAAGTGTATTCATCTGCTATTTTCGAATTGGTATGTCTTTCTTATGGTTGATATTTAGGTTTTTGTTTAAGTACGATTTAATTCTTGTCTATGAGATATTAAGTACTTTTGAATGATGTAAGAATTATAGTTTTTAGTTTTTAATCAAGGATTTGAAGTCTATGCCGAGAATTCCTAGTGTTTGGTTTTATTAATTTTCGATTTGCTTCATAATATTAACGTGTGATTAAGACAAGTAGTTGATGTTGCATTAGTTAATCCTTCAAAGAATTACATGACTTTGATACACGTAGTGGATAGGTTGATGTGTTCTTTGTTGTGTTCGAAAATTACATGCTAGAATTGGATTTAGATGGTGCTAATGAACATGTTAGTTTATTTGTGTGATACGTAATTGCTTAAGTGAATTAGTATGTTAGATTTCGTGTTTGATACGTTGAGCATGGATGTGTGAAAGGTTTCGAATGAAACAAGTAGTCGATTTCGAATGCATCTAATGGCTTAGGAACCACGTAGGAACCTAATGTGCATGTTTCGATTCTAGCATGATTTAGGTATTTCGGCATAGATTGATATGAGATTAGAAATTGTTTTCTATGTTCTTACATTATTGTTTGGTGTTGGTTTGTGTAATTGTTGATCGATCACATGTATATATGTATAAAAGTAATATAGGACTTTATTTCATTGCATCTTTCCGAAAATATAAAACTCCAAATCTTTAAAACTCTATGTTTATTTCGACATCTTTGATTAGATTAGATGGATCTACCCTGTGGTTGGATCCCCGGTTTAGAACGATACCCTTACTTGCTTTATACGATGACAATGACTGTGTACAGGGTTAATTGATGCGTGTGCAAATACGAACTATCACCCCCTCTATCTATCCTGTCACAGTACATATTACCTATAAACAACCTGTTATAGGGATGAGCATCGTCCTCGCTTGCTTACATATAGGCCCACCAATGCTAGGATTGAAATCCATAAAACCATGTATATATTTAAATATAGATTGGAGCTCGAAATAAACCCATTTAGATATCTTTGCACACAAAAACCATCATTTTATATCTTTAGAGGAAAAACTATGCAATATGCTAAATATTGGCCAGAGCGCTCAATGTTCAAATACAGCCAGCAGGGCTTCACGGATCTGGGTGACCAAATTCCGGGTTTGTCTATGCTGCAAACCGGGGCCAACTACCTATGCGCCTTAGGAAGAATAGTAGCAAGAGTGTCCATTTACAACGAATGCCCAACAGATCACTCATAGTAGCACGCCACACTTACGCCTCGCTTAACTATGTACGAGACGAGCATAAGCGGGAAAAAATATAAACAGGGCATTGCCCCTCCGGAGGTTCACGGTCATCGACACTGTGAGATTACAATATTCTAGGTCCTGTCACTCTCAAGACAACCACTAGAAATCAGGACAACGATACTACTTTTCGATCCGAATCATGATATAAAATCATTCGCATCTAGCCTCGAGTTTTCTTGGCCCAATCATAAATCATTTATCTCATAATATATTGAAAACTTTCCCGAGGCATCGATCATGAGCATACAAAGACAATGCAATTTCATATATAGGCAAAACCACTAACAAAGGGGGTTTAGCTCTCCCTAAGTCCCTATCTGGAATTGCCGTTTTTTACGTAAGCTCCAAGCTCCTAAGAATCGCCTCTGTCATCCGAGGTCACCGCGTAAGCTAATGATCCAATGAATCACTGTAGAATAGAGTAGCTTAGCAACAAAGTAACAATAACAGTCCATTTAACCTTAGCATTCCTGATTTGACTAGGAATGACCACATTGACCAAGTTGACCAACCAATTCCTTTTATAACCTTTTTACCTTTTTAGTTGGCCTTTTTGATTATCGACTCTTTGCTTATTTGCCAGAAGTCTGGCTTAACCCTTAAACTTGTCTTTACCATTTTTAATTTGATGTTAGGTTGTCAAATAATAATTCATTGAATTACTATGGACACCCAACGTGTCTCTTAGACCAAATCTTTAACCTTGAGTCAATATATTGATAATGTGAATCACCCAATTTACTTAAAACGGTCAACTTTACACTTCCAGATATAGTTAGTTATCATCTTCCGATAACAATTCAACATTTAACCAAATCCCGACCAACTCAATTCTATTTACTAGCCACTTTCCGAAAATGAAAACTTTCCTAAAATAGAAAGTTTTCTAAAATAGGAAAGATTCCAATTATGGTTGGTTTCCGTTTTTAGCAAGTTTCCATAAGTGTAATTTCTGATTACAACTCTTGAGCTCGATTAAGCGAAAATGACACATTTTAAAAGGAGTCGAAAACTACCTCGGCATTCTGCCGGATTCACTGCCTCACCGGAACAGTCACTGGATTCCGGCGACTTGCCGAAATCTCTTATCAGATTCCGATCACCTTGCCGAAAATTCGCATAATTTCCCCGTTTCTTCGATTTCCAAGTTCTCGACAGGAAAAATCTAAACAAGAACAAATTAACAACCAAACGACAACACAGTACAACAATACAGCAGCTCTAGAGGGACATGACTTACCCTCTGTGTATTTCAAACTCGAAACCAAAAAATTAACAGCAACATCCATGTTGCTTGCCTCCACCTAGACCCCTTCCATCAGCTCTAGTAGCTCCTCCTTGTCCCACGCATAACCTCGGTTTGATACCCCTCTCTTCCTCGAGGCAGAACACCATCAGCAGGACCTTTGCCACCCAAAGCCTCATCTCAGCCCCAATCCTTAGCTTCCTGTCTCTCTAGAGCTCCAGAAGTCCATTAGAACCTCAAAAACACGGTCGCCAGAGAAAGAGTAGAAAAGCCCAGAACACATTAAAAAGGGGTTTTAGATTGGCGCACGAATCGAAGGATTTAGGGCAGGAAAAGGAAGAAGAAGACAAGAGAAGAAGAAATATACCAGTCATGCACCTTCATGCCACCTAGATCGTCGGATTTTTGTCGTTGACCGCCGCGCACAGTGGAGATCGATCTCCCACCATGGTGGTTGCCTGGGTGTTCTGAGGATATGGTTAGGTAGAGGAGAAGGAGAGGAAGAGATTGGTCGTGGTGTGCCATCGAGTGGTGACAGGAGTCACCGGAATTGGGCGGAAGACGCCGGAGCAGACGAGGGTCGAGAGGGAGAGGTCGAGGTCGACTCTGACCTCGGTCAACTCTCCTCCCCCTTAAATAGATGAGTGGACGACCTAGATTCAGCGGGGTAAAAAATGAACGACCCTGATTAAAACAAGGGTAAAAGTGAATCTGAAAATGTAGAAATTATTTATCGAAATGGTAATTAAAAATTACCAAAAACTTCTAAAATTCGTAGAAGATAGACTGAAGCTCTGAAAAATATTCTGAAAATACCGGGAGACTCATTTTGATATGCACTTTGACATCGGCATCTAATTTCACACATTTGACAATTTGATAAAATCTTGATATTTCACCCTTGCACCTCAAATGTAAACTACCAAATGCAGTTACTATCATTCGGTAACTCGTTAGACACAGTAAATTTTACACGGGGTGCTATACCTACTTAATGAGACCTTTCCATCACGACCTCTATTTCCTATAATAGCAGGATAGCAGAGGACACGTTAGATCTCACGTCATCGGCAATGAGGCTATTCCCAACTCCTATCAAAGCGAGAATCCCCACTAATTCCTCTTCTCTTCGGCGCGAGGTGTCGGAATCCGTACTAGATATATCAATCAGATCGCTACTAGACACTTGCGCCGAATCTAATGTCTACACCTAAAACAAAGTCAAACTCTCGCTATCCCAAAACCTACCACTAAATGTAGAGAGCTCACCACCTACCTAGATTCATCCAAGAAGCAAAATACAGAACCAACAATATGCAATATTACCCAAACTCATTACAAATCTATATTCAAATCGAACAAACAAGAATGAATCTAAATGGGGAGTCAAAAATCAAGCCTCCACACTACGCTGATTCCAAGGATAATCGGATGATTCCCAGATTCAACTTGCTTTACTTTGATTTGCTTCACCTGGGTTTAGCTTCAATTCTCTTTGAACACTCTCTGTCTTTCCCTTTCTCTTCAAATTTTTTTTAAAAGCAACCAACTATTCAGTTCCCACCTCTATCTCCTAACCCACCCTATTTATAATAGGGATGAATTCATATCCATCGTTGAATCCAAATCAACTAAACGGTCGGATCACGGCCATGTCAACCCCACTTAATGCACATGTTAACTCACGTCACACATGAGGGACACACGCGTTAATAGTACGTTGTAAATACGCCTTTACTGGGCATAATGGACCGTTACCTGTGTCACGTGTCCCATAAATGACCACGTGACCTTCGTAAGCTGGCTAGCTATGAAGGCGCGAGAGATATGGACTAGTGTCGGTATTGAGATCCCGCTACATATAACATAGAGTCCCACGAGCGTGCATCCAAAGCCCCAAAAAGGAAAATCCTGATACCGACACATTGCCACTTCAATCCCGTTACCTTATAGCGGGTATCTGCCTACACAAAAAAACAAGAGACTAACCGGGATGGACCGTTAAGATAAAAAGGATGGAATAACTCCTAGCATGAGCACGTAAGGACTTATCAAAAATGTCACAACACTCGCTACCCATGCGAAACTCGCTACCAACGTGATACTTTCTATCCACGCAATATTATCGCTACCCATGCAACATACTCCCATAACACACTTGGAAGCGACACTCTTGGACTCTCGCTTGCCACAACAACATCACAGTAGTCCTACAAACTCACACATGAAAACTTGGTGACTCACAACCATGCCTTACTCCTGGAATGACCATACTTCAGGCACATAAACTTGACAAACTCATCGACTGGGGACTTGGGGACATGTTTACATAAGGAGGAAGCCCTCCTCTTGTGCCAGAAAGACGGCCTAAATTCCAGTCACCGGAGGCCTCTGCTCCCCACCTACCGTTCCAGTGGTAATCGAGGTGCATGGACAACCAAGATCGGAGCCAAACATGTCAAGTCAACCCACCCTAGGAAGCATTCTAGCCTCTCAAACAGAGGTGCTGGGAAGGTCCTCTCATCTAGTCCCATATTGGAGAGGGATGACATAGTTCCCAAGGCACATTTATTTAAGGCCTAATGGCCTCCAAAAAAGGTAAGGTTCATCTACCCAAACTTTGCCAAGACACTTACCCACAACACTAACTTAGACATCAGAGATTCGAAGATTAGGCCCACCCCAGTCTAGATTCCTGACCCTGCTGTTACTTGGGCAGGGCCCCAGATAGCATGACCAGTGATATTCATTCTTCTCAAGCTTTCGGAACAGGAGTAACACTCTTAAAGTAAGGATGTTTTTAGTTCTAGCTTGTATTTTGACAATCAAAGCCACACATTCCCTATTTTCCTGCCCATATATGAATCCTACAAAAAAGTAGCCAAAATAGAGGAGGATGTAGAGAGAACATCCTTAAACTCTTAAAGGATGTTTTTAGTTCTAGCTTGTATTTTGACAATCAAAGCCACTCATTCTCTAGTTACCTACCCATATATAAATCCTACAAAAAATAACCAAAATAGAAAACATTTAACCATTTGATTAACACAATATTTGTTTTAACTTTATCTAACGACCTACAATTGTTTACATCATTTTGAATGACCAAATGATTATAGAATTAGTTGAAATTTTATAGACATAGCTCTTGTATATGTATCTAGAGGATCAACAGTTAAGATCGTTAAATGAAGTCATATACTTGTGTAAAATAGTAGGAATCCTCAAATTCTTAAAGTAAGGATGACCTCTTTACATACTCTATATATATATATATATATACAGTCCCTATCTAGAGCGAACCTTCACTCTGAAATTAAAGTGTGAAGGTCCATATTTCGATCACTTTTCGGTCATATTTTTTAATCATAGCCAGTCAATATCTAGATACATATGTCATGATTATCTCTGCAAAATTTCGTTCAATATGGTAATCGATTGGTCTACCATAATCGTGATTTACACGAATGGTTCTACTTTAATAAATTTTGTTCAATTAACTTATTTAATCTAATTTGGTACCCAAACGATTACCAAATTAGATGAAATTTTGTAGAGATGATTATAACATATATATCTAGATAATTACTGGCTATGATAAAAAAAATTTGACCGAAAAATGATCGAAATATGGACCTTCACATTTTAATTTCAGAGTGAAGGTTCGCTCTAGATAGGGATTGTGTGTGTATATAGTGCCCTTCCAATGAGGGATCTCATTTTTTGACATATATCAGATATCGGGGTTTACACCATTTTTTATCACAAAATCACATCTCTACCGTTCATTATGTAGTTTTATATGAGTAGATCATTTTTACGAAATTTCATCCAAATTGGTAATCGTTAAGGTGCTCAAAACAACGAATTAAAAGTTACAGTATGAACGGTTCAGGTTTGGCAAATTTGATCAGTCAATTGATTTTAGTTTGTTTGAAACCTTAACGATCACCAAATTAGATGAAATTTTACAGAGATGATCTACATATATGCATCTAAATATTGAACAGTGGAGATGTTGATATGTGATCAAAAAGTTGGTGCAATCTTCATTCCCTTATATATGTCTAAAAAGAGTCCATTAGTGTGTGTGTGTATATATATATATATATATATATATATATATATATAAAGACAGTCACAGTACTCTAGGCGTTAAAATAAATCACAATGTACATGTTTGATGATGGTAAGTGAGATGGAAGCTTATGATTTATGACAATGGTGACCATAATTAACAAGTTGTCCTGGAAACTTGTGGTTGTACCTCTGTGCTTGAAGATGGTTGTACCTCTGTGCTTGATTAGTTTCAGATGTCTGTATCAACGACCTACGTACTAACTACTCTTTTGGCTTTTGTTTTAGTCGATCTAGTTATTTTTCTTTTTCTGGGTGAACCATGCATATATATATTCTCGGTTGTTCTATTTTGATCGAGTTTTTGTTAGAATATTGAATAGATATAATTGTGTGGACTATGACATGAACTAATTAGTTAAATAACAATTAGTTATTTGTGTAATAATCTGGGATTAGAAACAACTAAGCCATGTAATCTTGACACTTGAAAGCAAAAATTTGACCTTATCCAGCACATAAGTTAATTATGCATGCTATTGATGCTAATATGTTATCATCACCAACTAATTATATTGTTAATTAGTCTCGCTCTCTCCTTGATGCCATGCCTTGGATTGGTAGAATTCAGCTTACAGTGTTGGTCTCCTCTGCCGGCCAGGGCCGGTCTTGATGTTCTTACAGTATTAGTCTCCTTTTTGCCGGCCAGGGCCGGTCCTGATGTTCTAACTGCCTAACATGAATAATAAAAATGTGATATCTCAAACGTATATAATATATAATAGTTTTGTTTGCACAAAATAGCTAAAAGAATAAGGTATTTTGAATAAAAGTAAAATTAATTATTGATTTGTGGTTGGTATGTTGTATGTAGAAGAAAATGATGGGGCCACGGCAGTGGACTAAGCCCTTATTAAAGCAACTAAACTGACTTAGGGGAAGGAAAAAAAATTAATGTGTAATACTGAGATTCGACTAAGAAGTTTCAAAGAAAGGAAGTTGATTTAAGCTTCGGAGAAAGGAAGTTGATTTAAGCTTCGGAGAAAGGAAGTTGATTTGGTCAAGGTATGTTGGAGTCAGCATGATGAGGGAGATGCATCTTGAGAGTTGGAGTCAGACATGAGACTCAAATATCTCAAGTTGTTCTCGGATTAGTGTACCAGAATTTCGGGGCGAAATTCCTTTAAGAGAGTGGATTATAATGACCCCGATTTTCATATCAATTTTCTTATATTATGTTCCAAATTAATAAAAGATTATTTTGGAAACCCTTACTCTTAATTGTGAAGTTGAGGGTCGGAAATTATTTCCTTAATAGTGTTACGTTTAAGTGGCTAAAAAGTTGACTTTCTGTTCCGTAAGGTATCTTCCAAAACTCAGATAGTTGTCATCTTTGAGCTTGAACTTGGTAAAGTCGTCCAATTCTTCTTCTACCTTGAGCAGAGTCTCGGGATTGACGTCCCGCTCCCTCGCATAGTCCTGCTCGGACTGCAAGCTGTTCCAGATATCGTCATCTGCAACCCTATCATAGGGACCTTCATTCCTCCGAGTACCTCCTTCTCGCGGCATAATATCTGCATCACAAAACAAACAGTGAGTGCCGAATTCTCGCAACATAAACATATTAACAAATATGAGGGTTACCCACCCGGTAGCTGGGCATATTTAAAGCGACTGTATAACGACAACCAACATATTCAACATATTCTGTATGAGCTCTTACTCTCGAAGGCCCACAGCACCCAAGCAATTCAGTCTTATAAGGGAAGTTAGCTTATATTTTTGAGGCACTACACACACGTTTTATAGTTAATACAAACAACGAGCAAACGAAAAAGAAACAAGATGTCCCGAGGATTCAAAAGGGTTAATACCTATCTCCTGAAACCCGTAAGGGACGATGAATGGAGTCGAATCTATATCTTGACACCTTCCCCCCACAAGGAAGAACTTATTTCGCCAGCCATTAAATGTTGATGTCGGATGGTCATCGATCATCACTCCAAATTTCCCCCGCAACCTCAGGGTGACGCAACCGCGGCTTCCTCTCTTCGTACACGGCGCCATATGTCATAGCGCATTGAACTCACTATTACGGGTATCTCATCCTTAATAGTCAGAATAGGACCCTGATACCAAACAATTGCTTCAACATGCTGGGCGTGCACTGCCCCGGGGCAATATGTAAGCACGACAAAATATATTGAACATAAGGTGAAAGTTAGAACGATAGCCCTCAACGAAGCTAGTTCTCAAACACTAACGTATACCTGTCAAGGGGGTTCCAAAAGTCGGCATCCCTCAACTGCCGTAATAGTACTTTATCCGGTATGTGCCAGTTCCTCCTTAAGGCCGTGAGCTCTCGCGATGTCAAACTCTCGCCAGAAGGGTCAAAGGTCATCGTTGCTTGAAAGAACCTCGCCATCACGATCTTTATTTCCTGCAATAGAGGAATAGCAGTGGACACTTGAGAACATGCATCCTCGGTAGGGGGCCTATTCCCAGCCACTATCATAGCAAGCAATTCATCCAGTTCTAGTTCTCTCCGGCGTGAAGTGTCAGAATACGTACCGGATATCTCGATGACCTCATCGATAGACACTCACACCGGATTTGAAATCTAAACCTAAAAACATTCAACCTCTCCCTATCCTAAAAATCCTACCCATACAAAATTCAAAGATTCATAGCTACCCAGATTAACAAACAAATCAAACAACAAGCAACATCAACAACATAACACAAAATGGCCTACACCCATTTCAGATCCACACCCACACATGCACAACAAGATTACAAGCCCAGACTGAGGGGGTCAAAGTTTATATCTTTGGGTAACGGATAGTGATGAGGAGATAATGATGCTGGTTGCAAACATCTAAGCCTCCGAGCCATGCAAATCCCAAGGACGACCAAAAAACTCCCTATTTGAACTGATCTGGATCTGGGTTTGGCTTCGAAGACGATTCTCTCTCTCTCTCTCTCTCTCTCTTTCTCCCTCTTTGAGTTCTCTTTTTCAAACACAAAACACACTACTTCCCAACTCTTTCTTCGTACCCCTATTTATAATAGAAAAAAAATTTCCAACGTTGAATACAAACTGACCCAACCATTAGATTGTTGCCACGTCAGCCACCTACTTATTGTGCACGATAACCCACGTCATGTACGGGGACACGTGCATTAAAAACGCCATAAAAGCATAATTACTGCATAGAAAAGAACTGTTACCTTACCACGTATCCATAAATGACCACGTGGCCTTCATAAATTGGCCACTTGTGAAGGCGCGAGAGATATGGACTAGTGCCGGTACTGAACTCTCGTTGTGTTATACGAACCATTGCTACATACGTGATCCCTCTTTACACACGCAAACTCTCGCTGCATTACAAGAACCATCGCTACACACTCGATCCCTCTCTACACACGCGATCCCTCGCTACACACGTGAACTATCGCTACACACTCGAACTATCGCTACACACGCAATCCCTCGTTACACACTTGATCTCTCGCTACACACGTGAACTCTCGCTACATACGCGAACTCTTGTTGCATTACGTGCTACACACGTAATCTATTGCTACACATGTAATCCCTCGCTATACGCAAACTCTCGCTACACACATGTGAACTCGCCCTGCATTACGTGAACCATGGCTACACACGCGATCTCTTGCTACACACACAATCCCTTGCTACACACGTGATCCCTCGCTACACATGCGATCCCTCGCTACACACGCGAACTCTCGCTGCATTACACGTTCTCTCGCAACTAACACGACATGCCCCTAAAGACAAACTTAGGCGCGGCACTCTTCGACTCCCACTTGCCATAACAGCACCCTAGTCTTCCTACGAACTCACGCATGGAGACTTGGGGACTCAGGACCATGCCTTGCTCCCGGACGGACCTTACTTCCGGCACAAACTTAATCAACTCCCCACCCGAGAGTCCTCATCGACTGGGAACTTAGGGACTTGTTAACATAGGGAGGAAGACTTCACTTGTGCCGGAAGTAAGGTCCGTCCGGGAGGAAGTCCAATGTCCGATCGTCGGTGGCAGCTGAGCCCCACCTACCATCCCTAAAGGCAACTTAGGTAGGTGGGCCACCTAGGATAGGACTTAACATGCCAAACCATTCCTCCCTGGTTCACCTTCTAACCCCTCAGAGAGGGATGTTGGGAAGAGCCTTCCTGGCAGTCCTAAATCAGGGAGGAATGACACAGTTCCCAAGACATACCTATATAGGCAGGCCAAAGGGCCACGAAAAATGTAAGATTCTCCTAGCCCTAAAACTCTGACAAGTCACTTACACATAATAGTTCTAACTTAGGCATCAGAGAGTTAAAGACTAGGCCCACCCCAATCTTGCCTCCTGACATCGCTATTACTTTTGCAAGGCACCGGATAGCAAGATCAGTGGTATTGCATCGTTCCTAATCTTAGTCTTAGAACAGGAGTAACATGTGTTACTAATCTTAGTAATTATTTATGTTTTTGTTTATGTCACATCCTGGTTCTAGAATCAATTTTTGGTCAGTTACTTCCCAAGTTACCTTAATCTTTAACCATTTTGTAGTAACCGTTTTACCGTGAGAGGTCACAAAGTTGACTTTTAGTTAAGTCAGGAATTTGGGAAAACTTTCTTCATGGAAGTTGTAGAGGGCGTTGATACGAATCCGTAGACATGCTATGTGTCTTAATCGGAGTTCGTATGTGAAAGTTACGGTCTAAAAATGTGAAGTTACTATTTCAAGAAACCCTATAAAAGGGAGAAGTTACAATAGGTAGAAAGTGAAAAATCAGAAACATACCGGACCTTCTCTCTCCTCTCCCCCGACGGAAACCCTGCCGGACCTTGCGCGCGCCACAGCGCCGCCGTCCGGCCACCACTCGTCGCCGCACTGGTCCCAAAAGCTCGGCCTCCGAGTCTACTTCATTCCTAGGTAAGTTTTCTGACCTAACTTGCCGTAAATCAGGAGAAATTCCGATTTGTTCTTCGAGTGTACAGTGGTTGTTCTTGATCGAATTTTTCCCTCCCTAGATCACCAATTGTTGAGTTCTTTATATGGATAGGATGGGTTTTAGGAGTACTATAATCCCCTAGAATTTGGTAGCTTGGTTTGGAGTGTGGAGGGAGAATTGAAGAATTGAAGTGGAAATTTTCGGGTTTTTAGAACATTTTGTCGATTAACCTAGTTAGAGGCCGATTTGGCCTTCGAGTTGAACTAGGAAGTAGTTCATATTGACGAGAGGAACAAACTGTGAAATTTTGGTGTCGATTGGAGGTGGCCGCAGTTTGGCCGGAATCCTCTGTCGGCGACGGAGCTGGCGGCGGGACCGCCACCTTTTGGGCAGTTTTTCTTGCCCATTAAATTGTAAAAATTAAGAGAAGGCAATTGCAGGGCAGTTTCTAATTTTTTGGAGATTTATTTGATACGTTTAGTATTTTTGAAGATTTGGATTTATTAATTGAATAATTAAATGACAACCGGTCATTTAGAAAGTACCGGTTAGGCGTGAGGGTGTAATTAAGGGCTTTTATGCTAATCGGGTATTTGAGGCCGACTCCCCACGTTTTTCTAGAGGTGATTAAGGATGAACGTTAAGGGTAGAGATTTATTGTTGTTGCCCTTACTTTAATTGTGAGATTAAGACCTAATTGTGTACAGGACGTGGGAGAGCTCGACTTGAGCAGCCTTCAGGTATCCGGCAGACTTAGCGGCATCTTGTGAGTGGACTTTTATTTTAAATTTAATGCATGCAATAGATTTTATTTAGTTTCTGCTTTATTTATGAATTTCTTCCATTTTAAGTTTTATGGTGATTTTGGGAAAATGGAAATTTAATACTTTTTAAAGATAAGTGAGCCGGGGAAGAGGTTCCTACCTTTCCCGTGATTTTAAAGGATTTTCTCAGAATATGGGTTTTAAATATTATCACCATTTTGGGTTATGGAGGGGGATTATTTTTAAAAGGGAAAACTTAACTCTTGGATTTAACGATTTTAAAGTAAAATTAGAGAACCGGTTTCAAGTTCCTGAAAATGTTTTAAATCCAATATATTTGGAGTAAAGTCATGGGAGTTTTGACTTGGTTTTTGATTTATTTTACCACGAGGTTTTTTTAAAGGGTTTTCAAGGATATGGTTATATGTATTGCATGCTAGCATGGACCCTCTCCAGATGGAGATGGTACCCTCTCTGGATAGTAGCTGGTCTGACCCTCTTCGGTGGTAGCTGGTCAGTAGGACCCTCCTGGATAGAGCAGGTTAGGACCCTCTTCGGTGATAGCTGGTCGGTTGGACCCTCCCGAATAGGGCGGGTCATGGGGCCCTCTCCTATTGAGCTGGTCAATAGACCCTCTCGTGGTAGAGCTGGTCGTTTGTTTTCTCGTGGTTGAGGTTAACACCCCACATTTAAATTATGGATTTGAGCCAAGGAATTTGCTTTATGAGTTATCTATTCATTTTCTATGAATGGCGTGCATAAGGTATTTCTTGGAAAACTCCAAGGGAGGACGTTAAAGAAAATAGTCTTTTTATATTTGATTTTTGTCCACTTACGCTAATATTTTTAAATGTTTCTCCCCTGGGCCCTTCGTTTTAAATGCCCAGATTGCAGTGCTCGATCCGACTAGTCTTCGTGGAGGCCAGGCATAGTTGTCGCCATTTTCCAAACCAACAGTAGGTTCCGGGTTAACCTACTTGTAATTTTTCCCTGCTTCTATTTTTCTTAGTCGCTCTGATACACATCGGGTTGTTATATTTGTCGGTGAACTCCTAGGGATCTAGAACCCATTATAGGTTTTAAATTTGGAGTTGGTGTAACATTGTTGTGATAACATTTGTTATAAACTAATTAGATGTGTATCTTGTGGAGGATGTTGGTTTTGGGAGTAGGATGGCTCTAGGAGTTTTAGATGGTTGTTGGTTTATAGAAGTGTTCATTTGGGTTTATTGCAGGTTAAGGGTTGTCCACTTTTTAAGGGAGACTATGTCGAAATTTCGGCAGAACCTTCTTTGGGAGGTGGTCCCCGCAGGACTTACTTCAGGTTAAAAGAGTTTAACTCGAGGTGTGTCTTGAAAGTTTAGGTGTTTGTGTGTAAAAAGTGTGAGCTCGTCTTAGTTTTATGAAGACGCATCGAGATTTCTTAAGGTGAGTAATATCTCACCGATGTTGCTTGGGACCAAATTTAATTATGATTACATAAATGCTTGGTTTAATTTAAAAAAAATTCTCGTTTAACTAAATAAACTTGATCGACAACAACTCATCGGTAAGTTATAAATAAGTTTCTTAAATAAATGAGCTTGATTGACAATGGCTCATCAGTAAGTCAAAATCAATTTTCTTATGTAAATGATTTGTTTGGAGGCATTTGTGATTATAAATTATGAGTCCCTGAATAGTTATTCCCGTAAGAATATCTAGTGATGTATATACATATATATATATATATATATATACATGAGTTTAATGAGATAATGTTGATATTAATGTTCTTGTGTGGGCAAGTTTTTTGACCCTCAAGTCGGTCACAGTGATGACGTTTGTTTTTTACCTTCGAGTGGATCACAGTGGTGACGTTTGTTTTTGACCATCGGGTCGGTCACAGTAGTTATGTTTTGACAGTAAACAGGGAACCAATGGCTTTGGCCGGATGTTACTGTTAGTTAGAGCTCAAGTCTGTCTGTCGTTGTATGTTATGACACTATTTTAAATAGGGCTCAGGAACGCAAGCATATTTCAATAGAGTGGGTTATGACTATTATCATGTGATTAACTGTAGGATTTAATGACTCGAACTTATATTTGTTTTTGTGAAATATTATTGTCGTTAAGTTGTTTTGAGATTAACGTGTTTTTTACTCATACGGGCTTGTTAGCTTACCGGATTTGTTGTTTTACAACCCGGTACACCATTTCTTGATATAGAGTTTGGACCTACAGGTGTTGATCCGTATGCGTGACATTGAGACATGTGAAGATAGTTTTTGGGTAAATTTAACCGTGAGACTTGTACTATATTTTTAATAGTGTGAAGCAATGTTTTAAAAGGTTAAGGCGTAGCTGAGGCTACGCTGAAAGAGCCTCACCATGACATAAGCCTTACAAAAAAATAGCTGAGTTTATGCAATGGTTATTGGTTAATCTTATATATACAACATATATTGTAAGTTTGTATGCAAAACAAACAGCATATATAGAACACTGTTAGTCTTACTATGATTATAGCAGCCAATACAATCAATCTAGGCATCAACCAAATATACAATTCTACCAATCCTAACAATACTAACGGCAGATATCATGACGTATGAAGCTAGAGAGCAAAATGCATCATTTCATTTATTTGTGACTGGGATACAGGGGACCATAGCACATCACAAGTAAGAGAGGTAGTACAAGGATCACAGATAACCTCACAGATAAAATCCATTCATCATGGCTGCATTAAGCAATTCAATTTTTATTACCTTAATTGATAGGGTATATGGTATAAATCCTTAAAGCGAAACCAAGGCATACCTTGGCTATCAACATGAGGGAAATACTTGAACCGGCGCTGGAGAACCAAATCACTCATATCCATCACTTCATTTTTATGTTCTGCTATTAAGAATTCCTGGTTTGAAATCTCATAAAAGCCAAATAATAAAGAAACGAGTAATAAAAGAAACTAAAGATTGAGTAACAAACAAACCTGTAGAATGTGAAGGTGATCTGTAAGTTCTTCCATAGTTCAAAGGAAAAGAAATAGAGATGATGATCTTATCAAACTCCATATTTTGGACTTCTCCATCACATTTCTTCACATCGATACTAACATAATCAGAATACCGTTTGACTGCCAACACTTCAGTATTGCAGTGAACCATGGGGAGTGATTTACTGGTCTTCTGCCAAAGACTTGTATATCCACCTTTAAAACGGTGAATTTTTCCGGCCATAGAGGTACGAGTGCACTCATGAATGTAAGCATAAGGCATGTCTTCTGTTCGGTGTGAAAATAGCTTTTCTCGAACAACCATGCTTAAGGCGTGCCAGTACATATGGATCAGGTATAACCTTGAGCTTTGACGCTTGTTCGCCTTCTGACTTCTCTTCAAACGACTGTCGTACAAGTGTTGGTCAGGCCTGCACTTAGGTTCTTCTTAGACCTAGCTGAAGAGCAACTAGGATTTTTCTCCTCCTCTTGCGAAGCGGACGTATCTTACTCAGACCAGTGTGGTTGAGCAGAGCTATAAACAAGAATCACGGTGCGTTCGCCAAAGGATCCTCTGACAAACTGGGGATATTTGCTAAGGTTATTCACCTTAACAATGGTTTTGTGGATATTCGCCAACATGTTGGTCTTTATGAAGTGGTGGTTGACTGTTCGCTCACGGATGAGGCTTGGTGAGTAAAAGCGGGTAATGCTCATGGATGAGGCTTTGGTGAGTAGCGGCAGGGAATGCCTACGGATGAGGCTTTGGTGAGACAAAAAGACTAAAGGAATCTTTTTGGTAGAGGTGCTCCGGGGAGGGTTGTTTTCAGTGTGCAAAAGTTGTATTGATTGGTTGAGATGTGTCCGCCTTCTTGTACCTTGACTCCTTTAAATAGTAGATATTAGGGTTTGTTCTTCCTTGCAGACCAAGGTGTATCAAATCTTATTCAGATCATTGGGAGATTTCTTAAGCAACCACAAATCCTTGCCAAGCATGACCTTAAATAGGAAAGAAAAAACATTAATAATAACGTAGACCACAAGAATCTGTCCAATCGGCTCTCATACAAAGCATTTGCCCGAAAATATAATTTTGGCCCAAACATCTTCAACATAGCCACAGCCTGAAGCAGTGTAACCATAAGCCACAGATTTGGGAATAGAACTAAATCCAAACTAAATCAAAATACAATAAATTGGACTTGTGGGAATATGAGAATCCAAACTCATAACCTAAAGTGAAAAAACAACAAAATAAAACATACTCACAGATTTTAACGGCAGCGCTTCTTCTTCTTAAATCATCGTCGAGAAGATTCAAACAATAGGGAGCGAGGCAGATCGATTTGGGGAAGACTGGAGGAGGCAAAATTGAGAGTTTGGGGAGGGACTGAGGGAGACAGACGTGTTTGGGACTTGGGAGGGAGGCAGAACAAAGTCCACAGACCTAGATAGGTGACCCTCTAAAAAATGACGTCGTTTTTCCTTTCAGTTCAAGGCGCATACCTTTTGCGCCTTAGAGCGCATTTTTTGCGCCTTTGGCACCTTGTGAAGTGCTTTCAGCGCTTGCGCGCCTAAACTATGAAGGCTGGCTCAATTGCGGTAGCGTCTCTTGCTTTTTAGGCATCAAAGCGCGCATGATACAAAGGTGTCAAGAGAGTTTTTTCGGGTCTGTTCGAGTAACTATGTAACCAGATGCATTATACAACTCAATTTGCTAAAATTGTGCTTTATTTATTAATCTGGATTATCATTGTTGAGTTTGTGAGATTTGCAGGTTTGGGATTGATCGGTTTTTAGATGTTATCATGCCCAAATTTTGAAAAATTTACTATTTAAAAATTGTGGCATGACAGTTTGGTATCAGATCTTAGGTTCACATATTTTGTGATAATTGATACTTCAGTGTGATGATCTAACTGCAATGGGCGACCATCATACAACATTACTGATATGTCATTGGGTATGCAAAAGTGTTAAGGGCGTCTCTAAGTCCTTAGGTGTTAAGGGTAGAGTTGCTGGGGGTAGTGAGGTTGTAACTTTTGTGTTTTCACCTTGAGTAGTGTCTTGATTAATACAAAAGTGTATCGGACTTATACTTTGGTTTAAGTTTTATACATGTGTTGATTAAGTTTACTTTCTTCTCAGGTGATGGATCTGTGAAGGAGCAGAGCTAGGAGCCGAGGTAGGGCTAGAGGAGCTGGTGGTAGAGGCCGAGCTCGACATGTAGAGGAGGTTTATGAGGATGAGTTAGGTATGGAGCCACAGGCACCAGTTGTCGTAGATGATGATCTATGACTGGCTAGGTTGGCGTATGGAATGAACAAGTTGTGAGTGACAAACTATGGGGGTACAGATTTTATGGAGGCTGATCGGGGACAGGCTAGAGTGTATGCTAATGGACAACGAAGTGTAGGGGTGGAAGGTCATATAGTTATCTATGACTTGCTTGTGGCTATTTTATTTGATACAGGGTCAACCCATTCTTTCATTTCTAGTTCGGTGGTGAAAGAATTAGGATTGACTCCCACACCGCTCTTTATATCATTGAGTGTCTCTTCGCCTCTTGGTGTTTCTCTTGAGCTTGACATGATCTTTGATGCGTGTACTATTGTGATTGGTGATAGAGAGAATTCTGTATCGTTGATTGAAATTCCATATCACAATTATGATGTGATTTTGGGAGTGGATTGGCTAAAGCCAAACCATGTTACGATTGATTGTTATGAGTTGGTGGTGTCAGTCCATTTTCTTGGACAATCGAAATTTCGCTATCGTTGTCTTAGGTCTGATACTACCATGTGGAAAGGGGTCTTAGCCCATATTGAGTCAGCAGATGGTACTGTAGACATTGTAGAAATTGTTGTGGTTTCTGAAGATACCGGGATTGCCTCCTAAGAGAGAACTGGAGTTTTCTATAGATGTGATACCAGGTACCTCACCTATATCAAAGACGACTTATCAGATGGGGAGAACTGAACTTCTGGAGTTGAAGGTTCATATTGAGGGTCTACTTGCATAGGGTTTCATATAGATCTAGTACCTCACCTTAGGGTGCTCCGGTGTTGTTTGTGAGGAAGAAGGACGAAACACTTCGTTTGTGTGTACATTACGGTAGTTGAACAAGGTGACCATCAAGAATAGGTATCCATTTCCTAGAATTGATGATTTGTTTAATCAACTTAGAGAGGTTACGGTATTCTCTAAGGTTGACTTGACATCTGGATATCATCAGTTGAGGGTGGAGGAGGATATTGGAAAGACTGCATTTTGACTAGGTATGGGCTTTTTAAGTTTGTTATCATGTCTTTTGGTCTAACAAACGCGCATGCGACCTTTATGGATTTGATGAACAGTATCTTTTGGCCGTACTTGGATGTTTTTGCGGTAGTGTCCGTGGATGATATTTTGATTTACCCCAAGACATTGGAGGATCATGATAGGCATATGTGCATGGTGCTATAGGTTATTAGGAAGGAGAAGTTATATGCTACGTTCTCCAAGTGCGATTTTTTGAAGGAGGAGGTTAAATTCATTGGTCATGTCATTTCAAAGGAGGGATTTAAGTGGACGCCACCAAGGTGGAGGCAGTGTAGAGTTAGAGACGTCATGATACTCGCACAGAGATTCGTAATTTCTTGGGCCTTGCAGGTTACTATCGGATATTTATTGAAGGTTTCTCCAACATTGCTTCTCCTTTGATGAACTTGACCAAGAAAGATGCTAAGTATGTGTGGGCCGAGGAGTGTGAGAAGGATTTTGAGGAGTTGAAGACTAGATTGACTACTGCCCTAGTATTGGTCATTCCCAATAGTGGGGTTGGTTATGTTGCATACAATGATGCCTCTCATCGGGGTTTGGGATGTGTATTGATGCAGCTTGGCAGCATGGTGGCATATTGAAGGTTCATGAGAAGAACTACCCTATTCGTTACTTAGAGCTAGCCACAATGGTATTCACCTTGAAAATTTGGAGGCATTACTTGTATGAGGTGAAGTTCGAACTCTTTTTTGATCATAAGAGTTTGAAGTATTTGTTCTCTCAGAAGGATTTGAACATGAGGTAGAGAATGAGGATGAAGCTTCTTAAGGACTATGCCTTCACTTTGGAGTATCACCCCAGAAAAGCCAATGCGGTATCTGGTGCATTGAGTAGGAAGCCGAGAGGTATAGTCTCATCTCTTATGGTGCAGGATGGTGCAAGAGTGGCTCATGTTGGAGACTGCTTCCGAGTTAAACATTCTACCACCAGGTGGAGAGAAGAGAGCCTTCACGGGTAGTGACGTCGTCACTTGACCGGGGTCAAACAACTCTCAATTTAATTACCCTGCAATCGTTAGTAGTATGAATAAGTAGGGATCTTTCTAGCCGGGGACACCAAAGGGTGATCGAACGAAGAGAAAACAAACAATTTATAAACAAGTATTCACATATATACGAAACAGTAACATAACAGTTACATAATAGCTACCTAACAGTTACCTAATAGTTACGTGATAGCTACCTAACATCTACGCACAAGTATGAAATCGAAAAACACAAATATTCACAAATATAAATCTACAATAATCACATATTTACCGAGTTATGATGGGGGTTATTGATTGGTTTTTCTAACAAATAACCTAATAAAAATTAAACTTAAGATTATTATATACAAGTGATCAATATACTCATGCAACACATAACACGAAAAACCATCAAGAACACATAACAATTTCAAGCAAGACTGGGCAATATTGTTCAAATTATCCTAGACACTAACTAATTCCGATTCTACTTAGAGCCGTTGTGGTTATCTAATCGTTAAGACTTCTCAAGTATTTAGAACCATCTTTGCGCTTGATCCTAAACATGAATGCTAAGGCATGGTATTACTCATCGTATTAGCATGCAAATTATTAGAATTATATCCGCCCTAAGTTAATAACAAAAACCAAGACAACTTTGCATATGAATCGATCTAAAATTATTATGGTAGATGAAACCGCAACCTAAGGACAACCATGGCCAAGGCAGCCTCAAGGATTGATTTAGATGCACAAATCCATGACAATTAATCAATTAGAAATCAAGAATACTGTCACACCCCGAATCTTTTGAAGTTAATAAAAGTTATCTTCTGTAACATCCCGTACCCAAAAGTTACCTTTCACAGAGATTCACGAGTTACCGAGGACTTGTAATTGTGATCAGTAATTCGATAAGTTATCGCTCGAGTTAATTTTTGAGTTTTTAAAAGTACTCCAAATACCTGAATTGATGACTCGATGTGGTAGTATGTGTCGACACGAGTCTCCCGGTATTTTCGGAATATTTTTCGGAGCTTCCGGCTAATTTCTGTGAATTTCTGAAGTTTATGGTAATTTTTAATTACTATTCCGGTAAATAGTTTTTACAATTTAACTAATTACTTTTTACCTTATTCTAATTCGGACCGTCAGATCAATTAGGGGTTTGATCTGGGCCGTTGATTCGAGTATATATAGTTGGGGAGAGGGTTGACTCGGGTCAGACCCCCCCTGCGTCTCTCTTTCTCTCGGACTCTCCTGAACACTCGCCTCCCTCTCTTCTCCGGTGCCTCCATGAGGGAGCAACACTGCCGCCACCTCTCCCTATTATATCACCACCAAATGGTCCCCTCTTCTTCCCCTCCAAGACCCCCCAATCAAAACACAGACACGCCCCACTGAGGATAGGGATCGATTCCCCTGTGTTCTTCGTTCTCCGGCAAGCTCGAGCTTCTTCAAGGTAAACCCGACTCTTTTCACTCGATTTCGAACCCCCATAAGCTTGGATTTTAGCCTGGGACCTAATCCCTCCTTCCTCTATTTTCTGGGTTTCACTGTGACGGTGTCACTGGCCACATCTCCGGCCAAACGATCGGTTCTCCAAGTTCTTTTCTTTTCTGGGTCGCCATGACGTCTGTAGACGGAGGTGGAACTTCGAAAAACAAGGAGATGAAGCAATTGGTGGAGCTCGGGAGTGAGGCAGCGATTTAGAGGAGCTCCGGTTAGAGAGAAAAGAGGAGAGGAGTGATTTCAGTTTTGGCCATGGTTCTGTGTTCTCCGGCCACCGGCAAAGGCAATTGAGGTATGAAACTTGTTATACCCGTCGAGTTCTAGCTATTTGAATAATTGAATTCGAGTTAAGTGGAGTTTTCGATGAAATTGGGATTTTGGAGTGTGTGTAGCTACTATGTTTGGCGGCATAAGTGGCTGTGGTTTTGGTTGTCCTGGGTCATTATTGTTATGGAACTACTTTAGTCGATTTGTTGATTGTCTTGCTTTCGGGAAGTGTTGAAATTGTAGAACAGGTTGTGAGAAAGCTGAATTGCAGGTTGTTTTGATTCTGTGCTGGTGATTGGCAGTTCTAGAAGTTGTTTATAGGCTATATTAGTATACTGTGTTGAAGGGTTCCAAATAGGGGTTTTCAGATTATTACGGGATGCAGTGGGAGGTTTGGTTTATGTTGGTAGTTCATTTGTTTTGAACAGGTGTATAGGAACTTTAATTAGTTATGTACTTGAATTCTGGAAATAAAAGAGTTAGATATTTGGAATGTTAAGCTTGGTTGCTGGGTTACTCGGGAAGTTTGAGAGTAGTACAAGACTATATATGGTTTTAAGGTTTTGTAATTTGAGTTGCTGTGCATGAATCTCAAGTTTGAGAGATGTGCTGACGAAATGGGAAGTACGAAGTGGGTAGTACAGCCAACTATGATGACAAGAGTTAATATATGTATAATTGTTTAATGGTGATGAAGTTGAATTCGATTTTGAGACGGACTACAATATTGAATGTATGAACACATCATGGAGTGTTTGATAGACTGGCAAATGGTGCATTATATGGGTGTCCTTAGTAAATTTGAGATCTTGGTCTTATCAAGATTAAGTATTTGTCAACTCTTGGACAAATAGGATTTCCTAGTCAAACTAGGAAAGAACCAAGTCAGCTATGTAAAGACTAATGTATTGGATTGTTTGTACAGTCTCTGGTTGAACGTGAGACGGGCTCGACTACGCGGTTAGTTCGAGGGTTTCGCTCGAGGAGCTTTCCGAGCGGGAAGGTCGCAATAGTACTGTGAGTGGACCATTGTTTTAAATTAAATTGCATGCTATATACTTTAATTGGTTTCTCCTGCATATATGATTTCCTCCATTTATATGTTTTAAGATGATTTGGGAAAATGGGATTTACGGATTTTAAAGGCAAACAAACTGGGAAAGAGGTTCATACCCTTCCCGTGATTTTTAAAGGATTTTCCCGGGGTATGGTTTATTGATTATCACCGTTTTGGGATTATGGAGGGGGATGATTTTAAAAGAAGAAACTTGGCTCACGGATTTAAAGGGGTTTTCGATTTATTATTCCCATGAGGTTTTACAGGTTTTACAGGTTTTACAGGTTTTAAAAGGGATTTTTTTTAAAAGGGAAAAGGATATAAGGATTGTATGCTAGCATGGACCCTCTCCGGTGGAGCTGGTCAATAGACCCTCCTGGATAGTAGCAGGTCGGGACCCTCTTCGGTAGTAGCTGGTCAATAGACCCTCCCGAATAGAGCAGGTCATGAGACCCTCTCCGATGAGCTGGTCAATGGACCCTCTCGTGAAGAGCAGGTCGGATTTCTCGTGGATGAGGTTAACACCCCACATAATTGTTTATATTTGAGCCAAGGCATTGTTTATGTTTTACTTGCATGCGGATTTTTCTGAGAAAACTTAGAGGGAGAGCATTAAAGGAAAGTAGAGTTTTTTATATTGGATTTTCGTCCACTCACGCTAACGGTTTTCAATGTTTCTCCCCTGGGCCCTTCGTTTTCAAATGCCCAGTGGTGCAGGGTCGATCGCGTACGAGAGTAGAGGCATAGTCGATCAATCTGTTGCTGCCGCAATTCCTTAGGGTAATCATCTTTGTAGACTGCTCTGACTAACCCAGTTCTGCTAGTTAAGTAGGTTAGGGAGCAGGATGCCTTCATGAGTTAGGGTTTGTTGTTAGATACTCATGGAAGGGCTGAGTTGGTATGTAGGAAGGGTTGGCCATTTCAAGGGGGTTTCGGTAAGAAGTTCCCTTGAGGTGGTCTCCGCAGGATTTACTTCGGGTTAAAGGGGTTTAACCCGGGGTGGGTCCTGACAATTGGTATCAGAGCATTAGGTTATCGTTTCCTGTTACTAACTTATGTACTTGGTATCACTTAGCGTCTATAGAGTGATGGTCCGACCGCGGCGGATCCATCGGCATTTTATGCTTTGGACGCTTAGTGTTTATCAAGGATATGAGTAGTACTTCCTGGTTGAGATATGGACCGAGTGGTCCTATAAACATTTGAATCTTCAAGACTATGCCTCAGTACGCCGACCTCACAATGAACTCCTGTAAGGAACAAGGTAAGCTCGTTACTTATTTATGTTTATGATTTCCCCAAGGATTAATTGAGATTTGAGTTGGGGATCGAGCTGGAAACTCACGTTGTTTAACGTTTGAGCAATTATGTTTAAGTACTCGATGGTGAAACAGTTAATTCACACCTGGAAGGCTGTCATGGTTGTTGACAGGGATGTTGTAGGAACCTGAGGCGAGGCCTTGGTGTACGAGTTATGAGACTCTTAGAAGTGAAGAGTCGTACGAGTTAATGAAAGATGTTGCATCCTGCGATGGAAAAAGAGCTGAAGTCGCCTAGCGCGATTATTCAGGGAGGATGAATATTAAGATTTGACGATTGCCACGATTTTGTTGAGGTTCGTCATTAGTGTGGTTTCAGAGAAACCAACGGACATATGAAAGTGGAATGACTCAAGGAAATTTATGTGTTGTTATTTTTTGGTCTGGATCTAGTGACGAGTCCATGATGTGTCACTACTGGAGAATGTTAAGGAAGTAAAGGCTAGTTTGGTCACGTGATGCTTTAAGGGACAGCCACTGAAACTGACGGTTTGGGTCACCTTGGTGCTGACATTGTTGTCGTCAGCTACGACCAGATTCTCTTCGCTCCAGCCACCCATGATTAGGGTATTAGAAGGTTTGATTTGTTGGTGAGTCCAAGCGTGATTTGAATTGTTGGTGACAATGGTCTTTGGGCCATTTATCATGGAGGCAGAAATTAAATCGTGCCACCAGATCTTGGGGCTCCTATGAACCATAAGGTGAGTTACCCACCTGTGGTCAAAGTATTTCAGTTAGTACACCTGTGGAGGGGTCTCCAGGTTGGCTGTGTTAGAGTTCGATTTTCAGATCGAGCGAGTGTTACCAGTTGTAGCTAAAGGTGATTGGTTTTGAAATTTAAAGGAATATGTTGGAAGTGGCAACAGACCACCGGGTCATGGACCCAGAGTGCTTGGGGTACCGGAGATAGTGATACGAGTCTTGATTGACTTTGTATTAATTGTGGTGTAGGAACCGGTCGTTGTGCAAACGGCACTGTTTCGACGGCTGAAGATGTATATGGGTATACCCCATATGAGCACGTGTACCCTCCTATGTAAGGAAGTGGTGAGTTGAAATCTGAGTAGCACATGCTGGTAAGGCATAACTATTTTGTACAGCTGTGTGTGGTCAAAATAACACCAGGTAAGTGACTAAGGCTGATGATGACATCATCTTAAGAATGTGTCATGAGAGTTCCATTTATTGAGAATGGAGATTAAGGACGTTTGATTAGAAGTTTTGTGCAAAACGTCAATTAAATGGTCTAACCGTTTAAGTACAGGTCGGAAGTGGGTTATTGGTAGTCGCCCCGATTTTTATGATGGTTAGCGAGATTATTTAATGTCGTTAGTAGGTGGAAGGATGTTTTTTGAGATAAATGCACGGAAATGGTGAAGTGACAGCAGTGGGACAAGGTTTACTTAATTGTTGAGTATGAGAGAATGTTTGTAGTTGCTCAAGCTTCAATCTACAACTAAAGTCATCCGTTATGACACTCGGTTTCGTCGAGGGTGATTAACTGAGCTTGATGGCATGGAAATTTGTGCACTTACCGGCTATGGTTTAATCAAGTATTGTAACTGAAGGTGTACTTAGTCGTGTTTGGGGTTCATAAGTTACACCCACTGCAGTGACAGGAAATATTCTCAATTTGATATGTGGAATGAGGATTAGATCTGGGAAATTGAATTTTGGTGTATATAATGAAATCCTGAGAGGATTAAGGAATTGGTGGCATTGCTATGGTCATTGGTCATTTGAGTAGTGACCCTACTTGTTAGGAATTATTGACCTAGCAGCAGTTCTTGGCGTCACGAGTGTAGAGTGGTAGCAAGATAGATCATTGGAGGTGACTCTCGAAATTGTCAACATTTCGGTGAGTATGTAATGCAGTGGAACTAGGAAAGGTTTCCTTGATGATTCGGAAGTGTTACGAGTCTAAGTGTGGTAATATTTGTTATAAGAGTAGTAAGGTATGTTGTGATAAAGCCACGTTCAGATTAAGTTATGATCTGAGGGGATGTTAACGTGTGATAGTGGATCTTGTAAGTTAGGATCTGAAGTGGTAATTTGACTTCCGGTGCACGCAGTTATTTTTCCCTTCAATTAGAATGGTAAGTGGTTGTGCATTTTGAATCTTACCAAATAGAGGATGTGGTGGATGGTAGACTTGCAGAGCATGGGGGACAGTTTTGTTAGAAACTGTCTAGTTGTACGAGTTGACCCTGTGATGTTCACCGCCCAGTGCGGTGATGGCATTTGTTAATTGGTGCCTTGATAACTGGATGCTTGGTGATCAATGTGGTTAAGTTCGGTGTGAAATTAATTCCCGATGCTTTGATCAGGGGTTCCTTTGGGTGTGCACCAGTGGCACTAAATTTTATGTAGATGTCCGATCTGGTTAAGTGTCCAAATTTGTCGGTTGTTACCAGACGATTTGGTGATGGAAGCATCTGGGAATGAAATATCCTTGTTGAGCGGGCAAGGCTCTGGGATTCTTTTAATGGTAAGTCTATCCCAGATTGAGATGCGGATATTGTTTAATAGACGCACAGTTATGGTTGAAGTGCAAGTTCTGCACTATGCGTCATTCCAAGTTAAGGTAAGAGGTAGGGAGGTCAGTGGCACCTCACCTATGAGTAGTACGGAGATGTATTACCCGTGGTAAAGTACGTTGTAGTTCCACGAGGTGATAATTGAGTTGGCGATTCTAATGATCGGTTTGTTGGTAAAATCAAGATTTATCCGGTCAGAATAGCTTTGTAGGCAGTGTGAAACCTGACAATTTGTCTTCATGCAAGGAGTAAGTATTGTTGGATCTCTATGTCAGGAGCTTTTGGATCTCACTGATTTAAAGGTTATGGTTTTGGTCTTACGCTAAAAGTCATGGCAATTCATGTTCTGTGTGTGCAAGTGGTTTGAGTAAGGATAGATCAAGGGAAGACAATTACTCTACAACAGGACAACTTGACAAGATAATTTATAGAAAGCGTAAACCAGATCAGGGAGTCTGATTCAATGAGGTGATGGTTTGTGTAACACAAGTCGTCATGGTTTTCTCATGGGCTTGTTGTCATGGGTGTTGACCCCACGTTGTATATTGATATCGGAGGATTACAGATGGTGGATCAGTGATAGTCAGTGTCGTATTCCACCTCATAAATGAGATGGAGTACAGTAAGAATTCTGTGATTCAGTAAATCAATGATTCAAGAGAAAATCATTGTGACCCACGGTAAGACTTTAGACGCTTTAGTTTTGACCCGAGAAGAGTGGTCGGGTGTCAGAAAAAGAGAAAGTATTGGAGGTTATCATCCATGTAGGAAGGAGTGCTACGTTGGTTAAATGTGACATGTGACAAGGTTACATGAGTTTGAGGAATATGTTGGGTATCCTTAGAGTTAATGGATGCCTAGTGTCACTTATATCCTTGTTACGAGAATAAGTTTACTACCTTACATCCTATGTCAATAGACTTCTGGTTAGTACTGGGAATTGGCTTATAAGGAGGATCAGTAAGGATGTTGATCGTAAAGAGCAGGTGTTTAGGGTTTTGACAATGCTATTCGTAAGGCGTCTCAGAAGAGTTCTCAGAAGGAAGTTGACATTGGAGAACAATATTATTATTTTAAGTAGTACTATCCCCCACTGTATTGGACTTTGAGTATAGAAATTTCGAGGACGAAATTTTTTATAAGGTGGGGAGAATTGTCACACCCCGAATCTTTTGAAGTTAATAATATCTTCTGTAACATCCCGTACCCAAAAGTTACCTTTCACAGAGATTCACGAGTTACCGAGGACTTGTAATTGCGATCGGTAATTCGATAAGTTATCGCTCGAGTTAATTTTTGAGTTTTTAAAAGTACTCCAAATACCTGAATTGATGACTCGATGTGGTAGTATGTGTCGACACGAGTCTCCCGGTATTTTCAGAATATTTTCGGAGCTTCCGGCTAATTTCTGTGAATTTCTGAAGTTTATGGTAATTTTTAATTACTATTCCGGTAAATAGTTTTTACCATTTAACTAATTACTTTTTACCTTATTCTAATTCGGACCGTCAGATCAATTAGGGGTTTGATCTGGGCCGTTGATTCGAGTATATATAGTTGGGGAGAGGGTTGACTCGGGTCAGACCCCCCCTGCGTCTCTCTTTCTCTCGGACTCTCCTGAACACTCGCGTCTCTCTCGCCTCCCTCTCTTCTCCGGTGCCTCCATGAGGGAGCAACGCTGCCGCCACCTCTCCCTATTATATCACCACCAAATGGTCCCCTCTTCTTCCCCTCCAAGACCCCCCAATCAAAACACAGACACGCCCACTGAGGATAGAGATCGATTCCCCTGTGTTCTTCGTTCTCCGGCAAGCTCGAGCTTCTTCAAGGTAAACCCGACTCTTTTCACTCGATTTCGAACCCCCATAAGCTTGGATTTTAGCCTGGGACCTAATCCCTCCTTCCTCTATTTTCTGGGTTTCACTGTGACGGTGTCACTGGCCACATCTCCGGCCAAACGATCGGTTCTCCAAGTTCTTTTCTTTTCTGGGTCGCCATGACGTCTGTAGACGGAGGTGGAACTTCGAAAAACAAGGAGATGAAGCAATTGGTGGAGCTCGGGAGTGAGGCAGCGATTTAGAGGAGCTCCGGTTAGAGAGAAAAGAGGAGAGGAGTGATTTCAGTTTTGGCCATGGTTCTGTGTTCTCCGGCCACCGGCAAAGGCAATTGAGGTATGAAACTTGTTATACCCGTCGAGTTCTAGCTATTTGAATAATTGAATTCGAGTTAAGTGGAGTTTTCGATGAAATTGGGATTTTGGAGTGTGTGTAGCTACTGTGTTTGGCGGCATAAGTGGCTGTGGTTTTGGTTGTCCTGGGTCATTATTGTTATGGAACTACTTTAGTCGATTTGTTGATTGTCTTGCTTTCGGGAAGTGTTGAAATTGTAGAACAGGTTGTGAGAAAGCTAAATTGCAGGTTGTTTTGATTCTGTGCTGGTGATTGGCAGTTCTAGAAGTTGTTTATAGGCTATATTAGTATACTGTGTTGAAGGGTTCCAAATAGGGGTTTTCAGATTATTACGGGATGCAGTGGGAGGTTTGGTTTATGTTGGTAGTTCATTTGTTTTGAACAGGTGTATAGGAACTTTAATTAGTTATGTATTTGAAGTCTGGAAATAAAAGAGTTAGATATTTGGAATGTTAAGCTTGGTTGCTGGGTTACTCGGGAAGTTTGAGAGTAGTACAAGACTATATATGGTTTTAAGGTTTTGTAATTTGAGTTGCTGTGCATGAATCTCAAGTTTGAGAGATGTGCTGACGAAATGGGAAGTACGAAGTGGGTAGTACAGCCAACTATGATGACAAGAGTTAATATATGTATAATTGTTTAATGGTGATGAAGTTGAATTCGATTTTGAGACGGACTACAATATTGAATGTATGAATACATCATGGAGTGTTTGATAGGTTGGCAAATGGTGCATTATATGGGTGTCCTTAGTAAATTTGAGATCTTGGTCTTATCAAGATTAAGTATTTGTCAACTCTTGGACAAATAGGATTTCCTAGTCAAACTAGGAAAGAACCAAGTCAGCTATGTAAAGACTAATGTATTGGGTTGTTTGTACAGTCTCTGGTTGAACGTGAGACGGGCTCGACTACGCGGTTAGTTCGAGGGTTTCGCTCGAGGAGCTTTCCGAGCGGGAAGGTCGCAATAGTACTGTGAGTGGACCTTTGTTTTAAATTAAATTGCATGCTATATACTTTAATTGGTTTCTCCTGCATATATGATTTCCTCCATTTATATGTTTTACGGTGATTTGGGAAAATGGGATTTACGGATTTTAAAGGCAAACAAACCGGGAAAGAGGTTCATACCCTTCCCGTGATTTTTAAAGGATTTTCCCGGGGTATGGTTTATTGATTATCACCGTTTTGGGATTATGGAGGGGGATGATTTTAAAAGGAGAAACTTGGCTCACAGATTTAAAGGGGTTTTCGATTTATTATTCCCACGAGGTTTTACAGGTTTTAAAAGGGATTTTTTTTAAAAGGGAAAAGGATATAAGGATTGTATGCTAGCATGGACCCTCTCTGGTGGAGCTGGTCAATAAACCCTCCCGGATAGTAGCAGGTCGGGACCCTCTTCGGTAGTAGCTGGTCAATAGACCCTCCCGAATAAAGCAGGTCATGAGACCCTCTCCGATGAGCTGGTCAATGGACCCTCTCGTGAAGAGCAGGTCGGATTTCTCGTGGATGAGGTTAACACCCCACATAATTGTTTATATTTGAGCCAAGGCATTGTTTATGTTTTACTTGCATGCGGATTTTTCTGAGAAAACTTAGAGGGAGAGCATTAAAGGAAAGTAGAGTTTTTTATATTGGATTTTCGTCCACTCACGCTAACGGTTTTCAATGTTTCTCCCCTGGGCCCTTCGTTTTCAAATGCCCAGTGGTGCAGGGTTCTTGAGAGGAGGTCGAGCGCGTACGAGAGTCGAGGCATAGTCGATCAATCTGTTGCTGCCGCAATTCCTTAGGGTAATCATCTTTGTAGACTGCTCTGACTAACCCAGTTTAGCTAGTTAAGTAGGTTAGGGAGCAGGATGCCTTCATGAGTTAGGGTTTGTTGTTAGATACTCATGGAAGGGCTGAGTTGGTATGTAGGAAGGGTTGGCCATTTCAAGGGGGTTTCGGTAAGAAGTTCCCTTGAGGTGGTCCCCGCAGGATTTACTTCGGGTTAAAGAGGTTTAACCCGGGGTGGGTCCTGACAAATACATAAGAACATGCTACTGCCTCTAAACCTAAATCAAAAAATCATCATATGTTCAAGAAGTTATAAATCAAAAAATAGAACAATCAAAGATCACAAAGAAATTCGAAACCCATGTTTGATAAATAAAACCAAAATCGAAAAGTATAATACAATAGAATTCGAAATTATACAGAAAATCACACTCTTACAACCTTGAAAGATTCGGCAAGTGTGGGGAAAATCGGTGAGAAGATGAAGTGATTCGTATGACTTGTGGTTGATTTGTAATTCCATCTCAAGATGGGCAAGCTCTCCCGATATCTTAGGTTCATCAGGATTAGATTTCTCTCCGGCCACCGTAGTTCGCCGGTTCGCCCCATGGATCGAAAAGCTCTGATACCAAATTGTTAGGGTTTAACCCCAACGGTAAGATCTAAACTATGGAATTGAAATACTCTGAAGAAAAAAAGAATTGATTCACTGCAAAAACTCCGTCGCAGTAGCTACAGTAGGGTTTATATAATCTTATCATGAGTGACTGGTCGCTTCATGAATGGCTAACAACACAACTGACTTCATTAATTAGAACTAACCCAAATTAACAAACTAACAGAAGATTAACTACATCACGTGCTCTGCAGCTGCACGCCTTCTTCTCCTAATAGCAGCAAGAAAGGTAAAATTCCCTAACATTCCCGAGCCAAAATCGCCTAGAAGCAGAACCACACGCACCGCCTAGTCGCCGTCACTGGGGCCGCAGCTCTCCTCGCTCTCGCTGTCCACCTCACTGGGAGCGAAACCTGTGGAGTTGATTTGTCGAAATTTCTTCAAATCAACGAAATTTCTTCAATTTTCTGTTAGCATCTGTAAGTTTCGACCTTGTCTTATCTCTCTAAAACCAGTGGTCCAATTTCTATTCTATCCCCAGTAAGTTGGAGTCTGAGTTATATCATGTTTCAATTATGAAACTTGGTTTTGCAAGCTGGGTGTTTGGGGTTCGGTATTGGAACCGAACAGTTTGGTTTGGAACTGCTGTTGTTTAATTTGGGTGCTTGTGTGATTCTTTGTTTAATATGCTGTTTTTTAATTTGGGTGCTGGGTGTTTAATATGCTAATTTTATTGCAAATCTGGCCTTCAAATATCCTTGCTGAAATTCTTTGTAGGTGTTCACAGCAGACCAGTGTACTTCTGTTTCCAACATCATTCTTGTTATGTTAATCGTATGTCCATGCTTGTTTATCAAAAATTGATGTTTAGTAAATAACCCTTTTACCAGGATCTCTAGCCAAATCAATTCAGCCATTAGTCTTTTTTTTCTTTAAAGCATGTTGATTACTCTCATGATCCATTTTACATCAAGTATTCATTTATATAGAAATTATTGTTCTTCCTCACCAAATTTTCGGAGTAGTAAGTGTCTTTGTCTTCGATGTTTAATTTTGATACAATAGCCTCGAGGTTCTATATTCGTATTCTTTGAAAAGTTCACAGCAAAGTTCTCTTCTGTATTTGAATCAAAACCAGGTTCTCCTTCTCTCTACTAAGTACACTCTTCGAACTTTATAACCGATATATTTGGTCTGTGTCAACAAATTTCCAAGTGCGATTTGCATTATGAGTAAATCTAACATATTTGATGATATCATGTCAGTTCTGCTGTTCAAATCTTGATTCCTGAGAGCTTTTCATTAAGTTTCGAAACATATTCTTATTGAGAAAATATTTCGCTTGAGTATTTATCTTGTACCGAAAATTGATTTGGTTCTCCAGCAAACTATCAAACAGGTGTTGTTTTTACCATCCTCGAGCAAATTATTGAGTATTTTATACTACCGTTTTGGTTACCCCTTAAAAGGCTTTTGTTAACAGCATATGATCTCGAGAAAATTTCAAATACTTTTAAGTACTTTTTTTGTTGTGAGGATTAAAGTTTCATCATATAATTATACGCTCTAGTTTATTTGTTGATGCAAGCTTTTGCCTTTATAATTTAAAGTCAATTTAGATGATCCCTGCAGACATTTTATAAGCATATGTATTAATTGGGAAGTAGTAGTATTTGGATATGATAGAGATGAGGCACTGTTGTAGAATTTAAATTTGTCAAAAGATATATACTGAGTTTCCTAGTCTTGATACTGTCTTGATACTTAGTATAAAGGTTTTTTTATTTTCTATTTCTTATTTATAACCCGACCCATCTGCATATGCCAGTGAGAATCAAACACATGACCTGCCAGGTGTTGGTCTTAGTAAATCGATTCATACTTTTTGAGAATATATGTAGGTTTACTGAAAAGTGCAACTAACGATAAATTTGTAACTATATTGGCACTCGTTTTCTGAACTCTTGTCAATTTCCTTTTAAGATCATATTGGCTATTTTGAGCCCGTCATTCATTGTGCAAGTATTTATAGACCATCAGCAGTATCAAATTCATTGTTAGTAAACCATCTTAGTATCAAACTGATTTTTTAGCACTTGTGTAGTGTAGCGTTAGCTGCCTAGTCTAGTTTCACCACAACATAGTGCGTACTCCATAAAGTATCCTGGTTAGAGTGCTATTTTCTCTAATGCTCATGCTGGGAGGGACTTATTCCCTTCAGCGCACCAAACATTTTATTGGTGTCCTTTTAATTAATAGTTAAATTAATAATTAATATTTTTATGTAAAATTTCAAATTAATAACACTTTAATTAATAGATAAATTAAAATATTAAATATATATTTTAATTAATATCATTGAAATTAATTACGCACAAGATGAAGAAGTTTTTCAGAAAGACGAATGGTTCTAAGGGGCAAACGTCCGAATTGTCTGAGGTAACATGTACCAACCCTCAGACGATGTTTCATGGCCCTATAAACCCACGACGAGCTGCCCTTCTTGATCAGACGGCGCAGAGGCCGCCCTAGTTCAAGAGGCGTATAAACCGCTTGCGTAGAGGTCGCCCTACTCCCAAACGACGCAGAGACCGCCCCAGACCCAGAGGCGGCTTTTCAGGCTGGACACGTCCCCCATGCTGTCACCAGACTACCAGGAGTCGGCTTTTCAAGCCGTACCCCGTATGCCTACCATACACTGGGCGCCCACTCCTTCAGTTTCTGCAACGCCTACTGCTTCAGTGTCTACGACACCTACTGCTTCAGATACCTCGTCCTTTGGGATACAAATGTCGTCGCCTCATCTATTCATGTCACGGACGGTACCGGCCATACTGGTAGTGGATGTGTATGGCATGTTGATTCATCCACAACCTCCACCTGTTGCCCTGAGCGTTGCATACCATTACGTGTCGTTTTATACTCTGATTTATGCGAGGATATCTTAATCCTCGTTGGAATCTGCCGTATCAAGTATATTTCCTTATTTTTTTAAAAAAATATAATTAATAATATATAGTGTTTCTGATTTTAATAATCGATTTCATTTATTATGTCATAGACAACATCGACGCCCAGCCCAAAAGGAAGACAAGAGGTCTCGTCACAAGCAAGGCTCTTGAGTAGAACGTTTGTATCTCAGTGAAGATTTCCATGGACGTTGACAGGGATAGTCAGATTGTGATGGGCAAGAAGACGAGGGCCTACAACGGCCGCGTTGGAGCGATCATAAGGGACAGAGTCCCTTTTCTATAAGCAGATTGTGGAAAATGGTGCTGCAAGAGGTGAAGGACATGGTGAACAACGCTATGTTGATGAGTTTCCTAAATTTTTCTATAAGATTATGCATCAAAAGTCTTATTTATGTTGAAATACGCAAGTAATAAACGCGACTGTTAAATGCAGGTGTGGTTTGATGTTCCAAACCATCTAAAGCGCACATGGGCAGATGAGATGCAAGAAAAAGGTGTGAACTTAAACAAATATTATCTTTCATTTAATAGTGTTTCTATTATCATAATTCTAATATTTTTGTTGTTTATGTAGGTACAAGGAGTAAAAAATGAGCTTCGTATCCACAGAAAGATCCACAGCAACGAACTTTCGGGCACCACTGTTGAGTTCCGATATAGGGACTACGGGTGACGGTGGCTTCTTGCCGAATTCTAAAACCCTCACAAAGAGGTATGTACAACTATTTGTGTGATTCATTTATATTATCGACGTCGGTTTCAAACTATTTTACTAATATTTTTTGGTAATTCTTTTTTCTTTGAAGGCCATTTCACAGACGAATGCGACGAACTAGGGGCATAACACTAGCAACCATCATGTCGGTTCTAGACATTTTGCAATCTGGATGGAGGAGGCGGTGGCTACTCAACATCCAAAAGTCAACCCGTACATGTATACATATGGTAAAACCTATCCTCAAGCCGAGGAAGAGATTGTAAATCTCCTTACCCTTTTAACTTTATAATTTTACTTATATGGAAAATATTTACTAATTACTGTTTTTTGCTTGTCCAATTAGATGAGGGTGAGGCAAGCTAGTGAGGGCGTGGTGAGTCAGATAGTGAGGAAGATATGGCTAAAAACGCAAGAGGAAGACATGCCCTAAGCGATCTCTCAGATTGACACTTCTGATTCCATCGGTAGGGTGAGGATTATGAGCACAACCTTCCCACCACGAACGAACAACTTCTACAGTTAGTGTCTAAGACAGAAAGATGAGGGGGTACTAAAAAAATCCTAGATTCACACATAAAGCCTCGACTAGCAACAATGCTTATCTAGAGGAGCAACTTTAGAGGCAGGCGCAGGAGAACTAGATGCATGCGTATGAGAACCGGAGGCTGCATGCAGAACAAGAGAAAATGCGTCAAGAGTTTGATGTCCATCAGCAAAAAGATGTACGAGTACATGAGGGAGTTTGTCGCTGTTGTGGCTCAATGACTCCCGCTTCTAAATCCATGTGCACCTCCACATGCAGCCCCACCTCAACAGCAACCCCTAGAGCTAGACTTGAATTTAGATGATATAGACTTCATAGTAGAGGAGTGATTAGTTTGTTATGTAAGTAGACAGTTTTAATTTTTAGAAATTAATGAAAACGTGTTTTGTCATCATTTTTGGTGTTGTTGGCTTATGTGCAATTGTTTTGGTGGATTTTACAGGTTGCTGGGAATGGTAATTTAAAATTTTCAACAATTTTTTTTATTAGAACTTTGGACTATAGCTGACAAAAAGAGGTATATTTGTCGGCTATAGTAAGTTTAGCCGACGAAAGTCTACATGTTTCGTCAGCTATAGTAGGTTTAGCAGACGAAATTCATTACGTTTCGTCAGCTAAACTTTCCGTGGTCAAACAATTTTGACCAAATGTTTGAGGTTTTATCGATGAAATTTTTGTCGATTATAGTTTAGGACTATAGCTGACAAAATACCCGTAGTCAGCTATAGTTTAGACTATAACAGACGAAATATTTTTTTGTTGGCCAAAACTGTAACCGACGATATTTTCCTAACGACCTTATAGCCGACGATTTTTTTTTAAAAGGCAGACAAAAACATTTTGTCGGCTAAAACTGTTATACTGGTAGTGTCACTGTGAGATAGAAAACCTAGAGAGAGCTAAGTGTGATAGAGAGATAAGACATAGACATGAGAGAGAGTTTGAGAGTGCTGTAATAAGTTCTTGTAAACACCTAAATTCTTACATAGTGATCTGAATCTCTCAAGAGAGATCACTAAGTGGACTTAAGCTAAAAGTTCTAGCTGAACCACATAATTTCGTTGTGTTTTGTGTTCATCAGTTTTTATCTTTGCTTATTTCGTAAAGTTTCAGTAAGATCTAAGGGTGCTTCCACTATAAGTGGTATCAGAGCTTTGCTCTGGTACTTTACGATGGTGAACAACAAAGGGATGGTCGAAGCAGGTGATGTGAAAGTGTCCATCTAGCCATTTAATGGCAAGGACGATTTCACGCTTTGGTAGAGAAAGATGAAGAACGTCCTGATTCAGCAAGAGACTGATGAGGCTATTGAAGAGAAGCCTGCAAACATGTCTGAAGCAGATTAGATGAAGAAGGAAAAGAAAGCAAAGAGTTGTATCGAGTTGCATCTTGCTGATAATGTCTTACTTCATGTTGGAAAAGAGATAACTGCAAATGAAGCATGAGACAAGCTTGAAAGCGTCTACCAAAGTAAAACTATCAGCAACAAGCTACTCTTAAAGGAACAGTTATTTGGCCTCAAGATGGAGGAAGAGGATGATCATATACCCAAGTTCCAGAACTGCATCGCGAACTTGGAGAAGATCGGTGCAAAGATGAATGATGAAGATACGACTGTTATGCCACTACAGTTGCTGCCATCTTCATTCAAGCACTTCAAAACCACCATGATATTCAAGGAAACTATATCACTCTCTAAAGTGTGCGAGAACCTGGAATCGTACGTCAATTTGGAGAGAGAAGATGGTTCTCAAGAATTGGGACTCTATGTCAGAGGCAAGGATAGAGGGAGATCAAGGAACATACACTACCAGAAAAAAGACTATAGCCAACGAAATATCTAAAAACAGGCCGACAAATTTTTTTTCGTCGGCTAAAGTGGCATTTTAGCCGACGAAAAAAAAATTCGTCGGCTAAACTAATTTTTTCGTCGGCTATAGTAAAATTTAAGCCGACAAAAAAAAATTTTGTCGGCTAAAGTGTTTTTTTCGTCGGCTATAGTATGTGAACTTTAGCCGACAAAATTTGAAAAGTTTAGCCGACGAAATTAGGGTATTTCGTCGGCTAAAGTAACTTTTAGTTATAAAATTGTACTACGGATATTTCAGTGTCCGATTGACTATTGTGATACCAATCTGGAAGCAGAACGGGCCCAGGAGTAAAACTCATGGCTTTGCCATGACATACAGACTTTTTTGGCCATCCGAGTTCGTTTAAGGCTTCAAAATGAAGTTTTTCTAAACGCTTAATACACGAAAATGTCTATATCTACGCCTATATGAGGTATTTTGGCCAAACCTTCAACACAACAAACACTCACCATAATGAGACACAACTGTCCATCTAAAAATTTTGAGACATTTACCCCTCCATGATAGGCCTCCCCGTATAGATAAATAATGGTAAATAGTAGGCATGTTGTGATTCCGGTCATCAAAATTCACAAACAAAAATACGACCGTCAGATATCATCAATATATTGAAATATATCTCTGGTAAAAAATTCAACTTTATCTGATAAATTTAAGGACTTCATCTAGACGGTCAATCTCGTAAGTCAAACCTTTATATTGTATTGACTGCAACTATCGGCACCGAGACTTTACCGGAATTACGTGATTTTTCAACCGTAGGCGTATTTTACCATTCCGGTCATATCTTATTTCACGACTTTTTTGCGTTTGAAGTTTCTACGTACAGTTTGTTTTAGAAACGAAACATTTACTTAAAGCTTAGTAAACAAGTTATACAACATTAGTATGCATGTTGTGATTCCGATGATCAAAGTTGAGAAACAAAATTCCGACCGTCAGATATGATCATTATGTTGAAATATGTATATAAAAAAAAATTTAACTTAATCTGACAACGTTAAGGGCTCGATCCTTACGGTCAATCACGTAAGTCAAACCCCTTAATGCACGGAAACGGTCATTTGACCGTCTAAATTACGTATTTTGCCCGGACCTTCAACTGAAAATAGTTTCAAATCGATGAGACGCAACCAGTGGTATAAAAATTTTATGAAAAATAACTACCGGAGATAGGGCTACCTCTAGGGAGAAAGAATGGAAAATTGAGTTAACCGTAATTATCGGTACCGAGACTTTACCGGAATTACGTGAATTTTCAAGTATAGACGTATTTCACCATTCCGGTCATATCTTATTTCACGACTTTTTTTCGTTTGAAGCTTCTACGTATAGGGTTTAGGGTTTTAGCCGACGAAATTAGGGTAATTCGTCGGCTAAAGTTAAATAAATAAATAAAATAAATAACTATAGCCGACGAAATTAGGGTAATTCGTCGGCTAAGGTTAAATTAATAAATAAAATAAATAACTATAGCCGACGAAATTAGGGTATTTCGTCGGCTAAAGTTAATTAAAAAATCAAAATTTTTGGCGGGGATTTTTAAAATTTTTCGACTAAAATTTTGAACTTTAGCCGACGAAATTTCGTCGGCTAAAGTTCAAAATTTTCTATATCTTTCATTTTTCTCCTCCTCCTCTTCATCTTCCCTTCTCCTCCTCTTCATCCTCCTTCTCCTAACCTTCTCCTCCTCCTCCTCCTCCTCCTTCATCTTCCCTCCTCCTCCTCTTCATCTTCCCTCCTCCTCCTCTTCATCCTCCTTCTCCTAACCTTCTCCTCCTCCTCCTCCTCCTTCAAATCCCTCCTCCACCTACTTCTCTAAATTCTTCTCCTCCTCCTCCTTCCTCTCCTCTTCTCCTCCTCCTCCTTCCTCTCCTCTTCTCCTCCTCCTCCTCCTCTTCTCCTCCTCCTCCTCCTCCTTCCTCTCCTCTTCTCCTCCTCCTCTCCCTCTCCTAACCTTCTCCTCCTCCTTACTCCTTTTTCGGTGTAAAAACGAAAAAGAAGTAAAAATTTTAATCAAAAATACAATAAATTAAAAAAGAAAAAAAATATGAAAAAAATAAAAAAAAAAGAAAAAAAAACTATAGTCGACGAAATACCCTAAAATTCGTCGGCTAAAGTTTTTTTTTTAAAATAATAATTACATAAAAAAATAATATAATTAAAAAAAAAACTATAACCGACAAATTTTATTACATAAAAAATAATAAAATTAAAATTCGTTGGCTAAAATTAAAAAAAAAAAAAAAAACTTTTAAAAATATAATAATTACATAAAAAAATTATAAAATTATAACTTTAGCCGACGAATTTTAATAAAATTCGTCGGCTAAAATTAAAAAAAAATAATAATAACTATAGCCGACGAAATATCCTAAAATTCGTCGGCTAAAGTCCAGAAATTAAGCGACGAAAAATTTATTCGTCGGCTAAATAAATGACTTTAGCCGACGATGAACAGTAATTTCGTCGGCTATAGTGTTGGCCGACGGATTTTGCCCGACGACTTCTTAGCCGACGAAATTTAAGGTTTAGCCGACGAAAAAATTTCGTCGGCTAAAATGGTTGTTCTGGTAGTGATAGGTGATGGATTTCAAGAGAGTGGTAGGTCTGAATCCAAGGGAAAAGGAAAGAAAAGAAAGATGGTTGCTTCCACCACTAGAAAAGAAATGGCAAACAATGGAAGGAGAAGAAGGCGCAGATGTCAGGAGAAGGCTCCTTGTTAGCCAACATAGTGATTAGAAACAACGATGATGGAGAACTCCTCGCAGTATCAATCAGCTCTGGCGCGCCTAGACATTGGACCTTAGATACAACCTGCACGTTTCATATGTGTGCGCACAGAGATTGGTTTGCCACATATAAAGAGATGAACACCAGATTAGTTTTGATGGGGAATGATTTGCCTAGTAGAATTACGAGAATCAAAACAGTAAATATCAGAATGTATGATGGCATTGTAAAATTGCTAGGAAACGTTAGACATATCCCAGGATTGAGTAGAAATTTGATTTCACTAAGCACTTTGGATAGGGCTGGTCATTGGCATAAAGGTCAAAATGGAATGCTCAAGGTAGGAAAAGGACAATTGGTCAATACGAATGGTGTGTTTAAAGCAGATAACATGTACAAAGTCTCAGGTTCTACAGTAAAAAGTGGAGCAGTGGTTTGCATTCAAGAGCACAAGACTGAGATATGCCATAAAAGGCTGGGGCACATGAGTCATAGAGGATTGTAAGAATTACACAAGAAAAACTAGTTACATTGTAGTTAACGGCGATCTTGAATTCTGCAAGAATTGCACATTTTGGGAAGCAGACCAGGGTGTCATTCAATGTGAGCAAAGGCGAGAACAAATCCAAATGAGTGCTGAACAAATCCAAATGGTGCAGCCAAATAATTTGTATCCTACATAGATGATTTCTCAAGGAAGGTCTAGATTTTCTTTTTGAAAACTAAAGGTGAGGTTTTCACCACGTTCAAGGAGTTGAAAGCTGAAGTAGAAAATCATACGGGCAGAAAAATCATGTGTATGAGGAGCAACAATGGAGGTGAATATAAAGACAGAATTTCTTGCAGTTGTGCAAGGATGAAGACATCAAAAGGTATTTTACTGTTAACAAGACTCCCCTAACAAAATAGTGTTGCAGAGAGGATGAATATAACTCTCATGGAGAGGGGAAGGTGCATGAGACTTCATACAAGGTTGCCTAAAGAGTTTTGGACATAAGCGGCTAATCATGCGTGTTATTTGATTAACTGATCACCTTCTAGAGCTATTAATTTCAAGTGTGCAGAGAAGGTATGGTCTAGAAAACCGATTAATTATACTAACTTAAAGGTGTTTGGTTGCAGTGCTTATGCACATATTCCTAAAGATGAGAGAAACAAGCTAGAACCTAAGCCTCTTGAATGTGTGTTCATCAACTTCGAGAAGGGAGTAAAAGGTTACATGTTGTGGGATAAAGTCAACGACAAAAGGGTGATCAGCAGAGACGTTGTCTTTGTTAAGAAGACAATGCCGTTATATGAAGAAGCTAATAGCAAGAAGGAGCAGGTGGCTGTTGATGAAGGAGAAGCAATCAGAATTTCATTAGCTAAACCATCAGTGTAAGAATCTGAAGCTCATGTGGAGAAAATTGAGAAAGGGAATGATGAAATAGCTATTAAGAAACTAGAGCATCAACAACAGCCAATAATTATGGCTCAGGTGGAGTAATCCCTGCAGCGAGGACAGAATTCTCCTACCCTACAAGCACCTGAGTTATTCAAGATAAGCATAGCACTTGACAAACCTAAAAGGAATTAAAAACCAATTCAACATTTTGAATTCGAATCATAACCAAAAGAAGATGTGAGTCTTTCTTAGAGTATAAGTCAAAGAGATCCAACAACATACCAAGACGCTATAGAAATTGTGGAAAGTGCAGGTTGGATTGGTGTTATGACTGAAGAGATGCGTGTGGGAGCTGGTTCCTAACCCAAGGAAATAAAACTTGTTGGCTGTCAGTGAGTGTTTAGGAAGAAAGAAGGAATACATGATGATGTTGATACTACAACTTACAAAGCACGTTTGGTGGCAAAAGGGTATTTGCAGAAAGAGGGTGTGGATTATGACTAGATTTTCTCTCCAGTCGTCAAACACACATCAATCATATTGTTGTTGTCTATAGCAGCTCACTATGATATGAAGATTGAGCAGATGGATGTGAATACTGTCTTTCTTCATAGGGACCTCGAAGAATACATTTATATGTCGCAGCCGGAGAGTTTTGTTGAAACATGAAAAAAAAATATGGTTTGTCGCTTGAAGAAATCTCTATACGGGCTCAAGCAATCATCAAGGCAATGGTATAAATGTTTTGACACATATATGCTGAAAATAAGCTACACAAGGTGTCAATATGATTGATGCATCTACTACCATGTATTCGAAGATAGAGAATTCATTCTACTACTTTTGAAGAAGTTGGGAGCAGAATTCGACATGAAAGATCTAGGAGTTACACAAAAGATCCTTGGAAACAGGAAAAATATGGCAGTCACAAGAAAAGTACATTATGAAGGTACTTGAGCGTTTCAACATGGATGGAGCTAAAGACGTTTCTACTCCATTAGCTGCACACTTTCAGCTGAGTGCACAACAAAGGCCATCGAATCAAAAAGAGATTGTTGTAATAAAGAATGTTCCATTTGCAAGTGTTGTATGGTGTATCATGTATGCAATGTTATGCACAAGACCAGATTTAGCTCATGAGCGTAGTCTCCAAGTATATGTCAAATCTGGGTAAGCGTCATCGAGAATCAGTGAAGTGGATTTTATGTTACTTGAAAAGGACTCATCAGCTAATTATATTTGAAAGAAAACACGAAGAAGCATGCGTGGCAAATTTTGTGGATTCTGATTTTATAGGAGAGTTAGATAAAAGGAGGTCGACTATATGTTATGTTTTTACCTATGGAGGAGGACCTGTGAGTTGGAAGGCGACTCTTCAAGCAATCACAACTATATCTACTACAGAGGCATAGTAGATGGCATTAACAGATGCTGCCAAATAGGGTATTTGGTTGAATAGGCTGGCAAGACAGTACAGGATTAACCAAGAAGGTGTGATAGTGAAGTGTGATAGCCAAAGTGTTATTCACTTGGCAAAGAATCAGGTGTTTCATGCAAGAACAAAGCATATTGATGTTCACTATCACATGATAAAAGATTGGGTATAAGCTGGAAATATAATTGTGGAGAAACTTCACACAAATGATAATGCAGCAGATTGTCTAACCAAGCTTGTTTCTGAGAGAAGTTCAAGCATTACTTGGACTTGCTCAGTGCCACAGCTTGCTGAGTTGTGGTGGAGCACCTCCTCACTTGAGGTACGTTAAGGCAAGAAGAGTCTTGCCAAGGTGAAGGTTCTTAGAGGTTTTGTTCAAGATTACTACAAGAAGAATCATGATATCCTAGAAGGAGCAGCAATCATTTGGTATCAACTCACCAAGGTGGAGATTGTTGTGTTTGGGCTCGTTGATACAATCTGAAAGTTAGGATTCAGTAGAAAAATCCAAGACTAGAACATAAAGGAGATAACGTTGTAGCTTTTCTATAAGGTCTAGGAGAGTTATTATTTTCAAGGTTCTATTAGGATTTGTAATAGACTTACATCTATTAGGTTTATAATTTCTAAACCAAGTTGTATCAACAACCCCTATTCTCTATAAATAGGAGATGCATGGATTTCTGTAAGTGTGAGACAGAAAACCTAGAGAGAGCCAAGTGTGATGGAGAGAAAAGACCTAGACATGAGAGAGAGTTTGAGGGTTCTGCAATAAGTTCTTGTAAACACCTAAATTCTTTCATAGTGATCTGGTGAATTTCTCAAGAGAGATCACTAAGTGAACATAAGATAAAAGTTCTAGTTGAACCACAATAAATCTTAGGGCTGGGCATGAGACGAGATTCGACGAATCCCGTCCCGAAAATATATTATCGGGATGGGACGGGATTGTAGTTTTAAAAATCTATCCCGCACGGGACGGGATTGAGATCCCGCAATTAAAGAAAAAAAATAAAAATAAAAATTTAGAAGAGATAAATAATTCATTCTCATTTGAACGGATGGGACGGGATTGTAGTTTTAGATATCTATCTCGTACGGGATGGTCTCGTTCGGTACCGGGACGGGATCGGGATCCCGCAACGAAAGGAAAAAAAATAAAAAACTTAGAAGAGAGAAATTGATCATAAATTCTTGAAGAAATTTTATATTTATTTTTTATAAATTCAATGTGTACTCATCCAATATTGATAAGATTTTTATTGTGTATAATATTCCTATGTATATATTCTATAGTGTTATTTTTTCATGGTATAATTGCCCTAGTTCTAAACTTCTAACTCTATATAAGTAGAAAACGAACGAAAATTGTAAAAATAAAAGGGGGGTCAACAACCAATTAATTAAATGTTTGTAATTTATATATAACTAATTAATTAAGATCTCGAGAAAACTCTTAAGCTTGAAAAATCAAAGGAACTCTAGCTATCGCTACTTAGATTCGTTGTAGCGGTCGATATCTTTCATATGATCATCATCACCAAATGAGAATGAATTATCTAACTCTTGTCATGTGAAACTATTACTTTGAATTTAGGTTTAGATTTTGGGTGTCTTATTGAGAGTGTTTGAATTCATTGTAAGTGTATATATACACCCTAACAATCAGACGGTTATGATCAGATACAAGTACACTTATACTATCGGGACATGACGATACTGTATTGCCAATTTAAAACTCTATCTCGTCCCATCAATTTTCGATACGGGACCAAGACGAGATCGAGATTGCGGTACGAAGTGCCCAGTCCTAATAAAGTTGTTGTGTTTTGTGTTCATCAGTTTTTATTTTGCGTTTCGTAAAGTTGCAGTAAGATCTAAGGGCGCTAACCACTATAGAAGCATCCTTATTCAAGACAATCATCATCTTTGATTATCAACCGAAAGCCATTTAAGATCGATTGATAAAAGTATAAAACTAAGCCCAACCACAGTAAAAAGAGAGAAGGGGATTGTGATTGATTTGAGAACAAATATGACAGGAACTAAGGGATTAAAGCAAGGGAAATAAGACATGTTACCTCTATTAGCAAACTATTATGCATCATTCAACAAGGATTCTTACAAGTCACAATGGTGGAACCTAACAAATTAAAATGATGGAATTGAAAATTGGAAACAAACAAGCTTCTATATATCACTCTGTTAGTAGCCTAATATGGACAACAAGCACTTTGATGAGTCGCAATTTTCTTATAAGGTATGTTGAGTCACCTTGCTCCAATTTTCTCTCTACGGCCCCAGCTCCCATTAATCCAAAACCAAACTTCATATCCCCATCATCTTCACCTTCATAACTCCACAACCTTCCCTTAACTCTCACCATCAGTACCCATGCCACTCAATATAAAGCAAATCGGCATCTTATTTTCTTGATTACAACATCATCATCAAGGAGCATTCAAGGAGGAGGGACATGGTGGAGCTTTAGCAACTGATATGCCAAGTTTCAACTAGTTTACTCTTTCCTTTTTAACTCTTTCATCTCTTCATGTACTTAGATAAATTAGTTCATGAGTAACCAGTACTCGTGTTTAGGGTAAAAGGGTTAAAAGTCCTAACCAAGGTAATTGATGTTTTTCTTATGAGTTTGAAGTTAAATGTATTTACTTGTGCTCGTAATATGAAATTTTCTTTACACGTTGATAATTTTGAAAAAAAACGCAAACACAAACAAATAGTATGCAGCTATGCATCTGAGTATACTTTGCTAGATATGAAAGATTGGGTCTAAAGGTTTAAACATCTAGGCCAAACATTAGATGCTCTTGCCAAATTTAGTGTGAAATACAGGTGGCTTGTTAATGTCTTTGCCGATACAGTTCAAGGAGGATGTATGTGCCGTGTATATCCTTGGTGGAATACTAGGAGAAAATTGGACAATTGGATGATCATCACTCACTATTATTTTCATGCAGTGGAGATGAAAAAAGTAGAACCCAATGACCTGTTGGATTTTCCAGACTCTATGTGGTTTTCCTGTCCCAATAAGAAAAGGATATCTTTATTGATGAAGGTATACCTATAATTTTTGTTGATGACAGAGGAGAGGCATTGTTGCCTACCATTAATATGATTAGGATTCATATTTGGTGAAGAGATCTGATATCCTTATAGATATATAAGAATGTGGTCAGCTCTAGTTTATGTATCGTAAAGACAAAAGAGCAAGTGTGTTACATTCTCGGTTAAACAATGAGAGAGGGCAAAGAGGAGAGAGATAGGAAGAGAAGAGTCATTGTTTTATTATTCTTTTTTGTGTACTCATTATTAATATAGTGGAAGAGTGTTTTCTGTTGGTGGATGTAAGCAATGTTTTGAACCATCTTAAATCTGTGTTCTTGTGTCTTTTCTCTATGGTTTGTTTCTTTTGGCTTGTTGTACATGTTTATGGTTTCTTAACATATATAGGCTGATATCACAAGTGGTATCAGAACCTGGATAGTCTGTAGATCCAAGTTTGATTCGGCAGGGTTGGTGTTGTCAAGATGGAAGACAATGACACAATGATTAAACTCACCCAATCGAATTGGGTGATGTGGAAGCCAAGAATGGAGGATATCATGCTAGCAGCATTGTTATTGCTAAGGACCTTCGTCGTGACCTTGAATAATTTGACATCTGATGGTGTATTGTCTATGGATACCGTTAAGTAGGGCTGGCTCAGGTCCACATTGGTTCGATTTATACCCCAAACCGCGAACCAAACCAATGTTATACTTCGGTCCGGTCTGGTTCGGTTTTTTACTATTCCATAGGCCAAACCGCAAACCAAACCACACGTTCGGTTTTTTCGGTTTTTTTTAAATTGATAATTTTTCTTCTCATTATCATTTATAGTCAAAAATGGTTAGGGTTCACAAAGTTGTACATTTATTTACAAACTACTAAACAAATTATACAACATTAGTAGGCAAATTGTGATTCCGATAACTAAAACTCACAAACAAAAATTCGACCGTCAGATATGATTTTTGTGACAAAATATGTATGTGGTAAAAATTAAACTGTATCCGACAAAGTTAAGGGCTCTATCGAAACGGTCAACCATAATCCATCGTCACTTATCACATGAAAACGCTCGTATCTACCTTTATATGACGTAGTTTAGTCAAACCTTCCACACAAAAAACTCTCACGTAGATGAGACGCAACCACCCATATAAAAATTTTGGGACATTTACCTTCTAACGATAGGGCTCTTCATAGGGAATAATAACGGTAAATAGGGTTGACCGCTACTATCGACACCCAGAAGTTACCTGAATTACGTGATTTTTTAACCATAGTCGTATTTCACCATTTCGAACACATTTTATTTCACGAGTTTTTTGATAATTTTGCTTCTATGTAGAGCTGATTCACAAAGTTGTGCATTTGCTTAAAACCTAATAAACAAGTTATACAACATTAGTATGCATATTATGATTTTGATGACTAAAAGTCAAAAATTAAAATTTGACCTACAGATATGATCAATGAGACGAAAGATTTATGTGGTAAAAAATTCAATTGGATCTGACAAAGTTAAGGGCTTGATCGAAACGGTCAACTCTGATCCATCGTTAGTTATCTCACAGAAACGCACATATCTACCTCTATATTACGTATTTTTGGCAAACCTTCTACACGAAAAACACTCAAGTAGATGAGACGCAACCGCCCATATAAAAATTTTGGGACATATTACCTTCCGACGATAGGACTCCCCATAGGTAATAATAACGGTAAATATGATTGACCGCTACTATCGGCACCCAGACGTTACCCAAATTACGTGATTTTTGAACCATGCGTAGTCGTATTTCACCATTCTGAACACATCTTATTTCATGAGTTTTTTGATAATTTTGCTTCTATGTAGTTGGTTCATAAAGTTGCATTTGCTTAAAACCTAATAAACAAGTTATACAACATTAATATACATATTATAATGGTAAATAGAGTTGACCGCTACTATCGGCACCGAGACTTTACCCGAATTAAGTGATTTTTGAACCATAGTCGTATTTCACTATTCTGAACACATCTTATATTATGAAATTTTTGATAATTTTGTTTCCATAATTAAAGTCATTTTTCTTTCTACTACATAATTAAGGTCCTTTTAATTCATGATTTTTTTACGGTTTTCCGGTCTAGTCCGATTTCTACGGATCCCAAACCGAAAATCGGACCAGACATACCCGGTTTGGTCTAATTTTTGTTTTTCGGTTCGGTTTTTCTTCCGGTTCGGTTTTTTGGTTTGGTTTTTTTCGGTTTTCGATTTTGGATGACCACCCCTACCGTTAAGGATAACATGCTTGATGAAGAAACAAGAAGAAAGTTGTTGGCATAGATGATGGGCACGGAATAGCCCTTTGTTGTGAATGGTAGTGACAAGAATTCAGGTCCAAGGTTTAGTGGCACGTGTCACTATGGTTGTGAGAAAGGCCACATAAAGCTGATGTGTCGAAAGTGAAAACAAGACAAAAAGAAAGGCAAATACCAAGACGATGAAGATAATGGCTATGCAGGTACTATCTCGGGAGAGCTTCTTATGGTTCAAGAATGTCGGTATCTTGGTGACAAGGGTCATGATTGGTTTGTGAATACCGATGCAAGTTGTCATGTTACTTCCAAATTGGAGCTCTTTACTACATACAAAGCATGCGACTTTAGAACGTTGAAGACGGGCAATAAAGGTTGGTCCAAAATTTCGAGAATGAGAGAAATTTGCATCAAGACTGATCTTGGTTACCATATGACATTGAAGGATGTGAGGCACGTTCCGGATTTACGTGTCAACATACTGTCTACAAGTGTTTTTGATAGAAAAGGTTTCCACCAGCATATTGGTGATGGAAAGTGGAAGCTTCTGAATGGGTCGTTGGAGGTTGCTAGAGGTCTGTGTTGTTCCTTGTACAAGACACATTTCTTGGTATACAAAGATGACTTGAGTGCAATGGGTGATACTTCTTCAGATGTATGACAACAAAGTGATGGTCATATTCGAAAGAAAGGTGTTCAGGAAAAGAGATCTCAACTTTCCTTTAACAATGGGTATTCCGACCAGGAAGAAGATGGTCAAGAGGTCTTCCACCACTAGGGATATGGTGATGAGTTGTTCGATCAGGGGGAGCTGGACGCTTCAACCGTGTAATTCTACATTAAGTCAGCTTGGGCGGACTCTTGGAGTCGCGGCGGTGTTCCTCCCTCATGGTCTAGAGGGGAAATTGTTAGGTTTTCCAGACCCATGTGGTTTTTCTAAGATGTTTCATCTTAGAGTATGGTGTCCCAATAAGGAAATAATATCCTTATTGATGAAGGTATACATGTAATCCTTGTTGATTACAGAGAAGGAGAAAGTCTTGCTGCCTACCAGTAATAAGATTAGGATTCTTATTTGGTGAAGAGATCTAACATTCTTATGGCTATATGGGGATGAGGTTAGCTCTAGTTTATGTATTGCATAGACAAAAGAGCAAGTGTGATCCATTCTAGTTTAGAGTGCGAGAGAGTGCAGAAAGGAGAGAGATAGGAAGAGAAGAAGGGATCCTTGTTTTCTTATTCTTTCTTATGTACCCATTATTAATAATGGAAGAGTATTTTGTGGTAGTGGATGTATACAAGCTTTGCTGAATCACCTTAAATCTTTTTTTTATGACTGTTTCTTTTGAATTGCACGCTTGTGGTTTCTTGATATATATATATATATATAGAGGCCGATATCACAACACGACCCTCATCCATTTCTTTACAATTTTGGGTCATTCTAGTGACTTGTAATTGTACGCATAGTTCTACCTTAGTCAACGATTTCACAATTCTTAGAGTCAACCTTTTCTTAATTCCTACTTTATAACTTGTGTTTTATACTTCGGATAGCTTTAGACCAAAGATGATTTTGAAAAGGCGCTGATGCATTTTGAACAATTCACCAAAAACTTCCGTTCCCCAGTTTTCTGGAATTATAAAATTTACTGATTCCAACTTTCCAAGTATCATAAAACCAAGTCTCGTAAAACCAAGCTTTTGTTTTTCTCCAATTTCTTTTAAAACTACATTTTCAACGTTTTAAACTGAGAATCCTCTAGGATATAAACTATATTGGCTATTCATCCTCCAAGCATTCACCAATCAGCCAAAATCATTCATCCTCATACAATTTTCAAGAAATTAAAAGAGACCTACCATTACTAACTACAAGTAATGCAATCACAACTATGTCAAACAAGAATGATCAATAGATGCTTCGACATTCAAGCCAAAAATAGATATGATGCTTCAGCTTTTAATGAACAAGCATCAAATCTGAACCCTGCTCCCCTTAAAAAAGGGATTACATACATGTCACTACAAAGATTATTACTGAACTTCTTTCTTGAATAATACAGTTTCAAGATTCACAGGGGAAATAGCTCATGGAAGAATAGTACCAATATTCACCAACTTCACAGATACTCCTTGTAGGAATGAATAGTTCCAGGAGCAGATAACTACAAAAATGAAATAGAAGTACAATCAATTAATTGTTTCTTTCAAGTTTAAACAAACTGGAATGCATCCCGGCCAGGTAGATTGTAGATGGTTTTGCAGCATCAAAATGTTGTAAATCTAAAGTATCTACACTTGATCATCTTATAAAAAATGTGAAGATGCTGCAAACAACACATGACTCAGAACAATGAATGCATCTAAATTTGATTTGACACGATCCTATCAGGGATATTTTTCAGAACATTAAGCTAATTCGTAACACTTCTTTCCATAAGCAAACAATTTCACTATGAGACACCCTGAATTATGATGATACAAAACAACTTAGCACAGTAGAATCACACAAATGCCCACCAAGGCACTGGTAAAGTTATGAAAGGACTAGACTTTTACTGATAGACTATTCCCTAGATTCGCACGTCTGACAATGTCCATGTGTGTACATGATATGATCAAAGTCCTACAGTTCATTAAACAAAACAGCAACCTACTAGGAAGATTATGAAATGCATCAGGCATTCATCCAGACGACAGCATTTCTGACCATCAATTCAGACCAAACATTGATCTCAAGCCATACAACATCCCAACCAACCCATGTGTCTCTCCTAAATTTAGCAGAATAACAAAATCCACAGAAAGTACAGTTGACCATGGAACAGATCTAGGAAGCTAAATCCTCCCCTGCTTCAGATAACATGTAAATTCCTACTCAGCAACAACCTCAATCTACATACAACCCTTTCTAAATTCATAAGCATAACAAATTCATGAAGCCCATGCCAGTCTTTACTTGCGTTTTTTCAGAACATGGAGCAGGTATGCATATATTGCCGGATGCTTCACAGAGCTGGCAGACTTACATGGTAAGGTATTTTGGGGTTTTTCAGATAAAGAATTCAGGTGGAAGAACAAAATAGTCTTCCATCTTTGTTGCACTTAATATTGCTAGACAAAGAGCTCAACAAAATGTTTTAGTTTACAGCAGCTAGCATAAATGGGAGTAAAACTCATTTGAACAATAGCTCAAACAAAAGGTGGTAAAATTATTAAAGAATGTTGTACACACCTCAGGCCTCCAAATGAACAGCTGAATCAATCTTCAAACGATTCAGCCGAACAGTTCCAAGAATGTATTCAGGCAACTCTGCCTCCTCTTTCGCCTCTATCAAAATGGCAAGGTCAACTACTATGCTGGTGACGTAGCCAAGGACAAGTCCGATGATACTCCTCGCCACGGATGATGATCCAATATCCACATCAATCTCAAGAAAGTTGTCTTGCCTAAGATACTTGCAAGATACAGCTTTGCCCAGTAGACAAGCTTTGCTACCAACAGCACGCTTGACCATCCAATATCCGTCCACAATACTTGGAATTAGTTTAAATCTTGCATTACGAAACATGTCGCTCCCATCCACAAACTTGGCAAGCAAAGAATTAGGATTTACAGGTCTATCAGAAGCATAGTAAAGTACCAAACTATAGTTTGGTGTTGCCGGAACTTGGAGATTAACAACAAGTACAAATGGAAGCTTCTTTCCAGCTTCAGACTGCATAAGACACTTGGGATGCAGGGCAATCCTGTCTTTGCTTTTATCAACTTTGAACCAATCTACTGCTATGAGCTTGAGAAGGGGATCTCCTCCTGTTACCTTGGAACTATCCTTTAGGTAGGTCTTGCCTCTGATCATGAACCCTATACCACTTGGAGATGTCCAGCAGTCTGTGTCGGCATCATCCCTTGCTTTGCGCAAGGAACCATGGAACTGGCTCGGATCAATCTTGAAAGGAGCTGCTTTATGATCAAGTTCCTTATTAGCATCTGATAAAGTTCGCTTCAAAGCTAAGCTTGTGATGGCCCATGTGACATTCTTCAGTTTCACTTTTACATCTTTATTTTCAATCTCAGAGTCACTTTCCTCATCAGAAGAAGAAGAGTCAGCAGGCATTGCATCATAAAACTCATCCTGCATTCCATCTGCCTCAGATTCACCACTGGACACAGAAACCTGAGATATCTTCGATTGGATAACCGACGCAGCAGATTTCAATTTGAGGGAAGGATTTGCTGCAATATATTCCTTCAGACCTGCAACTTGACACAACAGTGCATAAGGGACACTTTTTTCAAACTTTGAGAAGTGATTTTTCTTCCACTTCCACCAGCCAACAGAACGTATCTCCACCATCTGTGTGACAAGACATCTTGGAGTATCAGTATCCATGGATGTGTTCAGATTTCTAACCTCCCAAGTAGATGGATTTAGTTTTGTACGACGATATCCAGATCTTTGAAGCTTCTTCTTATGAACAGCTGGGGATTGCAAGATTGTATATGTTCCATCTTGCCCGCGAAACCATTGCCTAGAAAAGATAAAATCTCTCTTGGACTCCCACCTAGAAAGATACATTGGACTGAATGTCCCATACACAACATCATAGTGTCCATCATAAGAATCTACCATCTCCAAATCACCTGTCAGCATATCCCACTCATATCTCTGATGCCGCTCAAGGTTCATTAGTACTTCAAAAGCAGTATCTGCACTTGCATCAATAACTCCAACAGCCTTGACAATAACACTTTTACCCCTGTCAGAGTCAGCAACATCTTGAAATATTCTAACACCGTTAACTGTTCGCACACATTTCCACTCATATGCCTCAACAGCATCTCCAAAATCATTTTCAAAGTACCCATCTCTGCCAATATCTGCAGCCAAATTTGAGGATTGGCGCAAAAGAGACTCCGGCCCTTCCCCAATCTTTATAAGCCTTTTCAATCCATGCGCATAGTGCCTTACTCTAGGCCGATGTCCATCAAGATCAATCTCATCGTCCGAGTTCAGTTTACTTCTGGCACTACCTCCTCTCGAAAGCTCATACTCTGCCTGTTGCTTGGCTTGATCAAATGCCTCCATCCACTTCTGAGCCTCTCCAGCTGTAGCACAAGCAATCTCTCCCTTCTTAGTTTCATCAAACCGATTGTAAAACCGTAAAACATAAATATCCCCACCCCCACCTCCACAGTTAACCCTTCGACGCCCAAGCTCCTCTATCATCAATGCAGGCCCAACAGCACCCTTCCGAATGGGTCTAATTCCGGGGTTCTCATGAGGGTCACGCTTGTACATCATAACATGCTTTCCCCGAATGAAGAGAAAACGAAGGTGACAGTACTCACGCCTTATCTTATTCACCCCCAAATGATACACCCACCCAAAATACTCAAACCTCCCTCCTCCGCCGACGGAACATGCACGGCTGTGCCCTGACTCCTGAGACCTTCCACTCCCCGCCTTGTTCAAATCCATCTGCAAAATTTGGTGCAATGCCAAAGCCTCAAAACAAACCAGTACACCAAGCCAACTGTATTCGCAACAAATCTAATCCAAACCCATTTCACAAAAACAATACCCAGATTGGAATTTGGGACCACACTAAACAAAACCAATCTACAGTAATGAAACAGATCCAAGAAAAGATTTGAAAACCAACACGGTTTACAATCCTATCCTCCTTGATCAATGTTACTTAGTAAAACAAGAAGAAAACAAGGACTTGATTGGTACCTGAGATTCCAGTAGAATTGAAAGAAGCTGAGATGATTCCAGTTGCGGCAATGCCAACTGAATTTAAAGTCCTCGCAGCTGGCGGTCTACTCGGTGAAGACGCGGTTTTTCTTTTTTTCTTTTTTCAACTACTGTACAAGTCTCTACCTACGTATATGTTCTGTACAATGGGGTTTTGTTATCTACTTCCTACTTCGTCCTCGAGTGAGTTATCATCAAATTTCTTACCAGTGACTTCCTTACTACCAGGAGTATTATTGTAACATTCGTCTAACATGATTCACCTAACCCCGACCACTAGACCAAATCCATATGGGTTCTTATTTACTATATACAAAAACAGGATGTTCTCGGATTTTATTATCAAATCAGTAATAGATTCTGTCGATGGGATTGGATTTGATCTAATTGAAAAATCCGCAGATTTAGGTTTTATTTTTGAAATCCAGATAACTTTTTCGTGGGTCATTAAGTAACCGACATATAAAGTGCCGCAATTACACACACCAAGTCAATACTGAACCTAATAGAATCCAAGTAAAGAAGTATATAATATACAGAATGGGAAGAGGCTCTTTGTATTTGAAATATGGTTTCGGTTTTATTTTATTTTCATTTTTAGAACAGAAAGTATGCATTCCCTCTTTGATACAAGTATTTATTGGTTTTTATTCAAAGATTTCCCATTAAATTAAGAAACATATTTAGCAATGTTGGAAAGAAATTTGTGCCGAGTCATGCCACTGTTTATTCTTTTTTATTTTACAAATTTGCACAGTAAGTTATTGAATTCAAGAGCTAATTTGTTACATCTCTTTTGTATAGTCATGGATTTAACATTTTATCTTTTTATGAATTCTGAATCAAACAGTCTATGTCTCTTTTGCTTCTTGGTTCTTTGTTTTGATTTCGGTCCATACAAATTTTAATAGTCAACTGTTCAAAGTTCAAACTAAAGATGCACAAGGAAAATTGTAAAGATCATAATTTGGGGAGAGTTTGACTGTTGAGAGCCTACCACCACCAGTACTTGCACTGTTTACCGGTTTAAGAATGGCCATATTCAAAATGCCTTCTTGAATCTCTCATTAAAGGTGAATTGACAAATTTTTGTACCCTTATTGAGGTTTTTGTTCATTTTTTTTAATTTTGTGGTTTGGTGTATAGATTTGGTTTACATTTGTTATTGTAAGAAAGTTTTACATAGGATTGGACAACAATACACTAAGAATTTATTGAGCTCATTTTCATGGTCTGCATTGGCATAAAAGGGATTAGTCGCTCATCAAATTGGTATGTTTAAAAGAAATGAAAAATTCGAGCTGGAATGACTTATTTGTTTTGTCATGAACTCTCATTAGGTTGCTGTATTAGGTGTTCTAGCTTTAGGAACACAATTGGATGGTTTCATCTATTGCTCTTGACCTTTTTTTTTTCAGGTTTCATATAATTTTTGACGGGATATGGTTCTTCATGTATCCTGTAATGTGGTAGGTGTGGCTTCCGTTAGTGGTTTATACAAGTTATTGCATACTACATTTAGTTTGGTTTTGCAGAATGTTTTCCGGAGCTACGAGCTGCTTAATATGAATTTATTTAGTTTACGGAAGTAATAAATGTTATTTACCTTGTCGTAAAAAGATAACTTTACGAAAAGTCGAGAATTTGGGGAAACTTTCTTCGAAAAAGTTGTAAATGACGTTAATACGAACTCGTGGGTATGTCCTATGAATTAATCGGAGTTCGTATGCGAAAGTTATTCGAGATAATATATAGTTACTACGCGGTAATTAGTAAATAGTAAAAATATATCTTTACCGTTCACGGTAACATTTTAATATATATATATATATATAGGAGAGACCCGATTGGGGATCCCCTCCCCCTTTTTTCTCTGGTTCTCCCTCGCTCTCTCTGGCTCCCTCTTGCTCTTTACTCTGGTCACTCTTTCACCGTTCTCGATCCCACTCCCTCACTCTCTTCCTTTGTCGTCGAACCGCCTAACCACCTGTGGCACCACTCCGTGGAGCTCTCTAGTCTGTCGACGGGAAGGCGGACTACCTCTATTGGAAATCGATCAAAGTGAGAGTGTGCAGCTCCGAGGAGGTGGTGGACAACTCATGGAGCAGAGAGGGAACCTCAACGGCTCCAAGGTTCGATTGAGGGCAGCACTGCCACCTTGCGACGGCGATGACATGGGTAGGTCTGGATCGGTTGTTATTATTTGTTGTTGTATGATTGTGGTTGGGAAGAGGAAAGGGTAAGACGACCAAAAATGGCTGGGATCGGCCGACAGGCCGATCGGAACAGCCTGTGGGTAAAAGGGGTAAATCATTGGGTTTTTACCGCGGTAGATCTAGTACTTTACCATTTATAGTGGGTGTGAAAAGTCAGGTCTGCCCCTGACTGTTTTGTATATTTACAGGGATGTCATTGAGGCTGAAATCTCATAAATGCCCCAAACTGTTTTGTATATTTACAAGACTACCATTGATGTTAAAAAGACGATACTGCCCTCAACAGTTTAAGATAATTGTAGGGCTAATCTTGAGAGTGAAATTCCAGAAATACCTCTAGCAGCTTAGCATATTTACCAAGATGTCATTGAGGCTGAAATCCCATAAATACCCCTAATAGTTTAAGATAATTACAGGGATGCCATTGAGGCTGAAATCCTATAAATGTCCCTTACGGTTTTGGATATTTACCAAACTGTCATTAAGACCAAAAAGACAATACTGCCCTTGGTAGCCTAACATATTTACCAAATTGCCATTAAGGTTGAATTGACTATACTGCCCTTAACAGTTTAAGATAATTACACGGGTACCCTCTAGTTGATATTATTGTTATGCCCCTGGAGGATTTGTTATTTACGTGGATGTCATTATGTTATATTTATATGAGTGAATGTTGTATATAAGTATGGTTGAATGTTTGAGTTAATCCTGATAGTTAGCTGGGTTGTGGATACCTCGACGGAGAGGTTTAACCCCGGATTTGCATTAAGCTTATGCTATCCGTAATAGTTTATCGACCGATAAATATAAAAGCGGGATTCGCCCGGTTAGGACGTTGTTTAGAATAAGAGCTACGTGTGGCTTGATCCCTGAGTTCAGGGTACGTAGGCAGTCTGACCGGGATTTGGGTGCAGTCACAAATAATATTTAGACCCTAGGTCCTCTAAAGTAATTAGTTTAAAATCCAAATGCGGAAATTGGGATAACCTCCGGTTGTGAGGTCTATTCTGATATCGTTTGGACTCTTGAAAATGGTTTGAGAAATAGAGTTATCCCTTCTCAAGGGGGATTACGAGTAAATCTCTCTTGGGTTAGGTCTCGCACGTTCTTCCCGAGTTTAGGAAGGTAAACTTGGGCCGAGACCTGACATATTAGGGTTTAGGAACCCTACAACACTAGACATTTGAAAAAGAAAATCCCAGGGGAAAACATTTAAAAATATTAGCGTGAGTGGTAAAAATTAAATATGAAAAGGTAAATATCTTTTCATGCTCTCCCTTTGATTTTTTCACAATCCACATGCACACAACCCATAGAAAACGATTAAATAAAATATATATAACAATTCCCTTGACTCAAATCTATAGTTAAGAAAGTGGGGTATAATATCACCATGACCATGAGAAAACAACTGACAAGCTCTAATCCACGGGAGGGTCTATTGATCAGCTCTGTCAGAGAGGGTCCCTAGACCTGCTCTATTCGGGAGGGTCCTTCTAACCAGCTACCACCGAAGAGGGTCCTGACCAACTCTATCCGGGAGGGTCCTTCCGACCAGTTTCCACCGAAGAAGGTCTGACCAGCTACAATCTGGAGAGGGTACCATCTTCATAATCCACTCCCATCACAAAATCAGGGTTTATGGAAATAATCCCTTGGCAATACCACCTGAAATAAATATAGTCTACTACTAGTCCATGATACAGTGGGCATTGCTCCCTAACTGCCTCTTCCTCGAATTCCTTGCATCTAACTCAAACGCACTAGATCAGTCGCTATCGACTTTCTTACATTCTCTTAACTTTATCACATGTGGGAATGACCACTACCGTCCAACTTCCGACCCACCACATAAATAAGGCATTACTAAAAACATCCAACACCATAGGAGTCTGACCTTCGATTCCAACTATCATGGAGATCTTACTATGGTCTCATAATTGAAATGCTTAACCGACCAATGTCACTCTCGTCAATCTAAGATTGACCAAAATCAACACATGAGTGACACCTTGCAATCTCTGAAATTCCTTGATAGTGAATAAGCAATCAGCACCTCTTAATACTCCTTTTTCAGAATGCTTTCATTATGCAAATTTTCACTCTCTTTTTGCATCAATGACCACAACTACATCAAAAACATTATGCTCTTCACCCCTAAGAACAACATAGATTGAAACTGAGATGTAATATCATATTTCCAAAATTTTCGCCTTTGATCAATCTATCTAACACCTCCAGGGCATCATCTAATATTTCAATTAATAAAATACACATCAAATGCCCAACCTTACACTTAAATCAAAATTCAATCAAATAAAGGATTCATGAGTCCTTAACTCATACCCTCCATCGAGACTCAAATTCCCGGTCAGAGTTCAACAACTCATAAGAAAATATAGAGCAGATGATTTACCTTTCTCTTACGGATACTCTGAGAAGTCGGCGTACTGAGGCATAGTCTTGAAGATTCAAATATTTATGAAACCACCAGGTCCATAAATCAACCAAGAAGTACTAACTCATATCCCTAATAAACACTATGCGTCGGAAGCATAAAATGTCGATGGATCTGCCGTAGTTAGACCATCACTCTATAGACAATACGTGCTACCAAGTACATGAGGTAGTAACAGGAAACGTTAACCTAACGCTCTGATAGTAACTGTCATGACCCACCTTGAGTTAACCCCCTTTAACTCGAAGTAAAAACTGCGGGGACAACCTCAAGTGAACTTTTTACCGAAACCCCATTGAAATGGACAACCCTTCCTACAAATCAACTCAGTACTTCCATGAATAATTTAAAACATCCCCCAACTCCTAGAGCCATCCAGCTCCCAAAATCTCAACTACTCTTCAACAACCTATTCAACTATCTAAGTCGGGGTAATCAGAGCAATCTACATGGAAGTGATACCTAAATAATCTTGTTGCGACAGCGGATTAATTGACTGTATCTCGACTTCTGTACGAGTGACTTCTTCTCAGGAACCCTGCAACACTGGGCATTTGAAAACGAATGGTCTAGGGGAAAACATTTAAAAACATTAGCGTGAGTGGAAAAATCAAATATGAAAAGGTAAATATCTTTTCATGCTCTCCCTTTGATTTTCCAAAATTCACATGCACGTAACCCATAGAAAACGATTAAATAAAATATATATAACAATTCCCTTGACTCAAATTCATAATTAAGAAAGTGGGGTATAATATCACCTTGACCACGAGAAAACAACTGACCAGCTTTATCGGAGAGGAACCCTTTACCTGCTCTATTCGAGAGGGTCCTTCTGACCAGCTACCACTGAAGAGGGTTCTGACCGGCTCTATCCGGGAGGGTTTTTCTGACCAGCTATAACCGAAGAGGGTCTGACCAACTACAAACTAGAGAGGGTACCATCTCCATCCAGAGAGGGTACATGCTAGCTAGCAATACATATATACATATACTTGAAAAATCCTTAAAATCCTCATGGTGAAGAAATCAAAATTCAAGTCAAAACACCCATGACTTTTCCCTAAATACATTGGATTTAAAACTTTCCCAGGCATCCGAAATTGGTTCACTGGCTTTACTTTAAATCATTAAAATTCAAGAGCTAAGTTTCTCCATTTTAAAATATCATCCCCCTCCATAACCCAAAATGGTGAAAACAATTTAAAATCATATTTCGGGAAAATTATTTAAAACTCACAGCAAAGGTATAAATCTCTTTCCCGACACACTTACTTTTGAAAAAATATTAAAAATTCCCCAAGATTCCCAAAATCACCATAAAAACTCAACATAGAGGAAATTCAAATAATTAAAAGAGAAACTAAATAAAAATCTGTTGCATGCATTATAATTAAAAATAAAAATCCACTCATAGACTTAGGTTTTAGCCTGACGAAAACCCGAATTCTGTCCAAGCGAAGTCTCCACAAGAAGAGTCTATTCGCGTCCTGTTTCATAATTAATATTAATTTTTCGGATACTAGAATAACAATTAAATAACATAAGCATACACATTTATGAGCGTACAACTCGCTCATCCTCTCTATACTTCTCAAATTTTCAACCAAAAATCCTCGACCTTCATCAATAACTTAGAATTCCTTAATATATTTCTTAACCTTTAAACGACAATAATCGATGGCCAGAATAATATTTTATTATCCGCCAATAATACTAAACTTGAAAAATTCCAAAACCTAACCAAAACTCCTCCAAAAATTACCAAATTTAAACCATAGACTCCTCTAATTTTATACTATTTAATGGGCATGAAAAACTGCCAAAAAAGTGGCAGCACAACTGCCAGCTCTGCCGCCGTCGGCGGCCGCTGGTAGAAATTCTGGCCAAAGTTCCGGCGACCTCTAATCGTCACTAAATTTAACAGTAGCTTCGTCTCATCATTTAGAACAACTTTCTAGTTCAACACAAAGACAATTCGGCCTCTAACTAGGTCAATCGAAGGAAAATGTAAAAACTCAAAAATTTTAAACTTCAAATCTTCGATTCTCCCTCCACACTCCAAATCAATCCACCAAAATTTAAGTGTGAGTAGTACTCTTAAAACCTATTCTAATCATATAAAGAATTCACAAATCGGTGGCCTGAGGAGGGAGAATTTCGATCTAAACTCAACAATGTACACTAGGCAAACAAATCGACATTTCTCCTAAACCATTGCGAGATAGGTCGAAAAGCTTACCTAGAATTAAAGTATACTCAGAGACGGTCATTTTGAGACAGGTGCGGCGACCTATGGCGGCTCGACGGCGGCACGGTGGTGGAGAGAAGATCCGGCAACCTTTTTCGTCGAGAGAGAGGAGAGAGTGAGAGAGAGAGCAAGTTTTCTGATTTTTAACTTTCTACTCTGGGTAAGTTTCTCTTTTTATACTACTTACTATGAACAGTAACTTCTCATTTTTAGACCATAACTCCTTCATACGATCTCCGATTTGAGCGTGCTACGTGTCCACGAACTCGTATTGACGTCCTCTATAAACAAAGTTTTCCCAAATTCTCAACTTAACGAAAAGTCAACTTTACGGTTATTATACGGTCAAATGGTTACTTTGAATGGTAAAATATAAAAGTAACCAATAGTAAAAAAAATTTAGGATCGAGATGTGACAACAATACTTCAGTACGAGATAACATTATCTTACTATTTGTGGCCATCTAGCCAGTTGGACCATATTTTCAGTATCATGGTAGGGTTAGTTCTTGTTTAGAACCAATCAAGAACTATGTAGGGTTAGTTCACTGTTGAGAGCCTTGAATCACCCACGTACTGCTAATTTAACTTATATTATTTTGCATGTATTGTTCTTAAACTATTTAAATACACTGTTCATAAGCGACAGTGTTGGGCTGGGGCTGCATCTCGCTGCTTTTTATAACTCTTTCTTGCTCTCTCGATCTCTCCCGAAACTTGATGCAGTTTCTGCCATGACGCACCCCGAGTTAACTCCTTTAACCCAAAGTAAACCCTGCGGAGACTACCTCAAGGGAAATTTTTACCGGAAAGCCCACTTGAAATGGATAACCCTACAAGCAATTCAACTAAACACTTCCACAACGATAAAATCCAACTAAACTGTACTGGGGTAAACATAGAATTCTACGTGGAAGCAAAACCTTAATAGACTATATAGCGACAGCAAAATGATTTGACTATGCCTCAACTTCAGTACGCATAACCTCCTCTCAGCAACCCTGCAACACTGGGTATTTGAAAACGAAAGACTCAGGGGAAAACATTTAAAAATATGACGTTAGAGTGAATGGACCAAAAATAATATCCAGACATGAGAAAATATCTTGATTTAATATTCTCCCTCCTATTGATCTGAAAATCATTTATGCATGCCTCATTCTGAAAGAATCCCCAAATCATCCTTTCAAAAAAACAAACATAAAATCGCTTGCCAATCTCATTGGCTTAAAACTTAGTATTAAAATAGGGGAAGAGGTTTCATCATGACGAAGAGTCTCCCAGACTAGGTCGGAACCTTTAAGGCTACTAAGTAATATGACGACCCTTCATGGCGGAAAGATTCCACCATGACAATGAGCCTCTCAGGCTAGAGTCGGAACCCTCTAGGGCTACTATTGCCCTGCTCCACTTCCAAAGTGAGGGGGTCATATAGCTAGCTAGCATCTTTATATATATGACGATCCTTTATGGTGATGAAAACAAGCAAATACGAAAAGTCATTATTATATGACTCATCTCCCGTAAATTAAAACATGCATCTCATGCATAAGGCACGAGTCCCCGACCTTTGTCAAAACTATGGCAATAAAACAATACATTTCAAATTTAATCAATATAAAGCTGATTTCAGCCGACATAACATAGGGGCTTACGGAAGGGGAGCAGCCCACCTTCTGGCCCTATCGGCTTATTAAATTATTAAAAATCATGTTTAGCATAAAAAACGACATGCATTAATTCAAAACAACGGTCCACTCACAGTACTAATGTGACCTCCTCACTGCTCTGAATGCCCCTCGAGCGCAACCTCGAAATATCCACATGGTATGAGTCCGTCTCACGTTCGACCATAGACTGTACAATTAATCCAACATATCAGTCTTTAATACCGTTGACTTAATCTTTTCCTAAGTTGACTAGGAAATCTTAATTGACCAGGAGTTGACCAAACTCAGTTCCTTTAATGACTTTGCAACTAATAGAATTATTTTCGGTTAAACAACCTAAACGTATCGACTTTTCTTAATAATTCATGTGGCGTTAGATATCATATAATAAGTTGTGGAATTACTATGGACACCCAACGTGTCTCTTAGACCAAATCCTTAACCTTGAGTCAATATACCGAATAAGAAATTATCCACATTAATTACAACGATCAACTCGATTTTTGACCAAGATTCATGAGTTAACCAGAATTTCAATTAAAGATCTGATTGTCTTAATTTAACCGGTTAACTAAAATTGACTTGTCCCTTTTTCCTTTTTATCGGTCAACTTTCCATAAATGGAAACCTTCCAAAAAGGGAAAGTATCCCAAAATGGAAATTTCCTATTTACGGTAAGTTTTCCGTAACTACTCGATTTACGAATTAACGGAAACTTTAGGACTTAAAACTTAACGGATGAATCGATTTCTACCTCTTCGGCTCTCTGTCGAATATTTTGTTGTTTCACCGGATTCCGGCAAGTTGCCAGAATATCCTACCGGATTCTGGCAATCTTGCCAGAAAATTGCCATAGCTTCCCCGCTTCCTCCAATCACCAAGTTATCGATAAAATGCAAACAAACAACAACATCAACTCTAAGCATGCCAAAATCACAAAAAACAAACATAAGGCAGAAGTCATTTCACCTCCATCTCTTCTCCCTCTAATTCTGATCCCGACTCCTGGCTTCACTGCTCCTTCCCAAATCAAACTATGGGTTCACCAAAAACTCGATCCAAGTCAAAAGATCCTTTTGCTCGACAAGCAAGGCTGCTGCTTCGATCCAAAAATCCTCATTAACCTCCTCCAGCGCTGCCCAGGCCTTGTCCTCCTCGTATCTGGTCCCAAAATACCTCCACCAACGCCACACCACCTCGGTGACACAACCCCTGCCAGCACACCGAATCCCTACCTCAGGCCAGAGTAGCCACAACAGCGATCCTAGCCTCGTATAACCCCCACTCGGCCACTAGAAGCTTAAAACGACGTCAACAAGGATGGAAAAACGTTAGAAATCGTCCCCGGTGGAGAAACCAGAAAAACAAGAAAATGGGGAAAACCTGATTAGAGCTCAATCTGATCAAATAGATATATGGGAAGGAAGAGAAGAAGGAGAGGAGGAAGAATATACCAGCCACGCGCCATGATGTCGCCGGGGTCACTGGATTTTCGATGAACACAGCCAAGTTCCTCATCGGCCGATCTTCTTCCAAAATTGATACTGGAATGAATTGGTAAAGGGGTTATCAAGAGGAGGAGGAGAGGAAGAAATTGTTGGTGGTGCGCCAGTGAGAGGTGGCCACGTTCAGCGGCTCGCCGAAGATGAAAATCAGGGGCGGATGAGACGAGAGGAAGAGATCGGAGACTCGGGCTGGGCTTTTGACTTCGGTCAAAAGTCTCAACCACTATTTAAAGAAAAATGGACGGCTCTGATTTAATGGGGATAAGATCTGACGGCCTAAATTTAAGATGGGTAAAAAGTAAATGGTAGAATGGTAAAAACTATTTACCGGAAAGGTAATTGAAAATTACCATAAACTTCCGAAATTCACAGAAAATAAACAGAAGCTCCGAAAAATATTTTGAAAACACCTGGAAACTCGTGTCAACACGTACTACAACATTGAGTCATTAAATGAGGAATTTGAAGAGTTTAGAAAAAATTAAAAATAAACTCGAGCGATAACTTAATAAATCACCGGTCGCAGTTAACAGCTCTCGGTAACTCGTAAACCACTGTGAAAAAGTAACTTCTTGAGTACGGGGCGTTACCGTTTCTGCCTCATTCGACTTCCCTCTCCATCTGTCTTTCTACGCATAATTTGGGTTTGTATCCTGTCAAATTTGTCAAACCACCACCCATTAAAACCCAGGTTTCTATCGATTGATTGTCTCAATTGGGAGGCTAGTTTTCAAATTGATTGCCTTCTGTCATTGGTTTTGATTTGAGGAAGTGTTTTCCAGGCCGATCTGACGAATCTAGGTTATGGGTATTTGATCCGGCGAATTTGTATTGTGGGTTTTATTTACTTTCTCTGAATTTCTTTGACGACAATATGAATTGAGTGAATTCTGGTGAAGGATTAAGTTTGGATATCGGTTTTTAGTCAACAGGTGATCATATTCTTAAGGGTAAGTTCACATGTTCTGAATTTTAATTGGATTGAAATATTGAAATAATTTTAAGTCTGGAACAGATCGATACATCTTACCTATACTAATCATAATTTTTTTGGCTCAAGTGTGGCTCAGGTTGAGCCACATCTCTTGACTTTTAGTGGTGGGATAGTTTCTAGTAAAGGAGTTCTTTAAACCCAGGTTAATGTTTCAACTAAATTCACTTGAGTTCCCTGTTTGGACTTAGCAGCTACTAATATATAAACAAAGATGATAGGAGCATTTTATGCTATGTTCTTAATATGTTTTTACCCTCATTTATGCTTTGTTTATCCATTATTAGGTTAGTATTAGTAGTTATTTAGCATAAGGGATTATTTGTAGAACATTGGTAAAACATGTGTAAAATAGATAAAGTATGTGCAATATCGTTAAAAGCTGAAATTGGAAGTGTTCGTGATGTTTTTCTTAAGTTTCTGTAAACCAATACATTGTCACTACTTGATTATATCTTTTGAATGTTTAGGTGACATGTATATGGACATAACAAAACAAGAATCGTGAGGATCGGACTTATGGAAGGTAGCAAAAGAAGCATGGAAAGACAAGAGGCCAAAAGCATGAATTCGGAACAAAAACAGAGGATTTCCAGAAACCATAACTCAACTTCAAAGATTTCCCTAGGACGATCCAGGAGGAACCAGGGAACGTTCCATATATTGATGGAACTCTATGGATGTCTAGTTTCTAAATCTTTTGGAATCGCAGCAATCCAAGTTCTGAGGAAGGAGTTATGCCGGAAACAATGGCCGGAGGTCAGTCTGCTGGAAACAGGACAGATTTTGCTGAAGTTGTCTACCGAGTTCGTGAGTGTGTTTCTTCACCAAAATCCTTCCCAAGCATGCCACATGATTGATGAAGAGCTTAATGATGATATGGGAAGTTGTTTAGAAGAAGAAGAATCGAAGAAATCACCAAGGAGAAGCCGAAAACAACATCTAGAAAAGTTATCCCGGTCAAAACTGGATAACTTGTTCTACCGAGACTATGGAAGCCTTTCGGGTGTCCTAGGAGTCCTTGAGCATGAAGGAGAGCCCTATGCCGATCCACACACATGAAGAAGAGTCCAAGAATTCAGAAAAAGAAGTTTATAAACCATTTTCCAAGTCAGCAAATAAAAGGGAGAGAGACCAAATCCAACAAGGAAAGAAAAGAACCTACCCGGTTTGGGACACAAGGAGTGGCTGCCAAATTCCTAGGTTTCTTTAGGGTTTTTTCTCTATAAATACACATGTAATACAACTGAAAAAGGGTCCTCAATTTTGTGAAAACCTTAGCTAGCCAACTCTACCAAAAACCCCTCAAAACAGCCGAAGCACAAAGCTTGCTGCAGATCACCCTTTGCAGCCGCCAACCACCCTTGCCCTATCCGACCCTTTAGGTAGGATTTGGTATGGATTCCTCCAAGTTTTTGTGTAATTCTACTGTATTTTATTCAAAGATTGATATATATTGGTATTTTGGTTTATGGTTTTATGTTATGAACATGGTTATTTGTCTTTCTTTGTGATCTACTAATAAACTTGTTTGTTAGCATAACATTTAGAATGCATGCTAGGTTTTGGATTTAGAATAGGTTGTGTATGTTTATGTTATTGTTGTTTTCCAATTGATTAATCACATACCTGAACATGTAATCGAACCTAAGGGTAGTCTGTGCACGGATGTTCCTAAGGGGGGAGTTTCATATGCCGTAGTGTTCTAAGGGTTAGGATCAGACAATTGTAGGTCTTGATTCTTAGTCACTACCAAGGGTTTTTAGGGTTAAGTGATTTGCATGATGAATAGGATGAGTGACGCCATACCTAGGACCATGTTTCCAATGACTCTCGTTCGATCAGTGTATTTTGTCTTAATGTCAGGCGATTGTAGGCATTAAACAGGATGACACATATACAAACTTAGTGTCAGGCGATTGTAGGCACTAAGTTTACATGAGAAGTCTAAATAGTTGGAATTAATTAGAATTCAAGAAAACATATTTCATTGCATCTTGTTCTTGTGTAAAACTTATGTGTGTTCTATTTGGTGTTAGTTATGTTTTGTGTTTAATAAATTGATCGACCAATGTAAATATTAGATTTAGATTTAGGACTTTAGAAATTACCATAAAATACCCATCATAATTCGGTAAATATGTGAATAGTTTATAAATAATTTAATTCTTTTTGTTCATAAATTTCGATGTTATGTCTATGTTTTATGGATTGTATATGATCATGTGTGTTATACTTGTATAGTTGTGACAGAATTGTACTTGTATGCTTATTTTATATTTGTGAATATTACTAACTTGTTTTAATGCAGATATAATCCTTCCCTAGTGTCCCCGGCTTGAACGATCCCTACTTACAGTTACTACAATGATAGGGTTTAAATTGCAGTTTGTTAACAAACGTCAAAAGACCATCCCATTTTGTCAAATCCAAAGCCTTATTATAATATAAATGAGAAAAGAAGGAAGAATTACACCTCATGCAGCTTCCAAGGTCTCGGCTATGGATGATGACTAGTGATTGATTATGTAGGGTTTAGAGGAGCTGTCAGTGTAGGTCGGTGTGCAACTCTTTATGGTCTACCAACTTGAAACAAATAACTTCCGGTTTGTCGAAATTCTCTTACGCGAATCAAGATCTTAATTAGTTAGACACGGTGCGAAAATGAAAAATGAAAAATAAGTGTATATATATACAGGCTTTTTTTATTAAGGACGTCCTTATTAATAGATTGATGGGAATTTCTTAAATTTGACTCATATATATATATCTAGATTATGAACGATTAAAATGAGAAAATTTGATCAAAAATGGGTCAAATTAAAGAAATTCCCATCAATCTATTAATAAGGACGTCCTTAATAAAAAAAGCCTGTATATATATACACTTATTTTTCATTTTTCATTTTCGCACCGTGTCTATATATATGTTTAGATCATCTCTATAAAATGTCAGCTGATTTGGTAATCGTTAAGGTCTCAAAAACTTATAAATACAATGAACGAACTGAATTTGTTCAACCGGAACCGTTCGTTTCTTCTCTGTAAATCACAGTTTTGAATGCCTTAACGATAACCATATTAGCTGAAATTTTGCAGAGATGATCTACTCATATATATCTAAAAACTGAATAGTTAAGATGAAAAAATATTATCTAAAAGTTAGCCAATTCATAAAATCCTTACCAAAGCTTTGGTAAGGACGTCCTTAGCTGAGAATCTCTATATATTATATATATATATATAACAAATTATGTCAAAAAATAAGAATTTAGAAAATTTAAAACTACGATGTGTACGTATTTAAAATGGGATGTAAAAAAGAATATGTACGTCAAAATTCGGTTACATTTTTATACCAATCTCTACTATATATAAAGTCAGCAGTCTCCACCAAATTGTGTTTTGCCAAATTATCCTTATTAAGTTGATTTAGATTAAAAAAAGGTTATTATGGAAAACAACAAATTAAAAAATAATAATAAATTGAAGAAATAATTTATGAGAGAAACATGAGTAGTGGATTTGTGACAAATGTGCAAAATTGCAAGAGTAAAAGGCTAGTTTGTATTAATCTATCATTATCAAAAAGATTTTTACACCATTAAACTTTTAATTAATTAAAGAAAAACAAAAACTTTTGATTAATTGAGTATATATATAATAGAGCTAGAGTTCTAGAAAGCACAAATATTTATGGAATAATGTGAAAGAATAAATATTTTATTGTAAAAAAAATAAAATAAAAATTCAATTATAAAATATTAGTACGTGAATAATACGCGTATTATACATTTGGGTCAAAACACGTATTTTTGTATCTATGAAAAAATAAAAAACACGCGTTTTGATAAAAGACACGTACATACGCATATAATAAGTGTATTATATATGAATTAACTAAATAGGATCAAAATACATATACAAGTGAACCAAATAATTTATATGTAGTATTTGATCATGTCATTCACAAATGACACTATCATGTATATATACCAACATCGTTAACAAAATTGAAACCCAAAAATAATAATTCTAGTGTTCCCAACACAAAAGATGAAGACCCGAGATCAAATAAGAGATTATCTTATTAATTTATTATAGACGCTTAATTTGATGTCTTTATTGTATCTCTGTCAGGACCTATCCCGGGTTAAAACTAATTTAACCTGAATTAAATCATACGGGGACCACCTCAACACTATCATGTATATATACTAACATCGTTAACAAAATTGAAACCCAAAAATAATAATTCTAGTGTTCCCAACACAAAAGATGAAGACCCGAGATCAAATAAGAGATTAACTTATTAATTTATTATAGACGTTTAATTTGATGTCTTTATTGTATCTCTGTCAGGACCCACCCCGAGTTAAAACCAATTTAACCTGAAGTAAATCCTACGGGGACCACCTCAAGGGAACTTCTTACAGAAACCCCCTTGAAATGGACAACCCTTCCTACGTACCAACTCGGCACTTCCATGAATCATTTAAAACTCACTCCCAACTCCTGGTGTCATCCTGCTCCCCAAGTCACAACTACGCTTTACTATCTCATTCCACTAACATGGTTGGGGTAATCAGAGCAGTCTACATGAAAGTTATACCTAAAACACTAAGTGAGCAACAGTGGATTAATTAGCTATGCCTCGACTTCGGTACGCGCGACCTCCTCTCAGGAACCCTGCAACATCGGACATTTGAAAACGAAGGGCTCAGGAGAAAACATTTAAAAACACATTAGCGTGAGTTGACGAAAATTAAATATAAAAGATTATTTTCTTTAACGTCATCCCTTTGAGTTTTTCTAAGAAAATACCTTATGCACGCAATTCATAGAAAATGAATAGACAAATCATAAAGAAAATCTCTTGGCTCAAATCCATAATTTAAATGTGGGGTATTAATCTCAACCACGAGAAAACAACTGGCCCGCTCTACTATGAGAGGGTCTATTGACCAGCTCATCGGAGAGGGTTAACCTCTCTTGTCTGCTAAAGCCAAGTATCTTGTAGCCAACTATGTGTCGACTCATAGACTGTCTAAGTCTTATGTAGCCTTTGTGAATCAATTATATGTAGTGTCTCTTCCTAATAAAGTGCAGGATGCAATCAAGGAGGAGAAGTGGGCCAAAACAATAGAGGTCGAGATGGATGCTCTCAAGAAGAATGGTACTTGGGATTTGGTTCCATTACCACTTGGAAAAAAACTGTTGGTTGTAGATGAGTTCATACTGTGAAACACAATGCTGATGACTCAGTTGACAGACATAAGGTAAGGTTGGTTGCAAAAGGATACACTCAGAAATATGGGGTGGATTATGACGAGACGTTTGCACCTGTGGCGAAAATCAATACCATTCGAGTCCTCATATCCTTGGTAGTTAATTTGGATTGGCCCTTGCAGCAATTTGATGTGAAGAATGCATTTCTTCATGGGGATTTGAATGAGGATATTTACATGGATCTTCCTCCAGGATATAATACTTCTACGGGTGAAAATGTAGTGTGCAGGTTAAAAAAATTGTTGTATGGTTTGAAACAATCTCCAAGAGCTTGGTTTGAAAGATTTACGTCGTTCATGAAGAAGATTGGATATAGGCAGAGCAATTCAGATCATACCTTATTCATAAAACATCAACAGGGTAAGTTTACTGCCTTGATCATTTATGTAGATGACATGGTAGTGACTGGAGATGACAATTGTGAAATTAGAAGATTGCAAGATCAATTATCTTTTGAATTCGAGATGAAGGACCTTGGGAAATTAAAGTATTTCTTAGGAATTGAAGTGGCCAGGAACAAGGATTGTATCATGTTGAGTCAAAGAAAATATGTTCTAGATTTGTTAGCAGAGACCGGTATGCTTGATTGTAAACCAGTTGATACACCGATAGAACAGAACCATCGGATTACAGAATATCTTGATCAAACTCCTACAGAAAAATGTCGATATCAGGGGTTAGTTGGAAGGTTAATTTACTTGTCACATACTAGACCTGACCTTGCTTATGCGGTTAGTGTGGTGAGCCAGTATATGCACAATCCAAGTGAAGATCACATAAGTGTTGTGGTAAGAATCTTGAAGTACTTGAAGTCTGCTCCTGGAAAAGGCCTGGTGTTTCGAAAGTATGGAAATTTGAGGACTAGTGGTTACACTGATGCAGACTGGGCAGAGAATATCACTGATAGGCGTTCTACTTCGGGCTATTTTACATTTGTTGGTGGAAATTTAGTTACTTGGAGAAGCAAGAAGCAGAATGTGGTGGCCCGTTCTAGTGCAGAAGCTGAGTACAGAGGTATGGCTCAAGGAGTTGTAAGTTGTTGTGGTTGAGAAATTTATTAAAGAGTTTAGGTTTCAAGCAAGAACAGCCAATGCCTCTTCACTGTGATAATACTGCTGCAGTTGAGATTGCACATAATCCTGCTCAGCATGATCAGACGAAACATGTAGAGGTTGATAGACACTTCATCAAGAAAAAGTTGGATGCTCGTATTATCTCATTCCCATTTGTTCCTTCAGAAGAGCAGTTAGCTGATGTGCTTACCAAGACAGTTTCGTCCAAAACATTTAGTGACTCACTTGACAAGTTGGGCATTCAAGACTTGTATGCGCCAACTTGAGGAGGAGTGTTAACGTGAGTCCTAGTCCTAGTATGATTAGAAAGTATAATCAAACTAGGATTGTATAAGTCTTTCTGTGTAATTAATTTTCTTCTAGGATTACAACTATTCTTGTATATATACCTTGTGTTTGGGTATGTTCAATGTATGTGAGAAATTCCTCAAACTCTTGTATTCTGTTTGACTGAAATTGAGTTGTTTGATTGTGCAGACAAGCTTAGAAGGAATAATACTTCAAGAAAAACCAACCCCCGAGGTCCAGTTTTGTCAGACACGGCGTGGACTTTGGCGGGTGCTCGGTAGTAGCTTCTCCGACCCAAAACCTCTCTCCCTGGCCTGAAACACCTTGCACGGCCTCACCAGACTTGGAGGCGATAGCCTTGAAAACTCAACGAGACCGGCGACGCGCCGAAAGGTGGCCTGACAGCGAAGCAGTACTCCGACGATAGTGAAGGACGCGCGCAGCTCAGGAAGGAGGAGAGAGAAGAGAAATAAAGCTTTTATGAAAAGAAAGGGTTTCCAAAAAAAACAAGCCCCAACTTCAATTTATACCAACTTCCAAAATAGAAACTCAAACTTTGGCTGAATTTAACTTCCTCACACAAAGTCAGTTCCGTGTGTGCCTCTTGTCCACAACTTCCGTGAAGAAAGATTTTAAAAATAATGTAAGGATAAGAAAGTCAACTTTAATCACTTTTGTTAGATGATTTCGATAATTAATTCGCGAAATTTTTAAGAGTAAGCTTTTCACAACATACTCATTCCATAACTTGAAATTATTACTAGGAAAAATTTCAATGAAAATCGGGGTCACTGCAAAATTGGTACTCATTTACATAAAAGTGTGCACCCCTCTCAGTAAACAAGTAGACTCGGCAAGTCAGTGAATGATGTGTCTAACCTCAGAATATCTACTTTTATTCGACCAACGTTTCACATAAACTAGGTAGACTTGACATCAAAACAGTGCAGACTTAACAAATGTCAAAGTCTACTTTTCCCTTGGGAAAATGTCTCAATATGAAGGTAGACTTTGGTCAGAACAGAATGACACCATTCTCGTTAAAAAAGTAGACCTCTCACATAAAAGAATGAGTTCGTTGGAAATACCCAAACAACACTATCGAAATGGTCTACTTGTTTCACGAAATTGGGAACGTAAAATTGGTACACTCGTTTACATAAAAATGTACATCCCTCAGTGAACAAGTAGACTCGGCGGGTCAATGAAGGATGTGTCTAACCGTAGAAGGCCTACTTTTATTTGACCAACGTTTCATATAAACTAAGTAGACTTGACATCATAATGCTGGAGACTTAACAATTGGCAAAGTCTACTTTTCCTTGAGTAAATGTCTCAATAGGAGGTAGAATTTTATCAGAACAGAAGTATACCTTTCTCATTAAAAAACTAGAACTCTCACATAAGAAGATGTGTTCGTTGGAAATACCCAAAAAATACTATCGAGAAGGTCTACTTGTTTCACGAAATGGGAACAAAAAAATGTTACACTCGTTTACATAAAAATGTACACTCCTCTCACTGAGCAAGTAAACTCGACGTGTCATTGAAGGATGTGTCTAACCTCAGAATGTCTACTTTTATTCGACCAATGTTTAACATAAACTAAGTAGATTTGACATCATAAAAGTGAAGACTTAACAAATGTCGAAGTCTACTTTTCCCTTGAAAAATGTCTCAATACAAAGGTAGGCTTTTGCCAGAATAGAAGTACACCTTTCTTGTTAAAAAGTAGATCTCTCACATAAGAGGATGAGTTCGTTGGAATCGAAAAGGTTTACTTGTTGCACGAACTTGTTTACATAAAAATGTACACCCATCTCATTGAACAAGTAGACTCGGCAAGTTAGTGAATGATGTATCTAACTCCAGAAGATCTAATTTTATTCGACCAACGTTGCATATAAACTAAGTAGATTTGACATCATAATGGTGGAGACTTAACAAATGTCAAAGTCTACATTTCCCTTAGAAAATGTCTCAATACATAGGTAGACTCTGGTAAAAAAAAGATGGACATGCACCATTCTTGTTATAAAAGCAAACCTCTCACGTAAGAGGATAAGTTTGTTGGAAATACCTGAACAACACTATCGAAAATGTCTACTTGTTTCATGAAATGGGAATGTAAAATTGGTTGTAATATGGAACAAGTGTAAGTGTCCCGCGTATGGCTAGGCCGTAAATAAACTTGGACATAGATTGTCACAAAGGAATTGAGCGACATGAAATCAAAAAATTTGAGAAAACTTAGCTCATAGTAGGTGATGAAGCCAATTGTATTGGCTTCCCATAGACGGCTCCAATTGTATCGGCTTCACATAGACGACGACAAATGTTTGTGCATAAGATTATCGTTGGGATAATCTCATGTACTAACGGGATGTTGTGGATAGTTAGTAGCTAGTAAGAAGACAAAAGGTTTATAATAGTTCACCGTGACATCAGTGGGCAAGACTACGTCCACTTAACATGCACTAGTGGGATTGCAGCCTTGAATGAGTCGAGAAGTACTTATCTCTGAAGAGTCATACAAATCCTTCCCAAGTCAAGGTGGATACATCTCTAGCTCTCTCCACACTGCTCCACCACACACTCGCCTCATCATTGAGAAGGAAGGCGACAACCTGCTTCTTCTCAATCGGAGAACATACGACCAAGGAGAAACAGGTGTCAACCTCTTCAATTCAATGGACAACCTCCATATCTGCACCCCATAGAAGTTTGGCGCTCGCAACATGATCATCTCATGTGCCAACCTAGCTAATCATAGACCATCATTTGCAACAACTGGCACCTGTGGCTCCATACCCAACTCATCCTCATAAACTTCCTCTACATGTCGAGCATGACCTCTGTCGCCAGCTCTACAAACTCGTCTGACCCTACCTCGGCCCCTAGCTCTGCCCCTAGCTCTGCCCCTTTGTAGTTCCATCACCCCTTTGTAGTTCCATCACCTGAGAAACAAGTAAACTTGATCAACACATAAAACTTAAACCAATGTATAAGTCTAATACACTTTTGTATCAAATTAAGACACTACTCAAGATGAAAACACAAAGGTTACAACCTCACTACCCCAAATAACTCTACTCTTAACACCCAAGGACTTGGAGACAGTACCAAGCCCTTCACATACCCAATGACATATCAGTACTGCAATATGATGGTGGCCCGCTGCAGTCGGATCATCACACTGAAATACCAATTATCACCAAATACGTGAATCTACACTCTGATACCAACTGTCATGTCCCTAATTTTGAACATTTTTTTTTCAAAATTTAGGTATAATAACATCTAAAAACTTAAGAATCCCAAAACCTACAAATCTCACAAAGCCAACAACAATAATCCAGTAATAAATAGAATCCAATCTCAACAAGTGAGTCGCATAATACATCTGGTTACACAGTTACTCGAAATTCGAGAAAATATACTCTTAAATCAAATAAAAAGAATATAATACAAGTCTCACAGTTAAGGACCCAAAAACTGTCTTAAACTGATCTCCAACTCACACATGCGGATCGACATCTGTAGGTCTAACCTCTACACCAGGAAATGGTGCACCGGGTTGTAAAACAACCCAACCCGGTAAGCTTTAAAAGCTCATGTGAGTAAAATAAGGAAATAACTCAAATAATTTACCAACAATAATATTTGAAGCAGAAATATAAGTTCGAGTCACTTAATCACTCCGAGAACACTTGATAACACGATAAAAGTCATATTTCACCCTACCGAAAATAAATATGCATCCTTGAGTCCTAATAAAACAATAGTCTCATGGCATGTAACGACAATATTGTCATACTCCACTCTACTAAAAGTAAACATGCATCTCAGAGCCTTACACGAAGGGTCTCGTGACATGCAACGATAGACAACTAGAGCTCTAACTAATTGTAACCAATCATCCGGCCAAAGGCATTGGTTTTCGGTAATACTTTCAAATCGTCACCGCTATGATCGACCCGTAGGTCAAAACAAAATGTCACCTACTGTGACCGATCCGAAGGTCTAAAATAAACATCACCAATTGTGACTGACTCGAAGGTCCACAAGCCCACACATGGACATTACACAATATTTATCTCGTTAAACATATAAATATACATATACATCCATAATCATTCTCACGTGAATAACTATTTAGGAACCAACTATTATGATCACGATTGTCTCGAAAATATTTATTTTAATTTACCGATGAACCATTGTAGATCAAGCTCATTTATTTTAAAACATTAGGATTGTATTTTATATAGGAAACAAACCTCTCATTTATGTGAACAAAATAAAAATCGGTCTCAAGTGACCTTGTGAGATATTACTTACCTTCAAAAATCCTGCTGCGTGTTCACAAAACTAAGATAAGTTCACACTTGTTTTCACACACCACAAACACTTAACAAAAATAATTGTTATTATCAGTGTCCAAACTAAAGAGTTCGGTTTAACCCCTAAACCGCCTCCTAACCCAAAGGTTCGTCCAAAACGAGAGAACAACCCTTCCTGATGACTTCTCATTGTCGTCGGGTCCCCCACAACCAACTAATATTTTCAAGCCCGAAAACCTCAACAAGGACTACTATGAAAGAAAATTAAATAACGTAATCGAAATCTCAACTTAAAATTCACAAAACAACCTTCCATTCCATAACACATTTCACAACCAATAGGTCTTAACCAGCGACAACACAACATCACTCAACTACAACATCAACACTCATCTACAACAACACTATCCCTAATCTACCACTCACAGCCTCCCCCTTGGCCACCACCACAGCCGCCACAACCGGCGGTAGTGGCTCCCCTTGGAGTCCAAGACTCCTCCAAACTACCCTCAAGTTGCCACAACCTAAAACAAAGACGAATTAAGCATTCTGTACCTCTACTGCAACCCAGAAATCCAGCAACTGCTTACTCACTGATCTGCAAAAATTTGGAAAATCCCAAAACACAACACCAATTCAAAGTGAACCAGGAAGAACAACCAAGGCACAAACAACTTAGAATTGACCTAGGGAACTAAAACTTACCAGAACGAACTCTAACTCGATATGAACACTGCTGAGTCATCTCAACCAACTCAGCAGCTTCCTTCTTCGATTTGTAACAGGCTCAAAACATGCGCCTAGAACCCAGCTCGAATCACCCTGTTTCAAGCTCCAACTCCACCTTGAACAAAAACTTCGGTGGAGGTGATTCGGCTCCACTATGCTTCGCCCACAAATCCTTCTCTAGCTCGAGATAGGGAGCAAGAGTTCCCTAGAAATAGGGGCGAGACTCTTCTGAATCCAACGAGACCAAGAACAGCTCCGATGATGGCTTGGACGACGAGTTCTCCAGCGAGGCGATTCGGAGCAGCGGAGCGGGTCGAGGGAGACCGATTTGGGAGATTTGGGGTTTTTCTGAAATAACCCAAAAGTTTCATATTTATACTTCTTTCCCTTTTTCTTTTAAATAGGCCCCAACTTCGATTAATTATAAATCTTTCATATGAAGTCCAATTCAAGCGTACCACATCTTCACGGATTCATATCGATGAGCACTACAACTTTCATGAAGGTAGTTTTCAAAAATACCCTACGAAAAAGAAAGTCAACTTTTGACCACTTAACCTTAAACTCAGAAGGAAAATAATTGTCAAAACTCAACTTCACAAATACGAGTGAGAAATTCCGGAATAATCCTTTAATAATATGAAAAATAATAAAAGGAAAATGATAAGAAAATCAGGGTCACTACATGTAGGACATTTCACAAGTTTGATTAGGCAATGCAATTATTTGCTGGATGATTTTGGGTGCCTAGGTGATCAAATATAGTGCCAGAATGGGTACCTAGGTGATTACAGTGCTAGAAGGCAGAACAATTCTAAAATCATGCATCGAGATGTCATTTTACCGGGTTAAAGAGTCTAACAATGATTAAATTCTTCAAGATCATCAATACCCAAAAGAGAAACATATTATCAATAAGGATTCTGATCGAAGCTCAATTTTAAAAAAAAATCTTACCATATCCATGAAACCACCTCTCTTTCCTCTGTCACCGAGCCAACACTAACATTTAAGCTTCGCTTTTTCTGAGCATAAATGCCAAGATTAGAAGCTGCAAGTTCAAATTGGGCAACACCTTGAACAATTCTTTGAGATATTGCAAAAATGAATCTCTTTGCGATAATTCTGAAAACAAAAACCCCAGACAAGAAGAAATAGAACCCACCTCAAATTGGACAATGATAAAAATAAACGAAGAACCCACCTCTGCCACATGCTCAGCTAGTTGAGGCGCTGGTGGACATTGAAAAATAGGGTTAGAGAGACCTTCAGCCGCCCGCTCAGCTCGTCAAGGTTACCGGTGTACATCAGAGATATCATGGCAAGAGATAGGGAGAGTGATAAGGGTGTATCCTTTAGCTTTTAGGAATTAGGATTCCTTCTCCTTTATGAGAGAGGAATAGTTGTCTAACTAGAACAATGTATAGTTTTCTAGTTAGATAAGGATTTATAGGGTTTGTGACTCTATAAATAGAGATGCCTAGCATTAGTTCTAGCATCGAATCATAGTGTTATTGTAGCAAAGGAGTAGACATCAGAGATTGTAGCCTTTAAGCACAATAATAAGAGAAGAACAATTTCTTCGACCAATACCCGTGTTCGTGTTGTTTTCGTTTCCGCAGTTAACAATTTAGCTGTGATTCGTATCAAGTTGGTATCAGAGCCTAGCCATATCTGTGGGAGTCTGTGGTGCATGGTTCTGACTCGCTCACTGTACAAAAAGCTAGGGAAAGCTCTTGTGTCTTTAGAAAATACTACAAGGCCGAGGGTAAAGATGGTGGACGGTAAAACTGATCCCGAAGAGAGATTTGCAGCATTGGAGAAGCAGGTGTCTGCATCGAATTCAGCCATAGCGGATCTCACCAACCTCGTCAAGGAGTTGCTTTCAAGAGGGCCGACGAAGAAGCAAGAAAGCAGTTCGGATTCGGACGAAGAGAAATAAAAATCCGACGAGGATGATAATGATACTGAGAGGAAGGATTCGCAGCATTCTCGCAAGCCGGCGCAAGAAGAAGGGAGTTCTTTTCGTAGCTTGAAGATTGACTTCAAGATTGAAGTTCCGATGTACGATGGTAGCGTCAATGTGGACAAGCTCGACGACTGGCTTGAGCGGCTTGACACATATTTCACGTTTCATCGGTTTACATCGAAGGAAAAGATCACCTGTGCGACTTTGAAACTATCCTCTCACGCATTGACTTGGTGGAAGTCCTACCGAAGGAATCATGGTGAGGAGGTAGTGTCGTGGAAGCAGTTCAAGGAATTGCTTAGAAAACAGTTCTATCCAGTTGAATTTCTGGAAGAACGATGGCTCAAGTGGTACAACCTGCGCCAGAAGACCAACCAGTCCGTGCAAGAATACACGACCGAATTCCAGAATCAAGCTCTGGTTCTGGATATCTCCTTAGTGGAGTATGCGGCGTTTATGAAGTATGTAGCCGGACTACATGAATACCTTCAGAAAGAGTTAAAACTGTTTACAGTACAAACAGTTACTGAAGCTAGTGTGAAGGCCATCGCCATTGAATGGAAGCTCAAGAAGGGCGACACCAAAGGAGATGGAAAGCAGCTTGGGGGAAAGTCAGTCTATGCCAAGAAAGAGGAACAGAAGAAAGGTGAAGGGGGGAGTCAAACCTGTGTGCATTGTAAGGGAGGTCATTTGTCAGATAAATGCTGGGTAAAATTTCCACACTTGAAACCGAGAGTTTTACGGCGCAAGGAGGAAAAGAAGAAAACAGCTTTGCTTGCTAACGAAACCACCGAAGTACCAGGAATGACGGAGCCGAATGCGAAGCTTAACCTCATGGCAGGAACTCAGATGAGGAAGAACGACGAGAACCTACGAGAGCAGCTTTTTGTTGTAAAGCTACAATTGAAGGGCAGCCTAGTTGATGCCATAGTAGATCCGGGAAGTCAAAAGAATCTTATCTCGGAGGCCTTGGTTCAGAAGTTAGGTCTTCAAACAGTCAAACATCCAAAGCCATATCCATTAGGATTGTCACACCCCGATTCTAGAATTATTTTACGGTTGGTTACTTTGGTCTTTTACCATTTAAAGTGACCGTTTAACCGTACAATGATCGTGAAGTTGACTTTTCGTTAAGTCAAGAATTTGGAAAAACTTCCTTCTTGAAAGTTGTAGAGGGCGTCGTTACGAGTTCATGGACACGTAGCACGCTCAAATCGGAGTTCGTATGGGAAAGTTATGAACAAAAGTATAAAGTTACTGTGCGGTTAAAAGGCTATATATAGGAGTTACCGGGGTGAAAAATCAGATTTTTCACCCCAGCCTTTCTTTCTCTCTCCCCGAGAGTTTCTCTCTCCCGATCGGCAAAACGCTGCCGGAGCTTCCGGCCGCCACAGCGCCGCCGTCCGGCCACCTCAGGCCGGCGCACCGGTCCCAAAAGCTCGGCCTCCGAGTCTACTTCAATCCTAGGTAACCTTTCCGACCTAACTCGCCGTAAATCGGGAGAAATTCCGATTTGTTCTTGGTGTGTACAGTAGATTTTCGGGATTGAATTTCTCCCTCCCTAGATCACCAATTGTTGAGTTCTTTATATGTTTAGGATGGGTTTTAGGTGTACTACAATCCCCTAGAATTTGGTAGCTTGATTTGAAGTGTGTAGGGAGAATTGAGGATTTGAAGTTTGGTAGTGTAATTTTTCGGGGTCTACTGTTCATCGAGTTTTTGACCTAGTTAGAGGCCGATTTGGCCTTCGAGTTGAACTAGAAAGTTGTCCCAATTAACGAGACGAAGCTACTGGTAAAATTTGGTGGCGATCCGAGGTCGCCTGAATTTTTGCCGGAATTTCTGCCGGCGGCCGCCGGTGGCGGCGGAGCTGGCGGCGGTGCTGCCACTTTTTGGGCAGTTTTTCATGCCCATTAATTAGTACATATTGTGAGGAGTCTATGGTTAAAATTTGGTAATTTTTGGAGGTGTTTTGGTTAGGTTTTGGAATTGTTCTAGTTTAGTATTATTGGCGGATAATTAAATATTATTCCGACCATCGATTATTGCCGGTTAAGGTTTAAGGATTATTTTAAGGACTCCTAAGGTATTGGTGAAGTGGTTTAATGGGTGTCCATAGTAATTCCACGAATTATTATGGGTGAACCTATTATCAAGTGAATTATTAAAGAAAGTCGGATTGTTACGGTTGGATAATCGGAAGTAAGCGTATTGTTGTAAAGCTGTTAATAAGAAAGGAACTTGGTCAACACGTGGTCAAATAGGATTCCTGGTCAAACTAGGAAAAGACCAAGTCAACTATAGAGAGACTAATTTATTGATTTGTTGTACAGTCCCTGGTTGCACGTGAGACGGGCTCGACTACGTGTTAGTTCGAGGGTTTCGCTCGAGGAGCTTTCCGAGCAGGAAGAAGGTCGCAAAGAGTACTGTGAGTGGACCTTTGTTTTAAATTAAATTGCATGCCATATACTTTATTTGATTTCTCCTGCATTTATGATTTCCTCCATTTATATGTTTTACGGTGATTTGGGAAAATGTGATTTAAGGATTTAAAGGCAAACAAACCGGGAAAGAGGTTCATACCCTTTCCCGTGATTTTAAAGGATTTTCCCGGGGTATGTTATTCTTGATTATCACCGTTTTGGGATTATGGAGGGGGATAATTTTAAAAGGAGAAATTTGGCTCACGGATTTAAAGGGGTTTTCGATTTATTATTCCCACGAGGTTTTACAGGTTTTAAAGGGACTTTGAAAAGGGAAAAGGATAAAGGGAAAAGGATTGTATGCTAGCATGGACCCTCTCCGGTGGAGCTGGTCAGTAGACCTTCCCGGATAGAGCAGGTCGGGGACCCTCTTCGGTTGAGCTGGTCATTAGACCTTCCCGAATAGAGCAGGTCGGGGACCCTCTCTGGTGGAGCTGGTCACTAGACCTTCCCAGATAGAGCAGGTCGGGGACCCTCTCCGGTGGAGCTGGTCATTAGACCTTCCCGGATAGAGCAGGTCGGGTTTTCTCGTGGATGAGGTTAACACCCCACATATTTGTTTATAATTGAGCCAAGGCATCATTTATGTTTTACTTGCATGCGGATTTTCCTAGGAAAACTTAGAGGGAGAGCATTAAAGGAATTAGAGCTTTTATAATTATTTTTGTCCACTCACCCTGACGGTTTTTCAATGTTTCTCCCCTGGGCCCTTCGTTTTCAAATGCCCAGTGGTGCAGGGTTCTCGAGCGGAGGTCGTGCGCGTACATGGGTCGAGGCATAGTCGATCAATCCGTTGCTGCTTGAAATTCTTTAGGGTAATCATCTTAGTAGACTGCTCTGACTAACCCAGTATAGCTAATTAAGTAGGTTAGGGAGCAGGATGCCTTCATGAGTTAGGGTTTGTTGTAGATACTCATGGAAGTGCTGAGTTGGATCGTAGGAAGGGTTGGCCATTTCAAGGGGGTTTCGGTAAGAAGTTCCCTTGGGGTGGTCCCCGCAGGATTTACTTCGAGTTAAAGGGATTTAACTCGGGGTGGGTCCTGACAATTGGTATCAGAGCATTAGGTTATCGTTTCCTGTTACTACCTCATGTACTTGATATCACTTAGCGTCTATAGAGTGATGGTCCGACCGCGGCGGATCCATCGGCATTTTATGCTTTGGACACTTAGTGTTTATTAAGGATATGAGTTAGTACTTTCTGGTTAATTTATGGACCGAGTGGTCCTATAAACATCTGAATCCTCAAGACTATGCCTCAGTACGCCGACCTCACAGTGAACTCCTGTAAGGAACAAGGTAAGCTCGTTACGTATTTACTGTTATGAGTTTCCCAATGAGTATTTGATATTTGAGATTTGAGTTGGGGGTAGAGCTGGAAACTCACGTCATTTAACATTGGTTGAGCAGTTGGTGTGAGTGCTCGGTGGTGAAACGGTAAATTCTTGTCTGGAAGGCTGCCATGTTGTTGGCAGGAATGTTGTAGGAACCTAAGGCGAGGCCTGGATGTTCGAGTGTTGAGACTCTTAGAAGTGAAGAGTCGTATGAGTTAATGGAAGAGGTTGCATTATGATGGAAAAAATGGGTGGAAGTCGCGTAACGCGATTATTCAGAGAAGATGAATATTAAGATTTGACGATTGCCAAGTTTTTGTCGATTGTCGTCTTTAGTGTGGTTCCAGAGAGACTGGCGAATGTGTCAAAGAAGAATGACTCAGGGATTTAAGTGGTCATTTTGGGATCGATGGACTTGTTTCTGGTGACGAGTCCATGATGTGACACTACTGGAGTGTGTTAAGGAAGTGAAGGTTGGTTTGGTCACTTGATGTCGCTGGGACAACCATCAAGACTAATAGTTGGGACTACCCCAGATGCTTGCATTGCTGCTATTAGCTACAAGTGGAGTCTTAACGCTTCAGCCACCCTTGGTTGGGATACAAGCAAGATGTGAATTGTTGGTGAGTCCAAGCATGGTTTGAATTGTTGGTGACAATGGACATTGGACCATTTATCGTGAAGGTAGAAATTGAATCGTGTCACCAGATCTTGGGGCTCATGTCGATCATAAGGTGAGTTACCTACCTGTGGACAAAGTATTTTAATTAGTACACCTGTGAAGGAGTCTCTAGGTGGGTTGTGTTGAAGTTCGGTGACAGATCAAGGGAGCGTTTTGATTTGTAGCTAAAGGTTTATGGGTTCGAAATTTAAGGAGATAATAGAAGTGGCAACAAGCTACCGGGTCATGGACTAAGAGTGTTTGGGGAACCGGAGATAGTGATACGAGTCTTGATTGACTTTGTATTATTGTGGTGTAGGAACCGGTCGTTGTGCAAACGGTATTGTTTCGACGGCCGAAGTTGTACATGGGAATACCCCACAGGAGCACGTGTATCCTCCTGTGTAGGGAAGTGGTAAAGCTGAAATTTGGGTAGCACATACAAGTAAGGCATAATTGTTTTTGTACAGCTGTGTGTGATCAAAGTGACACCAGGTAAGTGACTAAGGCTGATGATGACATCATCTTAAGAATGTGTCAGGAGAGTTCCAATTATTGAGAACGGAGATTAAGGACGTTTGGTTAGAAGTTCCTGTGCAAAACGTCAATTAAATGGTCTAACCATTTAAGTATATGTCGGAAGTGGGTTATTGTTAGTCGCTCCGACTTTTATGCTGGTTAGCGAGATTATTAAGTGTCGTTAGTAGGTGGTTGATTGCATGTTGAGATAGATGCACGAAAGTGGAGAAGTGACAGCAGTGGGGTAAGGTTTACTAGATCAGTGAATTTGAGTGAAAATGTTTGTGGATGCTCAAGCTTAAACCTGCGACCAAAGTCGTCCGTTATGACACTTTGTTTCGTCGAGAGTGATTAACGGAGCTTGATGGCATGGGAATGTGTGCACTCACTGGCTGTGGTTTAATCAATTATTGTAACCGAAGCTGTACTTAGTCGTGTTTGGGGTTCATGAGTTACATCCACTGCAGTGACAGGAAATATTCTCAATTTGATCTGTGGAATGAGGATTGATCTGGGAAATTGAATTTTAGTGTACATAATTAAATTCTGAGAGGATTAGAGTATAGCTGGCATTGCTATGGTCATTGGTCATTTGAGTAGTGACCTTACTTGTTAGGAATTATTGACCTAGCGACAGTTCTTGGCGCCACGAGTGTAGAGTAGTAGCAAGAAAGGTCATTGGAGGTGACTCTCGAAATTGTCAGCATTTCGGAGAGTATGAAATGCGGTGGAACTAGGAAAGGTTTTCCTTGACGACTCGAAAGTGTTACGAGTCTAAGTGTGGTAATATTTGTTACTGAGACTGGTAAAGTATGTTGCTAAGTTGAGCAACACTCCATCGGAAATCGTGGAGTGATTAAGCCACGTTCAGATTAAGTTATGATCTGAGGGGATGTTAACGTGTGGCAGTGGATCTTGTAATTTAGGATCTGGAGTGGTAATGTGATTTTCGGTGCACGCAGCTATTTTTCCTTTTCAATTGGAATGGTAAGTGGTTGTGCATCTTGAATCTTACCGAATAGAGGATGCGGTGGTTGGTGGAATTGCAGAGCATGGGGGACAGATTTTGTTAGAAACTGTCTAGTTATGCGAGTTGACTCTGTGAAGTTGACACGCCCAGTGCGAGAATGGTGTTTGATAAGTTGTGTCTTGAGAACCGGATGCTTGGTGATCAATATGGCTGAGTTCGGTGAAATTAATTCCCGATGCTTGTTCAGGGTTTCCTTTGGATGTGCACCAGTGGCACTAAATTTTATATAGATGTTCGATCTGGTTAAATGTCCAAAGTTGTCGGTTATTACCGGACGATGGGGTAACAGAGGCATCTGGGAATGGAATATCATTGTTGAGCGGGTAAGGCTCTAGGATTCTGTTGTTGGTAAGTCTATTTCAGATTGTGTTGCGGATAAGTTTATTAGACGCACAGTTATGGTCGAACTGCAAGTTCTGCACTAAGTGTCATTCCAAGTTAAGGAAAGAGATAGGGAGGTCAGTGGCACCTCACCTAAGAGTAGTACGGGTATGTATTACCAGTTGTAAAGTACGCTGTAACCCCACAAGGTGATGATCGAGTTGGCGACTCTAATGATCGGCTTGTTGGTAAAGATCAAGATTTATCCGATCAGAATAGCTTTGTAAGCAGTGTGAAGCCTGACAATTTGTCTTCATGCGGGGAGTAAGTATTGTTGGATCTCGATGTCTAAGCTTTTGGATCTCCCTGATTTAAAGGCTATGATTTTGGATTTACGCTAAAATTCATGGCAGTTCATGTCCTGCGTGTACCAGTGGTTTGAGTAATGATAGAGTAAGGGAAGACAATTGCTCTACAACAGGACAACTTGACAGAATGGTTTCTAGGAAGTGTAAACCAGATCAGGGGGCCTGGTTCAAATGAGGTGATGGGTCGTGTAACACAAGTCGTCATGGTTTTCTTGTGGACTTGATGTCATTGGTGTTGACTCCACGTGTATTGTGTTACCAGAGGATTTAAATCCATTAGTGACATCGAACCCTACTCCTCAGGTGTGATAATCATTACCTGCATAGGGAATGTGGGAGCTGATATCTAAAGTTCAACAAAAGAATACGAGTATGTTTGAAGAAATTATACTCACGACAAGCGAGTGGTTATTGGAATCAGAATGATTATTAGCGGCATTGTGACGACGTCACTTGTAGTTGGTAAGAACAGTTGTTGGTGTTTGTTTGGCTAAACGAGTAGCGATAGGAGGTTGGTTACTGGTCGAAGTTGTTGTGTTGTGCAGTTGGATTTTCAAGGATATGGTTATACTCCGGTTTAGGCAACAGGGAATTGTTGCCAAAGGATGATTTCAGCGTATGACAGAATTTGTCATCTTTTCGTGAAAAACAATAGCGATTTTCGCGAGGATTACAGATGGTGGATTAGTGATAGGCAGTGTCGTATTCCACCTCATAAAGGAGATGAAGTACAGTAAGAATTCGATGATTCAGTTAATCAATGATTCAAGAGAAAATCATTGTGATCCACGGTAAGACCTTATGCTTTAGTTTTGACCTGAGAAGAGTGGTCGGGTGTCAGAAAATGAGGAAGTATTGGAGGTTATCATCCACGTAGGAAGGAGTGCTACGTTGACTAGATGTGACACGTGACAAGGTTACATGAGTTTGAGGAATATGTTGGGTATCCTTAGAGTTAATGGATGCCTAGTGTCACGTATGTCCTTGTTACGGGAGTAAGTTTATTTCCTTACACCCTATATGAATAGCCTTCCGGCTAGTACTGGAAATCGGCTTATAAGGAGGATCAGTAAGGATGTTGATCGTAAAGGGCAGGTGTTTAGGGTTTTGACAATGCTTTTCGTGAGGCGTCTCAGAAGAGTTCTCAGAAGGAAGTGGATATTGGAGAACAATGTTATTATTTTAAGTGGTACTATCCCCCTCTGTGTTGGACTTTGAGTATAGAAATTTCGAGGACGAAATTTTTATAAGGTGGGGAGAATTGTCACACCCCGATTCTAGAATTATTTTACGGTTGGTTACTTTGGTCTTTTACCATTTAAAGTGACCGTTTAACCGTACAATGATCGTGAAGTTGACTTTTCGTTAAGTCAAGAATTTGGAAAAACTTCCTTCTTGAAAGTTGTAGAGGGCGTCGTTACGAGTTCATGGACACGTAGCACGCTCAAATCGGAGTTCGTATGGGAAAGTTATTGTTTATAGGTGGAACCTAATATTTCACCTTTACCGGGTTACAATTAAATGTGAAGCCACTCTGGGCCCTTTGTCTGGGCCCAATTCGCCATAGAACTAAGTAAAGCAAGGGAAACTACTCCCACATTGGAAAGGGACAGGAATGCTGCCTTCAATGCCACCATAAATACCGGCACATGCCTCCCCATAAAGGTACGATGAAACTTCTTGACTATTCCCGAGTTTTATGCTTAATTGACAGTGTCTAACTTAAGCATCGGAGTGGCTTCCCTCGGTAAACCCGGGGACGCCCTTTGACGTGTTTGTTCTTTACACAGGAAAACTCGGAATACAGGGAAGTACGCTATTTCTGGAGCCGTGCAACCCGCTAAAGGGGCCACGAGCCACCCGGAAACAATTGGTGCTCTCGTTGAGAGGCGAACCCAAGATCTCACGCTTACCAAATGGACGCCAGTCAGACTTGCTAAGGTAATAAACCCAGTAGGGAAACCTCCGGGTTATGGAAACCCTTGCTAAGGTAATTTTGACAGTGCGTACATCCAAGTAGGTACCGAGTTATCTGCAAATGTTCAAATTTATTATATTTTGATGTTAAATATAGAGCCTTTTCTGGCCCACATAAAACCCTACCGGGTTAGATTTATCAATCAGTTTGTTGAGTGAATGCAGGCGATCTCCATTTGACATGAAATATTGCAAGCCTTTCACGGCCTTATTTCATGGTCAAAACTTGTCAAGCTCCGATAAATCTCCGATAAACTCCGATAATCTCCATTTGACATGAAATATTGCAAGCCTTTCACGGCCTTATTTCAGTGTCAAAACTCGGCAAGCTCCGATAAATCTCCGATAATCTCCATTTGACATGAAATATTGCAAGCCTTTCACGGCCTTATTTCATGGTCAAAACTTGTCAAGCTCCAATAAATCTCCGATAATCTCCGATAATCTCCATTTGACATGAAATATTGCAAGCCTTTCACGGCCTTATTTCATGGTCAAAACTTGTCAAGCTCCGATAAATCTCCGATAATCTCCGATAATCTCCATTTGACATGAAATATTGCAAGCCTTTCACGGCCTTATTTCATGGTCAAAACTCGGCAAGCTCCGATAAATCTCTGATAATCTCTGGTAATCTCCATAACTTGAAATATTGCAAGCCTTTCACGGCCTTATTTCAGTCTTTGAAAGTCTTAACGGACCCATACAGCCCTAGCGGCACTATTTTTACTTACATGCCAAACCGGCATTATATGTGTAAATTTTATCACATTTGCATATTTTGCATCAGATTACCGTGTTATTTGGCAGGAAGCCCTTGGAAGTCCTAACGGACCCGTAAAGCCTTACCGGCCCTATCTTCACTTTATAATGTTAACATGCCAACCCGGCACTATATGTGAATTTTGTCAACACTTGCAGGTTATGCATCGGGTTGGAAGTCCTAACGGACCCGTAAAGCCCTAGCGGTCCTTGAAAGTCCTTATGAACCCGTAAAGCCCTAGCGGCACTTTTTATTTATACGCCAAATCGGCATTATGTATAAAATGTCAACACTTGTATATTGTGCATCAGATTAACGTGTTATTTTACAGGAAGAAATACCGTGTTATAGAATGGTATTCCCCCCGTAAAAACCAGCGGTCCTTGGAAGTCCTAACGGACCACTAAAGCCTTAGCGGCACTATATTTATTTACATGTCAAACCGGCATTGTGTAAATTTTTATACTATGCATCAGGTTACCGTGTTATTTAACAAGAGCGAAGGAAAAGCTTGATTACTTCAAAGAGGTCAATTACAAAAGCAGTAAACCGCTACAAAACAGACTACACTACAAAAGCAAAGACAAATACTTAGGCTCCAGCTCAGGGCGCTGCAGACCCGCTACCACCGCCAGTGCTCGAGCCGCCACGTCCTCCCCGGGGCCGTATGATAAACTGTCCCCTACGGTGCGGTGGCCGGTTTTGAGGACCACCGACAATCCCACCACGGGAAGTACCTCTCCGGGCTGCTGAAGAATGAACTGGGGGACTCCGAGCCGGGTTTGCATGAGCCCTAGGGTTTGCGGCCATGGCAGGAGTCGACCCGGAGGTGCCCGCAGCCTCGTCGGGTCTAACATGACCTTGGTGACCATCATACCCGGCTTTGTCGAGCCACCCTTGGCGAATCCCGGCGCTAACAATTTCGGCACGAGCCTCAGCCCTCGCCGACCGCAGTTTCAGCTCAAACTCTGGACTCGCTAGAAACTCGGAGACAGCAGAGTTCCTGGCCCGGGAAACAGCCTGCACCAACGCTCCTTTCTGCTGCTCCAGAGAAGTCACTTGCTGCTGCAGCGCTTGATTCTGTTGAGTAAGCTGAGCAATAGCAGCATCTTGAGCACACCGGTCCTCTCGGTGACCCTCGATGACTCTCTCGTACTCCGAGTTCTTGGCCACCAAGTCTGCTATTTTTTCTTCTGCCTTGGCCAACTCCGCACACGACGCAATGGCTGATGAGCTTGCCTCTTCCCGGACCCGAGCCAGGCATTCCTCGCTCGCCGTCACTTGATCCCGGGCCGCCCGGAGGTCGTCCCTGAGCACTCTCTCTCTCTCGGGGATGCCTTCGTTGATTAGCCGATCGGTTGCCAAGTATGACATCCTGACCGCCTAAAAAAACAATTTAACGGGTTAGTATTCAAAAAAAAAAAAAAAAAAAAAAAAAAAAGGAGGACACGGGTTAGAGAAGAAGAAACACTTACCCGCATAAGTTTCTCCTGTGTCCTCCGGGCTACAATCACCGGGTCCTCATGCTCCAGAGTGAAGGAGTCGGCGGCACAATTCTTCAAGTCCGCTACCATCCTCTGGATGGCCACGTCCGCCATCCCCCCGCTTGCCAACTCCTCTATTATCTCATTAGCGGCCCGGTGCTGCTTCCTCTCCCTCCTCTCCTTCCTTCTCTTCTTCCTCTCGGACCTTGCCGAGCTAGATGCCTCCCGGGTTCGTTTGTGGGAGGGGACGGGTTCCACTTCGCGCACTTCGTCGCTCCCATCACTCCCCTCAGGGTTCTCACTCATCAACCCTTCGAAACCAACTTCTTCACCCCCGTCGTCATTCTCTTCGGTAAACTCCTCCTCACCCGGGAGCATAGATGAGGGAACTGCGCTCATCACCGGTTCTTCAATCACCGGGTCTTCCGCCTCCTCCGCGGGGCTCCCCACAATCTCTTCATCTAACTCCTGGTACATCTCCGTGCCAAGTACCTCAGCAAGGTACCCGGGGATCTCGTTGAAGTGCAAGGTGTCCACGAGGAATTTCTCAGTATCCCCTTGCTCTGCTTCTGGGCGCAGGAAAGCCGCTTTCGTGGTCAGGTTAATGTCGTATAATTGACCATCCGTTGCTTGTGTCCGGATCCCGGCCCAAACAGCCTTATCTTCAAACCCGTCGTATATTCCCGGGTTCTTCCGCTTCGTAAACTCCATCGGAAGAAGAGCTGCAGAAACACATATAGCCCGTTACACAAGAGCATTTGACAACAAAAGTTGAAGGAACACGAGACAAACCTGGGAGCTCCATCAACCGGCACCTGCTGTACACATACAGCCTACAAAGCCGGTATGAACTCCGGTCATCTTGACCCCGGAAGGCCCATAGCATCCTCCGGATCCTCTTCTCCATCACCGGCTCCAGAGGAATGTCAGGGACGTCTGCAACACAAGTAACATGATATAACCCGGGACGGAGAAAAGAAAGAAACCCTGAGGAAGAAGACTTACTCATCAGTTGTTGGAAATCGACCGGTACTTGGAGCGCGTAGTCCGGGTCTTGAAAGTTTCTTATCAAGAAATTTTTCTCCCTCCAGGTCCGGCTCACGGAGGTTGGCAGGTCCTCGACGATCTTCTTGAAAACCGCTTTGGACTTCAGTTGGATGGTCCCACTGAAACCCGCCTTCCGGGAGTACTCGGCCCGGTACATGGCGTGTAACTCGTGATAGGTTGGCATCTGCTGCTTCAGCACCTTGTACATAACGCACAACCCGAGTAGCTGCCTCCACATGTTCGGTCCAACTTGCCCGATTGCGAAGTTGCTCGCAGCCAAGAGGTACTGCACCTCTACCTTCAGCGGGAGTGACAGGCCGCAGCGTAGCTGATACTCGTGGCACAGCGTCCACCCATCCCCGGGAGCGAAGAACTGGTCCTCGGGTTCTAAAGGCCGTATTTCTACAGACTCGGGGATCTTCCAGTTGCTCCTTAGCTCCACGATCTCCTCCGCTGTCAATGAGTACCCGGGAGGGTCAAGAGCGGTCCCATCAGTGAAGGTTACGGAGGCAAACTCGGGGACGTGAGTGTCCATTGTTTCGTTGGCCATCTGCAAAACAAGAAAACACGGGGGCGTCAACAAAACCCAGATAACCCGGCGTCACGAAGCTAAATTCCCAGACGCAGAAACCCAGAAAACGTTCCTGGGAACCCAGAAACAGTACACATCGTCCCAAAACAATCAAAAAGGAGGGAAGAAGAAACAATACCTTACTTTTGAGGGTTTGAAGGGGTTTTTGAGATCGATTTGAGATTGAGAATCAAAAGAAACAGCGACAAAAGAAAGCGACAGCAAAAAGCACGACAAAGTTATCGGGTTTGGAGGTGAGACAAAACTGTCACCTTCAACCCCTATTTATACAGTTAGAGACATACACTGAAGGGACGTTTCGGTTTTTCGAGAAAATCGACACGTGTCGTGCATGCCGCGTCCCAAAACCGAAAAACTTTTCAGTTTCCCCCACTTCAAACTGAAAACTTTTCAGTTTCCCCCCACTACAACCCGGAGACGTCGTTTTGAATTCTCAACGTAAAGAATGTCTGCGGGTTACGCTTGCGTACGGACTTGGGGGACTGGGTACCCCGGGTTTGGTTGCTAACTTTGTAACCCGGTAAAGAAACGATTTTAAGTCCCCACCCAAGCGTACCCCTTGACTGAGGACTTGGGGGACTTGTTTATAGGTGGAACCTAATATTTCACCTTTACCGGGTTACAATTAAATGTGAAGCCACTCTGGGCCCTTTGTCTGGGCCCAATTCGCCATAGAACTAAGTAAAGCAAGGGAAACTACTCCCACATTGGAAAGGGACAGGAATGCTGCCTTCAATGCCACCATAAATACCGGCACATGCCTCCCCATAAAGGTACGATGAAACTTCTTGACTATTCCCGAGTTTTATGCTTAATTGACAGTGTCTAACTTAAGCATCGGAGTGGCTTCCCTCGGTAAACCCGGGGACGCCCTTTGACGTGTTTGTTCTTTACACAGGAAAACTCGGAATACAGGGAAGTACGCTATTTCTGGAGCCGTGCAACCCGCTAAAGGGGCCACGAGCCACCCGGAAACAGTTATGAACAAAAGTATAAAGTTACTGTGCGGTTAAAAGGCTATATATAGGAGTTACCGGGGTGAAAAATCAGATTTTTCACCCCAGCCTTTCTTTCTCTCTCCCCGAGAGTTTCTCTCTCCCGATCGGCAAAACGCTGCCAGAGCTTCCGGCCGCCACAGCGCCGCCGTCCGGCCACCTCAGGCCGGCGCACCGGTCCCAAAAGCTCGGCCTCCGAGTCTACTTCAATCCTAGGTAAGCTTTCCGACCTAACTCGCCGTAAATCGGGAGAAATTCCGATTTGTTCTTGGTGTGTACAGTAGATTTTCGGGATTGAATTTCTCCCTCCCTAGATCACCAATTGTTGAGTTCTTTATATGTTTAGGATGGGTTTTAGGTGTACTACAATCCCCTAGAATTTGGTAGCTTGATTTGAAGTGTGTAGGGAGAATTGAGGATTTGAAGTTTGGTAGTGTAATTTTTCGGGGTCTACTGTTCATCGAGTTTTTGACCTAGTTAGAGGCCGATTTGGCCTTCGAGTTGAACTAGAAAGTTGTCCCAATTGACGAGACGAAGCTACTGGTAAAATTTGGTAGCGATCCGAGGTCGCCTGAATTTTTGCCGGAATTTCTGCCGGCGGCCGCCGGTGGCGGCGGAGCTGGCGGCGGTGCTGCCACTTTTTGGGCAGTTTTTCATGCCCATTAATTAGTACATATTGTGAGGAGTCTATGGTTAAAATTTGGTAATTTTTGGAGGTGTTTTGGTTAGGTTTTGGAATTGTTCTAGTTTAGTATTATTGGCGGATAATTAAATATTATTCCGACCATCGATTATTGCCGGTTAAGGTTTAAGGATTATTTTAAGAACTCCTAAGGTATTGGTGAAGTGGTTTAATGGGTGTCCATAGTAATTCCACGAATTATTATGGGTGAACCTATTATCAAGTGAATTATTAAAGAAAGTCGGATTGTTACGGTTGGATAATCGGAAGTAAGCGTATTGTTGTAAAGCTGTTAATAAGAAAGGAACTTGGTCAACACGTGGTCAAATAGGATTCCTGGTCAAACTAGGAAAAGACCAAGTCAACTATAGAGAGACTAATTTATTGATTTGTTGTACAGTCCCTGGTTGCACGTGAGACGGGCTCGACTACGTGTTAGTTCGAGGGTTTCGCTCGAGGAGCTTTCCGAGCAGGAAGAAGGTCGCAAAGAGTACTGTGAGTGGACCTTTGTTTTAAATTAAATTGCATGCCATATACTTTATTTGATTTCTCCTGCATTTATGATTTCCTCCATTTATATGTTTTACGGTGATTTGGGAAAATGAGATTTAAGGATTTAAAGGCAAACAAACCGGGAAAGAGGTTCATACCCTTTCCCGTGATTTTAAAGGATTTTCCCGGGGTATGTTATTCTTGATTATCACCGTTTTGGGATTATGGAGGGGGATAATTTTAAAAGGAGAAATTTGGCTCACGGATTTAAAGGGGTTTTCGATTTATTATTCCCACGAGGTTTTACAGGTTTTAAAGGGACTTTGGAAAGGGAAAAGGATAAAGGGAAAAGGATTGTATGCTAGCATGGACCCTCTCCGGTGGAGCTGGTCAGTAGACCTTCCCGGATAGAGCAGGTCGGGGACCCTCTTCGGTTGAGCTGGTCATTAGACCTTCCCGAATAGAGCAGGTCGGGGACCCTCTCTGGTGGAGCTGGTCACTAGACCTTCCCAGATAGAGCAGGTCGGGGACCCTCTCCGGTGGAGCTGGTCATTAGACCTTCCCGGATAGAGCAGGTCGGGTTTTCTCGTGGATGAGGTTAACACCCCACATATTTGTTTATAATTGAGCCAAGGCATCATTTATGTTTTACTTGCATGCGGATTTTCCTAGGAAAACTTAGAGGGAGAGCATTAAAGGAATTAGAGCTTTTATAATTATTTTTGTCCACTCACCCTGACGGTTTTTCAATGTTTCTCCCCTGGGCCCTTCGTTTTCAAATGCCCAGTGGTGCAGGGTTCTCGAGCGGAGGTCGTGCGCGTACATGGGTCGAGGCATAGTCGATCAATCCGTTGCTGCTTGAAATTCTTTAGGGTAATCATCTTAGTAGACTGCTCTGACTAACCCAGTATAGCTAATTAAGTAGGTTAGGGAGCAGGATGCCTTCATGAGTTAGGGTTTGTTGTAGATACTCATGGAAGTGCTGAGTTGGATCGTAGGAAGGGTTGGCCATTTCAAGGGGGTTTCGGTAAGAAGTTCCCTTGGGGTGGTCCCCGCAGGATTTACTTCGAGTTAAAGGGATTTAACTCGGGGTGGGTCCTGACAAGGATGGATTCAGAAAGATGCAGGACTAAGCATTACTACTCAATGCACGTTCAAGTTTGTTCTTCATGAAACATACATTGATGAAGTAACATGTGATGTGGTACCATTGGATGTTTGTCAGGTAATTCTGGGGAATCCTTACTTATGGGATAGAGATGCTATCTATGAAAGGAAGGCTCATAAGTACACCTTTATTAAGGACATGCGACGTTTTGTCATCCGGGCGGCGGCCTCCCCACCTGAAGCAAGCTTGGTGACGGCAACACAAGTGAAACTACTGGTTAATGCATGCGGAAAGTTTGTTCTGATAATGATTCGGCCCAAGGAGGAATATTTGAGTCAAGTATGCTTAACTTCTTTGTCCGGGAAGCAAAACCAAGACGTGGAGAAGCTGAAGCTTAAGTTTGCTGATCTGTTTAAGAAGAATCCAGGTCTGCCGCCGAGAAGAAGTGTGGAGCACGAGATCATGCTGATAGGGGAGAGTCCTTTACCAAATTCAGGGTTATACCGCACAACTGTGCAGGAATCTGAGGAAATCAAGGCCCAGGTGCTGGAGTTACTCGTGAAGGGGATTATTAAGCCAAGTAGTTCACCTTGCGGATCAGCAGTCTTGTTAGTTCCTAAGAAGGATGGGGGTTGGCGCATGTGTGTCGACTATCGTGCGTTGAACAAGATAACCATCAAGAATCGGTATCCGTTACCGAGAATAGACGACTTGTTGGATCAGTTGGAGAGTGCTAGGTATTTTACCAAGCTAGACTTAAAGTCTGGGTACCATCTGGTTCGAGTCCGAGAAGAAGATACTTGGAAAACGGCTTTTAAGACGAAGCAAGGCTTGTTCGAATGGTTAGTGATGCCATTTGGGCTATGCAATGCCCCGGACACGTTCATGCGGTTGATGAACGATTTACTCAGACCTTTTATGGAGGACTTTGTGATCGTTTACTTGGATGACATACTGATTTATAGCATGACATGGGAGGAGCACTTAGGGCATATTGAGAGGGTCTTTGAGGTCTTAAAAGATAGTCAGCTGCAGCTTAACGCAAAGAAGTGTGAGTTTGCTCAGGAGGAATTGGTGTATCTCGGGTTTGTAGTTGGTGGTGGACACCGGAAAATTGATCCAGCAAAGGTAGCGGTCATCACCGAGTGGCCTACACCTCGGACAGTAACTGAAGTGAGGAGTTTCGTTGGTGCATGTCAGTATTTGCGCAAGTTTATCAGGCACTTTTCTACAATTGCAGCGCCGCTACATGGGTTGACGAAAGCCGGTGTCAAATTTGAATGGAGTAAAAACCATGAGGATGCTTTTCAGTTATTGAAGAGGAAAATTTCAGAAGCACCCGTACTAGCTTTACCAAATCTACAGCGTCCTTTTGAGGTCAAAACCGATAACTCTACTTATGCTATGGGAGCAGTGCTTTTACAGGATGGTAAACCGGTGGAGTACTACTCAGAGTTGTTTGCCGGCTCCATCAAGAACTATCCCACTTATGATAAAGAGTTCTACGCACTTTATCAAGCTATCAAGCATTGGAGGGTGTATCTGTTGGGTAAAGAGGTAGTGGTGCATTCTGACCACAAACCATTGGAGTATCTACATGCCCAGACTAAGCTGCAACAAGCTAGACAAATGAAGTGGATGTCATATCTGATGGAATTTAACATAGTCATCCGGTACAAGAAGGGGATCACCAATAAGTTGGCCGACATGTTGTCACGACCGCCGACAGTAGCTTCGGCCCTGGTGGTGGCCATGCAGATCCAACCGTTGGTGCTCACTGAGTATGCTACTTGGTATGAAACCGATGACAGTTTGAAGGATGTGTACGAGAAGGCGCAGAAGGGTCTCAAGGGGGAGTTTGAGATACGTGATGGTTTGCTTTATAAGGGCTCATTATTATGCATTCCAGCAGATGGCGATCGATTACAATGGCTTCGCGAAGCGCATACATCCAAGGTGGCAGGTCACTTTGGAGTTGGGAAGACTTTGTTGAATTTGCGTCGTTACGTCTTCTGGCCAAAGATGCAGGATAATGTGTCTAGATTCATTCGCGGCTGCAAGTTGTGTTGCACTTCCAAGCCCGCGAATAGGAAGAGAGGGTTGTACCTACCGTTGCCGGTACCTTCACGGCCTTGGGAGAGTATTTCCATGGATTTTTTGGGAGGGTTGCCGCGCGCCAAGTCAGGTTGTGATTACTTGTACATTGTGGTCGATCGATTTAGCAAGATGGTGATATTGATTCCTTGCAAGAAAATGGTGACGGGAGCAGGGGCTGCTAAATTGTTTTTTGAAAATGTATGGAAGCATTTCGGGTTGCCGAGTTCGATCATCTCGGATCGAGATAGCAGATTCCTGGGTCACTTTTGGGATTCTTTGTGGCGAATGATGGATACCAGATTGAAGAAGAGCACCGCTTTTCATCCTCAGACCGATTGACAAACAGAAGTAGTTAACAGGACTATGGTGCATATGCTAAGGGGTTACAATGCTAGACATCCGAAGACTTGGGATGAGAGTCTTCCATATCTGCAGTTTGCGTTCAACAGGGCAGTACATAGCTCTTCAGGAACGTCACCTTTTGAAGCGTGCTACGGGTATCTGCCTCCAAGTCCTTTTGACATGGTGTTCACGGTTGGAGACGGTCACCAGGGAAAGGGAGAGAGTGATAGGCTACGAGCACAGCGTTTCCTGGAGAAGATTAGTCAGATTCATGCAACTGTTGAAGCACAACTACAGAAGTCACAAGCAAAGTACAAGGCTAAGCATGACAAACATCGAGTGCCTTGTAATTTCGGAGTTGGTGACTTAGTGTGGTTAGAGCTGAGTAAGGAGCGTCTTAAGGGAGAAGGTAAGAAGATCAAGCCACTGCGGTACGGACCTTTTCGTGTACTGGAGCAGATTGGAGACAACGCCTTCAAGCTCGACTTGCCACCTTACTTGGGCATGTACTCGGTTATCAACGCCGAATATCTGAAGCTGTTTGAGCCGCCACTGCTTGATGATGACGGTGACAACAGTGACGACAAGACGGTTCTACCATCAGTTGAAGACTTATGGTTTGACCAAGAGGATCCATTAGCCGAAGATTGCATTTTGGAGCGAAAGGTGACTACAACACGTAAAGGACAGCGGACAGCGTTTCTGATTGGACGTGCGGGTCAAGTTCCAAGCAAGGCGAAATGGTTCAGCAAGGAAAAGGGAACTCTCGAGTTTCCTAATCTCCAGTTTTCACTTAAACGGGAGTTTAAGTTTCTAGAAGAAGGGGAGCCATGATACGGGTGTATCCTTTAGCTTTTAGGAATTAGGATTCCTTCTCCTTTATGGGAGAGGAATAGTTGTCTAACTAGGACAATGTATAGTTTTCTAGTTAGATAAGGATTTATAGGGTTTGTGACTCTATAAATAGAGATGCCTAACATTAGTTCTAGCATCGAATCATAGTGTTATTGTAGCAAAGGAGTAGACATCAGAGATTGTAGCCTTTAAGCACAATAATAAGAGAAGAACAATTTCTTCGACCAATACCCGTGTTCGTGTTGTTTTCGTTTCCGCAGTTAACAACTTAGCCGTGATTCGTATCAGAGAGAGTGAAGGAAGAAAGGTAGAGAGGAACATGCAAAGCGGCTGAGAGAAGATTTAGAGGGTTATATTTTCTTTATATACTCTACTTATGTGAGGAAATGATGTTTTTTACCTTAATAGTAGCGTTTAGGGTTTAGAGTTTATGCTTCGGGTTTGTGTTGGGTTTCTTTTCTATGAAAGTGTGAGGCATTAAATAGTCGATATGTTAAGATCATACGCTAGATGATTGATCTAATTTTGTCTTTTCGTTTTTTAAGTACATTTATGTTTCTCTTCAAGGGAGGGGAATTAGATAATTGGGACATAAATGTGTCTAACTTTTCATATAGGTTCATCGGTCAAGATTATCTATAACCCTAAACTATATACTCACATGAGGTGACTATTTCTTAATCGTTATAAACTTGTCTATTACATGTACATAAGAGGTGATTTGTACTAGATCATCGTATACCGTAAACATGCCAACATGTAGGATGACTAATGTTCGATCATAAAAGCCCTATGTACATTAGAGGCGATTACTGCTTGACGTTCATATAATGTGTATATGCTCCAGGCGATTATTGCTCGCTCATCACAAACCCTAACTCATATGTACACTGGGATGATTGCTTCTCTATCATCATAAACCTTGAATCATTCATATATATACACTAGTCGTGACTAGTGCTCGATAATCATAAACCCATATATAACTAGAGGTGACTAGTGCTTGATTATCATATACCTCATACACTCGAGTTGACTATAAGTCGATGGTCATAAACCGACACGAGAGCTTATTGTTGGATCTTCATGAGCTCTAAACCTTATATACACGAGAGGTTACTTGTGCTGGATCATCATGAATTCAAACTCATACATACAACCGGGTTGGCTAGTGCTGGATCACCATAAACTCTATATACACTAGGTTTGACTAATATTTGATTATCATATACCTTGTATACGCTACAGCTGATCAACTATTGGTCTCATCATAAACCATAAACCTTGAAACTCTAAGAAAATAAACCTTGTAGAAATCTATCGATTTTCGTCGGATACAAGGGTTTATAACCACTTATGGTAATGTAAAGTTAACATTCATGTTCATATTCTAGTTTTTTATTGAAATGTCAAATTCAAGATTTAAGGTTGTGGTGTTGCACGAGTTCACCAACATTTTCAGATTATTTTTCAGAGCATCTATTTTTTATGATTTATCAAATTTTTGATAAATAAATTTAATTTTTAAAATAATAAAATAGCTGAATTAATATGGGTCGTTGATCTCCTACCTTTTAATCTCAGCGATTAGTGAGGAGATTGTTGACCCGGTCAAAGAGCTCAGTTGAGCATTGACCGAGCCCAAATTAACCCAGATTTCCTAGCTATCATCTACGATTCTATTAGGCATATCAAGACCCACCCTAGGTTAACCCCTTTAACCCTAAGGAAACCCTACATGGTCCATCTCAAGAGAAATTTTTACTGGAAACCCCCCTTTGAAATGGACAACCCTACCGGCTAACCGACGAAACACTTCCACAATCGAATACCAGTAAACACTATACTAAGATATTCGGAGCAATATACGTGGAAGCAAAACCTAAAAAGACTAAATAGTGACAGCGGGATAATTTGACTATGTCTCGTCTTCAGTACGCATGACCTCCTCTCAACAACCATGCAACACTAGGCATTTGAAAACGAATGGCCCAGGGGAAAACATTTAAAAACACAACGTCAGAGTGAGTGGACAAAAAGAATATCCAGGCGTATGAAAAGTAATCAGCCTTTGAATTTCAAGAAAATCCATATGCATGCCTCGTCGGGAAAGAATCCCAAATCATCGTTCCGGAAACCAAAACCTAAAATGCCAATCTCATTGGCTTGAAAATCCACAGTGCAAATAGGGGAAGAGGTTTCACCATGACGGAGAGTCCCCCAGACTAGGGTCGGAGCCTTCCGGAGGCTACTAAGTAACGAACGACCTTTCATGGCAAAGAGATTCCACCATGACAATGAGCCTCTCAGGCTAGGGTCGGAACCAAATAAGGCTACTATTGCCCCCTTCACTTCTAAAGTGGGGGCCCGTATGTCTAGCTAGCAATGATAAAATATGTATATACCGACCCTTCATGGTGATGAAAACGCAAATACGAAAGTCATTATTATATGACTCCTCCCCGTATATTAAAACACGCATCTCATGCATAAGGTACGGTTCTCCGGCCGTCCTCAAAACTAAGGCCATAAAACAATGCATTCCTATTTAATCAATAAACTCTAGTTTCAGCCGACATAACATAGGGGCTTACGGAAGGGGAGCAACCCACCTTCCTGGCCCCACCGTCTTATTAAAATAATAAAAAATATGTTTAGCATAAAACAACACGACATGCATTAATTTAAAACAAAGGTTCACTCACAGTACTTAATGCGCCCTCATCACTACTCGGAATACCCCTCGAGCGAAACCTCAAAAAACCATAAGGACGAATCCGTCTCAAGTTCAACCATAAACTGTACAATTAAACCAATGAATCGGTCTTTAACACTATTGACTTGTACTCTTCCTAGTTTGACTAGGAAATCCTATCTTGACCAGGAGTTGACCAAAATCCTTTCTTTTTAACAACTTATCAACCAATACGCTTAAATCCAATTATCGACTCGAAGTTTGGTTTCCGATTACACCACCTTAACACAAGTATTTTCTTTATTAAATCATTTGACGTTAGGTAACCTATAGTAATTTGGGAAATTACAATGGACACCCAACCAACCGCTTAACCAATTACTAAATGTGAGTCGATAGTCCGATTACGAAATTATCCGAATTAATACAACGGTCAACTCGATTTTGACGAAGATTCCTGAGTTGACCAGATTCACACTTAAAGATCTAATTGGCTTATTTTAACCAGTTAACTAAGGTTGACTTTTCTTTTTACCGGTCAACTTCCAAAAATGAAAACTTTCCAAAAGGGAAAGTTTCCCAAAATGGAAACTTTCTATTTAAGGCAAGTTTTCCGTAATTAGTCCGATTTACAATTTAACGGAAACCTTGCGACTAAAAGTTTAACAAGGGAATTGATTTCTACCTCTTTGGCTCTCTGCAAGAAATTATGTTACTTCATTGGATTCCGTTCAACTTGCCGGAATCTCCTGCTGGATTCCGTTCAACTAGCCAAAATTTTGGCAGAGTTTCCCCGTTTTCTCCGAATCACCAAGTTCTCGACAAACAACAATAACACCACAAATTAAACACCAAAACAACATCAATAACAACACAAAGGAGACACAATAACCAAACTCACCTTGAATCCACCCTCAAGACAGGCTTAGTAGCTCCCCAGTCTCTTCCTCGCCGGACTGTGGACCTGTAATACCTCCAAAAACTCCCTAACAGCTGCCTCAGTCGCCACCAGTCCCTAAAACACCCCCCCACCACCACCACTGTACCCTACCACCAACCACCCTAGCCACTGCCTACACCAAAAACAGCAACCTCCAAAACTCCCCTAAAACCTCTAAAAAACCTCGCCCCAACTTCACCTCGGTTCCAAGACCTTCGCCGGAGCTAAGGCTCAAGAACCCAGAAAAACAGAAGGAGAATGAGTTTTCGATCAAGACTCCAAATTAGGGGTTTAAGAGCAGGGAAATGAAGTAGAAGATGAGAGGAGCAAGCACATACCCTCACTTTGTTGAATCGTCGCCTGAGTCACCGGAAAACGGCGAACACAGCCGAGCTCCTCCTCGGTCGATCTCCGTCGTTGATTGATGAATGTCGAATTGAGTGATTAGGCTTTGTAGAGGGGAATGAGAGGAGTGTTTTAGTGGTGGTGCGCCGGCGTGTGGTGGCCGGATGGCGGCTCACCGGCTAAGAAGACAGGAGGTGGAGAGATACGCCGAGAGGAAAGAGAGAGAGTCAGGGGGGGCTGACCTGAGTCAACCCTCTCTCCAACTATTTATAGCGAAAACAACGACCAAGATTAAAACCCTAAACGATCTGACGGTCCAAATTTAAAGAAGGTAAAAAGTAAATAGTTAAATGGTAAAACTTATTTACCGAACTGGTAATTAAAAATTACCAGAAACTTCAGAAATTCATAGAAAATAAACGGAAGCTCCGAAAAATATTCCAAAAATACCAAGAGACTCGTCTCGACACGTACTTCAACATCGAGTCATTAAATGTGGAATTTGAAGAGTTTAGAAAAACTCGAAAATAAACTCGAGCGATAAGTTAATAATTCACCGGTCGCAGTTAAAAACTCTCGGTAACTCGTAAACCTCTGTGAAAATGTAATTTTTAGGTGCGTGGTGTTACAAGGCCAGTCGTCTTCTCCGACACCATCAATTCAGCACTAGTCACCAATCACCACAGTTCACCCACCGATTCACCACCGTCTGACCAGCTCCGGCGATGTCAAAATAAGATGGATATCAGGTTGAGGCATTGGGTCTGGTTTCCAACCCCGAAGATGGAGCGATGCTGATGGGTATGGGTGGACGCGTTTGGCTAAGTGTGTGGCCGTTCAAGTAGGTTCCAGACGCCTCTGTGTCGGACTGTCGAGGCTATGGGTGGTTACCCACGCGCTCAAGGATGATTGAGGTCTGATAGAGAGAGTGTGTGTGTTCCATTGGTTTTTTAGAGTGAGTGTTTGTTCCATTGTTTTTTTTTCTGTTAGAATGATATATAGATCTGTTAAGAAAAAATCCGTTAAAGAGAGTTAACATACATCCATTAGGTAGGTTCATTTTTTTAAGTGATCGTCTTATGTGGACCAATAATACATTGTCACGTTATGGGGTATGGATACCCAAGACACCTAAGATTTTTTCTTTTTTTTTTACTATACTAACATTTTAATTTAGTTGTTTCAATCAACTCATTAAATGTAATATAGATAAACATAATTTGGTACATTTTCTGAAGTCCTAACTTTATAGTAGAAGAGATTTGGTACCAACATATGACTCTAAGCAACCAAAAATTTTAAAATAGCTATAACTCTACCGCGTCTCAACATATGATAATTGTCACCCATCAATCTTCATCCTTCTTCAAAAATAAATAGAAACATGAGGCAAATTTATGAGATGACAAAACCCATAGAAAGCAAATTATGAGGCAAATTACCAAGAGGTTTGTCTTCATGTAAGGTTGAATCACATTTATAGGAAGGAAATTAAGTCAATACCGGCTGAAACCTATGGCTAAATGCAGGCGTAGTCTTATTTAGTAAACCATGGTAAAAAAACCACAATTTAATTCGATGCATGGAATGTAGTTTGGTAAAAAAATTTAAACCCAGGACAGGTTTATAAAGGGCTTTCAAGTTTGAAGTTCCACAACAATGGCGGTTTTCCTACATTAACAAGTTTCAACCATTAACCCTGAAAAATGCTGAAACTCCTCTCTCCTTCCCTGGCGGCCTCGCCGTTTCACCGAGCTCTTGATTCGGTCACCAGCCTCACTCGCCTGAAACCCAACTTGGCCCGTCAAGCTTCACTTTGTTCCGACGCTAAGAGCATCTACAGCGGTGAGCGCGTGCAGGCTGCTCGTGCTCTCAGGCACACAATTTTTGCTCATGCATGAGCTTTTTAAGCGGTCAACGTGCTATTTTTTTTGGCTCTGCTCATGCTATTTTTTGCACCGGTGTAGGTGCTCAAAAAACGGTGATGGTGCGGTGGAAATCGTTTGGGGGGGGTAAAGAGGCTGAGTCTAAGTCTTCATCATCATCATCATCATCAGCATCATCATCATCATCAAACCCATAAATGTTAAGCCTGAAGATTATGTAAAGGTTGGTTTTTGTTGGGTTTAGTTTTTGCTTTGTCGATATTGTTGTTAATTATGTAAAGATGGTGTTGAACTGTTGATGGGTTTATTTTGTGTGTGATACGAATCACGGCTAAGTTGTTAACTGCGGAAACGAAAACAACACGGGTATTGGTCGAAGAAATTGTTCTTCTCTTATTATTGTGCTTAAAGGCTACAATCTCTGATGTCTACTCCTTTGCTACAATAACACTATGATTCGATGCTAGAACTAATGCTAGGCATCTCTATTTATAGAGTCATAAACCCTATAAATCCTTATCTAACTAGAAAACTATACATTGTCCTAGTTAGACAACTATTCCTCTCCCATAAAGGAGAAGGAATCCTAATTCCTAAAAGCTAAAGGATACACCCGTATCATGACGTCAATACGAATCCGTAGACATGTTATGCGTCTTAATCGGAGTTCATATGTGAAATTTATGAGTAAAAATAAAACGTTATCGTATGGTAAAATAACTATATATAGATGTTTACTGGGGTGAAATTGTAGAAAGTCATAAACTAGAAAAAAAAAAGTTACTATTCACCGTCGAATTCTCCCAAAAATCCCTTATTTTTCGCCGGATTTCTCAGCCATCAGGAGGAGTTAGGGCACATGCTTGGTGTCCATTTGAAGCTAGCAATGTCATCTCAAAGATGGAAGTGGTGACTAGAGCTATCTCACCACCGTTAGGGAGAAATTACGACGGGAAGGTGCGACCAGAGAATTGTTCATTATCATCGCAGTTCTCCCTCCTCAGGCCACCAATTTGGGCATTCTAAGTATGGTTTTGTAGATCTCCATTAGTATAACAATCTTGTGAAATGTGGTAATCTAATTCGGAGTGTGTAGGTATAATTAAGGATTTGAAATTCTAGGGTTTATAATTTGAGATTATTGGATTTTGATTCTATTGGACTGTTTAGAGGTTGAATTGAGCTTAATGTTGTTCTTGAAAGTTGTTCAAAATGATGATACGGAGCTACTGTTAAAATTTGGAGGCGATTGGCGATGGCCAGAATTTGGCCGCCACCACTTTTTGGGCAGTTTTTCATGACAATTAAATAGTATAAAATGAGAGGAGTCTATGGTTTAAATTTGGGAATTTTCAGAGAAGTTGTGGATATGTTTTGGAATTATCTAAGATTGGAGAATTTAACGGCATTAAAAATTGGTTATCAGCTTTTGAAAATTAGTTCGTTAAACATGAGAAAGTGATCTAATGACTCATGAGCTAATTTGAAGTCCGGTTTGATTATCGATTAACTTTAAGAGGTTGGACAAGGATAGAGTATTGTACGTTCGGTTATTTTATTTCCTATATTAATTAAATTGTGTTGACATCTAAAACTGAGTAATGATCCTTGGAACATGGCATGAGAGGAGACACTACTTCGATGACCGTTCGAATTTCGTCAGGCTTACGCCTAAACCCGTGAGTGGACTTTTGATTTTTAATGTCATGCATGCACTAACGTCTTTATGTCAGTTGGAAATTGTATGAGCAACATGAATTTATTCATTATATTGAGACGGTGAGCCGGGAAGGTGTATTGCTCCCCTTCTGTAAGGTTCTTGTTTATGACAGTTGGAAATCGTATTATTTTTTTTATGTTATTGAAAAATTCATGAAGTTATGGCCATTATTTCGAAGACAGTCAGGAAACCATTCTTGATGCATGATTTTATTGTTAGGGGAGGAGTCTGGGACTTTTCAGATTTGTTTTGATTTTTTCATTATATATATATATATATATATATATATAAGTGGAGCGAGGCAGACCCCCCACTTAAGAAAGTAGAGTGGGGTGTACTTAACTTAGATTAATGGCTCTCCACTTAAGAAAGTGGAGCGGGGCGGACCCCCAACTTAAAGAAGTGGAGCGTTGTGTACTTAGATTATTGGCCCTACTTAAGGAAGTGGAGCGGGACAGACCCCTCCTAGTTAAGAAAGTGGAGGGGTGTACTTAACTACCGGTTTTGCCTAGGCATTGAGCTAGAGCATCAAAATTGTGGAGTCTTAATTCACCAAACTGCATTTGTCCAAAAAATGCTCAGACGCTTCAATATGGACAAGGTGAACCCGATTGGCACCCCTATGATAAGTAGAAGTTTGGATGCCTCAAAAGATCCATTCTGCCGTAAAGAGGACGGAGAAGAAGTACTTGCAACAGGGGTACCGTACCTTGGTGTTATTGGTGCACTATTGTACGTTGCTCAGTGCACTCGCCTCGAAATTGCCTTCTCTATGAACTTGTTAACTAGATATAGCTTCGTGCTTACGCAACATCATTGGACTGATATCAAGACTATCTTTCGATAGCTTAAAGGGACCACTGACATGAGTTTGTTATTCCCTTATAAAAATTCAAGAAAGACTGCAATTGAGTGCAATGTCTTTGAGAATCTAGGCACCTGTTGGTCACATGACCTAGCTGCCAGGCGTTACCGACAGCTACCGACTGATGTGCACACAACTATCAGGCGCTACCGACAGTTGCCTGTTGCTGTGCACACAACTGCCAGACGCTGCCGACAGTTGCCAGGCATTGTGCACCAGCTGTCAGGGGCTGCCAGCAAGCTGTTAGGCACTGTGCACTTGCTGCCAAGCACTGTGCAGCAGCTGTCAAGAATTGTGCATATGGCTGCCAAGCACCATGCATAACTGCAACCACCAAAGTCAAGAAGCATGACTCCCCCACTTCTCTTGATGCTACTTCCCTCAATTATGCTGAGACACCCAACAATGTGTTGGTTGGTTTTGCAGATGCTGGATACTTATCTGATCCACACAAGGGACGATCCCAAATAGGCTATGTATTTACTATTAGGAATACAGCTATCTCTTAGCGGTATACTAAGCAGAAACTCATGACGACTTCATCAAATCATGCATAGATTATTAACCTACATGAAGCTGTTCATGAATGTATCTGGCTACGATCCATCATTGGTCACATCAGAAGAACAAGCGGTTTGAAATCTACTACTGACAAGCCAACTTGCATTTATGAAGACAATGCTGCCTGCATCGAACAAATAAAGCTTGGCTACATCAAAGGTGACAACACTAATCATATTGCACCTAAGTTCTTCAACAATAAACAACAAGTCTTCCTCAACATTCATGTGAATCAAGTCAGTTCAGAAGCTAATGTAGCGGATCTCTTCACCAAATTTCTATCTAAGTCTACTATCGATAAGCATGTAGTGGATCTCATTGGAATGCAAAGATTGTCAAGCCTCTCTGATTGAGTTATTCATCAGGAGGAGCCTCACATTACAGATACTCGATCAAGTAGCATGGTGTGTTGTACTCTTTTTCCTTCGACCAAGGTTTAGTTTTTCTCTCATAGGGTTTTTCACTTGGCAAGAATTAACGAGGCAACAATGTATGCACCATCCACTAGGTATCTGTCAATCAGCGAATCGGGCCTTAAAGAGATCACCTGTCAAAGGCTCTAGGTATCTGATGATAGTTGGGGAATCATAGCCAACATAGATACCCAAACGTCGTTGCGGACCCATTTTCTTACGCAGTGGTGGCGTAATAGGCACATACACTCCACAACCGAATATGCGTAAGTGCGAAATGTCAGGCTCATATCCAGTAACCAACTGGTATGCACTAAACGCTTGGTTGGAGGCGGGTCGGAAACGAACTATGATAAGTGCGTTTTACGCTATGTTTTTAATATGTTTTTACCCTCATTTGTACCTTGTTTATTCCTTAGTAAGGTCATTTTTACTTATATTGAGTCAAAAGGGTTTTTCTGTAGAGTAATGGTTAATATGTGTCTTTATACAGAAATTTGTGCTTAAGTGTTGTAAAACCGATTTTGGATAAGACTTGGTTATTTCTCTTATGATTCACCGTACCTTTACATTGTCATTTTTGATGAATTTGGTTTAATGTGTAGATGACATGTAAAATGAGCATATGAGAACAAGAATCATGAAGGTTGGATTCACGGAGGACAACAAAAGAAGCCATGGAAAAGAAGAAACTCTGAAACATAAGATTTTGATCCGAACAGAAATTTACAGAAACCTTATATCAACTTCAGAAAATTATATCTAAAGATCCAGGAAGAATCCGAGGACGAGCCATATATCATTGGAAAGCTACGGAAGTCTAGTTTTCAGATCTTCTTGAATCGTAGCATTTGGAGTTCAGATGAAGGAATTATGATCAAAACAATGGACGGAGGTCAAGCTGCAAAACTGGGCAGTTTCTGCCCAAGTTGTCACACGAGTTTGGGAGGATGTTTCTTCACCAAAATTCTTCCCAAGCATGTCAAAGGACTTAAGAGAAGCTTAATGAAGTCATGGGAATCTGCATTGAAGAAGAAGATTCGAAGAATACATCATGACAGCCGAAACAACCAAGTATGGAGCTTTTCCGGTCAAACCGGGAAAGTCTGTCCATGCCGAGTTTGTCCATGATTTCGGCTGCCTATGAGCCCAAGAACTTGTGTATAAGGCCTACATGGATCCAATAACATGTAGAGGAGTCCAAGAAATCAGAAATCTAAGGTCCAAGTCGAAATCCTTGTTAAAAAAAAGAAAGAAGAAACCAAGTCCAAAAAGGATTACAAGTTCAACAAGGAATGTGTCTCCTAGAAGCTCCCGAATTCTCTAGGGTTTCTCTTCGAAATTTTCTGTATAAATAGGATCTATGTACATCAATTTTAGTGTCTCTCAGTTGCTCTAAGCCTTAGTATAGCCAAACTCTACCTAAAAACCCTAAACACAGAAACTGCACAAGCTGCCGCCGCCGCACCAACCGCCGTCAATTGCTTTCATCCGCCGCCGATTCCACCTTCTACCCTAGTCGATCTATATAGGTAGTCTAGGTATGAAGTTCATCAAGGTTTTGTGTAATAATCTACTGTGTTTTATCATGTTTTATTATAAATTATTTTATGGTTTTCGGTTTTATACGTTGCATGTGTTCTTAAGTTCTTCTTTGTGATTTTCTTGAAACCATGTGTGATGTATAACGTTCTAAGTATATTTTAGTTTCATGATTTAGATTAAGTTGTTGTATGTTCTTGTGTGTAGTATGTGTTAATTGATTAATCATCACCTGATCATGTAATCAAACCTAAAGATAGTCTAGGCCAAGACGTTTCTAGGGGGGAGTTTAATCTGCCGTAGTAATCTAGGATCAAGTTAGGCATATTTGATAGTTTGATTCTAGTTGCTGCAAAGGGTTGCTAGGGTGAGTGATTTGCATGTTGAATAGGATGAGTGAAGCCATACCTAGGATCATGTCTTCAACCGACTCCGGTTCGTAAGTGTATCTTGTTTAGATTAGGCATATTTGATAGTTTAAACAAGGTGACACATATATGTTTTAGGTTCAGGCATATTTGAAGTTCCTAAAAACACATGAGAAGTCATAAGAGGTTGAAATCAATTAAAACATATGATAGTGAGAGCATCACTATTTAATCTTGCATGAAATTGTTGTATGCTTATGTCGGTGTTTGTTATGTTGTGTGCTTGAGTATTGATTGACCATGTTTTGTAAATAAGTGTCTTTATTTTCTTTATATGTTTCGAACCACCCTTTAAATCCCCCATAATATTTTGTATATATGTTTATACTTGTATAGTTGTGACAGAATTGTACTTGTATGTTTTATTTGTGAATGTTACTAACTTGTTTTGATGCAGAAGATATAATCCTTCCCTAGTGTCCCCGGCTTGAACGATCCCTACTTACAGTTACTACACAATAGGGTTTTTTAAATTGCACAGGTCAACTTTTGACCTCGTCAAACTAACACGACTGCTTGCAATATAGCATAACCCCAAGACGCAATAGGGAGCTTTGAGCCCATGACCAGTGCTCTAGCTATCAACTGAAGTCTCTTTATCATAGCTTCAGCCAAACCATTTTGCGTATGCACGTGTGGAACATAATACTCAATCTCTATTCCAACCGACATGCAATAGTCGTCAAAAGTATTTGACGTGAACTCACCGGCATTATCCATCCAAATCGACTTGATTGGATGATCAGGGTGGTTAGCCCTCAGCTTAATAATCTATGCCAGGAGTTTGGGGAAAACAGCATTCCTTGTGGACAATAAGACGACATGCGACCAGCGTGTCGATGCATCCACCAGAACCATGAAGTATCTAAACGGTCCACATTTTGGATGGATGGGTCCACAGATATCACCTTGGATACGCTGGAGAAATGGGATGTTCTCTGTGTTTGCTTTAGCATAAGAAGGACTGGCCACCAACTTAGCCATTGCACAAGCTTTACAAAACGACTTATGAGCATCAGATAGAGTCAGTGACGCATCAGGAAGGGTCCGGATCCTCATAACTGAATGAGGATGGGTGGAGCTGTCCTATGGCGACCCAAGTGTCGACCGGGAGCTCACTTTGGCGACCACTGCATCTCTACCCTCTATGAGGAGTATGTGTCCCAAACCTTTTCGCTTTGTACGGAAGAAAGGATGTCCATACGAGTTTCGTAGAATCCTTATCATCATATCTCTTCCGGGGTGACCGAGGCGGTCATACCATAGCTTGTATGAGTCATGGTCCCAATAATCATGTTCGGCGACCGCATAGGATTCAATAACTGTCAAGACCCACCCCGAGTTAAACCCCTTTAACTCGAAGTCCTGCGGGAACCACCTTCCAAAGAAGATTCTGCCGAAATTTCGACATAGTCTCCCTTGAAAGGTGGACAACCCTTAACATGCAATAACCCAAAATACACTTCTAAATCCAATAACCATCCGAATTGTCCTGGAGCCATCCTGCTCCCAATAAACAACAACCTCCACAAGATACACATCTAATTAAATTCAACAAATCCAGATTTAAGAGATACATAGGGTTCCAAAGCCCTAGAAGTTCACCAACAAATAAACTACCCGATGTGTATCAGAGCGTCTAAGATTGAATAAAAACATAGAAAGATTACAAGTAGGTCAACCCGGAACCTACTGATAGTTCGGAAAATGGCGGTAACTAGGCTTGGCCTCCACGTAGACTAGTCGGGTCGAGCACTGCAATCTGAGCATTTAAAACGAAGGGCCTAGGGGAGAAACATTGAAAACTGTTAGAGTGAGTGGACAAAAATCAAATATAAAAACTCTATTTCCTTTAATATTCTCCCTTAGAGTTTTCCAAGAAAAAACTTATGCACGCACATCATAGACAATGAATAATTAAATCATAAATAACACCCTTGGTTCTAATCCACAAATAAATGTGTGGGGTATTAACCTCATCCACGAGAAAACCGACCTGCTCTACCACGAGAGGGTCTATTGACCAGCTCATCGGAGAGGGTCCCATGACCTGCTCTATTCGGGAGGGTCATACTGACCAGCTACCACCGAGGAGGGTCCTGACCTGCTACTATCCGGGAGGGTCATACTGACCAGCTGCCACCGAAGAGGGTCCCGACCTGCTACTATCCAGAGAGGGTACCAACTCCATCTGGAGAGGGTCCATGCTAGCATGCAATACATATATTCATATCCCTTTAAAAATCCTTTAAAACCTCGTGGGAAAAATAATTCGAAAACCAAGTCAAATCTCCCTGACTTTACCCCAAATACATTGGATTTAAAAACCTTTCCAGGAACCCAAAACCGGTTCTCTGCCTTTACTTTAAAACCCTTAAATCTAAGAGCCAAGTTTTCCCTTTTTAAAACATCACTCTCCATAATCCCAAAACGGTGATAACAATAACACAAATCCCGGGAAAATCCTTTAAAACCACGGGAAAGGTAGGTACCTCTTTCCCGGCTCATTTATCTTTAAAATCATTAAATCTCATTTTCCCAAAATCACTGTAAAACATATAATGGAGGAAATCATATATACAGGAGAAACCAATTAAAGTTTATGGGCATGCAATTTAATTTAAAAACAAGGTCCACTCACAGATGACGCTAGGTCTGCCGGCTACCAGATGGCTGCTCAGCTCGAGCTCCCCCACGTCCTGTTCAAACACATAAACAGGTCTTAAACCCATAATCAAAGTAAGGGCAACAATAACAATCTCTACCCTTAACGTTCATCCTTAACCATCTCTCGAAAAAACGTGGGGAGTCGGCCTCTAATACCCCATTAGCGTAAAAACTCTTAATTACTCCCTCACGCCTAGCCAGTACCTCCGAAACGACTGGTTATCCTTTAATTACCCAATTAATAAACCAAACCTTCCAAAAATACTAAACATAACAAATAAATCCCTAAAAATTAGAAACTGCCCTTCAATGGCCTTCTCTTAATTTTTATAATTTAATGGGCAAGAAAAACCGCCCAAAAAGTGGCGGCTCCGCCGCCGGCGGCGGCCGCAGGCAGAGAATTCCGGCCAAACTCCGGCGACATTCGATCGTCACCAAATTTTACCAGCAGCTTCGTCTCGTCAATTGGAACCACTTCCTAGTTCAACTCGAAGGCCAATTCGGTCTCTAACTAGGTCAATCGACAAGAAATCCAAGAACCCGAAATAAAATTCAAACCAAACTTCAAACCCTCAATTCTCCCTACACACTAAGAATCAAGCTACCAAATTCTAGGGGCTTAATGTACTCATCAAACCCATCAAAACCATGTAAAGAATTCACCGGGAGGTGGCCTGAGGAGGGAGAAATTCGGTGTCGATGAACAGTGCTCAGGCCACCCCTTCTCGTCGTGATTTCTCTCTAACGGTGGCGACTTGGCTCCGGTGACCACCACCAACTTAAAGGTGGCACAGCAGGCTTCAATTCGGTACCTAGCACGCGCCCTAACTCCGCCGGACGGAGGAGAAATCTGGCGGAAAAATCGGGTTTCGGCGGAAAAATCGATGGGGAACAGTAACTTTTCCAATTTTTGACTTTTCACCGTCTCACCCCAGTAACTCACTATATATAGGCTTTTCACCAAATAGTAACTTTTGTTTTTAGACCATAACTTCTTCATACGATCTCCGATTTGAGCGTGCTACGTGTCCGCGAACTCGTAACGACGCCCTCTACACCTTTAATGGAGAAAGTTTTTCCAAATTCCTGACTTAACGAAAAGTCAACCTTTTGACCTCTCACGGTAAAACGGTTACTACGAAATGGTTAAAGATGAAGGTAACTTGGGTAGTAACCGACCGTAAATTGATTCTAGAACCGGGATGTGACAATTCTTCCCTCCATATAAAAATTCCGTCCTCGAAATTACGTACATGTCATTCGAAGAGATGGGGATACTGCTGCGTCATCCGTGCCTCCGGTTCCCAAGTTGCTTCTTCTATCTCATGCCTCCGCCAAAGCACCTTAACTAGGGGAATGGTTTTGTTCCTGAGTACCTGCTCCTTCCAATCAAGGATCTTCATTGGCAATTCCTCATAAGTCAAATCCCTTTTCAAATTAACCGGTTGCTCCTGCAACACATAGGATGGACCGACAACATACTTGCGAAGCATGGACACATGGAAGACATTATGTATCTTCGCCAAACAGGGGGTAGGTCCAACCGATAAGCAAGTGAACCAACCCTCTCAATAATCTCATAAGGGCCTATGTACCTTGGGCTAAGCTTCCCCCGCTTGCCGAAACGTACTACTTCTTTCCAAGGGGATAGTTTCAGAAATACCCAATCACCCACTTGGAACTCCAGATCTCTCCTTCGGTTATTTGCATAACTCTTTTGCCTACTCTGAGCTGTCTTTAGCTTGTCCCGAACAACCTTGATCTTCTCATTTGTTTTATGAATCAAGTCAGGACTACACAACTCTCTTTCACCAATTTCATTCCAACACAAAGGCGTACGACACTGTCGTCCATAAAGTGCCTCAAAAGGAGACATACCAATTGTAGAATGATAGCTATTATTGTAAGCAAACTCCATTAAAGCTAAGTTCTTGTCCCAGCTTCTTGAAAACTGCATAGCACACGACCTCAACATATCCTCTAAGGTCTGGATAGTCCTTTTGGACTGCCCGTCGGTTTGAGGATGAAAGGCTGTGCTGAATTGCAATCTGGTGACCAAAGCTGCTTGTAAAGCTCTCCAAAACCTGGAGGCAAATCTAGCATCCCGATCTGACACTATAGTCTCCGGCACCCCATGAAGTATCACAATCTCATTGACATACAATTCTGCCAATCTATCCAAAGCATACTTCTTGTTCACCGGCAGAAAGTGTGCTGATTTGGTCAATCGATCAATGATCACCCAAATACCATCATGTCCATCTCGGGTACGTGGTAAACTAAAGACAAAATCCATGGCAATGTCATCCCACTTCCACACAGGGATAGGCAAAGGCTGAAGCAAACTAGTAGGTTTCTATCTCTCAATCTTTACTTGTTGACAAATCAAGCATCTGCTCACAAAACCCGCAATCTCTCTCTCTTCATATTCGGCCACCAATAATGATTCTTCAAGGTCTTGTACATTTTAGTGCTACCAGGATGAGCTGCATATGCTGAACTATGAGCTTTCTCCAAAATTTCCAACTTAAGTTCCTCATTCCTTTTTGGAACACAAAGTCTGTTCTTGAGCGTCAATGTTCCATCCTTTCTAACCAAGAAATCCACCGTTGTCCCATCAAGTGTCCGCTCAATCAACCGCACTATTGACTGATCATTATATTGTGCCTCTCGCACTTTATCAATTAAAACTGGTCTCACTTGAAAATTAGCCACCAAGGCTTCTACTTCATCTTCCCAAAGTTCAACACCAGTAGCCCGCAATTCGTAGAGAAGCGGAACCCGAATCGCTCTCAAATGAGCCAAAGAGACGGAAGGGTTGCGGCTAAGTGCATCGGCCACTAAGTTGGCATTTCCTGGATGATACTCAATAGAAATATCATAATCTGCCAGTAGCTCCATCCATCTTCTCTGCCTCAGATTTAAATACCTCTAAGTAAACACATAACGGAGGCTCTTGTGATCAGTGAAAATTTGACACTTAGCTCTGTAAAGATAGTGCTTCCATAACTTTAGCGCGAAAACTATTGCTGTCAGCTCTAGATCATGGGTGGGATAATTTCCTTCGTGTAACTTCAATTGCCTAGAAGCATAGGCAATAACTCTCCCATATTGCATTAACACACCACCCAAACCTTGTCTAGATGCATCACTATAAACCATAAACTCACCACTATCGTCAGGTAATGCCAAAACTGGAGCACTAACCAAACGGTTCTTTAATTCTTGAAAACTCTGCTCGCAGTTTTCACACCACTCAAACTTCACACCTTTCCTTGTCAATCTGGTAAGAGGAGCCGCAATCTTAGAAAAACCTTCCACAAAACGGCGGTAGTACCCAGCTAGACCCAAGAAACTCCGTATTTCCTTTACACTAGTGGGTCTCCTCCAACTCATAACTGCCTCTATCTTCTGGGGGTCCACACTAACACCTTCGGCCATCACAATGTGGCCCAAGAACCCCACTTTATCTAGCCAAAACTCACACTTGTTGAGCTTTGCGTACAACTGTGTCTCTTTCAACGTCCGTAAGACCAACCTCAGATGTCTTGCATGTTCCTTTGCATTCTTGGAATAAACCAGAATATCATCTATGAACACGATCACAAATCGGTCTAGATATGGGCCAAACACCCTATTCATGAGGTCCATAAAAGCTGCAGGTGCATTGGTAAGCCCAAAAGCCATTACCACAAACTCATAATGGCCATAACGTGACCGAAAAGCAGTCTTGTCTATGTCATTCTCCCGAATCCGCAACTGATGATATCCCGACCTTAAGTCAATCTTCGAAAAGACTGTTGCCCCCCCCCTCAATTGATCAAACAAGTCATCAATACGAGGCAAGGGATACTTGTTCTTCACAGTAACTTGATTCAGCTTCCTGTAATCTACACAAAGTCTCAACGTACCATCCTTCTTCTTAACAAACAACACCGGGGCACCCCAAGGAGAGGAACTTGGTCGAATAAATCCCTTATCCAACAACTCCTGCAATTGAGTTCTCAACTCCTTCAATTCGGCAGGGGCCATTCTGTATGGTGCTTGAGAAATAGGTACGGTTCCAGGAAGTAAATTGATCGTAAAATCGATCTCTCTTTCGGGTGGCAATCCAGGCAATTCATCTGGGAAAACTTTTGGGAACTCCTTAACTATAGGAATATCATCCAAACCTACTTCTCCCATACTAGTATCCACCACATGCGCTAGGTAGGCTTGACAACCTTTATTTAACAATTTCCTAGCGGCCACAACTGATATTAGATACTTTGGAAGAACCTTCCTCTCTCCCTGAAACGTAACCTCCGGCATTCCAGGACTTCGAAACACTACTTCTTTCTGGAAACAATCCACCATGGCCCTATGGGTTTCCAGAAAGTCCATACCCAAGATTACATCAAACTCTATCATATCCAGAGGAATTAAGTCAGCTTTGAACACAAATCCATCCACTAACACCTCACAACCACTACACACCCAGTTTATCTCCATTGTATCCCCAGAAGGCAAGGATACACATCACTCACCTGGGAGTGGTGAGGTTGGCACATTGACATGGAGTGAAAATCTACTCGTCATAAAAGAATGCATGACGAGGCCGTTATTCAACAACCTGCAATTTAAAACCCTATCGTGTAGTAACTGTAAGTAGGGATCGTTCAAGCCGGGGACACTAGGGAAGGATTATGTCTGCAAAACAAATCGTTAGTAATATTCACACACTTTATACAAAAATACACAAATACATAGCATATACAATTATCTGTCACATAATATACAAGTATACACAAATGCAAAAGTATTAACATATTTACGATTTTAAATGGGGGATTTATAAGGTGGTTCGAAACATAAAGAAAAGAAAACAGAATTATTTACATACAATGGTCAATCAATACTCAAGTACACAACATAACAAACACCGCAATAAGCATATAACAATTTCATGCAAGATTAAATAGTGATGCTCGCACTATCATATGTTTTCATTGATTTCAACCTTTTAAGACTTCTCATGTGTTTTTAGGAACTTCAAATATGCCTGAACCTAAAACATATGTGTCACCTTGTTTAAACTATCAAATATGCCTAACCTAAACAAGATACACTTACGAACTAGAGTCGGTTGAAGACATGGTCCTAGGTATGGCGTCACTCATCCTATTCAACATGCAAATCACTCACCCTAGCAACCCGTTGCAGCAACTAGAATCAAACTATCAAATATGCCTAACTTGATCCTAGATTACTACGGCAGATTAAACTCCCCCCTAATAGTTAACTTGGGTACCATTCAAATTAACCTAGGGTTCGATTACGTGATCAGGTGATGATTAATCAATTAGCACATACTACACACAAGAACATACAACAACTTAATCTAAATCATGAAACTAAAATATACTTAGAACGTTATACATCACACATAGTTTCAAGAAAATCACAAAGAAGAACTCAAGAACACATGCAATGTATAAAACCGAAAACCATAGAATAATCTATAATAAAACTTGATAAAACACAGTAGATTTTTACACACAACCTTGATGAACTTCATACCTAGGCTACCTATATAGATCGGCTAGGGAAGAAGGTGAAATCGGCGGCGGATGGAAGCAATTGGTTGGTGCGGCGGCGGCGGCAGCAGCTTGTGTGTTTAGGGTTTTTGGTAGAGCTTGGCTATACTAAGGCTTGAGCAATTGAAAGAAACGAAATTTGATGTACATAGGTCCTATTTATACAGAAAATTTCGACGAGAAACCCTAGAGAATTCAGGAGCTTCAAGGAGACACCTTCCTTGTTGAGCTTGGTTTCCTCCTTTTATCTTTGGACAAAGATTTCGACTTGGACCTTGGATTTCTGATTTCTTGGACTCCTCTACATGTTATTGGATCCATGTAGGCCTTATACACAAGTTCTTGGGCTCATAGGCAGCCGAAATCATGGACAAACTCGGCAAGGACAGACTTTCCCGGTTTGACCGGAAAAGCTCCATACTTGGTTGTTTCGGCTGCCATGATGCATTCTTCGAATCTTCTTCTTCAATGCAGCTTCCCATGACTTCATTAAGCTTCTTTTAAATCCTTTGACATGCTTGGGAAGAATTTTGGTGAAGAAACATCCTCCCAAACTCGTGTGACAACTTAGGCAGAAACTGCCCAGTTTTGCAGCTTGACCTCCGTCCATTGTTTTGATCATAACTCCTTCATATGAACTCCAAATGCTGTGATTCAAGAAGATCTGAAAACTAGACTTCCGTAGCTTTCCAATGATATATGGCTCGTCCTCAGATTCCTCCTGGATATTTAGATATGATTTTCCGAAGTTGATGTAGGATTTCTGTTCGCGGGAGAGATTTCTGCTCGCGAGTAAGTTTTCATTCGCGGGAGAGTTTCATTCGCGAGACTGACCTCCGGCCATTGTTTCCGGCATAACTTCTTCCTCAGAACTCGGATTGCTGCGATTCCAAAAGATTTAGAAACTAGACATCCACAGCTTTCCATCCATATATGGCACGTTCCCTAGTTCCTCCTGGATCGTCCTCAGGAAATCTTTGAAGTTGAGTTATGGTTTCTGGAAATTTCTGCTCGGATCAAAACCTTATGTTTCGGAGTTTCTTCTTTTTCATGGCTTCTTTTGTTGTCCTCCATGAGTCCAATCTTCATGATTCTTGTTCTCATATATTCATTTACATGTCATCTACACATTAAACCAAATTCATCAAAATTGACAATGTAAAGGTACGGTGAATCATAAGAGAAATAACCAAGTCTTATCCAAAATCGGTTTTTACAACACTTAAGCACAAATTTATGTATAAAGACATGTTTTAGCCATTGCTTTACAGAAAAACCCTTTTGACTCAATATAAGTAAAAACAACATTACTAAGGAATAAACAAGGTACAATTGAGGGTAAAAACACATTAAAAACATAGCGTAAAACGCACTTATCAAACTACCCCACACTTACCCTTTGCTAGTCCCTTAGCAAACTGACTCTAAAACAAAAACAAAACGACTCAAAAACTTCTAATACTTAAACAACTAATACCCTTAAATGATTTGTCTCAGATTTTTTAGCATGCATAACTTTCAAGTTTGAATATTTGAATGAAAAGTGTAATTGCAAAGCTTCATAAGCATGTATCATAGCATGAACAAGTAAGATATGAGATCATATAGTACAAACATGTATGATAACCGTTCCTCCTTACAATGGCATACTCTCTTCTAATCACTCATCCATGGTATTCACTCAATCGTATATGCAAGGGAAAAGATGATCAGATAACAAATAACTTGCATATTTCATCAAATAAAAGCACTTTGTAAATAGAAATTCATGGAAAAACCTCATATAACAAATATGTGCAATAATGGACCAAAACCATATACTTAACTTATGAGAAAATCTCCACAAATCAAATTTAGCTATCTTAAGAATCATGAATTAATCTCAATAATATGGTTGTAATGGGGCTTGGTTTCATAAGGTAGGAATTTTAGATAAGTGGTGCTATAAGAAATTACCAAGACTTTAGCAAATCTCGCTCCTCCTCATGTCTTCACTTCAAGGGTCGAATTTCTTCATGTTGGACCCATACGTCAATCTTGACTTCTCCCCATATTGTGAACAGGACAAAGGTCATATACACACTTTTAGACCTTCAAATAATCACTAACTCCAAATTCACAAAACATTTTAACACACCATAAAAGAATTTGTGCCATGAACTTTAATTCTATCCGAATTTTTTTCTTTCGTTTTTTTTTTTTTTTTTTTTTTTCGGAATTTATGTCTTTCTTTTTGTTCATACATGGCACATATACAATACAAAACATTGGTGTTTAACCCCACACTTCAACGTTACCCCACACTTGTTCTTTGACATCACATTACAGCTCCATCGAAAAATGTTTGGCCAAGTCTTGATAACAAGGTCAAGGATTAACTATTCTAAGCTGAGGAATTCTGTTTAAAGGTGATGAAAGAAAAGGCTTAATGTAGGCTCAAAGAGGTTAACTAAGGAGTCCCACGACGGGCACAAAATAGGCATAAGTTTTATTTGGCAATGGTGGTGATCCTAATGAGATTTAATTCAATCATATTCAAAATCAAGACATGTTATGATTATAAAGCTTCGAAAATCACATAAGCAAGTTCTAGTAAATTCTAGAGTCCATTAAAAGCTATAGCACATAGTCATTGAATTTGCAAAGAATGATGAGGTTTCGAAAGATGGTGAAAATTTAGTGAAAATTTTGAAAAAATTTAAGCCAAATTCGGCACATAATTCACTCATGAAAGAAAGTTTTTGGGCTCAAAAGCTCACATAGGTTATTTGGAACTATTTAATCAAACATGCATACTTCATTATCAATCAAGTCTCAAATATTCATATTAATTTACATATCCATGAAACTTGCAATTTCTTAAGATAAATGTTAAACCGTCAATTATGCATTCAAAGATATAGTTCATCATAGACTTTTAAGGGTATATCCTAAGACTCAAAAAACAAATAAAACATAAAAACAAAAACAAAAATTGAATTAAATTTCGAAACAAATTTTTTTTTTTTTTTTTTTTTTGAAAATACGGAAAAACATAAAAATTTCGACAAAAAATTTAAAAATTTTCGGAAAATTAAAATAAACACTACTATGTAACCTCTACCCCACACTTAGAAAATTACATTGTCCTCAATGTAAACCCAGAATCATGTCATAATTTCCTAAGCATGTGTCTAAGTCACATAATAAACACATAAATAAGTCAAAATATCAACCATAAAAGTGAAGGGATTAGAAAAATGCAAACTCTCGTTGATGGCTCCTCCACAGCTACGGTTGAAATGAGTTGCCTCTCATGCAGCGCTTAATGTTTATAGTCTATCAACCTAGACTCTTTTCTTCTTGCTTTTGATGGCGTCACTATGGTTGTGGCGATGGCTCCTCAAATGATTGGATGTCGACGTCACATTTAGGGAATATAGGATAATAAAGCTTAAGTCGATGACCATTTACCTTAAACCTATTTCCTGAGGTTGTGCTTTGAATTTCCACTGTACCATAAGGCAATACATTAGTGATAACAAATGGACCTTCCCAACGTGAACGAAGCTTACCTGGAAAGAATCTAAGTCTTGAATTGAACAAAAGGACTTGTTGCCCTATCTGAAAGTTCTTCCCTCTTAACATCTTATCATGATATGCTTTCGTTTTCGCTTTGTAGATCATGGCGGATTCATAGGCGTCGTTTCTGATTTCTTCAAGCTCACAAATCTGCAACTTCCTATGCAATCCAGCCTCGTCCTTGTCCATGTTGAACTTCTTTACCGCCCACCAGGCTCTGTGCTCCAACTCAACTGGCAAATGGCAAGCTTTGCCATACACAAGCCTAAAGGGAGACGTCCCTATTGGCGTCTTGAACGCAGTTCTATAGGCCCACAGTGCATCGTTTAATCGATCACTCCAATCTTTCCTTGTAGGTCCTACAGTCTTCTCCAATATCTGCTTGATTTCTCTGTTGGAAGTTTCGGCCATGCCACTTGTCTGAGGGTGATATGGAGTTGACACTTTGTGGGTGACTCCATATTTCTTGAGCAAAGCCTCAATAGTTCGATTGCAGAAGTGAGATCCACCATCGCTTATCAGAACTCTTGGCACTCCATACCTAGAATAAATGTTAGTTCTGAAAAACTCTGCAACGACTTTAGAATCATTAGTCCTGGTGGCTTTTGCTTCCACCCACTTTGAAACATAATCAACAGCCAATAATATATAAATAAAACCTTTAGATGAAGGAAAAGGACCCATGAAATCAATACCCCAAACATCGAAAATTTCAACAACAATAATAGGATTTAAGGGCATTTGATCTCGTTTACCTAAATTACCTGTTCTTTGGCAACGATCACATGAAGCACATGTTGCATAAGCGTCTTTGAACAACGTTGGCCAATAGAATCCGGCTTCCAACACCTTTCTAGCTGTCTTGTTCGATCCAAAATGGCCTCCACATGCCTGTTTGTGACAAAAATCCAAGATGGATATATGCTCTTCTTCTGGAACACAACGTCGAATGACTTGGTCCCCACATTGCCTCCACAAGTATGGCGCATCCCATATGTAATTGTAAGCATCCTTCTTGATCTTGACCTTAGTATGGTGCGGCATTGATGTTGGAAATGATCTTGACACCATGTAGTTAACCAAATCGGCATACCAAGGTTCTTTGGCCTCCAACTGAAACAATTGTTCGTCTGGGAACATTTCTGACATAGGGATTTCGTCCTCTGCATGTATGATTCGGCTCAAATGGTCTGCTACAACATTTTCGCTTCCTTTCTTGTCCTTGATTTCGATATCAAACTCTTGAAGTAACAAAATCCATCTGATGAGCCTTGGCTTTGCCTCCTTTTTTGACATTAAGTACCTTAATGCTGCATGATCAGAAAACACAACAACTTTAGAATTCAACAGATAAGATCGAAATTTTTCTTAAGCAAAGATTACTGCAAGGAATTCTTTTTCTGTTGTTGAGTAGTTCAGCTGAGCATCGTTCAATGTCCGAGAAGCGTAGTATATAGCACACGGCTTCTTCTCTCTTCTTTGACCTAGCACGGCACCGATGGCATAGTCAGAAGCATCGCACATTAACTCAAATGGCAAATCCCAATCTGGTGGCGTCATGATAGGTGCAGTTGTCAATAATTCCTTCAATCGCACGAACGCATCCTCGCATTCCCTAGACCATGAAAACGGCACATCTTTCTGCAACAAGGAAGTAAGTGGTTTTGCCACCAAAGAAAAGTCCTTGATGAACCTCCTGTAAAAACCTGCATGGCCAAGAAACGAACGAACCTCTCTCACCGTTGAAGGTGAGGGTAAGTGATGCATAATATCTATCTTGGCTTTATCAACTTCTAATCCTTTAGCAGAAACAATATGACCTAAAACTATACCTTGATTTACCATGAAATGACATTTTTCCCAATTTAGTACAAGGTTAGTTTCAACACACCGGTTTAAAATCTTCTCTAAATTCTCTAAGCATGCATCGAAATTTTTGCCATATACACTAAAATCATCCATAAAAACTTCAATGATATTTTCAATATAATCAGAGAAAATAGAATACATACAACGTTGAAATGTACCTGGAGCGTTGCATAATCCAAAAGGCATTCGGCGATAAGCAAACGTACCAAAGGGACATGTAAACGTTGTCTTTTCTTGATCGTCCGGGTGTATCATGATCTGGTTGTAGCCACTATATCCATCCAAGAAGCAGTAGAACTCGTGACCTGCTAATCTTTCCAACATCTGGTCCATGAACGGCAAAGGCATGTGATCCTTTCTAGTTGTGGCGTTCAGCCTTCTGTAATCAATACACATGCGATAACCTGTCACCAACCGTTGTGGTACTAGCTCATTCTTCTCATTCTCTACAACAGTCACGCCACTCTTCTTGGGTACAACCTGAACGGGTGAAATCCACTGACTATCCGAAATAGGATAGATTACTCCACAATCTAACAACTTAATCACCTCGTCCTTTACAACTTTCATCATTGGAGGATGCAAACGTCTCTGAGCCTCCCTGGTAGGTTTGGCGCCATCCTCAAGTAAGATTCTGTGAACACATTTTGTAGGGCTTATTCCCTTGATGTCTGCCAAAGTCCAGCCAATGGCAGCTGTGTTCTTCTGTAAAACTGCAACTAGCTTGTCCTCTTGTTGCTTTGTCAACGTTGATGACACAATAACCGGTAAAGTGTCATCTTTTCCAAGAAAAACGTACTTCAAATGTAGGGGTAGAGCTTTTAGCTCTAACTTAGGGGCCTGTTTCACAGATGGTAACAACTTATTAGTAGAAATTGGAATTGACAATGGAGAATACCTTTCATAGATTGGTTGTGACTCAAGCTCCTTCACAACTTCAAGTATGGACGGCTCTAAATTTTTCAAAGCCTCCTCATCCCATTCTCCAAACTTGTCAAATCCGGCCCCTTGCTCGATGGCTAATTGCTATGCTTGGTGAGTGGTCATTGCACATGGTGCAACGCCAAATCTATGTTCGGATCCGTACCTGGCATCACTAAGCATGTCGACATTCCTGCTGCCCCCAACAAGTTCATCCTCAATTTCAGCTCTTGGAAACTTCATGGAATTAAAAATATTGAACCTGATCATCTCGCCATCAAATTCCATTGTTAGGTTGCCTCCAGCAACATCGATATTTGTTCTTGCAGTGCGCATGAAGGGTCGTCCCAACAACAGTTGTGTTGAGTTAGAAAGTGACTCCTCCATTTCCAAAACGTAGAAATCTGCAGGAAAGATTAGTTGATTCACCAGCACAAGAACATCTTCAACATACCCCATAGGGTATTTGTTAGAATGATCCGCCAATTGAATTACGACGTTATCAGTTTTCAAAGGTCCTAGATCTAAAGATGCATAAACATTATGGGACATGACATTTATCGAAGCTCCTAGATCTAGCATGACATTATCAAAACGTGTTGAACCAATAACACAAGGGATAGAAAAACTCCCTGGATCCTTCATTTTGGGCGGCATTTTCCTTTGGAGAACGGCAGACACCGTCTCACTCATCTTGACAACTTGTGTTTCCCTTGTGTGCCTTCTTGTTGTGCAAAGCTCCTTCAAGAACTTAGCATACTTTGGGATTTGTCGAATGCACTCCAACAAGGGAAGGTTCACATTCACCTTCCTAAAAACCTCCAACACTTCTTCGTCGGATTTATCCTGTCTGTTTTTTGTGAACCTAGAAGGAAAAGGCAAACAAGAAGATTGATTAGTCGAAACTAATTCACTTGTGTTAGAGTTTTTACCTTTGAGTGCCTCAGAATTCGGCACATTTTCCTTCTGTAATGCAGCTGGATCTTTCTCAAGATCCTTTTTCTTCATTGCTTCCAAGTCTCCCTTGCTTGGCTCAGCTTCTTTTCTTCTTCCATTCTTCGCTTGACCTTGGTTTGTGCCTTCCTTTTGCTCGGTATGGCTTGTTTTGGCAGGATGCTCGGCTGCATCATGTGCATTCTTCTCGGCATCATCCTTCTCGGCATCACTTAACTCGGCATCCTCATGCAAACCATCATAACCGTGCTTATGTTGTGTCCTAGGTGGTGGCAGCAATGTTCTCCCACTTCTTGTGACAACTGCTTGTGCTTGCTCGTTCTTGGGATTCTTTATGACACCTCCTGGCAATCTACCCTGTTCGTTGAACTTCCCCATAAAATCCACAACTTGTCCCATTTGATTTTTCAGCTCCACAATATCTTTGGACATCAAGGCAATGTCCCTAGTGTTGGTTTGAGTTGTGGCCAACAAAGATTGTGTCGAAGTGGCTATGTTCTTGAAAATTTCATCATAGTTGTTCCCTCCACTTACTTGGCCTCCTTGTTGGTTGTAAGGTTGGAATGGCCTAGGCAAGAATTGTCCTTGTGGCCTTGCTACATAGGGTTGTTGTCCTTGAGGTGCACTTGGTTGAGGATTGAGCACGTTATTGTTGTTGTTCCAACGAAAGTTTGGATCGTTGGCTCTTGGATTGAAGTTCTGAAAACGTGTCTGACCTCCTGAACCTTGGACATTGCCGAATCCTCCTTGGTAACCCACGGCATTCACATCCTCAATGTATGAGTTCACCTGATTGCATTGCTCAGAAGCGTGTCCTTCCATGCTACAGACACCACAGACTTGCATTCCTCTATTCTTGGACAAATTCGACACCATGAGTGTCAACTTGCTCAAATCTTCCTTAAGCTCACTTATGGCACTGGATTCTCCATGAGTGCTTGCCTCATTCACACGCCTTGTGGAAATCGAACCAAATTGTTGATTGTTGGTGGCACGCATTTCCAACAAGTTGCTTGCTTCCTCTCTGCTCTTCTCCATCAATGATCCTCCAGCTGCTGAATCAAGGAATTGCCTCTCCATTGGGCGCAGTCCCTCATAGAAGTATTGAAGCAAGAGTCCCTCACGTATCCCATGATTTGGACACGAAGCAACCAATGCCTTATACCTTTCATAATATACATCAAAGGCTTCATCCACATCTTGCTTGATGGAAGTTATCTCCTTTCTGATTTGCGTCACCCTTGACGATGGAAAGTACTTGAGGAGAAACTCATTGATCATTGTCGCCCATGATGTGATTCTACCAGCTGGCACTGCAAAGAACCATCCCCTAGCTCTGTCTTCAAGTGAAAATGGAAATGCTTTCATTTTGACCAGTTGCAAATCAGCTCCTCTAGGGCACATGGTGTTACAACAAAATTCAAACTGTTGCAAGTGTCGGTTAGGATCTTCTCCACTGAGTCCATGGAACTTGGGCAGTTGGTGGAAGAATCCACCTCTCATCTCAAAATCTGCTGTTTTCCCATCCACAGGATCCGGATAGGTAATGTTAATTGGTCTGGTGACCCCATTAGCTCCATTAACTTGCCCGTTCTCTTCTCTTAGTGATGGCATCCTGACGTTTGGCACTTGAGGAATGTCACAAAAATCGGCAAATTCTCTTGGTGAAGTCTCACACGGTGATGTGATGATGGATGGCGATGTAGGTGTTGACTCAGGTGAATGTGGTTCTGACTCTGTGTGAATGACTAAGGCCGAAGATGTTGGTTCTACACGCCTCAATCTGTTTTGATTATCTCTTCTCCACGTTTCAGATCCGGACATTCATGGACTCCTGCAAAAACCAATTGGCACATTTGACCAAAGATCAAGTTAGCATCGTCGTAATTAAGAACGAAAGACAAAACAAAACTTACTAAGAAATATAAATAGGTTCGGCAACTAAGATGAAAGTAACATAACCTTACTAACACACACACACACATGGCATAGCAGAAACACACATGACATATAAACTAACCATGGCATCACACAAAACTGTAACGAACATGAAAATTGGACAAAAACATATTCACACACACACAAACAATATATTGAGCTCGGCATATACATATATACGGCAAACACTAACATTTATCAACAAGGCATAAGTATAAGTTAGAAACACACGGCATTCATAGTTACATATAGACAAAAATCATGACAAAAACATAATGTGATGACGTCTCACCTTAAAATGTTTCTACTTGATTTTATTAACCCCTAATTTTCAAGGTACGTGGAGCAGGGAAGACCACTGTGCAATGGACTGATACAGCCCAAGGTAGTGTTATGCTTCATCCGATATACCTCAAAAATTAAAGCCAAGTTAATTTGAAGTTCATGGCGTCATACATGTCTAAGTAAATTCTAGCGTTTAAAGTGTGGTGATGCTTCGGCCCAAGCATTTGGCTAGTTCGAGCGGATTCCGTGGTTTCAGAAGGCAAGTGTCAATGTCACGGGGGGCGAACCCCCTACAAGAACCAGGCAGGACTCGTTTTGTGATCAAGGAGGCGGACCCCTATCGACCCCTTCACCGAGAAGAGTGGTCAGTCATGATCTTGAGATCCAATTGGACAAACCTGAATTCCATATCTATGACAGAACGGCCCCTTACTCAGCTAGGAACAAACTCGGGTCACTAGACCACTCGACAAGTGTTAATCAAAGCCGCCCTCAACCTCATGAAATCCGCAAATAACATGAAGGGTTTAGGCTAAGATTAACAAATGCGGCTTCTCCCTACATGTTACACTTTAAAAACCACAATAAAATTCAAACACATATGAAACAATAAACCTCCTAAATATTTACTAAGTTACAACAAATGTGACACGAAAATATACATATAAATTCGGCACCTACAAAAATATAAGAAAGAAATTGTTAGTCAAAAATTATGGCACAAAATATACAACTTTCACACATATAATTCGGCACCTACAAAAGAAAACAAAGTTAATTCACAAACATATACAACACAAAAATCCTTTTTAGCATCCCCGGCAACGGCGCCAAAAACTGACGAGGCCGTTATTCAACAACCTGCAATTTAAAACCCTATCGTGTAGTAACTGTAAGTAGGGATCGTTCAAGCCGGGGACACTAGGGAAGGATTATGTCTGCAAAACAAATCGTTAGTAATATTCACACACTTTATACAAAAATACACAAATACATAGCATATACAATTATCTGTCACATAATATACAAGTATACACAAATGCAAAAGTATTAACATATTTACGATTTTAAATGGGGGATTTATAAGGTGGTTCGAAACATAAAGAAAAGAAAACAGAATTATTTACATACAATGGTCAATCAATACTCAAGTACACAACATAACAAACACCGCAATAAGCATATAACAATTTTATGCAAGATTAAATAGTGATGCTCGCACTATCATATGTTTTCATTGATTTCAACCTTTTAAGACTTCTCATGTGTTTTTAGGAACTTCAAATATGCCTGAACCTAAAACATATGTGTCACCTTGTTTAAACTATCAAATATGCCTAACCTAAACAAGATACACTTACGAACTAGAGTCGGTTGAAGACATGGTCCTAGGTATGGCGTCACTCATCCTATTCAACATGCAAATCACTCACCCTAGCAACCCTTTGCAGCAACTAGAATCAAACTATCAAATATGCCTAACTTGATCCTAGATTACTACGGCAGATTAAACTCCCCCCTAATAGTTAACTTGGGTACCATTCAAATTAACCTAGGGTTCGATTACGTGATCAGGTGATGATTAATCAATTAGCACATACTACACACAAGAACATACAACAACTTAATCTAAATCATGAAACTAAAATATACTTAGAACGTTATACATCACACATAGTTTCAAGAAAATCACAAAGAAGAACTCAAGAACACATGCAATGTATAAAACCGAAAACCATAGAATAATCTATAATAAAACTTGATAAAACACAGTAGATTTTTACACACAACCTTGATGAACTTCATACCTAGGCTACCTATATAGATCGGCTAGGGAAGAAGGTGAAATCGGCGGCGGATGGAAGCAATTGGTTGGTGCGGCGGCGGCGGCAGCAGCTTGTGTGTTTAGGGTTTTTGGTAGAGCTTGGCTATACTAAGGCTTGAGCAATTGAAAGACACGAAATTTGATGTACATAGGTCCTATTTATACAGAAAATTTCGAAGAGAAACCCTAGAGAATTCAGGAGCTTCAAGGAGACACCTTCCTTGTTGAGCTTGGTTTCCTCCTTTTATCTTTGGACAAAGATTTCGACTTGGACCTTGGATTTCTGATTTCTTGGACTCCTCTACATGTTATTGGATCCATGTAGGCCTTATACACAAGTTCTTGGGCTCATAGGCAGCCGAAATCATGGACAAACTCGGCAAGGACAGACTTTCCCGGTTTGACCGGAAAAGCTCCATACTTGGTTGTTTCGGCTGCCATGATGCATTCTTCGAATCTTCTTCTTCAATGCAGCTTCCCATGACTTCATTAAGCTTCTTTTAAATCCTTTGACATGCTTGGGAAGAATTTTGGTGAAGAAACATCCTCCCAAACTCGTGTGACAACTTAGGCAGAAACTGCCCAGTTTTGCAGCTTGACCTCCGTCCATTGTTTTGATCATAACTCCTTCATCTGAACTCCAAATGCTGTGATTCAAGAAGATCTGAAAACTAGACTTCCGTAGCTTTCCAATGATATATGGCTCGTCCTCAGATTCCTCCTGGATATTTAGATATGATTTTCCGAAGTTGATGTAGGATTTCTGTTCGCGGGAGAGATTTCTGCTCGCGAGTAAGTTTTCATTCGCGGGAGAGTTTCATTCGCGAGACTGACCTCCGGCCATTGTTTCCGGCATAACTTCTTCCTCAAAACTCGGATTGCTGCGATTCCAAAAGATTTAGAAACTAGACATCCACAGCTTTCCATCCATATATGGCACGTTCCCTAGTTCCTCCTGGATCGTCCTCAGGAAATCTTTGAAGTTGAGTTATGGTTTCTGGAAATTTCTGCTCGGATCAAAACCTTATGTTTCGGAGTTTCTTCTTTTTCATGGCTTCTTTTGTTGTCCTCCATGAGTCCAATCTTCATGATTCTTGTTCTCATATATTCATTTACATGTCATCTACACATTAAACCAAATTCATCAAAATTGACAATGTAAAGGTACGGTGAATCATAAGAGAAATAACCAAGTCTTATCCAAAATCGGTTTTTACAACACTTAAGCACAAATTTATGTATAAAGACATGTTTTAGCCATTGCTCTACAGAAAAACCCTTTTGACTCAATATAAGTAAAAACAACATTACTAAGGAATAAACAAGGTACAATTGAGGGTAAAAACACATTAAAAACATAGCGTAAAACGCACTTATCAATGCATAGCACCCGGGTCAAACAAAGTAAAGGCAGGCTGACCAAAGATTAATAATGTACCAATGATGACCTCTGGAGAAGTACGACCCTCCTGCTGAGTCATGGCATGCACCCTAGCATGAGTAGTGGCGGGACGTCCTCTGCTGCCCCTGTTTTGCTGAGCATTGCCTCTATCTGGACCCCACATGCGAGTACAGCTGCTAGAAGCACCCGCTGGAAACTGGCTCATGGTCTGAGTAGGGGCATACGTGGATCTCTGAGTCAGGAAAGGGCTCTCTCTTAAAGTGGTCCTGCTGACCACAATGATAGCATCCTCCTGCCTGCTGCTGACTCTGCCCTACCTGGAATGACTGACCACCGGAGGCCATACTCTAGCTACCAAATCCACCACTAAACTGTCCAGATGAGCGTCCACCAAACCGATTCCTATGACGTCTTCTGCCAAACCTCTTGAACCTTCCTCGAACTCCGGAACCAGAACTCGAATGACTACTATAACCACTGCCAGCAGATGATCCAGAACCAGAAGTAGATGTCCCCCGCCTAGGAAGAACTCGACTAGGACCACCAAAATCATGTAGGGGGCCAACTGCTAACTCCTGTGGCTCAATATGCATAGCAAACATCAAGGCCTGCTGGAAAGTCTGGTAAGGTACGGCTGTCATCTAACTTGCATACATACCACCAAGTCCCTTGACAAAGTAATAAATCTTTTCCTCATCTGTCTTAACCAAGTCAGGCACATAGAATATCAACTCCCTGAAGCGCTGCTCAAAGGCTGTCACTTATCTTTCTTCAAATTCAAAAACTCCAACCTCATTCGCTGGGCTGATGTAACGCTCCTTGAAATGAGATGTGAACTGACCCCAGGTCATACCCTGAACTCCATCGCCCAAGCCTCTGCCCAAGTCCAACCACCAATGCCAAGCTTCCCTTTCAAGGAACTGAACAGCTATGGTCACTTTCTTGCTCTCAAGACACTCTGCCTGCACAAACATTTTCTCCATACTCTCCAACCAGCAAAGAGCATCTAACGGCTCATCGGCATGGGAGAAAACCCGGGCTCCATTCCTGCGAGCCTTCTCATAAGTGATATCCGAGGCAAAGGTAGTGAGTCGCCTGAAGAAATGCTCTAATGGACCATCAGCTGACGCTCCCTCATCCCCTCCCACTGGAGGATTGGAAGGACTGGGAGGATTTTCCCTACGGGCTCGACTACGACCACGACGCATAGTTACCTGAGGAAGAAAACATTTAGCACTATGTATAACATCAGCACCTAGTATCTCATGCATAAAATGCTAATGGTCTGCCATGGTCAAACCATCACTCTACAGATACTACATACTCTTAAGCACAGATAGTAGTATGAAGGAATCAGATAACCTAATGCTCTGATACCAACTGTCAAAACCCACCTCGAGTTAAACCCCTTTAACTCGAAGTCCTGCGGGGACCACCTCCCAAAGAAGATTCTGCCGAAATTTCGACATAGTCTCCCTTGAAAGGTGGACAACCCTTAACATGCAATAACCCAAAATACACTTCTAAATCCAATAACCATCCGAATTGTCCTGGAGCCATCCTGCTCCCAATAAACAACAACCTCCACAAGATACACATCTAATTAAATTCAACAAATCCAGATTTAAAAGATACATAGGGTTCCAAAGCCCTAGAAGTTCACCAACAAATAAACTACCCGATGTGTATCAGAGCGTCTAAGATTGAATAAAAACATAGAAAGATTACAAGTAGGTCAACCCGGAACCTACTGATAGTTCGGAAAATGGCGGTAACTAGGCTTGGCCTCCACGTAGACTAGTCGGGTCGAGCACTGCAATCTAGGCATTTAAAACGAAGGGCCCAAGGGAGAAACATTGAAAACTGTTAGAGTGAGTGGACAAAAATCAAATATAAAAACTCTATTTCCTTTAATGTTCTCCTTTAGAGTTTTCCAAGAAAAACCTTATGCACGCACATCATAGACAATAAATAATTAAATCATAAATAACACCCTTGGCTCTAATCCACAAATATATATGTGGGGTATTAACCTCATCCACGAGAAAACCGACCTGCTCTACCACGAGACGGTCTATTAACCAGCTCATCGGAGAGGGTCCCATGACCTGCTCTATTCGGGAGGGTCATACTGACCAGCTACCCACCGAAGAGGGTCCCGACCTGCTACTATCCTGGAGGGTCATACTGACCAGCTACCACCGAAGAGGGTCCCGACCTGCTACTATCTACAGAGGGTACCAACTCCATCTGGAGAGGGTCCATGCTAGCATGCAATACATATATTCATATCCCTTTAAAAATCCTTTAAAACCTCGTGGGAAAAATAATTCGAAAACCAAGTCAAATCTCCCTGACTTTACCCCAAATATATTGGATTTAAAAACTTTTCCAGGAACCCAAAACCGGTTCTCTGCCTTTACTTTAAAACCCTTAAATCTAAGAGCTAAGTTTCTCCTTTTTAAAACATCACTCTCCATAATCCCAAAACGTTGATAACAATAACACAAATCCCGAGAAAATACTTTCAAAACCACGGGAAAGGTAGGTACCTCTTTCCCGGCTCATTTATCTTTAAAATCATTAAATCCCATTTTTCCAAAATCACTGTAAAACATATAATGGAGGAAATCATATATACAGGAGAAACCAATTAAAGTTTATGGGCATGCAATTTAATTTAAAAACAAGGTCCACTCACAGATGTCGCTAGGTCTGCCAGCTACCAGATAGCTGCTCAGCTCGAGCTCCCACACGTCCTGTTCAAAACACATAAACAGGTCTTAAACCCATAATCAAAGTAAGGGCAACAATAACAATCTCTACCCTTAACGTTCATCCTTAACCATCTCTCGAAAAAACATGGGGAGTCGGCCTCTAATACCCCATTAGCGTAAAAACTCTTAATTACGCCCTCACGCCTAGCTGGTATCTCCAAAACGACTGGTTATCCTTTAATTACCCAATTAATAAACCAAACCTTCCAAAAATAATAAACATAAAAAATAAATCCCTAAAAATTAGAAACTGCCCTTCAATGGCCTTCTCTTAATTTTTACAATTTAATGTGCAAAAAAAACGCCTAAAAAGTGGCGGCCGCAGGCAGAGAATTCCGGCCAAACTCTGGCGACCTTCGATCGCCACCAAATTTTACCACCAGCTTTGTCTCGTCAATTGGAACCACTTCCTAGTTCAACTCGAAGGCCAATTCGGCCTCTAACTAGGTCAATCGACAAGAAATCCAAGAACCCGAAATAAAATTCGAACCAAACTTCAAACCCTCAATTCTCCCTACACACTAAGAATCAGCTACCAAATTCTAGGGGCTTAATGTACTCATCAAACCCATCAAAACCATGTAAAGAACTCACCGGGAGGTGGCCTGAGGAGGGAGAAATCCGGTGTCGATGAACAGTGCTCAGGCCACCCCTTCTCGCCGTGATTTCTCTCTAACGGCGACGACTTGGCTCCGGTGACCACCACCAACTTAAAGGTGGCACAGCAGGCTTCAATTCGGTACCTAGCACGCGCCCTAACTCTGCCGGACGGAGGAGAAATCCGGCGATAAAATCCGGTGTAAAAATCAGGTTTCGGAGGAAAAATCGATGGTGAACAGTAACTTTTCCAATTTTTGACTTTTCATCGTTTCATCCCAGTAACTCACTATATATAGGCTTTTCACCAAATAGTAACTTTTGTTTTTAGACCATAACTTCTTCATACGATCTCCGATTTGAGCGTGCTACGTGTCCACGAACTCGTAACGACGCCCTCTACAACTTTAATGAAGAAAGTTTCCCAAATTCCTGACTTAACGAAAAGTCAACTTTTTGACCTCTCACAGTAAAACGGTTACTACGAAATGGTTAAAGATCAAAGTAACTTGGGTAGTAACCGACCGTAAATGGATTCTAGAACTGGGATGTGACAATAACCCTTATGACGGTGAGGTACAAACCACAAGATTGACTCATTAGCTTCTCCAAGATGCGCTTAGAGCTGCACTCATTAGAGGTTACACAGAGGAACTCACGTCCATTCTCATAATACGTCTCCATGTGGAAACCATTGGCGCGGATGTCCTTGAAACTCAGTAGTGTTCGAAGGCCCTTAGGCGCATACAAGGCATCGGAAACAATGATCAAGGTTCCATTCGGCAGCAGGAACCTAGCAGGTCCGCGCCCTTGAATGACAGAAGATGAACCTATCAAAGTCTTCACGGAAGTTTGACAAGGCGTCAGCTCTGTAAAGAGCAGCCGATTCCTCAGGATCGTGTGGGTCGTCCCACTGTCTGCACGGCACTCGATTTCTCCACGTGACATACCTATCAAACAAGGTAGATACGTGAGAAAAAGATATAAAATCGAAGGCAACAACCGAAGGCAACGGTGTGCTTTGCAGAATTCCTGGAAGCCTGACCTTTGCTCACTAAAATGGTCATAACTCTTTCGTTAGGATGGATATGAAAGAACCGCGAAAACCGTTGGAAACTAGACAGACGTAGCTTTCCAGTGATATGTGGTTTGCATTCTAGTTCATCCGGAACTGTTCACAAAGCTCTTCGGAAGTTACTGTACCGAAAGTGGCAGATTTACTATTTTTGTTTTTGAATGCCCTGAATTGTAACTTGCTCGTATACTAATGCCATAGGCCCTTGGCAACGTTCGGCAGTGCATTGCATCTACATATATGCCATTTCACTAAGCATTTGGAAACTTGGTAGTGCAAGAGGAGCCACACACATGCCGGTGCACAGAGTACTCGGCAACAATCGTTGGCTGCACACTCTTTGGCGCCCATGGCGCACGATATGGGGCAGTAAGGAGGGGGTCGGTAGCTCATCACTAGTTTACGGTATGAGGTGCACAGAGCTTTGGCAAATGCCACCCAGAGCTCGGCCCTAGTGCCCCGGCAGTCGGTGTCCTATGCACGTCCTCGAGTGTTCTGTGCTATGTAGCTCACTTAATGCTTGTCTTTGATGTAAGTGCGCATCAATTGGTGATCAGTGCACAGGCCTTTGTGTTCAATGCTAACATCTAGTGCTTAGTGCTCAACACTTAATACACAGTACACAACAGTTCATGTGTAGGACACACAAAACTTGTCAACATCTGGCACAAAAGTGGTGGCATTCCTCACACAAAATGAAGCAATTGGCATACATGGGTGGCAATTGACACACAATTGGGGCAAAAAACAATCTAGGGGCAGTAGGTAGCGTACAGAGTAGCAACATGCACATTAGGCGGCAACAGGCGTGTGACTGTCGGCAGCCGGCAGCCAGGTGCACGTGTGCTCGGCAGCAGTGCACAGCAGCTCTGCAAGCATGCCGATAGCATGTGTAGCGCACCCAGCTCCTAGGCAGCGCTCAATAGCTGCTTGCCTTAGGCTCAAAACAGTGTTGCCTAGCTTCTAAACTCCATTGGAGAGTCTTAGAGCGGCATACAATGGTCAAGTGCATCGAATATTGTCAAGCGTTTGTATAAACATATCGAACACAACAGTTAAGAACATCGAATTACACGCATAATGGTTTACAACCAAAGGTCTCAAGAACAATCGAACTAATCATGGCATAAACATGCCTTATTACATATGCTTGAAAGGAAAAAACAACTCATGGAGGTAAAACAAACATGAGCTCAACAACTTAAAAGTCGGGTGCATCTAAGTCGGTTTGTTCTTGAAAATTCTCAACCATAGGGTTGGCATTCGGCACTTTTTCCACTTCCACAGTGACATGACTCTCCATAGTTTCCTTATATTTCTTGTACGCAGCTACTATGTCGGCAGGTGCTCGGCATTGCCTCATCCAGTGGTCTTGTGACCCACAGCGATAGCATATATTTGCCTTAGCATTTTTCTTGGCGAATTTCTGAACCGGCTTGGGAACTCGGCCCCTAGGGGCGGGTGCATCATCCTTCTTCCGGATATTATGTCGGCCCTTAGAGCGTTTAAAACCTCTAGTGCCTCTCCTAGTCCGGGTGCCTTGACCAGAGCCTTGCTCACGGTGATATGGTTCATAATTATCTCGTGCTCTCTGTTTCATGACTTTCCCGCCTCTGGCACTGTTGTAATTAGTCTCTGGAACAACGAGGGTCCCAACAGGCCGAGCAGTGTTCTTAGTCAAGATCTTACAATCCTTTTCCTCAGTTAGCAATAACGTCATAAGAGAGTCAAACGTTGGAGTAAGACCACTCTTACAGTCATGTCTATACTGTTTCATCAAAGTAGATGATGACCTGGGAAAAGTGAGCAATGTTTTCTCTATGAGATCATCCTCGGACTTCTCAACTCCACAAAAATGCAGACGATCACGTAGTGCAAGCATGTCTGTCTGGTACTCCTCTATAGATTTGTAATACATTAGCCTGATGGAAGCCCATTCAACCTGCAGCTCCGGTAGAAGCGCAACATGAACATTACCAAATCTTGTCGCGAGCTTGTTCCACAGCTCCAGCGGATCGGCTACTTGCTGGTATTGCCACCTCAATGTGGAATCCAGGTGCTGACGGATAAACATAAGCACCTTGGACTTTGTTTTTTCGTCCGGCTGCTCTACACCCTCTGCGAGGGGTTTCGTGGGAGGATCGATGGTGGAGATATAGTCCTTGCTAATAAAAGTCTGCCTCATGTCGAGGACCCAGTGATGATACTCACGACCTTGGGCGTTCAGAGGATTAAACTGCAATTGTTTGTCCATTGACTCTGCATACAAGAATTCAAGCATTTAGTTCGAGACCAATTGGATTCGATGCTTAATTCTTAAATCAAACAACCATGGATACTGCACCATGCTGACCTAGAGAGGATATACAATGCATATGTACATGTTTGCAGCCGCGTGCACGTGCCAAGGCCCAGCCTCGGCAGCAGTGCTAGACAGGTGCACAGTAGGTGCACGTGTGGTGCCTGGTGGCAGTGTGCGCGTGCACAGGGCCAATCCCCGGCAGCAGCGCTCGACATCAGCCTATCCGGTGCACATATGGTGCCTGACAGCAGTGCACGTGCACAGGGCCAATCCCCGGCAGCAGTGCACGTCATTGCACAGAAGGTACGCATGCACGCCGCAGCAGCGTGCACCCGCGCACAGGGGCAGGCCTCGGCAGCGGTGCTCGGCAGTGCACATCGGCAGCATGGCAGACATATGCAATCACTCCTGTAGGGTTTTATTAAACACATGGTACCTGCAAAGACAAACGTCCCAAGCATAGAAGGGAGGAAATGACTTTATTCCCCCCGAGTTTAGTGAACTTTGAACGGGTTTAGAGTTTCAAAGTACATACCTTTGTCGATAAATTCTCCAAATAAGCTTGAGATTTGTGTTTTTGATGCTTGGGCAGCGGTTGTGCGCAGCAAAAAGGCAGCGGTGCGCGGTAGTGCACATCTGTGCGCAGTGGTGCGCGCTGGTGTCCGGTGGGTGCGCTTTGGTGCGCGCTGGTGTCCGGTGGGTGCACTACGGTGCACAGAAGGGTGCACATCGGTGCTCGCGGCAATGCACAGGCAGGGGCTGCCGAAAAAAACTTTTTGGGTTTTAGGGTTTTTTTTTCGGTGGTGGGTGGCCGATATTAGCTAGGGTTTTCTAGAGCAAAACATGACTGATAACGTCTTGTAGAATATGTGCTAATAGAGAATGAATGGAATCAATCTTCTTCTTATGAATAGGGAGGAGCTCTTTATATAGAGACTCACTTTAAGTACAATGGACCAATCCTACATGGATTGGGTTAAGTCCATAATGTAAACCTATTACAACTAGGGCACACGCATAAGGCCCATTAGGCTAAGTCCATATACACGGCATAAGATCAAGTGCACACAGGCACATGTTATATGTCCTTAACATAACAATCTTATTCAACGTATAAGGACATTAGTTTTTCCATTTCAGATCTGAGATTTGTGTACATCTATACCTACAAGGTTAAAATTTGGCATTTATATCTTCAATGCTGCAGATACCTATTTTGTGTCCCAATTAGGAATGTTAACAGTAGCTTCGTTTACCATCTTTACAAGGGTGGCCTGCAATCAAAATGAGGTAGTTAGCATTGTCAATTCTTAAAACTAAAAGACACGAACATTTGAAAAGACATTGTCGAGTGAATATGTTTCAAACCATGCAAACAGTTGGAAAATGTTATTAAGCGTATAATTGATCCAAAAACGTACGCATGAGCACGATTAAAGCAAGGTACCAATCCCACCGCCACACAAGAACCAAAATACAGGGAAGAACAGATACAAAAACCTATGCATATAACATTCAGAGTAAGAAACCTCTACCAAATTTTATTTACTTCAGCTGTTGAAGTTAATGATTTTCTGGAGAAACTAGGAAACTGTAGAAGCAATGACTCACTGCAGCAAAATATTTTCTTCCGTTCTCCTATTCATCCCACTCAAATCCTAAATTAGATTTTTGTATTTAAAGTACATTATTAGATCTTTTGTAGATCTTTGAGTTGGATCTTTTATAAGTTATCTTGATCTCTATAAAAAGGACAAAAATATTGTGTATTCTATCAGAATTCCAGAAGTAAGAAATATAGAGGCTGCAAAGATTTGTTTTGAATATTCAACCGTGTTTTCTTCTGTCTTGTTCGTCACAGCGGATTGATCATTTTCTCAAAATACAGAGTAGAGACACCCCAAATTCTAATATGGTATCAGAGCTCTGTTGTTTAATATAAACTAGGGTTTACCATTTGTTAGATAAAAAAGCAAACACTTTACTTTAATTTTCTGCTACTCCTCGCACCCCCAGTGCACCTAGTGTGCACCGCCGCGCACCCTCCTGGGCACCACCGCGCACCTCTTGTGCACCGCTGCCCACCCTCTTGGGCACCGCCGCGCACCCCGAGTACTTACTGTCGCACCATTCTAAAGAGGTATGTTTTTGCAACCCTAAACTTGTTTCAAAGTTCACTAAACTCGGGGAGGATAAAGTCCCTCCCTTCCCCATTTCCATTCTATGCTTGGAATTTGGTGCGTGCAGGTAAAAATCCCGGCACTAACCATGCACGGGTCTGAGTCGTGTGGTATCTGACGTTGTGATAATTCGATTAAAATGGTAGCTTAGAGCACCCGAGTTGTTGGACAGCGTTCTACATTTTTTTATTAAAGTGGTCGCTTAGAGCACTCGCGTTGTTGGACAACGTTCAATATATTTTTGAATTCAAAGCATCGAACCCTCGTGGTCTCGGAAAACTATCGCTCGAATTCTTGTATGCAGAGATATGGACAATTCTCGTGTGGAATTTGAAATCCTTGACGCCGACGGTAAGGAATATCACCGTTGGGTCCTGGATGTCAAGCAGATCACAACTTTCAGTGGTCTCATGACACAGCTACTTACTGAAGAAAAAGACAACAAGCTCTTGGATAGAAACAACATAAGACCTGTTGGGATATTGACTGTTCCGGAAAATAACTATAACAGGCCCAAGAGTGGGAAAGCTCCTCAGAACAAACCACGAGAACGTCCTGAACCATATGCACGGCATGAACCGTATCCCCGTGGAGACAACTCACGGCGTGGCTCCCGCAATAGGCAGCTTGGCAAGCCTAAGGGTCGCCCCAATGTATGGCGGAGAGAGGATGCTGCCCCCGGCCACCGCCGCAGTGCTCCTCCCAAATCGGTTCAACAAGCAAAGCCGATCAATGCTAGGCCCTCTCAATGCCTCCGGTGTGGATCTTTAGACCACTGGGTTAAGCAATGTCGAGCTCCTCCACATGTGAATGCTGCATACAAGGCGTATAAACAATCTTTTGAGAGCAATTGTACGGAGACTTATGATACAAACACCAATGCCAATCTCACGATTGCTAATTTTCAGGATTAAAACCCTGACATGGATGCCGCCGACTTTTGATGTCATTAGGCTTAGGGTTGTTTTCATTGTCTCATTTTCAAGCTTATGTAAAGGCATGATGTCTGTGCCGAAGTTAGTTGGTGGTTTTGGACAACTTTTTATTCTCCGAGATATCGTTGTAGCCATTTGGAGTATTTATCAATAAAAGTTCTTACTTTTTCAATGTTCTTGTCTCCATTGAGTTCGATTATTTTTGACACTATCTTCAATTGCAAAACATGATAATGTCACTCTAAGTCTCTTTGAAGGAGATTACATCGCTGGCATAGTGACCTAGGAACCCCATACGACATCACTTGAGGTTTTTCAAATCTCTCATGTACACATTCTGCAAATACAACACTTCTAGCAACTCTGCTGCAACAGAGCACTGTGACTAGCTCCGGCTGAACTAGAATACAAACCTCCTATGAACAGAAAAATATATGAGTCGAGTTTCTGATGGTTTTTGCGGTTCATTCATAGCCGTCACAACAAGTGAGATATGCTTGTTTTAGCGATCAGAGGTCATGCTGACCCGCCACCGACTGTGCTTTAACTTCGTCTGAGCACTATGAGCAGCTCTGGATGAACGAGAACGTAAACTTTATATCATTGGAAAGCTTTCTAAGACTATTTGCCAACGGTTTAAGCGGTTCGTTCATATCCATCTTGATGATAGAGTTATGCCCGTTTCAGTGCACATAGGTCATTCTGTCCGAGAGGGTGTTTACCCAGGACTACATTCTGTAATTTGCATATTGTAAGCTAAGTCCTTGTGTGACTACATGCTTATGCCTCTACCTTATTCTGTAGGTATGGAGCTACAATGTCTTGCAGATTGTGGGACTACCCACACCATCTTGAGGAATAGGCAATTGTTTGTGAATTTAGTGTCGTGTCAAACATATGTGACTACCATGATTGGATCATCACCCGTGGTACAAGGTCGGGGTTCAGCTGAGTTTCTGCTGCCCAATGGTACTCGAATTTATGTTGCAGATGCTCTCTATACCACAAAAGGAAATCGAACTTTGTTGAGCTTCAAGGACATCTGCGCCAACGGTTTTCATTTGGAAACACACTGCGAGAATAAAAGTGAATTTCTGTGTATAACTTGATTAGGAAGGGATATAAGAACGATGAGTCATGCCCTTGCGTATTCATAAAGAAAACAAGTTCCAGATTTGCGATAGTAGCCGCATATGTGGATAATATGAATTTGATCGATACTCCTGATGAGATAAAAGAAACCACGGCTTACTTGAAATCTGAGTTTGAGATGGCAAACTTGGGGAAAACACGGTTCTGCCTAGGTATTGAGCTAGAGCATCGAGCCTGTGGAATACTGATTCATCAGTCTACATATGTCCATAAGATGCTCAGGCAATTTAATATGGACAAAATGCATCCAGTTAGTACCCTCATGGTCGGTTGAAGTTTGGATGTAAACAAGGATCTATTCCGTCCTAGAGATGACGATGAAGTGGTACTTGGAGCGGAGGTCCCTTACCTCAGTGCAATAGGTGCGCTATTGTACTTGGCTTAGTGCACACGACCAAACATTGTTTTCTCAATGAACTTGTTAGCTCGATATAGTTCTGCGTCAATGCAACGCCATTGGACCGGTGTAAAGACTATCTTCCGATATCTTAAAGGAACCATAGACATGGGCTTGTTCTTTCCCTATGAGGACCCAAGGGCCGTGAGTGAGCACGGTGTCCCTAAAGGCCTCGGCAGGTTACATGACCGTGCCAATGCCGCCAGCGCCGTAGGTGCCGTACTAGAGCACACCTCCCCCTATGCTCCCGGCACCGTTGCAGTCTTCTATGCTGAAACACCGAACAATGTATTGGTTGGTTTCACAGATGCGGGATAACTATCTGATCCGCATAAAGTAAGAACTCAAACCGGTTATGTATTTACCATGGGTAATACGGCGATATCATAGAGGTCTACTAAACAGACTCTAGTGGCGACATCTTCAAATCATGCAGAGATCATTGCCCTTCATGAGGCCGTTCGTGAATGTGTATGGTTAAGGTCTATCATTAAGCATGTTAGAGAAACAAGTGGATTGTGTTCTACCACCGAGAAGCCTGCATGCATCTATGAAGACAATGCAACATGCATAGAGCAGATGAAGCTAGGCTACATCAAGGGTGACAACACAAAGCATATATCAGTGAAGTTCTTCTACAACCAGCAACAACAAGCATTCCTCAACATTCAAGTCAATCAAGTGTGTTCAGAAGCTAATGTTGCAGACATATTCACGAAGTCTCTGCCTAAGTCTACTTTTGACAAGCATGTGAAGAGCATTGGACTACGCAAGCTGTCAAGCCTCTCCGACTGAGTTATTCATTAGGGGGAGCCTCACATCTCGTTGAAGTAACATGGTGCGTTACACTCTTTTTATCCTTCGTTCAAGGTTCACTTTTTCCCACAGGGTTCTGTACTTGGCAAGGTTTTTAATGAGGTAACATTAGAAGCACCATATAGCATGAAGACGCACGGCACAATGGGGAGTGTTCTAGGATATTTGGGCATGTGTTTATGCTTTAGATCTATGTTATGTATACGGGCTTGTAGGCCCATGTAGAGATAGGGCTCATGTATTATGTAAACCCTAATCCATGTAACTCTTTATATAAAAGGCTCTTATCATATCAATAATACAATTCAGTTCTCCTAGAACAATATATATATATATATATATAGAAAGGATGTGAAGCGGACGTCCGCACCGGAGTTAAAGTGTGGACTTCGCTAGTTTTGCTCCGATCAAGCTCCGATGACGCTGCAGGACTTCATTCTCAGTTTTAAACTCGTCACCGGCGAGTCCACCTGTAAGGAGAAGGTTAGGATGGAGGTCTAGTGTCCTAGGCAAGAGCAACAGCGTCGTCGGAGCTTGATCGGAGCAAAACCAACGAAGTCCGCACTTTAACTCCGGTACGGACGTTCACTTCACATCCTTCTTGTATGTATGTAGTGTCCTTCCACTAAGGGATCCCTTTTTTGACAAATATGAGGGATCAAACATTAGACTAACTTTTCGATCACATATCAACATCTCTACCGTTCAATACATTGATTCATATATGTAGATCATTTCTGCAAAATTTCAACCAATTAGGTGATCGTTAAGACTTTGAACTAACTGAAATCAATTGATGCATCAAATCTGCCAAACATGAACCGTTCATGCTTATAATTTTAATTCGTAGTTTTGAGCACCTTATCAATCACCAAATTGGATGAAATTTTACAGAGATGATCTACATATATAAATCTATATATTGGATGATGGAAATGTAATTTGGTAATAAAAAAGTTGGTGTAATCCTTAATCCCTCATATATGTCAAGAAATGGGATCTATCATTAGGAGGGCTATATATATATATATATATATATATATATATATATATATAATTTGAAGTCACACCATAAAAAAATAGAAGACGCAAATGTAACCGTAACATGTCTTTGACATACCACACTCTCCGGAACCCCTGGAGGGGGTAAAGGAAGATTTCTGGGCGGAGGTCCACGTAGATATGATCTCTTATCAAATCTCCACTCCCCAATTTTTCCATATGTAAGTTCACCCTAAAGAGTTGGCAACTTCAGATAACAGTAGCAATAATAGTGGGATATATGGTAATGTGAATTTGAAGAGATAAAAATTTGGCTCAAGTTGAACAGTTTAGTGACAAAACAAGAAACGAAGAGAATGAAGATGGTTCACTGGTTCTTAGCCATGAGTTACCCAAAAACATGCTGCTTTATCACAGTACTTAAATCACAAAAAGACCTAAGAGAGGAAATGACGATGCATACCTTGAAGTTGTAGTCACATCCATAAGTATAGTGAATAATAAACTTTTTATCAATTTCCAAATCCCAAGGAGGCTGAAAATTCAAGACAATAGAATATTATTCAATGAACTTGTACAATCACTGCAGTATACTGAACATTGAAAACATAATATGAACATCAAAGACAATATCAACAGCTTCACAGGTTAGAACACCCAACCTGCAACATGAAGTCCTTCCGAAGAACATGCTGCACGCCATGCAACGCAGATGCTACAGCATAAGCATACCTTAGCTCATACAAATCAGAAGCAGAAAGACATGTCAATGTTGATACCTCTAAGTGGTAGAAGTGAGCTGAGAGGAGATATAAAGCCACACAAACTTACATTTCTAGCACCCATCCAAATGCTTTATCAGTCTCTGTGTCTTCTTTCATGCTCAAAGAAATATTCATCCATGTCGGAGAAATCTTCTCCAGCAGATCCTGAAAGATTATATCTATTCATTCATAGTTTCCAACACAAGCAAGATACTCTACACACAAATCATTATGAGTCATCAAGAAGTCCCTGTACAATGACAATTGCAACCATTGAGGACATGCACAGAACATGGCTACAATATTAAGATTAAAAAAAAAGATAAACAACAAACATCAACTAGTAAAACAACTTAAACATACAGAGTGCCATCACATAAACAAGCTAAAGCCAAAAGAACTACAGTGGAAAATAAATACTACCTTTTTAATAATTACTGGAGAATTTCCAATTGGATCAATATTCGTGACTGGGCCATTCTCTTTGGGGTAAAACTTTCTTATGACCTTCTCATTCTCTGTAGGTTTAATGTAGAAAAAAGGGAAGGCTGCGGGTAATCCTCCATGAGCCAGATTAGGAAGAGGATTTATAAATATATGATCAGGCTCTGCCATCAACACATATCTAGAATAACACAAGTATTAAAACGTTTAAAGATTATCTAGAAGGTTTTAATTCTCAATATTATACAATATGCAGAAACTCACTCTTCCTCAATTGTAGCCTTTTCCAGCCATTGCACAAAAGCCCACGGTCTATTTAAGACAATATATCCCTGTATATGTAAATTTACTATAGCACATCAGGAAAAAAAAGTATAGACATATAATAAAAAGACAAATATGTATCATCACTCATCAGAATGAAAACTATTACACCAAAATATATCATCAATAATTTATTGTGGTAAGCGCCCTTTAGATCCCTACAGATACTCTAACGAATAACAGCAAAGATAAAACAGAAAACACACACACAGAGCACCAGCGGAATTTTATAGTGGTTCAGCTATAAATAGCTTATGTCCACTTAGTGATCTCTCTTAAGAGATTCACCAGAACACTGAAGAAATAGGTTTACAAGATCTTGTTGCAGAACCCTCTCCCTTCCCTGTCTAGGTCTTATCTCTCTATCACTCTTGATTCTCTAGGTTTTCTGTCTCATAGAGAATTCCTGCAGCTCCCTTTTATAGGGGCTGCTGATACAATAATATCTTAGGATTACAGAATCTAAAAAAATTACTTTCCTAGAACTTATAGAAAAAACTTCTTTCCTTTTCTGACGTATATTTACCTGCTGAATCCTAACAGTTAGATTGTATCAACGATCCAAAACACAACATAATTAAACAACTGTTATTGAAAAAGTATCTAATTTCCTACCCTTGAACATATTTGACTGATAGATAAAGCAGTAGAGACCAATCAACAACATTAGGTACAAGGCATAAAGAAAATGGGAATGGTAGGATATACTGAACTTCTGCTATTGACAGGCAAGCTCTGGGCTTTCAATATTTAGCAACTTACAGTTACGCCCATTTGTTGGAAATAATGGTTGGGTGTCTGCATATACTTCAATACTCTTAAGAAAAAAAATCAGAAACTTTACACTGATGACTTAGTACTCAGCTGCACTATTTAGTTCATTAGTTTCCCATGCCAACCAATACATAGAAAATCCATTAAAATGTACATAACAAGCATCCGTTTGAATTCTGCCAATCAAAAATACCTGTTAATCTCGCCTAACATGCATTGCTTTTCGTCCACTCTTGACGTTGCACTTGTCATCTTTGTTTGCACTTCTTGCCTTTTACCATCTTTTAATCTTATTAGTTCTAATAACTCTTTAACTTCTGATTCAGTCCAGTTATCTAATATGACCTAGACCTCATAGTTTGACAAGTACATGCAACTTGGTGAAAAACACACAATTAATGGACTGAACATGAACCTTGACGAAAATAAATAAATAAATAAATAAATAAATAAATAAGGAGTAGAAAAAGAAAGAAAGGATTAACCAATGAATGAAATATAAAGAGAGACTGATTATAAGCACATTATAAAAGAGAGACCAAGAAGCCTAACCCGATCTAGACCGGCAGGCAGAGGATCAACCACCGTAGTGGGAATCTCATCCATCAAGTTGTCAGGACTTCCCGAATGCAAAATTCGAGTAAATCCTCCCATTTCTGATCCAGGCATGTCCTTCATCTTCTTATACCAATAGTACATAATGCGACACTGCCATTTACTATATGGAGCATCCGTTGCTGTTAAGGCAACATGGAAAGGTGATTTGGAACTTTTGAATTTCAGATTCTCAGGCATCTCGACAATGGGGTCAGCCAGTAACTGACCATTCTTACTATCACCTACCCAGTTCCCAGCAGATCTATAGTGGAGTATCATCGTCAAAAGATTGTAAGTGGCAAAGAAAAAGCCAAAAGCCAAAAGAACCAGAAGTAATGGTGATGCATGCCCCATGTTCTTCCTTCCAATCATTGTTTATTAGAAATCAATTTCTATTATATTACAGCTGGAATGAATATTTGATGACTTCACATTCAGCTGTTCAGAACACAATGTTGCAGCCGTATTAAACCCTTCCCTTGACTTGTCCACTTCCAGAAAAGTTCTTGGAGTCGCCTACACAAATTCAATGACTTTAACCCAGATCAATTTAAGAACTGAAATAACTGATACACTATCAAGCCATGTCAGTTCATTCTTAATGGGTTGGCTGCATGACAGAACCGCAATTAAAATTTAACATGTTCGAGCTTACAACTTGAATAGAACTCTTTAGGAGATTGCAACAAAGTGTAGGTACTAACAAGCAATTATTATCTTTTAGAGATATAATGCTTACGTTATATCTCCACTTCGAATCAGATTTCGAAACAAGTATGACCACAGCACTCAAGCTGATTCAGTAAAGTCAAATAAAGCATGTTGATTTCTCCTTTCCACCATTCCAGAACATGAAATACATTGGTTACCAGAAGATCAAGAAAAGAATATTCATAATCACAGATCAAACTCCAGACTATTGCAAAATTCATATTACAAGAAAAGTCAATCGTATATAAACTCTTAATATGTCAAAGCCAGAACATAGAGATTCAGATGTTCAAATGTGCATGGAATTAAAGAAAAGCCTAACACAAAGTTCATACCGTTGAGAAAGAAAAACCCAAGTGAGAGAACCCAGAAATGACCAAATGCAAAAGCCGAGATTGAGGAGGTGATGAGCAAATGAAAACGGGTTTGGGAGACGACCTTGACCAACGTGCGGAGTGATGGAGAGGGAGAGATATATAGGACGGTTTTGGCATCAGACAATAAAGAAATGTGATCTGTTTGTTTTGATTTGCACGAAGTGGTGTGTTGTGCTTCGAATTCTGTCTTATTTGTCTACGCACTGTGCGAGTCTTTGACTGAGCTTTTGTGACAAAGCTTCCATACTCTAGAAGGCTTAATAATCTCTATTTTCTTTTTCTTTTCTTTTTTCCTTTTTCTTTTTTCATTCCGTTTTATGAAAAAGATTTGATTATTTTCTATTTTGCTTCAATTTAAAATAGTTTTTTTTCTTTGGTTTTTGTGATAAATATTTGATTATTTTCTATTTCTTGTCAAGTTTCCATTAAAGCTAACGACAAACACCTAAAGATGCCTTCCAACCAAAACTAGAACACAGAAGAAGCAGTGACCAACTCACCATCCACCTCCATTTATGAAAACTTGCTCCGAGAGATCCAATATGTTTATATTTACACCTTGTAAAATTGAATTTTAAGTCTCTAACTCTACACTAAGTTTGTGTTTATGAAACTCATGTCAAGCATTCTAGCTAAGTTTTGTGTGTGCATTCTACCGCTCCTAGCGACCATGCACGTGGATGCACGGATACGACCACCACAGGCGAGTACAATTCAGCTGTAAGCAGATGTCACCTAACTACACCCTTGATGCGCTCCTATAAATAGAGTTTGCCTCACTTTCTTTGGTAACCGACGCATTCCCTCCCTTTTACTCCTCAAATTATCCGCTACGTGGCCAACAAGGTTTGGCTCAGTTAGCAAGGGCGGGCTTGTGGTGGAGACCCCATCCGAGTTCGATCCCCGTTACCAATAGGCCTCGTTTGGTTCGCGATCTGTAAATTCCTGTGGAAATCCATACCTGGAGGCTGGTGTGACAGGTATATGTCCACTGTCAGTCCTTAAGGGTTGAGGTTGCAGGTATGCCCTGACGATGGTGGTGTAGCGTAACCAAGCTCTCACCTAAATTTTTTCGAAAACAAAAATTATCCGCTACGTGGTGTGACTTGAGCATTGGAAACGACCGTATCTGTAGATGGAATGATGGAGCTGGCACATTTTATGAACGTCATCTCTAGACGCAAAGCCTTCACGTTAATTCATATATAGCTCTTGAAGGTTGTCATTCTGAAAAACAGTCTTTACGTCCATTTCTTATATCTTATAATCATGATGAGCAGCTATAACAAACAATATCTGAATGGATTTAACTATGGCAACATGAGATAATTTATCTTCATAGTCAATGCCCTCTCTTTGCTTATAGTCATTTGCCACTATCCTAGCTTTGTAAGTTTCTATTTTACCATCTAAGCCAATCTTTTTTCTGGAAGACCCATTTATTTTCAATTGGTTTAATACCAAATAGACCTGTAAATGGACCGGATCGGATCTGGACTGAATCGACCTAGATCTGGATCCGGATCCATAATAGAAATTTTATATCTGGATCAGACCCGTTACCCATCGGGCGGGTTAACGGATACGTACCTGATCCGTTAATCCGATTTGTTTATAATAATAAATATTTCAAATTTTAATAATAATTTATTAGTTTTATCATAAAACATTGATGAAATTTTTTAAGTAAATAAAGGTTTACATCAAAAGTTGAATTAATTACACGCTTAAAATACTCTTTAACGGTACACTAATATAATTAAAATAATTGACCTTCAATGTTTTTAGCATAGATACATAGGCATTAACGACCTTCAATGTTTTTACCTTCAACTCTATGCACAACAAAACTTGGTCAAAGCACAACAACCTTCAACTCTATCAAATCATATTTTAAAAACAATTTAAATATGTATGTTTAAATTATCTAGATAATTATCATATTATTTAATATTTATTAATAATATTATATTTATAAAAATATTATTTAATTATTTTTAAACGGATCTGGGTTCTTAACGGATTAGATCAACCATGATCCGGATCTGATCCGTTTAGAAAATAGGTTAACGGATCAACGGGTCAAATTTTCGATCCGAGCCTGTTAAAAACCATGGATCCGGAGCGGGTCTAGATAAGATCTGATCCATTTACAAGTCTAATACAAAGTGGAGGGTCAACAATAGTCCATACTTGGTTGGTATGCATAGAAACAATCTTGGATTGCATGGCCTCTTGCCATTTCTTGGATTCAATGTCTGACATTGCCTCTTTCTAACTAGCAGGATCATGTAAGTTTTAATTGTCACCAAGGAGATTTAACTCCCCAAGGCTTTCATGATGTTAACATAGGAAGGAAACCCTCCACATGTGCTAGAAAAGCAGTCCAATGCACAGTTACCAGTGGCCGTTGCGTCCCACCTACCACTTCTAGAGTCAACCTAGGTTGTTGAGCAGCTTATGTTGGGACCTAACATGCCAAACTATTCCTCCCCGGTTAACGTTCTAACCCTTTAAACAAAGGTGTTGGGAATGGCCTCGCAGCGAGTCCCACATCGGGGAGGGGTGACACGGTTTACAAGGTACACCTATATAAGCAGACCAAAAGGCTACGAAAAAGGTAAGATTCTTCTAGCCCCGAAACTCTACCAAGTCACTTATCCACATCGACACTAATTTAGGAATCGGAGAGTCGAAGACTGGGCCCACCCTAGTCTAGGCTCCTGACGTCTCTAATACTTATATGTAGGGTACCAGACAGCAAGACCAGTGGTATTCCTTCATCTCGAGCTCTCATAATAGGGCTAACAGTTGACACTAGAAGTAGTTCCTACTTTCCCTCTTGCCAGCCCTATTACTAGCTCATTCACACACTTATCATGGTCGAGATATTAGACAATCCTAGTGACCCAAAGAATCAGCTCCGGAAAGCTCATTTCAACCAAGATGATAACCCCAACATATCAACAGCTACTGCCCCTATTCCCCATACAGATCCCACTACGGTTCTCGAGATTTTAAAAAGAGATTTCTATCAGTTTCGAGAGCAAGCTGCTAAAGAAAGCACCGAGGCCGAGGCTTACCGCGCCCGGGTAGTGGAACTTGAAAAAGAATAGTTCATATTATGGGCTACGCTCGAATACATAAATGTTTATAACAAGATCATGAAACAAGCCACCCGATCTTTCGGAATACCCGACCTCGGGACCAATTCCCTATTTCCTCGTGGTGTCCACAACCACTCCGCTCCGATGGGAAACTCTCTTCAGATAGTCTACATCGACTATCCCATCAACCCCCCATTCTCCCAAGCTTCCCCACAACCTACTAAGGAAATCGAACCCAACCCAGTCCAAACATGTTAGCCCCTCTTAGCCAAACACTATACTCATAACCTCAGTCCCCTTGCCCACAACTAACTCCTCTCTTGACATGCAGACCCAACTCCTCCTCCAACTAGTGATACTGTGACCCAGCTGATCTCCCGGGTTAACGATGTCGAAAGCCACAATGTTCAGTGTCTTCTGTTTTCAAGATATGGGTACAAACATTCTTTTTTCACATTACGAGTCCAACTCGAGAAGCGACCTCCCGAGTTAAAGCCGCTTAAGATGGAAAAGTATAGGGGTGACGGGAACTCACATCTTCATCAGCTAGTTCCTTAACCTCCTAACCAACTTTATTGACAGTTTTGAGCAGCTCTTGAAATGCTTTCTCAGTTGCTTCATCCTACAAGCTAGCATTTACTGAAGTGTCAATGCTCTATTCCAGATCAAGCAGCATGAAGTAGAAAGCCTACATAGTTTACTATCTAGGTGACAATCTGCCATAGCTCAATGTCATAGCTTGGAGCCGCACATCGCCAAGCACGAACGGCCATCTGTTACTCCAGATGATCAGATAGTCGTCGTCCCCAAGCTTGAATTTGGTAAAATCGTCCAACTCCTCCTCTACGTCGTGCTCTATCACATAGTCCACTTCAAACTGCAGGCCGTTCCAGATGTCATCATTAGTAGCACTGTTGTAGGTGCCTCCTTATCATTACATGATTTCTGCATCACAAGTAAAAAATGAGTACTGATATCTCACGACACAGATATATTAACAGATAAAAGAGAGTTACCCACCCGGTAGCCGGACATATTTAAAGCGAATATATATCGACAGTCGACATATTCTGAATGATCTCTTATACTCGAAGGCCCATAACACCTGGGCAATGCGGTGCTTCATAAGGGTAATTAGCTTATATTTTTGGGGAGCTACATGCAAGTTTTTCACAGTTAGCACAAAAATGAACAACAAGAGATAAACAAGATAGACACCGAGATCTTGGAAGGGTTAGTACCACTACGTCAGAAAAGGCTATAGACTACAGGTTTCAGACGACAGAATTTTTGAATCATGTAGTCTGATATGTTTCAACGAAATGAGACGACAGAAAAGTGAACTTCTGTAGTCTGAAATAGGTGAAAACTCATGAATTTGGTGGTGTTCCAAAATTTTCACAAGTTAAAGAACTCAGACGACATTTAATTGTAGTCTGAAAATAGGTAAACTCAAGTGGAAAAACTGGGAAAGTTTTGTTAAATTTTTTGAGCTTAGACTACATTTTATTGTAGTCTGAATTCTCAACTTGACCTAATGTTTCGAGAGGGAAAAATGCCGCGAGAGGGAAATCGCCGCGCGTTAAACACTTAGCCAAAAAATTGAATACCAAAACAGAAAGAGTACTGAAAACAGAAAGAGTAGTGAAAACCAAAACAGAAAGAGTACTGGAAACCAATTGCATGCGCTCAAAACTCAATTTAGTCGAAACTCAGATGAACCGAGTCTCAGCCTAAACCTATTTCCCTCTCACCCATTCCCTCTCACCCATTCCCTCTTTGTCTCAGCCTAAACACAGAGAGATGAATCGCGATTTGGGTTAGCGATTTCGTCTTTCTCGCCGAGGAAGGTTGCAACTCCCTCTCACTCTTGCCTCTCTCACTCTGGGTATTTCGTCTTTCGATCTGGGTATTTCCCTCTCGCTCTTGCCTCTCTCACTCTGGTTGTTTATGATTCTAGGGATTTCGATTTGGGTGTTTGTCTAGGATCCGGTTTTAAGATTGTGCTTATCACCCGCATAACTGATGAGTCTTTGTTATTAGGATGTGTGCGATGATTGTCAAGATCATTATTCAGGAAAGCTTGTAATCTTGTTGATTTTATATTTTTGTGTCTGTTTTTGGTTTGAGCCTGAGATTGAAGATTTTCAATTCTGAAAGTACCAGCTTCTGACCTCATCAGGTTATGATTTAGAACTTGCTCTTCGGGTTATATGTGGCCATGTGGCTTACTATATATATACATATTGTTTATAAAATTCAAGTTGACGTGCTATATCAGTGTTTAGCTATTGCATGACGGTGCTGCCATATTGAGATACTGCTACAGAATTCTTTGAGGTTTCTGCTATTTACATCAAAGCATTTTTCATTGCTTGCATGTTTGTGTATTTCAGAATCTGTGTGCATATTATTGTCTTCTTCTTCTTTTCTGGTATGTGTAGTTGCTGTGTGTTAATCCATAATTGGAGGGTGTCACTGGGAACAATAGTTGGGGGGAATCCAGATGGGTCTTCCCTCGTTTTAATTAAGTGAGGGACACATTTATCTTGGACTGTTGGGTGGTGTTCTCATCATTCACTTTACTTTGATTCCTTGAGGTTAGTGATCTTTGATTCCTTGAGGTTAGTGATTTTCACTGGGATTACTTGTTAATTCTCTTACGAGATGGAAGAGGGAAATAGATATAGGTTTTTAATATTACTTGCTGGATGCTATAAAATGTGGAATAATGGTATCCTGTTTTGGGTGTTTTGCAGAAGCCATTTATTTCACACAATTTAATGAACGATGAATAAACAGTACAGCTACATCCTTTGTAGGATATAGATAGTTTCTTTTGCTGATTTGTTGAAAAACACATGCATAATAAATCTTTTTTTGTTGAGGTAAATTTTGAGTCATAGAAGTTCGCTTTTCTGATAGTTATATCACTGATGCATCTGTTTCAGTGTTTTGCAGAGGACTCACTCTCACTCACTCTCTCTCTCTCTCTTTTTTTGTTTTTTTCCCTTCTCGATCTCAAGTGGAGTAAATACCGATTAGTTAGAGAATTGGTTATGGATTTTATGTATTTCATTTATTGATTGATAAAGATTCAGTATGTGGGTAGTTTGATCTGCTGAGAATTGATTAATTTCATGGCTGGGTCTTCTTTTCTTTGTGATTAGACCAGTGTCTTCTCTGAAGTGTTTATAAAATGCAGATTGATCAAGAAAACTATGAGTAGTTTACTTAAGTATTGGCGGAATTACAAAAAAGTGAAATACAGAAAGAGACTATAGATTGTATGAATCATTGTAGGCACAAGTGCGCAACTAAGTTTCAGTTTTTAGTTATGAATTTCGAAAGTCGCAGGTCCGCTGCGTATTATTTTCAGTTTAACAGCATCACTGTTATGTTTTCTTTAACTTGTCTGTAGTCATATCTTCAACTCAAGAGAGAAAAATGAGTTGGGGTGTGACAATTTGCCATGTTAATAACATTGTTTTGTGATTATTCTTGAAATCATGCTAAAGTGCAGCTGAACAACATTACTTTAGTCTGTAGATTCTTATTTTGATCCATTAAAACTTTTCTCTATTCAAACATGTTGACTGTTTCTTTGTTATGGATTTAGAATAGTTTTAAATAGTTTGGATTGTTAGCTATTTGGGTGTTTAAACTGACATTTGTATTTTGTTGTTATTGCATGGTGCTTTGTAATAAAGAGCAAGGACAAGCAGAGCTGTAGGTGCTAAAGCAAGGATCAGCTGTAAGGACTTTAGTAGAGGTAAGGTACAGATTCAATATCTTAATGTGTATATTGGCAATTAAGTAGACTTTAGCTGCGTTTATGTCATCATAAGTATGTAGATGTTTGCCTTCCTGAGTTTTGGATATTGTTTGAATATATTGACATGTGACGTATTGCTTTGAGTCCATCATCTTATATCTGATTTTAGTTGCATGCATATGCCTATGTTGTGATTTTTTTTGCGTTGTATGCGTGTGGTCTTCTAAGTGTTTTGTTTGTGTATATATAAGATGGATAAATCATGGATGCATGCCGATAGGAGATCTTTGAAGTTTCAGATAGGAGTAGACAATTTTCTGAAGTTTGCTTTGGCAAATGCAAGTGACAAATCCTCCATTTGTTGTCCTTGTATGAAGTGCTGTAACATTGATGAATTTTCGATCAGAGTTATTAAGGATCACATATACTTTAATGGTATATGTACTGAATATAAGCAGTGGAAATGGCATGGGGAACCTTCTACCATGAATAATGACAGAGTAGCTGAATCTGAGACGGTAGATTTTCATCCAGATTTAGGAGAAGTGGGGGATGAAAACAGTGGTATTGAGGAAAGGGAGGATGAGGAGATTTCAAGAGACTCAAACGAGTTCTTAAAATTTGTTGAGGATGGAGATATGCCTTTGTGGCCAGGTAATACAAAGACTACAAAGATGAACGCCATCATAGAATCGTTCAATTTGAAGGCCAAGCATGGAATTTCAGACCATTGTTATTCTGACATGCTGATGATGATAGCCATGTTCCTGCCTGAAGGTAACGTGATACCTGTAACTGTGCAAGAGGCTAAAAAATCACTTGCTGCATTAGGGATGGGGTATGAAAAGATAGATGCTTGTCCAAATGACTGTGTCTTATACCGAGGGGAGGATCTTACAGAAGCAAAAATCTGTCCCACATGTGGTGCATCACGGTATAAATTGAATAAAGATGATGTACCAAGGGAAGGGGTGCCCGCAAAGGTTTTGTGGTACTTTCCACCAATCCCAAGATTTAAACGAATGTTCCAATCGACCACAACAGCTAAGGCCTTAACTTGGCACGTGGATGATAGGAAAATGGATGGAATGATGCGGCATCTGGCAGATTCTCCCAGTTGGAAGCTAATTGACACAAAGTGGCCAGAATTTGGTAGAGAACCTAGGAACCTTAGACTAGCTCTTTCCTCGGATGGGTTTAATCCACATAGGTCTTTAAGTAGCAAATATTCTTGTTGGCCTGTTATACTTGTTACTTATAACCTTCCTCCGTGGCTATGCATGAAGAGGAAGCACATGATGTTAACATTGTTGATATCTGGACCCAAGCAGCCCGGTAATGATATTGATGTGTATTTGCAGCCGTTAATCGATGACTTGAAGGTTCTATGGGATGGAGTTGAAGGAGTGTATGATGCTGTCAGAGGAGAGTATTTTAAACTCAGGGCGGTTTTGTTCTGGACCATTAACGATTTTCCCGCATATGGGAATCTATCGGGTAGCATTGTCAAAGGGTACAATGCCTGTCCAGTTTGTGTTGACGAAACCAAACCATATAGGTTGAAGCATAGTAAAAAAATGGTATTCATGAGAAATCGCAGGCATTTGCCCAGACACCATCCATACCGAAAGCAGTCAGCTGCATTCGACAATACCATAGAGAATGATGTGGCTCCTATACCATTAAGTGGAGAGGAGGTCTTGTCAAGAGTTAAAGGCTATGTTGGCAGGAAGTTTGGTAAGAAAAACCCTATTCCCCCTTGTAAGGCTGGTGATAACCGACCATGTTGGAAAAAACAATCTGTGTTCTTTGAACTCGATTACTGGAAGTATCTTCCAGTAAGACATGTTCTTGATGTCATGCACATTGAGAAGAATTGCTGCGATGCTATTCTCGGTACCTTACTGAATATTCCTGGGAAGAGTAAGGATGGAGCTGCTGCCCGTATGGACATGGTTAGAATGGGCATTCGAACTGATTTGCAGGCTACACCTGGTCCAAACAGGTCCAAGTTGCCTTTAGCCAGTTGGAACTTGTTGCTAGCTGAGAAGAAAATATTTTGTCATTCCTTTTTCGGTATGAAGGTTTCATCATGCTTCACCTCTAATGTAAGAAATCTGGTCTCTATGGAAGATTTAAGACTAGTTGGTCTTAAATCACATGATTGCCACACCATAATGCAGATTCTTCTCCCCATTGCATTACGGTCAGTTCTAGCAAAGCCTGTTCGGTATGCCATTATCCGGTTCTGCCTCTTCTTCAAGGCAATTTGCAGCAAAGTGATTGATGTTTCAAAACTGAAACAGATGCAAGCAGACCTTGTTGACACAGTGTGCTTGCTTGAAAAGTTCTTCCCACCTTCATTCTTTGACATCATGATTCACTTAACCATCCATCTTGTTAGAGAAGTTGAGCTATGTGGTCCAGTATTCTTGCGGTGGATGTACCCCTTTGAGAGATACATGAAAGTGTTCAAAGGGTATGTAAGAAATCGCAATTTTCCAGAGGGATGCATTGCTGAAAATTACATTGTTGAAGAGGCTATTGAGTTTTGCTCTGATCGTTTCCTTGATGAGGGTGCTACCACTGCCGGAATTCCATCTAAAAGCTTGTCTGGATTGTGTAACGGGTGCAAACGACTATCAGGTTCAGTAATGGTTGCCGTGCCAGACAAACAGTTACAACTTGCACACCTATGTGTATTGCGGAACACTGAAGATGCCACTCCATACTTCATGTACGTAGTTGTTTATTTACTTGTTGTGTTAAATAAGTATTTGAGATATTAATTCCTGAAATATGTTATGGATTTTGCTATCTTGCTGATTTGTTATCTTTTGGACCTGCAGTGAGCATATGGAATTCTTGAAGTTAATTTTCCCAGACATGAAGAAAAAGAAGAAGTGGTTGAGGGAAAAACAGAACGCTACATTTGCAGATTGGTTAAAGGAGAGGGTAAGTTGTGAGGAAACACACTTTACTTCATTACTGATTTTTAAGTTGTTTTGTAACAATTACATAATTCTATTTACAGGTTGCGAATGAAATGATGTTACCGCACAATCAAGTTTCAGAAGCATTGAGATGGATGGCTGGAGGGCCAAGAGACTTGGTACCTACTTATAGCGGATATCATGTCAATGGAGTCGATTTCAGAACCAAAGACCAGGACAACAAAAGAACAGTTCAAAACAGTGGGGTTCATTTTGTTGCTGATGCAATGCAAGTTGCATCTGCAAAGGATAATAACCCTAAAACTAGGGATATGGACTTCTACGGTGTAATACATGAAATATGGGAGGTTGACTACTACAAATTTAGGGTACCACTGTTCAAGTGTGATTGGGTAGAGAGTAGTAAGGGCATTACAGTAGACGAACTTGGATTTACTTTGGTTAAACTGAATAGACTAGGGCATTCAAATGATCCTTTTGTCTTAGCTACGCATGTTACACAAGTGTTTTATATTGAAGACCCCTTAGATAGTGACTGGTCAGTAGTAGTGAGGTGTCCAGACCGTGACTATGAAGGGACTCTTGCAGATGAGGAGTCTGATCAGATAGAAGTGGAGCACCAACCATTTATGCCCACAATGCCATCAGTTGATACCTTTGATGATCTTGTTGGCCATCATCCTAGCATTCATATTCGAGATGGCAATGAAGGGATATGGATTGACAATTGATATTGATTAGGATTCTGATGTTTTTGCATAGTATAGGCTATCTTTTCATTTGTGGAACTTGTTGCTTGTTTGTTTCATGATATATATTTCAATCAAGTGTTTCCTTGATTAAAGTGTGCGTGCAATTAATGCTGTGTCGGTGTATTGGACTTGATGATGAATATGTGGCTTGTTGGATGAATCAAATATATATTTGTTGGACCTGATATATGTCGGTTTATTTATTTTTCATCTATCTAACAGACTTGTTGCTTTTGTGTTTCAGATCATGAAATCTGCCCGTAGAAGAGCAGCCGAGGCCAGAGCTGTAGCTTTAAGGATGAGAGCTCTGCAAATGAAAAGAACGAAATATGGGAATCCTAGTCTGACAACTAGACTTGAAGCAATTTCTCATGAGAGAATTGAGGTGTCCCCAAAGAAGAAAGCAGTGACATCCCCAAAAAAGAAGGTGCCCCGAAAGAACAAGGCAGCCACATCTCCGCAGAAGAAGGCCACATCCCCGCAGAAGAAGGGAAGACAAACTAGGAAGGATACCTCATCATCAAAGAAGACAGTCACATCCTCGAGGAAGAAGGCTGAACTAAAGAAGTCTGGAGCACTGGCAACGCGGTCAGCTGATAATGAAGAAGAGGAAGTTCAAAATATGGAAGCACAAGTTGAAAATGTGACTGGTGGTTTGAAGCTGCTAAGCCGAAGCATGGTGACAATGCAGCGTGTAAATCAGCGGCTGATCAGAGGAATAAAGCTCACTGTAGAGTTTAACGCCAAAGGGCAACCTTTTGGAAAAGCGGCAAGTGAAATGCAGTCTTACATTGGAGTCTTAGCACGCACTAAAATCCCAATTAGTTTTAAGGATTGGAGAGACGAAAATTTGGATGATGAAAAGCAGAAAATCTGGGAAACAGTAGAGGTATTTAAACTAATCTTCCAAGTTATTATTATTTTTTATATAATTACTAAATAAGTAAATATATGCAATGCCTTACAAGCCCACACTTGTTTGTGCTTGGTTTCAAAGGAGTTGCGTCAGGCCCAGATAAAGAAGAGAAAGGAAAATAAGTACCCTCATCGTATGTCACGTAAGGGATACGCTAACTTAGAAGCGGAACTGGTTAGTTTCTGGAATTAAATTCAATTCCCTAGTTTCTGTGTTATGCCACTATAATTTTTTTAGTATAACTTATTGTTTATATATTCTGATATCATTATAATTTTGTATAGTTGAAGACAATCCCTGCGGACCAACTAGATCGTGCAGTTTTGTGGGTAAAGGCTCGACAAGACAAAAATGGCAACTTTAAATCACGTGAGGTGGAGGAGGCAGCCAATGAAATTGTAAGTCCTTATCTGCCGATGAATTGTAAGTCTTTATTTATTCTATATTTTGATTTGGTATTAAGAATTAACTCTTAAATTACATTGGTATTAGGAAAAGTTAAGGGAAGAGCAGGCAAATGGAAAACTTAAGACATCAGGTTTCGATGATGTACTTACCAAGGCATTGAAGAAGCCTGAGCATCCTAGTAGGGTGCGTGGTGTTGGTGGTTTCACAAAACCATCGACATACTTTCACCTCCCAAAAGGCAGCAGGAACCGTGTTGATGAAGAGATTTTGAAGGAGACTCTGGAGGCAGTATTGGCTGAGCAACATGCTAAATGGGAAGAGGAGAAGAACAAAGAATTTGCTAAGGAAAGAGCATTATGGAAAGCTGATCTTGCACGGTTGGAAGCAAAGTTCAGCGGGAAGGAACTGCCAGTGGAGTCACCAAAAGCTGCTACACCACTTCATGAAAATGGTTCAGGCCAAGGGAGCTGTCCCCGACCACAGGAGAATGTTGCAAACAATAATGTTGGGGAGGTGGAGCTCAATGGAGTAAAGAAGAAGCTGAGACTGAGCTATGAGGATGACAACCCCATTGTTCAAGAGGCCTACATTGTTGAACCGAACCAGAAACTAACCGGCACAACTGAGGATGATGTTAGAGATTTCCAAGTGCCGAGAACATCATTGAATGAGCAAATGGTGATTACATTTTTAATTTACAGTATAAGATGTCACAACTAATTTAGTTATGCAATGCTGATGAGATTTTCATTGTTTCACTTAGGCTAAACATGATGAGAACGAATGCGGTCTTGCCGTAGGCACTGTTCAAAATATTGTTGCATATGGAAAGGTTGTTGACTTCGGTGGTGTGGAGACATCCAAGCAGTTGCTGCATGGTGTTCCATTGGGAGAGGGCAATTTGCGTGTCACAGTTATTGGAAGCTATAATGATAATGCACTCATACCAATTCCAGTGAGGGATGATATCGTCACAGTCGGCGACGCCAAAGGGGGTTTTGTAGCTTGGCCAAGAGACTTGATTGTTATTCCAAAACCAACTCAAGTACCAACAACTGCATCCCTTACACGTGTACAAGTGCGTAGAGGGCCACATCCTCAACCCACTCAGCAGAAGGTAAGATAGCTTCCTTTGTTTCTACTTAATTTATTTAATATTTCTAGCATGTTAATGTGGAAAATTGTTCTTGTTGTAATTCAACTAGCGAACAAGGCTTACAGTAAAGCGTCCTATTTCTAAGAAAAGAGAACTAGATTATTTTGATGACGAGGAAGACGTGGAAACCTTGCCACCAAATCTGCCATTGCCATTAGAAGACTTGTGCAAGTGGGCCAACAATGAGTTGAGGAATGAACGCACCATAAACACAACACTTGGACCGGAATTCTTAGGGTATTCAAGGAAAGTTGATGTGTCCAGAAATGATATCTATAACATGGCCCACAAGCAGGAACTGAGTTCTGATGTACTTGTTTGTTACATGAGGTAAAGAAAATTTCGCTATATGATTGCAATAATTTTTTCTTGAAATTTACTTTTAACCTCTTCGTGTAATGTATTTGTAGCTACCTTCATGGAGAGTTACAGAAGTCTGAGATGCTTGATATGGTTGCCTTTGTCGACCCTGATTTCACTGGTGCACTTGGGTGTGGAAATCCCACTGACCGGGCAAAGTTTTTATCAAATAGGTACAAGCAAGGGAAGCCTGGCCAAATTTTTTTGGTTCCACATAACAATAGGTTTATGGTGATGTTTTGCATGAAATTAATTTAGCTTCTCAATAACTGTTAAGAGACATGGTATCTAAAAATTTTGTACGTCTTCTCTTATATATAGTAAAAACTGGATGTTGACGGTGGTGATTCCGAGTGATGACATGGTATACTTAATGGATCCCTTCAAGAGGGTAGCAGCATTTGACGATGAATGGAAAACTGTTGTGAACCAGTAAGTCGTATGCCTTTTTTTTTCAATATTAATTATGCCTTAATGTATTGAATTTGCAATTACACTAATCAATGTTTCATCTTTCAAGTTCTCTGAAAAATGTTTTATGCCCCAAAGAAAAAGAAATCAAGCAGGAAAGAGACTAAGTGGGTGAAACTTCCTGTCAGTTGTAACACTTGGTTGAAGTCTTCATTTTTATGTACTTTGTCTGATATTTTTTCGATAGTTTGGCTAAAGGTAACTATATTCATAATTTCCAGGGAATTCCTCTGCAAAAGGATCACAATACTTGTGGATATTACATCATGTGTTTCATGAAAGAGATTGTTGAGGACAAGGACTTGGGGTATGCTATCAAGGTAAGATTGATTAACAGCCTTTTAATCATATATGGAGATATTGCTACATAAAGATGGGACTGAGCATAACTTGCTCCATTTTGTTGCTGCAGTGGGGAACGAAAGATTCTGGTGGGCAATATAACACTGATGACATTGATGCGGTCCGAGCTGAATGGGCAAAGTATGTTACTGGGATCCCCTAAACATTAACTTTAGTGATGTAGAATTGTAGACTGGAGTAGAATTTAGGAACTGCTTTTGAGCATGTATCTGAACTGTTGGGAAGTGTTGAAAACTATGCATGCATGCAGTTGCTACTCTAGGTTTTTTTTGGTCGAACAGTTGCTACTCTAGGTTAACTCATAGGTTTTTGTGTTAGCTAATGGTTGTGATCAAGATTTTAGGCTGTATTTTGGATTTCTTGATCACTATGTAAATCTTAGCTTCTGTAGGTTTATGGACCTAATGGATTGTACTTTAATGTGATGGATTGTTGCAATTAAGTGTTTGATGGCTAAATGATGCAATTTTTATGTGATTTTGATTTTTAATTTCGTGAGAGAGGATGGGATGTAGAATGGTGGCTTGGACCACATATGCAGGTCACCGATATATGGCATCAACATAATACAAATAACAGAAACATGTAATTGAATCATTAGTCCAACGACAAAACTACAGGTAAGAACGAATTCCTCAAGTACTCACACTACAGAAACTTGTCATCCAAAACAATATCAAATGACAAACCATGTATCATATGTGATCCTACAAGTAAACCGACGATAGTAAAATGTAGTCAATACACTATCATAGGACGTATCATCCCAGACAAACGCAAAACATTGTATCTCTAACGACATCAGAATGCAGTTGGAAGACATTTCAAACGACAGATATTCTGGTCTGTATGTTATCCTACAAATAATAAGATTACAGATATACTATAATGAATGTAGTCTGAATGCGATCTCAAACGACATATTTGTTATGTAAGATTAACTATGGGCCTCCAACGACATAAATTGGTAGTTGGAAATGGGTCTAAAACGACTGACTCGATGACATATCTGTTCTCCGACGTGTATTAAGACTACATATGTACTTCAAAGAATGTAGTCTGAAATGATCTCAGACGACATATGTTCTACGTCAAGTCTAAACTTTGTTCTTTCTAACAACATAAATATGTAGTTGGATATCATCTCAAACGACATACACTCTGGCGGTTATATCATCCTACAACTTTTAAGACTACATAATTATGTAGTATGAAATAGATCTCAGACGACATATATTTATGTGAAGGCTGAAGTTAGCAACTCTAACTACAGATTACTGTCAACTTAAACAATATATAACCACGGTGATTTTAAAAATTCTGTAGTTGTAAGCTTTATAGACGGCGGTTTTATGTTGTCTGTTTAACTTTACAACTACATAATTCTGTAGTTAGACTTGTGGACTTATAACAGTTTATATGTAGTTAACCTCCCCACAAACGACAGAAATTGTCCTAAGGCTTCAATCTGAACCACATCAGACGACATGCTCTTAAGAATCTTATGTCGTCTGAGATAGTCTTAATCGAGGGATTTTCTCCGTCGTCTGAGATGTAAAGAGATGGCAGCCGCCTACGCTACAGATTTCTAAGCCATCAGACGACAGTTTATGTCTGTCGTCTGTAGCCTTTTGTGACGTAGTGTACCTATTTCTTGAAATCCGTAAGGAACGATAAATGGAGGCGTATCTTCCCCTCTTTGTACATAGCACCATATGCCATAGCGCGTTGAACTCACTATAACACGGGTATCTCATCCTTAATAATCGAAATAAAACTATGGTACCTAACAACTGCTTCAACATGTTGGATGTGCATTGCCTCGGGGAGACATGCAAGCACGCCAAAATGTGCTGCACATAAGGTGCAAGCGGGAACGATAGCCCGTAACGAAGCTGGTACTCGTACATCAGCGTAAACCCATCGGAGGGCAGGGGGTTCCGGAAGTCGGCATCCCTCAGCGGCCGTAATAGCACTCCCCCAGTATGCACCAGTTGCTCCTTAATGTCACGAGCTCCCATGACGTAAACTCTCACCAGGAGGGTCGAATGTCATTGCTGCTTGCCAGATCCTCGCCATCTTAACCTCTATTTCCTGCAACAATGGAATAACCGAGGACACGTGAGAACTCAACAGGGGGCCTATTCCTGGCTCTTATCACAGCAAGCACTTCATCCAGTTCCACTTCCCTCCGTCGCGAACTGTCGGAATCCGTACTGGATATCTCGATAACATCATCGCTAGACACTCGCGCCGGATCTGACATCTACACCTAAAAATAGTCAAAGCTCTCGCTATCCTAAAACCCTACCCCTACAAATCAAAAGGAGGATCTGACCGCCACAAAGAAAATAATAGATCCCTTCGCCACACAGAAGGATCTAGACGCCACATAGGAAACAATAGATCCCTTCATCACAAAGGAAGATCTAGACGCCACACATGAAATAATAGATCTCTTCACCACACAGGAGTATCTAAACGCCACAGGTAAGCATACAGATCACTATCCCGGAACTAAAACACGTAGTTCATCACTAGAACACGAGTCCTCAGACTAATCACAAGGCACAACTAATCACTCAACCTTAGACACGAGTCCTCTAACTAATCACAAGGCACAACTCGAATACGCATTTCAATTCATCAAACTTCTCACCTGGCACATGTGCCGTAAAACAGCATCAACATCTCCACTAGTCCAACTTTAGCTCCATCTAACGTCTCGAAATCATTGGAGCTTCTACGTTAATATATGATGACTAACACACATAACCTCCTCCTCCTCCTCTAAATATTGCATAGCAATACTTCTTTCTCAGTAATGACGTAATCTCAAACCATCATCACGCCTTTTATAGTTCATAGTTAAAAAACTGCTTAAAATCGTTTTATAAATAAAATTCATTTTAACTTACCAATGGACCATAATCGATCAAGTCCGTTTATTTTTAAATCGAAACTTGGTTTCCATGAAAAGAAATTTTATAATTTTATGATAATGAACCATAAAAGAAATATTGGTTCCATCGTGATCCAGGTGAGATAATGCTCACTGCATGATAATCATCTAACCACGCCGCTCCGTAATATATTAACGATATATTATACTTATACACGTATATAAAAAACTCAAATATATATATATATATATATATATACGCATATTCTAATGAATATTCTCACATAAATTTCTATCTGCAACAAACAATATTATTACGCCCAAATAATTATATAAAACCAATACAGAACCTTAGTGAGATTTACTCACCTCAAAATCCCGTTGTGTCTTCTGCCGCCGCACGGTAGATCTCCAACACGTTTTGGTGAGCAATAATCACCTACCATTATATAATCGATCATAGTTGTCACACGAAAGCAATAATGACTTAATCTATCCAAAAGTCACACTCCAATCCTCCAAAATTATCAACCACAATTTAAACGAACTCCATCACCCTTCATCTACACCGAAACACCCTACAAATTTACCCTCGGTAAGAACCGACGGTAAATCCACTTCGACAAAACCCCACACGCTCATCCGATAACCAAAATCGACAAATTATATATCAACGGGTTTGTATTGACGAGCGCATAGTACTGAGACAACTCAATGCCCTAGAAAACTTCAGACCTGTCACCACAAGCGGCTGCGCGTGGACCTCATGTGCCACCACCCTAAACATCACCATCTTCCACTAAAATTCACGTGCAAGAAACCACAACAACCCTAGGAAGCCTAATGGAGGAAACATAACACCGAGAACCACCAGACGTGCCTACACGCCCAGCCACAGACAGCGGCGCGTGGGCTTCACGCGCCTCCACTAAAAACATCGAATTTCAGTAAACATCCAACATGAAACTTGAAGATCAAAGCAAGGGGAACAACTTTAATATTTGGAGTTTTGATCAACTCAAACTAGAAGCAGCTCCAAACTACTATGAAAAGAAGAAATCGTGATCTGCACCTCCATGCTTCAAATTTACATTCAAGGGATACACCATCGTGTTCAGAAGGAGAAGATGATCACAACATGGGTGGTTCCAGCTCCTAGAACCACCGAAATCAGCGGGTTGAAACAGGGTCAAAAATTGGGTCGCCGTTGTTACTGTGCGAGCTCAATTGCCATAATATAGGCTGAATTGGACCACGCCACCACCACAAAGAGTCTCGCACGGAGGAGTGGAAGAGATCTTGACTGCCCTCGATGTCTCAGATGGCCGAAGCTCCCTGCAAAAGTTAGGATAGGTCAGACGAAAAACTCAGATTGTGAAGGAGCGTGCGCGATAGAAAAAAAGAATTGAATTATGGGGTTTCTAAAAATAGAAACCCTAATTTTTCCTATTTATATTAAAACTCATAAACTTCCTTTGACCGTAACTTCTTCATACGATATCTGATTTACACCTGCCGCATATCCACAGACTCGTATCGTTGAGCACTACAACTTTTGTGAAAGAAGTTTTTCGAGAAACTCAACATAGTAAAAAGTCAACCCTTGACCTTTAAAATAAAACGTTTTCGAGTGTCCCTTGACCCCGATTACTTCTTCACTCTTCTTGAAAGTACGAATACACATCAATTCCACTAAATAATTTTCAAAAAATATTAGAAATTAACATTTAAATTTTTGGGTTCTTACAATCCACCCTCCTTAAAGAAATTTCGTTCATAAAATTTAAATGCACTCATACGCCAAGAGTTACCATCTCCTCACTGAAAAGCACATCTCATACCTCCAACAATCGTCCTCGTCTTGGATCTCCATGAGAAATCTATGCTCCCATGACAATTCATCATACGAAATCTCCTCGAAACATGATTATCGAATGTTGCCCTAATAGACCTTAACATGATTTTACAACAATTGGGCAACTTCTCCACATAAGATTCTTCGCACTAGGGACCGACACCTCTACCAACTTTCAAGCTCTACCTAAGATTATTGATAGCACCTGGAATGCAATCCAATTGGTGGGTTTGTAAAAGTCACCCACAAGAAGAAAATATTATGTATTCATGAGTCCCTGACACTTCACACAATGTCTCCCATGACATAAAATGATATCCACGAATCTCAGATGCCTCAAATTGGATTAGACGTCTTCACCACTAAGGCATGTCTATCTCACTACGAAACTAGACCTCTTCACCAGTAAGGTCTAAATCCACTACACGAAATTAGACCTCTTCGCCACTAAGGTCTAGGCTACTATACAGAAACGAATCATAGCCACGTAGGACTAAGACCCAACTCAATTACACATCCATCACGAACACTCTCCCCGCTCGAACCACGAAACCTTGCATCTAAATTAAATCATGAAAATACTTTAAACCAACAATAGCGATTATTGTAATCCCTAGGCATAGTTTAGCTCAAGCGACTACATAACCATTAACATTATGAAATCCTAGCGTAGCTTCCCTTCTTACCACTGGAAAATGACTCTCATATCGTTTACTAGCCCTTTGTGCACTTTGTGAAACACTTGGAACTGATGGGGTAGTACTTTCACCAATGATTTTGTCCTATTCCTTGAACTTCAAAGGTCACCTCTTCTTATCCACCCATTTCTTTATTTTTTTGGCGGTCGATGGGCTAGGGACCAAGAATGCTTTTGCGATGTCAGTTTGCTCCTGCCAAATTCTAACAAACCGATACATCGTCGGACCCCGTATAGTCCCTTGCTAAGGTGTGAGGTGACAAATGGTGTTGCCTGCTCGAACGGGCTATGCCCAAAAAGTGATTCCTAAGTAAATATCACGACATCTACACCCGTTCACCACACCTATCAAGGCTTAGTTCCCGATATCACTGTCAACGTCTCTACTTTGACCAACCTGACAGTCAACATATGTCACCAACTGTGACTGACCCGAAGGTCAAAACCCTACATCACCAACTGTGACCTACCCGAAGTTCAAAACCGAAATATAAACCACTAATCACAAATTTTGCTACAATCGGAGGAAGGCTCAAGAATTTTTTTTTTAAATTCAGAAAAAAATATTTTACTTACCCGTGAACCGAGACGATCAAGTTTACATGATTTTTAACATAAAGTTTTCTCTTTCAAGAGCATAGTCCCACGATTTTGCAAATCGAACACCAAAAGCCAAATTGGTTCCTACTTGAACCTCAAAAATGTCACACTCTATGAGCTCACAACTTCCAAAACAATTATTGATATATAACATATACCATACTACCAAACTTTATGTCAACAAAACACAAAGTCATAAATCCTACACATACTGACCAGCAACATCAAATCTCATCATAACATAGTAGAGCAACATAGAAGTATATCTCCTGGATACTACTAATCAATAGCTAACAACACTCTAGCCTGACTTGGGGGTAACCGTCTCTACTGGTTCCTCTTCCCACAAACATCTCTCGAACTCTCACTCTCCCGCACAACAAAATCCTGCTCGACAGCAATGACACTCTCGCCTGCCTCAGTTAAGGTAGCAAATCGATGAAAAGTCATAATAATCCTGAGCTCACGCCTCAAACCCCGAACAAACTTTCGTTTCAAGACTACCGGATCCAACTCTCATGCATAACGATACAATTAAGAGAACCGAGCCATATACACTCTAACGCTCATATCACCCTGCCGTAGGTCTAAGAACTAAACCTCCCATTGCTCCCTAACTGTAGCGGAAAAGTACTTCTCTTGAAAGAGTCATTCAAAGCCCTCCCATGTCAAGGTGGACATGTTTCTAGCTCTCATCACACTACTTCACCACACACATGCCTCCTCCTTCAGGAAGAAAGTGACAATCTGCCTCTTCTCAGTGTCACTACACAAGACCAACTCAAGATGAATCTCCATGTCCTCGATCCAGTGATCAGCCGCCAAGTAATTCATGCCCCCAAGGAAAGCAGGTGCACTCAACCTAGTCATCTGAGTGACAATCCGGCTTAAATGGAGACCATCATCCCTAACATCTGGCGTTACGGGCTCCATCTCCAACTCCTCCTCATAGAGCTCATCCTCAGGTCTAGCTCTACTTTGCCTCTAGTCGTGCTTGTTCCACGAGGTCTTACCCCGGCTCCTGGCCCTACCCCAGCCCCTAGCTATACCTGCACGAGGATCCATCACCTAAGAAGCAAGTAAACTTGATCAACACATGTATAAAACTTAACCCAAAGTATAAGGCTGACACACATTTGCATTAACCAAGACACTACTTCAGTTGATGGAATAAAGTTTCAACGTCTCTCTAACAGAGTAAATCATTACTCTGACAACCTATCTTGAGACCACACCTACCCCTTTTACATACTCAATGACATATCAATACCGAAAGGAATGATCATCCGCTGTAGTCGAACCATAACTCCAAGGCACTTATTATCACCAAATATGTAAACCTAAGCTCTGATACCAACCGTCACGACCTGAATTTTAAGATAACCAAAAATCCCAAAACTTGAGACATGATACCCTTACCAACAAGCTATAAGCCAACAAAGTAGCGCTCCAAGGAACTTACTACCAAACCAATGATCGCTACAAGCAGAGTTTCCATCACCGACAAGTAAGCTCCTAAACCTCCACTCCGCAAATCACTGATATCTCCAAACCTGCAAGATCAACCCTACACCATTGATTGGTGCACCGAGTTGTAAACAAACAAACCCGGTAAGCTTTTCAGCTCGTATGAGTAAACTTAAAGGCAATCACGGACTCACACCCCACAGATACAAGAGTTTCTGAAATAAGAAGGTTCAATAACAAAAGTAAAGATTAAATAAAATAAGCATTCATTGATATAAAAATAAATATAACAATAAAATTATACATTTCCAGCATAAAGATTAGTTCAGGAAAAAACACACAAAAATCATAAATCAAGACATGAAAATTCCAACAATTAAGGATAGTTCCAGAATTACCCAAAACCACATAAAATTAAGACAGAACAGAGAAAACAAAATTAAATAAATAATAAAATCAAATACGCTCCACCTGAGCCAAACGTCACATTTGGAAAATATGTCTACACGCCACACAGGATGACATAACCTACCAAACCAGAATAGATCTCTTCACCACTAAAGAGAATCTGGACTACAATACCGGAATAGATCCCTTCGCCACACAGGAGAATCTAAATCCCACACAAACACGATAGATCCCTTCGTCATAAAGGAAGATCTGACCGCCACATAGGAAATAATAGATATCTTCGCCACACAGGAGGAACTAGAAGCCATGGCGTGTGTCCGAAACCGGGATACAATAACGAAAACACGAGAAAAAAATTTAGAACCCTTTGTTATCATTTATAGCATTGGTAAATAGGGTTCGGTCAATCTGGGGACTTAAGGGCGTTCCTGCAATAAGAGTTAGTGACGATTTATACAACAAACATAATTACACATTTACAATTTATAATTTACATAAATTGAAGGGGGGTTTGAAAGATATTTCTAAAAATCTAAATACTGAAAATAAATCCTAAAACTAACGTATACACATGTGATCATCATCCACACACATAACCAAGCACGAAAAACCATCAAGAACATGTAACAAAATTGTAAATAACATATACTTATCTCAATTCCAATTCTAATTAGAGACCACCATCGATTCATATAATTGTTAAGACTTCTAATATATATAGAATCAACTCCAGCGTATAACCCTAAATTATGCTAATCGGTTTAAAGACACACCTGTAGCACCCCTGGGGGTAAACTACAGTAGCCACGAATTTAAGCCAATAAGAAGCCAACACGTCCGAAGGACGTGCCAACAACTTATTAACCTAAAGTCGTAGGCTTTTTAGTGAGTAAAATAAAATTTAAACTTTAAATACTTTGAGTGGCACCACGTGAAATCCTTAAAACAATCATCAGAGTTTATCTAATTTCGCGGAAGGTGGTCAAAATAAAGGGGACAATTTAAAAACTTTAGCGACAACAATAAAAATACACAACATGGTTAACAAACCGGGATGACACCTTTACTGTTTATGTAGTAAGCTCTGGTAAATGACTCAAAGGGTAAAACCGGAATAGGGAGTACACTTGGACCGAACATCGAGGAAGGAATGAAGCTCCACACATAGCTCTCTCTATCTTTCCCGTCACAGTACCTGCAAACAATCTGTTGTAGGGGTGAGCGTCGTCCTCGCGTGCTCACGTAGGCCCACCAATGGTAGGTTTGAAAACCAAAAACCGTATATATACGTATAGATTTGAGCTCGTAATAAAACCATTTATAAAATCCTTGGCACACAAAAAACCATCATTTTATATCCTTTAGGAAAACAGTGCAGTATGCTAAAAACATAGGGGCCCAGAGCGCTCAATGTACAAGTACAGCCTGCAGGACTTCGAATCTCAGTAACCGAATCCCGGGTTTGTCTTCACAGCAAACCGGGGCCAACTACCTATGCGCTTGAAAACACATAGTAGCGAGAGTGTCCATTTCCAGCTAAATGCCCAAACAGCGCATCGCACTTACGTCTCGCTTAACTCTGTACGAGACGAGCGTAAGCGGGATATTTAAAATAAACAGGGCATCGCCCCCCCGGAGGTTCACGGTCTCGACACCGTGGGAGTGCTAGATACTAGGTCCCGTCACTCTCAGGTTACACACCGAAAATCAGGACAACGGTGTTCCACACATCTCACATTGACGTATAAAAATCCTTTACGTCTAGCCTCGGGTTTTCTTGGCCCAATCATAAATCATTTATCATTTAATATAAAGAAAACTTTCCCGAGGCATCGACCATGAGCATACACAAAATCATGCACTTTCTTATACATATATAAAACCACTACCAAGGGGGTTCAGATTCCCTACCTGGAATTGCCGTTCCAAACGCAAGCTCCAAGCTTCCAAGAACTGTCTCGGTGAACCGTGGTCACCGCGTAAGCTACCTCGTCCAATAATCACTGCAGAATTAAAGTAGCTTAGCAACCAAGATGTAATAACAGTTCAGTTGACCACAACATTCCTAGTTTGACCAGGAATGACCGCATTGACTAAGTTGACCAACCAATTCATTTTTATGGCACTTTAACCATTTGACTTTCTTTTCTAGTTATCGACTCTTAACTCACTTACCGAAAGTCCGACTAAACTCCTGAACTTTCCTTTAACCACTTTAACTTGACGTTAGGGCGTCACATAATAATTCGTTGAATTACTATGGACACCCAACGTGCCACATTAACCAATTTATTTACCAAGAGTCGATTTACCGATTTACGTGAAATACCAACTTTACTTAACATGGTCAACTTAACATTTTCCAGAAATTCCGGTTATCATTTTCCGATAACAATTTAACACTTTACCAATTTAACCAAAAAGTGTCAAACTTCGTTGAACTTCAATTCTTTAACCATTTTTCTGAAAAAGTAACTTTCCCAAAATGGAAACTTTCCTTTAATGGAAACTTTCCCAAAATGGAAAGTTTCCCAACTTAGTAGGTTTCCAAACATAGTTAGTTTCCGTTTTTAATACGTTTCCTTACGTAATTTCCGATTACGACTCTTTAACCCAACTAAACGGAAACAACACAATCTTAAGGAGTCGAAGACTACCTCTCGGCATTTCTGCCGGTTTCACTGCATCACCGGATCGTCACCGGATTCCGGTAACTTGCCGGAAATTCGCCATAACCTCCTCGTTTACCAAGTTACGACAACACAACAACAAAACCACACCAAATCAGCAATCAACAACAACATAATCTCCAACAATCAAACACAGTAGCTGAATTACACAGTTTCAAGAGGGATAATCCTTACCCTCTGTGTCTGCTCCAAAACCAGTACCAGCAGCCTCCTTGCTGCCTACCTCCACACTACCTCGGTCACCAGCTCCACCAGCTCCTCCATCTCTGCACCACTGCCTCGAGCACAGTAGCATCTCCTTGCTCAAACTCACTGCAGGTTTCTCCATAACCTCACCATCTGCCTCCAAGCTCTTCCCAAGCATCACACCGGTGTCCACGACTCGCCAGAACACCTAGAATAGGTCGCCGGAGTTGTTAGACTCGAAACCCAGAAAACCTGAAAGAGTGAGTAATGAGGTTTCTGTTAAGGCTCCGATCGAATGATCAAGACTAAGGAAAAGGAAGAGGAAGAAGAGAGAAGACGAACCATACCTTCCACGCGCCGAACCGCCGCCTGGAACGCTGGAAATCCGGCGTTGACCGTCGAGCCAGTGGGGTTTGATCTCTCCTCTTAGTGGTTGTTTAGGGATTCTGAGGGTAGGGTTAGGTAGAGAAGAAGAAGAGGAAGAGAATGAAGCCAGTCCGCCGCCCTGTGGTGGCCGGACGGCGGTGGTCGCCGGAGGTGCAGAGAACTCGGGTGAGAGGAGAGAGAGAGAGTCGAGAGGGAGAAGTTGACCGAGGGGGATGGTTTTGACCGAGTCAAAACTGATCCCCTATTTATAGGGAAATGAACGGTCCTGATTCAATCTTGGAAAGATCCAACGGTTCAGATTAAAAGAAGGTGAAAAGGTAAAAGGTTAAATGGTTAAAAACTGATTTACCGGATTGGTAATTAAAAGTTACCAGGAACTTCAAAAATCCGTAGAAAATAAACCGAAGCTCCGAAAAATAATCTGAAAATACCGGGAGACTCGTGTCGACACGTACTATGACATCGAGTCATTAAATCTGGTATTTGGATAACTTTGAAAAACTCGAAAATGAACGTGGTAATTAGCTCGCGAAGTTACCGAATGCGACTTAAACCTCAGTAACTCGCCATTAACCACGGTTAAATCGTGCGGGGTCCCACAACACCAGCGTAGAAATTAAACATAAAGAAACACATAAGCATAGTAAGCCGAATTAGAAACATGCAAATATGTAATGATGTCACTCATCATATTTGCATCATGCATATTTTCATAACTTTGATAACCCTATTTAGACAATTTAGAATAAAACAACTTAGTGTATGATGCAATCTAAATTCTCTTGGCAAGTGAAACCGATACATAAGGAGAAGTCATGGCCTTAGGCAGCCCTCATGCATTGATTTATATGTGCAAGCTCATGAAAATAAATCAAGACAAACATATAAATATATACGAACCTACTGCCCTAAATCATTAAACAATTTCAAAACATGTACAAGATCATACAATACAACATAAACTTCATCATTAAATTTGAAACATGATGATTGTATAAAACCAAAATAAAACCAATAATTCATTACAAAATCAAAAACAAAATGAAAAGTACAAAACCATGAGAAAGTCACACTTTAAAAACCTTAGAAGAGGTTTGGCAAAGGTGATGAAAACGGATGGAAGATGGAAGAAGATTTTTAGGGTTTCAGTGGTGGTGCGGCTATGTATTTCGTGGAAGTAATTTGGTAGGGTTTCGGCAAGGCTTCTATGGTAGTGAGATGATGTTCGTCTGTCCTCTTAGTCGTGCTATTTATAGGGAAAACCCTATAGGGGTCGGCCAAAAGAAATCCTAAACCAAAAAGGTTTAGGTTTTCCTTCTTGAACTTGGTATTGCTTGGCCTCCAAGACTTGGTGATTCTAGACGCTTCTATGACCGAATCATGGACTTGTAATTCTTCATTGGACTTGGCATTGTACTCCCTTTCATAGACTAGGCTTCATGGATCAGCTGCTTTGCTTCCCTAAGTCCATCAGGAACACTTCCTATCGGTGGCAACAAGTTACTCTGTTTCGGCAGTCTGACCTTCCGTCACTAATTCAGGCATAACTCCCTCTAGAAAATATATATGGATGTGATTCAAAATGTTCTGGACACTAGACTCACACAGCTTTTCATGCATATATGGTACTTCTTCTAATTACTTGTGAGTCGTCTTGGAAAAATTCTAGAAGGTAGAGGTAACACCCAATACAATACAAATCCATATGCCTGGAGAAATTCTAGAAGGCGAACAGGATATATTGGATTTAGGGTCAAAATGATAAGGCGAAACTACTGTTAAAATTTGGTGGCGATCGGAGGTCGCCAGAATTTTGACCGAAATTTCTGTCGGCGGTGCCGCCACTTTTTGGGCAGTTTTTCAGGCCCATTAAATAGTATAAAATGAGAGGAGTTTATTGTCACACCCCGATTCTAGAATTATTTTACGGTTGGTTACTTTGGTCTTTTACCATTTAAAGTGACCGTTACTTTGGTCTTTTACCATTTAAAGTGACCGTTTAACCGTACAATGATCGTGAAGTTGACTTTTCGTTAAGTCAAGAAATTGGGAAAACTTCCTTCTTGAAAGTTGTAGAGGGCGTCGTTACGAGTTCATGGACACGTAGCACGCTCAAATCGGAGTTCGTATGGGAAAGTTATGAACAAAAGTATAAAGTTACTGTGCGGTTAAAAGGCTATATATAGGAGTTACCGGGGTGAAAAATCAGATTTTTCACCCCAGCCTTTCTTTCTCTCTCCCCGAGAGTTTCTCTCTCCCGATCGGCAAAACGCTGCCGGAGCTTCCGGCCGCCACAGCGCCGCCGTCCGGCCACCAACCGCCGGCGCACCGGTCCCAAAAGGTCGGCCTCCGAGTCTACTTCAATCCTAGGTAAGCTTTCCGACCTAACTCGCCGTAAATCGGGAGAAATTCTGATTTGTTCTTGGTGTGTACAGTAGATTTTCGGGATTGAATTTCTCCCTCCCTAGATCACCAATTGTTGAGTTCTTTATATGTTTAGGATGGGTTTTAGGTGTACTACAATCCCCTAGAATTTGGTAGCTCGATTTGAAGTGTGTAGGGAGAATTGAGGATTTGAAGTTTGGTAGTGTAATTTTTCGGGGTCTACTGTTCATCGAGTTTTTGACCTAGTTAGAGGCCGAATTGGCCTTCGAGTTGAACTAGAAAGTTGTCCCAATTGACGAGACGAAGCTACTGGTAAAATTTGGTGGCGATCCGAGGTCGCCTGAATTTTTGCCGGAATTTCTGCCGGCGGCCGCCGGTGGCGGCGGAGCTGGCGGCGGTGCCGCCACTTTTTGGGCAGTTTTTCATGTCCATTAATTAGTACATATTGTGAGGAGTCTATGGTTAAAATTTGGTAATTTTTGGAGGTGTTTTGGTTAGGTTTTGGAATTGTTCTAGGTTAGTATTATTGGCGGATAATTAAATATTATTCCGACTATCGATTATTGCCGGTTAAAGTTTAAGGATTATTTTAAGGACTCCTAAGGTATTGGTGAAATGGTTGAATGGGTGTCCATAGTAATTCAACGAATTAATACGTGACACCCTAACGTCAAGTTAAGTGATAAAGGAAAGTTCGGAAGCTGAGTCGGGCTTCCGGTAAATTGAGTTAAGAGTCGATAACCGGGAAAGAAAGTCAAAAAGGTTAAAGTGCTTTAAGAAAGGAACTTGGTCAACATGTGGTCAAATAGGATTCCTGGTCAAACTAGGAAAAGACCAAGTCGACTGTGAAATGACTAATATAATGATTTGTTGTACAGTCCCTGGTTGCACGTGAGACGGGCTCGACTACGTGTTAGTTCGAGGGTTTCGCTCGAGGAGCTTTCCGAGCAGGAAGAAGGTCGCAAAGAGTACTGTGAGTGGACTTTGTTTTAAATTAAATTGCATGCTTTATACTTGATTGGTTTCTCCTGCATATATATAATTTCCTCTATTTGTATGATTTACGGTGATTTGGGAAAAAGGGGATTTAAGGATTTTAAAGGCAAACAAACCGGGAAAGAGGTTCATACCCATCCCGTGATTTTAAAGGATTTTTCCCGGGGTATGGTTTTATTGTTTATCACCGTTTTGGGAATATGGAGGGGGATGTTTTTAAAGGAGAAATGTGGCTCACGGATTTTAAATGGGGTTTTCGATTTATTGTTTCCACGAGGTTTTACGAGGTATTACAGGTTTTACAGGTTTTAAAGGGATTTTGAAAAAGGGAAAAGGGAAAAGGATATAAGGATTGTTTGCTAGCATGGACCCTCTCCAGTTAGAGCGGGTACCATCTTCTGGGTAGAGCAGGTCAGGGACCTTCTCCGGTTGAGCTGGTCAATAGACCCTCCCGGATAGAGCAGGTCGGGGACCCTCTTCGGTGGTAGCTGGTCATTAGACCCTCCCGAATAGAGCAGGTCGGGTTTTCTCGTGGATGAGGTTAACACCCCACATAATTGTTTATATTTCAAGCCAATGCATTGTTTATGTTTTACCTGCATGCGGATTTTCCTTAGAAAAAGTAGAGGGAGAACATTAGAGGAATAGAGCTTTTAAGTTTTATTTTTGTCCACTCACCCTGACAGTTTTTCAATGCTTCTCCCCTGGGCCCTTCGTTTTCAAATGCCCAGTGGTGCAGGGTTCTCGAGCGGAGGTCGTGCGCGTACAAGAGTCGAGGCATAGTCGATCAATCCGTTGCCGTTGAAATTCTTTAGAGTAATCATCCTAGTAGACTGCTCTGACTAACCCAGTATAGCTAATTAAGTAGGTTAGGGAGCAGGATGCCTTCATGAGTTAGGGTTTGTTGTAGATACTCATGGAAGTGCTGAGTTGGATTATAGGAAGGGTTGGCCATTTCAAGGGGGTTTCGGTAAGAAGTTCCCTTGGGGTGGTCCCCGCAGGATTTACTTTGAGTTAAAGGGATTTAACTCGGGGTGGGTCCTGACAATTGGTATCAGAGCGTTAGGTTATCGTTTCCTGTTACTACCTCGTATACTTAGTATCACTTAGTGTCTATAGAGTGATGGTCCGACCGCGGCGGATCCATCGGCATTTTATGCTTTGGACGCTTAGTGTTTATTAAGGATATGAGTTAGTACTTTCTGGTTGAGCTATGGACCGAGTGGTCCTATAAACATTTGAATCCTCAAGACTATGCCTCAGTACGCCGACCTCAAAGAGAGCTCCTGTAAGGAACAAGGTGAGCTCGTTACGTATTTATTGTTATGAGTTTCCCAATGAGATTTGAGATTTGAGTTGGGGATCAAGCTGGAAACTCGCGTTGTATAACATTGGTTGAGCAGTTGGTGTGAGTGCTCGGTGGTGAAACAGTAACTTCATGCCTAGAAGGCTGCCATGTTGTTGGCAGGAATGTTTTAGAGACCTGAGGCGAGGCCTTAATGTTCGAGTTACGAGACTCTTAGAAGTGAAGAGTCGTAAGAGTTGATGAAAGAGGTTGCATCATGCGATGGAAAAAGGAGCTGAAGTCGCCCAGCGCGATTATTTAGAGAAGATGAATATTAAGATTTGACGACTGTCAAGATTTTGTCGATTGTCGTTTTTTCAGTGTTGTTCCAGAGGAACTGGCGAATGTGTCGAAGTAGAATGACTCAGGGATCTTAGTGTAGTCATTTTAGGATCAACGGACTTGTTTTTGGTGACGAATCCATGATGTGACACTACTGGAGAATGTTAAGGAAGTAAAGGCTAGTTGGTCACTTGATGCTGAAGGGACAGCCACTGAAATTGATGGTTTGGATCACCTTGGTACGGACATTGTTGTCGTCAGCTACGACCAGATCCTCTTCGCTCCAGCCACCCATGATTGGGGTACTAGAAGGTTTGATTTGTTGGTGAGTCCAAGCGTGATTTGAATTGTTGGTGACAATGGTCATTGGGCCATTTATCGTGGAGGCAGAAATTAAATCGTGTCACCAGATCTTGGGGCTCATGTCAACCATAAGGTGAGTTATCCACCTGTGGTCAAAGTATTTTAATTAATACACATGTGAAGGAGTCTCCAGGCTGGCTGTGTTGGAGTTCGGTTACAGATTAAGTGAGCATTTTGATTTGTAGCTAAAGATTTATGGTTTCGAAATTTAAGGAGATGATAGAAGTGGCAACAAGCTACCGGGTCATGGACTAAGAATGCTTGGGGTACCGGAGATAGTGATACGAGTCTTGATTGACTTTGTATTATTGTGGTGTAGGAACCGGTCGTTGTGCAAACGGTATTGTTTCGACGGCCGAAGATGTACATGGGAATACCCCACAGGAGCACGTGTACCCACCTTTTTAGGGAAGTGGTGAGTTAAATCTAGGTAACACATGATGGTAAGGCATAATTATTTTGTGCAGCTGTGTGGTTAAAAATGATACATTCATATATTTCAAGAATGTATTGTGAGAGTCCCATACTGTGAAGACAGAGGTGAAGGACGTTTGCCAATAGTTTTGTGCAAAACGTCAATTAAATGGTCTAACCGTTTAAGAACGGGTCGGAAGTGGGTTATTGGTAGACGCTTCGACTTTCAAGATGGTTAGTTAAATTGTTAAAAGTTGTTAGTAGGTAGTTGTTTGCGTGCTGAGTTAATTGCACGGAAGTGGTGAAGTGACAGCAGTGGGGCAAGGGTTACTGGAGCAGTGAATTTGAGTGAGAATGTTTGTTGATGGTCAAGCTTCAACCTGGAACCAAAGTTGTCTGTTATGACACTTGGTTTCCTCGAGGGGGATTAACTGAGCTTGATGGCATGGGAATCAGTGCACTCATTGGCTGTGGTTTAAACAATTGTGTAACCGAAGGTGTACTTAGTCGTGTTTGGGGTCATAAGTTACATCCACTGCAGTGACAGGCAATATTCTCAATTATGATCATTGGAGTGAGGATTAAGATCTGGGAGATCAATTATTGAGGTTAATTTAAGGAAATCCTGAGAGGATTAAAGTTTTGTTGGTGTTGCTTTGGTCATTTGAGTAGTGACTCTACTTGTTAGGAATTATTGACATAGCGGCAGATCTTGGCGCCACAAGTGTAGAGTAGTAGCAAGAAGGGTCATTGGAGGTGACCCTCAAAATTGTCAACATTTTCGGTGAGTGTGAAAGCGGTGGAACTAGGAAAGGTTTTCCTTGATGACTCGAAGGTTTTACGAGTCTAAGTGTGGTAATATTTGTTACTGAGATTGGTAAGGTATGTTGCTAAGTTGAACAACACTTCATTAGAAATCGTGGAGTGATTAAGCCACGTTCAGATTAAGTTCTGATCTGAGGGGATGTTAACGTGTGGCGGTGGATCTTGTAATATAGGATCTAGAGTGGTAATGTGATTTCCTGTGTACGCAGTTATATTCCTCTTCAATTAGAATGGTAAGTGATTGGGAATCGTGAATCCTACCAAATAGAGGATGCGGTGGTTGGTGTACTTGCAGAGCATGGGGGACAGATTTTGTTAGAAACTGTCTAGTTATGCGAGTTGACTCTGTGAAGTTGACACGCCCAGTGCGAGAATGGTGTTTGATAAGTTGTGCCTTGATAACTGGATGCTCGGTGATCATTGTGGTTAAGTTCGGAGTGGAATTAATTCCCGATGCTTTAATCAGGGGTTACTTTGGGTGTGGTACTAAATTTTATGTAGATGTCTGATCTGGTTAAATGTCTGAAGTTGTCGGTTATTACCAGACGAGTTGGTAATGGAGGCATCTATGAAGGAAATATCCTGGTTGAGCGGGTAAGGTTCTGGAATTCTTTTATTGGTAAGTCTATTTCAGATTGTGTTATGGATAATGTTTATTAGACGCACAGTTATGGTTGAAGTGCAAGTTCTGCACTATGCGTCATTCCAAGTTAAGGTAAGAGATAGGGAGGTCAGTGGCACCTCACCTATGAGTAGTACGGTGATGTATTACCAATTATAAAGTATGCTGTAACCCCACAAGTGATAATGGAGTTAGCGACTCTAATGTTTGGGGTTGTTGGTAAAAAAATCAAGATTTATCCGATCAGAATAGCTTTGTAGGCAGTGTGAAGCCTGACAATTTGTCTTCATGCGAGGAGTAAGTATTGTTGGATCTCGATGTCTAAGCTTTTGGATCTCCCTGATTTAAAGGCTATGATTTTGGATTTACGCTAAAATTCATGGCAGTTCATGTCCTGCGTGTACCAGTGGTTTGAGTAATGATAGAGTGAGGGAAGACAATTACTCTACAACAGGACAACTTGACAGAATGGTTTCTAGGAAGCGTAAACCAGAGTAGGGAGCTTTGTTCAAATGAGGTGATGGTTTGTGTAACACAAGTCATCATGGTTTTCTCGTGGACTTGTTGTCATTAGTCTTGACTCCACGTTGTATTGTGTTACCAGAGGATTTAAATCCATTAGTGACATCGAACCCTACTCCTCAGGTGTGGTAATCAGTTCCTGCATAGGGAATGTGGGAGATGATATCTAAAGTTCAACGAAAGAATACAAGTATTCTTGAAGAGATTTTACTCGCGGCGAGCGAGGGGTTATTGAATCAGAATGATTATTAGCGGCATTGTGACAACATCACATGCGGTTGGTAAGGACAGTTGTTGGTGTTTGTTTGGCTAAACGAGTAGCGATAGGAGGTTGGTTATTGGTCGAAGTTGTTAGGTTGTGCAGTTGGATTTTCAAGGATATGGTTATAATCCGGTATAGGCAACAGGGAATTGTTGCCAAAGGATGTTTTCAGCGCAAGAACAATAGTGATTTTCACGAGGATTACAGATGGTGGATCAGAGATAGGCGGTGTCATATTCCACCTCATAAAGGAGATGAAGTACAGTAAGAATTCGATGATTCAGTTAATCAAAGATTCAAGAGAAAATCATTGTGATCCACGGTAAGACCTTATGCTTTAGTTTTTGACCTGAGAAGAGTGGTCGGGTGTCAGAAAATGAGGAATTATTGGAGGTTATCATCCACGTAGGAAGGAGTGCTACGTTGGCTAGATGTGACACGTGACAAGGTTACATGAGTTTGAGGAATATGTTGGGTATCCTTAGAGTTAATGGATACCTAGTGTCACGTATGTCCATGTTACGTAAATAAGTTTACTACCTTACATCCTATGTCAATAGACTTCTGGTTGGTACTGGAAATTGGCTTTCAAGGAGGAACAGTAAGGATGTTGATCGTAAAGAGCAGGTGTTTAGGTTTTGAAAATGCTTTTCGTGAGGCGTCTCAGAAGAGTTCTCAGAAGGAAGTGGATATTGGAGAACAATGTTATTATTTTAAGTGGTACTATCCCCCTCTGTGTTGGACTTTGAGTATAGAAATTTCGAGGACGAAATTTTTATAAGGTGGGGAGAATTGTCACACCCCGATTCTAGAATTATTTTACGGTTGGTTACTTTGGTCTTTTACCATTTAAAGTGACCGTTACTTTGGTCTTTTACCATTTAAAGTGACCGTTTAACCGTACAATGATCGTGAAGTTGACTTTTCGTTAAGTCAAGAAATTGGGAAAACTTCCTTCTTGAAAGTTGTAGAGGGCGTCGTTACGAGTTCATGGACACGTAGCACGCTCAAATCGGAGTTCGTATGGGAAAGTTATGAACAAAAGTATAAAGTTACTGTGCGGTTAAAAGGCTATATATAGGAGTTACCGGGGTGAAAAATCAGATTTTTCACCCCAGCCTTTCTTTCTCTCTCCCCGAGAGTTTCTCTCTCCCGATCGGCAAAACGCTGCCGGAGCTTCCGGCCGCCACAGCGCCGCCGTCCGGCCACCAACCGCCGGCGCACCGGTCCCAAAAGGTCGGCCTCCGAGTCTACTTCAATCCTAGGTAAGCTTTCCGACCTAACTCGCCGTAAATCGGGAGAAATTCCGATTTGTTCTTGGTGTGTACAGTAGATTTTCGGGATTGAATTTCTCCCTCCCTAGATCACCAATTGTTGAGTTCTTTATATGTTTAGGATGGGTTTTAGGTGTACTACAATCCCCTAGAATTTGGTAGCTCGATTTGAAGTGTGTAGGGAGAATTGAGGATTTGAAGTTTGGTAGTGTAATTTTTCGGGGTCTACTGTTCATCGAGTTTTTGACCTAGTTAGAGGCCGAATTGGCCTTCGAGTTGAACTAGAAAGTTGTCCCAATTGACGAGACGAAGCTACTGGTAAAATTTGGTGGCGATCCGAGGTCGCCTGAATTTTTGCCGGAATTTCTGCCGGCGGCCGCCGGTGGCGGCGGAGCTGGCGGCGGTGCCGCCACTTTTTGGGCAGTTTTTCATGTCCATTAATTAGTACATATTGTGAGGAGTCTATGGTTAAAATTTGGTAATTTTTGGAGGTGTTTTGGTTAGGTTTTGGAATTGTTCTAGGTTAGTATTATTGGCGGATAATTAAATATTATTCCGACCATCGATTATTGCCGGTTAAAGTTTAAGGATTATTTTAAGGACTCCTAAGGTATTGGTGAAATGGTTGAATGGGTGTCCATAGTAATTCAACGAATTAATACGTGACACCCTAACGTCAAGTTAAGTGATAAAGGAAAGTTCGGAAGCTGAGTCGGGCTTCCGGTAAATTGAGTTAAGAGTCGATAACCGGGAAAGAAAGTCAAAAAGGTTAAAGTGCTTTAAGAAAGGAACTTGGTCAACATGTGGTCAAATAGGATTCCTGGTCAAACTAGGAAAAGACCAAGTCGACTGTGAAATGACTAATATAATGATTTGTTGTACAGTCCCTGGTTGCACGTGAGACGGGCTCGACTACGTGTTAGTTCGAGGGTTTCGCTCGAGGAGCTTTCCGAGCAGGAAGAAGGTCGCAAAGAGTACTGTGAGTGGACTTTGTTTTAAATTAAATTGCATGCTTTATACTTGATTGGTTTCTCCTGCATATATATAATTTCCTCTATTTGTATGATTTACGGTGATTTGGGAAAAAGGGGATTTAAGGATTTTAAAGGCAAACAAACCGGGAAAGAGGTTCATACCCATCCCGTGATTTTAAAGGATTTTTCCCGGGGTATGGTTTTATTGTTTATCACCGTTTTGGGAATATGGAGGGGGATGTTTTTAAAGGAGAAATGTGGCTCACGGATTTTAAATGGGGTTTTCGATTTATTGTTTCCACGAGGTTTTACGAGGTATTACAGGTTTTACAGGTTTTAAAGGGATTTTGAAAAAGGGAAAAGGGAAAAGGATATAAGGATTGTTTGCTAGCATGGACCCTCTCCAGTTAGAGCGGGTACCATCTTCTGGGTAGAGCAGGTCAGGGACCTTCTCCGGTTGAGCTGGTCAATAGACCCTCCCGGATAGAGCAGGTCGGGGACCCTCTTCGGTGGTAGCTGGTCATTAGACCCTCCCGAATAGAGCAGGTCGGGTTTTCTCGTGGATGAGGTTAACACCCCACATAATTGTTTATATTTCAAGCCAATGCATTGTTTATGTTTTACCTGCATGCGGATTTTCCTTAGAAAAAGTAGAGGGAGAACATTAGAGGAATAGAGCTTTTAAGTTTTATTTTTGTCCACTCACCCTGACAGTTTTTCAATGCTTCTCCCCTGGGCCCTTCGTTTTCAAATGCCCAGTGGTGCAGGGTTCTCGAGCGGAGGTCGTGCGCGTACAAGAGTCGAGGCATAGTCGATCAATCCGTTGCCGTTGAAATTCTTTAGAGTAATCATCCTAGTAGACTGCTCTGACTAACCCAGTATAGCTAATTAAGTAGGTTAGGGAGCAGGATGCCTTCATGAGTTAGGGTTTGTTGTAGATACTCATGGAAGTGCTGAGTTGGATTATAGGAAGGGTTGGCCATTTCAAGGGGGTTTCGGTAAGAAGTTCCCTTGGGGTGGTCCCCGCAGGATTTACTTTGAGTTAAAGGGATTTAACTCGGGGTGGGTCCTGACAATTGGTATCAGAGCGTTAGGTTATCGTTTCCTGTTACTACCTCGTATACTTAGTATCACTTAGTGTCTATAGAGTGATGGTCCGACCGCGGCGGATCCATCGGCATTTTATGCTTTGGACGCTTAGTGTTTATTAAGGATATGAGTTAGTACTTTCTGGTTGAGCTATGGACCGAGTGGTCCTATAAACATTTGAATCCTCAAGACTATGCCTCAGTACGCCGACCTCAAAGAGAGCTCCTGTAAGGAACAAGGTGAGCTCGTTACGTATTTATTGTTATGAGTTTCCCAATGAGATTTGAGATTTGAGTTGGGGATCAAGCTGGAAACTCGCGTTGTATAACATTGGTTGAGCAGTTGGTGTGAGTGCTCGGTGGTGAAACAGTAACTTCATGCCTAGAAGGCTGCCATGTTGTTGGCAGGAATGTTTTAGAGACCTGAGGCGAGGCCTTAATGTTCGAGTTACGAGACTCTTAGAAGTGAAGAGTCGTAAGAGTTGATGAAAGAGGTTGCATCATGCGATGGAAAAAGGAGCTGAAGTCGTATTATTTAATTATTATTCTAGCGTCTGGAAAATTAATATTAATTGTGAAACATGACGCGAAGAGGCTCGTGTTGTGAAGGCTTCGCTTGAGTGGAATTCGGGTTTGCGTCAAGCTAAGGCCTCAATCTGTGAATGAAATTTTATTTTAAATATATTGTAACGAGATTTTAATGAGTTTCTCTTTTAATTGTGAGAATTTCCTCCATGTTGATTTTTATGGTGATTTTAGGAAAATTGGGGATTTATTATTTTTCAAAGATAAGTGAGCCGGGAAAGAGGTTCATACCTTTCCCGTGAGTTTTAAATAATTTTCCCAGAAAATGATTTTAAGTTGTTATCACCATTTTGGGTTATGGAGAGGGGTTATTTTTAAAAGGGGAAACTTAGCTCTTGGATTTAATGATTTAAAGTAAAGTCAGGGAACCGGTTTCGGATGCTTGGGAAGTTTTAAATCCAATGTGTTTGGGGAAAAGTAATGGGTGTTTTGACTTGGATTTTTGATTTATTCACCACGAGGTTTTCAAGGAATTTTCAAGTATATATATATATATATATATATATGTGTATTGCTAGCTAGCATGGATCCTCTCCTGATGGAGATGATACCCTCTTCGGATTGTAGCTGGTCAGACCCTCTTCGGTGGTAGCTGGTCGGAAGGACCCTCTTGGATAGAGCCGGTCATGACCCTCTTCGGTGGTAGCTGGTCAGATGGACCCTCCTGAATGGAGCGGGACAAGGGACCCTTTCTAATAGAGCTGGTCAATAGACCATCTCGTGGATAGAGCTGGTCAGTTGTTTTCTTGTGGTCATGGTGAAAGTACCTCACTTTTTAAATTATGGATTTGAGCCAAGGGAATTGTTGTATATATATTTTTTAATCATTTTCTATGGGTTGCGTGCATGTGAATTTTGAAAAATCAAAGGGAGAGCATGAAAAGATGTTTACCTTTTCATATTTGATTTTTGTCCACTCACACTAATGTTTATTTTTAAATGTTTTCCCATGTGCCCTTCGTTTTCAAATGTCCAGTGTTGCAGGGTTCGTGAGAGGAGGTCACACGTACCGAAATCGGGGCATAGTCAATTAATCCGTTGTCGCAACAAGTTTGATTTATGTATAGCTTCCATGTAGACTGCTCTGATTACCCCAACTTAGATAGTTGAATAGGATAGTGAAGCGTAGTTATGACTTGGGGAGCAGGATGGCTCCAAGAGTTGGGAGTGGATTTAAATTATTCATGGAAGTGCTGAGTTGGTTTGTAGGAAGGGTTGTCCATTTTAAGGGGGTTTCGGTAAGAAGTTCCCTTGAGGTGGCCCTCGCAGGATTTACTTCGGGTTAAAGGGGTTTAACCTAGGGTGGGTCCTGACAGATTCTGTACATGGGGAATTCTGCTATCTCTGCAATAAAGGGGAAAGGAAAGGTAATCCTGAAACTGACATCTGAAAAGGACTTGATCCTGAACAATGTCCTGTATGTTCCGGAGATCTGCAAGAACCTGGTGTCTGGTGCGTTGCTAAACACTGATGGATTTCGCATTGTCATAGAGTCTGATAAGGTTGTTCTGTCCAAGAGTGGCATGTTTGTTGGTAAGGGTATCTCTCTTGTGGAATGTTTCAAAATGAATGTAATGACTATTGTCAACAAGAATAATGAAGATGGGGGATCTTCTGCTTACATGATTGTGTCTTCCTGTGGCATTGTAGACTGTGACACCTTAAGAAGGTTAATTAACATGGAACACTTACCAACATTTAAAATCGACTCTAACGATAAGTGTGAAACATGTGTTGAAGCTAAACTCACTAGAACCTCGTTTCAAACATTGGTGAGAAACACTGAACCTCTAGATTTAATTCACACAAATGTATGTTATTTGAAATCAACAGAATCAAGAGGTGGTAACAAGTTTTTTGTCACGTTCATAAATGATAGCACAAAATACTGCGATGTGTACTTGATGAAAAATAAAGGCGAGACTATAGAGAAATTTGTTCTCTATAAGAATGAGGTTGAAAATCAACTCAATAAGAAAATCAAATTACAAAGAAGTGACCGTGGAGATGAGTATGAAGCATCATTTGCTGACTTATGTGCTCAAAATGGTATTATACATAAAAGAACTGTGTCTTATTCACCACAATCAAATGGTGTGGGTGAAAGAAAAAATAGTACCTTAAAGGAAATGATGAATGCAATACACTAATGTTCTGGGTTGCCACCCAACATGTGTGGAGATACCGTACTCACGACTAATTACCTTTTAAATAGGGTTCCAAAAAAGAAGGTGTAAAAGACTCCTTATGAATTGTGGAAAGGAGTAAAACCATCCTACGGTTACTTATGAGTGTGGGGATGTTTGGCTAAGGTAGCTATCTCTCCACCTAAGGCAGTAAAAAATGGGTCAAAAAGGTTGACTGTGCGTTCATTGGATATGCACGTGTATCGGTTCATTGTGAAAAATCTGAAATTGAGGACATACACAAGAACACAATCACAGAATCGAGAAATGCTTTATTTTAAAAAAAATATATTTCCATGAATATCTGAGGAAGAATCAAGTTCTTCTAGAATTGAGTCAAATACTCAAGAAAATCAGTCACAAATAAATCCTGAAAAGGTAGAACTTAGACGGAGCAAAAAAACAAAGATAGAAAAATCCTTTGGCTCTGATTTTTTGACATATATACTTGAGGATGAACCTCAGACATATACAGAGGCAATAAGGTCCACTGATGCACCGTTATGGAAAGATGCGATTAAGAGTGAAATAGACTCAATTATGCAAAATCATACTTGGCAACTGGTGGATCTTCCATCTAGGTGCAAGCCCTTAGGTTCCAAATGTATCTTTAAAAGAAAGATGAAAGCAGATGAGACCATTGATATAGTTACGAAACAGTAGTTGACGGATATAGTTACGAAACAGTAGTTGACGGATTCTACCTCCGCTTCTTATATGGTCCTTCCACTTTGGAGATATATTTCTCGGGGCTGATTTCATTACTTAAGAGCATCTCTAGCAATATTGATAAATGTATTGCTAAATTTAGTAATATTTAAATTTAAATAGCAAAATTTAAGCTTTTTACTTCTATTGCTAAACTTTTACATTAACTAAGTTTTAACTAATTCTCATTTCAAAATTGATAGATTTATTAATTTTTAAATTTGTCAATTTCTTAAATATTATTTTAAAATAAAAAATTCATTTAAAATTGATAAATTTCTAGTTTACCAATACTATTAGAGACTAATGGGTGGGTTTGCAGTACACCTCAGTGCTCACATATGTAATCCAGTCAACCAAGAATCGTGGACAAGAAATTACAGAGGAACAATCATATATGCACCCCGAGCCAAGCCAAAAAGAACAGTACAAATCTTGCAGCCTAGTACTCCTCATCCAATGCCAGCTATAAACACTCTATCTGCCCTCTCACACCACTGAAAAGATCGATCAGAGAGAAACATTAATGGAGCCGATCAAAGTGTTGGCGCTCTGTGGCTCTATTCGTCAAGCCTCCTACAACCGCGGCCTCATTCGTTCTGGTTAGTCATGCTCTCTCTCTAACTACTACTGGTTTGGGCGACGTATATTTAACTGAACCCTGCCCCCCCCTGCAGCCATTGAGATAAGCAAGGGGTCGATCGCCTGCCTAGAAATCGAGGACGTCGACATCACGGCGCTGCCGATGCTGAACACTGATCTGGAGGACGGGGATAGATTTCCACCGGTGGTCGAAGCGTTCCGGCAGAAGATTTTAGAGGCCGACAGCTTTCTCTTTGCCTCTCCCGAGTACAATTACTCTATCTCTGGTACACACTCACGCTCGATCATCATTTTCACGTTGATATATCATCGATTTAAAAAATAATTACAGGTCATTTTTAAATAAAAATATAATTTTATCCTTCATAATTCATTTTAGTTTCCGTTTCTATAAAGATAATTTAGTTATCTTAAATGAACATTATTAAATTTAGTTTCTAATACAGTATACTATTATAATAAATTATCTGTTTATATGGTCATAATTAAAATTATATAAATTTATTTTCATCTTTGTGAATCAAAATTCAATTTCAAACTTTTTGATTCATCATTCTTTTTCACTTATACAATTAATATAGATATATATAGAAGTACAATATTCATATGCATATTGTACATTGATCAAAATATATACATATATTCATCAAATAAATATATGAATATATACTTATATTCATCAAAACTTAAATATAAAATATGTAATAATAATAATAAATAAATAAAACCTCTAATCGAATCCTCTTTTGAACGAATTATATATAAACCTTTTTTCTGACGAATATGTGTATATTTTTTTCTTTGGAAAAAAAAAACTATATATATATATTCAAATAAATTCATATTTTCGAACAAGTATAATTTGAAGTGTGTGTATATATATATACATACACATCTCGTATTATATATTTAATGTTTTAATTTAAGCATGAATGAAAGAAAATGACTTTAGAAAATAATTTAATATAGAATATAGGTAAAAATAATCTAGAACATTGGATTTACGAAGGATGTGATTGTATTTTTACTTAAGAATGACATGACATGTTTTTGTCAATTGATGATACGTTTATGTCACATGTCATGCCACCTATGATTAGAGCATCTCCAGCAGCTTCCCCATTTTTTTGATTTTGTCAAATTTGAAGAATATTGAGTATTTTTTAGGTCCAACAGCTTCCCCATCCCATTCCCTAAAATGAAGATAGAGAAGAAAAATGAGCATTGCTTTTCCAAATTTGCAGCAAAGCTTTCATTCCTCAAAATTTAATTCTTTACGGGCTCTAACAAATTTTTTACAAAAATAGAATATTTTATTAATTATTTTGTTGTTACAATAAAATATATAATCTTTTTTGGTCATAATTAATTATGATGTATCATATTTTGTTGTTCTAATAAATGTCAAATCTTCAAAATAGAGAAGCTGTTGGAATTGGAGCATAATATTTTTGAAGAATTTGGTTTTTGCTTCCCTATTTTGAAGAAATTTTGAGAAAGCTGCCGGAGATGGTCTTAAGGCTACAATTCTTAAACCTTAATAAGGTCTAGAATCATTTTTCTTTTGATGTTTTGTTTACTTTTTACTTTTCTTCATGGTAATTAAGTAGAGAAATATAAGTGGCACTTACAATATCTGCTCTCATCTTCAATCAACCATCTTTTGGCCACAAAAAATTTAAAATTGGTTGGGTGTCATCATCAATCAAACATCTGATATATAGAAAGATATTTATTTAAGGAAGAGGTTGCCATTCATTGCTATTATATTATAAATTATAAATTATAAATTTGCTAAGATTAGCCCAAAGCAGTAGGGATGGTTGACAATTAGATTAGGCCAAAGCAGTAGGGATGGTTGACAATTAGATTAGCCCTTGGAAACATATTGTCTCTTTTTGTTTAATAATTGAAATGTGTATCTCATGTTATCTAGCCCTTTTCCCTGTTGGTTCTTTTTTTGTTGGTGCAAAATGTACGTCGGTGGTACTGGATCATCTCTAAATAATGATAACTTAATGCGGTTTACTGATGATGTTGAATTGTTCATATATACATGGTTCACTATTTTTAGGTTTTAATTTCTAACCGCCACTATATGAACCATATATGCAGCACCTCTGAAAAATGCTATTGATTGGGGTTCTAGACCCCCCAATGCGTGGGCTGATAAAGCTGCTGCGATTATAAGTGCTTCAGGAGGTAGTGGTGGTTCAAGATCTCAATACCATCTTCGCCAAATCGGAGTTTTTCTCGATCTTCATTTCATCAACAAGCCTGAGCTTTTCATTGCTGCATTCCATCATCCGGAAAAATTTGACCAAAATGGCGACTTGATTGATGCAGAGATCAAGGAGAGACTGAAACAAGTTCTACTATCATTGCAAACTTTTACTTTGAGACTCCAAGGAAGATCAAAGTTACAGAATTAATGCATGTGTGATTCTCATGCAAAAAATAATAAGAAAAAACTTGGTAGGGGCCGGGGAATGTTGGCAATATTATATACCGAGTTATCTACATTTCTTTATATTCGGTTCACCAAACACATTTAGCCGTATCAAAATAAATAAGAGTCAAGGTCGAAACTTAACAATTCAATATATCTTGCAATATGATCGAGCAATATAATTGTATTGTTATGGATGTTAAAAGTTATTTTTGGCTTTTTGCAAAAGGGACTTCGCTTAATACCAAATACTCTTATTAGGAGTGTAAAGCTAGTTTAGTAATTTTCTATCAATCCAATCAATTCAATATACAAGATCTAGTCCTAAAACTTCCTCTGCATTTTACTTTCTTGCTTTCCTCTTTTCAATTCAATAATCCATGGTTTTTATCATGGTATCAGAGCTTATGGTTTCGGATCCGAAACCTTATGGCTTCTGTTAGTCTATCCTAGTTTTAGCTTCCACAATTTCATTTAGTTTTGTTTTTCTCCAATATCAGAAACTCTTGCCTCACCCTCTCAATTCCAAACCAAGGAAGATCTTAGATCTGAAGTTAGTCATCGATGAAGTCCATCTCGGTCGTTTTCTGGCCTAGCCTCTCCAGTGCGACTTTGATTTAGGGCTTTGTCGTGTCTATTTCGAATTTTGTTCAACGATTTGCGGTCTTTGGGCATCGATACAAAGTTCATCATTCTTGCTCTCTCATCTCTCGTGACGGTGTTTTCGCCAATCTAGTAAGTATCTATGCATCTCTTTTTCCTTAGTACATGATTTGATTTGAGAAATTTTGAACTATGTGAGGATTTTGAACTATATCGTAGGTTACTTTTTGGTTACTATAATCTTTAACCATTTGTAGTAACCGTTTTACCGTAAAAGGTCATAAAGTTGACTTTTTTCTAGGATCGTTTTTTGAGAAAGTTCCTTCATGAAAGCTGTAAAGAACGTTAATACAAATCCATAGACATGCTATGCATCCTAATCAAAGTTTGTATGAGAAAGTTATAATCTAAAAACTGGAAGTTACTATTTCGAGAAACTCTATAAAAAGGGAAACTTACTAGAAGTAGAAAGTAAAAATCAGAAAGTTTCTAAATCGGGTTTCTCACCCATCCCGACCTGAAACAGCTGCTGCCACTTTCGAATGCCACAGCATCACCGTCGCTCCACCTCAAGTCGTCGCATCGGTCCCAAAAAACGGTCGTTGAGTCTACTTCATTTTTAAGTAAGCTTTCCAACCTATCTCGTCATATTTTGAGAGAAATGTCGAGTTGTTTTCCGAGTGTATAGTAGGAGATCTAGATCGAATTTCTCACTCCTCTGGTCACCAATTTGTGAGTTTTATATATGCATAGGATGAGTTTTAAGAGTACTGCTCACCCCTAAAGTTTGATGGATTGATTTGAAGTGTGGAGGGAGAATCAAAGATTTGAAGTTTAAAAATTTCAGATTTTTACATTTTTGTTCGATTGACCTAGATAGGCTAGGAATTGGCCTTCGAGTTGGACTAGAAAGTTGTTTGAAATGATGAGAGGAACAAACTACGAAAATTTGGAGCCGATTGGTGGTGGCCGGAGCTTAGCCAGATCTTCCAGCCAGCGACAGAGCTGTCACTTTTTGTGTAGTTTTTGTTGCCCATTAAATTGTAAAAAAATAAGAGAAGGCCATTGGATGACAGTTTATATTTTTTCGAGATTTATTGGTTACGTTTTGGATTTTTCAAAGAGTTAGAGTTAATAAATGGTTAATAAAAGGTATCCGGACATTGGAAAATTACCGGCTAGGCGTGAGAATATTGTTAAGGGTTTTTACGCTAGCCGTGGGGTTTCTGCCGACTTCCCATGTTTTTTCTAGTAGTGGTTAAGGACAAACGTTAAGGAGGATATTTAATTTTGATGTCTTGTACTTTAATTGTGGAGTTGGGGCTTAATTGTATATTTTAAAAAGGACGTGGGAGAGTTCGGATAGCCAGTAGACTTAGCCATCACTACCAGAATAAGTATCATAGCCGACGAAAAAAAAAATAGCAGGCCGACGAAATTTTTTTTCGTCGGCTAAAGTCTATTTTAGCCGGCGAAAAAAAATTTCGTCGCCTAAGTGAAATTTTCGTCGGCTAAAGTGGACTTTTAGCTGACGAAAAAAACTTTCGTCGCTTAAGTGAAATTTTCGTCGGCTAAAGTGGACTTTTAGCCGACGAAATTTTGTGTCGTCGGCTAAAATAGTTTTTTTCGTCGGCTATAATCTGTGAACTATAGCCGACGAAATTTTAAAACTTTGGCCGACGATATATATAATTTTGTCGGCTAAAATGCTTTATATTTCCAGATCTAGACAGTAGCTGATTTGAAAGAAAAAACGGGAGAAAAAGTTTTGGGGTTGGCGAAATTGTTGGGTGTTGTCGAAATCTGTCCGAAATTAGTTTGTGGCGCTATATATAGGTACGTATATGTATATATATCTTGTTTTTGAGTTGATTTAAGAGTTTTATTTTCGTTATGCACATTGATTTTGAGTTTTAATTAGAGTTGATTATATTGTGTTTTGAGTGTGATTGAGTTGATCGATTTGGGTTTGATAATATATATGAAGTTGTTGTTATATATATATTAATTTGATTATATTAATTAGTAATTATTATATATATGCATGTATATATATTAATTGTACGTTAACTGCAGATATAATATAAATTGAATGATTCGTAAATTTAATTAATTAGCGTTTATACATATATATTATGTTATTTTCTCAGGATATGGATAAGAGTTGGATTTCGCTTCCAAAATGGGACAAAAGATATGCTAAAGGAGTTGTTAGTTTTATTGAATATGTGATCAATAATGCTAAAGGGAATACAATTTTCTATTGTCCGTGCACTAAATGTCAGTGTCGCAGCGATATGTATCAATTTCCAATTGACAAGGTTTGGCAGCACCTTTAAAGTAATGGGTTTTGGGAGAAGTACACATGTTGGATATATCACGGTGAAACATCATCAAGGGGTCCGCATGATCATGGGCAATTTTCTAAGACGGGCAGTACATCCAACGATCCAACTACGGCCTTCATCAACGATATGTTTCCTTATGAGAGGGGTGTATGCTCTGAAGGACCGTATATGTCTGACCCGGTGCAGCCCTTCCCTAGAGTTGTCAACACTGCTGGTATTGACAGGTACAACAAACTACTTGCTTTCCAACAGACCCCTGTGTACCCCGGTTGTCAGAAAACGGTTCTTGAAAGTGTGATGGACGTTATGAAGATTAAAGTTGAGACAAAATCGATTGTGAAGGCTGTTGATGAGTATCTACAGTACACTGCTTCGATGCTGCCCCACGGTCATCGTCTTCCTACCACTCATCATAAGGTCCGATGTATACTGAAAGATCTTGGGCTTTCCTACATCAAGATCCATGCATGCAGATATGATTGTGTTCTCTTCTGGGGTAAAGATCCAGAAGGAAATGACCTTGGTGACCTTGACACATGTCCAGTATGTCAGAGTGACAGGTATAAGTTGACTCCTGCAGGCAATAGGAAACCTATGAAGGTACTTCGGTATTTCCCGTTGAGGGATAGGCTGGAACGGTTGTACATGTCATCACACACGGCCAAATCTATGAGATGGCACGCTGATAGGGAATTGCAAGGCGAAGATACCCTTATACACCCTGCTGACGGGGAGGCCTGGAAGCATATAGACAGGGAGTTTCCTCATTTTGCGTCTGAGGTCCGAAATGTGAGGCTCGGGCTCTCATCCGACGGGTTCAATCCTTTTGGCAACATGAGTCTTCAATACAGTGTATGGCCGGTGATTTTGGTACCATACAATCTTCCTCCATGGATGTGCATGAAGAAGGAATACAATATGTTGAGTTTGTTGATTCCGGGACCCGGTTATCCAGGGAAGTGTTTCGATGTGTATTTGAGACCCTTGATTGAAGAGCTTAAGTTTTTTTGGGACGTTGGTCATCCCACTTATGATAAGTTCATGCACGAGATGTTCCAGATGCATGCTATGGTTGTTGGTACCATTAGTGATTTTCCTGCTCGTGGGATGTTGTCGGGCAACGTTGTTAGGGGATACAAGGCTTGTCCAGAGTGCCTAAGCGATGAGGGGAGCAGTAGTCATTGCAACAAGATATGTAGATTGGGTCACCGTACTCTCCTTCCGTATGATCACGAATGGCGGTTCGATGACAAGGCATTTGATGAGACTGTAGAACTTGGTGTGCCTCCTAGAAGATGGACAGGGGAAGAAATTTTAGCAGTGCTTAATGAGTATGATTTTGGGCAGCTCAGCAATCATCCCAATATAGTGGCGGCAATACCTGACAGACCCGACAGGTATAAATTTTGGACACATAAGAGCATATTCTGGGAACTCCCATACTGGAGTAAGTTGTTGATCAGGCACTACCTAGATGTGATGCACATAGAAAAGAATGTGTGTGACAGTGTGGTGGGGACCGTGCTGAACTTGGAGGGAAAGACGAAAGACGGTCCGAAAGCACGCATTGATCTTAAAAAAATGGAGATACGAAGACATTTGTGGTTGAAAGAAGGGAAGAAAAAAATGCCTCAAGCTCCGTACACCGTGAAACCTGAACAGAAGAATGTAATTTTCAGGTGGTTGAGTTCTGTGAAGTATCCTTCAGGCTACGCAGGAAATATAGCCCGGTGTGTAAACATTCGGGACAATAAAATGTACGGGTTAAAGAGTCATGACTGTCATATTCTGCTACAACGTCTCTTCCCTATTTTCATTCGACCCTTCCTTCCCCGTCAGGTGGTGGAGCCGTTAGTAGCGTTGTCAAGATTCTTCCAGAAGTTATGCACAAGGGAAGTGACAAAATCTGATCTCCGGGAAATGCAACAGGACATTATTTATATCATGTGTAAATTTGAGAGAATATTTCCTCCAAATTTTGTTGACATCATGCCGCACCTGATGATCCATCTTCCCGAGCAATTGTTGCTTACCGGTCCAGTACACTATACTTGGATGTATCCTATGGAAAGGTATGTTTTTTACACCTAATGTTTTTATTGTACATGTTCATTGTATAATCGTAACATATGACAACAAATTTATTTATTTACAGACAACTTGGTGACTACAAAGCTTATGTGGCTAACAAATCCGCGCCTGAAGGATGTATAGCAGAAGCATATATTGCGCACGAGTGCGTCACCTACATGAAGTTGTATCTAGGAGCATTGAAGGAAACTCCACAAACCATACCGGTTGATGAACCGCAGTTTAACCTTTCCATAGTCTCAAATGATGTTGAAGTTTATGGAATTTTACCAGAGTCCTACAAGTTGCAACCCCATGAGCTCGTCATAACCCATTGGTGGGTATTGATTAACCGTCAAGAAGTTGAATACTGGAAAGACATCCATCTACACTGTCCAGACATTCAAGGTGATCTCGACTACCACAACAAGGAGTTCGCGAACTATTTTGGCGATTAGGTATGTAATTCTTTAATCCTTGATTGCATAATTATTCATATTTATAATACGTTGAATCTTTGGATGCAGATGAACCATATTCAATTTGATGGTCACCCAAATTGGTCTCACGAACTTAGACTTCTAGCTATGAAGCCGATAATGTCAAGAGTTTACCCGATGTGCAAGGTCAATGGCGTGCAATTTATATGTGAAATGAGAGACAACAGACGAAGAACACAGAATTCTGGGGTTATGGCGCATGGTGGCCGGAATGGAGTTGATTATTATGGTGTTCTTGATTCAGTGGTGGAACTCGTTTATGGGCAAGGCATGACCGTGCACCTGTTCAAGTGTAGATGGTTTGATACTAGAAGCTCGCAGAGCATGAAGATTGATCAGTACGGCATTTTATCGGTGAACACTGGTACAAGCTGTTACGAAGATGACCCGTTTGTTTTTGCGACATCGGTGAAACAAGTGTTTTATCTTGATGACCTTGTTAAGGGTGACGCGTGGAAAGTAGTCAATCTTGTGCACCCTCGAAACATTTACTGGGCGGCTACACTTGGAGAGGCCGAAGACGAGGGAGAAAATGTTGCGTATCAAGAACACAGTGCAATAGGTATTCCTGACTCCTCTACAATTCGCCTTAATAATTTTAAACCGGGTCGTTCGGTTCGAATTCGTGATTTAGACGCTCGCCTTATTGATGTGGATCCAAATCAAGAAACAGACGACGACTCTTGTGATGTAGAAATGCATAGATTACCGGAAATTAATTCTGACACCGAAGAAGACTCATCGGATGATTCTGATTACGAGCCTTCTTAGTTATTTGAATTTGTAATACAATTTGATGTGTTTTATATGGTGCAAGCTCTACAATTCATAATGTATCTTAATGTTGGTTATATATGCAGGAAATTGTTATGGATACGGTTAAACCAACTGTTTTTTTTATCTATTTGACAGTTTTAGCCGACGAAATATAACATGTTTCGTCGGCTAAGATACTTTTAGCCGACGAAATCCATCATATTTCGTCGGCTAAACTTATCTTAGCCGACGAAACATGTTGTATTTCGTCGGCTAAAGGTATCTTAGCCGACGAAATACAACAAGTTTCGTCGGCTAAACCCTAAACCCTAACCCCTAAACCCTAAAAGTATAGCCGACGAATACCCTAATATTTCGTCGCCTAAAGTTAAATGAATAAAATAATAATTTTATACCGCTAGTTGCGTCTCCTCGATATGAAACTATTTGTAGTTGAAGGTCCGGACAGAATACGTAATTTAGGTGGCCAAATCACCGTTTGTTTGTGTTTAGGGGTTTGACCAACGGGATTGACCGTGCGGATCGAGCCCTTACGTGTGTCCGATGATGCTGAAATTTTACCCTCACACATGTTTCAACATAATGATGATATCTGACGGTCGGTTTTTCGTTTCACAAGATGGATTGTCACAATCAAAATATGCCTACTAATGTTGTATAACGAATTTACTAAGTGTTAAGTAAATGTTCCGTTTTAAAAACAAAATATACGTAGATGCTTCAAACAAAAAAAAGTCGTGAGATAAGATATGACCGGAACGATGAAATATGTCTACGGTTGAAATTTCACGTAATTCCGATAAGTTTCGGTGCCAATACTTGCGGTCATTGCACTTTTTCTATTCGTTCGCCATAGAGGACGCCCTATCTCCGACGGTTATTTTTCTTATAAATTTTATACCGCTAGTTGCGTCTCCTCGATGTGAAACTATTTGTAGTTGAAGGTCCGGACAGAATACGTAATTTAGGTGGCCAAATCACCGTTTGTTTGTGTTTAGGGGTTTGACCAACGGGATTGACCGTGCGGATCGAGCCCTTACGTGTGTCCGATGATGCTGAAATTTTACCCTCACACATGTTTCAACATAATGATGATATCTGACGGTCGGTTTTTCGTTTCACAAGATAAAACAAATAAATTGTGCATGAACTTACTAAATAATTATAAAATATACTTTAGCCGACGAAATTACTAACATTCGTAGTAATTTCGTCGGCTAAAGTCCAACTATAGCCGACGAAATTACTAAAAAAATTTCGTCGGCTATAGTTCTTCCTATATATTCAATTGCAGCGACAGAACCCCCACTTTCTCCACTTTCTCCTTCTCGGCCGGACGGTTTCTCCCTCTCCTCTCGATTTTCTTTCGCCATTTTCGACGGTTTCCGGCCTCCACTCCGCCTCCCTCATCTCCCAAACCAATTAGGTATGCAATTTCATGTTTATATTGTATTATAGAACAAATTTCATTTGTTTTTTCAATATATTGCATTATATTGAATTGTGTTGAATTATATTGTGATAATGTTGAATTGTATTATGTTGTGATAATGTTGAATTATATTGGGTGTATTTACTGAATTTGGGTGTATATTTGGTTGTACTTGGGTGTATTTAGGTGTATTTGGGTGTATTTGGGTGATATTGGGTGTATTTACTGAATTTGGGTGTCTTTGGGTGTATTTACTGAATTTGGGTGTATTTGGGTATATTTGGATGTATTTGGGTGTATTTAGTATATTTAATATATTTGGGTGTATTTGGGTGTATTTACTGAATTTGGGTGTATTTGGGTATATTTGGATGTATTTGGGTGTATTTAGTATATTTAATATATTTGGGTGTATTTGGGTGTATTTGGGTGTATTTACTGAATTTGGGTGTATTTGGGTATATTTGGATGTATTTGGGTGTATTTAGTATATTTAATATATTTGCGTATATTACAATATTATTTGGTATATAAAATAAATTTTTGTTAATGTTCTTCATTTTTTATAATTTTATACATTTAACAAAATATTAATTATATTATTTAGGATGAAAGGATTATTCAGCAAATCAAAGAGTTCGAAGGGCCAAAGGGGTGAATCGTCAGAGGGAACGTCTAGCAACCCTCGAGGTTCGTTTCAGGGCCCAATGACGGCCCGACGGGCGTCTCTTCTGGAGCCGACACATTCCTCCAGGCAGCCAGATGGCCCTCCCGCCTCCAGGCCGCCTAGCGCCCCTCGCTCCTCCAGCCAGCCGGACGCCCCTCGCTCCTCCAGGCAGCCTAGCGCCCCTCGCTCCTCGGGCTAGCAGGACGCCCCGCGCTCCTCCAGGCAGCCCAGCGGCCCTCACTCCTCGAGGCAGCTATGACCTCCGACTCAGGCAGAGGTGTCTGCACCACGTATGCCTGCGATACATAGGGCACCGGCACCGGGCCCTAGTGTCACACCCCGAATCTTTTGAAATTAATAAAAGTTACCTTTCACAGAGATTCACGAGTTACCGAGGACTTTTAATTGCGATCGGTAATTCGATTAGTTATCGCTCGAGTTAATTTGTGATTTTTTCTAAGTTCTCCAAATACCTGAATTGATGACTCGATGTGGTAGTACGTGTCGACACGAGTCTCCTGGTATTTTCGGAATATTTTTCGGAGCTTCGGTTTATTTTCTATAAATTTTCGAAGTTTCCGGTAACTTTTAATTATCAATCCGGTAAATCAGTTTTACCATTTTATCTTTTTACTTTTCACCTTCTTTTGATCTGAACCGTTGGATCTTTCAAGATTGAATCTGGGCCGTTGAATTGGCTATAAATAGAGGAAGAGAGAGTTGACCCGAGTCAAACCCAACTCGGGCGTTGACCCGAGCCAGCCACTCTCCCTCTCTGCTCTCGACTCCCAGCTTCGCCACCCTCACCACTGCCGCGTCCGGCCGACCCACACCGGCGCGCCACCACCGGAACGTTCCTCTTCTTCCCTATTACTAAACCCCCAAAGGAATTTCTCCTTTAGACCCCAATCCGAGGGAGATCGGTCCGAGGGCAGCTCCGCCTCGTACCCGGTCATAGGCAAAAATGACGGCGGCGGTAGCAAGAAACAGGTAGGGTTTCGTTAACCCTCTCATCCCCTTCAATTTCATGTTTGGGATTTCATGGATTGAACCCGAATTTGAAAACCCCTAATCTGACTTTTCTGGGTTGGTTGTTGAGGTACTCCGGCGAGCAGTTTTCGAGCGTCAGTGAGGCTCTAGAGTTAGAGAAGAAGGAAGGAAGGTGAAGGAAGAAGAGAAGCTGCTGTTGGATCGATTTTGGAGGTGAGGGGCAGTCTCCTGGTTTTGAGCTGCTGTGTTTTCGTCACTGTGTTGTTGAACTAGTGTTGTTAATCTGCTGTTGATCATGTTGTTGTTGTGTGTTGTTGCATGTTGTCGTAACTTGCTGACTCGGAGGAAACGGGGAGGTTATGGCGAAATTTCGGCAAGACACCGGAATTCGACGAAGATTCCGGTGATGCAATTGAACCGGCAGAATGCCGAAGAGGTAGAAACCGAATCCCCATTAAGCTTTGAGTCGAAAACTGTCAGTTGAATCGTAATCGGGTTATTTACGGAAAAATTGGACGTAAATAGGAAGTTTCCATTTTAGGAAACTTCCCATGCTAAAGAACACTTGCCATATTAGGAAACTTTCCATTTTGGGAAAGTTTCCATTAAGGGAACTTTCCATTTTGGGAGACTTTCCCTTTTTGGAAGATTTCCATTTATGAGAAAATGTTAAATCGGTAAATCGACTCGAGGTTAAATATATTGGTTAATGTGACACGTTGGGTGTCCATAGTAATTCAACGAATTATTACGTGACACCCTAACGTCAGGTTAAAGTGATAAAGGAAAGTTCGGAAGCTGAGTCGGACTTTCGGTAAATTGAGTTAAGAGTCGATAACCGGGAAAGAAAGTCAAAAAGGTCAAAATGTCATAAAAGGAACTCGGTCAACTTGTGGTCAAATAGGAGTTCCTGGTCAAACTAGGAAAAGACCAAGTCAACTGTGAACGACTAATATGATGATTTGTTGGTACAGTCTCTGGTCGGACGTGAGACGGGCTCGACTATGCGGTTAGTTCGAGGGTTCGCTCGAGGAGCTTTCCGAGCGGGAAGGTCGCAATAGTACTGTGAGTGGACATATTATTTTTAAATGAATGCATGCCTTGATTATTGATTTAATTGCATGGTTTTTATGATCGTTTCGAGAATTATATTTTTCTCGGGTTCTTGGAGGTGTTATTTGGATTAAGTTTAGCGGGAACCTCGGTTAAAGATTTTCTTGATTTTTATGCTCAAACGTATTTACCATTATTCCTCCAATTTGCTATTTCTTTCTGAAAATGGTTATAAACGGGGATGGCCCGTCCTTTGAATGGAATTGAACCCGAGACTTCATTGGAAATTGGATTTATGCATATATGATAAGGAATTGTTTTACTTATTTGTTTTGGAAAGAGAATTTGAGTAAAGTATTGTTATGAATTTATATTATAAGGGTTGACCAATAAATATGCTAGCTAGAGTAGCGTGAGGGCGCTACTAGAGCTCTTAGCTCCGACCCTAGCCTGAGAGGTCAGGCAAATTACGTAGTGCACTATGAGGGTTGACCATTTCCACTTTATCCAGAGCTCTTAGCTCCGACCCTGGTCTGAGAGGACAGACAAGCCTGAGAGGTCAGGTTGATATTATAAGGGTTGACCGTTATCACATATTCTAGAGCTCTTAGCTCCGACCCTGGTCTGAGAGGACAGACAAGCCTGAGAGGTCAGGTTGATATTATAAGGGTTGACCGTATTATTTTATCTAGCTAGCATAGCGTGAGGGCGCAACTAGAGCTCTTAGCTCCGACCCTAGTCTGAGAGGTCAGACTTATTATGTTTGTGAACATTTCTCTTCCCATATTCTTTACTGGTTATTCTTATCATGCATTTGTGGAAATTTAGTAATTGTGGGCATGCATAAATGTTATTTAAATCATTAAATTTTTGGGAGAGCATTAAAGGAAATGGAATTTTTATTTTTGATTTTCGTCCACTCACTCTAACGGTTTTCAATGTTTCTCCCCTGGGCCCTTTGTTTTCTAATGCCCAGTGATACAGGGTTCTTGAGAAGAGGTCGAGCGCGTACGAGAGTCGAGGCATAGTCGATCATTCCGTTGCTGCTTGAAATTCTTTGGGGTAATCATCTTTGTAGATTGCTCTGACTAACCCGGTTTAGCTAGTTTTGTAGGAAGGGTTGGTCATTTCAAGGGGGTTTCAGTAAGAAGTTCCCTTGAGGTGGTCCCCGCAGGATTTACTTCGGGTTAAAGGGGTTTAACTCGGGGTGGGTCCTGACACCTAGTGCATCAGAGGGTGGGTCTTCCGGGGTACAGATGCCGCCGCCTCTTCTCTTCCTTCCGCGCTTCATACCGGCAATACCTGTAGTCGATGACTCAGGGGCGCCGATTTATCCACTACCCCCGCAGGTGACCCCATCAGCGGTGTATCTGTTCGTGCCGTTTGCTACAGAGTTAATTTCTGCGGGGGTATCATCGTCGGCGACAGAGTCGGAGTCCGTCGCATCCGCCCCAACGCCCTCAGGTAATGATTATATAAGTAATTTGTTATGTTATAATGTTATAATAAAATTAATTTACTAATCATCAATTTATGATAAGCACCGTCGGAGCCAAGCAGACAAGGAAGAAGAGAGGTCCGGTCACGGGGAAAGCTCTCGAGAAGACAGTGAGTACATCGGGAAGGATCGTCATTGATACTGACGAGGATGGGAACGTAGTATCGGGCGGCAAGACGAGGATGTACTCTGGCCGCGTCGGAGCGCTTATTAGGGATAGAGTCCCTATGTTGTGGTCAGACTAGGGCGAGGTCCCACAGGAGGTTAAGGACATGGTCCACAACGCCATGTCGGTAAGTATAACAAAATTCATATTTAACATTATTTATTACATTGTAGATTTATGAACATCTAAACTAATAAATGTTTAAATGCAGGTGTGGTTTGACGTTCCCGAGTACCTGAGGAACACCTGGGCGGACGTTGTGCACGGGGGAAGGTACGTTGCAAAGTTAAGGACAAAAAAAAACTATGTATAATTTATAATATTTATATTTGTTTTTGCGTATTACAGGTACAAGGAGTGGAAGAACGAGTTACGGGCCCACTGGACTACACATGGGAACGAACGTTCTGGCACCCCCCTTGAGTTCCAGTTCAGGGAGTACGAGTGACGTTGGCTTCGGATATCGGAATTCAACAACCCACATAAACAGGTAATTATAAATAATTATTTATTATATTGAATTATATTTAATACGTTTTAAAATATTTTACTAATTTGATTTCTTTGTAGGCCGTTTCCCGGGTGAACGCTCAAAACCGGCAACGCAACATGAGGAACCATCATGCCGGTTCTAGACCGTTCGCATCGTTGATGGAGGAGGCGGCCAGGGAACATCCAGAGGTCAACCGGTACGTCTATACGTACGAGAAGGCATATCCTGACTCCTAGGAGGATATTGTAAGTCGTTTTACGTTTTAAAATTTAGTAAATTATATGTATATATATATTTTAAAATGTTAATTAATTTTTTTTCCTATCAAATTAGGCGAGGGTGAGGCAGGCTAGTGACGAGGTGATGGCTGCTATAGTCAGGGAGACATGGCCTGACACGCAAGAGGAAGACATGTCCGAAGCCATGTCCCGGATCGACAGTTCGGATCTCAGCGTTGGGGCCAGGATCATGGGCACAGCCTTCCCACCGCGAGGAAATAACTTCTACTGTCGGGGTCTGGGAAAGAAGGGCGAGGGGTACTGAAAACCACTCCTGGGTTTCAGAAAAAAGGAGCCTCGACCAGCAGCAGAACGACTCAGCTTGAGGCGGAAGTTCAGATGTTACGGCAACAGCAAGCCGCCCAAGCAGCATATACTGCCGAGAGAGAGGCCGCCCAAGCAGCATATACTGCCGCTCTACAGGAGTACAATGTAGAAGTCTATGCCGCCCAGCATGCACAGCAGCAGCAGATGATCCAGTACATGCAAGATTTGATGGCTGCACAGCAGCAGGGACTTCCGCTTCCGCACATGCCCACGCCTATTGTCTTACCTCAGCCGCCGCAACCTCCCCAACCTCCCCAACAACCTCATCCTGGAGCAGATATTGATTTAGACGATATCGACTTCATTTAGTTTTTTAAGTTTATGAACAATTATTTATTTAGTTTTTTAGGTTTATGAACAAAAATTAATTTACTTTTTAGGTTTATGAACAATTTATGAATTGAAAATTTAATGCAAAATGTTTATGTTACTTTAGATAGTGTGTTGTTGTTGGTTATAAAATTGTTTCTGTAATTTGCAGCTTGCTTGGATGGTAATGTATAAATTTTGTTTGGGTTTCTAGTATAAAAAGTACTATAGCCGACGAAATTTACCATATTTCGTCGGCTATGCTAGTTTTTTTTTTCAACAACCTTTAGCCGACGAAATTTGCCATATTTCGTCGGCTAAAAGTATCATAGCCGACGAAAGTGTGCTAATTTCGTCGGCTATTCTCTATTTATTTTTTAATTTTAAAAAACTTTAGCCGACGAATTTTTTATATTATATCGTCGGCTAAGTGTTGGATTATAGCCGACGAAATAATAAAAATTCGTCGGCTAAGTGTTGGAGTATAGCCGACGAATTACAATATATTATTTCGTCGGCTATAATCCAACACTTAGCCGACGAAATAATATTAAAAATTCGTCGGCTAAGTGTTGGAGTATAGCCGACGACGGACTTTATTTCGTCGGCTATAAGTATAGCCGACGAATTATAGCCGACGAAAATTGTGAACAGGCCGACGAAAAAATTTCGTCAGCTAAAGTGCTTATCCTGGTAGTGCATATTTTTATGAGTGGACCTTTGGTTTTAAGATGTGCATGCACATTATATTTTCTTTTATTAAATAACATAATTTATTCATTATATTGAGTCGGTGAGCTAGGAAGGTGGGTGGCTCCCCTTCCGTAAGCCATTTGTTTCAATCAGCAGAATTATGAGTTATATTTATTTTATTGGAGATTTCTCAGATTATGGCCATTATTATGAAGACGGTCGAAAAACCGAGCTTGATGCATATTTTAATTAACGGGGAAATAGTCTTTATGACTTTTCAGATTTGTTTTCTTTACCATAAAGGGTGGTAAATATATATAGGACCTCCCACCTTATAGGGTGGCGCGGGGTGCATTGAGAGTGATGACCCCCACCAATTTAGGGTGACGCGGGGTGCGTGTGGAGTGATTACACCCCACCTAATTAAGGCGGTGCGGGGTGGACCCCCACTTGAGAAAGTGGCTCGAGGTGGATAGGTTGATAACCCCCACCTTATAGGGTGGCGCGGGATGGACCCCCCACTAAAAGAAGTGGCATGGGGTGCGTGTGGAGTGATTACCCCCCACCTAATTAGGATGGAGAAGGGTTGACCCCCCACTTAAGAAAGTGGCGCGGGATGCGTTTAGATTGATGACCTCCACCTTATTAACTAAGGTGGAGCATGGTGGGCCCCCCACTTAAGGTAGTGGCACGGGGCATACTTAGAAGCCATAAGAGGCTTCGACCCTAGCTTTGAAGGCTCATTGTCATGGTGAAACCTCTTCCCCCATTATTTAATGTTGAGTTTTAAGTCATTGAGTTGTCATGACTTATTTTGTTTTCAATGATTATTTGGGGATGTTTCCCCTTGTGACATGCATTAACGTTTTATCAGAACGATAAAAAAAGAGGACATTACTAAATACATTTTCCATACTTGAATATTATTACTTTTGTCCACCCACGCTAAAGTTTTAAATGTTTCTCCCCTAGGCTCTTCGTTTTAAAATGCCCAGATTGTAGAGTTCGGCTCGGGCATAGCTATGAGGCATGGCATAGTAACCACTCCCATTTTTCTATAGTAGGTTATTGTATACCTACTTGTGTAAATTTTCTCGCTTCCTTCTATCGTTATTAGAGCTCTAACAACTTTGGGGGTTTGTATTATTGTTGTTGTGTGTTACGGGGTTAAATCCCAACCTTGTAGTTGTCAAATGTTACTCCTAAACTGTGTGATGTGACGTTATTTGTATCCTAAATGATCTTAAGATATTTGCTTGTTTATGGCGGATGATGTTCTTTGGGAGCAGGATGGCTCCAAGATTTTGAAGGTGGTTGTTGAATATTTAGAAGTGTATTGTGGGTTGTTTACTCAACAATAAGAGCCTGTAGTGGAGCAGGTCGAGGACTCCTCTCCTGAGACCGAGGCATGAGAATGGTCACGGAAGCAAAAGGGTAAAGAGCCCTCCCGGGAAGAGGCTCAGCTCGAGAGCTCGAGGAGCGTGGCCGAGATCACTCAGGCGCTGGAAGGCACTAGCACTGGGCAGCCGTACTTGGCGTAAATGGCGTACTACATGCGTCACTGATCTCGAGACGTCGTCACACTGGACGAGGTCTCGGATCCGCTTGTTGGGCTAAGTCTGGCCAATGAGAAGTTGATGCAGATAAGCCGACACTTCATATATATTTAGGCAACTCTTTTCTGTATACATGTGCTGATTGTTATTGTCATGTGTAGGTGACACTGATGGTGTACACTGCTAGTGTGGGGGCAGTAGAGCATTTGCAGTAGGTGGTGGACGCCAAGGAGTAGCAAATAATGTAGGTACAGCAGTCGAACCAGATGCTCTCGTAGCGGGCATTGGGGCTTGAAATGAGTATCAAGGAGGCTCAAGGGTGTGCCAAAAAGGCAAAGGCGGAGGCCTAGCAGTGGAAGGCTACGACGGGGGAGAAAGACCAATAGCTGCAGAAGAAGGAGGCTGGCACCGTTTGAGGGCCAGGTGCAGAAACAGCAGCAAGACCTCGTATCCCAGGAGGTTAGCTGGAATGCCAAGTGTGTCAGGGCCGAGAAAGTGGGGGTAAGGGTGTTCTCAGAGAGTGAAAAATATTAAAAAAAACAACTGCAGACTGCCTACAACAAGGGGTAAGAAGACATATCTAAGGCCGGGACCCAAGGGAAATTGATCAATGAATCGGGGATGCGAAAGTGGTACGCAAACTGGGTGACAAGCAGGAAAGCTAGGAGTTCAAGTCAGGACCCAAGCAGGAAAGATTTCTGAATAAGATTTGGAGATACTAGACTTGTCCAAGGTCTCGATGTGCACATTGTGGGTGAAGTGTCGGGAGGCGTAGTGACGAGTCTGGCCAAGGAATCTACTTGAGCGTTTTTGGCTCTAGAGATTTGTGTTAGCTTGAATGAACTGAAGCATTGGAGAAGTGCCCCAACTAGTGCCTTGTATGACTGCAGATTGCTCTGAGTGACCTTGAAGTCCCCTATAACCTGATTGACGATAAGTTGGGAATCGCTGAATATTTAGAGATGGGCTGCTCCGAGTTCTCGACATAGCTGGATACCAACTATAAGGGCTTCATACTTGATAATATTATTAGAGGCCTTAAACTTGAACCGAAGAGCATATTCATAGTCATTCCCTTCAGGGTCTTTGATAATGATGTCGCCACCACTATTCTGGTAGTTAGTTGAGCCATCAACATAAAGTTCCCAGATACTCTTTCAGGGAGCTATATCCTCCAGGGCATAAGTGGCTAAGGGGATGTACTCAACTATAGAATCAGCAACAGCTTGACCCTTAATGGCCTGTCGTGGCTTGAAATGGATGTCAAATGTTCAACTGCCCACTTGACGAGGTGTCTCGAACTCAGGTTTTTGAAGAATTTGCTTTAGGGGCTCATTTTTTAGGACATGTACTGTGTGGGCTTGGAAATAAGGTTTGAGTTTCCTGGTTGCGGTGACGAGAGCCAGGACCAGCTTCTCGATAGCAGGGTACCGGATCTCGGCATCGAGGAATCCCCTTCCTGTATAATACACTAGGAGTTCTGCATCATTCTTATAGCGAGTGAGGGCGGCACTGATGGCAGTAGCAGATACCGCGAGGTATAGGAAGAGGACCACCAAGAATGGGCTTCGACAGTAGGGGAACTGAGGCCAGGTACTCTTTGATGCCATTATAGCATAATAACCCATGTCTTTGACAAATGTTCTATGGATTTGGTTCGGGGGATCCATTCAGACTAGGTTATAGCTAGCGAAAGCGTCAAGGAAGCTAAGAACTCGGAACCCTGCTGTTGAGTCTACCATTTTATCGACTCTAGGCAAAGGAAAACATCCATTGGACAAGCCTTGTTGAGGTTGTGTAATCCACACACATTCGTCAGGTGCCATTGGGCTTAGGGACCATGACCACATTAGAGACCCAGGTGGGATAGGAGACTTCCCGTATAAACTATATTTCTTTGAGCCGCTAGACCTCATCCTAGATGGACCTGTACTTCTCTAGGTTAAAATCCCTACGCTTTTGATTCATTGGGTCATAATCCTTGGAGATGTGGCGCTTGTGAGTGATGATCACGGGGGGATGTCAGCATAGGACCAAGTAAAGACATCTCGCTTTGATAGGAGGAAGGATATAAACTTATGTCGAGAGGGAGTGTCGAGGCCGGTACCAACACGAACCTTCCTGTCCGGGATGTCAGGAAATAAGAAGATCCACTCGGTTTCTTCTGTCGTAGTGGGTCGCGAGACATACTTTCGCTTCTTTTTATCTTGACTATCCAGATCCTTACGTGGGTCATCGATAGGATCCGAGAGCTTGAGTGGTACCATCTCATAGGATATTCGACTCTGTTAGACAGCATTGAGGCTGCAGCAATGGCAGCCTTATCCCCGTGGATAGTGAGAATGCCTCCCGGAGTAGGCACCTTCATCAGGAGCATGTACCCATTGATAAAGCATTGGAGTTCCCATAATATGTCATGACCAAGTATTAAGTTTTAGCATGAGGGGCAATTGATAATAAGATAACGGAAGGGGATGGAGGAGCGACATAAGCCAGTGCCGAAAGAGATTGTTAACCTATCCGAACCAAGGGGCTAGACGATGTCCCTAGAAAAATTAATCAGAGGGTTGTGATTGTTTTAGAGCTTAGCTTTGTCTCGGCGCAGGCCACGATAACAGTTGGCGAACATGACACTAGCTGCGGACCCAGTGTTGATGAGAGCTTTGTGACATCTTTAGTGATCAACCTACATTGAAATGATAGAAGTTCATTGTGATAGGTACGGATAGTGTCCTCCCATTGACTAAAGGCAACCTGGTCCCAAGTAGGGGTGAAAGTAGAGACGCCCTTTCGAAGTTCCAAGATGTCTAACTGTTGTCGACACTGTCGCTTGGACTCTGAGTCCTGGAGTGGGGGTCTTTGGGCACCGCCTTGGAGTATCAGGATTTGGTAATAGAGCTCAATGATATTAGTGTAGACAAGAAGAACTAAAGAGATTATGAATTCTGTGATATATTAACACCCTCCAAGAATGGAGTATATATACAAGATTGCATATATCAATCCTAATAGGAAACAAATTATACTACATATTCCTAACAATACACAATCCTAATAGTATATGGATTGACTCACGCCAACACTCCCCCTCAAGTTAGCGCATACAGAACACAAATGCTCAACTTGTCCAGTGAGTCATACAATGTCTTACTAGAGATTGCTTTCGTAAGAATGTCTGCTAGCTACTCCTCAGTAGGTACATATAGGAATGCAATAATTTGCTGATCTAACTTCTCCTTAATGAAATGTCTATCGACCTCTACATGTTTCGTTCTGTTATGCTGAACCGGGTTATGAGCAATTTCAACAGCAGCTTTATTATCACAATACAAGAACATCATCTTATTTTGCTAATCCTAAATCTCTCAACAAGTGTCTCAACCATAACATCTCACATACTCCAAAAGTCATTCCACGATACTCTACTTCAGTACTAGAGCGAGCTACCACTTTTTGCTTCTTACTTTTCCAAGTAACCAAATTACCACCTACGAAAGTGAAGTAGCCAGACGTAGACATGCGATATGTAAAATTACCTACCTAGTCTGCGTATGTGTACCCGGAAACATCCAAGTGTCTATTTTTTGAAAAGATTAATCCTTTTCCCGGAGCAGACTGCAAATATCACAAAATACGAAATACAACTTCCATAAGAGTCTCATTGGGATTATGCATAAATTGACTCACAACACTAACTGCATAGGCTAAATCTGGTCTGGTGTGAGATAAATAAATCAGTCGGCCATCTAACCTCTGATGTTGGGCCTTATTTGCAGGCACCTGATCCAAATATTCTACCAACCGATGATTTTGTTCAATTGGAGTATCAACAGGTTTACAATCAAGCATACCTGTTTCTGCAAGCAAGTCTAAAACATATTTCCTCTGGCTCAACACAATACAATTCTCAGCACGAGCAACTTCAATTCCCAAAAAATATTTCAAACTACCCAAAATCTTTCATCTCAAATTCAGAAGATAATTGATCTTGTAACTTCTGAATTTCCTCACTATCATCACCTATCACAACCATATCATCAACATAAATAATTAAAGCTGTCACCTTACCACAACATTGCTTAATAAACAATGTGTGATCTGAGTTGCTCTGTTGATATCCAATCTTCTTCATAAATATGGAGAAACACCCGAACCACGCTCTTGGTGATTGTTTTAGACCATAAAGAGACTTTTTCAACTTGCACACCATCGGCTCCCCAGTTGAAGTACCATAACCAGGAGGCAAATCCATATAGACTTCCTCATGCAAATCACCATGCAAGAAAGCATTCTTGATGTCAAATTACTGTAAAGGCCAATCAAGATTAGCAGCTAACGAAAGAAGTACACGTATTGTATTAATTTTGGCCACTGGTGCAAATGTCTCGTCATAATCCACCCCGTACTTCTGAGTGTATGTAGCACCCCGAGAGGGGAAACTACAGTGGCCACGATTTTAAGCCAATAAGAAGCGAACACGTCCAAACGACGTGCCAACAACTTATTAACCTAAAGTCGTAGGCTTTTTAGTAAGTAAAATAAAATTTAAACTTTAGACTTTGAGTGGCACCCCAAGAATTTCTTAAAACATTTATCAGAGGTTTTCCAATTTCGCAGAAGGTGGTCAAATTAAAGGGTCAATTAAGAACTTTAGCGACAACAATGAAAATATAAAACAGGGTCAACAATTCAGGATGACACATTTACTATTTATGTAAAAAGCTCTGGTAAACGACTCGAAGAATAATACAGTAAAGGTGAGTACAACTCAGACAAAAATCGAGGAAGGAATGAGACTCCACATGCACAGCTCTTTCTATCTATCCTGTCACAGTACATAGTACCTGCAAACAACCTGTTGTAGGGGTGAGTGTCGTCCTCGCGTGCTCACATATAGGCCCACCAATGATAGGTTTGAAAACCATAAAACCATATATATATATATATATATATATATATATATATATATATACGTATAGATTTGAGCTCTTAATAAAACCATTTAGAAAAACCTTGTCACACAAAATCATCATTTCATATCTTTCGGGAAAACAGTACAGTATGCTAAAACAGGGGCCAGAGCACTCAATGAACAATACAGCCTGCAGGGCTTCAAGAATCTCTATGACCGAATCCCGAGTTTGTCTATACAGCAAACCGGGGTAGCCTACTTATGCGTCTGAAGACGAATAGTAGCGAGAGTGTCCATTTACTGCTAATGCCCAACAAATCTCTCGTAACAGCACACCGCACGTACATCTTGCTTAACCCTGTACGAGACGAGCGTAACTGTGATAATTAAAATAAACAGGGCATTGCCCCTCCGGAGGTTCACGGTCATCGACACCGTGGGAATGCTATATACTAGGTCTCATCACTCTCAGGTCACGCACCGAAAATCAGGACAACGGTGCTCAACTTATCACATCATCATATAAAAATCATTTACGTCTAGCCTCGGGTTTTCTTGGCCCAATAATAAATCATTTATCATTTAATATAAAGAAAACTTTCCCAAGGCATCGACCATGAGCAGAAAAATCATGCACTTTCTCATATATACACAAAACCACTACCAAAGGGGGTTTAGCTTCCCTACCTGGAATTGTTGTTCCTTTTGTAAGCTCCAAGCATTCAGGAACCGACTCGGATGAACCGAGGTCATCGTGTAAGCTACCTTGTCTAAAGATTCACTGCAGAATTAAAGTAGCTTAGCAACCAAGAAACAATAACAGTCAACATACCTCAGCATTCCCAGTTTGACCAGGAATGACCACATTGACCAAGTTGACCAACCAATTTCCTTTTTACTCTTTAACCTTTTTAACTTGCTTTCCCGGTTTTCGACTCTTTGCTTATTTACCGAAGGTCCTACTTAACTTCCAAACTTTCTTTAACCATTTTAATCTGACGTTAGGGTGTCACATAATAATTCGTTGAATTACTATGGTCACCCAACGTGTCACATTAACCAATTTATTTACCAAGAGTCGATTTACGTGAAACATCAATTTTCTTAACATGGTCAACTTGACATTTCCAAAAATTTCCAGTTATCATTTTCCGATAACAATTCAACACTTTACCAATTTTAACCAAATTGTGTTAAACTTCGTTGAACTGCAATTCTTTACTAAATTGTTTTTCTGAAAATGGAACTTTCCCAAAATGGAAACTTTCTCTTAATGAAAACTTTCCCAAAATGGAAAGTTTCCCAAATTGGTAGGTTTCCAATCTTAGAAAGTTTTCTAAAATGGAAAGTTTACAAATTACGGTTAGTTTCCGTTTTTAGTAACTTTCCGTAAATTTAACTTTCTGATTACGACTCTTTAGCCCGACTAAACGGAAACAATACATTCTTAAGGAGTCGAAGACTACCTCTCGGCATTTCAGCCGGATTTACTGCCTCGTCGGAATCGTTACCGGATTCCGGCTAGTTGCCGGAATCTCTTGCCGGATTCTGGTCAACTTGCCGGAATTTCGCCGGAGTTTCCCCGGTTTCTTCGTCTCCAAGTTATCGACATACATGCAGGAAAACAACAACCATAGATCAACATCACAACAACAAATTCAACAACAACACTGTAATTACACAGTTGATCAAGAACAAACACAAGAGCTCCAGAAATCTAACTCACCTTCTGCATGTGCTCCCCAAATCGAGATTCCAGCAGCAGCCTCCTTGCTGACTGCCTCCACGCTGCCTTGGTCACCACATCCACCACGTTAGCTCCACCAGCTCCTCCACCTCTACGCGTCACTGACTCAAGCACAGTAGCTCCTCACTGCCCAAACTCATCCACCAGGACCCCCTCTGCCTCCTACAGCCCTGCCTTAGCCCCAGTTCTCGACTTCTAGCCTCGCCTTCGAGCGGTGGCCGGAGGCGGCCCGGAACCGTCGAGCATGGCATAAGCAGAGAGAGCGAGAGGAGAGTGTCAAGAGGGAGAGAGTTGACCCGAAGTGGGATCTTTGACTTCGGTCAAAGGTCTCATCTCTATTTATAGAAAAATAGACGGCTGAGATTCAATCTTAAAAAGATCTGACGGTCCAGATTTAAAGAAGGTAAAAAGTAAAAAGTTAAATGGTAAAACTCTTTTTACCAGATTGATAATTAAAAGTTACCGGAAACTTTGAAAATTCGTAGAAAATAGACGGGATCTCTAAAAATATTCTGAAAATACCGGGAGACTTGTGTCGACACGTACTATGACACCGAGTCCTTAAATGAGGAATTTGAAGAACTTTTAAAAACTCGAAAATGAACGTGGTCGTTAACTCGCGAAGTTATCGAATGTGACTTAAACCTCAGTAGCTCGTCTTTAACCACGATTAAAACGTGAGGGGTCTCACAGTGTAGCGTTTAGCTACTAACCTTGCCTTGTACCTATCTACCGAACCATCAAGATTATGTTTTACTTGTACACCCACATATAACCAACTGTCTTCTTTCCCGGTGACAATAACACTAACTCTCACGTACAATTTTTCTCTAGAGCATCCATCTCAACTATCATTGCTTTCATCCACTTCACATCTTTCATGGCATCCTGCACTTTACTAGGATGAGACACATAAGATAATTAATTCACAAAGACTACATATGATTTAGATAACCTATGGGTCGACACATAATTAGCAACAAGGTATCTAGCCTTAGCACTTAAACTTGGTTCATACTTCTTTGGGGGTTAACCATGGGTTGATCAATTTGGTAAAATTTTAGTTTGACCTTGTGTAGAGCCACATAAAGGAGCAACAACACTAGACACAGAAGGATTATCAACACTACTAGATGACAGAGGAAGAGAATTAGTACATACCTCAGGCGATTCTTGAACAGGAGAGATCATTGATGGAGAGGGAGAGATTGGACTAGCATTAGTAGCAGTAGTAGGTTGTCCACCTTGTAAAATATTGTCCTCTTATGATTTACTATCGATGGGTTGCTCCCCCTTCGACTGATAGAAGTCCTTTTCTATCGGTTGAACAGACCCAAACAGCTGGTCAAGAGCTTTAAGAACCGTTTGTTGCAGTGGTTCAATAGAAAATTGCTGGGATAAATGAGTAATTACAAGACTTATTTCAGTCACAGGGTTATACTGATCCTTAAAGTAAACACTCTCTCCCTGACTAGGAGTAGCAGATGGTGAAAAATAACATGTATCCTCATTGAAAGTAACATCCTTGGTGACATCAAACCGTTGGGAAGGAGGATGATAACACTTGTACCATTTTTGTTGAGTCTCATATCCAATAAAGACACACTTGAGAGCTCTAGCATCTAACTTTGATCTTTGGTTTTTATAAAGATGGACATAGGCTACACAACCATGTCAAAGTGCGAGCGACAAGAGTGGTCCGTGGATCATCCTTGTACCGATATTGTCCCAACTTAACCACCTTTAAGGTGTTAGGTTTTATCTACAAAAGGCCTCAGTACAATTAGGAATGATTCACCTACATATATCTTATATTTTATTTGTCACTTTTCTGATGTGGGATCTCTCATCTCCAACACTCCCCTTCACGTGCAACCTAACTTTTAGGTTTGCACGTGAAACTGATTAAGAAACTGAATCCGAGCCACATGGTTAACTGAAAGAACTCCAAACTCCGAACCCCAAACTCCAAACTTCAAACTCTGAAAGAACTCCAAACCAAACTTCGAAACAACTTCAACCAAACCAGAGCCATGACCTCTGAAAGAACGCATCCGGGCTCATGATGAAGTAACTGGAGAGGGACCTGCTCTGATACCAAGTCAAGAAGAACTAAAGAGATTATGAATTCTACGATATATTAACACCCTCCAAGAATGGAGTATATATACAAGATTACATATATCAATCCTAATAGGAAACTAATTATACTACATATTCCTAACAATACACAATCATAATAGTTTATAGATTGACTCACGCTAACAGGTGCAAGTGGCGAGAGTGCAGATTGATGTAGCTCCCCATTGCTTGACGGCATTGCGGAGACCGTAGCATAGCTCTGTCCTTTGTCCATCATGATACGCGCAATACTTTTTGCATGTGGCTTTGTGAGGCTTCTTAGGGCGCTTGCTCTTAGGCGGAGGGGGAATAAGGTCTTTGTGGCGGTTCCAGATGTCCTCATATGAGGCGGTAAAGGCTGTGTGAATCTCATAAGTGGGTGTCGTGTTACCGTACCATTTTGGGTCGGCGTCACGAGTGTTGTGAGGATGGCCGCGACCTCGTTCATTGTTATGGCAGCCATGTCCCCTGTTATTGGTAAAAGGGGGTGGCTGACGCTATACCCCATTCATCTTAATATAGGAGAGATATTTTTTTTGTTTTAGGATATTCAAGATGTGTGTGCTTTGGTCTATGCTAGTCAAAGAGGAAGTTATTATTCCCTATAGTGATACGATATCAGGATATATATTCTTTGTACAACACATATTGATGTTATGTAATTATCTACTAGCATTTCTGCTCGCGCGTACGATTGTTATTAGAATTTACGTTAACTTGACTTGATCAAGAAGAACAAATTGAATATATTAGCCTCAGCTGATCACTCCTATAACCATACACCAACTTAAAAGACTTCATCCATCTACTCCCTAGTTTGTCATTCAAAATGATATCTTTCAAAATGGATATAGGAGATCACCAAATCATTTAAAATTGTACGAAGATGCATTGATTCTGGAAAAATTTAAAATTTTTACCCCAAGACTCCATCCATATACTCCCTAGTTCGTCACTCAGAATTTCAATCTCATATGCTCAGATTTCAAAATTGAGTAATGGACCTGCATCCAATAAAACAAACAAAAAAAGATTAGTGATGGACCTGAAAGTGACATATATTGACATTGGGAATTCAAAATTGAATACAAACTCACCCACTTGGAATTAGCCCAAAAAACTAATATATTGATACCGGTGTTCAAAAAAAAGTCGTTCAGGGCCGCCTAGGTGCTGGGAGGCAGGGCACTGTTTCGATTTTCCCCGAATTAGTCAAACTGGGCGCTGACATGAAAATCGGCCACCTAGGCAGGCTGGGCGGCACCTAGGCGACCCGATTAGTTTTTTTAATTATGAAATATATAAAAGCTTATCTAAAAATAAGTAAAATCAAATACAAAAAACACAATACTATACTCTAAAGTCTAAACAAATGATACACAATTGCATTTTTATTATTTCTAAGAACATTGTTGTTTTAATATGTATATTTTTGAAGTATTTTTGCTATTTTGGAACATAAAAGTGTTTTTTTATAATTTTTTATATAATTATATTTATTAAATAAATAATAATAGGTAAAATATAAAACCCCTTAGACGCCGCTTGGGCGCTAGACACTGGCTGTCTACCATGGTAACGCCTATCGTTTTTTAGAACCTTGATTAATATTATTTAGTCGAGTTTCAATCTCATCTGCTCAAATTTGAAAATTGAGTGATGGCCCTGTATCCAAAACAAACAAACCAAAAACGACTAGTCATGGACTTGAAAGTAAAGCATGATATACATTGACACTGAGAATTCAAAATTGAATACAAACTCACCACTTGGAATTAACCCAAAAGACTAATATATTGATACTATTTAGCCGAGTCTGATTGCAGAAAGAACTAAAGAGCAAGGAACTGGTTTTCTTCGTTTTCTCCTTCTAGACTGATAATAATTGACCGTTTCCCTTTTGCCGTGGTGTGCCTATCGATAACTTCCCACGTTCAGATCGTGATTTTTCTGGTTAAGTTGTTGATGGAGCGATGAAGTGTTGAGTGGGTGATATCATTGCTTTGCTAGGTTTTTCCCTGAATGTATACAGAATTGTTTTTTTTGCCTTTTTATCGTAGTAGCCCTAGCGTCTTTTTGATGTTACAGAGAGCCCTATTAAGAGATGTCTATCTCTAGACTCCAACAGTCACTTTTTCCTTCACCTATCTAGATCTCTTTTTTTAGTCATGACGTAACATAATGAAATATAACCCAATAAGATAACTTTATGTTTAATCATATCTTTATTTCATTCATAAAATTTCATAACTTTATGGTTAATCATAAGATTGTGTGATCTGATTGTCCGCTATTCTTTTTTTTTACTTATGGCTAGGAGTTGTATAGCTCAATTATATCCTACCATTTATCCAGGTGTGCTAGTTTAATGGTTCGCAAACTTTTATCTATGCATTACTTTTGTCTATGCATATGACAATATGTGCAAAATAAAGAACATAAACATGTACCGACTATCGGTACTACCATGGAACAGAAACACACTTCTTACAAAGAAACTGTTGTACAAGCATCTATACAAATATGTACAATAAAAATAAAGTTGGCATGCTTTCATTAACTCCATCTCAATCATCCATTTGCCACCCGTCGTAGCTCAAACTACAGATCAATAGGAGTTTACAAAAACATGAGATAATTCCATTTTTGTCTAAAATAATTATGCATAAAAAGAAAACACGGACACCTTGTAATAAGTATTGAAATGTAATTAATAAGTGAAACACAGACACCTTGAAATCTGACAACTCTCTTACTGCGTCACCCTTGCTCCAATTATCAAAAGAAATCTGTAATAATAATAATAATAATAATAATAATAAATTCAATTTAATATTTGTACTATTTAACCAAGTATAGTTTATGTATGATTACCTCAATATTACGTTTCAATTCCTTTCTACGTTTGATGTTGTCGAACTGTAAATAGTAACACAATTGGATAAGAATACTTTATATTAATAGAAGATCCAATCTAAGAGACCAAGTAGACTTAACAGTACCTTTGATAGGACACTAACATTGACGCCATCGATTTCTTCCCTGTTTAAAGATAACAATTTTAGCATTTAAAATATATCAAGAACAATGTATATTGTATTACACGACAAATACCTAATCCGCTTGACTTTTTTCCATGTTCGGTTGATGTGAGATATCGAACTTTTTTCCATGTTCAGTTGATGTGAGATATCGAATGAGTCATCAACTCTCCGAGTGCATTTTTGTACTGCGAGCTGTAGTAATTACAGACAAATACAACTAAATATTTTGTAAATTTACTATCTTATTTTGAATGGAGAGAGAGAGAGGTGAAAATACATACTGCTCATATTTTTTCTGTTTCCACTCTTTCAAAATCAACTTTCTTAGATAAATAGTGTTCACTTGTATCCATATCCTTTTGCGCGAACCGGCTGAATGGATTGTAACATTGTTCACACTGTTGTTCTTTTTTTCCTTCCATATCCTCTTGTGTGAACCAGCTAAACGGATTGTAACACGATAAACAGTGTTCTTGTTTTTCAACTTTTCCTTGTACCAACCAGAAAAATATAGTGGAACAACTCTTCTCATGCTTTCATTCACCCTAATCATTCCTATAAATAAGAACAGTATCATAGTTAAAGGAAAATCTTTAGTTACCTGCAACGAAAGAAATTGGAATATTAGAGTTATAAATGACCAGGATACCGACAGGAACCGAGACATATGATAGCTAGACATATGTGTAAAAGACTAAATCTCATATTGAACACATTCATCAACATATGTGTATAATGGAAGTTACCAAGAGTTGTTTAAGATAAAGTATAAAAGGACCCTTAATAGAATTCAAGCATAGATTTGATATGTGGAAAATAGCACATGAACAATGAACAAACTCTGCACCAAAAATTTCAACAAACAAAATATAGGAACTTGATAAAAAAAAGCAGTGACATCATGACATCTGTGCTTTAATACGTTTTGGCTCATTCAATAAAAAAATAGAATTCAACTAAATATGTTTTGGCATGCATGTGTTTTTTGTTTTCCTTTTTTGTTTTACCAAAACGATTGTGTGATCTGATTGTCCGTAGTCATAAAATGAAGTTATGATAAGACATATTGTGTGATCTCATTGTCCATACTCCATAATCATAAGATTTCATTCTGAAATATAACCCAGCAGCCTACTATTTTATGAGGAATAGCAAGGCTGACATCAGAGGATAACATAGTGTAGAGCAGATGTGAAATTTTTCATTGACGTTTTGTAAGACCAATGTAAGACAGTAATCAAAATCAACATTGAAACATGCCCATGTATAAGCGGTTTCCAGACCTTTGTCTGCAGCAATACATATAGTGATCCATGTGTGAATATGAAATGGTAATATGCAAATCTTCACCAGTGACAAACAGTTGTAATAAAAAAGCATGTACATGCTTTTTAGGTTGTATCAGTACCAGCAGAAAGCAAGCACCTTCTTAATTAACACTTTTTTTCTTTTCTTTTTGTCAAATCAATTTAACAAAGCATGAAATCTCAGAAATCAGACTCTGTCTATCAAAGCAGAAAAAATGGAAGCACATAATAAAGTGGGTAAGAGGAACACAAATAGAATATAGCAAAAAGGTCATTGCTTTGGTGGGAAGGAAAGCTTGCTGCTGTGGATGTTTAGGGCTTGAGGCTTGAGGCTTGTAATGTGGAATGCGGTGGGAGTAGCCTTGGTGGTGTTGTGTTCTTGTTTGGCTTATGTGAAAGCCTCTGTTTCTTATGATTCCAAGACTATTGTCATCAATGGCCAGAGGACGATCCTCATTTCTGGATCTATTCACTACCCAAAAAGCACCCCTGAGGTACATCTACACTGAATGTGCTTCGTGGGACTCTGAAGTTTCAGTCTTTTTCATTTTCCTGTTCTTATTTGATTTTTGCAACTGGGTGCATCTATATTTCCATAAATTAGTTTTTGTTTTTTGTTGCATTTTAGTTTGTTTTTAATGAAGTTTTGGGGTGTCTGGAATTGTTGCAGATGTGGCCAGATCTTATTCAGAGAGCCAAGGATGGAAGCTTGGATGTGATTCAGACTTATGTTTTCTGGAATGGGCATGAGCCTTCACCTGGCAAAGTAAATTCACTGTGGCTCTACTTCTGTTTTTGTTAAGCTTTGCTTTCTGCCCATGCATTTAAGCTGGTTGCCAATTTTTTGCTTATGTTTATTTTTGTGCAGTACTATTTTGAGGACAACTATGATCTGGTCAAATTTATCAAGCTGGTACAGCAGGCAGGTCTTTATGTTCATCTCAGGATTGAGAAAAAGTGAGGGAATTATTTCGAGCCTCTCTATATATCAAATTCTTGTCTATATCCTTTCTTCATGTAGTTAGTGCCATATCCGTTAAGAAAATACCCAGACTATAACAATTCATGATTTTTGGGTGCAATTGTGTTAATGGTGATGTACGAAAGAAATGGATGAAGTGGATAGAAGCTTCAATTCTCTGTCGATAATAGGTTGTAAGATCAAGCCATAAGGATGTTTGTGGGCATACGAGAGATGCATGATACATGTTTGAACGATAGGATAGGCTGTTCGAATGAGACCCAGTTAAGGAATTCTGGATATGGGAAATTCCCAGTTTTAGTCACTCTTTTGTTAATCAAGGAATGCAATTAAGAATAACTAAATCAAACCAAGAATAAGCTTCAGTACACAGACAAATAGATTGAGAAAAATTTGAGCAATTTCCCTTCCGATCTTATTCACAAATCCACAATCAATGGAACGTAAAAAGAACCCATAAATTACTTACAAAAATGGCCGCCGCAATCGATTACTCCTCCTTTTGAGTTTGATTTTGCTCTGCTTTTCTTCCTTTCTTTCTCCTTTTTTCTTCCTTTTTCCTTTGCTTTGTCTGTTCCATTTCTCCCCGACGTTGTTGCAGCAGTTAAAGTGTTTGTGGAGATCGTGGTTGGGTAGTTCTTCTGAAGCGCGTCTGCGTTCATCCTCTTTCCTTCCGTTTCCCCTTTTTTCTGTCTTCCTCTTGTTCCCTAGAATATTGTCGAGGGAATGAGTTCTCATCATATTGACAGATATATACAGCCTCTTAAACTATTACATGATACAATGAGCATATTATATGAATATGTGTAAAATCCTATTACAACATGAATTATTACATAAAGCCCGTATACAAGGTATGGACCAAGACACATATATATATCAAATATCCTATAACACTTCTTCTTGTATCGCGTGTCTTCATGCCGGTATGGTGCTTACGGTGTTACCTCATCAAAATCTTGCCAAGTAACAAAAACCCTGTGAGAAAACTAAACCTTGATCAAAGGAAAAAAAGTACAATGCACCAACTACTCTATTGAGAACTCGTCATATGATGCTCCCCCTAATATGTGCTTCAATCGGATTTTCCTGATGAATGGGGCATTCCAACATGCTTATCAAGAGTAGATGTGAGCTAAGATTTAAACAAGTCTGCCATGATCAACCACAAATGGAGATCAATGGTTTTAGAGGTGCATGCAATGTTGCCTCGTTAAAAACCTTGTCAAGCAAAAACCTAGTGGTACAAAAAGGTTAGATTAAGAGAAAAAGAGTGCAACATGGTTGACACAAACAACCACACCCTTCACATTTGATCATGACATGTATATGCTAGACTTTCTTTCAAATCTGCATCTCTCCCTAATCTTAAGATCAATGATAAAGCGCTTCCGGATCCCGAGTGACCACGGAGCTGTTTTGACAAACTAGCATCTGTCTCAAATGTGGCATTACTCAGTGCCAGCAGCTATGTGCACGGTGCCTAACAGTTGTGTGCACAACGCTTAGCAGCTGGCGTGCACAGCGTTTGGCAGCTGGTGTACACAACGTTTGAGCAGCTAAGTGCACAGGTGCACGTATAGTGCCTATCAGCAGTGCACGCATACACAGATAGTGCACAGGCAGCGCTCAGGCAGCGCACAGGCAGAGCACATGCAGCGCACAGGCAGCGCACAAGCAGCGTGCACAGGCAGCGTGCATAGGGCAGAGCACAGGCAGCGTGCATAGGGCAGCGCTCAGGCAGTGCACAGGCAGCGTGCACAGGCGACGTGCACAGGCAGCGTGTTATATGTCTAGCAACTCGGCCACTAAACTGACCGGTGCCTAGATCATGATTCCGCTTCCGATGCATCTTGATTCATGCATGGCTAGCGATGGCATAGGCAACAATCTTTCTCTCATATCATAGGGATTGAGTATGCTAGATATTCTTAGAGTATTCAAGTGATGTCCTTTGCCATATTATTGGCATTGCGTGGGCGCAAAGCTACTTAGCTTTTCAATGAATGGAGGAGAGGTCAAGTCTTTCATTTGATTAAACGGATCACTCTCTCTTGGAGTAAAGACCTTGACTAATCATGGGAGCATATGAAGGTTTCACTCTTCTTTAGAGGACCTAAGCCGATTGATGAAAATATATCATCAATACACAATCGATCAACTTCAATACGAGATTGTGTCTTTCCCAAGATACTTTTCATTCCAACATCGGATATCTAGCATATACTACGATCATCCAGAATCAATACGCAATGACATTATTCATCATATCCCATCTGAAATCAATGAGTTATGTACTATGCGTCCAAAACACTTGGCCAACACAAGCTCCACTTGATTTGGCTTATGAAGTCTATTTAAGATCTTCATGCATATCTCTGATCCCATAAAGACGTCACTATGATCATATTCATAGGGCTGCATGTACAGTTATTGGGGAACTACCAAACTGACAAGGTAGTGGAGTGCAATAACATCCATTACGAGAGTACTTCTCATCATAGTCGATCCCAATGCGTGTTTGTGAGAAACCTTGCGCCATAAGGGAGTTTGAGACTCTTGTTCTCACTACGCTAACTCACAAAGGTTTACTTAATAGGACTTACACTTGCGGTGTCGGCAACATCTGTCCAAGGACCTATCCCTTTGTATGGGTCACATCTTCCCATTTTGGGTTAATACACTTAGTCGCTTTATCAACAAAGTGTGGTTCGATAAACTCATCATCCCACGTCCTCATGTACACTGGTGTAGTCATTATAGAGATCTCTTTCTATGAATTGGAATTTGACGTTGAGGCGTCCCCCAACGATAGTCACAATTTATACTTCCATGAGACGAAGTGAGTATCACCGATCAATGGACCAGTAGTGCCAAACTCGCTTTCTCTCTCAGTGCGAGTGTATATCAAACCCAAGGGCCTCAACTTAACCTTCAGGTAGCCACAAGGCCTAGGACACCATGTTGCACATTATGACGCCCTCATATCACCATACAAGGTGATAGCATCAAGACCATCTCAATATGGCCGAGCCATGGCATCAAGACCACCTCAATTTGGTCGAGCCATGTCCTCTTGGTAAGACATCATTCCTTACAGACATATGCAACATTGATCTCGTCACTATAGTTCTATGGGGATTATGTTGACACTTAGTGGCGACCAACCACGGCATTCACGTCTTTCCCACTTAAAACACTGATGTTTGTATCTCCCCCTAACGGCGAGAATACAATCTCAAAGTAACAATCCGCAGTGTAGCGGTTAAGGAGATCGTCTGTCAAGGAGCTTAAGGTGGAGAGCAATAAAATGACTCCTATCCAACCTTAAAACATATTCATCTCATGCGACACATCATCATTGGGCACTGTGACAGTGCAATTTGGCACATTGTGGAACTCAAGGCTTGGAGATCCATTACTATCCCACCGAGTTCAAGGATTAGAACTTCTTGTCAATCCTAGCACACAGTTACGAGCTGTCGTGCATTAATGCAATGATGGTCGTGGACGAATTAATACATGCATTCATGTCCCTCTTTAGGGAATGGGTAGTGAGCTCATAGATACATAAGCAGCATGTGGTAGACGATGGTGCAACACATGACCTGTGTTATAGCCCTTCAACCAACACCATAAAAAGCGTATACGGTATCTATATGTTGGTTGCATCGGTCTGCATAATCTCTCTTTGGATTTTCAATAAGAATGATATCTTTTATGGCAAAGCATAAGAGGATCTTTCACCTTACTTAGCTAAAGAACAAGTCTTACATAACGAAAACATGAGTACTGTGCGGCTGCCGAGGACATCATGTCGGCGCACAAACACAACATACAATCATGGCGTATTTCGTTGTTATCGGGGAGATGGACGCCCAAGAATATCAAACAATTCTGGCTCGCATATCTCTCTCGGTATGACCAAAATGTCACAACTTGTCTGAGTCAATTGTCTCAAATCTACTTATTGGCGACATCTTAAGACTCATGCTCTTCTCCATGATGCTCTCAATCGGCACTCATGAGAAGTATACACAAAAGTTTCAATCATTCACATCATGGTAATCGTTGGTGTGTATGTTCATAACACACTTCAATGTTCGATTGCCACTCTCACCATAAGGAGGGCATTTGTGACTTGGATCATCGAGCCAAAGGCATCAAGAATTGATTCAACCATGTCATAAATGATGGGGAAGATCCAATCAAACTTAGTCACAAAAAAGATTCACAATCTGCGAAGAGTATGCAGTTTTTGTGCAGTATGACCTATACACACTAAAACGGCCATAACTCTCTCGTCTGAATGGATATGAATGAATCGCTTGAACCATTGGAAACTAGATTCACATAGATTTCCAATGATATAAGTGCGCATTCCATTTCATCAGGAGTTGATATAGGGGCTCTGACAAAGTTAAGGGACAGTAGGATACAGTCTGACATCTGGCGTTATGACCTATACGCACTTAATATACCATAACTCTTTCACCGAGACAGTTATGAATGAGTCGCTTAAACCAATGGAAACTAGGCTCACGTAGCTTTCCAATGATATAAAGTTCGTCTTCTAGTTCATCTGGAGCCATTCAGAAAACTCTGACGAAGTTACGATATAGTAGCTCCAACTTACTATGGTCGCAGATTTTGACATGATGAAACTTTCAACTTTAAAGTGGCATCGCAGGAGTTCTCCTTGACCAAAAGTAAAGCGTACATATGACATTACAAGTCTTTAACGTCCATGAAAGACGACATTTGGTAACAGCATCATAGGGGGAATCCAAAATTAAGGGAGTAGGTAACATTTGCCGAGGTTAACCACGTCATCCGATGATGGAAAATCTGCTGTTAGGTGAAGACTAAACCCCGAACATCGACATACCTTCATAAGGTTGTGCATGATCATGTCATAGTGTAAATACACTTATTGAACCAACGATTTCATCGAGGTCTCATTTATTTTGGAGAAAATCAAAGAGCTCTTCATGACGTCAAATGTCAGAGGCATCCATTTGATGTTACGTACACCCTTTTGTACATTTCTTTGTATGCATTCATTCTTACAAGTGAGCTCGACAATCATGAACACGTGATCTAAGGATCTACAACCGGGATGTCTAGAGCTATCTTTGAGGAAATAGGCACATGACAAGGGGCACAAATGCAAACCCGTGTGCAACAAATTTCCTAGCAGCATAACCTTTGCTCAGGATTGTGTGGGTAGTCCCACTGTCTGAAAGGCACTCAATTTCTCCACGTAGCATACCTATCGAACAAGGTAGATACGTGAGAAAAAAAACAAAAACAGAAGGCAACAATCGAAGGCAACCGTGTGTATTGTAGAATTCCTGGCAGCATGACCTTCGCTCACTCAAACAGTCATAACTCCTTTGTTAGAACAGATATGAATGAACTGCGAAAACCGTTGGAAACTAGACAGATGTAGATTTCCAATGATATATGGTTTGCATTCTAGTTCCTCCAGAACTGTTCACAAAGCTCTTAGGAAGTTTCTGTATAGATAGTGGCAGATTCACTGCTTTTATTTTTGGTTGCCCGCCTTTGCAGGTTGCACATATGACAATGCACTAGGCACTCGGCAACATTCGGCAGTACATTGCACCTACACATATACCATTGCATTAAGCACTTGACAACATTTGGTAGTGCATAAGGAGCCACACACATGCCGGTGTACTGAGCACTCAACAACATTCGGTGGCTGCACAACCGGTAACGCCCATGGCGCACGGTATGGGGCAATAAGGGGCTCGGCAGCTTGTCTCAAGTGCACAACATGAGGTGCACAGAGCTTTGGCATCTACTGCACAAAGCTCGGCCCTGGTGCCCAGTGCTCGGCAGTCGGTGTCTTGTGCACGTCCTCGAGTGTTCTGTGCTATGTAGCTCACTTAGTGCTTGTCCTTAATGTAAGTGCACAACCATTGGTGATCAGTGCACGGTTCCTTGTGTTCATTGCTAACATCTAGTGCTTAGTGCTCAACACCTAATGCACAGTGCACGATAGTTCATGTGTAGAGCACAAAGCAACAAACACATAACTATTGACATCTGATAATTAGGTGGTGTCATTCCTCACACAATCATGAAGCAACTGACACACAGGGGCGGCAACGAACACACAATATTGGCAAAAACAATCAGGGGGCAGCAGCTAGCATACAGGGTTAGCAACATGCACGTTGGGCGGTAACAGACTCATGACTATCGGCAGATGGCAGCCAGGTGCACATGGGCTTGGCAGCGTGCACGGCAGCTTGGCAACCATGCCGGCAGCTTGTGTAACACTCAGTAACTCCTAGGCAGCACTCAATAGCTGCATGCCTTTAGCATAAAACAGTGTTTCTCAGCTTCTAATCTTCGTTTGAGACTTAGAGTGGCATTTAAGGGTTAATATGTAAGTGAGCGAAAAATTTCCTCACTCATGCATACTAACTGTTAAGACTCGAGAATAGTCATCTTGCTTTATGAGTTGGAGTTTCAAGTAGGAAGCAGTGGCTAAATCTCGAACAAATTCTAGGTCATGCTCGGCAGCTGGGTGCTCAGTGGTTGGAATCTAGCACTCGACAGCTATCCAGCACTGGTCCTCTGTAGCTGGGCACTAAGCGCACGACAGCTGGTAGCTGGGTAGCCTGTGCTCGGCAGCTTGACGGTGATGCTCTGCAGCTAGACGCTGGGTATCCTGCACCGGTAGTTGATTCTCCTACCTTGTTCTCAACAAGACTTTAACCCGAAGAAATGTGCTAACGTTGATCAAACACAACGGGGGTTCAAAGAATGAGATGATTCTCCAATTCCGAACTCTCTTTAATAACATAGCACAAACCAACGTTGGATACCTCACAACGTGGACCTAAAAACATCTTCGGTGCACAGTGCACGACAACTAGTGCTTGTCACTCGGTAGCTAGTGCTCGCCAGCTGCCCTAGGCAGCGCTCGATAGCAATCGGCAGTCAGCGCTCGACAGTGTATAGCAATTAGTGTGCAAGGCCTCGGCAGCTGGTAGCCATGTGCACATATAGTGCCTGGCAGCAGCGCGCGGCAGCGCCAAGGCAGGTGCACATACGGTGCTCGGTAGCAGTGCACGCGTGCACAGGTGCATGCCCTGGCAGCAGCATGCACGTGCACAGAGGCAGGTGCACATACGGTGCCCGGCAGCAGAAAACGCATGCACAAGGGCAAGCCCTGACAGTAATGTGCACGCGCACAGGGGCAGGTGCACATATGGTGCCCGGCAACAGCGTGCACGCGCATATGGGCAGGCCCTTGCAACAGTGCTCAGTAGGTGCACGCGGTAGCACAACTGTCAGTAGGTGCACGCGGCAGCACAGCAATCAGTAGGTGCGCGCGTTAGAGCATATCACTCGGTTGCAGTAGCAAAGTGTTGAAAAACATCAACCATATGAAGGATTCAAAGAGAAACTAGGAATACAGCCCGTTTTTCAAAAAGAAAAGTGATTCCCACGCGGGTTGCAGTCATTGGGAGAACCGGTTCACCCTCGTTTATTCTGGTTCTGGGTGTGCCCTTTTGACTGAAAAATCCAGACATCCTTGTGCATAACCTCTCTAATTTTCACAGAAATCGGACATCGACAAGTGCTCCAACCGGTTGCTTGAACAGTTCGGCTGGTCTGGAGATTCCGACGGCCGGTTCGGTGCCTTCCCGGTCGGTTCTTGGGATGACGCCAGCTGCGTTGGATTCATGAGAACAATATCTTAAACTTCTCTGCTGGTGACGAAATCTGATTTGGAATTTATTTTGTCGATATTGGCGTTTGAACCCTAAGGCAGATTTTAAGGTTTCTTGGTGCGCAACAAATGCACAGCGGGTGCGCGGCGGTGCCCTAAGGGGTGCACAAGGGTGCGCAGGAGATGCGCAGCGGTGCCCAGAAAGGTGTGGATATGATGAATAATGCCCTTGATTTGGAAGGGATATGATGAATAATGTCATTGTATGTTGATTCCAGATTTACATGAACTTTTCATGGTCAAAACATATCAATATGTATCAAATATCTGAAGCTAGAATGAAAAAAAAAATGAGAAACACACGGTCTCGTAGTGAAACTCGACGATTGTATTGATGATGTTTTTCCATCAATACAGTCTCATAAAGAAAGTCGATAATTGTGTGTTGATGATGTTTTTCCATCAATCGACTTAGACTCTAATGAGAGTGAGGCCTACATAAACTACCATGATTAGTCAAAATCTTTACTCTAAGAGAGAGAGAGAGATATGTTTCTACTAATGAGAGATGATAAAGAAAAACTTGACCTCTCATTCACTGAAAAGCTAACTATGGCTTTGCGCCCACGCAACACCAATAAAATGGAATATGGATATCATTTTAATACGTAAAGGTATTGGGGCTTATTCTATTCCTGCACAAGAAAGATACATCGAAAATGAAATCAGAATCTACCAAGATTTCTAGGTCAACTTCCACAAGACTTACAGGACGACTCCCTCTGAAATGACTCATCCCAGATTAATCCCTTTAACCTGAGGTAAATTCTACCGGATCCACCTCAAGAGAGATTTTACCAAACCCTTTTGAAATGGATAACCCTTTAACTATTTTTAACTAACGCACCCTGACACTTTTTGTTAATTCTAACATTTGTAACTACACCCACACATTCGATCGGGCTGGCTACGTACCCTTTAAAAGGGATCAAGCCACTCGTAGTTTAACATTTGTACCGAAATTGCTAAGGGCACCCACATCGTCTTTTCGATCAATTCCCCTCGCATTCTCTCATGACTTCTTAATCAAAGGCCATGCGCTCATGTCACTTTTATCTTAACGTACTAAATAGTCTTTAAGCTTGCTCATTTCGACACTCCATTTGCTATCTCAACACTAAATCTACTATACTATGGATACCCATTCTTGAAACATATAATCTTCTATAACTTTCCCATCATCCAACTCCATTCATTGTGCAATTCAAACCAAGATATATCATCTCGTCAACATACCAAACTTCCTAAATTTTTCCATTCATCGTAGCTTCCTTATTCTCAAAGAACCAAACTCGATCTTCATTCAACCATTTCCTCCATCCCTTTACTGCCCCAACACCAACAGGGATCTCTGTTTTAATGAAACATAAAACTCGTCCCTCTCCATTGCCCAACTTTTCTAATTCTGTAATTTAAACATCTCAAAGCATCCACACACATTCATTATTCTTAACAAAATCAGAAAACCACCACAATAATCATTATCACTGCTGCCACAAACACACAGTACCCTTCAAACTCCAAAATTTCCAAAAGTCTGTAACCCAACCTTGCTCATCAAATTCTACTATCTACAACAATTTCAGATACATAATCATATAATCATCCTTTGCAGCCATCCCATGATTTGAAATTGCACAAACAACACTGAACCCGAAATGAACTAACTAAAAACATCAATTCCTCCAATCTTAACCAAAACAAAAGATCAAGCATTAGAGAATATCAATTCAGCTACAGCATTTAATCTGAAACCAGAAAACAATATAAGCACCTCCCCTACCGCCACGCACAGTGGCACTCACGGTGGTCCTCCACTGTTAAAACCCACTTCTCCTAATCACCACTATATTCGATTCTAATTATACATAGAGGTAGAAGTCGAAGAGTAGATCATCTTCCATACCTCACTTGCCTTCGCCGGTGACCGAAGACACCATAAACTCGCCTGAAAACGCAGAGCCCATCCTCTGCTCGATTCTCTCTCCTCAAGGCTCCTCTTCGAAAACTAAGGACACAGAGAGGTTCTCCAAGTCGAGGCGAAGCTGCCAACACCAACCACGCTCGCCTTCATGGCCTGAAACGCCGATTGTAGTCGGAGCACCACCGCGTCTCTTCTCATCGATCTCCCTCGAGCGTGGATGGATATTGGAATTGAAGGCTAGGCTTGTAGATGAGAGGAAGAGGATCCATTTCAGTGGTGGTTTGGTGGCAAGAGGTGGCTGGAGGCATCGCCGCTGCGCTAGAGAGGGCGGACTGCGACGGAGGGAGAAAGAAAGGGGAGAGGAGGTATGACCCGAGTCAGCCTCTCCTCTATTTAAAGGGCAATAGACAGACCGGATAAACCGAGGTAAAAGATCAACCGGTCCACATTTAAAAAGGTATATAGTATTTACTAAATGGTAACTAAAAGTTATCGAAATGATAATTAGAAATTACCGAGAACGTCAAAAATTAACAGAAAATAGCTCGTTACTCGGAAAAATAATCTGAACATACCGGTATGTAAACTTGTACTACAACTTCAGAGCTTAAACTCTATTATTTACCGACTCAAAAAATCAAAAATAATCTCGAGCGATATAACTTATAATATTATGAACGCTATTAAAAATTCTCGGTAACATTTACAATCAGGTAAATAAGTAACTATTAGGTTTGGGTCGTTACACCCTCAATGGAATATAGTAAAATTAGGACCATTAGAAAAGTCTATGTGTCTACTTTCCAGAGAATTCAACAATTTGATTATATTTATTGTAAAGTGGCATTTTCGTAAAGTATGACAGATATGTTCGAGAATCTGATTTTGCCAAAACATTCAGTCGATTCAACTGGACATTGTGCATATCTCCGGATGAACCAGAAAGTGTGTCATCTATGGTTGGAAAGGAACAGATGCATACTTTCCAAAACTATTTACGGATCATCCATATTTACTTCCTACAGAAAGTTACAGCTATTTTAGTCCCCGAATGTCATGCTGCGCGAGAATCTAGTTTTCAGTTCTCAAGAAACCTTCTCCTCATGGTCAACATGTGAAAGATCATAATTGAGGACAGTGTGACATGGCTTAGTTAATCATTGTCTAAAGCCAGATTTTTAAGACATGTTGAAGAGCATTGATATGTCAAGTTATTGATACTTTCATGATTACTAAGAATCAGGAAGCTCCCTATGATTGATGTTAGAATCAGGAGGAGAAACAGACTTGAGGGGGAGTCTAGCATATACATGTCATTATCAAACATGAAGGGTGTGGTTGTGTCGTATCAACCATGTTGTGCTTTTTCCCATAGACCAAGACTTTTTGTCTTATTAGGTTTTTACTTGGTAAGGTTTTTAACGAGGAGACACCGCACGCACCAGAGGATCACGATACCGATCGATTAGGTGACCAAGCCGCCACAACTACCGTCGCCAAGAATGTGAATGGACGTTCTCAAATTGGTTATACAGTGATATCTTGAAGGTCTACAGGTAGACACTCATGACGACATCTTCAAATCATGTCGTGGTCATGGTTCAACATGAATGTGTTAGGTTAAGGTTAATCATTACTCATAGCAGACTCATTTAAGTGTTGGCCTAAATCTACTCTTGAGAAGCATGTAAAAAACATTGGGATGCAACATTTATGAAGTCTTTCTGATTGAAGTATTCATTAGGAGAAGCGTCACTTGATCGAGTTCTCAATGAAGTAGTTGGTGTGTTGTACTTTTTTGTCTTTCGACCAAGATTTAGTATTTTAGTAACCCGGAAATTGAAATATTAATTTTTAATATTATTTTGAAATTAATTAGTGGAATGGGGGCGTATTCATACCTTCGAGAAGAGTGTCGACGTGTTCGAAGTCAAGGGACGCTCGGAAACGTTTTATTTAAGGTTCAAATGTTGACTTTTTTTACGTCAAGTTTCTTGGAAAACTTCATGAAAGTTGTAGTGTTCGACAATACGAGTCTGTGCACATACGGTAGGTATGAATCAGATTTCGTGTGAAGAAGTTATTATCGTTTGAAGTTGGGTTTCCCATTTTGGAAAGTATATAAAAGGAAACCTGGGTTTCCAAAATGGGAAACTTCCATTTTCTTTTATTTTTTTCCACACATTATCTCTCTCTCTCTAACCAACCCGAACCGAACTCGGCCGACCCGACTCAACTTTTACGGCAAGCTCCGGCCACCTGAGACGTCGAGGCCGGTCGGAATCACTTCCCCTCCTCCGTGTGAGCCTCCCTGTTTTGGCGGCATGGTCTAGTTTGGCCTGGAATGGCGTAATTGGGCCTAAACAGTGGCGGCACCGACCCAGTTTTGACCTGGTTGTTGGCCCGCCGTTTACGGTGATTCTAGGAACTGAAACCACCCTTGTTGTGATCGTCTCTTCCTTCTGAACACGATGGTGTATCCCTTGAAGGTCAATTAGGAGCGTGGAGGTGCAGATCACGAATTCTTCCTTTCAGGGCAGTTTTGAGCTACTTCCGGTCTGAATTGATCAAAACTCTAAGTATTTAAGTTGTTCCCCTTGCTTTGATCTTCAACTTTCAACCAAAACGGTGAAGCACCGTCTAGCGCCTAAGCGAGGGATTATTCGGTCTAGACGGAGATTTTTAAAACATTGCACGTGGGGCAGTGAGTTATCCCAGGTTCATATACTCGTCAATACGAGGGTGTATATGTAGCGCCCCGGGAGGGGAAGCTACAGTGGCCACGAATTTAAGCCAATAAGAAGCCAACACATTCGAAGGACGTGCCAACAACTTTTTAACCTAAAGTCGTAGGCTTTTTAGTAAGTAAAAATAAAATTAAACTTTAAACTTTGAGTGGCACCACATTAAATTCTCAAAAAAACATTAATCAGAGATTTTCTAATTTCGCGGAAGGTGGACAAATTAGAGGGTCGAAAAAAACATTCATCAGAGATTTTCCAATTTCGCGGAAGGTGGACAAATTAGAGGGTCAAAAAACATTCATCAGAGATTTTCCAATTTCGCGGAAAGTGGACAAATTAGAGGGTCAATTAAAAACTTTATCGACAACAATAAAAATACATAGCAAGGTTAACAACTTTAGGAGACACCTTTATAATATTTATATCAAACACCCTGGACAATGACTCGAAAGGTAGAGTAAGAAAAATGAGTACAGCTTGGACCAAACATCGAGTAGGAAATGAGGCTCCACACACACATCTCTCTCTATCTATCCTGTCACAGTACATAGTACCTGTAAAAAATCTGTTGTAGGGGTGAGCGTCGTCCTCGCGTACTCACATATAGGCCCACCAATGATAGGTTTGAAAACCATAAAACCATATATATACATATAGATTTGAGCTCTTAATAAAACCATTTAGAAAATCCTTAGCACACAAAAACATCATTTTATATCTTTCGGAAAAATTGTGCAGTATGCTAAAACAGGGGCTAGAGCGCTCAATGAACAATACAGCCTGTAGGGCTTCACGGATCTCTGTGACTGAATCCCGGGTTTGTCTATACAGCAAACCGGGTCCAACTACCTATGCGTCTGAAGACAAATAGTAGCGAGAGTGTCCATTTACTGCTAATGCCCAACAAATCTCTCGTAACAGCACACCGCACTTACGTCTGGCTTAACTCTGTACGAGACGAGCGTAAGTGAGATAATTAAAATAAACAGGGCATTGCCCTCCGAAGGTTCACGGTCATCGACACCATGGGAGTGCTATATACTAGGTCCCCTCACTTTCAGGTCACGCACCGGAAATCAAGAAAACAGTGCTCAACATATCACATCATCATATAAAAATCATTTACGTCTAGCCTCAGGTTTTCTTGGCCCAATCATAAATCATTTATTACATATATAAAGAAAACTTCCCGAGACATCGACCATGAGCATACGAAATCATGCACTTTCATATATATACAAAACCACTAACAAAGGGGGTTTAGCTTCCCTACCTGGAATTGTTGTTCCTTTCGTAAGCTCCAAGCATCCAGGAACCGTCTCGGATGAACCGAGGTCATCGCGTAAGCTACCTCGTCCAAATGAATCACTGCAGAATTAAAGTAGCTTAGCAACCAAGAAACAATAACAGTCAACAGACCTCAGCATTCCTAGTTTGACCAGGAATGACCACATTGACTAATTTGACCACCCAATTTCCTTTTTGACTCTTTAACCTTTTTAACTTGCTTTTCCAGTTATCGACTCTTTGCTCATTTACCGGAAGTCCGACTTAACTTATGAACTTCCCTTTACCATTTTAATTTAACATTAGGGTGTCACATAATAATTCGTTGAATTACTATGGACACCCAATGCATCGCATTAACTAATTTATTTACCAAGAGTCGATTTATCGATTTACAAGAATCACCCATTTTACTTCAAACGGTCAACTTGACACTTCTGGAATTTTCAGTTATCATTTTTCGATAACAATTTAACACTTTACCAGTTTTAACAAATTGTGTCAAACTTCAAATCTTCACTAAACTTTTTTCTGAAAATGAAACTTTCCCAAAATGGAAACTTTCCCAAAATGGGAAGTTTCACAAATTAGCAGCTTTCCAAAAATGGAAAAGATTTCAAAGGTCCAGATTTAAAGATGGTAAAAAGTAAAAGGTTAAATGGTAAAAATTGTTTTTCCAGAATGGTAATTAAAAATTACCAGAAACTTAGAAGATTAACGGAAACTCTGAAAAATATTCCGAAAATACCGGGAGACTTGTGTCGACACGTACTATGACATCGAGTCCTTAAATGAGGGATTTGAAGAACTTTGAAAAACTCAAAAATGAACGTGGTCGTTCACTCGCGAAGTTACCAAATGCGACTTAATCCTCAGTAACTTGTCGTTAACCACGTTAAAAATGTGCGGGGTCTCACACTCTACCCCCTTAAAGAAATTTCGCCCTCGAAATTCACATACCAAACTGATCACTGTGCGGGGTCTCACAGTGGATATATAATTTGCTAGTTTCGGTTGTCGTTTTTTATGCATAATGTTTTATCGAGTTTATTTACCTTCGGTTCTACCGAGGGTAAATCCATTGGGTGTTTTAGTGTAGTTGAGGGGTGATGGAAAACAAATTACATTTATGTTTCTTTGTTGTAAAATTATAAAATTCTTTTCTTGGAAACCAAATTATTGATTTATAAATAAATGGACTTGATCGACACGGTCCATTGGTAAGTTAAAATGATTTTCATTATAAAACTATTTTAAATGGTTTTGAGACGATGAACTATAAAAATGTGTGATGACGAGTTGAGATTACATCATCATCGAAAATGAAGTATTGTTAGACAATATCTAAATGAGAAGGTTATGTGTGTCGGTCACCGTATGTTGACGTTGAAGCCTCAATGATCGTGAGATATCAGATGGAGCTAATGTATGGACTAGTAGAGTTGTCGATGTTGTCCCGCGGTATACGTGTCAGGTGAGATGTTTATGACTCGAAATGCGTATCAGAATTTGTGTGGTACTTAGAACGGAGTAAGTGGTTGTGCCCCGTGATTTAGTCCGAGGACTTGTGCCTTAATGGTGAGAGTTGTGTTAGTATCTTGCGTGTGTGATGTTGTTTGTTAGGGTCACAATTGGTAACCGTAGTTGGTACTTTATGGGGAATGGCTAAGTGTTACCGAACCCATAAATACGAGTTTGTTTGTTAAAGTCACAGTTGGTGACGGTAGTTGGTACTTTATGGGGCATGACTAAGTGTTGACGATCTCAAAAATACAAGTTGTTGTTAGGGTCATAGTTGGTGACAGTAGTGTGGGTACATTATAGGGAATGACTAAGTGTTGACGAACTCATAAGTACGAGTTTGTTGAGTTATTTATAAGGAATGACTAAGTGTTGCCGAACTCATAAGTAAGCTTAGAAATTAAGTTTGCTTGATTGTGCTTGTTTTATGTGTTTTTGGGTCATTCTGAAACTATCCCTAATTGCTGGAATTTCCCTGTTTTGATTTATGATTTCCTCTACATTTTCCTGAACGAATCTTTATGTAGGAAATACATAATTTTATCGTTATATTTATTATATATCAATGGATGTTTGTTTTAATTAATCTTTACCTTTTGTTATTAAATATTCTTTTTCAGAAGCTCTCGTATCTTTGGTGTGCGAGTTCGTGATTGTCTTAGGATTTACTCATACGAGCTGAAAAGCTTACCAGGTTTGTTTGTTTGTTTACAAGCCGGTGCACCAATCTATGGTGTAGGGTTTGATCTTGCAGGTTTGGGACTGTCAGTGATTTGCTGAGTGGAGACTTAGGAGTTTACTTGTCAACGTTCAAACTCTGCTTGTAGCTGTCGTTAGTTTTGTAGTAAGTTTCTTAGAGCGTGACTTTATGGGTTATAGCTTGTTGGTAAGGTTAGCATGTCTTTCGTTTTGGAATTTTTGGTTATCCTAAAATTCGGGTCGTGATAAGTTTTTTTCACATGATTTTTGTTACTTGGCAAGGTTTTAACGAGACAATACTGTATGCACCATTTAGCTGATGACGGGCGACACAAGTGTGAGTGTTTTAGGATATTCCAAATGTGTGTGCTTTGGACTTTGCTAGTCAAAGTGAGAGTTATGATTCCCCATAGTAATAGAATATCAAGATATGTTTTATTGTACAACACTTATTGGTGCTATATAATTTTCTATATAAAGAGACTCTTATCAATGAATAAGATAATGATTCTCTATTCTATTTATTATCTCTTGCGATTTTAGAGTTTCTCCCCGAATAATTTTTTATTTTACCTAATTTTCTTTCCTCCATTTTTTAAGATGCTTATGTGTTTTCATATTTTTTTTGGCGCCCCAAATCCCTTCAATTTTGTGTAAATACTATATTTATCACATTCATTCTTGATGTTTACGTGTTGTACTAGTCTATTTATTTTCAAGTTCTAAGAAGTGGAGTAAGAATACAAGATAAGACGCTTTTGAGATTAAAAATACATTATTTTGTACTATATTTGTTTTTACTTATATGGTAAAATTTTAATAATATATATTTATACATTCATGAAATAGGGCTATATTTTTGATCTCGCACATGACCTTCAAAACCTTTGAAACGGCTGTGATTATTGCAACATGCAAGTCCAATAACATTTTGTACATGGTCACGACCGATATGAATCCTCATGATAATCTCTCTTTACGTTTCATTATCATCTAATTAAATGTATAATCCTTTCATCTTAAATGAAGGAAGAATTAAACAAATTTGCTAACTGACAAGGTCATACACCAAGATGCGGGTACCCAACAACAAAATACATCTGCTCACTTGATTCAGAACATTTTTGTATACTGTACATGCAGCCTAGCTACTTCAACATTTACAAGTCACCCAACTAAGAACTGATAAATCAAAATATCATAAATATTAAATTCGATCGTCGTTGAGCCAACTTTGAAAAAGCCCATACGGTGAAGGTTGTGTGTTCAAATCTCATTAGGATCATGGGGTTAGATATGGTTGATAAAAGAATTGTCATTTTTCCTTCAAAAAGAAAAAGCATAATATATATGAAACTAGCTATACTTCATGTAAGCATCAAAGAGAATTAACGACGGCTGCCATATGGTGATGATCTGGAACTTGTGGTAAGGGAGACATGGCGAGAAATAAGAGCAAAGCCATGATCATAACCGGAACAAATAGAAGGATCCAAGGAGGCGGCGGCAGTGGCGGCAAAAGCAGCGGTAGCACCACAATAAACACTGTCAAAACTAATAAAACCATGGCAGATATGATTCTAAAGCTGCACCTCAACATATATTCATATCAACCCAGAAGCATATATTCACTTCAACTGCATGATCTCTTTTTCGCAACCCATGAATTCATTCATTCCATATATATAGATATTTGCACTGTGTAATTGAGTGACTTGTGAGTCAAGAAGAGGAGTTGTAATTACTTACCTACAAAAAAAAGTATATGTCGGGTTCATATATAAGATCATCGATAAGATTAGAGGAATGAATCGAGGAGAAGTGAAAAGGAAATGAGATGGAGATTGAGGAATATGACAGAATATATAAATAGGAGATTGGTGGTATTTGCTGATAGAAATTAGGACTTTGGCCTTTCCCGGCCATGTCCCGGTTCACCCAACCTAAACGTATTTTACTTCTAGATGAATAATTAATTAATGACTAATTAAGGGATTCATTGTGCTTGGTCATGATATTTGTTACAAACTTCGTTTCTTTTTCTCTTTAATATTGTCTGTCTTTTTCTTTTGTAATTACCCTTCGGAACAGTTCTTCCAAGTTGGCTTACCCTAATGAGCAATGACATATATATATATATATATATATATATATATATATATATGATGTGAAGAGGACGTTCGCAGTCCGCTTATAGAGCGGACGTCCCTCCGTTCTTCTTTGTCCGGCGACGGTGACGGCCCTCCTCCATCCGAGAGATCACCAGGGGCATCCCAGCAGCATCTCCAATCACTTTTTGGTGCCGGCTAGATTGATTTGAAGGTCTGGACAGCAATCTCTACTCAAAACTTCAAACAAGGGCGATCTCACCGGAAAACTGGAATTCCACAGACTTGTAGAAAAGAGAAAGTGATCTAGACGCCTGTGGTAAAGACGCGCTGTCATCGAAGACGGACAGAGGAGAACGGAGGGAAGTCCGCACTATAAGCGGAATGCGAACGTCCGCTTCACATCCTTTATATATATATATATATATATATATAATCCCCTTCCAATGAGAGATCTTTTTTCTTGACATATATGAGGTATCAAGGATTATACTAACTTTTTGGTCACCAAATCATATCTCCACCGTCTAATATATATATTTATATATGTAGATCAACGCTGCAAAATTCATCCAATTTGGTTATCGATAAGGTGCTCAAAACTGCAAATTAAAATTATAACCATGAACAGTTCATGTTTGGTAGATTTGATGCGTCAATTGATTTCAGTGGGTTCAAAGCCTTAACAATCACCAAATTGGATGAAATTTTGCAGAAATGATCTACATATATGAATCTAAGTATTGAACGGTGGAGATGTTGATATGTAATCGAAAAGTTTGTCTAATGTTAGCATTGAACCGCACTTTACAAACTCGGGGAAACAAATCACCAAAATACTTGCAAATATGTTTCAGACAAAACATGCTGAAACAGTCCAGAACTATGCCTATATTCAAGATCAACTTTGAGAAAAACCAACGATGAAGAAAGAGTGGCTTCCAGAGTAAGTTGGCTATGATGCTTCTGTTACTATATATTAGTACACAATGTGTAAAGTTCAATTTGGTCTCCAATGAAAGATAAAACAGATACAACAGAATCAAACAGCTTTTATCAAGGATATTTGTGAAGAAATACCTAGTTCATACAAAACTTAAATTTTATATCTATTGTCTGAGTTGCATGATTCACGTACGCATACAACGCACTACTGCACGCGCGTAAGCGCGTGCTTGAAAGCTAGTATATATTAAGCAAAACAAGGGTGTGTTACTGTTAATGTAAACAGTGACATCTCGCTTTTGCCCCTCTTTTTTTGCATTTTTACATTCCCACCCATCTATAAATAAATTAGCAGTTTTGTCCTCAATTTTTCTATTATTTCAGTTTTGCCTCTCATTATATTTTTAATGCCAATTAAAAGATTTGTTAAAAAAGTTCAATTGAATTGCATAAAAAATAATTACATTTTTGGCAAAAATATTATTAATAATATTGGTTTTGGCTATCCATATGAATATGACATGTGGGTTTAGGGTTTAGGGTTTATGAGATCAATTTATTTCTCTAAGTTTTTAGTTATATATATATATATATATATTACTTGCAATTCCAGACATATTGGCTGTTAATATAAATTCGATATTAACTTCATCTCAATCAATAGTGTAATTTTTATTAAAGTTTTAGAGAACTATTGTTGCAATATTGACTGGACTACAAAAAAATTCACAATAATTAATCGAACATGTAAAAACGCAATTCAGCATGAGTGCGAGCGCATGCCCGGAGGCTAGATGAACCAAAATAAAATCGAGTCTGCTCTAAACCTAAATAATTGTGTTTAAACACATTTAGAGTTTAGGATTTAGGGTTTAAAAATAGTGAGGGTAATTTACAAAAGAAAAATCATTGTTAATTTAAATACGAGGTTAATATCATCTCAAACAATTGTGTTATTTTTTTTGAGTTTAAAAGAGTTGTTGCACACTATAAATCAAATTATCATAAATTTCATAATAATTAATCAAACTGGCAAGACGCACTTCGACACTCACTTTGCTAGTATATACACACACACACAGGTCTTCTAGGCTACAAACGTCTGCACTAATAGTTTTGGTAAGTATTTTCATTTTTGTACCACTTTTTTATCGAAATTCTTCATTTCCATCGTCTAGTATCGAGATAATATTGTGTAGATCATCTCTGCAAAATTTCTGTCAATTTGATGATCGTTAAGGCCCTTAAACTTATGTTTTTCTGTTATAAACATAAACGGTTCATGTTGACAGAATTTAGTCTGCTTATTTGTTTTCTGATTTTGAGGGTCTTAATAATCACCAAATTTGCTGAAATTTTGTAGAGATGATCTACACAATATTATCTAGATACTAGACAATGAAGATGAGGAATTCAACCAAAAAATGGTGCAAAAATGAAAATCCGCACCAAAACCATTGGTGCGGACGTTTGTATCCGAGAAAAGTTTCTTAGGTAAGGTCGTTCTTACCTAAACTTTAGTAAGAATTTCTTCAATTGGCTAACACTTAGATCATCTTTTCTCATCTTAACCATTCACTTTCTAGATATATACAAGTATATCATTAAGGCATTCAAAAAATCACGAACGGCTCAGGTTGAACAAATTCAGTTCGTTCATTGTATTTATACATTTTCGAGATCTTGACGATTACCAAATCAGCTGAAATTTTTTAGAGATGATATATATATATATATACCAGAAACCTAACTGAAGTAGAAAAATATATATAAAGCAGAAAGAGTTTAATATAGAAGCATTAATATAGACTAAAGATATAAAATAACTTTTAATGAAAGAAATTGAAATACAATTTGAATTATAACTTACAAATTCAAAACGTAATATGCATGAAGGGTTAGGGTTTTTGTTTACAAGAAAGGAAGTTAGAACTATTGACTAAATCAGAAGGGTCTCAACACATGAGAGCTTCTGGGTGTTTAGAGAGAACTGAATTTTAGAAAACCGGGGGAAAAAGAGTGTTTTGAATGGAGGATTGCTTCTTATATAGACTGCTGGTGTGGACTGTTTCTTCCGTGAATTATGCTTCTTTTCTTTATTGATTGTCTAGGAATCTGCTTTTACTGTTTTCTTTTCTCAGAAATGAACAAAACAGGAAGCAACATGATTGGCTGTGTTTTGCCATTTGAGTGAACAGAAAAAGTGATTTTACTATTCATAATGATTGGACTTATATCTCAAAGGGATCTTGACTGTCTTGATAATAATGAACTGGATTTTGTGGAGAGTTTACTGAATTCCTTGAACTCTCAGAATGCTTTTGAGAGTCTTCAGAATCTTCTTCATGAGATGTGTCTCCTTCGTCTGAGAGGCCTGCTGCTTGAGCCATTAACTGATTTGTCAATTGTTTGATTTGTACTGATGTTAATGGTTTGGATTTTGACGAAGATGATGACTTGGGCTTAGGGATTGACTTAGGCTTTGACTTGGTCTTAGATGATGAGTTGGGCTTGGACTTTGATGATTCTGAAGATGATGACTTGGGCCTTGACTTGGTCTTGGGCTTGGATGATTCTGCAGCTACTTGCCCTCTTGATTTGGACGACTGAGGGGGAGTAATTTGTGATGATGTAGTAAGGGCCATAGGCGGGACTAAAAAAGCTGGAGGAATGACTGAGGCTGATGCGGCTTGGACCAGAAATTTAGAATTAAAGGCATCAATGAAGCGATCAGATCTGAATTTATCTCACCACTTGACTAGATACTTCCGGCTGACTATGTAGTCGTGCAATTCAAAATGTCATTTGAAAATCCAAGGGACTTTTTATTTGGAAATGAAACGCAGAGTGACTGGAAAACGTTTCTCATAGTCATAAAAATCTCGTGACATAGAAAAAAAAGTGACTAAATCTTGAAGAGCTTGGGAAAGAGTGCCGGTAGAACATTCAAAGGTGCTCCACCAATCTTCAAACCACATTTGGAACTTGCCATTGAATTTGTGGTCAAAATTGAGAAATCAATGATGGAATCCTGCAAGTATACAGGGTGGATGTAGTTTAGAAAACGGAAGAAGAATGGGTTGTCGATCCCACGAGGATATTAGTTCAACCTAAATTATGAAATACCTAATCTAACTACTCTGAAACATACAAGAACAAGAAACAAAATGCAACGAACACGAACACGATGACTCAAGACTAAATGAACTTGTGATTTTTGAGGTTTGAGAAAGGATTTAATGAAACTGAAGAGTAACTTTTAAATAGAAAATAAGAGGAAGACAATTGAATTCGAAAAGAGTATAAATACGATGATGATGATGAACCTAGGGTGTCGGAATCTACCACAAACAATCCTATCTACGGTTTGACACAACTAATGGATTATTATGTTCCTCCAGATAACAGTTCTCGTATCTAAGTCCAGTTACGATACTTAGACCTTAGTTCTCCTTAATAGTATGATTCTCTCTAGGTACGGCAGAGCTCGTATATCCTAATATGCAGTCTATCCTAGGGCTGGCTCCGGTCCACTTCGGTTCGGTTTATACCCCAAACCGCGAACCAAACCAATGTTATACTTCGGTTCGGTTCGGTTCGGTTTTTTACTATTCAAGAGGCCAAACCGCAAACCAAACCACACCTACGGTTCGGTGCGGTTCGGTTCGGTTTTTCGGTTTTTTTTTCCAAATTCATAATTTTTCATCTTATTATCATTATAGTGAAAAATGGTTATAGTTCACAAAGTTGCACATTTATTTACAACCTAATAAACAAGTTATACAACATTAGTATGCATATTGTGATTCCGATGACTAAAAGTAAAAAATTAAAATTCGACCGTCAGATATGATCATTATGAAGAAATATGTATGTGAGAAAAAATTCAACTGGATCCGACAAAGTTAAGGGCTCGATCGAAACGGTCAACCCTGATCCATCGTCACTTATCACACGGAAACACTCATATCTACCTCTATATTACGTATTTTTGTCAAAACTTCTACACGAAAAACACTCACGTAGATGAGACGCAACCGCCCATATAAAATTTTTGAGACATTTACCTTCCGACGATAGGGCTCCCCCTAGGGAATAATAAAGGTAAATAGGGTTGACCGCTACAATCGGCACCGAGACGTTACCCGAATTACGTGATTTTTTAACCAGAGCTGTATTTCATCATTCCGAACACATCTTATTTCACAAGTTTTTTGATAATTTTGCTTCTATGTAGAGTTGGTTCATAAAGTTGTGCATTTGCTTAAAACCTAATAAACAAGTTATACAACATTAGTATGCATATTGTGATTCCGATGACTAAAAGTAAAAAATTAAAATTCGACCGGCAGATATGATCATTATGAAGAAATATATATGTGGGAAAAAATTCAACTGGATCCGACAAAGTTAAGGGCTCGATCGAAACGGTCAACCCTGATCCATCGTCACTTATCACACGGAAACACTCATATCTACCTCTATATTACGTATTTTTGTCAAAACTTCTACACGAAAAACACTCACGTAGATGAGACGCAACCTCCCATATAAAATTTTTGAGACATTTACCTTCCGACGATAGGGCTCCCCCTAGGGAATAATAAAGGTAAATAGGGTTGACCGCTACAATCGGCACCGAGACGTTACCCGAATTACGTGATTTTTTAACCAGAGCTGTATTTCATCATTCCGAACATATCTTATTTCACGAGTTTTTTGATAATTTTGCTTCTATGTAGAGTTGGTTCATAAAGTTGTGCATTTGCTTAAAACCTAACAAACAAGTTATACAACATTAGTATGCATATTGTGATTCCGATGACTAAAAGTAAAAAATTAAAATTCGACCGTCAGATATGATCATTATGAAGAAATATGTATGTGGGAAAAAATTCAACTGGATCCGACAAAGTTAAGGGCTCGATCGAAACGGTCAACTCTGATCCATCGTCACTTATCACACGGAAACGCTCATATCTACCTCTATATTACGTATTTTTGTCAAACCTTGTACACGAAAAACACTCATGTAGATAAGATGCAACTGCCCATATAAAAATTTTGGGACATTTACCTTCCGACGATAGGGCTCCCCCTAGGGAGTAATAAAGGTAAATAGGGTTGACCGCTATAATCGGCACAGAGACGTTACCCGAATTACGTGATTTTTTAACCAGAGCTGTATTTCATCATTCCGAACACATCTTATTTCACGAGTTTTTTGATAATTTTGCTTCTATGTAGAGTTGGTTCATAAAGTTGTGCATTTGCTTAAAACCTAATAAACAAGTTATACAACATTAGTATGCATATTGTGATTCCGATGACTAAAAGTAAAAAATTAAAATTCGACCGTCAGATATGATCATTATGAAGAAATATGTATGTGGAAAAAAATTCAACTGGATCCGACAAAGTTAAGGGCTCGATCGAAACGGTCAACCCTGATCCATCGTCACTTATCACACGGAAACACTCATATCTACCTCTATATTATGTATTTTTGTCAAAACTTCTACACGAAAAACACTCACGTAGATGAGACGCAACCGCCCATATAAAATTTTTGAGACATTTACCTTCCGACGATAGGGCTCCCCCTAGGGAATAATAAAGGTAAATAGGGTTGACCGCTACAATCGGCACCGAGACGTTACCCGAATTACGTGATTTTTTAACCAGAGCTGTATTTCATCATTCCGAACACATCTTATTTCACGAGTTTTTTGATAATTTTGCTTCTATGTAGAGTTGGTTCATAAAGTTGTGCATTTGCTTAAAACCTAAGAAACAAGTTATACAACATTAGTATGCATATTGTGATTCCGATGACTAAAAGTAAAAAATTAAAATTCGACCGTCAGATATGATCATTATGAAGAAATATGTATGTGGGAAAAAATTCAACTGGATCCGACAAAGTTAAGGGCTCGATCGAAACGGTCAACCCTGATCCATCGTCACTTATCACACGGAAACACTCATATCTACCTCTATATTACGTATTTTTGTCAAAACTTCTACACGAAAAACACTCACGTAGATGAGACGCAACCTCCCATATAAAATTTTTGAGACATTTAACTTCCGACGATAGGGCTCCCCCTAGGGAATAATAAAGGTAAATAGGGTTGACCGCTACAATCGGCACCGAGACGTTACCCGAATTACGTGATTTTTTAACCAGAGCTGTATTTCATCATTCCGAACATATCTTATTTCACGAGTTTTTTGATAATTTTGCTTCTATGTAGAGTTGGTTCATAAAGTTGTGCATTTGCTTAAAACCTAACAAACAAGTTATACAACATTAGTATGCATATTGTGATTCCGATGACTAAAAGTAAAAAATTAAAATTCGACCGTCAGATATGATCATTATGAAGAAATATGTATGTGGAAAAAAATTCAACTGGATCCGACAAAGTTAAGGGCTCGATCGAAACGGTCAACCCTGATCCATCGTCACTTATCACACGGAAACGCTCATATCTACCTCTATATTACGTATTTTTGTCAAACCTTGTACACGAAAAACACTCATGTAGATAAGACGCAACTGCCCATATAAAAATTTTGGGACATTTACCTTCCGACGATAGGGCTCCCCCTAGGGAATAATAAAGGTAAATAGGGTTGACCGCTATAATCGGCACCGAGACGTTACCCGAATTACGTGATTTTTTAACCAGAACTGTATTTCATCATTCCGAACACATCTTATTTCACGAGTTTTTTGATAATTTTGCTTCTAGGTAGAGTTGGTTCATAAAGTTGTGCATTTGCTTAAAACCTAATAAACAAGTTATACAACATTAGTATGCATATTGTGATTCCGATGACTAAAAGTAAAATATTAAAATTCGACCGTCAGATATGTTCATTATGAAGAAATATGTATGTGAAAAAAAATTCAACTGGATCCGACAAAGTTAAGGGCTCGATCGAAACGGTCAACCTTGATCCATCGTCACTTATCACACGAAAACACTCATATCTACCTCTATATTACGTATTTTTGTCAAACCTTGTACACGAAAAACACTCACGTAGATGAGACGCAACCGCCCATATAAAAAATTTGGGACATTTACCTTCCGACGATAGGGCTCCCCCTAGGGAATAATAAAGGTAAATAGGGTTGACCGCTATAATCGGCACCGAGACGTTACCCGAATTACGTGATTTTTTAATCAGAGCTGTATTTCATCATTCCGAACACATCTTATTTCACGAGTTTTTTGATAATTTTGCTTCTATGTAGAGTTGGTTCATAAAGTTGTGCATTTGCTTAAAACCTAATAAACAAGTTATACAACATTAGTATGCATACTGTGATTCCGATGACTAAAAGTCAAAAATTAAAATTCGACCGTCAGATATGATTATTATGATGAAATATCTATGTGGTAAAAAATTCAACTAGATCCGACAAAGTTAAGGGAACGATCGAAACAGTCAACCCTAATACGTCGTTAGTTATCACACGGAAACGCTCATATCTACCTCTATATTACATATTTTTGTCAAACCTTGTACACGAAAAACACTCACGTAGATGAGACGCAACCGTCCATATAAAAATTTTGGGACATTTACCTTCCGACGATATGGCTCCCCATAGGGAATAGAAACAGTAAATAGGGTTGACCGCTACTATCGACACCGAGACGTTATCCGAATTACGTGATTTTTTAACCATAGTCCTATTTCACCATTCCTAACAAATCTTATATTACAAGATTTTTGATAAATTTTCTTCCATAATTAAAGTCTTTTTCCTTCCTACTACATAATTAAAGTCCTTTTAATTATGAGTTTATTTATATACTTATTTATTTATTTTTTTTCCGGTTTTTCGGTCCGGTCCGGTTTCTACGGACCCCAAACCGCAAACCGGACCATACATACCCGGTTCGGTCCGGTTTTTGTTTTTCGGTTCGGTTTGTCTTCGGTTCGGTTTTTTTCGGTTTTCGGTTCGGTTTCGGTTCGGTTTTTTTCGGTTTTCGGTTTCGTATGGCCACCCCTAGTCTATCCAGTTACGGCATAAATTTAACACTTAGGACTCATGATGCTTATGAAAACAGAGAACCATGCAAACTACCATTCCAGTTACGGCAACAGTATAATTCACAATTCCTAATCTCAAGAAGCTAAATAGAATTCTATTGCAGTTACGCCTAAAATTCTACTTCTGATAGCTAGATGCAAAGCCTAATGGTCGCGAATCAATAGAACTTTATCATAAGCAACAAATCAAGTAGAGATTAAGAATTTATCTAAAAAGAAACTAAAAATCCATCAATTGAATATCAAAACATGTAGACAGTAATGTTAGGGCTTCATCCTAGCCCTAGAAAAGAGTTTAGCTACTCATGCTTAAAGAAAACATAAAGAATCTAGTTGAATGGAGATGGAACATGGAATCGGTGGAGGACAGCAGCTTCTTGAATGAAATTATGGTTTTGAATGATCCGATTCTTCCTCTCCTTCTTGTATGCTTGACAAAGTCTCTACTTATATAGTGCCCTTTTCCTTCTTGCTTCAGGCTTGGGTTTTCTCTTGAATTCATAGCCCAAAAGGAGACTTCTAAATGTCCAAGGAAAACATGTATTGGACTCTCAAAAGGTCCATAATGCTGAATTAACTCACCTGGAATTTTTGCCAAGTCATTCAAGTCTTGTAAATTCGAGCTCTTCAAATACATTGCAGATTCGTCCTTTCTGAACAGTCTGTACTTAAACGGCTATATCTCCCTCTAGGAATATCGAAATCACAAACCGTAAAATTCTATAGAAAGTAGACATCCTGGCCTTTTCGTGCATATAAGGCTCACTCTCTGATTCTTCCTGGAACAGCATAGTTAAATCCTCGAAGTTGGCTGTTCTGTCACGACTGCTTCAGCTGTCAGGATTGCAAACTCCTTTCAATCCTTCTTTATCCTGTTTTTGCTTCTTTTCCTCATCTTTGCTCTTCAAACCTACAAAGATACTATTTTAAGTAAATAGGCTAAAAACAAGGAAAACTTATACAAATATTAAGATTAAAGGGTATAGAAATATAGGAAAATACAAGCACATCAAATACCCCCAAACTTAGACTTTGCTAGTCCTCGAGCAAAACGAAAACAGAAAACAATGACCAAACCCAATCCTAATTCTTCCAACGATCACCTCAGAGAATCAAACTCAAATATACAGCTTTCAAATAACAACAATCATTAAAACAAGTCCACAAGAGCTTTCAATAAAAAGCTAATAAATCCTGATAACAACAATGCTTAAGTTGATAGCCACAAATCAATATAAATTTTCACAACCCAAATAGACACATGACAGTTAGCTTCAACTTCAAATCTCACCAAGGATTTCACTCTTAATGAAGCACACTGATTTTCTAGGTTACACACTCATGTTTATGTGAGAGGAAGAATATATCAAGCAAAATAGCTCACATAAAACTTTAGAAAGAAAAGGCTTTTTCTGGAAAAGAAAAATCAAGAATGATCTCATGTAAGAATAGCTATCAATTGAACTAGAATATTGTCCCATAGGCTCACTTCTTTGACTCATCTCCGCAAATTGCCTCACACTCATCCCAGAATGAATAAGATCTTTGTTTATGGTTGTAATGGGGCTAAGGGTATTGGCTAAAAGAAACGAAGGATAGAGGAGTTCAAAGGTTCTAAGAAATCAATAGAACAACTATAAGTCGAAACTCAAACTCGGCAAATCCTCATATGTGCAGCACAACAACCTCCTCAGTAACAACTATTGGATGCCAAATTTCATTATGTTAGGCTTTTTTTCATTCTAACCATCCTTATTTTCTTTCTCTTTTTTTCTTTTCCTTCTTCTGTAACTTTCCTAGAGTATATTCCCTTCAATTCCTCTAGTTCCATTGCACAACTCGTTCTTTTCTTCCACTTCTTGGAGCAACTTTGCATTATAGCTTTCACATGCCAAGCTTGGAGACGTCTCTCAGCTAGAGCTCTTCTATTGTAAAATTTTCTTTTTAGACTAGCTCCCTTTGTACTAAAACATCTTATATCCAAGCTTCATACTCCAACTTCATGCTTCGGCAACAACGAAACAATAACCAGCTTTCTTCTCAACTCCAATGTCATTCCATAAAACCAACGTGTGTCCAGTTTTTTTCTTTCTTTTATTTTTATCTGGACTGCCCTGTACATTCAGAAATATTTAAACAATGACATCCCCTTTCACTGCATTTTAGCGCCTTGACCTGCGAACTCCATCTCACCCGCCAGTATATACCACTACCCCAAACTTGTTTTCTTCCACATATTCTCTTACTTCAAAATTTCATTATGCTGTAGTGCTCTATTAATTTCTCAGAACAAAGGTAGGATATGTGTTTAAAGGTAAAGGGTTGGGAATATGAGTTTTATGAAAGAAAAGGCTTATTAAGGCTCAAAGGGCTAACTAAAGGATAAAATAATTAGGGACATAAGCTGTATGGCTATGGTGCTGATCCTAATTGCCTTAATCCTTCCCAGAATTCATGCGAGTCAATGAAAAGTTTCGAGAGCCATTGAAGCAAGTTCTAGGACAATAATGAGATCATGTACCCTGTCTAGCAAGAAAGATCAGAACTAATGTATAACACTCTCAAAAATAGGCAATAGGCTCAAAAACTCACATAAGGTTATACAAGTCTTTAACTAACCATCACATGTTTCTCTGGACCACAGATTTCTATATTAACCATGGCTATTGTTCCAAGCATGACCATCATAAGAAAATATTAACAAAAGATTGATGTCTAGACCTAAATTAATGCTCATCATTATCATCAGCTGTATGAAAATCCAACTCATGTTCTCATCCTAGGTGTTGGAAGAAACTAAAACAACAAATAGACTAATAAAGTTTTTTTTAGAGCTGATTTTCTGTATTTTACTACCACATGTAAATCTAAACATAGAAAAACAAAAATCAAAATCCCTTCCCCCAAACTTAGTCAAGACATTGTCCTCAATGTCAAATATTTTAGCATGGCAAAGCATCAAACAAGTAAGGGATAAACACAAAAAGAATGAAAATTTGAAAGACAAAGATTGAGTTTAGAACTCCCTGGATGTAGCTGAAGAAGAAAAAGGTCAAAGCATGCTCCAAGTAGAATTTTCCATGGCTGCTGCAACTTAACTACCGAACCGGACACTGAAGACAGTATTATTCGGCCAAAATCTGTCCGGGCTCATTACTTTGCAATGAGTCTTGTAGCTCTCGTCGAGACACATAAAATCGACATATTACAAGTCAGAATCGGACACTTCTGCCACAGATTAGCAGATGCAGTATATTACTCTTTAGCTGAACTGCTGCTTCACCGTTCCATCCTCGAAAACCATGGGCTGCCTCCCAGGAGAGCTAAGTTTAAAGTCTTCAGCCAGACTTAGCAACGATCAAACATAAGAAGTATCATCAAGATATAACACTTCTGTTGCTTCACCACCAAAAGACTCCAAATATGGCTTAACCTTGTGACCATTCACCTTGAACGTTGCACCACTTTTCTTGAACACATTGTTGACTATGCTTGTTAAAGAAACATTATGCTGAACAACTCCACCCATCTTTTTAGGTGACAATCTACTGCTCAGTTGCTGCCTTCGTAGATCCTTAAGAGTCTTCTCAAGTTCGTGATCGATAGGAAGAAGCTTTGTGTACTGTGATCTCCTCCCGTGCATCAATCTCCAAGAATTTTATTTGTGTACCTATGCACACGAAAACGAGTTAAATACTGAATCTAAGACACAAATATTACGAAAGGAAAGCCTAAATCGAATAGGAAAAAGAAAAGAACGTCTAAACACAAAAGGAAAAGGAATCCTGTTTTCCGAAGGAAATCTTCCAGATTTGCACACTGTCCACTTTCGTGATGATATCTCTCTGCTCCGAACTCGGAATTGCAACCCGCTTTTAGAGTTGGAAAATAGACTTATGTATCTTTCCAGTGATATAAGATACCCCTACAAAGATGTGAAATTATCGGTTCATAATGAGCTTTGCAAAACAGTTACAGAACACACAATAAACAGAGAAAACTGGACTGATTTCTTGAACACGTTGTTGACACAAAAACGACACAAAATTCCCACACCAAATCAAATCAAATCAACTATAATTAGAGTAGGAATCTAAAGATTAAAGTTAAACTAAATATCCCCGACAACAACGCTAAAAACTTGATGGAATCCTGCAAGTATACATGGTGGATGTAGTTTAGAAAACGGAAGAAGAATGGGTTGTCGATCCCACGAGGATATTAGTTTAACCTAAATTATGAAATACCTAATCTAACTACTCTGAAACATACAAGAACAAGAAACAAAATGCAACGAACACGAACACGATGACTCAAGACTAAATGAACTTGTGATTTTTGAGGTTTGAGAAAGGATTTAATGAAACTGAAGAGTAACTTTTAAATAGAAAATAAGAGGAAGACAATTGAATTCAAAAAGAGTATAAATACGATGATGATGATGATGATGAACCTAGGGTGTCGGAATCTACCACAAACAATCCTATCTACGGTTTGACACAACTAATGCATTATTATGTTCCTCCAGATAACAGTTCTCGTATCTAAGTCCAGTTACGATACTTAGACCTTAGTTCTCCTTAATAGTATGATTCTCTCCAGGTACGGCAGAGCTCGTATATCCTAATATGCAGTCTATCCAGTTACGACATAAATTTAACACTTAGGACTCATGATGCTTATGAAAACAGAGAACCATGCAAACTACCATTCCAGTTACGGCAACAGTATAATTCACAATTCCTAATCTCAAGAAGCTAAATAGAATTCTATTCACTACCAGGATAAGCACTTTAGCCGACGAAATTTTTTCGTCGGCCTGTTCACAATTTTCGTCGGCTAAGAAGTCGTCAGCTATAATTCGTCGGCTATGCTTATACCCGACGAAATAAAGTCTGTCGTCGGCTATACTCCAAACCTTAGCCGACGAAATAATATAAAAAATTCGTCGGCTATAATCCAAACCTTAGCCGACGAAATAATATAAAAAATTCGTCGGCTATAATCCAACACTTGCCGACGAAATAATATTAAAAATTCGTCGGCTATAATCCAACACTTAGCCGACGAAATAATATTAATATTTCGTCGGCTAAAGTTTTAAAAATTAAAAATTAAATAGAGAATAGCCGACGAAATTAGCACACTTTCGTCGGCTATGATACTTTTAGCCGACGAAAGTGTGCTAATTTCGTCGGCTAAAGGTTGTTGGAAAAAAAAAAAACTAGCATAGCCGACGAAATATGGTAAATTTCGTCGGCTATAGTACTTTTTATACTAGAAACCCAAACAAAATTTATACATTACCATCCAAGCAAGCTGCAAATTACAGAAACAATTTCATAACCAACACCAACACACCATCTAAAGTAACATAAACATTTTGCATTAAATTTTCAATTCATAAATTGTTCATAAACCTAAAAAGTAAATTAATATTTGTTCATAAACCTAAAAAACTAAATAAATAATTGTTCATAAACTTAAAAAACTAAATGAAATCGATATCGTCTAAATCAATATCTGCTCCAGGATGAGGTTGTTGGGGAGGTTGGGGAGGTTGCGGTGGCTGAGGTAAGACAATGGGCGGAAGCGGAAGTCCATGCTGCTGTGTAGCTATAAAATCTTGCATGTACTGGTACATCTGCTGCTGCTGTGTCTGCTGGGCGGCATAGACTGCTACATTGTACTCCTGTAGAGCGGCAGTATATGCTGCTTGGGCGGCCTCTCTCGCGGCAGTATATGCTGCTTGGGCGGGTTGTTGTTCCCGTAACATCTGAACTTCCGCCTCAAGCTGAGTCGTTCTGCTGCTGGTCGAGGCTCCTTTTTTCTGAAACCCAGGAGTGGTTTTCAGTACCCCCTCGCCCTTCTTTCCCAGGCCCCGACAGTAGAAGTTATTTCCTCGCGGTGGGAAGGCTGTGCCCATGATCCTGGCCCCAACGCTGAGATCTGAACTGTCGATCCGGGACATGGCTTCGGACATGTCTTCCTCTTGCGTGTCAGGCCATGTCTCCCTGACTATAGCAGCCATCACCTCGTCACTAGCCTGCCTCACCCTCGCCTAATTTGATAGGAAAAAAAATTAATTAACATTTTAAAATATATATATATATATACATATAATTTACTAAATTTTAAAACATAAAACGACTTACAATATCCTCCTGGGAGTCAGGATATGCCTTCTCGTACGTATAGACGTACTGGTTGACCTCTGGATGTTCCCTGGCCGCCTCCTCCATCAACGATGCGAACGGTCTAGAACCGGCATGATGGTTCCTCATGTTGCGTTGCCGGTTTTGAGCGTTCACCCGGGAAACGGCCTACAAAGGAATCAAATTAGTAAAATATTTTAAAACGTATTAAATATAATTCAATATAATAAATAATTATTTTTATTACCTGTTTATGTGGGTTGTTGAATTCCGATATCAGAAGCCAACGCCACTCGTACTCCCTGAACTGGAACTCAAGGGGGGTGCCGGAACGTTCGTTCCCATGTGTAGTCCAGTGGGTCCGTAACTCGTTCTTCCACTCCTTGTACCTGTAATACGCAAAAAAAATATAAATATTATAAATTATACATAGTTTTTTTTGTCCTTAACTTTGCAACGTACCTTCCCCCGTGCACAACGTCCGCCCAGGTGTTCCTCAGGTACTCGGGAACGTCAAACCACACCTGCATTCAAACATTTATTAGTTTAGACGTTCATAAATCTACAATGTAATAAATAATGTTAAATATGAATTTTGTTATACTTACCGACATGGCGTTGTGGACCATGTCCTTAACCTCCTGTGGGACCTCGCCCCAGTCTGACCACAACATAGGGACTCTATCCCTAATAAGCGCTCCCACGCGGCCAGAGTACATCCTCGTCTTGCCGCCCGATACTACGTTCCCATCCTCATCAGTATCAATGACGATCCTTCCCGATGTACTCACTGTCTTCTCGAGAGCTTTCCCCGTGACCGGACCTCTCTTCTTCCTTGTCGGCTTGGCTCCGACGGTGCCTATCATAAATTGATGATTAGTAAATTAATTTTATTATAACATTATAACATAACCAATTACTTATATAATCATTACCTGAGGGCGTTGGGGCGGATGCGACGGACTCCGACTCTGTCGCCGACGATGATACCCTCGCAGAAATTAACTCTGTAGCAAACGGCACGAACAGATACACCGCTGATGGGGTCACCTGGGGGGGTAGTGGATAAATCGGCGCCCCTGAGTCATCGACTGCAGGTATTGCCGGTATGAAGCGTGGAAGGAATAGAAGAGGCGGCGGCATCTGTACCCCGGAAGACCCACCCTCCGATGCACTAGGGCCCGGTGCCGGTGCCCTACGTATCTCAGGCATACGTGGTGCAGACACCTCTGCCTGAGTCGGAGGCCATAGCTGCCTCGAGGAGTGAGGGCCGCTGGGCTTCCTGGAGGAGCGCGGTACGCTAGGCTGCCTGGAGGAGCGAGGGGCGTCCTGCTGGCCGGAGGAGCGAGGGGCGCTAGGCTGCCTGGAGGAGCGAGGGGCGTCCGGCTGGCCGGAGGAGCGAGGGGCGCTAGGCGGCCTGGAGGCGGGAGGGTCATCTGGCTGCCTGGAGGAATGTGTCGGCTCCAGAAGAGACGCCCGTCGGGCCGTCATTGGCCCCTGAAACGAACCTCGACGGTTGCTAGACGTTCCCTCTGACGATTCACCCCGGCCCTTCGAACTCTTGGATCTGCTGAATAATCCTTTCATCCTAAATAAAATAATTAATATTTTGTTAAATGTATAAAATTATAAAAAATGAACAATATACCAAATAATATTGTAATATACCCAAATATACTAAATACACCCAAATACACCCAAATATATTAAATATACTAAATACACCCAAATACATCCAAATACACCCAAATACACCCAAATATATTAAATATACTAAATACACCCAAATACATCCAAATACACCCAAATACACCCAAATACATCCAAATACACCCAAATACACCCAAATACACCCAAATATATTAAATATACTAAATACACCCAAATACATCCAAATACAGCCAAATACACCCAAATTCAGTAAATACACCCAAATACACCCAAATATATTAAATATACTAAATACACCCAAATACATCCAAATATACCCAAATACACCCAAATTCAGTAAATACACCAAAATACATCCAAATACACCCAAATACATCCAAATACACCCAAATACACCCAAATTCACCCAAATACACCCAAATACAACCAAATATACACCCAAATTCAGTAAATACACCCAATATAATTCAACATTATCACAACATAATACAATTAAACATTATCACAATATAATTCAACACAATTCAATATAATGCAATATATTGAAAAAACAACCCAAATTTGTTCTATAATACAATATAAACATGAAATTGCATACCTAATTGGTTTGGGAGATGAGAGAGGCGGAGTGGAGGCCGGAAACCGTCGAAAATGGCGAAAGAAAATCGAGAGGAGAGGGAGAAATTCGCCGGCGGAGTGGAGAAAGTGGAGAAGTGGGGTTCTGTCTCGCTGGGTTCGAATATATAGTAATAACTATAGCCGACGAAATAAAAAATTCGTCGGCTATAGTCCCACTTTAGCCGACGACAAAACCCTAATTTCGTCGGCTAAAGTCCAACTATAGCCGACGAAATTTTTTTAGTAATTTCGTCGGCTATAGTTCAACTTTTACCCGACGAAATTACTACGAATGTTAGTAATTTCGTCGGCTAAAGTATATTTTATTCATATTTAGTAAGTTCATGCACAATTTATTTGTTTTATCTTGTGAAACGAAAAACCGACCGTCAGATATCATCATTATTTTGAAACATGTGTGAGGGTAAAATTTCAGCATCATCGGACACACGGTCGCGCTCGATCCGCACGGTCAATCCCGTTGGTCAAACCCCTAAACACAAACAAACGGTGATTTGGCCACCTAAATTACGTATTCTGTCCGGACCGTCAACTACAAATAGTTTCATATCGAGGAGACGCAACTAGCGGTATAAATTATTATTTTATTCATTTACCTTTAGCCGACGAAATATTAGGGTATTCGTCGGCTATACTTTAGGGTTTAGGGTTTAGCCGACGAAATATTAGGGTATTCGTCGGCTAAGATACTTTTAGCCGACGAAATATGATGGATTTCGTCGGCTAAAAGTATCTTACCCGACGAAATATGTTATATTTCGTCGGCTAAAATTATCTTAGCCGACGAAACATGTTATATTTCGTCGGCTAAAACTGTCAAATAGATAAAAAAACAGTTGGTTTAACCGTACCCATAACAATTTCCTGCATATATAACCAACATTAAGATACATTATGAATTGTAGAGCTTGTACCATATAAAACACATCAAATTGTAGTACAAATTCAAATAACTAAGAAGGCTCGTAATCAGAATCATCCGATGAGTCTTCTTCGGTGTCAGAATTAATTTTCGGTAATCTATGCATTTCTACATCACAAGAGTCGTCGTCTGTGTCTTGATTTGGATCCACATCAATAAGGCGAGCGTCTAAATCACGAATTCGAACCGAACGACCCGGTTTAAAATTATTAAGGCGAATTGTAGAGGAGTCAGGAATATCTATTGCACTGTGTTCTTGATACGCAACATTTTCTTCCTCGTCTTCGGCCTCTCCAAGTGTAGCCGCCTGGTAAATGTTTCGAGGGTGCACAAGATTGACTACTTTCCACGCGTCACCTTTAACAAGGTCATCAAGATAAAACACTTGTTTCACCGATGTCGCAAAAACAAACGGGTCATCTTCGTAACAGCTTGTGCCAGTGTTCACCGATTAAATCCCGTACTGATGAATCTTCATGCTCTGCGAGCTTCTAGTATCAAACCATCTACACTTGAACAGGTGCACGGTCATGCCTTGACCATAAACGAGTTCCACCACTGAATCAAGAACACCATAATAATCAACTCCATTCCGGCCACCATGCGCCATAACCCCAGAATTCTGTGTTCTTCGTCTGTTGTCTCTCATTTCACATATAAATTGCACGCCATTGACCTTGCACATCGGGTAAACTCTTGACATTATCGGCTTCATAGCAAGAAGTCTTAGTTCGTGAGACCAATTTGGGTGACCATCAAATTGAATATGGTTCATCTGCAAATTCAATGTATTATAAATATAAATAATTATGCAATCAAGGAGACTTGCAACATACAAAATTGGAGAATTACATACCCAATCGCCAAAATAGTTCGCGAACTCCTTGTTGTGGTAGTTGAGATCACCTTGAATGTCTGGACAGTGTAGATGGATGTATTTCCAGTATTCAACTTCTTGACAGTTAATCAATACCCACCAATGGGCTATGACGAGCTCATGGGGTTGCAACTTGTAGGACTCTGGTAAAATTCCATAAACTTCAACATCATTTGAGACTATGGAAAGGTTAAACTTTGGTTCATCAACCGGCATGGTTTGTGGAGTTTCCTTCAATGCTCCTAGATACAACTTCATGTAGGTGACGCACTCGTGCGCAATATATGCTTCTGCTATACATCCTTCAGGCGCGGATTTGTTAGCCACATAAGCTTTGTAGTCTCCAAGTTGTCTGTAAATAAATAAATTTGTTGTCATATGTTACGATTATACAATGAACATGTACAATAAAAACATTAGGTGTAAAAAGCATACCTTTCCATAGGATACATCCAAGTATAGTGTACTGGACCGGTAAGCAACAATTGCTCGGGAAGATGGATCATCAGGTGCGGCATGATGTCAAAAAAATTTGGAGGAAATATTCTCTCAAATTTACACATGATATAAATAATGTCCTGTTGCATTTCCCGGAGATCAGATTTTGTCACTTCCCTTGTGCATAACTTCTGGAAGAATCTTGACAACGCTACTAACGGCTCCACCACCTGACGGGGAAGGAAGGGTCGAATGAAAATAAGGAAGAGACGTTGTAGCAGAATATGACAGTCATGACTCTTTAACCTGTACATTTTATTGTCCCGAATGTTTACACACCGGGCTATATTTCCTGCGTAGCCTGAAGGATACTTCACAGAACTCAACCACCTGAAAATTACGTTCTTCTGTTCAGGCTTCACGGTGTACGGACCTTGAGGCATTTTTTTCTTCCCTTCTTTCAACCACAAATGTCTTCATATCTCCATTTTTTTAAGATCAATGCGTGCCTTCGGACCGTCTTTCGTCTTTCCCTCCAAGTTCAGCACGTTTCCCACCACACTGTCACACACATTCTTTTCTATGTGCATCACATCTAGGTAGTGCCTGATCAACAACTTACTCCAGTATGGGAGTTCCCAGAATATGCTCTTATGTGTCCAAAATTTATACCTGTCGGGTCTGTCAGGTATTGCCGCCACTATATTGGGATGATTGCTGAGCTGCCCAAAATCATACTCATTAAGCACTGCTAAAATTTCTTCCCATGTCCATCTTCTAGGAGGCACACCAAGTTCTACAGTCCCATCAAATGCCTTATCATCGAACCGCCATTCGTGATCATACGGAAGGAGAGTACGGTGACCCAATCTACATATCTTGTTGCAATGACTACTGCTCCCCTCATCGCTTAGGCACTCTGGACAAGCCTTGTATCCCCTAACAACGTTGCCCGACAACATCCCACGAGCAGGAAAATCACTAATGGTACCAACAACCATAGCATGCATCTGGAACATCTCGTGCATGAACTTATCATAAGTGGGATGACCAACGTCCCAAAAAAACTTAAGCTCTTCAATCAAGGGTCTCAAATACACATCGAGACACTTCCCTGGATAACCGGGTCCCGGAATCAACAAACTCAACATATTGTATTCCTTCTTCATGCACATCCATGGAGGAAGATTGTATGGTACCAAAATCACCGGCCATACACTGTATTGAAGACTCATGTTGCCAAAATGATTGAACCCGTCGGATGAGAGCCCGAGCCTCACATTTCGGACCTCAGACGCAAAATGAGGAAACTCCCTGTCTATATGCTTCCAGGCCTCCCCGTCAGCAGGGTGTATAAGGGTATCTTCGCCTTGCAATTCTCTATCAGCGTGCCATCTCATAGATTTGGCCGTGTGTGATGACATGTACAACCGTTCCAGCCTATCCCTCAACGGGAAATACCGAAGTACCTTCATCGGTTTCCTATTGTCTGCAGGAGTCAACTTATACCTGTCACTCTGACATACTGGACATGTGTCAAGGTCACCAAGGTCATTCCCTTCTGGATCTTTACCCCAGAAGAGAACACAATCATATCTGCATGCATGGATCTTGATGTAGGAAAGCCCAAGATCTTTCAGTATACATCGGACCTTATGATGAGTGGTAGGAAGACGATGACCGTGGGGCAGCATCGAAGCAGTGTACTGTAGATACTCATCAACAGCCTTCACAGTCGATTTTGTCTCAACTTTTTATCTTCATAACGTCCATCACACTTTCAAGAACCGTTTTCTGACAACCGGGGTACACAGGGGTTTGTTGGAAAGCAAGTAGTTTGTTGTATCTGTCAATACCAGCAGTGTTGACAACTCTAGGGAAGGGCTGCACCGGGTCAGACATATACGGTCCTTCAGAGCATACACCCCTCTCATAAGGAAACATATCGTTGATGAAGGCCGTTGTTGGATCGTTGGATGTACTGCCCATCTCAGAAAATTGCCCATGATCATGCGGACCCCTTGATGATGTTTCACCGTGATATATCCAACATGTGTACTTCTCCCAAAACCCATTACTTTGAAGGTGCTGCCAAACCTTGTCAATTGGAAATTGATACATATCGCTGCGACACTGACATTTAGTGCACGGACAATAGAAAATTGTATTCCCTTTAGCATTATTGATCACATATTCAATAAAACTAACAACTCCTTTAGCATATCTTTTGTCCCATTTTGGAAGCGAAATCCAACTCTTATCCATATCCTGAGAAAAAAACATAATATATATGTATAGACGCTAATTAATTAAATTTACGAATCATTCAATTTATATTATATCTGAGTTAACGTACAATTAATATATATAATAATTACTAATTAATATAATCAAATTAATATATATATATATATATATATATATATATATATCAACAACTTCATATATATTATCAAACCCAAATCGATCAACTCAATCACACTCAAAACACAATATAATCAACTCTAATTAAAACTCAAAATCAATGTGCATAACGAAAATAAAACTCTTAAATCAACTCAAAAACAAGATATATACATATACGTACCTATATATAGCGCCACAAACTAATTTCGGACAGATTTCGACAACACCCAACAATTTCGCCAACCCTAAAATTTTTTCTCCCGTTTTTTCTTTCAAATCAGCTACTGTCTAGATCTGGAAATATAAAGAATTTTAGCCGACGAAATTATATATATCGTCGGCCAAAGTTTTAAAATTTCGTCGGCTATAGTTCACAGACTATAGCCGACGAAAAAAACTATTTTAGCCGACGACACAACATTTCGTCGGCTAAAGTAGACTTTTAGTCGACGAAAATTTCACTTAGGCAACGAAAGTTTTTTCGTCGCCTAAAAGTCCACTTTAGCCGACGAAAATTTCACTTAGGCGACGAAATTAGTTTTCGTCGGCTAAAATGGACTTTAGCCGACGAAAAAAAATTTCGTCGGCCTGCTAATTTTTTTTTCGTCGGCTATGATACTTATTCTGGTAGTGATTGCAGTTACGCCTCAAATTCTACTTCTGATAGCTAGATGCAAAGCCTAATGGTCGCGAATCAATAGAACTTTATCATAAGCAACAAATCAAGCAGAGATTAAGAATTTATCTAAAAAGAAACTAACAATCCATCAATTGAATATCAAAACATGTAGACAGTAATGTTAGGGCTTCATCCTAGCCCTAGAAAAGAGTTTAGCTACTCATGCTTAAAGAAAACATAAAGAATCTAGTTGAATGGAGATGGAACATGGAATCGGTGGAGGACAGCAGCTTCTTGAATGAAATTATGGTTTTGAATGATCGGATTCTTCCTCTCCTTCTTGTATGCTTGACAAAGTCTCTACTTATATAGTGCCCTTTTCCTTCTTGCTTCAGGCTTGGGTTTTCTCTTGAATTCATAGCCCAAAAGGAGACTTCTAAATGTCCAAGGAAAACATGTATTGGACTCTCAAAAGGTCCATAATGCTGAATTAACTCACCTGGAATTTTTGCCAAGTCATTCAAGTCTTGTAAATTCGAGCTCTTCAAATACATTGCAGATTCGTCCTTTCTGAACAGTCTGTACTTAAACGGCTATATCTCCCTCTAGGAATATCGAAATCACGAACCGTAAAATTCCATAGAAATTAGACATCCAGGCATTTTCGTGCATATAAGGCTCACTCTCTGATTCTTCCTGGAACAGCATAGTTAAATCCTCGTAGTTGGCTGTTCTGTCACGACTGCTTCAGCTGTCAAGATTGCAAACTCCTTTCAATCCTTCTTTATCCTGTTTTTGCTTCTTTTCCTCATCTTTGCTCTTCAAACCTACAAAGATACTATTTTAAGTAAATAGGCTAAAAACAAGGAAAACTTATACAAATATCAAGATTAAAGGGCATAGAAATATAGGAAAATACAAGCACATCAACCAAGACGGACTGAAATCATCATTTTGATGCATGAAAATTTTGAACCATGCATCTTCATAATCATAATAATTAAAGGTTAACTCGTCTTCTTTATGGAACGTGTATGGGGGATCTTTCCATTCAAATAAATGAATAATTTACTATATATAAGGAATGGTAAAGTAGCTTGGATAAATCTTTGGGATCATAAATCCCTTTGATTGTGATTGAATCTGTTGCAAAAAGGATATCTCTAAAAAATTTGAGAGAATGATTAGGGTGATGTGGAATAAAGTAGCCTGGTAGGCAGTAATATTTGACTAGGGAGATTGGGTTTTTTAGGTGACTCATGTGTGACTCAACACAAAAAATGTCTTGACTAGTGCGTAAAACATATGGTGATGATTTACGAAAATTGGGTCTAGAAGAATTGGGGGTGTTGACTTTGAAAGGATCATGTGGATTAACTAAGGCTGACTGGTAATTGGGTTTATTTGGGCTAATGGTAGTACCAACATAGTTGGGTAATGACCTGTAATTGACTAGGATTGCAGGATAACCTAGATATGGGACTATACTAGAAGAAGAATCAGGTGACTCTGTTTTGACTACTTGACTGACTTTTAGCTCAGATGAGCTTTGAGGTTGTTTTGTCGTTCTGTGCTGCATTGTGAGGAATATGGTGAGAACCCTAGAGAAATTCACAGGTTAGAAAATCTGGTATATGATTGTCATTGCCTTAAAATCTGGTATATAATTCAAAATCAAATATACTTAAAATAACTTGTCATCGAGCAAAAATTTGTTTACTGGCCATATTGTGAACATCTTTTTTTAATTCATGTTTAGCACTTTTGCAATCAACACGAATTAAAATTTTTTGATTTAATAAATCATCTTGAAATTTACTTATACATAAAAAAGGGATAAAATTTATTTTTTAATTGAACTATAATTGCATTATGATTGTAACCATGTTCCTGAATGGAATCAGACAATTTGTTCTTGATGACATGAAGAAATTTGTTGCTTAAGTATGCCTCCATAACCAATGTCAGAGACATTAATTTCAACAATTTTAAATGAATCAGCTAGGAGAATTCCTAGACATGGAAGTGTTTTGAAATGACTCTTAATTTCTTTGACAATAGCAGTATAAGTCGGTGTCCAAGGGGGAGGATTTTTTTGTAATCTATCAAATAGTGGTTTGCATTTTTGTCTTAAATTTTGATAGAAAGCTGTCACATAATTTAATGATCCCAAAAATCGTTGGAATTGATTTTTGTTCAAAATAACATTTGAAAATTTATCAACAAACTTAATGACTCTATTAATAGGAGGGTTATTTGGAGTTGATGAATATTGAATCCTAAGAATCGAATATTCGGGTGTGTGTGTGTGTGTGTGTATATATATATATATATATATATATATATATATATATATATTCTAAATAGTTAAGATGAGAAAATTTAATTAAAAAGTAGATCAAATTAAAGAAATCTACACCAAACTCATAATAAAGACGTCCTTAACCAATAAATACTCGCATGAATAGAGAGACTGACTATCACCAAAATATGCAAATTATGTGGGGTACATTGGCCCTGCTCTTGGTTGTGCTCACTTATTTTTTTGGCGAGATGTTTATGCTCACTTCAATCTTGCCCACTTTTTGGTTTTAGCATCCCCTCAGCCCAATCGATTCAGTTATTCTCCAAAAGATTAGGCATACCATTTGTAAGCTATTCTCTCTTTTGTCATGCCTATGAGTTTTGTACAACACAAAATCCTCTCGTCCACTACAGGGTTTCAAGGATAGGCTTGTACACCACCTACATATGTTGCATCAATGGATGCAGACCCTTCTGTCACAAAGGCATCCCATGAATATATGGAAAGTACCACAAAGTCTGCAAGTTTTCCAGGGGACAAAGATCCCAGATCACTATCAAGGAAACATGCACGAGCAGCTGAAAGAGTATACCTGTGATGATGATCATTAAATGTTTCAGGTGGAAATGTAATAATAATATAGCGTGAGTGCAAAAAACATCAAACCTAAATTGATGGCAGCATTTAGAAACAAAACTAATAAACAGTTCGAACAACTCATCTTAGTCATCCATCTTAGCAGTAAAAGACTATTCCGTTAAAAAGAAAATACTTAAAATACAATGGGAGACAATAAAAGTGGTCGTATGTCTTCTGATTCTACAGACAAGGCAAGTTCTTTATTTCTAAGTATATATGGTCAGGTGTTTATTTTTCTCCTACATATCACGGTAACTTTACCCATCGAGCATCACAGGACTAGAAACGATAACCATGACCATTCTGAGATTACAGATTCATTACGTCACCTCACTAGTATTTCTGATGCGTTTGGATGACATAATTATAAAATTCTTTAGAAATTTTAAAAAAATAAATATAAAATGCACAACTTAGTCAAACATTTCTAGAGAAATTTATAAGTCAAATTGAGACTACCAAAAAGTAACCGAAGTCTTAAAAATATGAATTCCTCATTTTCAATTAAATTCCGTCTGTTTTTTCTTACCCTAATTGTGCTTCTGAAAATTCTCAAGACTTGAACCAAATATGTTTACCCTAAAAGGGAATTTGCTCTAAATTGTGCACATAGTGAACTTGAAAGTCAAAAGTATGGGGGCGTGACATATGAAGACAAAGCCCACTTATAGATATTGGTTCTCTTCCAATGTGAATACTGTAAACAGCAGTCAAGCGAACAATTTCCAAGTAGTAGAGATGATATTATGTAAAGGATGGCAGATGCAATGTTCCTTACGCTTTCAGTGAGTCACTCAGTGACACTCTCTCTGCTGGAGCCCAAGCAATATCCCAACCAGGGGGTATCCTTTTCATTGCCGTCATAATACCATTTAAAGGATTAATGTCTACAACCTGCAAAAATGCCACCGTTCCAACATCTACAAAGACTTTCACTAATAACCGACAATAATAGCTGCATGCGGCATATTCTTCCTGACAAATATATCATATACTTACCGGCCAGTCGGAGCCAAACACCAATTCTACATTGCTACCCAAGAGTGACTGGAATAAATAAGATCCCTTCTGAGCCCTGTCGCTCCCAAGCTTTTCGTTAACGGACTCCGCATCAAATAATAGGTGCTCTGGCTATTAGGAAGTGGTGGATTGAGTAAGCCATTACAATAGGTTCCATACATTAAAACAGATCAAATCAAATAAAGCATTGACAACAGTCACTCAGAGGTTTTAACTAGAAGTCAAAAGGAATGAAGAGATCATACAAAATTATAACAACAGAAGAAGGCAAGCAACTCATTCACTCGAGATATACTGATGATTTTATATTATACAGGTTATTATAACATGACAAACCACCTACATTGATGCAGGACAAATAGAATGAACTCTAGAATAAGGGTTTAAAGATAGAATTAAGAAAAGGATAGGTCTACTAGCATCACACCAGTAGGTTTCTAGACATCACACCTAGGGATCTCAGACATGACATCTAAGGTTAGGTTGCATCTCACAAACTTGGACAGAAAGCAGAGCTCTCAAACTTTTATTTATTCAACTCTAACTAGAAACGACTACAAAGGACTCTATATATAAAGAGGTTAAAACCCTGGGTCAATTAGGATCAAGCAACCATAATATTCTAACTTAAAAGATTCCCTAATAAAACACAAACCCAAAATAAGAATGAAATCATAAAATCCTGACATAAGATATTCTGCTCCTATTCTGCATTATACATGGAAACACCAATGCAAGAAAGAAGAAAAGACTTCTTCCATTTGCAGATTAATCGCAACGTCTGCAATGAAAGTTCAGTAACATGTGCTCCTGTAACCAAAGGAAGCACCTATCCCCCACCTCCCAAGCATTCTTAAGAAGCTAAACATAATTGTACATTTACTAAGCACAAAGATGTACACAAATTTGAAAATGGTTGGCTTCTGTTAGATGCAAAATGCTCACAATATGATTGAAATGTGAACCTTAAACCATTACAAAGAATTCAGGGAATAACCATATTTGCAGTTTTATTAACCTAAGAAGCTAATCAATTACAAAAATAATAATACAAAAAAGTAGTGTAATCAACCTGTACTGAAGCAACAATCCCTAGTTTGCCGAATCTGGATGGTGTCCCAGGTGCCAGATGCTGAGCGTGCTCAATCTGAAAGCATATAATCCAGTATGCAAACATAAATGAAAAGGGGAAAGTAACCTGTGAAACATATACATGGGGTGTGTGTGGATGGTGTCCCAGGTGCCAGATGCTGAGCGTGCTCAATCTGACAGCATATAATCCAGTATGCAAACATAAATCAAAAGGAGAAAGTAACCTGTGAAACATATACATGGTGTGTGTGCGATGGGGGTTTATACCAAATTTTCGATCACATTTTCCCATCTTCACCGTTCACTTTATATGTATATATGAGTAGATCATTTCTAGAAATTTTCAGCCAAAATGGTGATCGTTAAGGCTGAACCGTCCATTGATTTAAAACTATGTTTTGCATGAACGGTGCAGGTTCGGCAGATTTGAACCGTCCATTGATTTAAGCTAGTTCAAAGCCTTAATGATCACCAATTTGGATGAAATTTTTCAGAAATGATCTACTCATATAGACTTATAATGTGAACGGTGGAGATGACAAAATGTGATTGAGAAGTTGGTGTACAGCCCATCCCTCATATAAGTGCCAAATAAGGGACCCCTTAGTGAAAGGGCTATATATATATTGGGCACCATAATCCATGAAATATATTTACCCTGAATCTACGATCCCTCACTCCATTAGTTGAAATGACTGACTCATACGTGTCGAGGATCAAGTCGTTTGCTCGATCACCTATAGCATGAATTGCAACCTGAGAAAGGAACTTCTAAAAGTTGAGTTACATTAACATTATGTAGAGTGTTCACAAGGAGACAAGACAACACCTGAAGCCCAACTCTATCTGACGCCAAGGTCAGGTTGTGGATACTTTCATAATCTCCTACTTGTAAGCCACAATTATGAGGTTCATCAACATATGGCTACAAGAAGTAAGATGAAGTTCAGGAAAATGATATAATCAATTGCTATGTGAATAGCTACTTCACATCATAAAGCAGTAATATGGGGTGAATTGATAATCTGACTCCATCAAATTCCTTCTCTCCCTCAATTACAATGACGAGATAAGAAGCGGAAGTAAGTTCATGTAAGGAGATCTATAATATAATGTATATATACAGAATAGTGCAAGTGTTCATAGGCAACAGAGTTCGAACATAAATTGTTTATTTACTATAAATAATTGTAAATTCCCAAGCATTTTTACTCTCACCTCATAAAAAAGTGCACTATGAGAACCCAATGACCCATCAGCAAATGCTTTAACCCCACCCAAATAAATCCACTCGCTCAAAGCTTGGCCAACTTTGTTAATAAGATCCTGAAAAGAAAATATATAAGTGTAAGAGCAACAATAGATGTGAAAAATTTCAAGCATTGTTCAGTACTTCAGAGAAAAGGTATTCACAAGCAAAATAATCTATGGTGACATCTCCACTTGATCATGCAAAAGAAATAACTTTTATAAACCAGATTAAGTTACAGGAAAAGTGAAAGCAGGTCTTTAACCGTCAACTTTCTCATATAATAAAAAATTATTGGTGGAGAGAAAGAGAACTCGAAAAAGGACAAGAGAGAAAATTGAAAAGGCCAGAAAAAACAAAGAAAAAAAATTATATGAGAAAAAATTAGAATAGTGATTGTATATGGAGTTACGGACCATAGACGCACAAAGTATGTCTTGGCTTGATGCCTACAGAGTATTTAATGAATACACTTTTGAGACACGAAAGAGATACGTAACATAAATTTGACATATTCTGTGCAGAAAAATTATACTGATTGCTCTCTCAACGGACCAAACAGAATTTTTTATATAATGAAAGCAGAAGGTTCATAAAGCGATACAAGGAACAACATGCGAAGAATCAATTCTCAAACACAAACAGGTTCAGAATAAATTATCTTTCAGTACACTTTTTATCTGAAACAAGCAACTGATAAGAATTCATACATGTAAACGTGACCAAGTCTCAAGTGGGAAAAACATGCAGACCCTGATCATCATTTTCCCTGAAAAATCAGCCCATCGAAACACATCTGCAAAAAGTATGAAATGATACCAAGTAAACAAGAATTAATTTAAAGAGCAATTTAAATTTAAACTTTTATTAAAAATGCAAAAATCATCTCCTGTGATCAGTGAAATAAAAGGAAATGCAACAGGTATTATGTACATTATGGAGTTCCAAGGATGTATTATGTATTACTGTGTTGCAACTAAATCTCTAACGGAAGCCGTTTATTTTAAAATGCTGCTTCCGAACTCCTTGTACATGAAATCATTTATATTTGCAGTTTGTTAATGCTGATAGTGATCCCATTGTACATGAACTTGTTCAACTCAAAGGACACACAACAAACCCTTAAATGGAGACCTGAAAAATCTTCCCAAGCATCTTTTACAGAAGCCCCAGGAAAATATCTACCGAAATCAACAACAGTCGTCACACCCCTCATCAAGGCATGACTGCTGGCTCTACGCAAAGCTTCCCTCCTCCCCTCTACTGAGACCTCTGGAATGAGTGGAAGGATAAATTCCATTGCAGAATCAATTAACAGTCCAGTAGCTTCTGCAAAAATTATTACCTCGGATGTAAGTAATTTTTTGTGACATCAATATTTATCTAAAAATGTTAAGAACCTAAAAAGAAAAAAAAATTACAAAGGGACGCGCTAGAGAAGATAGTTAGAGCAACAAATGAACCCTATATTTTAACTGCTTTCCAATGTACTAGAATAGAGAAACAATGTAATTAAACTCCACCTAAACATCCCCAGAACCAAACTCTGCCAAAGTGATTCCAACTCTGCACCAATATAGCTTTCTAAGATCCTTCTTATTTCCACCCAAACCACCCACATCACAGCCAATACATTCAACTAGGCGAGTCTTGCAGTAAATGTATAATTTTTTGGCTTGATGAAAATGAGAATTCTTATCCATCCTAAAATTACTGTTTCAGCTTTTTCAATGAAGTTAGAAGTTCATAACAAGTATTTAATAACACTGCGACTGTTGCCAAAGGCCTCTCCCACCCAAGTTTCTATACATCTGCTGTTATATTCCATTATCCCAATAAATGCTCTTCAATGCCAGATTATCTTTTATATTTGACAGCCTGTGTCTATAATGGCCCAATATTTTAAAACTTTCAAAAAGGCTTACAAATATGTTTTTGTTCCTAATGACAAGTCCAATGTCAACTCAACACCAATGAGTTATTGGTACAATAAGATGCCATATTTGAACTATGAGTTGTTAATCATGATAACAAAGGGGCAAAAATATGACAACGATACAGCTCAGCATCTCAACTTGTTGTAAGATATATTTGTGAATTTGACAACTTGTTGCTTATGCATGGGAAAATATAGCAAGTGACCTCCCAATGCCATTTGAACGCCACCTATAAATTGACAAATTGTGCTGTGAACGGTACCACATCCCCGTGCAAAAGCAACACTAGAGAATATTCTCTATTAATGAAACACTTAGAAATATGACAATTACACATTCATACCTCCATTACTTTATCAGAGTTTACTTGGTGCCAACATAGTAATACTTTTCTGCAGCATTGTAAGAAAATTCTTCTCCATACAAGCTTGAAATATGAATAACACAAACTGTCATGCTCAAATGCTGAAAGATGTGAAACACTTCCAAATGCCTGATCTGACTGGAGTTAGGAACTTTTCCTAATAGTAAAAGAATTTTGTACTTCGGTAAATTTATTTTCCTGTCTTCTCTTCTCTCAACTAAATTAGGTTAGACTACCATACAGGTTAGGATGAGCCAACAGAAAGGTTATAGCCCATATTTTCATTTTTGTTCCGAAAGAAAAACTCTTATGGATCACATGTGAAAGACGGTAGTCTTTGAAAGCCACAGAAACGATGCCGAAAGAGGTAGTCAAGCAAGCATATTGGTCATACAAACATAGCGAAACAATACCTCCACTGGTGGTTTTCATGATGGTTCCACCATCTGGATCCTCTGATAATTTAGTAATCCCACCCAACTTGAGTGCCACTGAATTAGCCAAACTCATATGTCCATCTATTCTTGATAGAAAAACCTATAAAATGAAGAACAGTAATGAAACTAAAACACTATTGTGAATATTGTGGAAGCACTTAAAATTCAATTACTTATGACTTACAGGATTATGAGGTGTAATGTCGTCAATCCAAGAAGCCAATGGCAATTCCCCTCCCCATAGATCATTGTTCCATCCACCGCCCAAAATCCAGGAACCTTGTTTTGCATCTGTGATTCATTGTTTTGGAATCACATACACATAATACAATTATGATAAACAAAAGAAGAGAGGTTCCTTCCAATGGCTCATCAGATCATCATTTATTAGAAGTTTAGTCATTCTCAACAATGCTCACTCTGCTAAACTATTTTTCATGATTAAAAGTTTATGTCAACAGACTTCGGGTCATCATTAAAGGAACTCGCAAAAAAAAGCAGGGATCACCGTTTTTATATTTTTTGACTAAATACAAACATCTTGTTATGTTATTCATATAATTCTACAGCTAACTTGAGAGTTCATAGTTTCACTTTTATTGTCAAATACTTCAAGCTTATTGCACGACTGTTACTGGTCAAATAAGAGGACAGAAATTTGGTGTCCTTAATGCTGATTTTTATGATATGACAGCTACTATGGTTTAGCATTTTGAATTTAGTTTTGCTACTATTTTGAGACTAGACCTATAACTCAAACAACTTGTCCCTATGACTTTGTTTGATCTTTCACTAAAAGAAGGTTTCTTATCCCAAAAAAATTGATGAGTGAATTTTTTTTATCAAAGATGAGTGAAAATTGAAAAAAAAACAACAACTGAGAGAGTGAAAATCGATAGACATTAGGCATTCTTGTAACTCAAACAAGAATGCGCATTCACATGCTCTGTATTTGTATAGGTTTGAGGAAATTGCTAGAAAGTAAAAAAAGGCAGGGAACTGACTTCTCACAGCTTCTTTGACCCTCTTCACAAATTCATCTTTTGATTTTATCCCTCGTAGTTCTACACGCATCATCTGTTTCCATTGTCAATATATTACTCCCAACTTTATTATGCACATATAAAACCATTTTATTTAAAATAAAAGACCATATCATATTTGCAAAATAATAATAATAGTAAATCAATACTGATAATGATGCTCCAGACATACCTGCAGTCCAGCAAAAATCAGATGAACATGGGAATCAATAAATCCAGGAACTACAATTTTTCCACTAAGATCTAACTCTTTAGTCCGATAACCCACCATGTCCTGTATTTAAATTAATAAATTCATAAGACAAGGGTATGTTACAAATTATTGGATGAAAACAAGTGCTTCCGATTGACAGCTAAAATCAAAATTTCCAGAACATAAATAAATAGTACAGGCATCTACGTTTGAGATTTTATCATATTTTCTATAATCAGACCAAAACAAAAAGACAAAACAAAAATTATACCCTGAAAAATAGATTCCAACGACGACTGAGAAACAATTTGAGCAAAGGGACCAATGAAAAAAAATTCTCAAAGAGTACTAATTTGTCAAAGACTGTAGTTACCTAAGGGCGGATCATTACAGAATGCAGACAAGAACAAGAACATCCTACACCACCTCTATATATGGTAACCAGATAATGGGACACTACAAAAATAGATTCTAATCAACTTTTGGAAACTGGATTATTAAAAGTTTGAACAAAATCCTAAGTAAATGCCTGCACAATTTCAGCCAGCACCCATGCTTCCTTCCTATGTATCTTATGGATTTAATTTTAAATGTTTTCTCTTTTCCCTTATTTTATATGGTACACAAACGAAACCGAAAGTCTCTCAACAAAGCTAGTCTAATAAACGAAACCATAATCAGGTATTAGTTAACAGCACATACACCAGAACTTTTTTACTTTTACCACACACCATATATCATATATCACTCGGAAATACTATTGAACTCTCATCAGTCATCACTCTTGAGTCTCTCAAGTATGAATTTGATTCCGAACTGCTAGCATCAAAGAATCACATGCGTTGAGCAAAATCCTATAATCGAAACACTGGCGAAAATGGAGCTTAGGGTTAAGAATCAAACCTGAATTGAGGAGTAGGTTCCAACGCGGAGAACTCTGCCGTTGCGAACAGCCATGGAATCGGCCAAAGGGAGAGAGTCGTCAACGGTGTATATCTTGGCATTCTTGACAACCAAGTCCGCTGCCGCTGCAGTTGAGAATTGAGAAAGCGAAATCAATTTCCGAGCTCAGATTGAAGCTGAGACAAGTATTGGAGAGTGGGAGTTACGTTGGGTGTGATTCATAGAAGCGAAAATGGCGAGGAGGAGAGCCGCGAAAGCTGAGAGGAGTAGCAACTTCATCCTCATCATCACTTGGTCAATCGAGCAGGAGACGTCAGCGCGTTTCGAGCAAACCCTATCTTCTGAAAGGCTATTGTCCATAAATTATTGGTATGTTCTCCGTGCCATATCGGATACCTTGGGCACAAAGCTTCCTCTTTTAACAACGTTACATGTAAAGGACATAGAGCCTAAACCTCTGATTACAAAGATCTAAAATAATATTAGAAACTTCAACAATACTTAAACAAGTACAAATTAGCAAAGAATACTACGACTCTATTTGTTTTGATATAACAGTGACATCCTAAAAAACAGTTGATATGTAACACGTTTACACATCCTAATATCCAATTTTAAAACAGCTTCCCAGCTATGTTACCGCCAAAAGATAAATCCGACAACACTTAGTTTCACCCTGTCACTAGACGGCAACGACCATTTGATAAAACAAGGAACTCGTCACCTACTTAGGACATAAGTTTTGGTGTTATAACATTCACAATTGTTTTTTTTCTTTTTCTCAAGACAATTGGAAATAGAGTTGACAAATTGCTACCTACAAAGTAGCTCCCAAACAGATATTATAACCTTATGCCAGGTTTTGACCTTATAATTGCTATATAATAGCAATAATCAACAAGGTACCCTGTTTATTGACATCAGAAATAGAAGTTTAGAATAACGATCATTTCCTCTAATGAAAACGAGCAAATGTAGTGAAGGAAAACATCTTATTTCTTAGCAACCTGCTTTAATATAGAGCATCGAGTCCTAACAACCCTTGCTATAACTCATAGTTGAAGTTGAGATTTGTAGATATCATAGCCAGAGGTTGCAGGGGTTATTGGAGATAGCCTAATTGAGAATGAGCTTGGCACAGAAGGAATCAGATACTTGTCATGGACACATGGAGACCAACTATCATCCCCAGCCAGCCCCATATGCTTGTGATCGAGATGAACCTGAAACACCATATATTGATTGATTATCTCATAAACCTAGAGGGAGATTCCATCAAAGATTCTAGTTGAACTGTATACTAACGAATGGCTAGAATGAAACTTCATACTAATGAAAGTAATCGAATGAAAAATACTGCTACTGAGATGAATAGGAGAGAGTACCTCAATGTCATCTCCTCTGATAAGATCTTCATTGTGAGTTGCTCGATCCAGCTCAGCTGTGGTGTAGTAACTTGCATTCATTTGCATGGGTGGAGAGCTGCCATATATTGAAGCATAGATTCCCAAACCATCCTTGTTTTGGAATGCCACCCATCTAACTTCTGCCCTACCTGAACATTCCCCAGGAACTATATAAGGGACATGCAGGTCACCCACTTTCTGTTCATAGACTCCAACATGAGCAGCTGCTTTTCTGTCTGGATAACATTCAAATGGTCCTCTTCCATACCATTTAATCTGGTCTATTGACTTCTCCAAGTGAAACTCAATTCCTACACGTGGCAGAGGCGGAAGGTTCGGATTTGGTCTGACATTGCACTCAACAACAACGTCGCCCGAACCATAAATTGTGTAAATCACATCAATTTCAATCAAGACATTTGTGTCTACTACCCCAGAACCTTCCCCACTGTTCGGAACACAGAGAAAACCAACAGCTACTTTCAGGAGATCGTCACTCATATTCTCCACCGAACAGCTCTTGGTAATGTATCGAAGGTTATCAATATGAGCAGCTTGCCACTTGGACGAATAACTACTGGCACCGCCCCCTTTGTCATTATCTGTAGGTGCTCGCCAGAAACATGGAAATATGCCTTTTGTCATCAAAGGAACTCCTTCAACCTACATTTGTTCAAATTTTTTATTTAAGAAAGTAGGAACAAGACTGAGTATGCCAATAGAAACTCATACACCAAATCATATAGTGGAAAGTAGTCCCCAAATATCCTTTCAAACAGGATAATCCAAACACAAAACAGAACAAATAGCCAGGCAATCAAAATCACAAAATATTGATAGCAGCTTCTGAATCCAACTTAAGTACCCGACAACTTGGCATAACAAAGACTCCTGTCAAGTCCGGACTGTTAAAGACTTAAAGTGAATCAACCGGATCAAATACGTGTATTTAGGTTGAAATAAACAATAACAGAGAGATATATGAGACTCCTAGTAAGTATGACCAAGTGCTAAAGAGAAAGGTTATACGTTTGCTCAAATTTCTCAACCCAAATCACCTACGTTCTATGGAAAGGATAAATTCTTTTCCAAGTAACTAAGTTGATCTTTCAATCATCATGAACCACAGTAATTGCATATAAAATCTACCCAACTCTCAGAAACTCATTGAGATGGTTACCATCAACCAGAATCTACATCAGTCTAAATGAAATCAGAAATAGGCTAACCAGTATGTGAATATTTACAAAAATCCTGATTTTCATTTTGGCTCTTTCTTGCACCATAGTACTGTCCAGCTCATATGGGCCGGGGTGAAGTCCCACTCAACATTTCATTAGAGCAAAACACATCAAAAACTCTCATTTAGTCCAGTCTCATAAAATCTTAGCACTGTTGAAATGTTGCCAAGTACCATTTGGGTAGGGCAAGTCTTTCATTTTTAAGTAGGAAGTTCAGAGTTCAACTGAAAAGCTAGTGTATTCTAAGTTCAAACAAAAAGGCAACAACAAAAAAAACAAATCCCAGTATTATTGAAGTGCCAATAAAAATGTATCCAGATCAAAGAGATTCTCTGGGGAACTCAAAAGGTGTTTTCAAACAAAAATCGAGACTATGGAAACACGACAAATAAACATAAGTCTATAACAACTTTGAAATTCAGCATAACAGATGAGAGCAACGGCTCCCTAAAATAGTGTAACTACGTCGAAGTTACTTTGTTTATTACAAGGAGAAAATTAAAAATTTCTGGGACTCTAAACACAATTCAGCAAGCTATCAAATATCAATAATCACAATAAAAAGAAACAAATGGAACAGTGGTGGAGAAAATACCTTCCAGCTTTCAACTGTACCCATTTTAACATTCAGTATTATCTCCCAGGCATTCTGTTGGCTGACTTTAAGTCTATCTCCAACAATTTCCCTAAGGAATGCAGCATCTTTAGTCTTGATGACCTGGAAAGCAACGCCAACAATGAAAGGTTACTAACATAACAAATAATGCAAACTACAATCTTTGTGGTGAGGTAGATGCTAAGGAAGAGCAATTACATGAGGAACAAATTCTCTTTTAGCAGGCAACTGGACTTGTGTAGATGAGATGATATGACCAGCTTCAACCCAGCATGTGGAATGCAAAAGCTTGGCAGTAATGGTTAAGAAAAACTCCTCTGCTGATGATGAAGCCCATAGAGTATGCCACGGAGCTGACTGCAACTCAATATGATAAGTCTTCTGGGGTTCAATCAAGGGAAGGGATAAATTTCCAGATCCAAGTTCACATCCATCTCCATGAGCAGCCCAGCAGAATTCCAATGCTTTTGTTGTTTCATAAAAGTGAGTATTTGTAACCTGCAAAGGAAAATTCAGCTCCTGCCAGATGTAACAAAAATATGCAGAAAGCTAAGTATGTGAGAAGTACCTTTAGTGTTCCATCACTAAATGAAACCTTGATTGGCTGGTACACATACTTCACTTCTGAAAACAATAATCAAAGCCATGATTAGATTGACTGTTCAGGAAACTTCCTCGTATTTTCTTTACTTTCTTAAGGAACTCCAAGGAATGGGGTGATTGTAAGAATAAGACAGGTCATCAACTTACCATGCATTGCAGGATGAGGAGTTCGATCGGGCCACACAAGACCATTCAAACAGAAATTTAAATCATTAGGAACATCACCAAAGTCACCACCATATGCCCAGTGTTTAGTACCATCAGCACTGTCTTTCAGTAAGCCCTATAAACAAAGACAAAATATATTACCCCCTGAAAAATTCTGCTTCTGAACAAATAGAAAAGTGTGTTTTACGTGTGTATAAACTATAAAAATTATAACGAAAAAGGAAGAAAATCACATATTACGAATTAAAATATCACAAGGCTTCAATAATCTACTCATATCAACTGAGATGGATTAACAACATTGTCAACCCTGTTGAGCACAGGAAGTGTAGAAAGCCACTTTACAAATACTTCATGCATCCTAGTCAAATGCCAGAGCTAACATTTAGGCCAAATTAAATTATTCGGAATATGCTCTATGGCTGTACTTTTATTCACTGAAACCTAGAACCAGAGACAGAATAAAGCGGTTTCTCATTGACTAAAATGTAATAGACCTAATGATAGGTAACTGACTTGATCAACCCAATCCCAGATGAAGCCACCTTGGAGACCAAAAGTGCTATCAATTGCTTCCCAATATTCATGTATATTTCCATTGCTATTTCCCATTGCATGTGAATACCTGCCATTGTTTCAAAATCCTTAAATGAAGACATTTACATGCCTATGAGCATAAACAGTAGCATCTTTGCATAATAAAGAAACATATTAGAATAACAAAGGTTCTTGGTACATATACCTACTAGGATAACAGTTATTGATCATATCCTATCTAGAACCCAGAAAATATATACAGTAACATCTGAATGAATGACAGAGAGCTTCAAATCCTATCAGCTCAAGACTTTTATGAATAACAGCAAACCAAATGAGCTTTTCCAAACCAACGACTACATCAAACTACTTACTCGCACAATATTAAAGGACGTGTTTCATTTGGATCTTTCGCAATCTTAACAATGTCCCAAACACGCATATACATGGGGCATATAATATCTGTAGATGGGGTTCTGGATCCTCCCCCTTCATAATGCAACAGCCGTGAAGGATCCTTTCCACGAACCCAACCTAAAGCAAGTGATCAAATCTCTAAATCAGTAAGTGATAGGAAAAGGTTAGAGATAGAGATACATTGAAAGCAGTCAAAACTCACACCCTTCAAATCTCTGTCAAAGAACCAGTTTTTTGTTTAACGTTTTAAATAATGCACAAAAGAGGATACAGGGAGTATAGAGTCAACAAAAACTCATAGAAAAGGTGATTTTTACTGACTACCCAACTTTACTAATGTTACTCCAACTGAGAAATGTCAAGAACTATCCCAAATGTACCCTCTTCTAGTCTTGAAGTTTGGGATCAAGTAGTGCTTGATCCCAGATATTTCCCATACAATTCTGATGTTGTAACCATCCATACATGCCATAATGATGTTAATAATTATTAGCTATTCAAAGTTGGCATGCATTCTTCTCTCTTTGAGCAAAAAATAATTTCCCTTGTTATGCTTATGCCCAAATGATTCCAATTCTTGATCACTAATTTCCCTATTAAACCAAAGCCTGAGGAACATAATAATATGACAAAAGCAATCAGTTACCAGCTGAAGCAGAATGATTAGGTCCATATCCAGACTCATTTCCCAAGGACCAAGAGATAATGCATGCATGATTTTTGTCCCTCTCGACCATGCCTATCACACGGTCTAACATTGCAGTTGCCCAACTGGGTTCCAAAGTCGGATGCTTCACATGTCCAGAATAATCGAAACCATGGGCTTCAATATTGGCTTCATCTATCATGTACATGCCAAATATGTCGCAAAGCTCATACCAGCGGGGATGTTGAGGATAATGACTGTTTCTTACAGCATTGATGTTGTATTGCTTCATTAAAACCAAATCCTGTACGAAAATATTAACTCGGTAAATCCACTTAAGTTTCTATCAACTGGACAGCATAGATTGAAAAGGAGGAAGCTAAAAGTTCTATAGTAGGTGTAACCTTAATCATGCACGATTCTATGTTTGTCTTCCCCAGACGTGGATGATGCTCATGCCTGTTCACACCCCTTATTATTATCGGATGCCCATTAACAAGCAGCTGCTTAGGGGCTTTTGATACTTGTCGTATGCCTACTAGGCACGATTCACAGTCCACAATGTTGCCAGATATATCTTTCAATATCACAACCAGAGTGTAGAGATTCGGCTGTGGATGAGTGTAAACAACCAGACAAACCATAAGGATGTAATATCTATGTAAGAGCTATAGTAAAATAGTGTAACAAAAAGAGCCAGAAAAAAAACAATGACTTGACAGTGAATAGCAAGTCCACAATGTTTGAGGGGTCCGTCCATCAAACAGAGATGAAAGCAACCCCAAACCCAGGAAACTGAGAACGAACTTTTTATTGAAAGAGGGAACCAGAAACAAAAAAAAGGCTCGGAAAAGTTCACAGCTCCAAAAAATAAAACAAAAGAAAAAGAAACTACGACAGGTGAACAAGACTAGCCTAAAAACTGATAAAACCTACGCAAAAATAAGTAAATAAATAAATAAAAACCAACTATAGCAGCCTTAGAGAATAGAAAGACAGGAGAGAGGAGCCTTTAAATGCAACAGAGAAAGAAGCCCACAGGGTTGACAAGAACCCAAGTTTCCCTCAAATATCCTCCACTATCACTCCATATCCTTCCAAGACACTGCATTTTCCCTTTGCCAAAGACATTCTGAAACAAAGGTACCACATGACGCACAGGGGGAGAAAATAACAACTTGGCCTTCATTAAAATACTCCCGAAGAAAAATAATTTTGGTGCTGCTTAATGTTACTTTTACTTCAGAATAAAATAGGAAGAAAGAAAAAGATAATAATGAAATGAGGTTCTCACCTGCTCTGCAGACCAAAGCCTTGGCACTTCCAGTCTCCCTACCAGCAAAAAATCACGGAATCCTAGAATGGAGCCAGGAGAGAGATCAAGCTTTAGATTAGCTACATTTGATGATAGCAGGTCAGCAGATCCACCAATGCCGTACCATCCCCCACTGTCAAACAACGCAGCTTCTATAGTGAAATTATCGAGAACACTGTTTTTAGATGTGTCTCGGGAGTTATCTATTTTCACTTCAACCTGGACAAAAAAAAGTACATAAAATGACCAATTAGACCTTCGATAGATCTATGACTTGCATTTTGATAGAAATGAATAATGAATCAACGAAAATGTGTATGTAATAAACAACAGACCGTGAGAAATAAGACATTATCACACCAAATCCAATGGCTTACAAACCACTACCTGCTAAGGCAAGTGTACCATCTAAATAAAAAATAAAAAAATATATCATGGTTATATTTACTGCACGTTTGGAATAAAAGATCCACCACCAAAAAGTTGAATATGAAGTCCTTCAAAATGATAAATTCTTGCCTGTAGATCTGCATAAGAGAAATCCTCAACCAGATTTGATTTGAAGAAATAGTCTGCAATAAATACCTGCACATCAATTATTTGGTAAATTTAATGTCATGCAATGATCCAGTAAACTGCCATCTGATAAATCAGGATGCATGACAAAGAACAAATATGAGTTATATGCCTAATCAAAATCAACTACAAATTAGCAGATCAATGAACTTGGTCAAACTTCCATTTACACATTATTACACTGTCCAGTTTCTTTGCACGCCACGTTGTCTATTTTGTAGAACAAGCAAAGGAGGTCGGTGAAGAAAAAAATTGTGCATGTGTATGCTTACACATAAAAAGATCGAATTATCTTTTCATTTGCATAGATAGTAGCCACATGAATCATCAAGGCAAATGTCCGCAGTCTTCAGCTATATACTAACTCCCATAGTGGCCATAGCTTAAAAATTAATGTCAGTTTGTAACTAATACAAAACAAAGAGATCTACAAGCAAGAAAGAAGAGAACTGAAACCTGAGGCTTGGAAAGAAGAAGCACATCACGATGAATGCCAGATAACCACCAATGATCTTGATCTTCAATGTAAGAGCCATCGCTCCATCTAAATACTTGAACAGCTAGTACATTTTTCTTGTCCGAACCACAAGGATAGCAATAATCAGTGATTTCAAATTCAGCAGGAAGTCGACTGTCCTGACTGACCTACCACAAGAGTAAAAATATTTGTCAATGTATGTAACACGTCGTTCTTACCAAACTAGGCATCCCCTATAAAGGGTAAGAAATCTTCACTTGGATGTAGCAGTACTTGAAGATAGAATGGTATGATCCATAAGAAGAACAAGTTTATATCTTTTCCAAATTTGGAACAAGAACAAATTTATAATCTCAACTATGTAGGTCACGACTCATTGTGTTTCACTGGGTAAAAATCCAACATGGCGCAGACTAAAAGTTCACCAAAACAATTCAAATGATACTTTTTAAGAATTCCCCCACCAAAATCACATCCGAGGACTCTATGTCCAGTAGATTTCTCATCATTAGTATCTGGCACAAACGAGTACCAAAACTCAACTTCAAAATGTGCTTTATCATGTATGATAGTTTACCCCTCTCTTTCAGTATTATTCTTTACTTTTATTCTGTACATTGCAAAAGAAAACTCTTTATTCGTAAGTCTTGATCACTGTATTTCCAGCACTAATTCTAGAAACATCTAGCTTGGTGACGTAATGGCCGTGTAACTACAATCAGGGAGAAGAATGGATGCTTCAAATTTATCATATCGTATAGGGAAAGCATCAACACATAAGAAACTAGTATGAAACTATTAATACATTAAAATTAGTTAAAATATATAGAACAAGGGGGCCTTCAATACGTATCTGTCACCTATATCCTACAGGGACTCCATTTATCCATGCACAGAAGGCAGAATCGACACCTTCAAAGTGCAACAAAACTCTGCGACCTGCTAAAACGTAATCACTGTCATATAAAGTACAGTTGGCTTAAGACAATAGAAGGTACATCAGTAATCAGGAAATTTATATCACCAATGATCACGTCAATCATATCATGTTAGTCATTGATGTATTATACTATTTCCCAGAATGTAACCCAGTAACTGAAATAAAAATTAAATAAATGCTAGCATAAAACTGTAGTTGGCTATGATAATCATCATACCCTTCCATTCTTCAGGGATGACAAAATCTGTCCTATAGCAACCAGTAGGGTTGTCCACAGGAACATAAGGCGGATCAAGTGGAAAAGGATAAACTACATTTGTATATATAGGCCGATCAAATCCGTGCATCTGCCAATTTGAAGGAACTGTTCCATTAGAGAGAGTAAAATAATGAGACATTGTCACACACAGGATAAAAGCTGCATTATATCAAATATCAATTTCCCAAATTATTATAAAGGAAATGAAATCATTATTAATGAATAACATAAACAGCTCATAAAATTGTGCAACAGTATCGTTAAAGCTAAAATAATACTATAAGGATGTCATCAGCTAACAAATACCATAATTAAACTAAGAAAAAAATGTAGAAAAAAATGAAGAAAAAAAAGTATGGCCTGCAGTCGTGAAATCATTTTAAGAATTACATAAGCTTCGATTAGCACCTAAGGTTCATACCAAAAATTATTATCTGAAAACTAAACCACCTCATGTTGAGATATCAATCCTACATCGGGAAAAATGGGACCTTGCATGTGGTTTATAAGGGTTTGCGCTACTCTCTCCATTGTCAATTGGTTTTGGAGTTGAACCCAATACTACATTATCATGATATTAGAGCGGGTTACCCACGTCCACGTGTGAAGCCCAAAGGCCACACGAACTCCACGTCAACCCAAAATGTTGTCCACGTGTGGGCGTGTTGAGATATCAATCCCACATCGGAAAAAATGAGACATTGTCTGTGGTTTATAAGGGTTTGGGCTACTCTCCATTGCCAATTGGTTTTGGAGTTGAACCTTAGACTACTTTATCATCTCATATTACTTGATGATTGTGTTGAAAACTGTGGGAAGATTGAATCATTTTGGGTCATCAACTCATCCCGATTCCCCAATTACCAAGGATGCTCTTAACTATAGACTATTCATTTCTAGAAAAGCAATGAAAGTGAAACCTTAATCAGTGAAACCTTAATCAGTGAAACACAGTTGAGGTTTTTACCGAGCTTGGGAGTGCAAAAACAAATTGTAGGGATGGGAGTGCAAGAGCATTGGGATCATATGCGGTTTTGATCTGTTCTTGTTCCCCTAATTTGTTCCTGTTCCACCTTAATCAATGAAAGCAATGATTGTGTTTCATTGAGCTACATTGTAGGGATGTGATATTACTTTTACTTTTATCCAAACACAAATGTCAGGGTTTACACAAAAGTAAACGTGATAGACATATATATGCTTACCTGGCAAAGTTTCCCACTCAGAATCCTGAAATGTGCTGTGGTAAAATTTCAAAGGAACATTTCCAGGAGTGGAAGCCAAGTAAAATTTCCAATAGCCTGACAAAGATTTCACGAAAGGCAAGCCCTTGATCCAAAGAGATGCACTATTAAGAGCTTCGGGAACAGCATCATCATTCCAAGGTGCAGAGTTGGATACCATAAAATTCACTTTGTTGCGATCATACCAGTATTTAAGAGATCCTAAAAAAATATAGAACATTAGATTTCATCATTAAACATCTAACACAAGTGAGAAGCCAGGACTATTAACAAACGAATAAGATAGTCAAAGTGCTAGAAGACTCCTATAAAGGTGAAGATCAATTTAATTATAAACAAAGCATTCTTTCAAGCAATAGAAAACTCAATAAGCCAGCCTCAATTTGCTGATGCCAACACATTCACCATAATACCGGCGTCTAATCAGTGTATATGAACAGCAGTAACTAAAGTCCATAATGAAGATGAATATAACTGCACCTTGTACCCATAATATTAAATCAAGGCACTATGAATATAACTACAAACATTTCTAGTTCCTTGCATGAATTCCTAATAATCCTCCGGTCCTATTGATAAAACTAAAGTCTGCACAGCTTGAACAAACGGATATAATTATATAAACACAAAAAGTTGAGAACTTTAAACCAAGATCATATCTTTGGATTCTGAATCGAAGACAAGATGAATGAATTGGTAGTTAGAAGAGTGAAAGTGAGATGAGTCTGACCTTCAATTGATTCATGGCAACGTAAAGGGACATGAGCATCTCTCTTGTTCCACTTGATGAAAGATTGGTCTTCCCACACGTGATATCCAGTCTCCAAGGGAGAAACCAGTTGACCCATCATTGAAGCAGCCATGGCCTAATCTGTAACTATTCAAAACTGAAAAACCGATTGCTTGGACTCGAGAGAGAGAGAGAGAGAGAGAGAGAGAGAGAGAGTTTGGATCAATCAGACTGATCACTGATGATTGTGTGGATATATGTCCTTCTACTTTAACTAATCCTAATCAGTTTATCCAGAAAAAAGAAAAAACATATTATAAAAAAAAATAAAAATAAACTGAAATGACCGTATTTTCTTCGAATATATGTCCAATTTAATAAGTTTAGCAGGGATGCTAGAGATGGCAGACTGGCTGGTTCAGTTTAGTCTGGTCCGGTCTGTTTAATCGGGTTTTTGGTCGTGTTTGAACCGGTCTATGACGGCTCACGTCTTAACGGGTTCGGACTCGGGTAGGTCAATTTACTTAAATCTAAGGTCCAGCCCGGTTCACGGTCCAAGCTCATAACATATTAGGTCGTTTGTAGTTAAAAATAGAAATTAGTTTAAAATTGATATCATAATATACCAAAATAAATGAAAAATAACTCATATTTTCTATCGATCATTTGTTTTCTTTGCCATCAAACTAAAAAAATATATGATATATGAATCATATAATCATTATTTATACTTGGTAATGTTTTAGCAAAACTTTTTATGGGTCTAAGAGAATCAAAATAAATAATAATTATTATTTATAAGTTATTGTTTACACTTAAAACAAATTTTATATTATTTATAAATATATAATCTTTATATTATAAAGAAAATATATATATATATATATATATATATATATATATATATTTTAAAGCAGGTCAGGTCGTGGGCCTTAACTTATCGTGTTTGGGCCGGGCCAAGCCCGTGGGATCATGTTTCTAGGCCCGGCCCGGCCCGGCCCATTACGATACCGTGCTCGGGTCATGCTGGGTAGATACCGTGCTCGTGCCGGACCGGATCACTTTTAAACATGTCGTGCTCGTGTCATGCCCGTGCTTTACGACCCGTTTGCCACCTCTAGGAATGACCATTGTTAAAATATTATTTTGTGCATTTAAAACAATAGTAACTGCACACCCAGTGTGGGGGAGGTGGATAGTGACAGGACCCACCCCAGGTTAAACCCTTTAATCCCGAAGTAAATCCTGCGGGGACCACCTCAAGGGAACTTCTTACCGAAACCCCCTTGAAATGGCCAACCCTTCCTACTAAACTAACTAAACCGGGTTAGTCAGAGCAGTCTACAGAGATGTTTACCCCAAAGAATTTTACGCAGCAACGGAATGATCGACTATGCCTCGACTCTCGTACGCGCTCGACCTCCTCTCAAGAACCCTGCATCACTGGGCATTTAAAAACGAAAGGCCCAGGGGAGAAACATTTAAAATCTGTTAGAGTGAGTGGACGAAAATCAAATATAAAACTCTATTTCTTTTAATGCTCTCCCAAAAATGTTTTGATTTAAACATCCTTTATGCATGCCCACAAATACCAAATAATCCACAATTGCATGATAAGATAAACAAGGATTATGGGAAGAGAAATGTTCTCAAACATAATCAGTCTGACCTCTCAGACTAGGGTCGGAGCTAAGAGCTCTAGTAGCGCCCTCACGCTACGCTATGCCAGCTAGATAAAATAATACGGTCAACCCTTATAATATCAACCTGACCTCTCAGGCTTGTCTGACCTCTCAGACCAGGGTCGGAGCTAAGAGCTCTAGAATATGTGATAACGGTCAACCCTTATAATATCAACCTGACCTCTCAGGCTTGTCTGTCCACTCAGACCAGGGTCGGAGCTAAGAGCTCTAAATAAAGTGATACGGTCAACCCTCATAGTGCACTACGTAGTTTGCCTGACCTCTCAGGCTAGGGTCGGAGCTAAGAGCTCTAGTAGCGCCCTCACGCTACTCTAACTAGCATATTTATTGGTCAACCCTTAAAATAAAAATTTATAACAAGACAATAATCAAATTCTCTTCCCAAAACAAATAATAAAACAACTCCTTGTCATATATGCATAAAACCAATTCCCAACGAAGTCTCGGGTTCAAATCCATTCGAAGGACGGCCATCACCGTCTATAACCATTTTCGGGAGAAATAGAAAATTGAGTATAATGTAAATACTTCACGCATACGTGTCAAAATCTCAAACCATAGTAAAAATCTTTAACCGAGGCTCCCGCTAAACTTTAACCAAATAAAATCGTTCAAGAACCCGAGAAAGATATAACTCTCGAAAACCATCATAAAACCATGCAATTAACTCAATAATTAAAGCATGCATTTATTTAAAATAGTAAGTCCACTCACAGTACTATTGCGACCTTCCCGCTCGGAAAGCTCCTCGAGCGACACCCTCGAACTACCCGCGTAGTCGAGCCCGTCTCACGTCCGACCAGAGACTGTACAACAAATCATCAATTTAGTCAATCACGGTTGACTTGGTCTTTTCCTAGTTTGACCAGAAAATTCTTATTTGACCACATGTTGACCAAGTTCCGTTTTATGGCACTTTAACCTTTTTAACTTTCTTTCCCGGTCATCGACTCCTTTTCAATTTACCGAAAGTCCGACTCAGCTTCCGAACTTTCCTTTATTACTTTAACTTGACGTTAGGGTGTCACGTATTAATTCGTTGAATTACTATGGACACCCAACGTGTCACATTAATCAGTACATTTAACCTTGAGTCGATTTACCGATTTAACCTTTCCTCATAAATTCCAGTTATCAATTTCCGATAACAATTTAACATTTTACCGAATTAACCAACTAGGGTCCAACTTCATTGAACTTCAACCCTTTAATCATCTTTCTGAAAATGCAACTTCCCCAAAGTGAAAGCTTTCCTTTAATGGAAACTTTCCCAAAATGGAAAGTTTCCCAAATTAACAGGTTTCCAACTTAGTAGGTTTTCCCAAAATGGAAACTTCCTAATTACGTCCAATTTCTCCGTAAATGTCTCAATTACGAAATAACCGTACGTTTTGACTAAAAGCTTAATAAGGATTCGATTTCTACCTCTTCGGCATTCTGCCGGTTTACGGTATTACCGGAATCTTCGCCGGATTCCGGTAACTTGCCGGAATTTCGCCATAGTTTCCCCGTTTCCTTCGTCACCAAGTTACGACAACATGCAAGGAAAACATCCAACAACAATTCAGTAGCAGATCAACATTCAAAACAGCAACTAATCCAACAGATTAACAACACAGCAGCTAGACAATTTCACAGTCCAGAAGGGAAAATCCTACCCTCTGTCTCTGCTCTAAACCAGTACCCGCCACCTCCTCTGCTCCTCTGCTCCTTCTGTCATTCCCATTGCGCACTCCACTCCTCATCTCCTTCACAGCTGCAGCACACCGAGCAGCTCTCTGCCTCGGTCCAAAACCCCACCAACTGCTTCCAAGCTCCTCCTCAACCCAAAACCATTGCTTCCAACTTCACCTGAGCTCAAGGAGTTCATTAGAAGTCCACAAGAACACGGTCGCCGGAGTCACGCCTTGAACCCAGAAAAACAGTGAAACACAGTGGAAGGAGAGTTTCCAGGTGAGGTTCGAATCGAATGATCTGAAGCAAGGAGAAGGAAGAGGAAGAGAAAAGAAGAAGAACAATACCTCCCACGCGCCGAACCGCCGCCTGGATCGCCGGATATCCGGCGTTGACCGCCGAGTGCAGAGGCGCTAAACCTCCTAGCACGGTGGTTGTCTAGGTGAGCCAAGGGTAGGGATGAGTAGAGGAGGAAGAGAGGAGAAGAATGGAGCTGGTCCGCCGCCCTGGGGTGGCCGGAATCGCCGGCGCCGGGCGAGCACAGTGGAGACCGAAAGATAGCTCGGGAGGGAGAAAAAGGAGAGAGGAAGGGAAAGGGAAAGACTTTGACCAAGTCTGACCCGTGCCCCTATTTATAAGAGGACGGACGGCCTAGATCTTCCCTCTTAAGATCTGACGGCTCAAATCAAACTTCATTCTTTTACCATTTACTGTTTACTGAATTACCAAAGGTAATTTCCTTATTACCGAAACTTCCAAAATTCGTAGAAAATAAACCGAAGCTCCGAAAAATAATCCAAAAATACCGGGAGACTCGTGTCGACACGTACTACCACATCGAGTCATCAATTCAGGTATTTGGAGTACTTTTAAAAACTCGAAAATTAACTCGAGCGATAACTTATCGAATTACCGACCGCCATTAAAAGTCCTCGGTAACTCGTGAGTTTCGGTGACAGGTAACTTTATTAACTTCAAAAGATTCGGGGTGTGACAATTCTCCCCACCTTATAAAAATTTCGTCCTCGAAATTTCTATACTCGAAGTCCAACACTGTGGGGAATAGTACCACTTACAAACAATAATATTGTCCTCCAATAACTCCCTTCATTTTCTTACACCCGACCACACTTCTCGGGTCAAAACTATAACATCTAAAGTCTTACCGTGGGTCACAATGATTTTCTCTTGAATCATTGATTAACTGCTTCACCGAATTCTTACTGTATTTCATCTCATTTATGAGGTGGAATACGACACTGACTATCACTGATCCACCTTCTGTAATCCTCCGATATCAATATACAACGTGGGATCAACACCCATGACAGCATGCTCACGGTAAAAACCATGACGACTTGTGTTACACAAGCCGTCACCTCATTTGAACTAGGCTCCCTGATCTGGTTTACGCTTTCTAAAAACCATTCTGTCAAGTTGTCCTGTTATAGAGTAATTGTCTTCCCTTACTCTATCCTTACTCAAACCACTGACACACACAGGACACGAACTGCCATGAATTCTTTTGCGTAAATCCAAAACCAAAGCCTTTAAATCAGGGAGATACAAGTCTCCAGACATCGAGATCCCACAATACTTACTCCTCGCATGATGACAAATTGTCAGGCTACACCCTGCTCACGTGACTATTCTGACAACAACAAATCCGGACCCTTTTTACTCACAAGCCAAGCATACAATCGCTAACTCAATTATCACTTTGTGGGGTCACAGCGTACTTAACAACTGGTAAAACATAACCGTACTACTCAAAGGTGAGGTGCCACTGGCCTCTTTGTCCCTTACCTCAGTCTGGAACGACGCATAGTGCCAAACTTGCACTTCAACCAACCGTGCGTCTAATAAACGTTATCCGCATCACAATCTGGGATAGATTTACCACTAAAAGGATTCCAGAGCCTTACCCGCTCAACAAGTATATTCTATTCCCAGATGCCTCCATTACCACATCGTCCGGTGATAACCAGCAACTTGGACATTTAACCAGATCAGACATCTACATGAAATTTAGTGCCACTGGTGCACGCCCCAAAGGAACATCTGATCAAAGCATCGGGAATTAATTTCACCAGACACAACCATGTTGATCACCGAGCATCCAGTTAACGAGGCACAAGATAACAAATACCATTACCGCACTGGGCACGTATACATCACAGAGTCAACTCGTACAACTAGACAGTTTCTAACAAAACTGTCCCCCAGGCGCTGCGGGTTTACCATCCACTGCAACCTCTATTCGGTAAGATTCAAAATTCTCAATCGCTTACCACTCTAGATCTTAAATCACAAGATCCACTGCCACACGTTAACATCCTCTCAGATCATAACTTAATCTGAACGTAGCTTAATCACTCCACGGTTTCCGATAGAGTGTTGCACAACTAAACGACATACCTTACCAATCTCAGTAACAATTTCTACCAAACTTAGGCTCGTAACACTCTTTGAGTCATCAAGGGAAACTTTTCCTAGTTCCACTGCATTTCATACTCACCGAAATGTTGACAATTTCGAGAGTCACCTCCAATGATCTTTCTTGCTACCACTCTACACTCGTGGTGCCAAGAACTGCCGCTAGGTCAACATTCATAACAATTAGGGTCACTCAAATGACCAATGACCATAGCAATGCCAACAATACTTGAATTCTCTTAGGATTTCCTTATGTACACCAAAATTCAATTTCCCAGACCAAATTGAGAATATTTCCTGTCTCTGCAGTGGATGTAACTTATGAACTCCAAACACGTCTAAGTACACCTTCGGTTACAACATTTGATTAGACCACAGCCAGTGGGTGCACAAATTTCCATGCCATCAAGCTTAGTTAATCACCCTCGTGGAACTAAGTGTCATAACGGACAACTTTGGTTGCAGGTTGAAGCTTAAGCAACTATAGACATTCTCACTCAGATTCAAAGATTCAGTAGACCTTGCCCCACTGCTGTCACTTCACCTTTTCTGTGCATTTAACTCAGCAGGCCATCTACCACTTACTGACAACATATAATAATCTCGCTAACCATCATAAGAGTCGGAGCGACTATCAATGATCCACTTCCGACCTGTACTTAAATGGTTAGGCCATCTACTGGACGTTTTGTACAGAAACTTCCAACTAAACATCCTAACTCTCCGTTCTCAATAACTGGAACTCTCATGACACATTCTTAAAATGATGTCATCACCAGCCTTAGTCACTTACCTGGTGTCATTCTGACCACACACAACTGCACACAATACTTATGTTTACCAGCATGTGCTACCCATATTCTAACTTACCACTTCCCAATAAAGGAGGGTACACGTGCTCATGTGGGGTATACCCATGTATATCTTCAGCCGTCAAACAGTGTCGTTTGCACAACTACCGGTTCCTACCCCACAATAATACCAAGTCCATCAAAGCTCGTATCACTATCTCCGGTACCACGAGCACTCTGGGTCCATGACCCGGTGGTCTGTTGCCACTTCCGACAGGTTCCTTTAGATTCCGAAACCAATTACCTTTAATTACCACTAGTAACGCTTTCACGATCTGAAAATCGATCTCTAATACAGCCAACCTGGAGACTCCTCCACTGGTGTACTAATTACCACACTTTGACCGCAGGTGGATAACTCACCTTGAGGTTGCCATGAGTCCCAAGATCTGGTGACACGATTAAATTCTTGCCTCCACGATAAATGGCCAAATGACCATTGTCACCTATAATTCAAATCACGCTTGGACTCACTAACGATTCGAATATTTCTAGTACCCCAAACATGGGTGGCTGGAGCTAAGAAGATCTAGTCGTAGCTGTCGACAACAATGTCAGCACCAAAGCTGACCCACGCCATTAGTTCTAGTGGCTGTCCCATAAAGCATCAAGTGACCAAAACAGCCTTTACTTCCTTAACATTCTTCAATAGTGTCACATCATGGACTCGTCACTAGAAAAAGTCCATTGATCACAAAATAACCCCACTCAACTTTCCTTGAGTCATTCCACTTTCAAATGTCCGTTGGTTTCTCTGAAACCATACTAATGACGAACCTCAACAAAATCGTGGCAATCGTCAAATCTTAATATTCATCCCTTCAGAATAATCGCGCTAGGCGACTTCAGCTCCTTTTTCCATCACAGGATGCAACATCTTTCAGTAACTCGTACGACTCTTCACTGCTAAGAGTCTCATAACACGAACACCCAAGCCTTGTCTTAGGCTTCTACAGCCTCCCTGTCAACGACCATGACAGCCTCCCAGGTGTGAATTAATCGTTTCACCACCGAGTACTCACACGTAAAGCTCAAACGTTAAACAACGTGAGTTTACAGCTCGATCCCCAACTCAAATCTCATAAATCAATGGGGAATACAAAAACATAAATACGTAACGAGCTTACCTTGTTCCTTACAAGAACTCTCTATGAGGTCGCGCGTACTGAGGCATAGTCTTGAAGATTCAAACGTTAATAGGACCATCCGGTCCATACATCAACCAGGAAGTACTAACTCATATCCTTAATAAACACTAAGCGTCCAAGCATAAAATGCCGATGGATCCGCCGCGGTCGGACCATCACTCTATAGACACTAAGTGATACTAAGTACATGAGGTAGTAACAGGAAACGATAACCTAATGCTCTGATACCATTGACAGGACCCACCCCAGGTTAAACCCTTTAATCCCGAAGTAAATCCTGCGGGGACCACCTCAAGGGAACTTCTTACCGAAACCCCCTTGAAATGGCCAACCCTTCCTACTAAACTAACTAAACCGGGTTAGTCAGAGCAGTCTACAGAGATGTTTACCCCAAAGAATTTTACGCAGCAACGGAATGATCGACTATGCCTCGACTCTCGTACGCGCTCGACCTCCTCTCAAGAACCCTGCATCACTGGGCATTTAAAAACGAAAGGCCCAGGGGAGAAACATTTAAAATCTGTTAGAGTGAGTGGACGAAAATCAAATATAAAACTCTATTTCTTTTAATGCTCTCCCAAAAATGTTTTGATTTAAACATCCTTTATGCATGCCCACAAATACCAAATAATCCACAATTGCATGATAAGATAAACAAGGATTATGGGAAGAGAAATGTTCTCAAACATAATCAGTCTGACCTCTCAGACTAGGGTCGGAGCTAAGAGCTCTAGTAGCGCCCTCACGCTACGCTATGCCAGCTAGATAAAATAATACGGTCAACCCTTATAATATCAACCTGACCTCTCAGGCTTGTCTGACCTCTCAGACCAGGGTCGGAGCTAAGAGCTCTAGAATATGTGATAACGGTCAACCCTTATAATATCAACCTGACCTCTCAGGCTTGTCTGTCCACTCAGACCAGGGTCGGAGCTAAGAGCTCTAAATAAAGTGATACGGTCAACCCTCATAGTGCACTACGTAGTTTGCCTGACCTCTCAGGCTAGGGTCGGAGCTAAGAGCTCTAGTAGCGCCCTCACGCTACTCTAACTAGCATATTTATTGGTCAACCCTTAAAATAAAAATTTATAACAAGACAATAATCAAATTCTCTTCCCAAAACAAATAATAAAACAACTCCTTGTCATATATGCATAAAACCAATTCCCAACGAAGTCTCGGGTTCAAATCCATTCGAAGGACGGCCATCACCGTCTATAACCATTTTCGGGAGAAATAGAAAATTGAGTATAATGTAAATACTTCACGCATACGTGTCAAAATCTCAAACCATAGTAAAAATCTTTAACCGAGGCTCCCGCTAAACTTTAACCAAATAAAATCGTTCAAGAACCCGAGAAAGATATAACTCTCGAAAACCATCATAAAACCATGCAATTAACTCAATAATTAAAGCATGCATTTATTTAAAATAGTAAGTCCACTCACAGTACTATTGCGACCTTCCCGCTCGGAAAGCTCCTCGAGCGACACCCTCGAACTACCCGCGTAGTCGAGCCCGTCTCACGTCCGACCAGAGACTGTACAACAAATCATCAATTTAGTCAATCACGGTTGACTTGGTCTTTTCCTAGTTTGACCAGAAAATTCTTATTTGACCACATGTTGACCAAGTTCCGTTTTATGGCACTTTAACCTTTTTAACTTTCTTTCCCGGTCATCGACTCCTTTTCAATTTACCGAAAGTCCGACTCAGCTTCCGAACTTTCCTTTATTACTTTAACTTGACGTTAGGGTGTCACGTATTAATTCGTTGAATTACTATGGACACCCAACGTGTCACATTAATCAGTACATTTAACCTTGAGTCGATTTACCGATTTAACCTTTCCTCATAAATTCCAGTTATCAATTTCCGATAACAATTTAACATTTTACCGAATTAACCAACTAGGGTCCAACTTCATTGAACTTCAACCCTTTAATCATCTTTCTGAAAATGCAACTTCCCCAAAGTGAAAGCTTTCCTTTAATGGAAACTTTCCCAAAATGGAAAGTTTCCCAAATTAACAGGTTTCCAACTTAGTAGGTTTTCCCAAAATGGAAACTTCCTAATTACGTCCAATTTCTCCGTAAATGTCTCAATTACGAAATAACCGTACGTTTTGACTAAAAGCTTAATAAGGATTCGATTTCTACCTCTTCGGCATTCTGCCGGTTTACGGTATTACCGGAATCTTCGCCGGATTCCGGTAACTTGCCGGAATTTCGCCATAGTTTCCCCGTTTCCTTCGTCACCAAGTTACGACAACATGCAAGGAAAACATCCAACAACAATTCAGTAGCAGATCAACATTCAAAACAGCAACTAATCCAACAGATTAACAACACAGCAGCTAGACAATTTCACAGTCCAGAAGGGAAAATCCTACCCTCTGTCTCTGCTCTAAACCAGTACCCGCCACCTCCTCTGCTCCTCTGCTCCTTCTGTCATTCCCATTGCGCACTCCACTCCTCATCTCCTTCACAGCTGCAGCACACCGAGCAGCTCTCTGCCTCGGTCCAAAACCCCACCAACTGCTTCCAAGCTCCTCCTCAACCCAAAACCATTGCTTCCAACTTCACCTGAGCTCAAGGAGTTCATTAGAAGTCCATAAGAACACGGTCGCCGGAGTCACGCCTTGAACCCAGAAAAACAGTGAAACACAGTGGAAGGAGAGTTTCCAGGTGAGGTTCGAATCGAATGATCTGAAGCAAGGAGAAGGAAGAGGAAGAGAAAAGAAGAAGAACAATACCTCCCACGCGCCGAACCGCCGCCTGGATCGCCGGATATCCGGCGTTGACCGCCGAGTGCAGAGGCGCTAAACCTCCTAGCACGGTGGTTGTCTAGGTGAGCCAAGGGTAGGGATGAGTAGAGGAGGAAGAGAGGAGAAGAATGGAGCTGGTCCGCCGCCCTGGGGTGGCCGGAATCGCCGGCGCCGGGCGAGCACAGTGGAGACCGAAAGATAGCTCGGGAGGGAGAAAAAGGAGAGAGGAAGGGAAAGGGAAAGACTTTGACCAAGTCTGACCCGTGCCCCTATTTATAAGAGGACGGACGGCCTAGATCTTCCCTCTTAAGATCTGACGGCTCAAATCAAACTTCATTCTTTTACCATTTACTGTTTACTGAATTACCAAAGGTAATTTCCTTATTACCGAAACTTCCAAAATTCGTAGAAAATAAACCGAAGCTCCGAAAAATAATCCAAAAATACCGGGAGACTCGTGTCGACACGTACTACCACATCGAGTCATCAATTCAGGTATTTGGAGTACTTTTAAAAACTCGAAAATTAACTCGAGCGATAACTTATCGAATTACCGACCGCCATTAAAAGTCCTCGGTAACTCGTGAGTTTCGGTGACAGGTAACTTTATTAACTTCAAAAGATTCGGGGTGTGACAGATAGCCCAGATGGTAAGGGCAACTAGCAACAGAATCGCTTAGGCTTTCTGTTTTTCTACATTCTTGATTGATAATTTTTAGGTTAATTCTCGGTTTTATTTAGTTGTGCACCAGTTGAGGTTTGTAGGCAGCTAATTTTACTGTTACATGGGAGCTAACTAGGGATGTTTGATTTCATGAGTGGTAGGTAGACCTGGAAAAAACATCATGTCGTGTTTGTGTCAGATTAACTTCGTTTCGTACATTTATCGTGTCATACGATAATAAATCATTAAGATATGATATACAAAATAGTTGTCGAGGGTTTCTTATATAGAGTAGACAAGAAACTAGAAAATTATAAAAATATCTTATGTTAATGGGTTTTATCGTATTACAGGTTTAACTCTAAACTAAATCATTAAAAATCGTGTTTTTATCGTGGTGACTCTATATGAAATCAAACCTATAAACCTCAAACCAAATCCTGCTTATAATTTCTTTCGTTTTCATATCATATTATCATGACGTGTGTAATTCTGTCAGGCCTAGTGGTAGGTGTTTATGTGTGCATTTTACAATGAGGGTTCCCTGTCATTTTTATGAGGTAATTACCACTAACTACACTTTTTTATGAGGGCTCAACTTTTTTTTCCCATGCTTTCAGGTAACAGTAACGTGTCATCTACCCGTCGAAATCCAAATGACAAAAAAGACCCTACGACATTCAGAAAAATATCGGTAAATGTCATCGATATATATCGATCAATTCTTCTGTCTCCCTCACTTTCATTTCAGTTTCGTCAAAACCTAGATCTGATCGAGAGTGCGACAACGAAGTGAGGGCCGATCGGGAGCGCGTCGGGGAAGTGAGAGCCAATCGGGAGCATGTCGGCGAAGCGAGCCCGATTTGGAGCGCGGTGGTGAAGCTTGGGAGAGTTGACGATTCAATTAATTTTGCAGAGGTAGTGTTTCCTACCAATCAGTTCTCTATTAGTGTGAATTTGTGTGGGCTAGCATATATTGAGATCTATGGAATTTCTATTGCATGTAGTGTGATATCAAGATATTAATCAGATATGTTGATGATTTAGGCCTTTAGTACAAATGTATTTGATCCTCATGGGTTGGGTTTGATTTGGTTTAATCATATAGTTTGTTAGATTTTAGTTTGATTGAGTAATTGTTTCAATTTTGGGCGCTCGAATTAGAGATATTGATGAAAGCTTGGTATGAGTTTATCCTTGCTACTGAATCTCAGTAGCGTTATTTTTACTAAGCCTCGGTAACGTTACTTTTGTGTCTAAGATTGTGCAGTATCATTGATTGTGTGATTTCAGTTTTATGTTTGCTATTTGGGTTGTCAAATAATGAAAAGAAATTCAGCAAGAACATGAATATAGTTGTTCAAAAAACAAAGAACATGAATCTAGTACTACTATGTTTGTGTTGCAATAACTTTAATTGAGTTGAAGGTTTAGTTGATGTTAAAATATTGTGTTGCTATATTGTCTATTTTAATTGAGGGCCAGTAGCTTGGGTTTTGTTGTTGATGTGTAGTAGGTTTTGGATGCTTGACTTGGAGAGGTTGATGATAACTTAGTAGGAGTTTATGTTTTGTGCAGATTTGATTCTTAATACTCTTCTTTGCTACTGAATCTCAGTACCATTATTGCTACTGAATCTCAGAAGAGTTATTGTTATTGAATCTCAGTGGAGTTATTGCTACTAAATCTTAGTATAGTTATTGCTACTGAATCCCAATAGCATTATTGCTACTAAATCTCAGTGGAGTTATTGATATTGAATCTCAGTAGCGTTATTGCTATTGAATCTCATAAGAGTTATTGCTACTGAATCTAAATAGCAATAAGAAGAGTTTTTTTTTTCTGGGCAATAAGAAGAGTTATTGCTACTGAATCTCAGTAGCGTTGTGTTACGTTTGCCTTGAGGATCAGTAACTTTAATTGCTATTAAAATTTTGTGTTGTTATATTTTCTTTTTATTTATTGTTGTCGTTGAAGTTCAATAGGTTTAGCTTTCGACGATTTCTAATCCATTTTTTATACCTTATTGAGTGTCAATATTCACATATTTGCATATCTTGTACATAGGGTTAGACGGAAAAAATTGTGAAGTGAAAGGCAGCTGCAGTTGTATATTGAAAAACAGCAATAGGAAAATAGGCTTTCTAATAAGAAGACTAATGTATCTTATTGAATAGATATTTTTTTTACATCATATAATCATACAAAATTGGCCAACTATACTAGAGTTTTGGTTGATTAAGAATTTTTTATTTATCTTATCGTTACTACCACATCTAATGGAAGTATAGTACTAACAAACTCAAAATTAGAAGCATCACATTCTGAATCTTGATAACAATTCATACAGTACAAATGTAATATGCCCAAGGTTTGGTTTGTCCCAGCGGAAAACAACTAAACAAAAAAAGTTTGAACTTTAGACTGTAGACGATAGAAACACAACTAATGGAAAACATCAAATAAATAGAAGGGCAATTTTGTAAAAGAACAACTAACAGAACATTAAACAGATGGAAAGGACTTTGACGTTAGCTCTCCAGCGGGAAATGAGAAGACATCGCCTGCCAGTGGTAATTCTGAGCAAAAATGTCATAACCGGTAACGACCATTTGCACAAAAAAAAGTCAAACTTCATTCCAATGAAAATAAGATTTTGAAACCCAATTGAATGAAAGATACACTTATTTATGCCCAAACATACAAATCTTTATTAAAACCATGTTAAAATAATAATTTTCAATACATTTTTACCCTTGTCTCTTACTAAATAGAGAAGTTTTTGCCGTAACACCGCCAGACTCCGATCATCGGTCGCCAGACTCCGATCACCGGTTACCAGCACCGGACTCCGGTCACCGGTTGCCAGCACCGGACTCCGGTGATAAGATTTCTTTAGTCGCCGGATTCCGTCATCGGTAAATCGGTTACTGGCACCTAGTAACAAGGATATTCCAGTTACTGACCCCAGTAACTGAGTTTCAGACATCCAATAATCACAACTAAATCAGTTTCTAACACTTAATAACTCGGATATTCCAGTTACTGACCCCAGTAACTCAGTTCATGACCACTAATAATCATCAATAAATCAGTTACTGACACTCAGTAACTCGGATATTTCATTTCTTAACCTTTAATAACCATTGATAACTTGGTTACTGACACCTGATAACTTAAATATTATAATTACTGACACCATAACAAGCACAAACATATAAAATAGATCAAACCTCACAACATAATATAGGCATCTGCTTTGACAAATTTGTCTTACACAAGCTAATAACTCTGTAACTAACCCTCAATAACTCATTTTTCGACACCATATCATTATATACAACATCACCATCGCTCCCTTTTCTTCTCATTGTACAATTCCCCGTCCATACCACCTAAGTGTCTTATTGACACAACAAACTTCAAATTTCAGTGCAACACTAGAATCACAAAACTAAGAAAATAAACTTCACAAACACAAATTAATTGACCAGCATAAAAAGTGTAAAATTCTCAAACCAAAACTCACAACATAGTCTAATCATTTAAAGATCTGTAGGTCCTTTGAACAATAAACATACATGGAATAAGAGATCTTCGAGTCATGCCCACGCTGGCTGCTCCTTGTGCGTCAAGGCCACCTGGAAGCTTTTAGAATTCAATCGCCATGAGGAGTCGCTAGTTAACAGTGTCAAAATCTCACAGTGACGGAGCCTCATCATGGTCAGAGTGCTCCGGCGACACCAAAAGATCAGATTGGTTCTTGAAATCGTACCTAGCTTGTGCAGTGAAAAGGCATACGACTACAACGGAGAGTGAAGATGCTTTGTGAACAAGAGAGCCTGAAATCAGAGATTAGAGGTTAGACAATGAAATCAGAATTCAGAGATTGTCATTAGAACACGGACCTTAGAGTTCGGATCGCATCTCCTCGAGGCTATGTGCTTGGAGATCAGAGCTAGGCTCGTGTCACCTCGATATTGCTAGGAGATCAAGATCAAAGGTCCGAGCCCTGCTCACCGACGTCATCGAGGTCAACTGCTTGGATGAGCGTGGCAGAGCTCAATTTCGTACTCTTTGGAGCCGAAGAAAAGGCGAAGGTGGAGTGTTCGTCGGAGGCCGAGCTGCCGTCAATGATGGTATGGCGGAGGTGGAGGTTTCGTCAGAGACCAAGTCAGCGTTGATGATGGTGTGGAGGTCTATAGAGAGAGAGAATAGATGCAGAAGGCAGAAAAGAATAGATTGGGAAAAGGAGGAGGGTGGGGGTGGGGGTGGGGAAGAAGTTAAGTTTGGGTAATAAAGTAATTTCGTTAAAATTAATTGAAATAGACAGTAGAATTCTGTTTTTATTAGAATGGGTAATAACACCTAATAATTAGTACTAAATGGTTACTATTCCTTTTTTTATTGGTTGTTGCCAACAAGATTTGTGGTTATAAGTAGACAATTTGATGTATGTCTTATGACCAAGGATATATTAATAGTAAATATCTATTTTATTCAAAACAAAAAAAAAACAATAGTCAACCCCCTGCTCACCGTCTCCTACGCTTCAGCCATATCTGGTTTCAGTGGTCCTTCAAAATCCATAGCTCTATACTAGAGTGTCATAACCTATTAGAGCTACAGACTGTTCTAACGAGTTCAATAATTTATTAACACGACAATAAATGGTCATGTGTTCAAACACATAGGCACCGAGTGTTCCAGTTGTGGTTGCTGTAGGAACTCTGCATACTAAACGGAGGGAGTGCCGATGAGGGAGAGCCAAGACCTGCATTCCTGCAAGCAGACCTGAAGCACAAAACGGGTAGCCTTGGGAGGTATTTACAAAATACAAAGCATATAATTGAAATGTCAAGAGCTTCTTCTATGTACTTAACATGGTTTAGGGTTCCAAAATAAAAGCATTGGTTGGGTTATATGCTTCATGTATTCCTCAATAACTCGACAATAAGGTAGCATATAGAGTACAAATGGAGTCAGAAAGATCCATCAGGTCAATAGAAGATATGTCGGAAGTTGTTAACTCAAACAACAAGCCAATAGCTGAACGAGGAGTGACTGGACCAAACTGAACACCATTAGATTAGCCGCAACACTTTAATTCTGAAACAATTTTTGGAGTATGCAGAAGCTGGATTGGAAAAAACTATCAGACTTGTCATTGATCAAGTGCAAGATAAATAAGCATCTTGCTTGTCCATATTTCAGGGTTCAGTTACATGGGGATACTAGCTACCAACAACAAAAATGCTAGAGACGATGAAACTGATTTTGTCGGAAGCTGACACCAACTGCCTAATATATACAAATCAAAAAGGGTTTATCATTGTTTAATCCTAATTACATCAGAGAAAATCTCAAAAAGGAATGTCTACTCATTCCCAGTTCTCTCGGGAGGGGTCTGACTGGGATTCCAGGGGCAAGGTTTGCTGAAATATTTGTCATTGAATGCTTCAGCTCGCTCAGGATACTTTTCCTTGATCATGTTTTGCAGGCATTTCCTGTAGGAAAGTCCTCCTTGTGCCCATCAGTTGATATGACAAAGAGGCATCTGCTTTCTTGAAAGCTGCCATGTTTAATACACGTGTAAATCTATTATAACAAAATTAAAAAGCCAAACTCATAAAATAGAACATAGACAAAGTGGGGGCTGTTTTTTTGAGTTCAAATCCATTCCATTGATAGTTAAGGGTACACCTCATAAAAATAACCAATGGTGGACAATATGTTGTAATGATGTTTTCTACAAAATCATACACAAAGGTTTGAATTTCATGGGAACCACACAATATGTTCTAATGATGTTTTGCTTCATTAACAAGTAAAAATATGACTAAAAGTAATCATCAGCCACATTTGTGAATCTAAATAAGAACAAAAAATATAGTAAAATGAGGAGTGATGTAAAATGCTGGAGTAAAAATAAAATTATTAGTCACAATTTATGAATTTAAACTAGAACAAAAATATAATTCTAAGAGAAAAAAAACTCTTAAGAGAAGTATTGGCAAGAAAAGTGTAGACAATCTTACAGTAAAATGGTCGATTCCAGAACCCATCTTGGCATCTTTCTCTGGATGGAAGTTGAACACCTGATCAAGGATATATGTGTGATCCTCATCTGACAATCTATCTCCATCATTGTAACTGGTTAAGAGGAGACAAAATCAAATAAATTAAAGAGATGAGAAGGCTATCGAAGACCGTGCAAACAATTTTTGAATAAGAAAACATACCCAGATTGATGCATTATTCTTCGAATAGAAAGCATAATAGGCTCAATATGGGAAAGAACATCTTGCTCCTCAGAAGTGAAAATGTACAATCTTTGTCGTGTTGCGGTAAAAATTGCAGCCACACCAGAATCATCATTCACCATTCCTGGTGATTTAGAAGGGTGACTGTTCTTACCCTTCCACTCCCCAGCATTTGGACCCCAACTCCTGCCACCTTCAAAACGTTTTTTCTTGATTGAATCTCCATTATGACCCCATTGTTGATGTCTTTCAACAGCTGTTTCACTTGGAGAATCCCACTGACTCACAGTTGCAGGTTGAGAAGTATCAGAAGGTTTCTGCTGTCCCCATGACATCTCAGGAGACTTTTGTTGCCCCATGTGCCTTGAGAAATATCAGGAGACTTTTGCTGTCCCCAATTACCCTGATAATGTACAAGCTGGCGATCAGTTAATTAAGTAGAAAAGAAAGAACAGATAAAGGATTGAAAAGAGAACTGGAAGAATAAAAGATAGAGAATTGAGATAAAGAGAGAACATATTTTCTTCTTATGCAGTGAATGTGGGCTAAAAGAGACCATGGTATAGAAGGTGAAGAAATATTAAAGAACATGAATCCAAAAAATAATCTGGAACATAAAAATTTCATTATAGCGTTATAAATATCAATGGTTATTTGTAACCACCTGAGATATCCCAGGAGACTTTTGCTGTCCCCATGAGCCTTCAGAATTGGTACCACCAGGCTTTTGCATCCCCCATGTGCCTTGATAAATATCGGGAGACTTCAGACGCCCCCAAGCGCCCTGAGACATCTCAGCAGACTTTCGCTGCTCCCATGTGCCTCTGGAAGTATCAGGAGACTTCTGCCGTTCAGAAGCACCTGGAGACGAAGCATTAACAGGCTTCTGCTTCCACGAATGACGGGCAGTAGACCCGTTCATTATCACCTTTCTTCTCAGAACCTTTCATGCCCCATCCAGACACAGCATTCTCCATCTGGGGTTTTCTTGCCTGAGCAGAGAAGGCATTCCAACCATTGGATGTAGAATCTTCTTCTGCTTTCTTGGACTGGACATCTGTTGATTCAACTTTACGCACCCCCCTACCAAACCAACCATTCTCACTTTCTGTACTGGTTCTCCATGTAGATTGTGCATTTTCTGTCCCCCAGCCAGATGTGGTATCTTCTCTAGCCTTGGAATTCCCCATGCAGTAGCGGCATCTTCTGTTGCAGTATTTGCCCCCCCCCAGGCAGTATTTGTCTCCCATGGAGATTAGGCATCTTTTTGAACAGTCTTGGCACCCCATGCTGATGGAACAACTTCTGTAGCAGTCTTGGCTGTTCCCCATGGAGATGGAGCATCTTCTCTCGCAGCCTTAACCCCCCATGCAGATGGGGCATCTCCTTTAACAGTCTTGGCACCACACGCCGATGGAGCATCTTCTGTAGAAGTCTTGGCTGTTCCACATAGAGATGGAGCATCTTCTCTCGCAGCCTTAACCCCCATGCAGATGGGGCATCTTCTTTAACAGTCTCGGTCCCCCAAGCAGATGGAGCATCTTCTGTAGCAGTTTTGGCTGTTCCCCATGGAGATGGAGCATCTTCTCTTGCAGTCTTAATCCCCCATGCAGACGGAGCATCTTCCTTAACAGTCTTCATCCCCCATGCAGATGAAGCATCTTCTGTAGCAGTCTTGGAAGTTCCCCATGGAGATGGAGCATCTTCTTTAACAGTCTTGGTCCCCCATGCAGATGGGGCATCTTCTCTGGCAGTCTTAATCCCCCAGGCAGATGTGCTATCCACTTGGGTTTCAGCTGAAATGCCAACTTGTGTTCCAATTTCAACTGCCCCCAGTCTTTCGCACCACTAGAAGCGATATTGATTGAATCCCAGCTTGATTTTCCAGGAACATTTTCAAAATTATCCGAGAATTCAACAATATCTTCAAACACTGGCTTATCAGAACTAGAATTATGCTCGATCCGGCATAAGATCATCAATTTCTGTTCCCAAAGCTGCACTAGTTACCTCTTCTCCAGTTGCAGCGTTCACCATATGTAGAAAGTTGAAAACATCTACGCCACCATCTACATTCATCCCTCCCTGAAAAAAACAATTTTAAATGTGTGGGCCAAGGCAACAGAAAGTATGACGGCTACGTTTAATACTGAGAATAACTCTAAGCCAAGAGAAAGTACCTCTTTTGTGTCCCAGAGAATTTCGAACCTGGAGCCAGTACCAACAGCTACATGTTTACCCCACGAACATGATGCAACTATGCTTGACAATGAATCCATATGACACTTTTCAGCTGCTCTCTCAAAACACTTTTTTGGTGTCTACAACCGAATAATGAAAACAAAACTTAGTTGCAATTATATTTCATCTAATTGAGAATTGTAACCAATTTATCCTTCAAATTTACTCACAAACAATGTTGCGTCTGTAAAGGGCAATGTTTTCAAAGGCGAAAACGAAAGCGAAGGCGAATTGTGGAAGCCCCGCGAGGCGAAAGCTTTGAGGCGACCGCCTTTCCAACAAATAATAAATAAATTCATTATATATATATATATATATAACCTCAATACATAACAGAAAATATTTAATTGTTATTACAACCATAAATTCATCCTCAAATAGTACTTCACAAGGTTCAAAAACAAGGTTCTAATTAGGGTTTAGGGTTTAGAAAGATACACTTAATTAAAAAGATACATTTCAATCTTCCGCATCATATCCACTAACACCATGAATATCATCACAATCATCAATGTTCAATTCATTAGTATGGGGAGGCAAAGTAAGATCTTCTATCTCATCATCTTCATCTTCACTTTCATCCCTAAGTAATGTAGCAAGCATTTTCATTTTCTGCTTGTTTTTTCCTTTACCTAAATATAGAACTTAGAATTAAATTTGGATATATACATCTATTGTAAATTATATAACATAACATGAAAGTAAATAAAAAGACAAAGATGAGTAAAGAATTGCTTACTTGAACTTTCCGGGATTTTTCATTTAGAAAAAGATATATAAGAAGCCTCATTTAATTCCTCATCACCACTCAATATAGGCTCATCATCCATGATCGGCTCCTCTAGTGGCTCTATAGAAATAGGAACTCGAGTTAACAAATTTTGTTCAAAACATTCAATTGGCACATTTCTTATAGCATCGACCTCAAATACCTCCTCTTCAAGCCAAGAAAGATCATTTGGCAGAACCCGATCTTCCACCTCTAATATCCATTCATCATCGGAGTTAATTTCCTCCATTAGTATAGGATCAAACATCTTCGTTCTTCTTCTGATGTTTCTCTCCCTTAACAAATAATTGTACTTGACATAAACCAATGCATTTAATCTTTTATGTTCAAGTCTATTCATTTTCTTTGTGTGAACCTAAGACCAAACATAAGGTTACAATTAGATATTAGGAATATGCAACATATAATATAATTTTACCTTTATGTGAACATTAAATTTAAAATAAAAGAAAGTCACGAAGAATATGAATTAAATTTACCGACTCAAAGGTGCTCTAATTCCTCTCACATCCGGATGCACTACAACACGAATAGCAAATTTTGTTAACTCAGGTGTTTCCTCTCCAAAACGCTCCCACCAACTTGCTAAAAAAAACAAGTCATTATTATCTACAAACAGCCTATAACATTATATGTGTACCACAAAGAAAACATATGAGGCATTACCTGGACTTCTTATTTTTCTAGAGTGTATTGCAAGCTTGGTTCCGAACTCTCCAAGGCATTTGTCATACATTTCTAATTGGATATCAGCTTTCAAGCGATCCTCAAACACCATCATCTGGTTCATGCACTCATGCAATCCTCTCTTAACTTCCAAGTCAGTTGAGAAGTTTTCTTCATAATGCAATTGAGGGTTTAGATAGTAACCGGCAGCATGCAAAGGTTGATGGAGTTGAAGAGTCCACCTTGCATCAATTTTGTTCCAAATTGGTTGATAATGCCTTTTGTTCTTCTTCAAACCAAATGCAATCTTTTCTTTGACAGAATCCATCAATTCATAAATGTAGCCCATAGCAGGTCTTACTTTAGAATCAACCTCTCTCAACACACACACTAATGGCAACACACCCTTCACACAAAAAGCAACAATACTCCAAAAATTCTTCTCAAAAAGAACAATTGCACGGACTTGTATCGCTTCATGGCTTTTGACAAAAGGTCCCTCATTCCAATTCTTGTTGTTAAACATCATTTGAAGGGGCTGTTTTTGCTTATAAATACTTTGAAGGGTAAGAAAGGAAGTTGCAAAGCGAGTCACAGCCGGTCGAATTATCTCCTTGTTGCTTGTAAATTCTCTCATGAGAGAAAGAACTCATATGTAACCATACAGAAACTTAACCACTTGCTTAGCACTTCTAATTGTTTTCTCAAAGATTGTTAGTTTGCTAATATCTTCAAGCATAAGATCAATACAATGTGCAGCACATGGAGTCCACCACAACCTTTCCCTTTTTTGCATATGTCTAAGCCCTGCATTCGTCAGATTACTGCTGATAGAACAATACCACCATTGATCGTTTATTGAAATAGTTTATGTATACAATGTGCGCAATTCGTCAGATTACTGTGATTCATGAAGTTGGCTAGGTCTGTACAACTAGAAAAGATGTAATGGTCATTGTAAAATTAATAATAGTAAAATAAATAATAACCCACTATATTTTAACAAAACCGCAAATAAGCAAGAACTTCAATGATCCAGTTGAATTTAACCAATATAGGACAAATGATGCCACTGGACACTACAGACTAGCTGGCCATATTGGAAATAAAGATTTAATGAGCACTGGTTCGAATAAAACGGCACATTCTGCCACTACTTAAAAAGCAAAGAATTTAAACTCAACTAGGCGCACAGCTTGGACCGGGTGACTGGACAGCAGAACTCGACTGAGTATCAAAATTTAGTGACATGATGAAGGGGAAAACATGCAGGTAGTAAGAGCTTAACCTCTCTAGGAAGCTAAACGTGTTTTAAAGTGATCACCATAATGAAAACCATAATTTTGTAGGAAATTCAAAAACATGTGACATGAACAAGGAGGAAACATGCAGGCGGTAAGTCTAACCTCTCTAGGAAGCAAAATGCGTTTTACACCATCGCCATAGCGGAAACCATATCTCTCCAGGAAATTCCAAAAACCAGGTGGTGGTTTTTTATTAGAAGGTAGTTTCAATTGCAAGGAACAAACCCCATCTCTTGGTTTGAACTCTGTGATAGAAACCTTTGCAGCGTCCTGCACAAAAAAGGACATACCTTAAGTACGTATATTACACATTGCACAAAAAAGACGATAATTTGATAAGAATAAGTCGCTCAAAGCCTGAAAACCAGATTACATCCTCTGTTATACAAAAGTTACTGTAATAGAAATCATTGATGCTTGCATTCATCTCCACATAGCATGAAATAATGTATAACACAACATAAGCATATAGAAGATAAGTTGATTAAATTCTAACTGTTGGTACTAAACTTTTTAAAACCAAAGAGTCAAGCTCTGAAGGACATCAGGAACAACAGATGAAGACAACATAAGAAACATCTGTTCTTCTCTTACACAAATCATGTTCTGCTACATGTTAATTCCCAGTTTACCCATGTACTTGAAAACTTTATAGGGGATTCACAAAAACCAAAGATCAGATTTATATAAAGTGGGCGAAAAAAACAGATATGCAGCATCTCACCAATCTAATAACAATGGTAGATACATAAAAACCTCTAAAAACCATTTGAAGCACAAACCCAATGATTAAACCAAATAAGCATTCTGCCTGTAGTGCAGTTTCTGCACCTCTTAAATTCCTCAGATGTTGTTAATTCCTTGTTTTAAAGTAGCTGAATTTCACATTAAGATATATATATATATATATATATATATATATTGCAGTTTTCTTTTTTCTTTTTCAGAAAAGAGGGATTCTCATACCATACATTCAAGTATTTATCCATTCCAAGCTCATCCCATGTGCATCATTCAGAAAAAACTTTTCGGATACTCAGAGTAACAAGGACTTCAATCTTTAAACAAATACTAGCAGTTGCAGTGCTAGTTGAATCAAAGAGTCCTAACTAGAAGCAAAAATTGGTAATTGCGTACCCAAAGGCTCAATTGGTTCACAAAATTGGCATGCGTGTAGAGAGATAGAACAATACTTGACAGTTAAGCACATGATACCTGAATTGTAGTAAAGAAAAGAACTTACCTCACAACATACTGATAACAATCTTTCGGCCAAACCAGCACTCTTGGTTGGGACCTGAATTGTATCAGCCCAGCAATATCGTTGCATAAGAATATTAGTACAGAAAGTTTTTGGCTAGGAAACAGCTACTTAAATATATGCCAGAAGCCCAGAAATAGTTTACACAATTTTCATAACTGAGGACATTTGAAAAACAATCCTTCGATAAATGACAGGTTGAAAGGAACAATAAAACACGTGAGCATAGAATTGACAAGCCCAGCAATGTTTTTCATAAAATAGAATGCTAGAAAGGCTAGAAAGGCCTCCATGACGGAAATAAAAATAGTACTTTAAATAATTTCAAAAAAACAAAAACAGGAAAACTCATGTCAATATTACAAAGATGGATGCTATGCAGGATACTACAAGAAAATGAAATTGAATATTAAATAGATTTCAAATAACGGTAAAAATAGAATGACTTCTTCATGTAAACTTCATTTTTCATATAAATAGCCTCAAATAACATAAAATAAAATCACATGACAAGCTAATGAATTATATATAATCTCTGCTTTGCATGCATAGATCCAGACAAAGAGACTGTTACAAAGGATGAAGTCAATCAAGTAGTACCTTGTTCTTTTTCATTTTTAAACATTTCAAGCACAAGAGACTTAACAACTTCTTCAGCTCACTGACATGGTTAGGATGATATATTGGTACTGGTAAGTCAATGTATCCAGTGTCCTGAAAATAGCATAAAACAGGCATTGTCATTACGAGAATATTAGCTGGATTTATAATCTGTTTTCTTTCATGTTACCAATTTATGCAGCATTATATAAATTAATGAAAGATAAAAAAAAGGTAACAAAAGAGTGTTACCCACCTTCGCACTTTCCAGGTTCGGATGTACCACAAGATTCACACTTTCCAAACTCAAGTGGAAGGCCAAGGAATGGGTTAGATAGTTGACTAGCGTGGCTTATAGAACATCCCATCATCGATGTGGTACACTGCCATAGACAAAAAGTAAACACACAAGTTTAAACATTATGAACTGAGATGGGCTCAGATTATTACATCTAATAAGAACTATACAGGTCAATCCTCCAATGCATACTGAATCAAAACGCCATATTTCTACTTACAATTTCTTGATGGGTTGCTAATCCGAATGGAATCCCAATCAGCTCCCCATCTAAGACAGGTGAGCAAGAATCTTCCTCCATTTTCCAAACACAGCACCATAAAATAGAAGCAAAAAATGAGATTAATGTAGGGAAGATTTAACTTTTATTCAAAACCAACATGCAAGGGTGCCAACACAGATTCCATAAGTAGCACATAATTAAACCCTAAACAGTTTGTGAGAGGTAGCAACCTCTAAAACCATAACTGCCAACTAAATATGGAAAATAAAAAAATTACGAAATATATAACAGTTAGAACTGAAGCAATGTATGCTTGGTTTGTGAGAAACTGGGAAGAAAAGAAAGCCAGCACAACTCAACCACAAAACAAACACAAACCCAAAATGTTTCCTCTATTTACAGAGAAAGGTCTCTTCTTTTTGCAAAGTACTAAACTAAGCAAACACAAAAAGCCAAAATGCAAACAAGTTAAGAGCCAAAATTCTCACCAAATTCACTCTGTGGGTTTGACTCCAAAACCTACGATTAAGCCATGAAAACGAAATGTAAAGACTTGGGTTTTGAACGGAGAGAGCTCTGCTCAAAAGCACAGTTTTTTTTTCAAAGCAATTACCGTTCTCACCCAAAATCTGAACCAAAAACGCAGAAAGGTTTGAGTTTTAAGCTTCTTACCTATGTGAAATCAGTAGGAGAGAAATGGGTTTGCATGAACAAAGGGAATTGTGGAGTGTAGAGAAGAAACTTGAAAATGGGTTTTGGGCCTCTCTTTCTCCCAAAATACAAAACAAGGTTTTTGGTTTTTTCAAGAGAGAGAGACAGAGAAATGTATACGCGTTATTTGTTGGGGTTTCACCTAGGCCTCATTCCGTTCGAATCGGGACCACTAAAATCCAATTAAAATTTTTGGTATAAGATAAACTTTATAAAATTCGGTATAATGAAATAATAGAGAAAGTAAATTTTTTTTGATAATATAGTTATTGAAACCACAGTGTGCCTAATCATGTGGTATAATTATATGCAAGCATACATTTTTTTGTAAACCAACCATAGAGAGAGCAAAGTTTTTGAAAATATTGTGAAATAGGTTATCAGTATGGTGAAATACAGTTATAGTAATAAAATCACATATTTGTTGTAATATTTGGGTCTTGATTAAAGCGGTAAACCCTATTTACCATTATTATTTCCTATAGAGGTATATATGAGTGTTTCTGTGTGATAAGTGACGATCGATTAAGGTTGGCTGTTTCGATCGAGCTTTTAACATTGTCGGATCCAGTTGAATTTTATACCATAAAAATATTTTGTCCTAATGACCATATCAGATTGTCGAATTTTCGTTTGTGAATTTTAGTCATCGGAATCATAATGTGTCTACTAATGTTGTATAACTTGTTAGTAGGTTTTAAGCAAATACACAACTTTGTGAACCAACTCTACATAGAAGCAAAATTATAAAAAAATCTCATGAAATAAGATGTGTTCATAATGGTTAAATATGACTGTGGTTCAAAAAATCATGTAATTCAGGTAACGTCTCAACGATGATAATAACGGTCAACTCTTTTTACCATTATTATTCTCTATAGGGAGCCCTCTCGTCGAGAGGTAAATGTCCCACAATTTTTATATGGGTGGTTGTGTCTCATCTACGTGAGAGTTTGTTGTGTGGAAGGTTCGACCAAACTTCATCATATAGAGGTATATATGAGTGTTTATGTGTGATAAGTGACGATCGATTAGGGTTGACTGTTTCAATCGAGCCTTTAACGTTGTCGGATCCAGTTGAATTTTATATCATAGACATATTTCGTCATAATGATCATATCGGACGGTCAAATTTTTGTTTGTGAATTTTAGTCATCGGAATCACAATGTGTTTACTAATGTTGTATAACTTGTTTAGTAGGTTTTAAGCAAATACACAACTTTGTGAACCGACACTACATAGAAGAAAAATTATAAAAAAATCTCATGAAATAAGATGTGTTCATAATGGTTAAATATGACTGTGGTTCAAAAAATCACGTAATTCAGGTAACGTCTCAACGATGATAATAACGGTCAACTCTTTTTACCATTATTATTCTCTATAGGGAGCCCTCTCGTCGAGAGGTAAATGTCCCACAATTTTTATATGGGTGATTGTGTCTCATCTACGTGAGAGTTTGTTGTGTGGAAGGTTCGACCAAAACTTCATCATATAGAGGTATATATGAGTGTTTCTGTGTGATAAGTGACGATTGATTAGGGTTGACTGTTTCAATCGAGCCTTTAACGTTGTCGCATCCAGTTGAATTTTATACCATAGATATATTTCGTCATAATGATCATATCGGACGGTCGAATTTTTGTTTGTGAATTTTAGTCATCGGAATCACAATGTGTTTACTAATGTTGTATAACTTGTTTAGTAGGCTATAAACAAATGTACAACTTTGTAAAACATAACCACTTTTCACTATAATGATCATGAGAAGAAAAATTATCAAAACTATTAAAAAATAGGAAAAAAAAGAACCAGACTGAACCGAAGGTGTGGTTTAGTTTGGGGTTTGGTATTTGAAAAAGTAAAAAACCGGACCAGACTGGACCAAAGTATAACATTGGTTTGGTTTTCTGTTTGGTGTATAAACTGGACCGAAGTGGACTAGAGCCACCCCTAGATCTTTGTGAACCAAATCATATAGAGGAAACAAATTTTTTGAATATCATATGAAATAGGATATAATCAGAATAATGAAATACGGCTAGGGTAGAAAAGTTACATATTTTCGGTAATGTTTGTGCTCAGATTAAAGTTGTCAACCTTATTTACAAATATGAGTGTTTAAATAGCTAACATTTTAGTAAATTCGGTATTTACTAAAAATCAAACCAATTTTTTCGGTATTTCTCGGTTTTGGTTATTTCGATTTCGATTACCGAATTTCGGTTTATTAAATCAAAAATATTTGGTTGGTTTGGTATTTACCAAACCAAATGATAGCCCACCTACTTTCACCCTTAGGAGCCATAAAGGTCACTGGCTTTTGTGGGGGCGTAGGAAATGATATGACTGCCTTCATTGACCATACTATTTGCTTGTCAAAACTTGGATGTGTATGAAGAAATCATACCCATTTTTGACACTATTAATTCGTGGGCCAACTGCACCAGGTAAAGATCTTGATGTGTTTTTGCGGCCATTGATTGATGAACTTAAGGAATTGTGGGAAACTGGTGTTCGAACGTATGATAAGTGGACTGATTCTGTTTTTGATATGAAGGCTGTTGTATTATGGACAATCAATGATTTTCCAGTTTATGGAGATCTATCTGGGTGGAGTACTAAGGGTTACTTGGCATGTCCAGTCTGCAATGCGGATGCTTGCTCTTACGGACTAAGGGATAGGATTGGTTTTTGGGCATTCGTCGCTGGCTAAGGAAAAATCATCCATGGCGAAAGCAGAAAGAACTCTTCAATAATGAAGAAGAGAAGAGGAGTGCTCCGAAACACTTGTCTGGCGAAGATATTCTATAAAAACTTAATACACTCAGACCTTCTAAGCCTGGAAAACACAAGGATAATCCAGACCTGAAAAGGAAACGAACAGAGAGTGAATTAAATTGGACGAAGAAGAGTATCTTTTTTGAGTTGGCGTATTGGTCCAAGTTGAAAATTCAACATAATCTAGATGTAATGCACATTGAGAAGAATATATGTGACAATATTGTGGGGACTTTGTTGTGCATGAAGAATTCCAAAGACACGGTTAAGGCTCGGTTAGATCTACAAGACATGGGTATACGTGAGGAGTTGCATCCTGAAGAATATGGAAGAAAGGTTAAAAAGCACCTTGCACATTATTCTCTAACACCATGTGAATGTAAATGTTTCTGTCATTTCATAAAGAATCAGAAATTACCTGACGGGTTAGCATCCAATATATCAAGATGTGTTAAAGATGGGAAGATTACTGGTCTGAAAACACATGATTGTCACATGTTTCTGCAACGATTTCTGCCAGTTGGGATTCAACCGTATTTGTCTAAGGAAGTTTGTGATGGCATTGTTGGGTTTTCAAGTTTTTTTGAACAACTTTGTGCAAAGACATTGAATGTTGAAGACTTGGATAGACTACAACAAGTGATTGTGATAATTTTATGTAAGCTTGAGCAAATATTTCCACCAGCATTCTTTACTGTCATGGTGCATTTGGCTGTGCATTTACCACTTGAGGCGAAACTCGCTGGACCAGTAATGTATCGTTGGATGTACCCAATAGAGAGGTATCATATATATATATATATATGAATAAATGATATATAATTTTTAATTATGATTCTCAGATGTTTGCAATTTTCCTTGTGAAGCTAAACAAAGATAATTTTGTATTTTGTAGGAGGCTAGGAGACTTAAAACGTTATGTACGTAACAGAGCCCATCCCGAAGGTTCAATTGCAGAGGGATACATTGCAGAGGAGTGCTTGACGTTTTGTTCTTTATATCTTCATGATATTGAAACTGTGCATTCCAGACATGAAGGGAACTATGATGCAGAAGAATTTGGTGCACAACTCTCTGTGTTTGCACAAAATGTACGGCCTTGTGGTGGACACAAAATGAGGAAGTGGTCTGAAGCTGAATTGGAGCCAGCTAGATGGTATATCTTGGACAATTGTGTGGAGGTGGAACGCTTTAAAACGTAAGTGAGTTTTTGTTATGTGGTGCCTTTTACATAATTTAAACATGTTCTCAAATTTAACTTTTACATTCTAACTTTGCAGTAAGCATCGGAAAATATTAGAAGGGGAAAGCCCTCTGAATTTAGATGAGAGACAAAGGAAATCATTCCCTCGGTGGTTTAAGAATCATATTAAGGAATTATATATGGAAGGATCATATGAAGTGACTAAAGAGTTATATGTGTAATATCACATGGTCCAGATGCTAGAGTTGCTACATATACCTTATGTACGTTTAACGGTGTTAAATGGCATGTTAAGCAGATTGAGAACAATAGATCTGTGCAAAATAGTGGGATTATGGTGCCAGGGTCGAACGGTAAACGCGAAACTGATTTTTATGGTCAGTTGGTGAGCATTGTTGAAATCCATTATGCACAAAGCTATTCTGTTTTCCTTTTTAAAGGTGACTGGTTTGATACAGACTTTAAGAAGAGAAACAGGATTGTTCGAGATTACCATCTCAAGTCGGTGAACACACAATTTATGGTACAAAAATGATCCTTATGTCTTAGCTATGCAAGCACGACAAGTTTTTTAGTTTGATGATCCGAAGCTTGGTTCTGGATGGAACCAGAACCCTAAACCCTAATCAAAGTTATTCAGAAAATTCGACACAGACATATTTGGGATGTTCCTGAAAATGAAGATGATCATGTCATGGAAACACTACATTGATGAGGAAGACCAAGCTGGAGACATTGCTAGGCTTAATGAAGATGAGAATGTGAATTCAGGTAGAACATTACGTAGAGACAATATTAAAGCACAAGATGTATAGAGTAGGTTTCCTTAACCTCACACAATTCCTATTTAAACTAGGATTGTCCAATGACTCAGCCCTACTAGGGTTAGGCAATGTACTTGTATAAATACCCTTGTAAACCATTGTTTTAATACACAAAAGGTATTACAGCATACTGTTTTTGATGGTATCAGAGCCCGAATCCGGGACACAGCCACAACCAAAACCCTTACCCTAAACACAGCAAACCCCAAAGAGCAACCATGACAAGAGGTGACGAAACACTTGCATCGATGTTGAAGAACATGACGGACGAAGACCAGGAGAAGCTAGCCAAGCTGCTGAAAGAAAAGGTCCTCAAAGAGCCGTCCTCGTCGAACAATGTGCGCACACCAGAAGCATGGGAGTTCTCAAACCATCCTCTCTCTATATTCATCATTCGGATCAGCCGGGGATGATTCTTGTATCACAAGCACTAGCAGAGGACAACTACACGCAATGGTCACAATCTATGGCCAATGCTTTGAAGATTAAGAACAAAGTTGGCTTCATCGATGGAAGCAGCCAAAAACCGACTGAAGAAACAGACGAGCAGATTCAGTGGGAAAGGTGCGACACACTTGTGAAAACATGGCTTGTTTCTTGCATGTCTCAGCCACTTGCAAACAGTGTGAACAATTGCAAGAGTGCTAGAGCGGTGTGGGTAGAACTTCAACAGCCAAATAGAGTAGGTTTCCTTAACCTCACACAATTCCTATTTAAACTAGGATTGTCCAATGACTCAGCCCTACTAGGGTTAGGTAATGTACTTGTATAAATACCCTTGTAAACCATTGTTTTAATACACAAAAGGTATTACAACATACTGTTTTGAGACAATGTGGAACCTGAAATCCACGTGCTTAGTGAAAAAGGATTTAGAACAGAGAACTTCTCATGATGTCGGCTTCATTGATCCAAGATGAAGAAATGTTGTATACAGATGAGGAAGACGCTGAGAATACTGAGGATGATTATGATACTGATCTAGATTAGTTTGATATTTGCATTTAAGGTACCTTAATTTCGTGAATTTGAGAAATTTTGCCTTAATTTTTTTAGCGGGAACTATTTGGCGGTATCCGGACCTCAAAACAATAGGATGTCAGATGAGATATATCTAAGGAACAACAGTTTTCTTTTCTTCTACAACTACATATATGTGGTCAAAACTAAAACTCCACCTTTGAACAACCACCACTCCATCTCTCCTCTCCACAACGTATTCATCATCGTCATCTCCCTAATCTTTTCTGTTCCCTTCTCTGCCCAAGTAGCTGGTCTCTACATCTTCAATCACCAACGCTCAACCCCCAACCCCAGCCCCCTTTGTTATTTGTTCCATCAGGTAAGGTTGTATCTTCTGCTTCTTCTCTCCTTATATTTTGATTTGTTATTTCAATTGCACAATGGGTTCTTAAACTGACCATGTTTTCTTAGGTTTCTTCCTCTTGCTTTTCCTTGGTCTATCATCCATTGGAAAGATCCTATCTTGTTGCTGTTAGATTCTTTGAATTTTCTTTTCCGGAAAAGGTTTGATTTATTTTCCTTCTCATTACAATTCTATGCTTTAAATTTTGAAATTTGGGTGAAGTTTGATACTCAATGATCGATTCAAAGGGGGGTCGAGAGAAACGATTTCAAAAAACTAATTTATGCACATCTAACAAATCTTTTGTAACACAACATGAATGACTGTTATGTGTACTACCTGTAACACCTTGGGAGTTAAGGGTAAGGACAACATGGAGTTATACAAGGTTTCTTATGCAGCAGTTCTGTCGATTATGATACAATGTAAATGAAATGCCAATATAAGCAGATCGTCGTCGTTTTTTTAGGTGCTTAGATTGGTCTTGTTACCCTCTGATAGGAGCCTAAAAGGTGACGTTATTATGTGCTAAACACCCTTGTTTATGCTTTGTTGAGTCTATTTAGGTTAAGATTGAGTCATAATATAGTTTAATGTTGTTTTGAAGAGTTTTTGGTAAAGTGTGCTAAAATACATTGTTGCTAAAGAGTTTCGGGAATATAATCTTTGGTTGCTGAAATACATTGTGTTAAAATTTCAGGTCAATTGAAGCACTACAGAAGGAAATATGCCGGAATTACTAAGGCAAGGTCGTACTGTCAAAAACTGCAGTATTTTCCTGGATGCATCAGGAAAGTTTCTTTGGACTTTTAAATCACAATTTCGACAATCATGGACCTTGGGGCTTGATGGACATATCCATATGTGTTTAATGGAGAACTTCAAGCTGAAGACTCATAGAAGTGGCTGGCGAAGAGAAGGGAGAAAAGAGAAGCACATGACTAGCACATGGGAATAACCAAATCCATCTTGGTTTGGGATTGCTTTAGGGCCGACCAAACCCTAGCTTTTTTCCCCTATAAAAAGCCTTCTAATCGCAAGAGGGGAGGATCATCAACATTGCAAACTCAAGCCAAAGCTTTGCCGAGAATTCCATCACCATTCAAAGACCCCAATTCCGATTCCATCCCTTGATCCGAAGCACGTAGTCTAGGATCCCCGTGCACTTGAAGAATAGACCACGTAGGAATATTTCAAAGTGTAATCATCTTCTATTTTCGAATTGGTATGTCTTTGTTATGGTTGATGTTTGTTTTAGGTTTTTGTTTGAGTATGATTCAATTCTTGTCTATGAGATATTAAGTACTTCTGAATGATGTAAGAATTATAGTTTTTTAGTTTTTAATCAAGGATTTGAAGTCTATGCCGAGAATTCCTAGTGTTTGGTTTTATTAATTTTCGATTTGCTCTATAATATTAACGTGTGATTAAGACAAGTAGTTGATGTTGCATTAGTTAATCCTTCAAAGAATTACATGACTTTGATACACGTAGTGGATAGGTTGATGTGTTCTTTGTTGTGTTCGAAAATTACATGCTAGAATTGGATTTAGATGGTGCTAATGAACATGTTAGTTTATTTGTGTGATACGTAATTGCATAAGGGAGTTAGTATGTTAGATTTCGTGTTTGATACGTTGAGCATGGATGTGTGAAAGGTTTCGAATGAAGCAAGTAGTCGATTTCGAATGCATCTAATGGCTTAGGAACCACGTAGGAACCTAATGTGCATGTTTCGATTCTAGCATGATTTAGGTATTTCGGCATAGATTGATATGAGATTAGAAATTGTTTTCTATATTCTTGCATTGTTGTTTGGTGTTGGTTTGTGTAATTGTTGATCGATCACATGTTTATATGTATAAAAGTAATATAGGACTTTATTTCATTGCATCTTTCCGAAAATATAAACTCCAAATCTTTAAAACTCTATGTTTATTTCGACATCTTTGATTAGATTAGATGGATCTACCCTGTGGTTGGATCCCCGGTTTAGAACGATACCCTTACTTTTTCTCAGTCTCACATTCAATGAGGAGTATGTGTACAGGGTAGATCTGTTTGGGTTTGGAAGGGAAGGGGGACTTAGAAATTACGACTTATTTTAAGGTTCGGGTTGGTTGTTGTTACTTAAGTTTCTTTGTTATGTTATTGTCTATTCCACTACGGCAACCACTTTTACTTAATGTTGCGCTTTATTGTTTCTTAGCTGAGTTCTAATCTTCAACTTGTTTTTGTTTTGGTCTTGATTCATTTTCAGGTTTTGCTGAGCTCACTTCAATCCAAAAATTGATTTAGTAGTACACAAAGATGTCTAGGTATTCTCTTAATTTCCACGTAGTATATTATATCTCCTATATTTTCTTTTTCATGGTTTACGGAATTTAGGAAAAACTGATCGAACATGATTATAATGGACATGATATAACAAAAATAATATATATATACACACACATATATGTATGTATGTATGTATGTATAGGATCATGGCTTCAATGTTTATGTACAGGATGTTTAAAGCAGCATTGAACCAGACCAAGGAAAATAATAAGCACGCATACCATCCACCAACCCGTCCTCTATCACGTCCTCATCCTCAACCATCTGTACAACCATCATTACCGACACAGACTAGAGAGAGCCAATTTGCAGGCAAGTGTTCAGTTTGGAATATGATACGATGTGTCATTTTACTGTACTTTATATGTGGTAGATGGAGAATATAAGATCAAAAATATTGATGGATATTATGCTGTTTACAGCTTTGATAAAGACCAAAATTTGAATTTATTTTTAGAGTATAGTGACAACTCTTTTATTTACCTTGAACGGTGTTTTGCAGGTTGTGACTCCAATAGCATCTTTAAGCCAACGGGTACCGTTGTCTCGTACCTTTTGGTTTCTTGCAAATAATGATTTATATTCTCAATACAATTTCTATTATCTTGGATTTATCTCTTTCTTAACATCATTATTGCTAATTATTATAAAGATTGTAGATACTTTTATCTTGTATTGTAACAACATTTTTTTTCATAAACTACAGGTGGAGGAACCCGTTCTGCTCCTAAGTTCATATCTCAGGGACATATGAAGAAAACTTATAGCAATATGCTATAGTCAGGAACTCATTCTGCATCCAATTCAACAAATAAGAGAACTCAAATTGAGATGGATGATAAGCAGATTAATCCAACTAGAGATTGTTGTGAACCTGTGAAGAAAGGCTGTGGCATTACAAAGGAGCTGGGAACCTCTGTTGTGATCAATCCAAAAAAGAAGAGAGTTGAAATCCAAATGGACTTTGAGCACTATATTGCACCTGAGAATTCTGAACCTCCTTCAGATTCAGAACCTGTGAAGAAGACTCGTGGCATTACAGTAGGATTGAAAGTGTCTAATATTGTCAGTGCAACCAAATATAGAATTCCGATCAAGATGGACAAGGATCAAAAGCTCTCTGAGACTGTTGAAGCTAACGCTATGTTTGTTAATGAAATTGGGTCCTTCATACGCAAATTAGCTCCATTTAAGGTCAAATGGTGGAAGGATGTAACTGACCAAGAGAAGGATGATATCAAAGAAGCACTAACGGTGGGTTATATAATGTCATTTTTTGTATATTATTTGTCTAATTTGGTAATTTAATTATTACTTTGATTGTAGACTAATTTTGATTTGATTGGACTGACCCGGAGCTGAGGAGATATGTTGAGAAGAAAATGGGCAAGGCGTATGGATCTTGGAGATGCAAATTGCATGGGCATTTTAAAAAGTATGCTTATGATCTAGAATATGCTCGAGCACACCCACCACCTGAAGAAAAACTCTTTGGCGAAAGATCACTAGATGAATGGGAGTGGCTATGTGATGAGGTGTTCATGGATGAAGCCTATGTGGTATAGTACCTCATTGTCCTCATCTGTCTTGATAATTGTGTATTGAAGTTTTGTCCTGTTACTGCAGAAACGAAGTTAAATTAATGCTGAGAATCGAAATCAAAAAGAATATAATCATTGTGGAGGTTCACGGCCTTACCAAAAACATATGGAAGCTACACGTAAGGTAATTAAGGCTTCATTGGTAATTTGCTCATGCGTTTAGTCTTTATTAGAATAAATTGGTACTTAACATAAAGTTATGTGTCCTTGTTGATGGTTCAGCTCTTGGTTTAACTTTATGCATGGATGTTGGTTTATTTTTGAGAATTATAGAAACTCTAAATTCACAGCATATTGTATATAAACTATCAACTATCAATTGGTGTGGTTATTGTTTTGACTTCTGAATGAATGACTTTCATTCTTCAATTATGTAGAAGAAAATGTTAGCAGAACTGAATCGATCAAAGGAGAAGCTAGCTGAAGTTCTCGGCACAGCCTCACTTGAGGAGATAGAAGTTCCACTTTCAACGCAGCTTAAAATCTTGGAAGATGGCATTGGAAAAGCAAAGGGTAGAGGCATTCGCGGTCTGTCTGGGTTATGGTCCAAGAATAGAATGCAATTTTTCTGAGTAGTAAATCCAGTTCCTCCATGACTGAACAAAAGGTGGTTAAGTTAATAGCGAAAAAGCTATTGAGGTGTTTCAAGCACATCGAAGCGCAACTCGCTACTGTTGAAGGCTATACTATTTATGATTCTACTGTGATGATGCTTCTAATATTGAGGATAATGATGCTAATGAGGATGATGATACAAATATGTATGGGGATGGAGAAAGGGATAAAGACGAGGGTGCAGACTAGATGATAGCAACTTTATGTTAATTTGCATTGGTACTTAAGTTTTATATCTAAACTAGGGAACTTGTCTTATATCTACTGCTTCTGTAATACTATGACGATGTGCTAGGTTTCAGTTTCATTGTTAGCTACTTCACATTCTTGGGTTTGTGGTCTTTCATTTATTTTAATTTTTTTATTTAATTGTTATTTAATTTCATGAAATGTTGGTAATCTAAATATATGAAATACAAATTAGTAGCTAAATACATTGTATGAATGGGCATCGAAATAACATTTTGTCACCTATATTTAATTAAAATATTTTTAATTAATTAAAAATTAATATTAAAAAATATTTAACATATTGGCGACAAACCTGTTTTGTCACTCATTCAATACAGTTTGTCACTGATCTGCAAAAGTCTCATCAATTTTATTTAAAATACCTACTAATTATGGATTTTTCAAAGCTGTTAAATTGTTTGTGACAAACAAAACACTACAAAAAAAGGCATTTGGATGACGAAGAGAGTAGACAGAGTAGAAACTAGGTGACGAAAGCAAATTTCGTCGTCTAAGAGGAACTTTAGGCGACGAAAATATGTGTCGTCGTCTAAGAGCCAAAAATCGTCACCTAAGGTAAATTTTAAAGCGACGAAAACTGAAATCGTCGCCTAAGGCCATTCCTTCGTTGCCTAAGGTCCAATCTTGGGAGATGACAGAAAGTTTCGTCGCCTAAAGCCTAACCGTCATTGCCTAAGAGGGTATCTCTTAGGCGACGACAGCTTTGTCGGAGTCTAAGAGGGTCATTCTTAGGCGATGACGTCCTTTCGTCGCCTAAGAGGGTCACTCTTAGGTGACGACTTTTTTTAAACTTTAGGTGACAAATTTTTCGGTTTCGTCGCCTAAGGTTATTTTCATGTTTCATATTGAATTTATTTTTATTTTTTCATTCTGGTTTAACCTTTTGTTTTTTTTATTGTTACACCATTTCGTCGGCTAAGAGTATCCAAATAAATAAAATAAATTAAAACAGATTGAAATTAAATATTAGGGTTTTAATTTTTGGTAAAAATTTTATACCGGTGGATGTGCCTAGTCGATTTGAAACTAATCTCAGTTGAAGGTCCGGCCAAATTACGTGATTTAGAGGGTCGAATCGCCGTTTCTGTCCTTTTAAGGGTTTGACCGCACGGTTTGACCGTACAGATTGAACACTTAACATTGTCGGATGGACTTGAATTTTTTCTCACACACATAATTCATGATGGTGAGCATATCTGACGGTCGGTTTTCCGTTTCTCATGTTCGATCATCAAAATCACCGCATACCTACTATTGGTGTATGACTTATTTATACAAGTGTGGAGTTCAAGTATCGTTTTTAATACAAACTATATGTAGAGGCCTCAAACGTAAAAAATTCATGAAATAAGATATGACCAGAACGGTGAAATACGTCTACGGCTAAAAAATCATGGTATTCCGGTAAAGTCTCGATGCCGGTTGTTGGGGTCAACGCAATTTTACTATATTTCTCCCTATGTGTAGCCCTATCTCGGGTGGTAATTTTTGGTAAAACTTTTACACCGGTGGATGCGCTTCGTTGATTTGAAACTATTCTCAGTTGAGGGTCTGGCCAAATTACGTTATTTAGAGGGTCGAATTGCCGTTTCCGTCCGTTAGGGGTTTGACCGCACGGTTTGACCGTACGGATTGAACACTTAACGTTGTCGGATGGATTTGAATTTTTTTCCACACACATAATTCATGATGGTACGCATATCTGATGACCTGTTTTTCGTTTCTCATATTCGATCATCAAAATCCCAACATACCTACAAATGTTATACGACTTGTTTATACAAGTGTGCAGTTCAAGTATCGTTTTTAATACAAACTATATGTAGAGGCCGCAAACGCAAAAAATTTGTGAAATAACATATGACCAGAACGGTGAAATACGTCTACGGTTGAAAAATCACGATATTCCGGTAAAGTCTCAATGCCGGTTGTTGGGGTCAACGCAATTTTACCATATTTCTCCCTATGTGTAGCCCTATCTCGGGTGGATATTTTTGGTTAAACTTTTATACCGATGGATGCGTCTATTCGATTTGAAACTATTCTCAGTTGAAGGTCCGGCCAAATTACGTGATTTAGAGGGTCGAATCTCCGTTTCTGTCCGTTTAAGGTATCTCTCTTAGGCGAAGACATAAGTATTTCGTCGCCTAAGAGAAACCTTCTTAGGTGACGAAATACTTATGTCGTCGCCTAAGATGTATGGTATCTCTTAGGCGACGATATAAGTATTTAGATGAATCAGATTTCATGATTGATTTAGATGATATTGATTTAGATTGGACTAAATTTATATATTTGTACGTTTATGAAAAATTTAGATAATTTGTAATGAAAAATTTGTTGTTTTGTTCTTGAATTTTTTGTGTTGTTATTTATATTTTATAAAGTTTACAAAACTAAATAAAAAAATACAGAAAATACTTCAGGCGACGAAATAAGATATTTTTTGTCGCCTAAGAGAGGTTTAGGCAACGACTTTTGCACCATTTCGTCGTCTTAAGATCACTTAGGTGACGAAATATAACACTTTCGTTGCCTAAGAATTTTTTATTTTTTTTAAACATACACGTATCATCGTCCAATGTATAACACTTAGGCGACGAAACTAGCGTCGTCGCCTAAGATCTACTCTGAAGCGACAAACAATTTTTCATTGCACTCTTAAGCGACGACGCTAGTTTCGTCGCCTAAGAGCGAGACTCTTAAGCGACGACGGCTATTTAGGCAACGAAATATGTGTCGTCGCCTTAACTTAACTCTTAGGCGACGACAGGGATTTCTTTCGTCGCCTAAGATCTTGGGCGACGGACTTCTTGCGACGACGCTTTGTCCCGTAAGATCTTGGGCGATGAAATTTTTTAACAGGGAGACGAAAACACTCTGTTCTGATAGTGAAAGTGTCGTCGCCTAAGATCTTGGGCGACGGACTTCTTGCGACGACGCTTTGTCCCCTAAGATCTTGGGCGATGAAATTTTTTAACAGGGCGACCAAAACACTCTGTTCTGATAGTGAAAGTGTATAAGAGACAGACAATATTTTGTCCTATTATTTATTGGTGACAAAACTAAACTTTTGTCACCGAAAACAATCAGTCACCCTGTTAGATCCAAAAGTTAAAAGCCCATTTATGGAAAAGCAAGTGGACCGATACCTGCGGTCAGGAAGGTCAGGGAATGCCCAGAAAGTCAAATACGCTCGCAGGAAGCACATTGGCGAAACACTCTCGCGAGGGGAGTTAATTGGCTTACAGGAAGAGACGCGCTCGCGGAAGGGGCTATGTATTAAGGAAACACGCTCGCGGGAGGAAAAGCGTCCGCGAGAGTATTATAAGAGATGAAACACGTGTTCAACAGAGTGAGTTACCATCAGAAGAGTGTTGGGCTTAGAGGATTGGGCTTTAAGAGGTTGTCTTGCATTACAAGAAGGATTCTTAACCCTAGCAGTATGGTGCCATACCTTGATTCGCAAGTAAATATCTACCCTAGTGTTCACTATTTAAAGGGGTTAAGATACAAGAAGAAAAGAAGGATATCTATCAACAAACAGACAACAACTTCGCCACGCGAAAGTCTTCAAGCCTCTCCGGAGCAACCAAGCCTGATCCGTCAGCAAACGTAGTCTGATCCGTCAGCTGCACAAGGGACTTAATCCGTTAAGTCTGACAGGTTTCAATCCATTGAAATCTCACTACTCCCCTGTTTAATCCGTTGAGCAGTTTTACTCCCGCAACCAGTTCTGGAGAATCCGTTCGCCAGTCCATATCCTGCATATCTTGATACCCGCTGCTTAGTTTCACTGCATACTAAGTAAGATTCGGCCATCCGTAAAGGTTGGAGAAAAATCCTAGAGGGACTTTTCCCTTGTAGGTCTGAAGAGAGAACCCAGCACAGAGGAAGAAGATCGGCGTCTGTCACGATCGCTGTGAGAAGAAGTCAGAAGAGGGACGCGAGCAGCATCCAACTTCAAGGTTGTACCTGACCCAAAGGTACTAGCACGCCTAGCACAAATATACAAGCCGGTTGTTTGAAGGACTGCAAATTCTACACCAAACATCTGGCACGCCCAGTGGGACCGTGTCAAGATTACAGGCTTCGGCGAGTACAAAAAGGAGTACCCTTCTTGTGACGTGGCCGTTTGTTAACAACCTGCAATTTAAAACCCTATCATTGTAGCATTAGTAAGTAGGGATCGTTCTAGCCGGGGACACTAGGGAAGGATTATATTCTGCAAAATGAAGACGTTAGAAATATTCACACATATAATATAAACATACAAGTACAATTCTGTCACAACTATACAAGTATAAACATATATACAAAATATTATGGGGAATTTATATGAGTTGGTTCGAAATATAAAGAAAATAAAACAGAAATATTTACATACATTGGTCAATCAATACTCAAGCACAAGATATAGCAAACACCGATTAGTAAACACATAAGTTTTATGAAAGATTAAGTTATTACGTTTATGTTATCATAGATGCAAATTAATTCCAACTATTTAGACTTCTCAAGTAACTTAGAACTTACGACACGCATCATCCTAAGTTTATGTGTCATCCTGTTTAATGCTTACGACCCGCATCACATTAACACAAAATACACTTACCGTTCATGAGTCATTGGAGACATGATCCTAGGTATGTCGTCACTCATCCTATTAGCATGCAAATCTCTCACCCTACCATCCCTTGGCAGCAACTAGAATTGAGAGCCCGACCCGGTGAACTCAACCTAGAATACTGCGGCGCATGAAACACCCCCCTAATAGCTAACTTGTGATCATTCAAATTAACCTAAGGTTCGATTATATGCTCGGGTGATGATTAATCAATTCAACATCTACTAAACACAAATATACACAACTTAAACTAAATCATAATCCTAACATGCAATCTAAATCGTTACAATTATAAACATAATCACATGAAAATCACAAAGAAGAACAAGTAAACATGTTTATAACGTAAAACCAAAAACCAATACAAACATATATATATATAACCATCATCCATACAGTAGATACACACATAAACCATGATTGTATTCATACCTAAACCTACCCTAAGAGTCGGCAAGGATTGAAGAATGGATTGGTGGCGGCAAAGCTATGCAGTCGGCAGCAAGGGGTTGGCGGCGGCAAGGCTATGCTGTTTCTGTGTAGGGAGGGTTTTTAAGTAGAGCTAGGCTATTCTAAGGCTTAGAGCAATTGAAAGACACGAAATTTGATGTACATAGGTCCTATTTATACAGAAAATTTCGAAGAGAAACCCTAGAGAATTCAGGAGCTTCAAGGAGACACCTTCCTTGTTGAGCTTGGTTTCCTCCTTTTATCTTTGGACAAAGATTTCGACTTGGACCTTGGATTTCTGATTTCTTGGACTCCTCTACATGTTATTGGATCCATGTAGGCCTTATACACAAGTTCTTGGGCTCATAGGCAGCCGAAATCATGGACAAACTCGGCAAGGACAGACTTTCCCGGTTTGACCGGAAAAGCTCCATACTTGGTTGTTTCGGCTGCCATGATGCATTCTTCGAATCTTCTTCTTCAATGCAGCTTCCCATGACTTCATTAAGCTTCTCTTAAGTCCTTTGACATGCTTGGGAAGAATTTTGGTGAAGAAACATCCTCCCAAACTCGTGTGACAACTTAGGCAGAAACTGCCCAGTTTTGCAGCTTGACCTCTGTCCATTGTTTTGATCATAGCTCCTTCATCTGAACTCCAAATGCTGCGATTCAAGAAGATCTGAAAACTAGACTTCCGTAGCTTTCCAATGATATATGGCTCGTCCTCAGATACCTCCTGGATCTTTAGATATGATTTTTTGAAGTTGATGTAGGATTTCTGCTCGCGGAAGAGATTTCTGCTCGCGAGTAAGATTTTATTCGCGGGAGAGTTTCATTCGCGAGAGAGTTTCATTCGCGAGAGAGTTTCATTCGCGAGACTGACCTCCGGCCATTGTTTCCGGCATAACTTCTTCCTCAGAACTCGGATTGCTGCGATTCCAAAAGATTTAGAAACTAGACATCCACAGCTTTCCATCCATATATGGCACGTTCCCTGGTTCCTCCTGGATCGTCCTAGGGAAATATTTGAAGTTGAGTTATGGTTTCTGGAAATTTCTGCTCGGATCAAAACCTTATGTTTCGGAGTTTCTTCTTTTCCATGGCCTCTCTTGTTGTCCTCCATGAGTCCAATCTTCATGATTCTTGTTCTCATATGCTCATTTACATGTCATCTACACATTAAACCAAATTCATCAAAATTGACAATGTAAAGGTACGGTGAATCATAAGAGAAATAACCAAATTTTATCCAAAATCAGTTTTACAACACTTAAGCACAAATTTCTGTATAAATACATGTTTTAGCCATTGCTCTACAGAAAAACCCTTTTGACTCAAAATAAGTAAAAACAACATTACTAAGGAATAAACAAGGTATAAATGAGGGTAAAAACATATTAAAAACATAGCGTAAAACACACTTATCAAACTACCCCACACTTACCCTTTGCTAGTCCCTTAGCAAACTGACTCTAAAACAAAAACAAATGACTTAAAAACTTCTAATACCCTTAGAAAGATTGTCTCAGGATCTTTATCATGCATAACCTTCTAGTTAGAACATTCGAATGAAAAGCATAATTGCAAAGCTTCATAAGTATGTATCATAGCATGAACAAGTAAGATATGAGATCATATAGCACAAACATGTATGATAACCGTTCCACCTCACAATAGCATACTCTCTTCTTTTCACTCATCCATGGTATTCACTCAATCGTATATGCAAGGGAAAAGATGATAAGATAACAAATAACTTGCATATTTCAACAAATAAAAGCACTTTGTGAATAGAAATTCATGGAAAAACCTCATATAACAACTATGTGCAATAATGGACCAAAACCATATGCTTGACTCATGAGAAAATCTCCACAAATCAAATTTAGCTATCTTAAGAATCATGAATTAATCTCAATAATATGGTTGTAATGGGGCTTGGTTTCATAAGGTAGGAATATTTAGGATAAATGGTGATCTTAAGATGTCACCAAGACTTAGCAAATCTCGCTCCTCCTCATGTCTTCACTTCAAGGGTCGAATTTCTTCATGTTGGACCCATACGTCAATCTTGACTTCTCCCCATATCGTGAACAGGACAAAGGTCATATAAACACTTTTAGACCTTCAAATAATCACTAACTCCAAATTCACAAAACATTACAAAAAACACCAAAACTTTGTGCCTTTTACTTTTGATCCGAAATTCTTTTATTTTCCGATTTCTTCTTTTTTTTTCTTTTTTTTTTTCGGATTTTTTTTTTCATAATAATTTTTTTTCTCTTTCGGATATACACATTTCGGCACATATACAATACAAAACATTGGTGTTTAACCCCACACTTGCTTTTTATTACCTTGTTTACCCCACACTTGCTTCACAGCATCATGCAATACAGCTCCATTAAAAGTACTTTGCCAAGTCTTGATAACAAGGTAAAAGTTTAGCTATTCTAAGCAAAGGAATTCTGTTTAAAGGTGATGAAATAAAAGGTTCAATGTAGACTCAAAGGGGTTAACTAAGGAGTCCCACGACGGGCACAAAATAGGCATATGTTTTATTTGGCTATGGTGGTGATCCTAATGAGATTTAATTCAATCATATTCAAAATCAAGACAATTTATGATTATAAAGCTTCGAAAATCACATAAGCAAGTTCTAGTAAATTCTAGAGTCCATTAAAAAGCTATAGCACATAGTTATTGAATATGCAAAGAATAATGAGGTTTCAAAAGATAGTGAAAAAGTAGTGAAATTTTCGAAAAATTTAGACAAAATCGGCACAGAATTCACTCATGAAAGAAAGTTTTTAGGCTCAAAAGCTCACATAGGTTATGTTGGAACAATCTAATCAAACATGCATACTTCATTATCAATCAAGTCTCAAATATTCATACTAATTCACAATATCCATGAAACTTGCAATTTCTTAAGATAAATGTTAAACTATCAATTATGCAATCAAAGATATAGTTCATCATAGACTTTTAATGGTATATCCTAAGACAAATAAAATATTTAAAACAAAACTTAAAGTAAAAACAAATTTCGAAACAAAAATAAAAAAAAAAATTTATTTATATTTTATATATATATATATAAATTACGGAAAATTTTAAAAATTGGAAGAAAATTTCGACACAAATTGACAAAAAACACACAAATATGTTACTATGTAACCTCTACCCCACACTTAGAAAATTACATTGTCCTCAATGTAAAACCAAAATAATGTCATAATTTCCTAAGCATGTGTCTAAGTCACATAATAAAACAAAATAACAAAATAATTCAACCATAAAAGTGAAGGGATTAGATAAATGCAAACTCTCGTTGATGGCTCCTCCACAGCTACGGTTGAAATGAGTTGCCTCTCATGCAGCGCTTAATGTTTATAGTCTGTCAGCCTAGACTTTCTTCTTTGTGACGTCACTTTCTCATGAGCTCATTCGTTTCTTCTTGAAACGTGCTCTGCTTCACTTTGTGTTAACATTGTGCACGATATCATGACCAGGTTTGGCTTCCTTGCGTCCAACGTCACCAAACAATTTCTCGTCAGAACTGGTCATTTATGGGAACCTGCAAAACCAATCTGGCACAATTGAACAAAGATCAAGTGAGCATTGTCAAAAAACTTAGATAGAATTCGAAACTTAGCATAAAAATTTCGGCAACATCATGTCATGGCATAAGTTTCGAATTCAATGACATGTAAGCACAAAAGTGTCGGCAACCTAGTAAAGTTGCTAGTTGATTTTATTAACTCTCTAATTTTCAAGGTACGTGGAGCAGGGAAGACCACTGTGCAATGGACTGATACAGCCCAAGGTAGTGTTATGCTTCGTCCGATATACCTCAAAAATTAAAGGAATATACAACTTTCACACAAAGGAATATACAAGAGAGAAATTGTTAGTCAAAAATATGGCACAAAATATACAACTTTCACACAAAAGAAATTCGGTACATACACTAATATTCACACAAATATAAGAGAAAAATGTTAGTTGACAACAATATACAAAAATCCTTTTTAGCATCCCCGGCAACGGCGCCAAAAATTGACAAGGCCAAAAGTTGACCTGTGCAATTTAAAAAACCCTATCATTGTAGTAACTGTAAGTAGAGATTGTTCAAGCCGGGGACACTAGGGAAGAATTATATCTACATCAAAACAAGTTAGTAACATTCACAAATAAAACATACAAGTACAATTCTGTCACAACTATACAAGTATAAACATATATACAAAATATTATGGGGAATTTATATGAGTTGGTTCGAAATATAAAGAAAATAAAACAGAAATATTTACATACATTGGTCAATCAATACTCAAGCACAAGATATAGCAAACACCGATTAGAGAACACATAAGTTTTATGAAAGATTAAGTTATTACGTTTATGTTATCATAGATGCAAATTAATTCCAACTATTTAGACTTCTCAAGTAACTTAGAACTTACGACACGTATCATCCTAAGTTTATGTGTCATCCTGTTTAATGCTTACGACCCGCATCACATTAACACAAAATACACTTACCGTTCATGAGTCATTGGAGACATGATCCTAGGTATGTCGTCACTCATCCTATTAGCATGCAAATCTCTCACCCTACCATCCCTTAGCAGCAACTAGAATTGAGAGCCCGACCCGGTGAACTCAACCTAGAATACTGCAGCGCATGAAACACCCCCCTAATAGCTAACTTGTGATCATTCAAATTAACCTAAGGTTCGATTATATGCTCGGGTGATGATTAATCAATTCAACATCTACTAAACACAAACATACACAACTTAAACTAAATCATAATCCTAACATGCAATCTAAATCGTTACAATTATAAACATAATCACATGAAAATCACAAAGAAGAACAAGTAAACATGTTTATAACGTAAAACCAAAAACCAATACAAACATATATATATATAACCATCATCCATACAGTAGATACACACATAAACCTTGATTGTATTCATACCTAAACCTACCCTAAGAGTCGGCAAGGATTGAAGAATGGATTGGTGGCGGCAAAGCTATGCAGTCGGCAGCAAGGGGTTGGCGGCGGCAAGGCTATGGTGTTTCTGTGTAGGGAGGGTTTTTAAGTAGAGCTAGGCTATTCTAAGGCTTAGAGCAATTGAAAGACACGAAATTTGATGTACATAGGTCCTATTTATACAGAAAATTTCGAAGAGAAACCCTAGAGAATTCAGGAGCTTCAAGGAGACACCTTCCTTGTTGAGCTTGGTTTCCTCCTTTTATCTTTGGACAAAGATTTCGACTTGGACCTTGGATTTCTGATTTCTTGGACTCCTCTACATGTTATTGGATCCATGTAGGCCTTATACACAAGTTCTTGGGCTCATAGGCAGCCGAAATCATGGACAAACTCGGCAATGACAGACTTTCCCGGTTTGACCGGAAAAGCTCCATACTTGGTTGTTTCGGCTGCCATGATGCATTCTTCGAATCTTCTTCTTCAATGCAGCTTCCCATGACTTCATTAAGCTTCTCTTAAGTCCTTTGACATGCTTGGGAAGAATTTTGGTGAAGAAACATCCTCCCAACCTCTTGTGACAACTTAGGCAGAAACTGCCCAGTTTTGCAGCTTGACCTCCGTCCATTGTTTTGATCGTAACTCCTTCATCTGAACTCCAAATGCTGCGATTCAAAAAGATCTGAAAACTAGACTTCCGTAGCTTTCCAATGATATATGGCTCGTCCTCAGATTCCTCCTAAATCTTTAGATATGATTTTCTGAAGTTGATTTAGGATTTCTGCTCGCGGAAGAGATTTCTGCTCGCGAGTAAGATTTCATTCGCGGGAGAGTTTCATTCGCGAGAGAGTTTTATTCGCGAGACTGACCTCCGGCCATTGTTTCCGGTATAACTTCTTCCTCAGAACTCGGATTGCTGCGATTCCAAAAGATTTAGAAACTAGACATCCACAGCTTTCCATCCATATATGGCACGTTCCCTGGTTCCTCCTGGATCGTCCTAGGGAAATCTTTGAAGTTGAGTTATGGTTTCTGGAAATTTCTGCTCGGATCAAAACCTTATGTTTCGGAGTTTCTTCTTTTCCATGGCCTCTCTTGTTGTCCTCCATGAGTCCAATCTTCATGATTCTTGTTCTCATATGCTCATTTACATGTCATCTACACATTAAACCAAATTCATCAAAATTGACAATGTAAAGGTACGGTGAATCATAAGAGAAATAACCAAATTTTATCCAAAATCAGTTTTACAACACTTAAGCACAAATTTCTGTATAAATACATGTTTTAGCCATTGCTCTACAGAAAAACCCTTTTGACTCAAAATAAGTAAAAACAACATTACTAAGGAATAAACAAGGTATAAATGAGGGTAAAAACATATTAAAAACATAGCGTAAAACGCACTTATCATCTTGTTCCAAACCGGAACACGTAATCGCAAAGCCGCACAACTCGGCTCATTGTAGGAAACTATCTACAGAGCAAGCAATTAGCAAGTTTGGTGCCATGGCTAAAGAAGGTCAATCACAAAACCTTGCTGAGCAAGTATTAGCACTAAGCTCATCATTGGAAAACCTAACAAAAGGTTTCCAAGAGGTCCGGGATCGAGCCCGACAGCAGGACAGAAAGGCCGAGACTCAGGACCTAAGGTATAAGGATTTAGCAACTAAGATGGATGAAAATCAGCAAGCGCTGAACAAGAGGATGAATATGTTCATGGAGGCTTTAAATGCCATGAGAACTCAACAGCTTATCCACAAACAGCCTCCAGAAGAAGAGTTGCTAGAAGAAGTGGATCACCAGGTGGATAGAAGGACTGTGCACCGAGAGGGATTTGGCCCACTTCGTGTGGGTGATGACGAGTTAGCGGTGCACAATAACCAGAACCCTGGAGGAGCTAGAGGGAGACAGAGGGCTCCAAGGCAACAACCACATCGTTCGCCTACACCTATTCAGAGGAGACCTCAGCTGGACTGGGATACAGTTCAGAATATGATACAGGAAGCAATAAGGGCGACTCCCATTGTTGCTGCTGTGAACACTACATATGCGCATCCATATCCAGAATGGGTGGCTGAGAGCCCATGGCCAGAGCATTATCGACAGATAAGATTCACCTCATTCTCAGGAGAAGGGTCTGAAGATGCAGCCACCCACATCGCAAGGTTCACAGGTGAGTGTGGACCGTATGGTGCAGATACTGTTTTTAAGCTGCGCACGTTCAGGGCTTCATTGTCAGGGTCAGCACTGACATGGTATACCAAGTTGATACCAAGATCAGTTCCTGATTGGAACGTGATGGAGACCATGTTTATAACCACATTTGGAACTGTGGAGCCAGAGGTTGACTTGTCTTCTTTGACCGCTATGTATCAACAACCTATGGAATCATCAGTAGAGTTCCTCAAGAGGTTCAAAGTACAACAGGCCAAGTGCAAGACCCCAATCCCAGAGCCTGACCTGATCAAAATTGCAATCCGGGGGTTGGAGAAGAGGCAGAGAGCAAAACACCACGATGGAGTGTTTTCTAGCATGGCTGACCTAATGAACAGGGTTGGCAGTTACCAGTACTTCCTGAATGAGCTGGATGAAGAGGCCAACAATTCCAGGAACAATTTGGCTCTCATCCCAGGAACATTGAAGCCTAGAATGCCTCCATCAAGGCATAGGACAGTAGGGGCAATCTATTCCCACATGGATCCCTACTACTCGGCTCCACAAGCTGTGCCGTATGCAGACCCGTACATGATGGGATATGAGGAAGAAGTGGCAGCAGTGGAGTTAGCAGGGAGACAGCCTATCAAGTTCCACGTGTTAAAGATGTCCAAGGAGCCAGTAAAGATTTCGTTCGCCACTTTTGCCAAACCGGAGTACGAGTCTTACACGTATAATGCACACAAGGCGCCGGAGATTCTGGAGGATTTGACAGCATTGGGGAAAGTGAGGAATGATTTTGGACCTCCCCCTACCCAGGAGCAGCTCAAGGGAAAGAAGTACTGCAGGTTCCATAATCTTTGGAACCATAATACATCAGAGTGCATTCGCCTGAAGGACACTATCCAGACTTGGATCAACGAGGGAAAACTTGGAGCGAATGAGGAAAAGACTGCAGCTTGGGTAGACATCGATCCTTTTCCTACAATCAACATGGTTGACTTAGTACCATGTGATGGGAAGAAGGAGAAGTCACTGCCAGTGAAACCAAAGTTCAAAGAGTACACCTATGATGCTAGTAGGGCTCATGTTATTCTGGACAAGCTGATTGCAGCCAACGAGGTGGCTATCCCATGGGGAGTCTACCCCCCAGAAGAAGCAATAGCTGGTAAGACTTACTGTAAGTATCATAATCTGTGGACTCACAAGACTTCTCAGTGCATGCAGCTCAAAGACCAAATACAACAGTGGGTCAATGAGGGGTCAATTACCTTTTGTGATCCAGCAGTAGCAGATATTGCGGTAGTTGATCATGTGCGGGGTAACAGAAAGCTGACTCTTGACCTGAGTTCTGGAAATAAAGATGAGGAAGTTGTTAAGCGGAAAGAGTCAGGAGAAGGTGCATCAGCAGTCATGTTATGTGCCAGATGCAAAACTGAGTGTGGCATTGCTGAAGAGCCACGGAAGGAGAAAAGGAGTGCTATTATTACACCCCCCGAAGCGTATCAGCCATACAGTCCAAAACGGGTGATAAGATCAGCAAGTCCTAGTCAGAGGGACTCCAACCTCTACCTTTATTTGCGCCAGGCAAGAATGGAGGGGAAGAAGCCAATGGTCAGCCCACAGGACGTCGTGACCAAACCTTACATACCGCCAGCTTCGCGGAATATACTTAAGGACAACGTCTGGATGGTCAGAGAAAAAGGAAAGATGGTAGAGGCTACTCCTACCCAGACTAGGAACGTGCAGCGTAGGTATGGCAAAACCAAGCGGCTTTGGGAAGCATTGGATAAGGGTTTGGTCAGCCCAGACCAAATCAAAGAAACTCCAGAACAATTAAAGCGAAAGCTGGATTTGTTGTCAGCTAGACCTTATTGCCCTGTCAGAAATGTTAGCAGTATCCCCAAGACTGTTACCACGGAGCATAGCGGACAGAAAAGAGTCTCGCGAGAAGAAAATGGCGGCGAGCGAAAGTCTGTGTGGTCAAGGGTCGGCGTTGACAAAAGTCGACACACACGGGGGTCGGTTTGGTCGCGCGTAGGTCAAAAGGTGGTAGGTAAAACATCTATTTCCACCTCTAATTAGATATCTGAGGCGTCTCCAGCAAAAAGGGTTAGGGTCTTAGAAGGTCCTAAGAACGAAGATAAGAAGGAGATGTCGAAAACGAAGTTTGAATGGAGACCAAAAGCAATTCAGCGTCACGAGCAGGGGTCTCGAGAAACAAATAAGGCTGAACCTATAACTGAGGTTGAGCAGCAGAAACCTTCTCCAGAGGTTTCATTAGTAGAGCAAATGGCTAAAGCGTTTGCCCGTGCAGAAGAGGAATCAGAAATTGGTACATTTCATGCTACAGAAGACGAGATGGAGGAAGATGAAGAAGAAACTGGGGGCATGGATAAAAGTTTGCCATGCAGCATGCTTTACGTAGAAAATGAGCGCGGTGAGATGATCACAGACCAATCAGGGTCTGCCCAGGTTTTCGTGACAATCGGAGCTACGATGCCAACCCCAGCGGAAAACACTTATTGCAATATGGTGTATGTCTTACCTTCTATGTACGCATTGGAGGAGCCAATTTCGTCTGAGGTTTTCCTCAACATGTCAGAGGGTGAGACTGGAGTGGAATTATCTGCTCGCGGGGAAGAGCTGGTCACGAGTGAAGATAAGGTAGACGTGGACTCTGAGCTAAGAAAGAAATATGTTTTGTTCTCCAAGCCTACCTTCGCTATGCGGCAGCATTTACGACCATTGTACGTGTCTGCTGACATGATGGACAAAAGGGTCAGTAAGATATTGGTGGATACAGGGGCTGCTGTAAGTGTGCTCACCGTGCAGACTATGAATTATCTTCAGATCCCAAAGGAAAAGATTCTGGAAAGCAAGATGAAGGTAAAAAGTTTTGCTGGTAACATAGCCCAGACATTAGGAGTGGTGGTTTTGAAAATTAGGGTTGGTCCATCAGAGATGTATCAGACTTTCTTTGTGGCTGAATGCACAGCTCCTTATACTATGATTCTGGGTAGAGATTGGCTTCATCAGGCTGGTTGTGTTCCATCGTCTCTCCATTAAGAACTTGCTATCTGGAACCCAGAGACTGACGAGTCCGAAGTAATCAAGGCTGACCCTAGACTATTCTCAGTAGCAGCTTGCTTTGTCGAAGCAAGTTATTACTCTGAGGATATGAGGCCTTTGAAGATCAGTGGTGTTACAAAGAAAGGACATCCATATGGGGTGACCTCCGCTGAACTTACACAATGGGGATTGGCGCAACTTCAAGCAGACGCCAGTAGACCAATCTCCATGGTTTTATCCCAAAACAATCAATGAAACCACAACTCAGTAAGGAGGAATTGGAAGCCTACGCTTCCCTGCACCAGAGATTATCTATTTTTAGGCAGGAGCAAGAGGCTTACCAACATGTGACAGTAGTAGAATGCGTTAATGATGATGTTTTGGAATATGGTGAAGAAGAGGAGGAGATTATCCAACCAGCTCCGGCAGCCTTGGATGATACTCCACCTAAGGTTAAGGATCCAGTAGAGAAAGTCAACCTAGGGACCCCAGAGGAACCAATGGAGGTTGGGATAAGTGTATATTTGGAGCCTGAACAAAAGCATAGGCTCATTGAGTTGCTACACGAATACAAGGATTGCTTCGCGGAGAAATACGAAGACATGCCTGGACTAGCACCAGAGTTAGTTTGTCACAAACTACCAATTATGGACGGTTATCGGCCAGTCAGGCAAGAACCTAGGCGAATGCATGCCGATACAGCGGCTTCAGTAAAGGAAGAGGTAGAAAAGATGCTCAAGTCTGGAATCATTCGACCTGCAAAGTATGCCAAATGGTTGTCTAACATAGTGCCAGTCAGAAAGAAGAATGGTAAGATGAGGGTGTGCGTGGATTACAGATACTTAAACACAGCCACACCTAAGGACGTGTATCCTATGCCAATGGCGGACATGTTGGTTGATGCAGTAGCAGGCCATGAGCTGTTGTCATTCATGGATGGAACCGCGGGATATCACCAGATTCCTGTGGAGGAAAAAGACAAGCACAAGACAGCTTTTAGATGTCCAGGCTTTACAGGAGCATTCGAGTATCAAGTCATGCCTTTTGGGCTTAAGAATGCTGGCGCCACATATCAAAGGGCGATGAACCTTATCTTCCATGACATACTAGGGAAGATATTGGAGGTTTACATTGATGATGTGGTAGTGAAGTCCAAGATTAAGGCAAACCACATAGAGGATCTGAGAAAGGTCTTCATGAGAATGCGGAAACATAAACTCAGGATGAATCCAGCTAAGTGTGTCTTCGGGGTTCAGTCAGGCGATTTCTTAGGTTTTGTGGTTCATCAGCGTGGCATCGAGATTCCAGCGGACAAAGTCAAGTCGGTAATAGAAGCTCCAGCTCCAACTAACAAGAAGGAATTGCAGCAGTTATTGAGAAAGATTAACTTCTTGCGTAGATTCATCTCGAACTCAGCAGGAAAAATTCAGCCCTTTACATCACTGTTAAAGTTGAGAGCGGATACGGATTTTCGTTGGGAAGCGAGTCATCAGGAAGCGTTTGATAGGATAAAGCAGTATCTAACTTCACCGCCAGTTCTGATGCCTCCACGGCCTGGTCACCCTCTGAAGCTCTACATTTCAGCGTGTGAGACGTCAATTGCTGCACTCTTAGCACAGGATGAACGCCAAGGTGATGATAAGTTGGTGGAGCATGCTGTATATTACCTCAGCAGGACATTAATCGATGCAGAAACTAGATATAGTAACATGGAGCGGTTGTGTCTCGCGTTGTATTTTGCTGGCTGCAAGTTACGTCATTATATGTTATCTTTCACAACAGTAGTGGTGGCACAAACAGACTTGGTGAAATACATGCTGACCCGACCTATCCTTAGGGGTCGTATTGGCAAATGGGTATTAGCATTGTCTGAGTTCTCGCTACAATATACACCTTTGAAGGCACAAACCGGACAGGCTGTTTCAGATTTCTTGCTTCATCATCCCGTGGAACAGGACTTGCAGTACAGAGAATTAGACGTAGTGGCTATTTTAATGCAGCCTTGGGAGTTATACTTTGATGGGAGCAGCACTGAAAGTTTGTTTGGCGCTGGCATATCTCTGGTCAGTCCTTTGGGGGTTCGTCACGCTTATTCTTTCCAACTGGAGTGGAAATGTACCAACAATCAGGCCGAATATGAGGCGTTAATAATCGGATTGGAAATGTTGCTCGCGATGGGGGCAACAGTGGTAAGTGTGTTTGGCGACTCTTTGTTGGTGATCAATCAGCTTAAGGGCTTATACAAGTATACAACATTCACCTTGGTACCATTTTGGGAAAGGGCTACAGAGCTATTGGAACAATTCAGTGATGTCACTTTAGATTACATCCCAAGGGCACACAATTTTGCGGCGAATGAGTTGGCACAAATTGCCACTGGCATAACATTAACTGATGGAGTCTGCGAGCGGATTTTGAAGGTTGAAAGGCGAACGTTACCTTCCTTCATGGCTCGGAGAGTAGACGCGGATGAATGGTATGTTGCTACAGTGGAGGCTATTGATACAGATTGACGTCAGCCACTCATTGATTACTTGGATAATCCATCTGCTCCAGTGGATAGACAAGTCAGATACTTTGCCACTAACTATGTGTTACGAGGTGGCGAGCTCCTACGAAGAGGAAAAGATGGAGTTGATCTTAGATGTATCTTTGGAAAAGAAGCCAAGCGAGTGATGAGGGAGGTACATTTAGGAGTTTGTGGTTCACACCAGGCTGGACCAAAGATGAGGTGGCTTATCCGTCGTTATGGTTACTTTTGGCCTTCGATCTTAAAAGATTGCATTACGTTTGCTCAAGGATGTTAAGAGTGTCAAGCGCATGGACCAGTGCGGCATGTTCCAGATGTGCCCATGCAGCCCATTATTAAACCTTGGCCAGCAAGAGGATGGGCGTTGGATTTCATAGGAATTATTCATTCAGCTTCGTCTCAACAGCATAAGTTCATCCTGTTGGCCACAGATTATTTCACAAAGTGGGTGGAGGCTGTACCCTTAAAAGATGCATTTGCTCGTACAGTTTGCAGCTTCATCTTCAGCAATATCATTAGTAGGTATGGCATTCCCGAGTGTTTAGTAGCAGACAGGGGGGCAGCATTCCTAGCAAAGGAAACTGAAGACTTCATTGCAGATTATGGGATTAAGTTTCTACATTCCACACCGTATTACGCTCAGGCGAATGGCCAGGCTGAGGCTAGCAACAAAGTCATAATCAATATTCTGCGAAATATGTTGATTGATAACCCTAGAGATTGGCACAATGAGCTTGATCATACTCTGTGGGCGTATCGAACATCCAAGCGGTCACCTACAGGAACTACACCCTATGCCTTGATGTTTGGGCATGATGTAGTTTTACCCCTGGAGATAAATGTCAATTCCTTAAGGGTTCGCGAGCAACATCAGTTAGTAGGGGAAGATTATGTTCAGGCCATGTATCAAGAGCACGAACAGTTGGACACTACGCGTTTGGAAGCCCTAGATCATATAATGGTTGAGAAGCAACGAGTTGCTCGCGCGTATGATGCCAGGACACGTGGCATGAGTTTTGGAGTTGGCGATTTGGTTTGGAAAGCAGTACTTCCCTTTGGCGAGCAAGTAAGGTGATGCCTAACGGGCCTGCCGGGAGATGAAAGGTATTGGAAGAGGTGTCCCAGAAACAGATTGCTGCTGCCAGGGGAGCTCTGTTGCAACCAGGCTTCAGGGAGAAACAGAGGTCGATGGAGTCGGTAATTCCAACGGCTTGCCATCGTGCGAGATCTTTACTGCGCGCTGTTGGTACCGTTGAATTTCGGCATCGTTGGTGTTCGGCCATTGCCCAATTTTGGTTTGGGCGTCTGATTTTTGCCAGTCGACGAAGAAAGTTTCATCCTCGCGAAAGACTAAAGGAGGAATTCGGGAGGCATGTGGAAGGTAAGGCAATCGATATTGGTCGGGAAAAAGATTGACCCAAGGACCCAGGTCACAGGAATTGTCAGGTTTAACTTTCAACCAGGAGCATTCTGGTCTTTGGGCAGGTTGGAAATCAGCCATGACTTGTACAAAGTCTCTAGCTTCATGTTCAGAGGGGGTTCTGGGTGAGAGAAAGTATGTTTGGGTGCCATTGATTTGGAAACAGTGGAGGAAAGCAGAAGCGGCGGCGGTTTGTTTCAGAGGGGTTTGAAAAGAGTTGCAGAGGGAAATGATGGTTGAGTGTTCTGAGGAGTTTGATAATGAAAGGACGTTTGCTTTTGTTTAAATCGATGCTTAGGTATAACTCTTTTCGATTTCCGCAAACGGGCTTAATCTCAAGTGCTGGGGGGCAATGTTAGATCCAAAAGTAAAAAGCCCATTTATGGAAAAGCAAGTGGACCGATACCTGCGGTCAGGAAGGTCAGGGAATGCCCAGAAAGTCAAATACGCTCGCAGGAAGCACATTGGCGAAACACGCTCGCGAGGGGAGTTAATTGGCTTACAGGAAGAGACGCGCTCGCGGAAGGGGCTATGTATTAAGGAAACACGCTCGCGGGAGGAAAAGCGTCCGCGAGAGTATTATAAGAGATGAAACACGTGTTCAACAGAGTGAGTTACCATCAGAAGAGTGTTGGGCTTAGAGGATTGGGCTTTAAGAGGTTGTCTTGAATTACAAGAAGGATTCTTAACCCTAGCAGTATGGTGCCATGCCTTGATTCGCAAGTAAATATATACCCTAGTGTTCACTATATAAAGGGGTTAAGATACAAGAAGAAAAGAAGGACATCTATCAACAAACAGACAACAACTTCGCCACGCGAAAGTCTTCAAGCCTCTCCGGAGCAACCAAGACTGATCCGTCAGCAAACGTAGTCTGATCCGTCAGCTGCACAAGGGACTTAATCCGTTAAGTCTGACAGGTTTCAATCCGTTGAAATCTCACTACTCCCTTGTTCAATCCGTTGAGCAGTTTTACTCCCGCAACCAGTTCTGGAGAATCCGTTCGCCAGTCCATATCCTGCATATCTTGATACTCGCTGCTTAGTTTCACTGCATACTAAGTAAGATTCGGCCATCCGCAAAGGTTGGAGAAAAATCCTAGAGGGACTTTTCCCTTGTAGGTCTGAAGAGAGAACCCAGCACAGAGGAAGAAGATCGGCGTCTGTCACGATCGCTGTGAGAAGAAGTCAGAAGAGGGACGCGAGCAGCATCCAACTTCAAGGTTGTACCTGACCCAAAGGTACTGGCACGCCTAGCACAAATATACAAGCCGTTTGTTTGAAGGACTGCAAATTCTACACCAAACACACCCAACATTAGTGACGAAATTGTTTTGCCACCAATACTGACAGGTGACAAAACTTTTAGAATTAGAGACAAAACAGGTATGTCACTAAAAGGGTTTTCTCAATGATCTACATATATGAATCTAAGTATTGAACGGTAGAGATGTTAATATGTGATCGAAAAGTTGGTCTAATATTTGATCCCTTTTATATGTCAAAAAAGAATCCCTTACTGGAAGGGTCATATATATATATGTTTGCATATTTGATGCGTCAATTGATTTCAGTTAGTTCAAAGTCTTAACAATTACAAAATTAGATGAAAATTTATAGCAATGATCTACATATATAAATCTAAGTATTGAACGGTGAAGATGTTAATATGTGACTAAAAAATTTGTCTGATGCTTGATCTCATATGTCAAAAAGAAATCCCTTACTAAAAGGGTATATATATATGATTCTAGCTAGTCATAAGAGCATATATATGTACGCATTCGATCGATCTCATATAGTAATTAACTTTGATAGTCAATCCTTAATTATCATACAAAGTTTCAAAGTACCCACAAAAATTAACTCAACGAAAACACGTACCCAGTACATGATCTTTGTCTGTATCTTGTATATTTGTAATTAGGAATAAGTTTTGAAGAGAAAAAAATCGATTAATTATATGTGTGTGCATGACGCTTGCTTGCCCACTCAGTCACTTTCTGTTTTCCATACCAGCACGGCAGTACATACACCAGATCAATTGAATATTCAAAATTCCTTGCGATCAAGTACCAGCATCTCTAGATCTTGTAGTTCAGGTATCAACACCAGGACTACTCGATAAGCAACAAACATGATGTAAGAGAAGAATATATACATGTGGTTGTAGCAATCAAAGTTTAGTGAGATGGCCGTGCACCATTGAAACCTCACCTCAATATATAATGGTCGAGCAGGCCGTGCTATGTGATAACTAGCCTAATTTCCTACGCATATATTGAGCTAAGGTAGTGTGTTTTGAACTGACAGTAATACAAAGATTCTAAGATCGAGATTCTTGTATACAAAGAAGCACTCAAAGCTATAATTATTTGTTGGAGTCAAATTCATATATAGGAATTCTCAGTTAAAGACGTTCTTACCTAAGTTTTGGTAAGGATTTCTTGAATTGGCCTACTTTTAGATCATATTTTCTCATCTTAACCATTCAGTTTCTAAATATATATGAGTAGATCATCTCTGCAAAATTTCAGTTAATTTCGTTATCGTTAAGGCATTCAAAACTGTGATTTACAGAGAAGAATACGAACGATTCCGGTTGAACAATTTCAGTTCGTTCATTGTATTTATACGTTTTCGAGGTCTTAATGATTACCAAATCAATTGAAATTTTGTAGAAATGATCTATACATATATTGCTGCAAAATTTCATTTAATTTGATAATCGTTAAGACTTTGAATTAACTGAAATCAATTGACGCATCAAATATGCCAAACATGAACCGTTAATTCTTATCATTTTAATTTGAAGTTTTGAGCACTTTATCGATCACCAAATTTGATGAAATTTTGCAGAGATGATCTACATTTATAAATCTATATATTGGACTGTGTAAATGTGATTTGGTGATCAAAAAGTTAGTATAATTTTTGATCCCTCATATATGTCAATAAAATGGATCCCTCATCGGAAGAGAGATGTATATCCAAGACATTTACATTTTGTCCAAAGTGTAAATTTGGGTGTAAAACACACACACACACACACATACACACACACATATATAAAATGGATCCCTCATCGGATGAGAGATGTATATCCAAGACATTTACATTTTGTCTAAAGTGTAAATTTGGGTGTAAAACACACACACACAAACACACACACACACACACACACATATATATATAACTAAATAAAAAAATACAAAAAATACTTCAGGCGACGAAATAAGGTATTTTTCGTCGCCTAAGAGAGGTTTAGGCAACGACTTTTACACCATTTCGTCGTCTTAAGATCACTTAGGTGACGAAATATACCACTTTCGTTGCCTATGAATTTTATAATTTTTTTTAAATATACATGTATCGTCGCCCAATGTATAACACTTAGGCGACGAAACTAGCGTCGTCTCCTAAGATCTAGACTCTGAAGCGACGAACAATTTTTCGTCGCACTCTAAAGCGACGACGCTAGTTTCGTCGCCTAAGAGCGAGACTCTTAAGCGACGACGGCTATTTAGGCAACGAAATATGTGTCGTCGCCTTAACTTAACTCTTAGGCGACGATAGGGATTTTATTCGTCGCCTAAGATCTTGGGCGACGGACTTCTTGGGACGACGCTTTGTCCCCTAAGATCTTGGACGATGAATTTTATTAACAGGGCGACGAAATTGCTTCGTCGCCCAAACACTCAGTTCTGATAGTGAAAGTGTATAAGAGACGGACAATATTTTGTCCCTATTATTTATTGGTGACAAAACTAAACTTTTGTCACCGAAAACAATCAGTCACCCAACATTAGTGACGAAATTGTTTTGCCACCAATACTGACAGGTGACAAAACTTTTAGAATTAGAGACAAAGCAGGTTTTCTCAATGATCTACATATATGAATCTAAGTATTGAACGGTAGAGATGTTAATATGTGATCGAAAAGTTGGTCTAATATTTGATCCCTTATATATGTCAAAAAAGAATCCCTTACTGGAAGGGTCATAAATAAGTTGGTCTAATATTTGATCCCTTATATATGTCAAAAAAGAATCTCTTACTGGAAAGGTCATATATATATATGTACGCATTCCATCGATCTCATTTAGTAATTAACTTTGATAGTCAATCCTTAATTATCATACAAAGTTTCAAAGTACCCACAAAAATTAACTCAACGAAAACACGTACCCAGTTCATGATCTTTGTCTGTATCTTGTATATTTGTAATTAGGAATAAATTTTGAAGAGAAAAAAATCGATTAATTATATGTGTGTGCATGACTGCTTGCTTGCCCACTCAGTCACTTTCTGTTTTCCATACCAGCACGGCAGTACATACACCAGATCAATTGAATATTCAAAATTCCTTGCGATCAAGTACCAGCATCTCTAGATCTTGTAGTTCAGGTATCAACACCAGGACTACTCGATAAGCATCAGACATGATGTAAGAGAAGAATATATACATGTGGTTGTAGCAATCAAAGTTTAGTGAGATGGCCGTGCACCATTGAAACCTCACCTCAATATATAATGGTCGAGCAGGCCGTGCTAAGTGATAACTAGCCTAATTTCTTTCGCATATATTGAGCTAAGGTAATGTGTTTTGAACTGACAGTAATACAAAGATTCTAAGATCGAGATTCTTGTATACAAAGAAGCACTCAAAGCTATAATTATTTGTTGGAGTCAAATTCATATATAGGAATTCTCAGTTAAAGACGTTCTTACCTAAGCTTTGGTAAGGATTTCTTGAATTGACCAACTTTTAGATCATATTTTCTCATCTTAACAATTCAGTTTCTAGATATATATGAGTAGATCATCTCTGCAAAATTTCAGTTAATTTGGTTATCGTTAAGGCATTCAAAATTGTGATTTACAGAGAATAATACGAACGGTTCCAGTTGAACAAATTCAGTTCGTTCATTGTATTTATACGTTTTCGAGGCCTTAACGATTACCAAATCAACTGAAATTTTGTATAAATGATCTATACATATATTGCTGCAAAATTTCATCTAATTTGATAATCGTTAAGACTTTGAACTAACTGAAATCAATTGACACATCAAATATGCCAAACATGAACCGTTAATTCTTATCATTTTAATTTGAAGTTTTGAGCACTTTATCGATCACCAAATTTGATGAAATTTTGCAGAGATGATCTACATTTATAAATCTGTATATTGGACGGTGTAAATGTGATTTGGTGATCAAAAAGTTAGTATAATCTTTGATCCCTCATATATGTCAATAAAAGTGATCGCTCATCGGAAGAGAGATGTATATCCAAGACATTTACATTTTGTCCAAAGTGTAAATTTGGGTGTAAAACACACACACACACACACACACACATATAAATGGATCCCTCATCGGCAGAGAGATGTATATCCAAGACATTTACATTTTGTCCAAAGTGTAAATTTGGGTGTAAAACAAACACACACACACACACACACATCTCTTGATTAGGTGTCAGGAGATGCCTTCTCGTACATATAGACGTACCAGTTGACTTCTGGATGTTCCCTGGCTGCCTCATCCATCAACGATGCGAACGGTCAAGAACTGGCATGAAGGTTCCTTGTGTTACGTTGCCGGTTCTGAGCGTTCGCCCGAGAAACGGACTACAAAGGAAAAAAAATAAAATATTAGTAAAATATTTTAAAACGTACTAATTAATAACAATATAACCAATTAATTTTTTTAATTGCCTGTTTTTAAGGGTTGTTGAATTCTAATATCAGAAGCTAACGCCACTTGTACTCTTTGAACTGGAACTCAAAGGGGGTACTAGAACGTGCGTTCCCATGCGTAGTCTAGTGAGTCCGTAACTCGTTCTTCTACTCTTTGTACCTACAGATACCACAAAAAAATTATAAATATTATTGATTACACATAATTTTTTTTTTCATTAACTTTCCAACGTACCTTCCCCCATGCACTACATCCGCCCAGGTGTTCCTCAAGTGCTGGGGAACGTCAAATCACACTTGCATTAAAACGTTTATTAGTTTAGTTTTTCATAAATCAACAATTTCTATATATAATATTAATTATGAATTTTTTAAACTTACCGACATTGCGTTATGGATCATTTCCTTAACCTCCTGTGGGACCTCGCCCCAGTCTGACCACAACATAGGGATTCTATCCCTAATGAGCGCTCCCACGTGGCCGTAGTACATCCTTGTCTTCCCCCCCGAAACTACGTTGTCATCCTGTCAGTATCGATGACGATCATTCCTGAGGTAGTCACGGTCTTCTCGAGAGCCTTCCTTGTGACGGGGCCTCTCTTCTTCCTTGTCGGCTAGGCTCCGACGGTGTCTATCACAAATTGATTATTAATAAAATTAGATATTCTTATTATGACATTATAAGAAAACAAATTATTTTTATTTCATTACCTGACAGCGTTGGGGCGGACGTGACGGATTCCGACTCTGTCGCTGAAGATGAAACCCTTGTAGAAATAAGATTCGTACCAAAGACACAAACTGGTACGCCGCTGATGGGGTCACATGTGGGGGCAGTGAATAAATCGGTGCCCCTAAGTCATCGACTGCAGGTAATGCCGGCATCAACTGCAGAAGGTAGAGAAGAGGCAGCGGCATCTGTACCCCAAATAACCCACCCTCCAAAAACGTTCCCATGCGTAGTCCAGTGGGTCCGTAACTCGTTCTTCCACTCCTTGTATCTGTAATACGAAAAAAAAATTATAAATATTATTAATTATACCTAATTTTTTTGTCATTAACTTTGCAACATACTTTCCCTCATGCACAACGTCCGCCCAGGTGTTCCTCAGGTGCTGGGGAACGTCAAACCACACCTGCATTAAAACATTTATTAGTTTAGTTTTTCATAAATCTACAATGTAATAAATAATGTTAAATGTGAATTTTTTTTATACTTACCGACATTGCGTTGTGGACCATGTCCTTAACCTCCTGTGGGACCTCGCCCAGACTGACCACAACATAGGGACTCTATCCCTAATAAGCGCTCCCACGCGGCCGGAGTACATCCTCGTCTTGCCGCCCAATACTACTTTCCCATCCCCGTCAGTATCAATGACGATCCTTCCCGAGGTACTCACTGTCTTCTCGAGAGCCTTCCCTGTGACGGGACCTCTCTTATTCCTTGTCGGCTTGGCTCCGACGGTGCCATCATATATTTATTATTAATAGATTATTTTTATTATAACATTATAACATAACAAATTATTTATATATCATTACCTGAGGGTGTTGGGGCGGATGCGACGGAGTCCAACTCAGTCGCCGATGATGATACTCTCGTAGAAATTAAATCCGTACCAAACGGCACGAACAGGTACGCCGCTGATGGGGTCACCTGCGGGAGTAGTGGATAAATCGGCGCCCCTGAGTCATCGACTGCAAGTAATGCCGGTATTAACCGCGGAAGGTAGAGAAGAGGCGGCGTCATCTGTACCCCAGAAGACCCACCTTCCGAAACAGTAGGGCCCGGAGTCGGTGCCCTATGTATCTCAGGAATACGTGGTGTAGACACCTCCGCCTGAGTCGGAGGCTACAGCTGCCTCGATGAGTGAGGGACGCTCGGCTGCCTCGAGCGAGGGGCGTCCGGCTGCCTGGAGGAATGTGTGGCCCCCAGCTGTCTCTGTGTCGGCTCCAGAAGAGACACACGTCGGGCCGTCATTGGGCCTTCAAACGACGCCCGAGGGTTGCTAGACGTTCCCTCAGATGATTTAGCCCTTTGGCCATTTGAACTCTTTGATTTACTAAATAATCCTTTCATCCTGTTTATTAAATAATTAACATTATCACAAATAATTAACAACATTATCACTAATATAATTAATATTTTGTTAAATATATAGCATTATAAAAAATTAGCAACATTATCACAAATATATTAAATATACCAATTAATATTTTAATATACCCAAATATATTAAATATACCAATTAATATTTTAATATACCAAATTTATTAAATATACGGAATTACTAAAAAATTAACAAAATTATCACAAATATATTAAATATACCAATTAATATTTTAATATACCCAAATATATTAAAATACACGAATTAATATTTTAATATACCCAATTTATTAAATATACCAAATTTACTTAATATACCCAAATATATTAAAAATTACCAATTTATTGAATATACCCAAATATATTAAAGTATACCAATTCATGGAAATAATTCAACATTATCACAAACAACATTATCATATAATTCAATATATTGAAAATAGTTCTATAATTCAATATAGACATGACCAAATTTGATCTAGAAAAGATCCTACGGTCCATATTTAATAATTAAAAGTTACCACGAACAGTAAATAGATATTTTACTATTTACTTTTACCGCGCATTAACTATACAATATATCGAATAACTTCTGCATACGAGCTCCGATTAACTCATAGGACATACCCATGAGTTCGTATTAACATCCTCTACGACTTTCCCGAATGAAGTTTCCCTAAATTCTCAATTTATCGAAAAGTCACATTTTTATGGTGAAGTAAATAACATTTATTACTTCCGTAAACTAAATAAATCCATAATAAATAGCTCGTAGCTCTGAAAAATATTCTGGATATACTAGAGGACTCATATTAACCTAATCTACCTCCTCGGGACATTAATTCTATTTTCTCCCTAGAATCGAGAATATCTCGATATTAAACTCGAATATTAATTCAGCGAAAACTAACACCGTGGTCACAACCCTCTGTAATCCGTCTGATCCCGGTAAAAAGGTAAATTTTAGGGTGGGGTCTTACAATATCTTTATGTTTTTCCAGAATTATGTGCATTAAAAACTTCAATGCATGCAACATTTGGGGAAAATCCCCAAGTAATCATTTAGAAACAAATGTATATAATGTCAATCTCATTGGCTTAAAAATCATTATCAAAAATAGGTGAAGAGGTTCCACTATAACAATGAGCCTCCTAACTAGGGTCGGAGCCTTCTAAGGCTACTATTGCACTGCTCCACTTTCTTAATTGGGGGGCCGATATGGCTAGTTAGCATTATAGCATTTATAGCATTTACATATATAACGACCCTTCATGGTGAAGAAAAACAAAACAAATTCGAAAAGTGATAAAAAAACTCTTCCTCTTTAACAAAACATGCATCTCATGCATCAAGTACGGTTCCCCGACCATCTTCAAAATAATGGACATAAACAACAGATGTCCAAATAAAATAAATGTAACTCAAATTTCAGCCGACATAAACAAAGGAGCTTACAGAAGGGAAGCAATCCACCTTCCCGGCCCACCGGCTCAATAAATTGAATAAAATCATGTTACTTAAATTTTTTTAAATATGTTAGTGCATATATGGCTTTAAAATCAAATGTCCTCTCAATCCTTTAGGTCTTAGCCTAACAAACTCTAAATCGTCACACATGTACGGTCTCTTTTAATCCTGGCACAAAATCTATGCTTTAAATTTGGAGTAAAATAAACACTTCTTAATATAAAAAACTGATCCATTTCACTTATCTCACTCCTCAACATTTACAACATCCTAACCAACCTTTAACATTAGCTTAAGGGTCTCAAAAATATTCCATAAAGTTTAACTAACAATAATTGACGGCCAAATTAATGTTTTCTTATCCGCCATAATTACTAAACTTTGAAAATTTCAAAACCTAACCAAACTTCCTCGGAAAAATATAGACTTCACACCAACAAACTCCTCTTATTTTATATAATTTTCAGCTTGAAAAACTACTCATAATGTGGTAGCTCTGCCGCCGCCACCGGCCGGCTAGTATAAACTTCTGGCCAAACTCCGGCCATCACCAATCACCACTAAATTAATTTTCACAAACTTCTATTGCCCGTGCATGAAAATTTTCGCAAATCGAACTTCCTAGTTCAACTCGAATGCCAATTCCTAGTCTAACTAGACCAATTGAATCGAAATACAAAAATCCTAAATTTCAAACCCTAAAAATTTCAATCATTCGATTCTCCTTCCACACTTCAAATTGAACTACCAAATTCTAGAGGTTTATAGTACTCATCAAGCCCAACTAAATCATACCTAAGTTGCTTGGATTGGTGGCTTAAGGAGACAGAATGAATCGGGTCACCAAAATACCCATCATACACTGTTTTGGTGCTGCTGCGTCCTCCATGCTGCCACTTAAGCCACCAAACCACCACAAAACTGACGGGGAGGACTAGATGAAATCAATGTCGCCGACGGCGAGCCAATCGGACACCGGACAACAGAGAAAACACAAAAAACCCGTTTCAGGTTTGGGTCGGGTTGCGCGGGTCGACAGAATGGCTAGGTGTCTAAATTTTTTTGTTCTTCCCAAAATGGAAACTTACCACTCCTATTTATAGCAGTTTTCCGAAATAGTAACTTTCATTTTTAGACCATAACTTCATACAAACACCGATTTAAGCGTGTCATGTGTCCACGAACTCGTATTAACGTCCTCTACAACTTCCATGAAGGGAGTTTCCTAAAACAGCGATCATATGAAAAGTCAACTCTATGACCCCCTATGGTAAAACGGTTACTACAAATGATAAAAGTCTAAAGTAACCAACCGTAAAATAATTCAAGGATCAGGATGTGACATATTCTCCTTGTAATTTATTTGGATTGTTGTGCTTGCTACACAACTCGAGTATTGATTTGGTGGTCGAAGAATAACTGTAAATACTCGTCTGCAAGTTGACTCCTGAAGAACCTGGTGATCAAGTTGGTGCTCTCTTGATCTTCAGTCGCTTGATTAGAAGCAGAAATCTAAGCGCACTACGCCTACTACTATGGTTACTCACCCACGAGCTGGCACGTCCACACTACGCCTACTACTACGGTTTCTCACCTGCAAGCTGACACGTTCGCACTACCAAAAGAGATTTTAGTGCAATTATCTCACACTCCCTAAACTGAGTTGCGACTCCAAAACATGTGCTGCTATGCAATGATCTATATTTGCAAGTTTTAGATCGAATTGCCAGTGTCTAATAGCATCTTTGAATGATTGTTAGATACCAATTTGACCATAAATCCCTAATACGAAAGGGAGCCCTTTCATTAAGGACTTTTATAATGAGGACTTGTCAATGATTTTTCGTTTTATAGTTTAAAATACATACTTTTCAATCACATTTTAACATCTTGTCCGTTCAGTTTTTAGGACTACATGAGTAGATTATTTCTATATATTTACAGCCAAATTGGTTCAAATTAATGTAACAAACTAGATCAAATTAATGGACGAACCATTAACCGTTCAAGTTCATAATTAGTAAATCACACTTATGAATGTTTTAATGATTTTCAATATGGTCGAAAATTTGAAGAAATGATTTACTCATAAATACCTATAAACTGAACGGTAAAGATTTAGAAGTAAGATCGAAAAGCGGAATAAATCAAAAAGTCCTCAACTATTCCTCATTATAGCTAGAGGTTTTCATTAGAATGGTTCCCTCAGATTTCTTAAGGATTGTAATATACTAACCTCCCTTGTTTATTCCTGCTTATATGACACCCTCAACTCCTTAACTCCATACTTGAATTTGAAAAATTCCGATCACGTATCTCTCAGTAAAGGAAATAGATACTTCCTATACTTCCAATATTGTCCAAGGTGTTTCATGACTGTTTCGAATAAACTTCGCGCAGTCGGCCGACGACCTTCTCCAAATCTATGAGTACGTATCAAATTTCAACGCAATTTTCATCTTCGAAACCACCCAATCTGTAATCTTTGTCGCCACGACAGAACCCCAGATGAAACCATCAACCAGTGATATTGGCTCTTCTTGCTAAAATATAGGCTCCCCTAGTTCCCACGTTTCTGACTTATCTATGATGGTATTATTGAATCCAATCTTTGGGTTGGTTCTTGCTTGTAGTTAAATAATTCTAGTTATTATATTAATGATTTTAATCCACCTTTTTTGAAAAATAATATCAAGAATTTCATTAACGGGAATATAAATTACAACCATAATGAACTTCGGTGGTGGAAATAAATTCCACATTCTTCTCCCTACCTACCTGAAATAACAACTATTACAGTGGACAAAAACTGATATCAGTAGGGGTTCAACTGTAATCTAAACTAATCTAGAAGTTTCGACACATCCTTATAGTCAACCTCAAGAAGAAACAACCCTTTCAAACACTACATATCAAATTTACCAACATATATGCACAGTTAACCTCCCCATTACATTGACAACAAGAACTAACCGACCTTAAAATAGTCCCTAGATACGACACCAAGACCATGACACATCCCACGACACGACCCAAAACATCTAACCCTACCAAAACCATAAACCCTCGCTCGAAGAGAAGAGACAACAAGACCTAACAAAAATTACATAAAAAAACCATTAAAAACCCTTAGAGCATCTCTAACAGTTCTTCTATTGATTCTCTATTATAAAAGAGGAAATCACATAATCTCTATAAAAATTGGAGCTCAACTCCAACAATTCTTCTATTCAATTATATAAATTAGATGTGTTTATTTATAATTTAATGAATCTTCATTAATCTTATATATTTATTACAATCAAATCCCAATTCTCATGTTAAATATTTTAATTTTATGAAGTTTTTTTCTCTTTTGCGGAAAGATAATGAATTATATAAGACAAAACAATAAATTTTAAAAATTTCATCTTGAATATACAAATTTGGAGAATTCTACAAATATAGAGGATCTCATTCTCTCTCTTCACACTATGTATTATAGATGACGATTTACATGAGCTATTGGAGAAAGAAAATGATATTTTTTCTCTATAATAAAGATAATTTTAGTTTTACATGAGCTGTTGGAGATGGTCTTACCCAGAACCAACAAGGGCCCAGACCCACCACACACCAGTGGACTTGAGAAGAAGCCACCATGAACCCGACCCACAACGAGAAGGGCATTTGCGCAGATCTGATGCCTTGCCTCCTGCCGACCGCCACCCTAACGCACACCATCTCTGACGACAAAGGAGAAACACTCACCACCCTCAACAAGATGCACCCAACATAGCAGAGAAGCTCATCGCCGCCACGTACTCCCATTCTCACACCATCGTTCTCGGTTGCTCCCCGTCGAAACGACGCTCCGCTTGAGCAACGACCAGCCCTTGCCACGAAACAACTCCACCACAACATCACCTTCAACTCTTCAGTCCGTTCTCATGGACAGGCTGCCTATCACGTACCACCACCATCCATTAGGGGAAAACCACCGATTGGCCACACTCCATACTCCCATCCAACAACAACATCCTATACCGCGCCGTCGGACAGGAATGAAAGCTTGATTTCTTTAAACCCTAGATCGGCCGGTTTTTGTGGAACGTTCGTATTGTTTTTTCAGCCATTTAATCCACCTTGATATTGTAGATTTTGGAAAGGAAAATGAATTGTGGTCTTATTAAGGTTTTCGATTTATGGTCTTAGTTCTAGGTGTCATGCCAATTCATAAAAACACATCATCACTTTGCCAAATTATATCAGTATTGATTGAAGAAAAATACCATCTTATCATTCCTTAATTTTTTGTTCTACTTTTTTTACTTTAACGTTTCTTCTTTACTTTTTACAACATTTTTAGTCAATTAACGATATAAAATATTTCTTGTAATTAGATTATTCTATATGCACATAAATTCGATCAACAGAATAACAATTTTTCATAACAAATGTATTGAAATTAATTTATGGTTGGTTTTGCAAATTATGTTTATATATATATATTAATATATATCCATGTAAACAATCTTCTATACATATACAAAATCATATATATAATAGATAGTGTTACTACAAGAAATATTTTATTACCTCTTTAATTTTTATTTTATTATTGAATTTTTACCCCTTTAATTTGGTATATATTAATTTTTATATAATTTCAAATTCAAATTTATGGTGTTAGTTTTTTGGAATTCAAATTATGGTGTTATATTTTTGGACGAAATTGATTCGAATTTGGAAGAAAAAGAAGTGAATCGATCGATATCCACCTAATTCAATGGGTAGAAAACATTCCTTATATTTCTACCTAATTAATGACTGCTATTATTACGTAATATTTGTTTCCATCACCTAATTAAGTTCATTAATATCATTCATTTATTTTTTTTAAAACAAATATAAAAGGAAAAAAGGGTATAATGGAAAAATATATTATGAAGAATTAGAATAAATATTTTAAATATCTACATGACATGACGCATGAATTATGACCATAAATCTTTAGTCTTATTAAGGCCTTTTAGAGCTACCTTTAGAATTATGTCATTGAACCATATAAATTTTGGAGACTTGGCCTCAATTGTCGCAAGCTTATTTGGAGAGCATATTAAGAAATGCATAATACCTCAAGCATCTTCTGGCTTGATGGTTGCTTGGCTGTGGAAGAACAATTTTTCAGGGGTCTTGAGAATGGATCTATCGGGATTTGTGCTAGTACTGATATGAGCTGCTGGATTTTTCATATAGTTGCAGATTCGACGACCTCCGCTTGTGGTGGTCATGACAGTGTGCTGGCTGTAGTCAACACCCTCATCTGAGGGTTTACTATCTAGATTAGTGTATTTGGGGTTGTTTTTTGGGCTCATAGGGGTACTTCCCTTTTGTTATTGTAATTGTGGCCCAATTATGAATATGTATTAGTATTTTATATTAATGAAATTTGTTTTTACCATCAAAAAATGTTGTTTTGATTTTGTAGAGTTTGATGCTTTTAAGAAAATGTTGTTGAGAACATTACTCACCTTAAAGCATCTTTAAAAGTTCATATAAAACAAGAATTACATATATTTTAGAAGGAAAAACATGATTTTTGACTCCAATAACTCATGTAAATCATCCTCTATAATAGGAAAAGTGAGAGGATAGAGAAACATAGCCTTTATATTTGTAGAATTCTCAGAATTTGTATAATTCATGGATAATTCTCTAAAATTTATTGTTTTCCTTTTATAATTCACTCTCTTAAAAAATTAAAAATGTCATTTACATCTCTCTAGTGGAAGATTGAGAAATTTAAGCATGCGATATGTGATTTTGATTTGAATAAATATATATACTCACTAAATCATACAAAAAACATTTAATTTTGTAAAGTAAAATAGAAAAGCTGTTGGAGCTAAACAATTTTCTTTATATAGATTTTGTGATTTTCTCTTCTATTGTTATGTCATTATTTAATCTTGTAATTTTTTTAATTATATAATTTATTAACATATATAAAACATAATTGAGTATTAGGTATTAGAATAACTTAACTGTAACAGGAGAAATAAACTAGAATGAGAGAATTGAGGAGAATATCGATGTTATTTTATTCATAGAATAAGCCCCTATATATAGAGGATACAATACATAATGAAAGTACATATATTCCTATTACAACATTGATATCGAATCTTATTCTGAATATACTTTGACTAAGACACACACAAGGAAATGTATTTTCCTTCAACACTCCCCCTTATGCCGTGTCATAGTAATATGATACATTAAGATGCATTCCATGTTAACTCATTAAAAACCTTGCCACAATGGTAATTAAAATTTACCAAAATAGTAATTAATAATTACCATAAACTTTGGAAATTCGTAATAAATAGCTCGATGCTCCGAAAAATATTCTGAAAATATCGGGAGACTCGTGTCGACACGTACTACAACATCGAGTCATTAAATGAGAAATTTGTAGAGTTTATAAAAACTCAAAAATAAACTCGAGAGATAACTTATTAAATCACTAACACCGTTAAAAGCTCCCAGTAACTCAAACACCCCTGTTAAAAGGTAACTTTTAGATACAGGATGTTACAATAAAAACTGGGGTAAGATCCACCACAAGGGTGGGTAGCCTTAACCGAATGTGGTAACAGGTAAGTCTGAAGACTGCTCCCGTCCCTGTCAAGGGAGATGCCAAACATCTCTTCCCTTGAGGTGGTCCTTGCAGGATTTACTTCGAGTTAAAGAGGTTTAACTCAGGGTGGGTCCTGACATCAAAACTACAAAAGATCATGTGAATTGTCATAGGCCTCATTTTATCATCATTAGAGTGCCTTAATATAATATAACAGAGCCGATTGATGGACAATACCATCATTATGGTGCTCGAATCTTGGTTTGATACAGAACCATGTTTTCCCAAAATCTTTTATCTCAAAATCGGATTTCAAATATTTAGTGGTATCTTTTAGTTCATCAAGAGTACATAAAAATTCATATCATCAACATAAACCGCAATAATAAAAATCCATAACTTGTCTGTTTAATAAACACGCATGGTCATCATTCATCATATCCCTTCCCAATCAAGTCGTCAGTTAGTGAACGTTTCAACCTTATTGTAAACATGTTTTATGGTCTAGAGCCACTTGAATTGGGTAAATGAAGTCAATCTTAGATCTTCATGTATATATCTTCATGACGATCCCCATAGAGATAAATTGTGACCACATTCATAAGCTGAATGTCAAGTTTTTTGGAAACTACCAAACTGACAAGATAGTGGAGTACAATGACATCCATTACGACAGAATTATGTCCTCGTAGTCGATCCCAGGACAATATGATAAGCCTTGCGCCATAAGGCAAGTCTATAATTATGATTTATAACAAAGACTTATTAAATTGATAGGGTTTACACTTGGTGGTGTCGGCATCACCAATCGAAATACCATTCTTTTTAATTTAGCCTGGATCGCTTATTTCCTTTTAGTCCAATATATATTACGTGCCTGATAGGAGCATAAAATGCGACATTCTTAATATGTTATTACCTCCATTTGTACCTTATTTATTTCTTATTGTCGTAGATTAGAGTCATAATTTAGAATCAAGAGTTTTTGGTAGAGTTGTGTGTAAAACATATTAAACATAGAGGAATAATATACAAAATTGTCGAAACCCGATTTGTGGAGTCTTAGAGATGTTTTGATGATTCTGTGAAGATTTTACATTGTCATAAATTAATTTAACTTCTCTCATATTTAGGTGACATGTAGAAAAGTTCATGGGAGAAAGAATCAAGAGAATCGGAGCTATGGAAGACAACAACATCAAAGGGGACGAGAGCAGCAAAAACAGGAATTTCCTGGGCACATCACCTAACTTCAAAAATTTCTCCAAGACGACTCACAAGAAATTAGAAGATATACCATATATACACGGAAAGCTGTTTGAGTCTAGTTTCCAGAACATTTGGAATCGCATCCATATCTATTTTATGGAGGGAGTTATGCCTAAATTAGTGTCGGACAGTCAGTCTGCCGAAACAGGGCAACTTATTTCTATCGAGAGGAAGTGTTCCTGATGGATCTAGGGAAGAAAAGGAGCCGATCCATAAAGCCTAGTCCATGAAGGGAAGTCTAATGACAAGCCCAATAAAGAATTAGAAGTCCAAAATTCGGCCAAAGAAGTCTCTAGAATTTTTAAGTCTTGTAGGCCAAGCAAACCAAGTTCAAGAAGGAAAACCTAAACCTATTTGGTTTAGGACTTGTGGCTGCTGTATTCCTCTGTAAATAGGCTTGTATTTAGATAGAAAATTATCATCACAACCTTACAATTACATAGCTGAAACTCTACCAAAACCTATACAGAAAAAATACTTAGCCGATTCATCAACCACAAGTCATACAAATCATTCCATCCTTCCACCGATTTTCCAAGGTTGTAAGAGTGTGATTTTATCATGGCTTTTTGTATTATTTTCTGTATATTTTCGAATTCTGATGTAATATGCTTTTCGGTTTTGGTTTTATTTATCAAACATGGGTTTCAAATTTCTTTGTGATCTTTGAATTGTTCTATGTTTTGATTTGTAACTTCTTGAATATATGATGATTTTGTGATTTAGGTTTAGGGGCAGTAGCATGTTCTTATGTATCTTGATTTCTAATTGATTAATTGTCATGAATTCGTGCATCTAAATCAATCCTTGAGGCTGCCTTGGCCATGGTTGTCCTTAGGATGCGGTTTCATCTACCATAATAATATTAGATCGATTCATGCGCAAAGTTGTCTTGGTCTTTGCTATTAATTTAGGGCGGATATAATTAGGATAATTTGCATGCTAATAGGATGAGTGACGCCATGCCTTAGATCATGTTTCCGATTGACTCTTGTGCTTAAATGTTTTCTTGTTTAATCTCTACGCAACGTGTCTTTAAATAAGTTAGCATTCAAGTTCAGGATCAAGCGCAAAGATGGTTCTAAATACTTGAGAAGTCTTAACGATTAGATAGCCGCAACGACTCTAATTAGAATCAGAATTGGTTAGTGTCTAGGATAATTTGAATGTTGTTGCCCAGCTTTGCATGAAGTTGTTATGTGTTCTGATGGTTTTTCATGTTATGTGTTGCATGAGTATGTTGATCACTTCTATATAGTAGCTTAGGTTTTTGATTTTCGTCAACCTTCTGTCCCCTGTTTTATTTTATTTTCATATCATATTAACTCTGATTCTTTTGAAATTTTGTACAGTTGTTCATATGTGTGTCTAATATATCCTTGTAAATTTTGGTAATTTTCTGAGTAGTTTAGGTTAGGTTTTTATTTAGGTTTTCAATTACTGTTCATTAGGAACAATAGTTACTTTTGTAATTTCTTTTTAGTTTGTAATAATTGTTAATAATTATTGTGTCTATACTAACGCTTGTTTTGCAAGGTACCCTCAATCCCTGGCCCTATACGATACCCTACTTGCCTTACACTACTAACGATAAAAAGGGTTTATTTGACGTAGGCTTAAAAACCCGACGTCAGTGCCAATTTGCAGCGAAGTAAGGTTCGGTATCTCAATATTTCACGTCCTTATGTACACTAGTGTAATATATAGTTTGTAGAGATCTCTATATTTCAAGAATTAGTTTTAACATTGATGCGTCCCCCAGTGATAACCATAATTCATAATAATTTCATGAGATAGGATTGAGTATCAATGATCAATGGATCATAATGTGCCAAACTTGCCCTCTCACTTGGGCAAGTATTCATCGAACCTATAAGGCCTCCAGCTTTTCCTTGGGAAGCTGTGGTATGTGACACCATTAGCCACGTTCTGGAGTCACTATGCCACAATCTATGGTAGCGGCGTCAACACAAAATTCATTAGGTGGCGCCATGCCCTTTTAATAGGACGTCATTCCTTACAGGCGTGTTTGCAGCATGTATATATGATCTCGTCACTTTAACAATATCAAATAACGTATCAAGCATTAAGTTTGTTACGTTATGAACATCAATTATTCCACGTACTTTAATCTTGTGTGGTTTTGGGATCATAATGAGACAAGTGTGGACAATTTAAGACAATTTCCTGTCGTTACAATTTAAGACAAGTGGGGACAATTTAAGACCCTAAACCCTAGAAAATATAGGCAGTTCTTGTCTCACCCTAATGGCAGGAAGATTATCTCATAAGTGACATTCCGCAAATAGCGGTAAAAAGATCGCCTGTCAAGGTTTTAACGTAGCAGAATATGGTTGTTGATCTATATCCAACATTAGTACTTTATTCATGTCTAAGAACTCATCATAGTGCGTTGTGGCTGCGCAATGTTAGCACATAAATGTATAAGTCACTAGCTTTAACGCATAAAAATATTAAATAGTAATGGTTCGTAGATGAATTAGTAGAAATATTGGTGCGCATTACCAAAATTCAAGCTACATTCGTAGTCATTTAATTGATTTTCCATGAGACCTTTGGAGTGTGTACAAGGAAATATGATATCAAACATCAATCTATAAACATGTACAATAATCATCAAAAATTGTCGATGTAAACTCTCTAGCATTATTAAGTCGAATTGACTGATTGGGATGATATGTGTAGTGAGCCTAATATATAAATTTGAGCTAAGAGTTATATTACAAGCAGCATATATAATAAGTAAACGATAGTGCGGCACATGACCAGCATGTATGCATATCAACCAACACAATAAAATATCAAGAGTGACCACAAGTTGGTTGAATTTGTCTACAAAATCTTTTTGAATTCAATGTAATTAAAACATAATGAGAATATGTGTGTTATTTGCATAGGATGATCTCAATCTTAATGTCTCAAATAAATAGGCTCTAAAAATGAGTGATTGACTTTTATTAGTAACCAACAAAGATTTGGTTTACTCATAAAGTTAAAGTCATATTTGACTTGAAAAGCATAATAGGGATTGATTGCACCAACATGTGCATAGCAAAATATATCCCAAAGTCGTCTAGGGGAAGCGGCGACATTGTCATAAAAGTAGTAGTATTTGCCAACTGAACTATGTTCTTTTGGTTTTTGCTTTTTTTGTTCACTCAAAACAATGGATGTCCGTGTGATTTTTTTTTCATTTCAATAAACGGATCATCATATCATGATCATGATGTCTTAACAAGTCATGTCAAAATCTATATGTGTCAGAATCTCAATAATCATATCTTATGACAATGCTAAATCAAATAATTTTGAAATTGGTTATATATAACCCACTAGAGTGACACACTGACACATATTCTTCTCTAATACTCATACATTCATAGTAAATAGAGGTAATCCAAAGGAACTCATGTCTAGTCTCACGTATTTCCACATGAAAATCGTTGACAACGTATTCATCAAACTTAAAAAGCTTTAATAATAAGAATCATAATGTTATAAAGACAATAAAAATTTAGCTGTCTATCGCTATTTCTTATTAATTGCGATGATCCAGTTATCTGAGTCATATAAGGATTATGAGGCATTAAGTCCACAAATAACTGCCTATATTTTCTAGTGTTGTGTGGTTAGTCACATTATCAGCTTTAAACAATCGAATTCTCCAAATCATATATATATATATACTTACTAATAATAGGAGAGAAGTCAACATATGTGTACAAGTGATCAGTAATTTTTCTTAATGTTGACTTTTTTTTTCATATTCGGCATTTTTCATCATATTTGGCATGTTCTGCTTTCACTTTTTGTTTCGATTCTTGCCGAAATATTTTTCTTTTCTCCTTTAACTCACTATATTGCTTCTCCATATATATTCATGGTGCAATTATTTATTTTTTCAAACCATATGACAAAATAAGGCATTTTGATGGCTTTCTATGCCATTGCAATAACAAAGTCAAATAAAGCTTAATTCTTATAAAAATATATTCGAGACTTTATTAATATGTCAACGATTACATGCATCAAGGTTTTGTAATCAAAATCTAATCCATAATATGAATTATGACAAATAGTCATTTATTATCGAGATATATTAGTCTATACAATGTATTCTTGGAAAATAAATGCTTCAATGAAAATCTACAACATCAATATGTTTCTTGCCAGATTTGAAATATGTAATAGTGATACTGGCATCAGTGTCATATTCATCTTCTTCAGCTGCGTGATGAGCCTTTTGCTCTCTTATGTTTATATATTTTATATTGTGCAGCTATTTCTTTGGCACTTGCCTAGCAAAGCTCAAAATTGATGCTTAATAGATCCGTGTCTATAACATACCTCATCTTTAATAATAAGCCATTTATGTCATGGCAGTGAGGTATTCTCGATGTCAATCACTCATAGGTGATATCCAATATCATTGAGTACAATTTTATAAATTTCAGACATTTTTTCTTTTATTTTCTTGGCCTCCTTTTTTCAACATCTCGAGAAACAAGAAGACGAATTAGTGTCGTAGTCCCAAAGACCTCGACATCTAATATTTCCAAGAAATTTGGATCATACCAAGACCAATATGTGTAAATGGTCGTTTTGAGGCTCATGAATGTTTTTCATAGTCATATTTTATTTTCGATGCTCATAGCATATGAATCCCCACGATTCAATTAATTCTTAAAAGTCACACATCATATGAGAGGTCGGGATATATAAGAAGGGAACTTAGAAAATCCTCGATGAAAAACACAATTCTCATAATTGAAATCAACAAAAAGAATGAACGTTGATTTAAAGCTTACTTGGACAAAGTTTAAGCTTGAAATTCTTGATACTCGCACGTGTCGATACTGTGACGACCCGAATTTTCGGATAACCAAAAATCCTAAAAATCGAGTCAAGCTAACCTTACCGATAAGCTAAAACCCAAAAAGGTCGCACTCCAAGGAACTTACTACCAAACCAACGACCGCTACAAGCACAGTTCCAACACCGACAAGTAGCTCCTAAGCCTCCATTTCGCAAATCGCTGAAATTCCCAAACCTTTAAGATCAAACCCTACACCATAGATTGGTGCACCAGGTTGTAAACAAACAAACCTAGTAAGCTTTTCAGCTCGTATGAGTAAATCTATTGATAATCACGGCCTCATACCCCAAACATACGAGATTTTCCGAAACAAGAAGATTTAATAATGAAAGGTAAAGATTATATAAAACAAGCATTCAATGGCAGAAATAATTATAACAATAAAATTATACATTTCCTGCAAAAAAAATAGTTCAGGAAAATGCACAGAATATCATAAATCAAAACATGGAAATTCCAGCAATTAAGCGTAGTTCTGGAATTACCCAAAACTACAGAAAATCAAAACATAACAGAGAAAAAAAATTAAATAAATAATAAAATCAAAACACGCTCCACATGAGCCAAACGTCACACTAGGAAAATGTCTGCACGCCACAAAAGAGGACATAACCTATTAAACTAGAATTGATCTCTTCACCACTAAAGAGGATCTAGACTGCAACACCGGAATAGGTCCCTTCATCACACAGGAGGACCTAAACCCACATAAACACGACAGATCCCTTTGCCACAAAAGAGGATCTGACCGCCACATAGGAAACAATAGATCCGTTCACCACTTAGGAGGATCTAGAAACAACACAGGAACAATAGATCCCTTCGCCACACAGGAGGATCTAGAAGCCACACAGGTAAGCATGCGGGTCACTCTCTCGCAGTTAAACCACACAATACACCACTAGAACACGAGTCCTCTGACTAATCACGAGGCACAACTACTCACTCAACTTCACACACCACACGAGTTCGAATAACCATTTATATTCATCTAACTGCTCACCTAGCATAAATGCTGTGAATCAACATCAACATCTCCACTAGTCCAGCTTTTGCTCCATCTAACGTCTCAAAATCATGGGAGCGTCCACGTCAATAAAGAATGAACAACACACATAACCTTCTCATCTTAATATTGCATAGCAATACTTCATTCTCAGTAATGACGTAATCTCAAACTGTCATCACGCCTTTTATCGTTCATAGTCGTAAAACTGATTAAAAGAGTTTTATAAATGAAAATCATTTTACTTACCGATGGACCGTAGTCGATCAAGGCCATTTATTTTAAATCAATAATTTGGTTTCCAAGAAAGCAATTTTATAGTTTTATGACAAATGAACCATAAATGTAATAATGGTTCCACCGTGAACCAGATGAGATAATGCTCACCGCATGAATAACATCTAACCACGTAACTCCGTAATATATTAACGACATATTATAATCATATGCATATATATATATATACATATACGCATATTTCTACGAATATTCTTATATAATATTCTATCCGCAACAACAATATAATTACGCCAAATAATTATGTAAAACCAGAACAGAACCACAGAGAGATTTACTCACCTCAAAAAATCCCGCTGCGTTTTCTACCGCCGCACAGTAGATCTCCAACACGCTTGGTCTAGCAATAATTACCTACAATTATATAATCGACCTTAGTTATCACACGAAAGAAATAATGACATAATCCATCTGAATCTCACACTCCAATCCTCTAAAACTATCCACCACAATTTAACTGAACTCCATCACCCTTCATCCACACCAAAACACCCTACAAATTTACCCTCGGTAAGAACCGACGGTAAATCCACTTTGACAAAACCATACACGCTCATCCGAAAACCAAAATGGACAAATTGTATATCCATGCGTTCGTATTGACGAACACATGTTACTGAGACAACTCACTACCCCAGAAGACATTAGACACACCGCCACAAGCGGTTGCGCGTGGGCCTCACGCGCCACCACCCTTAACCCTACAATCTTCCACCAAAAACCACCTACAAGCAAATACAACAACCCTAAGAAGCCAATAGGAGAAAACAGAACACCTAGAACCGCCGGACGCGCCTGCACGCGCAGCCACAAACGGCGGAGCGTCCTCCATGAAAAACACCGAATTTCAACAAACTTCCAACATGAAAGATGAAGATCAAAACAAGGGAACAACTTTAATGCCTGGGTTTTGATCTATTCAGACTAGAAGCGGCCCAAAACTGTGACAAAAGGCTGCCTCTAAGCTCAGCCGCTCCTGCCGCCGTGTCGTGCCTCAGCACCACCAGAGATCAGCCCAAAACATCAAGGCCTTCAATTCTAAGCTGGTCTCAGCCCTCGTTGCCACCCCACGCCAGAGAACGAGTCAGGTCGGGAACCGAGTTTCGCCGTTGAACTGTTTGCCTGTATATGTACAGTTCCAGACTGAATTGACCCAAGTTACCACCATAGGGAAGACGGCACCACCAAAATGAAGCGAACCTAACCGGTCTTGCCGCCTGAGGTTGTCTGAGTCGGCCAAAAAGTTCGGGTTCAGGTCAGCCAGGTTTGGGTCGGGTCAGTTCAAAATCTCAGATAGTGAAGAAATGCGCGTGCGTGGAGGAAGAGAAGAAAATGAGATTTTTTCCATTTTTAGAAACTCATCCTCTCTATTTGTATACTTTCCAAAATCGGAACCCAACTTAAAATGATAATAACTTCTTCACACGATATCTGATTCACACCTACCGCATGTCAACACACTCGTATCATCGAGCGTTACAACTCTTCTGAAGGAAGTTTTCTGAGAAATTCGACGTAACAAAAGGTCAACTTTTTACCCTTTAAATAAGACATTTTCGCGCGTCCCATGACTCTGAACACTTCGACACTTTTCTCGAAAATACGAATACGCACCAATTTCACTAATTAATTTCCAAACAATATTAGAAATTAATATTTAAATTTTTGGGTTATTACAGATGTAGACGTATAGGCAGTGTGGTTAAGATTGCAACATAATGCTTCTCAATCCTTGACGTATGATTACATCACAGTACCAGCGTTTGAGTCTTGTAACTTCTTTCAATGTTAGAAACTTGCTAGTCTGCCAAATAGACTGCATTTATATAAGCTACTACATGTTTACATGCTCAAATCCATGCGCGTTCGGCGATCGTTCACGTAGTTCCATTGTGAATTGTCATATGGGGAGACCATAAAACACATTAAAATCATATAGTTAGTTAAACTTGCCATAAACAGTAGCAAAACATTGAAAAATATCAACCATATGAAGGATTTAAGGAGAAACTACGAATACAACCCGTTTTTCTCAAGAAAAAGTGATTCCCTTGCGCGTTGCAGTGATTGTGAGGGCCGGTTCACTAACTTTTACTTTTGTTTTGGAGGTGCCCTTTTGACTAAACAATCTTAATATCCGCACACATATCCTCTCCAAATTTGAAGTAAATCGGAGTTCGGAAAGTGACCGAACCAGTTGCTTGAACAATTAGTCAGGTCTATGTATTCTTGTGGCCAGTTCGGTGTATTTCTGGTTGATTCTTAGAGTGAGGCCGGCTGCGTTGGAATCGTGAAATCAATATCTTCAAGTTTTCTGTTGGTGACGAAAACCAATTCGGATGTTATTTTGTCGATATTGGTTTGGGATCCCCGGGGCAAATTTTAGGGTTTCTTGGGTGCGCAGGTGCACAGGGGGTGCGCGGCAGTGCCTTGGGTGATCCGCAGCGGTGCACTGTGATGTGCAGGAAGTGCGCAACGGTGCCCAGGAGGTGCGCAGCAGTGGTGCGCGGCAGTGCACAGTGGTGCGTAGGGGTTCGCGCGGCAGTGGACATGTGCGCGCGACATAATTTTTTTTGTTTTTAGGGTTTACTCAGGGTTAGACCGAGTTTCTGATAACGTGTAACAGGAGAAATAAACTGAATGAGAGAATTTGAGAGAATATCGATGTTATTTCATTTATAAAATGAGCCTCTATATATAGAGGATACAATACATAGGAAATTACAAGTATTCTTGTTACAACATTGATATCGAATTATATTCTAAATCATTAGCTATATTTAGAGCATTTAGACTTAGAAATACTCCCACGACACTGTAAATCTTTAGCTAAAGCCATTTCTTTTTCTTTTTGTAATATATTTGTTTAAATCAATAATCAATCATCAAAATCATTCATATAAACATATTTGATATGAGTCGCATATGAAAGACCTTGTCGAGATCTTCATAATGATTGTTAGTAACAAAAATTTTATTTAGATTTTAGTGTAAATTGGAACAACAAATCTTAAGTTGAATAAAATAATATTAGTTTTAGCAAGGGGTGTTAAGTCAAAACCGAAAACAGAAAAATAACCGCACCAAACCCGCACTAAACAGCAAAAAAAAATCGATAACCGAAATATTGTAATAACCCGGAAATTCAAAGGTCAATTTCTAATATTGTTTGAAAATTAATTAGTGAAATTGGCACGAATTTGTACTTTGGAGAAGAGTGCCGAAGTGTTCGGAGCCAAGGGACGCTTGGAAACATTTCAGTTAAGAGTCAAAAGTTGACTTTTGCTACATCGAGTTTCTCGAAAAATTTCTTTCACAAAAGTTGTAGTACTCGATGTTACCAGTTTGTGGACATACAAAAAGTGTATGTTGGATATTGTATGGAAAAGTTACAGTCAGGGGAAGTTTGTGGGTTTTATTATAAATAGGAAAAATTAGGATTTCTATTTTTAGAAACCCCATAATTCAATTTCCTTCCTTTTTTTTTTTTTTTTTTTTTTTCTGTCGTGTGCTCTTCTTCAGTATTCAATTTTTGTGACTGACCTGACTCGAACCCGGTCGACCCGACCCAAGTTTTGCGGCGAGCTCTGGCCACCTGAGATGTCGAGGATGGTCGAAATCTCTTCCTCTCCTCCGTGCAAGCCTCCCTGTGGTGGTGGCGTGGTCCAATTCAACCTAGTTTGTGGCAGCTGAGCTCGCACAGTAACGACGTCAACCCGGTTTCAACCTGCCGTTTGAGGTGGTTCTAGGAGCTTGAACCACCCTCGTTGTGATCGTCTCCTACTTTTGAACACATTGGTGTATCCCTTGAAGGTCAATTTGGAGAGTGGAGGTGCAGATCACGAATTCTTCCTTTCGGGGCTGTTTTGGGCTGCTTCCGGTCCGAATTGATCGAAACTCCAGTTATTAAAGTTGTTCCCCTTGCTTTGATCTTCATCTTTCATGTTGGAAATTTGTTGAAATTTGATGTTTTTTCTATAGGCTTCCTAGGGTTGTTGTGGTTCCTTACAGGTGGTTTTTTATGGAAGATGGTGAGGTTTAGGGTGGTGACGCATGAGGCCCACGTGCAGCCACTTATGGTGACGTGTCTGATGTCTTCTGGGGTAGTGAGTTGTCCCAGTACCATGTGCTCGTCAATACGAACGTGTGGATATATATTTTTCCTATTTTGGTTATCAATTGAGCGCGTAGGGTTTTGTCGAAGTTTATTTAACTTCAGTTTCTACCGAGGGTAAATCCGTTGGGTGTTTCGTGGTAGTTGAGGGGTGATGGATTTCGTTTAAATTGTAGTAGATAGTTTTTGAGGATTGGAGTGCGAGATTTAGATGGTTTAAGTCTTTATTACTTTCGTGTGGTGACTAAGGTCGATTATATAATTGTAGGTGTATATTGTTCGCCCAAGCGCGTTGAAGATTTATCGTGCGGCTATAGAAGACGCAGTGCGATTTGAGGTGAGTAAATCTAACTAAAGTTCTGTTTAGTGTTATATAATTATTGGGCGTAATTATATTGTTTGTTGCGGATAGAATATTATGTGAGAATATTCATGAAAAATGCATATATATATGTATATATATATATATATGCAAATGAATATAATATGTTGTTAATATATTATAGAGCAGCGTGGTTAGATGTTATTCATGCGGTGAGCATTATCTCACTTGGTTCACGGAGGAACCATTATTTCATTTATGGTTCATTGTCATAAAATTATAAAATTGCTTTTCTTGGAAACCAAATTATTGATTTAAAAATAAATAGACTTGATCGACTATGGTCAATTGGTAGGATAAAATGATTTTTATTATAAAACGATTTTAAGTGGTTTTACGACGATGAAATATAAAAACGTGTGATGACGATTTGAGATTATGTCATCATCGAGAATGAAGTATTGTTAAACAATATCTATATGAGAAGGATATGTGTGTCGGCCGTTATATGTTGACGCTAATGCCTCAATGATCGTGAGATATCAGATGGAGCTATGTATGGACTGGTAGGGTTGTCTATGTTGTCCCACGGTATACTTGTCAGGTGAGATGTTAATGACTCGAAATGTGTATCATATTTTGTGCGGTACCTAGAGTGGAGTAAGTGGTTGTGTCCTGTGATTTAGTCCGAGGACTAGCGCCTTAGTGATGAGAGTTGTTATAGTGTCTTGTGTATGTGATGTGCAGTTAGGGGGTCACAGTTGGTGAGGTAGTTGGTACCTTATGGGGAATGACTAAGTGTTGCCGAACCCATAAGTACGAGTTTGTTTGCTAGTGTCACAGTTGGTGACGGTAGTGGGTACTTTATGGGGAATGACTAAGTGTTGCCGAACCCATAAGTACGAGTTGTTGTTAGGGTCACGGATGGTGACAGTAGTATGGGTACTTTATGGGGAATGCCTAAGTGTTGACGAACCCATAAGTACGAGTTTGTTGAGTTACTTATGAGGAATGACTAAGTATTGTTGAACTCATAAGTAAGCTAAGGAATTAGGTTTGCATGTTTGTGCTTGCTTTATGTGTGTTTTGGGTAATTCTGAAACTATCCTTAATTGCTGGAATTTCCCTGTTTTGATTTATGATTTTCTGTGCATTTTTCTGAACTAATCTTTATGCAGGAAATATATAATTTTATTGTTATAATTATTTCTATCAATGGATGCTTGTTTTATATAATCTTTACTTTTTGTTATTAAACCTTCTTGTTTCGGAAGCTATCGTATCTTTGAGGTACGAGGCCGTGATTGTCTTTAGATTTACTCATATGAGCTGAAAAGCTTACCGGGTTTGTTTGTTTACAACTCAATGCACCAATCTATCGTGTATGGCTGGATCTTGCAGGTTTGAGGGTATCAGTTATTTACGGAGCGGAGGCTTAGGAGCTTACTTCTCGGTGTTGGAACCCTGTTTGTCGCGGTGGATAGTTGGTAGTAAGTTTCTTGGAGCGTGACATTATTGGGTTATAGAATGTTGGTAAAGTTATCATGTCTCGAGTTTCGGGATTTTTGGTTATCCTAAAATTCAGGTCGTGACAGTTGGTATCAGAGCTTAGGTTTACATATTTGGTGATAATCAGTGCCTTGGAGTTGGTAACTCTTGGTCTATGAGTGCGTGTAAATTTTGGGGACGAAATTTCTTTAAGGAGGGTGAATTGTAAAAACCCAGAAATTCAAAGGTTAATTTCTAATATTGTTTGGTAATTAATTAGTGGAATTGGCATGTATTCGTACTTTCGAGAAGAGTGCCGAAGTGTTCGGAGTCAAGGGACGCTCGGAAATGTTTTAGTTGAGGGTCAAAGGTTGACTTTTGCTACGTCGAGTTTCTGTGAAAACTTTCTTCATGAAAGTTGTAGTGCTCAACGTTACGAGTTCGTGGACATATGGAAAGTGTAAGTCGGATATCGTATAGAAAATTTACGGTAAGATGAAGTTTGTGGGTTTTATTATAAATAGGAAAAATTAGGGTTTCTATTTTAAGAAACTCCATAATTCAATTTCCTTCCTTTTTTCTGTCGCGCGCTCTCTTTCAGTATCCGAGTTTTGTGACTGATCCGACCGGAATCCAGTCGACCCGACCCGAGTTTTATGGTGAGCTCCGGCCACCTGAGATGTCTAGGCTGGTCAGAATCTCTTTCTCTCCACCGTGCGAGCCTCCATGTGGTGGTGGAGTGGTCCAATTCAACCTAGTTTATGGCAGCTGAGCTCGCATAGTAGCAGCGGCGACCCGGTTTTAACCCGCCGTTTGTGGTGGTTCTATGAGCTGGAACTACCGTCGTTGTGATCCTCTCCTCCTTCTAAACACATTGGTGTATCCCTTGAAGGTCAATTTGGAGCGTGGAGGTGCAGATCACGAATTCTTCCTTTCGAGGCTGTTTTGGGCTGCTTCCGTTCTGAATTGATTGAAACTCCAAGTATTAAAGTTGTCTCTTGTTTTGATCTTCATCTTTCATGTTTGAAGTTTGTTGAAATTTGGTGTTTTTCATGGAGGCGCGTGACGCCCACGCACCGCCGTCAGTAGTTGCGCGTGCAGGCGCGTCCGGCGGTTCTGGCTGTTCTGTTTTCTCCTGTAGGCTTCCTATGGTTGTTGTGGTTCCTTGCAGGTGGTTTTTGGTGGAAGATTGTGAGGTTTAGGGTGGTGGAGCATAAGGCCCACGCGCAGCAGCATGTGGCGACGCATCTGAAGTCTTCTGGTGCAGTGAGTTGTCCCAGTACCATGTGCTCGTCAATATGAACGCGTGGATATATAATTTTCTGATTTTGGTTATCAGATGAGCGCATAGGGTTTTGTCAAAGTTTATGTACCTTCGGTTTCTACCGAGGGTAAATCCGTTAGGTGTTTCGTGGTAGTTGAGGGATCATGAAGTTTGTTTAAATTATGGTTGATAGTTTTAGAGGATTGGAGTGTGAGATTCAGATGGTTTAAGTCTTTATTACTTTCGTGTGGCAACTAAGGCCGATTGTATAATTGTAAGTGTATATTGTTCGACCAAGCGCGTTGGAGATTTACCGTGCGGCGGTAGAAGTTGCAGTGGAATTTGAGGTGAGTAAATCTCATTAAGGTTATGTTTAGTGTTATATAATTATTAGGCGTAATTATATTGTTTGTTGCGGATAGAAAATTATGTGAGAATATTCATGGACAATGCATATATATATATGAGTTATATATATATGCATACGAATATAATATATTGTTAATATATTACGGAGCAGCGTGGTTAGATATTATTCATGCGGTGAGCATTATCTCACTTGGTTCATGGAGGAACCATTATTACATTTTTGGTTCATTGTCGTAAAATTATAAAAATTACTTTTCTTGAAAACCAAATTATTGATTTAAAAATAAATAGACTTAATCGACTACGGTCAATTGATTGCTTAAAATGATTGTCATTATAAAACGATTTTAAGTGGTTTTACGACGATGAACTATAAAAACGTGTGATGGCGATTTGAGATTACGTCATCATCGAGAATGAAGTATTGTTAAACAATATCTATATGAGAAGGATATGTGTGTCGGCCGTTGTATGTTGACGCTAATGCCTCAATGATCGTGAGATATCAGATGTAGCTAAGTATGTACTGGTAGAGTTGTCGATGTTGTCCCACGGTATACTTGTCAGGTGAGATGTTTATGACTCGAAGTGCGTATCATAATTTGTGCGGTACTTAGAGTGGAGTAAGTGGTTGTGCCCCGTGATTTAGTCTGAGGACTAGCGCCTTAGTGGTGAGAGTTATGTTAGTGTCTTATGTGTGTGATGTGCTGTTAGGAGGTCACAGTTGGTGACGGTAGTTGGTACCTTATGGGGAATGACTAAGTGTTGCCAAACCCATAAGTTCAAGTTTGTTTGTTAGGGTCACAGTTGGTGACAGTAGTGTGGATACGTTATGGAGAATGACCAAGTGTTGACGAACCCATAAGTACGAGTTTGTTGAGTTACTTATGAGGAATGACTAAGTGTTGCCGAACTCATAAGTAAGTTGAGGAATTAGGTTTACTTGTTTGTGCTTGCTTTATATGTTTTTGGGTAATTCTGGAACTATCCCTAATTTCTGGAATTTCCTTGTTTTGATTTATGTTTTTCTATGCATTTTTCTGAACTAATCTTTATGAAGGAAATGTATAATTTTATTGTTATAATTATTTCTATCAATTAATGCTTGTTTTATATAATCTTTACTTTTTTTTATTAAACCTTCATGTTTCAGAAGCTCTCGTATCTTTGGAGTACGAGGCAGTGATTGTCTTTAGATTTACTCATACGAGCTGAAAAGCTTACCGGGTTTGTTTGTTTACAACTCGGTGTACCAATCTATGGTGTAGGGTTTGATCTTACAGGTTTAGAGTATCAGTGATTTGCGGAGCGGAGGCTTAAGAGCTTACTTCTTGGCGTTGGAACCATGCTTGTCGCGGTGGTTAGTTGGTAGTAAGTTTCTTGGAGCGCGACTTTATTGGGTTATAGAATGTTGGTAAAGTTATCATGTCTCGAGTTTCAGGATTTTTGGTTATCCTAAAATTTAGGTCGTGACAGATTCGGTGTGGTTTTGGTTTCGGATGTCTAGACACCGAAACCGCACTGAAAAACTGATTATATATATATATAGTGTAAATGAATTATATATATATATATATATATATATATGTATAATTTATAGAAAATTTTATATAGAAAGTTGGGCTTAAATGAAGCCAAAAAAAAGATGGTATGCTTCTTTGTCCAAGTCCAATTGTCTAGATATGAAATTCGACCGTTTGATATGATCATTATAGCGAAAGATGCATGTGGTAAAAAATTCAACTAGATCCAACAATGTTAAAAGCTCGATCGAAACGGTCAACCCTAATCTATCGTCATTTATCACACGAAACGCTCATATCTGCATCTATATGACGTAGTTTGGTTCAACCTTACACATAAAGAACTCTCACGTAGATGAGACACAACCGCACATATAAAAATTTTAGGACATTTACCTCTCGACGATAAGGTTCCCCATAGGGAATAATAATGGTAAATATGGTTAACCGCTATTATCGGCACTGAGCCGTTACCCGAATTACGTGATTTTTCAACCGTAGCCGTATTTCACCATTCCGATCACATCTTATTTCACAATATTTTTAATAATTTTAGTTCTATGTAGACGTTGTAAATGAATTATATATACTAGTTCAAGTTTGATGGCATATCAGAGTTTGTTGTTTTCTAGTTTGTTGCTATTTTATTGCTTCATTTTTTTTTAAAAGTGTTATGTGGATTATGTTTTTCATTGCATTGTTAAGTATTGTGAGTCTACGATAATTTAAATATTGTTATAGAATATATGAGAGCTGAATCTCGTTGTGTGTTATTCATCAAATGAGAGGCCCCTTATATAGGGGTTTACATCAAGCCTAGTATGGAAACGTACTATATGTGTAGTACATGTACTATGTGTAGTACAACAATACATATATGGTAAGTACTACATGTTTCCTATTACATCTAAGGCCCATGGGCTAAGCCCATCTACACGGCATAAGACCAAGTGCACACACGCACATGTCATATTTCCTACAACACTCCCCCTTGTGCCGCGCGTCGATATGCCGGATGGTGCTTACAATGTTGCCTCATTAAAACCTTGCCAAGTAACAAAAACCCTGTGGGAAAACTAAACCTTGGTCGAAGGAAAAAGAGTACAACGCACCAACTACTCCATTGAGAACTCGCCATGTGATGCTCCCCCTGATGTGTACTTCAATCGGATTTTCCTGATGAATGTTGCATTCCAACATGCTTCTCAAGAGTAGATGTGAGCCAAGACTTAAACAAGTCTGCCATGATCAACCACAAATTGGGATCAATGGTCTTAGCGGTGCATGCAATGTTACCTCGTTAAAAACCTTGTCAAGCAAAAACCCTGTGGGACAAAAAGCTGTGACTAAGGGAAAAAGAGTGTAACATGGTTGACAAAACAACCACACCCTTCACATTTGATCATGACATGTATATGCTAGACTTTCTTTCAAATCTGCATCTCCCTCTGATCTCAAGATCATTCATAGGGCGCTTCCGGATCCTTAGTGACCACGGAGCTGTTTTGACAACTTGGCATATGTATGCTCTTTCAACATGTCTCAAATGTGGCATTACTCAGTGCCAGCAGCTATGTGCACGGTGCCTAGCAGCTGTATGCACAGCGCTCGGCAGCTGGCGTGCACAGTGCTCAGCAGCTGGGTGCACAGCGCTCGGCAGCAGGTGCACAGGTGCACGTAGTGTCTGGCAGCAGTGCACGTGTGCACAGACAGTGCACAGGCAGCGCCCCGGCAGCGCACAGGTAGCGCGCACAGGCAGCGTGCATAGGCAGCGCGCACAGGCAGCGCGCACAGGCAGCAGGCAGCGTGCACAGGCAGCGTGCACAGGCAGCGCGCACAGGCAGCGCACACGTGCAGCGCGCCATATGTCCGGCAACTCGGCCACTAAATCAACCGGTGCCTAGATCATGATTCCGCTTCCGATGCATCTCGATTCATGCATGGCTAGCGATGGCATAGGCAATCAACCTTTCTCTCATGCCATAGGGATTGAATATGCCAGATACTCTTAGAGTATTCAAGTGATGTCCTTTGCCATATCATTGGCATTTGCGTGGGCGCAAAGCTACTTAGCTTTATAACGAATGAAGGTGAGGTCAAGTCTTTCTTTTGATTAAACGGATCACTCTCTCTTGGAGTAAAGACATTGACTAATCATGGGAGCACATGAAGGTTCCACTCTTCTTCAGAGGACCTAAGCCGATTGATGGAAATACATCATCAATACACAATCGATCGATTTCAATACGAGATTGTGTCTTTCCCAAGATACTTTTCATTCCAACATCGGATATCCAGCATATACTGCGATCATCCGGAATCAATACGCAATGGCATTATTCATCATATCCCATCCGAAATCAAGGAGTCATGTACTATGCGTCCAAAACACTTGGCCAACTCAAGCTCCACTTGATTTGGCTTATGAAGTCTATTTAAGACCTTCATGCATATCTCTGATCCCATAGAGACGTTACTATGATCATAATCATAGGGCTGCATGTACAGTTATTGGGGAACTACCAAACTGACAAGGTAGTGGAGTGCAATAACATCCATTACGAGAGTATATCTCATCGTAGTCGATCCCAGTGCGTGTTTATGAGAAACCTTGCGCCATAAGGGAGTCTGAGACTCTTGTTCTCACTACGCTAACTCACAAAGGTTTACTTGATAGGGTTTACACTTGCGGTGTCGGCAACACCTGCCCAAGGACCTATCCCTTTGTCCGGGTCAAATCTTCCCATTTTAGGTCAATACACTTTGTTGACATATCAACAAACGTGTGGTTCGATAAACTCATCATCCCATGTCCTCATGTACACTAGTGTAGTCATTGTAGAGATCTCTTTCTATGAATTGGATTTTGACGTTGAGGCGTCCCCCAACGATAGTCACAATTCAGACTAACATGAGACGGAGTGAGTATCACTGATCAATGGACCAGAAGTGCCAAACTCGCTTTCTCTCTCAGTGCGAGTGTATATCGAACCCAAGGGCCTCAACCTAACCTTCAGGGAGCCACAAGGCCTAGGACACCATGTTGCCACATTATGGCGCCCTCACATCACCACACAAGGTGACGGCGTCAAGACCATCTCAATATGGCCGAGCCATGGCATCAAGACCACCTCAATTCGGTCGAGCCATGTCCTCTTGGTAGGACATCATTCCTTACAGACATATGCAGCATTGATCTCGTCACTATAGTTCTATGGGGATCATGTTGAGACTTAGTGGTAACCAACCACGACATTCACGTCGTTCCCACTTGAACCCTGGTGTTCGTATCTCCCCCTAACGGCGGGAATACAGTCTCAAAGTGACAATCCGCTGTGTAGCGGCTAAGGAGATCGTCTGTCAAGGAGCTTAAGGTGGAGAGCAATAAAATGACTCCTATCCATCCTTAGAACATATTCATCTCATGCGACACATCATCATTGGGCACTGTGGCAGTCCAATTTGGCACATTGTGGAACTCATGGCTTGGAGATCCGTTACTATCCCGCCGAGTTCAAGGATTACAACTACGTGTCAATCCTAGCACACAGTTACGAGCTGTCGTGCATCAATGCAATGATGGTAAGTCGTGGACGAATCAATACATGTCTGCATGTCCCTCTTCAGGGATGGGTAGTGAGCCCATAGATACATAAGCAGCATGTGGTAGACGATGGTGCAACACATGACCAATGTGTTAGCCCTTCAACCAACACCATAAAAGCGTATACGGTATCCATGCGTTGGTTGCATCGGTCTACATAATCTCTCTTTGGATTTTCAATAAGAATGACATCTTTTGTGGCATAGCATAAGAGGATTTTTCACCTTACTTAGCTAAAGATCAAGCTTTACACAACGAAAACATGAGTACTGTGCGGCTGCCGAGGACATCATGTCGGCGCACAAACACAACATACAATCATGGTGTAGTTCGTTGTTATCGGGGGAATGGACGCCCAAGAATATCAAACAATTCTGGCTCGCATATCTTACCCGGTATGACCAAATGTCATAGCTTGTCTGAGTCAATTGTCCCAAATATACTTATTGGCGACACCTTAGGACTCATGCTCATCTCCATGATGCTCTTAATCGGCAGTCATGAGAATTATACACAAAAGTCTCAATCATTCTCATCATGCTAATCGTTGGTGTGTATGTTCATAACACACTTCAATGTTCGATTGCCTCTCTCACAATAAGGAGGGCATTTGTGACTTGGATCATCGAGCCAACGGCATCAAGAATTGATTCAACCATATCATAAATGATGGTGAAGATCCAATCAAACTTAGTCACAAAAGGATTCACAATCTGTGAAGAGTATGCAGTTTTCGTGCAGTATGACCTATACTCACTAAAACAGCCATAACTCTTTCGTCTGGATGGATATGAACGAACCGCTTAAACCATTGGAAACTAGATTCACATAGCTTTCCAATGATATAAAGTGCGCGTTCTAGTTCATCCGGAGTTGATCTGGGGGCTCTGACGAAGTTAAAGGACAGTAGGATACAGTCTGCTATGACCTGTACACACTTAAACTGACATAACTCTTTCGTCGGGACAGGAATGAACGAGCCGCTTAAACCACTGGAAACTAGACTCACGTAGCTTTCCAATGATGTAAAATTCGGCATCTAGTTCATCCGGAGCCGTTCAGAAAACTCTGACGAAGTTACGATACAGTAGTTTCAACTTACTGTGGTCGCAGATTTAGACATGATTAAGCTTTCAACTTTAAAATGGCATCGCAGGAGTTATCCTCGACCCAAAAGTAAAGCGTACATATGGCATTACAAGTCTTCAACGTCCATGAAGGACGGCATTTGGTAACAGCAACATGGGGGGATCCAAAATCAAGGGAGTAGGTAACCTTTGCCAAGGTTAACCACGTCATCCGATGATGGAAAATCTGCTGTTAGGTGAAGACTAAACCACAAACATCGACACACCTTTATAAGGCTGTGCATGATCATGTCATAGTGTGAATACACTTATCGAACCAACGATTTCATCGAGGTCTCCTTTCGTTTGGAGAAAATCAAAGAGCCCTTCATGACGTCAAATGTCAGAGGCATCTATTTGACGTTCCGTACGCCCTTTTGTACGTTTATTTGTATGCATTCATTCTTTTGCTCAGGATTGTGTGGGTAGTCCCACCATCTGCAAAGCACTCAATTTCATCACATAATATACCTATCGAACAAGGTAGATACGTGAGAAAAAGACATAAACACCGAAGGCAACAATCGAAGGCAACCTTGTGCATTGCAAAATTCCTGGCAGCATGACCTTTACTCACTCAAACAGGCATTACTCCTTCGTTAGAACGGATATGAATGAACCGCGAAAACCATTGGAAACTAGACAAATGTAGCTTTCCAGTGATATATGGTCTGCATTCTAGTTCATCCGGAGCTGTTCAGAAAGCTCTTCGGAAGTTGCTGTTCAGAAAGTGGCAGATTCACTGTTTTTGTTTTTGGTTGCCCGCATTTGCAGCTTGCACGTATGCCAATGCACTAGGCATTTGGCAACATTTGGGAGCGCATTGCACCTACACATATGTCATTGCATTAAGCACTTGACAACATTTGGTAGTGCATGAGGAGCCACACATATGCCGGTGCACCGTGCACTCGACAACATTTGGTGGCTGCACAACCGCTGGCGCCCATGGCGCACGGTATGGGGCAGTGGGGGGGGCTCGGCAGCTTATCTCAAGTATAGAGCATGAGATGCACAGAGCTTCGGCAGCTGCTGCACAGAGCTTGGCCCTGGTGCTCAGTGCTCGGCAGTCGGTGTCCTGTGCACGTCCTCGAGTGTTCTGTGCTATGTAGCTTACTTAGTGCTTGTCCGTGATGTAAGTGCACAACCATTGGTGATCAGTGCATTGTTCCTTGTGTTCAATGCTAACATATGGTGCTTAGTGCTCAACACCTAATGCACAGTGCACGATAGTTCATGTGTAGTGCATAAAGCGACAAACACATAACTAATCCACATGTGACATATAAGTGGTGGCATTCCTCACACAACATGAAGCAATTGACACACAGGGGCGGCAACTGACACACAATATTGGCAAAAACAATCAAGGGGCAGTAGGTAGCATACAGGGTTAGCAACAGACACGTTGGGCGGCAACAGGCGCGTGACTATCGACAACTGGCAGCCATGTGCACATGGGCTCGGCAGCGTGCACGACAGCTCGGCAACTATGTTGGCAGCTTGTGTAGCGCTTAGTAGCTCCTAGGCAGCGCTCAATAGCTGCATGCCTTTAGCATAAAACAGTGTTGCTCAGCTTCTAATCTCCATTCGAGACCTAGAGCGGCATTTAAGGGTCAATATATAAGTGAGCGGCAAATTTCCTCGCTCATGCATACAAAACCAAACAATGGAGACTCGATAGTGGTCATCTCACTTTATAGGTTGGAGGTGCAGCGTAGGAAGCAGTGGCTAAATCTAGAGCAAAATCTATGTGATGCTCGGCAGCTGGGTGCTCAGTGGTTGGAAACTAGTACTCGACAGCTATGCAGCACTGGTCCTCTATAGCTAGGCACTAGGCACACTACAGCTAGAAACTGGGCAGCCTGTGCTCTACAGCGTGGCGGTGGTGCTCTACAGCTAAACGCTGGGCATCCTACACCGGTTGCTGATTCTCCTACCATATTCTCAACGGGACTTTTACCCGGAGAAATGTGCTAACGTTGATCAAACACAACGCGGGTTCAATGAATGAGATGATTCTCTAATTCTGAACTCTCTTTAATAGCATAACACAAACCAACGTTGGATACCTCACAACGTGGACCTAAAAACATCTTCGGTGCATGGTGCACGCAACTAGTGCTTGCCACTCGGCAGCTAGTGCTCGACAGTGCTCGGCAGCTGCCCTAGGCAGTGCTCAGTAACAATTGGCAGTCAGCGCTCGACAGTGCATAGCAATTAGTGTGCAAGGCTTTGGTAGCTGGTAGCCATGTGCACATATAGTGCCTGGCAGCAGTGCACACGTGTTGGCAGCCGCGTGCATGTGCCAAGGCCCAGCCTCGGCAGCAGTGCTTGGCAGGTGCACGTGTGGTGCCCGGTGGCAGCGTGCGCGTGCACAGGGCCAATCCCCGGCAGCAGCGCTCGGCATCAGCCAAACCGTTGCACATATGGTGCCTGACATCAGTGCACGTGCACAGGGTCGATCCCTGGCAGCAGTGCACGTCAGTGCACAGAAGGTGCGCATATGGTGCCTGACATCAGTGCACGTGCACAGGGTCGATTCCCGGCAGCAGTGCACAGAAAGTGCGCATATGGTGCCTGACATCAGTGCACGTGCACAGGGTCGATCCCCGGCAGCAGTGCACGTCAGTGCACAGAAGGTGCGCATGTGGTGCCCGGTGGCAGCGTGCGCGTGCACAGGGCCAATCCCCGGCAGCAGCGCTCGGCATCAGCCAAACCGGTGCACATATGGTGCCTGACATCAGTGCACGTGCACAGGGTTGATCCCCGGCAGCAGTGCACGTCAGTGCACGTGTTAGGGTTGACCCCCGGCAGCAGTGCACGTCAGTGCACGCGCACAACTGCTGTGCACCTCCTGTGCACTGCGCGCGCACTGCCGTGCACCACCGTGCACCGCGCGCACCACTGCTGCGCACCCCCTGGGCACGCGCACCACTGCTGCGCACCCCCTGGGCACCCCCCCTGCGCACCCCTGTGCACCCCCTGTGCACCCCCTGTGCACCCCCCCTGCGCACCCCCTGGGCACTCGGGTGTGGCCGCTTCGCTCTAAGGTTATAGCGTCGTGCTGATAACGTGTTATAGAATATATGAGAGCTGAATCTCGTTGTGTGTTATTCATCAAATGAGAGACCCCTTATATAGGGGTTTACATCAAGCCTAGTATGGAAACGTACTATATGTGTAGTACATGTACTATGTGTAGTACAACAATACATATATGGTAAGTACTACATGTTTCCTATTACATCTAAGGCCCATGGGCTAAGCCCATCTACACGGCATAAGACCAAGTGCACACACGCACATGTCATATTTCCTACAACAAATATTTGTTCTTATTTGTTTTTTTTCATGTCAAGAATCAAATAGATGGACATGGAAAGAATAAGCAAGTTAACCGAAAATAAAACTGAGAAAAACCGAGGATAAAACCGCATCAAACCAAACCGAACATAATCAATTTTTCTTTTTTGAAGTCAAAAAACCGCACCAAATCACACCGAAAAAAATCGGTATTAGCTATAAACTGTACAATTTACACTGATTAACACCCCTAGTTTTAGCTTACAAACCTCATAAGCCAAATTTGATAAGCCAAAAAAATTTTTCTTGAGAATTGAAATATACCATCTGGTGGAACATAAATTTAGGCTTTTAGGTTATGGTCCGAGATGCTCTTATCACTAACATTTAGTCAGGGTGCAATTCATCACCTCCAGCACATAAAATAATAAAAGGAAAATGGTTAAGAACGTGGATTATGCATGAGAATCTCACTAAATTCCACTTGTGTTACACGGGAACATTTCTCATTAATAATACATGGCAAGTAGAAATTACAGGGAATACCGACACACCAACTTCTTGGTGGAGCTTTTTAAAGCAATCGTGGTAGATAGCTTGCAGTCTATGACTCATAATTAGTTTGACAAATGCACATACTTGCTTCATTTTGAGGCTTGATTTCATACCATGCATATCTGAACATTATGATGAGTTTGCGAATAATACAATTTCTTAATTAGATTCTCAATAAATCCTAGGCATCAACTTCAAAGCAATGGTATCAACTTGTAAGGCTTTTTGAATATACTATACTTAACCCCCACCCCCATTTTAACCTTTTTTGGTGAGTGGCAACACCATCACCATTTTCCTTTCAACAAATTACCATCACCATCACCATTTTCATTTTCAGTTTGTTTTATTTCCTTTACTACAAGTAAGGGATCGAAACTTAATGATAGCAAAGAATGCTCCTGACTTTGCCAATCAGGGTTGGTTTAGTTGGCAAAGGACGGATTTGAGGTGTAAACTCGTACAGGTTCGATTCTTGTTACTAACAATCCCTCATTAGTAGGTAATCTGTAAAATGTTTTGGGTCTACCTCTTGGTGGGCCGCTGGGAAAGAGTGTGGTCTCCTTAGAGCATGTTTTCAGGCCTTCAAGGAGGGTGTCACCTCTTTTCAAATGTGAGTGAAATTCCCCCCAGTTGTAAATCTGATAGCCTTCGGGCCGATGTCGTAGGTTTGCCCTGACCCTGGTAGTATAGAGAAGTCTCTCTCTTACCTAAACTTTTATGTACCAAAAAAAAGAGTGCTCCTGACTTTTGGGGAGTTTTGAAACCCAATTTCTCAAGAGGCGGTGGCAAATCTAGTGATCATGTGACCATGCAGTGGCTAATTTGCAGCGGCAGTGGTTCAACGAGGAATCAACCTCCCAAGCGGCGACGTTGGAAACTCAAGCAAACCAAGCCCTAAATTTACTATACGATTTCATTTCATAAAAAATTTAGAAAAAATGATTTTGTAAAATAATACCCCTTATATGGTTGAAGCATCTCATGTAAAGACTTTTCTTCTCAGCCCCACATGGGAGCATGTTGTTATGTAATTTATATGTATTTATATATCACATAAAATAACTTAAAAGAATGTATAAAATTATTAAGAGCACATCTCAGTAGCTATAGCTAGTTTGTTAGAGATTTTAAAATACTTTAAAAAACACGCTCTTTAAAATAGCTAAAAAGTTATAATAGAGAATATTATAAAGATGCTCTATGTGACTAGCTATTTTAACTTTTAGCTATCTATAATTTATGTTGATTTATATTATTCCTTTTAAGTCCTTTTATGTATTATATATTAAAACATATTTAAAATGTAAAATTATATATTAAAACATATTTAAAATGTAAAATTAATTTTTCTTCATCTAATCAATAATATAAATCAAACTTTAGTTGAAATGTGGTGTAGAGAGATTTCTAAAGTGACTTGTCAAAATGACCTTTTAGTTATTTTATCTAAAATTTGACTATAAAATGGTTAGCATTGCTAAATATTCTCTTATTACAAATAGTCAAACCCTTGAAAATGGAAACTAAATTTATTTCTAATCCACACCATAATTTCCTACCATTATACCTGAGAACGAGGTGTATTCTAAGAACATTTTTTTTCTTTTTTCTTTTTGTGAAATTTCATTCTAGTAACATAAGATATCTCTATACCATTTAGTCTAATGGCATACTCTCCTCTTAGTAAGTAAGATGTTGAGAGTTTGAAACACCAATTTGTAATAACTGATAAAAAAACATAAGTGTTTTAGGATATTCGACACGTATATGTGTCTTGATCAATGCTGGGTATATGGGATTTACGTCCATAGTCTGTAATAGTATAATTATATGGGTTTTCCAGTATGAACCTAATATGTAATAATTAATTCCCTGTATAATGGGTCAATATGAATGAATGAATGAATAATACAATGACGTTTGGGTATCTATGTTAGATATGATTCACTAACCATTACTAGATACCTAGAGTCTTTGATAAGTGATATCTTTAAGGCAAGATTCGTTGATTGTCACTTTAATGGGACCGTCTTCCCGTTGTTATGAGGAGATAAGAACATGCATGTTCAGAAGAAACAACAAGAATTGTCTTGGTGCGTTCTTACGCTGTCTCATTATGATCACCGCACTTCTCATGTGGAAAAAGATGGGAAGCAAATCCTTGATCTCCATAATATGAAGGATTTGATGCTTGACTCATTCGTTAAGATTGCAAACATGAAGAGATCAAATATTCCAACTGCAAATATACCTGCAAGCCAGAAGTCCCGAAAACGGGCAAGACCACCTCGGATCCAAGCATAATTACCACTAGTGTTGGCACCACTGAGCCGTGGCTCCCCAAAGGAATAGGGGGAGGTGATAGGAGCACAAAGTGCTACGTTCTTAACATGTTTATGTCTCTATTTGTACTTTGTTGCCCTTATTTGTGTAGAATCGAGTCATATTGTTGAGTCAAGAGTCTTTGGTTGTGTAAGGATGAAAACGTTCTAAACAAAGATGAGTTATACAAAGTTTTACTAAGTGCTACATGAAATAACAAGAAACCGGTTCAGTTTGGGGTCTTGACATGTTTTGATGATTTTGTAAAGCTTTTGCATTGTTATAAATTGATTTAACTTCTCTGATACTTAGGTGAGATGTAGAAGAGTTTATGGGAGAAAGAATCAAGAGAATCAGAGCTATGGAAGGCAATTAAACATGCAGCAACATCAAGAGGCCGAAAGCATGCAGAATTTTCTGGACACATTACCCAACTTCTAGAATTTCTCTAGGACGACTCACAAGGAATTAGAAGATGTACCATACATGCACGAAAAGCTGTGTGGTTTTCAGAACATTTTGAATCACATTTATATCTATTTTTTGGACGGAGTTATGCCTGAATTAGTGTCGGAAGGTCAGACTGCCAGAACATAATGCTTAGTGATGCCGAGAGAAAAGGATTCCCAATAGACCTAGGGAAGCAATTTGACTGATTCAAGTCATCATATCCATAAAGGAGAGGTCCAAACCAAGTCCAATAAGGAAAAGCAGATCAAAATTCGGCAGAATATTCAAGAAATATCCAAGTCTTGAAACCCCTGATTATTTTTGGGAAAATTCCTGTGCACGTCCCTCAACTTCAACGGACTCTCTAGGACAGCTCAGAAAATGTACCATATATGGATAGAGAGCTAAAGGAGTGTAGTTTCCAAATCAATTGTAATCACCTAAATAGCTATTTTCTAGAGGGAGTTATAATGCAATCATCAGACGGAGGTCATTCTGTCGAATTGAGAAAAACTAAGGAAACCTAAACCAACTTGATTTCAACTTTGTGGCCGGCCTCGTAGGGTTTTTCCTCTATATAAAGCACGACTTCAAGGGCAGTAAATCATCCTACCTAAGTACTTCCGAGAAATACATAACCGCACCACCACCAAAACCCTAAGAATCTTCTTCCATCTTCCATCCGATTTCACCATCTTTGCTCAACCTCATCCAAGTTTTTTTTAAGTTTGACTCTACCATGGCTTTGTACTTCTAATATAGTTTACGATTTTGTATTGAATTCTTGGTTTTATTTGGTTTTATACAATGAAAATGTTTCGGATTCAATGATGATGTTTATGTAGTGTTGTATGATCTTGTACATGTTTCGAATTTGTTTATTGATTTAAGGCAGTAGGTTTTGATATTCTTATGTATTTGTTTTGGTTTTTTTCATGAATTTGTGCATCAAAATCAATGCTTAGAGGCTGCCTCGACCATGGTAGTTTTCTAGGTTGCGATTTCACGTGTTAAGGTAAATTTGGATTGATTCATACACTAAGTTGTTTCATTTTAGGTTATCTATTAGGGCTAAGCATTCATAAAATATGTAGGTTAATATGATAGGTGACGCTATTACATGTTACATGTCTCCAATTCGGCTTACTATCCTTATGTGTTTCTTTGTGTTTAATTTCTACGCTGGTATATCTTTAAACCGATTAGCATAATTTAGGGTTATACACTGGAATTGATTCTAAATATTTGAGAAGTCTTAACGATTAGATAAACCACTAAGGGCTATATGTAGAACTAGAATTGAGATAAGTATATGAGTATGTCGAGTCTTGCTTGATGCCTCGAATTGTTTTGTAATTTTGTTACGTGTTCTTGATGGTTTTTGGTGCTTGGTTATGTGTGTGGATGATGATCACATGTATATATTTAATTTAGGATTTAATTTTCAGTCCATAGATTTTTAGAAAAATCTTCAAAACCCCCTTAAAACTTTGTAAATTCTAAATGTATAATTATGTTTGTTGTGTAAAACGTCACTAACTCTTATTGCAGGAACGCCCTTAAGTCCTCGGATTGACCGAACCCTATTTACCAATCTTATAAATAACAACAAAGGGTTCTAAATTGGTTTTCTCGTGTTTTCGTTATTGTACCCCGGTTTCAAAGCCACGCTAGGAGGCCACTTTGTTCGATGTCGGTATTGTTATGTTCGATTGTCTTCGATTATTGTTATGTCCTTGAATCGATGTCGATATCCCTTGAGGACTCTTTGGGATTCACGTCGGTATTAAAGAACATAGAAATCTCAATGTGTTATGAGAATACCTTTGAATTACTAGACTGATCATCAATGCATGTCGATGATGTATTTGCATGTTCCGCAGCTCAAAAGATCATAGAGCATGATGACATCGAACCACGCTCCGTCAAAGAATATGAACGTAGAGCAGATTAGCCTAAATAGAAAGAAACTATCCCAAACAGAATTGGATTCCATAGTAAAGAGATAGGTATTTGGACCTGTTGTGCCAACTCAGCCAAGTGTAAAGCCTGTGGGAAATAAATAGGTCTTTGTTAGAAAGCGTAATGAGAAGAACGAGGTACTTAGGTACAAAGCCCGCCTTGTGGCGTAAGGTTTCTCACAACACCTTAGAATAGACTATAAGGAGTCATATTCTCCTATGATTGACATCATTACCTTTCGCTACTTAGTCAGTTTAGTAGTGTCTGAAAAACTTGACATGCAGCTTATGGATGTGGTTGCTGCATATCTCTATAGGGATCTAGATTCAGAGATATACATGAAACTCCCTGATGGATTTTCGTTGTCTAAGTCAAGTGACTCTAAACCATGGAGTGCAATGCTCACTTTGTGGATTGAAGCAATCCGGAGGAACGTGGTATACTTGTCTAAGTGACTACTTGATTAGGAAGAGATATAAGAACAATGATCTATGCCCTTGCGTATTCATAAAGAGAATAAGTTTTGGATTTTCAGTTGTAGCTGTGTATGTTGATGACATGAACATTATTGGTACTCTTGATCATATTAGAGAGACCGTGGCTCATTTGAAATCCGAGTTTGAGTAGAAGGACCTAGGGAAGACTCGATTCTGCTTAGGACTTGAGCTAGAGCATCAAACTTGTGGAGTCCTTATTCACAAACTGCATATGTCCAAAAGATGCTCAAGCGATTTGATATGTACAAAGTGCATCATGTTGGCACCCCCATGGTTGGTCAGAGTTTGGATGTCAAGAAGGAACTATTTTGTCCTAAGGATGACGAGAAAGAAGTACTTGGAGTAGAGGTACCGTACCTTAGTGCAATCAGTGCACTATTATACTTAGCTCAGTGCACTCGACCTGACATTACATTATCAATGAACTTGTTAGCTAGATATAGCTCTGCACCCATGCAACATCATTGGACTGATATAAAGAATATCTTTCAATACCTTAAAGGGACCATTGACATGAGTTTGTTCTTTCCTTATGAAGATTCAAGAAGGGCCGCAACCGGGTGCGTTATCCCTGAGAATCTTGGCACCGGTCAGGTTTGGGACTGAGCTGTTGAGTGCTGCAAGCCAGCTGTAGAGTGCTGCAAGTCAGCTACTGAGCATTGTGCACTAGCTGTCAGGCACTGTGCACAAAGCTGCCTAGCTGCCGCCACTGCTGTCGAGGAGCCTTACTCCCCTCTGCTCTCGACACTGCTTCCTTTCGTTATGTTGAGACCCCAACAATGTGTTGGTTGGTTTTGTTGATGCATGATATTTGTCAGATCCACACAAGGGACATTCTTAGACTGGATATGTGTTTACCGTTGGGAATACGACAATATCATAGAGGTCTACTAAGCAGACCCTTGTGGAGACATCTTCAAATTATGCAAAGGTCATTGCCCTACATGAAGTTGTTCATGAATGTGTATGGCTAAGGTCAGTCATCAAACACATTAGAGGAACAAGTGAATTGAGATCTACTACAAATAAGCGTAGATGAATTTATGAAGTCAATGCAGCCTGCATTGAGCAGATGAAGCTGGGTTACATCATGGGTGACAATACAAAGTATATTTCACCAAAGTTCTTCTACAATCAACATCAACAAGACTTTCTCAACATTCAAGTGAATTAAGTGAGTTCGGAAAAAAATGTAGCAGATTTATTCACCAAGTCTCTGCCTAAGTCTACTTTTGAGAAGCATGTGAAGAGCATTGGATTACGAAGATTATCAGATCTATCTGACTGAGTTACTCGTCAAGGGGAGCCTCACATTCAAGTGAATCAAGTGAATTCAGAAGTAAATGTAGCTGATATATTGACTTAGTCTCTGCCTAAGTCTACTTTCAAGAGACATGTGAAGAACATTAGAATGCGAAGAATGTCAAGTCTATTCAACTGAGTTACTCGTCAGGGGGAGCCTCACATGGTAGACTCTCTGTCAAATAACATCGTGCGTTGTACTCGTTTGTCCTTCGTCTAAGGTTTAGTTTTTCTCCTACAAAGTTTTTCACTTGGCAAACTTTTAACGAGACAACACTGTATGCACCATTCAATATGACGACGAGCAACACAAAGGAAAGTTTCTTAGGATATTTGACATGTGAGTGTGTCTTGGTTTATGTCGAGTATATGAGCTTTACGCCAACAGTCAGTAATTAGTTATATGAACCCAATATGTGATATGTAATTAGTTATATAAATGACCCACATGCCCCCATTTGTATGGTATGAAAATTGAGATTTGACTAAAAATTGACTCTCACATAAGCCTAAATTGAATTACCTACTAAATGGGTGGTATTCTATTTCCATTCCAACGGTTAAAGGTAAATTACAAAAATTAGTCATCTAAAAAGTGTATATTCCCTTAAATAGATTAAATATGCAATTATTAAATAATTATTGACCATATAGTAATAATTATAGGGATTAATTTCTCATTCCAATGAAAACATATCTGACCTGTCAATTTCAATTAATCTTAATAAAAAACTTTTTTTAACCCTAACATAAATATCTACCACTCATCTTTCTCTTCCACACCCTCATCCTCTCACCTCTCTCGATCTGCTCTCACTCACACACACACACACGCACTCTCTCTCTCTCTCTCTCTCTCTCTCTCTCTCTCTCTCTCTCTCTTCTCTCTCTCTCTCTCTCCTTGACAACGCCCAAACGCACAGACGGCGACACCGACCTAGCCTCTCATCCTTTCAGATTAGATCATCAGAAAGCTTCTGGTATCATCGACGATGGCATAGCAGTTGGCAACAAGTCCTCCTCCTCGTCAGTCGCTGCAACAACAAAGTAGGAAGATCAGCGTCAAATCCATATTTAATCTTTCTTCGATGCCATCTGCACGATCCAGATCCAGCGCCATTCTCAACCGTCCCTCTTTCCACAGCCAGGGTCAACTAGCCACGACGACCAAGATTGAGGATCTCCGACTCCACCTTTAGATTCTGACGCCGTCACTCGAGTTTGTTCATCAGCTCGAATTTACTTCCACAGTAAAAATTTACTAAGTGTAGTAAACTTTATTTTTTGCATGTAAGTTGATTTTTGACTATTTTTAATGTGTATAATAGGCCTTGGAGATACTTTTTGCAAGTTTACTATTTCTGGTACAAGTTTATTAGGGGTAGTAAACTTATGATTTACTACCAATGCATCGAGTTTGTTTATCTGCTCAAGTTTACTATCCTAGTAAAAGTTTACTCAGGGTATTAAACTTTATTTTTCGCATCTAAATTGAATTTTCACTGTTTTTAATGTGTATAATAGGTCATAGAGATACTGTTTTGCAAGTTTACTACCTATGGTAAAAGTTTATTATGGGTAGTAAATTTATGATTTACTACCAATGCCGAAGCCGACCAATGCCTCGAAGACGATGACTCTCCAACGAAGGATCTGCAAACCTCTCTTTCTCTCTCTCACTGTCACTTACAGACCCTTCGCCTCCACTATCTTCGACGACCTCATCCTCACCTCCACCATCTCCGACAAACTCATCCTCCCCTCCACTTAATCTCTGCCTCATCTTCGTCGGTCGCTGCAACACTGAGTCTGAAAAGTAGCGTCAAATCCAGATCTGGTCATGTCGTCTACGCGTCGGGGCTAGGAAACGTCGATACTGGGTTAGTTGACTTAGATTTGATGAAATAATGGGGTTAGTAGACTTGGTTTTGGAGTATACTGGAGTTAGTAAACTTGGTTTTGATGTATACAGTGGATTATTAGACTTGGTTTTGAAGTATACTAGGGTTAGTAGATTTAGTTTTCTAGTATATTAGGGTTATTAGACTTATATTAGGGTTAGTATATTAGGGTTTTCTAGATTTGGTTCTCTATCATTTTTCTTTTCTCCAAGTGTGTATAAGGAATAAGGATAAAATTGTCTTAAAAATATTATTTTATTATGAATTTAATAAATATTTGTGTATTTAGACATTAATAAGTACACCTTATATTAGAATTGATGTTTCACTTTTCAATTCATTGGTTTGGGGTTTGACTTTTATTTTAAGAGAATGACATACAACTACCTTAGAAAGATACATAAGATACAAGACCCACATTCAAAAAAAATTAAACAAATAAGGACATGACCCCAAATCCAAAACCAACAGCATAACCGTTTCTTCTAATTTTCACATGCAATGACCAAAATACCATATGTTCTAATTAAACAGTCTTAGACCTTCCTTCATTTTTAACGCTCTCTTTCTTTGATATTGTCAGATCAGATTCCCTCCCTCTCTCTATCAACGCTTGATGACAACAACCACCTTGTGCTTACAATTGACGACGACGAGATCTGCCGATCGACGACGCTTTTTCTGTTAAGCGATGATGACGTCACCTGACACTTGAAGACATTGGACACTCGACAACAACGCCACAAGCCAGCGCCTCCGTCCTCTGCAACTGATCTGAGAACGAAATCGATTTTACTCTACAAGGGAGGTCCTTCAATTTCTATTTCTCAAGGCTAGGGACTCCAATTTGTTTTTGATCCACCTCTTTAATCAGGGTCTACGTATGCAATCTCTTGCAACGATGTCGAAGGAAATTGAATTAGATGAAGTAGGAGTATTTGGTAGTAGCAACCAATTGCTACGGTGAAGTCTAATAATCTTCTGTAGTACGTGGGTAGTATCAGATGAGATGCGTTTGATTGAATGACTTGATTGAAATTAGTAATTGAAGTGACTTGATTGTTGGGTCTCGTTCAGGTGTTTATGAAATAGTGCATCACGGTTTGGAATTTAGAGTGGAATCCAATAGCAAAAATATATCAGAGATAACAACTCTCAAATCGAAACAGTAGCAGCAAGCCTTTAGTATTGTATCGATTTTCTAAAAATAGCTACTGCTACATTTGATGTGCCATGAAAAACCTGTTATTTCTACACGTACTTAAACTGCTACTACATTTGTTAAGCCATTGTGAACCGTGCTACTACATTTGTTGGAAGTATAATAACATCTAACTTTCCTGCAAAACATGTTACTACATTAATTGAGTCATTGAAAACCTGCTAATACAGTTACTGAAGCTGCTACTACACTAGCTAAACAACTTAAATGATGCTACTACATTTGTTGAAAGTGTAGTAGCAGCAAAATTGCAACAAGTGTAGTAGCAGCTAAAGCAATACATGATGAAATATGATTTGATTTAATTTAATTTGTATTAGGTCAATTTGGTAAATTAAACCATGACACATGTCAAGCAGAAAATAATTTGTCCTTATTTGTTAAAAATTGTTCTTATTTGTTTAACAATAATACAAATGGATTTATTTGTGTTTCAAATCTTTTTGAAGGATGTATATGTGATTTGCTATTTTCTTTTTTATGCAAATAGTCATTTTCCCATTAATAAAAGGGTGTTATTGAAAACTAAAGCTATCAATTTAATTATTATGACTTATTAAATATTGTGTAAATGAAATTGAAATAAATTATTAATTCAATTACAATATCAACCAAACACATATATGAAAATACTAAAAACTTTTATTTTCATTCTATATCAGTATAGAAAAGAAAATAAATATTTTTCCTATTCTCCTGCTAACCAAACGGCCATACGAGTAAATGAATAATATAATTCTGTTTCTCTAATAATGATAAAATAATATTTATGAGATAGAGATCGATCATCTACTAGGATAAACGGTGAAACTTACTGACTAAATAGTCTAGCATGATCAGTGCCAGAGTCTGTCATTGAACTAGAGAATTTGAACGGCCTGTCTACTATATAAAGGACCCCTAGCTAAAACCCTCAACACAATAACTTCATCAAGACACGTACCCAAATGCCAGAACACTAACCCCCATCTACGAAGGATCTGGTTCTACTACTCACTTCCATACACATACGTCACTCGGAAACAGCGAGCCTGAGATACTATCAAGTCAAGATGCTCTCTCCCCAAAGGACCCCCTCTCGTGGGGGCTGGAACGCCGCCATTTTCATCATCTGTATATCTCAGACCCTGTAATTCCTTCTGTTTCTTTCAATGGCTATGTTGGTTTCATGAAATAATCAAAAGTCTTTTGGTGAATTAATGCAGTCGTGGAAGTTGCAGAGAGGTTTGCTTACTATGGCTTGGTTGGTAACCTCATCATGTACCTCACCAATGAGCTTCACCAGCCCACCGCCACCGCAGCCAAGAACGTCAACATGTGGGTCGGTCTTTCCTCTCTCTTCCCCATTCTCGGCGCTACCGTAGCCGATTCCTACCTCGGTCGCTTCAAGACAATCATCTATTCGACCTCCATTTATTTCCTGGTAATAATTAAGGAGAAAAGCATAACAATATTGGTTTGCTTCGTAGCATTTTTCGTGCCGTTTTACAAAGGTTACGTACAGAATGAGTAGTGATTACTGTTAAGGCTGGCTGCTGATAACGGTAATGACTGGCAGGGGATGGTTATGCTTTGCTTGTCTGATTCAGTGGTTCCTCGGCATTATCGCGAAGGGGCATACTTCGTTGCGCTTTATATTTTGGCTGTGGGAGAAGGCGGCCACAAGCCTTGCGTGCAAACCTTCGCTGCCGACCAGTTTGATGAAGAGACTGATGAGGACAAGAAGGCCAAGAGCTCATTCTTCAACTGGTGGTATCTGGCTATAGTTCTCACTGCTATTGCTGCCACACTTGGTATCATCTATATTCAGGTACATATGACATACCGTTCCCGGACCAACAAAACAATTAAACTACAAATTTTTATTTGTTTCTTTCTTCTTTTGACTATGATTTTGGCTGGGGAATTTCTCTAACGAAGAGCTAGATGGTTTCTTTCTTTTCTATTCCAGCATAGACTAAATGTGAATTTTTTTTGGCGTACATCCTTTTTGGTCAAATTTGCATCAAGTATTGCTTATTATTGTTTTTATGGCAAAAATATACTTGAGCTTCTTATAATCTTCGTTTTGGGGTCGGCTATGTGTCCGCCGTTAGCAACTACAACATGTGGATGTGAGTTGGAAAATCTATCCCCCTCTGCGCCATTAAGCTAGCTCCACTAGTTCAAAAGAAAATTGTCTTCACCCCGAAAATCCGAAATAGCTAGGGAAAGTTGTGATTTCTTATTTTGTGGACATGCCCATGTGATTTAATTAGAGTATGTTATTCTTGGTACGTACACTATTAGAAAAAATATTTTAACAGATGAAATAACTAAAAACAGGCCGACGATTTTTTTTCGTCGGCTATACTATATTTTAATAGACGAATTTTTTTATTTATCGGCTAAAGTTTTATATAAGACGAAAAAATGTTGTCGGCTAATGTCAAAAAATTTCGGCTCCCAAACTTCTCCCTTTGAAATAATTCTCATTTCTTTCTCCCTCCTTTCTCACCTCTCCCCCTCTCTCCTTAAAAACCCCCCAAATCTCATCACACACTCTCTCTAAAATCAAAACCCCTCTTTCTCTCTCCAAACTCCAACCTAATCTCTCTCTCTCTCTCCAAACTCCAACCTAATCTCTCTCTCTCTCTCAGCCATGAACCGCCGCTCATCGCTCCTCCCCCAACTGCTCATCATTCCCTCTCTCTATCTCTCTCTCGTTATATTTTTTCCTTACTCTTTTTTTCATTAGTTTATGCCAAATTGAATACTAAACAATCACTCCTCCAACTGCTCATCATTCTCTCTCTCTCTCTCGTTATATTTTTTCCTTACCCTTTTTTCATTAGTTTATGCCAAATTGAATACTAAACAATGTAGAAATCACCAATTAGCGAACATGATTTTTCAGGGACAATGCAAAATCTGGAATATAATCTAATTATCCTTCCACAGATAATTGTCTTTATAAAAAATGTAAATAATCTTATTACTCTTTTGCACACATGTAAATAAAGTACAATACTAAAAAACATGTATACTTTAGCCAAGATATGCATACTTTAGCCGACGACATGTATAGTTTAGCTGAAGACGTGTACACTTTAGCTGACGATATGTATACTTTAGTCGATGATGTGTATACTTTAGCCAACGACATGTATACTTTAACCGGCGATGTATAAAGACTTTTGTCGGCAAATGTCCAGTTCGGTCATCCATTTTGACTAGCGGGGAAAGTTTTGTTTGACAAAATTTCGTCGGTAAAAGTCCAAACTTAAACCGACGAGGAGTTCTGTCGTTGGCTAAAGTTCAAACTTTAGCCGACGACTGTCACTATTTTCGTCAGTTAAAGTATGACTGACGAACTTTAGCCAACGAAAAGGTCTAACATGCCGATCAATAAAAAAATGGGTTTTTCTGGTAGTGGTACTACTTTGAAATTATCAAACTGTATTTATAAAAGAAAATGCCTAATGTCCACTAGCCCTAAATTTATGAATTTTCTTCTTATTAACAAAATTAGATTTATACATTCTCACTACCTAACTTACACCACAAAAGACAATTATACATTTTATGAATTAACTAAACTACAATAGAACATTCTAAGAGTCTATTATTAAATAATAAAGATTTTATGTATTGCATTGGAAAATGCCATATATAATTATGTATTACAAGTTTGTTATTATTCACAAAACCGTCAACCCTCAAATCTTAACAGTGTAGAAGTACAGATGACTTGTGAAAATAGATATATGTAAACCTGAGGAAAGACGTCTCCCTCTGTTTTCAAATCAGATAATAAAACCATTCATAAGGTTTTTGATAGTAAAAACCAAGACCTTTGGTGCATGAAATTGAGAACCATGTTGCTTCCCATTTCTTTTACCTCAAATTAAGTGATAGACGAGACCTCTAGTATATCGACTCGTTCATCGGAAGCAACACTATCTTGTTGTTGTAGGCTGGTCCTCCCTCGTAAACTTCGCGAAATCGTGGAACGTGAAAAAGGCATTCAAGTTATCTATGACGGCGAAATCATAGATGTTGCATGTCGTGGTAGAGACGACAGGGCTGAAGTCTAGTGGGAAGGAGATCAATACGCCACCGTGGTCAACCTCGAAAACCTCCAATTTGGCCTCCACATTGGAATCAAATCAACAACTCCTTGATCTTCATGAGAAACTATGATCTGGATCTGAAGAACATCTTGGTGGGGAGATAAATGGAAGGCAGAGGCGGGATGTTGCAGCTCGGTGGTGAGGTTTGATTCAAGTCCTAATATGTTGGTTTCCTTGCCTGTGATGAATCAGTAGGCGGAGGCGCCAGTTCATTGACAAAGCAAAAGGTGTCACTCAACGAGGCTTGAATGACGGTGCCGGCAACTTGCGGGAGCGGAAGGGCAAGATTCTAATTGGTGGGGTTTGAGAGAGAGATATATCTGATCTGAAAAGACGAAAAGAAAAGAGAAAGAGGTTGTTTGGAAATGGAGGGTAGTATGGTCAGAAAAATAGGTGAAATCTTAAAAATTTGGCTAGTGTGAATAATACTTTAAGAGTTTATTAGGTTAATGAGAATTTTAAAATCTTATTTTGTTAGTGAGAAAAAAATCGCTAAAATTAGGGTTGCTGAGAATTTTTCCAAAAAAATTAAAAGTTTTCTTGAACTAAAAAATTGAGTTACTTGCGCCAACCAAACTACAATTGATAAATAAGTAACTTTTTGAGCATATACAATGTTAGAGGTGGTAGTCGAAAGAAATTCTAAATGCACTGGACATTTGTGTAAGCTGTTAAACATGCTTAATAAACACAAAAATTCGTTATAACTATTGCAGGATAATGTGAGCTGGGTGCTAAGCTATAGTGTCTTGGCAGTGATAATAGCAGCAGGGCTGGTTTTATTTCTGTTAGGAATCCAAAGGTATCGGTACGAAGACAATCTTCTTGGGAGTCCCTTCACGATGGTGGCACAAGTGTTTGTGGCGGCAGCTCGGAAGTGGCGCATGAACCTTGGCCGTGGGAATGATGTTGTCTACTACGGTGGTGATGAGAGTGGGAGCAGAGGGGTTGATTCAAGGCACAAGACATTGGCTCGTACTAAGCAATTCAGGTACATGTCATTTCAGTGTCATTTGAACTGAAACAATTACATATTCGTCTGCGAAATCTTTGAGCTAGTTATTACGTAATTAAATTGAAGTCCAAGTGTGCTACAGGGGTTTGGGCATTAGAAAAAACACAAGGTCAAAACTAGGGTTGTAATCAAGTCGTGGGGATTGTGGGTGATCAGCAATAGAGGGGGCCATGCCTATGTCACTACAAGTGAACGAAAGTGTTGCTAAGGGATTAGGTGTATAGGAGGTCCTATCCAAGTACTTCTTCCCTAGACAATAATTCATTCGGGCAAATTGGCACTTCTAGATGAAAATTGGCTTGCTACAATGAGGTTAGAGTGGCCAATGGCCAAAGAAATAAAAGGTGACCATGGATACACATAGCAACTAAGGAAGTTGACCTTGTTGAGAAGAAAAGTTAGAGTTGAATAAAATTATTAGCTAGACGGAATTAGATTAAATTATTTTTTTCATTTCCTTCATATATTTTTTTGTTATTTGTTCAAAGGAATATGGTATATCATTTTCGAAGTATGGCAACAATGTTTATTGCATCACTAATCACTGTGTGGAAGAATGTTTTAAAAGCTAAATCATTTCAGATTTTTGGACAAGGCAATGATCGTTGACGAACAAGATGCATCAAGCAAAATGAGAAATCGTTGGAGGTTGTGCTCTCTAAATCAAGTGGAAGAAGTGAAGCTTGTTGTTCGTCTAATTCCCATATGGTTGAGTTGCCTAATGTTTCACGCAGTTCAATCTCAACTGCACACCTACTACATCAAACAAGGTTCTACGATGATCAGATCCATTGGACCAAAGTTTAAGTTCCCCTCTGCATCACTTCAAGCCGTAGTTGGCATCGTGATTGTAACTACCGTCATAATTTACGACCGGATTCTTGTCCCGACAATGCGAAAGTTCACAGGACATCTGGCGGGCATAACGGTACTCCAACGAATCGGTGTTGGCCTCTTCTTGTCCATAATCAACATGGTTGTGGCAGCTCTAGTGGAAACTAAAAGGGTTGGTGTTGCTAGAGATTATAACCTCATGGACAACCCAAAAGCAATAGTACCAATCAGTGTCTGGTGGTTACTCCCACAATACATTGTCACAGGTATGTCGGATGCATTCACCGTTGTAGGACTCCAAGAGTTGTTCTATGACCAAATGCCAGATGCAATGAGAAGCTTGGGAGCAGCAGCATACATCAGTATTGTTGGAGTTGGAAGCTTTCTCAGTAGCTTCATCGTATCTTTGGTGGAAACTTTTAGCAGAAACTCTCGTCAGCCGTGGTTAGCTAACAACCTCAATCGCGCTCATCTTGATGACTTCTACTGGTTGCTTGCGGGACTAAGTGCTTTATTTTTTGGTGTTTATCTGTGGGTTGCAAAGCGATTTGTTTACAAGAGAGTTGTATGGGAAGCATCAAATGAGGAGGCGTAAAGCTTTGACATCAAATCATGGTTTCGTAAGCGAAACAAAACATATGCGAACTACTATTTGATGGTGGTGTGGTGATGATTAGTACTAGTAATAGTTTGTGTACACTTGTCTGGTCTTAAGTAAACATTATCATATTAATTATAAGAGAAAATAAAAGTAGTAGTACATCAATTTTGCTTCATATTGATAGTTAAGGTGTCTGAATTTTGTTAAATAACATGTTAGTACATGAATTAACAAGTTAGGTCTAATTTTCGTACATGATGTTATAACACCGTTAAAAGTTATTATTCATTTCTTTTAGATCTTTTTTTCCTGCTTTTAAAAAGAATCAAAAATTTCACGCATACCTCCATGGTGGCTCAAACCCATGACTTCGTCAATAGGTAGTGGATGCACTTGAGATCTCTCTCTCTTACCAATTCTCTGATTAACTTCTCTTGCTCTCTTACCAGCAAGCAGCTACCTAGAATTCTCTCTCCATCATATATCAACAGGTAGCAATCCACAAAACAGATGATAAATTGTAACCAAAATAATTTTTATTGATCGGTTAACATATTTGATCTGTTAACACTTGTTTCAGGTAAGCTGCATAATCTCATACATTGTTATTCATGACATACATTCCGTAAGAATATTAGCAAATGAACTTTTAGTACCAATGCAAACATATGGACATAATCATTCTTACAAATTAGAGAAATTCATCTAAATTGTACATCAACTTTCAGTCCTTATAAACTTTAGTACACCAACTTTCTAAAACATCATCACGGTACACAATCTTTTAAGCCTGACCTAGTATTGATAATTTGAGTCGTCAACTCCATTACCAATGTTACTAACATGTCAATTTATAGGTATTTTGGTCATTTTGATCAAGAAGGAAGTCGAATAGAGAAGAATGAGGGTGAGGAAAGCTGAGAGGGTAGAGAAAGTCATGCATCTAGTTTGCTCGGGAGCTATTTATAACTCTTTACATCTATCCCTATTTGGAACAGCAAGATTTCATGCACATGAAACGACTTTTAGTTTTATGAATCGAATGATTCATGCTTAGCTTGACTAAGTAGATAGAGTCCCTGTTTTGGACGAGTCCTCTCCTTAGCGGACAAGAGTGGAGTTGTCCGAAATGCTGTCCTGAAAATAGTAGCGAGTAGGTATCAGAAGTAAAGACCGCGACTGGCGGCCTATTACCCTCCCAGACATGAATCAAATGTTTCGCTCTCTGAGCATTTGCACAAGCTGCCCAAATGACATTAAATGAAATGAGTTTCCAACTCGAGTTCCCAACTCATAACTTTATTCCAAATCTCCATTAAACACTTGAAAACTCATAAGAAAATATGTATATAGCTTACCGTTTTCCTTATGGGAACTCTTTGAGTGGTCAGCATACTGAGGCATAGTCTTTAAGATTCAAATATTTATTGAACCACCCGGTCCATAAACCAACCTAGAAATACTATCTCATATCCTTAATAAACACTAAGCGTCTCAAGCATAAAATGTCGGTCGGACTATCACTCTATAGACACAGTGCTACCAAGTTCATGAGGTAGTAACAGAAAACGATAACCTAATGCTTTGATACCAACTGTAAACAACATGATTTTATTCATTTGTTGAGCCGGTGGGGCCGGGCAAGTGGGTTGCTCCCCTCTCGTAGCTCCTTCATTTTTATCGGCTAGAAGTTGATTTATAAAATTACTTTATTGATAAATCTTTTGTTCATGTCCATCGTTATGAAAACGGTCGAGGAACCGGTTTGTTGCATGAAATGTATATTTAATTAACTGGGGAAGAGTCTCATATGACTTTTCAGATTTTATGTTTTGTTTTTCTTCATCATGAAGAGTCGTTTATATATATATATATAGTCGTTTATATATATATATATATACCCTCACCTTATAGGGTGGTGCGGGTGCATTGAGAGTGATGACTCTCACCGAATTAGGGTGGATCCCACACTTAAGAAAGTGGGGCAGGATGCGTGTGGAGGGATGACCCCTCACATATTTAGGGTGGCACGGGGTGGACCCCTACCTATTTAGGGTGTCACGGGGTGGACCCCCACCTATTTAGGGTGCCGCGGGGTAGAGCTCCCACTTAAGGAAGTGGCGGGGTGGATAGGTTGATGACCCCCAGCTTATTTATGATGGCGTGGGATGGACCCCCCCTTAAGGAAGTGGCGTAAGGTGCATGTGGAGTGATAACTTTCCACCTATTTAGGGTGACGCGGGGTGACCCCCCACTTATAAAAGTGGCGCATGGTGTGTTTAGATTGATGACCCCCACCTTAATAAGGTGGAGCGGGGTAGGCTCTCCACTTAAGAAAGTGACGCGGGGTATAGTTAGAAACCCACTACTAAGATCAGTAGTTTGGCTGACGAAAGATTTTCGTCGGCTTGTTAACCAAATTCGTCAGCTAAGATCTTAGCCGACATGTCTTCGTCTGTTATAATTTTTTCAGCAAAGACTCGTCGGCTATGACTTTAGCCGATGAAAGGAGAAGTAGTCATCGGCTATAGTCTCATACATTAGCCGATGATTTTTTTTATCTTTTTCGTCGGCTAAAGAATAAGACTATAGCCGACGAAATAATTTTTCGTCGACCATAATATGAGACTTCGGCCGACGAAACATTTAATATTTCATCGGCTAAAGTATTTAATAAGAAGTTAAAAAAATAACTATAGCCGATAAATTATATCGAAATTCGTCGGCTAAAGACAACTATATCCGACGAAACTTGCCGTAATTCATCAACAAAACCTAAAAAAAATTAAAAAAAAATACTATAGCCGAATAATTATGACAAGTTTCATCAGCTATAAGTCCCTTCCAGTAAAAAACCATAAATTTCTAAATTGTCATTCCAGGCAAGCTGTAAAATACACCAAAACATTTCTAAATAACCAACAACACCAAAAATGGTGACAAAACACGTTTTTCATGATAAATTTTAAAAATTGTTCAAAAACATATAAAACTATATAAACTACACAAATTCTATATTGTCTAAATCTAAACCCGATTCGGATATATGCTGTTGAGGAGGTTGCGACGGCTGAGGTAGCGGTATAGGCATAGGGATGGGGATAGGCAGAACCGGAAGTCCCTAAAGCTGGGTAGTTAAAAACTCCTACGAGTACTATAACATCTACAGTTGCTGAGCCTGCTGGGCGGCAACCTAAGCTCGCGTCTGAGCGGCATGAGTGGTAGCCTGAGTCGTCCTACTGCTGGTCGAGGTTTCCTTTCTTTGAAATCTTGGAGTGGTCTTCCGGGCCTCCTCACTCATGTGTCCTAGACCCCGATAGTAGAAGTTGTTTTGTCGAGGTGGGAAGGGTGTGCCTATGATCTGCGCATCAACCCTCGGATCCGAGGTGTCGATCCGGGACATGGCTTCAAACATCTCTTCCTCTTGCGTGTCCGAACATGTCTCTCTCATTATAGAACTCATCACCTCGTCACTAGCCTGCCTCACCTTCGCCTAATTGGATACAAAAAAAATATTAATTAATATTTTTACATATATATAAGTAAAATTATAAATTTAAAAACGTAAAATAACTTACAATATCCTCCTAGGTGTCCGAATATGCCTACTCGTACGTATAGACGTACCAGTTGACTTCTGGATGTTCCATGGCTGCCTCCTCGATGAAGACAGCGAACGGTTCAGAACCGGCATGATTGTTCTGTGTGTTGCGTTGCTTGTACTGAGTGTTCTCTTGGGAAACGACCTTCAAAGAAAAAATAAAATATTAGTAAATTTTTTCAAAACGGACGTACTTAATAACAATTTAACCAATTAATTTTTTAATTACCTATTTATGAGGGTTGTTGAATTCTGATATCAGAAGCCAATGCCACTCGTACTCCCTGTACTACAACTTAGCAGAGGTACCAAAACGTGAATTCTCGTGCGTAGTCCAGTGAGTTCGTAACTCGTTTTTCCACTAATTGTATATACAGATACAACAAAAATATTAGAAATATTATTAGAGTTAATTTCAGTTTACCTACCTGAAGTTTCATGTTGGCATCAGTTTACCCCCTGTACTCTCAATTTTGAATTTTTACCACCCAAACTCTCCAATTTTAATCAACCGTCCCCAGTCTCTCATATTCCGTCCAATTTTACAGTTAAATTTGAAAATTGAGTTGGGTTAATAGTTAAATTACCAGACTACCCTCAAAACCTTTGGCTCGACTTAATCTCAAAACGTGGGACTTTTCATCATCGACTAGATCTGGAACCTGATATCTCATTCTTTCACAGACGGAGATTGCAACCTCGAACTATGGCAGATGATGAATGGAGACCTCGAGGTGAAATGGAAATATATGAGCCTCCGGATTACACCCGTAAGCTTTGAATCTCAATCATGTTATGTTAGTTGTTCAGTCCTTTGTTGAAGATTTCGATTGGGGTTTTTATTTCAATGATTCGGGTTTCGATTGAGAGTACAGGGGGTTTCAAGAATGAAGGGTTTCGATTGGGGTTTTTATTTCAAGGATTCGGGTTTCGATTGAGAGTACAGGGGGTTTCAAGAATGAAGGGTTTCGATCGGGTTCTGGTTTTAGGAACATGGTCTAGGATTTTAGGGGTTTTCGATTGGGGTTTTCTTGTTCAGTCCTTTATTGAAGATTTCGATTGGGATTTGTATTTCAAGGATTCGGGTTTCGATTGAGAGTACAGGGGGTTTCAAGAATGAAGGGTTTCGATCGGGTTCTGGTTTTAGGAACATGGTCTAGGATTTTAGGGGTTTTCGATTGGGGTTTTCTGGTTTGTTGTTTGTTGTTTGCTTGTGTTTATGGTTGTGGTTATGTGATTGCAGCTCAAGTGAATGACAAAGGGAAAGCACTAATTGTCCATGAAGAACATGGTTTCGACTCAGATGAGGAAGACAACCCCAAGTTTGAGAATAGTTCAGAAGATGAGGAATATGACCCCAAGTTTGACAATGAAGATTATGCTGAGTATGGTGTAGATGATGATTGGTTAGGTGATATGGAGGGGGAGTTCAATGCACATGGACAGTGGATAGGAGGAGTTGGGAAACAATCCAGTATTGCAGGTGGCGAGAATGAGGCATACGATGAGGATAATGAAGCAATGTTTGGTGCTATTGACTCTGATGAGGAGTGTATTGGAGGTCAGCTAGCATCAGATGGGGAAGTCGATGATAATGATTTCCCTGAGTTCAACCCCAAAACTGATATGTTAAACCCTCAATTTTGTCTAGGCTTGAAATTTGCAACCCCAAAGATTTTTAGAGCTGCTGTTAGAGAAAGAGCAATTCAAAAAGGGTGGATACCAGTGTTTGAGAGGACTGACAAGGATAAGATTAGGGTCATATGTAAAGCTGACAATTGTCCCTTTCTGATGTATGCAAGTAAGATGCAACATTCAAGCACTTTACAGATCAAGACCTATAGGCCTACACACACTTGTTATAGAGTGAATGAGAACCCGACGGTTAGGGTACCCTATTTAGTGGATAAGTTTGGGGAGGCTATTAAGTTGAACCCAAATTGGGAAACAGGTATATTTTTAGTCAAGCTATTTCTAATTCAGTGTACTTTTTTTGTTTTTTTTTCTGATATAAATTTGGTTGCCTTATAGAGTCCCTTGCACAACACATGTCAGCTGCTGTGAAGGCAAAAGTGTCAAAGCAGCAAGCATACAGAACAAAAAGGACAGCCTTGGCTCGTTTAGAAGCTGACATCAAGGAGCAATATGCAAGAATAAGGGACTATGGGGAAGAACTTAGAAGAGTTGATCCAAATACCACTATTGACATAAAGTGTGACTTCAGCACAGGATTACCTATTTTTAAGAGGATGTATATCTGTTTAGGAGCATTGAAGTTGGGATTTAAAGCTGGCTGCAGGTCTATACTTGGTCTAGATGGGTGCCATTTGAAGAGCTGTTATGGAGGTCAGTTACTCACAGCTGTAGGGATGGATGCTAACAACACAACATGGGTTTTAGCATGGGCTATGGTGGAGATGGAGAGTAAAGATAGTTGGGAGTGGTTTTTAGATTTGTTGGCGAAGGATTTACACATAAGGGATGAGGGGGCTGGTTGGACCTTCATTAGTGATAAACAAAAGGGGTTGTTACCTGCTTTCAACTCTGTTATGCCACTTGCAGACCATAGATTTTGTGTCAGACACTTGTGGACAAACTTCAACAACTTATTTCCTGGCAAGGTGATGAAGGATCAGCTTTGGGCATGTGCAAAGGCAACAAATGAGAACTTTTTTACCAAAGAAATGATCCTTATGAGCCAACTGGATCATGCAGCATGGGATTGGTTAATGCGTAAGTAACTCGTGTTCTTTTTTAGTCCTACATAGCTTGTTTACAATTTGTTCATTCTAATGAAGTGTTATATTTTTTATGGTTGTAGATCCTGATAGGCCTTCCAAGCACTGGTGTAGGGCTCATTTCAGAACACACTTGAAGTGTGACATTCTGTTGAATAATTTGTCTGAGAGCTTCAATGCATTTATAGTACCAGCTAGAAAGAAACCAGTTGTGAGTTGTTTTGAAGAAATAAGGGTTAAGATGATGAGGAGGATTCATGTGAGGAGGGATAAGATGATGAAACATGAAGATACAATCTGCCCCAAACCTAGGGATCTCTTGGAGAAAAACAAGGTGAAGGCAGCAACCGATTGCATACCTATCGGCTCAGGCAAGCCACAAATTGAGGTTCAAAGCCTAGGAGGCAACAAGTATGTAGTGGACCTTCAAGCCCGCACTTGTGCATGCAGAAGATGGGATTTAACTGGCATCCCATGTAAACATGTTGTGGCAGCCATTAATTTTATGAGACATGCCCCTGAAGATTATGTTGATCCATGCTACTTGAAGAAGACCTACATGGCAATTTATGCTAATACAATCAAGCCTGTTAATGGTATGGAGTTGTGGTCCAAGAGTCCATTACCCCCAATCCTTCCCCCACAATATAACCGACAACCCGGGAGACCACCTACAAAGAGGAGAAAGAATGCATCTGAGAGGGAGGCAGCTAATGATGGCACCAAGCTTGGTAGACGTCAAAGGTCTCTCAAGTGTGGTAACTGCAACCAGATTGGTCATAATATGACGACTTGTCATCGACACTTGCCACCCAAGGACAAGACCTCAACAAAGAGTACCAAAAAGAGAAAGTTGGATGCATCTACATCTCAAACTCAAGTATGAATTATATACCTCTCTAAATCGTGAAATTTGGTTATTGGTGTGTCTATGTTCATTTGTGTGTACGTGTTGTAGAACAACACTAGCAAAAAGGGACCATTGAGCACAAATGATTTGAGGAATAAAATACAACTAAAGGCACAAAGGCAGAAGGTAAAAATCTTGCTTTACTTTTGGTTGCTGCATACATTATTAACTATTGGGGTATTTGTTTACAAGTAAAGATGTGTCTTTTTGTAGGAAAAGAGAGATTTAAAGAAAGCCGAAAAGGCGGCAGCAGCAGCAAGAGGAACTAATGTGTCAAGAGGATCAAATAGATCTGCAACAACTTCAAGAACTTCTGCTCCTTGAACTTTGTGATATTAGGTTTGTTAATGTTGCTTTCTTTTGTGCAACCTTGACTTACGTCAATCGGTTGCCAGCTCTAATTTTTTGACAAGATGATTAGAGCTATAACCTAAAGCAACTTTATGATTTTTATTTTGGTTTAATGGATGTAAAGTACTCATGGTCATCCATTACGATTCTAATGCTCAAGACTTCTTTAAAATCTTTATTTTTGGTTATGATTGTCATTGTTCTTTAGCATATATGCAGCAGGTTTTTTTTTTGGGTACCGGAATTCCTTAATATACTGCTAATTTGTTGTTTCTGTATTCTACTACTTGATGGATTTGTGGTGGTTCAAATTTTGGCGGCAAAGTATAATAGGATGTGTAGGCTGCTCATTTCAATTTTTCAATTTTTGTATTCAATTGTGTGGAAATGACCATTTTAACCCTCGACCTTTGGATTTAACGGGACTGTTGGACGGAACATGAGAGATCTGGGAGGATTGATTAAAATTGGAGAGTTTGGGTGGTAAAAATTCAAAATTGAGAGTACAGGGGGTAAACTGATGTCAACATGAAACTTCAGGTAGGTAAACTGAAATTAATCCATATTATTAATATCACATACAATTTTGTTTTTTCATTAACTTCCTAACGTACCTTCTCCCATGCACAACGTCCGCCCAACTGTTGCTCAAGTGTGGGGAAACGTCAAACCACACCTGCATTTAACCGTTTATTAGTTTAGTGTTTGCACATATCAACAATATAATATATAATATTATTGAGGTATTTTGTAAACTCACCGATATCGCGTTTTGGACCATGTCCTTAACCTCCTGTGGGACCTCACTCTAGTCTGACCACAACATAGAGACTCTATCCCTAATGATAGCTCCTACACGGCCGGAATACATGTGACCATCCCCGTCAGTATCGATGACGATCCTCCTTGAGGCACTCACGGTCTTCTCGAGAGCTTTCCCTGTGACAAGACCTCTCTTCTTCCCTGTCTGCTTGGCTCCGACGGTGCCAATCACAAATCAATTATTAAAATCTGAGAACCTTTATTATTACATTATTAGAAAAAAAAATTATTTATCTTTCATTACTGGAGGGCGATGCCGCGGACGCGACGGATTCTGTCTCAGTCGTTGATGATGGTACCCTCGTAGAAATAAGAACCATACCAAAAGGCACGCACTGATACACCGCTGATGGAGCCACAGGCGAGAGTAATGGATAAATCGGATACCGTAAGTCATCGACTGCAGGTGGCGACATCTGTACCCCAGATGACCCACAACCCCAAGCAGTAGGACCCAGAGTCGACGCCTGGTGTATCTCAGACATACGGGGTGCAGAAACCTCCGTCTGGGCCTGAGGCCACAGCTACCTTGAGGACTGAGAGACGCCCGGTTGCCTCGAGGACTGGGGAACTCCCGGCTGCCTTGAGGACTGGGAAACGCTCGGGTGCCTCAGCGTCGTCTGCAGAAGGGTCGCACGACTAGATATCATGGGGTCCTGAAACGACGTTTGAGGGTTACTAGAGGTTCCCTCAGTCGATTACTATCAATTTCAATATTATCTAAACCTGTAAAAATTCAAAACAAAAATCCCACACCGGTGGTTTTTGACTGTGGAGGCAAAGGATGCTGTTGTGGAGGTAGAGAAGCAGAGGTGGCCGGATGCGGGGGTGGAGGCGACGAGGTTGGCCGACGAAGGAGGCTGTACAGGTAGTGGAGAGAGGGTTGGAGACAGTGGAGGTAACATTTTAGGGTTTGAGAGGCGAGGGGAACAAAGTTTTTAGAATTAGGGTTCGATCGAAACTGGATTTTTATATATAGGCATTACTATAACCGACGAAATAAAAACTCGTCGGATAAAGTAATAACTTTCGTCGGCTATAGTCATGCAACTAGTCGCTTATATTTTATTATTTATTTATTTACTTTATTAACTATAGCCGACGAACGTTCAATTATATCGTCGGCTATACTCGTTTTTATTTTCATTTTATTTATTTCATTTTCACTTTATTTATTTATTTTATTTTATTAACTATAGCCGATGAATTTTTAATAATATCATCGACTATAGTCCCTTTTATTTTCATTTTATTTATTTTATTTGAATTATATTTATTTATTTTATTAACTATAGCCGATAAATTTTCAATAACATCATCGGCTATACTCCTTTTTATTTTCATTTTATTTATTTCATTTGCACTTTATTTATTTATTTATTTATTTATTTTAGTAACTATAGCTGAAGAATTTTCCATAATATCATCGGCTATAGTCATTTTTATATATCACATATTTGTGATTATGATGATCGAACTTCATAAACAAAATCCAACCGTCAGATCAAACCATCATGATAAAATACATGTATGGGAAAAAATTTAACTTGATCTGACAAAGTTACGTGCTCGATCCGAACTGTTAATCTCGAAAGTCAAACCCCTAAATACACGAAAACGGTCATTGGTTCGTCTAAATTACCTATTTTGATTGGAATTTCAATTGAAAATAGTTTCAAATCGATAAAATGTAACCATTAGTATAAAAATTTTGATAAAAATAACCATATGAAATAGGGCTACCTATAGGGAGAAAGGATAGAAAATTGTATTGACTGCAACTATCGGCACCGAGACTTTATCGGAATTACGTGATTTTTCAACCGTAGATGCATTCACCATTCTAGTTATATCTTATTTCACGACTTTTTTTCGTTTGAAACTTCTACGTTTGGTTTTTTTTAAAACGGAACATTTACTTAACACTTAGTAAACAAGTTAAACAACATTAGTAGGCATGTTATGATTCTGATTGACCTGTCAAGAATTGACCAGCAATTTAAAACCCTATCATTGTAGCATTAGTAAGTAGGGTATCGTTCTAACCGGAGACACTAGGGAAGGACTTTATATACTGCAAAAAAGAATGTTAGTAATTTCAAAAGAATACAAGTACAAATTAAAATGGGATTTTTGAGTTTGGTTAGAATTTAAAAGAGAATAAACACAAGTATTTACAAAACATGGTCATCCAACAATGCAACATTTAGAACAGCACAAAGCACCGATTAGTTAACATGCAAGGTTATGAATCGGATTAACAAGCAACATTTATAATTTCGAACACTTCAATTAATTTCAACCTTTAATGACTTCTCATGTGTTTTTAGGAACTTCAAATATGCCTGAACCTAAAACATATATGTGTCACCTTGTTTAAACCATCAAATATGCCTAATCTAAACAAGATACACTTACCGTTCACGAGTCGGTTGAAGACATGGTCATAGGTATGGCGTCACTCATCCTAATAGCATGCAAATCCCTCACCCTACCACCCTATGCAGCAACTAGAACCAAGCCATCAAATATGCCTAACTTGATCCTAGATTACCACGGCAGATTAAACTCCCCCCTAATAGTTAACTTGGGTACCATTCAAATTAACCTAGGGTTTGATTATGTGCTCAGGTGATGATTAATTAATTCAAGTTCTCTAATCATATAAACACAGCAAGTTAAGACTTTTATTCAAAACCTAAACATGCACTCTAATCGTTATGTTTACACAATCACATATATAAATCACAAAGAAGAATATATGAACATGTATGAGACATAAAACCATAAAACCATAATATATAGTCAATGAGTTCGACAAAAACAATAATAAACACAAAAACTTACGAAGATCCATACCTAAACCTCCTAACAAAGTCGGTAAGGTACGGTAACTAAGGTGAAGGAACGGCTGAACTCTCCGGTGAACAATGGATGCGGCAGCTTTGTGTTTAAAGTGTTTAGGGGTTTTGTAGGTAGGGCTTGGCTCTCTAAAAATTACAAATGTTGAAGACCCTAAACTAAGAGCTATACATGTCTATTTATACAGAACAACAAGAGAAAAACCCTAGGGAAATCGGCTAGATCTTCCTTTTGCAACAAGAAAAGATCTTCTTGTATTCCTTCTTGAACACATCTTGTACTTCTTTCTTTTTCTGACAAGGAATTTCGACTTGGACCTTGGTTCTTCTGCTCTTGGACTCTCCTACATGTTAATGGATCAATGTAGGCCTTATTGCACAAGTCTTGGGCTTCTAGGCACCTCCCAAACTCGTGTGACAACTTAGGCAGAAACTGCCCAGTTTTGCTGTTTGACCTCCGTCCATTGTTTCAAGAAGATCTGAAAACTAGACACATACAGCTTTCCAATGGTATATGGCTCGTCCTCAGATTCCTCCTGGATCTCCAGATATAAGCTTCCAAAGTTGATGTAGGGTTTCTGGAACTTTCTGCTCGGATCAAAATGCAATGTTTCGGAGTTTCTTCTTTTCCGTGGCCTCTCTTGTTGTCTTCCATGAGTCCAATCACCCTGATTCTTGATCAAATATTCTCATTTACATGTCACCTACACAATAAACAAAATCCATCAAAAATGACAATGTAAAGATACGGTGAATCATGATAAAATTACCAAGTCTTTGTTCCAAATCGAATTTTCAACACTTAAGCACAATTTTCTGTATAAATGCATGTTTTAGCCATTGCTCAACAGAAAAACCCTTTTGACTCAAAATAAGTAAAAATGACATTACTAAGGAATAAACCAAGTATAAATGAGGGTAAAAACACATTAAAAACATGGCGTAAAACACACTTATCAAACTACCTCACACTTACCCTTTGCTAGTCCCTTAGCAAACTGACTCTAAGACTAAAAACAAAAACAAATGACTCAAAAACTTCTAATACCCTTAAAAAGATTGTCTCAGGATCTTTATCATGCATAACTTTCAAATTAAAACATTCAAGTGAAAGCACAATTGCATAGGTTCATAAGCATGTATCATAGCATGAACAAGTAAGATATGAGATCATATAGCACAAACATGTATGATAACCGTTCCACCTCACAATAGCATACTCTCTCCTTATCACTCATCCATGGTATTCACTCAATCGTATATGCAAGGAAAAAGATGATAAGATAACAAATAACTTGCATATTTCATCAAATAAAAGCACTTTGTGAATAGAAATTCATGGAAAACCTCATATAACAACTATGTGCAATAATAGACCAAAAACCATACGCTTAACTCATGAGAAATTCTATACAAATCAAATTTAGCTATCTTAAGAATCATGAATTAATCTCATTATTGGTTGTAATGGGGCTTGGTTTCATAAGGTAGGAATTTTTGGATAAGTGGTGCTATAAGAAATCACCAAGACTTTAGCAAATTTCGATTCCCTCTCATGTCTTCACTTCAAGAGTCGAATTTCTTCATGTTGGACCCATACGTCATTCTTGACTTCTCCCCATTTTGTGAATAGGACAAAGGTCATATAAACACTTTTAGACCTTCAAATAATTACTAACTCCAAATTCACAAAACATTACAAAAAACACTAAAACTTTGTGCCTTTTACTTTTGATCCGAAATTCTTTTATTTTCCGATTTCTTCTCTTTTCTTTTTCTTTTTCGGAAATTTTTTTTCATAATTTTTTTTTCTGATATACACATTTCGGCACATATACAATACAAAATATTGGTGTTTAACCCCACACTTCAACTCCGCCCCACACTTGTTTCACAACATTACGCATTACAGCTCCATCAGAAGTACTTTACCAAGTCTTGATAACAAGGTAAAGGTTTAGCTATTCTAAGCAGAGAAATTCTGTTTAAAGTTGATTGAAATAAAAGGCTCAATGTAGGCTCAAAGGGGGTTAACTAAGGAGTCCCACGACGGGCACAAAATAGGCACAGACTTAATTTGTCTGTGGTGGTGATCCTAATGAGATTAAATTCAATCATATTCAAAATCAAGACAATTTATGATTATAAAGCTTCGAAAATCACATAAGCAAGTTCTAGTAAATTCTAGAGTCCATTAAAAAACTATAGCACATAGTTATTGAATTTGCAAAGAATAACGAGGTCTTAAAAGATAGTGAAATTTGGAAAAATTTAAGCAAAAATCGGTATAGAGTTCACTCTTGAAAGAAAGTTTTTCGGCTCAAAAGCTCATATTGGTTATTTTGGAAACAAATTAATCAAACATGCATACTTCATTATCAATCAAGTCTCAAATATTCATACTAATTCACAATATCCATGAAACTTGCAATTTCTTAAGATAAATGTTAAACCATCAATCATGCATTCAAAGATATAGTGCATCATAGACTTTTAAGGGTATAGCCTAAGACTCAAAAACAATTAAAAACTAAAAATTACGGAAAATTTTTAAAAAAATTGGAAGAAAATAAAAATATGGTACTATGTAACCTCTACCCCACACTTAGAAAATTACATTGTCCTCAATGCAAAACGAAAATTATGTCATAATTTTCTAAGCAGGTGTGTAAATCACATAATAAATCAACCATAAAAGTGAAGGGTTAAGAAAATTCAAACTCTCGTAAACGGCTCCTCCACTGCTACGGTTGAAATGAGTTGCCTCTCATGCAGCGCTTAATGTTTATAGTCTATCAGCCTAGACTCTTCTCTTCTTGCTTTGATGGCGTCACTATGGTTGTGGCGATGGCTCCTCCAATGATTGGATGTCGACGTCACATTTCGGGAATATAGGATAATAAAGCTTAAGTCGATGACCGTTTACCTTAAACCTATTTCCTGAGGTTGTGCTTTGAATTTCTACTGTACCATAAGGCAATACATTAGTGATAACAAATGAACCTTCCCAACGTGAACGAAGCTTACCTGGAAAGAGTCTAAGTCGTGAGTTGAACAACAGGACTTGCTGTCCTATTTCGAATGTTTTTCCCCTTATCATGTTGTCATGATACGCTTTCATTTTTGCTTTGTATGTCATGGCAGATTCATAGGCGTTGTTTCTGATTTCTTCAAGCTCACAGATTTGTAACTTCCTATGTAATCCAGACTCGTCTTTGGCCATATTGAATTTCTTAACTGCCCACCATGCTTTGTGCTCCAACTCCACTGGAAGATGACATGCCTTGCCATAAACAAGTCTAAATGGCGACATCCCTATCGGCGTCTTGAACGCAGTCCTGTAGGCCCACAGTGCATAATCCAATCGATCACTCTAATCTTTCCTTGTAGGTCCTACAGTTTTCTCCAAGATTTGCTTAATTTCTCTATTGGATGTTTCGGCCATGCCACTTGTTTGAGGATGATATGGCGTTGATACTTTGTGGGTGACTCCATATTTCTTGAGCAAAGCCTTAATAGTTTGATTGCAGAAATGTGATCCACCATCGCTTATCAAAACTCTTGGCGTTCCAAACCTAGCAAAAATGTTAGTTTTGACAAACTTTGCAACAACTTTAGAATCATTAGTCCTGGTGGCTGTTGCTTCCGCCCATTTCGACACATAATCAACAGCCAATAAAATGTAAAGAAAGCCTTTAGATGAAGGAAAAGGTCCCATGAAATCAATGCCCCAAACATCAAATATTTCGACAACTATGATAAGGGTTAAGGGCATTTGATCTCTTTTACCCAAATTACCTGTTCGTTGGCAACGATCACATGAAGCGCATGTTGTATAAGCGTCTTTGAATAACGTTGGCCAATAGAAACCGGCTTCCAACACCTTTCTAGCAGTCTTCTTCGGTCCAAAATGTCCTCCACATGCCTCCTTATGGCAAAAATTCAAGATGGATTGATGCTCTTCCTCTGGAACACAACGTCGAATGACTTGGTCCCCACATTGTCTCCACAAATATGGCGCATCCCATATGTAATGTCGAGCTTCTTTCTTGATTCTCACCTTAGTGTGGTTCGACATAGTTGATGGAAAAGTCCTTGTCACTATGAAGTTCACCAAATCGGCATACCATGGTTCCTTAACTTCCATTCGAAACAGTTGTTCATCCGGGAATGATTCGGACATAGGAATAGCATCCTCCTTATGCACAATTCGGCTAAGATGGTCTGCTACAACATTTTCGAATCCTTTCTTGTCTTTGATCTCAATGTCGAACTCTTGGAGTAGCAAGATCCATCGAATGAGCCTTGGCTTAGCATCCTTCTTTGTCATTAAATATCTCAAAGCTGCATGATCAGAATAAACAACAACTTTAGAATTCAAAAGGTAAGATCGAAATTTTTCTAAAGCAAAAATAACAGCTAAGAGTTCTTTTTCAGTGGTAGTGTAATTCAATTGAGCATCGTTGAGTGTCCGTGACGCATAGTAAATGACGCATGGCTTCTTGTCTTTGCATTGGCCGAGCACAGCTCCCATGGCATAGTCCAAAGCATCACACATCAACTCAAACGGCAAATTCCAGTCTGGTGGCGTCATTATTGGCGCAGAAGTCAGCAAATTCTTCAAGTGCACGAACGCATCCTCACACTCTTGAGACCATGAAAATGGCACATCTTTCTGCAACAAGGAAGTAAGTGGTTTTGCCACCTAAGAAAAGTCCTTGATGAACCTCCTATAAAAATCTGCATGGCCAAGAAAAGAACGAACCTCTCTCACCGTTGAAGGTGAGGGTAAGTGATGCATAATATCAATCTTAGCTTTATCAACTTCTATTCCTTTAGCAGAGACAATATGGCCTAAAACTATACCTTGATTTACCATGAAATGACATTTTTCCCAATTGAGTACAAGGTTAGTTTCAACACACCGATTTAAAATCTTTTCTAAATTCTCAAGACATGCATCGAAATCTTTGCCATAAACACTAAAATCATCCATAAAAACTTCAATGATATTTTCGATGTAATCAGAGAAAATATTATACATACAACGTTGAAACGTACCTGGGGCGTTGCATAATCCAAAAGGCATACCACGGTAAGCAAACGTACCAAAGGGACATGTAAACGTTGTCTTTTCTTGATCGTCCGGATGTATCATGATCTGGTTGTAACCGCTGTAGCCATCTAAGAAGCAGTAGAACTCATGACCGGCAAGTCTCTCCAACATTTGGTCCATGAAAGGCAATGGCATGTGATCCTTGCGTGTTGTTGCATTAAGTCTTCTATAATCGATGAACATGCGATGTCCCGTCACCAAACGTTGTGGCACTAATTCGTTCTTGTCATTTTCTACCACTGTCACTCCACTCTTCTTTGGCACAACTTGAACTGGTGATATCTACTGACTATCCGAGATTGGGTATATGACACCACAATCTAATAACTTGATCACCTCGTCCTTTACAACCTTCATCATTGGTGGATGCAAACGTCTTTGAGCCTCCCATGTAGGCTTGGGGCCATCCTCAAGCAGAATTCGATGAACACACATTGTTGGGCTAATTCCCTTGATGTCTGCCAAAGTCCAACCGATGGCAGCTGTGTTCCTTTTCAAAACCGCAATTAGCTTGTCTTCTTGTTGCTTTGTCAACGTTGATGACACAATAACTGGTAGAGTGTCGTCTTCTCCAAGAAAAACGTACTTCAAATGTGGGGGAAAAGCTTTTAGCTCTAACCTTGGGGCCTGTTCCACAGATGGTAACAATTTGTTAGTGGATAATGGAATTGACAAGGGAGAATACTTATCGTAAAGTGGTTGTGAATCAAGCTCCTTCACAACTTCAAGTATGGACGGCTCCAAATCTTTCAAAGCCTCCTCATCCCGTTCTCCAAACTCGTCAAATCCAACCCCTCGCTCGATAGCTAATTGCTATGCTTGATGGGTGGACATTGCACACGGTGCAACACCACCATACCTCCATTCACTGCCGAATCCTTCCCCATATGCTTCGGCATTGTTGCTTTCTCCATTGTTGAGTTCAGCACTAGGGTGCTTCATGGCATCGAAAATGTTGAATTTGATGATCTCACCATCGAACTCCATTGTCAAATTTCCTCCAGCAACATCGATGTTTGTTCTTGCTGTTCGCATGAAGGGTCGTCCCAACAACAACTGTGTCGAATTTGTAGATGACTCCTCCATTTCTAGCACATAAAAGTCCGCAGGAAATATCAGTTGATTAACCTGCACAAGAACATCTTCAACATACCCCTCGGGGTACTTGTTAGAATGATCCGCCAATTGGATCACAACATTAACCTGACAGGTCAATTTTTGGCGCCGTTGCCGGGGACACTAGGGAAGGACTTTATATACTGCAAAAAAGAATGTTAGTAATTTCAAAAGAATACAAGTACAAATTAAAATGGGATAACCTATTTTGATTGGAATTTCAATTGAAAATAGTTTCAAATCGATAAAACGTAACCATTAGTATAAAAATTTTGATAAAAATAACCATATGAAATAGGGCTACCTATAGGGAGAAAGGATAGAAAATTGTATTGACTGCAACTATCGGTACCGAGACTTTATCAGAATTACGTGATTTTTCAACAGTAGATGCATTTCACCATTCTAGTTATATCTTATTTCACGACTTTTTTTCGTTTGAAACTTCTACGTTTGGTTTTTTTTAAAACGGAACATTTACTTAACACTTAGTAAACAAGTTAAACAACATTAGTAGGCATATTATGATTCTGATTGACCTGTCAAGAATTGACCTGTAATTTAAAACCCTATCATTGTAGCATTAGTAAGTAGGGTATCGTTCTAACCGGGGACACTAGGGAAGGACTTTATATACTGCAAAAAAGAATGTTAGTAATTTCAAAAGAATACAAGTACAAATTAAAATGGGATTTTTGAGTTTGGTTAGAATTTAAAAGAGAATAAACACAAGTATTTACAAAACATGGTCATCCAACAATGCAACATTTAGAACAGCACAAAGCACCGATTAGTTAACATGCAAGGTTATGAATTGGATTAACAAGCAACATTTATAATTTCGAACACTTCAATTAATTTCAACCTTTAATGACTTCTCATGTGTTTTTAGGAACTTCAAATATGCCTGAACCTAAAACATATATGTGTCACCTTGTTTAAACCATCAAATATGCCTAATCTAAACAAGATACACTTACCGTTCACGAGTCGGTTGAAGACATGGTCATAGGTATGGCGTCACTCATCCTAATAGCATGCAAATCCCTCACCCTACCACCCTATGCAGCAACTAGAACCAAGCCATCAAATATGCCTAACTTGATCCTAGATTACCACGGCAGATTAAACTCCCCCTTAATAGTTAACTTGGGTACCATTCAAATTAACCTAGGGTTTGATTATGTGCTCAGGTGATGATTAATTAATTCAAGTTCTCTAATCATATAAACACAGCAAGTTAAGTCTTTTATTCAAAACCTAAACATGCACTCTAATCGTTATGTTTACACAATCACATATATAAATCACAAAGAAGAATATATGAACATGTATGAGACATAAAACCATAAAACCATAATATATAGTCAATGAGTTCGACAAAAACAATAATAAACACAAAAACTTATGAAGATCCATACCTAAACCTCCTAACAAAGTCGGTAAGGTACGGTAACTAAGGTGAAGGAACGGCTGAACTCTCCGGTGAACAATGGATGCGGCAGCTTTGTGTTTAAAGTGTTTAGGGGTTTTGTAGGTAGGGCTTGGCTCTCTAAAAATTACAAAGGTTGAAAACCCTAAACTAAGAGCTATACATGTCTATTTATACAGAACAACAAGAGAAAAACCCTAGGGAAATCGGCTAGATCTTCCTTTTGCAACAAGAAAAGATCTTCTTGTATTCCTTCTTGAACACATCTTGTACTTCTTTCTTTTTCTGACAAGGAATTTCGACTTGGACCTTGGATCTTCTGCTCTTGGACTCTTCTACATGTTAATGGATCAATGTAGGCCTTATTGCACAAGTCTTGGGCTTCTAGGCACCTCCCAAACTCGTGTGACAACTTAGGCAGAAACTGCCCAGTTTTGCTGTTTGACCTCCGTCCATTGTTTCAAGAAGATCTGAAAACTAGACACATACAGCTTTCCAATGGTATATGGCTCGTCCTCAGATTCCTCCTGGATCTCCAGATATAAGCTTCCAAAGTTGATGTAGGGTTTCTGGAACTTTCTGTTCGGATCAAAATGCAATGTTTCGGAGTTTCTTCTTTTCCGTGGCCTCTCTTGTTGTCTTCCATGAGTCCAATCACCATGATTCTTGATCAAATATAATCATTTACATGTCACCTACACAATAAACAAAATCCATCAAAAATGACAATGTAAAGATACGGTGAATCATGATAAAATTACCAAGTCTTTGTTCCAAATCGAATTTTCAACACTTAAGCACAATTTTCTGTATAAATGCATGTTTTAGCCATTGCTCTACAGAAAAACCCTTTTGACTCAAAATAAGTAAAAATGACATTACTAAGGAATAAACCAAGTATAAATGAGGGTAAAAACACATTAAAAACATGGCGTAAAACACACTTATCACCGATCATCAAAATCCGACCGTCAGATCTGACCATCATGATTAAATACATGTATGAGACAAAATTCAACTTGATCCGACAAAGTTAAGGACTCGATCCGGACTGTCAATCCCGTAAGTCAAAACCCCCAACACACGGAAACGGTCATTTAACCGTTTAAATTACATCATTTGCCCGGACGTTCAACTAAAAATAGTTTCAGATCGATGAAACGCAACCACTGATATAAAATAAATATTTTATTTATTATTTAATGGCCGAAAAAACGTTAGGATATTCGTCAGGTAAGGTTTAGGGTTTAGCCGACAAAATAAGCTATAATTCGTCGGCTACGATAGTTTTAGCCGACGAATTATAGCATATTTCGTTGGCTAAAACTATCTTAGCCGACAAAATATAGCTTATTTCGTCGGCTAAAGTATAAAAAATTCAAAAAACAAGCTGTTTAATGTAAATCATACCAATTTTCTGTTCATATATCACCAAAATTCATATAAAATAACAGAAATATGAATTCAACATATGTAAACTATAAAACATATCCATTCTTTTTTATTGCAAATTAATGAGTTACGTCTTCTAAATTAAAACTAAGGCTCATAATCAGAATCATCTAATGAGTCTTCTTCAGTGTCAAAATTAATTTATGGCAATCTATGTCTTTCCTCATCACCAGAGTCGTGGTCTGTTTCTTTTTTATTTGATCAACATCAATAAGCCTTGGTTCTTCATCACAAATTCAAACCGAACGACACGCTTTAAAATTATTAAGGTGAATTGTAGAGGAGTCAGGAATACCTATTCGTTGGGCTCTTGATACGCAACATCTTCTTCATCATCTTTGGCTTCTCTAAGTGCAGTCGCCCGGTAAATGTTTCGAGAATGCACAAGGTTGATTATTTTTCACGCGTCATCCTTAACAAAGTTATCAAGATAAAACACTTGTTTTACCAATGTAGTAAAAACGAATGGATCATCTCTGTAACAGCTTGTAGCAGTGTTTATCGATAAAATCCCGTACTAATCGGTCTTCATGCTCTGCGGGCTAGTATCAAACCATCTAGACTTGAAGGTGTGCGCTGTCGTGCCTTGCCCATAAACGAGTTCAACCACTGAATCGAGAATACCGTAATAGTCAACTCCATTCCACCCATCATGAGCCATCACCCCAGAATTTTGTGTTCTCCCTATATTGTCTCTCTATTCACACTACAAAAAAGGCAATTGGGCGACGAAGAAAGCCGAAATAGGGTGACGAAAGTAAATTTCATTGCCTAAGAAGAGCTTTAGGCGACGAAAATATGTGTCGTCGCCTAAGATTCAAAAATCGTCGCCTAAGTTAAATGGAGACAGTATGGGAGCACCTGAAGAATAACAGATTCTGGGATAGTTACACATGTTGGAGGTCTGCATGATCATGGGCAGTTTTATGAGAGGGACGGTTCATCAAACGATCCAACAACGGCCTTTATCAATGACATGTTTCCTCATGAGAGCGGTGTATGCGCTCAAGGACAATATATTCCTTAGGCGTCGGTGCAGGCCGTCCCTAGAGCTGTCAACACTGCTGGTATTGACAAGTACAACAAACTGGTTGCTTTCCAACAGACCCCTCTGTACCCCGGTTCTAAGAAGATCGTTCTTGAGTGTGTGATGGAGATCAAAGTTGAGGAAAAATTGACCGTGAAGGCTGTTGATAGGTATCTACAATACGCTGCTTCGTTGCTGCCCGACGGTCATCGTCATCCCACCACTCATCATAAGGTCCGTCGTATCTTGAAAGATCTCAGGCTTTCCTACATCAATATCTATGCATGCAGATATGACTGCATTCCGTTCTAGGGTAAAGATGCAGACGGGAATGACCTTGAAGGCCTTCATCGTTGTCGGGTATGTGGGACCGACAGGTTTAAGCGGACTCCTGCAAGCAACAGGAAACCTGTGAAGGTAGTTCGGTATTTCCCGTTGAGGGATAGGCTGGAGCGGTTGTACATGTCTTCACACACAGCCAAAGCTATGCGATGGCACTCTGAGAGGGAGTTGCATGACGAAGACACCATGGTACACCCTGCTGACGGGGAGGCTTGGAAGCATATAGACAAGGAGTTTCCTCATTTTGCGTCAGAGGTCTGAAATGTGAGGCTCGGGCTGTCATCCGACGGGTTCAACCCTTTTGGCAACATGAGTCTTCAATACAGTATATGGCTGGTAGTTTTGGTACCTTACAACCTTCCTCTATGGATGTGCATGAAGAAGGAATACAACATGTTGACCTTGTTGATTCCGAGGCCCGGTTATCCAGGGAAGTGTCTCGATGTGTATATGAGACCGGTGATTGAAGAGTGTAAGTTCCTTTGGGAGTTTGGTCATCCCACTTATGACTCCTACAAGCAGGAGATGTTCCAGATGCATGTCATGGTTGTTGGTACCATAAGTGATTTTCCTGCACGTGGGATGTTGTCGGGCAGCGTTGTTAAAGGATACAAGGCTTGTCCAGAGTGTCTTAGCGAGGAAGAGAGCAGCAGTCATTGCAATAAAATAGTCTGGATGGGTCACCGTACTCGCCTTCCACATAATCACCCATGACGGGAAGATACCGGGGCATTTGATGGGACCGTAGAAATGGGTGTGGAGCCGCATAGATGGACGGGAGAAGAGATTTTAGCAATGTTTATTAAGTATGATTTTGGGCGGCTCAGCAATCATCCCGACATTATGGCCTTAATACCTGAAAGACCCGACAGGTACAAATTTTGGACACATAAGAGCATATTTTGGGAACTCCCGTATTGGAGTAAGTAATTGACCAGACACTACCTAGATGTGATGCACATAGAGAAAAATGTCTGCGACAGTGTGGTGGGTACAATGCTCAACTTGGAGGGGAAGATAAAAATTGGTACAATGCTCAACTGAAAGACCCAAATTGGTTGCACGAACTGTGGCTTCTTGCGATGAAGCCAATACGGGCTACGGTTTATCCCATGTGCACGGTGAATGGCGTCCAATTTGTACATGAAGAGAGAGACACCAAACGGAGAACACAGAATTCAGGGGTGATGGCGCTTGGTGATGGGAACGGTCCCGACTATTATGGTGTTATCCATTCAGTGGTGGAACTCATGTATGGAGAACACATGACAGTGCACCTGTTCAAGTGTAGGTGGTTTGATAATAGCCCGCAGAGCATGAAGACCGATCAGTACGGAATATTATCGGTGAACACTGCTACAAGCGCTTACGAAGATGACCCGTTTGTTTTTGTCACATCGGTCAAACAAGTATTTTATCTTGATGACGTCCATAGGGGTGACGCCTGGAAAGTAGTCAACCTTGTGCATCCTCGAAACATTTACTGGGCGGCTTTACTTAGAGTCACCGGAGACAAGAACGAAGACGATGTGTATCAGGAGCCCAGCGCAATAGGTATTCTTGACATCTCTACTGTTCGCCAAAATAATTTTCCAGCGGGTCACTCGGTGCGAACTCGTGAAGAGTCAACCCTTATTGATGTTGATCCAAATGAAGAAAGAGATGAAGACTCTGATGATGAATTAAGGCATAGATTACCAGAGATTAATTCTGACACCAACGAGGACTCATCGGATGATTCCGATTACGAGCCTTAGGTTTTATGGAATCATCGTTTTAATTGAGCATTAGGGTACGTCATGTTTTCATTCTTGAGGTTGGTAGGCATTGGTCTAGTCCCCCTGCCTCTTTTTTGTATTTTTTGTTCTTTATATATATTCTACATTCATCTCTAAGGCGACGAAATTCTAATGTCGTCGCCAAAGGTCTCTCTTAAGCGACGAAATACTTATGTTGTCGCCTAAGAGGTAGGGTATATCTCTAAAGCGATGAAATACTTAGGTCGTCGCCTAAGAAGGTCTCGGCATCTCTCTTAGGCGATGAAATACTTATGTCGTCGCCTAAGAGGTCGGGTATAATCAAAATCCCTAACTCTCTCCCTCTCCGATCCGCCTCTCTCTCCCTCGAGTTGCCTTAGAAGGTCTCGGCATCTCTCTTGCCTTAGCTCTCACTCCCTCTCCTCCGCCTCCCTCTCTCTCTCCTCTGCCGCTGCTGTTACCACTGTCGCCGTGCCGCAGTATCGCCGCACCTCCCTCCTCCTCCTACCACTGTGCATTTATTTGTGATAATTTTGTTGAAAATTTGTGGAAAATTAGTGGAAAATTGTGATAATGTTGTGGAATAATTGTGATAATGTTGTGAAAAAAATGTGATAATTGTGGATTATTTTTTGTAAATTGTGATAATGTTGCGGAAAAATTGTGGTAATGTTGTGGAAAAATTGTGATAATGTTGTGAAAAAATTGTGGTAAATTAGTGAAAAAGTAAGTGTAAGTTTGTGATAAATTAAATGGAAATTTTGTGGTAATTTTGTGGAATATTTGTGGTAATTTTATGGTTAATATTTGGTAAATAATGATAATTGTGTGGTAAATTAAAATTATATTTGTGGAATATTGATTGAAATTTTTATTTTAAACAGAATGTTGAGGAGCTTTCGGTCAAGCAAGAAGGGTTCGAGGGACCAAGCGTCTGGTTCGTCTGACAGAACCGCAAGCAACCCTCCACAAGTGAAGTTTCAGGGCACTATGTCTGCCAGACATGCAACTCTTCTAGAGAGGCAGAGGCGGCCGAGCGTTTCCACCTTTTCAGGACAGTCAGACGATTTCTCGTCTGCACTCCGTAGGCCTTCGATTTCGTGGGGGCCCACTCCATCCGTTGCAGAGGTGCCCATTCCTTCTGCTGTTTCGGGTGATGGGTCATCGGCGCCACAGGTACTGGCCACTATATGGCTTCCGTTGACGGTACCGGCCATACCGATCGTTGATGCGGAGTGAAATATATTATCGTTCCCCCCGGACTTGACTGTTCAAGAGGCGTACTTTTACACGGCTTTTGATGGACCTCTTCATCCTGTCAGGTGCAAGGAATCGGCGTCGACATCGGTAGAATCCGTCGACTCCGCCGTATCACCCTCAGATAAATAAATTTACAAGGCTTTTTGAATTATTATATTTAATGACGAATTTTAATATTAAATTTGGTTTATTATGTCATATGTGCCGTAGGGACAAACCGATGAAAAATAAGAGAGGCATCGTCATCAGCAAGGCCTTGGAGAAGCTAGTCAAAAAATCAGGGAATGTCTTAATCCGGGTTGGTCCGAATGGCGAACCGGAACCAGCAAGCGTGGGTAACATGTACGTCCGCGCCGCGAGACCCATGATTATGGCTAAATGCCCTATGTTGTGGGGAGAATGGAAAGACGTCCCGGATTCCGTGAAGACCCAGCTCGATAACGATATGTCGGTGAGTTTTAAAAAAGTCTCAATAATAATATTATGTGATGAAGTTGTTGAATTTTTGAGAAAATAGACTAATTTGAAAGTAGTTAATTTGAAATTGGGCTCAAACGACACAATTCCAAGTTTGACCGCTGTTCGGCTTGAGACTAGACCCAGGCCTAAGGACCCGTGCCCTTTGCCTCGTCTCTTGTTGACTCGTTGACGGCGGTTAAGCCGCTACACCATCCAACCTCCAAACTGTGAGTAGCAGCTCCCCTTCGAGACATGTTTTCTGGTGGTCGCCTAGCTTCTTCTGTCGGCACAGTGACATCATCTCTCCCACTTCAATTTCCTTCCTTCCACCATCATTGGCGAATCTAGGATGAAAATGTTACTATGGCTAATCATAAAACACGAAAAAAATTCAATGAAACTCGCCGTCCGAGAAATTTTTCTAAACCAAGCTTGGTTGAATACATAATGTAAAGATTGATTACTTCACTAGTGGCGAGCAAGTTTGCAAATGTAACCATATTTGTTTGCCATTCTGACATGCATTATTAATACAATGATGATTTATTACAATAAAAAAATATTAGTCTGTCCACCAGATGACCCTTAGCAAATAAAGAAAAGGATGGTTTATTCCTAAATGTTAATAGTTTTGTCTTGAAAGTCTCGGTCCCAATCCTTTGACTAGAAATCAGTGGCGGAGCCACGTTAAGGCCTACTGGCTCACGTGACCTACAGTTTATATACATGTTAGACAGTAACTGAAATTGAAGCCAAAAGTATATAAATTGATGACTTTCCTTATTTTATAAGTAGTTTGTTAAGAAAATTTAAAATGTTCGTAGGGGCAGACCCTTACAAAATCCATCCACATGTTACTGTTCTTTATGTAGAATGTAGTTTTGACTACAATTTCAAGGTCCCAAGTTGGAATATAGTTTTGTTTTATTTTTGAATTATTTTTCATAATTTTAATAAACTTCCAAAAATCTTGAATAAAATAACATAAAACAAAAAATAGAAGTGCCCTAATTGGGCTACCTCCTTGAGCCCAGGGTAAGCCGAAAGGGATGGCGCAAGCCCAAGCTACACAAGGGAAACCAAAGGCACCAGTCGTGCGAAGCCGTCCCTACGCTCCAGAGTTGAAAACAAATATTTAAATGTCGGCCACAGATATAAATGTCTATCCAGAGGACCATCATCAGAACATCATACCTGGACATAGGTCTCCTTGGAGCTAGAACAAGCAATGGCAGCAAAAGGGCAGGAGACTATCAACCATAGCCGCTCCAAGGGTGGCTGGAATGCCGCCATTTTCATCATCTGTAAGTCGCTAATATCACTATTCAAGAGCTTCTATCCTATGGAGTATATACTGCTGATTATTTCACGACAGATCTCGATATAGAGAGCAACAATCAATCTACTAATATCCTGTAATGCAGTTGTCGAGGCAGCGGAGAGGTTTGCATACTATGGCTTGTCTAGTAACCTCATTATTTACCTCACAAATTATCTCCATCAGCCCACAGCCGTCGCGGCCAAGAACATCAACACCTGGGTGGGTGTGTCGTCTCTCTTTGCTCTTCTTGGTGCCATAGTAGCCGATTGCTTCCTTGGTCGGTTCAAGACCGTCATTTTCTCCACCTCCATTTATTTCATGGTAAATTTCTTGCCCGACTCAGGAGACAGTTAGAGTACTACTGATCTGCTTAATTAGACAGTTAAAGCTAATTCTATCACCTTGTGTGGCCTTTGAGGGTGTTGCAATCTCTCAAATAGGGAGCTCAAAGGCCACACAAGGTGTGTGGCTTTACTCTTTCTTCTTGTAGGCCGGCCTAAGGCTGTGTGTTTATCACAGGGAATGGTGTTACTATGCCTATCGGTCTCCATTGTTCCAATCCATTATCGTGAGGTGGTGTTCTTCGTCGCGCTTTACATATTGTCTGTTGGTGAAGGAGGGCACATGCCATGCGTCCAAACCTTTGCCGCAGATCAGTTTGATGAGGACACTCCTGAACAGAAAGAGACAAAGAGCTCATTCTTCAACTGGTGGTATTTAGCGATAGTACTTTCCGGCACTAGTTCAACACTTGTGGTCATCTACATTCAGGTAGATATGGCTTCATTTTCGACATATCCATCAGCTAATTGTGTGTCTTTCACTCATCACTGTCCAGTGATCTCTATTTATTGTAAATGCAACATATATATACCAAGTCCTTTTGTATTTAAAAATATAAATGTCAACTGTATAATGATGTCATAGCAATTATAATGTCACAGTATGAGATAAACCCTATATGCCAACAGTAATAACAGACCAATAACTAGTAATGAAAGTTGTATAAGGCTATGTCAAGCGATCCACAAGAACCTAGCTAGTATATATAAAGTTGTTGAGTATATATATATATAAGCCACAACAATGTGTATGTGACATAACTACGATTTTGTGATGTATATACGTACATACTGCAGGACAATGTCAGCTGGGTAATTGGCTTCGGTATGGTGACAGTGGTTATGGCGTTAGGACTCTTTTTATTCTTACTAGGGATCCCAAGATATAGGAAGGGAGGACCGCTTGGAAGCTCCTTTACCACCGTGGCACAAGTGTTTGTGGCGTCAGCAAGGAAGTGGCGTGTGGACGAGATGCTTCATTCTGATGATTTCTACAAGGATGAGAGGACTAAAGCTCTGGTGGGGGTTCAACCTCAGCATAAAACTTTAGCTCGAACTAACCAACTGAGGTACATATCTATTACATTTGTCAGCTTCTATAGTTTTAACGAGCTTATAAATATTTTGTCCATAAGAGTGCATCCACAAAAAATGATTTTATGTGAGAATGGTTTAATGATCATATGTTTTCTATGGCAGATTTTTGGACAAGGCAATGTTCATTGACTACCTTGATGCATCAGCCAACGTCAGAAACCCTTGGAGGCTATGCTCTCTACATCAAGTGGAAGAAGTGAAGCTTGTTCTACGTCTTATTCCTATTTGGTTCTGTTGCCTGATGTTTTTTGCAGTTAATGCGCAATCCCACACCTACTTCATTAAGCAAGGTTCGATGATGATACGATCAGTGGGTTCTCACTTTCAGCTTCCCCCAGCATCACTTCAATCCCTAGTGGGTATCATAATTTTAATCACTGTCCCGATCTATGATCGATTGCTCGTCTCAATAGTCCGAAAGTTCACAGGAAGGCCAACGGGGATAACAGTCCTTCAAAGAATTGGCATTGGTCTATTCCTATCCATACTCAACATGATTGTATCAGCTGTAGTTGAGGCTAAAAGGGTTAGTGTTGCGAGAAACTATAACCTCATGAATGATCCTAAAGCAATAGTGCCAATGAGTGTTTGGTGGTTGCTACCACAATTTACACTTTGTGGTTTGTCCTCTACATTTACAGTCGTGGGACTCCAAGAATTGTTCTATGATCAAATGCCAGATGCAATGAGAAGTTTGGGGGCAGCTGCATATATTAGTATTGTAGGAGTTGGGAGTTTTGTTAGTACTCTTATCATATCAGCCGTGCAGGCTATTACTTCAAAGTCTGGTGAAATATGGTTAGGGGACAATTTAAACCGCGCGCACCTCGATTATTTCTACTGGGTGCTAGCTGGATTAAGCGGTTTGAGTTTAGGTGTTTATGTCAGGTTTGCAATGGGATTTCTGTACAAGAAAGTCGAAGGGTTAGAAACAACTGGGGAACATGAGCACAGGTCTATGGTTTCAGAGATATAAGACTATTTACGTACATAAGAAATATTTGAGACTGGAGAACTATATACTTGCTAGTTCTGTTATTGTATTTTCCCACTTCCCCTCCAACTTTTCTACATGCGAAGTATAACTTCCGTAAGCAAGGAGAGCTAACGTACAAAAATCTAAACATATATGCCGAGTGGCAGTAAGGAGAGATCAATGGAGCATGTCATTTTGTTACCTTTTTTGTCATTTGAGTTTTTTATATTCATTACATTATACCTTTCTAATTTCCTTACATTTATTTAATTTAAGGAGTAATAGGGGCATATATACAAGTACAAAGGAGTAATCTAACTCTAATAGGAAACAATTTACCCATAAATACAGGATATCCTAATTACATAAGAATCTTAATTATATACGGATTTACAGCAATTCTACATTCAATACTTTCAGAAACATATCTTTTTCTTCCCCTGTTCCATTCATGTATATGTTATGACGTGAAAACTTGTATTTTCTCTACGAAGAAGTGTAGATACGTCAACAATTTATAAATACGCTTTTTCAGTATTCTTCAACATCTAACAGTATGTCAAATTAGTTTTGGAAGTCTATGACACCCCGTTGGAATCATTTTGTGAATGAGTAATAGCATGCGGCCTTGGTTCTAATATAGTGGCACATAGAATAAGTATACAAACATATCCATAGAAGCTTTTGAAAAGGGTCTAGGGCAAAATTGTTCATGCGCGGGAGTGTCATGCGGGACGGAATGAGACGAAACGGCGACAGCCGTTCGATTTTTAATGAATTAATCAAATAGACAGGATTAAACAGACTTAAACAGACGTGATCAATTCATTAAAAATCAGACGGCTATCATAGACTGAGCAATGTTGGGGTCTAGAGGTGCCTCTGAGGAATCTTCTAAGCAGCAATACTTGCAGCTGTAAACATAGAAGTTTACTATTGTGAACATAGAATACCATTCACAAATGTGTCAGGCCGATCCTTTTTACAGCTGTCCTTTAAATTCTTCAAATCGGTAAGTTGTAATTATGGTTAAATTTGATGCCAAACATGCAGGGCCCATGCAATGCAAGTGGAGGGCAAATGTATTCTCATGGTGGCACCTTCAATCGTGCACAATCTAGACAAATGCCAATGCTACCGGGGTATAATCCCATCAAGTTACCGGGGTATAATGCCAATGCTACCGGGTATAATTCCTTAGGTTTGAGCAGCACAAGAAAAATCGCATCAAGTTGTATCTGTTCCATTTTGCTTATTTATCCAGTGTGCCTAGAATTGATGTAAGATGAATCTTAATCAGGTATAAATAAAAACATGTTGGAATTTCTTCTGCTCATTTATGCCTTTGTTTTACAAATGATAACCAGCGAATTTGTAGCATTGAAATTACCACTGCTAGCTATATTACAAGGGATTTGTCTGTGTTTTTATAAATAAGTTCAGATTGGTGTGAAATTTAGTATAGTGCTAGATTGCTACCAATGCTGGCTGGCCACTATGATTTCGTTCTACCCCTCGAACAATTAGGTACATGTATGTTAGTCCCGGCATAAGTTGCAATGCAGTATTTCGTCAATTCACCAATGATGCCGTACAGTCAATCTAATCGAAGCTCCTCCCATTCCATAATATGTTAATGACTATATACAACCTAGGCTTCAAACAAGCCAAGGCAAACAACAGAGAAACATTAGCTACAAAGCAAAGCCTGACCTTAGTCACCTTACACAGCAACACCCACAACATAGAAGGAAAAAAGTAGGAGAAAAACAACACCCTCCTAGAAGAATCAACAAAAAAAAAGAAACTAGGAAGCTTGAGATTCACGAATTATGTAAAACTTTAGGAGAATGAAGCATTTCTACATAAGTACATATCAATTACCACTGGTAAAGGACATAAAGGATATGAAGTCCTTGCCTACATATGCCTGAGCTAGGCATAAACTCAATCGTAACGATGTGTGCAAGCACGCAATCAGCAATCTTATACACAACTGTATCCTTTTTAGACAAAACCACTTGAAAGTGGGAAACCCAAAATTTCAAAATTCTGAAGCATCTTTGGTTGCTCCTCTTCAGAAAAGGTTTGAAGTTTGTCACATTCTGATAGCTCCAGACTATCCAGAGAGGTGAGATCATTCAGCCTCTTGGGAAGGGATTTAAGATTTGGCAATCTCTGAAGTTGAAGAGAGGATAAAGTGGTAGGCAACAGCCAGTCCTCTGGGAATGATACAAGAGCTTCGCAACCGCCAAAGGTAAGGTTGGTGAGACATGTGAGCCCATGCAACCCCCACTCAAATGTTGGTACGAGTTTCTCACAATCCAAGATCAAAAGCGACAATAGATTGGTAGGCAAGCCACCCTCTGGAAATGACACAAGATTGGAGCAACCCTCTATAGATAGTTGTTGAAGACATGTGAGGTTGTACATGCGATTCGGCAGGGACTTGAGGCTTTGGCAGTTGGAGATTTTGATTGACTGCAACATGGAGGTTGGCAAGCCAAAATCTGTAATAACCTCGAGAAGTGGACACTCAACAATTTCTAAGTTGCTGAGATGGATGAGATTGTGGAGGCCGTCTGGTATCAACTTGAGTTTGGTGCAGTTGTTGATGATGAGTTGTTTCAGGTTCATCACCATGCTAGATGTGACTGCAGGGAGCCCAAAAGTACCTCTCGGAAAGGACATAACAGAATGACACCCAGAAATGTTAAGGAATTCAAGACAAGTGTTATTCTGAATCATGTCCTCTGGGAGGGAATTTAAACTTGTACAGCTTTGGATTTCAAAGTGCTTAAGTGTGCTCGGCAGCTTTCCTCCTGGTAAAGACTTGAGAGAAGAACAGTCTTCAATTACCAAATACTCAAACGGAGAGGATCTCTCATCTCTGCGCATCTTCCATTGTGGTAGGAACTGCAGAGACTCGCAACCCTTGATTTCAAGGCCTCTAAGTGTGGAAGGAAAGCCTGTGTCTGGAAATGATACAAGCGATGGACATCTCCAGACTCTAAGCTCCTTAAGAGAGGAGAGTTTGTACAAGCACTGTGGTAGATCTTTTAGGAAAGGACATTCTGAAATTTCCAAGTGCTTGAGGTTCAAGAGGTTTTGCAATCCAATATCATTGGACAAGGTAATGATCTCGCTTAGATCTGCGATCTGCAACTCTTCAAGAGCTGCTAAGTTTTGCAGAAGCCCTTCAAGTAGACATGCAACATTGGGAATTTGATTCAAACGCAAATAAGTAACGGATGCAAGTCCACCTATACTTTGTAGTACCCCTTCGTTGCAATGTTTAAGTTCCAACTCATGGATCGAAGGGAGCTTGGGAAGTTCTTCCAGTTCTTGACATCCATTTATCTCAAGTACTTTTAGAGAAGGTAAGAGACAAGGCAATCTCTTCAACTTGGGACATGCCCATATAGAAAGTTGGAGGAGACAAGGAAATTCTATGCTTTTCCCTGAGGCGTTATCAGTATTTAAAAAGCATGAAATAGCAACCAGTTCTTCACACCACTTGATTCTCATCTCTCTCAATACAGAAAAGTGTTGTGAAAATCTTCTAAGCTTCGGACAATTTAGAATTTCAATCTTCTGTAAGCGACACAAGTCTCCCCTACCTTCAACCCCAGAAGATGACCAGTCCTCCCAGTTTATCATCCGTTCCAACTTTATAGTTTCCAACGACGGGAATGGGAGGACAGGAGAGTAACAATTCCCATAAAACTCAGCACCTATACTTTTAAGACCATCCATCCCTTCAAGAATAAGATCTTTTAGTGAAGGTAGTTGCCCAAGTGCTGGTAGTTCTATACACTTCCTGCAATCAGTAACTTTTAGAAATATGATATTGGAGAACAATGGGGATGCAATCCAACTAGGTAATCTTGTGCCTCCATAGTCCTTCACTGTGATTCTTTTTATATTTTTATGAGGTTGCAGCATCTCAAGTACAATCATTTCAACTCTTTCATTTCTTGCAATATCCACACTATTTCTCGGTTCCAATGCAGGAGCCTCCATGGTTTCCTTGAAACTAGGAAATCTTGTAACATTATGGCCTCTGGTGCTGAGATCTTCTAGGTTTCTGTGAATTTGTGGCATCTCATCATTGAGTGAATGATCGAAACTTTCACTCCATTGGAACACCAAGTGCTCAAGTTCTTGCTTTCCCTTCAGATTAGCGTCCATTGCATCTACAAAATTAACAACATTCTGCAATCCAGAAATGTGAAGCGAGCCTTTAAGTTGCAGCATGTCCTTCAAGTCTCTAATTCCCCATCCTCGGTTTCTACTAACCATGAACTCTGACAAGGTTTGAAGATTCTTCAATCTACACATTTGTGGTGGCATCTCTTTTAGTCTGTTTCCATTAATATGAAGATGGCGTAGGCTTGTTAAGTTCCCCATCCCTACTGGCAACTCAGTGAGAGCGCGACATTCTGTTAATATCAATGTCTGTAAATTGCAAAGCATAGTTACTGAATCAGGCAACCTTTTAATTGCAGTGCGAGAAAGGTCCAAATAGCGAAGATGTTTTAAATTGCCAAGTGAATCAGGCAGTTCAGTAATACGACATGCACTGAAAGATAGCACTCGTAAACGTCTTAACTTGGGTAACAGATCATTAGGGACTTTCTTATCCAAATAGCTTACTCCAATTCCATCTTTTGAATCCAATGGAAGGAAGGTGCGTAGGCGCTCAAGTCTGCTGAAGGACTCAAACCTTGTTGTTACCTCACGTTGACGACGAATATAGGAAGAATAACGAGCCTTCTCAAAAGCTTTGTGTTCATTACCTTCCTCAACTTTTTCTTCTAATCTGAAACAGAATTCTCCAGACACAAAGTGAGCTAGATCTTGCAAGAGGCTGTGCATTATATATCGTGATCTGTTGTGAATGGACTGTTGAAAGAAAGATCTGGATACTAGCTCATGAAAATACTCACCACCCACAGCTTCCAACTTTTTATTTCCTTTAGGTTGCTGAAGAAAACCTTCTGCCATCCAAAATAAAACAAGTGAATCCTTGTCCAGCTCAAAATCTCGTGGGAAAATAGAACAGTACGCAACACAAGGCTTTAAATGAGCAGGAAGGAGATAATAGCTTAGGCTTAAAGTTTGAAGTATGCTACTTTCATCATCTGGTAGATCCCATATTGGCCTATTTAGAATGTCTCTCCACTCGTCTTCTTCAGTTCTTGACCTCAGCAGGATTCCAAATCTTTTCACTGCCAAGGGCAAACCATCACACCTTTTCACAATATCCTTGCCAATGTCCTGAAAATTAACATCAATGATTCTGTTCTCTGATGCTTGACTCATGAACAATAACCAACAATCTTTGAATGATAAACCGCTCAAATGATACGCTGGTACAGTCCCCATGCTTGAGGCAACATCACTATTCCGTGTCGTGACTATTATCTTACTTCCACTTTTCCCTACTTCCAAAGGCATCCACAAGAGATCCCAATCAGGACTTCTTTTGTTCCAAACATCATCTAAAACAAGCAAGAACCTCTTCCCCGCCAATTTTTCTTTCAAACAAACTTGTAGCAAATTCAAGTCATCAAGATCAACTTTTTCTGAATGGACTGACCGAAGCATTGTTTTCGTCACCCTCACTGCATCAAAATGACTAGATACACATATCCAAACTTTCAGATCAAAATGCATGTCCACAACGGTATCATTGTAAACCAGTTGAGCAAGAGTTGTTTTTCCAATACCACCCATGCCCACTATAGGAACTACACCAACTTTACTAGTTGGTTCATCCTGTAATAGAAATTGAGTTATCTTCTCTTTATCATAGCTCCTGCCATAGACACATGATTCATCCACCAACGAAGTTGTTGGTGATCTAAGCCTAAACCCAGACAACCCCCCTCCAACATTGTCTTTCAGGCCCAAAACGTTTTTATATTTGACAATTAACTCCAACCTTTCAATGATCTTCATCAATTTAGATTCTATCCCTCTAGTAGATGGACTGCGAGGGGTGGAAATAGGGTTCCAATTCCATACCTTATTCATGCTGGTATGCGATTCAGCTTCCATCTTAGATGCCAAAGCTTGACTAGCTAGCTCATCGAGTATGTCCTCCGCATCATATAAAGCATCCTTAGTCATGTGTAGCCACTTCTTCACTGCAGTGTTGTAAAACTGCTTCTCCTCTGCATCATTAAGCAACGTGGTAACCGTCAGCAAGGTGATCTTCATTTTGTCCAGCAAATCATCGAATTTCCTCCCAAACAGTAGGCCTACAAATTCATTGGAAGCCAGTCTATCAAACAAAACTTGAAGAAAGGCAGAGAGAAAAGCCTCTCCAATAGCCATGGCAGAGTTGATGAAAAATTGAAGAGTAGAGACAATATTAAATGGTGCTCAGTACAGGTCTTTCCAACAAGTCACAAGTACTAGTCAATACATGGTGGCTGCTAGCAAGCATCCAGTCAACGCTAGCTAGCTACTGTTGGGGATTTCATTCAGTGACGTTCTTTCCCCAATTTTGCAAACAATTACAACAATGTCATTTATGAATGTGTGCTGACGCGTGTTGCCGATGTCCTTTACATCAACCATCTTTCGCGTCGTTTTTTGAAAAAAAAACTTTTAAAGGTATCAAAATTTTATTAAATAGTACATTAGTACTAGAACTAACAAGTTAAGCCTAATTTGTGTATATGTTGTTCTAACATCGTTAAAAATTGATACTTTTTTGTTTTCTGAGATCTTTTTTTTTTTTCTGAGATCATTTTTTATTTCTTTTAAAGATGATATTTTTTTTCTTTTAGGTGTCAAATCGGTATCAAATCCACACATTTATTTTCGTTCTTTTAAAGATGATCTTTTTTTTCTAATTAAGGTGTTAACGATAAAAAAATTAACCGATTTGACACCTATAAGAAAAATTATTTTGGTTACAATTTAACCTACGTTTTGTGGATTGCTACTTGCCGGTATATAAGGGAGAAATAATTTTGGATAGTTGCTTGCTAGTAAGAGAATAAGAGAGGTTACTTAGAGAATTGGTAAGAGAGAGAGATTTCAAGCGCAGCCACTACCTATTGATGAAGTCATGAGTTCGAGTCATCATAGGGTTATGAGTGAAATCCTTTGATATTTTTTAAAAGAAAAAAAAGATCTAAAAAAATCTTAGAAAAAACAGTAACATTTAATGGTGTTATAACGCCATGTACGAAAAGTAGGCTTAACTTATTAATTCATGTACTAATGTGTTATTTAACAAAGTTCAGACACCTTAATTCTGGGTAGAGCAAAAATGATGTACTGTTTGTATAATTTTTTCTTTTTGCAATGGGAGAGATAAGGGTTCGTGAAATATTATTTGGATTGCTCTTCTCAATCGAATTGTAAATCATCGTGGTGTGGATTTTGTTCTGTGTAGGATCGATTTTGTGTTTCTGCTTCATTCACGACCGTCTTTTATATATGTTTTGATGTGAATTTTCCAATCGAAGATGGTCTGGCGGACTCTGTGGGTCCATTCTTCGTCAGAAGTTGTCTGTTTGATTGGTTCGGTGTTAGTTTGCATGTAATCGATTTCGTTAGTAGCATATCATCCATGGGTATGTTTTTTGGTTCCAGCTTGCAATTGTAACATGTTCTGATCGAATTTTGTGTTGTGTGTTGTTGATCTGATTTGACTGAGTTTTGCTTTTTATGAATAGCGATTGGTTACTGATTGTTTATCTTCATTGGTTCATGATGTTGATTTTGCTTTGGCTCACACTTCGTGATAAGAGGAATGTAGTACAAATGTAGAAATTAAAGTACAATAAAGTAAATTATACAATAATTAAAATAAATTGCGAGGCGTGCCATACTACCAGGATCAGTAGTTTGGCCGACGAAAAATTTTCGTCAGCCTTTTAACCAAATTCTTCGGCTAAGATGTCATCGGCAAAAACTAGTCGGCTATAACTTTAGCTAACGAAACTAGAAGTAGTTCTCGGCTATAGTCTGAGACTTTAGCCGACGACAATTTTATGGGTTTAGGGTTAGACTATAGCCGAGAACCCTAAACCCGGCAATTTTATGCTTCTGATGGTAATTTTTCGGCTAAACCTTAATAAAAAATAAATTAAAATACTATAGCCGACGAATTATCGTCGGCTATAAGTCTATTCCAGTAAAAAAAATACCCCTGAAATTTCTAAATTATCATTCCAAGCAACCTTCAAATTACACCAAAACAATTTCATATAACCAACAACACCATCAATGGTGGCACCACGTTTTTCATTAAAATATTTAAAAATTATTCATAAACACATAAAACTTTATAATTATTTAACTACACAAAATCTAAATCGTCTAAATTTATATCTGCGTCAGGAGGAGGTTGCTGCTGCTGAGGAGGTTACGGTGGCTGAGGTAGGGGTATAGGCGTAGGCATGGGCGGAGCTGGAAGTCCATGAAGTTGGGCAGCTGAAAACTCCTGTAAGTACTGGAACATCTGCTGCTGCAGGGTTTGTTGAGTGACATATACTATGGCATTATACTCTTGTAAGGAGGCAGTATAGGTTGTCTAGGTGGCTGTGAGATCCCGCACGTTTTTACCGTGGTTAATGACAAGTTACTGAGGTTTAAGTCACACTCGGTAACTTCGCAAGCTAACGACCACGTTCATTTTTGAGTTTTTCAAAGTTCTTCAAATTCCTCATTTAAAGAGTCGATGTCATAGTACGTGTCGACACGAGTCTCCCGGTATTTTCGGAATATTTTTCGAAGATTCTGTTTATTTTCTATGAATTTTTGAAGTTTCCAGTAACTTGTAATTACCATTCCGGTAAATAAGTTTTAACCATTTTAGTTTTACTTTTTACCCTTCATTAAATCTCGGCAATTAGATCAAGTCCCATTGATTTTGGGCCGTTCATTTCCCCTATTTAAAGAGAGGAGAAGTTTTGACTTTGTCAAAACTCTCCCCTCTCTTTCTCTCTCTCCCTCTCGACTCCTCTCGGCCGAACCGCCGATCTCGACGGCGCTCCGCCGTCTGGCCACCACTAGCCGGCGGGCCACCACCATTCGACTCGTCTCTTTCTCCTCTACTCAGCCCTGCCCTCAGCTCATCGAAGCAGTCATTGTGGAGGGAGATCGACCGAGAAAGGCTCGGCGATCATCGCTGAATTTCGGGTGAATCAGGCGACGTTAGGGCACGTGGAAGGTACTGTTCTTCTCCTCTTCTCTTCTTCTTCCTTTCCTTGTCCTTATCCTTACAATGTCAGATTGAGCCCTATTTAGATTTGCTCCATTTTCTCTGTGTTTTTCCTTTTTCCTGGGTTTGGGTTCTCGAGCTCCGACGAGTCTTCTCTGCATTCTTCGACAACCTATTGATCCTTTGGAGACGTGGATGTCTCTGTTGGAGGCTAGGGCACGACTGCTGTAGCGTAGGAGGAGCATTGATTCAAATTCTGGCAAGGGAGTTTCTAAGGGTAAGGGTCTGTTCTAGGGAAAATTGAAGATGGAGGTGTGATATGGAGTTGTTGATGGTGTTCTGCATCGAGGCAGAGTTCTGCTTGTCCTGCTTGTGGAAATTTTGGTATGAGGTAGATTAACGAGCTAATGGAATCTCGATTTGGGGCAGAGGCAAAGGGTAGGTTTTATCCCTCTAAGAACTGTGTAATTACAGTGTTGTTGAATTTGTTGTTGTGATGATAATATGTGATTAAATTGATGTTGTTTTCGTTGCATGTTGTCGTAACTTGGAGACGAAGAAACGGGAAAAGTTATGGCGAAATTCTAGCAAGTTGACAGGAATCCGGTGACTGCTCCGTTGACGCAATAAATCCGACAGAATGGCAAGAAGTTAGTCTTCGAATCCCTTTAGAATGTGTTGTTTCTGTTTAATCGAGTTAACAGACGTAATCGAAAAATTACGATTAAGGAAAAGTACTAAAACAGAAACTAACCGTAATTGGGATCTTTCCATTTTAGTAAACTTTCCATTTTTTGGAAACCTACTAATTTGAAAAACTTTCCATTTTGGGAAAGTTTCCATTAAAAGAAAGTTTTAATTTTGGGAAAGTTCCATTTTCTGAAAAATAGTTTAGTAAAGATTTGAAGTTCGACAAAATTGGTAAAGTGTTGAATTGTTATCGGAAAATGATAACTAAAATTCTGAAAATGTCAAGTTGACCGTTTTAAGTAAAAATGGTGATTCATGTAAATCGATAAATCGACTCTTGGTAAATAAATTGGTTGATTTGATGCATTGGGTGTTACTATGTGACACCCTAACGTCAAATTAAAATGGTAAATGGAAGTTCCGAAGTTAATTCGGACTTCCGGTAATTAAGCAAAGAGTCGATACCTGAAAAGCAAGTCAAAAAGGTTAATGTGCCATAAAAAGGAAATTGGTTGGTCAACTTTGTCAAAGAGTCGATCGAAAAGTAGTACCGTTGTTCTGATTTGCGATGCTTGGCTTGAGAGTGGCGGGACCTAGTATATAGTACTCCTACGGTGTCGATGACCGTGAACCTCTGGAGGGGCGATGCCCTATTTAATTTATTTTCCCGCTTACGTTCGTCTCGTACAGAGTTAAGCGAGTTGTAAGTGTGGTGTGTACTATTCACATGTGTTGGGAATTAGCTGTAAATGGACACTCTCGTACTATTTATCTTCAGACGCATAGGTAGTTGGCCCCGGTTTGCTGTATAGACAAACCCGGGATTCGGCCGCCTAGATCCGTGAAGCCTTGCAGGCTGTATTGTTCACTGAGCGCTCTGGCCCCTATTTTAGCATACTGCACAGTTTTTCCCGAAAGATATAAAATAATAATTTTGTGTGTCAAGGATTTTCTAAATGGTTTTATTAAAAGCTCAAATCTATATATGTATATATATATGGTTTTATGGTTTTCAAACCTATCATTGGTGGGCCTATATATGAGCACGTGAGGACGATGCTCAACCCTACAACAGGTTGTTTGCAGGTATTGTGTACTGTGACGAGATAGATAGAGAGAGCTGTGTGTGCGGAGCTTCATTCCGTACTCGATGTTTGGTCCAAGTTGTAGTCACTTTTCATGTTTTATCCTTCGGGTCGTTTACCAGAGTATTTTACATAAACAGTAAAGGTGTCATCCTGAATTGTTAACCCTGTTACATGTTTTTGTTTTTGTCGCTAAAGTTTTTAATTGTCCCTTTAATTTGTCCACCTTGTGCGAAATTGGAAAACCCCTGATGAATGTTTTAAGAAACTATTATGGTGTCACTCAAGTTTTAAAGTTTAATTTTATTTTAGTTACTAAAAAGTCTACGACTATAGGTTAATAAGTTGTTGGCACGTCCTTCGGACGTGATGGCTTCTTATTGGCTTAAAATCGTGGCCATTTTAACATTTTAAAATTCGATAGGTGCATTTTATGCAACGTTCTTAATGTGTTTCCGACCCTATTTAGCTATGTAATTCCTTTAACAATATTGATCTTAACTTAGTTTGTGTTTTTATGTCTCAAAAAAGCCAAAGAGCATAAAAGAAGCAAAAAAGAAAAATCTAGAAGGAAAAGGAATCCATGTTGTTCAAGGAATAAAATCCTAAAAGCTGCCAGAAATTATCCATCAACTTCAAAAGAAGATTGTGAACGGCTCACAACGAACCAAGAGATGAGTCTTATATCATTGGAAAGCTAGACGCGCCTAGTTTTCAGAATATTTCACGGATTATAAATACCTATTTTTAAGAAGTTATGACCGTTTTAGTGACAGAAGGTCAATCTGCCTGAATTTTAGATTTGGACCGGAACTTCAATTTCAAAGCCCATACCACATAGGCAAGTCCATGGACGAAAATTAGGGTTCTTTAACCCTAGTTGCAGCTGCTGATATGTGCACTATATATAGGAGGTGTTTGAGACATGAAAAGGTTCGCACTTTGCCGCACTTCAACGCCAAAACTCTAGTTTTCTCTCCAGAAACCCTAGCCGAAACACAAGCCTTAGTTTAAGTTTTTCACCTCCTTGCCGTGTACAATCTTGTGCATCCCTTGAAGTTTTCTTCATCGATTCTTCAAAGTGTACTTCAAACTCAGTTCTTATGTATTCTTTTAGTTTTAATTCAAGTAGTTTAGTTAGTTTTTATCAACTCTCTTTGTCTGTGTTCTTGGATTGGATATATGGATGATTCTGCTATGAGTATTGAAATTTCTAGATTTTTGGCTTTCATGTGTTTATGCGATTGATGATGCCTAAAGTGTTTTAGTTCGTGTTCTCTTGTGATTGATAACTTGTGTTTTGTTCTTAATCAAATTGTATCATTGTTTGTGTTAATTCCAGGATGGTAAACATGAACTAGAATGATAATGAGTTCATAAGTTGCATATTAGATTGTCAGAATAATCCGGGATGGTAAAAAGCTATCTAATTTGTTGGAGTTCTTGCTCTAAATGATTCTATGTGTTAATTCCGGGATAGTAAGATATGTAGAAGAGTTTTGAGAGTTTTGAATAGAAATAATCCGGGATGGTAAAGTGCTCTTAACATTAGAACTTGAGTCTATCGCTTATTTGCATTCGTTCAAACACTTGAGTTGAAGTCATACGATCATTGATGTCATGAATTTGTTTAAAGTTGTGTATGCAAGAGATGACCATTGTATATAGTAGCATTCAAAGTTGTGTTTAAATTTCCATTCAAAACAATTAACCGCAGAGTATCAGTTGTAAATCATCTTAATCTTGTGATATTTCTTATCCATAACTTCAGAGATATTAATCATCATAGATAGTTTAGGGCTCCTAAGACTCAAAACAAAACAAAAATTTTGAACATTTGACATATTTTTGGGTTTTTCAGTATTTTGACTCAAAAATGTGTAAACGCTCCACCACACAAAGATGGAGTAAAGGTTTTACAAAAATTTAACTAAGAAAGTTAAAAGTAACAAAAATTTAAAAGAGTAAGGGAAGAGGGTGCAAATCTGGTTTGTAGACTCTTCCATTGGGTTGACTCCCAACAAGTGCTTGTTTTTTAACATCTTGTAGCCTAGACAAGCTACTTCTTCATGTTGATGTGTTTGAAATGGTCGGATCGTGAAGTGTTTCTTGTTCCACGAGTTGATCTTTGAATGCTTCATAATATGGCTTCAAACGGTGACCATTAACCTTAAACAAGTTTCCGGTGTCCACGATTAAATTTCCATGGCTCCATGAGGGAAAACTCGAACAACAATGAAAGGACCATTCCATCTTGATCATAACTTGACCGGAAAGAGTTTAAAAAATCTCCTTCCTCATGAGTGGCTTTCCCTCAAAGAGATTCCCCGATCTCTTTGACCAAAATTCAACCACCACTCATGTAAGCAATCAAGACCAAACCGAACCATCTCCAACTATACATGTAGAAATCTGGAGTACCTCACTCTTAAATTTTATATATCATTAATAACTAGAGTAGACATGTCAGCCTCCCAGGCTAGGGCTAGAGCTTCTCAGACGCGGAAAGCATTAGAGTGAGTGGACCAAAAATCAATGCCAAGAGTAATGGTTCAAAACCATAGATTCAAATTTCATTTTTCCCCGAAAACAATCCAGGTCTTACGCCAAAAATAAATAAATTCCCCGCCCACGGCCAAATATAAATTCAATCCTGACATGCAGCCAATATAAAACAAATCTTGGCCCATAGCCAAATATATATATCAATTCGTGACATGCAGCCAACTATAAATCAACTCGTGGCATGTAGCCAAATATAAATCAATTCGTGGCCTGCAGCTAAATATAAATCAAATCACGGCCTGTAGCCTTTTATAAGTCAAATCATGACCTATAGCAGTATAAAATCAAATCATGGGCTACAGCCGTCTAAAATCAAATCAGGAAAAATATTTCACAAACGATCGATCACACATAACAGGGTCGGAGCTAAGAGCTCTAGCGTACCTCTCAGTGAGGACGCAATCCCGCGCTAACATTACCATCTCTGTGAGATCCCGACTTATTTTATTTATTTTCCGACATATCTAGGGTTTATTTACAACTTCTTTTCGATACGTCGAGAATGTACTCTAATATTTTAATATTAGAGCGAACGTCGCCACTTGCGTAGGAGTATTTACGGAATGTTTTTCCAGTACTCTACGTATTTGTCCTGTTCTACGGACGTGATTTGACAAATTATTTTCAAATGTGTGATTTACAGAAAAAGTTTTCGAGTTTTTTTTCATTAAATTTAAAATCGGAAGAGATCGTGGTCATCGAATTCGTTCGACGAATCATGGCCGTTAAAAGGTTTTATAAAAACCTTTTTTTTTCTCTCTCTCTCTCTCTCCGTTAAAAGGAATAATGTACAAAATTGTCAAAACCCGATTCGTGGAGTCTTAGAGATGTTTTGATAATTCTATGAAGCTGTTACATTGTCATAAATTGATTTAACTTCTCTCATACTTAGGTGACATATAGAAGAGTTTATGGGAGAAAGAATCAAGAGAATTGGAGCTACGGAAGCCAACAACATCAAAGGGGCCGAGAGCAGCAAAAGAAGAAATTTCCTGGGCACATCACCTAACTTCAAAACAATTGCCAGGACGACTCACAAGGAATTAGAAAATTTACGATATATGTACGGCAAGCTGTGTGAGTCTAGTTTCTAAATATTTTTGAATCGCATTAATCCAAGTTCTGAGGAAGGAGTTATGATGAAAACAATGGCCGGAGGTCAGTCTGTCGAAACAGGACAGCTTAGTGCTACCAAGATGAAGTGTTCCTGATGGACCTAGGGAAGCAAAGCAGCCGATCCATGAAGCCTAGTCCATGAAGGGAAGTCCAATGACAAGTCCAATGAAGAATTAAAAGTCCAAAATTCAGCCAAAGAAGTCTCTAGAATCTCCAAGTCTTTTGACCAAGCAAACCAAGTTCAAGAAGGAAAACCTAAACCTATTTGGTTTAGAACTTGTGGCTGCCGACCCTATATGTATATTCCTCTATAAATAGGCTTGTATGTAGATAGAAAATTATCATCACTACCTTGCAATTGCGCAGCCAAAATTCTACCAAAACCCTATACAGAAAAATACTTAGCCGATTCATCCACCGCAAGTCATACGAATCGTTCCATCTTTCCACCAAATTCCCCATACTTGCCGAACCCATTAAGAGTGTGATTTTCTCATGGATTTTTATATTATTTTCTGTATAATTTCGAATTCTATGATTATATACTTTTCGGTTTTGGTTTTATTTATCAAGCATGGTTTTTGAATTTCATTGTGATCTTTGAATTGTTCTGTGTTTTGATTTGTTACTTCTTGAATATATGATGATTTTGTGATTTAGGTTTAGGGGCAGTAGCATGTTCTTATGTATTCTTGATTTCTAATTGATTAATTGTCATGAATTCGTGCATCTAAATCAATCCTTGAGACTGCCTTGGCCATGGTTGTCCTTAGGGTGCGGTTTCATCTACCATAATAATATTAGATCGATTCATATGCAAAGTTGTCTTGGTCTTTGTTATTAACTTAGGGCGGATATAATTCTGATAATTTGTATGCTAATAGGATGAGTGACGCCATGCCTTAGATCATGTTTTTGATTGACTCTTGTGTTTAAGTGTTTTCTTGTTTAATCTCTACGCAACGTATCTTTAAATGAGTTAGCAATCATGTTTAGGATCAAGCGCAAAGATGGTTCTAAATAATTGAGAAGTCTTAACGATTAGACAACCGCAACGGCTCTAATTAGAATCGAAATTGGTTAGTGTCTAGGATAATTTGAACGTTGTTGCCCGGCCTTACATGAAATTGTTATGTGTTCTTGATGGTTTTTCGTGTTATGTGTTGCATGAGTATGTTGATCACTTGTATATAGTAGCATAGGTTTTTGATTTCATTTTGGTTTTTGATTTTCGTCAACCTTTTGTCCCCTGTTTTCTTCTATTTTATTTTCATATCAAATAAACTCTGATTCCTCTGAAATTTTGTACAGTTGTTCATATGTGTGTCTAATATATCCTTGTAAATTTTGGTAATTTTCTGAGTAGTTTAGGTTAGGTTTGTATTTAGGTTTTTGACTGCTGTTCGTTAGGAACAATAGTCACTTTTGTAATTTCTTTTTAGTTTGTAATAATTGTTGTGTCTATACTAACGCTTGTTTTGCAAGGTACCCTCAATCCCCGGCCCTATACGATACCCTACTTGCCTTACGCTATTAACGATAAAAAGGGTTTATTTGACGCAGACTTAAAAACCCCGACGTCAAAATGGCACCGTTGCCGGGGATTGAAAAATCTTTTGCTTAATTTGCGTTTATTTTGTGTTATAAATTTTTAATTGTGAAGTGTTGTTTTATTGTTTATAAAAATTTATACTTGTAATTATTGATTTATTGACATATGTTGTAAATGTACTTAACTCTAACCCCTAACTGCTAATATCTTGTAACTTATGTAACATGTGATAACTGTGTAATTCCTAACCTTTTTATCTATTAACATTTGTAACCGCTAATCTTTGTGTCAAGCTTGTTAATTTCAACAATGAGGTCTACAATAATGCATGGATTTACAAGGAATTGACTTAAGCCTTTCATTATAAAATTATCTGTGGAAAAAAAAAGTTGTTAGACCAACAAGTTCTATTATTCGATTCTAGACCTAAGCTCTTTCTAGATGCGAGAGGACCGTCAATGAGTTCAAGGTGAATGGTCATCGACTTAAGTCTTATTACGAGGTATTTAAGAAGCACAACATTGAGGAGCAAAATGTTGAAGACCCACAGCATGAAGAGTGGCGCCACTATAAAGATGAAGAGTCTTGGCTAAAGGACTATAAACATTAAGCGCTACAGGGAGGCAACCCATTTCAACCGTAGCTATGGAGGAGCCATCAACGATTGTTTGAATATTTCCTATCCCTTTACTTTTATTGGTTGAATTGTATTTGTGTTCGTTATGTGACTTAGACGCATGCTTAGGAAATTATGACATGATTTTAGGTTTTACATTGAGGACAATGTAATTTTCTAAGTGTGGGGTAGAGGTTTACATAATAACATGTATGTTCAAGTCATTTAATTATAGTCTTAAGCCATAAAAAGAAAAACCAACGAAAAAATTCAAAAATTAGAAAATCGGTTCCACAAAATATTTTCGATTTATGTTGTGTATATTAAATCGACGGATAGATAAGGTCACTTTAGTTAATATTAGCCTTAACCCTTCATTTGTACCTTGTTAAGGTCACTTGAGGTTAAGGGCGACCGTATTAACTCTTGTAGAGCCGTCTAACACACTTATGAAAGTTTTTATCTTAGCCGACAAAAATATAACTTAGCCGTCGAAAAAAAAATTTGTCGACCTGTTTTTGGTTATTTCGTCGGCTATGATGTTTATGCTGGTAGTGTACTTTCAAATCTCTATCGAAAAAAAAGAAACCACAAATCTCTCTTCCATGTCACCATTTATAAATAATTAGATATCTTGACCAAAATATGACATTCATGTGTTTTTTTTAATATATATATATATATATATATATATATATATATATATATATATATATATATTTGACCAAATGCTTAGGTCTCACATAATTTTTGGAATTATGCACACCATTAGCCTAATTATATATACATGAGGGCTTCTTTCTTCAAGATTTGGTAGCACAAGCAAGAGGATTTGGTACTCGATTAATTGTTGGTTTCACATTAGAGCATTGAGATGTAAGGGGACCTTGCTTTCCATTGTACTTGAGATTAATGTCAGTCATCTCCACCTTGTCACACGGTAAGCCCTTGGCGCATAATATCTTCACGGCCAACGGAGTGGAAGTCGTCCCTCTAATGTTCCTGAAGCTCACATTGCTGATCTTCACTTTTGATGGAACCTTTGAACAACAAACACTGCTAATCAAATTCACATATTTTTGGTAATGTTATGTTGTGTGTCGAATTCCAAAATCCTAAGCAATCAACATGAACCTTAAGGATGGGGGTTGTACAAAAATTACCTTAATTCTAATAAACTAGAAGAATTACTCGTTTAGTATCTACTTAGCAATAAGATGCTTGTTAATATGGACAATACCTGTTTATTACACTGGTTCCATGGACAGTATTCTTGATCTATGACGATGGGGTTACCAACATTATTCATGATAATATCCTCAAAGTGAATATCCGAGGCTGTGCTAGCTGCTGGAGAATTAGGCCATGTCTTGATTCTAACACCATTATCTGTATTACTGAGGGTGCAGCTCTTAATATAGATTCCAGTCACAGGATCTTCTTTCGGGTACCTTCCCAGACTTCCTATGCTTATTCCATGGCCTGGTCCACAAGTCACCTTAGTTACGGTTAGTTGCTTTGTGCCATCACCAATTGAAATGCAGTCGTCTCCTGTAGCAATATTGGAATCAGTAATGTTGATCCCGGTTGAGCGGCCAATATGTATTCCATCTGTATTGATGCTATTTCCTGGTGCAGTGACCGTGAAATGTTGGAATGTAAGTTGCTCGCATGCTAGTACGTTTACGTGGAAGTTCTTGCTATTTAGTGAAGTTACATCTCTGACTAAGGAGTTCTTGACAGAGTGGAACCTCATATTCTGCAAATATTGAGAGAGCATTACAGCATATGCAAAGAGAATAAAAGAAATAAGTGCAGGACATATGACATGCATACAACGGCAATAGATGAACACTTGGGGTTTTTATGGCAATCATTGGCTTTCCAAGCTTGTTGTCCTTGGCCATCGAAAACTCCAGTACCCGACAATGTGAACCTATCAAGGTACGAAAACATGATCCAGGTATCTGGTTTTGATAGTGGGGCACCGTCTGGCGAGGCTTGCAAAGTTCCATGAACTTGAAGCTCAATAGGAGCCTTGCATGGACCGTTAAAAGTTGCTTCTTTCAGTTTGTATGTTCCCTTAGGAACAATAACTTTGCTAGGGATTGTTGATGCACAGGCATCTTTCCATGCATTTGCTATAGCCTGAGTACAAAGATAAATTAAATTGAGCATGAGCAGTTAAATATCATAGAACCATACACATTTTTTGTTTGTTTTGAAATTACCGCAGCGATATCAGAATTCGGCTTTGCACCATATTTTGCACTAGTCACATCGAAGACACCACCGCCTAAAGGATCCGTAGTACTTGCTGATGTCGTGGACAAGGCCATAAGTATTAACACCGTATTGACGACAATTTTGAGACCCATTTTCATGTTTTTCGCTGAGTTTCACTCTTAATGTTTTGAACGATGTTGAAACACCTCTCTGATCTGGAGGTCATTTTATAGTCATGTCGGGAAGCTTAGCATCATTAGATTATCCAACCACAGATCCTTTTTGATTAATTTATGTGAGCTTGTTTTCCGCCAAGTTTTGTTCTTACCAACTGTTTTGAGCGATGATGAAACACCACTCAGAATTTTAGGTCATTTTATATATAGTAATGTCAGGAAGCTTAACTCCATTACATTATCCAACCACAAATGCGTGTGGATTAATTTAGGTAAAATTTCAGTTTACATTCCTGAATTTTAAATCTAAAATCAATCTCATCCCTAAACTTTTTTAATCAGTTTCATATCTAAACTTTAGTCTAAAATCAGTCTCATACCTAAACTTTTTTATTAATCGGTTTTCATAACTAAACTTTCAAAATAACGTCATTCTCAACCAAATTTTAGGTATAAAACTTTATTTTTAATTTGGTCCACATTATCATTTTTGACCAAACAAGCTCAAACATGATGTCATGTTTGGTCAAAATTGAAGTTATTTTAAAATTTTAGGTATGAAACTGATTAAAAATAAAGATAAGGTATGAAACTGATGTTAGACTAAAGTTTGGGTATGAAACTAATTAAAAAAAAGTTTCGGTATGAAACTGATTTTAGACCTAAAGTTCAGGAATGTAAACTGAAATTTTCTCATTAATTTATGTGAGGCCTTACAACGATGTTGAATTGTTGTTCAAATATTGTCCTATTATTGGTATCACAAAAGAGGTGTTACAGTTAGATAAGCTATACATTAACATTTTTATAAGGAAAACTTTTAAAAAGAGTACATCAAGTTTGTCCCACTAATAATATAGGTGACTTAACTTTTTGAAATGACACATTAGTATGCAGTAACTAATTTGAGCCAACTTCTTGTACATCGTCCATCGGACCATTAGATTATTTCTTGTTTGACACATTTTCAAGGACAAAACAGTTTTTTCAATGATCATGGAACAAAAGCTGGTTTGGGCACCATTTTTCTCGGTATCCCACCACCCTTTTTGTATCTTGCTCTAGCTTCACCAATCACAATCATACTTTTTCCATTCTTGGCGAAGATCGAACAGCGAGATGAAACTCCTAATTGTTGGTGATGACGAGTGGCAAGGAAGCTAGGTGATGACCCGATTGCAGAAGAGAGTTTTGAACAGGTATCAACGCCGCTGAATTGGAGACATGCAACATGTAATAGCGTCACCTATCATATTAACATGCATGTTTTATGAATGCTTAGCCCTAATAGATAATCTAGAATGAAACAACTTAGTGTATGAATCAATCCAAATTTACCTTAGCACGTGAAATCGCAACCTAGAAAACTACAATGGCTGATGCAGCCTTTAAGCATTGATTTTAATGCACAAATTCATGAAAACAAACCAAAACAAATACATAAGAATATCGAAACCTACTGCCTTAAATCATTAAACAAATTCGAAACATGTACAAGATCATATAACACAACATAAACATCATCATTGAAGCCGAAACATGTTCATTATATAAAACCAATAATTGATTACAAAATCGTAAACTAAATGAAAAGTACAAAGCCATGATAGAGTCACACTTTAAAAACCTTGGAAGAGGTTCGGCAAAGGTGATGAATTCGGATGAAAGATGGAGGAAGATTTTTAGGGTTTCGGTGGTGGTGCAGCTATGTATTTCTTGTAAATATTTAGGTAGGGTTTCAGCAAGGCTTCTATGGTGGTGAGATGATGATTTTTTGCCTCTTAGTCGAGCTATTTATAGGGGAAAACCCTATAGAGGCCGGCCAAAAATTCCTAAACCAAAAAGGTTTAGGTTTTCCTAGTTTTTCTCAATTCGGTAGAATGACCTCCGTCTGCTAATTACATTATAACTTCCTCTAGAAAATAACTATTTAGGTGATTCCAATTGATTTGGAAACTAGACTCCCGTATCTATCTATCCATATATGGAACGTTTTCGGATTCTTTGTGAGCTGTCTTGGAGAGTCCGTTGAAGTTGAGAGACGTGCACAAGAATATTTCTGAAAATAATCAAGGTTTTCAAGACTTAAATATTCCTTAGATATTCTGCCGAATTTTGATCTTCTTCTACTTGTTGGACTTCGTTTAGACCTCTCATTTATGGATATGGTGACTTGAATCAGTCAAATTGCTTTCCTAGGTCCATTGGAAATCATTTTCTCTCGAGGGCAGCAGGTTGCTCTGTTTCGGCAGTCTGACCTTCCAGCACTAATTCAAGCATGTCTCCCTCTAGAAAATAGATATGAATGTGATTCAAAATGTTCTGAAAACTAGACTCACACATCTTTCTGTGCATATATGGTACATATTCTAATTCCGTTTGAGTCGTTATGGAGAAGTCGGGTGTTGTGCCCAGGAAATTTCTGCTTTCAGCTGAAATTGCATGCTTCGGCCTCTCCATGTTGCTGCATGTTTTGCCGCCTTCCATAGATCCAATTCTCTCGATTCTTCCTCCCATGAACTCTTCTACATGCACCTAAGTATTAGAGAAGTTAAATTAATTTATGACAATGCAAAAGCTTTACAGAATCATCAAAACATGTCAAGACCCCAAACTGAATCGGTTTCTTGTTATTTCATGTAGCACTTAGTCAAATTATGTATAAATCCTCTATGTTTAGCACGTTTTCATCCTTACACAACCAAAGATTATTGACTCAACAATATGACTCTATTCTACGACAATAAGAGATAAACAAAGTACAAATGAAGATAATAACATATTAAGAATGTCACATTTTATGTTCCTATCAACTACCCCACACTTAGACTACTGGTCCCTTAGCAAACTAAATACAAGAATCTACTACTGCTGCCCCTAAAACACTTTATCTCAGAATCTTTATCATGCATAGCTTTTAAGTTTAAACATTCGAATGTAAGCACAAAATTCAAAGCGTCATGAACATGCTTCAAGTTATGAATAAGTAAGAAGTGAGAATAATAAGCATGAAACACATCATGTAGATTCGATTCTTCTCACTAGGCATACTATCTTGTTTTCACTCGATCCTGATATTCACTCAATAGTATATGCAAGAGAAAAGATAGTAAGGCAACAAATAGCTTGCATATTTTATCAAACAAAAGTACTTTGTGAATTTGTTTTTTTTTTAGAAAAACCTCATGTAACAACTATATGCACTAACGGACCAAAACCATATGCTCAACTCTTGAGAAATCATGAATCAATCACAAGGGTTATAATGGGGCTTGGCTGCATAACGTAGGATTTTAAGATAAGTGATGCTTTAAGGCATCTCTAAGACTTAGCAAATCTCGATCCTCCTTATGTCTTCTCTCCAAGGGCCGAATTTTATCATGTTGGACCCAAACGTCATTCTTAACTCCTCTGAATATCATGAATAAGAACAAAGGTCACATATACATTTTTAGACCTTTAGATAATCACAAAACTCCAAATTCACAAACATTTTTCTTTTGTAGTGTGCCGTCCCTTTCTTTTATTTTGTTTTGATCCGATTTTCATTCTTTTTTTATGTAGGTTTCGGCACACACAATTTTTACATAAGTTCACCCCACACTTGTTTCTTAACATCACACAACACATAACTCCATAGTGAATGGTTTTGCCAAGTCTTGATAACAAGGTAAAGGAACTATTCTAAGCAAGGGAATTTTATGAAGGTAATGAAAGAATAGGCTCAATGTAGGCTCAAAGGGGTTAGCTAAGGAGTCTCACGATAGACACAAATAGGGCACATGCTTTATTTGGCAATGGTGGTAATCCTAAAGAGATCTTTTCAATCATTTTCAAAATCAAGGCATCTTATGATATAAAAGTTTCGAAAATCACATAAGAGCAATTTCTAGTAAATTCTCTAGTCTATTGAAAAACTATGACACATAGTCATTGAATATGCAAAGAATGATAAGGTTTTAGAGTAAGAAATCAAACAATGTTCAATGAATCACTCATGAAGAAAGCATTAAGGCCCAAAAGCTCACATAGGTTGTTATGAACGCAAATCAAACAAGACATGCATGTTTCACAATCAATCAAATCTCAAATGTTCATACTAATTTATATTATTCATGAAACTCACAATTTCTTTTTAAGTAAAAGCAAAACTATCATCTATGCATTAAAGACATAATCATCCTAGACTTTTCAGGGGCATCCTAAGACTCAAACAAAAACAACAACACACAAAAAAAATAAAAATAAAAAATAACAATATTTTTGTGGAACCGATTTTCTGTTTTTTTGTTTTTGTTCTTTTTTCTTTTATGAAATTTAAATATGACACTTTAAATATAGATCAAAACATGTTAACATGTAACCCTACCCCCACACTTAAAAAATTACATTGTCCTCAATGTAAAACCTGAAAATAATTTTGTAATTACCTAAGCATGCTTCAAAGTCACAAGAAAAACACATATACAATTCAACCAATAAAAGTAAAGGGATAGGAAATATTCAAACACTCGTTGATGGCTCCTCCACAGCTACGGTTGAAATGGGTTGCATCCCACAAAGCGCTTGATTTTTACATCTTTCAGCCAGACGTGTACCACCGTTTTAGTTATGTGTGAATGACATATCTTGGAGGGGTACGTCATCCACCAAATGTTTTGCAAATGCCTTATTTTAAAGCTTCACTTTGTGGCTATTTACCTTATGTATATATTCACTTCCAGATTTTTCTTTGTATCTGAAAAGCACCATGTGAGAAGAATTAGTGACAATGAACAGTCTAACCCAGTAGAAGAAAGTTTACCTGGAAATTTTTTAAACTTGTGACTAAAACAAATAAGTTCCCCATGGATCATTTTTTTCATTAAAAGCTCAAGTGTTCTCTTTATAGATCCATGCATATAGGCTTCATTTCTGAAGTCATGATACTCGTTAGTAAGATATATGTGTTAATGAATAAGAATGTATGCGGATGATGCAAAATGATAAGATGCAATGTAATAATGTAAGGAAATTGAGAATGCAATGAAAATGATGATTTTTTTGTTTTGTTTTTTTAATAAAATTTGGATCCAAAATATCTTTGTTAGTTTTAATAAAAAAATTCAATTCTACGGTTTTATAAATTTTCAAAATCATATTTTGAACATTAAATCAATTTGGAGTACGACCTAGGTATTAACGTCTAGACACAAACTTCTGTTCCTTTCCGTTGGGCAACCTTGCTAACATGGCCAAGTAGGAAGCACATCCACGAGGGGCAGAACTCATTTAGCATGAGGTTGGCTCGTTTAAAGCATTTCTGAAATTCAAATCATGTTGCAATGTTGTCCCTTACTTGACATATTACATAGGCTATGCTTACTAAGATAAAAAGTTTCATAAGTGTGTTAGACGGCTCTACAAGAGTTAATACGGTCGCCCTCAACCTCAAGTGACCTTAACAATGTACAAATGAAGGGTTAAGGCTAATATTAACTAAAGTGACATTATCTATCCGTCCATTTAATATACAAAATATGGAACTGAAAATAAATAAAGCAAAAAAATCGTTAGTTCAAACATATATACATTTATAAGTTAAAAACTAACAAAAATTGAAGAAAACTTTTTAAGTCCCCGGCAACTGCGCCAAAAAATGGCATGTATCCGAAAAAAATGGCATGTATCCGAAACTGAGGTACAATAACGAAAACACGAAAAAAACCAATTTAGAACCCTTTGTTGTCATTTATAGCAATGGTAAATAGGGTTCGGTCAATCCGGGGACTTAAGGGCGTTCCTGTAATAAGAGTTAGTGATATTTTACACAACAAACATAATTACATATTTACAATTTACAAAGTTTTAAGGGGGGTTTTGAAGATATTTCTAAAAATCTATGGACCGAAAATTAAATCCTAAATTAAATATATACATGTGATCATCATCCACACACATAACCAAGCATGAAAAACCATCAAGAACATGTAACAAAATTGTAAATAACAAGAGGCAGCAAGCAAGACTCGACATACTCATATAATTATCTCAATTCCAATTCTAATTAGAGACCACCAGAGATTAAACTAATCGTTAAGACTTGTAATATATTTCGAATCAACTCCAGCGTATAATCCTAAATTATGCTAATCGGTTTAAAGACACACCAGTGTAGAAATTAAACACGAAAAACACATAAAGCACAATAAGTCGAATTGGAGACATACAACATGTAATAGCGTCACCTATCATATTAACATGCATGTTTTATGAATGCTTAGCCCTAACAGATAATCTAGAATGAAACAACTTAGTGTATGAATCAATCCAAATTTACCTTAGCACGTGAAATCGCAACCTAGAAAACTACCATGGCCGAGGCAGCCTATAAGCATTGATTTTGATGCATAAATTTATGAAAACAAACCAAAACAAATACATACGAATATCGAAACCTACTGCCCTAAATCATTAAACAAATTCGAAACATTGATTTTGATGCACAAATTTATGAAAACAAACCAAAACAAATACATAAGAATATCGAAACCTACTGCCCTAAATCAATAAACAAATTTGAAACATGTACAAGATCATACAACACAACATAAACATCATCATTGAATCTGAAACATGTTCATTGTATAAAACCAATAATTCATTACAAAATCGTAAACTAAATGAAAAGTACAAAGCCATGATAGAGACACTTTAAAAACCTTGGAAGAGGTTTGGCAAAGGTGGTGAAATCGGATGAAAGATGGAGGAAGATTTTTAGGGTTTCAATGGTGGTGCAGCTATGTATTTCTTGGAAATATCTTGGTAGGGTTTCGGCAAGGCTTCTATGGTGGTGAGATGATGTTTTATTGCCTCTTAGTCGAGCTATTTATAGGGGAAAACCCTATAGAGGTCAGCCAAAGAGAATCCTAAACCAAAAAGGTTTAGGTTTCTCTAGTTTTTCTCAACTCGGCAGAATGACCTCCGTCTGATGATTACATTATAACTTCCTCTAGAAAATAGCTATTTAGGTGATTCCAATTGATTTAGCAACTAGACTCTCGTAGATTTCTATCCTTATATGGAACATTTTCTGATTCTTTGTGAGCTATCCTGGAGAGTTCGTTGAAATTGAGAGACGTGCATAGGAATTTTCTCGAAAATAATCAGGGTTTTCAAGACTTGTATATTCCTTGGATATTCTGTCGAATTTTGATTTTATTCTCCTTATTGGACTTGGTTTGGACCTCTCCTTAATGGATATGGTGACTTGGATTAGTCAAATTGCTTTCCTAGGTCCATTGGGAATCTTTTTCTCTCGGCGGCAACAGGTTACTCAGTTTTGACAGTCTGACCATCCGGCACCAATTCAGGCATAACTCTCTCCAGAGAATAGTTATGGATGTGATTCAAAATGTTCTGAAAACTAGACTTACACAGCTTTCCTTCCATGATGGTACATCTTCTAATTCCTTATGGTCATCCTAGAGAAATTCTAGAAGTTGGGTGATCTGCCCAGAAAATTTCAGCTTTCTGTTGAAATTACATGCTTCGGCTCCTCTGATGTTGCTACCTGTTTTTTTGCCTTCCAGAGCTACAACTCTCTTGATTCTTCCTCCCATGAACTCTTCTACATGTCACCTAAGTATCAGAGAAGTTAAATTAATTTATGATTATACAAAAGCTTTACAGAATCATCAAAACATGTCAAGACCCCAAACTGAATCGGTTTCTTGTTATTTCATGTAGCACTTGGTAAAATTCTGTATAAATCCTCTATGTTTAGCACGTTTTCATCCTTTCACAAACAAAGACTCTTGACTCAACAATATGACTCGATTCTATGACAAGAAGGGATAAACAAAGTACAAATAGAGACAATAACATATTAAGAATGTCGCATTTTATGCTTTTATCAACTACCCCACACTTATCCTTTGCTAGTCCCATAGCAAACTAAATACAAAACTCTACTACTACTGCCCTAAAACATTTTGTCTCGAAATCTTTATCATGCATAGCTTTCAAGTTTAAGCATTCGAATGTAAGCACAAAAATTCCAAGCATCATGAACATGCTTCAAGTTATAAATAAGTAAGAAGTGATAATCATAAGCATGAAACACATCAAGTAGATTCGATTCTCCTCACTAGACATACTCTCTTCTTTTCACTCGATCATGGTATTCACTCAATAGTATATGCAAAAGAAAAAATAGTAAGGCGACAAATAGCTTTCATATTTCATCAAACAAAAGTACTTTGTGAATTTGCTTTAGAGAAAAAACCTCATGTAACAACTATATGCACTAATGGACCAAAACCATATGCGCAACTCTTGAGAAAATCTCCACAAATCAAGGTTTGCAATCTTAAGAATCATGAATCGATCTCAAAGGTTATAATGGGGCTCGAGTGTATAAGGTAGGATTTTTAGGATAAGTAGTGCTTTAAGGCATCCCCAAGACATAGCAAATCTTGATTCTCCTTATGTCTTCTCTCTAAGGCCGAATTTCATCTTGTTGGACTCATACATCATTCTTAACTTCTCCAAATATTATGAACAAGAACAAAGGTCACATAAAAATTTTTAGACCTTCAAATAATCACAAAACTCCAAATTCACAAACATTTTTTTTCTTTTGTAATGTGTCGTCCCTTTCTCTTTTGTTTTTTTCGATTTTCATTCTTTTTTGTTTTTTATGTAGGTTTCAGAACACACAATTTTTACATAAATTAACTCCACACTTGTTTCTTAACATCACACAAACATAACTCTACAATGAATGTGAGTTTTGCCAAGTCTTTGATAACCAGGTAAATGATATAACTATTCTAAGCAAGGGAATTTTATGAAGGTGATGAAAGAATAGGCTCAATGTAGACTCAAAGGGGTTAGCTAAGGAGTCCCACGACGGGCACAAATAGGGTACATGCTTTATTTGGCAATGGTGGTAATCCTAAAATGATCTTTTCAATCCTTTTCAAAATCAAGGCATGTTATGATATTAAAGTTTCGAAAATCATTCAAGAGCAGGTTCTAGTAAATTCTCTAGTCCATTAAAAAGCTATAGCATATAGTCATTGAATATGAAAGAATGATGAGGTTTTAGAGTAAGAAATCGAAAATTTTTCAATGAATCACTCATGAAGAAAGCATTAAGGCACAAAAGCTCACATAGGTTGTTATGAACACAAATCAAACAAGACATGCATGCTTCAATCAATAACATCTCAAATGTTCATAGCAATCCAAATTATTCATGAAACTCACAATTTCTTCTTTAATTAAATACAAAACCATCATCTATGCAACAAAGACATAATCATCCTAGACTTTTTAGGGGCATGTGTTTGTTTTAGTTTTGATTCAATGTATCAATTATTATAGTAGCAGCTTTCTAGATCGTCTAGTTAAATACTTTATATCTGTTTATAGCAGTTTCTTTTGCTTTGATATATTTTCCATTGTAGCTCAGTTGCATCTTGATTTTTTAGAGGGGTTTTGGTGGTGTAGTAGCAGGTTTGGCAGTGTAGCGACACGCTGCCTTGTTTTATTTTTCTATGTATACTCTGTTTGATAATGTGTATTTTTTGTGTAGGAAGGTCTTCATATGGAGGAGATACATTTGTTATGTGCTTATCATCAAGCTAATTATGATGATATATGTGCAAAGTTTTTCGGTAAAATGTAGTAGCAGCAGATGATTTTTGTAGCTTTCTTTGTTTGCTGTGTATGTAGTATATATTAGCTGTTACAATAACCTTTGTACTATATTAGCTGTTAAAATAACCTTTGTAACATATTACAAAGGGGATCGCTGGAAAAAATTGTTCATATTTCAAGGATTTGATAATTTGTAGTCGCTGCTACATGATATTACTATTTTTTTTCATTTTAATTCATGTGTCCTTTGTTGCACGGTTTGAGCTTGTATATGCTTTTTCATTTAAGCTGGCAACAAAGCTTTGGTAGGGCAGTACACGCTGCTATATGGGATTTGATCTTAGAATCACTCACTCTAATTAAACAAATGGAACATAGAGAATCACCTTCAATCCGACAAGCTTGAGACGCTCTTTCAATGGTGTCATTACATTAGCCTGTAATTGATGACATTAGTTCCCCTAGTTCAAAGCTATTTTCAAATCAAAATATCAAATAACTCATATATGTCATGTAAAAAAGCTTTGTATCCAAGATGTAGCAGAAACTTGTATCAAATTACGTAGACAAGCTCATATGCCAAACTAAACTAAAATAAGCTTTAAGTTTCATCCAAGACAAGGTAATCAAACCTATGCTTCCAAAAACCATAAACCTAAACACTACAAATGCAATAGCAGCATCTTCCACATTTCAAAATAGCATAACAGTAGCAATTAACACCAAATACAGTCTGGGATTTATGTAACCAAAATAGGCAGCCATTACAATTATCCTATGCTAACGCATGGACTTGTATGATCCTCCTGCTCCAGTTTTTCGTTCAACTTCTTGTTATCTCTCTTCAGTTGTTCATTTTCTTGTCATACTTGCACGTATTAAGCATTCTTCATTTTGTTGCTATTGAATATTGTACCTAGCATATGTCTCCTTATTTTGGCCAAATTCTGTCAGTACTCCAATAGACAGTTCGTCGCTAGTTGCAGATGAAAATTCCAAGGCCTGTTTTTTGGCTTGTGCAGTAGCACCTCTTCGGCTTGTGCTCTCTTAGACTTGTGCAGTAGCACCCTCCTCAGCCACCGCAGTAGCACCCGAGGGTTATAAAATCTATCATCACCAACTGCATTATCAACATGCAACGTAATGTTTTTCCAACTCAACATAGAGAAAAAATATCACAAATAATAGTATAACTCAATAATTTATTTTGAATAAAACAACAGCAATAATTTATTTTGTAGCTTTATGTGATAACAATTTGGTAGTAGCAGAATCCAATTAAGAAGTAAATTTCAATATAGAGTAGTATTAGAATTCTTCACCATATCAAGTTTTTTTTCCAGCTTCTGCACAAGCAACCTGCTCAGCCACCACATTACACCCTCTTCGGCTTGCGCACTAGCACTCTACTAGGCCACCATGATAACACCCTATTCGACCTGCATAGTAGCACCCTTCTTTATGTTCTTCCTCTCTTGTTTCTTCTTTCCCACCTCGTCTGTCTGGTTTTTGACTCTCTTTGTTTCTTTCTCACCCTTGTGCTCCTTTCCAGCCACAATAGTTTCACGACACAAATGATTTGGAAACACTAGTAGTCATATAATCAATGCAATACAAATCCGCTATTGTCTCAAATTCAAAACACACAAAACATAGACAAATAGCTAATGCAAAAATCAACCAAATCTCTAAGAGAATTATCTCAATATTTTGGGGTCCTTAGTGCTCTTCCAAGCCCGGGTTCCCTCAATTAATTAGGATGAAATTCTTTGAAGGGAACTGGTGTTGCCTCCAAAGGGCCTCTAAATGAATTTTGAACTCTTAAGTCAGTGTACTGCTCGGTCATAAAATCAAAACGAAACGTGATTTCAAATTCAAATAACACCAAACCTAAACAAAAGCCACAAACACAAAGCCAATCCAATTTTTTTTCCGAGTTGAACAAACAGAGGTATACTCATTTTCACTTAATCCTTCTGAAATTCCATGAAATCAATTGATATCCACTATGCTTTTTTTATTGCTACTATTAAAATCATGAATATAAAACTAAATAAACTAAAAGTAAAAACAGCTGAAGATTAAACAAGTACCTAAATCAGAGGAGAAATCACTTTGCTATTGTGGATCGTCGTCGTGAGTGCTACTGTCGATTGTCGTCGTGAATCAATATATGGTCTGCTGCAGTGAATCTAGGGTCTTTAGAATTTAGGAACAAACGAGTTATGTGTAACAAAAATGAAGTTTAATACAAAACAGTGGCAGAATGGTTATATTTTGATAACGAACGAGTTTTTTCGGTATGTCATTAAAGAATGCGAGCATGTACCAGTACCATCTCTTATGGGTCTAAGTTTCAGTTTTTATTTATATAAATCTGTTTAGCGGTGAGGTTTTTTTTCTATCGTGCAAGTGTATCGGAAAATACCAGCAAAGCACACCCACCCCTCAATTGTTTTTATGGGTCTGTATGCTATACGTACCCGTATAGCTGCTGAACCCCTGTTTAATTGTCATTTTTTACATAAAAAATGGGATTTATTAGTGGGAGAGTGGGTCCCCCGAAGAAAACCAACAAACAAATCAATCCAAGTCCCTAGAGACCAAACAAAACTAGGAACCCCAACAGTCTCATTCTTCTTCTCAAAATCGAATTCAATTCACAATTCGAAACCCTGAATTATTTTAATTTGATCAATGCCGTCTTCCCAATCCAAATCCTAAACTACCCCAATTCCCTTCAATCAATCCAATGGACGTCGACGACGCCACGTCGTCGTTCACCGATCACAAGCTCTCCGGTTTCCTTTACGCCGTTGTCACCGTCACCTCGCCATGCCCACCCAACAGCCTCCTCCTGCCCTTGGCAACCCGCTTCCGAATCTCCTCCGACTCCGTCGGCTTCAGGTCCCAAAACGACGCCGTGGTGCTCTCGCCGGTTGCTGAGAGTCCGGCTGTTGAATGCGAGAAGAGGAAGACGAGGACCAGGAAGAGGAGCATTGGGCTGGTGAACGGGAGCATCAGCGTGGTGCATCAGCTTCACGCTTTGGTGATGAACAAGTGCATCAAGGTCGATGCTTTGTTGGTTCGGCTCGAGGGCGGCGATGATGGAGAAGTCAGGGCTGTGCTGCTGGTTGATGTCTATCTACCAATTCAGTTATGGAGTGGTTGGCAGTTTCCGAAATCGGGCTCCGTTGCTGGTGCCCTATTTCGACACTTGAGGTACCCTGTTTGCTTCCTAACAGCTCTTGTTTTCGAATAGTTGATTGGATAGTATTCCGGATGTCAGCATTGTGATTTATAGCTAGGAGGTTGAAATCGCCACACCTTTTTCACATTAAAAGATCAAATAAACTCATTGGTTGCAGCTGGGGAAGTTCAAAACAATAAAACACACTTATTTAGATGAAGCTGGAGAAGGTGAAAACTATAATTTTTTGTTTAAAACACACTTATTTAGGTTGTAATAGTAATGGATCCTTCTGCTGGTATTCAGCTTTGAGTTGCACTCGTTTGATCTGATGCGGTGAGTTTGTGTTTGTTGCTTACGTGCCTTGTGTTGACACGGACACATTATATATAGAACTTGTACATGCTTTCATAAATAAGATTCTTACTTGTATGTATAATACATATTTATGCGTGTCTCGTCTTAAGAGTTTCATGTGTCATGTTGACTGTGTTTTTTGCTTTCTGATCAATATGCAGTGCAGAGCATTGCTAGGCCAGGTGTGTATATATTAGATTTTGATTTTAGACTGCCAACTTTAGTGAGGTGATGTATTGAATAGTTTTTTGTTCTGTATTATATGCATAATATTGCAGTTGTTTGATTCTGAATCAGTGAAAGTGTCTTTACCAGAAAGTTGAGAATCTCTATTTCTTCCATATAATTTTAACAACTTCACAACCAACGCATTGCAGTTGCGACTGGGCAGAGAGAAGTGCATTGGTTGCTGACAAAGATTATCTTGAAAATAATCTAGGAGGTCGCAGAAACATATGGAATCTTTCTGACTGCCATGTTTTTGGTTGCAAGCGCCATCAGAATTTCACTGATACTTCGAAGAAGCTTTTTGAGCTTCATGAAATTTTTAAGAGTTTACCTACCGTGGCAGAGACTGGAAACCCTAATTCTTCTAGAATACAACCAGTTGATGACTCTTGTGAGGCTGGTATATGGGATTTATCTGATGACATATTACTAAATATTCTAGCTAAACTCAACCCTGTGGACCTTGTTAGGGTGTCTGCAACTTGTTGCCATTTGACAAGCTTGGCTGTGTCAGTCATGCCATGCATGAAACTCAAACTGTTTCCTCATCAGCAGGTAGCAGTTGAATGGATGCTTCAACGCGAGAAAAAGGCTAAAGTTTTACCCCATCCCTTGTATCTAGCTTTCTCAACTGAAGACGGAATTTCTTTGTGTATTAACACTATTTCTGGAGAAATTGTCACTGGTGAAACTCCCACTATCAGTGATTTTCATGGAGGAATGTTTTGTGATGAACCTGGCCTAGGAAAGACGATAACTGCTCTTTCGCTTATTCTGAAGACACAAGGAACTCTGGCAACTCCTCCAGATGGGGTACAAGTGAATTGGTGTACTCATAATGGAGACCAGAGATGTGGTTATTATGAGCTTGATGGTGATAGTGTTGGTGTTATAGTCCCAAAAAAGAGGGATATGGGAAAAACTCAAAATGGTCTTGATGATTCCAAATACTGCCGATCTAAAAGAGCCAGGCTACTTCTGGATGAACGAATTCCAGGATTCTCCAATTCATGTCCTGGCAAAGTAATGAAAACACCAGCAGCATCTGATTCAGGAGTGTGTGCGGTTCGGTGCACTAGGAGTTTAAGTGGCATAAAAAAAGATCTCTTGCCATCATTTCAAGGAGCATCCGGCTCCAAACAAGCGACGGCTGGAAAAAACATATGTAGATTGTCCAACGACAACTGGGTTCAGTGTGATGTATGCCGTAAGTGGCGGAAGCTTCCAGAAAGTACTTTTGCTGATGCTAGCGCGCCATGGTTTTGTAGCATGAATACTGATCCCTTCTACCAGAGTTGCAGTGTTCCAGAAGAATCGTATGATAATTGCGAGCCAATAACACATTTACTTGGATTTTATACCAAGGGAACAGCTGGAGGAGAGGAAGAAAATGTGTCTTTTTTCATTAGTGTGCTGAAGGAGAGGTATGCCTTGATAAATTCTATTACAAAGAAAGCCCTATCCTGGTTGGCTAAACTTTCTTCGGACCAGGTCTCTGTAATGGAGACAGTTGGTCTGCGAAGTCCTTTTGTAAGCTCTTGTGTGGAGTTGGGTGATGCCTATCCATTTCAGGAATTATTTCAAGCATTTGGTCTCAAAAGAAGAGTAGAAAAGGGTGTGATCAAATGGTGTTACCCTCGAAGTCTTAACAACATGCGTTTTGATGTTGCTGCTCTCAGAATTGCTCTTTCCGCTCCATTGAAATCAGTGAGGCTGTATCTTTCAAGAGCAACTCTTATTGTTGTCCCATCAAATTTAGTTGAACACTGGGCTTCCCAAATCCAGAAGCATGTCAGGCCCGGTCAGCTGCGAGTTTATGTTTGGAGTGACCATAAGAAGCCTTCTGCACACAGTCTGGCATGGGATTATGATGTTATCATAACCACGTTCAATCGGTTAAGTGTAGAGTGGGGACCCCGTAAAAAAAGTGCACTGATGCAAGTGCATTGGCTCAGAGTCATGTTAGATGAGGGGCATACTCTTGGCTCAAGTTTTAGCTTGACAAACAAAATGCAAATGGCAGTTTCGTTGATGGCTTCAAACCGTTGGATATTGACTGGAACTCCAACACCTAATACACCCAATAGTCAACTATCACATCTTCAACCATTGCTTAAGTTCCTTCATGAGGAATCTTATGGGCAGAATTACAAGTCATGGGAAGCTGGGATCCTTAGGCCTTTTGAAGCAAAGATGGAAGATGGACGTTCACGTTTGTTGCATTTACTACATAGGTGCATGATTAGTGCTAGAAAGATAGATATGCGGACTATTCCACCGTGCATCAAGAAGGCTGTGTTTCTTGATTTTTCTGAGCAACATGCAAGAAGTTACAATGAATTGGTAGAGACAGTTAGGCGCAATATTCTTTTGGCTGACTGGAATGATCCTTCTCATGTTGAGAGTCTTCTGAATCCAAAGCAGTGGAAATTGCGGAGTACAACTATAAAAAATGTTAGGCTATCCTGCTGTGTGGCCGGGCATATAAAAGTAACAGATGCTGGTGAAGATATTCAGGAAACGATGGATATTTTAGTTCAAAAGGGTCTAGATCCCATGTCAGAGGAGTATGCTTTCATAAGATATAATATTAGTTATGGTGGAAACTGTGTCAGGTAATATTAGTGTCCACACACTTTTCCTATTGTTTTTTTTCTTGGTCTTTCAGACTTTTCTGTATGAAGTTTGTGTACTGATCAGATATTGCATTTATGTTGTTAGATGCAAGGAATGGTGTCGTTTACCTGTCATTACGCCATGCAAGCATCTTTTGTGCCTCGATTGTGTTGGTTTGGACAGTGAGAGGTGTACATACCCTGGGTGTGGCAACATATATGAGATGCAAACTCCTGATACACTAACTCGGCCAGAAAATCCAAATCCTAAGTGGCCTGTCCCCAAGGATCTTATTGAGCTCCAACCCTCATATAAACAGGCAAGTCAGCTTTCTTTATAAGTTGAAGTATTTCCTTTTCATTCTATTATATATGTTTGGCTTTACAGATATTTACCTTTTGGACTTTGAGCAGGATGACTGGGATCCTGATTGGCAGTCAACATCTAGCAGTAAAGTCTCTTATCTTGTAAGGAGATTAAAAGCATTGCAGGAATCTAATAGCAAAGTTGATTGCCCCACAAATGTCAAGAATAGTGCCATGGACACCAATAATTTAATTTCACTGTCTGAGATGTCTGATTCAAGAGAATTGATACAAGTTCACAGCTTTAGAAGGGGTACGATGACTCGTGAAACAAATTTGGATAAAGTCTTGGTTTTTTCTCAATTTCTTGAGCATATTCATGTGATCGAGCAGCAGGTGACTGTATACTATACCATTTCTTGGCTTTATGTGATTATCATGTTACGAGTGATGGATTCTTACACAATTCTCTGTCCAGTTGACCATTGCTGGTATCAAATATGCTGGGATGTATAGTCCTATGCATTCTAGCAACAAGGTATATATAAATTTGATGTTTTGGTTTTGGTTTTACTGTTAATTAACTCATCTTTTTCCTGAGTAAGATCAATTCCTTTTTTTTGTTAGATGAAGTCACTGGCCACTTTCCAGAATGATGCTAGCTGCACAGTTCTTTTGATGGATGGAAGTGCTGCATTGGGTCTCGATTTGAGCTTCGTAACACATGTATTTTTAATGGAACCAATCTGGGACAGGAGGTTAGCATTCCTATTTTCGTAATATCATTTGCTTTTAATTCTTTACATATTTTATAATATCATGCATCCTTCATATATTTAATTACTCTATTTGGAAATGAACATTATCTTCTCCGTTCTATTCTCCTAAGGACCAGATACCAGTTATCCGATTCACTAGATAATGCTTTCAATAAGTTATAAATACCGTAGTGTCATACTGAATTTCCATATGATTATTGATTTTTTTATGTTGGTTGATTTCTGATTAGCATGGAGGAACAAGTCATTAGTCGTGCTCATCGGATGGGTGCTACTCGTCCTGTACACGTCGAAACTCTGGCAATGCGTGGCACTATTGAAGAGCAAATGTTGGTGTTCTTACAGGTAAGCATATTTAGCTATGTGGTTTTGATTGCTCCTTTCTTTATTTCTTCATTCTTTTATCTTTTGTAATTTAAAATATAGTGATTCTCATGTTACAGTATATGCTTCCTTCTTTGTTATAGGACTCTGATGAGTGTAGTAGATTCTTAAAGGAAGAGACTGGAAAATCTGACCAAGGGGCACGAACTCAACATTCCGTACATGATTTTGCTGATAGAAACTATCTTTCTCATATTAGCTTTGTACGGACAAGTCCTCAGATGTAAGAGGTATGTGCAACATTTCTGATAGTGCTATGATTGGTGTAGTCGTTACAAATTATATGGTTATCTGCTAGAGATGGGGCAATCCAGAATCTGACTATATTTAGTCAAATTTTGTGAAACTACTAGTTACATATATTCTTCTAGATGAACAGCTCTAGCACTGGTAGGTACTTGCTCAGTCCACACTTCATATAGGACATCATTAATTGTGATCGTTCTGAATGAGTGTAGAATTCATGTTTGTTTTTTGTTTACTAAACAGTCCACTGGTTCATATCAGATTTTTGCCCTATAGAGTTGGTATTTTTATGCAATTAAAATCCTCTTGCCTGTTTTGAGGTAAAAATGGTCAAAGGTTCTCTCCCTGTAAACTGCTGTATTTCTTGCCTCTTCCATTGATCTTGTCTTTCTCCTTTCTATTTGTTTGCAATAAAATGTTGTGGCAACCCCTCCATGGAGGACCATTTAAGGTGGAATTAAATTGAAATAATTTTCCTTATCATCCACACTCGATAACTAGTTATATAAATTGTTGGAACTGACTGGAACTATGAAGTCAGTGCATAAAGCACTAGTTAAGAAGGATTAGTTGTTGTCCATTAGATTTAAATGACTTGATCCAATAGGCTAAGAGGAGTTTCGCATTTTAATTTCAGAGTGAAGCTTCGCTACACGGTTAATTTGCTCTTTTTTGTAATTTTAATAGTGGATTCGGATGGGGGTGTTATGGGCAACTGTATTGAAGGTGTCATATTGAACTTAAGGTGGTGTCATGGAGATTTAATCGTGCAGTGGTTATGTGAAATACGTTAAGCTTGTGAATATGTGTAATCAACCCCAACTTCCGTACGAATACAAAAAATTCTAGTCAATTGATTATTACATTGGATATGTAAGTCGACCCTGCTTTGGATATACAAGTCGACCCTGTAAGAGGGCACCATGATTAAAAGTAAGGCTGTATTTACTATTCAGATTGGACTGTATTTACTATTCAGATTGGATCTATTTAAAAAAATAGTATCTTCGCTTAATATTTTTGGATTGGATTTACATTTTTAAATATGTAATCTATTCGGATTCGGATCCAAAAAAATCAGATTGGGTCTTGTTTTTTTATTCGGATATGTAAAGTCTTGAATTTAAGACATTTTCTCATGAAAGCAAAGACATTTTTAAGATTTCAAGTTTTTAAAAGTTCAAACCAACTTAGACAAAAAATAACAATAATTATTAATCAATTCAAAATTTCAAAGCAAGAAAATGAATGAGGAAGAATGTTTTTAAGCGCGAACGATTTAATAACTTTTTTGTAACAACATTAAAATATATGTTGAATGACTACATTTCAAACTAATGTTTCGTCTTTTATATAAGAATCTAATCGTTTAAAATATATAATTTCGGTTATTCAAATTTTTATATTATTTTATGTAAGATCCGTTCCGAAAAATTGGATTGGATGATCTAGGGCTAGGATCGGTACGGGACGGGTCGGGATTTGACCTATCCCGATCCCGATCCCGAAGTTAATATAGTAATCCCGATACCGATCCCGATCCCGAAATTCGGTACGGGTCGGGATTCGGGACATGTCGGGACCGATCCCGATCCCGAAAATATGCAATTTTTAGTTCTAAATAGCTACATTTCTACTAAAATTCGGGACGGGTTCGGGATCGAGACGGATAGAGCCTATACCGATCCCGACCCATTTAAGAAATTCGGGATTTGGTTCGGTATCGGGACGTCGTATCTGAAATTTTTGTCCCGTCCTGTTCGGTATCGGTACGGGATTTCGGGTCCAAATTTCCACCCCTAATTGGATCTATTAACAATTGTTTTTCTCATAATCAAAATCCAATCAGATATGAATTATTTGGATTAGATCAGATCAGATTAACTTGAATCCAAACCAAACATACAGTCCTAATTAAAAGAGATGTGGTGGGTGAAAGAACTTATATTTAAGTCGGCCCCTCTTTAGTTTGGTGTATTGCAAGCATAATTTGAAAGAAGTATTTATAAACATCAAATGGTTACGTAAGCTAGATTACCTAAGAACATGAAACCAATTTATTCAACTTCCCTCACGTTAATTGTCAACCTGTGGTAAGATACTACAAAAATTCAACATCAGTGAAGGAAAATCCAATAGTACAACCAAAGAAATAGTCAAATGATCAATGATATACTCACCGGAATTGCACATCGATCTTCCGGAAAAAGGTGTTTCGATTTCCTCTCTTCCCTTATTTCATCTTTCACATTGGTTATCTGTCTTTTCCCGTTTTCTTAAATAAATCATGGAAACATTCGTGCGTTGTGGTAGTTATCCCCTCGTCTATTCTCCTGATCAGTGAATAAAATTACTATTTTTTAACGTGGAAATCATCTTCCACACAAATCTCTTCTTTTAATGTGGGAGACCAATAACTGCAAGTCAGATTTCTCCAAAAACAAAAGTTGTATTATTTTATTAGATTACTGTTGTACCCTCTGTTTATAATATCACTTTTGTAAACTTATATCAAGGGGTAATTTTAGGGTTTTTGAAAATTTAACCAAAGAGGAGTTTCTCAAGTCAAATTGACTTAATTAATAAAGATGAATCCCCAAATATATTTCAAAACTAACGGATGAAAAAACTTAATAAAGATTAATATTCAAAATCGTAAACCCTCAAGGACATCCGATAAAATTGGAACGATACAGAGAAAATTAGCATGGCTCCAATGCAAGGATGACACACATAAATCGAGAAATTGACAAACTAAATATGTAACAAAAAAGGAAAATTGGACCAAACACCGACATTTTAGAGAAGAAAAACTTTCATATGTTATGTTTCTACAATTTTAAAACAGTGTCTCACGTTCTGTGTAATAACCTGAAATTTCAAATATTAATTTCTAATATTGTTTAGAAATTAATTAGTGGTTTGGTGGATATTCGTACTTTTGAGAAGAGTGCCGAAGCGTTCGGAGTCAAGGTAAGCTCGGAAACGTTTATTTAAGGGTCAAAGGTTGACTTTTTGCTACGTTGAGTTTTTCGAAAAACATCCTTCACGAAAGTTGTAGTGTTCGACGATACGAGTTGGTGGGCTTGCGGCAGGTGTGAATCAGATATCGTGTGAATAAGTTATTATCGTTTGAAGTTGGGTTCTGATTTTAGAAAGTTTATAAAAGGAAACTTGGGTTTTCAAAATGGGAAAATTCCCTTTTTCCTCTTTCTTTTGTACGCAATCTCTCTCTCTTTTTTCGGTATCGAAGATTTCCAGCCGACCCGACCTGAATTTTCCAGCCGACTCCGGCGACCTCAGGCGGCAAAACCGGTCAGGTTCGCTTCGTCTCAGCGGTGTCGTCCTCCCTGTGGTGGAGACTTGGGTCAATTCAGCTTGGAACTACGGCAGCGAAACCCAGTTCCCAACCGACTCATTCTCCGGAGTGGGACGGCGGCGAGGCTTCAAACAAGCCTAGAAAGGAAGGCCAAGGTGTTCTGGGCAGACCTCTAGTGGTGTTGAAACTCAACGCGACTGCCGAAGTTGCTGAGCTTGGAGGCAGCCTTTTGGGGCAGTTTTGGGCTGCTTCTGGTCTGAATTGATCAAAACTCCAGGTATTAAAGTCGTTCCCCTTGCTTTGATCTTCAACTTTCATGTTTAGAGTTTTGTTGAAATTCTGTGTTTTTGGTGAAGGCGCATGACGCCCACGCGCCGCCGTCTGTGGCTACGCGTGTAGACGCGTCCGGTAGTTCTGGGGGTTCTAGTTGCTTCTATAGGCATCCTAAGGTTGTTGTTGTATGTAGGTGGGTTTTGGATGAGGTTTGCAGGTTTGAGGGTGGTGGCGCGTGGGGCCACGCGCAGCCTCTTGTGGCGACACGTCTGACATCCTCAGAGGCAGTGAGTTGTCTCAGGTTCATGTACTCATCGATACGAGTGCGTGGATATATAATTTGCCGGTTTCGGTTATCATTTTTGTGCGTAGTGTTTTATCGAAGTTTATATACCTTCGGTTTCTATCGAGGGTAAATCCGTTGGGTGTTTCGGCGTGGTTGAAGGGGTGATAGAGTTTGTTTAAATGGTGGTGGATTGATTTGGAGGATTGGAGTGTGACGTTAGGTTATAAATCGAGTCATTATTGCTTTGGTATGACACTAAGGTTGATTTTATATATTGTTAGGTGTTTTATTGATTGACTGTGTTGAGGACTTACCGTGTGACGGTAGAAGACGCAGCGGGATTTCGAGGTGAGTAAATCTCATTGAGGTTCTAATTTGGTTTTATATAATTATTTGGATGTAATTATATTATTTATTGAGGATAGAATATTATGTGAGAATATTCGTTAGAATATATATATATATATATATATATATATATTCTAACGAATATATATAAGAGTTTTATATATATGCATATGATTGTAATAGATCGTTAAAATATTACGGAGCGGCGTGGTTAGATGTTATTCATGCGGTGAGCATTATATCACCTGGTTCACAGAGGAACCATTATTACATTTATGGTTCATTGTCGTAAAATTATAAAGTTGTTTTTCTTGGAAACCAAATTATTGATTTAAAAATAAATAGATTTGATCAACTACGGTTCATTGGTAAGTTAAAATGATTTTCATTATAAAACGATTTTAAGCAGTTTTGCGACGATGAACTATATAAAGGTGTGATGACTATTTAAGATTACATCATCATCGGGAATGAAGTATTTTTAGACAATATTTAAATGAGAAGGATATGTGTGTCAGCCGTCGTATGTTGACGTTGAAGCCTCAATGATCGTGAGATATCAGATGAAGCTAAAGTATAGATTAGTAGAGTTGTCGATGTTATCCCACGGTATACGTGTCGAGTGAGATGTTTATGACTGGAAATGTGTATCGAAATTTTGTGTGGTACTTAGAGTGGAGTAGGTGGTTGTGCTAGTTATTTAGTTCGAGGACTTGTGCCTTAGTGGTGAGAGTTGTGTTAGTGTCCTGTGTGTGTGGTGTTGTTTGTTAGGGTCACAATTGGTGACAGTAGTGTGGGTACTTTATGGGGAATGACTAAGTGTTGCCGAACCCATAAGTACGAGTTGTTGTTAGGGTCATAGTTGGTGACAGTAGTGTGGGTACTTTATGGGGAATGACTAAGTGTTGACTAACCCATAAGTACGAGTTTGTTGAGTTACTTATGAGGAATGACCAAGTGTTGCCGAACTCATAAGTAAGCTTAGGAATTAGGTTTGCTTGATTGTGCTTGCTTTATATGTTTTGGGTAATTCCGAAACTATCCTCAATTTGTCGGAATTTCCCTGTTTGACTTATGATTTTTCTGTGCATTTTCCTGAACTAATCTTTATGCAGGAAATGTATAATTTTTATCGTTATATTAATTTCTATATCCATGAATGCTTGTTTCATTTAAATCTTTACCTTTTGTCTTTAAATCTTCTTATTTCGGGAGCTCTAGTATCTTTGGGGTGCGAGTTCGTGTTTGTCTTTAGATTTACTCATACGAGCTGAAAAGCTTACCAGGTTTGTTTGTTTGTTTACAACCCGGTGCACCAATCTATAGTGTAGGGTTTGATCTTACAGGTTTGGGATTGTCAGTGAATTGTGGAGTGGAGGCTTAGGAGCTTACTTGTCGGCGTTAGAACTCTGCTTGAAGCGGTCGTTGGTTTGGTAGTAAGTTCCTCGGAGCGCGACTTTAGTGGGTTATAGATTGTTTGTAAAGTTATCTTGTCTCGAGTTTTGAGATTTTTAGTATCCTAAAATTCGGGTCGTGACATTCTTACCCTAATTGAAGAATAGTACCTAGAACTGATAACTTCGTTAAGAAGACTAACAGAAAACATATTTTGAAGGCTATTTCCGTCTATCCCTATTTTTATGTTTTTATTATTTTATATTAACACTGAGTTCTCTGTATGTTCTTCGTCATTCTTTCCATATCAAACTGGACTGAATCATGGCTTTCTAATAACAACGAATGTGATGGTTATTGTCAGGCAACATAGAAGTCATTAAGATTGAAAAGATTATTAATAAAGCTAGGCAATTTCGGTACTGATGTTGTCCTGATCTACCTATAGATACCAATTCATATGAATGGGGCTCAAGTCACTCATGTGCTACTCTAGATAATATGCTTGACATGATGATAAAAACACAAAATCATAGAAATAAAACCCTAGCATGCTTACTACGTTTGCAACCATAACAAACAAAACCATAATTTATTAATGAGAAACCAATGAATCAACAAACATTCAATATCCAAGAAACAATAAAATTAACGCTAAAATCATGGTTTACATATGTCTAGGGCTTAGGCAGCCCCTAACTATCAAATACTACTAGAAAGATATAGGAAAAATAAAACATTAGAAGAAGAATGAGAAACGAATGGCGGCAATGGACTGATGTTGTGCGTCCAAAGATAGATGTATCCCCCAAACTCCTTGGAATGATGTCAAGTCCTCCTTTTATATATAAGCATGGACTTGTCTTTATGGTCTGGGCTTTGAAATTGAAGTTTCGGTCCAAATCAGAAATTTGGGCAGACTGATATTCAGTCACTAAAATGGTCATAACTTATTCATCAAAATAGGTATTGACGATCCGAAAAATGTTCTGGAAAGTAGACTATTGTAGCTTTCTGTCGATATAAGGCTCATCTCCTAGATAATTATGAGCTAATCGCAAAACTCTATCGAAGTTGACTAATGATTTCTGGCAGATTTTCTGATTTCTTTCCTTGCACGATATTGATTCATTTTCCTTTAAGATTTCTTCTATTTTGCTTCTCTTGTGCTCCTCGGCATTATTTGAGACCTAAAAACACAAACTAAGTTACAATTAATATTGCTAAAGGAATTACATAGCTAAATAGGGTCGAAAATACAGTAAGAACGTTGCATAAAATGCACCTATCAACCCCTAGGAGTGCTCCGTCCCTTGATCTTCTTTTGATCCAACGGTCCATGTTTATTTCACAAAATGCTGAACTTTATCCCTTGGAATTCTCTAGAACCTTGTGAGCATTTGTGCTTCTTGATGTAGCTTAAATCATGAACAAATACATTGCTTAGCCTCCAAGTGGTTGCATACCAAAGGTTTCATTCTCCTTTTAAATTGCTGATTTTCGACAGACTTGACCTACGTCTAGTAAAACAACAATATTTTTTTCGGTAGAAAATAGACATGGATGAGCTGTAAACTAATCTGAAAACTAGACACGTGTAACTTTCCATCCGTATTTTTCATGTTTTTTTTTTCATCGTGAGTTATCTGAATCGTATGTTTGACCTAAATATATGGACAGATTCTGAGTTTGATGAGAATTCAACTTCTTGTGACTTATCCACCCAAGCTTGCTATTTTCTGATTTGGATTAGATTCCACTTCTTTAATGGAAGGGATGGAGATGGCGGCATAGAGTCCTCCTTGGACTCCCAAATCTCACTCAATAAGGACTTCTGCTCCTCTCTTCCTCCATTGACATCCCAAGGGGATTCGAGTCCTTGTGGGTTTGGTTCTTTCAGTCCGGCCCAACTTCCTGGCATTCTTACCTTAATTTTATCTGCAAAAGTTTACTTGAGCCGACGAAAAAATCCTTCGCCGACTATAGTGGATTTTAGCCGACGAAACTCTAATTCAGCGGCTAAAGTCCATAATTATGTTGGTTAAAGTTCTTAACTTTAGCCAGAGAAGTAACTGTAGTCCACGAAGCTCTAATTTGTCGGCTAAAATCCATAATTCATTCTACTAAGGTTTTTAACTTTAGCCAACGAAGCTCTAATTCGTCAGCTACAGTCCATAATTCTGTCGACTAAATTTTTTAACTTTAGCGAACAAAAAAGAAATTTCGTTGGCTAAAGTTTTTTTTCGGCTTTAGTCTCTATATAATAGTCAACGAAACAAGTGAATTATCGTCGGATATGATATAATAAATAAAAAATAAAAAATATTCAAATACCATAGCCGACGATGATGTAATAAATTCGTCAGCTATGGTATAATAAATTTAAAAAAATATTTCATAGCCGACGATAAAGCATTGAATTCGTCGGCTATAGTTGCTTTACCTGACGAGATTCATATTTTGGGTATTCGTCTTCTATGTTTTTGATGTTTAAGATCAAGACCTTCCATTGGTTGCGTCTTAATGATTTGATACTATTTTATGTTGAATGTCCGGCAAAAATAAGTAATTTAGAAAGTCAAATGACCGTTTCCATGCGTTTAGGGGTCTGACTTGCGGGATTGACAGTCCGGATCGAGACCTTAACTTTATCGGATCAAGTTGAATTTTTTCCCATACATGTATTTTATCATGATGGTCATATCAGATGGTCGGATTTTTTGTTTCTCAAGTTTGATTATCGGATTTACGATGTGGCCACTAATGTTGTATAATTTAGTTACTAAGTTTTAAATAAATGTTTCATTTCAAAAACAAACTCTACGTGGAACCTTCAAACTAAAAAAAAGTCAAGAAATAAGATAGGACCAGAATGGTGAAAAATGTCTACGGTTGAAAAATCACGTAATTCCGGTAACGTCTCGGTGCCTATAGTTGCGGTCAACGTAATTTACCATTTTTTCTCTCTACGAGTAGCCCTATCTTCCGGGATTATTTTTCAATAAATTTTTATACCGCTAGTTGCGTCTCATCGATTTAAAACTATTTTGTGTTGAAGGTCCGGTCAAAATACATAATTTAGATTGTCAAATGACCGTTTCTATGTGTTTAGGAGTTTGACTTATGAGATTGACCGTCCGGATCAAACCCTTAACGTTATTTGATTAAGTTGAATTTTTTCCCATACAGTTATTTTGTCATGATGATCATATCAGAATGTCGGATTTTCGTTTCTCAAGTTTGATCATCAGAATCACGATGTGACCATTAATGTTGTATAACTTAGTTACTAAGTTTTAAATAAATGTTCCATTTTAAAAACAAACTCTACGTAAAACCTTCAAAATCAAAAAAGTAGTGAAATAAGATATGACCGGAATGGTGAAATACGTGTATGGTTGAAAAATCACGTAATTCTGGTAAAGTCTCGATCCATCATATATGTCAAAAAAATGATCCCTCATTGGAAGAGGGTTATATATATTAAATGAATACTTAACAGCCATTTTTTTCCTCGGTCTCATTTACATATCTGATAGAGTACATGTAATTGACTAAAGTGAAACTGCATTATTTTGGAACTCAAGTCTTTTCTTATGGCTCAGCACTCTGAAGACCTACATTCCTGACGGAGACATTGATTTGATTTTCCTCTGCCATCGAAACAAGGAGCACATTTAGCTAGTTAGAGATGTGTGCAGTCTCCTTAAACGTGAATCAAAGGGATCTTGTTCCTTTGTTCACCTTCAAGGAGACTGCACACATCTCTCTAGCTAAGTCGTCCTCCTTGTTTCAATGGCAGATGATCAACAGACAAATCAATATTTCCTTCAGGATATAGGTCTTCAGAGTGACTGAGCCATATAAAAAGACGTTAGTTCCGTTCACCTGCAAGGAGACTGCTCACATCTCTCTAGCTAAGTCGTCCGCCTTGTTTCGATGGCAGATTACAGTCAACTCAATGTCTCCTTCAGGAATATAGGTATTCAGAGTGACTGAGCCATAGTCAAATCAATGTCTCCGTCAGACATAATAGCATGTTATGTATGTTTTGAGAATATGAATCTGTCAAGCTTAGCTATATTAATTCGAATTAAATTCACAATATTCCTTCTAAGGAAGATTTTACATTTACCAAAAGGTGATCAAACACATACTGTATAGCACCACTAGCTACATGCTTAAAAAAGAAATCTGAACCAATTCTCAGGATTGACAGATCAAGCTAACTTTCCTATTAGTAAGTAGCCAGCATAATTTAGAATGAAAAACAACCATGTCAAAAAGAGTCATGATGTTAGTACTTACAGAGTTCACCACAGGATCTGTGGAATGAGTAGATTGACGACTTGCTATGGAAGTTCTCAATGATAAAGAAAACTACTTATGTTCATCACCAGAATGAAAATTCAGCTGTTTCTAGGACCTTTGAGAGAATGAAATCAAGATGTAATCGCACATTAGGAATAAAAACCAGACCTATAATGAATTGTGAAGAGACCTGGCTAGTCTGCCTGCCATTATATAAGATGTGATAAAGCGAAACTCGACAAAATGCATGCAACCTACTATGCTTAGGTGTTTACATCTGCCTCAGACGGTTACATAGATGTCGTTGATGAATGAGGGAAACGGACCTGTAAAACATGGAAGAAACTTGCTCACTTGAATGAACAGACAAAATTACTATCATCATTTTTAAGCGTTACTCCTTTGATCACAAGAGCAGCATGTGAAAGCAGTTGCACAATCAGGAAGCTATTACACCTGCCTTAGACGGTTACATAGAAGTCACCATTCATGGATGTAAGCAGACCTGTATAACATGGAAGAGGCTTGCTCTCTTGAACAGACAAACAGGGTAAGTACTAAGCATATTATCTTCATATGCGTTACTCGTTTGATCACGAGAACAGCACGCGAAAGCAGCTGCACAAGCAGGAAGCTTATCCTGGTTTCTGAAGCTTATCCTGCCTTCATGCACTTGATGAGCAACATAAAATTATCTGAAGCCTTAACTTGTTAGTACAAAGATAAATACAAGTTAAGTACAGAATAAATGTATTGACCAGCCAACCTAAGCAAGCCTGCATAATTTATGTGTGGGAAACTTATCAGATTGAACAAATATAATCTTTAGACAAACAAAAGTATAGGGTGTCTCTCATTTGGCAAAGGAACTGGATGTCTAAGACTGTTCAAAACATGTCTTTGTGATTCTAGTTTATTATTCACTGTTTGATGAATATGAATTTTCATGAAATTTTTTCATGTAGGAAACAATCTGGATATGTAGTTTACCCATATTAGACACCTATAAGAGCCGACAGCAAGAGTAATATGGAAATGAAAATCTTTTATGACAAACAGTGCATTACCAATATTTTTCCTCCAGCTCCCGGATACCATAGTAATAAAGTTCTATCTGATTCAGTGAAAGAATAATGACAACAAGCCTCAAAGCATTCTTGAGTCATACTGCAAGTGTCAAGCACAAGGAGTGTACTTAAAAGTCATTCTGATACGCATATACAGGTTGCTTAACATGAATGCTGAACATAGCCTCAAAGCACCAAGTTAACATGAAAGATTTCTGGGTTTAAGGTGGCTTCCTCCTCTACATACACAGTCTTGCATCTCAAAATACGTGCCCGATTTTGGATGGAAGCACTTGTTTAAGATTTTCAATTCTGGAATGACAATAAAGATCAGAACAAATTTATCCTACAACTCTTTAAATGTTTTCAACTAGAGTTCCCCTATTGAACTGAAAGCCACCCTCGTTTTTCATAACCAAGTAAAATTGTCACAACGTTCCGATTGTAGGTGTAGCCAATATTATGGCTAATATACCTACACCATCAAGCATAATTTACATCCTCTTTGTAGGCCCACGAGCCATGATAGAACCCGATCACGACTTGCATCATGAGGCTCGACATGCAAGCCACGTATCGGTACCAAGAAATGACCGAGAGCTTACCGGAAAGTCACTTTTCCGGCTTTACCCACAAGTGTTCATGCAACACTTGAAAACTAGAATAAGACTCTTAGTCTCACATTAAAAAATATGTAAAGGGAGGCGTCTCCTTCCTCTATAATAGAGACACCACCGCACTCGTCTAGACACATCATAACAAGTAGATAACACTCCACTTGTAATACTTGTGGGGACCCATTCAAGGCTCTCACGTACCCTACTAGTGCATGTTAAGTGGATATAGTCTTGTCCACCAATAACAAGGTAAATAACTATAAATTTTGTGTCTTGCTACTAACTATCAGCTGTTTGGGCCAATGCTTTGCATGAGAGCTCATTGAACCGATTCTTGTGGTCTACGTTATTATTAATGTTTTTCTTTCCTGTTTGAGGTCATGCTTGGCAAGAATTTGTGGTTGCTTAAGGAATTCTCCAATGATCTGAATAAGATTTGATACGCCTTGGTCCGCAAGAAATGACAAACCCTAGTATTCACTATTTAAAGTGGTCAAGGTACAAGAAGAAGGGACATCTCCAATGTCTAATCAATCAAACACAACTTTTGCACACTGCAAAACAGGCCTTCCTCGGAGCACCTCTACCAGAAATATTTCTCAAGTCTTTTTGTCCACCAAAGCCCTATCCGTAAGCATTCCCCGCTGCTACTCATCAAAGCCCGAACCGTCGGCAGTTCCCACTTCTACCTCACCAAAGCCTCATCCGTGAGCATTACCCGCTGCTATTCACCAAGCCTCATCCATGAGCGAACAGTCCACCACCGCTTCATAAAGACCTATCCGTTGGCGAATATCCACAAAACCATTGTTAAGATGAATAACCTTAGCAAATATCCTAAGTTTGTTATAGAATCCTTTGGCGAACGCCCCGTAATCCTTGTTTGTAGCTCTGCTCAACCACACCGGTCCGAGTAAGAAACGTCTGCTTCGTAAGGAGAGGAGAAAAATCCTAGTTTCTCTTCAGCTAGGTCTAAGAAGAACCTAAGTGCAAGTCTGACCAACGCCTGTACGACAGTCGTTGACCTGTCATTAGTTGACCTGCAATTTAAAACCCTATCGTGTAGTATTAGTAAGTAGGGTATCGTTCTAGCCGGGGACACTAGGGAAGGATTGAATTCTGCAAAACAAACGTTAGTACAAAGAAAGACACTATACATATATACAAAATATTATGGGGAATTTATAAAGTGGTGCGAAAGAAATAAACAATTTATGTACAGGTGATCATCCAACCATGCAACATTTAGAATAGCACATAGCACCGATTAAATAGCATGTAAGATTATGAAACAGATTAAGATGCAATGTTTAAATTTTCGAATACTTTAATTAATTCCAACTTTTTATGACTTCTCATGTAACTTAGAACTTACGACGCGCATCATCCTAAGTTTATGTGTCATCCCGTTCAATGCTTACGACGCGCATCACATTAACACGAAATACACTTACCGTTCACGAGTCGTTGGAGACATGATCCTAGGCATGACGTCACTCATCCTATTAGCATGTAAATCACTTACCCTAGCAACCCTATGCAGCAACTATAATTGAGAACCCGACGCGGTGAACTCAACCCTAGATTACTACGGCATATTAAACTCCCCCCTTAGGAACATCTGACGTCTAGACTACCCTCAGGTTCGATTATGTGATCAGGTAAACAATTAATCAAATAAAGTATTTTAATCATGTAAACACAGCAAATTATTCTTTTATTCACAACCTAGGAATGCATACTAATCGTTATGTTATTAAACAAACACATAAGAAAATCACACAGAAGAACTCATGCATATGTTCAAAACATAAAACCACAAAAACAATATATATACTTATGAATCTCGACAAAAACATTAAAGTGTACAAAAGCATACATAGATCCATACCTAAGACCTCCTAAAGATAATTCGGCCAAAGTAGGGTGATTGGTGAAAGGATGGATGAACTCGGCAATGACAATGGAATGCGGCAGCTTTTGTAACTTTGGTGTTTAGGGTTTTTGGGTAGAGCTTGGCTCTCTAAAAATTACAAAGGTTGAAGACACAAAACTAAGAGCTATACATGTTTATTTATACAGAAAATTTCGAAGAGAAACCCTAGGGAAATTCGGCCACTTCAAGGAAACACAACCTTTGTTGGACTTGAAATCCTTCTTGGACTTGGTTTCTTCTTTCATCTTTGGACAAGGATTTCGACTTGGACCTTGGATTTCTGATTTATTGGACTCTCCTAAATGTTAATGGATCAATGTAGGCCCATTGCACAAGTTTTGGGCTTCTAGGCAGCCGAATCCATTGCAAGAACTCGGTAGGGACAGACTTTCCCGGTTTGACCGGGAAAGCTCCATACTTAGTTGTTTCGGCTGCCATGATGACTTCTTCGAATTTACTTCTTCAATGCAGCTTCCCATGACTTCATTAAGCTCTTCTTAAGTCCTTTGACATGCTTGGGAAGAATTTTGGTGAAGAAACATCCTCCCAAACTCGTGTGACAACATAGGCAGAAACTGCCCAGTTTTGCAGCTTGACCTCCGTCCATTGTTTTGATCATAACTCCTTCATCTGAACTTCAAATGCTGCGATTCAAGAAGATCTGAAAACTAGACTTCCTTAGCTTTCCAATGATATATGGCTCGTTCTCAGATTCCTCCTGAGTATTTAGATATGATTTTCCGAAGTTGATGTAGGGTTTCTGTAAATTTCTGCTCGGATCAAAATCTTATGTTTCGGAGTTTCTTCTTTTCCATGGCTTCTTTTGTTGTCCTCCATGAGTCCAATCTTCATGATTCTTGTTCTCATATGCTCATTTACATGTCATCTACACATTAAACCAAATTCATCAAAATTGACAATGTAAAGGTACGGTGAATCATAAGAGAAATAACCAAGTCTTATCCAAAATCGGTTCTTACAACACTTAAGCACAAATTTCTGTATAAATACATGTTTTAGCCATTGCTCTACAGAAAAACCCTTTTGACTCAATATAAGTAAAAACGACCTTACTAAGGAATAAACTAAGTATAAATGAGGGTAAAAACATATTAAAAACATGGCGTAAAACGCACTTATCAAACTACCCCACACTTACCCTTTGCTAGTCCCTTAGCAAACTGACTCTAAAACAAAACCAAATGACTTAAAAACTTTTAATACCCTTAGAAAGATTGTCTCAGGATCTTTATCATGCATAACCTTCAAGTTAGAACATTCGAATGAAAAACATAATTGCAAAGCTTCATGAGCATGTATCATAGCATGAACAAGTAAGATATGAGATCATATAGCACAAACATGTATGATAACCGTTCCTCCTCACAATGGCATACTCTCTTCTTTTCACTCATCCATGGTATTCACACAATCGTATAGGCAAGGGAAAAGATGATAAGATAACAAATAACTTGCATATTTCAACAAATTAAAGCTCTTTGAGAATATCATTTTTCATGGAAAAACCTCATGTAACAACTAAGTGCAGTAATGGACCAAAACCATATGCTTAACTTATGAGAAAATCTCCACAAATCAAAGTTAGCTCTTTTAAGAATCATGAATTAATCTCAATAATATGGTTGTAATGGGGCTTGATTTCATAAGGTAGGAATATTTAGGGTAAGTGGTGCTTTAAGAAATCACCAAGACTTTAGCAAATCTCGCTCCTCCTTATGTCTTCACTTCATGAATAGGACAAAGGTCAAATATAAACAATCTTAGACCTTCAAATAGTCACAACTTCCAAATTCACAAACTTTACAAAAACACCAAAACTTTGTGCCTTTTTGACAAATCCGAAATTATTTTCCATTTCTTTTTATTCCGATTGTTTTTTTTTCGTTTTTTTTCTTTCTTTTCTTTTGCTCGGAATTTTTTTCTTAAACACTTTTTTTTTTCGGACATACAATTTTGTTTTTGGCACATATACAATACAAAATATTGGTATTTAACCCCACACTTCAACGTTACCCCACACTTGTTTCTTTTACATCACATCACAGCTCCATCGAAAATGTTTGGCCAAGTCTTGATAACAAGGTCAAGGATGAACTATTCTAAGCTAAGGAATTCTGTTTAAGGGTGATGAAAGAAAAGGCTTAATGTAGGCTCAAAGGGGTTAACTAAGGAGTCCCACGACGGGCACAAAATAGGCATAAGTTTTATTTGGCAATGGTGGTGATCCTAATGAGATTTAATTCAATCATATTCAAAATCAAGACATGTTATGATTATAAAGCTTCGAAAATCACATAAGCAAGTTCTAGTAAATTCTAGAGTCCATTAAAAAGGTATAGCACATAGTCATTGAATATGCAAAGAATAATGAGGTTTCGAAAGATAGTGAAAAAGTAGTGAAAATTTCAAAACAAATTTAGACAAAATCGGCACATCACTCATGAAAGAAAGTTTTTAGGCTCAAAAGCTCACATAGGTTATGTTGGAACAATATAATCAAACATGCATACTTCATTATCAATCAAGTCTCAAATATTCATACTAATTCACAATATCCATGAAACTCGCAATTTCTTAAGATAAATGTTAAACCGTCAATCATGCATTCAAAGATATAGTTCATCATAGACTTTTAAGGGTATATCCTAAGACTCGAAAATAACTAAAAACAAAAAATTACGAAAAAATGTAAAAATTTCGACAAAAAATTGAAAAATTTTCAGAAAAATACAAATAAAAATATGTTAGGGTTTCGGAAAATTTGAAAAACAAAATACAAATAAAAATATGTTAGGTTACTATGTAACCTCTACCCCACACTTAGAAAATTACATTGTCCTCAATGTAAGCTCAAAATCATGTCGTAACTTCCTAAGCATGTGTCTAAGTCACATAATAAACACATAAATAAGTCAAAATATCAACCATAAAAATGAAGGGATTAGAAAAATGCAAACTCTCGTTGATGGCTCCTCCACAGCTACGGTTGAAATGAGTTGCCTCTCATGCAGCGCTTAATGTTTATAGTCTGTCAGCCTAGACTTTCTCCTTTGTGACGTCACTTTCTCATGAGCTCCTTTGTTTCTTCTTGAAACGTGCTCTGCTTCACTTTGTGTTAACATTGTACATGATATCATGACCAGGTTTGGCTTCCTTGCGTCCAACGTCACCAAACAATTTCTCGTCAGAACTGGTCATTCATGGGAACCTGCAAAACCAATCTGGCACAATTGAACAAAGATCAAGTGAGCATTGTCAAAAAACTTAGATAGAATTCGAAACTTAGCATAAAAATTTTGGCAACATCATGTCATGGCATAAGTTTCGAATTCAATGACATGTAAGCACAAAAGTGTCGGCAACCTAGTAAAGTTGCTAGTTGATTTTATTACTCTTAACTTTCACGGTACGTGGAGCAGGGAAGACCACTATGCAATGAGCTTGTGCTGCTCAAGGTAGTGTTTTGCTTCGTCCGATATACCATGAAAATCAAGACCAATTTCGACATTGAAGTTATAATGCCTATATGCCAAGTTGCTTTCTAAAATCTAAAGCAAGGTGATGCTACGGCCCGAGCTTTTGACTAGGTCGAGCGGATTCTGTGGTTTCAGAAGGCAAGTGTCAATGTCACGGGAGGCGAACCCCCTACAAGAACCAGGCAGGACTCGTTTGTGATCAAGGAGGCGGACCCCTATCGACCCCTTCACCGAGAAGAGTGGTCAGTCATGATCTTGAGATCCAATTGAACAAACCTGAATTCCATATCTATGACAGAACGACCCCTTACTCAGCTAGGAACAAACTCGGATTCCTAGATCAGTCACCTTATGTTAATCAAAGCCGCCCTCAACCTCATGAAATCCTCAAATAACATGAAGGGTTTAGGCTAAGATTAACAAAAGTGGCTCCACCTGACATGTTTTACTTTAGAGATCACAAAACATCATAACATATAAAAACCATAACTTCAATTTTTCCTAAATATTTACTAAAGTGTCGGCAAGAATGCACATATAACAAAATATTTTGATACAAACATATCATACACAAAATCGGCATATATATAAGAGAAAAAGAATCATTAGTCACAAAAGTAAGGTTAATTCACAAACAATTACATATACAAAACAAAAATCATTTTTAGCATCCCCGGCAACGGCGCCAAAAATTGACCTGTCATTAGTTGACCTGCAATTTAAAACCCTATCGTGTAGTATTAGTAAGTAGGGTATCGTTCTAGCCGGGGACACTAGGGAAGGATTGAATTCTGCAAAACAAACGTTAGTACAAAGAAAGACACTATACATATATACAATGCTTACGACGCGCATCATCCTAAGTTTATGTGTCATCCCGTTCAATGCTTACGACGCGCATCACATTAACACGAAATACACTTACCGTTCACGAGTCGTTGGAGACATGATCCTAGGCATGACGTCACTCATCTTATTAGTATGTAAATCACTTACCCTAGCAACCCTATGCAGCAACTATAATTGAGAACCCGACGCGGTGAACTCAACCCTAGATTACTACGGCATATTAAACTCCCCCCTTAGGAACATCTGACGTCTAGACTACCCTCAGGTTCGATTACGTGATCAGGTAAACAATTAATCAAATAAATTATTTTAATCATGTAAACACAGCAAATTATTCTTTTATTCACAACCTAGGCATGCATACTAATCGTTATGTTATTAAACAAACACATAAGAAAATCACACAGAAGAACTCATGCATATGTTCAAAACATAAAACCACAAAAACAATATATATACTTATGAATCTCGACAAAAACATTAAAGTGTACAAAAGCATACATAGATCCATACCTAAGACCTCCTAAAGATAATTCGGCCAAAGTAGGGTGATTGGTGAAAGGATGGATGAACTCGGCAATGACAATGGAATGCGGCAGCTTTTGTAACTTTGGTGTTTAGGGTTTTTGGGTAGAGCTTGGCTCTCTAAAAATTACAAAGGTTGAAGACACAAAACTAAGAGCTATACATGTCTATTTATACAGAAAATTTCGAAGAGAAACCCTAGGGAAATTCGGCCACTTCAAGGAAACACAACCTTTGTTGGACTTGAAATCCTTCTTGGACTTGGTTTCTTCTTTCATCTTTGGACAAAGATTTCGACTTGGACCTTGGATTTCTGATTTATTGGACTCTCCTAAATGTTAATGGATCAATGTAGGCCTCATTGCACAAGTTTTGGGCTTCTAGGCAGCCGAATCCATTGCAAGAACTTGGTAGGGACAGACTTTCCCGGTTTGACCGGGAAAGATCCATACTTAGTTGTTTCGGCTGCCATGATGACTTCTTCGAATTTACTTCTTCAATGCAGCTTCCCATGACTTCATTAAGCTCTTCTTAAGTCCTTTGACATGCTTGGGAAGAATTTTGGTGAAGAAACATCCTCCCAAACTCGTGTGACAACATAGGCAGAAACTGCCCAGTTTTGCAGCTTGACCTCCGTCCATTGTTTTGATCATAACTCCTTCATCCGAACTTCAAATGCTGCGATTCAAGAAGATCTGAAAACTAGACTTCCTTAGCTTTCCAATGATATATGGCTCGTTCTCAGATTCCTCCTGGGTATTTAGATATGATTTTCCGAAGTTGATGTAGGGTTTCTGTAAATTTCTGCTCGGATCAAAATCTTATGTTTCGGAGTTTCTTCTTTTCCATGGCTTCTTTTGTTGTCCTCCATGAGTCCAATCTTCATGATTCTTGTTCTCATATGCTCATTTACATGTCATCTACACATTAAACCAAATTCATCAAAATTGACAATGTAAAGGTACGGTGAATCATAAGAGAAATAACCAAGTCTTATCCAAAATCGGTTCTTACAACACTTAAGCACAAATTTCTGTATAAATACATGTTTTAGCCATTGCTCTACAGAAAAACCCTTTTGACTCAATATAAGTAAAAACGACCTTACTAAGGAATAAACTAAGTATAAATGAGGGTAAAAACATATTAAAAACATGGCGTAAAACGCACTTATCAGTCGTTTGAAGAGAAGTCAGAAGGCGAACAAGCGTCGAAGATCAAGGTTGTACCTGACCCATAGTTACTGGCATGCCTCAAGCTTGGTTGTTTGAAGAAAATCTATTTTCACCCTGAACACTTGGCATGCCCGGTGGGATAGACGTGTAAAGAATTACGGGTGTCAACGAGTACTCGAAGTTGTATCCATCGTGCAATAAACCACAACATTCGCGGATTAATCCACACAATTCAATGAACTATAGAGGTTTATCAGTCGAAGAAACGATCTTGTGTTTCGGGATATCAATAGGAAAACCAACAGAGTCCATCAGTTGTGAAAAAGCTATCATGGACGAAGAATCAAAGTGACTCATAGCACATCTTGCTTCCAAGATAGCAATTCTCTCTAAGAAAATAGAGCGAGTTGAGACAACCATACAGCAGTTTGAGCGGACTCAGACGCAGCATGGCCTGGAGATTAAGGCAACAAACCAGAGTGTCGAGAGGCTGCAGAATTCTACTACCTAGGACGGTGTTGAGACCGATGAAAAGATTGACAGGCAGTTCGAACGCCTTCGAGAGGTGGAGAAGGTCTTGGGAATAGAAAGGAGCCATGAGGCTCAGCGAACTGCAAGGGAAAAAGGAAAGCTCGAAGAAGAGCTGGAGCCACAGAGTTTTGAAGAGGTGACAAACCCTTTGTCATCTGCCAAGACTATGAGCATTAAGGCTACTGGACCATTTACATTGGTTCGAACAGACGCAAGAGAGCCAGTACCGGAACGCTTGCCAGATAAGAGTTGACTATGAGGCGTCAAAGGAATTAGGATCTATCTAGAGGTCTTGAACCAAGGATGGAAATCCCTAATGGGGTGGCGAATGGTCAAGTATGCACACTAGATCAGGTGATGTAGATGATTCAGGAAGCCGTGAGGACAATGCAGGGACAACCACCTGTTAATTTGAATTATTCTAATCCATACCCAGACGAAGTGGCATACATGCCATGGCCTAAGCATTATAGGCAGTTTCGATTTAAAACTTTTTCTGGAGAAGGATCAGAAGATGCCGTCACCCATATTTCTCGCTTCCAGAGCGAATGTGGTCCTTATGGGACCAATGATATTTTTAAACTAAGAGTTTTTAGGTCTTCACTTGCAGGGTTCACATTGTTTGGTGTAGAATTTGCAGTCCTTCAAACAACCGGCTTGTAAAATTGTGCTAGGCGTGCCAGTACCTTTGGGTTAGGTACAACCTTGAAGTTGGATGCTGCTCGCGTCCCTCTTCTGACTTCTTCTCACAACGACCGTGACAGACGCCGATCTTCTTCTTCTGTGCTGGGTTCTCTCTTCAGACCTACAAGGGAAAAGTCCCTCTAGGATTTTTCTCCAACCTTTGCGGATGGCCGAATCTTACTTAGTATGCAATGAAACTAAGCAGCGGGTATCAAGATATGCAGGATATGGACTGGCGAACGGATTCTTCAGAACTGGTTACGGGAGTAAATCTGCTCAACGGATTGAACAGGGGAGTAGTGAGATTTCAACGGATTGAAACCTGTCAGACTTAACGGATTAAGTCCCTTGTGCAGCTTGACGGATCAGGCTACGGTTGCTGACGGATCAGGCTTGGTTGCTCCGGAGAGGCTTGAAGACTTTCGCGTGGCGAAGTTGTTGTCTGTTTGTTGATAGATGTAGTTGTGTGTTCTTCTTGTGTCTTAACCCCTTTATATAGTGAACACTAGGGTAGATATTTACTTGTGAATCAAGGCACTGCACCATACTGCTAGGGTTAAGAATCCTTCTTGTAAAGCAAGACAACCTCTTAAAGCCCAAACCTCTAAGCCCAACACTCTTCTGTTGGTAGCTTAATCTCTTGTGACCACGTTCTTCATCTCTTATAACACTCTTGCGAGCGCTTTTCCTCCCGCGAGCGTGTTTTATTAATACACAACCCCTTCCGCGAGCGCGTTTCCCTCAGCGAGCAAACTATCTCCCTTCGCGAGCGTGTTTCGTTACTGTGCTCATCGCGAGCGCATTTGACTTTCTAAACGTTCTCTGACCTTCTTGACCGCAGGTATCGGTCCACTTACGTTTCCATAAATGGGCTTTTTACTTTTGGATCTAACATTACCCCCAGCTCTTGAGATTAAGCCCATTTGCGAAAACCGAAAAGAGTTATACCTAGGCATTGATTTGAACAAAAGCAAATGTCTTTTCATTGTCAACCTCCTCAGAACACTCAACCATCATTTCCCTCTGCAACTCTTTTCAAACCTCTCTGAAACAAACCGCCGCCGCTTCTGCTTTTCTCCACTGCTTCCAAATCAATGGCACCCAAACATACTTTATTTGCTGTAAAAACCTCACCCAGAACCCCTACTGAACAAGAAGCTAGAGATTTCGTACAAGTAATGGCCGATCTCGAACCTGCCCGAAAACCAGAATGCTCTTGGTTGAAAGTTAAGCCTGACAATTCTTGTGACCTGGGTCCTTGGGTCAATCTTTTCCCTGACCAATATCGACTGCCTTACCTTCAGCATGCCTCACGAATTCCTCCTTTAATTTTTCGCGAGAATGAAACTTCCTTCGCCGACTGGCAAAAATCAGACGCCCAGACCAGAATTGGGCAATGGCCGAACACCAATGATGCCGAAATTCAATGGTACCAACAACGCCGCAATAAAGACCTCGAACGATGGCAAGCCGTTGGAATTGCCGACCCCATTGACCTCTGTTTCTCCCTGAAGTCTGGCTGCAACAGAGCTCCCCTGGCAGCAGCAATCTGTTTCTGGGACACCTCTTCCAACACCTTTCATCTCCCCGCAGGCCCGTTAGGCATCACCTTGTTGGATGTGTATACAATTACTGGGCTTCCTTTCTCCAACGCACCAAGCCCTCTTAACGACCTCGCATTGGAATATCAAATCCCTTCTAATCAGCCTCGCCCCAACTCCTACACTGCATGGGTCAGTCGCTATGGGAGTTCTGATGATGATTTAAGTGGCCTAGCATTCCTGGAATTTTGGCTCCTCAAATATGTTGAATGCAGCGCCACCAACACACCCACCTTCGCCTGGGCCAGAACTGCTGAGCTGCTCTACAATGGTATCCCTCTCAACCTCTTAGAGCTAGCCACTGGGTTGTTATACAGGGCGTTACACTTCCTGTCCTTAGAACCCTTCAAACACAGATCTGTTAGTGGTCCTCTTTGGATCTTAGACTTGTGGCTTCAAACCTATTTCCCCATTTTCCGTTCTTCTTCTATCACCAGCTTCCTGAAAGATAAGGTTCTAGGCCAAACCATTGTGTCCGCCACACATCCTCCATCCATCAGCTATTTACGCTGTTTCCATTATCTGTATAGTATGGAAAACCTGCCTTCAGATTTCATTACCCTTATTTGCCGACGCACATACCCTTCACTTGTAGATGAAGGTTTTGTCTATAGTAACCGCCACAACGTCGAACCCTCCTCTCCACTCGCGACCTCAAACTGCCAGGCAGGGCAGGAGTCGAAATCTATACACCCAACTTCTTCGCCAGGCAATTTGGAATGTGCCAAAAAATTCCATATCCCCCATTGGCTAGCCGCAATCATTTCACTTCGTGGCGAGAAACCTATAATGCTGGTACCGATCCTGAATCCATTCCCTCTCGTTTTAAGGATATCATACGGCCTGTGAACACTTATCCCAGTGGTGGTGTACGTTTAAGATTTGCTGCCACTGATGAGTTCACTAGGTGGTGGACTTCAATTAACGAGGGTAGATGGAACCCAGATCACCTGCCTGTGTTCAGAAAGATCTTCCAGCCATATCAGAAACACTTCCGCCATGCTGAAGATTTGGCTGTGTTCGCTATCGAAGGCCCTCGCCAAAGTATTGAACTTTCCTTGGTTCCTGAGGTGCGAACAGAAGTGCTCCCTGCCCCCCAGGTATTTTTAAACTCTTTAACTGTAATGATCAACTTCCTGACTTGTATACATTTTCCTGACCACCTTCTTTCCTTGCAGCGTCCTCAAAGGACCAAGAAGCGTGCGAACAAGATTGGAGGCCACCCTCTCAAGAAACTAAAACCAAATCTTCCTACCGAAGAAACTGCTTCTCAATCCCAGGTATGGGTTCATTCAGTCTAATACCTCGTATGTTTATGTGGACAAGTCAACTAATCCTATAATCGCCTTATAAGTGGATCAGCCCATGCAATCTAGCCCTGAAGCCGCTCGATCCCCTGAAGAATGCGGTCAAAACTCTGCTGTCTCCGGTCTCCAAACTTAACTGTTCTGGCTGAAGCAACCTCTACCGTGGTCCAGGAAACAGTTCCCCCCTCAATCAACTTGGGCACTGAAATTCCTACTGAAGCAGCTCCAAAGGTACCCCTCCGCTAATTTCTTTAATTGGAAGTATCTTGAAACACTTGAGCTCAATTATGCTTCTGATGTTTCAGGGATCAATTCCTGTATATGAGGTTAGTTCCTCCTCTGGGTCAGATTCAACAGCTGCTTCTCAAGACATTAACACTATGATGGGAGAAATCTTTACGGGAAGTACTAAGCTCGTTCCTCTCCAAACTGTTGCTGCGAACGAGTCAATCCCCCGCGAGACTGTTTCCTGCTCGCCACAGAGAATAGTGGCTGATACTCGCGCGAAGAACATTCCTCCCGCGACCAGTACTCCTCTCGCGAGCGAAACCTCTCCCGCGACCGAAAGTCGCGCGCAGGTCCCTCCTCCCGCGAGTGAAGTCTCTGCTGCGAGTGACATCCGCGCGAGTGATATTGCTCAACCAGTGCTTCAACCGGTGATCCCAACTGAAACTAACTCAAAGGTAAATCTTTTCTTTATTCTACAGCTTTTGTTTGTATCCTTACAAACACTAACTGTTTCTTTACTTGCCAGATTCCGGAGAACCTCCCAGTTCGAATTTCTTCTGATCATGCTACGCCTTCCATCATCGAGCAAGTTCAACAAATGCTGGATCCTTTTCAGGCAGACCGCTCAATTGCTGATGCGACAACTTTCCTTCGCAACCTGGAGCACGAGGATCTTCTTCACCCACATACTAGGATCCAAGTAGAAGATGCCATTCGTATCCTTCGAGTTCAGGCTGACGAGAGGCTCTTGAAGAAATTGCGGCGTCTATGGGAATTCATAACCAGTGCTGCAACTCTGTCTGAGCGTGCCAAAGCAACTCGATTGGAGGCCCTTCCATATCATCAAAAAGCTGAGAAACTCCAAGCTGAACGGGCAACCAAAGCTACCAGTCTCGCTGGACTTGTCCATAACGCGACTCATTTGCTCCCTAACCGAATTGCTGAACTTAAACGGCAAAAAGCTGAAATTGAGGCTCAGTAGCAATTGCAGAGGAGGAAGCCCATCAAAACTTAGGAGTCTTGGAGCAAGAGAAGAATTCCTACCAGACTCTTCAACAAGTGATTAACCAGGTGGACGACAGAATCGAAGACTCCCTGATCAACGAAGAAAATATCCAAAAGGCCCTCGATACTGCCTTAGCTAATATCAAACACATCAGTAAATTTATTTAACTGACTATCTGTATCAACTCTGCTTGCGAGTACAACTTTGAATGCAAAGAGTCTTTATGATTAATTCCATATCTTTGATCTCTCGAAAACTGTCCCACGCTTTAACTGCAACGTTGCACCATTAACTTGTGCATTTACCGCATTCAACTAACCCAGCACGCGCGATAAATGCTGGCCAATGAACGAACAACAAACCATCCAATCCCTTTGGTGAAAACCTAGCATTTCGCCTATAAATAGTGCTCAACTCTCTTCATCACCTTCAGCAACCAAGAACATGGATTCTCCTTTCAATCTCAAAGCAGTTCCTCCAGACCTCTTTCTTCAACCTTCCCATCCTTTAGGCTTCACAACCAAACCTCAAATCCTGGGTAGGCTTCACATCCTAACCTCAAGCCTAAGATCTGATGTGCCTGTCCCATAAGTCGCTTCAAAGTGCACCATTGGAACCAAATTCCACTTGGTGAGGGGATTGACTTCTGATATGGGACCGAAGAAGGCTTCTGTGCCGACAGGATTCCTCTGTCGAGCCTCTTTCGCTCCTACTCCACCACCGATATGGGTCAGGTCTGCTCAAGTCGCTCCTACTCCACCACCGTAGGCTCATTTTCAACATGCTGGCTGCGCAAGGTGGAAGATGAAACTAGAACTGCAAAAGTTTGAGGAGAGACTTTATAAAAAGAGCTGTAATAGATTATTATTCAAGCAGCTCTGTTCTTGTTCAACACTGTATTTGTTGAAATCAGTTCTTGTTCAACACTGTATTTGTTGAAATCAAATGTATCTATGAGCATTATGAAATAAACACAAATTGTTTATGTTCAATGTGTAAACCACAGGCATTGGTTCAAAATAAATCAGGACTTGAAAAACATAACTTGTTCTTCCCAAAAATGTCGAAAATTTTGAAAAAAACACATTAATTGGTTCCTGTATAACTATGGTGCCCCCCAGATTTATCAGGTGCACAAAAAGCAAAACCTCCAACAGGTTAAGCGTTGAGCAACATGAATGAAACTAACAAGACCCCAGTTCTGCGATAAGTCAAACGAGCGAACCCTAAGGCCCCAAACTCTGCCCCCCTTGCTAGGAAACAGGCTGTTCTGTGGTCTGTGGAGGCAAAGGATCGTCAGAAGCCCAAACACTTGGAAAATACTGTTTCAAATGCCTCCCATTAATAGGGTTATTATGGACTTCTCCATCCAAACCTCGCAAATAGTAAGCACCTTTGCCCACGATCTGATCAATCACAAAAGGCCCTTGCCACGTGGGAGACCACTTTCCCCTGCCGCGAACATACTCGCCAAAGGGAAGTACTGCTTTCCAAACTAAGTCACCAACTCCAAAACTCCTGCCACGTGTCCTGGCATCATACGCGCGAGCAACTCGTTTTTCAACCATAATATGATCTAAGGCCTCCAAACGCGTAGTATCCAACTGTTCGTGCTCTTGAAACATGGCCTGAACATAATCTTCCCCTACCAACTGATGTTGCTCGCGAACCCGTAAAGAATTGACATTTATCTCCATAGGTAAAACTGCATCATGCCCAAACATCAAGGCATAGGGTGTGGTTCCTGTAGGTGACCGCTTAGAGGTTCGATACGCCCACAGAGTATGATCAAGCTCATTGTGCCAATCTCTAGGATTATCAACCAACATCTTTCGCAAGATATTGATTATGACTTTGTTGCTAGCCTCAGCCTGGCCATTCGCCTGAGCGTAATAAGGTGTGGAGTGTAGAAACTTAATCCCATAATCTGCAATGAAATCTTCAGTTTCCTTTGCTAGGAATGCTGCCCCCCTGTCTGCTACTAAACACTCTGGAATACCATACCTACTAATGATATTACTGAAGATGAAGCTGCAAACCGTACGAGCAGATGCATCTTTTAAGGGTACAGCCTCCACCCACTTTGTGAAATAATCTGTGGCCAACAGGATGAACTTATGCTGTTGAGACGAAGCTGGATGAATAATTCCTATGAAATCCAACGCCCATCCTCTTGCTGGCCAAGGTTTAATAATGGGCTGCATGGGCACATCTGGAACATGCCGCACTGGTCCATGCGCTTGACACTCCTGACATCCTTGAGCAAATGCAATGCAATCTTTTAAGATTGAAGGCCAGAAGTAACCATAACGACGGATAAGCCACCTCATCTTTGGTCCAGCCTGGTGTGAACCACAAACTCCTAAATGTACCTCTCTCATTACTCGCTTGGCTTCTTTTCCAAAGATACATCTAAGATCAACTCCATCCTCTCCTCTTCGTAGGAGTTCGCCACCTCGTAAGACATAGTTAATGGCAAAGTATCTGACTTGTCTATCCACTGGAGCAGATAGATTATCCAAGTAATCAATGAGTGGCTGACGCCAATCTGTATCGATAGCCTCCACTGTAGCAACATACCATTCATCCGCATCTACTCTACGAGCCATGAAAGAAGGTAACTTTCTCCTTTCGACCTTCAAAATCCGCTCACAGACTCCATCAGTTAATGTTATGCCAGTGGCAATTTGTGCCAACTCATTCGCTGCAAAGTTGTGTGCCCTTGGGATATAATCTAAAGTGACATCACTGAATTGCTCCAGTAGCTCTGTAGCCCTTTCCCAAAATGGAACCAAGGTGAAGGTTGTACACTTGTATAAGCCCTTAAGCTGATTAATCACCAACAAAGAGTCGCCAAACACACTTATCATTGTTGCCCCCATTGCGAGCAACATTTCCAGCCCGATTATTAACGCTTCATACTCGGCCTGATTGTTGGTGCATTTCCATTCCAGTTGGAAAGAATAAGCGTGACGAACCCCCAGAGGACTTACCAAAGATATCCCCGCGCCAGACAAACTTTCAGTGCTGCTTCCATCAAAGTATAACTCCCAAGGCTGCATTAAAATAGCCACTACGTCTAACTCTCTATACTGTAAGTCTTGTTCCACTGGATGATGAAGCAAGAAATCTGAAACCGCCTGTCCGGTTTGTGCCTTCAAAGGTGTATATTGTAGCGAGAACTCAGACAAAGCTAATACCCATTTGCCAATGCGACCCCTGAGAATAGGTCGAGTCAGCATATATTTCACCAAGTCCGTTTGCGCCACCACCACTGTTGTGAAAGATAACATATAGTGACGCAACTTGCAGCCAGCAAAATACAACGCGAGGCACAGTCGTTCCATGTCACTATATCTGGTTTCTGCATCGATTAACGTCCTGCTAAGGTAATACACAGCATGCTCAACCACCTTATCGTTGTCTTGGCGTTCATCTTGTGCTAAGAGCGCAGCAATGGATGTTTCACATGCTGAAATGTAGAGTTTCAAAGGGTGACCAGGCCGTGGAGGCATCAGAACTGGCGGTGAAGTTAGATACTGCTTTATCCTATCAAACGCTTCCTGATGACTCGCTTCCCAGCGAAATTTCGTATCTGCCCTCAACTTTAACAGTGATGTAAAGGGTTGAATTTTTCCTGCTGAGTTCGAGATGAATCTGCGCAAGAAGTTAATCTTACCCAATAACTGCTGCAATTCCTTCTTGTTAGTTGGAGCTGGGGCTTCTATTACTGACTTGACTTTGTCCGCTGGAATCTCAATACCACGCTGATGAACCACAAACCCTAGGAAATCGCCTGACTGAACCCCAAAGACACACTTAGCTGGATTCATCCTGAGTTTATGTTTCCGCATCCTCATGAAGACCTTTCTCAGATCCTCTATGTGGTCTGCCTTAATCTTGGACTTCACTACCACATCATCAATGTAAACCTCCAATATCTTCCCCAGTATGTCATGGAAGATAAGGTTCATCGCCCTTTGATATGTGGCGCCAGCATTCTTAAGCCCAAAGGGCATGACTTGATACTCAAATGCCCCTGTAAAGCCTGGACATCTAAAAGCCGTCTTGTGCTTGTCTTCTTCCTCCACAGGAATCTGGTGATATCCTGCGGTTTCATCCATGAATGACAAAAGCTCATGCCCTGCTACTGCATCAACTAACATGTCCGCCATTGGCATAGAATACACGTCCTTAGGTGTGGCTGTATTCAGGTTTCTGTAATCCACGCACACCCTCATCTTACCATTCTTCTTTCTGACTGGCACTATTTTAGATAACCATTTGGCATACTTGGCAGGTCGAATAATTCCAGACTTGAGCATCTTTTCCACCTCTTCCTTTACTGAAGCTGCTGTATCGGCATGCATTCACCTAGGTTCTTGCCTGACTGGCCTATAACCATCCATAATTGGTAGTTTGTGACAAACTAACTCTGGTGCCAATCCAGGCATGTCTTCGTATTTCTCCGCGAAGCAATCCTTGTATTCGTGTAGTAGCTCAATGAGCTTCTGTTTTTGCTCAGGTTCCAAATACATACTTATTCCAACCTCCATTGGTTCCTCTAGGGTCCCTAGGTTGACTTTCTCTACTGGATCCTTGACCTTAGGTGGAGTATCATCCAAGGCTACCGGAGCTGGTTGGATAATCTCCTCCTCCTCTTCGTCATATTCCAAAACATCATCGTTAACGCATTCTACTGCTGCCACCTGTTGGTAAGCCTCTTGCTCCTGCCTAAAAATAGATAATCTCTGGTGCAGGGAAGCGTAGGCTTCCAACTCCTCCTTACTGAGTTGTGGCTTCATTGATTGCTTTGAGACAAAACCATGAAGATTGGTCTACTGGCGTCTGCTTGGAGCTGCGCCAATCCCCATTGTGTAAGTTCAGTGGAGGTCACCCCATATAAATGTCCTTTCTTTGTAACACCACTGATTTTCAAAGGCCTCATATCTTCACTGTAATAACTTGCCTCAACAAAGCAAGCTGCTACCGAAAATGGTCAAGGGTCAGCCTTGATTATTTCGGACTCGTCAGTCTCTGGGTTCCAGATAGCAAGCTCTTGATGGAGAGAAGATGGAACACAACCAGCTTGATGAAGCCAATCTCTGCCCAGAATCATAGTATAAGGAGCTGTGCATTCAGCCACAAAAAAGGTCTGATACATTTCTGATGGACCAACCCTAATTTCCAATATCACCACTCCTAGCGTCTGGGCTATGTTACCGGCAAAACTCTTTACCTTCATCTTGCTTTCCAGAATCTTCTCCTTTGGGATCTGAAGATAATTCATAGTTTGCACTGTGAGTACACTTACGACAGCCCTTATATCCACCAATATCTTACTGACCCTTTTGTCCATCATGTCAGCAGATACATACAATGGTCGTAAATGCTGCCTCATGGCGAAGGTAGGCTTGGAGAACAAAACATATTTCTTTCTTACCTCAGAATCCATGTCTACCTTATCTGCATTCGCGGCAAGCTCTTCCCCGCGATCAGATGATTCCGCTCCATTCTCACCCTCTGACATATTGAGGAACACTTCAGACAAAATTGGCTCCTCCAATGCGTACATAGAAGGTAAGACATACACCATATTGCAATAAGTGTTCTTCTCTGGGGCTGACATTGTAGCTTCGGTTGTCACGTAAACCTGGGCAGATTCTGATTGGTCTGCGATCATCTCACCGCGCTCGTTTTCTACGTAAAGCATTCTGCATGGCAAACTTTTATCCATGCCCCCGGTCTCTTCTTCATCTTCCTCCATCTCGTCTTCTGTAGCACGAAACTCACCAATTTCTGATTCCTCTTCTGCACGGGCAAACGCTTCGGCCATTTGCTCTACTAATGAAACCTCTGGAGCAGGTTTCTGCTGCTCAACCTCAGTCATAGGTTCAGCTTTATTTGTTTCTCGAGACCCCTGCTCTTGACGCTGAACTGCCTTTGGTCTCCATTCAAACTTTGTTTTCGACGTCTCCCTCTTGTCTTCGTTCTTAGGACCTTCTGAGATCCTAACCCTTTTTGCTGGAGACGCCTCAGGTGTCTCATTGGAGGTGGAAGTAGATGTTTTTCCCACCACCTTTTGACCTACGCGCGACCAAACTGACCCCCGCGTGAGTTGACTTTTGTCGACGCCAACCCTTGACCATACAGACTTTCGCTCGCCGCTATTTTCTTCTCGTGAGACTCTCTTCTGTCCGCTATGCTCCGTGGTAGCAGTCTCGGGGATATCGCGAACGTTCCTGACAGGGCAATAAGGTCTAGCTGACAATAAGTCCAGCTTTCGCTTCAACTGTTCTAGAGTCTCTCTGATTTGGTATGGGCTAACCAGACCCTTATCCAATGCTTCCAGAAGCCTCTTGGTCTTACCATACCTTCGCTGCACATTCCTAGTCTGAGTAGGCGTAGCTTCTACCACCTTTCCTCTTTCTCTGACCATCCAGACGTTATCCTTGAGTATATTCCGGGAAGCTGGCGGTATGTAAGGTTTGGTCACTACGTCCTGCGGGTAGACCATTGGCTTCTTCCCCTCCATTCTTGCCTGGCGCAAACGAAGGTAGAGATTGGAATCCCTCTGACTAAGACTTGTTGATCTTATCACCCGCTTTGGACTGTATGGCTGATACGCTTCGGGGGGTGTAACAACAGCACTCCTCTGCTCCTGCTGTGGCTCTTTAGCAATGCCACACTCAGTTTTGCATCTAGCACACAACATGACTGCTGATGCACCTTCTCCTGACTCTTTCCGCTTTACAACTTCCTCATTACAAGAACTCAGGTCAAGAGTCAGCTTTCTGCTACCCCGCACCAGATCAACTACAACAATATCTGCTACTGCTGGATCACAAAAGGTAATAGACCCCTCATTGACCCACTATTGTATTTGGTCTTTGAGCTGCATGCACTGAGAAGTCTTGTGAGTCCACAGATTATGATATTTACAGTAAGTCTTACCAGCTATTGCTTCTTCTGGGGGGTAGACTCCCCATGGGATGGCCACCTCGTTGGCTGCAATCAGCTTGTCCAGAATAACATATGCCCTACTAGCATCATAGGTATACTCTTTGAACTTTGGTTTCACTGGTACTGGCTTCTCCTTCTTCCCATCACATGGCACTAAGTCAACCATGTTGATTGTGGGAAAAGGATCGATGTCCACCCAAGCTGCAGTCTTTTCCTCATTCGCCCCAAGTTTCCCCTCGTTGATCCAAGTCTGGATAGTATCCTTCAGGCGAATGCACTCTGATGTGTTATGGTTCCAAAGATTATGGAACCTGCAGTACTTCTTTCCCTTGAGCTGCTCCTGGGTAGGGGGAGGTCCAAAGTCATTCCTCACTTTCCCCAACGCTGTCAAATCCTCCAGAATCTCTGGGGCCTTGTGTGCATTGTATGTGTAGGACTCGTACTCTGGTTTTGCAAACGCGGCGAACGAAATCTTTACTGGCTCCTTGGACATTTTTAACACCTGGGACTTGATAGGCTGCCTGCCTGCTAACTCCACTGCTGCCACTTCTTCCTCATATCCCATCATGTACGGGTCTGCATAGGGCATAGCTTGTGGAGCCGAGTAGTAGGGATCCATGTGGGAATATATCGCCCCTACTGTCTTATGCCTGGCTGGAGGCATTCTGGGCCTCAGTGTTCCTGGGATGAGAGCCAAATTGTTCCTGGACCTGTTGGCTTCCTCGTCTAGTTCATTCAGGAAGTACTGGTAACTGCCAACTCTGTTCATTAGGTCAGCCATGCTAGAGAACACTCCATCGTGGTGTTTTGCTCTCTGCCTCTTCTCCAACCCCCGGATTGCAATTTTGATCAGGTCAGGTTCTGTGATCGGAGTCTTGCACTTGGCCTGCTGTACTTTGAACCTCTTGAGGAACTCTACTGATGACTCCATAGGCTGCTGATACATGGCTGTCAAAGAAGACAAATCAACTTCTGGCTCCACAGTTCCAAATGTGGTTCTAAACATGGTCTCCATCATGTTCCAATCAGGAACCGATCTTGGTATCAATTTGGTATACCATGTCAGTGCTGACCCTGACAATGAAGCCCCAAACGTGCGTAACTTAAAAACAGTATCCGCACCATATGGTCCACACTCGCCTGTGAACCTTGCGATGTGGGTGGCTGCGTCTTCAGATCCCTCTCCTGAGAATGAGGTGAATCTTATCTGTCGATAATGCTCTGGCCATGGGCTCTCAGCCACCCATTCTGGATACGGATGCGCGTACGCAGTGTTCACAGCAGCAACAATGGGAGTTGCCCTTATTGCTTCCTGTATCATATTCTGAACTGCATCCCAGTCCAGCTGAGGTCTCCTCTGAATAGGTGTAGGCGAACGACGTGGTTGTTGCCTTGGAGCTCTCTGTCTCCCTCTAGGTCCTCCAGGGTTCTGGTTATTGTGCACCGCTAACTGGTCATCACCCACACGAAGTGGACCAAATCCCTCTCAGTGCACAGTTCTTCTATCCACCTGGTGATCTACTTCTTCTAGCAACTCTTCTTCTGGAGGCTGTTGGTGGATAAGTTGTTCAGTTCTCATGGCATTTAAAGCGTCCATGAACATATCCATCCTCTTGTTCAGCGCTTGATGATTTTCATCCATCTTAGTTGCTAAGTCTTTATACATTAGGTCTTGAGTCTCGGCCTTTTTGTCCTGCTGTCGGGTTCGATCTCGGACCTCTTGGAAACCTTTTGTTAGGTTATCCAACGATAAGCTCAATACTCCTACTTGCTCGGCAAGGTTCTGTGACTGACCCTCTTTAGTCATGGCACCAAACTTGCTAATGGCTTGCTCTGTAGATAGCTTCCTACAATAAGCTGAGTTGTGCGGCTTTGCGATTACGTGTTCCGGTTTGGAACACGAAGGATATTCCTTTTGATACTCGCCGAAGCCTGTAATCTTGACAGAGTCCCACTGGGCGTGCCAGATGTTTGGTGTAGAATTTGCAGTCCTTCAAACAACCGGCTTGTAAAATTGTGCTAGGTGTGCCAGTACCTTTGGGTTAGGTACAACCTTGAAGTTGGATGCTGCTCGCGTCCCTCTTCTGACTTCTTCTCACAGCGACCGTGACAGACGCCGATCTTCTTCTTCTGTGCTGGGTTCTCTCTTCAGACCTACAAGGGAAAAGTCCCTCTAGGATTTTTCTCCAACCTTTGCGGATGGCCGAATCTTACTTAGTATGCAATGAAACTAAGCAGCGGGTATCAAGATATGCAGGATATGGACTGGCGAACGGATTCTCCAGAACTGGCTACGGGAGTAAATCTGCTCAACGGATTGAACAGGGGAGTAGTGAGATTTCAACGGATTGAAACCTGTCAGACTTAACGGATTAAGTCCCTTGTGCAGCTTGACGGATCAGGCTACGGTTGCTGACGGATCAGGCTTGGTTGCTCCGGAGAGGCTTGAAGACTTTCGCGTGGCGAAGTTGTTGTCTGTTTGTTGATAGATGTAGTTGTGTGTTCTTCTTGTGTCTTAACCCCTTTATATAGTGAACACTAGGGTAGATATTTACTTGTGAATCAAGGCACTGCACCATACTGCTAGGGTTAAGAATCCTTCTTGTAAAGCAAGACAACCTCTTAAAGCCCAAACCTCTAAGCCCAACACTCTTCTGTTGGTAGCTTAATCTCTTGTGACCACGTTCTTCATCTCTTATAACACTCTTGCGAGCGCTTTTCCTCCCGCGAGCGTGTTTTATTAATACACAACCCCTTCCGCGAGCGCGTTTCCCTCAGCGAGCAAACTATCTCCCTTCGCGAGCGTGTTTCGTTACTGTGCTCATCGCGAGCGCATTTGGCTTTCTAAACGTTCTCTGACCTTCTTGACCGCAGGTATCGGTCCACTTACGTTTCCATAAATGGGCTTTTTACTTTTGGATCTAACATTACCCCCAGCTCTTGAGATTAAGCCCGTTTGCGAAAACCGAAAAGAGTTATACCTAGGCATTGATTTGAACAAAAGCAAATGTCTTTTCATTGTCAACCTCCTCAGAACACTCAACCATCATTTCCCTCTGCAACTCTTTTCAAACCTCTCTGAAACAAACCGCCGCCGCTTCTGCTTTTCTCCACTGCTTCCAAATCAATGGCACCCAAACATACTTTCTTTGCTGTAAAAACCTCACCCAGAACCCCTACTGAACAAGAAGCTAGAGATTTCATACAAGTCATGGCCAATCTCGAACCTGCCCGAAAACCAGAATGCTCTTGGTTGAAAGTTAAGCCTGACAATTCTTGTGACCTGGGTCCTTGGGTCAATCTTTTCCCTGACCAATATCGACTGCCTTACCTTCAGCATGCCTCACGAATTCCTCCTTTAATTTTTCGCGAGAATGAAACTTCCTTCGCCGACTGGCAAAAATCAGACGCCCAGACCAGAATTGGGCAATGGCCGAACACCAATGATGCCGAAATTCAATGGTACCAACAACGCCCAATAAAGACCTCGAACGATGGCAAGCCGTTGGAATTGCCGACCCCATTGACCTCTGTTTCTCCCTGAAGTCTGGCTGCAACAGAGCTCCCCTGGCAGCAGCAATCTGTTTCTGGGACACCTCTTCCAACACCTTTCATCTCCCCGCAGGCCCGTTAGGCATCACCTTGTTGGATGTGTATACAATTACTGGGCTTCCTTTCTCCAACGCACCAAGCCCTCTTAACGACCTCGCATTGGAATATCAAATCCCTTCTGATCAGCCTCGCCCCAACTCCTACACTGCATGGGTCAGTCGCTATGGGAGTTCTGATGATGATTTAAGTGGCCTAGCATTCCTGGAATTTTGGCTCCTCAAATATGTTGAATGCAGCGCCACCAACACACCCACCTTCGCCTGGGCCAGAACTGCTGAGCTGCTCTACAATGGTATCCCTCTCAACCTCTTAGAGCTAGCCACTGGGTTGTTATACAGGGCGTTACACTTCCTGTCCTTAGAACCCTTCAAACACAGATCTGTTAGTGGTCCTCTTTGGATCTTAGACTTGTGGCTTCAAACCTATTTCCCCATTTTCCGTTCTTCTTCTATCACCAGCTTCCTGAAAGATAAGGTTCTAGGCCAAACCATTGTGTCCGCCACACATCCTCCATCCATCAGCTATTTACGCTGTTTCCATTATCTGTATAGTATGGAAAACCTGCCTTCAGATTTCATTACCCTTATTTGCCGACGCACATACCCTTCACTTGTAGATGAAGGTTTTGTCTATAGTAACCGCCACAACGTCGAACCCTCCTCTCCACTCGCGACCTCAAACTGCCAGGCAGGGCAGGAGTCGAAATCTATACACCCAACTTCTTCGCCAGGCAATTTGGAATGTGCCAAAAAATTCCATATCCCCCATTGGCTAGCCGCAATCATTTCACTTCGTGGCGAGAAACCTACAATGCTGGTACCGATCCTGAATCCATTCCCTCCCGTTTTAAGGATATCATACGGCCTGTGAACACTTATCCCAGTGGTGGTGTACGTTTAAGATTTGCTGCCACTGATGAGTTCACTAGGTGGTGGACTTCAATTAACGAGGGTAGATGGAACCCAGATCACCTGCCTGTGTTCAGAAAGATCTTCCAGCCATATCAGAAACACTTCCTCCATGCTGAAGATTTGGCTGTGTTCGCTATCGAAGGCCCTCGCCAAAGCATTGAACTTTCCTTGGTTCCTAAGGTGCGAACAGAAGTGCTCCCTGCCCCCCAGGTATTTTTAAACTCTTTAACTGTAATGATCAACTTCCTGACTTGTATACATTTTCCTGACCACCTTCTTTCCTTGCAGGGTCCTCAAAGGACCAAGAAGCGTGCGAACAAGATTGGAGGTCACCCTCTCAAGAAACTAAAACCAAATCTTCCTACCGAAGAAACTGCTTCTCAACCCCAGGTATGGGTTCATTCAGTCTAATACCTCGTATGTTTATGTGGACAAGTCAACTAATCCTATAATCGCCTTATAAGTGGATCAGCCCATGCAATCTAGCCCTGAAGCCGCTCGATCCCCTGAAGAATGCGGTCAAAACTCTGCTGTCTCCGGTGCTCCAAACTTAACTGTTCTGGCTGAAGCAACCTCTACCGTGGTCCAGGAAACAGTTCCCCCCTCAATCAACTTGGGCACTGAAATTCCTACTGAAGCAGCTCCAAAGGTACCCCTCCGCTGTTTAATTGGAAGTATCTTGAAACACTTGAGCTCAATTATGCTTCTGATGTTTCAGGGATCAATTCCTGTATATGAGGTTAGTTCCTCCTCTGGGTCAGATTCAACAGCTGCTTCTCAAGACATTAACACTATGATGGGAGAAATCTTTACGGGAAGTACTAAGCTCGTTCCTCTCCAAACTGTTGCTGCGAACGAGTCAATCCCCCGTGAGACTGTTTCCTGCTCGCCACAGAGAATAGTGGCTGATACTCGCGCGAAGAACATTCCTCCCGCGACCAGCACTCCTCGACATCCGCGCGAGTGATATTGCTCAACCAGTGCTTCAACCGGTGATCCCAACTGAAACTAACTCAAAGGTAAATCTTTTCTTTATTCTACAGCTTTTGTTTGTATCCTTACAAACACTAACTGTTTCTTTACTTGCCAGATTCCGGAGAACCTCCCAGTTCGAATTTCTTCTGATCATGCTACGCCTTCCATCATCGAGCAAGTTCAACAAATGCTGGATCCTTTTCAGGCAGACCGCTCAATTGCTGATGCGACAACTTTCCTTCGCAACCTGGAGCACGAGGATCTTCTTCACCCACATACTAGGATCCAAGTAGAAGATGCCATTCGTATCCTTCGAGTTCAGGCTGACGAGAGGCTCTTGAAGAAATTGCGGCGTCTATGGGAATTCATAACCAGTGCTGCAACTCTGTCTGAGCGTGCCAAAGCAACTCGATTGGAGGCCCTTCCATATCATCAAAAAGCTGAACTGGCAACCAAAGCTACCAGTCTCGCTGGACTTGTCCATAACGCGACTCATTTGCTCCCTAACCGAATTGCTGAACTTAAACGGCATAAAGCTGAAATTGAGGCTCAGCTAGCAATTGCAGAGGAGGAAGCCCATCAAAACTTAGGAGTCTTGGAGCAAGAGAAGAATTCCTACCAGACTCTTCAACAAGTGATTAACCAGGTGGACGACAGAATCGAAGACTCCCTGATCAACGAAGAAAATATCCAAAAGGCCCTCGATACTGCCTTAGCTAATATCAAACACATCAGTAAATTTATTTAACTGACTATCTGTATCAACTCTGCTCGCGAGTACAACTTTGAATGCAAAGAGTCTTTATGATTAATTCCATATCTTTGATCTCTCGAAAACTGTCCCACGCTTTAACTGCAACGTTGCACCATTAACTTGTGCATTTACCGCATTCAACTAACCCAGCACGCGCGATAAATGCTGGCCAATGAACGAACAACAAACCATCCAATCCCTTTGGTGAAAACCTAGCATTTCACCTATAAATAGTGCTCAACTCTCTTCATCACCTTCAGCAACCAAGAACATGGATTCTCCTTTCAATCTCAAAGCAGTTCCTCCAGACCTCTTTCTTCAACCTTCCCATCCTTTAGGCTTCACAACCAAACCTCAAATCCTGGGTAGGCTTCACATCCTAACCTCAAGCCTAAGATCTGATGCGCCTGTCCCATAAGTCGCTTCAAAGTGCACCATTGGAACCAAATTCCACTTGGTGAGGGGATTGACTTCTGATATGGGACCGAAGAAGGCTTCTGTGCCGACAGGATTCCTCTGTCGAGCCTCTTTCGCGTCAGGTCTGCTCAAGTCGCTCCTACTCCACCACCGTCGGCTCATTTTCAACATGCTGGCTGCGCAAGGTGGAAGATGAAACTAGAACTGCAAAAGTTTGAGGAGAGACTTTATAAAAAGAGCTGTAATAGATTATTATTCAAGCAGCTCTGTTCTTGTTCAACACTGTATTTGTTGAAATCAGTTCTTGTTCAACACTGTATTTGTTGAAATCAAATGTATCTATGAGCATTATGAAATAAACACAAATTGTTTATGTTCAATGTGTAAACCACAGGCATTGGTTCAAAATAAATCAGGACTTGAAAAACATAACTTGTTCTTCCCAAAAATGTCGAAAATTTCGAAAAAACCACATTAATTGGTTCCTGTATAACTATGGTGCCCCCCAGTTTTATCAGGTGCACAAAAAGCAAAACCTCCAACAGGTTAAGCGTTGAGCAACATGAATGAAACTAACAAGACCCCAGTTCTGCGATAAGTCAAACGAACGAACCCTAAGGCCCCAAACTCTGCCCCCCTTGCTAGGAAACAGGCTGTTCTGTGGTCTGTGGAGGCAAAGGATCGTCAGAAGCCCGAACACTTGGAAAATACTGTTTCAAATGCCTCCCATTAATAGGGTTATTATGGACTTCTCCATCCAAACCTCGCAAATAGTAAGCACCTTTGCCCACGATCTGATCAATCACAAAAGGCCCTTGCCACGTGGGAGACCACTTTCCCCTGCCGCGAACATGCTCGCCAAAGGGAAGTACTGCTTTCCAAACTAAGTCACCAACTCCAAAACTCCTGCCACGTGTCCTGGCATCATACGCGCGAGCAACTCGTTTTTCAACCATAATATGATCTAAGGCCTCCAAACGCGTAGTATCCAACTGTTCGTGCTCTTGAAACATGGCCTGAACATAATCTTCCCCTACCAACTGATGTTGCTCGCGAACCCGTAAAGAATTGACATTTATCTCCATAGGTAAAACTGCATCATGCCCAAACATCAAGGCATAGGGTGTGGTTCCTGTAGGTGACCGCTTAGAGGTTCGATACGCCCACAGAGTATGATCAAGCTCATTGTGCCAATCTCTAGGATTATCAACCAACATCTTTCGCAAGATATTGATTATGACTTTGTTGCTAGCCTCAGCCTGGCCATTCGCCTGAGCGTAATAAGGTGTGGAGTGTAGAAACTTAATCTCATAATCTGCAATGAAATCTTCAGGATCCTTTGCTAGGAATGCTGCCCCCCTGTCTGCTACTAAACACTCTGGAATACCATACCTACTAATGATATTACTGAAGATGAAGCTGCAAACCGTACGAGCAGATGCATCTTTTAAGGGTACAGCCTCCACCCACTTTGTGAAATAATCTGTGGCCAACAGGATGAACTTTTACTGTTGAGACGAAGCTGGATGAATAATTCCTATGAAATCCAACGCCCATCCTCTTGCTGGCCAAGGTTTAATAATGGGCTGCATGGGCACATCTGGAACATGCCGCACTGGTCCATGCGCTTGACACTCCTGACATCCTTGAGCAAATGCAATGCAATCTTTTATGATCGAAGGCCAGAAGTAACCATAACGACGGATAAGCCACCTCATCTTTGGTCCAGCCTGGTGTGAACCACAAACTCCTAAATGTACCTCTCTCATTACTCGCTTGGCTTCTTTTCCAAAGATACATCTAAGATCAACTCCATCCTCTCCTCTTCGTAGGAGTTCGCCACCTCGTAAGACATAGTTAATGGCAAAGTATCTGACTTGTCTATCCACTGGAGCAGATGGATTATCCAAGTAATCAATGAGTGGCTGACGCCAATCTGTATCGATAGCCTCCACTGTAGCAACATACCATTCATCCGCATCTACTCTACGAGCCATGAAAGAAGGTAACTTTCTCCTTTCGACCTTCAAAATCCGCTCACAGACTCTATCAGTTAATGTTATGCCAGTGGCAATTTGTGCCAACTCATTCGCTGCAAAGTTGTGTGCCCTTGGGATATAATCTAAAGTGACATCACTGAATTGCTCCAGTAGCTCTGTAGCCCTTTCCCAAAATGGAACCAAGGTGAAGGTTGTACACTTGTATAAGCCCTTAAGCTGATTAATCACCAACAAAGAGTCGCCAAACACACTTACCACTGTTGCCCCCATTGCGAGCAACATTTTCAGCCCGATTATTAACGCTTCATACTCGGCCTGATTGTTGGTGCATTTCCATTCCAGTTGGAAAGAATAAGCGTGACGAACCCCCAGAGGACTTACCAAAGATATCCCCGCGCCAGACAAACTTTCAGTGCTGCTTCCATCAAAGTATAACTCCCAAGGCTGCATTAAAATAGCCACTACGTCTAACTCTCTATACTGTAAGTCTTGTTCCACTGGATGATGAAGCAAGAAATCTGAAACCGCCTGTCCGGTTTGTGCCTTCAAAGGTGTATATTGTAGCGAGAACTCAGACAAAGCTAATACCCATTTGCCAATGCGACCCCTGAGAATAGGTCGAGTCAGCATATATTTCACCAAGTCCGTTTGCGCCACCACCACTGTTGTGAAAGATAACATATAGTGACGTAACTTGCAGCCAGCAAAATACAACGCGAGGCACAGTCGTTCCATGTCACTATATCTGGTTTCTGCATCGATTAACGTCCTGCTAAGGTAATACACAGCATGCTCAACCACCTTATCGTTGTCTTGGCGTTCATCTTGTGCTAAGAGCGCAGCAATGGATGTTTCACATGCTGAAATGTAGAGCTTCAAAGGGTGACCAGGCCGTGGAGGCATCAGAACTGGCGATGAAGTTAGATACTGCTTTATCCTATCAAACGCTTCCTGATGACTCGCTTCCCAGCGAAATTCCGTATCTGCCCTCAACTTTAATAGTGATGTAAAGGGTTGAATTTTTCCTGCTGAGTTCGAGATGAATCTGCGCAAGAAGTTAATCTTACCCAATAACTGCTGTAATTCCTTCTTGTTAGTTGGAGCTGGGGCTTCTATTACTGACTTGACTTTGTCCGCTGGAATCTCAATACCACGCTGATGAACCACAAACCCTAGGAAATCGCCTGACTGAACCCCAAAGACACACTTAGCTGGATTCATCCTAAGTTTATGTTTCCGCATCCTCATGAAGACCTTTCTCAGATCCTCTATGTGGTCTGCCTTAATCTTGGACTTCACTACCACATCATCAATGTAAACCTCCAATATCTTCCCCAGTATGTCATGGAAGATAAGGTTCATCGCCCTTTGATATGTGGCGCCAGCATTCTTAAGCCCAAAGGGCATGACTTGATACTCAAATGCCCCTGTAAAGCCTGGACATCTAAAAGCCGTCTTGTGCTTGTCTTCTTCCTCCACAAGAATCTGGTGATATCCTGCGGTTCCATCCATGAATGACAAAAGCTCATGCCCTGCTACTGCATCAACTAACATGTCCGCCATTGGCATAGAATACACGTCCTTAGGTGTGGCTGTATTCAGGTTTCTGTAATCCACGCACACCCTCATCTTACCATTCTTCTTTCTGACTGGCACTATTTTAGATAACCATTTGGCATACTTGGCAGGTCGAATAATTCCAGACTTGAGCATCTTTTCCACCTCTTCCTTTACTGAAGCCGCTGTATCGGCATGCATTCGCCTAGGTTCTTGCCTGACTGGCCTATAACCATCCATAATTAGTAGTTTGTGACAAACTAACTCTGGTGCCAATCCAGGCATGTCTTCGTATTTCTCCGCGAAGCAATCCTTGTATTCGTGTAGTAGCTCAATGAGCTTCTGTTTTTGCTCAGGTTCCAAATACATACTTATTCCAACCTCCATTGGTTCCTCTAGGGTCCCTAGGTTGACTTTCTCTACTGGATCCTTGACCTTAGGTGGAGTATCATCCAAGGCTACCGGAGCTGGTTGGATAATCTCCTCCTCCTCTTCGTCATATTCCAAAACATCATCGTTAACGCATTCTACTGCTGCCACCTGTTGGTAAGCCTCTTGCTCCTGCCTAAAAATAGATAATCTCTGGTACAGGGAAGCGTAGGCTTCCAACTCCTCCTTACTGAGTTGTGGCTTCATTGATTGCTTTGAGACAAAACCATGGAGATTGGTCTACTGGCGTCTGCTTGGAGCTGCGCCAATCCCCATTGTGTAAGTTCAGTGGAGGTCACCCCATATGGATGTCCTTTCTTTGTAACACCACTGATTTTCAAAGGCCTCATATCTTCACTGTAATAACTTGCCTCAACAAAGCAAGCTGCTACCGAAAATGGTCAAGGGTCAGCCTTGATTATTTCGGACTCGTCAGTCTCTGGGTTCCAGATAGCAAGCTCTTGATGGAGAGAAGATGGAACACAACCAGCTTGATGAAGCCAATCTCTGCCCAGAATCATAGTATAAGGAGCTGTGCATTCAGCCACAAAAAAGGTCTGATACATTTCTGATGGACCAACCCTAATTTCCAATATCACCACTCCTAGCGTCTGGGCTATGTTACCGGCAAAACTCTTTACCTTCATCTTGCTTTCCAGAATCTTCTCCTTTGGGATCTGAAGATAATTCATAGTTTGCACGGTGAGTACACTTACGGCAGCCCCTGTATCCACCAATATCTTACTGACCCTTTTGTCCATCATGTCAGCAGATACATACAATGGTCGTAAATGCTGCCTCATGGCGAAGGTAGGCTTGGAGAACAAAACATATTTCTTTCTTACCTCAGAATCCATGTCTACCTTATCTGCATTCGCGGCAAGCTCTTCCCCGCGATCAGATGATTCCGCTCCATTCTCACCCTCTGACATATTGAGGAACACTTCAGACAAAATTGGCTCCTCCAATGCGTACATAGAAGGTAAGACATACACCATATTGCAATAAGTGTTCTTCTCTGGGGCTGACATTGTAGCTTCGGTTGTCACGTAAACCTGGGCAGATTCTGATTGGTCTGCGATCATCTCACCGCGCTCGTTTTCTACGTAAAGCATGCTGCATGGCAAACTTTTATCCATGCCCCCGGTCTCTTCTTCATCTTCCTCCATCTCGTCTTCTGTAGCACGAAACACACCAATTTCTGTTTCCTCTTCTGCACGGGCAAACGCTTCGGCCATTTGCTCTACTAATGAAACCTCTGGAGCAGGTTTCTGCTGCTCAACCTCAGTCATAGGTTCAGCCTTATTTGTTTCTCGAGACCCCTGCTCTTGACGCTGAACTGCCTTTGGTCTCCATTCAAACTTTGTTTTCGACGTCTCCCTCTTGTCTTCGTTCTTAGGACCTTCTGAGATCCTAACCCTTTTTGCTGGAGACGCCTCAGGTGTCTCATTGGAGGTGGAAGTAGATGTTTTACCCACCACCTTTTGACCTACGCGCGACCAAACTGACCCCCGCGTGTGTTGACTTTTGTCGACGCCAACCCTTGACCATACAGACTTTCGCTCGCCGCTATTTTCTTCTCGCGAGACTCTCTTCTGTCCGCTATGCTCCGTGTAGCAGTCTCGGGGATATCGCGAACGTTCCTGATAGGGCAATAAGGTCTAGCTGACAATAAGTCCAGCTTTCGCTTCAACTGTTCTGGAGTCTCTCTGATTTGGTCTGGGCTAACCAGACCCTTATCCAATGCTTCCAGAAGCCTCTTGGTCTTACCATACCTTCGCTGCACATTCCTAGTCTGAGTAGGCGTAGCTTCTACCACCTTTCCTCTTTCTCTGACCATCCAGACGTTATCCTTGAGTATATTCCGGGAAGCTGGCGGTATGTAAGGTTTGGTCACTACGTCCTGCGGGTAGACCATTGGCTTCTTCCCCTCCATTCTTGCCTGGCGCAAACGAAGGTAGAGATTGGAATCCCTCTGACTAGGACTTGTTGATCTTATCACCCGCTTTGGACTGTATGGCTGATTCGCTTCGGGGGGTGTAACAACAGCACTCCTCTGCTCCTGCTGTGGCTCTTTAGCAATGCCACACTCAGTTTTGCATCTAGCACACAACATGACTGCTGATGCACCTTCTCCTGACTCTTTCCGCTTTACAACTTCCTCATTACCAGAACTCAGGTCAAGAGTCAGCTTTCTGCTACCCCGCACCAAATCAACTACAACAATATCTGCTACTGCTGGATCACAAAAGGTAATGGACCCCTCATTGACCCACTGTTGTATTTGGTCTTTGAGCTGCATGCACTGAGAAGTCTTGTGAGTCCACAGATTATGATATTTACAGTAAGTCTTACCAGCTATTGCTTCTTCTGGGGGGTAGACTCCCCATGGGATGGCCACCTCGTTGGCTGCAATCAGCTTGTCCAGAATAACATATGCCCTACTAGCATCATAGGTATACTCTTTGAACTTTGGTTTCACTGGTACTGGCTTCTCCTTCTTCCCATCACATGGCACTAAGTCAACCATGTTGATTGTGGGAAAAGGATCGATGTCCACCCAAGCTGCAGTCTTTTCCTCATTCGCCCCAAGTTTCCCCTCGTTGATCCAAGTCTGGATAGTATCCTTCAGGCGAATGCACTCTGATGTGTTATGGTTCCAAAGATTATGGAACCTGCAGTACTTCTTTCCCTTGAGTTGCTCCTGGGTAGGGGGAGGTCCAAAGTCATTCCTCACTTTCCCCAACGCTGTCAAATCCTCCAGAATCTCTGGGGCCTTGTGTGCATTGTATGTGTATGACTCGTACTCCGGTTTTGCAAACGCGGCGAACGAAATCTTTACTGGCTCCTTGGACATTTTTAACACCTGGGACTTGATAGGCTGCCTGCCTGCTAACTCCACTGCTGCCACTTCTTCCTCATATCCCATCATGTACGGGTCTGCATAGGGCATAGCTTGTGGAGCCGAGTAGTAGGGATCCATGTGGGAATATATCGCCCCTACTGTCTTATGCCTGGCTGGAGGCATTCTGGGCCTCAGTGTTCCTGGGATGAGAGCCAAATTGTTCCTGGAACTGTTGGCTTCCTCGTCTAGTTCATTCAGGAAGTACTGGTAACTGCCAACTCTGTTCATTAGGTCAGCCATGCTAGAGAACACTCCATCGTGGTGTTTTGCTCTCTGCCTCTTCTCCAACCCCCGGATTGCAATTTTGATCAGGTCAGGTTCTGTGATCGGAGTTACCTCTCACAGAGATTCACGAGTTACCGAGGACTTTTAATTGCGATCGGTAATTCGATTAGTTATCGCTCGAGTTAATTTGTGAGTTTTTCTAAGTTCTCCAAATACCTGAATTGATGACTCGATGTGGTAGTACGTGTCAACACGAGTCTCCCGGTATTTCTGGAATATTTTTCGGAGCTTCCGGCTAATTTCTGTGAATTTCTGAAGTTTGTGGTAACTTTTAATTATTCATCTGGTAAAAAGAAGAATTACCATTTAACCTTTTCACTTTTTACCTTCTTTAAATCTGGACCGTCAGATCATTTGGGGAATTGATCTGGACCGTCCATTCAAGTATAAAAGGGAATTGTGGTGTTGACTTGGTCAAAAGACCAAAATCGGGTCAAACCCGAGTTCTTCCTTCCTTCCGCGACGCAGCGTCGCCCTCATCACTCCGAGCGACACCACCGGCGCGTCCGGCCAACCCACGCCGGCGCACCCCCACCAAACTGACCCTCTCACTCTCCTCTACAAAACCCAGTAACTCAATCCGAGATTCATCAACCGTCGACGGAGATCGACCGAGGAGAAACTCGGCTGTGTTCGCCGTTTTCCGGCGACTCAAGCGGCGATTCGACTGTTGGAGGTGAGCTTCTTGTTTCTCCTCTCCTCTTCTTCATTTCCTTGCCAAGGAATCGATGGTTTGGTGGCCTAATCGGAAATCCTTCGTTCTCACAGTGTTCGGCTTTTTCTGGGTTTCGGGTTCTTGGCCTCCGGCGAGCAGTTTTTCGAGCGTCAGTGAGGCTCTGGAGTTAGGGAAGAAGGAAGGAAGGTGAAGGAAGAAGAGAAGCTGTTGTTGGATCGATTTTGGAGGTGAGGGGCAGTCTCCTGGTTTTGAGCTGCTGTGTTTTCGTCACTGTGTTGTTGAACTAGTGTTGTTAATCTGCTGTTGATCATGTTGTTGTTGTGTGTTGTTGTGTGTTGCGAAATTCCGGCACGTCACCGGAATCCGGCGAAGATTTCCGGTGATACGGTAAAACCGGCTGAATGCCGAAGGGGTAGGAATCAGATTTCTGTTAAGCTTTTAGTCGAGAAGTACTGATAAATACTAAGTTGAGTAATTACGGAAAAATTGGACGTAAATAGGAAGTTTCCATTTTAGGAAACTTCCCATGCTAAAGAACACTTGCCATATTAGGAAACTTTCCATTTTGGGAAAGTTTCCATTAAGGGAACTTTCCATTTTGGGAGATTTTCCCTTTTTGGAAGATTTCCATTTATGAGAAAATGTTAAATCGGTAAATCGACTCGAGGTTAAATATATTGGTTAATGTGACACGTTGGGTGTCCATAGTAATTCAACGAATTATTACGTGACACCCTAACGTCAAGTTAAAGTGATAAAGGAAAGTTCGGAAGCTGAGTCGGACTTTCGGTAAATTGAGTTAAGAGTCGATAACCGGGAAAGAAAGTCAAGAAGGTCAAAATGTCATAAAAAGGAACTCGGTCAACTTGTGGTCAAATAGGAGTTCCTGGTCAAGCTAGGAAAAGACCAAGTCAACTGTGAACGACTAATATGATGATTTGTTGGTACAGTCTCTGGTCGGACGTGAGACGGGCTCGACTATGCGGTTAGTTCGAGGGTTCGCTCGAGGAGCTTTCCGAGCGGGAAGGTCGCAATAGTACTGTGAGTGGACATATTATTTTAAATGAATGCATGCTTTAATTACGGATTTACTTGCATGGTTTTTATGATGGTTATCGAGAATTATATTTTTCTCGGGTTCTTGGATGTTTTATCTGGATAAAGTTTAGCGGGAACCTCTGTTGATGATTTTTATCATGTTGAGGCATTGATTTTGATGATTGAACGTATTTACCATTTTTACTCCAATTTTCTATTTCTTTCTGAAAATGGTATAGACGGGGATGGCCCGTCATCCGAACGGAATTGAACCCGAGACTTTATTTGGAATTGGATTTATTCACATATGACAAGGATTTGTTTTACTTATTTGTTTGGGAAGAGATATATATTTGGTTAGAGAATTTGAGTAAATTATTTTATGAATTTTATTATAAGGGTTGACCAATAAATATGCTAGCTAGAGTAGCGTGAGGGCGCTACTAGAGCTCTTAGCTCCGACCCTAGCCTGAGAGGTCAGGCAAACTACGTAGTGCACTATGAGGGTTGACCGTATCATTTCATTAGAGCTCTTAGCTCCGACCCTGGTCTGAGTGGACAGACAAGCCTGAGAGGTCAGGTTGATATTATAAGGGTTGACCGTTATCACATATTCTAGAGCTCTTAGCTCCGACCCTGGTCTGAGAGGACAGACAAGCCTGAGAGGTCAGGTTAATATTATAAGGGTTGACCGTATTATTTTATCTAGCTAGCATAGCGTGAGGGCGCAACTAGAGCTCTTAGCTCCGACCCTAGTCTGAGAGGTCAGACTTATTATTATTGTGAACATTTCTCTTCCCATATTCTTTATTTGTTTACCTTGTCATGCATTTGTGGGAAATTCAGTATCTTGTGGACATGTTTAAATGATTTTTTTAAATCAATAAATTTTTGGGAGAACATTAAAAGGAATAGATTTCTATTATTTGATTTTCGTCCACTCACTCTAACAGTTTTCGATGTTTCTCCCCTGGGCTCTTCGTTTTTAAATGTCCAGTGATGCAGGGTTCTTGAGAGGAGGTCGTGCGCGTACAAGAGTCGAGGCATAGTCGATCAATCTGTCGCTGCTGCAAATTCATTAGGATAATCTTCTTCATAGTCTGCTCTGATTAACCTATTTTAGCTAGTTTAGTAGGTTAGGGAGCAGGATGCCTTCATGAGTTAGGGTTTATTGTTAGATACTCATGGAAGTGCTGAGTTGGAATGTAGAAAGGGTTGGCCATTTCAAGGGGGTTTCGGTAAGAAGTTCCCTTGAGGTGGTCCCCGCAGGATTTACTCCGAGTTAAAGGGGTTTAACTCGGGGTGGGTCCTGACAGGAAGACCACTGGAGAAGATGAAGACCACTGGAGAAGCGAGCACAGTTGGCCGGAAAACCAAAAAGAAAACACGCAAATGGCTCAAAATGGCACTTTACATTGATAGATATGAATCATAAGAGATGCGTGATTGCATTCCTCCCCTTCGCTAGTCACCTGAAAATTTTATGCGGGAGAGGACGTCACAGATGGATTGCCTTTGGGTCAAATTCCAGCTGTTAGGATTAGCATTGTTGTGATCTTCCCAATCCATAATGGAAATCTACATGCTAGCAAAACAGTTGCCCTTTAGATAGTGTATCCCGTCGTGTTCATGCATCTAGATTTGACAAATGAAATTTGTTACACGGTATAATCGCACACAATCAAGTGATCAACAATTGGACTCTAAAGATTACACAGGTCATGAGGCCTATGATTGATATGAAGCTGTGCCTACATTGTCTGATTAAAAATAAAAAATATATAAATAAATAAAGAATCAAGAACATTTCTGAAACCTTTCAGTTGTGTGACCTTCAAGCTTTTTATGTAAATAGTTCTCACGTACGGATTTACAAAAGGAAAGCTATTTGAATTTGAAATTCAAATGCTACTTACAAAGAATTTACACACCACTACCTACTCTTCCCTCCAAAGGAATACCAAATACCAAATTTATGGAAAAAGAATAGGAAGGATATAGACAATTCGAGGGATAATGAAATTTCCCACGTACCTCTTTACAATGTAAAACGATTAATGTGTCGATCAAAGAGCTAACCCTTGTATTGGCCCCAAATAACACTTGAAATTAGCAGCTCAATGAGCCAATCCTTCTCTTCCTACGGAAATACTAGATTTTTCAACCACAGGAATATTGTACTGCTGATATACTCTAGCTCTATTTGCCGCCCACCACTGTTCTGCTTGTTTCTCACTGAACCGCTTTCGACTGAGAAATCAGGCCCATAAAAAGTTAGTCAGAAACAATGATGCAATCCAAGGGAAGAAACAGATTATTACTATTAGAATTTGGGATTGTAAGCAGATGATATGACATACAGGACCTGTTTTCGTGAAGGAATAGCATATAATAAAATTGCGTATCAGATTCAGACATAGAATGCCAATGACATGAAGCTTAAATTCCAATGAAAGTGAACACGAGCCACGTACTCGTAATACTGGAATGAAGACACAATCATATGAAATACCTGATTCATTAGAAATCCTCTTTGTAAGATAAAGTCTGGGTTACAAACCCCTAGAGTTTGGATTGTCACAAGCCACCTTACTATGATTGCCCATAATTTCCAAGCAGAATAATCGAATAATAGAATTGTGGAATTAACGGAATTTCAAAGGACCCGTATTTTTCTATATTTTATTTTTTTTGAAGCAGTTCATTCCAAAAACATGATAAGGGTGTTATGGGCTTTGTAATGTATCTCTTTTTTTGAAAGGTTGTAATGTATCTCCTAACAGGCAGGGAATTGTGGCAAAACATTAAAAAACAAGGCAATATGTAGTTATCAAATGCAAGTTTGTTGGTAGCCCACCACTGATATATATGATAGATCCTAGTTTGTGGCATGCAGTTCAATATAACAAACAAACAAACATGAAATACAGCTCCAGGAATCTTTCTTCAAATTTGTGAATGAAATAATAAGAAAAAGAGACATGCCTGAAGCGAACACGCTTGATATCTTTGTCTCCTGTGGGTAAGGAAACAAGGGTAATATATACACCAGGCTCGTCTTGCTCAACCCATTCATCCTCATGTGTGGTATCAGCCTTTATTCCCCTGTTCTTATGCCTCGCAATTGCTTCTGAATTCATGACTTCAGTGGGATTTGAAGCATGATTACCCAAGGCCTTTGGTGCACTAGAACCCACCAGGGTATTTGATGCAATAGAATGTGGTTCAAGGACAGTCAACGGACTGCTTGCTTTCTCAGTGGCTGCAGTACAAACTTCATGGGTAGGACTAGAAGAGCCTAATGAACGTATGTCACTGCTTCTTGTTGTTCCAATGGGTAACCTTTCAGCCATCTCTTTTAACTACCAAAATTCAAAAATAAGACAAAGGCACTCAATCATATTTACCTATGTAAACAGTTGTGTTTTAGCTACAATAATAATAAAATAAATAAAAAGAAGAGGCAATTGCAGTTCCAAAACTAATGTCTTGTACTAGATATCAAATGGCTTTTTGCAAGGTGAAGTAACTACAATGCTTTCTCAAACCATCAAGAACATGATGTGATCCCGGAATAAAATATAAAGAGTAAAGTATGTAATCCCCGGTAGAAGTTGCAGTACTTCACAAAAGTTTAGTTATCTCTAATCTTAATTTGCCCTGCTAGTAGAATAATTTATATTGAGAGCTAAAACAATGCTAAAGTATTAACTTAATGAATAGTTGTAAATTGATATATTCTACATTATTGGTTCAGACCTAAAATATTGAAAGGTTGAATAATTATAAGTATGTTTGGTTCTCTGTGGTTCAGACAATACTCACAATAGAAGTTTATCACATATAGCTTGCACTAATTACTTATATGAGGTTGATTTTATAAAAGTTACTTAGTCAGTCAGTCACACAAGGTTGAATGTTTAATGTTTAAACACTAAACTTATTTAAATGTAGATAGCTTCAAAATTGATGAGAATGCATCCGTCCTTGTTATAATGTACGAGTAGAAGGGTTCTGCATAAACACTTAAACACTAAGTGTGAGGATAAAACCTACTTGACCTGTGAGCGATTTAATTACTTCCTTTGCTGCTTTACATTTTGCACTTTCTTCCCCTGCTATTTTGACAGCCTCCTTCAATTGGTGGGTAGTTCTTTCCAGCTCAATATCTTGAACTCGACTTTTACAAGTAAGATCTTCGACCTACAACATAAAATTGATTATTTGAAAACCACAATGATTGCAGGTGGTGCTCATCATCTAATTTTGTACGGTAAATTTGCAATTCTACTAAATAGTGTTGTAACAAATAGCTCAGAGACTTATTATATATACTGAATTAAACGTGAAAAATACGTACGTGTATAATTCGTTACATTAATATAAAAAATTATGTCATGCGTCATTACAACTTCAGAGCTTTATACATTAGACAGATATTTTGCAAAACTGTTGAAGATTTTGTTCGATCACACAATTTATTTACTTTTATAGGAAACAAATATCATAAATGAAAAAAATAAACTACTCAAAGCATAACAGTGGATAACGAATCCACAAAGTAAATAAGAAATAAAGAATGAAAACCAGACAACAAAGAGATTAAAAGAACCAGAGAACAGCAGCTTTACAATTAAAACAAGTAAAGAAAGAGCTCTCCCTGAATTTCGATGAAAGCCAAGACCAAGAGAAGCTAAAGAAAGAACCGTCTTCCACAGAATACCCAGCTACTTCCCACTCCCAAACTCAAATTATCAAAACAAATTTTATTTTCACACAGAACACAAGCTTACAATGGCTGTCATAAACCCTCAAGTACAGTTTGCTGGGTCTAAATTAGTAAAAGGTTTGGTGGTTCAACTTGCAGGCTTGCAATCACCAGCAACTTTACCATTCACCAAGACCCTACTGCAATCAATAACAAGCTCAGGCCTATTCCTATGCAAGGAAACAGCTCTTAGCTATCCCTAGGAGAAATAGATCAATAGAGAAAGCCGTCAAGTCTCAGGGTAAACACCAACCAATTCAATAAATGGATGAGTCAAATGAAAATAAGGGATATATAGAAGCAACTACCCAAAAAATCTGTTCTGCTTCTGTCCTTAACTCAGATATAAGGACTTCATCTTTCTTTGCCTATGGATTAATTAATAAAGATGCCAAATGTACATGACTATTGAAACTGATAGTTAAACTATAGCACTGGAAAGAAACAAATGGAAGGACCAGCTTGAGTATACCCCTATTTCTAATACATTTACTGTATGTTTAATATTTACGAAATATACCCATTCAGATATATTCTAATGGACAATAAATTGACAGTTATGTGAATTATAACTCAAATGATGGAGTTGGACCTCTAACCAATACAGACGGCAAAACAGTTGGTAATCAGAAAAATGAACAAATTACACCAAGATTTGCAGTTTCTGATATGAGTATGGCATTTTCGTTTGTTAAAAATGCGACAAGAATGATCTAACATTCAAGAGAAAAAAAAATATCTTGATTCCTTCAGACTTTACAAGTAAATGATTTTACACAGCAAGTGGCTCAAAGTCACCCACAAAATACGTCAGTAACACAGCAGTGGCTCAAAGTAACATATTTCAGTAATCCTACTTGTTCTGAACCTATTTATACTTGTGTTCCATTCTGAACAATCTATCAATATGTTTTCCCTGTTAAATCCCAATTTTAAACACATAACAATAGAAGCAACAACTTTCTACAAAAACAACAGTGAAAAGACAGCAGATAAACTACTCTTAGTAAACAAAACTGAACTAGTGGCCAAACAAAAGAATAAACCCAAACCATAAGCATAATGATCAGAATTATTTTGCAGTAAACGATATATTTTGCAGCTATGACAAATTAATATTTAGTGAAAAGACATAATATATCACTTAAGTAGTTGCACACAAGCTATAGAGAACACCAACCCAGTTAAGTCGGAGAAAACTGCAAACTTTTTTCTTCTCGAACAAAACAAATGCAGGAAACTTAAATGAAGCTAATTGGCAAACTGAACTAGAAACAAAATTTCACAAATTATTGAAACATAAAGGGAAAATTAGCATACCTGAGCTCTTAGTTTAAGAACTTCTTCACTTAGACCATCATTTGTCCCTCTAGCATATTCCACAACATTTGGCAACATGATCCCTGAGAGAGCAGGGGTTGGTGTTTTCGCGCGAGGAGGGCTAGATCTCCTGGATGTTGGTGATGTTGCTCGAGAAGCAATTCTTGATCCAGGAAGAGAAGCTGAGAAAAACTTTTTGGAAGATCCAAATACTGGGTTTAAAGATTTAGTCCCACTGAATGCACGGCGGTCAGAAATGTTATTTGGAAAAGGAGCAACACAATTACTGCTATACTGTAGTTTCTTGCTTCTTGTGGTTGAACCACTGTCCATATCTTTATTATTTTCACTCACTTCAGCGAATCCCTGAGGTACACTTCCTTTTCTCACAGCAGAGCCAGATGAAGAGTTGGTTTCTGAGGCCTTTCTAAGTTTCCCAAAACAATTATCACAAACTCGATATGGTTTGTTCGGATTTGGTGCCATTGAAGCCTTCAGGCACTTTTTGCTACTGCACGAATGGCATAATACAAGTCCACAATTGTAGCAGTTGTGTCGTTTTCTTTTAAAGTTAAATGGAAGGCGACAGCCAGAACACATTGATTGATCAACACCAGAGACCCATTTATGAAGACAGAGCGCTGCTGTACAGTTAGTGCCGCAAACAATACTTTTGACTTGTTTATCTCTTAGAGCTTCAACTAATGTTGGTGAAAATTTGTCCTCTGTATCACCAAGACCTAACCTACCATTTGCACCCTTTCCCCAAGTGTAAACTTCAGTTCTCGATGTTAAGACTGCAACATGATAAGCACCACAAGCTATTTCTTCAACAAAATTCTTCATTAGCTTTCCCTCAACACGGCGCGGGAGTTTCCCATCAGCTTGAGGGATCCCTAATTGACCAAAAACAGGGCTTCCTACAGTGTAAACATGGCCAGTTGTTGTAAGTGCAACAGTCAGACTTTGTCCGCATGCAACTTGACAGAAGTTGGGTTCAACCAAAGCAGCAACACAAGGTTCAACCAAAGCAGCAACACAAGTGGGCACAAGTCTTGCATCCTTATCACCATGCCCAAGTCGACCTTTATCTCCATCTCCCCATGTAAAAAGCTTCCCAGAAGAGCAGTTGCTGGAACTGGATGATCCCACCATGACTTCAACTACTGCAGCAGAGTGCCAAACACCACAAGCTACTCGAACAGTACGGAGGCCTTTAAGGGACTCAACTTCCCTTGGAACTGATATACTCTTGCAATCCCCATGACCTAGAACACCAAAAGTTCCATCACCAAAAGTAAACAATTTACCAGCAGAGGTCACAACAGCTGTGTGCCATGGTCCACAAGAAACTGAAGAGACATGAATTCCCTCTAAAGGTCCATTTAACTTTTTAGGGACCCACTGACTCGATTGATTTCCGTGTCCAAGGAGTGCAAAATTAGAAGTACTGCCACCCCATGTGTATATATCACCAGAGAGTGTTACTGCACAAGAATGGTACTCTCCACATGCTAAAAATTCTACGTTAAGATTTTTGAGACCATCTATGAGCTTTGGATGGGAGATATCAGCATCTACACCATGTCCAAGTCTGCCTCCTAATTCTTCACCCCAAGAAAATACCTCTCCTTGCTTGGTTACAAAAGCAGCATGTCTTCCACCACAGGCTATACTTTGAACATCAAGTACAAAAGCAGATTCCAAGACTTTAGGTACAAAAGAGTCGGTCTTAGAACTAGAAGAACTACCAAATCTATGTAATCCCCCACCCAAAATGCAATCACCTACGCCTTCCCCCCAAATAAAAACATCCCCTAAAGCGTCACCGTCATCATGACCAGAGCCTTGACTTGATGAGCTAACTGCACTTGATAAACTAACTCTATAAGCATCTGTCCCCAGACCCTTTGTTCGACCATTCATTACATCTGAGCCTCCTGATGACAGAGACTGAAATGAGCCAGAAGCAGAATCTGAAGGAAAGGGAACTTTCGGAGGGAGGGCATATAACATGGCATCTGATAAAGCCTTCTCCAAATGGACTTTAGGAGGGCTTTCAGATGTAGCATGAGGATGAAAGGGTTCCACTTCATCCTGCATTAGACACAAGAAGAGTATTAACTTCTATATTACATTTACGCAAAGTATTAACAACCAAGACAAAAATAGAACACCTTCTGTGAACTATCTCCGCTACAAAACGGAGAGCTCAAAGGAGAACTTCTTCTTTGAGTATGTGATCTTGGGCTATTTGCTTCAGAGGTAACTCCACTTTTTGTTTCTGCTCTCCCCTTCTGTTGAAGGCCACATGATATTAGTGCTTTTAGACCAGTAAACCAGACTTCAGCTTCATCTTTATCCTTGCATATCTGGTATAAGCAATTAGCATCAAAGTCTACAAAGTTAGAAATAAAAAAAGGTTTATTGATAAGAAACTATTCACTCAAATAATTAAAGGAAAGACTAGTTGAACTAGAAGACAGAACTCCGGAGAATCAGATACGGGGGGGATCACCACCAAATAAGATGCTTACCAAATCTAAAGATCTGTCATCGTATATAAGAGAAAATGACTGATATTCCTTCTCCGGCCGAGGATACCTCTGAAAGATTGGCTGCAGACACAAATAAAAGGAATGTTTTGTTACCATGTGACAACCAATAAATGTAGGAGAAAACAATATATGGATATTACAGCACCAAACTCTTCATCATAAGTAAACATCACATAATCAGGAAGGTAATATGTTATTACAAAGAATGAAAGATGACTTTCCTTGCAAGATCAAACACCTAAATGACCAATGTAGATAAACTTAAGAACTCAAAACATTTAATACGTAACTTAAGACTTGTGTACAACTAGAAAAATTAGAATTCCAAGTTACCAAATTTCTAACCTAAGCTTAGGACGAAATGACAACACTAGCTACCACACCCACTGAAGACATGGTTTAATGCATCTTTTCTTCATTCCCCTTCCTGCATGAAAATAGAAATTGGCACCTATGATCTATCATGTGACCCTATATGACAGGCCAGACACGGAGACGCAGGCAACCATCTACAAGAAAGAACTTAAACTAGCATGCATGTAAGCAAAAAAGTGATAAATGAAATCTTAACTATGCCTCACATTGACTAAAATATTTTAACTGCAAACACAGCAACATTAACCAAAGAAATATGCCCAACATTGGGATCTACAATATATTCCAGGTTGCGCTACAATATATTCCGTACGTGAAACTCTTGAGCTTTTTTTCCCTTCTCTTGAGAAATTGGGATCAATTGTTTACGGCACGCAGTTTAAGAATAACACACATTTTACTTTGATGAAAATACCATTCAAATGTTGTCTCCATCACAAATTAACCCACGTGTAAATCAGAGGAAAGGAACATAGAAGGTCATTCATTTACAAAATACACTTAGCCATGCTATGGCCATACTACTAACTCTTTCATTGTACACCAAGTCACTAAGCTAAAAGTTGCATTTGAAATCATGTGCCAAAACTCTACAACTACCAGTTGCAAAGCTATCAAATGCTAGTGGATGGCTCTTCCTATCTACAAGTCCATATGTTGTAATGATCACCATTTGGAAAAGGTGCAAGATATCTCAGCATGAAGAACTTACAGTGCGCTGGCCAGGTATAATTCTAGAAACATGGTTTAGTTTAACATATTTCTCATCTTTGCCGGAGTACCATATTAGAACCGATTCATCCTGAAAGTAAAATGGAAAGGCTCAAATCAAGACTGTAAAGAAAAGGAAATTCACAGCATGATGTACTGCATTACAAGAAACTGCAACAACTACATCATGGGAAGCAATAGTATGAAACGCCTAACAGCTTATAAAATGATCATTAAGCAATAATTTTCAAAATATTTCGTAGATCAGAAAAGAATTTTCCGAAAGAAAAACTACAGTTTCCATGAAGATGGTCAGGTATATTATTGTGTAAAGCATCTTATGTTAACAAATGAATAAGCATATAATACTATGAACCACGAGCAGTTTGGATAGCATGTTTTTCACTGTCTAAAGTGCTATAATTTGAAGTCTGTAAGAGTCTCTGTTATCAGGAATCCTCTTTATTGAGCATAAACATTCTCATCCTATTCATAACTTTTTCCCCACTTATTCCTATAAGCAGCATTTGAAAGAGTTAAATCATCACACATTACTGCAGGTATTGCTGAAATATACGAGTATCTAAGATGTCATCCCAAGTCTATAGAGTGATGGCAGATATTGGATTTCACCACATGTGTCCTTCCCATAGTACTTGCAGCATATCAGCTATCAGGCTTATCAGTGGATAATCATTTAGTCGGAAACTTGAGCAATTTATAAGATCAGGGGAACCATTGTGTCCAGATAACTAAGAACATTCGTCACGTTTTGCTGTATGCGTTAAGGATTTCAGTCAGACAAAATCCTTTGGGTTCTGACTCTCTTTTGAAAGTATCTAGTCCCAGCCTTGAGGTATCCTTGTCAGTGTTTCTTAATATATCAGATAGTAGTTTTTCCTCAACCACACAGCCTTACATATTATGTTAACAGACTATATATCATAACCATCTACTTAGGGAGAATGATGGTTAGTCCTGAATCACTTTCAAACATAGCAGGCAAAGAATCTGATGTACCTATATCAATACAATGTATATAGAATGATTTTATGATTTCATCAGTAAGTTTTCCTTTTCTCCTGGTTGATGAGAAGCTAATTTTAGTTTGCCTTTCGAAGTAATCCAAACCTAAGACATTTTGAAGAAGTTAAAATGTTTCACAGAATATTCCTTCTGACATGTCATATCATACAATACAAATTAAGTCAAGCAACATATAGTAATGAACAATGCTTTAACACCGATCATAGAGCACTAATCAAAAAGAAATGTAAAAGAGAGAGAGAGAGAGAGAGAGAGAGAGCAATATGCAACAAAGAAGATATGTAAGAACACACTTTAATTACTCTATTCATCTCAAGTTCATTTTGACATACATTGGACAGTCTGAAAGGACAAAATTTGGGCTTTCCTCTGCGTCCATACTTCAGTAATTGTGACCCCTTTTTTAGAGCAGTGATGGCCTGATTTGAAAAACGAGCAGAGAACATGAATTAGAACAAACTCCACATGTTTTGCAATCTAGTAATAAAATCAAAAATTTGTGAACATTAAAAGTACCCAGAACTAGATTAAGTGGGAATTTTTTACTTTACACTGAAGAAGAAACTGATTCCATGTCTGTTAAAGTGAAGTCCAACAATTATTTCCTTCTAGCAATGTGAAATCATTTGATAATTTGTGAAGGCCTTCTTTCTGATATTAACTGATAAGCTGTTCATCGAGTTTACTTTCATTCCAACCATCAAGCACCTTTCACTAAATATTACTGAATCACTCTGCAAAGTGGTTGCAGTCTTACACTATCTATCGTTTTCCAATTCGTTTAAATTTCTTATTCTTTTTCTTTCGGCATCTCTTCACACACACAAACATGTGCACGCAGCCAAAAGGACGAGCATAGAAAATCAACAGTGCAGCACCTATTTGTATATACAGCTCCTGAAAAATTCGCTAACCAAATCCAATAATGCACGCCGAAGCTATACAGTTTGTCCGGGAAATGCAATTACGAGTGTAAATATAAAATACTAGCTTATTTACGAAGATAAGTCCCGTTACTGAGAATTTGGAGTCGCCGAATTCATCAATGCAGCTTTAAGCTTCAGAAATAAAGAAAAAAAATACACGCGAAGCTAATCAACTACAATTTCAACTCATCTACAACACATCTAAGTCACCTATCTCATCAACACGGCTCAAAGCTGACATCACCGGAAAACTAACCGAAGCTAGAAGATTAAGTAAAAGTAAAATTGAGCTGCAGAGAGAGAGAGAGGTTACCAAGTGAATGTCGGGCTCGAGCGGGCCGGGTTTGGCCTGATCGGCAGTCACCCTCTCCATGCGCGACATCAGCGACGGCGATTCAGTCCCTCCGGCGAAACCCTAAACAGCTCCATTGCGGGAAGAGGCGCAATCGCAGCCGTCGGATTGAGGCGAATAGGAATGGCGGTGAGGTAGAGAGGTGGTGTGATTCCCGAGATTGTGGTGGCTCTCTCTCGGTTAATCCGAGGCGGTGAAAAAGGGGAATAAATCGGGGTCTGGGGAAAAAGGAAAAGCGAGAGAGAGAGAATCTGAGTGAGTAGTGTGAGTGAGTGAAAGCGATTGATTCATCTCCTGGAGACCTCAATTGGCCTACGACTTTACTCTAATTTCTTTTCTTTTTTCGAGCTGCGTAGTCAACCACTGACGTTTTCTGGTCAATCAGCCAATAGGGTCTCGCCACGACCAGATAAAAACAAATTAACGGCCTTACAATTATTTTCGTATTTTATCAAGTTTTCATTTTGTCTGGATTTGTTTTTGTTGATGCGTGATGAATACCGCTGGAATACACCGGGCAGTTTTTCATTGGCGGAGAAGATGTTTGAGGGCAGCGTCGGAATTTTTCAGTTGACGGGAAATCCAATCAATTCGACGGCGTCAATGGTAAAAAGCTAGCGGCTTTTGTGTAGTACGCTGGTGGGATGAATAAGGGGGATACCGCAACCGAGAGAGGGTGAATAACGGTGTTGTAGTCTTCTGGTGTCCTACTATAATAATAATAATTGGGATGCTAAATTTACATTTTTTATTTTATAATCTACATTCATGTGTTTATTTTTAATTAAAATTTTATAAAAGATAAAACACATATCACTACAAGGTAAGATCTTAATTACTAAAAAGAAAAAAAAAAGAGTGTTAATTGTAAAATTAGGAGTGTAAATTTTAACTCTTTAATAATTATGCATAAATTAGGACAAATTTGAAATTGAAAGAGACCGACGGAGGCAACGGGTATTCACAACTTCAAAACACTGATGGGTTCTGAATCATCGTAGTCAAGGTTCGGATCTTCTAATGCATATGTTGCTTAGTTTTGCAATCTCAGTAAGATGTTAATTGGGTTTTGTCATCATGTTTGTACATCGCTATGTTTGAAAAGGCGAAGACGTGAGGCAAGGCTTCGAGTCGGAGCTTCAAGCCTTGAGGCGAAAATGCGAAGCCTTTGAGACATTCTAATATTTAAAATAAAAATAAATTAATTAATGATATAAAGCCATTAAAAATACATTATTACATTTAAAATTGAAATTAAGTAGCTACAATACGAACATAATGTCTAAATTTAACGTAATAAGGCTTAAGTCTATAACCATTCACCTTGAACGTATTTCCTGATGTACTACTTTGAATCTCAACGACACCATGAGCAAACACATTAGTTATAACAAATGGACCTTGCCAACGTGAACGAAGTTTACCTGAAAATTTTTTAAGTCTTGTGTTGAATAAAAGGATTTGCTGCCCTATTTCGAAATGGTTTCCCCTTATCATCTTGTCATGATAAGCCTTCGTTTTCTCTTTATAAATCATAGCCGAATCATAAGCTTCGTTCCTAATCTCCACAAGCTCATAAAGTTGTAGCTTCCTATGCAAACCGGCCGAATCTAAGTCCATGTTGAATTGTTTCACCGCCCACCATGCTCTATGTTCAAGCTCAACTGGCAAATGACATGTTTTCTTATAGATGAGCCAAAAAAGGGACATCCCAATAGGTGTCTTGTATGTTGTCCTATAGGCCCACAATGCGTCGTCTAAACGATTACTCTAATCCTTCCTTGTTGGACCTACAGTTTTTTTTCCAAAATCTGCTTGATCTCTTGGTTTGATACTTCGGTCATTCCACTCGTCTGAGGGTGATATGGCGTTGATATCTTGTGAGTAACTCCATACTTCTTGAGCAAAGCCTCTATGGTGCGGTTGCAAAAGTAAGAACCTCCATCACTTATCAAAACTCTTGAAACTCCAAACCTAGAAAATATGCTAATTCTCAAAAATCTTGCAAAAACTAAATTACATGTTCGTTGGCAAGGATCACACGTCAAAGCAAGTCGTATAAGCATATTTGAAAATCGTTGGCCAAAAGAAATCGGTCTCAAGTACCTTCATGGCTGTCATCTTTGGTCCAAAATGTCCTCTACACTCCTTCTTGTGACAAAAATCAAGGATAGACTTATGCTCGTCTTTGAGAATACATCGTCGAATGACATGGTCCCCACATTGTCTCCACAAGTATGGTGCGTCCCACATGTAATGTCGAGTCTCCTTCTTGAGCCGAACCTTGGTTACATACGATATGGTGCTAGGAAGCTTCCTAGACACAAGATAATTCACAAAATCGGCATACCAATGCTCCTTCACATCCAACCGAAGCAATTTCTCATCCGAAAACGTCTCCAACAATGGAATTGACTCCTCCTCTTGTACAATTCGACTCAAGTGATCCGCCACCACGTTTTCGGTTCCCTTCTTATCCTTGATCTCGATATCAAACTATTGAAGCAAAAGAATCCATCGAATGAGCCTCGGCTACGCATCCTTTATTGTCATCAAGTACCTTAATGATGCATGATCACTATACACATCAACTTTAGAATTCAAAAGATAAGATCAAAATTTTTCTAAAGTAAAAATAACCGTTAAGAATTCTTTTTCCGTTGTCAAGTAATTCAATTGAGTATCATTCAATGTCTGCGAAGCATAGTAAATGGCGCATGACTTCTTCTCATTCCTTTGGCCGAGCACGGCTCCAACCGCATAGTCCAAGGCAAGCTCCAATCCGGTGGATTCATGATTGGTGCCGACGTCAACAAGTCCTTAAGTTGCACAAATGCATCCTCTTACTCCTTCGTCCACTCGAACGACACATCCTTTTGCAAAACGGAAGTAAGTGGTTTTGCCACTAACAAAAAGTCCTTAATGAACGTCCTATAGAATCCTGCATTGCTAAGAAACGAACGAACCTCTCTCATCGTTGAAGGTGAGGGTAAGTGATGCATAATATAGATCTTAGCTTTATCAACTTCTATTCCCTTTACCGAAACAATATGTCCCAAAACTATCCCTTGATTAACCATGAAATGAAACTTTTTCCAATTAAGTACAAGATTAGTTTCTACACACCGTTCTAAAATCAATTCTAAATTTCTCAAATATGCATCAAAGACTTTACCATAGACACTAAAGTCATCCATAAAAACCTCAATAATATTCTCAATATAATCCGAGAAAATAGAATACATACAACGTTGAAACGTAACTGGCGCATTGCACAAACCGAATAGCATGCGTCTATATGCAAACGTGCCAAGGGGCACGTGAACATCGTATTCTCTTGATCGTCTGGGTGTATCATGATCTGATTGTAGCTGCTATAACCATCAAGAAAGCAATAGAATTCGTGGCCGGTTAACCTCTTGAGCATTTGGACCATGAATGGTAACGCCAAGTGATCTTTCCTCGTTGTTGCATTGAGTCTTCAATAGTCGATGCACATCTGAAACCCCGTCACTAACCTTTGTGGTACAAGATCGTTCTTCTCATTCTCTATGACAATGACTCCACTCTTCTTTGGTACGACTTGGATGGGTGAAATCCATTGACTATATGAGATCGGATATATCACTCCACAATATAATAACTTGATCACCTCGTCCTTCACAACTTTATCATCGGAGGATGTAGTCGTCGTTGTCCCTCTCTTGTTAGTTTCACACCTTCCTCTAATAGTATCCTATGAACACACTTAGTAGGGTTTATTCCCTTGATGTCTGCCAAAGTCCAACCTATGACAGCCGTGTTCCTCTTCAAAAACGTCAACTAGCTTGATCTTTTGTTGCTCACTCAACGATGAAGACATAATAACGGGTAAAGTGTCTTCATCTCCTAGAAATACATACTTGATTCCAACCACTTCAAGTGCTTGAAAATGATCATTGCTTCTTGCCAAAGTCTTCAATGACTCTTCTGAGCCAGATTGCTTGAGAAGTGGTTATTGATGCAAATACATACTCTGCTTCAGCTGTAGACAATGCTATTGATTTTTGCTTCTTCGAAGCTTAAGAGAACTGTCACGCCCAGACCAAAGATTACCTCCCTAACCCTAGGTTAGGAACGTGCGGGACCCAACACAAGAGAGATTTACTTGAAATCCCTCTTGAGCCAGGATAACCCTTTTCTTTTATAAACCAAATCAAACAGTCCAAACGGTACCGGAATAGACCTCAAACCGGAGGTTATCCCGATTCTCACATTTGGATCTCAAATCAACCATTTAAAGAACCTAGGGGTTCTAATAATATTTGTGACTGCACCCGAATCCCGGTCAGGCTGCCTACGTACCCTGTCTTCAGGGATCAAGCCACACGTAGCTCTTTTTTAAATTATCACCCTAACCGGGCGAATCCCGCTATTCTATTTATCGGTCGCTTTAAAAATGAGGGTAGCATACACCTACGCATATCCTGAGTTAGCCTCTCAAATGAGGTATCCACCGACCAACCAACCCTCGGGGTTAACCCGAACATTCCACCCTTCGTAACAATAACATTCATACACAGCAAGACCGATAATAAGGGCAACCACACGATTATAACAACAATAACACATAAAATATAAATATAAAACATTGTGGCATCCACGTAAATAACCAATCTTCCAGGGGCATAACTGTAATGTCAACTGGAAGGTACCCTTATAGTTATCCTAAACTGTCAAGGGCTATAAAGTCAATTCCACCTCAATGGCAGTTTGGTAGATATGTTAAGCTGTCGGGGACAGTATTGTCTTTTTACCCCCAGTGGCAGTCTTGTGATTATATCAAACTGTCAGGGCATTTTTGGGATTTCTGTCCAAAGGGCAGCCCTGTAAATATACAAATATGGCAGAGGTATTCTTAGAATTCCAGCTCTAGTGGCAGTCCAGTAATAGACTCAAACTACCAGGGGTATTTCTGGGATTTAACCACGATGGCACCCCTGTAATTACCCTAAACTGCCAAGGGCAGCTCCGTCCTTTACAACCACGGTAAATGGTAAAAATACCAGATCTACAACGGTAAAAACCCAAGAATTTACCCTTTAATTACCCTAACCTCCCCCACCTGCCTGCCGGCCGATTTCCGGCTCCATTCTGCCCCTTTCCCTCTCCTCTCCGATCAACAATAAATCAACAACAAAATGAACAACTTCTAAACATTAATCGAGGCTAGAAACTCACTAGAGAATTTGAACACTCGCTAGGAAGCTCTGAGCCCTCATTCAATCGAACCTTCTTCCTCAATGCTCCTCTGACGAACTTGAGGCGATGAGGAGGATCCTGAGACCGAGAGGAAACTCCGGTTATGGTGGAACGCCAAAACTTGACTGGTCGACGGAGAAGCGAGTCAAGCTCCGTCGCTGCTCACTGTGCCCACACAGTCGCCTCGAAACCGATCTCCCCTGCAAAGGCTACAGGGGTTCATGGATAGAGAAGGGGAGATGTGGGGAGGGTGGTGGCTCGACGTCCAGTGGCAGGAGACGACGCAGAGTCGCCTGGGCGAGCTGAGACAGAGGGGAGAGAGAAGAAGCAGGAGGAGAGAGAGCGAAACGGAGAGAATTCGAGTCTCCCTCCGGTCAACCCTATATATAAATTTAAAATCTACGGCCAAGATCTGATCTCACGAATCTAACAGTCCAAATTTGCCAATAAATAGTTACTATGAATAGTAAAAAGATATTTTTCTATTTACTTTTACCGCACGGTAACAACACATTATCCCGCATAACTTTCGCATACGAACTCCGATTAATTCATAGGACATACCCACGCGTTCGTATTAACGTCCTCTACATCTTTCCCGTAGAAAACTTTCTCAAATTCTCGACTTAACGCAAAGTCATCTTTTTCTACGGTAAAGTAATTTAACATTTATTACTTCCGTAAATTGGATAAATTCGTAACTAACAACTCGTAGCTCCGAAAATCTTCCGAACATACCGGGGAACTTGTATTAACATAATCTACCCCTCGGGACATTAATTCTATTTTCCCCCAGAACCGAGAATATCTCGATATTAATTCGGGGAAAATTAACTGTGCGGTTACCATTCTCTGTAACTCGCCTAATCCTGATAAAAATGTTAATTTCGGGACGGGGTGTTACAGAACACATTAGTTCCAAGTGTGAAAGTATATCCAGATATGTTTTTCAAATCATCTACACTTCTGATTCCTAATCACTATCACAGAAGCCAAACAGTTTTGGTTTCACATTCCTCTCATATATAATTTCAAAGTCCATTGTACCTTGTATGTATCTCATGATTCTCCTTACAGCTCCATAGTGAATCTTGGTAGGATTGTGCATAAATGTGGACATCAAACTTGAAACATACATAATATCAGGCCTTGTTGCTGTCAAGTATAGCAGACTTCCCACTAAACTTCTGTATAAGTTCTCATTCGCACTACAACTTCCATCTTCTTTTGAAAATCTTTCATTGACAACTAGAGGTGTTACAACTTTATGCAACCAAGCATCTTGAATTTCTCTAGAATTGTCTTTGCATATTTTTTTTCTGAGTAATGAAGATTCTCTTCATTCCTTGAATAATTTATAATCCCAGAAAATAATGCAGGATTCCAAAATTATTCATTTCATATTTCATCATCATATCAGACTTGAAATTTGAAAACATTTTTTCACATCTTCTAGTAAATACCAAATCATCAACATATATTGAGATAATAAGTATGTTTGATTTACCTTCAGTTTTAGTGTAGAGAGCATGTTCATTTGACTCCTTTGAAACCCTCTTTTTGTGAAATAGGAATCGATCTCACCATAGGACCGATAATAAAAGTGTAAAAAAATTTAAAAACTACAAATTAACTGATACTGCAGATAGAGGAAGAGTGTTGAGATGACAAATGTTTTTATTTCAGTATGAATATGATGTTGAAATGGTTGCAGGTAACAAGAATTTCCTACTAGACGCCGTTATGAGAGAAATGAAACTGTTTCAAAGAGATGACAGGGATGAAAAACGCAACCCAAGAAACAGAAAACCAGAATCAAGGGATAAGAATTTTAGGAAAGATACAAGAGCGATGATAAGACTGTAGGTTCTCTCCATGACGGACCAGGTTATCAATCCATCGTATCTTATAGAGCAGCTGAAACAAGTCAAGCAGCATGATATGACAGGATAAACCAGTTGATTGGGATAAAAGCTCAGAATTCAACTTGCAAAACGAAAGTCAGTTCGAAATATCTGGTGAAGAAGAAACGCTCACTTAGGAGTATTTGTTGTATCTCAAGGATACAACCTCAACTGATCGGTGTCAGGGTAAAAGATCAGCTAGCCCGTCTCAAATGATAGACGATAAAGACATATTAAGTTTGTTAATGGCTGCTGCTACTTTGCCAAAAAACAAAATAAGCCCTTTAGGGGAAACATATCGCATATGGTTATAGAGAAGAAAACTATTTATGGATAGTCTTTAAAGATTTTTAAAGAACCAGTTTTTCAGACGAAAAGGTTGTTGGCGTTCAAACGAAAGATTATCATAGACAATATTCTTTATGCTTTCCATGAAGAAAATGAAGATCATCTGCTTGGAACTCTTGAAGCCCTTACAGAAGAATTAAAAGTCTAAGGTACGTAGTATATATAGAAAATTCAGAAAGCGCTAAGATCTCTATGATAACAATGAAACGGTCTGAATTGTTCAAATTTCATGAGCATCTAGAAAAATGAAAGATGCTTGCACCAACCATATCTGTTATTCCTGACCCATATTGTGAGAGATATCTGGTTAATGTTTAAGTTGAACACTTTCATAAACAAAAACTGTGGCTAATGGAGAATGGTTTTGTTCATAGTCTTTGGACAAAATCTGACGAAGACTTGGAGGGATTCTCAGAATTTATAGTTCAAATTGTCAAGAGCATTAGGCTAGACAGATGTATCCTGAGATTAAAGTTCATGTCAACTCTATCTGAATGGATAATGTTGAAAGAACAAATGAACTATATCTCTCATTATTATTATTATGTCAAGATAATTCAAGGTCCGATTAAAGGATCAAGTAGGACAAGCGGAAATGGTAGTCCAAATCAGAGTATTCCATGGATAAATGTCATGACAATCATATGCATCAAAAACATGGTGCGAAGGGATTATGATTCAAGTCTTCTAGTAAGTGAAAAATAATGGTTTGTTTGTCATGCCCCGGCCCGAGTTTACCTCCCTAAACCCGAGATAGGACGTGCAGGACCCATCTCAAGAGAGATTTACTCTTAATCTCCTTTGAGAAGGGATAACCCTTTTTCCCAAATCATTTTCAACAATCCAAACAATACCGGAATAGACCTCACAACTGGAGGTTATCCTGATTTCCCCATTGGATCTCAAACTAAGTACTTTAGAGGACCTAGGGTTCTAAATAATATTTGTGACTACATCCGAATCTCGGTCAGGCTGCCTACGTACCCTCTACGCAGGGATCAAGCCACACGTAGCTCTTATTTTAATTAACACCCTAACCGAGTGAATCCTGTTTTTCTATTTATCGGTAGATAACCTATTATGGATGGCGTACGACTAAAACCATTCCTGAGTTTAACCTCTCCACTGAGGTACTCAAAAACTAGCTATCTATCGAGATTAACCCTAACATTCAACCACACTGATATACAGCATCCAAACACAAAAATATAATATAAAGACAACCACATAAATAGATAAATCCCCCTAAGGGCATATAAGTAAAACTACTCTAAGTACCCTTGTAGTTAAATTGAATTCTCAAGGGCAGTATTGTCAATTCAGCCTTAATGATAGCTTGGTAAATATATAAAACAACCAAGGGTATTTATGGGATTCCAACATCAATGGCATCCCTGTAAATATACTAAACAGTCAGGGGTATTTTTGTCATTTTATACCACACAGTAAAACGATAAAAGGGTAAAACTAACGCGGTAAAAAATCTGGTTTTTACCGCGTCTTCTCCGATCGACTGTCTCACCGGAAAACCCAGCTTTTCTGTCAAATCGATCTTCTGCACCTACCTAACAAGCTTCTAAATATTGTAGACAGCTCAACAACACTTTAAACATCAGAAAAGGTCGAGATTTCATACCTTAAACTTGAACTTCTAGTTTTCTGACGGTGCTCCTCCGGCGGAGCTCCGCTGGCCTCCTCCTTCTTTCTGGCAGCTCTTGGGAGCTTCCTAGAAGTCCCCAGCCCCTCCTCTCGACTGCTTTCGCATCGAGGCCGAGTGGACAGTCCTCCATCTCTATCTCTCCTCTGCTGGGCAGCGCTCACTGGGGTGTTGGTTCGGCTGAGGGTCAGGACATAGTCGCCGGGGCAAGGCAAGCCTGATGGTGGCGACGGTGAGGCGAGACGCGAAAGCAGTATTGAAGAAGAAACTTGATGAATCAAGTGATATGTGTGTGTTCTTGGGATACAGCTTGCACACAAAAGGCTATAGGCTCTATAATCTAAAAAAGAAAAAGTGATTATCTACAGAGATGTTCTCTTCAGTGAGAATTCATCTTAGGATTAGAAACAGAGCTTATTCCAGTAACAATGGGTGCTAGATAACACTGTTCAAGATGAAGATGTTCCAGAAAAGTTGGAACTCAATCCACCATAACAAACTTCACCTCAAAGTCCTGAACAACCCTCACCAGCATTATCAAATGCTCAATTTACACCATACTCAACACCAATAAGGATGAGAAGCTTGAATGAAGTGTATGAAAGCTGCAATGCTTACTTATTTGAGCCTTAAAGATTTGATGAAGCTGTGAAAGAAGATGAGTGGTGAATGGCAATGAAGGAGGAAATAGATATGATTGTGAAAAACAACACATGAGAGCTTATTGATAAACCAGACAACAAGGATGTTATAGGTTTGAAGTGGATCTACAAAACTAAGCTGAATGTAGATGGTTTTGTGCAAAGAAATAAAACAAGATTGGTAGCAAAAGGGTATTCGCAGATATCTGAAGTTGACCTTAATGAAACTTTAGCACCAGTTGCAAGGCATGCGACAATAAAAGTTCTTATTTCCATTGCAGCACAAAAGGCTTGTTCTTGCACCAGTTAGATGTCAAATATGTGTTCCTAAATGGAGTGCTGGAAGAAAAAGTATTTGTGGATCAACCACAAGGTTTCATCATCAAGGATAAAGAGCAAAAAGTTTACAACTAAAAAAGACTCTTTATGGTTTGAAACAAGCACTACCAAGACAACTAATTTAGCCGACGAAATTTTTTCATCGGCCTGCTAAAAATTTTTTTCGGCTAAGACCTTAGCCGACGAAATTATTGTTCATCGTCGGCTAAAGTTATTTATTTAGCCGATGAAGAAATTTTACGTTGCTTAAAGTCTAGACTTTAGGCGACGAAATTTTATCGGCTAGAGTTATTTTATTTATTTAACTTTAGCCGACGAATTTTATTAAATTTTGTTTATATGTGGAACCTAATATTTCTCCTTTACCGGGTTACAATTCAAGAAATAACACCAAGTATGGTCAATTATTAAATATGCATCGTTTATTATGCTTGAACTACTGTTTACAGGGCCAAAGGCCAGTCAGACTGGAGAAGCCACTCTGGGTCCTTTGTCAGGGCCCAGTTCATTGTAAGTTTGAGGCAAAGCAAGGGAGTTCATTCCCACATTGGAAAAAGACAAAGTGCAGCCTTTAATGCTACTATAAATACCGGTGAGGACCTCCCGGTAAGGGGACGGACAATACCTTAACTACTCTTGAGTTTTCTGCTTATCTGACAGTGTCTGACTTAAGCATCGGAGTGGCTTCCCTCGGTAAACCCGGGGACGCCCTTTGACGTGTTTGTTCTTTACACAGGAAAACTCGGGAGTACAAGGAAGTTCGCTATTTCTGGAACCGTGCAACCCGTTAAAGGGGCCACGAGCATCCCCGGAAACAATTGGTGCTCTCGTTGAGAGCCGAACTCAAGGCCTCCCAAACACGTATTTCGAAGAACGATGGAAATGGCAGGAGAACAAGATCCAACTGGAAGGCTTAATTTCTCAGGGGATGATAACCCAGGGACCTCCGGGACCCAGTTTGGCCAAACAGATTTAGCAGCAGCGTTCGAGCTCTTGAAAAAAGACTTTCTCGCTCAAAAGGAGCAATCTACTCGAGAACATGCTGAGTTGATAACGGTAAGGGAGCAGTTAGCGACTATCCAGGCCGAGCATGGGCTTCTTCAAGCAACCTTAACTCAAAGAGCGAATGCCATGGGGGCGTCAGCCAGACTTGCTGATATCATCACCCCAGAAGGGAATCCTCCGGGTTGTGGAAACCCGCGAACTTTTGACGGTGCATACATACCACCCGCTATTCTCCCAACCACTGCCCACCCTAACCCAAATCCACAAATGATCCATCTCTCCAATCCTTTGTTTAATCACAATCTTACAGGACCTCCTCCACCCCCAGAGCCGTTGTTAAATCAACCCCTTCCCCCAGCAGATGCCCAGACCCAGCTGCTGTTACAGTTGACACAAACTGTGACCCAACTTGAGCAGCGGCTAAACTCGGGAACGGGACCACAACAATATCAACCCTTTATTACCCGTGCGAGCCCATTCTCCGCACGGGTTCAAGCAGACAAAAAGCCACCAGAAGCAAAGCCATTTAAGATTAAGAGATATGCCGGAATGGGGTGCCCGTATGCACACCTTGAGTTGTTCCAGTCTCAGTTAGATTCAACCCGGTTCACAGACGCCCAAGCATGCCATGCTTTCCAGGAAACACTCAGTGAAGAGGCGTTGAGTTGGTTCCTCAAGTTACCGGCTTTGTCAATAGAGACCTGTGGTCAGTTGACACAGAGGTTCCTGTCCCGGTTTATCCTGCTGTCAAGTGCCAATCGAAGCACCACTTCGTTATTCAAAGTCCAACAAAGGGATGATGAAAGCTTGAAAATTTTTGTAACCCGTTGGCTGTCCACGACTTCCAAGTGTGGGCACCTGGACGAGTCAGTAGCATCAGAGGCGTTCTTACAGGCGCTCAAACCAACCCGCTTTGTGGTAGAGCTCAGGAAGCAGCGGTTCAGGTGCTACGACGATCTAATTAATGAAGTAACTCGGCAAGCTCAAGCCGAGTACGACACCTTCGGGGAACGCCGGACGAACACCGGGTTCACAAGCCAGCGAGCTGATGGATGGAAAAAGGAAGGGCAGCATAAGAGTGGCCAGGGATACTACGGCAAAAGTTCAAACAGACCAAGGGAGAAACCAAGAGAGGCTCCATACCTTCGTCATCCAACCCGAGAGGAAAAGAACACTTACATCCCTCGATATGAAGTGTTAACCAACTTGACTGCCTCCTATGAAGAAATTTGGAACCGCCATAGGAATGAAGTTCCCCCGGCTCCAAAAAGAAAGTTTCCCAAAAAGACAGGGCCGGACAACGGGCAACATTGTGCCTATCACAACGAGTCTGGCCACACGACCGACCGGTGCTTTTCTCTTCGGAACGCCATTGAGTACATGATCCAGAACGGCAAACTACAGCAGTATAAATCACCCGCCACAGGTGTCAACCTCATTGAAGTATATGGGGAGATAATGACAATTCACGGGGGTGGCACCCAAGGGGTGTCCGGTCACCGGGCCAAAAGACTCTGCCCAAGAGGCCCGGAGTTTGAGATAATGCAGCTTCGTCAAGAATGCCGCAAGGAGCTGGTTCCTTGGGATACCGTGTCATTTTCTCAGTCTGAAGACACGCTGAAAGTGCATCACAATGATCCTTTCATAATCACTCTTCAGATTGACCACTGGAGAACTCGGAGGGTTCTAATAGACACGGGAGCCGCTGTCAGCGTCATGTTCAGCAGTTGCTATAAGGGGTTTAAACGAGGACGAGATAAGCTCTATAGGAACCACGAGCTATTGATCAGTTTTTCAGGAGAGACGACTCAACCGTTGGGGTCTGATCAACTAACGGTTACAGTTGGAACCGGCCACCAGTCCACAAGAATTGTAGTTCCCTTCATAATTGTGGACTGCCCATCCTCCTACAATGCCATACTCGGGAGAGATGCACTCTGGGGCCTACAAAGTTTTATAGCGGGTCACATGCTGCTTATGAAAGTGCCTACACCCGGGGGTTGGGTTACAATTCGCGGAGACCAAGAAGCCGCTGTCAGATGCAACGCGATAGCAACTCAGTCCCAGCACGAGATGTTTTCGGCCGGTTTTTCCTTGTCTCCATTTGACAAACCCGATGACCCCAGGGATGACCCGGATTCTTTGCCCATCAGCAAGACGGCACAAAAGAAGAGCCAGAAGTATCCTGCCAAGTTCCCCCGGCCAGCCCCAATTGAAGCAACAGAATGGATTCATATTTCAGAAGAATACCCGGAGAGGAAGATTTGCATTGGCACAGGCCTTGACCCCGAGGTCAGAAACCGAATGGTTGAGCTGCTAACCCGGAAACAGAAGGTGTTCGCATGGTCATATGCAGACATGCCCGGGATTTCTCCAGACGTTATGACACATTCCCTCAATATTATCCCGGGTGTTAAACCGGTAAGACAGAAGCGTCGTGCATTTTGCGCAGAGAAGTACAAGGCCATTCAAGCAGAAGTTAAACGTCTTAAAGACATCGGGTTCATTGGAGATGCAACATACCCGGATTGGTTGGCCAATGTGGTGATGGTCAAGAAGGCAAACGGAAAGTGGAGGATGTGCGTCGACTACACAGATCTGAATAAGGCTTGCCCGAAGGATAGTTTTCCCCTTCCAAAGATTGATCAACTGGTGGATTCAACCGCGGGCCACCCCCAGTTGAGCTTTATAGATGCATACTCGGGATTTAACCAAGTTCCGATGAATCCCGCGGATCAACAGCACACATCTTTTACAACAGACAAGGGGATGTATTATTACAGAGTGATGCCTTTTGGACTCCGGAATGCAGGAGCCACGTTCCAGCGCCTCGTAGTGGGCATGTTTGCAAACCAACTCGGGGATACTATGGAGGTTTATATAGACGATATGCTGGTCAAAAGCCGGGAAACAAGCAAACACCCGGATGACTTGGAGACCGTCATCGACATTGCCTTGAGCAAGGGGATGAGGTTAAACCCGGAGAAGTGTGTGTTCGGTGTTTCAGGAGGAAAGTTTCTCGGGTTCATGGTCAGCGCTCGGGGAATTGAGGCAAACCCCGACAAAATTCAAGCCGTCCTGGCCATGCAACCGCCGAAAACCAGGAATGAAGTTCAGCAACTTACTGGCAGGCTGGTAGCCTTATCCCGGTTTATATCCAGGTTAACAGATAAATGTGCCCCCTTCTTCAAAATTCTCAAGAGTCAACACCGCGAACGGATTACATGGCAGGAAGAGCACAATCAAGCTTTTGAAAAGTTGAAGGAATACTTGGCGTCAGTCCCTTCTTTATCCAGACCAAACCCTGGGGATATACTCTATCTGTACCTGGCGGTGTCTCAAACAGCTGTCAGTTGTGCCTTGATAAGAAAGCCAGACTCTGAAGAACTGCCGGTCTACTATACTGGGAAAGGATTCAATGATCCTGAAACTCGTTATCCAGATATTGAAAAACTGGCCCTGGCCTTGGTTGTAGCAGCAAGGAAGTTAAGACCCTATTTTCAAGCACATTCCATCCATGCACTCACCAACCAACCGCTACGGCAGGTTCTGCAAAACCCGGCAACTTCGGGCAGACTGGTCAAATGGGCAATTGAGTTGGGGGAGCATGATTTGCACTTTAAACCGCGAACGGCAATCAAAGGGCAAGCAGCAGCAGACTTCATTGCCGAGTTAATCCCAGCAGATTCAACATTTGCTGAAACTCTTTCTACACAAGCTGAACCGGAGAGTTGGCAAATATTTGTAGATGGATCAGTCAATCAGAGACAATGTGGAGCAGGCATTACGTTGGTAGACCCGGAGGGTAATATGTTTGACTATGCCTTACGCTTTAACTTCAAAGCATCAAACAACACGGCTGAGTACGAAGCTCTAATCAAAGGGCTCCAACTCGCTAAAGATATGGGCGCCCGGCATCTCCGCATACTAAGTGATTCACAGCTGGTAGTTCAGCAGGTTAACGGCGGATTTCAGGCAAAGGAAGCACATCTTTCGTCCTATCAAAAGTTAGCGGCTTTCTTGCTGCAGAAATTTGATAGCTTTGAGGTTACTCAGATACCGAGGCAGCAGAATGAGAGAGCAGATACCCTGGCTAGGATTGCAACAGGGGACGATTCCAATACCGAGTTCAAAAGCTTACTGGTCGAGACATTGGAGAAACCAAGCATCTCACTCTCCTTCTCTGAGATTTTCGCGGTAGAGGCAAACCCGCCACCGTCTTGGATGGATGAGTTCATCAACTTCATCCAACATGGAACCCTACCTGAGGACCCGGTAGCGGCCAAACGACTACGGGTTCGAGCGGCTCGGTATAGTATCCATGATGGGAAACTGTACAGACGAGGACAAACTTTTCCTGATTTGAAGTGTATTACACCCGAGGAAGGAGACCGGGTTTTGCAGTCGCTTCATAGCGGGGTATGTGGAAATCACTTTGGAGCCCGTAACCTGGCTTTCAAAACCCTAAGAATGGGATATTACTGGCCTTCTTTGGAACACGATGCCAGAATTGTCGTAGATTCCTGTCTTCAATGTCACCGATTTGCAAGCTTTCCACGTGCACCATCAGTCCCACTATCAGTAATAATTTCTCCATATCCATTTTGCATGTGGGGGATCGATTTCATCGGACCGCTACCCACAGCTCCGGGACAGCTCAAACATGCCATTGTCTCAGTGGACTATAATTCCAAGTGGATAGAAGCTCAACCCCTGGCACGGATCACGACCGCAAATGTTAAGAAATTCCTTTGGAACAATATCTTTTGCCGGTTTGGAATCCCGGAGACGTTTATCACAGATAACGGGACGCAGTTTGACAACGATGAGTTCCGGGAATTCTTACACTCTAATGGGACAAAGGTCCTATATGCCTCCCCTGCACACCCGCAGACTAATGGACAAACTGAAGCCGTTAACAAGCTCATCAAGCAAGTTCTGAAGAAGAAGCTGGAGGACGCAAAGGGTTTATGGGCTGAGAAACTTCCAGAGGTTTTGTGGGCACTAAGGACAACTCCAACAGAAGCCAATGGGGAGAGCCCATTTCTTATGACTTTTGGATCTGAAGCAGTGATCCCGGTAGAGATGGAAGTCCCGAGTGACCGGGTACAACTGTTTGACAGGGAAACCAACGATGAAGGCATCCGCCTTAACATGGACCTCCTGGAGGAACGCCGGGAGCGTGCACATCTCCGAAATATCAACAAGAAGCAAAAGGTGGCTAAACACTACAATTCCGGGTTATCAACCGCCCACTCAAACTCGGGGATTGGGTAATGAAGGAGGTTATCCCTAAGCCAACGGGGTTTAAAGCTCCATGGGAGGGTCCATATGAAATCGTTGAAGTCGTGGGCCCGGCAACGTTTTACATCCGGGGTACAGATGGAGTTACGCTTCCGCGACCATGGAACGCCCAACATCTGCATCTCTTCCCCAAATAGGTACCGAGTTATCTATGAATGTCCAATTTTATTGTTTATGATGTTGTATATAAAGCCTTTCAGGCCCACAATGCATGAATTACCCTACCGGGTTATGTTTTATTAAAAAGTTTGTTGAAGTGAATGCAGCCTTTAGCGGCCCTACTTGTATGCCTTAATCGCCAAGCTCCGATAATCTCCGATAATCTCCATGACATGAAATATTGCAAGCCTTTCACGGCCTTATTTCATGGTCAAAACTCGCCAAGCTCCGATAATCTCCGATAATCTCCATGACATGAAATATTGCAAGCCTTTCACGGCCTTATTTCATGGTCAAAACTCGCCAAGCTCCGATAATCTCCGATAATCTCCATGACATGAAATATTGCAAGCCTTTCACGGCCTTATTTCATGGTCAAAACTCGCCAAGCTCCGACAATCTCCGATAATCTCCATGACATGAAATATTGCAAGCCTTTCACGGCCTTATTTCATGGTCAAAACTCGCCAAGCTCCGATAATCTCCGATAATCTCCATGACATGAAATATTGCAAGCCTTTCACGGCCTTATTTCATGGTCAAAACTCGCCAAGCTCCGATAATCTCCGATAATCTCCATGACATGAAATATTGCAAGCCTTTCACGGCCTTATTTCATGGTCAAAACTCGCCAAGCTCCGATAATCTCCGATAATCTCCATGACATGAAATATTGCAAGCCTTTCACGGCCTTATTTCATGATCAAAACTCGGCAAGCTCCGATGGATCTCTAATAATCTCTGGTAATCTCCATAACTTGAAATATTGCAAGCCTATCACGGCCTTGTTTCAGTCTTTGAAAGTCTTAACGAACCCATACGGCCCTAGCGGCATTATTTTTACTTACATGCTAAACCGGCATTATATGTGTAAATTATCACACTTGCATATTTTGCATCAGATTACCGTGTTGTTTGGCAAAGACGCCCTTGGAAGTCCTAACGGACCCGTAAAGCCTTACTGCCCCTACTTTCACTTTATAATGTTAATATGCCAACCCGGCACTACGTGTGAAGTTGTCAACACTTGCATCGGGTTGAAAGTCCTTATGAACCCGTAAAGCCCTAGCGGGACTATTTTTATTTCCCACAAACCGGCATTATATGTGTGAATTTTATCAACACTTGCAGGTTATGCATCGGGTTGGAATTCCTAACGGATCCATAAAGCCCTAGACCTTTAAAGCCTTAGCGACACTATCTTTATTCACACAGAAAACCGGCGTTATATGTACATTTTTGTACTTATCAGGTTACCGTGTTTTGGCACAGGAAGGATTGCGAGAAGGAAAAATTTTATTACTTCAAAAATATCGATTACAAAAAAGTAGCAAACCGCTACAGGTAGACTAATCTTATAGAAATGAAAAATATCCTAAGGCTCCGTTGACGACCCCTACCCCGGCCAATGCTAGAACCGCCACGACCTCCCCGGGGCTGTATGATGAACTGACCCCTACGCAGAGGTGGCCGATTCCTAGGACCACCCACAATCCCACCACGGGAAGCACCTCTCCCGGCTGCTGAAGAACGAACTGGGGGACTCCGAGCCGGGTTCGCAGGAGCCCTAGGGTTCGCAGCCACGGCAGGAGTCGACCGGGAGGTGCCTGCAGCCTCGTCGGGTCTAACATGACCTTGATGACCGTCATAACCCGCCTTGTCCAGCCAGCCTTGGCGAATACCAGCGCTAACTATTTCGGCACGAGCCTCGGCCCTGGCCGACCGCAGCTTCAGGTCAAACTCTGCGCTCGCCAGAAACTCGGAGACCGCTAAGTCCTTGGCCCGGGAAACTGCCTGGAGCAAGTCTCCTTTTTGTTGCTCCAGGGAGGTGACCTGTTGCTGCAGCCCCTGGTTTTGCTCGGTCAGCTGGGCTATCGCGGCGTCTTGAGCACACCGGTCCTCCCGGTGACCTTCGATAACATTCTCCAGTTCAGAGTTCTTGGCCACCAGGTCTGCTATGTGTTCTTCCGCCTCGGCCAACTTCGCACTCGACGCGATCGCTGATGCGCTTGCGAATTCCCGGACTCGAGCCAGGTTTTCTTCGCTTGCCGTCACCTGGTCCCGGGCGGCCCGGAGATCATCCCTGAGGACTCTCTCTCGCTCGGGGATGCCTTCGGCTATGAGCCGGTCAGTCGCCAAGTACGACAACCTGACAGCCTACACAAATAAAACAACGGGTTAGTACAAGGAACCAAAAACAAAAAGATAACGAGTTACAGCAGAAGACTAACTTACCCGCATCAGCTTCTCCTGCGCCCTCCGGGCTACAGTCAACGGGTCCTCGTGCTCCAGGACATAGGAGTCAGCGGCGCAATTCTTCAAATCCGCTACCATCCTTTGGATGGCCGCGTCCGCCATTCCTGCACTCGCCAACTCCTCCATTATCTCAGTAGTGTCCCGCTGCTGCTTTCTCTCCCTCCTCTCCTTCCTCTCCTTCCTTCTCTTCCTCCTTTCGGACCTCCCCGAGCTGGATGCCTCCCGGGTACGCTTGCGAGAAGGCACGGGCTCCACTTCAAGAACCTCGTCACTCCCCTCACTCCCCTCCGGGTTCTCACTAGCTATTTCCCTTTCCAACCCTCCGACCTCTTCACCCCTTCGTCATCCTCCTTGGTAAATTCCTCCTCGCCCGGGAACACAGACGAGGGAACCGCGCTCATCACCGGTTCTTCAGTCTCATCGGCAAACGGTTCTGCAAATACCGGGTTGTCGTCCGCCTCCGAGGGACTCCCTTCAACCTCCTCTCCTTCTGGGTAGACTTCCGGCCCGAGAATCTCAGCCAAGTACGCGGGAACCTCGTTGTAGTAGGAGACGTCAACGTGGAACTGCCGAGTTTCCCCTTGCTCGGCGTCTGGGCGCAGAAAAGCCGCCTTCGATGTCAGGTCGATATCGTACGCCAGCCCCTCCGTGCCTTGCGCCCGGATCCCGGCCCATACAGCCTTGTCCTCGAACCCGTCGTATATTCCCGGGTTCTTTCGCTTCGTGAACTCCATCGGGAGAAGAGCTGCAACAAAAGATCTAACCTGTTAGACCGGGGCATGTAAACAAAAATTGTAAAGGAAACGAGACAAACCTGGAAGCTCCATCAATCGGCAACGGCTGTACACATACAGCCTGCAAAGCCGGTACGAGCTCCGGTCATCTTGACCTCTGAAGGCCCATAGCATCCTCCGGATCCTCTTCTCCATCACCGGCTCCAGAGGAATGTCGGGAACATCTGCAACACGTACAATATAATTATAACCCGGGAAAGATAAAGGAAAGAAAAATCCGGAGAGAAAGGACTTACTCATCAGTGGCTGGAAGTCACCCGGTACTTGAAACGCGTGTCCCGGGTCTTGAAAGTTTCTTATCAAGAAACTCTTTTCCCTCCAGGTCCGGCTCACAGAGGTAGGCAGGTCCTCCACGATCTTCTTGAAGACCCCTTTGGACTTCAGTTGGATGGTCCCACTGAAACCCGCCTTCCGGGAGTACTCGGCCCGGTACATGGCGTGTAACTCGTGGTAACTCGGCATCTGCTGCTTCAACACTTTGTACATCACGCACAATCCCAGCAGCTGCCTCCACATATTCGGGCCAACTTGCCCGATGGCGAAGTTGCTCGCAGCCAGGAGATACTGCACCTCCACCTTTAGCGGGAGTGACAGACCACAACGTAGCTGGTACTCGTGGCATAGCGTCCACCCATCCCCGGGAGCGAAGAACTGATCCTCGGGTTCTAAAGTCCGAATTTCAACAGACTCGGGAATCTTCCAGTTGCTCCTTAGCTCCACAATCTCCTCCGCGGTCAGCGAGTACCCGGGAGGGTCAAGAGCGGTACCATCAGTGAAGGTAACTGAGGCAAACTCGGGGACGTGAGCATCCATTGCGGGGTTTGTCATCTGCAAAACAAGAAACACGGGGACATCGTCAAAACCCCAGATAAACCCGGCGACCACAACGATGAACGCACACACTAACGCAGCAACCCAGTTTGGATCCCAGAAAACAGTACACAATATCGACCCAAAACATTCAAAAACATCGTCACAGAGAACAGTACCTTACTTGTAAGGGTTTCAAAGGATTTGGATGTCGATTTGCGTTTGGAAATCCAACAAGCACAGCGACAACAGAGGACGAGAGCAAAGGCACGAAAAAGTTTTCGATTTCGAAGGTACGACAAAACTGTCACCCTCAACCCCTATTTATACTGTTAAGAGACGTACACTGAAGCGACGTTTGAGAGACGTACACAGAAAGGACATTTCGGTTTTTCGAGAAAATCGACACGTGTCGCGCATGCCGCGTCCCAAAACCGAAAAACTTTTCGTTTTCCTCCACTTCAAACCGAAAACTTTTCATATTCCCCCACTACAATACGGAGATGTCATTTTCAGTTCCCATAGTCAACGTGTCTGCGGGGCACCCTTGCGTACGGACTTGGGGGACTGGGTACACCGGGTCTGGATGATACCCTTGTAACCCGGTAAAGAAATGGTTTCAAGTCCCCACCCAAGCGTACCCCTTGACTGAGGACTTGGGGGACTTGTTTATATGTGGAACCTAATATTTCTCCTTTACCGGGTTACAATTCAAGAAATAACACCAAGTATGGTCAATTATTAAATATGCATCGTTTATTATGCTTGAACTACTGTTTACAGGGCCAAAGGCCAGTCAGACTGGAGAAGCCACTCTGGGTCCTTTGTCAGGGCCCAGTTCATTGTAAGTTTGAGGCAAAGCAAGGGAGTTCATTCCCACATTGGAAAAAGACAAAGTGCAGCCTTTAATGCTACTATAAATACCAGTGAGGACCTCCCGGTAAGGGGACGGACAATACCTTAACTACTCTTGAGTTTTCTGCTTATCTGACAGTGTCTGACTTAAGCATCGGAGTGGCTTCCCTCGGTAAACCCGGGGACGCCCTTTGACGTGTTTGTTCTTTACACAGGAAAACTCGGGAGTACAAGGAAGTTCGCTATTTCTGGAACCGTGCAACCCGTTAAAGGGGCCACGAGCATCCCCGGAAACAAATTTTGTCGGCTATATTTATTTATTTATTTATTTAACTTTAACCGAAAATTTTTAATAAAATTCGTCGGCTATAGTTATTTATTTTATTTATTTAACTTTAGTTGACGAATTTTAATTAATTTAGTCGGCTATAGTTAGTTATTTTATTTATTTTTTTATTTCTTGTATTTTTGATAAATTTTTTCTTCTATATCGTTTTCGCCACCACACCACAGTCCGGAGGTTGTGTTTGGAGGAGGAGGATGAGTTACAGTGAAGGATAAGGAGGAGGAGGAGGAGGCTGGAGAAGGAGAAAGAGGAGGAGAAGGAGATGGAGGAGGAAGAGGAGAAGTAGGAGAAGGAGAGAAGTAGGAGAAGGAGAGAAGAGGAGAGGAGGATGAGGAGTTTCTGTCGGAGGAGGAAGAAGGATGAAGAGGAGGAGGAGAAGAAGAAGAAGAAGAATGAAATATATAGAAAAAATTCATAATTTTCGGTAGGATTTTGAACTTTAACCGATGAAATTTATTAAAATTCGTCAGCTAAAAAAATTAGTGGCGGGGATTTTGAAAATTTTGAACCTTAGCCGACGAAATATCCTAACTTCTTCGGCTAAACATCAAAATTTTAGTCAGAGATTTTGAAAATTTGAGGGTACTTTAGCCGACGAAATTTGAGAATACCCTAATATTTCGTTAGCTATGCTATAATAAATAAAATGAAAATTTTATAACACTGGTTGCGTCTCATCGAATTGAAATTATTTTCAGCTGAAGGTTCGGCCAAAATACGTAATTTAAATGGTCAAATAACTGTTTCTGTGTGTTTAGGGGTTTGACTTACGTGATTGACTGTAAGGATCGAGCCCTTAACGTTGTCGGATCAAATTGAATTTTTTTCTATTGATATATTTTGATATAGTGATCATATCTAACGGTCGGATTTTTGTTTCTCAAGTCTGATCATCGAAATCATAGTATGCCTACTAATGTTGTATAACTTCACTACCAGGGTTAGTAGTTGGCAGACGAAAATTTTTTGTCGGCCTATTAGCCAAATTCCTCAGCTAAGCTATTAACCGACGAGTTGTCGTTGGCTAAGATGTCGTCGGCAAAGACTCGTCGGCTATAACTTTAGCCGACGAAAAAAAAGTGGTCGTCGGCTATAGTTTCACACTTAGACTACGATTTTTTTATTATATTTTTCGTCGGCTAAAGTAAGTTTAAAGCTGACAAAATGATTTTTTGTCGACCTAACCTGAGACTTTGGCCGACGAAATTGTTAAATATATAGCTAAAAGTATTTAATAAAAAAAAAACTATAGCCGACGAAGTTTATTAGAATTCGTCAGCTAAAGATTGAAAAAATAAAAAATAATATAGCTGACGAATTATAGTAAATTTCGTCGGCTAAATACTACTATACCCGACGAAATATGTCATATTTTGTCGGATAAATCTTGAAAAAAAAAATTTTAGCTGACGAATAATGGTAAATTTCGTAGGCTATAAAGTCCTTTCCGGCAAAATAAAAAACCCCATTATTTCTAAATTACCATTCCAAGCAACCTGCAAATTACACTAAAACAATTTCATATAAACAACAACGCCATCACAAGTGACAACATGTTTTTCATTAAAATATTTATAAATTGTTCATAAACACATAACACTATATAATTATTTAACTATATAAAATCTATATCATCTAAATTTATATCCGCGTCAGGAGGTGGTTGCGGCAGCTGAGGTATGGGTATAAGCGTAGGCATAGGCAGAGCCAGAAGTCCTTGAAGCTGGGTAGCTGAAAACTCTTGCAGGTACTGGAACATCTGCTGGTGCTGTGCTTGTTGGGTGGCATATACTGCCGTATTATACTCCTGTAAAGCGGCAGTATAGGCTGTCTGGGTGGCTTGCTGTTCCCGTAGCATCTGATCTTCCGCCTCTAGCTAAGTCGTCATGCTGCTGGTCGAGGCTGCCTTTTTTGAAATCCTGGAATGGTCTTCAGTACCCCATCGCCCTTCTTTCCTAGACCCCGGCAGTAGAAGTTGTTTTCTCACGATGGAAATGTTGTGCCCATGATCCTCGCCCTAACACTAAGATTCAAAGTGTCGATTCGGGACATGGCTTTGGACATGTCTTCCTCCTGCGTGTTCGGCCATGTCTCCCTTACTATAGGAGTCATCACCTCGTCACTAACCTGCCTCACCTTCTGATAAGTGCGTTTTACGCTATATTTTTAATATGTTTTTACCCTCATTTGTACCTTGTTTATTCCTTAGTATTGTTGTTTTTACTTAGTTTGAGTCAAAAGGGTTTTTCTGTAGAGCAATGGCTAAAACATGTATTTATACAGAAAAGTGTGCTTAAGTGTTGAAAATTCGATTTGGAACAAACACTTGGTAATTTTATCATGATTCACCGTACCTTTACATTGTCAATTTTGATGAATTTGGTTTAATGTGTAGATGACATGTAAATGAGCATATGAGAACAAGAATCATGAAGATTAGACTCATGGAAGACAACAAGAGAGGCCATGAAAAAGAAGACACTGTGAAACATAAGTTTTTGATCCGAGCAGAAATTTCCAGAAACCATAACTCAACTTCAAAGATTTCCCTAGGACGATCCAGGAGGAACCATGGAACGTGCCATATATGGATGGAAATCTGTGGATGTCTAGTTTCTAAATATTTTGGAATCGCAGCAATCCGAGTTCTGAGGAAGAAGTTATGCCGGAAACAATGGCCGGAGTTCAGTCTCGCGAATGAAACTCTCCCGCGAATGAAATCTTACTCGCGAGCAGAAATCTCTCCCGCGAGCAGAAGTCCTACATCAACTTGGGAAAATCATATCTAAAGATCTAGGCGGAATCTGAGGACGAGCCATATATCATTGGAAAGCTACGGAAGTCTAGTTTTCAGATCTTCTTGAATCAAAGCATTTGGAGTTCAGATGAAGGAGTTATGATCAAAACAATGGACGGAGGTCAAGCTGCAAAACTGGGCAGTTTCTGCCTAAGTTGTCACACGAGTTTGGGAGGATGTTTCTTCACCAAAATTCTTCCCAAGCATGTCAAAGGACTTAAGAGAAGCTTAATGAAGTCCTGGGAAGCTGCATTAAAGAAGAAGATTTGAAGAATGCATCATGGCAGCCGAAACAACCAAGTATGGAGCTTTTCCGGTCAAACCGGGAAAGTCTGTCCTTGCCGAGTTTGTCCATGATTTCGGTTGCCTATGAGCCCAAGAACTTGTGTATAAGGCCTACATGGATCCAATAACATGTAGAGGAGTCCAAGAAATCAGAAATCCAAGGTCCAAGTCGAAATCCTTGTCAAAGAAGAAAGAAGAAACCAAGTCCAAAAAGGATTACAAGTTCAACAAGGAAGGTGTCTCCTTGAAGTAGCTGATTTCTCTAGGGTTTCTCTTCGAAATTTTCTGTATAAATAGGACCTATGTACATCAAATTTCATGTCTTTCAATTGCTCAAAACATAGTATAGTCAAACTCTACCCAAAAACCCTTTAACGCAGAAAACAACACAAGCTGCCGCCGCCGTTCCCCTTCGCTGCCGACTGCCTTTCTTCAACCGATTCCCTTTTCATCTTTGCCGAACCTTATAGGTAGGTTAAGGATGAATAATTTCATGGTTTGTGTATGTATTTTCTGTGTAAAGACAGTTGTTATTGATTTATATACGATTTGGTTTTTGGTTTTGCATAATAAGCATGTTTATGAACTCTTCTTGGTGATTTGCACATGAATATGTTTGTTGTGTAACGATTCAGATTGCATGTTAGGATTATGATTTAGTTTAAGTTGTTTATGTTTGTGTTTAGTAGATATCAAATTGATTAATTGCTTACCTGATCACGTAATCGAACCTGAGGGTAGTCTAGACGTCAGATGTTCCTAAGGGGGGAGTTTAATATGCCGTAGTAATCTAGGGTTGAGTTCACCGCGTCGGGTTCTCAATTTTAGTTGCTGCATAGGGTTGCTAGGGTAAGTGATTTACATGCTAATAGGATGAGTGACGACATACCTAGGATCATGTCTCCAACAACTCATGAACCGTAATTGTATTTTGTGTTAATGTGATGCGCGTCGTAAGCATTAAACAAGATGACACATAAACTTAGGATGATGCGCGTCGTAAGTTCTAAGTTACATGAGAAGTCATAAAAGTTGGAATTAATTTGCATTTATGATAACATAAATGTAGTAACTTAATATGTCATAAAACTTATGTGTTTTCTAATCGGTGTTTGCCATATTTTATGCTTGAGTATTGATTGACCGATGTATGTAAATATTTTACTTCTTTTCTTTATGTTTCGAACCACCTTATAAATCCCCCATTTAAAATCGTAAATATGTTTATACTTTTGCATTTGTGTATACTTGTATATTATGTGACAGATAATTGTATATGCTATGTATATGTGTATTTTGTATAAAATGTGTGAATATTACTAACGATTTGTTTTGCAGAATATAAGTCTTTCCCTAGTGTCCCCGGTTAGAACGATCCCTACTTACTAAAGCTACACGATAGGGTTTTTTTTTTAAATTGCAGGTCAACTTTTGGCCTCGTCACCTTCGCCTAATTGGATAGGAAAAAAATAATAAATTAAATTTTTTACATATATATAAGTAAAAAAAAATAAAAACGTAAGATGACTTACAATATCCTCCTAGGCGTCAGGATTGACTTCTCGTATATATAGACGTACTGGTTGACTTCTATATGTTCCATGGCCTCCTCGTCCATCAACGATGCGAACGGTCTAGAACCGGCATGATAGTTCCTTGTGTTGTGTTGCCGGTTCTGAGCGTTCGCTCGCGAAACGGCCGACAAAGGAAAAAAATAAAATATTAGTAAAATATTTTTAAACGTACTAATTAATAAGAATTTAACTAATTAATTTTTTTTAATTACCTGTTTATGAGGGTTGTTGAATTCTGATATCAGAAGCCAACGCCACTCGTACTCCCTAAACTGGAACTCAACAAGGGTACCAGAACGTGCGTTCTCATGCGTAGTCCAGTGGGTCCACAACTTGTTCTTCCACTCCTTGTGCCTATAGATACCATAGATATATTATAAATATTATTAATTACATATATAATTTTGTTTTTCATTAACTTTCCAACGTACCTTCCCCCATACACAACGTCCGTCCAAGTGTTCCTCAGGTGCTAGGGAACGTCAAACCACACCTGCATTAAAACGTTTATTAGTTTAGTTTTTCATAAATCAACAATATAATACATAATATTAATTATGAATGTTTTAAACTTACCGATATTGTGTTGTGGACCATGTTCTTAACCTCTTGTAGGACATCGCCCCAATCTGACTACAACATAGGGACTCTATCCCTAATGAGCGCTCCCACGCGACCGAAGTATATCCTCGTCTTTCCGCCCGATATTACATTGCCATCCCCGTTAGTATCGATGACGATCCTTCTTGATGTACTCACGGTCTTCTCGAGAGCCTTCCTTGTGACGGGGCATCTCTTCTTCCTTGTCGGCTTGGCTCCTACGGTGACTATCACAAATTGATTATTAATAAAATCAGATATTCTTATTATGACATTATAAGAAAACAAATTATTTATATTTCATTATCTGAGGGCGTTGGGGCGGACACGACGGATTCCGACTCTGTCGTGATGGATACTAAAAGACACGAACTCGTACGCCGTTGATGGGGTCACCTGCGGGGGTAGTGGATAAATAGGCGCCCCTTGGTCATTGACTGCAGGTAATGCCGGTATCAACCGCGGAAGGTAGAGAAAAGGCGGTGGCATCTGTTTCTCAGATGACCTACCCTTCGAAATAGTAGGACCCGGAGTCGGTGCCATGTGTATCTCAGGTATACGTGGTGCAGACACCTCTGCCTAGGTCGGAGGCCACAGCTGCCTCGAGGACTGAGGGGCGCCCGGCTGCCTCGAGGAATGGGTGGCGCCCGGCTGCCTCTGTATCGTCTCCAGAAGGGTCGCACGTCTGGATGTCATAGGGCCCTGAAATGATGTTTGAGGGTTGCTAGAGGTTCCCTCAGACGATTCGGACCTTTGGCCCTTCGAACCTTTCGTTGATCTAAAAGGGTGCCTCATGCTGTTTAAAATATAAATTTGAATCAAATTAATGAAAATATCATTACTATTTTAATAAATTATCTTAACATGTAATTTTTAATTTTTAGCCTTTAATAAATTCAATTAATATTTGTTATTAATTTTTAATAAATTTAATAAAATGTTTGTTAATATTTGTTTATTAAAATATATTTGTTTATTAAAATGTTCATTAAAATTAATTATATACAACCATACACTAATATATACAAATATATATACAACCATACACTTAAAATCAATATATACAAATTTCATTACAAATATATACAACCATACACTTAAATCAATATATACAATATATACAACAAATATATACATCAAAAAACATATGCAAACAATTTATACATCAATATATATTAATTTCCAGCAATATGTACAAATAATTCAAAATAATTATTAGTAATTTAAAAAATATATATAAACAACATATATATCCCTAATCCCGAAAATAATTCAAAATCCAAAATTCTTACCTTAATTTGCTAGAGAAAGAGAGAGAGGGAGCGGTGGAGGAGGTGGACGCAGTGAAGGAGGCTGTGGAGGCGGAGGAGAAGTGGAGGCCGAGAGAGAGAGAGACGAGGCGGTGGAGGTAGTGGAGGTGGAGGAGGGTAGTGGAGGAGGCGGAGGAGGGCGAATTGAAGAAGGAGAAGAAACAGAAAAAATAAGGGTTTCTGTTCGGGGCCGGCTAGGTTTTGTCTATATAGGCTCAAGTATAGTTGACGAAATAAGAAATTTGTCGGCTATAATTCTGATTTTCGTTGGCTAATATTTTTTATTTTTTTAATTAACTATAGCCGACGAAATTATTACAAATTCGTCGGCTAATTAATTTTCTATTTATTTTTTAAATAAACTATAGCCGACGAATTTATAATAAATTTGTCGGCTATAGTCTTTCTATATTTATTTATATAATTAATTTTCAATTTGTTTGGTTAATTATCATTATATTTTTTTTTAGTTCACTATAGCCGACGAATTTTCTATATATTCGTCAGCTATAGTACTTTGTAATTATCTTAAACTATCTATAGTAATTATCATAAACGAGTTCCACCACTGAATCGAGAACACCGTAATAGTCAACTTCATTCCGCCCACCATGCGCCATCATCCCAGAATTTTGTGTTCTCCGTCTGTTGTCTCTCTGTTCACATATAAATTGCATGTCATTTACCTTGCACATCGGATAAACTCTTGACACTATCAGCTTCATCGCTAGAAGTCTTAGTTCGTGCGACCAATTTGGGTGACCATTGAGTTGAATATGGTTCATCTGCAACCAAATATTCAATGTACTGTAAATATAGATTATTATGCAATGAAAGAGTTATGAACAAAAATAAAGAAGTACATACACAACCGCCAAAATAGTTTGCGAACTCCTTGTTGTGGTAGTCGAGATCACCTTAAATGTCTGGACAATATAAGTGGATATCTTTCCAGTATTTAACGTCTGAATAGTTAATCAATATCCACTAGTGGGCTATGACTAGCTCATGTGGTTGCAACTTGTAGGAGTCTGGCAAACTTCCATAAACTTTAACATCATTAGAGACAATGGAAATGTTGAACTTCGGTACATCTACCGGTATGGTTTGTGGAGTTTCCTTCAACGCTCCTAAATACAGCTTCATGTAGGTGACGCACTCGTGCACAATATATGCTTCAGCTATACATCCTTCAAGCGTGGATTTATTAGCCACATAAGCTTTGTAGTCTCTAAGTTGCCTATAAATAAATTGTTGTAAAGTGTTATGATTATATATTGAACATGTATATAAAAAATTTCGGTGTAAAAAACATACATTTCCTAGGATACATCCAAATATAGTGTACTAGACCGGTAAGAACAATTGCTCAGGAAGATAGATCATCAGGTGAGGCATGATGTCAAAAAAAATTGGAGAAAATATCCTCTCAAATTTACACATGATATAAATAATGTCCTCTTGCATTTTCCGGAGGTCAGATTTGTCACTTCCCGTGTGCATAACTTCTGGAAGAATTTTGACAACGCTACTAACGGCTCCACCTGACGAGAAAGGAACGATCGAATTAAAACAAGGAAGAAATGTTGTAGCAGTTAATGACAGTCATGACTCTTTAACCCGTACATCATATTGTCCCGAAAGTTTACACACAAGGCTATATTTCCTGCATAGCCTGAAGGATACTTCGCATAACTCATCCACCTGAAAATTATGTTCTTCTGGTCAGGCTTTACGATATAAGGAGCTTGATGCATTTTTTTTCTTTCCTTCTTTCAACCACATATGTTTTCGTATATCCATTTTTTTAAGATCAATGCGTGCCTTAGGAACGTCTTTTGTCTTCCCCTCCAAGTTCAGCATTGTGCCCACCACACTGTCACACACATTCTTTTCTATGTGCATCACATCTAGGTAGTGTTTGATCAACAACTTACTCCAGTATGAGAGTTCCCAGAATATGCTCTTATGTGTCTAAAATTTGTACTTATCGGGTCTTTCAGGCATTACCGCCATAATAATGGGATGATTGCCAAGCTGCCCAAATTCGTACTCATTAAGCACTGCTAAATTTTTTTTCCCTGTCCATCTTCTAGGAGGCACACCGTTTTCTACAGTCTCATCAAATGCCTTGTTATCGAGCCGCCATTTGTGATCATACGAAAGGAGAGTACGGTGACCTAATTTGCATATCTTGTTGCAATGAATGCTGCTCCCCTCATCGCTAAGGCACTCTGGACAAGCTTTGTATCCCCTAACAATGTTGCCCGACAACATCCCATGGGTAGGAAATTCACTGATTGTATCAACAACCATGGCATGCATCTGGAACATCTCATGCATGTACTTGTCATAAGTGGGATGATCAACGTTCTAAAAAAACTTAAGCTCTTCAATCAAGGGTCACAAATACACATCGAGACACTTCCTTGGATAACCGGGCCCCAGAATCAACAAACTTAACATATTGTATTTTTTTTCATGCACATTCATGGACGAAGATTGTACGGTACCAAAATCACTAGCCATACACTGAATTGAAGACTAATGTTACCAAAAGGATTGAACCCGTCGGATGAGAGCCTGAGCCTCACATTTCGAACCTCTGACGCAAAATGAGAAAACTCTCTATCTATATGCTTCCAAGCCTCCGCGTCAGCAGGGTGTATAAGGGTATCTTCGTCATGCAATTCCCTATCAGTATGACATCTCATAGCTTTGGCCGTGTGTGATGACATGTACAACCGCTCCAGCCTATCCCTCAACGGGAAATACCGAAGTACCTTCACAGATTTCCTATTGCATGTAGGAGTCAGCTTATACATGTCACTCTTACATACCGGTATGTCAGAAACAAAATCATAATCAACAACTTATTAATTAATACCATGCATCAACATAATATTATAATTAAATTAATATATATATATATATATTCAATCAAAATCGATAACTTATTAACAACAACTTCATATATATTATCAAATCAAAATCGATCAACTCAATCACACTCAAAATCAATTAATTCAACTCAAATAAAACTCAAAATTAATATTATATAACTCAAATAAAACTCTTAAATAGCCTCAAAATCAAGATATATACACATATACGTACCTATATATATCTCCAAAAACTAATTTTAGACAGATTTCGACGACACCCAACAATTTCTACAGCACCCAAACTTTTTCTCCCTTTTTTTTTCAAATAAGCTGTTGTCTAGATCTGAAAATATAAGAACTTTTAGCTGACGAAATTATTTATTTCGTCGGCTAAACTTTTATAATTTTTCAGCCATAGTTTACAGACTATAGCCGACGAAAAAATTAGTTTAGCCGACAAAATATTTTTTCGTCCGCTAAAAGTCCATTTTAGCCGACGGAAATTTAACTTAGCCAACGAAAAAAATTTTGTCGGCCTGTTTTTTTTATCGGCTATAATGTTTATGCTGGTAGTGCTTGTTTACTAAGTTTTAAGTAAATGTTTCGTTTCAAAAACAAACTCTACGTAGAACCTTCAAACGCAAAAAAGTCGTAAAATAAGATATGATCAGAATTGTGAAATATGTCTACAGTTGAAAAATCACGTAATTCCGGTAAAGTCTCGGTGCCGATGGTTATGGTTAATGCAATTTCCCATTCTTTCGGTGGTTATTTTCCATAAAAATTTTATTCTACTCATTGCGTCTCATTGATTTGAAACTATTTTTAGTTGAAGGTCCGGCTAAAATACGTAATTTAGACGGTCAAATGATCGTTTCCGTGCGTTTAGGGGTTTGACTTACGTGATTGACCGTCCGGATCAAGCCCTTAAATTTATCGGATCAAGATGAAATTTTTTTTCATAGACATATTTCAACATAATGACCATAAAAGAAAGTCGGATTTTTGGTTGTGAAGTTTGATCATCAGAATCACAACATACCTACTATTTTCCATTATTTATCCCTATGAGGAGCCCTATCATCGAGGGGTAAATGTTTCAAAAATTTTAGATAGGCAGTTGTGTCTCATCATGGTGAGAGTTTGTTATCTGAAAGGTTCGACCAAAATACCTCATATAGATGTAGATATAGGCGTTTTCGTGTGTTAAGTAGTTAGAAAACCCGCATTTTAAAACCGTAAATGAACTCGGATGGCCAAAAACGCCCATAGGTCATGACAAAGCAATGAGTTTGACTCGTAGAGCCGTTCCGCTTCCAGATAGGTATCACAATAGTCAATTGGACACTGAAATATCCGTAGTGCAATTTTGTAAGTAAAATGTACTTTAGCCAACGAAATACCCTAATTTCGCAGGCTAAAAAGACTTGATGAATCTTTCTGGTAGAGGTGCTCTGGAGAGGCTTGTTTTGCAGTGTGCAAAAGTTGTGTTGAATCGTTGAGATGTGTTTATTCCGTGCTTCTTGACCCCTTTATATAATGAACACTAGGGTTGTTTTTGCTTACGGATCAAGGTATATTAGATCTTCTTGAATTCTCTGAGGATTCCTTAAGCAACCATGAATCTTTGCTAATAATGACTTCCACTCAAAAGGAAATACGTTAATAACGTAGACCGCGAGAATCGGTCTAATGGGTTTTCCGACAAAGCATTCGCCAAATATTAATATTTTTGTCCAAACATAACTTACCTTTCTCTGTAGCATTCGCGTGACTCAAGTGTGAGGATGAATCAGTGGACTGTGAAACCTTCTTGAGAGGGCATAAGATACTGACTCGGGGACGAAGTAAATTTGGGGTTAGCCCTAAATATGTACGCATAAGTATGACGGATATGGATATAACCTTCAGTTTGTTTCTGAAGTTGTCCAAAATCCAGCAAAATGTGGGATGTATTGATTTACTTGTAGAATAGTAAAAGAAGGTGTAATGTAAATTGTAGCAGTGGTAAAATGACTGTTAGTTGCTGCACATATATTTGAACCTGTGTTTCTTGGTGTGTGTGTGTCAGTGACTGTTCGTTGCAGCACTTAGATTCGAACCACCCTTATCATAGCTTGGAGTAAACTCTATTTTGTGAAGGGGTGTATAGGAATAGGATGGCTAATGATCCATATGAACTTTGGCTAAAAGTGCCTGAGCTGTAGCGCTCTATATATAGCCATATATGAATCACCACAACATTGCCCGAGTTATTTTAAGTATTGGCATTACTTCGGCTTTGGCCACCATGACGATTTCTGGCATTTTTTGCTCTTAATTTCATCTATTTGCACCCCTAGAGAACTAAAAAGAATTCAAAATAGATGAACTATCACAAAAACAAAACCATTAAACTGAGGGAAGATTATTTCATGCACCGTTAAAAGACAAAAAAACAGAAGTGAACAATACATACATCTGTTACAGAAACAAGAAAAAAACGGAAGAGATGATCGGACGGTATGAATTGGACGGGTTACGGACGATGACGGTGCCCCGAATAATTTTCGTATCTCTTACTGAAGTTACAGAAACAAGGAAAAAACAAACAAAGAAAACTGCACCAGTCGTTGGTCTCAAAAAGATCAGGTGGTTGCAAGGGAAGTCAGAAAGCAAAGGAAGAAGAGGTAAAGAAACTATAAGTAACAGCAAGAACATAGTCCTTGCTTGCAAATACTAAGCAAACAAACAAATTTTACATCATACTCAACTATTACTTATTGAATAGGAAATGCAAGCCCATACATGAACACAGCCTGATTGCAAGCAAATTTTCTTTATGAAGAATGGCTGACTCTATCTCAGAGAGTATATGGTTGCAGCCTTGCAAGTATACTCTTACTGCACGTTTGGTACGCATGACTGTTTTAGCCAGGACTAATTCCTTAAACAGTCCACGCTTATGGATGTTTGGCTCATGCTATGTTATACCTGACTCATGTTTGGTGCAGCTCAGGACTAAAGAGCAGAATAGTCCCTGAAATTGTCTATTTTCAGCAAGACAACAACAAAAATTTAACAAAAAAAACTATCCCAGAAATTGAGCATATCCAAATTTATTCCCAACATGAACAACTAAGCAGGAAACTAGGATTGAAATGATCTTTTTCCAACTCCAAAAAAATAGATTTAATGTAAATGTAAAGTAGCAGCAAACTTCTAACAATGCAGCCTTCCCATGCTACCCTAAAAAGAACCAATTTAATCCATGATCTCCACATATCAAAAACAAAAGATGATAGAATTTATATCATCAAATAGCAGCAAGGAACGATTTGGTACTTCAAAGGAATTCAAAGGACAGAGTGTATAATCAACTCATATACAAGAATGAACAACAGTTTAAGATATACAGCAATTCCTAATCAACAGGTTCAGCAATTCGAACATCCAAGATACCAAAAGATATGATAGAATTTATATCATCAAATAGCAGCAAGGAACGATTTGGTACTTCAAAGGAATTCAAAGGACAGAGTGTTTAATCAACTCATATACAAGAATGAACAACAGTTTAAGATATACAGCAATTCCTAATCAACAGGTTCAGCAATTCGAACATCCAAGATACCAAATCAATGAAAAACAGCACAGAAAGGCACAAACGTTTCACAGAAAGAATACCCAGTCATAAAATTGACCAAATTCGAATAAGATCAAGCTATATAGACGCCAAACCCTCAATCAATTCGTAAAATAATCATGACCCATGAACAAAATACATTAGAGAGCGAGAGAAACCAAACCTGGAATCTTCTCGACAGGAAGACAGAAGCCAAAGAAACGAGTAGTGGAAAGAGAGACTAAGGCCAAAGAAACAAGTAGTGGGTAGAGAGACTAAAGCCAAAGAAACGAGCAATGGGACGATGAGGCTGCAGCTACAAACCAGTAAGAGATTTTAGCGTTGTATAGTCCGATGAATATTGGGGCCGCTATGTAAGAAGGCCTGGAGCGCGCGTCAGGCGCGTGCGGGACTGCATATGCTCATTTAATTTAGTCCTTCATGTCAAACATGGGACTAACTCTGCTTTCTTATATAACCCAATCAGTCCAGTCCAGTCCCCCGTTCCAAACATGCAGTTAAGTCTCTAACCAAACTCAAGAAAAAAAATTGATCTACAAATTGGAAATATAATAGGGTTCCATGATGTCACACAGACACAAACACATGTTTATTATAAGGAAAAACAATTGACTAGAATCATGTCCCTCATTTGACACTGTAATGACTGTATACATACAGATAGAAAGCATATCCCATTGATAAAGTGAAATCATGTCTATATGTGTACAATTTGTACCACAACCAACACTGAGTAAGGCTCACTCTAATTACCAAAGACAGCATAGTATGTATTCCCCAAAGGCCAAAGCTAAGGCTCACTCTAAATACCTTCCAAATGACAATGATGTAGTCCCAAAGCATAGTATGTATTCAAATATGACAAATAACACCAGCTTCGAAACTGACACTGAATACTGATTCCCAAAACTCGGAACACAATAGAGGAAAACCTAAGAACAATCATGTCTCCTTTTTAAAAATAAAAAAATAAAGAACAATCATGTCTGGGCGGGATGAGGTATTTGGAAATAAGAGCTGTTTAAGTAGAGATGAAGAGACATGAAGCCAAAAACATAGTTCAAACTCAATTCCATGTACACAGTTAACTGCAATCACTAGTAAAAAGAATGTATAAAACTAGAAGATTAGGGCATGAGTATATCCAATATCAATACATTTTATCAGCTTGCAACCCTTTGCAATGATAATACAGTACTAAATATTTACATTGAGATCCGGGACGGCAGATGTACCTCTCTCAACTGTGTAATACAATCAGACATACCAATACCGATACTGCATTTTTGAATAACATAAATTATTATTCAAAATGCGGTCCAGTCCAAAGAGTGAATGAACATCAATTCCCAGCAGATGAACATTCAAGACGCCAAAACCTAAAAAAACCACAAACCAAAGAGACATTTGGATCCCCATATCAACTATTCTCGACCTTGTTTGATTGCTTATTTTATCAACAACAGCAGACACAGCCTCTAAATTATGCAGGACGGAATTGCAGCATTAAAATATTTTAAGAACAGCAATTAGGACACCGAATCAAACCATTCTCATTGCACTCCGAGCATCTCTTGGGCGTGTCATCATCCTCATCAAACACCTTCCTGCTCCCACTGCAATTCATACACGGCACAAACCTGGCATCCCCACAACCCCCACACACAGACCCGGGTTTCCGAATAGGAAGCCCCTGCAATATCTTTGCCAACTCTCCAGTCTCAAACAGCTGCTTGATCACCTCGGCACCTCCCACATATTTCCCCTTTATAAAAACCTGCGGCAAACTCACATTCTTTGCCCCCAAAACACTCTGCAACTCTTTCCTATAATCCGAATCCATAGAAATATCCCTCTCATCAACCCAAACCCCAAACCCTCGAAATATATTCTTCACAGCATAACAATCCTCGTACGTCCTGCGAACCCCACGCAAGCTAGTAAGGTACATTACAATCCTATCATCTGTCCCCGGCAGCCTAATTGACAACACCCGAAAATCCGGCCCCGTAGACTTGGAATGCACCATCGATTTTGACGGCCTGAACTGCTTTGATTGAGACTCCTCCAAAACAGAAACGTTTCGAGGAGGGAGCTTATCCGTTTCGAAAAAGCTGCAGAGCTTCTTGACCTTTCCTTTAAAGGAGTTGCTGGCGGAACGCATGGTCTCCATGGAATTGTAGATCTTCTTGAAGGAGCCGGCGTGCTCGAGCGCGTGTTGGGCCTTTTTGGGCTCTGCGTACATGGTCATGGAGCGATTGAAGAACAAGGACCGCTTCGGGGAGGTCTTGTTTGACGACAATTCGAGCCTGTTTTCGAAATCCGCCATCGAACCCCGATCAGCAATCGCCACGAATTTTAATACCCTGATCTCGGTTTTCTTCGATTCGATACCTCGCCGACACCTAGGGTTTGGAAATTGAATTCCGATTCGGAAATGGACGAAAACGACGCCGTATACGGTGAATTAGATTGCAGGACGAGGCGATGATAATCGGAAATCAATAGGAGCCGTTGGATTGGATTAAGGCGGTGGGATGATGATGATGATGATGGGTGGAGAAGGGAGAAGAAAATGGTGGAGGAAGGGAATTGAGGTTGGTGGAGGTGGATTTTGAGGTGTTGTCAAAACAAAAGGGGTCTTCTGTTCTGTTTTGGTTGTTTTATGATTTCAAGGACAAGGCATTTTCATCGTGTCTCTGCGCTTATGCCTTGGGGAAATTATTTAATTAATTAATGGTAAAATAATTAAAATATTTTTTTAATTTGACTTTAATTATCAATTTACACCCCTAATTTCTAATTGTATTAATTTACCTCCTTAAATTGGTATAAACAGCCGATTTGCACCTCATCCATCAAATTGGATAATTTCCATCCAATTTTAGATTATTGCGTGTGAATATTTTTTTCTTTTCATAATAAAAATTATGAAACAAAATCTTCAAATGTGGGATGTATTAGAGAAATAATGGCTAATTAGAATTGTATGGCTTAGCCATTTCAATAGACAAATTATGTAATGTTCATTATTATCATCATTAATTTGATTTTAATTTTATTTTTTTTCAATTAAGATTATCAATGTAGTATTTCTAGAAAAAAAAAGATAATCAATGTAGGCATCATCTTCTAAACGATATTCATGCATGACCATCAAAAAGATGAAGTGAATGAAAAACGATACAAACAATATTAAATAAATAACGTGTAAGGAAATAAAAAACAAATGCAACAGGATATCATTTTTTAAAAACATATCTCGTGATTTTGTTTTATTATATTTTTAATATTACAACATTATAAAAAATGGTAATTATACCTCTCACATACATGACACATGATTGAAAATTGGATGAATACCATCCAATTTAACAGAGAGTGTGCAAATCGTCAATTTTTACCAAATTAAAGAGGTAAATTAACATAATTACAAATTAAGTGTGTAAGTTGACAATTATAACAAAATTGAGAGAACATGTGTTTTATCTATTTTTCCTTAATTAAATTGTTTAATTAGCGCAGTGTGCTTTTCTTGGAGAGAAATAAAGGTGGGACCGAAAGCTGACTCGTCTGATTCGTAACACGCGGTATTTACCGTTGTATTTATTCGAAAAAGTTGAACACAAAAAGTTGTTACCTATTTGTGGCGGGCCTGAACCGGTCTATTTTATTTTGTTGACCCTGTTCACATACCAAATGAAATTTAGTCAGTAACCGTTGGATTTGGCTTACTAATATCCTAGGGTGAAGATTAATTGGACTAACACTTGTTTTATATTTTCAAAACTCTATTACTGGCTTTACCAAAACGCTGACGTCTTCTTCTCCAGGACTCTTCTTCTCCAACTTTGCTCTTCGTCCTTTTCTCAAAGATAGAGATTTTTTTTGCACCAAGACCCAGACTTGTATCGATCGTCCTCCTCTTCTCCTCTGCAATTTAACTAGTCCTTATTTAACTAGTATAATGTTTGAACATTTAGGATAAAAGGTCTAGAACATGATGTAATTCGATTATATGGGCAAGAAAGGATGAAAACGAGATATCAGATATGGTTATATATGAAAGGATTAGATTATCTGTATTACCAAACCAAAGAAGAAAAAGATAGAGCCGGCTATTGTTGGGAAGGTGATGGCACTCCAAAATACAATTTGAATCTTCTGTTCATATTCTATTTGTAGTGAAGACGTCGTCGTTCAGGACCTATCCAGGCTGCTTATTATGTGGTGGATTAATCCGTCCACAATAGAAGGTCGAGTTGCTAATATGGACTTTCTTGCCACAAACTCAACTTTTCTGATGTTCATACATCGGAAAACTACTGTTTGGATTTGTCACAACGAGCTCACGTTTTAGTTTCAAAATCATAAGCTAAAAGTGATAGGTTTGCTGCCAATCAAAACTTGAAAGGGAAAACTTTGGCTCTTCTTCGTTACAAGATCTTGAATCATAATTTAACCAAACTGGGTGTGGATTTCCGCTACATAACAGGAACAGAAGAGTTGAGGAAATTGCTTACGACATACAAAACATGTCTTACATGACCAGTACGACTACGATGTCCGGTTTCAACTCAGTACAAAGATCCGACTTTTTCAAATAAAATCCTCATGTATCCTTTCCACTCATGACCATTTGCAGGTATCAAAGATGTGCTCAAAATCTTTAGCATTGATATAGCTACAATATGCAACAAAGTCTCCAAGGGCATACGTACAACACAGACAATTAGAGGCCAAGTTTCGAGAGGAGTTCACGCCATCTTGGAGTTTCTTCATCAAAAATGTAAGTCAAAGGGGAATATAGAACCCCACTGCCTCCAATCTGCAAAAATTATTGTAAGGAGGTTAAGCCTCAAAGGAAACAAATGCGTTTATGAGACAAAAATCAGATGCAAGAGATGAGTTCTATGTATGGCATGCATAAATTCAATGTGCAGCTAAAAGCTACATAGTGAAACTTCAATATTTCATGTTGAAAAGACAAACTTATGTATCCCCAGGGAAGGGCATCAATTAAAATTTAGAGCAACGATAGCCAAAAAGTTCCAATAACTAATTGATATTTGAAAACTATTATCCAGTTTGGACCAATTTTCACTTGTAAATCCTAAATGCTTTCATACATAAAACACATGCAAACTCCTTGGAAACCATTGGAAGATCAAATATTGGCCAATCCAAATTGGGCTTGCAAGTTCAGTTGTGTAAAGAACAAGCAAACTAAAGATATCTAACCAATTTTTTATGCCTTACACGGATATATAGAAGCCAGAAAGAATTAACTGCTTGAAAGTGCAGGAGAGGGTAAGCAGAACAAGTACTCTCAGAAAATTTGAGAAGTGAAGCCAAAATCAGCTTCCATAACAATAAAAATTATTGAAAGAAGATCATGGCTCACCGCTCTCAATTGTTGTACAGACTTGTAGAGGGCCGTTTTTGGTACACATATGACAATGGCATAGTAATCTGCTGTTATTTTCCCATCACGTTTGCTATATACTGTACTAACAGTGGGTCCCTGCATGAGCAACCATTTACATTGTTGGGAAAGGATCAGTAAGTGACCAAGAAAAGGCAAGTTACAATTTTCATACTGCAACTGGCATCTATTTGTTTGGAAAGAACTACATCTTAAACTTCTCTGTTTAAGAAAGTAAAGCAAAATAAAATTCCATCCGCACCTGCAAACCAGCTAGTGATGGCTGGCTAAGGACTCAATAACACCTATTTCAAGTATTGTGATTAAACCAAACCCGTCTCGTCGGATAAGACGAAGACACGATGCTCATGGTTTGATTATAGTTTCTTTTGTTATGAGTGATTGTTTTGTTGTGTTTCAGAATTTCAAGGAGACTTTATTCACAGAGATCCACGTAAATTTTTCTATGAGATGCTTTATGAGAAAATTTCCGATAGCAAAATGCCACAGGTCTGGTAAGTGATCGTTATCCTTGTTCAATTGCCACACGAGTAGATCATTATCGCTTTGCTTCATATTGTTTTGCTTCACGAAGTAGACCCTTTCAACTAGGAATACTAAAAAGTCACGTTTACAAAGCATAAGAGATGAACATCTTTACAAAGCATTTCAGTATTTTGACAAGGATAGCATTTCAGAAATTATTGTAGGGTTTATATTCTTACATCATTTTCTCATAGAGGGAAGTAATTGAACTCATCACTGTCAATTTCAACTGACAGATATAAGTTATATCATATAACAAGAGATGAATTAGAGGCTGCTAAGAAGGAGCATGGAATGGGTGATGATAACACCATCAAGGAAATAATTTCTGAAGTTGATGCAGATAATGTAAGTTATCTACAAGTTGTCCAAATTTTGAGCTTTTCTCTTTGTTATTTTTTGTGCCGACTTATTTGTACCAATAGGACGGGAGGATCAACTACACTATGATGAGAAGTGGAAATCAACACAAGGGCCTCTTAATTACGCTCATGAGTCTATTTCAGAATTTAACAATAGTAAGTGAACTATGAGCTTCTTTATTTGCCTTTACTGTGCATGATTACTTGGTAGTATGATGTAGACTAGAATCTACAGTCCATGCTATACTAGAGCATTGTGAATTTTAGATCCAAAAATTGTGCAATTTGAGAATATGAAGCATAGTTCAGAACTTGTGATTTATCATTTTGTTGCTTTTGTGACAGTCTGCATTTTTTTATTTTTAGTTCAACCTTGTTTGGAGTATTGCTTGAATATGTACAATGGCGTTTTCAATGAGAAAATTATATGTCCAATGTGATAATAAGTAGAAATGTTACAGAACTTCCTTATTTCACATTGCTCCATTGAAACTAGGAGTTATTTTTACATGCATCTGTAATTGTTTCTTTTGCTAGTAGGCCTATTGCAAGATCTTTACAAATTAAGATCTTCATTAAGTTGTGAGTTTATCTTTTTTTCCCTCCATATTTTTGATGTGCCGATTACATTTTGATCTTGTTGTTTGTCATAACTGTGTGACTTATGTTATTGGCTCTCTAGACAATTGGCTGCCATAGTTATTATGTAATGAGGTGCATCTTGGTTTAAATTTTCTCTATTTTCAGGTGACTTGAAGCCAGGTAGTGAATGGACCATGACATGACCAGTTAGTAAATCACAGTGCTTGTGCCAAACTAAGTGTGCGTAAAAGCCGTGATGAAGTAGGGCACAAACAAGGGCTCAACGGAAAGAATTTCAGAAGATGGAGTGATGTAGGATTAGGATAGAGTACAGGTAAATATGAATTTCTTTGGGGCTTAGTCTTGTCCAGATACAATAGGGAAACTTTATTCCAAGAAATTAATTGAAAAAACATGTTGCACATGAGATCAAATATATTGAGTTCTAACTACAGGTCTTATAATTATGAGCAGATATTTTTTGTTGCCTCAATTTGTTTGTCATCTTTATATATGGTTGATACAATCTCATTATGATCCATGTGCAATGTATAAATCTTGTGGCAAATCTATAAAAGAAGTTGTGAGATCCTATATGAGGTTGCAAAAGCATATAAGAAGATAAAACAGTGTCTACTGAATCACATCATCTGAACCTTCTAAATCACACTTGGTGTCTCAAATAACATGTCCCTGGAAATCATATCGAAACATTATGAAGAAAAACAACAGCAAATTTGGTATGTGTGCTGGATTAAAAGAAATTCTAACACTGTCAAATCACCATTCCACCTACTGATCAAAAAGGACTTTTAACATTCACATTGACCATTACACCTACAAATCAAAACTTGATGTGTCAGACACGTTACAATTTAAGAACTTTTTTTGTGTCACTTATAGCATTGGTAAATAGGATTCGATCAATCCGAGGACTTAAAGGGCGCTCCTGCATTCATGGTTACTCTAAAAATTAGTACAAATATACAAATTACAGAACAATTATTTACAAGGTACAAATACAAACATTTACATATTTTTATTTACAAATTTACACATGGTACAAGGTTATTAGGGGGGGTTTGGTTTGGTTTCTGACATCCTAAAAACAGAAAAATAAAAGCTAACTAATATGTACAAGTGATCGGTTCATTCAACATCGCAAACAGAGATAGAATCAAATTCCATAAACACATAAATATCAAGTCTCAAATCCAACAATCTGAAATCATTGTAAATTCAAATTAAGAGAAATAATCTCGAAATACAAGCCTGAAGAGGTCATGCATCCCTTTAATTCTTCTTACTTTATCTCCTAAGCACAGAGAAGTCTAGAACCTAAGATATTTCATGCAAAGGCTGCGATCGATACTCAGCGTCGACTCAAATTACCAGTCCACACAAAACATGAATCATTAAAATCTAAAGAATTCTGAGATTAAACACAACCATGTCCGAGAAGTCGTAACATGTAATTATGTAGTCTATGTTTTCAACCATTATCACATAGTTTCCACCACTTTGAATCTATACTTACTTAAAGAAGCTCAGTACAAATCCTGGCAATAAGCTAGCATGCATACTAGCTTAAATAATTAAACAAAAACATAACCTTTCAATTATTAAGAATCACAAGATCAGATTGTAAGAAAATCATCAATAAGAGATCAACATAATTCATAAAATTCTGAATCCAAAGAACACAACAACAAATGAAACATGCTTCCAAAACTCAAGTCTAACATCCGAAACATGCTATTAAATTTGCTAGAGAAGTCTAAACAAAAGTAAATGTAGCGTTTATACTTTATAGGTCTTCAAGGAAGCTTGATGGCGACAAAGGGATGTTGAGCTTCAATGCTTCAAGTCTCCAACGCTGCTGCCTTTATGGAGAAATCCTTCAAGGCTTGGCAAAGGTGGAGAGAAGGGGCTGCTCGAAAATGTTATGTGTCTCTCTAGTTTTTAACGTGAATGAACGCCCTTTTTTCTGATGTAGAGAGCCTCCTTATATAGTGGTCGAACATTCCTCTCCACCATTGATTTAAATCCGATCCAATGAGCATAAATAATAGCACAATTTAATCAAAGAATATTCCATATATGTCTTATGCATTAAGTCTTATGGCTTGAAATGTGACCGGATACATTGCTTGTTCTTCAAATGGAATCGCCTGATTATTGCTTGATTGTTGCCGATTTGAATCTTGTTTCCTTTCTTGATTATTTTTCAAATTCATACTTATAATTCATTTCATATGTATTTCCAATTAATATTCCTGAAAAGGAAGAAGAAAAATCAGATTTAACCTAGGAAAATTAAGCATTTAAATAGAGAAATAAAAGGTAGGAATCTCCCTTAATTTTCTTGATTACAAATCAGCAATTATCTTCAATCTCTAAGGAATAATTCTCTCAAAATTTGCTGCCATAATCTTCACATAAATTTGGCCAAATTCCTTGGGAATTTTGATTTCCATATGTGCTTCATCATCTTCATTTAATGCTCATTCCTTCTTCGATAATTTTCTGAATTTAAGAATAGAAGGTTTCTCAAAATGAATTAGGAAAGTCAGAATAGGAAAGTTTCGCAAGTAGCAAGTTTTCTAAATCAAAATAAGAAAGTTTCTTAAAATGAAATAGGTAACTTTCCCAATTTGAAACAGGAAAGTTTCCTAAATGACTTATCCTTCTTAGTTCGTTGGTTTTAGCTTCCTTTTTCGCTCTTATACCTCTACAATTACAAAACAAGTTAGAAATGACATTGTTAAGAGAATAACATAGCTAAATAGAGTAGGAAATACGTTAATAACATAACATAAAATGCGTCTATCAAAACTCACAAAGACCAGAACTTGTTAGTCAATAATTTAGAAACAAGAATGATAAAACTTCACATATGCTTCAAAATGATTTTCACTAAACCAAGGACCAAAATGGATAAAGAAATCATGAACATCGTGTCTTCGTCTTCTCCGGTGAGAAGTGTCCGGTTTTTGTTTTCGTCGTCTACAGCGAAACGGGTTTGGTTTAATCTCAAACGGGTCTTTTAGAAACGACGGAGAAGAGGAGGACGATCGAGCAAAGTTGGAGAAGAAGAGTCTTGGAGGAGGAGAAGCCAACATGGTTTTGGTAAAGCCAATAATAAAGTTTTGAAAATATAAAACAACAAGGTTTAGTCCGATTAATCATCACCCTAGGATATTAGTAAGCCAAATCCAACAGTTATTGACCAAATTTCATTTGGTCAATTATGGTTCAGGTGCGGGTCATTTATTTTGTTTTGAGAAATTGAAGACTTTTTAAAAAAAAATTGAGAAGGAGACCACTTTTTAAATTTAGGTGGATGCGTATTTTTTATTTCATGGAAAATTGTCTCAAATTTTAGGTTTTACTGATTTGAAAAAAAATTTGAAATTCGAATCATTTTCTTCAGATCCAGATTCGAATGGATCGAGTATTTAAAAATGCAAATTCGATCAGAAAAAATTAAACAGATCGGATCGCGGATCCATTTTTTTAAAAATGGATCCGATCTGAATGCAGTCGGATCCTATTTTTTTAAAAATGACCTGATCCCAACGCAGCCCTACCTAGAATTACAATGCACACATTAGCACGATTTTTCATAAAAAATGTCTAAAATATTCTTATTTTGAACAATTTGGAGACATTAAAATATGCATAACTTTGACATATCAAGACGTGTGGATTGTAATTTAAGTTTATAGCCAATCACAATCATAAAATGATCAATGCATGGATAATCTAAGTAATGCTCGCACACAAAGTATTTCTGGACCCATCCCGAGTTAAACCCCTTTAACCCGGAGTAAATCCTGTAGGGACCATCTCAAAGGAACTTCTTACCGAAACCCCGTTGAAATGGACAACTCTTCCTACAAATCAACTCAACACTTCCATAAATAATTTAAAACAACCCCAACTCCTGGAGTCATCATGCTCCCCAAATCATAGCTACACTTCAACAACCTATTCAACTATCTATGTTGGGGTAATCAGAGCAATCTACATGGAAGTGATACCTAATTAAACTTACGGCGACAACAGATTAAATGACTATGCCTCGACTTCGGTACGCTCGGCCTTCTCTCAGGAACCTTGCAACACTGGGCATTTGAAAACAAAGGGCCCAGGGGAAAACATTTAAAAACACGACGTTAGAGTGCGTGGACAAAAATAATATCGAAACATGAGAAAAATAATTACTTTCCGTTTCCCTCTTATTTCTCTTGAAATTCATACACACGCAACAATTGGGAAAAATGGTTAAAAAACATTTTTCACAAATCCCCTTGGCTCAAATCCAGAATTTAAAAGTGGAGAATTAGTTTCACCATGACCACGAGAAAACAACTGACCAGCTCTATCCACGAGAGGGTCAATTGACCAGCTCTATCGGAGAGAGTCCCTTGACCTACTCTATTCAGGAGGGTCCTTCTGACCAGCTACCACCAAAGAGAGTCTGACCAGCTACAATCCGGAGAAGGTACCATCTCCATCCGGAGAGGGTCCATGCTAGCTAACAACACACATATATTTATATATATATATACTTGAAAATCCTTTAAAAACCTCGTGGTGAATAAATCAAACCTCATGGCCGCCGGAAGAAAATCCGGTGACTTCCAATCGCCATCAAATTTTAATAGTAGCTTCGTCTCATCATTTGGAACAACTTTCTAGTTCAACTCGAAGACCAATTCGGCCTCTAACTAGGTCAATTGAATGAAAATGTAAATAACTCGAAATTTTTAAACTTCAAATCTTCGATTCTCTCTCCACACTTCAAATCAATCCACCAAACTTTAGGGGTGAGTAGTACTCCTAAAACTAATTCTAAACATATAATGAACTCACAAATTGGTGGCCTGATGAGGGAGAAATCCGATCAAAACTCTACATTGTACACTATGCATTCAACAAGGAAATTCTCTCAATTCAAGGCGTGTTAGGTCGAAAGGCTTACCTAAAATTAAAGTAGACTCAAATGCGGTCATTTTGAGACCGGTGCGGCGGCCTATGGTGGCCTGACGGCGGTGCAGTGGAGGAGAGAGGATCCAGCAGTGGTTTCAGTCGGGAAAGAGGAGAGAGAAAGAGAAAGTAATTTTCTGATTTTTAACTTTCTACTCCGGGTGAGTTTTCTTTTATAACCCTTTCCAGAAATAGTAACTTCTGTTTTTAGACTATAACTTCTTCATACGATCTCCGATTTGAGCGTGCTACGTGTCCAGGAACTTGTATCGACGTCCTCTACGACTTTTATGAAGAAAGTTTCTCCAAATTGTCGACTTAACGAAAAGTCAACTTTACGGTCATTATACGGTCAAACGGTTACTTTAAATGATAAAAGATAAAAGTAACCAACCGTAAAAGAATTTTAGGATCGGGATGTGACAATTCTCCCCACCTTATAAAAATTTCGTCCTCGAAATTTCTATACTCTAAGTCCAACACAGTGGGTGACACTACCACTTAAAATAATCTTATCGTTTTCAAGTAACAACTCATTTATGAGAACTCTTCCAAATCGCCTAACAAATAGTATTGTCATAACCCTGCACACCTGCTCAATATCTTAATTGATTCTCCTTATAAGTCAATTTCCAGTACTAGCCAGAAGGCTATCGACATAGGATGTAAGGAAATAGACTTATTCACATAACATGAACATATGTGACACTAGGCATCCAATATAACCCCAAGGATACCCAACATACTCTACAAACTCATGTAACCTTGTCACATGTCACATATATCTAACAAAGTACTCCTCCCTACATGGATAACCTCCAATACTCTCTCATTTTCTGACGCTCGACCACTCTTCTCGGGTCAATACTAAAGCATCTGAAATCTTACCTCTAATCGCAATAATCTTTTCTTAATCCATTGATGATATCGAATTACCGAGTTCTATGCATACTCCAACCCGTTTATGATATGGAGTACGACACTGCCTACCATTGATCCACCAATTGTAATCCTAGCGAAAATCATTACTGTTTTCCATAAAAAAGATTACAACTCTGTCATGTACTGAAAACATCCTTTGGCAACAACTCCTCGTTATTTAAGCCGGATCATAATCACTCATAGGCTTGTCCACGTCTCTCCACTCGCTAGAAGCAGCTAACCCGAACGAGGAAAAAGTTCTTTACCATCACCTGGTTGAACCTCATGATGTCAAGCAACAACTCGTCATTAAGCTACTCAATAACTCGGCGTCAAAGACGATCGTTAACACACTATATCTCCAGCATTCACCCATGCTTATAGCGATCAACTAACCCTCCAATCAAACCGATTGAGGATTTCGTGCCCCGCAAAACTGCCAAGAGCTCAAAACTCTAAATAATAAAATACTTCGCATGCAGAATCAACGCTCACGCTAATCCATGAAGGAAACTATAGCCAAATCGAAACACATGAACTCTTTCTCTGTTTAAATAGATCACAAGATCTGATTCACGTTTTCCATCGTACGAATCTGATAAAGACTAATATTCTTTTTGCACATGACCGCTAAAATTATCTCACTTGTGCACACCCAATAGTATCTTAAAGATACGAAGCATGAAATCAGCGTTGCAACTGCTGCATCTAGAGTATCTGATTCTGTAGACATAAGGACCCAAAAGAGTTACTCTTCAAAGAAAGTTTAACGCAAAACTACGTTAAACTCTTTTTAAATGTCCACTCTAATAAAACATGTCTGGATCTCTCACTTCTCAAATAAAACCACACCTCGTAAGATTTAGTTGACGTCATAGATATAAAGACAATCAACTTATAAAGTCTTAAGAAGTTGATAAAACTCCTTGTCACTACGCTACTCTTGCCCATCACATAAAGGAGTTATATTAAACTTAAATGGGGTAATAGCGAGACATCAATCCACTGTATGAGAAGCCACGAGTCTCATCGTTCTCTACGGTGAGCCTAGGATGACGCACAACTGCGAAACCTAACTCAATCTGAAATCTTGAACCAGAGAAAACGTCAACAAAACCACAGTTCCAACGTGATTGTCAACTTTACCAGTATCACTAAGCCTGAACAACCACCAGCTTTCTTTTACTTCAAGTGATACTTTCCACAATCTTTGACGTCGTATCACTGACCTAAAGTCACACTTCTCATTCTATCTCTGTTACTATTAATAAGTCATACCACTGACTAAGATTCGTTGACATATACTCGAATCATATACACCTCTCAGGTGCCTCTACTTCCTGCAAAAAAATTCTAGCTCAAAATCTTACCGCACTGCACGTGCGACAAACACTAACTCACTTTTCATTTGACAAAATAGTTTCCATTCGGGAACTACCATCACCAACTAGGATTTGCCATCTTCCAAGTCTAATACTCAGGAAAATGTAAATTCTATGTCCACTCTCGGCTCCAACTCGAGAGGAAATCAAATCTGAACTTCAATTCAAAAGTCATGTACCTCGCCAACATTTATTAATAGTCTAATTGAGACAGTAACCAGGACCATACATCAACATCATGATTCGTCCGGTTGTCGTAACCCAGATTGATGAGGCAACCACAAACAACAATGACCTTACAGATCAATCCTGGATCAGTATGAGATTCCACCACAATACGATCCCTAGAAAGATCTCTGATCTACTTTGCATTAAATTTTCCACCTTCACTAATGAATCTCTTTAGAATCTTTGACTCATGCTGCTTCTTGAGTCAATAAAGAAATCATTTCCCCTGCTCTCATAGTTCATACCCACTATAAAGTAGACAATTAATAAACTGAACCTCGCTTTCCCTTGCTGCATTAAAACACTTGTGGCTCCTATATTTGTTACTCAATCATACTCCAATTCACATAGGGTTACCACTTAATTAACCACAATCTCTGATTTGCACTCTATAGTCAAGTCCGCACTCTCCTAGGGCACACAAAAACCATCCAGAAACTCAATCCAACCTATGGCCAATACCATACGTCCATAGGATAGTTTTAGCCAATTACCTTAATACTGACTGATGGACACAAATTTAAGAGTGATGATAGCTATGGTCATACTGAGATTAGTATGTGGTCTCACCACACAATGATATATATTAGGAACGTCGCCTCTTTTGGGCAATCTGCTCACCAAACACAAACTCTCACGAGAAATGCTCTTTGAATCAACCAGGAAACTTTTTTCCCGTAATCATCGCAAGACATCACCACCGTACTGCAACTGATAGGTATACCATTTCTCGCGACTCTCTTGCCATCCGTTAAGACATGAGGCTCTAAGATTTGTCGTTAAATCGAAACCCAGATCAAGTAGGGTCACTATTTAATTGACCATTGATTACACATTACTATCGATTCTTCATTCCTCTTAAAATTGCAATACAATTATACCAAAACTTTATCCTCCAGACACTAATGTCCATACTCCACAGACTCGAAATTCGAGGATACTACCTATTAATACAGTGGGGATAACTTATGTATCCTTAAACACGCCACATCGAAATACTTCAATCAAAGAATATGATCACTTAATTATTTCACAAACCCAGCAAACCAACCTGAAATTTTCACTTCCAAATTATAGAGTTTGCACTTCATATCTTCAATAACTGCAAAGGCTACCCAAACTGTAGCAACAACAAATTTCATATTCCCCAAAATACGTCTATCAAGGACTTTAGTCCAACTTGCCTAAACAGAAAATAAAGTGGGTGAATTAATCATAATCTTAACACCTCATAGCTAGTCACCCATTTCGAAAAGAAATGATATTCATAATTCACTACCATCACAAATTCAGGGCTTATTGAAATAATCCCTTGGCAATACCGCCTGAAATAAATATGGTCTACTACTAGTCCATGATACAGTGGGTTTTGCTCCCCCGCTGCCTCTTTCTCGAATTCTGTGCATCTGACTCAACACGCACTAGATAAGTCTTTATCGACTTTCTAACATTCTCTTAACTTTATCACAGGTCGGATGACCACTACCGTCTAACTTCCGACCCACAACATAAATAAGGCTTTATTACAAACATCCAACACCATAGGAGTCTGACCTTAGCTTCCAACTATCATGGAGATCTTACCATGGTCTCATACTTAAAATGCTTATCCGACAAATGTCACTCCCTTCAATCAATGTTTGACCGAAAGTCAACACATGAGTGACACCTTGCAATTTCTGAAATTCCTTGATAGTGACTAAGTAATCAACTCGTCACAATACTCCTTTTCACGAATACTTTCACTATGTAAATTTCCACTCTGTTTTTGCATCAATAACCACAACTACATCAAAATCATTTCGCTCTTCACCCCCAAAGAGCAACACAAATTGATACCGAGACGTAATATCATATTTCCAAAATTTTCGCCTTTGATCAATCTATCTGACACCTTCAGGACCTGATCTAATATTTCAATTAATAAAATACACATCAAATGCACAACCTTGTACTTAAATCAAGAACCGATCAACTAAGGATTCATGAGTCCTCAACTCATATCCAGATTCACAATCTTGGTCAGATTTCAACAACTCATCAGAAAATATAAAGTAGATAATTTACCTTTTCCTTACGGATATTCTGAGAGGTCGGCGTACTGAGGTATAGTTTTAAAGATTCAAATATTTATGGAACCATCTGGTCCATAAATCAACCAAGAAGTACTAGGGCTGGCTCCGGTCCACTTCGGTTCGGTTTATACCCCAAACCGCGAACCAAACCAATGTTATACTTCGGTTCGGTTTTTTACTATTCAAGAGGCCAAACCGCAAACCAAACCGCACCTACGGTTCGGTGCGGTTCGGTTTTTTTTTGGTTTTTTTTTTCAAATTCATCTTATTATCATATAGTGAAAAATGGTTATAGTTCACAAAGTTGCACATTTATTTACAACCTAATAAACAAATTATACAACATTAGTATGCATATTGTGATTCTGATGACTAAAAGTCAAAAATTAAAATTCGACCGTCAGATATGATCATTATGACGAAAGATGTCTGTGAAAAAAAATTCAACTGGATCCGACAAAGTTAAGGGCTCGATCAAAACGGTCAACCCTGATCCATCGTCACTTATCACACGGAAACACTCATATCTACCTCTATATTACGTATTTTTGTCAAACCTTCTACATGAAAAACACTCACGTAGATGAGACGCAACCACCCATATAAAAAATTTTAGGACATTTACCTTCCAACGATAGGGCTCCCCTTAGGGAATAATAAAGGTAAATAGGGTTGACCGCTATAATCGGCACCGAGACGTTACTCGAATTAGGTGATTTTTTAACCAGAGCTGTATTTCATCATTCCGAACACATCTTATTTCACGAGTTTTTTGATAATTTTGCTTCTATGTAGAGTTGGTTCATAAAGTTGTGCATTTGCTTAAAACCTAATAAACAAGTTATACAACATTAGTATGCATATTGTGATTTCGATGACTAAAAGTCAAAAAAATAAATTCGACCGTCAGATATGATCATTATGAAGAAAGATGTCTATGGAAAAAAATTCAACTAGATCCGACAAAGTTAAGGGCTCGATCGAAACGGTCAACCCTGATCTATCGTCACTTATCACACGGAAACACTCATATCTACCTCTATATTTCGTATTTTTTTCAAACCTTCTTCACGAAAAACACTCACGTAGATGAGACGCAAACGCCCATATAAAATTTTTGGGACATTTACTTTCCGACTATAGGGCTCCTCAAATGGAATAATAATTGTAAATAGGGTTGACCGCTACTATCGGCACCAAGACATTGCCCGAATTACATTGTCAGGACCCACCCCGAGTTAAATCCCTTTAACTCGAAGTAAATCCTGCGGGGACCACCTCAAGAGAACTTCTTACCGAAACCCCCTTGAAATGGCCAACCCTTCCTACATACCAACTCAGCACTTCCATGAGTATTTAAAAACAGTCCTAACTCATGAAGGCATTCTGCTCCCTAACCTACCTAACTAACTAAACTGGGTTACTCAGAGCAGTCTACATAGGGGATTACCCTAATGAATTTCAAGCAGCAACGGATTGATTGACTATGCCTCGACTCTTGTACGCGCACGACCTCCGCTCTAGAACCCTGCACCACTGGGCATTTGAAAATGAAGGGCCCAGGGGAGAAACATTGAAAACCGTCAGGGTGAGTGGACAAAAATAAAGTATAAAAGCTCTAATTCCTTTAATGTTCTCCCTCTAAGTTTTCTTAGGAAAATCCGCATGCAAGTAAAACATAAACAATGCCTTGGCTCAAATATAAACAATTATGTGGGGTGTTAACCTCATCCACGAGAAAACCGACCTGCTCTATCCGGGAAGGTCTAATGACCAGCTCCACCGGAGAGGGTCCCCGACCTGCTCTATCTGGGAAGGTCTAGTGACCAGCTCCACCAGAGAGGGTCCCCGACCTGCTCTATTCGGGAAGGTCTAATGACCAGCTCAACCGAAGAGGGTCCCCGACCTGCTCTATCCGGGAAGGTCTACTGACCAGCTCCACCGGAGAGGGTCCATGCTAGCATACAATCCTTATATCATTTTCCTTTTTAAAATCCCTTTTAAAACCTGTAAAACCTGTAAAACCTCGTAAAACCTCGTGGGAATAATAAATCGAAAACCCCTTTAAATCCGTGAGCCAAGTTTATCCTTTTAAAAATCATCCCCCTCCATAATCCCAAAACGGTGATAATCAATAAAACCATACCCCGGGAAAATCCTTTAAAATCACGGGAAGGGTATGAACCTCTTTCCCGGTTTGTTTGCCTTTAAAATCCTTAAATCTCATTTTCCTAAATCACCGTAAAACATATAAATGGAGGAAATTATATATGCAGGAGAAACCAATTAAAATATACAACATGCAATTTAATTTAAAACAAAGGTCCACTCACAGTACTATTGCGACCTTCTTCCCGCTCGGAAAGCTCCTCGAGCGAAACCCTCGAACTAACCGCGTAGTCGAGCCCGTCTCACGTTCAATTAGAGACTGTACAAACAAACAATTATATTAGTCGTTTCACCGTTTACTTGGTCTTTTCCTAGTTTGATCAGGAAATCCTATTTTACCAAGAGTTGACCAAGTTCCTTTCTTTTCACAACTTTTCAACGAATAGATTCGTTTCTGATTACCCAACCTTAACACCGACTTTCTCTAATAATTCACTTGACAATAGGTACACCCATAATAATTTGTGGAATTACTATGGACACCCATTCAACCACTTTACCAATACCTTAGGAGTCCTTAAAATAATCCTTAAACCTTAACCGGCAATAATCGATGGTCGGAATAATATTTAATTATCCGCCAATAATACTAAACTAGAACAATTCCAAAACCTAACCAAAAATCCTCCAAAAATTACCAAATTTTAACCATAGACTCCTCACAATATAAACCATTTAATGGGCATGAAAAACTGCCCATAAAGTGGCGGCATCGCCGCCAGCTCCGCCGCCGGCAGAAATTCCGGCTAAAATTCCGGCGACCTCGGATCGCCACCAAATTTTACCAGTAGCTTCGTCTCATCATTTGGGACAACTTTCTAGTTCAACTCGAAGGCCAATTCGGCCTCTAACTAGGTCAAAAACTCGATGAACAGTAGACCCCGAAAATTTACACTTCAAAACTTCAAATCCTCAATTCTTCCTACACACTTCGAATCAAGCTACCAAATTCTAGAGGATTGTAGTACACCTAAAACCCATCCTAAACATATAAAGAACTCAACAAATGGTGATCTAGGGAGGGAGAAATTCGATCCCGAAATTCTACTGTACACATGAAGAACAAGTCGGAATTTCTCCCGATTTACGGCGAGTTAGGTCGGAAAACTTACCTAGGAATGAAGTAGACTCGGAGGCCGAGCTTTTGGGACCGGTGTGGAGGCCTGGGGTGGCCGGACGGCGGCGCGGTGGCGGCTGGAACATCCGGCAGTGTGTTCGGTCGGGGGGAAAGAGAACACGGGGGAGAGAGAGAAAATGGCTGGGGTGAAAATCTGATTTTTCACCCCGGTAACTCCTATATATAGCCATTTTACCGCACAGTAACTTTACATTTTTGTTTATAACTTTCCCATACGAACTCCGATTTGAGCGTGCTACGTGTCCACGAACTCGTAACGACGCCCTCTACAACTTTCATGAAGGAAGTTTTCCCAAATTCTTGACTTAACGAAAAGTCAACTTTACGATCATTGTACGGTTAAACAGTCACTTTAAACGGTAAAAGACCAAAGTAACCAACCGTAAAATAATTCTAGGATCGGGATGTGACATACATGATTTTTAAACCATAGCCGTATTTCACCATTCCTGACACATCTTATATTACGAGATTTTTGATAATTTTTCTTCCATAATTAAAGTCTTTTTCCTTCTTACTATATAATTAAAGTCATGAGTTTATTTATTTATTTATTTTTTTTTCCGGTTTTTCGGTCCGGTCCGGTTTCTACGGACCCCAAACCACAAACCGGACCATACATACCCGGTTCGGTCCGGTTTTTGTTTTTCGGTTCGGTTTGTCTTCCGGTTCGGTTTTTTTTCGGTTTCGGTTCGGTTTTTTTTTCGGTTTTCGGTTTCGTATGGCCACCCCTAAGAAGTACTAACTCATATTCTTAATAAACACTAAGCGTCCAAAGCATAAAATGCCGATGGATCCGCCGCGGTCGGACCATCACTCGATAGCACTAAGTGCAACCAAGTACATGAGGTAGTAACATGAAACGATAACCTAATTCTCTAATATCAACTGTCAGGACCCACCCCGAGTTAAATCCCTTTAACCCGGAGTAAATCCTACGGGGACCACCTCAAAGGAACTTCATACCGAAACCCCTTGAAATTGATAACCCTTCCTACAAATCAACTTAACACTTCCATGAATAATTTAAATTAACCCCAACTCCTGGAGTCATCATGCTCCCCAAATCACAGCTACACTTCAACAACCTATTCAACTATCTAAGTTGGGGTAACCAGGGCAATCTACATGGAAGTGATACCTAATTAAATTTACGGCGACAACAGATTAAATGACTATGCCTCGATTTCGGTACGTGCGGTCTCCTCTCAGGAACCCTGCAACACTGGGCATTTGAAAATGAAGTGCCCAGGGGAAGACATTTAAAAACACGACGTTAGAGTGCGTGGACAAAAATAATATCGAAACATGAGAAAAATAATTACTTTCCGTTTCCCTCTTATTTCTCTTGAAATTCATACACACGCAACAATTGGGAAAAATGGTTAAAACAACATTTTTCACAAATCCCCTTGGCTCAAATCCAGAATTTAAAAGTGGAGAATTAGTTTCACCATGACCACGAGAAAACAACTGACCAGCTCTATCCACGAGAGGGTCTATTGACCAGCTCTATCGGAGAGGGTCCCTTGACCTGCTCTAGTCGGGAGGGTCCTTCTAACCAGCTACCACCAAAGAGGGTCTTGACCGGCTCTATCCGGGAGGGTCCTTCCGACCAGCTACAAATAAAGAGGGTCTGACCAGCTACAATCCAGAGAAGGTATCATCTCCATTCGGAAAGGGTCCATGCTAACTAGCAACACACACACACACACACACACACACACACACATATATATATATATATACTTAAAAATCCTTTAAAAACCTCGTGGTGAATAAATCAAAATCCAAGTCAAAACACCCATAACTTTTTCCCAAATACATTGGATTTAAAACTTTTCCAGGCATTCGAAACCGGTTCCCTGACTTTACTTTAAATTATTAAAATCCAAGAGCCAAGTTTCCCATTTTAATAATAATCCCCCTCCATAGCCCAAAATGGTGATAACAACTTAAAATCATAATCCGGGAAAATCATTCAAAACTCACGGGAAAAGTAAGAACCTCTTTCCCGGCCCACTTATCTTTGAAATATATTAAACTTCCCAAAGTTTCCCAAAAATCATCATAAAACTCAACATGGAGGAAATTTCATAAATAAAAGAGAAACTTGAAAAAACCTTGTTGCATGCAATGTATTTAAAATAAAAGTCCACTCACAGGCTTAGGCCTAAACCTGGCGAAAACCCGAATTCCGCTCAAACGAAGTCTCCACAACACGAACCTCTTCACGTCTTGTTTCACATTTAATATTAATTTTCCGGACGCTAGAATAATAATTAAATAACATAGGTGTTCACATTTGTGAGCGTACAACTCGCTCATCGTCTCCACACTTCTCAAATTGTCAACTAAAAATCTCCGACCTTCACCAATAACTTAGGAGTCCTTAAAATAATTCTTAAACCTTAACCGACAATAATCAATGGTCGGAATAATATTTTATTATCCGCCAATATTACTAAACTTGAAAATTTCTAAAACCTAACCAAAACTCCTTTAAAAATTACCAAATTTAAACCACAGACTCCTCTCATATTATACTATTTAATGGGCATGAAAAACTGCCAAAAAAGTGGCAGTACCGACGCCAGCTCCGCCGCCGGCAGAAATTCTGCGCAACCTCCAATCACCACCAAATTTTAACAGTAGCTTTGTCTCATCATTTCGAACAACTTACTAGTTCAACTCGAAGGCCAATTCGGCTTCTAACTAGGTCAATCGAATGAAAATGTAAAAAACCAGAAATTTTTAAACTTCAAATCTTCGATTCTCCATCCACACTCCAAATCAATCCACCAAACTTTAGGGGTGATTAGTACTCCAAAAACTCATTCTAAACATATAAAGAACTCACAAATTGGTGACCTGAGGAGGAAGAAATCCGATCAAAACTCTACATTGTACACTAGGCATTCAACAAGGAAATTCTCTCAATTCAAGGCGGTTAGGTCGAAAGGTTTACCTAGAATTGAAGTAGACTCAAATGCGGTCATTTTGAGACCGGTGCGGCGGCCTATGGTGGCCTGACGGCGGCACGGTGGCGGAGAGAAGATCCGGCAGTGGTTTCGGTTGGGAAAGAGGAGAGAGAAAGAGAAAGTAATTTTTTGAATTTTAACTTTCTACTCCGGGAAAGTTTCCTTTTATAACCCTTTCTTGAAATAGTAACTTCTGTTTTTAGACCATAACTTCTTGATACGATCTTTGATTTGAGCGTGCTACGTGTCCACTAACTCGTATCGACATCCTCTACGACTTTTATAAAGAAAGTTTCTCCAAATTGTCGACTTTACGAAAAGTCAACTTTACGGTCATTATACGGTCAAACGGTTACTTTGATTGATAAAAGATAAAAGTAACTAACCGTAAAATAATTTTAGGATCGGGATGTGACAAAGTACATTTAATCCAAAACAAAAACTGTGGACATGAATACTAGACTCTTGTTAGGTATTATGTACTACAATTGCATGCTCGATATGTATTGTTACAGGTTTGCTCAGACGCGGGATAGCCGTGCGGGACGATACGAGATGAAACGGTAATAGTCGTCTAATTTTTAATGAATTGATCAAACGGACTGGATAAAACAGACTTAAACGGACATGATCAATTCATTAAATATAAGACGACTATCGCCGTTTCGTCACGATTCGTCCCGCAAGACTATGGAGACCGTGTATTGTTGGTACAAATCTCGGTGGGATGGCATTTCATAAACTTCCGCAAAATGTCCTCATCCTTCTGTATTATAATCGCAAAATCACATGCTCAATATGAGGTAGGTGGATTAATTTATTTTGACGGGTTTTGTGTTCTATTTTTTTGTTTTAGATTACCGGTTTTGTGTTCTATTGTTCTATTTTTTTGTTTTCGATTAGCAACCGTCATTAAATATCTGATGGAAAGGAAAGGTAGATTCTAATTTACCTAGATGTACAGTCCTTGAATTATCTAAACAGACCAAACTAAGACATGAGAAAAAGAAGGGAAAAAAGAAAGAAAAAAACGATATCATATACTGAATGCATTCATTTCCATGCCCCAAAATCAATGGATTGAAGTGATATATGACCAAGATACAAACTCTTTAGATGTCGCTTGCACAAAGCAACTCGCCGTCGATTCAAGCTGGGATGAATACAACTTGAGAACCCAGTCTTCCAGCCAGGAAACTTCTGCCTTTCCATTACATGAAGAGTATAGACACTTGGTGCCGGAGCTGTGCACCCGATGACAAAACAATTGCAAGGTCGTGACTGGCTCACCATTCTTGCTAGAGAGAGCAAACACAAGCCACTGTAAGAAATTCCATACATTAAAGCCTCATCGTTCTCGAAAGCCTGAGGGTCTGATGTTTCATTTACCATTTCTTGCTCAACTTCTAGGGTAGACGGAATACTGCTTAGTTCAGTGCCAAATCGATTTTCTATCTCAGCTTCATGCACACGATACTTCGATGCTAGTGTTCGAATGCACGATTTTCTTACAAGATCACAGACCAAGAGCTTTATCTCTTTGAAGTTATCACAATTGGCATACCATGTAAGCCAACGGCGAACAATACCGGCAAACCAGTCGATAATTTGAAGATTATCTTGTAAAACTAGCAACGAGGTTACACGGGGATAACCATCACGTGTGATCAATCCATATCGTTGGAGACGCTTTTTTATTGCAATAACCGGAGCTATTATCTCAGTGACAGTGACAGAGTCAGTAGAAGAACCAGCATTCGGCAAAAGGGCAAGAGTAGCAGCAGTCTCTGAAGAAACATATTTTTCCACTTGCCTCTGAAACTCATAAAAGGAGTTTCTTAGTTCTTCAGGTAAAGCTGGCTCAGAGACATACTTAGACAGGGTAGCTTCCTCACTCTCTGCTTCTTTGGCTTTCACATCTTGCATCCAAATCTTCAGCAAGTACTTGTACCAATGATCAGTTTCCATACCAGATTTACGCAAATGGGAAATTTGACTCAGAACAGACTTACTGTCAGCTAAATGCTTAATCTCTGATTCCTTGACCTTCTTCAAACCATGACCCAACCATTTCTTGCCTATGCTAACTGTACCAGAATCCCATGCCTCTTGCTTCTGTAAACCAAATAGAGAAACCTTTTCCTTTAACTTGTGGACCGCTTTTGTAGCAGGACTTTCTTTCACATTTCTTTTAATCAAAGTGCCTAAAAAGCGGATTCCCTGTGACATTTGACATGGCAATAATTCTGTTTGATCATCAACTTCCAAGTGCAAAGACTTTTGCAAGTAATTTAGAACCTCAGATCTGAAATTAAGAGCTGCATCCTTAGAACCAGCAACTGAAAAGAATATCTCATCCATGAAGCGACAAGAATGGACTCTAAAACTCTCTTCACCTGCACAGCTGAGGTCATTACCTTTCAGGTTCCTCCTAAACCAGCTGCGCAGTTTAGACTTGGATTTTTGATCGGTATGAAAACCTGGATTAAGAGCTTCATACTTCATTGATAATCTGTAAAATTCACGATCAAAAGGGTCAAGATAAATATTCATTAATATAGGGGACAACACTCCCTCCTGTGGAAGACCATGACCTTTGGGGAAACCACCGAACTCGAAGTTGAGTACATTTGCATGAAACATGCTTTGGATCATAACAAAAAGGCTAGGGTCTTCTATCTTCGCCTCCATTACTGATGTCAGTTTAGCAAGAATACAAGCATCTAGCTTTTTGTTAATGAGCAATGTAAACCACCAATCAGAACCAGCGGTTTCCTTGCTTATGTACTTCAAAGCTGTGGAATGCCCCCTCCCACTTCGGTGCCCATGTGAAATCTTAGAGAAATGGGGCTTGTAGACAACTTCCAAAACAATTCTGATGGCTTCCTGAATGACCTTCAGCTTCACATTGGGAAGCACTAAAACATCTTTCCTTGCACCCTTTGTTGAGATAGAGAAGGTATTAGCATTAACATCAAAACTCCCAAGACACAGCTCTTCAGCCAAAGAACCAAAAGAAGCCTTCGCATCAGTTAATGCTACGTCAATATTGGAGTTGAGTCTGATACAATCATAAGCATCTTGAAGAGTTTCTGGAGTGGCAATGACCTTAGCCATTAGGTGCCGAAACTTCCCTTTGAGGTATTGTTCCTTCACCCTCTTCTTAATGCGCAGTTCAATAGACCTCTTGAGTTCCATTCTGCTCCTGGGTTTCCTTTGATCTATATGAGAAGATTCATCCACAAGACATGCCAAGTTCTTTGCCAATTTCATTTGACGGACGCCATTATTTATATCATGTCGAGCAGTACTAACAGTAGAATGATCTGCAAATTCTTGTATCCTGTCCGAAGCTCTATCAATATGGGCCACCAAGGCAGTACTTTTATCTGATTTTGAAGATGTGATGGGCTTCAGCAGCGTCTTCTGTACCTTCTCACAAAGGCGACCAGTGAGAGAGGCAGCTTTTCTGACAGCAGTAAGCCTTTTTTCATAAGACATAGAGAGGCCCTTTTGGAGAGAGGACGAATATGAAAATGAAGAGTTTAAATCATCAATCTGTTTAACGAAGTCTCCACAATGAACCATCATAAAAGAAAATCATGGAAACTTGATGTGAAATATTCTACTTTGTCAGTAAACCCTCTTCTATTATTTCTGATTGGAGGAACCAGAAAAATATATGTGAGACAAAGATCCAAACATAAACCAGGGACTCATGGCCACACAACACCAATGCAAAACTACCCAATACAATTTCTAAACCTAGCTTCCAATTCTTACCCACAGCATCGAAATTATACAAACCAACTGAAAAATAAAACTGACGGGCTAAGGAACTTACAGATTAAACCACTGGGGGAGGTGCTTTTCCCAGAAGCACCGCAAAGCTGCTATGCCCAGCGGAAAGCAGAAGACTAAACCTTTAAAAACTACAATGCCATCCGTTGGATCATACCAACGCCTGAGATCTCATGACCCGGAAAACCCCAAATAAACCCTCCTTTTGAATTCTCCATAGACGTTCTCTCCTCCTTCTTCAACCCACATTACTCCGCCAGTAACCCTAACCCTAGCGCGAACCGAATTCCCATCCCAATTTCACTCTCCGGCGAGGTTCTAGGGTTTCGTGTCCATAATGATGTACCCAAGGTGGAGAGTTTCACAGGCCGCCGCCGATGATGCCACTAACATGGCACCCCCGGATTATCACCACCCCTCTGCACCTGTGCCTCCCTAAGATGGTTTGTTATTTCTACCTTGTTGTTTGGATTTTGAATTTTTGAGTTGGAAATTTCGGGTGTGGTGAAATTGATTTTTGTGGTTTGTTGCAGCTCATGGTGATGGTTTTGGTGCAAAGAGGAACAGAAAGCAGACTCAGAGAAGGGCTCCTTTTTTCCAACTGATATGGATAATTTCCGTCCCACATCTGTAACGAAACTTATTCCATTAAAAGCAAGTATGTGAAGAAAAGTTGTGCCTAGAAGTATACCAAACAATCCCACAAACAGGGCTTCCAAGGATAGCCTTCAGAATTGGGGAAGCAAATAGTACTGCAATAGAATAGAATTGCTTAGCAGTGCCCAAACCACTCTACAACCTCAGTGTAACCTTATGTTACACTTCTGATGTTGAAAAATTTTAGTTGTTATTTGTCTCTCAGACTTGATTATTTTAATTTCTGTTGAATATCTTAACATCCTCTATCTATTGCTCGATGCAAGGGATAGGACAGTATTGCAACCTACACCAGCAGCAGCAATTGATGTTAGTGATCCCTTACTATATCTATTTCACTCTTTCGTAGTATATACAAATGTTTGACGGGTAGCATGATGATAGTCTAGTTTTAGTCTGAATTTGGTGAATATGATTTTCAATTAAAATTTGTGTATTTATGGTGTAGATGTTGCCAACAATGGCCTATTCAGATAATCCATCTACAGGCTTTGCTGCAAAGTATACTTCCACAAACAAAGTCCGCAATTCAATTAATCGGGTTTTGGTAAGTTAAGCTAATATAAAGTTTGCTCAAAGTCTTATTGATTCTTCTGTGTTATCTTTCTCCAACCATGATTCATTAAGCAGCTGATATTTTCTCTTACACGCATGGTGTTATCCTGTTTTGATACTTATAAATTTTTAGAAGAAATCAATATATATGTGGGAGGGAGAGTGTGAAGTTTGGGATCTCCTTTTTGAAGGGAGGTGTGGCTATTGAGTGAGCTATACCTTGACCCCTTTTGAGCAACAATGTTATCAAATTGCATTGCTATATGAGAACTTTTCATTAGCTAAGAATATTTAACACCCCAGACTAAAGATTTGGGTCTTAATTCCATTTGTAATTGGGTGGGTATAAGTTAGGGGCGGAACAGTATGGTATGTTCAGATCAATATGATGCTCTGCAATTGTATGACTTGTTAGGTCTAAGAATGGTCTTTGAAGAGGGGAGAAAAAAGCGAGGGATTAATATGACTAGGGCTGGGATCGGTACGGGACGGGTCGGGATTTGACCTATCCCGATCCCGAAGTTAATATAGTAATCCCGATACCGATCCCGATCCCGAAATTCGGTACGGGTCGGGATTCGGGACATGTCGGGACCAATCCCGATCCCAATCCCGAAAATATGCAATTTTTAGTTCTAAATAGCTACATTTCTACTAAAAATTCGGGACGGGTTCGGGATCGGGACGGATAGAACCTATACCGATCCCGACCCATTTAAGAAATTCGGGATCGGATTCGGTATCGGGACGTCGTATCTGAAATTTTTGTCCCGTCCCGTTCGGTATCGATACGGGATGGACGGGTTCGGGATAGGCTAGAGCTGTCTACTTTATTGGGTCATGAGCCAGACAAATTTCATTTAAGGGCATTGATATGTGTTCAAGTTTTAATTTGTTCAGTTTTAATGGTTTGATATATGTGGAACATGAACGTGATGTCTTCAGTTGGGCTATCATATGGATCTTGACTGACCCCTTCCACTTACATTTCAGTGGACTCCTCCAGGGAGGCGTCTTATTACAGGCTTTCAAAATGGGGAATTCACTCTTTGGAATGGTCAATCATTTAATTTTGAAATGATTCTTCGGGTAAATTGATACGGGTGTATCCTTTAGCTTTTAGGAATTAGGATTCCTTCTCCTTTATGGGAGAGGAATAGTTGTCTAACTAGGACAATGTATATTTTTCTAGTTAGATAAGGATTTATAGGGTTTGTGACTCTATAAATAGAGATGCCTAGCATTAGTTCTGGCATCGAGTCATAGTGTTATTGTAGCAAAGGAGTAGAAATCAGAGATTGTAGCCTTTAAGCACAATAATAAGAGAAGAACAATTTCTTCGACCAATACCCGTGTTCGTGTTGTTTTCGTTTCCGCAGTTAACAACTTAGCCGTGATTCGTATCAAGTTGGCATCAGAGCCTAGCCGTATCTGTGGGAGTTTGTGGTGCATGGTCCTGACTCGCTCACTGTACAAAAAGCTAGGGAAAGCTCTTGTGTCTTTAGAAAATACTACAAGGCCGAAGGTAAAGATGGTGGACGGTAAAACTGATCCCGAAGAGAGATTTGCAGCATTGGAGAAGCAGGTGTCTGCATCGAATTCAGCCATAGCGGATCTCACCAACCTTGTCAAGGAGTTGCTTTCAAGAGAGCCGACGAAGAAGCAAGAAAGCAGTTCGGATTCAGACGAAGAGAAAGAAAAATCCGACGAGGATGATGATGATACTGAGAGGAAGGATTCGCAGCATTCTCGCAAGCCGGCGCAAGAAGAAGGGAGTTCTTTTTGTAGCTTGAAGATTGACTTCAAGATTGAAGTTCCGATGTACGATGGTAGCGTCAATGTGGACAAGCTCGACGACTGGCTTGAGCGGCTTGACACATATTTCACGTTTCATCGGTTTACATCGAAGGAAAAGATCACCTGTACGACTTTGAAACTATCTCTCACGCATTGACTTAGTGGAAGTCCTACCGAAGGAATCATGGTGAGGAGGTAGTGTCGTGGAAGCAGTTCAAGGAATTGCTTAGAAAACAGTTCTATCCAGTCGGATTTCTGGAAGAACGATGGCTCAAGTGGTACAACCTGCGCCAGAAGACCAACCAGTCCGTGCAAGAATACACGACCGAATTCCAGAATCAAGCTCTGGTTCTGGATATCTCCTTAGTGGAGTATGCGGCGTTTATGAAGTATGTAGCCGGACTACATGAATACCTTCAGAAAGAGTTAAAACTGTTTACAGTACAAACAGTTACTGAAGCTAGTGTGAAGGCCATCGCCATTGAATGGAAGCTCAAGAAGGGCGACACCAAAGGAGATGGAAAGCAGCTTGGGGGAAAGTCAGTCTATGCCAAGAAAGAGGAACAGAAGAAAGGTGAAGCGGGGAGTCAAACCTGTGTACATTGCAAGGGAGGTCATTCGTCAGATAAATGCTGGGTAAAATTTCCACACCTGAAACCGAGAGTTTTACGGCGCAAGGAGGAAAAGAAGAAAACAGCTTTGCTTGCTAACGAAACCACCGAAGTACCAGGAATGACAGAGCCGAATGCGAAGCTCAACCTCATGGCAGGAACTCAGATGAGGAAGGACGACGAGAACCTAAGAGAGCAGCTTTTTGTTGTAAAGCTGCAATTGAAGGCCAGCCTAGTTGATGCCATAGTAGATCCGGGAAGTCAAAAGAATCTTATCTCGGAGGCCTTGGTTCAGAAGTTAGGTCTTCAAACAGTCAAACATCCAAAGCCATATCCATTAGGATGGATTTAGAAAGATGCAGGACTAAGCATTACTACTCAATGCACGTTCAAGTTTGCTCTTCATGAAACATACATTGATGAAGTAACATGTGATATGGTACCATTGGATGTTTGTCAGGTAATTCTGGGGAATCCTTACTTATGGGATAAAGATGCTATCTATGAAAGGAAGGCTCAGAAGTACACCTTCATTAAGGACGGACGACGTTTTGTCATCCGGGCGGCGGCCTCCCCACCTGAAGCAAGCTTGGTGATGGCAACACAAGCGAAACGACTGGTTAATGCATGCGGGAAGTTTGTTCTGATAATGATTCGGCCCAAGGAGGAATATTCGAGTCAAGTATGCTTAACTTCTTTGTCCGGGAAGCAAAACCAAGACGTGGAGAAGCTGAAGCTTAAGTTTGCTGATCTGTTTAAGGAGAATCTAGGTCTGCCGCCAAGAAGAAGTGTGGAGCACGAGATCATGCTGATAGGGGAGAGTCCTTTACCAAATTCAGGGTTATACCGCACAACTGTGCAGGAATCTGAGGAAATCTGGCCAAAGATGCAGGATGATGTGTCTAGATTCATTCGCGGCTGCAAGTTGTGTTGCACTTCCAAGCCCGCGAATAGGAAGAGAGGGTTGTACCTACCGTTGCCGGTACCTTCACTGCCTTGGGAGAGTATTTCCATGGACTTTTTGGGAGGGTTGCCGCGCGCCAAGTCAGGTTGTGATTACTTGTACATTGTGGTCGATCGGTTTAGCAAGATGGTGATATTGATTCCTTGCAAGAAGACGGTGACGGGAGCAGGGGCTGCTAAATTGTTTTTCGAAAATGTATGGAAGCATTTCGGGTTGCCGAGTTCGATCATCTTGGATCGAGATAACAGATTCCTGGGTCACTTTTGGGATTCTTTGTGGCGAATGATGGATACCAGATTGAAGAAGAGCACCGCTTTTCATCCTCAGACCGATGGACAAACAGAAGTAGTTAACAGGTCTATGGTGCATATGCTAAGGGGTTACAATGCTAGACATCCGAAGACTTGGGATGAGAGTCTTTCATATCTGCAGTTTGCGTTCAACAGGGCAGTACATAGCTCTTCAGGAACGTCACATTTTGAAGCGTGCTACGGGTATCTGCCTCCAAGTCCTTTTGACATGGTGTTCACGGTTGGAGACGGTCACCAGGGAAAGGGAGAGAGTGATAGGCTACGAGCACAGCGTTTCCTGGAGAAGATTAGTCAGATTCATGCAACTGTTGAAGCACAACTACAGAAGTCACAAGCAAAGTACAAGGCTAAGCATGACAAGCATCGAGTGCCTTGTAATTTCGGAGTTGGTGACTTAGTGTGGTTAAAGCTGAATAAGGAGCGTCTTAAGGGAGAAGGTAAGAAGATCAAGCCACTGCGGTACGGACCTTTTCGTTTACTGGAGCAGATTGGAGACAACGCCTTCAAGCTCGACTTGCCACCTTACTTGGGCATGTACTCGGTTATCAACGCCGAATATCTGAAGCTGTTTGAGCCGCCACTGCTTGATGATGACGGTGACAACAGTGACGACAAGACGGTTCTACCATCAGTTGAAGACTTATGGTTTGACCAAGAGGATCCATTAGCCGAAGATTGCATTTTGGAGCGGAAAGTGACTACAACACGTAAAGGACAGCGGACGGCGTTTCTGATTGGACGTGCGGGTCAAGTTCCAAGCAAGGCGAAATGGTTCAGCAAGGAAAAGGGAACTCTCGAGTTTCCTAATCTCCAGTTTTAACTTAAACGGGAGTTGAAGTTCCTAGAAGAGGGGGAGCCATGATACGGGTGTATCCTTTAGCTTTTAGGAATTAGGATTCCTTCTCCTTTATGGGAGAGGAATAGTTGTCTAACTAGGACAATGTATAGTTTTCTAGTTAGATAAGGATTTATCAGGTTTGTGACTCTATAAATAGAGATGCCTAGCATTAGTTTTGGCATCGAATCATAGTGTTATTGTAGCAAAGGAGTAGACATCAGAGATTGTAGCCTTTAAGCACAATAATAAGAGAAGAACAATTTCTTCGACCAATACCCGTGTTCGTGTTGTTTTCGTTTCTGCAGTTAACAACTTAGTCGTGATTCGTATCAAGTTGGTATACGAATCACGGCTAAGTTGTTAACTGCGGAAACGAAAACAACACGAACACGGGTATTGGTCGAAGAAATTGTTCTTCTCTTATTATTGTCCTTAAAGGCTACAATCTCTGATGTCAATTTAGCCTCTGAATTTGGCTCTAATTGTCAATTTGCACCCTTAACTTGCATTTGTGCCAATTTACCTCAACTTGGTAAAAGCTGCGGAATTGCACCCTATGTGTTAAATTTGACTGTTTCCATCCAATTTTCAATCATGTGCTATGCACGTGGAGAGAATAACTATGATATTATATTTTATGTTTTAATATTAATAAAAATATTTTTTTTTATCAAAAATGTATTATTTTTTACCAATCATTCATTTAATATTTTTGGAAGGCATATGTATGAGTCTTCTTTTTAAAGATGTTTACATTGGTAATGTTAATACGAAATGTGCATAAAAATGTAAGAATAAAATTGATTTGATGTCAATAACAATGAAAACGACATAATTTATAGGACTCAACAAGTTAAGTATATCGACAAAAATAATATTTATAACACATAATTTTTAGATGGATAAGTATATATGAATATTCTTTTAGAGATTTTGTTTCATTATTTTAATTAATAAAAGAATAATGTGAAGGCTAACAAATCTGCTCACAAAGAATCTGTTCAGGACTTGAGGTAAATACTTAAATATGAGTAGTCAGTCATGTTCATTGTGGTTCAATGCATGTCCTGACTTACCCTTTTGTTTGTACAGCTTTTGTAAGACTGACTTGAAATTCTGCTCTTGTTCGAATGATACTACTGTTAAAATATGGGATTTTGCACGGTGCCAAGAAGAGCGCACATTGAATGTTTTGCTTTGATCACATAATATGTGCCTTAATTCTGTAGGTTCATTAATGTTGTGTTTTTGGCCCATTGATACAATCTGGAGAGTTAGGATTCAGCAGGAAAATCCAAGTATAGAATGGAAATGGGACAGCGCTGTAACTTTTCTATAAGTTTTAGGAAAGTTAGTCTTTCAAGATTCTATTAGGATTTGTAATAGATTTATGTCTATTAGGTTTAGGAATCCTAAACCATGTTGTATCAGCAGCTCTTATTCAGTATAAATAGGAGTTGCAGGGGGTTTTCTAAGATGAGGACAGATTACAGAGAAAACTGGGAGCCAAGGGTGATAAAGAGATCTAGCAGGGAGTTGAGGATTAGCATAGGGATTTCAATAAGTACTTGTAATCAAGTTGTTATTCTCCATAGTGCTAGTGATCTCTCAAGAGAGATCACGTAAGTGGACGTACGCCAGGTTTTGGCTGAACCACTATAAAAAATTGGTGTGTGCTGTGTTCTATTCTCCAAGTTCATCTATCCTATAGCTTTGCTTAAATCGTATGAAGTACCAGTAAAGACCAGAAGAGATCCTAGGGCGCTAAACCACAATAAGTGGTATTAGAGCTTCGGCTCTGGTACTTTGCAATAGAAGGAAGCAAAGGCATAGTCGAAGCAGAAGATGTGAGATCGTTTATTGAGCCTTTAAGAGGCAAAGAAGACTTCACGCTTTGGCAGAGGAGGATGAAGAGTTTCCTTATTCTATAAGATATGTACGAGGTTGTTCTTGGGTTAGAGAATAAATCAGATAAGGTTTGGCAGAAGATGGACAAGAAGGCAAGGAGTACAATAGAGTTGCATCTTGCAGATCATGTACTGGGTCGTGTAGTGGCTGATGGAGGTGACAACATGAGCAGCAAAGAGACTTGGGATTATATTGAGAAGGTTTATGTGGGTAAGTGTCATATTGGTAAGAATATGGACAGCAGCAAGACATTGGACAATGTCAAGGAGGCTGACGTGGATAAACTCTTCTTGAAGGAGAAACTCTTTAGTCTTCGGATGGAAGAAGGCGGCGATCTGCAGGAACATCTGAATAAGTTTCAGAGTTGTGCTGCCAGTTTATCAGATGTGGATGTGCTAGTTGAAGATGAGGACAAAGCAGTTGTGTTGCTAACATCTTTACCAGCTTCATACGAGTAGTTTATCGCCACACTCGTTTCGGGTAAGGATTCTCTTAAGTATGATGAGATTACCGAAGCTATTCAATCTTACATTAAGACGAGTAGTATGACCGAGAGTTCTCAAGGAGACCTTTATTACAAGGGCAAGGAGGTAGGTCAGTTGACGAGTATTGAGGATAAATCTGGCAGCAAGGGTACAACAAAATCCAAGAACAAAGAAGGTTGTTTCAGATGTGGTATTGCATACCACTTGAAAAGAAACTACAAAGAAGGGAGGATGGAAGCAAGGGTGACGACAGGGAGTTCAAGCACAACCAACGTAGTCATCAACGATGAAGATGATTGTGAACTTCTTGTGGTAAAGTCCAGCTCCAACGCTTCCAGAGATTAGATTTTGGATACCGGTTGTACATTCCACATGTGTGCAAACCGAGAATGGTTTGACACATTGGAGGAGAGTAGCATCTGAGAAGTTTTGAGGGGATGACTCACCATGTAGGATCTTAGGTATTGGATTAGTGAAAATTAGAATGCATGACGGAGATGTTAGAAAGCTAGAGAATGTTATATATATATATTCCTAAGTTAAGAAAGAACTTGATATCTTTGGGTACTTTGGACGAGGCCGGATATAGGTACAACACTAAAGAAGGAAGACTCAAGGTTTTCAAGGGATCACTTGTTGTGATGAAGGGTGACATTCAACCTAACAACGTGTACAAGCTTCAAGGGACTACCATAATAGGTGGAGTTACAAAATCTGACAGAAGTAACCCCTGACAGATCAGGTTGATGATCAACAACACCATCAAAAGTGACAACACGTTTTTCATTAAATTATTTATAAATTGTTCATAAACCCATAAAACTATATAAAATCTATATTATCTAAATCTATATCTGCGTCAGGAGGAGGTTGCTGTTGAGGATATTGTGGCGGCTGAGGTAAGGGTATAGGCGTAGGCATGGGCGATGCTGGAAGTCCCTGAAGCTGGGCAGCTGAAAACTCTTGCAATTACTGGAACATCTGCTGCTGTTGTGCCTAGTTGGTGGCATATACTACTGCATTATACTCCTGTAAAGCGGCAGTATAGGCTGCTTGTGCGGCTTTTGGTTCCCGTAGCATCTGAACTTCCACCTCTAGCTGAGTTGTCCTGCTGCTGGTCGAGGCTGTGTTTTTTTAAAACCCGGGAGTGGTCTTTAGTACCACCTCGCCCTTCTTTTCTAGACCCCGGCAGTAGAAGTTGTTTCCTTGCGGTGAGAATATTGTGCATATGATCCTCGCCCCAACTCTAAGATCTGAAGTGTCGATCCGAGACATGTCTTCCTCTTGCGTGTCTAGCCATGTCTCCCTCATTATAGTAGTCATCACGTCGTCACTAACATGTCTTCCTCTTGCGTGTCTAGCCATGTCTCCCTAATTAGATAGGAAAAATAATTAATTAACATTTTGAAATATATATATTTCAAAAACTATATATATCTCCAGAAATCGAGAGGAGACGCAGCGGTCTGCACTGATTTCTGGAGAAACCAGACGACAACTCGACCTCCAACAGGTAGGGTTCTTCTTCCCTCTTCTTCTTCTTCAGTATCTTGTCTTTAATCTTTCAAATCGAACCCTAATTCGATTATCATCATTTCACTGTTTTCTGGGTTTTTGCCTGCGAGTCACCGGTGGGTTAATTCTCAAGTTCTGGCGAGTTCCTCGAGCTTCTAGTGACCTTATTTGTTGCCCCCTAGCAGATGGTAATCTACCCCTCTCAAATAATCAATTTGTTTTAAAAAGTGGGTTTTCTAGGTTTATGTGGTTTTCGACAGATTGATGAATTTTGAGCTTGTTTGGTGTTTTTGTGATGTTGAAGTGGTTTTGGAGTTGAAGAGAAAGGGAGGAAAGTGGATGATGGACTGAGGAGCTTCTGGATTTTGAATTGGAGCAAATCAAGGGTAAGGATCCTATTTTGGAGATTACTGCATGGTTGTACTGTGTTGTTGTTGCGGTGTTGAAATTTGTTGTTGTTTGGATTTTTCATGCCGAAAACTTGGTAATCAGAGAAATGAGGAAGCTATGACGAACATCCGGCAAGTTACCGGAATATGGTAGAATATTCTGGCAAGTCGCCGGAATTCGGGGACAGTTCCAACGAGGCAATGAATTCGGCAAAATGCCGAGGAGGTAGTCTTTGACTTCTTTTTAGGAAAGTTTCTATTTTGGGAAAGTTTCCGTTTTTGGAAAGTGGATAGTAAAAAGATTTGAGTTGGTCGAGATTTGGTTAAATGTTAAATTGTTATCGAAAGATGATAACTAACTATATCTGGAAGTGTCAAGTTAACCGTTTTAAGAAAATTGGGTGATTCACATTATCAATATATCGACTCAAGATTAAAGATTTGGTCTAAGAGACACGTTGGGTGTCCATAGTAATTTAACGAATTATTATGTGAGTATCTAATGTTAAATTAAAATGGTTAAGGAAAGTTAAAGAGTTAAGCCGGACTTCCGGCAATTAAGCAAAGAGTCGATAATCAGAATCGAGTTAAAAAGGTTAAAGTGTCATAAAATAAATTGGTTGGCCAACTTGGTCAATGTGGTCATTCGTAATCAAACTAGGAATGCTAGGGTCAACTGGACTGTTATTGTTACTTCATTGCTAAGCTACTCTATTTTTCAGTGATTCATCAGACGAGTTAGCTTACGCGGAGACCTCGGATTACCGAGGCGATACTTGAAAGCTTGGAGCTTACGTAAGGAACGACTATTCCAGGTAGGGAAAGCTAAACCCCTTTTGTTAGTGGTTTTGCCTATATATGAAATAACATTGTCTTTGTATGCTCATGGTCGATGCCTCGGGAAAGTTTTCGATATATTATGAGATAAATGATTTATAATTGGGCCAAGTAAACTCGAGGCTAGACGCGAATGATTTTATGTGATGATTCGGATTAAAAAGTAGTACAGTTGTCTTAATTTCCGGTGCTTGGCCTTAGAGTGACGGGACCTAGTATTTAGACTATGATTCTCACGATGTCGATGACCGTGAACCTCCAAAGATGCAATGCCCTGTTTATATTTTTGCCTGCTTACACTCGTCTCGTAAAGAGTTAAGCGAGTCGTAGGTGAGGTGTGCTAATTTGAGTGATCTGTTGGGCATTCGTTGTAAATGGACACTCTCGCTACTATTCATCCTCTGACACATAGGTAGTTGACCCCGGTTTGTAGCATAGACAAACCTGGGATTCGGCCACCCAGATCCGTGAAGCCCTATAGGTTGTGTTTGTACATTGTGCACTTTGTCTCATGTTTTAGCATACTGTATAGTTTTTCCTCCAAAGATATAAAATGATGGTATTTGTGTGCCAAGAATTCTAAATGGTTTTATTTTGAGGTCAAATCTATATGTATATCTATTTAGTTTTATGGATTTCAAACCTAGCATTAGTGGGCCTATATGTGAACAAGCGAGGACGACGCTCACCCCTACAATAGGTTATTTACAGGTACTGGGAACTGTGATGGTATAGATTGAGAGAGCTGTGTGTGTGAAGTCTCATTTCCTACTCAGTGTTTCGCCCAAGCCATACTCACTTGTCATGCTCTACCCTTCGAGTCATTTTCCATAGTGTTTACAAAAATTATAAATTTGTCTTCCTAAATTATTAATCATGTTATATGTTTTTATTGTTGTCGCTAAAGTTTTTAATTGGCCCTTTAATTTGTTCATCTTCTGCGAAATTAGAAAACCCTGATAAATGTTTTGTGGAATTCCTGTGGGGTCACTTAAGCTTAAAAAATTATTTTACCTACTAAATTTCCTACGACTTTAGGTTAATGAGTTGTCGGCGCGTTCTTTGTACGTGTTGGCATCTTATTAGCTTAAAATCGTGGTCACTGTAGCACCCTCTCTCGGGGTGTTACAGCTGTTCTAATAAGAAATTTTCCATTTAGGGCAGGACCCCAAACAAATTCATCAGCAACATCCAAAACAGGAAAATTGATAGCAGTGATTTCATTCAGTCTATTAAGATACATACAATGTATGTAGTGAATGATGTAGCTACACACAGACTCTGGTGGGTTACAACTTATCTCAAATTTTGTAAAATCATTCATTTCTGGCTAAATTTTAGTTCAAAAGGTTATAATTTGAAATCTAGTCCACAACAAATGTCACGACCCGAATTTTAGGATAACCAAAACTCTCAAAACTCGAGACATGCTAACCTTACCAACAAGCTATAATCTAATAAAGTCACGCTCCAAGGAACTTACTACCAAACCAACGACCGCTACAAGCAGAGTTCCAACATTGACAAGTAAGCTCCTAAGCCTTCACTCCGCAAAATCACTGATATTTCCAAACCTGTAAGATCAAACTCTACACCATAGATTGGTGCACTGGGTTGTAAACAAACAAATTCAGTAAGTTTTTAATGACAAAATCACGAACTCGCACCCCCAAAGGTACGAGAGCTCCCGAAATAAGAAGATTTAATGACAAAAGATAAAGATTAAATAAAACAAGCATTCATGGATATAAAAAATATAACGGTAAAATAATAAATTTCTTGCATAAAGATTAGTTCAGAAAAAATGCACAGAAAAATCATAAATCAAACAAGGAAATTCCAGCAAATAATGATAGTTCTGGAATTACCCAAAAACGCATAATCAAGCCAACCTAATTCCTAAGCTTACTTATGAGTTCGGCAACACTTAATTATTCTTCATAAGTAACTCAACAAACACGTGCTAATGGGTTTGTCAACACTTAGTCATTCCCATGAAGTACCCATACTACTGTCACCAACTGTGACCCTAACAACAACTCGTACTTATGGGTTCGTCAACACTTAGTCATTTCCCATGAAGTACATACACTATTGTCACCAACTGTGACCCTAACAACTTATACTTATAGGTTCGTCAACAGTTAGTCATTCTCCACGATGTACCCACTACTGTCACCAACTATAACCTTAACAACAACTCGTACTTATCGGTTTGTCAACACTTCGTCATTCCCCATAAAGTACCAATTACTGTCAGCAACTATGACCTTCACAACAACTCGTACATATGGTGTCAGGACCCACCCCGAGTTAAATCCCTTTAACCCGAAGTAAATCCTGCGGGGACCACCTCAAGGAAATTTCTTACCGAAACCCCCTTGAAATGGACAACCCTTCCTATATACCAACTCCGCTCATCCATGAGTATTTAAAAACAAACCCTGACTCATGGAGGCCTCCTGCTCCCTAACCTACTTAACTAGCTAAACTGGTTTAGTCAGAGCAGTCTACACAGAAGTTACCCTAAAGGATTTGCGAGCAGCAACGGATTGATCGACTATGCCTCGACTTCTGTACGCGCGCGACCTCCGCTCAAGAACCCTGCACCACTGGGCATTTGAAAACGAAGGGCCCAGGGGAGAACAATGAAAAACTGTTAGAGTGAGTGGACGAAAATCAAATGTAAAAACTCAACTTTCCTTTAATGCTCTCCCTTAGAGTTTTTCTACGAAAACCTTATGCACGCACCTCATAGACAATGAATAAAAAATCAATAAAACTCCCTTGGCTCAAATAAACAAATACATGTGGGGTATTAACCTCATCCACGAGAAATCCGACCTGCTCTACCACGAGAGGGTCTATTGACCAGCTCATCGGAGAGGGTCTCATGACCTGCTCTGTTCGGGAGGGTCTATTGACCAGCTACTACCGAAGAGGGTCCCGACCTGCTACTATCCGGGAGGGTCTAATGACCAGCTACACCGAAGAGGGTCTCGACCTGCTACTATCCAGAGATGGTACCTGCTCCATCTGGAGAGGGTCCATGCTAGCATGCAATATATATCCTTATCCTTTAAACTCCTTTTAAAACCTTTAAAACCTCGTGGGAAAAATAAATCGAAAACCAAGTCAAATCTCCCTGACTTTACCCCATATACATTGGATTTAAAAACCTTTCCAGGAACCCAAAACCGGTTCTCTGCCTTTACTTTAAAACCCTTTTAAATCCAAGAGCCAAGTTTCTCCTTTTAAACACCCATCTCCAAAATCCCAAAACGGTGATAATCATTTAAATCATATCCCGGGAAAATCCATTAAAATCACGGGAAGGGTATGAACCTCTTTCCCGGCTCATTTCTCTTTAAAATCGTTAAATCCCATTTTCCCAAAATCATCGTAAAACATAAATGGAGGAAATCTCATATGCAGGAGAAACCAATTAAAGTCTATGGGCATGCAAATTAATTTAAAAGCAAAGGTCCACTCACTATACTCATTGCGATCTTCTTCCTGCTCGGAAGCTCCTCGAGCGAAACCCTCGAACTAACCGCATAGTCGAGTCCGTCTCACGTTCAATCAGAGACTGTACAAACAAACCATTATATTAGTCATACCATCGTTGACTTGGTCTTTTCCTAGTTTGACCAGGAAATCCTATTTGACCACATGTTGACCAAGTTCCTTTTTATGACACTTTAACCTTTTTGACTTCCTTTCCCGGTTATCGACTCTTAACTCAATTTACCGGAAGTCCGACTCAGCTTCCGAACTTCTTTTATCACTTTAACTTGACGTTGGGGTGTCACGTATTAATTCGTTGGATTACTATGGACACCCAACCTGTCACACTAATCAATATATTTAACCTTGAGTCGATTTATCGATTTACGTGAAATACCAACTTTACTTAACATGGTCAACTTGACATTTTCTCAGAAATTCCAGTTATCATCTTCCGATAACAATTTAACACTTTACCAATTTAACCAAAAAGTGTCAAACTTCATTGAACTTCAATTCCTTAACCATTTTTCTGAAAATGCAACTTTCCCAAAGTGGAAACTTTCCCTTAATGGAAACTTTCCCAAAATGGAAAGTTTCCCAATTTAGCAGGTTTCCAAACATAGAAGGTTTCCTAAAATGGAAGGTTCCCAAGTTACGGTTAGTTTCCGTTTTTACACGTTTCCTTACGTAAATTCCGATTTACGACACTTTAACTCTATTAAACGGAAACAACACATTTAAAGGGATCGAAGACTACCTCAGCATTTCAGCCGGATTTACTGCCGTCGGAAACGTTACCGGATTCCGGCAACTTTGCCAGAATTTTGCCATAACCTCCCTGTTTCCTCCGATTCACCAAGTTATCGACACATACACAAAACAGCACAATTTCAGCAACGATACCAACAACAACCCCAAATAACAACACAACGATAAAATCACAACACTGTGCTCACCTATGTTTCCAAATCTGGTATCTCTTCCACCGGATTCCTTTCCAAACATACCCCCTGTCTCGGCCTGCCTACCACCAGGTACTCCCAAAACCAACTCCCAGACTTCCCAGCAGCTCCTCCACGACTGGCTCAAGCTGCTGCAGTGTCCACCTGAACTGTCGCTGCTCCAAACTCCACCATCACGTTACAGGCTCCAACAGAAGCTCAGTGAGGTTCCCTAGGACACGGCGGAGACGTCAAAGACTCCAAATACTCGACCGCCGGAAGTCTGCCCAAGAAACCCAGAAAACCCAAGAAAACAGTAAATTGGGGCTTTTCAATTTGGAGATCAAAACGAACATTAAGGGACAAGGGAAGGAAGAAGAAGAAGAGAGGAACACGAAGACACCTACCACGCGCCAAATCGTCGCCTGAACGGCGAGTTCTCACCGGAAAACAGTCGAGCCTTCCCCTAGCTCGATCTCCGGCTGTGGTGGATGTATGGTGGTTGTGGAGGCTAGGCTAGGTAGAGGAAGAGAAGAGGAAGAGAATGGGGGTGGTCTGCCGGACTATGGTGGCCGGAGTTGCCGGCACCGGCGGAAAACAGTGGAGCGGAGAGAAGGGCTCGGGGGAGCCGTTGACCCGATTTTTTTGGTTTTTTGACCAAGTCAACTCAATAACTCCCTTTTTATACTTGAATGGACGGTCCAGATCAATTCCCCAAATGATCTGACGGTCCAGATTTAAAGAGAGTGAAAAGTAAAAAGATTAAATGGTAAAACTCCTTTTTACCGGATTGATAATTCAAAATTACCATAGACTTCAGAAATTCACAGAAATTAGCCGGAAGCTCCGAAAAATATTCCGAAAATACCAGGAGACTCGTGTCGATACGTACTACAACATCGAGTCATTAAATCAGGTATTTGGAGAGTTTAGAAAAACTCAAAAATTAACTCGAGCGATAACTTATCGAATTACCGATCGTAGTTAAAAGTCCTCGGTAACTCGTAAATCTCTGTGAAAAGTAACTTTTGGGTACGGGATGTTACATATGGGTTCATCAACACTTAGTTATTCCCTATAAACTACCAATTACTGTCACCCACTGTGACTGGCCCGATGGTCATACCAAACAACAGCACCCACACAAGACACTAACACAACTCTCACCACTAAGGCACAAGTCCTCAATCTAACTTACGTGACACAACCACTTACTCCACTCTATGTACCACACAATTCCGAAACACATTGCGAGTCATATATACTTCTCACCTGACACATATACCGTGAGACAACATCGACAACTCTACAAGTCCATGCTTTAGTTTCATCTGATATCTCATGATCGTTGAGGCTTCAACGTCAACATATGACGGCCGACACACATATCCTTCTCACTTTAAATATTGTCTAACAATACTTCATTATCTATGATGACGTAATCTCAAATCGTCATCACACATTTTTATAGTTCATAGTCGCAAAACTACTTAAAATCGTTTTATAATGAAAATCATTTTAACTTACCAATGAACCGTAGTCGTTCAAATCCATTTATTTTAAATCAATAATTCGGTTTCAAAGAAAAGCAATTTTATAGTTTTATGACAATGAACCATAAATGAAATAATGATTCCATCGTGAACCAGGTGAGATAATGCTCACCGCATGATAATCATCTAACAACGCCGCTCTGTAATATATTAACGATATATTATATTCATACACGTATATATAAAACACACATATATATACGCATATTCCCACGAATATTCTCATATAATATTCTATCCGTGACCCAAAAAATATAATTACACCAAAATAATTATATATGAAAACAATATGAACCCTAGTCAGATTTACTCACCTTGAAATACTGCTGCGTCTTCTACCGCCACACGGTAAGTCCCCAACACTTGGTCGATTAATAAAACACCTAAATATATATATATATATATATATATATATATATAATCAACGTTAGTGCTATATAAAAGCAATGATGACTCGATCCAACTAAACGTCACACTCCAATCCTCCAAAACTATCAACCACAATTTAAATGAACTTCATCATCTCTCAACTACACCGAAACACCCAATGGATTTACCCTCGATAGAAATCGAAGGTAAATAAACTTCGACAAAACACTACGCACACAAAACGATAATTAAAACCGGTAAATTATATATCCACGCGCTCATATTGACGAGTACATGAAGCTGGGACAACCCACTGCCCCTAAGGATGTCAGATGTGTTGCCACAAGCGGCTGCGTGTGGGCCCCACATGCGACCACCCTCAAACGTACAATCGCCACCCAAAACTCACCTACATACAACAACAACAACCCTAGGAAGCCTATAGAAGCAACCAGAACCCCTAGAACTGTCGGACGCGCCTACACACGCAGCCACAGACGGCGGTGCTTGGGCGTCATTCGCCTCCACGAAAAACACTGAATTTTCATAAACTCCCAACATGAAACTTGAAGATGAAAACAAGGGGAACAACTTTAATACCTGAGTTTCGATCAATTCGGACCGAAAGCAGCCCAAAACTGCCCCGAAAAGCTGCCTCCAAGCTCTACCGCTCCTGCTGCCGCGTCGAGCCTTAGCGCCACCAGAGATCAGCCCAGAACACCAAGGCCTTCAATTCTGGGCTGGTCTCAAACCTTGTCACCACCCCACGCCGAAGAAAGAGTCGGGTCAAGAACCGGGTTTCTCCGTCGTACTGTTTGACTCCATATACATAGTTCCAAGCTGAAACAACCTAAGTCGCCACCATAAGGAGGACGGCGCCGCCGAGATGAAGGGAACCTGACCGGTTTCACCCCCTGAGATTGCCTGAGTCGACCGAAAAGTTCAGGTCAGGTCGGCCGGGTTCGGGTCAGGTCAGTTCAAAATCTCAAGTAGTGAAGGGAATGCTCGCTCGTGGAGGGAGAGAAGAAAATGGGCTTTTTCCATTTTGGAAACTCATCCCGTCTATTTATATACTTCCCAAAAATAGAAACTCAACTTCGGTTGACCATAACTTATTCGCACGATATCCGATTCACACCTGCCACGTGTCCACGGACTCGTATCGTCAAGCACTACAAGTTTCGTGAAGTATGTTTTTTGAGAAACTCGACGTAACAACCTTTGACCCTTTAAATAAGACTTTTTCGAGCGTTCCTTGACTCTGAACACTTTGGCACACTTCTCGAAAATACAAATTCGCACAAATCCTACTAATTAATTTCCAAATAATATTAGAAATTGACATTTGAATTTTCTGATTATTACAACAAATTTCTAAATTTAGTATTTAGGTTATTAAATTTAGTCCGTATCTAACATAAATTAGTACATGTTTATTAAAGGAAAAATTATAACACATCTCATTATAATATCCTGGCTCCGCCATAGAATGTAGTTACAAAGCAGTATTCTGCACAAGTTCGTACTTCTATGGTGTGTGGAAGAATAGAAAGTCTCGGAAGCTTTAATGTTTTAAGCACTATGTTAGCCTGGTCGGTGCAATGAGAACTCTGAGAGGGTTCAGGTTGATAATAATGCAACTCTTATGGTGCACACATTCCAAGCACGTAAGGGAGGCAATGGTATTCTATGCAAAATGGCTTACAACTTTAGGGAACTTCGTCGCCGGAGCAGCCAAACCTTGTGCACAACTGTCTTCACCTTTTCATGCAGAGTTGTTGGTAACGCTCTAAAGTCTTCCAACATGGAGCTGATCTCTCTACTATGAACTATGAGGTCTCTTGTTGTTGAAGTAAAGGAGACTACGTAAAGCATGTTGAGTTCAAGGTGGTTCATGTTTAACGCAAAGCTTATAAAGTAGCTCATCTAGCCTTAGAGCGTGCTAGCACCTTTGGGTTAGGTGCAACCTTGCTTTCTGTGCTTGTTCACCTTCATACTTCTCTTCAAACGACTGACATACGGGCGCTGATCAAGCCGACACTCAGGTTCTTCACAGACCTAGCTGAGGAGCAACTATGATTTTTCTCCTCTTCACGCGAAGCAGACATTTCTTACTCAGACCGATGTGGTTAAGCAGAGCTATACATCACGATTGAAGTGTGTTCTCCAAAGGGTTCTCTGACAAACTGGGATATTTGCTAGTTATTCACTCCAACAATGGCTTTGCGAGTATTCGCCTATGGATAGGTCTTTGAGAAGTGAGGGTGGACTGTTTGCTCACGAATGAGGCTTAGTGAGGTAGCTGCGGGATTCACCAACGGATCAGACTTTGATGAGGTAGAAGTGGGGAATGCCAAAGGATATGGCTTTGGTGGAATAAAAAGACCCAAGGAATCTTTTTGTGTAGGTTCTCCAAGAGAGGCTTGTTTTGCATGATGCAAAAGTTTGTTTGTGTATGAGTTGATGTGTAAATCATATGCCTCGACCTCTTAATATACTGAGTAATCGGGGTTTATTCCTTGCAAATCAAGGCATATCAAACCTCTTGATCTAAAGGGAAAGAAATCTTCCAAAGAGGTCACGGAAAAGATTCTGAAGAAAACTGCGAATCAAGTCACGCATGACCTAACACAGAAAGAAAATATTTACAATTACTTAAACCGCAAAAATCGGTCTATTGGGCCAATTAAATAGGCATTCGCCAAAAGATATTGTTTTGGCCAAGCTAACGCCAGTGGCAATTTAAGCTAACTCATTCACTGCAAAGTTCTTCTCTCAAGGTATGTAGTCAAGCATATCTTTAAATTCACCCAATAACTCCATTGTTCTTTCCTAGAAAGGAACTAGACCAAAAGCGATACACCTGTACACACCCTTAAGTTGGTTAATCACCAAGAGTGAATCTTCCAACACTTCAACTTCTTGAACTCCCATCTCCAGAAGCATCTCCAAGCCAATTATCAAAGCTTCATATTCTGTTTGATTATTAATACACTTCTATTCCATCTGAAAAGAATAAGAGAATTTGTCTCCTGCAGGATTAACTAAAGAAATTCCAGCCCTAGATAAAGAATTAGTAGTGCTACCATCAAAGTATAAAACCCAAGGCTATGTGTAAACCAGACCAACTTATTCGTCCGAAAACTCCACCTGTTCCTAAATAGGGTGATGTAAGAGGAAATCTGAAACTGCTTTTCCAGTTTGTGCCTTAAGTGGAGCGTAATGAAGTGAAAACTCAGATAAGGCTAACATCCATTTGTCAACCCTACCTCTTAAGAAATGTCTAGTCAACATGTACTTCAAGAGGTCTGTCTGTGCTACCACCAATGTATGGAATGATAAAATAGAGTCTTAATTTGCAGTCAGCAAAATACAAAGCCAAACATATTTTTTCGATCGGCGAGTACCGAGTTTCAGCATCTAACAATGTCTTGCTAAGGTAGTACACTGCATGTTCAATGACCTTGTCTTCTTCCTTGGTTTCATCTTGAGCCAGCAACCCTGTGATAGAACAAGAGGATGATATATATAGCTTCAAAGGAATTCCTGGAAGTGGTGGTCGCAACACACGAGGACTCGTCAAATACTCCTTAATTTTATCGAATGCTTCCTGATGTACAGACTCTCAAACAAACTTGCCTTCAGCATGCAACTTAAGAAGGGGAGAAAAGTGTAATTTTCCCTACAAAATTAGAAATAAATCTTCATAAGAAATTAATCTTGCCTATAAGGCTTTGTAATTTTTTCTTGTTCCTTGGAGCCGGAGCTTCTATTACTGTTTTAGCCTTATCTCTTGGGACTTCTATGCCACGCTGATGTACCACAAAACCCAAGAAATCTCCTGCACGAATCCTAAAAATACATTTGGTTGGATTCATGCGAAGTCTGTGCTTCCTCATCCTTATGAATACCATTCGCAGATCTTCGATATGACTTTCCTTGGATTTGACGACCACATCATCAATGTAAACTAGGTTCTATCTTAGTGCTAAGAATGTCATGAAAAATTAGGTTCATTACTCGCTGATAGGTAGCCCCTGCATTTTTAAGCCCAAAAAGCATGCTTATATACTCAAAAGCTCCTGTAAAACCAAGAACATTAATGTTGTCTTATGTCATCATCTTCATCTACAGGTATTTGGTGATAGCATGTTGTTCCATCCATGAAAGATAACGTCTCATGTCCTGTTACGACATCTACCAATATATCTGCAATGGGCAAAGGGTACACATCCTTTGGTGTTGCTGTGTTGAGATTTCGGTAATCTACACACACTCGTATCTTCCCGTTCTTCTTCCAGACCGGAACAATGTTGGATAACCACTGTGTATATTTAGCTGGTCTGATTATCCCTGCTTTCACCATGTTCTGCACCTCTATCTTAACAGCCTCTGTAATCTTAGTATTCATCTGCCATTGTTCTTGTTGTACCAACTTCTAACCACTCATTATAGGTAACTTATGACAAACCAGCTCGGGTGCTAGTCCAGGCATATATTCATATTTCTCAGCAAAACAATCTTTAAATTCTTGTAACAAATCAATCAGTTGTTGTCTCTATTGTGGTTCTGAGAACTAACTAATGCCAACCTCCATTGGTTACTTAGAAGAACTCAGGTTAACTTTTTCAACTAGATCTTTCACCTTAGGCGGAGTATCATTCAAAGCTGCAGGAGCTGGTCGAATAATCTCCTCCTCATCACATTTGTTGTCGACTATATCATCTTCAATACATTCTACTACGGCTACTCCACTTCAGGCCTCTTGTTCCTCTTTAAAAATCGACAATCTTTGATGTAGGGACGCAATAGCCTCCATCACCTCCTTGCTGAGGTGTACTAACATTTATGATTACTAGAGTTAGGTACGATGAAGCCAGACCTATTGGTATCTTCACGAACTTAGACCAAACCCCACCGTGACAATTCTGAAGAGGTGACCCCATATGGATTACTTTCGTTGTCTACTCCAACTACCCGAAAGGGACGCATATCTCCATAGTAGTATTCAGAGTCTAACATGCATGCGGCTACTAAATATGGTCGCTCATCAGCCTTGTCTAACTCTGCTTGATCTGTAACTCGGTTTCACATGAGCAGCTCTTGATGCATGGAGGATGGGACACAGTATGCCCGATGAATCCAATCCCTTCCAAGTATAATGCTATAGGGAGCAGTACAATCAGTGAGAAAAAAGGATTGGAAGAAATCAGAGGGGCCTATCTTTATTTTGATAATCAAAACCCCAGAAGTTTTGGTCACATTGCCAGCAAAGCTTTTTACTTTTAAATTGTTGCTAATGATCTTCTCTTTAGAGATCTTCAATGCTTCAATTGTCCACACCATAATAATGCTAACAGCTGCACCATTATCAATCAAAATCATATTAACCTTCATACCTTCCATTTCAACTGTCATGTATAAGGGTTTGAGATGCTGAGACATGGTAATAGTCAGCTTGGTAAACATCATGAATAATCTTTTGAGGTCAGACTCCTCACTCGGCTTCTTAGGTTCGCTGACTTGGACTTTCCGCAACTCAGTAGACAGTTGTTTTATCTCTTCTGTAATGGGAACCTCTTTCCCTCTTTCTCTTCAACACGATCTGAATTCAAAAAGACATGAGATAGTATGGGTCTTGACAAAACATACTTCTTAGAAAGAGTATATGCCATGTTGCATTCCATCTCTAGCTCTGTTGTTTATAGGTGGAACCTAATATTTCACCTTTACCGGGTTACAATTCAAGAAATAACCCCTAAAGGTCTGGTTAATTGTTAAATATGCTTTGGTTGTTGAGCTTAAATTGTCGTTTATAGGGTGAAAGCCCAGTTAAATTCGAGAAGCCACTCTGGGTCCTTTGACAGGGCCATTTCGCCGTAAAGCTAAACAAAAGCAAGGGAAGCTGTTCCCACATTGGAAAAGGACAAAGCATGCTGCCTTTAATGCTACTATAAATACCGGCGCGGGCCTCCCAGTAAGAGGACGCGCAACTTCTTAACTATTCTTGAGTTTTCTGCTTAGCTGACAGTGTCTGACTTAAGCATCGGAGTGGCTTCCCTCGGTAAACCCGGGGACGCCTCTTTGACGTGTTTGTTCTTTACACAGGAAAACTCGGAGTACGAGGAAGTTCGCTATTTCTGGAACCGTGCAACCCGCTAAAGGGACCGCGAGTTTACCCGGAAACATCTGTATAGGTTGGAGAATCAGAAGTTGCCCCTCATGTCAAGTGTATCATGTTGCAATCCAAGCTAACTTCATGTTCATCTGTTTCAAGCTCCTCCATATTTTCATCATCGCTAAATCTCAGTTCTGCATCATCTTTGTTTTGTTGCTCAAGACTGGATGTAGCTACCACGATTTGTTCAACCACTTTGTTAATGACAGGAACCTTAGGGACAGATTTCCCTTTTAAAATAGCCTCAGGTGTAGGCTTAAGAGCAACCTCTGAACATGTTACTTCTTCCTTTTCTTGAAAAACCACTTTTGATCTCCATTCAAATCTTTGTTGGCGTACTACTATGTGAGAAGCAGTATCCACCTTGGCTACTTTGCTCATCAGGTCTGTCATGCTTGCAAAATGAACATCATGATACATAGCCCTCTAACAACGTCTCAAGTCTTTGATAGCTATGTGAATGGCATCATGTTCTGAAATTGGAGTCTTGCAGTTAGTCTGCTGAATTTTAAATCTCTTCAAATACTCCATAGGGGACTCTATTGGCTGCTGGTACATGGAAGTCAAGGACGATAGATCAACCTCAGGTTCGACTATGCCAAAAGTTGTCTTGAACATAGCTTCCATAGTTGGCCAGTTAGGAATAGATCTATGAGCCAACTTAGTAAGTTAATGCGAACCCCGCAAGAAAAGACTCAAACACTTTTAGTTCAAATATATCATTGGTCTCATAAGGGCCGCATTTACTCAAGAAGCGAGAAATATGAGTAGTTGCATCTTCTGATCATTCTCCAGAAAAAGTTGTAAACCGCAATTGTTTATAATGATCAGGCCATGGTTGACGTATCACCTCTTCTGGATATGGATTAGAGTAATTTAGGTTAATGGCTGGTTGGCCTGGCATTGTTCTTACGGTTTCTTGAATCAGCTGCATCACCTGGGTCGTTGTACATGTCTGGCCATTGGCCATTTCATTTGGGACTTCAATTCGCGGCTCAAGACCCCTGGGTGGATCCTGATTCCTCTGTTGCCTCACATTCATCTCCTATTTGGTAGGCGTCCCTACTACTGGTTCCCTTGTATCTGTTCGAACCAACGTAAATGGCCTAGTAGCCTTGATAGTCATAGTTTTTGTAGATGACAATAGAGCTGTCACCTCTTCAAAACTCTGTTGCTCCAGCTCTTCTTCAAGCTTTCCTTTTGCCTTGGCAGCCTTTTGAATCTCACGGTTTCTCTCTATCCCCAAGATCCTTTCAATTTCTCGAAAGAGCTCAAACTACGTGTCGATCTTGTCATCAGCATCAACAATATTCTGAGTAGTATTATTTTTCAGTTTTTTCTACGCTCTCGTTCGCTGCCTTAATTTCCTGGTCATGCTGAGCTTGAGTCTGCCCGAGCTGCTGCATGGTAACCTTGAATCTAACCATCTGCTTAGTTAGAGCTGTCATCGGCTCAGTAAAAGCTGTCAATAGCTTTTTTTTTATTATTCGTCCATAATAACTTTACTACAGCTAGTAGACTCTGTTAGTTCTTCAGGTAATAAGCCGAAACGCGAAATCATTTCCTCAAGACTTAAACCCCTGCATCTCGCTGAATTATGTGGATTAATCCGCGAATGCTGTGACTTATTGCACAATGGATACGGTCTCAAATACTCGTTATCGCCCGCAATCCTGAAACGTTATGTCCCGCTGACCTGGCGTGCCAAATGTTCAGGGTGAAAATGGATTTCTTCGAACAATCAGCCTTGGAGCGTGCCAGCACCTTTGGGTTAGGTGCAACCTTGCTTTCTGTGCTTGTTCGCCTTCTAACTTCTCCTCAAACGACTGACGTATGGGCGTTGATCAAGCCGGCACTCAGGTTCTTCACAGACCTAGCTGAGGAGCAACTAGGATTTTTCTCCTCTTCACGCGAAGTGGACGTTTCTTACTCAGACCGGTGTGGTTGAGCCAAGCTATAAATCAGGATTGCAGTGTGTTCGCCAAACGATTCTCTAACAAACTAGGATATTTGCTAGAGTTATTCACTCAAACAATAGTTTTGCGAGTATTTGACTACAGATATGTCTTTGTGAAATGCAGGTGGATTGTTTGCTCACGGATGAGGCTTGGTGAGATAGAAGCAGAATTCGTCGCAAATCAGGTTTTGATGAGGTAGAAGCGAGGAATGCCTACGAATAAGACTTTGGTAAAATAAAAGGCCCAATGAATCTTTAGTGTAGGTGCTTCGAGAGAAGCTTATTTTGAAAGATGCAAAGGTTTGTTTGTGTATGAGTTGATGTGTAAATCATATGCCTCGACCCCTTAATATACTGGGTAACCATGGTTTATTCCTTACGGATATCGAACCTCTTGATCTAAAAGGAAAGAAATCTTCCAAAGAGATCACGGAAAAGCTTCTAAAACACGCATGACCTTGATCTAAAAGGAAAGAAATCTTCCAAAGAGATCACGGAAAAGCTTCTAAAACACGCATGACCTAAAACATAGAAAATATTTACAATTATTTAGACCACAAGAATCGGTCCAATAGGCCTCTTAAATAGGCATTCGCCGTAAGATATTATTTTGACCCAAACAATCATGATCTAAGATCTAGTGTTATTTAGTTCGAAATGATAAGGGATGCTCTTCTAAACATTCTTCTAAAAGAAAAAAAGGCAACCAAAAAACACATCTAGAAACGGAAAGCTATATACCAAATACAACAAACTACAACACATCTAGAAACAGTAAGCTATATACCAAATACAATTCAGTACGGTAGATTACATTCATTCCAGTTGAATTTGTACAAAATTCATCAGATATGCCCTAAATGTTGTAAGCAGGCCAGGACATCTGCAGACATCCAGGTTAAAATGCTCTATTTTTTGTGATTGCCTGATTGGTAGTTAACATCTGCAGACATCCAGGTTAAAATTTGTGATTGCCTGATTGGTAGTTAACGGTTTTCTGCTTTACATCAGATGCATAATTATACACATACCTTTGATTTATTCCACGACTAACAAGTTATTTTTCATTAATCCCTGACCGACTGTAGGAAACTCAGGTGAAAGCTTCCATTCTCCATCCACCAAGAACTTTATTTCATACCTTCGAATCACAAAGTTAAGAGTTAGAGTAAATAAACAGAGGAAGAAGCAGAAAGTTATGTGACCATTACCTTCCAGGTCTCAACATTAACATTGTTGAGAACGTCGTAAAAGAACCTGTATAATGAGGGGATAAATTCTCTCCTTGACTCCAACCATCAAAAGAGCCCATAACTTGCACATTCTGTGATGCCAAAATAAAGAGAACTATTAAGTTCACCTAAATTTTTAACAAAAATCAGCTGTACGTTAAAATTTCATTATTCTTATGTCATGTGTGCCTTCTTTTACAATTTCAGCTCAGATAAAAACATTTAAATTTTGGCTGCTAAACCAGGCCATCGTTCAAACCATTTGAGCATGAGAGTAAATGGGATTTCTTCAAGTCAGTTTGATTGTCAATCACCCCACAGACTCAAAGAAATTTGGGGCAACCTCCATGCTGAGAACCAAAATTCGTTCACTCTTCTCACACCCCAATACAAGCAAAGTCCCAATCAGCCTCAGAAAAATCCCAAACACCAATGGGTACCAATGGATAGCGACACTGGCGGACCTAGAGGGGGGTCAATGAGGGCTCATGAGCCCACTAAGCTTCTATGTATGGTGAAAAAAAATTAGTGATATACTAGCTAACATACCAAATATTGGCCTAAATATCGACTAATATGCCCCCATAGCAGTTTCATATAATATGACAATACGCCCCTATTTGAATAGAATCCTGGATGTGCCACTGGATAGCGATAAAAAAGGAGGACATCAGTCCACTGAAGATCTCCATATCAAACTATCAAAATTTCTTTGACATGTCTCCAGGACTTCAACAATGGTGCAACCACCCCTTTCAATATTACTTTCAAGTCAGAATAGCGTGTTCTAATCATCTTCATAAAAGGAAGAAAGAAAATACTTTGAGCAATCCACTAAGACAGCACTTTCTGTGCAGCTCTTTAACGGAAGTAATTTCTGTTACATTTTGATAAGCATATACATTATACAATGATTTTCCTTCATCGACCTGTATGCCATACTGAACCATGTACTTGATAAGCAAGGTAAATTTTTTGGTGAATTGGTCATCTTTTGATCAAGACATTTTTTTGGTGAATCATAGAAACATGGTCGTAAAACTTTTTACAATGTATTATTACACTAATATTATGAAGGTCAACTTTTTACCTAAAGTGACTGAACCATGTACTTTTGATAAACAAGGTCAACTTCTTGGGTGAACTGGTCATATTTTGATCAAAGGCATCTTTTGGATAATAAAAAAATATGGTCTTCAAAACATGACCCTGCTTCTTTTTTTTTAGAAAACAACTTGACCTTGCTTTTATCATAAACTTCAAAAGGTTTAGCACTGGACAACTTTTTCCATGTCTCAGCAATCATCTTTTAAAGGCCCCTTCCATTTGATAAATTTATGCATATATGTTGAACTTATAAATCTCCTTGTTATCAGTTCTTCATAAAATCATTTTCAGTTACGGTGATAAACATGATTTTTACGGTGATAAACATGATTTTTAAAGTCCCGATCCCTTTAACCCATTTCCTTCCTAGTGAAGCAAAGCCAGCTCATCAAATTTCAGAAAGTCAATTCCTATTACTGAGCACCAATGTGAGAAGACAGGAATCATAAAAGTGTGGATTGTATGTTTACCTCAGCCATACCACACCAAAACACCGAAACCTCCTTTGATTGTGCAGCATCAACATCCTTGATTTGTTCCTTTAACTTCTCATGAACAGCTTCACACAAATCAGACAGATGAAACAGTATCTTTGTCAGAGAATATGAAAGTTTGAACATAGATATAACATTTTTTTTGTGTGGCAGCCTTACAATTACATGCAAGTTACAAAGAAAACAAGTGAAAAGACGTCGTCTAGTCCCCAATCAGCTATCTCCATGAATTTCAAGTGTCACCCATATACTTTAAGGGATCTCAGAAGTGCCTACAGAAAAGAAGGAATTCTATTTCTTTTTTAGTCAAAGCCAATAACTAAGTTTATGTTGTAATTGCTAGCTTGACACATTAATTTCCCTATTTACATCTCACTTTTAAACTTTTATCTGTCTGTAGACAAACCCTCCCAAGAAGCTTTTTCATAAAATATTCTCCACACATCAACTTAAGCAAAAATTTAGCTGGAGAATCTAGCACCTCATGATGGAGTTAAGAAGTCATGCTTGAGAAAGTTACCTTCTAAACGAGAAAGCAGATGAGATGGGATGTATTTTCCATTAATCTTTCTTGAACCAACTGGAATGACAGATTTGGCATTTTCTTCTGCCAATGCCAACAAAGCCTGCTATCATAACAAGTAAAGGATATCATGAGAACATAAGTCTTGGACTCTATCTAAACACGCTATGCATCAAAACACTTTACCATGAAAAAATTTTGAATTAGAATGTATTTCAAGTGCAGGATTTCCTTTACATATCTCAACAGTCTCCGCAAAGTTTTTTGAAGAAAGTTCCCTATGAGTGTAAAACTGAGCCATATGGGTTTGTTTGGTTAGCCCAAAGAAAATAAAAATATACGTGAAAGTAAATGTTTCTTTTTTTCTTTTATATCTATCCTTTTTCTTTTAAAGTTTGCATACCGAGATAGTTATGCGTCACAGTAAAGCAGACTCTAAACTTTCTCACTACTCCCATCTTCCTTGTATGACAAATTTGTGACCATAATCAGTTAATCACAAGAACTATGTAATTTCCTTGTGTGCATATTAGAAAACCACTTGCTGCACCTACTAGCTAAGCAACAACAAAACTTAGATATTTCAGGATTCTTTTCCTGATAAACAGAAAGAACCGTGAGAAGTAGTCCTCTTGTTTTTTTAGGAAAATTGACAAGTAGTCTTCTGAAGTCTTGTTCCTACTCACTTCTTTTAAGAAATATATCGTGTAATGTTCTAGACAATTAAATATTAGCTTGTTACCTTAACACAATTACCTCGTGTTGCATAGGTCTGATTGACCCAAATTATTTCTCTAACCTGCCTCCAATCCTAATCCTATTGTTTTCCATCTCATGTTTGATGTTTATATTTGTTTACTGCTTTACATATTTGGTCTACTGTACGCTGCTGCCTAAGTTGTTGTAACAACCTAGGCAGTAGCTACAGTTCTCTCCTATATGAGTAATAATCTTAAACACTTTCGGTAATAATCCTAGGACCTCCAGATTTCTAATTCTAACATTTCTAAGATACTTCACATTGTATCTAGCATTTCTAAGCAGAGTGGCTGTGGGCCAAAGTTATCAACCTTGAGGCACAATGGGTCTATGATGGATTGCTATTAATAACAGTTATCATAATGGAAAATATTCACGACATATATAGAGCCAGTATTTTTATATGGAAATGGTTAAAAAATCAAGGATTACCGGTTTCAGACCAGTATTGAAACCAAGCCATTAAAGACATCTAAGAAACTCCACTCACAACAGGATATAAGTGTATAACATTATTAAAATCATTTCCTCCTTCCAAAATGGCCCTTGAACTACATTAGTTTTCTATTTACAACAAGAAATGATATTACACTACAACTGTCAAACATGGATGCAAGAATAGTGATTTCTATGGACACAAATTATTGACAAGAAATAGCAGCATTGATCTCTTGGGATTTGAATTAGTCACATAAAAACCATGTACTAATTTCAGATAGCAGTCAACTGTAAAAGTTTAACCTGAATTTCAAGTTCAATGACAGCAAGTTCACTTTTGAATTTAACCAACGCATCCTCCTTTACATGCAACTGCACAAATATGAAATCAAAACAATAAATTCAGTTTGCAAACTTATTTCTAAGAAATAACTAGTTACGTGATGTGTATTAAAATATATGCTCTTTATAAGATCTAAAATTTCCACTCACGTGTTTGTTAGAAAATATATACACACCTGTCTTTTAAGGAATCGGTTTTGTTGATTGGCTTCACTTAGTTTTCTGATGATCTTCGTTCTTTCAGAATCTACCAGTAAGGACTTTAACTGATATATAAACATAACATCAGTTAGTTGTACTGATCTCAATAGATATATAGTGTGGCATACACAACCTAATCAAATCGACGCCAAAAACAATATTAGTATCAGAACTACAGGCTAAGATTCCAACACAATATAAGAAACAACAGGAAATATAACATTGCATCATGCGGTAGTATCAGACGATACAGATAAACAAAATTGAAAATTTATATATTACAGCATATTACTATATTAGGAACCTACGAAATCGATGTCACGTATAATTGTGGTCATTAATATCCTACAAGAATACATAAAAGGTTACTCACATCTAATGAAACAATTCGACTTAAAGACATCATATGCAAAAATATAAAGATTGTTTGACGCTCTCTATACTTCTGTCCCTTTACTTTACATTCATGGTCGACCCAGAACACAGCAACTATTACAATGAGTGAAGGAGGAGTTAGACTCTATATAGGAGCAGTTCAAAAACATGTACAATTAAGAAACTTTCTTCACCCACAGATAACTTTACATATCCACTTTTTCTATCGGCAAATTCAATACACTAAATTAAGTTAATTAGTATCACAATTTTTGTGAGTATCTACTATCTACTAAATATATAACAGACAATATAAGTAAATCTCTAACTAGAATACAACAAAACTATACAATGGATAAATGTGCAAAAATAGAGAAAATAAGAGAGGGAGGGCTATTTCGTGAAACACCAAGGAAACCCAAGCACATAGATCAAAGTGAATACCAACACCTTGAGCTAAAGAAACATCAAAAGTCTTCTTATTCCTTTCCAGGCACAATCTCCAGATATTGCCATGCATGAGGAAATCTCCTCAACTTAGCACCATCAGAAGTCAAATCCATTATATTGTTAACTACACCTTTTCGATCAAGTGGTGAATTTCTGAAATGATTAAGCCTTTAGCTAAAGAGCTCTTGTTTTCATTTGCTTTGGGAAAAGGTTTGACCATGAAAGCAGTATCTGACCAAAACTAGGACACATTTTATCTCTTGAGCATGCTCAAGGTCATACAAATTTCCAGGTGAAAACAAAACTATAATAGTAACAGATAAGTGAAGAATGAGTTTTGTCAAACTTTAGCAACTAAGATATGATGCAAGCTGCCACTACATTTTCTTCAAGACCAATCAAAATTACAATGAGCCCACATTGTGAACTTAAATTTCAGACCAAACTTAAAAACTTTTCTGTGTCTGCTATAATAGCACCATATGGGAAGTCTTAAAGGGTAGCCATGAATGAGACAAGGGGAAAGGAACTCCACGGATTTAAATGTTGTCAAGGGTCTCTTTTCAGTAAATTGATATGACCCGTTACTATATCTATTACCATAGTTCATTCCAGTTTCTAGATTCTATGACCTGTTCCTATATCCATTACCATAGTTCATTATAATTTCTAGATTATATTAAACACTTTTAAGTGATAGATGGATTAGAACTGTGGAGAGAGTAAGTATGGAATGAAGGATGACAGCTTCTATTTGTAACACAGTGTAAAACATATTAGCGTGTGATAATACCTCATTACTTGTTAAAGTTTGAGCAAGAACCTCCTGCCCTGAATCTTTAAGTTCATCGTTGCTACCATAAGATTCTTCTGGTACTGATGACGATTGCTCCAAACTAGTGTGAATTGAATATCTTCTCCACAAGGCATGATTCAGGGAAAGCCTCCCTGTAAACACTTGAGATTTTATCAACCTCCGAAAACCCAACTTTGAATTCCAAGTAGTCACATTACACTGAGGTGAGTGCATAATTTTCCAATCCAGTTTTCCTGAATTTTTGCTTGACAACCACAGCACTTGTATGTCAAGGCAACACCTATCAAGACAATCAAAGATATAAAGACAAGGTTCACAAATGCCCACCTACAATAGCAATTCAGAGACAGTGGAAAGACTAAAATCGAGATTATGTTATTATATTCAGCAATTTTAAGCTAAGAAGACTTGCAGTTAATTAGAAAATCATGGAGAATTAATGTTTTCATAAGTTCTTGCAAAGAAACAAGAATTGCCGAAGTGCAGGAATCAACTACAATGACGCATCAATGTGAAGATAGCTAACCTCGTAGTACTATGAATGTCCATGATGTTAATGTTTTTGAACCCCTGCAAAAAAGAGCACAAGAAAAAGATCACAATTCTAACCCTACACGAGAAACAATTCTCTGAAATCAAATGGACTCCAACATTGTCATTGGTGGGGAAAATTGGTGAATTTAGAACCATCTGTTATGTTTACTTTCCTCACAAATGGAACTGATCGTGGTAATACTTATGCTCAAGTTTTACACCATAAACCACTATCCAGCACACAACACATGAACTGGGGTTGGAATTCAGAAACTGTTTGTTATAGAAGAACACCCACAAAAACATAAGCAGTTTCAATGAGTTGAGATTAAACCCAATAGCTAGATTGATGCCCCCCAAGCTTTCCTGAATTGAATTCATAAAAATGGAAAATAAAAGGACTTACTGAGAGAGAGTCCCAAGCAGCAGCAGCAGATCTGGTCAACAATCTATACTTCTATAGAGAGAGAGAGTAGTGGCAATGTGGAGCAGCGTAGCCGTGGTGTATGCGAATGAAATATATGAGGCCACTCAAATGACGCCACGTTAAACTACAGCCACGTTAAGCTACCGATCACAGACTAACCAATTAAATGCCACTCATATAAACTAAATATGTATGTTGGTGGTTGATAAATTAGAAATACGACGCGATTGAAGCAGCTGCGGTGCCGTCATATATTCCTCTTGGGCGATCTCTCAAATAAAAAGGTTAACCTTTTTTTTGTTTGATCTAGGAAGCCACTTGTGTATGTACTATTACTACTTCGTGGACATTAATCAACTATTGTTGTGGCATTGGTATCCAGGGAAGAATGTTGTGTCGGCTTGGAGATTTCAGAGGGGAGCAGAAATGTTGTGAGATGCTGGTGGGAGCAGGAAAACCAGAGAGGCTTGTAAATGCTTTTGATCTTGTGATTGCTGGCAATCCATGTAAAAATATTCGGTGATTCTTATTGTTTTCTCTTTCTTTTTCCAATGGTTTTTGTGTGGAAACAAAAACAGAAACAAACTTTTGCTACAATTATTTTCTATGTTTGAATTAGAATATCTGAAAATGCATAGCTCTTCTCTTTTCAGTGGCTGTTGTGAACCATTCATGGAAAAGAGACTTCTACTACAAATTCAAAGTTAAAATGAGAAACTGCTATCATGTCTCTGTTCTCTTATTTTGGGTCTGCATCTCTCCTTGAGATATGGTAAATCTGAAGCTTGCAACAAAACAATTAGAGATATGCTTGCAGACATATATGTTGTCAAAGTTGAAATGTTTTGCAGCATAAATTTACATGATGATAAACTTAAAGCAAGGAAAAACAAAAACAGTTCAAAGAAGAAAGGTATTGGAAATACACACAACTTCATCTTTCATTTCATACTAATGTTCGCACAGATTAAATTTTGTTCTCAATCTACCTGCTAGAGACCAACTAGCCTAGATCATGCGTGTGTTTGGTACCCTTTGTGGCATAAAGAAAACTCCAAACAGCCATACTGCAGGCAATGAAGCAATGAAGAGAAGCTGATAGTAACAACGCAAAGACCCTAGCTCTACGAATCTCTCATACACACTAGTGTTTACAGTTTAGCACTTTCAGATTATTCTTCACTGTCCACTAGCAGTGTTCGTTAGCGTATAGATCAGAGTAGACTTGGACATCTGAGGTTCCTTTTCAAGAACAGCAATCACATCCTTAAAAGATATACTCCTCACACTAGCCACCTTTGTTTGAGGCTTCATCATAGCTTCAGCATTCCTCCCAAACATTCCAACATCACTCCCATTCATTGTTCTTCCAACAGTTGGTGCAGCCCTTTGGTTTACATCTTTCTTCTGTTTGGCTAGCTCCGCCTTAAGCTGCCATTTTGCCAATATGTCATGCCCTCCAACCGCAGCACTAGCAGCCGCATTCGCTTCTGCTCTCTTTCTCCTCATTCTATCACCCCCATCATCATGTTTGTCCTTGACTCCATTACCTTCATCGATCTTTTGAGCCCTTGGCGCTGCCGCAGCCTGCGACTCTTCCGTAGCTCTCTTGTTCAAAGCCATGATCTCCCGCCTCACGTCAGATGTGTTAACAACGTTACAATGCCTCGATTTTTCACTATCGACACGCTGCTTCGACTCTCGAATCAGATTACACATGATCCCTCTCATTCTCTCCTCCACACACATTGACAAGCACCTCTCCACATCTCTCTCAACTCCGATTCTCAATCCCCACCTCCCCATTATCCCCGCCATCTTTCTCCTCAACGCAGTCTTCTCCAGAACCAGCCCTTCTTCCTTTTCTTGGAACGCAAGTTTTCGAGGCTCGAATGGATCTTTCTTGGTGGGCCCAGAAAGCATGCGGTCTTGCTCCTCCGCGAGATTGACTCCGCTGACCGAAACGACGTCGCGGAGTTGCTCAATGCCTTGTTGATTTGGCTCGGCTGCCTCGTCATCGTGAGGTAGCTTTCGCTTCTTGCCTGGCCCCATTCTTGATCAAGGTTTGGTTTCTTTGATGAATTTAATCGAACAGGGGGTTTGATTTTATTGGTAGAGATGATGTTGCGAATGTATAATTCTGACTAGAAAAGATTGAATTCTTCAGATTGACCAGAAGAAGCAGAAACCTCGTCCACAAAGCCAAAGGTAAACCCAAAGACAAGTCGAACAGAACTAGCTAGGCAATGCTTTTATAGACGACTAGAGGTTGGGAAGGCCGGAACTCTATTTATTTAGGGTTTTTTACTTTTTTTCTTTTTCTAATAAATAAAAAAAATAAAAAAATATCAAATAAGTTCAACCATTACAAAAATAAAGTTTTAAATTCAATCCATTGTATAATCATAAGAAATAACATTTACAAAGAGAGTCAAATGCAAATGATAAAAGTGCATATATAATTAACAACATTAAAACATAAGATTAAAGAAAAACAAAATAAGGAGTAAGTTGCTGCTATAACACCTTGGGAGGGAGAGTTATAGTGACCACGATTTTAAGTCAATAAGAAATCAACACGTCCGAAAGACGTGCCGACAACTTATTAACCTAAAGTATGTGATTTAGTAAGTAAAGTAAAAAATTTAAACTTCAGTGACACCACAAAGACCTGAAATTTACTCTTTCCTCCTTAAATAAATTTCGTCCACGAAATTTACAGAACCGGATAAACTTGAGAACGAAGCTTTCGCTATCTATAATGCTTGTCTATAGACGCTTCTTGTCGTCATCTTATTCGTCATCTTATTTGTCAAGGATGGTTTGGATATGATTAGAGAGAGCATTGAGACAATCAGGTCTAGTGTTGCTTATTGGACAGGCGGACCGAAGAGAGTAGAAATGTTTACTAGGATGGCTCGCCAGATGAAAATTAATTGCAATAGAAAGTTAATATTTGATTGTAGGACGCGATGAAACTCGACCTACTTGATGTTGCAGACTGCATTGGAGTATATGACTGTTTTTCCAGCCTTAAAGACTCGGGGGTATAAGGATGTGCCAAGTGAACAAGACTGGAATCTCGTTGTAGAGATCGTTGAAAAGTTACAATTGTTCTTCAAGGCAACTGAGTTGTTATCTAGCACGAAGTATCCCACAACCAACTTGTTATTCCTGAAGATTTGCCAGATCAAGTTGGCTATATCTAAGTGGCTTCAGTCTGATATTTTCGAAGTGGTTGAAATGGCAAAGAAAATAGAAGAAAATTTTGAGAAGTATTAGGGTGTGATTGGAACAATTGCCATTGCCACTATTCTAGATCCTCGGTACAAGCTCAAGTTGATTGAGTTTTACTTCAAGCAAGTTTATTTTCATATAGTTGCATTAAAAGTTGAGCGAGTCAAGAAGTTTGCATACGACTTAGTCAAGGAGTACAGTTCTTGCCCTATATCTCATGCATCTGATACCTCATCTATGTTTGAAAGTACAAGGCCGAGTGATGATGATTTGGGCAATGACGACATGTATGCTTATGATGTCTTTGTTTTGGCTCTAGTAAAAATACTCATAAGTTTGATTTGGAGAGGTATTTGGATGAGACTGTTTTGCCGAGGGTAAATGATAAGGAGTTTGATGTATTATCCTGGTGGTAGACAAATGTGATGAAATACCCAACTTTGTGTAAAGTTGCTCGTGACATTTTAGCCATTCTGGTATCTACAGTTGCCTTAGAGTCAGCATTTAGTACTGGTGGACGGATTGTGAGACCACATCGAAATCGACTTCATTCAAACACATTAGAGGCATTGATGTGTGGTCGGGATTGGTTGTGGAGTGAGTTACGAGATGTTTCAAGCACGTTTGAGGATGATATTGATGGTGATGAGGAGTCTTGCCATGATAGTGATATTGATTCTACTGCACATCAGACAGATGATATTGATACATGTAGAGGGAGAGCAGCGAGAACACGTTCTCCTTTATTTTAGTAAAGTATTTAGTATTAAAACTAATTTTGTAACATCTTTTTTTTTCTTTTTTTAATTATTGATGTGAGTGACTTTGAGGATTTAACTTTGTCGTTGAAAAAAAAATTTATTTATGTTGTGATATAATTTTGATCAAATGATAGATGTGAATGATTTACCCGGCCGTTAAAAGAAAGACATAAAAGATAAATATATGAAACATGAAATTCCAATTAAATTGAAATTATTAATGGGTAATAGGCATATGTATCGGTTTTATAAGTAATGGGTAAATGATATATGTATGAGTTTTACCCATTTAAGATGGATGGGTAATTACCCAAACCCAATATTATACATATGGGTATTACCCACTAGGTTTTACCCGTAAATTATTTTTGGGTGGGTATAAACCCACGAGTTTTACCCAATGAGTTTAAATATCATCCTTATTCGTAGAGCACCTTATTGTTATAATGATTAGACATATTCTATGTATCACTTTGACTCCGTATCAAAAACTTTTTATCTACCCATCTGTCGGTAGAAGGAGGATATGTGTCAGGACCCACCCCGGGTTAAACCCCTTTAACCCGAAGTAAATCCTGCGGGGACCACCTCAAGGGAACTTCTTACCGAAACCCCCTTGAAATGGCCAACCCTTCCTACAAAACTAACTAAACCGGGTTAGTCAGAGCAGTCTACAGAGATGATTACCCCAAAGAATTTCAAGCAGCAACGGAATGATCGACTATGCCTCGACTCTCGTACGCGCTCGACCTCCTCTCAAGAACCCTGCATCACTGGGCATTTAAAAACGAAAGGCCCAGGGGAGAAACATTTAAAAACTGTTAGAGTGAGTGGACGAAAATCAAATATAAAACTCTATTTCTTTCAATGCTCTCCCAAACATGTTTTGATTTAAACATCATTTATGCATGCCCACAAATACCAAATATTCCACAATTGCATGATAAGATAAACCAGTAAGGATTATGGGAAGAGAAATGTTCTCAAACATAATAAGTCTGACCTCTCAGACTAGGGTCGGAGCTAAGAGCTCTAGTAGCGCCCTCACGCTACTCTATGCTAGCTATATAAAATAGTACGGTCAACCCTTGAAATATCAACCTGACCTCTCAGGCTTGTCTGTCCTCTCAGACCAGGGTCGGAGCTAAGAGCTCTAAATAAAATGATACGGTCAACCCTCATAATATCAACCTGACCTCTCAGGCTTGTCTGTCCACTCAGACCAGGGTCGGAGCTAAGAGCTCTAAATAAAATGATACGGTCAACCCTCATAGTGCACTACGTAGTTTGCCTGACCTCTCAGGCTAGGGTCGGAGCTAAGAGCTCTAGTAGCGCCCTCACGCTACTCTAGCTAGCATATTTATTGGTCAACCCTTAAAATAAAAATTCATAACAATACATTAATCAAATTCTCTTCCCAAAACAAATAAGTAAAACAATTCCTTGTCATATATGCATAAAACCAATTTCCAACAAAGTCTCGGGTTCAAATTCATTCGAAGGACGACCATCACCGTCTATAACCATTTTCGGGAGAAATAGAAAATTGAGTAATAATGTAAATACGTTCACACATAAGTGTCAATATCTCAAACCATAGTAAAAATCTTTAACCGAGGCTCCCGCTAAACTTTATCCAAATAAAAACGTTCAAGAACCCGAGAAGGATATAATTCTCGAAAACAATCATAAAAACCATGCAATTAACTCAATAATTAAGGCATGCATTTATTTAAAATAATATGTCCACTCACAGTACTATTGTGACCTTCCCGCTCGAAAAGCTCCTCGAGCGAAACCCTCGAACTACCCGCGTAGTCGAGCCCGTCTCACGTCCGACCAGAGACTGTACAACAAATCATCAAATTAGTCAATCACAGTTGACTTGGTCTTTTCCTAGTTTGACCAGGAAATTCCTATTTGACCACATGTTGACCAAGTTCCTTTTTATGACACTTTAACATTTTTGACTTTCTTTCCCGGTTATCGACTCTTAACTCAATTTACCGGAAGTCCGACTCAGCTTCCGAACTTTCCTTTATTACTTTTAACTTGACGTTAGGGTGTCACGTATTAATTCGTTGAATTACTATGGACACCCATTCAACCACTTCACCAATACCCTAGGAGTCCTTAAAATAAATCCTTAAACCTTAACCGGCAATAATCGATGGTCGGAATAATATTTAATTATCCGCCAATAATACTAAACTAGAACAATTCCAAAACCTAACCAAAACTCCTCCAAAAATTACCAAATTTTAACCATAGACTCCTCACAATATGTACTAATTAATGGGCATGAAAAACTGCCCAAAAAGTGGCGGCACCGCCGCCAGCAGAAATTCCGGCTAAAATTCCGGCGACCTCGGATCGCCACCAAATTTTACCAGTAGCTTCGTCTCATCATTTGGGACAACTTTCTAGTTCAACTCGAAGGCCAATTCGGCCTCTAACTAGGTCAAAAACTCGATGAACAGTAGACCCCGAAAATTTACACTTCAATTCCTCAATTCTTCCTACACACTTCGAATCAAGCTACCAAATTCTAGGGGATTGTAGTACACCTAAAACCCATCCTAAACATATAAAGAACTCATCAAATGGTGACCTAGGGAGGGAGAAATTCGATCCCGAAATTCTACTGTACACATGAAGAACAAATCGGAATTTCTCCCGATTTACGGCGAGTTAGGTCGAAAAGCTTACCTAGGAATGAAGTAGACTCGGAGGCCGAACTTTTGGGACCGGTGTGGTGGCCTGAGGTGGCCGGACGGCGGCGCTGTGGCGGCCGGAAGCTCCGGCAGCTTTTCCGTCGGGGAAGAGGAGAGAGAAGCCGGGTGAAAAATCTGATTTTTCACCCCGGTAACTCCTATATATAGCCGTTTTACCACATAGTAACTTTATACTTTTGTTCATAACTTTCTCATACGAACTCCGATTTGAGCGTGCTACGTGTCCACGAACTCGTAACGACGCCCTCTACAACTTTCAAGAAGGAAGTTTTCCCAAATTCTTGACTTAACAAAAAGTCAATTTTACGATCATTGTACGGTTAAACAGTCACTTTAAATGGTAAAAGACCAAAGTAACAAACCGTAATATAATCCTAGGATCGGGATGTGACAATATGTAATGACATTTTCTAGCTTGAGTTCAATATATCCTCGCTATTAATTAAAAAAACTATTGTCTAGCTATTTAAGTTTTGGTTTATACATTTTTTCAAAATTAAAAAAAATTGATAAATGATGACATTGTGTGTCGGAGATGGCATGACAAGGCGGTCAACGTGCAGGGAAAGTCAACATTTCTGACACGCCAGAACACATATTTTGCCATGTTGGGCATGTTTGACACAACACCCTACTGAGTGTCCATGCAACATAGGATAAATCTTATTCCTATTATGTCCATTAGGATATGTAGTTTGGATACATGTCTATTGTTTATTCTCTTCAATATTATGTCACCGCAATGTTAAAGTAAATAGAGTTGCTATTAGAACACTCTTTGTTAATTGGTGTATGTATGAGTACATGGTTATTGTAGAGATTTCTGATAGTATTTTAGGTCTTTGTAATCAATGGTTTAGACTCAATGTCTCTCCTTATATTCAACAGTTTCATTAATCGAGGCTTGAGGGCAGCCACACCACCTGCCCTTTAATTCAAAAGAGTGCTTATATTCAGGCATAAGAGTGCTTATATTCATACCTCTTTAATTACTACTTATATCTCCTATAATTTCTGTAAAAAATTATTTCCAACCCTACCCCAATTAGTTTTGAAGAGAAAATATATATTTTCCTTAATGTGCTCTACATTTCTTCTCTTACTTGTAAGGAGATCGCAATTTCTATCCTCATATTATTACTAGAAAATGTCATGGAAGTCCTCTTTTGAACATTTTATTCTTCATAAGTCTACCTACATATTTTTGTTCATGCAAGTCCACCTACACATTTTTGTTCATACAAGTCCACCTGATGATCCAAACCCAACCCTTATCTTTTGCGTTTTACCAAAAATGCAATTTAAGTTTTTCAAATTATAATCGATCGGTTACTTTCTACCTATCTGAAACAGAAAAGTTGGTCACTCTCTTCACTATTGGGACTTTGGGCCAAGTCTCTTATGGGCTGGGGCTTTGGGGCCTTCCCTATTTTCCTTTTTTTCTCTCTCATTTGGACTTATGACCTCTGTGGTGCTTTTGTGTGAGTGACATATCTAGCCTATACTTCTATTAGATCAAAGCTATTGATTGTCTGTTAGGTAGAAACGTACATCACTGGGTCTTAAGCATCAAACAATATATGCTTTGTTCTAATGGCTGTATCAGAATAGAGACTTTTATGTTTCTTTAATAGTGTTGAAGTATCCGTCGTTTTAGATTTTAGATTTAATAGTCTTCGTGTCCATCTTTTTAGATATAGCTTTGAGATTTTTTTGTATAGAAGAATAAAACGTTTACTCTTATTCTTTGTATGAGAGTTTACTCGCACCTGACCTAATAATAGTCGGGTTGTAAGGATTAAAGCCAATAAAGTTGTTCATTCTTCTAAAAAAAATTGTGATTCAAGTCATTTATTAAATTCACAAAAGAAAAAAAAATCATTTATATAAATCGGACCGGGTCTGGTAATGGCAAACCCGGAAACCCAAATGCAAAATAGAAGCTCTCTCTTTCTCTCCCTCACTCTGAAAAGCCACAAACTCTGCAAAACCCCCATACTCCAACTCTCTCTCTCCGTCTCTCTCATACTCGCATGCTTCTCCGATCTCGGCCGTAAGCTCTTCATCTCTATCTGCTCTCCGATTTCTCTTTGTCTCTAATTTATACTGGTAAATTCGCTCTACGCTTTTCATTTCTCATGTTTTGGTTGCTCTGAACCAAATTTTTCTCAGCTCCTTTGAATTTGTGCTTCCGTCACTGAAATTCAAGCTTCTAAGTTTTTTTCTGGTCAAGTTTTCTGGAACAATTTCATAGTCATGTGGATGAATAAAGTTGATTTGTGCTTGTTTGATTGTGCAGTTTTTGTTTGGTTGAGCTTGACCTAGTGCCATTTCTGCTCCGTTTTGATTCCTCTGCAATTATATTTATTCAGGTGAAATATTCAGTGAGAGATAATCATGCCAGACGTGCATACTCTTGTGAATGATTTCATTATCAAGCTGAAAAGGCGGTATGTGTTTATGTATTGAAGCACAATGTATTTTTGTAGTTTGTTCTGAGAGTCGAGGGCTGTATGAGTGTGTAGTTGAGAGCTGTTTTGATTGCGGATGGTTTGTGCTCTGGCAGGAAAATTGAGGGCTCGCAGGCCACGGCTAAGCAGACTGCTGAGTTGCTTCGCTCGGTGATTTCTTCGCAGCGTGTGCCCTACACGAATCAAGCTAGAGCCTTGATTGATGCTGTGAATGCTGTTGGGGAGCAGCTCATTGCTGCAAATCCTGTGGGTATGTGTGTAGAACTTTTACAAAACTTGGGCTATTATTTGGTTTGGTAGTAGAGAATGATGGTCATTCATGCTACTCGAACATATTTGTTTGTAATGCACTAGCAGTATGTACTACTCTGGCAACTGTTTTCTAGTGGCCTGTGAAATTAAACCATATGTGCGGGTTTGAGTCAAATCGGATGTTTTCTTTGGTCAAATTTGAAATCAGAAATGATAAATGATTGCATACTACCAATTGGGTTGATTGTATTTGTAATTTTCTCTAAAAGGGCTAGTTAGTTGTTTACAGTACCAATTGGTGCTTGAACATCCAAAAGGAAGAATTTTTGTTGTTGTTTGAACATGGACAAAAGTTAGAATCTTAAGTTCATCTCTGTTTATGCTCAAATGGATATATATGTTGGTTCTATTGTCTAGGAGGAAATTTGTGGCAGTTAGTTCTTTTCTTCAGCTTTCATGTGGGTCTGGTCCCCTGAATGAAATCCAAAAGTTGTTCTTCAGAAGAGCAAAGCCAGTATTTTAACAAAATTCCATACCTTTGTTTTTTGTTGAAAGTAGACTAAAGTACTGTAATGAGAGAGGGCAAGAGTTGAACTCCTACCGTTAGTGTTGGATCCAGTGCTCTTAACCAGAGCCTTACTTCCCCCTCCCCCTAGTTCAAGAAATAAAACCTTTAGGCATTTTGGAAACTAGGAATATGGCTACACTCCTAAATAGAATGTCCAACAAGTGCAAATACAGTTTGAGATATACCCACCTAGCTTAGTGAGATCCTTCTACATTTCTTGCCTTTCTCTATGAAGTATTCTCCGAATAGTTTTTCATCTGTCTTAACTTTTGCTATTTTTAATTCAAACATGTGAGGCCTACTGAATTGTATTTTCTACTTTACAAGGTAGAGAAGTACTGATGTTGCTAAGTGGTCTCGCCTGTATACATCCTTCAGGGATTTTCTAATTCATAAATATCATCTCAGAAGTACTGTATTTATTTACAGTATTTTTATGTACAGTATTTTTCCTAATCTTTATACATTTATGGCTGATTTATTCTATTTTTCATGGTGGTATTGTTGAATATGATTGCAGAGCTCGCTGTGGGTAATATTGTGAGGCGGGTTTTGCACATTATCAGGGAGGAGGATCTTTCTCTCACCACAGCTGCTATGGCTGGGTTGAACATGTCGACTGTCAGTGATGATGAAGATGATGGTGACCGCGACAACTATCCAGTTTTGTCTGCTGCTGTAGTTGCCGCAGCTGCGAGAAGCACACTGCGCCCGCCTTCCTTGCAAACCCTTCTTGAAGACATACCTGATGCAGCAGCTATCCCTCACACATCTTCATCTGGGGGTGATTCTGAAGGAAAAAGCAGATGTGCGCTCTTCACTCTTTACGTTCTCCGGAATTTGTTTTTCTTTCTAGTAGATTGTGTTCAATATTTGATTAAAGCATGCAGACTTTTTCACTCAACGTTTCTGATGATAATGCATACCTTTTTTATGTGGAAATTGGTCACTTGAATTTTGGGTCTCACAATGGTCTATGTTGCTGAAACTGGTGTTACTATTTTGAAAAAAAATGCTGACATCGATATTTATTATCATTCACAGCTGCTGATAAAAGTTCTAGAAGCCGGAAGCTGAAGCATGATGTCATTGAAGCAGTCAATGAACTTATTCAGGATATTGGCACTTGCCATGAACAGATTGCTGAACAAGCAGTAGAGCACATTCACCATAAGTATGTTTTCCTCTTAGCCTTGCCTATTTTGTCTACTCTGCCTTATGCATATGATTACTTTAATAGTAATTAGAGCGGTGTTGATTTGGCTGAGTGTGACAACTGTATACTAATCATATTCATGCTTTTTTGGTGGTTCTAGTGATTTATTTAAATTAAATTCAATGTCGCAATGATTTAACATTTTTGTTTATTGGTCTTAATGTTTTTCCTTTCTTTCTTTCTTTCTTTCTTTCTTTCTCTCTTTCTCTCTCTCTCTCTCTCTCTCTCTCCTTTTGTGATCCACAATATGAATTGGTGTTGCATCTAATTTGTCTGAAGTCCTGTCACTCTTGTATTCTTTCAGTTCTTAGATCAGCTTTATGATCTTTGTTACCAGGGTTTTAAAGTATGGTTGTGTTTGTGTTTGCATCTAAATTTGGTAATGCGTAATCATAGCTAAATTGGTTTGTTAGTCTGAGGCTAAAGGAAATGAGTTGGGTCATTCGACCGAAAGTGATATCTCGGTTGCGTCCAACTGAGGTGATATTTCAGCCACGTTCAACCAAGAGTGATATCTTCAGCCGAAGGTGATATTTCAACCGCATCTAGTCTAGTGTAGAATATTTTGGCCACATTCAGCCGAGAGTGATACTCCGGCCACGATCAACCAGGGTTGGTATTTAGGTCACATTCAGCTGAGGTTGTATCTCGGCCACGTCCAGCTGAAAGTGATATTTTAGCCAGGTTTAGGAGAGTGATATTTCGGTTGGGCTTGATATCAATCCATTTGGGCGATTTAGGTGGACTACGGTTGAAGCCGGCCAAATTCAATAATTATTAGAAGTCGGTCGAGCCCATACGACAATCTCGGCCATGAGTACGCTTAGGAAAGAAATTCTTAACAAGGAAAAACTCTAATCAGATCAAGACATTTATGTGTGATTCAACCCAAAAAATGAAACAGAATATTGGTGAGATTTCATGACGTAGAGAACAAGCTAGCTAGGGTTTTTGACTTATATATATAGAACCTTATAGCTCATTTGTAAGAGGGTCCTGCACCACACAAACAAATCAATATACAACTTTTCATACAAACTTATCTCTCTATCGTTAGGTACTCTATCGTTCCTTTCAAATTCCAAGCCAATTTTATTTCTTAAGCTTTACCTTGATTCTGTTCTTTACGTTCTTGCACTTTAATCTTATCGTTTTTTACTTTACATGCTCTTTACTTATCGTATTTAGGAGTAGTTTTAGCATATAATTCTCATCCATTGATCTCTTTCGGCCAGTCCGAATTGGGTTGATGCGATTCGATGTCCACACATACATCACTTCACAAAGATTCGACAACCGAGTCTGTTTCACCTTTGCGTTCACGGTGATTTGCGAGTAAGTATCTTCATCGAATAGATCTCTCGCCCGTCACCCGAACGTTGAGTTCACCCAAAGGTAAACGATTTCGAGGATCCCGGCGACGTCTAGCCGAAAGTCCTTGAAACACAAGCATCAGGACCATACGGCCGAGAGGGTTCCTTCCTCGGCCTACAATCACTTTTAGAAGAATAAGTTAGATCAAGCGCACTACATCAATCAAAACCTCGTTTGGCCGTTCGGCCGCGAGTTGGCACCCCCGCGCACACCAGAAGGACATTGTAGCCAAAAACATCGGCCTTACTTCGGCCGAGACCATTTTTAAGCAAACAGTTTGATGTATTGTAAAGACATGAAGCAAAATGTGCATTGAATCTAATGACAATTAAGCTCTTGTTGATAGTTATTATGTGGGTTTATGAGAATTCTGTAATACTTTAGAAATGGTAGGGTAAGAATATGGTGGTGTCTGCTTGTTTCCTGGGGAAAATTTAATGTTTTGATGCAGCACATCAAAACAGCTGGGGTGAGTAAGATAAGTGTCGGTTCGGGAGTATTTAGAGATTAAGAAAGCAGAATGGATTTAGAAGAAGCAGGGGGTTTTGTTGTATAAAGGAGAAATAGATAAAGAGAGGTTAGGGGAGAGAACAGAGAATAGGGTAGGGAAAGAGAAACCAAGGCAGCAAGCCTTCTATAGAACTCAATTTTACTTCATTCCAATCTGATTTGAGTTTCCAATTAGTAGCTATATTGATAGGCTTAAATCGCATAACCCTTGGACTCGTAGAACACCAGAAGACTCAATTAAAGACTTATTAATGATAAGGCCCTTGAACACTCACCCTAAGACATAAAATAGTTTCTTAAAAACACTACTCATTATTTCTTTTCATAAAACTGAAAATTGACTGCTGCAAGAGCCTCAAATTACCATGGAGACTTTACTTTGGATAAAATGATTGGGCTTACTCTTAGGCTTCTGCACTATGTTTTTCTATCAATTCTGTTTGTAGATGATTATTCACTAATAGATAGAGTTTGAGAAGTGAGTCATTGTTTCTACTGGTTACTAGAAACTAGAAATCAGTGAAGTTCTTAGTTTGAGTCGGATGTGTGGTGATTTTTTCTTTTGCTTGGTTAGTGGAATTTATTCTTGTCGGCAGTTCTTATTAATCTATGTGGCTTGATCTGCATGCTTCCAGGTTGCTGATTATTGTATGTTTGTCTAAAGATAATATGTATTCAACCATATCTAGATGCTTAGAAAATTTGGCATGTTATTGGCATAACAACTCCACATTTTGAAGTTTATTTTTTCACGCAGTCAATCGTGGGAATGTGTACGAGATCAAACGAACTAGATTATATCTAAGAGTCAAACAAGATAAAATGAAAATAATAACTATGATTACGTAATGTACAGTGAGGACTTTTGAATGTGTATGTCTGCTTTGTATCTGAAACAAATTGACTACTTTTCATGTTGTTTAATTATTTGGTCTGTTATTTAGCTGTTGAGATCTTGCTTGTGCAGGGAGCATCAATTGTCTTTCAACCAATACTGTGTATAGTTTAGCTTATTTAATAAACTTGACGAGATGATTTCTATGAGACATTTTAAGGGTTATAGTCCAAGCAGATAGGTTACAAGTTTATTGCCAGAAGGGTGCTGATATTTTGGATTCTTCCATCAGCTCTTTCTTATTTAGTGGAATAATTTGATTAGCTCAGTGGTGAACCTTGTATTCCATATCTTATACATAATTTCTGTTTGCTGTTAAGACTGCCTCCTACCATCTAAACAAGTGTACAATTGGGTTGGTTAATTTAATTATTCTTTCTTTCCTTTTAGATGGTTGTATTGTTTTGCTTGCTGTTCTTGTACTCTGCAATCATTTCACTGAAGGGGTTACTTGGGTAGATAAAATTCTCGAGGAATGAGGTTAAGACCAAATTATTTTTCACGAACTAGATACACATGAACAGTAATGTTTTCCACCCGTTTTTCAGAACTTGCAGCGGGTCCATCTACTCGATAGTATATGTCATATATTCAGTCACCACTGCATAATAACTCTAGAAAACTCAACATTGATGGTAACAGGATTATTACATTGGGATGCTTAACTAGAGTAATTATTTTTATCTGATTTGATTGTTGTACTCTTTTGCTTTCATGGCTTACATCTAGCTGATTGTGAAAGTTCCAATAAATTGTATGCTGACTTCAATGCTGGGACAATACACTAGTCTAATTTAGCTTTTGAAATTTCTGAGAAAATACTTGATCTCCTGAATGTTTTGTGTTTTCATTGGGATTTTGTATCCAAGGCTTGTTGCATTCATGTTCATCTGTAACAACTTACTCATATGTTGTGCTACTATCTTATATGTTTTGGTACTGCTATTTGTATGTACTAAAAAGAACTCATAAGACGGTATGGGGTCTCTTCTCCATCCATCAGAATATTTAGCTTTATGTAGAGTGACTACTGGCTAGTCTGTTTGATCTTCAATTTTTTATATTAGTATATATATATTTTTTTCATCTGCTGTTTCTAGTATGCTAATTGCAAAGTTTTTGCAGTGAGGTCATATTGACTCTAGGCAGTTCAAAAACAGTTCTGGAATTTCTTTTTGCTGCAAAGGAGAAAAAAAGATCATTTCGGGTATTTGTTGCGGAGGGGGCTCCAAGGTTAGTGCAAAGCCGAACCTATTCTTCCCAAGTTTTAGAACTCTTAACACTATAGCTGTCAGGTTAACCATTCTCATTTGTTATTATGGGTTTCTATTAGGTATCAGGGGCATCTCCTTGCAAAAGAATTGGTTGCCAGAGGTTTACAAACCTCGCTGATTACTGATTCTGCAGTTTTTGCTATGATATCTCGAGTGAACATGGTAGGAGGCAGTCTTAGTGTATTCATTTTTCTTATATTTCCGATTTGAGAATTTACATCCTATATTCCAACTTGACATTGAATTTTGTATTTTTAAGGTTATAGTGGGTGCTCATGCTGTCATGGCCAATGGTGGGGTTATAGCACCAGTTGGGTTGAATATGGTTGCACTTGCAGCCCAAAGGCATGCCGTTCCTTTTGTTGTACTTGCTGGCAGTCACAAGGTATATTAACACAATATCTGTTGAACTTTTCATCATTTGAGTACTCCTTTGTTTTGTTTTCATTTTTGGGATTGAAAATAAGTTTTTCTAATATCAGTCCACCTATGGGGTAACTGGTAACAAGTAAAGAGCAGCCTTGAAAGAGTTGAGTAGAAGGAATCATTTAAGTCAAATATATGGGGGTGAAATATTCATCCCATCTAAGAATTGATTATCCCATAGTGTTTGAAAATTAAGTCAGATGGTAAACAGATAGTATTACTCTCAGGAATCAGTCAAGTTTTTGCTGGTTGCTAGTGTGTTTATGCATGATTAGACTAATTACAAAGAATGCTAGAATGGGGATCTGGTCCCATGGGATTCCCAAACAGAGTTGGTCTTAGCTGGGTTGAACTGAGAGCAATACTATGTGTTTGTAGTTTATTTTCCTGGATTTCACTCTTCAACGCTATTTATCCAAATTGTCTATTTGCCTTACAGCTGTGCCCTTTGTATCCACACAACCCAGAAGTCTTGTTGAATGAGTTAAGATCCCCTTCTGAGCTGCTGGATTTTGGAGATTTCTCAGATTGCATGGATTTTCGAAGTGGCACGGGTTCTCCACTTCTGCATGTTGTCAATCCTACATTTGATTATGTGCCGCCAAAGCTTGTTAGTCTATTTATCACTGATACGTAAGTACTGTATGGATTTATATTCATAAAATATAGGTTTTGCCTATTGCATCTCTGTTCTGTTAAAAGGAATAAATGGAAATGAAAATGGGAGTATAAGATTAATTTTGCCATCATAGCTTCTATCTAGCCTCGACACTAAACAATCAATCTCAGCTCATTGTTTTGAACATTTCCAGTTTTATATATACTCATTTCCTGGGTTGTGTATCTCTGACAATCTCTCTTTCTTTCCAGTGGAGGCCATAATCCATCATACGTGTACCGGCTCATTGCAGATTATTACTCTGCTGATGATTTGGTGGTCCAGCGGAGACCTGGTACTGGGAGTTGAGTTCAGCTCCTGTTTTTATATCATATATTGGGTAAGTATATAATTCAGTAATTATTCTCCCAGCGGGGTCTGTGGTTGTTGTCTGGCAACTGAGGGTTTATAGGGAAAACAATCACTAGAGCACAGTTATTTTCCTTTTTATATTTGGACCTGTATTTTTGGTAGCAATACATGCAATTTCAGTCCAGGATTGTTATGTATGGTATATCCCCATTATGATTTTTTATCCATATTGGAAAAAGTAGGTATATACCAAATGTTCAAATTTGTTTCAGCATGATTGCCTTGTATATTGTATTTTTATCGTCTTTCAGAATTCTGCAACAACTTTGTTACAAAAAATCTTGATCTAAAAGAAAACATCTAAATATGGTGCCTCCTGATGTTTGTGCATTACTATTTTGGGTTGGAAGTGGGGTGGGAATTACGGATCTTAGGTGATTGACAGTGACTCTAATGTTATAATTTTGATCAGATATTCAATGCGTATGCTCCGGATAATATTTTCTCATGTGTTTGTTTCATTTATTGCACTCCATTCAAGTATTGCAAAGCTCATCAGTAATTGAATTGACAACTTTCCTGCTCATGACTTTTAGGGAGTACAGAAAGCTATAATGGTTTTGGTCGGATGGAGAGATTGTGATATGAATTGTTAGTCTTACATAACCATGAAGACCGTTGTTGTTGCTGATAGTGTACTTGGACAAGATGCATAGCGGAGTAATATGAGCTGTCAATCTCGGATGATACTAATAGAAGCAAAGAGAGCCAATTTTGTGTATCTGGCCACTTAGGAAGTAGAGTTATATTCTTCAAAACACTGTTTTTATGATATTGTAAGGACAGTGCGGAAAGGGATTGTTTTCCAATTGCATAGCAGGATGTCAGATACGAAAATGATGTATTGCATGTTTGCTGATCTTATTGCAGATTGGTGGTACCTTCTTTCAGTTAATGGATGGAATTCTAGAGGAAATACTGTTGGCTATCTGCCTTTTTGCTGATCTTATCGCAGGTTTCCAACTTCTGAGTTGTGTTTCATTTTCTTTGCACTCGGAATTCTTTTTTGAAACCGCAGGAAGATGCAGATACAGGCTAAGAAGTTTAACGTGTTATGTTATGTTTGCACAAGTCCAGACGTTCGACAATTAGGACATGAAAAGAGTAGTTGGATTATTGTTTTTTGGGTACAAGGAGCCTAAAAGGCAAGAACAAAACGCGAAGGAAGCAAATTAACTAGAAGACCTAACAGCAGGTGTGATCCTAGACTTTCTGTAACGAGAATGAGAGACAATTTTGCCTCTTCTCACATTCCGTCTCACCACCTTTCTCCCTATATGCTCCGTTTCCCACTAACGAAAGTTTCTAGTTTATAACATAAACTACAGTGTATCTTTTTACTTGAAAAAAGAAAAGGAAAAAAAGACCTGAACATTATTAAAGCAAGGTGGTAAGCAAAATGTAAATAAACTTGTGTTGGAAAGCTCATACCTTATCAAGGGCTTACTCTAATCAAATCCAATGTTTATGGTATCTTTAATAACGTTATATCTTCTTTTAAATGTCTCAAGAAATTTACAGCCCGATTTGATAGAGTCTAAGTAATTCTTGCCAAAGTTGTTTGGGATCAACTTTAATAAAACCGCTATTGCTAAATTAGGCTGGAAGGTTCGAACTCAACGAAATAATTGATGGGTTTTACTTGTCACGAAAAGTATTTAATGCTTTTATTTGTACCTATAAAAAAACTTCTGAGGTTCAATGATGAAAATAAAGTGAGGACTTTTAAATTAACAGTTGGATGTTATGCACATTAAAACTTTGAGATATTAATTTCAGTTTAAAGCACTCGTCCAACTATTCATTTAAAATTTCTCACTTAATCCTTATTTTCATTAAAATTTCTACTCTAATTCTATTGCTTGAAAGTTATATTGGATTCTCAACTCTCAAGATATTTTAATTGAAGGTTGAAGGTATCACTTCGTATTTGGTGATAGCCATACAATCCTTTTTCTGGAAATATAACGGGGCACCTCGTTTCCTTAATACTTTATTTTTATTCTTGCAAACCAAAAGAATCACATTGATTGAAATGTTATAGTAGATCATTTTATGAAGAATTTCAATTGTAGTTAAACCGTTTACCTACTCGATACAGTTTGTGTTCGGGTGTACTCAACCGTTGTTGGTCAGAACTGTACAAACTGAGATGTGATCAACCAATTCTGATAGTTTTATATACGCATTTGAATTCTTAATTTAAAACTTCATTAAACTATGTGTAATAACCCAACTCATCACTTTAATAGTGGACGTTAAAATGGAACAAATTTGGATAAAGACGACAACTACAAAGTGATGCTGACACGATGTATGCATGTATAATTACTTTTCTATCTTTCAAACCCTAAATGGTTTCGTTTATATTTTACTATATATATTGATGCATTGCTCGCTGCCGTATTCTTAGACTCCAACTAGCTAAGATCTTATAAATTATAAACATTATGTTTTAATTCTGACTTAAAATTAGTATATATGACCGTTAATTCCGTTACAATAACTGTTAGTTGACATTTTTTTATCAAAAAATACAAATTTATCCTTTAATTCTCAATTTTTCCTGTTTTTTTTCTTTTCTCATTTTTGTTAGTTTTTGTTTTAAGACCTACATTGGCTGGTCATGTGATACAATCTGTTACTCTTTAGAACAAAGCTGTGATGGAAACAGTTTCTTTGTTCATAATGAATAGTGATAAAAAGGGGGAATAAACTGACTACTGGACTTTAAAGCATTACATCAGGCAGTAAACTAAAAATTAAAGCACAATTTATCATAGATGACCAACCCTTCAACTTATACATTTGGGTCGAACTTGGTTATTATCAAGCGAGCATACTTATGTCACTAGTTCAAATGGTAATTTCTGAATCGATAATGTCATTAGTAAAAATGGGGGGGGGGTTTCCTAACCCTAAACTGTTGGAAGATGCAGTCTTATCATCATAATCTTCATGTAATGTGGTTGAACCCCCCTTTTAAAAGTGAAGTGCTTCTTCCAAACCATTCATGTTCTGACACTTTCGAACTTGATGGAGTCTGACATTGTAGCTCCTGCATCCACATCACTCTAGCTTCCATTACCTGTAGTATAACACAATCAAAATGTTTTCTTCTTAACCTTGGCAATAATCTCAAAATTTGTTCCAATGACTCAATAATCACTTTCTGTTTCTAATTTCCATAGGACACAAAATCAGAAACACATGCATGTGAGTGCAAAAATTTGAGTCCATCAATAGATTCATAACAAATGCAATTGAAAGACTTCATACAAATTGTTCAAAAGCAAGGACTCAATGGTCTCTTCTTCTTTCCCGTCTCTTCAATAAACTTAGCAAGATCAACTATAACCTACAGAATACTGAATTTGAACTCTACCCAAATATGAATACCCAATATGCATGAATGAACATCTAGAAGTATCATAAGTCATCCATGGAAATCCCATAGAGGAGTTCAAGCAATTACTTGCACTCAACATCACCGACACGTGCATATTTGATATAGTCAAGCTTTAAGTCGCATAAGAATATAAAAATGTAATCTGAAAGTCAAGGATTGGCATGAAGCACAGTTCACAGTTTGATATAATGTAGAGTATTTGAAGTTTAGTTTGAAACAACATTGAATTGAATCCTTTGATAAATGGACACTGAACACAAACGAAAGCTTACCTGCGGTGTGGACAAAACCTCAGCATCCTGCTTGCTAAGTCTGCTTGCTCGTACACAGCTCGATTCTCAAAGCAGCTAATCTCGGCGCAAGATGTTGGATCATCAAAGTGTGCTCTTGCTGGGCATCAGACATTTCAAAATCTAGAATAAGAAATGTGCATAAATTAGGCACCAATTACAGAACTGCATCACTCCAAAAATGCACATCCTTGATCAAGAAAAACGAAAAAACCCACTATCAACTCCAATGTAATACAATCCCACTTCAAATATTCACTAATCCAAAATTTCACAACTAAATTGGAGGATCAACAATCAATAACTGAAGAATTACGAGAACTGAGATGTACATTCATACATAAATATGGTGCCAAGTATAAGTACACTTTCATAAATACCTTCCAAATCTTCTTCTTCATCAAGAGGAAAGTCTAACCATGTCTCCGGATTCATCGCGATGTTTCTGGCGAAGTTCAAGTGACACCGACGATGTCCTCCTCCACCTCTTCTTCGTTTTCATTCAACGCCATCGGCGGTTGATCGGGCGGCTCGGATCTAACGCAATCGGGCGGATCAGCTAACCGATCGGACGTTGGAGGTGGCGCAAGGAAGGAGGCGACACCCTATAATTAGCTAAGGAAATGTTTAGTATATTTCAAATTCATGAATATTATCGTCTGGGTTTACAGTTTGATGATTTTATATCCATCTTAGTTTCTTCTTTTTTTTCTTTGAAAAAAAACTTAGTTTCTTTCACATTTTGTTTCTTTCACATTTTGTTTCTTTGTTTTCAATATAAAAAATGAAGATAGTTATATAGTTAAGGGAAAAGGGTGGACATTCTGGCGTTGAGATACCCATAATTTTCTCATGGCGTAATTAAGTATTTGACAACATTGATGTGACTATCATAATCTGTTTATTTTCTCATCTTCTGTTTTTCTCTTCCTCTATTCCTCCTTCACAGTGCGTATCTTCGACCAAAATTCATGTAGATCTATTAGGGCCAAATCAACCTTTGATTTGCCCTAGCCTTCCTAAGCTCAGCTAGCCGAAGAAAGTGATTGTTGGTGATGCTTTTTGTAGAATATTATGTAACTATTTACTTTTTTTGTAAATGTAGTTATATTTTTCTTATTAGCATTATGATTGTATCTCTATATAAACCCTCATATTTAGAGAATAATAATACATCAAAGTATTCCAAACCATATCAAATTATTCTTTTCTACTTGGCATCAGAGCCACAAACCCGAATTTCGTATTCAAATTCCGCTGTGTACCATAATCATAACAAAATTTCAAATCCCGGATTTCAAATTTCAAATCCAGCAAATTGAATTTATTTTTCATGACATATCAAATCAACAACCACACCATCATTCCACCATATCACAAACCAAATTTATATGCAAACTCAAAATGCCCGCTCTATGGATATTTCGGTCATAGCAAACAACAGTGTTATGAAACAATTAGATACCCAAATTAGTGGGATTTCACCAACACACCCCGAAAGAATCAAGCAAAAGTTGTCATAGCCACTACAGAGGAAGAACAATCGTCCAATGTTTCCAATGTCGCACAATCAGGTATGAACGGTAAAGTATCTATGAATAGTTCCTGGATTATTGATTACGGAGCAAGTGATCACATGACTAATGATTATACCTTCTTGTAAAAATTACAATCTTCCTCTCAAAATAGTGTTTCTACCGCAGATGGTACTCCAACTCCTGTTACCGGAGAAGGTTCTGTTGTCCTATCAGACACATTAACTCTTGATTCTGTATTAATTAGTTGTCCCTTCATTGTCATGTAATCTCATCTCAGTTAGCCAAATCATTCAAGCATTATCATGTATTGTTAGCATTATCATGTATTGTTATTTTCTACCATTCTTTCTGCATATTTCAGGATATTTTGACTCAGCAGATTCTAGGTTATGGTGTACGGAAGGGGAAATTATACTACATGGATCTGACAGATACATGAGAAAAACAAAAGCATTTTTTTGGATCAAGCTAATCAGGTCAATGGAGTATAGAGTGCGAAGAAAAATGTGTGGCTTTGGCATTATCGGTTGGGGCACCTAAACTTCAATTATCTGAAGAAACTGCAACCACAATTATTTTTAGGTGTCGACCATTCAAATTTTGATGCGACATATGTGAACTGGCTAAGAGCTATCGTATTTCATATTTCCCAAGCCTATATAGAAGTCATTTTCCATTCATGAAGATTCATTCCGATGTTTGGGGACCTGCAAAAATTCCTACTCATAGTGGCTATCAATAGTTTGTCACGTTTATTGATGATTGTACTAGTATGACTTGAGTGTATCTACTAATGAACAAGAGCGATGTCTATTCTCGGTTCATAGAATTTCACAAGACGGTGTCTACATAATTTCAACAAGCTATTTGAGTCTTCCAGTCTGACAATGATGGAGAGTATGTTAATGGTCGTATGCAAAAGTTTATGCAGTCCCATGGAATTCGACATCAGACTTCAAATTCTTACATTCCTCAGCAAAATGGATTAGCAGAACAAAAAATCGACAATTACTTGAAGTTGTTCGTGCTTTTTTATTTGGCATGAATGTACCTCTTGAATATTGAGGAGAAGCTGTGAGGTCTGCTGCATATCTCATTAATCGTACTCCTTCTCGGGTAATTGAATTTCAAAACCTTTTGCAGTAGCTTCAACATCTTCTTTCTGTTTCGTCATTGCCTAATTTGGAGCCTCGAGTGTTCGGATGCGTAGTTTACGTTCATATTCCAAAACAATAACGAAGTAAACTTGATCCTCTTGCAAGACGATGTATCTTTATTGGGTATGCCGATTTCTAAAAGAGTTACAAATGTTATGATCCTCTCACCGGCACCATTCATGTATTCCTTGATGTTTCTTTTCGTGAATCTGAGCCTTATTACTTAGAGAGAGTATCGAGTTCTTCTCTTCAGGGGGAGAGAGGTTGTGAAAGGAACTCTCAAAATAATTTATTTGAACTTGAAAAATTTGAAGAATTAGAAGCTTTGGAAATAAGATTTAGAGTTGGAAATCATAATAGCAGTCATATTGGAACAAAAGAATCAAATAGACATGAAAGCATTCAGCGTGTCAGAACAGGAGAGGCTGAAGCTGAGACCCAAGACGAGCCGGTACATGCTAGAAAAGAGCCGCCAAGCCGAGCCACTAATTCTGCTAATATGCCTGCTTCCACAGATTCTGTCCATATAGACCAGAGTCACCAGACAATAGTACTTCATGATCCGCAAGTCAGGCCCATAGAGCTGGCATATCCAGCTGATAGTAATTTAAATACTTCTTCGTCAAATTTGTTCCCCTTCTCCACACAATCAATCGAAGAATCTGTAGTGAATGTCCCTTCGAAGTAGAGGTGGCGAACGGGCCGTAAAACACGGGCACGACACGAGCACAACACGTTTAAAAGTGGTCCGGCAAGACACGAGCACGCTACCGGCCCGGCACGGCCCAAGCATGTTATCTTAATGAGCCGGGTCGGGCATAGAAAAATGAGCCCATTATAGGCCCGACCCAAGCAAGATAAGTTAAAACCCACGGCCCGGCCCGTTTTAAAATATATATATTTTCTTTATAATATGAAGATTATATATTTATAAATAATATAAAGAACAATAACTTATAAATACTAATAATTATTCATTTTAATTCTCTTAGACCTATAAAAAGTTTTGCTAAAACATTACTAAGTATAAATAATGATCATATGATTCATATATCATATATTTCTTTAGTTTGTTGGCAAAGAAAACAAATGAATGATAGAAAATGTGAGTTATTTTTCATTTGTTTTTGTTTTGATATACTATAATATCAATTTTGGACTAATTTATATTTTTAACTACAAACAGGCCCGTTAATGGGCCTGGCCCGACACGACCCGAGCACGGCCTAATAAGTTATGGGCTTAGGCCGTGGGCCGGGCAAAGAAATAGATTTGAATAAATAGACCAGCTTGAGCCTGAGCTCGTTAAGACGTGGGCCGACCCAAGCTGGCCCGAAGCTCGATTAAACGGGCTGTACCGGCCCGTTTGCCACCTCTACTCCTCAGATACCTTTAAATTCAAATCAATTTTCCCGGGTAGATAATATTTAACCTAGGAAATCATAAAAGGTTACCAAGGATATTTCAAAGAAACAATATGGACCAGATATCAAAGCCAAAACCAAATATCCTATAGCAAATTACATGTCTAACCATAGGTTGGCTGGGTCACATGCTCTTGTCATTAATCAATTATTCAGTGTTTCTATTCCTAGTACCGTGCAGGATGCAATGGCGGATCCGAAGTGGACTCAAGCAATGAATGAGGAATTAGAGGCCTTGCAAAAGAACTCGACATGAGATGTTGTTCATAAACCTGATGGAAAGAAGACCGTTGGATGTCGTTGGGTATTTACTGTAAAACTCAAAGCCAATGGGAGCATTGATAGGCATAAAGTCAGATTAGTTGCCAAAGGATACACTCAACGCTATGAGATTGATTATGAAGAAACGTTTACACCCGTAACAAAGATCAACACTGTTTGAATTTTGATTTCACTTGCAGCAAATAAAGATTGGTCTCTACAACAGTTTGATGTGAAGAATGTTTTCCTCAATGGAAACTTGAAGGAAGAGGTGTATATGGACATGCCGCCAGAAGTCAAATGTAGACCTCGCGATGCTAGCAAGGTTTGTAAGTTGAAGAAATCCTTGTATGGACTAAAACAATCCCCTAGAGTGTGGTTTGAGAGATTCTCTAAATCAATGAAGACGTTTGGTTACAGACAAAGCAACTCGGATCACACTTGTTCAAGATCACCGTTCTGATTGTGTATGTTGATGATATGATTGTCACATGAGATGACCCAAATGAGGTGGAGGCTTTATAGAAGTATCTGTCGAAGGAATTTGAGATGAAGGACCTTAGATAGTTGAAGTATTTTCTTGAAATTGAAGTTGTAAGATCAAAGAAGGGTATTTGTTTATCTCAACGAAAATATGTACTTGACTTGTTAGCTGAGACTGGACTGCTTGACTGCAAGCCTACTGAGACACCGATTGAGATGAATCACAACCTCGTCATCTATCCATATCAAGTCCCGACTGATAAAAGGAGGTACCAACGTCTAGTAGGGAGACTTATTTATCTTTTTCATACTAGACCTGATATTGCTTATGCTGTGAATGTTGTTAGTCAATTTATGCATTGTCCTAGTGAAGAGCATATGGATGCAGTGTATCGTATTTTGAAGTACTTGAAGATGACACCAGGTAAATGATTATTATTTGAGAAAAAAGAGAATTGGATGTTATTGGATACACTGATGTAGATTAGGCTGGTGATAAGACTGATAGACGATCTACTTCTGGGTATTTTACATTTGTTGGAGGAAACCTTGTCACATGGCATAGTAAAAAGCATAAAGTCATTGCAAGATCAAGTGCTAAGCAGAGTTTCGAGATATAGCACATGAAGTTTGTGAGATTCTTTGGATTCGTAATGTATTGTAGGAATTGGGTTTAAAACTCAAGAAACCCATGGACTTGCATTATGATAGCACGTCTGCTACTGAAATTGCTTATAATCTTATTCATCATGATCAGACTAAGCATGTGGAAGTAGATCGACATTTCATTAAGGAAAACCTGGACAGGAAGATCATTCGTTTCCCTTTCATGTATACAGAAGATCAATTAGCAGATGTTCTCACAAAAAGAGTGTCAAAGAAAGTGTTTGACAACCCTATTTGGCAAGTTGGACATGATAAATATGTAGAGGCCCCGGAGGGGAAACTACAGTGACCATGAATTTAAGCCAATAAGAGGCCAACACGTGAGAAGGACGTACCAACAACTTATTAACCTAAAGTCGTAGTTTTTTTTAGTAAGTAGAATAAAATTAAACTTTGAACTCGAGTGGCACCACAAGAATTTCTTAAAACATTCATCAGAGTTTTTCCAATTTCGCGGAAGGTGGACAAATTAAAGGGGTCAATTAAAAACTTTAGCAACAACAATAAAAACAAATAACAGGGTTAACAATTCAGGATGACACCTTTACTGTTTATGTTAAATGCTCTGGTAAATGACCCGAAGGATAAAATAGAAAAAGTGAGTACAACTTTGACCAAACATCGGGTAGTAAATGAGGCTCCACACACACAGCTCTCTCTATCTATCCCGTCACAGTACATAGTACCTGCAAACAATCTGTTGTAGGGGTGAGTGTCGTCCACGCGTGCTCACATATAGGCCCACCAATGATAGGTTTGAAAACTATATATATATATATATATAAGTTTGAGCTCTTAATAAAATTATTTAGAAAATCCTTGGCACACAAAATCATCATTTTATATCATTCGGGAAAAATAGTGCAGTATGCTAAAATAGGGGCCAGAGCGCTCAATGAACAATACAGCCTGCAGGGCTTCACGGATCTAGACGGTCGAATCTCGAGTTTGTCTATACAACAAACCAGGGCCAACTACCTCTGCGTCCGAAGGCGAATAGTAGCGAGTGTCCATTTACAACTAATGTCCATTTTCCCTTACTAATATAAGTCGCTTATTTTCCGGCATTTGCGTCACTTCTAAAGCTTTTTCAGTCTCAACTGTGCCATACACCACCACTCTTTCAGTTGATCATTTTTCTATACCCAATGTTTTAAGTCACATTGTGGTGACCCATATGATCTCTTATGTAGTTAAAACAATAGCGCATATTTTCCCTGTCAATTTCAAAACCATGCCGTGAGTTTACATTGTCACAGGAAAAACGATGCAACTAGTGTCACTGCCTCGAGGGGTGTTTTCACCCATCCTAAATGTCCAAAGTCCCAACCATAAAAGTACTGCTGTATGTTAGCAGAGAAAGCAGACCAGCATTCAAAACCATATCAATATAACAGTAATGATACACAAGGGGCAGGACCACTGCGAGAAGTTTTCACCCATAACTCATTGTCATTTTGTTGCCATTCTTGGCAATGACAACTTCAAACATTAGGAAAGACATACACAAGCAGCGTCTTCGAAACTGGAAATTATTGCAACCTATGAAATAAATACAACAAACAAAAATCACTATTGTACATAGTTTAACAAGAGAGAAAAATCGCTATCGTACACATGCCAACTAGGAATCACTGACATCATTGTTGCTCCATATCAAACCAGAAAATGAGAGACGTCCGAGCATAAATGACTCGGACTCGCTGCAAAGTCAGGTCTCCACTAGTTGAAACAGCCTTGGCACCTCCTTCAATTCGAGTCCGAGAAACTGAAACACCATCCTTATAACACTTCACTGATGGAGACAACACAGCTTGCGCAGTTGCCGTACTCACAATGGGGACTGAAAGGAAGTCTAGAGGATTTGACTCGCACTGAAGCACACACCCATCTATTGTGAGCCTTCCACTTCTATGAAGCAAACAGGAACCCAGCTCTGTCTTCACCGTTAAGTTTGCCAATTTGCAGGTGGCCAGGAACTCCAGTGCACTGCTCAACCAAAACGAACAGGTGCATACAAAACTTTTGGTATTAGTATTATGAAAAGGGAAATCATAAGAAAGAGTTGTGATCATTCAGGTTCACTTCCAGACTGCTATTGGCAAAAAATTTAACAACCAATCGTACCGAAAGAGAAAGAAAGAAGTCCTGGTTGGTGAAACAAAAGTGGGTTGCATATAAATAGCATCCAAAAGGACATGTTTTTGAGGGGACCCCTAAAACGTCCGTTAGAATGTATTTTTTCTGTTTTGAGGTCTTGTCATTATTTTGTTTGAAAATCAAGAATAGCAGAATAACTATAATTTTGACATGGTTCTTTGATCTTTAATGTTTAACTTTTGAAAGAATTTGTATATTGGAGAAAGCGAAGGACATGGAACCAGTTGCCAATTATTTGCCACTAAAACATAACAGCATGGAAGTCGATCCTGGTTGGACATTTGAGAGATATGTCAAACCAATCACACCACAAAGTAGAAAGTTGAAACTTTGCAAACCTGTCTACACCTCGAGAACAAATGAGGGTCGTCTCATCGGGTAGCTCACCTCCACCAATCTGAACAAAGTAACTTGCGATAGAAAATGGAAATAAAAATGATCTACCGCTAGAGTTTTTAAAATGAGATAAAAAAGTATTCCGGCACCACCACTTTGCAAGGGCAGACTACGTTAGGATGCAGAGCTATATTATCAAATTCCTAGAGCATATTGAAACCACCATTATGCAGAGCTATACATAATTCGTACCATGCTAGTCTGCTATGACTTGACTAAAACCTACTTAGAATGCCAAAAGTTCAGTAAAGAAGACATGTTCTACTGGTAGTAGGTACAATACGGAACATAGCTGGCAGCCAGTAGGACGCGAGTACCCCACACTCACTTAGAAAGGTTTTAGTCACTCAAGATTAACAGAGAGGTAGGATGCCATGTGCTTACTTTTCAAGTAAAAAGGAGTAGATAAACTCTAACCACCTACCCCACACAAAAAGATAAATACGTCCTCGTCTTGGAGGGAGGACAATGTCACTCAAATAAAACGTCAACAAACTTTCAAGCAAAACTGTCCAGGGTTTTCATATTCCTTACATAAGGTTATCCTCATAGAAAGGCCTTGACAAAGGAATAGGGGAGGAAACAATTAAACCAAGTAGAGGGTAAACTGCTGAGGTGCTTTTTTGGACTAATTGACTTACAAGTCCCTCACTGAAAAGATACAAAATTGTTTGCTGATTCTTTTGCATACCAGACCTCCCATATTTACATGTGTATACTCATGCAAGCAAAAATTGTGTTGATTACAACATACCAGGCAAAGTGGCTTTTTTATTTGAATAGCAGAAGCAAGATGCCTGCTCCCTGCTGAAATTAGAATAGTGTCGCCAGGTCTGTAACAAAAAAAAAATCTATGTAATGAGATAATAGAATAATTTGTTATACCCCAATGAATGAGCTAAAGAGTAATACAGACAGATACAACTACACGAACCTTGCGGCAGCAACAGCTGTCTCAATACTAGGGAAGACGCCTGGCTCCAATGGATCTTTAATGGACCGTTCAACTCTCAGCCACAAGCGAGGGTGACATGCCAAGAAAAGCCATCTGTGGCAAACCAGGGCGGTGTTATACCGATCTGCAAACTCAATAGAAATATGAAACAGAAATAGAACTTTGTCATACATGTGAGAGCTTTACAAGATCTATCAATAGTTTGAAGAAACTGAACATGACCACTTTATACAATCATAACCCTCAGTACTCAAACTGTCAGCAGACACTACATCAACCTCCCACATCATGTTCCCATTGGACCTAGAAAAAACATTTTGCAAAATAGAACTGATGTTTTTCTAAACAATCCCTTCTCTCTGGATTACTAAACAAGGCTCGACTCTCACGATGGTAACCAAAAATCACACATTTTCAGCAACCTGCTATGCCCCAAATAAGCTCTACTCTCTCACTTGATCGCACCATAATAGTTATCCACCTAGACCTCCAATACAGCCTTTCTCCTATTCAACTTTTGCTGCTAAGTCATCAAAAAGTTCTTTTCATAGTTTGACAAGAAGTTGCCGAAAGATATATTAATCTTAAGATCTAGTCATAAATTCCTAATAAAAATCTCATCAAATTTTCATGGTCAACATTACTACATTAGTACTATGAGAACAGAGCATCATCAGCTATAAGGTCTATAACTTGATGCATGATTGTATGAAGTCTGTAACTTGTCAAGAGTAGAAGCCTAAAGTCCCCTAAATCCTATTTCTTTATCGATTCATATCAAATATCCCATGACCTTATAAGCACTAAATCCCAACAAAACAAAGCAATTCGAAAGAAACAATCCCAAACCCAAATGCAAAAACTCCAAATTGAGCCAAACACCTTTCACAGGACCCCTGAATTACATTAAAGATTGAATTTTTCCTATTATGTAATAATAAATTATGGAAAAAAGAGGAGGGATAGGTACCTGGGATAGGAGAGAGGAAGTTAAAGATGTGCATGAGGCAACCATCATCTAAGTTGTTTATGAGACAAGACAAAGAAGACTTTGATGAGCTGGTTCTCTTTGGAACACGTCGCTTCCACTTTGGTTCTTCTCCCACATCCCCCATAGCTTCTGTCTTTCTTCTCTCTACCTGTTTTGCTGCGAAAGAAGAGAGATCTGTTTGGAACATTGAGATGTGTTTGACTCGGACTTACCGACCCAATACATACTTGGGTTTTGCATTTGTCTACTAAAAATGCCATTCTATATGCACCATGTCCTTCAAATTTTATATATTTTTTTACTTGGGTAAAATTGATCTCATTGAAAAAAAAATTTAAAAAAAATTAGGGTTAATAGACAGGATTGCTCTCGTGCGGACCTCTTTTTTGGGGAAAAAAAGAACGACTCAATAACAGCGGTTAGATATTCAATCTGACGGTTCTGATGAAAGAATGATCTGAGAGATTTGAATGAGGTTTTGGGGAGTGGTGGTAGGATTTATTTAGAACCGTAGGATTGATTCCATTTAACATGTAACGGCTGTTCTTGAGTTGTCCCTTTCTGCCCGCTCAAAAAGAGGTCCGCAGGTGAGCAGCCATGGGTAAATAGTTCTGAAATTTGTGCGAGAGGCGCCAAGTGCCAACTGATGTTTGAGTCTGCAGATGGGTGTGATTAATCTTTCTCTGTTCTAGCCATGTCAGCAATCCCTGTGCAGAACCCACCAGTCAATGACGGTCAACAGCGCTTGACAGGCGACTCTTTCATTCGAACCCATTTGAGGACCTTGTCTCCTTATCAGCCCATTTTGCCATTTGAGGTATTCGGTTTCAAAACCCCATTTTGCTTTTACACTTTTTATGCATGTTTCTGAAAAATGCTTGGGGTTCAGCAAACTTGGTCACTTAAATGGGCTTGATTACTAGTATCTTTTGTGGGATTTACTTGTATGTAAGTTTAACTGGTTAAAATGACGAATGCTATTATGCTAAACTTGTTTGTTTTTATTGATGTTTTGGTTTGCTTTGGTATATAATGATTGGTTTGACTGGTGCCAATGATTTCTCTCAATTGGTAAATAGTGATTGGTTTGATTTTGGTATATAACTTTTGTGTGCATGTTTCTACAGGTGTTGTCTGCCCGACTTGGAAGGAATCCTGAAGACATCATAAAATTAGATGCAAATGAAAACCCTTATGGTCCTCCTCCGGAGGTAAGTCATATCTTCCATTCTGCTTCCTCTTTTTGGAAACAGTTGTTGAATGTATTGCGTTATGATTCTTGTTGAGTTATTAAGTTCTTTTGTTCCAGGTTGTCCTAAGTAGGAATCATTTGGATCTTTCATACATTATGTCCTGAGTGCCATTTTATATTTCCTGCAGGTTTCTGAAGCTTTGGGTGCAATGAAGTTCCCATATATTTATCCAGATCCTGAAAGCCGTTGCTTACGTGCTGCTCTTGCAAAGGATTCAGGCCTTGATGCTGAATATCTTCTTGTAGGATGTGGTGCGGATGAGCTCATTGATTTGATCATGAGGTTAGAAATGTAGTTTCATGGGTTCTTCTACCACTCTAAGTCCAAATCCTTTATGCATATATCAGTTTTTGATTCTTTATTTCCTTTGTGGTTGATGTGTGCTCGATCCTGGTGACAAGATTGTTGACTGCCCTCCAACGTTCACAATGTATGAATTTGATGCAGCAGTCAATGGGGCATCTGTCATTTAAGGTACATACAAGCTTATTTCTGTTGGCTACTTTTACTTAGTTGTATGGCGTTGTTCTTATCTCCCCCCTTATGAAGAGAAAAGTGAGGGTCGGTACTTTGATTTATGTGATGGATCTACATGTTTTATTATAACTGCAGTGCCGAGGAAATCAAACTTTAGCTTGAATGTGGAGGCCATCTCAGATGTAGTTAAACAAGAAAAACCTAAATGCATATTCCTAACTTCTCCGAACAATCCAGATGGCAGGTAATCCCAAACTATTTCTGTTCATATTGTCTTAAGCTAATGATAGAAATTTGAAATCAGGACCGATCCGTGGTTTTATATTATATGGTCTGAACTGTCCAGATTTTCTCGTGCAGATTTTTATATTATAGTGGTATGAGGGGGAGGATCATATGTATTTTAGCAAACTACAGTTTAGTTATCAACCAAATTTCAATTTACAAATACATCATTTAGACAATATCTTACACTTTTAAGGATACAAATTAACATGTTAGGACAAATGAATTTTCTTATGTCATCTGTCACTACTTATATTACCAAAATACCTTTTACCATATATTCATGTGTCCTACTCACCTGCTACTGGCAAGGATGTGCGGCAAGGATGTGCTACTGCCGATAAAAATGTGCTATTATCAGTGCTATTTCAGAATTTTCCAGCAATTCTTTGCCAATCTATTGTTGGCGCCGTGCTACTGCCTCCTCAATTGCTAGTGCATTGCTATTGCTTCCTTGATGCTGGCGCGTTGATACTGCCCTCTCGACGTCAGCACGCTGCTACTGCCAAGCACGAGGGTGCTACTGCCGGGTAGGAAGGTGCTACTGGGTATGAAGGTGCTACTACCAAGCACGAAGCTAAAGTGCTACTGTCGAGCACATTCAATTACTCAAACAGTTCAAAACATCAAATCCTCCCAATCTCAAATCCCACATATCTGATGAAAGCTAGATATAGCAAAAGTACCTTAGATGCCATTGAATCTTGATCGACGCAGTATCAATGCCGTCCACGCATTGAAGGGATGACCTCGTCGAGGCAGTTGCAGATCTGATCTGAAGCAGTACCAGATTGAATCTGAGGCAGAACCACGGGTCTGAGGCAGTAGCAATGAAATCATCAAGAAGTAGCAGTGCCTTTAGTGAAGCAGTAGCAGCGCCATCAACGCATCAAAGAAATGACATCATCCAGGCAGTAGCAGCTCCTTCGTCGAGACGGTAGCAGTGCCGTTTTCGAGGTAGTAGCAGTGCCGTTTTCGAGGCAGTAGCAGCGCCGTCAAACACTTCGAATAAATCACTGGATCATCACACCTCGTCACCATATTCGTAGATCAGGGAGAGAGAGAAGAGCAAATCGGAGATGTAGAGCAGATCATAGAGAAGAGCCGATCAGAGGTGAGAGAGAAGATCGGAGGTGATAGAGCAAATCGGAGGTGAGAGAGAAGAGCAGATCAGAGGTATGTGAGAGAGGAAAAGAATCGGTGGCAATGAGTGATGAAGATAAAGGACGAGGTGTGTACTTTTTGATAAAGAGCTGGGCATTTTAGTCATTTTTTAACTATAACCTGGGTCAGCGTGTTATAACTTGGTTTTGGGCTTGGACTGATGTCCTAATTTGTATAACAAATTATAATTTTTTTTGTTTACAAATTTGATTGGTTCCTTATATGTCATTCTCCCTATGTATTTATACATAGTCCAGTTTTGAACTGACTAAGCATATGACCCAATGTGTAAAGCTGCTTGTGAAAGTTTATGTTGCCTGCAGCTTTAAGTTTGTACGGGAGGTTGTTAGGGAATATAATATAAATTGGGTAGTATTAAGGAGTTTGCTTACTGCTTTTATGAAGCCATGAGCTTCCTCAAAAGGTTGAGATGAAATAGGTTTTGGCACAAGAAGAGATGTTTGGGGAGAGATTATTGGTTTCATGAGAGCTACCCTGAAAAGGGGCTGAAGGGATGTTAGGAGAAAGTGGTCTTCTATTTAGTATGTGTTAATTTCGGGATGTTTCCTATTTAGCTTTCTAAAGCTGTGACTGAGTAGTGTTTGTGCCAGTGTGTGTGTGTGTGTTTTTTCCCCCTTCCTCTTTTTATGAGAGTTTGCTTTAGCTTACAAATAGGGATTTCCACAGATATACTTTTTGTGGTAGATTGAAGTGTACTAGGTTGAATGTCCGCGCCAGCGCGGACTATAATGACAAACTAATTTTCTATACAGCAAATGACAATTATTAATAGAAGTCAGTACTTGCATATTGCATTATAAAGGAGATACATTGCAGATTATATAGAAATACACAATGGCCTATAATACATAACTATTGCATAAATAACAGCTACAATTTACTCAAAATTTTATACTGCAAAAGATAATATTTTGAGTAAGCCGACATACAAAATCCTGAATTAATTACAATGTATTAGGCAACTTCCAATTACCAAGTAGTAGACATCATAAACCGATGGAAAACAAAATCAAGTACCAAGTAAACTATGAAATTGAACCTCATGATCAAGGAGATCCTCAATTTAATTTACAGATTCTTTTCCCTGCTCATCACATCTCCATGAAGCTATGAATAGAAAATCATGGAAATTAAAACCCGTATCTACGTTGAAACTGAAACAGTTTGTATAGATGAAGATTGATTGAAACAACAATCAGAACTTACCCATAGTCTTCTTCCTTGGCTCCAATTCAAAAAGGACATGGTGTGAATCCTATAGCACCAACCAAAAACCAAACCTTGTTACTCCAAAATCACCAAAATAACATTTGGTTAGATGACGCAGAAGACAATAAAAGAGAAGAGATTGGCAAACTATGCATTCAGCTTGGCAAGTAGTATTGTATCAAAGATGAACTGTTGTTGATACCAAGTGCGGCAGAAATTAGAACCCTAAAAACAGAGCTTATGTTTTCTTTATATGATTGCTTGATATTCCTTGCCCTTGTAAAGTACCACATTATAGCGGGTCTTCAAACTAACAGATCCCCTCCTAATACAATGAATCACTTCCACCCAATATCACAACATCTCCAACTTAAACCTTCCAAGTTTCCATCACCACACCTTGTACACCTCTGGGAACTCAGACCAAAAAAATATTCAAGAATTGTGTACTGAAACTCTAATTTATGCAACAAAAAAGAAAGAAAAATTCCACTTTCTTAGGTGGGTAATAACAGAGATAAGAATCCATTAGATGTCACAAAACGACGGATTCCAGAAATAAACCAATCAAAAACAACAGAAATTTTGAAGCAATCAAGAAAAATCGGAAGAGTCTGAAAACTTACCTTAAAAACTTGATCAGAGGTGAAAGATTTCAACATAATAGTAAAACCTTGATCATGGACGCAAAGAAACTGGGAAAAGGTGATCGAATCGGGTTTTTTTTCTTTCATTCTGGACGCTTGGAGAGAGATACGATCTAAGGTGAGAGACGGATGAGATCGAGAGAGTAAAGCAGCCCCTAATCGAAAAAAGTCCCTCTACCCTTTTATTGTTAGGGTTGAAACTGAGGGTAAAATGACCTTTCCAAATTTGGTGGCTTGGCTGAAGCCGAACTGAAAAATGGCTTCTTAACAATAGTGTCGGCTTGTTCCAAGATTGATATATAGGAAATAGTTTTTCCCTTGTTCTGTACATTTTTTAACTAGGTTTGTACTGTATAGTTTTGGGTTGACTTTGATAGTTTTAAATTTTGTTTCTTACTGACAACAGGCTTGGCCTGATTATTTAGTCTCTTTCCTGGTTAAATCTTGACAAGTTGGTTACAATAAAGCTTGAGAAGGAAACTTGCTTAGTAGTTGTTCACATCTTTAAGCCTGGATTGTAATAAATAAACTTTATTCACATATGTAAGCCAGGGTTGTAGCCTGAAGGGCTTATTCTTTTAATAAGAAGCATAGACTGGTCTATCCAACCTACTGGTGCAAATAGGAAAATTTCCTATTCAGACGAAAAAGGGACACTAACAGAATGAAGGGGTTGGACCTGAATTGAAGATTGGTATCCTGGACATAAGAAATGTTAAGACATTCAGTTTAGAGATAGAATTTGATTTCTTTTTTTGGTTCAGTAAAATTTGAAACAAAGCACAGTGAATTGCATCCTCTTTTTAAGACTACTTTGATTCATCATGGTTTTTGGACTTAATGAGTACACAAGATTAATAATCTTAAAGATAACAAACTTCTTTTGTTGAATATTCTATCCTATTTTTATGTTACTTTTTCACTACAGCATAATAAGTGACGACATTCTCTTGAAAATCCTTGAGCTTCCTATATTGGTTGTTCTCGATGAAGCATACGTTGAATTTTCTGGACTTGAATCAAGGATGCAATGGGTGAAGAAACATGAGAATTTAATCGTTCTTCGAACATTTAGCAAACGAGCTGGTATGCTTAAATTATAACTCATCTGTGTTGCCTTGTACAATGTTTTACACACACACACAGACAGATATATACACACACACACACACACACACATTTAAATTTAAAAAGTGAACCAAACAACGGACACACACACACACATTTAAATGTAAAAAGTGAACCAAACAATGTGTCAGCTGTTGGCTGCTTCAAAGGAAATTCAATCCATCAACCTTATTTCCAAAGCTCATATGTGTCACCCACAACCATCTTCTCTATCACTCTGGAAGGATTTCAGAGCAATGGAAAAACCACTCGTCTCAGTTGGTTTGCAGTTCCTGCAAATTTCAGTCCCTTCTACCATTGTGTTTCCATGGTCACATCTCACCAATGAAGCTCTAAATAGCGGTGTTTTTTTTGTTCTAGTTTTTGCTTTTCTTTCTTTCTATTTGTTTTATGGATTTGTAGTTTGGTACTGTTCTACTCTCGTTTTGGGAATTTATTCATCTGTCTCCAACTCTCTTAATAGGCATCAGATCAAAGACTTCTATTCTGTTGCTTTCTAATCCTAATTTTGTCGTATCTCCTTCTACTCTATTGATTGGACATTAATGCATGGATTTACAGAACTAATTTTTGGTACTAGTAGTCTTTGCTGCGATTCAGTTAAAAAAACAAGAAAATCTTGATACAGCTTCACTAGTTCACTTAAATTACTCCAATATTAATGGATAACTTTTCAATTCTCGTCAGTATAGCTTATGTAAGCTAGTTTACGTCATTTAGATGAAGTACAATATAGACAATTTGAGAAGTTGTTGGTGTTCTCTGGGCTCTGAGATCTTTCCACGGTGGTAGAGAAGGTGATCAGTAGTGACCAGGACCCGCATATGACTGACACATAATTTTGCCCCATTTTTTGAGTTTTGCAGTCGTTCTTTTCAGAAGAGGGCATATATATATCCTTACTTTAAGAATTTGAGGATATATATATATATATATAGGCAGTATTATTTCTTAGTATCGATTGTTGTAAAATGATATGTCTTTTGGCAATGGGAAAATGCTGTAGGCTTAGCCGGGCCTCGGGTAGGATATGGAGCATTTCCCTTGACAATAATTGAATATCTCTGGAGAGCAAAGCAACCATACAATGTGTCCGTTGCTGCTGAAGTTTCTGCTTGTGCAGCATTGCAGAATCCCACCTACCTTGAGGTTATGCTTCTCTCTACTTTTCCATGCCTACGAAACTTATGTAATGGAGATATTTTTTAGGTAGACTCTAGCAAGTTTTTGTACTTATTCTCCATATCTAATATGCATTGCAAAAAATACCAGAATGTGAAAGATGCTTTACTGCAAGAAAGGGAGAGGCTATTTCATCTTCTTAAGGAGCTGCCATTTCTCAAGCCTTATCCAAGCTATTCCAATTTCATTCTGTGTGAGGTCACATCCGGAATGGATGCTAAGAAACTCAAGGTATTTCCCTTCACATTATTTCCCTCCTCATAGTTAATTTGTGGTTTGGCTTCCTGTTTATTGGAATCCTCCCAATTCATGGTGTTTTAGGGCTTTAGTTTTTAAGTAATACTAGAGACAAGAGTAGAAATGAATTCAACTATGTGGACCCATGGACAAATATGAACAAAATTGCATTGATAACCTTCTTTTTTTACTCAACTCATTTACCTGCATCCATTGGATTTATTTATGTTCTGTTTAGTTTTATATTGCATTAACGTCATAACTGTATGTATGTTACTGTAAATCGCAATGTTGCGTGAAGTGGTCTCTTAGCCTTAGAAGAAGTTGGGTCACCATTGTAGCTATGCTCCACAAAGAACAATGAAATGAAAGCTTTAGGAATTAAGTTGAAAGAAAACTTGGAACATTCATGGCATTAGTGGCCTATGTTTGGAATTCATGTTCTTTGTTGGTTAAGATCTGCAACGCCAAAAGTTATCTAATTTAATAGATATCAAGTTTCAGTATATCTAATCTGGAGAAGATAGTTGAAGGTGTGAAGCTTCATTTACGAGGTATGATACATGTGTTACCATGCAATACCCTACCCCATGAGAGCCATGCTTCCTAGTCGAATTATGATAAAACTGCTGGTTTAGTTTTCTCCATTCCCATATACTAAGTTTGACACCATAATTGCCTAAAACAGGTTATCCATGTGTTATTCACCTGAAGCTTTTTGTAATGTTGAAGTCATTCCTCTGTGTTCCTATTGGACGTCTATATATTAACCTTCTTCTTTTGAAACAGGAGGACCTTGCAAAAATGGGAGTGATGATTCGTCATTACAACAACAAAGAGTTGAGCGGCTATGTTCGTGTATCAGTTGGAAAGCCTGAACACAGATGCCTTGATTGATTGTCTCAGACGTCTTAATCCAGCACTTTTTTACGATCTTGCGCCATAAAAGGTTCGTACCTCACAAATAAATATGTGAATTGATTTACTTGTAACCATTTTAGCAGTTGATTTCGGAGAATAGATATGTCTGTAAACAAGAATAGTGAAGGCATTTTCTTTTTACCATGTCTTGCAATCTTGCACGTAAACACCTGCGTCTTGTCATATTGAGTTTTATACATGGCAGTTTATCAACTTTGATCTAGTACTAATCACAATCCGGGAAGTATCTGGCCTCAAATGGACTCTGGTTGGTCCAGTATGCGCCAACACTGCATTGCCAATAGTGCAGTATTGTAATGGTGGACGACTTTGAATTCCCTCCTGCTTTAGGATACAGAGAATTCCAGTTTTCCAATGGATCTTGTAGCCCTGCTCTGAGAAACCCCACCAAAAATTTCCCATGACAGCATTGATCTCATCACATATTCACATATATTCTTTGGGAACATGAAACATGCCATGGAATATGCCTGAATTGCTGACACCACTGGTTTGAGCAGCGCTTCTTTTTTGGAGGGGGAGAGGCATCTCACTTTCCAGCCGTCAATCTGACTTACTGTCGTTTCTTTCATGTAGTTCAGAGCTTATTTTTTGGATCGCCCTAAGTCTTAGGCAAATCAAGGTAAGTTCCAAGATTATCAACCTCAACAAATCTTAGTCGTCTCATTTGTTCAGGAGTGTTGGGTGAAAAATAGATGCTAGATTTCTCATTGTTAATGCTCTGTCCCGAGGCCTGGCAGTAGACCGAGAAGATATTCACCAAATTTTTAGCAGTTCAATAAGGACAACCCCTTTGTCAATTTAGAACCCAGAATTGCCACCCTTAGATTCTTTAATGCGCAATGACAATGAGAAAAAGATGAGATAGGGGGTCACCCTGTCTAAAGCCCTGCTTGAAAGATCCTCCGGGATTTCCATGTACAATTGAGAAAGAGACCGTTGAGATGCATCTCATAATAAGGCTGAACCCGAAGAAGTGTTGAAATTGACTTCGTTTACCAATTCGATTACTGTTGTTAGAAGAGTCCGGGAAGAATGTCCAAATGTTGTCCTTGAGCTCGATGGACATAACATGGCTGTTAATTATTTAGGCTGTTTGGTAGAGTAGCAACATACCAAACATAGTCAGTGACCACCCTGCAATGATCCACAACTAAATAATTGACTCTCAGTGACCATCCTGCAATGATCCACAAATAAATAATTGACTCTGGTCTTAACAATTCTCAAATCATGATTGAATCATGCCATACAAGTAAACCAGACCTCTAATTTTTTTTTTTGATAAGAAGATTTCAAAGAACTCCTAAAACAACCAAAATCAAACATAGAGAGCTGAATGAGGTAGACTGTTATGTCAACTAGCAATAGTTGAGGTGTGCCTGTAAGCACTAACCACATATGCTAAGAAGTTAGCTTCTCTCCAGATGTGTGCTGGAAATCAACACTTTATAATTGTCTTGCCAAGATCTTGATGTCTTAAACAATAGTGTGTGTACGCCAAAAAGTATGAATCTTAATTCTAATTTCTTGATTCACAACAGTAACTATATTATGTATAAATTAAATTTAGAGAAAATGAAACCCACACTTTCGAGTGGACTTCATGATTAGTGGAAATTAAACCTCTTTATTCTTCGATCGTGAAGACAAATCTTCGAATAAGAGTTTGAGTCACTAATCCATATGGACTAGAATAGAAGTTAAACAAGGTCAATCTGACAATTTAACCCGTTACCCGTTAATTGTCCGCTAACCGTCCGTTAAAAACTCATCCGCTAACCGCCCGATTACATTACATGTTAATGGGCGTCAACCCGTTAACAACCCGTCAGTTAACGGATGGAAACAGGTTGCCCTTTAGAACCTATTTAATCTGTTAAGGGTTCTAGTATGAAATATGACTGCACCCGAATCCCGGTCAGACTGTCTACGTACCCTGTACTCAAGGATCAAGCCACACATAGCTCTTATTTTTAAGTAACGCCCTAACCGGGCAAAACCCGCTTCTCTATAAATCGGTCGATCTACCAATATGGATAGCAACGCCTATTTCATATCCAGAGTTTAACCTCTCCGCCGAGGTTTTCATCGACCAGCTATCTATCAGAAATAACCCGAACAATCCATCATACAAATCTATCAGAACCATACACACATAAACAGAATACAATAGCAACCACATAGTTATAATAAATCCACTAAGGATATAATAGTTAAAAGACCTCAGCATTCCTAGTTTGAACAAGAATGACTATATTGACCAAGTTGACCAACCAATTTCTTTTTATGGCACTTTAACCTTTTTAACTTTCTTTCCGGTTATCGAATCTTTACTTAAATTACCGGAAGTCTGACTTAACTTCCAAACTTCCCTTTACCATTCTAACTGACGTTAGGGTGTCACATAATAATTCGTTAAATTACTATGGACACCCAACATGCCACATTAACCAAAACCTTAACCTTGAGTCGATTTATTAATTTACGTGAAACACCAACCTATTTCTTAAAACGGTCCACATGACATTTTTGGGATTTCAGTTATCATTTTCCGATAACAACTTAACACTGTGCCAATTTAACCAAATTGTGTCAAACTTCAATTCTTCACTAAACCATTTTTCAGAAAATGGAACTTTCCCAAAATGGAAACTTTTCCTTAACGGAAACTTTCCCCAAAATAGAAAGTTTCCAAATCAGTAGGTTTCCAAAAATAGAAAGTTTCATAAAATGGAAAGATCCCAATTACGGTTATTTTTCGTTTTTGTATGTTTCTTTATACGTAAATTCCGGTTTACGACCGTTACTCATACAAAAACGGAAACAACACATTTCTTAAGGGGTTAAAGACTACCTCTCGGCATTTCCACCGGATTTCACTGCATCACCGGAACCTTTGCCAGATTCTGGTCAACTTGCCAGAATTTCGTCAAAGTTTCCCTTGTTTCTTCGCCTCCAAGTTATCGACAACAAGGATAAAAAACACGATTAAATCCCAAATTCAACAGCAACAACAACAAATCGAAAACACAGCCCTAATGACACAGATTTTTACCCTCTGCCTCTACTTCATGTTCGATGTCAGCACCTCTAACCTCCTCCAACTGGACCTCCTTTGCCTCCCACAGCCTCGGCTCAGTCTCAGAAGCCCAAGAACACGGCCACTAGAGGCTCACCAAAGTGCTCGACCAAACCCAGAAAAAACAGTGAACACAGTAGGATGAGGATCTTCGACTAGGGCTCGCCTGGTTTGCCGGATAATCGGAGAACTCAGGCGAGTTCTCTCCTCCTCCAATCTCCCTCCACAGCAGACGCCTAGGTGATCCAAGGATTGGGCTCGAAAGAGGAGGAAGAGAAAGATGGGTGTCCGCCGGCGAGTGGCGGCCGAGAGAGAGAGAGAAGAAACTCGAGTCAACGCCGAAGGGGGGTTTGACTCGGGTCAAACCTCTCTCCTCCTTTTATAAAGAAACCAACGACCCATATCAAATATTAAATCGATCCAACGGCCCAGATTTGAATATCAAAAGTTACCCTGAGCGTAAATTGTTATTTATTATTTACTTTTACCGAGCGGTAACTATATAATATCCCGAATAACTTTAGCATACGAATTTCGATCAAAGCGTAGGACATACTCACGGGCTCGTATTAACGTCCTCTACAGCTTTCCCGAAGGAAGTTTCCTTAAGTTCTTGACTTATCGCAAATTCATCTTTTTACGGTAAAGTAATTAACATTTATTACATCCGTAAACTAAATAAATTCATATTAAACAGTCCGTAGCTCCAGAAAATATTCCGGACATACCGGAGGACTCGTATTAACATAATCTACTCCTCGGGACATTAATTCTATTTTCTCCAAAACCGAGAATATCTCGATGTTAAACTCGAATATTAATTCGGAGAAAATTTAACAGCGCGGTTACAACCCTCTGTAACCCGCCTAATCCCGGTAAAAAGGTAAATTTCTGAACGGGGTGTTACATGTTGTCACAATATTGGGATGATTGCTGAGCTTTCCAAAATCGTACTAATTAAGTACTGATAAAATTTCTTCTCTCGTCGATCTTCTAGGAGGCACACCATTTTCTACAGTCCCATCAAATGTCTTGTCATCGAACCGCCATTCGTGATCATACGAAAGGAGAGTACAGTGACCCAATCTGCATATCTTGTTACAATGACTAATGCTCCCCTCATCGCTAAGGCTCTCTGGACAAGCCTTGTATCCCCTAACAACGTTGCCCTACAACATCACAAGGGCAGGAAAATCACTGATGGTACCAACAACCATGACATGCATCTGGAACATCTCGTGCATGTACTTGTCATAAGTGGGATGACCAATGTCCCAAAAAAATTTAAGCTCTTCAATCAACACTCAACATATTGTATTCCTTATTTATGCACATCTATGTGGGAAGGTTGTATGGTGCCAAAATCACCGGCCATACACTGTATTGAAGACTCATGTTGCTAAAAGGATTGAACCCGTCGGATGAGAGCTCGAGCCTCACATTTCGGACCTCTGACACAAAATGAGGAAACTCCCTGTCTATATGCTTCCAAGCCTCCCCGTCAGCAGGGTGTATAAGAGTATATTCGTCATGCAATTCCCTATCAGCATGTCATCTCATAGCTTTGACCGTGTGTGATGACATGTACAACCGCTCCAACCTATCCCTCAACGGGAAACACCGAAGTACCTTCACAGGTTTCCTATTGCCTGTAAGAGTCAGCTTATACCTGTTACTCTGACATACCAGACATGCGTCAAGGCCACCAAGATCATTCATTTCTGGATCTTTACCCCAAAAGATAACACAATCATATCTGCATGCATGGATCTTGATGTAGGAAAGCCCAAGATCTTTCAAGATACATCGGACCTTATGATGAGTGGTAGGAAGACGATTCTGTAGGGCAACATTGAAACAGTGTATTGTAGATAATCATTAACAGGTATCACGGTCGATTTTGTCTCAACTTTAATTTTCATAATGTCCATCACACTTTCAATAACCATCTTCTGACAACCGGGACACACATGAGTCTGTTGGAAAACAAGTAGTTTGTTGTACTTGTCAATACCAGTAGTGTTGGCAACTCTAGGAAAGGGCTGCACCAGCTCAGCTATATACTGTCCTTGAGAATATACACCGCTCTCATAAGGAAACATATCATTGATGAAGGCCGTTGTTGGATCATTGGATGTACTGCCTGAAATATAAACCAACCAAATACAAGTTCACAAGAGCTACACGTAAAAGACTTCTAACTCTAAGTACTTAGCAGGATGATTGCTACAGTCATTTGTCAACTAATTGACCCACGAACACCGTACATGCGACACAATCACGGTTTCTTGATTCCAAATTGATTACAAGTTTACGCGATATTTCACTCAACTTGGTAATACTTTTGGAAGGACTATACCTTTGCTTGCATTTCTCCATCATTCATCTATTGCCTTGCCTTTACGAAGCTGCTCATTATTCAGATAATCTCTTGTTGTTGTGTTCAGGGACCAAATACGTAAATTTTGGCAACTGTTTATAAAGTCAAGCAGGATACTTCGAGGACTATTTGGATCTGAGCTTCTATCTTCTTTATGAAGCGATAGGATCTTCCGAGTTGTCTCTACCTAACAAGGAACAAAGCTACAGATTATAAATATGAATGATGTGATAAAATTCGGGCAGATTTTCTACTGGACCTTCGCGGCGTCGCCTTCGCCGTCTCAGGCCGCTGCACCGGTCCCAAAAGGAGCGCCTCTGAGTCTACTTCAATTCTAGGTAAGCTTTTCGACCTATCTTCCCTTGGTTTAGGAGAAATTTCAATTTGATTACCAATTGTATAGTAGGAGATCTAGATCGGATTTCTCCCTCCTTAAGCCACCAATTTGTGAGTTTTATATTTGGTTAGAATGAGTTTTAGGAGTACTACTCACCCCTAAAGTTTGGTGAATTGATTTGGAGTGTGGATGGAGAATCGAATTTTTGAAATTTTTAAAAATATTTCGGGTTTTTACTTTTTCCTTCGATTAACCTAGTTAGAGGCCGAATTGGTCTTCGAGTTGAACTAGAAAGTTGTTCCAAATGATGAGGTGAAGCTGTTGTTAAAATTTAGTGACGATCAGAGGTCACCAGAATTTTGGCCAGAATTTCTACCGGCAGCGGAGCTGGCGTCGGTGCCGCCATTTTTTGGCAGTTTTTCATGCCCATTAAATAGTATAAAATGAGAGGAGTCTATGGTTTAAATTTGGTAATTTTCAAGGATTTTTGGTTAGGTTTTGGAATTTTTTAAGTTTAATATTATCGACGTATAATAAAATATTATTCCAGCCATCGATTATTGCCGATTAAGGTTTGAGAAATATTTTATGGACTCTTAAGCTATTGTTGAAGGTCTGAGTTTTTGTTGATTAAGTTTAAGGGTTTTGGCCTAGGGTATCATTATTGCCAATATTAAATAATTTTTCGATTGGCGATTGAGATTTAATATTATTCGTTGAACAGGAGATGAGGAGTTCTTGTTTGGAAAGCGATCCAAATTTCGTCATGCTAAGACCTAAGTCTGTGAGTGGACCTTTGTTTTGAATTAATGCATGTCGTTTTTTTATGCTAAACATGATTTTATTAATTTAATGAGCCGGTGGGGCCGGGAAGGTGGGTTGCTCACCTTCCCCTATGTTATATCGGCTGAAATCAGCGTTATATTGATTAAATTTAGAATGCATTGTTTTATAGCTATAGTTTTCAGGACGGTCGGGGAACCATGCCTTATGCATGAGATGCATATTTTAATTTACGGAGGAGGAGTTATATAATAATGACTTTTCGCATTTGCTTGTTTTCATCACCATGAAGAGTCGTCATATATATAAAGATGCTAGCTAGCCATACGGCCCCCTCACTTTGAAAGTGGTGCGGGGCAATAGTAGCCCTAGAGGGTTCTGACTCTAGCCTGAGAGGCTCATTGTCATGGTAGAATCTCTCCGCCATGAAGGGTCGTCATATTACTTAGTAGCCTTAAAGGTTCCGACACTAGTCTGGGAGACTATCTGTCATGGTGAAACCTCTTTTCCTATTTTTAATACTGAGTTTTAAGCCAATGAGATTGCTAAGTGTTGTTTTGTTTTTTGAAAAGATGAATTGAGATTATTTTCCAAGGAGGCATGCATAAATGATTTCTCGGAACAATAAGAGGGAGAACTATAAATTAAAATATTTTCTCGCGCCTGAATTTTATTTTTGTCCACTTACTCTAACGTCATGTTTTTTTAAATATTTTCTCTTAGACCCTTCGTTTTCAAATGTCCAGTGTTGCAGGGATGCTGAGAGGTCGTGCGTACAGAAAACGATGCATAGTCAACTAATCCGCTGACGCTAGTAATTTTATTTAGGTATCTCATCTATGTAGATTTGCTCTGATTACCCAACTTAACTTAGTTTAATTTTTGTAGGGTAGTTGTGTTTTGGGAAGCAGGATGGCTCCAGGAGTTGGGGGTTGAATTAAATTATTCATGGAAGTGCTGAGTTTGTTTGTAGGAAGGGCTGCCAATCTTAAGGGGGTTTCGGTAAGAAGTTCCCTTGAGGTGGTCCCCGTAGGATTTACTTCGAGTTAAAGGGGTTTAACCCGGGATGGGTCTTGACATCAAACCTCCACCCCTAACAAACGAAAACTAGCCACACATAGTTGTAGAAGTCATACAAAACAAATAAAAATCCAAAAGATTACAAGAGAGAAAGAAAGAACTGTAGATGAAGATAGAATTGTCGATGATCTTGGCGGCTTTCTCCTTGATGATCTCTTGTGTTGCAATGTCTCTTGGAGGCTAATATTTTTCGTCCTCTCTAGTTTTGAAGTTGTTATTAGGGTTATATACCCTCAAAACTCGTCCATGGGTTTTCCATTGTGGTCTGGGCCTTGAAGTTGATGTTTCGGTCCAATATCACATTTTCGGCAGACACGACCTTTGATTACTCAATCAGTCATAACGTCTTCTAGAAAATAGATATTGATGATCCGTAAAAGTTCTAGAAATTAGACTCTTGTAGCTTTCTGTTGATATATGGTACATCTCCTGAATCGTTGTGAGCCTATCACAATCTTCTGTCGAAGTTGAATTATGATTTCTGACATATTTTAGGATTTTTTTCCTTGCAAGACATGAATTCATTTTTCTTCAAGATTTCTCCTCTTTTGTCATGGACTTATTTAAGACCTGAAAACATAAAATAAGTTAAATTGAAATTGTTAAAGGAATTACATAGGTAAATAGGGTCGGAAATACATTAAGAACATATCACTTTTGTGCTCTTATCAGTAGATCTGAAATTTTACCATTTATCACGGGTGTGTAATATCAGAACTGCTCCTGACAATTTAGGTTAATTACAGGGAAGTCATTGTGGCTAAAATCCTAGAAATGCCCTTGACAGTTTTATATATTTACAAGGCTGCCATTAAGGTTAAAAAGACAATGATGCCCCTAACAGTTCTAGTTAATTTCAGGGTTGCACCTAAGATTTAAATCCCTGAAATACCCCTAACAGCTTAGAATATTTATCAAGCTACTATTGAGGCTGAATTGACAATACTGCCCCTGACAGTTTTAGATATTTACTAGTGTCATTATGGTTAATTTGTCTATTATATCCTTGGTGGATTTATTATTTACTTGAATGTCATTATATTTATTTTTGTGACTATTATGTGTTTGGATGATGTTTATCGGTTTGAAATTTGTCGTGAAATAATCCGAATAAATAGATGTTTAAGGCTACCCCAGTAGAGGGGTTGACCTTCGAGTTTACGATAGTATACCTTTAGCAGGTTTAGTAAATAGTCCACTAAATTGAAAAGTGAGAATTATTCGGTTAGAAAATTAAAGTTAATAGAGTTACGTGTGGCTATATCCCTGAGTACAGGGTACGTAGGCAGCCTGACCGGGTTTCGGGTGCAGTTGTAAATAATAGTTTGACCCTAGGTCCTCTAAAGTAATTAGTATGAAATCTAATTCGGTAATCGGGTTAACCGTAGGTTTCGTAACGTCTTTTTTGGTGTCGTTTGGATTGTTGAAAATGGTATGGGTAAAGGGTTATCTCTACTCAAGAAGGATTACAAGAGAATATCTCTTAAGATCGGTCTCGCACGTGTTATTCCAGTTTTAAGGAGGTCACTGCATCTTCACTTACCGCGGAGATCACTGCAGCAATTTGATCATACAGTAGGCCTTAATCGCATAAGTCCTCCCTGGTAGCCTCACTAAGTACAAATGCTAGCTATATTGTCATAGACTCATAGTTTATGGTTTTATGCTTCAATAATCGCCCGACATACTGATATGATTGCACCCAAATCAACTATAGGACTTGAATCCACGCCAGACACACTCGACTTTCCATCGTTATAAAATAGTAACCTAATGGATGGTGCTGGTGTAATGTCGTTATAATGGAGATCCTTTGAGATTTCTTCTGTTAAAAGCTCAAATAGCTCTGTTAAAAGCTCAAATAGCTCATATCACTTGATCAGGTCTCAAATAGCTCATCTTAAACACTCAACCTGTTCATCATCAATTCACGTCTTCATCAAAATATTTGTAAGGATTCTTTTGCATGTTGGGGTTTTGCAGTAGCGCTTTTCAACATCATATCAAGGTATTTGTACCTTAATTATTTTGTTAATTATGGAGGTGTGCGACTAGCTTGTGTCAAATGTTGACCATAGTTGATCGATACAATCTAACATGTTCTTATATTTCTGTTGGGGAGTTCTGAGAGTGGCAGGCCATGGAAACTCTAAGAATTTCCTCTATTCGTTCCACACTACAACCTCCGGCCAACTTTGATAAAACGCAATCCCAAAAGTTCACTTCCTTTGGGTATAAGCAAACAATCACTTCATCCTTCTCATTAGTTCAAAGCCACAAACCCTCATTCACTGCAATTTCATCTTCTATTACAACTGAAACTGCAAATCACCCATTTGCACCACAAGTTGAAACGCAGACCCAATTCGATGAGAAATTTGACTGGTATGCCCATTGGTACCCATTGATGCCAGTTTGTGACCTTGACAAAAGAGTGCCGCATGCAAAGAAGGTTTTAGGTGTTGATGTGGTGGTGTGGTGGGACAGAAATGAGAGTGCATGGAAGGTGTTTGATGATGCATGTCCTCACAGGTTGGCTCCCTTATCTGAAGGCAGGATTGATCAGTGGGGAAGGCTGCAGTGTGTTTATCATGGCTGGTGTTTTAATGGTTCCGGTGACTGCAAGTTCATCCCTCAGGCACCTGCTGACGGTCCTCCGGTAATGAACTTTCCAAAGACAACCTTGAGTTTGCTAGTTTTGCCAACTTCGTTTTCGGCAGAATTGCTAACCTTCAAATCAATTAATATAATACAGTATTCAATAATGCACTATGCAGGTTCACACATCCAAGAAAGCATGTGTCGGTGCTTATCCAAGTACTGTACAGAATGGAATAGTGTGGTTCTGGCCAAGTTCTGATCCTCAATACAAAGACATTCTTGCACACAAAAAACCTCCCTACATACCGGAAATGGATGATCCGTCCTATACTTGCTTGATGGCAAGTAGAGAGCTTCCTTATGGGTAGGTAAAGTTTATATTTTTCGACGGATTTGAAACAAAATCATGTTGTGTAGAGAGAATAAAATGAGTGTGTGTCAGACTAAAACTTTATGTTCTTATAGATCTATTGGGTGATGGAGAACAAATAGAATAAATTGTAGATTAAGGGTTTAACGATAGAATTAAGAAATGGATATGAATTAAGTAGATTTCTAGACATCACACCTAAGGTTCTCAAGCATCACACCTAAATTTAGGTTGCATCTCACAAATCTAGATAGAAAGTAAAGCTCTTAAACTTTTATTTATTCAACACTGACCAAAAAAACTACAATAGCCTCTATATATAGAAGTTAAAACCCTATATCAATTAGGATCAAACAACCCTAATATTCTAGATCTTAAAAGATTCTCTAATAAAACACAAAAACAAAATAAGAAATAAATCATAAAATTCTGACTTAAATATTATAATCTTATTCTGCATTATCATCCTAGGGTTAAAAAAACTCTACTCTGACGAGTTATGGGTGTAGAATTCTTCCACTAAGCCACCATGTTGATTTCATCTTGAGCATGTGAATAATTTTCTTCTTGGTTGCTGCATGCCTCCTTAACATCACTCCGTTGTAGAGCACCATGACAAACTATTTCATAGGCTTCAAGACAACCTTGTGCTTGTGAAACAGAAAAGAATATGTATTGTCGTTTCCACAATGGTACACATCATGATCAAATAGCCAGGGTTTTCCTACAAGGACATGAGCTGCGTTCATATGTGATTCTAGAATATGGGTGTTGTTAACCCAACCGACCTTGTATGGTTTTTAGTGTGTGGCAGTACTTGAAGTTCGAGGCACTTAACGGTAGAACTTAAGACAAAACACTACTAGAAAAAACAATATAGCCGACGAAATGAAAAAAACAGGCCGATAATTTTTTTTCGGCTATACTATACTTTAGACGACGATAAAAATCCATCGTTGGCTAAAGTTTTTAGTCGTCGGCTAAAGTTGTATACTTTAGGCGACGAAATTGTAGATTTTAGCCGACGAAATTTGTAAACTTTAAAAAAAATTTGGCTGGAAAAAAATTCAAAATTTTCTAAAATGTAAAGAACTTTAGCTGATGAAAGTTTAATTTTCATCTGCAAAAGATCTTTACATTTCGAAAAATTTTAAATTTTTTCCGGCAAAAAATTTCACCAAAAATTTTGAATTATTTTGCCTATATCAATCTCTTCCTCCTCTCTCCCTCGTCATTTTCATCTCCCTCTCCCTCCCTCTCAACCATCTCGACGGCCTCTCCTCCCTCGCCTAAAACCGCACCCGACCTGGCCCACTGTTCGCCTGGTTCTCCTCCCTCCCTTGCACCTCCCCTCTCAACTGCCGCCTCGACTCTTCCGACTGCAACTCCGTCTCCAAAACTGGCTTCAACTCCAAATTCTCCTACTCCCTCGCTGACTGCTCCGCCTCCTCTAGACTCGGCCTCCTCGCCAAAGCCTCCGTGTGGTGGTGGTGGGATTTGGGGCGGTGGAGGCTTGGTCTAGGTGGTAAGAAGAGAGACTTGTAAATGGTGAAGAGTGGTTGTGAAGTTGGCAATAAAATTGAAATTGTGAAATTGGCATGTTATGAAATTGCTGGGTTTTTTTTTCAGAAACCAGCAACTTTAGCTGACGATATGCATACTTTAACCGACAAGTTTTATACTTAAGCCGACGATGTACAAAGACTTTAGCCGACGATATAAAAAGACTTTCATTGGTAAAAGTCTAAAAATTCGCTGGCTCAAGTGTAAGATTTAGCCGACGATTGTGTGGAATTTTCGTCAGTGAAAGTATGGCTGAAGACCTTTAGCCGACAAAATTTCGTCGCCTATTATTTTAGACGATGAAAAAGTCTAACAGAATGACAAATTTTTTTCATCGGCTAAAGTGTTTTTTATGGTAGTGAAATCGACACAGTTCTCTCCATCCATATCTATATCTCCATTTGTATCCACTTTTTCAGGCTCACCACTTGCTTCAAGGAATTTTGTGATCCATGCTCCAAAAGTTTGCTTGTTGTGGGGCTGCTATTCTTCGTAGCTAGAGGTGTTCTCCTCAACTACCAGTGCGGAAGACTTCCCACTGTCTTCTAGCATTCTGAGCCGAAGATCGAATGATTCAAGTTGTTCCACAAGTTGTAGTAACAAGGAATCTCGATGTTTGTCAGTCAAACGACCCTAACGAAGTTTTTCGGAATGTGCAGCCATTGGATCAATAGGTTTTGGTTTATAGACGACACCAAAATAATGGAGGACAAATAGAATGAACTCTAGATTAAGGGTTTAACGATAGAATTAAGAAAGAGATAGGTCTACTAGTATCACACCAGAAGGTTTCTAGGCATCACATTTAGGGTTCTCAGACATCACACCTAAGGTTAGGTTGCATCTCACAAACCTGGATAGAAAGCAAAGCTCTCAAACTTTTATTTATTCAACCCTGACTAAAAAAGAGTACAAAGACCTCTATATATAGAGAGGCTAAAACCCTAAGTCTTTTTTTTGAATCAAAGACAACTTGTCATTAAGAAACTAATGTAGAGGGTACAATACGAATCGCTCCAGAGCCATGCGTATAGAGGACAAACAAGATCAAACGATTCGTATGAGAGTTGCATCCTCCTATACAATAAGGCTCACCAAGTGAGCCTATAATCTAATAGACACTAGATTATATGTTTAGATCTCTGAAGAAATCTAGAAACTTAGACTAACAGAAAATAGAAAATAGACTCACAACGCCAGAAGACATCATGAGGCACAAAAGTGCTTAGGTGCCTAGAGCAAGGAAACTTAAATTAATAGAAAAATTGGAAAAAAATAAAGCAGCCCAAGGGAGAAAACTAAACCTAAGCCCAAAATAGTTGGCATAGCCCAACCTTTCTTCACAGTTGCAGGAAGGACATGAAAGAGGAACCCTAGCCGTCATCGCCCTGAGATAGAGTCCCTATCGGTGAGCCTCCATCGCAGCCGTCGCAGAGTCGCCGCTGCAAATGCCGACGCAAGCCTCCATCGTCCTTCCGCACAGCCGCAAGCCTTAGGAAGAAGAACTCCTTTTTTGCCTCGAAAACTAGAGACCAAACAGCATATCCTCCAAACCAAAACTCCTGTCATGAATGAACAAGAATGAAGATGGAATCGGGAAGATGAAGCTAGATAAGTTCCTTGAATCCATGGTGTCAAACCTCTAATAGAATCTGAAGAGCTACGCTGATCAAAAGCTGTTAAAAACCTCAGGCCAATACGACATCATAGCATTTGGTTGTAGTTATATCCTTCATCTACCAACAAAGCCATATAGCATCAGCAGGTCAAGAGACCTGCCAAGCTGTAGACCGCCGCTGGATGAGGGTGGGGTTTCGTGGTTGGCTGCCGAGAGAGAGAGTGCTTTAGGGTTTCAATATGACATAACGAATAAAGCTAGAAACTATAAAAACCCTATATCAATTAGGATCAAGCAACCCTAATAATCTAGAACTTAAAAATTTCCTAATAAAACACAAATTCAAAATAAGAAATAAATTATAAAATCCTGACTAAAATATTATACTTATGTTCTGTATTATTGGGTCTAATTTTTGTAATGTCGAAGAACACCACTTCATCTGTCCGAGTACAAAACCAACGAAACTACTTGGTTAAACAACTGGTTGTAGGGTGTATAGCAACACTACCAGCCTACAACAGAACATGACACTTATCAAAACTCAAAATTCTTGATCATTGGACGAACCATTCACTTTTTTTTGCAATAAGATCTTGTAGCTAGGCTCCTCCATCCACCTTTTTAAGTTGCACAAGTTGTCGAATTAACTAAAACTGAAATTTGTATGTAATCTAAATTTATGTGTTCATGTTCCACAAAAAGCATAAAACTTTGCTTCTTTAAAAAGAAAATTGTTCTTCCAGGTATGAGGTCTTGATTGAAAATCTAATGGATCCTGCTCATGCTCCATACGCGCATTATGGAATAATGCCAACTCAAGAACCAGAAGGTAGATAATTATTTCCAAATCATATTTCGTGGCCTTCATTTTGTTAGCTAGCCTCTTATGCAGGACGTTTGATCTTATTGTGTCTTTGCTTCACAGAGAAGGCTGATAGAGAAGGGGGTAGACCAATGGACTTGTATATTCCTAAGTTAGACATAAATGGGTTCACCGTAGATGACCAGAATAATTCAGGTCAGAGCAAATATGTACCACCGTGTCTGTTTTATTCTTCTCTTATTGGTCCAATTGACAACAGTAATGGGGCTGCTGCATCCGCCGGGAAATTGTACGGTTTTGTGAAACCACCTGGAAATGGAAAGGTAGTAAATTTTATGCGGAATGATTTGTTTATATAAAGCTGATTCTGTAAATATTTGTTCATATTCTTTTTGCAATTTGTTCATATATTTTGTAGGTGTCAGCCACAAGCAGAGCTCTTTTAGTTTTCTTCTGCGTTCCGGTTAGTCCAGGTAATAGCAGACTGATAACGACACACCCAATAAACTTCGGCCTCTGGGTTAAGATTCGTCCGCGATGGCTAAGTCACACTCGACTCAACCTGATTTTGGACTCAGACTTGTACTTGCTTCATCTTGAGGTGACTTCTTTCTCTTTGTGTAAAAAATCAACTTACATCTTACTCTTATTTACGTACTTTTAAAAACTGTCATCAGCAAAGAACCACAGAGAGGAGAATAACGAGCTTTCCTTTCGAAGGAGTATATATTGGCATTGCAGAAGCAACTTGGTGGACTGTGTTCATTTCAAGTTTCTTGGATAGATTCTAAAATTGAGATGAATTGTGGTCAAGTTGTTTGTTTGCATATTCTGGAATATATGAGGGCACTATGTTTCTCTACATGCATATGAAGAAACTTTCAGTTGATCAACAGTTGTAGAGAATGAAGTACAGTTTCTGACACAATCTCGGGTTCTTAATGTACAGGAACGTCGGCTAATGAAAGCTGGTACTCAGTGGCAGAAAGCCTGTTTTGTGCCAACAATGTCAGATGTCGTTGTCGTTGGTTATCGGAAGTGGTTAAACCAGTATGCGGGTGGTCAAGTAGATTGGAGAGGCAAGTTCAATGGGGAGCTTCCCCCCACTCCTCCTAAAGAACAGTTGATGGACAGGTAAACTTTCATGCAACACCAAAGATACATCAAACCTTAGCTCATAAAGTTGGTGCCAATTTACTGTTATTGGTAAAATTTTGAACCAGCAAAGTAGAATGCTGCAAGACTCTCAGAAATGCTAAAGTTTGCTGAAAGCATAGTTTGTAACTGGTTGTCTTGGGATCCTTATAACTAAGGTTGCAGAGTATTAGGGAGATTCTAATTAGCACAACTTTCTTCAGGTACCAGTCTCATGTGGTGAACTGCCGCAGTTGCAATGCTGCTCACAAGAATCTGAGCCTGCTTAAAGTGGTACTGCAGGTTGTTTCATTTTCCTTACTCGGAATTGTCGCTGCAAGCAAGCAAGGAGTGCTTTCGTCAGTGGTTGCAAAAAGTGTACTACTTGCAACAGCCCTGCTCTGCTTTGCAGGTTCAAAATGGTTGGCTAATTTCATCTACAAAATTTTTCACTTTCATGACTACAACCATGCCCTTGTGTAAGATTCATCTTTCAGCGAGGTAATGTAATTACCGTAATGATATACTGACTGGATGGAACCAAAACTCGTTGAACATATGTTGTGTAATAATAAGAGAAGTATTGTGAATTTGGTAAGATTCTACCAGTTCAAATTCCTTGATACTGGCCTTTGTAAAATTTTAAACATTCCGACCCTCACCACTAAAGCACTAGCAGTCTAGTATCAGCAAAATGATGCAACTGTACATTTTTATTTGCAGCAAGGGTAAGAGAGTGAAATGAAACAACACTTTGTAGGTAGCCTCACCAGAGTTTTCAGGGTAACTGAGAATTATTGGGAAGAAGGGAATTTGGAGATTCTTCTTCAGCTATGCTTTGCAAAAGTCAGCATGATAATTTAACTTCAAGGTCAAACATGAACAAAAAGAAAAGAATGTACACAAAAAGAGGGGGACATGAACCAAAACCTCTCCAAGAGCAAAATCAGAAAAAGTACTCAGAAAGAGCACAAGAGCTGAAACAAAAGGGTAATAAGAGCAAAAGAGGAACAACAGCCTAAACATGATCCCTATATATGTTTGCATAAGCAAAAGAAGCAACCAAACCTGTATCTGAGAAGAAAATGCAGCAACCAAAGAGATGATGCACACAACCAAACACCAGCAACCGTAATAAAATCTAAGTCCTTATCTATTACAGGTAATCCCAACCCAATTAAGCATCAAACATAACGATTCAGGCAATGCAAAATGAGGTGAGTCCCGCAAATTCTGTACACAAGCAGCTGAAGCACATGGAGCGCAGGCCCACCAATAATGGCTCTCATGCTCCAATCAATGACTACTGGTTCTTTCCACTTGTAACACCTTCCAATCAATGAAACTACTGTTATGAACTTATGATCAATGGAAAAATTAATACAATGATGCCGCACTTAGTTCTAGAATAACTGTTGCAAACATTTTCGACATTTATATTATAGATTAAACAATATTGTCGACAAATATTTGACCACGCCCAACACACTCGAACTTCTTCAGTATAAACTATATAGGTAACCTATCTTCCACTGAGTTCAAAAGGACAATAGTTTTTAGGATGATTGAATAATGGATTGCGTGATTGAGGATTCTTGATCAACTTTGAGATTAGAAATATAGCGGAACAAATGCTGTTTATAAGGGAACAATTATTGCTGTTACCTGGGTAAATGCTTCTTATGGTATAGTTGCCAAAACAAAACAAAAAATACCTCTTATGGTATGTTGCAATGCATGACTAATTCGATAATTAGGTACGATTTTTAAAATATGACAGTTTGGTTTGATACTTTCGTTAACTTTTTCGTTGAATATAAGAGTAAAATTGACATTTAGGTACTATTTATCAATATAAACATAAAAAATATTTGTTATGTGGTTTCATATGTATTAGATAAGAATATATATTCAAAATTTTAACTAATATTTATTTATAGAAAGATGAATTAATATTTTATTTAAAACATGATTAAATTTTGCATTTAATTTAGGTGTTCATATCACAAATACATATTTCTTAACATAAAATATGTGTTCATATCACAAATACCTATTTCTTAACATAAAATAAAACTATGTCATATTTTATCAACCTAACAGAAGTATCGAATTGTCTAACTAAGCATAACTTGAGGTAACAAAGTGTCATCTTTTAAATATCAGATACCTAATTGTTCGAGTGGTTATACATCAGATACCATAAGAGATATTTACCCTGTAAAAAATGTGCCAAGGCTTTCTTCTCTTGTAGCTCCACTTTATAGCTCTAATGAAAGCTCAATATATAACTGATAACTTGATCAGGTCTGAAAAAACACAAACTCAGATTCTTTTGTTCTGTGATTATTAGATCAGCCTCAACGTTCTTTGACTGAGTTGCTACTCTAAGATTAAGTGATTAGCAACAACTTACCTATAATTCTCCAATTTCTGTTGGGGTGCTCCGAAAGTGGCAGCAGGCCATGGCAACTCTGAGAATTTCCTCTATTCGTCCAACACTACAGGTTCCGGCCAACCTTGATAAAACCCAAACCCAAAAGTTCACTTCCTTGTGGTACAAGCAAACAGTCGCTTCATCCTTCTCATTAGTTCAAAGACACAAACCATCATTCAAGACATTCACCACCATTTCATCTTCTATTACAACTGAGCAGACTGCAAATAACCCATCTGCACCACAAGTTGAAACCCAGAGCCAAGATGAGAAATTTGACTGGTATGTCCATTGGTACCCATTGATGCCAGTTTGTGACCTTGACAAAGGGGCGCCGCATGCAAAGAAGGTTTTGAGTATTGATGTGGTGATTTGGTGGGACAGTAATGAGAGTGCCTGGAAGGTGTTTGATGATGCAGACTGGCTCCATTATCTGAAGGGAGGATTGATCAGTGGGGAAGGTTGCAGTGTGTTTATCATGGTTGGTGTTTTAATGGCTCCGGTGATTGCAAGTTCATCCCTCAGGCACCTACCGACGGTCCTCCGGTAATTAACTTTCCAACGACAACGTTGAGAGATTGCTAGTTGTGCTAACCTTTATACAATACATGTTCAATTAATTTCCACATACTAACTGTGAAAATTCATTTATTGTTCATCTCCTATATATAGGTGTCTTAATTCTAGGATTATGGCTTTGGAAAGTTACTAGCTAGGAATGACCCTTCATGTAACTTCCATTCAAGTAGGTACACCATAAATCAGTTTGATGACCTTAAGGTGGTAATATATAGTATGAGGAAGAATTTCAGAATTACTAGGAATCTATTATGTGAAATCTGGTTCTTGTTGTCCAACCATATATGTTAGAGTCTTTAATACCTACAATGTCTGAACTTGTGGAGAACTGTTAATATAGTACCTGAACTTACGAAAGGATTAATGTAGTACACAGACTCTTGTTTTAGTATCAATGACATATCTGTTAGAGATAAAAGTGTAAATTCAATTTTTTAAGGTATTATATTTAGAATATTCTACAACCTAAAGCATATTCACGTAACAACTTAAGAACTAGCCTTCAATATGTCAAAGACTTCACCTAACGACTTTCTATCTAAATGGTTATTATACCGGAGGAATCTATGATGTCTTAAGGTGGAAGATTCACAGATTTTAGTCTGCAAAAATATCTTATATATAAAATTTAAGTTAGCAACTAAAAGTAAAATAATTCTAAAATAAAAATATTTTTGTGATAGAATTATGGACACAAGAGAAAATTTATTTAATATAACCTAACTACAAATACAGAACTTAGAGCCTCGATCACTCTTGGGTAAACAGCTATAAGTTGTTGAGCTACTCATGATTATACTTACAAGTACAAATACTTACTTGTAATAAAAACACTTCACACCGAATGATTACAGACTGAAATCTTCACACAATACTCACACTCAGACTCTTATATCACACTACACTAGAGACACTGTTTACACACACTATTTTTCTGGCTTTCTGACTTCAAGAGGAAGGTTGAGAGTGTTTCCAACTTCTATTCCAAGTTTTTCGATGTCTTCTCTCAGAAGCTTGAGGCTTCTTATATAGCATACGGACTTCAAATCCAAATTTAACAAAGCTAAGAGAAAGTGGGTGACAGGAGAAATCAAACTTTACTTTAGATAAAGTAAAGTTGTTTGTTTTCATGTGTCGGCAGTAAAAGGAGGACGCACTAACTTTAACAAAAGAAAAGTCTTTTGTCGTGATGCATTGGTCACTGCTCATTTCTCTATCATGTTCATTGTATTGTAATATTCTTCATCAGTGCAATCATAATCAGCCAACAAATCTTGACCCTCTTGTTCCTCTTTTGGAGTTTTTTCATCTTTTTCTTCATTGTCTAAGTCTGAATCATAAGAAAAGGGATATGGAATCCTATATCTTTTTTCCTTCTCTACATTTTCAAGTCATTGTGTGGTAGCTAGGGTGCAGTCAACTTCATTTCTCATGATGGATGAGAAAAAGTCACAAATCACTGGTGAAAGATGATTATAGTAAGAAACCATTATTTTTTCTCTACTTGCCAGAAGACTTGAATCATAATTCTTTCGCACCATGTTTTTGATGCATATGATTGTCAAAGCCTTCATCCATGGAATACTCTGATTTGGACTGCTATTTTCGCTTGTCCTACTTAATCCTTTAATCGGACCTTGAATTATCTTGACATAATGATAAGGATAGATGCAGTTCATTTGTTCTTTCAGTATTAACCATTAAAGTGTAGTTGATATGATCTTTAAACATCACTACAACACACATTGTCATTTCTGACAATGAAAATTGTCGGTAATAATCATATTCACGTCAGAAATACTGTTTTTGACAAAATATCCCTCGTCGGAAGACGTCAGTAATACTCCCGTGAGAAATAATATCTTTATGACGGATCGTAAGAAATTCTTCCTTATTTTCGACAAAAGTACTCGTCGGATATTGGTCGAAACTAATTATTTGTTTTCTCTAAAATAAGTTGTCGATAGCTCGTCAGGAATTATTATAGTTTCAACAGGTTAGTTTTGACCAAACTTTTGTCACAATTTACATTTGCGACGACTTTTTCGACCAATCTCGTTTTTCAATTATCAGTTTTTATTTTTATTTTTTATTATTTATCAATTGTATCTAGGAATTTTTGCTTGATGAGATAGAAAAAATTAGTAAGTAATTAAATAAATGGGGTTCAAATTCCATACATAATATTGAAGGTATTGCGTATATGATAGACAAATAAAAAAACAACTACATTGTATTGCACTGTGATACGTGACAAAATTATATATTGGACTGTGCGAAATTATATATATAAACTTTTTATGGACGAATATATATATATATATATACATGTATAATTGTTTTCCTTGGAAAAAAAACTATATATATATATATATATCAGTCCTCGGCTAAGCATGTCCTTACCTTAACTTTGGTGCTGATTTCCTTAATTTGACCCACTTTTCGATCAAATTTTCTCATCTTAACCATTCATAATCTATATATATATATATATGTATAGATCATCTCTACAAAATTTCAGTCGACTTGGTAATCGTTAAGGTCTCGAAAATGTATAAATACAATGACGAACTGAATCTGTTCAACCTGAACCGTTCGTGTTCTTCTCTGTAAATCACATTTTTGAATGTCTTAACGATCACCAAATTAGCTGAAATTTTACAAAGATGGTCTACTCATATATATCTAAATCACTGAATGGTTAAGATAAGAAAATATGATCTAAAAGTTGGCCAATTCAAAAAATCTGCACCAAATTTAAAATAAGGACGTTCGTACTTAAAAAAATATGTATATATATATATCACGTATATGAGGGATATAACATTTCACAAACTTTTTGATCAAAACATATGTAAAAACTAATATTGTCTGACACTTGTCGATTTGTTAATATATTAATATTCTTCAATTACAAAAGTTATCTCATTGTGATATGTGCCTATTTCACGGCTCAAAACTAAAAAATAGAGTCATAAGTCTTAATTTCATTTCTATTAAGTGTAATTTATTTGTCACATGGCGCTGAAAAATGTGTTCACATGTCAACAATTAAGTGGGTAACCTTTAAAGTTTAAACCAATCCTTTGCCAAAAAAGTTTAAACCAATCAATTGAAATAAGTAGTTTTCACTTCTATAATACTTACCCAATACAATATTTCAAGCATGACAACTCGATTTCTAGGTAGTTCAATTGTGGTTATGTTGCCCTACACAAGGGCGGCTCGATGATCGAAGTCATGTTGGATTGTGACAATTGTCTCTTCATTATATTGTTGACAAGCTCAGCTACTCTTGTTTTGTACGGACAAGCAATTAGGATCCGAATGAATATGTTTGAGAATATAGATCGGACAAGATCACAACGAGAGAGATGAAACCTACTTTAAGGGTTGCTCAACTTAAGAGACATACGAAGATAGAATTACTGTAAGTTTTGAGCACATTATTAGACAAGCTTTGTAATCGATGCTCTAGCTGATAGAAGGGGAAGTTCCAACTTTCTCATCAACTTTCTTCCCTTGTTATGTTCCATGCTAACATCCTTACCCTGCATGGCTTGTTCTCCTAAAATCCTAGTTTGCATCACACTCCTTGGATCTGCAGTTTCTAACATTTTAGTTGCTTTGTGATTCCCCTACTGCACATTAATTAGTTTCAGTACTTTCCACATGTGGTTTATCCAAACCAATAACTACTTATCCTCATGCTTGTCATGAGACATCTAACGTCACTTCTATAATCGGCCAATTTTCTTGCCTACGTTCTTGGAGAGTTTTCATTTTCATTATAAGAGAATAACACAAGTATAAGATATACTACTGAAGTTTACCCAACCCGAGCCCCATGCATCTAAAAGGATACCCCATTGTACACCCTCTCTTAACGTAGAAGATCACTCTACCCAAGAGTTATACACCCCCTTGAACACAAATCTTCTTATTTTCTACATCTTGAAAGACCCTTGGAGTTTTCCCTCTTTATTGTGTATTCTCGTTGTCTTCTTGTTCCGGGATAGCAAATGACCTCTCTATATATAGGTCACGAAAAAAAACCTTTAGACTTACTCCATCAATGCCTAATCAAGAACCTATCATTCAACTTCTTATTGTGTGTTCTCGTTGTGTATTCTCGTGGTCTTCTTGTTCCAGGATAGCAAATGACCTCTCTATATATAGGTCACGAAAAAACCTTTAGACTTACTCCATCAATGCCTAATCAAGAACCTATCATTCAACTTCTTCCATATTCATGAACCTACCATTCATCTTCCTACATAGAAAGGTTAAGAGGCACATCATAAATTACACCATGCATTTATTCAATGCACTAACTTCAACTTGTATTTATGTCTCATACATGCACTTAACTATGCATCAATTAGGGGTGGCATTTTGAAACCGAAAACAAGAAAAACCAAGCCAAAAACCGGACCGAAAGAAAAAAAACCAGACTTCACTACCAGAATAAGTATCATAGCCGACGAAAAAAAAAATTAACAGGCCGACGAAATTTTTTTTCGTCGGCTAAAATCTATTTTAGCCGACGAAAAAAACTTTCGTCGCCTAAGAGAAATTTTCGTCGGCTAAAGTGGACTTTTAGCCGACGAAATGTTGTGTCGTCGGCTAAAATAGTTTTTTTCGTCGGCTATAGTCTGTGAACTATAGCCGACGAAATTTTAAAACTTTAGCCGACGATATAAATAATTTCGTCGGCTAAAAGTCTTTATATTTCCAGATCTAGACAGTAGCTGATGTGAAAGAAAAAACGGGAGAAAAAGTTTTGGGGTTGGCGAAATTGTTGGGTGTTGTCGAAATCTGTCCGAAATTAGTTTGTGGCGCTATATATAGGTACGTATATGTGTATATATCTTGTTTTTGAATTGATTTAAGAGTTTTATTTTCGTTATGCATTGATTTTGAGTTTTAATTAGAGTTGATTATATTGTGTGATTGAGTTGATCGATTTGGGTTTGATAATATATATGAAGTTGTTGTTATATATATATATATTAATTAATTGTACGTTAACTGCAGATATAATATAAATTGAATGATTCGTAAATTTAATTAATTAGCGTTTATACATATATATTATGTTATCTTCTCAGGATATGGATAAGAGTTTAGGGTTTTGTCGTCGGCTAAAGTAGGATTATAGCCGACGAATTTTTTATTTCGTCGGCTATAATTCTTCCTATATATTCGAACCCAGCGACAGAACCCCATTTCGCTACAATTCAGAAATTTCGGCCGACGGTTTCTCTCCATCTCCTCTCGATTTCCTTCCATTTTTTCGACGAATTCCGGCCTCCACTCCGCCTCTCCCATCTCCCAAATAAATAAGGTATGCTTTTTGGTTGTTTATATTGTATTATAGAACTAATTTCAATTGTTTTTTCAATATATTGAATTATATGATAATTAGGGTTTGTGATAATGTTGTGGTTGTACTTCTGTTGTGGTTGTGATAATGTGGAATTATATTGGCTGTATTTACTGAATTTAGGTGTATATTTGGGTGTATTTAGTGATTTGGGTGTATTTGGGTGAATTTGGGTGTATTTGGGTGTACTTAGTGATTTTTAATATATTTGGGTGTATTTACTGAATTTGGTATATTTAGTAAACCGGGTGTATTTGGTATATTTAGAAAATTGGGTGTATTAAGTAAATTAGAAATTTTTAATATGGTTGGGTATATTAAAATATTGAATGGTATATTTAATATATTTGGGTATATTACAATATTAATTGGTATATTAAATTAATTTTTGATAATGTTGTTCATTTTTTATAATTTTATATATTTAACAAAATATTAATTATATTATTTAGGATGAAAGGATTATTTAGTAAATCGAAGAGTTCGAAGGCCTAAAGGGGTGAATCGTCTGAGGGAACGTCTAGCAACCCTCGGGGTTCGTTTCAGGGCCCAATGACGGCCCGACGGGCGTCTCTTCTAGAGCCGACACATTCCTCCAGGCAGCCAGATGCCCCTCCCGCCTCCAGGCAGCCTAGCGCCCCTCGCTCCTCCGGCCAGCCGGACGCCCCTCGCTCCTCCAGGCAGCCTAGCGTACCTCGCTCCTCCAGGCAGCCTAGCGTCCCTCACTCCTCGAGGCAGCTGTGGCCTCCGACTCAGGCGGAGGTGTCTGCACCACGTATGCCTGAGATACATAGGGCACCGGCACCGGGCCTTACTGCATCGGAGGGTGGGTCTTCCGGGGTACAGATGCCGCCGCCTCTTCTCTACCTTCCGCGCTTGATACCGGCAATACCTGCAGTCGATGACTCAGGGGCGCCGATTTATCCACTACCCCCGCAGGTGACCCAATCAGCGGTGTATCTGTTCGTGCCGTTTGATACAGATTTAATTTCTGCGAGGGTATAATCGTCGGCGGCAGAGTCGGAGTCCGTCGCATCTGCCCCAACGCCCTCAGGTAATGATTATATAAGTAATTTGTTATGTTATAATATTATAATAAAATTAATTTACTAATCATCAATTTATGATAGGCACCGTCGGAGCCAAGCCGACAAGGAAGAAGAGAGGTCCCGTCACGGAGAAAGCTCTCGAGAAGACAGTGAATACCTCGGGAAGGATCGTCATTGATACTGACGGGGATGGGAACGTAGTATCGGGCGTCAAGACGAGGATGTACTCTGGCCATGTGGGAGCGCTTATTAGGGATAGAGTCCCTATGTTGTGGTCAGACTGGGGCGAGGTCCCACAGGAGGTTAAGGACATGGTCCACAATGCCATGTCGGTAAGTATAACAAAATTCACATTTAACATTATTTATTACATTGTAGATTTATGAACGTCTAAACTAATAAATGTTTAAATGCAGGTGTGGTTTGACGTTCCCCAATACCTGAGGAACACCTGGGCGGACGTTGTGCACGGGGGAAGGTACGTTGCAAAGTTAAGGACAAAAGAAAATTATGTATAATTAATAATATTTATATTTTTTTTGGCGTATTACAGGTACAAGGAGTGGAAGAACGAGTTACGGACCCACTGGACTACGCATGAGAACGAACGTTCTGGCACCCCCCTTGAGTTCCAGTTCAGGGAGTACGAGTGGCGTTGGCTTCTGATATCGGAATTCAACAACCCACATAAACAGGTAATTAAAAATAATTATTTATTATATTGAATTATATTTAATACGTTTTAAATTTTTTTACTAATTTGATTCCTTTGTAGGCCGTTTCACGGGTGAACGCTCAAAACCGGCAACGCAACATAAGGAACCATCATGCCGGTTCTAGCCCGTTCGCATCGTTGATGGAGGAGGCGGCCAGGGAACATCCAGAGGTCAACTGGTACGTCTATACGTACGAGAAGGCATATCCTGACGCCCAGGAGGATATTGTAAGTCGTTTTACGTTTTAAAATTTAGTAAATTATATGTATATATATATATATATATTTTAAAATGTTAATTAATTTTTTTTCCTATCAAATTAGGCGAGGGTGAGGCAGGCTAGTGACGAGGTGATGGCTGCTATAGTCAGGGAGACATGGCCTGACACGCAAGCGGAAGACATGTCCGAAGCCATGTCCCAGATCGACAGTTCGGATCTCAACGTTGGGGCCAGGATCATGGGCACAACATTCCCACCGCGAGGAAATAACTTCTACTGTCGGGGTCTGGGAAAGAAGGGCGAGGGGGTACTGAAGACCACTCCCGGATTTCAGAAAAAAAAGGAGCCTCCACCAGCAGCAGAACGACTCAGCTTGAGGCGGAAGTTCAGATGTTACGGGAACAGCAAGCCGCCCAGACAGCATATACTGCCGCGCTACAGGCCACCCAGACAGAATATACTGCCGCCCAGACAGCATATACTGCCGCTTTACAGGAGTACAATGCATCAGTATATGCCACCCAGCAGGCACAGCAGCAGCAGATGTTCCAGTACATGCAAGATTTTTCAGCTGCACAGCTTCAGGGACTTCCGCTTCCGCCCATGCCCACGCCTATTCCCTTACCTCAACCGCCGCAACCTCCCCAACCTCCCCAGCAACCTCATCCTGGCACAGATATTGATTTAGACGATATCGACTTCATTTAGTTTTTTAGGTTTACGAACAATTATTTATTTAGTTTTTTAGGTTTATGAACAATTATTTATTTACTTTTTAGGTTTATGAACAATTTATGAATTGAAAATTTAATGCAAAATGTTTATGTTACTTTTGATGGTGTGTTGTTGTTGGTTATGAAATTGTTTCTGTAATTTGCAGCTTTCTTGGATGGTAATTTATAAATTTTGTTTGGGTTTCTAGTATAAAAAGTACTATAGCCGACGAAATTTACCATATTTCGTCGGCTATACTAGTTTTTTTTTCCAACAACCTTTAGCCGACGAAATATGGTAAAGTTCGTCGGCTATAAGTATCATAGCCGACGAAATTTTGCAAATTTCATCGGCTTTTCTCTATTTAATTTTTAATTTTTAAAATACTTTAGCCGACGAATGAACTATATTTCGTCGGCTTTTTCTATTTCATTTTTAATTTTTAAAAATAATTTAGCCGACGAAATATTAATATTTCGTCGGCCAAAGTCATACGTATAAGCCGACGAAATATCAATATTTCGTCGGCTAAAGTCTGACTATAGCCGACGAATGTTTTATATTATGTCGTCGGCTAAGTGTTGGATTATAGCCGACGATGTATTTTATTTCGTCGGCTATAACTTTAATCGACGAATTATGGCCGACGACTTCTTAGCCGACGAATCTGGTGAACAGGCCGACGAAAAATTTTCGTCCGCTAAGATACTTATCCTGGTAGTGCTTCAATCCCTCAAATGGTTCGGTTCGGTTTCTGGTTTCACTCCCTCAAAAATCGAACCGGACTATTCAAACCGAAGTCAACGATCGACTCCAAAACGACGTCGTTTTATATATCAAAAAAATTAAAGGACAAAATTGAAAACCCTTACGCCTAACCTAGTACCGGAGGACCTCAAATTTATATTTTGTATAAGCTTTAAGGACTTACTTGACTTCAAAAATGTTTTGATTTTTTTATTTCATTTTTACATTTTGGTTTGTTGTTGTAGATCATTGTAATAAATTATATTGATTGTTGTAAAAGGGTAAAAACAAGTGTAACACTCGGACCCAGTTTTATTATTCAAGAAGATAATTTCAGTTGGCCCATTTCAATACCACAATTTCAAATTAAGGTTCATATCTTACCCTCAACTTTGATTTCTTCTACATCTCAACCTCAGTCTTGACGAACCTGAACTAAATGCACACCATCGATAATCAATCGTCACCGATCACCTATATTTCTTTTTCCAGACGACTCACCAGTTTGGACTCTTGACTCGATGAGAGAGATTCCTTGAGTAGGTAAATGGTCTCTTGACTCGATCTCTTCCTTTTCTCCTTCTGATTCCCCTCTCTAGAAAAATCCTCTCCTCTTTTATTTTTATTTTGTCCTCATTCGGTGCTCTCTAGATCAAGGTCGTTGATACAACCTGCAGACAATTTTACTGATCTTATTATTTGAATTCTGAAGATAGTTTAGAATGCCTTATTGTGAATTCAGCTAGATAAATGTGTTCTTATATGTGCGTTACTGGTTGAAATGATAGAAAATTTTGTACTCTAATGTATGTTGTATCAATGTTTTCAAAGGCGATAGCGAAGGTGGAGGCGACTTGGTGAAGCCCGGTGAGGCAAGAGGCTTGAAGCGTTGAGGCGACTGCTTTTCCAACATTGATTATTTTAATTAAATGTATATAAATGTTTTTCTTTTTCCTAAACAACTCATATATGAGTATAAATATTATAAAAAAGGTCAGCCCAAGCAAAAAAACCCATAAAGTGGCATGTATATTTAAGTGTTAGGTCCAAAAGAGGATGATCAGATAGTTATTAGTTCTCATCCAGCTTGAATGACGTCGTTCTTAGCAAAAGAGACAAAAACAGAGTCGTCTTCAACCTCTGCTCTGGCACCGCACCGTCGCCTTTTGCAAAAAAGCGCCGCCCAGACGCCGGAGCGGTCGCCTTTCTAGCAGTCGTAGGCGTTCTCCCCGACGGGGCGTTTTCTTCCCGCCTCGCACTAAAGCGCGCCTCGGCATCGCCTTTGAAAATAGAGTGTTGTATGCATGCATCGCCTTTGAAAATAGAGTGTTGTATGCAGGTGGTATTTATATCTAATAATCATATCACATCACTTCCTGCTCAATTACATTGACGTCTTACTGATTGTTATGGAATTTCCTCATCTTGGTTTAGTCTTGCAAGTCGCAATATGGGCACCGAAAACCATAGTATATGTAGTGACACTTCATCCCACTCGTGCCATAGTCCGATCAAGGAGACGCTTGGAAATTGTCATCCAATCTAGCTAGGTGCCTAGGTCTCTTCACTCAAAAAGGTAACGATCTCAATGGGACATCCTTCACTCTTCCAACTCCATCATAACCGGAGCTCTGTAAACGATGAACCATTCACATAAACGATCTCTCACACCGTCTCACGTCACTTTAGGAGCGACTAGGCCGGGTTTTTTTTGAGACTAAGATTTGGTCGTTGATAAAATGTACTCATTCAAGCTTAGTCTCATCCATTTGCAGTGCTTCAAGAGGCTTGAATTAGTGAAGATTACAAGGGATGTTGTTGAGCATCGGTCTCTTGCAGCGACAGGAAGTTTTGCAAATTGTTTCAACTTAATTAACTTTAACAATCATTTCTCTGATAAACAGCTTCCACCTCAAAGCTTCACAGTGACACAGTCCATCATAGCAAGCCCCCTTCTAACAGCAGAGTAAGTTCATAAATATAAGTCAATCAGCTTGAGGAAGCAATCCAGTCGCACAATATTTGGATAAAAGCATAGAGATAAGCCTCACGAAACAAAGCTCCAGCTGACCAGCTCCCTAGTTTAACATGAACCATACACAACCGAAGGACTAATTCCAACTCTTGCTTCAATTTCTCATACATCCTTCCTACACGTTAGTGTTATTTACTCTTCTTTAACATAGTCTTTGATACTTAATATAGTGTGTCCAACTGATTCAAATCAACATTGAAACATACCCTACCCAAAATTCATTCGGATTGAAGCCAATACTGTTCTTGTGAACACACGTTCTTGAAGCTCTAATCTATCCAAAGTACGCAGAAGCAAGTGCAACTATGGACATACTTTTCTTCCGTTTCTTTTATGGCAAACAGGCAAAGGACTTCATTTGTAACCAAAAAAACCGCGGCAAACTTCAGGTAAAGAGCACCAATTTCTTGTTAACGTTACAGATAAAGAACTAGGATTATAGGGTTTTATGGTTTACAGATATAGATACAGAACTAGGATTATGGTCCATTACGCATTAGGGATTTCATTCCTTTCAAATATTGTATACAATCTCAAAATGATCAGACAAATAAAAAAGTGAATAGTCAATGATAATATAGTAGAGCAAGGAAACTACAAATATTCTTGTCCAAACCAGTTTCGCAACACTAGCATTATAAATTTCATCAAGTTGACTATCCTGCATTCATGCTATCTGACTGCATGAAGTTGAAACAAAACTGATGAGATGAAATAATAACATGAATGTTCTCTTCATAAATGGGTCAACACATACTACAGTGTAGAGTTTCTTCTCTGCTCTATTATCTGTTGCAACATGTCATTCAAGACTTAAAAGCAAGACCCGCAAAAAGTAAGGCTACAAATAGCAACATCTATGGAGATATCTTCAACCTTGTTAACTAAACCTCAAACTAAACCGCTCCATTAAAAAACCTGCTTTTGTATCTTCTGTGAAACCAGTCTATTGTACTAACTTCTTTTTTGTATGTCATTAATGCATAGAGTGGCATACAATAAATCTTTCAGGATGATCAGATAATGCAACGGTAAGTTTTGAGGGCACCAACAGCTCCACCACGGTAAGTAATCTTCACAACCTGTCCCTTCTCCAATCCATAGTAGCGTGCAAATGCATCGGTTTCCAGCATGAGTGGGAGCTAGGAAGAAAAATGTTCATCAATTGGGTTCAGTAATTTAATCAGCCAAATTGCATGCATAGAAGGCATCCATATTAATCACTCTTCAATAATTCTATGTAAAAACATAGATAAGATAAAGAGGTGGCAAAGCTAGCTAGAACATGACGTAAAATTAGATTTAATTGCACAGCTGCCTATTTTCATCACCCAATTAACAGTCATTGTAACTACTTGCTGCAAAACCTTGTGTTTACTACAGCATCAGATTTCAAAGCTACACAAAACTTTGGCTCAAATTCTTCAAGCTCCTTCAGATTATTTAAGAAAATGCAATCAACAACAATAACAACAAAATCTTTAGTCTCAAGTTATGTTAGAGTTCTAGTTAGGATGAGACTATCCTTGCTTCATTTCTGCCCTTGTCTAAAGATTAAATAAATTAAATGCTAGTTATGACATACATTTCTAAGAGAAAAAAAAAGTGGGGGTGTAAAAATCAAGTGCACTTTGTTAACCCACAAATACCTTTCCTCAATGAGGCTTCATTAATTTATACTCTAAGACATAACACTGAGAATGGAATTGATTCAGCCAAAAGTAGTTTTTACAGGTCCATGTAAAATTGAAGACAGGTGTGAATTACTAGTAGATTTACTAGTGACCAATTTAGGGAAAGTTGCTTTAGGATTGGAGACTTCCAAAAGAAAAATAAACTCCCCATGCTACAAACAGAGTGAAGCACTTCCAAAGAAACAACAATCAAGGTTCAAGATGTCACATGAGACTCACATGCTTCCTTTTGTTTTACTCATTCAAGACTAAACATTAATTGATTATGATGAATAGAAGCTTGAAAACTGATATCCTATGGAGAAACGAAAATATCCCTTGCTGCCCCACCATCAGTTGAACTGTTGAAGTAGTGATTGCCCCCTACTATGACATGGAATTTTAGATTAGTTTTACCCTTTAGGTGAGGTGAGTATTTCCAATCCCATTAATTGTACATTCAAGTCCATGAGACCTCCATACTCAATCAAGACAAATTTAACCATTTAAAATTTACCCCTGAACACAGGAATGATAATATCAGCAAATACTTACCTTCTTGTCTTCCAACTTGTACTTCCTTAGTAGATTTTTCTTTTCTTCAGCAGCAAGTATCTCATACTTTGGGTGTAAAACATGCTTTGTAACATTGACCAGCAGTTCAGAAATCTGAAGCAGCATCACAAATGTTGTGGTAAAATGGAAACTCTTCAGCTAAATAAACAAAAGGAAAGAAAATGGAGGAAAGAAGGCATAGAACGTGTATTTCCTTGTATAATTTCATACAATAAACTTCCATCTATATTGATATATCAAGAACTCACGTTGAAGAAAATCAATTCTATAAACTTCAACTTTTGAAATATTACTTTTTCACTGAAAAGACACACCTTACTGCCAGCCAAAACAATAGGTTAGTCTTCTTTGTTTTCGAGTGATACCTCAAGTAACTAATGATGTTCTGGTAGTTAGTCTATCTAGTTAGTAATGTATCAATTTGCTGCTGCAGGACTAGTGGTTTTTGCTTTCTGCTTGTTCATTTTACGAAACTTGGATTTTAATTCCTCTGTTTTGCATATCAAATAACACGGCCAAAGTCACATGTGAGATCCAAGTCATGAGCCAGAATGTTGCCCAATTCAGTGTTCTGTTAAAAACTAACAAAAGACTGGATGGCAGAGGAGCAATGCTTAAACAGAAAAGTTCTATATATCTCTATTTCAGAGCACAGAAAAAAACAATCGAGCTTTCTTGTTAGTTAGACATAATTGTCCTTGGGCCTTTCAACATCTGTAAAATACTTACACGGTCACTTTTTCGCCAAAAAAAATTGCTTACAAGGTCACTTACATGGAAAGTTTCAACTTTGTAAGGATAGGTTTCCAGTTCCTTTCGAGCAAAGGAGTTGATTTTACTTTGCAGGACAAGCATGAGAGAGGTGATATCTTTGTTCATGAGCTTAGCATAAATCTCACGAGCATTCGCTTTTTTGATTTCATCAGTTCCACAGAAGAGGACCATCATCTGCAAAAGAAATTGACTTGTAATGCATTACCACCACAACAAGCTCATGTAGATATCGACAAATATCTGGTCTCAAAATCAAAAAGGTGAACACAATGCCACGAAAAAAGTATAAAAATCACAACCACACCGGTCAAAACAGAAACATGTAGATTACTATAAATCTATAATAATGATGTAAAATAATTTGCAATACATGTCATGTAGTCATACGCATCTGAATTTCATCATTTCATTCATCTCTCCAATACTTGTTATAAAGATTACAAATTTTTAAATTTGTTTAATATATATTCTCAATAAAATCTATAACAACACAAAACAAAGAGAGAGAAGGAAAAGGCAAACCTTCTTCCTGGGATTGGAGCGGAGAGAGACAGAGAAGGAGATGCGGTTGAGGTCAGGGTTTTGGCCGAACGCGATCTGGAACTCAGTGAGTGAGCGAGTCAGCTCGGAGTCGGGGACGTTGTAGCCACGATCGTTGAGCATCTCCACGACCGTACGGCGAGACATGTACAACCTGTTGCTCTCCAGGCTGCTTTCGAGGACGTGGCTGGTCATGCATCCGGGACGGTGTCCACCGTCAGCTGAAACGGCGTCGTTGGAGGCTACGGCGGCCATAGTTCTCTCTTCTCCCGCTTTGGTAATTTCGGTTGTGATTTGTGAAAGAGTGAGCGACTGTTATGGGGAATATGCAGTGTACACTTGTACAGCTCATTGTTTATGTGTCAGAGCGTCCCTACTCGCCTCGACTAGGTTCTGTTTTCTTACTCGCTGCTGCTCGTGGACACGCTCCTTGTTCAGCCTTTTTTTATTTGACCATTTTCAATTTCTTTTTATCTTTATAATTTAAAAAAACGCTACAATACACGCGTAATATGGTACACATAATTTTTTTAACAGGTGGCATAATATTGTCCATAGAATTCAAATTCAATATAAGTAAATCCGGGCTTAACACCATTAACGATAAACATTATTTGTAATAGTTAAACAAAAAATTAAATAATTGTGTCAAATCATCGCCTCAATCTCATCCTCTCTCTCTCATTGGTGAGAATACTGGAGACTACGTTCATGCAATCGGTATGATACCGCGGTCCAAATCATAGCGAGCAGCTTCGGTGGACGAGTGTGGAAGCAAGGTCGAAGGTCATAGCTAGGCCAAATGGAGCCGCGATGGACCGTTCATCAAATCATCGACCTTGGAGATTACAAACCGCATTTGAATTTCTACTGACGACGGAGCTGGCTGCGGTACTGCCACTTTTTTGGTAGTCTTTCATGTCCATTAAATAGTATAAAATGAGAGGAGTCTATGGTTTAAATTTGGTAATTTTCGAAAGGGTTTTGGTTAGGTTGTGGAATTTTTGAAGTTTAATATTATTGGTGGATAATAAAATATTATTTCGGCCATCGATTATTACCGGTTAAGGTTTATGGAATATTTTAAGGACTCCTAAACTATTGTTGAATGCTAGGAATTATTGTTGATTAAGTTAGAGAATTTTGGCCTAGGTTATCGTTATTGCTGATTTTAAATAGTTATTATTTTGGCAATCGGGATTTAATGTTATTCGTTGAACAGGGCGTGAAGAGTTCTCGCTTGAGATGAGATCCGGAATTCGCCAGGCTAAGGCCTAACCAGTGAGTGGACTTTTATTTTGAATAATTGCATGCTTGGATTTATTTTAAATCATTTTCTTATATAATTTATGGAATGTTGATTTATTTAATTATTGAGCTTTGAATTTATGGACTTATGGAATTGAAATCAGATTTTCCGCCTTGATTGGTTATACGAATATTTTGGGCAAGTATTTGGGGCAATTTAATTAAGTTAAGTGCCCATGGTTTTCAGTTTGAGATTTTCTTCCGGATTTAAATGTTATCGTTGACATTTAATGATTTTCGAGATTTAAAGAGGATTTCCATTGATGAGATTTTCATAAATTCTCTACACATGTTTAAGCCCATATTAATTTCATATTTGAATTATTTTAACGTGTGAGACACGTGATGCGGTTTTAATATTCTTTTTGGGCATGTGGATCGGGAAAGAGGGCTCGTACGTTTCCAGTGACTTTATTGATTTTTCAAAATTTATTTATTTATATTGTTTTACATGTGGGACATGAGAAGAGGTTTATTCTTTATAGAAGATCCTTTGATTTTGGCCATTATATTTTATTGCGGTCGGAGAACCGTATATGATGTAAGGGATGCATCATTCTATTTTTATTATGGGAGACGCGTTTTATGGTTTTCGGTTTTATTTGGTTTTCCTTCACCATAAAGGGTTGTCATATATATGGAGATTATTGGAGATGATTAGAGATTGCTAGCTAGCCTTTATAGCGACCCTCATTGGATGAGTTGGTCGCCTAGCGTGGGATGCTCTAGAGCCTGTAATAGGATCTGACCCTAACCTGGGAGGCTCATAATTATGGTGAAACAATTTCCCCTCACTTTTTCGATTTATGTTTTTACCAATGAGATTGGTATTTGGCCTATTACCTCATTTATAAATATTTTGGAGAATTTTACGTTTTGCGTGCATAACGGTTTTATAATTAATTTTTGGGAGAGCATGGATAAAAGTTTTTATAAAAATCTTTGGTATTTTGAGTTAACATTTTTATCCACTCACACTAACGTGTCGTTTTTAAATATGTTCTCCCCTAGGTCCTTCGTTTTAAAAATGTCCAGATTGCAGGTCAGCTTAGGAGAGGTCGGGCGTACAAGAGACGAGACATAGTCAATTAATCCGTTGTCGCTAATATGTTTATTTTAGATATTGCTTCCATGTAGATTGCTCTGATTACCTCAGCTTAGTTAATTGTATTGATTGGTGAAACGTAGAGGTGATCGGGGAGCATGATGGCTCCAGAAGTTGGGGGTTGATTTAAATTACTCATGGAAGTGCTAAGTTGGTTTGTAGAAAGGATTGTCCATTTCAAAGAGGGTTTCGGTAAGAAGTTTCCTTGAGGTGGTTCCCGCAGGATTTACTTCGGGTTAAAGGGTTTAACTCGGGGTGGGTCCTGACAGGTTTTGTCACGCCCCGACCCAAGTTTACCTTCCTAAACCTGGGTTAGGACGTGCGGGACCCATCTCAAGAGAGATTTACTCTTAATCCCGCTTGAGAAAGGATAACCCTCTTTCCAAACCAAATTCAACAGTCCAAAAGATACTGGAATAGACCTCACAGCCGGAGGTTATCCCGATTTCCGCATTTGGATCTCAAACCAATCATTTAGAGGACCTAGGGTTCTAATAATATTTGTGACTGCACCCGAATCCCAATCAGGCTGCCTACGTACCCTGTCCTCAGGGATCAAGCCACACGTAGCTCTTATTTTAGTTAACGTCCTAACCGGAAAGATCCCGCTTTACTACTTATCAGTCGATTTAACAATTGATTGCAAACGCCCAAAGTATACCCAGAGTTTAACTATCACATCCCGGTTCTAGAATCAATTTACGGTCGGTTACTACCCAAGTTACCTTAATCTTTAACCATTTCGTAGTAACCGTTTTACCGTGAGAGGTCACAAAGTTGACTTTTCGGTAAGTCAGGAATTCGGGAAAACTTTCTTCATGAAAGTTGTAGAGGGCGTCGTTACGAGTTTGTGGATACGTAGCACGCTCAAATCGGGGTTCGTGTGTGAAAGTTACGGTCTAAAAACGGGAAGTTACTATTTTGAGAAACCCTATAAAAAGGGGAAGTTACTGTAGGTAGAAAGTGAAAAATCAGAAATTTTACCGGACCCTCTCTCTCCTCTTCCCCGACGGAAAGCCTGTCGGATTTTGCGCGCGCCACAGCGCCGCCGTCCGGCCACCTCTCGCCGCCGCACCGGTCCCAAAAGCTCGGCCTCCGAGTCTACTTCATTCCTAGGTAAGTTTTCTGACCTAACTCGTTGTAAATCGGGAGAAATTCTGATTTGTTCTTCGAGTATACAGTGTTTGTTCTTGATCGAATTTCTCCCTAGCTAGATCACCAAATGTTGAGTTCTTTATATGGATAGGATGGGTTTTAGGAGTACTATAATCCCCTAGAATTTGGTAGCTTGTTTTGGAGTGTGGAGGGAGAATTGAAGGATTGAAGTTTCGAATTGAAATTTTTCGGGTTTTTGGAACTTTTTGTCGATTGACCTAGTTTGAGGCCGATTTGTCCTTCGAGTTGAACTAGGAAGTTGTTCGTAGTGACGAGAGGACCAAAGTGTGAAATTTTGGTATCGATCGGAGGTGGCCGGAGTTTGGCCGGAATCCTTTGGGCGGTTTTTCTTGCCCATTAAATTGTAAAAATTAAGAGAAGGCCATTGAAGGGCAGTTTCTAATTTTTGGAGATTTATTTGATACATTTAGTATTTTTGGAAGATTTAGATTTATTAATTTGATAATTAAATGACAACCGGTCATTTAGGAAGTACCGGCTAGGCGTGAGGGTGTAATTAAGGGTTTTTACGCTAATGGTGTATTTGAGGCCGCCTCCTCACGTTTTTCTAGAGGTGGTTAAGGATGAACGTTAAGGGTAGAGATTTATTGCTGCTGCCCTTACTTTAATTGTGGGATTAAAACCTAATTGTGTATTTTGAACAAGACGTGGGGGAGCTCGAGCTGAGCAGCCTTCAGGTAGCCGGCAGACTTAGCGGCATCTTGTGAGTGGACTTTTATTTTAAATTTAATGCATGCAATAGATTTTATGTAGTTTCTCCTTTATTTATGAATTTCCTCCATTTTAAGTTTTATGGTGATTTCGGGGAAAATTAGGAATTTATTATTTTTTAAAGATAAGAGAGCCAGGAAAAAGGTTCATACCTATCCTGTGAGTTTGAATGATTTTCCCGGAATTTGATTTAAATCGGTTTCACCATTTTGGGTTATGGAGGGGCATTATTGGATTTAACGATTTTAAAGTAAAGTCAGAGAACCGGTTTCAGGTTCCTAGAAATGTTTTAAATCTAATGTATTTGGGGTAAAGTCATGGGAGTTTTGACTTGGTTTTTGAATTATTTTACCACGAGGTTTTAAAGGATTTTTCAAGGATATGGTTATATGTATTGCATGCTAGCATGGACCCTCTCCAGGTGGAGATGGTACCCTCTCTGGATAGTAGCTGGTCTGACCCTCTTCGGAGGTAGCTGGTCAGTAGGACCCTCTCGGATAGAGCAAGTCAGGACCCTCTTCGGTGGTAGCTGGTCGGTTGGACCCCCCGAATAGAGCTGGTCATGGGACCCTCTCCGATTGAGCTGGTCAATAGACCCTCTCGTGGTAGAGCGGGTCGGTTGTTTCTCGTGGTTAAGGTTAATACCCCACATTTAAATTATGGATTTGAGCCAAGAGATTTGCTTTATGATTTATCTATTCATTTTCTATGAATTGCGTTGTGGGACCCCGCACGTTTTAACCGTGGTTAATGGCGAGTTACAGAGGATTAAGTCGCGTTCGGTAACTTCGCGAGTTAATTACCACGTTCTTTTCGAGTTTTTCAAAGTTCTTCAAATACCTGATTTGATGACTCGATGTCATAGTACATGTCGACACGAGTCTCCCGGTATTTTCGGATTATTTTTCGGAGCTTCGGTTTATTTTCTACGGATTTTCGAAGTTCCGGTAACTTTTAAATTACCATTCCGGTAAATCAGTTTTACCATTTACCCTTTTACTTTTCACCTTCTTTTAATCTGAACCGTTGGATCTTTTCCAGATCAGATCTCAACCGTTCATTTCCCTATAAATAGGGAGAGAGTTTTGACTCGGTCAAAACTCTCCCCTTTCTCCTTTCTCTCTCTCCCTCTCGACTCTCTCTCTCTCCTCTCACCCGAGTTCTCTATTCCTCCGGCGCTCCGCCGTCCGGCCACCAATGGCCGGCGGACCACCTCCAGATTGCTCCTCTATTCCTCCTCTACCCATCCATACCCTCGGCTCACCGAGGCAACCACCGTGCTAGGAGATCGAACCCCACTGGCTCGACGGTCAACGGCCGATTTCCGGCGATCCCGGCGGCGGTTCGGCGCGTGGAAGGTTTGGTTCTTCTTCTCTTCTCTTCTTCTTCTTCCCTCCTATGCCTTGTTTCAAACGATTCAAGCCCTAATCGAGAAACTCCATTTTCACTGGTTTCACTGTTTTCTGGGTTCCTTCCTCCGGCGGCCTGTGTTCTTGGCTTTCTCGGCGTTCTCCCTCTCTTCTGGCGAAGGTACGAGTAGGTGGAGGAGATGGGTTGGTGAGAAGTGAAGCTGCAGCTTTGGAGGTTTCGGGTGGAGCCGGTAGCAGCAGCTGGGAGCCTTGGCATAGGTCTGGAGTGGACTTTGGGAGCTTGTGTTCAAGGCCCTACGTCTCGACAAAGTCCTGCATTGGCAGAAGGACTCTGAGCACGAGAGGCTGAGAAGCTGCCTCGGATCGATTGTGGAGGTGAGAGACAGATTTTCAGGTTTTTGGAAAACTACTGTGTTGTTGCTGTTTTGGTATTGGATTAGTTGCTGTTATTGTGTTGCTGATCTGATGAGTTGGTTATTGTTTTCGTCGTTTCATGTCGATAACTTGGTGATCAAGAAACGAGGGAAACTCCGGTGAAATTTCCGGCGAGTTGACCGGAATCCGGTGACAATCCGGCGATGCAGTAAATCCGGCTGAAATGCCGAGAGGTAGTGTAGCACCCCTGGGGGTAAACTACAGTAGCCACGAATTTAAGCCAATAAGAAGCCAACACGTCGGAAGGACGTGCCAACAACTTATTAACCTAAGGTCGTAGGCTTTTTAGTGAGTAAAATAAATTTTAAACTTTAAATACTTTGAGTGGCACCACATGAAATCCTTAAAACAATCATCAGAGTTTATCTAATTTCGCGGAAGGTGGTAAAGATAAAGGGGACAATTTAAAAACTTTAGCGACAACAATAAAAATACACAACATGGTTAACAAATCGGGATGACACTTTTACTGTTTAGGTAGTAAGCTCTGGTAAATGACTCAAAGGGTAAAGCCGGAATAGGGAGTACACTTGGACCGAACATCGAGGAAGGAATGAAGCTCCACACATAGCTCTCTTTGTCTATCCCGTCACAGTACGCAGCACCTGCAAACAAACTGTTGTAGGGGTGAGCGTCGTCCTCGCGTGCTCACATATAGGCCCACCAGTGATAGGTTTGAAAACCAAAAACCGTATATAAACATATAGATTTGAGCTCGTAATAAAACCATTTATGAAATCCTTGGCACACAAAAACCATCATTTTATATCCTTTAGGAAAACATGCAGTATGCTAAAATCATAGGGGCCCAGAGCGCTCAATGTACAAGTACAACCTGCAGGACTTTCGAATCTCCATGACCGAATCCCGGGTTTGTCTTCACAGCAAACCGGGGCCAACTACCTATGCGCTTGAAAACACATAGTAGCGAGAGTGTCCATTTCCAGCTAAATGCCCAAACAGCGCATCTCACTTACGTCTCGCTTAACTCTGTACGAGACGAGCGTAAGCGGGATATTTAAAATAAACAGGGCATCGCCCCCCCGGAGGTTCACGGTCTCGACACCGTGGGAGTGCTAGATACTAGGTCCCGTCACTCTTAGGTCACACACCGGAAATCAGGACAACGGTGTTCCACACATCTCACATTGACGTATAAAATCATTTACGTCTAGCCTCGGGTTTTCTTGGCCCAATCATAAATCATTTATCATTTAATATAAAGAAAACTTTCCCGAGGCATCGACCATGAGCATACACAAAATCATGCACTTTCTCATATATATATAAAACCACTACCAAAGGGGGTTAAGATTCCCTACCTGGAATTGCTGTTCCATACGTAGCTCTAAGATTCCAGGAACTGTCTTGGTGAACCGGGATCACCTCGTAAGCTACATCGTCCAATAATCACTGCAGAATTAAAGTAGCTTAGCAACCAAGAAACAATAACAGTTCAGTTGACCACAACATTCCTAGTTTGACCAGGAATGACCGCATTGACTAAGTTGACCAACCAATTTCCTTTTATGGCACTTTAACCTTTTGACTTTCTTTTCCTGTTATCGACTCTTTACTCGATTTACCGAAAGTCTGACTTGGTTTCTAAACTTTCCTTTTTCCACTTTAACTTGACGTTAGGGCGTCGCATAATAATTCGTTGAATTACTATGGACACCCAACGTGCCACACTAATCGATTCATTTACCAAGAGTCGATTTACCAATTTACGTGAAACACCAACTTTACTTAACATGGTCAACTTAACATTTTCCAGAAATTCCGGTTATCATTTTTCGATAACAGTTTAACACTTTACCAATTTAACCAAACTGTGTCAAACCTCACTGAACTTCAATTCTTTACTAAACCGTTTTTCAGAAAATGGGACTTTCCCAAAATAGAAACTTTCCTTTAATGGAAACTTTCCCCAAAAGGAAAGTTTCCCAAATTAGCAGGTTTCCAAACTTAGAAGATTTCCCAAAATGGTTAGTTTCCGTTTTTATACGTTTCCTTACTTAATTTCCAATTTACGACACTTTACCGACTAAACGGAAACAACACACTTTAAACAGGAGTCGAAAACTACCTCTCGGCATTTCAGCCGGTTTAACTGCATCTCCGGAATCGTTACCGGATTCCGGCAACTTGCCGGAATCCTCTGCCGGATTCCGGTCAACTTGCCGGAAATTCACCATAGTTTCCCTCGTTTCTTCACCTCCAAGTTACGACAACATGCAGTCAAACAACATCCAAATTACAACAGATCAACATCAATTCCAACTTAAATCCAACACAGTAGCTTAAAACCAGAAAACTGTCTCACCTCCAAACTCGATCCAGGGAGGAATACAGCAGCCTCAGTCACCACCTCCACCTCTGCTCTGCCCTGACTCACTGCAGCTCCTCCAACAGCCTCACAGCATTCTCCTTACCGGACTCCACCTTCTGAGCCACGCTGAACCGAGTCCAGCTCCTCCTTCACGGCTGTAGCACACCAACCAACTCACTGTCTTTCTCTCTCAGGCAGGGCTCCTGCATCGATCCTCGAACCCTCCTGGACTCCACAGAGACTTCCAGGAGTCATCAGAACCCCCCAGAACCGGTCACCGGAGCAAGGAACGGAGTAACCCAGAAAACAGTGAAAACAGTAAGAATAGTGGATTTGATTCAAGGCTCGATTCGAACATCAAGACCAAGGAGAAGGAAGAGGAAGTGAAGAGGAACAAGAATATACCTCCCACGCGCCGAACCGCCGCCTGGTTCGCCGGAAAACAGCCGTTGACCGCCGAGCCAGTGAACTCCGATCTCCCTCCACAGTCGCCGCCTCGGAGAGCTGTGGGCATGGATGAGAAGAGGAGGAAGAGAGGAGAAGAATGGAGCCGGTCCGCCGCCCTGGGGTGGCCGGAATCGCCGGCGCCGGGCGAGCACAGTGGAGACCGAGAGAGCTCGGGAGGAAGAAAGAGGAGAGGTCTGACCGAAGTCTGACCTCTTCTCTATTTATAGAGAAACGACCGGTCGAGATCTGATCTGAGAAAGATCCAATGGTCAAGATTCAAAGAAGGTAAAAAGTGAAAAGGTTAAATGGTAAAACTGATTTACCGGATTATAATTAAAGGTTACCGGAAACTTCGAAAATCCGTAGAAAATAAACCGAAGCTCCGAAAAATAATCCGAAAATACCGGGAGACTCGTATCGACACGTACTATGACATCGAGTCATTAAATCAGGTATTCGGAGAACTTTGAAAAACTCGAAAATGAACGTGGTCGTTAACTCGCGAAGTTACCGAATGCGACTTAAACCTCAGTAACTCGCCATTAACCACGGTTAAATCGTGCGGGGTCCCACACTCTACCCCCCTTAAAGAAATTTCGTCCTCGAAATTCACATACCAAACTTGTCACTGATCAAGGGTCAATTTCTCCATCAAACTCTGTTCCTTCAGGAATTATGTTGACTAAACTCTGCTAGTCCACGTGTGACGACGTCACAGCCAATACCCTGGTGACTTAAGTCCACCAATAACCTCGTTTACCGCGAGTCCAACTTTCTCCAAGTCCACTGAATTTTCTGTTGAACCTTGAAACTCTGCTCGTAACCCAAATAACAATGCTGATACCAAGGCAAGAACACTGAAGCATTTCCACTTTCTCGTCACCTCGTGTAACGAGTGCTGAAGTCACGATCGGAGTGTAACAGTCGATTCGATCGTCAATCTTGCAGGTTCTATAGCCACGTAACAAACTCGAACTTGTCATTTTCTCGTCTTGATCGTAAAGACAAGATACTCGAAACAGCTGTCGCATCCGCTAACGCACAGCGTCGTAAAGTCCTCGTGCTAAAACGACTTTAACAAATCTCTTACTGTAGGAGAGGATGCACAAACACCAACTGACAAGTGATGTCACACAAGATCACGTCTTTCATTGCAGCGTCGTGCTTACACGATCGATGAACCACGAACGATGTCTCAACACCGAAGAACCACTAATGGATGAGCCAAATCAAACACGTTGCCGTACTTTCAACTCATTGATGACTCGTAATGATGTCGTCGATAGACTTTTCCTCGAAGTCAAAACCGCGAACTTAGTATCCTCGTCATCAAAAATCAAAACAGACACTCGTAGACGCTTTCGCTAATCCACTCCTTTGATACCACCACGACGTCGAGTCGTTTCATGCGAGTGTTTCCGTCAGGCTCCATCAGAAAAAATAACCGTCAGCCTTGATAACACATTCGAAAAGATCAGAAGACGCCTTAGCTACCACATCCTATTTAAAGGATCAGTACGTCTTCGCCTCTGAAGCTGTCAGGTCGCACCTCGTACGAAGCTTTCCTTAAGATAGAATCTCAGGTTCCACACCTGCCAAGAAGGATGTTACACGTCACCACGCCGTAGAACGTTCACCAGGTCTCTTGCTTAAAAGACGTTTCCCTCATTACCGTGCCTCGTCAAAGATCACAGCGTTTTCTAACTCAAACCGAACAACGCTTTATCTATGACTCAGTTATAGGCACCAGATACCTCGAATACACACCTTCTTACCCGTGATCACTTGTTGAAGAAGCGATTAACTCAAGGGTAATCTCCACCTCGAAGTCCAACACTTGGTTGAACTGAGACTCTTTGATAATGTCCTCTGGCCACAAACTTTCTCATCTGCTTTGCACTTTTTCTTTTCAGTGGCCCGCTACCAACTTGCACTGAAGTGATGCTCTCTTTTGTCACTGACTTTCACAAACTCGAAGCTGACCGAGATTTCGATAATCTGAACATCGGTCAATCTTAACTGCATGCCTATTGCAGGGAAAATTAGTACCTACTTCCTTGTCAAGCCAACAAGTTACCACCAAAGTTTATGGTACTAACTGAATATCCTTAGGTGCACTTCCTTCCTTGTCTCAGACCGTTTGTTCAAATCATGAAGCTACCACTTGGTCATCAAACAGTGTTTTACACTTCTCCTCACTTCAGGCTTTCCATGCATAGAATTCTAGCAGATAACATGTCCAGTTACACCCATGGACAAAGTTGCAAACTCTAAATGCAAACTATCGAATGAAGCACAAACTCAAGTTCGTCGTTCCAATCTTTGACATTTCGGTCGTACAACATTTTCCTGACACCTCATCCAACATACCAAGTCGAGGGTAAGGCCTCACATATTCTTAATCCAGGACCTCAAAAGGTCAACACAGTTTCCAAAGCTTCACCACGCGTCGGAGTAACCACAAGCGTCGACGCCAAGCTTTAACGATGCACTGGGAATGATACGATACTCATCGCTTAATCCACTTCCTCGATTGTCTCTTTCACATTGCGGAGGATAATACCAATCACCTCAACGCTACATTACAACTTCCCATACTAGGGGAGAAACACCACTGATCCGCCGTAACTCATGCTAATACTCAACCAAGTACGTACGACAAATGCAAACTCTGTCTTGAAGACTATAAACAAACAACGGAGTCTCCTAACTCCAATAAGATATGGGATACCACCTTGGATTCCACCAACGATAACATCTCTTTTCAATCACGAACTTTCTTTACAGGATCTGCCACTACAGGAATCTGAAATCTCCTTTAAACTCCAGGACCTACCACTACGGGATCCACAATCTCTTTCTCAAGGATCTCCCACTACGGGATCCTCAATCTGAATCTCAAACCCAAGGACCTCGTCTCCAACTCACTATCTCAGCAAGGAGAGTCCATAAACACAATCCAGGTGCCATGCTCATGTACAAGAAATCTCGTGGCCTGCGGCTCAAACAACATGCTCTGGCCCTACATGCAATCTCGTAGCACAAACAATATCCATCATCCATAGCACATGCACAAGGTTTTCCTCCATATCATCAACAATCCAAAACGGGATGTTTTCACATCCATAATCCTCAAGTATGCCAAGTTTTCACAGCTCAAAATCTATAGTTTTAATTTACTGCCACTCTTATCATATGTTGCAGCCCGTGTACTGTGAGAGAGCTAAGTGGGAAAATGCTCGAAGGAACAATGACCTCAGTATCAAATAGGTTTGGATTTAACAGAAGCACAAGAAATTCTTCTATGGTCATTCAGGGTACTCAAGACAAGACAACGCAATGGTCAAGATACTCAGGCAGGACATAACACATGAATAGAATCAAGGTGACAACATGGCTTTTTAGTTCAAGGCACAACTGTCACTGCCACAAAACAAATCTGAGTCACAAAGGGATTTCAAATACTTTTAGAATGCAACGAGTCGGATTTAAGGAATGACATCAAGGGTAGGAACACGACTCGTGAATGACTTTAAAGTTGTCGCTAAAATTTAAAATCGTAAATGAAAATTCCCAAGAAAATTTTCAAAACCCTTTTTATGCCAACTCACGAAACTCTACTAGCTCCGAAGTTTCTTAAAGACCACTTTCGGAAAAAGTTTTGACGCGCAAGCACAGACTTTAAGGCATCAGAGGTTTTAAAACATTTTAAAAACAAAAGTCCGGGGAACGATTGCTCTGATACCACTGCTGTAGCACCCCTGGGGGTAAACTACAGTAGCCACGAATTTAAGCCAATAAGAAGCCAGCACGTCGGAAGGACGTGCCAACAACTTATTAACCTAAGGTCGTAGGCTTTTTAGTGAGTAAAATAAATTTTAAACTTTAAATACTTTGAGTGGCACCACATGAAATCCTTAAAACAATCATCAGAGTTTATCTAATTTCGCGGAAGGTGGTAAAGATAAAGGGGACAATTTAAAAACTTTAGCGACAACAATAAAAATACACAACATGGTTAAAAAATCGGGATGACACTTTTACTGTTTAGGTAGTAAGCTCTGGTAAATGACTCAAAGGGTAAAGCCGGAATAGGGAGTACACTTGGACCGAACATCGAGGAAAGAATGGAGCTCCACACATAGTTCTCTTTGTCTATCCCGTCACAGTACGCAGCACCTGCAAACAATCTGTTGTAGGGGTGAGCGTCGTCCTCGCGTGCTCACATATAGGCCCACCAGTGATAGGTTTGAAAACCAAAAACCGTATATAAACATATAGATTTGAGCTCGTAATAAAACCATTTATGAAATCCTTGGCACACAAAAACCATCATTTTATATCCTTTAGGAAAACATGCAGTATGCTAAAATCATAGGGGCCCAGAGCGCTCAATGTACAAGTACAACCTGCAGGACTTTCGAATCTCCATGACCGAATCCCGGGTTTGTCTTCACAGCAAACCGGGGCCAACTACCTATGCGCTTGAAAACACATAGTAGCGAGAGTGTCCATTTCCAGCTAAATGCCCAAACAGCGCATCTCACTTACGTCTCGCTTAAATCTGTACGAGACGAGCGTAAGCGGGATATTTAAAATAAACAGGGCATCGCCCCCCCGGAGGTTCACGGTCTCGACACCGTGGGAGTGCTAGATACTAGGTCCCGTCACTATCAGGTCACACACCGGAAATCAGGACAACGGTGTTCCACACATCTCACATTGACGTATAAAATCATTTACGTCTAGCCTCGGGTTTTCTTGGCCCAATCATAAATCATTTATCATTTAATATAAAGAAAACTTTCTCGAGGCATCGACCATGAGCATACACAAAATCATGCACTTTCTCATATATATATAAAACCACTACCAAAGGGGGTTAAGATTCCCTACCTGGAATTGCTGTTCCATACGTAGCTCCAAGATTCCAGGAACTGTCTTGGTGAACCGGGAACACCTCGTAAGCTACATCGTCCAATAATCACTGCAGAATTAAAGTAGCTTAGCAACCAAGAAACAATAACAGTTCAGTTGACCACAACATTCCTAGTTTGACCAGGAATGACCGCATTGACTAAGTTGACCAACCAATTTCCTTTTATGGCACTTTAACCTTTTGACTTTCTTTTCCTGTTATCGACTCTTTACTCGATTTACCGAAAGTCTGACTTGGTTTCTAAACTTTCCTTTTTCCACTTTAACTTGACGTTAGGGCGTCGCATAATAATTCGTTGAATTACTATGGACACCCAACGTGCCACACTAATCGATTCATTTACCAAGAGTCGATTTACCAATTTACGTGAAACACCAACTTTACTTAACATGGTCAACTTAACATTTTCCAGAAATTCCGGTTATCATTTTTCGATAACAATTTAACACTTTACCAATTTAACCAAACTGTGTCAAACCTCACTGAACTTCAATTCTTTACTAAACCGTTTTTCAGAAAATGGGACTTTCCCAAAATAGAAACTTTCCTTTAATGGAAACTTTCCCCAAAAGGAAAGTTTCCCAAATTAGCAGGTTTCCAAACTTAGAAGATTTCCCAAAATGGTTAGTTTCCATTTTTATACGTTTCCTTAAGTAATTTCCAATTTACGACACTTTACCGACTAAACGGAAACAACACACTTTAAACAGGAGTCGAAAACTACCTCTCGGCATTTCAGCCGGTTTAACTGCATCTCCGGAATCGTTACCGGATTCCGGCAACTTGCCGGAATCCTCTGCCGGATTCCGGTCAACTTGCCGGAAATTCACCATAGTTTCCCTCGTTTCTTCACCTCCAAGTTACGACAACATGCAGTCAAACAACATCCAAATTACAACAGATCAACATCAATTCCAACTTAAATCCAACACAGTAGCTTAAAACCAGAAAGCTGTCTCACCTCCAAACTCGATCCAGGGAGGAATACAGCATCCTCAGTCACCACCTCCACCTCTGCTCTGCCCTGACTCACTGCAGCTCCTCCAACAGCCTCACAGCATTCTCCTTACCGGACTCCACCTTCTGAGCCACGCTGAACCGAGTCCAGCTCCTCCTTCACGGCTGCAGCACACCAACCAACTCACTGTCTCTCTCTCTCAGGCAGGGCTCCTGCATCGATCCTCGAACCCTCCTGGACTCCACAGAGACTTCCAGGAGTCACCAGAACCCCCCAGAACCGGTCACCGGAGCAAGGAACGGAGTAACCCAGAAAACAGTGAAAACAGTAAGAATAGTGGATTCGATTCAAGGCTCGATTCGAACATCAAGACCAAGGAGAAGGAAGAGGAAGTGAAGAGGAACAAGAATATACCTCCCACGCGCCGAACCGCCGCCTGGTTCGCCGGAAAACAGCCGTTGACAGCCGAGCCAGTGAACTCCGATCTCCCTCCACAGTCGCCACCTCGGAGAGCTGTGGGCATGGATGAGAAGAGGAGGAAGAGAGGAGAAGAATGGAGCCGGTCCGCCGCCCTGGGGTGGCCGGAATCGCCGGCGCCGGGCGAGCACAGTGGAGACCGAGAGAGCTCGGGAGGAAGAAAGAGGAGAGGTCTGACCGAAGTCTGACCTCTTCTCTATTTATAGAGAAACGACCGGTCGAGATCTGATCTGAGAAAGATCCAACGGTCAAGATTCAAAGAAGGTAAAAAGTGAAAAGGTTAAATGGTAAAACTGATTTACCGGATTATAATTAAAGGTTACCGGAAACTTCGAAAATCCGTAGAAAATAAACCGAAGCTCCGAAAAATAATCCGAAAATACCGGGAGACTCGTATCGACACGTACTATGACATTGAGTCATTAAATCAGGTATTCGGAGAACTTTGAAAAACTCGAAAATGAACGTGGTCGTTAACTCGCGAAGTTACCGAATGCGACTTAAACCTCAGTAACTCGCCATTAACCACGGTTAAATCGTGCGGGGTCCCACACTCTACCCCCCTTAAAGAAATTTCGTCCTCGAAATTCACATACCAAACTTGTCACTGATCAAGGGTCAATTTCTCCATCAAACTCTGTTCCTTCAGGAATTATGTTGACTAAATTCTGCTAGTCCACGTGTGACGACGTCACAGCCAATACCCTGGTGACTTAAGTCCACCAATAACCTCGTTTACCGCGAGTCCAACTTTCTCCAAGTCCACTGAATTTTCTGTTGAACCTTGAAACTCTGCTCGTAACCCAAATAACAATGCTGATACCAAGGCAAGAACACTGAAGCATTTCCACTTTCTCGTCACCTCGTGTAACGAGTGCTGAAGTCACGATCGGAGTGTAACAGTCGATTCGATCGTCAATCTTGCAGGTTCTATAGCCACGTAACAAACTCGAACTTGTCATTTTCTCGTCTTGATCGTAAAGACAAGATACTCGAAACAGCTGTCGCATCCGCTAACGCACAGCGTCGTAAAGTCCTCGTGCTAAAACGACTTTAACAAATCTCTTACTGTAGGAGAGGATGCACAAACACCAACTGACAAGTGATGTCACACAAGATCACGTCTTTCATTGCAGCGTCGTGCTTACACGATCGATGAACCACGAACGATGTCTCAACACCGAAGAACCACTAATGGATGAGCCAAATCAAACACGTTGCCGTACTTTCAACTCATTGATGACGTTAAGTAAAGTTGGTGTTTCACGTAAATTGGTAAATCGACTCTTGGTAAATGAATTGATTAGTGTGACACGTTGGGTGTCCATAGTAATTCAACGAATTATTATGCGACGCCCTAACGTCAAGTTAAAGTGGTTATTGTTTTCGTCGTTTCATGTCGATAACTTGGTGATCAAGAAACGAGGGAAACTCCGGTGAAATTTCTGGCGAGTTGACCGGAATCCGGTGACAATCCGGCAATGCAGTAAATCCGGCTGAAATGCCGAGAGGTAGTCTTTCGATCCCTTCAAAGTTCATCGTTTCCGTTTATTAGAATTAAAGAGTCGTAATCGGGAATTACGTAAGGAAATGTGTTAAAAACAAAAACTAACCGTATTTGGGAGTCTTTCCATTTGAGGAAACCTTTTAAGTTGGAAACCTGTTAATTCGGGAAACTTTCCATTTTGGGAAAGTCCCACTTTCAGAAAAACGGTTAAGTAAAGAATAGAAGTTCATTAAGGTTTGATACAGATTGGTAAAGCGTTAAATTGTTATCGAAAAATGATAACCGGAATTTCTGGAAAATGTTAAGTTGACCATGTTAAGTAAAGTTGGTGTTTCACGTAAATTGGTAAATCGACTCTTGGTAAATGAATTGATTAGTGTGACACGTTGGGTGTCCATAGTAATTCAACGAATTATTATGCGACGCCCTAACGTCAAGTTAAAGTGGTTAAAGGAAAGTTTAGAAACCAAGTCAGACTTTCGGTAAATCGAGTAAAGAGTCGATAACAGGAAAAGAAAGTCAAAAGGTTAAAGTGCCATAAAAGGAAATTGGTTGGTCAACTTAGTCAATGCGGTCATTCCTGGTCAAACTAGGAATGTAGTGGTCAACTGAACTGTTATTGTTTCTTGGTTGCTAAGCTACTCTATTCTGCAGTGATTATTGGACGAGGTAGCTTACGAGGTGACCCCGGTTCACCAAGACAGTTCCTGGAATCTTAGAGCTACGTATGGAACAGCAATTCCAGGTAGGGAACCTGAACCCCCTTTGGTAGTGGTTTTATATATGTATGAGAAAGTGCATGATTTTGTGTATGCTCATGGTCGATGCCTCGGGAAAGTTTTCTGTATATTAAATGATTTATGACTGGGCCAAGAAAACCCGAGGCTAGACGTAAATGATTTTATACGTCAATGTGAGATGTGTGGAACACCGTTGTCCTGATTTCCGGTGTGTGACCTGAGAGTGACGGGACCTAGCATCTAGTACTCCCGCGGTGTCGAGACCGTGAACCTCCGGAGGGTGGTGCCTTGTTTATTTTATTTTCCCGCTTACGCTCGTCTCGCACAGAGTTAAGCGAGTCGTAAGTGCGGTGTTGTTTTTATGGGTACTGCAGTAAATGGACACTCTCGCTACTCTGCGTTTACAAGCGCTTAGGTAGTTGGCCCCGGTTTGCAGTGAAGACAAACCCGGGATTCGGTCACTGAGTTACGAGAGTCCTGCAGGCTGTACTTGTACATTGAGCGCTCTGGGCCCCTATGTTTTTAGCATACTGCATGTTTTCCTAAAGGATATAAAATGATGGTTTTTGTGTGCCAAGGATTTCATAAATGGTTTTATTACGAGCTCAAATCTATATGTATATATACGGTTTTTGGTTTTCAAACCTATCATTGGTGGGCCTATACGTGAGCACGCGAGGAAGACGCTCACCCCTACAACAGATTGTCTGCAGGTACTGTGACGGGAAAGATAGAGAGAGCTATGTGTGGAGCTTCATTCCTTCCTCGATGTTCGGTCCAAGTGTACTCCCTATTCCGGTTTTACCCTTTGAGTCATTTACCAGAGATTTCTACCTGAACAGTAAATGTGTCATCCCAACTTGTTAACCATGTTGTGTATTTTTATTGTTGTCGCTAAAGTTTTTAAATTGTCCCTTTATCTTTACCACCTTCCGCGAAATTAGATAAACTCTGATGAATGTTTTTAAGATTTTCATGTGGTGCCACTCAAAGTATTTAAAGTTTAAAATTTTATTTTACTCACTAAAAAGCCTACGACTTTAGGTTAATAAGTTGTTGGCACGTCCTTCGGACGTGTTGGCTTCTTATTGGCCTAACTTCGTGGCTACTGTAGTTTACCCCCCAGGGGTGCTACAGCAGTGGTATCAGAGCAATCGTTCCTCGGACTTTTGTTTTTAAAATGTTTTAAAACCTCTGATGCCTTGAAGTCTGTGCTAACGCGTCAAAACTTTTTTTTGAAAGTGGTCTTTAAGAAACTTCGGAGCTAGTAGAGTTTCGTGAGTTGGCATAAAAAGGGTTTTGAAAATTCTCTTGGGAATTTTCATTTACGATTTTAAATTTTAGCGACAACTTTAAATTCATTCATGAGTCGTGTTCCTACCCTTGGTGTCATTCCTTAAATCCGACTCGTTGCATTCTAAAAGCATTTGAAATCCCTTTTGTGACTCAGATTTGTTTTATGGCAGTGACAGTTGTGCCTTGAACTAAAAAGCCATGTTGTCACCTTGATTCTATTCATGTGTTATGTCCTGCCTGAGTATCTTGACCATTGTGTTGTCTTGTCTTGAGTACCCTGAATGACCATAGAAGAACTTCTTGTGCTTCTGTTAAATCCAAACCTATTTGATACTGAGGTCATTGTTCCTTCGGGCATTTTCCCACTTAGCTCTCTCACAGTACACGGGCTGCGACATATGATAAGAGTGGCAGTAAATTAAAACTATAGATTTTGAGCTCTGAAAACTTGGCATACTTGAGGATGTTGGATGTGAAAACATCCCGTTTTGGATTGTTGATGATATGGAGGAAAACCTTGTGCATGTGCTATGGATGATGGATATTGTTTGTGCTACGAGATTGCATGTAGGGCCAGAGCATGTTGTTTGAGCCGCAAGCCACGAGATTTCTTGTACATGAGCATGGCACCTGGATTGTGTTTATGGACTCTCCTTGCTGAGATAGTGAGTTGGAGACGAGGTCCTTGGGTTTGAGATTCAGATTGAGGATCCCGTAGTGGGAGATCCTTGAGAAAGAGATTGTGGATCCCGTAGTGGTAGGTCCTGGAGTTTAAAGGAGATTTCAGATTCCTGTAGTGGCAGATCCTGTAAAGAAAGTTCGTGATTGAAAAGAGATGTTATCGTTGGTGGAATCCAAGGTGGTATCCCAGATCTTATTGGAGTTAGGAGACTCCGTTGTTTGCTTAGTCTTCGAGACAGGGTTTGTATTTGTCGTACGTGCTTGGTTGAGTATTAGCATGACTTACGACGAATCAGTGGTGTTTCTCCCCTAGTGTGGGAAGTTGTAATGTAGCGTTGAGGTGATTGGTATTATCCTCCGCAATGTGAAAGAGACAATCGAGGACGTTGATTCAGCGATGAGTATCGTATCATTCCCAGTACATTGTTAAAGCTTGGCGTCGACGATTGTGGTTACTCCGACGCGTGCAGAAGCTTTGGAAACTGTGTTGACCTTTTGAGGTCCGGAATTAAGAGTATGCGATGTGAACGTGATAGTAAGAATATGTGAGGCCTTACCCTCGATTTGGCATGTTGGATGAGGTGTCAGGAAAATGTTGTACGACCGAAATGTCAAAGATTGGAACGACGAACTCGAGTTTGTGCATCAGTTTGGTAATTTGCATTGGAGTTTGCAACTTTATCAGATTGTCCATGGGTGGAATTGGACATGTTATCTGCTAGAATTCTATGCATGGAAAGCCTGAAGTGAGGAGAAGTGTAAAACACTGTTTGATGACCAAGTGGTAGCTTCATGATTTGAACAAACGGTCTGAGACAAGGAAGGAAGTGCACCTAAGGATATTCAGTTAGTACCATAAACTTTGGTGGTAACTTATTGGCTTGACAAGGAAGTAGGTACTAATTTTCGCTGCAATAGGCATGCAGTTAAGATTGACCGATGTTCAGATTATCGAAATCTCGGTCAGCTTCGAGTTTGTGAAAGTCAGTGACAAAAGAGAGCATCACTTCAGTGTAAGTTGGTAGCGGGCCACTGGAAAAGGAAAAAGCAAAACAGATGAGAAAGTTTGTGGCCAGAGGACATTATCAAAGAGTCTCAGTTCAACCAAGTGTTAGACTTCGAGGTGGAAATTACCCTTGAGTTAATCACTTCTTCAACAAGTGATCACGAGAAAGAAGGTATGTTTTCAAGGTATCTGGTGCCTATGACTGAGTCATAGATAAAGCGTTGTTCGGTTTGAGTTAGAAAACGCGGTGATCTATGACGAGACACGGTAATGAGGGAAACGTCTAGAAAGCAAGAGACCTGGTGAACGTTTTACGACGTTGGTGACGTGTAACATCCTTCCTGACAGGTGTGGAACTAGAGATTCCATCTTACGGAAAGCTTCGTACGAGGTGCGACCTGACAGCTTCAGAGGCGAAGACGTACTGATCCTTTAAATAGGATGTGGTAGCTAAGGCGTCTTCTGATCCTCTCGAACGTGTTATCGAGGCTGACGGTTATTTTTCTGATGGAGCCTGACGGAAACACTCGCATGAAACGACTCGACGTCGTGGTGGTATCAAAGGAGTGGATTAGCGAAAGCGTCTACGAGTGTCTGTTTCGCTTTTTCGGTAACGTGGATACAAAGTTCGCGGTTTTGACTTCGAGGAAAAGTCTATCGACGACATCATTACGAGTCATCTAGGAGATGAAAGTATGACAACCTGATTGATTTGGCTCATTCATTAGTGGTTCTTCGGTGTTGAGACATCGTTCGTGGTTCATCGATCGTTTAAGCACGACGCTGCAACGAAAGACGTGATCTTGTGTGACATCACTTGTCAGTTGGTGTTTGTGTGTCCCTTCTTACAGTAAGGTTTTGTTAAAGTCGTTTTGGCACGAGGACTTTGTGACGCTGTGCGTTAGCAGATGTGACAGCTTGTTTCGAGTATCTTGTCTTTGCGATCAAGACGAGAAAGTGACAAGTTCGAGTTTGTTACGTGGCTATAGGACCTGCAAGATTGACGATCGAATCGACGGTTACACTTAGATCGTGACTTCAGCACTCGTTACACGAGGTAACGAAAGGTGGAAATGCTTGAGTGTACATACCTTGGTATTGGCATTGTTGTTTGGGTTACGAGCAGAGTTTCAAGCTTCAGCGGAAAATTCAGTGAACTTGAAGAAAGTTGGACTCACGGTAAACGAGGTTATTGGTGGACTTAAGTCACCAGGGTATCAGTTGTGACGTTGCAACACGTGGACTGGCAAAGTTTAGTCAACATGATTCCGAAAGGAACAGAGATTGATGGAGAAATTGACCCTTGATCAGTGATCAGCTTGGTACGTGAATTTCGAGGACGAAATTTCTTTTAAGGGGGGTAGAGTGTGGGACCCCGCACGTTTTAACCATGGTTAATGGCGAGTTACAGAGGATTAAGTCGCGTTCGGTAACTTCGCGAGTTAATTACCACGTTCTTTTCGAGTTTTTCAAAGTTCTTCAAATACCTGATTTGATGACTCGATGTCATAGTACATGTCGACACGAGTCTCCCGGTATTTTCGGATTATTTTTCGGAGCTTCGGTTTATTTTCTACGGATTTTCGAAGTTCCGGTAACTTTTAAATTACCATTCCGGTAAATCAGTTTTACCATTTACCCTTTTACTTTTCACCTTCTTTTAATCTGAACCGTTGGATCTTTTCCAGATCAGATCTCAACCGTTCATTTCCCTATAAATAGGGAGAGAGTTTTGACTCGGTCAAAACTCTCCCCTTTCTCCTTTCTCTCTCTCCCTCTCGACTCTCTCTCTCTCCTCTCACCCGAGTTCTCTATTCCTCCGGCGCTCCGCCGTCCGGCCACCAATGGCCGGCGGACCACCTCCAGATTGCTCCTCTCTTCCTCCTCTACCCATCCATACCCTCGGCTCACCGAGGCAACCACCGTGCTAGGAGATCGAACCCCACTGGCTCGACGGTCAACGGCCGATTTCCGGCGATCCCGGCGGCGGTTCGGCGCGTGGAAGGTTTGGTTCTTCTTCTCTTCTCTTCTTCTTCCCTCCTATGCCTTGTTTCAAACGATTCGAGCCCTAATCGAGAAACTCCATTTTCACTGGTTTCACTGTTTTCTGGGTTCCTTCCTCCGGCGGCCTGTGTTCTTGGCTTTCTCGGCGTTCTCCCTCTCTTCTGGCGAAGGTACGAGTAGGTGGAGGAGATGGGTTGGTGAGAAGTGAAGCTGCAGCTTTGGAGGTTTCGGGTGGAGCCGGTAGCAGCAGCTGGGAGCCTTGGCATAGGTCTGGAGTGGACTTTGGGAGCTTGTGTTCAAGGCCCTACGTCTCGACAAAGTCCTGCATTGGCAGAAGGACTCTGAGCACGAGAGGCTGAGAAGCTGCCTCGGATCGATTGTGGAGGTGAGAGACAGATTTTCAGGTTTTTGGAAAACTACTGTGTTGTTGCTGTTTTGGTATTGGATTAGTTGCTGTTATTGTGTTGCTGATCTGATGAGTTGGTTATTGTTTTCGTCGTTTCATGTCGATAACTTGGTGATCAAGAAACGAGGGAAACTCCGGTGAAATTTCTGGCGAGTTGACCGGAATCCGGTGACAATCCGGCGATGCAGTAAATCCGGCTGAAATGCCGAGAGGTAGTCTTTCGATCCCTTCAAAGTTCATCGTTTCCGTTTATTAGAATTAAAGAGTCGTAATCGGGAATTACGTAAGGAAATGTGTTAAAAACAAAAACTAACCGTATTTGGGAGTCTTTCCATTTGAGGAAACCTTTTAAGTTGGAAACCTGTTTATTCGGGAAACTTTCCATTTTGGGAAAGTCCCACTTTCAGAAAAACGGTTAAGTAAAGAATAGAAGTTCAGTAAGGTTTGATACAGATTGGTAAAGCGTTAAATTGTTATCGAAAAATGATAACCGGAATTTCTGGAAAATGTTAAGTTGACCATGTTAAGTAAAGTTGGTGTTTCACGTAAATTGGTAAATCGACTCTTGGTAAATGAATTGATTAGTGTGACACGTTGGGTGTCCATAGTAATTCAACGAATTATTATACGACGCCCTAACGTCAAGTTAAAGTGGTTAAAGGAAAGTTTAGAAACCAAGTCAGACTTTCGGTAAATCGAGTAAAGAGTCGATAACAGGAAAAGAAAGTCAAAAGGTTAAAGTGCCATAAAAGGAAATTGGTTGGTCAACTTAGTCAATGCGGTCATTCCTGGTCAAACTAGGAATGTAGTGGTCAACTGAACTGTTATTGTTTCTTGGTTGCTAAGCTACTCTATTCTGCAGTGATTATTGGACGAGGTAGCTTACGAGGTGACCCCGGTTCACCAAGACAGTTCCTGGAATCTTGGAGCTACGTATGGAACAGCAATTCCAGGTAGGGAACCTGAACCCCCTTTGGTAGTGGTTTTATATATGTATGAGAAAGTGCATGATTTTGTGTATGCTCATGGTCGATGCCTCGGGAAAGTTTTCTGTATATTAAATGATTTATGACTGGGCCAAGAAAACCCGAGGCTAGACGTAAATGATTTTATACGTCAATGTGAGATGTGTGGAACACCGTTGTCCTGATTTTCGGTGTGTGACCTGAGAGTGACGGGACCTAGCATCTAGTACTCCCGCGGTGTCGAGACCGTGAACCTCCGAAGGGTGGTGCCTTGTTTATTTTATTTTCCCGCTTACGCTCGTCTCGCACAGAGTTAAGCGAGTCGTAAGTGCGGTGTTGTTTTTATGGGTACTGTAGTAAATGGACACTCTCGCTACTCTGCGTTTACAAGCGCTTAGGTAGTTGGCCCCGGTTTGCAGTGAAGACAAACCCGGGATTCGGTCACTGAGTTACGAGAGTCCTGCAGGCTGTACTTGTACATTGAGCGCTCTGGGCCCCTATGTTTTTAGCATACTGCATGTTTTCCTAAAGGATATAAAATGATGGTTTTTGTGTGCCAAGGATTTCATAAATGGTTTTATTACGAGCTCAAATCTATATGTATATATACGGTTTTTGGTTTTCAAACCTATCATTGGTGGGCCTATACGTGAACACGCGAGGACGACGCTCACCCCTACAACAGATTGTCTGCAGGTACTGTGACGGGAAAGATAGAGAGAGCTATGTGTGGAGCTTCATTCCTTCCTCGATGTTCGGTCCAAGTGTACTCCCTATTCCGGTTTTACCCTTTGAGTCATTTACCAGAGATTTCTACCTGAACAGTAAATGTGTCATCCCAACTTGTTAACCATGTTGTGTATTTTTATTGTTGTCGCTAAAGTTTTTAAATTGTCCCTTTATCTTTACCACCTTCCGCGAAATTAGATAAACTCTGATGAATGTTTTTAAGATTTTCATGTGGTGCCACTCAAAGTATTTAAAGTTTAAAATTTTATTTTACTCACTAAAAGCCTACGACTTTAGGTTAATAAGTTATTGGCACGTCCTTCGGACGTGTTGGCTTCTTATTGGCCTAACTTCGTGGCTACTGTGGTTTACCCCCCAGGGGTGCTACAGCGTGCATAAGGTATTTCTTGAAAAACTTCAAGGGAGGACATTAAAGAAAATAGACTTTTTTATATTTGATTTTTGTCCACTCACGATAATATTTTTTCAATGTTTTTTCCCTGGGCCCTTCGTTTTAAATGCCTAGATTGTAGTGCTCGATTCGACTAGTCTTCGTGGAGGCCAGGCGTAGTTACCGCCATTTTCCAAACCATCAGTAGGTTCCGGGTTAACCTACTTGTAATTTTTCCCTGCTTTCACTTTTCTTAGTCGCTCTGATACACATCGGGTTGTTATATTTGTCGGTGAACTCCTAGGGATCTAGAACCCATTGTAGGTTTTAAATTTGGAGTTGATGTAATATTTGTTAAAAACTAATTAGATGTGTATCTTGTGGAAGATGTTGGTTCTGGGAGCAGGATGGCTCCAGGAGTTTTTGGATGGTTGTTGGTTTTTTAGAAGTGTTCAATTGGGTTTATTGCAGGTTAAGGGTTGTCCACTTTTTAAGGGAGACTGTGTCGAAATTTCGGCAGAATCTTCTTTGGGAGGTGGTCCTCGCAGGACTTACTTCGGGTTAAAGGGGTTTAACTCGGGATGGGTCCTGACAGTTGGTATCAGAGCTTTAGGTTATCCGATTCTTTCATACTACTATATGTGCTTAAGAGTATTTAGTATTTATCAGTGTTCTAAAAGGCCCCGCCTAGCACCGCCTAGTCCCTACCTAGGCTCTAGGCTGCAACAAGCCGCCTCGCTTTTCTTCAAGGCCTTTGTGCCAGGCAGTGGGCAATTAGGCGGCCGCCTAGCCCGCTTAATCGCTGCCTAGAGGCCGCCTAGCCGCCTAGAGTTCTAAGCTCTCCGGCTAATTTTATTTACATTTAGAGGTGGAGTTGTTACATTGTGGGGACTAGGAGCATGCGAGTATAAGAGTAAATGATGTTTTTAGAATTAGAAATATATGTATTTATCGTAGTTGTTGCTCACTTTTACATGAAGTTATGCTAAATTTTAGCTATAATCTATTTTATAAATAGGTCTAACAAGATTTATGTCGAATAATGTATCAATATTTGACTGTTTTCAAATATTATAGTACATAAAATATATATTTTTAATTAATAAATATGAAAAAAGTAAATCGCCTAATCCCCGCCTAGACTGTCCAGGCGCTAGGCTATGGGTCGCCGCCCACCTACCGCCTAGCGCTTTTTAGAACATTGGTATTTATAGAGTGATGGTCCGACCGCGGCAGACCATTAGTATTTTATGCATGAGATACTAGGTATTCCTTGAGTATTTGTAGTAGTTAATCTAGTGCTGATGTTATGCATAGTGCTAAATGTTTTCTTCCTCAGGTAACTATGCGTCGTGGTCGTATTCAAACCCGTAGGGAAAATCCTCCCAATCCTTCCAATCCTCCATTGGGAAGGGATGAGGGAGCACTAGCTGATGGTCCATTGGAACATTTCTTCAAGCTACTCACTACCTTTGCTTCAGATATCACTTATGAGAAGGCTCGCAGGAATGGAGCCCGGGTTTTCTCCCATGCCGATGAGCCGCTAGATGCTCTTAGCTGGCTGGAGAGTATGGAGAAAATGTTTGTGCAGGCGGAGTGTCCTGAGAGCAAGAAAGTAACTATAGCTGTTCAGTTCCTAGAAAGGGAAGCTTGGCATTGGTGGATAGACTTGGGAAGAGTCTTGGGCAATGGAGTTTAGGGTATGACCTGGGGTCAGTTCACAGCTCATTTCAATGAGCGTTACATCAGCCCAGCCCACACCAACCGAATGAGGTTGGAGTTCCTGAATTTGAAGAAAGATGACTGTGATAGCCTTCGAGCAGCGCTTCAAGGAGTTGGCATTCTATGTGCCTGACTTGGTTAAGACTGATAAGGAGAAGATTTATTACTTTGTCAAGGGACTTGGTGGTATGTATACGAGTCAGATGACAGCCGTGCCTTACCAGACATTCCAGCAGGCCATGATGTTTGCTATGCATATTGAGGCACAAGAGTTAGCAGTTGGCCCTTACCTGATTTTGGTGGTCCTAGTCGAGTTTTTCCTAGGAGGGGGACATCTACTTCTGGTTCTGGATCATCTGTTGGCAGTGGTTATAGTAGCCACTCGAGTTCTGGCTCCGGAGTTCGAGGAAGGTTCAAGAGGTTTGGTAGGAGACGCCCTAGGAACCGGTTTGATGAATGCTCATCTGGACAGTTTAGTGGAGGATCTGTGGAGGATCTAGTAGCCAGAGTGGGGCCTCAGGTGGTCAGTCATTTCTGATAGGGCAGAGTCAGCATCAGACAGGAGGATGTTATCATTGTGGTCAGCAGTACCACTTTAAGAGAGAGTGTCATTTCCTGACTCAGAGATCCACGTATACCCCTACTCAGACCATGGGCCAGTTTCTAGCAGGTGCTTCTAGCAGCGGTACTCGCATGTTGGGTCCAGATAGAGGTAATGCTCAGCAGAACAGAGGAAATAGAGGACGTCCCACCACTACTCATGCTAGAGTGCATGCCATGACTCAGCAGGAGGGTCGTACTTCTCCAGAGGTCATCATTGGTACGTTATTAATCTTTGGTCAGCCTGCCTTTACTTTGATTGATCCGGGTGCTACACATTCTTTTATGTCAAGTAGATTTTCACTCCATGCCAATGCGCCAACCTCACCACTCCTAGGTGAGTGGCGTGTATCCTTGCCTTCTGGGGATACAATGGAGATAAACTGGGTGTGTAGTGGTTGTAAGGTGTTAGTGGATGGACTTGTGTTCGAAGCTGACTTAATTCCTTTAGATATGATAGAGTTTGATGTAATCTTGGGTATGAACTTTTTGGGAGCACATAGGGCCATGGTGGATTGTTTCCAGAAGGAAGTAGTGTTTCGAAGTCCTGGAATGCCGGAGGTTACGTTTCAGGGAGAAAGGGAGGTTCTTCCAAAGTATCTAATTTCAGCTGTGGCCGCTAGAAAATTGTTAAATAAAGGTTGTCAAGCCTACCTAGCGCATGTGGTGGATACTAGTATGGGAGAAGTAGGTTTGGATAATATTCCTATAGTCAAGGAGTTTCCAGAAGTTTTCCCAGATGAATTGCCTGGGTTGCCACCCGAAAGAGAGATCGATTTTACGATCAATTTATTTTCTGGAACCGCACCTATTTCTCAAGCACCATACAGAATGGCCCCTGCCGAATTGAAGGAGTTGAGAACTCAATTGCAGGAGTTGTTGGATAAGGGATTTATTCGACCAAGTTCATCTCCTTGGGTGCCCCGGTGTTGTTTGTTAAGAAGAAGGATGGTACGTTGAGACTTTGTGTGGATTACAGGAAGCTAAATCAAGTTAGTGTGAAGAACAAGTATCTCTTGCCCCGTATTGACGACTTGTTTGATCGATTGAGAGGGGCAATAGTCTTTTCGAAGATTGACTTGAGGTCGGGATATCATCAGTTGCGGATTCGGGATAATGACATAGCCAAGACTGTTTTTCGGTCACGTTATGGGCATTATGAGTTTGTGGTGATGGCCTTTGGGCTTACCAATGCACCTGCAGCTTTTATGGACCTCATGAATAGGGTGTTTGACCCATATCTTGACCGATTTGTGATCGTGTTCATAGATGACATTCTGGTTTATTCCAAGAATGCAAAGGAACATGCAAAACATTTGAGGTTGGTCTTACGGACTTTGAAAGAGGCTCAGTTGTACGCAAAGCTCAGCAAGTGTGAGTTTTGGCTAGAGAAAGTGGGGTTATTAGGCCACATGGTGTCGGCCGAAGGTGTTAGTGTGGACCCCCAAAAGATAGAGGCAGTTGTGAGTTGGAGGAGACCCACCAGTGTAAAGGAGATACGGAGTTTCTTGGGTCTAGCTGGGTACTACCGCCGTTTTGTGGAAGGTTTTTCCAAGATTGCAGCTCCTCTTACCAGATTGACGAGGAAAGATGTAAAGTTTGAATGGTGTGAAAACTGCGAGCAGAGTTTTCAAAAATTAAAGAACCGTTTGGTTAGTGCTCCAGTTTTGGCATTACCTGACGATAGTGGTGAGTTTATGGTTTATAGTGATGTTTCTAGACAAGGTTTGGGTGGTGTGCTGATGCAACATGGAAGAGTTATTGCCTATGCCTCTAGGCAATTGAAGTCACACGAAGGAAATTATCTCACCCATGATCTAGAGCTTGCAGCGATAGTTGCGCTAAAGTTATGGAGACACTATCTTTACGGAGCTAAGTGTCAATTTTTCACCGATCACAATCGCCTCCGTTATGTGTTTACTCAGAGAGATTTAAATCTGAGGCAGAGAAGATGGATGGAGCTACTGGAAGATTATGATATTTCTATTGCGTATTATCCAAGAAGGGCCAATTTAGTGGCCGATGCACTTAGCCGCAACCCTTCCGTCACTTTGGCTCATTTGAGAGCGATTCGGGTTCCGCTTCTCTACGAGTTGTGGGCTACTGGTGTTGAACTTTAGGAAGATAAAGTTGAAGGTTTGGGGGCTAATTTTCAAGTGAGGCCAGTTTTAATTGATAAAGTGCGAGAGACACAATATAATGATCAGTCCATAGTGCGGTTGATTGAGCGAACACTTATGATAAGTGCGTTTTACGCCATGTTTTTAATATGTTTTTACCCTCATTTATACTTAGTTTATTCCTTAGTAATGTTGTTTTTACTTATTTTGAGTCAAAAGGGTTTTTCTGTAGAGCAATGGCTAAAACATGTATTTATACAGAAATTTGTGCTTAAGTGTTGTAAGAACCGATTTTGGATAAGACTTGGTTATTTCTCTTATGATTCACCGTACCTTTACATTGTCATTTTTGATGAATTTGGTTTAATGTGTAGATGACATGTAAATGAGCATATGAGAACAAGAATCATGAAGATTGGATTCACGGAGGACAACAAGAGAGGCCACGGAAAAGAAGAAACTCCGAAACATTGCATTTTGATCCGAGCAGAAATTTCCAGAAACCCTACATCAACTTCGGAAAATCATATCTAAATATCCAGGAGGAATCTGAGGACGAGCCATATATCATTGGAAAGCTACGGAAGTCTAGTTTTCAGATCTTCTGGAATCGTGTCAATTGGAGTTCAGATGAAGGAGTTATGATCAAAACAATGGACGGAGGTCAAGCTGCAAAACTGGGCAGTTTCTGCCTATGTTGTCACACGAGTTTGGGAGGATGTTTCTTCACCAAAATTCTTCCCAAGCATGTCAAAGGACTTAAGAAGAGCTTAATGAAGTCATGGGAAGCTGCATTGAAGAAGTAAATTCGAAGAAGTCATCATGGCAGCCGAAACAACTAAGTATGGAGCTTTCCCGGTCAAACCGGGAAAGTCTGTCCCTACCGAGTTCTTGCAATGGATTCGGCTGCCTAGAAGCCCAAAACTTGTGCAATGAGGCCTACATTGATCCATTAACATTTAGGAGAGTCCAAGAAGTCAGAAATCCAAGTCCAAAGTCGAAATCCTTGTCAAAGAAGAAAGAAGAAACCAAGTCCAAAAAGGATTACAAGTTCAACAAGGAATAGGATTCCTTGAAGTGGCCGAATTTCCCTAGGGTTGTGTTCGAAATTTTCTGTATAAATAGACATGTATAGCTCTTAGTTTTGTGTCTTCAACCTTTGTAATATTTAGAGAGCCAAGCTCTACCCAAAAACCCTAAACACTTAGAGATACAAAAAGCTGCCGCATCCATTGTTCACCGGAGAGTTCAACCATTCTTTCGCCAATTTCACCCTACCTTTGCCGATTTTCTCTAGGAGGTTTAGGTATGGATCTATGTAAGCTTTTGAGTACTCTATGTGTTTGTCGAAATTCATTGATAATATATATTGTTTTTGAGGTTTTATGTTTCAAGCATGATCATGTGATTCTTCTTTGTGATTTCTTATATGTGATTGTTTGAACATAACGATTAGAATGCATGTTTAGGTTATGAATAAAAGACTTAACTTGCTGTGTTTATATGATTAGAGAACTTTAATTGATTAATCATCACCTGAGCACGTAATCGAACTCTAGGTTAGCTTGAATCTAGACAAGTTAGCTATTAGGGGGGAGTTTAATCTGCCGTGGTAATCTAGGATCAAGTTAGGCATATTTGATGGCTTGGTTTTAGTTGCTGCATAGGGTGGTAGGGTGAGAGATTTGCATGCTATTAGGATGAGTGACGCCATACCTAGGACCATGTCTTCAACCGACTCGTGAACGGTAAGTGTATCTTGTTTAGATTAGGCATATTTGATGGTTTAAACAAGGTGACACATATATGTTTTAGGTTCAGGCATATTTGAAGTTCCTAAAAACACATGAGAAGTCATTAAAGGTTGAAATTAATTGAAGTGTTCGAAATTATAAATGTTGCTTGTTAATCCGATTCATAACCTTGCATGTTAACTAATCGGTGTTTTGTGCTGTTCTAAATGTTGAAAGGATTGAATGATCACTTGTATATATGTTTGTTTATTTTTGTTTATTTCTTTATATGTTTCGATCCATCTTTAAATCCCCCATAATATTTTGTGTATATGTTTATACTTGTATAGTTGTGACAGAATTGTACTTGTTTGTTTATTTTATATTTGTGAATATTTCTAACGATTTGTTTTGCAGACATAATCCTTCCCTAGTGTCCCCGGCTAGAACGATCCCTACTTACAGTTACTACAATGATAGGGTTTTTAAATTGCACATGTCATGTTTTGACTCGTCAACTTAATGGGACGACGGTTGACTTCTCGGTTAGAAAAGATGGAACATTGATGTTCAAGAAGAGACTTTGAGTTCCAAAAAAGAATGAGGAACTTAAGTTGGAAATTATAGAGGAAGCTCATAGATCAGCGTATGCAGCACATCCTGGTAGCACTAAAATGTACAGAACTTTGAAGAACCATTATTGGTGGCCGAATATGAAGAGAGAAATTGTGGTTTTTGTGAGTAGATGCTTGATTTGTCAACAAGTAAAGATTGAGAGACAGAAGCCTGCTGGCTTGCTTTAGCCTTTGCCTATCCCTGTGTGGAAGTGAGTGACATTGTTATGGATTTTGTCTTTAGTTTACCACGTACCCGAGATGGACATGATGGTATTTGGGTTATCGTTGATCGACTAACCAAATCAGCACACTTTCTGCCGGTGAACAAGAAGTATGCTTTGGATAGATTGGCAGAATTGTATGTTAATGAGATTATGAGACTTCATGGGGTGCCAGAGACTATAGTGTCAGATCGGGATCCTTGATTTGCCTCTAGGTTTTGGAGAGCTTTACAAGCAGCTTTGGGTACCAGATTGCAATTCAGCACAACCTTTCATCCTCAGACCGACAGGCAGTCCGAAAGGACTATCCAGACCTTAGAGGATATGTTGAGGTCGTGTGCTATACAGTTTTTAAGAAGCTGGGACAAGAACTTGGCATTAATGGAGTTTGCTTACAATAATAGCTATCATTCTACCATTGGTATGTCTCCTTTTGAGGCACTTTATGGACGGCAATGTCGTACACCTTTGTGTTGGAATGAAATTGGTGAAAGAGAGTTGTGTAGTCCTGACTTGATTCATGAAACAAATGAGAAGATCAAGGTTTTTCGGGACAAGCTAAAGACAGCTCAGAGTAGGCAAAAGAGCTATGCGGATAATCGAATGAGGGATCTTGAGTTTCAAGCGGGTGATTGGGTATTTTTGAAACTATCCCCTTGGAAGGGAGTAGTACGTTTTGGCAAGCGGGGGAAGCTTAGCCCAAGGTACATAGGCCCTTATGAAATTATTGAGAGGGTTGGCTCACTTGCTTATCGGTTGGACCTACCCCCTGATTTGGCGAAGATACATAATGTCTTCCATGTGTCCATGCTTCACAAGTATATTGTCGATCCATCCCATGTGTTGCAGGAGCAACCGGTTAATTTGAAAAGAGATTTGACTTATGAGGAGTTGCCGGTGAAGATCCTTGATTGGAAGGAGCAGGTACTCAGGAACAAAACTATTTCCCTAGTTAAGGTGCTTTGGCGGAGTCATGAGATAGAAGAAGCAACTTGGGAACCAGAGGCACGGATGAGGCAGCAGTACCCCCATCTCTTTGAATGACAGGTATGTAATTTGAGGACGAAATTTTTATATGGAGGGGAGAATTGTCACATCCCGGTTCTAGAATCAATTTACGGTCGGTTACTACCCAAGTTATCTTAATCTTTAACCATTTTGTAGTAATCGTTTTACCATGAGAGGTCACAAAGTTGACTTTTCGTTAAGTAGGGAATTCGAGAAAACTTTCTTCATGAAAGTTGTAGAGGGCGTCGTTACGAGTTCGTGGACACGTAGCACGCTCAAATCGGAGTTCGTGTGTGAAAGTTACGGTCTAAAAACGGAAGTTACTATTTTGAGAAACCCTATAAAAAGAGGAAGTTACTGTAGGTAGAAAGTGAAAAATCAAAAATTTTACCAGACCCTCTCTCTCCTCTTCCCCGACAGAAAGGCTGCCGGATTTTGCGCGCGCCACAGCGCCGCCGTCCGGCCACCTCTCACCGCCGCACCGGTCCCAAAAGCTCGGTCTCCGAGTCTACTTCATTCATAAGTAAGTTTTCCGACCTAACTCGCCGTAAATAGGGAGAAATTCTGATTTGTTCTTCGAGTGTACAGTGTTTGTTCTTGATCGAATTTCTCCCTCCCTAAATCACCAAATGTTGAGTTCTTTATATGGATAGGATGGGTTTTAGGAGTATTATAATCCCCTAGAATTTGGTAGCTCTGTTTGGAGTGTGGAGGGAGAATTGAAGGATTGATGTTTCGAATTGAAATTTTCGGGTTTTTGAAACTTTTTGTCGATTGACCTAGTTAGAGGCTGATTTGGCATTCAAGTTGAAGATTTCTATCTATATGTGTTCAAGATTGTTGTTGGAATGTACTTTTGATTGCTGGTTAGGGTTGGTGACTCTATTTAGATACCTATAACTGAATTAGATTGGGTTTCATATATAGCACACCACTTGTTTGATAATATGCCTAAAAGACACATGAAAAGCTGAATTAGAGGGCTATTCTATTATTTTCAAAAAATCTATAATTCTTTGTTTAATCTCAGCTTCTAACAGTATAAAATAAACTCTTCAATAATTGTTTTCAATTTGGTTTCATGCAAAACGCCGTTGATTTGAGGAACTTGTGCTATTTTGAAGTTCATATAGAATTTCAGAATTTTCTAAAAAAACTGTATTTTCAGTCATTTTGAATATCTATTCGAACTCCAAATGACTTGAAATTTTGGGACGTCGTAAGTTTGATTGTCTATTTTTATTCTGAAAATTTTCACTTGTAAATATTGAAATGTCTGCAGTTGGTGAATGTTTCTTTGTTACTACCTGTTTTCTGGAATCCGTCTTAGATTTGCAGCTCATTGCTTGACAATAAATTATGTCTTCAAGAATATTTGATGTTGGTGATGAAATGATATCTCTAACATACATGTAGTTTCACTATGCATCTCCTTATTTTCCTTCTTTTCCTTTTTTCTTTGAGCTTCACTATGCATCTCCTTATTTTCCTTATTCTTTTCCTTTTTTCTTTGAGATGTACTGTTAATGATTAATACTAAGCAGTTGGCATTCCGAAATTATACCTACAAACATCTATGATATCTCTTTTTGTCATATTGTTATATAAATGAAGATTGTTAACTTTAATTTTTAACTAGCTGGCTTCTTAAATCTCTTCACATTTGCATCAATAGGAGATCTCTTTATTTATTTAATTTTTAACTAGTTGTATTACTAACCATATGCAATGTGACCAACGGAACACTATTTATTAGTAGTACAAACAGAACCAATTTTGGTACAATCAATTGAAAAAAGTATGAAGCAAAAATAAAACCAATATTATGTTTTTGATTGAGGGATTCTGTTTGTAGTACAAGTATGCAATTTGTACCATTCAGTTGTTTTGTTTTCAAAACAAGCACGTCATTTGTGCATATTGATTATTGGTTACCTTTGGGTACTTCTTAAACCTTTTTATGAGTTATTTTATGAACTTTTTTTGCAGTTACTGAAGCTATTTACATATGTATTGTTATCCCTCTAATAACAAATTCATTTTATTTCAATAGTTTCTATGTATTCTTAAATTTTGTAACGTTGTGCTTTTGTGTTATGGTATTAATTAGATTATAGTCAGTGACTGATGTTCTATATTTGTTTGAACTGATTATATATTGCCTTTTATAGAGTTTAGTATCCCCTCAAATATCAATGAAGTTTTGTAGCAGCGAGAAAGAATGGCAGTCGTCCAACAATATTAGAGTTATATTACGTATAATGATAGAAAAATAAAAAAAACAACTACATTGTATTACACATGTTATGATTCGTGACAAAATTCATTATAAAACAAACATCATTGACAACATCCATATGCCACCACAACTCTTGATCTATGTTTTTACTCAGAGAAAAGTTTTTGCTTTCAAAGTATCCTTTAAACAAAATTGATGGTATGAACATCATGTCCAAAATATGTGTGGATATGTACTTTCAACAATTGCATTGGTAGCAAAGCATATACGTGCATTATCGGTCACCACTTGAACCACATTCAAAGGACCAATCTCATTGATGGATTCGAAAAAGCAATCTTACAACTTTAAACTTGTTTTTAGATTGGACTTCACATTTAACTGCTTCCAACATAATATTCTCCCATTTGTGGCAACAATCACCATATTGATTAACAGTCTGTTTTGATCATTAGTTCATATGTCGGACCACAAGCTCACATCGGTTTCTCTTCATGTTTTCTTAATGTGTGTGTAGTATACGCTCAATGTGACAGTTATCGTTATCAAGAAGTGTGGTTCTTTATGAATTATATTTTGGAAGAGCTTGACTCAAAATTTGTGAAGCACGAGTGTAAGGCTGCAGTAGCATGGACTACTTGCAACATTAAACCATAAGCCACTAGTGTAAAATATTCTTGCAATTTCATCATCAAATTTTTCTCTTTCGTCAATCTTAGATATGGTTAGCTTTGAACTCACTCCCCTTTCATATTTATTTCTTTTTTTTTTTATTTTTGAAAGTTTAGGTGAGAGCTTGGTTACGCTACACCACCATCACCAGGGCATACCCGCAACCTCAACCCTGAAGGACTGACAGTGGACACATGCCTGTCACACCAGTCTCTAGGTATGGATTTCCACAGGAATTTACAGATCGCGAACCAAACAAGGCCTGTTGGTAGCGAGAATCGAACTCGGATGGGGTCTCCACCACAAGCCCGTCCTTACCAACTGATATTTATTTTTTATCAACAATAGAAAATAACTTAAACCACTTCTAGACATACTTTGAAAAAAAGCCAAATGAACTTTTCTACAGGCAACTGTTGCTAACACGAATGTAGAAGCTATTGCTTTTCTTCCATTTGTGTTTTTGTGACTATGGAGCAAGGCTGGATCCCTTCTCTTGGGATTTGAATGAAATAAGTTTTGACTTCAGAATGTGACCCCTTGATAGGAGCATTTTACGCTACGTTCTTAACATGTTTTTACCCTCATTTATGCTTTGTTTATCCATTATTTGGTTAGTATTAGTAGTTATTTAGCATAAGGGGTTATTTGTAGAACATTGGCTAAAACATGTGTAAAATAGATAAAGTATGTGCAATATCGTTAAAAGCTGAACTTGGAAGTGTTCTTGATTTTCTTAAGTTTCTGTAAACCAATACATTGTCACTACTTGATTATATCTTTTGAATGTGTAGGTGTCATGTATGTGGACATAACAAAACAAGAATCGTGAGGATCGGACTTATGGAAGGTAGCAAAAGAAGCATGGAAAGACAAGAGGTCAAAAGCATGAACTCGGAACAAAAACAGAGGATTTCCAGAAACCATAACTCAACTTCAAAGATTTCCCTAGGACGATCCAGGAGGAACCAGGGAACTTGCCATATATGGATGGAAAGCTGTGGATGTTTAGTTTCTAAATCTTTTGGAATCGCAGCAATCCAAGTTCTGAGGAAGGAGTTATGCCGGAAACAATGGCCGGAGGTCAGTCTGCTGGAAACAGGACAGAATTTGCTGAAGTTGTCTACCGAGTTCGTGAGTGTGTTTCTTCACCAAAATCCTTCCCAAGCATGCCAAATAATTGATGAAGAGCTTAATGATGATATGGGAAGTTGTTTAGAAGAAGAAGAATCGAAGAAATCACCAAGGAGAAGCCGAAAATAACAACTACGAAAGTTATCCCGGTCAAAACAGGATAACTCGGTCTACCGAGATTATGGGAGCTTTTCGGCTGTCCTAGGAGTCCATGAGTGATAGGAGCCTAAAAGGTGACGTTATTATGTGCTAAACACTCTTGTTTATACTTTGTTGAGTCTATTTAGGTTAAGATTGAGTCATAATATAGTTTAATGTTGTTTTGGAAGAGTTTTTGGTAAAATGTGCTAAAGTGTTGAGAAAATATGCTAAAGTGTTAAAAGTGTAATTTCAAGGATTTTGTAAGAGCGTTCGCAGTGTCTTAAACATGGTGGAAGTGCATGAAAATTTGGGAATATAATCTTTGGTTGCTGAAATACATTGTGTTAAAATTTCAGGTCAATTGGAGCACGGGAAGACCTTGCGAACGATGCCAGAGTTGGCAGTCCGAGAAAAGAATGTTCCAGGGACTGAAGAAGTTTCGCTGCTACTGTGTCTGATCTTTCGGGGGCTGTATCTGACGCAATACTTGGAACTGGAAAACGTGCCATATACCATTTGAAAGGTCTTCGAGTCTAGTTTCTCTGGGACTTGGAATCACGGCAATTGAAGCACTACAGAAGGAGATATGCCGGAATTACTAAGGCAAGGTCATGCTGTCGAAAACTGCAGTATTTTCCTGGATGCATCAGGAAAGTTCTTTGGACTTTTTAATTACAATTTCGACAATCATGGACCTTGGGGCTTGATGGACATGTCCATATGTGTTTAATGAAGAACTTCAAGCTGAAGATTCATCAAAGTGACTGGCGAAGTGAAGGGAGAAAAGAGAAGCACATGACTTGCACATGGGAATAACCAAATCCACCTTGGTTTGGGATTGCTTTAGGGCCGATCCAAACCCTAGTTTTTCCCCTATAAAAAGCCTTGTAATCGCATGAGAAAAGGGATCATCAACATTGCAAAACTCAGCCGAAACCAAAGCAGCTGCCGAAAATTCCATCACCATTCAAAGACCCCAATTCCGAACTTCATACTCCATCCTTTGATCCGAAGCACGTAGTCTAGGATCTCCGTGCACTTGAAGAATAGACCACGTAGGAATATTTCAAAGTGTAATCATCTGCTATTTTCGAATTGGTATGTCTTTGTTATGGTTGATGTTTGTTTTAGGTTTTTGTTTAAGTACGATTCAATTCTTGTCTATGAGATATTAAGTACTTTTGAATGATGTAAGAATTATGGTTTTTAGTTTTTAATCAATGATTTGAAGTTTATGCCGATAATTCTAAGTGTTTGGTTTTATTAATTTTCGATTTGCTCCATAATATTAACGTGTGATTAAGACAAGTAGTTGATGTTGCATTAGTTAATCCTTCAAAGAATTACATGACTTTGATACACGTAGTGGATAGGTTGATGTGTTCTTTGTTGTGTTCGAAAATTACATGCTAGAATTGGATTTAGATGGTGCTAATGAACATGTTAGTTTATTTGTGTGATACGTAATTGCATAAGTGAATTAGTATGTTAGATTTCGTGTTTGATACGTTGAGCATGGATGTGTGAAAGTTTTCGAATGAAACAAGTAGTCGATTTCGAATGCATCTAATGGCTTAGGAACCACGTAGGAACCTAATGTGCATGTTTCGATTCTAGCATGATTTAGGTATTTCGGCATAGATTGATATGAGATTAGAAATTGTTTTCTATATTCTTGCATTGTTGTTTGGTGTTGGTTTGTGTAATTGTTGATCGATCACATGTTTATATGTACAAAAGTAATATAGGACTTTATTTCATTGCATCTTTCCGAAAATATAAACTCCAAATCTTTAAAATTCTATGTTTATTTCGACATCTTTGATTAGATTAGATGGATCTACCCTGTGGTTGGATCCCCGGTTTAGAACGATACCCTTACTTACTTTATACGATGACAATGACTGTGTACAGGGTTAATTGATGCGTGTGCAAATACGATATATCAAATGGCGCCGTTGCCGGGGATCCTTCGGGATCCTCAATCTTTTTTATTGTCGAAATTTGCATTGTATATATGTCTATATGTGAATATTTGTATAGTTGGTTCGATATATATATATATATATATATATATATATATATATATATTTGTGTGCTTTTGTAATTATAAAGATTGGTGCCATGTATGATTGTTGAAATGCTTTTGTAACTAGAATAGTTAATTGTTTTGATTTTAATTTCATTCTCATGTATTCTAACGTGATCTTGGCCAATTGGTTTTTCAGGTGCTAGACGTGCATGCTACCCCGCGCTACTCGTTCATCTTCACAAGGAGATCTTGTTCCTTTGAATCCGGAGATTAACCGTGTTTGCAGAAAACAAAAGAAGACACAAAAGGCAGCAAGTAGTAGCACGGCATCACCTCGAGAACTTGCAGATCAAGAACCACCATCCCCATTCCGAATTCAGTCCGAGGATTCTTCATCCGGATCCGAGGCAGAGACCGAGCAAGCTTTTGAGAAAAATCAGTCCGACTTTGTCATGGCCAACATGCCACTCAAAGATGCTTTCAACCCTACTACTCCAGCTTCACCATCATGCATTTCTGTTACAATGCCGGATCAAGCTCACTTCTCTATTCCAGTTCAGCTACTTGGGCAACTGCCGAAGTACTCAGGCTCGGCCATGGAGGATCCGAACGTGCACTTGAGGGAGTTTCTTGACATCTGCCAACTCCAAGCTATCACCCATCTGCCTTCAGACACTTTGAGGTTACTTTTGTTTCCATTCACCTTGAAGGATGACGCCAAGCGTTGGTTGTACTCTTTGCCTTCAGGGGTGGTTACAACTTGGGATGACATGACCAAGAGGTTCTTGAAGCAATTCTTCCCCGCTCAACTCACTAAGAAACTCAGGAGGGAGATTCAGAACTTCACTCAGAAGGATGGAGATACTTTTTATGAGGCTTGGGAGGAGTTTCAGGAGCTTCAGCGCAAATGTCCACACCATGGAATCAGTTTAGATGAGTTAGTTCAGTTTTTCTATGAAGGATTGGACAATGCCAACAGAGGTATGATCGATTCTGCTAGTGGATGCACATTTATGAACAAGACCGGAACTCAAGCTTATGCTTTAATTGAGGACTTGGCGGATAACAATCGTCAATTTAGTACCAAGAACTCAAGGAAGACAGCAGGAGGCCGAAGTGGAGGCGTGTATGACGTGGGAGCTCGGAACCAAATGATCACCATGGAGAGGAAGCTCGATGTCTTGGTCAAGGCCATGGCCGGTTCGACTATTGGTCCACAAACATGTGGAATTTGTTCAATGACAGATCATAATACGGATTCATGTCCGAATGGTGCATTGAGCGAGGAGGAGTTGAATTACATGGGATAACAGAGGCAGAAGTATGACCCTTACTCGAACACCTATAATCCTGGACTCAGAGATCATCCCAACTTTCGTTGGAGTAATGGTGCTCAACCGAACAATGCTCCAGCTCAAGGACCTCGTCCTTCAGGTTTGTTTGTGAGGCCTCAGGTACCTCAAGGTTTTGTTCCTAACTCTTCTAATTTTGTGCCTAATAATGCTAGTTTTTCTACTCCAAATTATGATGAACTCTTGAAGTCCCTTGGTCAAGGGCAACAGAATTTAACATCTGCAACTCAAGCTTTAGTGACAGGTCAACAAGCTAATTCTAAAGAGATCACGGAGTTAAAGAAGCAGATGGGACAAGTTATTGATTTCATGGGTAAAATTCATGAAAGTGGTAAGTTGCCGGGACAAACTTTGCCAAATCCAAATGCAGGACAATTCAAGGTAGTTGCAACTCGGAGTGGGAGAGTTTTTGAGGAGCCATTGTTGAAGAAGTTGGGGACTTCTAAAGGAGAAGGTGTTGAGCTGTTGCAAGAGGAGGAAGATGAGAATGTAGAGGAGGTTTTTGTGGAGCAAAATCCGGCAGCAACCCTGCCAGGGTCCGAGCAGCAAGGCGGCGGTCCGAGGGGCAGTCCGGCAGACTTTTCTGCCGAGTCCGAGAAGATACAAGGTGGTGAGGCCGTGCCTCACCCTCATGCAGTCCCTGCTGATCCGAAAGGTGCCAAGGAAAAAGGTAAGTCTTCTAGTTCTAGTGGTTTAGTTTCATCTAACGTCCATACTCGATACCCTTTCCCAAACAGGTTTGCAAAATCAAAGCACGATGAAGCTGATCGTGCAATGATTGAGTTATTCAAGAAGGTGGAAGTGAACATGCCGTTGTTGGAGTGCATTCAACAAAATCCTAAGTATGCTAAGTTCTTGAAAGAGTTGTGCACTAACAAGAGGCTTCCACGAGAGAAGGATGTGGCGGTTATGAATGAAACCATCTCTGCGGTTTTTCAAGGGAAACTACCACCAAAGCTTAAGGATCCAGGGAGTTTTTCTATTCCTTGCACTATTGGCACTCATAGTTTTGACAAGATCATGTTAGATCTAGGTGCATCTATTAATGTCATGCCTTCTTATCTTTATGCGGACTTAGGTCTAGGTGCATTAAAAAAGGATGATATTATTATTAGACTAGCTGACCGTTCTAATACAATCCCTTTGGGATATGTTGAGGATGTTTTGGTGCAGGTTGCTAATCTAACTTTTCCTGCAGATTTCTATGTCATTGACATGAAACCCACAGATGCAGATGACAAGGAAATTCCCATTCTGTTGGGAAGGCCATTCATGAGGACTGCTAGGACCAAGATTGATGTCCATTCCGGAGAGATAACGTTTGAAATTGATGGCGACATCATTAGTTATAACGTGTTCGACGCTATGAGGTATCCACTTCCCGAAATTTTTCGTGATTCTTTTTCTATTGATGTGGTGGATTCTCTTGCAGAAGAACATGTTGAAATGATAACTCAAGACATCTTGGCTCTCACCCTAGCTAAAGGGATCGGATATGACAAGTTTGGATCAAAAACTTGTGCAATGCAGCAAGAGGCCGTGCCTCTTGCTCTCATAGAGACCGCGGCTTCTCTTGAGGTCGCTGCTGAGGTAACCTACTCTCCCTTTAGTCCAATTTTCTCTTCATCTAACAAGTTTTTACCATCCATTGTTCAAGCTCCAAAGTTAGATCTCAAGGTTCTTCCGGAACACTTGAAGTATGTGTACTTGGGAGAGAATGAGACATTGCCGGTTATCATGTCATCATCATTAGAGAAGGACCAAGAGGAGAGATTGATTGCAGTGTTGAAGCGACACAAGACGGCTATTGGATGGACTTTAGCCGACATCAAGGGAATCAGCCCTACTATGTGTGTCCATCGAATTCTCTTAGAGGATGGTGCGAAACCAACCAAGGAGGGTCAACGTCGACTTCACCCACCTATGATGCAAGTTGTGAAGGATGAGGTGACTAAGTTACTTGATTGTGGAGTCATCTATCCTATCTCGGATTCGAGGTGGATTTCGCCGGTTCAAGTTGTGCCAAAGAAGAGTGGGATCACAGTTGTGAAGAATGCGGAAAACGAGTTGGTGCCTCAACGAACCGTGACCGGTCATAGAGTGTGTATTGATTACCGGAAGCTTAATGCTACTACAAGGAAGGACCACATGCCGCTGCCCTTTATTGATCAAATGCTTGAGAGGTTAGCCGGTCACTCATTTTATTGTTTCCTTGATGGATATTCCGGTTACAATCAAATAAGTGTTGCGGAGGAGGACCAAGAGAAGACCACTTTTACTTGTCCATTCGGTACTTTTGCATATCGACGCATGCCATTTGGACTTTGCAATGCTCCAGGTACGTTCCAAAGATGCATGTATCATATATTCTCTGAGTACATAGGTTCTAAGATAGAAGTGTTTATGGATGATTTTTCTGTCTATGGTGGAGATTTCGATTCATGTCTGCATAATGTTGAACTTGTGCTTAAGAGATGTGAGGAAACTAATCTTGTGCTTAATTGGGAAAAATGTCACTTCATGGTTACTCAGGGTATAGTGTTAGGTCATATTGTTAGCTCTAGGGGTATTGAAGTTGATAAATCGAAGATAGATCTTGTGCGTCACTTACCCATTCCCACAAGTGTGAGGGATGTTCGAAGCTTTCTTGGACATGCAGGATTTTATCGCAGGTTTATTAAAGACTTTTCGAAAATAGCAAGACCCTTGAGTTCTCTACTGCAAAAGGAGGTGCCATTCCATTTTGATGAGGAGTGCAAGGCCGCATTCGAGAAGTTGAAGGAATCATTGTGCACGGCACCGATCATGGTGCCACCAGATTGGAGTTTGCCATTTGAGCTTATGTGTGATGCTTCAAATCATGCAGTTGGGGCCGTGCTAGGACAAAGGAGAGACAAGCAGCCCTATGCCATCTATTATGCCTCAAGGACGCTCGATAATGCGCAACAAAACTACACCACCACCGAGAAAGAACTTCTCGCAGTCATCTTTGCTTTGGATAAGTTTCGTTCTTACTTACTTCAATCTAAAGTTATTGTTTATACTGATCATGCTGCTTTGAAGTATTTGTTGACAAAGAAGGATGCCAAGCCGAGATTAATTCGATGGATTTTGCTCCTACAAGAGTTCGACTTGGAGATCAAGGACAAGAAAGGATGCGACAATGTGGTTGCCGACCACTTGTCACGTTTGGTGCGTGATGAAGATGCCATTGTTATCCAAGAATGTTTTCTGGATGAGCAGCTCTTCAAGGTAAGTGAGGTAAGTGATCCTTGGTATGCAGACATTGTAAATTATTTAGTTACCAAGGATTTTCCAAACTCTATGTCATATCATGCTAGAAAAAGACTCAAGGCACTAGCTAAACATTATGTGTGGGATGAACCTTATTTGTGGAAACATTGTGTAGATCAAATTATTAGGAGGTGTGTTCCTGAAACTGAGCATAAATCTATTCTTAGCTTTTGCCATGAACAAGCATGTGGAGGTCACTTTGGTTCACGTAGGACTGCATTGAAAATTCTTAACTGTGGATTTTTCTGGCCTACTATTTTTCGAGATGCTCATATGTATTGTGCTACATGTGATAGATGTCAAAGAACAAGGAATTTAGGACCTAGGGATGAAATGCCAATGCAACCTATTATACATGTTGAAATATTTGACTGTTGGGGTATTGATTTCATGGGACCTTTTCCAAATTCTCAGGGTTTTCTGTACATACTCGTTTGTGTTGATTATGTGTCGAAATGGGTGGAAGCCAAGGCCACCCGGACTAACGATTCTCGAGTTGTTGCAGATTTTCTACGTTCTAACATCTTCTCCAGGTTCGGCATGCCGAAATCTATCATCAGTGATGGAGGTACCCACTTTTGCAACCGGACAATTGAAGCTCTCATGAAAAAGTATGGAATAAAGCATAAGGTTGCTACACCTTATCACCCCCAAACAAGTGGACAAGTAGAGCTTAGTAACCGGGAGATTAAGCGGATTTTGGAGAAGAGTGTGAAGCCATCACGCAAAGATTGGAGCCAACGACTTGATGATGCTCTTTGGGCTTATAGGACGGCATACAAAAATCCTTTAGGCATGAGCCCTTTTCGAATGGTCTATGGTAAGGCATGCCACTTACCTGTGGAGTTAGAGCACAAAGCTTGGTGGGCGGTGCAACAGTTCAACATGGACATAGATGAGGCCGGATTGCATAGGAAGCTACAATTGTGTGAACTTGAGGAGATCCGGAACGAGGCCTACGATTCTGCCGTGATCTATAAAGAGAAAACCAAGGCGTTCCACGACCGGATGATTCGAAAGAAAGACTTTGTTATTGGCCAGAAAGTTCTCTTATTTAATTCTAGACTTAGGTTGTTTCCGGGCAAACTACACTCTAGGTGGATAGGACCTTTTGTTATCACTAATGTTTTTCCTTCTGGTGCAGTAATGATCAAAAGCATGGTCAAGGGATCTGAATTTCAAGTTAATGGTCATCGCTTGAAACCATATTTGGAGAGCATGGTGGATCACACCATCGAGGAGGTTCCTCTTCAGGACCTCACGGCATGAGCATGAGGATGCATGAGTCTAGGCTAAAGGACTATAAACACCTAAGCGCTGCATGGGAGGCAACCCATAGAAGGAGCCGTCTACGAGCGTTTGCTTTCCTTAACCCTTATCTTCGTTCTTTCATTTTTTTTAGATAGTAAACATTGAGGACAATGTAAAGTTCAAGTGTGGGGTGGGGAATGGCTTATTGCAAGTTTCGGTGAATAGTGTTTTCGGTGAACAGTAATTTTTGAATTTTTGTTTTAGGTTCGGTTTTTGATTTTTAAGTTTAGGTTTGTTTTTGTGATACTGTTTTAGGTGTTCTGGCAAATTTTCATGATTTTTGGAAACTTGATTTTTTAGTTTTTGAGTCTAGAAAGTCGCCTTTAACCGTTGATGATGAATTTTTGATTTTTGATCTCATAGTTGATTGGATTGCATGGACTTGATTTCTTGAATTACATTGCTATTGAATGGTTAATAGATGTGAAGAGATCATGCACTTAAGTAGTAGATGAGGAACTGAAACCTAGGTACAGACAGAGCATGTTCATTACAATGTTTGATTTCATGTTTAACCTTGTGAGTTTTGAGCCATATATGTGCCTTTTCATTGATGAGTGTTTAATCTATCGTTTTATTGGTTTTATGACCTCATATTACATTATTTGATCAATGTGCATGCCATAGAGATAAACCAATGAACTAGAGATTTACTAGAACTTGTTTGTGAAACATTCGAAGCTTTATATCATAACTTACTTTGATTTGGAAAAGGATTGTTGGATCTTTATTAGGTTATCACCACTTTATCTAAATAGCCATGAGTCCTATATGAGCCCTGTTCGGGACACCTTAGTATGAACCCCCTAGAGCCTACGTTAAGCCTTTTCTTTGATTACCAACATGTTTTTACCTTGCCTAGAATAGTTATCTCTACCTTGGTTGCAAACTTGATGGAGATGTTGTTTTGTGGTATGAATATGGAGTGATCGAAAGATCTAAGTGTGGGGTTGGACTTGTGAATGCTATGATGTCGATTTTGGGTGAGAAACAAAAGAAAAAAAAAGGAAAAGAAAAAAAAAGAAAAAAAAAAGAAGATTTTCGATGTGGAAATTTGATTTGGACACCCATGGCATGATTTATTTTTGTGAAATTGGAATTATGATATGTATTTGCTGAAGGCTCAATAAAGTTATACATAGCCTTTGTTCGATTTTACTATGTTTATAGTGAAGGATGGGTCCAACATGATGAAATTTGGCCTTGATGTTAGTTGGTGATATAAGGAGGATATCCATGTTTTTATTAGCCTTGAGGATGACCTTTGTGATTCCTTTTTCTTTGATTATTATCCTACCTTATTCGAACCCTGAGCCATCCCTTTTCTAAAGATCCGCATGATTCTTAAGATAAGTAGCCTTTGATCTGTGGAGTTTGTTTCATGAATAAGCATATGGTTGTGGTTCATTTGTGCATGTAATTGGTATCTTTCTTGAGGTCTATTTTGAAATTCACTATCTATATAATTCTTGTGTGTGAAAAGCTTTTAAGCATATGCCATGTTCTTGAGAGAAAAGATTTGGAGTGCATATCCCTTGTGAATTGAATTTGAACTTGTTTTGAACATGTCGAGATTAATTCACCTTTGTTTCTACCATGTCTTACTTGTTAAATCGAAATCTCATGTTTATTAACCAGTGAATTCATTCCTTCGATTTCGACTCTTGTGCTATTCTTGATACTATGATGTTGAAGATCTCTGAAACAATTTCGTTGAAGGCTTTAGATTGAGTCATCGTAGTATGTTTTTGTTTAGTGTTTGCTAAGGGACTAGCAAAGCTTAAGTGTGGGGTTGTTGATAGGAGCCTAAAAGGTGACGTTATTATGTGCTAAACACTCTTGTTTATACTTTGTTGAGTCTATTTAGGTTAAGATTGAGTCATAATATAGTTTAATGTTGTTTTGGAAGAGTTTTTGGTAAAATGTGCTAAAGTGTTGAGAAAATATGCTAAAGTGTTAAAAGTGTAATTTCAAGGATTTTGTAAGAGCGTTCGCAGTGTCTTAAACATGGTGGAAGTGCATGAAAATTTGGGAATATAATCTTTGGTTGCTGAAATACATTGTGTTAAAATTTCAGGTCAATTGGAGCACGGGAAGACCTTGCGAACGATGCCAGAGTTGGCAGTCCGAGAAAAGAATGTTCCAGGGACTGAAGAAGTTTCGCTGCTACTGTGTCTGATCTTTCGGGGGCTGTATCTGACGCAATACTTGGAACTGGAAAACGTGCCATATACCATTTGAAAGGTCTTCGAGTCTAGTTTCTCTGGGACTTGGAATCACGGCAATTGAAGCACTACAGAAGGAGATATGCCGGAATTACTAAGGCAAGGTCATGCTGTCGAAAACTGCAGTATTTTCCTGGATGCATCAGGAAAGTTCTTTGGACTTTTTAATTACAATTTCGACAATCATGGACCTTGGGGCTTGATGGACATGTCCATATGTGTTTAATGAAGAACTTCAAGCTGAAGATTCATCAAAGTGGCTGGCGAAGTGAAGGGAGAAAAGAGAAGCACATGACTTGCACATGGGAATAACCAAATCCACCTTGGTTTGGGATTGCTTTAGGGCCGATCCAAACCCTAGTTTTTCCCCTATAAAAAGCCTTGTAATCGCATGAGAAAAGGGATCATCAACATTGCAAAACTCAGCCGAAACCAAAGCAGCTGCCGAAAATTCCATCACCATTCAAAGACCCCAATTCCGAACTTCATACTCCATCCTTTGATCCGAAGCACGTAGTCTAGGATCTCCGTGCACTTGAAGAATAGACCACGTAGGAATATTTCAAAGTGTAATCATCTGCTATTTTCGAATTGGTATGTCTTTGTTATGGTTGATGTTTGTTTTAGGTTTTTGTTTAAGTACGATTCAATTCTTGTCTATGAGATATTAAGTACTTTTGAATGATGTAAGAATTATGGTTTTTAGTTTTTAATCAATGATTTGAAGTTTATGCCGATAATTCTAAGTGTTTGGTTTTATTAATTTTCGATTTGCTCCATAATATTAACGTGTGATTAAGACAAGTAGTTGATGTTGCATTAGTTAATCCTTCAAAGAATTACATGACTTTGATACACGTAGTGGATAGGTTGATGTGTTCTTTGTTGTGTTCGAAAATTACATGCTAGAATTGGATTTAGATGGTGCTAATGAACATGTTAGTTTATTTGTGTGATACGTAATTGCATAAGTGAATTAGTATGTTAGATTTCGTGTTTGATACGTTGAGCATGGATGTGTGAAAGTTTTCGAATGAAACAAGTAGTCGATTTCGAATGCATCTAATGGCTTAGGAACCACGTAGGAACCTAATGTGCATGTTTCGATTCTAGCATGATTTAGGTATTTCGGCATAGATTGATATGAGATTAGAAATTGTTTTCTATATTCTTGCATTGTTGTTTGGTGTTGGTTTGTGTAATTGTTGATCGATCACATGTTTATATGTACAAAAGTAATATAGGACTTTATTTCATTGCATCTTTCCGAAAATATAAACTCCAAATCTTTAAAATTCTATGTTTATTTCGACATCTTTGATTAGATTAGATGGATCTACCCTGTGGTTGGATCCCCGGTTTAGAACGATACCCTTACTTACTTTATACGATGACAATGACTGTGTACAGGGTTAATTGATGCGTGTGCAAATACGATATATCAATGAGCATGAAAGAGAGCCCAATGCCGACCCACACACATGAGGAAGAGTCCATGAAATCAGAAAAAGAAGTTTTTAAAGTATTTTCCAAGTCAGCAAATTAAAGAGAAGGAAGACAAATCCAACAAGGAAAGAAGAGAAACCTACCCGGTTTGGAACACAAGGGGCTGCCGATTTTCATTAGGTTTTCTTAGGGTTTTGTCTCTATAAATACACATGTAATACAGTAGAAAAAGTGTCTTTCAATTGCTCAAGCCTTAGTATAGCCAAGCTCTACCAAAAACCCTAAACACACAAGCTGCTGCCGCCGCCGCCGCACCAACCAATTGCTTCCATCCGCCGCCGATTTCCCCTTCTTCCCTAGCCGATCTATATAGGTAGCCTAGGTATGAAGTTCATCAAGGTTGTGTGTAAAAATCTACTGTGGTTTATGAAGTTTTATTATAGATTATTCTATGGTTTTCGGTTTTATACATTGCATGTGTTCTTGAGTTCTTCTTTGTGATTTTCTTGAAACTATGTGTGATGTATAACGTTCTAAGTATATTTTAGTTTCATGATTTAGATTAAGTTGCTGTATGTTCTTGTGTGTAGTATGTTCTAATTGATTAATCATCACCTGATCACGTAATCGAACCCTAGGTTAATTTAAATGGTACCCAAGTTAACTATTAGGGGGGAGTTTAATCTGCCGTAGTAATCTAGGATCAAGTTAGGCATATTTGATAGTTTGATTCTAGTTGCTGCAAAGGGTTGCTAGGGTGAGTGATTTGCATGTTGAATAGGATGAGTGACGCCATACCTAGGACCATGTCTTCAACCGACTCTAGTTCGTAAGTGTATCTTGTTTAGGTTAGGCATATTTGATAGTTTAAACAAGGTGACACATATGTTTTAGGTTCAGGCATATTTGAAGTTCCTAAAAACACATGAGAAGTCTTAAAAGGTTGAAATCAATGAAAACATATGATAGTGCGAGCATCACTATTTAATCTTGCATGAAATTGTTATATGCTTATTGCGGTGTTTGTTATGTTGTGTACTTGAGTATTGATTGACCATTGTATGTAAATAATTCTGTTTTCTTTTCTTTATGTTTCGAACCACCTTATAAATCCCCCATTTAAAATCGTAAATATGTTAATACTTTTGCATTTGTGTATACTTGTATATTATGTGACAGATAATTGTATATGCTATGTATTTGTGTATTTTTGTATAAAGTGTGTGAATATTACTAACGATTTGTTTTGCAGACATAATCCTTCCCTAGTGTCCCCGGCTTGAACGATCCCTACTTACAGTTACTACACGATAGGGTTTTAAATTGCAGGTTGTTGAATAACGGCCTCGTCAGTTTTTGGCGCCGTTGCCGGGGATGCTAAAAAGGATTTTTGTGTTGTATATGTTTGTGAATTAACTTTGTTTTCTTTTGTAGGTGCCGAATTATTTTGTGTGAAAGTTGTATATTTTGTGCCATAATTTTTGACTAACAATTTCTTTCTTACATTTTTGTGTAGGTGCCGAATTATGTGTATATTTTCGTGTCATATGTGTTGTAACTTAGTAAATATTTAGGAGGTTTATTGTTTCATATGTGATTGAAGTTTATTGTGGTTTTTAAAGTGTAACATGTAGGGAGAAGCCGCATTTGTTAATCTTAGCCTAAACCCTTCATGTTATTTGCGGATTTCATGAGGTTGAGGGCGGCTTTGATTAACACTTGTCGAGTGGTCTAGTGACCCGAGTTTGTTCCTAGCTGAGTAAGGGGCCGTTCTGTCATAGATATGGAATTCAGGTTTGTCCAATTGGATCTCAAGATCATGACTGACCACTCTTCTCGGTGAAGGGGTCGATAGGGGTCCGCCTCCTTGATCACAAACGAGTCCTGCCTGGTTCTTGTAGGGGGTTCGCCCCCCGTGACATTGACACTTGCCTTCTGAAACCACGGAATCCGCTCGAACTAGCCAAATGCTTGGGCCGAAGCATCACCACACTTTAAACGCTAGAATTTACTTAGACATGTATGACGCCATGAACTTCAATTTAACTTGGCTTTAATTTTTGAGGTATATCGGACGAAGCATAACACTACCTTGGGCTGTATCAGTCCATTGCACAGTGGTCTTCCCTGCTCCACGTACCTTGAAAATTAGGGGTTAATAAAATCAAGTAGAAACATTTTAGGGTGAGACGTCATCACATTATGTTTTTGTCATGATTTTTGTCTATATGTAACTATGAATGCCGTGTGTTTCTAACTTATACTTATGCCTTGTTGATAAATGTTAGTGTTTGCCGTATATATGTATATGCCGAGCTCAATATATTGTTTGTGTGTGTGTGAATATGTTTTTGTCCAATTTTCATGTTCGTTACAGTTTTGTGTGATGCCATGGTTAGTTTATATGTCATGTGTGTTTCTGCTATGCCATGTGTGTGTGTGTGTTAGTAAGGTTATGTTACTTTCATCTTAGTTGCCGAACCTATTTATATTTCTTAGTAAGTTTTGTTTTGTCTTTCGTTCTTAATTACGACGATGCTAACTTGATCTTTGGTCAAATGTGCCAATTGGTTTTTGTAGGAGTCCATGAATGTCCGGATCTGAAACGTGGAGAAGAGATAATCAAAACAGATTGAGGCGTGTAGAACCAACATCTTCAGCCTTAGTCATTCACACAGAGTCAGAACCACATTCACCTGAGTCAACACCTACATCGCCATCCATCATCACATCACCGTGTGAGACTTCACCAAGAGAATTTGCCGATTTTTGTGACATTCCTCAAGTGCCAAACGTCAGGATGCCATCACTAAGAGAAGAGAACGGGCAAGTTAATGGAGCTAATGGGGTCACCAGACCAATTAACATTACCTATCCGGATCCTGTGGATGGGAAAACAGCAGATTTTGAGATGAGAGGTGGATTCTTCCACCAACTGCCCAAGTTCCATGGACTCAGTGGAGAAGATCCTAACCGACACTTGCAACAGTTTGAATTTTGTTGTAACACCATGTGCCCTAGAGGAGCTGATTTGCAACTGGTCAAAATGAAAGCATTTCCATTTTCACTTGAAGACAGAGCTAGGGGATGGTTCTTTGCAGTGCCAGCTGGTAGAATCACATCATGGGCGACAATGATCAATGAGTTTCTCCTCAAGTACTTTCCATCGTCAAGGGTGACGCAAATCAGAAAGGAGATAACTTCCATCAAGCAGGATGTGGATGAAGCCTTTGATGTATATTATGAAAGGTATAAGGCATTGGTTGCTTCGTGTCCAAATCATGGGATACGTGAGGGACTCTTGCTTCAATACTTCTATGAGGGACTGCGCCCAATGGAGAGGCAATTCCTTGATTCAGCAGCTGGAGGATCATTGATGGAGAAGAGCAGAGAGGAAGCAAGCAACTTGTTGGAAATGCGTGCCACCAACAATCAACAATTTGGTTCGATTTCCACAAGGCGTGTGAATGAGGCAAGCACTCATGGAGAATCCAGTGCCATAAGTGAGCTTAAGGAAGATTTGAGCAAGTTGACACTCATGGTGTCGAATTTGTCCAAGAATAGAGGAATGCAAGTCTGTGGTGTCTGTAGCATGGAAGGACACGCTTCTGAGCAATGCAATCAGGTGAACTCATACATTGAGGATGTGAATGCCGTGGGTTACCAAGGAGGATTCGGCAATGTCCAAGGTTCAGGAGGTCAGACACGTTTTCAGAACTTCAATCCAAGAGCCAACGATCCAAACTTTCGTTGGAACAACAACAATAACGTGCTCAATCCTCAACCAAGTGCACCTCAAGGACAACAACCCTATGTAGCAAGGCCACAAGGACAATTCATGCCTAGGCCATTCCAACCTTACAACCAACAAGGAGGCCAAGTAAGTGGAGGGAACAACTATGATGAAATTTTCAAGAACATAGCCACTTCGACACAATCTTTGTTGGCCACAACTCAAACCAACACTAGGGACATTGCCTTGATGTCCAAAGATATTGTGGAGCTGAAGAATCAAATGGGACAAGTTGTGGATTTTATGGGGAAGTTCAACGAACAGGGTAGATTGCCAGGAGGTGTCATAAAGAATCCCAAGAACGAGCAAGCACAAGCAGTTGTCACAAGAAGTGGGAGAACATTGCTGCCACCACCTAGGACACAACATAAGCACGGTTATGATGGTTTGCATGAGGATGCCGAGTTAAGTGATGCCGAGAAGGATGATGCCGAGAAGAATGCACATGATGCAGCCGAGCATCCTGCCAAAACAAGCCATACCGAGCAAAAGGAAGACACAAACCAAGGTCAAGCGAAGAATGGAAGAAGAAAAGAAGCTGAGCCAAGCAAGGGAGACTTGGAAGCAATAAAGAAAAAGGATCTTGAGAAAGATCCAGCTGCATTACAGAAGGAAAATGTGCCGAATTCTGAGGCACTCAAAGGTAGAAACTCTAACACAAGTGAATTAGTTTCGACTAATCAATCTTCTTGTTTGCCTTTTCCTTCTAGGTTCACAAAAAACAGAAAGGATAAATCCGACGAAGAAGTGTTGGAGGTTTTTAGGAAGGTGAATGTGAACCTTCCCTTGTTGGAGTGCATTCGACAAATCCCAAAGTATGCTAAGTTCTTGAAGGAGCTTTGCACAACAAGAAGGCACACAAGGGAAACACAAGTTGTCAAGATGAGTGAGACGGTGTCTGCCGTTCTCCAAAGGAAAATGCCTCCCAAAATGAAGGATCCAGGGAGTTTTTCTATCCCTTGTGTTATTGGTTCAACACGTTTTGATAATGTCATGCTAGATCTAGGAGCTTCGATAAATGTCATGTCCCATAATGTTTATGCATCTTTAGATCTAGGACCTTTGAAAACTGATAACGTCGTAATTCAATTGGCGGATCATTCTAACAAATACCCTATGGGGTATGTTGAAGATGTTCTTGTGCAGGTGAATCAACTAATCTTTCCTGCAGATTTCTACGTTTTGGAAATGGAGGAGTCACTTTCTAACTCAACACAACTGTTGTTGGGACGACCCTTCATGCGCACTGCAAGAACAAATATCGATGTTGCTGGAGGCAACCTAACAATGGAATTTGATGGCGAGATGATCAGGTTCAATATTTTTAATTCCATGAAGTTTCCAAGAGCTGAAATTGAGGATGAACTTGTTGGGGGCAGCAGGAATGTCGACATGCTTGGTGATGCCAGGTACGGATCCGAACATAGATTTGGCGTTGCACCATGTGCAATGACCACTCACCAAGCATAGCAATTAGCCATCGAGCAAGGGGCCGGATTTGACAAGTTTGGAGAATGGGATGAGGAGGCTTTGAAAAATTTAGAGCCGTCCATACTTGAAGTTGTGAAGGAGCTTGAGTCACAACCAATCTATGAAAGGTATTCTCCTTTGTCAATTCCAATTTCTACTAATAAGTTGTTACCATCTGTGAAACAGGCCCCTAAGTTAGAGCTAAAAGCTCTACCCCTACATTTGAAGTACGTTTTTCTTGGAAAAGATGACACTTTACCGGTTATTGTGTCATCAACGTTGACAAAGCAACAAGAGGACAAGCTAGTTGCAGTTTTACAGAAGAACACAGCTGCCATTGGCTGGACTTTGGCAGACATCAAGGGAATAAGCCCTACAAAATGTGTCCACAGAATCTTACTTGAGGATGGCGCCAAACCTACCAGGGAGGCTCAGAGACGTTTGCATCCTCCAATGATGAAAGTTGTAAAGGACGAGGTGATTAAGTTGTTAGATTGTGGAGTAATCTATCCTATTTCGGATAGTCAGTGGATTTCACCCGTTCAGGTTGTGCCCAAGAAGAGTGGCGTGACTGTTGTAGAGAATGAGAAGAATGAGCTAGTACCACAACGGTTGGTGACAGGTTATCGCATGTGTATTGATTACAGAAGGCTGAACGCCACAACTAGAAAGGATCACATGCCTTTGCCGTTCATGGACCAGATGTTGGAAAGATTAGCAGGTCACGAGTTCTACTGCTTCTTGGATGGATATAGTGGCTACAACCAGATCATGATACACCCGGACGATCAAGAAAAGACAACGTTTACATGTCCCTTTGGTACGTTTGCTTATCGCCGAATGCCTTTTGGATTATGCAACGCTCCAGGTACATTTCAACGTTGTATGTATTCTATTTTCTCTGATTATATTGAAAATATCATTGAAGTTTTTATGGATGATTTTAGTGTATATGGCAAAAATTTCGATGCATGCTTAGAGAATTTAGAGAAGATTTTAAACCGGTGTGTTGAAACTAACCTTGTACTAAATTGGGAAAAATGTCATTTCATGGTAAATCAAGGTATAGTTTTAGGTCATATTGTTTCTGCTAAAGGATTAGAAGTTGATAAAGCCAAGATAGATATTATGCATCACTTACCCTCACCTTCAACGGTGAGAGAGGTTCGTTCGTTTCTTGGCCATGCAGGTTTTTACAGGAGGTTCATCAAGGACTTTTCTTTGGTGGCAAAACCACTTACTTCCTTGTTGCAGAAAGATGTGCCGTTTTCATGGTCCAGGGAATGCGAGGATGCGTTCGTGCGATTGAAGGAATTATTGACAACTGCACCTATCATGACGCCACCAGATTGGGATTTGCCATTTGAGTTAATGTGCGATGCTTCTGACTATGCCATCGGTGCCGTGCTAGGTCAAAGAAGAGAGAAGAAGCCGTGTGCTATATACTACGCTTCTCGGACATTGAACGATGCTCAGCTGAACTACTCAACAACAGAAAAAGAATTCCTTGCAGTAATCTTTGCTTTAGAAAAATTTCGATCTTATCTGTTGAATTCTAAAGTTGTTGTGTTTTCTGATCATGCAGCATTAAGGTACTTAATGTCAAAGAAGGAGGCAAAGCCAAGGCTCATCAGATGGATTTTGTTACTTCAAGAGTTTGATATCGAAATCAAGGACAAGAAAGGAAGCGAAAATGTTGTAGCAGACCATTTGAGCCGAATCATACATGCAGAGGACGAAATCCCTATGTCAGAAACGTTCCCAGACGAACAATTGTTTCAGTTGGAGGCCAAAGAACCTTGGTATGCCGATTTGGTTAACTACATGGTGTCAAGATCATTTCCAACATCAATGCCGCACCATACTAAGGTCAAGATCAAGAAGGATGCTTACAATTACATATGGGATGCGCCATACTTGTGGAGGCAATGTGGGGACCAAGTCATTCGACGTTGTGTTCCAGAAGAAGAGCATATATCCATCTTGGATTTTTCACAAACAGGCATGTGGAGGCCATTTTGGATCGAACAAGACAGCTAGAAAGGTGTTGGAAGCCGGATTCTATTGGCCAACGTTGTTCAAAGACGCTTATGCAACATGTGCTTCATGTGATCGTTGCCAAAGAACAGGTAATTTAGGTAAACGAGATCAAATGCCCTTAAATCCTATTATTGTTGTTGAAATTTTTGATGTTTGGGGTATTGATTTCATGGGTCCTTTTCCTTCATCTAAAGGTTTTATTTATATATTATTGGCTGTTGATTATGTTTCAAAGTGGGTGGAAGCAAAAGCCACCAGGACTAATGATTCTAAAGTCGTTGCAGAGTTTTTCAGAACTAACATTTATTCTAGGTATGGAGTGCCAAGAGTTCTGATAAGCGATGGTGGATCTCACTTCTGCAATCGAACTATTGAGGCTTTGCTCAAGAAATATGGAGTCACCCACAAAGTGTCAACTCCATATCACCCTCAGACAAGTGGCATGGCCGAAACTTCCAACAGAGAAATCAAGCAGATATTGGAGAAGACTGTAGGACCTACAAGGAAAGATTGGAGTGATCGATTAAACGATGCACTGTGGGCCTATAGAACTGCGTTCAAGACGCCAATAGGGACGTCTCCCTTTAGGCTTTTGTATGGCAAAGCTTGCCATTTGCCAGTTGAGTTGGAGCATAGAGCATGGTGGGAGGTAAAGAAGTTCAACATGGACAAGGACGAGGCTGGATTGCATAGGAAGTTGCAGATTTGTGAGCTTGAAGAAATAAGGAATGACGCTTATGAATCCGCCATGATCTACAAAGCGAAAACGAAAGCATATCATGATAAGATGTTAAGAGGGAAGAACTTTCAGATAGGTTAACAAGTCCTTTTGTTCAATTCAAGACTTAGACTCTTTCCAGGTAAGCTTCGTTCACGTTGGGAAGGTCCATTTGTTATCACTAATGTATTGCCTTATGGTACAGTGGAAATTCAAAGCACAACCTCAGGAAATAGGTTTAAGGTAAATGGTCATCGACTTAAGCTTTATTATCCTATATTCCCTAAATGTGACGTCGACATCCAATCATTTGAGGAGCCATCGCCACAACCATAGTGACGCCATCAAAAGCAAGAAGAAAAGAGTCTAGGCTGATAGACTATAAACATTAAGCGCTGCATGAGAGGCAACTCATTTCAACCGTAGCTGTGGAGGAGCCATCAACGAGAGTTTGCATTTTTCTAATCCCTTCACTTTTATGGTTGATATTTTGACTTATTTATGTGTTTATTATGTGACTTAGACACATGCTTAGGAAATTATGACATGATTCTGGGTTTACATTGAGGACAATGTAATTTTCTAAGTGTGGGGTAGAGGTTACATAGTAATTTGGTGTGTTTTTTTTAAATTTTCCGAAATTTTTATTTAATTTTTGTCGAAATTTTTCAAATTTGTTTTTGTTTTGTTTTGAGTCTTAGGATATACCCTTAAAAGTCTATGATGAACTATATCTTTGAATGCATGATTGATAGTTTGACATTTATCTTAAGAAATTGCGAGTTTCATGGATATTGTGAATTAGTATGAATATTTGAGACTTGATTGATAATGAAGTATGCATGTTTGATTAAATAGTTCCAAATAACCTATGTGAGCTTTTGAGCCCAAAAACTTTCTTTCATGAGTGAATTATGTGCCGAATTTTGCTTAAATTTTTTCGAAATTTTCACTATCTTTCGAAACCTCATCATTCTTTGCAAATTCAATGACTATGTGCTATAGCTTTTAATGGACTCTAGAATTTACTAGAACTTGCTTATGTGATTTTCGAAGCTTTATAATCATAAATTGTCTTGATTTTGAATATGATTGAATTTAATCTCATTAGGATCACCACCATAGACAAATTAAGCATATGCCTATTTTGTGCCCGTCGTGGGACTCCTTAGTTAACCTCTTTGAGCCTACATTAAGCCTTTTCTTTCATCACCTTTAAACAGAATTCCTCAGCTTAGAATAGTTAATCCTTGACCTTGTTATCAAGACTTGGCCAAACATTTTTCGATGGAGCTGTAATGTGATGTCAAAGAACAAGTGTGGGGTAACGTTGAAGTGTGGGGTTAAACACCAATGTTTTGTATTGTATATGTGCCATGTATGAACAAAAAGAAAGACATAAATTCTGAAAAAAAAAAAAAAAAAAAACGAAAGAAAAAAAAAAATTCGGATAGAATTAAAGTTCATGGCACAAATTCTTTTATGGTGTGTTAAAATGTTTTGTGAATTTGGAGTTAGTGATTATTTGAAGGTCTAAAAGTGTGTATATGACCTTTGTCCTGTTCACAATATGGGGAGACGTCAAGATTGACGTATGGGTCCAACATGAAGAAATTCGACCCTTGAAGTGAACCACATGAGGAGGAGCGAGATTTGCTAAGTCTTGGTGACGTTTTAAAATCACCATTTATCCAAAAAAATTCCTACCTTATGAAACTTAGCCCCATTACAACCATTTTTATTGAGATTAATTCATGATTCTTAAGATAGCTAAATTTGATTTGTGGAGATTTTCTCATAAGTCAAGCATATGGTTTTGGTCCATTATTGCACATAGTTGTTATATGAGGTTTTTCCATGAATTTCTATTCACAAAGAGCTTTTATTTGATGAAATATGCAAGTTATTTGTTATCTTATCATCTTTTCCCTTGCATATACTATTGAGTGAATACCATGGATGAGTGAAAAGAAGAGAGTATGCCATTGTGAGGTGGAACGGTTATCATACATGTTTGTGCTATATGATCTCATATCTTATTTGTTCATGCTATAATACATGCTTATGAAGCTTTGCAATTATGCTTTTCATTCAAATGTTCAAACTTGAAAGTTATGCATGCTAAAGAATCTGAGACAAATCATTTAAGGGTATTAGTTGTTTTAAGTGTTAGTTGTTTTTGTGTCGTTAGTGTTAGTAGAGTCTTATAGTTAGTTTGCTAGGGACTAGCAAAGGGTAAGTGTGGGGTAGTTGATAGGAGCATTTTACGCTACGTTCTTAACATGTTTTTACCCTCATTTATGCTTTGTTTATCCATTATTTGGTTAGTATTAGTAGTTATTTAGCATAAGGGGTTATTTGTAGAACATTGGCTAAAACATGTGTAAAATAGATAAAGTATGTGCAATATCGTTAAAAGCTGAACTTGGAAGTGTTCTTGATTTTCTTAAGTTTCTGTAAACCAATACATTGTCACTACTTGATTATATCTTTTGAATGTGTAGGTGTCATGTATGTGGACATAACAAAACAAGAATCGTGAGGATCGGACTTATGGAAGGTAGCAAAAGAAGCATGGAAAGACAAGAGGTCAAAAGCATGAACTCGGAACAAAAACAGAGGATTTCCAGAAACCATAACTCAACTTCAAAGATTTCCCTAGGACGATCCAGGAGTACCAGGGAACGTGCCATATATGGATGGAAATCTGTGGATGTCTAGTTTCTAAATCTTTTGGAATCGCAGCAATCCAAGTTCTGAGGAAGGAGTTATGCCGGAAACAATGGCCGGAGGTCAGTCTGCTGGAAACAGGACAGAATTTGCTGAAGTTGTCTACCGAGTTCGTGAGTGTGTTTCTTCACCAAAATCCTTCCCAAGCATGCCAAATAATTGATGAAGAGCTTAATGATGATATGGGAAGTTGTTTAGAAGAAGAAGAATCGAAGAAATCACCAAGGAGAAGCCGAAAATAACAACTACGAAAGTTATCCCTGTCAAAACAGGATAACTCGGTCTACCGAGATTATGGGAGCTTTTCGGCTGTCCTAGGAGTCCATGAGCATGAAAGAGAGCCCAATGCCGACCCACACACATGAGGAAGAGTCCATGAAATCAGAAAAAGAAGTTTTTAAAGTATTTTCCAAGTCAGCAAATTAAAGAGAAGGAAGACAAATCCAACAAGGAAAGAAGAGAAACCTACCCGGTTTGGAACACAAGGGGCTGCCGATTTTCATTAGGTTTTCTTAGGGTTTTGTCTCTATAAATACACATGTAATACAGTAGAAAAAGTGTCTTTCAATTGCTCAAGCCTTAGTATAGCCAAGCTCTACCAAAAACCCTAAACACACAAGCTGCTGCCGCCGCCGCCGCACCAACCAATTGCTTCCATCCGCCGCCGATTTCCCCTTCTTCCCTAGCCGATCTATATAGGTAGCCTAGGTATGAAGTTCATCAAGGTTGTGTGTAAAAATCTACTGTGGTTTATCAAGTTTTATTATAGATTATTCTATGGTTTTCGGTTTTATACATTGCATGTGTTCTTGAGTTCTTCTTTGTGATTTTCTTGAAACTATGTGTGATGTATAACGTTCTAAGTATATTTTAGTTTCATGATTTAGATTAAGTTGCTGTATGTTCTTGTGTGTAGTATGTTCTAATTGATTAATCATCACCTGATCACGTAATCGAACCCTAGGTTAATTTGAATGGTACCCAAGTTAACTATTAGGGGGAGTTTAATCTGCCGTAGTAATCTAGGATCAAGTTAGGCATATTTGATAGTTTGATTCTAGTTGCTGCAAAGGGTTGCTAGGGTGAGTGATTTGCATGTTGAATAGGATGAGTGACGCCATACCTAGGACCATGTCTTCAACCGACTCTAGTTCGTAAGTGTATCTTGTTTAGGTTAGGCATATTTGATAGTTTAAACAAGGTGACACATATGTTTTAGGTTCAGGCATATTTGAAGTTCCTAAAAACACATGAGAAGTCTTAAAAGGTTGAAATCAATGAAAACATATGATAGTGCGAGCATCACTATTTAATCTTGCATGAAATTGTTATATGCTTATTGCGGTGTTTGTTATGTTGTGTACTTGAGTATTGATTGACCATTGTATGTAAATAATTCTGTTTTCTTTTCTTTATGTTTCGAACCACCTTATAAATCCCCCATTTAAAATCGTAAATATGTTAATACTTTTGCATTTGTGTATACTTGTATATTATGTGACAGATAATTGTATATGCTATGTATTTGTGTATTTTTGTATAAAGTGTGTGAATATTACTAACGATTTGTTTTGCAGACATAATCCTTTCCTAGTGTCCCCGGCTTGAACGATCCCTACTTACAGTTACTACACGATAGGGTTTTAAATTGCAGGTTGTTGAATAACGGCCTCGTCACCCCTTGAAGTTTTTTTGTGTGGAAATTACATATAAACCTAAGTATCCTCCTTGTACTTCCACTCCACAATCAACATCAACAACTGTCGTGACATGGCGTGTCCACTATATTAGATTGATTATTTTTCATTTGTGTAAATGATAACATACTTCACACAGGAATCTTTCTGGTACTTACAGTTCTCACTTTTCTGTTCATTTTGACCCAGGACACGCGCCTGGTTCTGTAAGAGTTTGATAAGAATTAAGCCCTTAAACAATTCCCTTAGAAGCGGCCCCACTTCTCTCTTATATAGGTGATTTCTTAAAAGTAACTCTCATTACCCCGCTCGGATCTCCGACGCATAAGAATCATTAAAAGCTTTCGCTTAACCTCATTCCTCACGGGCATCACTGTTTTCATCATAGGAATGTACATGAGGAAAATTCCCATAGTGATCCAACATGGTCTCTACAGTTTGGTCGTCCCTTTTGAACCTAGATCTTAGGATCTCCAGTCAGCTAGGTTGGGTATCCACTGCAAAGATTTTTAATTCATGGGCTTTAGTCCCATTTCCCTCGATGATTTATCAACTAGCTCTCTGTTTAACCCTTTGGTTAGCGGATCCGCAATATTATCCTTTGACCTCACATAGTCAATAGAGATAACTTGAGTAGAAAGTAGTTGTTTAATGGTATTATGTCTTCGACGAATATGTCTTGACATACCATTGTACATCGTGCTCTGTGCCTTGTCAATTGCAGATTGACTATCACAATATATGCATATTGCAGTCACATGTTTTGTCCATCTTAGAATATCCTTTATGAATTGGCGTAGCCATTCTACCTCTTCCCTGCATTTGTCTAATGCGACAAATTCAGACTCCATCGTGGATCTGGTTATAATTGTTTGTTTAGAGGATTTCTAGGACACTGTTGCACCTCCCAATGTGAACACATACCCACTAGTGGATTTTGAATCTTTCATGTCAGAAATCCAATTTACATCACTATATCCTTCTAGGACAGCTGGATAATTGGTATAATGCAGCCCATAGTCTCTCGTATACCTTAAGTTCTTTAGTACCCTCATAATTGCTTGCCAATGCATAGCTCCAAGATTACTTGTGTACCTGCTCAGCTTGTTCACAGCATAAGTTATGTCACGCCCCGAATCTTATAATTTCACTGCGAGTTACTTTCCTTCCGTTATCCGTGAAATTTACGGTGTCGACATTAAAGTTTGAACAATAAAATTAACTGTCGGAATTGTTGACGGTAATTTAAAAATTATCGGGGATTTTTATTGGGGTAAATTCCGGTTTTGAACGAAGGAAAATTTAGGGGTTCCGTGTTTCTAAAAAGTTTCCTTGTTTGGAAACTTACCCCTTTTATTCTGTTTCCTTTTTCTCTTCGCGTCACTTTCCTCTCTTTCCTTTCTTTTTCTGTCTTCTTTCTCTTCCGCGTCGTCCTCGTCCCTGGGTCAGTGACACACTCTCACTGTGCTCCGTCACCACCGGCCGCCGTGGGGCGCGTGACTGGCCTCCCTAGAATCGGTGGAGGTCCGGCAACCCAGCAAGCCTTCGGATCGGGGCAGCGCCGCCGCGTGGAGGGAGAGAAAACCCTCCAAAAAGCTGCTGTGTTTTCGGGTTCCGGTCGGGTCAGGCCTCTGTGCCGTCGCCTGCCGTCCTTAGCCGGTCCACAGGCCACCTCCGAGCCTTCCAAAGTCGAAGAACCGGTCGATTACAGCCTAGGTGAGGGATTCAATCAAGAATTCCAAATTTTGGGATTACCTTACTGTTCACTGTGATTTGTTGGTGTTAGGGTTAGTTTTGGTTGTTGTAATGTAAAGGAAAGTTGTAGGGGAGATGGAGAGGAGCAGGAAGATGGCCGGAGATCGCCGGTCGGAGGTCAATTGGCCGGCGACCGGATTTCACTGTTCACAGGGGCATTTCTGTCCTTTCCTTGAGAAATTACTTTTGACAGTTTGGTAAATGAGCTAGGGGTAAAGGTAAAAATAATTCTAAGTTAATTTGGAGGTAAAAGGTGATAATTGTGGAGAATTGGAAATAAAGTGGATTATAGAAATTAATGTATATGAAACTTTGTGGAGGTGGGATTAATAGCCGAGTCGATTAGGTTTCGATTATTATTCGAAATGTCGTTTCGGTTCGGAAAAAGAATTCCATGTAATCGTTGGTCGGGAGTGAGCGAGGATTGGTAAGAGAATACAAGAATTGAGCTAGTTTAATACGGAGTTTATACTAATGCCTCCGGAGACCCGACTTTATGATTTGGGAAAATTAACATATTTGTTTTATTAAACAGGACGTGAGGATTTACGTTCCGGGGAGGCACAGGATCGCTCTCAGGGCTAGTCCCTTTTCTGTGAGTGGACAGATTATTTTATTTAAATGATTGCATGCCCTAATTGTTGATATAATTGCATGGTTTTTATGATTGTTCGAGTATGATATGTTCCTCGGGTGCACGGATATTACATTTGGATTTATGCTTTTGTGTCGAGGAATAGATTTATTTATTTGTTTGGGAAGAGTATTCGAGTAAAGTATTGTTAGGAATTTCCTTTATGGGTTGTCCAATGATTATGTTAGCTAGAGTAGCGTGAGGGCGCTACTAGAGCTCTTAGCTCCGACCCTAGCCTGAGAGGTCAGGCAAATTACGTAGTGCACTATGAGGGTTGTCCATCACCATTTACCCAGAGCTCTTAGCTCCGACCCTGGTCTGAGAGGACAGACACGCCTGAGATGTCAGGTGGATATTCTAAGGGTTGTCCATCACCATATACCCAGAGCTCTTAGCTCCGACCCTGGTCTGAGAGGACAGACACGCTGATAAGTGCGTTTTACGCTATGTTTTTAATATGTTTTTACCCTCATTTGTACCTTGTTTATTCCTTAGTAAGGTCATTTTTACTTATATTGAGTCAAAATGGTTTTTCTGTAGAGCAATGGCTAAAACATGTATTTATACAGAAATTTGTGCTTAAGTGTTGTAAAAACTGATTTTGGATAAGACTTGGTTATTTCTCTTATGATTCACCGTACCGTTACATTGTCATTTTTGATGAATTTGGTTTAATGTGTAGATGACATGTAAATGAGCATATGAGAACAAGAATCATGAAGATTGGATTCACGGAGGACAACAAGAGAGGCCATGGAAAAGAAGAAACTCCGAAACATAAGATTTTGATCCGAGCAGAAATTTATAGAAACCCTACATCAACTTCGGAAAATCATATCTAAAGATCCAGGAGGAATCTGAGAACGAGCCATATATCATTGGAAAGCTACGGAAGTCTAGTTTTCAGATCTTCTTGAATCACAGCATTTGGAGTTCAGATGAAGGAGTTATGATCAAAAAAATGGACGGAGGTCAAACTGCAAAACTGGGCAGTTTCTGCCTAAGTTGTCACACGAGTTTGGGAGGATGTTTCTTCACCAAAATTCTTCCCAAGCATGTCAAAGGACTTAAGAGAAGCTTAATGAAGTCATGGGAAGCTGCATTGAAGAAGGAGATTCGAAGAAGTCATCATGGCAGCCGAAACAACCAAGTATGGAGCTTTTCCGGTCAAACCGGGAAAGTCTGTCCTTGCCGAGTTTGTCCATGATTTCGGCTGCCTATGAGCCCAAGAACTTGTGTATAAGGCCTACATGGAGTCCAAGAAATCAGAAATCCAAGGTCCAAGTCGAAATCTTTGTCCAAAGATAAAAGGAGGAAACCAAGCTCAACAAGGAAGGTGTCTCCTTGAAGCTCCTGAATTCTCTAGGGTTTCTCTTTGAAATTTTCTGTATAAATAGGACCTATGTACATCAAATTTCGTGTCTCTCAATTGCTCTAAGCCTTAGAATAGCCTAGCTCTACTTAAAAACCCTCCCTACACAGAAATACCATAGCCTTGCCGCCGCCGCCAACCCCTTGCTGCCGACTGCATCCTTGTTGCCGATTGCATAGCTTTGCCGCCACCAATCCCTTCTTCAATCCTTGCCGACTCTTAGGGTAGGTTTAGGTATGAATTCATTCAAGGTTTATGTGTGTATCTACTGTATGGATGATGGTTATTTATATATATATTTGTATTGGTTTTCGGTTTTACGTTATAAGCATGTTTTCATGTTCTTCTTTGTGATTTTCATGTGATTGTGTTTATGATTGTAACGTGTAGAATTGCATGTTAGGATGACGATTTAGATTAAGTTGTTTGTGTTCATGTAAGTAATAACTTGAATCGATTAATCCTCACCTGTACACGTAATCGAACTCTAGGTTAGCTTGAATCCGGACAAGTTAGCTATTAGGGGGGAGTTTCATATGCCGTAGTGTTCTAAGGGTTGAGATCAAGCGATTGTAGGTCTTGATTCTTAGTCACTACCAAGGGTTGCTAGGGTGAGAGATTTGCATGATGAATAGGATGAGTGACGCCATACCTAGGACCAAGTTTCCAATGACTCTCGTTCGGTCAGTGTATTTTGTCTCAATGTCAGGCGATTGTAGGCATTGAACAGGATGACACATATACAAACTTAGTGTCAGGCGATTGTAGGCACTAAGTATACATGAGAAGTCTAAATAGTTGGAATTAATTACAAGTTGTGAAAACGTAAATACGACCTCTTAAACTTGCGAAATTTGTGACATGTCTTTCTTCACGGTGCTATGTTGTTTTATGCTTGAGTATTGATTGACCATGTTTTGTAAATAAGTGTCTTTATTTTCTTTATATGTTTCGAACCATCTTTAAATCCCCCATAATATTTTGTATATATGTTTATACTTGTATAGTTGTAACAGAATTGTACTTGTATGTTTTATTTGTGAATGTTACTAACTTGTTTTGATGCAGATAAAATCCTTCCCTAGTGTCCCCGGTTAGAACGATCCCTACTTACAGTTACTACAATGATAGGGTTTTTTAAATTGCACAGGTCAACTTTCGGCCTCGTCAGTTTTTGGCGCCGTTGCCGGGGATGCTAAAAAGGATTTTTGTGTTGTGTATGTATATGTTTGTGAATTAACCTTGTTTTCTTTTGTACGTGCCGAATTATGTGTGTGCCAAAACACATATGTTTCGAATATATTTGTGTATTGTTGATTTGTACATTGTAGATTTGTGTATGTGCCGAATTCTTTGGTGTGAAAGTTGTATATTTTGTGCCATAATTTTTGACTAACAATTTCTTTCTTATATTTTTGTGTAGGTGCCGAATTTATATGTGTATATTTTCGTGTCATATGTGTTGTAACTTAGTAAATATTTAGGAGGTTGATTGTTTCATATGTGTTGGAGTTTATTGTGGTTTTTAAAGTGTAACATGTAGGGAGAAGCCGCATTTGTTAATCTTAGCCTAAACCCTTAATGTTATTTGCGGATTTCATGAGGTTGAGGGCGGCTTTGATTAGCACTTGTCGAGTGGTCTAGTGACCCGAGTTTGTTCCTAGCTGAGTAAGGGGCCGTTCTGTCATAGATATGGAATTCAGGTTTGTTCAATTGGATCTCAAGATCATGACTGACCACTCTTCTCGGTGAAGGGGTCGATAGGGGTCCGCCTCCTTGATCACAAACGAGTCCTGCCTGGTTCTTGTAGGGGGTTCGCCCCCCGTGACATTGACACTTGCCTTCTGAAACCACGGAATCCGCTCGAACTAGCCAAATGCTTGGGCCGAAGCATCACCTCACTTTAAACGCTAGAATTTACCTAGACATGTATGACGCCATGAACTTCAAATTAATTTGGCTCTAATTTTCATGGTATATCGGACAAAGCAAAACACTACCTTGAGCTGAACAAGCTCATTGCACAGTGGTCTTCACTGCTCCACGTACCGTGAAAGTAAGAGTTAATAAAATCAGCTAGCAACTTTACTAGGTTGCCGACACTTTTGTGCTTACATGTCATTGAATTCGAAACTTATGCCATGCCATGATGTTGCCGAAATTTTTATAAGCTAAGTTTCGAATTCTATCTAAGTTTTTGACAATGCTCACTTGATCTTTGTTCAATTGTGCCAGATTGGTTTTGCAGGTTCCCATAAATGACCAGTTCTGACGAGAAATTGTTTGGTGACGTTGGACGCAAGGAAGCCAAACCTGGTCATGATATCGTGCACAATGTTAACACAAAGTGAAGCAGAGCACGTTTCAAGAAGAAACAAAGGAGCTCATGAGAAAGTGACGTCACAAAGGAGAAGAGTCTAGGCTGATAGACTATAAACATTAAGCGCTGCATGAGAGGCAACTCATTTCAACCGTAGCAGTGGAGGAGCCGTCTACGAGAGTTTGAATTTTCTTAACCCTTCACTTTTATGGTTGATTTATTATGTGACTTATATGCCTGCTTAGAACATTATGACATAATTTTTGTTTTACATTGAGGACAATGTAATTTTCTAAGTGTGGGGTAGAGGTTACATAGTAATGTATTTTGTTTTTCAAATTTTCTGAAAATTTTTCAATTTTTTATCGAAATTTTTACATTTTTCCATAATTTTATAAAAAATACTTGTGTTTCGAAATTTGTTTTTAATTTTTAAATTTTTTTTTAAAATGTTTTATTTGTTTTCGAGTCTTAGGATATACCCTTAAAAGTCTATGATGAACTATATCTTTGAATGCATGATTGACGGTTTAACATTTATCTTAAGAAATTGCGAGTTTCATGGATATTGTAAATTAGTATGAATATTTGAGACTTGATTGATAATGAAGTATGCATGTTTGATTAGATTGTTCCAACATAACCTATGTGAGCTTTTGAGCCTAAAAACTTTCTTTCATGAGTGATGTGCCAATTTTGTCTAAATTTTTTTTCGAAATTTTCACTACTTTTTCACTATCTTTTGAAACCTCATTATTCTTTGCATATTCAATAACTATGTGCTATAGTTTTTTTTAATGGACTCTAGAATTTACTAGAACTTGCTTATGTGATTTTCGAAGCTTTATAATCATAACATGTCTTGATTTTGAATATGATTGAATTAAATCTCATTAGGATCACCACCATAGCCAAATAAAGCATATGCCTATTTTGTGCCCGTCGTGGGACTCCTTAGTTAACCCCTTTGAGCCTACATTGAGCCTTTTATTTCATCACCTTTAAACAGAATTCCTTTGCTTAGAATAGCTAAACCTTTACCTTGTTATCAAGACTTGGCAAAGTACTTCTGATGGAGCTGTATTACGTGATGCTGTGAAGCAAGTGTGGGGTGAACATTGTAACATTGAAGTATGGGGTTAAACACCAATATTTTGTAATGTATATGTGCCGAAATGTGTATATCCGAAAAAGATTATGAAAAAAAAAATTCCGAAAAAAAAGAAATCGGAAAAAGAAGAGAAAAAAAATTCGGATAGAATTAAAGTTCAAGGCACAAATTCTTTCATGGTGTGCTGTAATGTTTTGTGAATTTGGAGTTAGTAATTATTTGAAGGTCTAAAAGTGTTTATATGACCTTTGTCCTGTTCATAATATGTGGAAAAGTGTATGATGACGTATGGGTCCAACATGAAGAAATTCGAACCGTGAAGTGAAGACATGAGGAGGAGCGAGATTTGCTAAAGTCTTGGTGATTTCTTATAGCACCACTTATCTAAAAATTTCTACCTTATGAAACCAAGCCCCATTACAACCATATTATTGAGATTAATTCATGATTCTTAAGATAGCTAATTTGATTTGTGGAGATTTTCTCATGAGTCAAGCATATGGTTTTGGTCCATTATTGCACATAGTTGTTATATGAGGTTTTTCCATGAATTTCTATTCACAAAGTGCTTTTATTTGATGAAATATGCAAGTTATTTGTTATCTTATCATTTTTTCCCTTGCATATACGATTGAGTGAATACCATGGATGAGTGATTAGAAGAGAGTATGCCATTGTAAGGAGGAACGGTTATCATACATGTTTTTGCTATATGATCTCATATCTTACTTGTTCATGCTATGATACATGCTTATGAAGCTTTGCAATTATGTTTTTCATTCGAATGTTCTAACTTGAAGGTTATGCATTATAAAGATCCTGAGACAATCTTTCTAAGGGTATTAGAAGTTTTTAAGTCATTTGGTTTTGTTTTTGTTTTGGAGTCAGTTTGCTAAGGGACTAGCAAAGGGTAAGTGTGGGGTAGTTTGATAAGTGCGTTTTACGCTATGTTTTTAATATGTTTTTACCCTCATTTGTACCTTGTTTATTCCTTAGTAAGGTCATTTTTACTTATATTGAGTCAAAATGGTTTTTCTGTAGAGCAATGGCTAAAACATGTATTTATACAGAAATTTGTGCTTAAGTGTTGTAAAAACTGATTTTGGATAAGACTTGGTTATTTCTCTTATGATTCACCGTACCGTTACATTGTCATTTTTGATGAATTTGGTTTAATGTGTAGATGACATGTAAATGAGCATATGAGAACAAGAATCATGAAGATTGGATTCACGGAGGACAACAAGAGAGGCCATGGAAAAGAAGAAACTCCGAAACATAAGATTTTGATCCGAGCAGAAATTTATAGAAACCCTACATCAACTTCGGAAAATCATATCTAAAGATCCAGGAGGAATCTGAGAACGAGCCATATATCATTGGAAAGCTACGGAAGTCTAGTTTTCAGATCTTCTTGAATCACAGCATTTGGAGTTCAGATGAAGGAGTTATGATCAAAACAATGGACGGAGGTCAAACTGCAAAACTGGGCAGTTTCTGCCTAAGTTGTCACACGAGTTTGGGAGGATGTTTCTTCACCAAAATTCTTCCCAAGCATGTCAAAGGACTTAAGAGAAGCTTAATGAAGTCATGGGAAGCTGCATTGAAGAAGGAGATTCGAAGAAGTCATCATGGCAGCCGAAACAACCAAGTATGGAGCTTTTCCGGTCAAACCGGGAAAGTCTGTCCTTGCCGAGTTTGTCCATGATTTCGGCTGCCTATGAGCCCAAGAACTTGTGTATAAGGCCTACATGGATCCAATAACATGTAGAGGAGTCCAAGAAATCAGAAATCCAAGGTCCAAGTCGAAATCTTTGTCCAAAGATAAAAGGAGGAAACCAAGCTCAACAAGGAAGGTGTCTCCTTGAAGCTCCTGAATTCTCTAGGGTTTCTCTTTGAAATTTTCTGTATAAATAGGACCTATGTACATCAAATTTCGTGTCTCTCAATTGCTCTAAGCCTTAGAATAGCCTAGCTCTACTTAAAAACCCTCCCTACACAGAAATACCATAGCCTTGCCGCCGCCGCCAACCCCTTGCTGCCGACTGCATCCTTGTTGCCGATTGCATAGCTTTGCCGCCACCAATCCCTTCTTCAATCCTTGCCGACTCTTAGGGTAGGTTTAGGTATGAATTCATTCAAGGTTTATGTGTGTATCTACTGTATGGATGATGGTTATTTATATATATATTTGTATTGGTTTTCGGTTTTACGTTATAAGCATGTTTTCATGTTCTTCTTTGTGATTTTCATGTGATTGTGTTTATGATTGTAACGTGTAGAATTGCATGTTAGGATGACGATTTAGATTAAGTTGTTTGTGTTCATGTAAGTAATAACTTGAATCGATTAATCCTCACCTGTACACGTAATCGAACTCTAGGTTAGCTTGAATCCGGACAAGTTAGCTATTAGGGGGGAGTTTCATATGCCGTAGTGTTCTAAGGGTTGAGATCAGGCGATTGTAGGTCTTGATTCTTAGTCACTACCAAGGGTTGCTAGGGTGAGAGATTTGCATGATGAATAGGATGAGTGACGCCATACCTAGGACCATGTTTCCAATGACTCTCGTTCGGTCAGTGTATTTTGTCTCAATGTCAGGCGATTGTAGGCATTGAACAGGATGACACATATACAAACTTAGTGTCAGGCGATTGTAGGCACTAAGTATACATGAGAAGTCTAAATAGTTGGAATTAATTACAAGTTGTGAAAACGTAAATACGACCTCTTAAACTTGCGAAATTTGTGACATGTCTTTCTTCACGGTGCTATGTTGTTTTATGCTTGAGTATTGATTGACCATGTTTTGTAAATAAGTGTCTTTATTTTCTTTATATGTTTCGAACCATCTTTAAATCCCCTATAATATTTTGTATATATGTTTATACTTGTATAGTTGTAACAGAATTGTACTTGTATGTTTTATTTGTGAATGTTACTAACTTGTTTTGATGCAGATAAAATCCTTCCCTAGTGTCCCCGGTTAGAACGATCCCTACTTACAGTTACTACAATGATAGGGTTTTTTAAATTGCACAGGTCAACTTTCGGCCTCGTCACACGCCTGAGATGTCAGGTGGATATTCTAAGGGTTGTCCATCACCATATACCCAGAGCTCTTAGCTCCGACCCTGGTCTGAGAGGACAGACACGCCTGAGATGTCAGGTGGATATTCTAAGGGTTGTCCATCACCATATACCCAGAGCTCTTAGCTCCGACCCTGGTCTGAGAGGACAGACACGCCTGAGATGTCAGGTGGATATATTAAGGGTTGTCCATTACCGTTTTATATAGCTAGCATAGCGTGAAGGCGCAACCCGAGCTCTTAGCTCCGACCCTAGTCTGAGAGGCCAGATTTATTGTGTTTGTGAATATTACTCTTCCCATAATCCTTATTGGTTTATATTTTCGTGCATTTGTGGAAATTTAGAAATTTTGGGCATGCATAAATGTTATTTAAATCCATAAATCTTTGGGAGAGCATGAAGCATTGGTTTTATTTATTGTGGCAAATTTTAGTGGTTCATGGTTTATTTTTCGTCCACTCACTCTAACATTTTCCATGTTTCTCCCCTGGGCCTTTGTTTTCTTAAAATGCCCAGACTGCAGAGTTCGGCCAGCAAATTAGGAGGCGCATAGTGGTTACCTCTCCACACAGTTTTCACTAGTAGGTTTCTGAAAACCTACAAGTGTACTTTCCTTCTTTATATTAGAGCTCTGATAACCTGGGTGTATTTTACTATGTTTCGGGGTAGAGCACGGAATTTATTCGGTATTATTTTAGAAATTGCTGATTAGTATTTATGTTGAAGATTATTTAGTTTTCAAATGTTTTGTTGTTGTGGTTGTATTTGTGGAGATGGTTGTGTGTTGTTGTGAGCAGGATGGCTCAAGTATGAGAGGGGATGGAATTAGAAGTGTGTTTACTTTGTTTCTAGGTGAAGGGTTACCCGCTATTAGGGGACATTATGCCGAAATTTCGGTAACTACCCTTTTAGGTGGGTCCCGCAGGAGTCATTTTGGGATTTACTGGGAAATCTCGGGATGGGTCCTGTCATTGGTATCAGAGCACTAGGTTATTCGATTCCTTTTCTAATTGTTACTGCTTATGCCTTGTGTGAAACTAGTATCTATAGAGTGATGGACCGACCGCGGCGGATCCATCAGCATTTATGCTTAAGATACGAAGTGATCATCGGGTATTTGCAGTAGCTACGATAGTATTATGTGTGCTACATGGTACTAAACATCTTGGTTTCAGGTTTAATTATGCGCCGAGCACGTGGCCGAGCTCGTAGGGAGAATCTTTCCCCTCCACCGGAAGGAGAAAACCCTCTTCCTCCTCCTAGAAGAGGAAGTGAAGAGTCAGCTACTTTGGGAGCGGGTTTGTTAGAGCGGTTGGTGCAGGGTATCCGTTCTGGTATGAGTTCTGAGCTTAATTATGAGAAGGCCCGCAAGCATGGTGCTAGAGTGTTTACCCATGCTAGTGAACCCATGGAAGCACTCAGTTGGTTGGAGGAGACCGAAAAGATGTTCCGAATAGTAAATTGTCCAGAGGAAAGGAAGGTGGCGATAGCTACACAGTTCCTGGAGAGGGAAGCTTGGCATTGGTGGCTTGATGTAAGCCGCAGGGTGGGTGATGCAGCTCCGCAGATGTCCTGGGAGCAGTTTTCCGCCCATTTTAAGGAGCGTTATGTCAGTCGAGCACACATGAACCGCATGAGGGAAGAATTTCTAAATTTGAGGAAGAGTGATGACATGTCGGTTTCGGCGTTTGAGCAGCGTTTTAGGGAGCTGGCCTATTATGTTCCTGAGTTGGTAAAGACAGAGCAGGATAAGATCTATCAGTTTGTTAGGGGCCTTGGTGGTATATACACTACTCAGATGACGGCCGTACCATATGCATCATTCATGGAGGCAGTGATGGCTGCTCTTAATGTTGAGGCCCAGCAGTTTTCTTATGGCCGGCTTTCAGATGTTGGAGTTGCCCGCCGGCTTTCAGATGTTGGAGCTGCGGGTTCTGGCTCAGCTAGAAGATCGTTGACGAGGTCTAGTTCAGTATCCTCTGCTGGGAGTGGCTTTGGTAGCAGCACAGGATCCAGGTCAGGGTTCCGAGGGAAGCTCAAGAGTTTCTTCAAGAGGTCCTCTAGGGGGTTTAGAGGAGGATCTAGCACTCAGAGTGGGTCATCTGGAGGTCAGAGTGCGCAGCAGAGTCAGAGACCGCCCCAGAGTTTTCAGCAGAGTCAGGGGTTGCATAGTCAGTGCTATCAGTGTGGGCAGACAGGTCATTTCAGGAGAGAGTGTCCTCTTTTGAGTCAGGGAGCAGCATTGGCACCTACCCAGACTATGGGGCAGACGCATTCCGGTACTGTTAGTAGTGGTACCCCCTCTGTGACACAGACTAGAGGCGGCACACAGCAGAGCAGAGGTAGTAGAGGCCGTCCTACCACACATGCGAGACTGCATGCCATGACTCAGCAGGAGGGCCGCTCTTCTCCAGATGTTATTATTGGTACGTTATTAATTTTTGGCCGACCCGCTTTTACATTAATAGACCCTGGAGCGTCGCATTCCTTCATGTCCAGTAGATTTTCCTTACATGCCAATGTGCCGTCAATACCACTTCCTGGGGAGTGGCACGTGTCCTTGCCTTCCGGGGATGCGATGAAGATAGATTGGGTATTTAAGAGCTGTGAAGTGCTGATAGAGAGTTGCGGTTTTGAGGTTGATCTAATACCCCTTGATATTGTGGAGTTCGATGTGATCTTGGGGATGGACTTCTTGGAAACCCATAGGGCGATGGTGGATTGTTTCCGAAAGGAGGTAGTGTTAAGGAGTCCAGGGAAGCCTGAGGTCACCATTCAAGGGGAAAGAAATGTTCTCCCAAACTGTGTGATTTCCGCTGTTACAGCTAGGAAATTGTTGAACAAGGGTTGTCAAGCCTACCTGGCACATGTAGTAGATACCAGGAAGGGTGAAGTGAACCTGGAAGACATTCCTGTGGTAAAGGAGTTTCCAGATGTATTTCCAGACGAATTGCCTGGATTACCGCCAGCAAGAGAGATCGATTTCACCATCGAGATGCTTCCTGGAACCGCTCCTATCTCTCAAGCTCCCTATAGAATGGCACCTGCGGAATTGAAGGAGTTAAAAACTCAATTGCAGGAGTTGGTGAATAAGGGTTTTATTCAACCTAGCACGTCTCCTTGGGGTGCTCCTGTACTTTTTGTTAAGAAGAAAGATGGCACCATGAGACTTTGTGTGGATTATCGGAAGCTAAATCAAGTGACGGTGAAGAATAAATACCCTTTGCCACGAATTGATGATTTATTCGACCAGTTGAGGGGTGCCTCTGTTTTCTCGAAGATTGATTTGAGATCGGGTTATCATCAGTTGCGGATTCGGGAAAGTGATATTTCCAAGACTGCATTCCGGTCACGGTATGGACACTATGAGTTCGTAGTGATGCCATTTGGACTTACTAATGCACCCGCCGCCTTCATGGATTTGATGAATAGGGTGTTTAGTCCATTTCTCGATCGTTTTGTGATCGTGTTTATTGATGATATTTTGGTTTACTCCAAAAGTTTAAAGGAGCATGCCAGACATTTAAGGACGGTTCTGCGAGTTCTCAGAGAAGCTCAGCTGTATGCAAAACTTAGCAAATGTGAGTTTTGATTGGATAGAGTGGGATTCTTGGGTCACATTGTGTCGGAAGAAGGTGTTAGTGTGGACCCTCAAAAAGTAGCTGCAGTGGCTAATTGGAGTAGACCCACCAATGTGTCAGAGATTCGGAGTTTCTTGGGATTAGCAGGCTATTATCGTCGCTTCGTTCAAGATTTCTCCAAGATTGCTGCTCCTCTTACAAGATTGACCAGGAAGGGAATTAAGTTTGAATGGTCTGAGAAGTGCGAGCAAAGTTTTCAGGAACTCAAAGAGCATCTGACTAGTGCACCAGTTTTGGCACTTCCAGATGATAGTGGGGAATACGAAGTTTATTGTGATGCCTCTAAACACGGATTGGGTGGTGTGTTGATGCAGCATGGGAGAGTGATCGCCTATGCTTCTAGGCAATTGAAAACGCATGAGGTAAATTATCCCACCCATGATTTGGAGCTTGCTGCTGTGGTGTTTTTTTCTTAAAATTTGGAGGCATTACCTTTATGGAGCCAAGTGCCAAATTTTCACGGATCACAAGAGCTTGCAATATGTGTTCACTCAAAGGGATTTAAATATGCGTCAAAGGAGATGGATGAAATTGATTAAAGATTATGATTGCTCGATTGAGTACCATCCAGGGAGAGCTAATGTAGTAGCTGATGCTCTTAGCCGCAATCCCTCTCTATCTTTGGCATATTTGAAAATGATTCGGGTCCCACTTCTGTATGAGCTTCGGGCTACCGGTGTTGATTTAGCAGTGGATGAAATGGGTGTTTTGGTGGCCAGTTTTCGTGTGAGGCCAGTACTAGTTGATAAAGTTCGAGATGCGCAATATAACGACCCCTCCATTGTACAGTTGGTTGAGAGGGCTCAGGAGGGCTCAGCAGAGGACTTTGCGGTTAGGAAAGATGGAACCCTTTTATTTAAGGGTAGGTTGTGTGTACCGAAGAGGAATGAAGAGCTTAAACGGGAGATCATGGAGGAAGCTCATAGTTCCATATATGCCGCCCATCCAGGTAGTACAAAGATGTATAGAACTTTGAAGAATTATTATTGGTGGCCGAATATGAAGAGGGAAATAGCAGCTTTTGTTAGCAGGTGTTTGGTTTGTCAACAAGTGAAAGCTGAGAGACAAAAACCCTCGGGTTTGATGGAGCCATTGCCTATTCCGGTGTGGAAATGGGATCATATCACCATGGATTTTGTCTTCGGCCTGCCTCGTACTCGTAATGGGTATGATGGAGTTTGGGTGATTGTGGATCGTTTGACGAAATCTGCTCACTTTCTCCCGGTTAATAAAAAGTTTTCCCTTGATCGGTTGTCCTTGATTTATGTGAATGAGATAGTGAGACTACATGGGGTTCCAGAATCCATTGTGTCAGATAGAGATCCACGGTTTGTTTCCCAATTTTGGGGAGCTTTGCAGGCAGCATTGGGCACACAACTTCATTTTAGTACTGCTTTTCATCCTCAGACCGATGGGCAGTCAGAGAGGACCATTCAGACCTTGGAAGACATGTTGAGGTCATGTGTTCTACAGTTTCGGGGGAGTTGGGATAAAAATTTGATGTTAATGGAGTTTGCTTATAATAATAGCTACCACTCTAGCATTGGCATGTCACCATTTGAGGCATTATATGGAAGGCAATGCCGTACTCCCTTATGTTGGAATGAAGTTGGAGAGAGAGAATTTTGTGGTCCGGATATCATCTTTGAGACCAATGAGAAAATCAAGGTGGTAAGAGATCGACTCAAGGTGGCTCAAGATAGGCAAAAGACTTATGCGGATAACCGCAGGAAGGACTTGGAATTTCAAGTTGGTGATTGGGTGTTCCTGAAATTATCTCCTTGGAAGGGAGTGGTGCGTTTTGGGAAGAAGGGCAAGCTTAGCCCTAGATACATTGGTCCTTATGAGATCCTTGAAAGAATTGGTCCACTTGCCTACCGATTGGATTTACCTCAGGAGTGGTCAAAGATTCATAATGTCTTTCATGTATCCATGCTTCGGAAGTACATTGCTGATCCTTCCCATGTGTTGCATGCGCCACCTGTTAGTCTGAATAAAGACTGGACCTACGTAGAGGAACCGGTGCAAATTATTGATCAAAAAGAGCAGGTGCTTCGGAACAAGACCATTCCTCTTGTTAAAGTGTTGTGGAGGAGTCATGAGGTGGAGGAAGCTACATGGGAGCCCGAAGCTCAGATGCGACATCAGTATCCTCACCTATTTGAGTAACAGGTATGTAAATTTCGAGGACGAAATTTTTATAAGGGGGGAGAATTGTCACGCCCCGAATCTTATAATTTCACTGCGAGTTACTTTCCTTCCGTTATCCGTGAAATTTACGGTGTCGACATTAAAGTTTGAACAATAAAATTAACTGTCGGAATTGTTGACGGTAATTTAAAAATTATCGGGGATTTTTATTGGGGTAAATTCCGGTTTTGAACGAAGGAAAATTTAGGGGTTCCGTGTTTCTAAAAAGTTTCCTTGTTTGGAAACTTACCCCTTTTATTCTGTTTCCTTTTTCTCTTCGCGTCACTTTCCTCTCTTTCCTTTCTTTTTCTTTCTTCTTTCTCTTCCGCGTCGTCCTCGTCCCTGGGTCAGTGACACACTCTCACTGTGCTCCGTCACCACCGGCCGCCGTGGGGCGCGTGACTGGCCTCCCTAGAATCGGTGGAGGTCCGGCAACCCAGCAAGCCTTCGGATCGGGGCAGCGCCGCCGCGTGGAGGGAGAGAAAACCCTCCGAAAAGCTGCTGTGTTTTCGGGTTCCGGTCGGGTCAGGCCTCTGTGCCGTCGCCTGCCGTCCTTAGCCGGTCCACAGGCCACCTCCGAGCCTTCCAAAGTCGAAGAACCGGTCGATTACAGCCTAGGTGAGGGATTCAATCAAGAATTCCAAATTTTGGGATTACCTTACTGTTCACTGTGATTTGTTGGTGTTAGGGTTAGTTTTGGTTGTTGTAATGTAAAGGAAAGTTGTAGGGGAGATGGAGAGGAGCAGGAAGATGGCCGGAGATCGCCGGTCGGAGGTCAATTGGCCGGCGACCGGATTTCACTGTTCACAGGGGCATTTCTGTCCTTTCCTTGAGAAATTACTTTTGACAGTTTGGTAAATGAGCTAGGGGTAAAGGTAAAAATAATTCTAAGTTAATTTGGAGGTAAAAGGTGATAATTGTGGAGAATTGGAAATAAAGTGGATTATAGAAATTAATGTATATGAAACTTTGTGGAGGTGGGATTAATAGCCGAGTCGATTAGGTTTCGATTATTATTCGAAATGTCGTTTCGGTTCGGAAAAAGAATTCCATGTAATCGTTGGTCGGGAGTGAGCGAGGATTGGTAAGAGAATACAAGAATTGAGCTAGTTTAATACGGAGTTTATACTAATGCCTCCGGAGACCCGACTTTATGATTTGGGAAAATTAACATATTTGTTTTATTAAACAGGACGTGAGGATTTACGTTCCGGGGAGGCACAGGATCGCTCTCAGGGCTAGTCCCTTTTCTGTGAGTAGACAGATTATTTTATTTAAATGATTGCATGCCCTAATTGTTGATATAATTGCATGGTTTTTATGATTGTTCGAGTATGATATGTTCCTCGGGTGCACGGATATTACATTTGGATTTATGCTTTTGTGTCGAGGAATAGATTTATTTATTTGTTTGGGAAGAGTATTCGAGTAAAGTATTGTTAGGAATTTCCTTTATGGGTTGTCCAATGATTATGCTAGCTAGAGTAGCGTGAGGGCGCTACTAGAGCTCTTAGCTCCGACCCTAGCCTGAGAGGTCAGGCAAATTACGTAGTGCACTATGAGGGTTGTCCATCACCATTTACCCAGAGCTCTTAGCTCCGACCCTGGTCTGAGAGGACAGACACGCCTGAGATGTCAGGTGGATATTCTAAGGGTTGTCCATCACCATATACCCAGAGCTCTTAGCTCCGACCCTGGTCTGAGAGGACAGACACGCCTGAGATGTCAGGTGGATATTCTAAGGGTTGTCCATCACCATATACCCAGAGCTCTTAGCTCCGACCCTGGTCTGAGAGGACAGACACGCCTGAGATGTCAGGTGGATATTCTAAGGGTTGTCTATCACCATATACCCAGAGCTCTTAGCTCCGACTCTGGTCTGAGAGGACAGACACGCCTGAGATGTCAGGTGGATATTCTAAGGGTTGTCCATCACCATATACCCAGAGCTCTTAGCTCCGACCCTGGTCTGAGAGGACAGACACGCCTGAGATGTCAGGTGGATATATTAAGGGTTGTCCATTACCGTTTTATATAGCTAGCATAGCGTGAAGGCGCAACCCGAGCTCTTAGCTCTGACCCTAGTCTGAGAGGCCAGATTTATTGTGTTTGTGAATTTTACTCTTCCCATAATCCTTATTGGTTTATATTTTCATGCATTTGTGGAAATTTAGAAATTTTGGGCATGCATAAATGTTATTTAAATCCATAAATCTTTGGGAGAGCATGAAGCATTGGTTTTATTTATTGTGGCAAATTTTAGTGGTTCATGGTTTATTTTTCGTCCACTCACTCTAACATTTTCCATGTTTCTCCCCTGGGCCTTTGTTTTCTTAAAATGCCCAGACTGCAGAGTTCGGCCAGCAAATTAGGAGGCGCATAGTGGTTACCTCTCCACACAGTTTTCACTAGTAGGTTTCTGAAAACCTACAAGTGTACTTTCCTTCTTTATATTAGAGCTCTGATAACCTGGGTGTATTTTACTATGTTTCGGGGTAGAGCACGGAATTTATTCGGTATTATTTTAGAAATTGCTGATTAGTATTTATGTTGAAGATTATTTAGTTTTCAAATGTTTTGTTGTTGTGGTTGTATTTGTGGAGATGGTTGTGTGTTGTTGTGAGCAGGATGGCTCAAGTATGAGAGGGGATGGAATTAGAAGTGTGTTTACTTTGTTTCTAGGTGAAGGGTTACCCGCTATTAGGGGACATTATGCCGAAATTTCGGTAACTACCCTTTTAGGTGGGTCCCGCAGGAGTCATTTTGGGATTTACTGGGAAATCTCGGGATGGGTCCTGTCAAGTTATGTTAGGTCTTGTACAACTTGTTAGGTATATCAGACTTCTAATGACTCTAGAGTACTCTAATTGAGAGACGCTCTCTCCTTTATTCTTTGAAAGATGTAGAGTCATATCCACCGGAATTCTGACAACTCCAGAATTATCCTTATCGAATTTTCCAAGGATATTGTCCACATAATGAGATTGACTCAATACAAGCCCATTTGATGTTCGTTTGATTTTAATCCTCAATATGACATCAGCATGACCCATATCTTTCATATCAAATCTGGAATTTAACATATCCTTAGTGGATTTGATCATCTTTTCATTGCTTTCAAAGATAAGCATGTCATCAACATATAGACACAGAATGACATATCCATTTTCTGTATCTTTGACATAAACACACTTATCACATTCATTGATCTTGAAACCACTTGAGATCATAGCGTTGTCAAATTTCTCATGCCACTGCTTTGGGGCTTGTTTTAAGCCATACAATGACTTCACCAATTTACACACTTTCCTTTCTTGAACAGGAGCAGAGAAACCCTTAGGTTGCTCCATATAAATTTCCTCTTTGACATCTCCATTAAAGAAAGCGGTCTTTACATCCATTTGATGAACTTCAAGATTTCACAATGCGGCAAATGCAATTATCATTCTGATAGATGTTATTCTCATCCCATGAGAATAAGTGTAGAAATAATCAAGACATTCCATTTGCTTATAGCCTTTAATTACAAGTCTTGCCTTATACTTGTCTATTGACCCATCTGCTTTCAATTTCCTTTTGAAAACTCATTTGGAACTTAAAGGTTTACAACCTGTTGAAAGATCCACCAGTTCCCAAGTGTGATTTTACAAAATAGAGTCAATTTCACTTTTGATAGCTTCTTTCTACAAAGGATTATCAGTGGAGTTCACCGCCTCTTTAAAGGTACGAGGTTCACCTTCAAGCATATATGTCAAAAAATCTGACCCAAAGGGATTTTTCTATCCTTGCTCTCTTACTTCATCTGGGTTCAAAATCATACTCAGTGTCTTGATGTTGACTGCTTTCATTAGCAGCTTGGCTAGTTCCAGTACCAGCCTCACGTGCCCGTTACGGAGAACTCGATTCCCCTCTAGACTTACATGGAAACACATTTTCAAAGAATGATACATTTCTCAATTCCATTACTGTGCCCTCATGTATATTAGAAATTTCTGATTTGTGCACAAGGAAGCGATAAGCCGTACTATTATGTGCATATCCAATGAAAATGCAATCAACTGTTCTAGGTCCATTTTTCACTTTTTTAGGTTTAGGGACTACCACCTTTGCCAAACATCCCCACACTCGCAAGTAATCATAGGATGACTTTCTTCCATTCCATAGTTCATATGGAGTTTTCTCTTGTTTCTTTTTAGAAGACTTATTTAAAAGGTAGTTAGCCAACAAAATGGCGTCTCCCTACATGTTGGGTGGTAAACCAGAACTTTGTAGCATTGCATTCATCATTTCAATCAATGTACGGTTCTTTCGTTCAGTAACACTGTTTGATTGTGGAGAGTAAGGTACGGTTCTTTCATGAATAATCTCATGCTGAGCACAAAATTTAGCAAATGGCGATTCATATTCACCTCCTCGATCACTTCTTAATACTTTTATTTTCTTATCGAGTTGATTTTCTACCTCACTCTTATAGAGAACAAACTTCTTTATTGCTTCATTTTTGCTCTTCAACAAATACACATAGCAGTATTTAGTGCTGTCATCGATAAAGGTAATGAAATATTGCTTACCATCTCTTGACTGTGTTGGTTTTAAAGCACATACATCGTTATGGATTAAATCAAGAGGTTCATTGTTTCTTTCAACGCTTTTGAAAGATGATCTTGTTAGTTTTGTCTCTACACAAGTCTCACACTTATGTTTCGCATCAACTTGGAATTTTGGTAAGTGTTCCATGTTAATTAGCCTGTGCAAAGTACCATAATTAACATGTCCTAGTTTACCATGCCACAAATTGGAAGATTCAAGCATATAAGTGGAAGTACTAGCTTCATTCATATTTTTGACAATAGTCATTACATTCAATTTGAACATTCCACCACTTATATAACCCTTACCCACATACATTCCACCCTTAGACAAAACAACTTTGTCAGACTCGATTACAATGCGAAAATCATGAGTGTTCAGCAGTGCACCAGAGATAATGTTGTTACGAATATCAGGAACATACATAACATTGTTCAAAGTTAGCTCCTTTCCAGAGGTCATCTTTAGAACCACCTTGCCCTTGCCCTCAACGACAGTTGTGGCCGAGTTCCCCATGTACATTATCTCCTCATCAGTGTTGGGTTCAAATTTAGAGAACATCTTCTTATTAGCCCATACATGGCAAGTTGCTCCAGTGTCGAGCCACCATTCATTTGGGTTTGAGCCCACCATGTTCACATCAGACACCACAACAGAAAGGTTCATGTCAGAAACATCCCTTATGACTTCTTTAATCATGTTGGCTTCCTTATTCTTCTTATTCTTTGGCTTGTTGCAGTCAACAGCTCTATGACCAGTCTTGTGACAATTGAAGCACTTGCCTTCAAATCTATGCTTCTTGGAAATGCTCATTCTTGGTCCGAGCTTGGACCCTTGATTTTTGAACTTCTTGGTCTTGGAGCTTTGACCATGTTCCACAACATTTGCCTTAATAGAGTAGCCACCAACCCATGTCTTCTTTTCAGATCCTCGGTTGTCTTCTTCAATGCGAAGCCTGACCTCCAGATCTTCCAAACTCATTTCTTTTCGCTTGTGCTTCAAATAATTCTTGAAGTCTTTCTAAGCTAGTGGCAATTTCTCAATAACACATGCCACTTAAAAGCTTTCTCCAAGCTTCATCCCTTCAGCGTGAATCTCATGCATGATCAACTGGATTTCTGAGAATTGACTCATCACAGTTTTGGAATCCACCATCTTATAATCAAGGAAGCGGCCCACAATAAATTTATTGGCACCGGCATCCTCAATTTTATATTTCTTCTCAAGGGATTCCCACAGCTCCTTAGCTATTCCCATGCTAATGTACACATTGTACAAAGAGCCAGCCAAGCAATTCATGATATAGTTTCTGCACAGATAGTCACGACTATTCCATGCATTCACAGCTGCAATTTTTGCTTCATTATCTTCTTTGAGCTCAGGAGCTTTCTCAGACAGGAACCTTACCAGATTAAGAGTGGTCAAATAAAACATCATCTTTTGTTGTCACCTCTTGAAGTGCAGCCTATTGAACTTCTCAGGTTTCTCACCATGAGATACCGACACAGGTACATGAGCAGCAGCAATTGCAGGAATGATTGGCACTTGGGTTGAAGACCTACTCCCGTCAACAGACTTCTCGGAATTAAATTTCATTTTTCTGAAAATGTTAACAATACAAGTTAATAGTGATTCATATCAACAATATTCGCAATTAGTAACACAAAATAAAGGCAACATTAGTATTAATTTGGCTACTCAATCCGTTCGATAATTCTAGTCAGACACGACCAGATAAGAAGATAAAGCTTTAGTGGAGCGTGGCTCTCTTAAGAACATTGCCTCAATGGTTCTAGCCTAGACATCATATCAAACTGAGTACGCCTAGTTGGAAAGATTCATAAACCAAAACAATATTAATTTATCTTAAGATTGTTAGAAAATATGTCAAATATTGCAAATATATAATAACATAAATTCATTATAATTAAATAAATAATTATAACTAAAAACTCATAATACAAATATGATGATGAACACCAATGTTTCCAACCCGGATTCAAGGATAGGAGAATGTTGAAGGAAGTCGAGTCGTGTGTCTCACACACTTTTCTTAAGACAAATTATGTCTCCTCTTCGGTGCAAAGGTTTGATGGCACTTGTCCCCAGGATACAACGACTGCTTGTCCCTTGAAGCTGCATTGCTACTAAGGACACTGAACGAACTTGAAGTACATACGTCTGTCACTAGGACACAATTTAGAGATGGAAAGGAAGAACTCAAGTAAGGAGAGATGCTTTTTGTTGGTGTGTTTAGAATGAGGGATGGAGTCATGTATTTATATTGGTAGGATTGGAGGAAAACTTGAATGTCATGAATAAGGTTACAACCTTTCATTAGCCCACTACCATTTCATTGATTCATGTTGTTACAAAAACCAAAAGACAAGGAAGTTGAAAGATCAACCATTACATGCATTACTTTGGTGACTATTTTCATTCACCTTTAACGATCAAAATGATTACAAAAAATCTTGTATTTCTATCATTTTTTCAACACTTGCCATAACTGGTGAAACAGACTCGCCGGAGTCTTGTCGTGAAAACCCAAAAAAGGCAGAGAAAGGCACTTTTTGATTATGGCATGATTCAAGAGATTTAAAGGCATGAATTGAAGAACAATGAAGGAGTAAAAGAACCCTACCACACACAGTTGTCGTCGCCTCGCTCCTCGCCTGTAATTGAAGGACACCGCTGCTCTGTCATGGCGTCGATCTCTCTCTTGGGTGATTCCATGTGTGATGGAATGGCTTGGCTTTGTAAGGGAGAAGAAGAGGATTGTTTTGGTGGTGGTGTGTCATCATGAGGTGGCTGGACGAGTCGGAGCGTCGTTGTCCTCGTCAGAGATGATGAGAGGGCGACAGAGAGATCGAAGGCTCGGGGGTGAGGGTCTGACCGAGGTCAACCCTCTCACCTCTATTTAAACTTGATTGGACGGCCAGGATTTTATGAAGAGGAGATCTCACGGCCTGGAGTGAATGGGTGAAAATTATTTACCAGAAAGGTAAAAGTAAAAATCAGAATTGGTAATAAAAAATTACCATAAACTTTAGAAATTCATAGAAAATAGCTCGATGCTCCAAAAATTAATCCGAATACACCGGTGAACTCGTGTCGACGCGTACATCAAAATCGGGGCCTCAAAACAAGAATTTGAGAATTCGAGAAAAACTCAAAAATGAACGTGAGCGTTAACTTAGAAAATAACCGAATGCGGTTACTAACTCTCAGTAACTCGATAAAAATCACGTAAAATTTTACGGGGTGTTGCATGGATGTTGTTACTGCCTATATATACAAGGAGTTATATACCGATATATACATGAAAGTCCGAGCAGGACTTGAGTTGCCTCATGCAACTACAAGCAACATGTAATCAATTAAATTAACACGGTCATTGTGAGATCCCTTATGTTTTTACCGTGGTTTACAACGAGTTAATAAGGTTTAAACCATGTTTGGTAACTTAACAAGTGAATCACCACGTTCATTATTGAGTTATTCTAAATCCTTCAAATTTCTCATTTAAGGACTCGATGTCATAGTACGTGTCGATAAGAGTCCCCCGGTATTTTCAGAATATTTTTCAGAGCTTCCGTTTATTTTCTATGAATTTCCAAAGTTTAAGGTAATTTTTAATTACCTTCTCAGTAAATAGTTTTTATCATTTTCAGATTTACTTTTGCCCTTCTTTAAAATCTGGACTGTTAGATCTTTTCCAGATCAAATCTGGGCTGTCCATTTGCCTATAAAAATGCTTGAAGCCATTGACTGAAGTCAAAGACCCCATTTAGGGTCAACCCTTCTCCTTCGAGCTCCCCCGAGCTCTCTCCTGCACCGGCGACCTCCGCCCGACACCGACGACTCCCGCCACCACTTGTTGGTGGATCACCACCAATCTATTACTCTTCCTTTCCTCCACAAATCTCCTCAAACCAATCCAGCAAACATCCATTCTTAGTAGAGATCATAGGAGAAGAAAACTTGTCTGAGTTCTCCAATCTCCGGCAAATCTGTGTGGCGACGACGACTTCGATGGGTATGTTCTTCTCCTCTCGTCTTCTTCTTCCTTTTCTAGACCTTAATCGCTTCAATTGAGCCATAATTCGATTATCCCTTAATCTGTGTTTTCTGGGTTTATCTGCTCCACCCTCCGGCGACGATTTCTACGTCTCTTCTTCCTTCTTGATAATGACTCAATCTTCTCATGGCCAAGTCGATCAAGAATGGAGGCTTGGTGTCACATCCCGATCCTAGAATTATTTTACGGTTGGTTACTTTGGTCTTTTACCATTTAAAGTAACCGTTTAACCGTACAATGATGGTAAAGTTGACTTTTTGGTAAGTCAAGAATTTGGGAAAACTTCCTTCTTGAAAGTTGTAGAGGGCGTCGTTACGAGTTCGTGGACATGTAGCACGCTCAAATCGGAGTTCGTATGAGAAAGTTATGAACAAAAGTATAAAGATACTATGCGATAAAACGGCTATATATAGGAGTTACCGGGGTGAAAAATCAGATTTTTCACCCGGCTTCTCTCTCCTCTTCCCCGACGGAAACGCTGCCGGAGCTTTCGGCCGCCACCGCGCCGCCGTCCGGCCACCCCAGGCCTCCACACCGGTCCCAAAAGTTCGGCCTCCGAGTCTACTTCATTTCTAGGTAAGCTTTCCGACCTAACTCGCCGTAAATCGGGAGAAATTCCGACTTGTTCTTCAAGTGTACAGTCGAATTTCGGGATCGAATTTCTCCCTCCCTAGATCACCATTTGTTGAGTTCTTTAAATGTTTAGGATGGGTTTTAGGTGTACTACAATCCCCTAGAATTTGGTAGCTTGATTCGAAGTGTGTAGGAAGAATTGAGGATTTGAAGTTTTGAAGTGTAAATTTTCGGGGTCTACTGTTCATCGAGTTTTTGACCTAGTTAGAGACCGAATTGGCCTTCGAGTTGAACTAGAAAGTTGTCCCAAATGATGAGACGAAGCTACTGATAAAATTTGGTGGCGATCCGAGGTCGCCGGAATTTTAGCCGGAATTTCTGCCGGCGGCCGCCGTCGGCGGCGGAGCTGGCGGCGGTGCCGCCACTTTTTGGGCAGTTTTTCATGCCCATTAATTAGTACATATTGTGAGGAGTCTATGGTTAAAATTTGGTAATTTTTGGAGGAGTTTTGGTTGGGTTTTGGAATTGTTCTAGTTTAGTATTATTGGCGGATAATTAAATATTATTCCGTGATTTTAAAGGATTTTTCCCGGGGTATGGTTTTATTGATTATCACCGTTTTGGGATTATGGAGGGAGATGTTTTTAAAGGAGAAATTTGGCTCACGGATTTTAAAGGGGTTTTCGATTTATTGTTTCCACGAGGTTTTACGAGGTCTTACAGGTTTTACAGGTTTTAAAGGGATTTTGAAAAAGGGAAAAGGGAAAAGGATATAAGGATTGTTTGCTAGCATGGACCCTCTCCAGTTAGAGCGGGTACCATCTTCTGGATAGAGCAGGTCAGGGACCTTCTCCGGTAGAGCTGGTCATTTGACCTTCCCGGATAGAGCAGGTGAGGGACCCTCTTCGGTAGAGCGGGTCATTAGACCTTCCCGAATAGAGCAGGTCGGGTTTTCTCGTGGATGAGGTTAATACCCCACATAATTGTTTATATTTGAGCCAAGGCATTGTTTATGTTTTACTTGCATGCGGATTTTCTTAGAAAAACTTAGAGGGAGAACATTAGAGGAATTAGAGCCTTTAAGTTTTATTTTTGTCCACTCACCCTGACAGTTTTTCAATGTTTCTCCCCTGGGCCCTTCGTTTTCAAATGCCCAGTGGTGCAGGGTTCTCGAGCGGAGGTCGTGCGCGTACAAGAGTCGAGGCATAGTCGATCAATCCGTTGCCGTTGAAATTCTTTAGGGTAATCATCCTAGTAGACTGCTCTGACTAACCCAGTATAGCTAATTAAGTAGGTTAGGGAGCAGGATGCCTTCATGAGTTAGGGTTTGTTGTAGATACTCATGGAAGTGCTGAGTTGGATTATAGGAAGGGTTGGCCATTTCAAGGGGGTTTCGGTAAGAAGTTCCCTTGGGGTGGTCCCCGCAGGATTTACTTCGAGTTAAAGGGATTTAACTCAGGGTGGGTCCTGACAATTGGTATCAGAGCCTTAGGTTATCGTTTCCTGTTACTAACTCATGCACTTAGTATCACTTAGCGTCTATAGAGTGATGGTCCGACCGCGGCGGATCCATCGGCATTTTATGCTTTGGACGCTTAGTGTTTATTAAGGATATGAGTTAGTACTTCCTGGTTGATTTATGGACCGAGTGGTCCTTTAAACATTTGAATCTTTAAGACTATGCCTCAGTACGCCGACCTCAAAGAGAGCTCCTGTAAGGAACAAGGTAAGCTCGTTACGTAGTTACTTTTATGAGTTTCCCCAATGAGTATTTGAGATTTGAGATTTGAGTTGGGGATCGAGCTGGAAACTCGCGTTGTATAACATTGGTTGAGCAGTTGGTGTGAGTGCTCGGTGGTGAAACAGTAAATTCATGCCTAGAAGGCTGCCATGTTTGTTGGCAGGAATGTTGTAGGAACCTAAGGCGAGGCCTTGGTATTCGAGTTCTGGGACTCTTAGAAGTGAAGAGTCGTAAGAATTGATGAAAGAGGTTACGTTCTGCGAAGGAAAAAGGAGCTGAAATCGCCTAGCGCGATTATTCAGAGAAGATGAATATTAAGATTTGACGACTGCCAAGATTTTGTCGATGGTCGTCTTTAGTGTGGTTCCAGAGGAACTGACGAATGTGTCAAAGTAGAATGACTCAGGGATTTAAGTGTAGTCATTATGGGATCGATGGATTTGTTTCTGGTGATGAGTCAATGATGTGACACTACTGGAGAATGTTAAGGAAGTGAAGGCTGGTTCGGTCACTTGATGTCGTTAGGACAACCACAAAGACTAATAGTTGGGACTACCCCAGATGTTTGCATTGGTGCTATTAGCTACAAGTGGATTCTTAACGCTTCAGCCACCCATGATTGGGGTACAAGCAAGATTTGAATTGTTAGTGAGTCCAAGCGTGATTTGAATTGTTGGTAACAGTGGTCATTGGGCCGTATCTCGTGAAGGTAGGAATTAAATCATGTCACCAGCTCTTGGGGCTCATGTCAACCATAAGGTGAGTTATCCACCGTGGTCAAAGTATTTTAGTTAGTACACCTGCGGAAGGGTCTTTAGGTTGGCTGTGTTGAAGTTCAGTGACAGATCAAGTGAGCGGTTGATTTGTAGCTAAAGGTTTATGGTTTCGAAATTTAAGGAGATGATAGAAGTGGCAACAAGCCACCGGTTCATGGACCAAAAGTGCTTAGGGTACCAGAGATAGTGGTACGAGTCTTGATTGACTTTGTACTATTGTGGTGTAGGAACCGGTCGTTGTGCAAACGGCACTGTTTGACGACTGAAGATGTACATGGGTATACCCCACATGAGCACGTGTACCCACCTTTGTAGGGAAGTGGTAAATTGGAATTTGGGTAGCACATGCTGGTAAGGGATAATGATAGGAGCATTTTACGCTACGTTCTTAACATGTTTTTACCCTCATTTATGCTTTGTTTATCCATTATTTGATTAGTATTAGTAGTTATTTAGCATAAGGGGTTAATTGTAGAACATTGGCTAAAACATGTGTAAAATAGATAAAGTATGTGCAATATCGTTAAAAGCTGAACTTGGAAGTGTTCTTGATTTTCTTAAGTTTCTGTAAACCAATACATTGTCACTACTTGATTATATCTTTTGAATGTGTAGGTGACATGTATGTGGACATAACAAAACAAGAATCGTGAGGATCGGACTTATGGAAGGTAGCAAAAGAAGCATGGAAAGACAAGAGGCCAAAAGCATGAATTCGGAACAGAAACAGAGGATTTCCAGAAACCATAACTCAACTTCAAAGATTTCTCTAGGACGATCCAGGAGGAACTAGGGAACGTGCCATATATGGATGGAAAGCTGTGGATGTCTAGTTTCTAAATCTTTTGGAATCGCAGAAATCCAAGGTCTGAGGAAGGAGTTATGCCGGAAACAATGGCCGGAGGTCAGTCTGCTGGAAACAGGACAGAATTTGCTGAAGTTGTCTGCCGAGTTCGTGAGTGTGTTTCTTCACCAAAATCCTTCCCAAGCATGCCAAATGATTAATGAAGAGCTTAATGATGATATGGGAAGTTGTTTAGAAGAAGAAGAATCGAAGAAATCACCAAGGAGAAGCCGAAAATAACAACTACGAAAGTTATCCCGGTCAAAACAGGATAACTCGGTCTACCGAGATTATGGAACCTTTTCGGCTGTCTTAGGAGTCCATGAGCATAAAAGAGAGCCCAATGCCGACCCACACACATGAAGAAGAGTCCATGAAATCAGAAAAAGAAGTTTTTAAAGTATTTTCCAAGTCAGCAAATTAAAGAGAAGGAAGACAATTCCAACAAGGAAAGAAGAGAAACCTACCCGGTTTGGAACACAAGGGGCTGCCGAATTTTCATTAGGTTTTCTTAGGGTTTTGTCTCTATAAATACACATGTAATACAGTAGAAAAAGTGTCTTTCAATTGCTCAAAACATAGTATAGCCAAACTCTACCCAAAACCCTTTAACGCAGAAAACAACACAAGCTGCCGCCGCCGTTCCCCTTCGCTGCCGACTGCCTTTCTTCAACCGGTTCCCTTTTCATCTTTGCCGAACCTTATAGGTAGGTTAAGGATGAATAAATCCATGGTTTGTGCATGTATTTTCTGTGTAAAAACAGTTTGTTATTATATATATGCGATTTGGTTTTCGGTTTTACATAATGAGCATGTTATGAACTCTTCTTGGTGATTTGCACATGAATATGTTTGTTGTGTAACGATTTAGATTGCATGTTAGGATTATGATTTAGTTTAAGTTGTGTATGTTTGTGTGTTTAGTAGATGTTGAATTGATTAATCATCACCCGAGCATATAATCGAACCTTAGGTTAATTTGAATGATCACAAGTTAGCTATTAGGGGGGTGTTTCATGCGCCGTAGTATTTTAGGTTGAGTTCACCGGGTCGGGCTCTCAATTCTAGTTGCTGCCAAGGGATGGTAGGGTGAGAGATTTGCATGTTGAATAGGATGAGTGACGACATACCTAGGATCATGTCTCCAATGACTCGTGAACGGTAAGTGTATTTTGTGTTAATGTGATGCGGGTCGTAAGCATTAAACAGGATGACACATAAACTTAGGATGATGCGTGTCGTAAGTTCTAAGTTACATGAGAAGTCTAAATAGTTGGAATTAATTTTCATCTGTGATAACATAAACATAATAACTTGATCTTTCATAAAACTTATATGTTCTCTAATCGGTGTTTGCTATATCTTGTGCTTGAGTATTGATTGACCAATGTATGTAAATATTTCTGTTTTATTTTCTTTATATTTCGAACCAATTCATATGAATTCCCCATAATATTTTGTATATATGTTTATACTTGTATAGTGTCCCCGGCTAGAACGATACCCTACTTACTAATACTACACGATAGGGTTTTAAATTGCAGGTTGTTAAACTACGGCCTCGTCAGTTTTTGGCGCCGTTGCCGGGGACGCTAAAAAGGATTTTTGTGTTGTATATGTTTGTGAATTAACTTTGTTTTCTTTTGTAGGTGCCGAATTATGTGTGTAAAAAACATATGTTTCGAAAATATTTGTATATGTTGTCGATTTATACATTGTAGATTTGTGTATGTGCCGAATTCTTTGGTGTGAAAGTTGTATATTTTGTGCCATAATTTTTGACTAACAATTTCTTTCTTATATTTTTGTGTAGGTGCCGAATTTATGTGTATATTTTTGTGTCATATGTGTTGTAACTTAGTAAATATTTAGGAGGTTGATTGTTTCATATGTGTTGGAGTTTATTGTGGTTTTTAAAGTGTAACATGTAGGGAGAAGCCGCATTTGTTAATCTTAGCCTAAACCCTTCATGTTATTTGCGGATTTCATGAGGTTGAGGGCGGCTTTGATTAACACTTGTCGAGTGGTCTAGTGACCCGAGTTTGTTCCTAGCTGAGTAAGGGGCCGTTCTGTCATAGATATGGTTCTCAGGTTTGTTCAATTGGATCTCAAGATCATGACTGACATCTCTTCTCGGTGAAGGGGTCGATAGGGGTCCGCCTCCTTGATCACAAACGAGTCCTGCCTGGTTCTTGTAGGGGGTTCGCCCCCCGTGACATTGACACTTGCCTTCTGAAACCACGGAATCCGCTCGAACTAGCCAAATGCTTGGGCCGAAGCATCACCACACTTTAAACGCTAGAATTTACTCAGACATGTATGACGCCATGAACTTCAAATTAATTTGACTTTAATTTTTGAGGTATATCGGACGAAGCATAACACTACCTTGGGCTGTATCAGTCCATTGCACAGTGGTCTTCCCTGCTCCACGTACCTTGAAAATTAGGGGTTAATAAAATCAACTAGAAACATTATAGGTTGTCGACATCTTGTGCTTGAAAGTCTTATGTGCCTATGTGATGCCGTGTGCCCTATGTGTTCTAGTTGCTTACTTTGTTAATACCATGCCATGCCGTGTATCATATGTGTTTATCTTGACAATGTCGTGTGCCATATTTAGCTAACATTCTTTTGTTTTGTAGGTTGTTATTGAAGTGTGTTATGTGTGTCATTCATGTTGCATTTATACTTATGATCGATCATTTGGCATATCATGTTGCATTTTGCATTTTTTGTTTTGTTTGCATCATGCCGTATTGCATTTTGTTTCATGCATCATGCCGTGTTTGCACTACATCCATTTTGCATTCAATCATACTTGTGTTTTATTGTTTTGCATATCGTGTGCATATTGCATTTTTGTTGTTTGTTTTTCTTAGTTATCGAGCAAGGGGTCGGGTATGACAAGTATGGAGAACGAGATGAGGAGGCTTTAAAAGATTTGGAGTTGTCCATACTTGAAGTTGTGAAGGAGCTGGATTCACAACCAATCTACAAAAGGTATTCTCCCTTGTCAATTCCAATTTCCACTAATAAGTTGTTACCATCTGTGGAACAGGCCCCTGAGTTAGAGCTAAAAGCTCTCCCCAAGCACTTGAAGTATGCATATCTAGGAGAAGATGACACTTTACCAGATATTGTGTCTTCATCGTTGAATGAGCAACAAGAGCACAAATGTTGAAAAGCACAATGTGGGAGAGCCATGGCAACAAAGGATGGCGCCATCAAAGCAAGAAGAGAAGAGTCTAGGCTGATAGACTATAAACATTAAGCGCTGCATGAGAGACAACTCATTTCAACCGTAGCTGTGGAGGAGCCATCAACGAGAGTTTGCATTTATCTAATCCCTTCACTTTTATGGTTGAATTATTTTGTTATTTTGGTTTATTATGTGACTTAGACACATGCTTAGGAAGTTATGACATTATTTTGTGTTTACATTGAGGACAATGTAATTTTCTAAGTGTGGGGTAGAGGTTACATAGTAACATATTTTTGTTTGGTGTGTTTTTCAAATTTTCTGAATTTTTTTTAATTTTTGTCGAAATTTTTCAAATTTGTTTTAAATATTTTTGTTTTGTTTTGTGTCTTAGGATATACCCTTAAAAGTCTATGATGAACTATATCTTTGAATGCATGATTGACGGTTTAACATTTATCTTAAGAAATTGCAAGTTTCATGGATATTGTGAATTGGTATGAATATTTGAGACTTGATTGATAATGAAGTATGCATGTTTGGTTTAATTGTTCCAAAATAACCTATGTGAGCTTTTGAGCCTAAGAACTTTCTTTCTTGAGTGAATTCATTACCAATTTTGCCTAAAAATTTTCGGAAAATTTCACTACTTTTTCACCATCTTTTGAAACCTCATCATTCTTTGCATATTCAATGACTATGTGTTATAGTTTTTTTTAATGGACTCTAGAATTTACTAGAACTTGCTTTTGTGATTTTCGAAGCTTTATAATCATAACATGTCTTGATTTCGAATATGATTGAATTTAAATCTCATTAGGATCACCACCATTGCCAAATAAAACTTATGCCTATTTTGTGTCTGTCGTGGGACTCCTTAGTTAACCCCTTTGAGCTTACATTGAGCCTTTTATTTCATCACCTTTAAACAGAATTCCTTTGCTTAGAATAGCTAAACCTTTACCTTGTTATCAAGACTTGGCAAAGTACTTCTGATGAAGCTGTAATGCGTGATGCTGAAGAACAAGTGTGGGGTGGACAAGGTAATAAAAAGCAAGTGTGGGGTTAAACACCAATGTTTTGTATTGTATATGTGCCATGTATGAACAAAAAGAAAGACATAAATTCCGAAAAAAAAAAAAAAAAACGAAAGAAAAAAAATTCGGATAGAATTAAAGTTCATGGCACAAATTCTTTTATGGTGTGTTAAAATGTTTTGTGAATTTGGAGTTAGTGATTATTTGAAGGTCTAAAAGTGTGTATATGACCTTTGTCCTGTTCACAATATGGGGAGAAGTCAAGATTGACGTATGGGTCCAACATGAAGAAATTCGACCCTTGAAGTGAAGACATGAGGAGGAGCGAGATTTGCTAAGTCTTGGTGACGTTTTAAAATCACCATTTATCCAAAAAAATTCCTACCTTATGAAACCAAGCCCCATTACAACCATATTATTGAGATTAATTCATGATTCTTAAGATAGCTAAATTTGATTTGTGGAGATTTTCTCATAAGTCAAGCATATGGTTTTGGTCCATTATTGCACATAGTTGTTATATGAGGTTTTTCCATGAATTTCTATTCACAAAGTGCTTTTATTTGTTGAAATATGCAAGTTACTTGTTATCTTATCATCTTTTCTCTTGCATATACGATTGAGTGAATACCATGGATGAGTGAAAAGAAGAGAGTATGCCATTGTGAGGTGGAACGGTTATCATACATGTTTGTGCTATATGATCTCATATCTTAAGTGTTCATGCTATGATACATGCTTATGAAACTTTGCAATTACGTTTTTCATTCAAATGTTCAAACTTGAAAGTTATGCATGCTAAAGAATCTGAGACAAATCATTTAAGGGTATTAGTTGTTTTAAGTGTTAGTTGTTTTTGTGTCGTTAGTGTTAGTAGAGTCTTATATTTAGTTTGCTAGGGACTAGCAAAGGGTAAGTGTGGGGTAGTTGATAGGAGCATTTTACGCTACGTTCTTAACATGTTTTTACCCTCATTTATGCTTTGTTTATCCATTATTTGATTAGTATTAGTAGTTATTTAGCATAAGGGGTTAATTGTAGAACATTGGCTAAAACATGTGTAAAATAGATAAAGTATGTGCAATATCGTTAAAAGCTGAACTTGGAAGTGTTCTTGATTTTCTTAAGTTTCTGTAAACCAATACATTGTCACTACTTGATTATATCTTTTGAATGTGTAGGTGACATGTATGTGGACATAACAAAACAAGAATCGTGAGGATCGGACTTATGGAAGGTAGCAAAAGAAGCATGGAAAGACAAGAGGCCAAAAGCATGAATTCGGAACAGAAACAGAGGATTTCCAGAAACCATAACTCAACTTCAAAGATTTCTCTAGGACGATCCAGGAGGAACTAGGGAACGTGCCATATATGGATGGAAAGCTGTGGATGTCTAGTTTCTAAATCTTTTAGAATCGCAGAAATCCAAGGTCTGAGGAAGGAGTTATGCCGGAAACAATGGCCGGAGGTCAGTCTGCTGGAAACAGGACAGAATTTGCTGAAGTTGTCTGCCGAGTTCGTGAGTGTGTTTCTTCACCAAAATCCTTCCCAAGCATGCCAAATGATTAATGAAGAGCTTAATGATGATATGGGAAGTTGTTTAGAAGAAGAAGAATCGAAGAAATCACCAAGGAGAAGCCGAAAATAACAACTACGAAAGTTATCCCGGTCAAAACAGGATAACTCGGTCTACCGAGATTATGGAACCTTTTCGGCTGTCTTAGGAGTCCATGAGCATAAAAGAGAGCCCAATGCCGACCCACACACATGAAGAAGAGTCCATGAAATCAGAAAAAGAAGTTTTTAAAGTATTTTCCAAGTCAGCAAATTAAAGAGAAGGAAGACAATTCCAACAAGGAAAGAAGAGAAACCTACCCGGTTTGGAACACAAGGGGCTGCCGAATTTTCATTAGGTTTTCTTAGGGTTTTGTCTCTATAAATACACATGTAATACAGTAGAAAAAGTGTCTTTCAATTGCTCAAAACATAGTATAGCCAAACTCTACCCAAAACCCTTTAACGCAGAAAACAACACAAGCTGCCGCCGCCGTTCCCCTTCGCTGCCGACTGCCTTTCTTCAACCGGTTCCCTTTTCATCTTTGCCGAACCTTATAGGTAGGTTAAGGATGAATAAATCCATGGTTTGTGCATGTATTTTCTGTGTAAAAACAGTTTGTTATTATATATATGCGATTTGGTTTTCGGTTTTACATAATGAGCATGTTATGAACTCTTCTTGGTGATTTGCACATGAATATGTTTGTTGTGTAACGATTTAGATTGCATGTTAGGATTATGATTTAGTTTAAGTTGTGTATGTTTGTGTGTTTAGTAGATGTTGAATTGATTAATCATCACCCGAGCATATAATCGAACCTTAGGTTAATTTGAATGATCACAAGTTAGCTATTAGGGGGGTGTTTCATGCGCCGTAGTATTTTAGGTTGAGTTCACCGGGTCGGGCTCTCAATTCTAGTTGCTGCCAAGGGATGGTAGGGTGAGAGATTTGCATGTTGAATAGGATGAGTGACGACATACCTAGGATCATGTCTCCAATGACTCGTGAACGGTAAGTGTATTTTGTGTTAATGTGATGCGGGTCGTAAGCATTAAACAGGATGACACATAAACTTAGGATGATGCGTGTCGTAAGTTCTAAGTTACATGAGAAGTCTAAATAGTTGGAATTAATTTTCATCTGTGATAACATAAACATAATAACTTGATCTTTCATAAAACTTATATGTTCTCTAATCGGTGTTTGCTATATCTTGTGCTTGAGTATTGATTGACCAATGTATGTAAATATTTCTGTTTTATTTTCTTTATATTTCGAACCAATTCATATGAATTCCCCATAATATTTTGTATATATGTTTATACTTGTATAGTTGTGACAGAATTATACTTGTATGTTTATATTATATTTGTGAATGTTACTAACGATTTGTTTTGCAGACATAATCCTTCCCTAGTGTCCCCGGCTAGAACGATACCCTACTTACTAATACTACACGATAGGGTTTTAAATTGCAGGTTGTTAAACTACGGCCTCGTCAGATAATTATTTTGTGCAGCTGTGTGGTCAAAATGATACATCCATATATTTCAAGAATGTTTTGTGAGAGTCCCATATTTTGAAGACAGGGGTGAATGACGTTTGTTAATGGTTTTGTGCAAAACGTCAATTGAATGGTCTAACCGTTTAAGGACAGGTCGGAAGTGAGTTATTTGTAGTCGCTTCGACTTTCAAGATGGTTAGTTAAATTGTTGAACGTTGTTAGTAGGTGGTTGTTTGCGTGCTGAGTTAAATGCACGGAAGTGGTGAAGTGACAGCAGTGGGGCAAGGGTTACTGAATCGTTGAATAAGAGTGAGAATGCTTGTAGATGGTCAAGCTTCAACCTGCAACCAAAGTTGTCGGTTACGACACTTGGTTCCATCAGGGATAATTAACTAAACTTGGTGGCATGGGAATCAGTGCACTCTCTAGCTGTGGTTTAATCAAGTATTGTAACCGAAGGTGTACTTAGTCGTGTTGGGGTTCATAAGTTACATCCACTGCAGTGACAGACAATGTTCTCAATCTTGATATGGGGAATAAGGATTAAGATCTGGGAGATCAATTATTGAGGTTAATTTAAGGAAATCCTAAGAGGATTAAAGTTTTGTTGGTGTTGCTATGGTCATTGGTCATTTGGGTAGTGACCCTACTTGTTAGGAATTATTGACCTAGCGGCAGTTCTTGGCACCACGAGTGTAGAGTAGTAGCAAGAAAGGTCATTGGAGGTGACCCCCAAAATTGTCTACATTTCGGTAAGTATGAAGTGCGGTGAAACTAGGTAAGGGTTCCTTTGATGACTCGAAGGTTTTACGAGTCTAAGTGTGGTAATATTTGTTACTGAGATTGGTAAGGTATGTTGCTAAGTTGAGCAACACTCCATTGGAAATCGTGGAGTGATTAAGCACGTTCAGGTTAAGTTATGATCTGAGGGGATGTTAACGTGTGGCAGCGGATCTGAAGTGGTAATTTGCTTTCCTGTGCACGCAGTTATTTTTCCTATTCAATTAGAATGGTAAGTGGTTGTGCATTTTGAATCTTACCAAATAGAGGATACGGTGGATGGTAAACTTGCAGAGCATGGGGGACAGTTTTGTTAGAAATTGTCTAGTTGTGCGAGTTGACCCTGTGATGTTCACGCGCCCAGTGCGGTGATGACATGTGTTAATTTGTGCCTTGATAACTGGATTCTCGGTGATCAATATGGCTAAGTTCAGTGGAATTAATTCCCGATGCTTTGATCAGGGGTTCCTTTGGGTGTGCACAAGTGGCACTAAAGTTTATATAGATGTTCGATATGGTTGAATGTCTGAATTTGTCGGTTATTACCAGACGGTTTGGTAATGGAGGTATTTTTTGAAGGAAATATCCTGGTTGAGCGGGTAAGGTTCTGGAATTCTTTTATTGATAAGTCTATCCCAGATTGTGTTGCGAAAAATGTTTAATAGACGCACAGTTATGGTTGAAGTGCAAGTTCTGCACTATGCGTCATTTCAAGTTAAGGTAAGAGATAGGGACGTCAGTGGCACCTTACATATGAATAGTACGGAGATGTATTACCCGTGGTAAAGTGCGTTGTAGTTCCACGAGGTGATAATTGAGTTGGCGATTCTAATGATCAGTGTGTTGGTAAAATCAAGATTTATCCGGTCAGAATAGCTTTGTAGGCAGTGTGAAGCCTGACAATTTGTCTTCATGCTAGGAGTAAGTATTGTTGGATCTCGATGTCAGGAGCTTTTGGATCTCACTGATTTAAAGGCTATGGTTTTGGATTTACGCTAAAATTCATGGCAGTTCATGTCCTGTGTGTGCCAGTGGTTTGAGTAAGGATAGAGTAAGGGAAGACAATTACTCTACAACAGGACAACTTGACAGAATGGTTTTTAGAAAGCGTAAACCAGATCAGGGAGCCTGGTTCAAATGAGGTGACGGCTTGTGTAACACAAGTCGTCATGGTTTTCTCGTGGGCATGTTGTCATGGGTTTTGACCCCACGTTGTATTGTGTTACCAGAGGATTTAAATCCATTAGTGACATCGGACCCTACTCCTCAGGTGTGGTAATCATTTCCTGCATAGGGAATGTGTGAGCTGATATTTAAAGTTCAACGAAAGAATAAGAGTATTCTTGAAGAGATTTTACTCGCGGCAAGCGAGGGGTTATTGGAATCAGAATGTTTGATAGCTGTATTGTGACGACGTCACATGCGGTTGGTAAGGACAATTGTTGGAGTCCGTTTGGCTAAACGAGAAGGGATAGGAGGTTGGTTATTGGTTGAAGTTGTTGTGTTGTACAGTTGGATTTTCAAGGATTAGGTTATAATCCGGTTTAGGCAACCGGGAATTGTTGCCAAAGGATGTTTTCAGTGTATGACAGAATTGTCATCTTTTCGTGAAAAAACAATAGCGATTTTCGCGAGGATTACAGATGGTGGATCAGTGATAGGCAGTGTCGTATTCCACCTCATAAATGAGATGGAGTACATAAGAATTCAGTGATTCAGTTGATCAATGATTCAAGAGAAAATCATTGTGATCCACGGTAAGACTTCAGATGCTTTAGTTTTGACCAGAGAAGAGTGGTCGGGTGTCAGAAAATGAGGGAGTATTGGAGGTTATCATCCACGTAGGAAGGAGTGCTACGTTGGTTAAATGTGACATGTGACAAGGTTACATGAGTTTGAGGAATATGTTGGATATCCTTAGAGTTAATGGATGCCTAGTGTCACGTATGTCCTTGTTACGGGAGTAAGGTTATTTCCTTACACCCTATATGAATAGCCTTCTGGCTAGTACTGGAAATTGGCTTATAAGGAGGATCAGTAAGGATGTTGACCGTAAAGGGCAGGTGTTAGGGTTTTGACAATGCTATTCGTGAGGTGTTTCAGAAGAGTTCTCAGAAAGGAGTTGATATTGGAGAATAATATCATTATTTAAGTGGTACTATCCCCCACTGTGTTGGACTTTGAGTATAGAAATTTCGAGGACGAAATTTTTATAAGGTGGGGAGAATTGTCACATCCCGATCCTAGAATTATTTTACGGTTGGTTACTTTGGTCTTTTACCATTTAAAGTAACCGTTTAACCGTACAATGATGGTAAAGTTGACTTTTTGGTAAGTCAAGAATTTGGAAAAACTTCCTTCTTGAAAGTTGTAGAGGGCGTCGTTACGAGTTCGTGGACACGTAGCACGCTCAAATCGGAGTTCGTATGAGAAAGTTATGAACAAAAGTATAAAGTTACTATGCGGTAAAACGGCTATATATATTTTTCACCCGGCTTCTCTCTCCTCTTCCCCGACGGAAACGCTGCCGGAGCTTTCGGCCGCCACCGCGCCGCCGTCTGGCCACCCCAGGCCTCCACACCGGTCCCAAAAGTTCGGCCTCCGAGTCTACTTCATTTCTAGGTAAGCTTTCCGACCTAACTCGCCGTAAATCGGGAGAAATTCCGATTTGTTCTTCAAGTGTACAGTCGAATTTGGGGATCGAATTTCTCCCTCCCTAGATCACCATTTTTTGAGTTCTTTATATGTTTAGGATGGGTTTTAGGTGTACTACAATCCCCTAGAATTTGGTAGCTTGATTCGAAGTGTGTAGGAAGAATTGAGGATTTGAAGTTTTGAAGTGTAAATTTTCGGGGTCTACTGTTCATCGAATTTTTAACCTAGTTAGAGGCCGAATTGGCCTTCGAGTTGAACTAGAAAGTTGTCCCAAATGATGAGACGAAGCTACTGGTAAAATTTGGTGGCGATCTGAGGTCGCCGGAATTTTAGCCGGAATTTCTGCCGGCGGCCGCCGTCGGCGGCGGAGCTGACGGCGGTGCCGCCACTTTTTGGGCAGTTTTTCATGCCCATTAATTAGTACATATTGTGAGGAGTCTATGGTTAAAATTTGGTAATTTTTGGAGGAGTTTTGGTTGGGTTTTGGAATTGTTCTAGTTTAGTATTATTGGCGGATAATTAAATATTATTCCGACTATCGATTATTGCCGGTTAAGGTTTAAGGATTATTTTAAGGACTCCTAAGGTATTGGTACAGTGGTAGAATGGGTGTCCATAGTAATTCCACAAATTACTATGTATGAACCTAATGTCAAGTGAATTATTAAAGGAAGTCAAAAAGGTTAAAGTGCCATAAAAAGGAAATTGGTCAACACGTGGTCAAATAGAAATTCCTGGTCAAACTAGGAAAAGACCAAGTCAACTGTGAATGACTAATATATTGGTTTATTTGTACAGTCTCTGGTCGGACGTGAGACGGGCTCGACTTCGTGGTTAGTTCGAGGGTTTCGCTCGAGGAACTTTCCGAGCGGGAAGAAGGTCGCGATGAGTACTGTGAGTGGACCTTTGATTTAAATTAAATTGCATGCTTTATACTTTAATTGGTTTCTCCTGCATATATGATTTCCTCTATTTATATGTTTTACGGTGATTTGGGAAAAGGGGATTTAAGGATTTTAAAGGCAAACAAACCGGGAAAGAGGTTCATACCCATCCCGTGATTTTAAAGGATTTTTCCCGGGGTGGTTTTATTGATTGTCACCGTTTTGGGATTATGGAGGGAGATGTTTTTAAAGGAGAAATTTGGCTCACGGATTTTAAAGGGGTTTTCGATTTATTGTTTCCACGAGGTTTTACGAGGTCTTACGAGGTCTTACAGGTTTTACAGGTTTTAAAGGGATTTTGAAAAAGGGAAAAGGGAAAAGGATATAAGGATTGTTTGCTAGCATGGACCCTCTCCAGTTAGAGCGGGTACCATCTTCTGGATAGAGCAGGTCAGGGACCTTCTCCGGTAGAGCTGGTCATTTGACCTTCCCGGATAGAGCAGGTGAGGGACCCTCTTCGGTAGAGCGGGTCATTAGACCTTCCCGAATAGAGCAGGTCGGGTTTTCTCGTGGATGAGGTTAATACCCCACATAATTGTTTATATTTGAGCCAAGGCATTGTTTATGTTTTACTTGCATGCGGATTTTCTTAAAAAAACTTAGAGGGAGAACATTAGAGGAATTAGAGCCTTTAAGTTTTATTTTTGTCCACTCACCCTGACAGTTTTTCAATGTTTCTCCCCTGGGCCCTTCGTTTTCAAATGCCCAGTGGTGCAGGGTTCTCGAGCGGAGGTCGTGCGCGTACAAGAGTCGAGGCATAGTCGATCAATCCGTTGCCGTTGAAATTCTTTAGGGTAATCATCCTAGTAGACTGCTCTGACTAACCCAGTATAGCTAATTAAGTAGGTTAGGGAGCAGGATGCCTTCATGAGTTAGGGTTTGTTGTAGATACTCATGGAAGTGCTGAGTTGGATTATAGGAAGGGTTGGCCATTTCAAGGGGGTTTCGGTAAGAAGTTCCCTTGGGGTGGTCCCCGCAGGATTTACTTCGAGTTAAAGGGATTTAACTCGGGGTGGGTCCTGACACTTGGGACATTACTGTAGCAGTTCAAGGAGTGCGCAGGGCAGAAGGAAACCGAGGTGAGTTAAGGTTGATTTGGTGGTGATGGCGAATGGTGTGGGAGTTGGGGATGTTTGGAAACCAAGGAGTTGCTGGACTTTGAATGGGAGTAGATCAAGGGTAAGGATCCTATTTTAGGCTATTGTGTTTTACTGTGTTGTTCAATTTTGGAGATTGCTATAATAGTCATTTTGTGACTTTACATATCGATAACTCGGAATCAAAGAAAACAAGGAGGATATGGCCAAATTCTGGAAAGTTGACCGGAATTTGGCAGAAGATTCTGGCAAGTCACTGGAATCTGAAAAGTTAACAGAATCTGGTAGAATGCCGAGAAGGTAGTCTTCGACTCATTAAACATGTCTTTTGCTGTAGAGTTGTAGCGAAACATCGGTTTAAGAAAACTTACCATTTTAGAAAGTTTTCGTTTTTGGAAAGTTGACCGGTAAAAGAAAGTCAATAAGCGTTAACCGGTTAAATTAAGTAAAAATGGAAGCTTTCTATTTTATGAAAGCTTTCCAATTAAGGAAACCATCTTGAGTGTACTTAGTAGTTTATGAAGATTCTGAATTAACATGTTTCGATATGTTCGAGTTAATGAAAAACGTAACATGTTGGTTAAATGAAATCGACAATTACTTAAACGAACTAGTGATCGTTAAGATGGGTGTCTTTAGTAATTTAACGAGTTATTAAGTGACGCCTAAGTGTTTAACCATTAGTAAGAAGTAAAGTAAAATGACTCGGATCATTTAACAGGAAGTTAAGTTGAACAAGTTGAAAGAACGTTAATTGGTCAACCCTTAGTCAAATAGTAAATTCCTAGTCAACTCAGGAAATGGTGGTCAAACTTGGTCAACCCTGGTCAAACCAGGAAAAGGGTCAAGTCATTAATATTTCTAGAGACTTGTATTAACGGATCGTTTCTACAATTATCAAAGGACTTGGAGTACGACTCGAGAACGTGGACGCTTTGAGGAGCGCAACATTGGTGTTTGCTATGAAGTCGACATATCCAGGTACGGGGAGCACACCCAATGGGTGAGCCGTAACCTTTCCAGGTTAGTGGCTTTTTATTTATAAAAGTATGCACTCCATGATTTACAACTTTACCACATTAATATTTTTTTCTCGCTTACGCTCGTCTCATATAGAGTTAACCGAGTTGTAATTGTGGTGTCCTGTTATGAGTGATCTGTCGGGCATTTGCTTTAAAAGGACACTCTCATTACTATTCATCTCCGAGCGTAATATGTAGTTGGCCTCGGTTTGCTGTAAAGACAAACCTGGGATTCGGCCCCTAAATCCAGAGAAAATCCTGCAACTGTCGCATGCATGTTTATTTGAGCTCAGTGTGCATATACGTATATACATATACTCATATATTTGATTATTTTCCTCATGATTTGAGATGAGTTTTATTGTCGAGGTTTCTCTCGAGTATTTTCTCTTGAATATTTATCTATTTGGATTTTACACTTTTTACGCCACCCATTTATATATCCCGTTTTTGGGTTTTTCAAACCGTAGCGCGGTTGGGTTTCGACCCTATCTGGGTTAGCGAGGACGAGTGCTCACCCCCTCATTAGTTCGTGGATGCAGGTTCTCTGTACTGAAATAGGACAAGCAAGATGAACACTAATAGTTACCTCAAATAAACTATTAGTGTTCATTTTGCCTTGGTCTTAAATGTTGCCTCATGTCACTTGGTTTATCCTCTATATGTTTTCCATGTGTGTGTAAAAATTGGCGTCGTTACCTGACCAGGGTCTGACAACTCTCAATTTAATTACCCTGCAATCGTTAGTAATATGGAAAAGTAGGGGTCGTTCTAGCCGGGGACACCAAAGGGTGATCGAACGAAGAGAAAACAAACAACTTATAAGCAAATATTCACATATACAATTATCTGTCACATAATATACAAGTATAAACATATATACATTGAAATATTGGGGGTTAAGATTGATTTAATCTAACAAATAACCTACTAAAAAGTAAACCTAAGCTACTATCATGAATACATAAGAACATACTACTGCCCCTAAACCTAAATCACAAAATCATCATATGTTCAAGAAGTTACAAATCAAAACATAGAATCAATCAAAGATCACAAAGAAATTCGAAACCTATGTTTGTTAAATAAAACCAAAATCGAAAAGTATAATACAATAGAATTCGAAATTATATAGAAAATAATATAAATAGCCAAGAGAAAATCACACTCTTACAACCTTGAAAGGGTTCGACAAGTATGGGGAATTCGGTGGAAAGATGGAACGATTCGTATGACTTGTGGTGGATGAATCGGCTAAGTATTTTTCTGTATAGGGTTTGGTAGAATTTCGGCTATGTAATGGCAAGGTAGTGATGATGATTTTCTATCTAAATACAAGCCTATTTATAGAGGAATACACATATAGGGTCGGCAGCCACAAGTCATTAACCAAATACGTTTAGGTTTTCCTTCTTGAACTTGGTTTGCTTGGACAACAAGACTTAGAGATTCTAGATGCTTCTTTTCTGAATCATGGACTCCTCTACATGTCAAGGGATCAATGAATGACTCCCTTACACGTTTTGGTACCCCTAGGACAGGCGAATCCCATCCATAGGCTCAGTAGAACAAGTTATCCTGTTTTGACAGGGAGAACTTTCCTAGTTGCTGTTTTCGGCTTCTCCTTGTTGTTTCTTCGATTCTTCTTCTTCTAAACTGCTTCACATATCTTCATTAAGCTTCTCATCAATCATTTGACATGCTTGGGAAGGATTTTGGTGAAGAAACACACTCACGAACTCGGTAGACAACTTCAGCAAAATTTGTCCTATTTCCAACACACTGACCTCCGGCCATTGATTCCATGATAACGGCTTCCTCAGAACTTAGACTGCTACTATTCCAAAATATTTAGAAATTAGACTTCCACAGCTTTCTATCCATATATGACACATCTCCTGGATCGTCCTAGGGAGATTTCTGAAGTTGAGTTATGGTTTCTAGAAATTCTTTGTTTTTGTTCCGATTTCATGCTTTTGCCCTCTTGTCTTTCCATGCTTCTTTTGCTGCCTTCCATAAGTCCGATCCTTATTATTCTTGTTTCGTTAAGTCCATATACATGTCATCTGAATATTAAAGAAAATTAATCAAGTAATGACAATGTACAAATTCATAGAATCATAAGAAATAACACGATAACTTCATAAGTCAGCTTTTAACAAATTAGTGCATATTTTCTCTACTTTACGCACATTTTAGCAATTGCTCTACAGAAAAACCCTTATGATAAATAACTAACAATACTAAACAAATAATGGATAAACAAAGCATAAATGGGGATAAAAACATATTAAGAACATAGCCTAAAATGCTCCTATCAACTACCCCACACTTACCCTTTGCTAGTCCCTAGCAAACTAAATAAAATACTACTAAAATTAACGACACAAACGATAACGTTAACAACTAATACCCTTAATGATTTGCCTTAGATTCTTTAGTATAGCTTTTAAGTTTAAACATTCGAATGAAAAGCATAATTGCAAAGCGACATAAATATGTTTCATAGCATGAACAGATAAGAAATAAGGACATATAGCATGAACATGTATGGCAATTGTTCCTACTAACAATGACACTCTTTTTTTTCACTCATCCACGGTATTCACTCATAAGTATATGCAAGAGAAAAGATTATAAAACAACAAATAGCTTGCATATTTCATCAAATAAAAGCACTTTGTGAACAGAAATTCATGAAAAAAACCTCATTTAACAACTATATGCAATAATGGACCAAAACCATATGTTTGACTGATGATAAAATCTTCACAAATCAAAGGTAGCTATCTTAAAAATCATGAATTAATCTTAAAAACATGGTTGTAATGAGGCTTGGTTTCATAAGGTAGGAATTTTTAGGATAAGTGGTGCCATAAGGCATCACCAAGACTTAGCAAAGCTCGTTCCTCCTTATGTCTCCACTCCAAGGTCAAATTTCATCAAGTTGGACCCATACGTCATTCTCAACTCTTCCACATATTATGAACAGGACAAAGGTCACATAACCAACTTTAAACCTTCAAATAATCACAAAACTCCAAATTCACAAACTTTTACAAACACCATCAAAATCCGTATTTGCTTTGATCTGAAATTTTTCTTTTTTTTTCTTTTCGTTTCTTTTCATTTTTTTCCTTTTCTTTTGTTTCGAACATACATTACAATGGTGTTTTACCCCACATTTGTTAAAATGCAACGTCACCCCACACTTGCTTCACAGCATCACGCAATACAGCTCCTTCGAAAGTACTTTGTCAAGTCTTGATAACAAGGTAAAGGTTTAGCTATTCTAAGCAGAGGAATTCTGTTTAAAGATGATGAAATAAAAGGCTCAATGTAGGCTCAAAGGAGTTAAAACTAAGGAGTCCCACGACGGGCACAAAATAGGCATATGCTTTATTTGGCTATGGTGGTAATCCTAAAGAGATTAAATTCAATCACGTTCAAAATCAAGACATGTTATGATTATAAAGTTTCAACAATCACATAAGCAAGTTCTAGTAAATTCTAGAGTCCATTAAAAATCAAGACATGTTATGATATTTTCAGACGCGTTATCAATGATGACCGTTATCTTTCTGATGGAGCCTAACAGACACACTTGCATGGAATTACTCATCATCATAGCGACATCAGGAGCGATGATCCAGTAATGAGTATCTGTTCCGATTATTGTTGATGAGGATACTATATTTGCGATATCGACTTTGAGAAAAGTCAATCGTCAACATCATTACGAGTCATCTAAGAGTTAAAAGTACAACAACATGATCAACGAAGCTCATCATTAATGGTTCTTCGATGGTGAGAAATCGTTCGTAATCCATTGTTCGTGCTTCATCGATTGTGCAAGCATGACGCTGCAAAGAAAGACGTGATCTTGTGTTTCCTCACTTATCGGTTGGTATTTGTGCATCACCGCCTATAGTAAAGTTTTGATAAGGTCATTTTGGCGCTTAGACTCGGTGATGCTATACATTAGCGGATGTGACATCTTGTTTCGAGAATCTCGTCATTGCGACCATGTCGAGAAGGTGGCAAGTTCGAGTTTGTTACTTGTCTATAGAACATTCAAGATCAATGATCGAATCGACTGTTACACTTCGATCGTGGCATCAGTACTTATTACACGAGTTAACGAAAGTGGAAATACTTGAGTGTTCAAGCCTTGGCATAGACATTGTTGTTCTGGTCACGAGCAGAAATTTGAGGTTCAGCAGAAATTTTAGTGATCTTGAAGAGAGTTGGACTTCCGATAAGCGAAGTTATTGGTGAACTTAAGTCACCAGAATATTGGTTCTGACGTCGTCACACATGTGGATTGGCAAAGTTGAGTCACCGTAATTCCTAATGGAGCAAAGAATGACAAAGAAATTGACCATTGACCAATGACAAGTTTAGTTTGTAAATTCCAAGGACAAATTTCTTTAAGGGGGTAGAGTGTGAGACCCTGTATGTTTTTACTGTGGTTTATAATGAGTTACTAAGGTTTAAGCCGTCTTCGGTAACTTAACAAGTGAATGACCACGTTCATTATCGAGTTTTTCTAAATTCTTTAAATTCCTCATTTAAGGACTTGATGTCATAGTAAGCATCGACACAAGTCCCCCAGTATTTTCGGAATATTTTTCAGAGCTTCTGTCTATTTTCTATAAATTTCCAAAGTTTAAGGTAATTTTTAATTACCTTCTCAGTAAATAGTTTTTACCATTTTCAAATTTACTTTTACAGTTCTTTAAATCTGGACCGTTGGATCTTTTCCAGATCAAATCTGGGTCGTCCATTTGCCTATAAAAAGGCTTGAAGCCTTTGACCAAAGTCAAAGACCCCATTTCGGGTCAACCCTTCTCCTCCAAGCTCCCCCGAGCTTTCTCCTACATCAGCGACCTCCTCCCGACGTCGGCGACTCCGGCCATCACTCGCTAGCGGACCACCACCAATCTATTCCTCTTCCTCTCCTCTACAAAATCTCTCAAACCAATCCAGCAAACATCTATTCATAGAGGAGATCAGAGGAGGAAAAAACTCGCCTGAGATCTCCGATCATTGGCAAATCTGGGCGGTGACGACAACTTCAATGGGTATGTTCTTCTCCTCTCGTCTTCTTCTTCTTCTTCTTCCTTTTTTGACCTTAATCGCTTCAATCGAGCCCTAATTCAATTATCCCTAAAGCTGTGTTTTCTGGGTTTCTCTGCTCCTCTCTCCGACGATGATTTCTAGCATCCATTCTTCCTTCTCGATATCGACTCGATCTTCTCGTGGCCAAGTTGATCAAGAATGGAGGCTTGGGACAATACTGTAGCAGTTCTAGATCGAGGCAGAGATTTCGTGTGCGTGGAGGAAAGAAACCGAGGTGAGTTGACGTTGATTTGGTGGTGATGGCGAATGGTACGGGAGTTGGGGATGTTTGGAGGCCGAGGAGCTACTGGACTTTGAATGGGAGCAAATTAAGGGTAAGGATCCTATTTTAGGCTATTGTGTTTTATTATGTTGTTGTTCGATTGTGCAGATTGCTATAATAGTCATTTTATGACTTTACATATCGATAGCTTGGAATTGAAGAAAACAGGGAGGCTATGGCCAAATTCTGGCAAGTTGACCGGAATTTGGCAGAGATTCTGGCAAGTCACAGGAATCCTAAAACTAAACAGAATCCGGCAGAATGCCGAGGAGGTAGTATTCGACTCATTAAAAGTGTCTGTTGCTGTAGAGTTGTAGCGAAACGTCGGTTTAAGAAAACTTACCATTTTAGAAAGTTTTCGTTTTTGGAAAGTTGACCGGTAAAAGAAAGTCAATAAGAATTAACCGGTTATATTAAGTAAAATTAGAAACTTACTATATTTGGAAACTTTCTATTTTAGGAAAGTTTTCCAATTAAGGAAACCCTCCTCTTGAGTGTACTTAGTAGTTTCTGAAGATTTTGAATTAACATGTTTCGATATGTTCGAGTTAATGAAAAACATAATATGTTGGTTAAACTAAATCGACAATTACTTAAACGGACTTAAGATGGGTGTCCTTAGTAATTAAACTAGTTATTAAGCGACGTCTAAGTGTGTTTCCGGGTAAACTCGCGGCCCCTTTAGCGGGTTGCACGGTTCCAGAAATAGCGAACTTCCTTGTACTCCGAGTTTTCCTGTGTAAAGAACAAACACTTCAAAGGGGCGTCCCCGGGTTTACCGAGGGAAGCCACTCCGATGCTTAAGTCAGACACTGTCAGATAAGCAGAAAACTCAAGAGTAGTTAAGAAGTTGTCTGTCCCCTTACCGGGAGGTCCTCATCGGTATTTATAGTAGCATTAAAGGCAGCACTTTGTCCTTTTCCAATGTGGGAATAAACTCCCTTGCTTTTCCTCAATTTTACAATGAACTGGGCCCTGACAAAGGACCCAGAGTGGCTTCTCAAATCTGACTGGGCTTTAACCCTATAAACAGTACTTCAAGCATAATAAACGATGCACATTTAATAATCGACCACACTTATGTGTTATTTCTTGAATTGTAACCCGGTAAAGGAGAAATATTAGGTTCCACCTATAAACAAGTCCCCCAAGTCCTCAGTCAAGGGGTACGCTTGGGTGGGGACTTGAAATCATTTCTTTACCGGGTTACAAAGTTATAATCCAGACCCGGTGTACCCAGTCCCCCAAGTCCGTACGCAAGGGTACCCCGCAGACACGTTCACTTTGAGAATTGAAAACGACGTCTCCGGGTTGTAGTGGGGGAAACTGAAAAGTTCAGTTTGAAGTGGGGGAAACTGAAAAGTTTTTCGGTTTTGGGACGCGGCATGCATGACATGTGGCGATTTTCTCGAAAAACCGAAACGTCCCTTCAGTGTACGCCTCTAACTGTATAAATAGGGGTTGAGGGTGACAGTTTTGTCTCACCTTCGAAACCGATAACTTTTTCGTGCTTTTGCTCTCATTCTCTGTTGTCGCTGTGCTTGTTGGATTCCCAAACTCAAATCGATCGCAAAAGCCCTTCAAACCCTCACAAGTAAGGTACTGTTTCCTCTTCCGTTGTTTTTGAGTGTTTTGGATCGATTATGTGTACTGTTTCTGGGTTCCAATCTGGGTTTCTGCGTTAGTGTGTGAGTTTCTCCTTATGGTCGCCAGGTTATCTGGGTTTCTGACGACGTTCCCGTGTTTCTTGTTTTGCAGATGACAAACCCCGCAATGGACGCTCATGTCCCCGAGTTTGCCTCAGTAACCTTCACTGATGGGACCGCTCTTGACCCTCCCGGGTACTCACTGACCGCGGAGGAGATTGTGGAGCTAAGGAGCAACTGGAAGATTCCCGAGTCTGTGGAAATTCGGACTTTAGAACCCGAGGATCAGTTCTTCTCTCCCGGGGATGGGTGGACGCTATGCCACGAGTACCAGCTACGCTGTGGCCTGTCACTCCCGCTAAAGGTGGAGGTGCAGTACCTCCTGGCTGCGAGCAACTTCGCGATCGGGTAAGTTGGCCCGAACATGTGGAGGTAGCTACTAGGGTTGTGCGTTATGTACAAGGTGCTGAAGCAGCAGATGCCCACCTATCAAGAGTTACACGCTATGTACCGGGCCGAGTACTCCCGGAAGGCGGGTTTCAGAGGGACCATCCAACTGAAGTCCAAAGCGGTTTTCAAGAAGATCATCGAGGACTTGCCAACCTCCGTGAGCCGGACCTGGAGGGAAAAAAGTTTCTTGATAAGAAACTTTCAAGACCCGGGACACGCGCTTCAAGTACCGGGTGACTTCCAACCGCTGATGAGTAAGTCCTCTCCCTTAGGGTTTATCTTTTCTCCGTACCGAGTTGTACTTACATCGTTATTTGTCTTGCAGACGTCCCCGACATTCCTTTGGAGCCGGTAATGGAGAAAATGATCTGGAGGATGCTATGGGCCTTCCGGGGTCAATATGACCGGAGTTCGTACCGGCTCTGTAGGCTGTATGTGTACAGCAGGTGCCGGTTGATGGAGCTCCCAGGTTTGTCTCGTGTCCTTTCCAAATTTTGTTGTCACATGCTCCTGTCTAACGGGTTATGTCTTTTGTTGCAGCTCTTCTCCCGATGGAGTTCACGAAACGCAAGAACCCGGGAATATATGACGGCTTCGAGGACAAAGCTGTATGGGCCGGGATCCGGACGCAAGGGGCGGAGGGTCTAGCATATGATATCGACCTGACGACGAAAGCGGCTTTCCTGCGCCCAGACGCCGAGCAAGGGGATGTTCAGCAGTTCCATGTGGACGCCTTGCACTACAACGAGGTCCCCGAGTACTTGGCTGAGGTTCTCGGGCCAGAGGTTTTCCAGGAGGGAGAGGAAGTTGAAGGGAATCCCTCGGAGGTGGATTATAACCCGCTATTTGAAGAACCGGGAAGGGGATCTTCCGTCGCCGATGAAGAGACTGAAGAACCGGTGATGAGCGCGGTTCCCTCGTCTGTGCTCCCCGCTGAGGAGTTTACCGAAGAGGATGACGACGGGGGTGAAGAGGTTGGAGGGTTGGAAAGGGGGATAGGGAGTGAGAACCCGGAGGGGAGTGATGGGAGTGACGAAGTTCAAGAAGTGGAGCCCGTTCCCTCTCGCAAACGCACCCGGGAGGCATCCAGCTCGGGGAGGTCCGAGCGGAGGAAGAGAAGGAAGGAGAGGAAAGAGAGGAGGGAGAGAAAGCAGCACCGGGACACTACTGAAATAATGGAGGAGTTGGCGGGCGCGGGAATGGCGGACGTGGCCATCCAGAGGATGGTAGCGGACTTGAAGAACTGCGCCGCCGATTCCTATGTCCTGGAGCACGAGGACCCGTTGATTGTAGCCCGGAGGACGCAGGAGAAACTGATGCGGGTAAGTTTGTCTTCTTGCTTAACCCGCTTTTTTTTTTGTACTAACCCGTTATTTGTTTTATGTAGGCTGTCAGGTTGTCATACTTGGCAACTGACCGACTCATAAATGAAGGCATCCCCGAGCGAGAGAGAGTGCTCAGGGACGACCTCCGGGCCGCCCGGGACCAGGTGACGGCGAGCGAAGAAAGCCTGGCTCGGGTCCGGGAATACGCAAGCGCATCAGCCATTGCGTCGTGTGCGGAGTTGGCCAAGGCACAAGAACAAATAGCAGACTTGGTGGCCAAGAACTCGGAATTGGAGAGAGTCATCGAGGGTCACCGGGAGGACCGGTGTGCTCAAGACGCCGCTATAGCCCAGCTGACCGAGCAAAACCAGGCGCTGCAGCAACAGGTTACATCCGTGGAGCAACAAAAAGGAGATTTAATCCAGGCAGTTTCCCGGGCCAAGGACTCTGCTATCTCCGAGTTTCTGGCGAGCCCCGAGTTTGACCTGAAGCTGCGTACGGCAAGGGCCGAGGCCCGCGCCGAAATTGTTAGCGCTGGGATTCGCCAAGGCTGGCTCGACAAGGCTGGTTATGATGGTCACCAAGGTCATGTCAGACCCGACGAGGCTGCAGGCACCTCCCGGTCGACTCCTGCCATGGCTGCAAACCCTAGGGCTCTTGCGAACCTGGCTCGGAGTCCCCCGGTTCGTTCTTCAGCAGCCGGGAGAGGTACTTCCCGTGGTGGGATTGTGGGTGGTCCTCGAAACCGGTCACCTCTCCGTAGGGGTCAGTTCATCATACAGCCCCGGGGAGGACGTGGCGGGTCTAGCACTGGCGGGGGTAGCGGGTCGGCAGCGCCATGAATTGGAGCCTTTAGCTTTTTTGTTTTTGCTGTAACAGATTAGTTTACCTGTAGCGGTTCGCTACTTTTTGTAATTTATCTTTTTTGAAGTAATCAAATTTTTCCTTCGCATAACTCTTCCTGTGACAAAACACGGTAACCTGATACACAGTACAAAAATTTAGGGGTGGAATTTTGAAACCGAAAACCGAAAAAAACCGGGCCGAAAACCGCACCGGAACCGAAAAAAACCGAACCGGATAAAAACCGAAATGAACAGTGAAAAACCGAACCGAACCGGGCATGTTCGGTCTGGTTTCCGGTTTGACCCTCTTAAAAACCGAACCGAACCGAAAAAAACCGGGCCACTCAAAACGACGCCGTTTTGATTAAGGGAAAAAAAAACCCTACCAGCCTCTCAGGCCCTCAGTCACTTCCGCTCTTCCTCTTCCTCTTCGTCTCTTCTGTCTTCTCAGTTCTCACTTCCGCTCTTCGCTCTTCCGTCGCCCTCAGTCCTCACTCCTCCAATCCACAGTCTTCTGTCGCCCTCAGTCCTCACTCCGCCAAGACCTCAGTCTTCTGTCGCCCTCAGTCCTCACTCCTCGCCCTCAGTCTTCTGTCCTCCAGTCTTCTGTCGCCCTCAGTCCTCACTCCGCCAAGACCTGGCCCAAGAGTGTTTGGCATTCGTTATAAAAACAAACACGGTGCGATTTTGGGTTTGCAATTCTCAGGTCTTCCTCCAATCCACAGACAAAGATGGCCTCTCCTCCATGTTGAACACTATGAACAGCTAGCTCTCCACTGCTAGTTCTCAGTCGCCGTTCACCTCCAAGCCACTATGAACAGGTTCAGGTACTCTTCCCACAATCTCTACTCTTTCTTTTCACAACCCAAATCACCACTTCATCCTCCAACTTTTCCTCCCCAAACCCTATTCTCACTTGACCCCTCTTCCATTGATTTCTCGATTTCAAATCAGTTTCACACAAATTCCACTTGTAGTTCTACAATTGCATCACTTTCCGCATCTGGGTCGTCTTCAGATTCTGCTTTAGCATCCCTATTTCATATAAAGTTTCGATCTTTACATTTGTATAAGGGTGGTTATATTGATAAGTGCTTGTTGGTGAATCCTTACTTGGTTAAGCACCATTGTTATGGGACTTCAACTTCTGTTAATCAATGTGGACATAGGAATGTGGGTGTTAATGAGGTTAGATACTTTGCGAGTCATAAGCAAGTTCGTGACATTTTAGGTATGATTAGAAGGAAGGACAACGATTTGGAGTCAAAGATTCGTTCAATGAATGTGAGTCTAAATCTTAAGATGTGTAGTCGGGTTTTTGAGGAGTTGAATAACCAGAAAAGAGATGCGTTGTCTGTGTGTGATTGGATTAGGTATGCACACCCCAGTTGTAGGAATGATGTTCATTCCATGGTTATTGATAACCTTGGGAGGTTGGGGGATTATGATGCCTTGTCTCACGTATTGAGTGAGTTTGCTAAAAGAAAGGTTTGTCTTGTACCATTGGCATTTGAGTTTGTATCCCTGTCGCCCTTGAAGGAGGCAGCTGTGGGGAAAGTAGTGGAGGTATTGAAAGCAGTCAAGGAACCGACTCGGGGTTCGGGTTTGTGTTCTTTGATCAAGATGTTCAGTGTCATGGGTTCATTTGAAATGGCAGAGCTTGTGATGCAGCTATCGGAGAGGAAGGCAACTTTTTACAAAATAATGGTAGTAGGAAAATGTGGACAAGGTGATTTTGAGGGAGCCACTGATTTGATTGAGGTAATGAGGAAACATGGTTTCGAACCAGAAGCAAAAATTTACAATTATGTGTTAAGTAACTTATGTAAGCATGATAAATCTGCAGAAGCTGCTGCATTGTTTGAGGAAATGCTAGAAGGCAACTGTGCTCATGATCCTATAACTTATGAAATACTTGTTTGTCACTCATGTAAAGCTGGAAACTTTGATTCGGCTAGAAAGTTAGTTGATAGAATGAATGCGATTTTGGGTTATTTTTACTGACTTTTCTGATGGAATTGGAACTATGGTTATTCTGTAAACTTTAAACAATAGACTCTATTTGGCTTATTTGCAATTTGTGGACTTTTAAGTTTTAAGTTTGTAACTAATATGGACTATGGACTATAAGTTTCAAATTTGTGTATGATTTATGGACTTTAGTTTGAAGTATTTGTATTTTTTTATTGCATACTTTGTTAGTTATGTAGCTTGGTTAATGACTTAATGTGAGTTTTTGTGTTGGAGATAATATATGTGTAGATTGTTGAGAATGTTAGGTGTAGGTGAAGAAGAAATGGAGACAAAATTTTGGAAAAGTGATGTACAAAACTAGAAAAAGTTCTGAAAAAAAAAAAAAAAAATTCACATACTTATTAAAAAACCGAAAAAAACCGAAACCGAACCGAACCGACGGTTCGGTTTGGTTTCCGGTTTGTATCAATGAACAGTAAATAACCGGACCGAACCGGGCCGAAATTTTTTTCCGGTTTGGTTTCCGGTTTTGCTTCAAAACCGAACCGAATGGACCGAATTCCACCCCTACAAAAATTTACATATAATGCCGGTTTGACATGTGAATAAATATAGTGCCGCTAGGATATATGGGTCCATTAGGGCTTCCAAGGGCCGCTACGGCCTTTATCTCACAAGTGTAGATAAAATTTATATATAGTGCCGGTCTGGCATGTTATCTTCATAAAATAACAATAGGCCCGATAGGGCCGTACCGGTCAATTATGGCTTCCTGTCGAATAACCCGGTATTTGTGATGCATAATATACAAGTGTTGACAAAATGTACGCATATTGCCGGTTTGGCATGTTTAATAAAAAGTGCCGCTAGGGCTGTATGGGTCCGTTAGGACTTTCAAAGACTGAAATAAGGCCGTGAAAGGCTTGCAATATTTCAAGTTAAGGAGATTACCAGAGATTATCGGAGATTATCGGAGAATGCCGAGTTTGACAGTGAAATAAGGCCATTAAGGCTTGCAATATTTCACGTCGTGTAGACCGGAGATTATCGGAGATTAACGGAGAATGCCGAGTTTGACAGTGAAATAAGGCCGTTAAGGCTTGCAATATTTCACGTCATGTAGACCGGAGATTATCGGAGATTATCGGAGAATGCCGAGTTTGACAGTGAAATAAGGCCGTTAAGGCTTGCAATATTTCACGTCATGTAGACCGGAGATTATCGGAGAATGCCGAGTTAAGGCGTACAAGTAGGGCCGCTAAAGGCTGCATTCACTTCAACAAACTGTTTAATAAACATAACCCGGTAGGGGGTTTCATGCATTGTGGGCCTGAAAGGCTTTATATAAAACATCATAAACAATAAATTTGGACATTCATAGATAACTTGGTACCTATTTGGGGAAGAGATGTAGATGTTGGGCGTTCCATGGTCGTGGAAGCGTAACTCCATCTGTACCCCTGATGTAAAACGTTGCCGGGCCCGCGACTTCAACAATTTCATATGGACCCTCCCATGGAGCTTTGAACCCCGTTGGCTTAGGGATAACCTCCTTCATTACCCAATCCCCAAGTTTGAGTGGGCGCTTGATAACCCGGGAATTGTAGTGTTTAGCCACTTTTTGCTTCTTGTTGATATTTCGGAGATGTGCACGCTCCCGGCGTTCCTCCAGGAGGTCCAAGTTAAGGCGGATGCCTTCATTGTTGGTTTCCCTGTCAAACAGTTGTACCCGGTCACTCGGGACTTCCATCTCTACCGGGATCACTGCCTCAGAGCCAAAGGTCATAAGAAATGGGCTCTCCCCATTGGCTTATGTTGGAGTTGTCCTAAGTGCCCACAAAACCTCTGGAAGTTTCTCATCCCATAAACCCTTTGCGTCCTCCAGCTTCTTCTTCAGAACTTGCTTGATGAGCTTGTTAACAGCTTCAGTTTGTCCATTAGTCTGCGGGTGTGCAGGGGAGGCATATAGCACCTTTGTCCCATTGGAATGTAAGAATTCCCGGAACTCATCATTGTCAAACTGCGTCCTGTTATCTGTGATAAACGTCTCTGGGATTCCAAACCGGCAAAAGACATTGTTCCAAAGGAATTTCTTAACATTTGCGGTTGTGATCCGTGCCAGGGGTTGAGCTTCTATCCACTTGGAATTATAGTCCACTGAGACAATGGCGTGTTTGAGCTGTCCCGGAGCTGTGGGTAGAGGCCCGATGAAATCAATCCCCCACATGCAAAATGGATATGGAGAAATGATTACTGATAATGGGACCGATGGGGCATGGGGAAAGCTTGCGAATCGGTGACATTGAAGACAGGAATCTACGACGACTCTGGCATCGTGTTCCAGAGAAGGCCAGTAATATCCCATTCTTAGGGTTTTGAAAGCCAGGTTACGGGCTCCAAAGTGATTTCCACATACCCCGCTATGAAGCGACTGCAAAACCCGGTCTCCTTCCTCGGGTGTAATACACTTCAAATCAGGGAAAGTACGTCCTCGTCGATACAGCTTACCATCACGGATACTATACTGCGCCGCTCGAACCCGTAGTCGTTTGGCCGCTACCGGGTCCTCAGGTAGGGTTTCATGTTGGATGAAGTTAATGAACTCATCCATCCAAGATGGTGGCGGTTTTGCTTCCGCTGCGAAAATCTCAGAAAAGGAGAGTGAGATGCTTGGTTTCTCCAATGTCTCGACTAGTAAGCCTTTAAACTCGGTATTGGAATCGTCCCCTGTTGCAATCTTAGCCAGAGTATCTGCTCTCACATTCTGCTGCCTCGGTATCTGAGTAACCTCAAAGGTGTCAAATTTTTCCAGCAAGAAAGCCGCTAACTTTTGATAGGACGAAAGATGTGCTTCCTTTGCCTGAAATCCGCCGTTAACCTGCTGCACTACCAGTTGTGAATCACTCAGTATGCGGAGATGCCGGGCGCCCATATCTTTAGCGAGTTGGAGCCCTTTGATTAAGGCTTCGTACTCAGCCGTGTTGTTTGATGCTTTGAAGTTAAAGCGTAGAGCATAATCAAACATATTACCCTCCGGGTCTACCAATGTAATGTCTGCTCCACATTGCCTCTGATTGACTGATCCATCTACAAATATTTGCCAACTCTCCGGTTCAGCTTGTGTAGGAAGAGTTTCAGCAACTGATGAATCTGCTGGGATTAACTCGGCAATGAAGTCTGCTGCTGTCTGCCCTTTGATTGCCGTTCGCGGTTTAAAGTGCAAATCATGCTCCCCCAACTCAATTGCCCACTTGACCAGTCTTCCTGAAGTCGCCGGCTTTTGCAGAACCTGCCGTAGTGGTTGGTTGGTGAGCACATGGATAGAATGTGCTTGAAAATAGGGTCTTAACTTCCTTGCTGCTACAACCAAGGCCAGGGCCAGTTTTTCAATATCTGGATAACGAGTTTCAGGATCATTGAATCCTTTTCCAGTATAGTAGACTGGCAGTTCTTCAGACTCTGGCTTTCTTATCAAGGCACAGCTGACAGCCGTTTGAGATACCGCCAGGTATAGATAGAGTATTTCCCCCGGGTTAGGTCTGGATAAGGAAGGAACTGACGCCAAGTATTCCTTCAACTTCTCAAAAGCTTGATTGTGATCTTCCTGCCATGTAATCCGCTCGCGGTGTTGACTCTTGAGAATTTTGAAGAAGGGGGCACATTTATCTGTTAACCTGGATATAAACCGGGATAAGGCTACCAGCCTGCCAGTAAGTTGCTGGACTTCATTCCTGGTTTTTGGCGGTTGCATGGCCAAGACGGCTTGAATTTTGTCGGGGTTTGCCTCAATTCCCCGAGCGCTGACCATAAACCCGAGAAACTTTCCTCCTGAAACACCAAACACACACTTCTCCGGGTTTAACCTCATTCCCTTGCTCAAGGCAATGTCGATAACGGTCTCCAAGTCATCCGGGTGTTTGCTTATTTCCCGGCTTTTGACCAGCATATCATCTATATAAACCTCCATAGTATCCCCGAGTTGGTTTGCAAACATGCCCACTACGAGGCGCTGGAACGTGGCTCCTGCATTCCGGAGTCCAAAAGGCATCACTTTGTAATAATACATCCCCTTGTCTGTTGTAAAAGATGTGTGCTGTTGATCCGCGGGATTCATCGGAACTTGGTTAAATCCCGAGTATGCATCTATAAAGCTCAACCGGGGGTGGCCCACGGTTGAATCCACCAGTTGATCAATCTTTGGAAGGGGAAAACTATCCTTCGGGCAAGCCTTATTCAGATCTGTGTAGTCGACACACATCCTCCACTTTCCGTTTGCCTTCTTGACCATCACCACATTGGCCAGCCAATCCGGGTATGTTGCATCTTCAATGAACCCGATGTCTTTAAGACGTTTAACTTCTGCTTGAATGGCCTTGTACTTCTCCGCGCAAAATGCACGACGCTTCTGTCTTACCGGTTTAACACCCAGGATAATATTGAGGGAATGCGTCATAACTTCTGGAGAAATCCCGGGCATGTCTGCATATGACCATGCAAACACCTTCTGTTTCCGGGTTAGCAGCTCAATGATCCGGGTTCTGACCTCGGGGTCAAGGCCTGTGCCAATGCAAATCTTCCTCTCCGGGTATTCCTCTGAAATCTGAATCCATTCTGTTGCTTCGATTGGGGCTGGCCGGGGGAACTTGGCAGGATACTTCTGGCTCTTCTTTTGTGCCGTCTTACTGATGGGCAAAGAATCCGGGTCATCCTTGGGGTCATCGGGTTTGTCAAATGGGGACAGGGAAAAACCGGCCGAAAATATCTCATGCTGGGACTGAGTTGTTGCTATCGCGTTGCATCTGACAGCGGCTTCTTGGTCTCCGCGAATTGTAACCCAACCCCCGGGTGTAGGTACCTTCATAAGCAGCATGTGACCCGCTATAAAACTTTGTAGGCCCCAGAGTGCATCTCTCCCAAGTATGGCATTGTAGGATGATGGGCAGTCCACAATTATGAAGGGAACTACAATTCTTGTGGATTGGTGCCCGGTTCTAACTGTAACCGTTAGCTGATCAGACCCCAACGGTTGAGTTGTCTCACCTGAAAAACTAATCAATGGCTCGTGGTTTCTATAGAGCTTATCTCTTCCTCTTTTAAACCCCTTATAGCAACTGCTGAACATGACGCTGACAGCGGCTCCCGTGTCTATTAAAACCCTTCGAGTTCTCCAATGGTCAATCTGAAGAGTGATAATGAAAGGATCATTGTGATGCATTTTCAGCGTGTCTTCAGACTGAGAAAATGACACGGTATCCCAAGGAACCAGCTCCTTGCGGCATTCCTGACGAAGCTGCATTATCTCTAACTCCGGGCCTCTTGGGCAGAGTCTTTTGGCCCGGTGACCGGACACCCCTTGGGTGCCACCCCCGTGAATCGTCATTATCTCCCCATATACTTCAATCAGGTTGACACCTGTGGCGGGTGACTTGTACTGCTGTAACTTGCCGTTCTGGATCATGTACTCAATGGTGTTTCGAAGGGAAAAGCACCGGTCGGTGGTGTGGCCAGACTCGTTGTGATAGGCACAGTGTTGCCCGTTGTCCGGCCCTGCCCTTTTGGGAAACTTCCTTTTTGGAGCTGGGGGAATGTCATTTCTATGGCGGTTCCAAATTTCTTCATAGGAGGCAGTCAAATTGGTTAACACTTCATATCGTGGAATGTAAGGAGTTTTTGCTTCCTGGGCTGGAGGTCTCGGGTATGGAGCTTCTCTTAGCTTCTCCCTTGATCTGTTTGAACCTTTGCCGTAGTATCCCTGGCCACTCTTATTCTGCCCTTCCTTTCTCCATCCATCAGCTCGCTGGCTTGTGAACCCGATGTTCGTCCGGCGTTCTCCGAAGGTGTCATACTCGGCTTGAGCTTGCCGAGTTACTTCATTAATTAAATCGTCGTAGCACCTGAACCGCTGCTTCCTGAGCTCCACCACAAAGCGGGTTGGTTTGAGCGCCTGTAAGAACGCCTCTGATGCCACTGACTCATCCAAGTGCCCACATTTGGAAGTCGTGGACAGCCAACGGGTTACAAAAATTTTCAAGCTCTCATCATCCCTCTGCTGGACTTTGAATAACGAAGTGGTGCTTCGGTTGGCACTAGACAGCAGGATAAACCGGGACAAAAACTTCTGCGTCAGCTGACCATAGGTTTCTATTGACAAAGCCGGTAACTTGAGGAACCAACTCAATGCCTCCTCACTGAGTGTTTCCTGGAAAGCATGGCATGCTTGGGCATCTGTGAACCGGGTTGAATCCAACTGAGACTGGAACAACTCTAGGTGTGCATACGGGCACCCCATTCCGGCATATCTCTTAATCTTAAATGGCTTTGCTTCCGGTGGCTTTTTGTCTGCTTGAACCCGTGTGGAGAATGGGCTTGCACGGGTAATAAAGGGTTGGTATTGCTGTGGTCCCGTTCCCGAGTTAAGACGCTGCTCAAGTTGGGTCACAGTTTGTGTCAACTGTAAAAGCAGCTGGGTCTGGGCATCTGCTGGGGGAAGTGGTTGATTTAACAACGGCTCTGGAGGTGGAGGAGGTCCTGTAAGATTGTGATTAAACAAAGGATTGGAGAGATGGATAATTTGTGGATTTGGGTTAGGGTGGGCAGTAGGTGGGAGAATAGCGGGTGGTATGTATGCACTGTCAAGAGTTCGCGGGTTTCCATAACCCGGAGGATTCCCTTCTGGGGTGATTATATCAGCAAGTCTGGCTGACGTCCCCATGGCATTCGCCCTTTGAGTTAAGGTTGCTTGAAGAAGCCCATGCTCGGCCTGGATAGTTGCTAATTGCTCCCTTACCGTCATTAACTCGGCATGTTCTCGAGTAGATTGCTCCTTCTGAGCGAGAAAGTCCTTTTTCAAGAGCTCAAATGCTGCTGCCAAATCTGTTTGGCCAAACTGGGTCCCGGAGGTCCCCGGGTTATCATCCCCTGAGAAATTAAGCCTCCTGGTTGGATCTTGTTCTCCTGCCATTTCCACCGTCCTTCAAAATATTAAGCGGGAGGTCTTGAGTTCGGCTCTCAACGAGAGCACCAATTGTTTCCGGGTAAACTCGCGGCCCCTTTAGCGGGTTGCACGGTTCCAGAAATAGCGAACTTCCTTGTACTCCGAGTTTTCCTGTGTAAAGAACACACATCAAAGGGGCGTCCCCGGGTTTACCGAGGGAAGCCACTCCGATGCTTAAGTCAGACACTGTCAGATAAGCAGAAAACTCAAGAGTAGTTAAGAAGTTGTCCGTCCCCTTACCGGGAGGTCCTCATCGGTATTTATAGTAGCATTAAAGGCAGCACTTTGTCCTTTTCCAATGTGGGAATAAACTCCCTTGCTTTTCCTCAATTTTACAATGAACTGGGCCCTGACAAAGGACCCAGAGTGGCTTCTCAAATCTGACTGGGCTTTAACCCTGTAAACAGTACTTCAAGCATAATAAACGATGCACATTTAATAATCGACCACACTTATGTGTTATTTCTTGAATTGTAACCCGGTAAAGGAGAAATATTAGGTTCCACCTATAAACAAAGTGTTTAATGTTTAGTAAGAAGTAAAATAAAATTACTCGGATCGTTTTACCAAAGTTAAGTCAAACACATTGAAAGAACGTTAATTGGTCAATACTTAGTCAAATGGTAAATTCCTGGTCAACTCAGGAAAAGGTTGGTCAACCATTTGTCAAACTTGGTCAACCCTAGTCAAACTAGGAAAAGGATCAAGTCAATGATATTTCTAGAGATTTGTATTAACGGATTGTTTCTACAATTATAGAAGGACTTGGAGTACGACTTAAGAACGTGGACGCTTTGAGGAGCGCAACATTAATGTTTGCTATAAAGTCGGCATATCCAGGTACGGGGAGCACACCTAATGGGTGAGCCGTAACCTTTCCGGGTTAGTGGCTTTTTATTTATAAAAGTATGAACTCCATGATTTACTGTTTTACCACACGCTTTTACTCGTATTGGTGTGTGTGTGTTCTAGATCAAAAAGTAGTACCGTTGTCCTGATTTCCGGTGCTTGCCTTGAAAATGATGGGACCTAGTATTTAGACTAAGATTCCCACAGTGTCGATAACAATGAACCTCCGCAAGGGCGATGCCCTGTTTATATTTTTTCCCCGCTTACACTCGTCTCATACAAAGTTAAACGAGTCGTACATGTGGTGTCTTTTTATGAGTGATCTGTTAGGCATTTTCTGTAAAAGGACACTTTCGCTACTATTCGTCTCAGAGCGTAATATGTAGTTGGCCCCGGTTTGCTGTAAGGACAAACCTGGGATTCGGCCGCCTAGATCTAGAGAAAATCCTGCAAGTGTCGCATGCATGTTTATTTGAGCTCAGTGTGCACATACGTATATACATATACTCATATATTTGATTATTTTCCTCATGATTTGAGATGAGTTTTATTGTCGAAGTTTCTCTCGAATATTTTCTCTTGAATATTTTTCTATTTGGATTTTACACTTTTTACGCCACCCATTTATATATCCCGTTTTTGGGTTTTTCAAACAGTAGCGCGGTTGGGTTTCGACCCTATCTGGGTTAGCGAGGACGAGTGCTCACCCCCTCATTAGTTCGTGGATGCAGGTAGTGTGTACTGAAATAGGACAAGCAAGATGAGAGTTTAGGGTATGATCCGTTCGTTTCTGTTTGAGTTTATTTGAGGTAACTATTAGTGTTCATTTTGCCTTGGTCTTGAACGTTGTCTCATGTCACTTGGTTTATTCTCTATATGTTTTCCGTGTATGTGTAATGTTTTACGTGTTGTCACAGGTTCTCAAAGATGACCCATGTTTTATCACTATTTTCTGCACTTCTGCTGTAAACTCTGTTTTCACCCGCGAAAAAGAAGAAAAAAAAATTATAGCTTCTAGTTTTATTTACCCTAGCCTTGTAGTTTCGGCCGAGGGTGTGGTCAATGCATCAGATCGACGTATTGATTGCTCATTAGACCGGGATTACGGTGGTTACTTCCGTATTTCGGGTTAGTAAAGGTTCCGAGATAAGACAGTCGTTGTATGGATTGAAAAAATCCGGTCGAATGTGGTATAACTGTCTAAGTGAGTACTTGATCAAAGAGGGATATATTAATGATCATCTATGTTCTTGAGTGTTTATCAAGAAATCAAATTCTGGTTTTGCAATTGTAGCAGTATATGTTGATGATATGAATCTAATTGGGCGCCCTGTAGAGCTCACAAAGACTACTGAATATTTAAAGAAAGAATTTGAAATGAAAGACCTTAGGAAGACAAAATTTTGCCTCGGTCTGCAAATCAATCATTTTGTTAGTGGGATTCTTGTCCATCAATCAGTTTATACTAAAAAAGTTTTAAAAAGATTTGGTATGGACAAAACCTATCCACTAAACACCCTGATGGTCGTTTGTTCTCTAGACGTTGAGAAAGATTCATTCCATCCGAGTCAAGAAGGTGAAAATATCCTTGGTCCACAAGTACTGTATATGAGTGCCACAGGTTCCTTGTTTTATTTGGCACAGTGCACTAGACAGGATATCCCCTTGGTAATAAATTTATGGGTAAGATATAGCTCTGCTCCAACATTACGTTATTGGAATGGTGTAAAACAAATTTTGTGCTACCTTCGTGGTGCGATAGACATGAATTTATTTTATACTTACAAATCCATTAATAGTCTGAGTATTGTTGGTTATGCAGATGCTGGTTTTCTCTTTTATCCGTACAAGGGTTACTCACAAACTAGTTATGTATTTATTTGTGGAGGCACTGCAATTTCATGGAGGTTGACAAAGAAATCACTAGTGGCTACTTCCTCCAATCATTTAGAAATAATTGCGCTTCATGAGGCTAGCCGAGAATATGTTTGGTTGAGATCAATGATCAGCCATATTGAATAACATGAAATTTGCAATCAGTAAATGAAGCTCCTACAGTCTTACACGAAGATAATGCAGCTTGTATAGCTCAAATCTAAGAAGAATATATCAAAGAAGATAAAACGAAGCACATCGCTCCAACATTCTTCCTCACACGAGCTTCAAAAGCATGAAGTTGAAGTTCGAAAAATCCGCTTAGTTGACAACTTGGTTGATCTCTTCACCTAATCCAACCAAAATGCATCTTCAAGAAATTAGTAGAAGGCCTTGGAATGTGTCTACTCTCCAAGCTACAAGAAGTGTGCAGTGATCAAGAGCTGACAATCAAGGGGAGCACCTGACAATCAAGGACATATGCGTGTACTTTTTTTCTCTTTCGACCAAGGTTATTTTTTGCCGCTAGGTTTTTGTTACCTGACAAGATTTTTAACTAGACAACATTAAGCACATCCAACACCAAATTAATTGGAGGACACTCAAGGGAGAGTGTTTCTACATGCTTCTGAATCGATACCACTTCTCCCATTGAATCAAGTAGAACTTGCAAATATACAAACACTACCAAGATAGCAGAGTTGGTAGGCGTCAATGTGCCCACACTAGCTAGATATGTCACCGCTCCGACGCTTAGGTCTTACACATGGTACACAGACTTCAATATCATCATTAAAGATACAGACCGAAAGGACTCTTGCATAGATAACTAATCATACTGAAACTGAACATATTTTTCAAAGATTTTACAGTGCAGCCTTATTCTATAGGTTACTCCCCCTCAGTAACGTGTTGTTCGAGCTCCATGACCACACTAAATGAAGATCATAGTTGGCTGACAAAGACAATAAAATTCCCACATTACCAGTAGATCCACATAGCCATGTACATGAAACGTATTGAATTATTAACAGACATGGAGAGATAAAGGAAGGAATTACCCTTTCAAATTCTGCTATGCATATTTCATTCAATTAGAGGCTTCAACCTCCATAGTTCCACTTCCACCATCTGCTGGCCCGTTTTCTGACTTGTTTGTGCAAGGAAATTTCTGATCTGCAGACTGGGGCTCAGGATCTGGGCAATAATTTCCAGATTCTTGATGAGAGCGGGTTTTGTTCTTCAAACTATTGGGCAATACTCCATTTGACAAGCTTGCTAAGCCTGCTGTTTTGCGTTCACATGGCATCTTAGGAGTAGGTGATACTGGCACACCAGAATGTTTTCCTGATAGTTCCAACGGCCGATGAAAGAGCAAATGAGCCACAGTTCTGTCTATAGGATTTGTCTCTGTTTCAACATCTGGCATGCTGGTGTACCTGCAACATTGAATAAACATCACTCAGATATGTTTTGTATTATAGTCTGGAAACCAAATAGATTAGAGGGAGAATAATTGAGAATCAGAGTGCCCAAGCTTCCTACACTGAACACTCCCATCTTACTATCTAGTAAGGTTATCCCAGAAGAAAAAAAAGGAAGATGCTATCATGTCAACAGTAAAAACCCAAAGATTGCAAAGAACAGAAAAAGAAACAGTGTGTTTCTTTTAATGCAAAACTACAAGGTTATATCGAATTGACAAGCTTTCTGTTGCAATAATTTAAATTCTTACAAACCTGTTACAACTGCTGATTTCCTCCTTTGCAATGTTTTCAGTTTCATCCTTGCTGCTTCTGTTGGAACTGCTAGTATCACTCATATGATGCCTTTGCACTGCACTTTGAGCTAACCGCAACAAACTATCCCGTATGCATAGTCTTGTTTTGATGTCCAACTGTAGTAATTAAAACATTATTTCATTGTAACTAGGTCTAGTATGATATGTACGGAAAACAATCCACTTTCAAGAAGAGCATACCTTTGCTATAATATCTTGAAGCCTGTTGAGTATCGTGTCCTCCGCTGAGTAATATTCAACTGCTGCAGAAACTGTGTTTGAATCATCTTGTTCAACGGGTGAATTTGGGTCCAGAGAAGGAAGAGTGCTTAAACCTTCAACTTCCAGATCAGCTCTCCCCGAGTGCTGAATTTGATTTTCTGTGTCACACTTTTGTGTGGTAGGCTTATTTGTGCATGAGACTTGATGGCTAAATTGTTGCTGTTGTTTTTTAATAGCAAGCATTGCCTGCAGTTGCTGCCGCCTTCTTAACTTTTCAATTTTTTCCTGAGTAGTCATAGTCAGAGGCTTGGCACAAGTATCTGCTGACTTAGTTATAGCACTACCCGGAGAAACGTCAGAACCAGAAAGAAAAGTTGGGTGCTTAATCTGCCCAGGCTGAATGTGAGAAAGCACTGGCGTAGCCTGGCATGCATTAGTGAGAGTCCCAAACATAGGCTGAGGCAAAAATTGATTTGATACATACTCGTACGGGAAAGACTCAGGTCCTTGAAGCTGTCTCTTGTGACCAAGAACAGAAGTGGGAGAAGACTGAACCATAAGGCTTGGCAACTGGTTATCAAATTGTCCAGAAGGATTTCTTGTTGAAGGCCAGTTACTATAAATATCTTGCAATGCCTTACCCTCATTTTTGTCCTCCAACTTTTTACGAGACCTCAAAAAATTTCTCTGCCTAGAAACCTGCTCACATGAAGGATGAACAACGTCACTATATTTGAAAGACATGCAATACACTATAACTGAAAATTTGAATTAAAAAAATATAATCAATAAGGGATTTTCTTCATTTGACTGAGTGGGGAGAAAAAGAAGAAATAGATATATTCCCATGAAGCTGTAAGATAATGATAACAGTTGTGATTGGCTGCACTAGAGCGTAAAAGAACAAAACTAAACAATCTAGTAATCAAACTAATTTATTGTTATTACTATTCAAACTGGATGACATTTTTTTTTGATAGGAAACTGGATGACATTGATGAACAGAAGTCCAGAGACACAAGGATCAGATACAACAAAGAACCAAACAAGTTGATGGAAAGACATCAAAGTAAAGATGCTATCCTACAATTTCAAATTTTACAATGAAACATCAAGGTCTCAGAGTTTAGAAGACGAAGATGCCCCAGTAAAATCCCACATGAAATCTTCCACCTTTTCTTTAGTCTCATAATCAAATTTCTTTCATACTCAAACACGACCCCTTCTGTTATAATAAAAAAATAAAGACAGATTTATTATTCATCTGCCACTTTCAACACAACCACTAATGAGATAAAAATGAAGTCCCTCAACTCAATATAGCCACCAAAATGAAGCACATACCGAAAGTCACAACATTGGACAATGAAGGAAAAATGTGCTCGTTGTATTAGAAAAATCAAAAGGTAGGAACCTTTATTTTGGACTGTTGCCATAGTTTGCTGCCCACATAGCTTTCACCTTCGAGCACATGTTTTTACATTTGCATATGCATTATGAACTAGATAGCATAAACCCAGACATAATAAATAGGAAGAGTTTACACCCTACTTCCTATATGGAATAAGAATGTATGTTGTGAAACACCCCTTTCATAAGAAACTTATGACAATTTGCTCTATTTCATCAGTACTTTCCACATAATTCACTATACCTTTCGGTTTACGTTTCACTACATTCAGTACTTGAAAGTCTAAAGCCAATTTTTATCTGAGAGCAGAAAGTTCATTGTCCATCAGTTGAACAACAAAAAACTACTTTAAAAGTGACTATTGTCAATGGTTATATTTAGTTTAGAAACAACCCAAGCAAACTAAATACCCTCCCAAGAGCCAAACAAATGCAATCTACAGTTCCTGATCAGAAGGAACAAGGAGAAGTTGATAATCCCTAAAACCTGCAGCAACTGTGGCCCACAAAGAAACCCAAAAAATTAACTGTCAAGATAGAAGGATCTCTGCAAAACCTATTTCCAAATGCCATCAAGAACATCAAAATGCTGCTCATCAATAACTGTGAAACTTTGTGTACAAATGGCAATGTGATGCTCTAGCTTTATCTTTCTTTGAAGGTTAATTACACTTGCAGCTACTGGCATATCAATGGTAGAAGGCATCTTAACCCTTGGAAATCCCAATCACTTGTAGAATCTCATCTTCAATAGGTGCTATGCACTCTTATCTGATTCATCTATGTTTGAAGACACACACACACACTTGTGTGCGTGCCGTGGGTTTGTTATAAGAACCAATTCCATCTGCCAACACCCACTGTTTCAAGCATTGATCTTACACAATTAACCCGATCTGTCCACCTTGAACTTAACCCTCTAACTTTCTTGAGGGATACATTGTTGGATGCCGTCAATTAACCCAAAAAATCTTTTTTCTGACAATTGAACATGCAACTAAACCACAATGAAGATTTAATGGTTACAGCAATACCATACTATCAGAACAATAGAATCAGCGGACCTCCTTGTAAACATTAATGTCATTTATGTCCATGAAGACAAGTTTGTACCGTGGACTCGTTTTAGTCTAACAGAAAACCAAGCTTTACTTCAGAAGGAACATATAATCAAAATGTAAAAAGTTTAAAAAAAACCTAATCAATAATACCTTCTCTTGCTGAAGTTCCACCACAATATGAAATATATTACCTATAATCAGGAATCATATATCACAGGTTCATTCTTTCCTCGTGTGCTTGTCACACCATTCAAGGTGCAAACATATTAGTTCTCCATCAGACATTTAAGCAGACACAATCCACTTTGATGCCACTTCATGCGAATCAAATAAAAAAAATACTCGCAAACAATAATTGCAAGGCTCATCATGCTACAATCTCTGCCAAACCCCAGATTTCAAAGGCAAAATTGGAAGAGCTTGAATCCTGACATACAATGCTAATAAAAGACAACTTTCTTTTCACATATCACCTGCACATATTATTGGATGCTGCCTTTACTACAAGTTTTATCATGGACCAATGATAATCTCCACACTTATGAGTCATCTCATAGTACTACACATTCCAACTGTTACTTTGTTAAACCAAAAGGGGCACTTATGACTTACCCAAACAATAGATGTTAATAAATACTAGCAAACCACTTGTATACAGTGAGTAGCAGAGACTGAATATGTGAAGGAAAGACTTGGAAGAACTGATATACAAGAAAACAAGAAATATTTGACCTAACAATAATATTATGTTTCTATCCTATGTGAACTTCACAGACAAAACTAAGGACCTAAGCAGCCAGATATAGTTCACATTTACAGACACTTACGACTTACCCAAACAATAGATGTTAATAAATACTAGCAAACCACTTGTATACAGTGAGTAGCAGAGACTGAATATGTTAAGGAAAGACTTGGAAGAACTGATATACAAGAAAACAAGAAATATTTGACCTAACAATAATATTATGTTTCTATCCTATGTGAACTTCACAGGTAAAACTAAGGACCTAAGCAGCCAGATATACTTCACATTTACTCTTCCTCCTCCCTCAGCATAAATCTACTACAAAACGGATTAAAACCTTACTCAATACTTCAATTTTTAGGTAATTTCTACTACCTCACACCCTAATCATTACTTCATACGTGGTGCACCAACATTTGACCTAGGCCTATCAGAAACTTTAAACGTAGCGAAACAAAAGAGACAGAGACAAAGAGAACAACATTACCTTATCAGGAATTTCAGTTGAGGTAGAAGAATTTACAGCAGCTTGGTAGGAATTTGTTACAGTGCTGTTGCCCAAGTCTGACCCTGTCTGTGAACATCAAATAGAAGTTGTTATGAAGTTTCGTGGCTACTTAATTAAGTGAAAGCAGCGACATTCTTTCAACTGATAACGTTCAATGTTAATCTTCATTCATTGTACCTGCGCCTTTTCTGTGGGCTTACTTTTTCCCACAGCATATTCTACATGATCAACAGTTGCAGGGGCATTCTGCAGACCATGAGAGGCAGAATAATCTGTCATACCATAGACGGGGGCAATTGCCTGTTCATCTTGCTGCACATATTCTGTTTTAACTTCCGAATGCTCTGACACATTCCTTAACGCTCCTGACCCGGAACTTGGGGAGTCTGAAGTCAAAGGAAATGCTTTGATTAGACTATCAGTGGCATCTCTAGAAGACCACAACTCATCCACATTTCCAAGACTTCCCTGGCTGAATATAGTGTCATCATTGCTGCACAATCATCACGTGTGAGAAGGGTCAGATACTATTGTATACTCCTGAAAGATGGAAAGCTACATAGCTATAGGAAACAGGAACCACAACCATAATTAATTCATTATCTGTAGTCTTGATATTTGAAATAATTTAGCACTTGCATTGATTACATCAGGTTACCTAACTCTGTCAATATATTAGGTCTATTTCAGAGTATTATAGATTACAAATTCCAAATTCAGTTACTTTAACTTTACACAATTCAGAAACCTGTCAGGAAATGGTTGTTAGGATACTAGTCCTTAAATTAGGATAATTTCCCAGATCATGTTAGCTACACCCTCCATCAGATGTCAATAGCATTATTGTACCTGAAAATTTGATCAAGGTCATCAAAGCTTCCTATAGTAGCCCACCCATAGTCAACAAATTGTTCTCTAGCCTCATTGGAATTTTGAAAAAGTTCAGCACCTTTCTCAGGTTGATTCGCCTCAGCTGTCAAAATGTAAGACGGATAATTAGATATCAATATAGCCAATAATACATATTCCATCACATAGCCAAAAAATGAATGTGTGTATGTTTGTTTGTAGGTCTGCAAGCACCATATTTTTCATCGGCTAATCACAAACCCAAATTACGGTTATTTAGGTTCCTTGCCATTTGATGGTAAACAAAAAAGTTCTTTATTTTTCACTGAAAACAAGCGCATATACAAAACTCAATCTTCTTAATTGAGTGATTTGAAAGAAAAAATTTAAATGACAACCTTACAAAACCGTCCAGCATGATCCTCTACGGCTTTTATGAAGAAACAGTATGCAAGAATACAGTTGATCACACAGACAATATATTCTATGGTGCTACCAACATTATGCCCCATCATCCCAATCGGAACCACAGATCCTAATTATTTAAGTAATTTGAGTTTCAAGGATAGGTAAGAATATGGGCCGAAATTGTAAAGAGTAACTTTTCAATCAAAAAAACAAAGGGACATTAACTAAACATCTATCACGACAAGAAATGGATTCAACTTTTGAGAAGAAACTGACATCCTACAGGAAACAGCAACAATGCAGAATAAAGGACAAGAAATATAAGACTGGAAAACTGGTACAGCTAACTTGCACTAGGTTATCAATTCCCTCAGTGAGGTTGTGTGTCTGTGTAATGTTTGTTTTATCCAATATCTTGTCCAAAAAAACTATTTCATACAAGGGATGAATTTTTGACCGTTCTTGACTAACCAAAATTATTATTTCCAGTTACGTTGTCGGGGATTTCCGTACCCATGCAATGTTGTTCACTTTTCTCAAAACTAGATAAGGATAAGTCAGGCCATGAGTCTGTTCTGAATCCAGCGGTAGATATTCCTTCACCAGTCTCGAAATTGGAACTGCTTTCCGGCTCTCTCCCATGCAAATCAACTTTGGCTCCAGGTGCCTTCTGCTCAGTAGATTTGATGGTATCAGATTCTTGGTTACGTTCCTTCTTGTCTTGGTAATCATCAGTTGCCTCAGGATAAGGCACAATATGGTCATCAATCTCACATGCCTCGCCCCATATTATATTTACAAGCTGAAAGGACAAAATAGAATTGATCATTAGTACGAGACATGATGAGAGCAATATTCAGAGAATTGTCAAAGATTAATTATTTTTTTCGATGATTGATTGTCAAAGATTAGTTGATAAAAGGTCATTGTAAAGTGCATTCACAGTAAATAAAGATAATTATCTTTTCTATCGCTTCATGAGACTACACAACAGATATATCATAAACCATAATGACAAATGAAAAGTGGTGGAACTACACAATAATATGATTGTGACTTCATATCCCACAAAGCAAACATCATGCTGTGGTTAACATTTACATTGAGTTACACAGCTCCTGATGTAGATTGGAAAGCCAGCTATTCATGTTGGATTATCATAGCTGAACATCTTTAATGTGAGATAGAGATGACCTATTCTAAAATCCCCCTGAAAGAAGGTATATCTTAAGAAACCCAAAGAAATATAGTTTTATGTAACCTTATTATTAGATTTCTATCGAGTTCAATGCCAATAGTACCTTTTCTGGTTACGTGGAGCCTACAATGCCCAGGGAAAAAAATAAATAAATAAATAAAGCATCTCAGCCTAAAAAATAACAGCTTCACTTGTAAGTTATAACTGCACCCATGATTTGTGGAACAAGCCACTCCAAACACAGGGCCCACCCAAGTTTTAAAAAAAAACCATGAACAATCAAGTGTTTGTCCCTATAGATGCGATGCATAGTAGCTTCCTGTAAAAATATTATGTACTATCTGCAGCTGTTAATTATTGATTTGAGAGGATGGTGGTCATCAACACCCTTCTGCAGAAGCATAACTAGAATCTCAATATCAACACAAATCACAATCATGTTTCTAGTTCTAGTAGCAGCCATTTGGAAACCAATGAAAAGACCTCAAGGCTCGTCTTCTAACACTTTATCATTTCCCAGACTAGCATAAGAGTGATAAAACCCAATAATCCAATAGTTCATTTGGATGTTTATGGAAGTACAGTTCACCAGGGAAATACTATGTTTAACCCCATGAATAGTCACCACAAGAAAGAGAAAACATTGAGGAAGTTAAACCTCTTGTAAATCTTAAAAAAAATATGAACATGATGTACTTTTGGACGAATAGAAACCTAAAAGTCTAAAACTGATAATTTACAAGTATAGAAATAACATGCACTTGGAAAAAGATTTAAACAAATAACCAAGTCACTGGAATTCGAGTAAAGGAAAGGGTAGAGTTGAAAGACCTTGAATAGTTTTTCTGAATGTTTCTGGTTATTGTATATTTTGTTCCTCTTTGTCTTAAATTTCTCATATCTCACACTTACAGAGCCTTGTTGCAGTGCAACGGAGTTCAACAATTAAAACAGTATAAAAAACTAGAATAGGACTGTGTACATTGGAAACACAAAATGTTTTATCAGGCTGAAAACCCACTGGTGGGCCCCCAACATTTCTGCTAGGCTATGTTACAGCTTGGTGGGTTGACAAATTCTTCCATTTCACTGACATGAGTTGACTTGACAGAAACATAGAACTTCCCTACGTAGATCCACAGTATTTTGGAAGTACAGGGGTACGGGTTTGGTTGGTTGGAGATTATGCGAAGGTCCAAATCAATCGAAGATCATAAGGCCATCCGACCAATAACCAACTCACTTTAATATCAATTCGGTTGGCTAAAGTGTTTCCTTCTAAATGACAAATAAGAATCCAACATAATTTTTTTTTGAAACGCCTAAGATACAAGTGATTAGGATTCATATGTATGTGATGGCACCTAATTATCAAAAAAAAGGGTTGCAGGCTTGTATTAAGAGGCACGGAGACCTGTATTAGCTTGTGGCCCTTTATATTCAAGATAGACATCTGCATTCTTTGACACAATCAAAAACATGTTGGTGACTGTAACTGTAGTGGTTTAGAGCATTTACCCTACCATCCAACAGCAAAGTTAAAATCCCCACTCCTCTTTGGGTCTACCTTGTACCTTGAAAAGAATTAATTTTCATAAATCCTCACAACAGTTGAACCCCTTAGCCTGTCGTTCAAAATCAGGTCAGACATATCCAGATTTCAACCATCCATACTGCGCTTTCAAGGTTCAGGTCTCTCTACTTTAGGTTTAGTTAGTAGATCCCAGATGAGAGTGTGGTAGGTTCAAGTCATTTTAATACACACATCTGCTCATTTCCAGTTTCTCACTCACTAATTTTGACCAACAAACCGATAAATGTTCATAAATATTACCTATTGACTGTGTTTAATTTTGACCAACATCCAATTCATCAACAACAAAAAATGACAAATCCAAATACTGACATGGAAAATTCATATATGCAGCTCATGAAACCAAACTTAAATAAATAGAAAAGACTCGCATACCTCTTGGTCGTTCCAATCAAACATCTCTGAAGAATCCACAGCTGAAAATCACAAAACCAAAACGGAATTCAGAGAAGCGCGCCGAGCTTGGTGCACACATCGCCAACAAGCTTCACATCAAGCCTTCCGAGTACAACGCAGCCGGAGACGACGAAGTAAAACCGAGTAGAGAGAGAAAGACCCACCAGGAGGGGCTGACGTCACGTTGAAAGAAGATATTGGTGGATATGAGCGACACGTGTGCCGGGCCGCGTATCTAAAGTCGTGGTTAGGAGGCGAGCCGATCTATTGGTGCGACGTGATTGGGCGGAGCCCTCGGATTTGAATTTCATTTAGCACGGTCAATTTCATTTGCGTTTCATTTCGGGGCAGTGTTAGCGGTGAAGTCGTCGTTTTGGGGGCACCTGATTTTTCTAAGCATGTTTAATTTTTATTTTTTTGGATTAGTGGATGCTTAGCCTTAGTCAAACCAAGGTATACAAGTGATTAGATTTGATTTTTTAGTAACGGTTTCGAATTGGTTTCAAACCCGACCGGTATGGTTTTTTTTCAAAATGGCTCAAACAAATAAAGCTCGACTCTGTCAGATTTTTTAGAACGACTCTAACAGCTTCTTAGTGTAACATTTTAGAACAGAAAATGTGGTGTGACAAGTTTTATCCATGTTGTTGAGCTACTTTAGTTTGCCACAAATGTCGTAGTTTCCATAGTTGCATGGCCATGAACGGTAAGAGGCGAAGAGCAATCTATCATGTGACATGTTGCAACAATCTTTTAACCCGGCAACTATGGTGGTGGAGAAAAGTGGTAATACATGGCACCATGATAAACAAACGCATGGAATGGAGAATGGTTTAAGCAGAATGGTGAAGTGTGATGAGCTGCTAATGATCGAGCAGAATTAGAATGGAATTAAGGTTTCCGGTCCTCGTAAGTTGATTGGATTCGAGTTCAAACAAATCTAGCTCACAGTGTGTTGATTTTTATTGTACCAAGAATCCATTATATATAAATACGCCTAGAGGGGAATAATTTGGCAGAAAAATAGTACGCAGCCTTTGAAAAGACCCTTGTTGCATAACCCAGAAATCAACAGTACCTTTGAAGCAGGCATCTGGTTTCTTTGTACACTATGAATCTTGGCAAAACCATTCATAATCAATATGGGATTTGGAACCAGCAATCCATCAAAATTTTCACGATCCCGTGACAATCATCATAAACAAGCCATACCATTCCATTGCAAACCTCATACCCATGAGCCACCACAGGGAATCCTACGGAGGAGCATGTTCCATTATTTTCCAAGAGTTGGTGCTTAGAATTGGGAAACATAATTCAACAAGAAACAGATTTGACTAGATAAAATACTAAAATCAATCAGAAATTACACAATCCTGACATGGTGAAAAACCTTATTTGAAGTGTGCTTACTAGGTTTGAAGCTGTTAAAGAATTTGTAAAATTACTTGAGAAAAAGGCAGAGAATTGCCACAAATGCAAATTAGAGTTCTTACACAATAATCTACTTCTATATGCCTAAGATAATCTTATTTACAACATCAACTGGCAAAGCATAAGCTGGATCTATCGGTTTCACCCCTGGATATTCTAGAAGGGAAAGTCCTGCAACAACAAGCACCAAACTCAGTTAAGTGATGTATATTGTGACAAGTAAACAGCCACAATAGAATTTTTTCAGTTCCTGATCGAAAGCAAAGAACTTGCTTCTTATGTTCTGTAGATTTCTTGAAGTTTTGAACAAGCTGTGAGGTTCTAAGGGTTTAGCTTCACTTTCAATTGTAGCTGTAACTAAAACAGCAGTTTCTTTGACACTAGGATTAGCTATTGGTTAAGTCTATAAACTATCAAAATGCAGCAGTTTAAGGAAGGGGATTCAGTTATGGTTTTTAAATTATTCTGATACGAAATTTTATTTGGTATTTTAAGTTATTATTGATGCGTGTTTTGTTACGAGTATAAACTATAAAAGCTTTATGGCAATGCATGCAATGGATACTCCTTATTACATGTATTCTCGAAATTTTCATAATTTCTTATAGAATATGTGCTGATAGAGAATGAATGGAATCAATCTTCTTTTTATGAATAGGGAGGAACTCTTTATATAGAGACTCACTCTAAGTACAATGAACCAATCCTACATAGATTGGGTTAAGTCCATAATGTAAACCTATTATAACTAGGGCACAAGCATAAGGCCCATTGAGCTAAGCTCATATACACGGCATAAGACCAAGTGCACACACGCACATGTTATATGTCCTACAACACTCCCCCTTGTGCCGCGCATCGAAATGCCGGATGGTGCTTACAATGTTGCCTCGTTAAAACCTTGCCAAGTAATAAAAACCATGTGGGAAAAAACAACCTTGGTAGAAGGAAAAAAAGTACAACACACCATGCTTATCGATCAAGAGCGTGGCTCCCCCTGATAAGTAGCTCACTTAGGGAGGCTCGATAGTCGTCGCATTCCAATGCTCTTCACATGCTTCTCGAGAGTAGACTTAGGCAGAGATTTAGTAAACAGGTCCGCTACGTTTGCCTCTAAACTCACTTGATTAACTTGAATGTTGAGGAGGACTTGCTGTTGCTGATTATAGAAGAACTTTGGTGAGATGTGCTTCGTATGATCACCTTTGATGTAGCCTTGCCTCATTTGTTCAATACATGCGGCATTGTCTTCATAAATACAAGTCGGCTTGTCTGTGGTGGAGCTCAATCCACTAGTCCCTCTAATGTGTTCTATAACTGATCTGAGCCAAACACATTCGCGAACAGCTTCATGTAACGCTATAATCTCTACATGGTTGGAGGATGTCGCCACTAAGGTCTGCTTTGTGGACGTCCAAGATATCACTGTATTCCCAATGGTGAAGACATAACCAGTTTGGAAGCGCCCCTTATGTGGATCTGATAAGTATCCAGCATCCGCGAAACCAACCAAGATATCATTAGGTGTTTCGTTATAAGGGCAGCAAGCGGTGCCAAGTACATTGGGAGAGTAGTGCTTTTCGGCATCTAAGTGCGCATGCATGCACAGCTCTCGGCAGAATATGTCCATTACGGGAGAATATGTGTCCTCGTAGTCTATTCCAGGGCGTTGTGAGAAACCTTACGCCACAAGGCGAGCTTTATACCTTAGTATCTCGTTCTTCTCATCACGCTTTCTAACAAAGACTCATTTATGTCCCACAGGCTATACACTTGGCGGCGTTAGCATAACCGGTCCAAACACCTGTCGCTTTGTTAGGGAATTCAATTCCTCCTGGATAGCAACTTTCCATTTAGGCCAATCCGCTCTACGTTCACATTCATTGACGGAGCGTGGTTCGATATCATCGTGCTTAATTATCTCAAGAGCCACGGCATAAGCAAATACATCATCGATATGCATGGATGATCGGTCCTGCAATGATACTGTGTTCTCATAACACATCGAGATTTCCATGTTTTCGATTACCGATTCGGGTCCTGGGGCGTCCCCCAAGCACACCGACATCGTTTCTAGGACATAGGTGTAATCAGAGACAATCTCGTGAGAAGGATTCTCAGTATCGATGAGTAAGGGATTGGATTGTGCCAGAGGAGCCCTTTTCTTCCTGAGCTGCACATCTTTCGAACCAAGTGGCCTCCCCCTCTTCTTTTGAGGAGCCACGGCCTCCACCCGTCCACTAGGGTCGGCAGCGCCCATACTATGGGCAGCGGTGCTCGGACCCGGGGTGTCCATGCCCATCTTTGGGACTTCTAGCCTTGCAGGGACATTAGCAGCTGGTATGTCCGATCTCGTGACCTTAGCAATCTCATCAAATGAGTCGGGCATCGAATCTGTCACTTGCTGGAGCTCAAGGATTCGCCTCACTTCCTTCTCGGCATGAGAAGTGCGGGGATCATAATGAGCAAGCGTTGGAACTGACCAGACCAATTCCTGTCGTTCACGCCGAGCATGCATGCTCTCATCTCCCCCTAACGATGGGAAGTGACAATCAGCGAATCAGGCCTTAAAGAGATCACCTATCAAAGGCTCTAGGTATCTGATGATAGTTGGGGAATCATAGCCAACATAGATACCCAAACGTCGTTGCGGACCCATTTTCTTACGCAGTGGTGGCGTAATAGGCACATACACTCCACAACCGAATATGCGTAAGTGCGAAATGTCAGGCTCATATCCAGTAACCAACTGGTACGCACTAAACGCTTGGTTGGAGGCGGGTCAGAAACGAACTAACACGGCTGTATGTAATATAGCATAACCCCAAGACGCAATAGGGAGCTTTGAGCCCATGACCAGTGCTCTAGCTATCAACTGAAGTCTCTTTATCATAGCTTCAGCCAAACCTTTTTGCATATGCATGTGTGGAACAGAATACTCAATCTCTATTCCAACCGACATGCAATAGTCGTCAAAAGTCTTTGACGTGAACTCACCGGCATTATCCATCCGAATCGACTTGATTGGATGATCAGGGTGGTTAGCCCTCAGCTTAATAATCTGTGCCAGGAGTTTAGGGAAAGCAGCATTCCTTGTGGACAACAAGGCGACATGCGACCAGCGTGTCAATGCATCCACCAGAACCATGAAGTATCTAAACGGTCCACATTTTGGATGGATGGGTCCACAGATATCACCTTGGATACGCTGGAGAAATGGGATGTTCTCTATGTTTGGCCACCAACTTAGCCATCGCACAAGCTTTACAAAACGACTTATGAGCATCAGACAGAGTCAGTGACGCATCAGGAAGGGTCCGGATCCTCATGACCGAGTGAGGATCGGTGGAGCTGTCCTCTGGCGACCCAAGTGTCGGCCGGGAGCTCACTTTGGCAACCACTGCATCTCTATCCTCTATGGGGAGCATGTGTCCCAAACCTTTTCGCTTTGTATGGAAGAAAGGATGTCCATACGAGTTACGTAGAATCTTTATCATCATATCTCTTCCGGGGTGACCGAGACGGTCATGCCATAACTTGTACGAGTCATGGTCACAATAATCATGTTCGGCGACCACATAGGATTCAATAACCCTTATGGCGGTGAGGTACAAACCACAAGATTGACTCATTAGCTTCTCCAAGATGCGCTTAGAGCCGCACTCATTGGAGGTTACACAGAGAAACTCACGTCCATTCTCACAATGCGTCTCCAAGTGGAAACCATTGGCGCGGATGTCCTTGAAACTCAGTAGTGTTCGAAGGCCCTTAGGCGCATACAAGGCATCGAAAACAATGATCAAGGTTCCATTCGGCAGCAGGAACCTAGCAGGTCCGCGCCCATGAATGACAGGAGATGAACCGATCAAAGTCTTCACAGAAGTTTGACACGGCGTCAACTCTGTAAAGAGCAGCCGATTTCTCAGGATCGTGTGGGTCGTCCCACTGTCTGCAAGGCACTCGATTTCTCCATGTAACATACCTATCAAACAAGGTAGATACATGAGAAAAAGATATAAAACCGAAGGCAACAATCGAAGGCAACGGTGTGTTTTGCAGAATTCCTGGTAGCCTGACATTTTCTCACTAAAATGGTCATAACTCCTTCGTTTTGATGGATATGAATGAACCGTGAAAACCGTTGGAAACTAGACAGACGTAGCTTTCCAGTGATATGTGGTTTACGTTCTAGTTCATCAGGAGCTGTTCACAAAGCTCTTCGGAAGTTACTGTACCGAAAGTGGCAGATTCACTGTTTTCATTTTTGAATGCCCTGAATTGCAGCTTGCTCGTATGCCAATGCCATAAGCCCTTGGCAACATTCGGCAGCGCATTGCATCTACATATATGCCATTGCACTAAGAATTTGGCAACTTGGTAGTGCATGAGGAGCCACACACATGCTGGTGCACAGAGCACTCGGCAACTATCGTTGGTTGCACACTCTTTGGCGCCCATGGCGCACGATATGGGGCAGATAGGAGGGGGCTCGACAGCTCATCACTAGTGCACGGTATGAGGTGCACAGAGCGTCGGCAAATGCCACCCAGAGCTCGGCCCTGGTGCCCGGTGCTCGGCAGTCGGTGTCCTATGCACGTCCTCGAGTGTTCTGTGCTATGTAGCTCACTTAATGCTTGTCCTTGATGTAAGTGCACATCAATTGGTGATCAGTGCACATGCCCTTGTGTTCAATGCTAACATCTAGTGCTTAGTGCTCAACACTTAATACACAGTACACGACAGTTCATGTGTAGGACACACAAAACTTGTCAACATCTGACACAAACGTTGTCAGGACCCACCCCGGGTTAAACCCCTTTAACCCGAAGTAAATCCTACGGGGACCACCTCAAGGGAACTTCTTACCGAAACCCCCTTGAAATGGCCAACCCTTCCTACAAAACTAGCTAAACCGGGTTAGTCAGAGCAGTCTACAAAGATGATTACCCCAAGAAATTTCAAGCAGCAACGGAAAGATCGACTATGCCTCGACTCTCATACGCGCTCGACCTCCTCTCAAGAACCCTGCATCACTGGGCATTTAAAAACGAAAGGCCCAGGGGAGAAACATTGGAAAACTGTTAGAGTGAGTGGACGAAAATCAAATATAAAAACTCTATTTCCTTTAATGCTCTCCCAAAAATTTAATGATTTAAATAACATTATGCATGCCCACAATTACTAAATTTCCACAAATGCATGATAAGATAAACAAGTAAGGAATATGGGAAGAGAAATGTTCACAAACATAATAAGTCTGACCTCTCAGACTAGGGTCGGAGCTAAGAGCTCTAGTTGCGCCCTCACGCTATGCTAGCTATATAAAATGGTAATGGACAACCCTTATAATATCCACCTGACCTCTCAGGCGTGTCTGTCCTCTCAGACCAGGGTCGGAGCTAAGAGCTCTAGGTAAAATGGTATGGACAACCCTTATAATATCCACCTGACCTCTCAGGCGTGTCTGTCCTCTCAGACCAGGGTCGGAGCTAAGAGCTCTAGGTAAAATGATAGTGGACAACCCTCATAGTGCACTACGTAGTTTGTCTGACCTCTCAGGCTAGGGTCGGAGCTAAGAGCTCTAGTAGCGCCCTCACGCTACTCTAGCTAGCATATTCATTGACAACCCTTATAACAAAAATTCATAACAATACTTTACTCAATTACTCTTCCCAAAACAATAAGTAAAACCATTCCTCGTCTTATATGCATAAATCCACATAAAACATTCATGAACCCGAGGAAAATATAATTCTCGAAACCATCATAAAAACCCTGCAATAAAATCAATAATTAAGGCATGCATTCATTTAAAAATAATATGTTCACTCACAGTACTATTGCGACCCTCCCGCTCGGAAAGCTCCTCGAGCGAAACTCTCGAACTACCCGCGTAGTCGAGCCCGTCTCACGTCCGACCAGAGACTGTACCAACAAATCATCATATTAGTCGTTCACAGTTGACTTGGTCTTTTCCTTGTTTGACCAGGAAATCCTATTTGACCACGTGTTGACCATGTTCCTTTCTTTTTAACAACTTTTCAACGAATAGATTCTTTTCCGATTACCCAATCGTAACACCGACTTTCTCTAATAATTCACTTGACAATAGGTTCACCCATAATAATTCGTGGAATTACTATGGACACCCATTCAACCACTTCACCAATACCTCAGGAGTCCTTAAAATAATCCTTAAACCTTAACCGGCAATAATCGATGGTCGGAATAATATTTAATTATCCGCCAATAATACTAAACTAGAACAATTCCAAAACCTAACCAAAACTCCTCCAAAAATTACCAAATTTTAACCATAGACTCCTCACAATATGTACTAATTAATGGGCATGAAAAACTGCCCAAAAAGTGGCGGCACCGCCGACGGCGGCCGCCGGCAGAAATTCCGGCTAAAATTCTGGCGACCTCGGATCGCCACCAAATTTTACCAGTAGCTTCGTCTCATCATTTGGGACAACTTTCTAGTTCAACTCGAAGGCCAATTCGGCCTCTAACTAGGTCAAAAACTCGATGAACAGTAGACCCCGAAAATTTACACTTCAAAACTTCAAATCCTCAATTCTTCCTACACACTTCGAATCAAGCTACCAAATTCTAGGGGATTGTAGTACACCTAAAACCCATCCTAAACATATAAGGAACTCATCAAATGGTGATCTAGGGAGGGAGAAATTCGATCCCGAAATTCTACTGTACACATGAAGAACAAATCGGAATTTCTCCCGATTTACAGCGAGTTAGGTCGAAAAGCTTACCTAGGAATGAAGTAGACTCGGAGGCCGAACTTTTGGGACCGGTGTGGTGGCCGGACGGCGGCGCTGTGGCGGCCGGAAGCTCCGGCACAGTTTTGCCCGATCGGAAGGAGAAAGACGCGGGGAGAGAGAAAGAGAGGCTGGGGTGAAAAATCTGATTTTTCACCCCGGTAACTCCTATATATAGCCGTTTTACCACACAGTAACTTTATACTTTTGTTCATAACTTTCTCATACGAACTCCGATTTGAGCGTGCTACGTGTCCACGAACTCGTAACGACGCCCTCTACAACTTTCAAGAAGGAAGTTTTCCCAAATTCTTGACTTAACGAAAAGTCAACTTTACGATCATTGTACGGTTAAACGGTCACTTTAAATGGTAAAAGACCAAAGTAACCAACCGTAATATAATCCTAGGATCGGGATGTGACAATTCTCCCCACCTTATAAAAATTTCGTCCTCGAAATTTCTATACTCAAAGTCCAACACAGTGGGGGATAGTACCACTTAAATAATGATATTATTCTCCAATACCAACTCCTTTCTGAGAACTCTTCTGAAACACCTCACTAATAGCATTGTCAAAACCCTAAACACCTGCCCTTTACAGTCAACATCCTTACTGATCCTCCTTATAAGCCAATTTCCAGTACTAGCCAGAAGGCTATTCATATAGGGTGTAAGGAAATAAACTTACTCCCGTAACAAGGACATACGTGACACTAGGCATCCATTAACTCCAAGGATATCCAACAATTCCTCAAACTCATGTAACCTTGTCACATGTCACATTTAACCAACGTAGCACTCCTTCCTACGTGGATGATAACCTCCAATACTTTCTCTTTTTCTGACACCCGACCACTCTTCTCGGGTCAAAACTAAACCGTCTGAAGTCTTACCGTGGATCACAATGATTTTCTCTTGAATCTTTGATCAACTGAATCACCGAATTCTTACTGTACTCCATCTCATTTATGAGGTGGAATACGACACTGCCTATACTGATCCATCATCTGTAATCCTCGAAATTCCTACTGCACGACACAACAACTTCGACCAGTAACCAACCTTCTATCCCTTCTCGTTTAGTCAAACAAACACCAACATTTGTCCTTACCAACTACAAGTGACGTCGTCACAATACTGCTAATACTCGTTCTGATTCAATCACCCCTCGCTTATCGCGAGTAAAATTTCTTCACGAATATTCGTATTCTTTCGTTGAACTTTAGATATCATCTCCCACAATCCCTATGCAGGAACTGATTACCACACCTGAAGAGTAGGGTTCGATGTCACTAATGGTTTTAAATCCTCTGGTATCACAATACAACGTGGGGTCAAAACCCATGACAACCTGCCCACGAGAAAACCATGACGACTTGTTTACACAAACCATCACCCTATTTGAACCAGGCTCCCTGATCTGGTTTACGCTTTCTAGAAACCATTCCATCAAGTTGTCCTGTTGTAGAGTAATTGTCTTCCCTTACTCTATCATTACTCAAACCACTTGCACACACAGGACATGAATTGCCATGAATTTTAGCTTAAAACCAAAACCATAGCCTTTAAATCAGGGAGATCTAAAAGCTCCTGACATCGAGATCCAACAATACTTACTCCTCACATAAAGACAAATTGTCAGGCTTCACACTGCCTACAAAGCTATTCCGACCGGATAAATCTTGATTTTACCAACAAACCAAACATTAGAATCGCTAACTCAAATCACTTTGTGGGGTTACAGCATACTTTACAACTGGTAATACAAAACCGTACTACTCATAGGTGAGGTGCCACCGACCTTCCTATCTCTTACATTAACCTGGAATGACGTATAGTGCAGAACTTGCACTTCAACCATAACTGTAAAACTTTATTCGCATCACCATCTGAAATAGACTTTACCAATAAAAGAATTCCAGAACTTTACCCGCTCAACCAAGATATTTCCTTCATAGATGTCTCCATTACCAAAACCGTAACCGACAAACTTGGACATCTAATCAGATTGGACATCTACATAAAATTTAGTGTCATTGGTGCACATCCAAAGGAATCCCTGATCAAAGCATCGGGAATTAATTTCACACCGATCTTAACCACATTGATCACCGAGTATCCGGTTACCAAGGCACCAATTAACAAATGCCATCACCGCACTGGGCGAGTACACACCACAGAGTCAACTCGTACAACTAGACAGTTTCTAACAAAACTGTCCCATATGCTCTGCAAGTTTACCATCCACCACATCTTCTATTCGGTAAGATTCAAAATGAACGACTACTTACGTGCACAAGGAATCAACCACCACTTCAGATCCTAGATTACAAGATCCATTGCCACAAGTTAACATTCCCTCAGATCATAACTTAATCTGAATGTGACTTCATCACTCCACGATTTCCAATGGAGTGTTGCTCAACTTAGCAACATACTTTACTACTCTCAGTAACAATTATTACCAAACTTAGACTCGTACTACCTTTGAGTCATCAAGGAAAACCTTTCCTAGTTCCACCGCAATACATACTCACCGAAATGTTGACAATTTCGAGAGTCACCTCTAATGATCTTTCTTGATACTACTCTGCACTCGTGGTGCCAAGAACTGCCGCTAGGTCAATAATTCCTAACAAGTAGGGTCACTACTCCATTGACCAAAGACCATAGCAATGCCAACTATACTTTAATCCTCTCAGGATTTCATTAAATACACCAAGATTCAATCTCTCAGATCTAATCCCCAATCCACATATCAAAATTAAGAATATTGTCCGTCACTGCAGTGGATGTAACTTATGAACCCCAAACACGACTAAGTACACCTTCAGTTACCATACCTGATTAAACCACAGCCAGTGAGTGCACTGATTCCCATGTCATCAAGCTCAGTTAATCGCCCTCAAGGAAACCAAGTGTAAAAACGGACGACTTTGGTTGCAGGTTGAAGCTTGACCATCTACAAACATTCTCACTCCTATTCAACGATTCAGTAAACCTTGCCTCACTGCTGTCCCTTCACCATTTCCGTGTATTTATCTCAGAAAACATCCGACCACCTACTAACGACATTTAATGATCTCGCTAACCATCATAAAAGTCGGAGCGACTAACAATAACCCACTTCTGACATATACTTAAATGGTTAGGCCATCTACTGGACGTTTGCACAGAAACTTCTACCCGAATGTCCTTAATCTCCGTTCTCAATAAATGGAACTCTTATGACACATTCTTAAAATGATGTCATCACCAGCCTTAGTCACTTACCAGGTGTCATTTTGACCACACACAGCTGCACACAATAATTATGTTTTACCAGCATGTGCTACCCATATTTCAACTTACCACTTCCCAACAAAGGAGGGTACACGTGCTCCCGTGGGGTATACCCATGTACATCTTCAACCGTCGAAACAGTGTCGTTTGCACAATGACGGGTTCCTACACCACAATAATACAAAGTCAATCAAGGCTCGCATCACTATCTCCGATACCCCAAGCACCCTTGGTCCATGACCCGGTGGCCTGTTGCCACTTCCAACATGTTCCTTTGAATTCCAAAACCAATTACCTTTAGCTACAACTGGTAACACTCGCTCGATCTGTAAATCAAACTCTAACACAGCCAACCTGGAGACCCCTCCACAGGTGTACTAATAAAATACTTTGACCACAGGTGGATATCTCACCTTATGGTTGACATGAGCCCAAAGATCTGGTGATACGATTTAATTCCTGCCTCCACGATAAATGGCCTAATGACCACTGTCACCAACAATTCCAATCACGCTTGGACTCACTAACAATCTAAATCTTTCTAGTACCCCCATCATGGGTGGCTGAAGCGAAATGGGTCTGATCGTAGCTGACGACAACAATGTCAGTACCAAGGTGACCCAAACCATCAGTTCCAGTGGTTGTTCCATAAACATCGAGTGACCAAACTAGCCTTTACTTCTTTAACACTCTCCAGTAGTGTCACATCATGGACTAGTCACCAGAAACAAGTCCATCGATCCCATAATGACTACACTTAAATCCCTGAGTCATTCTACTTCGATACATTCGCCAGTTCCTCTGGAACCACACTAAAGACGACCATCGACAAAATCTTGGCAATCGTCAAACCTTAATACTCATCTTCTCTGAATAATCGCGCTAGGTGATTTCAGCTCCTTTTCCAACGCAGGATGCAACCTCTTTCATCAACTCTTATGACTCTTCACTTCTAAGAGTCTCATAACACGAACACCAAGGCCTTGCCTTAGGCTTCTACAGCATCCCTGTCAACAACCATGATAGCCTTCCAGGTGTGAATTAACTGTTTCACCACCGAGTACTCACACATAATGCTCAAACGTTAAACCACGTGAGTTTCCAGCTCGATCCCCAACTCAAATCTCAATAAATCAATGGGGAACTCATAAACATAAATACGTAACGAGCTTACCTTGTTCCTTACAGGAACTCTCTGTGAGGTCGCGCGTACGGAGGCATAGTCTTGAAGATTCAAACGTTGATAAGACCACTCGGTCCATGAATCAACCAGGAAGTACTAACTCATATCCCTAATAAACACCAAGCGTCCAAAGCATAAAATGCCGATGGATCCGCCGCGGTCGGACCATCACTCTATAGACGCTAAGTGATACCAAGTACATGAGGTAGTAACAAGAAACGATAACCTAATGCTCTGATACCAATGTCAGGACCCACCCCGGGTTAAACCCCTTTAACCCGAAGTAAATCCTGCTGGGACCACCTCAAGGGAACTTCTTACCGAAACCCCCTTGAAATGGCCAACCCTTCCTACAAAACTAGCTAAACCGGGTTAGTCAGAGCAGTCTACAAAGATGATTACCCCAAGAAATTTCAAGCAGCAACGGAAAGATCGACTATGCCTCGACTCTTGTACGCGCTCGACCTCCTCTCAAGAACCCTGCATCACTGGGCATTTAAAAACGAAAGGCCCAGGGGAGAAACATTGGAAAACTGTTAGAGTGAGTGGACGAAAATCAAATATAAAAACTCTATTTCCTTTAATGCTCTCCCAAAAATTTAATGATTTAAATAACATTTATGCATGCCCAAAATTACTAAATTTTCACAAATGCATGATAAGATAAACAAGTAAGGAATATGGGAAGAGAAATGTTCACAAACATAATAAGTCTGACCTCTCAGACTAGGGTCGGAGCTAAGAGCTCTAGTTGCGCCCTCACGCTATGCTAGCTATATAAAATGGTAATGGACAACCCTTATAATATCCACCTGACCTCTCAGGCGTGTCTGAACTCTCAGACCAGGGTCAGAGCTAAGAGCTCTAGGTAAAATGGTATGGACAACCCTTATAATATCCACCTGACCTCTCAGGCGTGTCTGTCCTCTCAGACCAGGGTCGGAGCTAAGAGCTCTAGGTAAAATGATAGTGGACAACCCTCATAGTGCACTACGTAGTTTGTCTGACCTCTCAGGCTAGGGTCGGAGCTAAGAGCTCTAGTAGCGCCCTCACGCTACTCTAGCTAGCATATTCATTGACAACCCTTATAACAAAAATTCATAACAATACTTTACTCAATTACTCTTCCCAAAACAATAAGTAAAACCATTCCTCGTCTTATATGCATAAATCCACATAAAACATTCATGAACCCGAGGAAAATATAATTCTCGAAACCATCATAAAAACCCTGCAATAAAATCAATAATTAAGGCATGCATTCATTTAAAAATAATATGTCCACTCACAGTACTATTGCGACCCTCCCGCTCGGAAAGCTCCTCGAGCGAAACTCTCGAACTACCCGCGTAATCGAGCCCGTCTCACGTCCGACCAGAGACTGTACCAACAAATCATCATATTAGTCGTTCACAGTTGACTTGGTCTTTCCTAGTTTGACCACGTGTTGACCATGTTCCTTTCTTTTTAACAACTTTTCAACAAATAGATTCTTTTCCGATTACCCAATCGTAACACCGACTTTCTCTAATAATTCACTTGACAATAGGTTCACCCATAATAATTCGTGGAATTACTATGGACACCCATTCAACCACTTCACCAATACCTCAGGAGTCCTTAAAATAATCCTTAAACCTTAACCGGCAATAATCGATGGTCGGAATAATATTTAATTATCCGCCAATAATACTAAACTAGAACAATTCCAAAACCTAACCAAAACTCCTCCAAAAATTACCAAATTTTAACCATAGACTCCTCACAATATGTACTAATTAATGGGCATGAAAAACTGCCCAAAAAGTGGCGGCTCCGCCGCCGACGGCGGCCGCCGGCAGAAATTCCAGCTAAAATTCCGGCGACCTCGGATCGTCACCAAATTTTATCAGTACTTCGTCTCATCATTTGGGACAACTTTCTAGTTCAACTCGAAGGCCAATTCGGCCTCTAACTAGGTCAAAAACTCGATGAACAGTAGACCCCGAAAATTTACACTTCAAAACTTCAAATCCTCAATTCTTCCTACACACTTCGAATCAAGCTACCAAATTCTAGGGGATTGTAGTACACCTAAAACCCATCCTAAACATATAAGGAACTCATCAAATGGTGATCTAGGGAGGGAGAAATTCGATCCCGAAATTCTACTGTACACATGAAGAACAAATCGGAATTTCTCCCGATTTACGGCGAGTTAGGTCGAAAAGCTTACCTAGGAATGAAGTAGACTCGGAGGCCGAACTTTTGGGACCGGTGTGGTGGTCTGACGTGGCCGGACGACGGCGCTGTGGCGGCCGGAAGCTCCGGCACAGTTTTGCCCGATCGGAAGGAGAAAGACGCGGGGAGAGAGAAAGAGAGGCTGGGGTGAAAAATCTGATTTTTCACCCCGGTAACTCCTATATATAGCCGTTTTACCGCACAGTAACTTTATACTTTTGTTCATAACTTTCTCATACGAACTCCGATTTGAGCGTGCTACGTGTCCACGAACTCCTAACGACGCCCTCTACAACTTTCAAGAAGGAAGTTTTCCCAAATTCTTGACTTAACGAAAAGTCAACTTTACGATCATTGTACGGTTAAACGGTTACTTTAAATGGTAAAAGACCAAAGTAACCAACCGTAATATAATCCTAGGATCGGGATGTGACAAACGTGGTGGCATTCTTCACACAAAAATGAAAGCTATTGGCATACATGGGCGGCAATTGACACACAATTGGGGCAAAAAACAATCTAAGGGCAGTAGGTAGCGTACAGAGTAGCCACAGGCACGTCGGGCGGCAACAGGCACGTGACTGTCGGCAGCCGGCAGCCAGGTGCACGTGTGCTCGACAGCAGTGCATAGCAGCTCGGCAACCATGCCGGCAGCGTGTGTAGCGCACGCAGCTCCTAGGCAGCGCTCAATAGCTGCTTGCCTTAGGCTCAAAACAGTGTTGCCTTGCTTCTAAACTCCATTGGAGAGTCTTAGAGCGGCATACAATGGTCAAGTGCATCGGATATTGTCAAGTGTTTGTATAAACATATCGAACACAATAGTTAAGAACATCGAATTACACGCATAATGGTTTACAACCAAAGGTCTCAAGAACAATCGAACTAATCATGGCATAAACATGCCTTATTACATATGCTTGAAAGGAAAAACAACAAACATGGAGGTAAAACAAACAAGAGCTGAACAACTTAAAAGTCGGGTGCATCTAAGTCGGTTTGTTCCCGAAAAACCTCAACCATAGGGTTGGCATTCGGCACATTGTCCACTTCCACAGTGACATGACTCTCCACAGTTTCCTTATATTTCTTGTTCGCAGCAATTGACTCTGCATACAAGAATTCAAGCAGTTAGTTCGAGACCAATTGGATTCGATGCTTAATTCTTAAATCAAACAGCCATGGATACCACACCATGCTGACCTAGAGAGGATATACAGTGCATATGTACATGTTTGCAGCCGCGTGCACGTGCCAAGGCCCAGCCTCGGCAGCAGTGCTCGGCAGGTGCACAGTAGGTGCACATGTGGTGCCCGGTGGCAGCGTGCGCGTGCACAGGGCCAATCCCCGGCAGCAGCGCTTGGCATCAGCCTAACGGGTGCACATATGGTGCTTGACATCAGTGCACGTGCACAGGGCCAATCCCCGGCAGCAGTGCACGTCAGTGCACAGAATGTGCGCATGTGCACCCGCGCACAGGGGCAGGCCCCGGCAGCGGTGCTCGGCAGTGCACAGCGGCAGCATGGCAGACATATGCAATCACTCCTCTAGGGTTTTATTTAACAAATTGTACCTGCAAAGACAAACGTCCCAAGCATAGAAGGGAGGAAAGGACTTTATCCCCCCCGAGTTTAGTGAACTTTGAACGAGTTTAGGGTTTCAAAGTACATACCTTTGTCTATAAATTCTCCAAATAAGCTTGAGATTTGTGTTTTTGATACTTGGGCAGCGGTGCGCGGTAGTGCATGTTTGTGCGCGTTAGTGCGCGCTGGTGTCCGGTGGGTGCGCGTTGGTGCGCGCTGGTGTCCGGTGGGTGCGCGGCGGTGCACAGGAGGGTGCACGTCGGTGCTCGCGGCAGTGCGCAGGCAAGGGCTGACGAAAAAAAACTTTTTGGGTTTTGGGGTTTTTTTTTTCGGTGGTGGGTGGCCGATATTAGCTAGGGTTTTCTAGAGCAAAACGTGCTGATAACGTCTTGTAGAATATGTGCTGATAGAGAATGAATGGAATCAATCTTCTTCTTATGAATAGGGAGAAGCTCTTTATATATAGACTCACTCTAAGTACAATGGACCAATCTTACATGGATTGGGTTAAGTCCATAATGTAAAACTATTACAACTAGGGCACAAGCATAAGGCCCATTGGGGTAAGCCCATATACACGGCATAAGACCAAGTGCACACACACATGTTATATGTCCTACAACATGATTTTGATTTTTCGATGTTATTTGTAGAAACGAAAAGATCCATTATTATTGATCAGGCTTTGCCATCCTCTAAAACCCGACCTATTTCAGACAAATCCTTTGTCTCTCTACGTAAGCTATAACAAGTAGGATAAAGTCACTCTCAATGTCTACATTCGTCCACCCTTGGTTAATCCCAAGTTGTAGTCACACTCTACATGCTTCCACTTCCATGTTTTAAAACAAAGTGACTGCCACACCTTCACTGTTACGAGCAGTGTTCTAAAACTCGGCCTAGTCAGCCGAGTACTTGGCGAGTACTCGCTACTCGGCCTCCCAACGAGGCGATTTTAGGTAAATCGTTGGACAAAATCGGCCAGGAGAAAGTCGGCCGAGTACTCGGCCCAGAACCGATAAAATCGGCCCAACTCGCGGCCCAAAGGAACAAAACACTGACCTAACTCGCCCAGACGCAGTCAGTCATTCGCTCTCGCGCAGACGCAGTCAGTCATTCGCTCTCGCGCAGCTCGCCATCTCGCTCTCGCCATCTCTCTCTCAAACTGACTGGTGAGTTCGATCTCTTTACTGTTTATGTTGTGTTTGGTGACTTCTTTGGTTACGATTTTCAGTTCGATCTCAAACTGCCTACTTTCTGTCTTGAATTGAATCATTCATCGGTGTTTTGGGTTTGTGTTCGATCTCGCTGTTTTGTTTTGCTTGCTGTCTTGATTGCCTCCACAGTCCACACGAAAAACCAAATTTGGGGATAAAATCATTATCCGATTTTTTGCTACCCAAGCACTTCAAGCAATTGATCATGTTATGCAGTTGCTGGGTATCTATCTTAGGGGATTGATGGCCTACTGTGTCATGTTGGGAGATAGTAGGCAGTAGCAGATAGTAAGCCATTCCAATCTTGATCATGTTGGGATTCTTTAAAGCTCTTAAGTCAGCTCAGAATGTAATGATAGGCTATTACATGATACAAATGGATTATCATTCATGTAAATGGAATATTGTAAAGACCATGTTGCTAAATGCTAATATAAACTGCTACTGCCAATGACCTGTACATAGTCCTTAAGTAGCCAATACCTGTAAGTCTGTAACTAGTATTCTATTTCAAGTTGATCCGACTGCTTATGTTTGATCATTCTTAAAAAAAGTATTTAAATTCTTTTAGACAATAGACGTCGGTAGTGTATGCATTGTTATTGTGTTTTCTTTTCTTGTTGTATACAACATTGCTACTATGTGATGATCCCTTTCTGATATGAGGAACTGTCTGATAAGAAGTGATAAACATGGAGGACAAACATAGTACATTACAAGTATGTATGGAGGACAAACATAGTAATTGAGAAATGGAATTAGTACATTACAAGTATATAATGTCTGATATGGCTACTTTGTTACAACTATAGTAATTGAGAAATGTTCTAATAATTCATCAGGCAGTTCAGGCATAGTTAGTTACATATGCTAGAGATTGTTTGCAAGAATCGAATTTGATGTTTGCTTTTATAAGTTTTATTATTTAGAATTCATTGAGTTATTGTAATGGACTAATAGTTGTTAATATCTCATTATTGTTGAATATTGTAATGTTTTATTAACTATTTTTATTATTTTAGACATTATATTACCTTTTAAAAAATATAAATATTTAATTATATGTTTTCAAATTAAAAATAAATCCAAAAATTAAAAACCGAGTACTCCCCGAGTACTCCTCCGAGTACTCCTCTACTCGCTAGTCCCCGGACTGCCGACCGACTAGCGACTAGCGAGTTTTAGAACATTGGTTACGAGTAATTATGTCAATCCTACAACATCCATTAGTAGCATTAAATGCCTCATCAACATTGATTTTCAGCCTCCCACTTGGTGGGCATTCCCATACAGTGACTAGTGAGACCCCTCTTTTAAACACAGGCGCCAAGTGATACTTTTGCTATTCCCTCAAGTACCTCTGTGCCAGTGTTCTAAAAAAATGCTTCCAGCGCCGCCTAGGTGGCGTCTAGACGCTGGACGGCAAGACATTGTTTCGATTTTTTCTGAATCGACCAAGCTGGGTGCTGACGCGAAAATCGACCGCTAAGGCGGGCTGGGCGGCGTCTAGGCGGCCCGACTAGACGGGCTGGGCGGTGCCTAGGTGGCCCGGTTAGTTTTTTTTAATTATAAAATACATAAAAGTCTATCTAAAAATAAGTAAAATCAAACACAAAAACACAATATTATACTCTAAAGTCTAAACAAAGGATACACTATTGTATTTTTTTATTATTTCTAAGAACATTATTGTTTTATTATGTATATATTTGAAGTATTTTTGCTATTTTGAAACATAAAAGTGTCTTTTATAAATTTTATTTATATAATTATATTTATTAAATAAATAATAATAGGTAAAATATAAAACCGTCTGAACGTCGTTTAGGTGCCCAAGGCGCTAGGGGCTGCCTGCTCTATGCCCACTGCACCACAAAAATGGTGTTCCACCCTCCATTCTACCAAAACACCACACAACCCATAAATAAGTGAAACAAAAATCACCTTAATTACTTGTCTCCATGTTGTCAATCATGTCTCATCACCAATGCATAATAGAGTGGTCCGCATGTACTGACTTTGAGGCAACCACTAGATTAGTAGCTCCCCAAAATCCCCTCAAGGCCAAACAATCACGGAACAGATGGGTACGTACTGGTCTTAACTTCAGTTCCACACAACACACATTTGACTCCAGGTATAAGTACTTTTCACACATGTAATGCAATCCTGATAGATAAGAAACCACATAGAAGCTTCCACATGAATAGTTTCACTTTGGCCGGTACCTTATAACTCCAGTTCACCCTAGTTCACCACCTCAAATATAATTTGAGGACGAGAGGCAGCAAGGCTCAGTTTGGTATAGCTGTGTTGTGAATACAATTGCTTGTAAATCTGCTGTGTTCAGAAAGCAATCGAGGTGTGGTAAAGAGTTTTCCACAAGTGTTATGAAGTTGTGCAGTTACTAAAGTAGACATCTTCTTCCTATTTTTGGTCAACAACCTCTTCCCTCTTTTCAGCCATCTCTTCCTCTCGATGACTCTGAGACCTCCCCCTCCTCTTCTTTTCAAGAAAACATTTTCAACCTCTATCAAGAAGAAGGATTGACCCTTTCAATTTGTTACCATGCTTATTCAACACGTGTGATTAGGATTGAGTTACTGCACAATAAGCCTCGTTTACTGTTCCTTCTTCAATCTTGGTTGTATACCATCACGCGAGATCGATCTAACATCAGAAGTTCAACTGCAGGCAGTCTGTATGCTCATTGTGTAGCAGAATTGGTTGCTTGATCTGCTTAGGTTATGATTGTTATTATTTCATCAGGTACATAGAATTACGAATTTCATTGGATTGGCACCATTATAAATGACATTTAGAAAGTTATTTGTTTCATACACTGCATAAGACATTCAGAAAGTTATTTGATTCATATACTGCAGAATGCATATTAAGATTTATGAAACCATATGGTACGTACATGCATCACATTTGTCAGGACCCACCCCGAGTTAAACCCCTTTAACTCGAAGTAAGTCTTGCGGGAACCACCTCCCAAAGAAGATTCTGCCGAAATTTCGACATAGTCTCCCTTAAAAGATTGACAACCCTTAACTTGCAATAACCCAAAATACACTTCTAAAACCAATAACCATCCGAAATCTCCTGGAGCCATCCTGCTCCCAATAGCCAACAACCTCCACAAGATACACATCTAATTAATTTCAACAAATGGTTCAACAACTCGAAGTTTAAGAGATACATAGGGTTCCAGATCCCTAGGAGTTCACCAACAAATAAAACTACCTAATGTGTATCGGAGCGTCTAAGATTAAATAAAAACATAGAAAGATTATAAGTAGGTCAACCCGGAACCTACTGATAGTTCGGAAAATGGCGGTAACTATGCTTGGCCTCCACGTAGACTAGTCGGGTCGAGCACTGCAATCTGAGCATTTAAAACGAAGGGCCCAGGGGAGAAACATTGAAAACTGTTAGAGTGAGTGGACAAAAATCAAATATAAAAACTCTATTTCCTTTAATGTTCTCCCTTAGAGTTTTCCAAGAAAAACCTTATGCACGCAAATCATAGACAATGAATAGATAAATCAATAAAAACTCCCTTGGCTCAAACATAAATAAATGTGTGGGGTATTAACCTCATCCACGAGAAAACCGACCCACTCTACCACGAGAGGGTCTATTGACCAGCTCATCGGAGAGGGTCCTATGACCCGCTCTATTCGGGAGGGTCCAACTGACCAGCTACCATCGAAGAGGGTCCTGACCTGCTCTATCCGGGAGGGTCATACTGACCAGCTACCACCGAAGAGGGTCAGACTAGCTACTATCCAGAGAGGGTCCATGCTAGCATGCAATATATATAACCTTATCTTTTAAAATTCTTTAAAAACCTTTAAAACCTCGTGGGAAAAATAAATCGAAAACCAAGTCAAATCTCCCTGACTTTACCCCAAATACATTGGATTTAAAAACCTTTCCAGGAACCCAAAACTGGTTCTCTGCCTTTACTTTAAAACCCTTTAAATCCAAGAGCCAAGTTTCCCCTTTTTAAAACATCCCCCTCCATAATCCCAAAACGGTGATAACAATTAAAAACCATAATCCGGGAAAAATCCTTTAAAACCCCAGGAAAGGTAGGAACCTCTTTCCCGGCTCATTTATCTTTAAAATATAAAATCCATATTTTTCCCAAAATCACTGTAAACATAAAATGGAGGAAATCACATAAATAAAGGAGAAATAATTAAAGTCTATGGCATGCAATTTAATTTAAAAACAAGGTCCACTCACAGATGCCGCTAGGTCTGTCGGCTACCAGAAGACTGCTCAGCTCGAGCTCCTCCACGTCTTGTTCAAAACATACAAACAGGTCTTAAATCCATAATTAAAGTAAGGGCAACAACAACAACAATCTCTACTCTTAACGTTTATCCTTAACCATCTCTCGAAAAGCGTGGGGAGTCGGCCTCTAAAACCCCATTAACGTAAAAACTCTTAATTACGCTCTCACGCCTAGCCGGTTCTCCCTAAACGACTGGTTATCCTTTAATTACCCAATTAATAACCCAAACCTTCCAAAAATACTAAACACAACAAATAAATCCCCAAAAATTAGAAACTGCCCTTCAATGACCTTCTCATAATTTTTTACAATTTAATGGGCAGGAAAAACCGCCCAAAAAGTGGCAGCTCTGCCGCCGGCAGAGAATTCCGGCTAAACTCCGGCGACCTTCGATCGCCACCAAATTTTACTAGCAGCTTCGTCTCGTCAATTGGAACCACTTCCTAGTTCAACTCGAAGGCCAATTCGGCCTCTAACTAGGTCAATCGACAAGAAATCCAAGAACCCGAAATAAAATTGAAACCAAACTTCAAACCCTCAATTCTTCCTACACACTACGAATCAGGCTACCTAATTCTAGGGGCTTAATGTACTCATCAAACCCATCAAAACCATGTAAAGAACTCACCGGGAGGTGGCCTGAGGAGGGAGAAATCCGGTGTCGATGAACAGTGTTCAGGCCGCCCCTTCTCGCCGTGATTTCTCCCTAACGGCGGCGAGTTGGCTCTGGTGACCACCACCAACTTGAAGGTGGCACAGCAGGCTTCAATTTGGTACCTAGCACGCGCCCTAACTCCGTCGGACGGAGGAGAAATCCGGTGATGAAATCCGGCGGAAAAACTGTCGGGTTTCGGAGGAAATTCGACAGTGAACAGTAACGTCCTATTTTTTGACTTTTCACCGTTTCACCCCAGTAAACCACTATATATAGGCTTTTCACCAAATAGTAACTTTTGTTTTTTTTACCATAAGTTCTTCATACGAACTCCGATTTAAGCGTGCTACGTGTCCATGAACTCGTAACGACGCCCTCTACAACTTTCATGAAGAAAGTTTCCCCAAATTCCTGACTTAACGAAAAGTCAACTTTTTGACCTCTCACGGTAAAACGGTTACTACGAAATGGTTAAAGTTGAAGGTAATTTGGGTAGTAACCGACCGTAAATTGATTCTAGAACCGGGATGTGACAACAATATTACATATTGATCGCGCAGCAATAGTATAGAACTTTACGCGTTGCTCTTTTGAATGACACGCATTCAGAAAGTATATTCTATTTTTTTGTCGTTAACTTTGTTCTCTTTTGGGAAGTATAACGAGTTTTAGATCACTTTGTGCGTGTAGGACTAACGCCAGCCTTGACATTTAATACTAATCAAACTAGCCGATCTTAATATTATGTACCTTTCCTGACAATACATGGGAAAAAAGTCCTAGCTCAATTTGGTATGAATGTTTCGTTTTAATTCTTGACAACATCACAAAAACACTTGTAGTTTATTTAATTGTTGACAACAGCACAAAAAAGATTTTTAATTTGTACATGGGTATCATCTATGGATGGAGGCTGTATTACAGGGGTTTGTCTATCATACAGTACTATATACCATGTAGTTCCTTGGGTAGAGAGGGGGAAAGAGGATGGGAACCAGCAGGGGCTAGTGAGGGGTGAGTTTTTGTGGTGTATATTAAAGCGCATAAGATACAGGTTTGTATCCTAGAATTGCTAAGAATCCTAATAGGATGAGAAAGGGCATAGAAACCTAATAACTTTAGGATGATAAATCAGAGAATCCTAGTAACTTTAGGATGACAAATCAGAGAGAATTCTAAATTCTTTATCCAATGAGGAAGATGATCAGGAGAATAACTAATCCTACGAGGAGAAGGCAGATTGAGCAAGGAGGCTACATTCTTACTTCTATATATACCCAACGATCTGTTAGATGCAGCAATACACTAATCCTAGCCTCGTTATTGCTAGCCGCCTAGCCGTCTCAATATAGCATTTGCCTATCTAAAAATATTGAGACATTTACCCCTCGATTATAGGGCTCCCCATATGAATAAATAATGGTAACTAATAGGCATGTTGCGATTCCGGTCATCAAAATTCACAAACAAAAATACGACCGTCAGATATCATCAATATGTTGAAATATGTCTATGGTAAAAAATTCAACTTGATCCGATAAATTTAAGGGTTTTATCTGACGGTCGATCCCGTAAGTCAAACCACTAAATTGTATAGACCGTAACTATCGGCACCGAGACTTTACCGGAATTACATGATTTTTCAACCGTAGACGTATTTCACCATTCCGGTCATATCTTATTTTCACGACTTTTTTGCATTTGAAGTTTCTACATAGAGTTTGTTTTTGAAACGGAACATTTGCTTAAAACTTAGTAAACAAATTATACAACATTAGTATGCATGTTGTGATTCCGATGATCAAAGTTGAGAAACAAAAATCCGACCATCTGATATGATCATTATATCGAAATATGTCTATAGGAAAAAATTCAACTTCATCTGATAACGTTAAGGGCTCGATCCTTACTGTAAATCTCATAAGTCAAACCCCTTAACACACGGAAACAGTTATTTGACCGTCTAAATTACGTATTTTGCCCGGACCTTCAACTGAAAATAGTTTCAAATAAATGAGAAGGAACCAGTGGTATAAAAATTTTATAAAAATAACCACCAGAGATAGGGCTACCTCTATAGAGAAAGAATGACAAATTGCGTTAACCACAACTATCGGCACCGAGACTTTACCAGAATTACGTGATTTTTCTACCATAAATGTATTTCATCATTCCAGTCTTATCTTATTTCACTACTTTTTTTTCGTTTGAAGCTTCTACATATAGGGTTTAGGGTTTAGGGTTTTAGCCGACAAAATTAAGGTAATTCGTCGGCTAATTAAATAAATTATATAAAATAAATAACTATAGCAGACGAAATTAGGGTAATTCGTCGACTAAGATTAAATAAATAAAATAAATAAATAATTATAGCGGACAAAATTAGGGTAATTCATCAGCTAAAGTTAAATAAATAAATAACTATAGCCGGTGAAATTTGTTAAAATTCGTCGGTTAAAGTTAATTAAAAATTTAAAATTTTTGACGTGAATTTTGAAAATTTTTAACTTTAACCGACGAAATTAGAGTATTTCGTCGGCTAAAGTTTAAAATTTTCTATATCTTTTATTTTTCTCCTCCTCCTTCTCCTCCTCTTCCTCTCCTAGCCTTCTCCTCCTCCTCCCCCCTCCTCTCTTCGGCCTCTTCCTAGCCTTCTCTTCCTCCTCTTCTTCCCGTCCGGCAGCAAATCCCGATGTCGGCAAAGCTCTAAAGTCAGTCAAGGCGAGACTGCCGCCAGATAAGGATGGGGGAGGCTAGTTGGTGTGCTAGAGAGAGAAGAGGGAGGCTATGGTTTTTTTTCGAGAGAGAAGAGGGAGGGTAACACTAATACCATGATGGCGGATTTGGATGCACGCCTGGTGGGGAGTCTCATGCACGTCAAAGTATGTTATTTACCCTAAACAACTAACATTGTTATGTCATATAGCTATATGCAACCTTTTCAGTTTATCCAAGTTGGACATATATTCAGAGAGGCAAATGATGTTGTGGATAGATTAACACACCTAGAGAGTGTTGGTGTTATTAATGATGATTATGTTAGTTAAATTTATCATGTAGCCGAGGTTTTGATTTATTGTCCTCCTCGGTGCAAGGTACCGATTATATTAATGGAAACTGGAAACGGCATTAGAATGGTTCCTACCCTTTCAAAAAAAAATTGCCAATGAAAAAACCCCAACCCGTTCACACGATCCTGAAGCTGTTTATCAGAATGTTGGTTATATGAAATATGGGATATACATTTTTGTCGTGAGGGATCTCTTTGTATATAGATAACAGATAAATTAATATGTCATAGTGAAAAACTGCAAAATAAATTTAGCTTCTTTAAAGGTAATATCACTCACTGATGTATCGATTATTGAAGTTTCTCTTAATGCTATAACAAGTAGTAATGATACAAAAGAAGAACACTAGCAGACATGAATGACCAACAATCGAAAAGATAAACCTCTTAGAACCATTTCTAGTAATCCCAACACAACCCAAATTCTAAGTCCTTGCAACTAAGGTAAGCAACAAATCCTTGTAGTTCCCATTAGCTGTCTCTTCAATTTTGTTGGATAGAGAAACTCCATATTGGTTCTGGTATTCCTCCTTGATCTCTTTCATATCTATGTCAGCTCGGGTGACAATTACTCTAGTCAGTCCCTTTTTGGTGTTCTTGTCCGCATCATTCCTCAATGCCGCTTCCAACACCTGAGGAAAAGAATTGAAGAATGTCATCCACAATGGCCAGATATCAGGAATGTTATGCATGGAAAGTTGAAGATATATATGAACTATAAAATCAGAGATGATTGCACTGACAACATACGACACATGTTGACGTAACATTCCAGGAGAGAAATTGTTTATATGCTAAGCAATGTAATTCGATGTCAGTTTTGCCATACCTTGCTGAAATATGTCTGAGGAGTACATAGGCATTGCACCGTCTCTTTTAACCTCACATCAGCACCAAGATCCTGAAAAAGCAATCATTAGGAATCAATGCCTATAAGCTCAACATTATCACTTCAAAATGCAAGCAGCTGCATTTTAAAGATTAGAAGTCCAGTTTGAAATGTTTAGCCAGTCAAGTTCATAATGAGTTCTCATACATACCTCATGGATGGTGCGGCCAGAAATCTCCTTGTAGTGCTTATATACTTCTTGGAGATGAGCCTTGCTCCTTGTTGATAGGATCCTAATAACCTCATCATCTTCAATGGGATTTGTGTTATCTGTGTTCTTAATCACATGAGAAAGTGTTTGGGCCTCAGATTTTGCAGTCGCATCATTAACCTTTGCTCCTTCGTACCGATAGGCGCTCACAAGTGCAACCAAGAGCTGTAAAAGAAATACCACAAACAAAAGAAAAACACCAGTTAAAATCCCTCATAACAACACAATTCCAATTGCTCCAACAATGATTAGTCTACATGAAAACTGCTATTCTAATACTGACTTTGGCATTCTTCACTTCAAATTAAATATGTTACTATTGACAATGCAACATATTAATGAAAGGGAAGTAGGAACAACATTGCCATTTCTATAATAGGCAAGAGCAGTTTCTGAAACTACAGATGTAAAAATTGCATGTTTAGTCTATTAGTATTACATATTTGGTAGAAACAAGAGTGTCATTAATGATGAAATGAAGCAACTGTAATAGGCACTGTTCTAATGAAGCATACAGGAAAATGGTGATTACCTTGCTTTCAGGGCCATCAATGTGATGGGCAACGTCTTCTTCAATTGAGTGGTCAAACAGGGAATGGTATGCCTTCCTAGCTCCTAATAGCTCTTCTGAGGATCTAGTGCATGCAATCTCTACAATGACACCATGGAGCTCAGTGCCTTTCTTCAAGGCCTCCTTCACCAAGCGAGCATCTCTTTCCCATGGATGCATAGCCCACAACACCACAGCATTCTGACATATATCATATAAAGAAACTCATCAGCACCTGTTTATCAAACTCCACATAGTAATTTGAAGACGGAGGGTCATTTCATTCGACGTGTCGCATCTCACATTATATATATATATATATATATATATATATATATATATATATATATATCCAGACATGTGTTATCATTTAACATCAATTTGAGCAAACATTCGAAAATAAAACTGAAAATGCGTCATGAGGACTAGGATACAAATGGGTGGAAAATAAACATTGGGATGATAAAAGCACCTTAAAGCGCATGAACTCATACTTGAGAAGCCTGACACTGTCATCATTCCATCTCTCAAAGAGGCGTTCATCCTCTTTGAACAAATGAGGAGTTCCTTTCCTGAAACATTTCATCTCCTCTGGATGGGAGTTTCCCAGTATCGATATCAATGACTTCTCATCAACTCCAAGCCCTGCATATCGATTCATCACTCGTCAAAATCAACCAACCCAACCAAGTTTTGACCAAAACCGTAGATAAAGAAATGTCACTACGGAAAACTATACCCAGTAAAATGCTTCTCATTTATATATAGAAAAAATGGTATCAAAGCTTTTGCCTACTGAGCTGCAATATAAGTAAAAGCTGGAGAAATGCGTATATATTTACACCAAATGCAGAAACAAAATTGTAAACAAGAAAAAAGTTGATCAAAAATGGGCAGTGGCTGATATATATATTGAGGAATATAAATTTAAATGGATAATGAAGAACATATATGAAAGAGATTGTAGAGTTTGAAATGGGGAACCTGTGAATGCGTTGTTGAGAGTCTTCAAGCCATCAGTGAAAGCCATTTTGTTTTTGGATTTTGCAAAGCCAACGTGTTGTGGGATCTCCTCCATTGCTGGTTTATATAGTACACCAGTCCAAAGTTTAAGGGGGTAATTTAGTAACTTACGCGGAGAACGGTAAAAAGATGACATTACAGTATTTAATGATTTTGACCTGTATTAATTAATTTATTCAATTTCACCGTTTCTTGCAGACCATTCCATTCTGGTGGAGTTTACTATGCGATTTTCTTTAATTTCCAATTTGCCTTTTTTTCAATGAAATATCTCCAAATGAAACTTGCAAATTATAGTGCTTCAAATCCTTCAATGAAACACTTGAGATGTCCATTATGTGTTCTTAAAGTGAGGTATATATCTAGGATTCTAGCTTGGTTTTATTAAGATTGATGATCATCTTAAAATTAACGATCGTCTTAAAACAACAGAATTGTAAAAAAAACAATTTAGATGTATATGGTCGCTTATTTTATAATCTTTTATAAATCTCTTTGTCGTGTAAGTGATACCGTATAGTTGCATTGAGTGATTAGTTTGAAGGTTTATGGTCTTGGGTGCTTTTAACATTTATTTAGATTTAATAAAATTAGAATGATTTTTCATGTTTACAATTTGACAAATGAACACATTCGAGATAGAGGTAAATTCACCATTAGTCGCTCAACTCTTGTACCAAGACCAATGTAATACTCAAATTCTAAACTCTATCAATGTGATATCTGATCTTTTGTTATGATATCAATGAGATGGCTTCATCCACATTTCGTAACGGCACCGCCAAATTAGTGACGTGTCAAACAATTGTGGATAACCATCAGTGCCTCAACTCTTATGGCAATGCCAATGTGATACCCAACTTCTAAAACCTGTCAATGTGATACCCATACTTAATTTTCGCTATTAATGTGAGGCCGGAAGCCATATTCTGTCACATTGTCGTTGGTTTAGTCAACTGACGTGTACGTGACATTCATAAAAAATTAATTAAAATACCAAAATGACGTTCATTTAAACTTTTTGTTAATTCTCTCTTCATTTTCTTTTAAATCAATATAACCTCAATTGTCTTATCCGTCTGCTAACAGTACCACTACCAAATTTCTCATTCTTTATATATCATCACATCTCATCTCCCAATAGCGATTGAAACACCCCCAAAACAAGATTATCTGTCGCTCAAAGCTCTTGGACATCCCTCCCAACCATCTTCCTCTTCACTCCTACATCTTCCAAAATAAATCAAACTACAAAATAAATCCAAAAGTCTAAATTGATAGCAGATCGAGAGATATAACCTCAACTTCAATTCTCATCGAATTAAACCTCAAATCTCGATCCTCGACGAAGTTTTCCTGTCCCGTCACTCTCTGCCCTCGTCGCCCCTTCCTCCACCTCACCGTGCTAGAACCCTCGATGATGACTTCTTCTCTGGCAATAACGACGACTTCATTTGGCTCCGATTGCAAAGCCTCAATTTTTGACATTGTTGATATTTCGGAGTCGAGCAATTCACAATGACAATGAAAAGTGGAGAGATAGGGATGACAAAAATGGTTATAATAAAGATCAAGAAGAAAATTAGTGGATCTTGCGTGTATGAGCCTATGAGGCCAAATATCATACTTCTATTTTTTGGGCCACGTGCGCGTCACTTGACTAAACTGATGGCGACGTGATTCCTCCGGCCTCACATTGATAGCGAAATTAAGTATGAGTATCGCATTGACATGTTTTAGAATTTGGGTATCATATTGGCCTTGCCACAAGAGTTACGGGACTAGTGATTATCCACAGTTGTTTACCATGTCACTAATTTGACGGTGCCGTTACGGAAAGTGGACGGAGACATCTCATTGATATCATAACAAAAGATGAGATATCACATTGATAGAAGGAAATATTTCCAATTAAGGAAACACTCTTAGGTGTACTTAGTAGTTTCCCGAAGATTCTGAATTAACGTATTTCGATATGTTCGAGTTAATGAAAACCGTAACATATTGGTTAAACGAAATCGACGATTACTTTAATAGATTGTTAAACATTAATGTGGGTGTTCTTAGTAATTCAACGAGTTAATAAGCGACGCCTAATTGTTTAACTTTAGTAAGAAATAAAGTACAATGGCTCGAATCGTTTAACCGGAAGTTAAGTCCAACACGTTGAAAGAACGTTAATCGGTCAACCCTTAGTCAAATTGTAAATTCCTGATCAACTCAAGAAAAGGTTGGTCAACCCTAGTCAAACCAGGAAAAATATCAAAGTCAATGATAATTCTAGAGATTTGTATTAACGGAATCGTTTCTACAGTTTATTGAACGACTTGGAGTATGACTCGAGAACGTGGACGTTTTGAGGAGTGTGACATTGGAGCATGCATTTGGAGTTGACATTTCCAGGTATGGGGAGCACACCTAATGGGTGAGCTATAACTTTTCTGGGTTAGTGGCTTTTTATTTATAAAAATTTGAGCTCCATGATTTATTATTTTACCACACGCTTTTAGTATTATTGGTGTGCGTGTGTTCTGGATCAAAAAGTAGTACCGTTGTCTTGATTTCTAGTGTTTGGCCTGAGAGTGACAAGACCTAGTATTTAAACTACGTTTCCCACGGTGTCGATGACCATGAACCTCCTGAGGGGCAATGCCCTATTTATTTTATTTTTTCGCTTACGCTCGTCTCGTACAGAGTTAAGCGAGCCGTAAGTGCGGTGTGTTCTATGAGTGATAGGTTGGGCATTTGATGTAAATAGACATTGTCATTACTACTCGCTTTCGGGCGCATAGGTAGTTGACCCCGGTTTGTTGTGAAGACAAATCCGGGATTCGGCCGTCGAGATCCAGAGAAAAATCCTGCAGGTGTTACATGCATGTTTATTTGAGCTCAGTGTGCACTTACAAATTCACTTACGTATTCATATATATATATATATATACTCATATTTGATTATTTTTCCTTATGTTTTGAGATGAGTTTTATTGTCGAGGGTTTCTCTCGAGTTTTTCCTCATGGTTATTATTCTATTTGGATTTTACACTTTTGGAGTCACCCTTTTATTATATCCTGCTTTTGGATTTTTCAAACCCTAGCGCGGTTGGGTTTCGACCCCATCTGGGTTAGCGAGGACGAGTGCTCAACCTTACAATAGTTCGTGGATGCAGGTACTGTGTACTGAAATGGGACAAGCATGTTGGAGGTTTGGGGGCACGATCTATTCATTTTGTCTTCAGGTTTATTCGAGTGTTCACTCCTAGTATGATGTTTTGCTTCATTTGGTTGGTTCATTTTATGATTTCCTTAAGTGTGTGGAATGTTTTATGTGTTGTCGCAACTTTTTAAAGTTGGCCCATGTTTTATCACTATTTTCTGCACTTCCGCTGTAAATTCTGTTTTCACCCCACGAAAAAGAAGAAAAAGAAAATATTGTAGATTCTAGTTTTATTTTCCATACCCTTATAGTTTCGGCTTAGTGTGTGCTCAATACGTCAGATCGACATATTGATTGCTCATTAGACCGGGATTACGACGGTTAATGCCGTATTTCAGACCGGTAATGGTTCCGGGATGCGACAGTAATTACTTGGTATCAGGGCGGGATTTTCTTTAGACTAATCGGCGACTTAGGGCCTAGCAATCTAAAGGGCCCATGTAGCAATTAAAAGAAAAGAAATGATCTAATTAAGCTGATTATAATTATATTCACCTAATTATATATACATATATAATAAATTTTGAGTCAAAGAAGAAAGAAAATAGTGTTAATAGACCATACTATTTAGTTTAGTTGATTACTGGAGCCTAAGACATGTCTTAATTATAATCAAAATATTTTGGATATGTTGTTTATAGTTAAGTTTTGAGTTTATAGTTTTATTTTCTTATAAATAGAAAATAAAAACCTAAATGAAAACTATGATTTAAGAGCATAATGGCCTTAAACAAACCATATTCCATTCAAACTGCGAAGATTTCCAAATCCCAAAACCAACACCATTATCAGTATAACGCCTGGCAAAGAATTGCCAGACAAGTTGCAAAAAAAAGGATTGGTGAGGAAGATGTGCACCTAGAAGGTGAAGAATCTAAGATTTGAACAAGGGGAGAAGGAAAGGGAGAGGTAATCAAAGATTGGAAGATTAGAACAATATCGGTGATTGGAAAAAGGAAGAAAAACAAAGGAAAAAGCAGGAGAAATCGAAGAAAATGACAAGAGAAAGAAAAATACAAGGGAAAACCACCGTCATCAGATTGATTGGAGGAGAAAGCTACCAGGAGGCCCTCGCACTTATCCTTAAGAGGGTAGGAAAAGGCTAACATGAAAGAGGGTAGGGGTAAGAGAGAGAGAGAGAAGCGAGAGCTTCCCCTCTTGGTTTTTAAATGCAAGTGTCCACGTTCGGTAATTCATTACATAATCAAATTCAGATGTTCTGAAATGTGATTATATATATAGTCTTCTTCTCTTAAGAGATTCCTATTTTGATTTATTTATAAGGATAGGACATTTGATAACTTTTCTATCAAAAAATCGCATCTCAACCGTTCAATTTGTATGTCTATATGAGTATATCACTCCAACAAAATTTCAACATTTGATAACTTTTCTATCATATTTTTCAATCTTAATCGGTCAATTCTTAGGTCCTAATATATAGATCGTCTCTGCAAAATTTTATCCAAATCGATGATCGTTAAGATGTTCAAAAATGCGAATTTAAATTATTGGCATTAACGGTTCAAGTTTGGCAGATTTGATCCATCCAATGATTTCAGTTATTTCAAAGCCTTAACGATCACGAAATTTGATAAAATTTTGCATAAATAATATATATATATATATATATATCTACATATTGAAAAGTTTGTCTAATGCATATCCTTATAAATAAATTAAAAATAGAGATTCCGCAATAGAAGGGTCATATATATATATATATGAAGTTTCTCAGGTGCGGACGTCCGCACCAAACCCTTTGGTGAGGATGTGTGATTTTGTCATACTTTTTTATCTTAGTTTCAGATCTTAACTGTTCAATATCTAGGTATATATGTATAGATCATCTCATTTGATGATCGTTAAGACATTCAAATTTGTGATTTACCATGAAGAAAACGGACGGTTTCTGAACTGTTTAACCAAAACCGTCCGTTTTCATTGAGGCAATGGATTTGTTTGAGGAGATGGTGCTTAGTGGAGTAAGGCCTGATGACTATAGACTGTCTAGTATAATAATTGTATGTACCGGGTTGGGGGATGGTAGAAGTGGAAGAAAACTTCATGGATATGTAGTAAAGCTTGGGTATGATTCGGATTTGTTCTCAGCCAATGCACTTGTTGACATATATGCAAAAGCCATGTCTTGAAGATGCAGTTTCAGTTTTTGAGGAAATTGTACAATCAGATGTTGTATCCTGGAATGCTGTCATTGCTGGTTGTGTTCTTCACAGCTGCCATGGCAGGGCGCTCAAATTTTTCAGGCAATTGGGAGGTCAGGAATCCGTCCGAATATGTTTACATTATCAAGTGTCCTTAAAGCTTGTGCCGCCATGGGTTTCGAGAAATTGGGTAGGCAATTGCACTCTTTCTTGATAAAACTGGATTCAGAATTAGATTCACATGTCAAAGTCGGACTGATAGACATGTATGTTGAGATATATATCATACATCGGGAATATGAGACCTTGCTTGTGGGTTTATAAGGATTTGAGCTACTCTCTCTATTGCCAATTGGTTTTGGAGTTGAACCCCAGACTACTTTATCATGGTATCAGAGCGGGTTACCCACGTACACGTGTGAAGCCCAAAGACCACACGAACTCCACGACCACCCAAGTTGTTGTCCAGTGTTAGGCTTGAAGATTCGCCACAAGTGCAGGGGAACTCCACGACCACCTAAGTTGTTGTCCACGTGTTAGGCTTGAAGATTCGCCACACGTGCGGGGGCGTGTTGAGATATATATCTCACATCGGGAATATGAGACATTGTCTGTAGGTTTATAAGGGTTTGGACTACTCTCTCTATTGTTAATTGGTTTTAGAGTTAAACCTCAGACTACTTTATCAACGTATTGCAAGTGTGAGATCATGACTGATGCAACGGTGCTTTTGAATATGATGCCAAAGAAAGACATGATTGCATGCAACGCTGTTATCTCTGGTCATTCACAAATGGCCAAAGACATAGAAGCTGTATCCCTCTTTCCTGAAATGCATAGGGAAGGAATAGGATTCAACGAGACTACTTTATCTACAGTCCTCAAGTCCACCGCGAGCTTGCAGGCAGTAAAGGTTTGCAAACAAGTTCATGCTTTTATAAGATCATAGGAGCAAAACAGAATCGATCACAACCAAATACATAAACACATTCTTTAGTACTAATTATATGAACTTATCTATATGTGATATTGACATACCTTCTTGGTTGATGTCTATGTTTTCTATCTGATCAACTAAGCTATTAACGTCTTGAACAAGTCTGGCTTTGGCTTTTGTCTTCTCCTCTCTGCTAAGCTTAGACACTATAGATGTGATGACTCCTATGTCTTGTTGTAGAGAGAGGAGGGACTAAAACACCTTTATTTATAGTGTTACATGATAACAAGAGATCTCCCACAAAGATACTACTTGATCCCTAAGTAAACTCTTATAAACTTGTCATAATACATTACCAACACAATATACTTGTTGCTAATGGATTCCCTTACCATATATGGATAGATATACATAAACCATATTAAACAAGGTTAAGTAATAACATAAGCTCCTATTAACATAAGGTCCAATTAGTATTTGCATAATTATGATTGGTTTACAGCTCTTTCAGTCAAAACAGGTTTTCTGTCTGACAGGTATGTATTAAATAGCCTTCTTGATCCACATGGAAAGTGTGGCCATGTAGAAAATGCAGTAAGGATTTTTGAAGAATGCAAAATTGAAGATTTGGTGGCTTTCACATCAATGATCACTGCCTATGCTCAATATGAACAAGGTGAAGAAGCTCTAAAACTCTATGTGCAAATGCTACAGAGGGGGAACGAGCCTGATTCATTTGTATGCAGTTCTCTTCTGAATGCTTGTGCAAGTTTGTCTGCATATGAGCAAGGGAAGCAGATTCATGTTCATATTCTGAAGTTTGGATTCTTATCTGATACTTTTGCCGGAAATTCCCTTGTTAATATGTATGCAAAATGTGGAAGCATAGATGATGCAGGTCGTGCTTTCTCTGAGGTACCCCAGAGAGGAATAGTTTCATGGTCTGCAATGATTGGAGGACTTGCTCAACACGTTCACCAAGAATCCATAAAAATGTGGAGCTTTGTGAAACACGTTCAACACATTCTGTCACCTACACGGTACATATCTTTATTGTAGGTGACAGAATTTGAGAAGCAGGGAGATATATGCAAAACTTGATGAGCTGCTTGACCGTATTCATAAAGCCGGCTATGTTCCAATGGTGGAGAATGACCTCCATGATGTGGGACAAAGCGAAAAGGAGCAGCTGCTACGGTATCACAGTGAGAAGCTTGCAGTGGCTTTCGCATTGATTGCCACTCCGCCTGGAGCCCCGATTAGAGTGAAGAAGAACTTAAGAGTGTGTGTAGATTGCCACACTGCATTCAAGTTCATCTGTAAAATCACCTCGAGAGAGATAATCGTGAGGGACGTCAATAGATTCCATCATTTCAAAGATGGCTCATGCTCTGTGGGGATTACTGGTGATTTGTACTGGACAACAGGATCATTTTCCTTTTTTTCCAAGACCAAAAGTTTGTATCCCATTTGATGAACTTTAGAAATTTTTAGGTTCCTAGTTTTCTTCTGGGGAAGAATACACAAACTAAACCAGCTTCATTGATCAAAAGTATTCAATGCCTCTTTAGGCTATCAAATTCTGGACATAACCAGACTTCATATAATTCTCAGACAAGGTGGAGTAAGCATGTCTCTGCTGAATTCAAATTCACTTTTAACGGTATCATAGGTGGATTCAACGCAGCACTAAACCTTGTGCTGATCAAGGTTGATATGAATCCCAACTTAAAAGATGAACTTGAGCTTTCCCATTATGATCTTTGGATCCTTGCAGATGCCACAGTAGAAAATCTAAACCTCAGGAACAAAACTTTCCTCATCCCCATAGAGCCTTGACTTCAGTCTGCCTTTTGTTTTTGTAGATGTACAAAGAAAGAAAGAAAGAAAGAAAGAAAGAAAGAAAAAAATATAAGAACCTCACTCTATAAGTCCAAGAAAACAACCAAAGGTAACACGCCAAAGACAATCAACAAACTTACAAAACCAAGAGAACAACTACCGTAAGGCAGAATCATAAACACAACATCAAGAAGAGGTGATGATCCTCGTTCCTGAAGAATAGCCTGATTCGAAGAATGATGCTTGAGCTTTAAGGATGGTAAGCTGCCTCTAACAGTGTTGGTAATTGGCTTAGGTAACCATTGAAGGCTTGCAATCATTTCTGAAAATTTTTTGTTTCTTTCTCTCTAAATGGCACAAATCAGGCCCTTGTCACAATAGAAGCAGTCAATAATGCAGGCAACATTATACAGTAGTTAATTTGCAACTTTGAATTTAACACATTTCCAAAGCCAAATTCATAAGAGTACTGTAAGTAGCAACTTGTGGGAGTGGTTCCCCATGCACAAACTGTTTAGGACTGCATTGTAACTTTTGAAGTGTACGAGTTAGGGATTATGGCATCAGGGTTCTAACCGGCAGCATCCAGATTACGATATGTGTATGTACCAATCCAAGTTCGCAAATAATTTGTACTTGCTTTTAAACTTTTATTTTGGGTGGTAAGTTGAGGCAGAAGAACAACCCCCAAGCAACAAACAATCAAGAACAATTAACAGCCCTACAGACAGCAACTCCTAGACAATTAGTCGTACAGCTCCATCAAATTTGGTTTTGATATACCAAAAGTTTTCAATTGGTTCAGTTAGTATCGAGCCAAATGGCAGGACCAGTAGACACTGAATGTCTAGCAGTTCTACTTCAAGCTCTACTTCAGCTCTACTTCCTATTACTCCATTAGAAGATGGTATTTGTTGCTCTATGGTTGATAAAAATTTTGTATGTGAATTCGCCTTGAACACTTCCAGTGCCTTATGTCTTATAGAATCCCTTCCAAGACAAAACGAGTAAACTAAGAAATTCCTTTCATCTAAATTCCATCTAGAATACTTCCTATAGCTTCAAATATAACAGAAGCCAAATTTTCACAAGTAGCAGAAATTACTGTGCTAGTTTCTTTGACTTCTATAAGTGCTTCGCTAGGATAAGTCACAAGTAGTGCGGTAGCATTTTCTGATTCATGACCATTACTTGCTTTTCGGAGAGTACCCTTGATGCCCCTGCTTGACAACACTGTGAAAAGCCTATCTAAATCAGGTAAACCCCAGTGTACCAATGGTCTGTTCGAGGACTTCTGCACTTTTCCAGAGATCAACCGTTGTTTTCCACGCTCTCTGAAAAGTTCTCCCTTCAATCTTGTCATACTAATATCTCCCGGTACCAATTTTCTCCAATCAAAAGCCAAGTTCGTTGCAAACTCAAATTCTGTCTTGTCCTTCAAGCTTGGTATACATAATGTTTCATCAGTGCAGTACTGGAAGATCGAGAATACAGTTGATTTTGAAGAGTTAATCAGCTTCAAATCCTTGGGGAACTAACAGAGCAGGAAACAAAATGACTTGTTATGTCAAAAAGAAAAGCAAAAGAATCTTATTATTCAAGATAAGGACACCAAGAAAAGGAAAGGGAAACTACCAGCAGAACTTTTGGTTGCAAAAAATTCAGCAACGGTTGAACCTTCAGCAACCTACAAAAAGGAGATAAAGGTTCCGATAGAGTTCTGAAGTGGAAAGCATTTGTTGCAAGTGTTAAAGTTGCTGACTAACTTGCATGCTAAGTGAGGAGATATTATAAACAATATAGCTTCCATGGAAATAGCAAAATGAAACTGATACGAGTTCTGGCTGGAAACAACAGAAAAATACCACCACCTCCATACACATATTCAAACAAGTAAACAGCACTCACACATACCACAAATTTGGAGATGAAAGGCCACCAAAAATTAAATGCCAATATTAAAACTCGATTTCCAATTTGTTTTAACTCTGTGTTGGGAAATTCAATACAACATGCAAAACCTTCAGTGAAAACAAGTTATGTCCAACTATCCATCATTGAGAGTCAAGATACACAAGGTTAGCCCAATGGCAGGATCAGTAGCGGATCCAGGAATTGAAACCAGGTGAGACTTAGAGTTTCTACACACTTCACAATTTATAGATAGAAAAAGAAAAAGAAAAATACACATAGACAAAGATAACGTAGTGTGCCTTGCCACTCAAATGCATATTTATACAAAACTAGATTTGTAAACTCTTAGAATGCCACAAAATAAACGTTCGAACAAAACAAGATGCATAGATGTAAAATCTAACTCAGCCGACTAAATACAACCCTTTAGTATATAAAGATTCCTTAATATATTAAAAGAACCTAGCCTTACAGCAATAAAACAATATTTCTGTGCAATTAAATTTGATGTGTTTGAATGTTTAGGGGGTTACCCAACTTACCTTAATCTCAGGCTATGAAAAGGAACGTGTGGTATTGGAACCACTAACCCCATTTACGTCCCCTCTTATGACTGGGACTTAGGTTCAGCAACAATCAATGTAATGTCTATATTATAAACTAACTACATGTAGTAGTTTTTTCCCCTTACAAAATTTGGGTGGGACTTGAGTCCCACTCTTCAACATACTAGATCCGCCCCTGGGCAGAATTTATAGTTTTAATCGTTCTTCAGATTTAAAGCAAATGTCTTGGTGCTGAAAGTGGTCTTTTATCGAGAACTATCAGATTATATTATTATCAAGCAAAATGTTTTGTCAGGATCTTACCTTATCCCAGAAAGAAATGAGCACTGAAGAACCTTCATTACCATTGGCTTGAAAGGTAAGAGAGCCAGTTCAACGTCCAATTCATTCTGCAAATACAGACACAAAGTGAATGCTTTATGAAGAGTTCCATGAACTATTTAAATGCACATCTAGTAATAGTATATATTAGTACCTCAAGAATGAGCAGAGAATTATGATCCCCGCACCAGCGCCGCAGGAAATGAACAGAAGGACCAAGCCGCAGACTCCAGTGAGGAGAGAAAACTATGCATGGCTCCTGCCAATTCATTCTGTCACGACTGTCAATTTCTGGGGATGACATAGACAGGATAACCACAATACAAGTTGCTAAGCAACCCACAATTCACCACTAAATGCCGTTTGATTGTGCATCTTTCTCAAAATTCACAAATATGCCTTTTTTCCTTATTTTTCAATACAAACTGACTTCCACATAATATATATGGCACAATAAAACGTTAAAACATACCGCTTCCTCACATTTTGCATTTTTTCTCTCCCTTCTAATCATTTCAAATTTCATACTAAGTGAGCAACAACCCTTCAGCTGTGAGAAGCAGACAAACTCCCATTGCATGTTACCAACACAAAAGAAAAGAAAAACTCTCCTACCTTTCTATCTTTTGGTTAAAATGACAGGGGAATCATTGTCCATGACAGGGGAAAAATTGTCCGTAACATAGCCGAGGTTAAAATGAAAGATGGCTCATCACAAAAAGAATCTCCTTTTCTTTCCTTTTACAAAAGATAAATCAAACAACCAGACATAAAACACAAACATCTCAGACCAACATAAATCAATAACACTTTTCGATGTCAATCACTAAATACCCTCAAGGACCAAACAGTCTCATGAAAACTAAGATAGCGAAAAAAAAGCAAGTGAACACTACACTAATCACCAAGAAGAAATGAGAGAAAATACAGAACTCACAATAACTTAGGTGAATGGATAGCTGGAAAAACATGAAGCTTCCCCTCATTTATAAGCTCAACATGTCCAAACAATGGCTGACCAGAAAACATCTGTAGGAGCAATTTAAGGAGTAATTGCAATGCCTCAAGTTGGCAATCAAGAATGAAAACTCGAAACAGAGGGGAAGTAACACCAAGCTCTATATGTGTACCTTTTCTTGCCGCTGTTTGCATAACCATTCAGGTATAATGTTGGTGAAAGCCAATAATTCTTCTCCAACAGAAGAAATAACATAAATAGGAACCTGTAACAGGAAAGAGAACTGCTGCATTATTTAAAATCCCTCATTTTTGGGGGTCTAGAAGGGGTGTGGAAACACTAAAAAGTAAAAATAAAGTAAATCCACATCACCCCACCAGGCCCAGTTGACTAGAAACAGTTCTAGAAAAAATGTTCAGAATTAAAAAATATATTATCTACCTTCAAATTTGAAACATCCAGTGAAGCCGATATTTGTTCTAACAGCTGCAGAACAATTCCAAGTCGGCTAACAGGGATTAGGACCGAACCCCCAGCTTTTACAGAATCAATGACATGGGAGGACAAAAAAGCTAGTTTCTGCATTTCCTCCAAATTATCAACATGAAGTACCGACTCGACATACTCTTGTCCATCATTTTCTTCGTTTCTACACATCAAATCCAAACATGGAAAGCACCGATTTTCAACATTTGATGATAGCATGAGAAACAATTAAGAAATCATAGAATTAGTAAAATATATGGTCCACATTAAGTAAAGCATCATACTTGAGAAGTGAAAAATCATGTGCAGTTGGACCTAAGTTATTGTGATCACTTTCAATATCTTCTGTACCATCCAAGGAAGAAAAATCGGAATATATCACAGTATCATTCCCTTGTAGAGCAACATAATCAAAATCCATCGCATGAGCAGAATCAAAGATGGAACTAGATATGAATGCAATTCCTCCGTTTGGACCATTTATTGTCCAATTACAAGTGCCTATTTCCAAACCCGAACTAAATGCTTTTATTATCAATGTACTGTTGTAGCAGGTCTCCTCTGCATATTTAAGTCTCTGAGCCTTCTGCATGCAATCCTTCACATCTCCTGCACTGAAAAGTACGCTTCTTAACATTTTCAAATAGAGAAACTTCGAATGTCAGAAATTAGATGAGATACACAAGTATTGTAGTAAAAACCTAAAAGTAGCAATTCCAACCGTTTACCCCATACATCTATCTAAGTTATATTGGTTTTACGGAAAGCTTCAGCAAAGCCACCTGAAATTTTGACTTACATTTTGGGGCCCGGACCTTGAACTTTAGGATTGAAAGGCCTGTGAAGGTATGTTCATCCATTCAAGAAGAGAGAAAGGGAAGAGACTAAAACACGGGAAACGAGGGAAGAAATGGAAAACAATGCTAAAAAGGTATATATGAGAACCATGTACATGTCACAAAGTATAGTTTAACCAAATTATTACAGTTGGAAACCTTAGATATATCCAAAAAATTCGAGAGACACCAAACTATTACAGTCTGAATTTTTTGTTCATGCCCTAAAAGAATCCAGTCAACAGTTTAGAGCGCATTGCTCTTTTTATCCCTTACTATAATATATGCAGAAAGACAGAAGAAATATAGATTATGAGTCTTTCCCCAAATCCGTAAAGTTTCAGAGCTGGGACATTGTAATTAGTGTACCACCAGTTGAATATAAACAATAACAAGAACATGCAAATATCAACTCCGTAACAGGAAATCATAGTGAGGACATAAACAAGTCCAACACCTTGCCCAACAAAGAAGTAGTCATAAGACAAACAACATTAACTATTTGGTGCAACAATAGTACCTGTATAAGGGCATCCAACTACCTAGCTCTCCTCCGTCCTTGCCTAAAGCTAAATCTCTCAAGGAAGACGGTAGAAACTTAAGCTCTTCCCACTTCATCCACTGAGGATAAGACGGCTCTTCAGGTCCCAAAAGCTGCCTGATTTCCATGTGCATTGAAACAAGATCGTCCATCATAAGCTGTCCGAGTCTTGCTGTGGCTTCAGTCACGTATATCTGAGCATTTTAAAAGCAGAGAAACTAAGAAAATCAGATTAAAATCCTTCAAGATGCTAAAAATGAAGTTAACAACTAATATATATGTATGGGGCTAATATATACCTTAGCAGAGAAACCTTTTGTTCGAGTAAGAAACGGTAACCCTAGCATACCCATTGGACTTGATATCAATACTACATCAATAAAAGAAGTGTTCCATAGATGCAAGTTCCTGACAGTTTTGTACCAGGGCTCTGCATATATTAAGTCATTGGCACCAAGGGGCTTTTCAACTTTTAGTCTCTTTCGAACCGAGGGTTCTTCCAGATCTAAAGGAGCACTAGGGTCTGAGCATTTGGGATTCTCTTTTGAAGCAGACGGAATAGGTGAGAATATTGTAAGAGCTGAGAGGTCTAATGGGCAATCCAATAAAATCCTAAAACCACATGTATCGAGTATGTGACAAGGTGGGAATTGGTAACCTCCACCTTTGCTCAAACATGTCTGCAAAAAAGATACAGTAACAGATAAATGCAGACTCAAGGAACACATACATGCTTGTGTCTATAAACATTAGGAAACTTACAAACTTCATCGTTGCCAGGAAAACCTAGGTCCTAGTACAGAATTCTACAAAGCAGTGCTGAATCTGCATAATAGACATTGCAAGCTATTGATACAAAATCAGAAGCCAATGAACACCTCTAGCACTCGAATCAAGACCAGACCTTTATCCAAGAATACACTAATTCCTTAAAACAAATTACAGGGCTTACCGATTCTCCACAGCTTTAAGCATAACGAAGCGCAGTGGTCTAATAATTCCATCTTTCGGACTAGAAAGGATGTTCCAAAACTGAAGTTCATTGCTTTAAGCAAACTGAAGTTCCAAAACTGTCCTTTTAGTTGTCTAATATTTACATTCAGAAAGGCCGCCCTTTTATCCCCGTTTGTTGCTTCTTTTGAGCAGCAGTGGTCTCAGAAACTTGGTTGAATTGAAGGTATTGCTTGCTTCCTCCAATTACTTGTAAAGTTTGGGTTTTTGATTTTGGTAAAGGTCCAAGCTTTCGTGTTGCTTTTGGTCTGGGATTTAAATGACTACTGAAACCAATAGCCCAACTCAGTTGGAAGTTCTATTTTGATGTCAAACGTCTTTAGGGATATGATGCTTTAGTGGGTTGTTTATAGTCTCTTTAAGGATTAGTACTACTTTATTTGCTTCAATTGTGTACTTGCGTGAGTTGCAGATTCTTAGATTCAAGTGCAGGGATTTGATCAATAGATCCGTGAAAGATTCAAGTATTGGTTGTGTTTGTGGTCCAAATGTTTTTCTATTCAGTTATGTGCTTTTTCATTCATCTCTCTTTACTTAAAGTCTTTACTTAAAGTTTAGGTATATCTTGATTCAATATAGAAATGGAGGTGAGTGTATTCCCGCTTACTTGCATGTTGCTTCCGTTTTCACTTATGCCATCGTCTTCAATGTATCGGAGTCTTTGGCCGTCGCCTCTAAGACCCGCATATGCACCTGGCACAGGTAGATTTACCTTTGAACCTTTAATTACTCGTATCACATGGTTTAGGATTCTTTAGTTTTTCCTAAATACATGCTTTTTGGGTCCTATAATGGCAGTTTTAAGGAGGAGTGTGAAAAAGGATGAGCCAATATTAGAAGGTCTTCCCAAAGAATACTATGATGATGTAAGTGAATTGTCATCCACATAAAATAATTCTAGTTTTGGAAGCTGGAAGTGGAAGTGAAGTCTTCTCTGAATCAGGAATGGCAAGCGCAACAGAGGGAGAAAACTAAGGAGTTACATCGAAGACGCCAAGTGGAAGATGAAGAGGAGGAGAGAAAGATTGAAGAATATCGTGAGATTGGCATGAGATTGAAGGACTATCCAGAAGATGAAGTTCGGAAAGCTCGGAAATTGATTTCTAGCTTTATTAGAGCGGCTGAAGAAGTGGAAGAGGTAATATCAGAAATCCATTATGCAGATGTGCAGTGATATATGGTAAAGCTTTATGAGCACAGACCACCTCCAGTTCCATTTGATACTGAGTTCATTGATGTTTATATATGTATGCAGAAAATTGAAGAAGCTGGTGAGAAAGGGGAACTGACTGAACTTGTTTTGATGGTCATATGGAATCGCCTTGACCTCGCTCGACGGGATGTAAGTTGGTGGCGAGATGGTTTTAACATTTTCACACTTAATGTATCTAATTTTAAGATAACCTTTATCTTAAATAGCATATGTGATGCTATATTTTAAGGTATCAGGGATATGCAGCGATTTGTAATGTAAAAACATTTTGTTAAACAAATTCAATATTTTTCGTTTGCAAAGTATTTGGAAGGGCTTTGAAAGAATTGTTTTCTTACAACCTATCTATAAGTCAATAAACTAGTAACCCTTGCTTAAATTTTGAGATCTGTAGGAATATGTATTTAAATGTCAGTTAATAGTACTTTTCTCTTTAGACTAATATTTTTGGCTATTGGTGAAATTCTTACAGGATGAAAAGGATGTTATTAGGAGTCTTGATTTGCTTTATAGAAGGATTGAGGTGTGAGTCCCATCCTTCCTTGCTCCAACCTCGAATTTAATGATTTTAATATTTGAAACCAGCATTTGGGAAAGTTTAAGCTGTTGTAATTGCTTACTTTAAAGTTAATAATTTGTTTCAGCCTGAACATCTTCAATAATCAGTTTAAGCCTTCATACCCTTTCTAATATTTATCAACATTTTAGGCCGAGATTCTGAAACAGGAGGCCTCACCAGCCATGCGATTGCTCAACAATCTTTTAAATATGTATGATGGTTTTGATGATGAAGCGTGGCAGAAGGAGTGTAAAAAGCACATGATCGATACATTTCCACGCGAGGATCCATTTAGCATTTTAGTTCCAGATGGATTTGACTTTCATAAGGTATGCTTTAATTATGTTGATTCCAGGCTTATGATTAAGTTGTTTTAAGATATTTACCTTTGTACAGCTTTGAATTTCTACCCTTGGGTTTCAGTATTGAATTATTATAAAAATGTGCGGTTATTTCATTTTATGTTTTCTGAACGGTGGGGGTTGCATTTGTTGGTTTTAAGCAGATCTGAAGATCATCAGATGATTTAGTCCTGTTTATCTTTAAGTCTTGGGTCAAAATGTGAAATTCATGATCATTTCCTCTAGGGAAGGGAAAAGAATTGAAGTTACTATGACATGTTAAAAAAAGTTGGCATAAAACTAATGGACAGAGTTTATCCCTTAGATTGCAAGTCAAGAATTGCGCATGTGGCATGGAGTTTATACTCTAGATTTTTTTGAAAGCAGTTTATACTCTAGATTGCAAGTCAACAATTGTGCATGTGGCATTTCAAATCATGCCTCATAATTTTACGAATATCATTTTCCTGATGTCTGATGTTGTCAACAGATTTCCGTGACTGTTGTTAATATTCTCATCACTGATATTGAAATTATTTATTGTTTCCTTGCTTATTTGATAATCCTTTTCCTCCTTAAGCATGAAGGACCTCTTCGGCTACCGCTTGAAGTCGATGACGCTCTATTGAGGGTAGACTTTGTAAGAGAGGTTGATGAACTTCTACAAGAGGTCCGGGCTGAGCAAAGTGAGGTACAAATTACACAAGGCCTTGATCCTGAATCCATTGCAAGTAGATTGAAGCAGCATGAGAAGCAACGAGCCATACGGCTGGTAGAAACTATACTAAACCTGGCTATTGATTTAAAATGGTAGCAACTTACTGTCTATTACAGGAGACATTTGTTGCGAATGCAAAATGAGGAAGCCTTAGACAGATGCCCTTATACTGCAGCGCTCAGAATGATGTAACGCCTGAGAGGTGGATAGCGGCCAACACCATATATTTTCTCTTGTAACCCGTTGCCATGGTCTCGCTCTTTAGCCACTTTCAGGACTCCTCACTATGTAGTATAGCATTAATTCTCTTATCATGAATTTATATGTTGGTAGGTATTGGAGTTGGTTTCTGAATTATTGGCATGGTGGTGATACTTCATCAGAAGCATATTTGTAAAGGCACAGGAGAAGGCAGTGCAGTTTTATTGCAACCCTGTATTCTAAAACCTTGTTGAATGGATCAAAGCAAGAGAATTAAGCCTTCCTCGTTGATACATTCTCAATCCGAATACACACACCTCCCAAAATCGAGGCATTTGAATTTCTATGCACCTTTTTCATTACTACCACTACTGAAAAACAAAGAACCAGAAAAGAGTAAACATATGCTTCAAAGAAGCTAATGCATATAGTTACAAGTAACATATAGTTATGAGAAAAGTTCACCATTAGTATTCCAACTCTTGTGGCAAGATCAATGTGATATCCAAACTTTCAAAGTGATAAAAGTGATACCCAAACTTTCAAAGTGATAAAAGTGATACTCAAACTATTATTTCTCTATCAAATGCAAATCTCTATTAACGTATTCTGTTAATAGTAAGGATAAAAACGACTTTTAAATTTTTTTAATTAGGTGTTGTATTTAGGATATTCTTACAAACTAAAAACCTAGTCATTTATCATTGTAAGAACTAGCCTTCAACATGCCAAGACTTCACCTAATGACTTACTGTCTAAATGGTTACTATACTGGCAGAATCACTGTTGTCTAAAGATGAAAAAAAATCCTAGATGTTAGTATGCAAAAAATATCTCAAATACAGAATTCAAACTAACAACTGAAAGTAAAGTAATTTTCAAACAATATTATTTTTGTGACGAAATTATGGGCACAAGCTAGAATTTATCTAACATAACATAACTACAAATACATAACCCAGAGCCTCACTCTTGGGTAAACAACTATAAGCTGTTTAGCTACTCATGATTATAATTATAATCACAAAATACTTGTAATAAAAACACATCACACCGAATGATTATATACTGAAATCTTTACACAATACTTCACACTCGCACTCTTATTTCACACTATACTAGAGACACTGTTTATACACACTATTTCTTTAACTTTCTAACTTCGAGAGGAAGGTTGAGTGTTTCCAACTTCTATTCCAAGTTTTTCAATGTCTTCTCTCGGAAGTTTGAAGCTCTCTTTATAGCACTCAGACTCCAAACCTGAATTAAACACAGCTAAGAGAAAGTGGGGGACAAGAGAAATCAAACTTTACTTTAGCAAAAGTAAAGTTTTTTGTTTTCATGTGTCGGCAGCAAAAAGAAAAAAATGCACTAACTTTAACAAAAGAAAAGTCTTTTGTCGCGATGCGTCAGACACCGTTCATTTCTCTATCATGTGAGCGCACTAATTTTAACAAAAGAAAAGTCTTTTGCCTTGATGCGTCGGCCACCACTCACTTCTCCATCATGTTTACTGTATTATAGTATTCTTCATTAGTGCAATCATAATCAGCCAACGAATCTTGACCCTCTTGTTCTTCTGATGTTTTTTCATCTTTTTCTTCACTGTCTAAGTCTGAATCATAATGAAAGGGATAAGGAATCCTATATCCTTTTTCCTTCTCCACTTTTTCAAGTCATTCTGTAGTAGCTAGGGTGCAGTCTACTTCATTTCTCATAATGGCTGAGAAAAAGTCAAAATTCACAGGTGGAGGATGATTATAGCAGGAAACTATTATTTTTTCTCCACTTGCCAGAAGACTTGACTCATAATCTCTTCGCACCATGTTTTTGATACACATGATTGTCATGGACTTCATCCAAGGAATGCTCTTGTTAGGACTGTCATTTCCGCTCATCCTGCTCGCTCCTTTAATCGGACCTTGAATTATCTTGACATAATGATAAGGAAAGGTATAGTTCATTTGCTCTTTCAGCATTATCCATTTTGGTGGAGTTGATATGAACTTTAATCTCAGGATACATCCGTCTGGCCTAATGTTCTTGACAGCTTGAACTATCAATTCAGGGAATCCCTCTAAATCTTCATTAGATTTTGTCCTAAGATAATGCACAAAATCATTCTCCAGTAACCATAGTTTTTGTTTCTAAGGGTGTTCAGCTTGGACATTAACTAGATATCTCTCATAATATGAGCCAGGAAAAACAGACAAAGTTGGTGAAAGCGTATGTCCTTTTTCCAGATGCCCATGAAATTTGAACCATTCGGACCGTTTTATTGTTCTCATAGGGATCTTAGCCCTTTCTAGATTTTCTAGGTATACTACCTTAGATTTTTCTCTCTTTTGCATGGATTCTATGCAATTCTTCTGTAAGTGCTTCAAGGGTTCCAAGCAGATGATCTTCATTTTCTTCATGGAATGTATAAAAAATATTGTCTATGATAATCTTTTGCTTGAATGCTAACAATGTTTTTGTCTGGAAAACTGGTTCTTTAAAAATCTTCAAAGACTGACCATAAACAGTTTTCTTTCCTGTAACCACATGTGATCTGTTTCCCTAAAAGGGGAAATTCTGCTTTTTGGCAAAACAACAGCCATTAACGGACTTGCTATGTCTTTACCGTCTGTCTTTGAGATGGGCTAGCCGGTCTTTTACCCTGAGACCGATCAGTTGTGGTTGTATCTTTTAGAAACAACAAATACTCCCGAGTGAGTTTTTCTTCTTCTTCTTCTTCTTCACCCGATTTCCCGGACTGACTTTCATCTTTCAAGGAGAGATATGAGCTTTTATCCCAATCAGCTGGATTTGTCCTGTCATGGCCTGTTGCTTGACTTGTTTCAGCTGCTCCATAAGATAAGATGAATTGATAACCCGGTCCGTCATGGAGAGGACCTACATTCTTATCACCGCTCTTGTATCTTTCTCAAAGATTTTTCTCTCTCGATTCTGGTTTTTTGCTTCTTGGGTTGCGTTTTTCATCACTGTCATCTCTTTGAAACATTGTCATTTCTCTTGTAAGGGCGTCTGGTAGGAAATTCTTGTTACCTACAACCATTTCAACATCATATTCATACTGAGATAAAAACATTTGTCATCTTAGCACTCTTTCCCTATCTGCAGCATCAGTTAATTTGTAGTTTTTAAAGTTTTTACTCTTTTGTTATCAGTTCTAACTACAAATTTGTTTCCTAAAAAGGTCTCAACCCCCTTTATACTCTTAATAAGAGCAAGGACTTTTTTGTCCCAGGTAGAATAGTTTAACTCTGTTGCGTTAAACTTTTCTGAGAGAAATTTACAAATCTTTTCATGATTTGTATCTAGGGCAATAGTCAAGACAACTCTTGCCCAGTAATAATCATTTGCATCAGTCTGTAAAATGATCGAATCTCCTTCTTCAGGTAAATGTAAAGGAGGCAGGTTCTTAGTTATCTCTTTAATTTTTCTGACAGTATTATTGTCGTCTTCTGTAAATGACCATTTCTTTTTGGAGCTTGTCTTTGGAGAGAGTAAAGCAGTAAGACCACTAACTTGAGGAATAAAATCTCTCGCAATGTTGACAACTCCCAAAAACTTTTGCAAGGACTTTGCATCAGGAATATGATCTGGGAACTGACTGATTTTTTTGACAATATGATCTTGGAGCCAAATCTCTCCATCTTTAACATGAATGCCTAAGAAATCGATTTCTCATTTTATGAGGTGAATCTTTTTTTGTCCAAGGATGATTCCCTTATGGACAATCAACTTGCATACTTATTCAAGATGCTTCAGATGTTCGTTCATAGTTCGTGAGAAGACAAGAATGTCATCTATATAAACTATACAGAAATCTGAGTAAAGTTTGAAAATATTATTCATTTTCCTTTGGAAAACAGACGGGGCCTGCTTGAGGCCAAATGACATGACCAACCATTCATAGTGCTCTTGGGCTATTCTAAATGTTGTTAAAACAATAGAGTCTAGATGCATCTTAACTTGCCAGAATCCTGATTTTGCATCAAATTTAGAGAAGATCTTGGCTCATTTGAGTCGATTGATAAGTACTCTTACCTGGACTATCTGGTAACCGTCTTTGACTGTCTTTTTGTTTAAATCTCAGTAGTCAATTACCATTCTAGCCTTTCCTCTTACTTGCTCTGTATGATTTCTTACCAAAAAGGCTGGAGCATGATGAGGACTATTGGAAGGTCTGATCATCTTCTTTTCGAGCAACTCTTGAATTTGACTTTTCATTTTTTTTGGTCATCTTCCCTGTAATGAGGGATTTCTTTAACATGGCAAATAATATTTGCATCATGCGGATTACAGAAGGTTGTAACCGCGCTGTTAGTTTTTCCCGAATTAATATTCGAGTTTAATATCAAGATATTCTCGATTCTGGGGAAAAAATAGAATTTATATCCCAGGGTGGAAGATTATGATAATACGAATCCTCCGGTACGTCCGGAATATTTTTCGGAGCTACGAGCTGTTTATTATGAATTTATTTAATTTATAAAAGTAATAAAAGTTATTTACTTTACCGTAAAAAGGTGACTTTACAATAAGTTAAGAATTTGGGGAAACTTCCTTAGGGAAAGTTGTAGAGGACGTTAATACGAACTCGTGGGTATGTCCTATGAATAAAACGGAGCTCATATGAAGAAGTTATTCAGGAAATGGTATAGTTACTATGTGGTAAAAGTAAATAGTAAAATATTAATTTACCGCCCATGGTAACTTTTAATATTTAATCTGGACCGTTAGATCTTTTCAAGATCAGATCTTGACCATCCATTTTCCTATAAGTATAGGTGAGAGGTTTGACTCGGTCAAACTTCCCAGTTCGGTCAACAGAGCTCCCCCGAGCTCTCTCTCTACCTCCATTGTTTTCCACCCGGCACCGGTGACTCCAGCCACAACAGGCCGGCGGCCCATCTCCAAACTTATCCTCTTCTTCTCCTCTACTCATCCCTACCCTCAGCTCACCTAGGCAGCCATTGTGGAGGGAGATCGACTAAGAAGAGGCTCGGCGGTCAACGGTGAAATTCCGGCGTTCCAGGTAGCGATTCGACGAACTGAGAGGATTCTGGTGACTCCTGGAAGTCTCTGTGGAGTCTAGGAGAGTTCAAGGATCGATGCAGGAGCTCTGCTTGAGTGAGGCAGTGAGCTGCTCGATGTGTTGCAGCTGTGGAGGAGCAGCTAGGTTCGGTTCAGTGTGGATCAGAGGGTGGAGTCCGGCAAGGGGAAGGTTGAGATGGCTGCTAGATCATGGACTGGAGCAGAACACGGAGGGTAAGTTTTGTCCCTCCAAAAACTGTGTAATTGCTGTGTGATGTTGAATTTGTTGTTGTTTGGTGGTGGAATGGGAGGAGGAAGGGGTAGAATAGCCGGAATTGGCTGGGATCAGCCGGCAGACCGATCAGAGTCGATTAGGGTAGAAAGGATAATTCCCCAGATTTTTACCACAGTAGATTTGGAATTATACCATTTACCACTGGTGTGAATTGTTAGAACAGCTAGTGGCAGTTTGGGGAAATTACAGGGGTGCCATCAGGGCTGGAATCCCGGAAATACCCTTGGCATATTTGTATATTTATAGGACTACCACTGAGGTTAATAAGACAATAATGCCCCTGACAGTTTTAGTTAATTACAGGGCTGTCCCTAAAGGGTAAAATTCCAGAAATGACCATGATAGCTTAGCATAATTACCAAACTACCATGGAGGTTGAATTGACAATATTGCCCTAGAGGATTGGTTACTTGCGTGGATGCTTTTATGTTATATTTATATGTGGGAATGTTGTATTTACTTATGGTGGAATGTTTGGGTTATTACCGATAGTTAGTTAGGTTGTGGATACCTCGGCGGAGAGGTAAAACCTCAGATTTTCATTTAGCTTATGTTATCCTTATTTATAAATCGACCGATATGTAGTAAAACGGGTTTTGCCCAGTTAGGGCGTTAATTAAAATAAGATCTACGTGTGGTTTGATCCCTGAGTACAGGGTATGTAGGCAGCCTGACCGGGATTCGGGTGCAGTCACAAATAATATTAGAAACCTAGGTCCTCTAAGAAATTTGTTTGAGATCCAAATACAGAAATCGGGATAACCTCCGGTGGTTAGGTCTATTCCGGTATCGTTTGGACTGTTGAAAATGATATGGGAATAAGGTTTATCTCTTCTCAAGGGGGATTACGAGTAAATCTCTTTTGGGATGGGTCTTGCACGTCCTAACCCGTGTTTAGGAAGGTAAACTTGGGCCCTGGAGTGACAATTTTTATGACAAAAGTTCTTCCGCCCAAGGAAACTTTAATATCACGAGCCATAGTATCCATGATTATTTCATTTTCTCTCATGGCTATTCCACTAACTGATCTTGGAGCTTTTTTCTTATATTCTTCAGGTATGGCATATCTTTTGGCAAGAGAATATCTTGATCCACTATATACAAAGGCATATAGAATTATAGATAGTATTTGCTATATCTAGGGAATTTGAATCCTATAGTGATGTAATTGTTAAATCTGCTTGTCTAGAACTGCTTTAATTCACTACCAGGATCAACACTATAGCTGACAAAAAATTTTTGTCGGCCTGTTAGCCAAATTCGTTTGCTAAGATGTCGTCGGCAAAGACTTGTCGGCTATGACTTTAGCCGACGAAATAAAAGTGGTCGTCGGTTATAGTTTAACACTTAGCCAATGACTTATTTTTCTATTTTTCGTTGGCTAAAGTAAGACTAAAGCCGACGAAATAAATTGTCGTCGGCCAAAGTATTTAATAAAAAAATTTAAAAATAACTATAGCCGATGAAATTTACTATAATTCGTCGGCTAAATATTGAAAATAAATAAAAAAATTAAAAATATAGCTGACGAATTATAGTACATTTCTTCGGCTAAATACTACTATAGCCGACGAAATAAACCATATTTCGTCGGCCAAACCTTGAAAATAAAAAATAAAAAATACTATAGCCGACAAATTATTGTACTTTTTATACTAAAAAAATCATAAATTTTCTAAATTACTATCCAAGCAAGCTGCAAATTATACAAACAATTTCATATAACCAACAACACCATCAAAAGTGATGTAAAAGTTTTTCATTAAATTATTTATAAATTGTTCATAAACCCATAAAACTATATAAAATCTATATCATCTAAATCTATATCTGCGTCAGAAGGAGCTTGCAGCGGCTGAGGTAGAGGAATAGACATAGGCATAGGCGGAGCCGGAAGTCCCTGAAGCTAGGCAGCTGAAAAATCTTGCAAGTATTGGAATATCCCTGGTTGGTGGCATATACTGCCGCACTATACTCCTATAAAGCGGCAGTATAGGCTGTCTGGACGGCTTACTTGTTCTTTACTTTCTGCAATTTTTTCAAGCAGTTCAATGAAATGATTGATTTCTCTTTCATCGGGCTTGTTGATGGGATCAAAAGGCTTATCCTGTTGTATAACAAGTTCTGTGATAATGCCTTCTTCTTGCCTTCTTGCAGAAACATTGATGAAATCAAAAGACTCTTTTAATTCCTTGTTCTTACTTAATGAAGTTACTAACTTCATTCTCTTCAAATCTTCTTCCAAATTATGTCCCTGTTGTTCCTTAGCTTTGTAGAACTCTTTATATCCTTGCTCTACCATGATGTAAGCTTTATTGTCTTTGGTTTTTCTTCGTAATTCTGCAATGAAACATTCTTGATGATAAGTTTCACCTGCACTTTTACAGTACATGGAAACTGAATTACTATCATCGCAATTGCAGTAATCACTTGTAAATCTTCTTGGATTGGGGTGGAAGTTACTGATAATATCAGTAGTTTCTTCCTTCCAATTTAAAACCTTTAAGACAAACATAGGACGTGATCTGTCCTCTTCTTCAGAACTTTCTGAAGTATTTTCTATTTCACTTTCCGATGGGAACTCAATAGAATATATTGAATCATTCTCTTCATCAGAATAGGCTATTTCAAAACCTTTCAGGTTTGCATATTCTATTGCTTCATCATATTCTTCAATTAGAACCTTCGCAGATCTCTTGTCCTTTTTAGGACATTCATTTGCATAATGTCCTTCGGCTTTGCAAAGCCAACATCTGCACTTCTTCACTTCTCGAAAAGAATTCGAAGAAATTGTTCTTTTTCTTTTAAAAAATCTCTTCCTAGGAGGTGATCTTTCTCTTGCAGAGCTCTTTTTGAAGGAGATTTTTTCTGAATTTATACTTCCTTTTAGAAGCAAAATTTTTCCTCTGCTTGTTACTGAAGAACATTTTCTTGTATTTTTTCTCTATGTGACATCCCCACTGCGTTAGTGTCTCTAATATCTTGGGACACATATTTTCTACTCCTCCGAGTTTGCTTCTTTACAGTTTTAGATTTTCTGTTTTCAACACATTGCTTTCTCAGGAGATCCCTGACTCTTTCAGCAATTCCTCCGGCCGTAAAAACGGTAAAGGATTTTCTTCCAAATATGCTACTGCATCGTTTCATGGTTCTGGTAACTTTCTATAATAGGTTTTGACTAGATCTTCATTATCTAGGTCTCCAATGGTACAGTAATAATTTTAGAACTCATTAGTGTACTCTTCAAAGTATCTCATGTTACAAATGCTCAACTTTTGAAAATTTGCCTTAGCTCTTTCTTTAGACTGCTCATTATGCCTAGTAACGTCTCCACAAAATTGTGCATAGATGGGACATGCGAAATCTAGAGGATATTGATTTGAGCCAATTTGGTTGCCCAGTCAGGGCATTAACAGCTTCGCTTGAAAGACTGATACCACTTCTAGACTATGCCAGTTAAGGTGAACTCATAATATGCATGAGCTTCCTCGTAGGCATATTTAGACAATACCAAAGTCTGAGTTAGCCTTAGGCTAGCTACCCAGTTGTCTATTGTCTTTCTCTCGTCTCTTCGCTATCAAGATCAAGGTAAACTCCTCTTTCAGATATTGACTGTCCCCATTTGGGTTCTGTAGGGATGTACTTCAGAGAACTTCGTTCTCCTGGTTTCCCTGTAGGAGCATGTCCCTTAGGAAGTTTAATCTTATTTTCTCGAATGAACTACAGTCCTTCCTTGGGGAATATTTTTAGTTTCCATTATTGAGGATTCACTTTGTTCTTCTTTAGCTGCTTGATAAGGAAGAATCTTCATTTTGTGCTTTCTCAGTTGAACTTGAGAAATCTTTTCCATGATCTTTTCAAGCTCTTCTGTTGATTCACAAATTTCTGCTTGTTCATACAAGCTCTTCAATTCTTCTGACTTTAGCATCATCATAAGTCTTTTAGCATCTTCTTCCTTGAAAGATTCTTCAAGACAAGAAGTTGGCTTGGTTCCAGAGGTACTACCTTCCTCATAGCTAACGAATGAATGCCTATGAAATTGTAAGCTTATTTTTGCTCTCATATCTTCATAGATAGAAGCATTGGTATTTTCTACCTATCTAGCTGGAGGTGTCAGATTTCATTGTCTTGGGAATGTTACTTCATGTCATTTTGTGATATGCTTCTGTTCAATATGATTTCTTGGATTGGTGAGGATTGATGTTGTAATCCCGAGACTATTGAGAAATCTGGTGTTTGGGGTTACATTCGAGTACATCAGCTTATAATAGATACGATAATCTATCGCAAGCTCCATCATTCCTTTCTTTATGGATATTCCATCTGTCTTGATTCGCAATCTTAGACAGCGTGTTGCATCTCTGAGATGTGTGGTGAAGTTTGGGAAAACATTGAAATATGCAACTTGGTTGCACAAAGAAACTTCTACTGTTCCTAACAATTTTTTCTTAAAGTCTGTTATTCTATCATTTTGTAAGACACATAGAATATAACAGTATATACCATCTCTATCTAAAAGATTTATGCCTACTTGAACTGCTCCAATATGCATTTAGGAATATTTCTTTTGGGATGCTTCACGTACTTCTTTTGGAGTTATTAACCTGATATCGGTTTCTCCTCCTGTGGCAGGAACTGTTAGTTCAAAAATCTTGAATCTGTGAGAATCCATAAGGAAAGACCCTCTCCTATAAATCTCATTAAGCTTGAATCTAGGAACTGATGCTTCTCGCATACTAGATTCAATTTCATTGTATTCAAATTCTTGAGTGTTGATCAGCTGTACAGGTAAAGTGTTTCTTTTACTGAGTATTCTACTCAGCATCTTCACATCTCTTCTGGTTGAAGATGCAGATTTGGACAAGGACCAAGTAAGGAGTTTAGGTTCACTAAACTTAACTCACTTTCTCCTTTTGGTAAAGGGGGTATGATTATTTTACTAGCTATGTTTTGAGCTAGTTATTCTTCATTGATCCCTTCTTCTTCTTATATATTCATTTTTTCTATGCTTGTTTGCAGTCTTGCTATCCTACTGTTTAACTCCTGGAATTGATTTTCGAGATCAATACTCATCTTTTGGAGATAAGCGATCTTGTAATTCTGCTGATGAATTATTGTCTTGATATTATCATGCACTGTTTCTGTAGGAAGGAAAAAGCTTAAACCTTTATCATCTTCCTATTTTACTTTTAGTTCAACTCTATGATTCATCCTAATCGGGTGATCAGAGTTTCTAAAAGCTTTTTCAGTGATCGTTGAGAAGATTTTAGCTCAATCACTTGCTGACGAATGTTGTCAGCGAGATGCTCAGTTCGAACTAGCTTCTTTTCAATATCCAATAGATATTGTTTTTCTTTGAGATAATCAACCTTGACTTCAAGTTTTCTGAGTGTTGAACTTATCTATTCAAATTGCTTGAACTTGAGATGAAATCTCTCAAGTTGTATTGCAACCTTGTCTGAGGTCGTGTTCCTAGATAGATGATCTAGGTATTCAATTAAGCTTGGTCTGGAAGGATCAAACTCTTCGACTCCGACTTCTTTCTAGAGATAGACAAGATCGTCGTAGAGCGTATTTAATACTCTATAGATGTAGTCTATCGAGTATTGATTTTCTTGAATATGTCTTGAATGAAAACATTTTTGCCACTTATCAGTACCTTTTGTAATACAAAATGGCTGGTAATTTTTTTAGTTTGGATTCTCTATTGTTAGTCAAGAGAAGCCAACTTTGTGGCATAGGCATTGATAACCTGCTTTTGAGCCAAGCAGACTCTGATACCAACTATGGCGGATCTAACCGAGGCTCAGAACGATTAGAGGAGTCTGATTGTAGTCAAACAGTTTCTGTAGTACTTCATTTTGTTCTTCTGTTCCTTTGATTTTTTGCTGAATTCTGAGGATAATATCCTAGTAATTTTTTGTTTTTTCTAGGAAGATTATCTCTATATTTTATCAATCTTCTTAGTTTTCTTTTTTCGTCTTGCAATTCTTTGCGAAGAATTTTAGCATAGGCTAATAAATCAAGTCGGGTAGCTATTAAGTTTGCTATTGATTGATGATGAAAAATAACTATTTACCTTCGAGTAAGAGGATGAGTTTATAATTGCAATATACTAGATAAACAAATTCATAGACGTAGAACCATCATGCTCAGTCAAATTTTAAAAGAAAACCATATAACACAAAATAAGGTTATTTTGGTCTTTTTAACAAATTTAACAAAATATTCTGACGGAATATGCTTTAAATTAGAGTATAGACCCTTTGTTGGTAGCAAAATAAAAGTTTAGGTATCACATTGATAGGTTTTAAAGTTTATGTACTACATTGGCCTTGACAGCAAAGTTTAGGGACCTATGGTGAACTTACCTCTATAGTTATTATTCGACAAGCCTAATTTGGATTAAGTTATAGTGCATGTCGCACATTTAGCCTCAGGTTACTATTCCTTCTCCAATACGTGGCTGGGCATGGGACGGCCGTCCCGTCCCGATAATATATTTTCGAGACAGGATGGGCGGGATTGCATTTTTTGGAATCTATCTCGTTCGGTACCGAGACTGGATCAGGACGAGATTAAGATCGGGATTGGGATCCCACCACAATAGAAAAAGAAAATAAAAAAAAAAGAAAAAAATAGAGAAAAATTGTTCTTAAATTCTATATTTGGTTCCAGAGAATACTGGTATTGATTATTATTTTCTATCTTGATCCCCAAAACTTCATGAAGTAATTGAAAGAAGTATTAGTGTGACTAACTAGTCTAACATTATATATATTCATGCCCAACAAAATCACCTATAGCCACCATAAAGTCATGATCTAAAAAATCTGAACACTATATACTCTTTTAATTGATATTGCTTTTTTCTCTCTAGCTACTAACAATTACTGAGATTCGAATTTAGAGAGATAATTGTGAACAATTGCAAATGTGTTTGTATAGATTTGAATTAAGTAGGTAAGAGTAAGAGGGAGGGGCCGAATTTGTGAGTATGTTTGAGTTTAGGTTTTAGGAATCTCATTGGGTATGAAGTTCATTGTAACATCATACACCCTAACATATGAACTATTATGGTCGGATATAAGTACAAATTTAAACTTTTGGGACGGTCCCGTCTCGTCCCGATCCTGTCCTTTTTCCAAACTATCGAGACGGGACGGGACTGTACGGTATCGCCATTTTAAAACTCTATCTCAACCCGTCCCGAAAATTTTTTGGTACGGGACCAGAATGGGATCAGGATTCCGGTACGAAGTGCCCAGCCCTACGTTGCTTACCATCTCGGGAGATCTTTCGTCAGAAGTTCTACTGACAGTTGTGGGTGCATATGCTCACTGTTTAGCAGAGTTGATTGTTTGATCTGCTTTTCAAGTTAGGATTATTATTTTTTCATCAGGTACATAGAATTAAGAATTTCATTGGGTGATTGGGGTTATTAGCACCGTTGTAAATGACATTTAGAATGTAAAAAAAAACTAATCTTCAGTTGTCCTTCTATTTGTAAATTGAGAGCATAAACAACCAACACCAATTAACATGTTTAAAATGAAAATGAAATAGATTGAGAGAAGACAAGAACGACACTTGGAATGAGATTGAGGAAATATGTTGTGTGTTTCATTGAGGTGATAACTTCCTTATATAGAGATGAGATCATGATCAGGGACGGTCCTAAATCATCAGAGGTCATGTGTGAAATTAAAAATGTGGCCTATTTTATTTTGCGAAAGAAGTAACTATAATAATAAAGAAGAAGAAAAGAACGAAGCGAAAGAAGAAAAAAAAGAAAAAAAACAAAACAAAACAAAGGAGAATTGCATATTTTGAAAAAGAATAAGAAAAAAAGAAAAAAAACATGCATAAAACATGAATCGAACTTGGGACGAGAGCAAGGAATTAAAAATGGGAGAATTTTCACATCCCGGTCCTAGAATCAATTTACAGGCGGTTACTTCTTAGTTTACTTTAATCTTTAACCATTTGTAGTAACCGTTTTACTGTAAGAGGTCACAAAATTGACTTTTCATTAAGTCAAGAATTTGGAAAAACTTTCTTCATGAAAGTTATAGAGGGTGTCGTTACGAGTTCATGGACACATAGCACGCTCAAATCGGAGTTTGTATGGGAAAGTTATATACAAAAATGTAAAGTTACTTTGCGGTAAAATGACTATAAATAGGAGTTACCGAGGTGAAATATCAGATTTTCACCCGGCCATATCTTTCTCTCTCCCCGAGCTCTCTCCTCTCTCTCGGCCAAAAACCTGCCGGACTTTCTCTCCGCCACCGCTCAACCGTCGCTCCACCTCAGGCCGCCGCACCAGTCACAAAAGGACAGCCTCTGAGTTTACTTCAATTCTAGGTAAGCCTTTCGACCTAACTCACCTTGAATTGAGAGAATTTCCTTGTTGAATGCCGAGTGTACAGTAGAAGTTCTAAATCGATATTCTCCCTCCTTAAGCCACCAATTGGGGAGTTCTATAGATGGATATGATGAGTTTTAGGAGTACTATTCGCCCCTAAAGTTTGATGGTTTGATTTGGAGTGTGGAGGGAGAATTGAAGATTTGAAGTTTGAAATTTCAGGGTTTTGTATTTTTTGTTCGATTGACCTAGTTAGAAGCCGAATTGGCCTTCGAGTTGAACTAGGAAGTTATTCGGAATGATGAGAGGAACAGACTGTGAAAATTTGGTGTCGATTGGCGGTGGCCAGATCTTGGCTGGATTTTTCTACCGGCGTCGGAGCCGCCACCTTTTGAGGAGTTTTTCTTGCCCATTAAATTGTAAAAATTAAGATGAGGCCATTGAAGGGTAGTTTTTATTATTTGGAGATTTATTCTGTACGTTTAGTTTTTTTTTTGAAGAATTAGAATTAATAATTGGATAATTAAATGGTAACCGGTCATTTAAAAATTACCGACTAGGCTTGAGAGTATTGTTAAGAGTTTTTACGCTAGCGACGTAATTGAGGCCGACTCCCCATATTTTTCTAAAGGTGGTTAAGGGTGAACGTTAAGGGAGGATAGTTAATTTTGTTGTCCTTTACTTTAATTGTGGAATTAAGACTTTAATTGTATATTTTGAACAGGATGTGGGAGAGCTCGAGCTAAGCATTCTTCAGATAGCCGGTAGACTTAGCGGCATCTTTGTGAGTGGATATTTATTTTTAAGTATAATGCATGCAACGAGGTTTTTGTTAAGTTTCTCTTTTAATTATGAAAATTTCCTCCATGTTGTGTTTTTATGGTGATTTTGGGAAAATTGAGGATTTATTATTTTTCAAAGATAAATGAGCTGAAAAAGAGGTTCATACCTTTCCCATGAGTTTTAAATAATTTTCCCAGAATATGATTTTAAATCGTTTTCACCATTTTAGGTTATGGAGGGGGATTATATTTTAAATGGAGAAACTTGACTCTTGGATTTAATGATTTAAAGTAAAGTCAGGGAACTGATTTCGGATGCCTGGGAAAGTTTTAAATCCAATGTATTTGAGGAAAAGTCATGGGTATTTTGACTTAAATTTTGATTTATTCACCATGAGGTTTTTAAGAATTTTCAAGTATATATATGTATATATATATATATATATTGCTAGCTAGTCAGTCCCTCTTCGGTGGTAGCTGGTCGGAAGGACCCTCCCGGATAGAGCCGGTCAGGACCCTCTTCGGTGGTAGCTGGTCAGATGGACTCTCCCGAATAGAGCAGGTCAAAGGACCCTCTCTGATAGAGCTGGTCAATAGACCCTCTCGTGGATTTGAGCTGGTCAGTTGTTTTCTCATGGTCATGGTGATATTATACCCCACTTTTTTAATTATGGATTTGAGCCAAGGGAATCGTTATGTATTTAATCGTTTTTTTATGGTTGCGTGCATAAAGATTTTTGGAAAATCAAAGGGAGAACATTAAAGAAATTTGTCTTTACATATTTGATTTTTGTCCACTCATGCTAATATTTTCAATGTTTCTCTCCTGGGCCTTTCGTATTAAATGCCCAGATTGCAGTGCTCGATCCGACTAGTATTCGTAGAGGCCATGCATAGTTACCGACACTTCTCAATCAATCAATATGTTTCGAGTTAACCTACTTTATTTTTCCCTGCTTCTGCTGTAATTAGTCACTCTGATACACATCGGGTTGTATTTAATCATTCGGTGAACTCCTAGGGATCTAGAATACATTGTAGGATTTAAATTTGGGACTGACGTTGAATTGTTGTGTTAGCACTTGGTGTGATTGATTATGAAATATTTAGATGTGTATCTTGTGGAGGATGTTGAATATGGGAGCAGGATGGCTCTAGGAGTAGTGGGTGGTTATTTAGATGTGTTCTCTTTGGATTTTTGTAGGTTAACGATTGTCAATAACAGGTTACTGCATCATGATTGCCAAGCGCCTGGGTCTTGGCAGACCAAGAAGCAAACAATTGTATCTCGGTCTAGTGCAGAAGTCGAGTACCGCTCTATGACAAGTACTTGTTGTGAAGTCACTTGGCTTCGAAATCTAATGCAAGAGTTGAGAATAAGCTAGCTGCGACCTACCATGTTGTTCTGCGACAATAAAGCAGCTCTTCATATTGCTTCCAATCCTGTTTATCATGATTACCATGTGGTGTGTGAGAAGCTGCAGCACAAAGTTATTCAAACAACACATGTTGGCACTAAAGAACAACCTGGTGATTTATTTACAAAGCGATTGAGTCGAGCACAATTGCAAGCATTTCTTGGCAAGTTGAATGTCAGAAACATCCATTTCAACTTGAAGGGGAGTCTCGATGGAAAGAAATAGCCGTGTGAATACAATTGATATAGTTATAGTTGTTTCTTATTGTAACTAGGAATATTAGGAAACCCCATTCATTCGGGATTGTGTAATCGTAGTTACCCGTAATCAGCTAGGGTTGGTGTTGTATAAATATTGTAACCTCCTATTGTGAAAATTAATTGAAGCCTTCAGCCTTATTTTCATCTAAACTCGTTTAGTGCTACATCTAACAGAGGCCGGGTATATATAGTTATATACAAAAATAAGAATGTAGTCACCTCGTTCAATCTACCTTCTCCTCGTAAGATTAGGTTTCTCCTGATCATCTTCCTCATTGGATTAGGAATGTCTGAATTATGATCCTAAAGTTACTAGGATGCTCTGATTAATCATCCTAAGATTATAAGGATTCTCATCCTATTAGGAGGATTAACGAATTATTCCAAATTGAGCTCGGATTCTTTCCTTGTATTGTCAGGGAAGGTACAAAATCTAAGATGTGGCTAGGTTGATTAGTCTTTTGTATTAGATGTAAGACTGCGTTAGTCCAAAAAGACTAAAACTCGACTATACCTCCAAAAAAGAGCCAAGTTAGAGAAAATACTTTCTGAATGTGTCATTCAAAAGAGCAATGTGTAATAATTTGATATCATATACTTTCATATATCTGCAGTATATGAAACAAATAACTTTATGAATGTCATTTACAATGGTGACAACAACCCAATGAAATTCGTAATTCTATGTATCTGATGAAAGAATAACAATCCTAACCTAAGAAGATCAAGTGAACCAATTCTGCTACACAGTGAGAGCATATATATGCACCTACAGACTGCCTGTAGAACTTCTGATGTTAGATCTCGTGTGATAGTATTGAATAAGGAACAGTGTAATCAAGGCTTATTGTGCTACATGTGCAGTAACTCAATCCTAATCATGCATGTCGAATAATGACTGTGTGCTACAAGAATAGCAAAATTAATGTACGTCAGTGATTGATATATATGTGAACAAGGAAAGCGAACATCATGCTTATCAGTATCAAATTGAAAGGGTCAATCCTCAGTGAGCCACTGCTGCTAACATCGACGTCTATGGACCCTCCATTAACTGATGCAGTTCCAGTGCTAGTATTTGAAGAGACGCTGACTGACATTGAACCTGGTGAAATTATATACATAACAATCAGAATTCGAAAGAAGCTCCATGAAAGGCATAGTGGTTTCTAAATGTAGCGTCTAAAACAAGAAATGCACAAAACTGTAACTCTACTCAATTCCTAAGAGTGTAAGACTAATGCAAGCTCAAAAACATATAGCATATTATTAACCGATTAGTGAATAATCACTTCTGTTATAGGGAATTGTGCATTGAAATTCATGCCTAATATACATACAACTGATCAGAATCAGAAAGAAATTAATCTCCAGGGATGACTAGAGTTTGTCATTGTAGCATCTAAAAGGAGTGAAAATACACAGATCTAGTTTCACCCTACTCAATTACTGAGTTAGACTAATGGAAGTTCAAAAACTAGTAGCATATCATAACCGCTATGTGCTTCCAATTATGTTTTATATACATTTCTAGAATGTAAATAACATATTTGGGTGAATTAGCTATTGAATTCACAAAAAATAGAAACTTACAGTCGTATTGAACCCAACCAATACGTTGATTAGCCAAGTCATAGACGATGATCTTGTCTTTTAGGACGAGGTCTGCAGAAAATGATGAAAGTAATGATGATCTCTCAATGGAGACAGAAATAAAAATAAAAAACCACCAAAACATAAATAAAATAAGCAGATGAAGATGCCATATAAGAACGTAGGATGTTAGCTTCTAAACTTAACCTATAATCAAATCTTTTCATAAAACAGTAGTGCAATCGATAAGTTGATTGTTTAGACTTTAGAACTACAAATGTAAGCATTAAAAATCAGTTGGATCTGCATAAGCAAATTTGATAGTGTCATTGTCATCAAACTACAACTTTCACAGATGTGGATTGGTGTTTCAACACACTTAATTAACAGAATAAAAGTGTGATCATGTTGCATACCTCCCAATACAGTTATATCTTGACCCTCACTTTTCTGAATGCCAATGCACCATACTTGAGCACCACTCTGTAATACAAAGAAAAATAACAATCTCTGTTTCAGTTAGGTATCCAATAATTGGAATCCCAACTATATATGTGACAAAGATCAGTGAGAAGTCCTATTTTATTTTATTTAGTTAGATCTGTAATACACATTTGGATAATGCACACTATAAAAACCAGTAGCCAAAGAAAGAACAACAGAATAGAAAAAAAACGCAACGAGTCCGGAAACAGATCTATAAAAACCACATAGAAGCAAACTGTACAAATTAATAGAGGGGCAAATTTAGTGAACACATGCAATAGATAGTCAAAACACTCACCACAGAATTCTGCTGCAATAGGTAGTCCTCAGGTCTTAATATCATGGATGCATTACCGGCAAAGTTCAAACTAACTTGGGGAAACGCATCACTAATGCTGAAAAGAAGTATACATACTTTCAGAGCTATAGTTCAGCGAAAATAGTAGCGCATAGAGTATCTCAGATCGATAGAATGTTTATAATATGAACCTGGAGGTGACTATGTAGCATTGTTCTCCCTGAGAAGTAACAGGAGTTACAGACTGTGGAATGGCATTTGTAATCTGCAGTGATGGAAATTAAAAGGCGCTTAATGTATTTGTAATTATGGACATTATAAACAGAACTCAAGTTCCAGAGTGGTTAAATGAAATTTAACAGAAAATTACTGCATTGACAAAAGGATCATAGGCATCTTGTGCAAGGTATGACAAAGTTGTCCCAGAATCAATAATCGTTCCTTGGTTGCCTGATGTTTCAAAGACTGATTGATCAATTGGTAATGTTTGACCACCAACACTAATGCTCTCCAGATTTAAATTATAATGAGCCCTGAAATGATGCAAGTAAGTTTCAGAAACAGAGATTACATGATTCAGCTCCACTAGATATTAATTCAAACATTAGTTTTTTGGCAAGATGAGTAATCACTTCATATGTAAGGTGCTTCTGTTGGCTACACTTACTGATTTTGAACAAGGGGGCTATAAACAATGTTAGGTTCCACGATCTCACCAAGAACCAATATTCCCCCTCCAGTGTCATCTCCTTTCAAGCAATGAGAAAATACTTTTGGAGTTATTCCTTGTGAAGATAGCTGAGAGATGAGAGACAATTCCTGCTGCCCAAATCCAAAAATCCCATCAACTGCTCTATCTGTTTTCTGCAACACCCCGCTTGTAGTCGTGCTACACCTGCAGTTTTATAATTCACCAGTCAGGGCATTGTTCAGTTCACCATTTTGCTGAACTGTAGTGAATGATTCATCATATTCAAGACAGTACACATATGTTATATCCAGTTACACAGAGTTTATTTCATTTCAAACTAAAATGTACAGTGATTGTTGCTGTAATGTTGTTAGAGATTTATAGTGAAAGACACAATTTGTCTCACCCAAAGACAATGGAAGCTGTGGAATTCGATGCCACAGACTGATTATCCGCTGCCGTATCAAAATGTAATAAGTCTGATACATAATAGCCTGATGTTCCACTCCCATCTCCATATTGAAATGCGTAAGTACACTGCTTATTTTTTGAATCACAGCTAGAATCTTGCGTATCAAGTCCAAGAGTACACATCTTATCAGAGCAGGAGACCACCGAAGCAGTTGATGAGCTCTGAGGATCAAAAGAATGAAGCTGAATCTGTATGAAAATAAGGTGATACACATTACATAAAGCTCGGCAAAACATCAAGTCTAAGTCATCTAGGACTCGAAGAGATGTGTGTTTACTTTAAGTCCGGAGGATTGGGGGCAACCGGAACAGGAATTGCAACCAACCCATAAAACATCACTTCCAGTATCAATCTGCACATAGAATTCTGTTGCAGGAGAGCCGAGCTTGACGCTTGTAAAGTATAGCCTATGTGGATCATGCGTTTCAGGAAAACGAGAATTACAAAATCAAAAATGAGAAGCAACAAAATGATTGACACTATTCATAGTTTCATACACATTAGCCAGTACCAAAACATAACAAACAAATCACCAAGGTGGAATGAAAATCGATCTGCGTTTTCTTATCACACCAGTTGTTAATTATGATCAGTTTGCTAATTAATATGAGTAATTACTCTCAAACCAGAAACTAAAGAACACAAAATACAGAAGTATTTGACATTTCATTGTCTGATTAACTTCAAGTTTCAACAAAGCTTAAATTATTTAGGAAGTTGTTCATCTATATATTTTATGTACTATACAAATATTGGTTTCATAAAATAAAGCAAGACGTGGACTGCTCAACTATTCCTAACTAGAACCCTTGTGAGACACTTGCAAGAAAAGCAATCACAGAACAGGAAACAAGAAATTAAGAAACGAATACCCGACTAAGTACGGATTGAAGGTCCCTCCCACAGGGAAATCAACAACGCCGCTCAACATCCTGCCATGCCTGACACCATCTCGGGCTCTCAGATGACTCAGTTTCACCTTATGATTCGTCGGAAAAGCTCTCTCCAGGGTCATCGTCGTCGGAAAACTGCACAGCACCACCGTCACAAACTGCAGCAAAAAGAATAAAACGGCGACCCCCACCGCCGGAAACAAAGTTGCCGCCATTTTTTGATGGTGTGGTTGTGTCAATGCTCCGTTTCTTCATATTCTTTGCTTATATATAGAGAGAGATAGAGGGGAAGGCAAGCCAAAGATAACTACTTCCAACATGGTTTGAATATGACCGCCTTTAATTTGTTTATGTGTTTTTTCGGAAAGAAATCTGACTAATTAAAATAGGAGGAGCTACCACGGATTTGTTTCTGGCCGGCGTTTCAGTTTGAGCTAACATGATGACACGACTTTCTCCAGATAGGTGTCTCTTCACGTAACTGCACCAGATGGAGTTTCCACTTTGGTCAGGTGTTACTTTTTGTATGTCAATCTCACCTCCGTTTTATTTACAATTTTAATGTGGGAAATATTTTCAATACACGGCCGTATATGTATTTGATAATGTAAACGGTTGAGATCAAAGGATATAATATTTATATATTGATGGTCAAGCATATAAATTATTATGAATTGCTAAGAATGTGTCATATACCTACACAGCCGTGCACACAAGAATTTTTCTAATTAATGGGTGATTTGACTTGAGACGGTCAAATTTGACAATTTCTTATTCAATAATAATAATACTACTATATTTCTCTTATATTAATTATAATACAACTAAATATATATAGATCATTTATAAAAATTTTGCACGGGGAAACATTCATATTGGCGTGCGCTATTGTGTTTTGACATATGTTCATTTTGCTGATCAGTAAGTAGTCTTTTACTTGCGGATTTTATCCTCATGCTTCTTGTTATAATAGAATGAAATTGGCACAACCTACTTTACACTCTAAATATATATATATATATATATATATATATATATATATATATAAACGGGTCTATATGGGGCTCCTACTGCTGGAATATCAGAATAAATGAAGGGGGCATTAAGCTTAAATCCCTTAATGCAATAAATATTAAGAGAGTCTAGATATAATCACATGGCTCTCAACTAAACATATATATTCTATCTAACTCAATTTGGTGAGTGCAATAATCATAAATTCATAACATCTTTTTTTCTTGTTGGAATTCACAATCTTATAAAAGGGCCATATTTAAATTCTTAAATACAAAATTAAGTCTCTGAAATAAATCATAAGTGTTGGTTGAATAATGTGAATTTTACTCCTTATCGTAATATAATGTATAGGTATTATGTGCCCCTCTTCACCACTTTGCATTTTGTCTTTTTTATTTGATGACCAAAGAGCAGTTGTGTGTTTCCTCAAGAAAAAGAACGTTTACATTTAGGATAAAACGTAGAATTTTGTTACTTTGCAATGGGAAAGCAGAGTAAGAAGCAACATCATTAGGAACAACAATTTAACTAGTATAATGTTTGAACATTTAGGATAAAAGGTCTAGAACATGATGTAATTCGATTATATGGGCAAGAAAGGATGAAAACGAGATATCAGATATGGTTATATATGAAAAGATTAGATTATCTGTATTACCAAACCAAAAAAGAAAAAGATAGAGCCGGCTATTGTTGGGAAGGTGATGGCACTCCAAAATACAATTTGAATCTTCTGTTCATATTCTATTTGTAGTGAAGACGTCGTCGTTCAGGACCTATCCAGGCTGCTTATTATGTGGTGGATTAATCCGTCCACAATAGAAGGTCGAGTTGCTAATATGGACTTTCTTGCCACAAACTCAACTTTTCTGATGTTCATACTAGTTTCAAAATCACGTTGAAGTTTGCTGCCAATCAAAACTTGAAAGGGAAAACTTTGGCTCTTCTTCGTTACAAGATCTTGAATCATAATTTAACCACTGGGTGTGGATTTCCGCTACATAACAGGAACAGAAGAGTTGAGGAAATTGCTTACGACATACAAAACATGTCTTACATGACCAGTACGACTACGATGTCCGGTTTCAACTCAGTACAAAGATCCGACTTTTTCAAATAAAATCCTCATGTATCCTTTCCACTCATGACCATTTGCAGGTATCAAAGATGTGCTCAAAATCTTTAGCATTGATATAGCTACAATATGCAACAAAGTCTCCAAGGGCATACGTACAACACAGACAATTAGAGGCCAAGTTTCGAGAGGAGTTCACGCCATCTTGGAGTTTCTTCATCAAAAATGTAAGTCAAAGGGGAATATAGAACCCCACTGCCTCCAATCTGCAAAAATTATTGTAAGGAGGTTAAGCCTCAAAGGAAACAAATGCGTTTATGAGACAAAAATCAGATGCAAGAGATGAGTTCTATGTATGGCATGCATAAATTCAATGTGCAGCTAAAAGCTACATAGTGAAACTTCAATATTTCATGTTGAAAAGACAAACTTATGTATCCCCAGGGAAGGGCATCAATTAAAATTTAGAGCAACGATAGCCAAAAAGTTCCAATAACTAATTGATATTTGAAAACTATTATCCAGTTTGGACCAATTTTCACTTGTAAATCCTAAATGCTTTCATACATAAAACACATGCAAACTCCTTGGAAACCATTGGAAGATCAAATATTGGCCAATCCAAATTGGGCTTGCAAGTTCAGTTGTGTAAAGAACAAGCAAACTAGAGATATCTAACCAATTTTTTATGCCTTACACGGATATATAGAAGCCAGAAAGAATTAACTGCTTGAAAGTGCAGGAGAGGGTAAGCAGAACAAGTACTCTCAGAAAATTTGAGAAGTGAAGCCAAAATCAGCTTCCATAACAATAAAAATTATTGAAAGAAGATCATGGCTCACCGCTCTCAATTGTTGTACAGACTTGTAGAGGGCCGTTTTTGGTACACATATGACAATGGCATAGTAATCTGCTGTTATTTTCCCATCACGTTTGCTATATACTGTACTAACAGTGGGTCCCTGCATGAGCAATAATTTACATTGTTGGGAAAGGATCAGTAAGTGACCAAGAAAAGGCAAGTTCCAATTTTCATACTGCAACTGGCATCTATTTGTTTGGAAAGAACTACATCTTAAACTTCTCTGTTTAAGAAAGTAAAGCAAAATAAAATTCCATCCGCACCTGCAAACCAGCTAGTGATGGCTGGCTAAGGACTCGCTCAGCCACTTCTTGTGCACTATTTCCCCTCATATTTGCAACCACCTGTGATAAATGAGTGTGAAAAGAGCAAATCCCTGAAGGTACAATCTAAAGTTCGGAATGATGAAAACCCACCTGGTACTGACCCTCTGCCTTCAGATGTGCCTCCAATCTTTCTAGAATCTCATGTGTCGTATCAAGTGCACTTTTCATTTTGAGCAATGATCTCTTGCTCGCAACAAGAACTGCCTGTAGAAAATTTAATTCCCATGTAAGAATAGATTGGAAAAGAAAGCAGGATGCCAGAACAAGCTGCTTTTAGTCAGCATCCTAAGCACTACCAGAAAACATGCAAGATGAGCCATAACTCAGAACGCTTACCTGACTTCGCAACACAACTCCTCCCTCAATCTCTTTCAAATTGTTTTCTTTCAGTGTTATCCCACTACTCACAAGGTCCAAAATTGCGTCAGCTATCCCCATCTGCATATGAGAGAGACATGATAGTTAATCATCTTTGATTTCCACCAATTATAGTAAACCCTTTAGCTTCAAATGTGATGGCTAACATCAAAGATTGTACAAAAAGGTGAACACCACTGCCATTATCAACTACCTGACTACAGAGTCAGTCAGAGATGCCTCCTAACTTTATGAACTGGTCCAATTTCCAATAAGACAAGATTAAGTTGATACACCAACTTATCTGAAGAAATATAGTTTGAAAAATAAAAACTAGACATTGAAAAATTGATAGCCTATTTTTTCTTTAAAATAATATTGAGATAGTACTAATTAGAATAAGTGCCACCAACATGCCGGGCAATATGCATCTTAACTGAACAGTACAACAAGATAGAAAGGTAAAGAATGATGCTCCTGGTGTCAAATCCCAACAATACCATAATCTTACCGCAGGAGCTGCCTCCAGTGCTCCATCAGCGGTTGAAAAACTCACATGCTCCAGTCCATTTTCTTTTACAAATTTAGGACCCAACTGCAATGGAAGCAAAAAGGAGAAGTTAAAATTGGAATACATACCTTATTGACAGAAAGATACACAGAAAAAAACAATCTCCAACACATTGCTTACATAGGTGAAGCCAGTAGCAACTCGTAGAGGTTGCTCTTTAGACCATTGAGGCATTTGTGCCAGCTCATTAAGTGAATTAATGTTCTCAAAAATCCCATATTTTGGTATCTGAAAATAAAGCATTTAGAAAGACGATGGTCGAATGACTGACATAAATATAGTAGGCTATTTGTCAAAACAATTATTAATGATAATAAAAATAATAAACACACTCACTGCAAGGGATAAGTGGCACTCCCCATACCCAAGAGCATCATGAATAATGATAAGATCTTCACTCCCCTGAAAGAGTACATAGATGAGTTTCTTTGACAAGAATCCAACTGATAAGTATTATATTGAACTAGATATTTTGGAGAACAAACAGAAGAAATAGCAACAAGATTGAAATAAATGGACGACCTGACTACATCTTACTTATGTTCTATCCTGTTTACAAATAAAACATGAAGAACAAAGAACTCCAACACACAAAGACGAGTTCCAGAAACCACATCATAAACAGTAATGCACTTTATCGGAGAGTAATATCAAACATATGTAACAGCAAATTATTTTCCAAAAAACAGACAGCGCGATAGCAAGTCATTAAGCAACATAAACAAACTAAGAATAGGCACAATTGAGAATTCATCCATACTTCCAAGCAATGATAAGTCCAAGTAGGTATAGAACCAACGGCTTAGATGACTAAACTCCCCAACACAGTCTTGCACAGTGTACAGAACTTGGGATAGCTCATGATTTTTGGATTCAATTATATAGCTCTCTCCGGTTTAAAGAAAAACCACATTACAAATAAACTTCCCAGTCCATATACACAACGGAACAACAACTAAAATCACATTAACCACGGTTTTCGACACACTAGACAGCATCCGGGAGAGCTCATGTCAATTGCATTGCCTTGTTCCTCCAAGTTATTCACTCAAAATTTCGATACAGAGATGTAAATGCACTCCCTAAAACGGAAACAAGCAAGTGTAAATACCTGTGCATATTCACTGACGGTGTCGAGACCGGCAATGCCAAGGTCCAAATCCCCAGACAGCAACTTCCTTACAATATCCTTGGGCCTTTGAAACCACACTTCCAAATTCGAAAGCTGCACAAAACAAAAACACATGAATTTGACTGCAACAGAATTCAAGAAAGAAGATAAGAGAGCGAAAATGACCACCTCAGGGATTTTGGCGACGTACTGGCGAGGATTGACGTGCTTGACGGATAGCTGGCAGTCCTTGAGGAGATCCAGAGTGTCGGCGGCCATGCGGCCTTTGCTCGGCAGCCCCAGCCGAATCTCTCTCCTCTCCTCCGCCGACGGGGAGGCCGAGCAGAGGATTCTGAACGACGGCGACGGTGAGGGAGAGGCCTGACTGAGGAAGAAAGGGCATTTGGGTGGGTTTGCCGCCAACATTTTTGGGATCGAGTGTTCGGCGGCGGCGAGTGAAGAAGAGTTGGGAATAATAAGAACAGGAATGAAGGACGGAAGGGAAACCGACCTTTTGTAGGGAGAGAGCGAGATTTGAACGACACTGTCAGAATGTTAGTGTGTGAGAGACTTGGAGTTAGGTCATAGCCAATCAAAATCTAATGAAACGCATATTCTTTTCATAAACCCGATTGTTCATTATACTGGAGTGTGAGTTTTTATATAAAGAGTTTCTCTTTCTATTTATAATAAGATTGATTTCATTTATTCTTTATATTATTCTACAAGACGTTATCAGTCTCGTTAGCTCTAAAAACCCAAGCTAATAGAGGACGCCGACCACCACTGAAAAAAACCTTAAAACAAAAAAAATATTTTCGGCCAAATCCTTGAATCACTTTAGCCACTGCTGCAAATTGTTTTTTCTACCGCTCGAACGCTTGTGCACCTCATGCACCAACGCGCACCACCGTGCACACCGAGCTGCCGCTGTATATTTGCTGCGCACACTTGCTGCCCCCAAGCATCAAGTTGATATTTCAAGCTTCTTTGAAGATTTTATCGACAAAAGTATGTACTTTGGAACCCTAAACTCGGAGAGGATAAAATCTGTTCCTCCCTTCTCCATCTCCCTTCTATACTTAGGACGTTTGTCTTTGCAGATTAATTTGTTGAATAAAAACCCTAGATGGAGTGATTGCATATAGCTATCATGCTGTCACATTCTGAATCTGTCGAGGTCTAGATAAACCCCTCTTTTAGACATTGACTGTCCCGATTTAGGTTATGTAGGAATGTATTTTTGAGAACTTCGTTCTCCAAGTTTCCCTGTAGGGGTTTGTCCCTTAGGAAGTTTGATCTTATTTTTTTCGAATGTGACGAGGTCCGCTGGGCGACCTGGAATTTAAAACCCTATCATTGTAGTAACTAAGTATGGATCGTTCTAGCCGGGTACACTAGGGAAGGATTATATCTGCATTAAAATAAGTTAGGAATATTCACAAATATAAGATAAACATACAATTACAATTTTGTCACAACTATACAAGTATAAAACACAAACACATAATCATATTCAATTGGCAAGATATAGACATGGCATCGATATGTATATACAAAAAGAATTAAATTATTTACAAGCTATTCACATATTTACCGAATTATGATGGGGTTTTTAGTGTTTGGTCCTAAATATAAATCTAATATTTACATATATGGTGGTCAAGCATCACTTAAGCATCACTTAAGCATCAAATAACACAAACACCGTTAAGCATGCAAATCAATTTCATGCAAGGAACAATAGCAACGTTTAGATGATCTTAGACTTTAATTAATTCCAATCTATTAGACTTCTCATGTGTACTTAGAAATTTCCTTCCGGCCTGATTCTAAGACATATATGTGTCACCCTTATTTAAGATTTCCTTCCGGCCTAAATTAAACAAAAATACACTTACGTTCTAGAGTCGATTAGAGACATGATCCTAGGTATGGTGTCACTCATCCTATTAGCATGCAAATCATTCACCCTAACAACACTTTGCAATAACTAAAACCAAGAACTTCCTTCCGGCCTGAACTTAATCCTAGGTTACTACGGCTTATTAAACTCCCCCATTTGGAAAACATCCGTGCACTAGACTATCCTAGGGTTCGATTACATGATCAGGTGATGATTAATCAATTAAAGTTTAACATGCATAAAAACATAAACTACTGCCCTAAATCACAAAACCAACAAACACAACATAACGTTACATACTAGACACATTCACATGCAAATCACAAAGAAGAACATGCAATTGAACATAGAATGTAAAACCAATAAAACCAAAAGATGAATAATATTAATAAAACATAATTACACAGTAAAATTACACAAACCTTATAAAGATCCATACCTAACCTACCTAGATTAGATCAGCTAAGGAATGGTTGAGAATTGCGGCGATCGACGGCGGTGAAGTGGTGGCGACAGGTTTGAGAATTTTCTGGTAAACGGGTTTTTGGGTAGAGCTTGGCTATTCTAAGTAAAAGTAAATTGTTTGACTACTAAAACTGAACTAATACATGAGTATTTATAGAGAAAACCCTAAGGTAAAGTCGGCATACACTCCTTGTCCATATCAGATTGGGCTTTTGCTTTTCCTTGTTGCACACAACTTTGACTCTTGAATTTGCTGACTTGGATAATGATTCATAAACTTCTTTTCTGAATTCTTGGACTCCCCTACATGTTAAGGGATCAATGAAGGACTCCCTTATACGGTTTGGGCTCCATAGGACAGCCGAATCCCCTCCATAGTCTCGGTAGAACAAGTTATCCTGTTTTAACCGGGATAACTTTCCTAGTTGTTGTTTTCGGCTTCTCCTTGGTGATTTCTTCAATTCTTCTTCTTCTTCTTCTTCTAAACAACTTCTCATATCATCATTAAGCTCTTCATCAATCATTTGACATGCTTGGGAAGGATTTTGGTGAAGAAACACACTCACGAACTCGGTAGACAACTTCAGCAAAATTTGTCCTATTTCCAGCAGACTGACCTCCGGCCATTGATTCTATCATAACTCCTTCCTCATAACTTTGATTGCTGCGATTCCAAAAGATTTAGAAATTAGACATCCACAGCTTTCCATCCATATATGGCACATATCCTAGTTCCTCCTGGATCGTCCTAGGGAAATTTTGAAGTTGAGTTATAGTTTCTGAAAATCCTCTGTTTTTGCTCCGATTTCATGCTTTCGGCCCCTTGTCTTTCCATGCTTCTTATAAATGTTCTTATAAGAAATCTTTTTTCTTATAAATGTTCTTATAAATCTTCTTTCTTTCTTTCTTTATGCCTTTTTTTTTCTTTCTTTATATTATGTTTTTCTCTGTTATATTTTCAGATTATTATTTTGCTTTTGATCAAATGCATCAAAATTACTTTATTTTGAATGTGAAATCTCACCTCAATGCCTTTGTTCTGCAAATCAATGAGGAACAAATTGCTTGTGTCATATATTATGTTTGATGTAGTGTTGCGCATCACCTAAAATCGCTATTTTTTATCTAGTCCCAACACCAAACATGGCTCACTATTAGTATAATTTAAGACCGTTCACATGAGTCCTATACGGTCTTAAAAATTAAGGAGGTGTAATATAGTAATGAGTACGAAATTAGCAAGCAAACCAAATTGAACCGAGCCAAAATAGCCTGACCGGTCCGGTTCATTTCAAAAGACTCGCTAAAACCTTCCTCACGTGGCCTGAACCCCTCACTAAAACCCTAACGTTCGAACAGTTGCAACTGATTCTTCCCGAACATGGCTGAAACCTCGCCGGAACTCTCTCTCCTCCGCCCCTACGAGCTCCGCCTCCTCCGCTGCACCCTCCTCTCTCCTCCTCCGCCGCCCAATCCCTCTCCCTCCGACCACGCCCTCTCCCCTCTAATCTCCTCCCTCCTCACTTCCATCGAGTCCGGCCAATACCTCCAAGCCCTCACCTCCGCCGACGCTAACCGAGTCGTCCTCAAGCTCACCGACTCCGACTCGCTCGACGACCCCGACCGAGTCTACTCGGAGCTCCTCCGCCGCGTCGAGTCGTTCATATGCGAAGAAGAAGACGATGATGATAGTGGCAACGACCGGGGCTATAGATTCGTCGTCGTGCTCTGCATCGCCGTCGCGGCTTTGCTTGCTTTCACTCAGTCCAACCTGACCGGGTGAGTCCGAGTTCAGTGGAATTTCATTTCTTTTTGATGTTTTAATTTGCTGATTTAATTTGGGGGTTTTGGAAGGGTAGACCTTTGGAGGGGGTGCCGAGGTGTCCTTTGCCACTAGAAGAAGTGCCCTTATGTGATGAGTGGGACAATTGGGCGCGTAATCAGCTCATGGCTGCTGGCTCTGACTTGCTTGGCAAAGTCTATAATCTTCAGGTATTCTCTTCTTTTCATTTTTTTTATCAATTTATTTATGTTTGCTCTGATTTTCGAGGACAGGAGTGAAATTTGGCATTTCCGAATTGCGGTTAGGTTGGTTGGTTTGTTAGGTAGAAGATGCCATTTCCTTACCTTATTAGGAAGGTGTCCGGCTTTATTTGTCCGCGTGAGAAAAGTGGTATTTATTGTGGAGATTAGGGTGCCGCCATTTCTTTACTTCTTGAGATGCTGCTCCAATGCTTACCTTCCGTGTATAACCTACTAGAAAGAACAATTGGCCCTGAAACATTAGGAAAATGGAGGTTTCGGTTATTTGGCCTACCTATGAATTATTGAGTAAACTTGGTTCAGATCACTACATTTGGTACTTGGTTGGGATAAGGGTTTAGTGATTTGTTTCTGATAAAGTGTTGTAAGATATTCAGTGTTGGCTAGCTTTTACTCTGTGGACCATCTGGAAAGTTAGATGGGAGTATGTGAGCATATGTAGATGAGAATTGGGAGTGATCGCTGTTGCTGTAGGTTCTGGTTATCTGGCTGTTTACTGTGATATATATATATATATATATATATATATATATATATATATATTTCGAACCTCTTCTCAAAATAAACATCGTCTTTGGGTATCAGTAGGTTTGGGGTACAAATATTGTACATTGAATGTTGTTTTTGCAACTTCTGTATAATCACTGTGGCGCCTATTTATATGTGAACCATTATCTGTTTTGTAGTATATAATTTATGCAAAGATGTTGATCATGAAGATGAAAGATTTGTTATTTGAAGGAAGTGAGTCTTGTGCATATGGAATTAGGAGCCTTTCATGGTGGCTCTCTAGGGTCACTTTTCTCCATCAGCGCATTCTTGATGACCGGTCTTCATCTCTGTTTGACCTTTTGCATGTCTTCACAAGTGAAAGTCTAAATCATTTTGGCACTTTGGATAAAGTAACGAGTTATTGGGGTAGCGATTTGCATAATGGCGAGGGCGCAACACTTGTCTCAGCGATTCATCTAGAAGCTGGAATGATGGAATACATCTATGCACGAGTTGATTCCTGCAGGTAAGCTGCTGAGTTATCTTGGGGATTCTTGTTGGCATTTTTTGGTTCATGTCATTCTGCTATCTTGCAATCTATAAAAACAAAGCCATCTCATAAACAATGAGAGCCTGATTAGGTTTTCTTTTAGTTCCATGTTCCCTTTTATTTTATTTTATTTTATTTTCTTTATTCTGTTTGGTATCAGGTTGCATTTTGAATCAGCTGAAGCAGCGGCTGGAGTAAAGATTTCAGTTACGGGGGTCCTTGGCTTCCGTACTATACATCAGGTAGTGCTGAATGTGTGCAAAACTTAGTGTTATTTACGATTTAAGATCTACTTCTTACCTTTCCACATCATGTCTTTGTAAAGGTTGAACCAAAGGCACAAATGGTACTTAAAGCAAACACAACTTCATCAAAGAGTGCGGCTCTCTGTCCCTCTGAAACCACTGGCCACCATATATATGATTCTATCGGTAGAAATGATATATCTAAGCAGCCATCTGAGTCCGATGAGGCTTCTGATATATTATTGACTCCAAGATTGGTGGAGAATGACAGAAATTCTGGCATTCAAGTTGGTAGCAATGCTGCTGACCCTTTGAGTGCAATCCATCAGGCAGTAATCCTGGCTAAATGCCTTCTAATCGAGAAGAGCACGCGGCATGATGACATGCAGAGTAAGTATTCTTGACATAACTTTGAATTTGAATGAGTTCATCTGTGCGTGTGAGCAGAAGAATTCTGAATGGGGCATTTTGTTCTAGATTCTACCTTTGACAGAAGTATAAATCTACTTAAATGCAAATTGGTAGCTTTTTGTTGGTGAAAGGAACCATAGACATGTACTATTGAGAAGATGACCTTGTATATTGGAATATAAGTTAAAACGTAGAACTTATTCGGGTTTATATTCTTGAGGATCCTTTCACTAGAAATGCCTTGTATGTCTGGTCGAGGTCATTAATATGTTGGCCACATATCGGTATAACATTCTAGAATGAAACTAAATGTCATTTAAACTAATTTTGTTATTTTATTCTACTAGCTCATTCGTTTTGCATACTAATATATTTGAGTTCCTACTTTAGTTTACTCACCAACCCAAATTGTATTTTTCAGGATGGGAAATGGCTCCATACATTGAGGCAATTGATTCTCAGCAATCATCATATTTTATTGTAAGTATTGAATTCCTTAAATATATTTGTTGTATTTATGATATTGAATTCATTCTTTCTGATGTCGATAATAAATGTTGGTCCATTCTGTAGAAGTTTGAATGTGGGGAGAAAGAAACTTTTGTGGTGGAAAAGACAACGGAGCTAATAAAAAATGAAAAAGAATGTATATGCTTTTGTGAATGGTTCATATAAGTCAGTTTCAATATGTTAATAACTAGTTATAGTTTCAATATGTTTTCTCTTGCTGTTGAAACTTGAAATTACTAGTTATAGTAGGTACGAAATGAATATTTAGTCTTAGCAGTAATTTGCTGAAACATAATGGACTGAGTGGTGGTATTGGTTGACAAATAGAGTTCCTGACATAGTGACTCCACTCCAGTTCGTTGGACATAGATTTAGTTGTCGATTCACTATGGAGTATAGATCATGTAAGTTTAGTGTTTTACATGAAACATTGATAGTCTGAAATGGGCATATACCTATGTAGATCTGCATACTTTTAATGACTTGTGCTGAAATAAGGTTTGCTTCATGAAATCTTTAATCATAAACTGCAATTTTGTGCGCCTAGAACTTATCCTTGATTGGTTTACTGCTAATCTATCTTTTATTTCTTTTAATTTACTTAATTATTTTCTCTTCATCAGATACGACGATGCTGTGATGTCCTACGTATTCGGTGGGAGTCGACACGTAGTCACACCAAGCAACGTGCATTGATGATGATGGAAACATTGGTATGATACGGCAGAGTTATTGAAAAGATACAAAGTGGTATCATGGATATTTCCTGCTTTTCTCATTCAGTGGTTGTTTCTCTTTTCTTCTAAATATATCCAGCTTGGCTGGATTATCCATGTTTAAAGCTTCATATTAATATTTACTTAAAAATGTTTGAAGGCGACAAGACACTTTTCTTGCTAGCAAAATCAAACATGACTTTATATTTCCTGAACTATTCATATGATCAGCTACTTGATTTACTTACTTTTTAGTATGGCTTACATAGGCTACATTACGGTTACCAGCTATGTAGTTCAATCATGAATGTGATAAGCACTGTACTCATATACAACACAGAAATTTAGGATAACTTGAAGACGTACAGTGTTTTTCTTTACTTTTGATGAATTGAGCACTCTTCTGGTCTCTGCTTCTCTTAATGGGTATTTGACTTTGAACTGCCAGTGCCTGGGGTGATATTGTTTTCTAGCTCTAGCATTTCTAAATTCTCCGTTAGTTGTAGAAGTTTGTTTCTGTAGAAGCTCAGAAAAATATCGTTGTTTCAGGTTCAGGGTATCAACAAGCCCTCTCCAGGAGTGGCAGAAAGGATTCCTATCTGCTATGGGATTTATATCCCAACAGTTTCAGCCTTGCGAAAGTATATCCTCATATTTTTGTCGACTTTTAATTTTTCAGCCTTGCGGAAGAATCCCTCCACAAAAGTTTATTTTGCCTCTTGTTGTTTCTTATTAACAGTTCTTGCTAATATGTTTTCTCGTTCCATTATAGGGAATATGGTGAACTTTGTGCTCGCTGTGGTCTGATAGGAGAGGCAATCAAAATTTTTGAGGACTTGGAATTATGGGATAACCTAATATTCTGCTATAGGTGTGAAGCAACAGACTGCTAAATTCAATTTTACTTTTATGTATTATTTTTAATTTCCATGATTTACTTTTAAATTGAGTCATCTGATATTAAATATAGCTTGATGGAGAAAAAAGCAGCAGCTGTTGAATTGATCAAGACACGGCTTTCTGAAACACCTAATGACCCCAGGTTATGGTATGTATTAGACTTCCTTTCAACTTTTGTAAGCAAAAGTTTTTGTTTATCTTGAATTTGTAGTTTAGGGTGGGTTGCTAGTTTATTCACACCCACCATTCGTGTATCTTTAGACGGACCAATGCGTATGAATAGTGATTTTCTTCGTTTATCTTTTCTTTGTTCCTTCTCCTGCAATTCTTTATATGCGCAATCCATTTTGCTTACTTTGAAATGTTTGAAGGTGTTCACTGGGTGATGTTACTAATGATGATGCCTGCTTTAGAAAGGCTCTAGAAGTTTCTAACGATAGGTCAGCTCGGGCTAAGGTGATCCCATGCTACTCTTTTGTTGTACACTTTCTCAAGTATACTTCTAGAGTTTTCCTAATATTACTTTTCTACATGACAGCGGTCGCTTGCACGTAGTGCATACAACAGGGGAGAGTATAGAACATCCAAACTCCTGTGGTATTTTGTCTTTCAAGCCTTCCTCATCCTCTGCTACCTACATATGACTTTGTTTAGTTGATAATCTTCATAACTCTTGTTTTAGTTGTCTTGTTCTCATTTTCTTGGACATTTTAAAAAATTATACTTTATAACTCCAATATTGGTGTTCGTTATGTCATATCCAGGGAGTCTGCAATGGCCTTGAATTCTCTGTATCCTGATGGCTGGTTTGCCCTAGGGGCTGCTGCATTAAAGGTAACTTATTAGATCCGTCAAATGTTATCTTGTTAGATCCACTACTATATGCTATGTGTTGCAATGGTAAGAAGGATTTTGCTTCATGGCATTTTGACCTGGCTTATTTTTTTGAACTTGCTGAGTGGCTATACAACATTACAGGATAGGGATGTTGAGAAGGCACTAGATGGCTTTACTCGGGCTGTTCAGCTTGATCCTGAAAATGGGGAGGCATGGAATAATATTGCTTGCTTGTATGTGTTCTTCTGCTTGTAATGTCGCTCACATCGATTCCAAGCATTATTATTTTTTGTTCTTTCTGGTTATTGCTAATTTTCTAACAATATATATGGTTTAACACACATTCTATATCGGAAGTTAGATGTTTGGTAATTATTGGGGCCATCAGCTATGTCTAAAAATAGAAAGTATTGGTGAAAAATTGGGTATTCATATATAGCAGGGTGGTATCTCACTTTATTTTCTATCTTTTTACTTTTGAAATATTTTTGATAAAGCTCATTTCAGCAATCTTTAAACTCTTGCTGTACCAATTATGCAGGCATATGATAAAAGGGAAGAGTAAGGAAGCTTTCATTGCATTTAGAGAAGCGCTGAAGTTCAAGTTGGTTCCTTCTCCAATAATCGAACTGTCACTTGTGCACACATACTCATCCCTCCCCTTTACTTCATTTTATTTATTGACACTTTCTATGACTGGTGACAGACGAAACAGCTTTCAACTGTGGGAGAACTACAGCCATGTTGCTTTAGATGTTGGAAATGTTGCTCAGGCAAGTTCTTTCCCTCAAAAAAGGTCTTTTTTACATGAGATATGCTTGGTGGTGTGTGTGAGTCTTAGCTTTTCTGGATGATGGCATAGACACCATATGAAATGAAAAAGAAAACTTAACTGGATCAAGAAAAAAAATGAAGAAGCGGGTAATTAGAAAGTATCATATATAAGGTTCATTAAGTCTTTATGTTGTTCACTGCTCAATATCACGCTAGGCAGTCCATACTATTCTTTAATTACTTCTAAGCTTTTCTATTGCTGTTTACTTTCTATAGGCTCTAGAGGCTACACGGATGGTGTTGGATCTTACTAATAATAAGAGGATTGATGCTGAATTATTGGAAAGAATTCTGACAGAGGTGGAAAGCATGTCTTCGTTTACTACTTCGGCAATGACTGATAGTGAAGATAGCTTTCTCGTGAGTGGGACCACAAATACAGAATCTGAGGTGGGAAAGTCTCGGGAAGCTGAGCACTTGGTAGAATTCCTTGGAAAAGTTCTACAACAGGTGCAATTAACTTTTAATTATGCTTCCTTAGCACTTGGTAGAATTCCTTGGAAAAGTTCTACAACAGGTGCAATTAACTTTTAATTATGCTTCCTTAACCCAAATATGTGTTAATTTTCTAATTTTATAATCAAAATAATAATTATTTGCTGCATTAAATTTGTACCTGTTGGGTTAAGGAAGTTTTCTAATTTTCCCTCAAATTTGTCCTAATGTTGGGGCTTATAATATAAGCTAATCAGGACTTATAAATGATGGTCTTGTCAGCTATTTCAGACTGTTTATCTTAGATAAAGACATGGACTGATTAGCAGATTACACTGAAAACACATGTATGTTTTTCTCTGTGTACATAGATAGTTCGAATTGGAAATGGAGCAGATGTTTGGGGCTTGTATGCTAGATGGCAAAAAATGAAAGGAGACCTTGAAATGTGCAGAGAGGCTTGGCTAAAGCAAGTCCGGTCATACCAGGTTTCTAGTGCATGCTTCCTAGTCTTCTATATATTTACTTTAATTTTTTTTACAATTTTCTGCATTTCAAAAATTTATAAATGCATAAGGTCCTCTACTTCGGCAGGGAAGTTATTAGCCACTTATTATATCTATTATTGAAAACTTATCTCCAGTACCAAGATGAAACTATTTCATTATAGTATGCTTTGTCAAAGTGCGAGGACCATAGATCTCATTCTCATGTCTAGAAATTTTAGTTTCCCAAAAAGACATGCCTTGAACCCAAGTGGAACAAGTGTATAGCTACAAAATAAAACAATTGAATAAAAAATATTATACTAAAAATGTGATGGTCCTCATCAGTGGTTGAGTGTAGGGAAACGGTATTGCATATTGTGATGAATATAACAATTATGTGTCTCCTAGTTTTTGTCTGGATTTATCTCTTCTCGGTTGGTTCATGGTTACTTTTTGTCTTTTAAAGTTCCAAACTAGTCATAATGTCAATATTATAATCACTATTCTTTAGAATGCTAAAATGACAAGGAGCATTTTCAGGGATCTGATTTGTGGAAAGATAGAGATCGGTTCAAGAAGTTTGCAAAATCCTCCTTGGAACTGTGCAAAGTGTATATGGAGATTTCTTTGTCTACAGGAAGCCGTGATGAACTTCTTTCAGCTGAAAGGCACCTAAGGAGCATAATTAAACAGGTAAGATAGTTGGCCTTTCAGAAAGTTAACGTTGGTGTATGTTACTGCCACTTATTATTTTGACATGTGATATAGTGTAACACATTTTTCATCACTTGGTATCTCACAAATACCTTTGACAATGATACATTTGGGACATTTCAGGCGGAAAGTTTCTCAGACTTGGAAGAATTTCAACACCTTAAAGCCTGCCTTGATGAAGTAAAGTTAAAACTTGATTCTGAAAGTGTGTCTACTTAAAAGTTTCTTTCGGTGTCTTCTCGGAGATTTGATGTACATATAGACAAGGTTAGACCTGCTGCTATAGCATCTCATCTTATTTTGCTTAATTTGTTAGCTATAACACATTTTAAACTATAAAATTCTTAAATTGGGCCTGCAAGAGATGTGTATTGCTTCACAATCATAGTAACTGGCTTGTGAGTGGTTTTGCAACTGTCAACTATGTTTTAACTATTATTGTTAATGTTTTTGTTATTTGCAGGACGTTTTGGACCCTTGGTTGATTGGCAGGTATGCGCTGTTACCCTTCTAATCATTGGAAAACTGGTGGCTTCCTACTTGATCTTCATCGAGTTTGTGTCGGTATGAAGTGCACGTAGAAATATCCTTTCTATGAATTTTACCTGTCATCATGTTGGAAAGTGAGAAGCACTAGTTTCTTTGATCTGGACTCTGGAGGAATGGGAGGAATGGTAGTTGCTGTTTGGGTTGAGATGACACAACATTTTCTTGTTATAAAGCCGATCAATACAGTTAGGATCATAGATACTAGTGAAGTTTTCGTATTTCTCATCATTAATCAGGTTGATGAGGAGCTTCATATTGCCTGTACTTTAAATCTTTTACCCATATAAATCCAAATGAGAGTCAAAGACCCAATGTTGAGGGTTTCCAGTGATTAATGCAGTTCGAGACATAGGTATTCACTTATCTGGCTTCCCACTATGAAGTTGCACTTGCATTTCCATTCCGTTCCATAAAAATGAAAACAAATTATGTCTATGAAAGTCATCTCCCATTTTTGCTTCCTTACGGTAAAGATACTTCGGCCTGTATAGTAAACACAGTACTGAAGAGCAACAACTTGGAATGACATTGTAACCACTCTTGAAAACTTATTGCCACGGACCTAGCTATTTGGCCACCACACCGGGTCCATGCGTGCTCCCCCATCAAGGAGTTAGTTTTATCCAATAGGGCAACGTATTAGTTTCGTCCTGTCTTGGGCTCGTCAGGGAATAGGCTCTAGACCCTGACCAGTTTGTATAGGGATGACCTAATCCATTCTTCAGTGTTAAGTCTTTGACTAGTGACAAGTTTCTCAAACTTAATCGGGTCGGCCTGTCTGAACTCTGAAGAGAGCACATATGCTCCTATACTCTTTTATCTTGGAGCGCAATCCGCATATGCATGTAGCTTGACAACCAGCATCACCCGCGATAGATACTCTCTCAAATAGGACGTGACACTCCCCCACCCAACAAGGTGTACGTCCTTGTACACGGCATCCCTATGCGGCAAGCATATCCCACAACGCACCATGATGCCGAGAGATGAAGGGAGAACCCCAAAGATCGTCCAGCATAGCTCTGTGCCAGACTTCGATCGAACCCCACCCCTGGGGCACCCTGCCTACTTGACCCCTCCCACGAGATCCTCCATTCCTCAGAGACACGGCAACACGTGTGTGCGGTTGGCGACCAATGGACGTCAATCCGGTCCTCACCTTGAGGATCCCTGCCTACTCGACCTCTCTCTACGAGGCCCCCATATCTTCGAAGGGACAGCAGCACATATGCTCCAACCTCAAAGAGTGTAGGAGCATTCGCGGGACATGACATTATGTATATATCTCTTGTTCTATGACCCGTCAAAGCTACTGACTATTAGTATGGATTTGCGAGGACCTTTGCGGTTAGTGGTCACTGGACTTGGTCCTTCTGACTGAAAATGTGTCTGAATAGGTGTTTTACTAACGAGAGATACGGCAGGTGGCACAAGTCTGGTTGGGGTTCCGATTTTCTATTTGCTTTCCCTTCCATTACCTCAATTTTCAGTACAATACCTTTTCTCGGAGGATTTGAGGCCGTGTGGAAATATGGACTTTTCAACTTTAGAAATATGGGAGGCCATCATTTGATTCACTTACACCTCCAAGTCTTCAGCTACGGGTCTACCTCAACCACGATGAACTACTTTGACTTTGAACTTTCTTTCTCGTTAATAGTAGCAATAATGGCAGTGGAGTGTGGACGCAATTTCATTTGAGATTGAATCCTAATTCTTCTGACAGCAGAAATGGTGGTGGAGGTGTTTCTGGGCGCTTTTGTTCACTTGCTGCTCGAGTTTTGGTCAAGAAATGGGGTGCAACTCTGTCTGCAATTGGAGCTGTGCTGCAGGATGCTGAGAAGATGCAACTCATTAGCAAGGCCGTGAAGCTGTGGCTGGATGAGCTCATACACTTGGCTTTTGACATGGATGACATCTTGGACACCTTTTCTACCCAGCTGTTGGTGATCAATCACCAAAATGGGGCTGGTACGACGCCTCTTTTCGGAAGCCAAGTTCAACTTTAACATGAACTTGGAAATAAAGGACATTGCTGACAGATTAAAAGTAATATCTGATAGAAAAGATAAGCTGGGTTTAGTGTATAGTGATGATCCATGTCACCCTCGGGCATCTCAAAGGTTGCTGAGTTCATATGTGTAGGGAGGATGACAAGAGAAAGATAGTTGACTTGTTGTTAAGAGATCATGAGCCTTGTTGTCCCACCCATTTCCAAGTCTTGGCCATTGTTGGTATGCCGGGACTCAGCAAGACCACACTTGCTGAGCATGTGTTTAATGACAAGGAAATGAGGCAGTTTAATCCAAAGGTGTGGAAATCAATATGAATTCGGGAAAAAGCAGTTAATACTTGTGTGGATGGCAGAGGGATTTCTTCATCAATCAGGAAGTAAGGAGATGGAAGATATTGGTGGTGACTATTTTGAGGAGCCATTGTCGCATTGACTCATCACCTTGTTGGTGATTGTTTCAGAAATCAAGTAAGAATTCAAGATATGAGATGCATGACCTTGTTGGTGATTTGGCAAGGTGGGCTGCAGGAATATTTGTTTTAGATTGGAGGATAATCTGGATGGAAAATGTTCTCCGACGACACGTCATGCAACTTATATTTCTCTATAGCCAAACGTTTGCGGACTTTCTTACCAGTTTCAGTTTCACATGGTCATGAGTATCATCAAACTCGGAAAGTCTCAATTCCTAACATCATCTTAGCAAGACTAGGCTTTTATTTCGTACAGGAGAGTTGCCTGCACAGGCCATCCTTCCAACTTTGCCAGCACGTACCAATCTTCAAACAACCTAAAAATGTATTCGTATATTACTGTAAGTTTTAGTTTGCTGAGGATCAGAAGTCAAAAGCCTCAACATTTACATCGTATTAAGTCTTAACATAAATTAATTAATGGTTGATGTCACCCTGCATCTTCCTCTTTCTCTGCCGCTCTAAAGTTGCATCCACCATCTCACTTCAACTTCACCTTTTTCTTAAACCTAGGTCACTCTGTTATCAGCTTTGTTTTATAATTTTATACAACTGCTCATTTTCAATGTGTTTTCTTTGATTCATTAGATGAGGTTAAAAACGTAATACATATATATATTAGAAACGATGTATAGCGGACGCCCGTAGTGGGCTTAAAGTGCTGACGTCCCTCTATTCTCCTCCATCCGGCGCCGATGACGGCGCGCCTCCACCCGAGCGGACACTAAAGGCGTCCTCGATCACTTTCTCTTCCCGGTGAGTCCACCGAATTCTAGTTTAACGACGATATCGCCCTTGCCTGAAGTTTTGGATGGAAGTTGCTGCCCAGACTTTCAAATCAATCTCGCCGGCAAGAGAAAGTGATTGGAGATGCTGCTGGTGTCCGCTCGGGTGGAGCGCTGCACCGGCGCCAGACGGAGAAGAACAGAGGGACGTCCGCACTTTAAGCCCACTACGGGCGTCTGCTTCACATCCGCCCTCATATATATATATATATATATATATATATGATGCGGATCAGGAGAGGATTTCATCATTTTTACCCACTTCTCAATCATATTTTCTCATTTTAACCGTTCAGATTTTAGGTATATATGTGTAGATTATCTCTACAAAATTTCAGCCAATTTGGTTATCGTTAAGGTATCGAAAATGTATTTACAATCAATGAACTATCCGAGCTGTTTATCCTGAATCATACGTTCTATTAGCTCTAAATCACAGTTTTGAGCGTCTTAACGATTATCAATTTGGCTGAAAATTTATAGAAATGATCTACATATATATATATATATATATATATATATATATATCTAAAATCAGAACGGTTAAGATGGAAAAACATGATCGAGAAGTGGGTCAAATGATGAAATCCGCTCCTTAGCTAAGTGGGTCTTATGTTCAGATATTTTCACTTCCCGTGTGCATAACTTCTGGAAGAATCTTGACAACGCTACTAACGGCTCCACCACATGACGGGAAAGGAACGATCGAATGAATACAGGGAAGAGACGTTGTAGCAGGATATGACAGTCATGACTCTTCAACCCGTACATCTTATTGTCTCGGAAGTTCACACACTGGGCTATATTTCCTGCATAGCCTGAAGGATACTTCACATAACTCATCCACTTGAAAATTACGTTCTTGTGGTCAGGGTTCACGGTGTAAGGAGCTTGAGGCATTTTTTTCTTCCCTTCTTTCAACCATAGATGTCTTTGTATATCCATTGTTTTAAGATCAATGCGTGCCTTAGAACCGTGTTTCGTCTTCCCCTCCAAGTTCAGCAATGTGCCCACCACACTGTCGCACACATTCTTTTCTATGTGCATCACATCTAGGTAGTGTCTGATCAACAACTTACTTCAGTATGAGACTTCCCAGATTATGCTCTTATGTGTCTAGAATTTATACCTGTCGTGTCTTTCAGGTATTACCGCCACAATATTTGGATAATTGTTGAGCTGTCCAAAATCGTACTCATTAAGCACTGCTAAAATTTCATCCCCTGTCCATCTTCTGGGAGGCACATCGTTTTCTACGGTCCCATCAAATGCCTTATTATAGAACTGTCATTCGTGATCATATGGAAGGAGAGTACGATGACCTAATTTGCATATCTTATTGCAATGACTGTTGCTCCCCTCATCGCTAAGACACTTTGGACAAGCCTTGTATCCCCTAACAACGTTGCCTGACAACATCCCACAGGTAAAAAAATCACTGATGGTACTAACAACCATGACATGCATCTGGAACATCTCGTGCATGTACTTGTTATAAGTGGGATGACGAAGGTCCTAAAAAAACTTAAGCTCTTCAATCAAGGGTCTTAAATACACATCGAGACACTTCTCTGGATAACCGGGCCTCAGAATCAACAAACTCAACATATTGTATTCCTTCTTCATGCACATCCATGGAGGATGGTTATACGGTATCAAAATCACCGGTCATACACTGTATTAAAGACTCATGTTTCCAAAAGGGTTGAACCTATCGAATGAGAGCCCGAGCCTCACATTTCGGACCTCTAACGCAAAATGAGGAAACTCCTTGTCTATATGCTTCCAAGCCTCCACGTCAGCATGGTGCATAAGGGTATCTTCGTCATGCAATTCCCTATCAATGTGCCATCTCATAGCTTTGGCAGTGTCTGATGACATGTACAACCGCTTCAGCCTATCCCTCAACAGGAAATACCGAAGTACCTTTACAGGTTTCCTATTGCCTGCAGGAGTCAGTTTATACATGTCAGTGTGACATACCAGACATGCGTCAAGGCCACCAAGATCATTTCCTTCTGAATCTTTACCCTAGAAGAGAACACAATCATATCTGCATGCATGGATATTGATGTAAGAAAGCCCAAGATCTTTCAGGATACATCAGACCTTATGATGAGTGGTAGGAAGACGATGACCGTAGGACAACATCGAAACAGTGTACTATAGATAATCATCAACAACCTTCACGATTGATTTTGTCTCAACTTTAATCTTCATTACGTCCATCACATTTTCAAGAATCGTCTTCTGACAACCGGGGTGCACAAGGGTCTGTTGGAAAGCAAGTAGTTTGTTGTACTTGTCAATACAAGCAGTGTTGACAACTCTAGTGTAACAAGCGTCTTATGCAATGGCTCAAGCATATACTGTTCTTGAGAGCATACACCACTCTCATAAGGAAACATATCGTTGATGAAGGTCGTTGTTGGATCGTTGGATGTACTGCCAGTATCAGAAAATTGCCCATGATCATGTGGACCCCCTGATGATGTTTCACTGTGATATATCCAACATGTGTACTTCTCTCAAAACCCGTTTCTCTTCAGGTGTTGTCATACTTTGTCAATTGCAAATCGATGTATATCGTTGTGACATTGACATTTCGTGCACAGATAATAGAAAATTGTATTCCCGTTAGCATTAGCCAGCGTATATTCAATAAAACTAATAACTCCTTTACCATATCTTTTATTCCATTTTAGAAGTGAAATCCAACTCTTATCTATATCCTGAAAAGATAACTATATATATATATAACTCTAATTAATTAATTAATTAATTCCATATGTAAAATCTCAAATCATTTAGTATTCTACAATAATTAATTAATAACAAATTAATAATTAACACACATATATATATATATGTTTTACATATATATACTAATTACTAATTACATAACAATATTATATATTAACATTGATCATTACAAAATCATAATCAACATATAATCAACAACTTAATTAATTTATACCATGCATCAACACAATATTATAATTAAATTAATTAACAAATATATACTCAATCAAAATCGACAACTTATTAACAACTTCATATATTCATCGGCAAGTACTGGAACATCTGCTGCTGTTGTGCCTGCTGGGTGGTATATACCATAACATTATACTCTTGTAAGGCGGCAACATAGGCTGTCTGGTCGGCTTGCTATTCCCGTAGCATCTGAACTTCCGTCTCTAGCTAAGTCATCCTGCTGCTAGTCGAGGCCGCCTTTCTTTGAAATCCTGGAGTGGTCTTCAGGACTCACTCGCCCTTCTTTCCTAGACCCTGACAGTAGAAGTTGTTTCCTCACGGTGGGAAGGCTATGCCCATGATCCTCGCCCTAACCCTCAGATCCGAAGTGACGATCTAGGACATGGCTTCGGATATCTCTTCCTCCTGCGTGTCCGGCAATGTCTCCCTCACTATAGCAGTCATCACCTCGTCACTAACTTGCCTCACCTTCGCTTAATTGGATAGAAAAAAATAATAAATTAATATTTTTACACATATATATATGTAAAAAAAATTAAAAATGTAAGATGACTTACAATATCCTCCTGTGCGTCAGGATATGTCTTCTCATACGTATAGACGTACCGGTTGACTTCTAAATGTTCTCTGGTCGCCTCGTCCATCAACGATGCGAACGGTCTAGAACCAGCATGATGGTGTCTTGTATTGCGTTGCCAGTTCTGAGCGTTCGCCAAGGAAACATCCTTCAAAGAAAAAAAAATAAAATATTAGTAAAATATTTAAAAACGGACGTACTTAATAACAATTTAACCAATTAAATTTTTTTAATTACCTGGTTATGAGAGTTGTTGAATTCTGATATCAGAAGCTAACGTCACTCGTACTCCCTGTACTGAAACTCAACAAGGGTACTAGAACGTGTGTTCCCGTGCATAGTCCAGTGGGTCCGCAACTCGTTCTTTCATTCCTTGTACCTACAGATACCGCAAAAATATTAGACATATTATTAATATCACATACAATCTTGTTTTTTCATTAACTTCCCAACGTACCTTCCCCCATGCACAACGTCCGCCCAGATGTTCCTCAGATGCTGAGGAACGTCAAACGACACCTGCAGTTAACCGTTTATTAGTTTAGTTTTTTCATAAATCAACAATATAATACATAATATTATTGAGAAATTTTGTAAACTCACCGACATCGCGTTGTGGACCATGTCCTTTACCTCCTGTGGGACCTCCTCCTAGTTTGACGACAACATAGAGACTCTATCCCTAATTAGCGCTCCCACATGGCCAGAGTACGTCCTCGTCTTCCCGCCAGATACTACGTGGCCATCCCATCAATATCGATGACGATCATTCCTGAGGTACTCACGGTCTTCTCGAGAGCTTTCCATGTGACAGGGCGTCTATTCTTCCTTGTCGGCTTGGCTCAGACGATGTCTATCACAAATTGATTACTAAAATCAAAGAACCTTTATTATGACATTATAAGAAAATAAATTATTTATCTTTCCTTACCTGAGGGCGTTACGGCGGACGCGACAGATTCCGTCTTTGTCGCCGATGTGATACCCAAATTCTAAAATATGTCAATGTGATACCCATACTTAATTTCACTATCAATGTGAGGCAGAAGGCGTCACATCGCCGTCAGTTTAGTCAAGTGATGCGCACGTAGACCTGTAAATGGACCGGATCTTATCCAGACCCGCTTCTGATCCATGATTTTTAAACGGGTTTTGATCAAAAATTTGACCCGTTGATCCGTTAAGGATCCAGATCCGTTAACCTGTTTACTAAACGAATCGGATCCGAATCTTAATTGATCAGATCCGTTTAAAAAAAATTAAATAATATTTTATAAATATAATATTATTAATAAATATTAAATAATATGATAATTATCTATATAATCTAAACATTCATATTTAAATTGTCTCTAAAGTATGATTTGATGAAGTTAAATGTTGTTAATGCCTATGTATCTATGTTAATAAACATTGGAGGTCAAATATTATAATTATATTAGTGTACCGTTAATAAGTATTTTAGGCATGTAATTCAAATTTTAATGTAAACATTTATTTTCTTATAAAATTTCATCAATGCTTTATGATTAAACTATGAAAATATTATTAAAATTTAAAATATTTATTATTATAAATGGATCGGATTAACGGGTCGGGTATCCGTTAACCCGTCAGATCCGGATTTGGATCGAGCTATTAAAGATCTGGCGGTTAACGGGTAGGATCCGAATCTAAAGTTTCTATTACTGATCCGGATCTAGGTCGATCCAGTCCAGATTCAGTCCATTTACAGGTCTACGAGCACGTGGCCCAAAAATGGCAATATGATATTTCAATCGAGATTTATTTTGAAAGATGTAGGAGTTGAGAGGTATATGGCTTGAGAGGGGATGTTCAGGAGCTTTGAGCGGTAGATAATCTTGTTTTTGGGTGTTTTAATCGCCACTGGGAGATGGGATGTGATGATATATGAAGAATGAGGAATTTGGTAGTGGTGTTGTTAGCAGATGGAGATGACAATTGAGATTATATTGATTTAAAAGAAAACGAAGAGAGAATTAATAAAAAATTCAAATGAAGGTCATTTGGTCTTTTACTTAATTTTTTTTTATGAATATCATGTGCGCGTCGCTTGACTAAACCAACGACGATGTGACGGAATATGGCCTCCGGTCTCACATTAATAACGAAAGTATGAGTATCACATTGACAGGTTTTAGAAGTTAGATATCACATTGACATTACCACAAAAGTTGAGACACTAGTTGTTATCGATAATTGTTTGTCACGTCACTAGTTTGACGGTGCTGTTACAAAAACTAGACGGAGACATCTCATTGATATTATAACAAATGATCAGGTATCACATTGATAGAGCTTAGAGTTTAGGAATCATATTGGTCTTGCCACAGGAGTTTAGGTACTAATGGTGAATTTACTTGTTGAAATAAATGGCTAATTTCACGTGTTATAATCGAGAAAGATTGGTCTAATGGAAGCATTATAGACAACGGATGCTGCAGAGCTTTTTCGTGGTGATCTGGTCCGAACCACAACATGCAACTTGGGGCAAGAGCCATGCAAATTTATAACTTGAAAAGAAAAAAATACAAATGATACAAGCATGAAGCATTACATATCAAATGGTGTACATTTGAAATCAATTTCATTTATTGATCTATTCCTTGTTAATGTGATGTGATGTCTACAAAATGTTTCAGAGTAGGGATTGCAACCGCATGCAGTTACAAAATTAAGAAAATGTGCAGGCCATGCATCTACAATTGTGGATGAATGCCATATCTCTCGGTAATAGTTAACTGCGCGCGGGTGAGTTGTAACTTGTAAGCTTCAAGTCTTCAACAAGGTCCGATGGAAGGAGGCTAGATAGACAATTCTAGTTGAAGAAGAAAAAGACTTGATCGATCACCACTTTGATTGTCAGAATCTCAAAGCTTTAACTTCATCTCCAGGCAATGCAAAAGGACTAACGGACCAATCACCCACATTGTTGAAAGATATTTTAAAACCACTCTCAGAATTGCATTTTTTGAACCTTTGCAACTAACTAGCCACGAGAGTTATTTTAGCTAGTAGTCGCCGCAAAGCACCTGAATCTAACCACAGTAATTTTTATAGTACTAGACTAAAACCATGCATATATTTTATAAATATTGTCAAATACCAGAAATAACTCATATATTTAATATTCTATATCATGCTTTCTGCCAAGTTCATTGTCGACTTCTTCAAACTATACTGATCAGCATCAGACTGTTGACATAATGTAATTAGACCAACATATATAATATAAAGAAACACATTATTAAGACTTGGTTCCTTCAACTAATGACTATCAGCAGGGGGAATTGCTGCATATTGTCTGTCCAGAGCCTCAATGAGCTTGTTGGCAATGGCACTTGCATACAAACAAGACCCTTCATACATCTGCACAACACAAAATAGCAACCCATCATTTAGAACAATGCATGAAGATATGCCACAACTAAAACAAATCCATGAGATAAAGGACTTAGCACCAACCTTGGTGTTGAACAAGAAGCTGTATGAATTCCCAATGTGTCCCCCAGAAGCATGATGGAGTTCAAGTAGCAACTCATCAAGAACCTTGGACACAGACAACAAGGGATTGATCTTCTTCATCTGGACAAGTTTGATAGTGACTTCATCATCAATGATCCGGACGTCGACCTCAGTGTCTTTGGACTTCTTTTGAAGCCATGAGCTCATCAGAGACTCATTGTTGTAGGAGTGGTCATGATCAGGGTCACCAAGAGTCTTCATGTTACAGCTCTCATAGTCGTCTCTGGCACCAATGTCTTGCTCAGTCTTGTGCCTCTTGCTCCTCTCTCTACCACACCTTTTCTTCTCCACCAGCAGTTTCAGGTAACTCACAGTCCTCCTGAGCTCTTGTATGTAATCAATGGCATCTCCCACTATAGATGCTCGATCAGACTTTGCTCCAATAAAACGTTTCCCCAAGTTTCCCAAGCATTAAGCACAATTGTCAGAATTTTACCACAGAGAAACAGATATGATGAAATATTGATGCTTTAATTGATCCCTGGGATCCCCAAACATTAAGCAGAATCATCATTGTTTTGCCAAAAAAACATAGAAACAGATATGAAACTATCCAAAGAGAGGCAATAAAAACAAGAAAATCAATGCAAGTTGAAGCGGTACATCCGTGGAAATTATAAGGATGCTAAAAACAATTAGTCCAACATCTTCATTCTTTGCTCCAACAATTAGAAACAAATATTAAGCGCAATAGGAATCAACAAAGAGATGGAAGAATGAAACAAACTATAGACAGTGCATAGTGAGACAAGATTATCAATTAAAAGGACTACTTGCACCAACTGCTCCCAGACAAACATTAAGAAAAAGAACAATTACCAAACCAAAAGAAAGACAGCTGTTGGAACGGAGATGCATTTTTTTTCCTTAAAACCAACCAGATTCTCATAGTGAGATCAATACCTTGGTTGGGTTCGGAACCAATTCCCTCAAAGCAGTATACTGATGATTGGTCTTGACTCTCCTTTCATGCTCAGTCAACTTGGTCCCTTTATTCCCACATCTTCCTCTTCCTCTTCCATAAGGCTTCATCTCTTTAGAAAACTCCATTACCCCATTCTTAAACAATTGCCTACTCCCATGCTCTTCCGCATTCCCACCATTGCTAAACAAAATAGACCCATTACAGGGCCGATCCAAGTTGTACCCATGTGGCAGGGACTGCAGCAGCTCCCTGAAAAGAGGCGGCTGTGACTGCGGAGGCAGCTGGTTCTGGTGGATCATTGGGTCATACATGACTGAAGAGGCCGCCGCCCCAGACGGCGCCTCGAGCAGGGCCTCATACCCAAAAGACCCTGGGAAACAGACTCCCGGGTTCTTGGGGTTGGTGAAGGTAAAGGAGGAGTGTGGGAGCACAGAAGAGGAGGGCAAGTGAAAAAGGCTGAGTATATCAGGTGGTGATGATTGTTGTTGCATTTCATTATTGCTGTCCCAATTTGTAGCTTGGTGGGTCTCAAAAGGATTAACCGAATGAGGGTTGCTGGTATTGTTGTGGTCCATCTCATTCTGAAGTTGCTCAATTTCCATGGCGGTGTTGTGGTAGTAATTAGAGAGCTCATCTTCCATGGAGAGCCTACTCAAGTTTTCTTCATGAGCAAAGGTGGTGGTGTTGTGGCTGTGGTTGAGGACAACTTCTGGGGCTGATTCTGACATGGGGGTAATATTAGTGTTATTGGGAACAATGTTACTGCAAGCACCTGCAGCACTACTGTCCCTGTACATTTTTGGCTCTTTGGAATTGATGGGTCTCGTATTTCTCTTCTTGATTTGTCTCTCTACTACAAACCAAAAGAGAGATCAAGTGTAAAGGGAAAGGAAACAAAAGCAGCTCGAAGAGAGTTGGGGTCCAAAAAATCATGCATAACGGCTAGAGGACTTGTGAAAAAGAATTTAACCTCTTGATGAAATTAGCTGCCTCCCAAGAATCAGAGGGGGGAGGTCTGCTTGGTTGGTTCACAAAATAAACAAGTGGTGGTGGAGAGAGAGAGAGAGCAGGGAGTTTGTTACTGAGATTCCAATCACTGGGGCCCACTCAGAGAGAGAGAGAGAGTGTGAAAGAGTTGGTTAAGATAGGCAGAGCTGGGAGTTAGTTACTGAGGCCCACTCACAATCTCTTCATTCTAAAATCTTGATTCTATTTCTAACAAAAAAGACATGCACAAAACAAAGTAAACAACAACACAAAAGAAAAAGAAAATGACACAACTAAAACATGTATAAAAAATATCATCAATAGATTTGACAGCATCAAGGTAGATGCTGGTCCCTGGAAGCTTGATGTATAGAATGTACCTGTAGTGTGTAGTTCTTTCATATACTAGCTAAGCCATGAACATCTCTCATATGTTCTCGCTGATGTACAGTTCTTTCAATAGCCTCTGAGCATCAGCCTTCTTTCCTGGTCTAGCAAAGGTAGAACTGATAGATAAAAGGGTACTTCCACCTGGATCATACCCTTTCTCATTCATCTCTATTAATAATCTCTTTGCCTCAGCTCGCTTTGATAGCTTACACCAGCCAGAGATTAGTATGCTGTAAGTTGAAGAATTAGGATAGGCACCCCTTGCCTGCATCTCATTCATAAGCTCCCTAGCTTGGCTCATCTTTCCCACCTTAGCGAAATCACTAATAAGCACATTGTAGGTTCCAGTTTTGGGAACAAAACCTTTGCTTACCATCTCACAATAATGCCTTATGGCTTCCTTCTTATTTCCAATCTTCCCAAAGCCGGAAACCAATATATCATATGTGGAAGCATTTGGAAGAAAGCCTCTCTTCTTCATTTCACTAAATAATTCATCTGCCTTTTTCATCAAACCAGTACCTGAAAGAAACCCTACAAGAATATTGTACGTTTCAATATTTGGAGAAACTCCCTCAGCGAGCATCTTTGAGTGTGTAGCAAAGGCCCTTTTCAGATGGCTGCTTATACCATATCCACGTATAAGGGCATTGTAAGTAATAGTATCAGCTAAAATTACTCTTCCACTCATCTCTTCTAATACTGTAGTGGCCTTCCTGGTCATTCCTAGCCTACATAAGACAGTAATGAGATTATTGTAAACATCAAGATTGAGGTCAAGCCCCATATTTACAAGCTTCTGATGCATTTGCAAAATTGCATCAGCTCTTCTACTTTTTGAAGAAGCATCAAGCAAAAGCCTATGAGTAACTGAGGTAGGGAGAGAACCCACAGCTACCATTTCATTTAAGACATCCATTGCTTTCTCAATCTTATCTTCTTTACAAAGGCCACCTATCAGAATGTTACAAATGAATGAATTTAAAATTAAACCTTGACCTTTCATCTCTGCAGGATGCAATAATCAGGGTATTGTATGTGACACAGTCAGGAGCCACTCCCAACTCTCTCATTCCAGTATAGACAAAGTTTACTTCATACTTCCCAAGCCGCAACAGACCATTTATCAAGACATTGTATGAAACAACATCAAACCCTATATCTTTTTCTGCCATTTCTTGGAACAAATTAAGAGCAATTGACTCCTTTCCTACTTTAAAGAAGCCATCCATCAGAGACGTGTAGTTAACACAGTCAAGAAACAAGCCCTCAGAAGTCATATCCATAATTAATCCCTCAGCTTCTTCCATCCTCCCACACTTTTTCATGTTGTTCACAAAAGCGTCAAATACAAAATGGTTATCCTCCAATCCTCTAACTTTCATTTCATTGTAAAGATCAAGGGCAAATTCTTGTTTACCTGCCTTGAAACACCCATCAATTAGTATTGCATACACAAAAACATTTGGCAACACATTTTTTTGCTCCATCTTCCTCAATAAACCAATAGCATCACCAATCAGTCCTTTCTTCATATAACCCTTTATGAGAGAAGAATAAGTGATAATATTCGGGAAAACATCTTTCTCTTCCATTTCTCTGAGTATCGCTTCTGCACCGGCCATGTCTCCTGAATTACAATACCCATATATCAAAGCAGAATAGGTGATACAATTTGGAACTAAGCTGAGCTTTGAAATTTTTTGAAACAGGTCCTTTGCCTCACCGAGTTTTCCAACCTTAAAGAGTCCAGCCATTAAAACAGTGCAAATCACTAAATCAAAAACCGCGAACCACCATTTGGCTTTGAAGGACAAGAGCTTCCCTGGGAGAACCTGCCTTAAACAAAGAATCCACAAGGGTAGTGTAGGAGACATTATTAGGATTTACACCCATTTTCTCTATCTCTTTTAAGAGAACTTTGGCTTCTGACAGCCTCCCATGCTTGCAAAGACCATATATAATGGAGGTATAAGTAACAATATCCGGGAAAATGCCATTTATAACCATTTCCTCGTACAGAGAAAGAGACTCTTCAAGTCCTTGCTGCTTATTGTAAGCACTAATGAGAGTGGTTAGAGTTATGACATTCGGTTTAAGATTCGTACTGCCAATCCAGTTTTGATCATGACCTCTATCATCATGAGGGCCACTTTCATTTCCTTGAGATCTCAACATTTAATGTATTGTCCTCTTGGCCTTTAAAAAATCTCCCACATTACAAACCCATGAACAAGAGCATTAAAAGTAACCGTATCAGGAACAAGACCATCCCTCTCCATTTTCTCAATCAACTCGAGTGCACGACTAACTTGTCCGGCTTTGCAATATCCAGCAATCAAGGTGTTAAAACCTACAACATCTGGAGTAATTCCACCACTGACAAAATTTTCCATAACCCATTCTGCATGCTCTAAGTTAACCAGCAAAACCCGTTAACTAGTAAATTGCAAGTATAAGAATCTATGAATATAGCCCTCGGCACCATTTGAGACAAAAACCCAAAAGCTTGATGAGGGCATCCTTGTTGGGAGAACCCCCAAATGAGAGTATTATAGGAAACAGTGTCAGTTTGATTATTTCTCAACAAATCCAATGCCAAACCCAAGTTTCCAACTTTGCAGAGAGAGTGAATCATTAAGTTGCGGGTGAAAACATTAGGCACAACCCCACAGGAGAGCATCTCAGAGTAGAGAAGGGATACCTGAGAAGCCAAACCGGAGACATTGAAATGATGCAGAAGCCGATTCCAAAGAGGCAAACCAGGAACAAGGCCGTGACTTCACATAGAGAAAAAGGCGTCGGAAGCATTGGAGAATCTGCCACAGGCCAGGTAGAGGTGTATGAGGGTGCAAAAGAATGATGCATAGAGGTGAGTCTTGGATGGTGGAACATAAAGTTTTTGGGGCTGGTAACAAAGACTGTGCTTGACAAATGAGTAGGATGAAGAGGAACTCAAAGATGGAGCTAGGAAAAGGAGACTACTACTGGCATGCTTTTGGGGCTGGTAACAAAGACTGCTTGACAAATGAGTAGGATGAAGAGGAACTCAAAGATGGAGCTAGGAAAAGGAGACTACTACTGGCATGCTTCTTCATCTAGTGAAAAGCATCATCAAGTGTCTGTTTCAGAAAACATTATACACATGTTATAGCTGCACATATATAAATTAAAATGTAATGACATTATCCATCTCAAAGATGCAAACATGCATTGCAAATTTCAAAAATTCTATCATGCTCAATATATGTATAACTGCAATGAGCACAATGTCAAACACAGACATCCTGAACTCGTGGAACAGAAATTCTATATGAAAACCAAACAAAGGGAAGGTTTTCGAGTTTCCAGTATTATAAAGCAGTGTTCTTGAGAGAAACAAAAACAAACCCATGAGATATGATAAGCCGAAACTCATTCACAACAGCAAAGTATCCACCTTTACTCACTAAACAGAACAATAGTTACACAGGGGAACACATACATAATCATAAAGCTTAAAGCTTGGGCATCTTCAATGGTCTAGTATTTCATTTAGATACAGAATCTGGAAAACAAGAAGATGAATAAAATGGAGAGGAGCAGTACCAGTCTGCCCAGAAGAACTGAACAAGTGTCGAAATTCATTTCAGTCTCAAGCTCTTGAGAGAGAGTGAGCTTTCATCCATTAGATCAGCTCACCTAAAATCGAACGGCTGTCAGGAATGAAGTTCTAAGCCGGTGGTGAGTGAATCACTTAGTTGGTGTTATATGTTAGCACTTTACTATGTTTCATACTTGGTTCAATGGATTTCCCTTGTCTGGGTTTTGCGTATTTTGATTCCAGCGATATTTTCCTGTTGTAAAGGGAGCATTTGTGGTGAGTGGCGCCACAGTTGTGGTCAGTGGCTTAAAAGTGCATCATATTATTATCGTCAAAAGGGCACTGCAAACCTTAACAATGAAACAGGGCAAGAAGGTGATGATTGCCATCATCTGAAGTTTGGTTATCACTACCATCAGTTTGAAATTCTAAGCATGATAATACATAACGATCATCAACAAAATTGACAACACTTAATATGACATTTCTTAAAACCTGAACTCAAATGTTGGCTTATACTATAACAAAAGCTCTCTTTTTTATATAGAAAATTACATGCTAGTACAGTAGTACCCTGACCAAATTTTTTTTTATCAGTTTTACAAATTTCAAGCAACAACAAAATTACTAACTTGTCTAGGGAATATTGACTTTGATTCCAGGAGACTCCGAAATAAGTGAACGGAGCTTTGCAGAGTAATTTCCTAGACCATTGCGGCCTACTCTTTGCTCTTCAGAAACAGTTTCAACTTGAAAGGATCTAGTCTCTGAACTTACAATTTGTTCTCCGTCTCTTTTACTTGTGATTTCATCATTAAACAACCTAAGGGCATCTGTTGTTGAAAGGGAATGAACAGATTCATACAACTCCTGAAATCGAGTTCTTTGTTCTTCAGTCTCAGTCAACTTCTCCCTAATACCATCTGGAAGGGAAGCCAAAGTACTTCACCCAAAATAAGGAAAAAAAATGTTAGATTTGAGTTGAAACATTAATTGCCAGCAAAAAATAGTGAAACAAATACCTAACAATAAGAAATACAAGAATCATATATGCACTTTACCCTGTAACGCCTCGCACAAGACCCCAGTTGTAACCGACAAGGACTGATCGCTTAAAGCCAATATTAAATCCCTCCTGAGAAGAAGCTTCCTTTCCTGCTATAATACCATCACGATATCCCATCTGCATATTTTCAAAATTAAGGATGAATAAGTTCAACTTGATAAAGAAAACAACAAAACATAGATGAAGAAAAAATAAATTGAAAGTCTGAACTGTAAAACAACCGTATAGAATTGGTCATGTCTCCTTTGCCATTCCTTGTCGATATCAGATGCTTCATTCACTTCGTCATCAGAACCACACCATGAAGATCCATCAACTGACAACTGACCCTTACCATGATCTGAAACCAATATTGAACAAATAACTTAATGCAAAAATCAGAGAAACTACAATAATCACCTGACGGACAAAAATTTGAAGTCAATCTAATAGCAGAAATCTCTGCAAGAACAATAATCAGAGGCAAACGCAGAAGAGCAACAATTTTCACAGGTTTAACATGTGAGAATTTCATCCATTATTTGACGTCAAGTACCAACTCTGTAAGTCATCTAGAAGCAGACATGATGCCCACTCTACAGAGCACATATGGATGATATGAACTAAACTGGAAAAGTTTACTCTGATATAATTTTAAATTTCTATATGTATTTCTGTATCATCAATCATAGCACGAGGTCAATGACTAAAGGAAACAAATGTTACAAACTCTCACAGAAAATCTGGTTTCACCTGAGACAAACTTGATTAACCAGATATCAAAATGCAATTATTATCAAAGCCCAACAGGAAAAAGAAGAAAAAAACAGCAAAAAAACAAAATAGGCAAAACCCTTAACATGCAGTGGTTTTAGGCTTATAGCTATCCAAATATAGTGTATTAAACTTTCAAATCACCAATTAACTAAAACCAATAAAATTACCATCTAAATCACTTTGTTTACTGGTGACGTTCAATGCGGAATCCAATTGCATTTTGGATAGCAGTAAACTTTCTGCGTAAAGCTCATCAGCAAAACTACCCTCCATCTGTAGAAACATATGAAAGTAACCAAAATCAATATTGCACTTTATAAGAAAAAAAAAGTGCATAAACAATTTTAATAACTAATTTTACTGGAAGAAAAAAAAATGCTATCAAATGCTGAGGTGTAAGATATGCTTAAGTTGTAAAGTAAACCTTAGAGTTAGACTCAGATTATTATCTTAGGAAGTATATAGTTTCTCTACACGCATACAATACCTTTCTTGATTCAACCCAATATCCCACTATCAAAATTGCAAAGGAGGTTTTAGATTTGATAACAGTATACTATTACCGACCTCTTTAAGAAAAAGCAGTCGCTGATTTTTTGTTTCCAAAAATGAATGTAGTGTTGCAGAAAATGTTACACGAGAATCCATTTCAAAACACTAGTGTACACAAAATTACAAAACAGCTAAATTTTCTGACATATCCATTTCAGAAAATGAATTCAGTTGAGATTCAGCCTGATCTTCGCAAGGCTCGTCGTCACAAGCATCTTGCACATATCCATGTCTCTTCATTTGTTCTGTGAGTAACTTCAAAAGACAATATATTTTCATCTTATGAGAATGCCTTTTATCTTTCACAAGGAAAACATTCAGCTGACCTTGTACTTCAATCCAACTGCAACCTTGCTGCTTGACAACACCTCGTTGCCTCATCAGCTTCCTTACTCTGACAACATCATTCCATCTACCAAGCTCAGCATAAATGTTTGAGAGAAGAACATAAGGTCCAGAATTCCTAGGTTCAATAGCTAATAGCTTCTCCTCCACGTATTTCCCTAAGGTAATGTTACGATGAACTTTACAAGCAGCAAGCAAAGAACCCCATATAACGGCATCAGGTTGCATTGGCATGCTCTCTATCAAATTCTTAGCTTCATCAAGGTAACCAGCATGACCAAGCAGATCAACCATACAGGTATAATGGTCCTTCAAGGGGAACACCCCATGCTTTTCATTCATCGAGTAAAAATAATTCCTCCATGAATTTGCACACCCATTTTCACCTCCCTTAAACCAGCACAAGCACTAAGGCCGCTACCAAAGGTGTACTGATTAAGAACAAAACCCTCCCCATGCACGTTAACAAACCACTCCAAAGCTTGGCCATACCGACCCTGCTGCGCAAACCCGGAAACCATCGAGTTCCACGAGCACTGGTCAGGCTCTGGCATGGACCCAAAACTCTGCAGAGCCTCATCGACAAGACCCAATTTCGTCAACGCGGTAATTATGCAGTTCCAGCTGAATGTGTTCCTCTCAGACATTTTATCAAACACCTTGCGTGCGTCATCGAACGAGCCACATTGCGTCGATGAGCCCGTTGTGGATGAAAACCTCCGACGAGAATTGGGTTCGTGAGTCCAAGAGGTTGGCAAAGGGTGAGGAGTCGATGAAAGAAAGGTCACCCAGAACTTGTTTGAATCTAAATCCCACCATTCCATTATTGTTATGCCCAGACTTGGGACAATGAACACCAACCCAGACAATCAAGTGAAAAAGGCATGAAGAAGAAGAAGAAGCAATTAATACCTGGGCTGTGCGCTGTCGCTACCTCACGCCAGTCGCCTCCTCTTCTTTTCCTCTGCACATCCTCTCAGTAATTTACCATCCCACTATATAAAGGGCAGCCACTGTAAAAATTACTACAAATCAATAAATTTATAAACTCACGTGAAATAAACCAATAAATTTATGCAAATGAGTTGGGAAAAAATGAAAGTTTCTTCTTACCTCTACAATTGTCTTGAACTGGCACATAATTTCTTCTCCAAGGTAAACTTTTATTTTTACATCGACAGTTCAATAATTCAAGATAGGAGCTTCATATTTCCTTAATTTTATTTTGTGCAAGATTTCATATACATATTACTCATGGGCAATGTTGTTTTGATAATGAAATTGGAGGTTTCATATTGATTATTATGATGTGGTTTGTTCATAGTGTGGGCTTGTAGGCTGTAGCTACGGCTCGGATTTGATAGTGGTGACAAAGAATATAATGAACAAAGCCAATATTCTCTCTTGGATAATTTTTATAATATATAACTGTCCATTTTAGATGTTTCAAAAATTAAGTCTAATTGTCGATTTTAGAGGTATGAAAGAAAATGGTTGTGTATTAATTTTATTAGATTATGGATATTTTGGTAAAATTAGGGAGATGTAAATAATGTTGGTAAGAAAACTTACCTTTGTGTATTAATTTTATTACATACATACAACCTTTGTGTAATGACATTCTCTTCAGGAGAGCCATATCACTTGGATACACATACATCTCCCAAATCAAATGGGGTGTAGACAATTTGAGTTAATATGGGGTCTCATAGACTCTAATCCAAGTTAGCGTTTATGTTTTTAGCATATATATTTGTCAAGATCTTTATCACTAACGGACACATTTGTTAAAATTAAAACAAGATGGTGGATAAGTATCTAACCCCAATACATGTCATTCTTCTAGAACAATATTTTTCTCTCCCTCATGACGGAAGGGTGTCTCATTGAGACGACAACTCGAAAATATGCAGCACAATTTATTATTAGTAAGACTAGTGATCAACAAAACTTGTAACTCATTCAAAGCAAAATTGTAGGTATATTATGATGTATCTAGTCATGCCAATTTCAATGAACTGGCTCATGATATTATACACCTCGAGTTATTTGTAGAAATTTAACAATATATGTGCTCTTTCGGAGCCATCAAACATATGTAATCAAAGCTTCACATTCGAATATTTAATATTAGGATTATATGTCTCATACTTTTAGTGCTCGAAACTTCAGGTTCGAGTAACATAAATGTAGACATGTTTTATGCTCAAAACTTCAGGTTTGAGTCTTATTGTTAGAACTTCAGATTCTACTATATAATATTCTACACTTCTGGTTCAAAGAATACCACACTCGAAATTCATATATTTGAGATAACAAGACTACTAGCCCGAAAGAATAATAATAAAAACGAAGATATTGTAATGAAATTGCAAATCCAAATAGAAAAACTATACGAAGAACAAGTAAATAAAATTAATTAACGTTGGAAACATCGGGTTCCATAAATGAAGAAAATTCACAGAACTTCTAGTTTGGTTAACTTCATCAAAGATGATAATCTTGATTTTTCCAATTTACGTAGAATAATATCATATAAGCTGAGGAACTTCGAGCCCACATATAATTCACAATATGTGGGTTTGTCATTGTATATATGAGGAGCTTTTAGCCATTATTAACTGTATCTAATTTCATTATATTACTCTGAGAAACTTAAGAATTCATTTTAAATCTATTACATAAAAAATCCGCATAAATCCGAATATAATACACCCCCTTAATTTGATGAAGATGATAAAAGTTTCCTTTAAGTTAGCTCACTATTCGTAATAAATGAAAGGAAAAATTATACAAACAGTACACCAACTTTGCTCCACTCATAATTAAGGTGTCTGAACTTTGTTAAATAATATATTAGTACATGAACTAACAAGTTAAGCCTAATTTTCGTTCATGCCGTTATAACACCGTTAAAAGTTACTGTTCCTTTTTTTTTCTAAGATCCTTTTTTTCTGAGATATTTTTTTTCTTTCTTTTAAAGAGGATCAAAGGATTTCACTCATACCCCTATGGTGACTCGAACCTAGGACTTCGTCAATATGTAGTGGATGCGCTTAAGATCTCTCTCTTACCAATTCTCTAATTAGCTTATCTTGCTCTCTTACCAACAAGCAACTATCCAGAATTTTTTCTCCCTCATATACCAGCAAGTAGCAATCCACAAAACGGAGGTTAAATTGTAACCAAAATAATTTTTCTTCTAGGTGTCAAATCGGTTAACCTATTTGATCGTTAACACCTTAATTGAAAAAAAAAGATCATCTTAAAAATAAAGAAAATAAATGTGTGGATTTGACACTTATTTGACACCTAAAAGAAAAAAAGATCATCTTTAAAAGAAAGAACAAAAGAAAAAAAGATCTCAGAAAAAAAAAACATTAACTTTTAACGATGTTATAACGGCATATATGAAAATTAGGTCTAACTTGTTAGTTCATGTACCAATGTGTTATGTAACAAAGTTCAGACACCTTAATTATGAGTAGACCAAACTTGGTGTACTGTATGCAATTTTCCCTAAATGAAATTGATGAACGGATAAAAATCAATGTGTGGCTAAAAATGAACAAAATGGAAATAACAAATTTTAAGGAAAGAAATATAAACTTTTTTTCTTGATTGAAATGAGATTTTATTATACCTTCAAAGATTAATACCTACAGATGCGGTATATATATTTTTAAATTAAACACATCAACACATATATACAAGTAGTTCTCAACAATTACATCATAGAGCCAGGTCAGGCCTTGACCACGTTTGAGACAAAGACGTACAATATTGTGTGCAGTGGCGGAGCCAGAATTTAAATCTTAGCTCTAAACCCTAAAAAGAGCAAGTAGGCCACCGAAAAAAAGGGAAAATTCTACCTCTGCGCACCTCCTGTGCACCGCTGCGCACCTTCTGGCCACTGCGCACCCCTGTGCACCACTACGCACCCCTGTACACCTGCTGGGCACCGCCGCGCACCCTCTGTGCACCTGCGCACCAAGAAACCCTAAAATCTGCCTCAGGTTTCAAACGCCAATATCGACAGAATAAATTCCGAATTGGGTTTCATCACCAACAGAGAAGTTGAAGATATTGCTCATACGCTTCAAACGCCGCTGGCCTCACCCCATGAACCGGCTGTCAAGATACCGAACCGGCCGTCGGAATCCCCAGGCCTGCCAAAATGTTCAAGCAACCGGTTCGGGCACTTTCTGAACTCTGATTTCAGTGAAATTTGGAGAGGTTATGCACACGGATGTCAGGATCCTTCAGTCAAAAGAGAACCCCAGAACCGGAATAAAAGTGGGTGCACCGGTCCTCCCAATGACTGCAATGCGCATGGAAATCACTTTTCCTTGAGAAAAACGGGTTATATTCCTAATTTCTCTTTGAATCCTTCATATAGTTCATGCTTTTAAATGATTTGCTACTGTTTTATGGCAAGTTTAACTAACCATATGATTTTCATGTGTTTCATGGCCTCCACATACGACAATTCACGATGAATTTGCGCGAACGATCGCCGAAAGCGCATGGATTGGAGTATGGAAGCATGGAGTAACTTATATAAATTTTGTCTATTTGGCAGACTAGCAAGTAAGCTTTACTTTTGAGTAATTTCAAAGTTCAATAACCTCGGGGAGGATAAAATTTGTTCCTCCCTTCTCCATCCCCATTCTATGCTTGGGACGTTTGTCTTTGCAGGTTATTATAGAAATCCTAAAACATATGTGCATTTAGGCTACCGGCACCACTAGCCCACATGTTTCTCATTGTGCGCTGCTACCGAGCACTGTGCTCTGGCGCGTGCACAGCTGCCAAGCGTTGTGCACTGACACACGTGCACACCTACTGACCGTTGTGATGCCGCGTGCACCTACTGAGCACAGTTGCAAAGGCCTGCCCCTGTGCGCATGCACGCTGCTGCCAGGGCTTGCCCCTGTGCACGTGTACGCTGCTTCCGGGCACTGTATATGCACCTGCCTCTGTGCGCATGCACGCTGCTGCCAGGGCTTGCCCCTGTGCACGCATGCGCTGCTGTCAGGCACCGTATATGCACCTGCCCCTGTACGCGTGCACGCTGCTGCCAGGCACTCTATGTGCACCTGCCTAGGCGCTGTCGTGCGTTACTTCTGGGCACCTCATGTGCACACGTGCACTGCTGCCAGGCACTATATGTGCACATGGCTACCAGTTGACGAAGCCTTCCACACTAATTGTTATGCACTATCGAGCGCTAACTACCGATTGCTACCGAGCGCTGTCTAGGGCAGCTGCTGAGCGCTGTCGAGCACTAGCTGCCGAGTGACAAGCACTAGTTGTTGTGCACCATGCACCGAAGATGTTTTTAGGTCCACGTTGTGAGGTATCCAACGTTGGTTTGTCTTATGCTATTAAAGAGAGTTCGGAATTGGAGAATCATCTCATTCTTTGAACCCGCGTTGTATTTGATCAACGTTAGCACATTTCTCCGGGTAGAAGTCTCGTTAAGAACATGGTAGGAGAATCAGCTACCGGTGTAGGATGCCTAGCGTCTAGCTGCAGAGCACCATCGCCAAGCTACAGAGCAAAGGCTGTCCAACTGTCGAGCGCCCGACGCCCAGTTGTAGAGCGCCTAGTGCCTAGCTAACATAGGACCAGTGCTGCATAGCTGCCGAGTGCTTGTTTCCAACCACTGAGCACCCACTGCAGAGCAAGACCTAGATTTTGCTTGAGATTTAGCCACTGCTTCCTACACTGAAACTCTAACCTATAAAGCGAGATGACCACTCTCGAGTCTCAACAGTTTGGTATTATATGCATGAGCGAGAAAATTTGCCGCTCACTTACATATTGACCCTTGAATGCCGCTCTAAGTCTCAAATGGAGATTAGAAGTTGAGCAACACTGTTTTATGCTAAAGGCATGCAGCTATTGAGCGCTGTCTAGGAGCTACTGAGCACTACACAAGCTGCAGACATGGTTGCCGAGCTGTAGTGCACGCTGCCGAGCCCATGTGCACCTGGCTGCCAATTGCCGATAGTCACACGCCTGTTGTCGTCCAACGTGTCTGTTGCTAACCATGTATGCTAGTTGCTGCCCCTTGATTGTTTTTGCCAATATTGTGTGTCAGTTGCCGCCCCTGTGTGTCAGTTGCTTCATGTTATGTGAGGAATGCCACCATCTTTTTGTCAGATGTCGATAGTTATGTGTTTGTTGCATTGTGCTCTACACATGAACTATCGTGCACTGTGCATTAGGTGTTGAGCACTAAGCACCAGATGTTAGCACTAAACACAAGGAACAGTGCACTGATCACCAATGGTTGTGCACTTACATCAAGGACAAGCACTAAGTGAGCTACATAACACAAAACACTTGAGGATGTGCACAGGACACCGACTGTCGAGCACTAGGCACCAGGGCCGAGCTATGTGTAGCAGCTACCGAAGCTCTGTCCAACTCATGTTGTGCACTTGAGACAAGCTGCCCCATACCGTGCGCCATGGGCGCTAGTGGATGTGCATCCACCGAATGCTATAAATATAGGAACAATGTTCAAAAAGCAAGCAATGGGTAATAACTAAAATCTAAGAAACAAGGTTGATGGACAAGAATACGACCTTGATAAGGATCAGCGTTAATCCAACGACTTGGAGCACAATACTTGGGTCGTTGAGATCAACGAACTGTTTCATATCATATTCGTCACGAGAGGATTTCATATCATACTATCGCACCGCTTCTTCAATTCATTCATGCCTGCTTCTCTAAACTCCTCTGGATCTGTCCTATCGGCCTCATCATCCCACCCAAACCCAATGTCCCAGTCATCCGGATCAACAACTGTCTCATCGGAACAAATTTAATTGGGGCACATAAGTAATAATTAAAAAAATAAAAATATTTAAATTTAAATTTTTATCTATTACAACGGTAATTGTCCTCGTTCATCTTTTATATTTTAAAATCGTTGCATAATAGTTTCATCTTTTATATTAGTAAAATGGATTTCTCAATATATAAAATCAAACAATCATTCATGAACTGGTCACCCATTTGACTCCGCAGCCAAGTCTTCACATTATTCATAGTAGGAAATACCCTCTCCACACTTCTTTTAAGGTATTTGTACATATTTGTAAAAGAAAAAGTTTATAAAGAATACAATTCTTCATTACAATTGACGGTATATATAGATATTTTTCTTAATGTTTTTGTATTGAATTTGGAATTCTATTGCGAAGAGGAATAGTAAAAGTATGGATAAAATTTAAATTCAATAAAGATTAGGATTGGCAATGGTAAAGATTTCTAAATGTACCAATCGTGTACCAAAACTCAGTACAGTACTACCGTACCAACTTTCCAAATTTGGTTGGTACATGGTAGAGCTTCATGTATACTGACGGTATATTATACCGTACCATATTTTTATAAAAATACATACATATATATATATAGTCATATACAACTCAAATGTGAAAATACTCACCATTCTACGCGACAAAGGACTCGAAACCAAACCACTAGAGCAACTTCTCTTGTCTATATATGTGCAAATGCTAAATATGTTTCTTTACTGAAATCAAAACATGATGCCCTATTGTGTCTCCGCCTCTATTCTTTATACCAATTCAAAATGAACACGTCCTCTCCAACAAACAATTAATTCATCTCCAATAAATTTCAGATTTTTGATATGTTATTTTTGAGACATAATGTAAACATCAATATGTTGTTTTCATTTAGTTTATTTATAAAAAAAATTAAAAAAATCTTAAATGGAATTTAAATTATTAAATTACATATTAGTAGAGATCAATAACGTAAGAAACTCTTGACATTGTTTGTATTAATTGGATTAAGTATTTAAAATAGTATAAATTTTTATTTCATTTCATTATTATTGAAGAATATTGAAGACTGATCAAAGATTTGTTAAAGGAGAATGGTCAATTTATGTTTCATTTCTCTGATACAAATTAAGAGTAATTACTCTTTCTTGTGCTACCAAATCTTGAAGAAAGGAGCCTTCATGTATATATTTAAAAAGGAAAAATAACAAAGTAAGCGTATTAGGCTAATGTGCATAATTCCAGATATTAGGTGACCTAAACATTTCTATATATGTTTCTGATAATGTTCGCTATGTAATTTAGTCCCCTAATGTGGATAATGCCCATATTAGGTGAGTCAAGCGTTTGTATATATTTTTTTAGAGCAATCAATAGAGAGTTTTATTAACGGAAATACAGATTACAACCATGAGAGACAACGGTGGTGGAAATAAATTCTTCACTCTCCTCTACCTACCCGAAAACCCAACGATTATAGTGGATAAGAACCGAAATGGGTTCAACCATAACCTAACCTAATTCAGAAGTACCGATACATCCTTACAGTCAACCTCAAGAAGAAACAATATTTTCAAACACTACATGTCAAAACTACTAGCATATATGCACATGTAACCTCCTCATTACATTAACAACAAGAAATAACCAATGTTAAAATAGTCTCTGGACACGACACCATAACCATGGCACACCCAACAATACAACCAAACTACACTAGCCAACCGACAAACATAAATCCTCTCTCAAAGAGGAGACCAAAACCCTCGCTCATAGAGGAGGGACACCTAGACCCAAGACAACCTATAAAACAACAGCAAAGACCTAGGCCCAACGAGCCTGGCCCAACTAAACCCAATCGAATCAATAGAGAAGCCCGAACAGATACGGCCCAAGATGCAACTGGGACCTTAATGCAGACCACCACCCACACTGTCGAAGTCGCCGCCGCCTGTAGAGCAACTCCATCCGCGACCTGCAATGGAGAAGCAAAGGACTCCATCCTTCTACGTCATCACCCTAACTAAACATGACAGATACTGGTCGAAAACAACCGAGAAATCCATCACAATCATTCTGCCCATCTCATCACCCCCCATACCACCTCACATCATCACCATAACCAAGCCACGACCGCCGCCCATCAGTGACGCCAGGATCTCGCCATCAAGGCCACTGTGCCACAACATAGTCCCGCCAACAACCTCCCAATCCGCCTCCATCATAGCTCCGCCCTCTCGATTCACCACCACGGCCTAACAAGTGAGAGAACCATCCAGACCACCTCAACCGCCCGTCTAGCAACGAGACCACCACACCAGCGTAGGGACGCCAACCTAGCCTTAACCCTCCTGTTTTTACGGAGCTCTAAGGATTTTGGAACTATGTTAACCAAATTTTTAGCGTTTGTATATATTTTTGTGAAAACACATGAATGTCATTTTGGTTAAGAGATTTGCGGTTTTTTTTTTCGAAAGAGATTTAAAAGTAGGGTTCAGACGTCCAAATATGTGATACCTTCATTACTCCAGGTATGTCATAGACTACTACAAAATTACAAAACCGAAATGCAGCAGTTAACCACACCAGAGAATTTAACAAAATATTTGTGTTCATCAACCCTTTGCAGCAAGCTGCTTCTTCAGGGTGAGGACCTCCACTCCTTTTAAAGCCAACCGATCCTTTAGATTGGTTGTAGCCTCCTTGAATTTTCTGTCCATCAGATTCTTCTCGTCTTCTGCTTCCTTATATCTATAGCAAAAGGCATCCAACTTTGCTTGAGTCCCTCGAAGCCTCATTCGAAGCTTTGCCTTTTCCTTGCTGATTTCGACATGATCCTGTTTAAGTAATGCAGAACCGACAGAAGATGAGACTACTATGACTACAGTTTTGTTTTGTTTTTTGACTGCTGCGACAGCTTCCCTTAATCAGTGGTTTCAACTTCAATAACATCCAAACTCATAGTTAACCAAGCAAACCCAATTGACAGAAACTGAAGCTGTACAACTATTGTTTAGAAGTTCAGAACCAGAAAGAGAAACCTCTTGCAACCCATGAAATTCAAATACAAAAACTTACACTCTGCATCTTGACCTCCATGCTTGAAATTCTTCTAGTCAGCTCCTCTACTAACTGATAATAAGTTCATCACCATATCAGATCTTTCTAACTAAATTTAGCTGCCTATGAGAGAAACAGAAATTGACAATTGACCTACCAAGTCATTGTTATGTTCATGGTGAAATTGTTCTTCAGTTACACGTTCCTGCTGCTCTTGAATCTGGGTAATTAATCTATCATTTTCCTTCTTGACAGCACGGAGCTGGTTGTTGAGATTCTGGAGATGATATATAATCAGTGAAAAATTTGCAAACAATTTTTTAAGTAATAAGGTTGGTTCCACAGTACTATTGATACCTTGTTTACCTAACCGATATATAAAATTTTAGATGCTGCTTAGGAAAGAATAGAAAATAGAGATAATACCTCTAAGTCATCAGGAAGTTTTGATAACTCTTGCATTTGAAGTAACAGATTTTCTCTTTCTTTCTTAAGAAAACTCAGCTCCTTCTGAGGCAAATTCACTTCCTTGAAACCATCAACTTTACATAGCTCCACATTTGAGTTCAACAGCTGTTGAACGGTTTAATTTAAAGGTTATACCATGCATAACCAACTTGCTATAAATATGGGGTGCAATAACCACCAAACACTTCAAGCAATTCATAAACTGAAACCCATGGAACCACCCAAAATTACCTTCTCCCAAAGAACATCAACCCCAACCCCTTCATAGATTTTTTGTTCACAGTTACCTCAGAATGCTTTTTCACTTCTTAGCTTCATCTTTAGGGAATTTGAACAAGGGATAAAGAAATGTCTTAACTGCTGTAATAGGTCTTAATTGACCAGGGTAATATACACTTAATCTTGAGAGTATAATACACGTGCTCCATAAAACACAATACCCACCAAAACACTTGCATAATATTCAAAATAAAATGGTATGGAAAAATGCTATGGAATTAGATCAGGAAAGATACTATAGAACACAATTGAAGAATAGCAGGCAAACTCTTGAGATCGACACCAGTGAAGATGAATCTCACCTCTGACATGTCCTTTGAGAATAAGGCACTCTCCTTGTATAACTTTGCTTTATATTCTATGGCTTCAAGTGAAGCCTTCTCCTTCGAAGACCACATTGCCCTTTCCTCCTCCATTTCCAAAAGGGAATCTGTAAGTTTCTGCAGAACCATTTATATAATCAAGTGATCCACTATTCACCAAATACATAAAGGGTAATAAATACAGAGCGCTGGTGCTGCCCTAAAAGAAACCCAAAATTAGATTACCAGGGCCAACTCTTCCTTTTCTTCAGCCAACATTTTGATGGAGTTTTCCATCTTTGTCTGCTCAAGTTTAGATTCTTCCAACCTATTTTTCTGGATATAGAGAACAACAATGAAATAAGAAATTCTACAAACAAAATCATAATACCTATTTGTTCTATCAACTGAAAATAAAAGAAAAGAGCACAAAAAGGATCAGCTTACTAGGACCAGAAGCTCTTGTTGCACGTTGTTCACTTCAGAGTGTGAAGTGTTCAAAATTTCAGAATGTAAACCTTCATTACTAGATAGAGAACCTTCCTTTTCCCGGCATAAAGCTTCCAATTTTTTTTCTAGAGAAATAATCTGTGTGTCCTTTTCAAGGTTGTAAGCTTCCATCTTTTTGTAATTTTCCTGGAAACAGAATACAGAATGTCAAAATGTCAAAGAGGTAAATAACCATCACCGTATACTTAAGAATAATTATGATTTTTACCAAATACTTTTACAGACTAAAAAGATTCAGCAGTGGAATGACCTAATGGGAGTAAATGGCCATATTGCACAAAAAGGATCAGCTTACCAGAACCAAAAGCTCTTGTTGCAATTTGTTCAATTCAGACTGTGAATTGTTCAACATTTCAGATAGCGATCTTATTTCAGAATGTAAACCTTCATTACTAGATAGAGCATCTTCTTTTTCTCTGCATAAAGCTTCCAATTCTTTTTCTAGAGAAATAATATGTGTGTCCTTTTCCAGGGCGTAAGCTTCCATCTTTTTCAAATTTTCCTGAAAACAGAATACAAAATTTTCGAGGTGGAATGACTGTAAACTTTAGAATAATTATGATTTTTACCGAATAGAAGGGTGGAATGACCTGATGGGAGTAATGGCCATATAACATAACCAGTATGTAAGAAGTTGACAGCTCAACATATTAAACTATTTAGATTTGTGCTATCTTCATCATTGGCAATTGTTATTTGCTTTTTGGATTACCCTCTCTTTCGAATTATTGATAATTAAACTAACTGGATGTTCATCGCACAGTTACTAGATAAATAAGAACAGAAATAAAATTTCATCGTCAGTAACCTGGGTTACAGACGCGTTGCAAGTATGTTGTTCACGGGCAACCCTGGACTCCTCTCGGGCGATCAGCAGCTCCTCATGGAGCTAATAAAATTCAACAATTCTCTCCAGTTATATAAAGCAAGTCAGAAATGACAAATTAATATCATCATATCATCTTAAAATAATTACGTCCAGCAATAAGAGTTTCATGGATCTTACTGAAAAAGAAGATAAAGAGCAGCCAGAAGGTGGTGCACATGTATAGATAAATAAATACTATAAGTAAATGTACCTGTTTGCCCATAGATACGATCTATTTAAAAGTAAAAAAATTGCAGAATAGCCTGTTTCACCTAAATTTTCTGGCTAAAATTTAAAAACTAGTGCAAAAGCAGCAAAACATTTTATTATTGGATGAATACTACATACATGCCCCGCCAAGTATTCTAACCATAATACAACCAACTGTTTGCGGTATTGATTGTACGCTACTGTTGAGATAGAAATGTGGGCTTGCTTGTGGGCTGGTTTGGGTCACTTTTTCTATTGCCAATTGGTTTTGGAATTGAACCCCAGACTACTTTATGTTGAGATATCTATCTCACATCAGGAAAATGAGGCCTTGCCTGTGGGTTTATAAGGGTTTGAGCTACTCTCTCTGTTGCCAATTGGTTTTGGAGTTGAACCCCAGACTACTTTATCTTAGTATCAGAGCGGGTTACCCACGTACACGTGTGAAGCCCAAAGGCCACACGAACTCCACGACCACTCAAGTTGTTGTCCACGTGTTAGACTTAAAGATTCGCCACACGTGCGGGGGTGTGTTGAGAAATATATCCCACATCGGGAATATGGGACCTTGCTTGTGGGTTTGTAAGGGTTTAGGCTACTCTCTCTATTGCCAATTGGCTTTGGAGTTGAACCCCATACTACTTTATCAGTTGAGATATCTATCCCACATCGGGAAAATGGGGCCTTGCTTGTGGGCTTATAAGGGTTTGGGTCACTCTCTCTATTACCAATTGGTTTTGGAGTTGAACCCCAGACTACTTTATCAGCTACCACATGTTAAAAAAATTAGCAAAACTTCAAGGGACTTTGACGGTTGATGCACGACACTAATTTGATTTACATTAGTAACTAACACTAATATCTGGAATGTAGAAAATGACAATCAGATTCAAGGAACTTCACTAAACCATCCCATACTTATTCATGATCAGAGATTCTGGAAATTTAAAGAGGATGGAGTGGTTTATCATTGAGGGAAAATTTCGGGGTGGTAAAACATAGTTTGCCTTGCTTTTTTGTAATCAATTCTAGATTGATTTAGTGCAAAGGTTTGCAGCATAGTGAAATTACCTCACCAAACTTCTCCATGGCACATATATTTTGCTCTTTTGCCAGCTCAACAACTGAATCCAGATTTTGCTGGCCTGAAAACATCTCCAATTCTAACCTCTTAATCTGTATATAGAAACGAGACAATAAGTAACGAATATGTCAAACCAATCTAGAATGGATTACAAAAACGTAAGGCAAACTATGTTTTACTACCCCGAAATTTTCCCTCAATGATAAACCACTCACTCCATCTTTAAATTTCCAGAATCTACTACGTTCTACTTTTCGAAATGTTCAATGCAACGCATTGTTAACTATCCAACTTTCTGTTAAGTTTTGACATGTCAATAGAAGGTTCCACATGTTCTCTGATGAGGACACCATAGTGGCAAATATTTATAGAAGAAAGCATTCAAAACAACCCCATTTTTTTTTCTTTTTACAGGAAAGATTAATATAAGGAAAAATCGCATCTATTATAGGCCAGAACAAATAAAATCTTATATAATTGTTTTTTCCTTTTCTTTTCAGAAACATACTCATTGAACTAATTCAAAATTCTGTGCTTGATTCAGTTTTGGATCTCTAAGACACTCTTGAGATTGGAAGCACAGAGGAAGTAAACAACAGTCACATATAAAACTAGCCTGAGCCAAATCTTACCAACTAAGAATAACATTATATTTGCAGATCGGTCCTGAAGGTTTAGAATACAGAAAAAGAATGAGGACAAACCTGTTCTTGAAGTCGCTTGATCACAAGAATAGCTTCCGACTGTCTTAAGCTGACATTCTTATCCACATTAATTGCACCCTCATTGCGTACATCAACAGAAAACATATCAGCCTCAGCAAGCTTCCTTGTCAAGAAATCAATTTGTATCTCACTACATGTTCTCTGCACAAAATAAAGAGCATTAATGAATAAAAACACATCTTTATGTCGTAGAGGAAAAGAAAAAACGAAAAATAGGAAACCTGAGTTTCAAATTCTACAAGCAAATCTTCATATTCTCCTTGCAAATCTAACAATTCATTGTCCTGAAAGATCAACGGAGATTTAAATGTGGACAGCCCAACCTTCCGTACATGAGAATGTAAAGTATATAATATAAACCTGGCATAAGCTTTTATTCCTGGGTGGCACTTTTCTTCTGCTAGTAACATGTAATAAAGCACATGGATCAGGAACAATACAATCTTCAACTGGGCTTTTCTTAAATTCTTCATCTTTGCAAGATGCATTCTGAGCAACATCAGTCTCATTCACCAGTTCGTCAAAAGGAAGTAGTTGCATGTCACGCTCGGGTCTCATTGGTTTTATAGCAGATGCCTTTGATATAATGGTGGCGGGCACCTAAAGCGAAGAAAACTATAAATTGCTAAAATATACAAAAAATAAATAAGAAAAAAGATTCTAAATGTTCACAGATTAAAAGACCACACTACAAAGACAGCATCTATAGTTTACTATGACATTAGACTAGACTATAACAGCTTTGCACAATGAGATACTGAGTATACTAGGGGTATAATTTGTTGAGCCATACAACAATATTACCTTATTCACACTAACATGACACAGAAGTATCATATGTTGTATACAGGAAAGAGAAAAAGAAAAAGATACAAGTCAACAAAATGTTATCTTCCAGCGGCTTTTGGTAGGCTGCATACTGTAATCCTTTCCTTGTTGAGCTCTAGTTAGCTCCATATCAATCATAGGGGGTTTCTAGGTTATAGTATTTGCTGCTCCATCTATGTGATTTTTTCTGATCAGCTCACTATATAGCATGCCTCTTTATACTTTATTGACACTAAATCAATGCATGCTCCAAATTTCTTCTCCAGCTAGCAACCTATGAAGGGTGAGACTAAATGGCTCAATTCTATTAAAAAACATGGCTTCCCAAATTTAAACATATTTATGCCATTATGTGTTTGTTTGAAGGGAGAGACCAGCAAAACAAAAGGTCCTAATTTGAAGCTCCAGAGGAAAAACACTTGCCAAGCTAGTCTCTCTCCCAGAGAACTTCAATCAGTAATAGAGAAGTTGAATAAGAGTTCTTATGTTTTACAGACAAACATTCCAGCAGAGCATAAGTTGCTAAATTTAATCAACCTATTTCCTATAGAAGCTCTGTTTTAGTACGGCATACCCCATTGCGTGTTGTCATCCCTGCACCCAACAGCCTCTAAGATGCTATAATTCACCTGGAAATTAAACGTTCATGATTTTTCATGCAACTACTACTTTGTTAGGTATTCATTATGTACTATTTTTGCCTCTCACATTGCCTAAATGAGATCACAATGCATGCTGTATAGAAACATGCATATATATATATATATAATCAATTAATCACACATATATATTATTAAAAATTTATTTAAAATCATGGAAAAATTTGGAATTTGTAATTCCTGGAGAAATGTGATAACCATAAACATATCAGGATATAAAAAAATTTACTTCTCCAAGAGCCTGATTTGCAAGATTGCCTGGACACCAAGTATCCCTCCTCTTCTGCTGCAAAAAAAACAGGAAAAAGTTTACTCTAACTGAGAGAAGTAAGAAAAGATTGAGAGAAAAAAAAAGGACAAAACAGGGAGAGAAATCCAGTAGATTCTATGGGCAATAAGAAGCGAATGACAGTATAACATGAGCTTTAATATAAGTCTATAACATAATAAACTATACTGAATGGAATCCTGTGTTAGCTTTATGCATGCTGGAAATTGGTCATGCAAGTTACCGTTATCTAACAAACATGAATGGACTTCCAACAAACAGAATGTAGTATACATTGAAGACTGGCAATTCCAGTACAGAAAAACTTCTTTTGGAGAGCATCTGCTTTCTTCCCAAACATGATAGTATGGTATGCTTATCCACAGGAATGACTTGAGTTTATTGCCTAGGGTTTCAATTTTATTGTTTGAGGACCAACTGCCAACAAAAGATTGAAGTTGTGGTTTGCACCTAGTCAATCATATGGTCCACCTTTGTCCTAAGTTCTAGGCATAATACATTGGCTAATACTGCTATTTTCCCAAAATTATATAAAGTTTGCATCCATGTGTATTAAGATCAAATAATCATATCTCATTGGAAAGGAAAAAAATAAAAAGTGTTTCATTTTGTGCCAATGATGATGTAAGTTTGAACAACGAAGCAGTAGCCTCATAATATAAGAACAATAGTGAAAGAAAACTACGATAGGAAATGAAAGAAATTCATCAGTCAGAAGGTAAGCAATGAAGACTACTTTATAAATATGCAAACCTTCTTGAAGCGATCACGATTCTCATCCCTATTTGAATACAAAACCATTGAGCTCAAATTTTCAATTTTCTTAGCTTGTTGTTGGACCATTTTCTCTCTTTCAGCTTGGGCCTTCTTTTCCTCCTCTAACTCCAAGGCTATACGCTCCCTTTCTAACTCGGTCTGCACATCAAGTATGTAAATATACTAGCACTCTCCTAATTACGGTAAACTACATGTGACATTATCAAACCTGCAATAATGTATTCCGCAAATTGAGGATTTCCTCTGTCCAATGTTCAGAATGGGAATCCTATAACAGACAGAAATGTATAAGGCCCAAGTTTTTACTTGAACTACAATTGATAGGCATTATACATGCACGATGAAATAACAATAAAAGAAACCTGCAATTTTGCTCGAAGCTCCTCAATTTCCTTCTTTTGACGCCTTAGAAGAGCCGCATCAGTCAAAATCTTGAATGAAGAAAGAAAATAGGTTGCAGATCAAGTAAATAACATATTTCATATATATGATTATGCACAAAAGAAACTGCGTTATGGCATATCAGTCATAATAAGGGATCCCTTGGTAGAAGGGCCCTGTATTATATATTATGACAAATTCTAAAGGCAGGTTTAAAGATTGACCAAAGAAACACTACAAAAATGGAAAATGAACCCAAATTAGAGCAAAACCTCATTGACATGGGCACAGTTTGTGACACGCAATGCTCTGCTTGCAAATTGGAGACTACTTTTAGTCTCATCTGCATGAATCTGTCATTCAACAAAATGTACTGAGAATCAACAAAACATACATAGTAGGCATCTAAAAATTCAAGGAAACCGAACTTCAATTTGTATAACATGTATTATATATAACATATGCATCTGGTTTTCTATCTGGAGTGGTCTTGTGGTTGATTAGCAACCTTTTACGTAAATGTAAACCTGAACTCAAGGTAGTCTGAATCACACTTTTACTGTTTGCTGCACAGCAATACGAGACTTGAGAAAAACAAATCTATCCTAACAAGATACAATCTCTGTTGTGGTATGAACCAGATTAAAGAAAACCGTGCAACGCAAAAGACACGTACTTACAAATCATATCCACACATATGTTTTTCAACATGTGGTACAACTTGGAAATCTGACACCTACCCCCTCCAATCAATAGTTATCAGTAGCATTCCTCAAATGACTATACAACATTACCTGTGCAAGGGTGATGTTGCATATTATAGCAGTATTTGCATTTCCACCCAAAGCAGGCTGCAAAATGCGTGTAAGTTTGCTATCTCTGTATGGTACATGCCCCCTGCATTATATATTTCATTCAGACTCTGCATTACCTTAATATCATACAGAGAAACAGCACCACACCATTCAACATATGCAAAACCTACCCTTGACTCTCAGCTCCTTCACTTAATTTTTTAATGACAGTTCCCAATGTCATAAGGCTTTTATTGATATGAGAGCCCTCTTTGAGCCGGACACCTTCTGCACCTGTTTTTGCAGCACGTTCTGAACCAGCAAGATCCACCAAATTCTAAAATCAAGAGAAAAGTGGGAAGAAAAATAAATCATCTGATCGGAAAAATAGACGCAATAAATAGGAATGAGAACAAAGAGAATTTTGATTGTGATGAAAACATACCAAAACCGAAACACGAACAGCATCACCAGAACTATCAATGTCTTCATCTTCAGTTTTATCTCGACTTTCAATTATCTAATTAAACATGTGAGCCACATTAGATGTATAGCTCCACAATGACAAAGAAATGTTGTAAGGTTTGAAAAGTACCATACGGAAAATAGTGTGGGACCTACTACTGTACAGATTCATGTTTGTCTCTCCGATATGTCGATGGGCTGGAAAAATAAAATAAGGAACAAATGCCAAGAGTTAGTAGATGTTATAATTTTACCAAAAGATTGATACCAGTTTAGAGTGACAACATACTGAATATTAAAAGGCTTCCAGATAGAATGCATTGGAAATTCAGGTGAAATGCTAGCATTTCTAACATACTGATATAAATTCCATACCACTCAGAGTGGAAAACAATGAGATAAGCCAAACTAGGAGAACTACGTAAGGAGGCCCTTGAAGAAAGTAAAATATTAGAAATCAGAGAGTAAAAGGTAATTACACTCTCCAAACTCCATGAGATTAAGGACTTGCTCAGGAGAGGCAACAATTTCTTCTCGCAAACCAGCAACATAAATTCCCCGCTGCATCCATGAATGGAAACACAACCTTCAGTTATTTCAGTATTTGCAAACAATCCCATTAAGTAGAATATATTTTGCCGCTCAAGTACCTCAATACTTTCATGGATCTGCAATTTTCGATGCTCGGGTGCCAGTAAATCATTTATCTCCTCATTATAGATCTCCATGTAAGACATCCGCAGAAGAAACTCCCGATCCACATCCTACAGGAACTCAATCATGTTGACTGAAAGATATTAATTAAAACTATTCTCAACTGGAAAAAGACTTGAGCGGATATATGAATTTAGAAATGAAAAGTCAATTGTTAGACTCCCAAATTAAAGACACATTGCTATCTTTTTAAGTTTGTACTTAGATTTCCAAAACTAGTTACGCTAGTAATACACTACTTTGCCACCACTTTTCCCACTTAACAATCCATACACAATAAGCATGTACCTGTTGAATTAGGCTGAACAAATCATGCACCGCAAGGCGAATCACTCCGGGCTCAGTAGCCGAACCTCGAATCGTGTAAGTCTTGCCACTATTAGTTTGGCCATAAGCAAAAACAGTTCCTATACAAAATCCAAAAAGAAAAATTATATGAGAAGACTATACAAAATAATACTCAGTATCCAAATCAATAGATAGGAGCTGATCCATTGGTACCATTAAAACCACCAATAGCAGCGGCGACCAAATCTTTCGTCCGAGACTGATACACATCACTGGTCTTGCAATCTTCACCAAAAACTCGATCTGCAAATTGAAAAAGTAACAACAGCACATTGGATTGACGCAAAGGAAGTGAGAATTGCTTAGAAGTAGAGGTGAGGGAAAGTTGAATAGTAACCAAATTCGAACTTGGAGGAGGATTTGGGGTTGGAGATGGAGTTGCCGGAGATATGCCAAGGGCTGGTTTTGGCGTCTTCGGCTGAGAGTGGCCGAGCCCGGACGGCAACGTGTATTCTCTCCATTTTTGCCATACCTCAAATATTGAAAAGAAAAGCCTTTTGCATCAATACAGACTCAACCCCAAATTAAACCCCAAAAAAGATCAATATAGACTCAACGGAACCCAACCCAGTAACAATGAGTAGAAATAGCAGCAGTAATTACGGGAAAAACGAAAGGAAATGATCGAAGAAACCGACCTGTAGAATAATGAGAGTATTGGGGGTTCCGAAGAGATAAAGAGGTTGAGCCAAGCTAACGGAGTAGTAGGACGGCGACGGCGGCGGAGAGTTGCAGAGATGAATTCAGTTCTTTTTTTTTTGAACTAGACAGTTAGGTTGTGAGCGGGAGAGGGAGACTGAAACGGTGAATGGTTACTCTTTTTCTTGTTTTTTATTTTATTTTTTATTCTGACTAGTACAGTCTCTAGACGTCAATCATGTTGGAGTCCGGTAATAATTTATTATTATTTATTTAATTTATTAATAATATAAATGTCTCTCTCTTTTTCTGAATAGGGGTTAAATAGTAGCTCTCTACGTTGCACGGAAGCGTCGGGAGTCCTCTATTTTTCACTTCGAAATCGGAAGCGAAGCGGAAGCTTCAAGGAATCGGTCGGAAGCGGCCGAAAGCATGCTTCCAAAAAAAGTAGATTTAAAAGCGGGCTGGAAGCATGAGTTTCTAATTTGGAAGTGCGAGCTTCCGACTTCTTTGCCCCTACAAATAAAAACTCAATTCACACAAATCTCAAACATATCTCAAGCTCGATTGTCAGGACCCACCCCGGGTTAAACCCCTTTAACCCGAAGTAAATCCTGCGGGGACCACCTCAAGGGAACTTCTTACTGAAACCCCCTTGAAATGGCCAACTCTTCCTACATACCAACTCAGCACTTCCATGAGTATCTAACAACAAACCCTAACTCATGAAGGCATCCTGCTCCCTAACCTACGTAACTAGCTAAACTGGGTTAGTCAGAGCAGTCTACAAAGATGATTACCCTAAGAAATTGCGGCAGCAACAGATTGATCGACTATGCCTCGACTCTCATACGCGCTCGACCTCCTCTCAAGAACCCTGCATCACTGGGCATTTAAAAACGAAGGGCCCAGGGGAGAAACATTGAAAACTGTTAGCGTGAGTGGACGAAAATCCAATATAAAAACTCTACTTTCCTCTAATGCTCTCCCAAAATTTGTTGATTTAAATATCATTTATGCATGCCCACAAATACTAAATTTCCCACAAATGTTTGATAAGGTAAACAATAAAGAATTTGGGAAGAGAAAAGTTCACACACAAAAAATAAGTCTGACTTCTCAGACTAGGGTCGGAGCTAAGAGCTCTAGTAGCGCCATCACGCTATGCTAGCTAGATAAAATAATAACGGACAACCCTTATATTATTAACCTGACTTCTCAGGCTTGTCTGTCCTCTCAGACCAGAGTCGGAGCTAAGAGCTCTAGATAAAATGATAACGGTCAACCCTTATAGTATTAACCTGACTTCTCAGGCTTTTCTGTCCTCTCAGACCAGGGTCGGAGCTAAGAGCTCTAGATAAAATGATAACGGTCAACCCTCATAGTGCCCTACGTAATTTGCCTGACTTCTCAAGCTAGGGTCGGAGCTAAGAGCTCTAGTAGCGTCATCACGCTACTCTAGCTAGCATACTCATTGGTCAACCCTTATAATAAAATTCATAACAATAATTTACTCAAATTCTCTTCCCAAAACAAATAAGTAAACAATTCCTTGTCATATATGAATAAATCCAATTACCAATGAAGTCTCGGGTTCAATTCCATTCGAAGGACGGGCCATCCCCGTCTATAACCATTTTCGGAAAGAAATAGAAAATTTGAGTAATAATGGTAAATACGTTCAAGCATAAAAATCAATACCTCAAACATAGTAAAAATCTTTAACCGAGGTTCCCGCTAAACTTTATCCAAATAAAACATTCAAGAACCCGAGAAAAATATAATTCTCGAAAACAATCATAAAAACCCTGCAATTAAATCAATAATTAAGGCATGCATTCATTTAAAATAATATGTCCACTCACAGTACTATTGCGACCTTCCCGCTCGGAAAGCTCCTCGAGCGAAACCCTCGAACTAACCGCGTAGTCGAGCCCGTCTCACGTTCAACCAGAGACTGTACAAACAACCCAATACATTAGTCATTTCATCGTTGACTTGGTCTTTTCCTAGTTTGACCAGGAATTTCTATTTGACCACGTGTTAACCAATTTCCTTTTTATGGCACTTTAACCTTTTTGACTTCCTTTAATAATTCACTTGACATTAGGTTCACACATAGTAATTTGTGGAATTACTATGGACACCCATTCAATCACTTCACCAATACCTTAGGAGTCCTTAAAATACTTCTTAGAACTTATCCGGCAATAATCGATGGTCGGAATAATATTTAATTATCCGTCAATAATACTAAACTAGAAAAATTCCAAAACCTAACCAAAACTCCTCCAAAACTTACCAAATTATAACCTTAGACTCCTCACAATATGTAGTAATTAATGGGCATGAAAAACTGCCCAAAAAGTGACGGCACCACTGACGGCGGCCGCCGGCAGAAATTTCGGCCAAAATTCCGGCGACCTCCGATCGCCACCAAATTTTACCAGTAGCTTCGTCTCATCATTTAAGGCCAATTCTAGTTCAACTCGAAGGCCAATTCGGACTCTAACTAGGTCAAAAACTCGATGAACAGTAAACCCGAAATAATTTCAATCCAAAACTTCAATCCTTCAATTCTCCCTACACACTTCGAATCGAGCTACCAAATTCTAGGGGATTATAGTACTCCTAAAACCCATCCTAAACATATAAAGAACTCAACAAATGGTGATCTAGGGAGGGAGAAATCAGATCAAGAACCTCTACTGTACACTCGGCCTTCAACAAAGAAATTCTTTCAAACCAATGTGAGATAGATCAGATGGCTTACCTAGGATGAAAGTAGACTTAGAGGCGGTCATTTTGAGACCGGTGTGGAGGCCTGGGGTGGCCGGACGGCGGCGCGGTGGCGGCTGGAACATCCGGCACTGTTTCGATCGGGAAACGGAGAAAAAACACGGGGGAAGAGAGAGAAAATGGCTGGGGTGAAAATCTGATTTTTCACCCCGGTAACTCCTATATATAGCCATTTTACCGCACAGTAACTTTACATTTTTGTTTATAACTTTCTCATACGAACTCCGATTTGAGCGTGCTATGTGTCCACGAACTCGTAACGACGCCCTCTACAACTTTCATGAAGGAAGTTTTCTCAAATTCTTGACTCAACGAAAAGTCAACTTTACGATCATTATACGGTTAAACGGTCACTTTAGATGGTAAAAGACCAAAGTAACCAACCGTAAAATAATTATTGGATCGGGAAGTGACATCGATGGTTGGCGGCTGGCAAAGATGACGACCTTCCCAGAGGAGGAGAGTGGAGACTGGTGATGAGGAGGAGGAGACGGCGGGAATGGGTTTAGATGGGGTCAGATCAGATCGATTGCTTGGGGTCAATACCTTAAGGGATCGGATCAAATCGATATGGGTGGACTGGATTGCTTGGGATCGGTGTGTTAGGATTGTACAGAGGGAGAGAGAGAGTGTGAGGGTGGCGAAAGAAGTGGATAGAGGATGGGAAAAGGGTGGTTGTAGGTTAGTGGTATCGATATGTATAGTGTTGATCACAACATTATCATTTGTTAGCACAATAATCAAAGAGTTATCAATAATAATCATAATTTTTTTAAATAATAATTATAATGATGGTAGTTTTGGTATTTAAAATATATTAGGATGTTAGAAATTCTGTGATATTTACTTATTAATATATAAAAATGATATATGTAATATATAAATAATTATTTTATTCTCACGCTTTCAAACACTTCGTTTCCATTGAATTTTGAAAGAAAAAAAAAACGCTTTTGCGCTTCCGAACGCTTCGTTTTCCCGCTTCCGTTTCCATGCAACGTAGGTCGCCCTCATGTCTTAATCATTAACGAAAAATCTAGATATGTTTCCAGTTGATTTGGTTGGTTGAATAGCAAAAACTAATACATATTTTGAAGAAAGAAAAACCTAATACTCTAGAACACACCGCACGCGCTTGACAACCTCTGAGGATTTCTCTACTCTGTCTGACGGCACGCCATCGTGGCGGCATCGTCAGACGGGCTTGAAGGGACTATCAGTTTATTGGTAGCTGGGGTCCAATCAAGGTAGAAGCTGCGAGAGTGGCGACTTTGTCAAGATCGGCTAAGGAAGACGTGGAATGATGGCAGAGGGATGATGGTTGACGAGACATGGAAATTGTAGCACCCCTGGGGGTAAACTACAGTAGCCACGAATTTAAGCCAATAAGAAGCCAACACGTCTGAAGGACGTGCCAACAACTTATTAACCTAAAGTCGTAGGCCTTTTAGTGAGTAAAATAAAATTTTAAACTTTAATACTTTGAGTGGCACCACAAGAAATTCTTAAAACATTCATCAGAGTTTATTTAATTTCGCGGAAGGTGGTCAAAATAAAGGGGACAATTTAAAAACTTTAGCGACAACAATAAAAATATACAACATGGTTAACAAATCGGGATGACACCTTTACTGTTTATGAAAAAGGCTCTGGTAAAAGACCCGAAGGGTAAAACCGAAATAGGGAGTACACTTGGACCAAACATCGAGTAAGGAAGGAGGCTCCACACCCATCTCTCTCTATCTATCCCGTCACAGTACCTGCAAACAATCTGTTGTAAGGGTGAGCGTCGTCCTCGCGTGCTCACATATAGGTCCACCAATGATAGGTTTGGAAACCAAAAACCGTATATATACATATAGATTTAAGCTCGTAATAAAACCATTTAGAAAATCCTTGGCACACAAAAACTATCATTTTATATCCTTTAGGAAAACAGTGCAGTATGCTAAAACATAGGGGCCCAGAGCGCTCAGTGAACAATACAGCCTGCAGGAATTCGAATCTCAGTGACCGAATCCCGGGTTTGTCTTCACAGCAAACCGGGGCCAACTACCTATACGCTTGAAAACGCGTAGTAGCGAGAGTGTCCATTTACTGCAGTGCCCATAAACAACACACCGCACTTACGACTCGCTTAACTCTGTGCGAGACGAGCGTAAGCGGGAAAATAAAATAAACAAGGCACCACCCTCCGGAGGTTCACGGTCTCGACACCGCGGGAGTGCTAGATACTAGGTCCCGTCACTCTCAGGTCACGCACCGGAAATCAGGACAACGGTGCTCCACACATCTCACATTGATGTATAAAAATCATTTACGTCTAGCCTCGGGTTTTCTTGGCCCAATCATAAATCATTTATCATTTAATGTAAAGAAAACTTTCCCGAGGCATCGACCATGAGCATACACAAAATCATGCACTTTCTCATACATATATAAAACCACTACCAAGGGGGTTTAGATTCCCTACCTGGAATTGCCGTTCCATACGTAAGCTCCAAGCTTCCAAGAGCTGCCTCGGTGAACCGAGGTCATCGCGTAGGCTACCTCGTCCAATAATCACTGCAGAATTAAAGTAGCTTAGCAACCAAGATATAATAAGAGTCAACAAACCTCAGCATTCCTAGTTTGACCAGGAATGTCCACATTGACTAAGTTGACCAACCAATTCCTTTTTATGGCACTTTAACCTTTTAACTTTCTTTTCCAGTTATCGACTCTTTACTCAATTACCGGAAGTCCGACTATACTTCCGAACTTTCCTTTACCATTTTAATCTGACGTTAGGATGTCACATAATAATTCGTTGAATTACTATGGACACCCAACGTGTCACATCAACCAATTTATTTACCAAGAGTCGATTTACCGATTTACGTGAAACACCAACTTTACTTAACATGGTCAACTTAACATTTTCCAGAATTTCCAGTTATCATTTTCCGATAACAATTTAACACTTTACCAATTTAACCAAAAAGTGTCAAACTTCGTTGAACTTCAATTCTTTAACCATTTTTCTGAAAATGTAACTTTCCCAAAATGGAAAAACTTTCCCTTAATGGAAAGTTTTCCAAATTAGCAGGTTTCCAAACATGGTTAGTTTCCGTTTTTATACGTTTCCTTATACGTAAATTCCAATTACGACACTTAACCCAACTAAACGGAAACAACACAATCTTAAGGAGTCGAAGACTACCTCTCGGCATTTCAGCCGGATTTACTGCCTCGTCGGAATCGTTACCGGATTCCGGTCAACCTGCCGGAATTTCGCAGGAGTTTCCCTCGTTTCTTCGTTTACCAAGTTCTCGACAACATGCAAGGAATCCAACAACATCAATCAGAAGCAGATCAACAAGTAACAACACAAATCAACATCTAATCCAACACAGTGACACAACAACAGTACACAGTTCAAAGAGGGGGAAAAACCTACCCTCTGTGTCTCGGCTCCAAGACCACTGCAGCTGCCTCGGTCACCACCTCCACCTCTACTCTGCCCCAACTCACTGCAGCTCCTCCAGGACCTCACCAGCCGTCTCCAAACTCCACCCAAACCCCACTCCAGTGCCCAAAACTCCTTAGAACTTCCAGAAGGGGTCGTCGGGCTCGAGAGACAGGCCAAAAACCGTCGTCGGAGGGAGGGGCAGAAATCCCAGAAAAACAGTAGAAAAGGGATTTTCAGATTGAGCCTCGAATCAAAGGTTCAAAGGCAGGAAAAGGAAGAAGAAGAAGAAGAAGAAGAAGGAGAAGAAGAGGGAAGAAGAACCATACCAGTCAAGCGCCCTAACGCCGCTTGGATCGCCGGAAATCCAGCGTTGACCGCCGAGTGCAGGGGCGCTAGATCTCCTAGCACGGTGGTTGTCTCGGTGAGCTAAGGGTATGGATGAGTAGAGGAGGAAGAGAGGAGAAATCTGGAGGTGGTCCGCCGGCCATTGGTGGCCGGACGACGGAGCGTCGTCGAGCTCAGTCTCGGCCGAGAGGCGTCGAGAGGGAGAGAGAGAAAGGGAGGGGAGAGTTTTGACAGAGTCAAAACTCTCTCCCCTATTTATAGGGAAACTAACGGCCGAGATCAGATCTTGGAAAGATCTGACGGTCCAGATTAAAAGAAGGTGAAAAGTAAAAGGTAAAATGGTAAAAACTCTTTACCGGATTGATAATTAAAAGTTACCGGAAACTTCGAAAATTCATAGAAAATAAACCGAAGCTCTGAAAAATAATCCGAAAATACCGGGAGACTCATGTCGACACGTACTATGACATCGAGTCATTAAATCAGGTATTTGGAGAACTTTGAAAAACTCAAAAATGAACGTGGTAGTTAACTCGCGAAGTTACCAAATATGACTTAAACCTCAGTAACTCGCCATTAACCACGGTTAAAACGTGCGGGGTCCCACAGCAATGGTCGTGGCATCCCAAATTGTTCATTCGATGGTGGTTCAAAGCTTCGTTGTCGGTGGTGCCGTGGCAATCGGGTCGTTCGAATTTGATTGGGGTTGAGTGTTCGGAGAAGATGTGAAGGTGGGCGACTTCCTCGCCCACACACCAGAGGTAGGGATCGGGGGGCATGCTCTCATTTGGGGTGAGGTGAAGAGGTGACGGTTGGCGGAGGAGGAAGGGAGGTTCCGCTGTCGGGATGGAGAAGTAACTCTGCAGCCGTCAATGTTAATTTGGACCAGTCAATAATTGGGCCTAGCCTAACCTTGACCCATCGTAGTTTTTTAATTACTTATTTCTAGTTTTAGATTTCTCTAGGTGAGCTTTACTTCTTTTATGCAATGTTGTGCTCCTAGCCCTTTCCCACGGATTATGGGTCTCTACTTTGTTGATTTAATTCCCAGTATCTTTAGTTGTACACCCATGGAGGTCTCTAGGCGACTAAACTACTAGTGAAAGAGTTAAGTTGGGAGGATTGAGTCTATAGTTCTTCTAGTACCTCCGGCGTAGTACCGAAATGGGGAACACAGAATAGGGACTCAAATCGATGATCAAGTGAAGGAAAAGGAAGGAGAAGACGAGAGGAGAAAAACATACCCATCGAAGTCGTCGTCGCCGCCCAGATTTGCCGGAGATCGGAGAACTCAATCGAGTTTTCTCCTCCTCTGATCTCCATGAAGAGTGGATGAATGTGAAAACTTAGGGCTGGGCTTTGTAGAGGAAAGGAAAAGGAAGAGATCGGTGGTGGTGCACCGGTACGAGGTGGCTGTACGACGAAACACCGTTGAGGTCGCCGGTTCGGCCGAGAGCAGTCGAGAGAGAGCGAGGTGGGAGATAGTTGACCCGAAATTGGATTTTTGACCTTGGTCAAACGTCTAAACTCTTTTTATACTGAAATTGTCATGCCCCAACCCAAATTTACCTTCCTAAACCTGGATTAAGACATGCGAGACCCATCCCAAAAGAGATTTACTTGAAATCCCCCTTGAGAAAGGATAACCTTCTTTTCAAACCAAATTCAAACAGTCCAAATGATACCGGAATAGACCTCACAGCCGAAGGTTATCCCGATTTTTGCATTTGGATCTCAAACCAATCATTTAAAGGACCTAGGGTTCTAATAATATTTATATCGAAAATATCTTGAACCTTCCATCACAATTATATACAACATTCATACATAAAATATAACATAAAAACATCCACGTACGTAACAAATCCTCTTGGAGTAATTGTCAATCTAATCCCAAATGACACTCCTGTAATTTGCCAAAGCTGCCAGGGGCAGCATGGTCATTTTAGCATTAATCACAGTTTGTAATTAATCCGAGTACCAGGGGTAATTTAGGAATTTCAGCCTTAGTGGCAGCTCCTGTAAATAACTAGAATTACCAGGGGCATTTCTGGGATTTCAATCCCAATGGCAGTCATGTAATTAACACAAACTACCAGGGGTATTTCAAGCATTTCTGCCGCTGATGGCACCCCTGTAATTACTTCAAACTGCCGCGGTAAAAACCCAGGAATTTACCCTTTTTTACCCTAACATCACCGATCGGCCCTCCGACCGAGTTCTAGGCCTAACCCGGCCACCTCTCCTTCTTCTCCGATCAACAACAGCTCAAACAAGCATCAACAAGGAACTAGTAGGAGAAGAGAAGGTTACCACCCGTCGACAGCGTCCTGGAGTAGCACCACCCTTATCGGACCCCACACTGCTCTCTGGCCTCCAACCTCCACCATAGCATAGCCTCCACGACTGGAACCTTTGCCAAGCTTATCAAAGCCAAGCTCGCCCTCCTCAGCTCTGGATCGTGCTACTGCTCCGTATTGATATGAGCTTCGTTGTCGACACAGTCCAACCGGAGTTGGCGAGCGGCCACACAGAGGAAGTGAGAGAAAGGAGATAGTGCGTGGGAGGAGAGAACGACAGGTGGAGAGAGAGAGCGAGCGGATTCGGAGAGTACGAGATCGGAGAGTAAGAGAGAGAGTGAGACAAAGAGAGAGAATCCAGCGATCCCCCCAGCCTGATCCAAATATATATATATATATATATATATATATATATATTTGAATATACCAAAAACCAATGGCCCAGATTGAATCTCTCTAGATCAACGACCCAGATTGAATCTCTCTAGATCAACGGCCCAGATCAAATATTAAAAAGTTACTGTGAATGGTAATATATAATTTACCATTTATTTTTACCGAGCAGTAAAAACACTTTATCCCGCATAACTTTCGCATGCGAACTCCGATTAAGGCGTAGGACATACCCACGAGTTCGTATTAACATTCTCTACAACTTCCCTGAAGGAAGTTTCCTCAAATTCCTGACTTATCGCAAAGTCATCTTTTTACGGTAAAGTAATTAACATTTATTCCTTCAGTAAATTGGATAAATTCCTAATAAACAGAGGAACCTGTACCTAATAACCAATACTGTGGTGACTTTGGTTCACTAATAACTTAGCTTACTGCAAGTCCAACTTTCTTCAAGATCACTGAATCTTTCACTGTACCTCAAATTCCTGCTCGTGACCAGAACAACAATGTTGATGCCAAGACATGTATACTTGATAAATCGTATTTGCACACGCATCAATTAACCCTGTACACAGTCATTGTCATCGTATAAAGAAAGTAAGGGTATCGTTCTAAACCGGGGATCCAACCACAGGGTAGATCCATCTAATCTAATCAAAGTTGTCGAAATAAACATAGAGTTTTAAAGATTTGGATTTTATATTTCGGAAAGATGCAATGAAATAAAGTCCTATATTACTTTTATACATATAAACATGTGATCGATCAACAATTACACAAACCAACACCAAACAATAATGCAAGAATATAGAAGACAATTTCTAATCTCATATCAATCTATGCCGAAATACCTAAATCATACTAGAATCGAAACATGCACATTAGGTTCCTACGTGGTTCCTAAGCCATTAGATGCATTCGAAATCGACTACTTGTTTCATTCGAAACCTTTCACACATCCATGCTCAACGTATCAAACAAGAAATCTAACATACTAATTCACTTATGCAATTACGTATCACACAAATAAACTAACATGTTCATTAGCACCATCTAAATCCAATTCTAGCATGTAATTTTCGAACACAACAAAGAACACATCAACCTATCCACTACGTGTATCAAAGTCATGTAATTCTTCGAAGGATTAACTAATGCGACATCAACTACTTGTCTTAATCACACGTTAATATTATGAAGCAAATCGAAAATTAATAAAACCAAACACTTAGAATTATCGGCATAAACTTCAAATCATTGATTAAAAACTAAAAACCATAATTCTCACATCATTCAAAAGTACTTAACATCTCATAGACAAGAATTGAATCGTACTTAACCAAAAACCTAAAACAAACATCAACCATAACAAAGACATACCAATTCGAAAATAGCAGATGAATACACTTTAAAATATTCCTACGTGGTCTATTCTTCAAGTGCACGGAGATCCTCGGCTACGTGCTTCGGATCAAAGGATGAAGTATGAAGATCGGAATTGGGGTCTTTGAATGGTGATGGAATTTTCGGCAGCTGCTTTGGCTTCGGCTGAGTTTTGCAATGTTGATGATACCTTTTCTCATGCGATTACAAGGCTTTTTATAGGGGAAAAAGCTAGGGTTTGGTCGGCCCTAAAGCAATCCCAAACCAAGGTGGATTTGGTTACTCCCATGTGCAAGTCATGTGCTTCTCTTTTCTCCCTTCTCTTCGCCAGCCACTTTGATGAATCTTCAGCTTGAAGTTCTTCATTAAACACATATGGATATGTCCATCAAGCCCCAAGGTCCATGATTGTCGAAATTGTCATTAAAAAGTCCAAAGAACTTTCCTGATGCATCCAGGAAAATACTGCAGTTTTCGACAGCATGACCTTGCCTTAGTAATTCCGGCATATCTCCTTCTGTAGTGCTTCAATTGCCGTGATTCCAAGTCCCAGAGAAACTAAACTCGAAGACCTTTCAAATGGTATATGGCACGTTTTCCAGTTCCAAGTATTACGTCAGATACAGCCCCCGAAAGATCAGACACAGTAGCAGCGAAACTTCTTCAGTCCCTGGAACATTCTCTTCTCGGACTGCCAACTCTGGCATCGTTCGCAAGGTCTTCCCGTGCTCCAATTGACCTGAAATTTTAACACAATGTATTTCAGCAACCAAAGATTATATTCCCAAATTTTCATGCACTTCCACCATGTTTAAGTCACTGCGAATGCTCTTACAAAATCCTTGAAATCACACTTTTAACACTTAGCCAATTTTCTCAACACTTTAGCACATTTTACCAAAAACTCTTCCAAAACAACATTAATCTATATTATGACTCAATCTTAACCTAAATAGACTCAACAAAGCATAAACAAGAGTGTTTAGCACATAATAACGTCACCTTTTAGGCTCCTATCAATACTCACAAGTATTTTCACTTTCGTTATTCGTGTAACGAGTGCTGAAGCCTCAATCGAAGTGTAACAGTCGATTCGATCGCTGATCTTGCATGTTCTATAGCCAAGTAACGAACTCGAACTTGTCACTTTACCGCCTTGATCGTAATGACGAGATATGCTCGTAACAAGCTGTCACATCCGCTAACGCATAACGTCACGAAGTCTACGCACAAAAGCGACTTTATCAAAGCTTTACAATATGCAGGGATGCATAGATACCATCCAATAAGTGAGGATACACAAGATCACGTCTTTCTTTACAGCATCGTGCTTGCACGATCGATGAACCACAAACGATGGATTACGAATGATTTCTCACCATTGAAGAACTATTAATGATGAGCTAGGTCGATCATGTTGTCGTACTTTCAACTCTTAGATGACTGTAATAATGTTGCTGATAGACTTTTCTCAAAGTCGATATCGCAAATATAGTCTCTTCGTCATCAACAATCGGAACAGATACTCGCAACTGCTTTCGTTAGTTCTCGCTCATGATGTCGTTATGTCAATGAGTAGTTCCATGCAAGTGTGTTCGTTAGACTCTATCAGAAAGATAACGATCAGCCTTAATAATGCGTCCAAAAGATCAGAAGACATCTTCGCTACCGCATCCTAATCAAAGAATCAAGACGTCTTCATAATAAACAAGATCATACTGACAATCACGACGAACAAACTTGAAGTTTGCACAATCTTTAAGTAGAAACTCCGCTACGCTCCACTTTTCAATGCAAAACATAGAAGTTCAGAAGCAGTAATTAGTTCTCAAGTTTAAGAATTAGTTGAACTGAGACTTGCTAACCCAACCTTCAATATGATTATCAGATCTGGCTTACTCTCCTTGTAGACTTCATGTTACACTTACAGATTTGGAGTACACTTCTTCCCATAATAGTTTCACATATTTTTAAAACTCATTTAGAAAATCTCACGATGTAAAACAAAGCTACTAAATCTATCATGCTCAGAACACAGGACAAAAACTTGTTAACATTTCATCAAAACTTGGTAAAAACTTTTGGGAATCTTTCTGAAAAATATTAAAGGTGAAAACACCAAAATCTAAACCTTTAGATTTAGAAACACTGTCAAATTCTTTTGCAAAACAACTTTTGAGATTTTTATTTCAAACAAGGCATTTCAAGAAACCAAAACTCAAAACTTTGAGAATTTATTTTATTTGAACATTTCTCTAAAACGTTGAAATCAATTTAACACGTGCAAGTGAAAACCGAAAACTTAAGAACCAAATTTCTGAAAATTGGAATCCTTTATCTTCCAATTAGTGAAATAAAATCATTTTGCACAAGGAACCAAACTTTTCAAACGAAAAGCCGTAGCTAAACATTTTACCAAAACCGAGAATACAATTTGCCGCAAAACTACAGGGAAGAAGATTACACTTTTTGCTTCCGTAGAAGTTATTTCTTTAATCACATTCAGCTAAAGATGATCCACACTTCAAGACATTGTTTGTCTAACCGACAAGGAATGTCGTCAAGTTCCACGGGACGAAACTTTAAGCAAACTAGAATCACAAGATCTAGCCACCAATTCATTTAGAAAATGAAGTCTCCTCGTAGTTGCAATACTAGATGAACAGCTATTCCCGCTTTGATACACTTTCTCAGGCACGATACCATCATCTCATCACTTTCGTCGTAAATCGACTCCTCGAGGCTTGCTTCTTAGCTCTTCTCGAGTTAATTTCTGAAATGACAATTAAACAATCTGATAGTTTCCCGAGACATAAACATAGACTAAATCATGTTCAATACATATTCTCAGCTTTTACAACTGCCACACTAGGCACTGAACACCAATGTTCTCCTCGTGGAATGATGGCAAATGCTACATCCTCTTTGTAAACGAAACTCATACGTCTCTCACACTTTTTGAGACAAGAGAGACGTGTCTATTCTACACTAGGCCTTGAGGCCATATGTGAGACCCCGAAATTTTAATTTAATTTTCCGACACACTTAGGGTTTAATTCCGATTACTTTTCAGTACGTCGTCATTTACGTCTAACGTTTTTACGTTAAGACACGCGTCGCCACATGCGTGAAAGTATTTACAGAATATTTTTCGGCACTTCACGTATTTTTCGTACGACTTTTACGTTTAAATTCGATGTTTGGTTATTTGAAATGAATTTTCGAAAATGGTTTTGGTTTTGAAATTATTTTGGGAATTGGGATTAAATCGTGGCCGTTGATTTGATCGATGAATCGTGGCCACTCATTTTTCTTTAAAACCCTATCTCCTTTCTTTCTTTTTCCACCTCTCCTTTATCTTTCCCTTTTCTCTCCTTCCCTTTCCTTCACTTTTTCTTTCTGTCTTCGTCCGAAAACAGAAAGCTGCTCTCTCTCCTTTCTCTTCGACCCAGCCAACCACCAGCTCCTCTACCGGCAGCGCGTCTCCACTCACCGCCACTCCCATCAGCCTCGCCTCGCCTCGCCCCGGCGACCTCAACTAGACCACCAGCGACGCCAGCGCCGCCGCTAGCGCCGCCCAGCAGCGAGGAGAAAGAGGGAGGTTACTGTGCAGAGGAGATCGAAGCAAACCAACACTTTCCAGGAGCAAGGGACCTCCCAGGTGCCACCAGGAGCCGCCTAGGAGCAAGGAGGAGGAAGGAGGAGCCCAGCGGAGCTCCGTCGGAGGAGAACCGCCGGAAAAACAGTGGAGGAAGCCCTAGGTATGGATTCTTGATCATTTCTTCCGATTGTGGTGTTGTTGGTTAGCCTAGGATGTTTAGAAGGTGTTAGGACAGGTCTAGAGGCTCGATTTGGCCGGAAAACCAGCCAAATCCGGCGAAGGAACCGGTCGGGAACCGGCACGGTAAAAACCCTGGTTTTTACCGTGTCAGTTTTACTTTTACTATTTACCCAGGGGCAGAGTTACCAATTTGCCCCTGACTGTTTGAAATAATTACGGTTACAGTTTTTACTGTTTTACATTTACAGTTTTACTGTTACAGTTTTACTATTTTACTTTGACCGGTTGACTTTGACTGGTTGACTATTTGACTTTGACCGGTTGACTTTTTGACTTTGACCGGTTGACTTTTGACCGTTGACTTTTGACCGTTGACCGTTGACTTTACTGTTGACCGTTGACTTTTACTATTCCAAAGTTGACTTTTAACTTATGCCGTAGAACACCTATTTTACGTTTTCGAACACTACGGTTAAACGTTTTAAAGACTTTTAGCTTGTAAACGTGGCAAAAACAACGTAAGTACTGAATAAGAAATAATCCCGACTTCTCGCCGGTTCGAGAATCGGAGTGTCAAACAAGTCAAACCCTAATGTCAGAAAGATAAACAAAGAGTGTTTATCAAGACTTAGTCGTAGATAGTAGACCTCGAATTACTTATACCTGACTATCACTGTTGTCTCACCCACAGACTCAAGAGCTCGTCAACGCAGGCTTCAGGAGGGCCAGGAGTTGGAGCGCCGCCAGCTGTACCATCATACCAGGTAGGGGGAGCACGCCCAATGGGTGAGCCGAAACCCTCTTGGGTCGGCGGCTCTTTCACTTTATATTTATTAAATAATGATGCATTGTTTTAAGCTTGACCACATGCTTCTTATAGCACTTGGTGTGTGTGTGTGTGTGTGAGTTTTGGATCGAAAGTAGTACCGTCGTCCTGATTTCCGGTGCTTGGCCTGAGAGCGACGGGACCTAGTATTCTAGCACTCCTGCGGTGTCGATGACCGTAAACCTCCGGAGGGGCTATGCCCTGTTTATTTTATTCATTTATCCCGCTTACGCTCGTCTCGTACAGAGTAAAACGTGACGTAAGTGTGACCTGCTATTTGTTGGGCATTAGCTGGAAATGGACGCTCTCGCTATTCTGCGCACTCGGGCGCTTAGATAGTTGGCCCCGGTTTGCAGTGAAGACAAACCCGGGATTTCGGCCGCTCAGATCCAGAGAGTTCTTTCATATGTGGTCACATGTTTTACCGAGCTTTGTGTGCGTGGCGTGCATTTACATTTCCACATGCTCTTTCGTACTTACGAGTACCTACATATACATATATACGAAATGTTTTCTCATGGGTTTTAAACCCCGACTTGGATGGCTTTGGCCCCATTTGGGTTAGCGAGGACGAGTTGCTCACCTCTACATCTTTTCAGGTCTACAGCACCCGTCACTAGAGGAGCTGGACTAGATCGCGGAGCGTCGACGATCATCGTGCACTTTTGATTCCGAGGACTCCCATTCTGGTGTGGTTTTCATGTTTCTTGATTTCCGTATTTTCTGATGTTGTAATCTGTTGGATACTTTGAGACGCTTTTCGGGCCCATTGTTTCGAGACTTTTTCATGTACTATTTCTGTCTCGGGTATTTTCTATTATCTTCCGCTTGTAAAACATTTGTATGCTACTCTGATCATTTGTCATTCTGTATTTGACATTCATATTATCATCTATGTATTGTTTATTTCATTCATAGCCTTGTGGTTTCGATCCGGAGGGTCATCAATACGTCGAAAGACGTATTGATTACTCGCTAGATCGGGATTACGGCGGTTACCGTCGTGTTCCGAGACCGAGAATAGTCCCCGGGATGCGACACCATAGAAGTATTGTCTTTCGCATCCAACAATCAATAATTCTCATTTCTCATTCCTTGCATCCTAATTTTCGATTACGGGGCTCGAAAGAACTCGCATACAACAGTGCGATCCCAAAATTGCTCACATTGGCTAATGAATCCGCTGAGCGACTACTCGCCAACATGGATGTTACCTCCACATACTTAGCCACAAATGAATTCCTCGTCCTACACCACTCTCTCTCGAGAGAGAAAATCTAAAGTAGGGCATTTCATAACAATAAGCGCTAACCGGCTCGCACACTAAACTCATGCGTGCCTAAGTCTTGCTTAAAGGACAAAAGTTTAGCTCAAAATCCTGCATGCATCTCATGGTGCTTCCATAATCAATTTCCACATCTCAATCCAATATTGTACCAATTATCTCAACATATCTCATGTGTGCACAATACAATCCAACAATTCACAAAGTCCTCATAATAGTCCAACAATTTACAATCTCGTACTTTTAGCTATGTCGAGTTTCTCTTTACCTTAACCTTACACATTTGGCTCACAACTTGCTGCAGTCTGTGTATTGTGGGAGAGCATTGGGGACAAGCTCAACAAGATCAAACACTTTTCAATTTCACAAACGGGATTTGGAACTCAACAAGATAACCGAGATCAAGAGGCAAATTTTCAACAAATACTCGGCTAAAATATCAATAAACAATTTCAAATACCAAGTCCACATCAATCAATCAAGACATCACAGGGAACAACATAACATGGGAATGACAAATCCACAACCTCTCGAACAAGGTCACAATTCCTGATCATGAAACAATATTTTCAAGTAGCATGCATCAACAAAGGATCAAAGTATGGAATGAAGTACTAGATTACAAGGGGTAACGAGTCGAATTAAAGAATGAATTACCAATATGGAAGACATGACTCGTGAAATACTTTAAGGTTGTCGCTATTTTCAAAATTGTACTCAAATTTCTAAGTGGAAATTCGAAACCCTTATTACCACCGCACAAACTAAACAAACTCCAAAACCATTTGAAACCAAAATTTAGAAAATTTTGACGCGCAAGCACAAACTTAAAAAAATTTTAAAAAAAATTGGTCCGAAGAAAATCCTGCTCTGATACTAAGTAATTATTGTCGCATCCCGGAACCTTTACCGGCCTAAAATAAGGTAGTAACCGTCGTAATCCCGGTCTAAAGAGCAATCAATACGTTGATCAGACGTATTGACCACCCACTAGGCCGATACTACAAGGCTAGGGGAAATAAAATTAGAATATACAATATTTTATTTTTCTTCTTTTTCACAGGTGGAAACATAATTTACAGCGGACGTGCGGAAAATAGTAAATACAACATGGGCCAACTTTGAAAATAAGCGACAACACATAAAACATTCCACACATATAGAAAACATATAGAGGATAATCCACCAAATGACACAAGGCACAATAAACACTAGTGGTCACCTCAAATAAACTCAAATAGAAATAAAGAGATCATGCCCCAAACTCCCATCTTGCTTGTCGCATTTCAGTACACAGTATCTGCATCCACGAATTATTGTAAGGGTGTGCACTCGCTCACAAACCCAGATGAGGCCGAAACCCAACCGTGTTAGGTTTTGAAAAACCCAAAAGTGGGATATATAAAAGGGTTGCGTCAAAGTGTAAAATCCAAATGGATAAATATTCAAGAGAAAATACTCGAAAGAAACCTCGGCAATAAAACTCATCTCAAAACATGAGGAAAAAAATCATATATAAATGTATGTATGTACGTATGTGCACACTGAGCTCAAATAAATATGCATGTAACACCTGCAGGATTTTTTCTGAATCTCAGCGGCCGAATCCCGGTTCTGTCTTTACAGCAAACCGAGACCAACTACCTATTACGCCCGGAGATGAATAGTAGCGAGAGTGTTCATTTACAACAAATTCCCAACAGATTACTTATAATAGGACTCCACATTTAAGACTCGCTTAACTCTGTACGAGGCGAAAGTAGGCGGGGGAAAAATATAAACAAGACATCGCCCTTTTGGAAGTTAACAGTCATCGACACCGTGAGAATCAAAGTCTACGTACTAGGTCCCATCATTCTCAGGTCAAGCACCAGAAATCAGGACAACGGTACTACTTTTCGATCTAGAACACACACACACCAATGTGAGTAAAAGTGTGTGGTAAAACTGTAAATCATGGAGCTCATTCTTTTATAAATAAAAAGCCACTAACCCAGAAAGGTTACGGCTCACCTATTGGGTGTGCTCCCCGTACCTGAAAATGCAGACTCCATAGCAAGCTACAATATCGCGCTCCTCAAAGCGTCCACATTTTCGAGTCGCACTCCAAGTCCTTCGATAACTGTAGAAACGATTCCATTAAAATAAGTCTCTAGAAATACCATTGATTTTGACCCTTTTCCTTGTTTGATAATGGTTGACCAAGTTTGACCAAAGGTTGACCAACCTTTTCCTAAGTTGACCAGGAATTTACCATTTGACTAGGGGTTGACTAATTAACGTCTTTCAACGTGTTCAACTTAACTTCAGGTTAAACGATCCGAGTCATTTTACTTTACTTCTTACTAAACTTTAAACACTTAGGCATCGCTTAATAACTCGTTAAATTACTAAGGACACCCATCTTAACTGTCACTATTCCGTTTTAGTAATCGTCGATTTCGTTTAACCAAACATGTTATGTTTTTTATTAACTCGAACGTATCGAAACACGTTAATTCATAATCTTTAGAAACTACTATGTACACCCAAGAGGGTTTCCTTATTTGGAAAGCTTTCCTAAAATAGAAGGTTTCCAAAATATGGTAGTTTTCCATTTTTTACTTCATTTAACCGGTTAACCCTTATTGACTTTTCTTTTTACCGGTTAACTTTTCAAAAATGGAAACTTCCCAAAATGGTAAGTTTCCTAAAATGGTAAGTTTTATAAACCGACGTTTCGCTACGACTCTACGGAAAAAGACACGTTTAATGAGTCAAAGACTACCTCCTCGACATTATGCCGGATTCACTACCTCGTCGGATTCCGGTGACTTGCCGGAATCCTCTGTCAGATTGCGGTCAACTTGCCAGAAATTTCGCCATAGCTTCCCCCTAATTTCCAACTCCATGTTATCGGCATACAACAAACAGAACAACACAAATTACCATCCCATCATCATCAGAATCTTATACGAACCAACAAGAGGCTAAAACACCGAGATTACCTTCAATCTGCTCCAATCGTAAATCAGCAGTTCCTCGGCCTCCAGCTCGACTTACAGTACATCTATACTCACATACGCTACCTTGGATCAGTGAAACCTCATTCCTTCCTTAACTTCTTCTTCTCTGCCAGAGATCCAGTTCGAGGTTCCAAGACCCGCTCTGCTACAGCAGACCTCTGGTCATCCTCGAGGCTTCCTCTAAGGCCGGTATGACGTAGCAAGGGAAGAGAGACGTCGGGAGATTGCTTGTCGACGGTGATGTAGACAAACCTAGAAAATATAGAAAAATAAGGAGCACAGATTAGGGCCTCAAATCGATGATCAAGGGAAGGAGAAGACGAGAGGAGAAAAACATACCCATTGAAGTCGTCGCCGCCCAGATTTGCCTGAGATCGGAGAAGTCAGTCAAGTTTTCTCCTCCTCCTCTGATCTCCACGAAGAGTGGATGAATGTGGAAACTTAGGGCTGGGCTTTGTAGAGGAAAGAAAAAGGAAGAGATCGGTGGTGATGCGCCGGTGTGAGGTGGATGGACGGTGAAGCGCCATCGAGGTCGTCGGTTCAGCCGAGAGCAGTTGAGAGAGAGGAGGGAGAGAGATTTGACCCGAAATTGGGCTTTTGACCTTGGTCAAAACTCTAACCTCTTTTTATACTATAATGGACGAACCAGATTAGATATTGGAAACGATCAACGGTCCAGATTTAATGAAGGGTAAAAAGTAAATGGTTAAATCTGTTTACCGAAATGGTAATTAAAAATTACCAGAAACTTCAGAAATTCGTAGAAAATAGACGGAAGCTCCGAAAAATATTCTGAAAATACCGGGAGACTCGTGTCGATACGTACTATGACATCGAGTCCTTAAATGAGGAATTTGAAAAATTTAGAAAAACTCGATAATGAGCGTGGTCATTCACTTGTTAAGTTACCGAGCGCGGCTTAAACCTCAGTAACTCGTCGTTAACCACAATAAAAACTTACGGGGTCTCACAATATACCTTGTAATGGTGACCATTGCTCGATCAATATGAACTCATATATCCACAGGATCTTACTCACTCGATCATCATAAACCCTAAACCATATATACAACATGATTTACTAACGCTTGATCATTATAAACTCTATATACACTAGAGGTGACTAGTACTCAATTATCATATATCTCGTATACACTAGAGCTGACTATTAATTCATCGTCATAAATCATAACTCATATATACATGAGAGCTATGATTATTCGATCTTCAAAATCTCTAAACCCTATATATACTACATGTGACTTGAACTCGATCATCATAATTACAAAACCATACATGCAATAGAGTTGGTTAGTGCTCGATTATATCATAAACACTATATACACTAAGGTTTAGGGGTGACTAGTACCCGGTAATCAGATACTTGTATAGGCTAGAGCTGATCAATTATTGGTCTGATCATACACCATAAACTATGAAAGTAGGAGGTCATACGTGTTTCTTGACTCCAAAAACCATATTTTAATTGGGAAACTCGTAGAAACTTATTGGGGTTTCATCGACTTAACAATAATTAGTAACAAGCTAAGCCCACGTTCGTATTTGAGTTTTTTTAATCAAAATGTCAAATTCAAGGTTTAAGGCCATAATATGCGTCCGCCCGAGTTCAACCACATTTTTGGATTATTTTTTGAAGAATCAAACTATTTTCTATGATATATTAAAATTTTGATAAATAAATACAGTTTCTGAAATCTAGAAAATAACTAAATAAATTGGTCGTTGATCTCTTCTCCCTTTTACTCTCAGCCATCGATTTTCTTTATAATGGGGAGGAGAATGCTGACCCGGTCAAAGAGTTTAGTCAGACCCAAATTTCTCTATCTCCGATCATTTTCTTCGGGGAAATACTTGCGTCAATACAGGTATTGACGCGTGCATGCATACTCTCATTTATTTACATACTTCTAACAATGTAAATTATAATCTTAACCGTTTCAAAAGTTTAATTAACCAATCAAGATCATCTCTGCAAAAAATCAATTTGAAAAAAAAATCGTTTGCTCAACCAAATACATCAATCAAATGGACGGCAGTTCATGAGGCTGCTAACTTTCACCATAACTGTCCATTTGATTGAAGCATTTGGTTGAGTAAACGATCATTTTCCAAATTGATTTTTTGCATATGTGATCTTGATTGGATAATTAAACTTTTGAACGACTAAGATTATGATTTACATTGGTAAAAATATGTAAATAAATGAGAGTATGCACGCACGCGTCAATACCGGTATTGATGCAAGTATTTTTCTTTTCTTCGACACCATCCAACCAGCAATGGCCACTCACCACCGTCCGCTCAACGATCACAACCGTCCAGCCAACTCTGGCGTACCGAATTGAAGTGGATTCCAAGGCATCGGGGTCTGGTTTCCAACCGTGAAGATTGAGCTGCGTTGTGTGGACGCACTTGGCTGAGCGGCGCTGGCTGAGGTTCCGATCTGGAACATAGGAGAGACCGCAGTCAGCCAAGGTGCATTAGTGTTGCTAGATTTTGGTCTCTGTATGGATCGAAGTGGTTGGCTGGGTAGGTACTAAGACGACGCTGCCGTGTCGGACTGTCGGGGATCGAGATCGAGAAGGAGAGAGAGATTATTTTTCTTTCTGTAGGAAATAACAGTTAATAAAAATCGGTTAAAAATTCTGATAAAGAGAGTTAACAGACATATGTTAAGTATGTCATGTTTTTAATTGGTTTTCTTATGTGTAGCAATAATACACTGTCACCTTACAGGTATGAATAATTGAGACATCAAAGTCTTTTTGAAAAAGAAAAAAATGCCTTTTTGTTTAGGATTAGTCGGAGGCTTTCTTTTTAATGATTTATTATACTCACTTTTCAATCACATTTTTCCAACTTAACCATTCAGTTTATATGTTTATATAAGTAGATCACTTCTACAAATTTTCAGTCAAATTTGTGATCGTTAAGACATCGAAATAGATCAAATCATTGGTTGATCCAAATATGTCAAACAAAAACCATTCAAGTTAATAATCAGTTAATCGCATTTATTAATGTCTTCATGAATTTTGATTTGTATGAAATTTTTTAGAGATTATCTACTTATATATATATCTACAAACTAGACGGTTGAGATGCGAATATGCGATCGAAAAGAGGGTGAAACGAAAAAGTTCTCAACTAGTCCTTAACAAGAAGGTCTTCAATGGATCCTCTCCCTCTATAAATAATGGCTAATTCGTTAGTTTTCACAACACATTTAAAGGGATAAATTACTTGGATTCCTAATGAACAACATCCATATCTAAATCTGATTTTTCCCTTCTTGAATCGCTGTTCTTCTGCAATTTAGTCATGTAAACGATTTTTAGATTCTCTTTAACAAAAATTTTGTTTGATTTGATTTATTTCTTTTTTGATTTAAAAAAAATAATGTCATGTCATTTGCCAAATCATAGTCACAATTAATAACAATCGTTCGATCAACTAAATCGAAGAGACAAAAAAGGTGTAAAATTTAGTGTCAAATATTATGTTTCTTGAACCGGACCCTTTTCGATATAGTTATACACACCCTTAATTTCTTAATACACACCCCTTACTTAATACACCACACATTTAGATTTTATTTTTAATATTATATTTAATACACATCCTAAATTGCCTAAAATACCCATTGTAATTTTTGATGTAATTGTCAGGACCCACCCCGGGTTAAACCCCTTTAACCCGGAGTAAATCCTGCGGGGACCACCTCAAGGGAACTTCTTACCGAAACCCCCTTGAAATGGCCAACCCTTCCTACAAAACTAGCTAAACCGGGTTAGTCAGAGCAGTCTACAAAGATGATTACCCCAAAGAATTTCAAGCTGCAACGGAATGATCGACTATGCCTTGATTCTTGTACGCGCTCGACCTCCTCTCAAGAACCCTGCATCACTGGGCATTTAAAAACGAAAGGCCCAGGGGGAAAACATTGAAAAAAACTGTTAGAGTGAGTGGACGAAAATCAAATATAAAAACTCTATTTCCTTTAATGCTCTCCCAAAAATTTAATGATTTAAATTTCATTTATGCATGCCCACAATTACTAAATATCCACAAATGCCTGATAAGATAAGCAAGTAAGGAATATGGGAAGAGAAATGTTCACAAACATAATAAGTCTGACCTCTCAGACTAGGGTCGGAGCTAAGAGCTCTGGTTGCGCCCTCACGCTATGCTAGCTATATAAAATGGTGATGGACAACACTTATAATATCCACCTGACATCTCAGGCGTGTCTGTCCTCTCAGACCAGGGTCGGAGCTAAGAGCTCTAGGTAAAATGGTGATGGACAACCCTCATAGTGCACTACGTAATTTGCCTGACCTCTCAGGCTAGGGTCGGAGCTAAGAGCTCTAGTAGCGCCCTCACGCTACTCTAGCTAGCATATTCATTTGACAACCCTTAGTAAGAATTCATAACAACACTTTACTCAAATACTCTTCCCAAAACAAATAAGTAAAACCATTCCTCGTCATATATGCATAAATCCAAATAAAACATTCAAGAACCCGAGGAAAATATAATTCTAGAAACCATCATAAAACCCTGTAATAAAATCGATATTTAAGGCATGCATTCATTTAAAAATAAACTGTCCACTCACAGTACTATTGCGACCTTCTTCCCGCTCGGAAAGCTCCTCGAGCGAAACTCTCGAACTAACCGCGTAGTCGAGACCGTCTCACGTGCGACCAGAGACTGTACCAACAAATCATCATATTAGTCATAACATCGTTGACTTGGTCTTTTCCTAGTTTGACCAGGAAATCCTATTTGACCACGTGTTGACCAAGTTCCTTTCTTTTTAACGGCTTTTCAAACATTTCACTTATTTCCGAATATCGACTCGAAGTTTGGTTTCCGTTTACGCCACTTTAGCATAAGTATTTCCTCTTTACTAATTGTGAGTCGATACGTCGATAATAAAATTATCCGATTAATTTTCCACAATCAACTTGACATTTCCGTTAATGGGAGTTAACATCTTCCTCAACCACTAGAGCGGTTAACATACTTTAATTTCCATACTTAACGAATTAACTTCGAAACCTTTAACTTGAATTCTACCCTTTTCTTTACCCTTTTCAACCCGATTTAACATCTTCTCGTAAATGGAAACCTTCCGAAAAGGGAAAGTTTCCCGAAATGGAAAGTTCCCTAAATTGGTAAGTCTTCCTTAAAATGGGAAGTTTCCCAAAATGGAAACTTCCTACTTACGTCCAACCTTTCCGTAATTACTCAACTTGGGAATTTAACCGTACTTTTGACTAAAAGCCTAACAGGCAGAAATGATTCCTACCTCTTCGGCATTCTGCCGGTTTAATCGTATTCCCGGAGTCTTTGCCAGATTCCGGTAACTTGCCGGAATTTCGCCATACCCTCCCTGTTTGCTCCGATTCACCAAGTTACGACAACAGCAACAACAACAACACAATTTCAGTAGCAATTCCAACATCCACCAGGACCAACAACACACAAGCCTAAAGCTAGAACCTCACCTCGGGTTTTTACAGAATTGCTTCCCTCGTCAGACTCCTTCACAAGCAGAACCCGGTCCCTGCCTGTCCACCAGTGCGCCCCACCCCTCTTCCCGGTCTCCAGCAGTTCCTCCTTGCCCAGACCGAGCTGCTGCCACCTTCACCTCGAGCAACCTAGCAGCAGTTGTTGCTGCGGCACTCTCCACTGTTCTGCAGCCTCACCGGAACTCCAATAGATCAACAGAGGCTCGAAGAACAACACCTAGACTCGAAAAACCCACTCGCCGGAGTACCTCAACAACCAACCCAGAAAAGTCAGATTAGGGGTTTTCAAATTCAGGTTCAATCCATGAAATCCCAAACATGAAATTGAAGGGGAAGAAAGGATTAACGAAACCCTACCTGTTTCTTGCTACCGCCGCCATCATTCTTGCCTGAAACCGGGTACGAGGCGGAGCTGCCCTCGGACCGATCTCCCTTGGATTGGGGTCTAAAGGAGAAATTCCTTTAGGGGTTTAGTAATAGGGAAGAAGAGGGACGTTCCGGTGGTGGCGCGCCGGTGTGGGTCGGCCGGACGCGGCAGTGGTGAGGGTGGCGAAGCTGGGAGTCGAGAGCAGAGAGGGAGAGTGGCTGGCTCGGGTCAACGCCCGAGTTGGGTTTGACTCGGGTCAACTCTCTCTTCCTCTATTTATAGCCAATTCAACGGCCCAGATTCACTCTTGAAAGATCCAACGGTTCAGATCAAAAGAAGGTGAAAAGTAAAAGGTAAAATGGTAAAACTGATTTACCGGCTTGATAATTAAAAGTTACCGGAAACTTCGCAAATTTATAGAAAATAAACCGAAGCTCCGAAAAATATTCCGAAAATACCGGGAGACTCGTGTTGACACGTACTAGCACATCGAGTCATCAATTCAGGTATTTGGAGTACTTTTAAAAACTCGAAAATTGACTCGAGCGATAACTTATCGAATTACCGATCGCAGTTACAAGTCCTCGGTAACTCGTGAATCTCTGTGAAAGGTAACTTTTATTAACTTCAAAAGATTCGGGGTGTGACAGTAATCTTTTTCATTTTCTGGCTAGAATTTTTCTTATCGTTGTGCAGCTTATTATCAAAAAAGTATTTTTATATCTTGACTCCAATCTCCTATCAACATCAACCAACTGTAATTCCAAAAAAATAAAATAAAAATAAATGTATATAAGTTCTTCAAATCTCACAAGCTAGTAGAAGTAGACTACTGAACAAAATCTTGATTTATATATATGATTATGACGGGAGTCGAAATTCAAATGATGAATTCTGGAGAAAGAATTTTATATTGTGAAATGTTTATGCTTTTATATGTTGAAATATAGAAGACTTATAGGCGTTAATTTTTTGAATAATATGTATATGTCTGGTTTAGTCTTTTAATACCCATAAAATTTAATATGAAATATAAAATAACAGGCCTGTGTATTAAGAGAATAGAAATGTGTATTTAAAATCACTCATTTGAGATATTCCAAATGTCCTGAATCTCGTTTAAAATTGGATTCTTGTATTTTGAATGGTAACGATGGTAAAAATACCTTTATGTTTTATTTTTATTTTTTTTAATCAAATGCATAATTAAGCTACAATTAATACGGTAAGTGAAGACATGCATGTTGTTGTATTTTTATTTTTTATGTTCTAATTTTAAATTTTTATCAGATCCTAATAATGTTGTCACTTGTAAGGCCGGAGGTCGATCAGAAGACGTCCTTTTTCATTTGTGCACTCTATCTGGAGCACATTGACGTGATGGTTGTTAGCTAGGTTACAGATTAATTAGGTATATGTTTGAGTTTGAATGAATCAATTGGAGAGACTATATATTTGAAATGATTGATACTTAAAAGAAGAAAAGGTTATAATCATTTTTGAAGTAGTGTCACTATCATATGCAACATTATAGCTTAGGTTTCACATAACTTTACGATACAAAACTAATGTTTCATTAATCAAGATTTAAAGACGGCATCGGTCTAATATCGAAAACAATACCAAACTTATGTATGTCATTGTATTCAAAATTTTATATATATGTCAATGACGTTCCAGCTTAATTGACCACCTGAAACTGAAGTTAGTAACGTAGTCTAGGAGCAAATTCCGCTTTGGTGCCGGGGTCCTTTCACGAGATGATTATGGCTTATTACTTAGTCATGGTCATGTTGCATTGTTTGTTCCTGGTACAAAGATCGATCACTGACCACTCAACAAAAATAATGACTGGACTTGATGAATCATTCTTGCTTCAAAGGGATGGAAGCACAACTTACCCCAACCGAAATGAAGTTGATTCAACATAAATCAACCAGGCCACACTTTTTACCCGACCCCTTAATTACCGCTTCCCAAATCCTTTAAAACGCACAAATTTGCTCCATATATCTCACCCACCGTAGTGATGTCTTCATTTACTTTCTTCACTCTCTTCACAATCCTCTCCACCTCTTTCCTTTCCATTGATGGAGTTCTAATCAAGCAATTCTTCAAGGCAGATGAGAAAAAAGATGAAACGAGCCACCTCCACTTTTTCTTCCATGACATTCTCAGCGGCAAGTCTCCAAGCGCTGTCAGAATTATCGGCTCGGCAAACAGCGGCTTCGGTACCACCTTCATGATTGATGATGCACTCACCGAAAAGCAAGATCCGAAGTCGAAGATCATCGGAAGAGCGCAAGGGTTTTACTCAGTGGCTTCACAGCAAGAGGTTGCGCTACTGATGGTCATAAACTTTGTGTTTGTGGAGGGTAAGTACAAGGGGAGTAGCATTAGCATTCTTGGGAGGAATCCGGTGATGAACGATGTGAGGGAGATGCCGATTGTTGGAGGCACTGGATTGTTTAGGTTTGCTCGTGGCTATGTTTTAGCACATACGGTTTGGTTTGATGCTAATACAAGAGACGCCATTGTTGAGTACAATGTTTATGTGTCACAGACCTCATGAACTTTACCTTCTTATTTGTATTAATTAGGAGCTGCTACCTTAATATTCTAGGTTTTGCCTTTTCTTTTGGTACGTCAGTTTATTATATGTTGAAGAACTGGATATAAATCGAAATCCATGCTCTGTTACCAATTATATAGATTCTGCATGTCTATTGTATAATAAGGATAGCAACTTGTTCATAGTCCCTTAGCTAGGTTTGCTCCTCAACTTGATTTTAAGTCTTTCAAATCTAAATTTGAATAGGTTGGCTTTGGTAGCTTATGAGGTTGTCGATCGGTCGTTTCTAATGCTACTGGTGACACAAGTGAGATCAGGTTTTGCTTTTGTAAATGTAAAATGTGGCTAATGAACCAAGTGAGAGCGTGGTTAGCGTACGTGGAGGACCCGAGTGGCGTGGGGGCAAGAATCAAAGCTTTTACATTACAGAGATGTTGTTAGGACTCTTCAATAACTCACAAACGCTATATATCTAAGATTTAAATTTGTGATCTTAAAGTTATCGGTTAAACACCTTAACCAACCAAACTGCAGCTCAAGTTTAATAACAAACTCCAACCCGGTGGCTATTGAGTTTTATAGAGGGAATTTTCTTCAATTCTAGAGATCCCGGATTAATTAGATATATGGCTGAAAGTGGATTACTCCATTGTTCTTGATTTTCTTCACCCTCTTCATTTAGTGTCATGGTGCAGCTTAGAGTACAAGCTGTTAGCAAAATGTGATGATTATATTGTTTATATACTAACAAAATGAAATAACGAAAATTAATTATACTTCATTAAATTGCATGAACAAAATCATAAAATGACAAATTACGGATTTGAGAATAAGAATTCAACCAATAGAAGTTTGTCGAGTCCCGTGTATCACACGTTGTCCTTAAGACGAATTACGACGTCCCAATCTGTGCAAGGACCTCAATGCTGGTTGGTCTCCCAGGATAAAACGACAATCAAGCTTAAGTTGTTGCACTACGAACAAGAGCTTCAACGAACTAGGAAAAACCTTCAAACTATCACTAAATTTCTGAGAGAACTGAATAGGAGCAGAGAAGCTTTTTGGAGATGAAGAGAAATGTTTGTTGTTGGTGTGTTTAGAATGAAGGATTGGTGACCTTTATATAGTGTTGGGAATCATCTACAAATTAATGGTTTTCTGTTTATTACATACAATCATAAACAGTCCTTAATAAGTCTGTTACAAAATCATAATCAGACGGTCTGTTACAGCTTTCAGACATGGAAAAGGTCAAAAAATAAAAATCGTCAGTTCAAAAACAACCTAGGCTCTCGGGCCAAAAATGTTAGAAAATATGTCAAATATTGCAAATAAATAATAACATAAATTTATTATAATTAAATAAATAATTATAACTAAAAACTCATAATACAAATATGATGATGAACACCAATGTTACTAACTCGGATTCAAGGATAGGAGGATGTTGAAGGAAGTCGAGTCGTGAGTCTCACACACTTTCCTTAAGACAAATTATGCCTCCTCTTCGGTGCAAAGGTTTGATGACACTTGTCTCCCATGATACAACGACTGCTTGTCCCTTGAAACTGCACTGCTACTAAGGACACTGAACGAACTTAAAGTACATTCGTCTATCACTAGAACACAATTTAGAGAGGGAGAGAGAGAACTCAAGTAAGGAGAGATGCTTTGAGTTGGTGTGTTGGAATGAGGGATGGAGTCACATTTTTATATTGGTGGGATTAGAGGAAAACTTGAATGCTATGAATAAGGTTACAACCTTTCATTAGCCCACTACCATGTCATTGATTCATGTTGTTATAAAAACCAAAAGACAAGGAAGTTGAAAGATTAACCATTACATGCATTACTTTGGTGACTATTTTCATTCACCTTTAACTATCAAAATGATTATAAAAAAAATCTTTTATTTCTATCATTTTTCTAACAATTCCCCACATGAATGAAATAGGCGACCAAAGACTCGATAGACTTAGTGATAGATATCTACGGTTGAAACTTGCTTAGGATAGGTAGGTTTTACCCTGTGAACCTTCCCTGGTGAAAGTATGCTGACTTTACTAACTTGACAGTAGACGTGATGTCTTTGAACTGTTTGTCATTTGTGTAAACAGTAACATACTTCACACAGGAATCTTCCTGGTACTTACAGTTCTCACTTTTGTGTCCATTTTGGCCCTAGACACGCGCTTGGTTCTGTAAGAGTTTGATAGGTATTGACCCCTTAAAAAATTCCCTTAGAAGCGGCCCCACTTCTCTCTTACATAGGTGATTTCTTATGAGTAACCCGCATTACTTCGCTCGGATCTCCGACGCATAAGAATCAGTAAAAGCTTTCGCTTAACCTCATTCCTTACGGGCATCACTGTTTTCATCATAGGAATGGATATGAAGAAAATCCCCACAGTGATCCAACATGGTCTCTACAGTTTGGTTGTCTCTTTTGAACCTAGATCTTTAGATCTCTAGTCAACTAGGTTGGGTATCCACTGCAAAGATTTTTAATTTATGGGCTTGAGTCCCATTCCCCTCGATAATTTATCAACTAACTCTCTGTTTAACCCTTTGGTTAGCGGATCCGCAATATTATCTTGTGACCTCACATAGTTAATAGAGATAACTCCAGTAGAAAGTAGTTGTTTAATGGTATTATGTCTTCGACGAATATGTCTTGACTTACCATTGTACATCGTGCTCTGTGCCCTGTCAATTACAGATTGACTATCACAATATATGCATATTGCAGGCACAGATTTTGTCCATCTTGGAATATCCTCTATGAATTGGCGTAGCCATTCTGCCTCTTTCCCACATTTGTCTAATGTTACAAATTCAGACTTCATCATGGATCTGGTTATAATTGTCTGTTCAGAGGATTTCCAGGACACTGCTCCACCTTCCAATGTGAACACATACCCACTAGTGGATTTTGAGTCTTTCATGTCAGAAATCCAATTTGCATCATTGTATCCTTCTTGGACAGCTGAATAATTGGTATAATGCAGCCCATAGTCTCTCGTATACCATAAGTACTTTAGTATCCTCACAATTGCTTGTCAATGCATAGCTCCAGGATTACTCGTGTACCTGCTCAGCTTGTTCACAACATAAGCTATGCCAAGTCTTGTACAACTTGTTAGGTACGTCAGACTTCCAATGACTCTAAAGTACTCTAACTGAGAGACACTCTCTCCTTTATTCTTTGAGAGATGTAGAGTTATATCAACCTGAGTTCTGACAACTCCAGAATTATCCTTATCGAATTTTCCAAGGATATTATCCACATAATGAGATTGACTCAATACAAGCTCATTTGATGTTCGTTTGATTTTAATCCCCAATATGACATCAGCATGACCCATATCTTTCATATCAAATCTGGAATTTAACATATCCTTAGTGGACTTGATCATCTTTTCATTGCTTCCAACGATAAGCATGTCATCAACATATAGACACAGAATGACATATCTATTTTCTGTATCTTTGACATAAACAAATTTATCACATTCATTGATCTTGAAACCATTGGTGATCATAGCGTTGTCAATTTTCTCATGCCACTGCTTTAGGACTTGTTTTAAGCCATACAATGACTTTACCAATTTGCACACTTTCCTTTCTTGACAAGGAGCAGAGATACCCTAAGGTTGCTCCATATAAATTTCATCTTCGACATCTCCATTAAGAAAAACGGTCTTTACATCTATTTGATGAACTTCAAGATTTCGCAGTGCGGCAATTGCAATTATCATTCTGATAGATGTTATTCTCGTCACAGGAGAATAAGTGTCGAAATAATAAAGACCTTCATTTTGCTTATAGCCTTTAATTACAAGTCTTGTCTTATACTTGTTTATTGACTCATCTGCTTTCAATTTCTTTTTGAAAATCCATTTGAAACTTAAAGGTTTACAACCTGGTGGAAGATCCACCAGTTCCTAAGTGTGATTTTGCAAAATAGAGTCAATTTTACTCTTGATAGCTTCTTTCCACAAAGGACTATCAGTGAAGTTCACCGACTCTTTAAAGGTACGAGGTTCACCTTCAAGCATATATGTCAAAAAAATTTGACCCAAATGATTTTTCTATCCTTGCTCTCTTACTTCGTCTGGGTTCAACCTCAGACTCAGTGTCTTGATGTTGACTGATTTCATTAGCAGCTTGGCAAGTTCCAGTACCAGCCTCATATGTCCGTTTCGAAGAATTCGATTCCCTTCTAGACTTACATGGAAACACATTTTCAAAGAATGATGCATTTCTTGATTCCATTACCGTGCCCTCATGTATATTAGAAATTTCTGATTTGTGCACAAGGAAGTGATAAGCCGTACTGTTACAATGACTTTCTTCCTTTCCATAGTTCACATGGAGTTTTCTCTTGTTTCTTTTTAGGAACCTTATTTAAAAGGTAGTTAGCTGACAAAATGGCGTCTCCCCACATGTTGGGTGGTAAACCAGAACTTTGTAGCATTGCATTCATCATTTCAATCAATGTACGGTTCTTTCGTTCAGCAAAACCATTTGATTGTGGAGAGTAAGGTGCGCTTCTTTCATGAATAATCTCATGCTGAGCACAAAATTCAGCAAATGGTGATTCATATTCACCTCCATGATCACTTCTCAATACTTTTATTTTCTTATCGAGTTGGTTTTCCACCTCACTCTTATAGAGAACAAACTTCTCTATTGCCTCATCTTTGTTTTTCAGTAAATACACATAGCAGTATTTCGTGATGTCATCGATAAAGGTAATGAAATATTGGTTACCATCTCTTGACTGTATTAGTTTTAAAGCATATACATGTCTATAGATTAAATCAAGAGGTTCATTGTTTCTTTCAACGCTTTTGAAAGATGATCTCGTTAGTTTTGTCTCTACACAAGTCTCACACTTATGTTTCGCATCAACTTGGAATTTTGGTAAGTGTTCCATGTTAATTAGCCTGTGCAAAGTACTATAATTAACATGTCCTAGTCTACCATGCCACAAATTGGAAGACTCAAGCATATAAGTGGAAGTAATAGCTTCATTCATATTTTTGACAATGGTCATTACATTCAATTTGAACATTCTACCACTCATATAACCCTTAACTATGTACATTCCACCCTTAGACAAAACAATTTTGTCAGACTAGATCACAATGTGAAAACCATGAGTGTTCAGTAGTGCACTAAAGATAAGGTTCTTACGGATATTAGGAACATACACAACATTGTTCAAAGTTAGCTCCTTTCCAGAGGTCATCTTTAGAACCATCTTGCCCTTGCCCTCGACGACAGATGTGGCCGAGTTCCCCATGTATAATCTCTCCTCATCAGTGCTGGGTTCAAATTTGGAGCACATCTTCTTATCAGCACATACATGGCGAGTTGCTCCAGTGTCGTGCCACTATTCCTTTGGGTTTGAGCCCGCCATGTTCATCTCAGACACCACTGCATAGAGGTTCATGTCAGAGACATCCCTTATGACTTCTTCAATCATGTTGGCTTCCTTATTATTCTTCTTCTTTGGCTTGTTGCAGTCAACAGCTCTGTGATCAGTCTTATCACAATTGATGCACTTGCCTTCAAATCTAGTCTTCTTGGAAATGCCCCCTCTTGGTCCGAGCTTGGACCCTTGATTTTTGAACTTATTGGTCTTGGACCTTTGAACATGTTCCACAACAGTTGCCTTAACAGAGTAGCCACTAACCCATGTCTTCTTTTCAAATTCTCGGTTGTCTTCTTCAATGCGAAGCCTGACCTTCAGATCTTCAAAGCTCATTTCATTTTGCTTGTGCTTCAAATAATTCTTGAAGTCTTTCCAAGCTGGTGGTAATTTCTCAATAACACATATCACTTGAAAACTTTCTTCAAGTTTCATCCCTTCAGCGTGAATCTCATGTAGGATCAACTAGATTTTTGAGAATTGACTCATCACAGTTTTGGAATCCACCATCTTATAATCAAGGAAGCGGCCCACAATAAATTTCTTGGCACCGACATCCTCAGTTTTATATTTATTCTCAAGTGATTCCCATAACTCCTTAGTTGTTCCCATGCTAATGTACACATTGTACAAAGAGTCAATCAAGCAATTCATGATATAGTTTATGCATGGATAGTCATGATTATTCCATGCATTCACAGCTTCAATTTTTCCTTCATCATCTTGCTCATCTTCTTTGAGCTCAGGAGCTTTCTCAGTCAGGAACCTTTACAGATTCAGAGTGGTCAAATAAAACATCATCTTTTGTTGCCACCTCTTGAAGTGCAGCCCATTAAACTTCTCAGGTTTCTCACCATGAGACACCGACACAGGTACATAAGCAGCAACAACAACATGAATGATTGGCATTTGGGTTGAAGAGTTACTCCCGTCAACAGACTTCTCAGAATTAAATTCTATTTTTTAAAAATGTTAACAATACAAGTTAATATTGATTCATATCAACAATATTCGCAATTGGTAACACAAAATAAAGGCAACATCAATATTAATTTGGCTACTCCTCAATCCGTTCGGTAATTCCAGTCAGACTCAACCAGGTAAGAAGATGAAGCTTTAGTGGAGCGTGACTCTCTTAAGAATATTTCCTTAATGGTTTTAGCCTAGACATCATGCCAAACTGAGTACACCCAGTTGGAAAGATTTATAAACCAAAGCAATATAAATTTGTCTTAAGATTGTTAGAAAATATGTCAAATATTGCAAATATATAATAACATAAATTCATTATAATTAAATAAATAATTATAACTAAAAACTCATAATACAAATATGATGATGAACACCAATGTTACCAACTCGGATTCAAGGATATGATGATGTTGAAGGAAGTCGCGTCGTGAGTCTCACACACTTTCCTTAAGACAAATTATGTCTCATCTTCGGTGCAAAAGTTTGATGAAACTTGTCACCCAAGATACAACGAATGTTTGTCCCTTGAAACTACACTGCTACTAAGGACACTGAACGAACTTGAAGTACATTCGTCTATCACCAGAACACAATTTAGAGAGAGAGAGAGAGAACTCAAGTAAGGAGAGATGCTTTGAGATGGTGTGTTGGAATGAGGGATTGAGTCACCTATTTATATTGGTGAGATTTGAGGAAAACTTGAATACTATGAATAAGGTTACAACCTTTCATTAGCCCACTACCATGCCATTGATTTATGTTGTTACAAAAACTAAAAGACAAGAAAGTTGAAAGATCAACCATTACATGCATTACTTTGGTGACTATTTTCATTCACCTTTAACTATCAAAATGATTACAAAAAATCTTTTATTGAGCTTCATTCGTGTCTGCAGGTCGCGCGGGCCTAAGTGAAGAAATTGAGCGAAGAAATTGAGCTTCTGACTTGGGATTTGCATCCCCCGTGCGAGCGCAAGAAAGAGTATGAGTGTTTATCATGGTTACACCTTCAAGTTGTGAGATTCTATTTAAAGCCTTATTCCTTTCCCACTTTTCTGATGTGGGACAAAGTTCATTTTCTCATTTGAACTAGCTATCTTTAGGTGATAATTTCTCATTCATCCCACAACCAAATTATACATATGAATACATGATTTTATAGCCTTCATTACAAGGATTACAAATTCATGCATCCAATCATCTAATTAAAAGTGCAAATCATTTTAATTATTTGATTTAATCAATGGTGCTTTAGATCATTTTTCCAAACTATAATTGTTTGAGCCTCATTGTTTAGAATGCATTTTAGATACTTACATATTGATTTTTAGGAAGATAACAGAGTTACTGAATTAGCAAATCATGATATCACTTCAACAGATAAAATCTGGTAGGACGTGACTCCTTTATCAGTTCGGCTTTGTAGTAGTGACCGCTTAATATATTAGTACGTTTTCCTTAATTTCGTTTTTGTCAGCTAGTTTTCTCTAGTCTTTTATTGTATCCGTTTTTTCTTTAATGAACCAATGTCAATAGAATGCTTAATTTACGAGCTCGTATGGAGGAGCACCTTTGATATTCCAAGAGAAAGGACAACAGAACGTCAAACATCTAATGAAACAAATTAAACGACATCTATCAGCCAGGCAGCTACTAGAGAGAAGCCCAAATCAACAATTGGACCCTAACAGATGCCCTCACATCGGGGCGCATAGATTTGATGTGATTTGTTCAACTTTGGATGGAAATGCGGAATATACAGATGCCATTCTCTCTCAAATTGGGATCACTCTCGGCACATTAAAGCTCCTCTTCGATCTTATTTTCTGCATCCAAATGGTAAGATCACGCATCGATTGATCCTGTTGCGAGCAAAAGAAGAGAAACGTACGATTCTTCCTTTTCTCATTTTCATGGTTTTTTTGATTAGCCATGCGTCCTTGAGAGACCACGGACACTGCTACAAATTTGTTGTAAAAGATTTTGTTCACTCCATCCGAGTTACACAGTTTTGCTACCATACTAGCGGTTACACCATGCTGTCACTTTGATCGATATGTAGTAGCATCTGCATTATGTGTTTATAAATGTTTCTGCTGTTTTCACATGGCTTAATTTCTTGATGCAGAAAGATCCATTCTAGAGAAACTATTAAGCTCTTCCCGTTGTTCGATTTAATAACTACATTCAGGCCAACAAATTCTTTCAAGTGGAGAGTGCCTTCCTTTGGCAGACACTTACTGTATATTTGACCCTCTTAGTACTTGAAAGAAGGTACGCAAACACATAATCAAACCTTTTTCTTCCTCGATTCCTAAGGGCCTTAGGCTAAGGCTAGATCTTCGCTTGGATTCAATTCGGGATTAAGAAACGCCTTAACTAAACTCCTGATTTTCCTTCACCTGTGGATGACTTATTACCTTATAGCTTGTTAATTCATTTGAAGACATTTCCTAGCCTGCTCATGGACGAGAAAGGGGACAAAACCGAAGCCGTACATGCTTCATGTCCTGGCTTTGGAAGTAAGTACTATCGAAAACCCTAAACCCATAATTTTTCTTAGCATTTATGTTGTGTTCCATATATTAACTTCGGTGACTGATACGAGCTTGACAGTAATGTTGTCCCTTCCCTACAGGGCTGTGTTCGAGACAAAGTTCGATTGAACACACCAACAAGATCTCCCCTTCCAAGATTGTTTCTTCTGACAGAAGCAATGTTGATGCCGAGCATATAATCTCCAAGATTCGTCGCAAGGCAGTGTCGAAGTTGTTGGAACACATCAAGCAGATTGTGCTAAAGAATCCCATTGAGCGCCTTCCACTATTCAAAATAGAACTTGAAAAACTCATCGATGCCTTTATGGAGTATGGAATTGATCCTTCACCGTTAAAGGTCAAGGTTAACAAGCTTATGATGGATATTGCTACTTACAATTCGATGCAGTCGGCTTGCTGCCGGATGATAGCTCCAGAGGTACAGCATCAGCGCTTGGCTGACAATAAATCTCGTCTTGACAGAGCCTTTAATCTTCAAACAGCTGAAAAATGTCAGTATGAATCGCTATGTGACTCCCTAGCCTCTCTAGAGAATCGTAGAGAAAAGCTGAAAAGAGAGCAAGAACGATTGGAGGAGCAGATAGACAAGCTTCGTATTTCCATATCAGGAAGTGGGATAAAGATAGACGAGCATAAAATTGCGGTTGATAGGTTGCTGAAACAGAAAGTCGAAATTTCAAAAACTCCAGTGTTGAGTTCTAAAGATGCTAAAACTATTAAGAAGCTGAAAGATTCACTAGAGAGTCAGTGCAATGGCTTCGAGGACTTCACTTTGGGGTGACAAACGTTCTAGCTTCTTAATTGTTTGCCTTGTTATTGGATCGGCTTGCTAGATTTTGTGAACGTGTAATTTGAGTTCCAGCGCATTAGAATGAGTTTGCAGACGACATTCTTATTTTTAAGCTTCAATCTTATTATTAGTTACGTACCTACAAATTAGAAAACAAGAGTGAAATATGCCGAGAAAGCTAGCTAGCTAGAAACAACAAAGGTTTTGATGACTTGATAAAATATCAAGGTAGCAATAAAATTCTTGCTTGACAATTATGAAGGAAGCAAGCATGCTTCGAACATCAATATTACTTCATCCTGAATCAAGCCGAGTGTCTCAGATGACTACTCAAAGAAAAGATTTGTAATCATTTTTTGCTCCATGCCTTGTGACAAAAATCTTTAACGAAGCATGCATGCACCTTTTGTATATTTTTGATCACTTGCAAAATTGTATGACAATGTGTGAGTAGTATACTCCTTGAAATTCTTCAATTGACTTGAAAATAACTTTGATTGTATTTATATTTGGAAAAGTCTTGGTAGCTTCACGTATACATACCCAATTTTGTTGTCATCGTGTGATTGGTCCACAAAAGCAAAATAACGATCTGCTAACTGTTTGGCCGGTCATATTGTCAGAACCCACCCCGGTTTAAACCTTTTTAATCCGAAGTAAATTATGTGAAGAATATCTCAAGGGAACTTCTTACCGAAATCCCTTGAAATGGACAACCCCCAACTCCTCGGCCCATCCTGCTCCCCAAATCACAGCTACGTTTCAACCACCTAATCAACTATCTAAGTTAGGGTAATCAACGCAATCTACATGGAAGTGATACCTAATTAAATTTACGGCGACAACAGATTAATTGACTATGCTTCGACTTCTGTACGCGCGACCTCTTCTCAGCAACCCTGCAACATTAGGCATTTGAAAACGAAGGGCACAGGAAAAAAATATTTAAAAACATTAACGTGAATAGACAAAAATCGAATATGAAAAGATAAATTTCTTTTAATGCTCTCCCTTTGATTTACCGAAAAATCTTTATGCACACAACCATTAGAAAACGATTACATTAAATACACAACAATTCCCTTGGCTCAAATTCATAATTTAAAAAGTGGGGTATAATGTCACCATGACCACGAGAAAAACAACTGACCAGCTCTAATCCACGAGAGGGTCTATTGACCAGCTCTACCGAAGAGGGTCTCCTTGACCTGCTCTATTCAGGATGGTCCATCCGACCAGATACCACTGAAGAGGGTCATGACCGGCTCTATCCGGGAAGGTCCTTCCAACCAGCTACCACCGCAAAGGGTCTGACCAGCTGCAATCCGAAGAGGGTACCTTCTCCATCCGGAGAGGGTCCATGCTAGCTATATATATATATACTTGAACCATGACTTTTCTCAAAATACATTGGATTTAAAACTTTTCCAGACATCTGAAACCAGTTCCCTGACTTTACTTTAAATCATTAAAATCCAAGAGCCAAGTTTCTCCATTTTAAAATATAATCCCTCTCCATAACCCAAAATGGTGATAATAACTTAAAATCATATTCCGGAAAAATCATTTAAAACTCACGAGAAAGGTATGAACCTCTTTCTCGGCTCATATATCTTGAAAAATATTAAATTCTCAAAGTTTCCCAAAAATCACTATAAAACTCAACATAGAGGAAATTCTCATAAATAAAAGAGAAACTCAATAAAAATCCGTTGCATGCATCATATTTAAAAATAAAAGTCCATTCACAGTACTTAATGTGATCTTCGTATCACTCGGAATACTCCTCAAGCATTACCTCGAAATATCCACATGGTCAAATCTGTCTCACGTTCAACCATAAACTGTAAAATTAATATAATATATTAGTCTTACTATCGTTGAATTTATTCAGCACATTATTATTCAGAACATTGTTATTCATAACGTTATTTTCTTCCTTGTTATCACCCATTTTTCTGATGGGGTAGACACACTAGAAGACTCAAACAAGTTATCAAATAAAGTTTCACACTTAGGCTTCTGTTCAAACTTAGATTTCTTAGCAAATCTATCTAGATGGTCTCTATGCCGCATAAAAGAAAAGAAAATAAAATAAAAATAAAAATAAACTAACACTAACACTAACCAACAGAAAATAAAAATGGAACGAATGTTCCGAATTAAGAAAACAAATTCTGTGTGCTTCTCAAATGCTCCCCGGCGACCGGTGCCAAAAATTGCATGCTAATCCCAAGTGCAGGAGTTGCGTAGTAGTATAGACTCGAAGTACGAGTGTCAAGAGCAATGAAATAGAAAACAAATGAGTGAGTTTAATTTGAGAGAGAATTCAATTATGAGAAACACTAAGGTTCGAGGTTTCACCTTAAATCACCAGCGCAATTATATCAATTCGGCTCTTTCATTGAAACTTATTCAATAAAATTGACTCTAAAGATAAATTCAATCAAGGCAGTTCATATTCATAAACTGAATAATTTCATAGAAATTTCTCAAGCACAATATGTACCTTATGACAACAACCTATCAAGATATAATTCCCCTGAAATTATCAATCAACATATTCAATACTATAGTCACAAAAGCATGAATATTTTTACTAAACAATAGGATAAGTATGACTGAACCTATGAATTAGATTATCAAATACTCATCAATCAAACTAAAAAGTAAATGTAGACATCACGATGAACAACCAAAAATTGAATTCGAATTGAAGTTCTTAGTCGAATCAAACTAATAAAAATCACATAGACAATGTAAGGTTTCACCCCTAGCATTAACTAGGAGATTAGTTCTCCATAATAAAAATTAAAAACAATTGGGTTTTTTAAGAGTATAGAGGGGATTGATGGAGGAGAGGAAGTCAAGAAAGAGGCCGTCAAAGATACGTAGGAATTTATATTGCTTTCTTCCACCAATCCTGATAGTCGGGTTAATTACAAACTGCCATTAAGACTAAAATGACCATGCTGCCCCTGACAGTTTTGGCTAATTACAAGAGTGTCATTTGAGATTAGATTGACTTTTATATACTCAATGGATTTATTTTTTACGTGGATGCCATTTTATATTTATGTGTTTGAGTGTTTGAATGTTGTATTTATTGTGGTTGAATGGTTGTATTATTTCCAATAGATAGATGGTTAGTGGTTACCCTAGCGGAGAGGTTGAACTCTGGTTTGAAATAGACGTCTGCTATCCATAATAATAAATCGACCGATATGTAGAAAAACAGGATTTTCCCGGTTAGGACGTTAATTCAAATAAGAGCTACGTGTGGCTTGATCCCTGAGGACAGAGTACGTAGGCAGCCTGACCGGGATTCAGGTGCAGTCACAAATAATATTAGAACCCTAGGTTTTCTAAAATGTTTGGTTTGAGATCCAAATACGAAAATCGGGATAACCTCTAGCTGTGAGGTTTATTCCGGTATCGTTTGGACTGTTAAAATGGTTTGGAAAAAAAGGAGTATCCCTTCTCAGGAGAGATTACGAGTAAATCTCTCTTGAGATGAGTCCCGCACGTTCTAACCCAGGTTTAAGAAGATAAACTTAGACCGGGACGTGACACCCGTGCGAGTCAGAGGTGGAGAATCCGAGATGGAGGTAACTCTAAGGGCCATCAGGGAGAATGTGGCAAGTCTCATGGGGAGAATGGAGGATGCAGAAAGAAGAAAAACCTTTGGCGCCGCCAAACCAGTTTTGAGGAACGATTATGACCATCCACGAGGATCATAACCCGAGCGGTGCGACCTATGGTAAGTAAGCCGCTGAAGTTAAGTTACAATAGGGATGTAGATCTGCATCTGTTTATCGATAGGTTCAAATCACACACAAACGCGAAGGGATACACAGATGCCTTGTGCTGCAACATGTTCCAAGAGACCTTGTCTGGGGAGGCCCTGAGCTGGTTTTACGAGCTTCTAGGAGGATCAGTCGATTACTTTAGGTAGTTGGCCGATAGATTTGTTAGCAGGTTCATTCTAAGAACGGATGGCCAGAACACCACACAGCTCTTCAAGGTGAAGCAACACCGGTACGAAGAATTGAAGGCTTTTGTAAATTGATGGCAAGGAGCCACGACATGGGTCAAGAATTTTGAAAAAAAAAGTTGCAGAAGAGACATTCATTAAGGGGTTGCTTCTCTTGAAGTTCTTATATGCAATTAGAATCGAGAAGCTCCAAGGATATGATGAGCTGATGGAGATGGTCAACCGTCAGGCTCAGCGGATCATGACACATATGAGGGGAATGGGGTCGAGAAGAGAAAAGCAGAAGGATGGCCTGGATCCCCAATGCAATTGATCCAAGAAGCCAGGGCATGGAAGGGAGCAGCCACCCATTGGCAGGCTAACCTCAAGGAAATAAAAGGAGCGGGGACAACAGGAAGGCTGTACGACAATCTAATATCCCAGCTAGTCAGGAGAAGACCAGTTATCAGGACACTGGGTATGTGAGCACGATGCCAGTTGCTCAAGCACAATTTACGCTTTTGAACGTTACTTATGAGGCGGTGTGAAATGAGAATAAAAACCTGCTGGATGAGGTGCATAGAGCTGCAATGTTCACAAAACTAGATTTGAGATCTGGTTACCACCAAATCAGGATGTGCCCTGAGGATATTAGCAAGACAGCTTTTAGAACTCATAGTGGACATTATGAGTTTTTGGTCATGGCCTTTGGCCTGATCAATGCACCAGCCACCTTTCAATCAAACATGAATGATGCTCTTAGAAAATACTTGAGGAAGATTGTTTTGGTTTTCTTTGATGACATCCTGATCTTTAGTGCAACCATGGAGGAGCCTGTAGAGCATTTGGAGTTGATTTTCAAGGTTTTACAAGAGCACTCCTTGAAGGTTAAAAATCTAAATGCAGTTTTGGAGTTACTGAAGTTGAGTACTTGGGGTATATTGTCAGTGGTAAAGGAGTCTCAGTTGAACCAAAAAAACTTGAGTGTATTCAGCAGTGGCAGTTTCCTAAAACCTTGTAGTGATTAAGAGGGTTTTGGGGTTGGCAGGTTATTGTAGGAAGTATGTCAGAAACTTTGGCATAATTGCCAAGCCACTCACATACATGCTGAAGATTGGGGGATTCCAGTCGTCTCCAACCTTAGAAAAGGCTTTTGAGGAACTGAAGAGAGCCTTAGTGCACACCCTGCATTACCAGATTTCAAAAGAATTTTCTGTGAAGTATGATGCTTCAGGAATTGGCATTGGAGCAGTACTGTCTCAAGAAGGGCATCCCATTACATTCATTAGCAAAGCTTTAGCCCTCAGACATGCTGCACTCTCTGTCTATGACAAGGAAATTCTTGCAGTTGTCTTTGCAGTGCAACACTAGAGGCCATACCTGCCTGGAAACCATTTTTTGATTTACACTGACCACATGACTATTTAGCCTTTCTTGGATCAAAAAATCACTACACCAACACAACAGAAATGGATGATCAAGTTAATTGGTTATGATTATTCAATTCATTACAAACCAGGTAAGAGCAATGTTGCATCTGATGTCCTATCAAGGAGAGAGGAACTAGCTGGAAGTAATGACACTATCATCAAGTTTGGTTCTCTTTCTATGGCATTTGGAATTTCTTTCCCAGTGCACAACTATCTAAGTGAGATTCAGCAGGCTTGTATTCTGTATGCAAAGGTTAGCAAAATGTTAGAGCAGTGTTTGCAAGGGCAGCCACCCTCAGATAAGTATTCATTGCTTAACAATCAGCTGTTGTACAAGGGCAAGGTTTTTGTGCCACAACATGGAGGTTGGAGGGCCAAGGTCATTAGTGAGATGCATGATGGATACAGTGGAAGCCATGCAGGCATTTCAAGAAGACTGAAAAGGGTACAAAGATCATTTGTGTGACCTAGACAGCATAGTGATGTGAAAACCTTTGTTTCAACGTACATGTCATGTATGCCAACAGAATCACTATGAGGCTCAATCACCACCAGAGCTCCTACAGCCAAACAGTATACCAGAGGGGGCATGGAGAAGCATTAAAATAGATTTTGTGGAGGGATTACCAAAATCACAAGGTATGATTATGATTTTGGTAGTGGTGGACAAGTTAACAAAGTATGCACATTTTATTCCTCTTTGTCACCCTTACACAGCTTCCATAGTAGTTCAGTTATTTGTGGATGAAGTGTTTAAGTTGCATGGCATGTTAGTTGATATTATTTCTGATAGGGATCCTATCTTTCTAAGCAATTTTTGGAAGGAATTGTTCAAGCTGCAGGGCACATAATTGAACAAGAGCTCAGCCTACCATCCTCAAACTGATGGGAAAACTGAGAATCTCAACAGAACCCTTGAGCAGTATTTAAGGTGTGTGGGAGGAGAGAAGCCTCAGACTTGGGTTGCAGCCTTGCCTTGGGCGGAATACTGGTATAACACAGCTCACCATAGTGCCATTGGGATGACCCCCTTTAGAACATTATATGGTTATGAACCTCCAGCTATTAGAACCTACGAAAAAGAGGCAACTGTTGTAGATGCTGTGGATCAACAGTTGCAATCTAGAGATGACATGTTGGCTTTGTTAAAAATGAATTTGACAGTGACTCAGTGCAGGATGAACTTCTTTGACAGGCGCCATGTGGAGAGGGAGTTCAATGTTGGTGATTGAGTTTATTTGAAACTCCAACCATATAGGCAGCAGTCTGTGCATAGGAGATTTTTTCATAAACTGTCTCCTAGATTCTATGGCTTTTTTCAGGTGGAGCAAAGGATATGGTAGGTGACATACAAGCTCAGACTGCCAAATTCTGCTAAGGTTCACCCTGTGTTCCATGTGTCACTGTTGAACAAGAAGGTGGGCAATGTTGTTGTGATAGCTACACACTTATCCCCCCCCAATTTGGATCCTCACAATCCATGGTGGTATATTGCAAAAATCATGCAGAGGCAGATGTGCAAAAAGGAAGATGCTGCTGTGACCAAGTGGCTTGTGCAGTGGTCGGGATCAGCTGAAGAAGAAGCAACTTGGGAGGAGGCAAATGACATTCTTCAACGTTTTCCAGATTTCAATTACAAAGCTTGAGATCAAGCTTTACAAATGGGGGATGGATTGTTATGAATTGTTTGAAATCAAGTTCTCATGTCCTCACTAAAAGAAGGATGAAGAAAAGTTCTAATTAGTAGCTGCTTAATTATTATTAATTACGGTTTAGTTGGTTAATTAGGAATTAATTAACATGGACATGTGTCTTCCTCTGAGTGGCCAATCTTTGGCTATATAAGCCCTAGCTGTGTTCTGTTGAAATCATATCGATATTGAAGCTTAATTTTTCTCCTTTCTTCTTCTTTTTCTATGTTTGAATTCTTGCTCTTTAATATCTTGGATGTCACACCCCAAATCTTATAATTTTACTGCGAGTTACCTTCCTTACGTTATCCGTGGATTTACGGTGTCGATATTAAGGTTTGAACAATAAATTAACGGTCGGAATTGTTGACGGTAATGTAAAAATTGGTGGGGATTTTATTGGAAGGTAATGAGTGAAATTAGAGGGTAAATTCCGGTTTGGAACGGAGGAAAATTTAGAGGTCCCCTATGTTTCTAGGAAGTTTCCTCGTTTGGAAACTTATTTCTTCTGCTCCTGTTTTCCTTTTCTTCTCTTCTTCTCCGCGTCCTTTTTCTTTTCTTATGGATTCGCTCTTTCCCTTCTCCCAGGCGACACTGCACCTTCACTGTGCCGAAGGGATCTACTACCACCGGCCGCCGTGGAGCGCGTGACCGATCTCCCTCGACTCGGCGGAGGTCCGGCAATCCAGCACGCCATCGGATCGGGGCAGCGCCGCTGCGTGGAGAGAGAGAAAACCCCCTGAAAATTTACTGTATTTTCGGGTTCCAACCGGTTCAAGCCACCCTGCCGTCGCCGGTCGTTCTGGGCAGGTCCACCGTCGTCCTCTGTGTCTTCCATTGCAGGGAATTGGACGATTTCAATCTAGGTGAGGGAATCGATCAAGGTTTCCAGATATTAGGATTTAATTACTGTTCATCATGATTTGTTGATGTTAGGGTTGGATTTGGTTGTTGTAATGTAAAGGAAAGTTGTAGGGGAGATTGAGAGGAGCAAGAAGATGGCCGGAGATCGCCGGTCGGAGGCCAATTGGCCGGCGACCGAATTTTACTGTTCACAGGGGCATTTCTGTCCTTTCACTGAGAAATTACATTTAACAGTTATGGTAAATGAGTTAGGGGTAAAGGTAAAAATAATTCTAAGTTAATTGGAGGTAGAAGGTGATAATTTTGGAGAATTGGAAGTAAAAAGGGATATAGAAATTTATGTATATAAAACCTTGTGGAGGAGGATTAGTGGCCATATCGATTAAGTTCCGATTATTATTCAAAATTTTGATTCGGTTCGGAAAGAGAATTCCTTGTTATCGTTGGTCGGGATTGATCGAAGATTGTTAAGAGTATACAAGAACTAAGCTAGTTTAATACGGAGTTGATACTAATGTCTCCGGAGACCCGACTTTACGAATTTGAGATATTAACATATTTATTTTATTAAACAGGACGTGAGGATTTACGTTCCGGGGAGGCACAGGATCGCTCTTAGGGCTAGTCCCTTTACTGTGAGTGGACATTTTATTTTTAAATGAATGCATGCCTTCATTATTGATTTAATTGCAGGGTTTTTATGATTGTTTTCGAGAACTATATCCTTCTCGGGTTCTTGAATGTTTTATTTGGATTAAGTTTAGCGGGAACCTCGGTTAAAGATTTTTACTATGTTTGAGGTATTGACCTTTATGCTTGAACGTATTTACCATTATTACTTAAATTTTCTATTTCTTTCCGAAAATGGTTATAGACGGGGATGGCCCGTCCTTTGAATGGAATTGAACCCGAGACTTCGTTGGAAAGTAGATTTATGCATATATGACGAGGAATGGTTTTACTTATTTGTTTTGGGAAGAGAATTTGAGTAAAGTATTGTTATGAAATTTATATTATAAGGGTTGACCAATGAATATGCTAGCTAGAGTAGCGTGAGGGCGCTACTAGAGCTCTTAGCTCCGACCCTAGCCTGAGAGGTCAGGCAAACTACGTAGTGCACTATGAGGGTTGACCATTATCATTTTATCTAGAGCTCTTAGCTCCGACCCTGGTCTGAGAGGACAGACAAGCCTGAGAGGTCAGGTTATTACTATAAGGGTTGACCGTTATCATTTTATCTAGAGCTCTTAGCTCCGACCCTGGTCTGAGAGGACAGACAAGCCTGAGAGGTCAGGTTAATACTATAAGGGTTGACCGTTATTATTTTATATAGCTAGCATAGCGTGATGGCGCAACTAGAGCTCTTAGCTCCGACCCTAGTCTGAGAGGCCAGACTTATTATTTTTTTTTGTGAACATTTCTCTTCCCATATTCTTTACTTGTTTATCTTACCATGCATTTGTGGTAAATTTAGTATTTGTGGGCATGCATAAATGATATTTAAATCAATAAATCTTTGGGAGAGCATGAAACATTGGTTTTATTTATTGTGGTGAATTTATAGTGTTTCATGGATTATTTTTCGTCCACTCACTCTAACATTTTCCATGTTTCTCCCCTGGGCCTTTGTTTTTCTTAAAATGCCCAGACTGCAGAGTTCGGCCAGCAAATTAGGAGGCGCAGAGTGGTCAACTCTACACACAGTTTTCACTAGTAGGTTTCTGGAAACCTACAAGTGTTCTTTTCCTCCTTTGTATTAGAGCTCTGATAACCTGGGTGTATTATTACTATGTTTCGGGGTAGAGTCTGGACTATTTATGGAACTTATTCGGTATTATCTCAAGAATTACTGACTTTTTATTTTGTTGAAGATTATTAAGTAGAAAGATGAATTATTATTGTGGTTATTACTTGTGGAGGTGGTTGTGTGTTATGTGAGCAGGTTGGCTCAAGTAGGAAGGGGAAACGAAATTAGAAGTGTTTACTACCTGTTTTTACTTTGACTTTAGGGAAGGGTTACTCACTTTTAGGGGGCATCATGCCGAAATTTCGGTAACTACCCTTATAGGTGGGTCCCGCAGAAGTCATTTTGAGATTTACTGAGAAATTGGGTCCTGTCATTGGAGGTCTCCTCTTGTAGATCTTCGGAGATTGAACAAAACCCAGCCGTTAGGGTCTCTCTGTCCAAATTCTTGTTCTTCGTTAGGAAATAGATCTTCTGCTTCGTACTAACGGGTTAACGATTCCTTGTTTGACTTTCATTTTAACACACACCATAGATTGAATGTGATGGTAGAGATATCACCACGTCATTAACTTTGTGATGACATCACTATATTTGGTTGATGGTGTCATCAATTTCCCAGAATTCTGGACCCCTTGCTTTTTTATCTTCTTTCAGGAAAATGAAAGCCCTTGCCACTTTTTCAGGGAAACCAAGCACGGGGTTCATAATACAAGGGACACTGATGCAAACAATTCTCAAAAACCTTACTTCTTTCACCCTATTTAAAGGACGGCACAGTTCACGGACAAAGCACTCCTCAAAACTGAACCAAAATGACTAGCCTTGTTACTTATGCCTACATCATTCTATCAACCTCCTTCACAACCATTCATGGACTATTCTCAGAGCAATCTCCTCTATCCCTATCTCGGTTACGAATGGAGAAACACACCCGGCTTCACTTCTATTTCCATGACATCCAAGGGGGTCAAAATCCAACTGCCATAAGAATTGTTAGGCCACCAAATAGGCCGGTTGATAGTTTCGGAACTACTTTTATTACAGACGATGCACTGACTGAAAAGCCGGAGGCTAGCTCAAAGCTTGTAGGGAGAGCTCAGGGCATTTATGCTTTTGCTTCTCAGCATGACTCAGTGTTGCTCATGGTCCTGAATTTTGCTTTCATAGAGGGTATGTACAATGGCAGTGCCCTTAGCATTCTTGGGAGGAATCCTTATATGAATGCCATGCGAGAGATGCCTATTGTCGGAGGCAGTGGAGTTTTCCGGTATGCACGGGGCTATGCACTAGCAAGGACATTCTCCTTCAATCCAAAGACCGGAGATGCTGTTATCCAGTACAATGTGTCTGTGTTGCACTACTAGAAGAGCTAGCATGACATGCTTCTAGTCAGTTCATGTGGCACAAATAATTCTACACGTACTACTGAAAGTATCATTTGCCGCACCGTTGTTTTTACCTTATTTCCTTGTTTTAGTTTTGCTGAATAAAATGATTAAGAATGATTCCAATCTTATGTGCTCTGAAGAAGAAAATTGAGTTTGTTTCTTCATAAACACTAACTGAATAACCAAATGTAGCATACACTTACAGGCTTATAGGTATTTTCTTATCAATATAAATAAATAAACTGAAATACACGTGAATAAACTTCAATAAAACCAGGAGTTGAAACATCAGTGTATATATGGAAGATCTAAACAAGCATAAAAATTAAGAACAAACAAGGAAGTAAATTAGAACAGAGAAACAAGTTCTCCCACAGAGAATTGTTCTGCGAAACCTTTTGAGGATTTACGCAGTTTGCAGAGGTAGAAATTAATGCTCTGAAGTCCCTTACAATAAGAACCAAAAAAATAAAAAATAAAAAGCATTCAATCTCCATAAAGTCCATCAACCTTCACTCGTATCTCCGGAATCGCCAGGCCGACACCGAAAAAAGTGGTCTGCTATGCCAGCAAATAACCAAACATCCATTGTCTTCTTTAATCACATAGCCATCATAACCACAATCTAGCAACATCTTCTTCGCCTGCATCCTTCCATGGTAGCTCAATTGCACCCTCCCAAAGCCGGACAACTCTAGCCTTAAAATCCATTTCTCAAGCTTCTCGTGCCTCACCTTTCGGTCAGTTCCTTCACATGATATGATGTTTTTGATTTCCTCCCCAAAGAGCATCTTCTCAACCTTTTGCCGCTCCATTGAGGCTCTCGATACTGTTGACTCCAAGCAATCAAAAAGTGCTGCATAGTAGTGCAGTGCTTCCATGATCCTATCCATTAGAGTATGACCATTGTGGTTCGACTCCTGCTCAGTTATCACCAATAATTTCGGGGAAAGACCCCAAAGAGAAGTTAAAAAGCTCTCCATCTTTGGGGAAGCACCTAAAGATAGCGGGGATAAAGAAGAATCTGGACTCAAACTGTATGCACTGATTGGATCTTTCTCCAGCCATTCACCTAAAGTGAGTTGATTGATGGGCATGACTTTTTGCATGTTCTTTGCTGCTAACGGAGATTTTCTTCTGTTCATGTCATCATCGGTTGCTAATAATGAATGCAGTTGGAGTACGGAGCATACCGCAAGAGCCTCTCCAGTCTTAACACGTAAACTTTCAACATCAAGATTCTCTAACTTGCTCACTATAGGATTGAACTGAAAGGGGATATCATGTTTTTCAGCTTCTTCTATCAACTTGGCCGCCATTTGGTCTAACACCTCCTTCTGTTCATGAATGCCTGTAATTCTCAAATGAGGTGGACCTTCAGGTCTCACATTTAATGTCTGAATAAGATTTATCCACTGTGCAGGCTCAAATGAATGAAGATCAATAATATGGACCATCTTCTCCCCCTCCATGGCTTCTACTATTGCTTGATTTGAGATCACATATGAAAGCTTTAAGAAGGGACAGAGCTCAAAGAAAAGCCTTTTAATATGAATTTCTTCTGCGATCGATGATAGTTTTGTTGAGTTAAGAGCCTTATATAGACCAGGCAAACCTTTCAGCATTCGATCTGCAAGTGCCTCAGTGAAATAAGCTGCTATTCGTTGCATTGTATCGCCACTGGCAGATGCAAGCTGAGAAATCTGATCGAGCCAAACATTTGCCTGCTCAATACTACCAGAAGCAACATGATGAGCACAACCTTGAAGAAGTTGGATCAGACATAAACCTCTCTCTTCAGATTTTAGCTCCCTCAGCCAAGGGTATGGAGACCCCATACCGGGTGAAAGCCAAGGGTATGGAGATCCTAAACCCGGGAAGTACATGGCTGATGATGTTCTGGTGACCCGTCCTCTTGCGCCATTTTTGGATCGACAATCTAAACACTCAAGGAATGCTGAAAACGAGATTGTCATAATCGTATCAAAACAGCAAGAGTTAACACTGGAACTAAAGCAGCTGAAAACAAATATATGGAATAATGCAACACTTGACCATGTGAGATTACAGATCTATTTTCATCCGAAACATCTTTCAAACCTTTAATGATATCTAATTTCTCACAAGTCAGAGCATTAGTTTCAATTTTCGCAGAGGATCAGACAAATAAATATTGTAACTGACGTTAACTTGACTATGATCAGGATCAATGGATTCTGAGCAACAGAGAAGGGTAAGAACTCAAAACCATGATTTCGGATTTTCAATTTTTTTAGGTGTAAATGATCCAGTTCTTAATAAACGAGTTCTCAACCATGAACATAAGTTGAATTCAGCATAAGCAAGTTTGAAAACAAGGCTCAGTAAGGGATCACTATTCCGTTTGCTCCTCAAGAATTGAAATTTATATTCAGTAACATGAAAAATATCTACTTTCAATAACATTTCTCAGCAATCCACAAGAGGCTAAACAACCAAAATCAAATGAAAATTACCTCATGAACAAAAAGATACATAACTGAGTATTGTATTAACATGACGCATGATAATCATCACTAAAACAACATGACAGAGCCAGAGAATTACCAGAGAGGAAGTTTTGTGTGTGAAACAAAATCCAAAATCCTTAATGGGTTTTGAAATAGAAAGAAAACCCAGAAAAGTGATCCCACGGAAGCTTCGTCGTTGGGTGCTGCTGCAGCTCTAATCCATGAAAGCTCACTCAGACCTCAAATGGGTGTGTGTTTTGTTGCAAAGTGAATAGAGAGAGAGAGAGAGAGGAGTGGAAGGGTAATAAGGCTTGTTGCTTTGAAGGACTTTTCCATGGCTGCGTTGGCGACAATACAGAGGCTGGTTTTGTCGTCATCGATTTGTTTGTCTTTTGAGTTCAGAGGGAATATGGAATTTGTGAAATACAGAGCTTCTCTATCTTTTGTTGCTTGTTTGGTTGTTGTCTTGTTGATGTGCTAAAAACTTTGTTTCTCTCACACACAGATGGAATTGTTGTCATCAAGTGAAGTGGATGGAATAAGAGCTGGCTTTGGTTTTGTGCTATTCTGCAAAACAATGCCCTTCCAAGCACGTCCTAACAAAACAAAACACAACACCTTCTCATGTTGCTTAGTGGGTAGTGGGGATTGCAAGGCTTAGTGCCTCCAAAACCATTATTTGGATTCATTTCAAACCCATAGACCATCCACTTGGTACTTTCTTCTTACATAAAGACAAAGAGACAAGGGAATTGTAGGAAAAGCCAAAAGTGGATAGAACATTTAACTTTTGGTGTGGACTCTTGGAACAATATCCCTAGCACCATTCCTCCTAGAGAGTTCTTCTTTGATGCATCTGCGCTTCCTCTGTGCTTTGGATTGAGTTTAAGCCAACCCAAGCCAGCTAATCATGTATTAGGGTTCCCAAAACTTGATGAGGTTATGAAGGAGCCAAATAAAAATTGAGCAGCGAAAAATGTGAAATAGGATGAGAACACCGGTTAAAATTAGACATAACTGTTCACCTAGTGAGTTAATAACCCAAAAAATGCATTTAACATTTCGATAAAAACTCAAAAATGAATTCACACGATGTACAAAATAACAACGCATGGTTACTAACTCTCAGTAGCTCAATAAAAACCTGATAAAACTTTGTGGAGTTTCACACAAATTGAAAAAGAAAATGTTTAAAACAGTCAAATCTAGATTCAAGTTTGATTGTGCATAAATTTCTTACTCCATGACTGAGTAGGTAAACCCTATTATAGCCGATGGTAACAAACTAACAACTTTATTCATGTTAAAATGTATATACAGATTAAGGGTATAGTGTTGTATCTGTTACTCTTGTTTGTATTTGATTTTATACTCTTCATTTTCCCTCCTTTTCTGCTTGGATTTGAATATATGTCAGTAGGCACATGAGCTCAGTACTAATCCCTGCTTCACTAGTAAATTCTTATCCAAATCCTGTGCAGGCTGTGCTTGCCCCCATTAGGTTTACTGGTTAGAGAATGTCATCACTGCACCAATGTTCAGTAAATCTATATTATTAATTCTCATTCAAAAATAAAACAAGAAAACAAATGTTTAATCTCTTTGTTTAACCTGTCATTTTCAATTGTTAGCATGGTTAAAACTAATGTTTTAAAAGATTAAGAAGTCGTCGAGACATAGCCGAGAGAGTCTTACCAAAACGTAAGCCTTTCATTAAACATCATGTCCCACTACTACTAGAATCCATTGTCCATGCATTACACAAATTATGAAAATGTCACCACAGTTTAATAAAATGACAATTTGTATATGCATTAGAGGCAATGATATTCATATTTCAATGACAATATGAATATGGAATCTAAGTTCATCATATGCTTTAATATGATCAAGGTGTATATGCAATCATATAATTTCCATTTCTTGTTGCTCCGCTGCCATTCAACGTCACTCCTCAAAGGACAAAGGACTTATATTCCTTTTCCTTATTCACCTTTTCCAAACACAATGAACACGGCCAATTCGTTCAATTCAGCCATTTTTTTCAAATTCCAACACAGACCTTTCAATCATCTTCAAACACCAATTCTCATGATTATTGATAATGCAATGAGTGAGGATAGCAACGAGAAAACAGAATATGTGAGTATCATTGATCAGTGGCAACAATATTGGGTTCAAGTTGTTCGAACTCAATTTCATAGTGGTGCTGGTCTGATGAACAAGGAAGAAAATGCTTTTGGTGAGAAATTTTACATTGATCCGGGAGTGTTAACCATTTATAAGTGTTCATATATGAGCTGTTGAGAATAGAAATGTCACGTCCCGGCCCAAGTTTACCTCTTTAAACCTGGGATAGGACGTGCGAGACTCATCTCAAGAGAGATTTACTCGTAATCCCCCCTTGAGAAGGGATAACCCAAACTATTTTCAACAGTCCAAACGACACCGGAATAGACCTCACAATCGGAGGTTATCCCGATTTCCACATTTGGATTTCAAACTAATTACGTTAGAGGACCTAGGGTAAATATTATTTGTGACTGCACTTGTATTCCTGACAGGCTGCCTACGTACCCTGTACGCAAGGATCAAGCCACACGTAGCTCTTATTTGAATTAATGCCCTAACTGGGAAAAACCCGCTTTTCTATTTATCGGTCGGTAGTATGAAATGGATAGTAAACGCTTATCGCATATCCAGAGTTTAACTTCTCTTCTGAGAAATCCACCAACTATCTATCGGGATTATCCCAAACATTCCACCAAACATATCTATATCTTCCAAACACATATAAACAGAAAGTAATGACAACCATATAATTATATAAATCCACTAAGGATATAATAGTCAAATTATTCATAATGACACTCTTGTAAATATCTTAAACTGCCAATGACAGTATAGTCTATTCAGCCTCAATGACAGCTTGGTAATTACACTAAACTGCTAGGGCATTTCTAGAATTTCAACCTCAGAGGCAGCCTAGTAATTAATTAAAATTGTCAGGGGTATTTCTAGAATTTCACCCTCAAGGGCAGCCATGTAATTATCTAAAACTGCTGAGGGCAGTATCATCTTTTTAACCTCAGTGGCAGTCTTGTAAATATACAAAACTGCCAAGAGCATTTCTAGGATTTCAGCCTTAATGACATCTCTGTAATTACACAAAATAGTCAGGGATATTTATGGGATTTCAGCCTCAATGGCATCCCTGTAATTACCTTAAACTATCAGGGGCAGTTTAGTCCTTTCATAACTGTGATAAATGATAAAAATACCAGATCTATTAGGGTAAAAACCCAAGAATTTACCCTTTGTTATCCTAAACTACTCCGATCGGCCCCCCGGCAGATTCCAAGCCCTAATCCGGCCATTTCTCTTCCTTATCCAAACAACAACAACAATTGAATGGAGGACAAATAAATATGGAGAGGGAGGGACTACCTCTCGGTTCCCGGTTCCCGTTCAGGGAACCTTCATGACCAACCCAAAAAAGGCAGCACCTTCAATTCTTCGAATCTCCCTCACCGTTGCTCCTCATGGAAAACAAAGGATACCAAGAGGTTCGCCAAGTCGGGACGAAGCTGGCAAAACCAGCCAAGCTCGCCGTCGTGGTCAAAATCCGAAAAACCCCAATTGAACCCTAAAATCTAATCTCCTCCGAATCTCTGTCCACAACGCTCCTTGATGAAAACAAAGACCATAAAGTGGTTGGGTAAGACGAGACGAAGCCGTGACCACCTATAGTGTGCTGAGGGCGGCCTAACGACGAAGCTCCGCCTTGATGGCGATCGGAGCAAAGAGGAGGAAGAGAGAATCGGAGAGGGGGGTCTAACCGAGTCAACCCTTTCCCAATCTATTTAAACAAAAATAGACGGCCCAGATTTAATATGTCAAGATCCAACGGTCCAGATTTAATTATAAAAAGTTACCATGAACATTAAATAGATATTTTGCTATTTACTATTTACCGTACAATAACAACACATTATCTTGAATAACTTTCGCATACGAACTCCGATTAATTCATAGGACATACCTCCAGTTCGTATTAACGTCCTCTACAACTTTCCCGAAGGAAGTTTTCCCAAATTCTCGACTTATCACAAAGTCATCTTTTTACGGTAAAATAAATAACATATATTGCTTCTGTAAACTAAATAAATTCATAACGAACAACTCGTAGCTCCGAAAAAATATTCTAGATATACTGGAGGACTCGTATTAACATAATCTACCCTCTCGGGATATTAATTATATCTTCTCCCAGAATCGAGAATATCTCGATATTAAACTCGAATATTAGTTCGGGAAGAGCTAAAAGTGCGGTTACAACCCTCTGTAACCCGTCTGATCCTAGTAAAAGGGAAAATTATGGGGCGGGGTCTTACAAGAAAGGTTTAGAACCCAAAAGAGTTTAAGTTCTCATATTCTTAATTGAGATTTGAATACCAATACCCAGAAGATAGCAATTGTTCAATGATCAATACCCATTGATCAATGATCAATACCCATACCCAAATAATATTCATTACACCGATTTAAATATCAATGTATCATTATAAACAAAAACCCAACAACATATTCATACCTTGAGCTCTTCACATCGGGATGAATCTTCAAAGGTGGAGAAACAGCTAAAGATCTTCAGAGGTGGAGACGTCGAAATCAGAATGAGAGAAGGAGATGCGGCTGAGGCAGGGAAGAAAAGGCGCATAAGGTTCAAACTTTAGACTGAATGAATGAGGTGAAATCGAATGGATACCGACCCAATTCGACCTAGTCTTCCACTCTTCCTCATTCTCAAAACGACGTCGTTTTGACGTTTAAAAAAACACAAAGCGTCTGCCTTTACCGCTTTTCTACTCCTTTGCAGCGCCTTCCGTGCATATACGTCTTTGAGAAAGGCTGAGACTAAAAACTACTCGCCTTGCGCTTTTTATGTCTTGAGACGCGCTTTTTAAAACATTGGTTAAAACTTTATCAGCTAGGAAATAACGAGAGCGGTTGAGATGTACCTAGTGCATATGCATCTGGTCATTCATAGTTCTTTTAACATGATTACAAGTTTTGGAAAGGAACATTGTAAGAAAGCCGAGCTCAGATCGACAATAACGAAATCAAACTAAATGAAATTAAACAACTAAATTCATAAAAAATTGATCTATGGTGCACCATAGATCATTTTCGGGAAATAACATACAGTTTTCGAAAGAGCAAATTGGGAGATGAACCCAATGCCCAGAATTGGCCTTACATCATCAACAATGCTCATATGCGACCTAATATCTAACACAACAGCAAAACGCTACGTCTCATTGAAACTTTGTACTCCATTGGGTTATTATATTGATAGTTATGTCTCAAAATCGAACTCAAGACAAATCAATAGTGGGTGGTGAAATATCAAGCTACTTTTGCTTGAAGTGCTCTTAATTGCTCGGTTTGGTGCAGTTTGGCTTATAAGATATAAGCTGACTTTTACTTTTTTGCAGCTTAAAAGCAGAAGGTGAGTGTTTGGAGCTTCTCCTTTTTCTCTCAAAACACCTTCTACTTTTTTAAGAAGTAGCGTATTTTTGGACTTACCAAACACTAAAACCTTTGGTGCTTAAAAGCAAAGGAGCTTATAAGCTCTCCCAAACCCAGCCAATATTAGCTCGAAATAATGAGTGTACTATTCACGTTGAACTTATTTTGGTATTCAGTTTCAATTTTGTCGCAATCATCATCTTATTAGCATAAATTGCAAACAAACGATATGTTCCGAGTTCTCAAAGCTCAGAGATTACTTCTCAAATGTGGCAACTACTAAAATGAAACAAAATATGATGGAGGGGGTCACTGTCCTTGAGTAGCACAGATTATGATTCAATTTTGAAGATGGTGATGGTACAAGTTCATGTGTGTAGCAGGTTAATAAGTGAGTCAGGCAGCACTCTCTCTGGCAAGTTCAGGGCGGTGCCAAATACAAGTAGACAAGTCGTCCGAGCATATGCGTCAGTTGTTTGTTTCTCAGCACTTTCTATAATTAGAACCACCACCCACGCTCTACATGATTTCACTTCCTTTTCTAGACTATTACCTTTGTCTCTGTCATTTACAATTTTACATGATCAATATTTTACATGTGGTGGTTAATTGGAGTCGGCAAAATGGTTGGTTTAGTTGATACATCTTTAGGTTGCAAATAGGTTTTCCTGATAATAGGATCAAGGAGTCTAGTTTGAAATACAGCTAGTCAATAAGAGAGGAGTTATACTGAAATATCTCGGTTCTGCAATGATAATTCACTTGGCCACCAATCTAGTAGTAACCACAAATAAATAAATAGTTATTTCTGAATTTGATTGTAATCCCACAATCCTCAAGTAAATAGGGATTCCCATAATGATGGGATATTGAATATACTTGGTTGAGTTTCCGCATCAGCGTGTGTCAGGATTGTCTAATGATAGTTATTTATGATTGGTTATTGATGAGAATAATGAGCTATAGACGTGTGGATTTTTATGCACTGTGTGAGTCTTTTTTCTAACTGAAGAACCTAGAATCAATAGAAGTTAAGACTTTGCGTTTATCAACCTCGCTCAAATCTAGCTTAACTAAAATCTAAATCCTTACCCTAACCCATCAATCTCAATCTCTCTTTAAGGATAAATTATGTCTCCTGTAGACCAATTTGAGCTACCAAATTAAGGAAGAGTTTGAAGGAAATATGCAGTTGAACACGAATTCTCGTTGAGCAATAACAATGAGACAAAGAAAAAAGAAGATAAAGGTTAGGTCTAACAAAGGACAAAATTACCATTCTTAAAAATGGCTCGTCTCAAGTCGAGCTAAAAACCAGACTCATAAATAAAAACGGCTTGTTTCACAATTGTTATATAGGAAATGTCCTTATCACTCCGATCAGGAACCACTACCTATATAAGTATGTGTATTTAGTAACTCGAGCAATTCCATTACTGTAGATTGACGTGATGATAGAGAAAGCCTTATCATAAGTCAAGATATAAGAATCATCATCTTCATTTTCTTCTTTTGCTATTTCTTGTTCATAAACATATGTATGGCCGTGCTCGAAGACTACCTACAAGTGGTCGGCGACATTTCTTGCCGTACATCTTTTCGAGGCCTTGTTAATGAGTCCAATGAGGAATTTCTATGTCCCAAGTTCTTGATCAATTTCGAGGCCATTATAGGACGCCTCGGCTTCACTGAAGTTATCGAATAAGAATAGCTTGCTGAAGCCTAATCGCTTGGAGTGCTCTCACATGTCTTTTCTAGTTGTTAAAGGTGTCCGCGTGGATTGAAGATGCTTTAAGACAATAGTAATACATATAGTATGAGCAACTAGAATAAAAGTATAAGCAACTAGAAATTCCCACTCGGAAGCACTCGTTCTATTATTTTTTTCGAGTCAATTAAACTATTAAAGTGATAAGAAGAAAGCTTAGAGTGGATCAAAGCTCACTAGAAACAAGCTAAACACATGTAGTATATACTTAAATAGGTTTGGCACTATAATAGATCTGGCAATCTTAGGTAGTAACAATGAAAAAAGAGAAGCATTGGATGTTCTGATATTTGGTAATAAGATATAGGTTGTGAGACCGTGTTTATAGAGGAATGAAAGGTACCTTAGCTAGTGTCGTAACTGGTGTCATCGATCTTAACAAGGACTCATGGTGGTGTTAACCAAAGAAATTTGTAGCCTTGTGGCCAGCCGTTGTTAAATAAAGGAGGGACTTTCCTAAAATATTACGTTGTAGCATGTCTCGATTAGTCTCACCAGGTTCGAGTTAGACTAGGCAAAATGCTTGGAGTAGGTGTTCAAAACAAGAGGACTGAGAGTGAGTTTGGAATGTGAGCAACGTGCCAAAGGGTCCCCGACTGCTCTTCCTGTCTCGTTACCTTCTCTCTTCTCGACCTAGCTTTGGACTTTATGCTAAGAGCATCTTTAAGGACATGGCAATCGTTAAACAAAACACGAAGTACCATGAACATTTGGAGCATTTCTGTTGGAACAAAACAACCTAGGAACTTAAAAGGAAACATGCATAGTTGTATACACTGGAAATTTCTTCGTGCAACTTCCTTGTTTGAAGTTACAAAGGAAACCGGTGCTCAACGGGTCTAGGACTTGCATTTGCGTTCATGCTGCCTCTGCAAAAGTAAAGACGTACGATCCCTAAATGGTGTCATCATGGATTCAAAACCGAATCTAAAACTGAACACGATATGTCACAGTAGAGATCTATCTGGGTGACTACTTTCTAATTAGAATGTCATACCGTATGGAAGCAATTTCCCAGTGTACAAACTGGGTTGGTACTATCCAGTAACAAAGACCTTGTCTTTGTGAAAGCAAGGATGACACAAAACTCATACAAAAATTAAGACCCTTGTGATCCAAACAATCTGACAGGGCTCACAGAGATTTTGAGAATGAGGATTCAGATATTCACTTGAACAATCAACATACACGGGTTTTTTTATGCAAATCACCTACCAAACAGTAATATTGTATGAAAGTAACTCTGCATGAAAATATCAGTTACTCATTGAGGTCATTAATACAATCACTACTACAGATTGGCATCCAAAATACATGTCACTACAGAATAGAGTCTGAATAACTTGATGTCCACCAAATTCAGAATGTTGCATTTCTCAGATCGATCATCATTTCCCCCTGGTCATATAGTAGAAAAAGTGTCACAGTTAAGAGTTAGTTAGATTAGAGATTAAGGTCAAGATTCAGAAACCGTTTAATATTGTTTAATAGAACTTACGTGTTCATCATGAGAGTTATGTTGTCTCCTTTAAGAAGAATCCTTCCTGAAAAGTGAAGGAAAAAACCAAGCAATTTAGAGATTACCGAAACACGAAGCCAACAGAAAAAGAGCTTGGGGGGAACTCACCTAGTGTCTTTCTGGTATTCTTCTTGATACTCACTTCTTCAGCATCATCTAGAACCAAATTCATGTACTCATCAAAACCCTGTACAACCATCAAAGAAATTAAGATATTTATTTGACTCAGCGAAGATATGCATGAAAAATGCTGACCATGGAGAGGGAAGGGGAATATGCATATATGAGGAGGATGATTACACTCTTCATTATGTTGGATTCCATATCTATTTGTGGCAACTGTTCAATTGAGACAATATCTATACAATTGCTGGAGAAAATAGGACTACCAAAGACAGGTAACTGAATCATAGCAAAATAATATGATACATGAAGATAAACAAAGCAAAGCATGCATATTCCCTAACAATTATGAAATCAGGAATAACATGGTTCAGGCCATCAGGTGTAACATGTAAGGCATAACAAGAAGAGAAGACATAAGTCTGAGTGTTCCATCTTCTTCAAAATTCAGAGTCCCGAGAAGACATAAGTCTGAGTGTTCCATCTTCAAAATTCAGAGTCCTGTCCCACTTCCCAACCCCAGTCTAAACCACAAGGCAAAAGCTGATGTGTGTAACATATCAAGTGCGGTAACAAGTGATGCAATTGTCCTACTATATCTAACTTCTAACTCTAATCTTACATCATCATTTCAATTTTGTTGTTCGTTTTGGGTCAAAGTACTATAGAGTTTTTCTATATGATATCAGCAAGAAAGTAGCCTAAAGCTCCAGTCCAGCATTGTTGGGAGTCTACAGGGTACAAAAACTAGTCGTTTCTGGACATTCAGACATTTGGAAGGTTCAAATGAGTCTACTACACCCTAGAGACAGACTTTAAGGTTCAGAAAAAGGTGATCAACACAGATTTACATTTGACCAAATTTTCAATAGCGGTGTAACAAATTTACATTATTAGGTAAATCATTTCACCCAAAATTTCTTGGGGCTTTACTTTAAGTTAACTTAATTAACAACCTTGCACATATAACCCTTAATTCAGGAATTGAATATTCTATCAGAGAACAAAAGCAGATGAACACAAATTCAAATTTCACTTGTGCCAGACAACTTCACATTATTAAAATTTAATTTACCCAAATTTTTTTCGACGCTTACGTAGAAATTTTCAAGGTACCACATTACTTTATGTTAACTCAATGATCAATCTTGCACATATATCAACAGCAAAAAGCCTCGTGTCAATCTCTGATTAACATCAACTTATCATATCACTTTTACCTCCGATAAGGTCAACTAATTTTCTTTCACATATATAAATGTAATGACAGATAGTACGTCTAGCTATACAAGGTTGTTTAGAAACTCTCACACTTGAACTATTCTTTTCCATCTTCCTCAATGTCTACCATCTTTATCTTAGCACATAAAAAGGGACCATTTCAATTTCCAAACATCAACATAAGCTCAACCATAAGTACATAACATCACATAAGTCCTATCACCCTAAAACCCTAATGCAAAATAAGGACAACTTACAATGATACGGCCATCAATCCTGACGTCTTTCTGTTCAAAGAGCCAAATCTGAATCCGAGCTTTCTGGAACAACAACAAAACAAGTCAATCTCTACGTTAAACCCTAGACGGAAAATAGCCGGATGAAAATTAAAGCAAACAAAAGTAGAGACTTACACTCTGGAGAAACCTGAAAATCAGGTTCTGAAGAAGCGAAATCACACAAGAAAACAGAAGAAGAATTAGTCAGCGAAAACAGAGAGGGGGAAGACGATGGAGAAGGGAAGGCGTACAATGGGCTGGGTCATGATCCTCTGAACTTTGGTGCTCGCCATGGCTGCCAAACTCTGGGTCGCGGGGTTTAGGGTTTCAGCGAGTGACAAGTACTGAAGAGCGACACGGGGTTTTATAGAGAACTATTTGGGTCTATCAATTTGGCCCAATTATTATTTTTGTTTTAGCAAATTGTGTTGACTTGACTTGGAATAAGAAGTTTAAGGATGGAGCTTGGGCATGACAACACAAACTGTCAAATCTTTAACGCTGATACCATGCCATTTTTGGCTATAGTTGTGTGAGGAAAGGTGGCCTTTTGAAAGGAGCTCACCACAAAACAGAGGTAATTTGTTTTCCCAAATGTATAAGATAAATCTGCTTCACTTCACATAATCTAATCAGTAAGATGGGACTAGTATACAAAAGATGTCTGCTATACGATACAAATCAAATACGTAAATTGCACTCTGAGTTTATTCAGGACCACATCGCATAAGCCGTCTCGAGAAAGATGTTCTGCATACCTTGTTAGCCTTGGAAACTATTGGACACTGTCCAGTGAAAATAAACAGTTGGCCAATATGGCAAATAACATTATAATCACAGTAACAAATTTTTGCCTGGCAAGTTATGAATGCATGGAAATTGACAGACATAAGAGCGAGACACAAGAATGTGAGACTGACTGCAGTTCATCTTACTGAAAAACAGACAATAATGGAATACTCGGTCCATAAAAACTTAAACTTCAGAATCAGTATTTGTCACAAACTAGAGTTCTTCAATGTTTACATACACAATTCCAAATAATTACCAACCAGATTAGGCAAGTGTATTGAGGATTGAATAGCCTTTACCTGCTTGGTAATCCCAAGTGCAGGAGTCGCGTAATATAGACTCGAAGTACGAGTGTCGTTTCCGTCGAAAGAAATCATTATGTCATAAACATAATCAGACGACATAAAAAGCCACATTTTAAGAGTGTCGTCTGATGGTTTTTAGTTGCAAAGTGTCACTCAGTGATGGCTTAGAATTGAATGCATTAGGTGCTGAAAATTGAGGGTTAGGGGGCACTTAACAGGGTTGAGGATCATTCCTCCAACGAAAATTTAAGTGATTATGTCTTGTTGCATGATTATAAGCCTCTGAATATGGTGGATATGATCGCTGATAGTTTCCCAATGCAGCTACTTATGGCTCATTCATAACCTGCAAAGAAGGAAAATTTTGACCAATGTGACCAATCTCATAACAATAATCACAAACCTAATTACATAAAGAATTTTGAGGCACATGAGATTTATTCAAACCAGCAACCAAATACTCATATTTTATCAGCAACTTGACATAATCAACATCTACAACTTGATCATAAAATGCAACAACCGCTTCCTCGAATGCTCTAACATGCACATATGGATTTTCATTTTCCAAACCATGAAACACAGGAAGGAGTTGAACAATACCAAGTCTATAATCAACATTAGGCATGTTGTGGTAATATGATGCAAGAGGGCTGAGCACTACGTCCAGAATGCAAGTAATTATCCAAAGTCCTAACTGGAGGAGGTGGTGGAAGCAAATTATTATTAACATTGTTGTTCAAAACATTGTTATTCAACACGTTATTGTTTAGAACATTGTTATTAAGAACATTATTTTCTCCATTGTTATCACCCATTTTTTCTGATGAAGTAGACGAACTAGAAGACAAACAAGTTACCAAAAAAAGTTTCACACTCAGGCTTCTATTCAAACTCAGGTTTCTAAGCAAATCTACCCAGATGGTCTCTATGCCGCATACAAGAAAATACAAGAATAGGAAATAAAAATAAAAATAAACTTAACCAAATTAACTAATCAACAGAAAATAAAAATGGCACGAATGTACCGAATGGAGAAAAAAATTCTGTGTGCTTCGTCAAATGCTTTCCGACGACCGAAGTATAGACTCGATGTACGAGTATCGTTTCCGCATAAAGCAATGAAAAAGTACACAAGATTGTAAACTGAAATAGAAAACAATTGAATGAGTTTAGTTGAGAGAGAATTCAATTATGAGTAACACTAAGGTTCGGGGTTCCACCCTAAATCACTTATGCATTTATATTAATTCGACTCATTTCATTGAAACTTACTCAAGAAATATGACTATAAAGATTAATTCAATCAAGGTTGTTCATATTCATAAACAAAATAATTTCATAGGAATTCCTCAAACATAAACTGTACCTATGAAAACAACCTATCAAGATATAATTCTATCGAAATTATCAATCACCTGCTAAATACTTAATATCGAAAGCATGGATATTTTTACCAAACAATAGGAAAAGCATGACTGAACCTATGAAATAGATTATCAAATACTCATAAATCGAAATAGCAGTATAAGCAGAAGATAAAATTGAACCAAAACTAAATTTGCATTGAAGTTCATTGTCGAATCGAATTAATAAACTACATAGGCAACCCACGGTTTCTCCCCTAGCCTTAGCTAGGAGATTAGTTATCCATAATAAAAATTGAAAAACAAAATAAAAATTAGGATTTTGAAAAAGTACAGATGAGTTTGAGATGATTTTGAACCAAACCTCGGCAATCTGCTCGAGCTCCTCTTTATATTGCTAGCAGCCCACTTTTTGACAGATACCCAATACTCCAGATCTCTCGCAGCAGCGCCGAATCTCCCAAATCATGGAAAGGATCAATCCTCATTTGAACTTTCCTTTCCACATACACTGACTTCACGGAGGTAATAAAAATTGATTTCTTCATATCGATCGCCGTGCTGCACTCTCCTTTTAATTAAAGGGTTGCTGCCTTGTAATTATAGAAAAGTTGAGATGCGTTCTATGAAGGAGCAGGCTGGTCTACGACTTCACTTGTGGAAAGGAGATGTAGGGGCTGATTAACACAGAAAGGTATCTTTAAATAAGAAAAGAAGGAAAGTAGGTCACATGCCGCTTGGCACCCTCTCCCTCATATCAATTGTAATTATGCTTGATCTAGTTTGACTAGTCAATGTACTCCATCTCCAAGTCTTGGTTCAACCGGCAACTCTTTTGTTCTTTTAATTGCAAATTCCAATCATCCAACAATAGCCCTATTAAATCAAAGAATATGAAGTAATTAGCTTATCTTAGATCAATAATACATCAAACAGTTAAGCAGTTACAAGGATAAATATGCATATTTAACTACTCAACATTACCTTTCGTGAATCAATTTGATAGATTTCAGGTTGCGCAAAAGTCATTACCAAAACTTCACGAAGCTGTGTCCCAAGGAGCCTAGATGCTTGGTTAGGCAACATGGACTATGGGGGAGACATTCACCATTTGCAGAGGAGACAGTAATCAGAAAGTGAATGGTCAAGTTGGAGAGGTCATTGCTGATATGGTTCGCCACTCCTGATATCATTAGTCTTTAAAAACTGAGATATTCATCGAACAGTTCTTCAACAAGACATTCCAACAATCAAACACTGTTCTTTCAATTAGAACCCTACCAACTCGATGGGTTTATCAGGTACTGCAATAAATGAGAAAAAAATATTTATATTTCTGAAACAGAGAACACATAGTAATATAAGAAAGCAAGTTTACAGACCACATCATGTTGTCTCTGCCTTGTATTTTCCTTCTCATCAGAGCCTGAAATCTATCAAATAATATAAGAAAGCAATCCAACAGACCACAAGAGAATACTCAAGCAGAATGACTTGAAGAAATAATCTTGCTGGATCATTTAATAGGCAATATAAAGAAGTGGAAAACAAAAATAGGTAACCATGTTCATTTCGTTTAATTTCCTACAGTTTCTTATAATGTCACCAAAGTGCAAAATTGCTTCAAAACGTATAGCTGTGGAGTATCGGACTTAGTGACTTACATTGAACTTGGTAAAATGATTTCTCTAACAAAGCCTGCCCTTTGATGAGTCCTAATGCAAGTCTTAAACCTTTCTCAGTTAGACAATGCATTTGCAAGACAACAACATTTGGCCTTAATGCGTCCACTATTTACCTGTTCAGTAGAATCCCTGATTCCCTTATCTCCTTCGTCAGATGGTTGATCGGCTGTTACCTAGGTTCTACACTTCAAAACATTCAAACATACGTCTCTTATATCCCGAATGTTGGACTAATAGCGATCAAATGAACATTATGATCACTGTAATCGCGAAATACAAAGAATCACAAACCCGGCAATGAAAGCACCCACGTTCAAACAAACTCCTAAGCATTTGTTAACTCTTAGGAGTCTTAGCACACTCTAACACTATATAACACATCACTATTTCCCCCTGCACTCATGTTGTGAACTAAGCAAACCAAGTTACGCAATTAGGCAATAATGTACATTATCAAACACCTTTGGCACTGATACCTTCAAGCTTCAAGTACCAAGTACCATCAGTTATGTCTACAAAAACTGAGTCAAGGATCACAAATCAGTCCGATGATTATTGTACTTCTAATGGGTTTTTGGTCATCATACTACACAGCTAAACATCATCAAGCTTGCACCTTTTCAAATAAAAATTTCAACTTTAAAAGATAATTAGATTTTTCTGGAAAAAATTCATAATATTCAAATTGTTTATAATGTTTTCAGTCTGTGTTTAATGGAAAACAAATAAGCACCACGGTGTTGAGTAGTACCGGTTATTCAAGGCTGAAATGAACCCACCAAATCCCCCAAACCAATACCAAAATCAGATAATGCAGATACCAAATAGAGAGAGAGGGTGAGAATTTTGAACTGACCTGAACTGGCCTTGTGGAATTTGAGATTACCCGATTCTGAATCTGAAGCTTTGTATATTTTGGCGTGGGTGAAGCAGATCAAATATGGAGTAAAAATGGGCTGCTATCTGGGTTTTGAAAACGGATGACAGCGGCTTATATACTGGTCCGGTTTGAACCGCTCAGCAGAATATGTTCGGTTTGGGTTCACAGATCGGCTTGCTCGTTCGATTACTAGTGGTTACATGAGACACATGAGGACACTGTGTAAGTACAATGCAGAGTGTAGGTTTTAACTCTAGTGCATAATTCTATTCTATTGCAATTACTGCACATTACCAACAAAATCAATCAGATGTGAAGACGAGCATCCAAACCCCCTTTAACATTGAAATATATATATATATATATATATACCCCCTTTAACATTGAAATATATATATATATATATATATATATATTTAACCTCTAGGCTTTGTATATCTTTAGGGAACTCAACTATATATATATATATATATATTTAACCTCTAGGCTTTGTATATCTTTAGGGAACTCAACATTTTCATGATTAGTTTTTCTTTTTTTCTTTTTATCAACAGATAATTCTGCTATACATTTTCATATAGCATACATATATATTTGATAAAATAGAAAATGTCAAAGTTATGTGGCGTAAGGACTACAAAATACTGAAACATCCTTCAAGATAGACAAAAGTCTGTAAACCTCTTTGACACTCTGTGTCATGTGAAGTGTGGCCCACTTTATATGTTTGCATGCAGACATATTAGTACTAATGCTAGTATGAAAAAGCAGGACGGAGGAACAAAGAGAAAAAACGAGAAAGAACCTCTTACCACAGATGAAGTTTGTAGGATAGCAGAGTTGTAATATACCAAACAAATGTAAACAGTTTCATTTATCAATAAAATTTCAGATGTTCATATTCCATCACCATCTATGATCTTTGTTATATATCTCTACCAATGCTATTCACCAACGCTTGATCCGTCGGCAATTCCCGCTTCTACCTTATCAAGCCTCATCTGTGAGCGAACAGTCCACCACCACTTCATAAAGCCCTATCCGTAGGCGAATACCCACAAAAATATTGTTAGAGTGAAAACTCTAGAAAATATCTCCGGTTTGTCAAAAAACTCTTTTGGCAAACGCCCCTTAATCTTTGTTTATAGCCCTGTTCAACCACACCGGTCCGAGTAATAAACGTCTGCTTTGCGAGAAGATGAGAGAAATCCTAGTTGTTTGGGGAGAAGTCAGAATGCGAACAAGCATCAAGATCAAGGTTGTATCTGACCCATAGGTAATAGCACGCTTCAAATCTGATTGTTCAAGAAAATCTGGTTTCACCTCGAACAGGATGTCCAAGAACAAACATGCATGCTTGTTCAACCCCACTTGTGCTTAGTTCTAAACAAAAAGACAAAAACATTGTCGAGTTGTGATTAGTCAGTCAATTGGCATTTTATAGTTTTATGATGGAAACATTAGTTCATATATAATTCCTTTACAGGCAACATACATGAGCACTGATCCAGACTATCTGAGTTGCAAGAAGAACGAATGCAAAAAGTATCAGAATGGTACCAGTCAATGTGCAGTCTCCACCTGCAGTGGTTCGTTAACATTTCATGTTATTAACATCCGAACCGACATCGAATTTGTCTGCTTTTCTGGAGGATTTGAGCTCCCTTGCATTTAGTGGCGTAGCCAGAAAGTATACGAAGAGGGGTCAATTTAGACAAGCTAATTATGTAGGGAGAAAATTTTACTTTGGGCAAAATAAGCCAAATAGCTTACATTACTCTTATATACAAGTAAAAATCTGAAACACAACACACATGGAAAGATGGTGAGAAGGGTCATTTGACCCCTCTAGTCACCATGTAGCTACGCCTCTGCTTGCATTTTAAAGAGGGCCAACCCTCTGAAATTTGCCAATTCAGACAAGCCACTCTATGGACATCTCTCAAGCATAGACTCAACCGCCGGAACATCGGTAAGTAAATTGTGGCATATTCTAGTTTGTGTCAAAACAATGATCGAAACCCAAGTTGACATAGTGACACAAGTTGTAAGTTTGTAACTATGAATTTGGGACAGCATATAGCTAGTTCTGAAATGTGTCATGCTCGTGGTGCAGATGAAACTAACATGGGTCAGTGGAGATGGTAAACCTCAGAAAGTACAATATGGAAATAGAAAATCACAGACTTCAGTAGTTACCACATTTTCACACGATGATATGCAGAGTGAGTAGTTCTCATTGTTTTACTTCTATAAATTTCTTTTTCATGAAAACTTGAGTATTATTATAAATTTCTTTTTCAGTAGTATTTCTTTTTCAATCTCTATCCCTTCTAATTATGTCCTTTTGCTAATTGATAGGTTCAGATATTATACCAAGTCCAGCCAAAGACTTTGGGTGGCATGATCCAGGCTTCATTCATTCAGCAGTGATGACAGGACTTAAGCCTTCATCTAGCTTCTGTTATAGATATGGAAGGTACAATCATATCCAACCTCCAAAATGATATATGAAAAACTCAAAAAAGAAACTGGAAAGTAAGAAATGTAAGATTGATCCTTGTTTGGGGGTTGAAAAAAACAATGCAGTAATTTAGTTGGATGGAGTGATCGAATCCCATTCCGGACTCCACCTGCAGGAGGATCTGATGAACTCAAATTTGTTGCATTTGGCGACATGGGAAAGGCTCCTCGTGATTCTTCTGTCGAGCATTATATTCAGGTATATGAATTATGATGCGTTTCTTAGTACTGCAGAAAATTAGACTAAAAATAGTAACTGAGCATTGTTGTAACATTCAAAGCATGCTTTTAGTAAATCAACATGGATTAAATTAGTGAAATGAGGAGGGAACTGTTAGAGAACCTTCTAGAGCCACATCTTAATTAGGACTTTTGGTGTTTTGTATTCTTTGGTGTTACGTCCTTTGGTGTTGTAACAATAACTCCTTTTGTGTATATAAATAGGATGTATACAGCATACATGAAATATAGAACAAGAAGTATTGCAGCCTTCTCCCCTTCTCCCGTATTATCTTCCTCTTCTCCTCCCTTAGTTTTCATTTGTCTTACATGGTATCAGTAGTATAGGTTAAGATCCTGCCTACCTACCCTTCCTCTCTCATGGCGTCGACCAGTGCTTCCCCTCTCCCTACTGTCCCTCAATCCACCGTCCCTAACTTAGCAACACTATGCACATCCCGTCTCTCTGAAACCAACTTCCTTTTGTGGGAAAGCCAAGTAAAACCATTCCTCATTGGGCAAAATCTTTGGCGATACGTCGATGGTAGCTATCCGTGTCCACCCCCCATGCTCCCCGATCCTAAGTCAGCAGCGGCCGACGGTTCTACAACCCCCACAATCCCAAACCCGGAGCATGTGATATGGTACCAGACAGATCAGTCACTTATTTCTCAGCTTCGTGCCACCTTGGAACCCGGCATCCTCGCCCAAACCGTCGGCTACTCAACCTCCAAGGCAGTCTGGGAATGTCTCCAACAAAACTTTGCTCAACAGTCGCTCGCCAATGCTGCCCAACTTAAGTTCCAACTCCTCTCAATTACCAAAGGCAGCAAAACCATCTCCGAGTACCTTTCTCATGCCAAGACCTTGTCCGATCAATTGGCCGCCGTCGGAGATCCTATCTCGAGCGCCGATCTAGTCACCTTCGTCCTTCGCGGACTCGGGCCGGACTATTCCATGCTGGTGACAACGATTCTGCATGTTCCCCCCTTGCCGGCATTCCCTGATCTACGAGCTTTAATACATTTCAGCAGCAGCCCATGTATTCTAATCGTAGGCCCCGTAACCAAAACTTCTCTCCAGGCATCCTTGGCCCATCCCCAGCTCATCGTGCCTCACAGCAGTGTTGGGCTTGTGGTCTTTATGGACACCTGGCGGCCCAATGTCCTCAAACTGCCCGTGATCATGACCATTCTCGTGCATTTGCTGGTTTGCACATTGGAAATAATTCTGATCCACATTATTACCTAGATTCTGGTGCTACCAACCATATGACAAATGATGCTCGCTTTGCTGCAACTACCGCTCCTTATGCTTCCAATGATCAGGTTGTGGTTGGTAATGGTGATTCTCTTCCTATAACCCACTCCGGTAACCTTTCTTTCCAGTCTGGTTCCCTTGTTTTTCGTTTGTCTGATGTCCTTTTTGTTCCCTCTCTTCACAAGAAATTATTGTCTGTGGCTCAACTTACTCGTGATCTTCTTGTTAGTATTACTTTCTATCCTTGGGGCTATACTATTTCTGATTTAAATTCTGGTGTTGTTCTCTTTCAGGGCCACTGTAAGGATGGCCTTTATCCACTTTTGCCTTCGCTCACGTCTAAAGCAATCTCTAGTTCAAAGTCTGCCTTGTCGTCCCATATTGCATCGTTGTCTCTTTGGCATCATCGTCTTGGGCATCCTTCCAATCAAGTACTACGTACATTAGTGTCTCAGTCATTGTTAGGACTTAATAATCGGATGTCCATTGATCCTTGTCGTCCGTGTGCATTAGCAAAATCTGTTAGACTTCCTTTTTCCCCTGTTGCACATTGTTCTACTACCCCTTTTGAATTAATTCATTCTGATGTTTGGATGTCACCTATTTCCTCTGTATCTGGTTTTCGTTATTATGTTTTATTTACTGATGATTACACTCGTTATTCTTGGATATTCCCTATGCGTCAAATGTCTGAGGTCTTTGGCTATTTCTCTCAATTTGTCGCTTATGTCAAGAATCAATTCTCACTTTCTGTTAAACAGTTTCAAAGTGATGGAGGCAAGGAATTTGACAATCTTGCTTTCCAAAACTTTTGTGGGCTTAATGGTATTCTCCATCGTTTCTCGTGTCCTCATACACCTCAACAGAATGGGCTTGCTGAACGTAAACATCGCCATATTGCTGACATGGGCCGTACTTTACTCCTTACTGCTAACCTTCCCCAGAACCTATGGGCTGAAGCACTGGTCACCGCTGTTTACCTCATCAATCGATTACCTACCCCCATCCTCAAATGGGCCTCACCTTATCAAACATTGTTTAGCAAACCTCCTGACTATACCATCCTTAGAGCCTTTGGGTGTGCCTGCTACCCATACCTAGGAGATTATTTTTCTAACAAATTACATTCTCGCTCTCTTTTGTGTGTTTTTGTAGGTTACAGTGATCGTCATCGAGGCTATCGGTGTCTTCACCCTCCCACAGGGCGCCTGTATATATCTCGTCATGTCGTCTTCCACGAAGACCACTTTCCTTATGCGGCCACTCCTGCACCCGCTCCTGTCCTCTCTTCAGACATGGTTTTTGTGCCTATTTCACCTGCTCCAGTTCTTCCCATTGAGGATCCTTCTTTGCTGAGTTCTGATACCGCACCTCCTGCAGCTCCTGAGCCCCCTTCCAACTCTGGTCCTATGGATCCAGCATCATCAGACATGATTCCCAACACTTCAGATGTGCCACCAGTCTCATCGGACACGTTTCCTGTTCACTTGGATAGGGCGCCCACTCACCCTGCTGTTACCCGCACAAGTCCTGTTCGCACACGCTCTACTTCTGGGATTTTTAAACCGAAACATCGGACCAATCTTGCTGTTCGCCATCCGATTCCCTACGCATTCTCTGTTCTGCTTGATTCTGCCACTGAACCCACTTGTTACACTCAGGCTGCTCGCTCACCTGCTTGGAAACAGGCCATGCTCGATGAGTTTAATGCTCTTCTCAAACAAGGCACATGGTCACTGGTCCCACCTTCTTCGTCTCACAACACCGTTGGCTGTAAATGGGTTTTCAAAATTAAACGACACTCTGATGGTACTGTGGAGCGTTACAAAGCTCGTTTAGTTGCTAAAGGCTATCATCAACAAGAGGGTATTGATTTCTTTGACACCTTTAGCCCCGTTGTGAAGCCTACTACTATCCGCACTATTCTCAGCATTGCCATTTCTTCTGGTTGGGACCTTCGACAACTTGATGTCAAAAATGCCTTTCTTCACGGTTCTCTTGAGGAGGAGGTCTATATACAACAACCGCCTGGTTTCGTGGATCCCAGTCGGCCACATCATGTATGTAAACTTCACAAAGCCATCTATGGGCTCAAGCAAGCTCCTCGTGCTTGGTTCCAGCGTTTTAGTTCCTTCCTTCTTCGTGTTGGTTTTGTTCAGAGTCAAGCAGACACCTCCATGTTTGTCTACCGTGATGGGCCTAACATAATGGTCTTACTCCTTTATGTTGATGACATTATCCTCACACGCAGTAATTCCTCTCATCTCACTACTTTCATTCATACTCTTGGGGATGAGTTTGAAGTGAAGGATCTTGGACCATTACATTATTTTCTTGGTATTGAAGTTGCTCATTTAACCGACTCTGTTCATCTCACGCAAAACAAGTATACACTTGATCTACTGAAGACTCACAACATGTTGCAGTGTAAGCCAGTTCCCACTCCTATGACGGCAAAAGGTTCATACTCTCGCTCTGATGGCTCTCCACTTCCTGACCCTACCAGTTATCGTCAACTTGTTGGTGCCTTACAGTATCTCACGCTCACTCGGCCCGATATTGCATATGCAGTTCAGCATGTGGCTCAGTTCATGAGTACACCTAGTGATGTCCATCTGGAGGCCGTCAAACGCATCCTGCGTTATCTCAAAGGTACCCTTGGATTTGGGCTTCCCATTTATCGCTCGACTGACTGCTCCTTACTAGTTGCTTACTCTGATGCGGATTGGGCGGGTTGTCCGGACACTCGTCGCTCAACCTCTGGTTTTTGCGTTTTCTTGGGTCCCACTCTTATTTCCTGGAGCGCCAAGAAACAACGCACTGTCTCTCGCTCTAGTGCTGAAGCCGAATACCTTGCACTGGCTAATGCGTGTGCTGATACAATTTGGATTCAAGGTTTACTTGCAGAACTTGGTCGTCCCCTGTCCCGTCCAGTACTTCTCAATTGTGATAACATTTCTGCTACTTACATGGCCGCTAACCCTGTATTTCATTCACGCACAAAGCATATTGCCTTGGACTATCACTTCGTACGTGAACGCGTTGCTTCTGGTAGCCATCAGGTCCGCTTCATCCCTTCTGTTCATCAGCTTGCAGATGTGTTCACTAAAGGCTTGGCTGCTGATCGCTTTGATCGTCTTATTTCCAAACTTGTCTCCTTACCGGCGTCAAGTTTGCGGGGGAGTGTCAGAGAACCTTCTAGAGCCACATCTTAATTAGGACTTTTGGTGTTTTGTATTCTTTGGTGTTACGTCCTTTGATGTTGTAACAATAACTCCTTTTGTGTATATAAATAGGATGTATACAGCATACATGAAATATAGAACAAGAAGTATTGCAGCCTTCTCCCCTTCTCCCGTATTATCTTCCTCTTCTCCTCCCTTAGTTTTCATTTGTCTTACAGGAACAAAGAAACTAACTAGCTAACTAGACAGTACATTATTTATCTTCTACATACCTTGAAGGGAAAGGAAAATCCTATACATATTTTTAAATTTTAATCTTGTGGCATGAATAGCCAGGATCCCTTTCAGTGATTGAAGCCGTGACAGATGAAATAAAATCCGGCAAACAACAATGTTAACTTTTCCTTCTTTACCCAAGTCTATGCTTGCTTTACACTTCTCAGGGACTACATAGACTCTGGATCAGTGTATATTTTAGCTGATTCAGGGGGGAAAGTTGGTGTTCCTTATGAGACTTATTTTCCTATGCCAACGCAGGCAAAGGATAAACCATGGTATTCAATAGAACAAGGAAGCGTCCACATCACAGTGATTTCAACAGAGCATGAATGGAACAAAAATTCTGTACAGGTAAATATGTTAAGCACTGATCGATAGCATCTTTACAGGGCTATAGATCAAGAGTGCAATGCACGAAATTCTACTTCTGGTTTGATGTTTTTATATGAACTTGCAGTATCAATGGATGAAAAAGGACATGGCTTCAGTTGATCGATCTAAAACTCCTTGGTTGATATTTATGGGGTAAAGTACTTAGATGCTTCAAAAATTGTTCTTCAAGTTCATGTACTGTTATGTAGGAACATCATACAATTTGAACCGATTCTTTCAACCATTGAATTTGGATTCACATAGGATCTGATTGAAAGTTTCACCAGATCTTCATGCATATTAATAGTTTCAAACTGCAGGCATAGACCAATGTATACTTCTTGCCCCGGAATCTTGAGTGTTGATTTAAGATTCGTTGACGAAGTTGAACCATTACTTCTGGCAAACAAAGTAACATCCCAGACCATCCCTAGCTAGTATTGTTCTCTTTCATTTCTCAATTTTTGTATTGGAACTTTATTTTCTCTGCTGACATGTATATGCTATTCGAAATTGGAACTAGGTTGATCTGGCCCTGTTTGGTCACGTCCATAAATACGAGCGAACCTGCTCCATTTATAAGAATCAATGCAAGAAATTGCCCCAGTGCACGCTATAATTGGGATGGCTGGCTTTTCCTTAGACGTGTTCCCCAGTGGTGCAAGTCCTCTCACTCTCCCATCTCTCTCAAGTATATTCTGCACTGTGTATTTGTTCTTTACATGGAATTGGGTCTTCAATCCAACAGATTAACACTAGTTGGAGTTTATCAAGGCATGCCGAATATGGTTCTCAGAGGGCATGCAACTGACGGATATCAAATTAGAGGTGAGTATATGCAAACTTGAGGTTAACACTTCCTATTGCATAGCATCATACTATAACTTAAGTCTGCCAGAATCCAGGAATTTCAATTCACAGATCACTAAATTCTCTCGCTATTGTGTTGTCTGTCTCAGTTTGTGAATGCAGAAACAAGAAAAGTTTAGGACAGCTTCCACATTACAAAGCACAAGTGAGATAGAATGAGTCCAACAGTGACTACCACAGTTTTCTTGAGAAACTAAAAGGCAATATCTATATTGCCCCCTTTAGGTATATATGTTTATGTATACATGTGATTACGAGGATGTAAACAATGTATGGAGTATAAATCGAGCAAAACGTGCACAGATGCATAAGTTACATAGAATTTCATCCCTAAAACGTATATATACAGGAAACAAATAACATGCAACATTGATGCTTGCTAATCTTTTTCGAAAATGGTTGGCTAGTCTACTCTTACTCCCTACGTAATCTCCTAAGGTAGCTGAGCATATTGCAGTGCTCTGCATGTTAGTGTTTAGGTTGCTTCAGAGAAGTTGGAGCATATAAAACTTGCAGTACAGCACAAAAAAGCATTGTAAAGTGGAAAAGGAAGCAGCCAGCAGCAGAAAGCTAAGTACCAAGTAGTAACAAACTTCCATAACTAAAATAAAAATATAAAAAAAAAGAGAAAAAAAGAAGCATTGTAAAGTGGAAAGCAGACAGCAGCAGAAACCTAAGTACCTAGTAAACTAGTAGAAACCAACTTCCATAACTAAAAAAAACTATAAGCAATTCTAAAGGTTTGTCCTGACAAAGCCCAGATCTAACAGGTGGGTATTTCCCACGAACTTGAAAGGGTGATTTTCACTTGCTGACCCTTGTCGACTATAACACCCAGACTGCTGAAAATTATAAAGGATCAGTAGATTTGTTTGATAATAGAGATAGACCGACTCAATACATAAGTAGACTAAATTCGAGAGCAAGCCAAGCCGATCTACTAATAACTAATGCTTGAGTCAGTCTACCTCTATCAAATGTAGTCTACTTGATGCATCAATACACACTCTTGTATATAAACATTCCTAGTTGTCTGAATGACACAAATGGCATTGTCTGAGAGCAAAAGAGAACATAGAGTCCATATTTACATTGCCAAATCAGTTTATAGTACACAGGGCAACAATAGAATCATAGTTTTGTCAACGGGAAATAGATATCAATCAATGCCCCACACAAACTGAAATATATTCTTACTAGCAGCAGCATTTACAACATTGTTACTCTGTGTTCTAAGCATCCCCTCCTGAGCATTGACATCACCCTCCTGATATAATAAATATATGCTTGTGTTAGTGCAACACCCATCATGGGCAATGAAAAAGTTATTTAGAAAGTTCAAAGACGTTGATGAAGATAAAACAAATGTATAATTGGGTCAGTAAAATTAGAACTAATCAGATGGTACACAATGCCTTGTGGACAAGAGTTCCAGACTAGTAGAGGGTCCGAAATCAACCAAGACACCACTGGAAAACAACCAAGGTATTGGTGCAAGAAATGCGCTATTAAATACAAATGTTGAACTGTCAACAATGCTCAACAAACAAGGAGTCCAGACCCAAAATTCAACTTGTCTAAATCAACTACACAATCAAATTTACAATGACCTCATGACATCAAACACGTCAATAAAGTGAGCACTAGTCTCCTTTAATTTAAATAATATATGCAGTCTTAAGAACGAATATGCAAAGGGTCCTGGAACAATTCAGCTCTTAAAAGAGCAGCCTCATTATTCCCCAAATTTCACCATCTTTTCAGTTTACCCCAACCACCAGAAAATTTGGGACCTCATTAACATTAGGGATGAGAATTACCACTAGACATCAGATGTAATTTTCCAATTATCCAAGGGAGAGAGGACTTACAAGTAAAGAGTATTCACGGGCAATAGAAAAAACTGTCGGGTACAAATCCAGAACAGCTATGGCAACTTCCTCAGTCACCTGGGGGACCTGCATTCATAATTCAGTTATGAATTATTTTTGTACTAGGAAATCCTACCTCTCAAGAATGATATCCCAACCCACCAGACCATATCATGAGCATTGATTCTAAAACTTATAGACCAATCTACCAATGCTGCATGGAAGTATCCATGCACTACTATGCAGTTCTAATGCTAAAGACAGAATAGCAGAAACATAAAGGGACACCAACACATCCATAATAACTGAACAATAGGAACGTTGTTCAGATATATTTTTGACAGAAATTAAATTTTTACTTTCAGTGTACTACAAAATTCATATACAATTATCTCAATGTATACAAACAACATATAGATACAATAAAAAAAATGGAACAAATTTGTATAAGTGTGTGGAGTTCTATTTTGTTTTAAGCATACATTATATATTTTTGAATGGATAATTGACTGTTGAACGCAGGATGACTTCTATGACATAACAGTTCATACCTGCATGAGCTGAATGGCAAATACGTCACTGACTGTCATCTTATCCAGGTCTTGGCACCTTTTGTTAAATTCATCAAAAGGAGGACAAACTCCAGCTTGCTTACGCTGTTCCTCAGGCAGATCTTTGTAATATTTAAAAATTGCTTCAGTAAGATAACCATACTTCCTCAAGGTTTCAGTCAGGTTCCCGGTTCTCTGAACATCAAAGCCCTCCAAGAGTTCAGTTGTGAAGCAACTGCACAAGATATTAAGATTTTGAACTGAACATGGATTCAAATAATATACTGTCTAATAATATTATTTATCCTTTCAAGGCATAAAGCATAATAATAATAATAATAATAATAATAATAATAATAACTGTTTAACAGGGATTCAATACTAAAATAAAAACTGCTCCTTTCAGCACAAAGGAAGATGAGATCTGCAAAATGACAGATATGGCCTTAAACTTGAAGCCGAACTGAAAACGCTGTCTGAATAAAGAAGAGAGCCCAAGATATATCTATGAAATAAAAATCTTGCACGCGGCTTTCTTATTTAGATTCTTATATAGCTTACTAAGTTATGTACATCCATATCTACCAAGAGCAAAGGACTAAAATTGCAACATACAAGGAATGATGTTGCCTATTCTATGATTTGTTAATGACAAGTTCCTGAAAATTATAAAATGTCTTAAGGTATAAATACAGACCCAATAAACCGAACAAGAACTAGCAATACTATCAATTATTCACTTAAGACGTCAACAAACAGCCTGCTTCAGCTACCATAATGGATTAGCCACACAAAATTTAACATGATGCAACTAAATTTGCTGTTTGGTTTGCTTTTTCTCATAAGAAAAATTTTGCTGTTTGGTTTGCTTCTTCTCATAAGAAGGAAAAGATTAAACAATCTGAAACCAACTTTAGATGTTCATAGTCCAAAAGCTTTTATCAAAAAAAATTATAACATGATCATGGTGGTTCAATTTGATTGGAGATTGAATTAATTTTTTAAGGGTTAGAGAGATCAATATTAGTACAAAGTGCTGATTCTATGATGTATACCAGGCTCAAAACATTTCTTTTCGGCTTCACTGCAGAACCTGTACATCTCAAATAACTAAAGTACAGCAAACAAATTACATGATGATGACCGAAAGGATTTAATTGTGCTGAAATGGTATCAGCTTTGGTTTGATGGACAAATTTTGTATTTATTGTTTTTCTGTGCAACTTATTTAAAAAAAAATATCTAAAATGATATAATAGAGATTACTAGAAAGGCTTGTCTGTAACCTCTTTATTAAGCTCAGGCCCAGGCTGATGATACAACCAAGCCAAGCCAAGCCAACCCAAAATAAGAGCAATAAGTATTCAACAGTCAGAAATGAACAATAATTACATGGGTGTTGGTCATACTGAAAAAAGTCTAAAAAGATTAATATGTAATTGCAGTTTAATTTCTTACTTTAAACACAAGTACTTGTAATCAAGTGGGAAAAAAATATAGCCATTAAAATACTTGAATAAATGCTTACGCTGTTTTGATGCTTTCTGCTGCTTCACAAGAATTTGGATCACCTTCCACGAGATATATCAGCTTCTTAAGTCCACACCTCTGATAATAAGTAAATTAGGGTGTCAGGATCCAGTAAAATAACACATGCCTATAACGTTCAAGACAATACAGCTACAAATAAACATCTCCATTCCAAAAGTCTCAAAGGCTGATCCAAAAACCAACTTTGAAGAAGATACTCAAAGTCACCATGGCTTAGCTCCTACTTCACATGCAGATAAAGATGATTAGATCTTACAAATAAATTCCATACCAAAAGTCTCAGTTTTTGGTCCCTGTAACGGTTGTCTCTGATTGAACAGCGTAAATCATCGACATTCTTCCTCTCAACAATAAAATCAAGTACATACTCACTCCGAAGATATTTATGCCGAGCTATCCAAATCCCATCTCCAACTGGTAACCGCCTAACCTGCAATAGTGTCAGTTTGTTTCTTACTATTTGCTTTGTACATATGAATTAGGAAACTCATCATTACTTGTAAATAAGAATTTGGAAACTCATACTTTTATGCTTCATAGTGTAGGATGGTTTTCCTACTTGTAAAAGCACAGGCTGAATCACCATTAATTCTGACTTCATTTTTAAGTATTCAAGGATAAATTTTGTAATGATCTTGAATTTGAACTACGATTGCATTACTGTAAAGGGTTATAACACAAGATAATGATCCTCTTGCTAGATTCTCATTATTTCAACCTCAGTTTATATGTCATGCAAACAAATAAATAAGTGACAGAAGGCAAAACCAAAGTTGCTATTTTTTGTGAAAAGGAATTTGTGAAGTACACTTTGCCAATAATAAAAAATTTAACATAATAAAGACTACAATAAGTCGAGAACTTACCTCTACAGTGATTTTGCATCCAGATATAACACTCTCAATAATGCTCCTAGATCGTGATCTGAAACAACATACAATTGATCACACCAGTTATAAGCACCAGCAAACAAAAGAATAGGAATGGACAATATCAATGATAGATAAAAATCTGACATCAGCATAACAAGACAAATTATCGCAACTTAGCAGAATGGTTTTCAGACTAACATTAAGGCCCTCAACTTTTTTGTTTTTTCTTTCTTGTCACTAAAGTACTGTCATTTATTTGATTTTGATACTTGGACTAGTTAATTGGTTCAAAACATCCTTAACAAATGGAGACATGTACTTAAACCATACAGCCCCACATGTCACACTTTAAGCTCTATGTTTTTGGAAACTGACCATCAAGATATATCATGAAAATAAATAAAAAATATAACCAAATGGCTTCCTTGGTTTATTTCCATATCTGCATTTTGTATCTCTAAATTAACCTGTCTAAAGAAGTAAAATGTATATATAACAACAGGAAAACAAGGTTTCACCCTCAATCATTTTTGTTTCAGCACGCATAAATTGATATGATAGAGATAGAGTATTGCTGGCCTGTAGTCATTCCAAACTAGAGAAACAGACAAATTAAAGTACTGGGTTCCACAGTCAGGTCACTAGAAAGAAAATTTATTGAATTGACCACAATAAAATGTCATAGCAGATAACCTTAACTGGCTTGATGGTATAAATAAAAAGTGTCAGAATAAAATAAGCAGATGCTACTCACATCTGAGCGGCCAATTGTTCTCGATCATCCAATACAAAGATTAATTCATATGCGTCTTCAAATTTCTCCCCAAAGCTTAAAGGTGGCACTGACAAAGCTTTCAAACTTGCTTCAACACCAATCAAACTAGACTTTGGCACAGGACAACTCTAAGAAAACCAGAAAGCCAATGAGCAACATATAACAATAAGCAGTGTTCAATAAACTTGCAACAATTGACTTTCAAATATAGGGAAGAAGCTTTATAACTACCCTATTGTTCTGTTTTGCAAATAAAACAAACAGAAGTTCAGCTATAGCCCTACAGTAGTATTTTTAGTACGACTGCATTGATGTTATTTTGGTACATTCACTTGGACAGGAAATATTTTCAGTAGTACAATAATACAAAGACAGCAGTAAAATTTAGAAACAAATGGTCCAGCTCCAAAAATTCTAAGTCTCAGGACACAGGGTTCTGCTACCATAGGCAGGTTTTGTAAGAAGCAGTTGTGTCCACTGAATTTTAAATAAAAAATGAAGGCAGTCAAACACACTATTTCATGTTTTGACTTTTCAGAATCTCATATCATAACATTTTGGAAGACAAGATCCAATATGTTTTAAAATACTAAGATGTCTTACTTCAGTTCATGATGAAAGAAGAAAACCACTCACTGTTCAGGTTTCACCAAAACTCAAATTGATATGGTACCTTTCTGCTCAACATTTTAGCAAACAAGTACATTTCTGTACACATTCATTCATTTTCACAACTAATTAGTTTTACTAAAAAATGGCTCCACTGACAAGCTATAGGAGGGAAAGAAACTGGTGCCAGTATTTTGCTATCAGGGATGTTAGAACTGTTACCCTTATTGCAAATTTTACTATCTTCCTTTTAGCTAAAACAATGTCACCACATTGTTATGAATCATGCAACCATTGCAGCCCATAAAATGCATAACCAAACTAAGCTCTATCTAATGTCCCCTTGAACCGAGGAATGGGCTGAAACTCTACCAGTATATGGAGATGCTATAATCACTTAAGATAGATCCATCCTACATATTACTACACTAAATTTTGGGTCAGTTACATTCCGAACCAAAACTTCTACTTTTAACAAACTGCAACCTACTAGTCAATTGTAAACTTTTGACCTCAGCCCCTTGAAGGTGAATTTGAGTTAACTAATTACATAGTTGTAAAAAAGAATAATACAAATTACCTATATGACACCTATAAAAGCTCTCCTCCCAGTTTTGGTAGGATTGGTTTACAGGTGTAAAGCCATTCCATGGGTTAATGAGTGGGACTGATGATCAAGTGCCAAAGATACAAAAAATATTACAATTTTGAACAGTCAGTTGCAATGTCTTTTTTTATACATAGAGTAGGGGCAAAATAAATTGACTTTAAAGCACAAGGAATAACAGTTTTTAAACCAAACGATGAAACTCTCAGTTGCCACTTCTTAAAGGAAGGAAGAAAGAAAACAACAAAGACACCAAAAGTGATTATGTCCCTACAATTTAGGAATATCCCGTCAATGATGAAATATTATATAGTATATAGTATCAATGAAACATTGTTTTCAAAATAGAAAAATGTTCTATAAAAATCACATAAGATAAATGTATATGGTATACCAACAGAAACTAGTATAACTTATTTCGAATATATGTACACAGCACATACAGGAAATGAAGGAGCTGCCATCGTGCATGACTTTGATACAACCTTGTCAGAATTTATCTTTCGTGTTGGTCCTCCATCCCGATAAGTGTTGGGCGGTCTACTCTTATTCCCTACACAATCTCTACCACCTAAAAAATTAATGAGCTGTATTAGAGAGTAATCAATAATTTAAGAGAAGTCCGGGCATTTCAAAATCATTTGGCACCACAAGAGAAGTTTATTACCATTTCCAAGAGTATGAGTGGATGATGTTGCCCGACGATTTCCCCTTACATTTTGAGACTTCGAGTGCGAACCATAAACCTCATCTTCTCGAAGGCGACAAAGAACTGATGACCATATTGAAGAGATTTCCTTGATATGGGAAGTCTCTAAAGCTTCACTAATAGCTTGGTTGATTTTCTCCTCAGAATACCCCATCTGTGTAAACTAAAGAAATAAAACTGACTTGAGAGAAAATTTTGATCAGGTAAGTGAAACTAACAGTAAAATCTGTCTGACCAAAAGAAGCAAAAGACGGCAATAATTCATGTAAATTTTAGGATCAAATTCAATTGAAAATGTAAAGACAAAATGTGAAAAAATCCATATCGTGTGAAAGCTTTCTTAAATCTCAATATACTAGAAAGGAAAGAAGGCACAGATTTATTTTAGTGTGCTTGTTTATCTATTGCATAAATTTTTGGGATCAACTATTACCTCATTTTCATGGACAATCGGGATTAGAACAAAGTGACACTATTAGCAGTTTGTCTACAACCCTCACAACCATAAAAAATAAAATTAAAAACAGAAATTATAAGCCATTGAATATTCACATATTTTTGTTTCTAATCCCAATCTTTGGGAGCAGCAAAGTCAAATGGGGTTTCTAATGCCAGTGAATGTCTTGATTTACTATTTCTACACTTATCCGTCACAACTATCCATTGCGTCTGCAGTCTGAAATCTTTAGAGAAAACAAACTGTAATCTCATTCAACTGATCAAACATAACATACCTTGTCAAGATATTCCTGTGGAATATGAATTGAGTTTTTATCCCGACTCGAATTACAGGAGAACAAAGTCAGATCTGTGACCGAGTCAGGACTAGAAAGTTCCCGATGTGAAATGTCCACATCCATGACAGACAACTCCTTGGCATTAGAAATTATTTCTACAGGAGTTGCCAAACCAGATCTCACGAGACATTCACGAGCAGCCTCCTTACCTTCTTGAGTAAGCATGTACCTACAGTTTGTACAAGCATTATATACCTGACAATATTGAGGTCTAAGGGTCTAAAAACTTGCTTGATACATGAATTCTCAGCATTCATTTAGGAGAAGAAGAATAAAACTTAATGCTGTGACTAACTTGATCACAAACAAGGTTCCAGCTCTTAATCAATATTTTCCATAAGCTTATAAGTTATAAATAACTCAAGTACCATATACCTAATAACCAAATATGTGTCAATAAGCCTCCAGACAAAACATGCCTTGATTAAACAGAATCACACAAAAACATGTGAACTTTCAAATAGACTGCACGCAGTTCATCATTCAAATCAATAGCTTTCCTACTAAATCATTATTAATAAACAAATGCTTTCACAACTAAAATATGTGTATAAATATAGATAAATATACATAAATATATAAAAATTTTAAGAAAAAGAATAGAAACAAGTTTTGATTTCAGGTTAGCAAATACTGTAATGTAATGCTCCGTTAAATTTTACTCGGAGGAAGGGTACAGCTCTCATCATTAAAATTTACAAGTTTCAGAAACAAAAACAGGTTTAAGATAAATACATAATTTCTATTCAACAAAACAAAACAAGAGAATGGAATGTACGATTAAAGCCATACTTTGCTGGGCAACTTGATTTCACAACCAATCCCTTGGTTAGCAATGTCTTCATGCAGGACCAACCACTATACCATTCCCTTCCAGAATTTCCAGGGAATGCAGGTATTCCCTTTCCCTTCTCTGGCCTAAGAACAACAAATTAGATCTCAACGCAATGCACACATCCATAATAACACAAGTTAAAACAAGTTACAAGACAACAATATAATGTAATAAACATACATGATTGGCACACGAGATAGTCCACTTGCTTCTGCTGCATCAATGAGCTCCTGTTTACGCATGAATTCATTCCCACTTTCAGTTCCCCTGATGAAAACTCATTGTTAACTCCAACCCAACGAATGTGACAAGAAATTCAATTACACCTTACAGCTATTTTTAGTGCTTAGTTAAATAAAAACCCAATATACCTGTAAAGTGTTATCAGTAAAGCATATGCTACAGAATTCTTTTGTGGAACATAACGTTTTTTCGTTCTCTTACCTACAAAAAGAACGAGTCCATAAAAAACAGCAACAAGACGGAATATACCACTTACCAAAACAAAAAATAAAATAAAAAATAATAAAAAAAGGAATATACAATGCAATCTATGAAACAGAGTGTAAAGCCATGGAGATATGATAGAAGTACCCTTTTCAGTTACATCTTCTGGTTCAGAGCTGCTAGAACAGGTATCAAAAAACCCTTGCATAAGCTTCAAAATCCACTTCCCAACACCTCTACACCAGAATTTGAGCATAGCAGAAATCAGTCCACTGTTATAGAATGTGAAAATGAAATAATAATAATAATAATAATAATGTATCGAAAGATTTTGGAATCAACAGTTTTTTTGTCCATGTGTAGACCTCTCAGTATAACTGAGTTATAGTAGGATATAAACATTCAGATTGATCACAGTACTATACCAATTTGACAAGTTATACAATCCAAACAACTAGCAACAGAATGCAGAGAACCAAACAACTAAAAAAATAAATTCTAAGGTTCTTGCAAACAGTAAAACAAAAGAGAATGTCTATTATACTTACGATTTTAAGCCAAATGAAGAATAATTTTCGAGAAAATCCAAATTCTAACACTAATGAAAGCCCAAAAGACCTTACGAAAATTCAAAAGGTTATAACTCACTTGATTTGGGAAAATTCTTTGAGGGTTTTTACAGGGTTCTTAGAGTTGCAAAGATTGGAGTAAGCCTTAGTCAGAGTCTTCTCAATGTTTTCAGAGATTCCATTAGGCTTCTTGTCAGCCATCTCCTGCCACTTACTCAACATGTACTCCGCTAGCGCTTCATTCTCAGAGCACACCACCAACCGTTTGTGCCGCTCCATCAATGTCCTAATAAGACCACACTTGTCTCTGAACAAACTGCAATTACATAGGGCGTCCTTAACATAGTTTGACAGATGAAAAATGTTAAAATCATTACGGCTAAGCCTCATAGTCAGATAACAACATGGCAGCCACAAAAAACATGTTAATCAAACATGTAGAAATCTGACAAGGCATAAATATGAAAGCAGCATATCACTTCACAGGCATATACCACCCAAAATGTCGATTACCATTCATAAAACCCAGAAAATGAAAACAACGAAAGTCATAATCTTGGGCACGGCAAAGTGAATTGTACTAGTTTTAAAAAGCGGGTATCATGTTTCTGAAAACCCAGTAACAATCGATGATAATAAACAAAACCCATATCTAAAATTCTCATTTAGATCAATACCCAAAAGGAAAAACCAAATCTTCGGGGACAAGCATAGCAGAAACAAAGAAATTAACAAGAGGACGAATATCCCAAATGAAACGTACCTCGGGCTATTGGGTTCTGGCTGGAGTTGGAGGAACTAGAGTTTTTTAGGGATCAAGATTGAAGATGTAGAGAGCAGATTAGGTTGCGATTTGGTTAGTGAAGGGAAGATTGAAGAGAATGGAAGTGACGACATTGGGTTGTGTTTCGGAGGGAAAGTACATTTTTCTTATCAAAACAAAAATAATAATAAAAAATAATAATATTATATCCTTATACTTTATATTCAAAAACAAAATTTTGTCCATCACGTTTTATTTTAACTAGTTTTTTCTTTAAAGTTTTGAGAGCAATACTATTTTGTTCTTTTTAACTATTTTTGAAAAAACATTCTGTTAATAAAAAAAATTTAAAGTATGTAGGCATAAATCCCGTAAATCCGGATCCCATCCCGATCCCGTCCTGATCTCGTCTCGATCCTGGCGGGATTTAAAACTAAAAACACTCATCCCATCCCGTTAGAGAAACAAAGAGACGCGACGCAGAACTGAAATTTTGAGTCTTGTCAGGACCGTCCCGTCCCGTCTAACTTTAAAAATTCATAACTAATTATAGAAATCTTATTTTCTAGAGATTTCAACTTTCAATTGATCTTTAAGATGTCCTCTATAACTTTCATGAAGACACTAAACTCATATAACAAACCAATTTGTAAAATTTTAAAAAATAAGTCAACTAATACAAAATTTCATAATTGATATACATAATTTAATAATGTAGACCCTAACGTTTAAAAACTCATAACTTAATCTAGAAAATTCATTTTCAACTGATTCAAATTCTGAAATGAACCTTAAAATGTCTACTATAAATCATATGAAGATACCTAGATGAAACTTCAAATTAAACGGTATCAAACACACACACTTAAAGAGAAACACAATGTTATACTTCATTGCTTATTTTTACTTTTTTGAAGTGTTATGATATGCACAGATGTTAGTCCCTCGACTCATGAGAAAGTTCAAACTTTACATTGCAGTATAGAATTTAAAAGAATCAAGGATCATCATGCCACTTACCACTTATTTTTTCTCTCTTTTTTTCTTTTTCTTTTTTCACAAGAATGTCACTTATCACTTACCTTTATTGAAGAAATTTAAAAAAATTCTGGTTACACCTCTCTATTTACTTAGCATCAGATGTGATTAAGGTATGGGCTCCTAATTCTTTGTTTACTTTCGTCTCGTAATTAAATAACGAAGAAAAATGATATTTGACCCTTTTTACTTTTCTAACTTCTAAGCCTTGGGAGTTTGGGACTAGGCACTCCCAAGCATGATGGGACCGTCAATGGAGTCAACTACTTCCACGCAACCACCCAAACATCCGCCTCCTTTGTTCGGCCCCACAATCTCAGCTCCGGGATTTCGTTCATGCAAGCTCTCGAGCTCAGATACCGAGGCCAGACCACCCAAGAAGAAGAGGGTATATGTCCTCTTGCTTTGTTTCATCACTCTTTTTTGTTTTCTTCGAAGTTTTAGTGTTGATGTGCTAGTTGTGTTGGGCGTTGTTTTTTTGTAGATGAAATGTATGTGCTTTCTGTGAGCAACAAGCGAGTGAGTGTTAAACTTGTTGGGAAAGACGAGATTCAAGACAAGCTTAGCAGTTTTGAGGAGTTGACGAGTGCTTCCACGTCTTATTTGGGTGTTAGCTCTCCTGGAGGCTCGTATGAGATTGGTGCTGTTGTGCCGAGTAAGTTTGATTGAACAAAAATGTTGTAGTTTGTCTGATAACAACTACATGTCCTGATTACTAAGTGGTGACCTTTGTTCTTTTGTGTTAAATTCCTCGTGGATATTGGAACTATGAGTTTTTTTTCTTGATTGATATCATGTTTTTCTCGACATTAGGTTGAACTGGTACCTTAGTTACACTTGCTAGCTTTGAAACAACCAAATACATTTTTCAGTTGCCATTTGTTTTTCAATTCTTCATTGTAGTCCCATTTTTGTGACTCATGAGTAGTTCTATTTGAATGTGGCTAGAAAAGGGTTTGTCTGCGTGTTATGTGTTCAAATCTACCATAATATATCTGTATGGGTTTTTCTATACGCAGTATACAAAATTTATATAATTTCCTTTGAAGTACACATCAAAGGTTGGCAGCCAACTGGTCACACATGTAGTGGCATTTGTCATTTATCGTTTTGTTTTTGTTGCTTCAGCTTAAGGCGATCAATAGAATGCATATTTTCCTGATGCTCTAAACTGTGCCTTTGTTGCTGTATACTCTGTATATCCAGCTACATTAGTTGTTTTCTAATTTTGAGTTTTTTTTTTCTGCTACAAGTATCCAAAACCAATATATTGTTGATGTTTAATTGCAGATCTGAAGGAGCTTGACTTGACCGGAAATCTGATTTCAGAGTGGAAGGTATATGTACCTTTTATTTACCTTATCTTTTCGTCTGCTCCAAAGAAACAGTGTTAGCGTGTCAAAGACATTAGATTTGTAGTATTTATTGGAACTTCAATGGTTAATTGTAATATTTTGGGCACCGATCTCATATTATATACCCATTTTACTACTTTACCCCTTGGACGGAAATCTAGTTTACCATTCAAACATGTAGCTGAATAGTAATGTTTTCCAAACTTTGATGGATTTGAGTGGAAGATACTAGAGTTTGTGCTTTTATTGTACATACTTATTCTTTCACTGTTATGTTTTTAACTTTCTTTGGGACTGAGTTTTAGTACTTTTGGGTTTATCCTTGCTTGCAGGATGTTGGCATGATCTGTGAACAGCTGCCTGATCTTGTTGCCCTCAATTTGTCGTACAATTTAATGTCACATGATATTGTTGGGTTGCTGCCTTTGAAAAACATCCGTATTTTAGTATTAAACAATATTGGCATAAATTGGACACAGGTACCCATTTCCTTACTCTTGCACTATTTTCCTATCTTCTATCTTTTATATTTCTTTTCAGCTTAGCTTTTCTGTACCAGATTGCTAATTATTGTCAGTTTGATGTGGCAGGTAGAGGTACTCAAACATTCATTGCCAGCAATTGAGGAACTACATCTTATGGCTAATAATATAAGCACAATTAAGGTAAAATCTAGTAAATTTTTTATGCTAGTGGTATATCCACATTAAATAGGTCAATCCAAAATCATATAGATGTATAAAACCAAGAATAGAGAAAGTCTCAATACTTGCATATTTTATTTTATTTTTCGGTTATGAACTCAAAGAAAGTTGTTCTATTAGATTTTTTATTAGTCGATATATAGCTGTTTATACAACTACGCTTATCCACTTATGTATAATTTTTTGTATGTGGAGAGCCCTTTTCACCTGCATAACATGTGAAGTTGTGATGCCATTGCTTTGTTGATGTCACTTAGTGAGCAGCATGATGACATTGCGGATCATCAACTTGTTATCTTCTCTTGTATCTGTATAAGCGTAAGTTATATAACATGGAGTATCACAGTCATAGCGAGCTGTAAATGCATAAAATGTGAAAATAATATGCTATTCAGAAAGTAAAGAAATTGTTTGAATGTAACACAAGCATAGGCCAGAGGGTCTATAAAATTTGAAAGTCACAATACACATTTAATCACCTTCATCAAACTGAAGTACCTGCATGAAACATGGTAAACCTAACTATTAGGTTAGCTTTTAAGTTCTATAGAAGTAATGTTGGCACTAGGTTCAAACCTAACTACTAGAAGTTTTTGGGTTTCCATTTTTTTTCTTTTTTTTCGGTTTAGGTTTTGTTTTTCATTAGCTCCTTTTCTTTTGGTGTTCTTAAGATTTCAAATTACTTGCTGCATGTTGACCATCTGTCTTTGTCGGTCTCCTTTCTTTTGCAGCCTGCGTCTTCTTCAACTGTTCAGGGGTTTTATAGTTTGCGGCTACTGAATTTGGATGACAATTATATAACTGATTGGAATGAAATTTTGAAACTTTCACAGCTACCAAGGTTATTGTTTAATTTCCTCTGAACTAATTTTCTTGGAAAGTTTGAAGGAAAGGGGATTGAAGGGATTTTAGGTCAATCTTGCAAAAGAAAAATGCAGAGGGTTATCTGGAAAACTTATGGCTGAAATGTTTTATTTATAATTCTGAGTGTGGTTTCTATGCAGCTTGGAGCAGCTGCATTTGAACAATAACAATTTGAATGATGTCTTTTATCCTGATGCTGGTGCGATGCTTGAACTGCTCAATGCTAATGAGCCTCTTGAAAAAGGCCACAAGCCATTTCAAAATTTGTGTTGCCTCCTTGGTAGCTCATAACAACTCTTCTATCAGAAGTTCAGAACTGTTGCAACCTCTATTTGCTATTGTTATATTGACTTGCTGCTTCCTCACCATGTTCTCTAGGAGGCAATAACATTAAGGACCCTTCCTCCATTGATGCACTGAACTCTTTCCCTCATTTGGCGGTAAGGTTTAGTTACAAGACTTAGCTGTTCTGTGATATAAATAAACTTATTGATTTCCAGTGGGATGACTCCTGCAGTTTCTGCAATATTTAATGAACCTGGTTCTGAGTGTGTTAATTAGTAAATTTAAATGGTAGATCATGCATACATATATATGGTTTAATATCTTTCCTTGTCCTTGACCTTTTTTCCCTTCTATCTCATTTTTCATCAACGGTTCAGTATTATTTTTATTCTTAACATCCTTCTGTACTCTCCCATGGCCCATGATAAGATCCTTCCTTCTGCTTCTTCAAAGCAGTTTGACCCTAATATATCCAGGTGCACAACTAATTACCTCATGAACTAATTACCTCATGATTGTTCTGAAAACATAGTTAGATATTACAAATGATAGGTACAACACTACACATACATCCTTTATTGTGGGTGAACTACCTAGACTTATAGGAGTCGAACTTACCTAGCTTCCGCTTAACCGGGGTGTTTTTGGAGGGGGGTGGTTTTGTTTTGCTGTGGTGTGGCCCAATCTCTGAACTGTATTGATTAATTGCTGTTTGTTTCAATATTTCAAGCTTCATCAAACCTTTCACACAACGTAGATCACCAACAATTTTTGCCAAAATCCTCTCTCCTTGTATTCAACTTTGAATTTTCTTATTCTTCTTCCTTCTTCATTGGGTACAACAGGATGTCAGGCTCTCTGGAAATTCAGTGGCTGATCCAGGACAGGGTGGTACCCCAAGATTTGTTTTGGTTGCCCGCTTAGGAAAAGTTGAAATGTTGAATGGGAGTGAGGTAAATCACGGAGTTCTATAAGGCATAAGGTTCCATTTTTTTGTCTGATAAATTTAATGTCTGATGTAGTTTTGTTTGACATAATTTCAGATTACTTCTCGTGAAAGAAAGGAGTCCGAGATTTGGTATGTCTTTTCCTTTTCAGCTAGTCTCATTCTCAGGTGTATGCCAATTTATTTGTATATATAATGATGTCATAGCTTTGCTGAAACTGAATGTCTTCCATGTGCCTCAGAACAATTTTGTTATTGTGCTGTTTCTGTTGCACCCTGTGGCTTCAGTGGCACAATCTGGGCATGCAGACATACAGTTTCAGTTGATGAAAATAAAGTTATCAGTATTGCTTCACTGTAATTGTAATTATGCGAATCTCTTTGCATCAAGATTAAATTTGTATGTTTGTTTCAAGGTCTGAGCTCTACATTCAGTATCGCTCAAGGCTGGTAAATGAATTCATAAATCTTCATATGCTTTGGTTCAAACTTCAAAGCCATTTTCTGGTGTTCCTGGTAGTCCTTTCTTTGAATACTTTGCAATGGATGTTAAAGATATGAACGAATTGCCATTTCGTAAGTTGGCCTCTCCCTTTCCACTATTTGACCCTAAGCAACAACATCCCTGCTTACTTTCATACTTTGGAATAGGACTTTGCCACTCAAATTTAAGTTGATTTCAGTGTTTCGTTTTCTGATCTGATCAGATTCACACTCACTGATTACTGCATTCCATAAAACTTGATGTTTGCAAAGTCACGATGTCTTGGTGATGTCCATGAAAGAGACCATTAGTGAAAGAATCTTAGTTTGTTAGGCTATGTGCAAGCAATGTACTCAAATGTGGATCATTTATCAGAAGTGAAATTTTTTAATAAATGAATTTTTTTTATTTTGCAGGTATGTCCGGTTAGTTATGTCGAAGCATGGAAATATCCATGAAATCAAGCTGCTCCACCCAAGGTTTTTTTTGTTAGATTAACTCTTTATATGTCAAAAAGGATGACAAAGGCCATACCCTTTTACATAACAAAAGAACATTACTTGGATTTTGTTTCTTATTTTCAATTTTGTTTACTTGGATTACTTGCTGTGCAAGAGCATTGTGCTTACATTCTGAGTATTGGCGTTTTAGATTCCAATGTCCTTGGAGATCCTGAATTTTACAATAAGTTGAATTCTGATAATTTCTGAATTGGTAGACGTATATTGATAACTTAGTGATATGACCAAAGTGCTGCATATTTAAACAAACTGTTGTTATGGATAGCCTTAAGAGCTACCTTGTATGTGTACCTGACACTAACGAAAATGCACTGAACTACTGCATGATTGGGGTTTCTGATGGATAAATACTGTGTGATGGAATGAATGCATAACTAAGTCCTTTCTCTTTCATATACCTATCCTTATATACAGGTTTGCTGAGCTCAAGGCTCTTCATGGTATTGAGGATGAAAATTCATTGGCAGGAGGAGCTGGCCCTCAGAAGATGGCTACAGGACTTCTTTGTAGGACTCCTTATAATTTTATTTGATCACAACATATTCTCATCGACATAGACCAGAGTAAAAATTAATTAAAATTTATGCAGCTGTTACTCTGAAATGCGTGGGAGCTTCTATGGGTGAGAAGCCCTTCTTGGTGAGGAAACTCCCAGGCACCACAACGGTTAGTCTCTCTTTCCATCTCTCGTCTCCTTTCAAGAATTGTTGGACATATCTTTAAAACCATACTCTATTATTTTTATAGGTTGGTAAGCTAAAACTTCTTTGTGAAAGCTTTTTCAAGCTGAAATCTATGAAGTTGAAGTTGTTTCTTCAACAAGAGGTTTGCCCTTACTTATCATAGGATATATTATTTGTTATTGTCAGTTCCAACAATGTGCATTATAATTCTTGATGAGAATAGTCCGTCATTTCTACTGCTTACTGTTGATAACTGTTTAAGGAAAACTAGAAAGATGCCAATGTAGTTGCTCATAGATAATGAGCACTACAGGGAAAGAGAGCATCATATATAGGTATAATCACAAAAGGGCGAGTAACTAAAACAGTGAAAACTCTGTGGGACTGCTCTATACTAACAAAATAAACTATTAGCTTGATGTTCTTTAAAGGCTCAAACTGACAACTTAACAGTAATAAGCATTAGCAGTCTCAAATGAGAAAGCAAAGTAGTGGGGCATCTTGTGGAGTGTACTTAGTAAAAGGAATGGAGGGTAAGGATACTGGCAAGTGGCAAGTTGAAGATAACGGTGATTGAACACAGTTAAGAGAGCCAAGATCATGCATATCAAACTGTTGCTGCAATTATCCCTGGATATGTTCATGTCGTCAACATGTAGGAAAAATATATGGAGAGAAGAGGTATAACAAAGAAAATGAATGTTTGTCAGTAGGATCATGATGTCTTAAATGAAAACCAAAATCATTGAACCAAGCCTAAGGTCTGAGACCACAAATGCCTGTTTTTTGTTCGTCACCTCCCAGGATTGTGGGAAAGACCAGCAAGATGAATAGTGGAGACTTCATCTGGCAAGTTCTTGTGCGACTGAACACACTCCATATGTTGACATTATGAGTCAACTTGTCATAAACAGCTCCCAGTAGGAATAGTCCAAGAGGAGTGGCCAAGGTGTGAGGTGTGCCAAATGGGGGATGGGTTGAAGCTACTGCAATAGGGTATTGTTGCAAGGAAGCAACTTTCGGATGCAAACTAAGCTGTTGAACAGAAAAAGAACAATAATTATTTGACGTCAGCACAAAGCTCCATGAAGTTTGATGTTGCAGGTTTGAATGTTTGATAAGATATAAAAATGTGCCACTGTTTTGACACAGCTTGAAAATTGCTCTTCTACATTGATCGCTTGATCACAGTCGTAAGTTGTACTACAATGATTGCTTAAAAGATATCGATGCAGTGCGCCGAGCGAAGGCAGAGTTTGAATGGGTATCTTGGAAACATGTGCGCAAGCGCATGACAAGATTGCTCATACTCTTGCCGGGAATAGGTTGAAGATGGTTCAATTTATGTTTTGTTATGAATCTGAGCCTCAATGCCTCCATGAGGTTATAGTTGCCAATAATAGAAGCTAGTTATGGGATTCTCTTGTGGGGAGCCCCTATTACTGATGTACTTCATTGTGTTTTTCTCCCACAACTTGATGTACTTCACATTTGATGCTTTTTTCCCATTCACTGAAGTAATTTTTACTAAAAAAGAGAAAGATAAAATAATGTAACTTTATGCTTTCAGGGTTCTCCATTGCCGATGTTGCTCGATGATGAGATGGAGAGTTTGACGGATCTTGGGACTGGCAATGAATCCACCATTCTTGTGGATGAAGAGAGTTGAGAGAATCTGAAGACTTTGTATGTGAAGAGTAATGACATATTCCTCGATTTGCAACGCTTTACTTTTTGCTTGTGCTGGGGATTCACAATATTGTAGGGTTTTTACTGTTTATTTTCCTTTATTCTACTACTACGGTTGTCATCTATCAAAGGGAAAATTTAGCAATTATTGATAATTATGGTTTCTTAATTTTCTAAAATAGCATATTAGTACTTGAAATAACAAATGTGACGACATTTTCACATATGACGTTAACGGTGTTAAATATACAAGGGTAAAATGGTATTTTGATAGTGTAACTTTATTTATATCTATTACTAATGTATTATTTTAAAAAGTTGAGAACCTTTAATTAGATGCAAAGTTAGTGTATGGTTCTTACAATTTTCCCTTCAAAAGCTGGTCTTCACCTATTCTTCACCCAGTAAAGATTTTATTTTTTATTATTTAAATCTTTATTTTATTTTTTGACAATAAATTGGATCTTGACGAATTCATCTTTTTACTAAACTTATACAAAATCTTTTTTGATATGTCCTGATATTGAAAGTGAAAAAAAGTGAAAAATACAAAATCTTTCTTGCTAAAATACTTCAGTTGGCAAAATATAAAGGATGAAATGAATGTGCAGAGAACAGACCCACAAGGCAAACAGAACCAGAACTCAAGTTTCTTTCCTAGCTGTCCAGAAGCAATAGATTCCCAAGGCTGTTGTAATTTCACGAATGACTGATATTGCAAAGTGAAGATACAGTACCAGAGTAAGTGCGCAGAAACCAAGGAGAAGCAAACTGTCATCAACCAACGGAACACCGTCATTCAGCCTAGATTTAAGTGCAAATGCAATGGCAAACGGGGGGCACAACCATGTCATGCACATTCCAGTTTTCAAGCCCTTCGGCTCCTCAACACACAAGTGAGCAAGAATCATTCTTCCTGCAAGGTACCCAAAAGCAAACCCAGTTCCCATTATGATTAAATGTGGATAGTTCTTCATGATGCCTGCTGGTGACAAATGATCCCATGTTAAAACTGAAGAAAATTATGATTCACTGGAATGAATAATTTCATTGATACAAACGGGATATATATACAAGAGTTTCATTGTGAAACAAGGTAACCTAGAAAGTAGGGGATTACAACAAAGGTAACTAACTAAATACAAATTCAATCACAATCTACTTTCCTAAATATATTCGATGACTTTTAACACTCCCCCTCAAGTTGGAGAATGTATATCTAAAATTCCCAACTTGCTCATCAAAGTCGAGAATTGGTCCTTACCAAGAGGCTTGGTAAAGAGATCGGCTACCTGTTCCAAAGTACCAACGTACCGAGTAGAAATAGTATCGTTCATAATCTTCTCTCGAATGAAATGTCAATCCATTTCAGTGTGCCGTGTACGCTCATGAAAGACCGGATTAGCTGCAATGTGCAATGCTGCTTGATTATCACAAAACATCAATGTTGCACCTTGATGTGACAAATGTAAATCTTCTAACAAAAAACGCAACCATGTGATCTCACAGGATGTGCCAGCCATGGACCTGTACTTGGCTTCCGCCGAGGATCTTGATACTGTATTTTGACGTTTTGTTCGCCATGAAATCAAAGACGTTCCCAAGAAAACACAGTAGCCCGTGGTGGAGCGTCTAGTGACAGGACAACCCCCCCAATCTGAATCACAATAAGCAATCATATTCAAAGTACTTTCAGAGGAATAAAGAAGTCACTGACCTGGCACATTCTTCAAATATCTCACTACCCTCAAGGCGGCTTCCATGTTTGGTTGTCTTGGTTGATGCATGAAGCGACTTAAAACATGAACTGCATATGTAATGTCTGGTCTTGTGATGGTCAAGTAGATTGGCCGACCAACTAACCTTCGAAACTCGGCTGGATCTTGGAGAACATCACCCTTTTTCGAAAGTTTTTCATCTTCCATAGGAAATTCCACCGGACGAGCACCAAGATAACCACAATCCTTAATGATTTCAAGAGCATACTTTCGTTGAGAAATAGTAATATCCTTGCTCGACCGACAACACTCAATACCTAAAAAATATTTCAGATTTCCAAGGTCCTTAAGCCGAAAACGTGTATCAAGGAACTTCTTAAGAGTGTCAATAGCATTCAAATCATTCCCCATAATCAGAAAATCATCAACATAAATTAGTAATGCAGTAAAGGACTCCCCATTCTTACAGATGAACAAGGAGTAGTCGACTTTAGACTGAGTAGTGCTAAGCGACACGTTGCTTATTATTGATATTGCACATGTGAGCTTTGTCCCGACGCTGCTTAAGGAGGTCCATGTTAAGGCATAGCCCGGTAGTGTTGGTGCCGGGGTCATAATCAGCGACCCGGGCGCTCGGGATGTCCATCTCACAGAGATGACAGCCTCAGTACCATAGGAGAGGAGATACAGAGACTCCCCTATTGCTGTTGTGGGAGTGGTACGGAGTGCCCACAACACTTCCGGGAGTAAGTCTGCAGATAGCCCTTTGTGGCCTTCTAACATTTTTTGAGGGTTTGCTTGATGAGCTTGTTGATAGCTTCTACCTAACCATTGGTCTGTGGGTGAGCTGGAGAGGCATAAAATAAGGTTGTTTCTTGTGCGGAGACAAAATCCTGAAAAGTGTCGTTGTTGAACTGTGTGCCATTATCAGTGATATTTGCCTATGGTACGCCAAAGCGGCAATAGAGGTTACGTCATAAGAAAGTAATTACTTTTTCAGTAATGATGATGACAATTGCTTCGACCTCTGTCCACTTGGTATGATAGCCCATAATGACATTAGCATACTTCAACAGTCCCAAAGCTATGGGGAGTTTGCCCAAGATGTCAAGTCCCCACTAGCTGAAGAGAACCAGAGAGTGGATGATGGAGAGAGGTACAAAAGGGTGATGGGTGATGTTGGCAAAGTTGTGACATTGTAGGCAGGCACCGACCACGACTTTCACATCATCCTCAATTGTGGGCCAAAAATACCATGAGGTTTCGAGCTCCCACGTGGTTGCCACATATTCCAGCATGAAGGGATAAAAGCACTTGGTGACGGTCTTCGTTGGAGATACATTTAAGCAATGGGAAAGACTGGTCGTGGCGGTATAATTTGCCATCTTTAAGGAGGTAGAGGACAGATTTGTGGCGGATGCGCTGAGCTTGTTGCTTGTCACTAGGCAAGGTGTCATGAGTGAGGAAGGCAATGTAAGGGTCCATCCAAGAAGGTAGTGTAGCATCAATGAGAAATATCTCAAAATAAAGCCTTGGAGATACTGGGTCTGTCACTGGACCTCGACATGTATGGCCCGATACTTCTCAAGGTTAAAAGCTCACCGCTTTTGCTTAAACGGAGGATAATATGTGGAGATATGAAGTTTGTGGGTGATGATCTCAAGGGATATGCCAGACATGTCAGCATAAGACCAGGCAAAGACATCTCTCTTCGATTGGAGAAAAGATATCAGCTTTTGGCGTGACGAAGTGTCGAGGCCGGTAGTGATGCAGATCTTACGGTCCGGCCTGTCAGAAAATAAGGGCACCCACTCAGTCTCCTTTGCGGTTGTTGGCCGCGAGGCTTACTTTCATTTCTTTTTATCTGAACTGTCCGGGTCTTTGCGAGGAACATCGATGAGATCCAAGAGTTTGAGTGGCATCATTTCATAGGATACTCGACTCTGCTGGACAGCATTGAGGTTGCAGCTTTTAATGGCGGCCTTATCCCCATGGACTATAAGAATGCCTATTAGGGTAGGCACCTTCATGAGGAGCATGTGTCTAGCAATGAAACATTGAAGTCTCCATAATATGTCACGAGCAAGAATTAAATTGTAGCAGGAGGGGCAATCGACAATAAGGAAGCGGGAAGTGATGGAGGAATGACAAGAGCCGGTGCCGAGAGAGAGAGTCAACCTATCTTATCCAAGGGGCTGGACGATGTCTCTAGAAAAACTGACTAGAGAGTCATGGCTGTCGTAAAGCTTGGCTTTGTCTTGGCACAAGCCGCAGTATCAGTTGGCGAACATGACACTAATCGTGGCCCCGGTGTCAATAAGAGCCCGATGACAACGATAATGATCAACCTGCACTGAAATGATGAAGGGTTCATTGTGATGGGTATGGATAATGTTCTCTCTTTAGCTAAAGGCAACCTAGTCCTAAGCAGGGGTTGTAGTAGAGATGCCTTGCTTAAGTTCTAAGATATCCAATTGTTGTCGACATTGTCGTTTCGACCTCAGGTCCCGTGATGGGGGTCTCGGGGCGCCACCCAATAGTGTCAGGATCTGGCCATGGAGCTCAATGACATTGGTGCTTGACGTGGGTGCACGGTACTGTTGTAGTTGTCCATTCTGAAGGAGACCGTAGCATGACTCTGTGGTGTGGCCATTATCGTCATGATATGCGCAAAACTTGTTGCATGTGGCCTGGCGGGGTTTTTTGGGGCGCCTGCTTTTTGGTAGAGAGGGAATAAGTTATTTGTGGCTAGCCCATATGTCCACGTATGAAGCAGTAAGGGATGTGAGAATATCATAGGTGGGCACCGAGTTGTCGGGGCCCTTAGGATTGGTGTCTCGTGTACCGTAAGGATGACCACATCCTCGATCATTATTGTGGCTGCCGCGGCCCCTGTTATTGGAACGATGGTGCTGCTGACGCTGAGTGTCGGCACTAGAGGGGGGAATCCTTGACTGTGAGTAGTTGACGTGGAGCCGAGACTGGCAAGACCAACGCTCTGACACCGTGGGATCCACCAAAGGTGGCATATTCAGCCATTGCCCATTGAATTGCTAGGTCCATCAGGAGATCATAGGAGGCGGGAGGATTTCTGTTAATCTCTAATAAGAAATTCCCTAATAGGAGTGCCTGGCGGAAGGCCTGATCGGTGACCCGTGGTTCTAAGTTGTGGCATCGGGCCGTGGCACACTGCCACCTAGAGAGTAAACTGTGTAGTCCTTCTCCTTCACGTTGCTTAATCTGAAATAGAGCGTCGACACTTCGGTAGATGATACCATGTAATATGAAATGGCTAAGGAAGCGTGCAGAGAGTTGTTCAAAACTACCAATAGAGTTGGTTGGGAGATTAAGGAACTAGCTTAAAGCTTCATCTGCTAGTGTCTCTTAGAACGCATGGCAAGCTATATAGTCTGTATATTAGTTAGATGCACTATGGGAAAAGAATGTTTCGAGATGGAGATGTCGGTCTCCGACACCCCTATATTTTTCCATCTTAAGTGGCTTGGCCTCGGGAGGTCGCTTCTCAAGTTGGACTTACAGTGTGAAGGGTGACTGCTTGTATCCGTATCATGAAAACATGGGACGTTGAGTATTGCAGCTCTCGACACCGTCGACCCGGAAGGACAATTAGGTCATGATATCGCTAAGTTGGAGTAGGAGACGGGTCTGTATGTCGAGGGAGCTACTTGTGGGTAAAGGAACTGAGGCTTCGAGTCCAACGTGAGGTTGAGAGGGGCCAGGTTGGTCAGACTCGGGGTTGAGTTCCATAAACAAAGTAGGCTGTGGGGTGGCTTGTGAGAATGGGGGTTGATGGGTTGGCCAACGTAGACTATTTGTCGAGAGTCCCCTTGTTGAGTAGTGTGGGTATGGGCACCACGAGGAAAAAGGGGGTTGACTCCAAGGTCGGACGCTCCAACAGTTCGGGCGACGCCCTCTATGGTCGCGTTATAGGTATTCCTGTGTTCGAGCGTTGCTCATAATAGGAATTGTTCTTTCTCAAGTTCTGCTATCCGGGCGCGGTAAGTCCCTGTCTCGGTGCGCTCTTTAGCGGCCTGTTCGCGGAACTAGTGGAAATCTCACTTTAAGATCTCGAGAGTGACAGTGGGGTCTGTATGGGGGATGGGGGTAGTGACTGTAGATGGGTTAGGGTTGTCATCTTGGTTGAAAAGAGCCTACCCGAGCTGTGGCTCTGGGTCATTAAGGTTATCTACTATTTCGAGCATTTGTGGGGATGGGCTGGAAATGTGACTTGATAATAGGAGAATGTAGGAACTCCTTGCGCCAACTGTTACTCCTATTTTGAGAGTTCCGGACGAAGGAATACCACTGATCCGGCTATCCAATACCCTGTACAAGTAACAGCAACGTTAGGAGTCAAAACCGGGGTGGGCCCAGTCTTCGACTCTCCTATGCCTAAGTTAGAACTGTTGTGTGAACGAGTTGGCAGAGTTTTGGGGCTAGAAGAATCTTACCTTTTCCATGGTTCTTTGGTCTATCTATATGGTTATGTCTTGAGAACCGCGTCATTCCTCCCCGATGTGAGACTGCTAGGAAGACCCTTTCCAACATTCCTCTCTGAGAGGCTTAAAAGGTGAGTTACAGGGGGAATGACTTGGTATGTTTAGTCTCATTTTCAGTCACCTATCTGCTCAAGTTACCTTTAGGTGTGACAGATGAGACTCAAGACCATCGGCGACCTGACGTTGGACAGCTTTTTCGGTTTAAATGGAGGTCTTCCTCCTCCTGTTAACATAGCGTAAGGTAGCCACCCCTAATGAACTTGGGATAGCCCAAAAATGGGCACTTGCTTCATGGTTTCCGGAGGGATTTTTGTCAAAGTGATTTAATTAAATCATTCAGTGCTATTATAATTTGGGGGTAGAGGGGTGTGTGCGGTTTGGTACTTGTAGGGTTTTTTGTTATTATCTTGTTGAATTAATACTGTTAAATATTGCTCATTTCTTGTTTAGGATTTGAAATCCATGTCCGCTTTCCAAAGATGCACAGATTTTAACGGTTTTTCAACTTAGTATCTGATTATTTCCTCTGTAAGGAGGAACTTTGTTACCGCATTGTAATATTAATTAGACTAATAATCCAAGTATTTGTATTTCATATTGATGTTTTGCTCAATCATTGTAGGAATCGAGATTCAGGAGCAGACAGCACTATGCATATTATAACTTGAATTCGGGGCTGTGAGAAAGGTAGCCACTCATATTCCATTGACTTATGACGTGCCCTTCATGCAGCAATAAGTGCTCCTTCACCACAACATCAGTAAGTGCTGCTTTTGTTTGTTGAATATATAATTAGTTTTATACCTATCAGTGGTGATTTTGAAAGAAAATAGACATAAATTTTAAATATCTAAAATATCTGAGTTTTATTCTTATTGATGGTGATTTTGAAAGAAAATAGACTTAGATTTTAAATATCTAAAATATCTGTGATATTTTTTAAAAAATTTAATTTTTTAAGTATTGATATTAATTTTTATATTTGTTTGATATTTGATATTTAATATATTTTTAGTCAAATATATCATTTTATATAAATTTAAAAAAAATTTCATCGATATTCAATAACTTTTTAATATTTTTATTAAAATGTCTAATTTTCAAACCATCAAAATTTATATAATTATTGATATTTTAGTTTTTGATTACTTTTTGTTGTGTCACATTTTCCAACAGCTTTTGCTATAGTCACTTCAGACGCAACATTTTTAGTTATCAATGTTTTTATGTGAGACCAAGTTACTAACAAATCTTTGTAAAGACTTAATAGCATTGTAAAGATACGAGTACTTCCAGAAGACTGAACTCTAGTGTTCATAACTTTCTTTATTTGGCCGATACTGTGTTTAAAACATTGTCGGCACTTTGAATGACTGTCTTCAAGAACCCAGCTCCTATCGCCTACATAACAAATATGAATTAGGACCTCTTCTTGAGAATATTCTAAAGCAAAGGTCCCTGGTGCTGGAAGAAAAGCTGAAGCTTCACTTCACATTGTCGTCATTTAGTCTTCCAAGCATCACTGGTGCTTTGAGTGGTTTCAGAAATAGAGGCAGACCTTCCCAGCATCACTGGTGCTTTGAGTGGTTTCAGAAATAGAGGCAGCGATTCTGAACCATTGCATCATGTAATCATGACGGGGGGCATGCTGTCAGAAATTTTTTTAGTCCACACGTTCTACAGTGATTCAACAGCCAAATGAATTGTGATCCCTAACTTTTCTAACCCACAATGACAGAATTTATTGAACAGCAAATGGTTTCTCCTTTTTGTGGTCACTTTCTTGAATCCTTTCTTTTTAGTGCTGGATATGTATGAAGGTGGATGAGCTTGTAATAATTCAGTACTGTTCAGGCTGGGTAATTGAAAGGTCTGGTATGAAATGCAAGGATATTATAGGATTCCAGACCATTCAATTAGAAGAGAAAAGAAAAGGATAAAGGAAAGTGTTAAGCTGCTGTTGTTTCTGTTATTCTTCAATACTAGATTCTTTCAGACACACACAACCTGTACCTAGTCTGCTGCTTAGACAAGATTCTGCAAAGTGGGATCCCTTTCTGCTATGATCCCGCTCAGTGCTGCTTGAGCAGACTTTTATTCGTTCTTTAGTCTTAAGTTAAAGGTCTATCTCATGGTTCTGGGTTTCCCAGAACTTGAGTGATAAAATCTAAACCGTAAGCCATAATGGCTATTTGATACCGTAGGCCTATAGAACTTGAGTGATAAATATGAACATATAAGTATTTATTTACTGATGGCATGACTTGTTTATCCGCTTAGACAATTCCTGATGTAAAATTTGGAATATGTAATGCAACTGAACTATTGTATGAATGTACTTTAAAGCATATTAAATGGAGGGTGGTAAATGAGACTTCCTTAATGTTTCCCAAATTCTGGTTCATTTAAAAGTAGCTAAAGTGGGGATGTTCTGCAGGTTTGAACCCCTTCACCAAGCCCGTTCCCAGTAGCTGTTGCCATATTATGGTACAAACTAGTGGTGCCTGGATAGCCCAAAACTGAACAAATACACCTGGCTGGTTTAGTGGATGTATTGCAGCACCAACTGAGGCAAGACATTGCATGCAATAAATTGTACATTGCAACTACAGGTCAATTATCCTTTTGGGTCCCGTTCTCCTTTTTCTTTGATTATTTTTTCTAGGGCTAGCAAATTAGGCCTTGAATAAACCAACCAACCGTGTACCAACCGTATCAGTTATGTTGGTATACCACGAAGTCGGGAACTGAATTTTCGATACAGTAGTACCGTACCAAGTTTTCAAAGTTGGTTGGTATACGGTAGAGCTTCAGCCAATATATGGTACTATCGTACCGTATCGTACCATATTTTTATAAAAATACATACATATAATATAAAATATAAAATAAGTACTAATATAAGTCGTTGATGTTAAGTTAAGATGAATCTACACCGTTGTTTCTAACCCTAATCTTGACACCTCCCCTCTCTGTCTCTCTCGCTCAAACTCAACTCTCCTCATTGCCTATCTGAAGTTTGCAGCCTCACACCGCCCTCACCTCGCAGCGCCAAGGTCAAAGTCGAGCTTCGAGAACTGGCAACATAGGCCTCAAGCTCAACTGAGTCGACTTTGGCGCTTCCCCTCTCGGTAATGTCTTCGGCCTTATATCCGACGAAGAAGTCATTGGCTCCTTTCGGGAAGCCTTTCGCCCAGGCATTGATAGGTGCATTTTATGCAACGTTCTTAATATGTTTTCGACACTATTTAGCTATGTAATTCCTTGAACAATATTTATTTTAACTTAGTTTATGTTTTTAGGTCATAAATAAAGCCAAGGAGCATAAAAGGAGCAAATTAGAAGAAATTTGAAAGGAAAAGGAGTCCATGTTGTTCAAGGAATGAAATCCTGAAAGCTGCCAAAAATTATCCATCAACTTTGACAGAAAATTGTGAACAGCTCACAACGAACCAGAAGATGAGCCTTATATCAACGGAAAGCTAGATGAGTCTAGTTTTCAGAACTTTTTGCAGATCATCAATATATATTTTGAAGAAGAAGTAATGACCATTGTAGTGGTCAAATGTCAGTCTGCCCGAATTTCTTATTTAGACCAAAACATCAATTTCAAGGCCTAGACCATATAGGCAAACTCATGGACGAAAATTAGGGTTCCAAATCTCTAATAGGAGATTTTCATTCGTTCCCTATTTATATGAGGTGTTTGAGACGTGAAAAGGGATATCTTTGTTTCCGCACAAATCCTAGAAGCTGCTCTCACCGTGCCTCTCTTTCTCCTCCCAAAATTCCATCACAAAACAACCTATAGTTTAGGTTTTTCCCTTGGTGTTCTTCGTTGTTTTTCTCAAAAGTGTAATCTTAACTTTAAACTCATATATTTTGTTTCTTTCCTATTTAATAGTAGTAGATTCTTTGATTTCTTATTGTTTTGGAATCAGTTTTTGATGGAGATTGATAACATGTTTTGAGTTCTTTATGTATTCATGCTATTGATGATGTTTGATTGATTTAGATTGTTTATGCTATTGATTGACAAGTTATAATATGTGATTCATCTATATATACTTTTATTTGTGTTGGCTCCGGACGGTAGAACATGAATTCGATTGGTAAAGAGTTTGTCAGTTGCATAGTAGACGCTATAATAGTTAATCCGGTTGGTAAAAAGCATTTTATTATGTTCTTGTTTCTTGCTCTAAGTGATTCTTATGCATTGACTCCGACTGGTAGAATGTTTTAAGATGACATTAGAGGTTTGAGTAGATAATAGTTAATCCGATTGGTAAAACTACTTAAACATGAGAACTTGATTCGATCGATAGTATGCATAATTTAGGTTGTTTGGATTGAAGTAGTATGATAGCATGATAAGTCTTTGAATTTATTTGTATGCAAAATAGGTGATCACTTGTATATAGTAGCTTAGGTTTTTGTTTCTTTTTAGTTTAGGATTTTCGTCACTACTCTGTCTCCTGTTTTCTTGTATTTTATTTTCATACCAAATTAACTCTGAATCCCCTGAAATGTTGTACAGTTGTTCATATATATGTCTAATATATCTCTATAAATTTTGGTGATTTTCTGAGTAGTTTAGGTTAGGTGTTTATTTAGGTTTTCGACTGCTGTTCGTTAGGAACAATAGTCACTTTTGTAATTACTTTTAAGTTATAATACTTGTTTCTAATTTTTGTGATTTATACTAATGCTTATTTTACCAGTACCCTCAATCCCCAGCCCTATGCGATACCCTATTTGTCTTACGCTACTAACGATAAAAATGGTTTATTTGATGCAGGCTTAAAAACCTATCGTCAGACATCAACTTCTTCAACACCTCTCAGTATGTATCAATCTCATCCTTGATCCTCCTCAGTTTCTATTTGTTCTTCTTACAGTGTTTATCTTTTGGGATAAATGCTGGTATATCCTTATAGTTTACATTTAAAAATAGTGTTGTCCTCAAAGTTTTATTTTAAACAGTTTTATCCTCAAAGTTTCAACAGCAAAACAGTTTTGTCCTTTTCAACTATTTTGAAAGAATATTCTGTTAGTAAAAGAATATTCTGTTAAGAAAAAGTTTAAATTGTGTTTTTGGTGTTTTTTTTTTAAATTGACGGAACATGGTGGGCCTAAGTTTATGAATGTTTACCTAGCATACTATAAATATAAACTCATCTTTTTACTCGAAGGTAAACAATTATTTTTCATTATAAATAGCAAACTTAATAGCTACACGGCTTGATCTATTAGCTTATGCTAAGATTTCTTACAAAGAACTGCAAGACGAAAAACGAAAACAAAAAGATTAAAAAAGTATAGAGATAATCTTCTTAGAAAAACAGAAAATTAATGAGATATTATCCTTAAAGTTCAGCACAAAATCAAACGTACTGAAGAACAGATTGAAGTTCTACATAAAGTGTTTGACTATGATCAGAGTCCTCTGAACGTTCTGAGCCTCAGTTAGATCCGCTATAGCTGGTATCAGAGCCTACTTCGCTCAAAAGCAGGTTATCAAGACTTATGCCACAGAGTTGGCTTCTCTTGACTAACAAAAGATAATCCAAACTAAAAAATTATCAGTCCTTCTGTATTACAAAAGGTACTGATAAGTGGTAAAAGTGCTTTCATTCAAGACATATTTAGGAAGATCAATACTTGATAGAGTACATCTATAGAGTATTAAACACACTCTACGATAATCTTGTCTACCTTGATAGAGAAGATGGGGTTGAAGAGCTTGATTCTTCCAGACCAAGCCTAATTGAATACCTAGAGCATCTATCTAGGAACACGACCTCAGACAAGGTTGCAATACAACTTGAGAGATTTCATCTCAAGTTCAAACCATTTGACTAGATAAGTTCAACACTTGGCAAGCTTGAAACCAAGCTTGATTATCTCTGATAGAAGCATAATATGCCATGTTTTTAATATGTTTTCCTACCCTATTTAGCTAAGTTATTTCCTTAGTAACATTATTTCTGATATGTTTTTATTGTAGAGGCATAAATGGGTGCAAAAGGAGAAAAGAATGCTAAAACAGAAAAATAAGAGGAATCCTAATTGTTTGGGGAAACCCAACTCAACTAGGAATCCTAATTCAATTAGAAATCAATGGAGCAAGGTGTCACAGCTGATGAGTCACAAGCAAAGTCCAAGATGAGTGATGAGTCACAAGCAAAGTCCAAGATGAAGAAAAATCTGGACCATTGGATCAAATTTTGAATCAAGGGCTAAGAGCAATTCATCAACACTATGTAAAGGCTCATTTGCTTCATAATTCTCCATCATTCATTCACACAAAACGTTAGAAAAATAGCATAGCAGCTGTGCCAACTTATTTCCTTCCTTTGTGAAGTCTTGACGAACGTTTCTCAAGCGCGGCAGCCTTGGAGAGTCGGAGCCTTGAAGCCATATCACCTTTTCTTCATCATCAAGCTTTTTGAAGATCATCAAAGTGTAAATTATGCCTCTATCTTTGTTTAGTTATCTTTACAATTTTAAGAACATAGATTCAGTTTTCATTATGAAAATTAGATGATTGTTACGATTATTTTGTTATTAGTAAATCTGTTCTTGTCAATGCATAAGTTAGAAAGAATGTGTTTTTTAGCAGTTATAAAGTTAGAATGCATTCTAACTATCGTCAGATTTCATGCTAAGCCGCTTAGGTAAGTATGAATCGCAAGTGATGGAAGCTATGTCATAGTGGCTGGAAATGCAGACTATTTAATTTAATGTTGCGACATTCATAACATGGTTTTATCCAATCTCATCTATAGATCTTAATGATTCATGTAGACGTTCTCATAAAATTCTTAGTTCTAGACGTTCTGTGCTAAGTATAAAAGTAGAACTATAAAATGCAATGACCTCGTAGGCTTGTGTCTTGAGATTGTTTCTAGGGTGTGAAGTTGACAAGTTTCAGATTGTTAAGCTTAAAACGTAATTTTAATATGTGATCATAATTTGAGTTTTTCTCTCTTTGTTGATGTGTTGAATGGATCGATCATTTGTATATATTTATAGTTTGTTTTATTTTTAGTAGGAATGATAGAAACCCAAATCAAAACCCCCAGTTTAATCCTTGTAAATATGTAAATAATCTTTGTTTTATACTAATTTTATCATGACTTTGAATGCAGGAGCCCCTCTTAAGTCCTCGGTCGTATCGACCCTTACTTACTGTTATATTATAAACATCAAAAGAGGGTTTAGTTGTCGTGCCTCGGTTTGGGAACGCGTCAATTTTGGCGCCGTTGCCGGAGATTTAAAAGTCTTTTGCATTTGGTCGTTACAAATTTAACCATTGTTGTTTGTTTAAATTAACTAATGTTTGTTTTATGAATTTTCAGAATTAAAATCTTTGGATGCACATATTGGATTGGTAAAGTCGCAAGTGATAATAGGGGTGTTTTAGATCCTTATTAACATTTGTCGAACAATCAACCACATGAGTAGCTCTCAACTGAGTAAGGGAATTTTTCGGTGTCTAGGATTGAGTTAAAGTACATGCGACCAAAATTGGATCTCAAGATTGTTGAACTGTGCTTTGCATGGTAAGGGGTTTCGGCCTCCACAGTCACTAAACGAGTCCTACCAGGTTACTACTCTACCTGGCCGATTAAAACCTCTGAAACAACAGAGTTGCTTATGTTTCGATCACTTACTTAGGCCGCACGCCATTGTGTGCACCTCAGAATTTAAGATTGAAAGTTTATAAAACGTACACCCCTAATTTAAACAAACATGTGAAAATATGAGCCCGAGTTTAATTTAATTATACTACATTTATACTTATAAATATTAGTTAAGATTTATTTATCTTAGTTTTACTAATTTACTAATTACTTGATTGATTTATCTTAGGGTTATGAATGTCCGATGACAATCCTCTACGTCCGATAACTGAGGAGTGGCTTTCTGAAATTGGTGAGCGGTTGAAAATAATTCAAGAAGGTGAGGGATCTTCCAATCTCTTGAATTTGCAACAGTTGAACTTCGATAGTGAAGACGACGAAACCATCCAAGTCAAATATGTTGTTTCCACACATTCGGAAGAGGACGTATCTCCAGACCTTCCACATCCAACTTTCGGGCTCCTTGAGGTAGTACAAGCAAATTATCAAACAGCTGCCATGACTAGTATAAGAGCACTTTCTGCCCAAGTAGATCACAATGTACCAATCGGTGGTACACCCTATTGCATTGTCTATCCTGCACCCACAGAAGGAAAAGACGGAGATTTTGAGTAGAGAGGTGGATTCCTTCACTATTTACCGAAGTTCTATGGTTTAAACAATGAAGATCCAAATAAACATTTGAAGGGTTTTGAATTTGTGTCCACAAGCATGTGCCCTAAGAATGCAGATATGCAAATTCTGAAGTTAAAAGCATTTCCATTCTCCCTCGAGGACCAAGTAAAGTCATGCCTATATAATTTGCCATCTGGGCATATCGTATCATGGGAGGGAATGAAAACGGAGTTTTTGACTAAATATTTTCCAGCTTCGAAGATCACCGTAATGAGGAAACAATTCTCCGGAGTTCAACAGGGAGTAGATGAGACTTTCTGTCCCTTCTACCAAAGGTTCAAGGCACTTGTAGCATCTTGTCCATCTCATGAAATCAAGGAGAGCAATCTGTTGCAATACTTTTATGAAGGATTGTTACCTTTGGAACACCAATTGTTCGATGCTTCAGCTGAGGGTCATTTATGGATAAATCACCTCAACAAGCATGGACACTACTTGAGAACCGAGCACTGAATGATCAACAATTCTCAACTGCACTCAACAGCTCTCGGAAGGGCAATGAAGCCAAGTCAATGGAAAGCAAGCTTGATATATTGTTAGCTCATCTATCCATTGGAAAACACCATGAAACTGCTAATGTTTGTGGTATGTGTTCTATGCAAGGACATCCTACCGATCAATGCCCTCAAATCATGGACAATAGCGGATGGGAATTGGTGAATGCCCTTGGACACCAAGATACAATCCATTCTCCAACACATACACTCCTGACACTAGAGATCATCCTAATTTTTGTTGGAGCAATACGGAGAATTCACCGCATGCACCCCCAAATATTAGAGGTCAATTCCAGCGCCCATCCGGTTTTTTTCCACGACCCCAGATTCCTTGTTTCAAATAATCCTTTTATTGCTAACAATGCTACTCACCCCACTTATGATAAGATGCTTCAGAATTTATTTCAAACCCAAGAGGCTCTTACACGGGGACAACATAGCAATACAAAGGACATATCTGAAATCAAAAACCAATTGGGAAAAATAGTGGATTTTATGGGACAAACTTCTGAAAGCGGGAAGCTACCATCTGCCACCGTCCCTAATCCAAACTTTGAATTTACAAAGCTTGTGACCACAAGGAATGGACGAGTGTTCAAATAAGTTCCAATAAAGGAGAAAAAGAATGTCACAATAGCTCATGATAAAGAAGAAGTTATTGTAAGCACGAAAGATTTGGAGAGAGATCCCGCTACCTCAAAGGTCGAAGCTACATTACCAAAGATCGAACCACCAAGAGTTAACAATTCTAACTCTAACTGTCCAGTTGTTACTAATTCTCCTTTTGTGCGTGCTCCATTTCCAAGTAGGTTTCAAAAATCAAAGAATGAACAATCTGATCAAGCCATTTTGAAAATTTTTAAAAGAGTGCAAGTGAACATGCCCTTGATTGAGTGCATTACTCAAGTTCCCAAGTAAGCAAAATTCTTGAAGGAGTTATGCACCACGAGGCAAACAAGAGAAAAAGAAGGGGTGAAAATGAGTGAGACGGTCTCTGCCGTTCTTTAAAGAAGAATACCACCAAAGCTTAAGGATCTAGGAAGTTTTTCTATCACTTGTATAATTGGTAATTCTAAATTTGACAATGTCATGCTTGATTTAGGTGCATCAATTAATGTAATGCCATATAGTTTATATGCATCCATGGATCTTGGTGAACTTAAAAAAGATAATGTCATCATACAGCTAGCTGATAGGTCCAACAAATATCCTAAGGGATATGAAGAGGATGTTCTTGTGCAAGTTAATCACTTGATTTTTCCTACAGATTTCTACATAATTGATATGGAGGACTCACCCATGAATTCAACTCTTATTCTTCTAAGGCGTCCATTTATGAGAACAGCTAGAACAAAAATCAATGTGCATGCTGGAACATTGACAATGGAATTTGATGGAGACGTGATTGACTTCAACATCTTTGAAGCCATGAGGTATCCATTGTCTGAGCTTAAACCATGTTATTCTATTGATGTTGTTGATTCTCTTGCGCAGAATTACCTAGATTCAATGATCGATGACAAGCTGGAGTATACCATCTCTCAAGGAGTCGGGTATAATAAAGAAGGCATTCAAACAACAAAAGAAGAATTAGAAGGAAAATGGGACGGGTTTGTGCTAGAAACCTTAGCATCATTAGAATCTTCTCCTTTCATACCACGCCCTAATCCAAACATCACCCTCCCCACCTCCACCAATAAAATGCTACTATCTGTGGAGAAAGTCGTCCTAACCTTGGAACTTAAACTATTACTCGACCATTTGAATTATGTGTTCTTAGGAGAAAGGGAGACATTGTCAGTAATTATATCATCCATGTTGGAGGAAGAACAAGAAAAAAGGTTGGTGGAAGTGTTGAAAAAGTATAAAACTGCTATTGGATGGCCTTTAGCAGATATTAAGGGAATAAGTCCAACCACATGTGTCCATCGCATTTTGCCTGAAGATGGTGCGAAGCCTACCCGAGAAGCTCAAAGACGCCTTCATGCCCCTATGATGAAGGTTGTGCAAGATGAAGTGATCAAATTGCTAGATTGTGGGGTAATTTATCCCATATCAGACAGCAAATGGGTTTCACATGTGTAATGTGTTCCTAAGAAATCTGGAGTAACTGTTGTGAGAAATGAGGAAAATGAGCTCGTACTGCAACGAGTCATAACCGGCCATCGTGTTTGCATAGACTATAGGAAGCTCAATGCCACCACAAGAAAAGACCACTTCCTATTGCCATTCATCGATCAAATGCTTGAAAGGTTAGCAGGTCACAAATTTTTTTGCTTCCTAGATGGATATAGTGGTTATAACCAGATTTACATCGCCAAAGAAGATCAATAAAAGACAACATTCACCAGCCCCTTCGGTACATTTGCCTATCGTCGTATGTCCTTTGGCTTGTGCAACGCACCAGGTACTTTTCAAAGCTGCATGATGTCTATTTTTTCAGATTACATTGAAAATATAATTGAGGTTTTTATGGATGACTTTAGTGTCTTCGGTAAAAACTTTGATTCTTGTTTAAAGCATTTAGAACTCATTCTAAAAAGATGCATTGAAACTAATCTGGTTTTGAATTGGGAAAAATGTCACTTCATGGTAACGCAAGGTATCGTGCTAGGACATAATATTTCGGCTAAAGGCATTGAAGTTGATAAGGCCAAGATTGATCTTATTCGTTACTTACCCTACCCCACAACTGTGAGGGAAATTCGTTTGTTTCTTGGCCATGCAGGTTTTTATTACAGGTTCATCAAAGACTTCTCCAAGATAGCAAGACCTTTTTATGCCGATTGCTCCAAAAAGATATATTCTTTAATTTTGATGAAGAATGCAAGCAAGCATTTGAGAAGTTGAAGGAGTTGCTAACTACGGCACCTGTGATGCTATGCTACCCCCAGATTGGAATGAGCCCTTAGAGCTCATGTGTGATGCATCCGACTATGTAGTTGGATCTGTGCTAGGACAACAGAAGGATAAGAAGCCCTACGCTATCTATTATGCTTCACAAACCCTTAATGATGCCCAATTGAATTATTCCACAACAGAAAAAGAACTTCTTGTTATTGTATTTGCTTTAGACAAGTTTCGTTCATATTTGCTTCAATCAAAAGTAACTGTGTATACTGATCATGCGGCATTGAAGTATTTGTTTACCAAGAAGGAAGCCAAGTCAAGGCTTATTAGATGGATTTTGCTTCTTCAAGAGTTTGATATTGAAATTAAAGACAAGAAAATGAGTGACAATGTGGTTGCAGACCATTTGAGCAGACTTGTGCGTGAGACATTTTCGGATGAGCAGCTTTTTAGAATCGAGATAAGCGAATTATGGTACACAGATATTGTTAATTATTTAGTCACTAGAAAATTTCCAAATGAGTTATCTCAACCTCAAAAAGAAAAGCTTAAGAAATGGTCTAGGTATTATGTGTGGGATGAACCTTACTTATGGAAACATTGTGTTGATCAAATAATTCGAAGGTGTGTCCCTGAAACTGAGCATAAATCTATTCTAGTTTTTTGTCATTCAGAAGTTTGTGGAGGTCATTTTGCATCTCGTAGAACTGCACTTAAGGTATTAGATGCTGGATTCTTTTGGTTTACAATTTTTAGAGATGCATACATATTTTGCATGACGTGCGATCGATGTCAAAGGCTGGGAAATTTAAGACCTAAGGATCAAATGCCCTTACAAAATTTTATAACTGTTGAAATCTTTGATGTTTGGGGCATTGATTTTATGGGACCATTCCCTTTATCTCACGGTTTCTTATATATTTTGCTGGCAGTTGATTATGTCTCAAAATGGGTGGAAGCAAAAGCCACCCGTACTAATGATTCTAAAGTTGTTGTAGATTTCCTCCGCACAAATATTTTCTGTAGGTTTGGAATGCCAAGAGTAATCATAAGTGATGAAGGATCCCACTTTTGCAACCGTACGATTGAGACTGTGCTTAAAAAAGTATAATGTTACACACAAGGTGTCCACCCCGTACCATCCACAAACAAGTAGACAAGCAGAGGTTTCGAACCGTGAGATCAAGAGAATTTTGGAGAAAACTGTAGGTCCTAACCAAAAGGATTGGAGTCAAAAGCTAGATGATGCTTTATGGGCATACAGAACAGCCTACAAGACCCCATTGGGATATCTCTATTTCGGTTAGTTTATGGTAAGGCATGTCACCTACCGGTGGAATTGGAACACAAAGCATGGTGGGCGGTGAAGCAATTCAACATGAATCATAATGAAGCTGGCTTTCAAAGGAAGCTACAATTGAATGAACTTCAGGAAATCAGAAATGAAGCCTTTGATCGTGCATGGATTTACAAAGAGAAAACCAAAGCATAACATGATAAGATTATCCGTGGGAAATCATTTGTTGTTGGACAGAAAGTTTTGTTGTTCAATTCTAAACTTAAACTATTCCCTGGTAAGCTACATTCTAGATGGATTGACCCTTTTACAGTTACTAATGTGTTCCTTCATGGAGCTGTGCAGATAAGAAGTGACTCGACCGAAAATGAGTTCAAGGTGAATGACCATCGTTTGAAGCCATATTATGAGGCTTTCGAGAAACACAATGTGGAAGAAGTCTCACTCCATGAGGCACCAATGGTTGCTTGAGTGAGATACAAGTCTAGGCTAAATGACTACAAACTAGAAGCGCTAATTGGGAGGCAACCCAATTCGTTGTAGCTGTGGAGGAGCATCACACACAGATTTGTTTTTCTTACTTCCTTTACTCTACTTTGTTTATTTTATGATTATTCGTATGCGAGTTTCATTGTTTGTGTCATTTTGATGAATTCTACCATACTTCCATCCTATGTTGCATGTTATATCTTGTTCTACATTGAGGACATGTAGAGTTTAAGTGTGGGGGAAGAATTTACTTATTAATAGAGTCAATAAACTATTTTAGTAGTTGTTAGTGTCAAAACTTTAAATTTTTCGAGTCTTTTTAAAAATTTTCTTTTGTTTTTCAGTTTTAGGAGCCCTTAATGTCTATGATGAATAATAATCTCGGAATTGATAATTTTGAAATGACAACAAGATTAAGATGATCTCAGGTTGATTTTTCTTTGGTTAATTGCAATGAGTTGAAAGCATGTGGTATGTAGTGGATATGGTTCGTAACTTTGGTACAGAATTAAACATGTTCAGATAAGTTTTGATTCATATGAACCTAAGTGAGATTTTGAGCCTATATATGTACCACATTCGTTGGAGTGTTTATTGAAAAATCTCTCAATTCTTGGCTATTATTTGGAACTTCATTCTTTCTTTCTTTTGATTGATACATTTTAGCTTTTTAATGAACTCTAGAATGCTAGAACTCATTTTTGTGGATTTCAAAACTTATAATCATTATATGCTCTGATCTTGGAAATGAAAATAATGAAATTTTTTAGGATGATCACTAAAGCCAAATATCAACCTATGTCCCATTTTGTCTGTGCTGCACACCAATTAGTCTAACCACTTTGAGCCTACACTTAGTAATAGAAATATCTACCTTTATCCTTCGGATCTAGTAGAGCATGTTTTTTTAGGTTCATATGAAAGTATGGCTGAGAAACAAGTGTGGGGGAGGAATTTGTCCAAAGAAAAAAAATTGAGCCGTGTGAAAAAGAAACAAAAAATGATAATAACGACAAAAGAATGAAAAGAAAATTTGTGTGGACAAGTTCTTTTGTGAAACTAGAGTTTTATTATAAATTGAAGACCTAAAATCATAAATACTTTGTCCATTTTCATGTTTGTAAGAAGGTGTAGTGACATTTTTGGAGTTTAAAAGATATCATGAATTCATTTTAGGGAGACAAGGATGTTGGAATACTCTACTAGGTCCATAAGATTTTGTTGATCTTAGTTCATTAAATTCATACCCCTAGTCTAGCCACAATTACATCTATTGAAATTCTTTCTCGATCCTTGAAATGAGCAGCCTATGATCTGTGAAGTTTTTCACAAGAATTCAGCTTATAGTTTTTGGTTCATTTGTGCATGTTGTCATATTTTTTCATGAGGTGGAAAAACATCTTTTCTATGTAAGCTTTTCGAAATTTCTCAAGATTTTTTATCTTGCATAGTTAAGTGAGCCATAAAATCTAAGTGGAAAAGAATGTGTGCATATCCTTGTGAGTTATGAATAATTATTTATCTGAAATAAGTTGAGCACTCGATTAGGATAAATCACAGAGTTGAACTAAAAGTAAAACAGGAAAATGATAAAGCTCTAAGCTTTTTCCTTCCTGCAGAAACAATGCATGATAATATCAAGGCGATAATTCATCAGCAGAATTACAAGATCGCTTATCTCTAAGAGATGATTATTGATCTCGAAAACCAATTCCAGAAGTTAAACAACAAGATAGCAAGACTGCAAACAAACATAGAAAAAATGAAGATACAAGAAGGAGAATGGATCAATGAAGAACAACTAGCTCAAAACGTAGCAAGTAAAATAATCATACCCCCTTTACTAAAAGGAGAAAGTGAGTTTAAGTTTAGTGAACCTAAACTCCTTACATGGTCCTCGTCCAAATCTGCATCTTCAAATAGAAGAGATGTAAAAATGCTGAGTAGAATACTCAGTAAAAGAAATACTATGTTTGTATAGCTAATCAACGCTCAAGAATTTGCAGACTGATGCAAATGATTATTACTTGGCAGGATTTGTCTTGGCTATTGCCCCAGATAAAAATCATGAAAAGATTAATAAATTTCTCTCGGAAAAGTTTAACGCAACAGAGTTAAACTATTTCACTGGGACAAAGAAGTTCTTGCTCTTATTAAGAGTATAAAATGGGCTGATACCTTTTTAGGGAACAAATTTGTAGTTAGAACTGATAACAAAAGAATAAAAATCTTTAAAAACTACAAATTAACTGATGCTACAGATAGGGGAAGAGTGTTGAGATGGCAAATGTTTTTATCTCAGTATGAATATGACATTGAAATGGTTACAGGTAACAAGAATTTCCTATTAGACGCTCATACAAGAGAAATGACAATGTTTCAAAGAGATGACATGGATGAGGGACGCAAATCTTTGGGAAACAGAATACCAGAACCAAAGGATAAAAATCTTTAGGAAAGATACATGAGTGGTGATAAGACTGTAGGTCCTCTCCATGATGGACCAAGTTATAAATTCATAATATCTTATGGAGCAGCTAAAACAAGTCAAGCACCAGGTCATGACAGGATAAATCTAGCTGATTGGCATAAAAGCTCAGGATTCTCCTTGCAAGATGAAAATCAGTCTGAAAATCTGGTGAAGAAGAAAAGCTCACTCAAGAGTATTTGTTTTATCCAAAAGATACAACCACAACTGACCGATCTCAGGGTAAAAGACTGGGTAGCCTGTCTCAAATGTCAGATGATAAAGGCATATCAAGTTCGTTAATAGTTGCTTTTTCAAAAAGCAGAATAGCCCATTTTAGAGGAAACAAATCGCATATAGTTACAAGAAAGAAAACCGTTCATGGTCAGTCTTTAAAGATTTTTAAAGAACCAGTTTTCCACACAAAAAGATTGTTAGTATTCAAGCAAAAGATTATCATAGACAATATTCTTTATGCATTCCATGAAGAAATGATGATCATCTGCTTAGAACCCTTGAAGCACTTACAGAAGAATTGCATGGATTCCATGCAAAAGAGAAGGAAAAGTCTAAGATAGTATACCTAGAAAATCCAGAAAGTGCTATGATCCCTATGACCACAATGAAACGGTCAGAATGGTTCAAATTCCATGAGCATCTGGGAAAAGGACAAAAGCTTCCACCAACTTTGTCTGTTGTTCCTGACCCATATGATGAAAGATATCTGGTTAATGTCCAAGCTGAACACCCTCAGAAACAAAAACTGTGGTTAATGGAGAATGATTTTGTTCATAATCGTTAGACAAAATCTAATGAAGACTTAGAGGGGTTCCCTGAATTGATAGTTCAAGCTGTCAAGAACATTAGGCTAGACGGATGTATCCAGAGATTAAAGTTCATATCAACTCCACCGGAATGAATAATGTTGAAAGAACAAATGAACTATATCACTCCTTATCATTATAGTAGGATAATTCAAGGTCCGATTAAAGGAGCGAGCAGGATGAGCGGAATGGCAGTCCTAATTAGAGCATTCCATGGATGAAGACCATGACAATCAAGTGTATCAAAAACATGGTGCGAAGAGATTATGAGTCAAGCCTTCTGGCAAGTGGAGAAAATATAATGGTTTCCTGCTATAATCATTCTCCACTTGTGAATTGTGACTTTTTCTCAGTCATTATGAGGATTGAAGTAGACTGCATCCAAGCTACTACAGAATGGCTTAAAAAAGTGGAGAAGGAAAAAGGATATAGGATTCCTTATCCATTTCCTTATGATTCGGATTTGGACAGTGAAGAGAAAGATGAAAAGGAATCAGAACTGGAACAAGAGGGCCAAGATTCGTTGGTTGATTATGATTGCACTGATAAAGAATACTACAATACAGTAAACATGATAGAGAAATGAGCGGTAGCCGACTCATCAAGACAAAAGACTTTTTTGTTAAAGTTAGTGCGGTCACATGATAGAGAAAGGAGCAGTGGCTAACGCATCACGACAAAAGACTTTTCTTTTGTTAAAGTTAGTGCATTTTTCTTTTACGGCTGACGCATGAAAACAAATAACTTTAGTTTTGCTAAACTATAGCGTGATTCCTCTTGCCTCCCACTTTCTCTTAGCTGTGTTTAATTCAAGATTGGAGTCCGTGTGCTATATAAGGAGTTTCAAGGGAGCTTCAAGCTTCCGAGAGAAGGCGTCGAAAAACTTGGAACATAAGTTATAAAAGCTCTCCACCTTCCTCTCAAAGTCAGAAAACCAGATAAATAATGTGTGTAAACAGTGTCTCTAGTATAGTGTGAGTACTCTGTGAAGAGTTCAATCTGTAATCATTCTGTGTGATGTGCTTTCATTACAAGTAAGTATTTTTGTACTTGTAATTATAAGTATGAGTGACTAAACAACTTATAACTATTTACCCAAGAGCGAGGCTCTAGGTTCTGTATTTGTAGTTATGTTATGTTGAACAAATTATATCTTATGCCCATAAATCCTTTACAAAAATATTTTTGTTTAGAATTATTATAATTTTAGTTGCTAGTATTAAAATTTGTATTTGAGATTTTTTACATACTAAAATCTATGAAACTTCCAACTTAAGGCAGTAGTGATTCCGTCAACATAGTAACCATTTAGACAGAAGGTCGTTAGGTGAAGTTTTGACATGTTGAAGTCTAGTTTTTGAGTTGATTGGTGAATAGGCTTTAGTTTGTATTTTATCCTAAATACAAGAGCTTCTTAAAAAAACCCTGTTCAGCTAGTTTTAACAGAATTTTTAACGGATTAGATAAAACTGTCGAATTTTGAAAGATTGAAGGTATACCTGTTTAATTTGAAAGAAAAGGGATACAACAGTTTTTTGGGTTAAAATTGAGGATATACAAGTGTTTAACTCTTATCTTTTTGTTATTCGAACACGCCAAAATAAGGGAGAACATGTGTATTGATATCGGTGTGTTAGTTGCTGGAATGAGAGCGTATATAATGATGCATTCTGTTTTACATTCGGTGTGTGTTCAATTTGTAAGTACTTTTCGTTTGCAATTGGAATTTACAAACCCAGTTTAGAGTAGCTTCATATGATACTTTGCTTCTAGATGTTATACTTTATATTTGATAAACCAAATTATGTGTTGTGGACACAGGTAAAGGATCATGGTGGGATTTAAACTGATACTTTGCTTCAGTCAAGTATGTCAATGAGATTATAACGGTTTGTATCATAAGAGCTTCAAGGGAAGGCCATCAAAAGGTATGGGCAGCAATTACCATGGTCCGGAGTATCGTAGATTACTCGGTGAACTTTAATTTGTTGGACTTAAGTAGTGAGTTTCAATAGAGTAACTTATGATATGCTAATGATGCCCTGTAGTTTCCTCCTAATGCTGCATATAACTAAAGCTACTGTATTTTATGCTACTGCATAATTTTATATAAGAATAAGCTAATTGGATTTTTTTGTGCTTGTTCTTTTTGAACGCACAACTACTAGCTAGTTGAGAATGTCAGCCAAGACATCAAGTGGAGGCTGTGGAGCTGCTTTAAGCCTTGTGCACGAAAGTTGTATGTTTGTTTCTGCAAACAGAAATATGTGATGGGATTGTGCTTATGTCTTGCGTTGTTTTGGTTATTTACATTGTAAGTGTGTCTTATTCATTCAAAAATTGTAACTTTCTTCTATTGTTGGAATCTTGGAGTTGTAAAAGTACTGAAGTACAACAATATTGAGGGTTTGAATGAGTTGGGTTTTTAAGTTTTTTGTGCCACAATTTAAACTTGATAGAGGCCCACTACTAACCGTACTGACCGAATACCGACCGTAACAACTAAGTCGGTATACCGACTTTGACAGTTGGTATTGATACAGAATTTTGTCTGCCAATTATAAGTTGGTTGATACGTGGTATTACAAAAAATCAGTATAGCTACCATGCCAGCCCTAATTTTTCCCTTTCATCTGAGTCTAATGTTAGTGTTATATATAGCCCTACTTTGTATTGAACTTGTTTTGCGTTTTCGTTGGAAATATTATAGTACATCTTGTTTTTCAAACTGGATTAAAGAAACAAATAATCAGCCATATTTGGCAGTAGTTAGTATTTACATCCTCTTGAGGGCTGGTTTTATTAATTCCAGTCCCTTTTACAACTATGATTTAATTTAAGTGTGAAAAAATGTACCCTTTCTAACGCCCTTTCCCTCCTTATGATAGAACATGAGAAAGGCTCATGTGCATTTTCCCACATGACTTAAGGGCCTCTTATTTAATAATAGATGGCGACTGTTGTGAGAAGGGTATTGCCTTTTGAAATATTCTTTGCCCTGGAGCAAGTATTGCCAAAGGGTCATACGTAGATTTTCTGTGCACAAATTTTTCCCAGTGTGGGCCAAAGTGGGCTTGCCATTCTTCTTGTTTGGTGTAATGCGGTAGATATTTCTTGACCCCAAGATTGGCTGTTTCACAGAATTCTAGAATTCGTTTGTTCCGAATTAAGATGTGTTCTAAACCATCAGTTCCAGTCGAAGAGGGAACTGCAGAGGTAAGGAATGCCACTAAGTAAAAGGTATGGTCGGCCTCCGGTAGAACCACGGAAGTTCTGTTGTCCCACCTGAAATAGGAATTACATCAAACATTAAGACAAGCTAGCTATAGGTAAACTTTGGCACATTTGTTGGAACTGTTACTTTGATCTGTTAACTGGATAGATGATGATAGGGCCGTTGCTTGTGTCTGTAAGGATATTGCCAAACACTCCTTGACCAAAAGTGTGAATTTTGCTATTTGGTATAAGAAGATTGAGCCATGGGTGTGGAATGTCCCACAGATCTTTTGAGCGTAGTTTCATCTCAGATACATGTACCCTGTCCAAGAAATCTGTGTATGTAACTTCTGACACAAATAGCGTGGAAGGGATATAGCTCAATTGAGACAGAAACTTGTCAACTTCCTGCATTTCAGAAAGAAATGTATGAGTGGCATTCAGTTACATGTTCTCATTGAACAATTATTTTCTCGTTAATTAGAAATGTTAGTATATGCCGCTCTCCAAAGAAAGAAAAAAAGTATTTAGGTAGGACATTGTGTGCTTCACCTGATTTATTATATCAGTCTTGTCCAGGTTGAAGTATTTGGCCAATTCTAGACAGTATAGAGTTCTTCCATCTGACTTGAACTGGCTGGCCTGAACTGGGTCTTTTGGACTGAAAGATGATCGCCAGTTGTTTAGCAAATCAGTCCTGTTTATTATCACAAATCCCTCAACGTAATTAAATGTATTTTCGCCAGATATTAGATGCTCCTGATCTCGGGTAAATGCTTTGAAATCTGAATACAGAACTCTAATCCATTTCACCTGTTCAAGATGGAGATTGCATTAACAATTACAAGGAAGCTTAATTTTGACACATTAGCCTAAATGATAATATTTTTACCCTTGCAGGTGCTGCTTCCAACAATATTCTTGCCCGAGTTATAATGCCAAATTGACCAAGTCCTCCAAGAACAGCATGAAATAGGTCATCGTTCTGCTTCTTTGAACATGTTACAATCTCCCCTTTTCCTGCACTCAGCTTTGGATCTATTAGTAAGCAACAATGACGGTGCATGTGTTTATGAGCTATAGCCTTTCATGAGTGACATGCTTAATGAGCAAGCCTAGCAACTTAGACACTGGTCTCAACTTCCGTGGTGTTATATATCACCACGAAATCCGCCTCCCCCCAAAGTTTAGTTTAACAAACCTGTAACTACTTCCAGCTTGCGCACATTGCTGATCTGGGGGCCATGTCGGAATGCCTGCCCACTGATCCCAGCATTAGACAGAGTGCCTCCAACAGTTAGATGTAGGTAGTCTGTCCATGATTTTGGTGCTAACCCATATTTCAAGCTTTCATGCAGGATATTTATCCACAACTCACCACCAGAGACATCTGCATATGGAAAATTTCCTGTGTAAACATGGATGTCGTGCCGCATAAGTGATTCCATATTGACGACGACTCCTCTGTGGGCTTGTGACTGACCCTGGAGTGAGTGACCATGGCCTCTAGCAGCAACTGTGAGCTCTGAACGAGGACCAAGATCCCAAATATGCTTGATCAAAGTGGCTATGTCCGTAACACGTTTTGGATGAAATACTGCCATAGGAAGGAACTGGTACCTATTGCCGAAATCTCGGGCTGCATGCTGAACATCGTCAAAGTTGAAATGACCATCAAGTGGAAGTGTGATTAATGAAGGCATATTTGGAGAACAAAGGTTCACTCTAACAGTTACACAGCTCACAAACAAGATCATGAAGCTTTCTATGATAAAAATGTTCATTTGCTTCAGAGGGTGAACGAGTGGATGCCTCATTTTCTGTTAGAAGATATGGAGGAAGCTGAAGGGGGAGAGGAGTTTTAATCTTTTAGTTGTTTCTTAGTGAGAAAAGGGTAAAAGGAGAAAGGGAGGTATAGAAGAGCAAATGAAGTAAAGGGTTGAGAAGGAATTTAAAGGGAGAAGGGTTGGGTGGATGAGTCAACACAACTTCAGTTATGAGAACCCGTATAAAGACTGCCAACTTGGGTAGAAGAGTTTTAGGATTTTCTTTTAGTCCTCCTTTTTGGTCTCTTTTGTTTTTAAGAGAAGAGAAGCCATCACAGAAATGCCAAGTTGAAGAGAAAGTCACAATTCAGACCAAAAAATAAGAAGAGAAAGTGACAAGAAAGGGAAGATTTCACAAATCTTGCAACTTTTCCCAACATTTGCAACCACAATGCCACCGATTCCTCTCTTCCAATTTTATTATCACTCTAGTGTTCAAGGTCTCTTTTTACTCCAAATGCCCTTACTCTTTACTCAAATGGGAAACAGACCTTAAACACTAGAGTGATGATAAAATTTAAAGAAAGGAAAAGGTGGCATTGTGATCGCCTCAATTCGAAGTGCTCTGCTTGGGATGCTAATGCCCATATTCATGTCTTTCTTGCTCACATGTATGCTGCCCTTGAAATCCATTGTTGTCATGGCGTTAACATCCCGTATCTAATTGCAGATCGGATGAGAAAGACTGAGAGAAAGAGATGGAGCTGTGGGGTTGTTATGGGTCCAAGTGATCACTGAAGTTGAGATAGTTTTCTGCATAGTGGGGGAGGGTGAAGAGGTATGATTGGTTTATTTTTAGATCCGGTTTCTCTACTTAAATTTTTTTATTTGAATTTAGTTGAATGATTTAAAATTATTAAATTAAATAAAGATTATATAAGAATAAAATCACGGGACCACGTTGTATTTAATTTGATGGTTTTAAATCATCTAAATAAATTCAAACAATAAAAATTGAAGTAGAGAAACCAAACTCTTCATTTGAAACCTTTTGGCTCACATTGATGGGTAAAGAAGGAAAGGAGCATCCAGTAGGGTTAGGGTGGGTAAACTCACAACTTTTTCAAAGCGGAAGCACCAGTACTGAACTCAAACACTAATCGTCTGCCCATCAGCTGCTGCTGCTGCTTCTTGAATGGCTCTCTTGTTTATATGCGCTCTTAGTTTCAATTTGTGTTACTCCACTGCGGTGTATCACTTTTCGCGGTTACTTGTGATGATCGTTATCACTTAACAGGTTACCGACATTCCTAACCTTTTGAATTTTCCAAATTTTCCTAGCAAGGGAAAAACTCCCTTAATCACACATCTCTCGCAGTTTGATGCTTCCATCATCATTTCAAGAGGTTATGTTACATGTGTATGTATGAGTTTGATTTGGTGGTCTAAACAGTTTGTTTTTGACTGTCTCTAATTCTCGATACTAAACAAAACACACTAGTCTAATCTGTCTCAAATACACTAGAGAAGATCTTCTGCTATAGCTGGCACCATATATTTCTTCTGCAACAGGACAATATATTACCGTATAATTGCTAAATAAATATTGTTTAGAATCTAATCAAGCCTCTTGCAAAACATGTCAACAAGTAGTGTCGGATATTCTGTTTTCTGGTTATTGATGATCCAAGCTAAACCTGAAGATTTCTCTTCTTTGGCTTGGAGCATTCTGACATATCAACAACCAAATCTTCATTAGCTTTTATATTGTGTATGTTGAGAAATTATTTTGTATATCTCTGTTGATACCTGAAAAATCACGCAATTAATTAATGTCTCGTCACGCGGTAATTCATGCAATCTCATGTGAAATCCTTGATTTAACACGCCGAACAACCATATCCATGCATTGATGTACATACAAGCACCTTTAGGACTTGTAGACGTGGGTATAATGTGAAAGATCATAGAAGAGTAATTAAGAGAAAGAGAACTTGTTGCAAGGTAGGCTCGTTGCAAGTGTTCAAACTAAACTCACATAACCCTTAAACTAATTATTATCTAAATCTATATTCTGCAAATATGAATGAGCACTACCATCATCTTGTTGATCCTGCTGCTGCTCTAGAGTATTGAAAGGGAGTTGGATTGGTGACATAGAATGTGGGGGCATGAGTCTTTGCGCTTGGAGATGTGCAGAAAACGTTTGATACCAGGAAGACATCTGAGCCTGTTGGGCCGCCGCATAAGCACGGGCCTGCTCATATCTCCTCCTATTCTCAGCCTCCTACGCTAATATCGTCTACTCCATCTCTTCAATTTGTCTCTGATATTCCCTCGCCTACCTCTGAAGTTGCTCTTGTACCTGAGTAGCCTTAGAAGATGACGACTGTTACATCCCGGACCATCTCCGCCGTAGCACGATATTGTCCGCTTTGGGCCCGTCGGCCCTCACGGTTTTGTTTCCAGGAGCTCTCAGAGCAACTTCCCAGAGGTCACCCATCATGGGATTGCTCTAAGCTTAGCAAGCTTAACTTCAGAGTTCTCATCCCCTCCAAAGCCACTGAGCTCCCAAAAAGCCTCGTGCTAGATGGGTGTCACCGATGTACATATATGGTACATCACCCTCTCCGTTGGTCGATGTGGGATGTTACATCCACCCCCTTAGGGGCCCGACGTCCTCGTCGGCACACTCGCACCCTTCGGCAGAGTGGCTCTGATACCAATCTGTTACATCCCGGACCATCTCCGCCGCAGCACGATATTGTCCGCTTTGGGCCCGTCGGCCCTCACGGTTTTGTTTCCAGGAGCTCTCAGAGCAACTTCCCAGGGGTCACCCATCATGGGATTGCTCTAAGCTTAGCAAGCTTAACTTCGGAGTTCTCATCCCCTCCAAAGCCACTGAGCTCCCAAAATGCCTCGTGCTAGATATGTGTCACCGATGTACATATATGGTACATCACCCTCTCCGTTGGTCGATGTGGGATGTTACAACGACTAGCTTGAGAAACTGGGAGTGTTCTTCAAGACCCCCTCACCTTACTGTCATAGGCCTCTACAGTAACAATTGTTCTCTCGCGGTGGGAAAGTGTGACCTATGATCCTCACCCCTACCGTCACATCATATTGATCAATCTGAGAGATGGTCTGGGGGAAGTCCTCATCCTGCGTCTCTGGTCATTGCTCCCTCACAATCTGAGTCACACCAGTTCAGCCTCGTCCCTCACTCTCGTCTAATTGACAAGGAAAAAAACATATTAGTAAACATATATAAAAAAAAGTTAGAGAAAATACATATATAAGCAAATATTTTAACTTATAAGGACATAAGACTTACGATATCTTCGATGGACTGAGGATAGACTTTCTCGTACGTATACACATACGGGATGACTTCATTTTGTTGTATGGCCTCCTCCATCCAACCCGCAAATGGTCTAAACCTGGCATAATGGTTACTCCTGTTGTGTCCCCTGTGACATCACGACTCTTAAATGAATTTATGGTGGGTTACTTTTTGTTAATTTGATCTTTTACCATTTGTAGTAATCATTTTACCGTGAAGGGTCACATAGTTGACATTTTAATAGAATCGTTATTTCGGAAAACTTTCTTCATAGAAGTTGTAGAAGACGTTAATATGAACTCGTATACATGCTAGGCATTTTAATTGAAGTTAGAATGTGAAAGTTATGGGTAAAAAGGGAAAGGTCCTATGCGGTTAAAAGTCTATATGCGGTTAAACCCTATTACCTTCTCTATAAATATGAGAGACATGAAAATACAATTGACTCGTCATATGAATGCAATTTAGCAAACTATTACGCAACCGCCAATAAATCTGATTTGGGAACTGAAAATAAGAAATCACAAGGAATCCGTCTTCAACCAAATGTGAGTCCATCTACGCACCTAAACAACCCTGATAGCTTCAATAACAGCTAAGACCTTCACTTCAATTACACTTACAGATTGAGAATAGGCCACAAAGGCACCTAAAAAACAGTTAGCTGGACCCCTTATAAACCCAACCATACCCTGATGAACCTGAACTTTTAAAGGAGCCGTCATATTTATTTTTATCTAGGGAAAAGATGGAGGGCTCCAATAAACTAGCTTGAAGCTTGGGGCTGTGCTGCGAAGGGGAGAGAGCCCTAAGATATTAAAAATTGGCAAGACATGCCCAGAAGAATGATACAGTCTAAATACAATCTATTCATGAATCTGCCAACATGAAAAACGAGAGAAGAATTTTTTAGCACATTCCTCTCATTCCAAATGAACCAGATCAAGCAACACACCGCCATGTGCCATAATAATTTTGTAGCAGGAGAAAAATTGTGAGCAGGAGAAAAATTGTGAAAGGAATCGAAAGTAAAGAGCTCATGGAGATGAGATACCTAAGATGGCCGGACTCGGAATAAAGTAAAAACCGACACCCATACCAGCTGCCGCGATGCATACTCATGAAAAATATGTGAGACGGACTCAATATTAGAATTATAGAAGGAACACTGTGAGCATAACTGAACACCGATTTTTTACAAAAAAAAAGAGCCATCAGTTTTTAGTCTTCCATGCATTGATTTTCATGTTGTCACACTCCACATCTTGGACGAATGACAATACCCCAAATCAAATCACCCCAACAAACCTCAAACAAATCTCGAATGCCTACTGAATCAACTAGCAGAGGCTGGCACCTTAGATCGCACCTTAGATCGCTTATCGGTTTAGATTGGCACTTCTTTAAACCGACAAAGTATTTAAATTGGGGTCGTTGCAAGTGCATTTCGGTACATTGAAGAAGTTTACATACGAAGAGTATTCTTTTTGCTTTGGTTGCTAGATGTAAGCGAGGAAGAAGAGACTGCAGAATCAGGTCAAGGGGTAAACGAAAATGACATAATTATGAGCTTCCGGCCTACACGGCACGATAAAATCCACATTTTGGATGACATGGTGACTTAGATCGGTCCGGTCAAATCTTTGTTAGCATTATAAAATGAAGATTCTTATAATTTGATAGAGATATTGGCTCTCAATTCTTAATCCAATTCCTCTCGATCATCTCTCACTATGTTTGACAAGTGTGAACTCTTTTGTAATATTGTCTTCTCATTTGTGGTGAACAACCTAATCTTTTTATTGCATGCTTTCTGGAAGAAGACCGACCCACTTGATAGAGAAATCAGTCTTGAAATTACTTGAGCATTTACAATGTGGGAGAACATCCCATTGTGGGTCTCTATTGTTCATCCCATGCTTGCTTAGTAGCTTTGTAGAATACAACTATCAGTAGATGGATCTTTTTTGGTTAGATGGCTAATTAAGTCGGTTTCCTTTCATCTTTGGTTGATCAAATTATGGAATACAAAAGACGGACAAAGAGTATGAAAACCCGTGTTAAAATAAGCTTCGAGAGAATGTCTCATAAGAATATTAGAGTTTGAAAATTGAAGGGTGGAGATTGGTCTAATGTTCAATCCCTCATATAAGTTATAATAAGAGATCTCTCATTGAAATGACTATATATATATATATATATATCAGAAAACTAACGGAAGAAAAATATAAATTTATTGAAATACAACTTACTAATTCAAAACCAAAATATGTATAAATGTTTTGATATTGGTTACAGAAGGGGAAAATGAGAACTATTAACTAAGTCAGAAAGGTCTCAACTCATGAGAGCTTCTGGGTGTTTAGCTGAATGAAAAACGAAGTCTGGAAAAGAAGTCTGATTGAAAGAAAGGAGGAATGCTCCTTATATAAACTGTTGGACTAGTGATTTTGTGGATTGCGCCGATTGCTGGACTATTGCTTTATTGACTGTCGGGGAATCTTTTACTGTTTAGCAAATGGACAAAACAGGAAGCAGCACGATTAGCTGTGTTTCGCCATGTGGATGAACAGTAAAAAAATGATTTTACTATTCATGATAACTGGATTTACAGCCCATAGGAGTCTTGACTGTCTTGGTATTAATGGATTGGGCTTTGTGGAGAATTGACTGAATTCTTTGAACTCTCAAAATAGTGCTGGGAGTCTTCAGAATCTTTTTCATGAGATGAACCTCCTTCGTCTGAGAGGTCAACTGCTTGGGCCAATAACTAATTTGCCAATTGTCTAATTTCTGTTGATGTTAATGGTTTGGATTTTGACGATGATGACTTGGGCTTTGACTGGGTCTTGGATGATGACTTTGGCTTGGACTTTGATGATTTTGAAGATGATGACTTAGCCTTGACTTGGATGATTCTGCAACTGCTTTCCCTCTTGGTTTTGATGACTGAGGAGGAGAAATTTGTGCTGTCGGAGTAAAGGCCGAAGGCGGAACTAAAGTAACTGAAGGAATGACTGATGCTGATGCGGCTTGGACCTGAAATTCAGAATTAAAGGCGTCAATGATGCGATCAGATCTAAATTTATCCCACCACTTGACGAGATACTTCCGGCTGACTATGTAGTCCTGCAATTCAAAATGTCATTTGAAAATCCAAGGGACTCTGTATTTGGCAATGAAATGTAGAGTGACTGGAAAATGTTTCTCATAATCTGAGAATTCTCGTGTTGTAGAAAAATAGGTGACTAAATCTTGAAGAGCTTCGGGAAGAATGCCGATCGGGCACCCAAAGGTGCTCCACCAATTTTCAAACCACATTGGGAACTTGTCATTGAATTTGTGGTCAAAATTGAGGAACCAAGAGTGACTGAAATCATCATTTTGATGCATGAAAATTTTGAACCATGCATCTTCATAATCATAATAATTAAAAGTTAACTAGCCTTCTTTATGGAAAGTGTATGGGGGATCTTTCCATTCAGATAAATGAATAATTTTTACTATGTACAAGAAATGGTAAAATAACTTAGATGAATATTTGGGATCGAAAATCCCTTTGATTGGGATTGAACCCGTTGCAAAAAGAATATCTCTGAAAAATTTGAGAGAATGATTGGGGTGATGTGGAACAAAGTACCATGGTGGGCAGTAATATTTGACTAGGGAGATTGGATTCTTTAGGTGACTCATGTGTGAATCAACACAAAACATGTCTTGACTAGTGCTTAAAACATAAGGTGATGATTTACGAAAATTGGGCCTGGAAGAATTAAGGGTATTGACTTTGAAAGGATCATGTGGATTAACTAAGACTGACTGGTAATTGGGTTTATTTAGGATAATGGTGGTACCAACATAGTTGGATAAGGGTCTGAAATTGACTGGGATTGCAAGATAACCTGGATATGGAACTATACTAGAAGAATCAGGTGACTTAGATTTGACTACTTGATGACTGACTTTTGGCTCAGATGAGATTTGATGTTGTTTTGTCATTTTGTGCTGCATGTTGGGGAATGTGGTGGGAAATCTGGAGTAATTCACGGGTCAGAAAATCTGGTATATGATTGTCACTACCTTTAATGAATGCAATTTCAAAATCAAAGCTACTTAAAATAGCTTGCTAACGAGCAAAAATTTGTTTACTGGCCAGATTTTGAACATTTTTTCTAAAACATATTTCGCACTTTTGCAATCAAAAGGAACTACAAATTTTTGATTTAATAAATCATCTTGAAATTTACTTATACATAAAACAAGAGATAAAATTTTTGTTTTAATAGTACTATTATTGCGTTGTGATTGTGACCATGTTCCTGAATGGAATCGGACAATTTGTTTTAGATAGCTAGGAGAAATTTGTTGCTTAAGTATGCCTCCATAGCCAATGTCAGAAGCATCAGTTTCAACAATTTTAAATGAATCAGCTAGGAGGTTCCTAAACATGGAAGAGTTTTAACATGACTCTTAAATTCATGGACAATAGCGGTATGAGTTGGTGTCCAAGGAGGAGGATTTTTTTGTAATCTATCGAATAGTTGTTTGCATTTCTGTCTTAAATTTTGATAGAAATCCGCTACATAATTTAATGATCCTAAAAATCGTTGGAGTTGATTTTTTTCCAATATAACTTCTGGAAATATATTAGTAAACTTGATAACTCTATTAATTTGGGTGACTTGGAGTTGATGAATATTGAATCCTAAGAATCGAATATTCATTTGAAAGAGTTTGATTTTAAAGGCTGAAACCACCAGACCATTAGATTTAATTATATGAAAGAATTGATTTAAGTGTTTCCAATGTTGATCAATTGATTGTGAGAAGATGGGGACATAATCAATGTAAACAATGGAGAAGTGATTATAAGGATTGAAAATGTCATTAATAATATTCTGGAATTCACTAGGGGCATTTTTAAGCCCAAAGGCCATTACGTTCCATTCATAGTGGCCAAAAGGGGTGACAAACGTTTTTTTGTATCTGTCTTTTTCATGAATTTGTATTTGCCAAAATCCAGATTTTAGATCAAATTTAGAAAAGATATCAGAATTATTTAGTCTGTTAATAAGATCTCTTTTATTAGGTATTGGATATCTAATCCATTGCAAAACTGAATTAAGGGCTTTATAATTAAAAACTAAGGTATTTGCCTCTTTCTAGTTCAACGTTCTTTTGAACATAGAAAGCAGGGTAGGACCAAGAGGATTTACTCCTTTGTCAAGTAACTCTTGGATTTCTGTCTTACAGAATTTCATGACTTCATGACTCATTTGTATCGGGCGTGCTTTCGTAGAAATATTTTTCTCATTAAATTCTTTAATATATGGGAGAGTGACTATATGTTTTTCCTATGCCAAAAGGCAGTTGGAATATTCGAGCATAATTCTTTTATAATATTCTCTTTAAAGGTTTTAATCTTTTGTTGAAGTGAAGAATTTTGGATTTGTTCATCTATGCATTTAAAGTTGATTTCTTCTTTGAGAAAATTAATTTGTTTTCGTTTGGATTGAATTAAGTTGATTGTTTTTTATATTGAATTTTCTTAAAATGCTTTTAAAGTGTGTATTTCAGGATTTAAAAGAAATGTAAATTTAACTAGTTCATTAAAAGGGTAAGTAAGAGTGCCATTGTATTCTGTGGTAAATGGATAGAGAAGAGTTATGAAAGGGAGACCCAGAATTATTTTATCAGTTAAATTTTTTACTAATACAAATGAAGTTTTAAAACAGACATTATTTTGGCATATACGTGCTTTGAGAATTTCATATTTAATATCCATTTTAGTGCCATTAGCAAATCTAAGTGATTCTTTTGTTTTTTAAAAATATTTGGAAGGAATTAATCCTTCTTGGATGCAATTTAGATTTGCACCTGAATCAATGAGTGCAGTGGTGACTAGTTGGAAATCTTCAATTCGCAGTCTTCAATTCGCAGTTGGATTGTAACATACCATTTCTTAAGGTTAATTTGTTTAATAGTACTGATGGTAGTGTGTTCTGAATTGCCTTCATCATGAGGTGTGGGTAATTCAAGAGGAGTAAAATTATTAGGGATTTTGTGTAATTTAAGAAATTGGGTATCAATTTTTAATATATTTACATCATTTTTTATATCATTATTATTGTTACTAAGTTCTTTTTGTTGTTGTAATGTTTGTATTTGTCTTTTTATGGACATAATTTATTGTTGTAAATCTTGAATGGTGACTTCTTTGTTTTCATTTTTAAATAGATCAAAAGTTGTTGTAAGAGATATTTATGGTTGATGAGTTTTAATGGCATGTTCATCAGTGATTAATTTTTTTAGTTTCTTAAGATATTCTGCTTTAAGGTCTGGATTATCAATTTTTTTCTAATTAAATCTATTATTAATTCTTCTTGTTCTTCTTGTTTAAAAAGTACATTAATTGATTTGCAACAGGTATCTTTACAACCAAATGAAACATCAGGCGACGAAGAATCATCTGATTTAGAAGAGGAAGAACTGGATGGGATAGAATAATCTTGATCAGATTCGATTTCGGAGTTTGTGTTTTTGAGTTCTAAAAGTTGGATAAGTTTGTCTTGCTCATCTTGACTAATTTTTAATTGTTTGATAGTATTTTTAATTGGACAGTTATTGGCAAAATGACCGGGTTTGTTACATTTATAACATTTTGATTTATTTTTATCGTGAAATTTTTTCTTTTGTGTTGGATGTTTTGGACGGGGTTATTGAAATTTACTTTTAGAATAAAATTTATTAGGCTCAAAATTAGTTTTATTTTTAGAGTAGAATTTATTGCGAGTGAAGTTTTTTGTAGGATAATGACTCTTTTTCCTTCTAGAAGGAGGAAGTGAAGGTAAACCATATTGTTCACAAAAATTACCTAATTCGTATTTAGCTGTGTTCTTATCAGTTTTGATTTGAACATTTAATTTCATGTCTATACACATTTTTAATCCTTCTTTTTGAATGACTGTGATTATGTTTCCGTAGGTAAGTGAATCGTAATTAATATGTCATGATTCGTTACTAAGAACTTGTCTTATTTTATGAGTAAAAAATTTAGGCAATCCATTTATGAATTTTTCTTTCCAAAATGGTCGGTTGCTATCGTCTTTGAGCATTACTCGAGAAATAAATACATCTTTGTACCATTTGAAATCACTTAATGTTGGACATCTGAGGTTACTTAACTGATCATGAATTCGTGAAGTAATATGACTAGGTGTACCAATAAAATGTTAGATAATAGTATAGAATAAAATGTTTACTGCATCAGAAACACCCATTTCAATGCTTTCAACAAAGATGGGGTTGCCATCTTCACCATGTTTGACTGCATGTTTACTAGTTGATCGTGATTCTTCAATTAAATATTTTTCCCACCAGGAATGAAGCATTCCTAGAAGCCAGTGGCCAGAATGTCAACAATTTAAGGTTGGCTGAAATTATGATTTGTGACATAACTATTGGCGGTCATGGACATGTGATGTAATTTGTTTAAAATTTCTTGTTCTAATAAATTATCTATATTTCATTCATATGTTTTATCAGAAGAGACTGAGAATTGGTTACTCGTGATATTAGTGGGCTGAATATCAAAGGGTAAAGGACGTTCAGTCTATTGTTTAAATGATTTTTTCTTTGTATATTTAATTCTGGATAATTGAAGGTTTTGCAACGTTTGGTTTATTTTAGAGATTGTACTAAAATCACTATCAGAAGAATTTGATCTTTCATCATTAGTGTGGATGACTGAAATATTGTTACTGGGTTCAGGCTTTAATTCTTTTAACATTTGTTCAATTCTTTGTGTGGTAGATATAGGTTTAATTGTGGGTTTATTAAGGTTACTAAAGTGAACTAAATGAGGTTCAGATTGTTGTTGAGGAAGTATACTTACTTTTGAACAGATTGTATCGATTTTAGTTTCTATTTTATCAAGTTGGTGACCAATCGTGACTAAACTTTGATTAGAATAATTATTTTGTTCAATAATTTTTTTATGATCTGGATCATATTTTTCATCAAGAATTTTAAATAGTGAAGCGATGACATATGTCGCATCCCGGGACTATTTCCGGTCCCGGAACACGACGGTAAATGCCGTCCCAGACTAATGAATAACCAATACGTCATCTGACGTATTGACTACCCACTAGGCCGAAACCACAAGGCTAATTTAAACAAACTGACATAAAAGTGAGGAGCAAATGAATAAAAAAATAAAGTAGTATACAAGTGCGGAAGGTAGCGTACAAGACTTAGATTACAAGATACATGAAAAGTCCAAGTCAGTAAATATACAACATGGGCCAACGAGCAAAGTACACGTGGATAAAAGCTCGATAGGTCAGAGTGCGCCAAATGCGTCCAAACCAACAGTCACGGAAATCGAAAAGCTGAAGTACCACGAAGGATGAAAAGCTCTTCCAGGGTGATCCCGAAATAAAGATGCTGAACAGCACGCACTGCCAAGCCCCTAGTCACCGATCCATCTCTTCTAAAGCAAGTATACCGGGTACCTGCAAAGTAGGGGTGAGCACTCGTCCTCGCTAACCCAAAAAGGGCCGAACCAAACCAAGATAGGGTTTGAAAACAAAGGTGTAGTTCTCATAAATAGATACTACATATAGCTTTCACCAGTGATTAAACAATTCGTAAAAACATGCAACAACCAAAAACTGTATTTGGTTTTCATAGGCAGATTTAAATAAATTCATTTTCCCATGTGTCAATGCTAACATCAATATGACTGAGCGCTCAAAGTAACAAACAGCCTGCAGGGCTTCACGGATATGGGTGGCCGAATCCCGGGTTTGTCTTCACAATAAACAGGGGTCAACTACCTATGCGTTTAAAAACGCCTAGTAGCGAGAGTGTCCATTTACAGCTAATGCCCAACAGATCACTCATAACAACACCGCACTTACGACTAACATAACTCTGTGCGAGACGAGCGTAAGCGGGAAAATAAAATAAGCAGGGCATTGCCCCTCCAGAGGTTCACGGTCATCAACATTATGGGAAAACATAGTCTAAACACTGGGTCTCGTCACTCTCAGGCCAAACACCAGAAATTAGGACAACGGTACTACTTTTCGATCCGAATCATCACGTGTTTCTAGCCTCGGTTTTCTAAACATTTTATGTAGTGATAAAGTAAGAAAACATATATCGCGAGGCATCGACTTTGCACAAACAAACATCATATCATATAACTTTTATATCGTAGAGCACTACATAAATTAAAATGTCACTAACCCGGAAGTTACGGCTCACCCTAGCGGGCGGCTCACCCTACCTGTTATGATGAAGCTGAAATCCTCGTGCTCCAAGTCTCAGTCCTCAAGCTCTGAGTGTAGGCGAAATCCTGAATCCGTCACAAGAGAAGTCAATGACTAAACAAGTCGAAAATAAAAAACGTAACGGTCATTCTATGGTCAACTACCCATTTTCCTAGTTTGACCAGGAAATGTCAAAGGTTGACTTTAGGGTTGACCAAGGAATTGACCATGTCCACTGAGGTGGTCAAAGTTGACCAAAATCCGGTAAACTCGACAAACCTTCCGTTTATTTTTCCCGACATTAGAGTTTAATTATTTGATGCCTCGATTCTCGAACCGGGTGAGAATCAAGATTATTACTCATTCGGTACTTACGTCTTTTCGTCCCCCGATTTAATTTTTAAAACCATTAAACCATTTAACCGTAGTGGTAAAACGTAAAAATTGTTCTTCTACGATAAAAGTCAATGGTCAACCATGAATAGTTAGTCAACGATCAACCGTGAATAGTAAAGTCAATGGTCAACAGTCAAAGTCAACTGGTCAAACTATAAATAGTAAAGTCAACCATTCAAACTGTAAATAGTAAAAGTCAATCGGTAAATAGTAAAAGATAACCGGTCAAACTATAAATAGTAAAAGTCAACCGATAAATAGTAAAAGTGGCAGGTTATAATTTTGAAAACTGACAGGGGCATTTTGGTTAATTCATCTCACGTTTTCCTGGGTTTTTCGGCAGACCTCTTCCGACGGAGCTCCGCTCGCCTCCTACTCGTTCCTCCTCGCTCTTAGGCAGCTCCTGGTGGCATTTGGGAGCTTCCTTGCTCCTCTGGTGGACTGGTTTGGCGCGATGGTGAATGCACAGTGCTTCGGTTCTTTCTCGACTGGGCGGCGCTAGCTTGGCTGGTGGTCTGAGCTAGGTCACCGGGGTAGTGCGAGCTCACTGGTGGCGGCGGTGAGGTAGCAGTTTTCCGGCGGAGCTCCGCTCCCCTCCTCCTTGCTTCTATGCGGCTTCTGGTGCTGCCTGGAATCTCCTTGGCTCGCCTCCGGTCTGGTTTCACGTCGAACCTGACGAGGCAGCGGCTGAGCTTTCTCTCTACTCTGGCTGGCGACGGACAAGGCGGCGCTGCCGCGACTGGAGGTCAGGGTGAGTTCGCCAGAGCTTGGCGAGTGTGATGGTGGCGGCGGTGAGGCAGTACGCGCGCCGGCGAGACTCGCTTGGGGCGGTCTCCGTCGAGGAGAGAGAGAACGGGCGAGAGAGATCGAGGGAGGAGAGAGAAACTCTCGGTCAACACCTATATATAAATAATCCAACGGTCCAGATTTGATCTCACGAAATCAACGGCCCAGATCTGCTAAAAATAATTACCAGGAACAGTAAATAGATATTTTGCTATTTACTTTTACCGCACGGTAACAACACATTATCCTGCATACCTTTCGCATACGAACTCCGATTAAATCATAGGATATATCCACGAGTTCGTATTATCGTCCTCTACATCTTTCCCAAAGGAAACTTCCTCAAATTCTCAACTTATCGTAAAGTTATCTTTTTACGGTAAAGTAATTAACATTTATTACTTCTGTAAATTGGATCAATTCATAACAAACAACTCGTAGCTCTGGAAAATCTTCCGGACATACCGGAGGACTCATATTAACATAATCTACCCCTCAGGACATTTATTTTATTTTCTCCCAGAACCGAGAATATCTCGATATTAAACTCGAATATTAATTCGGAGAAGATTAACAGCACGGTAACCCTCTATAACCCGCTTAATCCCGGTAAAAAGGTAAATCTCGGGACATGGTGTTATAAATATTTTTAATTTTCGTATTTCTTCTTCTAATTCCTTGATTCGTAAGTTTTTAATTTCTCTATCGAGTTCGTTATCTCTTCTAGATATTAATAAATGAGCTAATGTAGAGTCAGCGAAAGAATGTCTGGCTGAGACGAAAGAATTGCGAGATGACTGACCTAATTGTCTTGAAGATTGTCACAGCTCTTGAATTCTGAGATGTTGAGTGTGACTGGAATTAAGGAAGTTTATTTTTACTGTACCATCAATGGATTGTTGAATGAAATTTAAATCAGATATATTATGTTGAATGTTGATAGGATGATTTTCACAAATAAGGGACCATTCTGAAGAGAGTTGAATTTCTGACCATTTGATTGTTTGTGGAACTCTAATATTGGCGTTGTTGTGGCTACTTTGAATTAATAGGTTTTGATTTTTGGGAATTTTAATTATAGCTTGAAAATTCATGTTTGTTCCAGTGACTTTGTAATGAATTCTGTAGATTAAGGCTAAAGGTTGTGTTCCTTCAAGAATATTATAACCGAAAGTTTTAATGTTTAGTGTTAAAGCTTTTAATATATGAGGATCACTAAGACTGATTGTGAAATCAAGATAGCAATCAAAATGAATTGGACCATTGAACAGACTTGATTCAATTATGCCAAGGGTACTGTCATTGAAGTCAGTAAACCTTGTATCTCATAAACATAATAGGACAGAGGCATTCAGACCTTTTCAGGTTAAAGGTTTAACACCAATCTGAACTAGTCCTATATGAAGGAAATTGTAACTGTCTTTTTTGTGTTTTTAAATGACTCAAGGCTGAATAATTGACATGTTTCATGTTGTTGACTAAGAGCATAGACTTGTTCAACTGTTTTTATGTGATTTTCATTTTTGAAAGAAGTAAGAGACCATTTTTTCCTGTAAATTTCAATACTAGGAACTCTTGGAATGTTTCAATCGTTCATATCTATGTTTTCATTTGACTGATATTCAAATTGTTCTTCGTTAACTATGTTTGGGATCCTATTGAGGGTAGATCGAGAAGAACTGTAAGTAACTGAGGAATATCTGAAAAGTCTGCTCATATTGGAAGAAAAGGGAGACTGACCAAAACGTTAAACTTGGAAGCAATAACTATGTAGACTGGGTGTTTAAAGGGGCTAAGAATTCCTTTACTCTGCTCATGCCGTATCCGCTCACGCCTCACCTAGGACTTATTGTTTGGATCTGGTCTTATTGTTTGGTTGGAGAAATCAAAGACTAAAGACAACAAGAACAGATAGAAATAACTAACAAATTTAATGAAATGTAACAGAATCACAATCACTTTACAATATAAATAGATAAACCAATCAATCTCAAAAACTAACAGATTTAACTCAAATACCACTCCTAGGCGGTAGTCTGCCACCTAGGGTTTGAGGAAGAACAAAAAAAGATTAATAAACTCAAATACCACTCCTAGGCGGTAGTCTGCCACCTAGGGTTTGAGGAAGAACAAAAAAAGATTAATAAACTCAAATACCACACCTAGGCGGTAGTCCGTCACCTGAGATTTGAGAGATTTAAATAAAATGATTAATAATCGTAACTCTACTCTTAAGGCTCTGATACCAGAAACCCAACGGTATATATATATATATATATATATCAGCCTCTTTCCAATGAGGGGTCCATTTTTTGACATATATGAGGGATCCGAGTTTACACCAATTTTTTAATCATAAAATCACATCTTCACCATTCGATATGTAGTTCTATATGAGTATATCATTTATGCAAAATTTCATCCAAATTTGTAATCGTTAAGGTGCTCAAACTACGAATTAAAAGTTAAAGCATGAACGGTTCAGGTTTGGTAGATTTGATCCGTCAATTGATTTCAGTTTGTTCGAAGTTTTAACGACCACCAAATTAGATGAAATTTTTCAGAGATAATCTACATATATATATATATATTTAAATATTAAACGATAAAAATGTTGAAATGTGATCAAAAACGTTAATGTAATCTCAAATATCTCATATATGTTAAAAAAGTGACCCCTTAATAAAATTGTCCTCATATATGTCAGCAAACATCTGGTCTTGACATAGTATCACAAAATATCTAAGAGCAACTTCCCTCTGTGAAGCGATGTGCTCTCTATTACTTGCTGGCTTGACAGTCGGCAAGTTCCATCACTCGTCGGTGAGTATGCACCCGTTGTGGTGATCTTTCTTGACCTAGATCAAACACGTATTATCACATTTCTCATCGAAAATGGACCTATCACATCCTGGTTTTTTGGACAATTTGTCCTCTTGGAGTCTTTTGGGAATCCCTATTTGGATCTCTAGGTTTCCTAACGTTCAACGTACTTCACAAAAGCCTGTGGATACCGTCAATGGGCTAGGTGTTATACGTATACCGAGCTTTGAATACTTTGAAAGTTTTCCAACTATATGTCTAAAACATATTTGACGCGTCGACACGATGTAATCTCAACAATATCAGGAGGAGACGTAATACAAATTTAACAAGTGTAGAGACCTAAGACTAAACACATTGTGGCACAACTAAATGTCTTGGATCATGTCATCTCTCAAGCAAAAAGAAGTATCTAATGTTAAATGGAGATGGTTCTAATGGGGCGGCTACGGTTGGGTTTGGGAGAGCTTATAAGCTCCTTTGTTTTTAAGCACCAAAGGTTTTGGTATTTGGTAAATCCAAAAATAAGCTACTTCTTAAAAAAGTAAAAGGTGTTTTGAGGGAAAAAGGAGAAGCTGCAAACACTCACCTTCTACTTATAAGCTGTAAAAAAGTAAAAGTCAGCTTATATCTTATAAACCCAGTTGTACCAAACTCAGCCTCTATTAGAGGGCTTCCCTTACTTTACACTTCGGTGATCTTGTGCTTGTGATTGGCTGGTCGGAAATTGAATATCCTCCAATGAAAATGTGGCAGTTGGTCGGACGGAGTGCCACGTATACCCCTCGGTCCTAATCATCATGCATGCCATACATTCAAGTTAGGGCACTAGCTAGGTTAATCGATTCCGACCTATGAGAGGATTAATTATAAACGAATTATCTTATCTTGTCCCCTAACCCGCCTTTTATTCCTCTTTAATCACTGTCTTCGTGTCCCTTCTATATATATGTGTTTACTTATTTTGTCGTTTCTTATTTGCTTTCTTCATTTTCTCCCTAAGGTGAAATGTAAAAAACTTTATGGGTGTGGAGAGAAACGATCGCTCATCCACACGTAAAAGTGAATAATACTTTTCATAAGGTAAGACTTCATAATGATCAGATTTTGGATACTGCATATTGTCAAAGGATTTGAAATGAGCTATTTTGAACTAAAATACCAAACAGAAATTCGTCTAAATGGTTTAGAAATTTTTATTCCTTATAAATTTTGGTGTACCAAATTTTAAAAATATCAGAACAGCGTATCATGTTTTCATCCTAACCTAAAATTGATATATGTAACCATTAAGATGACCAATTTACCCTCAATCAGAAAAAATAGACAAACAATTTACCCTTAAATTCTATTTTTCTTTCTTATTTTTCTCTTTGTATTCATATTCTAATTTTATTTCTTCGACTTTTCTTCATTTTTAGAAACGCCTAGAAAAAATTCATCTTTAATTTTTTATAATAGTCAGTTCTTCATCTCAATCATCTATGAATGTCAACGACAACAAATAAGATTCTTGAGTGTTATAGTGGAAACAACAAGACTAAATTTATGATGTAGAACGAAAGGGAGTCGCTTTCTGAAGGAAAATAAAGATTGGAGAACCGTTTGATCGTGGCAAATTATTTACGGATATCTAAATTCGTTGGGCTTTCAGAAGACTGTTTTAATTATTTTTCGTGTTTTATTTTTATTATTTTGTTTTGTTTTATTTTAATTAATTTGTTTTGGACTTTATTTTATTTTATTTTAATCCATGGGCTTTTAGGTTTCATTGTTAGTTGCCATAAGGTTTATTTGCTCCTATATAAGGAGCCTCTATCAGTTATATTTAATAACTTTGATTTTATAAAAAAACCCTTTGGGTTTATCTCAATTCTTGGTGGATTCCAGAACTTCTCGTGGATTCGAGATCAAAAACAAATTGATGGATTCCAATCTCCTATCCCTTTACTTGTGAAAGAAAAAGAAGAAGAAGAAGACGAAGAAACTGACCTGGTTGATGAAACCCGTAAAAGGAAGAGAAAGATCTAAAACAAGGTATGGTCAACAATAATTGATAGTGACCATAACAATAAAGGGAATTATTGTTACCCGTAAAACAACGTAAAAGTGAATAATACTTCTCAGATTGATGAAACCCGACCTGGTAGCACAAACTGACCCGACCCGGTAACCCTGTCACCATCGACCCGATCCGATCCGGCCCTTAGCTGATCCGGCCTGACGAAAAAAAACAAGAGAAAGAAACCGATCCGATCCGGCCCTTAGCTGATCCGGCCTGACGAAAAAAAACAAGAGAAAGAAAGAAGAAGAAGAAGAAGAAGAAGAAGAAAGGAAGAGAAAGATCTAAAACAAGGTATGGTCAACAATAATTGATAGTGATCTACATGAGAATTTTGTTGCAAGCAAGGTTGTTCATTCTCTTCAATTACCTACGGTGAAGTTGAGCAATCCATTTTGAATTGATGATAGTGCACTTGTGACAGAGGTTTGTAAAGTTCCCATTTCTTTAAGAGAATTTTATAACGATGAGGTTACTTGCCATGTGATTGATATGGATGATAGTGATGGGTTTTTTGGAAAACCATGACATGAAAGCGTCAAAGGTAGTTATTGTAAAAATGGAACATATTTATTCATGAAGGAGTTGAACAAAATTACAATCAAGCATGCAAAGTCTGAAATGTGTGAAAAGAATGTTGAAGAGGAGTTGAACAAGATTGCAATCAAGCCTGCAAAGCCTGAAGTGTGTGAAAAGAACGTTGTAGAAATCACTTTGCGGATTAAAGAAGAATTTGCTCATGTTGACTCGGTTGTCAGTATTGAAGAAACCTCGCCTCATATGACTTTTTTCAGAACTAGAACAAGATCCAATAGCCATTCAAGAAGACAATTTTGGAAATCAAGAAGACTTTTCTTAAGTTGCATTTGACAAACTCATATATGGTGTTAGATTCATGATTGTACCTTCAGAGTTTGTAGAGTCTTCGACTTCTAAACCACAAGTTCAATTATTGGCTTTATTATTGAGTTTGTTTTCTACAAATTATTCTTCTTTATTCAAGATGAACTAGAGGTCGAGTTCTTTTGAAGTGGATGAGACTGATGTAGAACAAAGAGGGGTCGCTTTCCGACGGAAAATAAAGATTTGAGAACCGTTTGATCGTGGCAAATTATTTACGGATATCTAAATTCGTTGGGCTTCCAGTAGACTGTTTTTATTAATTTTCGAGTTTTATTTTTATTATTTTGTTTTGTTTTGTTTTAATTAATTTGTTTTGGACTTTATTTTATTTTAATTTATGAGCTTTTAGATTTCATTGTTAGTTGCCTTAGGTTTATTTGCTCCTATATAAGGAGTCTCTATCAGTTGTATTTAATAACTTTGATTTTATAAAAAAAACCCCTTTGAGTTTATCTCAATTCCTGGTGGATTCCAAAACTTCTCGTGGATTATAGATCAAAAACAGATTGGTGGTTTTCAATCTCCTATCCCTTTACTTTCCACTGCATCAATTTATGTATGCTTCCCCTCTTTAATCTTGTTCAAGTTTATACAGATTGACCCAAATCATCAAATTCGAAAACCTCTTCTAATAATTTTAGAATATGAAAACAATACGAAAATAAACTTAAAATAAAATTAAGGGTAAATTGGCCATCTTAATGGCTACATATACCAATCTTAAGTTGATACAGAAACATGATACACCGTTATGATATTTTCAAAACTTGCCACATCAAAGTTTATAAGGAACAAAATTTTGTACACCATTCAAATGAATTTCTCAATACCAAAAAAACTTATTAGATAATGAGTTATAAGTCGTGTTTTATTGATCGTATATAATTTCAATAGATAAATTAATTGAAACATAAGGCTAATTGTCTTTTCATCGACTGTTTGTCATTGTCGACATTGGTAGATCGTTTGTACAATTTTTGAACATTTATCACTTGGTTTAGAGAGCATGAAGTTTTTATAATCTTTTATAATATGTCTAATCTTTTATAATCTATTAAAAATGAATTCTATCAATTAATAAATTAACGTTATACACACATACAAAACTACGGATATATATATAACCTCATCATCTTAAATGATGGATAAAGTTGAATTACCATTGCGTTAGTGAAAACTTAATTTGTATGAGGTTGAACCCCGTCTTAAATATTTAAAATATTTTTGATATTTTTATTATTTATAAGTATTAATATTAATATTTATATTTTTTTGATATTTTATATTTAATTAAATATATTTTTTTAAAAAAATTATCCATATTCAATAATTTTTTAATATATTTATTAATATTTTTATTTTTTGAATAATTAAAATTTTATAATTATCCATATTTTATTTTAGGAACTTGATATTATAGCATTATGCTTAAACAAATGATAAGATGACGGTAATCATTGCTATATATGATTTAAAAAAATGATAGTTTTGAGATTTGCAAGGAAAAGACATTGTTAATGCTCGATCAGCTACTTGACACGAAAACAGGAATTCTGGGAATCTGTCTGTGTTTTCATTGTTATTATCCATGTCAAATTTCCTTTATAGCATCTTTGCCATATTATTTAATATGCAAGTCTCTGAAATAATCATGAAGTTCAAAAGAATTGATCATGCTATGGACCTCTGTGTCTACCAGTGGAAGACATTACACGACTTGTAGCTGTAGACTTTAAGTCATCATAATTCTATATATCATCGATCTGTAGCTGCCTAATTAACTTTGTATCTCTCTTAATATTAAATTTGAAGTCAAAGTCGTTAATTTGATCATATCAATCAAATGTTCTTGGACAACAAGGAGAGTCGACGCCAGCATTACAACCATGGAACAAGAACAGCAGATCGATCGCTTACCGACGCAAGAAGCAAGTTCTAGAGAAAAGAAAGGAGGTGAAAAGAAAGCAAATTGATAACCGATAAATATATAAACGGCAGAGACGGCGACGGCGACGACGGTTGCTGCTAGTTACGGAGGAAAGATTTTATATGAGTACGTACGTTATCGTTCAAGTACGTTTTAAGCAGTCCTATTTTTACCTTTGAATTAAAACAAACAAAAAATACAGAAAAATTTTGTTTGAATTGAGATCTCTTTGTGATCCTTTTTGTGTGATGAGGCTAGAGGCTACGGCTACCATGCATTAAGTCAAAGTTGAAGATGATATTCATTTGATACCCAAGATCTTCTCCTTTACATCTCCATCACATAATATATGAAGCTTTACCTTTGCTTGCTATAGCCTGCTACCTAGCTATCTTCATATGCATCTTCACCATCATTTTTCTTTTTCATGATCGATTGATTTGAAAGCTGCGCACATCCAATGTTAAACAGCTTACCAAAATTAGGTGAATATATATTTCATCATTCATAGTTTCATACATACCTGAGCGCCGGACTCACAATATATTTGCGTGGGGGCAGATTAGATCTGGTTTCCCAATAACATAGTGTAGACATATAAATTTAACTATAAATAAAATCATTAAATATTCAAACCATATGTGGGTCTCATAATTCATATACGTGACACTTGAGTCAGTAAAATCAAAGAGACTTCAGAAATACACGTAGCGACATGTGGATGGTCGATCAACAAAAAAATCGTCAAAACCCGACCGAAAACAAATATTAAATGTCAATCGATAATCATACACCAATCAAGTTAAATTGATTATCGAAAAAGAAGTCTGACGTTTAATCAAGTTGTCGTAATACCTTATCGGTCATAATTGAGTCAATCAATAAATACCGATTGATTTAATTGCAATTAGACCGATCAATCAAAATTGATTGATTTAATTACATCGTTAAGAAAATACGATTAAATGGCGTCTACAAAACATTCCTCACACGAAGAAGTATTGATACTATAAATACCCTCTCTTATATCAAGAGGAGGACTTCCGACCAGAGAGAGAAAATTACTCTCGAGAGCTCAGAAGTCTCAAAACCCTTCCAAAGAACAACCAAGCTCCTAAATAGCCTGTTCTTCACCAAATCCAAACGCAAATCCAAATACTCATCACGTGATCAATTATCGTGATTACTTTTCCACCTCAAGAACAAGTGCCTTGTCACCCTTGAGTCAAATTCAGAGATAGAATCAGAGGAGTTCACAAAGATTTGTAACCCGTAAATTCATCAATAAAATTCTATTATTTTGTACACGTGTTGTTTTGTCATTTGCGCATATAAATTCGTGTTAACAAAATTGGCACACCCAGTGAGACCTCTTTGCCTCTTATCTCCTTCTCTAAAGAAAAAAACAAAATCCGTTCGAGCAACGGCCTCCTAGAACACCGAAGCCATCTCAACGAAGAAATCCAAATCAATGATCTCAAGGTCAAGTAGCGAATCTTCAAGTCATGTTACTCGTATCATGGCGAGGACTCATCCTACGACTTTTGTGGCTTTGCCTTTAAAGCTGTACCAACCAATCATCACTGTGGAGAGCCTAGGGATAGGCGAGCATGTCTCTTAAAGCGAAGAGAGAGAGAAACTCCAAAAAAATCAAGAGAACGATTGTCGTCGCCAGCCTCTGATGGAGAATCGAGCACGGCCTCATACCGTGGAAGCCCTAATGGGGATGAGAACAACACTTATGACATGTCATCTAGTGATTCTTCACACCCTGTCCTCAAGCAGGTTATGATGGCCGGAGCATCCACCATTGAAGAAAAAGTAAGTAATCTGATGGGAGCGATTGAGAAGCTCACTAAAACGGCGGAGGACAAAGACATGCAGATTGCTGACCTTCTGAGTAGACTTCAAGACTAAGACGAAAAAATTCCTCCAAAAGAGCGCATGTCACATCTCGATCTTAGAATTATTTTACGGTTGGTTACTTTGGTCTTTAACCATTTAAAGTAACTGTTTGACCGTATAATGACCGTAAAGTTGACTTTTCGTAAAGTCAAGAATTTGGAAAAAAATTCTTCATGAAAGTTGTAGAGGACGTCGATACGAGTTCGTAGACATGTATCACGCTCAAATCGGAGTTCGTATGAAGAAGTTATAAGGGTATGAAGTCAGGGGCATATGAGTAATTTTGCAAAAAGGCTATAAATAGCCCGAAAACCCAGAAATCGGGTAGAAAATCTGCCGGAGCTTCTCGACGTCGCCGCCGCTGACTAATGCCACCTCAGGCCGTCGCACTGGTCCCAAAAGGAGCGCCTCTGAGTCTACTTCAATTCTAGGTAAGCTTTTCAACCTATCTCTTCATGGTTTAGGAGAAATTTCAATTTGATTACCGAGCGTACAATACGAGTTCTAGATCGGATTTCTCCCTTCTCAGGCCACCAATTTGTGAGTTCTATATATGGTTAGAATGAGTTTTAGGAGTACTACTCACCCTTAAAGTTTGGTGAATTGATTTGAAGTGTGCATCCCGCAGGATTTACTTCGGGTTAAAGGGGTTAATCCGGGGTGGGTCATGACAGTTGGTATCAAAGCATTAGGTTATCATTTCCTATTACTACCTCATGTACTCCGTAGCACTTAGTGTCTATAGATTGATGGTCCGACCGCGGCGAATCCATCAACATTTTATGCTTGAGACGCTCAATGTTATTAGGGATATGAGTTAGTAGTCCCTATTGTATTTATGGACCGGGTGGTTCCATAAATGTCTGCATCTTCAAGACTATGCCTCAGTACGCCGACCTCTTAGAGAGTTCCGCAAAGGAAATGGTAAATAATTTGTGATTTCCTTTTGTGCGTTTGTGGGACAAATTGAGATTTGGATTAGAGTTCTGAGTTGGGAACTCGAGTTGGGAACTCAAGATGGAGTTATAGAAGCCTAAGACGAGGCCTTGGTATCCGAGTTGCGAGACTCTTTGAAGTGAAGAGTTGGAAATGATATTAAAAGTGCTTTAGTTCATGTAATAGAAAATCAAGTTTTATATGTCTTTTCTTATGAGTTTCAAGAGTGTAAACGAGAAATTGAATTGAAATATGAGTTGAGGACTCGTTAATGAGATATTTATTTGGGCTATGGTGGAAATGTTAAATTGGGCATCTGATGTCTATTGGTTGTGTTTTAATAACATAATCGTGTCCTAGAATAGTTGTTGTAAACCTTTAGTAAAAAAAGTACTTTAGTTTGAGAATTCAAGTACTAATATAAGTGGCTCATGCGAATGGAAAGTCGAGAGGAAAATGTAAAATATGTGAAAATGGTCAAGTAAAGTTGGATAGAGTGACAAGCGAAACAGTAAAGGATATAAGAGTAGATGGACGATATTTATGATTATTTTCGGCTAAGAGAAGACATTAGAATTGTGTAAGTTGATGAGCATCAATTATGATATTTTTATTTCTTCAAGGTTTGGGTTGATTAAAAGTCGTCGGCCCTAGTATTGTGGCAAATGGGATGTTGTGGTTCGGATGAGGAATTTAATATTTTAATCGTGTCACTAAATGGTTAGAAATTCAGAAATTATAAAACTATTGACTAAGTTAAAGGATGCTAAATATAAGGCCATGATGAGAACTCCGGGATAGTTAGAGTTGGAGGTCAGGCTCCTAGAGTTGTCGGGCGTTTTTAAAAGACGGTAAGTATAGCCTTGAGTTATATGTGGTAGGTCAGAATTTAGATGACAGTGGTCATTCCGACATGTGAAGAAGTTAAGAGTATATGAATGCCCTTGGATAATTAACTTTATTTTGTGACCATAGCCTGGCTGTTAACGACACTTGGTCCCATGGTGGTCATTAGCTGTGGCATGTTAACGTGGAAATCTGCCTACTTATTGATTATTATTAGATCGATTATATTCTTGATCAAAGTATTGTGTTGTAACGTATGTAAGGATACATAAATTATCCTCACTACAGTAATGGGTAGTTGTTTGCTCAATAATGGTCTCAGCCGAAGCAAGGCCGAGGTTTATGGCTACAATGTCCTTCTGATGTGCGCGGGCATGCCAACTCGCGGTCGAACGGCCAAGTGAGGTTTTAATTGATGTAGTGCGCTTGATCTGACTTCTTCAAGTGATTGTAGGCCGAGGAAGAAACCCTCTAGGCCGTATGGTCCTGATGCCTGTGTTTCAAGGACTTTCGGCTAGGTGTCGCCGGGATCCTCGAAATCATTTACCTTTGGGTGAACTCGAACGTTCGGGTGACGGGCGAGAGATCTATTAGATGAAGATACTCGCAAATCACCATGAACATGAAGGTGAAACAAACTCGGTTGTCGAATCTTTGTGAAGTGATGTATGTGTGGACATCGAATCACATCAACCCAATTCGGACTGGCCGAAAGAGATCAATGGACGAGAATTCTATGCTAAAACTACTCCTAAGTGCGATAAGTAAAGAGCATGTAAAGTAAAAAACAATAAGATTAAAATGCAATAACGTAAAGAACAGAATCAAAGTAAAGCTTAAGAAATAAAATTGGCTTGGAATTTGAAAGGAACGATAGAGTACCTAACGATAGAGAGATAAGTTTGTATGAAAAGTTGTATATTGATTTGTTTGTGTGGTGCAGGCAGAACCTTTTACAAATGAGCTAAAAGGTTCTATATATACAAGTTAAAAACCCTAGCTAGCTTGTTCTCTACGTCATGAAATCTCATCAATATTTTGTTTCCTTTCTTGGGTTGGATCACACATGATTGTCTTGATTTGGTCGAATTCCGAGATACTCATATCACAAGTTTTTTGATTTGGTTAGAGACATTCCTTGTAGAGGTTTCCTCCTTGACACAATCTCTCCGTCGCAATTGATCTATTGGGCATCGACCGAGTGTCCATTGTTATTTTGTTTTCACTTGTCCGAAATAAATGTTATGGGCTCTTTTATTTTCACAAACTATATGCCCAACTTATACATTTTCGTCCATGCGGACGAATTACTTCACTTCGTCCATATAGCCAAGCGAAATATTTGACATCATCCATACGTCCATGAGCTAGCTATTTGACCTCATCCATACGTCCACGAGCTAGCTATTTGATCTCGTCCATGGCCGGATTCACTTCACCTTGTCCATGGCTGAACTAAGTTGACCTCATCTAAAAGGTCGAGATAACTTTGCCTCGTCCATGGTCGGATTCACTTTACATTGTCCGAGCTAACTTTGTCTTATCCATGACCGGGTTCACTTAACCTCGTCCATGGCCGAACTGACTTCACCTTATCCATACGGTCGAGATAACTTTGCTTCATCCACGGCTGAATTCACTTTACATTGTCCGAGATAACTTTTCCTCGTTCATGGCCGAACTCACTTTACATTGTCCAAGATAACTTATCCTCGTTCATGGCGAACTGACTTCACATCGTCCATACGGCCGAACTCACTTCATCTCATCCGTACGACCGAACTCATTTATACTCGTCCATATGGTTGTGCTCATTTTATCTCGTCCATACGATCAAACTCATTCAACTTATCCATACGACCGAGCTCATGTCATCTCGTTCATACGGCCGAACTTATTTCATCTCGTCCATACGGCCGAACTCATTTCACCTCGTCCATACGATCACACTCATTTCACCTAGTCCATATGGCCGAACTCTTTTCATCTCGTCCATACGGCCGAACTCATTTCATCTCGTCCATACCGCCGAACTCATTTCAACTCGTCCATATCGCCGTGCTCATTTCATCTCATCCATACAACCTACCTCATTTCACTTCATCCATAAGGTCGAACTCATTTCATCTCGTCCATACGGCCGAGCTCATTTCACTTCGTCCATACGACAGAACTCATTTCATCTCGTCCATACGGTCGGGCTCATTTCAACTCGTCCATACACCCAAACTCATTTCACCTCGTCCATATGGCCGAGCTAACTTTGATTGAATTTGAGATCAATAAACCGATTTGGCTACGTCAAATCTAGGTGTAAACATAGCCCCCCAGTCTCATGATCACCGGTTCTCAAGCCGAGTGGTTATTGAGACTTGAACTGATTAATCCAGCCGCATAGACTTTAAGGCACGCTCTGCACATTTGATTAAACTCAAATCTAAATTATGGCCGAAGTTATATAAAAGATACGAGTTGAATTGAGACCTCGGCCGAATTAGGACCTTGGTTGAAGTCCTTAAATTGTAAACTCGATTTGTACCCATAAAAACATTCTCAGGTGAAACCTTGACTCGGTTAAACTGCAACCATACTTCTATTTGGCCGAACACACACAGTTTTAATATCTCGGCCATTACGAACCCAAAATTAACATAACCCAATTGTGACTTTGGCCGAAATTAAAATGAAAGCTTCGGTTTGATGTTTGAAGTTTCGGTCAAGACTGATGCATCTTGGTTGAAAGGTGTATCATTTCTTTCATCACAATAATCCAACTTGGTCATGTTGCTGGTTAACCTTGATAAATATCCGTTGAATCGGCCGAACTCATTAGTATTCGGTTGAGACAAACCCAAAGTAAAACAACCTAGTTATGACTTTGGCCGAAACACTTCAAATGAATTCTTGGATGGAATGCTTGGAGGTTCCTCGACCGAACTCATATAGTTTTGGATTCAGCTAAGCAATAAGTCATTTTTCAGGGCTGATCCTATTTCAACCTACACTTTCTAAAAAATCGGTTGTCTTGATTCAAATGACGTGAACCTATTACCTTGTTCGTCCAAGGTCTAAAAATGATATGGACCCGTTACCTTATTCGTCTAAGGTCCCATTTCTATGGTATGGCTGAATTATATTTTTGTCAAACTAGCGTACTCGGCCACGTTATCATTCTTGTCAGAATGGCCAAAAACATTTTCGTCCAACATTGGACGAATATAGCAATTTCCATGGATTGGTAAATTTATGTGCAACCATAGGCCCCCCAGTCTCATGACTATCGGCCCTCAAACCGTATGGTCATTGAGACTTTGCATTTTCAACACCGAACTAGATTAGATATGCACCCGGGGTGTAGTCAACTTGGTTCTTTAGCTAGCTGACCTTGCACGAATCTAAATTATGACCGTTATATATCGAAACGGCTAACCAACAATTTCGGTCACGATGGCCAAGCAACAAAATTTCGGTCACAATATTTCAAGCAGACGTCTTGTGGCCGAACAACATAATTTCGGTCATAATATTTTAAACCAGTGTCTTGGTATATGTATGAACCAAAATAAGACAAAATGGTCGAGTTGAAGCATTTGCCCATGACTCCACGATCTGACCAAGTGGAGTAGACCTCGGTCATCCTATTCAACACCTCGATCAATAACTTTTCAAACATTATGGCCAAACTTATGCATTCTTGACCATACTCGGTCGAACTCATTCATCTCGTTGAAGCCACAGATTCTTAAACATACTCGGCCGAACTCTCGGCCATCATACGGTCGACCAACTCGGTCATACCCTTACATCTTGGCCGAACCCAACCATATAGACCAACTCGGCCGAACTTCTTCATCTCAACCAAACTCTTGCAACTCGGCCATACTCATGAATCTCAGCCACACTCATGCATCTTGACCAACTCAGCCGAACACATCAATATTTACCAACTCGGCCCAACTAATGTACCTCAACAAACTCAACCGAATCTATTCATCTTGGCTACAGTTATGCATTCTTGACTATACTCAGCCGATTTCATCATCTCGTTCATCATGGCCGTATTTATACATTTCGACCAAATCGTTCGAACTTATACATCTCGACCATACTCAGCTAAACTCTTGGCCATCATACGCTCGACCAACTCAGTCGAACTCATTCATCTCAACCAAATTGGTCGAAGTCTTGCATCTCGATCGAACTCAACCATATGGACCAACTTGGCCAAACTAATGCACCGTAACCAACTTGACTGAATTTATTCATCTCGGCCGAAGTTATGCACTCTTGACCAACTCAGCCGAAATCAAACTCTCGATCAACTCAGCCATACTCATGCATCTCGACCGCACTCTTGCAATTCGGCTATCATATTCTCGACCAACTCGGTCGAACTCGTTCATCTCGGCCAAACTCATACTTATTGACCTACACGAATAAGTCATACATCTCGATCAATTCGACCGAAGTAATGCATCTTAACCACCTTGACCGAATTCATTCATCTCGGCTGAAATTATGCATTCTTAATTATACTCGGCCGATCTCATCATCTCATTCATCATGGCCGTCTTCATACATGTCAGCCAACTCGACTGAAGTCATGCAACTTATTCATAACCGGCCCATCTGGTGGCTGTCTCGGCCGAATATTTTCCTTTAACGAGTCACTCAAACTCTTCTTTGACTCGGCTGAGTTTTCATGAAAGATGAAGTTGGACAACTAAAAAAATGCAACCATGCAATCAAAGTGGAGGTGGCCAACGATGTTTTATTGAGAAGTTTAAATATTTCACATCCTCGGCCTTTACTCCATGTATATGGGGGCCGTGAAACATTTCGTTCATATCCCTTGTATCAGTTTTTTGATTTTCACCCATAATGTAATCCAAAATTTCATGTTTTGTATCTGAAGTTGAATAACCAACCTCAACTTTCACTTTTTGTTCGGCCAATTGTGGTTTTCCAAGGTCAGCTTTGTCTCCAACAATCATGTCAATATGTTCAATATCTTTCACAAATTGGTGTTCGTACTCAGACACATAACTGTCTATCACTTCTAGTGCACTTGAATGACAAATTTTAGGCTCACTCTTTGATTTATTCATTTGTGAAGTTTCTAGGCCAACTTTATCTTCTACAACCAAATTGCACATTTCTTCGCCCAATTGAATGAACGGATAAGATGCATGAGATACCATTGAAGTCATATAAGCAATTTGTCGTGCTCGATATTCTTCATCATATTTTCTCATTTTTTCCAAGTGCTCTACCTCATGCATTCGCCAATCCTCTTCGAATTTTTCATTTTTCCTTTGAAGATTTTCGTTCAACTCTTCTTGGCTCTTTTAGAGACTTTCTCGTAAACTATCTTTTTTCTTTTGTATAGACTCCAAGATTTTCCAACAATCAATTTGGTATTTCGAAGGAATTTTGGGTTGTGGATTAACCACATCCCCAGCTAACTGACCGAGTCGTGTCCCATCCATGTAACAGCCATTGTATTTACTTTGGCAGTCATAATAGTTCAATGTCTCGGTCGACTCAAAATATTTGTCTTGATCGGCCGAATCAAAGACCAGACTACAACTTTGCCCATTGTCTTGGCTGAAATGTTCATATATAAATCGGCTAGAAGCTTGACAATGATCTAAAATAGAATCATAGAAGTATGAACCTGATCGACTATTAGTTTGGCCATTTGGGCATGACCACTACCATTTGGATACATTTGCTCATAATAGTTTGAACTCTCAACCGACTGACATTAACTATCTCGACTGATACGGCAATGAGTTTTCTTGTTTGCAAAATTTCGGTTAGACGAACTTTGGTCATATTGAACATATGTATCTTGACCAAAAGTTTGGGAACAATACATGTGGCCAAAGTTAAATTGGTGACTCGAAACAAATCCGGATTGTACTGCGGCAGATTCCAAATTCCATGCGGCATGATTATTTAAATCAACAAAGCATTGGTATGCCGCATAACTATATCCACCGCTGACGTCGTATATTGAATTAGATCCGTTTGAGTTTGGCTCTAAAAGGCTCATTGTGGAAAACACCTAACACATTAGTTTGTCCCACTGGGCGTGCCAAAAGATGTTTGCTCAAAAATGGTCTCTGCCGAAGCAAGACCGAGGTTTTTGGCTATGATGTTTAATTGATGTAGTGCGCTTGATCTGACTTCTTCAAGTGATGGTAGGACGAGGAAGGAACCCTCTTGGCCGTATGGTCCTAATGCCTGTGTTTCAAGGACTTTCGGCTAAGCGTCGCCGGGATCCTCGAATTCGTTTACCTTTGGTGAACTCGAACGTTCGGGGGACGGACGAAAGATCTATTAGATGAAGATATTCGCAAATCACCGTGAACACGAAGGTGAAACAGACTCGGTTGTCAAATCTTTGTGAAGTGATGTGTGTGTGGACATCGAATCGCATCAACCCAATCCAGACTGGCCGAAAGAGATCAATGGACGAGAATTCTATGCTAAAACTACTCCTAAGTGCAATAAGTAAAGAGCATGTAAAGTAAAAAAACGATAAGATTAAAATGCAAGAACGTACAGGACAGAATCAAAGTAAAGTTTAAGAAATAAAATTGGCTTGGAATTTAAAAGGAACGATAGAGTACCTAACGATAGAGAAATAAGTTTGTATGAAAAGTTGTATATTGATTTGTTTGTGTGGTGCAGGCAGAACCTTTTACAAATGAGCTACAAGGTTCTATATATACAAGTTAAAAACCCTAGCTAGCTTGTTCTCTACGTCATGAAATCTCATCAATATTTTGTTTCCTTTCTTAGGTTGGATCACACATGATTGTCTTGATTTGGTCGAATTCCGAGATACTCATATCACAAGTTTTTTGATTTGGTTAGAGACATTCCTTGTAGAGATTTCCTCCTTGACACAATCTCTCCGTCGCAATTGATCTATTGGGCATCGACCGAGTGTCCATTGTTATTTTGTTTTCACTTGTCCGAAATAAATGTTATGGGCTCTTTTATTTTTACAAACTATATGCCCAACTTATACATTTTCGTCCATGCGGACGAATTACTTCACTTCGTCCATATAGCCAAGCTAAATATTTGACATCATCCATACGTCCATGAGCTAGCTATTTGACCTCATCCATACGTCCTCGAGCTAGCTATTTGATCTCGTCCATGGCCGGATTCACTTCACCTCGTCCATGGCTGAACTAAGTTCACCTCGTCCATAAGGTCGAGATAACTTTGCCTCGTCCATGGTCGGATTCACTTTACATCGTCCGAGCTAACTTTGTCTTGTCCATGACCGGGTTCACTTCACCTCGTCCATGGCCGAACTGACTTCACCTTGTCCATACGGTAGAGATAACTTTGCTTCATCCACGACCGAATTCACTTTACATTGTCTGAGATAACTTTGCCTTGTCCATGGCCGAACTGACTTGACAACGTTCATACGGCCGAACTCGTAGATTTTGATCTAGATTTTGATTTGGAAACAAATCGTAGAGCCTCGTGTATTGAGTAGTGGTAAGAGAGTCGCGAGAAGTTGTTTATTAAAATGATTGCATTTTGGTGGTTATGTTTTGCAGTGATTTCAGGAAAGGAGTTTCCCTGATGATTCAGAAAGTGTGGTTTATTAGCGTTAAGTATGAACTGTGGGAGCATTGAATATGAGTCGTTGGAACAGATGTTGATTCAAGAAGTGTTATGAGTCAGGGTTATAAGAGATTTAATATTAAAGGTGACAAATTTACCGCTAAGTAGAGTTGTGATCTTTTTAGGGATTGTATTGGGTGGGATCCCATACTGATTCAAGGATGACCTGTGAGGTCAATGTTATTTGCGGATGTGGTCATCAATTTGGGTTACGACAATTGGCCGAATCATGTTGTTGACATATGGTCCTGATTACGGTTTCAATTGGACTATTAATAAATGTTGGTGAGGTACATGACTTTTGAGTTTGAAATTAGAAATTGGTTCCCTCTGGAGCAGGAGTTGAGAGTGTAAGTGTGTTTTGATTTCTGCCCTAGGTATCAAACTGGGATAGTTGGCGAGCTTAATTTGTTGTGCTAGTTCTTGCGAGAAAATTATTTGGTTTATGAAATGTGACTCGATATTTATCGCACGGGTAGTGCAGAAGAATGAACATCTAAGGCTGTTTTTAGACGTCGTCGTTTCTGATGCTCAGTGCAACTAGATAAGGTGTGACTTTTATTATTGCAGTTGTCCGTTAGAATTTTTATCGATGGGAAAGTAGTGGCACCTGAGAGGTGTACGAGGATTGAAAATATTTTTGCCCTCGAATTGTAAATTGTAGTGAGACTGGGTACTGTTGGGAATATGAATAACAATGTGTGGTCCGGTTCAAGGTAGTTGTAAGGTGAACTGGGAGTGTGGTAACATTTGGTGCTATGTTAGGGCTCTTTAGATGTGAAGGATGTTGATGTTCTCACTAGTTTGTCACATGGATGGCATTTGGTCTGAGACACGAAATTTGATAATTGAATTGTGATGCAATTGTGCGTCACTCAAGAGTTGATGTAGAGGATGATGAGACTCGTGGCGTCTCGTCAAGCGAGTTAGGTGACTCGCTGATTCCCAATGTAAGTTATTTTAATGTCTTGATGTTATTGGCTTGAATAGCAGAGAAATAGGGAGTATTATTAACTTCTCGAGATTGCATGAGTTAACTGTTGTTGTTTGGAGATGTCAACTGAGCCTTATGCGTATGGTTTTGATGGAGAAGTGGGGATCTAGACTTATTTTATTAGAGTGGACGTTAGAAAGGGTTTAACGTAGTTTGTGTTAAATTTTCTTTGAGTAAATCTTTTGAGTACTTATGTCTACAGAATTGAATATTCTGGATGCAGTAATTGCAACTTTGATGTTATGCTTCGTATCTTTCGGATAATGTTTGGTGTATGCAAGTGAGACTATCCTAGCGGTCATGTGCAGAAAGAGAATTATTCCTCATCAGACTTGTACAACGGAAAACGTGAACCATATCGTGTCATCTATTTCAAAGGAGAAGAGTTCGCAATTTTTGATTTGGCTATGGTTTCTCTGTGGTTTAACGTGAGTCTTGATTCGGTGAAGTGTTTTTCCAATTAGAGTTTTGGCTTCCTGCAATCTTGCAGGGTACGAATTCCCAATCGGTTTGATTGTAGGGTTAGCAGAACACTTTGAGCATGTGTTGATATGTGGACGGTAGAGTCATAGCTAGTGGGATTTGACGCCGATTTATTGAATAGCTTGATGACGAGTGGTTACTTGACTTCATGAGGTTCGAACCAGGTGATGGTAACGAACTTTGCCCTCATTCGGGTTCGCTGCTTCTAGTGAGTGGAAAGATGTGGACAAGCCTATGAGTGATTATGATCCGGCTTAGGCAACAAGGAATTGTTGCCAAAAGATGTTTTCAGTGCATGACAGGGTATGTAATATTTTCGCAGAAAACATAAGTGATTTTCTTAAGGATTTTAGTCGGTGGATAATTGGTAGGCAGTATCGTATCCTAACTCATAATAGGTTAGAGTATAGTAAGAATTCGGTGAGTCAGTTTGATCAATAATTCAAAGAGATGATCATTGTGATCAGAGGTAAGATGTCAGACGCTTTAGAGCATACGTGAAAAGAGTGGCTGAGTCTCAGAAGGTAATGGAATATTTTGAGATGATCCATGTAGAAATGTGTGCTACGTTGGATAAATGTGAAATTTGACTAGGTTATATATGAGGTTGCAGAATAGGTTGGTGATCCATAGGATTGATGTGCTTATGTACATGTGTCGTAAATATGTACTTATATTATCTGATGCGTGGTGAGAATAGCCTTTCGGTTTGTACCGAAAATGGGATTATAAGTAAGAATCGGTGTTGATCTTTGATCGAAAAGAGCTAGTGGGTACAATTTTGACAAAACTATGCGCGATACGATTCGAAAGCGTTCTCAGAAATAATTGATACTTGAGAATGATAAGATTATTGTAAGTGATAGCATTCCTCACTGTGTTGGATTTCAAGAATAGAACTTTCGAGGAAGAAATTTTTATAAGGTGGGGAGAATTGTCACATCTCGATCCTAAAATTATTTTACGGTTAGTTACTTTGGTCTTTAACCATTTAAAGTAATTGTTTGAACGTATAATGACCGTAAACTTGACTTTTCGTAAAGTCAAGAATTTGGAAAAACTTTCTTTATGAAAATTGTAGAGGACGTCGATACGAGTTCGTGGACATATAGCACGCTCAAATCAGAATTCGTATGAAGAAGTTATAAGGGTATGAAGTCAAGGGCATATGAGTAATTTTGCAAAAAACAATAAATAGCCCGAAAAACCCAGAATTCGGGCAGAAAATCTGCCGGAGCTTCTCAGTGTCGTCGCCGCCGATTCAGGCCACCTCAGGCCGCCGCACTGGTCCCAAAATGAGTACCTCTGAGTCTACTTCAATTCTAGGTAAGCTTTTCGACCTATCTCTTCATGGTTTAGGAGAAATTTCTATTTGATTACCGAGTGTACAATAGAAGTTATAAATCGGATTTCTCCCTCATCAGGCCATCAATTTGTGAGTTCTTTATATGGTTAGAATGAGTTTTAGGAGTACTACTCATCTCTAAAGTTTGGTGAATTGATTTGGAGTGTGGATGGAGAATCGAATTTTTGAAGTTTTTAAAAATATTTCGGGTTTTTACTTTTTAGTTCGATTCACCTAGTTAGAGACCGAATTGGCCTTCGAGTTAAACAAGAAAGTTGTTCCAAATGGTGAGGCGAAGCTACTGTTAAAATTTGGTGACGATCGGAGGTCGTTGGAATTTTGGCCTGAATTTCTGTCAACGGCGGAGCTGCCACTTTTTGGGAAGTTTTTATGCCCATAAAATAGTATAAAATGAGAGGAGTTTATGGTTTAAATTTGGTAATTTTTGGAGGAGTTTTGGTTATGTTTTGGGATTTTTCAAGTTGAATATCATCGGCGGATAATATAATATTATTCCGGCCATCGATTATTGCCGATTAAGGTTTGAGAAATATTTTAAGGACTCCTAAGCTATTGTTGAAGGTCGGGGATTTTTTTTGATTAAATTTGAGAGTTTTGGTTTAGGGTAACGTTATTGCCAATTTTAAATAATTATTGGTTTGGCAATTGAGATTTATTATTATTCGTTGAACATGAGATGAAGAGTTCTTACTTGAAAAGCGATCTGAATTTCGTCAAGCTAAAGCCTAAGTCTGTGAGTGGACTTTTTATTTTAAACCGTGCATGCTCAAATATTTTTGAATATTTATAAACAACATGATTTTGTTGATTTAATTAGCCGGTAGGGCTAAGAAGGTGGGTTACTCCCCTCCCGGACGCTCCTTGTATTGTCAGCTAAAGTTTTTGTCATGTCGATTATATTTGGAATTGCATTGTTTTATGGTCCTTGTCAGGGAATCGTGCCTCATACATGAGATGCATGTTTTAACTTACGGGGGAGGAGTCATATATTATTGATTTTTCGTATTTGTTTTCTTCGCCATAAAGGGTCGTTATATATATAAATAGAGAAAAAGTAAATTTAAAACAAAAAATATGTAAAATAAAATAACTCTCCCAAACCACAGCTCAAAATAAAATAGAAAATAAGAAAAAAATCTGAGTGACGACTAATATATGTTAGAGTCTTATTGAAGTGTGGACTCCTTGGGTTCAATCACTTTGATACGGGGGAGGAGTCATATATTATTAACTTTTCGTATTTATTTTCTTCGCCATAAAGGGTCGTTATATATATATATATATATATATATATATATATATATATATATATATATATATACCCAAGGAGTCCACACTTCAATATATATTATCACTGCTAGCTAGCCATATGGGCCACCCACTTTAGAAGTGAAACGGGGTAATAGTAGCCTTATTTGACTCCGATCCTAGCTTGAGAGGCTCATTGTTATGGTGGAATCTCTCTGCCATGAAGGGTCATTCATTACTTAGTAGCCTCCGGAAGGCTCCGATCCTAGTCTGGGAGACTCTCCGTCATGGTGAAACCTCTTTTCCTATTTTCAATGTTGATTTACAAGCTAATGAGATTGACATTTTACGTTTTGGTTTCCGGAACGATTATTTGGGATTCTTTTTCAACGAGGCATGCATATGGATTTTCTGGAAATTCAAAGGGAGAACATAAATTGATTATTTTCACACTCTTGGATATTCTTTTTGTCCACTCACTCTAACATTGTGTTTTTAAATGTTTTCCCCTGGGCCATTCGTTTTCAAATGCTCAGTGTTGCAGCGTTGCTGAGAGGATGTCATGCGTACTGAAGACGAGGCATAGTCAAATTATTCTGCCATCGTTATTTAGTCTATTTAGGTATTGCTTCCGCGTAGAATGCTCTGAATACCCCAGTATTGTGTTTAGTTGTATTCGTTTGTGGAAGTGTTTTCGTTGGATTGCTTGTAGGGTTGTCCATTTCAAAGGGGGGTTTCCGGTAAAAATTTCCCTTAAGGTGGACCCCGCATGATTTACTTAGTGTTAAAGAGGTTAACCCGGGGTGGGTCCTGACAGCGCAAAAGGAGAAGGATCAAGATGGTGAAAGTTCTAAAAATAATGACAAAGACGAGGGTGGCTCACTTGGATCCATGTCCCTCCAACAATTGCAGGACTTCATCACCAACTCCATCAAAGCTCATTCTGGAGGTTCTTCATCACCAACTCCATCAAAGCTCATTCCAAACTCTACACCAAAATGATCAACAACCTAAGGATGCCGTTCGGATACCAACCACCAAAGTTTCACTCAATTCAAGGGGAAGGGCAATCCGAAGCATGTGGCTCATTTTGTTAAGACTAGCAACAATGCCGGGACAGAAGGTGACCACCTTGCCAAGCAGTTCGTTTGCTCTCTGAAAGGCAACGCCTTCGAGTGGTACACTGATTTGGAACCCGAGTCTATCGATAGTTAGGGTCGATCGACAGTTGGGACCAGATGGGGTGCGAGTTTCTTAATCGTTTCTATAGTACAAGGCGTACAGTGAGCATGATGGAACTTACAAGCACGAAGCAATGGAGAGATGAGCCAGCAGTTGACTTCATCAATAGTTGGCGTTCGCTTAGCCTCGATTATAAGGATTGCTTGTCTGAAGTGTCTGCAGTCGAGATGTGTATTCAAGGCATGCACTTTGATTTTCTATACATCCTATAAGAAATCAAGCCTCAGACATTTGAAGAATTGGCTACGCGAGCACATGACATGGAGATGAGCCTAGCTAGCCATAAAGGAAAGGAGTCTATCATAGATCAATGAAAAGATAAGGTCTTTAGAAGTCAAGAAAATAGAGCCAACTTAAGGCTATGATAGGAGGAAGCGCTCATTGAAAGAGTGAAAGCGGAAGACTTACCCGTTCCCAGATTTCAACGTAGCAGGTATGTTAGAAGATTTGCTCAAGAACAAGGTGATAGAACTTTCAGAGTGCATACATCCAGAAGAAATGAATTGGGTCAACGACCCGAAGTATTTCAAGTATCATCGCATTATCAGCCACCCGATTGAGAAGTGCTTTGTTCTAAAAGACTTGATAATGAACCTCACCAAGCAAGGGAGAATTAAGCTAGATGTTGATGAAGTTGCTCAGGTCAATTGCACCACCATTTCATTTGGGTTGTTTGAACCATTTGAGGCACCGTCTATGCCAAGGAAAGTGCCATTTCATTTCACAAAAAAGCCTTGCAAGGGAAACGAGTTGAAGGGAGTCAAGCTAGTCCAAGACGAAAACCATATTCCCAAGGCTAGACATGAAATCAGCTTATACGGCAATGATGAAGGATGGATACTGGTGACCAGGAGAAAGCCGCACAAGAATATGTTGTCAAGTCCACCAGTAATTCGGCCAAACTGTGAAGAGCCACATGAGATTCGTCAATGGTTTGTGAGGAATGAGGCGAAGGGTGTGAAATGGATCACTCCTTGTGCGCATAAACCTCTCAATCAAAACCTATCGACCAAGTTCATGTCTAAGGCGCGAACGAGTATGAGAGTGAGTTCGATGGCGATAAGTTATGAAAAAGGTGTCCACGATTCTGAGAATGTTGAAATAAGTGCTGTCAAAATGAATCAAGGGTTAGAAGAAAATGAGGTGTTGAAGTAGTTGAAAGACTTACTTCTAAAACTTAGTCTCTCTGACTTGTTGCAGTTGTCCAAGTTGGCGAGATGTGCATTGTCACAGTTGTTACTCTATATGGGCAAACATATCACGGACATCAAAGAATGCGCGACATGTGTGGTGTGTTGCGATGTCAATCACTTCACATATGAAGATTTACAGTTATACTCTAAGCCGCACAATAGACCACTCTTTGTAACAGGGTACATGCGAGAACAAAAGTTGAACCGCATGTTTATAGATGGAGGGTCCGCCGTAAACATTTTGCCAAAATCGACAATGTCCAAGCTCGGTATCAATGTCAATGAGCTATCTAAAATTCATCTCATGATCCAAGGTTTTAACCAAGGAGAATAAAGAGCAACAGGAATGATTCGGCTAGACATGGTTATTGGCAAATTAAAGTGCAATACTTTGTTCCATGTGATTGACGCGAAGACTTCGTACAACCTATTGTTAGGATGACCATGGATTCACGAAAATGGAGTTGTGTCTTCGACGCTACATCAATGCTTCAAATTTTATCGCGAAAGTGTGAAAACAGAAGTAGGCGATTCCAAGGCATTCACTAAAGCATAGTCATACTTTGTCAATGTTAAGTTCTATGCGGATGAGGAGTCAGTACTAGAAGTCCTTCTGGTCGAAGTACCCACTACAGGGAAAGCCACAGAAGTAAAGAAGAAGGAATTCATCACACAAAGCAAGAGAAATGAAGAATCGCATAAGTCTACATTCGAAGCTATAGTATCAACTACAAAAGAGAAATCCAATCCAGTTGCCCCAGTTATTCGCTATGTGCCACAGTCAAAGCACAAGAAGGGATAATCCCCATTCACAGGAGCAAAGAAACAAGAAACCCTCAGAGATTGGGAGAAGAGGACATAAAATTGTTGAAGGAAGCGTCGATATTACCCCTGATGAAATTGGATGACCAAACTCCTATAAAGCAACCATTGAAGGGATTTGTCAAACCGATTAAAGGGAATGTAGAACATGGGCCTTTACCCGAGAAAAGGATGAATGAAGGGTTCGACGCCAATGTTTACAAGTTGTTAGCCAAGGCTGGGTTCGATTTCAGTTCGTCGAGTGGAAGAGCTTACTAAGTTGTCAGCGAGAAAACACATGAGCTTAATGAATCTTGAAAGAAATTAAGAGAGAGAGGAAGTGTTATTGATTCGGCTAGAGCAGGTCTTAGTTTTGTCACAAGTAAGCCAATAAAGATCTCGGGTAGAAGGAAAACTACTCCAACAATCACGCAATATATCGGCGTTGAGGAAGTAGAAGATGAAGAGCCACAAGCTCAATTTGTGTCTCGTACTTCACCATTCGATCACATCTGTCCAAGTTCCCAAAGTGCAACCTCTGAATCAACAGACAGGGTTTCGGTATTTAAACGTGTTGATAGGCCAACAAGTCAGAGCCAGGTCTTCAATTGCCTTGATGTCTCACCTAGTCAAACTTCTGTGTATGAAAGGTTGTCATCCTGCAATGAAGAAAGCAAACAAGTGAAGCTAACCTCTCAAAAATCTGCATTCGAAAGGATCCAAGCGCCTAAAGAACAACGAATGGGCAAAAGAAAAGAATATGATGGTCAGGTTGAAAGAAAAGAAATACGAAGTCTCATTCCCTCACGTATGAAAGGCGTTGTGTGTTGAAGGTGAATTCGACTAACCAACTCAAGGTGAAGCACCACACCATCATATGTAATGGTCAAAACAAAAGAGATAATGCTACTAGCGATGATGAAGGTGACATGGTTGAGCTTGTCTATCATATCACGGCAGCAGAAGTCGACGCTTATGAAGACGGGTGTGAAAACTCTGATAAAGAAGTAAAAGAGGCTCCTCTAGAATTTGAGAATAGAGTGAAGTCTACAGTTGATGAACTCAAGGAGTTCAATCTGGGAACAAAAGAGGACCCAAAACCAATATTTTTAAGTGCGTCATTAAGTCCCCAAGAAGAGAAGGAATATTATGACATATTGCTCGAGTACAAGGATGTCTTTGCTTGGTCGTATAAAGAAATGCCATGTCTTGATCTAAAAGTAGCAGTTCATCGATTGGCTGTTAAATCCGATGCTCGACCTGTCAAGCAAGCGCAACGGCAGTTTCAGACAGAGTTGCAAATCCAAATTAAAGCGGAAGTGGACAAGTTGATTGCCGCAGGATTTATTAGAGAGGTGCAATATCCTAAATGGATCTCAAACATTGTCCTAGTAGAGAAGAAGAATAAGCAAATCCGTATATGTGTAGACTTACGTGACTTGAATGCCACATGCCCAAAAGATGACTTCCCTCTGCCCAACATTGAACTCATGGTGGATGCAACCACGGGGCACGAAGCTTTATCCTTTATGGATGGGATGTCTGGCTATAACTAAATAAGGATGGCATTAGAAGACGAAGAGTTAACTGCATTTTGTACACCCAAAGACATTTTCTGTTATAAAGTCATGGGATTTGGATAAAAGAATGCTGGTGCAACATACCAACGTGCTATGCAAAGGATCTTCGGAGACATGCTTTACATATATGTTGAATGTTATGTTGACGATCTGGTTGTCAAATCAAAGAGAAGGTGTGATCACTTACAAGACTTGGAAAGAGTGTTCGATAGGCTACGCCAGTACCAACTCAAAATGAATCCTTTAAAGTGCATTTTTGGTGTGAGTTCCGGAAAGTTTATCGGATTTGTTATGAAACATCGGGGGATTGAAGTTGACCAATCAAGGATTAAGGCCATTCAAGAAATGCCAGAGCCGAGCAACTTGCGCTAATTGAAAAAGCTATAAGGAAAGCTCGACTTCATCAGGAGATTCATCTTAAACCTAGCAGGTCGATGCCAACCTTTTAGTCAATTGATGAAGAAGGATGTGCCTTTCATATGGGATGAAGCATGCCATAACGCCTTCGAATGTATAAAGAAGTACTTGGCTAATCCTCCAGTGTTGGGTGCTCCCATCTTTGGGAAACCCCTTATTCTCTACATAGCAACTCAAGAGAGATCGATCGGAGCACTTCTAGCTCAAGAAAATGAGGAGAAGAAAGAAAAAGCTTTGTACTACTTGAGTCGCACTCTAACGGGAGCGGAGCTAAATTATCCTCTAATAGAGAAGACATGTCTCTCTCTCATTTTCATGATCCAAAAGTTGAGGCATTACATGCAAGCTTACACAGTGCACTTGGTAGCGCGAGCTGACCCATTTAAGTTTGTCATGTCAAAACCGGTTTTGGCTAGACGAATGTCCAAATGGGCATTAACCCTGAATCAATACGATATTGTCTATGTGCCTTCCAAGGCAGTTAAAGGGCAAACCTTAGCCGATTTCCTAGCTAATCATCCAATTCCGGCAGATTGAGAAATTTCAGATGACTTACCTGATGAAGAAGTTTTCCTTACAGAGGTCCTCCCCACTTGGAAGATGTTATTCGACAGTTCCTCAAGGGTGGATGGAGCAGGAGCTGGTATTGTCTTCGTCACTCCACAAATTCAAATATTGCCTTATGCATTCACTCTTGGTGAATTGTGCTCCAACAACGTCGCAGAATACCAAGCTTTGATCATGGGCTTACAAACAGCATCCGAAATGAGAATCGTAAGGTTGAAAGTATATGGAGAGTCAAAGCTAGTCATTGATCAATTGTTGACTAACTATGAGGTCAAGAAAGAGAACTTAGACCCTCACTTCCATATTGCTACACAACTCGTGGAGGGTTTCAAGGCAGTCACGCTAGCGCATGTCCCAAGGAAGGAGAATCAAATGGTAGACACCTTGGTTAATCTAGCAGTAAATTTAGCATTGTCAAATAATGAAATAGCGAACTTGCCTATTTTTCAAAGATGGGTTATACCAACTGTAAGCGCGTCATTACGTGAAAGTTCCAATGCAGTGTCTGTCTATGTCATTGATGTCGAAGATTGGAGGCATCCTTTGATTGACTATCTTGAGCATCATAGACTTCCCGATGATCTGAATGTGTGATCGGATATCAAGCGAAGAGCCCTATGTTTCTTCTATTACAAGGAGACTCTCTACCGACAATTATTCGATGGGTTACTCCTTTGATGCTTGGGGAAAGAAGAAGCTATTAGGGCCATGGAAGAAGTTCATTCAGGTGCTTGTGGAGCTCACCAATCTGGTCCTAAGTTGCACTACCAAGTGTGGCGGATGGGTTACTATTGGCCCACAATGGTCAAAGATTTTATGGAGTTTGCCCAAAAATGTCAAGCTTGTTAATTCCACGCGAACTTCATCCATCAACTGCCCGAGTCATTGCATCCTACAATTGCCTTACACCCGTTTGATGTCTAGGGGATAGACGTTGTGGGACCTATAACTTCGAAATCCTCCGCTGGTCATGTGTACTTCCTGGCGGCCACAGATTCTTTCTCGAAATGGTCAGAGGCAATACCACTTAATGAGATAAATAAAGAGACAGTCATGGACTATCAAGACTTACATCATCCAATGCTATGGTGTGCCACGTTGCATCATCACAGATAACGCCATGTACTTCTCTAATAGTGCAATGCAAAAACTTAGCAAGAAGTATCACTTCAAGCTACACTATTCGTCGATGTACAACGCTCCAACAAATGGTTAGGTAAATGCATTCAATAAGACGCTCTGTAACATTTTGAAAAAGACAGTTGGCAACTCACAAAGAAATTGGCATGAGAAAATGGGAGAAGCATTGTGGGCATATAGAACGACATATTGAACTACCACAAACGCTACACCTTACTCTCTTGTGTACGGTGTCGAAGCTATCATACCACTAGAGAAGGAAATTCCATCATTAAGGATCGCGTTACAAGAAAGCCTCACAAACAAAGAAAACATTAAGCTACGGCTTCAAGAGCTGGAAGCTCTAGATGAGAAGAGGCTTGATGTGCAACAACATTTGGAGTGCTACCAAGCTCAAATGTCGCGTTTCTTCAACAAAGGTGTCCGACCTCTATCCTTCCAAGTTGGTGAACTAGTCCTTGTTGTGCGCAGACCTATCATCATGTCGCATAAGAATGATCTGAAATTCAAATCAAAGTGGGATGGGCCTTATGTCGTTAGTGAGGTCTACACCAATGATGCCTACAAGATTGTGGCTCAAGACAGCTTGCGAATTGGTCCGATCAATGGCAAGTTCTTGAAGAAGTACTATGCATGAAGCAAGTGAACAACGTTCCTAGCCTGCACGAGCATAAACTGCACAAGACACTCAAAAAAAGAAAAAAACGTCCATATGTTGAGGTGAAAACCTGAAATGCCAGTTCAACATAAAAAAATAATAATAAGGACAAAAAAAATCATCACTGTCATCCTCCCATAAACCCTTGAACTACGTGATGACTTGATTCCTTCCTTGAAAGAGTGTGTCGATAGCTTGAGAATAACATTCTTGAGTTCAGTCATATAAAAATAAAAATAAGGGTTTGTTTACCAATAAGGTAGAACAAAATCATTATTTCAAGAAAGGTTGTTGTCAAAATAAACTTATTACAAGCTCACTGCATGATAAGTTCTAATTGTCAAAGTTGACTTATTACATTCACTAAAAAGAGAACAAAAAAAGAGAAGAGAAAAAAACATGAACTATTAATGATTGGTCTTTCACATCCAAGTTAGCCCCTTAAAGCTACTACGTTGCTCTTCAAAGACTCCTTTCAGCCTCTTGGCCTCCTCAAACTCCTCAGCAGTCAACACCAGAGTCTTCTTGATTTAGGCCCTCTCTTTCTCTAAATTAGTGATTTTCTTGTCATGAAGTAGAAGACTCGTGTCTAGTGAAGCTATTGTCTCCTCCAACACCTGTAGCTCTTTCTTCAGGCTCTCCAAAGATTCAATCGCAACTTGACGTTGATCGCGGTTAGCTTTGCGGAATGCGATGGACTTTGCAAGTTCGGATTCTGTGAGTATCAAGTGTTGATCACATGTACGTGGAGTTGTCTTCTGCAAGCATGCAAGTTTTGCGGCTTTGTATAGAGTAGCGCTAGTTAATAAGCTCTCCACCCTGCCTCTTACTAATACAGGATCAACTCCATAATATTGAAGTGCAGATACCAGGTTATCAAGCTCTTTCTTCTTGGATAGAATGGTTGTCATCGAGTGCTTTGTTATCATGTCTTCAATTTGTTCGCAAACTTGGATGGCAGCTTGCTGGCTGATATTGCGAAGCCTTTGGTTTGTGTCCACGATGTTAACTCTGCCAATGATGGCTTCAGAGAATGTCATCTTATTTACGAACTTCAGACGACCTTCCTTTGCAATCAAAGCTGCACATAAAATCCATAAGTTAGAAACAGATGACATAGAGGAAGTAAGAGAAGTATAGATTCAAAAGTACCTTTATGATCAGCTTGTGGTGTTTCATCTCCTTTACTGTATTCTACATCCTCGGGGACAGAATACACTAGAAGCCCTTTGGTGGTAAAAATGCGAATTTCATCCGAACAAGCTTCATCCTTGAAAAGTGGGTGATCTCTCAGCTAAAAAGAAAAAGTTCAAATCTCATATATGTGCAAATAACATCAAGAGAAACAATGACAGGAACGTACCTCAATATAATGCGATGCCGATTGCGGAGGACCTGGAACCTAACCAAATAAATTATCAGAATCGAGAGCAAAGTCATCATTAGGGTTAATGTCGCATCCCAGGGACTATTCTCGGTCCCGGAACACGACGGTAACCGCCGTAGTCCCTATCTGGCGAGTAATCAATACGTCTTTCGACGTATTGATGACCCTCCGGACCGAAACCACAAGGCTATAAATGAAACATACAACACATGAATAATAATATGAATGTCACATACTGAATGACAAATGATCAGAGTAGCATACAAATGTTTTACAAGCGGAAGATAATGGAAAAATACCCGAGACAGAAATAGTACATGAAAAAGTCTCGAAACAATGGGCCCGAAAAGTGTCTCAAAGTATCCAACAGATTACAACATCAGAAATACGGAAATCAAGAAACATGGAAACCACACCAGAATGGGAGTCCTCGAAAAGTGAAGTGCACGATAACCGACGCTCCGCGATCTAGTCCAGCTCCTCTAGTGATGGGTGCTGTAGACCTGAAAAGATGTAGAGGTGAGCAACTCGTCCTCGCTAACCCAATTGGGGCCAAAGCCATCCAAGTCGGGGTTTAAAACCCATGAGAAAACATTTCGTATATATGTATATGTAAGTACTCGTAAGTACGAAAGAGCATGTGGAAATGTAAATGCACGCCACGCACACAAAGCTCGGTAAAACATGTGACCACATATGAAAGAACTCTCTGGATCTGAGCGGCCGAAATCCCGGGTTTGTCTTCACTGCAAACCGGGGCCAACTATCTAAGCGTCCGAGTGCGCAGAATAGCGAGAGCGTCCATTTCCAGCTAACGCCCAACAAATAGCAGGCCACACTTACGTCACGTTTTACTCTGTACGAGACGAGCGTAAGCGGGATAAATGAATGAAATAAACAGGGCATAGCCCCTCCGGAGGTTAACGGTCATCGACACCGTAGGAGTGCTAGAATACTAGGTCCCGTCGCTCTCAGGCCAAGCACCGGAAATCAGGACGACGGTACTACTTTTCGATCAAAAACTCACACACACACACCAAGTGTTATAAGAAGCATGTGGTCAAGCTTAAGACAATGCATCATTATTTAATAAATATAAAGTGAAAGAGCTGCCGACCCAAGAGGGTTTCGGCTCACCCATTGGGCGTGCTCCCCCTACCTGGTGTGATGGTACAGCTGGCTGCGCTCCAACTCCTGGTCCTCCTGAAGCCTGCGTAGACGAGCTCCTGAGTCTGTGGGTGAGACAACAGTGATAGTCAGGTATAAGTAATTCGAGGATCTACTATCTACGACTAAGACTTGATAAACACTCTTTGTTTATCTTTCTGACACTAGGGTTTGACTTGTTTGACACTCCGATTCTCGAACCAGCGAGAAGTCGGGATTATTTCTTATTCAGTACTTACGTCGTTTTTACCACGTTTACAAGCTAAAAGTCTTTAAAACGTTTAACCGTAGTGTTCGAAAACGTAAAATAGGTGTTCTACGGCATAAGTTAAAAGTCAACTTTGGAATAGTAAAAGTCAACGGTCAACAGAAAAGTCAACGGTCAAAAGTCAACGGTCAAAAGTCAACCGGTCAAAGTCAAAAAGTCAACCGGTCAAAGTCAAAAAGTCAAATTCAAAAAGTCAACCGGTCAAAGTCAACCGGTCAAAGTAAACAGTAAAAGTAAAACTGTAACAGTAAAACAGTAAAATTAAACAGTAAAACAGTAACTGTAAATAGTAAAAACTGTAACTGTAATTATTTCAAACAGTCAGGGGCAAATTGGAAACTCTGCCCCTGGGTAAATGGTAAAAGTAAACTGACACGGTAAAAACCAGGGTTTTTACCGTGCCGGTTCTAACCGACTGTTTTCCGCCGGATTTTCAAGCTTTTCTGGCCAGATCAAGTCTTCTGACTACTCCTAACACCTTCTACACATCCTAGGCTATCCAACAACACATCAAACATCAAGAAAGATCGAGTTTTATACCTCAAGCCTCCTCCTCTGTGTTTTCCGGCGGAGCTCCGCTGGTTCTCTCCTCCTTCCTCCTAGCTCCTGGGCAGCTCCTGGTGGCGTCTGGGAGTGGCCTGGCTCCTCAAACCTTCTGGTTTGCTCCGATCTGCCTTGCACAGTGATCTTGAGCTTCTCCTCGTTGCTGGGCGGCGCTGGCGGTGGCGCTGGCGTCGCTGGTGGTCTGGACAAGGTCGCCGGGGCTGTGCGAAGCCAATGAGGGCGGCGGTGAGGCTTGACGCGCTGCCGGTGGGGGAGGTGCTGGGTGGCTGGGTCGAGGGCAGAAGAGAGAGAGAACTGTTCGAAGTTCGAACAGAAAAGGAAAGAGAAAAGAAAGGGAAGGAAAAAAGGGAAAGTGGAAGAAGATAAGGAAAGTAAGGGTTTTTAAAGAAAAACGAGTGGCCACGATTCGTCGATCGAATCAACGGCCACGATTTAATCCCAATTCCCAAAATAAATTTCAAAACCAAAACCATTTTCGAAAATTCATTTCAAATAACCAAACGTCAAATTTAAACGTAAAAGTCGTACGAAAAATTACGTGAAGTGCCGGAAAATATTCCGTAAATACTTTCACGCAAGTGGCGACGTGTCTAAACGTAAAAACGTTAGACGAAAATGACGACGTACTGAAAAGTAATCGGAATTAAACCCTAAGTGTGTCGGAAAATTAAATTAAAATTTCGGGGTTTCACACTCTACCCCCCTTAAATTGAATTTCGTCCTCAAAATTTACCTGACATCAGAAGAGGTGTGGGTGAGCCTGCCGCATGACTGACTCAAGCTCCCAAGTGGCCTCTTCCTCACTATGGTGATCCCACTGAACTTTCACCACTGGAACCTCGCGGTTCCTGAGCTTCCTTACATCATGATCCAAGATGCGGTACGGTCTCTCCTCGTAAGATGCATCGCTGCGCAGCTGTACATCAGTCCAAATAACATTCTGTGGGGCACCCGGTGGGCTCTTCCGTAACTGTGAGACGTGAAACACGTCATGTATATGCTGCAGTCATGGTGGCAGGTGAATCCGGTATGCAACGGATCCAACTCTCTGGGCTATCTGGAAGGGCCCTACAAACCTTGGGGCCAACTTCCCCTTAACCCCAAATCGTCTAACTCCCTTGCGGGGACTGACTTTCAAGTACACAAAGTCTCCCACTGCAAACTCAAGGGGTGTTCGACGTGTATCTGCATACGACTTGCTCCTACTCTGGGCTGCTCTAAGCCTCTCCTGGACAATCTGAAGCTTCTCTGAAGTCTCCTGTATCACATCAGGACCAAGTAGAACCCGGTCCTCTCTGTCCAACCAACACGTAGGAGATCTACATGGTTGACCATACAATGCCTCAAATGGAGCCATACCAATGCTGCGGTGGTAGCTATTGTTGTAGGCAAACTCTGCAAGAGACAGGCACTCATGCCACTTTTCACCAAAATCAACTATGCAGGATCGAAGCGTGTCCTCCAAGGTACGGATCGTACGCTCGGACTGTCCATCTGTCTGAGGATGATACGCTGAACTCAAATGTAGCTCGGTACCCAACTCTTTCTGCAATGACTTCCAGAGCTTGGAAGTAAAACGTGGGTCACGGTCTGAGATGATGCTCTTCGGTATCCCATGAAGTCTGATCACCTCACTAATGTACAGATCTACAAAGTACTGTGTACGTGAGCTCATCTTGACAGGTAGAAAGTGTGCAGATTTCGTCAACCTGTCAACTATCACCCAAATCCCATCATGACCTTCCCGTGAACGGGGTAGGCCGGTGACGAAATCCATGGTGATATGGTCCCACTTCCACTGTGGAACTGCCAAAGGTTCAAGAAGTCTTGCTGGATGTCTGTTCTCTGCCTTTACTTGCCTGCACACGTCACATCTAGATACATACTCCCCGATGCTCTGCTTCATGCCTTTCCACCAAAACTGGCGCTTCATGTCCTGATACATCTTTGTGGCTCCTGGATGCATGGTGAAACTAGTCCGATGTGACTCCTCCAACACTAGTTTCCGGATGTAATCATCACTAGGAACGAAAGCACGTCCCTTGTACCTGATAAGTCCATCATCACTGACACTCCACTTGTTGTCGGCTTCACCTGAGTAGACCTGAGCTCGAACCAAGTGGCTCTCTGGATCATTCCACTGATACTCCCCCACCTGCTGTAGGATGTGGGGCCTGAGTGACACACTGGCCAAGAATCCGTGAGAATCCCCAAACCGCACGTCCAAGTCATAATCCTCCAATGTCTCCAGAGCCTCCATGCGAGAGAGAAAAATACTCGCAAGCTCATACCTCGGCTTCCTGCTCAAGGCATCGGCAACAACATTTGCTTTGCCTGGATGGTATCGTAGAGTGAACTCATAATCCGTAAGATACTCCATCCATCTCCGTTGCCGTAGATTAAGATCACGCTGGGTGAAGATGTACTGTAGGCTCTTGTGATCCGTGTAGATCTCAAAGGTGGCTCCGTAGAGATAACACCTCCAGATCTTCAGAGCATGTACAACAGCTGCCAACTCCAAATCATGTGTAGTATAGTTCTTCTCATGTGGCTTCAACTGTCTAGAGCCATAACAAACTACCCCACCATTTTGCATCAGCACACAACCTAAGCCAGTCCCTGAAGCGTCCGTATACACTTGGTACGGATCTACACCATTGGGGAGAACGAGGACTGGGGCTGTGGTCAACCGGTTCTTCAACTCTGCAAAGGCCTCTTCACATGAGTCACTCCACTCAAACTTGACTCCTTTCTTTGTCAAGTTGGTTAGTGGCGTGGCAATCTTCGAGAAGTCCTGCACAAACCGACGGTAGTACCCAGCTAAACCAAGGAAACTCCTCACTTCAGTGACATTCCGAGGATGTTCCCAATCTAAAACTGCCTCGATCTTTGAAGGATCCACTGACAAGCCTGCACCTGAGACTACATGTCCAAGAAACTGCACCTCGGAGAGCCAAAACTCGCACTTTGACTTCTTGGCGAAAAGCTGGTGATTCCACAAAGTCTGTAGAATGGTGCGAAGATGATACTCATGCTCTGCTTGGGTCTTGGAGTAGACTAAGATGTCGTCGATGAACACGATCACAAACTGATCTAGGTAAGGTCGGAAGACTCTGTTCATGAGATCCATGAAAGCTGCGGGAGCATTCGTCAACCCGAACGACATGACGAGGAACTCGAAGTGCCCGTAGCGTGTACGGAAAGCTGTCTTCTCTATGTCACTATCCCGTACCCGAAGCTGATGATAACCTGACCTCAGATCAATCTTAGAAAAGAACTGAGCTCCTGTAAGCTGATCAAACAAATCATCAATCCTCGGAAGTGGGTACTTATACTTTACAGTGACACTGTTCAACTTCCGATAATCTATACAGAGTCGAAGGGTCCCATCATGTTTTCTGGCAAACAACACCGGTGCTCCCCACGGTGATGAGCTATACCTGATAAAACCCTTGCTCATAAGATCTTCCAGCTGAAGCTTCAACTCTTGCAACTCAGCTGGTGCCATACGGTAAGGTGGAATCGAAATCGGCGTGGCTCCTGGAACCAACTCGATCTGAAACTCTACCTCCCGATGTGGCGGTAATCCTGGTAAATCTTCAGGGAATACTCCGGGATACTCATCAACTACCGGAATATACCTGTCCCCACTAGATCCATCTGTCTCCTTTGACGATCTCACAATGCTGTAGCAAGTCAAAGTCCTCCTCCCACGAAAACATGGTCGCAAGAGTGGACTCGGCTGTGTGAGTCTCTCATCCATTCTGATCACCATAACCTTGTCCTTGCCTGGAGTCCTCACCGTGACTGTCCTCTTCTCACAGTCTATGAGAGCTCGGTACTTCTCCAACCAATCCATCCCAAGTATCAAATCATACCCATCAATGTCTAACGGGTAAAGATCTGCTAGTAACTTTCCTTCGTTGACCAGCAGCTGACACTTGCGAAAGATCCTGTCTGTAGCTGCCCCCATTCCAAGGGCAGAACTGAAACAATATGTGCTACCCGTGGACTCGGACTCTAATCCCAAAGCATCCGCAAACCACGTGGCAATAAAAGAATGAGAAGCTCCTGTGTCAAACAATACTCTAGCCTCTGAATTAGAAACAATGATCGTACCATCTAAAGCTGTCGAGGCATCCAAGGCTAGCTGACCTCCTGCAAAAGCATAGACCTGTCCACGTCCCCTAGCACTGCGTCCACTCCGTCCTCTGGTACGTGAGCTCTGGCTGGCCTAACTTTCAGAAATGTCGCTAAACAGTTGGACCTCCTCTCTAACTCCAAGTCCTGCGGAGTAGGAGGTGGAACATTTCCCATGGGTCGGAACGCTCGCGTGACCTCATCCATCTCGCGGCGAGGCGGCATCGTGACTGACTCAGAAAAGAAACAAGGATAATCGCCGAAGCAATGTCCAGTGATTAAAGATAATGAGGATGGCAACAACTGGAACATGAATGAACTTTTGACTTCCGTATGAAGGAATACATCATGAGATCATGCAATGACGTCAGCATCGCACACAAATAACTCGAAGTATACGACTCGAAGAAAACAAACTGGTCGTACACCAATAACATGGAAGGTACCAAAACGATGCTCTGATACCAAGTAATTACTGTCGCATCCCGGGGACTATTCTCGGTCCCGGAACACGACGGTAACCGCCGTAGTCCCGATCTGGCGAGTAATCAATACGTCTTTCGACGTATTGATGACCCTCCGGACCGAAACCACAAGGCTATGAATGAAACATACAACACATGAATAATAATATGAATGTCACATACTGAATGACAAATGATCAGAGTAGCATACAAATGTTTTACAAGCGGAAGATAATGAAAAAATACCAGAGACAGAAATAGTACATGAAAAAGTCTCGAAACAATGGGCCCGAAAAGTGTCTCAAAGTATCCAACAGATTACAACATCAGAAATACGGAAATCAAGAAACATGGAAACCACACCAGAATGGACATCCTCGAAAAGTGAAGTGCACGATAACCGAGTGCGCAGAATAGCGAGAGCGTCCATTTCCAGCTAACGCCCAACAAATAGCAGGCCACACTTACGTCACGTTTTACTCTGTACGAGACGAGCGTAAGCGGGATAAATGAATGAAATAAACAGGGCATAGCCCCTCCGGAGGTTAACGGTCATCGACACCGTAGGAGTGCTAGAATACTAGGTCCCGTCGCTCTCAGGCCAAGCACCGGAAATCAGGACGACGGTACTACTTTCCGATCCAAAACTCACACACACACACCAAGTGCTATAAGAAGCATGTGGTCAAGCTTAAGACAATGCATCATTATTTAATAAATATAAAGTGAAAGAGCCGCCGACCCAAGAGGGTTTCGGCTCACCCATTGGGCGTGCTCCCCCTACCTGGTGTGATGGTACAGCTGGCTGCGCTCCAACTCCTGGTCCTCCTGAAGCCTGCGTAGACGAGCTCCTGAGTCTGTGGGTGAGACAACAGTGATAGTCAGGTATAAGTAATTCGAGGATCTACTATCTACGACTAAGACTTGATAAACACTCTTTGTTTATCTTTCTGACACTAGGGTTTGACTTGTTTGACACTCCGATTCTCGAACCAGCGAGAAGTCGGGATTATTTCTTATTCAGTACTTACGTCGTTTTTGCCACGTTTACAAGCTAAAAGTCTTTAAAACGTTTAACCGTAGTGTTCGAAAACGTAAAATAGGTGTTCTACGGCATAAGTTAAAAGTCAACTTTGGAATAGTAAAAGTCAACGGACAACGGACAAAAAAGTCAACGGTCAAAAGTCAACCGGTCAAAGTCCAAAAGTCAAAGTCAAAAAGTCAACCGGTCAAAGGTAAACAGTAAAAGTAAAACTGTAACAGTAAAACTGTAACAGTAAAACAGTAAAAGTAAACAGTAAAACAGTAACTGTAAATAGTAAAAACTGTAACTGTAATTATTTCAAACAGTCAGGGGCAAATTGGTAACTCTGCCCCTGGGTAAATGGTAAAAGTAAACTGACACTGTAAAAACCAGGGTTTTTACCGTGCCGGTTCTAACCGAATTTTTTCCGCCAGATTTCAAGCTTTTCCGGCCAGATCAAGTCTTCTGACTACTCCTAACACCTTCTACACATCCTAGGCTATCCAACAACACATCAAACATCAAGAAAGATCGAGTTTTATACCTCAAGCCTCCTCCTCTGTGTTTTCCGGCGGAGCTCCGCTGGTTCTCTCCTCCTTCCTCCTAGCTCCTGGGCAGCTCTTGGTGGCGTCTGGGAGTGGCCTGGCTCCTCAAACCTTCTGGTTTGCTCCGATCTGCCTTGCACAGTGATCTTGAGCTTCTCCTCGTTGCTGGGCGGCGCTGGCGGTGGCGCTGGCGTCGCTGGTGGTCTGGACAAGGTCGCCGGGGCTGTGCGAAGCCAATGAGGGCGGCGGTGAGGCTTGACGCGCTGCCGGTGGGGGAGGTGCTGGGTGGCTGGGTCGAGGGCAGAAGAGAGAGAGAACTGTTCGAAGTTCGAACAGAAAAGGAAAGAGAAAAGAAAGGGAAGGAGAAAAGGGAAAGTGGAAGAAGATAAGGAAAGTAAGGGTTTTTAAAGAAAAACGAGTGGCCACGATTCGTCGATCGAATCAACGGCCACGATTTAATCCCAATTCCCAAAATAAATTTCAAAACCAAAACCATTTTCGAAAATTCATTTCAAATAACCAAACGTCAAATTTAAACGTAAAAGTCGTACGAAAAATTACGTGAAGTGCCGGAAAATATTCCGTAAATACTTTCACGCAAGTGGCGACGTGTCTAAACGTAAAAACGTTAGACGAAAATGACGACGTACTGAAAAGTAATCGGAATTAAACCCTAAGTGTGTCGGAAAATTAAATTAAAATTTCGGGGTCTCATAGTTAAATAAGTAGAGTCAAAGTCAGGTTCAAGCCTTCGGCGTTTAAAGTGCACATCTCTAGAGGTGTTGCAACTGTCACTAGACCACTTTGCTTGGATGTTGACTATTGGAGGACTTTGAACCAGGTGATGATCAAGCGAATCCCCACAACCTTTTATAACTCGGGGAGACTCATTTGGCGGACTGATACGTGGGGGCAACGTCCGGGTAGAAGGCACATCATGGGGAACTAATTTTTGATGAGATGGCATGATACGAGTGACGTTCTTATCTTCCCTCGCTTTCATGGGCTTATGTTGCATCCTCTTCTCCTTCGTTGCATTCTCCCTTGGCACGGTGCGGGTGGTGTTTTTGTCTTCCTTCGCTCTCATAGGATTATGATGGGGCATTTGTAAACATATAAATTTAACAATAAATAAAATCATTGAATATTCAAACCACATGTGGGTCTGATAATTCATATACGTGGCACGTGAGTCAGCAAAATCAAAGAGACCTCGGAAGTACACGTGGCGACGTGTGGATGGTCAATCAACAACAAAATCGTCAAATCCCGACCGAAAACAAATATTAAATGTCAATCGATAATCATACATCAATCAAGTTAAATTGATTATCGAAAAGAATGTCTGACATTTAATTAAGTTGACGCAATACCTTATCTGTAATAATCGAGTCAATCAATAAATACCGATTGATTTAATTGTAATTAGACCAATCAATCAAAATTGATTGATTTAATTACACCGTTAAGGAAATACGATTAAATTGTGTCTACAAGACATTCCTTACACAGAGAAGCATTGACACTATATTTACCCTCTCTTATATCAAGAGGACTTCCGACCAGAGAGAGAAAATTACTCCCGAGAGCTCAGAAGTCTCAAAACCCTTCCGAATAACAACCAAACTCCTAAATAGACTATTCTTCACCAAACCCAAACCCAAACACAAATCCAAACACTCGTCACATGATCAATTCTCGTGATTACTTTTCCACCTCAAGAACAAGTGTCTTGTCACCCTTGAGTCAAATTTAAAGAGATAAAATCAGAAGAGTTCACAAAGATTTGTAACCCGCAAATTCATCAATAAAATTCTATTATTTTGTACGTGTGTTGTTTTGTCATTTACGCAGATAAATTCGTGTTTACATATATATATGTGGCATATCGTTGAATCATATATTGGCCTCCAGTTCTTAGATAGGCTTCCCTTTCGATCACTAAGGCTGGGTTTGGGAGAGCTTATAAGCTCCTTTGCTTTTAAGCACCAAAGGTTTTGGTGTTTGGTAAGTCCAAAAATAAGCTACTTCTTAAAAAAGTATAAAATGTTTTGAAGGAAAAAGGAGAAGCTGCAAAGACCCACCTTCTGCTTATAAGCTAAAAGTCAGCTTATATCTTATAAGCCCAGCTGCACCAAACCCAACCTAAAGCTTCCATATATCGGAGCATCATATATATTACACCTCTGGCGGGAGGAAAACAAATGAAAGCCAGCCAGATTGATATATACTTGCTTGACTTGAGCACCATACATGATATGATCAAGGAAAACAACTAAACAAGAAGAAGAAAGCGGCAGGCAGGGGACCTGATAATTCCATCGACATCGATCGATCGACGTACGTGGTTCAAACTTCAAACTTTAAATGTCATTTTCTAGAACCATGAAACTAACTTCCCCACAAGTCTCCATACGAAGACTAAAACAAACACCGGCCCCAATCTCAACTATTTCTAGCCTCACAAATTCGGTGGCTAGCTTTTTTCCCCCACATTTCAATAAGCGCGATAAATTACTCGATATATATATATGTTAATTAGTTGAACCATACGTACGTACATTAGCGTAACATGTAATTTCCATTGCTTATATGATAATCAGTTAGCTTCCATCTTTCCATTGAGATATCATTTTTTTTACTTAGATGAGGAATTGAGGATTACACCAACTTTTCGATAACAAAGTCACATCTTCACCGTTCAATCTCTAGATATATATGAGTAGATCACTTCTGCAAAATTTCATCAAAATTGTTGATCTTTAAGACTTCGAACTATCTAAAATGAATAAACGGATCAAATCTGTCGAACCTAAACCGTTCATGCAAATTGAAGTTTTGATCAACTTAATGATCACTAATTTTGATGACCAAATTCGTCGGCTTAGATGTCGTTGGTAAAGACTCGTCGGCTATGACATTAGCTGACGAAACTAGAAGTAGTAGTCGGCTATAGTCTGAGACTTTAGTCGACGAAAATTTTATCTATTTCGTCGGCTAAAGTGTCATCCTAATATTGATTGAAAAAAATTATCAACTTATATTTGGCAATAATTGCTAGAGCCAAATGCTTATATCAATTGCTAAATTTAACAATAATTCTACTTTTACTACTAGAGATGGCTAAATTCTAAAATTGATAAACATAATTGATAGATCTATCAACCTAGTCAATAATTGCTAGTGAGAAACCTAAGTTTTCACTCATTTTTTATCCTTTTGTTAGTTTATTATTAATTGAAAATATTTATCAACTTATACTTGGTAATAATTGCTGGAGCCAAATGTTTATATCAATTGCTAAATCACATAACAATTGCTAAATTTAACAATAATTCTACTTTTACTACTAGAGATGCTCTTACATGATAGAAAGTCTACTAAGCTCTTATTTAGTTCCAAGATAAAAATAACAACTCTAGAAAGTAAAAAGTCTGCAACAAATACTTTCTTGTGTCGTAGAGAGCATAATTGATGATCAACATTTGTCAGTACACACCCCGAGATTCACAACTTCAAACAAAGAGATGCTAAATTATTGTCATCCTATATCTTATAATGTAATTCGCTGCTAAACGGTACGTTCATAGCTTAGTTCTCTTTGTAGGGATTATCTGCAATTATTAGTTTTGACCATCTAAACTATTAAGAGGCCACTAATGTTATGATTTAAAATCTAGATTTACATGTTTTTGGCATTGGTGATAGTTGAATGGCTTTAGATCAATTATTTGATTTCATGATAGAGGGTGGACATATGTAATGTCGATATGCAGAGATGGCTCTAAATGGATCTTAGAACACGTAGCAATGTATTGAAATCATGTGTTAGGAACCAATCCCTAACTGAAGCAATTACATTAGAAATTTAAGAACAAGAAAAAATAAAACTGATAATGTTTCATTCATGCTCAACCATGCTACAGAGTCGCTATAAGTAGCGTTGGAACACAACTACCAACTCCGGACACGTGTCGGCCTAATACTAGTCGATCATTAATCCTTGATTTAAACCCTAATTAAGGGTTAATAAGCTTAAAACATACATTAGCAGGAAGATAACCATTCATAAGGTAACTAGGAAAGCTACTAAGCCATAATTTCCTAACAATTCCACCCCTTTCAGATTTAGCTTGTCCTCAAGCTAGTGAATCATGCTGGTTGAAAATCTAGAAAGCAGGCAGGGATATCATCAGTAATCACAGTCAACAATGCTGCAAATGTAACCAACTTCTCACCATAAGAATATGAGAGCTCAGGAAATATTGCCAAACTGCTGCCCTTCATATCTTTGTAGAATACAGGTACAATTTAAGTTTTTGAGTCCCCTGTAACACCCTTACTCCAATCCCAATTGACAGAAACAATCCTTGGCTTCAACAACCATGAATCTCTTATAAGACCAACAAACTCACTACCAATGTTTTTATGCTCCAGACTCTCCAAGACAGCCACACAATCTTTAAGACTATATTGTAAATCTTTAGCAAGCAACTGTGCCTTGGCAACTTGCTGATGAAAATCTTCAGTATTGCCAACTTCATATTGTAAGCACTTGAAGTAAACATTGCCAGAATTTGGTGCCACGGAGATACCACATTTGCAACATAATATGCTACCAACAGTTTGAGGGTCTGTAACTAAGCTTGGACATGTACCATACTTGTTATGAGAGAAATAGACAGACTTTCCAACCTAATTTCACGCCATATTGCTGTAAAGCATTAGCATAGAAAGTTGTGATTCCAACATGCACTTGAAGATTAAGGTAGGCAGATTGTTGTGTTGAATGTCAAAAATCCTTCCCTCATTGATACCAGCCATTACATTAATGGTCAGTGAGTTCCCTCCTTCCTTCTTCCTACCCCAACCTCAATTTTCATGTCCTCAACAGCAACTACAAATATCAACTCAACCTCACAAAGAAGTGTAGAAGTAGGAGGCTCAACCTCCAATTGATTGAAGTTATCTTCAGGGGATATTTCAGGCTTAGCTACACGTCCCCACCACTTCACCATTAAATTCCCAGCATTTTTAGATTGGCTCTTCAGCATGACATCAACAAGTAATATCTCACCTATTCCAATTTGTTCTCAATGGGTAAATATGTCAATCATCCTTCAGCCTTGTATTTTGAGTAACCATGATGTTAGATTCTGGGATAACACACACCACTTTGTTCATAGGAACACAAGCCTTCAGCACAACCTTCTTTCTCAAACCAAACTTTATTAATCTCAACTCATATAACATGAACCCAGAAGATATATCTTCACTAAAAACCCCTGGCCACGATCAATTTCCTCAAACTCGAGCGCTTTTGTTGTCTTAGACCCCTTCTCATAGTTCAAAACCAAATCAGCTGCCCTCTTGACCTTGGTCCTTTTGATATGTAAAGACCTTGGATCACCATCACAAGCACAATTCCCAAAAACCTCAACAGGAAATGAGCTCTTATTTAAGGAGTCAGCCATTATACCAATCTGACCAGCATTTCCTAAACCCTCAGGAGTCATCATCAAGCAAAAAACAGTCTCTTCTACATCTACTCCACAGTGGGCATACATATGAATAAAAGAGATAGCAACAGATCCAGCTACCCCAAATATACCATCACGAAGAAAATTTTCTTTCCCAACCTGTGACCGTGTGATAGAAGGACATATCAACACCACATTGTTAAGCTTGAGCACTTCCTTGAATATAAAATCCCACTCCTTCGCCTTCCCTTCATTTGCAAACCTAGCAACCATTGCACTCCATACAACCACAATTCTACCAATTGCAAACCCATTGCTTTGCCTGTGAGGACATAAGACAGTAGCTCTAACAACAAGATGTGGAAAGACTTTCAGTAGCAATTTTCGACCTTCCAGCTTGGATACATCAAACACAGGCTGAGCATGTTGCCCAACTACTGCCCCCTCATAACTAACTTGATCATAACCAGAGTACATTGCCATTGTTTCTTTTACTCCACCTGTAGCAGTTGTACCAACAGTCCAACACTGACACCAAATCCTACCTCACTATTTTCAGATACAAGATCACACTTGCTACTGAAATGAGACTTCAGTTTATCATTCAGACTATTTGAGCTGAGCTTGCAATCTCCTAAATCCTCCCTATTGAGACTGGAGGGATGTTCCCAAACCGTAGTTTTAGCAAATGTCCTCTTATTTCCTGTCATTTTGCTATAAATTTGCAGAACTCTAACCTTCTCTGAGGAAGAAATCAACTGATAAACTACTTGGGCAGCCCTTTTAGAAATGCCATCCATCATCACACATAACTCCTCCCAGCAACTTTGTGTACTGCTGAAGTATACCTTAGTGTAGGCATTCATAAGGTTGGTACTGCTGAAGTATACCTTAGTGTAGGCATTCCCTGGCTTCCTCAAAGGTCCTATTGCATCTATCCAGTTGGGCAAACTAACCCCAAGCCACGTATATGTAGACTCTTTATCCAGGACAAGATGTTCTTCTGTTAAGGGAGAGCAGTCACTACCTTTATCACTAACCATCTTATCAAACCTAGAGGAGCATGGTAGAAGTACATAATCACAAATCCTCTTTGGACATATCATAATCACTATAGAACATACACCCATGTCATGGTTGATTGGCACTGATGAAGTCAGCTCATAAGCACATTGTTTTTGCACCTTACTACCCCTCTTTGTCACAATCTCCTCTTTGTCCACTGTTTTATCATTAATTTCAAGCTTGGCAGGATTGCAGTTGTTTGTAGTATCCAAACAGCCGGGTAAACTGACCACTCTGTCAAAAACCAAAACCTTCTTAACTGTATTATTTCTTTGAACAAGCAGAGTGCTAACTTTTGTATCCGATATAGTAAAGCCATCCTCAAGGTGATTAGCCTTCCAAGTAGATTTGTCAACACCCCCACCTTTGTCTTGAATTCTTGTAATAATTCTCCCAACACTACACATCCCCTTCGAATCAGACATTTCATCAAACAGGTGGAGTGCATGGCATTTTCTCCTAAATGAGGAGTGTCTGGGATCAACGATTGGGGTCTCTGAATCACTCACTAAATGTTAGTTACCAACCCCTAACTAAAGCAATTACACTAGAAATTCAAGAACAAGAAGAAATAAAACTGATAATATTTCATTCATGCTCAACCATGCTGCAGAGTAGCTACAAGCAGCATTGGAACACAACTACCAACTCCGGACACGTGTCGACCCAATACTGGTCGACCGTTAATCCTTGATTTAAACCCTAATTCAGAGTTAATAAGCTTAAAACATACATTAGCAGGAAGATAACCATTCCTAATGTAACTAGGAAAGCTACTAAGCCATAATTTCCTAACAGCATGAGTTAGAGTGAGGAGTGGATTAAAAACAGAATGAAACGGGATGAAAAAAGAAGGTTAAAGATCATCTTGATGACTAAAAGTTGGTTGATCTTCAAAAATTCTTTAAGACCAATAAAAATTAGGGCTAATGACCATTCACTACAAAAAAAAATGTCCATTAGGTGTATAAAAGTTTTCATGTGCCTATTCCAACTAAACTAACAAAAAAGACCAATATTCCCTTCACTTAATATATCTGGCCTTTCGCATCCTGATCTGATCCATCTTCTCTCTCTCTCTAACCCCATGAAGATGATCTCCATCGCTAGCACCTCCCCTCCCTCGCCTCATTTTCTCCTCTCTGGATCAGAGCTCACGCCGGTGAACTTCACCACAATAGGCTGAAGAATTCTTGTTAGAGTCACCTACGAGCAAAGCTCGTCGATCAACCTTGAACAACTAGTGACGTGAAGCACCAACACCTAGAGCCTCGCCTAGGCCGATGAGGCAAGATCTGGCCATCCCGACTACTAAAGCCTCGCCTCAGATCTGATCGGAGCCTCGAAGACTTTCTTCAGTGGAGATTATGGTGAGTTCGAATTCAGATTCCAGCAGATATGCGCTTCTGAGTGGATGATTGTGATGCTATATGTTCCTTATTAAAGTGATAAAATTACTCCGACCAACCCGACTCCGACTCAACCCAATACCTTCAGATCTCCTTCAACCACGCCCCCTTCAAAGATCTCGCCCCTTCAAAGACCTCGCCTTCCTTCTCTTCTTCCTCCTCTTCATACTCAGATCGTGATTTTCACCGTTCAAAATCAGATCCTCATATTCAGATGATGCAGTGTTTGGTGTTGAGAAACTTTGGTAGGTCCCCAACTTGGTTGTGATGTTTACCAACTCTAGTAAACTTGGTTTTGGTGTTTTGAGTCTGGTTTTAGAAACATAAGTTTAATACTCCTAGTAAACTTGGTTTTGGTGCTTTGTGTCACATACCGATCCTAGAATTATGTTACGGTTGGTTACTTTGGTCTTTAACCATTTAAAGCAACCGTTTGACCGTAAAGTTGACTTTTCGTAAAGTCGAGAATTTGAGAAAACTTTCTTCATGAAAGTTGTTGAGGACGTCGATACGAATTCATGGACATGTATCATGCTCAAATCGGAGTTCGTATGAAGAAGTTATAAGGGTCCGAAGTTAGAGGCTTATGGGCAATTTCGCAAAAATGGCTATAAATAGCCCAAAAACCAAAAAATCAGGCAGATTTTTTACCGAACCTTCTTGGCGTTTCCGCCGCCGTTCCAGGCCACCTCAGGTGGTGAGGCCGGTCCCAAAAGGAGTGCCTCTGAGTCTACTTCAATTCTAGGTAAGCTTTTCGACCTATCTCTTCATGGTTTAGGAGAAATTTCAAGTTGATTACCAATGTACAGTAGGAGTTCTAGATCAGATTTCTCCCTCCTTAGGTCACCAATTTGTGAGTTCTATATATGGTTAGAATGAGTTTTAGGAGTACTACTCACCCCTAAAGTTTGGTGGATTGATTTGGAGTGTAGAGGGAGAATCGAAGATTTGAAGTTTAAAAACAAATTTAGGATTTTTACTTTTTTGTTCGATTGACCTAGTTAGATGTCGAATTGGCCTTCGAGTTGAATTATAAAGTTGTTCCAAATGATGAGACGAAGCTTCTGTTAAAATTTGGTGGCGAATAGAGGTCGCCGGAATTTCTGCCGGCGGCGGTGTTGCCACTTTTGGGCAGTTTTTCATGCACATTAATAGTATAAAATGAGAGGAGTCTATGGTTTAAATTTGGTAATTTTTAGAGGAGTTTTGGTTAGGTTTTGGAATTTTTCAAGTTTAGCAATATTGGCGGATAATAAAATATTATTCCGGCCATCGATTGTTATCGGTTAAGATTTAAAAAATATTTTAAGGACTCCTAAGTTATTGAGAAAGATCCGAGATTTTTGGTTGACAATTTTGAGAAGTATGGAGAGGATGAGCGAGTTATACACTCATAATTGTTTACGCCTAAACTATTTAATTATTATTCTAGCGTTTGAAAAATTATTATTAATTATGGAACAGGACGTGAATAGCCTCGTGTTGTGGAGACTTCGCTTGTGCGGAATTCGGGTTTTCCTCAGGCTAAAGCCTCAATCTGTGAGTGGACTTTTATTTAGAATTAAAACGCACACTCTAATTTATTTTACTTTATGATTTATTAAGGTTTAATCTTGTTAGGTGTTGTTGAAAGTTTTTGGCCTCGTATTAGTATTGTTGTAGTTAGTTATTCGAAGCTGTGAGTTTATTGTTTCCTTTATTTGAGCATGAGGCCGGGAAAAGAGTGTTCATGCCTTTTCCCGTGGGGTTATCCGATTTTCGAATTTTTTTGTTATGATTGATATTGGTTGTTGGTTTCTTAAATTTATTGTCTAATATGGGTTCTTTATAAGTTCGGATTAGAGTTGTGTAATCATCATCGAGAGGATGATGTTATTCTTATTAATGTTACTTATCAGATACTTATACATACATGGACCCTCATCTGGATTCGAGCCGGTCACTTAGACCTTTATTCGGATTTGAGCTGGTCATGGATATACAAACCCTCATCTAGATTTGAGCCGGTCAAGGATTTATAGACCTTCATCTGGATTCGAGATGGTCAGGGATATGTGGACCTTTATATGGATTTGAGCCTGTCCTTTAGACCTTTATCCGGATTTGAGTTGGTCATAGACTATGAAGTAAATAAAAATGGTTACTAGTCGCCCAAGGAGTCTCATAGTATGATCAGACCCCTCATCCCACTTATTTACTATTATTTCAACAAATGTGTTTCTGTATTGAATTACCTCATGTTATTATCTAATTTGAAAAAACATATTATAGGGTGTGCGTAATGGTTTCTTATAAATTCATGAGAGAGCATTAAAGAAATTTGTCTTTACATATTTGATTTTTGTCAACTCATGCAAATGTTCTTAAATGTTTTCCCCTAGGCCCTTCGTTTTCAAATTTCCAGTGTTGTAGGGTTCCTGAGAGGAGGTAGTGCGTACTGAAGTCGGGGTATTGTCAATTAATCTGTTGTTGCTCACATATTGATTTAGGTATAACTTACATATAGACTACTCTGGTTACCCAAACTTAGATAGTTGAATAGGCTAGTGAAGCATATTTGTGACTTGGGGAGCAGGATGGCTCCAGGAGTTGGGGATTGATTTAAATTATTCATGGAAGTGCTGAGTTGATTTGTAGGAAGGGTTGTCCATTTCAAGGGAATTTCGATAAGAAGTTCCTTTGAGATAGTCCCCGCAGGATTTACTCCGGGTTAAAGGGGTTTAACTCGGGGTGGGTCCTGACATTTTGAGTCTGGTTTTTGTGAACAGAATTAAGTTTACTAGGAGTAGTAAACTTGGTTTTGGTTTTGACTCTGATTTTTGGGAACATACGTAAGTTTACTAGGGGTAGTAATCTTGGAATTGAATATTTACTAGGGTCAATAATTCCGGCCATAGGATTCCGGTCACCGGAGTCCGGCAACTGACGATCTGATTCCGGCGACCAGTGACCGGAGTCTGGCGACCGGTGACCGAAGTCCGATGACCAGAGTCGATGAGGTTCCAGTCAACTCTTCTTTCTCTTGCATTTTCTCTCTCTCTCTAAGCATATTTAAGGGGTGAGGGTGTAATGGTACTAAAATAATATAGGTTCTTAAAAGTGTCTTAAGACTTTAGACCTAATGGACACAAATTCACTTTTGAAAGTTCAAATGGTCAATGTTTTTAAAAAAAGTTTGAATGAGAAGTAGGGTGCCAAATTTTATAGTGAATGGACATTTTCTCTAAAAATTATTATTTTGGTGAGATTAATAGTTAAGAATATTAAATCATGGAGTGATGCAGTATTCGGGGTCAGTACGGATATTTTTTCTGCTTTGCAAAAACATGAGTGAAAGGTTAGGTTTCCCCGTGTGTGTGGCTTGTTCGACGGCGCATCCACCCGCCTGTGTTTGGCTTTCGGCCTCGTTTGGTGTGGTTGGTCATGTTGTCGGACATGCATCGAAGGAGCCGGGTGGTGTTTCCATCCAGTAGGTGGTGTTGACAGAGAGGCCTTCTTGGGGGAGGACCATCAGGGAGGATCTGGAAGTTCTGCCTCGACGGCGAACAGTGCGGCCTCGACTGTGAATCTGGTGAATAGGGCTACCTCGACGACGAATCCGACGTCGATCATGAGGAACCGATTTTGAGGCCTGGCTATGGTGAGGTGAGGTGGCGCGGTGGTGTTTTAAGATGGGGAGTGTTAGATCCAAAAGTAAAAGCCCATTTATGGAAAAGCCAGTGGGACCGATGCCTGCGGTCAAGAAGGTCAGAGGACGCTTAGAGAGTCAAATGCGCTGGCGAGGAGCACAGTAATGAAGCACGCTCGCGAAGGGAGATAGTTTGCTCGCAAAAGGAGACGCGCTCGCGGAAGGGGCTGTGTATTAATGAAACACGCTCGCGGGATGAAAAGCGTTCGCGAAAGTGTTATAGAAGATGAAGCACGTGGTTACGAGAGATTAAGTTACCAACAGAAGAGTGTTGGGCTTAGAGGATTGGGCTTTAAGAGGTTGTCTTGCATTACAAGAAGGATTCTTAACCCTAGCAGTATGGTGCCGTGCCTTGATAAACAAGTAAATATCTACCCTAGTGTTCACTATATAAGGGGGTTAAGATACAAGAAGAAAGAGACATCTATCAACAAACAGACAACAACTTCGCCACGCGAAAGTCTTCAAGCCTCTCCGGAGCAATCAAGCCTGATCCGTCAGCAACCGTAGCCTGATCCGTCAAGCTGCACAAGGGACTTAATCCGTTAAGTCTGACAGGTTTCAATCCGTTGGAATCTCACTACTCCCCTGTTCAATCCGTTGAGCAGTTTTACTCCCGCAACCAGTTCTGAAGAATCCGTTCGCCAGTTCATATCCTGCATATCTTGATACCCGCTGCTTAGTTTCGTTGCATACTAAGTAAGATTCGGCCATCCGCAAAGGTTGGAGAAAAATCCTAGAGGGACTTTTCCCTTGTAGGTCTGAAGAGAGAACCTAGCACAGAGGAAGAAGATCGGCGTCTGTCACTGTCGCTGTGAGAAGAAGTCAGAAGAGGGACGCGAGCAGCATCCAACTTCAAGGTTGTACCTGACCCAAAGGTACTGACACGCCTAGCACAAGTTTACAAGCCGGTTGTTTGAAGGACTGCAAATTCTACACCAAACAGGGAGGATGTAGGTAGTGGTGGCCATCCGGTTTCTGGGTTTGTTTACTTTGTCTTTGTCCTAGTGATGCAGAAAGATGGGTGGTCTGCCTCTCCATGGCGGGTTTACTGGTGATCCACGACATGCCGGTGCCTAGAGATGCAAAGCTTGACTAGGACTCTAAGATCTGGTGGGCCTGATATGGGTCGGTGAGGGGGTTGGGCCCACTTGTTGGGTCTAGCCTTTTTTTTGTTGTTGATTGAAATGTCAGCCCTTCTTTGCTAGGGTTTTCCAAGGAGAAGGGTGATCGAGCAAGCGACGGCAACGCTTCACTTTGACTAGAAGTGGGTGGTCCAGATTGCGTGTTTTTTTTTCTTTATTTTGTTCTTAGAATAATGTCTTATAATTTATGTTTTCTCATAAATTATAGGATTTGTTTGGGCCTTGTCTGTTAGGCTCATGTTGACATACGTAAAAGTTTCAATATAATAGTGTTTGATTATCCTCTTTTACAAGACTTTTTGTATGATATTATTCTGACTTTTATACTATGTGGTTATATTTACAAAAAAAAGAATATTAAATCATGGAGTATCTACTCTAGTGTATTTTCATTATAAAACAAAATTGTTGGAGTATCCAGATCCGGGCCATTCCAAAGCCCAAAACAGCAAAGAAGAATTTTACATCGGAGACAGAGGTTCAGAGATTAAACTCATCTGCCGCACTCTGTCTCTCTCTCTCTCTCTCAAAATCACAGAAACACAGAACTGAAAGTAAAGCTGTGTTCTTGGATTTAGTTGTTCCGAAAGGCAATCTGTGTATGAGTTGATCAAATGGGAAGATGGAACCATCGCCCCAATCGCAGATTCTTCCGTCAAGAAAAGCTTCCAAGCCCAACCCCTCTCCCTTTTCACCCTCAACCTCCTTCCCCTTCAGGTCTCTCCTTCTCTTTCTATTCTTGATTTCAATTCCGATAATGTAACAGTGTTCATGATTTTTGCTTCCCCAGAAAAAAAAATTGAAACTTTCTACAATGGAACTTAGATACTGAATGCATTGAGTTTAGTGGTTATGCCTTTTTGTTTTCTAATGAAATCCATTGCAACTTTGCATGGTAGAAGAGTATGCTTTAGTTCTTTTTATTTCTAAATGTGTGGTGTGAAATTTGGAAATGGCATTTATTTTGATTTGTAGAATCTTGGGTTATTTGAGGAAACAAGTATTACTTGCATGATACATGTATCTGTGACAACCCCCTTCAGTTTTCAGCGTGAATTGTTGCAAAGAAGACAAGTCTTTGATTTCTTTTAGGTGCATTGTACGTTTCTAAAGTAATTGGTAGTCCCTGATCGTCTAAAACAAGTTTAGCATCTTGGCACCAACTCTATTTATGTCTTAGAAATTCGTCTGTATTAAGAAAAGTCGCGGTATTCTAGTTAAGAGCTCCCTATTACCTTGCATGATCTTCTCAAATATTGTTATGCTGCAAACTTCTGGCAGAAATACTACACTCGTGTTGGATTTGGGCTCATACTTATTTTTTTTATCTTTTTAAAGTTTTCCTTTTTTTTCAGAGTTTTGGCGGGATGGTATACCTCAATGGGAAAAGGAATACTGCACTTTGATCGGGTGCATACCATGGTGGAAGGTGGTAGATGCCAAGAATCATATGTATGGTAGTAGTAATGTAGTCAGTTGGGATGATTCGGCTGGTGAAGAGGCATTTAAAAATGCAAAAAAGCGATTTTGGGCAGACATCAATAGCCTCCACTGTGACATCTCTTTACCTACTTCAGATATTTATATTGATGAAATAGATTGGAACCCTTTCATTGATCCTAATATTGTTAAGGAAGTGGATCGTGCGTACTTTTGTCCTGATGATGAAGGAAATGACAGGTTGGAGCACAAAAAGAGGAAGACAGAACATTCAGCTGTAGTTCCTTTAGATGGAGATAAATGTCTTTCAGATTCTCCTACAAATCTTTGGGAATGTGACAATATGCAGGGTAGAGGGAATTTGCAAAATAAAGCACAGGGCTGGAACCAGGGGAATAATCATAGAGGTTTGGTTAAGGGTGATGACAACCCCTGGGAACGTGGCATTACTCAGAGCAATGTAAGGATGGAAAGTACTGCCTGGGAAGATAGTAGGGATAAGTCATGGAGATTGGACCAGATGGAAAAAGACAGTCTCTCGAAAAATTGGGATGATGGTGGAAATCTTTGGGCACGTGACTCTCAGGGTGTTGACAACGCGAAAGGTAGTAATAGTTGGGGTGATCTCTTAAATAAGTCTGGGGGTTCCATTCAGCCGAAGACAAATAATTTGTATGATGGTGAAAATTCTTGGGGGCATGGTCCTAGTCAACATAATGAAGCTTTAACAAAAGATCGAGGATGGAAAGATTGTGGAGAAGAGGAGTGGCGTTGGAAACGGTGTGATAGCCGTATTAATCAGAGAAATAATTTGGATTTTAGGATAAAAAGTAACGGATGGGGAACTAGGAATGACAGTGGTGAGAAGAGGGGACAGTTTCACCAACAAAACTCAAGACTTAAAGGAAGTGATTATCAAACAGGTGGATACTGGAATGATAGTGGCCAAAAGAGAGGACAGTCTCACCAATATATTGCCGGCCACCAAAACTCAAGACTTCAAGGGAGTGATTGTCAAGCAGGTGGATACTGGAGGAGGGACAACAATAGAAAGAGGGACAACAATAGAAAGAGGGTCAGCTGAGTCAGTTTTGGCTATGAGTAGCTTTTCTGTAGGCATCCGTTCCGACAAATGGTATTGAATCAAAACGATTGTGGATGGAGACAATAGAACGACATGACCAGATTGGTTGTGTTACACTTACAGGGTTTAAATTTTAATGGATGCCTTGAGTTTTGCAACATGTATCCTAGTACAATTAACAAGTACTGAGACATGACCTTTTCCTGTTATCCAGTAAGTACTAAGACATGACTAGTTTTTTGTTTTCCAGGAATTACTGGGACATGAGATACTATAGTATTTGACAGGATCGGATAAGGTCATAATATTAAATCGACTGGATTCTTGTTTAGCACCAGTTTTCTTCTATATTCAACCTGCTTTCAACTTTCGCTTGTGTGCTTGCAGCTTGTAGACTTGTGCTTTCTTCTCTGTTTATAGCATGCACAATTGGTTTGCTGTGTTGTTTCTTTGTACAAATTTAAACGGTCTGTTCTTCTAAATATCAGTAATTTAAAATGAAATGGTTCATTGATGTTGTTCCGCCAAAGTATGTATATTGTTCATGAGCTTGTGTGACTTTTTATGTATAGTTGTTAAGTTAGGTTGATTTCAGGGTCACAATTTGCTACTTTGTTCGGTGTTCTTGGTTTGTTGCGTAAAAGAAGGGACTTAAAAATATCGCATGAGAATTTGTATAAAACGTTGTTTATCTTCAAGACTTTAGACTCTACGATATTTATCTTGGAAAGCTCTTCTAGTGAGGACTTTTAAGTTGAGGATTAGTTAAGGATTTTTCGGTTTATCCCGCTTTTCAATCTTATGTCCACATCTTAACCGTTTATTTTATAAATATTTATGAGTAGATTATTTTTATAATTTTTCAACTAAATTGAAAATCGGTACGGCATTCATAAATGTAATTTACCAATTATGAACTTAAACGTTTGGTTCGTGTATAGATTTGATCTAAAACTAATACTTAGCGATCACCAATTTGGCTGAAATTTTGTCTGATTGATATACTTATATAAATCTACAACTTCAACGGTTAAGATGTCAAATTTTGATCAAAAAGTTAATCTAATAAGTAATTAATTCAAAAGTCTTCAACTAGTCCTTAACTTAGAGATCCTCATGGCTCTCATTCATCATGAGCTTTAACGAGGACCTCTATAATAAAAACTAGTTGGGAGCTTTAACACGTGAGAATTTTTTTCTTTTGTTGGGAGTCATTTTAACAAAGACCTTTATAAAGAAGATGGAGATGTGGGTCTGGCTTGTCTATCTTAAGTATCATGTTTGTTATGGCCATGTGGATAGACAACGAGTTTTTTGTTTCGTCAGAGCATCTCCAACGGTTCATGTAAAACTAGAATAATATCTAGTTTAAAGGAAAAACATTATTTTTTTCTCCAACAGTTCATATAAAACATCCTCTATTTTATAAAAAGTTGGAAGAAAGAGAAACATATCTTCTATATCTATAGAATTCTCAAAATTTGTATATTCAACTAGAAATCTCTAAAATTTATTATTTTGCATAAAGTTCATAATCTCTCCTCCAAAAAAGGAAAAACATCAAAAAATTAAAACATGTAACAGTAATTTTAGGGTTTAATTTGAATAAATATATAATATTTATATATATTCATAAATTATAGAGAAAAAACATTCAATATTGTACAATAGAACAGAAGAGCTGTTGGAGTTAGTCCCGGAGTCGATGGTGTCTCAGGGAAAGCCTCCCGAGAAACAGTTTGAGATTTTGATAATAGAGGTACGAGTGTTTATCATGTATTTCGGAAATGAAGACATTTGGGGTGTTTTTGTACAACAGATGGTTAGGACAGAGCATCTTCGGTTTATGGTGATTTTCGGGTTGGTGGAGGAGAGTGTTACTTATATGATATTGATAAAGGGAATGTGTAAGGGGTGATGGGTTGGCGTATAAGCTTTTTCCGAGTGGCAGTTCAAGAGGGTCTTGGGCCAGATTTTGCAACGGTGAATCCCATTCTGGTGTGTTATGCTGATATGAGAAGAATGGATAACTTTTGCGAGTTGCTTGCACAGATGGAGGAATGTGGTCGTCCTGTTATTGATGATCTTTTGAAATTTGAAATAACCAGAGCCGGCACATTTTGTCTAAAGCCAGATTTCCATTCGAACATTATCCTTTTCGGGAATTCAGAATGTCTGCCACATGCAAGTGAGTTCCATATTTCCATTTCATCATCAAAAATTTAGAGCTATAAATCCTAGCTGTGTCGCCTGGCATTTGAGTCTTCACATGTCTAACTATACTCCTGCTGGTAGGTATATATAGTAGTGAGTTGACTTAGGCAAACTTTATGCAGAATGGGATTAAAGCAATTTCAATTGGTGATCTTACAGGTACTAATATTGGTTGTAATAATTCACTATGCTGTTTGTAGTATGGATAGCTGGAATCTTTTGAAGTTTGATACAGCAGAATGCATGCGCAGTTCTTCATGTTGCTTAATGTGTTTTTGCTTCGGTGCATCGGATGCAAGTTATCAGAATTTTTGATGTTAGTCCATTTCCAGAGAATAAGGCGAAAATACCTCACTTCGTCAACACAGATATCCTCCATTCACTGGTATGCCCCCTAAGCCTGCTGGTAAGTCCTAGGTTGTTGTTTCTACATATAAAAGTACAATTTCTTAATAGATGATGAATCATATATGATCTCTCTCATTTGTTCATGCAGCTGTCTCTTAATGTGATGTGTCAATGGAGATCGGCTTTTGTTATCTCTTGGGGTCACCCTTCTTGTTCGCATAGTGGCGTACAGATTTGAGTATGAAGAAATCATACTCAAATATGTGGGGATTTCTAAGCAACAAAGTATGGGTGTGCATCAGAAAGGGATTTTCCGACTTGACATTCTTTTGTCATGCGGGCGTTTGCTCTTTGCCAACTCCTGCGTTGGTTGAACTTGTGAGTGTGATCGGTGTAAAGTCTTAATTTCTCTCTCTAAAGTTGAGAGCTTCTCACTCTAGAATAGTGATCCTTGTTTGGTTCTTCCCACACTATCTAATCTGAGTTCAATCTCAGCTCCTCTAATCTCTACATCCCCATCCTCACATCCTCATCTAAAAAATATTCTTCTCAATCTCCACTACCTCTATAGACCTTTCATCCATCACAAATCTCATTTATGTGCCCAGTAACCACCCCAACAACTCTTATCCCTCTGCTAAACTTCTTATCAACCACCAAAAATTTTCAATACAAAGGCCAGTATCCGCTTGCTAAGCTTCAGAAAAACAGCAGTGATCTCTCAAATCAACCGCCTCTGCCTCCCATATAAACCAATAAGAAACTGCCACCATCTCACTCTACATAGCTTACCTGAGTACCTACTGTGTTCTCTAATAGTTCAATTCCATGCAAAACAGGTACAACTCGGTTGAACTCTCTGAACACTCTGGGAAACTCCTGCAAATTCTTTTATTTGTCTCATTCCTCAGAGTCACATGTTTAATCCCCAGACAACTCCACCGCCCAATATTTACGATCTCCCAAGCCACTTCCCTCCCCCAATACTACCCAGAGAGCAACAAACCCACATCCCAAAAGTCTATAAAATCACATCCAAACTGGATAAAAAAAAACACCATCTCAACCTTTTCCCACCAGAGATTCACATAACAAGCTTCATAAAAAACACCCTCTTTTTCACCCCTTCGGAAAAGAAATGGCCAACCCAAATGAAGATGTTGAACTTGAGCTTGTGGACTTTGCTCAAGCAGAAGACGTCCCCCATCAACTAGTCGGACACCTCATTTCTGACAAACCGCTCAACGTAGCTTCTGTTATCAGAATGCTCCGTCATGCATGGCAACAAGAGATAGGTTGGACCCACATGGAGCCAATCCTGGAATATCACACCTACTCCATCACTTTGGAGAGCGGAAGCTGCTCAAACTCTAATCGAACGTAGCCCATGGTCAGTCATGGGTTGCAGCTTCAGGATCCACCAGTGGCCAAATGAGGCAAGCCTGAGCGACCTGCCTTTACACATGCTGCCTTTTTGGGTGCAAGTTCACAATCTTCCCCGTCGGCTTTTGTCTCGCCAGAATGTTATAGCCATAGGGAGTGCAATGGGTACAGTCGATGGTGTGGAAGATCCAAACAGCCCTGAGGGATGGCGTGGATTCCTGAGAGTCAGAGTCCAAATTGACTCTCGCCGACCTCTCCGTGCAAACCTCCGGTTCAGTAGGAGAGAACCTGACCTCAAAGCACAATTTCGATATGAAAGACTATCTGATTTCTGTTATCATTGTGGCTGTCTGGGTCACACTTTCAGGGCATGCCCGCATCTTGAGAACATTAACTCTCGTTCCATTGATCAAACCACTTTCAAGTTCGGTGACTGGATGCGGGCTAGAGTTGCAAGGAGGCTCCAACCACCCAGAGTATTGATCAATCTAGACCATGAAGAACAGATTCCCCCTTTGGGAATAGAGGTAGAGCAGGCCATGCAGGAACTCAATACCAATCAGATGTCAGATATTCTGGTGAATGAGCCCGAGATGTTTGCCCCGAATCTTATGCGAAATGAAGTCTTCATCAACCCTCCCAGCCTGTACCAGATGATCCCACCTCCTGGCTTTGATCTTATCCCTCAGCCTTACCAAAGTAGGAGTGCCACAGTAGTCCATGATTTCAATTCAAATCAAGGCTTGACCAATATCAACTTGGGGACTACAATGGTAATGGGGGATGGAGAACTGGAAGCTCATCATCAAACAAACCTGCATATCAGAAATAGATCAGTTGCCTTTGATGAACAAATGGAGGCAATCTTACAAGATAATCTCTTTCTAAGGCCTAATCTGTCTGCCATGACTTTAGACACTCTTTTCGATTTTCAAGCTGCTCACAGGTTGCACCGATTCGAAGGCCCATTCCATTCTAGAGATGGAGCTGGCCCATCTAGTCCCCCACCTTGCCTCCTTGAACCTATACCTTTTTACCATCCAAATCCATATCTCATATTAGGCCCAAAACCGATCCATTTTGATGACTATCAAATCTTGTTCCCAAATGTCATCCAAGCTCCGAACCTAAATCATGCTCAATCCCAAAGCATCCCAAATCATATCGATGAAATGGTTCCTAGCTTCACCAACTTAGAATTTCCTCCCCTTCCAGACATCCCTACACCTAATGTCCATGATCCCATAGAATTTCAAACACCTCAGTCTGATTCGATCGTTACCTTCATAGCTACCTCCCTTGAAACACTCAATCTGAAAAGGGGTAACTTGGAATCAGTAGAACCCCCTCAACCCAAGCGCCATTGCCACATGACCCAAATGATGGAGGAAAACAAGCATGCTGTTACCTCTGCTGATTCAAACTCAGAAAACAACACTTCATGCACTTCCAGAGGAAACATCTGAAGCCAAAACCGTGGAAAAAGATCAAACAGAGGAAAAGGTAAAGAGAAGGCAAAAGCTTGGTTGAAGCAAGAGATTGGTTTTGGGCAATCAAACTTTTCACAGGCAAGCTCAACTCAGTTCCATGGAAGCATGGTGCAAGGAGACACACTGTATGAGGTTCAGATTCAAAGAGCAGAGCAAGTCCAGTTCCATCGACATGGGAACTCTATGGTTGCAACCCCTCCTAATGTCCACTACAATGATCTCTCTGATCAGGACAAGGAAGAAGGCTGTGGTGGCTGGCCGGGGGCAGCCACAGACCAGCCATGAGGCTAATTTCATGGAATTGTCAAGGACTTGGATCTCCCTTGACGACTCAAGCTCTTTCAAGACTGTGTAAAAAACAGTCTCCACAGATCCTGTTTCTCATGGAGACAAGGCAGCCAGAAGAAAAGATATCCAATTGGAGAAAGAAACTCAAAATGCAGGATTTCTTTACAGTTGATCCAATTCGCACTGGCGGGGGTTTAGCCATTTTCTGGGATGCCTCAGTCTCTGTTTCGGTAGTCGATTTTTCTCCAAGCTATATCGACACGGTTGTAACCTTCCTTTCTGAAGATTTAGTTTGTCACATTACTTTCATGTATGGTAACCCTCACGAAAATGAAAAAAAGCCTTCTGGCGTTTGATGTACTCCCGCTTCAATCCCCGCTCTTCTTCTTGGCTGTGTGTGGGGGATTTTAATGAGATCCAATGGTCCTTTGAAAAGTGGGGAGGTGCTTCCTTTGATATTTGGAGAATCAAACTGTTCCAATCCTTCATTACAAATGCTCAACTAAGGGATCTCAATTTCCAGGGTCCGGAATTCACTTGGTTTGCTTTCAGGAATAAAGGAGTTTATATTAAGGAAAGACTTGATAGGGCTCTAGCTAATGTTGTGCTCCCAGCAAGCTCGCACCCAGGTCTTCCATCTTCCAAAAATTGGTTCAGACCACAGGCCTATTCTTGTTGATACAGAGCCAAAAGAATTGAAAGGAAAGCTTATGTTTCGTTATGAGCAGTACTGTAATGAGAATGAGGAATGCTTTTATTTAATCAGGAAGGTCTGGAATCTCGATCTAAGAGCGACTCCAATGCAAAACCTCATCTCCAATCTAGGTGCATCTTGTCAAGCTTTGAAAAAGTGGAGCCAAATTGCTTTTCCCACCTCCCATGCTCAAGTAAGATCTCTCATAAAAGACCTTGAAGCTTTGCATGAGTCTGAAAATGCAGACATTCTCCCTCAAGCTAAAGAGGTCACAGAAAGCATCTCCTCACTTTGGAAGAGAGATGAACTATACTGGCAACAAAGATCAAGACTACACTGGCTGAAAGCAGGTGACAAAAACTCAAAATTTTTTCACCAGACAACTCTGCAACGTAGGCGTTTTAACAGAATCTTGAGATTGAAGAATGATTCAGATGTCTGGGTCCATGAGGAAAAAGAAATAGCAGCAACTCTCCTTTCTTATTTCAAGAACATTTTTACTTCTACTGGCCCTCAGCAATGGCAAGAAGTCCTTGATTTTATTGACCCAGTAGTAAGTGAAGAACAGAATAAATCCTTACAAGCTTCCATTTCTATTGAAGTTAAGCATGCCGTTTTTGACCTAGGAGCTCTCAAAGCCCCTGGCCCTGATGGCTTTTCAGGCACGTTCTATCATCACCATTGGGAAACAGTTCAGGAGGTTCACCAATCGGCTGCTCAACATTAGAACACTGTCAAGTTGATCAGAAATCTCAACCAAACACATATTGCTTTAATTCCAAAAGTGGTGTCCCCTACAAATGCTTCTCAATTCAGGCCCATTGCCCTCTGTAACTTCTCTTACAAGATTCTATCAAAGATCATTGCTACTCGCCTCAAACTGATAATGCCAGATTTAATCACGACAAATCAGTCGGCCTTTGTTAATGAAAGATTGATCCAAGATAATATCATGGTAGCTCATGAAGTCTTTCATCACCTTAAGCTTCAGAAGTCTGATGAGGTAGGTGCCTTTGGTCTCAAGCTTGACATGAATAAAGCTTATGATCGTGTTGAATGGGATTTTCTAGAAAAGGTTCTTCAAAAACTTGGCTTTGCTTTGTCTTGGGTGCAGTTGGTAATGAGTTGTGTCAGATCTGTTAGTTATTTCATTCTCCTCAATGGAAAGCCAGGTACTTGGTTTACTCCTTCTTGTGGTTTGAGACAGGGAGATCCTCTATCTCCTTTTCTGTTTCTCTTCGTCAATGATGTCCTCTCAAAGATGTTAATCAAAGCCACAAAATCTAATCTCATCAATCCGGTTAGATTAGGTCCCCAGCAACTAGCCATCAGCCATCTTCTATTTGCAGATGACTCGCTTTTCTTCCTCAAAGCTTCTTTGGACAATTGTTTGCATCTGTCAGATAATCTTCACACTTATTGCCCAGCCTCAGGACAGAAAATCAATACAGATAAATCCTCTCTTTATTTTAGCCCCAACACCCCCCCATTACAAGTGGATCTCATCAGTTCGGTGTTGAATATGAAAGTGGTGGACGATCCAGGCAGATACTTGGGTCTTCCTACCATTTGGGGAAGATCGAAAAGAAAAGCTCTGAGTTTTGTCAAAGATGCAATTAACAGAAAAGTTACAGGATGGAAACAATCCCTCCTAAGTCAAGCAGGAAAAGAAGTGCTAATTAAATCGGTGGCTAGTGCAATCCCAGCCTATACCATGTCTTGTTTCAAATTCCCGTTATCCACTTGCAAAGAGATCAACTTAGCTTTAAGTGGTTTCTGGTGGGGAAACTCAACCTCTTCGGGCATTCATTGGAAATCTTGGGAGAAATTGGGTCTACCAAAACTAGAAGGGGGTCTAGGCTTTCGCAACTTCCAGGAGTTCAACGATGCCTTGTTAGCTAAGCAAGTGTGAAGACTTCACCACTTCCCAAACAGCATCTCAGCTCAGGTTATAAAACAAATTTACCACCCTAATACTTCTATTCTTGAGGCAAAAAAAGGAGGCTCTCCTTCTTGGCTTTGGTCAAGTCTTCTTGTTGGAAGAGACCTCATCAAGGATGGTTCTTGCTGGAGTATTGGTAATGGGGACTCTGTCAACTTATGGACGGACTCTTGGATTCCAAGCTCTGTTCCCACTCCTCTTAATGTGGAAAAAGATCCTCTCCAAATAAAGGTCAGCTCTATGATCAATTGGCAGTCAAAGTCTTGGAACCTGTCTCAAGTTCAACATGTCATCAACCCGGATTTAGAAGGCAGAATTCGGTCAATTCCTATCATCAATCACCAGATTCAGGACAAGTTGATATGGCCTCATACTCATAATGGTAATTTCACGGTGAAGTCTGGTTACAATTTTTTGGTTTCCAGGAAGAATCTCACTTTGAATTCTCATCCGCACCATTCACATTTTCCCTCTTCCAAGACCTGGAAATGGATCTCAAAGATTCGCATCCTTCCAAAAATCAGAACTTTTCTGTGGAAAGCAGTTCACAATATTTCGGCCACAAAAGAGGCTCTGCATAAGAAACATATTGCCAGAAGTCCTACCTGCTCCATTTGTAACAGCTATGAGGAAACTATTGAACATGTCTTCTTCTGTTGTCCGTGGGCGACAGCCTCTTGGTTTGCCCACCCATGTGGTTATAAGGTTCCTATCCAGTCTCTTACCTCTTTTCTATGTTGGTTGGAGAGCATCCAGTCTCTTAAGACTCATGAAGATTTTCTCACTCATTTATCCTTCATGCTTTGGTCAATCTGGATTAATCGCTGCAAAAGTACCTTTAATCATATGATTCCAGATCCAATACAGACGGCTATGCGTGCACACTCTGCGGCCCAAGAATTCATTCTCTCCCTTTCAGCTGGTAAAATCTCAAATGCTCCTATCCCTCTACCACAAGTGGCTTCTCTCGACCAAAACTCCTCTTGCACTTGGAACCCTCCTCCTCCAAATTGTATCAAGATTAATTCAGATGCGGCATGGAGTGCGGAATCAAATTTAGGAGGAATTGCAGTCATAATAAGGGATAGTAACGGAGCCATCATCTCTGGTCTTACAAGAAAAGTTTTCGTTGTTTCTGCTTTAGCAGCGGAATTGGTTGCCATCTGCGAAGGTTTGAATCTTCTCTCCAATCTCCCACCAACCCCAGTGACGTTTGCATCCGACTCAAAAATCTTGATAGATGCCTTTAAATCAAACACTCCCCCAAAGGACTGGAAGATTTCAAATCTTTTCTCTCAAGCCCAGTATATTTCTTCAACCCGGCAAATCAGCTGGCTCTGGACCAGCAGGAAGGCAAATCGTGCAGCAGATCACCTTGCTGCCTTGGCCTTACGAGACTCTTGTCCTGCATATTGGACTTTGAACCCTCCTATTTCTCTTATGAATGTTTTAGTTTCAGATGGGTTTCTAGGCCCCCCTTAGCTGTTGTTTTCTTCTCTGTTAAATATGAACGCTTAGCCAAAAAAAAACTTGTGAGTGTGATCATTCTGCAACCATCTTCTATAACGTTCTGTAATTCGTTTTATCATGGATTTTCTTTTTCAATAAAGAGACCATCAAATTCTCAAAATTATAGCATATATTGATTTATCACGAAATGGTTCAAGTAAATAGTGGAGGCATTGGTTTTCTGTTTCACAGTTCAAAAGGGCATGGAGTCCAATGGGGTGCTTGTAAAAGTAGGAATCTACTAATCCTATGAAAGCGCACACTTGGTCTACTGAGAGGTTTTCTTTTTCTAATTGACGATTCCAACACGTAATAGGAAACTTATTTTTCTATTCTCGTTTCCTGGTTTTAGTTGGGAAACATGCAATAGGAACATACTAGAAAGATTGTCCGCGCGGTTGCTGCGGAAAAAATCGTACGTCAGATGACCTTGATGCATGAAAAATCAAATGTGTATTTGTTCTTGATGAAAAAAATATATATACAATGATATTTGTGCAAGAAATAGATGCACGTTATTAATTAAGGACCTAGCTAATTAATGTTATTCAATGCATTCTTTATTGCATAATTAAACCATTTAAAGATAATAAAACTTCTTTCTCTTGTTTGTATATGAAAATAAGCTTCTTTATATTTTCTGTGCAAAATAGTGTTTAAAGAAGGAAATACTTTTGATGATTTTAAAAACTTGTTAATTCAACCTAATGACTATTAATAAATTGGATATCATAAACATAGTTTTGGCAATGAGATTGAACTTTATAGATGAGATACGATTGAAGGGCTCAATACTTGACTTTATATGTAAAAAAAATGGATAATAATATGAAACATAATAAGTACACTAAATATGCTACAATATAATCAGTACACTGAATATATATTTTTTTCGACCAAAAAAATATATATTCACAAGCAAAAGTGCAAAGCATAGAAATCCAGAAGATTACCAAGTAAGCAATGCTTCCAATCTTTATCAAACAACAAACTTCCTTCTGGCCAACTCCAATCTCTCTGGTACCTGTATAAGGAAAAGTGTGTCTAAGATATGACACAAAGCAACAGAAAAGAGGTAATATATCTGGCACTTCTATTAAGAGCAATATGAAAAGCATCAAAGCCCTAACAAGAATTTCAGCAGCTAAAATTACCAATTCATAATGAAGACATGTCCTTTTTTTCCACCAATAGTGATAAAATGTAAGAACATACGTGAGATCAGTAATGGCTTGTCAAAAATAAACATAACTCAACAATCAAACTAAAGCATACTGAAAATCTGCATCAATTGAGTGAAGAGTTACAATTTCAAATTTATAGATTCAATAACAGAAAAAAGAAAATCAAAGGGGAACCTGGAATTCTTGAAGCTGAAATGTGGAACCCAAACGCCAAAGCAAGAAGCGCTTTGTATCTAGAGTAAATCTTCCTATCTAAAGTAATCTTGGGCGGTAGAGAGAAGTAACAAATGTTAGCCACGGAAAAAAAAAATATAGGCTTATTGCTAATATGCAGTCTTTTAATTCAGTATGATACTAACACAAACAAAAACAGTCGCACAAATGATGATAATCGCTGCAGGATTTCCAAATTTCTTGTGGAATACTTTACTTTTGCGGCTGATTATGTGAGGTCACACTTTTTTTTAGGAAAAAGGAGAAATGTCAATTTATCAAAGATCATACGACCAAAAGGTCAAACATGAATAATCCGAAGACCATAAAGCAACATAGCTAGGAAACTAAATACGAACTACATCTAAAAATTAAAAAAACAACCTCAAAGCTACATCTAGAAAGTACTGATAAAACTAGAAAAGCATATGACCTCCTAAACTCCATCAACGACTCAATTTTCAATCGAATCAGGCCTAAGACCTAATGGTGTACCTTTCATCGAATTGAAAAGAAAGAGAGGAATTGATAGGGTTTAAGAGGGATCTTTTTTCATAGCAATCCCACAGCAAATCTAGCACATACTTGATCCAAAATCAAATCCAATCAAAGAAGGAATAGTGCAATGGGCTATAGTCAAACCCAGCCCACATGACACACTCTTCCCTTGACTAGATCCGACTGAACCAGCTCCGACTGGACCCGCCGGAGATGCCCCGACTGTCGATTTAATTCGGCGGTATCCCATGCCATTAAGTCATGGCTCCTTGGCCTTGTTGTGCTTCTTGAAGACGACTAAAGAGACGCCGCTGCTACAGTTAAGTTCTTTCAAGAAACGAAACCTCCTACCTTCTCTTCAGAACCAGAAACTAGATCTGTCTACCGCCTCAAAGCAATACTCTTGCACCATTGTATTCAAACACCAACGTCGAAACAATCAAAACCCAAAGTCTCACCGCCGGCGAAACTTCAAAAACTCTATCAAACTCAGCCGCTCGACTAAACAACACCACTGCTGGACACCTAGCCTGCACTCCGTCTTGAAACCCGACGCAGGGACGTCCTCCTCACAAGCAGAGAGCCGCAAGGCTGCCGCCGCACTGCTCACGAAACCTAGGATTTCGGTCTAAATATTTATCTTCCACTCATCTATGTGAGGCCACACTTATTATAGTGGAACTCTAACAAATTACATGCCAATCCAATCATTCCTATGTACCACAGTTAGCATGGCTTAATAGCCAAACCAAAGTAGCATATGGACAAATGTTCTGTTAGAATCTAATGCTTGATATTTAGTAATTGAACAAATCATAAACTGTTGTGTTTCAGTGTTTGCAGTATCATTTCCAAAATTCAAGGTTCCCACACATCCTGTTTAGCAATTAGGTACTCTAAAGCTGAGAAGACTTTTCACATTACAATTCTTTGAGATCATATATACAAAAACCATGCGAACAAGAGTTTAGGGTTTCATAATCACCATTTAGACAAGGTTTTCATGCACGACATTTTGCAAAGTAGAATCTTCATCATTGACCCATTAAGTTTTTTCTAAAACACAACTTGAACAAAAACCATAACAGAGAACCACAGTGAGTCAGTGAGATCAAGTAACAAAGTTAGAGAAGTCAACACTCTTTGTTAAAAAACTGAACCAACCTCATCCAGATAGTCTCGGTCAAGCTTGTCGGCGATTCGGACGGAGGTGAAGGCGAACAGTAATGCTGCGTGGTGGGGCCCGCTCGGGTCACCACCGTCACGCCTCTCTTGGTGGGTGGTTTTCCGGCGAGGAGAAATCGGACGGGCGGCACGTGGGGAGGCTTGAACGAAGCACGTGACGAGAAGAGAGAGTGAGAGCCGGTGGCGGTGATGTTGGAGGTGAGAAGAAGCTTTGCCATGGTTACCAGCTAGCTTGTTGAGAGCACCGGATGGATAACCTCCAGCTTACGTCAGCTTACCAGTACAAATTACACCCCTATTCCTTTTTTTTCTTTTTATATTTTTCAATGGAAAACTGTACCTAACTCGTTACAAGTGACAACCTCCCATAATTTTGAAAAAGTTCGATTCTCAGTAAATTGACCAGTTAAGCAAAATGAGTAACAAACGTAGACGATGAGTTGAAAAACGACTCTGATGACCACAGATAATATGGTAATAATAATAATATGAGAAATCCCAAAATTTATACATATTTTTAGTGTCCTAATACACAGATTTCTATAACAATTCCAAACTCTCAAATTGGTTCATCACAGGTTTCTATCTATACACAACAATGCAAGATTTCTTGTTGAGCCCCAACATACCTTAATATATAGAGGCCGGCAAAGAAATCCATATCGATTGTTCACCACGCTTGGATAATGATCGGGAAGAACCAACCCGAATGAACCTCCAACGACTGAGCCTGTCTACTCTTTTACTTTTCTCTCCTGATTCTTCAGGTCATTTAACCCCAGAACAAGCAATCATGCTGTGAGGTCTATTACACTTCGATGGTGAGCTGGTTAAAATCAGTTACTGGGGGAGCCAATGGTGGAACGGCCATTTCTTGGAATTCAGCAACTTCAACATCCAAGGTTTTCCTGGCAGTAGCCTTACTCTCTGTGCTTCTACCTATCTTCCTCGACGAGTGGGATACAGAGGCAGTAGCCCTAGAGGAGTTACTACTATCAATTGTTGCCAAGAACTTTTCCTTTGAGAGTGTTGTTGGGGCAGATGCAATAACAGAGCTGAAGACTCCAGACTCCCTTAGTCCTTGGATAATGGCCTAAGACGAACAAAAGATAGATTTCAATATAAAATAGAGATATATATATATATATATATATATATATATATATATATATATATATCAATCATTAAAAGTTCAAAACTAATTCAACGTGTGTTTTAAAGACATTAGTTTCAAACCTTTTCACTAGATCAAGTGCTTTACATGAGTTCAACTATTATCAGAAACAAACAGAAGGCTTCAACAATCTTAATTCTTTCTTTGTATTCTTTTTAATTTGTAGTTAAAGCACTTTACAATATAGTATGAGAGATCATTAATGAGATGCAAAAGAGAAAGATAGGAGAGAACGACGAGATTTAATGAGGTGGGAATGAGGGGGAACAGTAAGGAAAACATAAATAAAAAAGATGTTGAAGGTGGAAAAATGATAATGAGAACACTCAAGCTCAAGACGCAATAACAATAAGACAACTGCCAAAAGAAAAAGAAAGACATCTATGAACATGGGACCAATGAGCATGTTAATGCGATAATTTAGCTTCATGTGTACAATACAAGAAAATAAAATTTCCAGATATCACATGATGCAAATATATAACTACAGGTAGTGGTCTAGTGGAACTCAAATGTCTTCTCTGGTAATATGATATCAGCGGATAACAACATTTTCCTGCTATGAAAATTTGAGTCTTTTGTATCTCGTTAAATACTCCTCTTATGTGGATAAGAGAATTGAAATAAAAGGCTTACCATTGGAGCATAAATTCGGGTCAAGATGCCTTTTCTCAAAAGTTTTATTTTTATATCTTTGTCATCCCATACAATGTGTTCATGGTACCTAGAACAGAATCATAGAACAGTAGTCAATTAACAGTGAGGTAATTAAGGATATAACAAAAAAACTACTTTCAGTTTCTCGTAAGAGTAAGCAACAAAGCTAATGTAAGCAATTAAAAAATAAATATGAACTTACCATTTCAGCATTTCCTCTTCAGTTGCAGTTGAAGCAATTATGAATGCCTGCAATGTAAATTGCTTAGTTAAAATATAAAGAGTAAACAAATGAAATGCAAAAAAAATACGACTGACAACTGGAACGTGATACAACTGTTAACATGTGATGCAGGACGGAAGCAAGGGTTGGTGAGAGAGAGATTAAGATGGGCGAGAGAGCGTTTAGAGATTAAGGAAACAGATGGTTTTAGAAGAAATAGAGATACTTTAGCTTTAGAAGGAAGAAATAGAATAAGGGAGGTTAGGGGAGAGAATACAAGGCCAAGCCTTCAACAAGACAAAATCTTAATTCATTCCAATATGCCATTCAGATGACATTAGAAAACCATTTATAGGCTTCAAATAAAACCCTCAAGACTCCTAGTATACCAAAAGACTAATGTAACTTATTAATAATAAGACTCTTAATACTAAGACTTACATAGACATAAAGACACACTCAAGACTATTAAAACACTAGACTCATAATTATTCTTATTTATAACTGAAAATAAACTTTGTAACTGAAAATAAAACAGACAAGACCATTAAACTACCAAGTAGACTTTCTTGACCAAAAAGAATTGGGCTTAGCCTTTGGTTTGCAGATAGGATATTTTTGATCCAGCCAACTCATGGTTGTGTCATTATTGTGTTAAAAAAAGAAATAAAAAAAGAGACGAGAGCTAGCTTGTACACTTAAATTTTTAGTCCAAGAAAAATTCCCACAATGGTTTTACAAGAAAATACTTTGCTACATACAGTCAGATGATGTATGGAGATGGAAATGATGAACCATATTCTTCTTTTAATGTGGCAACCACATATAATTCTATTTGTCGATAACTATGCACAATAGTCAATACTGAATCCCAAGTACCCCAACTGACTGGTTTTTATAAATATGGAGCGTTTACAAAAAGTAAATGTTTTTTAACTTCTTACATTATCATTAATCTAACATGAATTGCAGCAGCATCTCATTCTGTCACCGAAAAGCACCCTAGGCTTGAGGTTATATTAATTGTATAAGTAATTCATTTGAACTCTCCCTCTCACTATATATAGGCTTTTGAACTCTCCCTCTCATTAATCTAATACGACATGCAGCAGCATCTCATTCAGTCACCAAAATGTACACTAGGCTTGAGGTATATTAATTTTATCAGTATTTCTTTTGAACTCTCCCACTCGCTATATATAGACTTTTGAAGCAAACCTTAACACATTTCAATTTTCAGGTGATACACTTTGTTCCACATGGACCAACTAGTCAATTTGATCTGTAAGTTAAAGCTTAATTCGCCATTTTATGTAATTGAAATGTTGTGAATCAAAGAGATAAACAAAGGATTAAATAACACATTGAACTCACAGCTCTATCAAATTCCAACATGAAGCATCTTTTGACATCTTCCTTTGTCGGCTTGCAGCCACACCGATCACGTCTTGATGTTAAGTCTGAAAATCTGGCATATGTGTAGTGTAGAACAGCAGCCTCTTCCAATTTGACCTCACTAAAAGCAATTGCGAGAAATTATTATTACTGCAATCAATAAAATAAACCAGTGCTATTTTCAATACAAAATTAACGTACTTTGGGGTTTTCATATAATTGTGCCATCTGTGTGCACCATTAGGACGGAGATGTTCTTGGATGCGAGCAGCTGACTTCCCATTTCCATAAGTCAGGAAGTAGTTTGGGTTGCCACGAGTTGATTCTTTGTACATTCCGAAGTAGGTATCTTTTGGTACATGATCGTAATTCCTCTTAAACATGGATACCTATTAGTGCAAAAATACATGACAAAAACAAGTCAGGGACCGTATATGTGTTACTAATTAAACGCAAATAAAACTACAATAAAAGGAGAACAACTTTTTAGACATCAACAAGGAAACATTTCTACCAACTTCTCACTATGGATGTCACAGTAAAAGAAGACCATGTTTACTGCTTTTTAAGGGTACCATGTTTACTGCTAGTCAAACTAAAAGCCCGTATTTGAAGTTTTTCAATGACCCCAACAAGTTTATGTCTAGATTGTGAAAAACGGCTCGACCAAGTTGGGTGACTTACAAATTGGATATAATTCTGTTCTTTAGTAAACCTGGTACACAAAATAGCTGGTTTAATCCATTTAGATGGATATAGAAAAGGAATTCATGTGTCTACCAACTTTGTTGTTGCATATTTGATTGGGCAACAATATAATTCAGTATTTTAGCTTGACAACTTATACCTACAACTATGACAAGGATTCAAATTCATTATTGATTAACAATAACGGTAGCTTCTACAATCAGACAGGCAGCATCATGTGACAAGCATAATAAGTTCACTACTATCTATAACACAAATAATATTAAAACAATCTACTGAACCACATCAAAAAGCAACAAGATTGAACAATTTACCTCAGTGAAAGGTTCTTTAATATCATCTCGTTCAACACTGCTCTCCTACTCAACAAAAATGTCATTGTTAATTATATTTACCAAATAACATGCATCAGGGATGAAATGAGACAATATACAAGAGTAAAAGACTAGCCCAATTAAGTTTAACCACCTGCCTACATTGTTTAAAAGCACCACTACAAATTCACTTACATAGTTCGAAAAAATAACCATATCCACATTCCCAGGCACATCTTGCAGCAACTGCCTTAAAGAATACTCCTTGGCGCCAGCTGGGTGTAGCAACTCATCAGTATCAAGATGAATAATCCAGTCCATTCCGGCATCCTAATGTTTTTGTATGCCACAGAAAAGTCCAAGAAGACGAAAGGAGAAATTAAAACAAGCTTGTATCAGAGAGTTAGAATAACAAGAAAAGAGGAAGGTTAATTGAGACAACATTTTTCTTACCCTTGCCATAACAATAGCCATCTCCATATTGAGAGATTGCTTCACAAATAGCTCATAATTGCACGGTTTGTAGAAGAAACTTGACAGCCATGTCTCATTCCAAATCCGACTGATGGCACCACAGACAAGAAGCACAAGTACAAGTCAAGAAACAATTACAAAAATAAATGTAGAGGTTAAAACATTTAACAATTATTATTCATTTATCACAAGCAAAGGAAGGAGCCTAAACAGCCAAAAATATAGTAATTATAAAAGAGAACTGTATTAGCAGAAATCACTTTTACTTGGTGGTCCTAGAAAAAGAAAGTGGCGACTCACCTTCTAGCTTGTTGCTCCTCCAGCTCCCTTGTTCTGTAAATCACTTTAACTCCCTGAGAACAATACCAGAATTTCTCATCACATAATTCACCAGTTTTTACCCGAAGGAAAATCACAAGATATGATAGAAATGCATTTGAAGTGGGAAAAAGTGGACCAAAAGAAGAATTCATCAACTAGCTGAACATAAACGGAGTAAAGCATATTCTGACTCACATGTATAGACTCCAGAACTTTGGATACTTCAGGAGACGCAGCTTTTCCTTCCACAAAAAGAAAAAAGTTGGAGACTCCAATAACTTTATGGTAAAACATCCATGGTAAAATCTGGTCTAAGCCTGCCGATGTACTTGTAGTAATTAATATCTGCATTGTCAGACAATACATCTCATTAAAGTTTGAATCTTAACAAATAACTAATAATATAACAGTCATTACAAGATGGACAAGGTCATTCCACTGAAACTGTCTAACAAGTGATCATATTGAATTGCAGTACTCAAACCTAACAACCAGCATTCATCATACAAACAATTGGGTTACATGAAATGTCATCAATAGTGTTACAAATAGAAACAATACATCACAGTAAATCCTTATAACCACCCCAGTCAGAAGGTAGAATGCGAAATCTCAAATAATCGCTGACTCACGTAATCAAGTTCTACTACCCAAGGATTCACTCTATACAGGTGCCTGTGAAGCAATTGTGTTGTGTTCATCTAGTCCAATACCCAAGTTGCCCGAGTTAAAAACATTACTTTAACAGTCATCACTAGATAACGCTCAATGGATGAAGCTAAAGCACCATTTATTTCCATTAGTATTAAAGGTTGTGGCTAATTCTCCCACAAAGATGACAGAACCACATGATTTGCCCAATTGACATGTTGAATTAACGGAGCAGGCCTGCATGGAGGGGGTTTAAATGAAAGAAAGAAGAAGATGATCTATTTTTCAAGAAACTAAAACAAATGTCATCATGTATTGACGGGCCTCTTCGGAGAGCAAGGTTAAGTTGAGGTTGCCAGAAAAGAGATCACGTTACTTGACATCTGACAGCCCATGAATAGAAATGTTTTGTAATTGAGATGATAACATTGAGAATAGCACATATCACAATCACTTGTAGCTACAACAGAGAAACAAAATTCACTTCCTCTATAAGGTTTTGTGATTCATTTTGGTGTCACTCATTACCTAGCTTTCGCTGATCTCAAAGTACTTTCCCGTTGAAAGACAAAAGCAACTTCACAATTGCTCATGTCCACATTCAAGCCAAAAATCGAAAACGCATTTCTAAAAGAGAATATAAGGCCTATGGTGATTCTTGCTAGCTCCTAGTTTCACACAAATACCGAATTCCAAATTGTTGATCAATCAAATAAATAAATAGTGAAGCAAACCAGATGATCTATGAATCGAATTCACTAGCATCAATCGCAGGAAGTGATCACGGAAACACTAGCATATCAACACCATCTCAATTACTAAACTACATTGCACATCTCCTTCAGCCATTTATACAAATCTGAGACGCCTAAACTTGAGCTACAGATCCAATCAGCTAAATCCAGAATCAGAAAATTTCAAGGAGAAAAAAGAACACAAACCTTAGGTTTCAGATTGGAGGCAGAATCGAACTTCCAATTCTGGTAGTAAGGAAAGGACGGGGAGGCGCTGCGGCCGAGGTTGACGCAATCGGAGGAGGATCGGACGGCGGAGGAGAGAGGAGAGGACTCCATGCCAGGGAAGAGGTGCTGCGATCCCGGAGCGGACCAGCGCGTGGTGGGGTCGGGGATGCCGCCGCGCCATTGGAGGATGAAGGCCAAGGCGGCGAGGGAGAGAGGGAGGAGAGTGAGGAGGAGGAGGAGCTTGGCGGTGAAGGATTGAGAGGAGGATTGCGGGAGGGAGCGCAGCGGCGCGTGGAGGTGGTGGTTGGGTTTGGTACCTCTGGCAGTTCTTATTTCATTTCAAAAATGGGGAGTGTCAGTCAGTCTTTGCTATGAGACCTTGGAAATTGGTATATACTCTACCTCCATATATTTTTGAACGTTCGTATTTTCCTTTGTTTCCAAGAAAATTGAAACACGCGTCAAACTAGAGAATCAAAAAAAAATTGTTTGTTTATTTCATTACACTTATCCAAGAGTAGAAAGTCTTGAGTACTCGACGTGTAAATACACACTATGTGTATATCTAAGATATATGATTTTATCGACCATAATGGAGTCATAATATACGAATGATTACACATAATGTATTTTGACATGTCATTTATAAAAAAATGAAATATGTTTGGCGTTAGGGTAGCCTTTTAAATGAGGATCTCTAAGTTGAAGACTTTTAAATTAATTGTTTATTAGACTAACTTTTTGATTAAATTTTGACATCTTAACTGTGAGACCCTACACGTTCTTACCGTGGTTAATGACGAGTTACTGAGGTTTAAGTCATATTCAGTAACTTCGCGAGTGAACGACCACGTTCATTTTCGAGTTTTTAAAAGTTCTTCAAATTCCTTATTGAAGGACTCGGTGTTGTAGTACGTGTCGACACGAGTCTCCCGGTATTTTCAGAATATTTTTCAGAGCTTCGGTTTATTTTTTGTGAATTTTTGAAGTTTTCGATAACTTTTAATTATCAATCCGGCAAAAAGAGTTTTACCATTTAACTTTTTATTTTTTACCTTCTTTAAATCTGGACCGTTAGATCTTTGCAAGATCTGATCTCAGCCGTTCATTCTCTATAAATAGAGAAGAGAGGTTTGACTCGGTCAAACCTCCCCAAATCGGTCAACAAAGCTCCGATCGAGCTCTCTCGTCTTCTCTGCTGTCTTCCGCCCGGCGCCGACGACTCCGGCCACCACAGACCGGCGGACCACTTCCTTTCTCTTCCTCCTCTATCCAGCCTAGTCCTTGGATCACTCAGACATCCACCGTGGAGGGAGAACAACCGAGAAGAGGCTCAGCGGTCAACGGCCAAATTTCGACGTTCTAGGCGGCGATTCGACGAAGTAAGGTTAGAATCTTGTTCCTTTTCTCTTCCTCTTCCTTCCCTTGCCTCTTGATGTTCGATTCGAGCCTCGATTTCAAAATCCTCAATTCACTGTTTTTCACTGTTTTTCCTGGGTTTTTCTTCTCCCTCCTCCGGCGACCTTTTCTGGGAGTTTTAGCGAGTTTTGGACACTTGTGTGATGTTTGGGAGGAGCTTGGAGGTAGCTGGTGAGGTTTTGGAGCAGTGACAGTGGTTTGGGTTCGGGGCAGGAGCAGAGGCAGAGGCACTAGATTCGGTTCAGTGACAAGGAAAGGGTGGAGGAATCGGTAAGGATAGCTGCTAGGTTTTGGATTGGAAGAGTTTGGAGGTGAGAATTCCATTTTGAAGGCTACTGTGTAACTACTGCTTGTGTTGTTGAATTTATTATTGATGATGATCTGAGTTAAATCTGATGTTGTTTTGTTGTTTGTTTATCGAGAACTTGGTGATCGAAGAAACGGGGAAACTCTGCCGAAATTCCGGCAAGTTGACTGGAATTGGTGACGATTCCAACGAGGCAATAAATCCGACAGAATGCCGAGAGGTAGTCTTCGAATCCCTTCGAAATATATTGTTTCCGTTTAGTCGAGTTAAGAGTTGAAATCAGAAAGTTACGTATAAGGAAACGTAATAAAATGAAAACTAACCATGATTGGAATCTTTCCATTTAGACAACTTTCTATTTTTAGAAACATACTAATTTGGGAAACTTTCCATTTTAGGAAAGTTTCCATTAAAGGAAAGTTTCCAGTTTGGAAAAACGGTTTAGTAAAGAATTGAAGTTCAACGAAGTTTGACACAATTTGGTTAAATTGGTAAAAAGTTAAATTGTTATCTGAAACAGATAACTGGAATTTCTGGAAAATGTCAAGTTGAGTGTTTTAAGTAAAATTGGTGATTCACGTAAATCGATAAATCGACTCTTGGTAAATAAATTGGTTAATGTGACACGTTGGGTGTCCATAGTAATTCAACGAATTATTATGTGATACCCTAACGTCAATTAAAGTGGTAAAGGAAAGTTTGGAAGCTAAGTCGGACTTCCGGTAAATTAAGTAAAGAGTCGATAACCGGAAAAGAAAGTCAAAAAGGTTAAAGTGTAATAAAAAGGAATTGGTTGGTCAGCTTGGTCAATGTGGTTATTCCTGGTCAAACTTGGAATGCTGAGGTCTGTTGACTGTTATTGCTTCTTGGTTGCTAAGCTTGGAATTCTGCAGTAATTTATTTAGACGAGGTAGCTTACGTGGTGACCTCGGTGTACCGAGGTGGTTCCTGGAAGGTTGGAGCTTACGTATGGAACGGTTATTTTAGGTAGGGAAGCTAAACCCCCTTTGTTAGTGGTTTTGTGTGTGTGTGTGTGTATATATATATATATATATATATGAAAGTGCATGATTTCCTATGCTCATGGTCGATGTCTCGGGAAAGTTTTCTTTATATATGTGATAAATGATTTATGATTGGGCCAAGAAAATCCGAGGCTGGATGTAAATGATTTTTATATGATGATGTGATATGTTGAGCACCGTTGTCCTGATTTGCGGTGCGTGGCCTGAGAGTGACGGGACCTAGTATATAGCACTCCTACGGTGTCGATGGCCGTGAACCTCCAGAGGGCAATACCCTGTTTATTTTAATTATCCCACTTACGCTCGTCTCGTACAGAGTTAAGCGAGACGTAAGTGCGGTGTGCTGTTACGAGAGATTTGTTGGGCATTAGCAGTAAATGGACACTCTCACTACTATTTGTCTTTAGACGCATAGGTAGTTGGCCCGGTTTGCTGTATAGATAAACTCGGGATTCGGTCACAAAGATTCGTGAAGCCCTGCATGCTGTATTATTCATTGAGCGCTCTGGCCCCTGTTTTAGCATACTGCACTGTTTTCCCGAAAGATATGAAATGATGTTTTTGTGTGCCAAGGATTTTCTAAATGATTTTATCAAGAGCTCAAATCTATATGTATATATATATATATGGTTTTATGGTTTTCAAACCTATCATTGGTGGGCCTATACATGAGCACGCGAGGACGACGCTCACCCCTACAACAGGTTGTTTGCAGGTATTATGTACTGTGACGGGATAGATAAAGAGAGCTGGGTGTGTGGAGCCTCATTCCTTACTTGATGTTTGGTCCAAGTGTACTCCATATTCCTGTTTTACCCTTCTAGTCATTTACCATAATATTTGGCATAAACAGTAAAGGTGTCTCCTTGATTTGTTAATCGTGTTACATTTTTTTATTGTTGTCGCTAAAGTTTTTAATTGACCCTTTAATTTTCCACCTTCTGCGAAATTAGAAAATCTCTGATGAATGTTTTAAGAATTTCATTTGGTGCCACTCTAGTTAAAGTTTAATTTTATTTTACTTATTAAAAAGCCTACGACTTTAGGTTAATAAGTTGTTGGCACGTTCTTCGGACGTGTTGGCTTCTTATTGGCTTAAAATAGGGGTCACTGTAGCTTCCCCTCCCGGGGAGCTACATTAACTATTGAAGTTATAGATTTATATAAGTAGATCAATCATACAAAATTTCAATCGAATTAGTGATCGTTAAGAACTAGTTTTAGATCAAATTAATGGACGAACCAAATTTATCAAACATGAACCGTTCAAGTTCATAATTAGTAAATCACATTTCTGAATGTCATAACGATTTTCAATTTAGTTGAAAATTTGCAGAAATAATCTACTCATAAATATTTATAAAAATGAACAGTTAAAATATAAATATGAGATTGAAAAACATAATAAACTGTAAAATCTCTAACTAGTTCTGAACTTAGAGGTACTCGCTAAAAGGCTACTTTGTAGAGTTTTTCATTTATAGGTTTGAATGTTAGAAAGGAAGAGGCTTCGAGGGTGAGAAGATGATTTTGTTTAGGAATACTTTATACTTGAGAAGAACAATTCCTTACTCGTGGAAAAATATAAATCAGTCTTGGTAATCTTAAATTTTTGCCCAATCAGAATGTCACGGCTCACCGATCCTTCTCTAGAAGGGTCTTCATCTGAGGTGGCTTCGTAAGATTCAAAGTCACCGCTGTGTCCAAATTTCTTGTCGAGTCCGTGTCATTTGTTACTATCTCCCTTCAACATGACGCTAGAAGGGTCTACGTCACCAGGTTTTGTAAATAGAAGCATTATGTATACTCCCAAGTACATATGAAGAGAGATATGAAGATTTCACCCCTCCAAGTCGTAATGTTTTAGCGAACCCCTTCTTTTGGTTGGATAGTTAATACTGATGGAGAGTGGAAAATTTGTTCCAATTGGGCTGGTCATGGTGATGCTTACAAAGACTGCATATGTTTGGTTTTAGGTGCTCTTGATATTTCTAGTTCGGTTGTTGCAGAGGCTATGACTATCATTAAAGCTATTGAGCTAGCTTGGTTAAAGATTAGAATGTATGGTTAGAGGTGAATTCTTCTCTAATTCTTATTTTCCTCTATTTCTCTTGGTGTCTTGGTATCTTCGTGTGGAATGGTACAACTACATGCATCTTATATCCCAAATGAATTTTAAATCGAGCCATATTTTTCGTGAAGACAATCAAGCTGCTGATGCTCTTGCTAATTACGGTGCATTTTCGGATGGTTTTACTTTTTTTTGAAAGACGGATGGTTTTACTTTTACTTGATGAGATTCAGCTCCAGAGCTTTTAATGAGTCATTGTAATAGAGAATGTTTGAGTCTTCCTAATTTTAAATTTTGTTAATTTGTTTGTTGTTCATATGAGGACATTTAACGATGTGTGTGTATGTCCTCAATCATCTCATTGTACAATTATTTTCTTTTAATAAATTTTCATAAGGAGACAATGAGCTAATCCTTCTAGCCTATCCAATAAAAAGTCGTAATGTTTTAGCACATCTTTGATATGTACACGATAGTAGTAGAGGACCATCCGTAAGGTTCAAAACTTGGAAAGAAGCATCTCAAAAGCTTACATAGCAAAGGCTTTGCAGTTGCACACTTGTACAGAAGAGCCCAAACGATCCCATTGTATGAGTTACTGAAGGTCAAATCACCCAAAAATTGTTCAACTAATCGACTCTTCTCTGAGTACCAAGAGAGATCTTCTTTAGTACCAGCAAAAACAGTATCAACATCAGCCTTGCCATAATTGGCAGCAACATGAGATCTTTATTGCTGTTTTATCGATCTTTTTGCTAATGCATTTTGGCTTTGTTTTTCATCTGAACGATCGATCTTTCAGGCCTTTCTGAGTTTCTGTTGCCGATTGGTTTTCTTTTGTTCTTTTTGTTATACTAAGATGTATCTACAGAAAACTTTTTCTCAAAAACATTGGTAAATGCAACATAATCTCAAGAGCTGAATTTGCATGATGGAACGAACTATAATCTCACGCTTACTGTATAAAACTGCAAATCATCAATCCACAGGTAAACATTAAAAGATATCACAATCTTTAGGGTACGACATTAATGCTACAACGTATGAGTCTCCCTTTCTTATTTGATCAGTACATCGAACAGAATGGTCAATGATATTATCAAAAACTTCTATCAATGCAATAAGGCCAAAATTCATTTCTGTTAGAGAATTCATAGATTCGGCATTTCCAGTGTTTGCAAGACATCCTTGAATTCGAAATCATGTGTTTGTTTGTTGAACCGTTCAACCAACTTATACCTGACATCATTCAAATAGAAGGTCTGGGTGGTCTCCAGAAGCCATTTTGCTTCTGAGTCACTGAGCTTGCTGGGGAGTACAACATCACCTCGGATAAGCACCATGTCCTTGCTTTCTGCAAATTCGTTGTAATATGTCATAGTGAAGTAGGGAGTAGCTTGAGTTCCTCTTGCCTTGTAATCTTCAAGACCAGTGAAAATCATGTGTGGCATCTGCACTGCAAGAAAGTTTGAAGGAAAATAAATATACAAGACAGGCATAATGGCGTTGTTGAATTTATAAACAAGAAATTTTGTTTTGACAATTTAAGTATTTAGTCTATGAATACCATTTTCGCTGTGTATTCCGACTCTTTGTAACTTACAGAAGACACTTAGAACTATACTAGAGAGAAAAATTTCAATGATTTCCAACCAAGGGTACAATGTCCCTTATCCTGAGAGGTTTCAACAGCTAAGCCATAACTAGTTTTTTGACAACATCAATTAAGAATGTAGAAACAAAGACAAACAGGAACATAAACTCTACAAGCAACTGAAGCAAGTTTAAGCATTGGTTACCCCATATTCGATATTGGTGCACATGGCTTCTACAAAAATATTTACACCGTTAAATAGAAAATGTGGGATCTACCAGTGATAAATAGAACGAGTAACAGATATTGAATGAATAAAGTCTGAATACTATCTGAAGTGCGACCTATTGTGTATAAATAATAACCGTAATGTAGATACTAACATAGATAGCTTCCAAAGACAACAAATCAAAATAACATATGAAAATTGGCTTAAGAAATAATCAAACCATATCCACAGTGCAATGATGAGAGACCAAACCTTGAGCAAACATCGTGACATAACCACTCCCTCTCCACAAAGGAACGACAAAATACCGGCTGCAAGAATAACACAAGTCAGCATAACAAAAAGAGGAACCCAAAAACTGAGATAAAGCAATCATGTAAGCAGTTTACCAATCGGCTGCTCTATGCTCCAACAAGTGATACAGACTAGCTTTCATTGATGCACCAATATGTCCTCTCCCCAAGTGATACTGAATCAAAAAAAACTCGACACGTTAAAAATGGGCATAGTAAACCAGCAACCAGGAACTACTCTTCAGCCCATTACTATCCATTTCTCTGATACATAATCAATTGTGCCAGGATAACACATACAACAGTAACCAAACAGCAACAAAGTACAAAACTTGAAAGCATTGATATACTAAAACTCAAATATATAACAAAACCAGCATCAATATCAATGTAGAAAGATACAAACTTTAAGTGTAATCTACCAAAACCCAGTTCAAAACTAGTGTCAAGATATAAACTTTGACATTCAGAGGCACAGAGAGGACAGAAAACTTGAAGCTTACATCGTCCCAAGCCGAAGCAATGTCCTCAGGTGAGCGATCCTTCACCTTCTGAATATCAATAATGGAATCCAAGGGCTTGGGCTTCAAGGGCGAGAACCCAGAAGCAAAACTTGAAGCTCTAAGCGAAACCCATTTCAGAAAGCCACCAGGAAGCGATTGCCTTCGTGGGGTTTGAGTCAAAGTAGTAAAGGAGTTTCTGGGCAGAGCAAACTTAGGTGAAGCCAAGTTGCGGAGATATGAAGCTGATGAGGTAATGATCCTGGAGGCTCTTCGCATTTTGCTCAAATTGCCAAAATTGAAGCAAAAATGAATAGAGATTTCTGAAGAAATAGAGGTTTTGAAGAAAGCTCTCTCAAATAAAAATATACCGAAAAAATGGGTACGGAAGTCATTAGTCATTTTTTGTAATATAGGATATTATAACGAGGATCTCTAACTTAAGTTGGAAAACTTTTAGTTTTATTGTTTAAAAGATCTATTTTATGATCACATTTTAGCATCTCTGATAGGAGCATTTAGGCGACAACTTTATGGTTTACACCCTTTTACTTATACTTAATTAATTTCTTAAAATGATCGTTTTAATTTTGTTATTTTCTTAAGTACTTTGAGGAGAAAAATAATACAAATGTGTCCAAATGATGCAAACAAGGATTCCAATGTGAAGTAGAGATGTCAAGGATGAAGATTGATTATTGAAATGGTCAGAAACATGAAGGAAAGTCGATGAAACAACTTCACTAAAACAGAAGCTGCAAACACAAAAAATGAAGACTAGATTTTCTCCGTTTTTCAAGGCCTTTATGCATGAGGTTACGAGACGTTTTTCACCAAGGTGGCTCTATATATGTAGATGATAATTTGTAGATCAATCTAGAATTAAAAATCATCCAAAAAGACGAAGACATCTAGAAGTTATGAAGCTTCAAAGTTAGACAGAAATTCAGCAATTACGGAAAAGATGTATAACAGCCAAGTTTGAGACAGTGTTTGGGATGGATTCTGATAAGCTTTCTTGAGGGTTTCTGTACGATTTTGAAGAGTGATATCAATACTATTATGTTCCCAACAATCAAGCCTATATTTTATGTGGAAGACATTTAAAAGACAACCCAAACATTGATCCTAGTCAAAGAAGGAAACATAATCTGAGTAAATGAGCAAAAGATTCTATGAGTAGTTCTATTTTAGCCGTATCAATCTCACATATTCAAGGTTTAGGTCTATAATGAGTAGATGACTTCTATAGATTTTCAGTCAAATTGTGATTGTTAAGGTAACAAGCTAGGAGAACCATTCTAGTTGAAGACTTTTGACTTAATTGCTTATTAGACCAACTTTCGATCAAATTTTGACATCTTAACTATTCAAGTTTTAGGTTTATATAAGTAGATCAATCCTACAAAATTTCAGCCAAATTCAAGAATTAGAACTAGATCAAATCAATGGATGAACTAGATATGTCAAACATGAACTGTTCAAGCTCATAATTGATAAATCACATTTATGAATGCTTTAACGATTTTCAATTTGGTTGAAAATTTACAGAAATGATCTACTTATAAATATTTATAAAATGAACGATTGAGATGTGAATATAAAATCGAAAAGCGAGATAAACTGAAAAGTCCTCAACTTAGATAATTTAGATAGTTTTCCTTTGATTCATTGCTTTGGTTTCTGAGGGAAGATTTAATGAATGTTTGAGGAGTTTAGAGCAATGATGAAGGTAAGTTTTCTTAACTTTCTGTATTATCACCCCATTCAAGTCATAGTTAAATAGAAGCCTATACTATAATGAATGATTACGTGTATCATATGATGTTTCCTGAGAATTTGTGGATGGAGATGTTGAAATTTTCAGTGTCATATTTTCTTGTGTAGCCAAGGCTGCAGTGATTTGGTTAAAAAAGAATCAGTCTTCTAGCGACACAAAATAGAATAGAGAGAAATCTTAGAGTTGGAATGAGCATCCTGTTTTAAAATCCTCCAGGCAACTGATGCCTGAATATAGCTAAAGCAAATAAAGCATCACTGAACATTTACAAAACACAAAGACCATTAGCCATCCGTCTGGTATAATCTTAATTCCTGCCACTTGAACACTCAATTTTTCCTAAAATGCAAGAATATCAGGAAAGAAAGTTTCTATAGAAAAAGGACAACAAGCTTGTTGCCATGTATAGTTATGGTGGCACATCAGTAGTACAAGAAGCCAACCTACAGAGTCATCCAATTCTTCCCTGAACCGTATACGTACACAAGAACCAAAATACCTCCGGCATGCTATGAATGTGCTGAGATGATAGTAGCTGCCACAAACAGTGCTTCTTTTCCAAGTGGCAAGATCTCCATTTTCCTAAACCATGAATGTAATAATACATAGTTAAAAAGAACAAGCATTGAAGTTATTAACAGTGGGACTCCAGCTAGAGAAATTGTAACAATTCATTGAAAACAAAAAAAACAAAAACAAAAGAAAAGAAAAAACAAAACAAACAAGCACAAGCAAATATAATTTGATTTTTCTCTCTCTCGAAAAAAGTATAATTTGATTCAGATTCTGAGCTTACTTGTCTGCATTCCTGAGATTTCTGAATGCAGATATTATATTCTCAGATACTTCAATGAGGGAACCGTTACTTCTTTCTTTACTGGAAATAGAGGTGCCCTGAACATGTTTGCACGGTAAGGACACCTGAGCCTGATAAAGAAGGAACAAAAGATTTGATCAGTATTCCGATAAAGGTTCAACTATCAAACACTCTGAGCAACATAACACTGTAAGCCTCATTGTAAAAGCCGTCTGGATACATTTATACTACAAAGAATATGCAGGCACTAAATAGAAATCTATATTTACGCTTTAGCTAGAGGCATAGCTAGGTGAGATGCAACTCATATTATCTTCAAGGAGAGCATCCAACTGATCAAGGAAGAAGAATCCAGATGTAATGATTTTAACAATAAGAATGCAGTCCAACATTAGGAATCCCTCTTTAGGCACATAAATACACAATTAAAAAATGTACTGAAAAAAATGACACATCACATCACACCCTAGAACACAAAATATTTTTCCTTGTCTGCTGACAATAGCTAGAATATTCACCTGAAGGCCATGTGCTAGAAGCAATTGAGCTAGTTCTGGCGTAATCTTTTTTATGGTGGTTTTTGTGCTGGTAGCATTTGAAAAGCATTTCAATGCTCCAGTGAATGATGCATCGTCTGTAGGACCGTCTGATCTACGGGTTTGAACAGAAGGCTACAACATGCAGAGTGTGATAAATTAAATGATGATCAATCAGGACCACATTAACACTGTAGAAAAGGTAAAAACACAAGAAAAGGTAACACTGTAGACAATGTCATGACAAAGTGAAGGACTTTTGTTGGCTGATTTGTATAATACTGGTTTTCCTTAGCTTTGAATGCTCACCTTACCAATGTATTTCCACAAATACTGCACAATTACCTCAAGTCCATTTAGGTTCATTGAAGACCTGCAATGCACCTCATAAAAAAGTGGCAGTAAAAAGGGTCCAACTTATCATAACATGTCAAAAAAGTAAAACAGATTTTGCCAAATCACAATGATAAATTTATAACTCTCACCATTAATGTTTACAAGAGATATCAAACATGTTCCATATATAGTCAAAGATACTGACAGGAACATACACTTCAGACTAAATATGAATCTGGAACGAGAACACACCATAAAAGGAAAATGGAAAGAGATATGAACCTGAAGAAATGAATCAAGGATTTCCTCATCGTAAGTTATCTCATCCAGAACTATCTCCAGCAGAGGAGTTCTGCACCAGACCCAATAGCACATTGATTTTCAACTGAAGAATGATGGTCATACAACAAATTAGAAGAAGTCATTATATATCAAAACGAAGAAAAAAATACCTGACACCATCTGCTCTTGTAGTGGACCCCCGGGTATCGGCAGTCTTCTTAGACATGTCAAGCTCCATAATCTGAACATTCCAAATTAGTCCCAATGGTGAAACTGATTCACAACTACGAACTAGCAATTAAGAAATTGCTGGCGGGCTTACCATTATAAACAACTTCTGCATGGCTACGCAGGTATTATTTCCTATCTCAAGCGACGCAATTGTAGCAGCTGTATCAAAAAATGTAGCTGGTTGTGCCATAGACTTCTTTGAACTTATCAGATCGTCAGTGAATCCAGCATTAGTTTGATACAGCTTACACATAATGGCTATGACATCCTTCATCAAACTTTTGTAGTTAATCTTTCGCGATACCTTCCAAAGTGATTTTAAGTTTGAGTAAGCACCATGGTATAAACATTCTATAAGCTATATAGTGTATCAGTGACAAAATTGATTGTTCACTAGTCATCAGTATTCGTGGATCAAGAGAGAAATATCAAAAGCATGTTCAGCAACGACTCTCTCAGAAGGACCCAGTTTGCAGTTTCTGCATTCAACAGTGAGCAACTTAACCCTTCAACAAATGTAAATGCAAGTTAAAAAAACATAAAGATAAAAATCAAATTACCTGCATATACACAGTTGCGAGGTTGAAAATCTCCTTCGAGAACATTAACTAGGTATTGAAACAGCAACATGTTTCCTAGGGACTGCAATGAAACAAGGTCAAGAAATACCAAAAAAGGAGGAAACTCTGATTAATGTTTTGCACTGAATAACAAGACAGAAAACATATAAATCATCATGAACTGAATGAAAGCTTCTGTTGGCCTCCAAACAATCAAGAGAGAAGAGAGAGCTATCATTTTTCTTCGTCCACTTTAATATTCTTCCAAAATAGACATATGTGGAAATATAAAGATACTGATATCTCAGTGTTTGATTACTCATTATTCCAAAAGTGTCTGCAACTATAAAACTTGTTTTTTTTTTCATTAAACAATCGAAGAAAAAGATACTGAACTCCGTCCTTATCTTCTCTTCTCTTCCCTTCCCTTCCCTTCCCGTCCCGTCCCTTTTACCAATTCTATCTCTTATCTAACCAAGAGATTAAGTCCAGCGATTGAAGTGTTAAATTTACCTTCGTTTCTGAGGCATGGAAGTTTGGTTCAGAAGTTGCATCAGCAAGGTTTTCTATCAGTTTTTGGAAACCCTGCAGTTGGCAACAGACACTTCAATTAAGGTGGAATGGCAAATATGTAAATTGTTACAATCAATTTTAAGATTAGAGCTCCCGACAGAAATAGATATAGAAAAGCAATATTAAATATTTGAAAATGAAGCAAGATGCTCACTGATCTGAAAAGTAGTATTACTAGTATATCAATGTAAAAGTTCATATATATTTTCTTAATAAGAATATGGACCCAAATACAACTGAATATGAATCATTCCCTATGCAAAAAGGTTCTTGAAAAAGACAGTTACAAATAAAGTACAGATGAAAAGTTCTCATCAAAGTAAACAAGACAAGCAATTTCTGAAGATACATATGACTAACAACCTAAGATATGAAAAATAAAAAACAGAGAATGTTATTGAGAGCAATCAGAGCATACTACAGGTACATGAACTTCAAAATAAGATAAACTACAGGTCCATGTCAAGTCTAACTTACAAAGGAGTCAACTGATCCCCCAGGGTTATTAGCAGCTTCCCTCTCACTAAAAGCAAATGGTGACCAAGCCTAGCAAGAACAAGATTGGACAATAACGATAGCAGATGAGTCAGTCAAACATACATGGCAGAAACAAACACACATGAGTCCGTAAAAACCTTTAATACCTCATTCTCCACAATTAATGTGACTTCATTGGACGATTTCATTTCATCAACAGCAGACAAATGCACCCGAGGGAAACACTAATAAAAAAAAAAAGGAAAGACAAAGTAATCTGTGAGAAACCTTCACACCATCAGCTTATACGAATCAAAAATCAACTCGTAACAACTCATCACCTTATCCAAATCATTCAACAGCTTAAAACTTGCCATAGTCAGCTCCAGAGATTTCCCAATCCTCAAGATAGTGAAGATTGACTCAAACCATTTACTGTCCAACAAAATCGACACCAAACATAAATCCACCGGAACATAGACACCATCAAATTGTATGCATAAACAAAATATTATTAATAATATTCAACAAAAGGTAATGCCTACTAGGTAGGTGGAGTTCCATTTTCGGGTACAAGCCAAGCGGCATGAACGGCATGGAGGAAAGCAGTTCCTGTTCATCAGTTTTTCATCAATAACCAAATAAATGTAGACCATTTACAAAACACAACACTGCAATCCGAGTACTACACAGAATTGACATAAAGATTCGAACTTTAATTAATGAAATTAATATTACTACAATTGGGTAACTTTTATCTACCCATAGAGTTTACTAGGCAATCAAATTCAGTAAAAATAAGCAATCGAAATCGAAAAGGGAGATTAGGGTTTACTGTCGTCGGCTTCGGTGGAGTCGAGGATGGCCAAGATGTTCTCTTCTACGGCTCCGGCGGTGGTTCTCTTACTGCTGCTAGGGTTTTCCATCTTTTGGGTCCCAAAATTAATTTGATTTGCGACTGAGTGAGAGAGAAGAGAAGCTAAGAATTGGGGGTTTTGTTCCCGCCAATAATCCCAGGCAGAGGAAAGACGACGTCGTCTGTATCTTCTATTTTAAGAAATGAAAAATGACTTCCGTTGCCGGGACTTGAACCCGGGTCTTTCGGGTGAGAGCCGAATATCCTGACCAACTAGACTACAACGGATTGTTGTTAAAGGCTACTAAATTATAATATTCAAAGAATTTCGTAATAGGGCCGAGACGAGAAGTATGACCCTTCAATTAGAACGTCTCATATCTATCACTTCTAACCAAAAGATTCATTCTTTATAAATCAACAAATATCCTTGAAAGAGTGCATTTCCTCTTTGAGTGAAGAAGAGAAGGGCTTCTTGCGAAGGGAATTCAATAATGAATATTGGGCACCTATTACTTAGGTTAAGCCTACAATTACATTCCCTAGTCATCCCACTTTCAGTGCCTCGACTATACGAACCTTAGCTTTGTTTAGCGAAATAGGCCAGCCTGCCATCCACACCAGAATAAATTAAGTTTTCCGAACAAACCTGCTAGTGGAGGAAGACCTCCTAAGGATAAGAGACATAGGGTCTGTTGTTGCTAATTGTAAAAGAATTTCGGTGGTGTTGTGTTGTCGCTCTTACTTCATCTGTTCAATGCAAGCCCTCATAAATGCACGTAGGTACATCTGTGGTAACCTCCATGCACGGGCGGAGCCACTCACGGGTCTGGGGTGGTCTTGACACCCCTTAACATGGAATTATAAACATACATTCTTTATTATTCTGATGCAAATGATCTTCACCTCAGTCCATCACATGTGGTGGCACCCCTACTACATGACCTTAGTTGAACGGCCCCTATTAGTTTTAAATCCTGACCCCGCCTCTGCCTCCATGCCCCGAGTTCAAGTTTGGTAGAATTGGCTTATCTACGTTCTTATGATCTACAAATGCAACTTGGTCTATACGGGGGAAGCAGAAGAACCTTAGTTTCACGATCCAAGAGTTGAAACTGAATGTCCAACTTTGTATAACAGAAGATGATCGAGAGCCAAGGACATCATTAATTATTTGAAGGAAAAACATGGTGGGATTAGGTCTATTGTCCACTGCTTATTCTCAGGTCTTACTTTTAATTTACTTGTATAGCTTCTCTCTGTGTCATTGTTTGTTGGTTTATCAGCAATTAGAGTGAGCTCTCTTGTTCCTTTAATTAAGGAAAAAGCGTACGTGTAAGTGTGTAACAGTGTGTAAAATATATGTTCTGTTTCATCTCAGCCTCCTATATATATTGTAGATATGTAATTATAGGAAATATAGACATTTTATTAAGAGAGAATTATAAAAACAATACATCAACTTTGCTCCACTGATAATTTTGGTGTCTGAACTTTGTTAAATATAGAAAGGAAAATATATCCTTTTTTTATTTTTCCTTTCAAGCCAACCAAACGGGGCTTAATTAGGAACCTTCTCCCAAAATACATGATATTAATTTTAGAAAGAAAAAGGAAGATTGGAAAAATGTATTAAACAACGATCAGTGAGATTTTATCCCTCAAACAATTCCTAATTTTTTGGATCCGAAATACATAATGATCTTATAAAAAGAAAAGAGAGGAAAGTTCGCAAAAGAGAGAATTATAAAAACAGTACACCAACTTTGCTCCACTGATAATTTTGGTGTCTGAACTTTGTTAAATAACACATTAGTACATGAACTAGGCTTTTTAATGGTGTTAAATAACACATTGCTCCAAGCCTAGTTCATGTACCAATGTGTTATTTAACAAAGTTCAGACACCAAAATTATCAGTGGAGCAAAGTTGGTGTACTGTTTTTATAATTCTCTCTAAAAAGAAAAAAAAGATAAGAAATTTCAGAAAAAAAAAAAAAAAAAAAATTTGAACAGTAACTTTTAACGGTGTTATAACGGCATGTACGAAAATTAGACTTAACTTGTTAGTTCATGTACCAATGTGTTATTTAACAAAGTTCAGACATCAAAATTATCAGTGGAGCAAAGTTGGTGTACTGTTTTTATAATTTTCTCTTTTATTAATCAGTGAAAAATATATTAGCATGACATATTGAGTAGCTAACCTTGTGTGGATAAAAAATTATTAACAAGGTAATGATCGACATTCTGAAAGCTAATAAGAGATGAAGTTGCACTGTCTTATTGTTTTTCACAAGTAGATGTTACGTCTCCTTCATACACTTGTGTGTAACCACGCACCAACCTCTCCGTTAAGGAAACTAGTGTGCCAGGCAGTCTTGATTGGTAGATTCATATTCTCAAGAGAGTACATTGTTGAACTGAGTGGAACCCCTCCATCGGTATCGCCTCTGCAATAGTTATGTTCATATGAATTGGTATTAATTCAAGAAAATGCAGATGCATGCTCCATTACTTCCCCCAAATCCCACTTATTTTCACTGTCATCTGCTATGTATCACTTGCTCAGAAGCAGAACTCAGTTCAGTAGCATCCAACTCTGAACTCTCTCTACTGCTGGTTTTTAACTGTTGGCACTTGTTTGCTATAATTCTTTCGGAAACAATAAGGTAAATGGGTCGTGGGTGTTTTGTTGTGTTCATGTCAGGAGTGGTGTTATCAACAAGTCCAAGTTACTAGAGGCGCTTTACTACAAGAAGTGGCAGATGGGTGCTGAGAGTAGGTCTGGTGGGTGCCCTGAGAAATCTTTGAATGTTTATTTGGAGGAGATGGCTCTGCAGCATCATAGGGCGGCTTTAGAGCAAGGTCGGGTTCATGTTGATCACTGGAGAGCTCCCTCTGTTGGGTACTGCCTTTTTGTCTTTACACTCTGCATTTTGTTTCTTTGCTTCGTCCAACTGTTTTTGTTCATTTCATGTCTTGTAGTTCTCTCTTTGAATTCTGCAGTTTTTGTTGTTGTTTTTGTGAATGTAATGGGTAGACACTTTAAATGGGCATTTAATGTGTGGAAAATGATCACATAAACTCAACATAGATTTAGGGGGGTAAGTCAAAGGCATGAAGTCTCTATGCGGTCAATGAGTCAAATTGTAGGAAGAATCAAAGGGGATAGTGTAGCAATGACCATAAACTCGGACTCTCTAATTAAATGTGTCAGTTACTGAGGCAGTAAATTGGATGACGTCTAGAGGTGACTTAGGCGGGAGAGAGTGTCACAACCCGTCAAGTTCCTTGAGCATTTTTAAAGCAAGCATTGCCCAAGGAAGATTTTGGAATACACTAGTGTTCTAGAAACTTCCAGAACATTATGGAAAGCCTTGGAAGCCTTCGAAAGGATCTAGAAATGTTGGGAAGTCTCTAGGCAACTCTAGAATTCTCTAGTCCTAGAGGAGGCTCAAAGGCCTAGAACCCTCAAGAACTCTCTAAAACACCCAAGGTATAACTTAGAGTAGTGTAATGTTCTCTAGAATATTCTACACATTGTATATAGCTAGAATATTCTAGAATCTTAGCTAAGGAGGAAGGATGTCTATAAATAGGAAGACACCCCTCTCATTTGGGTCATAGGAAGCAAATCAACACACTTGCCTTGTAAAGCTTCATTCAAAGCTCAATACAAGTTTTCTTGCTTTCAAGAGTTCTTCTTGTGTTCTTTCGATTGTTCTAGCCGACGAGTTGCGTGAAGTAAGGCTGACTTAGCATAGCGGAGTGCTAAGGCCGCACGAGTATCCCAAGTGAAAGAAGTAAGCTCGTGACAATATGCTCTGCAGCTTGGCGGTGGTGCTCTGCAGCTAGACGCTGGGCAACCTACACCGGTAGTTGATTCTCGTACCATGTTCTCAACGGGACTTCTACCCGGAGAAATGTGCTAACGTTGATCAAACACAACGCGGGTTCAATAAATGAGATGATTCTCAAATTTCGAACTCTCTTTAATAGCATAACAATAAACCGACGTTGGATACCTCACAACGTGGACCTAAAAACATCTTCGATGCATGGTGCACGACAGTGCTCGGCAGCAACGTGCACACGCACAGGGGCAGGCCCTTGCAACAGTGCACGGCAGGTGCACGCGGCAGCACAACAGTCAGTAGGTGCATGCGGCAGCACATCGGTTAGTAGGTGCGCGCGCCAGAGCACATCACTCGGCAGCAGCGCACGTGTGTCTGGGCACAGCGCTCGGCAGCTGTGCACGCGCCAGAGCACAGTGCTCGGCAGCTGCGCACAGCGAGCAGCATGTGGGCTAGTGGTGCCGGTAGCCAAATGCACATGTTTTAGGATTTTTATAATAACCTGCAAAGATAAACGTCCCAAGCATAGAATGAGGATAAAGAAGGGAGGAACAAATTTTATCCTCCCCGAGGTTATTGAACTTTGAAATTACTCAAAAGTAAAGCTTACTTGCTAGTCTGCCAAATAGACTTCATAGCTGCTCCATGCTTCCATGCTCAAATCCATGCGCTTTCGGCGATCGTTCGCGTAATTCCATCGTAAATTGTCGCATGTGGAGGCCATGAAACACATGAAAATCATATGGTTAGTTAATCTTGCCATAAAACAGTAGCAAATCATTGAAAAACATCAACCATATGAAGGATTCAAAGAGAAATTAGGAATACAACCCGTTTTTCTCAAAGAAAAATGATTCCTATGCGCGTTGTAGGACTTGCAGCCATTGGGTGGACTGGTTCACTCACTTTTACTCCGGTTCTGGGGATGCCCTTTTGACGGAAGGATCCAAACATCCTTGTGCATAACCTCTCCAAATTTCATGGAAATCAGAGTTCAGAAAGTAGCCGAACCGGTTACTTGAACATTTCGTCCCGCCTGAGGATTCCAGCTGTCGGTTCGATGCCTTTACGGCCGGTTCTTTGGGTGAGGCTGGCGACGTTGGAAGCGTATGATAAATATCTTCAACGTCTCTGTTGGTGACAAAAGCCAATTCGGAAATTATTCTGTCGATATTGGCGTTTGAAACCTGAGGCAGATTTTAGGGTTTCTTGGTGCGCAGGTGCACAAGAGGTGCGCTGCGGTGCCCTGAGGGGTGCGCGGTGGTGTGCGCAGCGGTGCACAGGGGTGCGCTGCGGTGCCCAGGGGGTGCGCAACGGTGTGCAGTGGTGACCAGGAGGCGCGCAGCGGTGCACGGTGGTGCCCAGCAGTGCGCGCGCAGTGCACAGGCGTGTGCACGACATAATTTTCTTTTTTTTTCGGTGGCCTACTTGTTTTTTTTGGGGTTTAGAGCTAAGTGAATGATAACGTGTTGTAGAATAATATTGAGAGAATGAATTCTCCTTATCTTATTGATAGAATGAAACCCCTTTATATAAGGAAATACATGAGCCTCTTAGGTTATTACATGAGCCAATGGACCTATTACATGGGCTAATGGGCCTATTACATGGATTTGTGTAAAACCCTATTATAACATGGATTACTACATATAACTCGTATACATGACATGAACCAAAACACACATATATATATATATATATATCAAATATAGTAGAATAAGATATGTTAATGAAAATATTAATTTATTTCAAAAAAAAGGATAATCGAGTGGTAAACAAATATAAAAAGTAAAGATTTTTTAGTCAGTCACAAAAGGGGCAGAGGCCAAGACGGTCAGTGTTGCTCTTGGGAGAATAGCGAGAAGAAAAGCAAACATGCCACTGGTGGACTACGCATCTTCAGACGATGACCTTTCGGAGGAGGAAGACAACAAAAACAAGGAAAACGAGCCAGCACAAGCACCCATGGAGGAAGAAGACACCCACCCTCCCACTCTTCCTCAACCCCAGTCAGTATTTCTTCTTTCGATTTCGCTTCTTGTTTTCACAAATTTCACTTGTTTCTTTACTACCCATTAAACGATTCCATAATATTTTCATTGTTTTCTTGAATTCTTTGAATTTTGTGGGTTGCTATGACCAAGATGGGTACAGGGTTCTCTGAAAGATGCATACTATAGTTATTAGCTCTGCTTGGTCGAACTGCTTTCTATTTTCAATTATTGTTTTTTTTTTTTCTGATGAAGTAATAGGGCTTATTGGTTTAGATACTACTGCCACCATTGAAGTAATCTACACATAATGTTAGAGGCAAGTGTATTATTTATTGGAATGGTCTGTGTGCCATCAGGAGATTTTCCTTCGTAAGTAAGAACCTTGGACTTACTTAACAATCGGGTTGCACTAGCGCGAGGTTTAGGGGTGTGCTTGGGTTCTTTTGTAGGATTCATATTCAGATATTCGGCATGTTTATGTTACTAGAGTTATGCTGTTTTCGTAGTTAGATGAATAATGACAAGGAATAGATAATGCAATGTGTCGCAGACTCAGAGTACGTAATTAGTCTGTGGGGTTTCTATCAGGGATTAGACTTGAATGAGCTGAATTTTGGCTTCTGTTTTCTTGGATGCTAATTGGAGGCTATTTCTTTTCTTTTCCTTTACTGTCTCTCTCTCTATATATATAACAATTCACAGCAGGAAAATAGTGAGAATGATTTTGATAAGTCTCTTCTGGGTTGCAAGTAATTTGGTACTCTTTCCTGTGTAATAGATCTGTTGCTCCATCGTATCAACGTCCTGAAAGTGCTACCCGTTCATCAGCTCCTTCAGTCGAGAAACTTCCTGATGCTTCACAACTGTTTGATTCTCCTGACTTCTCACCAAGCATGCTGAGTGGTAGCTACCACTCTTCTCATGTTGGAGGTGAAAGTGCATCACGCAAAAGAGACTCAAATTCATTTGCTTCCTCTATTCGCAGTAAAGTTCCCAGAGGTAACTTGCCCCATTCCAGGAACATTCCAGATACAGTTGGTGGAATACTGGTTCCACCTCAGCTTAGTGGAAGGTCAGTTTATTAATGTTTGAAGTAAATCTGAAGGTTATTTGGTTTCTGAGATTGTGCACTTTTTCTTCAACTGTTTACACATGAACATACACAGTCATGTTCTTTTGCATGAATGCATGTATACATTACTCGATGAATTTACATCAAAAGTTGCATTTTAACCGTATGAAGTGGTTTTTCCTATCATCACATGTAAAAATTAGCTCTAGCAGAGCCCACCTATTCTATTTCAGGGCCTAAATGTTTTATGTTACATGTATGCAAATGGTGAGAAATAGTTTAAAAACAACCTAGTTTTTGGTTATAAATAACACATCTAGTAATGTGAAGGAATACTCTGGTTATAGAGGGTTTGAATGTCACTATGGACTGTAATTACAGTCAGATGGTGTTCCTCTCTTGTTGGGAAAAGAAAAACAGACAAATTGGATGTATGCAATTTTGGAAAGCCAACAGACTAGTCATATAAACGTAGTGGGTATTGTGAACTCATGCTAGCTTAGTCATTTGATGAGGATGGTGTAAATGAGCATTTAGATAGCCCCCTTGTAAATTCTTGGGTAAGTATAGAATTGGGCAAGAACGACTGCTATGCACACCAGCACAGCATTATGGGGATTTTGCACTATAACATACGGGCGAAATAGTTCATGTGTTTGTATTGTCTGACATTTAAGTCATGAATATTGGCTGTAGCTGCATTTTCGTGTCACCGCAACTTCAAAATCTGTAGTGGTGACTGGATTTTGGATCTTTGACTGAATTTATGGTACATATAACTGATGCTGTGACTGTTTGAATATCTTATCACTTTAGTGACTTATCTGTATCAGTCCAATCTGGTGAACTTTCTGAACTGGGTCTTCATAATAGGACATAATTAACCGTGGACATCGTGAATTGTGAATCAAGGGCAAAGTAGTACTTCAATTAGACATTTCTTTGTTTTCTTTCCTCAAAGCATTCCCATAGATTTGTTGATCACTTGGTAGGTTTTGCACACAAGAGAGAACCACTTGTACATGTGCATCATGTGCAAGATATATAATACTTGTGCCTTCAAAGAATGGACTGTATTTATGTGGGGTAGAGTATTGAACAACAGTTGTGATCTTTTGTCAGAGCAACATGAGAAAACCCATCTGTACTCAATTTAATCATATGACTTGGTTCGTCATCTCCTCCACACTAGTTTTGCAACTTCTTGGGGGTGCGTTGTGAACTATGTTTTACTGCTCTATAATTATAGGATTCACTGGTTGGTCGGGTTCTTTCTTTGGTTTTGCATCAAAAAATGTACTTGGTGCTGCACCATTATTCGGTCATATGACTTGTATCTTATTTTTGGGACAATCACATTCTTCATGGGACATCTCTTAAGAAATTCTTGTTTATATTTTTATTTTCATTTTTTTCTGTTCTTTCACCCAGAATAGTAGTTCTAATTTTTAGTAAGTTGGGTATTTGCTCATCAGCTGTTTCCTTTTTGGTTCCAGGAGCAATGTTGTCACAGAAGATGTTAGCAAGCTATTTGTCAAAAAGCCAGTTTGTGGTTCACCACAGTAAAGGATATCATCTATGTCTGAGACTGAGGGATTAGTTGTAGTCTTAGATAATGACACTATCATATCTGACTGCTGAGATTTTCGCTTCTGTAAAATGCCAAGAATGTTAGTCTTAGAGACCCTTTTATTTTATTTACAATATTAGACTCAGACAATGTGCTACAATAATTTGACGTGTTCTAACTCGCAACTATGACATTGTAGCATCATCCAGACGGTGACAAATCCTAAGTTTTCATCTATTAATGACAGATTTTCATCTATTATGAATAAACAAGTCTCCAGGGTATGTGCTGATACGCTACTCCAACGTCTCATATTTACTCAGATTATAAAGCTTATTAGACCCCGGCGGCAATACGACCCTGTATTGCCAACTAGCAGACATCAATAATATTATCAGACTCAGATGGTGGCCAAATCCCAGCGACTCCATCCCAGTTTTTTTTTAAAGTTCTATCCCAGTTATTTACTCACAATTCACCAGAACCAAGTTTCAATGGTTCTCTTTATATATAGAGAACAAAACCCAGTTGCCAGTTGGTGGCTGCCTACTTGGGAATTTCCAACATTAAATTTCACCATGTTTGATAATTGTTCCGGAATGGAATCCTCATGAAACCAGGAATTTTATTATTACAGTAATGATACAACGACACGTGTCCTGACTTTCCTATTCTTTCTTCCCGACTTGTAATAGGAAACTAATTAAAATCCTATTTTTAATTCGCGTTTTCCCTTTTCTGTTTGGGATACAACCGTCTATAAATCAGAGCGATGGCAGTGCAACACTGCACGTCTGCACAGTACAAAGCAAGAAGCTAGATAACTTCTTGCCACCCGAAAACTGCACAGAAGTAATCTATAGTTATTTCCCTTCTACATATACATTCTTAGTCAACACCATGGCTGTTCCTCCAAATAATAGAAACCTGGAACTGTTGCAGAGGAGGTCTCGTAAGAAGTCGTATAATGATCGAAAGTTGAATATATATAAGAAGGCTGAGGAGCTTTCCATACTTTGTGGCACTGATGTCGCTGTAATCCTGTTCCAAGCAGCTGACAAGAGTAGTACCACTCAGCCTACTGCAGAGACTTGGCCTAAAAATCCCACAGAAGTCGAACGCATTATCCGCAGATACAAGCCAAAGACTGCCTCCACTCATGCTTCATCTCCTAGCACTAGCACACCATCTTCATCTCCATCTCGAAGTGTACCAGAGAAGAGAAAATACATAAACATAGATTTGTCTTTGTCCGGTTTTTCTGATTCCGGAACAAAAGTGTTGAAAGCAGACAAGGGTAAGAAGAAGTTGCATGTTCAGGATGATAATGAATACATAAATCCACAAGAGGCCTGCATGGATATGCAGTTCAAGTATTCAACAATCTGGGCCAGAGATGAATTATACGACCACCACGGGGCATTGATGTTTGGATATGAAGATCATCAGGCAAAACTTGCTTCATTGGAAGCTAAGCACAAAGCTATAACAGAAAGAATTGCTTCTTTGAAGGCAGCTCATGCTTAATTTTCTTTTACTAAGATGGCCTGGATGCTTTAATTAGTTCTAATGTGAATGTAAACACGAAAATTTCTGATCAAATAGCACAAAGATACGTGTACAAAATAATATATTTATATTAATAAATTTACGGGTTACAATCTCTGTTGGTATTCTTTTAACAATAATTTTCTCTAATTCGATCTCCGACGTTGATTTGATCCGAGGGTGTCAAGAACTTAATCTTGAATCGATTTGTTTTGAATTGATATTTCTATCGTGTTGACGATTTGGAGAAGATGTTGACCAAGGGCCGTAGAGGCTTGTTCTTGATCGGATTTATGCCACGAGTAGTGCCACATGGTGAACGTTCTTCGGCTTTGATGATGGATGAATCGGCACGTGTGTTCGGCACTTGTTGATTCTCCACGAGCTTGTTGAAGAACTTGATGGAAGTCTTGATTTGTTGACGACTTGAAGACGAAGGTCGATCAAGGGCCATGGAGGCTTGATGCTAATCGGGTTTGATCCACGAGCGGTTTCACGTGGTGGTTTGTCTTTCGTCTTGAAGTTGGTGAAGAGATCGGCTATTTGACAGCTTGTTGACTCTTCGAGATTTGACGACTTCTAGGCTTGAAAGTTGGTGAAGAGATCGGCTATTTGACAGCTTGAAAGCCTGTGAGGAATTGGCTATTTGAAAGCTTGAAAATTCTTCACAATTGTGTTTTCGAGACTTCTGAACTCTTGGGGTGATTTTTTTCTCTCTTGCCGGAAGTTCTCCTCTTGATATAAGACAGCGTATTTATATTGTCGACACTCTTTCGTATATGGCATGTAATGAAAGCGCCGAATGAATTTTATTCCTTATCGGTAATAATTGAATCAATCAATTTTTGATTGATTGATAATTATCATAATTAAATCAAATCACCTTTAATTTATTGATTTAATTATTCCTGTTAAGTCATGATTTATTTGATTAAATATCTGATTTTAATTCAGACAATCAATTTAGTGTGATTGACAATTGATTGACGGACGATATTTAATATTTGCTTTAGTTGAGATTTGACAAATTTGTTGTTGACTGACCAATCACACGTTACCACGTGTACTTTCGGAGTCTCTTTGACTTTGCTAACTCACGTACCACGTATACGATTTATCAGGCCCACATATGGTTTGACTATTCAACGATTTTATTTTCGTCAAATTTTTATGTGTCTACAAATTCCCCCACTTCAAGGTGCGGCGTAGTCATGTCGTCGTCGCGTGTCGGAGACGCGACTTGAACTGGAAGCTTTTGATATGGACGAATTTGTGCCGACTTTTTTTTGGGGGGCTTCAATGCCTACGAGAGTTCTTTTGAATTTGTAGAAATTTCCAAATTTGTAAAGACTCCTAAATATACAAGAGTCCTTCAAATTTAGAAGGGCTCCTCGAATTTGTCGGATTCTCAAATTTATAAGGATTCTTGAAATTTGTAGGAATTCTCATATATTTTGATCTGATTGGATAGAATTTTGAGAACCCAGTGTAAATGGAAAGAGACATTGGATATAATTTACCTCTGATTTGGTCAAAAATTTGGAAGATTTCTTCCATCCATGTTTCAGGATGCCAATTAACTTGGCACCATACAGCGAGAAACTTTTTAGATTCCCTCTATATTTTTTGATCTCAGCTAGGAAATTACATATGCCGCAAACCCTACTGATTCAATATAAATTGATAGTTTAGGTTTGAATACGTTCTCACGCCAACTCCGCTTTGACGTCTTGTTATTTTCTATCTTTTCTTCTGATTTGACTACTCCGGATCTGTTCAAATCACTAACCCTTTCTTTATTTCTTCTCAAATTGGCACTGCAGGTTACATAGCGCCTTTTGATTTGCCCACTCCTTTCGACAGCAGAAGGAACTTCTTCCGAAGAGGCATACTGCAAGTCTAGGGTATTGAGGTATCCCTTTGTTTGACAGTCTGAGGTACTAGTCTGAAGGTTGACTGACCAATTTTCAATCTCTGAGGATTTAGTTGGTTTGCCCCCAAGACTCAAGTTGTGGGCTCTGTTAATTTGTCAGCAACAGAGAGAAGAGTGTTTTGTATCAAATCATCTCAAGAACACGTGAACCCTTTTGAGCTCTTTCTCCTTCTGATACCAGGTAATATCCTCAGAGTTTTTAGTCTTGCATGGACGCTTCTAATCTATTTTGGCCCATACATTCTTCAACTTGGTGAAATACATCGATACTGGTTGTCCATTCTGCTGCATTGTATCCACTTTGCACATCAACTCATGAACCTGAATAAAATCAGAATCATTTAGATAAAGATCTGCTAAGGTCTTCCATATTGCCTCAGCCATTTCGCACTCCTCCACTAACTGTATAACGTCATCATTCATATCATTCATGGCTTTGAACAAGGTTCTCATCACAGCTCCATCATCATTCTCCCACTTGTAAATGCATCTTCATTGGGAGCTTTAATAGTTTCGGTCACATGTCTCATCTTGTCCATGCCACGAAGATGAAATGACATCAGCTTTTTCCAAGTCCGATAATTGGTACCGTTGAGTTTGGTACCCCAAACGAACCACTATCTGAGCATCGAATCAAAACTTCAATTTTCTGAACTTTGTTGGTCTTAATAACCAGCTCATTTTGATCATCACCCGTCTTTGAGAAGGTTATAGTACGCAGTGGAAGAAACAACTTAAGGACTTGTTTTAGGTGTGCCTCTACTTACGTAGATTTCCACCAAAGTGAATAAATACTTGGGTGAAGAAATATTGAAATGGATGTGGTGGGCCGAATCTAGTTTTGGACTCGGGTCTAAACTAGTGTAACCGGGTCGGGTCGGATGCTGAGCCAGAACCGGGTCGAGTCAGATGCTGGACTGGGTCAAGTTGAATCTATTGGGTCAGGTCCGATGAGCTAGACCAGTTGGATCTGTTACGCGGGTCAAGGTCTAGACTCGCTGGTTGGACTGAAAAACTGAAATGGGTTTAGAACTTCGATATGGATCTGCGCTAGAGGTTTGAACTCGCCGGATGATGGCAAGATGCGACGGTGGACTTGGAATGAGGAGCAGTTGGTCTGGGCTCGTCGAATGACGGCAAGATGCGACGACGACAGACTTGGAATGTGGAGCGGCGAGTCTAGGCATGTCGGTTTGGATTTGGACGTCTGACCGAGAAAAATGAAAAAGCAGATGAGTTCGACGGCGGTTGAAGAGGTGTGGACACCGTACGTTGTCCTTGGAGCTGTGCTGATGCCAACAGAGCCACAGGACGCAGAAAACGAAATAGAAAGGCCAGTCTGGAACGGTGGTGTTCACTACTCCGGACTGGGCACGAGAGGATGAGCCGGTCGTGGAAACTGGTTTTTGAACCGTGCCTAGTCTTGGCACGAGAGGGTGAACAACAAGTTTTTTTGGTGGTCCAACAGATGACGCCGACTTGATCTGAGAGACAAAATCTGCTCTTGAACAACTAATATAAAAGACTGGTAGATCCTAACATAGGATGACCAAACAGATTAATAACAGAAATAACATAGCAAATCTTAACAATAGGGTGTTATATATTAATTTTTCAAGATCGAATAATAAAAAACAAATGAAAGAGACAAAGTCCTCTCGATTTTTGTTCTGATACCAACTTAAATATAACGATATCGAAAGAACTAATTTTCTAACATATTATTCATCTCACTATAGAGGTTTATATAGGAGTTTACAAGAAATACAAATGGTAAGTACTAACTATGGTATATGAATTGTGTGTTGTGTATTAAACTCCTCCAACAATGGGGTATTTATACAAGATACATATATTCCTAATAGGAAACTAATTAGTAGAGAATATTACAATAATCCTAATAATATTCACAATCCTAATAACACATAGAGTGACTCATTCCAACACCCCCCCTCAAGTTGGTGCATACAGATCACAAATGCCCAACTTGCTAAGTGAGTCATGAAAAGCTTTACTTGAGAGAGCTTTTGTAAGGATATCAGCCAACTGCTCCTCAGTAGGGACAAAGGGAAAGTAAATAATCTGACCATCCAACTTCTCTTTAATGAAATGCCGATCTACTTCAACGTGCTTCGTGCGATCATGTTGAACAGGATTATGAGCAATCTCAATGACAGCCTTATTATCACAATAAAGCGGCATAGCCTTCTTTTGCCGAAACCCCAAATCCCTCAACAGGTGTCTCAACCATAACATTTCACAAAGTCCTCGAGCCATGCCTCTATACTCTGCTTCTGCGCTAGACCGAGCAACCACATTCTGCTTTTTACTTTTCCAAGTGACTAAGTTACCACCGACAAAAGTGAAGTAACCTGAAGTAGACCTGCGGTCTGTAATATTATCAGCCCAGTCTGCATCTGTGTATCCGGAAACATCTAAATGCCAATGTCTGGAGAAAACCAATCTCTTACCAGGAGCCGACTTCAAATATCATAGAATACGAAACACAGCTTCCATATGAGCTTCACTGGGATTATGCATAAATTGACTCACCACACTAACTGCATATGCCAAATCAGGTCTAGTGTGTGACAAATAAATTAACCGCCCAACCAACCTTTGATATCTCGCTTTATTCGTGGGTACCTGATCCAAATACTCCGCCAACCGATGATTTTGCTCAATAGGAGTATCAGCAGGTTTACAATCAAGCATACCTGTTTCTGCTAATAAATCTAAAACATACTTTCTCTGACTTAACACAATGCAATCTTTCCCACGAGCAACTTCGATTCCCAAAAAATATTTCAAGCTACCCAAATCTTTCATCTCAAATTCAGAAGACAACTGACCTTGCAACCTTTTAATCTCCTCAAGGTCATCACCTGTCACAACCATGTCATCTACATAAATGATCAAAGCAGTCACCTTGCCACACCGATGTTTCAGAAACAAAGTATGATCAGAATTACTCTGCCGGTAACCAATTTCCTTCATAAACTTGGTGAATCGACCAAACCATGCTCTCGGAGACTGTTTCAAGCCGTAGAGACTCTTCTTCAATTTACAGACCACCTGTTCTCCTGTAGATGTTACATATCCTGGAGGCAAATCCATATAAACTTCTTCATTCAAATCACCATGCAAGAATGCATTCTTAACATCAAATTGTTGCAAAGGCCAATCAAGGTTAGCGGCTAACGAAAGAAGTACCCGAATGGTGTTAATCTTGGCTACCGGCGCAAACGTCTCAACATAATCCATCTCATACTTCTGAGTGTAGCCTTTAGCTACTAACCTTTCTTTATACCTGTCTACCGACCCATCCAAGTTATGTTTCACAGTGTACACCCATCTACAACCAACTGTTTTCTTTCCAAACGGTAACGGTACCAGCTCCCATGTATAATTTTTCTCGAGTGCATCCATCTCAACTTTCATTGCTTGCATCCACCTCTCATCGCGCATTGCATCCTGTACTTTACTAGGAAGTGATACAGAAGATAATTGATTCACAAATGCAGCATATGATTTAGACAATCTATGAGTGGACACATAATTAGCAACATGATACTTGGCTTTTGCATTTAGTGTAGGTTCATAATGTTTGGAAGGCTGACCACGAGTTGTACGAGTGGGTAACTGTTTAGTAGATACAAGACTAGACAACGAAGAAGATTCAGAAATTACCTCGGGTAATTCACGAGCTGGAGAGACTTGTGAGGGAGTGGGGAAACTGTTCACAATGTGTCCTTGATCAAACAACGGTCGATCTGGATGGAAGCTCTAGGAATTGCCCAACAGATCAACCTCAAACTGTTCTTGACTACAAACCGGATTTATGCTCTCACCAGTGACTCCCCGTGCTCTACCTTCACCAGAATGAGACAAATCGGTGCCCAGTTCTCTACCTTTACCGGAATCCGTGATCTCTGACCGGTCGCTGTGGGTCGAACAGTTGCCGAGACGAGGGCGTCCGGTCGCCTGAGTTTCTGCACGATCCAATTGCTCGGCCGTGCGTCTATGGGTCGCCGGAATCTCTGCCCGATCTAGCTGCTCAGCCGCGGGTCTATGGGTCAGTCGTCTCGGGTCAAGATCCAACTGCGCGGCTACGGGTCTGCTGCTTTCTCTCGGGTCGCCGGACGTCGTTGCATCGACGGACGCGTCATCGGAAAGGGATCTGCTTGTCTGTCGTGGACGGGCGGGTGCAGATGCTGACCAGTCCATAGAGGCAGAGTCAGTCGTGTTCAACTCAGTGTCTTTGTTTAACTCAGTGTTTACCAATTCTGACCTTGTTTCCTCGACCGTGGGCTTTTCAGAAGGCCCACTGAACAAATCTTCGTAATAGCATGTTTTCTCCCCCTGACAAGGAGTTGCGAGAGGTAGAAAATAACATATATCTTCGCTAAACGTGACATCCATGGTAGTATAGAACCTTTGAGATGGAGGGTGGTAACATTTGTAACCTTTCTGTTGAGAGCCATACCCGACAAAGACACACTTAAGAGCTCTAGCATCTAACTTTGTCGTCTGATTCTTATATAGATGAACATAAGCCACACAACCAAAGACACGAGCTGAGAGAGTATTTGATGATGGAATGGAGACATAATCAGACAAAACATCAAACGGAACACGACCTTGAAGAGGAACGGATGGAAGACGATTAATTAGATGTGACGCACACAACACTGCCTCTCCCCAAAGATACTTAGGCATGTTAGCACTTAAGAGGAGAGACCGAGCAATGTCCAAGAGATGCCGATTTTTCCGTTCAGACACCCCATTTTGTTTAGGGGTTTGTGGACATGAAGTCTGATGAACTATGCCATGATTTTGAAAATACTCATGAAAACGATGATTGACAAACTCCCCCCATTATCAGAACGAAAGATTTTGACACGGGCTTCATACTGAGTACGTATAAGATTATGAAATGCTGTAAAGGCTGAAAAACACAATCTTTGGATTTAAGTAGCACAACCTAAGTTAATCGAGTAAAATCATCAATGAATAACACAAAGTATCGCATTCCAGAAAGAGTAGAGTATTTGGAAGGACCCCTTACATCCGAATGAATTAACTCAAATGGCATAGTACTTGAATGAAAACTCAAAGGATAACTAGACCTATGACTCTTAGCCAAAGCACAAGTCTCATAATGCAAGCTAGACTCACGGATTCCAAGAAACAAAGATGGCATAGACTTCTTCATAACTCCAAAAGACGGGTGACCCAAACGTCTGTGCCACTACCATAATTCACTTAAGCGGTCAGAATTCAATGTCAGGGCTAAAGGCTGTGCTGGTGCTTGTGTTGGTTCTGCGTACATGCAATCCAAGTGAAACAGTCTCCCACTCAGGTCTCCCTTGCCAATGATTACCCTGGTGCACAGATTCTGGAAAACAACATACATTGGGTAAAAGGTTACAGAGCACTTATTTTGAGCACATAACTGTGATACAGACAAAAGATGATGAGATAAGGAAGGCACATAAAGCACATCATGCAAAACAATGGACGATGTAACTTGAACAGACCCAATACCTAAGACTGGGAACGACACACCATTAGCATTAGAAACATGGGATATTCGAGGGGAAGACATAGACATAAAAAATGATTTATCATAGGTCATATGGTCGGATGCTCCAGAATCAATTATCCATGTATCACTACCCATAAAGTCAGAAACATGTAAAGCAATACCAATTTTTTCACCGGATGGATCCGCAAAAACTTCTTCGTTCTTACCTTCGACCATCTTTTCTCCCTTTTTTTCCTTCAAATATTCAAACTACAAAAAACAAGCAGCAACCTTCTTGAGGCAATACACGGCTCCACACAACCTTGATCAATATAATCAAGATCAAGGCTCCTTCACGTACACTACAAAACACCAAAGAATATAGCAAACCCCAAACAACAACAAGAACTTCAACGGATCAAACAAATCCCAATTACCAAAGAACTAACCAAACAAACAAATTTTTTGCAGCGGAAAACAGACAACCGAGTCCCGAATGGATCTCGGCTCTGATACCAAGTTAAAAGAAATAGAGGCTATGAATTGTGTGTTGTGTATTAAACTCCTCCAACAATGGGGTATTTATACAAGATACATATATTCCTAATAGGAAACTAATTAGTAGAGAATATTACAATAATCCTAATAATATTCACAATTCTAATAACACATAGAGTGACTCATTCCAACAAGACTGTGGTAGATCCTAACATAGGATGACCAAACAGATTAATAACAAAAATAACATAGCAAACCCTAACAATAGGGTGTTATATATTAATTCTTCAAGATCGAATAATGAAAAACAAATGAAAGAGACAAAGTCCTCTCGATTTTTGTTCTGATACCAACTTAAATATAACGATATCGAAAGAACTAATTTTCTAACATATTATTCATCTCACTATAGAGGTTTATATAGGAGTTTACAAGAAATACAAATGGTAAGTACTAACTATGGTATATCAGAAATTACTTTATAACATAACTATAAAATATTTATATTCATATTCTGACTCACGTTAAAATTAACCCTCCTATTTTGTTTCTCTCTCTTCGTCTGCAGACCACATTATTTCACTTTTCTTCATTACTTGTTTAAACCAACAATATGGTTTGTCGATAAGATCAAATTTTTTACAATCATCCACCTCTTGGTACACCCCTTAATTGAATTTTGTTTCTTTTGAATAACCATCTTCATATGTTTTTAACTTTTTATCTTCATCTCATCTACCGGATAAGTAGATCATGAAAAATTACTTGGATTGATTTGTTTCCGGATTAATATCAAGATAATGATGGGCCTGTTTCACAAGTGAATGATCGGAAGAAGACGTAAACAAGGGAGAAGAAAGAAAGTAAGGGCAAATTGAGAAGAAGAAAATATAGACCTCAATGGCAGAGGCAACATGGTGCATATGCATCGGATCATCTACCGTTCTTTTAATAAGGTTACAAGTTTTGTAAAGCGACACGGAAGGGAAGCCGGATTTAGATCAACGATAACGAAATCAAACCAAATGAAAATTAAAAAACTAAATTCATAAAAAAAGGGTTAAATACTTGTGACACCTCTAACTCTACATCATAAAACAGTTTTGTCCTCTGACTTTCAAATTAAATCTGTATATCCCTAATCTCTTGTTTGTTGATAGTTTTGTCCATTCTGTTAGTTGAGGCAGTTAACTAGCTGACATGGCTAACGTTTGAACACATGTGTAGGGTTTGGACATGAAAAAGATGAATATAGCCTCGATTTAGGATCAAACCGGTCAGACTCACGCTTAGTGACCTCAGTCTGCGCAAAACGTGAATGTCAACCCCTCTCTTGCGCTCCAGTTCCCCAAAAACCCTGAATCTCAATCTCAGTTGAAAACCCACCCCAAATCTCAATCTCAGTCGAAAGAAAACCATCCCAAATCTTAATCTCAATCGAAAACACGCCCCAAATCTCAATCAAAACTCTTACTAAACCTGATAGGAGCATTTTATGCTACGTTCTTAATATGTTTTTACCCTCATTTATGATTTGTTCATCCATTATTAGTTTAGTATTGTTAGTTATTTACCATAAGGGTTTTTCTGTAGAGAAATGGCTAAAATGTGCGTAAAGTAGAGAAATTATGAACTAATTTGTTAAAAGCTGACTTATGAAGTTATCGTGATATTTCTTATGATTCTGTGAATTTATACATTGTCATTACTTAATTAATTTTTTCTAATGTTTAGGTGATATGTATATGGACTTAACAAAATAAGAATCATGTGAATTAGACTCATGGAAGGCAGCAAAAGAAGCATGGAAAGACAAGGGACCGAAAGCATGAAATCGGAGCTAAAACAGAGGATTTCCAGAAACCATAACTCAACTTCAAAACTTTCCCTAGGACGATCCAGGAGGAACGAGGAGATGTGTCATATATGGATGGAAAGCTGTGGATGTCTAGTTTGTAAATCTTTTAGAATCGCAGCAATTCAAGTACTGAGAAAGGTGGTATGATGGAATCAATGGCCGAAGGTCAGTCTGATGGAAACAGGACAGATTTTGCTGAAGTTGTCTACCGAGTTCGTGAGTGTGTTTCTTCACTAAAATCCTTCCCAATAATGCCAAATGATTGATGAGAAGCTTAATGATGATATGGGAAGTTGTTTAGAAGAAGAAAAATCGAAGAAATCACCAAGGAGAAGCCGAAAACAGCAACTAGGAAAGTTCTCCTGGTCAAAACAGGATAACTTGTTCTACCGAAACTATAGATGGGATTCGGCTGTCCTATGGAGCCCAAAACGTGTAAAAGAGTCCTTCATTGATCCCTTAACATGTAGGGGAGTCTAAAATTCAGAAATAAAGTGGTTGGAGTATTATCCAAGTCAGTCATTCAAGAAGTCAAAGTCTAGTGCAACAAGGAAAAACAAGAAGCCCAATCCAATGAGGACAAGGGGCTGCCGAGTTTTATAAGGTTTCTCCCTATAAATACACATGTAATAGTTGAGTTTTGGGGGTCAAACAATTTACTTTTTCTTAGAATAGCCAAGCTCTACCCAAAAACCCTAAACACGGAAAATTCCTAAACCTGCCGCCACTAGTTAACCGCCGTCGATCGCCGCCGATCGCCGCCAATCCTCCACCGATTCTCAACCATTCCTTAGCCGATCTAATCTAGGTAGGTTAGGTATGGATCTTCATAAGGTTTATGTAATTTTACTGTGTAATTGTGTTTTATTTATAATATTCATCTTTTGGTTTTATCGGTTTTACATTCTATGTTCAATTGCATGTTCTTCTTTGTGATTTGCATGCGAATGTGTGTAGTATGTAACGTTATGTTGTGCTTGTTTGTTTTGTGATTTAGGAAAGTAGTTTATATTTTTATGCATGTTTAACTTTAATTGATTAATCACCACCTGATCATGTAATCGTACCTTAGAATAGTCTAGTGCACGGATGTTTCTAAAGGGGAGAGTTTAATAAGTCGTAGTAACCTAGGATTAAGTTCAGGCCGGAAGGAATTTCTTGGTTTTAGTTACTGCAAAGGGTTGTTAGGGTGAGTGATTTGCATGCTAATAGGATGAGTGACGCCATACCTAGGATCATGCTCTAATCGACTCTAGAACGTAAGTGTATTTTTGTTTAATTTAGGCCGGAAGGAAATCTTAAACAAGGGTGACACATATATGTCTTAGAATCACGCCAGAAGGAAGTTTCTAAGTACACATGAGAAGTCTAATAGATTGGAATTAATTAAATTCTAGGATCATCTAAACATTGCTATTGTTCCTTGCATGAAATTGATTTGCATTCTTAACGGTGTTTGTGTTATTTGATGCTTAAGTGATGTTTGACCACCATATATGTAACTATTAGATTTAGGACCCTAGAAATCACTATAAAACCCATCATCATAATTTGATAAATATGTGAATAGCTTGTAAATAATTTAATTCTTTTTATATATACATATCGATACCATGTTTATATCTTGCCGATTGCATATAATTATGTGTTTGTATTTTATATTTGTATAGTTGTGACATAATTGTACTTGTATGTTTATTTTATATTTGTGAATATTACTAACTTGTTTTAATACAGATATAATCATTCCCTAGTATCTTCGGCTAAAACGATCCCTACTTACAGTTACTACAATGATAGGGTTTTAAATTATATGTTGTTGAACAGCTTCGTCAAAACCTCAATCCAGAAGACAAGGAATCAAAACTTAGAGGGATTAGAGGAAGAGTTCGAATCGTTCAATCGAAATTGGAGAAGTCACCGGGATGGCAAAGCATGAAATCGAGATGTGGGTTCCTTGAAATAGAGCTAGAAACACTGATACTACACCATTTTATTGTGAGTATTATTTTCTTGATGAAAGCCTATTAATATATTTAGGATTTATTAGGGCTTGTGTTTCTCGATCCATTGGGTTTGACGTTTAGGTAGCTAGTTATATATATGCATTGAGAGCACACTTGCGAGCAATAAGGTTGACTGTGCTTGGTGAAACACAGAAATGTGTTAGTAGGGCACAAATACTTTTAGTTTTGACAAGTTTGAATCTTTAATGCTTTGTACAGTACTATACTTTTAGTAATTGTTTTCTAATTGTTTTGTTTTGGCTGTTTGCAGCTCGTTACCCGGATTATTTTACAATGAAGGTGTATCATAGGGGGTGTTTAAGGAACAACACATCTAGGAGGGAGCTTTTGCTATTTTGATAATGTGGACAAGGACAAGATGTCCCTTTTAATGGTGGATGACATGGTGAAGCAGCTAAATCCCATGTATGAAGGTCAAATTATTTTTTACTTTTATAGAGTTGGTGTTAGTGGTGAGGAGGATGAGTTTATGATGTTATGTGTATGGCTGTGCCCCGTTGGAGGTTTATTAGATTGTATTTGGACCATATGGATGCTAAATGTGCTATTGGATTTAAGGAGAAAGACATAGATTTGTATGAAGAGTTAATATTTGGTGATAAAAGAAGGTCAACTTGTCTGATTGAAGAGTTTCCTGATGAGCCAAGACCTGCATCAGTGGGGATAACTATTAAGGAGAATGTTGGTGATATTACTACTCAAGCTAGCCAAGTCAGAGCACTTGATCCAATTGACAAGGATAAGAAAAAACTAACTAAATGTGAGGTTCCTAGACCAGCAAAACCAACTAACAGTGGGGTCAGAGGTGTGGGTTGTAGTAGTTCAAAACCTGGTGATGATGAATGTAAGTGGGTTAGTTGAACCTGGAGATTATGCAGACTTTATGGATTATATGCAGACTTATGGAGAAGCACCAGATGAAAACGTAAATGGGTATAAGGAGTCTTTTGATGAAGAAGATGAGGATGACTCAGAGTATGAACCAGAAGAGAGGATAGAGTCACATTATGGTACTGGGGAAGATGAGAGGTTAGGGAAGATGCACATGCCAAAAAAGCAACTGGGATTAGAAATGGTACTACTAGACCTTCATATCAACCAAGTTCAGAGACTATGAAAGAGGAAGACAATGAAGACATGTTTTGTAGTTAAGGTTCAAACGATGATAGGATGAAATTCCATGCAGTGAATGATGATGGTAAAGTTGAGGATGGTGGACCAGAATTTAACCCGAAGACAGATTTCAGGAACCCCAGATTTTGTTTGTACATGAAGTTTGCTACAAGGCATATATTAAGGGATGTATTGAGAGAGTATGCAATTAAAGGAGGGTGGGAGTTTAGGTGGATTAAGAGTGACAAGAGAAGGGTGAAAATAGTGTGCAGGGCAGAAGGATGTCCATTTTTATTGTTTGCTTCCAAGATGCAACGTGAACCAACTTTCGAGATCAAACAGTTGAATAATGAACATAAGTGCACACGAAAATACAACAACAACATGGTTCGACAATAAAGACTTTAAAGACTTGCTTTGGGGGTCAGCACTTAACCGCAGTAGCAATGGATGCCAATAACACTTCATGGGTTGTGGCATATGCAATGGTTGAGGTGGAGAGCAAGGATGCATGGATTTGGTTTTTGGAACTGCTATGCAAGGATTTGAACATTGAGAATAATGTAAGAGGTTGGATATGTATAATTGATAAGCAGAAATGTTTGATGTCGGCTTTTCAGGTAGTGGTTCCATCAGCATCTATAAGGTTTTGTGCACGGTATTTGTGGACAAACTTCACTAAGAAGTTTCCTAGACTAGTCGTGAAGGATGCCATGTTCAAATTAAATGTGTGAAGTCTACAACCCTAGCATACTTTGACACAGCTGTGACAGAGATGAAAGAGCTTGATGAGGAGGCTTATAACTGGTTAACCGGTGAGTGTGACCTCTAACACTAATTCTTGTTCTGTTTGCTGACTTTGTCCATTCATTTTTATTGATAACATAGATATAATTTGCTTATATTGCAAATCCTGATAGGCCATTCAAACATTGGTGTCTTGCTCTTTCCTTCTGGTTTCAACTCTGACATGCTTATCAACAATATCTGTGAGAGTTTCAAAGCTTGGACATTGCTTGCAAGGAGTAAACCTCTGATCATTATGTTGGAAGAGATAAGGGTGAAGTTGATGAGTAGAATTCAAATTAGAAGACAGAAAAATGCTGCCTACCATGGGATAATATGCTCCAAGATCAGGAAAATCCTAGAGAAGAACAAAGAGAAGGCTGGTGAGGAATGCCATGCAACTTTTAATGGTGACCTTAAAGCTGAGGTGGAGAATATTAGTGGAACAAAAAATGTTGTCGATGTTAAAATAAGGACATGCACCTGCAGAAGATGGGATTTGACTGGTATTCCATGCAAGCACACAATTTCTATAATTTATGGACTTAGACATGAACCAGATGATTATATCGTAGCATGCTATCACAAGAAAGCATACATGAGGATGTATGACAATGTGATTCAGCCTGCCAATTCCATGGACCTGTGGAGCAGAAATGATGGTCCAAAAATATTGGCACCAACAAACACAAGGCAACCTGGAAGGCCTAAAACTTAAAGGGTCAAGGACATTTCAGAGAAGGTCATTAATGGTACTGCTATAGCTCGAATGCGTCAAAGATCACTCAACTGTAGCAATTGTGGCCAAGAAGGTCCCAATATTTTGACATGTCAAAGACAGCTGCGAAGTAAAAAGAAACCTACTACTACCAAGAGGAAGACAATTGATCCACAGGTAAAACCTATTGCAATTGTTTTTGTTGATGCAAAGAAGTTCTAGTGTTGTTTGCTACACATGATTAAGTAATCATAATGTGGTTGTTTGTTGGAATGATTTGGTGTAGAAGGAGAAGAGAGCGCCTACGACTGTTGATGAAATGAGAAAGAAAGCAAAGGAAAGACTAGAATATCAAAGGGTAAAATTTATTGTTTTTAACTTCACGATATTTTGTGTGAAATGTATAAATTTACGTAGACTTTAATATTGGATTGAATGTGCCTATTCAGAAAAAGATGTCTACATTGAGGGCAGACGTGATGCAAACAGACTAAAAAGAGGAAGGCCACCAACTAGGTCATCAACTGCTTCTACTGCCTCAAGGCCACCAGATGCAGAACAAACTTCAAGGCCAGTACAAGCATCTCCAACCCCTGCTCCTAGTACCTCAAGGGCCACAAGCAACAATGCATCAACATCAATAAGGTCTAAGGGTTTGGAAGGAAAACTCAAGTAAAGGAGATGCCAACTAGTTTTTAGAGATGGAAAGTAATGTTAGCGCAAACATAGAACATCCTCCTTTTTCGTTCAACCTTTTTGATGTGTAACTTGGTTAATGGTTCTTATCTTTTGATACACGGATTCAAACTAGATTGTCATTGATGCAAGAGATTGCTTGCAAACAATGTTGAGGATGTGATGTTGGATTGGTTATTTGTAATGAATGAAAAATTTTGTGAGATATTTGTGTTAATCTGTACTATACATATCACCCATGAAAAGAATTTCAAAATTACAGATCATTTGATAGGAAAATGAGATGAAGAAAAGGAGAAATGGAAGCAAGGGATATGTTTGACATTTCAGATTGACGTGACAGACATCCAAGTGAGTTGTAATTTCAGAATTTGTCACATCAGTAACTTAACAGTCTTATTTAACGAAAAACTAACAGAATGAACAAAACTATCAACTGATAAGAGTTTCAGAGATATACAGATTTAATTTAAAAATTAGAGATCAAAACTGATTTATGACATAAAATTAAAGGTGTGATAAATATTTAACCAAAAAAATTATCTGTAATGCATATACACCCGCTGCGTCCTACAATTTTCGCGCACAGTACTTTTCCCGGTTCCAAACTCCGATGCGAACAGTAAAAAATAATTTAAATTTCAATCCCCCAAACATTCTCTCATCCGTGCACTTTTGTCATACGTCTGGGTGGGAGTCACCTTCCTTGTCCACCTTTTTCTTTTTTCACCTCTCCTCACATGGGCTGGGCCTGCGGGGCCCGTCTCCCGGATTTCTTATCATTTAAAATAGAACTATGGCCCACGCACGCCACGTCTGCAGCTCCCCATGTGATAACATTGTGCAACGTAGCCCCCACACCGCTTAAAAATGCAAAATGCTTTTACGGTAAGAGAAGAGAGAGCAGCACACGCTAACAGTAAAAACTCGAGCTTCATTTTACTTTCTGACATTTACTTCCTACATTTCTTTTGTTTTTAACTGTCTGGTACAAACATAGAATACAAGAAAAATTTCCCGATATCGCTAACAAAATTTCTTTTGTTAGACAAAATTACAGTTCCTTTTGTTTTTACCACCTTCCGAGCTTAGCTTCTTACACTAGAAAAACACTTGGTAACACAGACGCTCACTGCTAGACTACATTTGGGCACCATTTATGGGTGATTTACGGTGCCCAAAAGTTACAAACTATTTTTTTGACGGTGCTGGTGATTCCTTTGTCTCTCTCTTTTAAACATGTGGTTCTTCGATTCTCAACTTAAAACTACATAAAATGAGATGTGACGAAAGAAGACTAGTAGTACAAGAACAAGGAAAGGAAAACAACGAGCTAGGCTGACTGACCCACACTGGCTTTCTTTACTGGCCTTTTACGTATGCAGTTAGTATGGTATTTTCTGATGAGATGGGGCTGGTGGAGATTTGATGATGATGTTGTTGGGTGGTGTTTTTGTTTTGGTTATTCTTACAAACTTGCGTTGTTCCTCCCTACAAAAACAAAAACAAGCCATGTTAATCACATAAAATGTGTTTTTTTCTATATTGAAACAAGCATTGATCAATTAGTTTCCAAAGTAACTTGATACCTAATTTAAGGCTTAGGAGGTTCCAACTGGGCATTTAGGCCCCGCTGCACCGGCAGCATACATCCCTATGGCTCCATGGCCGGAAGACAACCTGAATATGAAAGTACATAAGTTCAGAGTTTGAATAGGCAAAACAGTACATCCAATATTTGGTAGAAATTTATAAATGTGAATTGGGGTTTTACCTTGGAATTTGGCAGTTAAAAGGCTTGAAAGATGCCATGTCCAGTGAGGAATTGGTTGGCAGTAGGGAAGTAGCCAAGTTAAGGTTAGCTGTTGCAGCTGAGGCATCTGATGAATTGTTGGCTTCTGTGGCCACTGCTGGGAAGGCAGACAAGTAATCTCGGGCTCCTTTTATTGGAGAAGCAAAGGGGCCGTTGGGGAGGTTGTGCTCCAAGCTGTAGTGGAATAAACAGATTCATAAGTGAATGATTTGGAATAAATGCTGCAAAGACATGAGTGATGCAAAATCATTACTTACCTTCCTAGCAAACCAGTGATATCATCATCATAGGGGCTTTCCTTGCCACTCCCGTTGTTGGTAACTGATTCTTTAACCGTAGCGATGGTTTCTACCACGTTTGGCTGCTTGTCAGCTGAGAGAGCTGAAGAGGGTGGCACCGGGCTTGCACAGTGCTCTGCAGTTGAGCATAGCACATTTGAAATGTCAGCAACCACAAGAAAGCATGAAGCCACATCACTACTAAGTAATAGAAAAATTACCTTGAGTAATTTCTGGGCTATGAAATGAAGAATGCATAAAGTTCTGATTGAACATGCTGGGGGACTGGGTAGGAGAATTATTCGGATTGCTGGCAGAAAGAGCTCGGTGGTGATGCTTCTTGACATCAAGAAGCTGCAGACCCATTAGCCTACGGCTTTGAAGTTCAAGTGCCTGCTGCAGCTCAGCTTGCTCCTCCAGCTTCCTCCTCCATAACATGTCTTGAGAATTGTAAAACATCCTTGCTCCTTGATAATTCAATAAGAGAAAAAAAAAATCAAACCACATTCAGTCAATACAATAAAAAGAGATCTAATTGAAAGCATATATATCATGTGTGAGGAGCTACCTTGCTGGAGATCACAAGGGTCCCTACCATCAAGGCCAGTAGGTGTACCACAGGGCGACAATTCTCCTCTTTCCCCTTGTTGCTTCCTGGCAAATTAGAACATGAAAGGACCATTGGCTTATTATATCAACTGAATCGGGATTAGTTGGCAATTAATAACAAGAAATGATAAGAGAAGTGTGCCTGTACTTGTCCTGAACTTTGCCCTTCTCCTTGTAAGGCTTGACCAGCACTCTAGCATCACACACAAAATGAGGGTTCCCCTTTGCCAAAATAAGCTTCACAGTCTCCGGGTACACAAATGTCACAAAACCAAACATCCTCTTCTGCTGGTATGGAATCCTCACATCTTGAACAGGTCCATAAATGCTACAATAGTCCATTACCAAACAGTCAGCAAAACAAAACCCACATTATTCCACTAAGCGTATCATAATCACTATAAGCTAAAAAAGAATCATGGGAGCAAATACCTGAAATAATTTGACACGTCTTCTTCTCTGAAAGTGCTATCAGCTGGAAAGGTCAAGTATATCTGCCTTGATGCTGGGTTCACCATCCCAGCGCCACCATTCATCATCGCAAACTCGTTTCTTTCCAGCCGAGGAGATCCACTAAATTTGGGGATATCATCACCCATCATCAAGGCTGCTGCAGCCCTATCACGCATAATAACACAATAAAGATTAATAAAGACAAACAAATACCAATATGATTATTAATTTGTTGATTATGCGGTTAAGTACCTCTGCGCAACAGTCTGTTGCTGCTGAAAAGAGTTAGCAGAGGCCATGAGCTGGGAAGCTGCAGCCAGTCTTTGCTGTTGAGCAGTCTTGGATCTGAGAAGCGCTTCATGGCATGACTGCTCCATCATATCAAGCTTACTTGGTGACCCAACAAGTGGAGCACCATCTGAACCCAACTCTCCAAGTCCACCACCATGCAAGAATCTACAGCCAGCTCCGTTCTTGCAGTACCCTCTAGCATAATACAAACACGCCTTCCACCCGAACCCCGAATTCGGGTCTTCCAAGCACACATCACTCACAGAGCAGCTCCGGCTGTGAAGAGGCCCACCACCGCCCCAGTTCCCGGAGCCACCGTAGGAGAAAAGGGTCTGATCAGAACCATTAGTCGGGCTCGTAGACAAGTCTGATTGGGGGTAGAACAAATCCGGGGACTTGGGTCCTCGGAGGTTTGGAGCTCCATCGTTGAGAAAAGAGAGCTGGTCTTGAAGCTGAAACTCCTCAAGGACATGGTCTGGCCCACCGTTTCCGAAAAAGGAAGAAGACCCGTTGTTAGGACTCATCATCAAACTAGCCTCGTCATGGTTTCGAAGCTCAGAAGACAGAGCAGCCCAAGTAGAAGCCGAAGAAGATGGGCTTGGAATGGTTAGAGACAGCCTCGAAGAAGCAGAGTTTTGTCTCAAAATAGAGACTGGGTTGGTGGAGAGGAAAGGAGAAGAAGGTGTGGATGGAGAGTTGGATATGGGCATTAGTCCCAAGTCCTTGCGAGCCTTGAGAATCACAGAGTGGAGAAAAGCCTCGGGTCCGAAAGCTAGTCGTATCATTTCTTTCTCACCATGGTCTTGGATTAGAAGAATACCCATGATTTTGGAAGCATTTTCTGGGTCCAAGTTTGTGATTCTCGAGAACACAATCCTGGAAGCTTCATAGGAATCCATGGTCGTGGGTTGGTGCTAAACTTGACACCGCCACCAACCCTTCAAAATTAGAGGAGTGTGAAATCTGCTCTAGTGTTTCTCACTCGGAACAAGTAAAATTTTCTTTCTCAACCACACACAAAACCTTTTACCTAACAAGTTGCGATGAGTGGAGAGATGATGAGTGTCTTTCCTTCGCCTCTTATTCCTGCAAAACCCATGAAAAAGAAAGGTAAAGACGCCCAAAAGGAAAAGAAAACCCATTTCAGTGTTAAAAGTATAGTAGCAGAGTGCCTTTATTTGTTAAAAGGAAGAAGGAAAACAAGAACAAACTTTGGTGGTTGAATTTCTCATTTCTCTAAAAGAGAGCAAAAGTTGCAGAAGAGTCATAAGCATACAAGGATGAAGAAATAGCAAAGAAACCCACAAATATGAAAAACTCGTACCCTTTCTTCTAATAAATACTCTGTTTCTTTACCAAAGTCGAACCCAAATCCAACTCTGATTGAGAAAAGTACAACTTACCCATGAAAGATAATAGCAGTCTTCTTCTAGCTTCTGTCTCTCCCAGCAGCTCTACTACTTGAAGCATATTAAGATTTATGTGCTTTCTTTCTAGTCAAACTTCCACAACCAGAGCTTGTGTGCTTTCGAGACCAAGTTCAAAATTTTCTGCAGCAAGAACAGAGCAGCAGAAGAACAGACCATCAATTGCTTCACTACTGCTTATGCTGCTGTCTGTGTCTCTGAGCTTTTTGGGTTCTGAGCTAATAAGGAGCTCTCTCTGTCTAGACAGAAAGATTTTTCTATTTCCCCACCGTTGTCTCTCCTTTGAAGTCTTATAGGAAGGTGAGTGGGGAGTGAGTGATGGCGCGTGGGGCTGCTTAGCGGGGATCCAGATCTGTGCTTGAAAAATTGCGCGTTCTGTTCCCTCTAGGCTCCTTTTTCCTTCTTCCCCGAACCAAAAACAAACGTTGTTGACTCCACACACTCTTACAGTCGTGTGTGCCTTACGCGGCAGTCAAAACTTTGGAGCGGCAATTTATGAAGCGACTCGCAGTCGAGACACGAGTTTACCAAATTTAGAGTAAACTAATTTTGGCAATTTAATCACGATTTTAACGCATATTGTATAAGTTAAAAATTTGTAAACAAGAAATACAGTATGTAGTTGTGTTTTCCAGCTTTGAAACTTACCAGAAAAATGATATTCACCCATGTATAAGTACAACAATGCTACCTAGTCAATTTAAGATGTATAAAGATTTGAACTGTAAACAAAATATGAAAAATATTAGTTAATGCGGTAGCAAGCTTTGCAAAATCCAAGGTAGTGGTGATTCATGGCTTGTTGTTTAGACATTAATGGAAATAACTACGCTTTTGACCCGAAAATAATTTATAAAATCAAATCTTTCTTTGATTCTTGAGTGTATGATATAAGTGGAATGAAACTATAGCTTAATGAATATTTAGTAGCGTTTCTCTAGTTAGTTATTGATTAAGGAAATTATGGTCAATTATCTTTAGATATATATCTAATAGTGAAAATTATATATTATTTTAAAGTTAAGTTATTTTGTTTTCAACCTTTGATTTACATATAACGGTATTTAACTATAAATCTTTTTGCTAGTAATAAAATCGATAATGGTGTTAAATTCAGCGTTCGATACATAAGAAACCATGAGTTTGATTTTTACTTGTTTTGTAAAACGAAAACTTACATCCAACTGTAATCGGCCACTAGTTAAGAGTTTTAATTTGGACTTTCAAATCACTCTCTTCCTTGTTTCATAGGTAGTGTATTTCATTTTGATAATTTGGGAATAATGTCCCTATAGTCTGATGTTGCAGGTTGTTTTTTTTGATTAATTTCAGTTTACCTACATGAGGTATGAGCTAACATCATTTCATCCCACTTACTTTTAATTTTGAAAGTTTATCCCCCTAAAGTTTTTAATTTTTATCAATTATGCCCAATTACTGAAATTTCGATCAATTTGGACATTAAATTTTAATACGTAGTCTTATTAAAAATGTTCTAAAAGACAATTTTTGTTGTGAGATGGCTATATTTTCCCTTAAAATGAGTTATAAAGTTATAATTAATGTCCAAATTACACAGAATTTCACCAATTGAGCATGATTGATGAAAATTGAAAACTTTAAGGGAAAAACTTTCAAAATTAAAAGTACGGGGGTAAAATAATGTTAGTCTCAAACCTCAGTTAGGTAAATAGAAATTAATCATTTTTTTATTATGACAAGAAAAAAAATGATGATTGAGTGTAAAATAAACTTTCTTAGACTTCTAGTGTCTAGAACCAGTTTTATGGTTCATTGGAGATATGCTCAGAGTATCTTTAGATATGTCTTTTATCGAGGCCATACCGAACCTACTTGGAGATCAAGACGTCTACGGGTAAATCTGGGCAAATATCAAGTTGTCATGGATTTGACGATTAATGATAGATTAATTGTACATAATTAAGGCAATCACGTCTAGAACGTTGTAGTAGTGTGATAAGGATTTCATTCCATATTGGATGATTATTGGCTTAAATTGTTTTGGAGACAAGTTATTCGTGAAACCCTATTAGCTTGTCTTTTATTTATATATATATATATATATATATATATATATATATATAAGACAAGCTAATAGGGTTTCACGAATAACTTGTCTCCAAAACTGATAAGGGCTCAATTTTTTAACTATTTATAAGGATAAGTTATTACACTAACTTTCTGATCAAATTTCGGCATCTCTACCGTTCAGTTTGTTGGGTTATATGAGTAGATCACCTCTATAAAATTTCATATGATTTGGTGATCGTTAAGGCATCCAAAGTTTCGATTTATTTTTAATGATCTTGAACTGTGTATGTTTGACATAAGTGTTAAGTTTTTTGTTTTAATCTCAACCATCCAAATCTATTAAAAACAGATCTAATGGTGTGGGCCTATCCCTAGAAATGACCAAAAAAATGGATCCCTCATTAGAAGAACCTTGTATATGTATATATATATATATATATATATATATATATATATATATATATATATTTTAAAAACAGATCTAATGGTGTGGGCCTATCCCTAGAAATGACCAAAAAAATGGATCCCTCATTAGAAGAACCTTGTATATATATATATATATATATATATATATGTTTTAATCTCAACCATCCAAGTCTATTAAAAACAGATCTAATGGTGTGGGCCTATCCCTAGAAATGACCAAAAAAATGGATCCCTATATATATATATATCAGTCGGCAAACCTACGAGCACCTACATACTCTGCAATCAAAGCCTCCCCACGAGCACCCAATCCAAACAACAAGTCTCTCCAAAGAATAACCATTTTCTAAGAGCACCACCAAAGTGTCTATCAGTCGGCAAATCCTGCATCACTCACCAAACCCCACCAGTCGGTAAAATTCCACCCCCAGTTCATAAAGTGTCAATCACGAGCACAAGTCTGTAACCTATTGTTAGAGTGCGAGCGATCTCTAGCAAATATGTCATTTATCTTTGCTGTTTAAGCACCTTAAGTTCTGTCTTAGATTTGGTAAAAGAACCTAGAAATCGTTTGAAACTGAAGTCAGAAGAAGAATGGCACAATCAAGATAAAAAGGTTACGCTGAACCCAGAAGTTTTGACACGCCAACATCTCAAATTATGGCCAAACAAGTGAAAATTGCTCAAAAGATTTAGAGAATCTACTTGTGATGGCAACGTGGATTACACACTCTTGGAATTTGGGTTGAGAGACAAATTCCATGTATGTTTTTGTGGGTTAGTCAATGCATTAAGCCAAAACTAAACAATTAGCTTTAATGAGATGTATGATATGTTAGCGTGAGTCAATTCATGTACTATTAAGATTATGTATTGTTATGAATATTTAGTATAATTAGTTTCCTATTAGAATTAATATATGTAATCTTTTATATATACTTCATTCTTGGAGGGTGTTAATATATTGTAGAATTCATAATTTCTTTAGTTCTTCTTGTCTTGGTATCAAACCCAATCAAGGTCCATTCGGACTCGATTGGTTTTGTTCTGCTGCGAATTTTGATTCTTTTTTTCATTGAAGTTCTCTTGGTCGTTTGAGTTTTTCGTTTTTCTTGTGTACGTTGAGTTTTGTGATTTTTAGTTGTGATGATAACTTTGTCAGTTTGGGGTATCGAACAAACTTTGTTCAATTGTTTTGGAGGTATTCAGCAAGTTTTTTGTTTAATTGGTTAAAGTTATTGTTGATTGAAAAGTGGAGAACAGAGGTGTGCGACAAACTTTGTTCATTCTAAAGTTTGTTTTGGAGGTGAATTGAGAAGGAAGGAAGGAAAAAAAATAGAAGAAGAAGAAGAAGAAGAAGAAGAAGAAGAACTAAAGGTGTATTGTGCAATAGTGATTTGTCTATGTTATTCCTTACATTCGTTTTATTTGTGGTTTGTTGAAGGAGCTAGAAATAAGATGGTCAATTTAGCTCTCAACGACTATATGGCTCACTACGATTTTAATGGTAATGGATTTATGACGACTAAAAAAATTTGAGGTAAAATTGGTGTTGCTTTAGATGTTTATGACTTTACTGGAAGTGACACGTGGGTTATTGATTCCGGTGTCTCAAATCACATGACTTATGATAAGTCATTCTTTGTCACATTATCCTCTTTGTCTATAAAATAAGTTTCTAATGTCAATGGTGAGTTTTTTCTGATTATAGGTATTGGGTCTGTTCATGTTACACCCTCCATCGTTCTTCATAATGTCTTATATGTACTATCTTTGTCTCATCATCTCTTGTCTGTGTCTCAGTTAACCTCATAAAATAAGTGTCCGGTCACATTTTATCCTATGTATGTTGTTTTTCAGGATCTGTGCACTCGGGCGATAATTGGAAAGGAAGACCTGAGAGGGGGACTGTTTCACTTAGATTGCATGTACACTGGAAAGATACCAACACCACAAGGACCAATTGCTTTGAAAGTGAGTTCTTATCGGTTGAATGAAGTTTGGTTGTGGCATCTGCGTATGGGTCATCCGTCATTTGGTGTTTTGAAGAAGTCCATGCCTTCTCTGTTTTATGGGATAAATGATTCTAGCCTACACTGTGAAACTTGTGCCCTTGCTAAGAGTCATCGATCTAGTTATCCTTTGAGTTCTCATTCAAGTTCACGACCTTTTGAGTTAATTCATTCGGATTTATGGGGACATTCCAAAAATTCTACCCTATCAGGTATGAATTACTTTGTTTTGTTCATTGATGACTTCACAAAATTAACTTGGGTTGTTTTACTTAAGAAGAAAGATGATTGCACAGTTTTCTCTATCTTTACAGCTTTCCATAGTTTTGTCTGTACCCAATATGATGTTTGTATTATGATATTTCGGTCTGATAATGGAGGGGAATTTGTTAACTATTTGATTCGTGATTACTTCCAATCTCATAGGATTATTCATCAAACCACTTGTCCTCAAACACCAGAACAGAATGGGGTTTCTGAAAGAAAAAAATCGTCACTTGTTAGACATGGCTAGTGTCCTCCTTCTTAGTGCCAATATGCCCAAATATCTTTGGGGAGACTGTGTTGTGTGTCTCTCATCTCATCAATCGTCTCCCATCATCTTCTCTTAAAGATCGTGTTCCGTTTGAGGTGTTATGTAGTTATTCTCAATTCCATCTCTTAATACACTTCATGCGCGTGCTTTTAGTTGTGTAGCCTAAGTCCATCTTTATAAAAAACCAAATATCAAAGTTAGATACTAGAGCTCTCAAGTGCGTCTTTGCTGGGTATGAGACTCAACATAAAGGATACAAGTGTTATCATCATTATTCCCAACGTTTTTATGTCACTATAGATGTTACTTTCAATCAGGATACATGTTATTTTTTGCCCTCTGCTACTCCTAGTCATGGGAGAGTGTTTACTTTAAGGATCAATATAACCATGTGACTGAAACAAGCCTTATTAGGGAAAGTAAGTGACAAAAGAGATATTATGAGAGAAAGTAAGCCCTGAATGTAATGATGGAAGAGATAGTGGTTTTTGCTGTTAAGGGAGAGTAACGGTCACAACCATAATACAAGAAGTAAGTACGCACGTTAATGCAGCAATAAACGTGACTCTTCAGTTAGATGTTTTGCTCCTATAAAAAGGAATAGAGAGACAGAGGTAAGGGACCAGATTCCATTTAGCGATGCTTGTAATCTTTTGATAAACTCTAACGTGGGCGTCAGAGTGCCTTTTGCAGGTACCCCCAACCCAGTCTGAGGCTTCATGACTAATCCAACATGACTCCTGCTCTTGTTTACATTCGTTGGTGAGTCAACCTCTTGAACGAAAGTTTTCTGCTCCAACAGTTGTAGGTGGGTATACACAGTAAAACATAACCTAGATGGTTCGGTAGATAGGTACAAGGCAAGGTTACTAGCTAAAGGCTACACTCAGAAGTACTGGTGGATTATGACGAGACATTTGCACCAATGGCCAAAATTAATACAATACGTGCACTTCTTTCGTTAGCCGCTAATCTCGATTGGCCTTTGCAGTAATTTGATATCAAGAATGCTTTCTTGCATGGTGATTTGCATGAGGAAGTCTATATGGATTTGCCTCCTGGTTATGGTACTTCAACTGGGGAGCCGATTGTGTGCAATTTGAAAAAGTCTCTCTATGGTCTAAAACCATCACCAAGAGCGTGGTTCGGGAGTTTCTCCATGTTTATGAAGAAGATTGGATATCGACAGAGCAACTCAGATCACACGTTGTTCATTAAACATCGTTGTGGTAAGGTGACAACTTTAATTATTTATGTTGATGATATGGTTGTGACAGGTGATGATAGTGAGTAAATTCAGAAGTTACAAGATCAGTTGTCTTTTGAATTTGAGATGAAAGATTTGAGTAGATTAAAGTATTTTTTAGGAATCAAAGATGCTCGTGCTAAGAATTGTATTGTGTTAAGCCAGATGAAATATGTTTTAGATTTGCTTGCAGAAACATGTATGCTTGATTGTAAACCTGCTGATACTCCAATTGAACAAAATCATCGGTTGGCATAATATTTAGATCAGGTGCCTGCAAATAAGGCACAATATAAGAGGTTAGTTGGCCGACTGATTTATTTATCTCACACCAGACCAGATTTAGCCTATGTAGTTAGTGTTGTGAGTCAATTTATGCATAATCCCGGTGAGACTCATATGGAAAATGTATTTCGTTTTTGCGATATTTGAAGTTTGCTCCAGGAAAAGGGATTAATCTTTTCAAAACACAGGCACTTGGATGTTTTCAGGTATACAGACGCAGACTGGACATGTAATATTATAGATTGCAGGTCTACTTCTGACTACTTAACTTTCGTAGGTGGTAATTTGGTTACTTGAAAAAGTAAGAAGCAAAAAGTGGTAGCTCACTCTAGTGCTGAAGCAGAGTATCGTGGAATGACTTTTCGAGTATGTGAGATGTTGTGGCTGCGACACTTGTTGAGATATTTGAGATTCAAGCAAAAGAAGACGATGTTCTTGTATTGTGATAATAAAGCTGCTGTATAAATTGCTCATAACCCAGTTCAGCATGACAGAACGAAACATGTTGAGGTTGATAGACATTTCATTAAGGAGAAGTTGGATCAACAGATTATTGCATTCCTATATGTAGCTACTGAGGAGCAACTAGCAGACATTTTTACGAAATCAATCTCTAGTAAGACATTTTATGACTTACTACACAAGTTAGGCATTTGTGGTCTGTATGCTCCAACTTGAGGGGGAGTGTTGACGTGAGTCAATCCATGTACTATTAGGATTATGTATTGGTAAAAATATTTAGTATAATTAGTTTTTATTAGGATGGATATATGTAATGTTGTATATATATTTCATTCTTAAATAATATTAATATATTATAAAATTTATAATTTCTTTAGTTTTTTTTATCCAATAAAAATGGGATCTTCAGTCTTTGTCTTCTAATATTTGGCCAACAATTTTTAATTTTTCCAGCATCTTTAAGCACATTATTAAAGGTCCATACTAATGAGTACTCATGTCCCACCAGGCACCAGCTTATAAATGTACAAACACATTGTTCATCTCTGGTGGTCTTTCCTTTCTACGGGGCTTTTGCTCATTCTTCCTTTTTATATAATTGTCATTATGATGATGATAATGATTATGGATACTATAATCCCTAAATTTGCAAAAGAGAGAATGAGGTTTTGTTTTTCTTGTCACATTAAACAACAAAAGGTTTGGGTATTTGCTTCTATAGAGGAAGGAGGGGGCAAGGGCAAGGGCAAGTCCATCTTTTTGTGGATGACTAGTTAAGATTTTTTTCTTTAATTGTTTATTATCAAGGATGGATGTTAATGTGATCACTCTTAGGCTACAGCCCATGTGTTTTTTTAATAGTTTTTACTTGACATACGTTAAGTTGATTTAAAATCAAATATTTTATATAATTAACTTAGGTAAATATGAATTATCTCAATATTAAAAATAAAAATAGTAACCAAATAGTTAAAGAATAGTGAAATAACATTGTTTGCATCGAAAAATAATTTTCTGATAGTAATGACGGTGAGTAAATAATTGACGATTTGATACAAAAGAATAATAGTCGAACTTAAAATTAGGTATAGTTGGATATTTAAACCTGATCAATTTATATATTATGTAGCAATTGAATATACTTAAACAAAAAATTTTTAATGAAATTTTAGCCTAAGGTATTTACAAATCATGGCTTCGTCCTTGTTTATTACATCAATTTTTCAATCACATTTGTCCATCTTAATCTTTCAGTTTATAGGTATATATAAGTATATCACTTCTATAAATTTTCAGCCAAATTGGTGACCGTTAAGACATCGAAATAGATCAAATCAATGTAGTTCAAATATGTCAAACATGAGCCGTTCAAAATTACAATCGATGAATTACATTTATGAATGCCTTAACGATTTTCAATTTATATGAATGATATTCTCATATATATTTACAAACTACATAATCAAGATGTAAATATGCGATTAAAAATAGAGTGAAACAAAAAAAATTCTCAACTAATCATCAACAATAAAGTCCTCAATAAAATACATCCCCTCTCTCCATTTTGATTTTTTTTTCAGTCATTATTGTTCATATAGATGAAATGCCCCCACAACAAATGAATGATGACTGGAAAATCTTTTTCCCATCTCCTCTCTTTTCTCTCCAAACACCAAACTCAGACCTCATTATAATTTACAGCAAAGGAGGGCCATGGCTTTTCTCCAAACCTTTTCATGTCCATTACTCACTGGTGAGTAACATATGTGGTTGGGACTTGAAGAGTACATAGAGCTTTCATTTCATTAGAGAGAGAGGGGATTCTGGAGCTTCCACATGGGGTGTGGGCATGGAGATCTGTCATGGACTTGTAATCTTACCATGTATTGCTTTTCATCTTGAATCTGTTACACTACTGGTACAGGGTACGTACTATGTATGCAGTTGTATGATATTGTTGAACTAGATTCCGGCCTTGTGAAGAGAGCCTCTCTTTTTCTTGCATAATTTTGAGGAACACATATCGTCTTGGGCAAAAGTGTAGATTCAATTCATTCGTGTTTGGCAATAGAAATGTCATGAGGTACTGAATGACCAGTCTCAGATTCGTGTTTCTCTGAGATCTTTGCTTCCTTTCGATGTGGGACTGTTGGCCTTTTGGATGTTGTAGTGGGCGGTTTTCATGACGGGCGTGAGGACGCGTCCCTCCGCCTATTGAGGAGGGGTTGACTGCGTCTGAGAGCTATTGTTGTTGTCTTGATCATGAAGGTTGTATTAGGAGCGACTATGACGAATATGCCTAGCTTGAGCGTGCCTGAAGTATGTTGGTTAGACATACCCATCTGCAATGCGTAGATATTATGGAGTAAGAATGTTACCTTTTATGGTTAAGGGTAAATGTTAGGCTTTTCTTCTCTTGGATGTGGGATTGGAGTTCCAAATGGCATTAACAAGGCCTATGTAGTGCCTGATAAGAGCATAAAATGTGACATTCTTAATATGTTATTAGCTTCATTTGTACTTTGTTTAACCCTTATTTGTGTAGAATAGAGTCAAGATTCTTTGGTTGTGTAAAGATGAAAACGTGCTAAATATAGAGGATTTATACAGAATTTGACTAAATGCTACATGAAATAACAAGAAACCGATTCAGTTTGGGGTCTTGACATGTTTTGTTGATTATGTAAAGGTTTTGCATTGTTATAAATTAATTTAACTTCTCTTATACTTAGATCACATGTAGAAGAGTTCATAGGAGGAAGAATCATGAGAGTTGGAGCTATGAAAGGCAGCAAAACAGGCGGCAACATCAGAGGAGCCAAAGCATGCAATTTCAGCAGAAAGTAGAAATTTCCTGGGCACATCACCCAACTTCTAGAATTTCTCCAGAACAACTCACAAGGAATTAGAAGATGTACCAAATATAATGGAAAGATGTGTGAGTCTAGTTTCTAGAACATTTTTAATAACATCCATATCTATTTTATGGAGGGAGTTATGTCTGAATTAGTGACGGAGGGCCAGACTGTCAAAACAGAGTAACCTGCTGCCGTGGTCTCTCAACTTCAACAGACTCTCCAGGACAGCTCACAACGAATCAAAAAACTTGCCATATATGTATAGAGAGATACGAAAGTCTAGTTTCCAAATCAATTGGAATCACCTAAATATCTATTATCTAGAGAAAGTTATAACGTAATCATCAGACGGAGGTCATTCTGCCGAATTGAGAAAAACTAGGGAAACCTAAACCTTTTTGGTTTAGGATTTGTGGTCGGCCTCTATAGGGTTTTCCCCTATATAAAGCACGACTAAGAGGCAGAAAAACATCATCTCAACACCATACAAGCCTTGCCGAAACCCTGCCAAAATACTTCCAAGAAATACAAAGTCACACCACCACCGAAACCCTAAAAATATTCCTCCATCTTCCATTCGATTTCACCACTTTTGCCGAACCTCTTCCAAGGTTTTTAAAGTGTGACTCTATCATGGCTTTGAAGTTTTCATTTAGTTTTCGATTTTGTACTGAATTCTTAGTTTTATTTTGGTTTTATGTAATAAACATGTTTCGAATTCAATGATGTTGTTTATGTTGTGATTGTATGATCTTGTACATGTTTTCAATTTGATGAATGATTTAGGGCAGTAGGTTGGAATGTTTTTATATGTTTATCTTGATTTATTTTCATGAGCTTGCACATATAAAATCGATGCATATGGGCTACCCAAAGCCATGGCTTCTCCTTGTGTATCGGTTTCACTTGCCAAGAGAAATTAGATTGCATCATACACTAAGTTGTTTCATTCTAAATTGTCTAAATAAGGTTATCATAGTTATGAAAATAGGTATGATTCAAATATGATGAGTGACGCCATTACATGTTTGCATGTTTCCAATTCGGTTTACTATGCTTATGTGCTTCTTTGTGTTTAATTTCTACGTTCGTGTGTCTTTAAACCGATTAGCATAATTTAGGATTATACGCTGGAGTTGATTCTAAATATATTAGAAGTCTTAACGATTAGATGAGTCACTGATGGTCTCTAATTAGAATTGGAATTGAGATAAGTATATGAGTATGTCGAGTCATTTACAATTTTGTTACGTGTTCTTGATGGTTGTTCGTGCTTAAGTGTGTGGATGATGATCACATGTATATTTAATTTAGGATTTAATTTTCAGTCCATAGATTTTTAGAAATATCTTCAAACCCCCCTTAAAACTTTGTAAATTGTAAATGTGTAATTATGCTTGTTGTGTAAAACGTCACTAACTCTTATTGCAGGAACGCCCTTAAGTCCCAGGATTGACCGAACCCTATTCACCAATGCTATAAATGACAACAAAGGGTTCTAAATTGGTTTTCTCGTGTTTTCGTTATTGTATCCCGTTTTCAGAACCACGCCAGTGCCCCTTGACGTTGTGCATGAGGGCGCGTCCTGACGCCATTCGGGCGAAGCTCGGTGGCTATCGAAAGCCTTTGCTGCTATTTTAACGATGGTGTAGGTGACTCAAGTCGGTCTGGTGCTTATGTTTGGTTTAAGTGATGTTGAATATGGATGCTTAGGCATATGTATCAACAATGTTCTCCGTTTGCGTCAGTTTCAGCCAGTTCGTCTGGGCGGCATGGTGGCAAGCAGCATAGTGTTCAGGATGTGTTGGGTGACACGGCATTGTAACGACATTGTTAGCGGCGTTCATCATCTCTTCTCATGTGCCTGTTTGTCTAGTTGGGCAACTATTTGTTTTGAATTCGAAAGTTCAGACAAACGGTCATTTCAGAACTCATCGATGTTACTAACTCGAATTACGACCTGTTCCGATCTGAATAGGTACCGAATTGTTGTACTTCTAGAGTTTGTAATTTTTTTGTGTTTGTCTAGGTCTATATGAGTTTCATTTATAAAATCTGCCGTTGTTTGATATTTTAATTTTAAATAGTTAGTTAAATTGCTTAAATAACTGTAACTCTGTTTCTTTACGAAGCTTTTTGATCAAAAGAAAAAAAAACCCACTTGAATCTACTTTGGAGTAGGCATTACAGTTGGTAGACATACACCACCGTCAAGAATTAATGCCAAAATGATCACATTATGATCTAATATGTTCCATCAAACCTAACACTTGTTACTGCAAGTTTCATGTTATTTCAAACAAAACCATCCCTTTTTTTTGGTTACAAGACAAAACCATCCTTTGCTCCTTGAACATTAATTGAAACTAATACTCCAGCCATTGAATCCAAGCTCACAACATTCTCCTGTCAAGTTCGCGCGTGATTCAATTCTAAGCTCAAGAAGCGCGTGGGAGCATATAAACACACTTTTATTTGTAGTATCATGGATGAATGGCCCATGACATGTATATCTTCATATTTGTGTTGCTTTTTTAGGGTTGGTGGTGGGTTTCATGTATATCAATTATCATAACTGTGTTTCATTCAATTTATTGCACCCAAGTGTGTCGTAGAGAAAAAAAATCTGGTTCTGAAACTTAATTCAAATGATTAAACACACAGCTGAATGTTTATGAAAATAAATTCTACTATATTAATGTATTTGGAATGTTATAGAAATTGTTGAAGATGAGAGATTTCATATCAGAAACATGACAAATAAATTATAATTTATATGTTGATGAATCATTCATAATTGTACCGAGATCTGTTTTAGTTAAAACTCAACACCTTAAAAGTGGTTAAATTGAGACAACATACAAGAATGATACACATGTCACGCTTGTCACTGTCTGACTTAGTATCAGAGTGGGTATCTCTCCCCAGTTGTGTGCCAATGGTTGGTTGGCTAGATTGGTTTAGACATACACGTGTTAAACCTTTGAGTCTAGTTGCACATGAGGGTTCGTGTTCAAGTGGATTATCACCAAGTGCCAGATGTGGGTCGGGTTGGCAGTTAGATTGGTTTAGACATATGTATACGTGTTAAACTTTTGTGTCTGGTTGCACATGATGGTTCATGTTTGAGTGGAGATGATAACATAGATTCACGTGCAGACCTTGTCAGTTTGCATGTGAGGGGCATGTTGGATATAAGAGATTTCACATTTGAAACATGACAAATAAAATATAACTTATATGTGGGTGAATCATTTATAATTGTACCGAGACATTTTGTTGTTAAAACTCAACACCTTAAAGGTGGTTAAATTGAGATATTATCGATATAAGGATGATCCATGGGCCACACTTGCGCTGTTTGACTGAAATGCTCTTCTATTTATGAGTATGACCAATCGTAAATGTTAAGACCCACCTCGAATTAACCCTTTTAACCCGAGGTAAATCATATTGGGTCCACCGCAAGGGAACTTCTTACCGAAACCCCCTTGAAATGGACAACCATTCCTGTAAATTCACTAAACACTTCCACGTAATATATATATTTCAACCCCAACACCTGGAGCCATGCTGCCCTCCAAATCGTAACTACGCTTCACTAAAAATTAAACTAAACTAAGCTGAGGTAATAAGAGTAAATCTACAAGGAATTGCTACGTAAATAAATATGTCAGCGTCATCGGATTAATTGGCTATACATCGTCTTCTATACGCACGATCTCCTTTTAGTAACCCTGCAATACTGGACATTTGAAAACGAATGGTCCAGAGGAAAAACATTTAAAAACATGACGTTAGAGTGAGTGGATAAAAATAATATCCAAACGTGAGAAAATATCTTATTTTAATGTTCTCCCTTTTATTGTTCTGAAAAATCATTTATACATGTCTCATTGGGAAATAATCTCAAATCATCATTTCGAAAAACAAAACATCACTTGTCAATCTCATTGGTTTAAAAATCAATATTTAAAAATAGGGAAAGAGGTTTCACCATGACGGAGAGTCTTCTAGGCTAGGGTCGGAACCAGTGATGAATCCAGGATGAAATAGTAACCTGGGCTAATTGTGACATCTGAAAAAAAAATCAACTAATCTTGAGAGTATGAAAAACGAACCAATTAAGCCTTATATATTAAACAACGCCACAAAACTTCAAAATCTTTCATCATGACTGTTGTAGAATCATATTGAGGGGATGAATTCTTCTTATCTTATTGATAGAATGAAGCCCCTTTATATAGGGAAATACATGAGCCTCTTGGGTTATTACATGGGCCAATGAACCTCTTACATGGATATGTGTAAAACTCTATTACAACATGGTTTACTACATAAAGCCCGTATGCAAGGCATGGACCAAGACACACATATATATCAAATATCCTAGAATACTCCCCTTTGTGTCGCGTGTCTTCATGCCGGTATAGTGCTTACGGTGTTGCCTCTTCAAAACCTTGCCAAGTAACAAAAACCCTATGGGAAAACTAAACCTTGGTCGAAGGAAAAAGAGTACAACGCACCAACTACTCAATTGAGAACTCGTCATGTGATGCTCCCCCTGATGTGTACTTCAATCGGATTTTCTTGATGAATGGTGCATTCCAACATGCTTCTCAAGAGTAGATGTGAGCCAAGACTTGAACAAGTCTGCCATGATCAACCACAAATGGGGATCAATGGTCTTAACTGTGCATGCAATGTTACCTCGTTAAAAACCTTGTCAAGCAAAAACCCAGTGGGACAAAAAGTTGTGACTAAGGGAAAAAGAGTGCAACATGGTTGACACAAACAACCACACCTTTCACATTTGATCATGACATGTATATGCTAGACTTTCTTTCAAATCTGCATCTCCCCCTGATCTTAAGAACATTCATAGGGCGTTTCCAGATCCTTAGTGACCACGGAGCTGTTTTGATAACTTGGCATTTGTATGCTCTTTCAACATGTCTCAAATGTGGCATTACTCAGTGCCAGTAGCTATGTGCACGGTGCCTAGCAGCTGTATGCACAGCGCTCGACAGCTGACGTGCACAGCGCTCAGCAACTGGGTGCTCAGAGCTCGGCAGCTGGTGCACAGCGCTCGGCAGCAGTGCATGTGTGCACAGACAGTGCACAGGCAGCGCCCCGGCAGCGCACAGGCAGTGTGCACAGGCAGCGCGTGCAGGCAGTGTGCACAGGCAGCGCGCCATATGTCCGGCAACTTGGCCACTAAACCAACCGGTGCCTAGATCATGATTCCGCTTCCGATGTATCTCGATTCATGCATGGCTAGCGATGGCATAGACAACAACCTTTCTCTCATGCCATAGAGATTGAATATGCCAGATACTCTTAGAGTATTCAAGTGATGTCCTTTGCCATATCATTAGCATTTGCGTGGGCGCAAACCTACTTAGCTTTATAACGAATGAAGGTGAGGTCAAGTCTTTCTTTTGATTAAACGGATCACTCTCTCTCTTGGAGTAAAGACCTTGACTAATCATGTGAGCATATGAAGGTTCCACTCTTCTTCAGAGGACCTAAGCCGATTGATGGAAATACATCTTTAATACACAATCGATCGACTTCAATGCGAGATTGTGTCTTTCCCAAGATACTTTTCATTCCAACATCGGATATCCAGCATATACTGCGATCATCCGGAATCAATACGCAATGGCCCTTGGGTTCGATATACACTCGCACTGAGAGAGAAAGCGAGTTTGGCACTACTGGTCCATTGATCAGTGATACTCACTCCGTCTCATGTTAGTCTGAATTGTGACTATCGTTGGGGGACGCCTCAACGTCAAAATCCAATTCATAGAAAGAGATCTCTACAATGACTACACTAGTGTACATGAGGACGTGGGATGATAAGTTTATCGAACCACACGTTTGTTGATATGTCGACAAAGTGTATTGACCTAAAATGGGAAGATGCGACCCGGACAAAGGGATAGGTCCTTGGGCAGGTGTTGCCGACACCGCAAGTGTAAACCCTATCAAGTAAACCTTTGTGAGTTAGAGTAGTGAGAACAAGAGTCTCAGACTCCCTTATGGCGCAAGGTTTCTCATAAACACGCACTGGGATCGACTACGATGAGATGTACTCTTGTAATAGATGTTATTGCACTCCACTACCTTGTCAATTTGGTAGTTCCCCAATAACTATACATGCAGCCCTATGATTATGATCATAGTGACGTCTCTATGGGATCAGAGATATGCATGAAGATCTTAAATAGACTTCATAAGCCAAATCAAGTGGAGGTTGCGTTGGCCAAGTGTTTTGGACGCATAGTACATAACTCCTTGATTTCGGATGGGATATGATGAATAATGCCATTGCGTATTGATTCCGGATGATCGCAGTATATGCTGGATATCCGGAATCAATACGTTTTCGTGTAATAAGTGATATCACATTAAGGTTGAGCGCATTGATCAGGTTCTAAACATTGTCAAAAATAGGTGAAATTTGATCCATAATCGTATTTAAGTATACTGACCAAATCAAACGGACAAATTTTGATTTTATAAATTTCAGTGTTAGAAACCATAATATGCCTACTAATGTAGTATAACTTGTGTAGTAGGTTATTTGCAAGTGTAGGTCTTTGTGAACCAATTGTATGGAAGAAACAAAATTTTTGATACTCATGTGAAATAAGATATGATCAGTATTGTGAAATACGGCTAAGGTAGAAAAATTATATATTTTTGGTAACGTGTGTGCTCAGGTCAAAGTGGTTAACCTTATTTGAAAATATAAGTGTTTAAATAACTAACATTTCGGTAAATTCGGTATTTACCAAAAATCAAATCAACTTTTTCAAAATCTTTAGGTTTCAGTTATTTCGATTATCAAGTTTTATTTTATTAAATCAAAAATATTCGATCAGTTTTCGATCAATTTAGTATTTACCAAACCAAATAGCAGCGGTATGTAAAGCGGTTGAAGACACCTGGTCGTGGAACCTGGAAAACTTTGCTACAAGGAAAGGTTATATTAACGAAGATGTCAAATTTGACAGCGCCGATTGAAATTGTCTTTTCTTGCTTTGCCAATTTCTCTCTCTTCCTTCTTGCTTTGCCAATTTCTCTCTCCTTCGTTATCTGATATGCATCTCAGCAACACAGAGATCCAATTATCTCCAGAAACTCATGTTCTCATCCATCAATTGCTGCAAATAAACCCATGTCTTTCAAACAGAAATTTTTCCATTTCCGAAGTCGAAGATATAGAAGAGAAAAAGAGAGTTGGAGAAGAAGATGGAGAGAGATTGTGGCTCATCTGAAACCCAACTTTTGAATTGCAGACGAACTCGTACGCATCTGATATTTATGGATGTCTATTAGTCACAAAGCAATGAGTTTTGCTGTGACGGGTATAATTTATATAGGATTTGGGTAGGAATTTTGTAATATGTTGGTAGAATTTGATTATATTATATGAGGATTAATTGGGTATGTGGATACAGTTATGAGGATTTGATTATCTTCAGATTAGTGAATCTGGAATTGGGGTTTGAAGCATCAGGAGAAGAAACTTTCTTGATGAAGACAAAGAGCGGGAAAACTCTAAGGTTTCGGGTGGGTTATGTATGCGGCAAAAGATAGAAGGAGAGGAAACATTTTTTAATGATTATAAAATATACAAAACACTTGAACTGGGACAAGTGTGGTCCGTGGATCACCATTGTACCGATATTGTCCCAACTTAACCACCTTTAAGGTGTTGAGTTTTAATCACAAAAGGCCTAGGTACAATTGGATACAATTCATCAACTTATAAGTTATATTTTATTTGTCTCTTTTCTGATGTGGGATCTTTCCTCTCCAACAAAAACATCATTCAAATTCTGTCAAAAATGATAATTGGAACTGATTTATGTCAAATTCTGTCAACAATGATAATTGCTCAAATTTGAATTTGTCGCAAAAAATAACACAACCAGATGCTCTAAAGTCTAAACCAACATTTCTATACAGGAACCCCTAGCTGGTTAGCTTTAGTGGCGAGTAGAAGACGAGAAACAAACAGACTAGGTAGAAAATGGGGACAGAAGAAGACGAATAAGGAAGGGAGAAGAGAGAAGGGAGAAGAGATAAGTTAGACAGACAGCAAGAGGAAAGAAGGGAAACCATGTGTAGGCCACGAAATGTCTCTCTGTTTCTACGAGGCAACCTGTTTTGTCGCTTCAGTTCAATCTGATTGATGAGGCAAATAGTTGCAATCACTTGTATGCAGATATGGCCAGGCCTCACCGTTCAACATTTCTATCTGCAGCGGATTGATTTGGTTATCTTAATTTGGTCTTAATTTGCGGCACTACTGAACCTTTTGATTATTGTTAGTGTGATAGTGTTATTCTTCTCATGGATTCCAAGGGGATCGATAGCGATACGAGGGAAAGCTACGTAGCCTTTGATGTCCATTCTAGCCATAGCAATTCTAGCCTCAAGTCTCATAATTCCAAAGAGAAAAAGTTGGCGCTAAATACAAAACACAGTTGCAAGTTTGATTGTTTAATGAAGTGACAATTGATGATTTTGTTTTGGTAATTAAAGAAGTTTGTGTTTGGTAAAGATTTAATCTTATTTACATGGTATATATATATATATATATATATATATATATATATATATATATATATATATAGTACAAATCCTAACAAATCTAGGTTTGCAACTATACATAAATCTCTAACTTCTAGTGATTACACGGAGAATCTCTACCTCAAGTAGGAAAACATCATTCTCTACATCGTGTTCTTCATTCTCCGATATCCTCTAAAAGTAGATGAATGAGAGTTTTGATTAAGGGGTTTTGAAGTGGACGGAGAGAGGAACATTTTCAGGGTGGTTGTTCGGTAATTGGTGGCTGGAGGGTGTCGCTCCTTGGAGTCACCAGGGAAGACGAGAGGGGAAAGGAGGCTCGGGTTTGACCCGAGTTTTTTTTAACCGAAGTTTCTTGATTTGGAAACTTCCAGATTTCACTCTTTTCCTCTTATAGCAGTTTAGGTAAAACCCTAATTACCCAAGGTAAAGAAAAATGATTAAAATGTTAAAATTTTTAATACCAACTCCAGGAAATTACGTACCAGCATCAACAGATTGTCCTCAACAATTTCCCTTAAAGAACGCTTCCAAAATGATCACCCAACCAAGAGTTAACACTAGTGTTCTTGAACGGTAAAAACTGTTCCCTAAGTGATAAAACTCAAGTAAAATAACCAAAGTAACTAAATAAGATTCGGGATGTGACAATATCTCTCTCTCTCTCCAATAAGGATGAAGTTCAAAAGCTCTAGTCCTTGTAAGTTGTAATCAAGTCTTACGTTTATAATTTTGTAAAGCTTCCACATAATTTCCTTCGGTTTGAGCCGACATCCGTTACGGTCGTCATTTGATTAAAAGAATCTTTGTTCGGTTATCATTTGATTAAAAGAATCTCCGTTCTAGAACCGTACATGATATTTTCACCTCATACGGTTCCTCCTTTATGTGCATAATGAAAAAAAAGACATGGAATCAAAAATGATTGAAAGATTCTCATATTAAACTGAGCGGGGCTAGTGTTTTTACAACAATTCTCTAGCCAACCTTCTTGTAAGAGATCTTTCATTAACTTCACATATGTTGGCATTATATTAGATTACACATATTGACATTATATTAGATCACGCATCTTTCCTTAACATTACGCAGGTTGGCATTATATTAAAAAGGCAACCCTAACAATTTCTTTGTCTTCAACACTCTAAAATTTTCTGAAATTAGTTACCTTAACAGTCGCTTTCATGTATGAGTGTCTTTGTTGGGAATTTTGCTTCTCTGTTCATATTATTTGGATTTGTTTTATGATTAATTACAAAACACCCTAAACTATAGGGTCATCTTCATTTACATATTACATACCCAAGTATCAAATTTCTTCATTTTCATATTTAAAGTTCAACGCCATTAACAAATTAATACATTTCCGTCAGAAACCACCGTTAACTGCCATGTCATCAGTTAAGCTAAGGGCAATTAAGTCATTCTGTTTTGCAGTCAAACAAAATTCTAGGAGGCAACCTGTTTTGTCGCTTCAGTTCAATCTGATTGATAAGGCAGATAGTTGCAATCTCTTGTATGCAGATATGGCCAATCCTCACCGTTCAACATTTCTATCTGCAGCTGATTGATTTGGTTATCTTAATTTGGTCTTAATTAGCGGCACTACTGAACCTTTTGATTATTATTAGTGTGATAGTGTTATTCTTCTCATGGATTCCAAGGGGATCGATAGCGATTCGAGGGAAAGCTACGTAGCCTTTGATGTCCATTCTAGCCATAGCAATTCTAGCCTCAATTCTCATAATTCCAAAGAGAAAAAGTTGGCGCTAAATACAAAAACACAGTTGCAAGTTTGATTGTTTAATGAAGTGACAATTGATGATTTTGTTTTGCTAATGACATGTTATGGGGCGGATTTTTTTGGTAATGACATTAGAATTATTGATTTTCAAATTATTATTTTTGATTATTCGTTGTTTTTTTATTTTTATTATTTTGTGTCTAAATTTGACACATTTTTGTTCTACATCATTCTCCTCCATCAGAAAAGACCTCGACCTCGAGTTCACCTTAAATGAAAAATAAGAATTTGTAGAAGACAAACTCAATAATAAGTTCAACAGTTGAAGCTGTGGTTTAGAAGTCTGATATTCTGCAAATTCTAAAGGCACAACCATGAATCCAACGTCAAAAATGAGTCTGTCATATCTGTCTTCAAAAGATTCTTCATGGCTCTCATACTTGTATTCTTCAATGACTTATAAATCTGAATAATTTACTTGAGGTTGCAAGATTTCTTCAACACTAATAACTATGTCAACATGTGAAATTTTTTCTCCAACTTCCTCACGGATAACTTCTGGAAAAGATTCTTCCGTTGGAAATTCATGAAAGATTTCTAGTGGAGCTGCTTCTATTAAAGATTCCTCATAAATTTCCTTAGTTAAAATAGTATTCTCAACATGAAAATAAATTTGTGTGGACTTTAACTTATTCTTTTCCACCTTTGAAGGGTACTTTTTGGTTGAAAAATCTCTTGGTAGAAATTTATCTCTAATGAGACATTTCATCTTTCTCCATGTTTTAATAGGTTCTTAACCTTGTAACTTCCATACTCTTGGCAATTCATCACACCAATTTGCAGTAGTGCCTTTAAGACGAGAAGTCACCTTTTTGACCTGTTTGTAATCTGAAATCTCCATGATCTCAATGAATTTATCAACCTCAACCAACCAATCTAGAAAATCCTCCACTGACATGTGACCAGAAAAAGAAGGAATACTTACCAATGTACTGAAATCTTCCACTTTTCTATATGTATCACATCTAGGTGGTGTCTGATCAACAACTTACTCTAGTATGAGAGTACCTAAAATATGCTCTTATGTGTCCAGAATTTGTACCTGTCGGGTCTTTCCGGTATTGCCGCCATAATATTCGGATGATTGCTGTGCTGCCCAAAATTGTACTCATTAAGCACTGCGAAAATTTCTTCCCCTATCCATCTTCTAGGAGGCACACTATTTTCTACAGTCCCATCAAATGCCTCGTCATCGAACCGCCATCCATGATCATACGGAAGGAGAGTATGGTGACCTAATTTGCATATCTTGTTGCAATGACTGCTGCTCCCCTTATCGCTAAGGTACTCTAGACAAGCCTTGTATCCCCTAACAACGTTGCCCGACAACATCCTACGGGCAGGAAAATCACTGATGGTAGCAACAACCATGACATGCATCTGGAACATCTTGTGCATGTACTTGTCATAAGTGGGATGACCAACATCCCAAAAAACTTAAGCTCTTCAATCAAGGGTCTCAAATACACATCGAGACACTTCCCTGGATAACCGGGCCCCGAAATCAACAAACTCAACATATTGTATTCCTTTTTCATACACATCCATGGATGAAGGTTATACGGTACCAAAATCATCGGCCATACATTGTATTGAAGACTCATGTTGCCAAAAGGATTAAACCCATCAGATGAGAGCCCGAGCCTCACATTTCAGACCTCTGACGCAAAATAAGGAAACTCCCTGTCTATATGCTTCTAAGCCTCCCAGTCAGCAGGGTGTATAAGGGTATCTTCGTCATGCAATCTCTATCAGCATGTCATCTCAAAGCTTTGACCGTAGGTGATGACATGTACAACCGCTCCAGCCTATCCCTCAACGGGAAATACCTAAGCACCTTCACAGGTTTCCTATTGTCTACAGGAGTCAGCTTATACCTGTCAGTGTGACATCCCAGATATGCGTCAAGGTCACCAAGGTCATTCCCGTCTGGATCTTTACCCCAAAAGAGAACACAGTCATATCTGCATGTATAGATCTTGATGTAGGAAAGCCCAAGATCTTTCAGGATACATCAGACATTATGATGAGTGGTAGGAAGACAATGACCGTGGGGCAGCATCGAATCAGTATATTGTAGATTATCATCAACCGCCTTCACGGTCGATTCTATCTCAACTTTAATCTTCATTACATCCATCACACTTTCAAAAACCGTCTTCTGACAACCGGGGTACATAGGGGTCTGTTGGAAAGCAAACAGTTTGTTGTACTTGTCAATACCGGTAGTGTTGACAACTCTAGGGAAGGGCTGCACTGGCTCAAGCATATACTGTCCTTGAGAGCATACACCGCTCTCATAAGGAAACATATCGTTGATGAAGGACGTTGTTGGATCGTTGGATGTACGTAACAGCCCGTCCCAAAATTTCCCTTTTTACCGTGACCAGGCGGGTTATAGAGGATTGTAACTACGCTGTTAGTTTCCCAGAAGTATTAACGACTATAAAGTTTGGAAATTTTAGTGGTATTGGTGCGTATTCGTTCCTTCTACAAGAGTGCCAAAGTGTTCAATGTCAAGGGACGCTCGGAAATGTCATATTTAAAGAGTCAAAGGTTGACTTTTTGCTACGTCGAGTTTCTTCGAAAACTTCCTTCACGAAAGTTGTAGTGCTCGACGATACGAGTCTGTGGACACGCGGCAGGTGTGAATCGAATATCGTGTGGAGAAGTTTTGGTCAACAAAAGTTGGGTTTCCGTTTTTAGAAAATATATAAATAGAAAGGATGAATTTCCAAAAAGGGAAATAACCCATTTTCTTCTCCTTCCACACGCGCGCGCGTTCCCCTCACTATCTGAAAATTCGAACTGACCCGACCCGATTTTTGCGGTGAACTCCGGCCACTAGAGACGTCGAGGCCGGTCGGGATCTCTTCCTCTCCTCCGTGCGAGCCTCTTTATACTCATGAATCAAGCCACACGTAGCTCTTATTTTAATTAACATCCTAGCCGGGCGAATCTCATTTTTCTAATTATCAGTCGATAAACTATTCTAGATAGCATATGTATATTGTAAACCAGGGTTTAACGTCTCCGCTGAGGTATCCACAAACGAGCTAATGATCAAGATTATCCCAAATATTCAACCATACTTATATACAACATCCACACATATAAATATCATATAATAGCATCCACGTAAATAATAAATACACCTAGGGCACCAAGGTAAAATCGACAATAATGGTACCCTTGTAATTATCCAAATCTACTAGGGGTAGCATGGTCATTCTAGCCTTAATGACAGTTGTAATTAAGCAGAACTGACAGGGGCATTTTAGGGATTTCAGCCTCAATGATATCCATGTAATTATACAAAACAGTAAAGGGCATTTATGTGATTTCATCCCTAATGGCATCCATGTAATTATACAAAACAATTAGGGGCATTTATGGGATTTCATCCTCATTGACGTCCCTGTAATTATACAAAATAGTCAGGGGTAGTTTAGACTTTTCACACCCAAGGTAAATGATAAAATATCAGATCTACCGCGGTAAAAACTTAAGGATTTACACCTTTTACCCTTGACTACTCCAATCGGCCTGCCGGCTGAGTTTCCCCTATTTCGAACCCTAACGCTCCCAATCAACAACTATACAATCACAAAAACAACAACAATCGATCATAACAAAACTAGAGGCTAAATAGAGGGAGAAGCATGAATCAAGTGCTTACCCATGTCAGCGCCGACGCAAGGTGGCAGCGCTGCCCTCAGATGAACCTCGGAGCCGCTGAGGTTCTCTCTCTGCTTCATGAGTCATCCACCACCTCCTTAGAGATTCACACCCTCGTTTTGTTCGTCTCCGAGCCGAGGTGGTCCACCTGCCAGTCGGAGACCAGAGAGATTCACGGGGTGGCGCCATACGTGGTTGGGCGGTTCGGCGACAGAGGAAGAGAGTGAGAGAGAGAGATCTGATACGGAGAGGGAGTGAGAGAGAGATCGGAGTGAGAGAGCAAGAGAGTCCGGCGTCCCCCCTCCCCGATCCCAAATATATTTATACCAAAAACCAAACGACCAGGATTTAATCTCCATAAATCAACGGCTCTGATCAACTAATAAAAAGTTACTGTAAACAGTACATATATATTTTTCTATTTACTATTTGCCGCACAGTAACTATACATTATCACAAATAACTTCCGCATACGAGCTCCGATTAATTCATAGGATATACCCACAAGTTTGTATTAATGTCCTCTACAACTTTCCCGAAAGAAGTTTCTTCAAATTCTCGACTTATCGTAAAGTCACATTTTTTACGGTAAAATAAATAACATTTATTATTCCCGTAAGCTGAATAAATCCGTCTTAAACAGCTCGTAGATCTGTAAAATATTCTGGACATACCGGAGGGCTTGTATTAACATAATCTAGCATCTTGGGACATTAATTCTATCTTCTTCCTCCAGAATCGAGAATATCTCTATTAAACTTGAATATTAGTTCGGGAAAGACTAACAGCGCGGTTACAACCCGCTGTAACCCGTCTGATCCTGGTAAAAAGGTAAATTTTCGGACCGGTGTTACAATCTACCATCCTTATAAAAATTTCGTCCTCAAAATTTTCGCTGCAGAATGTAACACTAACCGCCATTCAAAAAGATATCATTCTTTACTTTATCTATAAATTCGATAACATAACATGATCGTCCAGAGTGCCGCTAACGCACCACATCCAGTGGTGAATGCACATTCTCCCAGGTGCCTAACAGATCTATGGCAGAAGCACATCTCTCTCAATTTTGCCCGAGTGTCGGCATGAGAAATCTCGAAACTCATACCAATAAGGGTCGAAACTGCACTAACATTCGAACCCTGATGTCTTGATAGAAATCCAGAAACAGTCACTAAAATCTCAATGACCGAAGGCTACTTTCACCCAGCCTGAGGGAAATGGAAGATGATAACATCAACTTTATTCCTAAGACATGTTGTAATCCAGGTCCATGTCATGCACATTTACACCATGCGACACTTTTCACTCAACTGGAACTCTTGAGACGTTCCTGGACTTCTTTATTAATCAACCTCTATACAATCTTGGAGGTTCGACTCAAACGATAAACTATTACTCTCGATTCTCATAAATCCTCACAAGAAAACCAATCCACATTCGGGCTCCATCCCTTTATTTAAATAAACATCCCATTCAGGGATAATCCATGCTAGTATCAAAGATAAATCAAACTTAAGTCTACAAACGGAAATCATATAAGGACATATCTTATCCTGGCAAACACTCATATGGCCTACAACATGCATAATAAGGTCTCTTCTCTAATTCAAGAGATCAATTCCTCATGCACATACGACCCCAATATTATGAAACATAATGTGCGCAGGTTCACAATCCATACCTACGACATTAAGTAGGTAGACCAATTCTCATGTCGACTCATAACGATGATTTGCCAACTAAACATTCAGGTGTCATTAACAGACTACCCTGATAACAAATTTCAAAATGTAGGAAATCATGGACAGTCATACCCTTGCTCCATGATTCAATGGGTTTTGCTCTACCACTGTTTCTTCCATCATTTCCTTGTGACCGACACGACGTATACATATCTACCGTTAATCTATAACTCGGGAGCAAAATCATTTCCTAATACATATAGATTAACCATCAACCCAAAATCTCATTCTTCGAGAGTGGATTTTCCTCTAAGAGATATCCCGATCTCTTTTACCAAAATCAACCACCACTCATGCAACCAGACATCAGCATGATATGTAATCCAAGAGCTCATTGCAAGAACCATAATCTCATTGCTCTGTGACCCAATCCCACAAGTGATCACAAAAAAACCTAACCGCCTCCAAAAATACCCTTAAAAACCTAGAGTATCTCACTCCTAACTTTTATATACCAATCATAACCAGCGTGGACATGACATTCTCCCAAGGTAGGGTTGAAACTTCTCAAGCGTGAAAAACATTAAAGTGAGTAGACCAAAAAATAAATGCAAAAATAATAGTTCAAAACCAAAAATTCAATTTCATATTCCCCCAAGAATAATCCAGGCCTTACACCAAATATAAATTCCTGACCATGCAGCCAAATATAAATCAAATCACTGCCTGCAGTCAATATAAATGAAAGAATTAAATTCAGTTTGTCCCATTGAAGTTTAGGGGCAACTTCATGTTAGTCCTTAAACTTTCAATTTCATCAAAATGCCCCTTAAGCTTTTCAAATTTAATCAGTCGTACCCAATTTAACAAACTCTGTCCAAATTAGATGTTAAGTATATTAATATGGCCCATTGAAAGAGCTAGAATGGTCATTTTATTTCTAAGGAAAAAAAACACACACGACAATGCTCTTTCTTCTTCGATTCTCCCCCATAAAATCTTCCCAAATTGCTCTTAATGACATCTGAGCAATCTTCATCATCCTTCCCTTAATTTCAAATGTTATAATATTCATTCACCTCTTAAACATTACCTCTCTCGCCGGCCCCCACACTACCACAGCTATTCGATAAGAAAATCACACATGCAAGTTTGATAGTATCTGTTAAATTGGACATGACTGATTGAATTTGGAAAGCTTAAGGGGTATTCTGATGAAATTGAAAGTTTAAGGACTAACATGAAGTTGCCCATAAACTTCATGGGTTAAACTGAATTTAATTCTAAATGAAATCATGGTCGGCAGCCGAATATAAATCAAATCATGGCATGCAGCCAAATATAAATCAAATCATGGTCTACAGCCTAATATAAATCAAATAATGGTCTGTAGCCGAATAGAAATCAAATCATAGCCTGCAGCCGAATATAAATCAAATCGGAAAAAAATTTCACAAATGAACGTTTACGCATACTAGGGTCGGAGCTAAGAGCTCTAGCGTACCTCAGTGAGAACGCAATCCCGCGCTAATACTAATATCTCCCCCATAGGGAGAGGAGGGCAACGAGGGACACGCTTCCACTCGGCTGAACGAGGAGTGCTGCCCGTAAGCTAGCAACAAACAATACATATGACGACCCTTCATAACAGTGAGCCTCATAGGCTAGGGTCGGAGCTAAGAGCTCTAGCGTTTCATCCACTGCCTAGTGAGAACGCAAATCCCGCATACCATCCAATCTCAATGAGAACACATATCTCGCGCTTCCACTCTGCCAAACTAGGAGCTCTGGGTGGGCGCGTTTCCACTCCACCGAATGAGGAGCGTCGCTTGCTAGCTAGCAATAAACATATGACGACCCTTTATGGTGAAATTAAAACAAATCCTCGAATTATAAATCCAGGCCCGAAGTCTATATATAAAAATCCAGGCAAATGCCAAAAATGTAACCCAAATCCCAGCAATATGCCAAAAGCAATTCAAACCCGAAAAATGTCAAACATAGAAATCCCAATAAAACATAAGGTATGATTCCCATCTGTATGACAGGTCTCTCCCGTTGATAACCATTCAAAACCAAAATGAAGATAAGCGAGCTGAAATCCATAAATCAAATTGAAATAAATAATTAAAAACCTTCCACCGAGGTGCTCGCAAAACCATAAGAATCGAAAATATACAGAAACCCGAACAATCATCCTTACTGGGAAAATTTTAAAACCATTTAAGTATTAACCATGGCACCCATTTTTTTTAAAACAATTCAAAGGTCCACTCATCATACTAGCAACGCATCTCATGCGCCAGGTACGGTACTCTAACCGTCCTCAATTAATTACCCCATTATCAGTAACGTCTTTCATGCCCGTGTGCGGTTCCCCAACTGTAATAACTTATGCCTCCTTGAGCTTACTCTTAGGCTTTTAAACATTACGTAATCTCTTTCTCCTAACATTGACCAGCATCTCAATCACCTAAACATCCTTGATCCTCTTCAAATATAATTACGCAAAACGACTTTGGAATAGTCTAACACCCCAATTTATCCTGGTTGACTTTAGGGTTGACCAAGTTTTTCCTTGATTGACTAGGAAAGTGACCAAGACCTTCCGACTAATCGACAAGGATCAAACCCTAATAAACTCGATAATCGTCGATTTATAAATTCGAATAACGTTAGGCGCACTTTTAAGCCTATTTGCGCCCAATACTGGAATTCAAAATTTCTTTTCCTAATCTAGCTCGATATTAAACTTACGAACCTCTCGACTTTTCATTCCAACGAAAGTCAATATCGACAACTAATTGCAATTGATGTCACAACTTTATAATTACATTTAACATTACTAATTCGACCCCATGTGGCAACCCTTGCCACAAAACATATTAATAAGTATAAGCTACTAGTTTTACTAGGAAAACAATAATGCATTTAATCATTTTCATAGGCTTTAATTACCATTTGATCAATTGGCCCGAGGTTTTGAACCTGTGCTCTGATACCATTTGTCAAGTCTCGGCCCGAGTTTATACCTTAAACCCGGGATAGGACATGTGTGACCCATCATAAGAGAGATTCACTCGTAATCCCCATTAAGAAGGGATACCCCTTTTTTTCCAAACCATTTTAAAGAGTTTAAATGATACCGAGATAGACCTCACGAAACCTGAAGTTTATCCCGATTACAGAATTAGATTTCATACAAATTACTTTAGAGGGTTTAGGGTATAACGATAATTTGTGACTGCACCCGAATCCCGGTCAAGCTCCCTATGTATACTGTACTCTGGGATCATGCCACACATAGCTCTTATTTTAATTAACGTCCTAACCGGGCGAATCCCGCTTTTCTAATTATCAGTCGATAAACTATTCTGGATAGCATACGCCTATTGCAAACACAGGGTTTAACCTCTCCGCTGAGGTATCCACAAACGAGCTATCTATCAAGATAATCACAAACATTCAACCATACTTACATACAACATCCATACATATAAATATAATATAATAGCATCCACGTAAATAATAAATCCACCGAGTACACCAAGGTAAAATCGACAATAATTGTACCCTTGTAATTATCCAAACCTGCCAGGGGTAGCATGGCCATTTTAGCCTTAATGGCAGCTTGTAATTAAGCTAAACTATCAGGGCATTTTAGGGATTTCAGCCGTAATGGCATCCCTATAATTATACAAAACAGTCAGGGGTATTTATGAGATTTCAGCCTTAATGGCATCCCTGTAATTATGCAAAACAGTCAGGGGCATTTATGAGATTTCAGCCTTAAATGCATCCCTGTAATTATACCAAACAGTCAGGGGTAGTCTTGACTTTTCACACCCACAGTAAATGGTAAAATATCAGATCTACTGCGGTAAAAAACTCAAGGATTTACCCCTTTTTACCCTTGACTACTCTGATCGGTCTGCCGGCCGAGTTCCCCCTATTTCCAGCCCTAACACTTCCAATCAACAACCACACAATCACAAAAACAACAACAACAACAACAACAACTAGGGACTAAACAGAAGGAGAAGCAAGAATCAAGTGCTTACCCATGTCAGCACCAACGTAGGGTGGCAGCGCTGCCCTCAAACGAACCACGAAGCCGTTGAGGTTCCCTCTCTGCTCTATGAGTCATCCACCACTTCCCTGGAGATTCACGCCCTAGTTTTGTTCGACTCAGAGCCGAGGTGGTCACGCCCCGACCTAAGATTACCTCCCTAACCCTGGGTTAGGACGTGCGGGACCTAACACAAGAGAGATTTACTCAAAATCCCCCTTGAGCCAGGATAACCCTTTTTTATAAACCAATTCAAACAGTCCAAACGGTACCGGAATAGACCTCAAACCGGAGGTTATCTTGATTCCCACATTTGGATCTCAAATCAACTATTTAAAGAACCTAAGGGTTCTAATAATATTTGTGACTGCACCCGAATCCCGGTCAGGCTGCCTACGTACCCTATCCTTAGGGATCAAGCCACATGTAGCTTGTTTTAATTAACACCTTAACCGGGCGAATCCCGCTATTCTATTTAACGGTCGCTTTAAAAATGAGGATAGCATACACCTAACGCATATCCTGAGTTAACCTCTCAAATGAGGTATCCACGTAAATAACCAATCCTCCAGGGGCATAACTGTAATGTCAACTGGAAGGTACCCTTGTAGTTATCCTAAACTATCAAGGGCAATAAAGTCAATTCCACCTCAATGGCAGTTTGGTAGATATGTTAAACTTTTAGGGGCAGTATTATCTTTTTACCCCTAGTGGCAGACATGTGATTATACCAAACTGTCAGGGGCATTTTTGGGATTTTAGTCCCAAGGGCAGCCCTGTAAATATACAAATATGGCAGGGGTATTCTTGAAATTTCAGCTCTAATGGCAGTTCGGTAATAAACTCAAACTACCAGGGGTATTTCTGGGATTTAACCATAATGGCACCCCTGTAATTATCCTAAACTGCCAGGGGCGGTTCTGTCATTTTATAGTCACGGTAAATCGGTAAAAACCTGGATCTACCACAGTAAAAACCTGGGAATTTATCCCATTTTACCCTAGCCTACACCGGTCAACTGGTTTGGCTGGAAATCTGAGATTTCCCGGCCAATCTCCCTATCCTAACCCATTCAACAAACACCACACATCAACAACACTAACAACAACAATGCTACACAACAATTCGAAACATAATTCCTAGAGGACAGAATTTACCCTCTGCCTCTACTCCGAGTTCGACGACAGCAGCTCCAATTCTCCTCCTGCTGGACCTCCTTTGCCACCCACAGCCTCGCCACCGTCTCTTACACCCTAGAGCACGGCCACTGGAGGCTCACCAGAGTGCTCGACCAACCCAACATTCAAACAGTGACACAGTAGAATGGAAAAACCCCGGTTAGGCTTCAATCCAACAAATAAAACACACAGGAAGGAAGCAAAAGAGACGAGAAGGAGATCCTTACCTTCCACGCGCCCTAACTCCGCCTGGTTTGTCGGAAACTGGCAAAACACAGCCGCTCTCCTCCTCCCTCGATCTCCAGCCATAGCGATTGTTTGGAAGTTTGGAGGGCTGGGTTAGGTAGAGGAGGAAGAGGGGAAGAAGATGGGAATGGTCCGTCGGCTTGGGGCGGCCGGAGACGCCGGCGCCGGGCGGGACACAATGAAACAGCGAGAGAGAGAGAGAGCGAAAGGAACTCGGGTCAACCCGAAGGGGGGGTTTGACTCGGGTCAAGCCTCTCTCTTCTTTTTATAAAGAAACCAACGGCCCACATCAAATCTTCAATCGATCTAATGGCCCAGATTAGTTTATTAAAAGTTACCCTGAGTGGTAAATGGTTATTTTACATTTACTGCACGGTAACAACACATTAACCTGAATAACTTTCGCATACGAACTCCGATTAAATCATAGGACATACCCACAGATTCATATTAACGTCCTCTACAACTTTCCCGTATGAAGTTTCTCCAAATTCCTGATTTATCGCAAAGTCATATTTTTACGGTAAAGTAATTAACATTTATTACTTTACGTAAATTGGATAAATTCATAACTAACAGCTCGTAGCTCTGAAAAATCTTCCGAACATACCAGGGAACTCGTATTAACATAATCTACCCCTCGGGACATTAATTCTATTTTCCCCTAGAACTGAGAATATCTTGATATTAATTCAGGGAAAAGTAACAGTGCGGTTACAATACTCTGTAACTCGCCTAATCCCGGTAAAAATGTCAATTTGGGACGGGGTGTTACAATCTACCCCCCTTATAAGAATTTCGTCCTCGAAATTCCCACTGCAGAACGTAAAAACCAACTGTCATGGAATGTCGTCAAGTTCCACCGAACGGAGCTTCAGGAAAACCAGAGTCACAAGCTCTATGTATCATTTCCTTTAGAAACCAGAGTCTTCCCGCATTTGCAACACAGAAAACATAGCTACAGTCGCTTAAAACACTAGAGTACGATACCCTAGTCTCATCCCTTTCGTCGTAATCGATCCATAAGGCTTGCCTCTTAACTCTTCACAAGCTAATTTCCAAAATGGCAATTTTGACAATCTGGTAGCTTTCCCAGACATAACCCAAACTAACTTGTAGTCGACTCGTATGCTCAACCTTTACGACTGCCACACTTGACATTTAACACCAAAGTCTTCCACATGGAAGGGTGAAAATGCTACTGTCCATCACCGTGAAGGAAACTCATACATCTTTTGCACCTTTCGAGACTAAAGAGATGTGAACTTTCTACACTAGGCCTTGAAGCCGTGGACGTATTATCTCCTGCGTCCATAATCAAAACTCCTCAACCCACGTTTCTAATTCCCCAACTTTTAACCACAGGGCTCGAACAGACTCGCATAGCACAATGCGATCTCAAACTGCTCACTCGAGCTAATGAATCTGCTATGCGACTTCCTCGTCTGCATGGATGTCATCTTTACATACTCTAATGGTTTCCCACATTACAAGCTAATCTCAAGAGGAGCCTCACTCAACCGTAACTCATGAGGCTCATGGGAAGGAGCCCCGCTCTACTGCCACACATGAGGAGCACCCGCTCTACTGCCACACATGAGGAGCCCCGCTCAGCTGCCACTCATGAGGAGGAGCCCCGCTCTACTACCACTCGTGAGGAGGAGCACCCGCTCTACTACCACTCATGAGGAGGAGCCCTGCTCTAGTACCACTCGCGAGGAGGAGCCCCGCTCTACTACCACTCGTGAGGAGGAGCACCCGCTCTACTACCACTCGTGAGGACGAGCCCCACTTTACTACCACTCGTGAGGAGGAGCACCTGCTCTACTACTACTCGTGAGGAGGAGCACCCGCTCTATTACCACTCGTGAGGAGGAGCACCCAAATAACCTATAGCAAGGGTCCGTACGCTCAATCCTAGTGAGAATCACCGACGGAATATGACGACCCGAATAACACATAGCTAGGGTCCGTACGCTCGGTCTCGGTTAGAATCACCTACGGAATTTGGCGACCCGAATAACACATAGCTAGGGTCCGTACGCTCGGTCTCGGTTAGAATCATCGACGGAATCTGGTGACCCGAATAACACATAGCTAGGGTCCGTACGCTCGGTCCCGGTGAGAATCACCGACGGAATCTGGCGACCCGAATAACACATAGCTAGGGTCCGTACGCTCGGTCCTGGTGAGAATCACCGACGGAATCTGACGACCCGAATAACACATAGCTAGGGTCCGTACGCTCGGTCCCGGTGAGAATCACCGATGGAATCTGGCGACCCGAGTAACACATATAGCTATATGTTATTACAACTACAAGCAACGGTCATTCAATGTAAGGATAAAATACCAAGCTAACTTAAGCAATCAACACCCATATAATATACGCATTAAACATCCGAAGCCTGTGGCAATTCTCATCACAATCCATATTATAATGAACCCTCAACAATAACACAAATCAAAGAAAGAATTTATTTGATTCTCGCAATCCTTTGGTCCGAGATTTGAACCTAGGCTCTGATACCATTTGTCACGCCCCTACCAAAGATTACCTCCCTAACCCTAGGTTAGGACTTGCGGGACCCAACACAAGAGAGATTTACTCAAAATCCCCCTTGAGCCAGGATAACCCTTTTTGTCACATCCCGATCCTAGAATTATTTTACGGTTGGTTACTTTGGTCTTTTACCATTTAAAGTGACCGTTTAACCGTACAATGATCGTAAAGTTGACTTTTTGTTAAGTCAAGAATTTGGAAAACTTCCTTCTTGAAAGTTGTAGAGGGTGTCGTTACGAGTTCGTGGACACATAGCACGCTCAAATCGGAGTTCGTATGGGAAAGTTATAAACAAAAGTGTAAAGTTACTGTGCGGTAAAATGGCTATATAAATTTTTCACCCGGCCCATTTTCTCTCCCCCGATGGGAAACGCTGCCGGATTTCTCACGCGCCACAGCGCCGCCGTCCGGCCACCTCTCGCCGCCGCACCGGTCCCAAAAGCTCGGCCTCCGAGTCTACTTTATTCCTAGGTAAGTTTTCCGACCTAACTTGCCGTAAATCGGGAGAAATTCCGATTTGTTCTTCAAGTGTACAGTTGTTTGTATGTGGAACCTAATATTTCTCCTTTACCGGGTTACAATTCAAGAAATAACACCAAGTGTGGTCAATTGTTAAATGTGCATCGTTTGTTATGCTTGAAGTACTGTTTACAGGGTCAAAGCCCAGTCAGATTTGAGAAGCCACTCTGGGTCCTTTGTCAGGGCCCAGTTCATTATAAAGTTGAGGTAAAGCAAGGGAGTTCATTCCCACATTGGAAAAAGACAAAGTGCTGCCTTTAATGCTACTATAAATACCGGTGAGCACCTCCCGGTAAGGGGACGGACAATTTCTTAACTACTTTTGAGTTTTCTGCTTATCTGACAGTGTCTGACTTAAGCATCGGAGTGGCTTCCCTCGGTAAACCTGGGGACGCCCTTTGACGTGTTTGTTCTTTACACAGGAAAACTCGGAGTACAAGGAAGTTCGCTATTTCTGGAACCGTGCAACCCGCTAAAGGGGCCACGAGTTTACCCGGAAACAATTGGTGCTCTCGTTGAGAGTCGAACTCAAGACCTCCCAATTAATATTTCGAAGGACGGTGGAAATGGCAGGAGAACAAGATCCAACTAGGAGGCTTAATTTCTCAGGGGATGATAACCCAGGGACCTCCGGGACCCAGTTTGGCCAAACAGATTTGGCAGCAGCATTCGAGCTCTTGAAAAAGGACTTTCTCGCTCAAAAGGAGCAATCTACTCGAGAACATGCCGAGTTAATGACGGTAAGGGAGCAGTTAGCGACTATCCAGGCCGAGCATGGGCTTCTTCAAGCAACCTTAACTCAAAAAGCGAATGCCATGGGGACATCAGCCAGAGTTGCTGATATCATCACCCCAGAAGGGAATCCTCCGGGTTGTGGAAACCCGCGAACTCTTGACAGTGCACACATACCACCCGCTATTCTCCCAACCACTGCCCACCCTAACCCAAATCCACAAATTATCCATCTCTCCAATCCTTTGTTTAATCACAATCTTACAGGACCTCCTCCACCCCCAGAGCCGTTGTTAAATCAACCACTTCCCCCAGCAGATGCCCAGACCCAGCTGCTGTTACAGTTGACACAAACTGTGACCCAACTTGAGCAGCGCCTAAACTCGGGAACGGGACCACAACAATACCAACCCTTTATTACCCGTGCAAGCCCATTCTCCGCACGGGTTCAAGCAGACAAAAAGCCACCGGAAGCAAAGCCATTTAAGATTAAGAGATATGCCGGAATGGGGTGCCCGTATGCACACCTTGAGTTGTTCCAGTCTCAGTTGGATTCAACCCGGTTCACAGACGCCCAAGCATGCCATGCTTTCCAGGAAACACTCAGCGAGGAGGCATTGAGTTGGTTCCTCAAGTTACCGGCTTTGTCAATAGAGACCTATGGTCAGTTGACACAGAGGTTCCTGTCCCGGTTTATCCTGCTGTCTAGTGCCAACCGAAGCACCACTTCGTTATTCAAAGTCCAGCAAAGGGATGATGAAAGCCTGAAAATTTTTGTAACCCGTTGGCTGTCAACAACTTCCAAGTGTGGGCACTTGGACGAGTCAGTAGCGTCAGAGGCGTTCTTACAGGCGCTCAAACCGACCCGCTTTGTGGTGGAGCTCAGGAAGCAGCGGTTCAGGTGCTACGACGATTTAATTAATGAAGTAACTCGGCAAGCCCAAGCCGAGTACGACACCTTCGGGGAACGCCGGACGAACACCGGGTTCACAAGCCAGCGAGCTGATGGATGGAAAAAGGAAGGGCAGCATAAGAGTGGCCAGGGATACTACGGCAAAAGTTCAAACAGACCAAGGGAGAAACCAAGAGAGGCTCCATACCCAAGACATCCAACCCGGGAGGAAAAGAACACTTACATCCCTCGATATGAAGTGTTGACCAACTTGACTGCCTCCTATGAAGAAATTTGGAACCGCCATAGGAATGAAGTTCCCCCGGCTCCAAAAAGAAAGTTTCCCAAAAGGGCAGGGCCGGACAACGGGCAACATTGTGCCTATCACAACGAGTCTGGCCACACAACCGACCGGTGCTTTTCTCTTCGGAACACAATTGAGTACATGATCCAGAACGGCAAGTTACAGCAGTATAAGTCACCCGCCACAGGTGTCAACCTGATTGAAGTATATGGGGAGATAATGACGATTCACGGGGGTGGCACCCAAGGGGTGTCCGGTCACCGGGCCAAAAGACTCTGCCCAAGAGGCCCGGAGTTTGAGATAATGCAGCTTCGTCAGGAATGCCGCAAGGAGCTGGTTCCTTGGGATACCGTGTCATTTTCTCAGTCTGAAGACACGCTGAAAGTGCATCACAATGATCCTTTCATTATCACTCTTCAGATTGACCACTGGAGAACTCGGAGGGTTCTAATAGACACGGGAGCCGCTGTCAGCGTCATGTTCAGCAGTTGCTATAAGGGGTTTAAAAGAGGAAGAGATAAGCTCTATAGGAACCACGAGCCATTGATCAGTTTTTCAGGTGAGACGACTCAACCGTTGGGGTCTGATCAGCTAACGGTTACAGTTGGAACCGGGCACCAGTTCACAAGAATTGTAGTTCCCTTCATAATTGTGGACTGCCCATCCTCCTACAATGCCATACTCGGGAGAGATGCACTCTGGGGCCTACAAATTTTTATAGCGGGTCACATGCTGCTTATGAAGGTACCTACACCCGGGGGTTGGGTTACAATTCGCGGAGACCAAGAAGCCGCTGTCAGATGCAACGCGATAGCAACTCAGTCCCAGCACGAGATGTTTTCGGCCGGTTTTTCCCTGTCCCCATTTGACAAACCCGATGACCCCAGGGATGACCCGGATTCTTTGCCCATCAGCAAGACGGCACAAAAGAAGAGCCAGAAGTATCCTGCCAAGTTCCCCCGGCCAGCCCCAATTGAAGCAACAGAATGGATTCAGATTTCAGAAGAATACCCGGAGAGGAAGATTTGCATTGGCACAGGCCTTGACCCCGAGGTCAGAACCCGAATGGTTGAGCTGCTAACCCAGAAACAGAAGGTGTTCGCATGGTCATATGCAGACATGCCCGGGATTTCTCCAGACGTTATGACGCATTCCCTCAATATTATCCCGGGTGTTAAACCGGTAAGACAGAAGCGTCGTGCATTTTGCGCAGAGAAGTACAAGGCCATTCAAGCAGAAGTTAAACGTCTTAAAGACATCGGGTTCATTGGAGATGCGACATACCCGGATTGGTTGGCCAATGTGGTGATGGTCAAGAAGGCAAACGGAAAGTGGAGGATGTGCGTCGACTACACAGATCTGAATAAGGCTTGCCCGAAGGATAGTTTTCCCCTTCCAAAGATTGATCAACTGGTGGATTCAACCGCGGGCCACCCCCAGTTGAGCTTTATAGATGCATACTCGGGATTTAACCAAGTTCCGATGAATCCCGCGGATCAACAGCACACATCTTTTACAACAGACAAGGGGATGTATTATTACAGAGTGATGCCTTTTGGACTCCGGAATGCAGGAGCCACGTTCCAGCGCCTCGTAGTGGGCATGTTTGCAAACCAACTCGGGGATACTATGGAGGTTTATATAGATGATATGCTGGTCAAAAGCCGGGAAACAAGCAAACACCCGGATGACTTGGAGACCGTCATCGACATTGCCTTGAGCAAGGGGATGAGGTTAAACCCGGAGAAGTGTGTGTTCGGTGTTTCGGGAGGAAAGTTTCTCGGGTTTATGGTCAGCGCTCGGGGAATTGAGGCAAACCCCGACAAAATTCAAGCCGTCTTGGCCATGCAACCGCCAAAAACCAGGAATGAAGTTCAGCAACTTACTGGCAGGCTGGTAGCCTTATCCCGGTTTATATCCAGGTTAACAGATAAATGTGCCCCCTTCTTCAAAATTCTCAAGAGTCAACACCGCGAGCGGATTACATGGCAGGAAGAGCACAATCAAGCTTTTGAAAAGTTGAAGGAATACTTGGCGTCAGTTCCTTCTTTATCCAGACCAAACCCTGGGGAAATACTCTATCTGTACCTGGCGGTGTCTCAAACGGCTGTCAGTTGTGCCTTGATAAGAAAGCCAGACTCTGAAGAACTGCCGGTCTACTATACTGGAAAAGGATTCAATGATCCTGAAACTCGTTATCCAGATATTGAAAAACTGGCCCTAGCCTTGGTTGTAGCAGCAAGGAAGTTAAGACCCTATTTTCAAGCACATTCCATCCATGTACTCACCAACCAACCGCTACGGCAGGTTTTGCAAAAGCCGGCGACTTCGGGAAGACTGGTCAAATGGGCAATTGAGTTGGGGGAGCATGATTTGCACTTTAAACCGCGAACGGCAATCAAAGGGCAGGCAGCAGCAGACTTCATTGCCGAGTTAATCCCAGCAGATTCAACAGTTGCTGAAACTCTTCCTACACAAGCTGAACCGGAGAGTTGGCAGATATTTGTAGATGGATCAGTCAATCAGAGGCAATGTGGAGCAGGCATTACATTGGTAGACCCGGAGGGTAATATGTTTGACTATGCCTTACGCTTTAACTTCAAAGCATCAAACAACACGGCTGAGTACGAAGCCCTAATCAAAGGGCTCCAACTCGCTAAAGATATGGGCGCCCGGCATCTCCGCATACTAAGTGATTCACAGCTGGTAGTGCAGCAGGTTAACGGCGGATTTCAGGCAAAGGAAGCACATCTTTCGTCCTATCAAAAGTTAGCGGCTTTCTTGCTGGAGAAATTTGACACCTTTGAGGTTACTCAGATACCGAGGCAGCAGAATGTGAGAGCAGATACCCTGGCTAGGATTGCAACAGGGGACGATTCCAATACCGAGTTTAAAAGCTTACTGGTCGAGACATTGGAGAAACCAAGCATCTCACTCTCCTTTTCTGAGATTTTCGCGGTAGAGGCAAACCCGCCACCGTCTTCGATGGATGAGTTCATCAACTTCATCCAACATGGAACCCTACCTGAGGACCCGGTAGCGGCCAAACGACTACGGGTTCGAGCGGCGCGATATAGTATCCGTGATGGGAAACTGTATCGACGAGGACAAACTTTTCCTGATTTGAAGTGTATTACACCCGAGGAAGGAGACCGGGTTTTGCAGTCGCTTCATAGCGGGGTATGTGGAAATCACTTTGGAGCCCGTAACCTGGCTTTCAAAACCCTAAGAATGGGATATTACTGGCCTTCTTTGGAACACGATGCCAGAGTCGTCGTAGATTCCTGTCTTCAATGTCACCGATTTGCAAGCTTTCCCCGTGCCCCATCAGTCCCACTATCAGTAATAATTTCTCCATATCCATTTTGCATGTGGGGGATTGATTTCATCGGGCCTCTACCCACAGCTCCGGGACAGCTCAAACATGCCATTGTCTCAGTGGACTATAATTCCAAGTGGATAGAAGTTCAACCCCTGGCACGGATCACGACCGCAAATGTTAAGAAATTCCTTTGGAACAATGTCTTTTGCCGGTTTGGAATCCCGGAGACGCTTATCACAGATAACGGGACGCAGTTTGACAACGATGAGTTCCGGGAATTCTTACACTCCAATGGGACAAAGGTCCTATATGCCTCCCCTGCACACCCGCAGACTAATGGACAAACTGAAGCCGTTAACAAGCTCATCAAGCAAGTTCTGAAGAAGAAGCTGGAGGACGCAAAGGGTTTATGGGCTGAGAAACTTCCAGAGGTTTTGTGGGCACTAAGGACAACTCCAACAGAAGCCAATGGGGAGAGCCCATTTCTTATGACCTTTGGCTCTGAGGCAGTGATCCCGGTAGAGATGGAAGTCCCGAGTGACCGGGTACAACTGTTTGACAGAGAAACCAACAATGAAGGCATCCGCCTTAACCTGGACCTCCTGGAGGAACGCCGGGAGCGTGCACATCTCCGAAATATCAACAAGAAGCAAAAGGTGGCTAAACACTACAATTCCCGGGTTATCAAGCGCCCACTCAAACTCGGGGATTGGGTAATGAAGGAGGTTATCCCTAAGCCAACGGGGTTTAAAGCTCCATGGGAGGGTCCATATGAAATTGTTGAAGTCGTGGGCCCGGCAACGTTTTACATCCGGGGTACAGATGGAGTTACGCTTCCACGACCATGGAACGCCTAACATCTGCATCTCTTCCCAAATAGGTACCGAGTTATCTATGAATGTCCAATTTTATTGTTTATGATGTTGTATATAAAGCCTTTCAGGCCCACAATGCATGAATCCCCCTACCGGGTTATGTTTTATTAAACAGTTTGTTGAAGTGAATGCAGCCTTTAGCGGCCCTACTTGTATGCCTTAATCGGCATTCTCCGATAATCTCCGATAATCTCCATTTGACATGAAATATTGCAAGCCTTTCACGGCCTTATTTCATGGTCAAAACTCGGCAAGCTCCGATAATCTCCGATAATCTCCATTTGACATGAAATATTGCAAGCCTTTCACGGCCTTATTTCATGGTCAAAACTCGGCAAGCTCCGATAATCTCCATTTGACATGAAATATTGCAAGCCTTTCACGGCCTTATTTCATGGTCAAAACTCGCCAAGCTCCGATAATCTCCGATAATCTCCGATAATCTCCATTTGACATGAAATATTGCAAGCCTTTCACGGCCTTATTTCATGGTCACAACTCGGCAAGCTCCGATAAATCTCTAATAATCTCTGGTAATCTCCATAACTTGAAATATTGCAAGCCTTTCACGGCCTTATTTCAGTCTTTGAAAGTCTTAACGGACCCATACAGCCCTAGCGGCACTATTTTTACTTACATGCCAAACCGGCATTATATGTGTAAATTTTATCACATTTGCATATTTTGCATCAGATTACCGTGTTATTTGGCAAAGAAGCCCTTGGAAGTCCTAACGGACCCGTAAAGCCTTACCGGCCCTATTTTAACTTTATAAATGTCAACATGCCAACCCGGCACTATGTGTGAATTGTCAACACTTGCAGGTTATGCATCGGGTTGGAAGTCCTAACGGACCCTTAAAGCCCTAGCGGCCTTTCGAAGTCCTTATGGGCCCGTAAAGCCTTAGCGGCACAATCTTTATTCACATGGCAAACCGGGGTTATATGTAAATTTTTGAACTGTTCATCAGGTTACCGTGTTTTGGCACAGGAAGGATTGCGAGAAGGAAAAATTTGATTACTTCAAAAATATCAATTACAAAAAGTAGCAAACCGCTACAGGTAAACTAATCTATTACAGAAATGAAAAACATCCTAAGGCTCCGGTTCATGGCGCTGCCGACCCCCTACCCCCGCCAGTGCTAGACCCGCCACGTCCTCCCCGGGGCTGTATGATGAACTGACCCCTACGCAGAGGTGGCCGGTTTCTAGGACCACCCACAATCCCACCACGGGAAGTACCTCTCCCGGCTGCTGAAGATCGAACCGGGGGACTCCGAGCCGGGTTCGCAGGAGCCCTAGGGTTTGCAACCATGGCAGGAGTCGACCGGGAGGTGCCTGCAGCCTCGTCGGGTCTGACATGACCTTGATGACCGTCATAACCAGCCTTGTCCAGCCAGCCTTGGCGAATCCCAGCGCTCACTATTTCGGCACGAGCCTCGGCCCTGGCCGACCGCAGCTTCAGGTCAAACTCTGGGCTCGCCAGAAACTCGGAGACTGCTGAGTCCTTGGCCCGGGAAACTGCCTGGAGCAAATCTCCTTTTTGTTGCTCCAGGGAAGTAACCTGTTGCTGCAGCCCTTGGTTTTGCTCGGTCAGCTGGGCTATCGCGGCGTCTTGAGCACACCGGTCCTCCCGGTGACCTTCAATAACTTTCTCCAGTTCCGAGTTCTTGGCCACCAGGTCTGCTATGTGTTCTTCCGCCTTGGCCAACTTCGAACTCGACGCGATCGCTGTTGCGCTTGCGAATTCCCGGACCCGAGCCAGGTTTTCTTCATTCACTGTCACCTGGTCCCGGGCGGCCCGGAGATCATCCCTGAGAAATCTCTCACGCTCGGGGATGCCTTCGGTTATGAGCCGGTCAGTCGCCAATTACGACAACCTGACAGCCTACACAAATAAAACAACGGGTTAGTGCAAGGAACCAAAAACAAAAAGAGAACGAGTTAAAGGAGAAGACTAGCTTACCCGCATCAGCTTCTCCTGCGCCCTCCGGGCTACAGTCAACGGGTCCTCATGCTCCAGGACATAGGAGTCAGCGGCGCAATTCTTCAAATCCGCTACCATCCTTTGGATGGCCGCGTCCGCCATTCCTGCGCTCGCCAACTCCTCCATTATTTCAGTAGTGTCCCGCTGCTGTTTTCTCTCCCTCCTCTCCTTCCTTCTTTTCCTCCTCTCGGACCTCCCCGAGCTGGATGCCTCCCGGGTACGCTTGCGAGAAGGCACGGGCTCCACTTCAAGAACCTCGTCACTCCCCTCACTCCCCTCCGGGTTCTCACTACCTATTTCCCTTTCTAACCCTCCAACCTCTTCACCCCCTTCGTCATCCTCCTCGGTAAATTCCTCCTCGCCCGGGAACACAGACGAGGGAACCGCGCTCACCACCGGTTCTTCAGTCTCATCGGCAAACGGTTCTTCAAATACCGGGTTATCGTCCGCCTCCGAGGGATTCCCTTCAACCTCCTCTCCTTCCGGGTAGACTTCTGGCCCGAGAATCTCAGCTAAGTACTCGGGAACCTCGTTGTAGTGAGAGACGTCAACGTGGAACTGCCGAGGTTCCCCTTGCTCGGCGTCTGGGCGCAGGAAAGCCGCCTTTGACTTCAGGTCGATGTCGTATGCCAGCCCCTCCGTCCCTTGCGCCCGGATCCCGGCCCATACAGCCTTGTCCTCGAAGCCGTCGTATATTCCCGGGTTCTTTCGCTTCGTGAACTCCATCGGGAGAAGAGCTGCAACAAAAGACACAACCCGTTAGAACGGAGCATGTAAACAACAAAAATTGTGAAGGAAACGAGACAAACCTGGAAGCTCCATCAACCGGCAACGGCTGTACACATACAGCCTACAAAGCCGGTACGAGCTCCGGTCATCTTGACCTCTGAAGGCCCATAGCATCCTCCGGATCCTCTTCTCCATCACCGGCTCCAGAGGAATGTCGGGGACATCTGCAACACATACAACATAATTATAACCAGGGATAGACAAAAGAAAGAAGAATCCGGAGAGAAAGAAGGACTTACTCATCAGTGGCTGGAAGTCACCCGGTACTTGAAGTGCGTATCCTGGGTCTTGAAAGTTTCTTATCAAGAAACTCTTCTCCCTCCAGGTCCGGCTCACGGAGGTTGGCAGGTCCTCGACAATCTTCTTAAAGGCCGCCTTCGACTTCAGTTGGATGGTCCCGCTAAAACCCGCCTTCCGTGAGTACTCGGCCCGGTACATGGCATGCAACTCGTGGTATGTCGGCATCTGCTGCTTCAGCACTTTGTACATAACGCACAACCCGAGTAGCTGCCTCCACATGTTCGGGCCAATTTGCCCGATCGCGAAGTTGCTCGCAGCCAAGAGGTACTGCACCTCTACCTTCAGCGGGAGTGATAGGCCGCAGCGTAGCTGGTACTCGTGGCATAGCGTCCACCCATCACCGGGAGCGAAGAACTGATCCTCGGGTTCTAAAGTCCGAATTTCAACAGACTCGGGAATCTTCCAATTGCTCCTTAGCTCCACAATCTCCTCCGCGGTCAGTGAGTACCCGGGAGGGTCGAGAGCGGTCCCATCAGTGAAGGTAACTGAGGCAAACTCGGGGACATGAGCATCCATTGCGGGGTTTGTCATCTGCCAAACAATAAACACGGGAACGTCGTCAGAAACCCAGATACCCCCGGCGACCACAACGATAAACGCACACACTAACGCAGAAACCCAGATTGGATCCCAGAAAACAGTACACAAGATCGATCCAAAACACTCAAAAACATCGGAAGAGAAAACAGTACCTTACTTGTGAGGGTTCGAAAGGATTTTGAGGTCGATTTGAGTTGGCAATCCAACAAGCACAGCGACAACAGAGGATGAGAGCAAAAGCACGAAAAAGATATCGGTTTCGAAGGTGCGACAAAACTGTCACCCTCAACCCCTATTTATACAGTTAGAGACGTACACTGAAGGGACGTTTCGGTTTTTCGAGAAAGTCGACACGTGTCGCGCATGCCGCGTCCCAAAACCGAAAAACTTTTCAGTTTCACCCACTTCAAAACTGAAAAACTTTTCAGTTTCCCCCACTTCAAAACTGAAAACTTTTCGTTTTCCCCCACTTCAAACTGAAAACTTTTCAGTTTCCCCCACTACAACCCGGAGAGACGTCGTTTTCAATTCCCATAGTCAACGTGTCTGCGGGGCACCCTTGCGTACGGACTTGGGGGACTGGGTACACCGGGTCTGGATGATACCCTTGTAACCCGGTAAAGAAATGATTTCAAGTCCCCACCCAAGCGTACCCCTTGACTGAGGACTTGGGGGACTTGTTTGTATGTGGAACCTAATATTTCTCCTTTACCGGGTTACAATTCAAGAAATAACACCAAGTGTGGTCAATTGTTAAATGTGCATCGTTTGTTATGCTTGAAGTACTGTTTACAGGGTCAAAGCCCAGTCAGATTTGAGAAGCCACTCTGGGTCCTTTGTCAGGGCCCAGTTCATTATAAAGTTGAGGTAAAGCAAGGGAGTTCATTCCCACATTAGAAAAAGACAAAGTGCTGCCTTTAATGCTACTATAAATACCGGTGAGCACCTCCCGGTAAGGGGACGGACAATTTCTTAACTACTTTTGAGTTTTCTGCTTATCTGACAGTGACTGACTTAAGCATCGGAGTGGCTTCCCTCGGTAAACCCGGGGACGCCCTTTGACGTGTTTGTTCTTTACACAGGAAAACTCGGAGTACAAGGAAGTTCGCTATTTCTGGAACCGTGCAACCCGCTAAAGGGGCCACGAGTTTACCCGAAAACAACAGTGTTTGTTCTTGATCGGATTTCTCCCTCCCTAGATCACCATTTTTTGAGTTCATTATATGTTTAGGATGGGTTTTAGGAGTACTACAATCCTCTAGAATTTGGTAGCTTGATTCGAAGTGTGTAGGGAGAATTGAAGGATTGAAATTTTGAATTGAATTTATTTCGGGTTTACTGTTCATCAGGTTATTGACCTAGTTAGAAGCCGAATTGGCCTTTGAGTTGAACTAGAAAGTTGTCCCAAATGATGAGACGAAGCTACTGGCAAAATTTGGTGGCGATCGGAGGTTGCCGGAATTTTGGCCAGAATTTCTGCCGGCGGCCGCCGTCGGCGGCGGAGCTGGCTGCGGTGCCGCCACTTTTTGGGCAGTTTTTCATGCCCATTAAATGGTTTATATTGTGAGGAGTCTATGGTTAAAATTTGGTAATTTTTGGAGGAGTTTTGGTTAGGTTTTGAAATTTTTCTAGTTTAGTATTATTGGCGGATAATTAAATATTAGTCCGACCATCGATTATTGCTGGATAAGGTTTAAGAATTATTTTAAGGACTCCTAAGTTATTGGTGAAGGTCGGGGATTTTTAGTTGACAATTTGAGAAATGCGGAGCCAATAAACGAGCTGTACGCTTTTAAATGTGTACGCTTTTGGCTATTTGATTTTTATACTTGCGTCCGGAAAATTAATATTAATTATGGAACAGGACGCGAAGAGGCTCGTATTGGAGACTTGGCTTGAGCGGAATTCGGGTTTTCGTCAGGCTAAGGCCTCAGTCTGTGAGTGGACTTTGTTTTTAAATTAAATTGCATGCCATAGACTTTAATTGATTTCTCCTGTATATATATGATTTCCTCCATTTTATGTTTTACGGTGATTTTGGGAAAATTGAGATTTTATACTTTTAAAGATAAATTAGCCAGGAAAGAGGTTCCTACCTTTCTCGGGGTTTTAAAGGATTTTCCCGGATTATGATTTTAATGGTTATCACTGTTTTGAGATTATGGAGGGGGATGAGTTTTAAAAAGGGGAAACTTGGATCTTGGATTTAAAGGGTTTAAAGTAAAGGCAGAGAACTGGTTTTGGGTTCCTGGAAAGGTTTTTAAATCCAATGTATTTGGGGTAAATCCAATGTACTTTGTTTTCGATTTATTTTTTCCACGAGGTTTTAAAGGTTTTTAAAGGATTTTAAAGGATAAGGATATATATATATATATATATATATATATATATATATATATATTGCATGCTAGCATGGACCATCTCCAGGTGGAGTTGGTACCCTCTCTGGATAGTAGCTGGTCTGACCCTCTTCGGTGGTAGCTGGTCAGTATGACCCTCCCGGATAGGGCAGGTCAGGACCCTCTTCGGTGGTAGCTGGTCGGTTGGACCCTCCCAAATAGAGCGGGTCATGGGACCCTCTCCGATGAGCTGGTCAATGGACCCTCTCGTGGTAGAGCAGGTCGGTTTTCTCGTGGATGAGGTTAATACCCCACACAATTGTTTATGTTTGAGCCAAGAGAATTATTTATGATTTAATTATTTATTGTCTATGATTTGCTTGCATGCGGATTTTTCTTGGGAAAACTCTAAGGGAGAATATGAACGAAAATAGAGCTTTTATATTTTATTTTTGTCCACTCACACTAATAGTTTTCAATGTTTCTCCCCTAGGCCCTTCGTTTTCAAATACCCAGTGGTGTAGGGTTCTTAAGTAGAGGTCGCGCGCGTACAAGAGTCGAGGCATAGTCGATCAATCCGTTGCTGCTTGCAAATTCATTAAGGTAATCTAACTTTTGCATAGTAGAATTTGACTTTTGCCGAGGTATCAGTTTATAAGATGGCAAAACATAGTTGGTGATGGTAGTCCCCAAGTGGAAACTATTTGTCTAATGAAAAGTGATTTGGTGTTCGTCGCACGTGCGGTGCGGTAGGATTTTAAGCCAGAATTTAATTACGGGAAGTAGAGGCACCTGGGAGGCGTATATGATTCGAGTATCTGTCATCGAATCTTAGTCAGTGGTCTGACTTATGAATAGTAACAGAGATAGAATGGGAATTGTGACCTCCAGTCAGTGATACGACGTTGGAGATTATAGAAAGCGTCACTTGAAGTAAAAGGAAGCTGGTGGTTGTCCAGGCTCAGTGATACTGGTAAAGTTGACAATCACGTTGTAATTATGGTCTTGTTGACGTTTTCTCTTGATCGAGATTCCAGATTAAGTTGGGTTTCGCAGTTATGCGTTACCCTAGGCTCTACGTAGAGAACGATGAGACTCGTGGTGTCTCATCGAGTAGATTGATGTCTCGCTATTGCCATTTAAGTTTAATATAACTCCTTTACGTAATAGGCAAGAGTCGCGTAGTGATAAGGAGTATTATCAGCTTCTCGAGACTTTATAAGTTGATTGTTCTTATATCTAAGACGTCAACTGAGTCTTACGAGTTGTCATTTTTATTTGAGAAGTGAGGGATCCGAACTTGTTGTTAGAGATGATGTTTAAAAAGGTTTAACGTAGTTTTGGGTTAAATTCTTATGTCTGCAGAATTGGATATTCTGGATGCAGTAATTACGTCTTTGATGTTATGTTTCATATCTTTAAGATATTGGTTGATGTAGACAAGAGATATCGTTTTAGCGGTAATATGCAGTAAGAATATTGTTATTCATCAGGCTCGTACGACGAAAAATATGAATCGGATCTTGTGACATATTTGGAAGAAGAAAGAGTTCACGTGATTCGATTTGGCTATGCATTTCTTCTTGGTTTATCGTGAGCCTTGATTCTACATGCGAAATATTTTATTATTTAGAATTTTGGGTTCCTGCAGTTTGCGGGGCACGAAATCCTCAATCAGTACGATTGGAGGGTTAGTTGATCGCTATAAGTATGGGTGAATACTGAAGATATAGCCTGTTAACGATTGGCTTTGACGTCGAGTTATTGAGTAGTTTGATGACGAGTTGTTGCTTGACGTCATGAGGTTCGAACCAGGTGATGGTAACGAACTTTGTTCTCTTTTGGGTTAGTTGTTTCCAACGAGTGGAAAGACGCGGACAAGCCTTTGAGTGGTTATAATCTAGCTTAGGCAACAGAGAATTGTTGCCAAAGGATGTTTTCAGCGCATGACAGAATTTGTCATCTTTTCGTGAAAAACAATAGTGATTTTCACGAGAATTACAAATGGTGGATCAGTGATAGGCAGTGTCGTATTCCACCTCATAAATGAGATGGAGTACAGTAAGAATTCGGTGATTCAGTTAATCAATGATTCAAGAGAAAATCATTGTGATCTGCAGTAAGACTTCAGATGCTTTAGTTTTGACCCGAGAAGAGTGGTCGGGTGTCAGAAAATGAGGGAGTATTGGAGGTTATCATCCACGTAGGAAGGAGTGCTACGTTGGTTAAATGTGACATGTGACAAGGTTACATGAGTTTGAGGAATATGTTGGGTATCCTTAGAGTTATAATGGATGTCTAGTGTCACGTATGTCCTTGTTACGGGAATAAGTTTACTACCTTACATCCTATGTCAATAGCCTTCCTGCTAGTACTGCAAACTGGCTTATAAGGAGGATCGGTAAGGATGTTGATCGTAAATGGTAGGTGTATAGGGTTATGACAATTATATTCGTGAGGCGATTCAGAAAAGTTCTCAGAAAGGAGTTGATATTTGAGAACAATATTATTATTATTATAAGTGATACTATCCCCCACTGTGTTGGACTTCGAGTATAGAAATTTCGAGGACGAAATTTTTATAAGGTGGGGAGAATTGTCACATCCCGATCCTAGAATTATTTTACGGTTGGTTACTTTGGTCTTTTACCATTTAAAGTGACCGTTTAACCGTACAATGATCGTAAAGTTGACTTTTTGTTAAGTCAAGAATTTGGGAAAACTTCCTTCTTGAAAGTTGTAGAGGGCGTCGTTACGAGTTCGTGGACACATAGCACGCTCAAATCGGAGTTCGTATGAGAAAGTTATAAACAAAAGTGTAAAGTTACTGTGCGGTAAAATGGCTATATATAGGAGTTACTGGGGTGAAAAATCAGATTTTCACCCGGCCCATTTTATCTCCCCCGACGGGAAACGCTGCCAGATTTTGCGCGCGCCACAGCGCCGCCGTCCGGCCACCTCTCACCGCCGCACCGGTCTTAAAAGCTCGGCCTCCGAGTCTACTTCATTCTTAGGTAGGTTTTTCGACCTAACTTGCCGTAAATCGGGAGAAATTCCGATTTGTTCTTCAAGTGTATAGTGTTTGTTCTTGATCGGATTTCTCCCTCCCTAGATCACCATTTGTTGAGTTCTTTATATGTTTAGGATGGGTTTTAGGAGTACTACAATCCCCTAGAATTTGGTAGCTTGATTCGAAGTGTGTAGGGAGAATTGAAGGATTGAAGTTTCGAATTGGATTTATTTCGGGTTTACTGTTCATCGAGTTATTGACCTAGTTAGAGGCCGAATTGGCCTTCGAGTTGAACTAGAAAGTTATCCCAAATGATGAGACAAAGTTACAGGCCGTCGGCGGCGGAGCTGGCTGCGGTGCCGCCACTTTTTGGGCAGTTTTTCATGCCCATTAAATGGTTTATCTTGTGAGGAGTCTACGGTTAAAATTTGATAATTTTTGGAGGAGTTTTGGTTAGGTTTTGGAATTTTTCTGGTTTAGTATTATTGGCGGATAATTAAATATTAGTCCGACCATCGATTATTGCCGGATAAGGTTTAAGAATTATTTTAAGGACTCCTAAGTTATTGGTGAAGGTCGGGGATTTTTAGTTGACAATTGAGAAATGCGGAGCCAATAAGCGAGCTGTACGCTTTTAAATGTGTACGCTTTTGGCTATTTGATTTTTATACTTGCGTCCAGAAAATTAATATTAATTATGGAACAGGACGCGAAGAGGCTCGTGTTGGAGACTTGGCTTGAGCGGAATTTGGGTTTTCGTCAGGCTAAGGCCTCAGTCTGTGAGTGGACTTTGTTTTTAAATTAAATTGCATGCCATAGACTTTAATTGATTTCTCCTGTATATATATGATTTCCTCCATTTTATGTTTTACGGTGATTTTGGGAAAAATTGGATTTTATACTTTTAAAGATAAATTAGCCGGGAAAGAGGTTCCTACCTTTCTCAGGGTTTTAAAGGATTTTCCCGGATTATGATTTTAATGGTTATCACTGTTTTGGGATTATGGAGGGGGATGAGTTTTAAAAAGGGGAAACTTGGATCTTGGATTTAAAGGGTTTTAAAGTAAAGGCAGAGAACCGGTTTTAGGTTCCTGGAAAGGTTTTTAAATCCAATGTATTTGGGGTAAAGTCAGGGAGATTTGACTTGATTTTCGATTTATTTTTTCCACGAGGTTTTAAAGGTTTTTAAAGGATTTTAAAGGATAAGGATATATATATATATATATATATATATATATATATATATATATTGCATGCTAGCGTGGACCATCTCCAAGTGGAGTTGGTACCCTCTCTGGATAGTAGCTGGTCTGACCCTCTTCGGTGGTAGTTGGTCAGTATGACCCTTCCGGATAGAGCAGGTCAGGACCCTCTTCGGTGGTAGCTGGTCGGTTGGACCCTCCCAAATAGAGCTGGTCATGAGACCCTCTCCGATGAGCTGGTCAATGGACCCTCTCGTGGTAGAGCAGGTCGATTTTCTCGTGGATGAGGTTAATACCCCACACAATTGTTTATGTTTGAGCCAAGAGAATTATTTATGATTTAATTATTTATTGTCTATGATTTGCTTGCATGCGGATTTTTCTTGGGAAAACTCTACGGGAGAACATGAACGAAAATAAAGCTTTTATATTTTATTTTTGTCCACTCACGCTAATAGTTTTCAATGTTTCTCCCCTAGGCCCTTCATTTTCAAATACCCAGTGGTGTAGGGTTCTTGAGTATAGGTCGCGCGCGTACAAGAGTCGAGGCATAGTCGATCAATCCGTTACTGCTTGCAAATTCATTAGGGTAATCTCCCATGTAGACTGCTCTGACTAACCCAGCTTAGCTAGTTAAGTAGGTTAGGGAGCAGGATGCCTTCATGAGTTAGGGATTGTTTTTAAATACTCATGGAAGTGCTGAGTTGGCTTGTAGGCAGGGTTGTCCATCTCAAATGGGTTTCGGTAAGAAGTTCCCTTGAGGTGGTCCCCGCAGGATTCACTCTGGGTTAAAGGGGTTTAACTCAGGGTGGGTCCTGACACTTTTTTTATAAACCAATTCAAACAGTCCAAACGGTACCGGAATAGACCTCAAACCGGAGGTTATCCCGATTCCCACATTTGGATCTCAAATCAACTATTTAAAGAACCTAGGGGTTCTAATAATATTTCTGATTGCACCCGAATCCCGGTCAGGCTGCCTACGTACCCTGTCCTCAGGGTTCAAGCCACACGTAGCTCTTGTTTTAATTAACACCCTAACCGGGCAAATCCCGCTATTCTATTTAACGGTCGCTTTAAAAATGAGGATAGCATACACCTAACGCATATCCTGAGTTAACCTCTCAAATGAGGTATCCACGTAAATAACCAATCCTCTAGGGGCATAACTGTAATGTCAACTGGAAGGTACCCTTGTAGTTATCCTAAACTGTCAAGGGCAATAAGATAAATAACTATAGCCGACGAAATTTATTAAAATTCGTCGGCTAAAGTTAAATAAATAAAATATATAAAATAAATAACTAAGGCCGATAAATGATAAGTGCGTTTTACGCTATGTTTTTAATATGTTTTTACCCTTATCTGTACCTTGTTTATTCCTTAGTAAGGTCGTTTTTACTTATTTTGAGTCAAAAGGGTTTTTCTGTAGAGCAATGGCTAAAACATGTATTTATACAGAAATTTGTGCTTAAGTGTTGTAAAACCGATTTTGGATAAGACTTGGTTATTTCTTTTATGATTCACCGTACCTTTACATTGTCATTTTTGAGGAATTTGGTTTAATGTGTAGATGACATGTAAATGAGCATATGTGAACAAGAATCATGAAGATTGGACTCACGGAGGACAACAAAAGAAGCCATGGAAAAGAAGAAACTCTGAAACATAAGGTTTTGATCCGAGCAGAAATTTCCAGAAACCATAACTCAACTTCAAAGATTTCCTTAGAACGATCCAGGAGGAACCAGAGAACGTGCCATATATGGATGGAAAGCGGTGGATGTCTAGTTTCTAAATCTTTTGGAATCGCAGCAATCCAAGTTCTGAGAGAGGAGTTATGCCGGAAACAATGGCCGGAGGTCAGTCTCACTCGCGAGTGAAATCTCTCCCGCGAGCAGAAATTTCCAGAAACCCTACATCAACTTCGGAAATTCATATCTAAAGATCCAGGAGGAATCAGAGAACGAGCCATATATCATTGGAAAGCTACGGAAGTCTAGTTTTCATATCTTCTTGAATCGGAGCATTTGGAGTTCAGATGAAGGAGTTATGATCAAAACAATGGACGGAGGTCAAGCTGCAAAACTGGGCAGTTTCTGCCAGTCTGTCCTTGCCGAGTTCTTGCATGGATTTTCGCTGCCTATGAACCCAAGAACTTGTGTATAAGGCCTACATGGATCCAATAACATGTAGAGGAGTCCAAGAAATCAGAAATCCAAGGTCCAAGTCGAAATCTTTGTCCAAAGATAAAAGGAGGAAACCAAGCCCAACAAAGATGGTGTCTCCTTGAAGCTGCCGAGTTTCTCTAGGGTTTTCTCTTAAATTTTCTGTATAAATAGGACCTATGTACATCAAATTTCGTGTCTCTCAATTGCTCTAAGCCTTAGAATAGCCTAGCTCTACTTAAAAACCCTCCCTACACAGAAACACCTTAGCCTTGCCGCCGCTAACCCCTTGCTGCCGACTGCATCCTTGCTGCCGATTGCATAGCTTTGCCGCCACCAATCCCTTCTTCAATCCTTGCCGACTCTTAGGGTAGGTTTAGATATGAATTAATTCAAGGTTTATGTGTGTATGTACTGTATGGATGATAGTTATTTATATATATGTTTGTTTTGGTTTTCGGTTTTACGTTATAAACATGTTTACTTGTTCTTCTTTGTGATTTTCATGTAATTGTGTTTATAATTGTAACGTGTAGAATTGCATATTAGGATGACGATTTAGATTAAGTTGTTTGTGTTCACGTAAGTAATAACTTGAATTGATTAATCCTCACCTGAGCACGTAATCAAACTCTAGGTTAGCTTGAATCTAGACAAGTTAGCTATTAGGGGGGAGTTTCATATGCCGTAGTGTTCTAAGGGTTAAGATCAGGCGATTGTAGGTCTTGATTCTTAGTCACTACCAAGGGTGGCAGGGTGAGAGATTTGCATGATGAATAGGATGAGTGACGCCATACCTAGGACCATGTTTCCAATGACTCTCGTTCGATCAGTGTATTTTGTCTTAATGTCAGACGATTGTAGGCATTAAACAGGATGACACATATACAAACTTAGTGTCAGGCGATTGTAGCACTAAGTTTACATGAGAAGTCTAAATAGTTGGAATTAATTACAAGTTGTGAAAACGTAAATACAACCTCTTAAACTTGCGAAATTTGTGACATGTCTTTCTTCACGGTGCTATGTTGTTTTATGCTTGAGTATTGATTGACCATGTTTTGTAAATAAGTGTCTTTATTTTCTTTATATGTTTCGAACCACCTTTAAATCCCCCATAATATTTTGTGTATATGTTCATACTTGTACTCTTTTGAAAGTACTAACGATTTGTTTTGCAGAATATAAATCCTTCCCTAGTGTCCCCGGTTAGAACGATCCCTACTTACTAAAGCTACACGATAGGGTTTTAAATTGTGCAGGTCATATTATGACACGTCAATAAAATTTATTAAAATTCATCGCTAACGTTAAATAAATAAATAAATAACTATAGCTGACAAAATTTATTAAAATTTGTCGGCTAAAGTGCGGTCAAAATTTTCAAAATCCTCGCAAAAAATTTAACTTTAGCCGACGAATTTTTGCATGTCGTCAACTAAAATACTCTCAAAATATTCATAATTTCCATCACAAATTTTGATTTTTTTCTATATCTTTCAACTCTCTCCATCCCCCTCTTTATCTCTCTTTCTAATTCTTCTCCTCCTCTAGCAGCAACTCCTCATCTGGCGGCAACTCCTCCTCCTCCTTCTCCTACTTCTTCTTCTCCTTCTCCTCCTCCTTCTCCTCTAATCCTCCTAGCCCCCTCTCTCTCTCCTCCACCTTCTCCTCCTCCTCCACAGTGGCTCATCCTCCAAACACCACCTTCGAACAATGGTTTGGTGGCGGAAAAACGAAAACAAAGAAAAAAAATAAACAAAAGTAAAGAAATAAAAAAATAACATAAAAATATAAACATTATTTAAACTTTAGCCGACGAAATGCAAACATTAGGCGACGAAAATCAAACTTTTGGCGATGAAAAAAAATAGTAAAATAAATAACTGTAGCCAATGAGTTATTTATTAAATTTTGAGGGCTAAAGTTTATTCAGTCAACCATTTTGACCAATAGAGGACGTTTCTGCCAACAAAATTTCGTCGCCCAAAGTCCAATAATTCGTCGCCTAAATTTCAGACTTTAGAATACGATAAGTTTCTTCGTCGGCTAAAGTTCTGACATTAGGCGTGATGTACATTTATTTCGTCGGCTAAGTCTTAGCCGACGGCTTTTTCCCGATAACTTCTTAGCCGACGAAATTTTTTCAGGCCGACGAAAAAATTTCGTCGGCTATAGTTGTCTTAGTAGTGTGTGGTTTTGCTTGCAGGTAGGGTTGGTCATTTTCAAAGGAAGTTATGCTGAAATTTTTGGTAAAATTTCTCTTGAGGTCGTCCCCGCAGGATTAACTTCGGGTTTAATGGGTTAACCCGTGGTGGGTCTTGACAGTGCTGCTACTACACCGTTGTGCTGCATACGACTTGCTGCTACTACGCGGTGGTGATATAAGTTGTGCGGGTGGTGATGCAGGCTACTACTATGTGGCGGTAATGTGCGGTGTTATTGCACGGTGGTAGTAGCAGTGCATCAGCAGTAAAGTCTGGCAGTAGCAGTACGACAATATCAAATAATTGTTAGAAAAATTGCAATAACGACGACAGTAGCACCTTTCAACTCGACAGTAGCAATGTGCCACGTCAACAAAGAAATTGAATATGTAGTGAATGGTAGTTTGGTAAATGAAATAATGACAGATGACATGTGAACATCAATTTGTTCTAAAAATGCCATTAAGGGTAATTTGGTAAAATATAAAATGACATGTGGATGTCAACTTGTCCTAATTTGTTAATTTGTCTTTAAAAATGTAAGATATTATCTAAATAAGATATTTGTAAAATAAAATTTTGTTGATAACTAAACTGTAGTTTACTATTCACAATAACGGGTATAGGTTTCCCATAGTAGTGTTATCATTGCAGACACCATTGGCCAAGCCAAAACAATGGCATGAGTGCAAGAACTAAATGCTGACATGTTTGCAAACAGAAGGCCTTAGAGCCCGTTTGGTAAGGCTTTCTGTCAGCTTTGCTTCGAAGCAAAGCTGGATTCCCTGTTTGGTAAGCAGCTTCTCACCTGCTTCGCTTAGAAGCACCGGTGTTTTATGTCAAAAAGCTGAAGCTGCTCGACCCCAGCTTTTAGAAGCCAAAAGCCGAAGCTACTGTTCGATGGATCGCTACCGACCCCGTCGCCGCGAAGAACTCTGGTCACTACCTCGACACTACTGTTCTGATTCGGAACGTCAGCTATGGCGGCTACTCGGCGCAGGTATCGTCGGCGGGAAACGAATCGGACAGAGCCTCGGTCTCGAGCTATTCTGCAACGGTGGTGGTCCTCCGTCGTCGGACCGCCTCTCGTCCTAAAATTGGTGTCTGTGGCTTCGCCTCGTTGTCCCTGAGCTCTCTATGGTTTTGATTTGAAGAGATGGGCTTCTGGGAGAGAGAAAAGGAGGAGACAAGGTGACCGAGTTTTTGATCGGGTTTCCGATCCGGGTCACGATGGCAAGCAAAATTCGTATGGGTAGCTTCGCCTTGAGTTTTTGGACCTAGCTGTGGTGATGGTTTCGTCAAAGGAGGCTTGAGAAGGGAGATTCGAAGAGATGAAGCTCAAGGAGTTAATTTGAGCTGACTTGGACTTTGTGTTCTGTTCTTTCCAGGTTCCAGCCTTTCAAGGATTGCTCTCATTTCCTGGTGAGCCTTTTTCAATCCTTTTTTGTTGCTCTTGAATTCTTAGTATTAGTTTCCGGTAGTGTTTATAGTCTTGTATTCTCTTGATCATGTGCAAGTTTATATCTACTTCTGGGTTAACTTCTGCGCATTTAGGTACCTTTTGTTGGTGTTTTCTATTGGGATTATTTGTGTTTGTCAATTTGTGATTGTTCCTCAAATTCTATATAAAGAGGGAATCCAGGATCAAAGGGATAATGGGTTATGGTTTATATGTGATTGTTCCTCAAATTCTATATAAAGAGGGAATCCAGGATCAAAGGGATAATGGGTTATGGTTTATATTTGTGAAAGTTAATTTGAGCTGAATTGGGGAACCATTACAAGTTTTGTGGCAAGTGAATGTGACTGTGGTGTAAATTATGGTTGATAAATGATAATGGCAATTGAAGCTATTGAAACAGAATTCTTGAATTATAGGTAGTACAATCGAATGATGGATAGAGCATTTTAGTCGGAGGCCATATAGCTCTGAACCGTAAGCAGTCGTTTGCCCTGTAAAATTGTGTATTTCTAACGGAAGGAATTTCAGTTAATTGGACTGCCATTGCAGGCACATATGGATATGTGGCACCAGGTAACCTTGTTGTTCTATATTGTTATAGTTTTACACCTTCTTATGCTTTCTTTTTAGGTATATCTCGTTGCAGACTCAACGAAATGAATCTTTTATGTAATTTTCATTTTACATGGATGATGCATCATTCTGTTTCTAAAAACTTTTCGAAACAAACCAACTACCATACCATTTTTCATGGGTTTCATACAGTACGTGTGTTACAGTCAATATATTTCCCTTCATTACGAGTTTATATCTGAGCAGAGCTTGCTTACACGATGGAAGTGAACGAGAATGCGATGTTTGTAGCTTTGGAGTGGTGACACTGGAAATAGTCATAGGAAGGCATCCAGTAGAATTTATCTCATCTTTATCCTCATCATCTACCTCATCATCAGCTGCATTACCATCCCATCACATGTTGGTGAAAACAGAGACATGATACAGTTGTGTAAACAACGATTATGGTTCATCAATTATGCGGATTACAATAGTTTCAAATGCTGAGAGATGAATTGGAGTGGCTTGGATTATTAGAGTTTTGTTCATAAAACATTGGTTCTGTATTTTGTGGTTCAAGTGAGCATTTCAGTGGCATTTTTTTTCTAAATTGTACAAACACCTACATGCTTATCAATTTCACAGAAAGGAGTATTGAATATGCTTTGTATTGAATATGTCTGCCCAAAAGTACCACCTGGCTAGAATTATATGTGGAAGTTGGTGTTGAAGGAGTAGGGCAAAATGGGAATGCAGATGTGGCCTGTGAGGTAAAAGGAGAGGACGTCTGTCCAAAGATTGATGGAGATGAAGATGGAGGTGCAGACAAATTGGTTTTAGTAAAAAAACCCACTGGAAGGGGTATTGAACATATTTGTCTGACCACAGGGAGTTTGAGTTGGCCAAAAGGAAGTAGATGTTTGTCCAAAAGCACTACCTGTCTGAGCAATAGGTGTGAGAGTGAATTAGATGATGGAGCTGGAAATATGAATGAAGATGTTGTTGGTGTACTGATAGAGGTGCCAAATGTGAATGGAGGGTAAGTTTGGCCAAAAACTGAAGGAGATGATGATGGAGGTGTAAAAGGATTGGCTGTAGAAGATGGCCAAAAAGGTGGAGATGATGAACTGAATGGTGAAGATAAAATTCCGAAGCCAGTTGAGGTAAATGGAGTCTGTGGAGAAAATGTACTAGATGAAGTTGAGGCAATAAAGACTTGAAGATGTTTGAGCAAAAATTGATGCAGGATTCAAAGAGTCGGACTGTGTGAAAGATAAATTATTATTAATGTATGGAACAACATGTAATTCATATATTTATGATAGTGTCTAATATTATTCTCTTGGTAACCATAATTTATAAAACTTCATATATAAATCATAAAAAATATATAGACATAACGATTCATGAGCAATTATGTTAATACGTTACCAAATAAATAAAGCAAAAACATATTGTAAGGCTAAACTAGTAATTTACAAACTCAAAGCACTTTTAAAAAGCTAATTTACCAAACAGTCTGTCTCTGCTTCTATCATTCACAGCACTTATAAAAAGCCAATTTACCAAACACTCAGCAGCTTTGTTTGCCAGCGGCTTATTTTCAGAATAAGCCACAGCCAGCTTATTTTCAAAGCCACAGCTATACCAAACAGACCCTTACTATCCCACATTTCAAAGATAGAAACAAGGACAAGTAGCCCTATGACTGTATTGAGGATGCCCTCTCCAAGGCTCTTCTGCTTCAGCAGTTCTACTACCAAGAAAACATTACGGTCTCCGTTGGTAGGAAGGTATAACCAAGACCTCAAGGGTTCCCAGTTATAATGGTTAACAACCTCAAACACATGATCTCCAATGATACGAGATCCTTCATACTGTCGTACGGTTGGTAAATACTTGGCGAAGCAAATCAAATAGATTTCACATTTCCACTGCTCCTTCTAAAGAAATCCAATTTCCCCTACTGTATCAAAGTATCTCTGCTTTAATTGAGAGTATTTTAGCGTCACTCTGAGTTTAGACGGACTAGGCACAAACTCACTTATACATATACTGATACATATACATATTCTCTATGTAATGAACATAAACTAGGAGATATCAAGCTTCTTCAGACAAAAACTTTTCATCAATATATCATTTTGTGGAAAATTAGTAACATGATACATCCCTAATGATCTACATAGCAATAAACAGAAACCGTAGCTATCAATAAACTAATTCCATATCAATGATTCATTTGAGACACTCCATGATATGAAACATTTAACAAAAATCCTAGTTTGACACACTATCATTTCAGCAAATGATTGTCTAATATCATATTGCTTTGTGCTCTAAATGTTATTGACTAAAAAAGCTAGCTCATGTGCCATTCCACGAAAAGATGTCCTCCCAAACATAATATCATAAAAATAATACTGCACCATTCACAAGGAAACACAGAGAAACTTTTATATGCATGATAGTATGACTCAAGTTATTGAAAGATGCAAACATCACAAACACAAATAACTTAGGATGCATCACAAATGTAATCACACCTTTTAAACACTGCACAAAAATATCCCCCTCTGCTACAAACTATGTCAGACTCATGAAACTTACATGGTACATTTGACACAGTAAGCTACTTATCCATTGCTGAGGACACCACGGTTTCTAGTATGTGAGGATTTTTTACTTCAGCACTTGCCATCCCCTTTGGATGATCTCGGCATTCAATTACTGGGGACAGACAATTCCCTCCAAATGACACCATCGTTTTCTCGCTCGCACCAATTCCGGCCTCTAATGATAACCCAACAGTAGGTGGACAGAAGCATAGCAAATCAGTTTGACAACGAATGCCAGTTTCCCCAACATTAGATTGCAGTTCACAATCTCCTTCCTTGGAAATAACACCAGGATTATAATACTGTTTTTCGAATGGAAAAGCACCCAACTCACTATCAATTTTTCCATTAAAGTCCAGCAATAGGTTTTTAAGCCTTAAAAACTCTGCGTCAAGACTTGCCTGCCCCTGTAATTTCCTAACAAGTTGCTGGTTCAACAGCTGCAATTTCTTAACTTCCTCTTGTAAATAAGCAGTGTGTGCCTTCTTTTTCTCTCTGTACTTCCGAACTGCTTCTCTATTTCCTGAAGGCCTTCTTCTTTTTGGTTCCAATACCAAATCATCTTTACTATGATCATCATTTTCCTCCGATGGAAGAACTTGGGTATGTGTGTGATAGCAAGTGTGTGTATGTGCAGCATCAGGGCCAGGTAGGTTGCATGTGTGAGTGTGAAGGCATTTTCGAAATGTATCTATAGAAGTTGGAGTTTGGAAATTACCAGAGGAATTGGATATTGGAAACACGGCATGGTCTAAGGTCTCTACTTCCCCATCATCCATCTTCTCTTTCTTTATTTGAAACAAGAACTATTAAGAGCCAAACACCACAAGATAGAGCCCATCTGCAATACCCAATTCTCAGCTATTGGTCATCAAGGTATAACATTACAATAAGGCTATAAAACTTATGCACATAATAAGAACTGCATGCATAGTGGAATTAAATCTCACAGTTCTTACTCAATTACGAATGCTCAGTTCAATACAGTTCATGACTTACCCATAAGCAGTAATAAACCTAAGCTCAAACCTAGAAGCTCGAGGCTGAAGTCATAAAACCAATGATAAAGACAAATCCATAGCATTGATCCTTCAACTAGTGGAAAGGGAACCCAAGCTTCAAGTGGGGGAACATGAGAGAATAGAACATAAAAAAGCAGAAAGCAAGAAAAGGAATTGATCAGATTGTGTTGTAGAAAATTGTGGATAATTCTTTGCAATTACCTGGCTTTTGCTATGGTTCAGTGAATGAGGATGATCATAGTCTGCCACATTCAGAGCAAATGGAGCAATGTCAACCGTACTAAGTCTAGTATTTTATTCCTTCAGATATAACTTGTATGCGTCTTCTGTTTTTCTTTTTTCCCTTTTTCTAGTGGGGTTGGTACTACCAGAAATCCTCATTTTTATCCTTCCGTCCAAATTGGGATTTTCATTTTGCCAAAAAATAATTGGGATTTTCATTCTGATTTATGCCTCTACAAATTAGCTAAAGTAATCGACGAGTGTGGTCAAGAAACATGTCACTAAGATACTAATCAAGATGTGCAGTCACAAAAACAGGATGTAAACTTCTCCTTGTTCGGGCTGGAATTTCACTTCTTCAAAACCGGCTTGCTTGGCGTGTCAGTAATGATGAGTTCAGTGCAACTTGATGTCTGTGTTGAAAACTGCGCGCTGTTCTTCTCTTCTTTTTATTCTCAAACGTTGTGTTGCGGATGCCGATCTATCCACAGGTTGAGCTCTTCTTCAGACCTAGCTACTTCCAACTAGGATTTTTCACCAACTCCGTAGATGGTCGGGTCATACTCAAACCGCTAAGGTCCAAGCAGACAAAATATGTGTCAAGATTGAATATTTACTAAGGTAAACCCTAGTTTTGTCAATGACGGGTAATTTACCGATGGATCTGAACGGTTATTGACAGATCAATTCCTTGACAGGGGCAGAATTTCACTGACGGATAAATAGGATACCAACGGATTAATCCTTTCAAAAGGTACCAGAGAACCTTTTTAGTGGTCGGTGCATTCCGGAGAAACGTACCAGGTTTTTGCAGTTGTGTTTGCAAAGGGTTGTATTTGTAGGTTGATTGCTTAATCTCTCCTCATATCAGCCCTCAATCTTTTTATAGAGCTAGAGTTAAGTGCTCTCTTTTTCCTTCAACTCTAAGGCAAAAAATTTTCCTTCCTTAACTAAGAGAAGAGAAATCTTTGTCAAGATTTTGAGACTTGATTCTTAAGTAACCCACCAACGTCGCTTCTTACTTTACCCATAGAAAGAAAGATCATGTACAAGATAAGACAGTGGTTGCCTGTCCAATGGGCTCTCCTAGTAAAACCTAGAAATGTATATTACGGCAAACATTGCCCTATAGGCCTCGAGGTTAAGTCATAGATCAACGCAATGGAAGAGAGTTGATTCCCCAATCTTCAAATGATACAAAAAAACTTAAACCTCTAAAGGGTATACCTGTCCAAATTAGAAACTCCTCATCGTTTCCTTTTCCAAATCACCTCTTTAAAACAACGTCAACAATCTTAACAGAATCTTAACACTCCCAAACTCACTCAAACGCAGTTTTCAAAAACATCAGCCTCCTTGAATCAAACTCTAACATGGCTCCAAGGATATCTCAATCTCTTGTTAAAGAATACAAAAAACAAATGTCTCCACTCAAACCTAGAGCACCAAGCTCCACCATTGACCTTCTTTCTAACGGATTTGCTGCACTTGGCCCATTCCTAAAAGAAATTACCGAAAGACACCTTGAAGCCTAACACCATGTAGCGCGGATTCCAACATTAATCACCCATGGTGACGCTACAAATTTTTCAAAATGGCAAACCACTGAACTTGCTCCCAAGATTGGTTTTTGGTCAAAATCCACTCCTAGAGAACATGAATGGTACGCGGTTCGCAAAGCACTGGATCAAGAACAATGAGAACGGGTCGGAACGTGGCAGGTGGAAAGTGAAGTTAATTGGGATAGTGGGCTCAATGGTGTGAGCATATTACGTCTCAGCAACTGGGAGTCCAGTGATTGCATAGAGTTCAAGTAAAGTGATTCCCATTTGTCTAAATGGAAAATTTAAAGTATCGTTGGAGGTATCCTAGAAACATACCACTACCATCATTGGAGGGCGGTTTCCACCGCCATGGCTGAGTGACAATCAATCTGCATGCTCGGATTGATCTTCTTGAACAAGAAAACAAGGAAATCTGGCAGGAGCTTACGTCTTTGAGGACTGTTTGCACAGCTGGACACTCAGAACCTTTAGATTCCGATGCAAAAGGGGGAGTGCTGCTCTGCTGCCATATCTCTCTTCTCTGATTAACCTATGTTATGTTTTTTATTCGGTTTCTTCGTCTTTGTGCTTGTAGCAAACTAATGTAGAAATTGTTTAATCTGTTGGATCAAATTTGGCTTATATAATTTGTTTTTAATGTGTGATGGGAATGTATGGTTTTGTATAGGAATGCAAAAGGGGAGATTGTTGGTATTGGCATTCCTATACCATATATAACAAAGTGCAAAAGAATGTGATCTTGACTTTTGTCAATGATTACACTGTCATATAAATACATAGTCAGTAAGTCATGTTTAACTTGATATGTTGTTCTGATATGCAGAGATATTCTTGTGTTAAAGAGTCCTAACTTGGTTAGGTTTTAAGGAAAGGAATTCTATTTTGGTGAGGATATTCTTTCATATTTACTAATATATCTTGCGTTTATTATGGTTCAATGACAATTCCTTTTTGGACAAGAATTAGGGTTGGCAACGCATGATGAAAGTAGTATAAAGGACGACGCATAAATTGATAGGAAGATACCTTTGTATGCATAGCATTTGAAAGAATCTATTTCCGCTGCCTTTGATGAAGATTCAACTGTCCCTTGTTTAGTTGAATCAAGAGTGTTAGTATGCTTGTTTGTCTATAAGTGATAGAAAGAGCAACGGCGGTGTATCAAGGCTATTGTCTTATGTACCTTGAATTGTGAGAAGAATATCATACTTCTAGTGGAATAGGAATTTGTAATAGAGTAGGTTATAAAACTCTGTAGCAAATTCAGCCAGTAGTGATCATCTTTTGGGTTCGTACTCCGCTATGGTTTTTACCTCGATTTGAGGTTCTTTTACACAGCGCAAAAATCTATGGTTATTTGCTATTTGCACTTCGATCAATTCATAAAGGATTGAAAGCCTATTTCAATCCTCAGTGCACATTTCAGTACCTTCACCATGCAAGGTACGCACAAAGCTGACTTGCTTCATTTTCGAAGGTTAGGATATGTTGCACGATCCACTTTGCACCCTCGCAACTGAACGTGTCAAAGAACCATTAGGCTTTATGTCCCCCCTTATATTCGATTGTATCAATAATGAAGGTTTGAGGGCAGCCACAATAACCTTTTATTAAAAAACCGTTGGGTTTTTCTATTTTCAAATTAATCAGCTAATTATGAGATGATATTTTACTTTGATAATAAAATTAACAATAATTGATCATATAATATTAATTGGTTCTCCCTTTGCTTATTTAAATGATTCTAAAATGAAGATACCCATTTGAATATAAGGTGTCATTACTTATGCCCAAATGAACATTACATAGAAAGTGACCAAATGAATATTACTAATTGACCATATAGTCTTGACACACATTATTATTTAAGGACTATTTTACCTTCACTCTTTAAACACACATAGAAAGTGAAAAAGGTTAAAGTGAAATGACTTAGCCGGAAACTTATGGACTCCGGTCGCCAAACTTCGGTCGTGGGTCGCTAGACTCAGATCGCCGGAAAATCATCAGTGACCTGTGAGACCCTGAAATTTTAATTTTAATTTTCCGACACACTTAGGGTTTAATTCCGATTACTTTTCAGTACGTCATCAATTTCTTCTAACGTTTTTACGTTAAGACACACGTCGCCACATGCGTGAAAGTATTTTACGAAATATTTTCCGGCACTTCACGTATTTTTCGTACAACTTTTACGATTGAATTTGACGTTTGGTTATTTGAAAAGAATTTTCAAAAATGGATTTGGTTTTAAAATTATTTTGGGAATTGGGATTAAATCGTGGCCGTTGATTTGATCGGCGAATCGTGGCCACCCATTTTTCTTTATAAACCCTTTCTCTCTTTTCTTCTCCCACTTTCCCTTTTCTCCTTCCCTTTCTTTTCTCTTTCCTTTTCTGTTTGAACTTCGAACAGTTCTCCTCCCTCTCTCTTCGACAGCAGCCACAGCTGCTCTGCCCGGCGCGCGTCTTCACTCACCGCTGCCCCCATCAGCTTCGCCTCGCCCCGGCGACCTCAACCAGACCACCAGCGACGCCAGCGCCGCCGCCAGTCGAGGACAGAAGCTCGGAGATCACTGTGCAAGGCAGATCGAAGCGCCTCAACTCTTTTGAAGAGCTAGGAAGCTCCCAGGAGCCGCCCAGGAGCAAGGAGGAGGGAGGAGAGGGCCAGCGGAGCTCCGCCGGAGGAGATTCGCCGGAGAACACAGTGGAGGAAGCTCAAGGTATAAAACTCGATCTTTTCTGATGTTTGAAGCCTTGTTGGATAGCTTAGGTTGTGTAGAAGGTGTTAGGACAGATCAGAAGACTCGATCTGGTCGGAAAAGCTTCAAATCCGGCGAAACCAGTCGATCGGAGACCGGCACGGTAAAAACCAGAGTTTTTACCGTGTCAGTTTTACTTTTACCATTTACCCAGGGATAGAGTTACCAATTTGCCCCTGACTGTTTGAAATAATTACAGTTACTGTTTTTACTGTTTACTTTTACTGTTTTACATTTACTGTTTTACTGTTACAGATTTACTTTTACAGTTTTACTTTTACTGTTTACTTTTGTACTGTTGACTTTGACCGTTGACCGTTAACTTTACTGTTGACTGTTGACTTTTACTATTTCAAAGTTGACTTTTAACTTATACCGTAGAACACCTATTTTACGTTTTCGAACACTACGGTTAAACGTTTTTGAAGACTTTTGGTTTACAAACGTGGCAAAACGACGCAAGTACTGAATAAGAAATAATCCCGACTTCTCTCCGGTTCGAGAATCGGAGTGTCAAACAAGTCAAACCCTAGTGTCAGAAAGATAAACAAAGAATGTTTATCAAGTCTTAGTCGTAGATAGTAGATCCTCGAATTACTTATACCTGACTATCATTGTTATCTCACCCACAGACTCAGGAGCTCGTCTACGCAGGCTTCAGGAGTTGGAGCGCAGCCAGCTGTACCGTCATACCAGGTAGTAGGGGGAGCACGCCTAATGGGTGAGCCGAAACCCTCTTGGGTCGGCAGCTCTTTCACTTTACTTATATCTATAGAAATACTGTTGCATTGTTTTAAGCTTGACCACACGCTTCTTATAGCACTTGGTGTGTGTGTGTGTGAGTTTTGGATCGAAAAGTAGTACCGTCGTCCTGATTTCCGGTGCTTGGCCTGAGAGCGACGGGATCTAGTATCTAGCACTCCTGCGGTGTCGATGACCGTAAACCTCCGGAGGGGCTATGCCCTGTTTATTTTATCTATTTATCCCGCTTACGCTCGTCTCATACAGAGTAAAGCGTGACGTAAGTGTGGCCTGCTGTTTGTTGGGCGTTAGCTGGAAATGGACGCTCTCGCTACTCTGCGCACTCGGGCGCTTAGGTAGTTGGTCCCGGTTTGCAGTGAAGACAAACCCGGGATTTGGCCGCTCAGATCCAGAAAGTTCTTTCATGTGTGGTCCCATGTTTTACCGAGCTTTGTGTGCGTTGCTTTGCTTTATATTTCCACATGCTCTTCGTATACTTACGAGTACCTACATATATAAGCAAAATGTTTTCTCATGGGTTTTAAACCCCGACTTGGTTGGCTTTGGCCCCATTTGGGTTAGCGAGGACGAGTTGCTCACCTCTACATCTTTTCAGGTCTACAACACCCATCACTAGAGGAGCTGGACTAAGAGATCGCGGAGCGTCGACGGTTATCGTGCATTTCAGTTTTCGAGGACACACATTCTGGTGTGGTTTCCATGTCATTTGATTTCCGTATCTTTGATGTTGTTATTCTGTTGGATACTTTGAGACACTTTTCGGGCTCGTTGTTCCGAGACACTTTCTTGTATTATTTCTGTCTCGGGTAATTTTCCATTATCTTCCGCTTGTAAAACATTTGTATGCCACTCTGTGTATTTGTCATTTCGTATTTGACATTCATATCAATCATGTGTTGATTATTTTATTCATAGCCTTGTGGTTTCGGTCCGGAGGGTTATCAATACGTCAAATGACGTATTGATTACTCGCCTGATCGGGATTACAGCGGTTACCGTCGTGTTCCGGGGCCGAGAATAGTCCCCGGGATGCGACATGAACGGAAAATTGTATTATGTTGGAATCTAAAGTATACTAGAGTTAATAAACTTCGATTTAAAGTATACTAGAGTTAATAAATTTTGTTCTGAAGTATATTAGGGTTCACTACCAGAATAAGTATCATAGCCGACGAAAAAAACTTTCGTCGCCTAAGAGAAATTTTCGTCGGCTAAAGTGGACTTTTAGCCGACGAAAAAAAATTTCGTTGGCTAAAATAGTTTTTTTCGTCGGCTATAGTCTGTGAACTATAGCCGACGAAATTTTAAAACTTTAGCCGACGATATATATAATTTTGTCGGCTAAAATTCTTTATATTTCCAGATCTAGACAGTAGCTGATTTGAAATAAAAAACGGGAGAAAAAGTTTTGGGGTTGGCGAAATTGTTGGGTGTTGTCGAAATCTGTCCGAAATTAGTTTGTGGCGCTATATATAGGTTCGTATATGTATATATCTTGTTTTTGAGTTGATTTAAGAGTTTTATTTTCGTTATGCATTGATTTTGAGTTTTAATTAGAGTTGATTATATTGTGTTTTGAGTGTGATTGAGTTGATCGATTTGGGTTTGATAATATATATGAAGTTGTTGTTATATATATATATATATATATATATATTAATTTGATTATATTAATTAGTAATTATTATATATATGCATGTATATATATATATATATATATTAATTGTACGTTAACTGCAGATATAATATAAATTGAATGATTCGTAAATTTAATTAATTAGCGTTTATACATATATATTATGTTATCTTCTCAGGATATGGATAAGAATTGGATTTCGCTTCCAAAATGGGACAAAAGATATGCTAAAGGAGTTGTTAGTTTTATTGAATATGTGATGAATAATGCTAAAGGGAATACAATTTTCTATTGTCCGTGCACTAAATGTCAGTGTCGCAGCGATATGTATCGATTTCCAATTGACAAGGTTTGGCAGCACCTTAAAAGTAATGGGTTTTGGGAGAAGTACACATGTTGGATATATCACGGTGAAACATCATCAAGGGGTCCGCATGATCATGGGCAATTTTCTGAGACGGGCAGTACATCCAACGATCCACCAACGGCCTTCATCAACGATATGTTTCCTTATGAGAGGGGTGTATGCTCTGAAGGCCTTTATATGTCTGAGCCGGTGCAGCCCTTCCCTAGAGTTGTCAACACTGCTGGTATTGACAGGTACAACAAACTACTTGCTTTCCAACAGACCTCTGTGTACCCCGGTTGTCAGAAAACGGTTCTTGAAAGTGTGATGGACGTTATGAAGATTAAAGTTGAGACAAAATCGACTGTGAAGGCTGTTGATGAGTATCTACAGTACACTGCTTCGATGCTGCCCCACGGTCATCGTCTTCCTACCACTCATCATAAGGTCCGATGTATACTGAAAGATCTTGGGCTTTCCTACATCAAGATCCATGTATGCAGATATGATTGTGTTCTCTTCTGGGGTAAAGATCGAGAAGGGAATGACCTTGGTGACCTTGACATATGTCCAGTATGTCAGAGTGACAGGTATAAGTTGACTCCTGCAGGCAATAGGAAACCTATGAAGGTACTTCGGTATTTCCTGTTGAGGGATAGTCTGGAACGGTTGTACATGTCATCACACACGGCCAAATCTATGAGATGGCACGCTGATAGGGAATTGCAAGGCGAAGATACCCTTATACACCCTGCTGACGGGGAGGCCTGGAAGCATATAGACAGGGAGTTTCCTCATTTTGCGTCTGAGGTCCGAAATGTGAGGCTCGGGCTCTCATCCGACGGGTTCAATCCTTTTGGCAACATGAGTCTTCAATACAGTGTATGGCCGGTGATTTTGGTACCATACAATCTTCCTCCATGGATGTGCATGAAGAAGGAATACAATATGTTGAGTTTGTTGATTCCGGGACCCGGTTATCCAGGGAAGTGTCTCGATGTGTATTTGAGACCCTTGATTGAAGAGCTTAAGTTTTTTTGGGACGTTGGTCATCCCACTTATGATAAGTTCATGCACGAGATGTTCCAGATGCATCCTATGGTTGTTGGTACCATTAGTGATTTTCCTGCTCGTGGGATGTTGTCGGGCAACGTTGTTAGGGGATACAAGGCTTGTCCAGAGTGCCTAAGCGATGAGGGGAGCAGTAGTCATTGCAACAAGATATGTAGATTGGGTCACCGTACTCTCCTTCCGTATGATCACGAATGGCGGTTCGATGACAAGGCATTTGATGAGACTGTAGAACTTGGTGTGCCTCCTAGAAGATGGACAGGGGAAGAAATTTTAGTAGTGCTTAATGAGTATGATTTTGGGCAGCTCAGCAATCATCCCAATATAGTGACGGCAATACCTGACAGACCCGACAGGTATAAATTTTGGACACATAAGAGCATATTTTGGGAACTCCCATACTGGAGTAAGTTGTTGATCAGGCACTACCTAGATGTGATGCACATAGAAAAGAATGTGTGTGACAGTGTGGTGGGAACCGTGCTGAACTTGGAGGGAAAGACGAAAGACGGTCCGAAGGCACGCATTGATCTTAAAAAAATGGAGATACGAAGACATTTGTGGTTGAAAGAAGGGAAGAAAAAAATGCCTCAAGCTCCATACACCGTGAAGCCTGAACAGAAGAACGTAATTTTCAGGTGGTTGAGTTCTGTGAAGTATCCTTCAGGCTACGCAGGAAATATAGCCCGGTGTGTAAACATTCGGGACAATAAAATGTACGGGTTAAAGAGTCATGACTGTCATATTCTGCTACAACGTCTCTTTTCTATTTTCATTCGACCGTTCCTTCCCCGTCAGGTGGTGGAGCCGTTAGTAGCGTTGTCAAGATTCTTCCAGAAGTTATGCACAAGGGAAGTGACAAAATCTGATATCCGGGAAATGTAACAGGAAATTATTTATATCATGTGTAAATTTGAGAGAATATTTCCTCCAAATTTTTTTGACATCATGCCGCACCTGATGATCCATCTTCCCGAGCAATTGTTGCTTACCGGTCCAGTACACTATACTTGGATGTATCATATGGAAAGGTATGTTTTTTACACCTAATGTTTTTATTGTACATGTTCATTGTATAATCGTAACATATGACAACAAATTTATTTATTTACAGACAACTTGGAGACTACAAAGCTTATGTGGCTAACAAATCCGCGCCTGAAGGATGTATAGCAGAAGCATATATTGCGCACGAGTGCGTCACCTACATGAAGTTGTATCTAGGAGCATTGAAGGAAACTCCAAAAACCATACTGGTTGATGAACCGAAGTTTAACCTTTCCATAGTCTCAAATGATGTTGAAGTTTATGGAATTTTACCAGAGTCCTACAAGTTGCAACCCCATGAGCTCGTCATAGCCCATTGGTGGGTATTGATTAACTGTCAAGAAGTTGAATACTGGAAAGACATCCATCTACACTGTCCAGACATTCAAGGTGATCTCGATTACCACAACAAGGAGTTCGCGAACTATTTTGGCGATTGGGTATGTAATTCTTTAACTCTGTTCATGGCTCATTGATTGCATAATTATTCATATTTACAATACATTGAATCTTTGGTTGCAGATGAACCATATTCAATTTGATGGTCACCCAAATTGGTCTCACGAACTAAGACTTCTAGCTATGAAGCCGATAATGTCAAGAGTTTACCCGATGTGCAAGGTCAATGGCGTGCAATTTATATGTGAAATGAGAGACAACAGACGAAGAACACAGAATTCTGGGGTTATGGCGCATGGTGGCCGGAATGGAGTTGATTATTATGGTGTTCTTGATTCAGTGGTGGAACTCGTTTATGGGCAAGGCATGACCGTGCACCTGTTCAAGTGTAGATGGTTTGATACTAGAAGCTCGCATAGCATGAAGATTGATCAGTACGAGATTTTATCGGTGAACACTGGTACAAGCTGTTACGAAGATGACCCGTTTGTTTTTGCGACATCGGTGAAACAAGTGTTTTATCTTGATGACCTTGTTAAGGGTGACGCGTGGAAAGTAGTCAATCTTGTGCACCCTCGAAACATTTACCGGGCGGCTACACTTGGAGAGGCCGAAGACGAGGAAGAAAATGTTGCGTATCAAGAACACAGTGCAATAGGTATTCCTGACTCCTCTACAATTCGCCTTAATAATTTTAAACCGGGTCGTTCGGTTCGAATTCGTGATTTAGACGCTCGCCTTATTGATGTGGATCCAAATCAAGAAACAGACGACGACTCTTGTGATGTAGAAATGCATAGATTACCGGAAATTAATTCTGACACCGAAGAAGACTCATCGGATGATTCTGATTACGAGCCTTCTTAGTTATTTGAATTTGTAATACAATTTGATGTGTTTTATATGGTACAAGCTCTACAATTCATAATGTATCTTAATGTTGGTTATATATGCAGGAAATTGTTATGGGTACGGTTAAACCAACTGTTTTTTTTATCTATTTGACAGTTTTAGCCGACGAATACCCTAATTTTCCGTCGGCTAAAGGTAAATGAATAAAATAATAATTTATACCTCTAGTTGCGTCTCCTCGATATGAAACTATTTGTAGTTGAAGGTCCGGACAAAATACGTAATTTAGGTGGCCAAATCACCGTTTTTTTGTGTTTAGGGGTTTGACTAACGGGATTGACCGTGCGGATCGAGCCCTTACGTGTGTCCGATGATGCTGAAATTTTACCCTCACACATGTTTCAACATAATGATGATATCTGACGGTCGGTTTTGTGTTTCACAAGATGGATTGTCACAATCAAAATATGCCTACTAATGTTGTATAACTAATTTACTAAGTGTTAAGTAAATGTTCAGTTTTAAAAACAAACTATACGTAGATGCTTCAAACAAAAAAAAGTCGTGAGATACGATATGACCGGAACGATGAAATATGTCTACGGTTGAAATTTCACGTAATTCCGATAAGTTTCGGTGCCAATACTTGCGGTCATTGCATTTTTTCTATTCGTTCACCATAGAGGTCGCATCATCTCCGACGGTTATTTTTCTTATAAATTTTATACCGCTAGTTGCGTCTCCTCGATATGAAACTATTTGTAGTTGAAGGTCCGGACAGAATACGTAATTTAGGTGGCCAAATCACCGTTTGTTTGTGTTTAGGGGTTTGACTAACGGGATTGACCGTGTGGATCGAGCCCTTACGTGTGTCCGATGATGCTGAAATTTTACCCTCACACATGTTTCAACATAATGATGATATCTGACGGTCGGTTTTTCGTTTCACAAGATAAAACATATAAATTGTGCATGAACTTACTAAATAATTGTAAAATGTACTTTAGCCGACGAAATTACTAAATTCGTAGTAATTTTGTCGGGTAAAAGTGGGACTATAGCTGACGAAATTACTAAAAAATTTAGTCGGCTATAGTTGGACTTTAGCCGACGAAATTAGGGTTTTGTCGTCGGCTAAAGTGGGACTATAGCCGACGAATTTTTTATTTCGTCGGCTATAATTCTTCCTATAAATTCGAACCCAGCGACAGAACCCCATTTTCTCCACTTTCTCCTTCTCGGCCGGACGGTTTCTCCCTCTCCTCTCGATTTTCTTTCACCATTTTCGACGGTTTCCGGCCTCCACTCCGCCTCCCTCATCTCCCAAACAAATAAGGTATGCAATTTCATGTTTATATTGTATTATAGAACTAATTTCATTTGTTTTTTTTTCAATATATTGCATTATATGATAATTAAGGTTTGTGATAATGTTGGGGTTGTGATAATGTTGAATTATATTGGGTGTATTTACTGAATTTGGGTGTATATTTGGGTGAATTTGAGTGTATTTGGGTGTATATTTGGGTGAATTTGAGTGTATTTGGGTGTATTTGGGTGAATTTGGGTGAATTTTGGTGTATTTGGGTGAATTTGGGTGTATTTGGGTATTTTTAATATATTAGGAAATTGGGTGTATTAAGTAAATTGGAAATTTTTAATATGGTTGGGTATATTAAAATATTGAATGGTATATTTAATATATTTGGGTATATTACAATATTAATTGGTATATAAAAATAAAGTTTTGATAATGTTGTTCATTTTTTTATAATTTTATACATTTAACAAAATATTAATCATATTATTTAGGATGAAAGGATTATTTAGTAAATCGAAGAGTTCGAAGGGCCAAAGGGGTTAATCGTCTGAGGGAACGTCTAGCAACCCTCGGGGTTCGTTTCAGGGCCCAATGACGGCCCGACGGGCGTCTCTTCTAGAGCCGACACATTCCTCAAGGCAGGTAGATGCCCCTCCCGCCTCCAGGCAGCCTAGCGCCCCTTGCTCCTCCGGCCAGCCGGACGCCCCTTGCTCCTCCAGGCAGCCTAGCGTACCTCGCTCCTCCAGGCAGCCCAGCGTCCCTCACTCCTCGAGGCAGCTGTGTCCTCCGACTCAGGCGGAGGTGTCTGCACCACGTATGCCTGAGATACATAGGGCAACGGCACCGGGCCCTACTGCATCGGAGGGTGGGTCTTCCGGGGTACAGATGCTGCTGCCTCTTCTCTTCCTTCCGCGCTTGATACCGGCAATACCTGCAGTCGATGACTCAGGGGCGCCGATTTATCCACTACCCCCGCAGGTGACCCCATCAGCGGTGTATCTGTTCGTGCCGTTTGCTACAGAGTTAATTTCTGCGAGGGTATCATCGTCGGCGACAGAGTCGGAGTCCGTCGCATCCGCCCCAACGCCCTCAGGTAATGATTAAATAAGTAATTTGTTATGTTATAATGTTATAATAAAATTAATTTACTAATCATCAATTTATGATAGGCACCGTCGGAGCCAAGCCGACAAGGAAGAAGAGAGGTCACGTCACAGGGAAAGCTCTCGAGAAGACAGTGAGTACCTCGGGAAGGATCGTCATTGATACTGATGGGGATGGGAACGTAGTATCGGGCGGCCAGACGAGGATGTACTCTGGCCGCGTGGGAGCGCTTATTAGGGATAAAGTCCCTATGTTGTGGTCAGACTGGGGCGAGGTCCCACAGGAGGTTAAGGACATGGTCCACAACGCCATGTCGGTAAGTATAACAAAATTCATATTTAACATTATTTATTACATTGTAGATTTATGAACGTCTAAACTAATAAATGTTTAAATGCAGGTGTGGTTTGACGTTCCCCAGTACCTGAGGAACACCTGGGCGGACGTTGTGCACGGGGGAAGGTACGTTGCAAAGTTAAAGACAAAAGAAAATTATGTATAATTAATAATATTTATATTTTTTTGGCGTATTACAGGTACAAGGAGTGGAACAACGAGTTACGGACCCACTGGACTACGCATGGGAATGAACGTTCTGGCACCCCCCTTGAGTTCCAGTTCAGGGAGTACAAGTGGCGTTGGCTTCTGATATCGGAATTCAACAACCCACATAAACAGGTAATTAAAAATAATTATTTATTATATTGAATTATATTTAATACGTTTTAAAATATTTTACTAATTTGATTCCTTTGTAGGCCGTTTCCCGGGTGAACGCTCAAAACCGGCAACGCAACATGAGGAACCATCATACCGGTTCTAGACCGTTCTCATCGTTGATGGAGGAGGCGGCCAGAGAACATCCAGAGGTCAACCGGTACGTCTATACGTACGAGAAGGCATATCCTGACGCCCAGGAGGATATTGTAAGTCGTTTTACGTTTTAAAATTTAGTAAATTATATTTATATATATATATATTTTTTTTAAAATGTTAATTAATTTTTTTTCCTATCAAATTAGGCGAGGGTGAGGCAGGCTAGTGACGAGGTGATGGCTGCTATAGTCAGGGAGACATGGCCTGACACGCAAGAGGAAGACATTTCCGAAGCCATGTCCCGGGTCGACACTTCGGATCTCAGCGTTGGGGCCAGGATCATGGGCACAGCATTCCCACCGCGAGGAAATAACTTCTACTGTTGGGGTCTGGGAAAGAAGGGCGAGGGGGTACTGAAGACCACTCCCGGGTTTCAGAAAAAAGGAGCCTCGACCAGCAGCAGAACGACTCAGCTTGAGGCGGAAGTTCAGATGTTACGGGAACAGCAAGCCGCCCAGGCAGCATATACTGTCGTGAGAGAGGCCGCCCAGACAGCATATACTGCCGCTTTACAGGAGTATAATGCAGCAGTATATGCCACCCAGCAGGCACAGCAGCAGCAGATGTTCCAGTACATGCAAGATTTTTCAGCTGCACAGATTCAGAGACTTCCGCTTCCGCCCATGCCCACGCCTATTCCCTTACCTCAACCGCCGCAACCTCCCCAGCAACCTCATCCTGGCGCAGATATTGATTTAGACGATATCGACTTCATTTAGTTTTTTAGGTTTATGAACAATTCTTTATTTAGTTTTTTAGGTTTATGAACAATTATTTATTTACTTTTTAGGTTTATTAACAATTTATAAATTGAAAATTTATTGCAAAATGTTTATGTTACTTTTGATGGTGTGTTGTTGTTGGTTATGAAATTGTTTCTGTAATTTGCAGCTTGCTTGGATGGTAATTTATAAATTTTGTTTGGGTTTGTAGTATAAAAAGTACTATAGCCGACGAAATTTACCATATTTCGTCGGCTATACTAGTTTTTTTTTCAACAACCTTTAGCCGACGAAATATTGTAAATTTCGTCGGTTTTTCTCTATTTAATTTTTAATTTTTAAAATACTTTAGCCGACGAATGAACTATATTTCGTCGGCTTTTCTCTATTTCATTTTTAATTTTTAAAAATACTTTAGCCGACGAAATATTAATATTTCGTCGGCCAAAGTCATACGTATAAACCGACGAAATATTGATATTTCGTCGGCTAAGTGTTGGATTATAGCCGACGACGGATTTTATTTCGTCGGCTATAACTTTAACCGACGAATTATGGCTGACGACTTCTTAGCTGACGAATATGGTGAACAGGCCGACGAAAAATTTTCGTCGGCTAAGATGCTTATCCTGGTAGTGGTTAATAAACTTAGATCTGAAGTATACTGGATTAATAAACTTAGATCTGAAGTATACTGGGATTAATAAACTTAGATCTCAAGTCTACTGAGGTTAATAAACTTCGATCTGGAGTATATATACTGGGTTTAACCAAAAACTCTGACCAAACAAAAACAAAATTGAAAAAACAACACAGGAACCATCTCTAAGACGCTGAAGAAATTCAAAGTTTGCTGCATCATAGCCTTAGTATTGTGTTTGCATCATCATCCACATTTGATATGATGCATTTTATTCTAATTCCTACCATCTGTGCATGTCAGCATCACAGACACATGTTCTCATCTTCTGAGAATTTTTATCGTTGGATTAGAAATCTAGATCAACTCATCAAAGTAACAAGAATCCAGAAACTTATCCTCAGCAGCTAACTGCCTGTATGTAGATATGATCAGTGCCTCATCAAAGAGAATTATCTGCTTTAACATTACATAGAGAAACAAACACTTATTGCCATAATAAATTCTAGAAACCAACAAAAAATGAAATTTAAGACGGAAACCCTCAACCTCAACTATCCAAAAAGTAAAGAAACTTACACGAAGTTATAAACAAGGTTTGGGGGAGGGGACTGTGATCTGAAGAAAAAAAAGCTTGTATGTACATCTTCTATATATATATATATATATAGATTTAGAGAGGGGGACGACAGATCTGGTGAAACAGAGAGCAATACGGGTTTGTGGGTAAAACAATCTTTTACATAAAATAAATTGAAATGAGCTTTTGACTTTTCTTTTCATTGAATTGGGGTTTGACTTTTTATTTTATTTTGTGCAAATAGGCATTTCCCTTAAAATTAAAGAACTTACATATTGTTTTAGAATATTCTGTTATGTGTGTTTTTGTCTTATGCGATTAGGATAAAGAATCTATATTCTGTATAGAAATAGGGTTACTAGTTATTTAAGGATATGTTATATGTAATCCTCTTTAAATAGAGGCATTAATCTATGAATAAAGTACATTTCTTTCACGATTCTCTATTCGCATTATTCTCATACTTCATCACGTTATCAGGAGCTCTTGAGTTGATAGCAACCATAAACCCTAAAACAAAAAACAAAAAGCCTTCAATCCCCCTCAGCTCCTCCTAGGATTTCTTCTTCTCGAATCCTCAGCTCGCCGTTTCTCGGCCGCTCATCAGCCGTCGTCGGCTTCGAGACCATCTCGCCCTAATTCGAGATCCATCCGAGGCCACATTCTCAAGTCCTCTTCAAGCAAATTCTGAGGTATGACTACTAGAGAGATCAATTGCCTTGCAGATAGTGGAACTACCCACACAATCCTAAGGAACCGACAACTCTTTATTGAGTTAGTACCTTGTACAACCTTAATATTATTTGGATTATTAAATCTTATGTAGTCACCAAACAAGAACTTTAGGACTGATTCATATAAGCTTTGGCATGACCGTCTTGGTCATCCTAGAAGAGATGATGATCCGGATTTTACGCAATTCTCATGGACATCCCTTCTTTAGATCGAAACAACGACGTTTGGGACATCAGGTTACCACGCCCCAAGGTGGTGACGTCACCATTGATGCTGGCATTAGTGCCTGCCGGGCTCGGCTCAGACATCCAGGATGCCTCTCGGCCGCCTTCCCATACAACTGAGGCACGTCATCTCTCCTATAGTGTGTCATTGGCTTCTTCCAATGTACATCGCTTGTTTTGTAAAGCTTGATCCTTAGAAAAGATCACAGCAAGACCATCATATACTAAAAATAACAGTCAATATGCCGTTCTTACATAGAATTCAAGGTGACATATGTGGACCAATTCATCCAAGTTGTGGACCATTTAAGTATTTTATGGTTCTAACAGATGTCACCGCACATTGGACTCACGTTGTGTTGTTATCTACACACAACACTGCATTTCCAAAACTCCTTGCTCAAATCATAAAACTCAGGGCTATCACACCCCAACTCGAGTTAAGGCGTGAGTCACACTTTAATTATAGACAGTTTATTATCCATAATTAAAATGAGACGGATATTGTAAACATGACGTAGGAAAACAAAACCGCTTAAAGCTTTATTTAAAATACAAGCCTTATAAAAAGGCACATGTTTGAAACATTACACATACTCTAACGGCTTCTCTTTTCAAAATGTCCATCCTTATTCAAGCCTTATTTTACAAGAAAGCTAGAAAACCTTAATTTACATTATATCATATTGGGTACTTCAAGTCCACACTTGCAATGGGTTTGATAAAGGGGTGAGCTACGCTTACTAATAACATGTCATCATACATAAGCAACAAACATCATATAACATATTGAGAATGCATGAAAATGATATCGACTCGATTCTCTTCCCCCAACTCACATCACCCTCAACTATATCCTTATTGTTAGTCGTCTTGTTATACTCGGTCTCCAAACCCGTAACCCGAAAAATCATTTTATTGGCTAAAGCATCAAAGGGGCCTACATTCCCCAAATTTGTGCACGTGTGGGCTAGCCTGGATCTTAAACAACCCACAAAGAAACTCAACTACACAAAAGGATTTCCTAATAACAATCTCACAAATTCCCGAACACTCATTCTCCCTTTCATCTCCAATCTCACACTTTTCCATAATATGATCATGTAATATGATTCAAGATAAAAACACAGGCTTTCATGAGACATCTTATGATAGATTTGATATCTCAATATCATCCAACATGTAGTTCAGACCTTTGTTTTGAAATCCGAAAGTATTTTTGGAAAGCTCATATATCCATCTTTAAGTATACAGGTTGACTAAAACTCATATCAACCAATCCAATATCAAACAATGCAAGCAATAGCCACACGATAACACAAATAACAATATAATCACCCCATCAAACCCTACCTCGAATGACAAAGCACAAACATGAGCTCCCACTCCATACACCGGGGGATCACCAACAACTTCTTCGGAACCTTACCATAGTGGTAAAGTACATGCAACAAAGATAAACTATAATTAGATGTTATAACTAGTACGCCTTAAACAATACCTTAAACTCTAAAACAGATGTTAAACAATACCCCAATGCTACCCAAAACGCTAGTGAAAAGTAAACAAAAACAGCTGGAACAGAAGATTTAAAACAGTTTCTGTTTTTGTTCTAAAAACAGTGTTCAAGATGCTATCTTTAGCTTCAAATTCCACCCACTTATCTCTAACTAAAATTGCTGAAACCAGACCTATTTTGAAGATGGGGTTACAAGCTTTAAATACATAGTCTATGTTTTGAAAACAAAGCCCTGATGGAAAGTTATGCTCTCAAAGTTGGAGCAAGAATCTGCAAACCCAGAAAATGCAGTTTCGGCTGATCAAGTCACTGTTTTTGGCAAGCAATTTGACAAACCAAATGTTATCCAAATCCTATGAAATTTTGTATGCTTAAAGATGGATAATGAGCTTTCCAAAAATACTTTCGGATTTCAAAACAAAGGTCTGAGCCGAATGATATGATGTCCCAAAGTTGGCAAGAAAAATCAGTTTTCTGCAATTTTTTTCTGGAAATTTCCAGCAAGTTTGAAACTTGAAATTGGAAGCTTTAATTCGACTTTTTGGAGCAAGAATGGAGTTCTAAAGGAACAATCCTAGAGCACTAAAACATCTGAAAACACAAACAACCTTTGAATCAAAATACCCAAGATTTGATTTGGACACCCAAAACTCAAGAACATAGTTTGCTCCTTGAGCAGCGAGCAGCAACTAAAACGATCCAAACTATAGATTTTAAATTCGAAACAAGTCTTGTATCTAAACTAATCTGAAAATTCGAAACCACAAAACTGAAATCAATCAACACAATCCATCATATATAAAAATAACATAGCAATTGACAGAACTAGAAAAACGAATTAAAACAAAGAGATTGGTTCTACCTCTGATGAAAACAAAAATCAAAAGGGGTTCTACTCTCTACACAACTCTCCCAATTTCAGTTCGTCCCAAAACTCTGCTATGTTTCTTACTTCCGTCCCAAAGGAACTTTCTACCCTCAATTGGTATTAATCGAAACTAAGCCGACTTCCCATTCTCCTCCTATAGGCCAAGACTAGCCAGCTATTTCTTTGCAAACTAGACACCTCCTGCTTATAATGACTCATCAGTTTGTAAAGAAGACAAAACCAAAAGATTACGTGTTTCCTTCATAGCACAGCTCTTTTTTTCGAAAACAAAAATTTAAATACCAAAAATTAAATTAAAACTAATAAATTAAATTGGGATGTTAGAAGGGCTTACCAACTTAATCATCAAATCAAGTCTATTTGATTGGACAATGCTAGAGAGTTCACATAAAAAACTTTTGATGAATATTGCATGTCAATAGGGATTGAAGTTGAACATCATGTATCCCATGTGCACACTCAAAATGGTCTTGCAGAAGCTACCGTTAAGCGATTTCAGATGATCGTTCGAGATTTAGTTATGCGCTCCAACCTTCCAATTGCATCATGGGGCTATGCAATACTACATGCAGCTTTACCATTCGTTTCAGACCCACCACACACCAAACTTTTAGTGCGTATCAGTTGGTAACTGGGTATGAGTCTGATATTTCACATCTACGCATCTTTAGTTGTGTTGTCTATGTGCCAATAATGCCACCATTGAGTTCAAAATTGGGTCCTCAGAGACGATTGGGTATCTATGTAGGATATGAGTCACCAACAATCATTCGATACCTAGAGCCTTCTACAGGAGTTCTATTCACGACGCGATTCGCCGATTGTTACTTTGATGAGACACTCTTCCTACCGTTAGGGGGAGATAAGAACACAAGTGTTCATGAGGAACAACGTGAAGTGTCGTGGTTTGTCTCCTCATAGTCATCATGATCCCCGCACTTCTCAAGTTGATAATGAAGTGGAACGAATGCTCAATCTCTAAAAGGTAGCAGATTCGATGCCTGACTTCTTTACCAAGGTTGCTAGAGTGTCAAGATCTGAAATACTTGCTGCAAATGTTCCTGCAAGGCTCGAAGTCCCTCGAAATGTGGGCACAACAGTCCCCGGGCTCGGTATGGCTGCTAACGGCGCCGTCGCCCATGGTGGAGGGATGGGGCCGTAGCTCCTCCTCAAGGTAAAAGGGGGAGACCACATGGCTCGATGGATACGCATCCCAGAAAAGAAACGGACTGCTAAGACACAACATGATCCTTTGATCATTGATGTGGAAAATCTCTCCCATGAGATTATCACTGATTACAGCTATGTCCTAGAATCGATGTTAGAATCCATGGGGAGGCCTCAGGATCAATGTCAACATCAAAGAATATAGAAATTTCCATGTGTTATAATAACACTAATGAATTGATAGACCGGTCATCTATGCAAGTTAACAACATATTTGCATATTCCGTAGCTTATGAAATCATAGAGCACGATGACATTGAACCACGCTTTATTGTTGAATGCCAACGTAGAGCTGATTGGCCAAAATGAAAAGATGCTATCCAGGCAGAACTAGATTCTCTAGCAAAGCGACAGGTATTTGTCCCAGTAGTGCTAACTCCACCAACTGTAAAGCATGTAGGACATAAATGGATCTTTGTTGGAAAGCGTAATGAGAAGAACGAGGTACTTAGGCTACGTTTGGCGCAGCTTATAAGTTACTTTGCTTTTAAGCAATGATGTTTTTGTTTTTTGGTAAACAAATAAGAAGTTACTTTTTAAATAAGTGGCAGTTGTTTTCAAGGTAAATGGAGAAGTTGATCTCCCCTTCCTTTTTAAAAAAAAAGAAGTCAGGAAAACACGTTGGGTTTACATGAATGAATGATATTTCTAAAAAGACATTGGGTACCCTTGTAAACATCAAGATATTACAAATTGGTTCAACAAAACAAAAGAAAACACAAATGCCGCCATCATGCCAGTATTTAACTCTCTTTCAGATCTCATTTCTCCATCGTGTCTCCATCTTTGCTCAGTCTCAACCTGTGCATACCTCGAATCGGGTAAGATTTTTTGTATCTCACAAACCAATTAATCGATCCCTACTCCATAGCTGCTTCTCAGATTGTAGAGACTGCAAGTTCGAAACAATCTCCTCATGTCATTGGTTTTTATAATTTTCTTCAATGTTTGACATCTGGGTCTTTGTTTATCGGTGTGTGTGGTAGAAATCTATGAAGGATTTTGAGTTTTTTCTGCATTAGGTGTATATTTGGATCATGTTTATGAGTTTTTCTAATTTCGAAAGGGTTTTGAGTTTATTCTGTAGTGAGTGTGATCATGACTAGCATATTTACAGCTAATAGAGCAGCTTTCACTGCTTCAGTTAAACCAATATATATCTATAGGTAAACTTTAGCCAATATGTATTCGTCCACAATAGAAATTGGCTATTGTTCAAATTTGATTGATGTGAAATATATTCAATGTTGTTATGTAATTGCCCAACAAAAAAAATTGACATTTCCAGTAGCTTGTTTCATCTTCAATTCAAATTAAGCTTTGAATGTAAAGATTGATCAATACAAGCAATGTTGAAGGATTTTGGTTGAAAACAGAAGAATCAGAGACTATGGATGGTTAACTGTTGCAACTCCTGCACTTTATAGTACTTTCTTCTTGTCCATCAAGCTGAAGTCTCGTCTACATCTCATGCCTTAAGTTATCATGTGGATTTATTTGTTCACAATAAAAACTTGTATACTTAGTTATTTACATGTAACTTTATCGAACTGGTATGTCGAAAATGAATGAAATAGTTATCGTCTGATCATGCCCTTTATCTGAATAGTTGTACTGTTTGTATTAAAATTTTCTATTATTAATCATAGGACCATCATGAATTATAAACATTGGAAGATTAAACTAACAATAAAAGAATAATTAGAGTAGCAGCAAACAATCAAGGCAAAATAATATCATGTCTAAATTTGTCATTCCATAACAAAAAGTACAAGCCAGTTTTCAGTTTATCAAACAGCTTCGCATTGTTTTTGTCACTCACAACACTTATAAAAAGTCAGTTTACCAAACACTTAGTTATTTTGCTTTTCAGCTACTTATTTTTAAAAATAAGTAAAAGTCAGCTTTTTTTAAAAGCTCAGCTGCACCAAACACACCCTTAGATACAAAGCTTGTCCTGTGGCGCAATGTTTCTCACAACGCCCTGGTATAGACTACGAGAAGACATATTCTCCTGTAATGGACATTATTACTTTTCGCTACCACATAAGTTTGGTACTGTTCGAAAAGCTAGATATGCAGCTTATGGATGTGGTTATAGCTTATCTCTATGGAGATCTTGACTTAGAGATATATATATATGAATGTCTCAGATGGGATTTCGTTGCCTAAATCAGGAGACTCTAAATCACGGAGTGCATATGAAATTTTTGTGGTTCATTCATGCCAACAAAAGATAAATTATTATTAATGTATGGAACAACTTGTAATTCATATATTTATAATAGTGTCTAATAGTATTCTCTAGGTAACCATGATTTATAAAACTTCATATATAAATCATACAAAATATATAGACATAAGGATTCATGAGTAATTATGTTATAATACATTACCAAATAAATAAAGTAAAAATATATTGTAAGGCTAAACTGGTAATTTATAATCCCAAAGCACTTTTAAAAAGCTAATTAAACAGTTTGTCTTTGTTTCTACTATTTACAGCACTTATAAAAAGTCAATTTACCAACCACTCAATAACTTTGCGTGTCAGCTACTTATTTTCTCATAATAAGTCACAACAAGCTTATTTACAAAGTCACAGCTGTAACAAACAGGCCCAAACACAGAGATATACAAACATAGCTTTCAACAAATGAGCAACATTATTTATGCTAATCAGCCTCTATGCAACTTATAGAGTACATGACAGGACTTCCACTCTGAAAAGTCATTCTTCTCAACAATCACAACAGAATTGAGTGAAGCCAGCGACAAATTCTCATCAATGACAACTTATTGTTAATGAAAAATTAATAAGCCTAACACTGCCAGCTTCTACAGACAAATATTACATCAAATACATAACCAACAAATATTAAATAATGTTGTATAACTTAGTTATTAAGTTTTAAATAAATGTTTCATTTTTAAAACAAACTCTACGTAGAACCTTCAAACTCAAAAAAGTCGTGAAATAAGATATTACCGGAATGGTGAAATACGTGAATGGTTGAAAAATCACGTAATTCCTGTAAAGTCTTGGAGCCGATAGTTACGGTCAACCTTATTTACTATTCTTTCTCCCTATGGGTAGCCTTATCTTTGGGGGCTATTTTTCAATAAATTTTTATACCACTAGTTGCTTCTCATCGATTTGAAACTATTTTGTGTTGAAGGTCCGGCCAAAATACGTAATTTAGATAATCAAATGACTGTTTTCGTGCGTTTAGGGGTTTGACATATGAGATTGACCATCTGAATCAAGCTCTTAACATTATCGGATCAAGTTGAATTTTTCCTCATACATGCATTTTATCATGATGGTCTTATTAGACGGTCGGATTTTTGTTTTTCAAGTTTGATAATCGGAATCACGATATGGCCACTAATTGTATAACTTAGTTTCTAAGTTTCAAATAAATGTTTCATTTCAAAAACAAACTCTATGTAGAACCTTCAAACTCAAAAAAGTCATGAAATATGATATGAAGGGAATGAGGAAATACGTCTACGGCTGAAAATCACATAATTCCGGTAAAGTCTCGGTGCCGATAGTTGCGGTCAACCCTATTTACCATTCTGCCTCCCTATGGGTAGGCCTATCTTCACGGGTTATTTTCAGTAAATTTCTATACCACTGGTTGCGTCTTATCGATTTGAAACTATTTTGTGTTGAAGTTCCAGCTAAAATACGTAATTTAGACGGTCAAATGAAAAGTTTTCGTGCGTTTAGGGGTTTGACTTACGAGATTGACCGTCTGGATCGAGCCCTTAACTTTATCGTATCAAGTTGATTTTTTCCCATACATGTATTATATCATGATGGTTATGTCAGACGGTCGGATTTTTGTTTCTCAAGATTGATCATTGGAATCATAATGTGGCCACTAATATTGTATAACTTGTTTACTAAGTTTTAAATAAATGTTTCATTTCAAAAACAAACTCTACGTAGAGCCTTAAAACTCAAAAAAGTCGTGAAATAAAATATGACCGGAATTGTGAAATATTTCTACGGTTGAAAAATCACGTAATTCCGGTAATGTTTCGGTACTGATAGTTACGGTCAACCTTATTTACCATTCTTTTCTCCATATGGGTAACCCTATCTTCGGGGGTTATTTTGAGTAAATTTTTATATCATTAGTTGAGTCTTATCGATTTGAAACTATTTTGTGTTGAATGTCCGGTCAAAATACGTAATTTAGATGGTCAAATGACCGTTTCCGTGCGTTTAAGGGTTTGACATACAGGATTGACCATCCGGATCGAGCCCTTAACATTATCGGATCAAGTTGATTTTTTTCATACATGTATTTTATCATGATAGTCATATCATACGGTTGGATTTTCGTTTCTCAAGTTTGCTCATCAGAATCACGATGTGGCCACTAATGTTGTTTAACTTAGTTACTAAGTTTTAAATAATTGTTCCATTTTAAAAACAAACTCTACGTGGAACCTTCAAACATAAAAAAGTTATGAAATAAGATATGACCGTAATGGTGAAATACGTCTACGGTTGAAAAAATCACGTAATTCCGGTAAAGTCTTGGTGCCGATAGTTGTGTTCAACGTAATTTATCATTCTTTCTTTGAGGTAGCCCTATCTTCAGAGGTTATTTTTCAGTAAATTTTTATAACCAGTAAATTAGGTGATGACCGTTTTTCATATTCGTTGTACCATGGTAGTGACTCAATATAGTCAAACTGAATTTCTGTTTTACTATTAGTGTTTCCAAATTTTGGTTTTATCAGATTAGTGTTCTAATAACTTTGTTTTGATGGGTCTTGATGTAGGTGATTTTGTTGCCGGTAGAGTTTTAATCTGGTATCTTACGTTTTTCATGATTGTTTACGAATGAAGAGATGGGATGAACTAAGCTTATATTTTCTTAGAATATGGTCAAAATCTAATCTCTTCCATATGTTTCTTCAGTAAAATGTGGACTTTGAGGACCAAATCCACTTGATACCATTTCATATTATTGTTTTAATTCAGGGCTATGATTATCTTTGGGTCAAATGCTCTCCAATCACAAACATTACAGAGATGGCTCGACAACTAGAACTTGGAACTTCTTCAACGCTAAACACTGTCAAATACAAGTATTTTACAGCTGGATGAGATCTTGGTATGAACATATATTTCGCTGTTAGTCTTGTTTAAAACTATTTTGATCATTATGATTCTTGTCATGGATTTTTCTGAGCTATATGAATGTTGATCAGGGAATGTTTGTTGAAATAGGAATGTAAATAAGTTTGGGATTTCTTTCCTTAGAGGTTACGGTAATTGATTCCTAACCTAATTGTATTAGGGTTGTAGAACATGTACTTGTATAAATATACCTCCTAGTGAGAAGAATAAAATTACAGAAACATTATCCCAGACCTTGTTTTGTAGTTGGCATCAGAGCCTAGGTTTAAAACGATCTTGGACGCCGCACCACCGATACACGCCGCACCATCACCATGAGAGAAGACGGCTCATCAGGAGAGAAGACGGCTCCTCCTATTGTGATACAATCTGAAGGTTCTGGATTCAATGCCGGAATAATCCTGACTGAAACAAACTACGATGTATGGTCTCAGATGATGGAGATGCACATCGCTGGACGTGAGAAGATTCAATATATTCGTGGAAAAAGTAAACAACCAAGAGAAGGAGAAGCAGAGTATGACAAGTGGTATGCTGATAACAAAAGGTCAAAGGATGGTTACTTATGTCCATGGTTCCTGAGATCCAGAAGCGTTATCTCAGATTGTGCACTGCCCGTGAAGTATGGAGTGCCCTTGAAAAGGCATTCTATGATGGTACTGATGAAGTACAAGTTTTTGCCCTACATCAGAAAGCTTTTTCTGCAAAACAAAACGGAAAAAGCCTTTCTGCCTATTATGGCGAATTGACGGAAATTTTCCAAGAATTGGATCATCGAGACAAGGTGATCATGAAAGATGCTGATGATATCGAGTTGTACCGGAAGTCCATTGAACGTCAGACGGTGCATATTTTCCTGGCCGGATTGGATTCAGAGTTCCAGCAGATTCGCGGAGAAATTCTGCGGAAAGATCCGGTCCCAGAGTTAGAAGAAACATACTCGTTTGTACGTCGTGATTCCCTGAGACGAGCAACCATGAATGAAACACATGCACCGCCTGATACTGCAGCCATGGTAGCCCGAAACCAGCCACCCCGCACTCGTACAAACTGGAGCCAAACAGATCGGCCTAAGTCAACAAGTTCTGGAAATCTTTCTGATTCCGGAACGCGTCCAGATTATAGCTCAACAAAACCATATGCAGATGTGGTGTGTCACGTGTGTGGACAAACAGGCCACACAAAGCCTCGATGCTTCGAGGTTATTGGCTACCCGGAATGGTGGGGAAACTGAAACAAAAAGAAGCAGCAACACTTAACCGCTGCGGTTGCTGAAAGCAGCGAATCCGAACATGGAAGAGAGAGGGCATCAGCATCAATTGCTACTACAGGTAATGAAGGTAAGGCTTTAATTGTTTCTGACTCTGTTTCGAATAGTACATGGATAATTGATTCGGGTGCTACAGATCATATGACTTTTGATTCTAGACAACTTAAAAATATTAAACCATCATCCAAACCTGGGATTCATACAGCAAACGGCAATACAACACCAGTCACTAGTGAGGGGTCTATCTCACTCACTGAAAACATGAATTTGGATACAGTCCTTGTGGTTCCGACTTTGGATTATAATTTGATTTCTGTGGCCCAAATAACCGTTGCTTTGAATTGTATCGTGATTTTCTGGCCATATTTTTGTGTGTTCAAGTATATTCAGACCCGAAAGACGATTGGCTATGGAGTTAGGCAAGGAAAGCTCTACTACCTCGATATGATGTCAGAAAGTTCACATAAGTTGACTCAACCTTATCCATGGATGGATCCGAGGGGGAGAAGAAGCAATCTGCGATTTGATTATGGCATCGTCGGTTAGGACATGCCTCCTTTGGTTACTTAAAGAAGTTGTTTCCTAGTTTATTTTCGAAGATTGATGTGTCTAGTTTTCGTTGTGGTGTTTGTGAAATGGCAAAAAGCCACCGTGTTTCTTTTCCACCAAGTTTCAATAAAAGTTCAGTTCCGTTTATGATAATTCATTCTGATGTTTGGGGACCATCTATGAGTACTACTTTTGGTGGAAATCGTTGGTTTGTTACGTTTATTGACGACTGTACTCGGATGACATGGCTCTGTCTTATGAAAACTAAGGGTGAAGTTAATATGTTGTTTCAGCGATTTCACAAGATGATTATGACACAATATCAAGCTCAAGTTCAAGTACTCCGTAGTGATAATGGGGGTGAATACCTTAGTGCCGATTTCCAGCAATACCTTGTGCAAAATGGCATCATACATCAAACTACATGTCCATATACTCCCCAACAGAATGGAGTAGCAGAACGGAAAAATCGTCACTTACTAGAAGTGGTTCGTGCCTCATTACTAGAAGGGCATGTGCCGCTACAGTATTGGGGAGAAGCACTTTCCTCAGCAGCATATTTAATCAACAGAGTTCCCTCGAGGGTCCTGAACTTCAAGACACCGTTGGAAACCCTCAGTGACTTGGTGAACACTCCTGCCACGGCAAAGCTACCTCCTCATGTGTTCGGTTGTGAAGCCTATGTCCATCTTCACAAGCATCAACGGAGCAAATTGGAGCCACGTGCCCTTCGGTGTGTGTTTGTTGGGTACGCCGCAAACCAAAAAGGGTATCGGTGCTTCCACCCGCCAAGTAAGATGATGCACGTGACAATGGATGTGGTGTTTCATGAAGAAGTTATGTATTTCCCACCTGAGTCTTCTCATCAGGGGAAGCATAGGCACGAAGTTCAGACTCTTACTTATGATCCAGTGTTTGAGGTTATGGAGAACATGGGTGATGTTTTGGATACGAGTGAGGATAATATGGAAGATGATCCACATGTGGAAGATGACCCTAATGTGGAAGACGAGGTATCACAACCAGTGGAAGATCCGTTACCGAACCCTAATGTAGAAGACGAGGTATCAAAACCAGTGGAAGATCGTTACCGAACCCTGAGCTTGACCTGGCAACTCCCCAAGAGCTGCAGACTCGGCATGAAGGTCCACAACGAGTACTCCCCACTCGAGTTAATAGGGGTATACCAGCGCCTACATATATACCAGACATGACTAGTAAAGTTAGATATCCCATGAGTCATTATGTGTCAACCCATAAGTTGTCTGAATCAAATAAGTCTTTTGTGAATCAATTATCTTCTGTGTCTATTCCTAACAGTGTGCAGGAAGCACTAGCCGATCCAAAGTGGAAGGCAGCCATGGATGAAGAGATGAAGTCCCTGAAAAAGAATGCTACATGGGAGATTGTTGAATTACCAAGTGGGAAGAAGCCAGTTGGGTGTAAGTGGATCTATACAGTGAAACACAAATCAGATGGATCAATTGAACGATACAAGGCAAGATTAGTGGCGAAAGGTTACACGCAGACATATGGGATTGATTATGATGAGACGTTTGCTCCTGTCGCGAAGTTCAACACAGTCCGTGTTCTTCTATCTCTTGCTGCAAACCTTGACTGGCCTTTGCAACAATTTGATGTGAAAAATGCTTTTTTACATGGTAAGTTGACTGAAGAAGTGTATATGGACCTCCCACCAGGGTCAAACAAACCTATGGAACATAGTAACAAGGTGTGTTACTTGAAGAAAGCATTATATGGTCTTAAACAATCCCCAAGAGCATGGTTTGGAAGATTCGCAAAGTCCATGCGAGCATTTGGATATAGTCAGAGTAATTCTGATCATACCTTATTCCTAAAACGAAGAGATGGTAAGATTACAGCTCTCATTGTATATGTGGATGATATGGTGGTGACAGGTGATGATCATGATGAGCGAAAGGCGCTTCAAAGGTATTTATCTCAAGAGTTTGAGATGAAAGATCTTGGTACTCTAAAGTATTTCTTGGGAATTAAGGTTTCACGCTCAAAAGAAGGCATCTTTCTGTCACAAAGGAAATATGCCCTAGATTTATTACAAGAAACGGGAATGTCGGCATGTCAACCCTGTGATATGCCTTTAGAAGAAGGATTAAAATTATCTATTGAACCAGATCAAGTGTCGTGTGATAAGGGCCGATACCAGAGGTTGGTGGGAAGACTGATGTACCTGACTCATACACGACCGGATTTGGCCTATGCCGTAAGTGTGGTGAGTCAGTTCATGCACGCACCAGGAAAACAACACATGGATGCTGTAATGGGTATCTTGAGATATGTAAAGTCAGCTCCTGGAAAAGGAGTATTATTTTCAAAGAACGGTCACTTGAAAGTTGAGGCATATACAGATGCAGATTGGGCAGGAGCGATAGATAATAGACGCTCAACATCGGGATACTTCACGTTTGTGGGAGGGAATCTTGTTACGTGGAGGAGCAAGAAACAAAATGTTGTGGCTCGATCAAGTGCTGAAGCAGAATATCGGAGTATTGCATTAGGTATTACCGAATTATTATGGCTTAAATTGTTGTTGAATGATTTAGGTTGTGGTCCAAATGAGCCGATGAAGTTGTATTGTGATAGCAAAGCTGCATGTGAAATTTCAGCTAATCCCGTTCAACACGACAGGACCAAGCATGTGGAGGTTGATAGGTTCTTCATCAAAGAAAAGTTAGACGAAAAAATTATTGAAATACCGAAGGTAAGATCAGAGGATCAACTCGCAGACATTCTCACCAAAGCTGTTTCATATCAGATTTTTTCGAAGTTCGTTAGCAAGTTGGGCATGTTTGATATCTATGCGCCAACTTGAGGGGGAATGTTGAAATAGGAATGTAAATAAGTTTGGGATTTCTTTCCTTAGAGGTTACGGTAATTGATTCCTAACCTAATTGTATTAGGGTTGTAGAACATGTACTTGTATAAATATACCTCCTAGTGAGAAGAATAAAAATACAGAAACATTATCCCAGACCTTGTTTTGTAGTATTTTGCCATATCAGAATTACATTTAGCAGCCTTCAAAACATCCTAAGACCCCTGCCCCTTCCACAATTACAGCAAATCATACTATTTTGACAGAGATCATCAATCGTGGCTTCCTTGATAGTTATTGACGAGTAATTCTCTGGTGCCCTGATAATAATGCAAATATAAGAATAAAAAAACCCATATGGTAAATAAATGAGACATGCTTTGAGCTAGCAGATTCAAGAATATTCACACAATTGTTAACAAATAAAGTAGACAAGAAGCATGTCATCCATATCAATATTAATGAAAACAACAATTGGAAAATAAGCATTTCATTGATCAATTTACTTACATTAAAAGATGTCCATAGTACCTGCAAAATCCAGACAGATAAATTGGCACCTCTAGTAGACCTTCGGGGCAAATGTATTAGAAGTTCCGTATTGATTGTATGCCACCGCTAAAGTCTTCTAATCCTTGACTGCATTTCTTCTACAAAATAAATGTAAAAGCTATAGCCACTCCAGTAAAATTAAAGAGTTCATTCTTTTTTAATTGTGCCCTCATCACCATGAATACGTCACCAAAACTATCAATAGTTACAAGGGACAATGAAACATAGCTAGTATTGACCGATTTTGTAACTGTTCGGTGTGAAAATGGATTTTCTTCGAACAACCAAGCTTGAGGCGTGCTAATACCTATAGGTCAAGTACAACCTTGATCTTCGACACATGTTCGCCTTCTGACTTCTCTTCAAACGATTGTCGTACAGGCGTTGGTTAGTTCTGCATATAGGTTCTTCTTAGACCTAGCTGAAGAGCAACTAGGATTTTTCTCCTCCTCTTGCAAAGTTGATGTTTCTTACTCAGACTGGTGTAGTAGAGAAGAGCTATAAACAAGAATCACGGTGCATTCGCCAAAAGATCTTCTGACAAACTTGAGATATTTGCTAAGGTTATTCACCCTAACAATGGTCTTACGGGTATTCGTCAACTGATCGGTCTTTATGAAGCGGTGGTGGACTGTTCGCTCACGGATGAGGCTTAGTGAGTAGAAGTGGGTAATGCTCACGGATGAGGCTTTGGTGAGGTAGAAGCGGGAACTGCCGACAGATCGGACTTTGATAAGTAGTAGCGAGGAATGCATACGGATAGGCCTTTGGTGGACAGAAAGACTCGAGGAATCTTTTTGGTAGAGGTGCTCCTGGGAGGCTTGTTCTGCAGTGTGCAAAAGTTGTGTTTGATTGATTAGAGATGATCCATGTCTTCTTGTACCTTGACTTCTTTAAATAGTAGATACAAGGGTTTGTTCATCCTTACGGACCAAGGTGTATCAAATCTTATTCAGATCATTGGGAGATTTCTTAAGCAACTAACAAATCCTTGCCAAGCATGACCTTAAACAGGAAAGAAAAAATATTAATAATAATGTAGACCGCAAGAATCGGTCCAATGAACTCTCATGCAAAGCATTCATCGGAAAATATAATTTTGGCCAAACATTGCCCCCAAGCCTTGAGATTGAACCCAAGCCCATTTGTAAAATCCATAAGGGCTAGAAACCCGGCCCAGTTTCTTTAAAATAATAGAAACACTGCATCGTTTTCCCCTTTGCGTCGTCTACCTTCAGCAAACAACGCTTCATTTCAGAAGTACCTGTTCGATTCCTCTAAATACCCTAAAGCCAGATCTCATTCCCATCATTTCTTCTGCACCATGACTGACATTCCAACCCAACAAATAGCCATTGATGGCAAGAAAATATATGAAAACCTTAGAGCCATCGCTTACCCAACTCACTCCCATTTGGAATTGATCACCAGAGCCACCGCTGGACTTGGTCCATTCATGAAAAAGTTCCCTAAAGTCCAACACTACTATCATGAATCCAGGATACCAATCTTCCTCTTTCAAAATGATTCAACAGATGTTACTTCCTGACAGAAGCAGAGCGACTGTCCAGCCCGAATTGGAGTCTGGCCATTTCCAAGTGATCAAATAATGCAGTGGTACCAGAATCGTAGAGCTTTTGATCTGGATCGATGTAGACTGGCAGGAATCATGGATGCCATCGATCTAAGCTTCAACTTAAACAGTCGTGGCACGAATCGACCCCCAATGATGGCTGCTACCTATTTTTGGAATTCCTACAACAATACCTTTGATTTCAAGTTTGGTCAAATGGGCATCACCCTACTGGATATTTATGCAATTACTGGCTTCCCAGTTACTGAAGAAGCATATCAAGAACACCTCTTTGAAGATGTAGATATTTTTCATACTACCAACACAGCAGATTACCCAATACACTTGTCCTATATAGGATGGGTTGGACATTTCTATGCTCGCGCAGATGAGTAGAGTGGAATTGCATTCCTCGACTTCTGGCTTCACAAGTTTGTGGCCTGCGCAACAACTCAAAAATTAACCAAGACCTGGGCACGCACTGCAATTGTTCTCTTCAATGGGCACCGTCTTGGCCTGGCTCAAACTATCCCTCCATCAACTGAATTATAGTTATGTATCTGGTCCCCTTTGGATTTTAGACCTCTGGTTACAGATTTACTTTGTCCAGTTTAGAGATGAGCAGGTTACTAACTTTCCAGCGAATCAAGTGTTGGGGAGGGCATTCGCTAATGCTTCTTCACCTCCATCCATTGGATATGCCCGGTCTCTAGAATACCTGTTCAACTTGGATGCCACAACCCTAGACTCTAGTCTCCTTGTTCTTAATCACAAATATCCTGAAGCTCTAGCGAATGGGTTTATGTGGTCACTAACACAAACTCCTGAAGGGCGAACATTGTTCAACCAGTTTATTTCTCTTATGGATATTCCTCTACCCAAGCTGGCTGGCTTTGAACTCTATGCACCCAACCATTTATGTGGTCAATTCGGCCTTCATCAGCGTGTGCCTTACCCTCTTACTGATAGTATCACTGTTACAGCTCTTGACGAATAGCAAAAGCACCAAGGCAAAAGGTTGGGGAGGACCCTCGATTCCAATCAAAACTAACTCCTACCAAGGCCAAGGTACACAGTTTTGAAATGCTATTTCCTTCCAATGGTGTTTCCCAAGAATATACTTAGTGGTGGAGCTCCCTTCATGAACACCATTGGCCTACAGATATCAATACTTTCTTCAGATTGACCTTTAGACATGCCAGATCTTTCTTCTTTGCTGAAGACAAATCAATTCTTAATGGAGCTGCTATCCCAAGGAAATTCGCACAAGTTGAAAGTTCACCGACAAATCAACAGGTAATTGTATTTTTAATTGATTCCTACTCCTTCTAGTTAATAAACCACTAACTGATCGTTTAACTATGCAGAGTGGCCTCTCGAGTGCTCTTCCCGCCCAAGCATCATCTTCACAACATAAAAAGAGAAGCAGGAAAACAATCATAGAAGATTCTGACGAAAATATGGAACCTCATCTGGTAAGTTCTCCTTTAAAAGATCTTCAATACCTCCACTGATGTTTATCTCATTGAGAACCCTCCACTGATGTGTAAACCTGCTGCAGCTAACTCGTAGGTGGAGAACCATTACAGCAGATACATCCTCATCACAGCAGGGGTCAATCCCAAAACCTCATCCTCGAGATTGGGAAGCAGAAAGGTAAATAGCAGTAGACGTTGTGCTGTGTAGTCTATTGTCTCCATCTAATGTTGTTCCTCTCCAAATGCTACATCCTTCAGAGGTTGAAACTTCCACAAATCCTAACTCCGCTGCTGGAACAGAAGCTGAAAGTTCCATGTCAGAACATTCCAGTGATTCCAATGAGAACAAAAAATGATCATCCTGCCAGGAGTTGCTCATGATGTAGCAAACAATCCAATCCCCCCTTTCTCAGAATCTCCAAGGATAATCCCAGATGTAAGACCATTAGATGCTCGTACTCCACAGGTAAGATAGTTATCTTATGACTTATTTTATTTATTAGTTTTTCCCTCAGAAAAAACTCTTCATTCATGTTTCATTGACATCTTCCAACAGGAATCAGTACCGGAATAGATCGCGAATGCGCCCTTAACAACTCAAACCTCACCAGGTGAAGCGCAAATTCTTTCTAGGACAACTGTTAGTAATGCACAGGAAGATGCAGAACCCTCGAAGACACCAACTATCCAGATATAATAGTTCCATTCCCCGCGAAGTATTTATTTCCTTTACAAAAACTCATACTTAGTTGTATTTCCAGGAATCAACTCCTTTACCAATCGTAAATGTGCCTTAAGTTGATATTTTTGAACCTTCATATGCATCTATGACTTCTCAGAAGCCTGAGGATATTCCCTCTTTAATCTCAATTACTCCACAAGGATCCTCTCTTACTATTGAGGTATGTATACTTCTCGTATCTTGCTATACCATGAATTGTAACCATTCTTGAAATCTAACTGCTCAAATCTTCAATTTTCAGATATTAACAGCTGAAGAAGGACATACTCGCAAAACTAGTGGATCAACAAGTACAGCTGCCATAACTATGCCTACTGTTGACAAGTCCGTAGAAGAAAGTCTACAAGCTCTTTTCGAGATTTCCACCATTAATCCTGGAGTAGCTGCAGCTAAGGAATTCCTGGCGAATCTCGATGTTGTTGACATCACCTTAGAGGAGAATGAAAATAAAATCCTTGAAGCCATCTCATCCCTCAAATGTCATGTAAATGAAGAAAAACTGGAGCTCCTTGATAGCTGTATGCAACATCTGCCCTCACAAATTGACAACTGGGAGTCTGACGAAAACGATGGTGGATCAACAAGTACAGCTGCCATAACTATGCCTACTGTTGACAAGTCCGTAGAAGAAAGTCTACAAGCTCTTTTCGAGATTTCCACCATTAATCATGGAATAGCTGCAGCTAAGGAATTCCTGGCGAATCTCGATGTTGTTGACATCACCTTAGAGGAGAATGAAAATAAAATCCTTGAAGCCATCTCATCCCTCAAATGTCATGTAAATGAAGAAAAACTTGAGCTCCTTGATAGCTGTATGCAACATCTGCCCTCACAAATTGACAACTGGGAGTCTGACGAAAACGATGCCAAAGTCATTAGCGAACAAAGAAATCAACTTCTAAAAAACTTCTCTAAAGTATCCAACCAGCTCCAAGCTGAATATCAAGAAGCTACCTTGATCCCTGACAAACACATAGCAGAACTGGAAGCTCTACTGAAACAAGCACGTGAGGAGAAACAAGTCAAACTCTCTGCCGAGCGTTAATCTTAGAAGTAAAGAAGCTAAAAGACCAGTTTACACAAGCAGATGGCTCCGAGAAGAAGGCCAAGGAAAAGCTCTAGTATCAAAGGCTGATCTTGAGAGAATCCTAATCGACATTAGGTTCGCTGAAAACTTCTGTAAACAACTCATTGGGCCTGAACTCTCCTAATTTATGTCATAAACGGCCCAGACCTCACTTCAATAATTAAAAACCAACTACTTTGATTCTCTTCTAAATGCATTACCTTGGAAAATCACAACGCATGATTTCTAATTAATACTGAGATCCTAAAAAGATGTGAAACGCAACTATTTTTGACCAAAATAAATCAAAAACAGTTTCCCAAAAATTTCAAGATTCATCCATCCTCCACTATAAATTGAGGAACTCAGCATAGTTCCTTTCAATCTTCACAACATCTTCCCAATGGCTCGTTTCACTCATCTTCTTCTTAAGAAATTCTTTCCACCAGATATCAAGCTCCCTGAGCTCCTTTCCTAAGTTTAGTGGCATGTCGTCAAACGATATATAAGTTTAATGACATGTCCTCATGTCCTTCCTCAAAGTGTAACTACTGTTGTAGGATTTGCTCTAACGTGAGGCATCCTCACAACGTCGTTCATAGAAGGATAATGGAGACTGCCAACATGTACCAACCCATTCTGGCTTGTGTTTGTTTCTTGATCAGCACATATTCTGCCAGATGGTATATTTGATTCTCCAATTCTCCAGCTGTTTTTCCTATCTTGTACTTCTTACACTATATAGCGAATCGCAGTAGGATTTGTATCATGGTATCAGTGCCACTTTCTGGCTTCTTTATATTGTAAATGTTCCTGGCCACAAAACCAAATATAAATGAAAACACTTGACTGTTTTTCTTATCTTTGTCTATATTAGAACAAAAATCGGTTTTCCAATTTTAAACCACAGGTGTTAGTTCAATTGATATAAATGAAATTGTAACTGAAATAGTTACAGATCGAATGAAACTCTCAAAGTTTCAAAAAATGAAAAAATTTCAAAAAAGTAGGGTATCAAATCCAGATGGTATAGTGTTACCCTCCCCTTCCAGTTTGATTTGGTTGCCGTGAACGGGTTCCAAAGGAAGCTAAACAAAACAAACTCGTCATTTGTACCATGCCCCCAGGTCAGAAATGTTTAGAGAAAGAACAAAGTCTTGTCTGGTGGATGAACAACTGATGGAGGATCCTCATACTCCCAGATACTAGGAAGATATTTCTTCAAATGGCAACCATTAATAGGATTAGTATGAATCTCATCATCCAACTCTCTGAGATAATAAGCACATTTACCAACTAGACGATCAATAATAAAAGACACATCCCAAGTTGGGGACCACTTTCCACGTCCGCGAACATGCTCACCAAAGGGCAAAATAGCTTTCCAAACCAAGTCTCCAACACCAAAACTACATCCTCTAGTGCGTTTATCATAAGCTCGAGCAACTCTTTTCTTCTCCATGATGAGATTATCCAAAGCTTCCATTCGCTTGGAATCTAGATCTTCATATTCCTGATACATGGCTTGGACATAATCTTCATCAACTAACTGATGCTGTTCGCGAACGCGTAGAGAATGAACATTGATTTCCATGGAAAGAACTGCATCATGACCAAACATCAACGCATATGGAATGGTTCGGGTAGGAGTTCTTTTGGACGTTCTATAAGCCCACAGAGTGTGATCCAACTCATTATGCCAATTCCTAGGGTTATCTGCCAACATCTTCCGTAAAATATTCAGGATAATTTTGTTGCTAGCTTCTGCATGTCCATTAGACTGAGCATAATAAGGTGTAGAGTGTAGAAACTTAATTTCATATCCTTCAAGAAACTCTTGAGTCTCTTTGGCCATAAAATCTGCCCCTGGTCCACTACCAAGCATTCTGGTATGCTATACCTGCAAATAATACACTAAACACAAACCGACAAACTATTGTAGCCGAAGCATCTTTCATTGGGACTGTCTCCACCCACTTAGTAAAGAAATCTGTCCCCACCAACAGGAACTTATGTTGTTCAGAGGAATAGGGATGAATGACTCCTACAAAATCTAATGCTCAACCTCTACCAGGCCAATGCTTAATAATAGGTTTAATACGAATATCTGAAACATGTTGGACTGTCCATGAGCCTGACACTCGAAATAACCTTTAGCAAAACTGATGCAATCTTTAAGAATAGATAGCCAGAAGAAACCATATCGGCAAATGAGCCACCTCATCTTGGGTCTAGCCTGATGAGATCCACAGACTCCTAAATGTACCTCTCTCAGCAATCTTTTCGCTTCTTTTCCATAGATACATCGTAGGTCAACACCTTCTTCTCCTCGACGTAAGAGCTCGTCTCCCTTGAGGATGTAATTTAATATAAAATACCTAATCTTTTTATCCACTAGAGCAGACAGATTTGTCAGATACTGTATGATAGGCTGCCGCCAATCAACATTAATAGGATCCAATGTTGCCACCAACCATTCATCGTGAATCTCTCGACGAGCCATAAAAGAAGGTAAAATACGTTTTTCCGCCTTAAGAATACTTTCGCGCACGCCATCGATCAAGTTGACACCAGTAGCAATCTGTGCTGACTCGTTCGCTGCAAAATTCTTCTCTCTAGGAATGTAATCAAGCATAACATCTGCAAATTCATCCAACAATTCCATTACTCTTTTTCTCAAAAAGGGATTAGACAAAACACAATACATTTGTACATAGGGGTGGCCATACGAAACCGAAAAATGAAAAAATCCGAACCGAAACAGAAAAAAACCGAACCGGAAGAAAAACCGAACCGAAAAACAAAAACCGAACCGAACCGGGTATGTATGGTCCGGTTTCCGGTTTGGGGTCCGGAGAAACCGGACCGGACCGAAAAACCGGAAATAAATAAATAATTAAACTCATGAATTAAAATGACTTTAATTATGTAGTAGGAAGGAAAAAGACTTTAATTATGGAAGAAAAATTATCAAAAATCTCGTAATATAAGATGTGTTAGGAATGGTGAAATACGGCTATGGTTTAAAAATCATGTAATTCGGGCAATGTCTCGGTAACGATAGTAGCGGTCAACCCTATTTACAATTATTCCCTTTGAGGAGCCCTATCGTCGAAAGGTAAATGTCTCCAAATTTTTATATGGGCGGTTGTGTCTCATCTACGTGAGTGTTTTTCGTGTAGAAGGTTTGACAAAAATATGTAATATAGAGGTAGATATGAGTGTTTCCGTGTGATAAGTGACGATGGATCAAGGTTGACCGTTTCGATAGAGCCCTTAACTTTGTCGGATCCAGTTGAATTTTTTTCAACAGACAACTTTCGTCATAATGATCATATCTGACGGTCAAATTTTAATTTTTGACTTTTAGTCATCGCAATCACAATATGCATACTAATGTTGTATAACTTGTTTATTAGGTTTTAAGCAAATGCATAACTTTATGAACCAACTCTACATAGAAGCAAAATTATCAAAAAACTCATGAAATAAGATGTGTTAGGAATGATGAAATACAGCTCTGGTTAAAAAATCACATAATTCGGGTAACGTCTCGGTGCCGATTGTAGCGGTCAACCCTATTTACCTTTATTATTCCCTATGGGGAGCCCTATCGTCGGAAGGTAAATGTCTCAAAATTTTTATATGGACGGTTGCGTCTCATCTACGTGAGTCTTTTTCGTGTAGAAGGTTTGACAAAAATACGTAACGTGTGATAAGTGACGATGGATCAGGGTTGACCGTTTCGATCGAGCCCTTAACTTTGTCGGATCCAGTTGAATTTTTTTACACAGACATCTTTCGTCATAATGATCATATCTGACGGTCTAATTTTAATTTTTGACTTTTAGTCATCGGAATCACAATATGCATACTAATGTTGTATAACTTGTTTATTAGGTTTTAAGCAAATGCACAACTTTATGAACCAACTCTACATAGAAGCAAAATTATCAAAAAACTCATGAAATAAGATGTGTTAAGAATGATGAAATACAGCTCTGGTTAAAAATCCCGTAATTCGGGTAACTTCTCGGTGCCGATTATAGCGGTCAACCCTATTTACCTTTATTATTCCCTATGGGGAGCCCTATCGTCGGAAGGTAAATGTTCCAAAATTTTTATATGGGCGGTTGCGTCTCATCTACGTGAGTCTTTTTCGTGTAGAAGGTTTGACAAAAATACGTAACGTGTGATAAGTGACGATAGATCAGGGTTGACCGTTTCGATCGAGCCCTAAACTTTGTCGGATCCAGTTGAATTTTTTTACACAGACATCTTTCGTCATAATGATCATATCTGACGGTCTAATTTTAATTTTTGATTTTTAGTCATCGGAATCACAATATGCATACTAATGTTGTATAACTTGTTTATTAGGTTTTAAGCAAATGCACAACTTTATGAACCAACTCTACATAGAAGCAAAATTATCAAAAAACTCGTGAAATAAGATGTGTTCAGAATGATGTAATACAGCTCTGGTTAAAAAATCACGTAATTCGAGTAACATCTCGGTGCCGATTGTAGCGGTCAACCCTATTTACCTTTATTATTCCCTATAGGGAGCCCTATCGTCGGAAGGTAAATGTCCCAAAATTTTTATATGGGCGGTTGCGTCTCATCTACGTGAGTGTTTTTCGTGTAGAAGGTTTGACAAAAATACGTAATATAGAGGTAGATATGAGTGTTTCCGTGTGATAAGTGACGAGGGATCAGGGTTGACCGTTTCGATCGAGCCCTTAACTTTGTCGGATCCAGTTGAATTTTTTCCACAGACATCTTTCGTCATAATGATCATATCGGACGGTCGAATTTTAATTTTTGACTTTTAGTCATCGGAATCACAATATGCATGCTAATGTTGTATAACTTGTTTATTAGGTTTTAAGCAAATGCACAACTTTATGAACCAACTCTACATAGAAGCAAAATTATCAAAAAACTCATGAAATAAGATGTGTTAAGAATAATGAAATACAGCTCTGGTTAAAAATCCCGTAATTCGGGTAACTTCTCGGTGCCGATTGTAGCGGTCAACCATATTTATCTTTATTTTTCCCTATGGGGAGCCCTATCGTCGGAAGGTAAATGTCCCAAAATTTTTATATGGGTGGTTGCGTCTCATCTACGTGAGTCTTTTTCGTGTAGGAGGTTTGACAAAAATACGTAACGTGTGATAAGTGACGTTGGATCAGGGTTGACCGTTTCGATCGAGCCCTTAACTTTGTCGGATCCAGTTGAATTTTTTTACACAGACATCTTTCGTCATAATGATCATATCTGACGGTCTAATTTTAATTTTTGACTTTTAGTCATCGGAATCACAATATGCATACTAATGTTGTATAACTTGTTTATTAGGTTTTAAGCAAATGCACAACTTTGTGAACCAACTCTACATAGAAGCAAAATTATCAAAAAACTCGTGAAATAAGATGTGTTCGAAATGATGAAATACAGCTCTGGTTAAAAAATCACGTAATTCGGGTAACGTCTCGGTGCCGATTGTAGCGGTCAACCCTATTTACCTTTATTATTCCCTATAGGGAGCCCTATCGTCGGAAGGTAAATGTCCCAAAATTTTTATATGGACGGTTGCGTCTCATCTACGTGAGTGTTTTTCGTGTAGAAGGTTTGACAAAAATACGTAATATAGAGGTAGATATGAGTGTTTCCGTGTGATAAGTGACGAGGGATCAGGGTTGACCGTTTCGATCGAGCCCTTAACTTTGTCGGATCCAGTTGAATTTTTTCCACAGACATCTTTCGTCATAATGATCATATCTGACGGTCGAATTTTAATTTTTGACTTTTAGTCATCGAAATCACAATATGCATGCTAATGTTGTATAATTTGTTTAGTAGTTTGTAAATAAATGTGCAACTTTGTGAACCATAACCATTTTTCACTATAATGATAATAAGAAGAAAAATTATCAATTTGAAAAAAAAAACCGAAAAAAACCGAACCGCACCGAACCGTAGGTGTGGTTTGATTTGCGGTTTGGCCTCTTGAATAGTAAAAAACCGAACCGAACCGGACCGAAGTATAACATTGGTTTGGTTCGCGGTTTGGGGTATAAACTCAACCGAAGTGGACCGGAGCCAGCCCTACTTGTACACATCTTTAAGTTGGTTAATCACTAAAAGTGAATCTCCTAACACTTCGACTTCTCTTACCCCCATCTCCAACAACGTCTCCAAGCCAATTATTACAGCTTCATACTATGTCTGGTTATTAATACGTTTCCATTCCATCTGAAAGGAATAAGAAAACATGTCTCATGCTGGATTAACCAATGAAATACCTGCTCCTGATAGAGTCTATACAACTACCATCAAAGTACAAGACCCATGGCTGTGTATAAACCAGGTCAACTGCTTTGTCCTGACATTCCAGCTGGTCCTGAATAGGATGATGCAAATGAAAATCTGAAACTGTTTTTCCAGTTTGTGCTTTAAGTGAGGCATACTAGAGTGATAATTCAGACAAAGCTAGCATCAATTTGCCAACCCTACCTCTTAAGAAATGCTTAGTTAGCATATACTTCACTAAATCAGTCTGTGCTATGATCAATGTACTGAATGACAGCATGTAATGTCGTAATTTGCATCCAGCAAAATATAAAGCCAGACAGAGCTTCTCAATTGGCGAATATATGGTTTCTGCATCCAGCAATATCCTGCTAAGGTAATACACCGCGTATTCGATGATCTTACCATCATTCCTGGTCTCATCCTGAGCTAATAATCCTGCAATAGAATAAGAAGATGCTGATATGTATAACTTCGAATGAATGTCTAGCCGTGGTGGTCGTAACACAGGAGGACTCGCCAAATACTCCTTGATTCTCTCAAAGGCTACCTGATGCACTGATTCCCAAATAAACTTTTCTTCAGCATGCAACTTAAGAAGGGGAGAGAGAGAAGCAATCTTCCCTGTAAAATTAGAGATGAATCTTTGCAAGAAATTAATTTTGCCTATCAGACTCTGCAACTTCTTCTTGTTCCTTGGAGCTGGAGCTTCTATTACTGCTTTAGCCTTATCTCCTGGAACCTCTATACCACGCTGATGCACCACAAAACCCAAAAAATCTCTTGCACGAACCCCAAAAATATTCTTGGCTAGATTCATACGAAGTTTATGCCTTCTCATCCGGTCGAACACCATTCGTAAGTCTTCAATATGATTTTCTTTCTGTTTTGACTTAACTACCACGTCATCGATGTAAACTTCTATCTTGGTGCTGAGGATGTCATGGAAAATAAGGTTGCTGGTAAGTGGTAAGTGGCCCCTGCATTCTTATGACCAAAAGGCCCTTGTAAAACCTAGACACCGAAAAACTGTCTTATGCCTGTCTTCTTCATGTACAGGTATCTGATGGTAGCCAGTTGTTCCATCTATGAAAAGTAGAATTTCATGTCCTGCTACAGCATCTACCAACATATCCGCCATGGGTATAGGATACACATCCTTAGGTGTTGCTGTATTTAAGTTTTGATAGTCGACACAAACGCGTATCATCCCATTCTTCTTTCAGACCGGAACAATGTTGGATAACCACTGTGTGTACTTTGCTGGCCTGATTATCCCTGCCTTGACCATGTTTTGCACCTCTGTTTTGACAGCCTCTGCCGTTTCTGCATTCATTCGTCGCTGTTCCTGCTGAACTGGCTTATAACCAACCATTATAGGTAACTTGTGACCAACCAGCTCAGGTGTTAGACCGGGCATGTCTTCATATTTCTCAGCAAAACAGTCTTTAAATTCCTGGAACAACTCAATCAGTTGTTGTCGCTGTTGTAGTTCTAAATACTGACTAATGCCAACATCCATTGGTTCCTCAGAGGAACCCAGGTTAACTTTCTCAATTAGATCTTTTACTTTAGGTGTAGTATCATCCAAGGCTGCATGAGCTGGCTGGATAATCTCCTCCTCCTCACATTAACTATTGATTAACTCGTCTTCAATACACTCCACCAAGGCTATTCCATTCCAGACTTCATGTTCCTGCTTAAAGACAGACAATCTCTGATGTAGGAACGCATAAGCCTCTATCTCATCTTTGCTTAAGCTTGTTATCATTTATGATTATTAGAATGTGGTACGATGAAGCTAGGACTGCTAGTATCAGCGCGAGCTTCGACTAGACCCCATCGTGAAAGTTCTAAAGAGGTGACCCCATACGGATTACCTTTGCCATCTACCCCAACAACCCCAAGAGGGGGCATGTCTCCATAGTAATACTCAGAATCGAGCATACATGCAACTATTGAATATGGTCGTTCGTCAGCCTTGACTAGTTCTGGTTGATCTGTCACTGGATTCCACATGAGTAGCTCTTGGTGCATAGAGGATGGAACACAATATGCCCGATGAATCCAATCTCTGCCAAGTATAATACTATAGGGAGCAGTGCAATCGGTCAGGAAAAATGATTGGAAGAAATCAGATGGTCATAACTTTATCTTGAGCAGCAAAACCTCTGAGGTTTTGGTCACATTGCCTGCAAAGCTTTTAACTTTCAAGTTGCTATTGAGGATCTTCTCTTTGGGAATCTTCAGTGCTTCCATTATTCGTAGTGTAACGATGCTAACAGCAGCGCTATTATTAATTAGGATCATGTTTACCTTCATGCCTTCCATCTCAGTTGTCATGTATAAGGGTTTAAGATGTTGGGTCATGGTTAAAGTTGGCTTAGTAAACTTCATAAACAATTTCTGGCACTCAGATTCCTCATTTGCGACCTCATGCTTCTTAACCTGAACTTTCTGCAGATCTGAAGATAACTGCTCTATCTTTTATGTGATAGGAAGCTCTTTTTCTTCAATGTTATCTGAATTCAATAAGACATGGGATGGTATGGGTCTTAACAAAGCATACTTCTTGGAGAGAGTATATGTCATGTTACATTCCAGTTTTGTGGACACTGGTGATTTTAGGTCTGCCCCCCATGTCAGATGTAGCATGTCACACTCCAAGCTTTCTCCAGACTTCTCTGCTTCTAACCCTTCCATGTTGTCATCCTTATTGAGGTCTAAGACTGCTTCATCTTCTACCTGCTGCTCAAGGCTAGACGCAAACTACGCAATTCTGTCATCGATGATAAGTATCTCAAGAACAGATTCCCTTTTTAAAATAGCATCTGGTGTAGGTTTATGAACAACTTGCAAACAAGTCACTTCTTTATTTTCTTGAGAAACCACTTTTGGTTTCCATTCGCACCTCTGACGGCGCTCCACCTTATTCAGAGGTGTATCTACCCTGGCTTTCTTACTTCGAGCCTTCTCGGATGTAGTTTCTTTGGCGAACGACAACCTATCAAGGACTAAAACCCTTTGCTCATGTTTGTCATCCATTGGTCGTTGTGACAACCTATTAAATACACTCTTTCTCTATTGAAAACCAACATTTGCCGGCTCTCTTTGACTGGTTCCATGGCGAATGTGCACATAAGGCCTAACCTTCAAGTTTTCAACCACCCTTCACAATTGCTCTGGCGTTCGCCTTATCTGGTCGGGCTGAATGTAACCTTTCTTCAAGGCCTCAAGCATTCGTTTTGCCTGATCATATTTCTTCTGAGCATTCCTGGTCTGAGTTGGTGTCGCCTCTACCACTCTCCCTTTTTCTCATACGTACCACTTATTCTCTTTGATGACTGCTTTTGAAACAAAGGGTATATATGGCTTTGTTAGAACATCTGGTTGAGCTTTCTGCTGTGTCCCAACTCCATGACTGGTGCTAGTAGAGGCTTGGAACTGTTGAACTATCTTAGACCCCTGAAGGATCTGGTTCACCTGCCTTGATGTCTTCATGCTTCGTGAACTAGAAGGTGTATAATGGTCAGGTGGTGACTGCAAGGTAACGGCCTTTGATGACTTAATAGTCTTTGCAAACTCCTCGTAACTCATCTTCAGTCCACATTCCACCTTGCATCTAGAGCACAGCACCACTGTTGAACCCTCCATAGCTGGTTCCACTTTCTTGATTACCACCGGTTGGTCAGAACACTCTTCTTTATGTAGATCCAATGTCAAATTTTGTGCTCCTTTTTGGTTGAATGCGACATCCACCATAGACACTTCTGCTTCTGACTTGTCTCCAAACTTCAGGTGCCCTTCATTTAGCCATTACTGGATCTGGTCCTTAAGCTGTATTCAAGTTGCAATGTGATGAGTTCAAACATTATGGAATTTACAGTATGTTTTACATGCAGTAACCTCTTCAGCTGGAACTGACCCCTAAGGAATCTCTATTATTCCTTCTGCAATTAATGTATCCAGAATGATATGGGCCAGATTAGAATCGTATGTGTAATATGAGAATCGAGGCCTGACATTCTTCCGTGAAGGAGTAGTCACAGGTTTGATGTCAACCATAACGACTGTAGGGAATGAATCAACATCGACCCAGACTGCTGTCTTCTCGCCGTCAACATCCAGTTTGCCAGTGTTGATCCATGTCTGGAGCTGATCTTTCAACCTGATACCTTCAGAGGTATTATGATTCCACAAATTGTGGTATTTGCAGTACTTCTTTCCCATGATTTGTTCTGGCTTTGGACATACTCTGAAGTTATGTCGCACATTTCCTTGAGCGAATAGCTCGTCAAGGATCTCTGGAGCCTTGTGGGTATTATAGGTGTAGGACTCATACTCTAGCTTAGCGAATGCTCCAGTTGTTACCTTGACTGGGTTCTTCTCCATGCGCAGAGCCCTAATCTTGACTACTTGTCTCCCAGCTAACTCCACTGCTGCCATATCCTCTTCATCATTTTGTTCAACATATCCCTGTGGCTCCACATAATGATGTTGTGGACTACAAAAAGGATCCAAGTGTGAGTACACTGTTGACACCATTCTGCTCCTGTTTGACCAATATCTAGGTTTCAAGGTTCCTAGAATATAAGATGCCGGTGAGCCTTGTGACGCCCCAGGACCTCCATCCAGCTCATCTAAGAAGTTCTGGTAGCTGACTACCTTGCTCTTCAGATCTATCATGCTTACAAAGTGAACGTCATGATATTTAGCCCTCTGACAACGTTCTAAGTCTTTTATAGCTACGCGAATGTCATCCTGTTCTGAAATTGGAGTTTTACACTTGGTATGCTGAATTTTAAACCTCTTTAAATACTCCACAGGAGACTCCATTGGCTATTGATACATGAAAATCATCGAAGATATGTCAACCTCGGGCTCCACCGTGTCAAAAGTTGTTCTGAACATAGCTTCCATGGTTAGCCAATTAGGAACTGATCTAGGAGCCAACCTAGTATACCAAGTCAATGCGGACCCTGCAAGAGAAGACCCAAAAACTCTTAGTTTAAAAATATCATTGGTCCCATAAGGACCACATTCTCTCTAGAAATATGGGTGGCGGCATCTTCTGATCCTTCTCCAGAAAAAGTGGTAAATCAAATCTGCCTGTAATGCTTAGACCATGGCATGTATGTTACTTCGTCTAGGTATGGATTAGGATAATTCAAATTAACAGGTGGTTGTCCCTACATTGTCCTTACGACTTCTTGAATCATCTACATCCCCTGATCTGGTGTGCATACTGGACCATTCTTCACCCCATTAGGGATTTCCATCATTGTTTCAAGACCTCTGGGTAGATCCTGATTCCTTTGACGCCTCATAGTTAACTCTTGTCTGGCAGGCGTCTCTCTTGCGTCTGTTTGAACCAATGTAAATGACCCAGTAGTCTTGATGGTCATAGTCTTGGCAGATGACAACGGGTTTGTCATCTCTTCAAAACTCTGTGATTCCAGCTCTTCTTCAAGCTTTCTTTTTGCTCTAGCAGTTCGCTGAGCCTGTCGGTTTCTTTCGATCCCCAAGACTTTCTCCACCTCTCGAAGGCGTTCGAATTGCCTGTCGATCTTGTCATCAGTCTCAACACTGTCTTGGGTGGTAGAATTCTGCAGTTTCTCGACACTTTGGCTTTTTGCCTTGATTTCCTGGTCATGCTGCGTCTGAGTCCGCTCAAACTGTTGTATGGTTGTTTCAACTCGCTCCATCTTCTTGGAAAGCATTGCTATCTTGGCGGCCAAATCTGCTAGTAGATGCTTTGATTCGTCGTCCATGACAACCTTCTCATAATTGATGGACTCTGTTGATTTCCCTGATAATAACCCGAAACGCAAGATCGTTTCTTCAACTAATAAACCTCTACAGTTCGCTGAGTTATGCAAGTTAACTCACGAATGTTGTGGTTTATTGCAAGATGGGTACAACTTCGAGTATTTGTTGACACCCGTGATTCTTAACACGTTGATCCTATCAGGCGTGTCAAATGTTCGGTGTGAAAATAGATTTTCTTCGAACAACCAAGCTTGAGGTGTGCCAGTACCTATGGGTCAGGTACAACCTTGATCTTCGATGCCTGTTCACCTTCTGACTTCTCTTCAAACGATTGTAGTACAGGCGTTGGTCAAGCTTGCACTTAGGTTCTTTTTAGACCTAGCTGAAGAGCAATTAGGATTTTTCTCCTCCTCTTGTGAAGTGGACGTTTCTTACTCAGACAGGTGTAGTTAAGCAAAGCTATAAACAAGAATCACGATGTGTTCGCCAAAGAATCTTCTGACAAACTTGGGATATTTGCTAAGATTTTCACCCTAACAATAGTCTTGCGGGTATTTGCCGACTGATCGGTCTTTATGAAGCGGTGGTGGACTATTCGCTCACGGATGAGGCTTGGTGAGTAGAAGCGAGTAATGCTCACTGATGAGACTTTGAGGAGGTAGAAGCGGGAACTGCCGACAGGTAGGGCTTTGGTGGACAGAAAAACTCAAGGAATCTTTTTGGTAGAGGTGCTCCGGAGAGGCTTGTTTTGCAGTGTGCAAAAGTTGTGTTTGATTGATTGGAGATGATCTCTGTCTTCTTGTACCTTGACTCATTTAAATAGTAGATACTAGGGTTTGCTCTTTCTTGCGGACCAAGGTGTATCAAATCTTATTTAGATCATGGGAGATTTCTTAAGCAACCAACAAATCCTTGCCAAGTATGACCTTAAACAGGAAAGAAAAAAAACATTAATGATAACATAGACGGTAAGAATCGGTGCAAAGCATTCGCCGGAAAATATAATTTTGACCCAAACAGTAACTAACAACCACGGGGTATCCTAAAGCCAGTTATCCATCTAAAGTCTCCTTCCAACCTGCTTCTAAATTTAAAGAGTAGAAAATAGGTAAGAGTAACTAAACATCAAGATATCTTACGTAATTATCAAATAAAGCCCAAGCCTTGACACAAAGTTCATGTATAAAGATGCATCTCCTATAATGTGCAAACACATTAAATAAAATAGAATAAAAGTTGCTACAAATAACGGTCTCGAGTATGTCTGAGAAATCATGATTTTCATGAAGAACACAGAGGGAACCTACAGAATACAAGTCATATGGCTCCACGGTCTAATTTCAACATGTCAAGGTGATACGATTCCTACGAAGCACATTCAGGAATTTCATACAAGAAATTTGAGCCTTAAGTTTGTCCAATCTCTTTGTTTTAAGGTTTTAAAAATCGGGCTTGGCAGTTGTCTAGGCGCTCGACGGCGGCAACTCATCCCGATGTAGTCGGCTGGCAGAAAATCGGCCGCATAAGCAGTCTGAGCGCGCCTGGGCAGCTAGCCGAGGTATGGGTGGATCGCCGATTAGCTTTTTGTTTTTTTTTCTTGAAATTTTCGCCATAAACGCAAAACTAAATCTCACTCTTTCTCTCAATAAGTCAAACGGAGACTGCAAACAGCTCTTAAAACTGACTTCATGCAAACCCATGCCTCTGAAAATTGAAAACCCATATCTTTGATTGAAACCCAGTCTACTTGATGTTGACAACAACAACATGAATGAACCGAACGAGAGATCATTAGAGCACGAAAAAAGGGTACCACGAGAAGGCTTACCTTTGGACGAAAGGCAGTATCAATTTGAGCACAAGACTCACTTATCAAATTGAGCAGCATTTTTTTGAAAGACAGAAGCAAAATGTTCCTCTGCTGCCTGTTAAAAAAATGAAAGTTCAACGAAACTAGAGACACATAAACAGTGGCGTAGGCAGACATCTCACTTAGAATGGTCAAATTTGATTAACGAAAAAATTAAATGATCTTCGGTTACTCTTTAGTAACAACACGATTTTGCTTTAAAAAAGTGACACAAACTTAATTTCAACAATGTTCTTTATACCAATTCAAAATGAAAACGCACTCTCGAACAAACCATTAATTCATCTCCAATAAACTTTAGATTTTCAGAATTTCAATATGTTATTTTTGAGACATAATGTACGTCAATGTGTAGTAAACATCAATGTGTTATTTCCATTTAGCTTCTTTATAAAAAAAATATAAAAAAATCTTAAATGGAATTTAAAACATTAAATTACATATTAGTAGGGATCAACAAGGTAAAAAACCCTTGACACGGTTTATGTTAATTGGATTAAGTATTTAAAATGCTATAAATTTTTATTTTATTTCATTATTATTGAAGAATATTAAAGACTGATCAAAGATTTCTTAAAAAATAATCGTCAATTTATATTTTATTTTTTTTAATATCCGATACAAATTAAGAGTAATTACTTTTTTTTAAAATTAAGATAAGACATTTGACACTTTTACCTCTTCGCTAACCCGTGCACATAAGAGGATGAATAATACACAAAGTAGACAAAATTTCAAGAAATAGCAGTAAAGAAAGAACAATATTACAGTTGACAGCTGAAGTACTTGGAAAATCTTAGCCAATGGTAACAAGGCCCTATTTATCTCCTAAGCTCTTGGATATATTTTACCATAAAATAATACACATGCCTCGAAAGACTGCATATTCCAACCCAGAGCATTGTCAGGATGAGACAAGGTAAGAACACATGGAAGCACAATTTGGTTTCAACAAGGATTAGTACAACATTTCAACTCAACATGCTTATTTATTTATGTGTATACAAAGTGAAAGATAGCAAAAGGTTTCCACATTTCCATTGAAGAACACCTTCAGAAACGAACAGATACAACAACTGCATCCACATTTCCTCATAAATCCAATATCAAAATCCACAATTCTCACTTGCTAAGCCATAAAACACCAAAATTTTGCAAGCAGCAAAGTAAAACCTCAACATACAAAACTTCCCGTTAATCCCAATTCCAAGCAAATCCCGACAGTCAAAACTGACAAACCAAGCTAATAAACACATAAAGATAGAATCTTGACTAGAACAAACAGAACCGAACAAGGTAAAACAAGGATGGGAGCTTTAGTTCAATCACCATATGCAAATCCTTGTATACAACAAATCGGATGAAAAAAAATCCTCGCATTATATGAAATACCCTCAAACATCCAGTCATAATTTTATTTGCTCACTCTTAATCGTATCAGTTCATCCACTAACACTGAGTGTACCTGCGATTTATCGGGATTTCACTGTGCTGCATCGAATACTTAACATCCCCAAACGAAATACTAACGGATGAAGAATGGACAGTATAAAACAGCACGGGTAATCTCATACCGGTTAGACAGCAGAATTGGCCTCTCAAGAAATGTTTCGATTCCAAGATTTGTCTACGAAGCAGGTGACCACTCATTCACAATTGAACAAGGACCACTCGATCCAAACTAGAGATCCAACATTGGCCCGCCATCATGTCCAAAGGTACGCCAACTTTTTTATTTTAACAAAAATTATACGATTACAAAGAAAACCTCCACATTATCGAATAACAAACCTCTAAACGAAGCTACTTGGTATCCATCTTACCACACACGACCATTAGGGAGTCCAGAAAACATACCATTTCGCATGTATATGATAAAAGAAGACAAGAGACAATTGAGGGGCTTCGAACCTTAGTGCTAATATGCCATTTGTGAGGAACTCGTATATATTTTCTTATTATTTTGACCATTTCTGTCAAAATTTCCTTATTATCCATATTTTCTTGGATTAATACCCATTTTGTATTAATTATTGGATTTTTCTTTTCCATTTGAATGAAATAAAAACTTGAATGCCCATTTCAATTAATCTTATTAAAATTACTTATTTATCCATCAACTATTTCACCCTCACTTCTTCACCTCTAATTCATAATTAGCTTTTTCCATCTCATCTCTCTCTAAATTCACTCACAGATCTGTTGTAACATCCCGTACCTAAAAGTTACCTTTTCACAGAGGTTTACGAGTTACCGAGGATTTTTAGTTATTATCGGTAATTTGATAAGTTATCGCTCGAGTTAATTTTTGAGTTTTTCTAAACTCTCCAAATACCTGATTTAATGACTCGATGTCATAGTACGTGTCGACACGAGTCTCCCGGTATTTTCGGAATATTTTTCGGAGCTTCCGGCTAATTTCTGTGAATTTCTGAAGTTTATGGTAATTTCCAATTACTATTCCGGTAAATAGTTTTTACCATTTAACTAATTACTTTTTACCTAATTTTAATTCGGACCGTCAGATCAATTAGGGGATTGATCTGGGCCGTTGATTCGAGTATAAAAAGGGGGGGAGGTGTTGCCCCGAGTCAAAACCCAACTCGGGCGTTGACCCGAGCCCAGACTTCTCGGTCGCCTCGACCTACCTCAGGCGAGTCCTCCGCCGTTCCGCCACCTCGCGGAGGCGCACCTCCACCATTCCCTCCCTCTCTTTCCACCTTACAAAGCCCAGTATACCAAAACCCACTTGCAGTCGAGTTCGGGGCAGATCGGAGGGGAAAGAGACTCGACTGTGTTCGCCGTTTTCAAGCGTGTCAGGCAGCGACGGCGAGTCTAGATGGGTCCGGAAGCTTCGCCTCAGCATCCTGATCATTTTTATAGCCTTGGTTTTTGAAGAGAGGCGTTGGGGAGAGATATTCGAGGAGGAGGAACATTCGGAATTTCTCGGCCCTGGATCGGTGTTCTCCGGACACAGGCGAGGGCAATTGAGGTATGAGAGATCATCAACTCATGAAGCTCTACGTATCTGTATAATTGGAATTGGAATTTGATAAGTGTTTGGAGAAGTTGGGTTTTGGCAGAGGACCACCGTGTGACGGCTGCTATGCTTGGCAGCGGAAGCGGCAAGTTAGTGGTGATGGTTGGAGTCCAGGGAGTTGTTGTAGTGGTGATGGTTGGAGTCCGGGGAGTTGCTGGAGTGGTCTAGGAGGTGGTAGGCAGCAGGAAAGCTGCTGGGTTGGTTTTAGGTGCGTGTTTGGAAGCACAGGCAGAGGGTAAGACTCGTCCCTCTAAGAATTGTTATGTGAATTTGTTGTTGAATTGTTGTTCTGGTGTTGAATTATGTTGTTTTTGTGCATGTTATCGATAACTTGGTGAATCGGAGGAAACGGGGAAGCTATGGCGAAATTCCGGCAAGTTACCGAAATTTGACGAAACGTAATAGTTCCGGCAGAATGCCGAAGAGGTAGAAATCGAATCCTCGTTATGCTTGAGTCAAAAAGTGTCAGTTGAATCGTAATTAGGATATTTACTTAAAATTAGACGTAAGTAGGAAGTTTCCATTTTGGGAAACTTCCCATTCTAAAGAACACTTGCCATGTTAGGAAACTTTCCCTTTTTGGAAGGTTTCCATTTATAGAAGATTGACCGATAAAAGTAAAAAGGGAAAGGTAATCTTAGTAACCGGTTAAGTGAAGACAACCGGATCTCTAAGTGAGATTCTAGGCAACTCCTATCTTAGTCAGAAACCGAGTTGGACGCTGTTAATAATTCGGATAATGTCTTACCGGGTATATCGACTCATAACCCGAAAATTGGTAAAGTGGTTGATTGGGTGTCCATAGTAATTCCACAAAATTACTATGTGATAACCTATCGTTAATTAAATAGAAAGGAAAGTCGTTACGTTGAGATTACGAAGTCGGAAACCAAACTTCGAGTCGATATTCGGAATTAAGCGTATTGTTGTAAAGTTGTTAAAAAGAAAGGAACTTGGTCAACACGTGGTCAAATAGGATTTCCTGGTCAAACTAGAAAAAGACCAAGTTAACTATGGAATGACTAATACATTGGTTTATTTGTACAGTCTCTGGTTGAACGTGAGACGGGCTCGACTACGTGGTTAGCTCGAGGAGCTTTCCGAGCAGGAAGGGAGTCGCATTAAGTACTGTGAGTGGACCTTGTTTTTAAATTAAACTGCATGACATAGACTTTAATTGTTTTCTCCTTATTTATGTGATTTCCTCCATTTAATGTTTTACGGTGATTTTGGAAAAATGAGGATTTACTATTTTAAAGATAAACGAGCCGGGAAAGAGGTTTCTACCTTTCCCGGGTTTTTAAAGGATTTTCCCGGATTATAGTTTTTAATGGTTTTCACCATTTTGGGATTATGGAGAGGGATGTTTTAAAAGAGGAAAACTTGGCTCTTGGATTTAAGGGTTTTAAAGTAAAGGCAGAGAACCGGTTTTGGGTTCCTAGAAAGGTTTTTAAATCCAATGTATTTGGGGTAAAGTCAGGGAGATTTGACTTGGTTTTCGATTTATTGTTCCCACGAGGTTTTACAAGGTTTTACAGGTTTTAAAGGATAAGGATATGTATTGCATGCTAGCATGGACCCTCTCCAGATGGAGCGGGTACCATCTCTGGATAGTAGCTGGTCTGACCCTCTTCGGTGGTAGCTGGTCAAAAGACCCTCCCGAATAGAGCAGGTCATAGGACCCTCTCCGATGAGCTGGTCAATAGACCCTCTCGTTGTAGAGCAGGTCGGTTTTCTCGTGGATGAGGTTAACACCCCACATTTAAATTATTTATGTTTGAGCCAAGGGAATTATTTATGATTTAATTATTTATCGTCCATGATTTGGTTGCATGCAGATTTTCTTAGAAAACTCTGAGGGAGAGCATTAACGGAAATAGAGTTTTTATATTTTATTTTTGTCCACTCACCCTGACAGTTTTCAATGTTTCTTCCCTAGGCCCTTCGTTTTCAAATGCCCAGTGGTGCAGGGTTCTTGAGCGGAGGCCGCGCGCGTACAAGAGTCGAGGCATAGTCGATCAATCCGTTGCTGCTTGCAAATTCATTAGGGTAATCTTCTATGTAGACTGCTTTGACTAACCCAGTTTAGCTAGTTAAGTAGGTTAGGGAGCAGGATGCCTTCATGAGTTAGGGATTGTTTTAAAATACTCATGGAAGTGCTGAGTTGGAATGTAGGAAGGGTTGGCCATTTCAAGGGGGTTTCGGTAAGAAGTTCCCTTGAGGTGGTCCCCGCAGGATTTACTTAGAGTTAAAGGGATTTAACTCGGGGTGGGTCCTGACATCTGTTACCGGCGACCTCACCTCATCTCCACCATCTCTGACGACTTCGTCCCCGCCTTCACCATCTCCGGCAACGTTAAGACGTCTCGATGTCAAGAAGGCTAGATCTCTCTCTCTCTCTCTATATATTCGATCTCTGATCTGAAAACTTTTCTCTCTCTCTCACTGCGATGATGTCACCGAAGACGTCCATCATCTACAAAAGGTCACAACGACGCGATGCACCCCTGACTCCACCTTTTCCAGATCGACACCCTCATCTCTGCCCTTTCTCGTTTCTGGTCATCGTCGCCATCAGCCCCGCTCAAGGAGATAGAGACATTGTCTTCAACTGTTGGAGTGCTCCACCATGACCTTGACGACTCTTGAAAATGAAAGATTAACGAAGCATATCTGGTGATATGAGAACTGACTAGATCGAGTTTTCTTCTGAGCTGATGCTTTCGATTTGGTTGGGGAAGAGGTGGTCAGAGATTCGAAGGTGGTGGCTGCCCTTGATCTGATTGCAGTTGAAGTTTGTGATTTTGGAGGCGTTTGATGGTGGTATTGTGAGGAGCAATAAGGCTAGGGAGATTGAGGCTCTTATTGAAGGGCTCGAGCTCGATACAGTTCTCACCTCCCTCTTTTTTTTCTTTTTTTTTCTGTTATTAACCTTTGTTTGGGTAATAAGTCGATTATCAAGGTTAGTAACTTGATTACTGGTATTTAGTAACTTGATTATTGCTTTGTTAGGTTTTCCCGATCTAGGATTTATTAACTTGATTATTGCTTCTTCGTCTTCTATTCGTTTTGTATAATTGTATGATTAAGCTTGTTTTAGTTTGAAATGTGGAGTTGTGATTTTCTTGGCTGATTATTTTGATGGCCGGAATCCTGTGATGGGAAAAAATCTGAGTTACTGGTGATCAGTAACTGAGAAAATCCGATCATCAGTAATTGAGAAAATCTGAGTTACTGGTGGTCAGTAATCGAGAAAATCAGAGTTACTGGTGGTCAGTAACTGAATTATCGGTGACCGGAATCCGGTAAACGGATAAATCCCGAGTAATTGGGTGTCAATAATCGAGGTACTGGTGGCTATTGAGGGTCAATAACTGAGTTACTAGATGTCAGTAACCGAGTTACCGGTGACCGGAATCTAGCAACTAGAGAAATCTTGAGTTATTTGGTGTCAGTAACTGAGGTACCAGTGGTTATTGGGGGTCAAAAACTAAGTTACCGAGAGTCAATAACCGAATTGCCTTTGACCGGAATCCGACGATCAGAGAAATTCCTACAACCGGTGACTGGAGTCCGGCAAAGTCTTCTCTCTCTTTCATTTTATTTCTCTAAGTATGTACAAGAGTCAAAGGTAAAAATGTATTAAAAATATTTTTTTGATAGATTTTTAATAAATTAATATTTATGTATTTGGACACAAATAAGTATATATTTCATTCAATTGAGTTTTAAAGTTTTATTTTCATTGAAATAGGGTTTGACTTTAATTTTTTTTTGTGCAAATAGTCATTAGCCCTATTTTCTGTAACATGACCATTTTTTGGAGTATTAAAAGATCCTTGATAGTCAAAATTTTAGTCCTTAGTCTACTCTAGTTAGTTTCTCTCAATCTCACAGTCTCACATTCCTCTTAATTCCTAATTTGCTAGTCGCCAGAGCTAGTCAGAGTCTGCGCCGTCTTACCTTGATACATGATATTAGGATTTTTTGCTATGTATTTTGTCAAATTACAACGGCTACCATGTTTAATCCTTAGCAAATTTCTTGTATTTTTAGTCTTCATTGGACTTTTTTTCATGTCTTACAATTAGTCCATGTGACTTTCATCCTAGACCTGTTGATCTTTATTGAATTTTTTTCATGTCTTCCAATTAGTCCATGTGATATTTTCATCATGGATTGGCCATTGTTGTGACCTTCATGCGCAAATGCATTCGACGAAGTTTGCCTCTAAGCAAATAAAAAAGTTGTTTTTTTTAAATATAATTTGTATTAAATAACTCACGCACCCAACATATACCATGAGGTTTGAACCCGTGACTTCAAAATTACTAGTTAAACATCTTAACCAATCAAGTCACAGCACAAAATTACTAGTTTATTAATTATTTTATTAAATAAAAAAGTCATTAAATGTAAATATTGTTGGGCCAAAAATGTTATTAATGCATACTTGCATTATTAATCGTTACAATATTTTGGGGGTGTTAAAGTTTAGGGAAGTTTAGCTGTTCTCATTCATAAACTAGGCATCCCTTTTAATACTATGCATGTGCACTGAGTGATTGGATTAGGAGGGATATCAAAACATCTAATATCAAAGCATCTCTTAATGATAAGGGCCACAAGTGGATTACTTGTTTAAGCCAAGTAAACTAGGCAAAATAAACACCTCTTTTTAGCCTACGGTGAGACCATCTCTCACTATAGGTTACAAAACCAAATTTGACATATAGTTGCTTTTATCATAAGTTATATTATCATTCATAATAAGAAAAGTGTAGTTTAAGCTATTGCTAAGTCAAATTTGGCTTATAAATTTAGTAGGCTTTAATTAATTATATTTTATTCATATTTAATTTATCCTTTTAATGTACACTATCATTTAAATTAAAATATTTATACTAATAACCATAGTAAAGATATGGACGAGATCTTTCATATAAGCATCATATCGAGTATATTTATATAAAAAATTTCATGATTAATTATTGACTCAAAAGAAATACATGATAAAAATAAAAAAATGATTTTAGCTTATGATAAGAGTCAATTTTAAACTAAATTGGTATTGATTTAACTTATAGCGATAGAGTTTGATAATCTAAAATAAGATTTCATACAATATTTTTATTGTTTAAGTTAAATTTAGCTAAAAATTTAGATTACAGTGAAAGAGGGGAGGAGGGAAGACTGGAGAGGAAAAAGTTGTCTCTTCACTTATTTACAGTCTACAAAATTGTAGAACAGAAACCCAAAACTTCCTCAACCAATTTTGCTAACCTCACCTCAGACACCACCCAACCCTCTCTTACATTTTCTTTTTCTGTTCTTCAATCCCAAAACTCTAAGATTAGAAAATGGGGTACCTTTCTTGCAAAGCTGAATCTGCTGTCTCCGTTGCCAATTCCCATGAGAAACCCATCAAGATCCAACACTTTGATTACAGTGATCTCGTGGCTGCGACCAATGGCTTCTCTGATCAGAAGCTTCTAGGCAAAGGCAGCCACGGCTATGTCTACAAGGCCGTTCTCCGTGGCCGTCTTGTTGCCGTCAAGAGACCCTCCAGTGCTCGCTGCCAACTTCCCAGACCCACCTCGATTTCTGGGCCTGAACCCACCAACGAGGTCGATAACGAGATAGAGATCTTGTCAAAGATTCAAAGCCCAAGACTTGTCAACCTTCTTGGATTCTCCAACGACTCGAAAGATAGGCTGTTGGTGGTGGAGTTAATGAGCAACGGTACTCTCTATGATGTCTTACATTCTTCTAGTACTAATAACAACAAGCCTCCCAGTTGGGGGAGGAGAATTAGATTAGCTTTGCAAACTGCTAATGCCATTGACACTTTACATTCATCAAGCCCACCTGTAATTCATAGAGATATTAAGTCTGCAAATGTTCTTATTGACCGTAGTTACAATGCCCGGTTGGGGGATTTTGGGTTGGCTCTAAGGTGCCATTTGGATGACTATAAGCTCCGGTCAACCCCTCCGGCAGGGACTATAGGGTATTTGGATCCTTGTTATGTGACCCCGGATAATTTGAGCACTAAGACTGATGTGTTTAGTTTTGGGATTTTGTTGTTGGAGATTATAAGTGGGAGGAAGGCTATTGATGTTGGGTTTTCGCCGCCTTCTATTGTGGATTGGGCTATTCCTCTTATAAAGAGAGGGAAGCTAATCACTGTTTATGATCCTAGGATTGTGCCTCCTAAAGACCCTGTTGTGAGGAAGCAGCTGGCTGTCATTGCGGCCAAGTGTGTGAGGTCCTGTAGGGAGCGAAGGCCGTCGATGAAGGAGATTGTGGTTTGGCTGACTGGATTGAGTAAAGTGGTCCCTCTGCATTCGTGGAATAATTTTAACAATCCATGTATGATGGTAGAGACCATGGGGCAACCGGTCGAATCCACGGCTTCACAGATGAATTTGAAGCCACACGGGTTCGGAGAAGAGCATGTTGAAAGCATGGAAGCTAAGTTGGCTGGGCAAGCTATGAGGAATTCGAGGAGGGTTTATTCTGATTTGGGGTTTAGTAGCAATTTGATGGAGCTTATGGCCGGTACTGATGAAGAGTCTGAATTTCGGAGTAAGGGAGATGGATATGAGCCCAATTCTAAGACAGTAAATCGGGTTTCTAGATTTAGCAGTGCAAGATAATTTAGCTGAGGGAGTAATCAGTCAACTCCTAGTAATGGGAGCGAAGTCCCTCATTTGAATCGAAATCATTCATTCGGACAGAGGTCATATATATGTTCAAAAAGAGATGATACCATTTCGCATGCTAGTGGTGGAAGCCGGTGATGTCCAGTCTGCTGCATATTCAAGTGAATAGAATGAAGGACCTGTACTTCGTACTTTCTGGCTTGCAATTTATACATTGACTAGCCTCTTCACCTTGCGTGTCAATTTGTTTTTCATCATTTGTCAGCTTGCTTTACATTCTTTTTATTTTTTCAGGTTATTGGTTTAACCTATTATTTTCATCCTCTCATTTTTTTCTCTAAAAAAAGGATTGTGATGAAGTATGATAATAATACGAATAGAGAATTATGAAATATATATATTTTATTTATAGATACGTACTTTTATTTATAGAGGTTTGCATAGGACATATCATTAAATAATTAGTAAACCTATCTTTATACAGAATATGAATTCTTTATTCTAATTGTATAAGGTCAAAACACACATAACAAAATATTTTAGAACACTCTCTTATGTCGTGCGTCATTATGCTGGTGATGCTTCAGATGTTGTCTCGTTAAAAACCTCGTCAAATAACAAAATCATGTGGGAAAACTGAACCTTGATCGTAGGAAAAAAGAGTGCAACACATCAATCATGTGAATTCCCTCTGATGTATGCATTACTCAGGAAGGGCTGATAGCCGACGCATGCATATGCTCTTTATATGTTTATCAAATGTAGATTTAGGCAAACACTTAGTAAATAAATCTACCACGTTTATTTGAGAACTCATGACGAGTCGCGTAACCGGGGTCAAACAACTTCAATTTAATTACCCTACAAATTGTTGTTAGTAGTATGGAAAAGTAGAGATCGTTCTAGCCGGCGAAACCAAAGGGTGATTTAAACAAAGATTATTAACATATATACTCACATATACATACATCTACAATCAGATCAAAGGGGGTTTTAAAGGTTTTACTATCATTTAAAATACTGAAAATAAATCCTAAAACTAACATATATACACACACATAACCAAGCACGAAAAACCATCAAGAACATGTAACAAAATTGTAAATAACAATGAGCAGCAAACATAACTCGACATACTCATATACTTATCTCAATTCCAATTCTAATTAGAGACCACCAGTGATTCATCTAATCGTTAAGACTTCTAATATATTTAGAATCAACTCCAGCGTATAACCATAAATTATTCTAATTGGTTTAAAGACACACCAGCGTAGAAATTAATCACAAAGAAACACATAAACATAGTAAGCCGAATTGGAAACATGCAAACATGTAATGACGTCACTCATCATAATTGAATCATTCATATTTTCAGAACTATGGTAACCCTAATAGACAATCTAGAATGAAACAACTTAGTGTATGATGTAATCTAAATTCTTTTGACAAATGAAACCGATACACAAGGAGAAGCCATGGTTTTAGGCAACCCTCATGCATCGATTTATATGTGCAAGCTCATGAAAATAAATCAAGATAAACATAAAAACATTCTAACCTACTGCCCTAAATAATTCATCAAATTGAAAATATGCACAAGATCATACAATCAAAACATAAACAACATCATGGAATTCAAAACGTGTTTATTTCATAAAACCAATAATTCATTACAAAATTGTAAACTAAATGAAAAGTACAAAGTCATGATAGAGTCACACTTTAAAAACCTTGGAAGAGGTTCGGTAAAGGTAGTGAAATCGGATGAAAGATGGAGGAAGATTTTTAGGGTTTCGGTGGTGGTGAGGCTATGTATTTCTTGAAAGTATTTCGGCAACGGCAAAGCTTCTATGGTGGTGAGATGATGATTTTCTGCCCTCTTAGTCGTGCTTTATATAGGAGAAAACCCTATAGAGACCGGCCAAAAATTCCTAAACCAAAAAGGTTTAGGTTTTCCTTCTTGAACTTAGTATTGGTTGGCCTCCAAGACTTGGTGATTTTAGGGGCTTTTATGGCTGAATCATGGTCTTATAATTCTTCATTGGAATTAGCATTGAACTCCTCTTCATGGACTAGGCTTCATGGATCAGCTTCTTTGCTTCCCTAAGTCAATCATGAACACTTCCTATCGGTGGCAGCAGGTTGCTCTGTTTCGGCAGTCTGACATTCTGTCACTAATTCAGGCCTAACTCCCTTCAGAAAATAGATATCGATGTGATTCAAAATTTTCTAGAAACTAGACTCACACATCTTTCCGTACATATATGGTACATCTTCTAATTCTTTGTGAGTCGTCCTGGATAAATTCTATAAGTTGGGTGATGTGCCAAGGAAATTTCTGCTTTCTGCTGAAATTGCATGCTTCGGCCTCTCCATTTTGCTGCCTGTTTCGCTGCCTTCCATAGCTCTAATTTTCTTCATTCTTTCTCCCATGAACTCTTCAATATGTCACCTAAGTATCAGATAAGTTAAATCAATTTATAACAATGCAAAAGCTTTGCAGAATCATCAAAACATGTCAAGACTCCAAACTAAACCGGTTTCTTGTTATTCCATGTAGCACTTAGTAAAATTTTGTATAAATCCTCTATGTTTAGCACATTTTCATTCTATCACAACCAAAGACTCTTGACTCAACAATATGACTTGATTCTACATAAATAAGGGTTAAACAAAGTACAAATAGGGACATAAACATGTTAAGAACGTAGCACTTTGTGCTCCTATCAACTCACTTGGTTCACTTGAATGTTAAGAAACGCTTATTGTTATTGATTGTAGAAGAACTTAGGTGAAATATGCTTCGTATTGTCACCTTTAATATAGCCATGCTTCATCAGTTCAATGCAGACTACATTGTCTTTATACATGCATGTAGGCTTATCAGTTGTAGATTTTAATCCACTAGTTCTTCTAATGTGTCCAATGATTAATCTCAACCATACACATTCATGAACAACTTTATGTAGAGAAATTATCTCAACCATCCACATTCACCATACTACATGGATGATTAATCTCAACCATACATATTGCCGTATTTTCAATGGTGAATACATAACCAGTTTGAGAACGTCCCTTGTGTGGATCTGATAAGTATTCTGCGTCGGTGAAACTTACTAACATATTGTTAGGAGTCTCGGCATAACCAAGGACGGCAGTGGCGTGCACAACGTCGGTCCCATGTGCAACATCGGCGGTGACGGCATCCACGGCGGTGGTCTGGTCCCAACTCAAGCCGAGTCCGTGTTCCTCATGTACCGCAAGATCAACTTCAGTCTTCTTTTCATTTGTGTAGGGAAAGAACAATCCTAGGTCAATGGTGTGTTTAAGATATTGAAATACATTCTTTACACCCGCCCAATGACGTTGGGTTGGCGCTAAGCTAAATCTACCTAACAAATTCACTGAGAAGACAATGTATGGTCGAGTACACTGAGCTAAGTACAATAACTCATCTATTGCACTAAGATATGGGACTTCGGCGCCCAATAGCTCTTCATAGTCATCTTTTGGACGGAATTGATCTTTATTGATATCCAGACTTTGACCAATCATGGGAGTGCTAGCCGGATGCAATTTGTCCATGTTAAATCTCCTGAGCATCTTTTGGACATATGCAGATTGGTGGATTAGAATACCACAGGCTTGGTGCTCTAGTTCAAGTCCTAGACAGAATCGAGTCTTCCCAAAGTCCTTCATTTCAAACTCGGATTTAAGATACACTATGGTTTCTCTTATCTCTTTAAGAGTACCAATGATATTCTTGTTGTCCACATAGACGGCGACAATAGCGAATCCAAAGTTTGTTTTCTTTATGAACATGTATGGGCATAGTTCATTGTTCTTGTATCCCTTCTTAATTAAGTAGTCACTTAGAAGAGTATACAACATTCGCCCAGATTTCTTTAATCCATAAAGTGAGAGTTGCAATCTTATAGCATACGCACTCCATGGTTTAGAGTCTCCTGATTTAGGCAACAAAATCTCATCTAGGACTTTCATGTATATCTTTGAGTCAAGATCCCCATAAAGATAAGCTGTAACCACATCCATAAGCTGCATATCTAGCTTTTTGGACACTACCAAACTTATGAGGTAGCGAAAAGTAATAATGTCCATTACGGGAGAATATGTCTCCTCCTAGTCTATACCAAGACGTTGTGAGAAACCTTGCGCCACAATGTGAGCTTTGTATCTAAGTACCTCGTTCTTCTCATTACGCTTTCTAACAAAGACCTATTTATGTCCTACAGGATTTACAGTTGGTGGAGTTAGCACTACTGAGCCAAATACCTGTCGCTTTGCTAGAGAATCTAGTTCTGCCTAGATAACATTTTTCCATTTTGGCCAATCAGCTCTACGTTGGCATTCAGCAACGGAGCATGGTTCGATGTCGTCGTGCTCTATGATTTCATGAGCTACAAAATATGCAAATATGTCATTGACTTGCATAAATAACCGGTCTATCAATTCATAAGTGATATCATAACACATGGAGATTTCTATCTTCTCTGATGTCGAAATTGATCCTGAGGCATCCCTCATGGATTCTAACATCGATTCCACGACATAGCTGTAATCAGAGATAATTTCATGGGAGGGATTCCCCACATCAATGATCAAAGGATCGTGTTGTGCCTTAGCAGTCCGTTTCTTTCTGGGACGCGTATCCATCGAACCATGGGGTCTCCCCCTTTTCCTTTGAGGAGGAGCCACGGCCTCCATCCCCCCACCATGGGCAGCGGCGCCGTCGGCATCCATACCGAGCCCAAGGACGGTTGTGCCCTCATTTCGAGAGATTTCGAGCCTTGCAGAAACATTTACAGCTGGTATTTCAAATCATCTGTTAGCAACCTCGGTAAAGAAGTAAGACATCTAATCTGCTACCTTTTGGAGATTGAGCATTAGTTTCACTTCATTATCAACATGAGAAGTGCGGAGATCATGATGAGACTGTGAGGGGATAAACCACGACACTTCAAGTTGTTCCTCATGAACACTTGTGTTCTTATCTCCCCCTAACGGCGGAAAGAGTGTCTTATCAAAGTGACAATCGGCGAATCGCGCCGTGAATAGAACTCATATAGAAGGCTCTATGTATCAAATGATTATTGGTGACTCATATCCAACATAGATACCCAATCGTCTCTGAGGACCCATTTTTGAACACAGTGGTGGTGTTATTGGCACATAGACAGCACAACTAAAGATGCGTAGATGCGAAATATCAGACTCATACCCAGTTACCAACTGGTACACACTAAAGGTTTGGTGTGTGGTGGTCTGAAACTAATAAGTAAATCTGCATGTAGTATTGCATAGCCCCACGATGCAATTGGAAGGTTGGTGCGCATAACTAAAGCTCGAGCGATCATCTGAAGTCGCTTAATGGTTGCTTCTGTAAGACCATTTTGAGTGTGCACATGGGGTACGGGATGTTCAACTTCAATCCCTATTGACATTCAATATTTATCAAAAGTTTTTGATGTGAACTCTCCAGCATTGTCCAATCAAATAGACTTGAATGGATGATCAGGGTGGTGAGCCCTGAGTTTTATGATTTGAGCTAGGAGTTTTGGATATACAGCGTTGCGTGTAGATAACAACGCAACGTGGGTCAAATGTGTGGATCATCTGTTAGAACCATAAAATACTTAAATGGTCCACAACTTGGATGCATCGGTCCACATATGTCACCTTGAATCCTATGTAAGAACGATATATTGGATGTGTTATCTTTAGCATATGATGTTCTAACTGTGATCTTTCCTAAAGAACAAGCTTTGCAAAACGAGCGATGTGCATTGGAAGGAGACAATGACACAATATGGGAGAGATGGCGCGCCTCAGTTATATGGGAAGGCGGCCGAACGACATCCTGGATGTCGGAGCCGAGCCCGGCAGGCACTAATGCCTGCAATGGGTTACCACCATCAATGGTCACGTCACCATCTTGGGGCGTGGTAACATGATATCCCAAACATTGTCGTTTCGATCTAGAGAAGGGATGTCTGTGCGAATTGCACAAAATCCGGATCATCATATCTCTTCCAGGATGACCAAGACGTTCATGTCAAAGCTTGTATGAGTCAGAGTCCCAAAGTTCTTGTTTGGTGACTACATAGGATTCAATAACCCGAATAGTAGTGAGGTAAAACCCACTAGACGGACTCATAAGTTTCTCCAATGTGCGTTTTCGTTCGTATTCATGAGAAGTAATACATAAAAATTTTTGTCCATTCTCACAATGAGTTTTCAGGTGAAAACCATAAGCGCGTATGTCTCTGAAGCTCAATATGGTTCGATTTCCTTTAGGTGCATAAAGCGCATCTGCAACATGGATCAAAGTTCCATGAGGCAATAAAATTCGAGCAGATCCATGTCCTTGAATTACAGGTGAAAATCCAATCATTGTTGTTACGGAGGTTGTACAAGGTACTAACTCAATAAATAGTTGTCGGTTCCTTAGGATTGTGTGGGTAGTTTCACTATCTTCGAGGTACTCGATCTCTCCAGTAGTCATACCTACAAAAGAGAGTAAATATTTGAGTAAATGTTTCATTTTGGAGCTATTTATAAAGGATTGAAAAGCACTTATAAGATCATCAATCCCTAGAGTGCAAAAAAATTTCCTCGCAGGATGACCTGTGCGCATTCAAACAGTCATAACCTTTTTGTTATGATAGATATGAACGAATGACCTACTGTTCTGGTAAATAGACTCGTAGAGCTTTCTAGTGATATAAAATAAGCGTTTTAGTTCCGGAGCAGTTCACAATGCTCGTTCGAAGTTGCTATCTAGGGAGGAACAAATTTGCTGTTTTTGCAGAATTGACATGTGCAAGTTTTTGGAGCTTGCAAGAGGCGTGTAGGCTGATATCTAGACTATAAGTGAAGTGTTTTCTTATCAAAGATGCGACATAAGAAGTTTTAAATGTCTAGATAGCGTAGGAAGATCTGAAATGACTTTTATCTCTTTATTTGTATTTTGTTATTTCTTCAATCTGAATAATTGGTAAAGAATTAAACCCCATTATTAGGATTTCTTTGTTGTGCATCTACAAGAATGACCTGATCGTCTTCTTCAGACTTGAGGTTTTTTAGACCAGCTTCCTCTCCTTCCCAGTCTTATTCGTTGGCTTTTTTAGATCAGAAAACAAATTACTTTGACACCCAGAAGTTTTCTTTGGGCACTCATCGTCGTCTCCAGACTTCCGCTTCGTCCTAACACCGTTGTCCTCACTTCCTTGTCTGCCACCTTCAACGGCTCTTGTCCTAGCCCAGAACCAGCGACGTCAACTCTGCTACAGAGTTCAGACCCAGTCGACCCAGACTCAAATCAATCTTGTCTGGAATTCGACGTCCAGTGGAATTCAACCCAGACCCAGTCGACCTCAATGCACGTCTCCTCAGTGTCCAGATCACACGTGGCCCACTCATACTGGCTCGGAATATTGTAAGGCTCATGCTTGACCTTAAACAATGGCGTGGGAGGCTCGATCGGGCCCTAGGCCGTCGTCAATCCAGACCGCCGTCGTCTTCAATCCAGTATAGACCACCGTCGTCATCTCTCTGTCTTACCCGCTCCAGAGATCAACAGTCATCATTAGACCTGATTTCTGGTTTCCTCTATTCAACCTCGTTGTTCTCCGACCGGTTCTCCAACCAGTGCCATTGTTCACTGTTCTCTTCAGTCTCTGTCTGACCCGCTCCTAAGACCAAGGGTGACATTGTCTTTTTCGATAGACAGGCCACCAACGTCGATGTTCTTCTGTTGGGTGTGAAGATCAATATTTGGTCTCATCAAGTGTAGGTTCCCCGACGTGTATCTGCACCAAATTTTTAAAAAAAAAGGAAGAAAATTGCTCGTTTTTACATTGGAAATTTGAGTCATTAGGTGTCAGAGGAAGAGCTTGAAAGTGTGTTCTGCAAGTTCGGAACAATAAGGATGATATGGGTTGCAAAGAGGCCATCAGGTTTTGCTTTCATTGATTTTCATGTCAGTAAAGATGCTGATGATTCCATTCGTGAATTAGATGGCTACAATGGTTAGAGGGTTGAGACTCTATATCTGCGGTGAGACACGACCTCAATAATGGTAATACTTCTGTGACTAGAAAACCATGAGGAAGTGGTAAGATCGGTATGGCTTTGAAAATCTCTAACTTTGTTGGTTCTGATACTTAGATTATTGATTCTGGTGGCACCAATCATATGACTTATGATAAATCTTATTTCACTGAGTTGTCGACCCTTCCCGTGTCATGTCACTAATGTTAATGGTGAATCTTTTCTGTGTTAGGGAAAGGGTTAGTCTGTGTCACTCCTACTTTAGAACTACATAATGTTTTATATGTACCTGACCTGTCTCATCACTTGATTTTTGTTTCCCAGTTGAATACCGAGTCTAGATGTTATGTAATCTTTTATCCCATATATGTGACTTTTCAGGATCTTCTTACCATGGAGCTTATCAGTCAGGGGTATTTGAGAGGCATATTATTTCACTTGAATTAGACATATTATTATCTCAATCACGCATATTCGGGGTCTGAATGAAAAACAATGCACAAACACCAAACTAGCTGCACTCAACTGCAGCTAAACAGTCTCTTTACAAACGACAATTCCTTATTTTCTTGCTGTTTGTTTCCCATTTGGAGTGAATAAAACCCAGAAAAGCTTATGTTGGAGTCATAAGAACAGTCTGTTCCAACTGAAGTCGATCACAAACCTAGCTCTGTTCTTGCAAAGGCATTAGTAACTGTATCTCAATCACGCATATCCGGGGTCTGAATGAAAAACAATGCACAAACACCAAACTAGCTGCACTCAACTGCAGCTAAACAGTCTCTTTACAAACGACAATTCCTTATTTTCTTGCTGTTTGTTTCCCATTTGGAGTGAATAAAACCCAGAAAAGCACAGACAAGTTGAATTTCAATCATCGAAAACCTTAGAAAGGCTCTTCCAAAATTTGGTTTCAAACTCAAAAAACACCTATAAAAGGAACTAAAGAAATTGGAAGTTGATAGAAAAGAGGTGTACATCTTGATTAATAATACAGAAGCTATGATACAACTTATATACTTATACAACCCTAGATTATTAGGGCTTTCTACGTGATCAAAAAAGAAAATATATCCCTAGTAATTAGGGATTAATCAAGATCTCTTTACAAGTTAGAAATGAAATCTCACCAGCTATATAACAGCTACATACCAGCTACATAACATCTACATATTTCGATCCTTATATTTTACTTGAATATTATCTTCAATACTCCCCCTCAAGTTGGAATGTATGTTGATCACATTCAACTTGCCCAGTAATATTTGAAATTATGCTGAACCTACTGGTTTGGTAAACAAATTCGTCGGCTGTTCCTTCGTTCTTATGTGAGCAGTTTGAATGATTCCTTGCTACTTTTCTCGTACTACATGGCAATCTATCTCTATATGTGTCGTACGTTCATGAAAGACTGGATTATACGCAATATGAAGAGTTGCTTGGTTGTCACAAAACAACTTTGTTGGCCGAAACTGCTTTTCATTCAAGTCTCGCAAAATTCTCAACGATGTAATTTCACAAACTATGGTAGTCATCGATCTGTACTCTGCTTCTGCACTAGATCATGAAACTGTAGTTTGTTTCTTTACTCTCCATGAAACTGGTGCGTTCCCAAGCATTACACAATAAACTGTAATTGATCTTCGTGCGTCCTTTACATTTAGCCCAGTCTGCATCACAAAAACCTGTTAGTTCGAGCTTTCCAGTTGAAGGCAACAAGATTCCCTGACCTAGTGTTCCTTTGATATACCGAAGAACTTGGTGTGCAGCATCCAAGTGTGGTTGCCGAGGCTTATCCATGAACTGACTCAAAATGTGAACTGCATATGCCAAGTCTGGTCTTGTGATTGTTAAATAGATCATACGTCCAACAAGTCTCCTGTACTGTGAAGGGTCTGTCAATAAACTTCCTCCTGATTGTGTCAGAACAAGATTATGATCAACTGAAAAATGAGAGGATCTAGATGCTAAGAAACATGTGTCTTCAAGTATCTCAAGTGCATACTTCCTTTGGCACAAAGCTATGTCATGCCGAGACCTAGCCACTTCAGTTCCTAGGAAGTATGTGAGTTTTCCTAGATCTTTCAACTTGAACTTGTTTGAGAGAAACTTCTTCGTACTTGTGATGTCTTCTAGACTGTTTCCTGCAAGAATAACATCGTCCACATATATTAGTAACACTGTGAACTTGCCATCTTGATTTCGGACGAATAATGAGTAATCACTCCATGATTGATAAAAACCCGTAGATTTGAGAGCGAGTGATAGTTTAATAAACCATTACCGAGATGCCTGCTTCAATCCATACAAGCTTTTATGCAACTTACATACAACATTCTCCCCCTTTCGGCCAAATCCAGGTGGCAATTGCATATATACATCTTCAGTGAGATCTCCATGAAGAAAAGAATTGTTGACATCCAATTGGTGGAGATCTAACCACGAAGGGCAGGGAGTCTAAGCAGGACTTGAACGGTAGTAAGCTTGACAACTGATGTAAAAGTTTCTCGGTAATCAACCCCTTCAACTTGACTATAGCCTTTAGCTACAAGCCATGCTTTGTACCTCTCAACTGTTCCATCAGGATTAAGCTTTATCTTGAACACCCATTTGCAGCCTATTGGACGCTTGGTGGGTGGCAAAGAAACAAGACTCCACGTCTTATTTTTCTGTAAGGCCTTAAGTTCCTGTAGCATGGCATCACGCCATACTTTGTGCTTGGCTGCTTCGGAAAAGCTGTTTGGTTCTTTGAGAAGTGACAACTGTGCACTAAAGACTCGATGGGAAGGAGATAAATGATCATAAGATAAAACAGTAGATAAGGAATGAGGAATATCTGTGCTCGTTGAGTCTGATTGGAGAGAGCGAAAAGGTAGAGTTGCCTCAACATGAAAGTCATGTAAGTAACCAAGAGTACGAATGGACGAGTAGAGCGACGAGTTTCTACAGCGGAAGCATGTTGTGATGGGTGAGTCGAAATGTTCAAAGAAGGCAGTGTAGATAAGGAAAGAGGTGAAGTAGGATTTGGAACCGGATTAGACTCTTCAGATGAGAGAATAGGGTGTGAAAGAGTGGAAGGGATGCTAGGATCTTCATAATTGGTAGGGTTAGAGAGAGTAGTACCTGGACAAGAAGCCCTAGGTTCCAAAACCCTAATGTCATGAGTACTACTCGAAGTCCTAGCATTTGTGTCTTCATCGAAAACCCTAGTTGTCAAAAGAGAAGGGTTTGTTGGAGTCTGAGGAAGTCTAGAAGACAGATATGGGAAGGTATCATCATGAAAGATCACGTCTCTAGAAACAAAAATTTGCTCAGTTTCGAGATCAAAAACTTTATAACCCTTTTGGCCATTTGGATACCCAAGAAACATACATTTGGCAGCCCGGGGATCAAATTTAGTAGGTTTGCGTGGATGTGTTGATGCGAAACAAAGAAAACTGAAAACCTTAAGATGATCAAATGTTGGTTGCCTTTTGAAAGCTTTTCAAAGGGAGTTTTGTCTTTAAGAAGAGGAGTGGGAGTTCGGTTAATGAGATAGGTGGAAGTAAGAATGGCTTCCCCCCCAAAATGACTTCGGCAATTGCGCTTGAAATAAAAGAGCTCTAGCCATGTTGAGTAGATGACGATGTTTACGTTCAACAACACCATTTTATTGTGATGTGTGTTGACGCAATTCGTTTGATGCAAAATACCTTTAGATGAGTAAAAATCAGGCATTTTAAACTCGGGACCATTATCCCTACGAATTGTTTTGACTCTTGTATCAAACTGAGTTGCAACCATATATATAAAATCGATCAAAAACTTTCTGGCTTCAGATTTCTGTACCATCAAATAGACCCAAGTGTAACGAGTAAATTCATCAACTATTGTAAGAAAATATTTAGCACTTGATGTGGAAGGTTCATAATAATGTCCCCAAATGTCAACATGAATTAAAGCAAATAAAGAAGGTCTTGAAATTGAACTCAAAGAAAATGGAGTACGAGTTTGTTTGGCTAACGGACAAATGGAACATTTGTTCGAATCACAAGACTTATTAGAGGGAAAGGAAAACAAAGGATAAACCCTGGAGGATGGGTGGCCAAGGCGTTGATGCCAGAGCGTTTGTGAGCTACTGTTAACGGCATTGCATGTGACTTGCTGAACTTTGTTGAGGCAATAGAGTCTTTCCTTCTCAGATCTCATCTCAATCATCCTCCTCGAGTGTAGGTCATGTATGTAACATACTTGGTTAAGAAATATGGTGATACAAAAGGTGTCTGTACACAACTTACTAACAGAAATCAAGTTGAGGTGGAATGATGGACACATAAGATATTATGAAGTGTGAATTGAGAAGAGAAGGTAACTGAACCAATATGACTGACTTATGCCCTAGAACCATTTGAGAGTTGGACAAAACGATTACATGCAACGGATGACTGGTGAGTAAACTACTATCACAAAGAATGTGGTCACTTGCACCACTATCTAAGATCCAAACACTGCTTTGGTTACTATAGGCAATTTGAAAAGCTTTACCTGAAATCTCATCAAGAGAGGAAGGAATGTTACCGAGTTAGCAGTAGAGATTTTGTTCTTGTGCAAGAGTTCCAAGATCTGTCTACTATCCTCCTTAGAGAAAGGGAAATTCAGGTTTTCCTTATAATCTGGCACGATAAGTGCATGGTTACTTCGGCTAGAACTTCCAGCAGCCTCCTCATCCACTTTTCTTTTACAACAATGCTCAGAATCATGTCCCTTTCAATTGCAGTATTCACACGTCAAATCTGCACGGCATAATTTTATGGAATGGTTGTCTTTAATGCAAATGTCGCACCATCTTGTGGCATTGACAAGTTTCTTGTTGCGGGCAGAGGCTCGCTCAGGGGCGCTTACAGAAGCCCTCTCAGTGTCACGACTTGACTTGTGAACCAAGAAAGATGCTGCATCTGAGGTCTTGTTATGGCTTGAGGCTTGCACTTGTTTTTCTTGGCGCAGTGCCATTGCATATGCCTTATTGAAACTAGGAAGAGGATCGATAGAGATAATATTACTCCGTAAAGTATCATCACTGTCATTAAGTCTCATGAGGAACTTCATGGTTTGTTGGTTCTTGACATACTCACCAAGTTTCTTTCTGTATTCACAGTTACATACTGTTAGGCCACACACTGAATCTCTTTCATCCCACAAACTCTTGAGCTTTGTATAAAATGTTGTCATCGAGTCTGAACCTTGTAGGCATGCATAGATAGTGTTCTCAAGATTGAATAATTGCACCATGTTTGTCTGACTAAATCTCTCTTTAAGTTCAGTTCAGATTGCCCAAGCTGTCTTGCAATGCTTAACGCTTTTGGAGATTTCTTTCGACATGGAACCAGTTAGCCGAGTCTTGAATAACGTATCACAACGATCCCATTGTTGTTGCTCATCAGCTTGAGCAATTGGTCGAGTGCTAGAGCCATTGACAAAGCCGATCTTATTCTTGATTGTCAAAGCCATACTCATGGATCCAAGCCATTCATCATAATTGTCTTCCATCAACGCTTGAGGGACTAATATAGCCCCTGGTTGGTCGGAATGATGGAGATAGAGAGGGTGATTAGAATGATCTCATGGTTCAGGTGTGCGTGCATAAGTCCCTGAAGGAGAGGCTGCTGCTTCTTTCAAAATTTTCTCCTTCAATAACGCTAGAGCTTTTTGTTTGTCACTGTCCATGGTAGAGGTGAGATTTTGGTCGACGTATTTTGGGTGTTATCGAGAGAGAAGAAGCTTGATCAAGGTTTGTAGGATTTGCCGAGAGAGAGGTTGTTTGTTGGTCGAGATTTTAGGCCGAGGAACGACGCTCTGGTACCATAAAGAAATTGGAAGTTGATAGAAAAGAGTTCTATATCTTGATTAATAATACAGAAGCTATGATACAACTTATATACTGATTCAACCCTAGATAATTAGGGCGTTCTACGTGATCAAAAAAGAAAATCTATCCCTAGTAATTAGGGATTAATCAAGATCCCCTTACAAGTTAGGAAGAAAATCTCACCAGCTACATACCAACTACATATTTTGATCCTTATCTTTTACTTAAATATTATCTTCAATAGGAACACTGTCTAGCTTTTAGCAGCAAGCAGAAGCCATTATATTCCTCCGAACCTGCTCAGGCGCGGGATACCTGTGCGGGACAAAACGGGACGAAACAGCGACAGCCGTCCGATTTTTAATGAATTGATCGTGTCTGTTTGAGTTTGTTTGATCAATTTATTAAAAATCAAACGGCTGTCGCCATTTCATCCCGTTTCGTCCCGCCCGCGCCTGAGCAGCCCTTCTATATTCCACTTCCATATGTCAAGGCTTTACAACTTGCAAGTGTTTCTCGATCAGCCTCTGCTTTTGAAATTCTGAAATTCGAAGTCTTTTGGTTAGTAAGACCAAAGGTAAATGTTGACGTTCTAAATTGTACTCATATATCTTGGAGCCTAGTGTTTGGCATGATCTTTCGGCCTTGATGAGATCAGTAGGTTCACTTCCAGATGCTCGGCTACTTGGAACTTCCAAATATAAAAGGCCGGGGGCTTTGGTTTTTCAAATGTAATGGTCCAAATTGGCTTAAATTGATACGGGATTAACGGCTCAGTTCGGTTTTCAAAATGCAACATTCAGACCGAAACGATTCTCTTCCTAAATTTGGTTCGATCTTGAATTTTTTCTAATTGATTTCAGAGATTTCTATCAAATTGTATTGACAGTTGGACAATTCGATAGAATTAGCGCTAAACAGCCCTATATCACCTCCCATTTTTTTAAAGACAAATAATGTATTTTCTACTATTATGCATTTTATTGCTAGCAAATTACGGTTTTTTGGTCCCGGTCTATATACCTTGTGTGTAATCGAGTTACATATCTAGTTATCTTTCAATTATGTGACAGTTGTGACCAAGCAAATAGAGTGTCATTTAGAACAATACTTTTTGCTAGTTGGTATTTGTTACCACTTTAGTTGGTGAATATTTAATAATTATTTTTAAGATTTTAATATCATAATAATCCTTTTTACATTATAAACCTATTTATACAACAAATGCCTTACTTAGGCTGGTACCTCTATTTTCTTTTTAGGGATTGAATTTTAGAGCAATCTTGTAGTAATGGGATTAAATATTTTGAAGTCTGCATTTCGTACTTAAGTGGCTGTGAAATTGTTTTTGAGGGTGCATGATGAAAAAAGAAAAACAGCAATTGCTAGCTTTGCTGCTGCCTAATTTTTCTTTCTTTTTTCATCATGCACCCTCAAAAACAATTTCACAGCCACTCAAGTACGAAATGTTTTTCTAACTGATACGTAAAGTTTTGCTCACCGTGAAGATTAATGGAAACAGCCTGCCTTAGTTTGAGGGTAAAAATTCTAGTAAACTAGTAACTCATGGCTCAGAGGGTAGAGCTTTCAAAATGATGGCTTACAAATTTGTATTCAAAACAAAAGAGAAAATGTGTTGCCATTTTATATATCCCACATTGGCAAGAGTAACTACAAAGCAAAGCAAGTCGATCACTTTCATCAAAATTGAAGTCATCTTTCTGATTTGCAGAGGTGGTACACGAAACCAGACCACTAGAAATGCTCGAGGCAGCTCTGTAAACATCCTATGCAACTGAAAAGAAAATCAATACTATTTCTGATAACTACAAAAATAAAATGAAAACAGTCAACAAATCCATTTCTGTCCAGACACTATCTTCACTAACTGCTTTGAAACCAAGCACTGTCCTACCAAAGTAATATTGAGACCAAACCCTGAAACCGAAACCTATAGATGCTCTCCTTGTGTGCATAAAAGATGAGCCGATTTCTGCACCACCACCAAGCCTTGGGCCACATGAAATTTTGAAAACCAATCAATCCGACACTTGGGGAGCCTCAACCTTCTTAACTTAATCTCACATTTTGCACGGTCTTGATCATCCGCTTGAGGGTTGCAAGCCAAATGTTGCATTCATCCCACTCAGTAGTGGTAAGATGTATCTAATAAGAACGAAACCAAAGAGAAATTTAAGCATATATTCATTGTTTAACATTAAATAAGGTTGAAGTCACCAATTTAGTACCTGAATTGTTAGCGCAGTGTTGAAATCACCGTTATCCAGTGCCTGGCACAGCTGCACAAGATTATCAGCAGCATTTTTAGATATGTCTCCACAGTTGAGTTTGGCAAACAATGCACCAATCTTCTTTGAAGTATCTTCTATTTCACGCTTCTTAGCAGGGTTCGCACGTGAACCTCCCCACGCTTCAGAGGTTTCATTGTAAAGTCTCCCTAATGTTGCGATTATGGGTTTTTGGTGGGCTATTATATACCACAAAAATGCACTCAAAGTTAGAAAATTGAAGCAACTTGTCTTCTTAAGCTGCAATATGAAGTTCACTTCATATAAAGATAGGCCAGGTTCAAAGGTTAGTAAACCACAGAAGCGGAGGGTTTGATCCGATTAAAGCAAAAAATTACCAGGAACTTTTGAAATATCAACTGTTTGTATGGTAGGTGGTGGAGCTGGAGCCACGGACAGTTGAGCTGGAGCAGGGGGACTAGATGGCTGCAGAGTCCCCTGAACAACTCCTGAATTAGTGACTGGCATAAATTGGGGAGGGGGCACAGAATGTGGCATGTTATTACCCGGAACTGGATTGACTTGTGATTGATGAGAAGCTCCTGAACCAGGCCCTGTTTTCATTTGTTGAAAAGCACCTCCCTGCTGCTGTAGCAGAAACAGAGAAAACATTAGAATATACATTGTGGAGATGGTTCAGACCTTTAATTTATAATCAAGTGCAGGTCTACAGACAGGATACAACTGAGAACCCAGTGTGTTGGGTTGCTGATATTTCTCCCCATTCAACAAAGGAGTCGAAGGAATAAAGGTCACAGGAGGCTGAGTAGGTGCAGGAGTTGTATAGATTTTTTCCTAAAATAGAAACATATACTAGTCACATGAAAATGTTCCTTGTATACCAGAAACTCGAGGATTAAAAAATAAACTATAAAAAAATGATTTGTGGATTTAATTTCAGAAACACAATATAATTAAAGAATATATATATATATATATATATAATATTCTGCACAGAAATTAATAACAAAAGGCAAAATGTACCTTCAGTATGGGTGTTTGGGTAGGAACAAACATAGGCTGTGATGGAGGCTGTGACGGAGACGGGTGGTTAGAGGCGGGAGGATATCCAGTATACCGAGGATTCGTAGGTTCAGGGTAAACGTCATACGGAATGCCAGGACCATGAGGTTGCACATGTGTCGGAGTTGGTTCCTACACGATTAATAAGAAAATGTTTAACTTAAAGTTAATCCACAAATAAGAAACTGGTTAGGCAACAAAACAACAATGACATATCTGAATGAATACCTGATAATATGGAGGGTTCCCAGGCCTATAAGGGTTTGGTTCTGGATATATATTAGGTGGTGCAGGGTTTTCAAACTTGGGGACTTTCTCTATTGAAGTAAAACAGATACCATCCATCAGTAGTAATAAATAACGCAGGTATGAGGAAAAGTCTTCATACTTGAGTTTGTCAACATCTAGTGAATCTTATGTCATGTATATATAATAAATTTAACACAATTTATAACAACGATCGATATCATTGATGATGGCTGCTGAACATGATCTTCAGAAAATAGTACATGAGGATTCCTTATAAACAAAAACACATTTTCAAAAAAGTTCACACAAATAATGAAAATTTTGAAAAGAAAAAAAAAACTAAATAAATAATTATCGCCTGAGCACTTGTCAAGTGCTTTAAGATTTTTGCCACATTTATAATGTTATTTTAGGTCTTCTAGAAGCAACACAGATGCCCATAGAATATGAACAGCACATGTGTAGCATTTCCAAAAAGTACATACCAGGTTCTGTAGAAAGAGCAATATGATCCCTTAAGATCACAAGTTCAGGTGACAATTCATCAGAGCCCAAGAATTTCAGGTACTCCATCGCTGTTGTTAAAAGAGCTTGACTAGCTAAAATTTCAGCATATTTCTCAACAAGTTTACACAAAGATGCACTAAATCGCTTCTGTCCAGTTGCCAAGGCGAGTACTATAGTCTTCTCCATTAATTCCTAAACCAAATACATAATTTTGTCAGATCCAAGATGCACTATAAGTCTATAATATACAAAATATATACATATACATACATATATATAACAAAGTTACCTGAAGAAGGTCAACATAGGATCTCCCCTCGTAATCAGTTGTCAGATTCCTTGACCATATATCCACTGTCTTATCAATATTTCCAGCACATATATAACAAATAGTTGCTGCGAGGATATTACCAGCAGCTATAAGTCTGGCAGCAAGCGTATTACAGAGGTCTTCCCATGCCTCTACTGATGAAAACTGTTGGATAATAAAAATGAAAATGACACAAGTCACATATAGCGATTGAAAGTGCAGATAAGACTCGGAAATACTTACGTAACACACCTATTCAAATGGATATGTTTTTTTAAAACTTCACTTATTGCATATATAATACATTTTATCAGACATCTAGAGTATCGAACTTACACTACACAGAACAGCAAGTGTTTCCTTCCAGAATTTGAGGGGTCTGGTGTTAACAAGACTTGATAGATCATTGCTCACCATGGCAGAAACAATCTGACAGCAAACAAAGGTTCCAATTAAAAAAGCATATTAATATGATAAATCAAAACATTTATTCTACCATCTTATTGTGCAACTCATCACGTGTAAAAAAAACACGTGTTTTATTGCCTTCAAGGACACAAGAAGGATCAAGTACCTTAAGGTAAGGTGCATGGCTCAACTTAAGGTATCGATCCCGAGTGCTCTCCCACAAAGTAGGACCACCCGCATGAGCAATAACTAAAGCATCAGCCATTTTATTTGCTGAAATGCACTTTGCAACAGCCCCTTTATAATCTCCTACAGCTAAAGCATGTTGTACTGATTCATCAAATGATGGATCCGCACTCTCTTCTAGTTCATCGTGTTCTTCTTGAACTTGGTCTGTAATAGGAACTGTGTCCCCCGCCAAGAATTTGTTACCAGAGCTTGAAAGAGGAGTGTCAGCTTTAGGACTAGGAAGGTTGTTAAAGAAATCTTCTCCATTGTCAGAAGGAAAAATTATAGTTTCCTTCTCAGCACCCAAACCAGCTTTGTCAGTTGTTGAATCCTCAATCCCAAGTGCATTGACTTCTGCAGATAGATCGTCTTGAACAATTTCTTTTGTCTCCTCAGGTACAATGAAACCAAGATGTGTGATCAGGTTTGTCCTTGTAGTCCCATCATCTTCAAACATAACCCTTAATAAACCCCATGTTTCCCGGTCATCAGCAGTCCTGTGAAGATAAACCATGCCAAATTGAGGCCAACAATAAACAGGATATAAAAGAATTGGAGGGATAGAATCGATGTCTCTTCCAAAGCTGATGAAACCGTTCATTTCTTATGGTAAATGACATACTCAGACTCATGTGCCTTCTTGCCACATAAAGCCAGGAGTGAAGACCTCTCCCCATTTTGTATTGCACTTTCAAATTCAGATGAGCGATCCACCAAACTTTGTTCAGTAACCAAGCTGTGCACGTAAACCTGAAAAAAAAGGGCTATAAAGTGCATCATAAGTTCAGAAAGCCAAAGCAGACAGCAGCCTAATAACTTACCTCTGAAACACCTGCACCAGATGAACTAGGGTGAAAGGAAACAATCTTGCCTCCAAAACCAAAAGACACCCCAGCTGGTCGCTTATACCATTTTGGTGCTCTCAGAGGCCCTGTGTAGAAAGGAAAGACACATGAGCTTATAGAGAGAGGGGGAGAGAGAGAGACAGAGTAGGAGTATGTGACACTTCTTCCATGTAAGAACTTGTTCAAAAATAAAATCCTGTTTCAAAAAATCCGATCTTACATATTTTATAATCGTTTCTTAGGACCATTAAGAATACAAGTGAGGCACAGCGATGTAGGTCCCTTGGCACTAAGGCCGAAGCTTTTTATCCTTTTCTTTTCATTATTTTTCATTTTTCAAGTTTTGTATGATCATTGATCCTCGTCTATTTGAATAACATAAGTGTCAATTCCAATCAGAATCTAAATCTGCAAGACATGATTTATTTAATGCTTCTGTATTACAATAATTGGACAGATGCATTTTGGTAATTTCTGTGATTGGTAATCTTTGACCAGAAGGGCATATAATCATTCTGATTACCCCTTGATGAGGACATCATAGGCAAACCTTTCAAGGTTTATGGACAAAAGAAATGAAAGGAGAAAACACCTAGTCATTCAAGATAATTATTGCACCTGGGAGGGAAACAAAGTCTGATTCTAGAAGTCTCTAATCTGCCTGTGTCTTTTAATATTTTCATTTCAGTTTAGAAATATTAAGGTCTCTTTTAGTCAGTCTTAAATGTGTCAGTTTCTGCAGTCCTAATGAGTCTTTAATGCTTCAGTTTTAGAAGTCTTTGGCGTAGTCCATTTGAGCTAGCAGCTTAAGTATAAATAAGTGCAAGGGCCTAATGCCTAGGTATTCTATGTTTTATGAATAAAATTATCAGTGTTTGAGTTTTCCTGTGATATTCCTGTGATAGGATTGGCATGAAGCCTGGTTCTGGGTGAGAAGCCTAGATTTGGTGAGAAACCAGGGAGTGATTCTCATATATAAGTGTTTTGTGTGTTTAAATCCCCAAGCTTTAGAGCTTGTTGATCCTGGTATCTTAGCAGTAGGTGTCCTGCATCACCCCTCAAATTCCTAATTAGGCGTTGACTTGAAGAAAGCCAAAAGAAAAGAAAAAAACACATCTAATCTTAATTATTTCATAATTTTTTAATTTTCCTATAGAATACACCAGTCCTAACCCCTGAATCCATCTTGTCAAAGAATCACCAAGAATTATAGCCAGTTGGCAAAACAGAGGATGTATGGAGAGATGAAGAGAGAGAGAGAGAGAGAAGTAATATGCTAATCCAACAAAAGAGTACTAATAACATGCAATGGTTATCAAGTATGAATTACCAGCACCAAAGTCGCTCTCCCCCACACCATATCTACTGCAACCCTGTTGGGAAAGAAAATTTACCACAGTAATTTCACTCATCAGACACAATTACATGCTTGTACATTAAGCCAAAACAAAAACAAAAAAATAATATTTCATTCTTCAAATTTTGAAACAAAAGGCTGGCATGCCAGCAGCTAATAATGGTTGCCAATCATGAGTTTTAGTTGTTCATCAATCATCAAACTTATCGGAAAAAAAAAATCTTAGCATAAGCATTCACCAACAATACTGTTAGGCAGATTCTATTTAACCGGTCACTTCAAACACTTTTGGCTCACCAATCTCAATGTCAGATTCCTGACTTAAATTTTTGTCCTTTAAATTTGCATCCATCAGATATCACTAAGGATTTACATTCTGTAACTTCAAAATAGCAAAAAAAAGGCATACCTCAATATTATAAATTCCAATTTTTCCATCAAATGAAGATGCTGGTATCACTAAGGATTTACATTCTGAAACTTCAAAATAGCAAAAAAAAGGCATACCTCAATATTATAAATTCCAATTTTTCCATCAAATGAAGATGCTGATATCACTCCAGGTACTTTTGGATACCAGTGCACATCAAAATTCCAGTTGGTGCCTGCAGGCAATTCACATACAATCTGGACACACATACAAGAAAACAGTCAAATCAAACACCTAACAGTTGTGCACCCCAACGAAAACAAAAAAAACAGATTATAATGAACCCAGAAGTGAGGGGAACAAATGAGGTCGAGTAGAAAAGGCATTGGTCTTTGCTGAGGAGGGTAAAGTCATACCTCTGCAGAAACTGTATCCCAACAAATAGTTCGATTATCCTTGGCACATGTCAGTAAATAAGAGCTGTCACTAGGACACCATGACATTGCAATTATACCTGAGGTAAGATATACACATACAATAATCATAAACATGTCCAATCAACATAATGTCGATGAAGTTGATACTAAAATAATTAACAAACTCCGAAAAATGAGAATACAATTCACAATAAACAAAACTTTGGCCACCATTGGAAACAACTTTTCCCCAATTATACATGTTAGTCATACAACCTTTCCCCAATTATACATGTTAGTCATAAAATAAGAGGGGCCTTTGAAGGAAGTGAGCCTTTCTCCCACCTCTATTCGCATGTACAAGATAGGACAAGGGTCTACATCAACGACATATGAGTGGAGTAGCACCTTGAGGCTTTGACAAAGTCCTAATGCTTTCTCCCACATCCTTTTTCAAACTAATACCCTCATACCCGTGTGAAGCACGTGTTTGAATAGAAGAAAAATGTGGAAGTTGTTTTTCACCACCTTCTTTCATTTTGTTTTATGTTTTTTTTTCTTATACAATAATCCATTTTAAGTGGTTTTTTAGTATAGAGGGTAATTCAGGCAATCCATAATTTGGTGAAGTTTTTTTGGCTTGGCTTTATAGTAGTAGAGAAGTAGAGATGACCTAGAATAAACGAAAAAGGGTGTACGTAAGAGAAACACGAGCTGACTAGCAGGTTAGGATTTGCAGCTGAATTATCTCAGCCAACTAAAACAGTTCCATAAATACCCATTTTTCTCCAAACTTGAAGGCGCTTCAATTTTAACCCCAGCAATCAAGTTACATAGAAAAATTAATTCACAAACCACCTTTCTGATATTTATTACTAGTCCATTATTCCAAAGGTCAACAACAGAGAACAATTAACAAGAGAGTAAGTTACATAGAACCATTTATTTCATGTCACAAGTTTAATATTACAACAAACCCAATAACACAAACAAAGGCCAACAACAGAGAACAATAACAAAAGAGAGGGGATGTAACAGAAATTCCAAAACTTATGGCATTCATACAGGACAAAGATAATCCCCAAGCAAGGGAAGGACTAAACATATCACAACAAGTAATACGAAGATGAATCATATTGCACATGTTACCTTTAGTGTGCCCCACAAACTCTTTAACTGGTGACATTATATTACGCATATCCCAGAGCTGCATAAACAAATAAGTTAACATGTTTGATCCCTAAGATAATCTCACGGCTAGACAAATGAAATATCATGTGCAATTTGTTACCCTGAGAGAAGGTAAACCGTCTTCATCTGAAGCAACAACAAGCTGAGTGGCAACATCAGGATTCCACTGCAGAACAGAGCAACGTCTTCTAACTGAATCCGCAAAGCTGTCAGCAAATATTGCTAAGTCAAGTCGTTGAAATGTTGTTCAAGTTTGTGCAAGAATGCAAGATCAGTTTGCAGTACCCCCCCCCCAAAATGGTTACCTAATCACCGGCTTTTGCTTTTTTAGGTCCCAAATCACTGGAAAAGAGATCGGATGTCATTTTCTGAAATTAACTGCAATCTGGAGCCAACAAATCCTTAAACAGTTTAAGATCACTCACCAGTTGTCCCATTATATGAAGAGGATGCCAGTATATGTTGGACCTTGCTATTCCAAGATAAAAATGAGATCTCACCCTGGGCAGCAGAACCACTTCCCTGCATGAAGATCACAAGTTAAGCCCATATACATATACCATTCTCAGATATTTAGAAATGTAGAGAGACAGATCTTGCTATGGTGAGGAACATGGTAACAATATATGTTTATATGCCTCATCAAGTAACAGATAAAAAGAGAAAGACTCATCCTTCCCAGCTGTCCAGTTCTCATTGCTTATTTTATTGCTTTGAAAATCCCACATCTTTATCATTGTGGCGATGCATATTGTAATAACTTGACCTTTTTTTGGGAACTTTAAAACGAACAACAGAATAAGAAAATTTGCAGATATTCACGCTTTTACATATTCAAGATATAGTACATAATTGCGACAAATACTGTGCGTTACATATTTATATATGTTAGCTGTCCAAATGAACATGGACATGTATACAAGTCCAATAGTCTGTCCTTTAAAGCAGAAAAAACACTCAACAAAATTCACGCTTTACATATTCAAGATCTAGTGCTTTAATTTTGGTACAAAATCACAGATATGGTGCATACATATTTATATATGTTAGCTGTCCAAATAAACATGGAAGTGTGTACGAGTCACAAGTCCAATAATTCGTCCTTTAAGAGAGAAACCAGATGAAGAAAACTGTTTACGAGATTAGGCCGTACAAGTGCATTGCATGGCATATTGAGAAGTAAAGTGAGATGCATTCAGAGAAAAAGAATTGAACTTTGACAATCTGAAAACTGATCAATACAAACCTTAAGAGGCGGAAACTGAGTTGGCTCAGTAGGATTAGCCAAGTCCCAGATGCAAATTTCACCATCGTCGGCTCCAGATGCAAGTAAATGTGGTGTAATTGCATTGAATTCAAGACCACGAACCTAAAATAAGAAATAACAAAACAAAAGCCGGTTAAAACATGCCACAAATCATCAAATGTCCTAGAACTGAAAAAAACTAAACAAAAGACTTACTGGCCCCTTATGTCTGGTGAGATGCCCAACTGAAGCATTTTCCCCTGTCTCGGAACTAAGAATAAGAAACAATATAATAAGTTCTCTCTAAAGCAAACCAAAAAATAAAATACTATAATATTTTGAAGAAAGAAGGTGGCATAAATAACAAAGTAAGAGACTAAAGTTAACATGTACCGCAAAGTATTGCAATTTCCCTAATATTTGAAGATGCCTTGGCCTTTCTATTTAATTGTATTGACAGGCCCAGGAATATAAAAAAAGTATTTACACGTGAGCACAAAACCTTCATAGATAGCAAACTATTCAAGTAAAACTACACTTCCTAGCAACCCTGATACACAAGAAATTATAATCTGTATGAACATATATAATATAATGGAAAGTCAAAGAAAAAACAAATTGCATTGAATCATACCAAAAATTTCAAGAAATAATGCAATAGCTGTATTAATGTTTAAAGCCACTTCTACCATTAGCCATGTGAATGAATAAATCAGATGCATACTATAGAAGGAACGCATACATGGAAGAAACATTCAATAATAGTATTAACAGTTGATAGGATTAAGAGTTGATTATGATGACAAGATCACTGAAAACCCCCACCACCACAGGTAATTAAAAATAAATAAATGACAAGTTGAATTATAAAGCTAAGATATGTGCTGGAAAATAAATTGGGTACTTTAGCCCCGAGTTTTTATTCAAACAAAAAAAGAGGTCATGGCCAAACCTATCTTAATGTGGAAACAATTTGTTGCTAACATCAAAGGTCTAACTTAATCAGAAAAACTGGAAATCACTGAGAAGTTTTTCTGGATAGGATACGTTAATGTTAAAAGAAAACATACCTAGACCATGATTCTTAACAAGATCAAACAAACTATCTGACCAAGAAGTCTGGATCATATAAAAAATTTAATGACACCTCACTATCATCCAAAAACTAAAATTGCCAGAAGGGAAAGCACACAATGTCCTACGTCACAGAAAGTACCATTATAGAATATCGACACCAAATTACTTGCACAGAAACCATGTAACACTTGGTAACCTAGTGGATGGGGTCTTATATTAGTCCCCCAAGGTCCAGTATTAAAATAACATTAATGCTCCACACAGACCATATCAACTGTTGATAATTTTTCATCAAAACCCTGAAATCCCAACTTCGATTTATCTACATTTACATTACCCGCCGAGAGAAAGTTCACACGCCATTTCACTGAAAAAATTAGAGACAGAAATGGATCGTAAAACCAAATCAAATTGACTAGTTGGGATACAGATTCAATCACACTAAAACAGTGGCATGCAGATAATAGTCAAACACAGAGACACAACGGAATTGGCAAAATTCTAAAGCCACATTCCCAAAGCACACAAAATCCGAGATTCAATTCAATCCTAATTGAAACCGAAACGAAAAAGCGAGAGTTACCGGATCAGAGTGAGAGGATTCCAGATATCAATAGTCCCATCAACGAGTCCACCGGCGATGAGGCCAAGGCCAAAGTCTTGAGAGCCTGATCCAGCAGGGGGCTTGGACCACGACAACCGGTTGAATCTCTCGGAGCTCGTCGACTCAGCGACCACCGGAAGATCATGATCGTCGGACTGTAAATCGAGCTTGAAGATCTCGATGTTGGCGGAGGAGCTGAACGATAGATCCACGGCTCCCGCCATGGTCCCTGCCGCCATGTACGGCGCGTCCGGTGCGACCGCCACAGACGCCGATCTGTTCACCCCTTTTATACAAGCCATGGCTCAACAAATTGTGCCAATAGTGAATCAATCTATACACAGACGACTCTGGAATTGGGAATATGGATTTTCTAGGGTTTGGTGTTTCAGGACCTCATCTGTGTGTGAGAGTGAATGAGGACACTCGCTCTCTCTCGAAATTGTGACGGGAGAGTCCGTGTGTGTATTTGATATTAGAAGCAAATCGCTGGCGGTTGGCTTATGAGTTTTGTAATCCTATGTGGCTCCGGCTTTTATTAGCGAGGATCTGTGTGTTGTATGAATCCCAATCAGATTGTACAATTGTGACATGTGTTCAAGACTTTCAGGCTATATGCTTGGAAAAAAATCTAAAATAGTAAATTTTTAAAATAAAGAAATATTTAGAAAAAAAAAAATTAACGGTATGAGTTCAAGGCACGAACGAATGGATTGATTTTCAAAAGATAAGTTGCTCTAACATATGGTGTCAGAACCCATCCCGAGTTAAATCTCTTTAACTCGAAGTAAATCCTGCTGGGACCACCCTAAGGGAACTTCTTACCGAAACCCCCTTGAAATGGCCAACCCTTCCTATAATCCAACTCAGCACTTCCATGAGTATCTACAACAAACCCTAACTCATGAAGGCATCCTGCTCCCTAACCTACTTAATTAGCTATACTGGGTTAGTCAGAGCAGTCTACTAAGATGATTACCCTAAAGAATTTCAACGGCAACGGATTGATCGACTATGCCTCTACTCTTGTACGCGCACGACCTCCGCTCAAAAACCCTGCACCACTGGGCATTTGAAAACGAAGGGCCCAGGGGAGAAACATTTAAAAACTGTCAGGGTGAGTGGACAAAAATAAAATATAAAAGCTCTAATTCCTTTAATGCTCTCCCTCTAAGTTTTCTACGAAAAACCGCATGCAAGTAAAACATAAATAATGTCTTAGCTCAAATATAAACAATTATGTGGGGTGTTAACCTCATCCACGAGAAATCCCGACCCGCTCTACCACGAGAGGGTCCATTGACCAGCTCATCGGGGATGGTCCCGACCTGCTCTATTCGGGAGGGTCTATTGACCTGCTACTACCGAAGAGGGTCCCGACCTGCTACTATCCGGGAGGGTCTATTGACCAGCTACTACCGAAGAGGGTCATGACCTGCTCTATCGGGGAGGGTCATAATGACCAGCTACAACCGAAGAGGGTCAGACCTGCTACAATCCAGAGATGGTACCCGCTCCATCTGGAGAGGGTCCATGCTAGCATGCAATATATATCCTTATCCTTTAAATCTCTTTCAAACCTGTAAAACCTCGTGGGAATAATAAATCGAAAACCAAGTCAAATCTCCCTGACTTCACCCCAAATACATTGGATTTAAAAACCTTTCCAGGAACCAAAAACCGGTTCTCTGCCTTTACTTTAAAACCCTTTAAATCCAAGAGCCAAATTCTCCTTTTTAAAACGTCTCCCTCCATAATCCCCAAAACGGTGAAAACCATTAAACCATAATCCGAGAAAATCCTTTAAAACCCCGGGAAAGGTAGGAACCTCTTTCCCGGCTCGTTTATCTTTAAAATGGTAAATCTTTAAATCTCGAAATCACCGTAAAAACATTAAATGGAGGAAATCTCATAGATAAAGGAGAAAACAAATAAAGTTCATGTCATGCAATTTAATTTAAAAGCAAGGTCCACTCACAGTACTCATCGCGAAGTTCTTCCTGCTCGGAAAGCTCCTCAAGCGAAACCCTCGAACTAACCGCGTAGTCGAGTCCGTCTCACGTTCAATCAGAGACTGTACAAACAAACCATTATATTAGTTATTCCAAAGTTGACTTGGTCTTTTCCTAGTTTGACCAGGAAATCCTATTTTACCAAGAGTTGACCAAGTTCCTTTCTTTTCACAACTTTTCAACAAATAGTTTTAATTCCGATTACCCAACCGTAACATACCGACTTTCTTTAATAATTCACTTGACAATAGGTTCACCCATAATAATTCGTGAAATTACTATGGACACCCATTCAACCACTTCACCAATACCTCAGGAGTCCTTAAACCTTAACCGGCAATAATCGATGGTCGGAATAATATTTAATTATCCGCCAATAATACTAAACTAGAACAATTCCAGAACCTAACCAAAACTCCTCCAAAAATTACCAAATTTTAACCATAGACTCCTCACAATATGTACTAATTAATGGGCATGAAAAACTGCCCAAAAAGTTGCGGCACCGCCGCCGAAGGCGGCCACCGGCAGAAATTCCGGCTAAAATTCAAGCGACCTCGGATCGCCACCAAATTTTACCAGTAGCTTCGTCTCAACATTTGGGACAACTTTCTAGTTCAACTCGAAGGCCAATTCGGCCTCTAACTAGGTCAAAAACTCGATGAACAGTAGACCCCGAAAATTTACACTTCAAATCCTCAATTCTTCCTACACACTTCGAATCAAGCTACCAAATTCTAGGGGATTGTAGTACACCTAAAACCCATCCTAAACATATAAAGAACTCAACAAATGGTGATCTAGGGAGGGAGAAATTCGATCCCGAAATTCTACTGTACATATGAAGAACAAGTCAGAATTTCTCCCGATTTACGGCGAGTTAGGTCGGAAAACTTACCTAGGAATGAAGTAGGCTCGGAGGCCGAGTTTTTGGGACCGGTGTGGAGGCCTGGGGTGGCCGGACGGCGGCGCGGTGGCGGCTGGAACATCCGGCACTGTTTCGATCGGGAAAAAGAGAAAAACATGGGGGAAGAGAGAGAAAATGGCTGGGTGAAAATCTGATTTTTCACCCCGGTAACTCCTATATATAGCCATTTTACCGCACAGTAACTTTATACTTTTGTTTATAACTTTCTCATACGAACTCCGATTTGAGCGTGCTACGTGTCCACGAACTTGTAACGACGCCCTCTACAACGTTCAAGAAGGAAGTTTTCCCAAATTCTTGACTTAACAAAAAGTCAACTTTACGATCATTGTACGGTTAAACGGTTACTTTAAATGGTAAAAGACCAAAGTAACCAACCGTAAAATAATTCTAGGATCGGGATGTGACAATTCTCCCCACCTTATAAAAATTTCGTCCTCGAAATTTCTATACTCGAAGTCCAACACAGTGGGAGATAGTACCACTTAAAATAATAATATTGTTATCCAATATCAACTCCTTTCTGAGAACTCTTCTGAGACGCCTCACGAAAAGCATTGTCAAAACCTTAAACACCTGCTCTTTACGATCAACATCCTTACTGATCCTCCTTATAAGCCAATTCCCAGTACTAACCAGAAGTCTATTGACATAGGATGTAAGGTAGTAAACTTATTTACGTAACAAGGACATACGTGACACTAGGCATCCATTAACTCTAAGGATACCCAACATATGCATCAAACTCATGTAACCTTGTCACATGTCACATCTAGCCAACGTAGCACTCCTTCCTACGTGAATGATAACCTCCAATACTTCCTCATTTTCTGGCACCCGACCACCCTTCTCGGGTCAAAACTAAAGCATCTGAAGTCTTACCGTGGATCACAATGATTTTCTCTTGAATCATTGATTAACTGAATCACCGAATTCTTACTGTACTCAACGACACTGCCTAACACTGATCCATCATCTGTAATCCTCGCGAAAATCACTATTGTTTTTGCGCTGAAAACATCCTTTGGCAACAATTCCCTGTTGCCTAATCCAGATTAAAACCATATCCTTGAAAATCCAATCGCACCACACAACAACTTCGACCAGTAACCAACCTCCTAACCCTTCTCGTTTAGCCAAACGAACACCAACATTGTCCTTACTAACCGCATGTGACGTCGTCACAAAACCGCTATTAAACGTTCTGATTCAATAACCCCTTGCTTGTCGCGAGTAAAATCTCTTTAAGAATACTCGTATTCTCTCGTTGAACTTAGATATCAGCTCCCACATTCCCTATGCAGGAAATGATTACCCCGCCTGAGGAGTAGGGTTCGATGTCACTAATGGTTTTAAATCCTCTGGTAACACAATACAACGTGGAGTCAAATCTAATGACAACAAGTCCACGAGAAAACCATGACGACTCGTGTTACACGATCCATCACCACATTTGAACAAGGCTCCCTGATCTGGTTTACGCTTTCTATAAACCACTCTGTCAAGTTGTCCTGTTGTAGTGTAATTGTCTTCCATTGATCTCTCCTTGCTCCAACCACTTGTACACACAGGACATGAATTGCCATGAGTTTTAGCGTAAATCCAAAACCATAGCCTTAAATCGGGAGATACAAGTCTCCAGACATCTAGATCCAACAATACTTACTCCTCGCATGAAGACAAACTGTCAGGCTACGTACCGCACACGTAACTATTCTAACAACACAAATCCTGACTTTTACTCACAAGCCAAACAATAGAGTCGCCAACTCAATTATCACTTTGTGGGGTCATAGCATACTTTACAACTGGTAATACAAAACCGTACTACTCATAGGTGAGGTGCCACTGACCCCCTATCTCTTACCTTAACCTGGAATGACGCATAGTGCAGAACTTGCACTTCAACCATAACTGTGCGTCTAATAAACTTATCCGCAACACAATCTGGAGTAGACTTACCAATAAAAGAATTCCAGAACCTTACCCGCTCAACCAAGATATTTTCTTCATAAATACCTCCATTACCGAACCGTCTGGTAATAACCGACAACTTTAGACATTTAACCAGATCTATATATATAGTCATTTTACCGCACAGTAACTTTATACTTTTGTTTATAACTTTCCCATACGAACTCCGATTTGAGCGTGCTACATGTCCACGAACTCGTAACGACGCCCTCTACAACGTTCAAGAAGGAAGTTTTTCCAAATTCTTGACTTAACAAAAAGTCAACTTTACGATCATTGTACGGTTAAACGGTTACTTTAAATGGTAAAAGACCAAAGTAACCAACCGTAAAATAATTCTAGGATCGGGATGTGACATATGGTTAGTTGAGAAAAGCGCCTCACATGTTGAAAACCTTAAAGACCTTACGAGGGTTTTTTCTTGCTCTCGTCCGACTGCGCCACGTAGGGGTGGCCATACGAAACCGAAAACCGAAAAAAACCGAACCGAAGACAAACCGAACCGAAAAACAAAAACAGGACCGAACCGGGTATGTATGGTCCGGTTTGCGGTTTGGGGTCCGTAGAAACCGGACCGGACCGAAAAACCGGAAAAAAATAAATAAATAAGTATATAAATAAACTCATAATTAAAAGGACTTTAATTATGTAGTAGGAAGGAAAAAGACTTTAATTATGGAAGAAAATTTATCAAAAATCTCGTAATATAAGATTTGTTAGGAATGGTGAAATAGGACTATGGTTAAAAAATCACGTAATTCGGATAACGTCTCGGTGTCGATAGTAGCGGTCAACCCTATTTACTGTTTTTATTCCCTATGGGGAGCCATATCGTCGGAAGGTAAATGTCCCAAAATTTTTATATGGACGGTTGCGTCTCATCTACGTGAGTGTTTTTCGTGTAGAAGGTTTGACAAAAATATGTAATATAGAGGTAGATATGAGCGTTTCCGTGTGATAACTAACGACGTATTAGGGTTGACTGTTTCGATCGATCCCTTAACTTTGTCGGATCTAGTTGAATTTTTTTCCACATACATATTTCTTCATAATGATCATATCTGACGGTCGAATTTTAATTTTTTACTTTTAGTCATCGGAATCACAATATGCATACTAATGTTATATAACTTGTTTATTAGGTTTTAAGCAAATGCACAACTTTATGAACCAACTCTACATAGAAGCAAAATTATCAAAAAACTCGTGAAATAAGATGTGTTCGGAATGATGAAATACAGCTCTGTTTAAAAAATCACGTAATTCGGGTAACGTCTCGGTGCCGATTATAGCGGTCAACCCTATTTACCTTTATTATTCCCTAGGGGGAGCCCTATCGTCGGAAGGTAAATGTCCCAAATTTTTTATATGGGCGGTTGCGTCTCATCTACGTGAGTGTTTTTCGTGTACAAGGTTTGACAAAAATACGTAATATAGAGGTAGATATGAGTGTTTCCGTGTGATAAGTGACGATGGATCAGGGTTGACCGTTTCGATCGAGCCCTTAACTTTGTCGGATCCAGTTGAATTTTTTCCCACATACATATTTCTTCATAATGATCCTATCTGACGGTCGAATTTTAATTTTTTACTTTTAGTCATCGGAATCACAATATGCATACTAATGTTGTATAACTTGTTTGTTAGGTTTTAAGCAAATGCACAACTTCATGAACCAACTCTACATAGAAGCAAAATTATCAAAAAACTCGTGAAATAAGATGTGTTCGGAATGATGAAATACAGCTCTGGTTAAAAAATCACGTAATTCGGGTAACGTCTCGGTGCCGATTGTAGCGGTCAACCCTATTTACCTTTATTATTCCCTAGGGGGAGCCCTATCGTCGGAAGGTAAATGTCCCAAAATTTTTATATGGGCGGTTGCGTCTCATCTACGTGAGTGTTTTTCGTGTACAAGGTTTGACAAAATTACGTAATATAGAGGTAGATATGAGTGTTTCCGTGTGATAAGTGACGATGGATCAGGGTTGACCGTTTCGATCGAGCCCTTAACTTTGTCGGATCCAGTTGAATTTTTTCCCACATACATATTTCTTCATAATGATCCTATCAGACGGTCGAATTTTAATTTTTTACTTTTAGTCATCGGAATCACAATATGTATACTAATGTTGTATAACTTGTTTATTAGGTTTTAAGCAAATGCACAACTTTATGAACCAACTCTACATAGAAGCAAAATTATCAAAAAACTCGTGAAATAAGATATGTTCAGAATGATGAAATACAGCTCTGGTTAAAAAATCACGTAATTCGGGTAACGTCTCGGTGCCGATTGTAGCGGTCAACCCTATTTACCTTTATTATTCCCTAGGGGGAGCCCTATCGTCGGAAGGTAAATGTCTCAAAAATTTTATATGGGCGGTTGCGTCTCATCTACGTGAGTGTTTTTCGTGTAGAAGTTTTGACAAAAATACGTAATATAGAGGTAGATATGAGTGTTTCCGTATGATAAGTGACGATGGATCAGGGTTGACCGTTTCGATCGAGCCCTTAACTTTGTCGGATCCAGTTGAATTTTTTCCCACATACATATTTCTTCATAATGATCATATCTGACGGTCGAATTTTAATTTTTTACTTTTAGTCATCGGAATCACAATATGCATACTAATGTTGTATAACTTGTTTATTAGGTTGTAAATAAATGTGCAACTTTGTGAACTATAACCATTTTTCACTATAATGATAATAAGATAAAAAATTATGAATTTGAAAAAAAAAACCGAAAAACCGAACCGCACCGAACCGTAGGTGTGGTTTGGTTTGCGGTTTGGCCTCTTGAATAGTAAAAAACCGAACCGAACCGAACCGAAGTATAACATTGGTTTGGTTCGCGGTTTGGGGTATAAACCGAACCGAAGTGGACCGGAGCCAGCCCTAGCGCCACGACACTGGGACCGGCCTCTGGTAGTGTTGGCTCTTGAGTTGTGTGAACGAACAGGATCATAGTGGGCATATTGAACGCTTGGAGGTTGCGGTCGGAGGGCACTCTTGCTCATCTTTGTCGATTTATGGCAATAGCATTGTGGTTTGTGGTCAGACGGTGGAAAAAGGGTGGAATTAGAATTGGGCTATAGGAGATCTGGAACAACATCTCCTGGTGTGGGGTAATCAGCAAATTCAGACATGAATTACGACATTTAACCTTCGTCATGAAGAAAGAAGCCCAAATAATGTTGTTTAACCGCCGTCATAGATGAGACCGTAAATATAACATTGAAGTCACCGTAAAGATCAAACAATAACGGTTTAGTATTAATCGTTAACAATAAATCGTCATCAACAAGGTAATAAGGGTAGACATAATGAGCAAATTAAATACCAACTTGCTCTCCAAGTAGACTAGACCTATAAATATGTGATTCGGCAAATGGTAAGGCATCCTCATCCGATTTAATCTCATTTCAATCAACTAAGAGTGAAACAACCTTAAGTGTCAGAGAATTTTCTACAAATACCGACTCCCTATACCTAGGTATGCCGACTTCATAGCAAACTCCAATGTTGCCCTCCTCAAAGCGTCAACGTTCTCGAGTCGTACTCCAAGTTCTTCAATAACTACAGAAACGATCTATTAAAACAAGTCTCTAGAAATATCATTGATTTTGACCCCTTCCTGGTTTGACCAGGGTTGACCGAAGGTTAACTAACCTTTTCCTGAGTTGACCTGAAATTTGACCATTTGATTAAGGGTTGACCAATTAACATTATTTCAACGTGTTGACTTAACTTCGATTAAACGATTCGAGTCACTTTACCTTACTTTTTATTAAAAGTTAAACACAGAGGCGTCGCTTAATGTTTCGTGAACTACTAAGGACACCCACATTAACGTTTGACAATCCGTTTAAGTAATCGTCGATTCGTTGTTTAACCACATATTATAATTTCGCTAACTCGAACATTTTGAAACATGTTAATTCAGAATCTTTGAAAACTACTAAGTACACCCAAGAGGGTTTCCTTAATTAGAAAACTTTCCTAAAAAAAGTTTTCAATTATAGTAAGTGTTTCCGGGGATGCTCGTGGCCCCTTTAGCGGGTTGCACGGTTCCAGAAATAGCGAACTTCCTTGTGCTCCCGAGTTTTCCTGTGTAAAGAACAAACACGTCAAAGGGCGTCCCCGGGTTTACCGAGGGAAGCCACTCCGATGCTTAAGTCAGACACTGTCAGATAAGCAGAAAACTCAAGAGTAGTTAAGGAATTGTCCGTCCCCTTACCGGGAGGTCCTCACCGGTATTTATAGTAGCATTAAAGGCTGCACTTTGTCTTTTTCCAATGTGGGAATGAACTCCCTTGCTTTGCCTCAAACTTACAATGAACTGGGCCCTGACAAAGGACCCAGAGTGGCTTCTCAAGTCTGACTGGCCTTTGGCCCTGTAAACAGTACTTCAAGCATAATAAACGATGCATATTTAATAATTGACCACACTTGGTGTTATTTCTTGAATTGTAACCCGGTAAAGGAGAAATATTAGGTTCCACATATAAACAAGTCCCCCAAGTCCTCAGTCAAGGGGTACGCTTGGGTGGGGACTTGAAACCATTTCTTTACCGGGTTACAAGGGTATCATCCAGACCCGGTGTACCCAGTCCCCCAAGTCCGTACGTAAGGGTGCCCCGCAGACACGTTGACTATGGGAACTGAAAATGACACCTCCGTATTTGTAGTGGGGGAATATGAAAAGTTTTCGGTTTGAAGTGGGGGAAAACGAAAAGTTTTCAGTTTTAAAGTGGGGGAAACAGAAAAGTTTTTCGGTTTTAGGACGCGGCATGCGCGACACGTGTCGATTTTCTCGAAAAACCGAAACGTCCTTTCAGTGTACGTCTCTCAAACGTCCCTTCAGTGTACGTCTCTTAACTGTATAAATAGGGGTTGAGGGTGACAGTTTTGTCGTACCTTCGAAATCGAAAACTTTTTCGTGCTTTTGCTCTCGTCCTCTGTTGTCGCTGTGCTTATTGGATTTCCAAACGTAAATCGACATCCAAATCCTTTGAAACCCTTACAAGTAAGGTACTGTTCTCTGTTCCGATGTTTTTGAATGTTTTGGGTCGATATTGTGTACTGTTTTCTGGGATCCAAACTGGGTTGCTGCGTTAGTTTGTGCGTTTATCGTTGTGGTCGCCGGGGTTATCTGGGTTTTTGACGATGTCCCCGTGTTTCTTGTTTTGCAGATGACAAACCCCGCAATGGATGCTCATGTCCCCGAGTTTGCCTCAGTTACTTTCACTGATGGTACCGCTCTTGACCCTCCCGGGTACTCGCTGACCGCGGAGGAGATTGTGGAGCTAAGGAGCAATTGGAAGATTCCCGAGTCTGTTGAAATTCGGACTTTAGAACCCGAGGATCAGTTCTTCGCTCCCGGGGATGGGTGGACGCTATGCCACGAGTACCAGCTACGTTGCGGTCTGTCACTCCCGCTAAAGGTGGAGGTGCAGTATCTCCTGGCTGCGAGCAACTTCGCCATCGGGCAAGTTGGCCCGAATATGTGGAGGCAGCTGCTAGGATTGTGCGTGATGTACAAGGTGTTGAAGCAGCAGATGCCGAGTTACCACGAGTTACACGCCATGTACCGGGCCGAGTACTCCCGGAAGGCGGGTTTCAGTGGGATCATCCAACTGAAGTCCAAAGGGGTCTTCAAGAAGATCGTGGAGGACCTGCCTACCTCCGTGAGCCGGACCTGGAGGGAAAAAAGTTTCTTGATAAGAAACTTTCAAGACCCGGGACACGCGTTTCAAGTACCGGGTGACTTCCAGCCACTGATGAGTAAGTCCTTTCTCTCCGGATTTTTCTTTCTTTTATCTTTCCCGGGTTATAATTATATTGTACGTTTTGCAGATGTTCCCGACATTCCTCTGGAGCCGGTGATGGAGAAGAGGATCCGGAGGATGCTATGGGCCTTCAGAGGTCAAGATGACCGGAGCTCGTACCGGCTTTGCAGGCTGTATGTGTACAGCCGTTGCCGATTGATGGAGCTTCCAGGTTTGTCTCGTTTCCTTTACAATTTTTGTTGTTTACATGCTCCGGTCTAACAGGTTATATCTTTCGTTGCAGCTCTTCTCCCGATGGAGTTCACGAAGCGAAAGAACCCGGGAATGTACGACGGGTTCGAGGACAAGGCTGTATGGGCCGGGATCCGGGCGCAAGGCACGGAGGGGCTGGCGTACGATATCGACCTGACATCGAAGGCGGCTTTTCTGCGCCCAGACGCCGAGCAAGGGGAAACTCGGCAGTTCCACGTTGACGTCTCTTACTACAACGAGGTTCCCGCGTACTTGGCTGAGATTCTCGGGCCGGAAGTCTACCCAGAAGGAGAGGAGGTTGAAGGGAATCCCTCGGAGGCGGACGACAACCCGGTATTTGCAGAACTGTTTGCCGATGAGACTGAAGAACCGGTGATGAGCGCGGTTCCTTCGTCTGTGTTCCCGGGCGAGGAGGAATTTACCGAGGAGGATGACGAAGGGGGTGAAGAGGTTGGAGGGTTGGAAAGGGAAATAGGTAGTGAGAACCCGGAGGGGAGTGAGGGGAGTGACGAGGTTCTTGAAGTGGAGCCCGTGCCTTCTCGCAAGCGTACCCGGGAGGCATCCAGCTCGGGGAGGTCCGAGAGGAGGAAGAGAAGGAAGGAGAGGAAGGAGAGGAGGGAGAGAAAGCAGCAGCGGGACACTACTGAAATAATGGAGGAGTTGGCGAGTGCAGGAATGGCGGACGCGGCCATCCAAAGGATGGTAGCGGATTTGAAGAATTGCGCCGCTGACTCCTATGTCCTGGAGCACGAGGACCCGTTGACTGTAGCCCGGAGGGCGCAGGAGAAGCTGATGCGGGTTAGTCTTCTGCTGTAACTCGTTATCTTTTTGTTTTTGGTTCCTTGTACTAACCCGTTGTTTTATTTGTGTAGGCTGTCAGGTTGTCGTACTTGGCGATTGACCGGCTCATAACCGAAGGCATCCCCGAGCGAGAGAGAGTCCTCAGGGATGATCTCCGGGCCGCCCGGGACCAGGTGACGGCAAGCGAAGAAAACCTGGCTCGGGTCCGGGAATTCGCAAGCGCATCAGCGATCGCGTCGAGTGCGAAGTTGGCCGAGGCGGAAGAACACATAGCAGACCTGGTGGCCAAGAACTCTGAACTGGAGAATGTTATCGAAGGTCACCGGGAGGACCGGTGTGCTCAAGACGCCGCGATAGCCCAGCTGACCGAGCAAAACCAGGGGCTGCAGCAACAGGTCACCTCCCTGGAGCAACAAAAAGGAGACTTGCTCCAGGCAGTTTCCCGGGCCAAGGACTTAGCGGTCTCCGAGTTTCTGGCGAGCGCAGAGTTTGACCTGAAGCTGCGGTCGGCCAGGGCCGAGGCTCGTGCCGAAATAGTGAGCGCTGGTATTCGCCAAGGCTGGCTGGACAAGGCGGGTTATGACGGTCATCAAGGTCATGTTAGACCCGACGAGGCTGCAGGCGCCTCCCGGTCGACTCCTGCCGTGGCTGCGAACCCGGCTCGGAGTCCCCCAGTTCGTTCTTCAGCAGCCGGGAGAGGTGCTTCCCGTGGTGGGATTGTGGGTGGTCCTAGGAACCGGCCACCTCTGCGTAGGGGTCAGTTCATCATACAGCCCCGGGGAGGTCGTGGCTGTTCTAGCACTGGCCGGGGTAGGGGGTCGTCAACGGAGCCTTAGGATGTTTTTCTTTTCTGTAAGATTAGTCTACCTGTAGCGGTTTGCTACTTTTTTTGTAATCGATATTTTTGAAGTAATAAAATTTTTCCTTCTCGCAATCCTTCCTGTGCCAAAACACGGTAACCTGATAAGTACAAAATGTACATATAACGCCGGTTTTCTATGTGAATAAAGATAGTGTCGCTAAGGCTTTAAAGGTCGCTAGGGCTTTATGGATCCGTTAGGAATTCCAACCCGATGCATAACCTGCAAGTGTTGAGAAAATTCACACATATAATGCCAGTTTATGGGAAATAAAAATAGTCCCGCTAGGGCTTTATGGGTTCATAAGGACTTTCAACCCGATGCATAACCTGCAAGTGTTGACAATTCACACATAGTGCCGGGTTGGCATGTTAACATTATAAAGTGAAAATAGGGCCAGTAAGGCTTTACGGGTCCGTTAGGACTTCCAAGGGCGTCTTTGCCAAACAACACGGTAATCTGATGCAAAATATGCAAGTGTGATAATTTACATATATAATGCCGGTTTAGCATGTAAGTAAAAATAATGCCGCTAGGGCTGTATGGGTTCGTTAAGACTTTCAAAGACTGAAACAAGGCCGTGATAGGCTTGCAATATTTCAAGTTATTGAGATTACCAGAGATTATTAGAGATCTATCGGAGCTTGCCGAGTTTTGACCATGAAATAAGGCCGTGAAAGGCTTGCAATATTTCATGTCATGGAGATTATCGGAGATTATCGGAGCTTGGCGAGTTTTGACCATGAAATAAGGCCGTGAAAGGCTTGCAATATTTCATGTCATGGAGATTATCGGAGCTTGGCGAGTTTTGACCATGAAATAAGGCCGTGAAAGGCTTGCAATATTTCATGTCATGGAGATTATCGGAGATTATCGGAGCTTGGCGAGTTTTGACCATGAAATAAGGCCGTGAAAGGCTTGCAATATTTCATGTCATGGAGATTATCGGAGATTATCGGAGCTTGGCGAGTTTTGACCATGAAATAAGGCCGTGAAAGGCTTGCAATATTTCATGTCATGGAGATTATCAGAGATTATCGGAGCTTGGCGATTAAGGCATACAAGTAGGGCCGCTAAAGGCTGCATTCACTTCAACAAACTCTTTAATAAAACATAACCCGGTAGGGGAATTCATGCATTGTGGGCCTGAAAGGCTTTATATACAACATCATAAACAATAAAATTGGACATTCATAGATAACTCGGTACCTATTTGGGGAAGAGATGCAGATGTTGGGCGTTCCATGGTCGTGGAAGCGTAACTCCATCTGTACCCCGGATGTAAAACGTTGCCGGGCCCACGACTTCAACGATTTCATATGGACCCTCCCATGGAGCTTTAAACCCCGTTGGCTTAGGGATAACTTCCTTCATTACCCAATCCCCGAGTTTGAGTGGGCGGTTGATAACCCGGGAATTGTAGTGTTTAGCCACCTTTTGCTTCTTGTTGATATTTCGGAGATGTGCACGCTCCCGGCGTTCCTCCAGGAGGTCCAGGTTAAGGCGGATGCCTTCATTGTTGGTTTCCCTGTCAAACAGTTGTACCCGGTCACTCGGGACTTCCATCTCTACCGGGATCACTGCTTCAGAGCCAAAAGTCATAAGAAATGGGCTCTCCCCATTGGCTTCTGTTGGAGTTGTCCTTAGTGCCCACAAAACCTCTGGAAGTTTCTCAGCCCATAAACCCTTTGCGTCCTCCAGCTTCTTCTTCAGAACTTGCTTGATGAGCTTGTTAACGGCTTCAGTTTGTCCATTAGTCTGCGGGTGTGCAGGGGAGGCATATAGGACCTTTGTCCCATTGGAGTGTAAGAATTCCCGGAACTCATCGTTGTCAAACTGCGTCCCGTTATCTGTGATAAACGTCTCCGGGATTCCAAACCGGCAAAAGACATTGTTCCAAAGGAATTTCTTAACATTTGCGGTCGTGATCCGTGCCAGGGGTTGAGCTTCTATCCACTTGGAATTATAGTCCACTGAGACAATGGCATGTTTGAGCTGTCCCGGAGCTGTGGGTAGAGGCCCGATGAAATCAATCCCCCACATGCAAAATGGATATGTAGAAATTATTACTGATAGTGGGACTGATGGTGCACGGGGAAAGCTTTCAAATCGGTGACATTGAAGGCAGGAATCTACGACGATTCTGGCATCGTGTTCCAAAGAAGGCCAGTAATATCCCATTCTTAGGGTTTTGAAAGCCAGGTTACGGGCTCCAAAGTGATTTCCACATACCCCGCTATGAAGCGACTGCAAAACCCGGTCTCCTTCCTCGGGTGTAATACACTTCAAATCAGGAAAAGTTTGTCCTCGTCTGTACAGTTTCCCATCACGGATACTATACCGCGCCGCTCGAACCCGTAGTCGTTTGGCCGCTACCGGGTCCTCAGGTAGGGTTCCATGTTGGATGAAGTTGATGAACTCATCCATCCAAGATGGTGGCGGGTTTGCCTCTACCGTGAAAATCTCAGAAAAGGAGAGTGAGATGCTTGGTTTCTCCAATGTCTCGACCAGTAAGCTTTTAAACTCGGTATTGGAATCGTCCCCTATTGCAATCCTAGCCAGGGTATCTGCTCTCACATTCTGCTGCCTCGGTATCTGAGTAACCTCAAAGCTGTCAAATTTCTCCAGCAAGAAAGCCGCTAACTTTTGATAGGACGAAAGATGTGCTTCCTTTGCCTGAAACCCGCCGTTAACCTGCTGCACTACCAGCTGTGAATCACTTAGTATGCGGAGATGCCGGGCGCCCATATCTTTAGCGAGTTGGAGCCCTTTGATTAGGGCTTCGTACTCAGCCGTGTTGTTTGATGCTTTGAAGTTAAAGCGTAAGGCATAGTCAAACATATTACCCTCCGGGTCTACCAATGTAATGCCTGCTCCACATTGCCTCTGATTGACTGATCCATCTACAAATATCTGCCAACTCTCCGGTTCAGCTTGTGTAGGAAGAGTTTCAGCAACTGTTGAATCTGCTGGGATTAACTCGGCAATGAAGTCTGCTGCTGCTTGCCCTTTGATTGCCGTTCGGGGTTTAAAGTGCAAATCATGCTCCCCCAACTCAATTGCCCATTTGACCAGTCTGCCCGAAGTCGCCGGGTTTTGCAGAACCTGCCGTAGCGGTTGGTTGGTGAGTACATGGATGGAATGTGCTTGAAAATAGGGTCTTAACTTCCTTGCTGCTACAACCAAGGCCAGGGCCAGTTTTTCAATATCTGGATAACGAGTTTCAGGATCATTGAATCCTTTCCCAGTATAGTAGACCGGCAGTTCTTCAGAGTCTGGCTTTCTTATCAAGGCACAACTGACAGCTGTTTGAGACACCGCCAGGTACAGATAGAGTATTTCCCCAGGGTTTAGTCTGGATAAAGAAGGGACTGACGCCAGGGTTTTCGGCGGTTGCATGGCCAAGACGGCTTGAATTTTGTCGGGGTTTGCCTCAATTCCCCGAGCGCTGACTATGAACCCGAGAAACTTTCCTCCTGAAACACCGAACACACACTTCTCCGGGTTTAACCTCATCCCCTTGCTCAAGGCAATGTCGATGACGGTCTCCAAGTCATCTGGGTGTTTGCTTGTTTCCCGGCTTTTGACCAGCATATCGTCTATATAAACCTCCATAGTATCCCCGAGTTGGTTTGCAAACATGCCCACTACGAGGCGCTGGAACGTGGCTCCTGCATTCCGGAGTCCAAAAGGCATCACTCTGTAATAATACATCCCCTTGTCTGTTGTAAAAGATGTGTGCTGTTGATCCGCGGGATTCATCGGAACTTGGTTAAATCCCGAGTATGCATCTATAAAGCTCAACTGGGGGTGGCCCGCGGTTGAATCCACCAGTTGATCAATCTTTGGAAGGGGAAAACTATCCTTCGGGCAAGCCTTATTCAGATCTGTGTAGTCGACGCACATCCTCCACTTTCCGTTTGCCTTCTTGACCATCACCACATTGGCCAACCAATCCGGGTATGTTGCATCTCCAATGAACCCGATGTCTTTAAGACGTTTAACTTCTGCTTGAATGGCCTTGTACTTCTCTGCGCAAAATGCACGACGCTTCTGTCTTACCGGTTTAACACCCGGGATAATATTGAGGGAATGTGTCATAACGTCTGGAGAAATCCCGGGCATGTCTGCATATGACCATGCGAACACCTTCTGTTTCCGGGCACCCCAAGTTAAACCCCTTTAACTCGAAGTAAATCCTGCGGGGACCACCTCCCAAAGAAGATTCTGTCGAAAAAAAATCGACATAGTCTCCCTTGAAAAGTGGACAACCCTTAACCTGCAATAACCCACAGTACACTTCTAATACCAAAGTCCAACCGAAACTCCTGGAGCCATCCTGCTCCCCAATAACCAACAACTCCACAAGATACACATCTAATAAAATCCCACAATTAATTCAACATCCCAAATGTAGATGATACATAACATTCCAAGTCCCTAAGAGTTCTCCAACAAATAAACTACCCGATGTGTATCAGAGCGTCTAGGATAAAAGCAGAAACATAGATATATTACAAGTAGGTCAACCCGGAACCTACTGTTAGTGTGGAAAGCGGCGGTAACTATGCTTGGCTTCCAAGTGGTCTAGATAGGTCGAGCTCTGCAATCTGGGCATTTAAAAACGAAAGGCCCAGGGGAGAAACATTGAAAACCGTTAGAGTGAGTGGACGAAAAATAACATAAAAAAACTCTATTATCTTTAATGCTCTCCCTCTAGTTTCTTTAAGAAAAACCGCATGCAAATAAACCATCAATGATGCCCTGGCTCAAACATAAATAATTTAAATGTGGGGTGTTAACCTCATCCACGAGAAATCCGACCTGCTCTATCCGGGAGGGTCCATTGACCAGCTACTACCGAAGAGGGTCCCGACCTGCTACTATCCGGGAGGGTCCAATGACCAGCTTCTACCGGAGAGGGTCCCGACCTGCTACTATTCGGGAGGGTCCATTGACCAGCTACTACCGAAGAGGGTCCCGACCTGCTACTATTCGGGAGGGTCTATTGACCAGCTACTACCGAAGAGGGTCATGCTAGCATACAAACCTTTTTCTTTTCCCTTTTTAACATTTCTTTAAAACCAGTAAAACATGTAAAACCTCGTGGGAAAATAATAATAATCGAAACCCCTTAAAATCCGTGAGCCAAGTTTCCCTTTTAAAATCATCCCCCTCCAAATCCCAAAACGGTGATAATCATTAAACCATAACCCGGGAAAATCTTTTAAAAATCACGGGAAGGGTTTGAACCTCTTTCCCGGCTTGTTTGCCTTTGAAATCCGTAAATCTCATTTTCCCAAATCACCGTAAACATATAAATGGAGGAAATCATATATGCAGGAGAAACCAATTAAAGAATATAGCATGCAATTTAATTTAAAACAAATGTCCACTCACAGATGCCGCTAGGTCTGCCGGCTACTAGATGGCTGCTCCGCTAGAGCTCCCCCACGTCCTGTACAAAACATATAAACAGGTCTTAAACCCATAATCATCGTGAGGGCAATAATAACACGCTCTACCCATAGCGTTCAACCTTAACCATCTATCAAAAGTGTGGGTGTCGGCCTCTAACCCTCCAAATAGCGTACAAACTCTTAAACACGCTCTCACGCCTAGCCGGTTCTCCCTAAACGACCGATTAACCTTTAATTACACAAATAATAATCCCAAACCTTCCAAACGTACTCAACACCTCAAATAAATTCCCAAAAAATTAGCAACTGCCCCTAATGGACTTCCCTTAATTTTTACAATTTAAATGGGCAAGAAAACTGCCCAAAAAGTGGCGGCTCCGCCGCCGGCGGCGGCCGCCGGCAGGAAAATCCGGCCAAAATTCCGGCGACCTCGGATCGCCACCAAATTTTACCAGCAGCTTCGTCTCAACATTTGGGACAACTTTCTAGTTCAACTCGAAGGCCAACTCGGCCCCTAACTAGGACAATCGACAAGAAATACACAACCCGAATCCAAAAGTCAACCCAAACTTCAAATCCAAAATTCTTCCTACACACTTCAAATCTAGCTACCAAATTCTAGGGGCTTAATGTACACCTCAAACCCATCAAAACCATATAAGGAACTCACCGGGAGGTGGCCGGAGGAGGGAGAAATCCGGCGTCAATGAACAGTGCACAGGTCCCCCCTTCTCGCCGTGATTTCTCTCAAACGGCGGCGACTCAGCTCCGATGGCCACCACCAACTTGAAGGTGGCGCTGCAGGCTTCAATTTGGTACCTAGCACGCGCCCTAACTCCGCCGGACGGAGGAGAAATCCGGTGATGAAATCCGGCGAAAAAAATCGGGATTTTCGGAGGTTTTCGATGGTGAACAGTAACTTTTCCAATTTTCACTTTTTCACCGATTTACCCCAGTAACTCACTATATATAGGCTTTTCACCCAAATAGTAACTTTTGTTTTTTGACCATAACTTCTTCATACGATCTCCGATTTAAGCGTGCTACGTGTCCACGGACTCGTAACGACGCCCTCTACAACTTTCATGAAGAAAGTTTCTCCAAATTCCTGACCAAACAAAAAGTCAACTTTTTGACCCTTTCTCGGTAAAACGGTTACTACGATACGGTTAAAGACCAAAGTAACTTAGGTAGTAACCGACCGTAAATGGATTCTAGAACCGGGATGTGACAATTCTCCCCCCCATATAAAAATTTCGTCCTCGAAATTACATACCTGTCATTCGAAGAGATGGGGGTACTGCTGCCTCACCCGAGCCTCTGGTTCCCATGTTGCTTCTTCTAACTCATGGCTCCTCCAAAGTACCTTCACTAGAGGAATGGTTTTGTTCCTGAGTACCTGCTCTTTCCTATCAAGGATCTTCACCGGCAATTCTTCATAAGTCAAATCTCTTTTTAAATTAACCGGTTGCTCTTGCAACACATGGGATGGATCGGCAACATACTTACGGAGCATAGACACATGGAAGACATTATGTATCCTTGCCAACTCAGGAGGTAGGTCCAACCGATAAGCAAGTGGACCAACCCTCTCTATGACCTCATAAGGGCCTATGTACCTGGGGCTAAGCTTCCCCCGCTTGCCGAAACGTACTACTCCCTTCCAAGGGGATAGTTTCAGAAATACCCAATCACCCACTTGGAATTCAAGATCTCTTCTTCGGTTGTCTGCATAACTCTTATGTCTACTCTGAGCTGTCTTTAACTTGTCCCTAACAACCTTGATCTTCTCATTAGTTTCATGAATCAAGTCAGGGCTACACAACTCTCTTTCGCCAATTTCATTCCAACACAAAGGTGTACGACATTGTCGTCCATAAAGTGCCTCAAAAGGAGACATACCAATGGTGGAATGGTAGCTATTGTTGTAAGCAAACTCCATTAAAGCTACATTCTTGTCCCAGCTTCTTGAGAACTGCATGGCACACGATCTCAACATGTCCTCTAAAGTCTGGATAGTCCTTTCGGACTGCCCGTCGGTCTGAGGATGAAAGGCTGTGCTGAATTGCAACCGGGTGCCCAAAGCTGCCTGTAAAGCTCTCCAAAATCTGGAGGCAAACCTAGGATCCCGATCTGACACTATAGTCTCTGGCACCCCATGAAGTCTCACAATTTCATTGACATACAATTCCGCCAACCTTTCCACCGTATACTTCTTGTTCACCGGCAGAAAGTGTGCTGATTTGGTCAATCGATCAACGACCACCCAAATACCATCATGCCCGTCACGAGTACGTGGTAGACTAAAGACAAAATCCATAGCAATGTCATCCCACTTCCACACGGGGATAGGCAAAGGATGAAGTAAACCAGCAGGTTTCTGTCTCTCAATCTTTACTTGTTGACAAATCAAGCACCTGCTCACAAATCCCGCAATCTCTCTCTTCATATTCGGCCACCAATAATGATTCTTCAAGGTCTTGTACATTTTTGTACTTCCAGGGTGAGCTGCATATGCTGAACTGTGAGCTTCCTCCAAAATTTCCAACTTAAGCTCCTCATTCCTTTTTGGAACACAAAGTCGGTTCTTGAACATCAAAGTTCCATCCTTTCTAACCGAGAAGTCAACTGTTGTCCCATCAAGTGTCCGCTCAATCAACCGCACTATTGACTGATCATTATACTGTGCCTCTCGCACTTTATCAATTAAAACTGGCCTCACTTGGAAATTAGCCACCAAGGCTTCTACTTCATCCTCCCAAAGTTCAACACCAGTAGCCCGCAACTCATAGAGAAGTGGAACCCGAACCGCTCTCAAATGAGCCAAAGAGACGGAAGGGTTGCGGCTAAGTGCATCGGCCACTAAATTGGCCCTTCCTGGATGATACTCAATGGAAATATCATAATCTGCCAGTAGTTCCATCCATCTCCTCTGCCTCAAATTTAAATCCCTCTGTGTAAACACATAACGGAGGCTCTTGTGATCAGTGAAAATCTGACACTTAGCTCCGTAAAGATAGTGTCTCCATAACTTTAACGCGAAAACTATCGCTGCAAGCTCTAGATCATGGGTGGGATAATTTCCTTCATGTAACTTCAATTGTCTAGAAGCATAGGCAATGACTCTCCCATGTTGCATTAACACACCACCCAAACCTTGTCCAGATGCATCACTATACACCACGAACTCACCACTATCATCAGGTAATGCCAAAACTGGAGCACTCACCAAACGATTCTTTAATTCTTGAAAACTTTGCTCACAGTCTTCACACCATTCAAACTTTACCCCTTTCCTAGTCAATCTAGTAAGAGGAGCCGCAATCTTGGAAAAGCCTTCCACAAAACGGCGGTAGTACCCAGCTAGACCCAAGAAACTCCGTATCTCCTTTACATTAGTGGGTCTCCTCCAACTCACAACTGCCTCTATTTTCTGGGGGTCCACACTAACACCTTCGGCCGTCACAATGTGGCCCAAGAACCCCACTTTATCTAGCCAAAACTCACACTTGCTGAGCTTTGCGTACAGCTGAGCCTCTTTCAAAGTCCGTAAAACCAACCTCAGATGCTTTGCATGTTCCTTTGCATTCTTGGAATAAACCAAAATGTCATCTATGAACACGATAACAAACCGGTCAAGGTATGGGCTAAACACCCTATTCATGAGGCCCATAAAGGCTGCAGGTGCATTGGTAAGCCCAAAAGCCATCACTACAAACTCGTAATGGCCATATCGTGACCGAAATGCAGTCTTGGCTATATCATTTTCCCGAATCCGCAATTGATGATACCCCGACCTCAAATCAATCTTCGAAAAGACTGTTGCCCCCTTCAATTGGTCAAACAGGTCATCAATACGGGGCAAGGGATACTTGTTCTTTACAGTAACTTGATTCAGCTTCCTGTAATCCACACAAAGTCTCAATGTACCATCCTTCTTCTTAACAAACAACACTGGGGCACCCCAAGGAGAGGAACTTGGTCGAATAAATCCCTTATCCAACAACTCCTGCAATTGAGTTCTCAACTCCTTCAATTCAGCAGGGGCCATTCTATATGGTGCTTGAGAAATAGGTGCGGTTCCAGGAAGTAAATCGATCGAAAAATCGATCTCTCTTTCGGGTGGCAATCCAGGCAATTCATCTGGAAAAACTTCTGGAAACTCCTTAACTATAGGTATGTCATTCAAACCTACTTCCCCCATACTAGTATCCACCACATGTGCTAGGTAGGCTTGACAACCCTTACTCAGCAATTTCCTAGCGGCCACAGCTGAAATTAAACACTTTGGGAGAATCTCTCTTTCTCCTTGAAATATAACCTCCGGCAATCCTGGACTACGAAATACCACTTCTTTCTGGAAACAATCTACCATGGCCCTATGGGCTTCCAGAAAATCCATACCCAGGATTACATCGAACTCTATCATATCCAGAGGAATTAGGTCAGCTTCGAATACAAGTCCATTTACTAACACCTCACACCCACTACACACCCAGTTAATCTCCATTGTATCTCCAGAAGGCAGAGATACACGCCACTCACCTGGGAGTGGGGAGGTTGGCACATTGGCATGGAGTGAAAATCTACTCGACATAAAGGAATGCGTAGCACCCGGATCAATCAAAGTAAAAGCAGGCTGACCAAAGATTAATAACGTACCAATAATGACCTCTGGAGAAGTACGACCCTCCTGCTGAGTCATGGCATGCACTCTAGCATGAGTAGTGGTGGGACGTCCTCTGCCGCCTCTGTTCTGCTGAGCACTGCCTCTATCAGGACCCCACATGCGAGCACCGCTGCCAGAAGCACTCGCTGGAAACTGACCCGATGACTGAGTAGGATCAAACATGGATCTCTGAATCAGGATAGGGCACTCTCTCTTATAGTGATCTAGCTGACCACAATGATAACATCCCACAGCCTGCTGCTGACTCTGCCCCACCTGAAATGGCTGGCCACCTGAGGCCGCACTCTGGCTACTAGATCCTCCACTAAACTGTCCAGATGGGCGTCCACCAAACCGGTTCCTAGGACGTCTCCTGCCGAACCTCTTGAACCGTCCTTGAACTCCGGAACCAGAACTCGAATGACTACTGTATCCACTACCAACAGATGATCCAGAACCCGAAGTAGATGTCCCCCGCCTAGGAGGAACTCGGCTAGGATCACCAAAACTCTGTAGGGGACCAACTGCCAACTCCTGCGCCTCAATATGCATAGCAAACATCAAGGCCTGCTGGAAAGTCTGGTAAGGCACGGCTGTCATCTGACTGGCATATAAACCGCCAAGTCCCTGGACAAAGTAGTAAATCTTCTCCTCATCTGTCTTAACCAAGTCAGGCACATAGAATGCCAACTCCCTAAAGCGCTGCTCAAAGGCTGTCACTGTCATACTGTTACTTTTCCTCAGATTCAGAAATTCCAACCTCATACGGTTGATGTGGGCTGGATTGATATAACGCTCCTTAAAATGAACGGTAAACTGACCCCAAGTCATATTCTGAGCTCCATCGCCCAAACCTCTGCTCAAATCCACCCACCAATGCCAAGCTTCCCTTTCCAGAAACTGAACAGCTATGGTCACCATCTTGCTCTCAGGACACTCAGCCTGCACAAACATCTTTTCCATACTCTCCAACCAGCTGAGAGCATCTAACGGCTCATTGGCATGGGAGAAAACCCGGGCTCCATTCCTACAAGCCTTCTCATAATTAATGTCTGAGGCAAAGGTAGTGAGTCGCCTGAAGAATTGTTCCAATTGACCATCAGCTGGTGCTCCCGCATCCCCTCCTTCTGGAGGATTGGGAGGACTAGGAGGATTTCCCCTACGGGCTCGACTACGACCACGACGCATAGTTACCTGAGGAAGAAAACATTTAGTACCATGTATAACATCAGCACTGGATTAACTACTACAAATACTCAAGGAATACCCAGTACCTCATGCATAAATGCTAATGGTCTGCCATGGTCAAACCATCACTCTATAGATACTAGATACTCCTAAGTACAAATAGTAGTATGAAGGAATCGGATAACCTAATGCTCTGATACCAATTGTCAAGACCCACCCCAAGTTAAACCCCTTTAACTCGAAGTAAATCCTGCGGGGACCACCTCCCAAAGAAGATTCTGCCGAAAAAAAATCGACATAGTCTCCCTTGAAAAGTGGACAACCCTTAACCTGCAATAACCCACAGTACACTTCTAATACCAAAGTCCAACCGAAACTCCTGGAGCCATCCTGCTCCCCAATAACCAACAACTCCACAAGATACACATCTAATAAAATCCCACAATTAATTCAACATCCCAAATGTAGATGATACATAACATTCCAAGTCCCTAAGAGTTCTCCAACAAATAAACTACCCGATGTGTATCAGAGCGTCTAGGATAAAAGCAGAAACATAGATATATTACAAGTAGGTCAACCCGGAACCTACTGTTAGTGTGGAAAGCGGCGGTAACTATGCTTGGCTTCCAAGTGGTCTAGATAGGTCGAGCTCTGCAATCTGGGCATTTAAAAACGAAAGGCCCAGGGGAGAAACATTGAAAACCGTTAGAGTGAGTGGACGAAAAATAACATAAAAAAACTCTATTATCTTTAATGCTCTCCCTCTAGTTTCTTTAAGAAAAACCGCATGCAAATAAACCATCAATGATGCCCTGGCTCAAACATAAATAATTTAAATGTGGGGTGTTAACCTCATCCACGAGAAATCCGACCTGCTCTATCCGGGAGGGTCCATTGACCAGCTACTACCGAAGAGGGTCCCGACCTGCTACTATCCGGGAGGGTCCAATGACCAGCTTCTACCGGAGAGGGTCCCGACCTGCTACTATTCGGGAGGGTCCATTGACCAGCTACTACCGAAGAGGGTCCCGACCTGCTACTATTCGGGAGGGTCTATTGACCAGCTACTACCGAAGAGGGTCATGCTAGCATACAAACCTTTTTCTTTTCCCTTTTTAACATTTCTTTAAAACCAGTAAAACATGTAAAACCTCGTGGGAAAATAATAATAATCGAAACCCCTTAAAATCCGTGAGCCAAGTTTCCCTTTTAAAATCATCCCCCTCCAAATCCCAAAACGGTGATAATCATTAAACCATAACCCGGGAAAATCTTTTAAAAATCACGGGAAGGGTTTGAACCTCTTTCCCGGCTTGTTTGCCTTTGAAATCCGTAAATCTCATTTTCCCAAATCACCGTAAACATATAAATGGAGGAAATCATATATGCAGGAGAAACCAATTAAAGAATATAGCATGCAATTTAATTTAAAACAAATGTCCACTCACAGATGCCGCTAGGTCTGCCGGCTACTAGATGGCTGCTCCGCTAGAGCTCCCCCACGTCCTGTACAAAACATATAAACAGGTCTTAAACCCATAATCATCGTGAGGGCAATAATAACACGCTCTACCCATAGCGTTCAACCTTAACCATCTATCAAAAGTGTGGGTGTCGGCCTCTAACCCTCCAAATAGCGTACAAACTCTTAAACACGCTCTCACGCCTAGCCGGTTCTCCCTAAACGACCGATTAACCTTTAATTACACAAATAATAATCCCAAACCTTCCAAACGTACTCAACACCTCAAATAAATTCCCAAAAAATTAGCAACTGCCCCTAATGGACTTCCCTTAATTTTTACAATTTAAATGGGCAAGAAAACTGCCCAAAAAGTGGCGGCTCCGCCGCCGGCGGCGGCCGCCGGCAGGAAAATCCGGCCAAAATTCCGGCGACCTCGGATCGCCACCAAATTTTACCAGCAGCTTCGTCTCAACATTTGGGACAACTTTCTAGTTCAACTCGAAGGCCAACTCGGCCCCTAACTAGGACAATCGACAAGAAATACACAACCCGAATCCAAAAGTCAACCCAAACTTCAAATCCAAAATTCTTCCTACACACTTCAAATCTAGCTACCAAATTCTAGGGGCTTAATGTACACCTCAAACCCATCAAAACCATATAAGGAACTCACCGGGAGGTGGCCGGAGGAGGGAGAAATCCGGCGTCAATGAACAGTGCACAGGTCCCCCCTTCTCGCCGTGATTTCTCTCAAACGGCGGCGACTCAGCTCCGATGGCCACCACCAACTTGAAGGTGGCGCTGCAGGCTTCAATTTGGTACCTAGCACGCGCCCTAACTCCGCCGGACGGAGGAGAAATCCGGTGATGAAATCCGGCGAAAAAAATCGGGATTTTCGGAGGTTTTCGATGGTGAACAGTAACTTTTCCAATTTTCACTTTTTCACCGATTTACCCCAGTAACTCACTATATATAGGCTTTTCACCCAAATAGTAACTTTTGTTTTTTGACCATAACTTCTTCATACGATCTCCGATTTAAGCGTGCTACGTGTCCACGGACTCGTAACGACGCCCTCTACAACTTTCATGAAGAAAGTTTCTCCAAATTCCTGACCAAACAAAAAGTCAACTTTTTGACCCTTTCTCGGTAAAACGGTTACTACGATACGGTTAAAGACCAAAGTAACTTAGGTAGTAACCGACCGTAAATGGATTCTAGAACCGGGATGTGACAATTCTCCCCCCCATATAAAAATTTCGTCCTCGAAATTACATACCTGTCATTCGAAGAGATGGGGGTACTGCTGCCTCACCCGAGCCTCTGGTTCCCATGTTGCTTCTTCTAACTCATGGCTCCTCCAAAGTACCTTCACTAGAGGAATGGTTTTGTTCCTGAGTACCTGCTCTTTCCTATCAAGGATCTTCACCGGCAATTCTTCATAAGTCAAATCTCTTTTTAAATTAACCGGTTGCTCTTGCAACACATGGGATGGATCGGCAACATACTTACGGAGCATAGACACATGGAAGACATTATGTATCCTTGCCAACTCAGGAGGTAGGTCCAACCGATAAGCAAGTGGACCAACCCTCTCTATGACCTCATAAGGGCCTATGTACCTGGGGCTAAGCTTCCCCCGCTTGCCGAAACGTACTACTCCCTTCCAAGGGGATAGTTTCAGAAATACCCAATCACCCACTTGGAATTCAAGATCTCTTCTTCGGTTGTCTGCATAACTCTTATGTCTACTCTGAGCTGTCTTTAACTTGTCCCTAACAACCTTGATCTTCTCATTAGTTTCATGAATCAAGTCAGGGCTACACAACTCTCTTTCGCCAATTTCATTCCAACACAAAGGTGTACGACATTGTCGTCCATAAAGTGCCTCAAAAGGAGACATACCAATGGTGGAATGGTAGCTATTGTTGTAAGCAAACTCCATTAAAGCTACATTCTTGTCCCAGCTTCTTGAGAACTGCATGGCACACGATCTCAACATGTCCTCTAAAGTCTGGATAGTCCTTTCGGACTGCCCGTCGGTCTGAGGATGAAAGGCTGTGCTGAATTGCAACCGGGTGCCCAAAGCTGCCTGTAAAGCTCTCCAAAATCTGGAGGCAAACCTAGGATCCCGATCTGACACTATAGTCTCTGGCACCCCATGAAGTCTCACAATTTCATTGACATACAATTCCGCCAACCTTTCCACCGTATACTTCTTGTTCACCGGCAGAAAGTGTGCTGATTTGGTCAATCGATCAACGAGAGCACCAATTGTTTCCGGGGATGCTCGTGGCCCCTTTAGCGGGTTGCACGGTTCCAGAAATAGCGAACTTCCTTGTGCTCCCGAGTTTTCCTGTGTAAAGAACAAACACGTCAAAGGGCGTCCCCGGGTTTACCGAGGGAAGCCACTCCGATGCTTAAGTCAGACACTGTCAGATAAGCAGAAAACTCAAGAGTAGTTAAGGAATTGTCCGTCCCCTTACCGGGAGGTCCTCACCGGTATTTATAGTAGCATTAAAGGCTGCACTTTGTCTTTTTCCAATGTGGGAATGAACTCCCTTGCTTTGCCTCAAACTTACAATGAACTGGGCCCTGACAAAGGACCCAGAGTGGCTTCTCAAGTCTGACTGGCCTTTGGCCCTGTAAACAGTACTTCAAGCATAATAAACGATGCATATTTAATAATTGACCACACTTGGTGTTATTTCTTGAATTGTAACCCGGTAAAGGAGAAATATTAGGTTCCACATATAAACAGTAAGTTTCCATTTTTACTTCATTTAACCAGTTAACCCTGATTGACGTTCTTTTTACTGGTCAACTTTCCAAAAGCAAAAACTTCCTAAAATGGAAAGTTTTCGACGTTTTGCTACGACTCAACGGAAAGAGACATTTTAAAAGAGTCGAAGAGTATCTCCTCGGCTTCTGCTAGATTCTGGTGACTTGCCGGAATCTTTTACCGAATTCCGGTCAACTTGCCGAAAATTCGCCATAACTTCCACGTTTCTTCGATTCACCAAGTTCTCAACATGTCGGATCAAAATACATCAAATCAACACTACAACAACAAAAACAGTAACACAATCAATATATAATGCATACTAATTGTGTAATATTCTTCTGTTGTTGGATACACTTGTAAAGTATAAGCTCAATGACAACTTTGGGCATTGAATATTCTTCTAATGATTACCTTTTGGGTAGGTTTTGATAGAGAGCAATTGAAAGTTTAGGGTTTAGGATTTGAATTGTAAATTTCAAAACTTTATGTTATATGAACTATTTACTTAACATGTATATGCATACTAATTGTGTAATATATAATGCACTTATAGTAGTGATGTACCCGCAGCATTGCGCGGGCAATCTTGCTAGTGAAGCTCTAAGAAAAATGTTGCAAAATAGTTTTGTTTGAAAATGGTAGGGCAATTGATAGAAAAGTATGAAACAAAAAGTTCTAAGTAGCAGAAAAGTGTAAACACAGACATTAAACCGAACCATACTTCACAAGAAACTAAAAGGCAAAGAAATTGCAGCTTTTTGAAGTATCAGGGTTTAGATATGAATCGCTGACTAATAAGTTGGAATTTTAAATGCAACTGCAGGCAAGTAAAACTTCATTAGGAATGAGGGACAAAACCTTAGAAACAGTACCATTTCAACCCAGAGGAGAATGATGCCAATGAGAAACACGTATTAAAAAAAAAGTTAAATAGCCTCCATAAGGAGCTTATCAGTTTTAATTTCGGGTCGGGTCACAAGTGTTTGAGACCCGAAACGACACCGTTGTGATGAGGGTATAAAGGACAAGTGTGAGGAGCAAAAACCCTACGAACGAGAGGTGAAAGAGATGACGCAGAAGGCGACGCAATTCAAAGGGCAGCAAAAGAGGAAGACGATTCCTCCGAACCGGCATGGGAAGAGCGTTCAAACTCGTAAGGGCAAGCGCAACGTGAAGCCCTCCAAGTTCTCTAAGGACATGGACACCGATCGGGTACCTTTCATTCTCCTCCTTCTGCTCTGTTTGTTCTCTGCTAAACCCTAATTTTGCTAATGCCATACATTGAAATTGATGTCATTGCAAATAACAGTATAAGGGGTTGTTTTATGGGTTCTTAGTGAGTGTGAATTAGACCACTTTAGGAACTATCTATGCTGATTATAAGAAGACCATACCAAACTGATTATGTAAACGAGCAGATACGTCCTTGGATAGTTGGATATAGTTGTTGCTAACTATGTAGTTCATCTGTGTTACACATTCTATTTTATAGTTGGATAGAGGAACATGTAAATATTTCTTTGTTTCTACCTATTTTGCAAGGCTGTAATCGGTATCCTGTTTTTGTTAAAACGAGGCTCATTTTAGTTTCCTGAGGAAGCACTTTGCTTTACGTCTCTGATGAGCCAAGTTTGTCCAAACCACATTTTTGCTCCTGTCTTTTTCTGTATTCCATAATTTTTATAGACGAAGGTTTATTTATATTTCCTAGTTTCTGTTTAAGAAAAGCTTAGTAGCTTCGGGGGGAAGCAGTTTGCTTTACAGCTCTTCTGCTGTCTTATTTATTTTTGATTTGGTGAATTCAGGAGATAACAAAGTTCATTAATCACTGCAATGAGGTGAAGGCTGCCACTGCTGCAAACAAAGAAGGTGGCCAACTAAGTATTGTCAAAAATCCTCCAGCGTCAGATGGTAGTGGAAAGAAATAGTAGTTTCCAAGCTTTGCAAGATTTTGGATGTAGAGAATATGGATGGTCTGCAAAAACTCTAAACAAGACACCGTTGAACATTTTCTGCACTGATGTTGTCCTCTAAGATTCCTTACTCTTGTGTTCCCTTGTTCAGCTTCATTCCATTGACCACTTTTTAGCATGATTCAATTCTAAATTTGAAGTTTTGTTTTTCACCAGTACCATTTGAAGTTTTTTGAAGTTTTGTTTTTAGGGTGATATGGACGTTCCCTTCATATTCAAAACCAGAAGTGTATGTTGTGATCTTTTGATTTCTAAACGCATACAATGATTTGAGATCTTCTACTGGAAAATAAATGGTTTTGTTATAGGATATTTGTGTGTCTTGGTCCATGTTTTGTATATGGGCTTAACCCATAAGACTTGGTTGTAATAGAAAACTTGTACTACCTTTCATATATATCTCATTGTACTACACATAATACATGTGGTAGATTTCCATAATAGGCTATATGTAAACCTCTATATAAGAGATCTCTCATTTGATGAACATACACACAACTTGATTCATTCTCTCATATTTCCTACAACACGTTATCAACACGTGTCTCTAACCCCTAAACCGACCCCTAGGTTGCCTCCCCATTACTGGCCAATCATGGCAGCCTCCTAGTGGCAGCTCCTTGTAGCAGCCCCAACCATGGCGTTGTAGCCCCAAGCAGCTTCCTCCAGCTACCGCGCGCACTCTTGTGCACTGTCGCAACACACCTCTGTGCACTGCTGTGCGCACCTCTGCACTACTACGCGCACGGCCGTGCTCACCTCTGCACTGCTGCACTCACCCTTGCGCACTGCCGTTGAGCACCATTGCACATCGCCGCTATGCACGCCTGTGCACACTGCCGCGCACCCCTGTGCACCCATGTAGAACGGGTTGTAATTCTTGGTTTTCGTTAAATCTTTCATGTGGTTCTAGTTTTTTAATGTTTTTGCCAATGTTTTATGGTAAATTTGACTAACTATATGATCTATTTGTTTCATGGTATCCTCGCACGACGATTCAAAATGGAATTACACGAACAATCGCAGAACGCGTAAGGAGTGGAGCATGAAAACATGGAATAGCTTATATAAATGCAGTCTATATGGCAGTCTAGCAAGTAGCTTTACATTTTGAGTTGTTTCAAAGTTTCAATAACTTCGGGAAGGATACAATCGGTTCATCTCCTTCTCTCCACCATTCTATATTTGGGTTTGTGATATATGTAGGTATTGTTTAAAATCCTAAAACATGTGTGCACATGGCTGCCGGCACCGCAAGCCTAGCTGCTAGTCGCTGTGTGCTCATGCAGCTGTCGGACGCTGATTGCCAGTTACCAAGCATTATTTCCCAGTTGTCGGATGCTGGTTGCCACCTGCCGACTTCTGTGTGCCAACTGTCGACCGTTGTGTGCCAGCTACTGACTGTTGTGTGCTAGCTGCCGCTCGCTGCATGAATAGATGTTGACCGTTGTGTGCCAGCTGCCGACCACTATGTGCCAACTACTGACCGCTGCATGCCAGATGCCGACTGTTGTGTGCCGACCGCTGCATGCCAGATGCCGACTGTTGTGTGCCGACCGCTGCATGCCAGATGCTGACTATTGGTGTTGTATTCGACACTGGTTAATTTTATGCTATTAAAGAGAGTTAGGAATTGGAGAATCATCTCATTCCTTGAACCAACGTTGTATTGGATCAACTTTTGTGAATTTTTCCCGGTTCGAATACCGTTGACAAACCAATAAAGCAAGATGACTTCTCTCGAGTCTCAACAACTTAATTTTGTATGCAAGAGCGATTTTGCTGCTACTTGTGTTTTGACACTAGCTGATGCAAAATGACCTATGACGGCTGGTCTAAGTCCCTCTAACAGAGATTAAACGCATGACATTGCATTGTTTTAGGTCATAGTGCGCCATGCACGTTTGATGTGCATTGGCCGCCGAATGCCACTAAGCGCTACTAGGCGCCATGCACATAATTATGCATTAGCTGACGAGCGATGCCGATGCTGGCTACTGAGTGCCATGCACGTCTGACGTGCACTGGCTGCCGAAAGTCATTGAGCGCTGCGCACGTCTGGGTGCCCAGTTGCCAACAATGAATTATACTAAAACATAGTGCATCTGCCACCTTCTGTATAGTAACTTCCTTCGAGTTTTGTGATCAGCTCCGGATGAACTAGAACGCAAACCTTTTACTTTGGAAAGCAACGTGAATCTAGTTTCTAGCAGTTTTCACGTTCGTTCATATCCATTACAACAAAGGAGTTATGCTGTTTGAGTGAGCAAAGGTCATGTTGCCAGGAAATCTGTTATGCACAAGGTTTTGCATTTATGCAACGTTCCATGTGCCTATTTTCTCACGATAGCTCAAGACATCTCGGTTGTAGATCCTTAGATCACCGATTCATGATTGTCGAGCTCATCATTTTTAAGAGTGAATGCATACAACAAACGTACAAAGAGTGTACGGAAAATAAAATTGATGCCTCTAACATTTGACGTCATGAAAAACTCTTTGATTTTCTCCAAGTTATATGAGACCTCGATGAAATTATTGGTTCGATAAGTGTATTCAAACTATGACATAATTATGCATAACCTCATGAAGGTGTGCTAATGTCCGTGATTTAGTCTTCACTTAACAACAGATATTCCATCATCAGAATTTGTGGTTAACCTCGGCCAAGGTTACCCACTCTCTTGATTTTGGATCCCCCTATGATGCTATTACCAAATGACATCCTTCATTGACGTTGATGACTTGTAATGACACATAAACGCTTTATTTTTAGCCGAGGAGTAATCCTACGATGTCACTTTAAAGTTGAAAGCTTTATCATGACAAAATCTGTGTACACAATAAGTTAAACCTACTGTACTTCGTCAGAGTTTTCTGATCGGCTCTAGATAAACTAGAACCCCATCTCTATATCATTGGAAAGCTACGCGAGCCTAGTTTCTAATGGTTTAAGCGGTTCGTTCATATATGTCCCGACGAAAGAGGTATGACAGTTTAAGTGCGTACAAGTCATAATGCCCGGAAACAATGGCAGTGGTTGTCCTCTAACTTCGTCAGAGCGCCTAGATCAACTCCGGATGAACCATGTAACACCCCGCACTTTTAAATTTCCTCGAAACTATTATTCGAGTTTAATATCGAAATTTTCTCGATATTGGGGGAAGATGGAATTAATGTCCCGAGGTAGTAGATTATGTTAATACGAGTTCACCGGTATGTCCGAAATATTTTCCGGGGTTACGGACTGTTAAATATGGATTTATTTAGTTTATGGGAGTTATGAAAGTTATTTACCCTATCTTTAAAAAGGTGACCTTATGAAAAGTTGAGAATTTGAGGAAAACTTCATTCGGGAAAGTTGTAGAGGACGTTAATACGAACTCGTGGGTATGTCCTATGCTTTAATCAGAGTTCGTATGCGAAAGTTATGCGGGATAATGTTTAGTTACCGTGCGGTAAATAGTAAATGGTAAATTAACTACTCACAGTAACTTTTTCATAGTTGATCTGGACCGTTAATGGTGGAGATCAAAAATTATGGATAACTAGGCTAGGACGAGAAGGAAGGGAGGAGTCGATAGGTGGTGGGTGTGAGAGGAGATATATATATATATACCTAGTTATCCAAGACCCTAGGCAGTGGAAATCGGTGGAGATCGGAGGATTGAGGACGAGCGGTTTTCCGACGAAAACTCATCGTTCAGGCGAGTGGACGACGCGTGAAGGGTATGATCCGACTCCTCTCTTCTTTCCCTTCCATTTCATGCCTTTGTAATTCTATTTGGGATCGAGTTCTAAAAAACCCCATTTTCCTTCGTTTGATTTTTCTGGGTTTTTGATGAGGACTCACCGGCGAGCAATTTCTCAGGTTCTGGCAAGTTCTTCGAGTTACCTAGGGACTGTGTCGATACCCCTAGCAACTGGAGCGGAGCAGGGAGGGGTGGTTTGAGGAAGGAGGACTGAGAAGGTCACTGTGGTACTCCTCGGGTGTGAAGATCCATTCGAGTATGGATTTAGAGGTAAGGAATTTGACTGGTTTTGGGCTGTTGTTGTGTTTGTGTGTTGTTGTTGTGGTGGTTTTGGGTGAGGTATAGGAATTGCTGGATTTTTGGGGTAGAAATCCGGCCGGTTTGCTGACCGGTGAGAGGTTAGGTAATCATAACACTTTACAACAATTTATTTATAGGCAACTTGGAGACTACAAAACTTATGTGGCTAATAAATCCGTGTCTGAAGGATGTATAGCTGAATCATATATTGTGCACGAGTGTGTCACCTACATGAAGTTGTATTTAGGAGTGTTGAAGGAAACTTCACAAACCATATCGGTAGATGCACCGAAGTTCAACCATTCCATAGTCTCTAATGATGTTGAAGTTTATGAACTTTTTCCAGACTCCTACAAGTTACAAATACATGAGCTAGTCATAGCTCATTGGTGGGTATTGATTAATTGTCCAGAAGTTGAATACTGGAAAGACATCCATTTATACTATCCAGACATTCAAGGTGATCTCGACTACCACAACAAGGAGTTCGCAAACTATTTTGGCGGCTGGGTATGTAATTCTTTATTTCTGTTCATGACTCTTTCATTGCATAATTATTTATATTTATAATACATTGAATATTTGGTTGCAGATGAACCATATTCAATTCGATGGTCGCCCAAATTGGTTGCACGAACTAATACTTCTAGCGATGAAGTCGATAATGTCCAGAGTTTATCCGATGTGCAAGGTGAATGGCGTGCAATTTATATGTGAACAGAGAGAGAACAGACGGAGAACACAAAATTCTGGGGTGATGGCATATGGTGGGCGGAATGGAGTTGACTATTACGGTGTTCTTGATTCAGTGGTGGAACTCGTTTATGGGCAAGGCATGACAGTGCACCTCTTCAAGTGTAGATGGTTTGATACTAGCAGCCCGTAGAGCATGAAGATCGATCAGTACGGAATTTTATCGGTGAACACAGCTACAAGCTGTTACGAAGATGATCTGTTCGTTTTTGCCACATCGGTAAAACAAGTGTTTTATCTTGATGACCTTTTTAAGGGTGACGCGTGGAAAGTAGTCAACCTTGTGCACCCTCGAAACATTTACCGGGCTGCTACTGTCACACCCCAACTCGAGTAAAGGTATAATCTCGAGTTAGGATGTGAATCGCACTCTAATTACAGACAGTTTAATATCCATAATTAAAATGAGACTAATATCATTTCATGACGTAAGAAAAGAAACGATCGCACCTTTATTTATATTACAAACCTTTAAAAAAGGTGCTAAAAGCACACAAGTTTAAAGTGTTTACAAACAAACAACAAACAAACCAAAACAAGAATAGCGTTACTCCTCATAACGTCTATTCTTTATTCAAGCTCTATTTACAAACAAAAGCAAGAAGGTTCTAATTTACATTATAAGATTCCCAAACACTTCAAGAAACACCTGCAATGGGTTTGAATGGGGGTGAGCTACACTCAGTAAAACTAGATAAATAAATATGGCACATGACAATAATTACAACGAAACAAATAGGCATATTAAGAATGCAAGCATGAGATGTTCGACTTAACTCTTCCCACACCTCACATCACCCTCATAAAATTCTTCTCATTTGTTAGTCATCTTGTTATACTCATGGTCTCCAAACCCGAAACCCGATAAGATAATTTCATCGACTCCAGACGTCGAAGGGGCTTACTTTCCCCAAACTTGTGCACGTGTGGGCCAACCTGGATCTTGGATGCCCCATGAGGAAACTCAACTACACAAATGACTTCCTAATAACAATATCCCATATAATCTCAAAACTCATTCCTCTTTCAACTTCTAACACACTACTCACTTTTCCCACAATGTCATGTAATAATAAGCAAGTAGAACATGCTTTCATAAATGAGCATATCATAATCAAATCAATAAGCTTAATCTCCAACAACTTATATATCTAAGTCATATGAACAGTTCAATATCAAGTAACGCCAACAATATCGCACACATCAATGTCAAACAATTTCAACAATAGCCAAACAAATCATGCATAAACACAACATTAAACAAACACCCCATCAAACCCTACCTCGAATTGCGCAGCGCAAACCCGAGCTCTAGCTTCGTTGCCTACTCTTGTGGATCTCCAACAACTTCTTCGGAACCTTACCCAAATGGTAAAGTACAAACAAAGTTAGTAACTTACCTTACAAGTAAAACAAAGCAAGAAACTCTCAATTGTAAAAAGGCACAACTAGATGTCATCAACCTAAGCAATTTACTGTCCTGACCCTGTAACAACCCAAGGAATTGAAATAAACCACAACTCTTAACTTAGCACAACCAATACTAAAAACAGTTTCCTGACCCAGCCTCTTTCACAACGAAATCTGGGTAAAACCATAAAGAATTTAACGTTGTGGTCTTCTGAGGAAATAAACTAAACATCCTAATGAAGATCTCAGAAGTTGAATCACCTGAAAATGATTTTTCTAGAAATAGTTATGAATTTTCAAAGTTTAGCTTAAATTTCAGGTTTTCTGAAAATTTTCTGTTGAAAACGTATTTGCAGCAATTTGAAAGCAAAACCGAAGTTCAAATATAAGAAAATCTACTAACTACTGAATATAGACACTAAAATGTTTCAGAATAAATAAATAAATAAATAAGGCAAAGATTTAAAAGCAAAGAGTGCAACTAAAAGCAACAAAGGTTTGAAATTATAAAACAGCTTTCTGACTTTATGAGCAGTAAACTTTTAGGCTAAAAACAACATAGTTTAGTTGCGAATTTAAGGTTAGTGTCTTCATGACATTTGTAAAGAACAACCTAAAGATCACTCAGGAACAGGAATTGCAGCAAACGGAATTTTCTACATTTACTTATGATTTTCGAAAATTCTGATACAGTGGGGAAAAACTGCTGATATGCACCAGAAAAAAAACAGATATAGCTGTGTAACTGATAGATTTTAGTAAGGATTTTCACATACCAAAAGTAAACCAAATCTAATGAAATTTGGTATGCATATAGAGGAATATAGGAAGTTTACAACACCACTTTTGGAATCGAAAAACAAGAACTGAGCTAAAAGTTATGATGTTGCAAAGTTGGTCCGAAACCATGGTTTTCTGCACTTTTCTGGAAAATTTTCCAGCAACAAGAAAACTTGAAATTGGAGGCTTTAATTCGACGTTTAGAGTACGAAATGAAGTTCTAAAGCTTCAAAACAGATAGAGAACATTTCCAGAACAATAAAACATCTGAAAACACAAACCTTTGAATCAAAAGAACCCAAAATCTACTTTGGACACCCACTCAAGAACCATGTTCTTGAGCTTCAAGAACAACGATTTTAATCTATAACATCAAATTCGAATTCAGTTCAGCTATCCAACCATGTCAGAGAATTCGAATTACCAACTCTAATCAAACAAAGAATCATATGAACATGTAGAAGAAGAATCAAGATTTTTTTTAAGTAAATAGATGCTAATCAAGAACACAAGCACAAAAACAAAACGAATTTGATCAAAAATAAGAATCAAGGATCAAGGTAATAGCAAGTAATCCTCTTCCAATCTCAAGGACTGAATTCGAAAATACCAAAGGGGATGAGAATCCTACCTTACACAGAGACAAGACCAAACTGAATTTCCCTCTCACACCCACTTAGTTTCTATCTGTATTCCCAAAACTCTCTCTTTGCTCCTGCCATATGCTTTTTTGATCGAAATCCACTCTCCTCTTCTCCCAATCCATCTTAATCCACTAGCCCAAGTCTCTAGGCTCTCCTATGTATGCCATCTCTCACTTTGCATGCGTGCTGAGAGAGAGCACGACAAAAGCAAAGAGTGACTGCTGCGTTCTTACTGAACGCAGTAATTGAGATTTTTTTTTTTTGACAAAAGTAAAAATACCTAAAATCTCAATAAAACTAAAAATAACCTAATAAAACAAACAAAGTAGTTTAGGATATTACAATCTACCCACCTAAATAGAATTTCGTCCCGAAATTCGAACTTACCAGGAGTAGAGAAAAGTTCTGGATACTTGTTGCGCATTTCAGTTTCCAATTCCCATGTCTCCTCTTGAACATTTCCATTTTGCCAAAGAATTCTAACCAAAGGAATTGTTTTAGTGAGCAAGACTTGTTCCTTACGATCTAAGATCTGAAGTGGCCTTATTTCAAAAGATAGCTGCTCATCCACCTCGAATTCTCCCCAATCAATAACATGAGTAGGATCTGGTTGATACTTCCGCAACATTGAAACATGGAATACGTTGTGAATATTTGAAAGTTGAGGTGGCAATGCTACCTTATAAGCAACTTTTCCAATTCGTTCCAGAATTTCAAAAGGCCCAACAAAACGCGGAGCTAACTTCCCTGACTTCCCAAATCTCTGGACTCCTTTACGTGGTGATACTTTAAGGAAAACGAAGTCACCGACCACAAACTCTAGGGGTCTACGCCTCCGATCAGCATAATTTCTTTGTCGAGTTTGGGCAGTCAGTAGCTGTTGCTGGATAAACTTAATCTTCTCAGTAGTTTCTTGTATATAGTCAGGTCCAAGCAATACAGTTTCACCCACTTCTGTCCAGCATAATGGTGATCTACAAGGTCTCCCATAAAGAGCTTCAAATGGTGCCATTTTGATACTGGACTGAAAACTATTATTGTATGCAAACTCTGCTAACGCCAAATAATCTTCCCAGCTTCCATGAGAATCTAGCACACAGGCCCTCAACATATCTTCCAAAATTTGAATAGTTCGTTCAGACTGACCGTCTGTTTGTGGATGAAATGCAGTACTAAAATTCAACTTCGTTCCTAAGGCACGTTGTAGACCTTCCCACAACTTAGAAGTGAACTTTGAATCCCTATCGGACACAATAGACAGAGGAATCCCATGAAGCTTTACTATTTCTTGAACATATAGTTTCCCAAGAGCTTCAGTTGAGTCTGTTGTTTTAACCGGAAGAAAATGTGCAGACTTTGTTAAGCGATCCACAATGACCCATACAGAATCCTTTCCTTTAGGCGAACGAGGCAATCCAGTCACAAAATCCATAGTTATATGATCCCATTTCCATTCAGCTATTGGAAGTGGTTGAAGTTTTCCTCCGGGTTTACGATGCTCTGCCTTCACTTGTTGACATGTCAGACACTTCGACACAAAAGTCGCTATGTCTTTCTTCATAGTACCCCACCAAAATTGACGACGAAGATCATGGTATAACTTTGTCTCGCCTGGATGAATAGTATACGATGAATAATGTGCCTGACGAAGAACTTCATTTCTCATATCAGCAGTCTTCGGAATATATAATCTTCCCCAATATCTTAATCCCCCATTTTCCTGGAAAGTCCATCCTTCTAGTTTCTCCCCATTTCTTATCTTCTCAATGAATTCTTTGGAAGTTTCATCCTCTTGTTGCTTCTCAATAATTTTCCCCATCAAGGTAGGTTGCGATACCATGTTGTACAGATGCGCACCACCTTCGGGCTTCTTGACATAAAGTTGATACTCACAAATGGATTTGACCATATTCCACTTTTGGAGTTGCATACTTGCAGAACAACCATCTGCTTTTCGACTTAAGGCATCCGCTACTACATTAGCTTTTCCAGGGTGATAATTCAATCCAAAATCATAATCCTCAAGATACTCCATCCAACGTCTTTGTCTTAAATTGAGCTCCTTTTGAGTGAAAATATACTTCAGGCTTTTATGATCAGAAAAGAGCTCGAATCTTTCACCATACAAATAATGTCTCCAAGTCTTTAAAGCATGAACAACTGCTGCTAACTCCAAGTCATGAGTCGGATAATTCTTTTCATGGGGCTTCAATTGACGAGAAGCATAAGCCACAACTCTCTTACGCTGCATCAGTACACATCCTAACCCACGCAACGATGCGTCGGTGTAGACTGTATATTCAATGCCCTGTTCAGGAATTATCAAGACCGGAGCAGTGGTTAAACGAACCTTTAGCTCTTGAAATGCCTCTTCACACTCCGCTGACCATATGAATGGAACTCCTTTTTGTGTCAACTTGGTCATTGGTACAGCTATCCGGGAAAAGTCCTTAATGAATCTTCGGTAATAACCCGCCAAACCCAGAAAGCTACGTATATCAGCAACACTCCTAGGTTGACTCCAATTCAATACTGCTTCGACCTTTGAAGGATCTACGGCTATGCCTTCCTTCGAAATTACATGGCCAAGAAACTTCACTTCACTTAGCCAAAATTCACATTTGCTAAACTTAGCAAATAGCTGATGTTCTCTCAATGTCTGCAAAACAATGGATAAGTGTTGCTCGTGCTCAGTCTTTGATTTGGAGTAGATGAGAATATCATCAATGAACACGATCACAAACTTGTCCAAATAAGGTCGGAAAACACGATTCATCAAATCCATAAACGATGCCGGCGCATTTGTCAGACCGAAAGGCATAACGAGAAATTCATAATGTCCATATCGAGATTTGAATGCCGTCTTCTGGATATCCTCCTTCTTGACTCGTAGTTGATGATAACCCGACCGTAGATCAATCTTGGAAAAGAACTCACAACCTCCTAATTGGTCGAATAGATCATCAATCCTCGGAAGTGGATACTTATTCTTCACAGTAACCCTATTCAATTTCCGATAATCGATACACATACGAAGTGATCCATCTTTCTTCTTCACAAACAAAGCCGGCGCACCCCAAGGTGATACGCTAGGGCGAATGAATCCTTTACTCCGTAGTTCATCAATTTGAGCCTTAAGTTCTTCTAATTCCTTTGGAGCCATACGATAAGGAGGAATGGAAATTGGTGTCGTACTAGGGAAAACATCAATAGCAAATTCAACTTCACGTTCTGGAGGCAACTTGAACAAATCCTCCGGAAAGACATCTTTGAACTGATTCACAACTGGAATTGACTCAATGTCTACATCCTTCGTCTCTGCCAAAGCCAAGTTGGCAATCATCATTGAGTAATTAATACCTTTCTTATCAAAGGCCAACTGAGGGTTTCTCAGTCCTTGATCCCCAATAAAGGTAATAATTTCTCCTTCCTTTGTTGTTAATGTCACTGTCTTCTTTTCACAATCAAAGAGAGCCTTGTAATGAGAAAGCCAATCAATCCCCAGGATGACATCATACCGTAACAAGTCCATAATTATCAAGTCGAAGAAAAGTCGTCGACCTGAAATTTCTACCATACAGGATCTAGACACCTTACTAACTCTCATACTACGACCCATAGGAGACCCTATTACCAATGGACGTGGTAACGACTCGTACCCTAATCCCAAGGCAAAAGCAAAAGATGTAGATATGAAAGAATGTGTAGCACCAGGATCAAACAAAGTTTTTCCCCAAGTATTAAAAATTGGGAGGGTACCTTCCACGACAGTATGATCATAAGGATCCGCCATGTTATTCAGACTCCCCATCTCGACTTCTTCTTCTCCTTGGAATTGCTCAACTGCTTCAGCTTCATTGGCCTCAAACTCTTCCTTATCATAACCCATAGCATGCACCTGACCTTGAGCAGGACGACCCTGCCTTTTTGCACCAGCTCGGGGTCTAGCTGCGATTGGTTGACCAGCAGGACGAGGTGCAGGCTGTCTGATCTGTGGTCGAACCCAATTCTGCTGTGCTGGGGCAGGAGCACGGTAAGGTTGTTGTGGTGCATAAGATTTAGGTTGTGCAGTAGGGTATTGGGTAATTGGGGCACGATATTGTGGTTGTGGAGCTCGAGGTGTCTGATATGTCTGCATCTGTGAACAATCCCTTGAATAATGTCCTTCTTGTCCACATTGATAACAGGTTAGTGAGCGTCGAGGGTAAAAGTTCCGAACAGGATTAGGTCGTTGACGCTTATTACTTGGTCCGACTCTATCTTTGTAATTCGCTCCCCATATTGCTTTTGATTCTTGCAACATCTGTTCCGCCATAAGAGCACGTTCCACTACATCACAATACCTATCAAGCTTGAGCATCATTACTTTCTCCTTGATTTGAGGTCGCAGACCTTCCTCAAAACGCCTTGCTTTAGCATAATCATCTGGAATAAGCTCAGGTGCAAAACGCATTAATTCCTCAAATTTAGCCTGATAATCTCCAACCGACATATTAAGTTGTTGAATAGTGAAAAACTCCTTAGATTTCAGACGACGCTGAGTGGAAGGAAAGTATTTCTCAAGAAAAACTCTCTCGAATTCAGCCCATGTTGCAATCACCGTATTTGGAATACAAAGTACGGACTCCCACCAGCGGTACGCCTGACCTTCCAGATAGGTACAAGCAACAGTCACTTGTAAATCTTCAGGAATCCTCTTGTTCGTCAAACTTCTTTTCATCTGACGGACCCATTCTTCAGCAATCATTGGATCCGTGCTCCCCTTGAACACAGGTGGCTTTGACTTGCGAAACTCACCTTGGATCCTTAGAACTCTATCTTCAGCATTCTCAGGTGGAGCTCCTCCATGGTTATTTCGAATTGCATTAGCCATATCTTGAATGGCTGCAATTATTCCAAAGTTGTTTCCGATCCCCACATTACTGTGACTCCCAGATTCCTCCATCTCGAATCCAAAAAAAAATAAAGAAACTAAGACGAAAATTCTACCCAAAAATTAAAAGTTAAAAGTCAAAGTTAAAATCTCAACCTATCTTAATAATAAAGTCAATATCAAAGAAAACTAATTTCAAGAAATCAATAAACAGAAACAAACTCCAAGAAGCAAAATACTTTATCTTACATATATATATATATATACATTACAAAAAGAATTTACATAGTTATAGTTACTGTACACACCGAAACAAAACAAAACACATACAAATCTAGGGTCGAAGGACCTAGATTGTTGTCAAACCTGTACAATTGTACCATTACAGAAAACTTAAGTTCTAAACGTCATCATCATCCGATAAATCTATCACAGAAGTGTCAGAGGAGATATAGGTAACAGAATGCATAGAGCCATCATCTTCTGCGTCGGAAAGCTCTTCATTAACAGGTGCAACTAAGGCTTCGTTAACAGGTGTAGCTAAAGCTTCATTATTAGGTGCAGCTAAAGGAGGTTGGGAAGGGTCCGAAACAACTTCACTTGCAGCCTCCATAGGTTCATGGTTAGGGTCTCCTTCATCTGCCTGAACTTGATTATTAACAGACTCACTAACTTCATCCTCCATTGGTTCGTAGTTTGGATCATCCTCCTCATCTTGTTCTTCATTACCTCCGACTTCTGCGCCGGGTGGAGGCCATTGATTTCCACCATGTTCAGCAACATCTTCTTCTAAATGATGATAAAGATTATCAGACATCTCTTGAATTCTTTCAGATCTCGCTATGTCTTGATCGCGCATGATACGATGCCTAACAACCTGCCTTTGCATCTGAGGTGTATAGAACATCCACCGTTGCCCTACATCTCTTATCCGGTTTCTTAACCTCAACGTGGCCGCATAACGGACACGTAGATGATAATCAACTTGATCCATGGGCCTCGGTCCATTTGGCCCAATCTCGAATTCGCCAAACGTATCTTCACTATGAACCGGTTCCATACCTATACATCAAAATGCAAGGATTCCAATACATAAAGATGCATAAATAGAAGGAATGCTATCCTAAAATTTCAACTTTCTAATTCTTTAGGAGCTTAACCTAATGCTCTGATACCAACTTGTCACACCCCAACTCGAGTAAAGGTATAATCTCGAGTTAGGATGTGAATCGCACTCTAATTACAGACAGTTTAATATCCATAATTAAAATGAGACTGATATCATTTCATGACGTAAGAAAAGAAACGATCGCACCTTTATTTATATTACAAACCTTTAAAAAAGGTGCTAAAAGCACACAAGTTTAAAGTGTTTACAAACAAACAACAAACAAACCAAAACAAGAATAGCGTTACTCCTCATAACGTCTATTCTTTATTCAAGCTCTATTTACAAACAAAAGCAAGAAGGTTCTAATTTACATTATAAGATTCCCAAACACTTCAAGAAACACCTGCAATGGGTTTGAATGGGGGTGAGCTACACTCAGTAAAACTAGATAAATAAATATGGCACATGACAATAATTACAACGAAACAAATAGGCATATTAAGAATGCAAGCATGAGATGTTCGACTTAACTCTTCCCACACCTCACATCACCCTCATAAAATTCTTCTCATTTGTTAGTCATCTTGTTATACTCATGGTCTCCAAACCCGAAACCCGATAAGATAATTTCATCGACTCCAGACGTCGAAGGGGCTTACTTTCCCCAAACTTGTGCACGTGTGGGCCAACCTGGATCTTGGATGCCCCATGAGGAAACTCAACTACACAAATGACTTCCTAATAACAATATCCCATATAATCTCAAAACTCATTCCTCTTTCAACTTCTAACACACTACTCACTTTTCCCACAATGTCATGTAATAATAAGCAAGTAGAACATGCTTTCATAAATGAGCATATCATAATCAAATCAATAAGCTTAATCTCCAACAACTTATATATCTAAGTCATATGAACAGTTCAATATCAAGTAACGCCAACAATATCGCACACATCAATGTCAAACAATTTCAACAATAGCCAAACAAATCATGCATAAACACAACATTAAACAAACACCCCATCAAACCCTACCTCGAATTGCGCAGCGCAAACCCGAGCTCTAGCTTCGTTGCCTACTCTTGTGGATCTCCAACAACTTCTTCGGAACCTTACCCAAATGGTAAAGTACAAACAAAGTTAGTAACCTACCTTACAAGTAAAACAAAGCAAGAAACTCTCAATTGTAAAAAGGCACAACTAGATGTCATCAACCTAAGCAATTTACTGTCCTGACCCTGTAACAACCCAATGAATTGAAATAAACCACAACTCTTAACTTAGCACAACCAATACTAAAAACAGTTTCCTGACCCAGCCTCTTTCACAACGAAATCTGGGTAAAACCATAAAGAATTTAACGTTGTGGTCTTCTGAGGAAATAAACTAAACATCCTAATGAAGATCTCAGAAGTTGAATCACCTGAAAATGATTTTTCTAGAAATAGTTATGAATTTTCAAAGTTTAGCTTAAATTTCAGGTTTTCTGAAAATTTTCTGTTGAAAACGTATTTGCAGCAATTTGAAAGCAAAACCGAAGTTCAAATATAAGAAAATCTACTAACTACTGAATATAGACACTAAAATGTTTCAGAATAAATAAATAAATAAATAAGGCAAAGATTTAAAAGCAAAGAGTGCAACTAAAAGCAACAAAGGTTTGAAATTATAAAACAGCTTTCTGACTTTATGAGCAGTAAACTTTTAGGCTAAAAACAACATAGTTTAGTTGCGAATTTAAGGTTAGTGTCTTCATGACATTTGTAAAGAACAACCTAAAGATTACTCAGGAACAGGAATTGCAGCAAACGGAATTTTCTACATTTACTTATGATTTTCGAAAATTCTGATACAGTGGGGAAAAACTGCTGATATGCACCAGAAAAAAAACAGATATAGCTGTGTAACTGATAGATTTTAGTAAGGATTTTCACATACCAAAAGTAAACCAAATCTAATGAAATTTGGTATGCATATAGAGGAATATAGGAAGTTTACAACACCACTTTTGGAATCGAAAAACAAGAACTGAGCTAAAAGTTATGATGTTGCAAAGTTGGTCCGAAACCATGGTTTTCTGCACTTTTCTGGAAAATTTTCCAGCAACAAGAAAACTTGAAATTGGAGGCTTTAATTCGACGTTTAGAGTACGAAATGAAGTTCTAAAGCTTCAAAACAGATAGAGAACATTTCCAGAACAATAAAACATCTGAAAACACAAACCTTTGAATCAAAAGAACCCAAAATCTACTTTGGACACCCACTCAAGAACCATGTTCTTGAGCTTCAAGAACAACGATTTTAATCTATAACATCAAATTCGAATTCAGTTCAGCTATCCAACCATGTCAGAGAATTCGAATTACCAACTCTAATCAAACAAAGAATCATATGAACATGTAGAAGAAGAATCAAGATTTTTTTTAAGTAAATAGATGCTAATCAAGAACACAAGCACAAAAACAAAACGAATTTGATCAAAAATAAGAATCAAGGATCAAGGTAATAGCAAGTAATCCTCTTCCAATCTCAAGGACTGAATTCGAAAATACCAAAGGGGATGAGAATCCTACCTTACACAGAGACAAGACCAAACTGAATTTCCCTCTCACACCCACTTAGTTTCTATCTGTATTCCCAAAACTCTCTCTTTGCTCCTGCCATATGCTTTTTTGATCGAAATCCACTCTCCTCTTCTCCCAATCCATCTTAATCCACTAGCCCAAGTCTCTAGGCTCTCCTATGTATGCCATCTCTCACTTTGCATGCGTGCTGAGAGAGAGCACGACAAAAGCAAAGAGTGACTGCTGCGTTCTTACTGAACGCAGTAATTGAGATTTTTTTTTTTGACAAAAGTAAAAATACCTAAAATCTCAATAAAACTAAAAATAACCTAATAAAACAAACAAAGTAGTTTAGGATATTACAGCTACACTTGCAGAGGTCGAAGATGAGGAAGAACATGTTGCGTACCAAATGTAACACCACGTCCCGAAATTTACCTTTTATCCGGATCAGACAGATTATAGAGGGTTGTAACCACACTGTTAGTCTTCCCCGAACTACTATTTGAGTTTAATATCGAGATATTCTTGATTCTGAGGGAAGATAGAATTAATGTCCCGAGGTGATAGATTATGTTAATACGAGTCTACCGGTATGCCCGGAATATTTTCCGGAGCTCTGGGCTATTTAACATGGATTTATTCAGTTTACGGAAGTAATAAAAGTTATTTACTTTACCGTAAAAAGATGACTGTGCGATAAGTCAAGAATTTGGAGAAAGTTCCTTTGGGAAAGTTGTAGAGGACGTTAATACGAACTCATGGGTATGTCCTATGAATTAATCAGAGTTCGTATGCGAAAGTTATTCAAGATATTGTATAGTTACTACGCGGTAAAAGTAAATAGTAAATTATCCATTTACCGCCCATGGTAACTTTGATATTAAATCTGGACCGTTGATCTTTTCTCATATTTAATCTCAACCGTCCACTTCAGTATAAAAAGAGGAGAGTGGTTTGACCCGGGTCAAATACTCTTCTCGCGCGTTGACCGAGCTTTCCTCTCTCTTTCTCCTCTCGCTCTCTCTGATCCGCCTTACTCGACGGGCGTCTGGCCGCCTCCAGCCACCATAGGCCGGCGTACCACCACCAAAATAATCGACACCTCATCCTCTACAAAACCCCCTAATATAGATGTCATTTGCCCACTGTGGAAGGAGATCAAGCACCACTGTGCTTGATCGGTTCTGAAGATTCCCGCCGTTTCAGGCCATGTCTCGGCCCACTAGAGGTAGATTTCTTCTCCTCTACTCTTTCCCTTCTTTTTCCTGCTCTTGATTCTTCGAAATAACCACTGATTTGAGTTCCCCTCTTCCTCTATGTTTTCCCTATTTTTCTGGGTTGGAGCCCTAACTCTGGCCAGTGGAGTTCTCGGGGTTTTGGGAAGGCTATCGGGCTGTGGGGAGCCTAGGGAGGTTGTGGAAAGCTCCGATGAGTAGGAGGCAGGGGTCCTGGTCAGAACTCGAGAGGTAATAACCTCCTCTCTGCTCTTGGCACTATGCTTTAGGTGTTTAGGACTGTTGGGTTGTTCTAGAGGCTAGGTTTGTAGGTGAGGGGCGAAATCCGGCCACGTAGGCCGAGATTTTGGCAGGAGAGGCGATCGGCAGGAGAAGGGGGTAAATCTCTAGATTTTTACGGTGGTAGATTTGGAATTTTACCAGTTATTGCGGGTGTGAATTATCAGAACTGCCCCTGGTAGTTAGGGTAATTACAGGGGTGCCACCAGGGATGAAATCCTGGAAATACCCTTGGTAGTTTTGTATATTTACAAGACTACTACTGAGGTTAAAAAGACAATACTGCCCTCAGTAGTTTTAGATAATTACAGGGCTGCCCTTGAGGGGGGAATTCCAGAAATACCCTAGCAGCTTAACTTATTTACCAAGCTGTCATTGTGGTCAAATTGACTATACTGCCCTTGACAGTTTAAGATAATTACAAGGGTACCCTCTAGATGATATTACTGTTATACCCTGGAGGATTTGTTATTTACGTGGATGCTTTTATGTTATATTTATATGTGTGAATGTTGTATTTAATTATGGTGGAATGTTTAAGATAATCTCGATAGATAGATGGTTAGTGGTTACCTCAGCGAAGAGGTTGAACTCCGGTTGCGATAGGTGTAAGCTATCCATAATATTAAATCGACCGATAATTAGAAAAGCGAGGTTTTGCCCGGTTAGGGCGTTAATTACGTAAGAGCTACGTGTGGCTTGATCCATGAGGACAGAGTACGTAGACAGCCTGACCGGGATTCGGGTGCAGTCACAAATAATATTGGAAACCTAGGTCCTCTAATGAAATTGGTTTGAGATCCAAATTCAGAAATCGGGATAACCTCCGGTGGTGAGGTCTATTCCGGTATCGTTTGGACTGTTGAAAATGGTCTGGGAATAAGGGTTATCCCTTCTCAAGGGGGATTACGAGTAAATCTCTCTTGGGATAGGTCCCGCACGTTCTTACCCAGGTTTAGGAAGGTAAACATGGGCCGGGGCTTGACTCTTCTACAATTTGCCTTAATAATTTTAAAGCGGGTCGTTCGGTTCAAATTCGTGATTTAGACGCAATGCTTATTGATGTTGATCCAAATCAAGAAACAGATGAATACTCTTGTGATGAGGAAATTCATAGATTGCCAGAAATTAATTCTAACACCGAAGAAGACTCATCGGATGATTCCGATTACGAGCCTTCTTAGTCGCATTGGTGTGTGTGTTATGGATCGAAAAGTAGTACCGTTGTCCTGATTTCTGGTGCTTGGCCTGAGAGTGACGGGATCTAGTATTTAGACTTTACTTCCCACAGTGTCGATGACCGTGAACCTCCAGAAGGACGATGCCTTGTTTATATTTTTCCCCCGCTTACGCTCATCTCGTACAGAGTTAAGTGAGTCGTAAGTGTGGCGACTTGTTATGAGTGATCTGTTAGGCATTTGCTGTAAATGGACACTCGCTACTATTCTCTTTCAGGCGCATAACTAGTTGGCCTCGGTTTGCTATAAAGACAAACCTGAGATTCGGCCGCCGAGATCTAGAGAAAATCCTACAGGTGTCGCATGCATATTTACTTGAACTCAGTGTGCAAACATATACACATATATATGATTATTTTCCTCATGATTTGAGATGAGTTTTATTTCTGAGGTTTCTCTTAAGTATTTTCTCTTGAATATTTATCTATTTGGATTTTACACTTTTGGTGCCACCCTTTTATATATCTCGCTTATGGGTTTTTCAAACCCAAACGCGGTTGGGTTTCGGCCCCATCTAGATTAACGAGAATGAGTGCTTATCCCTACAATAATTCGTGGATGCAGGTACTATGTACTTAAACGGGACAAGCATGGTGGGAGTTTGGGGCATGATCTCCGTTTCTGTTTGAGTTTATTTGAGGTGACTATTAGTGTTTATTTTGCCTTGGTCTTGAATGTTACCTCATGTCACTTGGTTTATCCTCTATATATTTTTCGTGTGTGTGGAATGTTTTACGTGTGTCACATGTTTTCAAATTTGGCCCATGTTTTATTACTATTTTCCGCACTTCCATTGTAAACTTTGTTTCACCCGTGAAAAAGAAAAATAAATATTATAGATTTTAGTTTTATTTTCTCTAGCCTTGTAGTTTCGGCCTAGTGTGTGGTTAATACGTCAGGTCGACATATTGATTGCTCATTAGACCGGGATTACGACGGTTACAGCCGTATTTCAGGCCAGTAAAGGTTCCGGGATGAGACAGATAATTCGGGGCTGGAGAAAGGGGAAATGGACAAGATGACTAGCAAAAGACGGTTAGAGATTGGTCATATTGTTTGAATACTGAGTCACCTTCTTGGTAAAATATATGGTATAAGACATGTAGGCTCAGTTTATTCTTCTATATGGGTCACGTGGAGTAGAATGTGTATTCATGCATAACATGTATTGATTGTTGATTATCTTTTGTTTGGAGAGGAATAGTCCCCTACTGAGCCGCAGGTTGAGCTCACCCTTAACAGATTTTGCAAGTTTTTTTAGCACAATAAACATGAGTGCTCAAGAGAAAATGAGTTATTGAATTCTTGAAGTGTAATGCTTGTTTTTCTTAGATTAAGATGTAACCATATAGTTGTCCATCTTTGTAAGTTACTGTGCAGTAAATAATAATTTTCAGTTTAGTGTTTGAGTTGTTTTCTTTTCTAATTTCTTTCATATTCTGAATACGGAAATTCTATTTCATATTTGGAATATGAGTCACACCTCGAGAAAAAATATTTCTAAAAATCGGGGTGTGACAGAATAGTAGTCCAAGGGTCATCTCTCACCTACCAGAACACATGTCGCTCAATGACGACGGGTACAGTCTAAATGGATGACCAAAGGGTGATGTCATGCATATGTATCTCACTCAATCAACCACATAACAGTGCCAACAACCCATTCAATCAAGCCCATGCTTATCAACCAAATCTCACGTCGGCCAACTACCCAATCAGCTCACCCACTTGATCAATCAGACCCATTCCTTGTCAAGTCCTCAGTGCGTCAGGGTAAGTTGGTGAAGAACCCATGTCTACACTTTCCACGTTTCCAAACCCTAACCCAATAAATACCAAGCCTTCCTAAGGCTGAAGCATGACTACGACTTATTCTCTTCTGTCCCAAAATTATGCCAAAATGTATAATCTCTCTTTCTCATTATGCCTTAGAATGTCAAGGATACTTCAACACAATGCCAAAGCATTGTGTCTTTATTCATTACTCAAACACTCTACTGATTTGGGCGTCAGAGTGTTTGGCCGACCTTAGGCTGGTCCTCCAATGACCTTTCTTCTCTCACTTTTGTAGATCATCCAGCTAAGGAGTGTTCACCATTGAGCAGAGGAAGCTGAACGTTCAATGGAGGAAGTTCAAGAAAAGAGCATCAGCTTCATCCAACAAAGGAGGAAGGACACCACTTTCACGTGTAGGAAGTCCATCACCTATTGGAGTAAGCTTAAGCCGAGTGGACGAAGTCCGAGAGAAGAATATTACTTCCACCCAACATAGGAGTGTAAAGGCTCATCATCCAATGAAGGAAGCCCCCCCAATGATGAAGAAAATCGATCAATAAAAAGAGTGCAAGAAGCTCACCATCGAATGCAGAAAGCTCACCATCAAGTGAATAAAGCTCACCATCAAGTGTAGAAAGCTCGCCATTAAGCGAAAGATGTCGAAGGCCACATGATCGATCACCCCTGCTCAACAGGAGAGTTGATGTCCACGATTAAGAGTCCAATCTCATCGAAGAAAGTCAGACACACAAGATCATTAAGGTTATTTCTCTAGCCACATGCGATGGATCACCAAGACGCGATCCTAGACCATCGAGGAGTACTACCAATGATCAGAGATGGATGACCAAGACCACGCTTGTGGGAAAACCAACCATAGCGGAAGATAAATCCACTACATGAGAACAACCCCACCACTTTACACGTTAGACGTCAACGAAACTCCTATTGACCCGTTGGTGCTAAAATTCGGCACCAACAAATGGCGCCGTCTGTGGGAACAATGAATGCTTAGCGTGTGCTCACTAGTTCGATGAAGAAGGAATGTGTTGTCATGCATAAGAGGCCTCAAACGCCAAAGGTTACCTTTAATGTCCAAGGTCTAGCCTACAACAGCTAGTCACACCCATATAATGAGACAATATGGCTTTTTAACTCTCTATTGCATCTATCCTTACATGTCTTGTCTTCAAATTTGCTAATTTTCATCCCTGGATACTGTCATATAAGGGAGAACACAAAGATGAGTGCACCATGATTATAAGGATTGAAAGAGAGAAGATCCACTAGCTCTTGCCCAAAAACAGCCTAGCTTGCCACCTTCTACGCTAGCCGAAGCATGGACGTTCAACATTCATATAAATGAATCCAAGTCCATATACATCCATTTGACGGAAGATGAACTAATCATACTCTTGGCGTAATGTTGTCACATAAGTACTCCACTGACATGTCATCAATGAGGAAGAATCTCAGAAAGCAGATGAACACAAATAATTAACCTACCACCTTCACTTATCTCTATTGTCATTGGAGGGTGACGAATAGATGATCATCATTAGAGCATCACCAACCCAATGCAAGCCAAGAGACGATGTACATGAAGGTTGCAGATATGACGAACGATGCATTCAAGAAACATGCTTGCACGGTCCTCGACATGGTGATCACTCCTCTAGAGGTCCAGCAACGAACATGCCTTCAACATCTAGGTCACTAGATGACGACCAACCAAAATGTTGATGAACCTCAGACTCATAGTCGACAACGAGTTAGCAAGCCAGGACCACCTTGACGATGACCATCCAGCGCTAAAGCCTTGAGCATCCACCTCTTCAACATATTTCAACGGTGACACCCACTTTGCCAACTGGCGTAATGAGGACTAAATCAATTTATTGATTTTCCTAGCCAGACAATCTTGGAATATCAGCGTTGCTTGAGGACCACCGAAAGAGTCATGTCCAATGATGAGCCTATGAGTCTTACATACATGGCTGACAATGACCGATCACCACTCAAACTATGCTTGCGGCTAACAAGAGAGTTGGCACATTCTAACATGGTGAAAATCAAAAGCTCATGAAAGAGTTAAAACCACCTCGTTGGACAATGAAGTAAGAGCTTTCAGCCCACCATCTTACTTAGCCTTGGACATGCGCTTCGACCAAAGAAGCCTCGATGTGCCACTACTCAGCCCTTGTGTCATAGAAGACATATCAAGGGAGGATCCACATGTGATATCGTTCGCGACAACTTGCAATCAAATTAGCAAGCTACACCACAGTCGGTACACCCAACTCTCAATTTACAATTGTTAATCTTATCATTGTTACTACAACACAACATGCATCCCACATATCCTTGTCAAGGATTACCTTGACGTGCCAAGACTAAAAAGTTGTGGATCACCAATAGGAATGCGTTAGCCCTAGAGGGTAGGGGAACAAGTCTCTTAGGTAGTAACTTACATATATCTTGAATGGTGTTCTATAATATAGGAACTATGTATCTATATACTATTTGCATGATATTAATCATGTTGAGATCTGAATTTGCACAAACGTATTAGCTTGAAAATATATCTATCTATTCAACAATTCGACAAAGACCCCCGTGATAAGCATATGACTACTCAATTCTTGTTACGTCAGCTCATTACTGATGAACATGTGTTAATGCTCAGACGCGGACCAAATGGGTATAATAATCAAATTAACAAATCCACCAAGGATATAATAATCAAATTAACCATAATGACACTCTTGTAAATATCTTAAACTGCCAGGAGCAGTATTGTCAATTCGGCCTCAATGGTAGCTTGGTAAATATGCTAAGCTGCTAGGAGCATTTCTGGGATTTTGACCTCAGGGGCAACCCTATAATTAACTAGAATTGCCAGATGCAGTTCTGACATTTCATACCCACGATAAATGGTAAAATACCAGATCTACCATGGTAAAAACCTGAGGATTTACCTCTTTCTACTCCGGTCAACTGGTTTGGCCGGAATCCGAGTTTTCTAGGCCAAACCGTGCTCCTCCTCCTGTAACCCTAGGATCTACACAACCCAAGCACCCTAGAAGGTCTAAAAATAGAAGGAGAAAAGGGTGGAGGAGTTACCTAGATGAGCCCGAAGCTCGATGGCAGCTGCACAGCTTTCTCCAGCCTTTCCTCCACCTCCTCGATGCTGTGGCTCCTCATAGAGCTGCTTGCTTCCTCTCTGGAGCTGTTGCAACTGGTTTGGGGCACTAGAAGAGCTCGGTGGAGCTTCGGCATCCCCCTCCTCGGCCAAGCTTCTGGCACGGCTTCTTCGGGCAGCTGAGGGTCTAGGCTTGCTGGCAGAGGTAAGGCGAGGCGAGGCGATTGGCGACGACGATGAGGTGAGACGCGCTGCATCGGGGCGAGGCTAGGGTGGTCTCCGGACAGCTGTTGTCTAGTCGAGAGAGAGAGAGTCTGGAGTTCCCCCCTCTCCCTCAACACCGATCCCATATATATATATATATATATATATATATATTCAAAAACCAACGGCTCAGATCAAATCTCTGATTGATATTTGATCTGACGACCCAAATTGAATAAAAGAAAGTTATCGTGAACAGTAAATGGATATTTTGCAATTTACTTTTTACCACGCAGTAACTATACATTATCTCGAATAACTTCCGCATAGGAACTCCGATTAATTCATAGCACATATCCACGAGTTCGTATTAATGTCCTCTACAACTTCTCTGAAGGAAGTTCACTAAATTCTCAACCTATCGCAAAATCACCTTTATATGGTAAAATAAATAACATTTATTATCCCCGTAAACTGAATAAATCCATATTAAACAGCTCGTAGCTCTGGAAAATATTCCGAACATACCGAATGACTTGCGATAATATAATCTACCACCTCGAGACATTAATTCTATCTTCTCAAAATTGAGAATATCTCGATATTAAACTCAAATATTAATTCAGGAAAAACTAACAGCACAGTTACAACCCTCTGTAACCCATCTGATCCCGGTAAAAGGGTGAATTTTAAGGATGGGGTGTTACACCAAGGGTCAGCTCTCACCTGCCAGAACACGTGTCGCTCACTGACGATAGGTTTAGTCTAAATGCATGACCAAAAGGTGATGTCATGCATATGTATCCCACTCAATCAGCCACATAAGGGTACCAACAAGCACATGATCAACTACCCAATCAAGCACATGCTTGCCAGCCTAATCTCATGTCGGTCAACTACCCAATCAACTCACCCACTTGATCAATTAGACACATTCCTTGTTAGATCCTCAATACATCAGGGTAAGTTGGTGAAGAACCCATGTCTTCACTTTCCACTTTTCCAAACCCTAACCCTATAAATATTAAGCCTTCCCAAGGCTGATGGACGACTACGACTTCTTCTCTTCCTAAATTATGCCAAAATGCATAATCTCTCTCTCTTTCTCATTCTGTCTTGGCATGTCAATGATGCTTCAGCACAATACCAAAAGCATCATACACTTCTTATGTCTTTATTCATTACTCAAACACTCTACTGATTTGGGTATCGAAGAGTGTTTGGTGGGCCTTAGGCTGGTCCTTTGATGACCTTTCTTCTCTCACTTTTGTAGATCATCCAGCTAAGGAGCGCTCACCATTGAGCCGAGGAAGCTCAACGTTCAGTGGATGAAGTTCCAGAAGAGAGCATCAGCTTCATCCAACAAAGGAGGAAGGACACCACTCTCACGTGTAGGAAGTCCATCACCGTATGGAGTAGGCTCAAGCTGAGTGGATGTAGTCCGAGAGAAGAATATTAGTTCCACCCAAAAAAAGAGCGTAAAGACTCATCATCCAATGAAGGAAGACCCCCCAATGAAGAAGAAAGTCCATCAACCAAAGGAGTGGAGGAAGTTCACCATCGAGTGGAGAAAGCTCACCATCAAGTGAATGAAGCTCACCATCAAGTGTAGAACGCTCGTCATCGAGCGAAAGATGTTAAAGGCCACATGATTGATCACCCTTTCTCAACAAGAGAGTTGATGTCCACTATCAAGAACCAAATCTCATCAAGGGAAGTCAGATTCACAAGATCATCAAGGTCATTCCTCTAGCCACATGCGATGGATCACCAAGACGTGATCCTAGACCGTCGAGGGGTACTACCAGTGATCATAGATGGATGATCAAGACCACATTTGTGGAAAAACCAACCATAGTGTAAGATAGATCCACTACATGAGAACAACCCCACCACTTTACACGTTGGACGTCAACGGAACTCCCGTTGACCCCTTGGTGCTAAAATTCGGCACCAACAATTTCAAAACAATTCCTACAGGATTCAGTGAACTACAAAAATAGTTATACATATGCATGCAATATCTTCAAACACCAACTAAACCTATTCCACTTGCCAACCTCACTTAGCTAGTAAAACAGATCATCTCAGTTTAACACAGTTTCACAAGCACATCAATTTAAAATGATCCTCCTACTAAGAATATCCTCATGCACAATCAACTGGTACTTCTTCAATTTCATCATCTGAGTTGTAACATCCAGAATCAGAACTGAATGATTGGTACCCATATGATGAAGAGGACGTCGACAACAATCAATAACAACAATAACTCAACCAGAACCATACATGCTATCAGCTATACACCAACAAGTCAACATCAAATTTCACAATAGCACAAGCACTAAAGTAACATCACAATATACACCAACAACATGCTATCATATAAGTAAGAACACCGATTCATATGCATAAAAACTAAAATCGAAATAGAGATTCAGCTGGGCATAAACACTGATTTCACATAGTTCAATAAGATAATTGAAACAAAAACAAAATAGAATTGAAATCAAAACAAATCTAAACTTTGAAACAGAGTATAATCTGAATCAAAGGAAAAAGGCGACGTACCCTTGCACAGTTGTGCCGTAGTCTCGTCGCGTTAGCAAACCTAATGATGACTCGGTAGCGGCGAAGACGATGACGACCCGGCGAACCCGACGATGACTCAACAGCGACGACGAGGAGTCGATGTGACAGAGGCGATGTGAGTGTGTGAGAGAGAATCGAGTGAGAAACTAAGAATGAGACTATGAGAGAGGAGGTTGAGTCGATCGATTTTAGGGATTAGTTAGGTTTAGATTTGTGTGTAATCCAGTGTGGTTGCTCCTATTCTATTACATTAGGATCACTACGAAAGTCAATCAGAGAATGACATATAAGGTACCGGTCTTCCAGACTTTTTGTAAAAAAATTTGAAAACCCGAGTCCGACTCGTACTTCACCTAAAATCACACAAGCCAGGAAAAAGCAGGGCCCGGACCGACCGGGCCTGGCGGTCTGGTTTGGTTTGGTTTTTTTTCTTCTTTGGGCTTTTTGCCTAGCCTTATGTAGAGTCCAGTGACCAATAGTACTAGGACTTTATTCATTTGGATTTCAATTTCATCTGATAAGAATCTCTTCTCTTTAGACTCTGGGGGCACTCCATTGTTTGGTGCATGTGTTGGATTGATAAAACTAAGCCAGTTTGATAGCTCAAGGAGTCAGAGAGATGTCATCAATGTCCTTGAACAAGACAAGTAGTTCTAGAAGTAGCTCTTCTAGATCAAAACATGGTGCTCAGTTGACTGGAGACTGAGAGAGATGTCATCAGTGTCCTTGAACAAGACAAGTAGTTCTAGAAGTAGCTCTTCTAGATCAAAAGATGGGGCTCAGTTGACTATAATATCTCAAGTTCAACCATCAATGTCCCCTCCGCCACTATTTCAGCTTACCTCTGAAACCAAGCACAAAATCATGCTGGCAAAACTGTTATGGAGGAAGATTTCACACCCTCGAAGCACCTGAAATTCAACAAGCTACTCCAAACCACTAAGTAACTAACTGATCCAAAATAATGTAAAAGTTTTCAGAATAATCAATGAACATATGAAACGCTTATAAATTGCAATGTAATACATCAAACTGATGCCTACACATGAATGAAGTTGATGTGGATCTGAGTCATCCAAGCTAATGATTTAGGCCCACGAAGTAGAAAAATTCTATTGTGCAACACTGCATACTATGCATGTTAAAATTTGTGGTTGTGATTTATTGTTGAGTTTCGAAAGTGATTGTGTAATTGCTATTTACCCCTCTGAAGTGTGCTCCATGTGCAATGATTGATCAATTTTCAAATATGTATGTTGTACAGATCTGTACAATAGAATGACCCCACTGTATGTGGTCATGAGACTTCTAATGGTTTATGAGTTGGACGTGTTGTTTGCGACACTCGGGTACATTGTTCTCAAGCGAAAGGCCAAATTTACCCATTACGATAGTGGCTCGTAATGAACATTTTGAAATTTTGAATGCCATATTTTAGGACCGCCCTACACAAAGGGAATGTTTCTAGAGTCTGCCATAACAGAGTCTTCAGAAGTGACCTCCATAGTTAAAACAACCACAAATGAATGAGTCCATACCCAAGCCCTGAGGCCCAGATCTATGACAGACCTAAAACTACGACAGACCCTATGAATTAGTTTCACAAACCATTTTAACTTTCACAAGTCCAAACCATAGTTTAAAGCCAAAGAGGAAAGTGGCAAACATAAAGGACGAATTTTAGTACATTTAAATACTCAACATAACCAAAGCAAAGAATTATAATGCCAACATCACTCAGACTCGATTTAGAATGAAAGATCTACACGTATGATTCAACATTTTCGAAGAGATGAACTCCTACACACCCAACTCCCTCTAATGCTATCACGTACCAGTACACAGTACCTGCATTCAACATAATGTAATGGTGAGCTTTCGTCCTCGCTTCACCCAATAGGGGCTAGCCCTACAATGCTAGGTTAGAATCCAAACTTATGAAACATAAATATAACCAAAAAAATGTCAATAAGTTTAAAGACCCGTAAAACAAATATAATTTTAAAGCTTTAGAAAATACTTGACATTTGAGACTTTTAAAAACAAAGCAAAGCGTGCCTGTTTCTTAATTTCTTTCTTTCTTTCTCAAATTGTTAATCGTAACAAGTGGCATAGGTTTGGTATACAGCCTTCGACGTCTGAAAATGTCAAGGAGAAGTTGCAGAACATGACAGCCACACCAAGTCACCAACTTAGGCATTATGTATAATCTTCAATCATAATGATTAATGACAGGTATAGATACGATATGGTATTCTAGCATCAAACGATATAGGAATATAGGATTTGCATGGCGAAGCGTAACATGGGATGTACCATGAATCTTACAAGAATAGTGCTTGTTTTAGACCTGGCCTTTAGTCTTTAGGTTTAGGACTACAAGCTAATTTGTTGAGTTTCAGCCTAACTTTGGCCGACAATAAGATATGCGGCTATCTACAATTCTGGCTCTGTCCCCGGCTTACCGATTTCTAGGATCACAGTCTGCTAACAACATTGATCAGGTGGAAAGATCTGTGACTTAGTTTCATGATCTTTCCTAGCATTGCTGGGAGAATAGTGCCTCTCAAGCGAATGAGAGGAATACGCGCGACTAAGAAGCTTGTTACATAAAACTGATTAGTCATTAAACCCATCTGCAAGCAGATAGTTAGTGGTATAAAAGTAGGAAAAATATAAAACTCAACAATATAAACGGTAAATTAGTTTGACTGATAAGTGACTAAATTGAGAGAAGTAACCTAACCCAATAACAATCCAACATGGTTTTTTTATTAACGACGATAAACTTTTATTTATGATGAAATCATATAAAATCATTGACTATGTCACTTACAATAGTTAGAAAGCAATAAAGTAAAACAAGATGCACAAGCACATCTAAATTAAAAACCAATAAAAGATAATAAGATGCACAATTGCATCTATGATAAGAAGTAACCACATGACTAGATGTCGCAAAACATCGTTGCACCACATGTCATGAAAGCAGTAAATGTAATAGTAACCGTCACTACTCACTAGAATCATAACCAGGATCGTAGCCGTAACTAGGGAGACACCCTACAAGAAGAGTGGAATGTAACTCCTGAGGAATCAAAGTCCACCAAGCGTGTGAAAAATTTGGAAAAAAATCGGACTCACACGAACAAGAACCATAATTTTAACCAACTCAAGAGAGAAATATAGCCCACATTTTTAACCAGAAAGACACGTTTGTCATAAATTCGGGCCTAGCAGTGGGAAAGCCTGAAGAAAACCCAATCCACCCCTACTAATCTCACAGCATCTCAAGCCCACAGAAGAGGCCAAATCTGATTTGGGCACCCAGATCAATCTTGCCCACTTCCGTAGCTGACGCATCACCACTGTCGTCAGCCTCAACTGTCTCTTCCACCATTGTCGTCGTACAACCTTCCTCCAAAAGCAGATGCCCAGATATACTTCCAATCTGACAACCTTCGCTCCAGTCTCCGATCTAGCCTGTCATCACCATCATAGCCAGGGTTAAGAAGAGTACATGACGGCGAAAACCGAAACAACATCCTCGCATCCCCAACCAGATCTGAAACATGAAACCGATATCCATGACTGCCTGGATTCTAGACGCGGATCGGCTTACACAAACCAACATGTGAAACTGATATCCTCCAGTCCGAAGTCTTCATACCAATGATGTCATCCGAACACTACCCAAAAAAGCTTATCGACCAGAAAGAGAAACCATCTTAAACGGAAGGGGTGCACGCTCACGTAAGGAGCACTGGAGAGGCTTCACGAGAGGAAAGAGAACCCTCGGAAGATACGCAAGAGCAGATGCAACTCCAAGAACGATATTAAGCCTTTGCTTCCAAGACAGGACAACAACCACATTGAAGCTTCTGTGGAGAATTTTGTTAAGGCTTCCATTCGGCATGAACTCATACACCAGAACTATCTCATTACCCTCACAGACGGAAAGATCAATCTGGGCCACAATAACCGGACTCGACGGCTTATTCTCTGGTGTATACCCGACCCAAACCCAAACCAATTTCAAATCATCTCTATACTCAATGCCGTTAAAAATATTTCCAGCAACACCATTTTTATTTGGACCATCTAAAACACTCTCGGAAACACGAACTGGACTCTCAGTATTCCCATAAACATTCCAATTTCAGCAACATTATTTTCATCAGCAATCTCATCTGCATTATTTTCATCAGCAATCTCATCTGCATTATTTTCATCAGCAATATTAATAACATTTTCAAAAACATGACCATCAACACCATTAGCATTACCACTTTCAGTTCCTGCATTAGCACCACTTTCACCCCAATGTTGAATACCAGAATAGCCATCACCTTTTGCCTTCACATCTGTTCCAACATCAACAACATCAGCGTCACTCTTTGCCTTCACATGTTTCCCAACATCAACACCATCGACTTTATCATTATGAATCACAATATTGCAACTGGAGTTTCTCTTGCCCGAATAATTGCTTTTATGAGATTGAATTCTGCAGGCAAAACATTAAGTATAACCACAACAATGTCCTTGTCTTCCATCCTTACTCCTAAAGTGTTCAATTGGTTCCTTACACAAGTGACTTTCACCAAATATTTCTCAATGGAATCCATTCCCTTTGTAATTGTATACAGATCAGTTTTTAATTGCATAACTTGTGATCTCGAATTTGGTGCATGCATGTCACTCAACCTCATCTATGCTTCTCTTGATGTTTTGCTGCCAACCACATAATCTATTAAGATATCTATCCCACATCAGGAAAATGAGGTATTGTCTGTGGGCTTATAAGGGTTTGAGCTACTCTCTTTATTGCTAATTAGTTTTGGAGTTGAATCTCAACTACTTTATCATGGTATCAGAACGGGTTACCCACGTCCACGTGTATTAGCGTTACCGGCCACACGCACTCCACATCATCCCTAATGTTGTCCACGTGTTAGGCTTGAGGTGTCGCCACACGTGCGGGGGCGTGTTGAGATATCTATCCCACATCGGGAAAATGGGGCCTTGTCTGTGGACTTATAAGGGTTTGAGCTACTCTCCGTTGCTAATTGGTTTTGGAGTTGAATCCCAACTACTATATCATGATAAAGTAGTTGGGATTCAACTCCTAGGGTTTAAAGGTCATTGGTTTAAATATCTTTAAACATGCGCGTTTTTTAATACATTGGTTTAAATACCCCTAGGGTTTAAAGGTCAAGATTAGACTTTAACCCTAGATCTAATGGTTCAAAAACAAAGAGAAAATGGGTAAAATGAAATAACTAAAACACCTTGATTTAAATGTAACATAATTGGGTTTGGGTATTCACTTGTGGGCTTCTTTGGTCTTAGGATTCTTGCTATTGGCCTAATTTTGACTTCATTGACCCGAAGGTTAATTCATTGACTTTTGTCCTTTAGTTGGAAGTTGCATTTTGCTCTCAATTGCCCGTTTGAAATGTTTTTTCTTCTCTTGACCATAATTTCCTACAAATGAAGAAAACAAAGTAAATACTATGGATAACGCTTGAGTACTCGCTAATTTCAAGCAATTAAAGATAAATACACACGTAAATTGTGTGTGCATTAGTCCACGAGGCTTGTAACAAAACCGAATCAGATGGCAACAAGCAGCTGCAGTCTGACTATCTCTAATGCATTTGAGAACTATGCATGGAAAAGAGAGAATGTCTCTGTTCAATCACTCACTGCTGTGTCTGCTAGGGCTTGGCATTCGAAACCGGTCTAGAAGGTTCGTCCCGAAAATTCACGGGACGAGACGAGACTTCATTTTAAAAATTAAAGGCCCGACCCGGCCCGTCCCGTTTTAAAAAAATGGGATCGAGATCGGGACTTGTTGAATAGAGCCCGTTAAAGCCCAGCCCGTCCCGAATTAAAAAAAACCTAATTATGAGAACTAATCTGCACTGTTGGATTGATCTAGGTGACCACTAAACCTAATTCTTTCAGCGCCTCGCCTCCTCACTCGTCTCACACCCTTACTTCCTCACTCGTCTGAGTCGTCTCCTCATTCTGCCTCAAGTCTCCTCAACCAAATTGCTATGTCTCCTCACTTTATCAACCTCCTCTTCCCAATGGTCTAAAAGACATTAGGAGATAGGCGGGCGGTGACCCATAGCCTAGCGCCTGGACAGCCTAGGCGGGGACTAGACGGGGATTAGGCGATTTACTTTTTTCATATTTATTAATTAAAAATATATATTTTATGTACTCTAATATTCAAAAACAGTCAAATATGGATAAATTATTCAACATAAATCTTGTTAGATATATTTATAAAATAGATTATAGCCAAAATTTAGCATAACTTCATGTACAAGTGAGCAACAACAACAATAAACACAGACTTCTAATTCTGAAAACATCATTTACTCTTATACTCTCATGCTCCTTACAATGTAACAACTCCACCACCAAATGTAAATAACATTAGCCATAAATCTATGAACCCTAGGCGGCTAGGCGGCATCTAGGCAGGCTAGGAGGAGATTAAGCGGGCTAGGCAGCCGCCTAATTGCTCACAGCCTGACACAAAAGTCTTGAAGAAAAGCGAGACGGCTTGTTGCAGCCTAGAGCCTAGGCGGGGACTAGGCAGTGCTAGGTGGGGCCTTTTAGAACAATTGCCTCTTCCTCTTCGACAACTTCCTTATTGATCTCGTGGCTCAAGTTGCTCAACCCAGCCCGGCAGCCCAGATTCCACTCTTCTGTTGAAGTCCACCTTTGAAGATTTAGCCCGATTAGAAGAATTGAAGGTATGAATTTGTTTTTGTTGGGTATTTGGGGTTTTGCTCTACGAGTCAAATCTTGTGTTGTTTAGTTAATTAAATTGATATGAATTCCTAACTTATAGAATGATCAATTGGATCCTTGATTGGTCTGCATATTGGTTTGATGTTCGATCTGCAGAACATGAAGCTTTTTAATTGATGCACCTGACAACAAATTTCAATAATACTAAACGAAACCTATGAGAGAACTTTGTTAATATTTTCCTAACTGTAATATGTAATCTGTGAGAGAACTTTGTTATAATTTATGAAGGAATGGAGTCAGTAAGATCTTGCTAGTCGCTATTATAAGCTAAATGAAAAAGAACATTAAAAAGACATAAACTACCTATCCTATATGATCAATGTTTGATATATCACTGAACAATGTCTAAAACGTGTTCTTTTCATTGTAAAAAAATGCAAGTAGTTTTCTCTTGATCTATATCTACTCTAGTAACCAGTACTAAGTTACTAACCAGTATCAGAATCCTAAACACTAACTATCGACCATTCTTTAGTACTGTTATTCATATTTTTTTGGCAAGGTACTATTATTCATTATTAGCAAGAGTATGAATTCTCATCCATATATTGATGTTTGTATTTTGCCATCTTTTGCTTTCTGTTTTTGGTGTATCTTGTGGGTTCCAAAGCAAGCTTTTATATATATTATTCGTCAATTTCTTATTATTTGACATTATGGATAATGATACTACCACTCACCCATATGATAACATCAATCCCCTCTTTGAGCACCACGAAAATGACAGTGAGGGAGGTGCTAGTGATGGTGGTGATAGTTTGAGTGGTGAGAGTTTGGATTGTGATTTAGCACTGGAGGTAGAGTGATTTCTGCATTTAGAAGTTCATTGACTCCTAAATCTGTAGAGGCATTAGTCTGCATGCAAAATTGGTTGTTAGGAGATGAAATTGCTGAAGTGGAAGATGAGCTTCCTTCCATTGAGGACACAGAATTTTATGAGAAAGCTGGATTAGGTATATGTTCCGTTTGCTTCTTTCATTTTTTTGTCCAGTTATTACTTTTGATTTCTGATTTCTTACTTGTTTTGTTTTGTTTTGGTTTGTTTATAGATTATGAGAGCATTGCGTCTAGTAAGAATACATGTCCAGTATTCTCCAAATCAAAAGGAAAGGGAAAGGCTGTGGTGCACCTCAACTAGTTCTTTGTGAGCTTATGATATTGAATTGTTGATCTGCTTGTCTTTTCAACTCTGCTATACCTTAAGTTTGTATCCATTTTATGTTTAAATTTATGTTTTCGAGTTGACAACTTCATTTTATTAAGTTGTTATGTCGTTGGACTTGTAACTTATTTTTCAATTTGTGACTTTGATATTATTCATATTTATTTATTTCATGTTGCTTTACTTTCTGCCTTATCTTTAATTTCAGATTTTACTCATGTTTAATTGTGTTGTGGTTGTTGTGCTATGATTTTGAAGCTGTGAACTTGTGATTGTGAAGTATGACTTTGTAAATTGTTATGATGTAGTTGATGATGAATTGAATCTAGAAATTGTGTTTAGTGTTTAGGTTATGCTATATTGGCTTTGTGATTGTTATGCAGCACATAATGATGAGCTTTAGGTTCTTGCTATGTTTAGAACTTCATATTTTGCTAGGTTTTGCACTGTTGTAGTTTGCTCTTTGCTAGGTTTATGATTATGCTATGTTTTGCATTATAATTATTTGTTCAAGACCTGTTTTAGTCCCGGTCCCGACCCAGTCCCGTTCGGCACTGGGCCTTGTCGGGATCACATATAAAAAATGTTAATCCTGTATCGTCCCGTCCCTTTTCAAAATTTCGGGTTCGGGTACGGGATCACCCTAAACCCGGCTCGTTCCGACCATGCCCAGCCCTAGTGTCTGCCTACTCAACTATGCATGAGGATATATGCAACATGGCTGACGAGAAGGATGTCGACCTCATAATCATCTCGTTTCGAATGCAAACTACCATCGATGGAGTCCCAGATAATCGTTATGATCCTCTTCTAGCAGAAATCAGTAAGAAAGTGCGGAAAATGCATAGTGCTCTGTAGGTCTTTTTTGTTGCTTCAGGACTAGTCACATCCAGAATTACAAACTTCCAAAATGCTTCTTTGGAGTCCCACAACTACGCCATGTTTTTCATCGGAGGGCCAGATGATCGAGAGGCACTAGCGTACGCATGGAGGATGGCAGGGCATCCTAGGGTAAACTTAACAGTTATACGGTTCAGTCCAAGTAAAGAGGCATGGGAGGTGAGTAGTCATGGCGATAAGGAATACACAGCGTATTAAACATTAGGCAGCAGAAACAACTTGACGACGCATGCATAGATGAGTTCAAGCTGAAGTCCATGAATGAACCGTCTATAGTTCTGTGTGAGAGGCTGGCGAAATTCTTCTTCTTCTTTTGGAAAAGAAATCTAATCTATACTTGATTAGCCAATGACACAACTAAACCACAGATTTACTATGTAATGCCCATCAAAATAAGTTCCCTACGCATAACACTTGCATATACCAGACTTGACCAAGGCATGAGTGCCAAGTTATGATGGGCTTATTCAACTTCTGGAATCTAAAATTATTGAGCAACCAGATCCTAAACGTAATACCAGATCAGACATAGAGAGGTTATATTTGCCATCCCAAAAGTGGGAGGGTGGTGGAATACATCCAAACTGGTAATGCATAACTGCATACCCTTAATGACACAATTCTGTCTCACGCAAAACATTAAGATGGGAAACGAATAAGCAAGAGCACTATTAAAAAAACAATGCCTGCAACCCATAAGCTGTATCCGTTTGCTTGATACAGAAAAGGTGGAGCAAAAAAATCTTCATAATCATAATGTAAGGATGCAGTAAAAGAGTAGAAACAGAGAAAAATCCTGTAAGCTGGTGAAAGAAGATATAATCGGCATTCATCCTATACTGTTCTTTATGAAAGAAACAAAGAGGCATAAATTCCCAATTCCAATTTTCAAGAGCAACACAATTTTTATTCTTTATAACGATTTTAATTCGCTATACACAGTACTATGCAAGCCAAGATCTTTCAATAGGATTTCTACCTAGCGAGCTATGTATCCAACTAATTAACTACTGAAACGCAAGACAGATCTGAATTTTCAATTGCTCTATAGCAACTCACTTGGCAAAAGGAAGAAAAAAACAAGTGAAAGAAACTAATAACATTTTGCAATGGAAGCTGTTCACTCCCTGTAGTTCGGAGATGACGACATTATTTAACTTTGTAGACAATCATGTTATATAACACATCCCTTTAAAGTTACTACAGTTGGTCATTATAACTGCATATAGAAAGTAAACTATATCTTGTACAAGAAGATATGCACTTGTCTTAAATGATCCTAATTGAAACATATGAACAGAAAACATGAAAAGTTCCAATGAAGCTAGCACGTCTGGGCATAACGGTATCTCCAGCCTTTAACAATAGAGCCGGGTAGGAGATCAAGATCTCAATCAGCCAGCAGAGTAATCCAGTCATATCTCCTACTATATTTCATTATTACTCTGTATTTCTGATTTTTAAGAATCAGTCTAGATAATAGAACTAAGTCCTTATATCTTATGAGCAAAAATGCACAATTGTTATATCTTACTCCGTAGGGAACACATTGCCAATCCAAAAAAAAAGATAAATGCACAATCGATGCAATGTAAAAACAAACCGTAAATTAATAGAAACCACACAACATAGCACACAAGTCAGAGCAGGTATTCAAACATCAAGCTGATTCCACATCACAAAGTAAAACAGTACATTCTTCTTCCACAGCTCAATTTTTACCTCTATCGCATCACACCGCCTTGGCACTCCCTGCCTTGGATTTCGCCTCGGCCTCTCCGGAGCAACACCCGCCCTCGTGGTGGTGGTGATGGTGGTGATGTCCATGGTGTGAATGAGCATGCACCTTCTTCCCTTTCAGCTCCTTCCTCATATCATAAGCATCTTCACCATCAGCATAGTACTTAGCTTCAATATCATGAATCTTATACCCCAAAGTCTCCGTGTACAAGTTGAACGCGGCGCGGTTGCTCTTCCTTACGTGGAGGGAGACGTACTCGGCGGAGAAGACTTGCTCCATGGCGTTCTGGGCGGCACTCATGAGCTTGGTGGCGAGACCCAATTTGCGGTGAGTACGGAGGACGGCGAGGGAGGTGATGTGGCCGTGGCACTCGTTGCTCTCTTCCTCCATCTTGGCGAGGACGTAGCCGACGATGCGGCCGTTGTAGTCTTCGGCGACGTAGAGCAACTGCGGCCATGAGAGGATGTGGTAGAGGTAGTACTTCATCTGATAGTTTTCTGGGAGGCAGAAGAGGTTGCAGGCTTGCATCGCCAGCAGGTCGTCCATTGTGGCCTTGCGAATGCACACCATTTCTGGATTTTCTAGGGTTAGGGTTTTTCGAGATTGATTTGATTTTGGATTTGGGGACGAAGAAGGCGCTTCAACAGATTCGGGGTTTTTTATCGCTTTTCTATGCTTTGCTTGGGTTGAATAATGGGCCACCTCAAACCTTTCGGTATCAGAATAAAAATTATAGCCCACGAAAAAAAATAGACTGACCAACAAAAATTTCGTCGGTTAAAATATAAAAAATCGTCGGTTAAGTTAATTTTTCGTCGGTTAAAGTTAATTTTTTTTTTTCGTCAGCTATAATCTGTAAACTATAGCAGACAAAATTTTAAAAGTTTAGCCGACGAAATATATAATTTCGTCGGCTAAAAGTCTTTATATTTTCAGATCTAGACATCAGCTCATTTGAAAAAAATACAGGAGAAAAAGTTTGGGTGTTGGTGAAATTGTTGGGCGTCGTCGAAATCTGTCTAAAATTAGTTTGTGACGCTATATATAGGTACATATATGTGTATATATATTGTTTTTGGGTTGATTTAAGAGTTTTATTTGAGATATATATATATATATATATATATATATTGATTTTGAGTTTTAATTTGTGTTGAATTATTGGATTTTAAGTGTGATTGAGTTGATCGATTTGAATTTGATAATATATATGAAGTTGTTGTTATTAATAAGTAGTAGATATATATATATATATATATATATATATATATTAATTTAATTATAATATTGTATTGATGCATATATATGGTATGGATTAAGTAATACTTGGATTATGATTTATGTTAATTGATATATATATATATAATATTGTTAAATAATTAGTAATTAGTATATGTATGCATGTATATATATATGTGTGTTAATTATTAATTTGTTATTAATTAATTGTACGTTAATTGTAGATTGAATACTAAATGATTTGAAAATTTAATTAATTAATTAGAGTTTATACATATATATTATGTTATCTTTTAAGAATATGGATAAGAGTTGAATTTCGCTTTCAAAATGGGACAAAAGATACGGTAAAAGAGTTATTAGTTTTATTGAATATGTGATGGATAATGCTAATGGGAATACAATTTTCTATTGTCCGTGCACTAAATGTCAGTGTCGCAGTGATATGCATCGATTTGCAATTGACAAGCTGTTACGAAGATGACCCGTTTGTTTTTGCTACATCTGTAAAACAAGTGTTTTATATTGATAACCATGTTAAGGGTGATGCGTGGAAAGTAGTCAATCTTGTGCATCCTTGAAACATTTAACGGGCGGCTACACTTGGAGAGGCCGAAACGAGGAAGAAGATGTTGCGTATCAAGAGCCCAGCGTAATAGGTATTTCTGACTCCTCTACAATTCGCCTTAATAATTTTAAAGCGGGTCGTTCGGTTCGAATTTGTGATTTAAATGCAAGGCTTATTGATGTTGATCTAAATCAAGAAACAGACGAAGACTCTTGTGATGAGGAAATGTATAGATTGCCAGAAATTAATTCTGACACCGAAGAAGACTCATCGGATGATTCGGATTACGAGCCTTCTTAGTTTGAATTTGTAATAAAAATTGAAGTGTGCTTTATATGCTACCAGCTGTTGAATTTATACTTTTGTTTAATTTTGGTGATATATGAACTGGAAATTGGTAAACAACCTGTTTTTTTGTATTTTTCAGTTTTAGCCGACGAAATAGGACTAATATTGTTTTAGACGACGAATTATATCATGTTTCGTCGGCTAAAGATCTCTTAGCCGACGAATTAAAATGTATTTCGTTGACTAAAACAATATTCGCCGACGAATACTCACTACCAGAATAACTATTATAGCAAACGAAAAAAAAATAACAGGCCGACGAATTTTTTTTCGTCGGCTAAGTTAATTTGTCATTGGATATATCACGGTGAAACATCATCAGGGCGTCCACATGATCATGGTCAATTTTCTGAGACGGGCAGTACATCCAACGATCCAACAACGGCCTTCATCAACGATATGTTTCCTTATGAGAGCGGTGTATGCTCTGAAGGACCGTATATGCCTGAACCGGTGCAGCCCTTCCCTAGAGTTGTCAACACTCCTGGTATTGACAGGTATAACAAACTACTTGCTTTCCAACAGACCCCTGTGTACCCCGGTTGTCAGAAGACGGTTCTTGAAAGTGTGATAGACGTTATGAAGATTAAAGTTGAGACAAAATCGACTGTGAAGGCTGCTGATGACTACCTACAGTACACTGCTTCGATGCTGCCCCACGGTCATCGCCTTCCTACCACTCATCATAAGGTCCAATGTATCCTGAAAGATCTTGGGCTTTCCTACATCAAGATCCATGCATGCAGATATGGTTGCGTTCTCTTCTGGGGTAAAGAACCAAAAAGGAATGACCTTGGTGGCCTTGACGCATGTCCGGTATGTCACACTAACATGTATAAGCTGACTCCTGCAGGCAATAGGAAACCTGTGAATGTACTTCGGTATTTCCCGTTGAGAGATAGACTAGAGTGTTTATACATGTCATCATACATGAACAAAACTATGAGATGGCACGCTGATAGGGATTTGCATGACGAAGATACCCTCATACACCCTGCTGACGGGGAGGCTTGGAAGTATATAGACAAAGAGTTTCCTCATTTTGTGTCAGAGGTCTGAAATGTGAGGCCCCAGGCTCTCATCCGACGAGTTCAATCCTTTTGGCAACACAGTGTATGACCAGTGATTTTGGTACCGTACAACATTCCTCCATGGATGCCCATGAAGAAGGAATACAATATGTTGAGTTTGTTGATTCCGGGTCTCGATGTGTATTTGAGACCCTTAATTGAAGAGCTTAAGTTTTTTTAGGACGTTAGTCATCCTACTTATGACAAATACATGCACGAGTTGTTCCAGATGCATGCCTTAATTGTTGGTACCATCAGTGATTTTCTTAATAGTGGGATGTTGTTGGGCAACGTTGTTAGAGGATTCAAGACTTGTTCAGAGTGCATTAGCGATGACGGGAGCAGCAGTTATTGCAACAAGATATGCAAATTGGGTCACCGTACTCTCCTTCCATATGATTACGAATGGCAGTTCGATGACAAGACATTTGATGGAACCGAAAAAAATGGTGTGCCTCCTAGAAGATGGACGGGGAAAGAAATTTTAGCAGTGCTTAATGAGTACGATTTTGGGCAGCTCAACAATCATCCCAATATTGTGGCGGCAATACCTGCAAGACCCGACATGTACAAATTATGGACTGACGAGGCCGTTTGTTAACAACCTGCAATTTAAACCCTATCATTGTAGTAACAGTAATTAGGGATCGTTCAAGCCGGGGACACTAGGGAAGGATTATATCTACATCAAAACAAGTTAGTAACATTCACAAATATAATATAAACATACAAGTACAATTCTGTCACAACTATACAAGTATAAAACACATACACACATACAATCCATAAAACATAGACATGATATCGAAATTTTTGAACAAAAAGAATTAAATTATTTACAACCTATTCACATATTTACCGAATTATGATGGGGATTTTATGGTGATTTCTAAAGTCCTAAATCTAAATCTAATATTTACATTGGTCGATCAATTTGTTAAACACAAAACATAACTAACACCAAATAGAACACACATAAGTTTTACATAAGAACAAGATGCAATGAAATATGTTTTCTTGAATTCTAATTAATTCCAACTATTTAGACTTCTCATGTAAACTTAGTGCCTACAATCGCCTGACACTAAGTTTGTATATTTGTCATCCTGTTTAGTGCCTACAATCGCTTGACACTAATACAAAATACACTGATCGAATGAGAGTCATTAGAAACATGGTCCTAGGTATGGCGTCACTCATCCTATTCATCATGCAAATCACTTAACCCTAAAAAACCTTGGTAGTGACTAAGAATCAAGACCTACAATCGCCTGATCTTAACCCTTAGAACACTACGGCATATGAAACTCCCCCCTTAGGAACATCCGTGTACAGACTACCCTTAGGTTCGATTACATGTTCAGGTATGTGATTAATCAATTGGAAAACAACAATAACATAATCATACACAACCTATTCTAAATCCAAAACCTAGCATGCATTCTAAATGTTATGCTAACAAACAAGTTTATTAGTAGATCACAAAGAAAGACAAATAACCATGTTCATAACATAAAACCATAAACCGAAATACCAATACATATCAATCTTTGAATAAAATACAGTAGAATTACACAAAGACATGGAGGAATCCATACCAAATCCTACCTAAAGGGTCGGATAGGGCAAGGGTGGTTGGCGGCTGCAAAGGATGTTCGGCGGCGGCAGCTTTGTGCTTCGGCTGTTTTGAGGGGTTTTTGGTAGAGTTGGCTAGCTAAGGTTTTCACAAAATTGAGGACCCTTTTTCAGTTGTATTACATGTGTATTTATAGAGGAAAACTTCTAAAGAAACCCTAAGAAATTCGGCACCCTACTCCTTGTCCATGTCGGATTGGGCTTCTTGCTTTTCCTTGTTGCACACAACTTTGACTCTTGAATTTGCTGACTTGGATAACAATTCATAGACTTCTTTTCTGAATTCTTGGACTCCCCTACATGTTAAGGGATCAATGAAGGACTCCCTTACACGTTTTGGGCTCCATAGGACAACCGAAAGGCTTCCATAGTCTCTGTAGAACAAGTTATCCTGTTTTGACCGGGATAACTTTCCTAGTTGTTGTTTTCGGCTTCTCCTTGGTGATTTCTTCGATTCTTCTTCTTCTAAACAACTTCCCATATCATCATTAATCTCTTCATCAATCATTTGGCATGCTTGGGAAGGATTTTGGTGAAGAAACACACTCACGAACTCGGTAGACAACTTCAGCAAAATCTGTCATGTTTCCAGCAGACTGACCTCCAGCCATTGTTTCCGGCATAACTCATTCCTCAGAACTTGGATTGCTGCGATTCAAAATGATTTAGAAACTAGACATCCGCAGCTTTCCATCCATATATGGCACGTTCCCTGGTTCCTCCTGGATAGTCCTAGGGAAATCTTTGAAGTTGAGTTATGGTTTCTGGAAATCCTCTGTTTTTGTTCCAAATTCATGCTTTTGGCCTCTTGTCTTTCCATGCTTCTTTTGCTACCTTCCATAAGTCCGATCCTCACGATTCTTGTTTCGTTATGTTCATATACATGTCACCTAAACATTCAAAAGATATAATCAAGTAGTGACAATGTATTGGTTTATAGAAACTTAAGAAAAACATCACGAACACTTCCAATTTCAGCTTTTAACGATATTGCACATACTTTATCTATTTTACACATGTTTTAGCCAATGTTCTACAAATAATCCCTTATGCTTAATAACTACTAATACTAACCTATTAATGGATAAACAAAGCATAAATAAGGGTAAAAACATATTAAGAACATAGCATAAAATGCTCCTATCAACTACCCCACACTTATCCTTTGCTAGTCCCTAGCAAACTAAATATAAGACTCTACTAACACTAACTACACAAAAACAACTAACAGTTAAACAACTAATACCCTTAAATGATTCGTCTCAGATTCTTTAGCATGCATAACTTTTAAGTTTGAACATTTGAATGAAAAACGTAATTGCAAAGTTTCATAAGCATGTATCATAGCATGAACAAGTAAGATATGAGATCATATAGCACAAACATGTATGATAACCGTTCCACCTCACAATGGCATACTCTCTTCTTTTCACTCATCCATGGTATTCACTTAATCGTATATGCAAGGGAAAAGATGATAAGATAACAAATATCTTGCATATTTCAACAAATAAAAGCTCTTTGTGAATAAAATTTTCTGGAAAAACCTCATATAACAACTATGTGCAATAATGGACCAAAACCATATGCTTAACTTATGAGAAAATCTCCACAAAGCAAAGTTAGATCTCTTAAGAATCATGAATTAATCTCAATAAAAATGGTTGTAATGGGGCTAAGTTTCACAAGGTAGGAATTTTTTTTGGATAAATGGTGATTTTAAGGCGTCACCAAGACTTAGCAAATCTCGCTCCTCCTCATGTCTTCACTTCACGGGTCGAATTTCTTCATGTTGGACCCATACGTCATTCTTGACTTCTCCCCATATTGTGAACAGGACAAAGGTCATATAAACACTTTTAGACCTTCAAATAATCACTAACTCCAAATTCACAAAACGTTACAACACAGCATGAAAGAATTTGTGCCTTGAACTTTAATTCTATCCGAATTTTTTTTTCTTTTGTTTCGAACATATTTCTTTCTTTTTGTTCTTACATGGCACATATATTTATAATGATATGGTGTTTTACCCCACACTTGCTCTTTAATACATTGTTCACCCCACACTTGCTTCACAGCATCACACAATACAGCTCCATCAGAAGTACTTTGCCAAGTCTTGATAACAAGGTAAAAGTTTAGCTATTCTAAGCAAAGGAATTCTGTTTAAAGATGATGAAATAAAAGGCTCAATGAAGGCTCAAAGGGGTTAAAACTAAGGAGTCCCACGACGGGCACAAAATAGGCATAAGCTTTATTTGTCTATGGTGGTCATCCTAATGAGATTTAATTCAATCATATTCAAAATCAAGACATGTTATGCATACTTCAAGTGCTTGGGGAGATCTTTAAATTCTAACTTAGGGTCCTGTTCCAAAGATGATAACATTTTGTTAGTAATAATTGGAATTGACAAAGGAGAATCATACCTCTGAGTGTAGGATCGTGCTTCAAGCTTATCAACCACTGCTAGTATGGACAGCTCCAGACTATGCTGCGCCTCTTCATCCCATCTCCATTCTTGTCAAATCCGGCCCTTGCTCAATCTTTCTTAGTGCTTCCAAGTCTTCCTTGCTTGGCTGAGCTCAATTTTTTTCTTAAAACGTGCTCTACTTCACTTTGTTTAGCATTGTGCACGATATCACGACCAGGTTTGGCTTCCTTGCGTCCAACGTCACCAAACAATTTCTCGTCAGGACTGGTCATTTTATGGGAACATGCAAAACCAATCTGGCACAATTGAACAAAGATTAAGTGAGCATTGTCAAAAACTTAGATACAATTCGAAACTTAGCTTACATAAAAATTTCGGCAACATCATGGCATGGCATAAGTTTCGAATTCAATGACATGTAAGCACAAAAGTGTCGGCAACCTAGTAAAGTTGCTAGCTGATTTTATTAACTCTTACTTTCACGGTACGTGGAGCAGTGAAGACCACTGTGCAATGAGCTTGTTCAGCTCAAGGTAGTGTTTTGCTTTGTCCGATATACCATGAAAGTAGAGACAATTTCGACATTGCAGAGAAATTGTTAGTCAAGAATATGGCACAAAATATACAACTTTCACACAAGGGAATTCGGCACATACACAATTATACAATGTACAAATCGGTAATACACATGAATATAAGAGAAAAATGTTAGCACAAAATATACATACAAATCCTTTTTAGCATCCCCGGCAACGACGCCAAAAACTGACGAGGCCGTTTGTTAACAACCTGCAATTTAAACCCTATCATTGTAGTAACTGTAAGTAGGGATCGTTCAAGCCGGGGACACTAGGGAAGGATTATATCTACATCAAAATAAGTTAGTAACATTTACAAATATAATATAAACATACAAGTACAATTCTGTCACAACTATACAAGTATAAAACACATACACACATACAATCCATAAAACATAGACATGATATCGAAATTTTTGAACAAAAAGAATTAAATTATTTACAACCTATTCACATATTTACCGAATTATGATGGGGATTTTATGGTGATTTCTAAAGTCCTAAATCTAAATCTAAATCTAATATTTACATTGGTCGATCAATTTGTTAAACACAAAACATAACTAACACCAAATAGAACACACATAAGTTTTACACAAGAACAAGATGCAATGAAATATGTTTTCTTGAATTCTAATTAATTCCAACTATTTAGACTTCTCATGTAAACTTAGTGCCTACAATCGCCTGACACTAAGTTTGTATATGTGTCATCCTGTTTAGTGCCTACAATCGCCTGACACTAATACAAAATACACTGATCGAACGAGAGTCATTGGAAACATGGTCCTAGGTATGGCGTCACTCATCCTATTCATCATGCAAATCACTTAACCCTAAAAACCCTTAGTAGTGACTATGAATCAAGACCTACAATCGCCTGATCTTAACCCTTAGAACACTACGGCATATGAAACTCCCCCCTTAGGAACATCCGTGCACAGACTACCCTTAGGTTCGATTACATGTTCAGGTATGTGATTAATCAATTGGAAAACAACAATAACATAATCATACACAACCTATTCTAAATCCAAAACCTAGCATGCATTCTAAATGTTATGCTAACAAACAAGTTTATTAGTAGATCACAAAGAAAGACAAATAACCATGTTCATAACATAAAACCATAAACCGAAATACCAATACATATCAATCTTTGAATAAAATACAGTAGAATTACACAAAGACATGGAGGAATCCATACCAAATCCTACCTAAAGGGTCGGATAGGGCAAGGGTGGTTGGCGGCTGCAAAGGATGTTCGGCGGCGGCAGCTTTGTGCTTCGGCTGTTTTGAGGGGTTTTTGGTAGAGTTGGCTAGCTAAGGTTTTCACAAAATTGAGGACCCTTTTTCAGTTGTATTACATGTGTATTTATAGAGGAAAACTTCTAAAGAAACCCTAAGAAATTCGGCACCCTACTCCTTGTCCATGTCGGATTGGGCTTCTTGCTTTTCCTTGTTGCACACAACTTTGACTCTTGAATTTGCTGACTTGGATAACAATTCATAGACTTCTTTTCTGAATTCTTGGACTCCCCTACATGTTAAGGGATCAATGAAGGACTCCCTTACACATTTTGGGCTCCATAGGACAACCGAAAGACTTCCATAGTCTCGGTAGAACAAGTTATCCTGTTTTGACTGGGATAACTTTCCTAGTTGTTATTTTCGGCTTCTCCTTGGTGATTTCTTCGATTCTTCTTCTAAACAACTTCCCATATCATCATTAATCTCTTCATCAATCATTTGGCATGCTTGGGAAGGATTTTGGTGAAGAAACACACTCACGAACTCGGTAGACAACTTCAGCAAAATCTGTCCTGTTTCCAGCAGACTGACCTCCAGCTATTGTTTCCGGCATAACTCATTCCTCAGAACTTGGATTGCTGCGATTCCAAATGATTTAGAAACTAGACATCCGCAGCTTTCCATCGATATATGGCACGTTCCCTGGTACCTCCTGGATAGTCCTAGGAAAATCTTTGAAGTTGAGTTATGGTTTCTGGAAATCCTCTGTTATTGTTCCGAATTCATGCTTTTGGCCTCTTGTCTTTCCATGCTTCTTTTGCTACCTTCCATAAGTCCGATCCTCACGATTCTTGTTTCGTTATGTTCATATACATGTCACCTAAACATTCAAAAGATATAATCAAGTAGTAACAATGTATTGGTTTATAGAAACTTAAGAAAAACATCACGAACACTTCCAATTTCAGCTTTTAACGATATTGCACATACTTTATCTTTTTTTACACATGTTTTAGCCAATGTTCTACAAATAATCCCTTATGCTAAATAACTACTAATACTAACCTAATAATGGATAAACAAAGCATAAATGAGGGTAAAAACATATTAAGAACATAGCATAAAATGCTCCTATCATGGACACATAAGAGCATATTCTGGGAACTCTCAAACTGGAGTAAGTTATTGATCAGGTACTATCTAGATGTGATGCACATAGAATAGAATGTGTCCGACAGTGGGTGGGCACAGTGCTGAACTTGGAGGGGAAGACGAAAAATGATCCTAAGGCACGCATTGATCTTAAAAAATGGATATACGAAAACATCTGTGGTTGAAAGAAGAGAAGAAAAAAATGCCTCAAGCTCCTTACATCGTGTAGCCCTACCAGAAGAATGTAATTTTCAGGTGGATGAGTTGTGTGAAGTATCTTTTAGGCTATGCAGGAAATATAGCCCGGTGTGTAAATTTTCGGGACAATAAGATGTACAGGTTGAAGAGTAATAGCTGTCATATCCTACTACAATGTCTCTTCCATGTTTTCATTTGACCGTTTCGTCCCCCTCAGGTGATGGAGCTGTTAGTAGCGCTGTCAAGATTCTTCCAGAAGTTATGCACACGGGAAGTGAAAAATCTGACCTCTGAAAAATGCAAGAGGACATTATTTATATCATGTGTAAATTTGAGAGGATATTTCCTCCAAATTTTTTTGACATCATGCCTCATCTGATGATCCATCTTTTCGAGCAATTGTTGCTTACCAGTCTACTACACTACATTTGGATGTATCCCATGGAAATGTATGTTTTTTACACCTGAATTTTTCACTATACATGTTCAATATATAATCATAACACTTTGCAACAATTGATTTATAGGCAACTTGGAGACTACAAAACTTATATGGCTAACAAATCCGCGCCTGAAGGATGTATAGCTGAAGCATATATTGCGCACGAGTGTATCACCTACATGAAGTTGTATTTAGGAGCATTGAAGAAAACTCCACAAACCATACCGGTAGATGTACTGAAGTTCAATCTTTCCATAGTCTCCTGTGATGTTGAAGTTTATGGAATTTTGCCAGACTCCTACAAGTTGCAACCACATAAGCTAGTTATAGCCCACAAGTGGGTATTGATTAATTGTCTAGAAGTTGAATACTGGAAAGACATTCATTTATATTGTCTAGACATTCAAGGTGATCTCGACTACCACAACACGGAGTTCGCTAACTATTTTTGTTGTTGGGTACGTAATTCTTTATTTCTGTTCATGACTCTTTTATTGCATAATTATCCATATTTATAGTATATTAAATATTTGGTTGCAGATGAACTATATTCAATTCAATGGTCACCCAAATTGGTCGCACGAACTAAGACTTCTAGCGATAAAGCCGATAATGTCAAGAGTTTATCTGATATACAAGGTGAATGACGTGCAATTTATATATGAACAAAGAGACAACATATGGAGAACAAAAAATTATAGGGTGATGGCGCATGGTGGGCGGAATGAAGTTGACTATTACGGTGTTCTCGATTTAGTGGTGGAACTCATTTATAGGCAAGGCATGACACTGCACCTCTTCAAGTATAGATGGTTTGATACTAGCAGCCCGCAGAGCATGAAGATCAATCAGTACGAGATTTTATCGGTGAACACTGCTACAAACTATTACGAAGATGACCCGTTTGTTTTTGCCACATCGGTAAAACAAGTGTTTTATCTTGATGACCTTGTTAAGAGTGATGCGTGGAAAGTAGTCAACCTTGTGCACCCTTGAAACATTTACCGGGCGGCTACACTTGGAGAGGCCAAAGACGAGGAAGAAAATGTTGCGTATCAAGAGCTCAGCGCAATAAATATTCCTGACTCCTCTATAATTCGCCTTAATAATTTTAAAGCGGGTCGTTCGGTTCGAATTCGTGATGAAGAGCTAAGGCTTATTGATGTTGATCTAAATCAAGAAACAGACAAAGACTCTGGTGATGAGGAAAGACATACATTGCGAGAAATTAATTCTGACACCGAAGAAGACTCATCGGATGATTCCGATTACGAGCCTTGGTTTGAATTTGTAATACAAATTGATGTGCTTTATAGTTTACATATGATGAATTCATATTTTTGTTGAATTATGGTGATATATGAACAGAAAATTAGTATGATTTACATTAAACAGCCTGTTTTTTATGTATTTTTTATGTTTTAGCAGACAAAATAGGTCATATTTCGTCAGCTAAAAAATTATTAGCCAACAAAATATGTCCTATTTCGTCGGCTATATTAGTATTTAGCCAACGAAATTTGATACAATTTGTCGGCTTTATTATTTTTTATTTATTTATTTTTTCAATTTTTAGCTGATGAAAAATATATATAAAAAAATCGTCGGCTAAAGTGTTGGACTATAGCCGACGACTACTTCTATTTTCGTCGGCTAAAGTCATAGCCGACGAGTCTTTACTGACGACATCTTAGCTGACGAATTTTGTTAACTGGCCGACGAAAATTTTTTGTCGGCCACTACTATTTTCGTCGGCCAAACTACTGATCCAGGTAGTGTCCTTAACTCTCTTGAAGTAAATCAAGTCGTCCAGAGACCGCAATTGGTGTACAACAATAATACTAAGACATTAGAGAATTTGGAACTTAGTTTTTACGCTAGGGAAGAAGGCAAGGATGCCATCACTAAACCCGGTGTGAAAACCCTAAAGTCCCTAAAAGGGCATGCTTGTACATATATTAAAAAAAATAATAGGCAATGTAGACATTTTATTAATCAATGAAAAATATATTAGCATGAAATATTGAGTACACTGGATAACCAGCTAACCTTGTGTGGATAAAAAATTATTAACAAGGCAATGTTCGACATTCTGAAAGCTAATAAGAAATGAATCGGCACTGTCTTATTGTTTTTCTCAAGTATATCTTATAGTATCAGGCAGAGGTGTGCCATCAAGGAAGTGCTTGATGAGTGAAAGTGCCCTCGCAGGCTGGTAGCTTGGGACTTGATGCCCTGCCTCCCTCACTGTGGCAAATGTTATGTCTCCTGCATACACTTGTGTGTAACCACCAACCTCTCCGCTAAGGAACCAAGCGTGCCATGCAGTCTTGATCGGCAAATTCATCTTCTCAATAGAATACTTTGTTGAAGTGACTGGAACCCTTCCATCGGTATCGCCACTGCAATAGAGTTATAAATTGGTATTAATTAGCTAAATTTCACATGATTCAGTCATATTTCTTGCAAATACTGAAGCTGCATACAAAACAGTTTGTTAGATCAATTAAGAGGAAGAAGTTGTACCTGAAAATCCAGACTCGAAGTCCATTATCCATAAACTCATGCAAAAGGGGTAGTATAGTTGATGGGCTATCTCCCCAATGTGAAATTACATCACTGCATGGTTCCCAGTCATGTGAAAGTTTAGTAACATTAGCATGGAGAGCTTCTTGAACATCAGGCCTATTCAAATAAGCATACGCATAGTTCTCGCTACACGGATCAAAGTTCAGTATCTGTACCAGAAAGCAGTTGCACATTTTGAGAAATGGCTGGTAGAATTAATAGAAAGTGTTGCTTTTAGATGGATTGGATGTTTGAACTTACTGAAGCCTTTTTGGGTTTGACAGTGAGATTGGAAGAGGTGCATAAGGGGGCGTAGATGTTATAGATATCAATGTAATAGGTAGCCCTGGCAATAGCATTCATAGCATCAATGCACTCCTTTTCAGTAGCGGTACTGGATGAAAAATCACAGTACTTTTTGACTTGATTTGCAATTTCATCGGAAATGAGAGCATGAGTAGCAAGGTAGTCATACATCCCTTTTGTATCAGTTTCATCATTAATCACTGCATTCCCAATCTGCATCATATACCAAAGAAAATTTATAGGCAAGAAGTGGGATAGTTGGTGTTTGCAACATAGAGAGATCTCAATTCAGTTGTAACTTTGCTAGAGTTATCAACATCTCTTAGCTAGACATGTTTGAACAAAACTTAGTTTTTTAACAGCTGAATATTTTCACCGCCATACCAAACTGAGCCTAAGCAAATGTTATGACATGACTTTAGGGAAATGGGGATCACATCATGAATTCCTAATGAAACAAACTATAGGGTCAGCCCATAGCATGCGCAGTAATAGGAATCAGAAAGAGAAATGATGAAGGGGACAACCCAAGAATAAAAGGGTTTTTGGGCAACAATTACTTAGAGGGACCAAAGCAAGTTTGTTAGTCTCTCCACAACCTTTATGCCTTTTCACTAACTACCAAGAATCCAAGAACATAGCACTAGATCAAGTCTAAATTCTAACTCTACCAAGAGAATCCAATCCAATTTTAGAGGAAATAGTGAGAGAGAGGGACTTACAATTATGCCCTTGAGGTTGATGTTGGTTTTGTTAGCCTTCTTGTTGTGTAGGATAGTCTGTGCAAGTTGAGGCACATAGTGCCCTGCATAGCTTTCACCAGAAATATAGAACTCCCTCCCCTTGTATTCAGGAAACCTCTCCAACCAATTCACCAAGAACACATAATTATCTGCTGCAGTTCTTCTGTCCCCACTTTTATCATAGTCTGATGTTCTGTTAGAGTATGAAAACCCCACACCAGCAGGTGACTCAAGGAACAAAACATTTGCAGCTGATGAACAGAAAAAGAAAAAATTACGATGAGTTGTCTCCAAACTATGAATTAGTTCGAAAATGTGATCAATTTTATTGGATCAGTTAGTACCATAGTTCCATGAAAATCTGTTCCTGTAAAGGGTCTTGCCATCGCTATGGATACGGAACGGTCCAAGCTCAAGCATTGCGCCATAGGCAAGAGATGAACATCCAGGTCCTGTTAGATATTCAGCATCAACAATCAGCACATTGCTCCATATATATGAAAGTTCCACACTACTTGATGTTCCTCACTACTACTAGTAGGGAGGGAAGTGTGTGTAAAAATATTAGGATTGGTCTAAACCAAGAATATATTTTTGTACAACTTATTTTCTAGTAATTATAGAAATGAGAAAAGGCAACCCAATTGGACTATGAAAACCTTTGTTAAATTGTCATATAATATAGTTTTTGAACGTACCATCATGCAAAGATGTGGTTCATGCTACAAAACAAAGAGTAGTAGCTTAGCATGAAACCGGAATGATCAGAATTTTCATTTTATTGCATTGGATTAATTATCACCAAAATCTAGTAGAAATAATGACAGGAATAAACAAAATGAAGAAAAGTAATAAATCGAGAGAAATATCAACCTTAGATATCTTCTATAGCAAACAAACTATGACAGCTGCACCGGTTGAGCTGGTGATATTGACGCATTGGAAATTTAGAAAGCAAGCAAGGATGTGAGAAATTACCTCCATTGAGCCATAGAAGAAGAGGCAAAGAATCCTTGGCCTGCTGATCCTCAGCTTCAGCAAAGTAGTAAAAAAATGCACGACCTGCTGTTTTATCCACAGTAACATACCCACCATACTGATTGAAGTTCACTTTCGGTTGTCCAGGCAAGCTTGTGATCCTATCTTTCTCCTTCAACCCTTCCTGGGAATGATGAATGTTACTCGCATTCGCATGAAGAATCACCTCGAACGGCTTCGTTTCGACGCCGGCGCTTTCTGCATTCAGCTTGGACTTGTAAAGCTGAGAAAGTGCTTGGGAATGCTTGCTCCCATGGATTTGAGGGAAGCAACAAGAAAGAAGGAGAAAAGAAGCAGAGAGAAGAACCACACATGGCCTAGGAATATTCATCCTCCTAATTAGCAAATTAGTATTTTTTTAAGGAAAAGAAAGAGAGGAGGGCTTAGGCTCTTATAGGGTTTGAGGTCCAAAGAAGAATGATTTTTTGATTTAAAATGTGGAGGGCAGTGAAGAATGATTTTTTGATTTAAAATGTGGAGGGCAGTTCCTAAGAAGTTGAAATCCAATGATTCAGTTTGTGGAGAGGAGCTTGTTCTTGGTTACCAATCATGTTATGCCATGTGAGTAGTGTTTTGGGAGTGCTTGGTTCATTTAAGAACACACACATGCATTACATTATATTCATGATGACAATGGATCCAACCACATGACAAGAAGAATATATAAGCTACAAATCCTATAGGAAGCTCTCACATGAATTTCTTCACTATTTTGAGAAGTTTATTGTCATTAAGTTATTAATCTACGTCAGGATCATTTGCTTGTCAATTTAGAACTTTGCCAATGTTCGAAATGACCATACCAAGTTAGTTAATTTGGGATGGGACTTGGAAATTAATTGATGGACCGGTATGCTTTGTTGTCTTGTTGGTGTAAAGAATATGTGGTTTCTAGTAGGTACACACCTACTAGCTCTCTCTTGCTAATTGATCACTCTTGATCGATCATAACAAACATATATGCACATCGATCAGGTAATCTTAGGAAACGAATTTCGTAAATTCCATCCCTCAAAATTGATTTCCTCAATCGCGCGCAACTTCCTTCTCAAAACAAAACAAGACTTTAACTTCTCTATACTAGAAATAGAGAGAATGAGATTGTTCTCTCTTTTCTACGTATCTCTAGGATTTCAACCATCAAATATCAATCTTTTTAAAATGAACAAAACATGACTTTAAATTCTCTTTACTAAGACAAAATAGTGAGATTTTTCTCTATTTTCTTCTTCGGGTGACGGTGAATAACTCTACCTCTAGGGTTTTGTCCGCGCAATACAAAAATTAATTTAATTAGCCACGGTCGAATGTCATCGTCAAAAGTCAGTTTGTTGTCACCAAAGAGCAACAACGACGTCATTTTTGCTGTCGTCATTGAGGGTGTGGTCGTTGCTCTAGGCTAAGACAATGAGTCGTTGTCACCGCATTAGCGACATCAAAAACCGTCGCTTATTCGGCTACGGTAAGTGGCAACTGCTTGCGTCGTCGCAATTCATCCATTAGCGACGGGAAAGTTTTATTTATAGATTAAAAAAAACCTAGCAAGCACATTAATTTGCCAGTTTTTTTGAACAAAAGCTATGCAAAACGAAATTAAACATATTAAAAAGAATTATTACATTCAATTAGAGTCCTCAAATGGCCATCTTACATCAGAAGAACTATCAATCCAATCATATCAAGCAGTAATTTACAAGTGTTTGTACCAAATAGTTTCTTGACATAAGCACAAATCCAACATGTCTGGTTATTCCGCAACTTCCTAGATTCCTCACTCAATTCCTATACCCAACAACAACACAATGATTATTTTCTAGTTTTATCAATGAAAGATGTCATTAACTTAAAAAATTAAGAAAGTCTATGCTCGGCTTATGATCAACCTAAACAGGTTTTGAAAGAAGAACACTTCTACTGCAATCAAAACAAACAGTAGCATAGTAATAAAATGCAGAATTTGATGATGCAGTCCTTTAACTTTGAAAATTCATATCTTAATCTAGAAAACTTATTTACAAGAGATTCCAGTTTTGAAATGATCATTAAGAAGTCTACTAAATCTTTTGTGAAGATACCAACTGAAAATTTCGAACCAAAATGTACAAGTTGTAATAGAAAAGGTAACTTAGTCCAAACTTGAAAAACTGACTTGCATTAATCTACTAATATACAGCCTTAACTTAGAAAAATCATAACTTAATCTACAAAAATCTTTTTTAAGAGATTCAAACTTCTAAATAATGTTTAATATGTAAAACAAGTTTTATGAAGATACTAACTTCAAAATCTCAACTTAAATACACATATTATTGATAACAAGACAGCTCTGTCAAAACTAATAAATATTGATGTGCAGAATTTCTCACTGTAGAATCTCAATTTTGAAAAATCATAACTTATTTCAAAAAATTTCTTTTGAAGTGACTCAAATCCTAGAATAAAACGTAGAATGTTTGCTACAATTTTCATAAAGAAACATACGTCAAATAACCGATAAGGGTGTGCACTGACCTTAGAAACCTACGTCATATTTTTGTTAAGAGTGTTCTTGTTTTATGTATTTCAAGTCTTAAGCACTGACCTTGAATACTAACAGTCCCATCTTCCACCAATCATTGAAAAGATGTCCTCATTCATTAATGTGTTTAACCCCAATTAAAAAAATGAACCTTATTAAAACTAAGAAATTTATAGCCTGTCTACAAGCAGTCCAAGACCGAAACGAATTCGGACCAATAATTCATTCATACCAATTCACTGCAGGGGAAGGGAACAAACTTACAAACAATTGAACCCTTGTAAAAAAACGCAATAGATCTGTGAAAATAAATAAGAACCAAGACAAATCGGCAACCATGCAATTGGTGAGACCTCTACCTCCTTTGTCGTTCTGCTACGCGCTGCACCATTAGCCTCCCAAAGCTGCAGCATCGTTCCCGTGCTCCAACGCAGCTTCTCCTCCTCAATCAAACCAACAACCCAATATAACAATATTAACAACACCAAACATTCTCACCTAGTGATGCCGAAACTTCAACCCGATGAACACCGCAAACTAGAGAATTCAATTTGGGGATTTAGGGTTTGAATTCCGATTTGAAATAGGGGTGGATGCATCTCAGATTTTCTGTCATAGATGGAGAAAAGGGGGAGAAAGGAGTTGATTCGATGAGGTGCGACAACCAGCAGCGGCCTGAAGCTGATGGCGGCGCGTCTGGAAGTAGAGCGACGATGTTGCTTAGTCTCAGACCTTATCTCTTCTCTCTCGAGGAAATAAGGGGGAGAGAGAGTTTTTCCCTTAGGGTACGTTTGATACGCGGGATTGGATCGGACTGGACTGTGGGTCTTTGAATTTCTGGGTTTTCAATGAAGATTCTCCTCTGAGAAGAAGAAGAAGAAGAAGAAGAAGAAGAAGAAGAAATCTGCTAAGTTTAGAGATGCTAGCATTTGGTTCATTTAGTTGAGTTCTAAAACATGTTCTTGGCCTTCTTAATATTTTGTTCTTAATGGTTTTCTATTAAAATGATGCAAATTGATATGAATTTATTGGTTTAGATGCAGGAAAAAGGACAGAATGCTAGCTTGGGTAATTGACGAAGACAATGAACTATGAAGTTGGGGAATTTGCAGGTTGATGATGTCAATTTTAGTATCAATCATTTTTGGCACTTGGCGCCAAGTATGAGTCGAGGGATTCTATAGCATAATGTCACAACCCGTCAAGTTCTTTGAGCATTTTTGAAACCAGCATTGCCTAAGGAAGACTTTGGAATACACCAGATTGTTCTAGAAACTTCCAGAAGATTATGAAAAGCCTCGGAAGCCTCCGGAAGGATTTAGAAAGGCTGGGAAGTCTCTAGGCAACTCTAGAAAGGCTGGGAAGTCTCTAGGCAACTCTAGAATTCTCTAGAGTCCTAGGGGAGGCTTAAAGACCTAGAACCCTTAAGAACTCTCTAGAACACTCAAGGTAGCACTTAGAGTAGTGTAGAGTTCTCTAGAACATTCTACACATTGTAAATAGCTAGAATATTCTAGAATCTTGGCTGAGGAAGGATGCCTATAAATAGGGAGGCACCCCTCTCATTTGGGTGGTAGAAAGCAAATCAACTCTCTAGCCTTGTAAAGCTTCATTCTAAGCTCAATACAAGTTCTCTTGCTTTCAAGAGTTATTCTTGTGTTCTTTCGGTTGTTCTAGCTCAAGCATTTGTGCGAGTAAGGCTGACTTAGCATAGCGGAGTGCTAAGGCCGCACGAGTATCTCAAGTGAAAGAAGTAAGCTCGTGATAGTTGGTATCAGAGCGAAAGTTCGATCAAAGACTCACTCGAAAAGATGGTATAACCAGGCACAGGCAGAGGCGCAGCCGGATCAAGCCTTTCCGAGGAGACGACGCAAGGAAGAGGTCGCAAAGAGCATGTCGAGCCCGTCACTGCTCCAAGGAGGGAGCGGTCCAAGGAGATCATTTCATCCTTCGACTCACGACTATCCCAAATGGAAGAGGGCATGAGTGGCATGGGTGCCCAGGTGGAAGAACTAGGCCAAAGGGTAGAGGGCTTAGAGGCGGAGGATGCCGTTATCCACACTGCGTTTAAGGGGATGTTGCTCCAGTTAGAGGAGTCCTTGCGGGGCGAGATGGACAAGATTCGCGAGGAGTTCATGGGAGAACTCACCAAAATGCGTCAAGTCCACGAGAAAGAGTTAAATAGCACGCTTGCACGCATGGAGGAGATGCATGGGGACTTGGTCCTTTGCAAGCGCACATTGGCGTCGGGAGCCAGCCCTAGTGGTGCCATGGAAACCAAGCGCATTGATGTACCAAAACCTAAGAGTTTTGGGGGTTCACGCAATGCTCGTGAAGTGGATAACTTCTTATGGGGGCTAGACCAATATTTTGGAGCCGTAGGCATCACCGAGGAGGATGCCAAGATTCGGACCGTGGCTCTTTATCTCACCGACACCGCCATGTTATGGTGGAGGAGAAGGCGAGGAGATGTTGAGAAAGGTACGTGCACCATAACTACCTTTGATGACTTTACAAGGGAGCTTAAACGTCAATTTTACCCTGAGTCTCGTCAAGTCAACTACTTTGGAAGGAGCAAAGACAGGGGTAAGCAAAAGGATACAAGGAGTTTTTACAAGCCCAACAACAACCGATGTATCCTTTGTGATGGTCCGCATTAGGCTAGAGATTGCCCACGAAGGAAAGCACTAAGCGCACTCTTGGGAAGTCATCAAAGCGAAGGGGAAGCCGAAGGAGGCGATGGCGGTGCACACATGGGGTCGATGCAATTACTCAATGTAATTCAATCGACACTCAAGGTCTAAGCCAAAGGCTTACTCTTTGTCGATGTCGTTGTAAATGGGAAGCCAACGTCGACAATGCTCGACACGGGGGCAACCCACAACTTCATCTCTATTGAGGAGGCCCGAAGGTTAGGACTCAGGGGAAATGGAGGAGGCTCCATTAAAGCGGTTAATTCACCCGCTCGACCCATTCAGGGCGTAGCTCGAGGAGTCAAGACCACCGTGGGGGCGTGGTGTGGAAGTTTAGACTTCTCGATAGTTCCGATGGATGACTTCAAGGTCGTCCTAGGGTTGGAGTTTCATGATCAAGTCAAAGCAATAACGGTGCCATTCGCCAATAGCATGTGCATTATGGATGGCGATAAGGCGTGCATGGTGCCGACAATTAGGAGTGCCAAGCAAGATGTAAAGGTGTTGTCGGCATTACAATTCAAGAAAGGCATCAAGAGGGAAGAGGAGAGCTACTTGGCCATTCTCAAAGAGTTTGATGATGAGGAGCCAAGACCTCAAGATGACGTGCCCAAGGAGGTAGCCGCAGTACTTGAAGAGTTCAAAGATGTTTCACCATCCGAGTTGCCCAAGAGGCTACCTCCACGAAGGGAAGTCGACCATGCAATAGAGTTGGAGCCGGGAACAAAGCCACCCGCCATGTGTGCATATCGCATGGCGCCACCCGAGCTAGAAGAGTTAAGAAGGCAATTGAAGTAGCTCTTGGATGCGGGGTTCATTAGACCTTCAAAAGCCCCATTTGGTGCCCCGGTCTTGTTCCAAAAGAAGAAAGATGGCTCTCTTCGCATGTGCATCGACTATAGAGCACTTAACAAGGTCACGGTGAAGAACAAGTACCCTATTCCTCTTATTGCCGATCTATTCGATCAATTAGGGCATGCACGCTACTTTACAAAGTTGGACCTTCGTTCGGGATATTATCAAGTCCGCATAGCCGAAGGTGATGAACCAAAGACCGCGTGCATCACAAGGTATGGTTCGTATGAGTTCTTGGTCTAACTAATTCACCGGCGACGTTTTGCACTTTGATGAACAAGATATTCCACCCCTATCTTGATCGGTTTGTGGTCGTCTACTTGGACGACATCGTCGTGTATAGCCAAACCTTAGAGGAGCACGTAGAGCACTTGAGGGAAGTGTTCAAGGTGCTAAGGGAAAATGAGCTATACATCAAGAAGGAGAAGTGCTCATTTGCCAAGCCGGAAGTGCTATTCTTGGGGCACAAGATCAAGGATGGCAAGCTAATGATGGAAGATTGTAAGGTGCGTGCCATCCAAGCATGGGAACCACCCACCAAGGTACATGAGTTGAGATCTTTCCTTGGATTGGTGAACTACTATCGCCGCTTCATCAAAGGATATTCGGCGAGGGCCGCACCATTAACCGACCTTCTCAAGAAAAACAAGGCGTGGGAGTGGACAAGGAAGTGTCAAGAAGCCATTGAAGACTTGAAGAAGGTGATATGCGAGGAACCCGTATTGAGCCTGCCCGACCACACCAAGCCATTTGAGGTACACACCGATGCATCTGACTTTGCCATTGGTGGTGTACTCATGCAAGAGGGGCATCCAATAGCCTATGAGAGTCGGAAGCTCAACGAGACGGAGCGACGCTACACGGTGCAAGAAAAAGAGATGACCGCCATTATCCATTGCCTTAGAGTATGGTGACATTACTTGCTTGGGACAAGGTTTGTGATCATGACCGACAACGTAGCAACAAGCTACTTTCAAACCCAAAAGAAACTAAGTCCGAAGCAAGCTCGATGGCAAGACTTCTTGGCCGAGTTCGACTATGTCATGGAGTACAAGCCAGGAAGAGTAAACGTCGTTGCCGATGCCCTAAGCCGCAAGGCGGAGTTTGCGAGCATCTCTCAAGTCACTAGCCCACTTTTGTGCAAGATCAAGGAAGGACTCAAGGCGGATGCACAAGCACAAAACATCATTTTCTTGATAAAGGAAGACAAGACGTGGAGGTTTTGGTTAGATGAGGAACTTCTCTACACCAAAGGTCGCCGCATCTATGTACCGAAGTGGGGCAACTTGAGAAGAGATCTAATTAAGGAATGTCATGATTCCTTATGGGCCGGCCATCCAGGTATGAGGCGCACACTTGCACTTTTAAAGTCCATCTACTATTGGCCGAGGATGCGAGATGGGGTTGAAGAGTACGTGAGGACATGTCTAGTATGTCAACAAGACAAGACCGTACAGCAGCAGCCGAGGGGCTTGCTTAACCCCTTACCTATTCCCGAGAGACCGTGGGAGAGCGTCTCTATGGACTTCATCACATGTCTGCCGAAGTCCGAAGGGTTCGGAAGCATCATAGTCGTGGTGGACCGATTTAGCAAGTATGCAACCTTCATGGCCGCATCAGCTGATTGCACTACGGAGGAAACTGCCAGGCTATTCCTTCGCAACGTTGTTAAGCTCTGGGGAGTGCCAAAGAACATTGTTAGCGATCGAGACCCACGCTTCACTAGGCGATTTTGGACGGAGCTGTTCAAGATGTTGGGCTCAGACTTGAACTTTTCAACAAGCTTTCATCCGCAAAGCGATGGTCAAACGGAGCGCGTCAATGCTCTTTTGGAGTTATACTTGCGGCACTATGTGAGTGCCAACCAAAAGGATTGGGCCAAGCTCCTTGATGTGGCGCAATTTTCTTACAACTTGCAACAAAGTGAGGCCACCAATAAGAGTCCTTTTGAGATTGTGTTGGGACAGCAGTCGACTACCCCTCTATCCCTTGCCGCCCGCTACGAAGGGAAGAGTCCTGCCGCGTTCAAGTTTGCCAAGTCATGGCATGAGCAAACGGAGTTAGCTCGAGCGGCGTTACACAAGGCTGCCTCAAAGATGAAGAAATGGGCGGATAAAAAGAGGAGGCACGTGGAGTTCAAGGAAGGAGACCTTGTACTCGTGAAACTCTTGCCACAACAATTTAAGTCCTTCAGAAAGGTGCACAAGGGCTTGATACGTAGGTATGAGGGGCCGTTTGAAGTCATCAAACTCATCGGCAAGGTTTCATACAAGCTTCACCTCCCGCCCAAACTAAAGATTCATCCCGTCTTCCACGTGAGTATGTTAAAGCCGTATCATGAGGACGAGGAAGACCCGTCAAGAGGGGTATCACATCGGGCACCAACAGCGGTCGTCACCTCTTTTGACAAGAAAGTGGATGAGGAACTTGCGGACCGCGTCATTCAACGACGGGGCGTGCCAAGTTATAAGGAGTATCTCATCAAGTGGAGAGGTCTGCCTGACAATGAAGCAAGCTGAGAGTCCGAGGACACGCTTTGGCAGTCCAAAGACAAGATCCAGCGCTACCATGAAGAAGACGCGACGAGGGCGTCGCGGACTTAGGCGGGGGAGAGTGTCACAACCCGTCAAGTTCCTTGAGCATTTTTGAAGCCAGCATTGCCCAAGGAAGACTTTGGAATACACCAGAGTGTTCTAGAAACTTCCAGAAGATTATGGAAAGCCTCGGAAGCCTCCAGAAGGATTTAGAAAGGTTGGGAAGTCTCTAGGCAACTCTAGAATTCTCTAGAGTCCTAGGGGAGGCTCAAAGGCCTAGAACCCTCAAGAACTCTCTAGAACACTCAAGGTAGCACTTAGAGTAGTGTAGTGTTCTCTAGAACATTCTACACATTATAAATAGCTAGAATATTCTAGAATCTTGGCTAAGGAGAAAGGATGCCTATAAATAGGGAGGCACCCCTCTCATTTGGGTGGTAGAAAGCAAATCAACTCTCTAGCCTTGTAAAGCTTTATTCTAAGCTCAATACAAGTTCTCTTGCTTTCAAGAGTTCTTCTTGTGTTCTTTCGGTTGTTCTAGCTCAAGCATTTGTGCGAGTAAGGCTGACTTAGCATAGCGGAGTGCTAAGGCCGCACGAGTATCTCAAGTGAAAGAAGTAAGCTCGTGACAATAAGCCAAGCTTCTATAATGCAGGTTGTTGAAGACATCAAGACTGTGTAACACATTCATGCGTATCAAACGTACCCTTAATACTTCGGCCAACAACCAAGGGTTAAAATAATTTTGATAAAATTCAGTTTAATATACTGAATTTTATAGTTAAAATCGGTTCAGTCTTCTTTTTGAAAATTCATCATTTTAGTACCCTTAACTTTTAAATGTCTACAACTTAGTCCAAATTAATTTTCATGTTGAGCTCCAAATATGATAGCAGGTGCTGATGTTGAGCTGACAAGGAGACCGTACATACTAGTATTAGCTCTCAAAATGTATGAAACAATAAAAAATAACCCTTATAACAGTTTTCCCTATGACACGTAAGAGTTATTTTGGTCATTTTCATACATATTGAGAACTAATACTAATATTTTGAGCTTCCTTGCGGACTCCACATTAAAATATGACGTCATATTTGGAGCACCAGATGAAAATTTAGACTAAGGTTTAGACATTTAAAAGTTAAAGATACTAAAATGATGGATTTTTAAAAAGAGAAACTGAACTGATTTTAACTCCAAAGTTTAAGGTAGTACACTGAATTTTATCCAAATAATAAATAGGGATAGGATTTTATGGTTTAGGGATTATAAATCTTTTATTTTTATTTTATTTATTTTATTTTTGTTTGGAGGAAGAATAAATTTCCTTAAACTTAGAGTTTATAAATATGAAATGGTAATATTTAATTACCTAGTGTCTGAAAAATAATCCTAAGGTTTATCTGAAAAATAATTACAAAGATGTACATTTGTTTACAATCTACTAATTAAAATTATACAACATTAGTAGGAACATTGTGAGTTCGATGACTAAAATTCACAAATGAAAATTCGACTGTCTGATATGATCATTATGACGATACATGTCTATGGTATAAAATTCAACTGGATCCGACAACATTAAAGGCTCGATCAAAAATGTCAACCCTAATCCATCGTCACTTATGATAGATTGATATTTACATATATTTGTATACCCTTAAATTTAGGATTATATGCTTAGTCATTGCCAATTGTGCGCCATTTACTTGGTTTTGTGTTTTGTAGGTCAAACTAGAGAAAATGAGAATTTAGCTCTAAAAGTTGAACTGAGGATTGCAAGCTGCTTTCTATCTCGAGTTTCCAGAAATTGTTCCTACTGTGCATCAACTTTGAGGATTAAACTGTATCTGCTCAGAAAGAATCTAGAGGCAAGCCATACACCATTAGAAAGATACAGATGTTAGCTTCCTGAGGCATTTTACAGAAGCTGATTTGGATTCTCCTAGAGCAAGTTATGGCTGATTTTGAGTCCCAATTCCATCAATTTGTTGACGTAGCTGACTTTTATGGGTGACCTTGCATTGACGACGACAATAATCTTGTGTTATTCGGATTCCATATTGAACACGGATAGTTCAAAAGCCAAAAGCAATTGGGAATTCAAGAGGAATAAAATGAGAAAACCTAGAAGCGTAGAGGAGAGACGGAGAAGAGGCAACAGCGTATTATGCAGCAAAAGACCAGCGTTCTTCTTCTCTTCTATTCTTTGTTATTTTACGTATGGATTTCTAAACATTCTAGTTAGGGCTTAGATGAAGCCCCTAGTATGACTACTTTATTTGTTTAGTTGATGTACTTTTGAATTCATGGATTGTTATGTTAAATTCTCAACCACTATTTTAATTGAACTTCTATTCAAAATCTTTGCTCGGGATCAATAAGACCTAGATTTTAGTTTATCAGTTATTTGGTTGGAAAATATGAGGCTTGATAGAGAGTATATGTTTTCTAAGGTTCCAAAAGATTATTTTAATCTTGTGATTAGAGAGTTGTAAGTTAAGAATACAATTGCTTGATCATAGTTGATGTTCTTGTTTGCATGATTTCGTAGTTATTTTGTGCTTAATGGAGTTGAATATGTTTTACTTGAACCTGATCATAACTTGAAGTAGATCATAGTTTAGCTACTTGGGTTCTATACGAGATCAATAAGTTAGAATTCATTGGTTAGAAGAACTTTGGCATATGTCCAGGATCAATAAGGATTATGTACGGAAATCTTTAGCATGCATTCTAGGGAATTCAATTGCTATCAACTAGAGAAGAGGGTAGAAGTATTAGGTTGTGGATTCAACGCTTTATCATGTTTATATTTTGTTGTTTCGATCTCAAGAATTCTCATTGTTTTAGTTTCAATTTGTTTACCTTAGCCTAAAATCTCCATGTTTTAGTTCTCTGGTTGTGAATGACTTGCATATCCTATACTACTAACATCTTTTTTGTAGGGTAAATTTGATAGCCTCTTTTGAACTCATCAAGTTTTTGGCGTCGTTGCCACATTACAAAAAGGCTATTTGGCGACGAAGAGAGCCGAAACAGGGCGATGAAAGCAAATTTCATCGCCTAAAAGGAACTTTAGGCGACGAAAATATGTGTCGTTGCCTCAGAGCCAAAAATCGTCGCCTCAGGCCATTCCTCCGTCGTCTAAGGTAATTCCTTCGTCGACGACATGAAGTTTCGTCGCCTAAAGAGGGTTTCTCTTAGGCGACGACATCTTTGTCGTCGCTTAAGAGGGTCATTCTTAGGCACCTAAGGTCTGAAAACTTTAGGCTACGACGTCCTTTCGTCGCCTAAGAGGGTTACTCTTAGGTGACGATTTTTTTTAAACTTTAGGTGGCGAATTTTTCGGTTTAGTCGTCTAAAAGTCTTTATATTCCCAGATTTGGATAGCAGCTCACTTGGGAAAAAAGGGAAGAAAATTTCAGGTGTTGTCGAAATTGTTGGGTGTTGTCGAAATTTGTCCATACTTAGTTTGTGGAGCTATATATAGGTACGTATATGTACGTGTATATATGTTGTTTTTGAGTTTTATTTGAGTTGAATTGATAGATTTTGAGTTTTATTTGAGTTGATGAATTGATAAATTTTGAGTGTGTGATTTAGTTGATCGATTAATATTTTGAGTATGTTGATTGATTATGAATTTGTGTTGATGTAGTTGCATTAATTAGTGGATATATTTTTACATTTTGATTAATGTTATATTGAATATATATATATATATATATATATGATGTTATTAATTAATTTATAATATTTTGTTGATGTTATGAAGTTGTTGATAATAATTTTGTGATATGATGAATGTATATATATATATGTTGTTGATATATAATATTGTTATTATGTAATTATTTAGTATGTATATATATATGTTAATTAATTAGTTTATATATATATATAAGAATATTGTTATGTAATTAATTAATAATTATGTATATATATATATATGCATGTGTTAATTAATTAATTTGTTACTAATAATTTGTTGAATGTAGTATATTATTATTATATATATAAATGAATTTGATTGAGATTTTATGTATATATGAAATTTAATTAATTAATTGTTATATATATATATATATAGATATATATATTTTGTGGTATTTTCATGATATAGATAAGAGTTGGATTTCGCTTCCAAGATGAGACAGAAGATATGCTAAAGGAGTTTTAAGTTTTATGCAATATGTGTTGGACAATGCTGGAGGAAGTACACTTTTCTATTGCCCGTACAAGAGATGTCAGTGTCGCAGCGAGATGCATCGATTTCCGATGCAGATAGTTGGGAGCACCTGAAGAATAACGGATTCTGGGACAGTTACCCATGTTGGATATATCACGGTGAAACATCATCAGGGGGTCTGCATGATCATGGGCAGTTTTAAGAGTGAGGCGGTTCATCAAACAATCCAACAACGGCCTTCATCAGGGACATGTTTCCTCATGAGAGCGGTGTATGCGCTCAAAGACAGTATATTCCTGAGGCGTCGGTGCAGGCCGTCCCTAGAGCTGTCAACACTACTGGTATTGACAAGTACAACAAACTGCTTGTTTTCCAACAGACCCTCTATACCCCGGTTCTAAGAAGACCGTTCTTGAGTGTGTGATGGAGGTGATGCAGATCAAAGTTGAGGAAAAATCGACCGTGAAGGCTGTTGATAGGTATCTACAGTACGCTGCTTAGTTGCTGTCCGACGGTCATTGTCATCCCACCACTTATCATAAGGTCCATCGTATCCTGAAAGATCTCGGGCTTTCCTACATCAAGATCCATGCATGCAGATATGACTGCTTTCTCTTCTGGGGTAAAGATGCAGACGGGAATGACCTTGAAGGCCTTCATCGTTGTCCGGTATATGGGACCGACAGGTATAAGCGGACTCCTACAGGCAACAGGAAACCTGTGAAGGTACTTCGGTATTTCCCGTTGAGAGATAGGCTGGAGCGGTTGTACATGTCTTCACACACAGCTAAAGTTATGAGATGGCATGCTGAGAGGGAGTTGCATGACGAAGACACTTGGAAGCATATAGACAGGGAGTTTCCTCATTTTGCGTCAGAGGTCTGAAATGTGAGGCTCGGGCTGTCATCCGATGGGTTCAACCCTTTTGGCAACATGAGTCTTCAATACAGTATATGGCCGGTGATTTTGGTGCCTTACAACCTTCCTCTATGGATGTGCATGAAGAAGGAATACAACATGTTGACCTTGTTGATTCTAGGGCCCGGTTATCCAAGGAAGTGTCTCGATATGTATATGAGATCGGTGATTGAAGAGTGTAAGTTCCTTTGGAAGGTTGGTCATCCCACTTATGACTCCTACAAGCAGGAGATATTCCAGATACATGACATGGTTGTTGGTACCATCAGTGATTTTCCTGCACGTGGGATGTTGTCAGGCAGTGTTGTTAAGGGATACAAGGCTTGTCCAGAGTGCCTTAGCAAGGAGGGGAGCAACAGTCATTGCAATAAGATAGTCTGGACGGGTCACCGTACTCGCCTTCCACATAATCACCCATGGCGGGAAGATACCGGGGCATTTGATGGGACCGTAGAAATGGGTGTGAAGCCGCATAGATGGACGGGGGAAGAGATTTTAGCAGTGCTTAATGAGTATGATTTTGGGCGGCTCAGCAATCATCCCGATATTGTGGCCTCAATACCTGAAAGACCCGACAGGTACAAATTTTAGACACATAAGAGCATATTTTCGGAACTTCCGTACTGCAGTAAGTTATTGATTCGACACTACCTAGATGTGATGCACACAGAGAAGAATGTCTGCGATAGTGTGGTGGGTACAATGCTCAACTTGGAGGGGAAGACGAAAGACGGTCCTAATGTACGCATTGATCTTGAGAATACGAAGATAAGAAAATATCTGTGGTTGAAACATGGGCAGAAAAAGATGTCTCAGGCTCCTTACACAGTGAAGCCTGATCAAAAGAACAAAATCTTCAGGTGGTTGACTTGTGTGAGGTATCCTTCAGGCTATGCAGGAAATATAGTTAATTGTGTAAAATTCTGAGACAATAAGATGTACGGCTTGAAGAGTCATGACTGTCATATCCTGCTACAACGTCTCCTCCCTGTTTTTATTCGACCGTTCCTCAATAGTCAGGTAATTTTTTAATTTTTAAAGCTAAATTTGTTAAAATTTAACGGTCAATTGGTTATTTAAAAAATTTGTGTTGGATTTGATGGTAATTTGTGATTTGTAGCTCTCGTTAGGTGGTGGAGCCGTTAGTAGCATTGGCAAGATTTCTAAATAAGTTATACACACGGGAAGTGAAAAATACGACCTCCGGGAAATGAAAGAGGACATCATTTATAACATGTGTAAATTTGAGAGGATATTTCTTCCAAATTTGTTTGATATCATGCCTCACCTGATGATCCATCTTCCCGAGCAATTGTTGCTTACCGGTCCAGTACACTTCACTTGGATGTATCCCATGGAAAGGTACATTTTAATCACCTAAATTCCTCAATATAAATACATGTTCAATAATCATAACTCTGCATTCTTATATTTATAGGCAACTTAGAGACTACAAAGATTATGTGGCTAATAAATCCGCGCCTGAAGGATGTATAGCTGAAGCCTATATTGCGCACGAATGCGTCACCTACATGAAGTTGTATTTAGGAGCGTTGAAGGAGACTTCACAAACTATGGAGGAAGGTGCACCGCAGTTCAATCTTTCCATACTCTCTAGTGATGTTGAAGTTGGTGGAGCAATATTGTCAAGCGAATACAACTTGCGACCACACGAGATGACCATCGCCCACTGGTGGGTATTGATTAATTGTCCAGAAGTTCAATTCTGGAAAAACAAGCATCTATATTGTCCAGAAGTTGATGGTGATCTCGAGTACCACAACAAGGCGTTCACAGACTATTTTCTTGTATGGGTACGTAATTTAATATGTATGCAATAATTTTCCGTTTAGTGCATATTATCCATATTTACAGTTGAATGATTGGTTGTAGATGGACATGATCAAATCTGATGGTCACCCAAATTGGTCGCACGAACTGTGGCTTCTTGCGATAGCCAATACAGGCTACAGTTTATCCCATGTGCACGGTGAATGACGTCCAATTTGTACATAAAGAGAGACACACCAAATGGAGAACACAGAATTCATCGGTGATGGCGCTTGGTGATGGGAACGGTCCCGACTATTACAGTGTTCTCCATTCAGTGGTGGAACTCATGTATGAGGAACGCATGACAGTGCACCTGTTTAAGTGTAGGTGGTTTGATAATAGCCCGCAGAGCATGAAGACCGATCAGTACAGAATATTATCGGTGAACACTGCTACAAGCTCTTACGAAGATGAACCGTTTTTTTGCCACATCGGTCAAACAAGTGTTTTATCTTGATGACCTCCATAGGGGTGGCACATGGAAAGTAGTAAACCTTATGCATCGTCGAAACATTTACCGAGCTGCTACACTCACCTGTCATGACATGACATGCAATTTAAAAAACCCTATCGTGTAGCTTTAGTAAGTAGGGATCGTTCTAACCGGGGACACTAGGGAAGGACTTAAATTCTGCAAAACGAAAACGTTAGTAATATTCACACATTATATACATATATACAAATTCGACAATGGGGATTATATGAAGTGATTCGAAAATAAAAGACACTTATTTACAAAACATGGTCAATCAATACTCAAGCACATAACATAACAAACACCGAAATAAGCATACAACAATTTCATGCGAGATTAAATAGTGATGCTCGCACTATCATATGTTTTAATTGATTTCAACCTCTTATGACTTCTCATGTGTTTTTAGGAACTTCAAATATGCCTGAACCTAAAACATATATGTGTCACCTTGTTTAAACTATCAAATATGCCTAATCTAAACAAGATACACTTACGAACTGGAGTCGGTTGAAGACATGATCCTAGGTATGGCGTCACTCATCCTATTAGCATGCAAATCACTCACCCTAGCAACCCTTTGCAGCAACTAGAATCAAACTATCAAATATGTCTAACTTGATCCTAGATTACTACGGCTTATTAAACTCCCCCCTTAGAAACGTCTTGGCCTAGACTATTTTTAGGTTTGATTACATGATCAGGTGATGATTAATCAATTAACACATACTACACACAAGAACATACAACAACTTAATCTAAATCATGAAACTAAAATATACTTAGAACGTTATACATCACACATGGTTTCAAGAAAATCACAAAGAAGAACTTAAGAACACATGCAACGTATAAAACCGAAAACCATAAAATAATTTATAATAAAACATGATAAAACACAGTAGATTATTACAAAAAACCTTGATGAACTTCATACCTAGAATACCTATATAGATCGGCTAGGGTAGAAGGTGGAATCGGCGGCAGATGAAAGCAATTGACGGCGGTTGGTGCGGCGACGGCAGCTTGTGTAGTTTCTGTGTTTAGGGTTTTTAGGTAGAGTTTGGCTATACTAAGGCTTAGAGCAATTGAGAGACACGAAATTTGATGTACATAGGTCCTATTTATATAGAAAATTTCGAAGAGAAACCCTAGAGAATTCAGGAGTTTCAAGGAGACACCTTCCTTGTTGAGCTTGGTTTCCTCCTTTTATCTTTGGACAAAGATTTCGACTTGGACCTTGGATTTCTGATTTCTTGGACTCCTCTACATGTTATTGGATCCATGTAAGCCTTATACACAAGTTCTTGGGCTTATAGGCAGCCGAAATCATGGACAAACTCGGCAAGGACAGACTTTCCCGGTTTGACCGGAAAAGCTCCATACTTGGTTGTTTCGGCTGCCATGATGCATCCTTCGAATCTTCTTCTTTAATACAGCTTCCCATGACTTCATTAAGCTTCTCTTAAGTCCTTTGACATGCTTGGGAAGAATTTTGGTGAAGAAACATCCTCCCAAACTCGTGTGACAACTTAGGCAGAAACTGCCCAGTTTTGCAGCTTGACCTCCGACCATTGTTTTGATCATAACTCCTTCATCTGAACTCCAAATTCTGTAATTAAAGAAGATCTGAAAACTAGACTTCCGTAGCTTTCCAATGATATATGGCTCGTCCTCAGATTCCTCCTGAATCTTTAGATATGATTTTCCGAAGTTGATGTAGGGTTTCTGCTCGCGGGAGAGATTTCTGCTCGCGAGTAAGATTTCATTCGCGGGAGAGTTTCACTCGCGAGAGAGATTTCACTCGCGAGACTGACCTCCGGCCATTGTTTCCAGCATAACTCCTTCCTCAGAACTTGGATTGCTGTGATTCCAAATGATTTAGAAACTAGACATCCGCAGCTTTCCATCCATATATGGCACGTTCCCTGGTTCCTCCTGGATCGTCCTGGTTCCTTCTAGGCAGCTCCCAAACTCGTGTGACAACTTAGGCAGAAACTGCCCAGTTTTGCAGCTTGACCTCCGTCCATTGTTTTGATCATAACTCCCTCATATGAACTCCAATTGATGCGAGTCCAGCTGATCTGACAACTACACACGCACAGCTTTCCAACGGTATATGGCTCGTCCTCAGATTCCTCCTGGATCTCCAGATATAAGCTTCCAAAGTTGATGTAGGGTTTCTGGAACTTTCTGCTCGGATCAAAATGCAATGTTTCGGAGTTTCTTCTTTTCCGTGGCTTCTTTTGTTGTCCTCTATGAGTCCAATCTTCATGATTCTTGATTCAATAAGTTCATTTACATGTCATCTACACATTAAACCAAATTCATCAAAAATGACAATGTAACAATATAACGAACCATAAGAAAATAACCAAGTCTTTGTTCCAAATCGAATTTTCAACACTTAAGCACAATTTTCTGTATAAATGCACGTTTTAGCCATTGCTCTACAGAAAAACCCTTTTGACTCAAAATAAGTAAAAACGACATTACTAAGGAATAAACCAAGTATAAATGAGGGTAAAAACACATTAAAAACATGGCGTAAAACGCACTTATCAAACTACCCCACACTTACCTTTTGCTAGTCCCTTAGCAAACTGACTCTAAAACTAAAAACGAAACAAAACTTCTAATACCCTTAAATAGATTGTCTCAGGATCTTTATCATACATAACTTTCAAGTTCAAACATTCAAGTGAAAGCTCAATTGCAAAGGTTCATAAACATGTGTCATAGCATAAAAAAGTAAGAAGTTCGAAAATCTTGGCATGACATGTATGATAATTTGATCCTCCTCACAAGGATATACTCTGACAGGACCCATCCCGAGATTTCCCAGTAAATCCCAAAATGACTCCTGCGGGACCCACCTAAAAGAGTAGTTACCGAAATTTCGGCATAATGTCCCCTAAAAGTGAGTAACCCTTCACCTAGATTCAAAGTAAACACAGGCAGTATACACTACTAATCCCATCCCCCTTCCTACTTGAGCCATCCTGCTCACATCAACACACAATCACCTCCACAATTAACAACCACAATAACAAATCATCTTTCTACTTAATAATCTTCAACAAAATAAAAATCAGAAAATTCCTGGAATAATACCGAATAAGTTTCGTAAATAGTCCATACTCTACCCCGAAACATAGTAATAATACACCCAGGTTATCAGAGCTCTAATACAAAGGAGGAAAAGAACACCTGTAGGTTTTCAGAAACCTACTAGTGAAAACTGTGTGGAGAGTTAACCACTATGCGCCTCCTAATTTGCTGGCCGAACTCTGCAGTCTGGGAATTTTAAGAAAAACAAAGGCCCAGGGGAGAAACATGGAAAATGTTAGAGTGAGTGGACGAAAAATAATCCATGAAACACTATAAATTCACCACAATAAATAAAACCAATGCTTCATGCTCTCCCAAAGATTTATTGATTTAAATAACATTTATGCATGTCCACAATTACTAAATTTCCACAAATGCATGATAAGATAAACAAGTAAAGAATATGGGAAGAGAAATGTTCACAAAAATAATAAGTCTGACCTCTCAGACTAGGGTCGGAGCTAAGAGCTCTAGTTGCGCCCTCACGCTATGCTAGCTATATAAAATAATAACGGACAACCCTTATAATATTAACCTGACCTCTCAGGCTTGTCTGTCCTCTCAGACCAGGGTCGGAGCTAAGAGCTCTAGGTAAAATGATAATGGACAACCCTTATAATATTAACCTAACCTCTCAGGCTTGTCTGTCCTCTCAGACCAGGGTCGGAGCTAAGAGCTCTAGGTAAAATGATAATGGACAACCCTCATAGTGCACTACGTAGTTTGCCTGACTTCTCAAGCTAGGGTCGGAGCTAAGAGCTCTAGTAGCGCCCTCACGCTACTCTAGCTAGCATATTCATTGGTCAACCCTTATAATATAAATTCATAACAATACATTACTCAAATTCTCATCCCAAAACAAAATAAGTAAAACCATTCCTTGTCATATATGCATAAATCCAATTTCCAACGAAGTCTCGGGTTCACTTCCATTCGAAGGACGGCCTTCCCCGTCTATAACCATTTTCGGAAAGAAATGGAGAATTCGAGTGATAAAGGTAAATACGTTCAAGCATAGTAAAAATCATTAAACGAGGTTCCCGCTAAACTTTATCCAAATAAAACATTCAAAAACCCGAGAAAGATATAATTCTCGAAACAAACATAAAAACCCTGCAATAAAATCAATAATTACGGCATGCATTCATTTAAAAATAATACGTCCACTCACAGTAAAGGGACTAGCCCTGAGAGCGATCCTGTGCCTCCCCGGAACGTAAATCCTCACGTCCTGTTAAATGAAATAAATATATTAATTATCCCAATTCGTAAAGTCGGGTCTCCGGAGACATTAGTATAAACTCCGTATTAAACTAGCTTAGTTCTTGTATACTCTTAACAATCTTCGATCAATCCCGACCAACGATAACATGGAATTCTCTTCCCGAACCGAATCAAAATTTTGAATAATAATCGGAACTTAATCGATATGGCCATTAATCCTCTTTTTCCACAAGCTTTTATATACATAAATTTCTATAACCCTTTTTATTTCCAATTCTCCAAAATTATCACCTTCTACCTCCAATTAACTTAGAATTATTTTTACCTTTACCCCAGTAACTCATTTACCAAAACTGTTAAATATAAATTCCCAGTGAAAGGACAGAAATGCCCCTGTGAACAGTAAAATTCGGTCGCCGGCCAATTGGCCTCCGACCGGCTATCTCCGGCCATCTTCTTGCTCCTCTCAGTCTCCCTTACAACTTTCCTTTACATTACAACAACCAAATCCAAACCTAACATCAACAAATCAAGATGAACAGTAATTAAATCCTAAAATCTGGAAACCTTGATCGATTCCCTCACCTAGATCGAAATCGTCCAATTCTCTGAAATGGAAGACACAGAGGACGACGGTGGACCTGCCCTGAACGACCGGCGACGGCACGGTGGCCTGAACTGGCTGGAACCCGAAGATACAGTCCGTTTTCGGGAGTTCCCTCCCTCACTACACAGCGACGCTGCCTCGATTCGATGGCTAGCTGGGTTGCCGGACCTCCGACGAGTCGAGGGAGATCAGTCACGCGCTCCACGGCAGCCGGTGGTGGCGGATCCCTTCGGGCACAGTGAAGGTGCAGAGTTGACCCAGGAGAAGAGAAAGACGAAAAGAAAAGGAGAGAAGAACGCGAAGGAGAAGAGAGAGAAAAAGATAACAGAAAACAGAAGATATAAGTTTCCAAACGAGGAAACTTTCTAGAAACATAGGGAACCCTTAAATTTTCCTCTGTTCCAACAGGAATTTACCCTCTAACTCCACTTATTACCTTCCAATAAAATCCCCACCAATTTTTACATTACCGTCAACAATTCCGATCGTTAATTTTATTTTTCAAACCTTAATATCGACACCGTAAATCCACGGATAATGGAAGGAAGGTAACTCGCAGTAAAATTATAAGATTCGGGGTGTGACATACTCTCTTCTTTTTTTCACTCTAAAAATGGTATTCACTCATAAGTATATGCAAGGGAAAAGATGATAAAATAACAAATAACTTGCATATCTCAACAAATAAAAGCTCTTTGAGAATAACATTTTTCATGGAAAAACCTCATGTAACAACTAAGTGCAGTAATAGACCAAAACCATATGCTTAACTCATGAGAAATTCTCTACAAATCAAATTCAGCTATCTTAAGAATCATGAATTAATCTCAATAATATGGTTGTAATGGGGCTTGGTTTCATAAGGTAGGAATATTTGGGATAAGTGGTGCTATAAGAAATCACCAAGACTTTAGCAAATTTCGATTCCCCTTATGTCTCCACTCCATGGATAGGACAAATGTCAAATATAAACAATCTTAGACCTTCCAATAATCATAACTCCAAATCCATAATCTTTACAAAACACCATAAAAACTTGTGCCTTTTTGAAAAATCCGAAATTCTTTTCCTTTTCTTTTTCCGATTTTCTTTTTTTTTCTTTTGCTCGGAATTTTTTACTTAAACACATTTTTTTTTCGGACATACAATTTTTTTCGGCATATAATCATTATAAAAAAAAATGGTGTTTAACCCCACACTTCAACTCCACCCCACACTTGTTTCTTTACATCCTTGCACAGCTTCATCAAAAATACTTCGCCAAGTCTTAATAACAAGGTCAAGGATTAACTATTCTAAGCTGAGGAATCCTGTTTAAGGGTGATGAAAGAAAATGCTTAATGTAGGCTCAAAGGGGTTTACTAAGAAGTCCCACGACGGGCACAAAATAGGCACAGGCTTAATTTGGCTGTGGTGGTGATCCTAATGAGATTAAATTCAATCATATTCAAAATCAAGACAATTTATGATTATAAAGTTTCAAAAATCACATAAGCAAGTTCTAGTAAATTCTAGAGTCCATTAAAAAGCTATAGCACATAGTCATTGAATATGCAAAGAATAACAAGGTCTTAAAAGATAGTGAAATTTCGAAAGATTAAGAATTTTATCACTCAAAAAGAAAGTATTTAGGCTCAAATTCTCACATAGGTTTTTATGGAAACAAATTATCAAAACATGCATACTTTTCCTTCAAAAATCTCAAGTGTTCATACCACTTCATAAAATCCATGAAACTTGCAATTTCTTAAGATAAATGTTAACCCGTCAATCATGCATTCAAAGATATAGTTCATCATAGACTTTTAAAGGTATATCCTAAGACTCGAAAACAAATGAAAAATTTTAAAAACAAAAACAAAAATTAAATTAAATTTCGAAACAAAAATAAATTTTTTTTTGAAAAATTTTCGGAAAATTTGAAAAACAAAATATATTACTATGTAACCTCTACCCCACACTTAGAAAATTACATTTTCCTCAATGTAATCCCAGAATCATGTCATAATTTCCTAAGCATGTGTCTAAGTCACATAATAAACACATAAATAAATCAACCATAAGAAGTGAAGGGATAAGAATGATGCAAACTCTCGTTGATGGCTCCTCCACTGCTATGGTTGAAATTAGTTGCCTCTCATGCAGCGCTTAATGTTTATAGTCTATCAGCCTAGACTCATCTCTTTTTCTTTCTTTGATGGCGTCACCTTTTCTCTTGTGATGACGGTGGTTCATTCACAAGTTGCTCATCCATATCATGTGGTTCGAAGGTGTCAAAACCGCAATTAGCTTGTCTTCTTGTTGCTTTGTCAACGTTGATGACACAATAACTGGTAGAGTGTCATCTTCTCCAAGAAATACATACTTCAAATGTGGGGGTAGAGCTTTGAGCTCTAACTTAGGGCCTGTTCCATAGATGGTAACAATTTGTTAGTGGATAATGGAATCGACAAGGGAGAATACTTATCGTAAAGTGGTTGTGAATCAAGCTCCTTCAAAACTTTAAGTATGGACGGCTCCAAATCTTTCAAAGCCTCCTCATCTCGCTCTCCAAACTTGTCAAAACCGACCCCTTGCTCGATCACTATGAAAAACAAACAACACAAAAATGCAATATGCACACGATATGCAAAACAATAAAACACAAGTATGATTGAATGCAAAATGGATGTAGTGCAAACACAATCCGGATAACATGAAACAAAATGCAATATGACATGATGCAAACAAAACAAAAAATGCAATATGCAACATGATATGCAAAATGATCGATCATAAGTATAAATGCAACATGAATGACACACATAACACACTTCAATAAAAACCTATAAAACAAAAGAATGTTAGCTAAACATGGCATGTTATTAACAAAGCAAGCAACTAGTACACATAGGGCATACGACATCACATAGGCACATAACACTTTCAAGCAAAGATGTCGACAACCTATAATGTGTCTAGTTGATTTTATTAACCCCTAATTTTCAAGATACGTGGAGCAGGGAAGACCACTGTGCAATGGACTGATACAACCCAAGGTAGTGTTATGCTTCGTCCGATATACCTCAAAAATTAAAGAAATATACAACTTTCACACAAAGGAATATACAAGAGAGAAATTGTTAATCAAAAATATGGCACAAAATATACAACTTTCACACAAGGGAATTCGGCACATACACTAATATACAATGTACAAATCGGTAATACACATGAATATAAGAGAAAAACGTTAGCACAAAATATACATACAAATCCTTTTTAGCATCCCCGGCAACGGCGCCAAAAATTGACGTGTTCATCGGCAACGGCGCCAAAAATTGACGTGTGCAATTAAAAACACTATCATTGTAGCTTTAGTAAGTAGGGATCGTTCTAACCGGGGACACTAGAGAAGGACTTACTTCTCTGCAAAACAGAACATTAGTAATATTCACACATTTTATACATATAAACAAATTCGGAAGTGGGGATTTTATGAAGTGGTTCGAAACATAAAGAAAATAAAACAGAAATATCTACAATGTCGGTCGATCATTACTCAAGCACGAATTATAGCAAACACCGATTAGAAAACACATAAGTTTTATGAAAACTCAAGTTATTATGTTTATGTTAACATAGATACAAATTAATTCCAACGTTTTATGACTTCTCAAGTAACTTAGAACTTACGACGCGCATCATCCTAAGTTTATGTGTCATCTTGTTCAATGCTTACGACGCGCATCACATTAACACAAAATACACTTACCGTTCATGAGTCGTTGGAGACATGATCCTAGGTATGTCGTCACTCATCCTATTAGCATGTAAATCACTTACCCTACCACCCTATGAAGCAACTAGAATCGAGAGCCCGACGCAGTGAACTCAACCCTAGATTACTACGGCATATTAAACTCTCCCCTTAGAAACATCTGTTCACAAGACTATCTTTAGGTTCGATTATGTGATCAGGTAAGCAATTAATCAATTTGACATCTACTAAACACACAAATATAAACAACTTAAACTAAATCATAATCCTAACATGCAATCTAAATCGTTACACAACAAACATATTCATGTGCAAATCACAAAGAAGAGTTCATAAACATGCTTATCATGCAAAACCAAAAACCAAAACATATATATCATAAAGAACTGTTTTACAAAGAAAATTATTACACAAAACCATGAAGGATTTCATGCTTAACCTACCTATATCGATCGGCAAGGATGAAGGGGTGATTCGGCGGAAGATGACAGTCGAATTGGATGAGAATGGTGGCGGCAGCTTTGTGTTGTTTTCTGCGTTAAAGGGTTTTTGGGTAGAGTAAGGCTATACTATGGTTTTTGAGCAATTGAAAGACCCCTTTTTCAGTTGTATTACATGTGTATTTATAGAGGAAAACTCTTAAAGAAACCCTAGGGATTCGGCAGCCCATTGTATCCCAAACCGAGTAGGTTTTTCCTCTCCTTGTTGGATTTGGTCTCTTTCTTTAATTTCTGAATAAGACTTCGACTTGGACCTTGGACCTCTTGATTTTGGACTCCCCTACATGTTGATGGATCAATGTAGGCCTCATTACACAAGTCTTGGGCTTCTAGGCAGCTCCCAAACTCGTGTGACAACTTAGGCAGAAACTGCCCAGTTTTGCAGCTTGACCTCTCCGTCCATTGTTTTGATCATAACTCCCTCATATGAACTCCAATTGATGCGAGTCCAGCTGATCTGACAACTACACACGCACAGCTTTCCAACGGTATATGGCTCGTCCTCAGATTCCTCCTGGATCTCTAGATATAAGCTTCCAAAGTTGATGTAGGGTTTCTGGAACTTTCTGCTCGGATCAAAATGCAAAGTTTCGGAGTTTCTTCTTTTCCGTGGCTTCTTTTGTTGTCCTCTATGAGTCCAATCTTCATGATTCTTGATTCAATAAGTTCATTTACATGTCATATACACATTAAACCAAATTCATCAAAAATGACAATGTAACAATATAACGAACCATAAGAAAATAACCAAGTCTTTGTTCCAAATCGAATTTTCAACACTTAAGCACAATTTTCTGTATAAATGCACGTTTTAGCCATTGCTCTACAGAAAAACCCTTTTGACTCAAAATAAGTAAAAACGACATTACTAAGGAATAAACCAAGTATAAATGAGGGTAAAAACACATTAAAAACATGGCGTAAAACGCACTTATCAAACTACCCCACACTTACCTTTTGCTAGTCCCTTAGCAAACTGACTCTAAAACTAAAAACGAAACAAAACTTCTAATACCCTTAAATAGATTGTCTCAGGATCTTTATTATACATAACTTTCAAGTTCAAACATTCAAGTGAAAGTTCAATTGCAAAGGTTCATAAACATGTGTCATAGCATAAAAAAGTAAGAAGTTCGAAAATCTTGGCATGACATGTATGATAATTTGATCCTCCTCACAAGGATATACTCTCTTCTTTTTTTCACTCTAAAAATGGTATTCACTCATAAGTATATGCAAGGGAAAAGATGATAAAATAACAAATAACTTGCATATCTCAACAAATAAATAACTTCCATTCTCACGAGCTTGGAGGCAGCTGGTGAGGTTATGGAGCAGCTGCAGTGTGTTAGGGCAGAGCAGAGGCAGAGGTGGAGGTGGCTGGAGTAGCTGCTTAGACTTGAGGCAGCAGGGCAGGCTGAAGCTTGGTCTCGGTGGAGAGTGAAGGAGCCGAGGAGTGGAGTACAGAGGGAAGGACAGAAGGAGAAAGGAGCAGAGGAGGAGGCTGCTGTATTCCTCCTTGGATCGAGTTTGGAGGTGAGAGGCAGTTCCCTTGTTTTGTTTAGCTACTGTGTTGTTGTTGGATTAGTTGTTGCTGTTTTGTTGTTGATCTGGTGATAATTTGATGTTGTTTGACTGCATGTGTCGATAACTTGGTGACGAGGAAAAACGGGGAAACTCCTGCAAAATTCCGGCAAGTTGACTAGAATCCGGCAAGTTACCGAGGAGGTAGTCTTTTGATCCCTTCAAATGTATTGTTTCCTTTTAGTAGAGTTAAAGAGTCGTAATCAGAATTTACATATAAGGAAACGTATAAAAACGGAAACTAACCGTAATTGGAATCTTTCCATTTTAGGAAACCTTCCAAGTTTGGAAACCTGCTAATTTGGGAAACTTTCCATTTTGGGAAAGTTTCCATTAAGGAAAAGTTTTCATTTTGGATCAATTTCCATTAAGGGAAAGTTTCCATTTTGTGAAAGTTACATTTTCAGAAAAAAAAAATGGTTAAAGAATTGGAGTTCAACGAAGTTTGACACAACTTGATTAAATTTGTAAAGTGTTAAATTGTTATCGGAAAATGATAACTGAAATTCTGGGAAAATGCAAGTTGACCATGTTAAGTAAATTTGTGTTTCACGTAAATCGGTAAATCGACTCTTGGTAAATAAATTGGTTGATGTTACACGTTGGGTGTCCATAGTAATTCAACGAATTATTATGTGACACCCTAACGTCAGATTAAAATGGTAAAGGGAAGTTCGGAAGTTTAGTCAGACTTCCGGTAAGTTGAGTAAAGAGTCGATGACTGGAAAAGCAAGTCAAAAAGGTTAAAGTGCCATAAAAGGGAATTGGTTTGCCAACTAAGTCAATGTGGTCATTCCTGGTCAAACTAGGAATACTGAGGTCTGTTGACTATTATTGTATCTCAGTTGCTAAGCTACTCTATTCTGTAGTGATTATTGGACGAGGTAGCTTACGCGGTGACCTCGGTTCACCGAGGCAGCTCCTGGAAGCTTGGAGCTTACGTATGGAACGACAATTCCAGGTAGGGAATCTGAACCCCCTTGGTAGTGGATTTGTTTATATATGAGAAAGTGCATGATTTTGTGTATGCTCACGGTTGATGCCTCAGGAAAGTTTTCTTTATATAAATGATAAATGATTTATGATTGGGCCAAGAAAACCCGAGGCTAGACGTAAATAATTTTTATACGATGATGTGATATGTTGAGCACCGTTGTCCTGATTTTCGGTGCGTGACCTGAGAGTGGCGGGACCTAGTATTTAGACTACGCTTCCGACGGTGTCGATGACCGTGAACCTCCGGAGGGGCAATGCCCTGTTTATTTAAATTATCCCGCTTACGCTCGTCTAGCACAGAGTTAAGCGAGATGTAAGTGCGGTGTGTTGTTATGAGATTTGTTGGGCATTAGCTGTAAATGGACACTCTCGCTACTATTCGTCTTCAGACGCATAGGTAGTTGGCCCCGGTTTGCTGTATAGACAAACCCGGGATTCGGTCACAGAGATTCGTGAAGCCCTGCAGGCTGTATTGTTCTTTGAGCGCTCTGGCCCTTGTTTTAGCATACTGCATTGTTTTCCCGAAAGATATAAAATGATGTTTTTGTGTGCCAAGGATTTTCTAAATGATTTTTATTAAGAGCTCAAATCTATACGTATACATATATGGTTTTATGGTTTTCAAACCTATCATTGGTGGGCCTATATGTGAGCACGCGAGGACGACACTCACCCCTACAACAGATTGATTGCAGGTACTGTGACGGGATAGATAGAGAGAGCTATGTGTGGAGCCTCCTTCCTTCCTCGATGTTTGGTCGAAGATGTACTCACTTTTCTAGTCTTACCCTTCGAGTCATATACCAGAGCCTTTTTCATAAACAGTAAAGGTGTCATCCTGATTCATAAATCTTGTTGTATATTTTTTTATTGTTGTCGCTAAAGTTTTTTAATTGACCCCTTTATTTTGACCATCTTCCGTGAAATTGAAAAAATCTCTGATGAATGTTTTAAGAATTTCTTGTGGTGCCACTCAAAGTATTAAAGTTTAAATTTTATTTTACTTATTAAAAAGCCTACGACTTTAGGTTAATAAGTTGTTGGCACGTCATTCGGACGTGTTGGCTTCTTATTGGCTTAAACTCGTGGTTACTATGGTTTCCCCTCCCGGGGTGCTACACTAACTTAAAACCTTATGTCCCGATTGGTCCCGAACTTGTCTTGAATTTTTCAGTATCGGAACGGTTCGGTATCAAGCCTTAAAATCACACATCCAGTCCTGTACCGATACCAAAAAAAATCAGGATCGATATCAGGATAGGTCAAATGCCATACCGTACCATACAGATCTCACCCCTAAGCAAATTACCTTAGGGTTACTAACAACGAAACCTAAAAGCCCAAGGATTAAAAAAATAAAGTCAAAAATAAATTTATTAAAATATAACAAAACAAAATAATAAAAATAAAACTTGAAAATAATTAAATCCGTCTTTTGGAAGTCCAATGAACTTGGATGTCGAGAAATAATTTGCCATGATTAAACGGTTCTCCAATCTTTATTTTTCGTTAGAAAGTGACCCCCCTTCGTTGTGCATCAGTCTCTTCCACCACAAAAAAAACTCGACCCTGAGTTCAACTTGAATAAAGAAGACTAAATTGAAGAAGACAAACTCAATAATAAATCTAATAATTGAACCTGTGAATTAGAAGTTTGAGACTCGATCTGCAAACTCTGAAGGCACAATCATGAATCTAACACCATAGATGAGTTTGTCAAATGCAACTTGACATAAGTCTGCTTGATTCCCAAAATTGTTTTCTTGAATGACTATTAGTTCTGGTTCTGAAGATTAATTTGAGGCAACAAGGCTTCTTCAATACTGACAGTAGAGTCAGCATGAGCAAATTCTTCTTGAACCTCTTGAAGGGTAATGTCGAGTGGAGTTTCTTCTCGGCTCACTGGAATATTACAACCTTGACTGCAATCTGAGGCTGTAAATTTTCTTTTGTTGACAACTCATGGATAATTTCTTGCGAAGCTGCTTCCTTTAGAGATTTTATTTTCTGAAATTGCTTCAGTAGGAATATTAACCTCAACATGACAAGAAACTTTTGTGGACTTATACTTCTGCTCTTCCACCTTAGAAGGGTACTTCCTAATCAAAAAATCTCTAGGTAAAAATTTACCTCTAAGAGACCTTTCATCTTCATTCATGTTTTAACAGGCTCCTTACCTTGCATTTTTCTAGCTCTTTGCAATTCACCCCAATAAACAGCAGCTGTACTTTTGAGATCAGAAACAACTTTCTTTACCTATTTGTGATCTGGAATCTTCATGCTCTCAATGAAGTTATCAACTTTAACCAGCCAGTCAAGGAAATCTTCCACGAATATGTGACCAGAAAAATAAGAAATACTCACCATGATTTTAAAATCATGATTAGCATCGTTACTTAACCTATCTGATTCTCTTCCTCCATTTTTTTACTTTTACAATCATTATTGTTGCTATTGAGTAACAATTTCAAATTTCTTCCAACTGTGCAGCTATCTCCGCTAGACATTCATTTTGAGCATTCATCTCACATCAGGCAACAGGAAATTGATTGCCCATGCATGGTAGTTGATAATCACCAGGAAACTTCGTGCTTCTTTTCTCTTCTTCTTCTTCTTCTTCTTCTTCTTCGGGGTTAGATCGGTGTTTCTGGTCGAGTTGGGTCGGTGTTTCGGGTAGGGTAGATGGCTTGAATCATGTCAAGTCGGTGGTTACTAGGTCAGGTTTGCTGCAGAAAAACCAGTTTTTTGGGTTTCAAAACTATAGATTTTTCGGCTTGTCGGCACGATGCGCTTCGAACAACGTGGAGTTGTGACGTGGTGGCGTCGACGTTAGGACGCACGCTAGATCAGAGAAAATCGACGTGCTTCGTCGAATCAGAGCAGGTTGACTAGGCGGCACAGAGATGGGAGGCTCAGAGGTCTGCTAGGCGTCCTTTGGCTGGGGCTAGAGGCGGGCTGTTGCTGGATCGGAGAGGTGTAGTAGGCGTGTCTCTCTACTTTCTTTTTCTTCCTTTTCTTCTTCTTCTTCTTCTTCTTCTTCTTCTTCTTCTTCTTCTCTGCAGATCGAACTACACTCTTTTTTTATTTTATTTTTCTGATATGAATTGATAAATCACTGGCCATGAATCCACCAGAGGTTTTGATTACCAATTGACGCAGTGGAGATATATATGAAGAATAGATTGATCGGAATCCACCAATCGGTTTTGACCTAAATTCACTTGTTCGATCTTGAATTCACGAGGTTTTAACAAAAACTCAAATGTTTTGTTTATAAAAAATAAGATTACCTATACAACTGATAGAAGCTCTTTATATAAGAGCACATACCGTAGGGCTACTAACGGCGAAACCTAACAGCCCATGGATTAAAAAAAAGTTCAAAACAAACTAATTAAAATAAAATCATATAAAATAGTAAAACTAAAACACAAAAATAATTAAATCAGTCTTTTGAAAGTCCAACGAACTTGGATATCCGAAAATAATTTGACATGATTAAACGGTTCTCCAATCTATTTTTCGTCAGAAAATGACCTCATTTTGTTCTGCCTCAGTTTTAAAACATTTTGTCTACGATCCGGGCATGAAAGATGAGGCTATGTATCAAGCTTTTGCTCTTTTTTTTCTTCGATGTTCTTGTAATTGGTCATATTGTATTCCTCAGTCCAAAATACACGTCCACGAGAAAACCATGTATACGCATGGCTCCGATAGATCACAAATCTCAGCATTACTATTAATATCAAGTTAAGAAGACGTACACGCAGTAGTTTTCGATGAGCTATCAGTTGTAACAATCATGATCAAGTCCTCCTATAGGAACATGGCAATGGGATCAAGAACATGCGTACATGCAAGGTGCCCTTTCCTAGCTATTGTATTGTTCCCCATAGTCAACGCATTCTTGTTTCCTATAATTGCTCTGCTCCTCATGAATGATCGAATCGCCGCCACTCCAAGGGTATCTAGGGTTAAACAACTACTACATATCACCGTCAAGCTATCCAGTACTATCGATCAGATCGATCGCTTTTGGATCCTAAATCTTCGATCACTCGAGCTCTTATATATTATTAAACTTGCTAGTAGCTTGTACCAATCCAATCCAATCCAATCCTATCCTATCCTATCCTATCCTATCCTATCCACCAAGTCCCCTGCATGCATGCATGAATGAATGAATGAATCAATTACTAAACCCAGAGTAAGGGTCATATGACAGACATGGATATCAATAATTGTAAATCCTGTTAAACTGCAGGCATGCTCACAACTTTTCGTTCGGTCTGCAATTTCAATATAATAGCCATGCAAGAGTGATCATCACGTCAAATATGAACACTCCAAAAAATTATCCTCATTGTTTGGAGATGGATACTTGAAAATAACGAGAGAATTTAAAAAAACATCCTTCATATATAAAAGGAAAAGAGGTCGAGTAGGTTAAAGGAAACAAAGTGATGTAGGATAGGAATAAGCTTAAATAGACTAGAGAAAAATAAAAATAAAGAAGCAGCGTAGAATAAGAAAAATGATTAGAAAATTAGTAATTCAAGTACAAAGAGATTGCTAGCTGCTGACATATTGAAGAAATTGATATTTTAGACTTTTCAGGTTGTTTGTGCGAAAAGTCAGATCTTAACAATGAATCAGAGTTGAAGCAACTTTTAGGCAGAACGTCTGTTTGTGATGCATAATGCCTTTTTCAAAATAGGATCGACGAGCTCTACAAGACTCACTTAAGTGAGCCATGTCATATTTAAGTTAAATAATATCGTTTTAATATCAATAAATTCCCATTTAATACTAATTTTAACCCTCCATAACTCATTATAATGAAAAACTTTTTCAATAACCCGTTTCAATATAAGATCACTCATTTTATGCCTAAATGAAAAATATTTATTAAAAATCTTAAGAAATTATATTATTTTAGTACCATTTTACCCTCACCCCTTAAACATATTTAGAGAGAGAAAATAGAAGAGAGAAGACTTAGCCGGAATCTCACCGGCTTCAGTCGTCGGACTCCAGTCGCCGGTCACTCGTCTCCTGATTCCGAATACCGGAATATGGTGACCGAAATTACTATCCCCAATAACTTTCATACTTGGGTGCAAAACAAAAAAATCAGCTATTGTGGAAAATTATTGTCCCCAATAACTTAAATACTTGGGTTCATAACGTTAAAATCAGCAAATGTGAAAAATTATTGTCTCTAATAACTTTCATACTTGGGTGCAGAACGTTAAAATCAGCAAATGTAGAAAATACTGCCTCCAATAACTTTTATACTTGGGTGTAGAACGGAAAAATCATCAAGTCACTACCGGAATCAGTAGTTTGGCCGACGAAAAATTTTCGTCGGCTTGTTAGCCAAATTCGTCGGCTCCTCGGCTATGAGTTTAGCCGACGAAATAAAAGTGGTCGTCGGCTATAGTTTCGCACTAAGCCAACGAATTATTTTTCAATTTTTCGTCGGCTAAAGTAAGACTAAAGCCGACGAAATAAATTGTCGTCGGCCTCAACCGAAGACTTTGGCCGACGAACTGAAAATATTTCGTCGGCCAATTTAAAAAACTATAGCCGACGAAATGTACTATAAATCGTCGGCTAAATATTTTAAAAAATTAAAAAGTAAAATAACGTCGGCCAATTTAAAAAACTATAGCCGACGAAATGTACTATAAATCGTCGGCTAAATATTTTAAAAAATTAAAAAGTAAAATAATATAGCCAACGAAATATAGTACATTTCGTCGGCTAAAATACTACTATAGCCGACGAATTAAGCCATATGTCGTCGGCTAAACTTTAAAATAAAATAAAATACTATAGCCGCCGAATTATGGTATATTTCGTCGGCTATAGTACTTTTTATACTAAAAAACCATAAAATTTATAAATTACCATCCAAGCAAGCTGCAAATTACACAAACAATTTCATATAACCAACAACGTACACCATCAAAAGTAGTCTAAACGTTTTTCATTAAATTATTAATTTATAAATTGTTCATAAACCCATAAAACTAAATAAAATATATATCATCTAAATCTATATCCGCTCCAGGAGGAGGTTGCGACGGTTAAGGTAGGGGAATAGGCGTAGGCATGGGCGGAGGCGGAAGTCCCTGAAGCTGGGCAGCTGAAAAATCTTGCAAGTACTGGAACATCTGCTGCTGCTGTGCCTGGTTGGTGGCATATATTGCCGCATTATACTCTTGTAAAGCGGCTTGGTGTTCCCATAGTATCTGAACTTCCGCCTCTAGCTGAGTCGTTCTGCTGCTGGTCGAGGCTGCCTTTTTTTGAAATCCGGGAGTGGTCTTCAGTACCCACTCGCCCTTCTTTCCTAGACCCCGGCAGTAGAAGTTATTTTCTCATGGTGGAAATGTTGTGCTCTTGATCCTCATCCCAACCCTGATATCCGAAGTGTCGATCCGAGACATGGCTTCAGACATGTCTTCCTCTTGCGTGTCTAGTCATGTCTCCCTCACTATTGCAGTCATCACCTCATCACTAGCCTGCCTTACCCTCGCGTAATTGGATGGGAAAGAATAATTAATTAACATTTTGAAATATATATATATATATATATATATATATATATATAATTTTAAAAAATTTGAAAACGTAAAACGACATACAATATCCTCCTGGACATCAGGATATGTCTTCTTGTACTTATAGACGCACCGACTGACTTCTGGATGTTCCTTGGCCGCTTCATCCATCAATGATGCGAACGGTCTAGAACCGGCATGATGTTTCCTTGTGTTGCGTTGCCGGTTCTGAGCGTTCGCCCGGGAAACAACCTACGAAGGAAAAAAAAATTAGTAAAATATTTTAAAACGTACTAATTAAAAACAATATAAAAAATTATTATTTTTAATTACCTGTTTATGAGGGTTGTTGAATTCTGATATCAGAAGCCAACGCCACTCGTATTCCCTAAACTGGAACTCAAGGGGATACTAGAACGTTCGTTCCCATGCGTAGTCCAATGGGTCCGTAACTCGTTCTTCCACTCCTTGTACCTACAGATACGACAAAAAATTATAAATATTATTAATTACACATATAATTTTGTTTTTCATTAAGTTTCCAACGTACCTTCCCCCATTACGTCTGCCCAGGTGTTCGTTAGGTGCAGGGGAATGTCAAACAACACCTGCATTAAAACGTTTATTAGTTTAGTTTTTCATAAATTCACAATGTAATACATAATATTAATTGTGAATTTTTATACATACCGACATTGTGGTTTGGATCATGTCTTTAACCTCCTGTGGGGCCTCGCCCCAGTCTGACCACAACATAGGGACTCTATCCCTAATGAGCGCTCCCACGCAGCCGGAGTACATCCTCGTCTCCCCGCACGATACTAAGTTCTCATCCCCGTCAGTATCGATGACGATCCTTCCCGAGGTACTCAAGGTCTTCTCGAGAGCCTTCCCTGTGACGGGACCTCTCTTCTTTCTTATCGGTTTGGCTCCGACGGTGCCTATCATAAATCTATTATTAATAGATTATTCTTATTATGACATTATTAGAAAAAAATTATTTATATATCATTACCTAAGGGCGTTGGGGCGGACGCGACGGATTCTGACTCTGTCGCTGATGATGATACCCTCACAGAAATTAAATCTGTCAAGACCCACCCCGAGTTAAACCCCTTTTAACCCAAGGTAAGTCCTGCGGGGACCACCTCCCAAAGAAGATTCTGCCGAAATTTCGACATAGTCTCCCTTGAAAAGTGGACAACCCTTAACCTGCAATAACCCACAATACACTTCTAATACCAATATCCATCCGAAAACTTCTGGAGCCATCCTGCTCCCAATAACCAACAAACTCCACAAGATACACATCTAATAAATTCAGCAAATAGTTCAACATCTCCGAATGTAAGTGATACATAAAGTTCCAAATCCCTAAGAGTTCTCCAGCAAATAAAACTACCCGATGTGTATCAGAGTGTCTAAGATTAAGTAGAAACATTGATAGATTACAAGTAGGTCAACCCGGAACCTACTGTTAGTGCGGGAAGTGGCGGTAACTATGCTTGGCCTCCAAGTGGTCTAGTTGGGTCGAGCACTGCAATCTGGGCATTTAAAAACGAAAGGCCCAGGGGAGAAACATTGAAAACCGTTAGAGTGAGTGGACAAAAATCAAATATAAAAACTCTACATTCCCGCTAATGTTCTCCCTTAGAGTTTTCTAAGAAAATCCGCATGCAACAAATCATAGACATTGAATAATTAAATCATTCAATAAATCCCTTGGCTCAAATATAAACAATTATGTGGGGAGTTAACCTCATCCACGAGAAAACTGACCTGCTCTATTCGGGAAGGTCTAATGACCAGCTACCACCGAAGAGGGTCCCCGACCTGCTCTATCCGGGAAGGTCTAATGACCAGCTACCACCGGAGAGGGTCCCCGACCTGCTCTATCTAGGAAGGTCTAGTGACCAGCTACCACCAGAGAGGGTCCCCGACCTGCTCTATTCAGGAAGGTCTAATGACCAGCTCCACCGAAGAGGGTCCCCGACCTGCTCTATCTGGGAAGGTCTAATGACCAGCTACCACCGGAGAGGGTCCATGCAAGCATACAATCCTTATATCCTTTTCCCTTTTTAAAATCCTTTGTAAAACCTCGTAAAACTGCGTGGGAATAATAAATCAAAAACCAAGTCAAATCTCCCTGACTTCACCCCAAATATATTGGATTTAAAAACCTTTCCAGGAACCAAAAATCCGGTTCTCTGCCTTTGCTTTAAAACCCCTTTAAATTCGTGAGCCAAGTTTCTCCTTTTAAAATCATCTCCTTCCATAATCCCAAAACGGTGATAATCATTAAAACCATAATCCGGGAAAATCCTTTAAAACCCCGGGAAAGGTAGGAGCCTCTTTCCCGGCTCATTTATCTTTAAAATCATTAAATCTCATTTTCCCAAAATCACCGTAAAACATATAAATGGAGGAAATCATATATGCAGGAGAAATCAAATAAAGTATATGGCATGCAATTTAATTTAAAACAAAGGTCCACTCACAGATGCTGCTAGGTCTGCCGGCTACTAGATGGCTGCTCAGCTCGAGCTCCCTCATGTCCTGTCCAAAACACATAAACAGGTCTTAAACCCATAATCAAAGTGAGGGCAACAATAACAAGCTCTACCCTTATCGTTCAACCTTAACCAACTATCAAAAGTGTGGGGAGTCGGCCTCTAATACCCCAATAGCGTACAAACTCTTAATCACGCTCTCACGCCTAGCTGATTCTCCATAAACGACCGGTTATCCTTTAATTACACAATCAATAACCCAAACTTTCCAAAAATACTTAACATATCAAATAAATCCCCAAAAATTAGAAACTGCCCTTCAATGGCCTTCTCTTAATTTTTACGATTTAATGGGCAAGAAAAACTGCGCAAAAAGTGGCGGCTCCGCCGCCGGCAGAGAATTCCAGCCAAACTCCGGCGATCTCCGATCGCCACCAAATTTTACTAGCAGCTTTGTCTCAGCAATTGGAACCACTTCCTAGTTCAACTCGAAGGCCAAATCGGCCTCTAACTAGGTCAATCGACAAGAATTCCAAAACCCGAAACCAAAAGTCAACCCAAACTTCAAATCCTCAATTCTCCCTACACACTTCAAATCTAGCTACCAAATTCTAGGGGCTTAATGTACACCTCAAACCCATCAAAACCATATAAGGAACTCACCGGGAGGTGGCATGAGGAGGGAGAAATCCGGTGTAGATGAACAGTGCTCAGGCCGTCCCTTCTCGTTGTGATTTCTCTCAAACGGCGGCGACTTGGCTCCGGTGACCACCACCAAATTGAAGATGGCGTTGCAGGCTTCAATTTGATACCTAGCACGTGCCCTAACTCCGCCGAACGGAGGAGAAATCCGGTGGAAAAAATCGGGTTTCGGAGGGATTTTTCGAGGTGAATAGTAACTTTTCCAATTTTCACCTTTTCACCGATTTACCCCAGTAACTCACTATATATAGGCTTTTCACCAAATAGTAACTTTTGTTTTTAGACCATAACTTCTTCATACGATCTCCGATTTAAGCGTGCTACGTGTCCACGGACTCGTAACGATGCCCTCTACAACTTTCATGAAGAAAGTTTCCCCAAATTCCCGACTTAACGAAAAGTCAACTTTTTGATCTCTCACGGTACTACGGTTACTACGAAATGGTTAAAGATCAAAGTAACTTAGGTAATAACCGACCGTAAATGGATTTTAGAACCGGGATGTGACAAAATCCGTATCAAAAGGCACGAACATGTACGCCGCTGATGGGGTCACCTGCGGGGGCAGTGGATAAATCAGCGCCCCTGAGTCATCGACTGCCGGTAATGCCGGTATCAACCGCGGAAAGTAGAGAAGAGACGATGGCATCTATACCCCAGAAGACCCACCCTCCGAAACAGTAGGGTCTGGAGTCGGTGCCCTGTGTATCTCAGACATACGTGGTGCAGACACCTCCCCCTGAGTCGGAGGCCACAGCTACATCGACGAGTGAGGGACGCTCGGCTGCCTCGAGGAGCGAAGGGCGTCCGGCTGCCTGAAGGAATGTGTGGCCCCCGACTATCTCTGCGTCAGGCTTCACGGTGTAAGGAGCTTGAGACATTTTACTCTTATCCATATCCTGAGAAGATAATATAATATATATGTATAAACTCTAATTAATTAATTAAATTTACAAATCATTTAGTATTATATCTACAGTTAACGTACAATTAATTAATAACAAATTAATAATTAACACACACACACATATATATATACTAATTACTAATTATATAACAATATTATATATATATATATATATATATATATATATCAATTAACATCAATCATAATCAAAATATTACTTAATTCATACTATATATATACATGAACACAATATTATAATCAAATTAATATATATATATATATATATAACAACAACTTCATATATATTATCAAATTAAAATCGATCAACTCAATCACACTCAAAATCCAATAATTCAACTCAAATTAAAACTCAAAATCAATATATATAACTCAAATAAAACTCTTAAATCAACCCAAAAACAAGATATATACACATATACGTATCTATATATAGCGCCACAAACTAATTTTGGACAGATTTCGACGACACCCAACAATTTCACCAACATCCAAACTTTTTCTCCCGTTTTTTTTTCACATGAGCTGCTGTCTAGATCTGGAAATATAAGGACTTTAGCCGACGAAATTATATATTTCGTTGGCTAAACTTTAAAAATTTCTTCGGCTATAGTTTACAGACTATAACAGACGAAAAATTAACTTAGCCGACGATATTTTGTTTCGTCGGGCTATTTTTTTTCATCGGCTATAATGTTTATTCTGGTAGTAGTGTGAAAATTACTTACCTCAACAACTTTTCATACTTGGGTTTCTCTTGCCAGAAATTTTATTATGCGCATTAATGTTGCAGAATGTTTTATTGGGATAATAAACGGTTTATTAGGGTCATACAAAAACTTTATTGGCAGTAATAAATTTTAAAACATATTTTACTACCCCTAATAAAAAATTATTTACCACTTTAAAGTTCAATTTTTTAGTAAACCAAACTTACCAATTACCACTAGTTATAAATTTATTACCCTCGGTGACAGATAAAGTTGGTCGAGGATTCTAAATCCAATCTGTGACAGATGTCACAATGTGAGAGAGGAGAGAGAACGAGAGTTCATGAATGTCGGAGAAAAGAGAGTAGAGATCAGAGTTCAGATCTCGGGGTTTATCATCAACAGCAGGACCATGTTGAGAAGCTGAAGAGGAAGTGAATCTAGTCGACGATGTCTAAGGTACATGCAGTCGGAGATCTGAGTCTGAAATCAGTAACGCCATCGTGAGCCGGACCCGCTGCGAGTCCGACTGGTTGAGGGACGAGAATCTGAAGCAGAGGTCGATCGGTTTTGGAGCTCCATATAGACACATAAATTTAACGAAAATAAAATCGTTGAATATTCAAACCACATGTGGACTCGATGAAATGTACACGTGGTGACGTGTGATTCAATGGTCGGTCAACAACATATTTGTTAAATCCCGACTAAAAGTAAACGTTAAATATAGTCCGTCAATCAATCATCGATCAAATTAAATTGATTGTCAGAATTAAAATCAGATATTTAATCAAATCAATCATGCCTTAACGAGAATAATTAAATCAATTAATTAAAGGTGATTTGATTTAATTATGATGATCATCAATCAGTCAAAATTGATTGATTCAATTATTAACGATAAAGAATGATACTCATTTGGTGCATTCATTACATACCATATATGAAAGAGTATCGACAATATAAATACCCTATCTCATATCAAGAGGAGGACTTCCAACAAAAGATAAAAATAACTTTCGAAAACTCAAAAGTTTCAAAAACACTTGTGAAGAACTACCAATCTCTCTTAATAGCCAATTCCTCACGAATCTCAAGCCTAGAAGTCGTCAAATTCTGAAGAGTCACCAAGTTGCCAAATAGCCGATCTCTTCACCAACTTTAAACCCTAGAAGTTGTCAAATTTCTAAAGAATCATCAAGCTTCCAATTAGTCGATCTCTTTACCAACTTCAAAACGAAGAACAAACCACCACGTGAAACTGCTCGTGGCCCAAACTCGATCAACATCTAGCCTCCACGGCCCTTGATCAACCCCCGTCTTCATGTCTGCAATAAATCAAAACTTTCACCAAGTTCTTCAACAAGCTCGTGGAGAATCAACAAGCACCGAAAAAATGGTCTGATTCATCCTCCATCAAAGTCAAAAACGTTCACCATGTGTCACTTCTCGTGGCCTAAATCCAATCAAGAATGAGCCTCTATGGCCCTTAGTCAATCATCTTCTCCAAATCGTCAACACGAGAGGAAGATCAATTTTAAACCATTCGATTCAAGATCATTTGTTCGTCACCCTTGGATCAAGTCAACGTCAGAGATCGAATCAGAGGAAATTCTTGTTAAAGAATACCCACAAAGATTGTAACCCCAAATTTATCAATACAAATATTTTATTTTGTACACGTATCTTTCTGTTATGCATTACAGACATTTTCGTGTTTACACTCTGATCTGCACTGGCTGTCGTCGTTGATGCTAGATCTGACTTTATCGTCGAGGCTAGGTCTGACTTTTTCGTCGATCATTGTGGTACGAAGGTGAGGATCTGGTCGCTGGAGATGGTGGTGGCGAGGGTGATGTCGTTGGCCTCGATCTCAGATAGAGTGAGAGAAAAGATAAATTTTTGCAGATCGAAGTAAAGGTGAATCATTGGAATGTGTTTTTGAATTTTATTTTCATTAATTGGGGGTATGACTTTGTTTTTTGTGCAAATGTGCATTTTTTCCCTAACCAATTTGATATTTAGTGTTTTTAGGTTTTAGTTTATTTTGAATTTGATTTTCTTTTATGTTTTGGGTTTTAAGCTTGGTGTTAGTTGCTCTACGGTTTGTTGGTCAATATATAAGTATCTTCAAACAGTTGTAACCTCAATTCTATTATATTATTATCAATCAAACTTAGGAGTTTTCTCTAATTCTTTGGTATTAATCCAGATTTATCTCATAAGATTTTTCGTTTCAGAACTCTCTATCTAATTAGGGTGTAACGCTTGTTAGCCCTCCATACAACGCCACATCAAGTGGTATCATAGCAGAATTCACTTGTCTCTTTCAGCGTTGATGATCTATGCGTGACAAACCCATAAGCAAAGAAGATCTATATGGTGTTACAATGACTTTTTCTACAGTCATTGTGAGACCCCGACGTATTTTATTAATTTTCTGACACATCTAGGGTTTATTTACGACTTCTTTTCGGTATGTCGAGAATGCACTCTTATATTTTAATATTAGAGCGACAGTCGCCACTTACATATGATTATTTACGAAATGTTTTTCCGGCACTCTACGTATTTGTCCTGTTTTTACGGACGTGATTTGACCATTTATTTTCAATGTGTGATTTACAGAAAACATTTTTGAGTTTTTCGTTATTTTAAAAGTCGGAGGAGATCGTGGCCGTTGGATTCGTTCGACGAATCGTGGCAATCGATAAAAGGTTTTATAAAAACATTTTTTCTCTCTCTCTCCCTCTCCCTTATCTTCTTTCCTTTTTCTTCTCATTTCCTTTTTCTTTTTCTTTCCTTTCTTTTCTCTCCTCTCTTTCCACTTCGAGCGAACAGCTCTCTCTCCTTCTCTCTCTCCTCAACGGAGACCACCCCCAGGCGACCCTCACCGGCACTCGTGCTGCCTCACCGCGGCCACCATCGAGTTCGCACAGCTCTGGCAACCACATCTTGACCCCCAACCGAGCCAGCGCCGCCGCTTACCAGGGGAGAATTTCGAAAACACTTCCTCGTTGGGTTCGACGTGAAACCAGACCGAAGGCGAGCCAAGGAACTTCCAGACAGCACTAGAATCCGCCCATAAGTAAGGAGGAGGCTAGCGGAGCTCCACATGAGAAGAACCGCTGGAAAAACCAGGAGCTCGACTTCGAGGGTAAAATCTAAGTGTTTTCTCTCAATTTTTACTTGGTTAAGATGCTTCGATGCAGGTGTTGGAAGCTGGATTGACCGAAAAAATGCCTATTTTCCGGCGAACCAGTCAATCGGGAAACAGGGGGTAAAAACCCTGATTTTTATCGCGGTAGACTTACATTTTTACAGTTTAACTGTGAGATGAATTGACTAAAATACCCCTGTCAGTTTTTAGTATTAAAACCTGCCATTTTTACTGTTTTACCTTTTAACTTTTACGTTTTTACAGTTTTACCTGAGTTACTATTTACCGGTTAACTTTTACTATTCACTATTTGATCGGTTGACTTTTACTATTTATAGTTTGACCGGTTGACTTTTACTATTTACAGTTTGACCTATTGACTTTTACTCTTTGTAGTTTGATCGGTTGACTTTTACTATTTGTAGTTTGACGGTTGACTTTTACTATTTACTTGTTGACTTTTACTATACATAGTTTGACTGGGTGACTTTTACTATTCACTAATTGACCTTTGACTTTCACTATTCATCGGTTGAGTTTTGATAGTTGACTTTTCTATTCATGGTTGACCGTTGACTTTACTATTTACATTTGACTTTTACCATAGAAGACTAATTTTTACGTTTTCACCGCTACGGTTAAATGGTTTAAAGGTTTTATAAATTAGATAGGCAAAGGAAAGACGTAAGTACCGAATGAGTAAAAATCTCGATTCTCGCTCAGTTCAAGAATCGAGACATCAAATAATTTGACTCTAGTGTCGGAAAAAATAAACGGGAAGTTTGTTGAGTTTACCGAGTTTTGGTCAACTTTGACCAACTCAGTAGACTTGGTCAATTTCTTAGTCAATCCAAGAATGACTTGGTCAACCCTAAATTCAACCTTTAATCTTTCCTGGTCAAACTAGGAAAGTGGGTAGTTGACCATATAATGACCTACTGATAAGTGCGTTTTACGCCATGTTCTTAATAGATTTTCACCTCCATTTATACTTTGTTTTTGCCTTAGTATGTTTATTTTTACTTGTTTTAGAGTCAAGAGGGTTTTTCCGTAGAGTTGTGGCTACTAGCCGTTTTTATACAGAAAATTGCACTTAAATGATGAAAACCGTTTTTGGACTAGCACTTGGACGTTTTATTATGATTCGTTATTTTGTTACCCTGTCAGTTTTGATGTATCTTGTTTAAATGTGTAGAAGACAGGTAAATACGCTTAACGTATCAGGAATCATGATGAACGGACTCATGAATGACAACAAGTGAGGCCACGGAAAAGAAGAAACACTTTTGGACATTGTTTTGCTCTCGGACAGAATCTGCCAGAAAACGTACGTCAACTTTGAAAAATCATATCTCAAGATCCAGGAGGAGTTAGAAGGCGTGCCACATATGGAATTAAAGCTGTGTGTGTCTACTTTTCAACCCCATTTGGATCGCAGCAATCGGAGTTGAGACGAAGGAGTTATGAGCAAAACAGTGGACAGAGGTCAGGCTGCAAAACTGGGCAGAAATTGCCTAAGTTGTCTAACGAGTTTTGGGAGATGATTCTTCACCAAAAGGCTTCCCAAATTTGTTAAGAGATGTATCAAGACCTTAATGAAGTGTTAGGAAGCTGGACAAAAGAAGAAAATACGAAGAAGCATCAAGGCAGCCATATTTTGGTTAAGTGTAAGGTTTCCCGGTCAAACCGGGAAAGCTGACCTTGCTGGACCTATCACTGGTTTTGGCTGCCATCAAAGCCCAAGATTTCGTACATGAGGCCTACATGAATCCATAAACATGTAGGAAGGTCCAAGGAATCAGAAGGAGTCCAAATTCGGATAAGAAGCTGCATTGAAGGAGGAATCAATGAGCAATAAGGAAACCGAGTTGGAATAGGATTGCCTTTCCTTAACCGAGTCAGCTAGGGTTTCTCTTCAATGTTTCTGTATAAATAGGGTCTGTATAGCTCGTGTTTAAGGGGTCCTTTATCAGTTTTAAGTCTTATAGCTAGCCTAGACTCTACCTAAAAACCCTCCACACAGAAATCATACAAGCAGCCGCACCACCTCACTGCCGCAACCTTTCATTGCCGAACTGCCTTCATCCTTTGCCGAATTCCTTCCCCATCCTTGCCGACTGTAATAGGTAGGTTAGGGATGAAAATCCTAAGGTTGTTCATGTATATTTACTGTGTAAAGTTATTGAGTTTATTGATATATGAATTATGGTTTTTGGTTTTGTTTAACATGTATGATTACTTGCTCTTCTTTGTGATTTGTTTGTGTTATGCATGTTGAATAACGATTTAGTATGCATGTTAGGGTTGTAAAAGAAGTTAAAGAATCTGTATTTGTGTGTTTAACAATTGTTAAGTTAGTTAATCCTCTCCCGAGCAGATAATCGAACTTTAGGTTAGCTTGATTGCAACAGGTTAGCTATTAGGGGGGTGTTTCATGTGCCGTGGTATTCTAGGTCGAGTTGAGCGCTAAGACAACTCGGTCCTAGGTGCTACAAGGGATGGTAGGGTGAGAGATTTGCATGTGGAATAGGATGAGTGACGCCATACCTAGGAAACATGTCTCCAACGACTCGTGGACGGTAAGTGTTGCTTGATTAGATTGAGCGCTGAGACAGTTTAGTCAAGTAGTCACATAGTTTAGGGTTGAGCGCTGAGACAACTTTAAACACTTGAGAAGTCTTAAGGGTTGGAACTAATTTGCAATTGTGAAAACATAAATAAGATAATTTAACCTTTCATAAAACTATTTGCATGCTAATCGGAGTTTACTTGTTATGTTCTTGAAACGATAAAGTGACCAATCTTGTACATATTTGTTCTTGTTTTATTTTTTTTCTGTTTTGTTTATTGCCGAAACTCATATAAACCCCCCATATTATTCTTTATGTATATATTTGTTTATATTGTGTGAATATTTCTAACTATCTGTTTTGCAGAAATAAGTTCTTCCCTAGTGTCCCCGGTCTTGAACGATCCCTACTTACCAAAGTACAATGATAGGGTTTAAATTGATTAACATGTCAACTTCTGACACGTCAATTTTTGGCGCCGTTGCCGGGGATGCTAAAAAGGATTTTTGTGTTGTATATGTATATGTTTGTGAATTAACCTTGTTTTCTTTTGTAGGTGCCGAAGCATGTGTGTGCCAAAACACATATGTTTCGAATGTCTATTGTGTATTACCAATTTGTACATTGTATATTTGTGTATGTGCCGAATTTGTATGTATTATATTTGTATATTTTTGTGCTATATGTGTTTTGTTGTAACTATTGTAACTTAGTAAATATTTAGGAAGTTTATTGTTTCATATGTGTTTGGAGTTTATTGTGGTTTTTAAAGTGTAACATGTAGGGAGAAGCCGCATTTGTTAATCTTAGCCTAAACCCTTCATGTTATTTGCGGATTTCATGAGGTTGAGGGCGGCTTTGATTAACACTTGTCGGGTGGTCTAGTGACCCGAGTTTGTTCCTAGCTGAGTAAGGGGCCGTTCTGTCATAGATATGGAATTCAGGTTTGTTCAATTGGATCTCAAGATCATGACTGACCACTCTTCTCGGTGAAGAGGTCGATAGGGGTCCGCCTCCTTGATCACAAACGAGTCCTGCCTGGTTCTTGTAGGGGGTTCGCCCCCCGTGACATTGACACTTGCCTTCTGAAACCACGGAACCCGCTCAAACTAGCCAAATGCTTGGGCCGAAGCATCACCACACTTTAAACGCTAGAATTTACTTAGACATGTATGACGCCATGAACTTCAAATTAATTTGGCTCTAATTTTTATGGTATATCGGACAAAGCAAAACACTACCTTGGGCTGTATCAGTCCATTGCACAGTGGTCTTCCCTGCTCCACGTACCTTGAAAATTAGAGTGTTAATAAAATCAGCTAGCAACTTTACTAGGTTGCCGACACTTTTGTGCTTACATGTCATTGAATTCGAAACTTATGCCATGACATGATGTTGCCGAAATTTTAATGCTAAGTTTCGAATTCTATCTAAGTTTTTGACAATGCTCACTTGATCTTTGTTCAATTGTGCCAGATTGGTTTTGCAGGTTCCCATAAATGACCAGTTCTGACGAGAAATTGTTTGGTGACGTTGGACGCAAGGAAGCCAAACCTGGTCATGATATCGTGCACAATGCTAAACAAAGTGAAGTAGAGCACGTTTTTAAAAAAAATTTTGAGCTCAGCCAAGCAAGGAAGACTTGGAAGCACTAAGAAAGATTGAGCAAGGGCCGGTTTTGACAAATTTGGAGAACGGAATGAGGAGGCTTTGAATGATTTGAAGCCGTCCATACTTGAAGTTGTGAAGGAGCTTGAGTCACAACCAATCTATGAAAGGTATTCTCCTTTGTCAATTTCAATTTCTACTAATAAGTTGTTACCATATGTGAAACAGGCCCCTAAGTTAGAGCTAAAAGCTTTTCCCCCACATTTGAAGTACGTTTTTCTTGGAGAAGAGGACACTTTACCAGATATTGTGTCTTCATCGTTGAATGAGCATCGAGAGCACAAATGTTGAAAAGCACAATGTGGGAGAGCCATGGCAACAAAGGATGGCGCCATCAAAGAAAAAAAGGAGAAGTGTCTAGACTGATAGACTATAAACATTAAGCGCTGCATGAGAGGCAACTCATTTCAACCGTAGCTGTGGAGGAGCCATCAACGAGAGTTTGCATTTATCTAATCCCTTCACTTTTATGGTTGAATTATTTTGTTATTTTGGTTTATTATGTGACTTAGACACATGCTTAGGAAGTTATGACATGATTTTGGGTTTACATTGAGGACAATGTAATTTTCTAAGTGTGGGGTAGAGGTTACATAGTAACATATTTTATTTATTTGTGTGTTTTTTTAATTTGTGTCGAAATTTTTCCAATTTTTTAAATTTTTTTTTTCTTCCCGTAATTTTTATAAAAAAAAAAAACTTTTGTTTATTTTTGTTTCGAAATTTTTTTTTAATTTTTAAATTTTGTTTTATTTGTTTTTGAGTCTTAGGATATACCCTTAAAAGTCTATGATGATCTTATCTTTTAAAATGCATAATTGAAGGTTTGAATATTTATCTTAAGAAAAATTGCAAGTTTTCATGAATTTTGTAAAGTATGAACACTTGAGATTTTTGAAGAAAAAGTTTACATGTTTTGTTATTTTGTTTCCATAAAAACCTTTGTGAGATTTTGAGCCTAAAATACTTTCTTTTTGAGTGATTAAATTCCATATCCTTTGAAAATTCACTTAAAGCCTCATTATTTTCATTATTCAATAACTATGTGCTATAGCTGTTTAATGGACTCTAGAATTTACTAGAAGTTATTTATGTGAATTTCAAAGCATTATAATCATAAATTGTTTGATTTTGAATATGATTGAAATTAATCTCAATTAGGATCACCACCAAAGCCAAAATAAGCCTTTGCCCATTTTTGTGCCCGTCGTGGGACTCTTTAGTAAAACCCCTTTGAGCCTACATTAAGCCTTTTCTTTCATCACCTTTAAACAGTTTCCTGAACCTAGAATAGTTATCTTTCACCTTGTTTTCAAGACTTGGCGAAATACTGTTGATGAAGCTGTGCAAAGATGTTAAAGAACAAGTGTGGGGTAGAGTTGAAGTGTGGGGTGGTACACCATTGTTTTGTAAAGTATATATGCCAAAAAAGAAAAAAAATATGTTGTCCGAAATTGGTTGAAAAAGAAAAAAATTTTGCCGAAACTAAAGGAAAAAAAGAGAAGAAAAGAAAAAAAATAATAAAAGTTTCGGCTAAAGAAAAAAAAAGAAAGAAAAAAATGTTTCGGAAAAGAAAAATATTTCTAAGGCATGAGTTATATGGTGTTTACATGATTTGGAGTTGATATTATTTGAGGGTCCAAAGTTGTATATTTGACCCTTGTCCACTGCATGAAGAAGAGACATAAGGAGGATGAAGCTTAAATTTGCTAAGTCTTGATTTCTTACTATCACCACTTATCCAAAAATTCCTACCTTATGAAACCAAGCCCCGCTACAACCCTTGAGATTATTTCATGATTCTTAAGATGACTAAACTTGATTTGTGGAGAATTTCATATAAGTAAGCATATGGTTTTGGTCCATTATTGCACTTAGTTATTAAATGAGGTTTTTTCAAGAAAAATGATTTCAAAAGAGCCTTTATTTCTTGAAATATGCAAGTTATTCGTTATTTCTCATCTTTTCTCTTGCATATACTTATGAGTGAAAACCATTCTTCGAGTGAAAAAAAGAAAGAGAGTGTACCTTGGAAAGGAGGATCAAAATTTCATTCATGTATTACTTATGATTTTCGAAACTTCTCACGTTTTCATGCTATAATACAAGTTTATGAACTTTTGCAATTGTGCTTTCACTTGAATGTTTAAACTTGAGATTATGCATACTTAAGAATCTGAGACAAAAATTTCTTAAGGGTATTAGAGTTGTTTTCGTTTTTGTTTTTCTTTTTTTTTTCTTTCAGTTAGAGTCAGTTTGCTAAGGGACTAGCAAAGCATAAGTGTGAGGTAGTTTGATAAGTGCGTTTTACGCCATGTTCTTAATAGATTTTCACCTCCATTTATACTTTGTTTTTGCCTTAGTATGTTTATTTTTACTTGTTTTAGAGTCAAGAGGGTTTTTCCGTAGAGTTGTGGCTACTAGCCGTTTTTATACAGAAAATTGCACTTAAATGATGAAAACCGTTTTTGGACTAGCACTTGGACGTTTTATTATGATTCGTTATTTTGTTACCCTGTCAGTTTTGATGTATCTTGTTTAAATGTGTAGAAGACAGGTAAATACGCTTAACGTATCAGGAATCATGATGAACGGACTCATGAATGACAACAAGTGAGGCCACGGAAAAGAAGAAACACTTTTGGACATTGTTTTGCTCTCGGACAGAATCTGCCAGAAAACGTACGTCAACTTTGAAAAATCATATCTCAAGATCCAGGAGGAGTTAGAAGGCGTGCCACATATGGAATTAAAGCTGTGTGTGTCTACTTTTCAACCCCATTTGGATCGCAGCAATCGGAGTTGAGACGAAGGAGTTATGAGCAAAACAGTGGACAGAGGTCAGGCTGCAAAACTGGGCATAAATTGCCTAAGTTGTCTAACGAGTTTTGGGAGATGATTCTTCACCAAAAGGCTTCCCAAATTTGTTAAGAGATGTATCAAGACCTTAATGAAGTGTTAGGAAGCTGGACAAAAGAAGAAAATACGAAGAAGCATCAAGGCAGCCATATTTTGGTTAAGTGTAAGGTTTCCCGGTCAAACCGGGAAAGCTGACCTTGCTGGACCTATCACTGGTTTTGGCTGCCATCAAAGCCCAAGATTTCGTACATGAGGCCTACATGAATCCATAAACATGTAGGAAGGTCCAAGGAATCAGAAGGAGTCCAAATTCGGATAAGAAGCTGCATTGAAGGAGGAATCATTGAGCAATAAGGAAACCGAGTTGGAATAGGATTGCCTTTCCTTAACCGAGTCAGCTAGGGTTTCTCTTCAATGTTTCTGTATAAATAGGGTCTGTATAGCTCGTGTTTAAGGGGTCCTTTATCAGTTTTAAGTCTTATAGCTAGCCTAGACTCTACCTAAAAACCCTCCACACAGAAATCATACAAGCAGCCGCACCACCTCACTGCCGCAACCTTTCATTGCCGAACTGCCTTCATCCTTTGCCGAATTCCTTCCCCATCCTTGCCGACTGTAATAGGTAGGTTAGGGATGAAAATCCTAAGGTTGTTCATGTATATTTACTGTGTAAAGTTATTGAGTTTATTGATATATGAATTATGGTTTTTGGTTTTGTTTAACATGTATGATTACTTGCTCTTCTTTGTGATTTGTTTGTGTTATGCATGTTGAATAACGATTTAGTATGCATGTTAGGGTTGTAAAAGAAGTTAAAGAATCTGTATTTGTGTGTTTAACAATTGTTAAGTTAGTTAATCCTCTCCCGAGCAGATAATTGAACTTTAGGTTAGCTTGATTGCAACAGGTTAGCTATTAGGGGGGTGTTTCATGTGCCGTGGTATTCTAGGTCGAGTTGAGCGCTAAGACAACTCGGTCCTAGGTGCTACAAGGGATGGTAGGGTGAGAGATTTGCATGTGGAATAGGATGAGTGACGCCATACCTAGGAAACATGTCTCCAACGACTCGTGGACGGTAAGTGTTGCTTGATTAGATTGAGCGCTGAGACAGTTTAGTCAAGTAGTCACATAGTTTAGGGTTGAGCGCTGAGACAACTTTAAACACTTGAGAAGTCTTAAGGGTTGGAACTAATTTGCAATTGTGAAAACATAAATAAGATAATTTAACCTTTCATAAAACTATTTGCATGCTAATCGGAGTTTACTTGTTATGTTCTTGAAACGATAAAGTGACCAATCTTGTACATATTTGTTCTTGTTTTATTTTTTTTCTGTTTTGTTTATTGCCGAAACTCATATAAACCCCCCATATTATTCTTTATGTATATATTTGTTTATATTGTGTGAATATTTCTAACTATCTGTTTTGCAGAAATAAGTTCTTCCCTAGTGTCCCCGGTCTTGAACGATCCCTACTTACCAAAGTACAATGATAGGGTTTAAATTGATTAACATGTCAACTTCTGACACGTCACCTACGTTTCTACTTTAGACTTGTTTGGTCGTTGACTTGTCTTTTGACGGATTCAGGATTTTGCCTACACTCAGAGCTTGAGGATTGAGACTTGGAGCACGAGGATTTCGGCTTCGTCATAACATGTAGGGTGAGCCGCCCGCTAGGGTGTGCCGTAACTTCCGGGTTAGTGGCATTTTAAATTTATGTAGTGCTCTACGATATAAAAGTTATATGATGTTTGTCTGTGCATTGTCGATGCCTCACGATATATGTTTTCTTACTTTATCGCTTCATTAAATGTTTAAGAAAACCGAGGCTAGACACACATGTGATGATTCGGATCAAAAAGTAGTACCGTTGTCCTGATTTTCGGTGCTTGGCCTGAGAGTGACGGGACCTAGTGTTAATACTATGTTTTCCCATGGTGTCGATGACCATGAACCTCCGGAGGGTCAATGCCTTATTTATTTTATTTTTCCGCTTACACTCGTCTCGCACAGAATTATGCGAGTCGTAAGTACGGTGTGTTGTTATGAGTGATCTGTTAAGCATTAGCTGTAAATGGACACTCTCTCTACTACGTGTCTTTAGGAGCATAGGTAGTTGGCCCCGGTTTGCTGTGAAGACAAGCCCGGGATTTGGCCGCCCAGATCCGTGAAGCCGTGCAGGCTGTTGTTTTACTTTGAGCGCTCGGTCATTTTGATGTTAGCATTGGCACATTGAAAAAGGAATTTATTTAAATCTGCCTGTAAAAACAAATACCGTTTTTGGTTGTTGCATGTTTTACGAAGTGTTTAATCACCGGTGAAAGCTATATGTAGTATCTATCTATGAGAACTACACCTTTGTTTTCAAACCCTATCTTGGTTGGGTTCGGCCCCTTTTGGGTTAACGAGGACGAGTGCTCATCCTTACTTTGCAGGTATCCGGTAGACTTGCTTTAGAAGAGATGGATCGGTGACAAAGGGCTTTACAGTGCGTGTTGTTCAACATCTGTGTTTCGGGATCACCCTGGAGGAGCTATTCATCCTTCGTGGTACTTCAGCTTTTCGATCTCCGTGACTGTTGATTTAGATGCATTTGGCTCACTCTGACCTATCGAGCTTTTATCCACTTGTACTTTGCTTGATGACCCATGTTGTAGATTCACTGACTTGGACTTTCTTCATGTATCTTGTAGTCTAAGTCTTGTACGCTACCTTCCGTACTTGTATATATCATTATTTATTCATTCATCTGCTCCTCACATTTATGTCATTTTATTTAAATTAGCCTTGTGGTTTTGGCCTAGTGGGTAGTCAATACGTCAGATGAAGTATCAGTTATCCATTAATCCGGGATCACGGCTGTTACCGTTGTGTCTCGGGACCGAAAATAGTTCCGGGATGCGACAGTCATGACTGCTCAAAGGAAAGATTTTCATGGGACCTTGGAAGGAAAAAAACTATTGCAAAAGAGGTGGGCGAGAAGAATCAAAGAGCAAGATGTATCAGGTTGCAAATCAAAACTCCAAAAGCATAGCGGATATTCCTTATTTTTATGGCTAAATGCACGAGGAGGACATTTTGGATTGGGTGGCTGAGGTAGTTAAATTCGTTGAGGTCATGAAAGTTCTAGAATGTGAGCGGGTAAGATCATTGCTTTGCATCTCAATAGAAATGATGCTTGTTGGTGGACGAGCTCCAAAGACGAAGGAATATGAAAGGTAATAGACCTGCTAAAACGTGGAGGAAGATGAAAGGTATGCTTACAGAAAAAATTTTGCCTAGAGATTTTTCTATCAAGAAGTATTCTCCTACTTTACCTGATGAAGATATAGGAAAATTTTCTATGGAAGAAGCTCAACAAGAAATCGTCCTTGAATTGTCAATGGAAGACGCTCTACAAGAAATTTTTCATGAATTTTTAACGGAAAAAGCTCCACCAAAAAATTTTAATGAAGTGTTTAAAATAGAATTTGTTCATGTTGAAGAAATCTTGCAGCGTCAAATAAATCTATTAGATCCAATTGTCATTCAAGATTGCAATATTCTTGGTCATCGTGAAGAATCTAATCAAGCTGGTTATGATAAACTCATCTATGGTGTTGGATTCATGATTGTGTCATCAAAATATGAAGGAGATCATGCCTATAATCCATAGGTTCAATTGTCTAAATTTGTATTGGGTTTTTCATCTACATATTCTTGTTTTATATTCAAGATTCTCGAGGTCGAGTTCTTTCCAAGTGAAAGAGAGTGATGTAGGACAGGAATAAGCTCAAATTGGCCAGAAGAGAGCAAAAATAAGGAAACGACCTCGAATCATGAAGAATAATTGGAATATTGGTAATTCAAGTACAAAGAGGTTGTTAGCTGCTGACATATTGAAGAAATTGATATTTTGGATTTTTCAGGGTGCCCGTGCAAAAAGTGAGATCTTAACGGTGAATCAGAGTTGAAACAACTTTTAGGCATAACGTCTGTTTGAGACGCATAATACATTTTCGAAATGGGAACGACGAGATACATAAGAATCACTTTAGTATCATGTCAAATTTAGGTTAAATAATATCTTTTTAATAATCTGATTTAGTGTTTTTAGATTTTATAGTTTATTTTAGATTATATTTTCTTTTATGTTTTAGGCTTCTAGACATGGTGTTAGTTGTTTTATGGTTTGTTTATCATTATATAAGCATCCTTAAACAGTTGTAGCCACAATTGTATCATATTATTATCAATCAAACTTAAGAATTTTCTTTTATTCTTTTGTGTTAATCTAGATTTATCTTATAAGGTTCTTTGTTTGAGAACTATCTATCTAGTTGGGATATACGTAACGCTTGTTAGCCCTCTATATTCCCGCAATGTCAGAGAGAGACACTGTACATGCGGCACTGCAAATGGATTGTGATAATAAATCATATAAACAAATTATACAATACAATCATTGAGAATGGAGGTTGCCACTAGCTAGTGTCACTGATGACTTTGGGTGGAGACTATGTCCTTTCAATATTTTTCATACTTGAATAGTTGAATATGGCTGGAAATGGATTCCATTCTGTAACTGTATACTTGATGGGACGATCGACGTACGATATATAATTATATATGTTTTGGCATTTTTCGTGGATGATTTTCGAAATTGCTTCTGCCAAAGGGAACTTCAGAGCTCCAGAGCTCCATATATACAGAAAATATGTAAACTCATTTTTAGTGTAATTACTGAACTTGTAGTAATTTCCATTTGCAGATCGATAAAAATATCACTGTTCGATCGAGTTAATGCAACTCTAGTTATCTGTTTGATTTTGGATTCGAGTAACTAATTTATTACAGTAACAACTAACAGCATCAATCATTGATGGTTACATTGTCAATTCATGCGTTGGCAGTTAACGCACAACATACAAATCCATATAGGTGTAAATTAGATCGATGTCAATTAATTTGGAATATTTCAATCAGCTATTTGATCGCATCGATCTAGTCTGTAATGGTTGTCCTTTTTTCAAAGATGTGAATCAATGTCAAGAAGATGAGGTTTATGCGTTTGTCCATGTACTAGAAAAACAAGCAAAAGAAGATAAGGAAGGGACACGATCATGAGTAAGGACGGCTTTGGCATCTTTGACAAACTCAACAGAATTGCCAAAACAGTTTGCAAATAATGGAATGAAAAAAGAATTTGAGTGTGTCGATTGTGGCCAAAAGAGAAAAACAGTTTGGATCAAGTGCGGCTGAAAGGATAATGTCATATTCTACCATACAAAATTTTGTATGTTTTATACCATCGAATAATTTCTATTGATTTGCTTAACGTTATTACTTATTAGGGGTCTCCCGATGGCCCAATGACTCTATGCACAATTCATATTTAAAATGAATCCACAACCTTTTCTTTTTGAGGAAGAATGAATCCACAATACCACAACCTTCAACCTTGATGTTCAAGGCGAAAATTATGTTGAAAGTTACTCTTTTTCTTTCCTTCTTTTTGGATTGGGAATGAAACAGCAAGTACCTCGGTTATATATGTTAACCAATTAGTAACACCCACCCAGACAATATTCAGACCAAGGTCAACGATAGTTTCTTAACAAAGCCAGACAATATGTCTAAATGAACAAATCTTTCTTTAAGTCTTGACACACATTATTATTATTTAAGAACTATTTTACCCTCACTCTTTAAACATGAATAGAAAGTGAAAAAAGTTGAAAAGAAATAACTTAGCTAGAAACTCATGGACTCCGGTCACCGGTCACCGAACTCCGGTCGCCAGACTTCTGTCATCGGACTCCAGTCGTCAGACGCCTGACTTCGGTCACAGTCGCCGAACTCTGGTCACCGGTGACCAAAAAATTGTATTCCGCCAGAATCTAAAGTATACTGGAGTTAAATTAAACTTCGATTTAAAGTATACTAGGATTAATAAACTTAGATCTGAAGTATACTGGGGTTAACAAAGTTATATCTGAAGTATACTTGGGTTAATAAACTTAGATATGTAGTATACTATGGTTAATATACTTAGCTCTGTAGTATACTGGGTTTAACCAAAAATTCTGACCAAACAAAAACAAAATTGGAAAAGCAGCACAAGAATCATCTCCAAGATGTTGAACAAATTCAAAGTTTGCTGCATCAGATCCTCTTAGTATTGTGTTTGCATCATCATCCACAAACACCTCAACAACCTGTGCCCTGTTCTCCCTTGCAGCTATCGAAATCTTCGTCGACCAGATTGGCTAAGAGGGATTGAATCGAAGAGCCCACCCACAAATCTAGTCCGAAGAGATATATCATGGTGAGGGAGAGGGATTGGAAAACAAGTTGAAATTTTAGATACTTCTGCAGCTCCTGTAGAAATCGCAGTAGAAATCACAGAAGCAGAGACTCACTCGGAATCAGAATCATCAATTCTAATGCTGGAAGATGAAGCTGAAATCACAACTGTCTCTTCCGCTGTTACTTCTACCCTTAACTCCTAACTCCCTGGTATAGAAGATTACTCAACTGAGGTCTGTTCACAACCCACTGTACGAGCAATAGTGATTCTAATGTTAGACAATATGTGCTGCAAAATAGGTCTACTAGGGGTCAACCAGCAAAAAGGTATGAACTCACTGTTCATGTTAAATCAAAGTACCTAGTAGCCAATTACATGTCGACAAGAATATTGTCTAAGTGATATGAGTCATTTGTGAATCAAATATCTGCTATATCAATACCTAACAAAGTGCAGGATGCGTTAGGGGGCTCAAAATAGAGGAATGCAATGGAGAAAGAGATGGAGGCGTTACAGAAGAATGCTACCTGGCAACTTGTGCCTCCACCACAAGGCAAGAAGGTTGTAGGCTTTCGTTAGGTGTTAACTGTGAAACACAATGCAGATGGGTCAGTAAACCAATATAAAGCTCGTCTTGTTGCAAAAGGATTCACTCAAACGTATGGAATAGACTATAATGAGAAATTTGCTCCAGTTGCCAAAATGAACTCTATTCGGTTTCTACTTTCCTTTGCTGCTAGCTTAAACTGGCCACTCCGACAGTTTGATGTCAATTACGTCTTTCTGCATGGAAAGTTAGTCGAAGAAGTGTATATGAGTCTTCCACCTGGGTATGTAGTTGATTCTCCAGGTGAATTTGTGTACAAATTGAGAAAGTCTTAGTACGGTCTCAAACATTCACATCGTTCTTGATTTGGGAGGTTTTCACAAGTTATACGCAAGATTGGTTACACACAGAGTAATTCAAACCATACCTTGTTTCTCAAACATCGAGGAAAGTTAATAGCCTTAATTATTTATGTCGATGATATGGTAATCACTGACAATTATACCGTTGAGATGGATAGATTGCAAAAGTAGTTAGCCTCGGAGTTTAAGATGAAGGACTTGGGGTATCTTAAATACTTCTAAGTTATTGAGGTAGCAAGGGGGAGAAGGGATCTACTTATGCCAGAGGAAGTAAATCCTAGATCTGTTGACAGAAACATGTATGTTGGATTGCACACCTATCGATACACCTATTGAGTAGAACCAACGACTAGCAGAATATCCAGATCAAGTACATACTGATCGAGCTCGCTATCAAAGGTTAGTTGGATGCTTGATGTACTTGACCCATACTAGACTAGATATTGCATATGCAGTAAGTGTGGTGGGTCAATTCATGCATAACCTGAGCGAGTCACATAGATACTATTGTAAGAATTTTAAGATACTTAAAGTCAGCTCTAGGGAGATGAGTAATGATTTTTAAGTACAGATGCAGATTGGACTAGAAATATTACAGATAGGAGGTCAACATCAGGTTACTTCTGTAACACCCCAGCCCGAGTTTATCTCCCTAAACCCGGGATCGGACGTGCGGGACCCATCCTAAAAGAGATTTACTCATAATCTCCCTTGAGAAGGGATAACCCTTTTTCCTAAACCATCTTCAACAGTCCAAACGATACCGGAATAGATCTCACACCCGGAGGTTATCCCGATTTCCGTATTTGGATTTCAAACTAATTACTTTAGAGGACCTAGGCTCTAAATATTATTTGTGACTGCACCTGAAACCCGGTTAGGCTGCCTATTTTTGGAATTTCACCCTTAAGGGTAGCCCTGTAATTAATCCAAACTACCAGGAGTAGTTTGGGCATTTCACACCCGTGGTAAATGGTAAAAATACCAGATCTACCGTAGTAAAACTCAGGGATTTACCCCTTTTACCCACAACTATCACTGGTCGGCAAACTGATAGGATTTCCGCTCTATTCTGGTATACAACCGTCCAACAAATACAACAAGCACAACAACCCAAAACCAGTTATCAGTTCCTTACCTCTGTTCCGGATTCGAATTGATCTCTGCACCCGAGGAGTACCACAGTGACATCCTTGGTCCTTCTTCCTCTATCAACCCCTTCCTCCTCAGCTCCAGTTGCTATGGGTTTTGACAAAGTCACTAGAAACTCAAGGAACTCACCAGAACCCGAGAATTGGCTCGCCGACGACGCGTCGTCAAAAACCCAGAAAAAACATCCAAAGGAGAGATTTTTGAATTAGACTCGATTTCAAGCATCCAAAGCTATGAAGATGAAGAAGAAGGTGAAAGGAGAAGAACCAAACCTCTAGGTGGCCGAACCATGGCCTGAAACACCAAGAATCGTCGGAATCCGATCAAGCACCGTGGTGTTTGATCTCCACCATGGGTGGATGTTTATCATCGACATTATGGGGGTTTTGTAGAGGAGGAGGTGATGATCATTTTTGTGGTGGTGCGCCGGCCTATGGTGGCTAGAGGCAGCCATGTGCCGTCGAAAAAAGCAGAGGCAGAGAGAGCGAAAAGAGAGAGGGGAGCTCGGGTCAACGCCCGGAATGGGTGTTTGACTCGGGTCAAACCTCTCTCCTCTTTTTATATTGAAATGGACGGCTGAGATTAAATCTGGGAAAAGATCAACAGTCCATATTTAATATTAAAAGTTACCATGGGCGGTAAATATATATTTTACTATTTACTTTTACCGCGCAGTAACTATACAATATCCCGAATAACTTCTGCATACGAGCTCCGATTAATTCATAGGATATACCCACGAGTTCGTATTAATGTCATCTACAACTTTCTCGAAGGAAGTTTTCCCAAATTCTTGACTTATCGCAAAGTCATATTTTTACGGTTAAGTAAATGACATTCACTATTTCCATAAACTGAATAAATTCATATTGAACAGCCCATAGCTCCGGAAAATATTTTGGACATTAATTCTATTTTCCTCCAGAATCGAGAATACCTTGATATTAAACTCGAATATTAATTCAAGGAAAGCTAAAAGTGCGGTTACAACCCTGTGTAACCCTCCTGGTCTCGGTAAAAGGGTAAATTTTTGGGGCGGGGTGTTATAAACTAACCCACTTACAAAAATTTCGTTCTCGAAATTTCCACTGCGAGACGTAAAACTAACCGTCATTCTAAATGACGTCATTCTGTTAAAGATGATCCATATTTCAAAACTTTATTTGTCCAAACGTCAAGGAATGTCATGAAGTTCCACTAGATGGAACTTCAAGCAAACAAGAGTCACAAGCTCTACGTACCAATTCCTTTAGAAACTGAAGTCTTCTCGTAGTTGCAATTCGCTTTGATACACTTTCTCGGGCTCGATAGCCTCGTCTCATCACTATCGTCATAAATCGACTCCACAAGGCTTGCCTCTTAGCTCTTCTCGAGTTAATTCCTGAAATGGCAATTAAGACAATCTGATAGCTTTCTGTGACATAAACGTATACTAACTCGTAGTCAACACTTATGCTCTACTTTTACGACTGCCACACTTGACATTTAACGCTAACATCTTCCTCGTGGAAGGACGGAAATGCTACAGTCCATCACCGTAAAGGGAAACTCATACGTCTCTTGCACCTTTTGAGACAAAAGAGACATGCACTTTCTACACTAGGCCTTGAGACCATGGACGTATTATCTCCTACGTCCTTCAATCAAAAATTCTCATTTCTCATTCCTTGTACCCTAACTTTCGATCTCGGGGCTCGAACGACCTCGCATACCATAATGCGATCTCAAAACAGCTCACTCGGACTAACGAAACCGCTGGGCGCCTTCGCGCCAACATGGATGTCATCTCTACATAATCAGTCACAAATGAATTTCCTCATCCTACTCCACTCTCTCGGGAGAGATAGTCTACAGTAGGGTATTTCACAACAATAAGAGCTAGCAAGCTCGCACGCTAACTCATGTGTGCTCAAGTCCTGCCTAAAGGACAAAAGTTTAGCTCAAAATTCTGCATGCATCTCATGATGCTTTCATAATCAATTCAACATCGCAATCCAATATTGCACCAATCAGCTCAACATATCTCAAGTGTCACGTCCATAAATATTTATTATCCGTCAACCCAAAATCTCTCTCCTCATGAGTGTGTTTTCCTCTAAGAGATACCCCGACCTCTTTTACCAAAATTCAACCACCACTCATGCAAACGATCACAAGCAAACCAAACCGTCTCCAACTATACCCATAGAAATCTGGAGTACCTCACTCTTAACTTTTATATGACATCTATAACTAACCTGGACGTGTCAGCCTCCCAAGCTAAGGTTGAAACTTCTTAGACGTGGAAATCTTTAGAGTGAGTAGACCAAAAATCAATGTCAAAAGTAAGGGTTCAAAACCATAAATTCAAATTTTAGTTTTTCCCCGAAAACAATCCAGGCCTTACGCCAAAAATAAATAAATTTTCGGCCCTCGGCCAAATATAAATCTAATTCCTGGCCTGCAGCCAATATAAAAAAAATCGTGGCTTGCAGCCAAACATAAATTAAATCGTGGCCTGCGGCCAAATATAAATCAAATCATGGCCTGCAGCCGTATATAAATCAAATCATGGCCTGCAGCCATATAAAAATCTAATCATGGTCTGCAGCCGTATATAAATCAAATCATGGCATGCAACTGTATAAAAATCAATTCTTGGCCTGCAGCCGTATATAAATCAAATCATGGCCTGCAACCATATAAAAATCAAATCATGGCCTGCAGCCGTATATAAATCAAATCAGGGAAAAGCATTTCACAAATGATCGATCACATATACCAGGGTCGGAGCTAAGAGCTCTAGCGTACCTCTCAGTGAGGACGCAATCCCGCGTTGATACTACCATCTCCCCCAATGAAAGAGGAGCGCAACGAGTGGCGCGCTTCCATTCTGCCGAACGAGGAGCGCTGCCTGCTAGTTAGCAACAAACAATACATATGACGACCCATCATGACAGTGAGCCTCACAAGCTAGGGTCAGAGCTAAGAGCTCTGGCGTCTCATCCACTCTCTAGTGAGAACGTAAATCCCGCGTACCATCCATTCCCAGCAAAAACACATATCCTGCACTTCCACTCCGCCGAATGATGAGCGCTGGGTAGGCACGCTTCTACTCCACCAAATGAGAAGCGTCGCAGCTAGCTATAAACATCCAACGACCCTTTATGGTCAAATTAAAACAAATCCTCGAGTTATAAATCCAAGTCTGAAGCCTATTTATAAAAATCCAGGCCCGAAGCTTATTTATACAATCCAAGCAAATGCCAAAAATACTACAAATCCCGACAACATGCCAAACAACCATATCCCAGTAAAACATCAGGTTTGATTCCCATCTGTATGACGGGACTCTCGTGTCGAAAACCATTCAAGACCCAAGTGAAAATAAGCGAGCTGAAATCCATACATCAAATGGAAATAAATAAATAAAAACCCTCTACGAGGGTGCTCACAAAACCAAAGGAATCGAAAATGCACAGAAACTCGAAAAATCATCCGTTTTGGGAACATTTTAAAACCATTTAAATAATAAACCATGGCATGCATTTTCATTAAAACAAATCAAAGATCCACTCACCATACTGGCCACGCATCTCCTGCTCTAGGTATGGTACTCTAACCGTCCTCGATTGACTACCTCATAACCAATAACGTTTCTCATGCTCGTAAACGATTTTCTGACTGTAATAAAATATTCCTCCTCGAGCTTTATGGACTCACCATGCGTCCGTTGTGCCACTATGATACTTTACGTAATCTCTTTCTCTTGACCTCATCTAGCATCTAAATCACCGGATCATCTCTGATCCTCCTCGAATATAATTACTCAACAATAATGTATTGACAAAAGTGGTCATACGTACTCTTTTAACCCATCAATCGAATGTAGGACGCGAAATGACTATCGAATAGTCTAATAGCCCAATTGTTTTTCCTGGTTTGACCATACAAAATAGATGATTGACTTTAGGGTTGACCAAGTATTTCCTAAGTTAACCAGGAAATAGAACAAAACTTTCCAACTAATCGACCAGGATCAAACCCTAATAAGCTCGAAAATTATCGATTTATAATTTCGAATAATATTAGGCACACTTTTAAGCCTATTTGCGCCCAATACTAAAATTCAAAATTACTTTTCCTAATCTGGCTCGATACTAAACTTACGAACCTCTCGACTTTTCGATCTAATGAGAAGTCGATATCAACATCTAATTGCAATAGAAGTTGTAAATTTTATTGTTACATTTATCTTTACTAATTTCGACCCCAGGTGGCAACCATTGCCACAACACATACTAATAAGTATAAACGACTAGTTCCACTTGGAAAGTCAATAACACATTTAAACATTTCAAAGGACTTTAATTACCCAAACCATTGGTCCGAGATTTGAACTTATGCTCTAACACCATTTGTCACGCCCCCGCCTGAGTTTACCTCCCTAAACCCGGGATAGGACGTGCGGGACCCATCTCAAGAGAGATTTACTAGTAATCCCCTTGAGAAGGGATAACCATTTTTCCTAAACCATTTTCAACAGTCTAAACGATACCGAAATAGACCACACACCCAGAGGTTATTCCGATTTCCACATTTGGATTTCAAACTAATTTCTTTAGATGACCTAGGCTCTAAATATTATTTGTGACTGCACCCGAAACCCGGTCAGGCTGCCTATGTACCGTGTACTGAGGGATCAAGCCACACGTAGCTCTTATTTTAATTAACGCCCTATCCGGCCAATTCTCACTTTTCTATATATCAGTCGATCTATTAATATGGATAGCAAACGCCTATTGCATATTTGGAGTTTAACCTCTTCGCTGAGGTATCCACCGACCAACTATCTATCGGGATTATCCCAAACATTCCACCATACATAACTATAACATCCATACACATATAAACAAAATATAATGACAACCACATAATTATATAGATCCATCAAGGATATAATAGTCAATTTATCCCCAATAACACTCTTATAAATACCTAAAACTGTCAGGGGCAATATTGTTAATTCAGCCTCAATGGCAGCTTGGTAAATATGCTAAGCTGCCATGGGTATTTTTGGAATTTCACCCTCAAGGGCAGCCCTGTAATTAATCTAAACTACCAGGAGTAGTTTGGGCATTTCACACCCGTGGTAAATGGTAAAAATACTAGATCTACCGTAGTAAAAACTCAGGGATTTACCCCTTTTACCCATAACTATCACTTGTCGGCAAACTGACCGGATTTCCACCCTATTCTGGTATACAACCGTCCAACAAATACAACAAGCACAACAACACAACAGCCCAAAACCAGCTATCAGTTCCTTACCTCAGTTCCAGATTTGAATTGATCTCTGCACCTGAGGAGTACCACAATGACCTCCTCGGTCCTTCTTCCTCTATTAACCCCTTCCTCCTCAGCTCCTGCTGCTAGGGGTTATGACGAAGTCACTAGAAACTCGAGGAACTCGCCAGAACCTGGGAATTGGACCACCGACGACTCGTCGTCAAAAACCCAGAAAAACAGGGAAGGTGAGATTTTCGAATTAGACTCGATTTTAAGAATCCAAAGCTATGAAGATGAAGAAGAAGGTGAAAGGAGAATAACCAAACCTCCAGGTGGCCTAACCATGGCCTGAAACACCGGGAATCACCGGAATCCGATCAAGCACCTTGGTGTTTGATCTCCACCATGGGTGGATGTTTCTTATCGACATTATGTGGGTTTTGTAGAGGAGGTGATGATCATTTTGGTGGTGGTGTGCCAGGCTATGGTTACTAGAGGCGGCCAGGCACCGTCGAGAAAAGTGGAGGCAGAGAAAGCGTAACGCCCGAAATGGGTGTTTGACTCGGGTCAAACCTCTCTCCTCTTTTTATAGTAAAATGGACGGATGAGATTAAATCTGGGAAAAGATCAACTGTCCAGATTTAATATTAAACTAGTAGATGTCCTAAAGCTGAGCACATAATTACAGCCTAGACCGTATAAGCTGGGATGGGTGAAGAAGGGACCCCAAGCAGAAGTCACGTCAACATGCAGAGTTCCACTTTCTATTGGGAGACACTATCGTGAAGAGGTTAATTGTGATGTCAATGATATGGATGCATTCCATGTATTGTTGGGTTGGTCGTGGCAGTATGATCGGGATGTTACTCATAAGGGCAGGGATAATGTGATGTTGCTTACTTGGAAAGGACAAAAGATTGCAATGGCTCCCCTGAGCAATTGTTACGAATCCAAGAAAGAAAGTTTCAGCTTTCTCACCATCAACAACAACGAGTATGAGTTGAATGAGATCATAAAGGAATCCAAGATTGTCATTCCTATTGTGGTTAAGGGCTTAATGACGACAGATAAACAAGAGAAGGATATACCGCAAGAGGCGTGGGAATTGCTTAAGGGTTATGCAAAATTAATTTCTGATGAAGGTCCTAAAGAGCTGCCACTTATGAGGGACGTTCAACATTAGATAGATTTTATCCCAGGAGCTAGCCTATCTAATCTGCCACACTACATGATGAGCCCTAAGGAGTGTGACATTTTAAGGGAGATTATCGAAGATTTACTAAAGAAAGGGTTTATTAGAGAAAGTATGAGCCCATGTGCAATTCCTATTTTATTGGTGCTGAAAAAATGAGGAACGTGGAGAATGTGTGTGGACAGTAGGGCCATCAACATGATAACTATCAAATATCGTTTTCCCATTCCACGTCTTGAAGACATGTTGGATGAGTTGAGTGGTTCCAAATGGTTTACAAAGATTGATCTAAGAAGCAGGTATCATCAGATTCTAATCTCACCTAGAGATGAGTGGAAGACGGCCTTCAAGACGAAGGATGGGTTGTATGAATGGATGGTGATGCCTTTCATCCAAGCTAATGCTCCCGACACTTTTATGAAGAATATGAATCTGGTTCTTTGTCCTTTCATTAGTGTCTGTGTTGTTGTTTATTTTGACGACATTCTTATCTATAATAAGCAGAAAGATGAACACCTATAACATCTGAGGCAAGTTCTAGATGTGCTACAGAGTAATAAGTTATACATTAACTTGAAGAAATGCACCTTTTGTACCCATAAGCTTCTTTTTTGGGTTTGTGGTTGGCGAAAATGGTATACAGGTGGATGACGAAAAGGTGCGTGCAATTAAAGAAAGACCATCTCCTAAAACAGTTTCTGAAGTAAGAAGTTTCCATGGCTTAGCTACCGTTTACAGGCAATTTGTGAGAGATTTCAGCACCATCACTGCACCTATAACCGAATGCTTGAAAAAGGCAAGTTTTATTGGGGTAATGAGCAAGAGTAGAGTTTGGAACTTATCAAACAAAAATTTTGTTCTACACCAGTTTTAGCCCTTCTAGATTTTGATAAGGTGTTTAAGGTTGAATGTGATGCTAGTGGTGTTGGTGTCGGGCCTGTTTTATGCCAAGAAAGAAGAGTCGTGGCTTTCTTTAGTGACAAACTTAATGAAGCACGTCAAAAGTGGAGCCCCTATGATCAGAAGTTCTATGCAATAGTGAGGGCTCTAAGACAATGGGAGCATTACTTGATCCAAAGGGAGTTTATTTTATATACTGATCATCAAGCATTGAAGTCTTTAAACAGTCAAAAACATGTGAACAAGATGCACATTAGGTGGGTAACGTTATTGCAAAAAATTTCCTTTATGATAATCTGGGGCTCTTAACAAGGTAGTCGATGCATTGAGCAGACGAACTAGTTTATTGGTTACTTTATCTCAGGAGGTGACTAGTTTTGAGGTTCTGAAAGATTTGTAAAGGATGATGAGGATTTCAAACAGGTTTAGGAGCAGTGTATTATGAAGAAGAAACTGATGGCTGGTTTTCTTATCAGTGATCGTTTCTTGTTCCGAGGTAATCAGTTATGCGTCCCCAAGACCTCGCTGAGAGAGGAACTGATTCGTGACTTACATGGTGGGGGACTAGGTGGTCATTTCGGCAAGGATAAGACAACTGCTTGTTTGGATGAACAATATTATTGGCCACAGTTGAAACAGGATGTCAACAACATTGTCAGAAAGTGTTTTGTTTGTCAGGTTTCTAAGGGTCAGTCACAAAATACTGGTCTTTATATGCCCTTAGCTATCCCTGATAATATTTGGCAGGACGTTTCCATGGATTTTGTGTTGGGACTACCTCGAACCCAACAAGGTGTGGACTCCGGGTTCGTGGTGGTTTATCGGTTCTTGAAAATGTCCCATTTCATTCCTTGCAAGAAAACTGTCGATACTACAAATATAGCTAAACTATTTTTCAGGGAAGTTGGACATTTGCACGGGGTTCCTTAATCAATTACTTCAGATTGTGATACGAAATTCCTGAGCCATTTCTGGTTGACCTTATAGAGGCAGTTTAGGATAGTTTTAAAACGGAGTACTACAGCTCATCCACAGACAGATGGTCAGATTGAGGTTACTGACAGAAGTTTGGGTAATCTACTTAGAAGTGTATGTGGTGACAAACCAAAACAGTGTAACCTTGTTTTACCACATGTGGAGTTTACTTACAACAATTCGTTCCATAGTGCTATTGGTAGATCGTCGTTTGATGTAGTTTATACTTCAGCACCTAGGCACATCGTTGATTTGGCAAAGCTACCAAGGGGACGTGGAGTTAGTGATGCTGTAGTAAAGCTGGTTGAAGGGGTTAAAACTATGTCGGGGAGACTAAGGCAAAGCTGGAACAGACAAATGTCAACTATAAGACTTCTACGGACAATCGTCAACGAACGAAGGTGTTCAACGAAGGAGATTCAGTTATGTTTTTTTCTGAAGAATGACAGGTATCCGGTGGGAACGTACAACAAGCTGAAACCCCGGAAATATGGTCCTTTTAAGGTACTGAAGAAGATTAACGATAATTCACATGTCATTGATCTTCCTGATTCTATAGATATTTTAAATTCCTTTAATGTTGTTGATGTCACATCCCGATCCAATAATTATTTTACGGTTGGTTACTTTGGTCTTTTACCATCTAAAGTGACCGTTTAACCGTACAATGATGGTAAAGTTGACTTTTTGGTAAGTCAAGAATTTGGGAAAACTTCCTTCTTGAAAGTTGTAGAGGGCGTCGTTACGAGTTCGTGGACACGTAGCACGCTCAAATCGGAGGTCGTATGAGAAAGTTATGAACAAAAGTATAAAGTTACTATGTGGTAAAACGGCTATATATAGGAGTTACCGGGGTGAAAAATCAGATTTTTCACCAGGCTTCTCTCTCCTCTTCCCCGACGGAAACGCTGCCGGAGCTTTCGGCCGCCACCGCGCCGCCGTCCGGCCACCCCAGGCCTCCACACCGGTTCCAAAAGTTCGGCCTCCGAGTCTACTTCATTCCTAGGTAAGTTTTCCGACCTAACTCGCCGTAAATCGGGAGAAATTCCGGTTTGTTCTTCAAGTGTACAGTGTTTGTTCTTGATCTGATTTCTCCCTCTCTAGATCACCATTTGTTGAGTTCTTTATATGTTTAGGATGGGTTTTAGGAGTACTACAATCCCCTAGAATTTGGTAGCTTGATTCGAAGTGTGTATGAAGAATTGAGGATTTGAAGTTTTGAAGTGTAAATTTTCGGGGTCTACTGTTCATCGAGTTTTTGACCTAGTTAGAGGCCGAATTGGCCTTCGAGTTGAACTAGAAAGTTGTCCTAAATGATGAGACGAAGCTACTGGTAAAATTTGGTGGCGATCGGAGGTCGCCGGAATTTTGGCCGGAATTTCTGCCGGCGGCCGCCGTCAGCGGCGGAGCTGGCGGCGGTGCTGCCACTTTTTGGGCAGTTTTTTATGCCCATTAATTAGTACATATTGTGAGGAGTCTAAGGTTAAAATTTGGTAAGTTTTGGAGGAGTTTTGGTTAGGTTTTGGAATTTTTCTAGTTTAGTATTATTGGCGGATAATTAAATATTATTCCGACCACTGATTATTGCCGGATAAGTTCTAAGAAGTATTTTAAGGACTCCTAAGGTATTAGTGAAGTGGTTGAATGGGTGTCCATAGTAATTCCATAAATTACTATGTGTGAACCTAATGTCAAGTGAATTATTAAAGGAAGTCAAAAAGGTTAAAGTGCCATAAAAAGGAAATTGGTCAACACGTGGTCAAATAGGAATTCCTGGTCAAACTAGGAAAAGACCAAGTCAACGATGAAATGACTAATGTATTGGGTTGTTTGTACAGTCTCTGGTTGAACGTGAGACGGGCTCGACTACGTGGTTAGTTCGAGGGTTTCGCTCGAGGAGCTTTCCGAGCGGGAAGGTCGCAATAGTACTGTGAGTGGACATATTATTTTAAATGAATGCATGCCTTCATTATTGATTTAATTGCAGGGTTTTTATGATTGTTTTTGAGAATTATATCCTTCTCGGGTTCTTGAATGTTTTATTTGGATAAAGTTTAGCGGGAACCTCGGTTAAAGATTTTTACTATGTTTGTGGTATTGATTTTTATGCTTGAACGTATTTACCATTATTACTCAAATTTTTTATTTCTTTCCGAAAATGGTTATAGACGGGGATGGCCCGTCCTTCGAATGGAATTGAACCCGAGACTTCGTTGGAAATTGGATTTATGCATATATGACAAGGAATTGTTTTACTTATTTGTTTTGGGAAGCGAATTTGAGAAAAGTATTGTTATGAATTTTTATTATAAGGGTTGACCAATGAATATGCTAGCTAGAGTAGCGTGAGGGCGCTACTAGAGCTCTTAGCTCCGACCCTAGCTTGAGAAGTCAGGCAAACTACGTAGTGCACTATGAGGGTTGACCGTTATCATTTTATCTAGAGCTCTTAGCTCCGACCCTGGTCTGAGAGGACAGACAAGCCTGATAGGTCAGGTTAATATTACAAGGGTTGACCGTTATCATTTCATCTAGAGCTCTTAGCTCCGACCCTGGTCTGAGAGGACAGACAAGCCTGAGAGGTCAGGTTAATATTATAAGGGTTGACCGTTATTATTTTATATAGCTAGCATAGCGTGATGGCGCTACTAGAGCTCTTAGCTCCGACCCTAGTCTGAGAAGTCAGACTTATTATTTTTGTGAACTTTTCTCTTCCCATATTCTTTATTTGTTTACCTTATCATGCATTTGTGGGAAATTCAGTATTTTGTGGGCATGCATAAATGATATTTAAATCAATAAATTTTTGGGAGAGCATTAAAGGGAATAGAGTTTTTATATTTGATTTTCGTCCACTCACTCTAACAGTTTTTTTCAATGTTTCTCCCCTGGGCCCTTCGTTTTTAAATGCCCAGTGATGCAGGGTTCTTGAGAGGAGGTCGAGCGCGTACGAGAGTCGAGACATAGTCGATCAATCTGTTGCTGCCGAAATTTCTTAGGGTAATCATCTTTGTAGACTGCTCTGACTAACCCAGTTTAGCTAGTTACGTAGGTTAGGGAGCAGGATGCCTTCATGAGTTAGGGTTTGTTGTTAGATACTCATGGAAGTGCTGAGTTGGTATGTAGGAAAGGTTGGCCATTTCATGGGGGTTTCGGTAAGAAGTTCCCTTGAGGTGGTCCCCGCAGGATTTACTTCGGGTTAAAGGGGTTTAACCCGGGGTGGGTCCTGACATTGGTATCAGAGCAATAGGTTATCGTTTCCTGTTACTACCTCATGTACTTGGTATCACTTAGTGTCTATAGAGTGATGGTCCGACCGCGGCGGATCCATCGGCATTTTATGCTTTGGACGCTCAGTGTTTATCAAGGATATGAGTAGTACTTCCTGGTTGAGTTATGGACCGAGTGGTCCTATAAACATTGGAATCTTCAAGACTATGCCTCAGTACGCCGACCTCACAATGAACTCCTGTAAGGAACATGGTAAGCTCGTTACGTATTTATGTTTTTGAGTTCCCCATTGAATAATTGAGATTTGAGTTGGGGATCGAGCTGGAAACTCACGTTGTTTAACGTTTGAGCATTATGTGTAAGCACTCGGTGGTGAAACAGTTAATTCACACTTGGAAGGCTGTCATGGTTGTTGACAGGGATGTTGAAGAAACCTGAGGCAAGGCCTTGGTATTCGGGTTATGAGACTCTTAAAAGTAAAGAGTCGTAAGAGTTATTGAAAGATGTTGCATCCTGCGAGGGAAAAAGGAGCTGCAGTCGCCTAGCGCGATTATTCAGAGGAGATGAATATTGAGATTTGACGATTGCCAAGATTTTGTTGAGGTTCGTCATTAGTGTGGTTTCAGAGAAACCAACGGACATATGAAAGTGGAATGACTCAAGGAAATTTGTGTGTTGTTATTTTGTGGTCTGGATCTAATGACGAGTCCATGATGTGACACTACTGGAAATGTTAAGGAAGTAAAGGCTGGTTTGGTCACTTGATGCTTTATGGGACATCCACTGAAACTAATGGCTTGGGTCACCTTTGGTGCTGACATGGTTGTCGTCAGCTACGACCAGATTCTCTTCGCTCCAGCCACCCATGATTGGGGTACTAGAAAGATTTGATTTGTTAGTGAGTCCAATCGTGATTTGAATTGTTGGTGACAATGGTCATTGGGCCCTTTATCATGGAGGCAGAAATTAAATCGTGTCATCAGATCTTGGGGCTCATGTCAACCTTAAGGTGAGTTATCCACCTGTGGTCAAAGTATTTTATTAGTACACCTGTGGAGGGGTCTCCAGGTTGGCTGTGTTAGAGATCGATTTTCAGATCGAGAAAGCGTTACTAGTGGTAATTAAAGGTAATTGGTTTCGGAATTTAAAGGAACATGTTGGAAGTGGCAACAAGCCACCGGGTCTCGGACCTAGGGTGCTTGGGGTACCAGAGATAGTGATACGAGCCTTGATGGACTTTGTATTATTGGTGTGTTGAAACCGGTCGTTGTGCGAACGACACTGTTTCGACGGCTGAAGATGTACATGGGTATACCCCACATAAGCACGTGTACCCTCCTGTGTAGGGAAGTGGTGAGTTGGAATCTGGGTAGCACATACTGGTAAGGCATAATTATGTTGTACAGCTGTGTGTGGTCAAAATGACATCAGGTAAGTGACTAAGGCTGGTGATGACATCATTTTAAGAATGTGTCATAAGAGTTCCATTTATTGAGAACGGAGATTAAGGACGTTCGGGTAGAAGTTTCTGTGCAAACGTCGATGAGATGGTCTAACCGTTTAAGGATATGTCGGAAGTGGGTTATGGTTAGTCGCTCCGACTTTTATGAGGGTTAGCGAGATTATTGTATGTTATTAGTAAGTGGTTGATTGCTTGCTGGGTTAACTGCACGGAAGTGGCGAAGTGACAGCAGTGAGGTAAGGTTTACTGAATCATTGAGTAGGAAAGAATGTTTGTAGTTGCTCAAGCTTCAACCTGCAACCAAAGTTGTCCGTTATGACACTTGGTTTCCTCGAGGGCGATTAACTGAGCTTGATGGTATGGGAATTTGTGCACTCACTGGCTGTGGTTTAATCAATTATTGTAACCGAAGGTGTACTTAGTCGTGTTTGGGGTTCATAAGTTACACTCACTGCAGTGACAGGAAATATTCTCAATCTTGATATGGGGAATAAGGATTAAGATCTGGGAGATCAATTATTGAGGTTAATTTAAGGAAATCCTGAGAGGATTAAAGTTTTGTTGGCGTTGCTTTGGTCATTGGTCATTTGAGTAGTGACCCTACTTGTTAGGAATTTTTGACCTAGCGGCAGTTCTTGGCGCCACGAGTGTAGAGTAGTAGCAAGAAAGATCATTGGAGGTGACTCTCAAAATTGTCAACATTTCGGTAAGTATGAAGTGCGGTGGAACTAGGTAAGGGTTTCTTTGATGACTCAAAGGTATTACGAGTCAAGGTTTTGGAAACCAATTTATTACAAGAGTAGTAAAGTATGTTGCTAAGTTGAGCAACACTCCATTGGAAATCGGGGAGTGATTGAGTCACGTTCAGATTAAGTTAGATCTGAGGGGATGTTAACGTGTGACAGTGGATCTTATAATCTAGGATCTGAAGTGGTAGTTTGATTCCTTGTGCATGTAAGTAGTCGTTCATTTTGAATCTTACCGAATAGATGATGCGATGGATGCTTAACTTGCAGAGCAAGGGGGACAGTTGTGTTAGGAACTATCTAGTTGTGCGAGTTGACCTTGTGATGTTCACGCGCCCAGTGCGGTGATGACATTTGTTAATTTGCGCCTTGATAACTGGAGGCTCGGTGATCAACATGGTTGAGTCTGGTGGAATTAATTCCCGATGCTTTGATCAGGTGTTCCTTTGGGTGTGCACCAGTGGCACCAAAGGTTATGTAGGTGTCTGATCTGGTTAAATGTCCAAATTTGTCGGTTATTACCAGACGATTTGGTAATGAAGACATATATGAAGGAAATATCCTTGTTGAGCGGGTAAGGCTCTGGGATTCTTTTAATGGTAAGTCAATCCCAGATTGCGATACGGATAATGTTTAATAGATGCACAGTTTTGGTTGAAGTGCAAGTTCGGCACTATGCGTTGTTCCAGGCTAAGGTAAGGGATAGAGAGGCCGGTGGCACCTCACCTATGAGTAGTACGGATATGTATTACCAGTGGTAAAGTACGCTGTAGTTCCACGAAGTGATAATTGAGTTAGCGATTCTAATGATCAGCTTGTTAGTGAAATCAAGATTTGTCCGGTCAGAATAGCTTTGTAGGCAGTGTGAAGCCTGATAATTTGTCTTCATGCGAGGAGTAAGTATTGTTGGACCTCGATGTCAGGAGCTTTTGGACCTCCCTGATGTAAAGGTTATGGTTTTGGAAATACGCTAAAAGTCATGGCAACTCATGTCCTGTGTGTGCAAGTGGTTTGAGTAATGATAGAGTAAGGGAAGACAATTACTCTACAACAGGACAACTTGACAGAATGGTTTCTAGGAAGCGTAAACCAGAACAGGGAGCCTTGGTTTAAATGAGGTGATAGTTTGTGTGACACAAGTCATCATGGTTTTGTTGTGGACTTGTTGTCATAAGTGTTGACTCCGCGTTGTATTGTATTATCGGAAGATTTAAATCCATTAGTGACATCGAACCCTACTCCTCCGGCGTAGTAATCATTTCCTGCATAGAGAATGTGGGAGATGATATCTAAAGTTCAACGAAAGAATACGAGTATTCTTGAAGAAATTTTACTCGCGGCAAGCGAGGGGTTATTGAATCAGGACGTTAATAGCGGTATTGTGACGACGTCACCTGCGGTTGGTAGGTTAATGGTTGGTGTTGTTTGACTAAATGAGAAGGGGTATGAGGTTGGTTACTGGTCGAAGTTGTTGTGTTGTGCAGTTGGATTTTTAAGGATATGGTTATAATCTGGTTTAGGCCACAGGGAATTGTTGCCAAAGGATGTTTTCAGCGCAAAAACAATAGTGTTTTTGAGCGAGGATTACAGATGGTGGATCAGGGTTAAGCGGTGTCGTATTCTACCTCATAAATGAGATGGAGTACAGTAAGAATTCGGTGATTCAGTTAATCAATGATTCAAGAGAAAATCATTGTGATCCACGGTAAGACTTCAGATGTTTTAGTTTTGACCCGAGGAGAGTGGTCGGGTGTCAGGAAAAAGAGGAAGTATTGGAGGTTATCATCCACGTAGGAAGGAGTGCTACGTTGGCTAGATGTGACATGTGACAAGATTACATGAGTTTGAGGAATATGTTGGGTATCATTAAAGTTATAATGGATGCCTAGTGTCACGTATGTCCTTGTTACGGGAATAAGTTTACTGCCTTACATCCTAGGTCAATAGACTTCCGGCTAGTACTGGAAATTGGCTCAAAAGGAGGATCAGTAAGGATGTTGATCGTAAAAGGCAGGTGTTTAGGGTTTTGACAATGCTATTCGTGAGGCGTCTCAGAAAAGTTCTCAGAAAGAAGTTGATATTGGAGAATAATATCATTATTTAAGTGGTACTATTCCCCACTGTGTTGGACTTCGAGTATAGAAATTTCGAGGACGAAATTTTTATAAAGTGGGGAGAATTGTCACATCCCGATCCAATAATTATTTTACGGTTGGTTACTTTGGTCTTTTATCATCTAAAGTGACCGTTTAACCGTACAATGATGGTAAAGTTGACTTTTTGGTAAGTCAAGAATTTGGGAAAACTTCCTTCTTGAAAGTTGTAGAGGGCGTCGTTACGAGTTCGTGGACACGTAGCACGCTCAAATCGGAGTTCGTATGAGAAAGTTATAACAAAAGTATAAAGTTACTATGCGGTAAAACGGCTATATATAGGAGTTACCGGGGTGAAAAATCAGATTTTTCACCCGGCTTCTCTCTCCTCTTCCCCGACGGAAACGTTGCCGGAGCTTTCGGCCGCCACCGCGCCGCCGTCCGGCCACCCCAGGCCTCCACACCGGTTCCAAAAGTTCGGCCTCCGAGTCTACTTCATTCCTAGGTAAGTTTTCCGACCTAACTCGTCGTAAATCGGGAGAAATTCCGGTTTGTTCTTCAAGTGTACAGTGTTTGTTCTTGATCTGATTTCTCCATCCCTAGATCACCATTTGTTGAGTTCTTTATATGTTTAGGATGGGTTTTAGGAGTACTACAATCCCCTAGAATTTGGTAGCTTGATTCGAAGTGTGTAGGAAGAATTGAGGATTTGAAGTTTTGAAGTGTAAATTTTCGGGTTGAATTGGCCTTCGAGTTGAACTAGAAAGTTGTCCTAAATGATGAGACGAAGCTACTGGTAAAATTTGGTGGCGATCGGAGGTCGCCGGAATTTTGGCCGGAATTTCTGCCGGCGGCCGCCGTCAGCGGCGGAGCTGGCGGCGGTGCTGCCACTTTTTGGGCAGTTTTTCATGCCCATTAATTAGTACATATTGTGAGGAGTCTAAGGTTAAAATTTGGTAAGTTTTGGGGGAGTTTTGGTTAGGTTTTGGAATTTTTCTAGTTTAGTATTATTGGCGGATAATTAAATATTATTTCGACCATCGATTATTGCCGGATAAGTTCTAAGAAGTATTTTAAGGACTCCTAAGGTATTAGTGAAGTGGTTGAATGGGTGTCCATAGTAATTCCACAAATTACTATGTGTGAACCTAATGTCAAGTGAATTATTAAAGGAAGTCAAAAAGGTTAAAGTGCCATAAAAAGGAAATTAGTCAACACGTGGTGAAATAGGAATTCTTGGTCAAACTAGAAAAAGACCAAGTCAACGATGAAATGACTAATGTATTGGGTTGTTTGTACAGTCTCTGGTTGAACGTGAGATGGGCTCGACTACGTGGTTAGTTTGAGGGTTTCGCTCGAGGGGCTTTCGGAGCGGGAAGGTCGCAATAGTACTGTGAGTGGACATATTATTTTAAATGAATGCATGCCTTCATTATTGATTTAATTGCAGGGTTTTTATGATTGTTTTTGAGAATTATATCCTTCTCGGGTTCTTGAATGTTTTATTTGGATAAAGTTTAGCGGGAACCTCGGTTAAAGATTTTTACTATGTTTGAGGTATTGATTTTTATGCTTGAACGTATTTACCATTATTACTCAAATTTTTTATTTCTTTCCGAAAATGGTTATAGATAGGGATGGCCCGTCCTTCGAATGGAATTGAACCCGAGACTTCGTTGGAAATTGGATTTATGCATATATGACAAGGAATTGTTTTACTTATTTGTTTTGGGAAGAGAATTTGAGAAAAGTATTGTTATGAATTTTTATTATAAGGGTTGACCAATGAATATGCTAGCTAGAGTAGCGTGAGGGCGCTACTAGAGCTCTTAGCTCCGACCCTAGCTTGAGAAGTCAGGCAAACTACGTAGTGCACTATGAGGGTTGACCGTTATCATTTTATCTAGAGCTCTTAGCTCCGACCCTGGTCTGAGAGGACAGACAAGCCTGATAGGTCAGGTTAATATTACAAGGGTTGACCGTTATCATTTCATCTAGAGCTCTTAGCTGCGACCCTGGTCTGAGAGGCAGACAAGCCTGAGAGGTCAGGTTAATATTATAAGGGTTGACCGTTATTATTTTATATAGCTAGCATAGCGTGATGGCGCTACTAGAGCTCTTAGCTCCGACCCTAGTCTGAGAAGTCAGACTTATTATTTTTGTGAACTTTTCTCTTCCCATATTCTTTATTTGTTTACCTTATCATGCATTTGTGGGAAATTCAGTATTTTGTGGGCATGCATAAATGATATTTAAATCAATAAATTTTTGGGAGAGCATTAAAGGGAATAGAGTTTTTATATTTGATTTTCGTCCACTCACTCTAACAGTTTTTTTCAATGTTTCTCCCCTGGGCCCTTCGTTTTTAAATGCCCAGTGATGCAGGGTTCTTGAGAGGAGATCGAGCGCGTACGAGAGTCGAGACATAGTCGATCAATCTGTTGCTGCCGAAATTTCTTAGGGTAATCATCTTTGTAGACTGCTCTGACTAACCCAGTTTAGCTAGTTACGTAGGTTAGGGAGCAGGATGCCTTCATGAGTTAGGGTTTGTTGTTAGATACTCATGGAAGTGCTGAGTTAGTATGTAGGAAGGGTTGGCCATTTCAAGGGGGTTTCGGTAAGAAGTTCCCTTGAGGTGGTCCCCGCAGGATTTACTTCGGGTTAAAGGGGTTTAACCCGGGGTGGGTCCTGACAGTTGATCTGCATGAGTATCATGAGGATGTGTCTCTTTATGGTGATGGTAACTCAGGGTCGAGTTCTTCTGAAGTGGAGGAGACTAATATAAAATAGATGGCGTTTGAGATTGAAGAACATGCTTGATGTGGCAAAGCGAAGTCAAAACCCGGTTTGTTGCAAATTTGGCGTTCGATGTCCAATTGACACTTATTATACCTTTCTGGAAGCGAAACAGGCCAACGAGTCAAAATCGTCGCTTTACCACAACATACGGGTTTTTTTCGGCCATCCAAGTCAGTTTAGGTCTTCAAAATGTTGTTTTATTATTTTTGAAATTATATCTTTTCTAGTTTGATTGGATTTGGTTTTTATTCAATCCTGCAGGCTTTAGGCTTTGTTATTAGTCACCCCAGGGTTTCATACTCCTATATAAAGAGCTTTAGTTGATGTATTTTGACAGCTTATCTTTTATAAAAAAACATAACTTTCTCAAAACCTCATGGATTCGAGACCAAAACCGATTGGTGAATTCCAATCACCCATCCTTTATATTCCGCTGCATCACTCCCATTTGGTAAATGCATCTTCATCATCTTCCCTCTGAGCTTTGGTAGTTCCGGTCACATGTCTCATCTTGTGCATGCCACGAAGATGAAATAACTCCAGCTTTTTCCAAGTCCGGTAATTGGTACCGTTGAGTTTGGTACCCCTAAATGAATCATCAGTTGAGCTTCGAACCGAAACTTCAACTTTCTAAACTTCGTTGGTCCTGGTAACCAGCTCATATTGACCATCACCCGCCATTGAGAAGGTTGGAGCTTGCAGCGGAAGAAACAAATAAAAAACATTAAGAAATTTGTTTTAGGTGTGCCTCCACATAAGTAGATTTCCACTAAAGTGAAAAAATACGTGGGTGAAGAAACACTGAAATTGATGTGGTGGGCTGAATCTAGTTTTGGACTCAAGCCAAAACTAAATTAAACAAATCAAATGAGCTGGACCGAGACAGGTCGGATGCTGGACCTGTTTGGGTCAGATGCTGGACCTGTTTGGGTCAGATGCTGGACCGGTTTAGGTCAGATGCTGGACCGGGTCTAGTCAAATGTTATACCAGGTCGGGTCAGATGTTGGACCGGGTCAAATCAGATGTTGGACCTGGTCGGGTAAGGTCAGATCGCCATGCGGGTCGGATCGTCTAGGCAGGTCAGATCGTTTGGGCGGATCAGATCGTCTGGGCGGATCAGATCGCCTGGGCGAATCGCTGGGCTTGGGGAAACCCAGCAAAAGAACGCCGGAATTAGGGTAACTTTGTCGGTGGGTCTGGGCTCACCGATTTGAGGAGAACTTGATGCTGGAAAAGAATGCTAGAGTGGTGGAGGAGGCCTGGACAGCGATCTAGGCTCGAATTCGAGACCCGCCGGCGGGTCTGGGCAATGCTGGCTTCCTTCGAATCTGGCAGTCTGAGCTTCTGATGGGGATGAATGGCAGATTTGGACGTCGGTAAATCAAATGGGGACCGGTAGGAGTAAAGTGGTGCAGGCAGCCTGGACAAGAGCAGATGAGGCCGACAAGCTTGCTTTCGGCGGATCAATAAGCAACACATGCTCGGGTCAATCAATATTGATTTGAAAAAATAAAAATCTGCTTCTCCACAATCAAAATAATATAAACGATGACAGACATAAACCCAAACAACGGGGACCAAAAAAGTTAATAAGAAAACAATAGAGCAATCCCTACAATGGGTGCTATTATCAATTCCTCAAGATCGATGAATGAAAATAAACGAGACAAAGAGACAAAGTCCTTTCGGATCTTTGCTCTGATACCATGTCAAATATAAAAATATTGAGAGAATAAATTTTCTGATTTATTATTCATCTCACCATGGAGATTTATATAGGAGTTTACAATGAATACAAATGGTAAGTACTAACTATGGTATATTAGAATTACTCTACGAAATAACTACAATATATTTACATTCATATTCTGACTCACGCTAACAGCAAGCCCAATGAGACAATATGCGGTTGTTGGATTACGCAACCGTTGAGGAGTACAGCAAGGATATGTTGAGCATGTGTGCTTGGCTTAGGTTTTGTGGTGTACACAAGTCTAATGATGATTTCATTGAAATGACATTGCTCACTTTTTCTCAATTAACAAGCGTAATGATGAAGCAGTATCACCTTGACTATAAAAATTGACGAACAAAGACGTTTAGTGCCTTTATGACTCGACTGCTGACAGAAGAAAAATATCATAAGCTCTTGAATCAAAATAATGTGACCTATAAGCCCCAAGAGTGGTATTCTTGGTTATATAGTGTAGGCGCAAGGAACCTGTTATATATTTGGTTACCAGAATATGGGGATTTTGGTTACCAGAATATGGGGTTCTGCTGGTTATCACAATTGAATGTAGGTAAACGGACGGCTAGTAAGGTCGCTCCAAGGCGAGCTCAAAATTGCTTTGTGATTTTGTTTATTTTTTTTATCAAATGGATGTGTATTAAAATGGAAGAAAAGTATATCAAGGATACAAAAGGAGAGCCAAAATTGGCTTAGAGCTGACAATGTAGTATAATACTAGAAGCTGCTGGAGTTGTGGAATACTAGTGCTAGGTATAATTTAGAAACTGATAGAGTTGTGGAATATTGGTGCAGGAGAGCGTTCTTTTACAGAGTATTAAAGAATTTACAGATCATAAGAGATTAGAAATGAGTGTTAGAGAATTTGTTGAGCAATGGCCTTGGGATTCCATGCTGCTCAGAGTGCTGGGATAAGATGTTGCTATATTTGGACTGGCATTTCGTGAAGGAGTACCCAGAATACTGGCAATTCATAACTCCGATGTTCTTTTGTGATGATTGGCTTAATGCGTATCACTATTCAATTCATATGCATAAAGACTCCAACATTTACTCAGAAGACTTGGAGCTGCAGTCGGGTTTGAGGAGGCTGATTTCTTCAGCCTCCGAGCTTTCTTCTGGGTTGTGCGGTTGTGCCTGTGTTGGAGGTTGGGCTTTGAGACTGAAGACTAATTACAAGACTTGAAAGTTCTGAGAGGATGGGGAAGATCAAATTGATAGAGTTGAAAATCCTTGATCGGGTTTAGTCGTTTAGATATATACTGAATCAACCAGTCATATGATTAGATATACTACAAAATCTCCATTTCCTTGTGACACCCTAGTGTTGCTATATTTAATCTGTGATATTTGGATCAATTCTTGAAATATACGTGCCAGCCATGGATGTTCCTCTTTTAACTTAAAAAAGTTGAAAGAAGCAGGCACACGTTAATAGAGTGATTGCACGTTTACACACACACTCTTCTCAGTGTCGTTATTTAGGAGGAGAATGTTAGGGAGGAGATATCTCACATCAGAAATAAGATAAATAAAATATAACTTATATGTGGATGAATCATTCTTAATTGTACCGATACATTTTGTGCTTAAAACCCAACACCTTAAATGTGGTTAAGTTTGGACAGTATTGATACACAGATGATCCACGAGCCACGATTGTGGCTGTTTGACTTGGTATCAGAGCAGATCCCTCCTAATTGCGTCTCATTGGTTGATGGGTTTGATTGGTGTGACATATGTACATGTGCTAAACCCTTAAGTCTGGTTGCACGTGAGGATTAGTGTTTGTGTGGATTGTCACCAAGTGCCAAATGGGCCGGGTTAGTGATCGGATTGGTTTAAACATTTATATACGTGCTAAACCCTTGAGTCTGGTTGCACGTGAGGCTTGGTGTTTGAGTGGAGAGGGTGACATAGATTCACGTGCAGACCTTGTCAGGTTGCATCTGAGGGGACGTGTTGGAGATGAGAGATCCCACATCAGAAACAGGATAAATAAAATATAACTTATATGTGGGTGTATCATTCCTAATTGTACCGAGATATTTTGTGATTAAAACCCAACACCTTAAAGATGGTTAAGTTGAGACAATATTTGTACACAGATGATCCACAGGCCACGCTTGTCGTTGTTTGACTTGGTATCAGAGCGGGTCCCTCTTTAATTGCTTCTCCCACGAGCCCGGATGCGTTCTTTCAGAGGTCATGGCTCTGGTTTGAAGTTTGGAGTTTGGAGTTCGGAGTTTGAAGTTCTTTCGGTTAACCATGGGACCCAGGTTCAGTTTCTTAATCAGTTTCATGTGCAACCTGAGAAGAAAAAGAAGCAAGAGGCAGCCGTGTTGTTGACCTAGCTAGTTGTATTTCTTGTCAGTTGAGTGAACTATGCACACACTATTACCTTGTCCTTTTCACATACCCTAATCCCTTTGCCAATATTTTGGTTTGTCAAAGCATGATGGCAGCTATTAACAAAGCAGCATGATGGCCTACTTGTGACACTGATGTAATCAGTAATGGCATATTTTGAGTGATTATTGTTGAAGTAGCCACTATGTGTATCCATCACAAAGCATAAAGTAACACCATTTATGTGGATCTACAAGCCACAATGAGACTTGACTATGACATACATCACGAAAACTGTCATACAAGCTACGCAACGTCACCCGAAAATTGCTGATCCGACATTGATAAGTCATACCGCCGGTCTCACCAACATGCCCTCACGAAACACGTTCTGGATATCTCGTCCCACATCCACTACAAGAAGAAGGGCTTTAGCTAACGAAAAAAAAGACTGACGAATACTTCGTCGTCTAATTAAAAAATTTGTCAGCTAAAGTCAACTTTAGCCGACGAAATTAAATTTTCGTCGGCTAAATTCATTTTTTCATCGACTATATTCTGTGAACTTTACCCGACGAAATTGTAAAAGTTTAACCGACGAAATTAGGGTATTTCGTCAACTAAAGTACCTTTTACTTACAAAATTGCACTATGGATATTTCGGTGTCCCATTGACTAATGTGATAGCAATTTGGAAGCAGAATAACCCTTCGAGTCAAACACATCGCTTTGCCATGACCTATGGGCTGTTTTGGTCATCCGAGTTCGTTTACGGTTTCAAAATGTAGTTTTTCTAACCACTTAACACACAAAAACGTCTATATCTACATCTATATGAGGTATTTTTGTCACACCCCGACCCAAGTTTACCTTCCTAAACCTGAGATAGGACGTGCGAAACCCATCCCAAGATGCTTGTCCTCTATGCTAATCAGTAACCAAGTAGTGATATCTTGTGAAAATCTAATGTTTCTTGTTTTTTTCTAATAATTTTTTTCTTTTTTGTCATATGGGTTAGTTCTATGAACTTTTCAAAATGGATGCACATATAGGAGCAAATGAACTTGATCTTCAATATATGAAGGTTGAACAATGGTGAGATTTCGTAGCTCAGACGTCATGTGGTGTGTAGCACCAGAATCCCCAACCCAAATTTCATTGTTGGACTGACCATTAGATGAAGCAGACATGCTATTAGAAGAAGCCCCACTACTAGGATGGAAACTACCCAAAAAACTAGAGCTAGATGAACCATTAGACACCAGATAACCTCCTCCATGAGTTTGTTGATACACTCCATTAACATTTCAGCAAGAGCAGTAAGAGTTGAAGGATGATCAGATCCTTGATAAGCAAAATTTGTTCTATGAGAACAATTCAAAGCAACATGTCCTTTGAGTCCACAAATTTGACATGTAGGAATAGACAGAGATGAATGTCCATCAGGAACATCAGTTCTGTAGAAACAATTTGTAGCAGTATGACCCTTGGAACAGATCTAACACTCAGGAGATGTACCATTGCTCTGAGGCCTGTATTATGACTGAGAAGTTTATTGAGACTCATAATCAGGATTCTGATAACAAGTACTTGTAAGATGACCATGTTTCCCACAGATTTGACACTTCTGAACTCGAAAACAAGTATCCACTGTATGACCTCTCTTACCACACACAGAACATTCAACCCCACTTCCATGATATTTGCCATCTTTAGTCTTGCCTTGATCTTTATTATCCCATGCTCTCCCATGACCATATCTGTCTCCATTCCTTGTATCTTCTCCTCTAACCATCATAGCACTCATATTAGATAGAAGAGAAAAGCTTCATTCAATCCTCCTTTCAACAGAAAGTGACTGACACCTCAAGTCTCTTAGAGAAATAGGTGTTTCCCTGCTCTCAATCACAGTTCTGACAGTAGAATACTTGTCAGGAAGACCATTCAAAACAACAATGATATTATCTTCATCTAGAATATAAACTCCCACAGACAAAAGTTGATCCCTAGCTTTCTTCACTCGCTGCAAATACTTCTCAATTGTTTCACTCCCCTTGCGAAGAGTTTGTAACTCAGTTTTGAGTTGCATAATGCTCACTCTTGACACTGCAGAGAATTGCTCTTGCAGAGCAATCCAAGCTTGTCTAGATGTCCTACATCCAATGATCACATCAACAATATCTTCATACAAAGTGGCCATCAGAAGACTAAGAAGAGCCATATCTGTTTGCTTCCAAGCTTTATAGGCTGCAGTCTCCTCATTAGTAATACCACCTTCTAAAGTAAGAGCATATCTAGGTGGAGCTACTTCTGTTCCATCATTAAATCCAAACAATCCATTTCCAGCAAGAGTGGATTGGAATTGAAAACTCCACTTAATGAAGTTTCTTTCACCAAGACACATAGTAATGATGCTCAACAGGGAGCGAACATCAGAATGCGAGAGACTTGGTGTTGAAGCAGTTGTACATTGAGGATTCATATCTACAAATACTCTCTACTAATGAATTTACTTCTATACTCACAGAAGCACAAACAAGCAAACTTCAACAATCACTTGAAGCAAGCACAAATCTCACCACACTTTCAAAGATTACTCGAAGTAAGAAAAGATGCTCAGATTTCCTCAAATTTCACAGCTGCTCACAAAATACTCACGCTTTACACATATATCATACATCTCAGACTTTACACAATCAGCTCCCTATCCTAGCTTGTGTTCCCTTAAAGACTTAATTTCAGAACAACAGAATACTTGGGACAAGCTTGCTTTTTAAACTCTAAATCTCAGAGAAACTCTATACTACTCGTAATTTTCAATTGCTCAAACTGTCACAACTCAATTTTGCCCATTTTTGCACTAACTCATATCACCACTCAATTTTGCTCATTTTTGCACCAACTCATATCACCACTCAATTTTGCCATTTTTGCACCAACGCAGATCACCACTCAATTTTGCTCAATTTTGCACTAACAAGCTCAACTCATCACGTTTTTAGCTCAACCAATAAACTCAGTTTATCACAAGAAGTTCTCAAATGTAGGTCTACTCAGAAGTATATCTACTCAAATTACACTAACAAAACCTCAATTCTCAATTTCAAGCAAAAAAAACTCACGATCTATCTTCTACTAAATTCTTCAAGCACATACTTCATCTAACACAAATCTTGCTTCTTTATAACAACACCTGAATCGATTTATCATAAAAGAGGCTTGAGAATCAGAATCACCTCAATTTAGTCAAAAACAGAGATATCATCCTCAATTTCACCTTCGATGGAGCTCTAAGCCTCAAGGCAAAGCCTCTGATTCGTCAACGATTCGTCAAATCGTAGATCGACTAAAACTAGATCTGAATCAACAGAAACAAAAAAAGATGAGAAGGCCAAAATTAAGCAAGCGGAAAAATGATTCATGTCCTAGATCAATGATGGCTCTGATACCATGATAGTTATAGCAAAGAGATCAAGATTTAAGCTATGGTTTTAGCAAAGCAAAAAGATAAGCAAAGAGAGAGAGGACCAGAGAGAACTGGAAAAGCTTTGATTGAGATAATGAGGCTTAATTACAACAGAAAAGGTTTCCAGATATTTATACAAGAACAAAGCTAACCAAGATGACAGCTGGATCTAGCTATAATAAGAGCTACATAATAAACTAACTAACACATAGGTTAATATTTTTTTACTTTATAGCTAACACCCTTATGCCTATTATGTTCAATTACAATTAATTAGCTTTGAATGCATGTGGTAGAGATGTTACTGATATGAAATTGTTTTTTTCAAATGTTAAGTTCCATTGTCGATTTTGTTAGCTTTTTATCGAAGCGTATAAATCTGTTTAAAGATATTCAAGAAGCAGAAATTACAGAAAGTTTAGCAGATGGAGATCTTGAAACTGAAAAAGGTCTTAACCAGATTCATAGTTTGAGAAGAGCAGGTACTACTCGATGGGGTTCTCACTTTATTTTGGTTAATACGTTGGTCTATATGTTTAAAGAAGTTACTCAACTTCTTCCAAGTATGATGAATGATAAAGAGCTTACTGAAAGTATAAGAGGTGATGCAAAAGATTTTCCTAAGGCATTGAGGGCATTTGAATTTGTGTTTTGGTTGTTGCTCACTAACAAAATTATGGGAATTACTGATTTACTTTTCAAGCCTTGCAAAAGTAATCACAAGACATTGTTAATGCTATGAATTTAGTTTCAAGTACAAAGACACTTCTTCAAACATTGAGGGATGATGGTTGGCATAGTTTTTTCCAAAGTGTCCAGCAATTTACTGAAGATCATGATCTTGAAATGTCTAATATGGATGCAACTTATTCAATAGGTATTGGTCGTGGTTGTCAACAACATGATGTTGTTACAAATGAACATTACTATCATTTTGACCCATTTAATGTGATTATAGATGTTCAGATGATGGAGCTAAATGGCAGGTTCACAAAGTCAAGTATAGAACTACTTATTTTGAGCTCTGCATTGGACCCTAAAAATCAGTTCAAAAAGTTTAATATGGACAAGATTTGCAAACTTGCAGAGAAAATCTATCCTGGAGACTTTGATACATCAAAGGTAACAGTTTTAAGGTTATAATTAGAGCATTATAAGTGCAAGTAGTTTCTGATAAAGATTTTCAAAAATTGTCTTCTCTTGCATAATTATGTAGACAGTTAGTTGAAACAGACTTGGCGAAGCTTTTTCCCTTAGTTAATAGATTGATTCGTTTAGTCTTGACACTTCCTGTTTCCACTGTAATTATTGAACGTGCATTTTCAGCTATAAAAAATTATAAAAACTAGGCTTAGAAACAAGATGGAAGACGGATACCTTTCAGGTTGTACGATGTTTCATATTAAAAAGAAATATGTGGATGATTTTGATTCAGAGACAATGATTAATCATTTCGCGACTATCGGAGATCGTAAAGTGCAATTCAAATAAAACACCATATACTTGTAATGCATCTTACGGTATTTTTATTTACAATTTTTATCTCTTTTGATCGAGTTAATGAATACTACTGTAAGAATTGTATTTTTACTTATCAAGAACTTATTGTTATGAACTTTTTTCGCACACCTGACTTTTAGATACTGGATCCGCCATTGATCTTCTGTTGAGGATTTTCAAAATCAGCAGATTGTTTTCGGGTTCAAAATCAGCAGAATCCGAAGTGCCATCATTTCCATGGATTCAACAGTGTTTTGAGCTCATACCCACCATCAACAATGGTTTTACAAAGCTAGTTGTGGCCATAGACTATCCCATGATTACATTGGAAGCTGATTCTGTGGAAGAGTATCTGTAATACACCTTGAACTTGCTAGAGTTGTGCAATTCCATCACCTTCTCTCTTTCTCATCTTGGGAAAGAAAGGATGTCACTGTCTCATGGTTTGAGCCTTGTGGAGAGTTCATCACCTTCTTTGGATGTGGAGCGTCTGAGACAAATACAAGTCCTACCAAAGTGTTTGAGCAAGGATTTCAGATTGCAAGGAAATGAAGAACATGGGAAAGAAAGGTTTTCTATTACCAAGAAATCAGTTATTCATCAAGCTTCGGTGGTTATGGAGGGGTGGTGTTTTGGGTAAGTGGGATTGTGATGGCTGGTTTAGTTGGGGATTCCAAGCCATACTTGGAGGTGAGAAAATATGGTGGAAGGTTACCAAGTTCATAGCTTTCTGGATTGGATTTGAGTGTGGGTGAAGTTGTACTGGAGAGAAAATGTATGTTGAAAGAGGTCAAAGAGATCAATGACTTAGTTGCAGCTCTTGTGTCTACTATTGGGAATGGGAAACATAGTAAGGTAGAAGTTGATGAATTACAAAGAAGATTAGAGGTCTTTGAGAATGTGGTGGAGGATTTGGGAAAAGAGGTGGATTGTGTTTTCAATAAGGTTTTGGCTGGAAGAAATCAACTGCTCAATGGATTTCAACACCAAAAGCTATAGTTTTAAGATTTACTGTGTAAAGAAATGTTGTAAGGTCAATGATTTGGCTTTTTATCATCGAGATACAGAGTCTGTAAATGGCATAAATAAATGAAAAAAAAAATATTTGATTGTTCAGTCTCAGACCATTGTGCATAGTATTTATTTTATTATCAACTTTGTGGAGCTTCTTAGGAACTGGAAATTACTTCTGGCTCATGATTAACTAGACTCAGTGTATGAACTAGTATATGATACCGAAGAAAAGCCATCATGATTAATTACATTGATCTTCTTCATTTCATTTCATGCCAGATAGTATGAATTAATGTCAATAGAAGGGAACTTCATGAGCATCTACTATCAATCACTTTAGGTACTTGGCAGTCATAAGACCCATGAGTCTTTAAATCACAAGACCATGTAGAAGAAATAAGTTGAACCCCTCACCTTTAAAAACAATGGCTGACATTGCAACTTCTAAAAGTACCTCTAGGTACACTAGAGACCTCATCAAACAAACGAAAGGTAGCTACAATGTGCAAGAGCAATTACCAAAATACATTTTCCTTTTTCTAGACTTGAATTACTGAAAGAACTAGTAAAACTAACTGACAAACTTGGTCTTCACCAACCAAATCAACTACTATGATTTTGGGGTGACCTAGGGATTCTACCCTCCTTTTACAGAGTTACTTACCGCACTTTCAACAAACGCTGCTAAGCTAGACTCTCAACTGTATTAACTACAGAACCTGTTGATTCTACGCAAGGAGAAACTCGGGAACAATTACAGGCCTAGTTGGCTCCCTGAGTCGTTTGAGTGGCTTTCCCTTTCTGGAGCCTTCCTCTTGCTATAAGTCTCACTTAGCAGCCTGGAATAAAGACAAGTGAATGTTAAACCAATTGAATAAGAGAACAATGGAAATTTTCACTTCTCACACTTCTTTTACAATTGATAGGGTGTTTAAGAAAAAATGACCAACACGTGTTTGCGGTTTATTTCAAGGTTAAGTTTGTCACTGAGGAAAGAACAATACCCTAATTGTAAAGTGGTGTCAGAATCTCCATTGTCAAACGCGAAATTGCTGACCAAATCGGGGCTTTTGGCACCATGGTTCACAGGGGAGTTATGTTTTTCCACAGGATAATACCCAAGATAAGATGGAACTGCATGAGCAGCTTGGGGATATAAACGGCGAAGCTCCTCAACCTACATTTAAGAATAAGCCAAATGGATACCATTACAAAAGGTATATGTTTACTCCAACAGCAAGTTATATCCAACAGTGAAATCTGCACTAGCAAGAAGAGTGCTATATACCTGTTTGCGCAAGGTTTCATTCTCGACTATAGCATGCTGTTCCTGGAGGAAACAATAGATGAAACGATAATTTGAGGTAAAACAGCTTTTATAATAATATATATAGATCCACTATGTCTAAACAATTGACACCAGTATAGATACAAAGGTTAGAATGCTACTTGTACGTAACCAAACTATTAAAACAGCAGCAGAAGTATTTATTAAGGAAAAGTTTTGCATATTAAATTGGTTTGTTTCATTTGACCTTTTCATTTTAAATACTATCTCATAAATTCATAGCAGAACATGGAGATCACTTCTTGTGGATTCAAGTTTTAAAAGAAGGAATATAGGTGGTTGTACCTGTACTCTTGATTGCTCTATTTGCTCCATCAGTAATTTTTCCTGAAACAATATGACATTTATGTATCAGAGTCGTTGATATTGGAGAAATTTATCTGCTATGTAATCTGTATTCCTACCGATGAACCAACAAAGAAAAAAAATAACAAATGAGAAAGGAAATATAGTTTGTGGAACCTTTTTCTCCTTCACTGAAAATAATCCTTCAGTTAATTGATCTTCTAGTTTCTGCAATTCTTTCAAGCTCAAACTAGACAATTCGTTCCCAAACAGATGCATATAATAAATATTATATGTTAGTTTATGCAAGAGTTGCCAGAGGTTAGATACAAAACTAACTAATACGTACAGTTGTTTGGCTTGTAGCTTCTCAAGTTCATCTTTTAGGACATCCACCTCCTTAGGATCTTCCTCCTGAAAAATCAGGTAAAGTCAGAATTTTCAGTCTAGAAAGTGATTTTTAGAGAACAAGCACATAGAAAATACATTATAGAAACAGATGAAGCCTCAAGGAATACATAAAAAATTCCTACAGACTGCGTAGACTCAAACTGATAGGCATGCTAATAATAGTCTTTTTTTCAATATGTTACATAACTACATTGTCCGACTACTTGAACAAGGGTATTAACTTCAGCGGTTCATCAGCCTTCTAGGTTACTAAGAATTTCATTAGCCAATTCTGAAAGATAGTACAAGCTATTTTCTTTCTTTGTTCATGTATTAAATCTGATTCAGGTAGCTACTTATACAGCCAAGATGAAATCATCTCTAGCAACAGAACAATTCTTAAAACCTGCTGTACTAGTAAGCCTTTACCTTTAATGGCTAAAAATTAAACCTTTAATTATATGTATTCCCAACTCTATCCAGGAACGTCCAAATAACTTCTGGAAACATATAGGTATTTCATTTAGCGTACTAGGACAGAAATAAAGCATTGGGTCCAAGGGAATCGAACCCGTAGGGAAACAGAACAATTGAAACATAGGACCTTTTGGCCCAAAATTTATACTGGATTCTCATTTCCCATATAATTAACACCAAGATGCAGCCGGGAGAAGAACAATTAGCAACAGAACAGCAACATTTTCCTTATTTTAAAGTTTTTGAGCTACAGCATAAATCATTTTATGGAGCAATACCTCTGCCCTTGATTCTACCGGAGCAGTCTCTGAAGACTCATAACACTTGTTGTATCTTGAAATAGTCCGCTTCATACTGTTAAAAGTTGGAACAGACAAATATCAGCAGCTATAATGTGTATAAAATAGGGTACGATTAATGTAATCTAGCTGTAGCACTCAGTTTTTTTCTAAGTTATTAAATATGGAACTAGTAATAGATTGACAAACAAATTAATTCTACTACTCACTAATTGCAATCATAAAAAGATGCTTTAACTGAAAATGTCCAGAACAATATAATGTAGTAGAAAGAAACCAAATGGAACCAACAAAGACGTTACTTTTGTGTATAGACTGGGGACAGGAGAAATCACCTCTAACTAAAGATTCGACAGCATCTTCACGGAAAGACTAATGGCTTAAGGCAGTAGGGATATTCAAATACTGTAATCATCAGTGAGGAACTGAGGACTAATGGCATATGAACTCTCACTCAAGTTTTAATGGATCTCTATAAGAGTTGGCTACAGGGAGAAATGATTTCAATTAATTCTGGACTTGGTGATCCAACTTGTCAACACGAACACACTAATTTGCAGAATACATAGCTCCAAATTGCTCATCAATAATCACAATCTACAGAGGAACACGCCCAAACACAACAATTATTAAGGTTAAACAAATGTATTTAGCAACAATGTAGAGGAAAACGATGTCCCTAACTAAAACATTCATCCAAGACATTCACACAGACCCAAAAGTAAACCAGAGAAATAGAAGCATCCACTGGTCCAATAGTGACAATATTATCTCTATCAAGTTGATCCAGACAATTACGAGCAAAGGTTACTATGGTAAACAGAAAAATAAAAAACAATATGAATAAAATAAAGAAATAATTAAGAAGAGAAAATGAGTAATGAGTTTTACATAGGAGAGAATAACTATATTATTAAGAAATTATATTTAGACGGGTAAAAGACTAGTAAATATTTAATAGAATAAAAACAATAAAATAAAAAACAAACTACAGAGCTGTGCAGATATTGAAAAATTTACAGCAGAAAAAATCAAAGAGAAAACATCAAAACCCAGATAACTTCAACCAAGGACAAGAGAAAAATATAATAATAGAGTAAAATAATGGAGTAAACATGACCAGAATTAGCACTCAAAAAGCTAGCTAGTGTTAGAGAAGACGATGACAGCAACCTCAGCATCACAGAGAATAGCCAATTCCTGAGCTTTCATGAGTAACCCAGAACGCCTCTTTGAAAATGTGACTTGTCTGCTGCTAGTGTTCTCAATCTTCCCCCTACCCATTGTTTTCCTCATAACAACCCAGAAAGCCAAAACCCGTTAATAGCCCCTCAAGAGGGCTAAAGGCCAAACCTTTGGAGTACCCAATTCACCAAAAATGAAGAATCTTTCTGGGTATTTTGTCTCCCTTCTCTGTAGAATCATGAAAAGGAGTGATCTTTGCCTCTTTCCTGTTTCTGGATCTTGTCTCTGTTGTTGGGAAAGAGATGGGTTGCCAAAATTAGATTGGGGAGAAGATAAAGGAAGGGGCAAGGTGTGTGTATGTGTATCAGAGAAAGAGAGAAAAGAAGCATTTTCACCCCAAATGGCAAAAGCTATGAAACGGCAAGAGCTTTGCATGGCTCTGTTTACTATTTAAGAGAGTGGTTGCATGACTCTTTTTTGCCACATTTGGAGTTCTTTGTTCTTCATTGGCTTCCTCTGGACCTACCCTTTCCTTATAGGGGAGATCAGTTGTCCCCAATTTCTCTGAGCCAAACCTGTGCCAGACAATATTAAAATGACATGTGGAATTCCACTACCACAGCTTAACAGACTCTAACTCTGTTAGCTTTATTTTTTTTAACATTTAACTGGAAGAATATAAAGAAAAAAACGCAGACTTCCTTCTTGCTTCTTCAATCACAAAATCTGCTTCTTCATGCAGTGGGCAATTTTCAATCTGGATTTCAAGATTGAACAAGGAAGAAGGCGCAAGTATGCATTTTTCGTTTTATTCATTTAGTTTAAATGGCTAAAAAATAAAGAAAGCTAACAGAGTTAGAGTATGTTAAGGTGTGATAGTGGAAGTCCACATATCATATTATTACTGATGGGCACAGGATTGGCACAGAGAAATTAGGGACAGCTGATCTCGTCCATCCTTTTAGTTACGCATGGACATTTTTCCCAAAAAAAACCAATTTTTCAATTTCATGTTTTCTAGGTAAATTGTTTGTTCTGGCAGGATATAGGGTTTGGTTTGGTGGTAAAAGTGAGACAGATTTACTTGTTAAGATGAATGTGTACAGAGAATATTCTCGATATAGGAGGTCATTGGTTCGATCCCCTATCAAGTGAAAAACATCCGATGAAGAAGGGGTTTGACCTTAACTCATTCTAACCTCCAGAGTGGTAACCCACCTCGTCTACTATTTTTGTAACAAAAAAAATGTTTTAGCTAGAGATATTAAAGGTGGTTGCTAAAATTAGAGAGAGGTGGAGTCAGAGGCGTAGGCAGTATAGGACGAGGGTAGTTAAATGACCCCTCTCAATTTTTAAAAATTTCTCCTTAAGAATGATTTTTAAAAATTTCTCCTTAAGAATGTAGGCTTCTATCAATATAGAACTAACACCATTAACAAAAAATTTATATAAAAGTTGACCCTTATGAGAAGATTGGTCGGTTGTATTCTAGTCTAAAATTAAGTAGTTCAAGAATGATAATGAACTTATAATCATCAAATATAAGATGAAGTTTTGTCCCATATATAACTAAAATCACAGATTGGTGAAAAGCTTCGCGAGTAAATCATTCTTATTTCTTATTTCTTTTTTCCTTAAAGAGTCTTCTCTTTCTTATGGTTTTGCAAACCATTATAGGAAAATCTTTCTCTGACAAAAGAATATGTTTCTAAACCTAACACAAGGGTCTATTATTTATGGTTATTTCATTGTCCTCTGTTTTATTTTTGTAGCCATGCTTTATTTTGTTAAATAATTTTTATAATTTTTTAACATATATATATATATAAATTATAACTATATAAATATTAACCCAACTCAACAAAGTTTCCGCCAATGATGGAGTGCCGTGGGATTTTTAACAACGCACGTTATTTTCCTCTCATCTCCCTCTGATGGCTCTGGTTGATGTAATCAACAACACACAACCCTAATACATAGCCAACTTCATCGTCTCTGATCCCCACTCTGCCTCTTTCAATTTTTGACCAAGAGTGCGACATCTACGTCGATCTCTCAATCATATAGAAGAAGCTCTGAGTCTCCGATCCAAGCAAGTCAGAGACAAAGCCGCCGTCTCTGCAACATCTAGTTCATATGTTCCTTCATCGGCTTTTACTTGGCATCCCCAATATCAAAATAACTCATAACCCACAAAAATCCCACCAAACCCCATTTCACTTCACCATCGTCACTGCTAAAAGGAGACCATCGCCAAGCATGGCGTGCCATCGTGTCGCTCCCGATGGTGGTGGAAGAAGTCGTTATCCTCTGAACAATCGACTCTGCAACAGATATGGGTTTGTCCTGAAATGTGTGCTATACATGGGAGATTGGTGTTTGTTATTGATGGATATTGATTTTGCTGATTTTATTGTCACACCCATATTATGTTCACATTGGAGGCTTATACCATTGAGCATCTGTACTTGAATGATTGTACCATCAAGCTTGTGGAGCTTATTAGTATCGGGGTTGTTGAACGTTTTAAAGATTGTTGATGTTGCTCCTTCATATTGGTCAGATTGTAGTTGTAAACGGTAAGCAGGGAGAGCAAAGATGGAGTAGATTCCATGATGGATTGGATCAAATGGGAATGGAATTGTTAACGTTTACAACTGTAGGCACATATGCCTAAAGAGCACACTTCTGCTACGTAGCAACAGACCATATCGGTTAAATCTGTTACAACTCATATATGTAGTAGACAGATGACAGAGTCAGCTGTTATTAATCACGACTCGTCACTCGAATGATATGATTCACGCGCGGTCCGGATATCGTCATCTGATAACAAAATGAGCTGAGAGTCTCACATCGAACACTATGGCAAAGCCTCTTTAAGAGCAGACTATAAATTGTAACCCTCTCTCTCCTCATTTAACACAATAACTTTGTACCTACTTTTATTATGTCAACATCAATACTGACTTACACGCTGGAGAGTCGAAGATCGTCATGTGGCGGTCTAGACCTCTAAGTGAGTTGTATTCTTATTGACAAGCTGACAGATCCAGGAAAGAGGAAGTGAAAAATCGTATAGGTACTGCTGTTCACATATCGTTATCTGACAGTACCCAAACATTGGAGCCATTTGTGGAAAACTTTAAGCAAACAATTAAACATCACCGGATATAAATAACTTTGCAAGGAGATTAAATTTCGATACTACGCCCCTTGAAAGGAACGCTCAGGAATAGTCATCACCAACATTGGGAGTTTTGACGGCGAGAAATGGAGGACTGATGGTCAGCAATGATTCTACCAAGCTATCAATAGCCATTAGGGATCATCAAGAGGAGAAGAAAGCGAGGCTTGCATTAGAAAAAAAGTTATGCCTGCTGGAGGCAAGGAGAGGAAAAAGAATTGAAGGATCGAGAGAAAGTGAATCTGTCACAATCATTTCAAAGTCAAGAGAGAGCCAAGGACAAGGGACTAGGAGATGAAATGATAGAGTAGCGCATATCAATTACTCCCTTATACGTGACGAACTGGTCGATCAAAGCCCCTTATCCCCAGTAAGAATTAGAGAGTGGGTCACTCTTCTAAAGAGAACAAAGGCGCTACGCAGGAGAGAAGGCTGGAGCACAATAGATGAGGAGATTAGCAAAGATAGAGCGAATGTTGACTGTTTCCGGGTAAACTCGTGGCCCCTTTAGCGGGTTGCACGGTTCCAGAAATAGCGAACTTCCTTGTACTCCGAGTTTTCCTGTGTAAAGAACAAACACGTCAAAGGGCGTCCCCGGGTTTACCGAGGGAAGCCACTCCGATGCTTAAGTCAGACACTGTCAGATAAGCAGAAAACTCAAGAGTAGTTTAGGAAATGTCCGTCCCCTTACCGGGAGGTCCTCACCGGTATTTATAGTAGCATTAAAGGCAGCACTTTGTCTTTTTCCAATGTGGGAATGAACTCCCTTGCTTTGCCTCAACCTTACAATGAACTGGGCCCTGACAAAGGACCCAGAGTGGCTTCTCAAATCTGACTGGCCTTTGACCCTGTAAACAGTACTTCAAGCATAATAAACGATGCATATTTAATAATTGACCACACTTGGTGTTATTTCTTGAATTGTAACCCGGTAAAGGAGAAATATTAGGTTCCACATATAAACAAGTCCCCCAAGTCCTCAGTCAAGGGGTACGCTTGGGTGGGGACTTGAAATCATTTCTTTACCGGGTTACAAGGGTATCATCCAGACCCGGTGTACCCAGTCCCCCAAGTCCGTACGCAAGGGTGCCCCGCAGACACGTTGACTATGGGAACTGAAAACGACGTCTCCGTGTTGTAGTGGGGGAAACTGAAAAGTTTTCGGTTTGAAGTGGGGGAAAACGAAAAGTTTTCAGTTTTGAAGTGGGGGAAACTGAAAAGTTTTTCGGTTTCGAGACGCGGCATGCGCGACACGTGTCGATTTTCTCGAAAAACCGAAACGTCCCTTCAGTGTACGTCTCTTAACTGTATAAATAGGGGGTGAGGGTGACAGTTTTGTCGTACCTTCGAAATCGAAAACTTTTTCGTGCTTTTGCTCTCGTCCTCTGTTGTCGCTGTGCTTGTTGGATTTCCAAACTTAAATCGACCTCAAAATCCTTTCAAACCCTCACAAGTAAGGTACTGTTTTCTGTTCCGATGTTTTTGAGTGTTTTGGATCGATATTGTGTACTGTTTTCTGGGATCCAAACTGGGTTGCTGCGTTAGTGTGTGCGTTTATCGTTGTGGTCGCCGGGGTTATCTGGTTTTTTGACGATGTTCCCGTGTTTCTTGTTTTGCAGATGACAAACCCCGCAATGGATGCTCATGTCCCCGAGTTTGCCTCAGTTACCTTCACTGATGGGACCGCTCTCGACCCTCCCGGGTACTCGCTGACCGCGGAGGAGATTGTGGAGCTAAGGAGCAATTGGAAGATTCCCGAGTCTGTTGAAATTCGGACCTTAGAACCCGAGGATCAGTTCTTCGCTCCCGGGGATGGGTGGACGCTATGCCACGAGTACCAGCTACGTTGCGGTCTGTCACTCCCGCTAAAGGTGGAGGTGCAGTATCTCCTGGCTGCGAGCAACTTCGCCATCGGGCAAGTTGGCCCGAATATGTGGAGGCAGCTGCTAGGGTTGTGCGTGATGTACAAGGTGTTGAAGCAGCAGATGCCGAGCTACCACGAGTTACACGCCATGTACCGGGCCGAGTATTCCCGGAAGGCGGGTTTCAGTGGGACCATCCAACTGAAGTCTAAAGGGGTCTTCAAGAAGATTATCGAGGACCTGCCGACCTCCGTGAGCCGGACTTGGAGGGAAAAAAGTTTCTTGATAAGAAACTTTCAAGACCCGGGACACGCGTTTCAAGTACCGGGTGACTTCCAGCCACTGATGAGTAAGTCCTTTGTCTCCGGATTCTTCTTTCTTTTCTCTTTCCCGGGTTATAATTATATTGTACGTGTTGCAGATGTTCCCGACATTCCTCTGGAGCCGGTGATGGAGAAGAGGATCCGGAGGATGCTATGGGCCTTCAGAGGTCAAGATGACCGGAGCTCGTACCGGCTTTGCAGGCTGTATGTGTACAGCCGTTGCCGGTTGATGGAGCTTCCAGGTTTGTCTCGTTTCCTTTACAATTTTTGTTGTTTACATGCTCCGGTCTAACGGGTTCTATCTTTTGTTGCAGCTCTTCTCCCGATGGAGTTCACGAAGCGAAAGAACCCGGGAATATACGACGGCTTCGAGGACAAGGCTGTATGGGCCGGGATCCGGGCGCAAGGCACGGAGGGGCTGGCGTACGATATCGACCTGACATCGAAGGCGGCTTTTCTGCGCCCAGACGCCGAGCAAGGGGAAACTCGGCAGTTCCACGTTGACGTCTCTTACTACAACGAGGTTCCCGCGTACTTGGCTGAGATTCTCGGGCCAGAAGTCTACCCGGAAGGAGAGGAGGTTGAAGGGAATCCCTCGGAGGCGGACGATAACCCGGTATTTGAAGAACCGTTTGCCGATGAGACTGAAGAACCGGTGGTGAGCGCGGTTCCCTCGTCTGTGTTCCCGGGCGAGGAGGAATTTACCGAGGAGGATGACGAAGGGGGTGAAGAGGTTGGAGGGTTAGAAAGGGAAATAGGTAGTGAGAACCCGGAGGGGAGTGAGGGGAGTGACGAGGTTCTTGAAGTGGAGCCCGTGCCTTCTCGCAAGCGTACCCGGGAGGCATCCAGCTCGGGGAGGTCCGAGAGGAGGAAAAGAAGGAAGGAGAGGAAGGAGAGGAGGGAGAGAAAGCAGCAGCGGGACACTACTGAAATAATGGAGGAGTTGGCGAGCGCAGGAATGGCGGACGCGGCCATCCAAAGGATGGTAGCGGATTTGAAGAATTGCGCCGCTGACTCCTATGTCCTGGAGCATGAGGACCCGTTGACTGTAGCCCGGAGGGCGCAGGAGAAGCTGATGCGGGTAAGTTAGTCTTCTGCTTTGACTCGTTCTCTTTTTGTTTTTGGTTCCTTGCACTAACCCGTTGTTTTATTTGTGTAGGCTGTCAGGTTGTCGTACTTGGCGACTGATCGGCTCATAACCGAAGGCATCCCCGAGCGAGAGAGAGTCCTCAGGGATGATCTCCGGGCCGCCCGGGACCAGGTGACGGCGAGTGAAGAAAACCTGGCTCGGGTCCGGGAATTCGCAAGCGCATCAGCGATCGCGTCGAGTGCGAAATTGGCCAAGGCGGAAGAACATATAGCAGACCTGGTGGCCAAGAACTCGGAACTGGAGAATGTTATCGAAGGTCACCGGGAGGACCGGTGTGCTCAAGACGCCGCGATAGCCCAGCTGACCGAGCAAAACCAGGGGCTGCAGCAACAGGTTACCTCCCTGGAGCAACAAAAAGGAGATTTGCTCCAGGCAGTTTCCCGGGCCAAGGACTTAGCGGTCTCCGAGTTTCTGGCGAGCCCAGAGTTTGACCTGAAGCTGCGGTCGGCCAGGGCCGAGGCTCGTGCCGAAATAGTGAGCGCTGGGATTCGCCAAGGCTGGCTGGACAAGGTGGGTTATGACGGTCATCAAGGTCATGTCAGACCCGACGAGGCTGCAGGCACCTCCCGGTCGACTCCTGCCGTGGCTGCGAACCCTAGGGCTCCTGCGAACCCGGCTCGGAGTCCCCCGGTTCGTTCTTCAGCAGCCGGGAGAGGTGCTTCCCGTGGTGGGATTGTGGGTGGTCCTAGGAACCGGCCACCTCTGCGTAGGGGTCAGTTCATCATACAGCCCCGGGGAGGTCGTGGCGGTTCTAGCACTGGCGGGGGTAGGGGGTCGGCACCGGAGCCTTAGGATGTTTTTCATTTCTGTAACAGATTAGTCTACCTGTAGCGGTTTGCTACTTTTTGTAATTGATATTTTTGAAGTAATAAAATTTTTCCTTCTCGCAATCCTTCTTGTGCCAAAACACGGTAACCTGATAAGTACAAAAATGTACATATAACGCCGGTTTGCCATGTGAATAAAGATAGTGCCGCTAAGGCTTTAAAGGCCGCTAGGGTTTTAAGGATCCGTTAGGAATTCCAACCCGATGCATAACCTGCAAGTGTTGAGAAAATTCACACATAGTGCCGGGTTGGCATGTTAACATTATAAAGTGAAAATAGGGCCAGTAAGGCTTTACGGGTCCGTTAGGACTTCCAAGGGCTTCTTTGCCAAATAACACGGTAATCTGATGCAAAATATGCAAATGTGATAATTTACACATATAATGCCGGTTTAGCATGTAAGTAAAAATAGTGCCGCTAGGGCTGTATGGGTCCGTTAAGACTTTCAAAGACTGAAAGAAGGCCGTGATAGGCTTGCAATATTTCAAGTTATGGAGATTACCAGAGATTATTAGAGATTTATCGGAGCTTGCCGAGTTTTGACCATGAAATAAGGCCGTGAAAGGCTTGCAATATTTCATGTCATGGAGATTATCGGAGATTATCGGAGCTTGGCGAGTTTTGACCATGAAATAAGGCCGTGAAAGGCTTGCAATATTTCATGTCATGGAGATTATCGGAGATTATCGGAGCTTGGCGAGTTTTGACCATGAAATAAGGCCATGAAAGGCTTGCAATATTTCATGTCATGGAGATTATCGGAGATTATCGGAGCTTGGCGATTAAGGCATACAAGTAGGGCCGCTAAAGGCTGCATTCACTTCAACAAACTCTTTAATAAAACATAACCCGGTAGGGGGATTCATGCATTGTGGGCCTGAAAGGCTTTATATACAACATTATAAACAATAAAATTGGACATTCATAGATAACTCGGTACCTATTTGGGGAAGAGATGCAGATGTTGGGCGTTCCATGGTCGTGGAAGCGTAACTCCATCTGTACCCCGGATGTAAAACGTTGCCGGGCCCACGACTTCAACAATTTCATATGGACCCTCCCATGGAGCTTTAAACCCCGTTGGCTTAGGGATAACCTCCTTCATTACCCAATCCCCGAGTTTGAGTGGGCGCTTGATAACCCGGGAATTGTAGTGTTTAGCCACCTTTTGCTTCTTGTTGATATTTCGGAGATGTGCACGCTCCCGGCGTTCCTCCAGGAGGTCCAGGTTAAGGCGGATGCCTTCATTGTTGGTTTCTTGTCGAACAGTTGTACCCGGTCACTCGGGACTTCCATCTCTACCGGGATCACTGCTTCAGAGCCAAAGGTCATAAGAAATGGGCTTTCCCCATTGGCTTCTGTTGGAGTTATCCTTAGTGCCCATAAAACCTCTGGAAGTTTCTCAGCCCATAAACCCTTTGCGTCCTCCAGCTTTTTCTTCAGAACTTGCTTGATGAGCTTGTTAACGGCTTCAGTTTGTCCATTAGTCTGCGGGTGTGCAGGGGAGGCATATAGGACCTTTGTCCCGTTGGAGTGTAAGAATTCCCGGAACTCATCGTTGTCAAACTGCGTCCCGTTATATGTGATAAACGTCTCCGGGATTCCAAACCGGCAAAAAACATTGTTCCAAAGGAATTTCTTAACATTTGCGGTCATGATCCGTGCCAGGGGTTGAGCTTCTATCCACTTGGAATTATAGTCCACTGAGACAATGGCATGTTTGAGCTGTCCCGGAGCTGTGGGTAGAGGCCCGATGAAATCAATCCCCCACATGCAAAATGGATATGGAGAAATTATTACTGATAGTGGGACTGATGGGGCACGGGGAAAGCTTGCAAATCGGTGACATTGAAGGCAGGAATCTACGACGATTCTGGCATCGTGTTCCAAAGAAGGCCAGTAATATCCCATTCTTAGGGTTTTGAAAGCCAGGTTACGGGCTCCAAAGTGATTTCCACATACCCCGCTATGAAGCGACTGCAAAACCCGGTCTCCTTCCTCGGGTGTAATACACTTCAAATCAGGAAAAGTTTGTCCTCGTCTGTACAGTTTCCCATCACGGATACTATACCGCGCCGCTCGAACCCGTAGTCGTTTGGCCGCTACCGGGTCCTCAGGTAGGGTTCCATGTTGGATGAAGTTGATGAACTCATCCATCCAAGACGGTGGCGGGTTTGCCTCTACCGCGAAAATCTCAGAAAAGGAGAGTGAGATGCTTGGTTTCTCCAATGTCTCGACCAGTAAGCTTTTAAACTCGGTATTGGAATCGTCCCCTGTTGCAATCCTAGCCAGGGTATCTGCTCTCACATTCTGCTGCCTCGGTATCTGAGTAACCTCAAAGGTGTCAAATTTCTCCAGCAAGAAAGCCGCTAACTTTTGATAGGACGAAAGATGTGCTTCCTTTGCCTGAAATCCGCCGTTAACCTGCTGCACTACCAGCTGTGAATCACTTAGTATGCGGAGATGCCGGGCGCCCATATCTTTAGCGAGTTGGAGCCCTTTGATTAGGGCTTCGTACTCAGCCGTGTTGTTTGATGCTTTGAAGTTAAAGCGTAAGGCATAGTCAAACATATTACCCTCCGGGTCTACCAATGTAATGCCTGCTCCACATTGCTTCTGATTGACTGATCCATCTACAAATATCTGCCAACTCTCCGGTTCAGCTTGTGTAGGAAGAGTTTCAGCAACTGTTGAATCTGCTGGGATTAACTCGGCAATGAAGTCTGCTGCTGCCTGCCCTTTGATTGCCGTTCGCGGTTTAAAGTGCAAATCATGCTCCCCCAACTCAATTGCCCATTTGACCAGTCTTCCCGAAGTCGCCGGGTTTTGCAGAACCTGCCGTAGCGGTTGGTTGGTGAGTACATAGATGGAATGTGCTTGAAAATAGGGTCTTAACTTCCTTGCTGCTACAACCAAGGCCAGGGCAAGTTTTTCAATATCTGGATAACGAGTTTCAGGATCATTGAATCCTTTCCCAGTATAGTAGACCGGCAGTTCTTCAGAGTCTGGCTTTCTTATCAAGGCACAACTGACAGCCGTTTGAGACACCGCCAGGTACAGATAGAGTATTTCGCCAGGGTTTGGTCTGGATAAAGAAGGGACTGACTCCAAGTATTCCTTCAACTTTTCAAAAGCTTGATTGTGCTCTTCCTGCCATGTAATCCACTCGCGGTGTTGACTCTTGAGAATTTTGAAGAAGGGGGCACATTTATCTGTTAACCTGGATATAAACCGGGATAAGGCTACCAGTCTGCCAGTAAGTTGCTGAACTTCATTCCTGGTTTTTGGCGGTTGCATGGCCAAGACGGCTTGAATTTTGTCGGGGTTTGCCTCAATTCCCCGAGCGCTGACCATAAACCCGAGAAACTTTCCTCCCGAAACACCGAACACACACTTCTCCGGGTTTAACCTCATTCCCTTGCTCAAGGCAATGTCGATGACGGTCTCCAAGTCATCCGGGTGTTTGCTTGTTTCCCGGCTTTTGACCAGCATATCATCTATATAAACCTCCATAGTATCCCCGAGTTGGTTTGCAAACATGCCCACTGCGAGGCGCTGGAACGTGGCTCCTGCATTCCGGAGTCCAAAAGGCATCACTCTGTAATAATACATCCCCTTGTCTGTTGTAAAAGATGTGTGCTGTTGATCCGCGGGATTCATCGGAACCTGGTTAAATCCCGAGTATGCATCTATAAAGCTCAACTGGGGGTGGCCCGCGGTTGAATCCACCAGTTGATCAATCTTTGGAAGGGGAAAACTATCCTTCGGGCAAGCCTTATTCAGATCTGTGTAGTCGACGAACATCCTCCACTTTCCGTTTGCCTTCTTGACCATCACCACATTGGCCAACCAATCCGGGTATGTTGCATCTCCAATGAACCCGATGTCTTTAAGACGTTTAACTTCTGCTTGAATGGCCTTGTACTTCTCTGCGCAAAATGCACGACGCTTCTGTCTTACCGGTTTAACACCCGGGATAATATTGAGGGAATGTGTCATAACGTCTGGAGAAATCCCGGGCATGTCTGCATATGACCATGCGAACACCTTCTGTTTCCGGGTTAGCAGCTCAACCATCCGGGTTCTGACCTCGGGGTCAAGGCCTGTGCCAATGCAAATCTTCCTCTCCGGGTATTCTTCTGAAATCTGAATCCATTCTGTTGCTTCAATTGGGGCTGGCCGGGGGAACTTGGCAGGATACTTCTGGCTCTTCTTTTGTGCCGTCTTGCTGATGGGCAAAGAATCCGGGTCATCCCTGGGGTCATCGAGTTTGTCAAATGGAGACAAGGAAAAACCGGCCGAAAACATCTCGTGCTGGGACTGAGTTGCTATCGCGTTGCATCTGACAGCGGCTTCTTGGTCTCCGCGAATTGTAACCCAACCCCCGGGTGTAGGCACCTTCATAAGCAGCATGTGACCCGCTATAAAACTTTGTAGGCCCCAGAGTGCATCTCTCCCGAGTATGGCATTGTAGGATGATGGGCAGTCCACAATTATGAAGGGAACTACAATTCTTGTGGACTGGTGCCCGGTTCCAACTGTAACCGTTAGCTGATCAGACCCCAACGGTTGAGTCGTCTCACCTGAAAAACTGATCAATGGCTCGTGGTTCCTATAGAGCTTATCTCGTCCTCTTTTAAACCCCTTATAGCAACTGCTGAACATGACGCTGACAGCGGCTCCCGTGTCTATTAGAACCCTCCGAGTTCTCCAGTGGTCAATCTGAAGAGTGATAATGAAAGGATCATTGTGATGCACTTTCAGCGTGTCTTCAGACTGAGAAAATGACACGGTATCCCAAGGAACCAGCTCCTTGCGGCATTCCTGACGAAGCTGCATTATCTCAAACTCCGGGCCTCTTGGGCAGAGTCTTTTGGCCCGGTGACCGGACACCCCTTGGGTGCCGCCCCCGTGAATCGTCATTATCTCCCCATATACTTCAATCAGGTTGACACCTGTGGCGGGTGACTTATACTGCTGTAACTTGCCGTTCTGGATCATGTACTCAATGGTGTTCCGAAGAGAAAAGCACCGGTCGGTTGTGTGGCCAGACTCGTTGTGATAGGCACAATGTTGCCCGTTGTCCGGCCCTGCCCTTTTGGGAAACTTTCTTTTTGGAGCCGGGGGAACTTCATTCCTATGGCGGTTCCAAATTTCTTCATAGGAGGCAGTCAAGTTGGTCAACACTTCATATCGGGGGATGTAAGTGTTCTTTTCCTCCCGGGTTAGATGTCTTGGGTATGGAGCCTCTCTTGGTTTCTCCCTTGGTCTGTTTGAACTTTTGCCGTAGTATCCCTGGCCACTCTTATGCTGCCCTTCCTTTTTCCATCCATCAGCTCGCTGGCTTGTGAACCCGGTGTTCGTCCGGCGTTCCCCGAAGGTGTCGTACTCGGCTTGAGCTTGCCGAGTTACTTCATTAATTAGATCGTCGTAGCACCTGAACCGCTGCTTCCTGAGCTCCACCACAAAGCGGGTTGGTTTGAGCGCCTGTAAGAACGCCTCTGATGCTACTGACTCGTCCAAGTGCCCACACTTGGAAGTCGTGGACAGCCAACGGGTTACAAAAATTTTCAAGCTTTCATCATCCCTTTGCTGGACTTTGAATAATGAAGTGGTGCTTCGGTTGGCACTTGACAGCAGGATAAACCGGGACAGGAACCTCTGTGTCAACTGACCATAGGTCTCTATTGACAAAGCCGGTAACTTGAGGAACCAACTCAATGCCTCCTCACTGAGTGTTTCCTGGAAAGCATGGCATGCTTGGGCGTCTGTGAACCGGGTTGAATCCAACTGAGACTGGAACAACTCAAGGTGTGCATACGGGCACCCCATTCCGGCATATCTCTTAATCTTAAATGGCTTTGCTTCTGGTGGCTTTTTGTCTGCTTGAACCCGTGCGGAGAATGGGCTTGCACGGGTAATAAAGGGTTGGTATTGTTGTGGTCTCGTTCCCGAGTTTAGGCGCTGCTCAAGTTGGGTCACAGTTTGTGTCAACTGTAACAGCAGCTGGGTCTGGGCATCTGCTGGGGGAAGTGGTTGATTTAACAACGGCTCTGGGGGTGGAGGAGGTCCTGTAAGATTGTGATTAAACAAAGGATTGGAGAGATGGATCATTTGTGGATTTGGGTTAGGGTGGGCAGTGGTTGGGAGAATAGCGGGTGGTATGTATGCACTGTCAAAAGTTCGCGGGTTTCCACAACCCGGAGGATTCCCTTCTGGGGTGATGATATCAGCAAGTCTGGCTGACGTCCCCATGGCATTCGCTCTTTGAGTTAAGGTTGCTTGAAGAAGCCCATGCTCGGCCTGGATAGTCGCTAACTGCTCCCTTACCGTTATTAACTCGGCATGTTCTCGAGTAGATTGCTCCTTTTGAGCGAGAAAATCCTTTTTCAAGAGCTCGAATGCTGCTGCCAAATCTGTTTGGCCAAACTGGGTCCCGGAGGTCCCTGGGTTATCATCCCCTGAGAAATTAAGCCTTCTAGTTGGATCTTGTTCTCCTGCCATTTCCACCGTCCTTCGAAATACGAATCGGGAGGTCTTGAGTTCGACTCTCAACGAGAGCACCAATTGTTTCCGGGTAAACTCGTGGCCCCTTTAGCGGGTTGCACGGTTCCAGAAATAGCGAACTTCCTTGTACTCCGAGTTTTCCTGTGTAAAGAACAAACACGTCAAAGGGCGTCCCCGGGTTTACCGAGGGAAGCCACTCCGATGCTTAAGTCAGACACTGTCAGATAAGCAGAAAACTCAAGAGTAGTTTAGGAAATGTCCGTCCCCTTACCGGGAGGTCCTCACCGGTATTTATAGTAGCATTAAAGGCAGCACTTTGTCTTTTTCCAATGTGGGAATGAACTCCCTTGCTTTGCCTCAACCTTACAATGAACTGGGCCCTGACAAAGGACCCAGAGTGGCTTCTCAAATCTGACTGGCCTTTGACCCTGTAAACAGTACTTCAAGCATAATAAACGATGCATATTTAATAATTGACCACACTTGGTGTTATTTCTTGAATTGTAACCCGGTAAAGGAGAAATATTAGGTTCCACATATAAACATTGACTGAGCAAACAACGCCCTGTAGAGTCGCTCCTCTCTTCACAGCTCGATCCAGGCCATTCACCAGAAGAATTCGCCTTTCAAATCAGGCAACTAATTTCAAAAGTCCTAAATTGCCTACTTACACAGGGAAAGGTTGTCCCTTTGCCCACAGTGGGACAGGAAGGTCACCAGTGGAAGGGAGTATGACGATGCCACCTTGTGCCAACTGTTCTGTGAAAATTGGAAGAGGAAGTCATGTCTCGCCCCGACCCAAGTTTACCTTATTAAACCTGGGTTAAGACGTGCGGGACTCATCCTAAAAGAGATTTACTCGAAATCCCCCTTGAGAAAGGATAACCCTTATTCCCAAACCTTTTTTGACAATCCAAACGATACCGGAATGAACCTCACAACCGGAGGTTATCCCGATTACCTCATTTAGATCTCAAACCAATCACTTTAAAGGACCTAGGGTTCTAATAATATTTGTGATTGTACCTGAATCCCAGTCAGGCTGCCTACGTACCCTGTCCTCAGGGATCAAGCCACACGTAGCTCTTATTTTTACTAACGTCCTAACCGGGCAAATCTCGCTTATCTAATTATCAGTTGATTTAATAATATGGATAGCTTACGCCTATCGCAATCCGGAGTTCAACCTCTCCGCTAGGGTAACCACTAACCATCTATCTATCGAAATTATCTCAAACATTCCACCATAACTAAATACAACATTCACACATATAAATATAACATAAAAGCATCCACGTAAATAGCAAATCTTCTTTTGGCATGACTATAATATCAACTGGAAGGTACCCTTGTAATTAACTTAAACTTTCAAGGGCATTATAGTCGATTCGACCTCAATGGCAGTTTGGTAAATATCTAAAACTGTCAAGGGTATTTATGGGATTTCAACCTCAATGGCATCCCTGTAATTATTTAAAACTGATGAAGGCAGTATCGTCTTTTTAACCTCAATGTTAGTCTTGTAAATATACAAATATATCAAGGACATTTCTAGAATTTCAGTCTCAGTGGCAGCCCTGTAAATAACATGAACTGCTAGAGGAAATTCTAGCATTTCACATCCGTGGTAAATCAATAGAAATCTAGATCTACCGCGGTAATAAAAATCTAGGGGATTTATCCCTTCTCCTTCCGATCACTTCTCCGGCCTAAATCTCTGCCTATAGGCTGGATTTCGCCATAATTTTCTCGTTTTCTACGATCCCAATTTCTCAATGTAACAAGATCAAACAACACCAAATTAACATTCCAACACAAACACAGAGACAACACAGTAGCATTTAAATTTCTGATTACCTTCGATCAGCTCTAACCGAGAATCAAGTAGCTTTTCCAACACTGCAATCTTATTCTTGAGCTCCACCAAAGTTGCCCCTCTCCACTGCTCAAAACTCAACATCCAAAGCCACCAAACATCTCCAACCCAGTCTCGGCCACCACCTCTAACAAATTGACACCCCAAGCCTCTGCCTTGGTCCCAAGGTATCGACAGTCGCTTTAGAAGCATGAAGAAGACGTCGGTGACGCCAAGAAGTCAAAGAACAGTCATCGCCGGTGGTGGAGCTGAAACCCAGAAGAAAAAAAATGGTAAAAGAGGATTTTCGATTTAAGCTCGAATCACAGGAATGAATACATGAAATTGAAGAAAAAGAGAAGAGGGAAAGAACATAACCTGCTGGAGGTCAGGACGCTGCCTGGTTTCGCCAGAATTCGATGGGGACTGCTGCTCGGTTTCGGTGTCGATTCCCTCCACGGTGGACGACGGGGTAATCTTAGGACTGGGCTAGGAAGTAGAGGAAGAGAGGAAGAGTTTGGTGGTGGTGCGCCGTCGAGTGGCGGCCATACGGCGAAGGTGAGCTCGAGAGAAGAGAGAATGAGATAGAGTTGACCGATTTTGGGTCTCCCCTTAGTCAAAGGCTTTAGGCCTTTTATACTGAAATGGATGGTCCAGATTAAATCTTGAAAAGATCCAACGGTCTAGATTTAATGATGGAAAGTTATCATGAATAGTAAATATATATATGTTTACTATTTACTAATTACCGTAACTATACATTCTCCCGAATAACTTCTGCATACGAACTCCGATTAATTCGTAGGACATACACACGAGTTCGTATTAACGTCCTCTACAACTTTCCGAAGGAAGTTTCTCCAAATTCTCGACTTATCGTAAAGTCATCTTTTTACGGTAAAATAAATAACATTTATTACTTCCGTAAATTGAATAAATTCATAATAAATAGCTCGTGGCTCCGGAAAATATTTCGGACGTACTGGAGGACTCGTATTAGCATAATCTACCACCTCGGGACATTAATTCTATCTTCCTCCAGAATCGAGAATATTTGGATATTAAACTCGAATAGTAGTTCGGGGAAGAGTAACAGCGTGGTTACAACTCTATGTAACCCGTATGATCCTGGTAAAAAAGTAAATTTCAGAACGGGGTGTTACAAGTCATGAGTTGGTTCTTCAAACAACTCGTCAATTCGGTGGACTGTTTGATAACATGACTCACGTCTTCTTCACCAGGTTTATACTAAATGGTGTGGGAGATCATAGAACAGACCAATTATTCTAAGTAAAACAGTCTTAAGGGAGACACTTCGCTCATTTATCATGCTCTGGCAAGACTTCAACAAAGCGTTAGGACTGATAGCATATAAAGAGGGGCTCCTAAAAGGGAAATACCTTTGTCAATTAAACAAAAAATTCAGAGACGCTAGTCATGATAAAGTCCTGGCAGATGTTATAGAAATGGCTCAGGCAGAGTACGCCACCTGGGGCGAAAGAGAGAATAGCCAATTCCCTCCTGCTACTTAGAAAAGCAATATTGTCGCCTCTAAGACTTAGGCCCAACAACAGCATATGGGCCACGGAGTCAAGAGCCTCGCAGAGAGTGGCACATGGAAGGAATGAAAAGCGAGAAGAGTCATAAGGCCACTCACTGGAACGATATGCAGCCTCATGGACGGATAGAAAAGCGAAGCGATGGTGGGACAACGAATAATGCAAGGAAGCAAGAGATCCACGCCATTATAGTTGGCTGATATAAAGAAGCCTTCGAGAAGCACAAACATCAGCTCCCACGCCCTCAGCCGATGAAATACTCTAGAAGGCGAAGGGTAGGCCAATGGTGCAAGTATCAAGAAGACGCCTACTATGAGATGAATAACTGCTACCAGTTGCAGACTGTGATCAACAAAATGTAGCGAGATGAGAAGTTGGGAGGAAACATCACGCAAGAGCATAAAGCACATGTAGTGGCAAATGTTAGACTAAGAAGAATCAACATGATCGATGGCAGAGCGCCTCATACCAACATGTCCAACAGATCCAAAAAGTGATATGCCAGCGAGAATCATCCAAGGAGCGTCAATCACATGTCATATGACAGGGTGGTAAAGATGACCAAACAAGGGTATCGCCCTATCTAATTCATGGAGGAAGAAGAGCATGACGTCAACGGGGCATGCTACAATCCCTTCATTTGTGACATTGTTATCGCCAGGGTGTATAGTTTGGGAAGTGTGCTAATAAAAAGCGGGTCAGCAGTCAATGTCATGTTCTGCCATTGCTATAAGAAGTTAATTAGCTCTGAGAAAAGGCTGATACAAGACCATGAACCGCTGCTCAGATTTTCAAGAGATATTGTGCAACCCATAGGGTCAGACATGATGGTGGTCTAAATAGTCACCACCCCTTGTACAGCCAGGCTGGATTTTTAATTCATAGTGGTGGACTGTAACAGTTCCTATAACGTCATCTTGGGACGGCCAGCTCTGAATAAGATAAAATGTATTATAGCAGGATATATGCTACTCATAAAGTTCCCCACACCCCACGGTATGAGGATGGTCAGAGGAAGCCACATGGTGGCCAGAGAATAATATATGACCTTCATCCTTCAATCCAAAAAGCAAAGAGAAATCTTAGCGGTAGGCCATTGGGTAGGCTTACCAGAATTAACCAAATGATAGATTTCACAGTTGGACATCAGTTGCTGAGTATGATGGATGCATTCACCGGATACAGCCAGATCCTTATGAAGGTATCAGATCAGGAGGCAAAAAGCTTCACAACAGATAAAGGTATCTATTGCTATAAGAACATGCCCTTTGGTCTCAAGAATGCTGGAGCCACGTGGTTAAGACTTAGCATAAAAATGTTCTTGGAACACTTGGGCAAAATAGTTGAGTTTTACGTAAACGATATGCTTGTAAAGAGCAAAAAGGTTATGGATCATGTAGGCCATTTACAAACCATTTTCACAATCATCCTTCGGTACGGTATGCGTCTGAATCCGCTGAAATGCTATTTTGGGGTGACAAACACAAAGTTCTTAGGATACATGATCAGCTAGAGAAAGGTTCAAGCCAACCTGGAGAAGTTAAAGACGATAATGGATATGTGAATTCCTAAAAAGAAAAAGGAAGTCAAGGTGCTACAAGGGTGCCTGACATCACTGTTATGATTTATTAGCTGACTAACTGACAAATGCAATCCATTTTTCAAAGCCCTGAGACGGCCAACAGGGAAAGACGTTGATTGGTCCCCGGAATGTATGGAAGCATTCCAGGGCATCAAGAAATATCTTGCTTCAATTCCTCTCCTATACATCCCCTCCTAGGGAAGACTTTCTACCTCTATCTGGCAGTTTCAAAGATAACATTAAGCGTCGCTCTGCTACGAAAAGAGGAAAAGGCGGAATTGCCAGTCTTTTACTCTAGTAGAGGATTGACAGCCCCAGACACAAGGTATCTGTCATTAGGAAAAATGGCATTTCAATTAATCTCAGCGGCAAGACGATTATGCCATTATTTCCAAGCTCACTCCATCTAGGTTCTCACAAACCAACCGTTAAAGCAGGTGCTGCAATGCTCAGGGCACAATGGGTGATTAAGAAAAGGGAAATACTTGCGTCAATACCAGTATTGACGCTTGTGTGCATACTCTCCTTTATTTACATACTTCTAAAAATGTAAATTATAATCTTAGCCATTCCAAAAGTTTAATTAACCAATCAAGATCATCTCTGCAAAAAATCAATTTGGAAAAAGATCGTTTGCTTAACCAAATGCATCAATCAAATGGACGACAATTCATGAGGCTGCTAACTTTCACCATAACTGTCCATTTGATTGAAACATTTGATTGAGAAAACAATCATTTTCCAAATTGATTTTTTGCATATGTGATCTTGATTGGTTAATTAAAGTTTTGAACGGCTAAGATTATGATTTACATTCGTAAAAATATGTAAATAAAGAAGAGTATGCACGCACGCGTCAATACCGATATTGATGCAAGTATTTTCCTTAAGACTACCTCTCGGCATTTCTGCCGGTTTAACTGCATCACCGGAATCTTTGCCAGAATCTCCTGTCGGATTCCGGTTAACTTGCCAGAATCTCTTGCCAGATTCCGGTCAACTTGCCAGAATTTCGCCGTAGCTTCCTCGTTTCTCCGATTACCAAGTTCTCGACAACAAAACAACATCAGAATAATATCGGATCAACACCATCAACAATAACACAGCAATAATTCCAACAACATAGTAGCTTTCAAAATGGAATTCTCACCTCCAAAATCGATCCAAGGAGGAATACAGCAGCCTCCTCCTCTGCTCCTTCTTTCTCCTTCTGTCCTTCCCTCTGTACTCCACTCCTCCTCGGCTCCTTTACTCTCCACCGAGACCAAGCCTCAGCCTGCCCTGCTGCCTCGAGTCCAAGCAGCTGCTCCAGCCACCTCCTACGCTGCAGCAGTCACGCCCTCTAACAGAGACATCCACGTCACCAAAGGCTCAAGAGGTTTTCGAAGAATGCAGAGAAGACTCGTCGGAGCTCGAGAACCCGAAACCCAGAAACCAGTGAAAAGGGAGTTTTCAATTTAAGGCTCGATTTAAGGGTTTAAAGGCATGAAAAGGAAGAAGAAGAAGAGGGGATAAAAACCATACCAGTCACGCGCCCTAACGCAGCCTGGATCGTCAGAAATCCGGCGTTGACCTTCGAGCCAGTGGAGTTCGATCTCTCTTCTCGGTGGATGTCTGGAGCTTCTCAGTGTTGGGTTAGGTAGAGGAGAATGAGGGGAAGAAAATGGTGGTAAAGCTCCGACCGGAAGCGGCGGAGCGCCGCTGCAGAGCTCGGGGAGAGCTCAGTTGACCGAGCTGGGACGGTTTTGACCGAGTCAAAACTGATCCCCTATTTATAGAGAAATGAATGGCCCAGATCTGATCTGGAATAGATCCAACGGTCAAGATTAAAAGAAGGTAAAAAGTAAAAGGTTAAATGGTAAACTCTTTTTACCGGATAGATAATTAAAAATTACCGGAAACTTCGAAAATTCATAGAAAATTAACCGAAGCTCCGAAAAATAATCCGAAAATACCGGGAGACTCGTGTTGACACGTACTATGACATCGAGTCATTAAATCAGGTATTTGGAGAATTTTTGAAAAACTCAAAAATGAACGTGGTCGTTCACTCGCGTAGTTACCGAATGCGACTTAAACCTCAGTAACTCACCATTAACCACGGTTAAAACATTCGGCGTCCCACAAAAATAATACTCCTAATGATTTCATTCACACAGATAATGGAAGGCCAACTTTTTCGAGTGATTTATAAAAATCACAAGTACATAAAACATGGCGATGTGTGAAAATAACATAACATAGTGCTTTTACAACAAATAGCAAAAAGGGGATTTACACAGGCGCGGATTTAACAATTAATTGCCTACCACCCCTAGTTCATATCTATGGTCGCCCTCTCATTCCGCAGTCTCTCCTCCCTGGCCTTTCTCCACCGCAGCCTCTGTCGCTGTCTAATATCTTCTTGTGGAGTGGGAGAAGACATTTTAGGGTTAGAAATTGATCTACCACTATCACATAACAATACAACAAAATCAACACTTTTACCTTCATTTACTACCGAGGATTGCAAACTGCTTTCAATGGTTAACTGTTCATCTGGCTGCTCTGGAGGCACACATTGATCCTTCATTGCGCTTTGAGCATGCTCCCAGGACAGATACTTGTCATAATCAATACAGCCTATGTCCATGAGATCTTTCATATTGGCAGCTGTGACGTCATCAATCACCTTCTGCATCTTCACCTCATAGCTCGCCACTACGCTCTGCATCTCCATCATATTGGCAGCCAGCGCCTGTTGCACTTCTGCTTCTTTGGCAGCTAATGCGTGTTGCAAGGACTCCACCTCCTGTTACGTAAGGTCAGAAGGTGAGTTTCCCGATCAACCTCGAGGTGCATTGATTCCACCTTAGTGTCATCCTTTAGCGCTTTCACTCGGGTCTTATTCAGTTTCTGCCCTCGATCCACGAGATCCGCTGAAAATTTTGGCATTCCAGACCTTCAGAAGTGCCAATTCCCTCTTGGGTGCCGCCAAGGCTTCCTCTAGCTCTTTCAAACGGCAGGCATTCATAGACCCCGCTCCTCCAGTGTCATGTACCGCCTTGAAGGAATTGGCAAGAACTTCCATTAACCCTTCCTTTTCTGCGGCAATGACTTTTCCTTCTAACTGGTTAGGGCGCCCTAACCCTCATACTCTGGCGAATTGGCAGAAAACTTCCACCATAAGGAAAGATGATCCCTCTGTCAAAGACAACATTTCATGCTCCTCGCATTCGCCAGAGGTATTTTCTGAATCTCGTCTTCTTCCCTCGAGAGTCTTTGCCCTCTTCGCCTGAGAAGGACGAACCATGGCACCAAATTCGCCGCCCCTCTCTGACGCACTCTGTTGGGTCCGCTTATTTCCACCGATAGAGACAACATCTTTGGCCCTTCTTCTCCTTCATTTGGCAATGCTAGCCTCGCCGTCAGAAGAATCGCCCTCACACCGCTCTTGCACAACATGTGGGTGGGGCAGAAGAGGTTGTCTGCTATCTCCTTCCTGATGAGTGTGCAGCGAGGGAGTGGGCACTATCACCTCATTGGCAACCTTCTTTGTAGTGTCTCCCTTAGTCAGCTTCATCTTCGCCAACTGGGTCCGCTCTTGCAATACGCGTCTTACGGCGACGTTCATGATCTCTGGAAATGACAAATTTTCAACAGAGGGTGATTCTTCCGTTTCTGGAGACAGATGCAACAATAGAAACTCCAGAACCAACTGATGCAACGAAGGCTTCGAAGCACACCTAAGCTAGAATTTGCTAACTATGAAACAAATCACACATCAGACGACGACATGGAATTCAACAATTGATAAACGAGCGAAACTTACCGGGGCTCTGCTGAGTCCGCAGGCAATGAGACAGGGTCAACAAGCAATGATACGCTGATCGGTGGTTCACTTTCCTATCTAGAGTACTTTGACATGGCGAAGTCTCTCTTTCTCCACGGTACACAACGAAAACACTATGTTCTCTGCACATAACAAAAATAACATATCATTTATCTATCTCACCTACACGCGCAACTCAAAACATCTTACAACATTGACTACCCACCCCGCACTGCCTGAACACATAACTTCAACTTATAAGGTGACGCCAATTCAAGTAGTGGATGGTTTTCCCCATGTATAAATAGGTGACACTTCTTTTGTTCTAAACACAATTGAAAACATCATCATTTGAAACACTTTCTCAATAATCATCTTCTCCTCTCAAAGAGTTATTCTCTCTCTAGTTTATAGCATTCTGGTGATAGATTGAAGGTACTACAAGTTCGTTGAGTGTTCTTGGTAGCAGTGCAACTCCAAAACACTAGTAGTCGTTGTATCATGAGAGACAAGTGTCATCAAGTATTTTGCACCGGTAAAGGAGACATAATTTGTTTTAAGGAAAGTGTGTGAAACACACGACTCGACTTCATCACTTTCCTCGTATCCTTCATTTGAGTTTGGAGTCATGACATATTTTTGGTGTTCTGCTTACTAAATGTTTCAAGACACGTGATTCAGCTTTCACAAGTTCCATTTCTCTTTGAATCAAGTGTGATAACCAATGTTGTTCATAATAATTATATTTATGTTCATTATTTCATTATTTATAATTATTGTTTAATTATAAATTAGATTTATGTGAATATATATATATATATATGTATATATATGCAATATCTAACCCCCATTTTTGCTACAAGGATTGTCCCAAATTAGAGGGTAGAATACCCGAAAAACTTGATTCATTAGCAAAGCTTGAGATATCTGGATGTGAGGAATTGGTGTTTTTCTTAGAGGGTACATCCAAAATTGCAAGCTGGTGGTGCACACAAGTCCAGAACACTTTAATTTACTAGAGTCCTTGTGGTTGTCAAATATTTCAGATTTAAGATTCCAAAGAGAGGAAGTCATGAAAAGCTTCAAAAATGTTAGAGTTGAAGATTACAGGTTGCGAGGAGCTGACATCACTGTCTTTATAGAATGACGATAGGATACTGCAATGCTTGATTTCCCTTCGTCATTTGTATATCGAAGACAAATCTGTCCTGGTTGAAAGCTAGGGAAAGAAGCAGGGCAGCTGCAAATAATGGATTGCAAGCTTGAATATCTGACTTTGAGCAACTGTGGAAGTCTTTTGAAGGTGCCAGAAGGATTCCATCACTTGATGTCTCTTCAAGAGCTTTACATATATGAATGTTCAAGTCTAGTTGGTTTTCCATATCTTGGTCTGCCCCTTCTCTTATGTCAGCGTGAGTCATATTAGAAATGTAATATTGTAATTATATAGTAGATTTCTACCTTACCAATTGCAAATCTTGTAATTTCATATATATATATATATATATATATATATACCTCCACTGTAAGAAGAATAAAATATCAGCAAATGCATTCTCTCATACTTGTTATATTTAAGTTAGTATCAAAACGGGTTACCCACGTACATGTGTGAAGCCCAAAGGCCACACGAACTTCATGACCATCCAATTTGTTGTCCACGTGTTAGGCTTAAAGATTCACCACACATGTGGGGACGTGTTGAGATATATGTTTCACATCGGGAATATGAGACATTGTCTGTGATTTATAAGGGTTTGAGCTACTTTCTCTATTGCCAATTGGTTTTGAAGTTAAACCTCATACTACTTTATCATGATATCATAGCGAAGATCCGAAAGAATTTTGTCTATTTGATTTATAATTCAACTTGTCTTCTTCAATTTGAGGAGACCGAACCCCGTTTGTTAGGGTTTTGTTTTTCCCATGCCTGTGTCTTCTCCAACGACGCTTGGACGTCCTTTAAACGGTCAGCTCGCTGTGGTTTCCATCCAGATCTCAGGTAGGGGTAATATCATTTTAGCCCAAGATTACCTCCTCCGTTCAAGCAGCCGCCTTTGACCAACGACAGAACCTTCTCATCGGTGCACCATCGATTCGCAAACCAGATTCGGCATACTATATCTATCTGCACCCATATTATATCTCCCCCACCTTTCAATACGCTGTAAACAAGGTGTAGCGACGGAACCAGCAATGGTGTGAGAGGAGGAGAGTCTTGAACCTCAGTTTTTCAGCCGCCGCCTTCTCCTTCAAAGCCCAGTCGGTCACCACCTTCCCAGCCGGGCCTCCATCTCCAATGCTTGTCAATCCAAGCTTGATACAAATATAAACGGCTTCAGAAGCATCCGCCATTGTGAGAAGAGCAACAAGAGGCTGAATCTCATCATCACTATACTCTGTGTCTTCTACAGCTATGTTTGCATCTTTAATTTGATGCAAAACATAGTAAAAACATCTCCACTGCCCAGTTTAGCCAAGCACACACGACCTTCTTCTTCAAAACACAAGCCAGGGTGTCGAGATTAATTTTATGGGTGTCCAGAACAATTTTCAAGTCTCAAGTGCAGTTCTTCCTAAGTGCATCTCCACCACAGTGCACCTACACCCTACAACAAAAAATGTCACGTTTGTACATCGGAAATTTGAATCATTATGTGTCAGAGAAAAAGGTCGAAAGTGTGTTCTACAAGTTTGGAACTATAGGGAGGATATGGGTTGCAAATAGGTCATCAGGTTTTGCTCTCATCAATTTTCATGATAACAAGGATCCTAAGAATACTATTCGTGAGTTAGATGATTACAATGACTGGAGGGTTGAACTTTCATACAACTCTATACGTGCAGTGAGACACGACCTCAATAATGGTAATAATTAAGTGACTAGAAAACCATGAGAAAGTGGTAAGATCGGTATGGCTTTGAAAATCTCTAACTTTGTTGGTTATGATACTTGGATCATTGATTCTGGTGCCACCGATCATATGACTTATGATAAATCTTATTTCATTGAGTTGTCGACCCCTCCCGTGTCATATATGTCACTAATGTTAATGGTGAAGCTTTTCTTGTGTTAGGAAAATGGTCGATCTATGTCACTACTACTTTAGAGCTATATAATGTTTTACATGTACCTGACATGTCTCATCACTTGATTTCTGTTCCCCAGTTGAATACCGAGTCTCGATGTTCTATAACCTTTTATCTCATGTATATGACTTTTCAGGATCTTCTTACCATGGAGCATATAGGTCGGGGGTATTTGATGGGCAGATTGTTTCACTTGGATCAAACATATGCAGGAGAGAAACCAGGAGCACAGTCTCGCACTGCTTTGACCTCGAGCTCTATCCAACTAAGTGAAATTTGGTTATGGAATCGATGTTTGGGGCATCCATCATTTAGTGTTATAAAAAAATTCATGCATTTTTTGTTTATTGGTGTGAATGAGTCTACTATGTGTTGTGAAACATGTGTCCTAGCTAAGAGTCATCATGCTACTAATTCTCCTAGTTTCTCAGGAGTAGTGTTCCTTTTGAAGTAATTCATTCAGATGTCTGGGGACCCTCTAAAGAGCCTACTGTGTTGGGTATGAGGTATTTTGTATTGTTTGTTGATGATTGCACAAGGTTGTCATCGATTGCTCTTTTGAAAACCAAAGATTAAGTCTTTCCAGCTTTTAAGTTTTTCGTACTCTTGTTAATACACAATACAATAGCACCATAAAAGTTATTCGTTCAGACAATGGGGGAGTATGTTAATCGTGATTTCAAACAGTTCTTCCAAACACAAGGAATTATTCATCAGACTATATGTCCACAAACACCAGAGCAAAATGGAATATCCGAAAGGAAAAACCGTCATCTCATAGAAATGGCGGTTGCCATTCTTTTTAGTGCTCATATATGCCTAAATATCTTTAGGGTGATGCAGTACATGCTTCTGCTCATCTTATCAATCGTCTTCCATCTTCTTCAAGGAAAGATTCCATTTGAGGTTCTTGCATCTCATGTTCTCATTGCCTCATTTCATAATCTTCCTGCTCGTGTCTTTAGTTGTGTTACTTTTGTTCATGTTCCTGAAAATCAGAGGTCTAAGCTAGATGCTCAGGTCATTAAGTGTGTTTTTGTTGGCTATGGAAAACATCAGAAAGGCTATAAGTGTTACCATCCGCCCACCAGAAAGTATTATGTCACTATGGATGTCACTTTCTTTGAAGATATGAGTTATTTTTCTTCATCTGATACTGCTCTTCAGGGGGAGAATCCATATTTTGAAGAGTTGTATCACGGTGAGGGGGAGAAATCAGAAAAAGTTGAAGAAGTCACGCTTGCAGGAGATACATCGACGGGTCCAATTGAGATCATTGTTCCGTCAAATTCTGAAGCAGAGGTTCATCCGGATGCAGTGGTTCAATGAGAAACAGAAGCACTTGTTTCAAGCACTGAAAATGTAATTGAAGACACGACTTCCCCCTGCCATTACTCCAATGTTCTAAAACTCGGTCAACTCGGTTGAGTACTCGCTACTCAGCTGCTTGCCGAGCTGATTTTCACTTACTCAGTGCCTCTAGTCGGTCGGAAGAAAATCGACCGAGTACTCGGTCTAACTCGGTCAACTAGGTGCAACTCAGTCAACTCGGTGAACTCAGCCTGCTGGAAAAAAACAAAACAAAAGACGTCGTTTTGGTTCAAACCTAATTCTCTAACTCAGTCTCTCGCTCTCATCTCTCAGTCTCTCACACTATGAATCTCTCTGACTCGCACAGTTGTGCTACCTTGGATTGCCGAATTGGATTTTGATATGTCACATTGTGTTCTTGTTCAGTTGTTCTATTGTTCTGTGTCACAGAAATGGATGATATGTGTTTTAAATTTGAGTCGGATTTAGAGGGAGTACTAGATGGATATGGAGAATAAGAATTTGAGGCATAGTTACAGATGATATGCTTGAGATTGTTTACAAGAATTGAATTTAATATTTGTTTTTATTACTTAGAACTTATTGAGTTATTGTAATTGTTGTTTTTCATTTTTAGACATTATTATCTATTAAATATGTTAATGTTTTATTCACTATTTTTTTATTTTGAACATTATATATTTAATTATATATTTTTAAAATAATAAATTAATCCAAGAATTAATAACCGAGTACTCCTTCGAGTACTAATCTACTCACCACTCACTACTCCCCGGCCGGCCCACCAACTAGCGACTAGTGAGTTTTAGAATATTGCATTGCTCATACCCCTAATTCATAGCTCGCTGGTACTGAAGATCACTCATTTGAGGTATGTCTCCCTGGTGATACTAGTAATAGTGACTCTGATAGTGGTCAATATGTGTTGCCAAATAGGTCTACTCGTGGTCAACGACCCAAAAGATATGAACCCACTCTTCAAGCCAAATCAATGTACTCATTCGTCAATTACATGTTCACTAAGAGATTATCTATTACATATGCATCATTTATGAATCAAATATCTGTTGTATCAGTACCAAACAAAGTGTAAGATGCATTAGGAGATCAAAAGTGGAGAAAAGCAATGGAAGAAGAGATGGAAGCATTACAGAAGAATGATACATGGGAACTTGTGCGTCCACCACATAGCAAGAAGGCTGTAGGTTGTCGTTAGGTGTTTACTGTAAAACACAATGCAGATGGATCAGTGAACCGGTACAAAGCACGTCTTGTTGCAAATGGGTTTACTCAAACATATGACATAGATTATGATGAGACATTTGCTCATGTTGCCAAGATGAATATTATTCTTGTTCTACTTTCTTTTGCGGCTAGTTTAAATTGACCAATTCGACAATTTGATGTCAAGAATGCATTTCTTCATGGAGAGTTAGCCGTGGAGGTATACATGAATCCCCCACTTAGGTATGTTGCTGCTTCTCCTGGTGAGTTTGTAGGAAAGTTGAAGAAGTCTTTGTATGGTCTCAAACACTCACCTCGTGCTTTGTTTGAGAGGTTTTCGCAGTTTATGCGTAAGGTTGGTTATAAACAAAGTAATTCAGAACACACAATGTTCCTCAAGTATCAACAAGGGAAGGTAACAGCCTTAATTATTTATGTTGATGATATGGTAATCACCGGTAATGATACTGATAAGATTAACAGATTGCAGAGATAGTTAGCCTTTGAGTTTGAGATGATGGACTTGGGTGATTTGAAGTATTTCTTAGGAATTGAGGTAGCTAGTGTAACATCCTGTACCTAAAAGTTACCTTTTCACAAAGGTTTACGAGTTACCGAGGACTTAATTGCGATCGGTAATTTGATAAGTTATCGCTCGAGTTAATTTTCGAGTTTTTATAAACTCTCTAAATACCTGATTTAATGACTCGATGTTGTAGTACGTGTTGACACGAGTCTCCCGGTATTTTTGGAATATTTTTCGGAGCTTCGGTTTATTTTCTACGAATTTTCGAAGTTTCCGGTAACTTTTAATTATCAATCCAGTAAAAATGAGATTTACCATGTAACCTTTTTACTTTGTACCTTCTTTAAATCTGGACCGTCAGATCTTTTGGAGAATTGATCTGGACCGTCCATTCAAGTATAAAAAGGAGGTAGTTGAGTTGACTTTGGTCAGAACTCAAACTCGGGTCAAACCCGAGTCTCTCCTCTCCTTCGACCTCCCTCATCTGCTCCTCTCTTCGGAGCTGCGTCCGGCCACCCCACGACGGCGCACCACCTACAAAAGACTCTCCTCACTCTCCTCTTCAAAACCCCTCAACCAATTTCCGCCAGTGTACGCCGTGGAGGGAGATCCGCCGGATTAGGACGCGCCGGTCAACGACCGGAATCCGGCGAACCAGGCGGAGTTAGGGCGCGTGGAATGTACGGTTCTTCTTCTCTACACTTCCTCTTCCTTTTCCATGTCTTTGAACAATCGATTTGAGCCTGAACGAATTCTTCCTTTTCCTCTGTGTTGACTGTTTCTGGGTTTTCTGGGTACCTTGTTCTTCTTCAGGCGACCGAGCTCTTCGAACTCTTAGTGGCCCTCTCAGCCTCCTAGTGACAACCTAACTACAGCAGAAGTCTTTGGAGAGCACATGAAGTGGTGAGGTGTTGGTTTGGAGGAGGCAGTGACCGAGGCGGGACTTGGGTGTACTCAGAGCTCCTGTAAGTCGAGTAAGAGGATGATGGAGCTGCTGGGTCTTGAAGGGGAAGTCCTGCAAGTCGACTCTGGGATTCGAGGGGGGCCACTGTGTTCCTGCCTCGGATTGAAGTTAAAGGTGAACTTTTAGTTGTAGGATTACAGTGTTGTTGAATTTGCTTGGAATTGATGTTTGTGTTGTAGTGGTGTTTAATTGTGTCGTTTTTGGTGCATGTGTCGATAACTTGGAGACGAAGGAAACGGGGAGGTTATGGCGAAATTCCGGCAAGTTATCGGGATCCGGTGACGGTTCCGGTGATGCAGTAGAACCGGTAGAATGCCGAAGAGGTAGGAATCGAATCCTCGTTATGCTTGAGTCAAAAAGCGTCAGTTGAATCGTAATTAGGATATTTACGAGAAGATTGGAAGTAATTAGGAAGTTTCCATTTTGGGAAACTTCCCATTCTAAAGAATACTTGCCATGTTAGGGAACTTTCCATTTTGGGAAACTTTCCATAAAGGTTTCCATTTATGGAAGATTGTCCGATAAAGGTAAAAGGGAAAGGGTCAATCTTAGTAACCGGTTAAGTTAAGACAACCGGATCTTTAAGTGAGATTCTAGGCAACTCAGGAATCTTAGTCTCCGAGTTGGGTGCTGTAAATAATTCGGATAATGTCTTACCGGGTATATCGACTCATAACCCGTAAATTGGTAAAGTGGTTGATTGGGTGTCCATAGTAATTCCACAAAATTACTATGTGATAACCTATCGTTAATTAAATAGAAAGGAAAGTCGTTACGCTGAGTTTACGAAGTCAGAAACCAAACTTCGAGTCGATATTCGGAATTAAGCGTATTGTTGTAAAGTTGTTAAAAAGAAAGGAACTTGGTCAACACGTGGTCAAATAGGATTTTCTGGTCAAACTAGGAAAAGACCAAGTTAGCTATGGAATGACTAATACATTGGTTTATTTGTACAGTCTCTGGTTGAATGTGAGACGGGCTCGACTACGTGGTTAGCTCGAGGAGTTTTCCGAGCAGGAAGGGAGTCGCATTAAGTACTGTGAGTGGACCTTGTTTTTAAATTAAACTGCATGACATAGACTTTATTTGTTTTCTCCTTTATTTATGTGATTTCCTCCATTTAATGTTTTACGGTGATTTTGGGAAAATGAGGATTTACTATTTTAAAGATAAACGAGCCGGGAAAGAAGTTCCTAACTTTCCCGGGGTTTTAAAGGATATTCCCGGATTATGGTTTAATGGTTTTCACCGTTTTGGGGATTATGGAGGGGGACGTTTTAAAAAGGAGAAATTTGGCTCTTGGATTTAAAGGGTTTTAAAGTAAAGGCAGAGAACCGGTTTTTGGTTCCTGGAAAGGTTTTTAAATCCAATGTATTTGGGGTGAAGTCAGGGAGATTTGACTTGGTTTTCGATTTATTATTCCCACGAGGTTTTACAAGTTTTACAGGTTTTAAAAGGATTTTAAAGGATAAAGATATATATTGCATGCTAGCATGGACCCTCTCCAGATGGAGCGGGTACCATCTCTGGATTGTAGTAGGTCTGACCCTCTTCGGTGGTAGCTGGTCATTATGACCCTCCCGGATAGAGCAGGTCAGGACCCTCTTCGGTGGTAGCTGGTCAAAAGACCCTCCCGAATAGAGCAGGTCATGGGACCCTCTCCGATGAGCTGGTCAATGGACCTCTCGTGGTAGAGCGGGTCGGGTTTTCTCGTGGATGAGGTTAACACCCCACATAATTGTTTATATTTGAGCCAAGGCATTATTTATGATTTACTTGCATGCAGATTTTCCTAGGAAAACTTAGAGAGAGAACATTAAAGGAATTAGAGCTTTTATATTTTATTTTTGTCCACTCACCCTGACAGTTTTCAATGTTTCTCCCCTAGGCCTTTCGTTTTCAAATGTCCAGTGGTGCAGGGTTCTTGAGCGAAGGTCGTGCGCTTACAAGAGTCGAGGCATAGTCGATCAATCCGTTACCGTTGAAATTCTTTAGGGTAATCATCTTAGTAGACTGCTCTGACTAACCCAGTTTAGCTAATTAAGTAGGTTAGGGAGCAGGATGCCTTCATGAGTTAGGGATTGTTGTTAGATACTCATGGAAGTGTTGAGTTGGTAGGTAGGAAGGGTTGGCCATTTCAAGGGGGTTTCGGTAAGAAGTTCCCTTGAGGTGGTTTCCGCAGAATTTACTTCGGGTTAAAGGAATTTAACTCGGGGTGGGTCCTGACAGCTAGGGGAGAGAAGGAATCTACTTATACCAGAGAAAGTACATCCTTGATCTATTGACTGAGACAAGTACGTTGGATTGCACATCTATTGACACACCTATTGAGCAGAATCATCTTCTAGTAGAGTATCCAGACCAGGTACCTAATAAGCACAGATATGAATCTTTGTAGATATATGTCCATAACATGCTTTGACATTTGTTTTCTAATTAGTAAAGTTGACAACTGTTTTCCAATTAATAATGTTGAGGTAATGTTTGCCGGTTTCTCGTTGATAAATTCTATTTGTGTCTAATACTTTGATTGGTTGATGATTAATGTTCTCAAACTCTTTTCAAACCAAAGGATCACCGCATCTTAAGCCTTATAAACGTATGACCGTATCTCTAAGTTGCATTGCTTGAGACTTTTTGTTGAAACTTTTAGTAGATTAATCATTTGCGAGAGATGATTATTTCCCTCTATTACAATCAACATGTTTGCACAAGAATAAGAAAAATCAACAGCTTTGAAATAATTTATCACTAGCAAGAAACCCCTCACGCTGCTGCGGAGTGCCGCAGGTACGTAGGTTATTTGGTATTCACTATATTAATTAAACAAATTTGACATGATTTATCTCTCTTTATGTTACTGTCAACATTTATTTTATATAAATCCCAATGAAATTAACAACTAACAACATTCACTTTATAGATCATATAATGTCCAGCTATTCACCAACACCATACTGAAATCACCATACCTATGTGTTGCCAAATAGGTCTACTCGTGGTCAACGACCCAAAAGATATGAACCCACTCTTCAAGCCAAATCAAAGTACTCATTCGTCAATTACATGTTCACTAAGAGATTATCTAAGTCATATGCATCATTTGTGAATCAAATATCTGTTGTATCAGTACCTAACAAAGTGTAGGATGCATTGGGAGATCAAAAGTGGAGGAAAGCAATGGAAGAAGAGATTGAGACATTACAGAAGAATGATACATGGGAACTTGTGTCTCCACCACATGGCAAGAAGGTCGTAGGTTGTCGTTGGGTGTTTACTGTAAAACATAATGCAGATGGATCAGTGAACCGGTACAAAGCATGTCTTGTTGCAAACGGGTTTACTCAAACATATGACATAGATTATGATGAGACATTAGCTCATGTTGCCAAGATGAATATTATTCTTGTTCGACTTTCTTTTGCGGCTAGTTTAAATTGATCAATTCGACAACTTGATGTCAATAATGCATTTCTTCATGGAGAATTAGCCGTGGAGGTATACATGAATCCCCCACTTAGGTATGTTGCTGCTTCTCCTGGTGAGTTTGTAGGAAAGTTGAGGAAATCTTTGTATGGTCTCAAACAGTCACCCCGTGCTTTGTTTGAGAGGTTTTCGCAGTTCATACGTAAGGTTGGTTATAAACAAAGTAATTCAGAACACACAATGTTCCTCAAGCATCAACAAGAGAAGGTAACAGCCTTAATTATTTATGTTGATGATATGGTAATCACCGGTAATGATACTGATGAGATTAACAGTTTGCAGAGACAATTAGCCTGAATTTGAGATGATGGACTTGGGTGATCTGAAGTATTTCTTAGGAATTGAGGTAGCTAGGGGAGAGAAGGAATCTACTTATACCAGATAAAGTACATCCTTGATCTATTGACTGAGACAAGTATGTTGGATTGCACATCTATTGACACACCTATTGAGCAGAATCATCTTCTAGTAGAGTATCCAGACCAGGTACCTACTGATCGAGCTCGCTATCAGAGGTTAGTCAGGTGCTTGATTTACTAAACCTATACTAGACCAGATATTGCACACGTAGTGAGTGTTGTGAGTCAGTTCATGGCATACTAATGTTTTCTAAACACAACAACATTCTTGATGCTTGTTGGTTCACAGATGCAGACTGGACTGGTAATACTGATAGGAGGTCAACATCAGGTTATTTCACCTTTGTGTGAGGTAATTTGGTTACATGGAAGAGTAAGAAACATAAGGTTATACGATCTAGTGCTGAGACTGAGTATAGAAGTATGGCTCATGGATTGTGTGAGTTGTTATGGCTGAGAAATCTGTTACGAAGTGCTATGCAGTTGTTTTGTGATAACAAGACAACAATAGATATATCACAGAACCCAGTACAACGTGATCATATTTAGCACGTGGAGATTGATCGACACTTCATAAAAGAAAAGCTAGATTGCAAAATTATTTGCTTTATTCTTGTTCCTACTGAATAACAGCTTGCAGATATACTCATTAAAGGAGTGTCCATGAAAGAGTTTTATGACTCAATAAGCAAGTTGGGCATGGTTAATGTGTATGAGCCAACTTAAGAGAGAGTGTCAACGTGAGTCATATTAGGAATATAATATTATAATTATATCGTAGATTTCTACTTACCAATTACATTTCTTATAATCTTTTATATATATATATACCTCCATTGTGAGAAGAATAAAATATCAACAAATTCATTCTCACACTCGTTATATTTAAGTTCTTAAAGTTATTGAGATTCGGAGATGCAAATCTTTGAAGTAGTTAACAAGAGGATACCATGTTGCCCCATGTCTAAGAACCAGGGGCGGAGCCAAGTAGAAGCCCGGTAGGGCTTAAGCCCAACCCAACATTTTGAGAAAAAAAACTGTATATATATAAAAAAAAATTGTCATTAAGCACCAAGCCCAACCGGCCAACCCAGTTCTCTTCTCGACAGCCTCTGAGCCTCCTCAGTTCTCTCCTCACAGATCAATCGACACAGCCATCTCTGATCTCTCATCCAGTCATCCTCTCAACTAGAGAGCGAGGCAGTGAAGTCCCCAACTCTTTCTGACAGCCTCCTTAGTCCTCACAGTCACAGATCGACACAGGCACACAGCCTCTCTGATCTCTGATCCTCTCAACTTGAGGTCGGGTTGGGTGATCGAAGCTACCTGATTTACACTGGATTCGAACTTCTTAATCAACCCGAGCTTCTCCAAAGGTTTTAATTCTGAAATTCTCTTTGATTAGTTACTGTGTTATATAGTGATTAACTGTTTCTATCAAAATGCTATTGAATTGGTTATTTTTACTGCGTTTTTATTAGCTGGAGTGATTAGCTTTAGTAATAGAGAACTATCTTATTGTTGATCATGAAACAAATGATTGAATTTTGAAGTAAAGATTGAAACTGTACTTGAGTGAGTGCATTGGTTAGTGTGGATTCGGGGTTGTGTTAGTACTTATGGTTTGGTTTTTATATCAATGTAGACATGTTCATGGAAAGAGAGTTCTAGTGGTGACTAACACCAGAGTTGACCCGTTAATGTAGACATCTAATTTTCAGAAATTTGATGATGGCTTCAAGCTTTGGGCACTGGTTGGATTCCCATTATTTTCACTGGTTCTCCACTTCTCAGCTCTCAGGTTTGTCTATTTACTCTGTCTACTGATTTAGAATGACCTATGGGTTTGATATTGTCGAATAGTGCCTATTGATGTTGGATTTTGTTGATTAATGCTACCGATTGATGTTTGATTTCGTTTCATCCTCAAAAAAAATTTGGCCTTAGGCCAAAGTTGAAGCCCACCCCATATCTAAATCCTGGATCCGCTACTGCTAAGAACAATAGGGATTAGTGATAGTTCAAATTTGAATGAGGAGGTGCTGGTAGATGGCTCTTCTTGTTCTTATTGTCTGGAGTCATTGGAGATAATAGAGTGCCGATCTCTAACATGCTTGTCATTCCGAGGCCAATTACCTATGACTTAAACGGCTGAAGATCACAACGGCTGAAGATCACAACTGGAGTTTACAACTGATATGGGGTCTTCCATAATACTAGTCCACTTGAGAAAATTTACATCCAGGAGTATCCAAATCTTACATCCTTACCTGAGGGCCTGTTCCACCTCACCAGTCTTCAAACAATTATAAGGAACAGGAATGGTACATTTTACATGAATCCTTCGGTCAGAAAGAAGAGTCACATCTGATTGTACAGGAACTCCATTTGTTTTTGTATGAGAAAAATGACCAAACAGTGTCCCACCTTTTTTTGAAGCAAAGCTTTGGTATCTCACGTTTTAAAAACTTCAAAACGGTATCTCACCTTTTGAACCCGACCTAAGATCAGTGTCTGGAGTCGTCTTTTCCGTTACGGTGACAGATTATGTGCATATTTTGCAAGGTATTTTCGTCTGTTCAGTTGCTCCCGCCAATTCTATACAATAGTTTGGCGCCAAATCCATTTTGGTAAAAGATTTCCCGCCAAAAAATACATATTGCCGCCAAAAGTACAAATTTACCTCCAAAGTTAAAAAAAAAATACAAATTGATAGCCAATTTTGAAGATCAAGGCCATTTTTGAAACAGCTTTCACAAAAATTATACAAGTTAGGTACCTGATATTTGTAGCTCATCCAAAAATCAGTATGTGTAATGCATAACAACACATAATGAAGATGTGTTGTTATGCATTACACATACTGATTTTTGGATGAGCTACAAATATCAGGTACCTAACTTGTATAATTTTTGTGAAAGCTGTTTCAAAAATGGCCTTGATCTTCAAAATTGGCTATCAATTTGTATTTTTTTTTTAACTTTGGAGGTAAATTTGTACTCTTGGCGGCAATATGTATTTTTTGGCGGGAAATCTTTTACCAAAATGGATTTGGCGCCAAACTATTGTATAGAATTGGCGGGAGCAACTGAACAGACGAAAATACCCTGCAAAATATGCACATAATCTGTCACCGTAACGGAAAAGACGACTCCAGACACTGATCTTAGGTTGTATTTTTTTTTAACTTTGGAGGTAAATTTGTACTCTTGGCGGCAATATGTATTTTTTGGCGGGAAATCTTTTACCAAAATGGATTTGGCGCCAAACTATTGTATAGAATTGGCGGGAGCAACTGAACAGACGAAAATACCCTGCAAAATATGCACATAATCTGTCACCGTAACGGAAAAGACGACTCCAGACACTGATCTTAGGTCGGGTTCAAAAGGTGAGATACCGTTTTGAAGTTTTTAAAACGTGAGATACCAAAGCTTTGCTTCAAAAAAAGGTGGGACACTGTTTGGTCATTTTTCTCTTTTTGTATTCAACAATGTAACTTACTGACCAAGTAATCAAATGCATCATATGTGCATTTCTGTCAATTACCATTGGAAATCCACATATATGACATGACTAAAATCGCAATAAGCACAGATATGAATCTTTGTAGATATATGTCCATAACATGCTTTGACATTTGTTTTCTAATGAGTAAAGTTGACATTTGTTTTCCAATTAATAATGTTGAGGTAATGTTTGCCGGTTTCTCGTTGATAAATTCTATTTGTGTCTAGTACTTTGATTGGTTGATGACTAATGTTCTCATACTCTTTTCAAACCAAAGGATCACTGCATCTTAAGCCTTATGAGCGTATCTCTAGGTTGCATTGCTTGAGACTTTTTGTTGAAACTTTTAGTTAGATTAATCATTTGCGAGAGATGATTATTTCCCTCTATTACAATCAACATGGTTGCACAAGAATAAGAAAAATCAACAGCTTTGAAATAATTTATCACTAGCAAGAAACCCCGCAGCGGAGTGGTAGGTACGTAGGTTATTTGGTATTCACTATATTAATTTAACAAATTTGACATGATTTATCTCTCTTTATGTTACTGTCAACATTTATTTCATATAAATCTCAATAAAATTAACGACAACAAACAACATTCACTTTATAGATCATATAATGTCCAGCTATTCACCAACACCATATTGAAAATCATCATTGTCAAAAGTAAAAGTGTGATAAAAGATTCTGTAAAGCTAAATTTGAGCTGATTGGTTCACTATAGACAGAGAGGGATGAAAGCAATTTCTCCCAATATATAGAGTCTGATTAGCTGATTTCCTAAACTCCAACCCACAACCCGACTCTTCGTAACCTTAATCCTTACAGAAAACCACCATAAACAGATTACATAACCCAAAGCTAACAGAGCGAGGGAGGGAAAAATTAAAATATCCAACATGACATACCTATAAACACAACCCATAAACGAATCTCCTCCTCCGATCCTTCCTCAAAGCCTTGATCTTGCCATAAAATCTTATCTTCAGAATCTCAGAGACTGAATATGTAAGATGAAAACAAATAGAGAAAGATATCTGTGTTTTTGTAAAGAACTTGGAGGATGAAGAAAGAACATATAACCGCCACATATGGAGCAAATACAAATAGGTGAGAAATGATAACATAATTGCAAATAAACCCATATGAGGGTAAAATAGTACATTTGCTGGTTGAATGAGATTAAAACAACTCCACTAATTTGCTTGTTGTTTTTTTCTTCTACACAACATTTGGACTAATTTGTTTTCCCGTAAAAAACTATATTGAAATTAGAACATAATAGGTGTGGAAATTATTACCCACAAAAAACCGTAGAAAAAATTTGAAAAAAAAATGGTTGGATTCAAACTTTTACCCTTAAAAAAGTATTAAAATTTACGAGAAATGTGAATATAAATGAAAATAATATGTATATAATCAGTAAATGTAAAAAACATGCCAAAACATTTTTAAAAACTCAAACTTTGGGCCGCATGAAATCAAAACATTGTACGAAAATTTTCAAAAAGGATGAATGTAAATGTAAAAAATTTAGGTGGCAGTGTGGTAAAAAACTACACAAATTTTCCCTTTAAAAATGTACTGTATTAAACTATTAGTAAAGCCAAATAACAAAAATCTGAACAGGATCTGTTGTAATAACAAAAATCTGAACAGCTAGAAAATAATGACATATGCTGGATCAGTGAATCGAGTAGAACGGAAGGCCACTTCTTGTTTAGGAGAACAATAAAATTCATCGATATAAACGTCATTACAATCAAGGTTCATGAGCTCCTCCACAGACGGAGGAGAAGCACTGAAGAAAATCAAAGAAAACAAGGCTTGTTTAGCTTCAAAAGCAAGCGCATGAGCCACCATGTTGGCCAGAAGACATGAACAATCTTAACAAGAGGCTCACTACAATAATTCTCTAAGATCCTGAACAAGGAAACCCAACTCAGACTGACAGTCTGTCTCTACAATGAGGACCAAGAAGGTGAGCAACAGCAATCTGGAGTCCATAAATTGGAGCTAACAATTCAGCATGTTTAGCTGAGTTTGCACTATTTATAGTATGCCGAAAACCACCCAAACAAGGAGAGCTCAACATTGTTGAGTTGTTATTTTGTTTATCACCTGAGAATATTAAAAATCAGACTTTTCTCTTTAGTGGGTAGCATGTACAACAAGAAACTTCAGCATATCCAACATTGTTGAACCGCTGTGTTTTCAATGCTCAACCATTTTGCAGACAAAGTTTAATTTAAGCATAAAACTGAAAATACTTGGTTCGAATGCAACAGATGGAATAGTTAGAGATGTTTAATTAGCCTCAAATTCAAAGGAATTCTAACATTGTTAAATCATTAAATACGTAACAAGACCACTGAAAGTTAAAACCTTAAAAAAACTGAGAATCGAAATGCAACTTAAAAATAGCCAAAGTAACCAAACCAGATTAAACGTTGTGATCACTCTTAAGCAACATCCCTTCCAAAAAATAATGTGCAATAATCAATAAGTATTTATCACGAAAATCCTACCCACTTGTTTTAAACCAATGAAAATTTAGCGTGTATAACAAAATGGCGAAAAAGCACAGTTATGCTTTCATATTAGAGGATGAACAAAATTATACGTACAAATTACATCCAGAGCTAATTAGAAGTGAACTTACAGAATGTGTAGCTTATGGACCCCTATGCTCTAGTCCCATATCTATTGAATTCCAATCCAGCGTGCATAATCAACCCACCTGTCCCAGAATATGAATACTTATGAGACATGCATAGGAAAACACAAAATAGTAATAGAATCATAGAATGAAATTCAAGGATAACTCAGATCTCACATCAAGGACCCCAAAAATGTGTTTCCAGTTCGAACAGCAAAGCATATCGCACTCAGTGCAAGCTTGTGTTGGTGTAGCAAGGGTTCTAGAATACGTTGTTCAATTATTCCAGCGAGAACTTGGTACCTTACAACAAAAGTTATATTCTTGTGTAAGTTGAGATAATACAGAAAAAGAAAAATCAAACAAATATATGAATTGAGAGTAGCCTGTATTATTTATAAGAAAATACCAAGTATTAGTGTACTTTCCATTAAAATAACCATGTCACAGATATCCTTACATTCGCAAACCCTAGTAGTTGTACCTTAGATTGCTAGAAACTGCCATATAAACTCCATAGGCTGCACTAGTTGATAATATGGGCACATCTTCCGCTTCACCAGCAAAGGATTTGTCCAAAGCTTTTCTTGCAGCAATCAATGCATTTGTTACACCTGTACCAACCTGAAAACAAATTTAAAGAATGAAAACTCTGCAATTAGTCATACAATACCATGCATAAAGCATATGACAAAAATGGGAATCATGTCACACAATGAAACCTGTACAAACTTGACTAGTTCCCTTTAGCTTGCTATATCTCTAGTCATTAAACTAGATAAGTTTTGATAATTTAGTTGCTAAGAAGCAAACAAGACAAAGACCATGTTAGCATAAACAAATTGTTTAGCTGGAAAAGCTCTAGTCAGGTACGGATGCAAAATTGCATATAGATGATATTGTGCACAGAAAATGACAATTACTTATAACAGTTTACTTGTAATCTGTTGCAGAGATAATCAAACTTAAAAACCTAAATCAGAGGCATGAAGTTCAAAAGTCAAAATAAGTAAGGCGTTTACTAACCAGTGATGCACCAGTCCCAACCACGAATAGTTTAGCTCCATTTCTCTGAATAAATTATTATAATACCATGAATATCAATTCACAATCAACATGACTGCTAAATTTCATGAGCTACAAACGTACCAATATTGCGCCTATTCTCTGCAAGACTGAGTAAGATGTTCCAGACAAAGCTACCTGCAGAAAGGATTAAAGACTCCCATGATGTTATATATGACAAAGCAGCAACTAAGAAAGCCATAGTCAAGCACAAACCTGGAATGCATTGTCAGGGCAGCCATAGAAGAACTTAGCAACACGCCCAGCACTAACAACAAGAGGTTTTCGAAGTGAAACAGTAGGAGCAGGAAGCCACACAAGCATGAAATCAGCTATAATGGCCATCACCTACGATCAAAAACCAAGGAACACCCAATAAACAAATGTACTTTCTCAAGTGGGAAAAATTTATGAAGTTTGGACACCCAATAAACATAAAACAGAAACACTTGGTCGCTAGATAAAAGGAGATTTCTAGTTCCTAGAATTACTTAGTTTAGAGCTTAGCATCAATGAAAATCTTATCAGTAGCACGGCTTTAACATTGATAGTGTTCAGGATGAGCAAAGATGGCTTCCTAAATGTATCAATATTAAAATAATGCATTTAGCTGAATTGAGATACCATTGTCCAATTTTAAAGGCACATTATCCTAGTTTTGAACATAACTTATATGATGAATTATATCCCATAATACACTACTGTTTAGAGCAACTCTATTGCTGGACCCAATTGTACAAACATGCATCACTTATATCAACCAAGGAACCAACTCAATTTTCAGATCAAAGCGCAATGAAATCATACCACATCGGCAAACACAAAATCCAGCTCCTTGGTAAATTTCTCTCTGCGGCGCTCCAACTCCGCTGCAGTCTGAAAAATAAAATAAAGAAATCATGTTGAAGCTCGAAAATAAGAAGCAAAAATGAACAGAGGTAAAAGTAAAAACATGACGGTAAAAGCGTAGAGATTACCTTGGTGAAAATTCCGACACCGCACTCGATGCCAACTTTGGTCAAGAACAAGTCGTCGGCTAGCAACCGCTCCTTGAATCCATCAAACTGAAGCAGCCACCTGAAGATGGGAGACTTCTCCAGCTCAAAGAACCTCTTCACAATCAAACCGGGCACCCGGCCCGCCTCCACCGCCGCCGCCAAGTCCTTCGGCAGACTCTCCGTCGTCCTCCCCGCCTCCGCTATCGCCATCGCCGCCTCCGCCTTGTTCCTCTCCCGGTCCTCCTCCCCGTCGCCGCCTCCGCCACCACTGCTGTGATCTCCTCCGCCGCCGCCACCGCCGGAGGAGAAACTCGTGGCGAAAGAGGAGCGGGGGAAGGGTGATGACGTGGCGAGAGAGAGGGAGGCGGGGGATCTGGTTTTGGTGAGGATAGTGAAACTGAGGCTTTTGGATGGCGGGAAAGAGTGGTTTGATGAAGAGGAGAGAGAGAGTGAGCGCGTGGTGAAGGAGGAGAAGTTGGTGAAGGTGGCGACCGCCATTGCTGCAATCTCAGAATCTTTCTTCCTCTTCTTCTTTAGAGAGAAATGCGAGAGTGGATGACACGCGCTGAGCTACGCTGTTCTCCGACTGGTCTTCTGCTTCTGGGTTAAGATGAATAATTGAAGGGATATAAAAAGCTTAATTATGAAATTAAAAAAATGGTGGGGGATTTTTAAAAGCCATACATTATAAAGTCCAAAGGAGACAGAAGAAAAGGACGCCAAGTCTAACAAAAAATCAGGTAGAGATATCGGTGACTAAACCGGTAACTCTCTCTAAGTTACCGTATGTCATGCTCAGTTTCAAAAACAAAAAAATCATTTCAACTTTTAGTCAACAGTTTTTACATGGAGTAATATTTACAAGATTAAAGGTAGAAAAAGAAAATTCTAGACAAGGAAAATGTGTAGAGACAAAGAGAAGTCACATTCGGTTTTAAATTATTTTACGATTGGTTGTTTTATGTTATTTTGACATTTTACCATTTTAGGTAACCGTTTCGTCGTATAAGGACTGTAAAGTTGACTTTTTCTAGAATCAAAATTTCAGATAAAGTCCTCTATGAAAGTCTTAGAGGACGTTAATAAAAGTTCGTGGACATGTGACACGTTCAAATCAGAGTTCGTATGAGAAAGTTATAGTATTAAAATGTAACGTTATTGTTCACGATAAGTAGTATAAAAAGGAAAGCATACCAATTGTAGAAAGTCATATTTGTTCACCCCTTCTCCTCCTCCTCAAGCGCGTGCATCGACAGTAACTTCGACGCGCCTAACGCCACCGTCATGCCGAATTGGCCAGGAAGGGGTGTCGTTTTGAAGCTTGAACATCCACCAAAAAGTCTAGATAGGTTGTCAAATTTTGGTGGTGATTGAAGGTAGACGGAATTTAGCCGTTGGTCGGCCGCCGCCAGCAGTAGAGCTGGCGGAGATATTGTCATTTTTGGAGTAGTTTTTCATGCAAAATAAATTGTACAAAATTAGAGGAGTTCCATGGTATGAAGTGTGTGATTTTCGGAGGAGTTTTGGTGAGAAAATAGAATTTTCCAAGTTTAATAATTTTGACAGATAAGAAAATATTATTTCAGTCATCAATTTTTGTCGATTAAGGCTATTCTAAGGAATCTTAAGCTATTGTTAAAGGCCGGATTTGATGTTATTAAAAGTTAGAGAAGCGGGATAACAGAAAGGGTTTCGGTATTTATGTTAAGTGGTTTTTATTTTATAATGAATTGAAAGTGTGGTTCTAAGCATGGTTATTGTGCCAAGATATATGGAGACCGTGATTGAGTGGCGATTCAAAGTTCATCATGCTAAGACATAAAGTTATGAGTGGACGTTTATTTTAAATTAAATACATGCAGTGATTTTTATTTAAAATTAATGATTTTATTTCGTGAAATTTTAAATGACTAGATTAATTCCCCTTTTTATGAAGTATGTTCCATGGGGTTGGGCATGGGATGGGATGAGACTGGATTCGGCGAATCACGTCCTATCCTGAAAATATATTATCAAGACATGACGAGATTGCATTTTTAGAAACGTATCTCGTATGAGACTATCCCGTTCAGTACTGGAAAGGGATTAGGACGGGACTGAGATCCCACAACAGTAGAAAAGAAAATTATTAAAAAAACATAGAAGAGATAAATTGATCTTAAATTCTTGAATAAATTTTATATATATTTTTATAAAGTCAATATGAATTCATCTAATATTGATGAGGGTTTTATTGTGTATTAATTTCTCATATATATATTCTATAATGTTACTTTTTTATCGTTAATTACTCTAGTTCTATAAGTATGAGTTTATTACTTCTCGAGAAGCTGCATTCACAAAATTCCCCATATCCATAAAATCTTTGTTTATATGTGGAACCTAATATTTCTCCTTTACCGGGTTACAATTCAAGAAATAACACCAAGTGTGGTCAATTGTTAAATATGCATCGTTTATTATGCTTGAAGTACTGTTTACAGGGTCAAAGCCCAGTCAGATGTGAGAAGCCACTCTGGGTCCTTTGTCAGGGCCCAGTTCATTGTAAAGTTGAGGCAAAGCAAGGGAGTTCATTCCCACATTGGAAAAAGACAAAGTGCTGCCTTTAATGCCACTATAAATACCGGTGAGGACCTCCCGGTAAGGGGACGGACAATTCCTTAACTACTCTTGAGTTTTCTGCTTATCTGACAGTGTCTGACTTAAGCATCGGAGTGGCTTCCCTCGGTAAACCCGGGGACGCCCTTTGACGTGTTTGTTCTTTACACAGGAAAACTCGGAATACAAGGAAGTTCGCTATTTCTGGAACCGTGCAACCCGCTAAAGGGGCCACGAGTTTACCCGGAAACAATTGGTGCTCTCGTTGAGAGCCGAACTCAAGACCTCCCAATTCGTATTTCGAAGGACGGTGGAAATGGCAGGGGAACAAGATCCAACTAGAAGGCTTAATTTCTCAGGGGATGATAACCCAGGGACCTCCGGGACCCAGTTTGGCCAAACAGATTTGGCAGCAGCATTCGAGCTCTTGAAAAAGGACTTTCTCGCTCAAAAGGAGCAATCTACTCGAGAACATGCCGAGTTAATAACGGTAAGGGAGCAGTTAGCGACTATCCAGGCCGAGCATGGGCTTCTTCAAGCAACCTTAACTCAAAGAGCGAATGCCATGGGGACGTCAGCCAGACTTGCTGATATCATCACCCCAGAAGGGAATCCTCCGGGTTGTGGAAACCCGCGAACTTTTGACAGTGCATACATACCACCCGCTATTCTCCCAACCACTGCCCACCCTAACCCAAATCCACAAATTATCCATCTCTCCAATCCTTTGTTTAATCACAATCTTACAGGACCTCCTCCACCCCCAGAGCCGTTGCTAAACCCTAAACCACTTCCCCCAGCAGATGCCCAGACCCAGCTGCTGTTACAGTTGACACAAACTGTGACCCAACTTGAGCAGCGCCTAAACTCGGGAACGGGACCACAACAATACCAACCCTTTATTACCCGTGCAAGCCCATTCTCCGCACGGGTTCAAGCAGACAAAAAGCCACCAGAAGCAAAGCCATTTAAGATTAAGAGATATGCCGGAATGGGGTGCCCGTATGCACACCTTGAGTTGTTCCAGTCCCAGTTGGATTCAACCCGGTTCACAGACGCCCAAGCATGCCATGCTTTCCAGGAAACACTCAGTGAGGAGGCATTGAGTTGGTTCCTCAAGTTACCGGCTTTGTCAATAGAGACCTATGGTCAGTTGACACAGAGGTTCCTGTCCCGGTTTATCCTGCTGTCTAGTGCCAACCGAAGCACCACTTCGTTATTCAAAGTCCAGCAAAGGGATGATGAAAGCTTGAAAATTTTTGTAACCCGTTGGCTGTCCACAACTTCCAAGTGTGGGCACTTGGACGAGTCAGTAGCATCAGAGGCGTTCTTACAGGCGCTCAAACCAACCCGCTTTGTGGTGGAGCTCAGGAAGCAGCGGTTCAGGTGCTACGACGATCTAATTAATGAAGTAACTCGGCAAGCTCAAGCCGAGTACGACACCTTCGGGGAACGCCGGACGAACACCGGGTTCACAAGCCAGCGAGCTGATGGATGGAAAAAGGAAGGGCAGCATAAGAGTGGCCAGGGATACTACGGCAAAAGTTCAAACAGACCAAGGGAGAAACCAAGAGAGGCTCCATACCCAAGACATCCAACCCGGGAGGAAAAGAACACTTACATCCCTCGATATGAAGTGTTGACCAACTTGACTGCCTCCTATGAAGAAATTTGGAACCGCCATAGGAATGAAGTTCCCCCGGCTCCAAAAAGAAAGTTTCCCAAAAGGGCAGGGCCGGACAACGGGCAACATTGTGCCTATCACAACGAGTCTGGCCACACAACCGACCGGTGCTTTTCTCTTCGGAACACCATTGAGTACATGATCCAGAACGGCAAGTTACAGCAGTATAAGTCACCCGCCACAGGTGTCAACCGGATTGAAGTATATGGGGAGATAATGACGATTCACGGGGGTGGCACCCAAGGGGTGTCCGGTCACCGGGCCAAAAGACTCTGCCCAAGAGGCCCGGAGTTTGAGATAATGCAGCTTCGTCAGGAATGCCGCAAGGAGCTGGTTCCTTGGGATACCGTGTCATTTTCTCAGTCTGAAGACACGCTGAAAGTGCATCACAATGATCCTTTCATTATCACTCTTCAGATTGACCACTGGAGAACTCGGAGGGTTCTAATAGACACGGGAGCCGCTGTCAGCGTCATGTTCAGCAGTTGCTATAAGGGGTTTAAAAGAGGAAGAGATAAGCTCTATAGGAACCACGAGCCATTGATCAGTTTTTCAGGTGAGACGACTCAACCGTTGGGGTCTGATCAGCTAACGGTTACAGTTGGAACCGGGCACCAGTCCACAAGAATTGTAGTTCCCTTCATAATTGTGGACTGCCCATCCTCCTACAATGCCATACTCGGGAGAGATGCACTCTGGGGCCTACAAAGTTTTATAGCGGGTCACATGCTGCTTATGAAGGTGCCTACACCCGGGGGTTGGGTTACAATTCGCGGAGACCAAGAAGCCGCTGTCAGATGCAACGCGATAGCAACTCAGTCCCAGCACGAGATGTTTTCGGCCGGTTTTTCCTTGTCTCCATTTGACAAACCCGATGACCCCAGGGATGACCCGGATTCTTTGCCCATCAGCAAGACGGCACAAAAGAAGAGCCAGAAGTATCCTGCCAAGTTCCCCCGGCCAGCCCCAATTGAAGCAACAGAATGGATTCAGATTTCAGAAGAATACCCGGAGAGGAAGATTTGCATTGGCACAGGCCTTGACCCCGAGGTCAGAACCCGAATGGTTGAGCTGCTAACCCAGAAACAGAAGGTGTTCGCATGGTCATATGCAGACATGCCCGGGATTTCTCCAGACGTTATGACGCATTCCCTCAATATTATCCCGGGTGCTAAACCGGTAAGACAGAAGCGTCGTGCATTTTGCGCAGAGAAGTACAAGGCCATTCAAGCAGAAGTTAAACGTCTTAAAGACATCGGGTTCATTGGAGATGCAACATACCCGGATTGGTTGGCCAATGTGGTGATGGTCAAGAAGGCAAACGGAAAGTGGAGGATGTGCGTCGACTACACAGATCTGAATAAGGCTTGCCCGAAGGATAGTTTTCCCCTTCCAAAGATTGATCAACTATTGGATTCAACCGCGGGCCACCCCTAGTTGAGCTTTATAGATGCATACTCGGGATTTAACCAAGTTCCGATGAATCCCGCGGATCAACAGCACACATCTTTTACAACAGACAAGGGGATGTATTATTACAGAGTGATGCCTTTTGGACTCCGGAATGCAGGAGCCACGTTCCAGCGCCTCGTAGTGGGCATGTTTGCAAACCAACTCGGGGATACTATGGAGGTTTATATAGATGATATGCTGGTCAAAAGCCGGGAAACAAGCAAACACCCGGATGACTTGGAGACCGTCATCGACATTGCCTTGAGCAAGGGGATGAGGTTAAACCCGGAGAAATGTGTGTTCGGTGTTTCGGGAGGAAAGTTTCTCGGGTTTATGGTCAGCGCTCGGGGAATTGAGGCAAACCCCGACAAAATTCAAGCCGTCTTGGCCATGCAACCGCCAAAAACCAGGAATGAAGTTCAGCAACTTACTGGCAGGCTGGTAGCCTTATCCCGGTTTATATCCAGGTTAACAGATAAATGTGCCCCCTTCTTCAAAATTCTCAAGAGTTAACACCGCGAGCGGATTACATGGCAGGAAGAGCACAATCAAGCTTTTGAAAAGTTGAAGGAATACTTGGCGTCAGTCTGGAAAAGGAAAAGGAAAAGGAAGAGCACAACTGCCGGTCTACTATACTGGAAAAGGATTCAATGATCCTGAAACTCGTTATCCAGATATTGAAAAACTGGCCCTGGCCTTGGTTGTAGCAGCAAGGAAGTTAAGACCCTATTTTCAAGCACATTCCATCCATGTACTCACCAACCAACCGCTACGGCAGGTTCTGCAAAACCCGACGACTTCGGGAAGACTGGTCAAATGGGCAATTGAGTTGGGGGAGCATGATTTGCACTTTAAACCGCGAACGGCAATCAAAGGGCAGGCAGCAACAGACTTCATTGCCGAGTTAATCCCAGCAGATTCAACAGTTGCTGAAACTCTTCCTACACAAGCTGTCCCGGAGAGTTGGCAGATATTTGTAGATAGATCAGTCAATCAGAGGCAATGTGGAGCAGGCATTACATTGGTAGACCCGGAGGGTAATATGTTTGACTATGCCTTACGCTTTAACTTCAAAGCATCAAACAACACGGCTGAGTACGAAGCCCAAATCAAAGGGCTCCAACTCGCTAAAGATATGGGCGCCCGGCATCTCCGCATACTAAGTGATTCACAGCTGGTAGTACAGCAGGTTAACGGCGGATTTCAGGCAAAGGAAGCACATCTTTCGTCCTATCAAAAGTTAGCGGCTTTCTTGCTGGAGAAATTTGACACCTTTGAGGTTACTCAGATACCGAGGCAGCAGAATGTGAGAGCAGATACCCTGGCTAGGATTGCAACAGGGGACGATTCCAATACCGAGTTTAAAAGCTTACTGGTCGAGACATTGGAGAAACCAAGCATCTCACTCTCCTTTTCTGAGATTTTCGCGGTAGAGGCAAACCCGCCACCGTCTTGGATGGATGAGTTCATCAACTTCATCCAACATGGAACCCTACCTGAGGACCCGGCAGCGGCCAAACGACTACGGGTTCGAGCGGCGCGGTATAGTATCCGTGATGGGAAACTGTACCGACGAGGACAAACTTTTCCTGATTTGAAGTGTATTACACCCGAGGAAGGAGACCGGGTTTTGCAGTCGCTTCATAGCGGGGTATGTGGAAATCACTTTGGAGCCCGTAACCTGGCTTTCAAAACCCTAAGAATGGGATATTACTGGCCTTCTTTGGAACACGATGCCAGAGTCGTCGTAGATTCCTGTCTTCAATGTCACCGATTTGCAAGCTTTCCCCGTGCCCCATCAGTCCCACTATCAGTAATAATTTCTCCATATCCATTTTGCATGTGGGGGATTGATTTCATCGGGCCTCTACCCACAGCTCCGGGACAGCTCAAACATGCCATTGTCTCAGTGGACTATAATTCCAAGTGGATAGAAGCTCAACCCCTGGCACGGATCACGACCGCAAATGTTAAGAAATTCCTTTGGAACAATGTCTTTTGCCGGTTTGGAATCCCGGAGACGTTTATCACAGATAACGGGACGCAGTTTGACAACGATGAGTTCCGGGAATTCTTACACTCCAATGGGACAAAGGTCCTATATGCCTCCCCTGCACACCCGCAGACTAATGGACAAACTGAAGCCGTTAACAAGCTCATCAAGCAAGTTCTGAAGAAAAAGCTGGATGACGCAAAGGGTTTATGGGCTGAGAAACTTCCAGAGGTTTTATGGGCACTAAGGACAACTCCAACAGAAGCCAATGGGGAGAGCCCATTTCTTATGACCTTTGGCTCTGAAGCAGTGATCCCGGTAGAGATGGAAGTCCCGAGTGACCGGGTACAACTGTTCGACAGGGAAACCAACAATGAAGGCATCCGCCTTAACCTGGACCTCCTGGAGGAACGCCGGGAGCGTGCACATCTCCGAAATATCAACAAGAAGCAAAAGGTGGCTAAACACTACAATTCCCGGGTTATCAAGCGCCCACTCAAACTCGGGGATTGGGTAATGAAGGAGGTTATCCCTAAGCCAACGGGGTTTAAAGCTCCATGGGAGGGTCCATATGAAATTGTTGAAGTCGTGGGCCCGGCAACGTTTTACATCCGGGGTACAGATGGAGTTACGCTTCCACGACCATGGAACGCCCAACATCTGCATCTCTTCCCCAAATAGGTACCGAGTTATCTATGAATGTCCAATTTTATTGTTTATGATGTTGTATATAAAGCCTTTCAGGCCCACAATGCATGAATCCCCCTACCGGGTTATGTTTTATTAAAGAGTTTGTTGAAGTGAATGCAGCCTTTAGCGGCCCTACTTGTATGCCTTAATCGCCAAGCTCCGATAATCTTCGATAATCTCCATGACATGAAATATTGCAAGCCTTTCACGGCCTTATTTCATGGTCAAAACTCGCCAAGCTCCGATAATCTCCGATAATCTCCATGACATGAAATATTGCAAGCCTTTCACGGCCTTATTTCATGGTCAAAACTCGCCAAGCTCCGATAATCTCCGATAATCTCCATGACATGAAATATTGCAAGCCTTTCACGGCCTTATTTCATGGTCAAAACTCGGCAAGCTCCGATAAATCTCTAATAATCTCTGGTAATCTCCATAACTTGAAATAGTGCAAGCCTTTCACGGCCTTATTTCAGTCTTTGAAAGTCTTAACGGACCCATACAGCCCTAGCGGCACTATTTTTACTTACATGCTAAACCGGCATTATATGTGTAAATTTTATCACATTTGCATATTTTGCATCAGATTACCGTGTTATTTGGCAGAGAAGCCCTTGGAAGTCCTAACGGACCCGTAAAGCCTTACCGGCCCTATTTTCACTTTATAATGTTAACATGCCAACCCGGCACTATGTGTGAATTGTCAACACTTGCAGGTTATGCATCGGGTTGAAAGTCCTTATGAACCCATAAAGCCCTAGCGGGACTATTTTTATTTACATGCCAACCCGGCACTATGTGTGAATTGTCAACACTTGCAGGTTATGCATCGGGTTGAAAGTCCTTACGGACCCATACAGCCCTAGCGGCACTATTTTTATTTACATGCCAAACCGGCATTATATGTGTGAATTTTCTCAACACCTGCAGGTTATGCATCGGGTTGGAATTCCTAACGGATCCTTAAAGCCCTAGCGGCCTTTAAAGCCTTAGCGGCACTATCTTTATTCACATGGCAAACCGGGGTTATATGTAAATTTTTGTACTCATCAGGTTACCGTGTTTTGGCACAGGAAGGATTGCGAGAAGGAAAAATTTTATTACTTCAAAAATATCAATTACAAACAGTAGCAAACCGCTACAGGTAAACTAATATATTACATATGAAAAACATCCTAAGGCCCCGGTTCATGGCGCTGCCGACCCCCCACCCCCGCTAGTGCCAGACCCGCCACGTCCTCCCCGGGGCTGTATGATGAACTGACCCCTACGCAGAGGTGGCCGGTTTCTAGGACCACCCACAATCCCACCACGGGAAGTACCTCTCCCGGCTGCTGAAGAACGAACCGGGGGACTCCGAGCCGGGTTCGCAGGAGCCCTAGGATTTGCAGCCATGGCAGGAGTCGACCGGGAGGTGCCTGCAGCCTCGTCGGGTCTAACATGACCTTGATGACCGTCATAACCCGCCTTGTCCAGCCAGCCTTGGCGAATCCCAGCGCTCACTATTTCGGCACGAGCCTCGGCCCTGGCCGACCGCAGCTTCAGGTCAAACTCTGGGCTCGCCAGAAACTCGAAGACTGCTAAGTCCTTGGCCCGGGAAACTGCCTGGAGCAAATCTCCTTTTTGTTGCTCCAGGGAGGTAACCTGTTGCTGCAGCCCCTGGTTTTGCTCGGTCAGCTGGGCTATCGCGGCGTCTTGAGCACACCGGTCCTCCCGGTGACCTTCGATAACTTTCTCCAGTTCCGAGTTCTTGGCCACCAGGTCTGCTATGTGTTCTTCCGCCTTGGCCAACTTCGCACTCGATGCGATCGCTGTTGCGCTTGCGAATTCCCGGACCCAGCCAGGTTTTCTTCACTCGCTGTCACCTGGTCCCGGGCGGCCCGGAGATCATCCCTGAGGACTCTCTCACGCTCGGGGATGCCTTCGGTTATGAGCCGGTCAGTCGCCAAGTACGACAATCTGACAGCCTACACAAATAAAACAACGGGTTAGTGCAAGGAACCAAAAACAAAAAGAGAACGAGTTAAAGGAGAAGACTAACTTACCCGCATCAGCTTCTCCTGCGCCCTCCGGGCTACAGTCAACGGGTCCTCATGCTCCAGGACATAGGAGTCAGCGGCGCAATTCTTCAAATCCGCTACCATCCTTTGGATGGCCGCGTCCGCCATTCCTGCGCTCGCCAACTCCTCCATTATTTCAGTAGTGTCCCGCTGCTGCTTTCTCTCCCTCCTCTCCTTCCTCTCCTTCCTTCTTTTCCTCCTCTCGGACCTCCCCGAGCTGCATGCCTCCCGGGTACGCTTGCGAGAAGGCACGGGCTCCACTTCAAGAACCTCGTCACTCCCCTCACTCCCCTCCGGGTTCTCACTACCTATTTCCCTTTCTAACCCTCCAACCTCTTCACCACCTTCGTCATCCTCCTCGGTAAATTCCTCCTCGCTCGGGAACACAGACGAGGGAACCGCGCTCACCACCGGTTCTTCAGTCTCATCGGCAAACGGTTCTTCAAATACCGGGTTATCGTCCGCCTCCGAGGGATTCCCTTCAACCTCCTCTCCTTCCGGGTAGACTTCTGGCCCGAGAATCTCAGCCAAGTACTCGGGAACCTCGTTGTAGTGAGAGACGTCAACGTGGAACTGCCGAGGTTCCCCTTGCTCGGCGTCTGGGCGCAGGAAAGCCGCCTTTGATGTCAGGTCGATGTCGTACGCCAGCCCCTCCGTGCCTTGCGCCCGGATCCCGGCCCATACAGCCTTGTCCTCGAAGCCGTCGTATATTCCCGGGTTCTTTCGCTTCGTGAACTCCATCGGGAGAAGAGCTGCAACAAAAGGTAAAACCCGTTAGACCGGAGCATGTAAACAACAAAAATTGTAAAGGAAACGAGACAAACCTGGAAGCTCCATCAACCGGCAACGGCTGTACACATACAGCCTACAAAGCCGGTACGAGCTCCGGTCATCTTGACCTCTGAAGGCCCATAGCATCCTCCGGATCCTCTTCTCCATCACCGGCTTCAGAGGAATGTCGGGAACATCTGCAACACGTACAATATAATTATAACCCGGGAAAGAGAAAAGAAAGAAGAATCCGGAGAGAAAGAAGGACTTACTCATCAGTGGCTGGAAGTCACCCGGTACTTGAAACGCGTGTCCCGGGTCTTGAAAGTTTCTTATCAAGAAACTTTTTTCCCTCCAGGTCCGGCTCACGGAGGTCGGCAGGTCCTCGATGATCTTCTTGAAGACCCCTTTGGACTTCAGTTGGATGGTCCCACTGAAACCCGCCTTCCGGGAGTACTCGGCCCGGTACATGGCGTGTAACTCGTGGTAGCTCGGCATCTGCTGCTTCAACACCTTGTACATCACGCACAACCCTAGCAGCTGCCTCCACATATTCGGGCCAACTTGCCCGATGGCGAAGTTGCTCACAGCCAGGAGATACTGCACCTCCACCTTTAGCGGGAGTGACAGACCGCAACGTAGCTGGTACTCGTGGCATAGCGTCCACCCATCCCCGGGAGCGAAGAATTGATCCTCGGGTTCTAAAGTCCGAATTTCAACAGACTCGGGAATCTTCCAATTGCTCCTTAGCTCCACAATCTCCTCCGCGGTCAGCGAGTACCCGGGAGGGTCGAGAGCGGTCCCATCAGTGAAGGTAACTGAGGCAAACTCGGGGACATGAGCATCCATTGCGGGGTTTGTCATCTGCCAAACAATAAACACGGGAACGTCGTCAGAAACCCAGATACCCCCGGCGACCACAACGATAAACGCACACACTAACGCAGAAACCCAGATTGGATCCCAGAAAACAGTACACAAGATCGATCCAAAATACTCAAAAACATCGGAAGAGAAAACAGTACCTTACTTGTGAGGGTTCGAAAGGATTTTGAGGTCGATTTAAGTTTGGAAATCCAACAAGCACAGCGACAACAGAGGACGAGAGCAAAAGCACGAAAAAGTTTTCGATTTCGAAGGTACGACAAAACTGTCACCCTCAACCCCTATTTATACAGTTAGAGACGTACACTGAAGGGACGTTTCGGTTTTTCGAGAAAATCGACACGTGTCGCGCATGCCGCGTCCCAAAACCGAAAAACTTTTCAGTTTCCCCCACTTCAAAACTGAAACTTTTCGTTTTCCCCCACTTCAAACTGAAAACTTTTCAGTTTCCCCCACTACAACACGGAGACGTCGTTTTCAGTTCCCATAGTCAACGTGTCTGCGGGGCACCCTTGCGTACGGACTTGGGGGACTGGGTACACCGGGTCTGGATGATACCCTTGTAACCCGGTAAAGAAATGATTTCAAGTCCCCACCCAAGCGTACCCCTTGACTGAGGACTTGGGGGACTTGTTTATATGTGGAACCTAATATTTTTCCTTTACCGGGTTACAATTCAAGAAATAACACCAAGTGTGGTCAATTGTTAAATATGCATCGTTTATTATGCTTGAAGTACTGTTTACAGGGTCAAAGCCCAGTCAGATGTGAGAAGCCACTCTGGGTCCTTTGTCAGGGCCCAGTTCATTGTAAAGTTGAGGCAAAGCAAGGGAGTTCATTCCCACATTGGAAAAAGACAAAGTGCTGCCTTTAATGCCACTATAAATACCGGTGAGGACCTCCCGGTAAGGGGACGGACAATTCCTTAACTACTCTTGAGTTTTCTGCTTATCTGACAGTGTCTGACTTAAGCATCGGAGTGGCTTCCCTCGGTAAACCCGGGGACGCCCTTTGACGTGTTTGTTCTTTACACAGGAAAACTCGGAATACAAGGAAGTTCGCTATTTCTGGAACCGTGCAACCCGCTAAAGGGGCCACGAGTTTACCCGGAAACAATCTTCAAAAACAATCAAACCAAACAAAAAGGCACACTTGTCAACAACAAGAACTAAACTGCGGCTCACCACCTAGACCCAGTGCTATTGCACACACGAGGGAGCTCTTTCCGGATCCATTTGGTCCGATCACAAGGTTTAACCGAGATCTCGGCACGCACTTCAACTTATCAAAAGTCATGAAATTATGAAGCTCAATCTCGGTTATGCTTCCGGGCATGTAATCATCTTCACCTCTGAAATAAAAGTTTCAAATTTTCACAAAAATCATAACCAAAACTCTTAATGTAACAAAAGATCCAAATAGTACGTCATCCATAAAAGGTTATCGACCGATAAATAGAAAAGCGTGATTCGTCCGGTTAGAACGTAAATTAAAATAAGAGCTATGTGTGGCTTGATCCCTGAGTACATGGTACGTAGCAGCCTGACCGGGATTCAGGTGCGGTCACAATTCATATTAGAACCCTAGGTCCTCTAAGGTAGTTGGTTTGAGATCCAAATGTGGAAATCGGGATAACCACCGGTTGTGAGGTCTATTCCGATATCGTTTGGACTATTGATAAATGTTTGGGAAAAAGAGTTATCCCTTCTCAAGGGGGATTTACAAGTAAATCTCTCTTGAGATGGGTCATACACGTCCTAACCCAGGTTTAGGGAGGTAAACTCAGGTCGGGGTGTGACAATATAGATATTCATGTAACTAGCATAGTTACATAGTAACTATCGATGGATAATTATATAGATATCCATGTAAATATCTCTGTAACTATATAACTATTCATGTAACTATCTATGTAACTATCCATGTAACTATCCATATAACTATATATGGTTATATAGATATCTATGTAACTATCATAGTTACATAGGTTACATAGTAACTATCCATGTAACTATATAACTATCTATGTAACTATCTATATCCATAGATAGCTACATAATATCCATGTAACTATGTAACTATCCATGGAACTATATATGGATAGTTATATAGATATACATGTAACTATCATAGTTAAATAGCAACTATCTATGTAACTATTTATGAATAGTTATATAGATATACATGTAACTATCATTGTAACTATATAATTATCCATAACTGAGGAGCTTGAAGAGGAAAACCCAAATCACAGAACAATATTCGAAAACCAAGAGAGATGAGCAACAATGTAGGCTAGTTTGTGACTTTGTGGTACTCCGCTTTTGTACTTGAGCGAGAAACTCCACTTTGTGTTCTTAGAGCTCGATGAAATTAAATTGGAGCCTGAGTAAATGCAAGTCCCACCAGTAGAATTTCTCGTATCTAGATCTCCAATATAATTAGAGTCACTATACCCAACCAATTGGAGAAAGCTTGGAGTATAAAACAATCCATAGGTAGGTGCATGCTTTAAGTAACGCAAAATACGTTTACAGCTACCCAATGAACATTAGTTGGAGAGTGTAAAAATTGACACACTTGATTGACAGCATAAGATATACTAGACCGAGTGAGAGTTAAGTACTAGAGGGCAACGACAATACTCTGATATTGTGTTCCATCAGATAAAGGTGTGCCATCTTTGATACTCAACCGTTTGCTACTATGGTGCAAAGACTAGAGCAGCATCCATCAAGTGTGTGCGATGAAGAAGATCTAGAGTATATTTAGTCTGTGTGAATGCAATACTAGTGTGAGTTCTCTCTGCCTCAATGCCCAAGAAGTAGTGGAGGGGTCCCAAATCCGTCATGAAGAACAATTTGCCCAAGTTAACAATGAGAGTGTTGATGTGGTGAAGATGAGTGCCTACTATAAGTATGTCATCGACATTGATGATCAAAAATAATTTGACATTATTAGACATGTACACAAATAAGGAGGAGTTGGCATGAGATCCAATTCTTCAAGATAAGAGAAACAAGAGAACCATGCTTATGGGTGCATGCTTCAAACATGCTTTGGAAATTCAGGATTAATGAACTCCTGCTGCTGCTGCATATACACATCTTCTGATAAATAACCATATAAGAATGCATTGTGAACGTCTAATTGATGCATTGTCCATCCATAGGAAACAACAATGGCCAAAATTAAACGAATTGAAGAATGCTTTGTTATGGAACTAAAAGTTTCACCATAAACCAAACCTTCTTGCTGCTAAAAACCCTTCGCTACCAAACGAGCTTTATAACGTTCCATTGAACCATCAGGTCTATTGTTAATGCGGTAGACCCATTTGTTTGGCAAAAAAATCATGTTGAGGGAGTGAGGAACAAGCTACCAAGTCCCAGCTTTAATAAGAGAATTAGATTCCTCATACATGGCTTTGCCCCATTCTTGATGTTTGGCAGCTAGGGTGTAACAGGTAGGCTCAATTTCATGTGTCTGATGAATGATTCTTCTTTCCTTGATGGAACTGCTATAGTCCATCACTGTAGGGGAAACTCATACATCTCTCGCACCTTGAGAGACCTCCTACTGCCCCTAGTAGACCCCTTACTACCCCAAGTAGATACCCTACTGCCCTAATATGTACCCTCTAACGGACTCCCTAGTTGCCTTTGATTGACCCCCGAGAGACCTCTTACTGCCCTCAGTAGACCCTCTACTACCCCCAATATATACCCTCCGATGAATCCCTAAGTTGCCTCTGGTTGACCTCTCGAGAGACCTCATACGTACTACCCTTAGTAGACTCTCTACTACACCCTTTAGACGGTCAACGGTTGTCGAAGTCAGGTTAACGGTCGCCGGAGTGCGGTCAACGATTGCTAAAGACAAGTCAATGATGTATTGTAGTTTAATTAATTCATTTTGATGTTTAAGTTGGCTTTTAAAATCTTATTTTGTTAATTGAAATAGAACTCGCGTATTAACCCTAAAATAAAAACTAAGGTGCCAAATTAGAAAATAATTGACATCTTGGTTCGAGATGGTGTAAAATTTTGGAGGTGTCAAAGATGCTTGGCGACACATAGGCGCATAAAAATGAGAAAGCAAAAACCAAATTCTTTAAAAATATTATGCTTCAATTCCAACAGCTTCTCTATTTTAAAGATTTGACATTTATTAAAACAACAAAATATAGTACATTATAATTAATTATGACCAAAAGAGATTATATATTTTATTGTAACAACAAAATAATTAATAAAATATTCTATTTTTATAAAAAAATTTGTTGAAGCCCTTAAAGAATTAAATTTTAAAAAATGAAAATTTTACTGTAAATTTTAAAAAATAATACTTATTTTTTTTCATCCCAATTTTAAGAAATAAAATGAAAAAGGCATCCTAAAACGCATTCAATAATTTTTAAATTTGACAAAATCGAAAATGAGATAGTTTTGTGTATGCAAATATGCAGTTGCATAAAATCGGAGAGTTCCCTTCCACACTCCGTCTCATAATCTCATTCCCCTTCCACTTTCCTCACTCCTTTTGTTCACACCAACACTCCAATTAGGGCTCCACATTTACAATTACATTCCAGGTACAGTAAATTTACACACGCAATTGGCAGAATTGAAGTAAAGTCTTTTTGGTTCAAGTGAGGTGTTTATTCATCAAGAAGTATGATTTTGGAGCTTAGAGGTTGCAATTAAGAAGCAGAGGAGATGATTGCAGAGAAGCCCAGTTGGATTAGGCATGATCGTTTGCAGATTTTCTCCATTGATGTTCAGCCTGGCGCCCTTAGGGTTGCCACTGGTGGGGGTGACCACAAGGTCTGTCACTCCTCTTAATACTTGAACAATCACAGAGTAAAAGTAGATTGTTGCACTAAATCTATAGGGCTACTAAATCATGTCATACATGCTCATTGAACAGCACCCCCAATTTTATTCACATTTGTCATTTGCTCATGGACAGGTACTTAGATGTATGGGTCACATTTGTCCCAACAATATCTGTGGCATGATTTAAAATGTGGAAGTGATTTTCTCATCCTTGCAGGTGCGGGTTTGGAACATGAAATCCCTGGGTAGGGATTTTTCAAATGAAGAATCAGCCCAGAGGCTACTTGCGACCCTCCGTGATCACTTTGGTTCTGTGAATTGTGTTAGGTGGGCAAGGCATGGTCGGTATCTTGCATCAGGATCTGATGATCAAGTAATTCGAATTCATGAGAGGAAGCCGGGTTCAGGAACCACAGAGTTTGGAAGTGGAGAGCCCCCTGATGTTGAGAATTGGAAAGTTGCAATGACTTTGAGAGGGCATACTGCAGTTGTGGTAATGATATATCTTTTATTTGGGTATTTGGTCCACCTTAGCCGTCTAGTTATTGAGTATGTTTCACATCCCAAATTTGGTTGACCTTTTGTTTTCAAACAATGTGTGGTGTTGCATTTGGAATTTACTTCGAGCTACAATAACGTTGTAACTTTGTTCTCTGAAGCTACCAGATGATTCATATAATCTTTTTCTACAGCTGTCCCAACCAAGGGACAAAAATGGGGATACTGGAGATGCTTTTACATTAGTCCCTTAAATATTTGCCATGCATTTGTCTAGTTCTTGGCGGGTATTCTCTAACTTAAGTGCTCCTTTTCCATGCTTAAAGTAGGTGGATCTCAATTGGTCTCCAGATGACTCGATGCTGGCCAGTGGAAGTTTAGATAACACTATACACATCTGGAATATGAGCAATGGTATTTGCACTGCTGTTCTAAGGGGTCATTCTAGCTTGGTTCAGGGAGTTACTTGGGATCCTATTGGCTCCTTCGTAGCAAGTCAATCAGATGATAAGACTGTAATTATTTGGCGAACAAGTGACTGGAGTCTTGTTCACAAAGCAGATGGCCACTGGACAAAATCAGTATGTCAATTGTGGTTTGGTTTCTTTGTTCTATACAATTTCTGATATGAATCTCTGACAATGATTATTTCTTCAGATTGGATCTACCTTTTTCAGGCGGCTTGGATGGTCGCCTTGTGGTCATTTCATTACTACCACTCATGGGTTCCAGAAACCAAGGCATTCTGCCCCTGTTCTAGAGAGAGGGGAATGGTCTGCTACATTTGACTTCTTGGGACATAATGCTCCTGTGATTGTGGTGAAGTTTAACCATTCAATGTTTAAGAGGAATCTTTTTAATGCTCAAGAAGGGAAAGCTGCCCCTGTTGGGTGGACCAATGGTGTTTCAAAAATTGGAGGGAAAGAAAAAGAACTACAACCTTATAATGTTATCGCAATCGGGAGTCAGGATCGTACAATAACTGTATGGACAACTGCTAGTCCCCGCCCTCTCTTTGTAGCAAAGCATTTCTTCACTCAAAGCGTTGTGGATTTATCTTGGTAAGTTTCTCATTTCCATAGTACCTACCATGAGGTTCTTTATTTATTTATTGTTTATTATTTTGTTTGTTATTGTTCAATTCTTATCTTTCTGGTCGTACCTTCAATGTTTTTTTCTTTCTTTCTTTTGTTTTTTCCTGGAAACAGGAGCCCCGATGGTTATTCACTCTTTGCATGTTCTTTGGATGGTTCAGTGGCTACTTTCCATTTTGAAGCGAAAGAGCTTGGCCACCGGTTAAGTGATGCTGAACTAGATGAATTGAAGAGAAGTCATTATGGCGATGTTAAAGGTAGGCAGGTAAACTTAGCAGAAAGTCCAGCACAGTTATTGCCTGAGGCAGCCTCTACTAAGCAAGCCCCAAAGAAAAAAGTGGTTAGGGATGTTCAGCAAACCCAGACAGTCAAACCTTCTGCTGATGTGGGGGTTGCAACAACAGCATCTGAGTGTCAGGTTGATGATAGGAAGAAGAATGGAGGAGCTTCTGCTGAAGATTTACAAAAAGTTTCAATGCCTGCCCGAATGTTGAGTCCTGTAAAGCAAAGAGAATATAGACAACCTGATGGTCGAAAGAGGATTATTCCAGAGGCAGTTGGTGTGCCTCTCAGGAAGGAAAATATTTCTGTTGGGGCTCAGTCCCAGGCACTTGACTTCCCTCTCATGTCTTCTGATCACAGAAAGGATGATATTGGGTTAGTTGCTGCTGATGGGAGGATTAAAGATAATGTAGTCAGGGAGACACTTGTGAGAGGCACTGATACAAAGGATGGGCAGGGGGTTACCGCTAGAGCTATGATTACAAACAGCCTTGTTATTGAGAAGGTTCCCACTTCCACAGGTAGAGATGAAAGAATAAATATAGAACAGTCAGGAATTGTCAAGGCTTCTAATTCAATATGTGGTTGTAGTCCTATTCTTTCAATCAGGGTGTTTGATAAGAAGGAAGCAGAAGATGCTATACCGTATTGCTTGGAGGCTCAGCCTAAGGAACATGCTGCAAATGACATTATTAACATGGGAAATACATTGACCTTGAAAGAAACAGAAATCACCTGCACAAGAGGGTTGCAAACGCTTTGGTCTGATAGAATATCAGGAAAAGTCACTGTATTAGCGGGAAATGCAAACTTCTGGGCTGTTGGATGTGATGATGGATGCATCCAGGTAAGCATATATTTCTTTCACTGGTTCACTTGCTACATTCTCTTTTGTTCCTTTTACTTTTTACCATTATAGTTTTCATTTCACTAGAGAGAAAAATTCTCTCGTCATATTTTTAATTTGGTATTGGTGGTGGTTCTTTGTATCATCTTACTTCATGATTACCACATTGGAGGAATGCTGCAGATTGAAACTTGAAGTACTAATTCTATGTTACCCAATGATACCATATATTATTAGACATTTTCTTGGAATTTGTTTTCTGATGCTGGCTTTCACTTAGAAATCTTTTCTGTGAATTTACACTGGTAGCCTATAAGTCTTACATTCCTTTTGCAATATTTGATACGGCAAAGAGCGATGCTAGCTAATATGTTCAGAATTTATCATCTTTTAATCGTCTACTGCGGTCACATATAAAAAATCATAAACAGAAAAAGTCTACCTGTTTCTTGATATGATTTTCAACTATTGACATTGGTACTGATGTCTGTAACAGAGAACTAGTGTTACAAACATTATTTCATCTATGATTCATTTTATCTTCTGATAACTTCTTTACCAGTATATTTCAAAAAAAAACTTTACCAGTAACACTTGGGTAAAGTTGTTGAATATGTTTGATCATATTTATTGTTGCCTGAATAGGTTTACACAAAGTGTGGGAGACGTGCTATGCCGACAATGATGGTAGGATGTGCATCAGTTTTTATAGACTGTGATGAGGGCTGGAAGTTGTTTTTGGTCACCAGAAAAGGATCATTGTATCTATGGGATCTATCAAAGCAGAAATGTCTCCTTCATGACTCACTGTCATCTCTGGTTGCTTTAAACCCAAGTCCTTCTGCAAACGATGCAGGTACTGTTTCACACAAATATATGTATGTGTGTGTGTGTAGGATTTTTCTCAGGTAAGGACATCTTTATCTTTGGTGCGGATTTCTTTAATTGGCCAACTTTTAGATCATATTTTCTCATTCTTAACTATTCAGTTTCTAGATATATATGAGTAGATCATCTATGCAAAATTGTAGTTAATTTGGTGATCGTTAAGGCATCCAAAACTGTGATTTACAATTAAGATCACTAACGGTTCAGGTTGAACAGATTCAGTTTGTTCATTGTATTTATACGTTTTCGAGGCCATAACAATTACCAAATTAGCTGAAATTTTGCAGAGATGATCTATGCATATATATCTAGATAGTGAATGGTTAAGATGAGAAAATTTGATCGAAAAGTGGGTCAAATTAAGGAAATCCGCACCAAAGTTATGGTATGGACGTCCTTAGCAGAGAAGGACAGGTATAGGTATATATACATACATATATTTGTTCTGTAGGTGTTGGCATCAGGGCATAGCCCATGTTTTGTCAGCATGCGCGTTAGAACTTAAGGTTTGTAACATTTGTCTCATCACCCACACTTTCCAGGCATGATCAAAGTTATATCAGCAAAGCTATCAAGATCTGGATCTCCTCTTGTTGTTCTCGCTACTCGCCATGCCTTCCTTTTTGACATGGGACTGATGTGTTGGCTTAGGGTAGCAGATGACTGTTTTTCTGGGTCAAATTTTGCAAGCTCCTGGCATTTGACTCAGAGCGGTGAGCTGGCTGGTTTGCAGGTTGATGTTAATAAATACTTGGCTAGGAAGCCAGTTTGGAGCAGGTTTGTACTTAAAAATATGGAATTGGAATTAATTACCAGTGACCTATTGACCTATAATATTTTAGTTTGCTTTTTTCAGTCTTAGAAGTTAAATTTGATAATCATTCTTGTAGGGTGACCGACGATGGAGTACAGACACGTGCTCATTTGGAAGCTCAACTGGCTTCTTTGCTGGCTTTAAAGTCCCCTAATGAATATCGCCAATGCCTTCTGTCATATATACGCTTCCTTGCCAGGTGTTTGTTTTCTCCTTGTGTGCACGTATAGCCATCATTCCAATTACACATGCATGTGTTAGTAATATTGTGGAATTTGTTTAAAATTCTATATAACTGTATCCTGTGATGTTTCTCTTTAATGTCCACTGGTATGCTCGGCTTCTGCTTTGTGTTGAGTGTTGACATCTTCTTTATTCTTTATTTGCTTCATCATATTCTGTAAAGCAGAAAACATAAGATTATGAAACAAATATGACACTAGCATGTTAAAATCAAATGTTCTTTCAAACCTGTTACTTTCCTTTTTCCCCTTGTGAACTTTTATGGCTGTCTGGGTGACAATGTTATCAATGAGTGCGTATAACTTGTCCCTGAACTTTACTGGTGTAAACTATCTACTAGTATATTTATATAATTTGAATCACTGATTTCAGAGAAGCAGATGAGTCTCGTCTACGAGAAGTCTGTGAGAGTTTCCTTGGGCCTCCTACTGGAATGGTGGAAGCTACTTCTTCAGATTCAAAGTACTTGGCATGGGATCCTTTTGTGCTTGTAAGACTTTTGATACGGTTTGTTAGGTGTCCTTTGCTATTTGGATATGGACCAAGAACTTTTTCAATTGCCTTTCTCTATATGGCTTTATTAGATGTTCTTGTGTTGAGTCAGTTTTACATTTATTTTATTTTCTTACTGATTCCTCAGGGCTTGGTGAGGTGAAGCAGTACTTTACATTACACCATGATTTTTTAGCCTTGAGAATGTGGTACATGTGTTATTTATGTTTCTTTTGCATTGCGTTTCTGCTTCTGCAGGGAATGAGCAAACATAAGCTCTTAGGAGAAGATATTCTTCCAGCAATGGCCTCAAATCGAAAAGTACAGCGTTTGCTCAATGAATTCATGGATCTTATTTCCGAATATGAAAGCGCGGAAGTAAATATAAAGTCAAAAGCTCAAACTTCACCAAAGGCACTTTCGTTAGCAGCTGATCCAACGGAGTCTGCTCCATCCGGTAAAAATAAAATGGACTCTTTCCCTTTGCCAACTGGTCAAGTGAATCCTATTCCTGAAACTGACCAAAGGACTCCACTCAGTTAGCAACAGATAGAGAAAATTCAGAGTCAACAGCAGATAAAGTTAAGTCAGATCCACCAAATATCAATCATGTTAGTCATACCCTACAAAATGCAGGTTCATGATTTTTGCATCTTCTCACCGTTAAAGGAAATGCAAGAGATGGGTCATATTAACATGTAGGTATACAATAGTTTTGAGTTTTGATGACTTAAGTAAATCTTTGGAGTTTACTTTACCCATGACACATCCATATCTAGTTTGGAGTCCATTTTGCTACTCACCTTTCTGCTCAAAGAAAGGCAAACGACAAGTATATGATGCTGTCTCCTGTATCTGTTAGTTAATATCTGGCGGTGTCAGTTTTGTGTTCAATAACTTTGATCCCGCATTGCATAGTTGTATGATTTGTATTGTAATCAGCTTGGTGGAGTTTGTATCTTGTATGTTTATTCAGCATGAGCTTAATGATAAGATAACTTCTCTTCCCCTACTGTGGCGCCAACTCTGCCAAGGATGCGTAGATTATAGAATGCAACAATCCATACATAGCACTAGACACCCCATGTCATACAGCTACGACAAAGAATCCATATTTTGACTTTATCTGAGTGCCAAAAGTATCGTATAAATACAAGAGAAAGAACATTTTAACTCGTTTTTCGGCTGCAAAGTGTTTTCAGACTCCATAAAAATGATTGAAGACAATAAATTCTACATGGAAAAATTATTAGGGTCTTCTGAAAAGATTCAATTTCAAGCGCGTACTTAGTAAAATAAAAACGATAAATAAAAGGATTTATAATTTGCATCAGTTAAGTAGACAAGGCAAGTGAAAGTTTATTTGGGAAATTTCTGATATCTACATCTTCTCCATAAACGGAGTATATATACAACAATATACCAAGACCTATTAGGTAACTAATTATGATAATATATTCCTAATGACCCATGCAAACACTTCCTCTCAAGTTGGAGCATACAGATCACAAATGTCTAACTTGTTAAGTGAGTCATAAAACTCCTTACTAGAGACTGCCTTGGTAAGAATATCTGCGAGCTGCTCCTTAGTAGGTACAAATGGGAATGAAATAATCTGTCGATCTAAGTTCTCCTTAATGAAATGTCTACCAACCTCCACATGTTTCGTTCTGTCATGCTGAACTGGATTATGAGCAATTTCGCTGCAACTTTATTATCACAATATAGAGACATAACCTTATTTTGTTTGAACCCCAAATATTCAGCAATTTTCTCAATCACAACATCTCTCACACCCCAAGAGCCATTCCACGATTCTCTGCTTCAGCACTAGAGCGAGCTACAAGTTTTTGCTTCTTACTTTTTCATGTGACCAAATTACCAAAGTGAAGTAGCCTAAACTAAACATTTGATATGTAATATTACTTGCCCAGTCTGCATCTCTGTACCCCGAAACATACATGTCACACCCCGAATCTTTTGAAGTTAATAAAAGTTACCTTTCACAGAGATTCACGAGTTACCGAGGGTTTTTAATTTCGATCGGTAATTTGATAAGTTATCGCTCGAGTTAATTTTTGAGTTTTTCTAAGTTCTCCAAATACCTGATTTGATGACTCGATGTTGTAGTACGTGTCAACACGAGTCTCCCGGTATTTTCGGAATATTTTTCGGAGCTTCGGTTTATTTTCTACGGATTTTTGAAGTTTCCGGTAACTTTTAATTATAATCCGGTAAATCAGTTTTTACCATTTAACCTTTTCACTTTTTACCTTCTTCCAATCTGAACCGTTGGATCCTTTCAAGATTGAATCTCAACCGTTGATTTTCCTATAAATAGGAGAACAGTTTTGACTCGGTCAAAACTGTCTCGGCTCGGTCAACCGAGCTCTCCCCGAGCTCACGCCTCCTCCACTGTGCTCGCCCGGCGCCGGCGACTCCGGCCACTACACGCCGGCGGACCACCTCCATTCTTCTCCCCTCTTCCTCCTCTACTCCTCCATATCCTCAGCTCACCGAGACGGCGACCGTGCGAGGAGATCGGAGGTTACTGGCTCGGCGGTCAACGACTGTTTTCCGGCGATCCAGGCGGCGGTTCGGCGCGTGAGTGGTACATTCCTTCTTCTCTCCTCCTCCTCTTCCTTTTCCTTGCTTCTGATCGTTCGATGTGAGCCTTGCTCGAGAACTCCTCTTCCACTGTTACTCACTGTTTTCTGGGTTTAGACAGTGGGTTTCTCGATGAGGCTAGCAGCTCCGGCGACGGTCTTTTGAAGGACTCTGAGTGTTGTTGAGGCTCTGTAGATGATGGAGAAGGAATGGAGGTGGCTGGAGTGGTGCCTGGGCTCGAGGCAGCAGGGCAGCGTGTTCAGTAATGGCGTACAGTAGGAGCAGGAGAGCAGAGGAAGCTGCTGGTGCCAGTGTGGAGGTGAGAGACAGATCTTCTGTGTTCTTGAGTAATTGCTGCTGTGTTCTGCTTCTGTGATCACTGTGTTGGTGTTGTTTGATTTGTTGGTCTGGTATTGATGCTGATGTTGTTGGGTGTTGTTTTCGTTGTTTCATGTCGATAACTTGGTGACGAAGGAAACGTGGAAACTATGGCGAAATTCCGGCAAGTTACCGGAATCCGGCGAAGATACCGGTGATACCGTAAACCGGCAGAATGCCGAAGAGGTAGGAATCGAATCCTCGTTACTCGAGTCAAAAGTACGATTAATTCGTAATTTAGACATTTACGGAAAATTTGACGTAAGTAGGAAGTTTCCATTTTTGGGAAACTTCCCATTTTAAGGAAGACTTACCAATTTAGGAAACTTTCCATTTTGGGAAACTTTCCCTTTATGGAAGGTTACCAGTTATGAGGAAAGGTTAAATCGGTAAATCGACTCAAGGTTAAATGTACTGTTTAATGTGACACGTTGGGTGTCCATAGTAATTCAACGAATTAATAAGTGACACCCTAACGTCAAGTTAAAGTAATAAAGAAAAGTTCGGAAGCTGAGTCGAACTTTCGGTAAATTGAGTTAAGAGTCGATGACCGGGAAAGAAAGTCAAAAAGGTTAAAGTGCTAAAGTAAGGGACTTGGTCAACGCGTGGTCAAATAGGATTCCTGGTCAAACTAGGGAAAAGACCAAGTCAACGATGAAATGACTAATATAGTGGTTTGTTTGTACAGTCTCTGTTTGAACGTGAGACGGGCTCGACTACGCGGGTAGTTCGAGGGTTTCGCTCGAGGAGCTTTCCGAGCGAGAAGGTCGCAATAGTACTGTGAGTGGACATATTATTTTAAATAAATGCATGCCTTAATTATTGAGTTAATTGCATGGTTTTTATGATTGTTTTCGAGAATTATATCCTTCTCGGGTTCTTGAACGTATTTACATTATTACTCAATTATCTATTTCTTCCGAAAATGGTTATAGACGGTGAGGGCCGTCCTTCGAATGGATTTGAACCCGAGACTTCGTTGGAAATTGGTTTTATGCATATATGACAAGGAATTGTTTTACTTATTTGTTTTGGGAAGAGAATTTGATTAATGTATTGTTATGAATGTGTATTTTAAGGGTTGACCAATAAATATGCTAGCTAGAGTAGCGTGAGGGCGCTACTAGAGCTCTTAGCTCCGACCCTAGCCTGAGAGGTCAGGCAACTACGTAGTGCACTATGAGGGTTGACCGTATCTTTTCATTAGAGCTCTTAGCTCCGACCCTGGTCTGAGTGGACAGACAAACCTGAGAGGTCAGGTTGATATTATAAGGGTTGACCGTTATCACTTCATCTAGAGCTCTTAGCTCCGACCCTGGTCTGAGTGGACAGACAAGCCTGAGAGGTCAGGTTGATATTATAAGGGTTGACCGTATTATTTTATCTAGCTAGCATGGCGTGAGGGCGCCACTAGAGCTCTTAGCTCCGACCCTAGTCTGAGAGGTCAGACTTATTATGTTGTGAACATTTCTCTTCCCATATTCCTTGTTTATCTTACCGTGCATTTGTGGAAATTGAGTAATTGTGGGCATGCATAAATGTTATTTGAATCATTAAAGTTTTGGGAGAGCATTAAAGGAAATGGAGTTTTTATATTTCATTTTCGTCCACTCACTCTAACAGTTTTTTTTAAATGTTTCTCCCCTGGGCCTTTCGTTTTTAAATGCCCAGTGGTGCAGGGTTCTTGAGAGGAGGTCGAGCGCGTACGAGAGCCGAGGCATAGTCGATCATTCCGTTGCTGCTTGAAATTCTTTGGGGTAATCATCTCTGTAGACTGCTCTGACTAACCCGGTTTAGCTAGTTGTGTAGGAAGGGTTGGCCATTTCAAGGGGGTTTCGGTAAGAAGTTCCCTTGAGGTGGTCCCCGCAGGATTTACTTCGGGTTAAAGGGGTTTAACCCGGGGTGGGTCCTGTCAATACAAGTGACCGTGTTTTGAAAAGATTAACCTTTTTCTCAGGAGCAGACTTCAGATACCACAAAATACGAAACACGGCCTTCGTATGAGACAAATAAATTAACCATCCAACTAACCTCGAATATCTTGCTTTATTTGTAGGTTCTTGATTCAAATACTCTACTAACTGATGATTCTGCTCTATAAGAGTATCAGCAGGATTACAATCAAGCATACCTGTTTCCGCCATCAAGTCTACCACATAGTTCCTTTGACTCAACAAAATACAATTTTTCCAACGAGCAACTTCTTTTCCCAAGAAATATTTCAAATTATCCAAATATTTCATCTCAAGTTTAGAAGATAACTGACATTGTAACCTTTGAATCTCCTCAACATCATCACCTGTTACAACCATGTCATCAACATAAATAATTAAGGAAAGTACTTCATTCAAGAGAGACCATTGATGGAGAGAAAGAGACTGGAGTGGCAGTAGTAGATTGCGCACCTTGTAAAATAGTGTCCTTCAATGATGTATTGTCGATAGGTTGTTCCTCCTTAGACTGATCCAAGTCCTTTTCGATCGGTCGAACAAACTGGTCAAGGCCTTTGGGAACCGATTATTGTAGTGGTTCTGTCAAGACCCACCCTGGATTATCCATTTTAACATGAAGTAAATCCTATGGGGTCCACCTCAAAGGAGCTTCTTACCGAAACCCCCTTGAAATGAACAACCCTTCCTGCAAACCAACTAAACACTTCCATGAACATTAATAATTCAACCCCAACACTTAGAGACATCCTGCTTTCCAAATCTCATCTACGCTTCACAATCAAATTCAAACTAACTTAACTGGGGTAATCAGAGCAATCTAAACAGATAAATACCTAATCAAATTCTAGTGTCAGCGGACTAAATCGACTATGTCTCGTCTCCTATACACGACATCCTCTCAGCTATCCTACAAAACTGGGCATTTGAAAACGAAGGTTCCAGAGGAAAGCATTTAAAACTAAATGTTAGAGTGAGTGGACAAAATAACTAAATTACTCATGAAATCGTAACTTAATGTTTTCCCAACATTTCGTTCATTTAAAACCTCTTATGCATGCAACATTGAAAAAATCCCAAATAATCATTGAAAACAAAATAAGTCATGACAACTTAATGACTAAAAACTCAACATTAAATAATGGGGAAAGATGTTTCACCATGACAATGAGCCTTCAAACCTAGGGTCGGAACCTCCTAAGACTTATAAGTATGTCCCGCACAACTTCCTTAAGTGGGGGGAGGGCCCACCCTATAAGGTGGGGGTCATCAACCTATCCACCTTGTGTCACTTTCTCAAGTGGGGTCCATCCCATTCCATCCTAATTAGGTAAGGGGTCAACATTCCACACGCACCCCGCGCCACCCTAAATAGGTGGGGGGGTCATCACTCTCAGCGCACCCCACACCACTTTCTTAAGTGGGGGATCCACCCCACATCACCCTCTAAGGTGGGGGTCATATATATATATATATATATATTAACGATCCTTCATGGTAAAGAAAAACAACACAACAAATCTGAAAAGTCGTAAAAGACTCTACTCCGTAAATTAAAATATGCATTAAGCACAGTTCCTTGACCGTCTTCATAATAATGGCCATAAACGCAAAATTTCTCAATCAAGTGAATTTTTAAATCAACTGCTAACCGATACTATTTTTCAATAGAAAAATCTACCCAAAAAAGTGGCGGCGCCGCCGCCAGCTCCGCCCAGCATTAATTCCGGTCAAAACTCCGGCCACCACCAATCGCGATCAAATTTTAACAGCAGCTTTGTCTCATCAATCCGAACATCTTTCTAGTTCAACTCAAATGTCAATTCAGCCTCTAACTAGGTCAATCAAAATGAAATTCAAAAATCCCAAATTTTTAAACCTAAAAACTTCAAATTGTCGATTCTCTCTCCACACTCCAAATCGATCCACCAAATTTTAGGGGTGAGTTGTACTTCTAAAACTAATTCTATCCTTATATAGAACTCACAAATTGGTGGCTTCTGGAGGAAGAAATCTGATCAAAACTCTACACTGTGCACTCGGCAAACAACTCGACTTTTTGAACAAATCACGGCAAGATTAGTCGGAAAGCTTACCTAGAAACAAAATAGACACAGAGGCGGTGTTTTTAAGACCTATGCAGCGGTCTGAAGCGGCTTGATGGCGACGCTAGGGCGGTAAGAAGCTTCGATAGAGAAAACTAGGTCGGAGAGCCCAACAGTAACTTTTTTGAGTTTTTACTGTCGCATTCCAGAACCATTACTGGCTTGAAATACGGCGGTAACTGCCATAATCCCGGTCTAATGAGCAATTAATACATTGATCTGATGTATTGACCACCCACTAAGCCGAAACTACAAGGCTAGGGGAAGTAAAACTACAATCTATCATATTTTCTTTTTTCTACTTTTTCACGGGGTAAAAAAAAATTACAGCAGAGTGCGGAAAGTAGTGATAAAACATGGCCAACTTTAAAAACATGCGAAAACTCATAAAACATTCCACATACTTAAGGAAATCATTAAATGAACCAACTGAGTGAAGAAAAACTTCACACTAGGAGTGAACACTCGAATAAAAATGAAGACAAAATGGATAGGTCATGCCCCCAAACCTCCAACATGTTTGTCCCGTTTCAGTACACAGTACCTCCATCCACGAACTATTATAGGGGTGACCACTCGTCCTTGCTAACCTAGATGGGGCCGAAACCCAACCGCGCTAGGGTTTGAAAAACCCAAAAACGGGACATATAAAAGGGTGATGACAAAAGTGTTAAATCCAAATAGAATAATATTCAAGAGAAAACTCGAGAGAAACCCTCAGTAATAAACTCATCTCAAAACATGAGGAAAATAATCAAATATGAGTATATTTATGTGAATACGTAAGTGCACACTGAGCTCAAATAAACATTCATGTAACACCTACAAAATTTTTCTCTAGATCTTTGACGACCGAATCCCGGGGTTGTCTTCACAGCAAACCGGGGCTAACTACCTATGATCCCGAAAGCGAGTTGCAGCGAGAGTGTCCATTTATAGCAAATGCCCAACAGATCACTCATAGAACACACCACACTTACGGCTCGCTTAACTCCATAAGAGACGAGCGTAAACGGGAAAAATAAAATAAACAGGGCATTGCCCATGTGGAGGTTCACGGTCATCGACACCATGGGAAGTGTAGTCTAAATACTAGGTCTCGTCACTCTCAGACCAAGCATAGGAAATCAGGACAACGGTACTACTTTTCGATCTACAACACACACACACACCAATGCGAATAAAAACTTGTGATAAAACAGTAAATCATGGAGCTCATACTTTAATAAATAAAAAGCCTCTAACCCAGAAAGATTACGGCTCACCCATTGGGTGTGCTTCGCCTACTTGGAAATGCCAACTCCAAAGCAAACCCTAATGTTGCGCTCCTCAAAGCGTCCACGTTCTCGAGTCGTACTCCAAGTCCTTCAATAAACTATAGGAACGATTCCGTTAAAACAAGTCTCTAGAAATATCATTGACTTTAACCATTTTCCTAGTTTGACCAGGGTTGACCAACCTTTTCCTGAGTTGACCATTTTACTAAGGGTTGACCAATTAATGTTCTTTCAACGTGTTCGACTTAACTTCCGTTTAAATGACCCGAGTCACTTTACTTCTTACTAAACATTAAACAATTAGACGACGATTATTAACTCGTTGAATTACTAAGGACACACACATTAACGTTTAACAAACCATTTAAGTAATTGCCGATTTCGTTAATTCATTAACTCGAACATATCGATATACGTTAATTCAGAATCTTCAGAAATTACTATATGCACCCAAGAGAGTTTCCTTATTTGGGAAGCTTTCCTAAAATAGAAAGTTTCTAAATATAGTAAGTTTCCATTTTTACTTAATTTAACCGGTAAACCCTTATTGTCTTTTCTTTTTACCGGTCATCTTTCCAAAAATGGAAACTTCCCAAAATAATAAGTTTCCTAAAATGGTAAGTTTTCTTAAATCGACGCTTTGTTACGACTCAACGGAAAATACACGTTTTAAAGAGTCGAAGTCTACCTTCTCGGCATTTTGTCGGATTCTCACCGGTTTCCTGTGACTTGCCGGAATTTCTGCCAGATTTCGGTCATCTTTTCGGAATTTCACCATAGCTTCCTCGTTTTCTTCGTTTCACCAAGTTCTCAACAAACAAGATCAAAACAACACCAAATTAGCATCCCATCATCAAAAACAGTAACACACCGAATCTCTGAAACACCAAAACATGAACCTCACCTCACCTCTGATCTGCTCAAGCAGAGGGTCCAGTCGCTCCTCCTCTCTAAGTTCGCTCCAAACATGAACACAACAGCTTCATTAGCCAAGACCACATGCAGCACTGCCTCAGTCGACACCTCACTCTGCCTGGAGGCTGGGTTCCATTAGCTGTAACCACACTTCCAGCCTTTATGCAAGCTCACATCAGCTTTAATCTTCATCTGCTCGTCCCACTGAGCTCGAGACGTTACTCAAGAGCCCCAAACCATGTCGTCGAAGCAAGGAACTGAAACCCAGAAAAACCGAAAAACATAGAAAAATGGAGTTTTGAATTAGGGCTCGAATCGATGATCAAGGGAAGGAAAAAGGAAGAAGAAGAAGAAGAAGAGGGAAGAAGAACATACCCATCAAAGTAGTCGCCGCCGCTCAGATTTGCTAGAGATCGGAGAACTCAGTCGAGTTTTCTCCTCCTCCGATCTCTATGAAGAGTGGATGAAAATGGAAACTTAGAGCTGGGATTTGTACAGGAAATGAAAAGGAACGTTTTCATGGTGGCCTCGTGGCCATTGGTGGCCAAACGGCGGAGCTTCGTCATGGAGACAGTGACCGGAGCTCGGGTGAGCTCGAGAGGAAGGAGAGAGAGAGTTGAACGAGGTTGGGATTTTTGACTTCGGTCAAAGGTGTCAATATATTTATACTAAAATGGACGGTACAGATTAAATATGAAAAAGATCCAATGGTCCAGATTTAATGAATGGTAAAAAGTAAATCTGAAAATGGTAAAAACTATTTACCGGAATGGTAATTAAAAATTACCAGAAACTTCAGAAATTCATAGAAAATAGACGGAAGCTCTGAAAAATATTCTGAAAATACTAAGAGACTCGTGTCGACACGTACTATGACATTGAGTCCTTAAATGAGGAATTTGAAGAGTTTAGAAAAACTCAAAAATGAGCGTGGTCATTCACTCGTGTAGTTACCTAACGCAGCTTAAACCTTAGTAACTTGTCGTTAACCACGGTAAAAACATACGAGTTCTCACACTCTACCCCCCTTAAAGAAATTTTGTCCCTGAAATTTACAAACTAAACTGGTCATTGGTCAAGGGTCAATTTCTCTGTCATTCTTTGTTCTTCTAGGAATTATGATGGCTCAACTTCGCCAATCCACATGTGTGACGACGTCACAACCGATATTCTAGTGACTTAAGTTCACCAATAACATCGCATACTGCGAGTCCAAATTTCTTCATGGTCACAAAATCTTTCACTGAACGTCAATTTTTCAGCTCGTGACCAGAACAACAAAGCCAATGCCAAGGCATGAATACTCATAAGTATTTTCACTTTTCATTACCTAGTGTGATGAGTGTTGAAGTCACAATCGAAGTGTAATAGTCGATTCGAACATTGATCTTGCATGTTCTATAGCCAAGTAACGAACTCGAACTTGTCACTTTCTCGTCTTGATCGCAAGGACGACATATGCTCATTACAAGCTGCCACATCCGCTAAGCATGACGTCACCATGTCTAAGCACCAAAGCGACTTTATCAAAGTTTTACTATAGGAGGGGATGCACAAACACCAACCGATAAGTGAGGAAACACAAGATCACATCTTTCTTTACAACGTCCTGCTTGCACGATCGATGAACCACGAACGATGTCTCACCATCAAAGAACCACTAACGATGAGCTAGGTCGATCATGTTACCGTACTTTCAACTCTTTGATGACTCGTAATGATGTTGCCGATAGACTTTTCTCAAAGTCAATATCGCAAGTGTAGTCTCCTTGTCATCGCCAATCAGAACAGATACTTGCTCCAGATGTTGCTATGTTAATAAGTAGTTCCATGCAAGTGTGTCCTTCAGTCTCCATCAGAAAGATGACAGTCAATCTTGTTAACGAGTCCCAAAAGATCAGAAGGCGTCTTCGCTACCGCATCCTGGTTAAATGATCAGGATGTCTTCATGATAAACAAGATCCTCCTGACAATCACGAAGATTTAAGTCGAAGTTTGCATAATCTTTAAGTAAAAACTCTGCTACGCTTCACATGCCAATGCAAAACATAAAAGTGCATAAACAGTCATTAGTTCTCACGTTCAAGAATTAGTTGAACTGAGACTTTCTAATTCAATCTTCAATATGATTATCTGATCTGGCTTACGCTCCTTGTAGACTTATGTTACACTCAACAGATTTGGAGTTCACTTTTTCCCATAATAGTTTCACATATTTTAAAACTCTTTTGGAAAATCCTACGATGTAAAACAAAGGTACTAAAATCTTTAGTGTTCGGAACACAAAACAGAATTTTACTTGTCAACATTTCGTCAAAATTTGGTAAAACCTTTTGGGAATCTTTTGAAAGAATACTAAAGGTGAAAACGCCAAGGTCAGAACCTTTAGATTTACAAAACCGTCAAATTCTTTTAAAAAAAAACTTTTGGGATTTTCATTTCAAACAAAACACTTTGAGAAACAAAACCACAAAACTTCGTGATTTCCTTTTCTTTGAACATTTTCTCAAAACGTTGAAATCACTTCAACATTTACAAGTGAAAACTTGAGAACCAAATTTCTGAAAAACTGGAATCTTTTACCTTCCAAATAGTGAAGTAAAATCGTTTCGCGTAAGGAACCAAACTTTTCAAACGAAAAGCCTTAGCTAAACATATTACCAAAAACAAGAACCAATTCGCTGTAAAACTTTTGAGAAGAAGATTACACTCTTTGCTTCCGTAGAAGTTATTCCTTTAATTACATTCATCTAAAGATGATCCACATTCCAAGACTTTATTTGTAACCGACAAGAAATGTCGTCAAGTTCCACTGGAAGAAATTTCCAGCAAACTAGAGTCATAAGCTCTAGGTACTAATTCCATTAGAAACTGAAGTATCCTCGTAGTTACAATACGAGATGAACAACTACGCCCGCTTTGATACACTTTCTCGGGAACCATGCCATCAACTCATCACTTCGGTCGTAAATCGACTCCTCGAGGCTTGCTTCTTAGCTCATCTCGAGTTAATTCTTGAAATGGCAATTAAAACAATCTGATAGCGTTACGAGATGTAAACGTAGACTAACTCGTAGTCAATACGTATGCTCAACTTTCTCAACTACCACACAAGGCACTCAACGCCAAAGTCTTCCTCGTGGAAGGATGGCAAATACTACAATACATCACTGTAGGTGAAACTCATACGTCCCTTGCACTTTTCGAGATAAGAGACGTGCACTTTCTACACTATGCCTTGAGGCCATGGACGTATCATCTTTCGCGTCCAACAATCAATAATTCTCATTTCTCATTCCTTGCACACTTCCAGCCTTTGTGCAAGCTCACATCAGCTCCAATCTTCATCTGCTCGTCCCACCAACCTCGAGACGTTACCCAAGAACCCCAAACCACGTCGTCGAAGCAAGGAACTCGAAACCCAGAAAACCCGAAAAACATAGAAAAATGGAGTTTCGAATTATGGCTCGAATCGATGATCAAGGGAAGTAAAAAGAAGAAGAGGGAAGAAGAACATAGCCATCAAAGTAGTCACCGCCGCTCAGATTTGCTGGAGATCGGAGAACCCAGTCGAGTTTTCTCCTCCTCCGATCTCTGTGAAGAGTGGATGAAAATGGAAACTTAGAGCTGGGATTTGTACAGGAAAGGAAAAGGAACGTTTTGGTGGTGGCCTCGTGGCCATTGGTGGCCAAACGGCGGAGCTCCGTCATGGAGACATTGACCGGAGCTCGGGTGAGCTCGAGAGGAAGGAGAGAGTGAGAGAGAGAAAGTTGAACGAGGTTGGGATCTTTGACTTCGGTTAAAGGTCTCAATCTATTTATACTGAAATAGACTGTCCAGATTAAATCTGAAAAAGATCCAACGGTTCAGATTTAATGAATTATAAAAAGTAAATCTGAAATGGTAAAAACTATTTACAGGAACCGTAATTAAAAATTACCAGAAACTTCAGAAATTCATAGACAATAGACGGAAGCTCTGAAAAATATTCTGAAAATACTGGGAGACTCATGTCGACACGTAATATGACATCGAGTCCTTAAATGAGGAATTTGAAGAGTTTAGAAAAACTCGAAAATAAACGTGGTCGTTCACTCGTGAAGTTACCGAACGCGGCTTAAACCTCATTAAATCGTCGTTAACCACGGTAAAAACATGCGGGGTCTCACATTTACCTTTTTACCGAATCACCTCTATAAGTTTTCATATTTATAGACTTTTTACCGTGAACAATAACTTCAGATATTTTTATTTTCTACCATTTTGTCGCACGGTAACTTTCATTTTTGACCATAACTTTCACATACGAGCTCCGATTAGAGCATGCTACGTGTTCACGAACTCGTATCGACGTTCTATACAAATTTCATAAGAGTTTTTCCTCAAACTTTACTTCTATAAAAAAATTCAACTTTACGGTCATTATACGATGAAACTGTTACTTTAAATGGTAAAAGGTAAAAGTAACCAATTGTAAAATAATTTCTAGGATTGGGATGTGACAAGTTCAATACGGTGTCTCTATGATGAATGAGTAATTTCAATACTTGTCTCGATCACATTATTGTACTGATCCTTATAGTAAATACACTCCCCCTGACTAAGAGTAGCAGAAGACGAAAAATAACATCTACCCTTGTTGAAAGTAACATCCATGGTGACATAAAACTGCTGGGAAAGAGGATGATAACACTTGTACCCTTTCTGCTGAGTCTCATACCCGACAAAGACACATTTGAGACCTCTAACATCTTACTTGGATCTTTGGTTCTTATAAAGATGTACATAGGCTGCACAATCAAAGACAAGGACAAGAAGTGTATTAAGAGACGAAATTGAGACATAATTAGATAACACCTCAAATGAAATATGACATTTAAGAGAAGATGATGGGAGACGATTAATGAGATGGGAGGCACACATCACAGCCTCCCCCATACATACTTGGACATATTGGCACTAAGGAGGATAGCACGAGCCATGTCTAATAAGTGACGATGTTTTTTCTTTCAGATACCCCATTATGTTTCGGTGTTTGAGGACAAATAGTTTGATGAATAATCTCATGAATAATCACGAAACAAATGGTTAATAAATTCTCCTCCATTATCAGACGGAAATATCTTAATACATGCATCATATTGGGTACATACAAGACTATAGAAAGTTGTAAAGGCAGAGAAGACTGTACAAGCATCTTTCTTCTTAAGCAAAACAACTCAAGTTAATCTTGTGAAGTCATCAATGAACAGAACAAAGTAATTCATACTTGACATGGTAGAATTTCTGGAAGGTCCCCATAAATCTGAATGACTTAACTCAAAATGTCATGAACTTGAATGAGAACTCAAATGATAACTAGATTGATGACTCTTAGCTATGACACAAGTTTCACAATGAAGACTATAATCATTTATCCTATAAAACAGAGAAGACATGGACTTCTTTATAACACCAAATGAGGGATGAGCCATACGCCGATGCCACAACCAAACTTCAATTAACCGATCAGAACATAATGTCAAATCAACTGGATCTTGTGGTGCTGATATCTATCAGCGCATATGCAATCTAAGTGAAACAGTCCCCCCTAATGTCTCACTTTTCAAGTATTGCCCAAGTACATAAATCCTGAAAAATAACATACATAAGATAGAATGTAACAGAACACTTGTTTTGTGAGTTTAACTAAGACACAAAGAGGAGATTGTGAGACAAGGAAGGTACATAGAGGACATCATGAAGAATGATGGAATGTGTAACCTGAATTGACCCAATACCTAAAACTGGAAAAAACTCACCATTGACATTAGAGGCATGTTTTATAGACAGAAAGAACAATGTGTCAAAGAAGGACTTAGCATAAGTCATATGATCGGAGGCACCAAAATCAATAACTCATGTGTTACTTTCAGTAAAGTCAAAAATATTTAAAGCGATACCAATTTTACCTTGAGTTTTGTTAGTCAACTCCATCAATCTCCTTGCTTCTTATTCATCCACCCGATCAAACAATCAGCAATTAGCAAAGAACTGAATCGACAACAAAATATGGGAACAACACAAATCTGTGAGACTTCACCAAAAAGTGAAGTCAGAAAGTAGTCAACCTTGTGCACCCTCGAAACATTTACCGGGCGGCTACACTTTGATAGACCGAAGACGAGGAAGAAGATGTTCCGTATCAAGTTCTCAGTGCAATAGGTATTTCTAACTCCTCTAGAATTTGCCTTTATAATTTTAAAGCGGGTCGTTCAGTTCGAATTCATGATGAAGAACCAAAGCTTATTGATGTTGATCCAAATTAAGAAACAGATGAAGACTCTGGTGATGAGGAAAGACATAGATTGCCAGAAATTAATTCTGATGCCGAAGAAGACTCAACGGATGATTCCGATTACGAGTCTTAGTTTGAATTTGTAATACAAATTGATGTGCTTTATAGTTTACATATGTTGAATTCATATTTTTGTTGAATTTTGATGATATATGAACAGGAAATTGGTATGGTTTACATTAAACAGCATGTTTTTTATCTATTTTTTAAGTTTTAGCCTACAAAATAAGCCATATTTTGTCGGCTAAGATAGTTTAGCCAACGAAATATAGCTTATTTCGTCGGCTAAAAAATTCTTAGCCGACGAAATAGGATAGGACATATTTCGTCGGCTAAGCTATCTTGACGGACTAATACCCTAATGTTTCGTCGGCTAAACCCTATACTATAGCCGATGAATACTCTAATGTTTCGTTAGCTAGTAGAAAATAAATAAAATAATAATTTTATACCACTAGTTGCGTCTCATTGATTTGAAACTATTTTCAGTTGAAGGTCCGGGCAAAATATGTAATTTAGACGGTCAAGTGACTGTTTTTGTGCGTTAAGGGTTTGACTTACGGGATTGACCGTCCGGTTCGAGTCCTTAACGATGTTGGATCTAGATGAATTTTTTTTCATACACATATTTCAATATAATGATGGTATCTGATGGTCGGATTTTTGTTTGTGAATTTTGATGATCAGAATCACAACTTGCGTACTAATGTTGTACAACTTGTTTAATAAATGTTAATTAAATGTTCTATTTCAAAAATAAACTATACGTAGAAGCTTCAAACGAAATAAAAGTCGTGAAATAAAATATGACCGGAAGGGTGAAATATGTCTACGGTTTAAAAATCACGTTATTCCGGTAAAGTCTCGGTGCCGATAATTGCGGTTAATGAAATTTTTCATTCTTTCTACCTAGAGGTAGCCCTATCTCCTATGGTTATTTTTTTATAAAAATTTTATAGCACTGGTTGCATCTCATCGAGTTGAAACTATTTTCAGTTGAAGGTCTGGGAAAAATACGTAATTTAAACTGTCAAATTACATAAATAAATATAAAAAGGACTATAGCAGACGTATTTATTGAAAATTCGTCGGTTATAATTAAATAAATAAAATAAAATGATAATTAAAAAATTAAATTTAAAATAAATATAAAAATGACTATAACCGACGAATGTTCAAAAAATTCGTCCGCTATAGTTAAATAAATAAAATAAAATGATAATTAAAAAAAATTGAAAATAAATTACATAAATAAATATAAAATGACTATAGCCGATAAATTTATATATTAAAATTTCGTCGGCTATAGTTAAATAAATAAAATAAAATGATAATTAAACAAACAAATTAAACATAAATTACATAAATAAATATAAAAATGACTATAGCCGATGAATTTTCATTTATTGAAAATTCATCTGCTATAGTTAAATAAATAAAGTAAAATGATAATTAAACAAAAAAATTGAAAATAAATTACGTAAATAAATATAAAAAGGGCTATAGCCGACAAATTTATTAAAAATTCATCAGTTATAGTTAAATAAATAAAATAATAAAAAAACATAATAGTTGACGAAAATCAGAATTATAGTCGACAAATTTATTATTTCGTCGGCTATACTCCAACCAATATAAACAAAACCTAACGAGCCCGAGCTAACAGAAACCCTAAAAAAAATTTCTCTTTCTCCGCCTCCATTGCTCTTCTCCGCCTCCACTGCCCTCCTCCGCTCCTCCACTGCCTTCACCGCCTCCTTCGCTCCTCCACTGCCTCATCTGCTCCTCCACTGCCTCCACCGCCTCCTCTCTCTTTCTCTAGCACTGGTAAGAAATTCGAGTTCTTGGTGTTTTAATTAGGATTTTGAATTGGTTTCGGTGTTAGGGTTTATTTATGAATTGGTTTCGGGATTTTGAATTATTTTCGGGTTTAGGGATGTATATATTGTTTGTATATATATATATATATATATTTTTTTTTGAATTATTAATAATTATTTTGAATTATTTTTATATATTACTGCAAATTAATATATATTGATGTATATATTGTTTGCATATAATGGTTTGATATATATATTGTTTGCATATAATGGTTTGATGTATATATTGATTTAAGTTTATGGTTGTATATATTTGTATATATTGCTGCAAATTAACATATATGGTTTTTTTGCAAATTAATATATAGTTTAATTAAAAATATATAGTTTAACATTTTATTAACAAATTTTAATTAATTTTAATTAACAAATATTTTACTAACAAATATTAATTATTAAACAGGATGAGCCACCATTTTAGATTGACGATGGTTCGAAGGGCCAAAGGTCCGAATCGTCTGAGGGAACCTCTAGCAACCCTCAAACGTCGTTTTGGGGCCCCATGACATCCAGACGTGTGACCCTTTTGGAGACAAAACAGAGGTTGTCGGGCGCTACCCATTCCTAGAGGCAGCCGAGCGCCACCCATTTATCGAGGCAGCCGGGCGCCCCTCAGTCCTCGAGGCAGTTGTGGCCTCCTACCCAGACGGATGTGTCTGCACCACGTTTGCTTGAGATACACCGAGCGCCGACTACGGGTCCTAATGCTTCGGAGGGTGGGTCATCTAGGGTACAGCTACCGTCGCCACTTCTCTACCTTCCATGGTTGATACCGGCATTACCTGCAGTCGATGACTTATGGGCGTCGATTTATCCACTGCCCCCGCAAATGACTCCATCAGCGGCGTACCAGTTTGTGCCTTTTGGTACAGATTTTATTTCCACGAGGGTATCATCATCGGTGACAGAGACATAATCCGTAACGTCTGCCACAACGCCCTCAGACGATGAAAGATAAATAATTTGTTTTCTTATAATGTCATAATAAAGGTTCTCTTATTTTAATAATCAATTTGTGATAGGCACCGTCAGAACCAAGCCGACAACGAAGAAGAGAGGCTCCTTCACAGGGAAGGCTTTTGAGAAGACCGTGAGTACCTCATGGAGGATCATCATCGATACTGACGGGGATGATAACGTAGTATCGGGCAAGAAGACAAGGACGTACTCCGGTCGTGTGGGAGCACTCATTAGGGATATAGTCCCTATGTTGTGGTCAGACTAGGGCGAGGTCCCGTAGGAGGTTAAGAACATGGTCCACAACGCGATGTCAGTGAGTTTACAAAATTCATCAATAATATTATGTATTGTATTGTTAATTTATAAAAAAAAAACTAAACTAATAAATGGTTAAATGCAAGTGTGGTTTGACGTTCCCCAACACTTGTGGAACACTTGGAATGACGTTGTGCATGGGAGAAAGCATGTTGGGAAGTTAATGAAAAACAAGATTGTATGTGATATTAATAATATTTCTAATATTTTTGTGGTATCTGTAGGTACAAGGAGTGAAACAACGAGTTGCGGACCCATTAGACTACGTATGGGAACGCACGCTCTGGTACCTCTGTTGAGTTCTAGTTTAGGGAGTACGAGTGGTATTAGCTTTTGATATCAGAATTCAACAACCCTCATAAACAGGTAATTAAAAAAATAATTGGTTAAATTGTTATTAAGTACGCCAGTTTTTAAATATTTTACTAATATTTTTTTTCCTTTGAAGGCCGTTTCTCGGGCGAACGCTCAGAACCGGCAACGCAACACAAGGAACCATCATGCAGGTTCTAGACCTTTCACATCGCTTTTGGATGAGACGGCCAAGGAACTTCTAGAAGTCAACTGGTACGTCTATACATACGAGAAGACATATCTTGACGCCTAGGAGGATATTGTAAGTCATCTTACGTTTTCAAAGTTTTTTAATTATATATATGTAAAAATGTTAATTTATTATTTTTTCATATCCAATTAGGCGAATGTTAGACAGGCTAGTGACGAGGTGATGACTGCTATAGTGAGGGAGACATGGCTAGACACGTAAGAGTAAGTGATGTCTGAAGCCATGTCCCGGATCGACACTTCAGATCTGAAGATTGGGGCGAGGATCATGGACACAACCTTCTCACCACAAAGAAACAAGTTCTACTACCGGGATCTAGGAAAGACGGGTGAGGGAGTCCAGAAGACCACTCTAGGATTTCAAAGAAAGGCATTCTCGACCAGCAGCAAGACGACTCAGCTAGAGGCGAAAGTTTAGACGCTACAGGAACAACAAGCCACCTAGACAGCCTATACTGCCGCCTTACATGAGTATAATGCCGCGGTATATGCCACAAAGCAGGCACAACAGCAGCAGATGTTCTAGTACTTGCAAGATTTTCAGCTGCCCAGCTTTAGTGACTTCCGGCTTCACCCATGCCTACGCCTATACCCCTACCTTAGCCGCCACAACCTTCTCCTGACGTGAATATAAATTTAGATGATATAGATTTTGTATAGTTAAATAATTATATAGTTTTATGTTCTTATGAAAAATTTTATAAATTTTTTAATGAAAAATGTGTTGCACCATTGATGGTGTTGTTAGGTATATGAAATTGTTTTGCTGTAATTTGTAGGTTATTTGGAATGGTAATTTAGAAATTTCGGGGATTTTTTTTGCTGGAATGGACTTATAGCCGATGAAATTTGTCATAATTCATCGGCTATAACATATATTTTTTTCAAGGTTTAGCCGACGAAATATGGCCTATTTCGTCAGCCAAATACTAATATAGCCGACTAAATTTACTATAATTTGTCGGCTATATTATTTTTATTGTTTTTCAATGTTTAGCCGACGAATTATAGTAAATTTCGTCGGCTATAGTTATATTTAGCTGACGAAAGTAATTATATTTCATCGGTTATAGTTATTTTTTAATTTTTTTATTAAATACTTAGCCGACGAATATATTAAACGTTTTGTCAGCCATAGTGTGAGACTATAGCCGATGACTACTTCTACTTTCGTCGGCTAAAGTCATAGCTGACGAGTGTTTGCCGACAAATTTAGTTAATAGGCCGACGAAAATTTTTTGTCGATCAAACTACTGATCCTGGTCCTTTTGGTTCAACCTTATGATGTGTAACTTTGGTTGATGGTTTTAATCTTTTGATAAACTGATTGGAGATATTTTGTCATTGATGTAAGAATTGGTCTTTTTATGGAAATAATGTTCAGTATTATGGTTTGCTTGGATTACCTTGTCCATATTCAGTACTATGAGAATTGGTGGTTTGATTTTTAATTTTATTTTTAGAGAATGTGTTTTGAATAATTGAATGATAGGTTTTGTGAGATGTTTGTGTATTATGTATACTGTATAGAGCACCCATACAAAAATTTCAATATTGCAGGTCATTTTGCGGGAATATGTGATGAAGAAATAGGGGGAAGGGGTATGTTCGACATTTCACACTAACGTGGCAGGCATCCAGCTGAGTTGGAATTGTAAGATTCGCCACGTCAGTAACTTGACGGTCTTTTTTGACGGTCAATTGACTGAATGGAAAAAACTGTCGTCAAATAAGAGTTTAAGGATATACCGATTTAATTTGAAAGTCGGAGGACAAAACTATTTTACATGTAAAGTTTGAGGTGTCACGAGTATTTAATCCTAAATAAAAATTGAAGTTATTGGGAAAAGCATGAAAGCCACAAAGTGTGCCTATATGTATGATGTGATCCAATCAAGGACTAAAATTTCGACAATCGTGAAAATATTGTCGGACTAAAATATGAATATTTTCACTGATATATCGTAGATATATCAATATATATAAAATTTCGAAAGATATTATATCAACAAGTAAAATATATTTAGCGATAATATATATATACATATATAATTGTACAAAATATAGGATATATGCAACCTAGCAGGGTTGGTTAAGACATTTTAACATTCTTTGGGTAACTGGTGTTTAAAATTTGTGGCACTGAAGTAGAAAACGTGACAGGTAAATATTATGAGACAAAAATATTCACTAAATATTACTTCAAATCTTGAACATATGTTGTAATTTCACAAACTATCTTAAGATTTTAGAAAATATCGAAAATATCGGATGAGAATCAATTAGAAGGAGAAAGATATATCGACATTTGAAGAAAAAAAAAGTCGATTTTTTTAATAAAAAATATCGATATTTAAGACGTTCGATCCAATAATGACTAAAATGTGGAGTGACGCAAGAGCTTGCGATCATGCTGACAAGGGTCGACGCTATAAATCCTAATATACATAAAATAAAGCAGTGCATAACTTCAAACCTGAAAGGTTGGAGAGAATGAGCGGAGCAGAGAAAGTGGTGGTGAGCGTCACCGGAGCCTCCGGCTACATAGCTTCATGGCTGGTCAAACTTTTGCTGCAACGTGGCTACACTGTCAAGGCTTCAGTTCGTGACCCAAGTCAGTCTTCCACTTCACTTCTTGTTTCATCATCATACATACCCACGTTTTGTTCTTTTCTCTTATAGACCTTAAACCCTGTTGTGATTAATATAATTTGATGATCTTGGAGGCTTAGCAAAGCTTTTAAATGAATAACAAGTTTATGGGTATTAGATAACACAGGTTGGTAAAGTTTATGGTTTTGAGTGATTCGTGCTTGATTAAGTATGGTTTTTAGTGGATTTGACCTTTGGTGATGTAATTAAATGATGGGTCTCAATCCAGTTTCCATTTACTTACTAATAGCACTAAACTGATCCTCAATCCAGTTTTGATGGTTTATTGATTCAAGGGCTTCGATCTTTTTGTAATGCCACAGATGACAAGAAGAAAACAGAACACTTGCTTTCATTAGATGGAGCCAAGGAAAGGCTTCAATTGTTCAAAGCAGATCTGCTCGAAGAAGGATCTTTTGATTCCTTAGTTGATGGTAGTGTAGCTGTTTTTCACACAGCATCCCCATTTTATCACAATCCCAGTGATCCGCAGGTACATCCCATCTCATTTTAATCGCTGCGAGTTGTTATCCACTAACTAGCATGTATGTATTGTATCTATCAATTCCAAAAGCGAATCGTCTGTTGAATTCTTTCTGGAATTACCAAAGGAAAATAAAACTTTCATATCAAAGAAGTAGGGGTATATAGTATATGTACTCACTAATTGGATGATATTATCATTTTTAAAGTTGGTTCAGTTGTACTCACTAACTGAATACATACCAAGTACTTGTGCAATCTACAAGATTTACCTTTAAAGTTCACAATCTGTAAATAAGTGTTTATATGGTAAGAGTTTGGATACATTGAATATAGGGTCAAATGCAACAATCTCCTGTTAGATGCTTTTGTTGTCAAATCAAGTTCTTTAGTTTAAGGTTCTATGTTCTTTTGTCAGGTTGAGCTAATTGATCCTGCTTTGAAGGGAACACTTAATGTCCTCAGATCTTGTGTTAAGGTTCCGTCTATCAAGAGGGTTGTTATAACTTCCTCTATGGCAGCAGTTGCATTCAATGGAAAGCCTGTCGCTCCTGATGTAATAATTGATGAGTCCTGGTTTTCAGATCCAGCTTTCTGTGAAAAATCAAAGGTTTGCATTTAATTTTTTTATTGTATTTTTCTCTTTCATAACTAGTAAGAAAAAATTATTGCATACGATTTAAATCTCTTTGCTTTTATGTCATAAACAATTTGTGCAATATCTTTGTTTAGACATTGGTTTTCTTTAGGCTTGGTATATGCTGTCAAAGACATTAGCTGAGGAAGCTGCTTGGAAGTTTGCAAAAGAGAAGGGAATTGATATTGTTACAATAAATCCGGGTTTGGTGATCGGCCCTCTCTTACAGCCAACTCTCAACACAAGTGTGGAGCCAATTCTGAAACTCATAAACGGTACTCTTAAGCAATTTTAAAAACTGTTCATTACTTTGACCTGACCACATTTTTAGTTCCTGTGATCATGTTTATGTTTGTTGATGAGAATTGAACTTACTGCTTATCTGCTAGAATATTTTCTGTGTATACAAGATTGCTCTGTGTATGAAAGAATGGACACTGCACTATTGCAGTTGGATCATTGCTTCCATGGCTAAGAGATATAACGATATATAATTGCTTAAGCACATGATGTTTTACTATTTCTTGAGCAATCATATTATTCATGAGAACATTTGGGCTTCATTATTCTCATCATTATCTATTTTATCATCAGTAAGCTGTTCTTATAGCTATTAATATATGCCGCTTCACAATCAAAATATTTAATCAATCGTATCAAGAAAAAGTATAGTAATTTATATAGACAGTTTGAAAAACGAAAGAGGGTCGAGGTCATAGGGAAGGTAATGTTGGAAAATTACTTTCTCACAATGTCCTATCCCAGAATTGTCATTTACTGTGTAGCCTGGTGGCTGTGTTAAGACTTATATTCAAAGTTATTCAGCTTGGTATCAGTTATAAATATGCTGCCAATTTACTCCTGATAATCGTTTTTACTTGTGATGCAGGGGCTGAGAAATTTCCAAACACAACTTATAGATTTGTTGATGTTAGAGATGTTGCGAATGCACATATTTTAGCCTTTGAGAATCCTTCAGCTAGTGAACGTTATTGTTTAGTTGGAAGCGTAACACACTGTTCAGAGATTGTAAAAATTCTGTGTGATATCTTCCCTGCTCTCAGTCTTCCAGAAAAGTAAGTTGCTAATATAATCAAATCTATCACATGTTACTCATATGTGTGTTTTAAAGCCAGTCTAAGGATACCACTGGTGTACTTAGTTAAGTACCTTCTAGAGTGCAAGACTTCCCTCTTGCATAGTATTGCAATTGTTTCTTATCAGGATACATAATCCGGGTTACTTCTGTTAAAAGTGAGATCCTAGTTAGTGTATAATTGGACAATATCAGTTTTGTGCATGGATTACCTCATTGATAGGGAGGGGGGGGTCATTTGGTCAAAGTTATTCATCTGGAATAAGGTGTTTGCTAAATGCCTGCCAATTGTTCTGTTTTCAGTTTTGAATCTGCACTGTTGAATGGTTTGACTTGATTGAATGCCTTGGTTAAACTTTGTGACAACCTCTTTGTTGTGATTGGTATACTTTATAAATTCTGATACTTAATGTTATAGAGGAGTGAGTGCGGTAAGACGATGTAACTGTATTCATAAATGAGTAATTTGCTTGATTGCCAAACAGAGTATTGGGACTTCAGAAACTCATGTGCCTCTACTTTTGGCAGGTCTGCCGATGATAAACCTTTCACACCGACTTATCAGGTATCCAAGGAAAGAGCCCAAACTTTGGGTGTCAAGTATACTGCGCTGGAAGTGACACTAAAGGATACTGTTGAAAGTTTGAAGGACAAGAATTTCTTCTAATTATGAAACTATTTCGGAAGTCCAGAATTGTTAAAGATCGATAGTGTATGTATTTCTACTTTTGAGGTGTTATTGTTTATGAGATCACTGCCTTGTGCAACTTATAGCATGTAGTGATTTTTTGCATGGTAAACTGAATCAACGAGTAATGTATTGAACACAGGAAGGGTTAATAAACTCAAGTGTAATATCTGTCAGTGTCACTTGTCATCCAATGTATTTTAACATGCAATCAGTTGTCCGCATTGACTTGGAAATCAATAAATTGAATAATGGTTGTTGAATAATTCGGAAAGCTATTGCTATGTTTAAAATTATGAAGTGGCTAATAATTTATTAGGTTTTCATCTTTCCCCCAGTATGTGCTATCCGGTAAACTTCTTGCTATGATTCTCTATCTTTTGAAAATGGAAGTAGTTTATTATGCACAACAATGATGGCTACATATATTGGTTTTGAAATGCACATAGTTCATGTTTCATATTTGTTTGTAGCGAAAGAGTTGAGATATCTGAGTTGATGGAAACAATCACACTGCTTCCTGTAGTATTACTATTTCTCTGTTGTGGAAACACAGGTTTCAATCTGTAAGACTGATGCAGGATTCATAGGCTGCCTAGATACAGAAAGGAAGGCTCGTATTGACTTCAGGGCTGGTTTTGAAGATCCTGAAAACCGGCTTTCTTCATGGGAAGGAAGTGACTGCTGCCAATGGTGGGGGTACACTGGTAACAACGGGAGCTGTCATTTCCCTAGATCTCCATAACCCCCATCCAGTTGATGATTCTGGTTCTTCTAGCAGGTATGGATTTTGGAACCTTAGTGGTGAAATTAGACCTCACTGAAGATGCTCAAGTATTCGAAGCATTTGGACTTGAGTTTCAATACCTTCAAGTCCATTCAGACTCCTAAGTTCTTTGGTCCTTGATGTATTTACAGTATCTGAACCTATCTAATGCTGGTCTTAGTGGTGCAATTCCTCGAAATTTAGGAAACCTCTCTTGCAGTATCTTGATGTCAGTTCCAACGAATTTGGTTTTATGTTTTTATTTGTTGATAACCTTGATTGGCTGTCTGGCATTGTGTCTTTGGAATATCTCAATACGAATGGAGCTGACCTATCAATGGTAGGTTCAGACTGGATTGGGAAGCTTAATAAGCTCCCCGCCTTAACTGTGTTGCATCTATCTAGTTGTGGCTGATCTAGTTTCCGACTGCAATCAATTTCACTTCACTAGCTGTGATAGAACTTGATCATAACATCCTCAATACAGAGATACCTCACTGGCTTGTCAACATCGGCAGTCTTGTAACTGTAAGCATGGAATTTTGTGGTTTGGATGGAAGGATTCCCCTTGGTTTAAGTGATCTTCCAAGGTTGAATCATTTTGATCTTTTTGGAAATAGAAATCTTACGGCAAATTGCTTTGAGGTTTTCACAGGATGATGGATATTGATCCAAGTTCCAAACTTCCCATACCTTACATGGTCAACTTCCTGCTTCCATTGGCAACAAGACATGGCTCGTTGATACAACCTAAAGAGTTAGGATTCAGAAGGTAAATCTAAGTATAGAATAGAAATGAGACAGCGTTGTAGCTTTTTTACAAGTTCTAAAAAAGTTAGTCTTTCAAGATTCTATTAGGATTTGTAATAGACTTGTGTCTATTAGGTTTAGGAATCATAAACCATGTTATATTAGCAGCTCCTATTCGGTATAAATAGGAGCTACAAGGGGTTTTCTAAGGTGATGACAGATTATACAGAAAACCGAGAGTCAAGGGTGATAGAGAGATTTGGAAGGGAGTTGAGGATTAACATAGGGATTTCTAAGTATTTGCAATCAAATTGTTATTCTCCATAGTGCTAGTGATCTCTCAAGAGAGATCACGTAAGTGGACGTAAGCCAGGATTTGGCTGAACCACTATAAAAATTGGTGTGTGTTGTGTTTCTGTTCTTCAAGTTCATATATCCTATAACTTTGCTTAAATCGTATAAAGTACCAATAAAGACCATAAGAGATCCTAAGGCCCTAAACCACAATAAGTGGTATCAGAGTTTCAGCTCTGGTACTTTGCGATGGAAGGCAGCAAAGGCATAGTGGAAGCAAAAGATGTGAGATCGTTTATTGAGCCTTTAAGAGGCAAAGAAGACTTCACACTTTGGTGGAGGAAGATGAAGAGTGTCCTAATTCTACAAGATCTGTACGAGGCTGTTCTCGGGTTAGAAAATAAGGTAGAAGATGGACACGAAGGCAAGAAGTACAATAAAGTTGCATTTTGCAGATCATGTACTAGGTTGTGTAGTGGTTGATGGAGGTGACAACATGAGCAGCAAAGAGACCTGAGATTATATTGAGAAGCTTTATGCAGTAAGTGTCATATTGGTGAGAAAATGAACAGCAGCAAGACATTGGACAATGTCAAGGAGGCTGACACAGTCAATGTCAAGGAGGCTGACACAGTCATTGTCATGAAGACCGACGCGGATAAACGCTTCTTAAAGGAGGAACTGATATGGACACAAACACATTCAACAAACATAAAGATCAAGTCAGTGTTGTATATGAATTGAATTACAAGAAGTATTGGACTTAAACTCAGTTTCATATAAGTGATCTGAGTTGTATATCAGTTGGATTACTTGAAGGTTATTGCATTAAACCTGTAATGGGATTAAATCCAGATGTGATCACTATATATATAGGAGGCTAGGTCCCTGTGTTCTAGACCGTTGAGCATCAAGAAGCATTCCCATTGTGCTTGCTATTTGGTTCAGAAACACAGAAGACGTAGCTCTTCCGTTCTAGCAGTTTAGCAGCAGCAGGATTCAAGGAGATCAACACTGGTGGTTTCAAGCAAGAACGCAATTAAGGCTGACAGGAGAAGCAACGAAGGTATGTGTCTGCAGTTTTTCATATTGTTCTTGGTTTAAGTATTGTGTGTTTATGCTTTTGTAAATAGATCCAAAACTTAAGTTTAGATGATTAGTAGGATTCTGTAAATCATCTAATAATGGTATCAGAGCTTCAGTGTTTTTACAAAATCATAAATCGCAAAAATTTTCAGTTTCTTCAAGAACAGGTTTTTCTGAAAATTTATTTTCTTAAAACCAAAACTTAATTAACACACCTAAAAGCATGCTAAATTTGCTTAATTCTTAAGTAACTCGTCATTAACCACGGTTAAAACGTGCGGGGTCTCACAGATATGCTTGATATTGTTTGCAAAAATTTGCTTTTATTACGTACTTAGATCGAGTTATTGTAATGGTTGTTTTTACTTTTTAGACATTATTATATTTTGAATATTATAATATTTCATTAATTATTTGTGTTATTTTGGATATTATATATTTAATTATATGTTTTAAAAATAATTTAAAATTTTAAAAATTAAAAACTGAGTACTCCCCCTGAGTACACCTCTACTCGCTACCCTCCGGTCGGCCGATCGATTAGTGACTTCTAGAACCTTGGTTCACATAAGTTGAGCTTTAAAATACCATAATTAATCCAACATGCAAAAAATGGAACAAACAAGAAGTGTAACAACTGCACTAGTAAATCGATGTCTTGCTCTTACTCCTAGAATGCCAGCTTGTAGAACGCTTACCCCCAAATAGATATGAATTAAGCGATCTAGGTTTCCTGTCACCCGAGTCTAAGTCTGTGACTGAATTTTAAGTTTCCAAAGTCTTGTATATCTCTTTGGGTGTCTTCTTGTTGACGCTTACTTATATTCATATGAAAATAACCATTTGTATAAAAAATAAAAGTCAAATCTTATACCAATAAATTAAAAGGTCAAACGCGTGTTCCAATATAAGGTATACTAACTAATGCCTAAATACAAAATTTTATTAAATTCACAAAAAAATAATATTCTTAAGACATTTATACCCTTATTTATAGATAGAAAGTGGAAGAGAGGGAGATGAAATAATTTGCCAGAAGCTGACTAGGCTCCAGTACCGTCTGTTGGACTCCAATCATCGGTCGTCGGACTTCGATCACCGATTGCCGAAAAATCACTGTTTACTTGAAAATTATCGTTCTTCTGAATTTCAAGAAAGAATTTACTGCCCTAAATAAAATGTATTATACAAGATAATAAATGATTATTAACCCTAATAAACTCTCTAAATATTATATACAAGGTAAAACAAAATTATGGAATGTAAAAAATGTTTTATCAAACCCAGTTTAAATTAAATCCCAGTATACTAACCATAGTATACTCCAAATCTAAGTCTACTAACTGCAGTATACACCAAATCCAAGTCTACTCCAAATCTAAGTCTACTAACCAGTATACTCCAAATCCAAGTATATTAACCCAAATATTTCATCAAATTCAAGTCTACTAACCATAATATACCACAAATCCTAATATACTCTCTAAATATCATATGCAAGGTAAAACAAAATTATGAAATGTAACAAATGTTTTATCTACTAACCTCAATATACTCCAATCCAAGTCTACTAACCTCAGTATACATCAAATCCAAGTATATACCAAATCTAAGTCTACTAACCCCAGTATACACCAAATCTAAGTACACTAACCTCAGTATTTCATCAAATCCAAGTCTACTGACCCTAGTATACTCCAAATCCAAGTCTACTAACCCTATTATGTCATCAAATTCAAGTCTACTAACTCTGATATACTTCAAATCCTAATATACTCTCTAAATATTATATACAAGGTAAAACAAAATTATGAGATGTAACAAATGTTATATCAAACCCAGTATACATCATATCCCAGTATACTAGCCCTAGTATACTCTAAATCCAAGTCTACTAACCCCACTATACACCAAATTCAGATCTACTAACCCTAGTATTTCATCAAATCCAAGTTTACTGATCCTAGTATACTCCAAATCCAAGTATACTGACCCAAGTATTTCATCAAATCCAAGTCTACTAACCCCAGTATACTTCATATCAAAGTCTACTAACTCTAGTATTTCATTAAATCCAAGTCGACAACCAAGAGGAGATCCGACACATCTCCGATCGGAATCTTCAATACACAACTTGATCAGTGATGGTCGTCAAAGAAAGAGAGACAGAGAGAGATGGAGGCTTGGCCAATTCCAACGAGCTACATCACAGGCCTCGTCACCCTCACCGCTTCGTCGCAAACAAAGCAGGAGAAGATCCGACAAGGGATCTCGACTAGATCTGGTCTCTCTTTTGCAAAGGCGAGATAGATCGTTATCAGATCGAACGACTGGGATCATCGAAACCTCGATGCTTCAGCTCAATAGATGATGAGACGATTGCCACGCTTGAAAATCGATCTAGGTCACTGGATCGCCGCCTAAAATGATGACGACGCGACGTTGACATCATCAGCTCCTATAGTTGAACTACTCATGTTCATCGCAAGCTTGGGATCAGAGACAGGCATGTGATTGCTACTAGAGGCCGGAGCAAACATGGTGAGGGGAGAGAGAGGATCGGTGAGAGTGGATCGGCGCTGGGAAGAAAAGAGAGATGAGAGGGAGTAGATCGAGAATGAGAGGTAGAGGAGAGGAGAGATATTTAGGTTAAGAGTAAAAGTTTAATTTTGTTAAAATTAAATGAAATGAGCATTGAAAAACGTTTTTCATTAGAAGTCCTTAGAATTAATATTAAATGGGCATTTATTGTATTCGTATTGCAGCATGAACTTCAGTGCTAAATTCACCACATGACAATTCAAAGACTAGTTGCGTGTACTTGTCTATTGCCATTAGCCCATCCATAACTTCAAAACTCTATCCTTACCACCAGAAGCAACCTTTTCACCATCTGGACTCCAATCAACAGCGTATACCTTTCAAAAATAAAATAAGAATGTGAAAGTAGTTTGACAGATGTCACATCAAGAGGTCATTAATGCTAAATGTTCGGAGCTTCTCCAGTATACAACAGCTAGTTTAGGTCACTCAACATCAACAGAAAAATGTCAGAATTGGTTAATTGGTTTAGTTCTACTGTACTTACAGATATGTCTATCAATTTTTTTCTTGGGTTATATAGAAACCAAAAGGATGATAAAATAAACAGTTCCCTGCCCTTCTGAATATTCACATGGCAAATAAACAGTTGTAGAAGACTTGAAGGACGACAACAAAATAAACACTCGTACCAAACTACATGACAACAAACTAAATCAATAGGCATATCATCGCATAAAGCAAACTATTCTATTCAAAAACTCAGATAGTGCCATTTTGTATGATCACGTATTGCAGGCTCTCAAAAATGAAAGATTATTAACCGCATGTAGGGTCAAAGCCAAATGAAAGCATACCTCATCTGCATGACCTGGGAGGTCTTGTTTCAGTTTCATAGTCCTGATATCCCAAACCTGAATAATTGAAGTTGAGCAACAGATCATGGATCCCAACCAAGGTCCAATTAAAACAAGACAACAATTATCAAGAACATAAACTTTTGAAACTTGAAGAAAACATCCAATTATTAAAAAGTTTAAGGATGATGATTTTTTCTATCCAATTATAACACATTACATGAAGTGACTTTTCATGATCTTCAAATCAATGTGAGATCTAAAGACTCTCTTGGAACCTCAAAAAAATGATTATCTGTAAATGTTCTACCTTTAGAGTTGAATCTTTGCTGCCACTTAAAAGTAGCCTGCTGTCTGCGGACCAGCTGTAGGGAAATATATAATGTCATGATTAGGCATAAATATAAGCACATCCATAAAACTAAAACAAATGAATAACGTCAGACCTGATCTGGTAAACAGGACCAACATGACCCCGGAGAACTCCAAAAAACTTGCCAGTAGTACCATTCCATATTCTGACAGATCTATCAAATGAGGCACTTGCTATCCATTGCCCATCAGGTGAAAAGAAGACGTGGTTTACAAGCTGTTGGCAAGAAACATGGAAGTTGTAAAACCTTAGACGCAAAAAAATTGCTACTTTATATAGCGTATTCAAGTTTCATCTAATCATAAACATGAGTGCCTGCGGCCCATAAGAAATCAATTAGAGCACCCATAGAGAACAAACTACATCAGCTTACGTATCTGTTATCAGTAGGGGTGGGAATTTGGACCCGAAATCCCGATCCCGAACCCGTCCATCCCGTACCGATACCGAACGGGACGGGACAAAAATGTCAAATACGACGTCCCGATACCGAACCCGATCCCGAATTTCTTAAATGGGTCGGGATCGGTATAGGCTCTATCCGTCCCGATCCCGAACCCGTCCCGAATTTTTAGTAGAAATGTAGCTATTTAGAACTAAAAATTGCAGGTATTTAGCTATCAGGTATGAGTAGCCATAACGTTCAAGCTACCAATAGAGCTCTAGATTAAAATTGACTCCACAACATGCATTGAGAGAACACCCATAGAGAACAAACTACATCAGCTTACGTATCCGTTATCAGGTATGAGTAGCCATAACGTGCAAGCTACCAATAGAGCTCTAGATTAAAATTGACTCCACAACAAGATGCAACATGCATTGAGATAATCTGGGGATGAGTCTTTAAATGTCAGCAACAATGACGAGAAATGAAAGAAACATCTACTGTGTTTGTTTTGAAATCGTTTTTGTATTATTAAAATAAATAAATAAAAAAACTGGCAATAGTGTGAAGGCATGCTAGCTAACAAACTCTTGCCAGTGTCATCCAAATTTGCACTCGAATAGCATGATACTACATGTTTGCATATGTAAAAGATAATAAGAAAATTTAAAATTAAAAAATAAACTGCTATCATTTTCGAAAGACTCAGTTTTTTCATATCCAAAATTTGCCACTGAGCTGTGGCCTGTTTATTATTAGGGATAACCGACACTGGTGGTTACAAGTTCAACTCATTAATCATAAGCATGCTGATAGCGAACATAAATTGGAAAAGTAATGGCCTGCATTATGGATCATAAGTATTCAACTCATTATTACACTTCAAATAAACAGTTTAACAACTTGCATCTGCAATTGAAGCGAAAGTGTTGCAAATATTTTCACCTGTTGATGACCTGTCATGCGAGCTTTGGGTTGTTTGCTGACAAAAGGCTCCCACAGAAACATAGTGAAATCATCTGATCCAGAAACCAATCTTTCAGGAGCTTTGCCTTTCATTTTGTTATACCTTTCCAAAGCTGCCTATATGTCAGACGAAAATATAATCAATTCCACGAATGGGGAAACGACGAAAAATATCCAAAAGCAAAAACATCGTACAATGAATAAAACAGGGGAAGGACTAAAACTGATGATTGACTATCTACTGCACAGTAATATATTAAGAAGTGATAATATTAGGTACAAGGACTAAACTACAAGGACAAATTGAAGTGCCATCACTTTACTTTTTGTCACAGCAAAAAGCTGTTTCTTCTAAAAAAAATATTTAGAATATTGTTACCTTTTTCATATCCTCAGGAGATGAATATTGCTTTTTGCCAGTGTGATCATAAGCTCCGGTGCGAAGAACATATTCGGTACTCAATGCAAGAGTGTTAACCCAGTGGCCATGACCCTAAAATCATGTAGCATAACGGGTACACAGAGCATGCGAATGAGGGATATATAAAAAGAAAAACAAAGTCATCAAGAATTAAACGAAACCCCTTAATATGAGTGATGTAACGGCAAACTGTTATTTGAGAGATGATGAGGCAATAATTCCAATATCATTAAAGACAAAAACAAGACACGAAAGAAAGAAAGGGGAAACATTATATTGCTTAAAGAGCCACTATAATTTGCCAAGTGGCACTTATCTATATACCCAAAACAAATCATGTTTGCATGCTCAAGCCTTGAATAAAATAAATTTGAAGATAACAAGTTTACTACTAAACAACAATAATAATTATAAAAAATAGCAAGGAATCTTGCTGACATGAGACTACACCAAACGACTACTACAGAAGAAAACAAATTAAGTCTTCACAAGAACAACATGACTTATTTTTGGTATCGAACTAGCAACAATGTGAAAAACAAGGAACAACTGGGCTCATCAATGCTTGAAAGATGTATTAATAATACCCTTAATTCACGAATCAACTTCCCTTGCGTAGTCTCCCAGACTTTGATTGTACAATCTTGGGAACTGTGACACATAAAATGGAGTAGTTAGCTACATGTCTAAAGATAATTTCAGCTTGAAAATGTAATTTTAAACAAATGAGCTAGCAGTATTGCCACTTCAGAATTCAATGCCCTAGATACATTTTGAATGAAATAACTCAATCATTGTTTAAATGGACTCTTCCAATGACTTGTTTCTATTTTCTGAGCAGCAAGGCATCACATGAAAGTTATTAAAAAGATTTAGAACTATTCACACTTGAATGTCGTCAGCCATCCAATTGATTAGCCTTGTGATTACCCCAAAGTTTTTTTTACAGTATAGAAACAACTGAACAGAACAATCAACAAATTTCAACATTATATCATGAAATAGGAAAAGAGTATACCCTGTATAGAAACTGAACAGAACAACCAACAAATTTCAACATTATATCATTAAATAGGAAAAGAGTATATACCCTGTATATATAAAACCATCTCCACCCCATTTTACACAGGTTATGGCAAGTGTGTGGCCGGTGAGAGACATAACGCATTTCTTCAATGTGATGTCCCATATGCGTGCATCACCATCTTTCCCAGCACTTACAAATCGTCTACATGGAGCAGCAAGGTGGACTGGTTCCCAAGAGATCCCAGTAATCCATTTCTTATGGCCCTAACACACATGAAGAAACCAAGATTTCATCAATAAAACATGTCCAAGAACACATATAGCCTGAATAAGTCAACTAAGATTCTCACAGAATAGGTTAATTTGAGGAATCCTCTTCTGCTTTCAGTTGTTTCTCACAAGGCAATCGTTCACCACACTTGGACTAGAAGGTTGTATTAAGTCGCATACACAGTAATATCTATTTGTTGATATCTTCAAACATTAAAGTTTAGTTAAACAGAGCACAGCACATGCATAACTGATTCAAATCGACATCGAGTATGCTCACAATTCACTTTTCCCCATTATACACATTACTCTACCAAGAACCAAAATCTTTAAAAAGGTAGATGATCAGACGGTGAAGGATACATAACTTACGATTAATGGATTGCCTGATGGTTTTCCTGTCTGTGGATCCCAACATTGAAGTTCTCCAGACTTGCTCCCACTAACAAGATACTTTCCATCAGCAGACCAAGCAATACAAAGAACCCAATTCTTATGTCCTGAACAAAGGATAAATAGAACAAGGATGAAATCATTTTGTCTCACACCATAACAAACAAGAAAAGTCACGAAGTTCTCAGTACCCTACCTGAACATGTGTACAAAGGTGTTTGAGTATTAAGGTCCCATAGTCGGACAGTGGTATCACCAGAACCACTTGCCAACTGTTGACCATCAGGACTAAAAGCAACTGAAAGAACAGCTTCTGAGTGACCTGTAGTAACAACAATAACATGAACTGTATAAGTCCAAGCTGCATATCAGTAACAAAAATTGACCAAATAAAATGATTGATTGGGTGCCTAGTGAAAGCTCTTACAACATGCTGACTTTGAAAAGCTTTAAAATAAAAGGACCGGATCATGAAGTTCACATATTTATCTTCCGCGCTAAAACTATTTGACAATGATCAATAAATAAGATGCTAATTGGCAATAGATATGACCTTAGTTAAACATAAATATAAGAGAGACACTCATACCAGCAATTGTGGCTGAGCAACGATTGACAGGACGAATTCGGAAAATAGCTTGTGGTTGATACACAATTTTGAGTACCTTCTCCACAGAAACTGCCACAGAAAAGAGTTATAAGTAAAAGATGCATCCATTAAAATCTTCTGACAAAAATAATTTCAGAATATACACAATCATGTCAGCTGGATTGTTAACAAGCAGTTCCATAGAGATATAACTAACTTTTGTTCTTCTCCGCATAAACGCCCAGCACCTCATTAAGTTCCTTATTTTCTATGTAGAAAGTATAAGGCATCTTCTCATCCTGAGCACATACAACCACAGACAGACATTACTTATCAGAGCATGACAAAAACACAATACACAAAAATCATTGATTGTTAATAGATTTCATCGAAGTATCGAACTATCGACAACACAGTTAAACATCATATTATATTGAGTCACACATAAAGCATGTATCAAACCGGGTACATTTTGCTGACTGAGTATGAAAATTCAAAAATAAAAACCTGAACTTGAACATCACCAACAACAAAAAAAATGTAGTAAATTTGAGAAAGGTTGAAACTTGAGTAAGAAAAAGTGAGTAGGCGTACATTTTGAAGAAGGCGATTGACGATTTGAGAGAGTTGGAGGGTGGTAGTCTGTTGAGGAAGATACAAGGCCTGTCCTAAGGGAGTGTCATCTGGGTCCGTCAGAAGGCACATCACGGCCCTCTCCGCTGCTGCTGCTGCTTCCATGGCCATTTCAGCCATTCCAATTTGGGGAGAGAGGTTTAGGGTTTATGTTTCTCATCAAATTTTAGGGTTTATATTTGTTTTCTCGCTTCGCAGGGTTTTATGCTCGGCCCCGACCCGAGAACCCGTTAACCCAATAATTTGAAAGACTTATTTTTATTTTTTATATTTATAAAATTAAAGGTCAAAGGATACCAACAATTCTGGTGTAGATCATACTCATCTTTAGCTATTGAGATTTTTAGGGATGAACGTTTTCCACTAAAATGAGGTTATTGACCCGAACTGTATTGAAAAATACGATTCGGTAACTGCACCGAACTAAAACGGTGTCGTTTTATGGTCACACCACACCAAACAGTTTTATGTTTTGAGATTATAATTCAACCGATTTAAACCGAATCACATCGAATTACATTTTTCTTATTTAAAAAAAAAATTCATTGATGGAATTTGATTTGTAATATATAAAAAAATCATTTATGTTCGAGTTTGTAGTTTGCAAGTTCTTGTGTTTGCATGATAGTTGATATATGTTGATTTATTAAGGTATCAAATATGGTATTTTGTTAGTTAATTGATATTTTGATGAGATTTGTAGACTTGTATGGACTCTAAATGCATTCAAAATGTGTTCATGCCTTATAAGAATTGTTGGGCAAAGATTTGGACATCCCTTATTTATTAAAATAAATAAATTTGTTCGTACTGAAATTGAACCGCACCGCATCGAAAAATTATGTAACCAAATTATTTAAAAACTGAAAAAAACAGTTTGGATACGGTTTGAAATATTGTAAAACCGAAAAAATGATTTGGTTGCGGTTTGAGCCTCAAACCGATCCAAACAGCGCCCACCGCTAGAGATTCCTCTAGATTCAGAAAAAAAAAATCTAAAATACAGGAAAGAAAAAGAAGCTGTCAACATTACTTTAGAAAAATAGAAAGTATAGTGGTGAGTCTAGTAGCCTCTTCTTCATTCTTCCTTCTTTCTTGTCTAAGATCTAGATCTTGTGGATCTAGATTGAAGGACTAGAGAGTTGGGGTGAGTTTTCTTCTTGGATTTTCTCACTCTCACGACCTTGCTTTGCTCTTGTTTGTCTCTACACCCACTATGTGATGTTTTTAAACCCTTCATTGTGGTTATTTTCTAGCTTATGTCCAGCTTTACGGACCTTGTTCCTTCTTAATCTGCCGATTATCCCATACCATTTTCAGATCCGAAAAGTCGAAAACCCTCATGAATCCCTCACCCACTGCCTCACAATAGGCCGCTTTTTATACCAAAAAAGGCGGCCCATCAAAAGTGAAATCAATCACTTAACTTGTGGTTTATGGGTGCTCACGGGTGGTTGTACAACCCCCTATTCACCTTTTTTTTCTTTGCTTTGTTACTGGTTTTTGACCCAACTCGACGGCTAAGTTCTCATTGCGGATTGAGTTTTTTTGGTGGAGAAGCAAAGGCAATTGTGTGGTATTGGCTCAATTCTTCCATCCCCTTAGCCTTGGTTTTGACAGGATTTGTGGTATTAGATTCTATTGGTAACAGCTTATCGGTATTCATCTCTCCTATTTAGCATCACTTGCGACATTTAGGGCAAGGATGATGACATCATTGGCAAATGTAGCGGCGTCAACCGAATTTAGTCTTGATGACGACGGGTTGTGTTAGATGGGTAGTGTATGATGTAATTTTAGTTTTATCCTTAAGATTTACTCTCTTTTACTCTATCTATGTGGAATGAGTTGAGTGGTAAATTTTTTTAATGTTATTATATGTTAGACCTTTTTATGCTCTTTACCGATTAATGAAGCATTTCATTAATTCTAAAAAATAAAAAAATAGTACTTTAGAAAACTTCCATGTGGCACCAAATGACTCTCCTCAAACTTGATCACTTGATCACTCATTGACTCGACAACCATGTCGAACTTGAAAACCCAGTTGATGATTTTGCTCCTTGTCTTTGTACCAATAGCTGTATCAGTAGAACCACAAGAACAACAACCGGTTGAGGCTTTGCTCCGTCGTCTCGACTCCAAAAGCTCCTCTGCTTCTGTTCAACAAGCTGCAGCTAAAGCTCTTCTCTTTAGATTGCTGCCTACCCATGTCCACAGTTTCGACTTCAAGATTGTTGCCAAGGTACCCATCAATTTCTTTCACTTTTCTCACAACCAATTCTGGGTTTTACTTTAATGCAAGGTTCTGTATTTTGTTTATGCTTGAAAATTTTATTATTACATTTTGTGTTTTACTGTTTAGAATTTTGATTGTCAGGATGGTTGTGGTGGACATAGTTGCTTTGTGATCAACAATTACAGCCCCTCAAGGCGATATGGCCCAGAGATTGAGTATGTTAATTCGTAATCTTGCCAAATATACTTTGTTCTCAATTTTTGAGTTCATTGCTGTTTTAGTTTCTTGCCCATTGAAAGTGGCTAGTATTTAGTATAGGATGTGATATGCTAATCTGGAGAGAAGCTTAAGGCTCAATGAAGCCTTACTCACAGCTCATTGAAACTGGCTGTATTTCTGTATTAGCCTTTCGATAAACGGCACATTCATTCTTAGATTCTTAATCATCATATATCCATGACCATAGCTACGTGAAAGAGTAAGAATACAGAAAGGGAGAGAAAAGAATGTATTATGAACTACAATTGTGAGTTTTATGAATATAATGCATTTCTCTGCCAGGATTAAAGGCACCACAGCAGTTGCAATTGCTTCTGGCCTCCACTGGTATTTGAAGTATTGGTGTGGTGCTCATGTTTCTTGGGACAAGACTGGTGGTGTTCAATTAGCTTCCATTCCAAATCCAGGATCACTACCTCCTGTGAAAGACAAGGGGTTAAAAGTTCAAAGGCCGGTCCCATGGAACTATTACCAAAATGTCGTTACATCCAGTTGTGAGTAGTATTTCTTCATATCCTCTTTCACATCAATCAGATCAGATCGATTATATGTTGTTGTAACGTGGTGACATTGACGGTAAAAAAGGGTGGCTGAATGCATGGGAGTCCCTCATTTATGGCTGAATGCAAGACGTATGCAGCTACATGCCCATAGCCTTGTTTTCCAATGACTCTCAATGAGTAATAAACACATAAAGGGATGAAAGCTAATTTCAAATGAATTAAGCCTACATAGTTTGCATTTCAAAACAATGACATAACATCTAGTACTACTGTCAATGTCTGGACATTCAAAAATCAAAAAACTTATACTGTTATAATACATCTTTGTAGATTCATTTGTTTGGTGGGATTGGGAAAGATGGCAGAAAGAAATAGACTGGATGGCTCTTCAGGGGATCAATCTGCCTTTAGCAGTCACAGGGCAAGAGTCAATCTGGCAGAAAGTTCTCTTGGTAAATGATAACTGATAATGCATGTAGGTAGTTGTCCAATTGTAGGCTTCTACTTAATATGTAGTCATCATGTTGCGACTTGTTCATCAAACTCTCTTCTAGTAGTTATTAGTTTCTTGTTGGAACATAATTTCTTCATTTGCACATGCCTAATCTTGTATAAACAAAAAAAAAGAAAAAAAATCTTGTATAAACCAAGGGCAGAGAAGACCTCAAGTATTAACCACAAGAAACATGCAGAGCTTTAATTTGTGTGCGGTAAACAACAATTGATTTCATATATGTTTGTTTGGTCTGGTGTTCATAATGTTTGTGTATCTGAGCTAGAATACAATCATGTCTGACCATTGCATGTATGCACTTCAAGTAAATAAGCATGGTATTGTAGTCGGGAAGGTCGGCAAATATTCCTTAACTAGAAGCTTTGTATTGTAGGATTTCAAGATCAGTAAGGGAGATTTGAATGATTTCTTTGGTGGACCTGCCTTCCTTGCATGGGCTCGCATGGGGAATTTACATGCGTAAGTGGAGGTGATATTAGAATCTCTCAAGTACAAGAGTCTATTATTCCGTCAATAGTTTTTCTGAACAAAATTACAAGATTCTATTATTGAGCCTATGGTTTTGGTTGAAAGAGTTAAGAGTCTGCATTAATTTTATCGCAGGTGGGGTGGACCATTATCACAGAATTGGTTGGATCAACAATTGGTTTTGCAGAAACAGATATTATCTCGGATGTTAGAGCTAGGCATGACTCCAGGTGATGATATGTTGTCCTGGAAATGAGTGTTAATCCTTTTGTTGCCATTTGATGCTCCAATGATTACAGACAGTAATATACGTATCTCTTTCAAACAAGTATAATGTGTAAAGTGCTGTATACAGTGACAGAATATAATGTCATTTTATATTATGGCTGCTAATATGTGACCTCTTCTGTGCGCCAGTGCTGCCGTCATTCTCTGGAAATGTCCCAGCAACACTGAAGAAAATTTATCCTTCAGCTAATATAACAAGGCTTGGAGACTGGTATACATTTATTTTCTTCTTCTTTTACTCTATACAGTCTATTGGTATCGTCATGTGACAAGTGACATATGGGCTCATCTTACAGTGTATTGTAACCCAAATGGTATGTTGATATCAATGGTTTTATAAATTTGCACCTGACATATTTGGAAAAAAATATATTGGGATCCACATTTCATTTGCTTCCCCATCGTAACCTCAATTTATGAAGCTGGAAGTTCCCACTATCATATACTATACATGTTGCAAAATGATCTGCTATGTGTTTGCTGAGGTTTTTTTTCTTATATGTAGGAACACTGTCAATGGTGATCACCGTTGGTGCTGTACTTACCTTCTTGATCCTTCTGATCCTCTGTTTGTTGAAATTGGGACTGCTTTCATTAGGCGACAAGTTGAAGGTGTGTGCTTCATGTTGCTTAGAGGTTCTCTAGTCTTTCCTTCTAGATTAAGGACCAAGAATTGCATCATTTGCTTTTTTCCTTTTATAATTCTTTTATAATTTATATTTGTTATGCTGTGTGTGTGTGATCATGGCAAAACCTTGTGCTTGCATATTCAATTGTTCAGTTTCCGATTTACATCTTTTGGAATATAATGGTTTTGGCCAAGAAATGTGGGAATTAAACAGAAAAGTAAGGCAATTTAAGTATTTTACTGATGGAGCTGTGCAAAGACACTCATGCCCCTGGCAACTGTCTGCATACTAAGTCTCATCATTCCACTCTAAAAACTGTAGGCAGCTGTCTGACTGTACAATCTACTGCTGTTTCTAGTACTGTTGAGTGTTTGGTGACTTGGTATGTCATCCATGAAAACAAATGAGTCCCACTTCCTCCTTCCACTTTTATCTTTAGCACTCTATTGATCCACCTTCTAGAATTTCAGAGTTTCCCATTTTTATCTGCAAGACACATACTGCTGCCTTCAGACTTCCATAAGTTATCCCCGTACTGAAGTAAAGTACTTTTGTCTCAAACTCTGAATATGCCAATCAATGCTTTCTTCATAGTGTCAAGTTTATTTGTATGCACAGAATATTGCAGGTGCAAGTTTTCATATTTCATGTATTGATTTACATCTTACTGGCACCCTTAACTATAATGTTAGGCTTCTTTTGTAGATAAATGACTGCAAATTGAGGATTTTATTGAGGCTTTGTCTCTCCAGTTATATGTTTGACTAATTTTTGTGGTTTATTTTCACAGAATACGGGGATGTGACGGACATCTATAACTGGTAATTTATCTAATTTGTTCTTTGCTTTTTTGTTTTTTTGGCTTCTGGATTGCTCCATGTATTCCTAATAGATAAATGTTGACTGACATCTTGTGGCATACTCCTAAAGTAATATTCAACTCAACCAACTTTGCCTTTGTGTATAAATAATTATTATTTTAAAAAACTAGCGGTGACGGAAGTTTCTTAATAAATCCTATATATATAGATATGCTTAGGTATATGGTATTGTCCTTTTTGGCACAGCTTGGCGGTAGAGCCATCTTCCTTGCATTTTACGAGATTTTTTTTATTCTTGCATACCAAGGTTATATAAGTACAAAATACTATATCCAATGCAGTGATACATTCAATGAAAATTCTCCACCTACAAATGATCCGGCATATATTTCATCATTGGGAGCTGCTGTATACAAAGCAATGTCAAAAGGTGATACGGATGCCGTGTGGTTAATGCAAGTAAGCTCCTAAGTCTTCAAAAAGCCCTTGTTCTCTGAGTCTGATATAATTCTAGTATATAATATTCTGTTCCTCCCCTCTCCCTTTTACTATAGTTAACAGATATTTATGGAAGGACCTCACTGATTTTAATGATGTAGGAAGTTTACTAATTGTGGGTATGGAGTTGTTTCCATATGGGCATGTTTACTTGGTTATGCACGAAATATTCCAAGCTGACAGTTATTTCATTTTGCAGGGTTGGCTCTTCTATTCAGATTCTGCTTTTTGGAAACCACCCCAAATGAAGGTATGCATGTAGATTGGAACCTCAATAGGTATCTTCACAGGCTATACTGTACAATGAATACAATGTTTTTCATTGCCAGCAAAATATAACAGTACTTATCTAAATCATGCAAGATTAGAAAAATCAATATCTGTTGTAGATATGAAAGTAATTTCTGCATGAACAACGGTGGAATTGAACACATTTTTGAAATTATGCAATGATGGGAAAGAACTTGGGAACAATTGAATGCAGAAATCTGGGGGATGTCCACTACAAGGAAACATCCTCTAAGATGTTCTGGTTCCCGTCCGGTCATGTGCATAGAAAGCATATGGCAATGCTAGAGTAGGTAGGGGCTTTGGGTGTTGGTGGGAGATCATAGAAGAACAAGCTCCCTGCTTTAACATCAAGTATTTTAGAGTAGAAATGGATTCATTACTGTTTCCTTTATGCAATATTCAGTTGACTTTAATTTCATATTGTTTGCAGAATTTGTGGAGTCGGTAATCTTTTCTAGCTTTCTGTTTCAAATAGTCAATTTTCAAATCCTATTGCAGGAGTGCAGGACATTCTTTAGTTACTTTGGTTACTTGAATTCTTTTAACAACTTCTCCATATATGCAGGCTCTTCTGCATTCTGTTCCGTTTGGAAAAATGATTGTACTTGATCTATTTGCGGATGTGAAACCAATATGGAACACGTCATCTCAATTTTACGACACTCCTTATATTTGGTAATTGGGTCTTCAGTTGTCAAATGCTTTTAACACTAATCTTCAATGCCTCTTTATGTACATGTTTTATTTCTGTTTTCATTCAAAGTAAGTTTATGTAGTTGCAATATCATACTTAGTTACAATTAATGTATTTCAGGTGTCTCCTGCACAATTTTGGTGGGAACCTTGAAATGTATGGGATTTTGGATGCAATTTCTTCAGGTCCGGTTGATGCCCGAACTAGTGCAAATTCCTCTATGGTATACCCAATACCATGCACACATGTTCTAATATCTTGAATTGCATGTATTTCAGTTATAAATCGCAAAAGGACTTCTCTTTTCATGTACACTGCATCAACAACTATATGCATGAAAACCATGAGTGGATTATGTCATAGAAATTACTTTTTGGTACCCTAGTAATTTTCATAATAACAGGTTGGGGTTGGCATGTGCATGGAGGGAATCGAGCACAATCCAGTTGTCTATGAATTGACGTCTGAAATGGCATTTCGCAGTGAAAAGGTTCCAGTTAAGGTAATTATGAATTTTGAGTCATCTAATAAATTCTAGTTTTGGATGCAATTAGTTCCTTTTTTTGAATGCTATTAGTTCCTTTTGTAATTAAAGACTTTTCTTAAATATAAAGTCAGGTATCTATTTAGAATAGAGCAGGATTGCAACTACTATATGCAAATGTGATGTGGAAATAAGTGAACCACATTGTAATTAAGATGCACACATGAACATGAAGCGGAGCCACAAAAGATGTAAGAAATAGAACGAGTCCACCTGTAAAATGCTTTCCCCTGCACACATATGAGTGTATGGTTACAGAAATAGGTTTTTGCTGATTGTATTTGTGACATTTTTTTCTGTTTGGCTACAATCCTTATTTCCTGATGCAGGATTGGCTGAGGACGTACTCCGGTAGACGATATGGTAATGCAGTTCATCAAGTTGAGCAGGCTTGGGAAATTCTACATCGCACAATTTATAACTGCACAGATGGAGTTGCTGTACGTTTTTCAGTAAACCCTATTAATGCATTTGGCTTGTGAAATTTTTTGTTTCCTTCAGAACATAATAAATTGACTTTTGAAGGACAAGATCATGCTACCAGTGTTTTAATGGTTGTTGGATAGATGATTTATGTTATTGGATTAACCCTTTTTCAATCTTCTTTAGCAAATGAAACTCAAATAAATTCCTTATATTTATAGGAGTCATCAGACTCTAGATTATTCCTTTGTTTCCTTCAATTTTATTCATAGATTATGGTAGGAAAGATTAATATAACAGATACACCCTACTAATGGAAAAGAATTGAACAGCTTTCCTGTTATCTTTCAAATTTTACTAAGCAAAAACTTGTGTCCATCTCTTTATGCACGATTCTAACATAATTTTTTAGTTAATCAATATATGGTTGACACTTTGGCTCAGTCTAGATTTTTTCTCCTAAACCAAAAGGTCACTGGATCTGACTTTTCCTTGGGAGTCCTCACGTGCAGCTGAGCATTCTTGTGAAGTTCATTTCTGAGTAACTCAACCAGAAAATTTGCTTGGTGAAATTTTCAGTGATTTTGTTGATTTAGACTTCAAGACCTTAGAGCAACTCCAACAGTTTTCCCAAATCTTGAATTTTCTCCATTTTGGGGTAAAAATTGGTTGTTTTGCTCCAACAGCTTCCCCATAAGTTTCTCTAAAATGGGAACTTTAAGAGAGGAGCATGTCCAACAGCTTCTCCAAAATTTGTCTATAATGAGGAAGCAAAACTCAAAATCTCCAAAAATATTATCCACAAACCCCAACAGCTTCTCCATTTTGAAGATTCCGACATTTATTACTACAATAAAATATGCTATATCATTATTAGTTATAACTAAAAATATATATTTTTTATTATTACAATACAATACTCAATTAAAAATATTCTATATTTTACCTTTTTCTTGTTGGAACATGTGAAGAATTTAATTTTGAGGAAGGAATATATTGCTGCAAATTTGGGGAATGAATCCTTTTTTTCATTTCTTTCCCTATTTTGGAAAATGGGTTGGGGAACTATTGGACTAAAAAATTGCTCAATATTCCCCAAAATAAAGAAAATCAAGAAAATGGAGAAGCTGTTGGACATGCTCTAATTAGAGAAGAATTTGGGGAATGATTCTGAAATCTCTAAAATAGAGAATCTGTTGGAGTTATAAAAGAAAAAAATGCATAAAGCTTTGACTTTTCCTTCCCTATTATAGAGAAGCTGTTGGAGATGGTTTTAGTCATTCCTTGATGAGTTTCGCTTGAAGTATTTGTGATGACTTAAAACTTAACTTTTACCATAAATGATAAATATTAGATTGCAATTTATTACTTTTTCTAGGCATGATGGGCAGTTTTATACGCTCTCTGGATTTTGGACCATGGATCCTGTTGTCAATTGACCGATGACATGGCATACTAATGAGATGGGGATAAAACTTGTTGCAGGACCATAACACAGATTTCATAGTCAAATTTCCTGACTGGGATCCATCACTAGAGAGTGTATCAAACACATCAGAACATAAAAGGATGCACATGTTTTTCTCACTAGATAAAAAGAGGAGATTTTTACTCCAAACAACCAGCTCCCAATTTCCCAAGGCACATTTGTGGTATTCAACCCAGGATGTGATCAATGCGTTACGACTATTCCTTGATGCTGGAAATGAACTTTCAGAAAGCCTTACATACAGGTAAGGGACAAGACCGCAAACCTAATTCTCTGCTTCCACTGCTTTCATATTCATCTATGAAGCACACGATATCTCTATCTGTTCTGAATTAATTGCTTGTTTGGTTGATATTTTTGTTCACTTTTGTAATTTCCTTGACTTTATCGAAAAGATAAATGCATGATCACAGATCACCAATTGCTAAGTTCAATTTATTCCAGAATCTCTTAAATCACTTGGGATTTTTAGAATAGGATTTTTAGAGTCACCTCCATTTATCCAGTTTTCATCACTAAGGCACTTGAAGGAATTAAAGCAGTGGATCATTTATAATTATTGTTACCATTCTGACAGATATGATTTGGTTGATTTAACACGCCAAGTGCTGTCAAAGCTAGCAAACCAAGTTTATGTGGATGCAGTGGCAGCTTTCCAGAAGAAGGATGTAAAAGCTTATGATGTCAATAGTAAAAAGTTTGTTCAACTCATAAAGGATATTGATGTACTTCTTGCTTCTGATGATAATTTTTTACTTGGAACATGGCTTGAAAGTGCAAAGAAGCTTGCAACTAGTCCTACAGAAAAGAGGCAGGTGTGACCCAATTTCCTTCTTTGCCTATTGCATGCTTTTAGCTTATGAATTTTTTTTTGGGCAATATAGCTACTTTTTCAATTAATTAAAACATATCATCGTGAGGCAACAAACCCTTACTCCACAATGCACAGACTGAGGTCAGTTAAACCATACAATTCGTTTTTTGACTTCAAATGTATTAAATGTAGGATTTTATGCTTAGGCAAGGGGCAGGGTCACCTTCTCCTCTCCTGATTTTTTGTGCACATCATTACTTTGCTTAGCATTATGAATTTGGCCATAGCTACCCATTGAAATTGTAACAAATACAGCACATCATTTATGTGAAAGATAAGGTAATGTTGAAAATGGTTGATTAAAAGTTCTTATTTTCTTTTTCAGTACGAGTGGAATGCAAGAACACAGGTGACAATGTGGTATGATACCACAAAAGCCAACCAGAGCAAACTTCATGATTATGGTAATCTTCATTTATTGATCATAGTGTAATTTCAAGCTGTCATTTTCCCCCTTAATGTAAAGATCCTCCTCATCAGCAAATAAGTTCTGGAGCGGCCTATTGGAAAGTTACTATCTACCACGAGCTTCAAGCTACTTCCAATATTTGTCAAAAAGCTTGAGAGAAAATAAAGACTTTGAAGTGGAAAAGTGGAGAACAGAATGGATATCCTTTTCAAAAAATTGGCAAGCAGGTACAGAGCTTTACCCAGTGAAGGCAAAAGGAAATGCTCTTGCTATTTCTAGAGCATTGTATAAAAAATATCTCATGTGAGAAAAGAGAAGAAAAATGTTTCATCTATTAATTTGCAAGTTGTAGCATATGCTTTGTTGTGCATCAATAATAATACACATTGTCAATGATTCTTGAGAATTGATGTGTGGAATTGTCAGTACAACAATCATCATTGGAGCCAAGCATCTTCAATTCTGAAATAACATGATAATATAGCAGCTATGGGTGTCTTTCATAGAGTACAGTTAATGTGTTCTGTTTATTTTCCTTTGGTTGAAGCTTTCCGTTTGAGTTATCACTAACGATGGCAAGGTTATGAGAAGTTAGAAAGGAAATGAACTATACGGTTTGAACAGACACCATTGAAGAGGACGAAATCATGTACTGATCGAGCCTTCCTCTAACAGTAGGTCAGTAGCTTACATTTTCTATGCCTCAAGGCTAATCATAAATATGTTATCTGACAGCGAGCCAGAAGTAGAGTTGGTAGCTATTCATGGGGAGGCACCATCCTCATACAGAAGCATTATCGAAGGGACTCAAAGCGGGGGTCAGATGGGGATGACTTGGCTTCAATAGCAACACAGCAACTTACGAAGGCAACCTGGAAGCCTGCACAAGGCTCTACGGTAAAAATAGATGTAGTTCCTACTTCCTACCCATACTCCCTCATGGAGGCATTGGTGGGATTATAGGAGACTCTACTGGCCCTTTTGTAGCTGCCTTTGCCAATTCAGTTCCTCCTCTTAGTTCAGCCAAACAGGTAGAGCACTTGGCTATATAAGACGGCTAGGACTTTCTCCAACTAATGACGCTGAGGCTTTAGTGGAAACAGACGCTTTTCTGCAGTCTTAACATATCGAACACTGGGGTCTGATCTCTTTAGTTTGGTAGCATCATTGACGACCTTAAATTTGCTCCTGCACACCTTGCGAGACACAGTAGCTCATAGTTGCTGCTATTGGTTTTGAATCTTCACAAAAAGGTCCTAGTTGTATTACTGATTACTGATTTACTTCACAAGGATTCTACTCATACAATCTTTTGGGAGATATACACAAACAGGAAATGACAAGCACACCAACATCAGCCCTTTTGTTTAAAGTTTAGATTCTCCTTCATGTTATTACCCAACTTGTCAAAATTAACCGAGGACTACCAGATTTAGGAGAAGAGTATTGTGTTGTAAAACCCGCCCCAGAAATCCCCTTACAAAAAAGGAGTCCTTTGCATGTCGCATCACAAAGAAATTTTGGTTATTATTTTATGTTGAACATGGATTTAGCGAAGTTACTCAACTGCTTGCAGATATTTGTATGAAATGTCAGTAAAACAATCAGGATTTGAGCCAATCTAGAAGAACCTGTAATCACATTGATATCAGAAATTGTGTTTGTTAGGATATAAGTAGTTAGAGCATCTCCAGCAGCTTTCTCATTTTTTTGATTTTATCAAATTTGGAGAATATTGAGTGTTTTTAGGTCCAACAGCTTCCTCATCTCATTCCCTAAAATGGGGATGGGGAAGAAAAATGAGCATTGTTTCCCCAAATTTATAGCAAAGCTTTCATTTGTCAAAATTTAATTCTTCACGGGCTCCAAATTTTTTTTTTTACAAAAATAGAATATTTTATTAATTATTTTGTTATTACAATAAAATATATAATCTCATTTGGTAATAATTAATTATGATGTACCATATTTTGTTGTTCTAATAAATGTCAAATCTTCAAAATAGAGAAGCTGTTGGAATTGAAGCATAATATTTTTAGAGAATTTGGTTTTTGCTTTCTCATTTTGAAGAAATTTTTGCTCTTACTGGTTAGAAACAAACGTCCAAATAATGACCAAAAAGCTTGAACAGCCCAAATTAATCTTAAGAGAAAGAGAGAGGTTTACCCTAAGTTACACCACTAATGGCATAAGACTAAAAGGCTTTTGATAAAGAGTTTTTAGCAGTGCCGGTATCCAAATTCTTGTGATACGGACAAAATAATACCCAAACTTACAAAACTACCAATGTGGTATTCAAACTTCATTTTTGATACCAACGAAAGGCATGAGGCAATTTTCCGTGCTGTTTGTTTGATGACGTGTCTCGTATGAGACCCAAAAAATATTTATTGTCAGTAGATAACTACATCAGTAGTCCCGAACTCTTTTGAAATGATAAATGTGATACCCAAAATGAAAACTCAGGTTTTTCATATTCAAACTCAAGCTTAAATGTCATCTAAACCCTAAACCCCCAACAAAAAAAATCTCTAAACCCTAAACCCTTAAAGGAAATGTGATGTAGAAAAAGTCTAAAAGTCATCTAAATCCTAAACACTAAACTCTCGACAAAAAGTCTCTAAACTCTAGACGAAAATAACCTTTTGTCTTTCCTAGATCTCATTTTTTTTCAAAATCACCAAAATTAAATCTTGCGGATCCACTTTCCCTCCTACTTTGAATATAAAAAACTTGGATTTTCATTCTAGGTATCACATTGATCATTCTAAAAGAGTTCAGATACTACTGATGTGGTTATTGACAAGAAATATTTTTGATGGGTCTTATATGAGACGTCATCAAACAAACGGCGCCGTGACGAAAAATGGCTTCAGGTCTTTCATTGGTATCAAAAATGAAGTTTGGGTACCACATTAGTAGTTTTGTAAGTTTAGGTATCACTTTGACCGTGCCATAAAAGTTTGGGTACCGGCGCTGGAATTTACTCTTTGAGAAATGCTAACCTTTTGTCATTTTTATTCTCTGTTAAGTCAATAAATAAAATACATGGATGAGTTTACATCAAGAATGAATCATACAGTCGAATAGGCTGCAAAGGAAAAATAAAAGAAAAGCAAAAAAAATTAAATATCAAAGTCTAATTAGTATTACTATCTTCCAAAACTTCAAGTATCAATCTCTACAACTGTGACGTACCTTAAAATAGCTCCATTAAAAGAGGATCACCAGTTGCCATGGATCTTAACAAATTCTAACTCACTGGAAACGGTCCATGGGTAAACAGCTGGGACTTGAGCCGAATAAATGCTTGAATAGTTGCTATATGATGCCTCTGGCTTATAAATCAATGTATTGAGCAGAGTCATATGAGGCAAATCCATTGCCATGAAAAACATGGGCATGGCTACCTTAGTATGGATGTCAAACTTGCCAACGAGACCTACAAGATCTACCAAGTCTCCTACACATTGTCGAGGAATATAGAACACCTCCGAGTTGTAGACCATGAGACTCTGCTTACGTGAGCTACTCTCCTTGTAGTTGACCTGTAAATGAACCGGCATGACCTGTTCAAAAAAAATGAACTGGCATGGTGCTGACAACTTTCTTTACCATGTCTGATTGTTTAGAAAACCATTCAGAGCCTTTTCCCTCAGTTGAGAATGTTGTCCACGACTGAGGCACCTATGGTAAGAATGAGAGAGGAGAGAGTAAGAGGAGAGCCCAACTTATCACTTGTTTAAAGGCCCAGGTGTTGTACTTGGGGTTTGCATTACCTTGTCAGTGATCCACAGCTTAGCATTATCTGCTTGTATTAAGTTCCAGTAGTTGAGAATGGTATTATCCCGGAGGAACAAGAATCCTTCTGCAGTGGCAAGCATATCAAATATTATGGGCAAGTACCTGCAATCCAATTACAAACAAAGATTAACACCAGTCGATAACCCATGAACAAACAAAACAAAAACAAAAAGAAAACTGATGATATGAAAAACACTGAAAATAATGGGGAACAAATCTAACTCGGCACACACCTCTGCACCAATATTTTTTTTTCTCAAACATCATGCTTATCGTAAACTTATTGATATGTTTTTACAAACGAGCTGTTAGAGAATGCAAAATCAAAAGCTGTTAATCCTTTTATATATAGCTCTCTTCAGTATACAAATTTTCTTTCAGAATCCAAGCACTTCCTAGTTCCTACCAACTTGGCAGCACTTCCTTCAGGTTGCTCACCACAAAAGCTGTTTTGTTGATACCACAATTTTATCACGATTTCATATTCAAATGCATATCGAATTGAATGAACCAAAATCAACAAGATCAAACAACACCAAATAACCAAATGACAGCAGAAGACAACCCAAAATGCAGCATCCATCCTCAGATCAAAATGAACAAACAATTGTGCATACCAAAAAACAAAGACAAACAATTATAACCTTAGAAATGTGTGAAAGTTAATGGGAGACAACAAAGAATCATGACACAACTAATAACTTACTTGTACACTTGGTCAAGTGTGGCTTGCTCCACACCTAAATCTGCTTTAGCACTGTAGGACAATATCACCACAGTTTTAAACACCCTGCCATACAGTAATTTCCACTCTAATGCAGTTCGCTCCACAGGCCCGCTGACATACATGATCACAAATTCACAATAGCATTGCCAAAATACTTTCTCCAGTGAATTAGATTCCCAATATCATAATTCACTGTTTCAGATTCCTTAACTGCAAGATGCACAGACGGTAATTTAAGAGGAACAAATTCCTTCCTATCTGCATGACTAATGGTGGTCGGTCTCAGCTGATCCAGTTTTATAGCCTTCAGCCTTGGCTGAACATACCCAACAGCAAGCAGATCTTCAAGCCAAGCCGCAGTGAACTTCACATCCTTCTCAGTCCAAAATCCTTCTTTTGCCATTGAAAAACTTAATTCCAAGATACTATCAAAAAACTTGACCTTACCAGATCTCCAACGAACTAAATACTTAATCAATCGACCCACATTTACATGAAAATCCTTCTCATCTGTAAAGGGATATGCTTCAACATTATCATATCTATGTACAGTAGGAGGATAAACAACAACATGACCACCAATTTCCCACAACAGTCTGTGCCCAATAACCCCTCAATACATCAGAAGCCATTGTACTAACCGAAACAGGTAACCCCAAAATGCATTGGAACGGAACAATGTGTTAAAAGAATTCAAAGGCACCATCATACCTTGTGGTAAAGCTACTTTTGGAGCATGCTCATCGAACTGTTCTATTGGGGTTCTCATTACTGTACTGCAAAATCCTCTCCAGCATTACACTTGCCTTTGACAGCTTCAAATAAAAGTGCTTACCAAGATCAGCGTCGAATATCATTTTCGCCCCATGCTGAATGGCGAATAGGTACCCAACACTCTTCCTTAGATGAGCTTCATAAGGAAGATACTCCAAAACACGAAACACCAGCTTAGCTTGGTCCTCCATTGACAAGTATATAGCTCCCTTGAGGCTCCAATCCAATGGGGTCCTAGAGTCCCCAATTGCAAGAACTTGCCAGCCTTTGATCATCCTGACTAGCTTTCGAAACAGACCACAATCCATCTATCAGAGCTGAAAGACGAGAATTTGGATGACTTATCAGAAATGGGAGGGATGGAGTTGAAGTTGAGTTTGGGAAATGAAATGGGTTTGGGGATGTTGGAGTGGGTTTTGGATTTGAAACAGAGCAAGGTGGTGGGGGAGTCGATGTGTTGGGGGAGTTTAATGGTGAAATTGCGACGACATCTACAGTGGTTCAATTAGCCAACACACTTCTAAGTTTAGTTTTAATTATCAAATTACACCTTTAATTTTTAATTGTGTTAATATAAAAACTACTGATTTGCACCACATCTATTTAATTAGATAATTTTCATCTAATTTTAGATCATGTGTCATGCATGTGAGGGTATAACTATCTTTTTCTAATTTTTTTTTTCTCTTAATAATAAAAATTATAAAACAAAATCTTCAAATGGGAGGCGTGAGAAAAATAATGGCTAATCAGAATTGCATGGCTTAGCCATTTTAGTCTTTGAAAAATTATGTCTTTTTAATTATCATCATCATTAATTCGATTTTAATTTTACTTTTTTTTTCAATTAAGATTATCAAGGTAGTATTTCTTTAAAAAATTATAATGTAGGCATCATCTTCTAAAAAGATATTCATGCATGACAATAAAAAGATGAAGTGAAAGAAAAAATTGTACAAAAAATATTAAATAAATAACGTGTAAGGAAATTAAAAAAAATGTAAGAGTGTATTATTTTTTAGAACAAATCTCTTTTTGGAGATTTTGTTTCATTATATTTTTAATATTACAACAAGTTATAAAAAAAGACAGTCATACCCCTCGTATACGTGACACGTAACTGAAAATTGAATGAAAACTATCCAATTTAACGGAGATGGTGCAAATCGGCTGCCCAGCTTCAGGGACTTCCGCCTCCGCCCATGCCTACGCCTATTCCCTTACCTCAACCGCCGCAACCTCCTCAACAGCAACCTCCTCCTAACGCAGATATAAATTTAGATGATATAGATTTTATTTAGTCTTATAGGTTTATGAACAATTTATAAATTAATAATTTAATGCAAAACGTTTAGACTATTTTTGATAGTGTATGTTGTTGGTTATATGAAATTGTTTGTGTAATTTACAGCTTGCTTGGAAGGTAATTTAGAAATTTTGTAGTGTTTTTTAGTATAAATAGTACTATAGCCGACGAAATTTACCATAATTTGTCGGCTGTAGTATTTTTTTTTTCAACGTTTAGCGGACGAAATATGGCTTAATTCGTCGGCTATAGTTGTATTTAAGCGGACGAAATGTACTATATTTCGTCAGCTTTATTATTTTAATTTTTAATTTTTTTAAAATATTTAGCCGACAATTTATAGTACATTTCGTCGGCTATAGTTTTTTAAATTGGCCGACGAAATATTTATAGTTCGTCGGGCAAAGTCTTACTTTAGCCGACGAATAATTGAAATATTTGTTGTCGGCTAAGTGTGACACTATAGCCGACGACCACTTTTATTTCGTCGGCTAAAGTCATAGCCGACGAGTCTTTGTTGACGGCAACTCGTCGGCTAAGATCTTAGCCGACGAATTTGGCTTACAAGCCGGCGAAAATTTTTCGTCGGCCAAACTACTTATTCCGGTAGTGGATTATCGTGAAACCTTCTTCATGAAAGTTGTAGAGCACGGCGATACGAGTTCATAGACACGTTTCAAGTGTAAAACATATTTTGTATGAGGAAATTCTGGACAGCAGAAGTTTGTGGTTTTTCAGAAATTTTTAATATAAATAGAGAAGTCTAGGGTTACCTATTTTAATTTAACAAAAACTCTCTCCCTCTCCTTTCTCTCGCGTGCCTCGCCCTTTCCGTATCAAAAATATTCGACTGACCCAACCCGACATTCGCGGCCAATTCAACTCCGGTTGACCCAGGCAACGGGGCTGGTCAAATATATTCTCTTCGTCTCGGCGGCGCGAGCTTCCCTGTGGTGGTGGAAGAGGTCGATTCGCCGTGGTTTGGGAGAAATGAAGCTACTGCCAAACATCCCTCTTATGCATGTGAGACCTTATAGGTATCCACACTTTTCAGAAATCAAAAATCAGAAATCTGTTGAAGTTAATACTTTCCTGGAAGCTTTAAGAAGCAATGACTCACTGTAGGTATTTTCTTCAACTTGCTCTACTGTTCATCTCTACTCAAACTATGAATTAGATCTTTTATTTAAGTACATTTAAGATCTTTAGTAGATCTTTTAAAATAGATTTTTTGTAGGTTACCTTGTTTCCTATATAAGAGCAAGAATGTTATGTACTATATTAACAATTCCAAAAGTAAGAAATATCATAGGCTAGCTTCAACGAGTTGCTTCAAATATTCAATTGAGTTTCTTTTGTCTCGTTCGCCACAACAAATTGATCAGCGAATCATACTTTTGTTCAATATACGTAAGTAGAGACACCTAAATTCTAACATTGTATCAGAGCTCTATTGATCAAAATCAACTGGGGTGTACCATCTATTAGATAAAACAAAAAAAACAAATATTTTTCTTTAGTTTCTGCTACTACGATGGCAACACAAGAAAATGGTTCAGAGGTTAGACTTCCAATCTTTACAGGAAAGAACTTTGATTTCTGGGTTATTAAGACGAAAATCATGTTCATATCTCAAGATCTATTGAGCTATGTGAATGAAGGTTATGCAATTCCAGAGGCTGATGGGATGTCAAATGCTCAGCGAATCATGGAGTTGAAGGAGAATATCAAGAAAGATGCGAAAAAAGCTCTTGATATTTTACAAACTTCAATCGCAAAGGAGTTCTTTTCAAGGATTACAAACAAGAGAACAACCAAAGAAGCTTGGAATGTTCTAAAGTTTGAATTCAAAGGCTCACATAAAGTGAGAGCCGTGAAAGTTCAATCCTTGAGGAGAGATTTTGAATACACTTGGATGAATGAAACTGAGTTGCTAAGTGATTTTTGCACTAGATTGACAGATTTAGTCAACTAGATGAAAACATATGCTGAACCCAAACCTGAAAAAGAGTTGTACAGAAGATCCTTATGAGCTTAAATAGGAAGTATGATGTTATAGCTAGTATTATAGAGGAGACTAAAGATATAGACACTATTTGTGTGCAGGATTAGATGGGGTCACTTAAAGCTTTCGATCAGAGGTTGATGAGTCATGATGATAAACCACAGAAAAAGCCTTTCAAACACTAAGCCTAAACACTTGAACTAGTGAACCAGTAGAAGGGTCACAATTCTGAAAAGAGTTGTGTTTCAAAATGAGTTGTGTTTGAACAACTCAGCAAAATAAGATTGCAGAAAGAAAAAATAGGGACTTACTGGAAAAAACAAGGGTCATAATGTTTCATGCTAATGACCTTAAAAGGTTCTGGTCTCAAGTTATTCTTACTGCTACATATCTCATCAATAGACTGCGCCAAGTAGAGTTTTGAACTCTAAATCACCCCATGAAGTTTTGAAGGATAGAAAATTTGATCTGTCTCATTTGAGGGTATTTGGTTGCGTTTATAATGTTAGTATTCAAGCTACTAATAGGGCCAAGCTTGATCCAACAACCACAAGATGTGCCTTTGTGGGATATTCATCTACACATAAGGGATACAAGTGCTTCAATTCATCAATAAGAAAAATATGTGTCTAAAGATGTGAAGTTTAATGAGTCCAACTTGTTCTTTCCAGAAAAACTTGATGTCAATGGATAGAGGGAGGTGACTTTTTTCCTTTATCAACTAAGTGCATTAATGATGATGTATACACCGGTCTAATTCTTTCCAGTTCTAACTATGAGCAGGTTGTCATTCATGAAGTTCATATTGAAGTGAGTGATATGCAGACGGTTCATGCTCAGGATGAACCATCTGTTTCAAATGAGCAAGTTGAACATGTTCAACCATCAGCTCCACCAAGGAGATATCCCACTCGGGTAAAGAATCCTCCTGTCAGGTTTCAAGATGTTGCTTGCATTTCTAAGTATCTCATCAATAAGTTTGTGAGTTATAAAAAAATTTCATCTGCTCATAATGCTTGACTTAGTGCTATTGATAACTCACATGAACCTCAAAGTTTTCAAGAGGCAAAGCAACATGAAGTTTGAAAATAAGCAACGGAAAATGAACTTGCAACTCTAAATAAGAACAAGACTTGGGGCGGAGTGTGGTACGTGAAACTTCCTAAAGGGAAGAAAGCTGTTGGAAGTCGATGGATATACAAAACAAAGTTCAATGTAGATGGGACTATGGAAGACAAAAGGCTCAGTTGGTAACTCGTAAATTCACTCAAACTTATAGAGTGAATTACAAAGAAACCTTTACCCTAGTTGCAAAGATGAACATAGTGAGAGTGTTGTTGTATGTTGTTGTTAACAAGAATTGGTCTTTACATCAAATGGATGTGAAAAATGCTTTTCTACATGTGGAACTTCAAGAAGAAGTGTATATGAAGCTCTCTCCTGGTCATTCTCAAGTTGAGAATTTTGATATGGTGTGCAGGCTGCATAAAACTATCTTTGGTTTAAAACAGTCCCTTTGAGCATGGTATGCTAAACTCAATTCAGTGCTGACAAAGTTGGATTTTGCAGAAACAATGTAGAATCTTCCTTATTTGTGAGAAATGGAAGTTGTGGAAAGCTTGTGGTTCTTTTATATGTTGGTGATCTTATTATTACAGAAGATAATACTGATGAGATCATGCCCCTTAAGCAATCTCTTTAATCCAAGTTTGCTATGAAGGATCAAGGTGCTCTCAAATATTTTCTAAGAAATGAAATGGCATCATCTCACAGGGATCTATTTCTCAGCCAAAGAAAATATCTTCTTGATCTCCTACTAGAAGTAAAAGTATTACATTGCATGACGGCTCACACCCCTCTTGACAATAAGCTGCAGATTGACACTGATGGTGATCCTCTCTTCATTTTGAGTTATTATCAGAGGTTAGTTGGAAAGCTAATTTATCTTACAATCACTCGACCATATATTTCATATGCAGTAAGTATGGTCAGCCAATTTATGCATGCTCCCACGGTTTCCCATTTGAGCATTGTGAAGCGCATTTTGAGATACCTAACAGGTTTAGTTGGAAGATGGATTGTTCTCACAAATAATGACAACACAAGCATTGTTAGATTTGTTGATGTTGATTGGGCTGGAAATTCTCTTGGTAAAAAGAGCACAACTGGTTTTTGCACATTTGTTGGAGGAAATATTGTCACTTGGAGAAGTAAGAAGCAAAGTTTGTAGCAAGATCTAGTGCAGAAGCAGAAATATATAGAGCTATGGCTTCAGCAGTCTGTGAACTTATATGGCTAAAAGATCTCCTAAGTGATCTAGGATTCCCTCACTACCAAGATCAGTAGTTTGGCCGACGAAATATTTTCGTCGGCCTGTTAACCAAATTCGTCGGCTAAGAGCTTAGCCGACGAGTTGTCGTCGGTTAAGATGTCGTCGGTAAAGGCTCGTTGGCTATAACTTTAGCCAACGAAATAAAATTAGTCGTCGGCTATAGTTTCACACTTAGCCCACGATTTGTTTTTATATTTTTCGTTGGCTAAAGTAAGACTAAAGTTGACGAAATCATTTTTCGTCAACCATAACCTGAGACTTTGGCCGAAGAAATGTTTAATATATTCGTAGGCTAAAGTATTTAATAAAAAATTAAAGAATAACTACACCCGACGAAAAATATTATAATTCTTCTGGTAAACATTGACAAAATATAGCTGACGAATTATAGTAAATTTCGTCGGCTAAATACTACTATAGCTGACGAAATAGACCATATTTCGTCAGCTAAACCTTGAAAAAATAAATAAATAATATAGCCGATAAATTATGACAAATTTCGTCAGGTAAAAGTCCATTCCAGCAAAAAAACCCCCGAAATTTCTAAATTATCATTCCAAGCAACCTGCAAATTACATCAAAACAATTTCATATAACCAACAACACCATTAATGGTGACAACATGTTTTTCATTAAAATATTTATAAATTGTTCATAAACATATAAAACTATATAATTATTTAACTATATAAAATATATATCGTCTAAATTTATGTCCTCGTAAGGAGGAGGTTGTTGTTGAGAAGGTTGTGACGGCTGAGGTAGGAGAATAGGCGTAGGCATGGGTGGAGCCGAAAGTCCCTGAAGCTGGGCAGCTAAAAAACTCTTGCAAGTATTGGAACATCTGTTGCTACTGTGTGGCATATACTGCGACATTATACTCTTGTAAAGCGACAATATAAGTTGTCTGAGCGGCTTGCTGTTCCCTTAGAATTTAAACTTCCGCCTCTAGCTGAGTCGTCCTACTGCTGGTCGAGGCTGCATTTTTTAAAATCCTAGAGTGGTCTTCAGGGCCCCCTCGTCTTTCTTTCCTATACCCCGGTAGTAGAAGTTATTTTCTCTCTGTGGAAATGTTGTGTCCATGATCCTCGCCCCAACCCTCAGATCCGAAGTGTCGATCTGGGACATAGCTTCGGACCTCTCTTCCTCCTGCGTGCCCGGTCATGTCTCCCTCACTATAGCAGTCATCACCTCATCACTAGTCTGCCTCACCACGACCTAATTTGGATAGAAAAAAATAATAAATTAATATTTTCACATATATATAAGTAAAAAAATTTGAAAAAGTAAGATGACTTACACTATCCTCATGGGCGTTAGGATATGTTTTCTCGTACGTATAGACGTACCTGTTGATTTCTGGATGTTCCCTGGCTGCCTCGTCCTTTAAAGTTGCGAATGGTCTTGCCCCGGCATGATGGTTCATTGTGTTGCGTTGCCGGTTCTGAACGTTTTCCCGGGAAACGGCCTTCAAAGAAAAAAAATATTAGTAAAATATTTGAAAACGGATGTACTTAATAACAATTTAACCAATTAATATTTTTAATTATCTGTTTATGAGGGTTGTTGAATTCTGATATCTGAAGCCAACGCTACTCGTACTCCCTGAACTGGAACTCAACAGGGGTACCTGAACATGCGTTCCCATGCGTAGTCCAGTGAGTCCGTAACTAGTTCTTCCACTCCTTGTACCTACAAATATCTCGAAAATATTATAAATATTATTTATATCACATACAATCTTGTTTTGTCATCAACTTCCCAACGTACTTTCCTCTATGCACAACGTCCGCTCAATTGTTAAGTAGGTGCTGGGAAACGTCAAACCACACCTTCATTTAACCGTTTATTAGTTTAGTTTTTTCATAAATCAACAATATAATACATAATATTATTGAGGAATTTTGTAAACTCACTGACATCGCGTTGTGGACCATAGCCTCAACCTCCTGCAGGACCTTGCCCTAGTCTGACCACAACATAGGGACTCTATCCCTAATAAGCGCTCCCGCGCGGCCGAAGTACGTCCTCCTCTTCCCGTCCGATACTACGTTGCCATCTCCATCAGTATCGATGACGATTCTCTCGAAGGTACTCACGGTCTTCTCGAGAGCATTCCCTATAACGGGGCATCTCTTTTTTCTTGTCGGCTTGGCTCCTACGGTGCCTATCACAAATTGATTATTAAAATTAGAGAACCGTTATTATGACATTATAAGAAAACAAATTATTTATCTTTCATTACCTGAGGGCGATTCGGTGGACGCGACAGATTCCGTCTCTGTCGCCGATGATGATACCCTCGCAGAAATAAGATCCGTACCAAAAGGTACGAACAGGTACGCTGTTTCTAGAGTCACCTGGAGGGGTAATGGATAAATCGGCGCCCCTAAGTCATCGATTGCAGGTAAGGCCAGTATCATCCGCGGAAGAAAGAGAAGAGGCGGTGACATCTGTACCCCATATGTCCCACCATCAGAAGCGGTAGGACTTGGAGTCGGTGCCCGGTGTATCTCCAGCATACGTGGTGCAGACACCTCCTTCTGGGTCGGAGCCCACAACTGCCTCGAGGACTGAGGAGCGCCTGACTGCCTAGAGGAATGGGTAGCGCCCGGCTGCCTCTGTGTCGTCAAGGGTCACACGTCTAGAAGTCATAGGGCCCCGAAACTACGTTTGAGGGTTGCTAGAGGTTCCCTAAGGCGATTCGGACCATTGACCCTTCAAACCCTACATTGATCTAAAAGGGTGGCTCATACTGTTTAAAATATAAATTTGAATCAAAGTAATGAAAATGTCATTACTATTTTAATAAATTATTTCAACATGTAATTTTTAATAAATTAATATTTGTTATTTATTTTTAATAAATTTAATAAAATGTTTGTTAATATTTGTTTATTAAAATGTTCATTAAAATTAATTATATACAAATATTTACAACCATACACTTAAATCAATATAAACATAAAAAACATATGCAAACAGTACATACATCAATATATATATATATATATATATATATATATTAATTTGCAGCAATATATTTAAATAATTCAAAATATATATACAAACAATATATACATCCCTCATCCCGAAAATAATTCAAAATCTCGAAATTCTTACCTTAATTTGCTAGAGAAAGAGAGAGAGAAAAGCGGTGGAGGAGGTGGACGCAGTGGAGGAGGTTGTGGAGGCAGAGGAAGGCAGTGGAGGGGGAGAAGAGCAGTGGAGGCAAATGAGGAGTGGAGACCGAGAGAGAAAGAGAGAGGAGACGGTGCAGGCAGTGGAGGCGAAGGAGGGCGAATCGAAGAATGAGAAGAAAAAAATTAGGGTTTCTGTTCTAGGGGCGGGCTGGGCTTTGTCTATATAGGCTTAAGTATAGCCGACGAAATAAGAAATTTGTCGGCTATAATTCCGATTTTCGTCGGCTAATATATTTTTTAATTAACTATAGCCAACAAATTTATTGCAAATTCGTCGGCTAATTAATTTGCTATTTATTTTTTAAAATTAACTATAGCCGATGATTTTATTATAAATTCGTCGGCTATAGTCTTTCTATATTTCTTTATATAATTAATTTTTAATTTGTTTGGTTAATTATCATTTTAGTTTTTTAATTTAACTATAGCCGACGAATTTATTATGAATTCGTCGGCTATAGTGCTTTATGTATTTCTTTATATAATTAATTTTAAATTTGTTTGGTTAATTATCATTTTATTTTTTTATTTAACTATTGCCGACAAATTTATTATAAACTCGTCGGCTATAGTCCTTTATATATTACTTTATATAATTAATTTTCAATTTGTTTGGTTAATTATCATTTTATTTTTATTTTTAAGTTAACTATAGCCGACAAATTTATTATAAATTCGTTGGCTATAGTTCTTTCTATATTTATTATGCATGTTGTGATTCTGATTATCAAAATTGCCAAACAAAAATCTGACTGTCAGAGATCATCATTATATTGAAATATGTGTATGTGAAAAAAATTAATAATTATTATATAATTAATTTAAGTTCGTCGGCTATAGTCTTTCTATATTTATTTATATAATTAATTTTTAATTTGTTTTGTTAATTATCATTTTATTTTTTTTATTTAACTATAGCCGACGAGTTGATTATAAATTCGTCGGCTATAGTGCTTTCTATATTTCTTTATATAATTAATTTTCAATTTGTTTGGTTAATTATCATTTTATTTTTATTTTTAATTTAACTATAGTCGACGGATTTATTATAAATTCGTTGGTTATAGTGCTTTCTATATTTCTTTATATAATTAATTTTCAATTTATTTGGTTAATTATTATTTTATTTTTATTTTTAAGTTAACTATAGCCGACAAATTTATTATAAATTCGTTGGCTATAGTTCTTTCTATATTTATTATGCATGTTGTGATTCTGATTATCAAAATTGCCAAACAAAAATCTGACTGTCAGAGATCATCATTATATTGAAATATGTGTATGTGAAAAAAATTAATTTAGATCTGACAAAGTTAAGGACTCGAGCCGGACGGTCAATCTCGTAAGTCAAACCCCTTAACGAACGGAAACAGTTATTTGACCATCTGACTTACGTATTTTGCTCAGAACTTCAACTGAAAATAGTTTCAAATCGATGAGACTCACCTAGTGGTATAAAAATTTTATGAAAAATAACCACCAGAGATAGAGTTATCTCTAGAGAGAAAGAATAGAAAATTGCATTGACGACAACTATCAACATCGAGACTTTACCGGAATTACGTGAGTTTTCAACCGTAGACATATTTCACCATTCCGTTCATATCTTATTTGACGATTTTTTTTTTCCGTTTGAAGCTTCTACATATAGTTTGTTTATGAAACGAAACATTTACTTAATATTTGGTAAACAAGTTATACAACATTAGTACGCATGTGTTGTGATTCTGATCATCAAAATTGACAAATAAAAATCCGACCGTCAGATATCATCATTATTTTCAAATATGTTTATGAGAAAAAATTCATCTAGATCTGACAACGTTAAAGACTCGATCCGGACAGTCAATTTCGTAAATCAAACCCCTTACGAACGGAAACAGTTATTTAACTGTCTAAATTACAAATTTTTCCTGGAACTTCAACTGAAAACAGTTTCAAATCGATGAGACCTAACCAATGGTTTAAAATTAAAATTTTATTTATTATTGAATAGCCGACGAATATTAGTGTATTCGTCGGCTAAGGTTTAGGGTTTAGCCAACGAATAATTATGGTATTCGTCGGCTAAAACAGTTTAAGCCGATAAAATAAGATATATTTTGTCGGCTAACATTATTTTAGCAGACGAATTATAGCTTATTTCGTGAGCTAAAACTTAAAAAATACATAAAAAACTGGCTGTTTAATGTAAACCATACCAATTTCCTGTTTATATATCACCAAAATTCAACAAAAACTATAAAGCACATCAATTTGTATTACAAGTTCAAACTAAGACTCGTAATCGGAATCGTCCGATGAGTCTTCTTCGGTGTCAGAATTAATTTCTGGCAATCTATGCCTTTCCTCATCACCAAAGTCTTTGTCTGTTTCTTGATTTGGATCAACATCAATAAGCCTTGGCTCTACATCACGAATTCTAACCGAACGGCCCGCTTTAAAATTATTAAGATGAATTGTAGAGGAGTCAGGAATACCTACTGTGGTGGGCTCTAGATACGCAACATCTTCTTCCTCGTCTACGACCTCTCCAAGTGTAGCAGCCCGATAAATGTTTCGAGGATGCACAAGGTTGACTACTTTCCAGGCGTCACCCTTAACAAGGTCATCAAGATAAAACACTTGTTTTACCAATGTCGCAAAAACGAACGGGTCATCTTCGTAACAGCTTGTAGCAGTGTTCACCGATAAAATACTGTGCTGATCAATCTTCATGCTCTGCGGGCTTCTAGTATCAAACCATCTACAATTGAAGAGGTGCACTGTCATGCCTTGCCCATAAACGAGTTCCACCACTGAATCGAGAACACTGTAATAATCAACTCCATTACGCCCACCATGCGCCATCACCCCAGAATTTTGTGTTCTCCGTCTGTTGTCTCTCTGTTCACATATAAATTGCACGCCATTCACCTTGCACATCGGATAAACTCTTGACATTATCGGCTTCATCGCTAGAAGTCTTAGTTCGTGCGACTAATTTGGGTGACTATTGAATTGAATATGGTTCATCTGCAACCAAATATTCAATATATTGTAAATATGAATAATTATGCAATGAATGAGTCATGAACAAAAATAAAGAATTACATACCCAGCTGCCAAAATAGTTCGCAAACTCCTTGTTGTGGTAGTCGAGATCACCTTGAATGTCTGGACAGTATAAATGGATGTTTTTCCAATATTCAACTTCTGGACAGTTAATCAATACCCACCAATGGGCTATGACTAGCTCATGTGGTTGCAACTTGTAGGAGTCTGGTAAAATTCCATAAACTTCAACATCATTAAAGACTATGGAGAGGTTGAACTTCGGTACATCTACTGGTATGGTTTGTGGAGTTTCCTTCAACACTTCTAAATACAACTTCATGTATGTGACGCACTCGTGCGCAATATATGCTTCAGTTATACATTCTTCAGATGCAGATTTATTAGTCACATAAGCTTTGTAGTCTTCAAGTTGCCAATAAATAAATTGTTGCAAAGTGTTATAATTATATATTGAACATGTATAGTGAAAAATTCAAGTGTAAAAAACATACATTTCCATGAGATACATCCAACTGTAGTGTACTGCACTGGTAAGCAACAATTACTCGGGAAGATGTATCATCAGGTGAGACATTATGTCAAAAAAATTTGGAGGAAATATCCTCTCAAATTTACACATGATATAAATAATGTCCTCTTGCATTTCTCGGAGGGCAGATTTTTTTTACTTCCCGTGTGCATAACTTCTGTAAGAATCTTGATAACACTACTAACGGTTCCATCACCTGACGGGGAAGGAACGGTCAAAAAATAGGGAAGAGACGTTGTAGCAGGATATGACAGTCATGTCTCTTCAACTTGTACATCTTATTGTCCCAGAAGATCACACACCGGGCTATATTTCTTGCATAGCCTGAAGGATACTTCATATAATTCATCCATCTGAAAATTATGTTCTTTTGGTTAGGCTTAACGGTGTAAGGAGCTTGAGGCATTTTTTCTTCCTTTCTTTCAATCTCAGATGTCTTCGTATATCCATTTTATTTAAGATCAATGCGTGCCTTAAGATCGTCTTTCGTCTTCCCCTCCAAGTTCAGCATTGTGCGCACCACACTATCACACACATTCTTTTCTATGTGCATCACATCTAGGTAGTGTCTGATCAACAACTTACTCCAGTATGGGAGTTCCCAGAATATGCTCTTATGTCTCCAGAATTTGTACCAGTCGTTCTTTCAGGTATTGCCGCCATAATATTGGGATGATTGCTGAGCTGCCTAAAATCGTACTCATTAAGCATTACTAAAATTTCTTCTCCCGTCCATCTTTTGGGAGGCACACCGTTTTCAACAGTCTCATCAAATGCCTTATCATCGAACCGTCATTCGTGATCATATGATAGGAGAGTACGGTGACCCAATTTTCATATCTGTTTGCAATGACTGCTGCTCTTCTTATCGCTAAGGCACTCTGGACAAGCGCCTTGTATCCCCAAACAACGTTGCCTGATAACATCCCACGGGCAGAAAAATCATTGATGGTACCAACAACTATGACATGCATCTAGAACAACTCATGCATGTACTAGTCATATGTGGGATGACCATGTCCCAAAAAAACTTAAGCTCTTCAATCAAAGGTCTCAAATACACATCGAAACACTTCACTAGATAACCGGGCGTTGGAATCAACAAACTTAAAATATTATACTCCTTCTTTATGCACATCTATGGAGGAAGGTTGTACGATATAAAAATCACCGGCCATACACTATATTGAAGACTTATGTTGCCAAAAAAATTGAACCCGTCGGATGAGAGCCCCAGCCTCACATTTCGGACCTCTGACGCAAAATGAGGAAACTCACTGTCTATATGCTTCCAAGCCTCCCCGTCAGCAGCGTGTATAAGAGTATCTTCGTCATGTAATTTTCTATCAGCATGTCATCTCATAGCTTTGGTCGTGTGTGATGACATGTACAACCGCTCTAGTCTATTCCTCAACAGGAAATACCGAAGTACTTTCACAGGTTTCCTATTGCCTGCAGGAGTCGGCTTATACCTGTTAGTGTGGCATACCGGACATGTGTCAAGGCCACCAAGATCAATCTCTTATGGATCTTTACCTTAGAAGAGAACGCAGTCATATCTGCATGCATGGATCTTGATGTTGGAAAGCCCAAGATCTTTCAGGATACATCGGACCATATGATGAGTGGTAGGAAGACGATGACCGTGATATATCCAACAAGTGTACTTCTCTCAAAACCCGTTACTCTTCAGGTGCTGTCATACTTTGTCAATCGCAAATCGATGCATATCGATGCGACACTGACATTTCGTGCACGGGCAATAGAAAATTGTATTCCCGTTAGTATTATCCAGTGCATATTCAATAAAACTAATAATTCATTTACCATATCTTTTGTCCCATTTTCGAAGTGAAATTCAACTCTTATCCATATCCTGAAAAGATAACAAATATATATGTATAACTCTAATTAATTAATTCCATATATAAAATTTTAAATCATTTAGTATTCTACAACAATTAATTAATAACAAATTAATAATTAACACACACACACACACACATATATATATATATATATATATATATATATATATGTTTTACATATATATACTAATTACTAATTACATAACAATATTATATATCAACACATCAATCATCACAAAATCATAATCAACAACTTAATTAATTCATATCATACATCAACATAATATTATAATTAAATTAATTAACATATATATACTCAATCAAAATCGACAACTTATTAAGAACAACTTCATAGATATTATCAAATCAAAATCGATCAACTCAATCACACTCAAAATTAATTAATTCAATCAAATAAAACTCAAAATCAATATTATGTAACTCAAATAAAACTTTTAAATCAACTCAAAATCAAGATATATACACATATACGTACCTATATATAGCTCCACACACTAATTTTGGACAAATTTCGACGACACCCAACAATTTCGACAACACCCAAACTTTTTCTCTTGTGTTTTTTTTTTCAAATGAGCTGTTGTCTAGATCTGCAAATATAAGGACTTTTAGCCGACTAAATTATTTATTTCGTCGGCTAAACTTTTATAATTTCGTCGGCTATAGTTTACAGAATATAGCAGACGAAAAATTAGTTTAGCTGACGAAATATTTTTTTGTCGGCTAAAATTCCACTTTAGCAGACGAAAATTTAACTTAGCCGACGAAAAAAGTCGTCGGACTATTTTTTAGATTCGTCAGCTATGCTGTTTATGCTGGTAGTGCCTTATAATGCGGTTATGTCATATTACACTGTGATATGGCTGCTATGCATATTGCTTCTAATCTAGTGTTTCATGAACGCACCAAGCATATTGATCGAAGTGGATTCATTATATTAGAAATCAAGTGTTGTCTCAAGTCATTGAACCTCGTTACACCAGAAGTGAAGATCAGTTAGCTGATATTTTTACAAAGTCTCTCACTTTAGATCAGTTTTAAAGAATTTTTGACAAATTTGGATCAATCAATCTTCTTGATCTAGCTTGAAGAAGAGTATTGAAGTATGGTTGAAGTATGGCTTATACACTGCACAACAAGCTTTGTGCTGTGTGGTTGTTAATACAAAGTATTAAAGCATACTGAGGTTATTCTGTGTAGTGTTACTGTCGCAACAGTATGGCCTATGGTTTTTATAGTCATGTATGTTGGAAATTGGAAGAAGCAAAAAAGTATAGTAAAATGAAAATGGTTTTTATTGTCGTGTAACATTAAGTGAAGTACCAATACATTTAGAACCTGAACTACTTACTCCAATTTTCTTTCCCCTTAATTTCAATGTGGGAAGAACCACAATACCAGTTCCTTGTGAAGTTGGAAACCTTTGCATCTCCTTTTTTTATCATTCGTGTAAGTTATCCCTAGGAATGGTACCAAGGATCGATTAAACAAGAAGTTTATCCATCCCATCAATTTAATATTTCTTAAAGGTGATATCTTCACCATCATAACAAACTAACTGAGGCCGATCTGTCCATAAGTGGTCTAGTATAACTTGGATTGTTTGGAGCCAAGATATAACTGTGTAGGAACATCGCATTTTAGACTCGATACAGCATCTTTCTGTGTCAAATTTAGTGAACTAGTTAATGCTAGAAAGGGTTCTGACAACGACGTTTTATTCTCGCTGCTCCTTTCCTCCTGCTTACCCATTTCTTCTAGCAGAGCATTTGCAGTGTCAATCCCTATTGATTGTAAAAAGAGTATGTTACAGATAGGCCATTGAAGGTTAGATTTTTAATTAAAAGAAGGGGCTGCTTATTAATTCCTTACCAGTAAGGTATGCACCATGAACATAGCCGCTGTATTTTTCACTTGTATGTTCTCCAGTGAAGAAAATGCAGCCTACTGGGGCCTGATACAACAAAACCAAGAAAAAACTGATGTCAATTCATCAACATTTCGCTAGACCGATACAGAAGTACCATTTCGACATTGTGCAATTAAGGTTTGTGACTCATATTGCCAGCTTAAACAAAGCTAAAGATTAAGCTTTATAAGGTAAATATTTCATGTAAGACGGCTTTTGGAGAAATCGTTTTCGGTAAACCTTAGATCTGCTGGTCTACTATCTAATGCATCTTATATGATCCCTCTAATGGTGAAGGGAACATCAAATAAGGTGTTTGAAATGCCATGTAAGGACATAAACCATCATATGTAAAGCAGCTAGAATCAGTGAAATGAATTTTGATCTACTGATAATGAATCGAAATTCCAGTTTGGAGAGATGGAAGAACCTTGATATCACGAACCACTTGATGATTAGAGATTATTGGGTAGTTGCTATAGCTGCCACGCTGGAACCTATTGTTCCACCAGCGGGGTACTAGTATATCAGTAGCTTCAGGAATGTTGGGTCCAAACATGTCCCTAAGAACCGCCATGGCTTCTTTCACCGTCTCCTCATCACGCTGAGCTTCCACACGCTTTGATTCCCCATTCGTCAACGTCACGACCAGGATATTGGATCCAGGATATGCATTTTCCATGTGCTGATGACATAGGAAAAAAAAGATTAGCAGCCAGCTAGTTGGAGACAATAATACGCATCAAACATAAATTAGAAATATGCTGCATTTCTTCAATTACGCATCCTATTTCTTGTAATATATACTATAACCTTAGAATCCATAATATTGGTGAAGTAAATAACATATCTTATTAGGGAAAGAGACATTGACAATACACAATGCCTTCACAAAAAGCCATGTCTGCAACAAATTGACAGAACTATTTCTGAAAAATAGGTAGAGATCCAAACTACTGACCAACTGTCAAAATGCTGGAACAATGTTAAAATTATCCTGTTTCAAAACTACTTTGATGGTCATCTAAATAACACGAAACCGAAATAAGCGAAATCCTCATGTCTAACATGGGTGGAAATGAGAAGATCCGTAGCCATATCACAATTACGTAAAATGCCAAAGGACAGTAGCAAAAGCAACTTCTGTTACTAACTTACTATCAGCTACTAACTTAGAAGAAAATGTTTCCAATGTACTCCAAATAATAAATGTTTAGTTAAAAAATATATATATTTGAGGTTAATATCAAAATCTATGCAGAAGGAAAATACTAAATCTATAAATCTGCTGGCAGCAGCATGGAAAATTTATGTTTAAGTTAACTAGCAATAACAACGACAAGCATTGAATCCAACCTGCCAAAATGTGTAGTAGCCTCTTCGCTCATGGGCATAGATGAAAAACTCTTTCCCAGGTCCACAGGGCCAGAACTTATGAGGGAACTTGAGAAAGATCTTTGTATACACCATCACATCCAATTTCTCTATGGCCTCAGTTTTCCATTTCTGTGTCATTATATAATCCATGCTGTTAGTATTAATCCGAAGCAAAGTTGAATAACAAATTCATGAGCAATTTTACCAGTATCGTAACTGAAAAGATACTAAAAAGCATATCCCTGTCACAGGTAGTGTGCCCAAGCAGACCATACATAAACAACAGTAGGTCTTACCTTCTTATGCTAGCAAGGAAGCATGTGGATAATTATGCTAGAACATGTGATTCTAACATGTTGCATCATATAATTTGCATTGCCAACTTCTGTCGTAAGCTGCTAGAGGGAATGCTACAATTCATACAGTTGACAATTCGACCATGATTTGAGAATGAAGCCAATAATCTTTAATTAAGTAATGCCAACACTAGACCATTGTCATATTACTATTTTCAAGTCAAAAAAGGATAACCAACTATGAAGGCACTAACTATAACAAGAGTAGTTAACAATGTGAGAGTATTCAGTGCATTAGAATAAAAAAATAAACAGTACATACATCTGACGGTAAGGAGATGCGTGTGACACTGTTCATCTCAATCGAATGATGTGAATTTGACCGGTCATTTGCACCGGCGGTGCACACAATAATTTTTGATTAACAATATAGGTGCGTCACACTATTTTTGAGTAGTGTGTTACTATGCTGATCTGCAATTCTGCATTCAAGCATTCAAGACTCACACATACTAAACCACAAACCAGCTAGCAAGGCAATCTACTTGAGCCAATGGGTTAGAAACTTGGAATTCTGTGGATCATGTACCATCCATGGTATTGGCATATATAAAAAAGAAGATCAAATTCCCAGGATCTATCTTTCTCCTACATCATCAAGCAGTGAACCTTATTTAATGATCTTTGCGATCCATAGACCCTGACTTCTTATATTATTCAATTATCAATCTGGACCACACCACACCTTAAATAACAAGTAAACAAATAGCTTAAAAGCAACCTCCGATCTACAGGGACCTAGCCTCTTTTGCACAGCAAGATTCTCTTACTAGTAAAAAAGAGAGAAATTCAGAATACCGACGCATTCTAACACCACCAGAAATGAGCAAAAATAAGCAAAAACTGATACCAAGACAAAGAAAGGAAAGAAGGGAGTTACATACGGGCAAGGGTGGAGTGAAGGAAATGAGGTCGCTTTGGAGGACTCCAATGCTAGCTGACAAAATCACGTAATTTGCTTGGTAGAAGCAACCATCCTCCGTCATCACCGTAACGCCGTCTCTCGAGTGTTTCAATTCCCGAACAACCTACCCCAAATCAAGCATTTCAATTAATTCAGGAAACATCTTCGTAAATGAAACAGAGAAATATTTGACCAGAAGAATTAAAATTTAAGATAGGGAAGAGCCCAAGGCAACAACCCCATGACTTATATGAGCTTCAGCCTTCAGATATGAAACAACAAGAGCTAAATTTCTAAAATGCTTCAAAATCATCAATATTTCACTAGTCACCATTCGTGTTAAAACGGAGATTTGTTGAAGTAGACCCATTGAGGAGGTGAGGTCCTGAAGACAATTCCAACCTATTTAGTGTAGAGAAGTGACAAGACACCCTATTTTTGTGTTCTTCTTGATCCCATCTGACATTTCAGCATCAAAGTTTTATTGTTCTTGGGTGGCCACTGTCTAGTGTAATGGAAACTGTAATTTATGAGCTCTAGAAGGGGCCACTGAAGAAGCTATGGAGGATCATGGGTCTCCATATGGGTATACAATTATTGATACAACTAGGTCAGCATATGTTAAGGAGTTGATTATAAAAGAGCTTCCAGAAACGTCACTATATCTAACAGAAAATCAGATTTGCTCCTCAGAAACCTCCAAATCTGTCTTTGTTATCATTCCTATTATGATTGGAACCAAGAAACAGAGCTGCCATATAGCAAAATAATTGATATTGCGTGACAGTAACAAGGTACGCGTACCTTGTTAAAACTGAGACGACTGTCCAAGATGTTTTCCTCAGAGGTAGAAAGACAATCTTCAGCCATTTTGTACAGTAAATGCTCGTACCCTCTTTCATCTGCAACTAAAAATTCTTGACCTCCAAAATCTTTATAGGTTGCTATGGGTTCAACTTCTGCACCCAAATTAGAGAGCAATATTGAAAAATTAACATACAAACAAAAATCTACAATCTACAGGTCTATGACATTAACTATTAAGACATTACTTTTTATATAAGAGGTATTTACATCATATTCTATTTTTATTTATTTTATTTAGCTCATGAAGACGGTTTTAGAGAGCTCTTTGTTCTTCTATTTTTATTTTTTTAATAATAATCTAGACGTAAAGCTGAGGTTTACACAGTAGATTCGGTTTCAAACCCCATATTTTTTTAAAAAAAATAACTATCAAGACATTACTTACATACATTTTGGATGATTGAATAAAAAAAACTGACCTGCCATCTCGAAATCGTGCAAGGTGAAATCAATCGCCAGTTCTATCGGCGTTTTCTGCGTACTGGATCGAAAATCCAAAAGATACAATTAGACGTAATAATTCATAAACATTCAAATTAACTGCTCTTTCAAACAGTTTAATTACATACGAAGGCGGTTCGGTAAATTTAGAGACGTCGCCGCCGTCGGCTTCGAGCTTCCTCAACTCCTCGATTGCCGAGTCCACCGCCTTCTTGTAAGAGTCCGCTGCGACTCCACTCGGTATTAGATTCCCACTGCACCACACAATCAAAACTCCATCGTCAGTCGGAACTATTCACGCGCCGCGCATTTCAAGTTTCAAATACCGAGATAAACCCCGGCGCACGATAGCAAAATGTATTGCCGGTACACGGAGCACGTTAAGCTAAAACATAAATAAGTTGGCTAAAATGCACCGCCGGACCTGCGATCGTAGATGTTGAAGCGAGCATTACTGTAATCGGAGAGGCAAGTCCGGAGGTTTGTTTTCTCGGCGAGCTCCCAAACCGGATTAAGCTGCTCTCCACCGACTCCGACGATCCAACCGGCGCCGTGCTCCACCCAGACGCCTCCGAATTCTTGTTTTCGGATCCTTCCGCCGATGCGGTCCGAAGCTTCGAGAATCACCACATCCTCTACCCCGTTCTCGATCAACCGCTTCGCTGCCGATAGGCCTTAAATTAAATTCAAAAACAAAACTAATTAATAAGCAAGAAATTAAAAAATAATAATAATAAAGTGAACCTAAACGGAGGTTTCGGTTCTCACCGGAGACTCCAGCTCCAATTATGATGACGGAGGAGCGACGAGGAGAGTCCATGAGGGAGAGAAGGTAATGCTTATTGTGTGAGATAAGAAATAGCGGGAGTCGGTTTTGTATATATTCTGTTTCTTTAGAGAAGGGAGAAGGATTTTGAGTTGTACATTTTCGTCTCTCTCTAATTTGACCAGCGTTGACTCGGCGACGTGTAATTTGAGCCAAAGTGCTCATCCGACTTTTTCCTTCTTCAGTCAATCAGTCACTAAAATTTCACCTTGGTGCACTTCAATCAGACTAACATATATAACGACGTTAGTCAAAACCAACAAAAACAACTTGCAGTAAAATCCTCCCTAACCAGAAATTAATCTCAGAAATCCCAGAAATTATCGATCTTGATCGTCTTTTGAAAATTTAGGTACTGGAGATCTGTAAAATCCCAGAAATCCATTTCCCGATCTGCTTCTTCCCTCTAGTCCTTCAAGATCGGATATCACTCCATCGCCAAGGAGACCGCATATCACCTCCGCTTCCTTGTCAAGCTCATCGTCCAAAACCTCCATCCTAAGTAGGTTTATTTGAGTTATATAATATTGATTTTGAGTTTTATTTGAATTGAATTAATTGATTTTGAGTGTGATTGAGTTGATCGATTTTGATTTGATAAGATATATCAAGTTGTTGTTAATAAGTTGTCGATTTTAATTGAGTATATATATGTGAATTAATTTAATTATAATATTGTGTTGATGCATGATATGAATTAATTAAGCTGTTAATTATAGGTTGATTATGATTTTGTAATGATTGATGTGTATTGTTACAATATATATATATATATATATATATATACACACACAGTGCGGATCAGGAGCGGAGGTCCGTTCCTAAGCTTAGGAACAAATTTCATCATTTTGACCCACTTCCCGATTGAATTTCCTCAAACTTCCTTCTAGACATATCTATATCATCTTGTGTAGATCATCTCTGCAAAATTTCAGCCAATTTGGTGATCAGGAAGACCTTCAAACTTATGTTACAAAAAAGATGGACAAACTAGACAGAATTTTGTCCGTCAGTTTTGTAACGCAAGTTTGAAGGCCTTTATGATCACCAAATTGGCTGAAATTTTGTAGAGATGATCTATACAAGATGATATAGATATGTCTAGAAGGAAGTTTGAGGAAATTCGATCGGAAAGTGGGTCAAATGATGAAATCCGTTCCTAAGCTTAGGAACGGACCTCCGCTCCTGATCCGGACTGTATATATATATATATATATATATATATATATATATATATATATATATTGTAACAATACACATCAATCATTACAAAATCATAATCAACCTATAATTAACAGCTTAATTAATTATATATATATATGTTAATTATTAATTTGTTGTAGAATATTAAATGATTTGAAATTTTATATATGGAATTAATTAATTAGAGTTATACATATATATTTTGTTATCTTTTCAGGATATGGATAAGAGTTGGATTTCGCTTCCAAAATGAGACAAAAGATATGGTAAAGGAGTAATTAGTTTTATTGAATATGTGTTGGCTAATGCTAATGAGAATACAATTTTCTATTGCCCGTGCACGAAATGTCAGTGTCGCTACGATATGTATCGATTTACGATTGACAAAGTATAATAGCACTTGAAGAATAACGGGTTTTTGGGAGAAGTACACATGTTGGATATATCACGGTGAAACATCATCAAGGGATCCACATGATCATGAGTAATTTTTTGAAACGGGCAGTACATCTAACGATCCAACAACGGTCTTCATCAACGATATGTTTCCGTATGAGAGCAGTGTATGCTCTCAAGGACAGTATATGTCTGAGCCGATGCAGCCCTTTCTTAGAGTTATCAACACTGCTGGTATTGACAAATACAACAAACTGCTTGCTTTCCAACAGATCTCTGTGTACCCCGGTTGTCAGAAGACTGTTCTTGAAAGTGTGATGAACGCAATGAAGATTAAAGTTGAGACAAAAAAGACCGTGAAGACACTGCTTCGATGTTGCCCCACGGTCATCGTCTTCCTACCACTCATCATAAAGTTTCGATGTATCCTGAAAGATCTTGGGCTTTCCTATATCAAGATCCATGCATGCAGATATGACTGCCTTCTCTTCTAGGGTAAAGATCTAGAAGGGAATGATCTTGGTGACTTTGACGCATGTCCAGTATGTCACACTGATAGGTATAAGCTGACTCTTGCAGGCAATAGGAAACCTATGAAGGTACTTCGGTATTTCCCGTTGAGGGATAGGCTGGAGCGGTTGTATATGTCATCACACATGGCCAAAGCTATGAGATGACATGCTAATAGGGAGTTGCGTGATGAAGATACTCTTATACATCTTGCTGACGGGGAGGCTTGGAAGCATATAGACAGGGAGTTTCCTCATTTTGCGTCAGAGGTCCGAAATGTGAGGCTCGGGCTCTCATCTGACTGGTTCAATCATTTTGGCAACATGAGTCTTCAATATAGTGTATGGCCGGTGATTTTGGTACCGTACAATCTTCCTCCATGGATGTGCATGAAGAAGGAGTACAATATGTTGAGTTTGTTGATTCTTGGGCCAGGTTATCTAGGGAAGTGTCTCGATGTGTATTTGAGACCTTTGATTGAAGAGCTTAAGTTTTTTTAAGACGTTGGTCATCCCAATTATGACAAGTACATGCACGAGATGTTCTAGATGCATGTCATAGTTGTTGGTACCATCCGAGATTTTTTTGCCCGTGGGATGTTATCAAGTAACGTTGTTAGGGGATACAAGGCTTGTCTAGAGTGCCTTAGCGATGAGAGGAGCAGCAGTCATTGCAACTAGATATGCAAATTGGGTCACCGTACTCTCCTTTCGTATGATCAGGAATGACGGTTCGATGATAAGGGATTTGATGAGACTGTTGAAAACTGTGTGCCTCCTAGAAGATGGACGGGGAAAGAAATTTTAGTAGTGCTTAACGGGTACGATTTTAGGCAGCTCAGCAATCATCCCAATATTGTGGCGGCAATACTTGATAGACCCGACAAGTACAAATTTTGGACACATAAGAGCATATTCTGGGAACTCCCATACTGGAGTAAGTTGTTGATCAGACAGTACCTAGATGTGATGCACATAGAAAAGAATGTGTGCGACAGTGTGGTGGGCACAATGTTGATCACCATTTATTTCTGCTTTTTGCTATCTTATGAGTGGTTTCCCACAGACGGCGTCAATGTTGGTACGCGTCCCCTTCTTGGCGGGCTAGAGGGACTGGTTATCTGAAGTGTAGTCCTGAAAATAGTAGCGTGTAGGTATCAGAAGTAAAGACTGCGGCTGGTGACCTATTACTCGCTGATGCCTAAGTCAGCAAGTACGTTTAGCAGAGTAATAGTAATAAGATAGTAACCGTACTTTAGTCATTTCGGTTGTCGCTATTTATAGGCTTGTCCCGAAGAGTCACTGAGCTCACATTTCGATGTGAGAGTAAATGCTCTCCTTGGGAAAGGCAAGAGGCATTGCCCAGCAAAGCCAACATAATGTCAAGTAGCGGTTTACGCGCCATGCGTACAGGCGGGTCACACCATTGCGTGGACCTTATTGTTGGCTTGCTTTTCATGCCGTTAGCGCAGGCTGGCGGGATGATTATGATTGATTCGTAGGTCGTCAAAATGCTCTACTTAGCACATATGTCAGCATGTACATCATTTTGAATTAACTACATTGAGAACGTAAAATTATCAAAAATTTTGTGAAATAGGATGTAACCAGAATAATGAAATACAACCAGGATAGAAAAATAACATATTATTGGTATCGTTTGATTCTTGATAAAAGCAGTCAACCTTTGTTACGCTTAGGCGTTTTTAAAGGGAGTCTAACCACCGGATGGTCAATTTAACAAAAATATTTCTTTGGACCCTAAATCTCATATATACTAGTTATAGGCTTGAAAACGAGGGAAAATGGGATTTTGCATGATGCTGGTCAATCACGTTTTGTATAAAAAAATGAGGTTGAATTTAAATTGATCAATTCGATGGTGGACCAAATGTTACAGGTAATACGTGATTTTTCAACCAATGTCGTATTTCATTATACCGATCACATCTTTTTCACAATATTTTCCAACATTTTTCTTCCTTTATAGAGTTGGCTTACAATGATGTACAATTGCTTATGACCTACTGTTTCTCCTGTTTCGAGAGTTTAGGACAAGCGAGTACCACTGGTCTTGCTATCCGAGACCCACAAGTAATAGGAGCGTCAGGAGTCTTTAATGTCTAAGTTAGTGCCGTTATGGGTAAGTGACTTGGCCGAATTTGGGTTAAAAGAACCTTACCTTTTTCAGAGCCTTTTGTTTGCTATATAGTGGTGTGTTGGGAACAACGCCTCCCCTCCCTGATGGTGGACTAGCAGAGGGCTCCTCCTCAGCACCTCCATTAGAGGGGCTTGAAAGTGGCCTGGGGAGGATTTGACTCGCATGTTCGGTTTTGATTCTAGTATTTCATGCACATGAGTCGCCGTGGGAGGTGACGTGTGGGATGCTACGACCTACGGCGTCCGGGCAATAGGTCTCTTTTTCTGCACAACATGATGTTATTCACCCTGTGTTAACAAGTCCTCAAGTTCCTAGTCGATGAAGACTCTCGGGTGGAGAGTTCATCAAGTTTGTGTGCTAGAAGTACAGACCGTCCGGGAGTAAGGCATGGTCGTGAGTTCCCAAATCTCCATGCGTCACTGTTTCACGTGAGGGTTTGTGTTCGAGTGTATTGTGACCAAGTGCCAGATTTGAGCCGGGTTGGTTGGTTCGATTGGTTTAGTCATATGTACATGTGTTAAACCATTGAGTCTGGTTGCACGTGAGAGTTCGTGTTTGAGTGGAGAAAGTGACATAGATTCATGTGCAGATCTTATTAAGTTGTATGTGAGGGGGCCTGTTGGAGACGAAAGATCTCATATCAGAAACATGACAAATAAAATACAACTTATATGTGGGTGAATCATTCCTAATTATACTGAGATCTTTTGTAGTTAAAACTTAACATCTTAAAGGTGGCTAAGTTAGAACAATATTGATACAAGAATGATTCAGGTGTCACGCTTGTCTACAGCGGAAATGCATATCTACAACCGGGAAATGGCTATCTACCTCTCTTCACAAGAAAATTGGAAACTAGTCATATGATGAAGAATTGAGAGGTAACATCTTGCACTGTCAACCGCACAACTTGCAGCTTTGGTCAATTCATAGTACCGTACTCTTGTACGGTTGTGTAGACGGCAGACAATGGTCTCAGAAACTTTCAGTATTTCAAAACAATCAAAGCGAATCGAAAATGGAGAGGAACATGATGAGATTTGTAGAATAGATGGAGCAAGAAAGTAAAAGCTTTGTGCATAATATATAACCCGTTGTGTAGTTTTCTCATTGGTTTGTGAAATTGCTATATGATTCTGCTTTTGATAATTGGAAAAGGCATACAAGCTTAGTAATCTGTCAATAGGTGATGATGTTTATTAATCCAACTCTATTTTCATTATGTATATTTGTTATTTTCAAGATGCAAGGGCTGCCTCTACATGTTTATGTCTACTTAAACGTGTGTAAAATCAGGTTACATGGAGCATTAAAACAAAAGGTAAGCTGTTAAACTTTTGCTTATTTCTTGCTCATCAGTTCCATGATTTGCAAGTTAAAAGTGAGAGACATCTATTTTGTTTTCTTATATAAGTCTAAGCTATCTTGTGTATAGTTCTTCATGGTGCGAGATGTTTTTCAATGCATCGGAATGAATATGAATTCACGATTTCATTCAAGCTCGAATTCCACATTCTTCCTTATCTCTTTTATTAGTTGATTCGTAAGATATTACATCAAAACTCAAATATTGTTTTAGTTTGGTATACATTATTGATGAGAACCTCAAACGTATATAATGATGATGATCGTAGGAGTACTCCATGCATCGAAAGAAGATAAAAAAATCAAACATAAATAATATATATATCTGACGATAAAAAGATAAATACGACATTATTCATATTAATCAGACAGCTTGAATTTGACAAATCATCTACACCAGTTGCACACCAAATAATTTTTGTCAAAGATGGTCAGTGGGTGAAGTAGGGATGGGGCAGCAAATAGAGATTCTCTGTTGTTTGTTTATGAACCAGACAATGACTTGGTGACAGATGGTATGGGATTTGCACTTCAAGAGGGAGAGACTCTTGTCTGATGTATAGCTCGTTTTGATTTGACCATACACCACTAGAGAGGTTTAGATATTAAAGTGCCCGCGTCAACAATTTATTGTTTGCGGGGAGAGAAATCATTGGAATTTCGTTGAAAAATCTTTGTTGAGAAATGACTTACATCAGTGTTATTTTGAAATCCAATTCTGGGTCAAACCCATAAAACTGATACGTAGCATTTATTGTTGCAGCTGCGCTTAAAAGATGAGCTTAACCATAAATGACTTTATACTACTCATATCTAATCTTTATAACAGGTACAAATGAGTCTTCTAGAGACAACAATTAGTGTACGACTAATAAACACCAAAAATCAAACAAAAGTAATTCTCAGCCAAATGATCGCCATGCTGCCATCTGAAATCACGGCCACACCAATTTAAACTGTCGAAGTGACTAATTTTGTCAGGACTCATCCCAGGTTAAAACCTCTTTAACCCGAAGTAAATCCTGCGGGGACCGTCTCAAGGGAACTTCTTACCGAAACTCCCTTGAAATGGACAACCCTTCTTACCAACCAATTCAGCACTTTCAAGAATAATTTGAAACACCCCAACTCCTGGAGTCATCCTGCTCCCCAAGTCACAACTACGCTTTATTATCCTATTCAACTATCTAAGTTGGGGTAATCAGAGCAGTTTACATGGAAGTTATACCTAAAACACTAAGTGAGCAACAACGGATTAACTAGCTATGCCTCGACTTCGGTACGCGCGACCTCATCTCAGGAACCCTGCAACACTGGGCATTTGAAAACGAAGGGCCCAGGGGAAAACATTAAAAAATAATATTAGCGTGAGTGGACGAAAATTAAATATGAAAAGGTAAAAATCTTTTCATGCTTTCCCTTTTATTTTCGAAACTTCACATGCACGCAACTAATAAGAAATGAATAGACAAATCATTAAGAAAATCTCTTGGCTCAAATCTATAATTAAATGTGTGGGGTATTAACTTCATCCACGAGAAAACAACTGACCCACTCTACCACGAGAGGGTCTATTGACCAGCTCATCGGAGAGGGTCTCATGACCCGCTCTATTCGGGAGGGTCCAACTGACAGCTACCACCGAAGAGGGTCCTGACCTGCTCTATCCGGGAGGGTCATACTGACCAGCTACCACCGAAGAGAGTCAGACCAGCTACTATCCAGAGAGGGTACCATCTCCATCTGGAGAGGGTCCATGCTAGCATGCAATACATATATTCATATCCTTTAAAATCCTTTAAAACCTCGTGGGAAAATAATCTGAAAACCAATTCAAAACTCCCATGACTTTACCCCAAATACATTGGATTTAAAAACATTTCCATGAACCCAAAACCGGTTCTCTGACTTTACTTTAAAACCCTTAAATCCAAGAGTCAAGTTTCCCCTTTTTAAATTTCATCCCCCTCTATAATCCCAAAACGGTGATAACAATAAAATCATAATCCGGGGAAAATCCTTTAAAACCACGGGAAAGGTAGGAACCTCTTTCTCGGCTCACTTATCTTTAAAAAGTCTAAAATTCCCATTTTTCCCAAAATTACCGTAAAACATAAAATGGAGGAAATCACGTATACAGGAGAAACTAATTAAAGTCTATGGCATGCATTATATTTAAAAATAAAGTCCACTCACAGACTGAGGCCTTAGCCTGTCGAAAACCCGAATTCTGCTCAAGCCAAGTCTCCACAACACGAGCCTCTTCGCATCCTGTTCTATAATTAATATTAATTTTTCTGGGCGCAAGAATAATAATTAACTAGCATAAGGTAGAAAAAAAGAGTTACTGTTCACAGTCGGATTTCTCCCAAAAACCCGACTTTTTCGTCGGATTTCTCCTCCGTCCGGCGGAGTTAGGGCGCGTGCTTGGTGTCCAATTGAAGCCTGCTGTGTCATCTTGAAGTTGGGGGTGGCGACCGGAGCTAACTCGACGCCGTTAGGGAGAAATTACGGCGAGAAGGTGCGACTAGAGCACTGTTCATCATCACCGGAGTTCTCCCTCCTCAGGCCACCTCTTGGCGAGTTCTTTATATGGTTACGTTGGGCTTGATGAGTACTATAATCCTCTAGAATTTGGTAGCTTGATTCGAAGTGTGTAAGGAGAATTAAGGAATGAAAGTTTTGAAGTGTAAAATTTCGGGTTTTTGGAATTTTGTTCGATTGACCTAGTTAGAGACCGAATTGGCCTTCGAGTTGAACTAGGAAGTTGTTCGTAATGATGAGAGGAACAAACTCTGAAAATTTAATGTCGATTAGTGGTGGCCGGAGCTTGGCCGGATTTTCCTGCCGCCGCCACCTTTTGGACAGTTTTTCTTACCCATTAAATTGTAAAAATTAATAGAAAGCCATTGAAGGACAATTTATATTTTTGGAGATTTATTCGGTACGTTTAGTTTTTTCAAAGAATTAGAATTAATAATTGGATAATTAAATGACAACCGGTCATTTGAAAATTACCGGCTAGGCGTGAGGGTGTTAATAAGGGTTTTTACGCTAGCGGGGTATTTGAGGCCGACTCCCCACGTTTTCTAGAGGTGTTTAAGGGTGAACGTTAAGGGTGAATATTTAATGTTGTTGCTCTTTACTTTAATTGCGGGATTGAGACTTTAATTGTGTATTTTGAACAGGACGTGGGGGAGCTCGAGCTGAGCAGCCTTCAGATAGCCGACAGACTTAGCAGTATCTTTGTGAGTAGACTTTTATTTTAAATATAATGCATGCAACATATTTTTATTAAGTTTCTCATTTATTTATGAAATTTCCTCCATGTTGAGTTTTTTGGTGATTTTAGGAAAATTTAGGAATTTAATACTTTTTAAAGATAAGTGAGCCGGGAAAGAGGTTCCTACCTTTCCCGTGAGTTTAAATGATTTTCCTGGAATATAGTTTTTAATTGTTATCACCATTTTGGGTTATAGAGGGGGATTATTTTTAAAAGGGGAAACTTGGCTCTTGGATTTAATGATTTAAATCCATTGTACGCCTGGAAATGTTTCGGATGCCTGGAAATGTGTTTAAATCCATTGTATTTGGGAAAAAGTCATGGGTGTTTTGACTTAGATTTTGATTTAATTACCACAAGGTTTTCAAGGATTTTCAAGTATATATGTTTATATGTATTGCTAGCTAGCATGGACCCTTTCCGGATGGAGATGGTACCCTCTCCGGATTGTAGCTGGTCAGACCCTCTTCGGTGGTAGCTGGTCGGAAGGACCCTCCCGGATAGAACCAGTCAATGGACCCTCTCTAATTGAGCTGGTCAGTAGACCCTCTCGTGGATTAGAGCTGGTCAGTTGTTTTTTCTCGTGGTCATGGTGATAGTACCCCACATCTTTAATTATGGATTTGAGACAAGGGAATCATTATGTATTTAATCGTTTTCTCATGGTTGCGTGCATAAGGATTTTTGGAAAAACAATGGAGTGCATTATAGAAATTTGTCATTATATATTTGATTTTTGTCCACTCACGCTAATATTTTTCAATGTTTCTCCCCTGGGCTCTTCGTATTAAATGCCCAGATTGCAGTGCTCGATCCGACTAGTTTTCGTGGAGGCCAGATATAGTTACCTCCACTTCTCAATCCAACAGTAGGTTCCGAGTTAACCTACTTTGTAATTTTTCTCTGCTTCTGCTTTAATTAGTCGCTCTGATACACATCGGGTTATTCATTCGGTGAACTCTTAGGGATCTATAACCCATTATAGGATTTAAATTTGAGACTGATGTAAAATGTTTGCGTTATCACTTGGTGTGAATTGTTATGAACTATTTAGATGTGTATCTTGTGGAGGATGTTGGTTATGGGAGTAGGATGGCTCCAAGAGTAGTGGATGGTTGTTGATTTTATAGAAGTGTTCTTTTTGAGTCTTTGTAGGTTAAGGGTTGTCCACTTTTCAAATGAGACTATGTCGAAATTTAGGCAGAATCTTCTTTGGGAGGTGGTGCTCGCAGGACTTACTTCGGGTTAAAGGGGTTTAACTCGGGGTGGTTCTTGACACAAGCATTAGAAATCCGGACAAAGACACTACCTTTCGATCTGAATTATCACATATCTGTCTAGCCTCGGTTTTGAGAGAATTAATTATCTGACATATTATTCTTCTCACAATGGAGCTTTATATAGGAGTTTACAAGGAATATAAATGGTAAGTACTAACTATGGTAAATCAGAAATTACTCAATGACATAACTATAATATATTTTTATTCCTATTCTGACTCACGCTAACAAAGCCTTCACGAAGCGTTGCTGCCCCTACCAAATGCTCTCACCAAGAATTGACCTGGCATGCATAAACCAACAACCCAAAGCACCCACGCCGCCACTAAGAGTCTGAAAACCTTAGACGACCTCCGCCACCACAACTCTCCAAGCAGCATGAACGAGCATCCCAAAAACCTGCACAAACCAACAAATCATGGATCCCCTTGCCCACACTCAAGCCGAACACATTCACGAGACTATATGGGCATACAAAATTCTTGTCTGGTAGCGAAACCCGTCGTCAACTGAGTCCTAAGGCCAACCAAGGTGGGTTGCCACCAGACAAGAGGGAATTCTTTGGTGATTAGGGTTTACGAAGCTAGAGAGAGCATAGAGGCGTTAGGGTTTTTTTTCTTGTTTGGTTCAAATCCCCCACATCAACAACCTAGCTATAGGAAGTACCCATAAACCATATGATTTGTTGCTCGCTCATGTAAACAAGCACACATTAACTCAACGTTTAGACAACCCTAGCAGCCAAAACTCCACCCTGACAGTTTTTTCCTTCCTTGGAGATCTCCCTCTTTCGGCGGCAGCCTCTGGCCTAGACGAGTCTTTTGTATTCGTTGAAGATGGCTGTGTTGCTGCCGGACGAGGTTTGCAATTTGCCGACATAGTTTCACATGGATTGATTGAGTTTGGGTTGGGCGGGGTGCCTGATTTCGATTTCGGTAGCTATGTTTGAGGTTCGAAGGCTGACGATGCAAGAGATTGGAGAAGTTTACTGCTGGCGTCGATTGTGGTGGTTGGATCATGGTTGTTTGGATCATGATTGTGGAGGGCGGCGGAGGTGCAGCGGGCAGTTGTGAATTTCGGCTCTGATGTCAGGTCGGGTCTCAACATCTTGTTGGGCCTAGACTGATTTATGCTTGGTGGCTGCGTGGGCTCTAGCTAGGCTAAGTTGCTATTTTGGATTTTATCCCTTTCAAGTCTTTGGGGGACCTAGTGGTATTATCACTCAATCTAGCTATCTAGTATTTCTAATGGGTTAATCGGGCGCAACAACAAGGATAAGGAGGTCTTGACTTCCTTGATCATTTTTGAGGCAAGTAATAGAAGAATACTATTGTTTAATTCTCGATTGTACCCTGTTATACATCAATTGAGTTCTGCGTGCAACAAGTATTATCGCTACATGGGATTAGATAGGATTATTCGAAAATTTCTTATATTAGGAGTAAAATGAGGGCATTTACAATGATGACTCATTGTCATTTTGTTATTTCTTACTACTAACTACATTAGTAGTTGTGAGTAGAAGTAGAAAATCTGATGTATGCGTTTTCTGATCGTGGATAAATAATGAAATTATTTTTTTTCTAAAAAAGCAAAGCACGCATTAACTCAAGGCCACTGCTTATTTTCGAAGAAGACAATCTAATGGATGGGATCCTTGGTGGAAATGATTTTTCCGACAGTCTCGATGCTCATTAATGTGTCCGATCAATTGTCTCAATAAACAAACAAGTATTCGAAGTTTGGCTCAAAATGTGACTCTTTCGTATCTAATATCGAATATCTAAATATGTTTCGACTTTCGACACAAGAATCGGGTGTAAATTTGTTTGTGTTGCTTTTGGGCAGTGATGTTCTGTCTCTAGTAGAGGAGATGGATTTGCTGTGAAGTGAAATCTTAACGCACCAAGTGGGTACTGCTATGTATTTAGATTTTGGAGCTAAAATGTCGCATTATATGTCCAGCAAATCAAACCCACACTTTACACACGTGTGTGCCTGCTGGGTTTGCTTATATTCAATTACCTGGAATGGGGTACCTGATCAATATTAACATTCAAATAAATCATTCTGATTTCAAGAGGGTAGGAGATCAGATATCAACAACCGTATAAGTTCCATAATACTGTTAAATTAGTCATTGCGCGCTGAGATGGGACATGAGAGAGCTGCGGTTTGTATCCCCACGGTCATGTGAACTCACCAGCTCATTGATTGATTCTCCTAAGTTGTCAAAGGTCTAACTCTATCGGAGGAATCATTCACCCCCATCGAAATATAAAGGAAAACTCATAGAAGATATAAGAACCTCAATCATAAAATGAATGTAGGGAAAGGCTCTGCTGGAAGGGGCGGGTCTATCGGATCCTGTCTATTGAGAAATCCAAAATAAGACACTTGGCAGCAGTGGCGTAGCCAGAGTTTTCGTTCATGAGGGTCAAAACTTAAATAGATATTCATTTGAGAAAAAAAAATTGATAACGGGCGTAGTTGCGTAGTTTCTGTGTAAATTTAAAATATATACTAAACTTATACCTACTGTAAATCATATAATTAGATTGATCTATTAGTAAATATTAATCATGATTTCCTCTTTCATTTATATCAATTCAACAAAAATTGAAAAAATGTAGAAAAACATTAAAGTTATAAAATAAAGAGACAAGATCATACGTATAATTGAAACCCAAAATGCATTATTATCATAAGTGTTATCAAAATAAGAAAGATCATTATACTATTATACTAATGTGAAGAGTCTAGTTAATCAACCATTATGCAATTCAACATGAGAAGGGACAACTCACCCTTCTCGCCCCCCCTCTCCCTACGCCGTTGCTTGGCAGGGAAGAGAAGTGGCACCCTAAAGACTTGTTAGGCCGAAGACTAATAAGCGGGAGACCCGCCAGCCAAGAGCCATGTTTATAATTCAACAAATAACATTAAACAAAACCTCCATATGGAACCGATGCATTGGGCTCGATTGACAAAACCGTCATGTTTTCGTGATGGGACCAATGCATCCACGGCACTACGTACTCTCTCATTCACTTTAAGAGAAACAAAGATGTTCTAATCGATCAAAATGACAATATATGATAAATATCATAGCAATAGATTTTCAAAAATAAACAAGTCTTACTGAGTCCTTCTAAACCCCAACATGGTGGTTGTAATATTGGAGTAGCCTATTGGCTTCTCTGAGACCACTAAAGTAAGCTCCATGGGTTGTGGAATAGTGAGTTCTGTGTGTTGCTTCCCCTGCAAACAGAATTTGAAGTGAAGAAGGTGAAGTAGCACTAGCAGCCTCATCACAATTGCTTAACTTTGGTAATGGCTCTGCCAGGATGTCCAAATCCTCACCACTTGATCCAACAGCAACATAAGAGTAGGATCCAAGAAACAAAGGATCACTACCCCATTGAGTCTTCAACACCTTGGAAAATTTGACTTCAGAGTTTTCCACATCATGGTTCACATGCCCGTTGCCCAAATGGGAATGAGAAATCTCCTTCTCTTTCTTGTGGGGTTTTGATAGAAAGCTAGAGAATGTTGCTGTGATTCCATTGACGATCTCTTCATCTTTGAGTGATTCAAGCTCAAGTGCTTCTTTCCCTGCAAACCAAGACAATAGTACACTGGAATTGTGATACAGTGGACAAACTGAAGCTGTCTTCCTCATCCACCATGGAATCTTCTTAAGCCTGAACTCTGAGTCTTCTCTGTGAAACACCATTTGCAAAAATGGAAACTTGCTGAAATCCTGGCCTTTTGTAACATGGGTGGAGCTCAGTTGCAGAAACAGCTTGTTAACAACACCAAAACCAAGCCTTGATATTGCATCAGCCTTGAAGCAAGGCAAGGGAGGACTGAACATACCTGAATCTTGGTGTGTTGCAGCTTTAAGTACCCCCAAAGAAACAGTAACAATAACATGATCAGCATGAAAAACTGACCCATCACTTAAGTGTAGCTTCACAGGCCTTGAATCATAGCCATTTTGATCCACACCTAAATGAGTAGCCTCTGCCTTCCATTCAACCTTGGTAACCCTTTTGCCTAGTTGGATCACATCAGGTGGTAAAACAGAGGCTAGGGACTGAACAATGCTCAAGTAACCTTTAGCAATGGTGATTTCTTCACCTGGGAACATCCTGTACTCACTTTCTGCATTATAATCCAGAGTCAACAAGTCATCAGATGAAGTATATGTCCTCTGGGTGCTCTCATGCATTGCAAAAACCGCATCTTCTAGTGTCTTTCTGCTCCATTCACCGCAACCATTCACATCCTCCTTGCTCTTGTTCGAAACCCCCCAATAAGTATCCAGCCCTTTTCGAAGAAATGAACCAACACTAAGCTGCTTCCCTGAACCACCATTGTCAGAAGCAACTTCATCTCCAAGCTTCATAAACTCAACATCTCCATTGCAATCCAACACCTTCTTCCCCTGAGCATAATCCATCAGATTCTTATACAAACTAGTAATTGGATCCACCACATTCGGACTCATCTCGAACCCACCTTCAGCAATGGTCTTGGCTTCGTCTGATGACCCGTCCATGCACTCCCATGGCTGCTCGGACTCAAGGGCCTTGATTTCTTGAGCTATTTTGTGTACAGGGCTGCCTCCAATGCCATGGATCCAAGTAGCACCCATCTCAATCCGGTCACCACCAAACTCTGAAGTGTTTATTCTCCCTCCAATTCTAGTCCCACCTTCCACAACAATGAGCTCGAACAAGTCCACACACCCCCCACAAGTGTAAAGCTTGTTAGCTGCTGTAACACCAGCCATTCCTGCCCCAATGATAACAATTCTTGGTTTCTTGGCCACCATTTTCACACCAAGTGCTCAGATCAACACAACGGGTTTAGGGAGAGAGAACAACTGTGAGGTGAGGCGGGATCGAATTACTAATGAGGATTTTATAAGGGGGGTCTATGTCTCTATGTGGTTCTCTATGATATTTGTGTTAAAGGACTAGACTTCATTAAAAATTTCTAATGAAGACAGGGCTCTACTTTTTTTTCTTTTTTTTGGAGCTCAATACAGAGCCCCAAATATATGGTTCATATACCTAAAAGACCAGTGCTGAGGAAATCTTGTCCCTAAATGGTGCTGCCATCTTTGTCCAAAATATATCATGGTGTTTGTATCACACTCAGTTGATTTACCCCCATTTTACTGCTCGGGCATAAAGATCTCAGAGGCAAATTTTACCCCCAAGGCAAAAGCAAAAAGATTAAAACTTGGTCCAGAACATATCTGAAGCTTTTAAAGGTTGATAGGGCCTCTCACCAGCCCTTCACATGGACAGGGGAGGGGACACTCATTAACTGATCAATCGTTCATGATCATCTTATGAATTTACTTATCATGGCCTCTTGGTTGTTTTCGTTATGGTGACTGGTGATCGGTTGCAAAGTTATTATATTTGGCACAACTCTTACTAGGAGTCCCCTTCGATATTAATAGCTTCTCAAGAAGTCCTTCTAAGTACTTTTGGTATAAGCCCCTTTTGATGAAAAAGCAAAGCACACAAGCGATTTTATGGTTAATTCACGTAATTTACTTTTCATAGAGCGCTAACCGAGAAAGTGACTTAGGCTATCTCTAACCGATGTGCTAAAGTGTCAAATAGTGTGATTATAACATACTCTCATCTTCAACCGATGAGCTAAAATACTAAAGAGCTAAAAACATGTGCAAAAATGCTATCATGAATGACACTTTAGCACAGACCATGTGGTAGCCTATTATTGGTCGGGTGAGAAATGTAACACTTTGTCTTAAAAATATAAAAACGTGAGGAATGTTGGAAAAATGATAGAAGTAAAAGATTTTTTGTAATCATTTTGATTGTTAAAGGTGAATGAAAATAGTCACTAAAGTAATGCATGTAATGGTTGATCTTTCAACTTCCTTGTCTTTTGGTTTTTGTAACAACATGAATCAATGATTGGTAGTGGTCTAATGAAAGGTTGTAACCTTATTCATGACATTCAAGATTTACTCTAATCCCACCAATATAAATAGGTGACTCCATCCCTCATTCTAAACACATCAACTCAAAACATCTCTCCTTACTTGAGTTCTCTCTTTCCCTCTCTAAGTTGTGTTTTGATGATAGATGAAGGTACTTTAAGTTCGTTCAGTGTCCTTAGTAGTAGTGCAGTTTCAAGGGACAAGCAGTCGTTGTATCTTGGGAGACAAGTGACATCAAACATTTGCACCGAAGAGGAGGTATAATCTGTCTTAAGGAAAGTGTGTGAGACACAAGACTCGACTTCCTTCAACATTCTCATATCATTGAATCCGAGTTGGTAACATTGGTGTTCATCATCATATTTGTATTATGAGTTTTTAGTTATAATTATTTATTTAATTATAATGAATTTATGTTATTATATATTTGCAATATTTTGACATATTTTCTAACAATCTTAAGACAAATTAATATTGCTTTGGTTTATGAATATTTTCAACTAGGCGTACTCAGTTTGACATGATGTCTAAGCTAGAACCATTGAGGCAATGTTCTTAAGAGAGCCACGCTCCACTAAAGCTTCTTCTTCTTACCTGGTCGTGTCTGACTGGAATTACCGAAAGGATTGAGGAGTGGCCAAATTAATATTGATGTTGCATTTATTTTGTATTACCAATTACGAATATTGTTGATATGAATCAATATTAACTTGTATTGTTAACATTTTCAGAAAAATAGAATTTAATTCTGAGAAGTCTGTTGACGGGAGTAGCTCTTCAACCCAAGTGTCAATCATTCCTGCTGTTGCTGCTGCTCATGTACATGTGTCGGTGTCTCATGGTGAGAAACCTGAAAAGTTCAATAGGCTGCACTTCAAGAGGTGGCAATAAAAGATGATGAGCAAGATGATGAAACAAAAATTGCAGCTGTGAATGCATGGAATAGTCATGACTATCTGTGCAGAAACTATATCATGAATTGCTTGGCTGACTCTTTGTAAAATGTGTACATTAGCATGGGAACAGCTAAGGTGCTGTGGGAATCCCTTGAGAAGAAATATAAAACTAAGGATGATGGTGCCAAGAAATTTATTGTGGCCCGCTTCCTTGATTATAAGATGGTGGATTCCAAAAATGTGATGAGTCAATTCTCAGAAATCCAGTTGATCTTGCATTAGATTCACGCTGAAGGAATGAAGCTTGGAGAAAACTTTCAAGTGACATGTGTTATTGAGAAATTGCCACCAACTTGGAAAGACTTCAAGAATTATATGAAACACAAGCGAAAGGAAATAAGTTTGGAAGATCTGGATGTCAGGCATCGCATTGAAGAAGATAACCGAGGATCTGAAAAGAAGACATGGGTTAGTGGTTACTATGCTAAAGCAAATGCAGTGGAACATGGTCAAAGCTCCAAGACCAAGAAGTTCAAAAATCTAGGGTCCAAGCTCGGACCAAGAGATGACATTTCTAAGAAGCCTAGATTTGAAGGCAAGTGCTTCAATTGTGACAAGACTGGTCACATAGCTGTTCACTGCAACAAGACAAAGAAGAAGAAGAATAAGGAAGCCAACATGATTGAAAAAGTCATAAGGGATGTCTCTGACATGAACCTCTCTGCTGTGGTGTTTGAGGTGAACATGGTGGGCTCAAACCCAAATGAATGGTGGCTCGACACTAGAGCAACTTGCCATGTATGTGCTGATAAGAAGATGTTCTCCAAATTTGAACCCAGCACTGATAGGGAGATAATGTACATGGGGAACTCGGCCACATCTGTAACACCCCGTCTCGAAATTTACCTTTTTATCGGGATTAGGTGGGTTACAGAGGGTTGTAACCGCGCTGTTAATTTTCCTCGAATTAATATTCGAGTTTATTAACGAGATATTCTCGGTTCTAGGAAAAAAATAAAATAAATATCCAGAGGGGTAGATTATGTTGATACAAGTCCTCCGGTATGTCCGGAAGATTTTCTGGAGCTACGGACTGTTTAATATGAATTTATTCAATTTACGGGGGTAATAAAGGTAAATTACTTTACCGTAAAAAAATGACTTTGCGATAAGTCGAGAATTTGGGGGAAGTTCCTTCAAAAAAGTTGTAGAGGACGTTAATACGAACCCGTGGATATGTCCTATGCTTTAATCAGAGTTCGTATGCGAAAGTTATGTAGGATAAAGTGTTGTTACTGCGCGGTAAAAATAAATGATTAAATACCTAATTACCCTATTATGGTAACTTTTGTTATTAAAACTGGGTCGTCAGATCAATCAGTGATTGACTGGGCCATTAGTGTGGGTATTTATAAGGGGGAGGGGGAGGACCGGAGGAGTCTCTCTCTTTCTCTCTCCTCGAGCTCGACTGTTAATACAGTCACTCGGAGGCAGACACCGGTGAGCCCACCGCAGCGCGTCCTCCCTCACCGCAGTCTCCACCATCTCGTCCTGCCTCCACCATCAATCCCTGAGTTTGGAGACGCCGCTCCAAAGGATCGATCGAGGAGGGGGATGTTAGCCGGGTCGGGTTCTCGGCATCACTAGAGGTTATGGGTGGTGCAGGGAGCAGTGTTTGACTCCTACTCGACTTTCTGTCGAGTTTGGGAGCGTTGATCAAGACCGGGGGAAAACATCAAGGTTGCTCAGTGAGGGTTCTCGAGAGGACCCGAGAGGTATCTGTCTCCCCTCCCTGTTTCTTAATGTTTTAGTGTTTTAGGACTGTTGAGGGGGTGCTAGAAATTAGTTATGCAGGTGAGGGGCTAAATCCGGCCAAGTGATAGGCCGAGATTTGGCCGGAGAGGTGATCAGGAGAAGAATGGGTAAATACCCTAGATTTTTACTGTGGTAGATCTGAATTTTTTACTGTTTTACTGTGGGTATGAATTGTCAAAACTGCCCTGATAGTTTGGGGTATTTACAGGGGTGCCACTAGGGTTAAAATTCCTAGAATACCCTTAGTAGTTTGAGTTATTTACCAGACTGCCACTAGGGCAGAAATTCCATAAACACCCCTGACAGATTTGTATATTTACCGGACTGCCTTTGAGGTTAAAAAGACCATACTACCCCTAGCTGTTTTGTATATTTACAGGGGCTGCCACTAAGGCTGGAATTCCTAAAATGCCCCTGGTAGTTCAGATTAATTACAAAATTGCCATTAAGGCTAAAATGTCCATGCTGCCCTGACAGTTTTAGGCTAATTACAGGAATGTCATTGAGGTGGTAATTCTATAAATACCCATGGTAATTCTAGTTATTTACAGGGATGCCATGGAGGAGGAAATATCTTAAATGCCCTGGGCTGTTTGGTTTATTTACGTGGTTGCCACTATGTTATTTATTTATGCGTGGATGTTGTTTAAAGTCGTGTGTTTGCCTTTATTTATCTGTTGTTTTGTGTTTGGATGTTTTTGTTATGAATGGTGGAAATGTTAGGGATAGTCCCGACAATTAGATGGTCAGTGGAAATGTTGTTTAAATACGCAACGGTTGTTTGCTATCCCTACTATTAATCGACTGATGCCCAGTTAGGACGTTAGTAACAAGAGCTATGTGTGGCTTGATCCCTGATAACAGGGTACGTAGGCAGCCTGACCGCGATTCGGGTGCAGTCACAAATATTATAAGAACCTCTAGGTCCTCTAAATTGTTTGGTTTGAAATCCAAATGCGGTAATAGGGATAACCTCCGGCTGTGAGGTCTATTCCAGTTTCGTTTGGACCAGATGAAATTGGTTTGGGATTAAGGGTTATCCTTTCTCAAGGGGGATTTCGAGTAAATCTCTCTTGGGATGGGTCCCGCACGTCCTAACCCAGGTTTAGGAAGGTAAACTTGGGTCGGGGTGCGACAACATCTGTCGTTAAGGGCAAGGTGGTTCTAAAGATGACCTCTGGAAATGAGCTAATTTTGAACAAATATTGTGTATGTTCCTGATATCCGCAAGAACCTTATCTCTAGTACACTGATGAACACTCATGGTTTCCGCATTGTGATCGAGTCTGACAAAATTGTTTTGCCTAAGGGTGGAATGTATGTGGGTAAGGGTTATATGAGTGGTGGAATGTTCAAATTGAATTTAATGACTATTGTCAAAAATATGAATGAAGCTAGTACTTCCACTTGTATGCTTGAGTCTTCCAATTTGTGGTATGGTAAACTAGGACATGTTAATTATGGTACTTTGTAAAGGCTAATTAACATGGAACACTTACCGAAATTCCAAATTGATGCGAAACATAAGTGTGAGACTTGTGTAGAGGCAAAACTAACGAGATCATCTTTCAAAACGTTGAAAGAAACAATGAACCTCTTATTTAATCCATAGTGATGTATGTGCTTTAAAACCAACACAGTCAAGAGATGGTAACCAATATTTCATTACTTTATTGATGACAGCACAGAATACTGCTATGTGTATTTGCTGAAGAGCAAAGATAAGGCAACAGATAAGTTTGTTCTCTATAAGAGTGAGGTGGAAAACCAACTCGATAAGAAAATAAAAGTATTGAGAAGTGATCAAGAAGGTGAATATGAATCGCCATTTGCTGAATTTTATGCTCAGCATGAGATTATTCATAAAAGAACCACACCTTACTCTCCACAATCAAACAGTGTTGCTGAACGAAAGAACCGTACATTGATTGAAATGATGAATGCAATCCTACAAAGTTATGGTTTACCACCCAACATGTGGGGAGACGCCATTTTGTCGGCTAACTACCTTACAAATAAGGTTCTCAAAAAGAAACAAGAGAAAACTCCATATGAACTATGAAAAAGAAGTCTATGATTACTTGCGAGTGTGGGGATGTTTGGCTAAGGTGATAGTCCCTAAAACTAAAAAAGTGAAAAATGGACCTAGAACAGTTGATTGCATTTTCATTGGATATGAACATAACAGTACGACTTATAGCTTCCTTGTGCACAAATCAAAAATTTCTAATATGCATGAGGACACGGTAATGGAATCGATAAATGCATCATTCTTTGAAAATGTGTTTTCATGTAAGTCTAAAGGGGAATCGAGTTCTTCAAAACGAGCACGTGAGGCTGGTACTGGAACTAGCCATGTTGTTAATGAAAGCAGTCAACATCAAGAGACTGAGTCTGAGGCTGAACCCAGACGAAGTAAGAGAGCAAGGATAGAAAAATCTTTTGGTCAAATTTTTTGACATATATGCTTGAAGGTAAACCTCGTACCTTTAAAGAGGCGGTGAACTCTACTGATAGTCCTTTGTGGAAAGAAGCTATCAAGAATGAAATTGACTCTATTTTCAAAATCACACTTGAAAACTGGTGGATCTTCCACTAGGTTGTAAACCTTTAAGTTCCAAATGGATTTTCAAAAGGAAATTGAAAGCAGATGGGTCAATAGACAAGTATAAGGCAAGACTTGTAATTAAAGGCTATAAGCAAAAGGAAGGCCTTGATTATTTCGACACATATTCTCATGTGACGAGAATAACATCTATCAAAATGATAATTGCAATTGCCGCATTGCGAAATCTTGAAGTTCATTAAATAGATGTAAAGATCGCTTTCCTTAATGGAGATGTCAAAGAGAAAATTTATATGGAGTAACCTGAGGGTTTCTCTGCTCTTGGTCAAGAAAGGAAAGTGTGCAAATTGGTGAAGTAATTGTATGGCTTAAAACAAGCCCCAAAGTAGTGGCATGAGAAATTTGACAGCGTTATGATCACCAATGGTTTCAAGATCAATGAATGTGATAAATGTGTTTATGTCAAAGATACAGAAAATTGATATGTCATTCTGTGTCTATATGTTGATGAAATGCTTATTGTTGGAAGCAATGAAAAGATGATCAAGTCCACTAAGGATATGTTAAATTCCAAATTTGATATTTAAGATATGGGTCTTGCTGATGTCATATTAGAGATTAAAATCAAATGAACATCAAATGGGTTTGTATTGAGTCAATCTCATTATGTGGACAATATCCTTGGAAAATTCGATGAGGATAATTCTGGAGTTGTCAGAACTCCGATGGATATGACTCTACATCTCTCAAAGAATAAAGGAGAGAGTGTCTCTCAGTTAGAGTACCCTAGAGTTATTGGAAGTCTAATGTACCTAACAAGTTGTACAAGACCAGACATAGCTTATGTTATGAACAAACTGAGCAGGTACATGAGTAATCCTCGAGCTATGCATTGACAAGCAATTGTGAGGGTACTAAAGTACTTAAGGTATACGAGAGACTATGGGCTTCATTATACCAATTATCCAGCTATTCTAGAAGGATACAGTGATGCAAATTGGATTTCTGACATGAAAGACTCAAAATCTACTAGTGGGTATGTGTTCACATTGGGAGATGCAGTAGTGTCTTAGAAATCCTCTAAACAGACAATTATAACCAGATCCACCATGGAGTCTGAATTTGTCGCATTAGACAAATGTGGGGAAGAGGCAGAATGGCTATGCCAATTCATAGAAGATATTCCAAGATGGACAAAACATGTGCCTGCAATATGCATATATTGTGATAGTCAATCTGCAATTGGCAGGACACAAAGCACGATGTACAATGGTAAGTCAAGACATATTCGTCGAAAATATAATACCATTAAACAACTACTTTCTACTGGAGTTATCTCTATTGACTATGTGAGGCCAAAGGATAGTATTGCTGATCCACTAACTAAAGAGTTAAACAGAGAGCTAGTTGATAAATCATCAAGGAGAATAGGACTAAAGCCCATGAATTAAAAATCTTTGCAGTGGATACCCAATCTAGCTGACTGGAGATCCTAAGATCTAGGTTCAAAAGAGACAACCAAACTGTAGAGACCATATTGGATCACTGTGGGGATTTTTCTCATGTCCATTTCTATGATGAAAACAGTGATGCCCGTAAGGAATGAGATTAAGCGAAAGGTTTTAATAATTTTTATGCGTCGGAGATCCAAACGGAGTAATGCGGGTTATTCTTATGAAATCACCTATGTAAGAGAGAAGTACGGCCGCTTCTAAGGGAATTGTTTAAGGGCTCAATTCCTGTTGACGAAGCTGTTAAAACAACCTGTAATTTAAAACCCTATCATTGTAGTAACTGTAAGTAAGGATCGTTCTAGCCGGGGTCACTAGAGAAAAATTATATCTGCATTAAAATAAGTTAGTAATATTCACAAGTACAAAATACACATATACATAGCATATATAATTATCTGTCACATAATATATAAGTATACACAAATGCATAAGTATAAACATACATAAAAATTCGGTAAAAATACAATATTCACAAAATATTAACTAAAATCATTTACAAAATATATACATATGTACCGAATTATTATGGGGGGTTTTAGTGTTTTCTAACATCCTAAGTTCTAAATCTAATATTTACAAGGTTGGTCAATCAATAATTAAACACATAATCATAACAAGCACCGAATAGACAAACATGAAAAACCTAAGCAAGATTAAGATGCAATATTTATGTTATCATAGACTCTAATTAATTTCAACTATTAGACTTCTCATGTAAACTTAAGACCTACAATCGCATGATCTTAGGCCTATATATGTGTCATCTTGCTCAGTGCCTACAATCGCATGACACTAAAATAAAATACACTGACCGAACAAGAGTCATTGGAGACATGATCCTAGGTATGGCGTCACTCATCCTAATAGCATGTAAATTACTTACCCTAACAACCCTTGGCAGTGCCTAACAATCAAGACCTACAATCGCATGACCTTAACCTTAGAACACTATGACATGTTAAACTCCCCCCTTAGGAACATATGGTACCTAGACTACCCTCAAGATCAATTATATGATCATGTAAACAATAAATCAATTAGACACCTATTACACACATAAATATAAATAACTTAAACTATGCAAAGTCCTAACATGCATACTATTCGTTACACAATCAACAAGTTCATGAAATAATCACAAAGAAGAAACATAAACATGTAAATCGTATAAAACCATAAAAATCCAGAAATAATATATATAAATAAAGTACTGTTCACAGAGTAAAAATACAAAAGAATTGAGGTTTTCCATACCTAAAACCTACTTAAAGGGTTCGGCTAAGATATGGAGGTGATCGGCGGTGATGGCGGCGGTATGATCGGCGGCAGCTTGATCTTTCTTTACGTTTAGGACGGTTTTTAGGTAGAGCTTGACTATACTATGGCTTAAAAAAGATTGACACCTAAAACTCAACTATTGTATGTGTATTTAGAGGGAGAAACCCTAGTAAATTCAGCAGCCCCTCCTTGTCCATAACGGATTGGGCTTCTTGTTTTTTCTTGTTGCACTAGACTTTGACTTCTTTAATGGCTGACTTGGACAATACTCTATGGATTTATTTCTGAATTTTGGACTCCCCTACATGTTAAGGGATCAATGTAGGACTCCCTTACACGTTTTGGGCTCCATAGGACAGCCGAATCCCATCCATAGGCTCGGTAGAATAAGTTATCCTGTTTTGACCAGGAGAACTTGCCTAATTGCTGTTTTCGGCTTCTCCTTGGTGATTTCTTCGATTCTTCTTCGATTCTTCTTCTTCTTCTTCTAAACAACTTCGCATATCATCATTAAGCTCCTCATCAATCATTTGGCATGTTTGAGAAGGATTTTAATGAAGAAACACACTCACGAACTCGGTAGATAACTTCAGCAAAATCTGCCCTATTTCCAGCAGACTGACCTCCGGCCATTGATTCCATCATAACTCATTCCTTAGAACTTGGATTACTGCGATTCCAAAAGATTTAGAAACTATACATCCACAGACTTTCTATCCATATATGATACATCTCCTGGTTCCTCCTGGATCGTCCTAGGGAAATTTTTAAAGTTGAGTTATGGTTTCTGGAAATCCTCTGTTTTTGTTCCAAATTCATGCTCTCGGCCTCTTGTCTTTCCATGCTTATTTTGCTGCCTTCCATAAGTCCAATCCTCATGATTTTTGTTTCGTTAAGTCCATATACATGTCACCTAAACATCAAAGAAAATTAATCAATCAAGTAATGACAATGTACAAATTCACAGAATTATAAGAAATAACACGATAACTTCATAAGTCAGCTTTTAACAAATTAGTACACATTTTCTCTACTTTACGCACATTTTAGCCATTGCTCTTCAAAAAAACCCTTATGATAAATAACTAACAATACTAAACTAATAATGGATAAAAAGCATAAATGAGGGTAAAAACATATTAAGAACGTAGCATAAAATGCTCCTATCACTTATCAAACTCTTGTAAAACCAGGCGCATGTCCAGTGCTAAAATGGACACAAAAATGAGAACTGTAAGTACTAGGAAAATTCCTGTATGAAGTATGTTATCATTTACACAAATGAAGAACAGTTCAAAGACATCGCGTCTACTGTCTAGTTAGTAAAGTCAGCATACTCAAAGGGTAAAACCTACCTATCCTAAGCAGGTTTCAACCATAGATATCTATTACCAAGTCTATCGAGTCTTTGGTCGCCTATTTCATTCATGTGGGGAATTGTTGGAAAAATGATAGAATAAAAGATTTTTTGTAATCATTTTGATAGTTAAAGGTGAATGAAAATAGTCACCAAAGTAATGCATGTAATGGTTGATCTTTCAACTTCCTTTCCTTTTGGTTTTTGTAACAACATGAATCAATTGCATGGTAGTGGTCTAATGAAAACCTTATTCATGGCATTCAAGTTTTCCTCCAATCCCACTAATATAAATAGGTGACTTCATCCCTCATTCTAAACACACCAACTCAAAGCATCTCTCCTTACTTGAGTTCTCTCTCTCCCTTTCTAAGTTGTGTTCTGATGATAGATGAATGTACTTCAAGTTCGTTCAGTATCCTTAGTAACAGTGCAGTTTCAAGGGACAAGCAGTCGTTGTATCCTGGGAGACAAGTGTCATTAAACCTTTGCACCGAAGATGAGGCATAATCTGTCTTAAGGAAAGTGTGTGAGACACACGACTCGACTTTCTTCAACATCCTCCTATCCTTGAATCCGAATTGGTAACATTGGTGTTCATCATCATATTTATATTATGAGTTTTTAGTTATAATTATTTATTTAATTATAATGAATTTATGTTATTATATATTTGCAATATTTGACATATTTTCTAACAAGGAATAAATTTGAGGTCATCTAGCTAGTTTCCTTATTACAAAATTTTACTCTAGCTAGTGTCATTTACACTTTGTATCCTCTTCTACAAATGACGAAGCGAACCGAAAATTGGACGACAAAGAAAAATGAAGCTCTCACCCTAGCTTACCTCAAAGCAACTGAACGATTAAAAATTATAATTTACATTAGCAAAATTTTGTGTAAAAATAGAGTCCGAACGCACACGTACATACTAGTTCAAACAAAAGTTTCATTATATTTAAATAAGAAAAAATATATGAAAAAAAATAAATATTAAAGTATTATAAATTAGCACAATTGAGTTAAAGACGATGAGTATTATTTTGATAAAAATGTCAAATATGTGTGCTAAAACTGAGCATATGTGCTATTTTTAGTTGGAGATGGCCTTAGAATGAAGCATGGTTATATGTTGACTAGTAGGGGTGGACACGGTTCATTCGGATCGGTTTGAGGCTCAAATCGCAACTGAACTATTTTTTTGGCTTTACAATCTTTCAATCCGTAACCAAACCGTTTTTTTTTCAAATAATTCGGTTACATAATTTTTTGGTGCGGTTCGGTTTTGGTGTGAACCGATTTATTTATTTTAACAAACACGAGATGTGCAAATCTTTGTCCAATAATTCCTATAAGGCATTAATGCATTTAGAGTCCATACAAGTCTACAAATGTCATCAGAATATCAATTAACTAACAAAAACACCATATTTGATAACTTAATAAATCAACATATATCATGTAAACACAACAACATGCAAACTACAAACTTGAACATAAATGATATCTTTTTATATTACAAATCAAATTTCATCAATGAAAAATTTAAAAAAATAAGAAAAATGTAATTCAATGCGGTTCGGTTTAAATCGGTTAAATTATAACTTCAAACCGTAACTGAACTGATTTTATGCGGTTCGGTGCGGTGTGACCATAAAACGACATCGTTTTAGTTCGGTATGGTTACCGAATCATGTTTTTCGATGCGGTTCGGGTTGGTAACTGTATTTTCAGTGTAAAACGCTCACCCCTATTGACTAGTATCAAAGTCATATTTGTTATTATACTTTTTTTTTTCTTAAAAGAGATAATGAACAACTCTTTGTGCCTGATAAAAATTTTACTAAACAAATTGATTTGCTGACCTATAAAGTAGCAGTATTTCAGGGTAAACGATTTCTGCTTTTCTTGTGGGATCTATAAGCTTTTACAATTGGGATAATGTGGTCAACTAATTAGGGCTGGATGCGGGCTGAGCCTGGGTTAGTTTTTTCAAGGCCCGGGTGTAGTATGACGAGCCGGGTTTTATCCTTAAAAAATCAGGGCCTGGATAAAGTCCGGACCGGTACCAACCGGGCCGAGCCAGCCCGGGTTTCGGACTCAAAACGATGATTTAGGGTTATTTGGTTATGTTCTAGTGTCATTGTATCTATTATATAGGTTTAGGACCAGTTACGAAAGCCAATTAGATAATGACACTTAAGGTCTTGGTTTTTCGGGTTTTTTTTGTTTAAGAATATGAAGGTCCGGGACCGGCCCGGACATAACAAAGTCCAGCCCGTTTATCACATAACAAAACATGAGCCCGAAAAAAAAAACCCGAGCCCGAAGGTCCGGTCCAGATTTTGTTTTCTTCTGACTTTTTGCCCAGCCCTACAACTAATGCTTTGGATTATAGGAGTGAGAAGTAAAGCTTACAACGAATCTTGGTGGCCATAAGCACCATTATGGCAATTGTATACTATGACCCAAGCTTGTTATAAACTAAGCCAATGGCGATGCATATTTTATCAGTTCCTTTAAATTGCTAAAAGACTACTTCAATTGTTTACCATATCCAAACCCTTCTTGTAAATCTTCGTTAAAGGAAGTGCAGATATGACGCTATAAAGGGCCTCTATAGTAGAAAAGGGTTTTCAATTGTACTTATTTCTTAGAAGGATAGCACTGTTTAGTTTTACAATGGTGTTATGCATGCTCCAATGGTGTTATACTAGGTTAAGTGCCCGCGCCAGCGCGGGTTAGAACAGTATAAGCAAATTGTAGCACCATATGGATGAAAAAAAAAGAAAAGAGAAATTACATCATGAAACGACAAAGTTGCATAAGATGCTTTAGTTTGAGTTCTGACCCAATCACTATTGTAGCCATGAAATTAACACTGGATGCAAAGTAGGTAAGTCTAATCTTTCACTCAACCAAAAAAGAGAGAAAAAAGCAAATTCATGATCAAACTGATCAAGTATGATAGTTTAGTATTCTCTAGGTAACCACTATTTTTTAAGATGAGACATTTTACCTTATCATTTTGAAGACTGGAAATATTAAACATACTGGACTCATCAAAATACCATCACAGAATTGATCCAGATGGAAGACAAAGACAAATGAAATTAAAAGAAATTGTATCACCTCTGTTAACATATGCAGAAGTCCTGAGACCAATGAACTCTAGAAAAAGTCACAAATCCTCTCTTCCCAAGTCTTACACGCTTTTCTGCTCAGTAAATAAGCAAAGAAAATTTAGTATATATACAATATTACATATATCAATCCCAATAGGAAACTAATTATACTACATATTGCTAACAATACATAATCCTAATAGTATATGGATTGACTCACCATTGGCATTAGAAACTTGTTTTATAGACGAAGAGGATAATGTGACAAATAATGACTTATCATATGTCATGTGATATGAGGCACCAGAATCAATAACTCATGTGTCACTTCCAGTAAAGTCAGAAACATGTAAAGCAACACCAATTTTACCTCGAATTTTTTTAGTCGTCATTAATCCATTATCATTAGAACACCAAATAGCAGGACTCATAAAACAATGAAAAATTCTAATCATTTTGATCAGCAATCTAATAACATAACATCGACATGTATATACTGACCTCTGCGAGAGTCTGTCCTTAAAGATGTGCCAATACACACGGTTCCACCGGAAAGGCTTGAGTGAGGAGCCAGTAAAACCCAAACCATAACTCAGCAACCAGCAGACCCATCTAACTTACCTTCCATCTTCTCCAGTTTTTGGTATTTATGTGAATCACTCTGTAAACCCAGATCAAACATATACCCACGAAAATAGACGCAGCAAAAAGCCTATACAGAACTATCCCCTTGGCCTTCTTCGTCTCAAACAATGGTGAAGTCACTGAACTGTTCTCTCCCTTCCCCATATCTAGCTAATTCAGATCTCTCTGTTCTGTCTTTCTCAGCTTCTTTGTTTATATCTCAGCATCACATACGTATTTGAGTATATATAGTCAATGACATTTGGCATGGTTCAGTAAGGAATCTTTTCATCTTGTTTGAATCTTTTCAGTAAGAAAACCAATAAGTAGTTTTGATAATCATAAATTACAGTTAGATTTCTATAGTAGACCAAATTAAACGAATCTAGTTTAGTTACGAAGCTACGACATTACAAAGCTTAGATCATGTTGGAAGCCCAAAGAACATACCCACATAAAAGGATAGGCCCTTAGCACGCCGCACTCTAACAACACCTTCAACGGAATTACAAAAAAAGTTGAATTGAAAAGTGAGTGAAACCACAGATTACCCAGAGAAAAAAATAATTGAGACCAGAACAAAAAGGCATAATTATTGAAAGACACCTTCATCGTCAGCAGGCAAGGTAGATTCAAGCGCCGCTCTCCACCGCACCTGATGGCCGCCGTTGTTAATATTGGTCTGAATATTTTTACCTTTCTCAAAGTACTTGACCGCCCCGCCGCCTGCATCCTCCTTACTATTGCGTAGAACTCCTCCCCTTCCTCGTCCTCCGTCGCTGACACCTCCTTGTCGTCAGCCTTGATTATCTGCTGCGCTGTCTTCTTCCTCTTCCCTCCTCCTCCTCGGCTCTTTTCTTCGTCGTCGCCATCTTTCTCCCTCCTCTTTCGTGTCTGCTCCATTTCCTGTGTTGTCCAAATCACACAAATGCCTAAAGTGCTTTTATACCATGCTAATCTTATTCCGTGAAGGCATGAACTGTGATACTACTTTTGAGAGAGAGAGAGATTGTGGTGGTGACTTTCTTGATCGATTTCGGTGGAAATTTGGGAGAGAGAACGAAAGAGATTGTGTGGAGAGTGGAGACTGCAGCTCGCTGCTGAAAACAAAAGGCGCACAAATGTAATTTCACCATAAACCGGCTGGGCTTGAAGTGGATTGAGCCGGCTTGCATAGAGTCAGCTCCATTTAAACAGTAATGGTGAACAGGACACCACCTTGTTCTCCTTTAGTATATAAGGGAAATGTGCTATGTTGACCATAAAAGAAACCGACTGTTATACATACTCCAATATTCTAACAGAATGGGCATTTTGCTTGTGGAGAATAAGAGGTACTATTAATGTTTTACACTTGCTTTCTTGGATAATGACATTGATGATTGAGACCAATATATTACCTTTTATTTTTGTAGTATGATGATGATTTGATAGGAGAATGATGGGATTGGAATAGGGCACAAAAGCAGCTATGGAATGGCATCATTGTGTTAATAATAATGTTGTTGATCTCCCATTTTTTTTATCTTAGGTATATAGAAGTTGCTACACAATTGGTTTTGTTGACGTTCTCTTCTGTCTCCATGAATCAAACTTAATATAGATGGTTTAGCCAAGGGCAACCCTGACCTGCTGCTTGTGACGGTGCGTTTTGGGATGAGCATGGTTATATTGGTGGGTTTTGTCAAGGTTTGGCTCATCGGACAACTTTTTTGCAGAACTAAAGGTATATATTTCATATAAGACAGCTGTTGGAGAAATCATTTTCAGTACAACTTCGACCATCAGGTTCTACTATCTAATGCATGTTATATGTTGCCTTCACAAACGAAGGTAATATCAACACTACTACAAATATGGTCATTGATGACACTTCATCAATGGCGTTTTATCGTCAAATGCCATTGAAAGTGCAAAAACGTCATTAATTATTAGATCTCATACATACACGATTTGTTCATGGCGTTTTAGAAACGTCGTTAAACTTCCAAAACATGCATGGCATTTTAGAAACACCGTTAAAATTTATAACGTTTACAAAACATCGTCGTAAGGTTCTTTTATGGAGTTTGCAAAATGCTGTAACCTATTTCGAGATCCATGGAGTTTTTAAACGTCATAATTGGGTTGTCAAAAGCCCAAAATAATTTGAACCTAGCGACCAATTTGTACCAACCTTCGCTCTACCTATCGACCAAACAAAAAAGGACGCTCCTCTCTCTTGTGGTTTTCTCTCTCGACTCTAAGCACCTCCCTCTTATCGTCAGGCCGAGAAGAAGAGGAGCCCCTCACCGGAGATGAAGAAGATATCGTGGCCAAAACTTGCTCCGATCTTCAGGCCTGAGAAGTCGCCGTCTCCATCGGCGAAGAGAATGAAGACAGTATTCTCGATCTGGGAATCCAACTCATCCCAGCTGACTCAGTCCTCCCCCGCCGCCAACCCTAACTGAGACCGCATCCTCTTCTAGGAGCTCGTCGAGATCGTCCCTCTCCTTTAATCGAGGAGCCCCAGGTTTTTTCTATACTTTGGGCTTGTGTTTCTCTTCGAAATCTTGGGTTCTATCTTTGAACTTTGCGTTTTTATCTTGGGTAATGGATGAGTATGAGTTTATTATACTCGACAGTTCTTCAATTTCTTCCTATGCTTTTGTTTATCATATTTTATGTGAAGCTGCTAGCTTGTATTTTGTTTTGTTTTTTTTTTTAGATTTGAGACTTTTTCTGGGTTGTGCTTCAAAATCCAAGTAGTGCTGCTTCAAATTTACAAGTATCAACAATCTATTTGTTTATAATTGAAAAGAAACAGAGATTTTATATAGATGTTTAGTGTAGCTCTCCTTTTGTTGTGTGAAGAACTTGTCTTGCTTAATTACTGTTAGTGTGGATTTTCAAATTGTTTTACTTTTGATTTGGTAGATTGCTCATGCGTCATGAGTCTTCGAAAATTGCAGTAGAAAGTAGCTTGTTGGACTGTTTTTTTGAGATCTCATTTGAATAGCCTTCAATGTGTTTTGTAATTATTGTAGAGTTATGGGTATTGTTATCCATATTTATACATATTTTCTTGTTAGCTAATTTGATTATTTTGATATGAAATCATACAATTCTGATTCAAAATATCTAAATTTTAATGTATACATTGGCTGAAGAGTCAGTTCTTGGCTGATCAGATAGGATTAGTTCCTATATTATGGTAGTAGTATTTGACAAATGTGAAAACTTAAGTAGTCTAGGAGGGTTATCACATACATATGAACAAATGTCAAAAGTCATTGAGATCCATTATCACTGAGATACATATAAACTTAAGTATTCTGCCTATACTCGTTTTAACTATTGTGGGTGTGTTTTTTATATCTACTTCAGTTATGCAAAAGAAGCTATGTAGGTTTATTTGTAAAGGGAGTGTGGGAGTTATATTTTAAGAATATGATGAGTAGAACTAACTGCATTTGTTTAGCATACCTTTGGTTATAAGATAAGCAAAACTATCTCTTGTGCTAGCAAACATGTTGAGCTCTACAGTCATGTACATTTAGTTTTCAAAGTGTTAACAAAATTTGTATTTTATATTGCAGTTTTAAAATATATTTGCATGGTTCATATTTATTTGCGTTCTCTTTTACAACATAATTTATTTGCTTTCTCTTTTACAATAGTATTTTGATGAAATTAGTTTTTTACATGTATGGATATATGAGATATTCTGGATTTTTATACATTGAGTGGAGGGTTTCGCTGTTTCTGCTATATATTTGGTCTATAAGAGGTTGTTAGTTCAAATTAGAGTTTTGAGTTGATGGGTTTCTGTATTTGCAGGGTTTTTTGTCTGTGAAGGTCAAAAACATTATATATATATATATGGAATCCAGTTTTAATTAAGGCATGGAGTACAATTTTTGAAACTTATGTTCTTCTGTACAAGTCTTCAAGTAGCCTATTTGAAAAGTGATCATGTTTCAAACATGGTTTGTCCACTTGCAGAGGTTCATTACACAGATTGTTGTAGTTGTCTTTCAAAATATGATACTAATAATTTGTACCGGTTTCTGAGTCTTGTTTTGTGTTGTAGGAATATGTTGAAGGTAATCATGAGTTGGTGAGGTGGGAAACAAATACTTCTGACATGCAACTAGGCAGATTTATGCAATTACTTCCAAAGAGGTAAAAACATATGTTTGTTACTGAGGTGCGTGCTAGCAGCTTTCAAGCTTTTAACATGTATGGAATTGTTAATACTTGTCTAAATCTCATCAAGAAGGTTTCATGTTATTAAATAGTTAATAGATAAGGTGTACATTTGATTACATGTTAACAATAAGCCTTTGGTTATCGAATTTGGTCCAAGTTTTGTCATTCTTTCAATTTGAAATGCAATTTCTTCAATTACGCATCTTATTTGTCGTAATATATACTATAACCTTAGAATCCATAATATTGGTAAAGTAAATAACATATCTTATATGGGAGAGAAACATTGACAATACATAATGCCTCCATAAAAAGCCATGTGTGGTACTTCAAATATACATATTAGTTCCACTACCAAGATCAGTACTTTGGCCGACGAAAAATTTTCATCTGCCTGTTAACTGTATTCGTCGGCTAAGATGTCGTTGGCTATGACTTTAGCCGACGAAATTAGAAGCAGTCGTCGGCTATAGTCTGAGACTATAGCCGACAAATTTTTTTATATTTTTTGTCAGCTAAAGTTTAAGACTAAAGCCGACAAAATCATATTTCGTCGCCTATAGTCAGAAACTTTTAATATATTCGTCGGCTAAAGTATTTAATTAAAAAAAATTAAAAATAACTATAGCCGATCACTTATAGAAAATTTCGTCGGCTATATCTTGGGAGGGCGCGGAAACTATAGCCGACGAATTATGGACAATTTCGTTGGCTATAAGTCCATTCCAGCGAAAAAAAACTCAGAAATTTCTAAATTACCATTCCAAACAACCTGCAAATTACACCAAAACATCTCAAATTATAACCAACAACACCATGAATGGTGACAACATGATTTTCATTAAAATATTTATATAAATTGTTCGTGAACACATAAAACTATAAAAATTAATTAACTACACAAAATCTATATCGTCTAACTGCTGAGGAGGTTGTGGCGGCTGAGGGAACGGTAAAGGCGCAGGCATGGACGGGGCCGGAAGTCCCTGAAACTAGGCAGCTGAAAAGTCCTGCAAGTACTGGAACATCTGCTGTTACGCCACCCGTTGGGTGGCATATACCATGACATTATACTCTTGTAAGGCGGCAGTATATGTTGTTTAGGCAGCAACATAGACGGCATGAGCGGCTTACTCCTCCCGTAGTCTCTGAACTTTCGACTCTAGCTCAGTCGTCCTTCTACTGGTCGAGACTGCTTCTCTTTGAAATCCTGAAGTGATCTTCAGGGCCCCCTCGCCCACCTTTCCTAAACCCCTGCGGTAGATGTTGTTTCCTCGCAGTGGGAAGGCTGTGCCCATAATCCTCGCCCCAACCGTCAGATCCGAAGTGTTGCTCCGAGACATGGCTTCAGACATGTCTTCCTCTTGCGTGTCCGGCCATATCTCCCTCACTATAGCAGTCATCATCTCGTCACTAGCCTGCCTCATCTTCGTCATGTGTTGCAGCTTCTGCCTTCCTCGCTTCCACTCTACCCGCCTCTGACTCGGCCTTCAATATCCTAAACTAAAATGCAGAAGTGAGATTGGATAGGAAAAAATAATTAATTAACATTTTGAAATATATATATATATATATAAAATTTAAAAAAATTGAAAACGTAAAACGACTTACAATGTCCTCATGGGCGTCAGGATATGCCTTCTCGTATGTATAGCCGTACCGGTTGAGTTCTAGATGTTTCTTGACAGCCTTGTCCATCAAGGATGCGAACGGCCTAGAACAGACATGATGGTTCCTTGTGTTGCGTTGCCGGTTCTGAGCGTTCGCTCGGAAAACTGCCTACAAAAGAAAAAAATAAAATATTAGTAAAATATTTAAAAATGTACTAATTAATAACAATATAACCAATTAAATTTTTTAATTACCTGTTTATGAGGGTTGTTGAATTCTAATATCAGAAGTCAACACCACTCGTACTCCTCAAACTGGAACTCAACAGGGGTACCAGAAAGTGCGTTCCCTTGCATAGATCAGTGGGTCCGCAACTCGTTCTTCCACTCCTTGTACCTACAGATACCACAAAAATATTAGAAATATTATTAATTACACATACAATCTTGTTTTTTCCTTAACTTTCCAACGTACCTTCCCCTATGCACAACGTCCGCCCAGGTATTCCTCAGGTGCTGGGGAATGTCAAACCACACTTGCATTTAATCATTTAGTCTTTTCATAAATCAAAAATATAATACATAATAATTAGGAATTTTGTAAACTCACTGACATCGAGTTGTGGACCATATCCTTAACCTTTTGTGGGACCTCGCCCCAGTCTGACTACAACATAGGGACTCTATCCCTAATGAGGGCTCCCACGCGGCCAGAGTACATCCTCGTCTTCCCATCCAATATTACATTGTCATCCCCATCAGTATCGATGAAAATCCTTCCTGAGGTACTCACGGTCTTCTCGAGAGCCTTCCCTATGACAGGGCCTCTCTTCTTCCTTGTCAGTTTGGCTCCAACGGTGTGTATCACAGATTGATAATTAAAATCTTACATTCTTTATATGACATTATAAGAAAACAAATTATTTATATTCTGACTCTGTCGCCGATGATGATACCCTCACCGAAATAAGATCCGTACCAAAAGGCACGAACTGGTACGCCGCAGATGGGGTCACCTGCGGGGGCAGTGGATAAATCGACGCCCCTGAGTCATCGACTGTAGATAATGCCAGTATCAATAGCGGAAGTTAAAGAAGAGGCGGCGGCATCTGTACCCCAGATGACCTACCCTCCGAAGCACTAAGGCCCGGAGTCGGTGCCCGGTGTATCTCAGGCATACGTCGTGCAGACACCTCTGCCTGGGTCAGAGGCCACAACTACCTCTAGGACTGAGGGGCGCCCGGTTGTCTCGATAAATAGGCGTCCGACTGCCTTTGTGTCGGCTCTAGAAGGGACGCACGTCTAGCTGTCATGGGGCACTGAAACGACGTTTGAGGGTTACTCGACGTTCCCTCAGACAATTCGGACCTTTGGCCCTTTGAAACCCTAGTCGATCTAAACAAGTCTTTCATCCTGTTTAAAATATTAATTTATTAAATTATTTGAATTTTTAATTTTAATTGTAATTTTAATATTTTAATTAACACTTGTTATCAATATATTAACAATATTTATCAATATATTAATAAATTATTATATGAATATAGTAACAATAAATAATAATTTCTAGAATTCCTACAATTAATATTTTAATACACAACAAAATTTTTAGAATTCACTAATAACAATTAAACTAAACTGTTAAAGCCCCCAATTCAATTTCAATTTCAACAACATTATCAATTTCAATTTTTAATTTCTATTTTTATCAATTTCAATTTCTACAAAAATCAAATCCAAATATTAACAAATATACCAAATTAACAAAAATTCAGAAAGATTTATATATATACCTAAAAATTCACAAAAAATAAGAAACATACCAAATTATTCAAAAATCATTTTTCCTCAGGTATATTTCAGATTAATATATACCTAAAAATTCATAAAAAATTAACAAATATATCAAATCGGCTACATATAACAAATCCACCAATAATTAACAAAAATTAGCTGAATATACCAAATTCACCAATAATTAACAAAAATAGTTAGATATAAACCAAATTCACCAATAACCAATTAACAAAAATACTCCAAGTGATACCAATTTAACATAAAAGATGAGGATTTGGGTTTTAGGGTTTAAATCGTACCTGGGAGTGGTTGGGTTGTGGAGGCTAGACCTTGGAGGGGTTGCAAACCGAGAGATGGAGGCGAGGTTGATGAGTTTTAGGGAGAGGAGGAGAGGAGGAGGCGAAAGGGAGAAAGGGGAATTAGGGTTTTTTGTTTTCGGCTCGGCTAGGTTTTTTTTATATAGCCGAAGTATAGCCGACGAAATAAAAAATTTGTCGGCTATGATAATCATTTTCGTCGGCTATGTTTTATTTTTTAATTTATTTTATTAACTATAGCCGACAAATTATCAATAAAATCATCGGCTATAGTAATTTTTATTTTCATTTTATTTATTTCATTTGCGTTATATTTATTTATTTTATTAACTATAGCCGACGAATTTTCAATAATATCGACGGCTATAGTTCTTTTTCTTTTCATTTTATTTATTTCTTTTGTACGTTATTTATTTATTTATTTATTTATTTTATTAACTGTTGCCGACGAATTTTTAATAATATTGTCGGCTATAGTTCTTTTTATTTTCATTTTATTTATTTCATTTGCATTATATTTATTTATTTATTTTGTTAACTATAACTGACGATATTATTGAAAATTCATCGGCTATAGTCTTTTTTATTTTTATTTTATTTATTTCTTTTGTATTTTATTTATTTTATTAGCTATAGCTGACGAATTTTCAATAATATCGTCGACTATAGTCCTTTTTATACATCACATATTTGTGATTCGGATTATCAAACTTGGGAAACAATATCCGACCGTCAGATTTGACTATCGTGATAAAATACATGTATGAGTAAAAATTCATATAGATCCGACAACGTTACGGGCTCGATTCAGAGGGTCAATACCGTAAGTCAAACCCATAAACGCACAGAAACGATTATTTGACCGTCTAAATTACGTATTTTGGTCGGACCTTTAACTGAAAATAGTTTCAAATCGATGAAACACAACCATTGGTATTAACATTTTATGAAAAATAATCATCGGAGATAGGGCTACCTTAAGGGAGAAAGAATGAAAAATTGTATTGACCGCAACTATCGGCACAGAGACTTTATCAGAATTACGTGATTTTTCAACCGTAGACATATTTCACCATTCCGGTCATATCTTATTTCGCGACTTTTTTTGTTTGATGCTTTCTACGTATAGTTTGTTTTTCAAACAGAACATTTACTTAACACTTGGTAAACAAGTTATACAACATTAGTACGCATGTTGTGATTGTGATGATCAAACTAGAAAAACAAAAATCTGACCGTCAGATATCATCATTTTGTTGAAATATCTGTATGAGAAAATTTTTATCAAGATCCGACAACGTTAAGGACTCGATCCGGACGGTCAATCCCGTAATTCAAACCGTAAACACACGGAAACGGTCATTTGACAGTCTAAATTACATATTTTGCCCGGACCTTCAACTGAAAATAGTTTCAAATCAATGAGACACAACCAGTGGTATAAAATTATTATTTTATTTATTTAACTATAGCCGACAAAAAATTAGGGTATTCGTCGGCTATAGTATAGTGTTTAGGGTTTAGCCGATGAAACATTAGGGTATTCGTCGGCCATGACAGTTTTAGCCGATGAAAATAGGCTATATTTCGTCGGCTAAACTATCTTAGTGTTTACATCTAGATTTAACAGAGCCAAATTGGTTTATTAGTCTCAAATTCAATCGATGTTAGTTTGGCCATGGACGAGGTAAAGTGAACCCGATTATGGACAAGGCAAAGTTAGATCGGAGGATATAAAGTGAATCTGGTCATGGACGAGTCAAAGTTATCTCGGATGATATAAAGTGAATTCAGCCGTGGATGAGGCAAAGTTAGCTCGGCCGTATGGACGATGTGAAGTCAGTTCGGCCATAGAAGAGATGAAGTGAACCCAGTCATGGACAATGCAAAGTTAGCTCAGACGATGTAAAGTAAATCCGGCCATGGATGAGGCAAAGTTATCTCGGCCGTATGGTCGATGTGAATTTAGTTCGGCCATAGACGAGGTGAAGTGAACCCGGTCATGGACAAGGCAAAGTTAGCTCAGATAATGAAAAGTGAATCCAGCCATGGACGAGGCAAAGTTATCTTGGCTGTATGGTCGATGTGAAGTTAGTTTGGCCATGGACAAGGTGAAGTGAACCCGGTCATGGACAAGACAAAGTTAGTTCGGACGATATAAAGTGAATCTGGCTATGGACGAGGTTAAATAGCTAGCTCGTTGACGTATGGACGAGGTCAAATATTTAGCTTGGCTATATGGACGAAGAGAAGTAATTGGTCTGCGTGAACAAAAATGGATAAGTTGGGCATATAGTTTAAGGAAAGAAAAGAACCCATAACATTATTTCGGACAAGTGGAAACAAAATAACAATGGACACTCGGTCGAAGCCCAATACATCAATTGTGACCGAGAGATCGTGTTAAGGAGGAAATCTCTACAAGGAAGGTCTCTAACCAAATAAAAAAAATTATGATATGAGTATCTCGGAATTCGGCCAAATCAAGACAATCATGTGTGATCGAACCCAAGAAAGGAAACAAAATATTGATGAGATTTCATGACGTAGAGAACAAGCTAGCTAGAGTTTTTGACTTGTATATATATAACTTTGTAGCTCATTTGCAAAAGGTCCTGCACTACACATAAAATCAATATACAACTTTTCAAACAAACTTATCTCTCTATTGTTAGATACTCTATCGTTCCTTTCAAATTCCAAACCAATTTTATTTCTTAAGCTTTACTTCGATTGTGTTCTTTACATTCTTGTGCTTTAATCTTATCATGTTTTACTTTACATGCTCTTTACTTATCGCACTTACGAGTAGTTTTAGCATAGAATTCTCGTCCATTGATCTCTTCGGCCAATCCGGATTGGGTTGATGCGATTCGTTGTCCACGCACATATCACTTCACAAAAATTCGACAACCGAGTCTGTTTCACCTTCGTATTCATGGTGATTTGCGAGTATCTTCATCTAATAGATCTCTTGCCCATCACCTGAACGTTCGAGTTCACCCAAAAGTACACGTATTCGAGGATCCCAACGATGCCTAGCTAAAAGTCCTTGAAACACAGGCACCAGGACCATACAGCCGAGAGGGTTCTTTCCTCAGCCTACAGTCACTTGAAGAAGTTAGATCAAGCGCACTACATCAATTAAAACCTCGCTTGGCCATTCGGCCACGAGTTGGCACGCCCGCGCACATCTGAAGGACATTGTAGCCAAGAATCTCAACCTTGCTTCAGCCGAGACCATTTTTGAGCAAACATCTTTTGGCACGCCTAGTGGGACAAATTAATGTGTTTGGTGTTTTTCCCAATGAGATTCTTGGTGCCGAACTTAAACGGATCTAATTCAATATACGATGTCAAAAGGGGATACAGTTATGTGGCATACCAAAACTTTGCTGATTTAAATAGCCATGCAGCATGGAATATGCAATCAGTCACAGTACAATCCGGATTTGTTTCGAGTCACGAACTTAACTTTGGACAAGGGTATTGTTCCCAAAATTTTGGTCCAGATACAAATGTTCTACATGACCAAAATTATTCGTCTAACCCAAATTTGGCAAACAAGGAAACTTATAGCCGCATTGGCCGAGATGCTTACTTTCGGTCGGCTGAGATCTCAAACTATTATCAGCAGATGCATTCAAATGGAAGTGGTCATGACCCAAATAGTCAAACTAATAATCGATCTGGCTACAATTTCTATGATTCTATTTTTGATCGTTCTCAACCAAGACAATGAGCAAAGTTGTAGTTCAAGTGATGGATACATGTCAATCTTTGATTCGGCCGATCAAAACAGATACTTTGAGTCGACCGAGACATTGGACTATTATGACGTTCAAAGAAATCAAAGTAAATACAATGGTTGTTACATGGATGGGTCACGACTCGATGAGATAGGTAGGGATGTGGTTAATCCACAACCTGATATTCCTTCGAAATACCAAACTGATTGTTGGAAAATCTTGGAGTTTATACAGAAGAACAAAGATAGTTTGCGAGAAAGTCACCAAAAGAACCAAGAAGAGTTGAACAAAAATCTTCAAAGGCAAAAAGAAAAATTCAAAGCGGATTGACGAATGCATGACGTAGAGCGCTTGGAAAAAATGAGAAAATATGATGAAGAATATCGAGCACGACAAATTGTTTATATGACTTCAATGATATCTCATGCACCTCATCCGTTCATTCAATTGGGTGAAGAAATGTGCAATTCGGTTGTAGAAGACAAAGTTGGCCTAGAAACTTCACAAATGAATGAATCAAAGAGTGAGCATGAAATTTGTCATTCAAGTGCGCTAGAATTGATAGATAATCATGTGTCTGAGTACGAACACCAATTTGTGGAAGATGTTGAACATATTGACATGATTGTTGGAGACAAAGCTAACCATGGAAAACCACAATTGGCCGAACAAAAAGTAAAAGTTAAGGTTGGTTATTTATCTTTAGATCCAAAACTTGAAATTTTGGATTACACTATGGGTGACAATCAAGAAACTGCTACAAGGGATATGAACAAAATGTTTCACGGCCATCCATATACTTGAAGTAAAGGCCGAGGATGTGAAATGTTTAAACTTCTTAATAAAGTATCGTTGGCCACCTCCACTTTGATTGCATGGTTGAATTTTGATTTTATTTGTACAACTTCAACATTCATGAAACTCGGCCGAGTCAAAAAAGAGTTTGATTGACTCGTTAAAGGGAAATATCCTGCTAAGACAGCCACCAGATGTACCGTTTGTACATAAGATGCATGACTTTAGTTGTGCCTAGATGCATTGAGTGTGGCCGAGATGCATGAGTATGGCTGAGTTAATCGAGAGTTTGATTTTGGCTGAGTTGGTCAAGTGTGCATAACTTCAGTCGAGATGAATAAATTCAGTCAAGTTGGTTAAGGTGCATTAGTTTGGCCAAGTTGGTCCATATGGTTGAGTTCGGTCGAGATGCAAGACTTCGACCAATTTGGTTGAGATGAATGAGTTCGACCGAGTTGGTCGAGCGTATGATGGCCGAGAGTTTAGCAGAGTATGGTCGAGATGCATAAGTTCGGACGATTTGGTAGAAATCACTACCCTGACGAAAAAAATAACATGCCGACGAAATTTTAAAAGTTTAGCCGACGAAATATATAATTTTATCGGCTAAAAGTCCTTATATTTCCAGATCTAGACAGCAGCTCATGTGAAAAAAAACGGGAGAAAAAGTTTGGGTGTTGACGAAATTGTTGGGTGTCGTCGAAATCTGTCCAAAATTAGTTTGTGGCGCTATATATAGGTACGCATATGTGTATATATCTTATTTTTGGGTTGATTTAAGAGTTTTATTTGAGTTATATATATTGATTTTGAGTTTTAATTTGAGTTGAATGATTGGATTTTGAGTGTGTTTGATGAGTTGATTGATTTTAATTTGATAATATATATGAAGTTGTTATATATATATATATATATATATATATATTAAGTAGTACTATACTAGTAGTATATATATATATATATATTAATTTGATTATAATATTGTGTTGATGCATATATATAATATGAATTAAGTAATATTTTGATTATGATTGATGTTAATTGATATATATATATATAATATTGTTATATAATTAGTAATTAGTATATATATGCATGCATATATATATATATATATATGTGTGTGTGTTAATTATTAATTTGTTATATATTAATTAATTGTACGTTAAGTGTAGATAGAATACTAAATGATTTGTAAATTTAACTAATTAATTAATTAGAGTTTATACATATATATTATGTTATCTTTTCAGGATATGGATAAGAGTTGAATTTCGCTTCTAAAATGGGACAAAAGATATGGTACAGGAGTTATTAGTTTTATTGAATATGTGATGGATAATGCTAAAGAGAATACAATTTTCTATTGCCCGTGCACTAAATGTCAGTGTCGCAGCGATATGCATCGATTTGCAATTGACAAGGTTTGGCAGCACCTTAAGAGTAATGAGTTTTGGGATAAGTACACATGTTGGATAATTGGTATGGTTACATTAAACAACCTGTTTTTTATCTATTTTTCATTTTTAGGCGACAAAATATGATGTATTCCGTCGGCTAAAACTGTCTTGGCCGACGAAATATGATGTATTTCGTCGGCTAAAACTATCTTAGCCGACGAATACCCTAATTTTTCGTTCGCTAAACTATAAACCCTAAACCCTATACTATAGCCGACGAAAAATTAGGGTATTCGTCGGCTAAAGTTAAATAAATAAAATAATAATTTATACCACTGGTTGCGTCTCATCCATTTGAAACTATTTGTACTTGAAGGTCCGGACAGAATATGTAATTTAGATGGTCAAATTACCGTTTCTTTTCGTTTAGGGGTTTGACTCACGGGATTGACCGTCCGGATCGATTCCTTAACTTTGTCGGATCAAGCTGAAAATTTACCGACACACATGTTTCAACATAATGATGATATCTGATGGTCGGATTTTCTTTTCACAAGATTGATCGTCATAATTACAGCATGCCTACTAATGTTGTATAACTAATTTACCAAGTGTTAAGTAAATGTTATGTTTCAAAAACAAACTATACGTAAAAGCTTCAAACGAAAAAAAGTCGTGAAATAAGATATGACCGGAACGATGAAATATGTCTACGGTTGAAAAAATCACGTAATTCTGATAAGTTTCGGTGCCAGTAGTTGCGGTCAATGCATTTTTTCATTCTTTCTCTCTAGATGTAGCCCTATCTCTGATGGTTTTTTTGTAATTTTTATGCCACTAGTTGTGTCTCATTGATTTGAAACTATTTGTAGTTGAAGGTCCGGACAGAATACGTAATTTAGACGGTCAAATTACCGTTTCTTTGCGTTTAGGAGTTTGACACACGGGATTGACCGAGACGAAAAAGTACGGGATCGAGTCCTTAACTTTATCTGATCAAGCTGAAAATTTATCCACACACATGTTTCAACATAATGATGATATCTGACGGTCGGATTTTTGTTTCACAAGATTAAACATATAAATTGGACATAAATTAGTATAAAAAGTACTACAGCCGACGAAATATTAGTAAATTCGTCGGCTATAGTATTGGAACTAGCCGACGAAACATATACTTTTAGCCGACGAATTTTTAATCTCGTCGGCTATACTTCTTCCTATATATGTAAACCCAGCGACAAACCCTAACATTTTCTCTTCTCCTCTCGACAAACATTTCGGCCTCCACTCCATCTTCTCCCTCTCCTCTCGGCCTCCACTCGTTTTTTTATCTCCTCTCGGCCTCCACTCCGCTCCTCTGCCTCCCACAGCCACTGCTCTCTCCTAAGCAATTAAGGTATGCGATTCGATGTATATACTGAATTATATAATTATTTTCAATTATTGATGTATATATTTAATTGAAATTTTGGTATATTTAATAAATTTGGTATATTAAAATATTAATTGGTATATTTAATATATTTGTGATAATGTTGGTAATTTTTTATAATTTGGTATATTTGAGTATAACAATATTAATTGTTATTAATTTGGTATATTTAATAAATTTGGTATATTAAAATATTAATTGGTATATTTAATAAATGTTGTTAATTTTTTATAATTTGGTATATTTAATAAATTTGGTATATTAAAATATTAATTGGTATATTTAATATATTTGTGATAATGTTGTTAATTTTTGATAATTTGGTATATTTTTGTATTAAAATAGTAATTGTTATTAATTGTACAAATTAAAAATTCTAATTATTTAATAAACAGGATGAAAGGCTTGTTTAGTAAATCTAAGAGTTCAAAGGGGCAAAGGTCTGAATCGTCTGTGGGAACGTCTAGCAACCCTCGGGTGTCGTTTCGGGGCCTAATGACAGCCCGACGTGCGTCTCTTCTAGAGCCGACGCAGAGACAGCCGGGGGCCACACATTCCTCCAGGCAGCAGGACGCCCCTCGCTCCTCGAGGCATCCGGACGCCCCTTGCTCCTCGAGGCAGCTGAACGCCCTCGCTCGAGGCTGCCGAGCGTCCCTCACTCCCAAGGCAGCTGTGGCCTCCGACTCAGGCGGAGGTGTCTGCACCACGTATGCCTGAGATACACAGGGCACCGACTCCGGGTCCTAGTACTTCGGAGGGTGGGTCTTCTAGGGTACAGATGCTGCCGCCTCTTCTCTACCTTCCGCTGTTGATACCGGCAGTCGATGACTCAGGGGCGCTGATTTATCCACTGCCCCCGCAGGTGACCACATCAGCGGCGTACCTGTTCGTGCCTTTTAGTACGGATTTAATCTCTGCGACGGTATCATCATCGGCGACAGAGTCGGAATCCGTCGCGTCCGCCCCAACGCGCTCAGGTAATGATATATAAATAATTTGTTTTCTTATAATGTCATAATAAGAATAATCTATTAATAATCAATTTATGATAGGCACCATCGGAGCCAAGACGACAAGGAATAAGAGAGGTCCCGTCACAGGGAAGGCTCTCGAGAAGACAGTGAGTCCCTCGGGAATGATCGTCATCGATACTGACGGGGATGTGAACGTAGTATCGGGCGGAAAGACGATGATGTACTCCGGTCGTGTGGGAGCGCTCATTAGGGATAGAGTCCCTATGTTGTGGTCAGACTGAGGCGAGGTCCCACAGGAGGTTAAGGACATGGTCCACAACGCAATGTCGGTAAGTATAAAAAAATTCACAATTAACATTATTTATTACATTGTGGATTTATGAAAAACTAAACTAATAAATGTTTTAATGCAGGTGTGGTTTGACGTTCCCTAGCACCTAAGGAACACCTGGGCGGACGTTGTGCATGGGGGAAGGTACGTTGGAAAGTTAATGACAAAACAAAATTATGTGTAATTAATAATATTTATAATTTTTTTGTCGTATCTGTAGGTACAAGGAGTGGAAGAACGAGTTACGGACTCACTAGACTAAGCATTGGAACGAACGTTCTGGTACCCCCTTTAGTTCCAGTTCAGGGAATACTAGTGGCGTTGGCTTCTGATATCTGAATTCAACAACCCTCATAAACAAGTAATTAAAAATAATAATTTCTTATATTGTTATTAATTAGTACGTTTTAAAATATTTTACTAATTTTTTTCCTTTGTAGGTCGTTTCCCGGGCGAACCCTCAGAACCGGCAACGCAACACAAGGAACCATCATGCCGGTTCTAGACCGTTCTCATCGTTGATGGATGAGGCTGTCAGGGAACATCCAGAAGTCAACCGGTACGTCTATACGTACGATAAGGCATATCCTGACGCTCAGGAGGATATTGTAAGTCGTTTCACGTTTTCAAATTTTTTAAATTATTTATATATATATTTCAAAATTGTAATTAATTATTTTTTTCTATCCAATTAGGCGAGGGTGAGGCAGGCTAGTGACGAGGTGATGACTGCTATAGTGAGGGAGACATGGCCAGACACACAAGAGGAAGACATGTCTGAAGCCATGTCTCGGATCGACACTTCGGATCTCAGGGTTGGAGCGAGGATCATGGGCGCAACATTCCCACCACGAGGAAATAACTTCTACTGCCGGGGTCTAGGAAAAAAGGGAGAGGGGGTACTGAAGACCACTCTCGGATTTAAAAAAAAACAGCCTCAACCAGCAGTAGAACGACTCAGCTAGAGGCGGAAGTTCAGATCTTACGGGAATAGCAAGCCGCCCAGACAGCCTATACTGTCGCTTTACAAGAGTATAATGCGGCTGTATATGCCACCAACCAGGCACAGCAGCAGCAGATGTTCCAGTACTTGCAAGATTTTTCGGCTGCCCAGCTTCAGGGATTTCCGCCCATGCCTATGCCTATTCCCCTACCTCAACCGCCGCAGCCTCCTCAACATCAACCTCCTCCTGACGTGGATATAGATTTAAATGATATAGATTTTATTTAGTTTTATGGGTTTATGAAAAATTTATAAATTAATAATTTAATGCAAAACGTTTAGACTACTTTTGATGGTGTATGTTGTTGGTTATATGAAATTGTTTGTGTAATTTGCAGCTTGCTTGGATAGTAATTTAGAAATTTTGAAGTTTTTTTAGTATAAAAAGTATTATAGCCGACGAAATTTACCATAATTCGTCGGCTATAGTAATTTTTATTTATTTTGTTCAACGTTTAGCCGACGAAATATGGCTTAATTCATCGGCTATAGTTGTATTTTGGCTGACGATATGTACTACGTCGGCTATATTATTTTAATTTTAATTTTTTTTAAATATTTAGCCGATGATTTATAGTACATTTCGTCGGCTATATTTTTTTAAATTAGCCGACCAAATCTTTATAGTTCGTCAGCCAAAGTCTTAGGTTGAGGCCGACGACAATTTATTTCGTCGGCTTTAGTCTTACTTTAGCCGACGAAAAATTGAAAAATATGTCGTTGGCTAAGTGTGAAACTATAGCCGGCTAAAGTCATAGCTGACGAGTCTTTGCCGACGATATCTTAGCCGACGACAACTCATCGGCTAAGATCTTAGCCGATAAATTTGGCTTACAGGCCAACGAAAATTTTTCGTCGGCCAAACTACTCATTCCTGTAGTGAATGTATAGATACGGCCATGATGAACGAGATGATGAGATCGGCCGAGTATGGTCAAGAATACATAACTTTAGCCTAGATGAATAGATTCAGTCAAGTTTGCTGATGTGCATTAGTTAGGCCGAGTTGGTAAATATTAATGTGTTCGGCTTAGTTGGTCAAGATGCATGAGTGTGGCTGAGATTCATGAGTATGGCCGAGTTGCAAGAGTTTGGTTGAGATGAAGAATTTCGACCAAGTTGGTCTATATGGTTGGGTTCGGCCAAGATGTAAGGATATGACCGAGTTGGTCAACCGTATGATGGCCGAGAGTTCGGCCGAGTATGTTTAAGAATGCATTGCTTCGACGGGATGAATGAGTTCGGCCAAGTATGGTCAAGAATGCATAAGTTTGGCCATGGTGTTTGAAAATTGATTGGCCGAGGTGTTGAATGGGATGCCCGAGGTCCACTCCACTTGGTTAGATCGTAGAGTCGTGGACAAATGCTTCAACTCGACCGTTTCGTCTTACTTTGGGTCGTATATATACTGTGGCATCGGTTTCAAATATTATGACCGAAATTCTGTTGCTCAGCCACAAGACGTCGGCTTGAAATATTGTGACCGAAATTTTGTTGCTTGGGCATCGTGACCGAAGTTGTTGGCTTAACCGTTTCGATATATAACGGTCATAATTTAGACTTGTGCAAGGTCAGCTAGGTGAAGAACCAAGTTGACTACTCCCGGGCACATAGCTAACCTAGTTCAAAGTTGAAAATGTAAAGTCTCGATGACCAAACGTCTCGAGGGCCGATAGTCATGACACTGGGGGCCTATGTTTGCACATAAATTTACCAGTCCATAGAAATTGTTAAATTCATCTAATGTTGGACGAAAATGTTTTTGGCCATTCTAATAAGAATGATAACACGGCCGAGTATGCTATTTTGACAGAAAATGTAATTCAGTCATACCATGAAATGTGGACCTTAGACGAACAAGATAAAGGGTCCATATCATTTTGGACCTTGGATGAACAAGCTAATAGGTTCGTGTCATTTGAATCAACGCAACCGACTTTTTGGAAAGTGTAGGTTGAAATAGGATCAGCCCAGAAGAATGACTTATTGCTCAGCTGAGTCTAAAACTATATGAGTTCGGCCGAGGAACCTCCAAGCATCTCATCCAAGAATTCAATTGAAGTGTTTCGGCCAAAGTCATAACTAGTTTGTTTTACTTTGGGTTTGTCTTGGCCGAATACTAATACGAAAACTATATAAATTCGGCCGATTCGACGAATGTTTATCAAGGTTAACTAGCAGCATGACCAAGTTGGATTATTGGGATCAAAGCAAGGATACACCTTTCAACCAAGATGCATCAGTCTTGGCTGAAACTTCAAGCATCTCACCCAAGCTTTCATTTTAATTATTTCGGCTGAAGTCACAACTAGGTTGTGTTAATTTTGGGTTCGTCATGGCCGAGATATTAAAGCTGAGTGTTCGGCCAAATCAAAGTATTGTTACAGTTTAACCGAGTCATGGTTTCACCTGACGTTGTTTAACTTATTTTTACGAGTACAAATCGACTTTACAATTTAAGTACTTCAGCCAAGGTTCTAATTCGGCCGAGGTCTCAATTTGACTCGTATCTTTTATATAACTTCGGCCATAATTTATATTTGAGTTTAATCAAATGTGCAGAGCTTGCCTCAAAATCTATGCTACTGGATTAATCAGTTCAAGTCTCAATAACCACTCGGCTTGAGAACCGGTGATCATGAAACTGGGGGGCTATGTTTACACCTAGATTTAACATAGCCAAATCAGTTTATTAGTCTCAAATTCAATCGATGTTAGTTCGGCCATGGACAAGGTAAAGTGAACCAGGTTATAGACAAGGAAAAGTTAGATCAGACGATGTAAAGTGAATCCGGCCATGGACGAGGCAAAGTTATCTCAACCGTATGGTCGATGTGAAGTTAGTTCGGCCATGGACAAGGTGAATTGAACCCGGTCATGGACAAGACAAAGTTAGCTCAGACGATATAAAGTGAATCCAGCCATGGACGAGGTTAAATAGCTAGCTCGTTGACGTATGGATGAGGTCAAATAGCTCGCCGTAAACGTATGGACGAGATCAAATATTTAGCTTGGCTCTATGAACGAAATGAAGTAATTCGTCCGCGTGAACGAAAAGAATATGTTAGGCATATAGTTTGAGGAAAGAAAAGTGCCCATAACATTATTTCGGACAAGTGGAAACAAAATAACAATGGACACTCGGTCAAACCCCATTACATCAAATGCGACCGAGAGATTGTGTCAAGGAGGAAATCTCTACAAAGGACTCTAACCAAATAAACAAATTTATGATATGAGTATCTTGGAATTCGGCCAAATCAAGACAATCATGTGTGATCCAACCTAAGAAAGGAAACAAAATATTGATGAGATTTCATGAAGTAGTGAACAAGCTAACTAGGGTTTTTGACTTGTATATATAGAATCTTGTAGCTCATTTGGAAAAGGTCCTACACCACACACAAAAGCAATATACAACTTTTCATACAAACTTATCTCTCTATTGTTAGGTACTCTATTGTTCCTTTCAAATTTCAAGCCAATTTTATTTCTTAAGCTTTACTTTGATTGTGTTCTTTACATTCTTGTGCTTTAATCTTATCGTGTTTTACTTTACATGCTCTTTACTTATCGCACTTAGGAGTAGTTTTAGCATAGAATTCTCGCCCATTGATCTCTTTCGGCCAGTCCGGATTGGGTTGATGCGATTCGTTGTCCACGTACATATCACTTCATAAAGATTCGACAACCGAGTCTGTTTCACCTTCGTGTTCACGGTGATTTGCGAGTATCTTCATCTAATAGATCTCTTGCCCATCACCCGAATGTTCGAGTTCACCCAAAAGTAAATGTATTTGATGATTCCAGCGATGCCTAGCTGAAAGTCCTTGAAACACAGGCACCAGGACCATACAGCCGAGAGGGTTACTTCCTTGGCCTACAATCAAGTGCTCTACATTAATTAAAACCTCGCTTGGCCGTTCGGCCACAAGTTGGCATGCCTACGTACATCAGAAGGACATTGTAGCCAAGAATCTCGGCCTTGCTTCGGCCGAGACCATTTTTGAGCAAACACTTAGCTGACGAAAATAAGCTATTTTCGTCAGCTAAAACTAAAAAATACATATAAAACAGATTGTTTAATGTAAACAATACTATATTTCCTGTTCATATATCATCAAAATTCAACAAAAATATGAATTTAACAGCTTGTAGCATATAAAATATATCAATTTGTATTACAAATTCAAACTAAGAAGGCTCGTAATCGGAATCATCTGATGAGTCTTCTTCGGTGTTAGAATTAATTTCTGGCAATCTATGCATTTCCTCATCACCAGAGTTTTTGTCTATTTCTTAATTTGGATCAACATCAATAAGCCTTGCGTCTAAATCACGAAATCGAACTGAACGACCCGCTTTGTAGAGGTGTCAGAAATACCTATTGCGTTGAGCTCTTGATACGCAACATCTTCTTCCTCGTCTCTCACCTCTCCAAGTGTAGCCGCAAGGTAAATTTTTCGACGGTGCATAAGGTTGACTACTTTCCACGCATCACCCTTAAAAAGGTCATCAAGATAAAACACTTGTTTTACCTATTTGGCAAAAACGAACGGGTCATCTTCGTAACAGCTTGTAGCAGTGTTCACCGATAAAATCTCGTACTGATTGATCTTCATGCTCTACGGGCTGCTAGTATCAAACCATCTACACTTAAAAAGCTGCACTGTCATAACTTGCCCATCAACGAGTTCCACCACTGAATCGAGAACACCGTAAAAGTCAACTTCATTCCACCCATCATGTGCCATCACCCCAGAATTTTGTGTTCTCTGTCTATTGTCTCTCTGTTCACATATAAATTACATGCAATTCACCTTGCACATCGGATAAACTCTTGACATTATCGGCTTCATCTCTAGAAGTCTTAGTCCGTGCGACCAATTTGGGTGACCATCGAATTGAATATGGTTCATCTGCAACCAAACATTCAATGTACTGTAAATATGGATAATTATGCAATGAAAGAGTCATGAATAAAAATAAAGAATCACGTACCCAGCTGCCAAAATAGTTTGCGAACTCCTTTTTGTGGTAGTCGAGATCACCTTTAATGTCTGGACAACATAAATGGATGTCTTTCCAGTATTCAACTTCTGGACAGTTAATCAATACCCATCAGTGGGCTATGACTAGCTCATATGGTTGTAACTTGTAGGAGTCTGGCAAAATTCCATAAACTTCAATATCACTAGAGACTATGGAAAGGTTGAACTTTGGTCCATCTACCAGTATGGTTTGTGGAGTTTCCTTCAACGCTCCTAAATATAACTTCATGTAGGTGACGCACTCATGCGCAATATATGCTTCAGCTATACATCCTTCAGGCGTGGATTTATTAGCCACATAAGCTTTGTAGTCTCCAATTTGCCTTTAAATAAATTGTTGAAATGTGTTATGATTATATATTGTACATGTATATTGAAAAATTCAGGTGTAAAAAACATACCTTTCAATGGGATACATCAGTGTAGTGTACTGGACCGATAAGTACCAATTGCTAGGAAAGATTGATCATCAGGTGTGACATGATGTCAAAAAAATTTGGAGAAAATATCCTCTCAAATTTACACATGATATAAATAATGTCCTCTTGCATTTTCTGGATTTAGATTTTTTCACTTCCCGTGTGCATAACTTCTGGAAGAATCTTGACAACACTACTAACGGCTCCACCACTTGACGGGAAAGGAACGATCGAATGAAAATAGGGAAGAGACATTGTAGCAGGATATGACAGTCATGACTCTTTAACCCGTACATCTTATTGTCCCAAAAGTTTACACACCGAGCTATATTTCTTGCATAGCCTGAAGGATACTTCACGTAACTCATCCAATTGAAAATTACGTTCTTCTGGTCAGGCTTCACGGTGTAAGGAGCTTGAGACATTTTTTTCTTCCCTTCTTTCAACCACAGATGTCTTCGTATATCCATTTTTTTAGATCAATGCGTGCTAAAATTTCTTCCCTCGTCCATCTTCTGGGATGCACACCGTTTTCTACAGTCTCATCAAATGCCTTGTCATCGAACCGTCATTCGTGATCATACGGAAGAAGAGTACGGTGATCCAATTTGCATATCATGTTGCAATGACTACTACTCCCCTCATTGCTAAGGCACTCTAGACAAGCCTTGTATCCCCTAACAACGTTGCCCGACAACATCCCAAGGGTAGGAAAATCACTGATGATATGAACAACTATGGCATGCATCTAGAACCTCTCGTGCATGTACATGTCATAAGTGGGATGACTAACGTCCCAAAAAAACTTAAGCTCTTCAATCAAGGGTCTCAAATACATATCGAGACACTTCCCTAGATAACCAGGCCCTGGAATCAACAAAAACAACATATTGTATTTCTTCTTCATGCACATCCATGGAGGAAGGTTATACGGTACCAAAATCACCGGTCATACACTGTATTGAACTCATGTTTCCAAAAGTATTGAACCCGTCAGATAAGAGCCCGAGCCTCACATTTCGGACATCTGACGCAAAATGAGGAAACTCCCTGTCTATATGCTTTCAAGCCTCCCCGTCAGCCTGGTGTATAAGGGTATATTATGCAGTGTTCTGATTTAAATCAAATGACCAATAGGTAGAGGTCTAGAGATAACGACTGAACTCAAAATTTGACCATTATTGCCAGCTTTAACAAATTGATAGAACCATCTCTGAAATAGGTGTAGAGATCCAAACAACTGACCAACTGTCAAAAATGTTGGAACAATGTTTAAAATTATCCTATTTCAAAACTCCTTTGATGGGCATGGATGAAAAACTCTTTCCCAGGTCCACATGGCTAGAACTTACGAGGGAACTTCGGTAAATTCTTTCATGCAGGATGAAGCGACTGAGGAAGAGTTATGAAAGCTGCTCAAAACTGTCGATGGAGTTGGTCGGGAGGATAAGGAACCATCTAAGAGCTTCATCAGCTAATGTCTCTAGAAAAGTGGCAAGCTATGAAATCTGTATATTTGGTGGAGACATAAAGGGAAAGGAATGTCTCTAAATGGAGATGCGGATCCCCGGTACCCCTATATTTTCCATCTTAAGTGGCTTAGACTCGGGAGGTCACTTCTTGAGTTAGACCCACAATATGAATGGAGACTACTTACACTCATACCCCAAGAACAGGGGACACTGAGCATTGCGACGCTCGACACCGTCAACCCGGCAGACCAATTGGTTCACAGTATTACTAAGTTGAAGTAGGAAGCGGGTCTGTACATCAAGGGAGAAGTTGGGTGTGGTCAAGGGGACGGAGGTGTTGGGTCCAACGTTTGGCTGAGATGGACCAGCTTGCTCTAAGTCGGGGGTTGGGCTTAATTTCCAAGATGGGATGTGGAGCGGGTTGTGAGAATAGAGGGTTGATGGGTGGCCAACATAGACTATCAGACGAGAGTTGTCCATAGGTGCTGAGTGGCTATAGGCACTACGAGGAAAAAGAGAATTGGCCCCGAGGTCGGGTGTTCCGACAGCTTGCGTGGCGCTCTCCATGGTCTCGTTATAAGCATTTATGTGTTCGAGCGTAGCCCATAATAAGAACTGCACTTTCTGGAGTTCCGCTATCCAGGCACGGTAAGCCTCAACGTCAGCACGTTCCTTAGTAGCTTGCTCTCAGAACTGATGAAAATCTCGTTTTAAGATCTCGAGAGCCGTAATGGGATCTATATGGGAAATGGGGGTAGTTGCTGCCATTGACGCATTGGGGTTATCCTCTTGGTCAAAGAGAGCTTGCTCGAGATGGGGCTCTAGATCGCTACGGTTGTCTAGTATCTCAACCATGATAAGTGTTTGGAATTGGGCTGGCAGTATGTCAAAAGGAAAAAAGGAAATGTAAGACCCTTCTTCTAGCACCAATTGTTACTCTTGTTCCGAGAGCTAGGGATGAAGGAATACTATTGGTCTTGCTATCTAAGGCACTGCACAAGTAACAACGACGTCAGGAGATGAGACTGGGGTGGGCCCAGTCTTCGACTCTCTGATGCCTAAGTTAGTGTCGTTGTAGGTAAGTGACTTAGTAGAGTTTCGGCTAGAAGAATTTTACCTTTTCTGCAGCCTTTTGCCCTGCTTGTATAGGTGAGCTTTGGGAATCATGACATCCCTCTCCGATGTGGGACTGGCCGAGAGACCATTCCCAGCACCTCTGTTTGAGGGGTTAGAAGGTGTCTTGGGGAGGATTGGCTTGGCATGTTTGGCTCTGATCTTGGCTTTCCACCCACTTAGGTTGTCACTGGGGGCAGTAGGTAGGACGCTGCGGCCACTAATGATTGGGCATTGGGCCACTTTTCTGATACAAGCGAAGAATTTCCTCCTTATGTTAACATCCCCCAACTCTCCTGAAAAGAATTCCCTCTGCGTATGATGCTCGTCTCCCTGTATTAGTGGCGGAGAAATGCGATGTTGTCCTCTTAATGCTTTGAGATAGCGCTGGTCTCAAGTAACGGTATGACAATATCGTTCTTTTACTTTCACGAGAGAGCGCTGATCGCAAGTAGCTTAAGGCAATGTCGTTCTATTACTGTTACGAGAGAGCGATGGTCTCAAGTAGCATAACGCAATGTCATTCTCTTACTTCTACGAGAGAGCACTGGTCTCAAGTTTCTCACTGCTACGAAGGTGTCGGCCACCAAGAAAATGTCTTTTGATGGAGCAATGGAAGCAGATGGTGAGCGCATTTTGAGAGAGCGCCTCCGGCTGGCCGAGGTGCAGGTGATAGAAGGCGGAGTTCTTCAAAAGTCTGCTGAGCTTGTCCAACCGCCTCATGTTCTGGTATATACCCACAAGAAGGGGCCTGAGGGAAATGGGCTCCCTACACATCCTTCTGTCTTCCACACAGGGATCACAACACTATCAATGAGGAGATTTTCTCAGTTAAGCAAGCTAGGTGCAACAAGAGGAAGGCCCAGGATTTCGCTGCTCTAGTTATGGAGGAGAGGAGGCAATGCAAGGCTAGCACCGGCAAGTCCGAGGATCCTGCTGTCGAAGTTGTGACCACTTCCTCCGCTCTTCCCTAAATCCTTCACAAGCTAAAGATTCTGCTCCTCCTCATGTTGTGGGGTCCTTGTTAGAAGGGCCATCCTTCGCTATCCACGAGGCCCTTCCACCGGTGCTGCCCTCTAAGCAAGTGCTCGCATAGTCTTTCTACCAATTCGCTGAAGTGGCTAGCCTGGAACGTCCCGAGTAGCTGAGTCAGGCATATATCTATTCTGACCGGGAGGGCTTGATGGACGTCTTGGTTTAAGCCTTCAAGAGCGTTCATAGTACTAGTGCAACAGACTCTGATCTTCATCAGTAGCTGAAGGTAGCCAAAGATGAGTGGAGTGCTGCTAACCCGAAGCTGAGAGCGATGCAAGTTCCCTACGACAGACTTACTGCTGACTTGGGTGGAATACCGAAAGGTCAATTTGTCTAACGCCACCGCCAAGGCTCTAGAGAACGAGTCCATGGCGATGTCAATGCAAACAGAGGTAGAATGGGTGACTCAACTTTTGGCCTCCCACAACCATGAGGTGGAATCTTTCTAACATGGTCTCGCTGCTAAGGAAAAGGTGATTGAGTCTCTTCAGCAGGCACTCGCAACTAAAGATAAAGACTCTAACAAACTAAGGGTGGACTTCGAAGCTAAAAAGAAGAACCTGCTGGGAAAAACGAAGGAGGAGACCGCTGCCGCTAATCTAATTTACCTGGCTGATTTGGCTGCATCGACCTTCAGAAGTTTGTAGCGCATGTTCAGCAGCTAAAGACTCTGCCTCCTATGAGTGGCGTCATCCCTGATGCTCCAGGTATATCATACTCTTCGTCTTCTGGCTTTACTTATGATAGCGATAGACCTGATTCTAACAAAGAAACTCCTTCTCTTACTCCACCGGAAAAAATCAAAAACAAGCGCCGATGAGGGAGGAGGAGGTTCCGGAGCCATGAAGCGCTTCTTAACCAGCTAGGGAAGGGAGATGAGGGTAGTTGGGTAGATGGTTGTGGGGAGGTGGTAGATGCCTAAGTGTTTAGACAATGCTAGGTAAATCCTCATTTTGGTAATGTGCTTAACCGTGGTTAAGCTAGGAAACTTATCTTTCATTACCATTTTGTAAAATGTTGATAACAATGGTTTCCGCTTTCTAATTTCCACTCCTGCATTTCGCTTTATGGTTTGCCTTGACCTATATTTTTGTGTGCGGAATGAAATCATCTAACAGTATTATTTTGTTCTCGAGTGTTTAAGCGTGCTTTAGCTAAGTTACAATACTACATAAGAACAATAGCTTAAATAATACCCGTTTCATTCATTGGTGGCGTTGAACCATCTTACAAAAAAACAGGGCTCTATAACGACGGCTTACACTGAAAGATTTAATTTAAATAGTGATTTAGTCATACTTCTAGTAGCATCGCCTTATATGTTGTGTGTTCCATGGGTGAGTGAAAACTTTGCCACTTATCCTTGATGTAGAACATACTTGGGCCAACTGCTTCTACTATCTAATATTTCACCAACCAGGTTGGGCGCAGCCCTTTCACTTTTGGAATAACTTTTTTCATTACGCACTCCCTACTTGGAAACTCCTATTCCTGACTTTCTTGTTATAGTAATTCACCTCTCTTCCCTTATTTTGCAAGATATGGAGATGCGTCTTTACACGTTTTTCCTCCACCAAGTCCTTGTTGAGGAGAAGTCCTTCATCTTTGTAGCTCTATCAAACAGTTCCACTGTGGCGATTAGGTATATGGTTTCTACAGGGAGTATGGCTTCAGTGCCGTAAGTGAGGCAGAATGGCGTTTCTCCTGTTGCCTTTGTCTGTGCTGTCCTTAGTGCTCAGAGTAGCGCTTTAAATTTTTTGTTGGCTGCCTCCACCTGGCCATTCGTCTGTGGGTGCGCTACAGATAAAAATTTGATCTGAAGGCCTTTTATCACTGCCCACTAGATCAGTTCCTCATTGTTGAATTGTGCCCTGTTATCAGTGATGATTGTATTGGGAACTCCAAATCTGTAGCAAATGTTCTTCCAGATAAAGCGTGTCACCCTGCTTGCGGTGATTTTAACTAGTGGCGCTACTTCTATCCACTTGGTAAGGTAATCAAACGCAATGATGATATACTTGTACTGGCTTTTTGCTGTGGGTAGTGGCTCAACTAAGTCCAAGCCCAATGTCGAGCCCAACCATGCTCCCACTATAACAGATATCGTTTTTACTGATGCTCTAGATATTGTGGCAAATTGCTGATATTTGAAGCAACCTCTTACGATATACTCCGCGTCTCCCATAATTATGGGCTAGTAGTACCTGTAGTGCATTTCTTTGTTGGTCATAGAGCGATATCCTAATCAGATCTTGCTCTCTCTGCTATGAAATTCTTCCAATACCCTTCTTTCTCCTTCCGACACTACACACTTAAGGTGAGAAAATTTCAATCCTCTCTAGTAGAGCTTGCCATGCATCAAGCTGTATCATGTTGCCCTTCTGACTATTGTATGCGCTGCTACTTTATTTTTTGGTAGTGTTCCCTCTGTTTTGTAAACCATGATCTCATCCATCCACGGACGACGTTTATGTTGATGCAGTTACATAGCGGTATGGTATATCCTGTATTAGTGCACTAGGTGGTGGGATCGGTAAGCTCTTGTTAAGCTGTCAACGAAAACACAAGACGTTACTTAGAGATCAGAGACCACTGAACGGTGGTCTTCGACTTTCCAGCGTGCCAATTAGTATCGATGTTGACATTGTCAAGACCCACCCTGGATTAACCCCTTTAACTTGAGGTAAATTTTACAGAGTCCACCTCTAGGGAGCTTCTTACTAAAACCTCCTTGAAATGGACAACCCTTCCTACAAATACACAAAACACTTCCACGTAATATATATTCCAACCCCGACACCTAGAGCCATCCTGCTCTATGCTTCACAAATATTAAATTAAATTAAGTTGGGGTAATCAAAGCAAATCTACATGGATGAGATACCTAAGTAAAATTGTTAGCGTCAGCGGATTAATTGGCTATGCCTCGTCTTCTGCACGCACGACCTCTTCTCAGCAACCATGCAACACTGGACAATTGAAAACGAAAGGGCCCAGGGGAAAACATTTAAAAACAGGACATTAGAGAGTTGACAAAAATAATATCCAAGCGCGAGAAAATATGTTCTCCCTTTGATTTGCCTGAAAATCCATATGCACGCCTCGTGGGGAAGGAACCTAAAATCATCATTTCGAAAAACAAATCATCACTTGCAAATCTCATTGGTTTAAAAATCAATGTTAAAAATAGGAGAAGAGGTTTCACCATGACGGAGAGTCCCCTAGACTAGGATTTGAACCTTTACGGCTACTAAGTAATATGACGACCCTTCATGGCAGCGAGATTCCACCATGACAATGAGCCTATCAGGCTAGAGTCGGAACACTCTAGGGCTACTATGATGGCTAGGTAGCATATTTATATATATGACGACCCTTCATGGTGAAGAAAACAAAACAATATAGAAAAATCAATAATGAATCCTCCCCTGCAAATAAAGTATGCATCTCATGCATAAGGTACGGTTCCCCGACCGTCCTCAAATAATGGTCATATATAATTTAATTCCAAATGCAATCAACATAACATAAATTCCATCCGACATAACAAAGGAGCTTACGGAAAGGGAGCAACCCGTCTTCCTGGCCCTACCGGCTCATTAAAAACAATAAAATCATGTTATTTATAAATCTTCATAAATATTAGAGCATGCACGTTTTAAAATAAAAAGGTCCACAAACAGACTTAGGCCTTAGCTTGACGAAATTCGGATCGCTTCTCAAGCGAGAACTCTTCATCTCCTGTTCAACAAATAATAGTAAATCTTAATTGTCAAACGAATAATTATTTAAAATTGGCAATAACGTTACCCTCAGTCAAAACTCTCAAACTTAATCAACAAAAATCTCTGACCTTCAACAATAGCTTAGTAGTCCTTAAAATATTTCTTAAACCTTAGCCGGCAATAACCGATGGCCGGAATAATATTTTATTATCCGTCGATAATATTAAACTTGGAAAATTCCAAAACCTAACCAAAACTCCTCCAAAAATTACTAAATTTAAACCATAGACTCCTCTCATTTTATACTATTTATTTGGCATGAAAAATTACCCAAAAAGTGGCTGCACCGCCGCCGGCAGAAATTCTAGCCAAAATTCTGACGACCTCCAATCACCACCAAATTTTAACAGTAGCTTCGTCTCATCATTTGAAACAACTTTCTAGTTTAACACGAAAGCCAATTCAACCTCTAACTAGGTCAATCGAACAAAAATGTAAAAACTGAATTTTTTTTAACTTCAAATCTTCAATTCTCCCTCCACATGTCAAATCAAGTCACCAAACTTTAGGGGTGAGTAGAACTCCGAACACCCATTCTAACCATATATAGAACTCATAAATTGGTGGCCTGAGGAGGGAGAAATCCGATCTAAATCTCATATTCTACACACGGTAATCAATTAGAGATAGGTCGAAAAGCTTGCCTAGAATTGAAGTAGACTCAGAGACTCTCCTTTTTGGACTAGTGCAGCGGCCTGGATCAGCGGCGACGACACCGAGAAGCTCCGGTAGAAATCTGCCCGATGGTTTTTTGGCTATTTATAGCCTTTTGTGAAATTACTCATATACCCTTAACTTCAGACCCTTATAACTCTTTCATACGAAATCTGATTTGAGCGTGTTACATGTCCACGAACTCATATCGACGTCCTCTACAACTTTTATGAAGAAAGTTTTCCTAAATTGTCGACTTTATGAAAAGTCAACTTTAAGGTCATTATACAGTCAAACAGTTACTTTAAATGGTTAAAGACCAAAGTAACCAACCGTAAAATAATTCTAGTATCGGGATGTGACAATTCTCCCCACCTTATAAAAATTTTGTCCTTCAAATTTCTATGCTCAAAGTCCAACATAGTGGGTGACACTACCACTTAAAATAATCTTATCGTTCTCAAGTATTAATTATTTTTTAGAACTCTTTCGAATCGCATCGCGAATAGATTTGTCAAAATTCTACCCACTAGCTCCTTTCGATCAAAGATCAACATCAATTCTTACTTATAAGCCTATTTCCAGTACAAACCGGAAGGCTATTCTCACCGGGCATCAGATAATATAAGTAACTATTTACGATACATGCACATAAGCGCATCCATCCCATTGATCACCAACCTATTCTGCAACCTCATATATACCTAGTTAAATTTCATATTTATCCAATGTAGCACACCTTTCTATGTGGATCATCTTAAAATATTTCATTACCTTCTGAGACTCAGCCACTCTTTTCATGTCTACTCTAAAGCGTCTGAAATCTTACCTCTGATCACAATGATCATCTCCTTGAATCATTGATCAGACCGACTCACCGAACTCTTACTATACTCCAACCCATTACGAGGTGGGATACGACACTGCCTTCCAATTATACACCAACTGTAATCCTTGCGAAAATCACTACTATTTTCTACGAAAAGATTACATAATCTGTCCTGCATTGAAAACATCCTTTGGCAACAATTCCATGTTGCCTAAGCCGGATCATAATCACTCATAGGCTTGTCCACGTCTTTCCATTCGCTGGAAGCAGCTAACCTGAACGAGGGCAAAGTTCGTTACCATCACTTGGTTTGAACCTCATGAAGGTCAAGTAACTACTCGTCAACAAGCTACTCAATGACTCAGCGTCAAATCCCACTAGCTATGACTCAATCATCCACATATCGACACATGCTCATAGTGTTTCGCTAACCCTACAATCGAACCGATTGGGAATTCGTACCTTGCAAAATTACAGAAAGCCAAAACTCTAATTGGCAAAACTCTTCACCGAATCAAGACTCACGTTAAACCACGGAGAAACCATAGCCAAATCGAAAAATCGCGAACTCTTCTTCTTTGAAATAGATGACACAATCTGGTTCACGTTTTCCATTGTATAAGTCTGATAAGAAATAATTCCCTTTCTACACATGACCGTTAGGATAGTCTCACTTGCATACACCATACGATATTCTAAGGATACAAGACACTAAGAAAAGTTGAAATTATAGAATCCAAGACACCTGAATCCTTAGATGTGAGGATCTAAAATACTTACTCCTCGAAGAAAGTTTAATGAAAACTAAGTTAATCCCTATTTTAAAAGTCCTCTCTAAACAAAACCACGACTCATAAGGCTTAGTTGACGTCTCATAAACATGGACAGTTAACTTATGAAATCTCGAGAAGTCAATGATACTCCCTGGCACTTTTTTTGCTCAAGCCAACCACCTCAAGCAGTTAGCATACACTTACACGGGGCATCAGCGAGACACCTGACCCACTCGACGAGACGCCACGAGTCTCGCCATTCACCATGCTAAGCCTTGAGAGACGCACAATTGCATTACAACTCAATTAACAAATTTTGTGCCTCAGACCAAATGTCATTGTCGCATCCCGGGAACTATTCTCGGTCCCGGAACACGACGGTAACCGCCGTAATCCCGATCTAGCGAGTAATCAATACGTCTTTCGACGTTTTGATGACCCACCGGACCGAAACCACAAGGCTATGAATGAAATAAACAATACATGAATGATAATATGAATGTCAAATACTGAATGACAAATGATCAGAGTAGCATACAAATGTTTTACAAGCGGAAGATAATAGAAAATACCCGAGACAGAAATAGTACATGAAAAAGTCTCGAAACACTGGGCCCGAATAATGTCTCAGAGTATCCAACAGATAACAACAACAAAGATACGGAAATCAAGAAACATGGAAACCACACCAGAATGGGAGTCCTCGAAAAGTGAAGTGCACGATAACCGACGCTCCGCGATCTAGTCCAGCTCCTCTAATGACGGGTGCTGTAGACCTGAAAAGATGTAGAGGTGAGCAACTCGTCCTCGCTAACCCAAATGGGGCCAAAGCCATCCAAGTCGGGGTTTAAAACCCATGAGAAAACATTTCGTATATATGTATATGTAGGTACTCGTAAGTACGAAAGAGCATGTGGAAATGTAAATACACGCCACGCACACAAAGCTCGGTAAAACATGTGACCACATATGAAAGAACTCTCTGGATCTGAGCGGCCGAAATCCCGGGTTTGTCTTCACTGCAAACCAGGGCCAACTATCTAAGCGCCCGAGTGCGCAGAATAGCGAGAGCGTCCATTTCCAGCTAACGCCCAACAAATAGCAGGCCACACTTACGTCACGTTTTACTCTGTACGAGACGAGCGTAAGCGAGATATATGAATGAAATAAACAGGGCATAGCCCCTCCGGAGGTTAACGGTCATCGACACCGTAGGAGTGCTAGAATACTAGGTCCCGTCGCTCTCAGGCCAAGCACCGGAAATCAGGACGACGGTACTACTTTTCGATCCAAAACTCACACACACACACCAAGTGCTATAAGAAGCATGTGGTCAAGCTTAAAACAATGCATCATTATTTAATAAATGTAAAGTGAAAGAGTCGCCGACCCAAGAGGGTTTCGGCTCACCCATTGGGCGTGCTCCCCCTACCTGGTGTGATGGTACAGCTGGCTGCGCTCCAACTCCTGGTCCTCCTGAAGTCTGCGTAGACGAGCTCCTGAGTCTGTGGGTGAGACAATAGTGATAGTCAGGTATAAGTAATTCGAGGTCTACTATCTACGACTAAGACTTGATAAACACTCTTTGTTTATCTTTCTGACATTAGGGTTTGACTTGTTTGACACTCCGATTCTCGAACCGGCGAGAAGTCGGGATTATTTCTTATTCAGTACTTACGTCGTTTTTGCCACGTTTACAAGCTAAAAGTCTTTAAAACGTTTAACCGTAGTGTTCGAAAACGTAAAATAGGTGTTCTACGGCATAAGTTAAAAGTCAACTTTGGAATAGTAAAAGTCAATGGTCCACAGTAAAGTCAACGGTCAACGGTCAAAAAAGTCAACCGTCAAAAAGTCAACCATCAAAAAGTCAACCGGTCAAAGTCAAAAAGTCAACCGATTAAAGTCAAAAAGTCAAAGTCAAATAGTCAACCGGTCAAAGTAAACAGTAAACAGTAAAACTGTAACAGTAAAACAGTAAAAGTGAACAGTAAAACAGTAACTGTAAATAGTAAAAACTGTAACTGTAATTATTTCAAACAGTCAGGGGCAAATTGGTAACTCTGCCCCTCGGTAACTAGTAAAAGTTAAACTGACACGGTAAAAACCAGGGTTTTTACCGTGTCGGTTCCCGACCGGTTTCTCCGTCGGATTTGGCTGGTTTTCCGGCCAAATCTAGTCCCTAGGCCTGCAAAACTCACTTCTACACATCTCCAACAACATAACAGGTCAAGATTTGAGAGAAAAGACAAAGATCCATACCCTTGAAGCTTCCCCACTGTTTTTCGGGCGGTTCTCCTCCGGCGGAGCTCCGCTGGTCCTCTCCTCCTTCCTCCTAGCTCCTGGGCAGCTCCTGATGGCGCCTGGGAGTGTCCTAGCTCTCCAAAGGTGCTTGAATGCTTCGATCTGTGTTACACAGTAAACCAGAACTTCCCCTCGTTGCTGGGCGGCGCTGGCGGCGGCGCTGGCGTCGCTGGTGGTCTGGCTAGGGTTGCCGGGGCTATGCGAAGTCAATGAGGGCGGCGGTGAGTGGAGACGCGTGCCGGGGCGGAGGAACTGGTGGCTGGTGTCGAGAGCAGGAGAGAGAGAAGGAAAGAGAAGCTTTCCGCTTCGGGAGAGAGAATGAAAGAAGAAAGAGAAGAAAAGGAAAGTGAGAAGAAAAAGGAAAGGTGAGGGAAAAAGGGGAGAAAGAGATAAGGTATTTAAAGAAAAACGAGTGGCCACGATTCGTCCATCGAATCAACGGCCACGATTCGATCCCAATCCCAAAATAATTTCAAAACCAAAACCATTTTCGAAAATTCATTTCAAATAACCAAACATCGAATTTAAACGTAAAAGTTGTGAAGTGCCGGAAAATATTCCGTAAATACTTTCACGCAAGTGGCGACGTGTGTCTTAACGTAAAAACGTTAGACGAAAATGACGACGTACTGAAAAGTAATCGGAATTAAACCCCAAATGTGTCGGAAAATTAAATTAAAATTTCGGGGTCTCACAGTCATCCCCGTGACAAACTAGTGAGAACATCAACATCCTCCTTATCTAAAAAGCCCTAACATACCACCAATGTTACCACACTCCCAGTTCACCTTACAACTACCCTGAACCGGACCACACATTGTTATTCATATTCCCAACAATACCCAGTCTCACTACAATTTACAATTCGAGGGCAAAAATACTCAACTCTCATACACCTCTCAGATGCCAGTATTTCCCGCAATAAAATTTCTACCCGGAAACCCTACCGTAATGCACGTGCGATGCACACCAAATCACTTTTCATAAGACAAAATAGTTTCCACTAGGGAACTATCATCACCAACTAGGTTTTGCCATCTTCCAAGTCTGATACTTCAGGAAAATGTCAAATTGTACGTCCACTCTCAGCTCCAGCTCGAGAGGAAATCAAATTCTAACTTCAAACTCAAAAGTCATGTACCTCACCAACATTTATTAATAGTTCAATTAGAATAGTAATCAGGACTACACGTTAACACCATGATTCGGCCAATTGTCGTAATCTAGATTGATGACCACATCCACAAATAACATTGACCTCACAGGTCATCCTTGGATCAGTATGGCATCCCACCGCAATAAGATCCCTAAAAAGATCACCGCTCTACATAGCGGTAAAATTGTCATCTTTAATATTAAATCTCTTATAACCCTTGACTCATAATACTTCTTGAGTCAACATCTATTCCAATAGCTCATATTCACTGCTCCCACAGTTCATACTTAACAACTAATAAACCATACTTCGCAACTCTCTCGCTGCACTTAAATATTTGTGGCTCAAGATTTATTACTTAATCGGATCCTGATTTACACAGAATCACCACTTAATTATCTATGACATATTTCTTCCGCACTGCAGTCAAGTCTGCTCCCTCCTCAGGAACCCCAGCAAACCATCCAGAATCTCTAATCTTTTAATTATAAAGCCAACACCTCTGTAATTCTTGTTACTAACTCAGTTCCAACGCGTAGGAAATATCATACATCCACGGAGTGATTTCAGCTAATTACCCTAATATTGGTTGATGAACACACACTCAAAAAGCGATGACCTCTCAGGTCATACCGAGATTAGTAAGTGGTCTCACCACTTAATGATAGTCATAGGGAACGCCGCCCTTTTGTCAATCTGCTTGCCAATCACAACTCGAAAGAAGAAATACCTTCTAAATCAACAGGAAGACTCATTTCCTGAAATCACCGCAAAACATAACCAGCAAATCACAACCATTTAAAAACCACTTCTCGCGACTCTCTTACCACCACTCAATACACGAGGCTATACGATTTGGCACCAAATCGAAATCCATATCAAATAGGGTCACTACTTAATTGGCCCCTGATTACATCATTACTATAGATTCTTTATCCCTCTTAGGATTTCGATAAAATTACATCAGATCCTTATCCTCCAGACACTAATGTCCGTACTCCACAGACTCGAAATTTGAGGATACTACCCAATATTACAGTGGGGATAATTTATTTATCCTTAAATACGTCACATCACAATACTTCGACCAAGAATATAATAGATTTAATAATAATCAATGAGTGGGTAGATTCTCACGTCAACATGATATAGCTAATCACCACCATGGGACCAAGTCTCGTTAACAGACAAACTTTGGTCGCAAAATAAAGTTAATTATCCAAGGGCATTCATAAACTCTTAACTTCTTCTCATGTCAAAATGACTAGTGTCATCTAACTTCCGACCTACCACATATAACTCAAGGCTATCTTCTTATGGTCTTACCAAAACATCCAACAACATTAGAAGTCTGACCTCTAACTCCAACTATCGTGGAGATCTTACCATGGCCTCATAAATAATATCTTTTAACCAACGGATAATCCAACTTATAAATCGAAAATCACCTAAAACTCTACTCATTTAGTGACACAATATAGTCACTAAAAATTCCTCATCCGAACCACATCCTGTTGGCCCTAACGTTAGGGTCGACGTCTTTTATTTAACCCAAACTTCGAGGAATAAAAATATTAAAATTGATGCTTGACAATTTACGCAATTCTAATGTTTCTTCATAGTTGAAAATAATCAAAATTATTAACGTTCATCGACTACCATTATTTTTTCTATCCTCTCGCTTCTCAAGCACTTTCTTCATTTACCCATGGTCTACACCCACAGCTCTAGGGCATGATTATGTTATTAAAATACAACCAGTAGGCATCAAATGCCCTACTTAACATTTCCACCATAGCCTAAATAACTATCTCATTAACGAGTTCCCAACTCGTATTTCAATTTAATTTCCCGTTTACACACTTGAAACTCATAAGAAAAGGTATACAAAACTTGCTTTTTCATCACATAAACTAAAACACTTTTAATATCCTTTCCGACTCTTTAATTCTAAGAGTCTCGCAACTCGGATACTAAGGCCTCGCCTTAGGCTTCTACAACTCCATCCTTACTAACTTTCATGACAGTCTCCCAGACATGAATCAAACGCTTCACTCTATGGGCATTTTCACAAGATGCCCAAACAACATGAAATAATATGAGTTCCAAATCTCAACTAGTCCGGCAAACACACAAAAGAAAATCACCAAATACTTATCCTTTTTCCTTACAAAAATTGTCTGAGATGTCGGCGTACTGAGGAATAGTCTTGAATATTCAGATATTTATGGAACCGCCTTGTCCATAAACCGACCAAGAAATACTAACTCATATCCTTAGTAAACACTAAGCGTCTCAAGCATAAAATGTCGATGGATCCGCCGCGGTTGAACCATCACTCTATAGACACTAAATGATACCAAGCACATGAGTAGTAACAGGAAGCCATAACCTAATGTTCTGATACCAACTGTCAGGACCCATTCCGGGTTAACCTCTTTAACCTGAGGTAAATCCTGTGGGGTCCACCTCTAGGGAGCTTCTTACCGAAACCCCCATGATATAGACAACTCTTCCTGTAAATACACAAAACACTTTCACGTAATATATATTCCAACCCCAACACCTAGAGCCATCAAGCTCCCTAAATCATAACTACGCTTCACAAATATTAAACTAAGCTAAGTTGGGGTAATCAGAGCAAATCTACATGGATGAGATACCTAAGTAAAATTGCTAACGTCAGCAGATTAGTTGGCTATGCCTCGTCTTCTGTACGAACGACCTTCTCTCAGCAACCCTGCAACACTGGGCATTTGAAAACGAAGAGCCCAGAGAAAAACATTTAAAAACAGGACGTTAGAGTAAGTGGACAAAAATAATATCCAAGCGCGAGAAAATATGCTCTCCCTTTGATTTTCTTAAAAATCCATATGCACGCCTCGTGGGGAAGGAATCTCAAATCATCATTTCGAAAAACAAATCATCACTTGTCAATCTCATTAGCTTAAAAATCAATGTTAAAAATAGGGGAAGAGGTTTCACCATGACGGAGAGTCTCCCAGACTAGGGTCGGAACCTTTACAGCTACTAAGTAATATGACAACTCTTCATGGCGGAGAGATTCCACCATGACGATGAGCCTCTCAGGCTAGAGTTGGAACCCTCTAGGGCTACTATGTTGGCTAGCTAGAATATTTATATATATGATGACCCTTCATGGTGAAGAAAACAAAACAATATAGAAAAGTCAATAATAACTCCTCCTCTGCAAATAAAGTATGCATCTCATGCATATGGTATGGTTCCCCGACCGTCCTCAAATAATGGTCATATATAATTTAATTCCAAATGCAATCAACATAACATAAATTCTAGCTGATATAACAAAGGAGCTTATGGAAGGGGAGCTCACAGACTTAGGCCTTAGCCTGACAAAATCCGGATTGTTTCTCAAGCGAGAACTCTTCATCTCATGTTCAACGAATAATAGTAAATCTTAATTGTCAAACGAATAATTATTTAAAATTGACAATCACGTTACCCTCGGCCAAAACTCTCAAACTTAATCAACAAAAATCTCCGACCTTCGACAATAGCTTAGTAGTCCTTAAAATATTTCGTAAACCTTAACCGGCAATAACCGATGGCTAGAATAATATTTTATTATCCACCGATAATATTAAACTTGAAAAATTCTAAAACCTAACCAAAACTCCTCTAAAAATTACCAAATTTAAACCATAGACTCCTCTCATTATATACTATTTTTTGGCATGAAAATTGTCTAAACAGTTGCGGCACCGCCGCCGCCGCCGGCCGGCAGAAATTCAGGCAACCTCCAATAGCCACCAATTTTTTACAGAAGCTTCGTCTCATCATTTGGAACAACTTTCTAGTTCAACTCGAAAGCCAAATTCAGCCTCTAACTAGGTCAATCGAACAAAAATGTTAAAACCCGAAATTTTTTTAAAACTTCAAATCTTCGATTCTCCCTCCACACTCCAAATCAATTCACCAAACTTTAGGGGTGAATAGTATTTCTAAAACCCATTCTAACCATATATAGAACTCACAAATTGGTGGCCTGAGGAGGCAGAAATATGATCTAGATCTCCTACTGTATACTCGGTAATCAACTTGAAATTTCTCCTAAACCATGGCGAGATAGGTCGAAAAGGTTACCTAGAATTGAAGTAGATTCAGAGGTGCTCCTTTTGGGACCGGTGCAGCGGCCTGAGGTGGCATGGATCGGCGGCAACGCCGGGAAGCTCCGGTAGAAATTTGCTCGATTTCTGGGTTTTTTGGGCTATTTATAGTTTTTGTGAAATTACCCATATACCCCTGACTTTGGACCCTTATAACTTTTTCATACGAACTCCGATTTGAGCGAGCTACGTGTCCAAGAACTCATATCGACGTCCTCTACAACTTCCATGAAGAAAGTTTTCCCAAATTATCGACTTTACAAAAAGTCAACTACGGTCATTATACGTTCAAGCAGTTACTTTAAATGGTTAAAGACCAAAGTAACCAACCGTAAAATAATTCTAGGATCGGGATTTGACAGACATAGTAGTAGTATACGGGTAATCAATGCGTACTTAATAAGGTGAGAGATAGTTATCATTTATAGGTTGTTGGCGGGAGTGCTCTCACTTGCCGTTCGATGTGGGACTAATGTGGTTTTGACTGCCACACTGCTGTCTCAAGAAGCGATATTTAGGCCGCACATGCGAGGGCGTCCCAGCTCAATTTTGGTATCGGTTTAAGGTCATTTGTAGCTAGTGCTGATGTCTCATTGGTGTATGGTTTAGATGTGCCATGTTTGATGGTTATGATTAGTCAAAATACTGTCGAAGTGTGTTAACAAAGCATGTATGTCAACACAACTTGAGAAGAATTAGTGTCACATTGCAATTTTTTAGTGTCACCGTGCAACCCGTTACAATCTTGTTCAAATAAATATCGGGACAAAACTTTAAACTGAGAAGCACTCCCAATTTGACAAGAGCCATTAGGTAACTTGTAGTGGTCAACGTTTTGTTGTTCTCTCATTGTCATGATGTTAATGACGATTTGGGGTGTGTAAGAATTCCGTTTCAAACAGTGAGTTGATTCCGGGACAAATCCTGTCTCAAATGCAAGTCGAGAGAGTCGGATTCTTTTGTGTCGTTTGCTAACTGTTGAAAAAACATATAAAAAGTATAAATACTAGAGAAACAAACAAAATTATAATCGGGTGTGGTGTAAAACATCTCCAGCTCAAACTAAGAACCCTTGTCGAAAAAGAACTCTCTTCCCTGTTCCTCTTCTAATCTCTCTCTCTCTCTCTCAATTTGTAAGCATCTCTAAACTCCAGTTAATCCCCCGACTAAATTTTCAGGTATTCTTTCTGTTGTATTCATATATGATTTGCTCTTGTTTGTTCCCAATAAAGTTTAATAATGAGTTCTGGGTATCCGGCGTTGTTTAATCTTGTAGTTTATTGTTGATTTGTTATTGTTCGTGTAACTTGATTAGACCTGGGGGGCTGTTTTAATGGGTTTAGGATAAACAATCAGTTTATGGGTTCGTTTTATCTTGTATGAACGTTTCATATACGATTTCTAAGTCATCCATTACTAAGTATTACTGCTGAAAACCGGCACCCAGAACCATGATTCGGTGATCCAACAGTTTTGAAGCTTTAGGGACACATAGTGTTAGATTCAGTTTTCAAAGTGTTGTATTGCATTTGAGGGGCAAGGTTCACCGTGTCCCACGTAATCAGGTGTGTATCATACTTCGAAACATTACTAACAAGTTTTAGCTCACCCAGGTCATCATTCCTAGACTGCCACTGGTGAAAGCCCACAAAGGTCCATTCGTCATCTCGTTGTTAAATTTCAACTTGCATTTGAAGCAGAGATGAAAGCTATTCTTCAAAATCCACCATCCTACTACATGGCCCGTCAAGTGCTTCACCAACCGGTACCCACAGTTCTTGTTGATTTTCCGTTCGTTTGAAACAAGAAAATAGAGTTTTCTTCTTGTTAGTCTGTAAATTTTACAAATTTGGATTCTTTACAGAGTTGGGGCTTATTATCAGGAGGCTTGCTTGTTTCATTCACTAGAGGGCATAACTTGGTGCAGCAGAGCTCACGGCTTCGGTCACTTTCAACTTCACGCAATCTAGGTTGGTTCCTCTTAATGAAATTACATAGCTCATAACTTGTTATATTTACCGTCCAATGCAACCAAAAACTTAACAATGCATTTGGTGAAATTTGCCCCTATACTTCTCTTTCTCCTGCCCTCCACATATATACTTTTGGGTGTTGTCCAACTAATTGATCAATCACTGATTTGAAAGATTCAATTTGATGCAGTATTATTGATGAGTTCATATTCAAATTTATCTCATCTATTAGTAAATTCACAAATAAACATCAAATACCAAAATGGGTTCTGATACTTGATATTTTCTTAGTACTTTTCGCAACCACAAGAAGGTTTACCTTTCATGTGTTCATTATTTTCTAATAGTTAACCAAAATAATTCTTCTGTAAATTTCTTTGGGGTAGGAAAAGTTCTCACTTTTATGTTCTTAAAGGTTCTTTAACCTTCTGCTGTCTGGTCTATGTTTTCATAATTTGTTGCTCTCTTATAATCTGTCCAACTCCTCATTTCAGCATTAGTTTTCTTTATCCTTAATACAAATTATATAAGTATATATTGTAACCGTTGTATCTATGAGAATGACTATCTAAGTGAAACTAGTGAAAGCTTATTCTTTAACATATTCATACTTGCTAGTCCAAACAAAGGTTGTTTAAAAGTCATTTGAAGACTCCATGCATCACAGGAGCATGTCTTCTTTTTATTGTTAAGTGGATGATGGTATTTATGAAGGTGTGCGTTAAGTGTCACTTTACATTACTTTGGACAATGATCTGATTTATGATCTGCACAGTTGTTAAGGCAGTTGCTACTCCAAATTCAGCTCTGGAATTAGCGTTGACTGCAGAAAATGTGGAAAGTGTATTGGATGAAATCCGACCATATCTCATTTCTGATGGGGGCAATGTGGCATTACATGATATTGATGGTAATGTAGTGCGGTTAAAGCTACAAGGAGCATGTGGGTCATGTCCGAGCTCTGTTATGACAATGAAAATGGGTATTGAGCGTCGTTTAATGGAAAAAATTCCTGAAATAGTTGCTGTGGAACCAATAGCGGATGAAGAAACAGGCCTTGAGCTGAATGAAGAAAATATAGAGAAGGTAATATTTTCATTTGAATAAATGAAGTGCTTGCTCCTTTATAACTATAAAATTAGATGTGTACTGTCCTTTGAATGGTCCATGACTCCATGTAGATAGTATTGCGCTACAGCCTCTACTGGTTGTAAAAATATTTTAGTTTGGAATTTGGTTTGCCTATAATTTGATTTTGTGTCTTTCATTGAAAGCTTACTTGGATTTCAGTCTATGCCCCCTATTTATTTCTATTATCATTAATTGTATCCCTCATCTCTTAGTAGGTGCCCAGCCATTTTTAAGTAGGTTGTATGTAAGCTACAGTATAATGGAGTAATTGTAATGGAATATGACCAAGTGAACATTAGTTTTGAGAAAGGGGATGAATTGCACAGCTTGTGGGGTGGATTTTGTTTTTGGACTTCTCTATGGGCATCAATTTCTTCTGCTTTTAAAAAATAGATTGTTATTTGCTATTTAGTGGTAATTTAAGGGTATTCTTCATCTCTAGTTCTGGTTTCTTGCTGGTGATGGTGTGTGAGGAGTTTTGATATATTGTCCACTTGTTTTCTGTTTTTATTTCTTTGGGTTTTAAATAGTACTTTCCTAAACAACAACGAAACTTATCTTATGTACGTACAAACTCTTGTAGGTACTTGAAGAAATTAGACCCTACTTAGTAGGGGCAGCAGGTGGATCTCTAGAACTTGTTGCAATTGAAGAGCCTATAGTCAAAGTCCGGATAACAGGTCCTGCTGCCGGAGTGATGACTGTTAGAGTTGCTGTCACACAGAAATTGCGTGAAAAAATCCCTACCATTGCAGCAGTTCAACTACTGTAAAATAAAAATCTCGTTCAAACTTGCAAGCTGGCTACTTGTACAAGCTGAGGTTATAATTAGTAGTATCTGCAGTTGAGGTGATTGAACAGAAATTGTTTTGCACTGTAATATTACTTTTTCTTGATAAATAAAAATAATACTATCCTCTGATTTTCTGTGCTTTATTTTGTGAACATCAACTGTCAATTCATATACACATTAGAACTTACATAGATATCTGGTGCATAAATCTACCAACACTCAAGGCCTGCAGCATCTGTGCGAAGATGAAAAACTTGAGGGGCTATCCAATGGTATGAACGATTACCAACTTCTCTTAGTATGACATTTATGGTCCTAGATGAGCTTCTGAGTTCTTCACAGTTTTTGGATTTCCTTTTTGGCAAGATTCTGTGGGTTTCATTTTTATTTTTTCACAGGCCATAGCATATATGATTGTCTTCATGCTCCGAGTTGTTTGAGAAGTACAAGGATATGGATTTGGCTGTTGAAATCCGTGCTACCTCTACTTAAAACTCGATCAATATGAAGAAGCATTGGACAATGCAGTGTTATTGTAAGTATAATCATTCACAAAAAAATGTCAGCAGTTGTAATATTCATATCTAAGATACTAAGAAGTTACCTTTAGCTGTTTGGGAACTGATGCTAGAGGTTGGAGTTTACACTAGATAAGAAACATATCTATCTATTTGGAAGGGAGTCCTCTGTGCTGGTGTGATTCTCTATTCTGGTGCGGGGTTGGTCTTTTGTTATCAGAGTGCTGGCCTTGTTACACTCTTCGGTTACTCAGTGCTTTGCTTAAGATTGATATTGTTAAAAGTTCATTTTGAGAAGATCGAACAAACGAACTATTTGGTCTGATCTAGATCGCTCCGAGTCAGGAAGGGCTTAAGGTTAAAGCTTTCCTAATGTGATTCTTTACACATGCGGATAATCAAACCAATGATCTCTTTACTATCACTGCAACAATCGTCCAACATGATGGATCTAGCTCCAACCACTAGACCAAACTCACATGGGTATTATTTTTATTTTTTGACATATGCATAATGTGGCAAAAAGTTGTTCCTCCATTTCTAATGAGGCCACCTCATTGTTTCATGAGAAATTTTGAAAAATGCACTTTTGTGGTATCTAATTGATTTATAATCTTACTTTTTAAAATTGTTGAAAAATAACTTTGGAAGGATAAAAGGTCATTATTATCTTTGATCATAACTTAACTATCTCACATTAGTCACATATACTCGTTTTCATTCTTCTAGCTTCTTTAGATTCCTCTATACTCTACGATATCAAATTATTAAAAAAATCGCATTCATAGTCTTAAATCTTAACCTATAGTGTTTGATGATCTTAAGACGACTTTATATTTAAATTGTTGATTATCTATATATCTCTCAACTCTCTTCTTTCTCTTCAAAAAGTGTTAAAGAACTAATATTTGATCAATCTTTTATGTTTTTCCCTTTATCATATACTACGACAGAAAGGGATTCACACGACAGGTATAAGACGACAAAATTCTCCAGATATGTCGTCTGAAAAGTTTCAATGAACTCAGATTACAGAAATTTAAATTTTTGTAGTCTGAGATGAGAGAAAACTCATGAATTTCAATGTATTTCAATTTTTTGGCAAGTACAAAAACTCAGACGGCAAATAATTGTCGTACAAAAATACAAAAATTAAAGTTTAAAAGCTTAAAAATTTGTTAAGCTCAGACTATATTTTTATGTCGTCAGAAAGACTTGAACATGAGGAAAAAATGTTTCCCCTTAGGGAAAGATACCGCACTTAACACTGTAACACACCATCCTAAAAATTTACCCTGTTACCGGGACCAGGAGTGTTACAGAGCGTTGTAACTGCGCTGTTAGTTTTCCTGAATTAATAACGAGTGAAATAAGCTGGAAATTAATTAGTGGTATTGGTGCGTATTCGTACGTTCGAGAAGAGTGTCAAAGTGTTCGGAAACGACTTATTTAAAGGGGTCAAAGGTTGACTTTTTGCTACGTCAAGTTTCTCGAAAAACTTCCTTCACGAAAGTTGTAATGCTCGACGATACGAGTCTGTGGACACGTGGCAGGTGTGCATCGGATACCGTGTGGAGAAATTATGGTCAACAGAAGTTGGGTTTCTATTTTTAGAAAGAATATAAATAGAAGGGATGAGTTTCCAAAAATGGAAATAACCCATTTTCTTTCTCCTTTCACATGTGCGCGCGTTCCCTTCATTATCTGAGAATTTGAACTAACCCGACCTGAACCCGGCCGACCCGACCTAACTTTTACGGCGAGCTCCGGCCACCAGAGACGTCGAGGCCGGTCGGGACCTCTTCCTATCCTCCGTGCGAGACTCCCTGTGGGGGTGGCGTGGTCCAGTTCGGCTTGGAACGACGTATCTGGGCCTGAACAGTACGGCGTCGAAACCCAGTTCCCGACACGACTTGTTCTCCGGCGTGGGGCGGAGGTGAGACCTGAAACCAACCCAAAAATGATGCCCTAGGTGTTCTGGGTCAATCCATGGTGGTCTTGAAGTTCAACTTGAGGTGTAGAGTTGCTGGATCAGAGGAGAAGCTTCACGGCGGTGTTCGCGGCGGTTCCTGGCCGAGTTGATCAAAACTCAAGGTATTAAAGTTGTTTCTCTTGCTTTCATCTCCAACTTTCATGTTTGGAGTTTGTTGAAATTCTGTGTTTTGTGGAGCCGGCTGTGGCTGCGTGTGTAGGCGCGTCCGGCAGTTTTGAGAGTTCTGGTTGCTCCTATAGGCTTCCTAGGATTGTTGGGGTTGCATGTAGATGGTTTTTGGGTAAAATTGACAGGTTTGAGGGTGGTGGCATGTGGCGCCCACGCACAGCCGCCTGTGGCGGCGTGTTTGACATCCTCAGGGGCAGTGAGTTGTCCTAGACTCATGTACTCATCGATACGAGTGCGTGGATATATAATTTGCCAGTTTTGGTTATCTTTTAGTGTGACGTTCAGTCGAATCGAGTCATTTTTTACCTTCGTGTCGTAACTAAGGTCGATTATATAATTGTAGGTGTATATTGATCGACCAAGTGTTGAGGATTTACCGTGTGAAGGTAGTTAACGCAGCGGGATTTCGAGGTGAGTAATTTTCACTGAGTGTGCAATCTCAGAAATACCCCTGATGGTTTTGTTTATTTACAAAGGTGCCACTAAAGACAAAATTCCTTAAATGCCCCTTACAGTTCACGTTAACTACAAGGGTGCCCATTGGGTGGTTTTACTTATATGCCCTTGGGAGATTTATATATTTACGTGGCTGTCTTTCTATTATATTTTTATGTGTTTGGATGTTATAGATAAGTATGGTTGAATGTTTGGGATAATCTCGATAGATAGATGATTAGTGGATACCTCAACGGAGAGGTTGAACTCCAGTTGCGATAGGCATAAGCTATCCATAATATTACATCGATGGATAATTAGAAAAAAGCGAGATTTTGCCATGTTAGGGTGCTATTTAAATAAGAGCTATGTGTGGCTTGATCCCTGAGGACAGGGTACGTAGGCAGCCTGACCGGGATTCGGGTGCAGTCACAAATATTATGAGAACCCTAGGTTCTCTAAATGATTGGTTTGAGATCTAAATGTGAAAATTGGGATAACCTCCGGTTGGGAGGTCTATTCCGGTAACGTTTGGATTGTTTGAAATTGGTTTGGAAAGAGGGTTATCCCTTCTCGAGGGGGATTACAAGTAAATCTCTCTTGAGATGGGTCCCGCACGTCCTAATCAAGATTTAGGAAGGTAAACTTGGGTCGGGGCGTTACAACTGGTATCAGAGCCTAGGTTCAAATCTCGGACCAAAGGTTTGGCTAATTAGAACCCTTGGAGATGTTTAAATGTGTTATCGACTTTCCCAGTGGAACAAGTCGTTATACTTGTTAGTATGTGTGGTGACAAAAGTTGCTATCTGGGGTTGAAATTAGTGAAGTTACATGTAACTATAAAGTTTGCGACATCAATCACTTTTAGATGTCGATATAGACTTTTTGTTTGATTGAAAAGTCGAGAGGTTCGTAAGTTAAGTAACGAGCCAAATTTGAGAAAAGTAAATTCGAATTTCAGTTTTGGACGCGAATATGCTTTAGATTGCGCCCAATATGATTCGAATTTATAAATCGAGAATTTTTTGAGCTTTTAGGGTTTGATCCTTGTCGATTAGTCGAAAAGTTTTGGTCAAATTCTTGGTCAACCCAGGAAAGACTTGGTCAACTCTATAGTCAGTCATTTATTTTTCCTAGACAAACTAGGAAAAATTGGACAGTTAGACTATTCGATAGTAGTTTTGCGTCCGACATTTGATTGATGGGTTAAAAGAGTAGGTATGACCACTTATGTCAACACATTAGTGTTGCGTAATTATATTCGAGAAGGATTTGGGATGATCTGGTGATTGAGGTGCTGGATAAGGTCATGAGAAACATATTATGTAAAGTATCATAGTGGCACAGCGGACTCGTGGTGCGCCCATAAAGCTCGAGGGGGAACATTTTACAACGGTCAGAGAACCGCTTTCGGGCAAGAGAGACGTCACTGAATATGAGGACGATTAGAGTACCGTACCTGGAGAAGGAGATGTGTGGCTAGTATGATGAGTGGACCTTTGATTTGTTTTAAAAAAATACATGTCATGGTTTATTAATCAAATGGTTTTAAAATGTTCCCAAAACAAATGATTTTTCGGGTTTTTGTACATTTTCGATTCCTTTGGTTTTGCGAGCACCCCAGTGGAGGGTTTTTATTTGCTTATTTCCATTTGATTTATGGATTTCAGCTCGCTTATTTTCACTTCGGTTTTGAATAGTTTTTGACGGGAGAGTCCCGTCGTACAAATGGGAATTAGACCCGATGTTTTACTGGGATTTCTATGTTTGACATTGTCGAGTTTGAATTGTTTTTGGCATGATTGGGTTAAATTTGTGACAATTGCCTGGATTTTATAAGTAGGCTTCAGGCCTGGATTTATATATAAATCGGGGATTTGTTTTAATTTTACCATAAAGGGTCGTCGGATGATTATAGCTAGCGGACGGCGCTCCTCGTTCAGCGAAATAGAAGCGTGCCTACCCGAAGCTCCTCGTTCGGTGGAGTGGAAGTGCAGGATATGTGTTCTTACGGAGAGTGACATGATATGCAAGATTTGCGTTCTCACTAGATAGTGGATGAGACGCTTGAGCTCTTAGCTCCGACCCTAGCATGTGAGGCTCACTGTCATGAAGGGTCGTCAAATGTATTGTTTGTTATTAGCTAGTAGACGGCGCTCCTCATTCGGCAGAGTGGAAGCGCGTCACTCGTTGCGCTCCTCTTCCATTGGGGAGATGGTAGTGTTAAAGCGAGATTGCGTCCTCACTGAGAGGTACGCTAGAGCTCTTAGCTCTGACCTTATTATGTGTGATCGATCCTTTGTGAAATGTTTTTCCTGACTTGATTTTATACGGTTTCAGGCCATGATTTGATTTTATACGGTTACAGGCCATGATTTGATTTTATACGGCTGCAGACCATGATTTGATTTTTATACGGCTGCAGACCATGATATGATTTTTATACGGCAGCAGGCCACGAGTTGATTTATATTTGGCCACAGGCCACGAATTGATTTATATTTGGTTGTAGGCCACGATTTGTTTTATATTGGTTGCATGTCGGGATTGGATTTACATTTGGTCGTGGGTCGGGAATTTATTTGTTTTTGGCGTAAGGCCTAGATTGTTTTCGTAAAAATGAAAATGAAATTTTAAATTATAATTTTGAACCATTATTATTGGCATTGGTTTTTGGTCCACTCACTCTCACTCTAAAGCTTTCCGCGTCTGAGAAGTTTCAGCCCTAGCCTAAGAGGCTGACATGTCCACGCTGGTTATGGGTGGTATATAAGATTTAGGAGTGAGGTACTCTGGGTTTCTAAGGGTATTGTTGGAGACGATTTGGTTTGCTTGTGATCGCGGGCATGTGTGGTGGTTGAATTTTGGTAAAAGCGATTGGGGTATCTCGTAGAGGAAAACTCACTCATGAGGAAGGAGATTTTGAGTTGAACTCTTGTCCTATAGGCAGGGCATGCGAGCTTGTTAGTTTATATCGTGGAATGCCCTATTGTAGACTCCTTCCCTAGAGAGTGGAGTAGGATGAGGAATTCGTTTGTGGCTGAATATGCGAAGATGACATGCATATTGGCGCGAAGGCGTTCAGTGAATTCATCAGCCGAGTAAGCAGTTTAGAGATCACATTATGGTATGCGAGTTCGTTCGAGCCCGTGATCGGAAGTTATGGTACAAGAAACGAGAAATGAGAATTTTTGGTTTAAGGACGCAGGAGATAATACGTCCATGGCTTCAAAGTCTAGTGCAAAAAGTTCACGTTTCTTTTGTCTCGAAGGGTGCGAGAGAAGTATGAGTTTTCCCTACGGTGATGGACTGTAGCAGTTCCATCGTTCCACGAGAAAGACATTGGCGTTAAGTGTCAAGTGTGGCAGTTGTAAAAGTTGAGCATATTTATTGACTACGAGTTAGTCTACGTTTATGTCTCGAAAAGCTACCAGCTTGTCTTAATGGTCATTTCGGGAATTAACTCGAGAAGAGTTAAGAGGCAAGCCTTATGGAGTTCATTTACGACGAAAGTGATGAGACAAGGGTGTCGTGCCCGAGAAAGTGTATCATCAAAGCGGGCGTAGTTGTGTATCTCGTATTGTAACTACGAGGAGACTTTAATTTCTAAAAGAATTGGTACGTAGAGCTTGTGACTCTTGTTTGCTTGAAGTTCTGTCCATTAGAACTTGACGACATTCCTTGACGGCTGGACAAATATAATCTTGAAATGTGGATCATCTTTAACTGAATGGAAATTTTATGTTCCGCAATGGAAATTTAGAGGACGATTAGTTTTATGTTCCGCAATGGAAATTTCGAGGACGAAATTTTTGTAAGGGGGTAGTTTGTAACACCCCATCCCAAAAATTTACCCTTACCGGGACCAGACATGTTACAGAAGGTTGTAACTGCGTTGTTAGTTTTCCTGAATTAATAACGAGTGAAATAACCTGGAAATTAATTAGTGATATTGGTGTGTATTCGTACCTTCGAGAAGAGTGTCAAAGTGTTCCGAACGACTTATTTAAAGGGGTCAAAGGTTGACTTTTTGCTACGTCGAGTTTCTCGAAAAACTTCATTTACGAAAGTTGTAGTGCTCGACGATACGAGTCCGTAGACATATGGCAGGTGTGCATCGGATACCGTGTGAAGAAGTTATAGTCAACAGAACTTGGGTTTCTATTTTTAGAAAGTATATAAATAGAAGGGATGGGTTTTCAAAAATGGAAATAACCTATTTTCTTTCTCCTTCCACACGCGCGCGTTCCCTTCTCTATCCGAGAATTTGAAGTGACCCAACCCAAACCCGGCCTACCGGACCTGAGTTTTGCGGTGAGCTCTAGCCACCAGAGACATCGAGGTCGGTCGGGATCTCTTTCTCTTCTCTGTGCGAGCCTCTCTGTGGTGGTGGCGTGGTCCAGTTCGGCTTGGAACGACGCATCTGGGCCTGAACAGTACGACGTCGAAACCCGGTTCTTGACCCTACTTGTTCTTCGGCGTGGGGCGGCGGCGAGACCTGAAACCAACCCAAAAATGATGCTCTAGGCATTCTGGGTCGATCCATGGTGGTCTTGAAGTTCAACTTAAGGTGTAGAGTTGCTGGACTAGAGGAGAAGCTTCACGGCGGTATTTGCGGTGGTTCCTAGTCAAGTTGATCAAAACTCTAGGTATTAAAGTTGTTCCTCTTGTTTTGATCTCCAACTTTCATGTTTGGAGTTTGTTGAAATTCTATGTTTTTGGTGGAGGCGCGTGAGCATCACGCGCCGGCTCTAGCTGCGTGTGAAGGCGCGTCCAGCAGTTTTTGGAGTTCTGGTTGCTCCAATAGGCTTCCTAGGATTGTTAGGGTTGCATGTAGGTGCTTTTTGGGTAAAGTTGACAGGTTTGAGGGTGGTGGCACGTGGGGCCCATGCTCAGCCGCCTGTGGCGACGCGTCTGACATCCTCAGGGGCAGTGAGTTGTCCTAGGCTCATGTACTCATCGATACGAGCGCGTGGATATATAATTTGCCGGTTTCGATTATCGTTTAGTGTGACGTTCAGTCGAATCGAGTCATTTTTTTACCTTTGTGTGGTAACTAAGGTCAATTATATAATTGTAGGTGTATATTGATCGACCAAGTGTTGAGGATTTACCGTGTGGCGGTAGTTGACGCAGCGGGATTTCGAGGTGAGTAATTTCCACTTAGTGTGCAATCTCAGAAATACCCCTGACGGTTTTGTTTATTTACAAGGGTGCCACTAAGTCGAAATTCCTTAAGTTCCCCTTACAGTTCACGTTAACTACAAGGGTGCCCATTGGGTGGTTTTACTTATATGCCCTTGGAAGATTTATATATTTACGTGGTTATCTTTCTATTATATTTATGTGTTTGGATGTTATAGATAAGTAAGGTTGAATGTTTGGGATAATCTCAATAGATAGATGATTAGTGGATACCTCAGCGGAGAGGTTGAACTCCGGTTGCGATAGGCGTAAGCTATCCATAATATTACATCGACGGATAATTAGAAAAAGCAGGATTTTGCCCTGTTAGGGTGCTATTTAAATAAGAGCTACGTGTGACTTGATCCCTGAGGACAGGGCACGTAGGCAGCCTGACCGGAATTCAGGTGCAGTCACAAATATTATTAGAACCCTAAGTTCTCTAAATGATTGGTTTGAGATCCAAATGTGGAAATCGGGATAACCTCCGGCTGGGAGGTCTATTTCGGTAACGTTTGGATTGTTTGAAATTGGTTTGGAAAGAGGGTTATCCCTTCTCGAGGGGGATTACGAGTAAATCTCTCTTGGAATGGGTCCCGCACGTCCTAACCCGGGTTTAAGAAGGTAAACTTGACTCGGGACGTGGAAAACACAACCAAATAGTGAGAGCGAAATCTTTGCGCATTTAACACTACCAAAATTGAAAACCTAAATTGAAACCACTCACTCAAAACAAAAAGAGTGAAACCCATTTGCTCAAAACCAATTTTCCACACCCATGGGTTTGGACTAGTGGAAGCAAGCTGGATGGGTCTGCTTGTTAGACGAATGTGACAGTGCCACTCCTGGTAATAGGAGCCAGACATTGGGATTAAGAAACCAGAATTGTCAAGAATTCCTAGACATCTTGACATTCATCGAAAATTATTTGGTGCACCGTCACCATCCGTGACCCGCTCAATTCACACCGTCTGATCATCTCCTCATCGCCAGATGTATGCACTATTCATTTTTGTTTTGTCTGTTTTTTTGTCTTTTAACGGTGAATGGAATACTCTCTCGACATTCATATGAATGAAGTATATCTTAATAAAAAATCTAGGTCCATAATGCTCTTTGGAATTGAAAATGTCAAGGTACATATTCTTACATACATTATCTATCTATTTTCCTTCAATGCCTTTTTCGTTCTTTATTTCTCTTGTTTTAATTCAGTTCGTATTTTACAAAACTACTTTATTATCTTGTCCAGGAAAGTACTTAAATGGAGCCACCTATCGGTCTTAAGAATCTATCTGCGTTCTCTAGTCTGGCTTCTAAGAGAAAGGGGTATGGCTATCAGTAACTGTTGATACTTTCTAAAACGTCGGCACATCTGTGTGTCATGTTGTTCTCTCTCTCTCGAAGGCGTTTGATGTCATCAATATCTGTAGGTTTGGACATGTCCATGCATTGTACAATTCTCTATTTACATATAATATTGGTAGTGTATGGTTCTATACAAGTTTTCTTCTATTTTTGATATATCATATATCCATTTGTATATAGAGGAAGCTATCATGTATCCTATGTTGATTGATATATATATATATAGCTCATTTCTAATGTGGGATCTCTTTTCTTGACATATATGAGAGATCAAAGATTACACTAACTTTTTGTTCACCAAATCACATCTTCACCGTCCAATATATAGATTTATATATTTAAATTATCTCTGCAAAATTTCATTCAATTTGGTGATCGCTAAGGTGCTCAAAACTGCGAATTAAAATTGTAAGCATGAACGGTTCATATTTGACAGATTTGATGCGTCAATTGATTTTAGTTAGTTCAAAGCCTTAACGATCACCAAATTGGATGAAATTTGGCATAAATGATCTACATATATAAATCTACGTATTCAAAGGTGAAGATGTTGATATGTGACCGAAAAATTTGTCTAATGTTTGATCCCTCATATATGTCAACAAAGGAATCCCTTAATGGAAGGGTTCTATATATATAATGATTGGTGAGTGGTGCAGCAAACTAGTGTACTGTTTTTTGTGTTTGAGTGAAAATGTCTTTTGGTAGCTACTTTATCTTATGTTTTGATGTCTTAGTTGAGTTTCTGCCTAAGTTCTGATTGAATTAGAATTGGTATATGATTTCAAGGAGCTCAATAGAGGTTGGTGCAGATTCTGTGATGGAATGTTTTACTCGTTTATTTTGATTGAATATTTGCTTACTGAAATTTTTGATTGTGTATATGCAGTGAGAATTGACCGGTATCATTTCAAACTTTGAAGAGAAGGAAAGGCTATTCACTATTCACTGGATGTGAGCAACTGAGTAAGAATATCACTTCATTTAATATTTATACTGTATATGAAGTATATTTCCTCTAATAGAGGGGAATTTTAGATTTTTTAGTCCCCAACATAGTACATGATGTTAATTGTGAGACTCCATTTGTTTATGTGTATGTGAATATTACATGTGTTGGGTTTGATACTTAATGTTTGGATAATTATACTAGACAAATAGCAAATTTGGTCTAAATATATATATCTTAATTGCATGTTAAATGAATGCGATTTTAGTCCTCTCCCGCTGACGGATTAGGCTTTGTTGCGCTTGGACAGCAGATAGAAGACCTGGAATCTGAAAGGCAAGGTTCCGATTCCGCATTTACTAAAGGGGATCCATCCGGTTTACACCCGGGAAAACGAAAAGGACCAATTGGCCAGACCGAACGTAGTTGAGGCACTGAAAGTAGAAGCGTTCGACTGATACTTAGCTTTAAAGCATCCTTATTGGTTGAACAAATGGAAAGTGACCACGCTTTAACCTCACAATTGTGAAGTATAGCAACCTCACAAATGCAAGACTTATTATGTTGTAGAGCATTGAAATTGCTTTTGCTTATCGTTATGCATTGTCTTGATTGGTTATTTTCCTTTGTTCTAGGAGCTAGTGGCAGCAGACATGGATAGGCAAGTTTGGGGAGGTTGGACTCTTCCTAGCAATGAACTTGTACTAAACATTGGAAACATGACCGGGAAAAGAAGCCTTTTGCTGCCTTAGAAGGGGCTGAAAGTGCGTTGATACCGCTAGGCAGACAGCTTGTTAGAGGTTCCTAATATGTCAAAGCTAGTTGTAAGCAGATTGTTAGTATTAAATGTCGGTTTAGCTTGGCTTAGTGTATTCTCATTGTATACTCTAAAGTAGAATTCATGTGTAGTTTTTACTGTTTGGTTAGAAGTAGTTTAGTCTAGCTTTGTGTTTTCTCAACGTATGTATGAATTGAATCAAGTTTTGATTTTGATGGCATATATAAAAAGCGCTTGATTTTGGTGTATTCTCAGTAGATGTTCTTTCTATGACTTCTCGAGAAACAACAAATGACACCAAATATGTTGACTATATATAGTTCCACAAACTAATATTAGACAAATTTCGAAAACACCCAACAATTTCAACTACACAAACTCTATTTCTCTTTTTTTCCCGTATGAGCTGCTGCAGATCTGGAAATATAAGAAACTTTAGTCGACGAAATTATTTCGCCGCCTATAATTTAATATTTTGTCAGCTAAATCTGAAGACTATAGCCGACGAAAAAACATTTTAGCTGACAAAATTTTTCGTTGGCTAAGGTCAAAAGCTTTAGCTGACGATTTATTTTTCTGCTGACGAAAAAAATTTGTCCGCCTGTTTTTTTGGTTCGTCGGCTATTATCTTTATGCTGGTAGTGTAATTTTCATACATGCTGTTATAACACAGTTAAAAGTTATTGTTTTTTTAGATCTCTTTTTTTTCTAAGAACTTTTTCTTTCTTTTGAAGAGGATCAAAGTATTTTACTCATACTATGCATCGAACCCATGACTTCGTCAATAGTGGATGCGCTTGAGATCTCTTTCTTACCAATTCTCTAATTAACCTCTCTTGCTCTCTTATCAGCAATCAGCTATCTAGAATTCTTTATCCCTCATATGCCAGCAAGTAGAAATTCATAAAACGGAGGTTAAATTGTAACCAAAATAATTTTTTCTTCTTATAGGTGTGAAATCAGTTAACCTATTTGATCGGTTAACACCCTAATTAGAAAAAAGATCCTCTTTGAAAGAAAGAAAATAAATGTGTGGATTTGACACCTAGAAGAAAAAAATATCCTCTTAAAAAGAAAGAAAAAAATAATAAAAAAATTTCAAAAAAAAAACAGTAACTTTAACGGTGTTATAATGACATGTATGAAAATTAGGTCTAACTTGTTAGTTCATGTACTAATATGTTATTTAACAAATTTCAGACAGCTTAATTATGAGTGACGCAAAGTTAATGTACTATTACTTTAATTTTTCCATATATATATATAACAAAGACTAGAAGTTCCTTAGAGCATCTTGTGATCTCTAATAACATATAAGGGCATGAATTTCCTCATTTTATTTTGATACTATACTCTTGTACATTTACAGAAGATAACCATGATTATCATATTGGTCAATTTAACCGGACCAAAAGCTCTAGTGTATTTTATTCATTTATGAAACCAGAAGTTTCATATGTACATTCCATCTGCTATTTATTTACTATTTGGTTATGCATTATCTTTTAATTTTTATTGTTATTTATAAGGGCTAGCAGCCCTATATCTCGAATATACGAATTTCGAATGTAATATTTTTGGGTCAAAAGTTTCAAAATTTTATATCGTAGAACATGAGGTCTTAAACTTGAGTTTCGAACATTAAAATTATTTCAACCAGACATGCGAAATGCACCCGATCACAGATCTCCTCCATCATCCCCTTGGAACCCTAACTCAAATCACAGCCGTCTGATCGTCTTTCAAAATTCAAAATCCCGCTCACACCTCAACGCATTTCAAATTTCAAATCTCCGCTAACATATATATCTAACCCCTAAACGCATCTCAAAATTAAACCATGGTGGTGGAGAAGAAGCGCCCCCTGCAGAGCAGCAACAACGCCAACACGGCGGCGGCGATGGACGGCAAGACGATCGAGGAAATATACCAGAACAAGAGTCAGCTGGAGCACATCTTACTCCGACCCGATACCTACATCGGATCCATCGAGAAGCACACCCAAACGCTTTGGGTCTTCGAAAACGACGAGATGGTCCACCGCTCCGTCTCCTACGTCCCCGGCCTTTACAAGATCTTCGACGAGAGACGGCGACGGAGTTCCGGTGGAGATTCACCAGGAGGAGAAGCTCTATGTTTCGGAGTTGATCTTCGGTCATCTCTTGACTAGTAGTAACTACGACGACACCGTGAAGAAGACCACCAGTGGACGCAACGGCTACGGCGACAGTGGTACAAGCATTTTGACAATTATATGCTGAAAATAGGGTACACAAGGTGTCTATATGACTGTTGCATCTGCTACCATGTATTCAAAGATGGGGAATTCATTCTACTACTTCTGTATGTAGATGACATGCTAATTGCATGCAGGAAGATGTCAAAAATCCAAGAGCTTAAGAAGATGTTGGAGCAGAATTCGACATGAAGGATCTAGGAGCTGCACAGAAGATCCTTGGGATTGAAATCAGGAGGGATAAAAATGCAGGAAGAATATGGTTGTCACAAGAAATGTCCATAATGAAGGTACTAGAGCGTTTCAACATGGATGGAGCTAAGGTCGTTTCTACCCCATTAGCTGCACACTTTCAGTTGAGTGCACAACACAGACCGTCGAATCAGAAGGAGATTGATGCGATGAAAAATGTTCCATACGCAAGTGCAGTAGAGTGTCTCATGTATGCAATGATATGTATAAGACCAGATTTAGCTCAAGCATTGAGCGTTGTATCCAAGTATATGTCAAATCCAAGTAAGCGCCATTGGGAAGCAGTGAAGTGGATTTTAAGGTACTTAAATAGAACTAAGCAGTTTGAAATTATGTTTGAAAGAAAACAAGAAGAAGTGTGCATGAATGGTTTTGTAGACTCTGATTTTGCAGGACACTTAGATAAAGGAGGTCTACAAAATGTTTTGTTTTCACCTGTGGAGGAGGACCTGTGAGCTAGAAAGCGACTCTTCAAGCATTCACAGCTCTATCGACTACAGAGGAAGAATATATGACATTAACAGAGGCTTAAAAAGAGACTATTTAGTTGAATGGGCTGGCATGTCAGTTTGAGTTAGTTGAATGGGCTGGCATGTCAGTTTGAGATTCACTAAGAAGATGTGGTAGTGAAGTGTGACAGCCAAAGGATTGATTGTTGCTACTCTTCTTCGGTTATAGATATCTGTTGCTACTCTTCTTTTACATACACTTACATCGACTTATAGTTGATTGACCGAGGATTGATTGATCTTTATTTCTCTCCAATAATCAAGTCGATCTGAAAACCGTATAAGACGAGAAAAACAATAGCTCAATACTGGAATCTTGAAGATGGTGCTTTGTTCTTCTTTACTTGTTCTAGATTGAATTGAAGTTCATCAGCTAATCTAGCAGATACATGGAGAAAACAAGATTGTGACGTGAAACTAATTGAGAAGAGAGGATTATAGATGGCAAAAGAACGTGAGAGAAGCAAGGGACGATAAGCACTAACTGAGAAAATAAATCTATCTCTTTTAGTTTGCTTACGATATACGGTGTTCTCTGAAAACAATGAAAACGGGCTAAAGCCGTTTTCAAAATTTACACGCAACGTCAGAGTTGTATTCTGAAAAGGGTTTTCCTTGTTTTCGGGTTTGTAGGCACCGAATGCGTATTACGTCAAATTTGTTTTTATAATACAAAAAACTGTATCCGTAATCCCATATCGAATGGGTCCTAAAATATCTTATTTTTTAAAATTGTATTCGTATCCAAATCTCTAATATTGAGAAGATAAGAATCAGCCAAAGAGTCCATGTAAAACTCTCGAAAAAGCCAAAGATTTGACTTCCTTCTCCTTTCTTTGGCTCCTTGTCTTGACTTCTTTTGTCTTAAAATGTCATGTCTCAAAACGTCTTGTCTTAAAATGATTTATCCTAAAATTTTTTGTTTTGTTTCACAAATTGAAAGTTTCTAGAAATTTTAAGGAAAGTCAGAATAGAAAAAAAATCAAATATAGTAAGTTTCCTGAATCCAAAATAAGAAAGTTTCCCATTTCAAAATAAGAAAGTTTCCCATTTCAAAATAAGAAAGTTTTCTAAACGACTTATCCATCGATTTTACTTATTTCCGAGTTTCGTGAGACTCCTATTGTGAGTACGATTCCTAATTCGAGCATGATTCTTTTTTCAGTAATGTTTCTGAGTCTCGGTTAGACTCCTGATTCGACTAGGATTCCTTATATGAGTAGGACTCTGATTGCCTATAGTTAGACTGAGAATCCTATTTTGATAAGGATTTTATTATTTCGCCATTTAACCTTCTTTTCTCATTTTATGCTCTTTGTGTCTATAATTATAAAACATGTTAGAAATGACATTATTAGTATAATATCGTAGCTAAATAGAGTCGGAAATACATTAAGAATGTAGCATTTGGTGCGTCTATGAAGGTATCAAACGGTTCGTTTTACTCTTTATTAGGCTCATAAGGCCACTCCTTCATCTCTTTTTCATGTTATTATGATTTTGGCCATCTTCCTTCGTTTTTGGCCTTGTACTGACTACGATTTGTTCAATTCAATCTATAGGTTATTCCAATTAGTTAAACATAAGATAAAATGCACCAAATGTGTCTATACTCTTAAGAGACTGTTAAAATGATACCTGAACTTGTAAAGTTATCAAAATAATACCTAAACTCTTAATCTGTTATGAATAAGATACCTACAAGGAATATTCCTTTATTAAGAATATTCTATTATTTTCAGAAAATTACTATTTTAACCTTTATTTTGTGTGTTATATTGTTTTCCCTTAAAATTTGACGGAGCATGGTGGGCCTACGTCTATGAATTTGTTTATTTAGCATACTGCAAATATAAACTCATCCTCTCACTCGAAGGTAAATAGTTATTTTTCATCATCAAATAGCAAATTTAATAGCTACCCGACTTGATTTATTAGCTTATGCTAAAATTTATCGCAAAGAATTTGCAAGACGAAAAAAGAAAACTAAGAAGATTGATAAAATATAGAGATAATCTTCCTAGAAAAACAAAAATTACTGGGATATTATCCTTAGAGTTTAGCAAAGAATCAAACGAACTGAAGAACAAGTTGAAGTTCTACAAGAAGTTTTTGATTACGATTAGACTCCGTTGAACGTTTTGAGTCTCGGTTAGATCCGCCTCAGCTGGTATCAGAGCCTGCTTGGCTCAAAAGCAGGTTATCAAGTCTTGTGCCACAAAGTTGGCTTCTCTTGACTAACAAAAGAGAATCCAAACTAAAAAATTACCAGTCCTTCTGTATTACAAAAGGTACTGATAAGTGGCAAAAGTGTTTTCATTTAAGGCATATTCAGGAAGATCAATTTTCGATAGAGTACATCTGTAGAGTATTAAACATACTCTACGACGATCTTGTCTACCTCCAGAAAGAAGTTGGGGTTGAAGAGCTTGATCCTTCTAGACCAAGCCTAATTGAATACCTAGATCATCTATCTAGGAACACGACCTCAGACAAGGTTGCACTACAACTTGAGAGATTTCATCTCAAGTTCAAGCAATTTGAAGAGATAAGTGCAACACTCAGCAAGCTTGAATCTAAGCTTGATTATCTCAAAGAAAAATAATGTCTATTGGATATTGAAAGAAAGCTAGTTCGCATTGAGCATCTTACCGACAACATTCGTCAGCAAGCAATTGAGCTAACATCTTATCAAGAATCGCTGAAAAAACTTTTAGAAACTCTAATCACCCGATTAGGATGAATCACAGAGTTGAACTAAATGTAAAACAGGAAGATGATAAAGCTCTAAGTTTTTTCCTTCCTACAGAAACAGTGCATGATAATATCAAAGCAATAATTCATCAGCAGAACTACAAGATCGCTTATCTCCAGGAGATGAGTATTGATCTCGAAAACCAATTCTAGGAGATAAACAACAGGATAGCAAGACTACAAACAAGCATAGAAAAAATGAAGATACAAGGAGAAGAGATCAATGAAGAACAACTAGCTTAAAACGTAGCTAGTAAAATAATCATACCCCCTTTACCAAAAGGAGAAAGTGAGTTTAAGTTTAGTGAACCTAAACTCCTTACCTGGTCCTTGTCCAAATCTGCATCTTCAACCAGAAGAGATATAAAAATGCTGAGTAGAATACTCAGTAAGAGAAATACTATGCATGTACAGCTAATCAACGCTCGAGAATTTGAGTATAATGAAATTGAATCCAGCATGAGAGAAGCATATTTTCCCAGATTCAAACTCAATGAGATCTATAGGAGAGGATCTTTCCTTATGGATTCTCACATATTCAAGATTCTTGAACTGATTGTTTCTGCCACTGAAGGAGAAACTGACATCAGGTTAATCACTCTAAAAGAAGTAAGTGAAGCATCTCAGAAGAAATATTCCTACATGCATATTAGGGCAGTTCAAGTAGGAATAAAGCTTTTACCCAGAGATGGTATAGACTGTTCTGTTTTATGTGTCTTACAAGATGATAGAATAACAGACTTTAAGAAAAGTTTGTTAGGAACAGTAGAAGCTTCTTTGTGCAACCAAGTTGCATATTTCAATGTTTTTCCAAACTGCACCACACATCTCAAAGATGCAGCACATTGTCTAAGATTGCGAATCAAGACAGATGAAATTTCTATGAAGAAAAGGATGATGGAGCTTGCGATAGATTATCGTATCTATTATAAGCTAATGAGCTTGAATGTAACCCCAAACACTAGATTTCTCAACAATCATAGGATTACAACATCAATCTTCACCAATCCAAGAAATCATACTGAACAGAAACATATCACAAAATGACATGAAGTAACATTCCCAAGAGAATAGAATCTGACACCTCCAGCTAGACAGGTAGAAAATACCAATGCTTCTATTTATGAACATATGGGAGGAAAATTAAGCCTACAATTTAATAGGCATTCATTCGCTAGCTATGAGGAAGCTAGTACTTCTGGAAGCAAGCCAACTTCTTGTCTTGAAGAATCTTTCGAGGAAGAAAATGCTAAAAGACCTATGATGATGCTAAAGTCAGAAGAGCTTGTATAAACAAGCAGAAATTTGTGAATCTATAGAAGAACTTGAAAAGATTATGAAAAGATTTCTCAGGTGCAACTAAGAAAGAGCAAAAGGAAGATTCGTCCTTATCAAGCAGCTAAGGAAGAACCAAACGAATCCTGAACAATGAAAACTGAAAATATTCTCCAAGGAAGCACTATAGTTCAGAACATCACAAACTACCCCACTAAAATCATTCGAGAAAATAATATTAAACTTCCTAAGGGACAAGCTCCAACAGGGAAACCAAGAGAACGAAGTTCTCAGAAGTACATTCCTACGGAACCCAAATGGAGACATTCAATATCTGAAAGGTTTACCTTGATTTCGACAGGGTAGGAGACAAGAGAAAACAATAGACAATTGGGTAGCTAGCCTAAGGCTAACTCAGGCTTTGGTATTGTCTAAATATGCATACGAGGAAGCTCATGCATATTATGAGTCCACCTTAACTAACATAGTCCAGAAGTGGTATCAGTCTTTCAAGCGAAGCTCTCAATGGCCTGACTGGGCAACCAAATTAGCTCAAACCAATAATCCTCTAGATTTTGCATGCCTCATCTATGCACAATTTTGTGAAGACGTTACTGGGCATAGTGAGCAGTCTAAAGAAAGAGCTAAGGCAAATATTTAAAAGTTGAGTATTTGCAACATGTGGTACTTTGAAGAGTATACTAATGAGTTCCAAAATTACTACAGTACCATTGGAGACCTAGATAATGAAGATCTAGTCAGAACCTATTACAGGAAGTTACCAGAATCATGGAACGATGCAGTAGCACAATCTTTGGAAGAAAGTCTTTTGTCGTCTTTTAAGGTAGGAGGAATTGCTAAAAGAGTCAGGGATCTCCTGAGAAAGCAATGTGTTGAAAATAGAAAATTCAAAACTGCAAAGAAGCAACTCAAAGGAGTGAAAAACATGTGTCCCAAGATATTGGAGACACCAACGCAGAGAAAAAATACAAGAAAATGTTCTTCAGCAACAAGCAGAAGACAAATTTTACTTCTAAAAAGAAGTATAAATTTAGAAAGAAGCTCATTCAAAAAGAGCTCTGCAGGAGAAAATAGGAAAAGATTTTTTAAAAGAAAATGAACCAATTGTTCGAATTCTTTTCGAGAAGTGAAGAAGTTCAGATGTTAGCTTTGCAAAGCCGAAGGACGTTATGCAAACGAATGTCCTAAAAATGACAAGAGATCTGCGAAGGTTCTAATTGAAGAATATGATGAAGCAATAGAATATGCAAACCTAAAAGGTTTTGAGATAGCATATTTTGATGAAGAGAATGATTCAATATATTCTCTTGAGTTCCCATCAAAAAGCGAAATAGAAAATACTTCAGAAAGTTCTGAACAAGAAGAAGAGGATGGATCTCGTCCTATGTTTGTCTTAAAAGTCTTAAATTGGAAGGAAGAGACTATTGATATTATCAGTAACTTCCACCCTAATCCAGGAAGATTTACATGTGATTACTGCAATTGCGATGATAGTAATTCAGTTCACATGTACTGTAAAAGTACAGGTGAAACTTATTATAAAGAATGTTTCATTGCATAATTACGAAGAAAAACCAAAGACAATGAAGCTCACATCATGGTAGAATAAGAATATAAAGAGTTCTATGAAGCTAAGGAACAACAGGGACATAACTTGGAAAAAGATTTGAAGAGAATGAAGTTAGTAACTTCATTAAGTCAGATTAAAGAATTAAAAGAGTCTTTTGATTCTATCAATGTTCCTGCAAGAAGGCATTATCACAAAACATATTATATAACAGGTTAAACATTTTGATCTCATCAACAAGTCCGATGAAAAAGAAATCAATCATCTCATTCAACTGCCTGGCAAAATTGCAGAAACTAAATAACAAGTAAAACAAGTTCAGACAAGCAGATTCAACAATTATATCACTATAGGATTGAAATTTCCAAGATATAGGAAATACCATCTACATGTCTTTGTAGATAGTGAATCAGGATATTCTCTTGCCAAAAGATATGTCAACCCTGAAGAATATTGAGAAAAGGCTCCAAGATCAGTTACTGAAATAGCCATAGGAGAAAATAAAATAATCATGGATACTATGGCTCGTAACATTAAAGTTTCCTTGGGCAGAGGAACTTTTGTCATAAAAATCATCTAGCAATGTGAAAGTCAAGGAGCAGACGTGTTAATTGGAAATGACTTCCTTCTTTAACATACGATACTTCAGAATCCCCAAATGATTGGTTTTGAAAAGAATAACAAATTCTTTTGAGAATCTCGTCTTCCCAACGTTGTAAGCGTTACAAATCTGGGATTTACTAACCAATATCAGAGATCGTCAGCGAAGAGTGGTGATTATAAGCCAGTTTTAGAACCAGTTCTGCTGCTGAAAGACCATTTGAATGGTCACAGTGAAATACTGGTAAATGAAGGGATAAATTTAGAAGATTATAAGGAAGAGTATGAATTCCCTTTAGATGAGTCTGATTCAGATTCATTAGAACAAGAAAGCTCAGACGAAGAAGAAGAATTTATCAGAGAGCATAACCTAAAAGTTTATGCTAACAAAATGGAGCAGAAGAGAGTGTCAACTATTGCAGAAATAGAAAACTTGTTGAAACCAGTAATCAGTGAAGATCCTCAGTTGTACTGGGAAAAAGATCCAGTTTAGTGTCAGCTCAAAATGCATGATTCAAATACTATTTGTCATGTTAAAGCAATCCCTCATTACAGGAAAGATGACAGAAAAGAGATGGAAAGTCAAATTCAAGAGTTGCTCGAAAAGAAGTTGATCAGACTTTCCAATAGCCCTCATCATGCTCTAGCCTTTTTGGTAAAAAACCATGCAGAGCAAGTAACAGGAGAGGTTAGAATGGTAATTGGCTACAGAGACGCAAACAAAAAAACGGTCAAAAACGGTTACCAGATAGCTCAAGTAAGAGTGCTTATCAATCGACTCAAATGAGCCAAGATCTTCTCTAAATTTGATGCAAAATCAGGATTCTAGCAAGTCAAGATGCATCCAGACTCTATTGCTTTGAAAACATTTGGAACACCTCAAGGGCACTATGAAGGCTGGTCATGCCATTTGGCCTCAAGCACGCCCTGTTTGTTTTTCAAAGGAAAATGGATAATATTTTCAAATCCTACTCAGATTTCTGTATAGTTTATATAGATGACATTCTTGTCTTCTCACGAACTATGAACGAACATCTGAAGCATCTCGAACAAGTATGCAAGTTGATTGTCCAGAAGGGAATCATCCTTGAATAAAAAAAGATTCACCTCATAAAAGGAGAAATCGATTTCTTAGGCATTCATGTTAAAGATGGAGAGATTCGTCTCCAAGATCATATTGTAAAAAAAATCAGTCAGTTTCCAAATCATATTCCTGATGCATTGTCCTTGCAAAGGTTTTTAGGAGTTGTCAACTTTGCGAGAGATTTTATTCCTCAAGTTTGTGGTCTTACTGTTCTACTCTCTCCAAAGACAAGCTCCAAAAAGAAATAGTCATTCACAGAGGACGACAGAAAAATCAAAGAGCTAACCAAGAAACTGCCTCATTTACAGTTACCTAAAGAAGGAGATTCGGTCATTTTACATAATGATGCAAATGATTATTACTGGGTAGGAGTTGTCTTGGCTATTGCTCTAAATACAAATCATGAAAAGATTTGTAAATTTCTCTCAGGAAAGTTAAACGCAGCAGAGCTAAACTATACTATTGGGGACAAAGAAGTCCTTGCTCTTATTAAGAGTATAAAGGGGGCTGAGGCGTTTTTGGAAAACAAATTTGTAGTTAGGACAAACAATAAAAGAGTAAAAAACTTTAAAAACTACAAATTAACTAATGCTGCAGATAGAGGAAGAGTGCTGAGATGACAAATGTTTTTATCTCAGTATGAATATGATGTTGAAATGGTTGCAGGTAACAAGAATTTCCTACCAGACGCTCTTACAAGAGAAATGACAATGTTTCAAAGAGATGACAGGGATGAATGACGCAACCTAAGAAACAAAAACTAGAATCAAGAGAGAAAAATATTTGGAAAAGATACAAGAGCGGTGATAAGATGGTAGGTCCTCTCCATGACAGACCGGGTTATCAATTCATTGTATCCTATGGAGCAACTGAAACAAGTCAAACAACAGGTCATAACATGATAAATTCAGCAGATTGGGATAAAAGCTCAGAACTATCCTTGCAAGAAAGTCGATCCGGAAAATCGACTGAAGAAGAAAAACTCACTCAGGAGTATTTGTTGTATCCAAAAGATACAACCTCAACTGACCGATCTAAGGGCAAAAGACCGGCTAGCCCGTCTCAAACGGCAGATGGTAAAGGCATATCAAGTCCGTTAATGGCTGCTGCTTTGCCAAAAAGCAGAATTGCCCCTTTTAGGGGAAACAGATTGCATGTGGTCACATGAAAGAAAACCGTTCATGGTCAGTCTTGGAAGATTTTTAAAGAACCAGTTTTTCAGACAAAAAATTGTTAGCATTCAAACAAAAGATTATCATAGATAACATTCTTTATGAAGATCATCTGCTTTGAACCCTTGAAGCACTTACAGAAGAATTGCAAGGAATCCATGCAAAAGAGAAGGAAAAGTCTAAGGTAGTATACCTAGAAAATCCAGAAAGTGCTAAGATCTCTATGACAACAATGAAGAGGTCCGAATGGTTCAAATTTCATGAACATCTGGAAAATGGAAAGATGCTTCCACCAACTTTGTCTGCTGTTTCTAGCTCATATTATGGGAGATATCTGGTTAATGTCCAAGCTGAACATCCTCAAAAACAAAAACTATGGTTACTGGAGAATGGTTTTGTGCATAATCTTTAGAACAAAATCGAATGAAGATTTAGAGGGATACCCCGAATTGATAGTAAGCTGTCAAGAATATTAGGCCAGACGGATGTATCCTCCGATTAAACTTCATATCAACTCCACCAGAATGGATAATGCTGAAAGAACAAATGAACTATATCTCTCCTTATCATTATGTCAGGATAATTCAAGGTCCGATTAGAAAAAGAAAAAGGATATAGGATTCCTTATCCTTTTTCTTATAATTCAGACTTAGTTAGTGAGAAAAAAGATGAAAAAACATCACAAGAACAAGAGGGCTAAGATTCGTTGGTTGATTATGATTGCATTGATGAAGAATACTACAATACAGTAAATATGATGGAGAAATGAGCGGTGGCCGACGCATCAAGACAAAAGACTTTTCTTTTGTTAAAATTAGTGGGCTCACATGATAAGAGAAAAGAACGTTGACTGACGCATCACGACAAAAAGACTTTTCTTTTGTTAAAGATAGTGCGTTTTTCTTTTTGCTGCCGACGCATGAAAACAATAAACTTTTCTTTTGCTAAAGTAAAGTTTGATTTCTCTTGTCCCCCAATTTCTCTTAGCTGTATTCAGGATTGAAGTTCGAGTGCTATATAAGGAGCTTCAAGCTTCCGAGAGAAGACATCGAAAAACTTGGAATTGAAGTTGGAAACATTCTCAACCTTCCTCTCGAAGTCAGAAAACCAGAGAAATAGTGTGTGTAAACAGTGTCTCTAGTATAAGTACTGTGTGAAGATTTCAGACTGTAATCATTCTGTGTGATGTGTTTTTTTACAAGTATCTTATGCTTGTAATTATAATTATAAGTAACTAAACAACTTATAACTATTTACCCAACATCGAGGCTCTGGGTTCTGTATTTGTAGTTATGTTATGTTAAATAAATTCTAGCGTGTGCCCATAATTTCGTCACAAAAATATTTTTGTTTTAGAATTATTTTAAGTTGTTAATTTGAATTTGGTATTTAAGATATTTTTGCACACTAAAATCTATGAATCTTTCAATTCAAGACAACACTGATTCTGCCAGTATAATAACGTTTAGACAAGAAGTCCTTAGGTGAAGTTTTGGCATGTTGAAGGCTAGTTCTTAAACTGAAAGGTGAATATGTTTTAGGTTGTAGAATGTCCTAAATATAATACCCAAAAAAGAAGATAGTTTTACCCTTTTATTCTTAACAAGAATGTCATTGATACTAAAAGAAGAGTCTGGATACCATATTAATCACTTTGTAAGTTCAGATATTATATTAAAAGTACTCTAAAAGTTCAGACACCGTACAAAATAAAAACCCGTTTAACATATATCACCGCTTAAAGGAAAGAAGTCACATTGGTCGTATTAGTGTCGGAGACTATTGCATCGAATTATATATGCCCTATTTGTCATATATACTAACATATGAAACTCTTGCATGTTGACTCTGGTGTAGAATCCAACCTTATTGTGTAATTTCACTAATTTGACATTTGTTTATAAAAAATCTTTCGCATAGTTGTACGATTTTTACAATTTCTATATGCAATCGTGTTTGTTTAATGTTTTAAATTAGAAATGACCGCAACACATGGAATTAGATTGGACAGTGCTTTCAGAATTTTGGGCCGTTGATCTATGATCATAAGGATTTTTTTGAACAGAATGATCATAAGGATTGACGAGGATATAAATTAATGGCCGACTTGGGCCGTGTAATTTGTAAGTTTTGTTTATAGAAAATCTATCACATAGTTATTCGAATTCTATGTATAATCTTTCTATGCGATCTTGTTTGGTTAATTTTAAATTAGACGTTAGATTTAAACTAAGTGTGTTCATTATGAGGAGGATACAATTTAATTTGTTTTTTTGCATGAACATGCACGAAAAGAGCGAATTGGAATGTGAAGAAGGCTTAGTTGTTATGTCAGGTTTGTTCAGGTGCGGGATACGTATGCGGGACGAAGCAACGACAGCCGTCCGATCTTTAATGAATTGATCATGTCTGTTTAAGCTCGTTTGATCAATTCATTAAAAATCAGACAGCTGTCGCCGTTTCGTCTCGCACACATATCTCGCGTCTGAACAGTCCCAGTTGTTACGTAGATTGAATAATATTTGAAGAGTGAAATTTGGCCTTCACATATTACGATCTGCACTCCTATTACGATATTACCCTTACATAGAATATGCAATATATATGTAGGATTTCTCTTCTGTGTCTGCAAGAAACTCAACAAAAACATTCAAATCCTAAGAAATCATTCTTGAAACCCAGAATTCCAACACATATTACTATTTTCTGGGCAGTGACTTTGACGATGATACAGGAGCTTTTGCATTATACTAATCGACAGCTACCCAATTGATATAATGAAAAGATATTGAAGCTATATATTACATCCAATTTGGTTTTGCTTCTTGAAATTATTTTCGTTTCAGCGATACAGATGAGAGAAGTAATTGAAACAGGCATGGGATCGTGTAGAGGCAAAGACGAAGTGTCTTTGAGGCTGGGCATAAAGGGCAAATGTGTAATAGGACAATGAAAGGTCAAAATGCAAGTCAAATATATTAAACAGTTAAAAAGGGCGTGCAGATTGGGGAGTGTAAATATTTAGTTCTTTCGATTCTTCTCTCTTCATTTCCCCCTGTTTCCAATTATGCCCCTCTCCCCATCCTCCGCCGCTCTGTCTCCCCGCAACCACCTGACGTAATTTCAACACAACCGACTTGATTCTTTTTTCTTTTAAAAAATGAAGAGGCTGAGATCCAGCGAGGATCTCGATTCTTACGATAAGGATCCGAGCCCGAACCCGAACCCGAACCCCAGCCGGACCTCGTCCTCTTCTTCCCACCGGAGCTTCTACTACAACAACAACAAACCCGAAACTCCTCTCAAGGGCTTGCTCTCTTCTTCCTCCGCGAGGTCTAAGGGAGACGACGATCGCGAGACGGCTGCCGGCGGCGGATCGAGGACGGTGCCAGAGCATGAGTTTGTGGAGCGGAGGAAGGGGATCGATAGGTATGGCGGAGGTTACGATCGGAGTTCGATGCACAGGTCGGAGTTTCCGAAAGGGTTCCGATCGGAGAGCGACCGGTCGCGGCGGCGGTTTGGGAAGGAGTTTGAGGAAGGGAGGAGTAGTAGTGGTAGGTTCGAGGAGAGAGGGAAACTCCGATCGCCGTCGTGGTCGAATTCGAAGGATTCCGGCGGAAGCGAGCAGTCCAGGGTTAGGTCGTCCCCGCCGCGGCGTTTTAAGTCCAAATCGACGACTTCCAAGTCGAAGTCGCCGACTTGGTCCAAGGAATCTGTTGGGAGTGAGCAATCCAAGAGGGTTGAGATCAAGAAGAGTGAGCCAGAGGCACAGGCTGTGGAGGAGGAGGTTCAGGGTGAGAGTGGAAGTAGGACTAGTAGTGAAATGGAGGAAGGAGAGCTTGAGCCTGAAGCTGGACCGGAAGCTAAGGATGGGGGTGAAGAACCTAAATTTGTACCGGAAGCTGGACTGGAAAATGCAGAAGGCCGAGCTCCAGTTGGGGGCGAAAAGGCTATGGAGGAGAACAATGCGTCATTGGATAAAGAGGGAGTGTGTGAGGAAAAAGAAGAGGAAAGGAGAGATGATGAGATGCCTTTGGTTGAAGAGACCAGAAATGCAGGGGACCCTCAAGTTGGATTTGGTGGAGAAGGTAAGGACGAAGTGAGCAAGGAAGTGGTTTCTGAGAGGTCTTTGGAATTGGAAGAGGAACCAAAGCAAGACGTGGGGATAGACCATGAGGTGAAGGCTGAGGATGATGAAATGACAGAGTCTGATAGGGAAGTGACAGAGGACACTGGAGTTCAGACACTGAATCTGAGCGCGGATTTGACTCGGAATTTCAAGGACAAAGGGAAAAGCCTGGCAAATGTGGAGGATTCAGCAGAAAATAGTGGATGGGCTGAGAGAGAATCCAGAGAACGACTAACTTGCACGGACAATGATATGGAAGGACCGAGCACTAGGGGTTTCGAGTTGTTTTCGTCCTCTCCTGTTAGGAGGCAGGAGAGAGCTGATTCTGGTGTTAATGTGAAGGATGAGAAGTTGGTTCTTGAGCGACTTGACCTTTCACTAAGCTTGCCTAATGTTTTGTTACCCATTGGTGCCACTTCTGGTTCTCCAGATCAAGCAATGAGTGTTCACTCTTTAACTAACACTTTCTGTACCAACTCGGATGGATTTACTCAGTCAGTATCTTTTTCAGGTTCTCAGTCATTTTATCACAATCCTAGCTGTTCTCTAACAACCCAGAATTCGATGGACTTTGAGCAGTCGGTTAAAAGTCGTCCCCTTTTCCAGGGAATTGATTGGCAGGCACTAGCTCAGAATGAGGCTAAAACCAAGGAGGTTTCATTTTATCAAAAAACTTTGATCACCGGCAATGGTTCTCATCCACAGTCCGGTGTTACAAATGGTCAATCTGTGCAAGGGCAACAGCTTAAACAGCCGGAAGGAAGCTCTGAAGGGGCTAATGGATTTGAAAGGCAGCTAAGCTTCCATAAGCAGTTGTCAGGAGGGCAACCAAAGCACCATGAGGATGTTAGGTCACCTTCGCATAGTGTTGGATCTCATGAGATGGGATCAAATTATAGTTTTGACAGAAAACGATTAATGAGAGAGAAAAGTAGTGGTAGTTTATATAGGACTAGCAGCCAGAAGGAAAAAGAGCAGTTGCTCATCGGTGGGGCTGATTTTCTTGAGACAATCATTGCCAGGATAGTATCTGATCCAGTACATGTAATGGCGAAGAAGTTTCATGAAATGACAGGACATTCCGCAGCATGTATGAAGGAGAGTATTCGCAAGATTATGTTAAATGTGGATAAGCGCATGCAACTATCTGCATTTCAGAAGGAACTGCAAAACAGGTCTGACATAACCTTGGAGATGCTACTAAAAGCCCACCGGGCACAATTGGAAATCTTGGTTGCTCTCAAGACTGGTCTACCAGATTTTCTTCAGCAAGAGAGCAGTGTGTCATCTTCTGATTTGGCTGAGATTTTTCTGCACTTGAGATGCAGAAATCCGTCTTGTCGGAGTCCTGTGCCTGTGGATGAATGTGATTGCAAGGTCTGTTCTCAGAAGACTGGTTTTTGCAGCAGTTGCATGTGTCTTGTGTGCTCAAAGTTTGATATGGCCTCAAATACATGTAGTTGGATTGGGTGCGATGTTTGTCTTCATTGGTGCCATGCTGATTGTGCATTGCGGGAATCTTATATTAGAAATGGATGCAGTGCGACTGGATCTCAAGGGACGACTGAGATGCAATTTCATTGCGTTGCTTGTGATCATCCTTCTGAAATGTTTGGCTTTGTGAAGGAGGTTTTTCAGAATTTTGCCAAGGATTGGACAATTGAAATTCTTGCCAGGGAACTCGAATATGTTAAGAGAATTTTTGTTGTCAGCAAGGACATGCGAGGGAGACAGCTGTACGAAATTGCTGATCAATCGCTTGTCAGATTGGCAAATAAGTCTGGCCTTCCGGAGGTTTACAGTTACATAATGGCTTTCCTCTTGGGTAAGTTGTTTGATTTATATGCATAAAAAAATTTAGTGTTCTGCTACTCTAATGGTTCTGAGGTCATAATGTGTGGTATCTTGCTTCTTTTCAGTAGTGGTATTGCTAGGAATGATTTTAAGTGCTCTTGCCAAAAATATCTATGCTGAGGAATTGAGGTATTATAGAAAAGGCCAATTCCTCAGCACCATATGTTCCCAAACCCACTTTGCCTATTTGAAATCTGCTAAATGCATCATTTATAAGATATGGATGTTGTAATGCAATTCTTAGTGAATACTCATGAAAGTTGTTAAATTGTCTTCTGCTGTAATTTTTTATAATAAAGAAACAACTAAGCCTTTTGTTTACATGTACTCGTGGGGGTAAAATTCAGGCTCTCAGGGAGAAGTTTTTTCTGTTTTATATGACAGTTATATAGCTACTAATACCAGAGTTCAAATATATATAATTGCTATGAGTTTGGACATATAAACCGTAGCAATGTTTTCTATAGATTTGATGCATTATGTTTTTAGCATTTTGGTATTCAGGCATCTGTAGTGGTAGATCGGTAGGATTTCAGTTAGAAGAAACATCTGCTTAAGTAAATCTGAACTCTTGTTCAAAAAAAAGTAAATTTGAACTGCTTTTGAATGCTTGTATGAGATTCAGATATATGGTGTAACAGTGATACGCTTGGAACTTAATGACATTAGCTTGCGCTTCTGATTTGTATCTTTGAAATTGAAATCTGAGCATTTTCTGTGTGATCTACTTCTGATAGCCGAAGGTCTGTAACCGTTAGGGCTGACATTAAAGTTTCTTTCCTTCAGCTGCAGATGCTGACAGTTCCAAGTTGGGCAAAACACCCATTTTATCTGGCAAGGATCAAGGTAAAGGAAACAGTGGTATTGCTGGCCCAAGCCAGGAACCAGCATGGCTGAAGTCTGTGTATACAGAGAAGGCCCCTCAGTTGGACTCTGCTCCTAGCATTCTTCCTAGCTTCAACTATGACCAACTTGATAAGCGCATGGAGTCTGAGGTGCACATGAGCTCTCAAAAAGAACCTGTTTTCGATGAGTTAGAGAGTATTGTGAGGATCAAGCAGGCCGAGGCTAAAATGTTCCAAACACGTGCGGACGAAGCAAGAAAAGAAGCTGAGGGGCTGAAACGCATAGCACTGGCAAAGAATGAGAAAATTGAAGAAGAATATAGGAGTAGAATAACAAAACTCCGTTTTGTTGAGGCTGAGGAAATGCGGAAACAGAAACTTGAGGAACTGCAGTCTCTGGATTTAGCTCATCGAGAATATTCCAATATGAAGATGAGGATGGAAGCGGATATCAAAGATCTTCTATTAAAAATGGAAGCAACAAAGCGAAACATTTCGTTGTGATTTGCAAGATGAACAAGATTTGCTTTAGAATTTGTCAGCACAGCAGGTAATTCTAAAGTCGTGTTGGCTGATAATTGTATGTTGACTATTAGCATCATGGCTCCAATTTGATGTAGCCGGCTTTAGGCTTATTTTCAAGGTAGCTTGTTGTATTTGTAGTCGAATCTATTGTACCAGAATCTGTACGGAGAGCGTCATTTCCCGTTACGTGTAGTAAGTTGCTTCTCCCCTACGTTTTTATGAATCTGGGATAAATCGTGGATCAAAAGTTTCGATGTATCCTGATAGAGAGACACACCGTGTGAGATTTAGTCCATATGGGGTGAGACTCTGAAAAGTAATCCGTTCCATGCATCTTATAGCATGAAAACTGTTGCCATGCGATTTTACTCAAAGGCATAGAATCGTCCCCTCACAATTTGAAAATGAGTGAACCTTTAGGGTCATGATGCAAGTCTTCAATGTTTATTCAAAGCACCAGTACATGAATCTTCTCAGATATGTTACACTTCAAGAGTCTCTTTGGTAAAAAAATGAAAACAGAATCAAGTGTTTTGACTACTCAGCTTTTCGCTTCTCACGAAGAGACTAGAATAATGACAACAGCCATTGCCAAATAATGATCATCCAGTTAGTTTGCTTGGGTTTAGGTTCCGGATTTGGTCCGAAAATTCCCTTGTTTATCTCCTTCTGTTTCTGATAAACAGCCATGTCACGTTCAGCAAGCAGGCACGATACACTCGTCTCATCACTATCATCGTAAATCGACTCCACAAGGCTTGCCTCTTAGCTCTTCTCGAGTTAATTCTCGAAATGGCAATTAAGACAATCTGGTAGCTTTCCAAGACATACACGTAGACTAATTAGTAGTCAACATGTATGCTCTACTTTTATCATTGCCACACTTGACACTTAACGCAAACGTCTTCCTCATGGAAGGACGGAAAAGCTATAGTCCATCACCGTAAGGGAAATTCATACGTCTCTCATACCTTTCGAGACAAAAGAGACGTGCACTTTCTACATTAGGTCTTGAGGCCATGGATGTATTATCTCATGCGTCCTTAAATAAAAATTCTCATTTCTCGTTCCTTGTATCCTAACTTTCGATCACGGGGCTCGAACAAACTTGCATACCACAATGCGATTTCAAAACGGCTCCCTCGGGCAGATGAATACGTTAAGCGCCTTCGCGTCAATATGGATGTCATCTTCACATATTCAACCTCAAATGAATTTCCTCGTCCTACTCCACTCTCTCGGTAAAGAGTCTACAGTAGGGCATTTCACAACAATAAGAGCTAACAAGCTCGCACACTAACTCATGTGTACTCAAGTCCTGCCTAAGGGACAAAAGTTTAGCTCAACATATCTAAAGTGTCACGTCCATATATATTTATTAATCGTCAACCCAAAATCTCTTTTCTCATGAGTGGGTTTCCCTCTAAGAGATACCCTGAACTATTTTACCAAAATTCAACCACCACTCATGCAACCAGACATCCACGTGACGTGTAGTCCAAGGGTTCAATGCATGAAACATATTATCATTGCCTTGTGACCCAATCCCATATGTGATCACAAGAAAACCTAACCGCCTTCAACTATACCCTTCTGAAGTACCCCATTCCTAAATTTTATACAATATCAATATTTCGTGTGGACATGTCGGCCTCCCAGACTAGGGTTGAACTTCTCAGATGTGGAAAACTTTAGAGTGAGTGGGCCAAAAATCAATGCCGAGAGTAATGGTTCAAAACCAAAAATTCAAATTTCATTTTCTCCCGAAAACAATCCAGATCTTACACCAAAAATAAATAAATTTCTGGCCCACGGCCAAATATAAATCCAATCCCGGCATGCAGCCAGTATAAAACAATTCATGGCCTGCCATATAAAAATAAAATCATGGTCTGCAGCCGTATAAAAATAAAATCATGGCCTACAGCCGTATAAAAATAAAATCATGGCCTACAGCCGTATAAAAATCTAATCATGGCCTGCATCCATATAAAAATCAAATCAAATCATTGCCTGTAGCAGTATAAAAATCACATCATGGCCTGCAGCCGTATAAAAATCAAATCATGGTCTGCAGCCGTATAAAAATCAAATCATGGTCTGCGACCGTATAAAAATCACATCATGACCTGCAAAAGTACAAAAATCACATCATAGCCTGCAACCGTATAAAAATCAAATCATGGCCTGCAGCAGTATAAAATAAAATCAGGAAGGTGGCCAAAATTTGGCCGAAATCCTCTGTCGACGGCGGGGCCGCCACCTTTTGGGCGGTTTTTCTTGCCCATTAAATTGTAAAAAATAAGAGAAGACCATTGAAGGGCAGTTTCTAATTTTTTAGAGATTTATTTGATACGTTTAGTATTTTTCAAGATTTGGACTTATTAATCGAATAATTAAATAACAACCGGTCATTTAGGAAGTACTGGCTAGGCGTGAGGGTGTAATTAAGGGTTTTTACGCTAATGAGGTAATTGAGGCCGACTCCCCACGTTTTTTCTAGAGGTGGTTAAGGATGAACGTTAAGGGTAGAGATTTATTGATGTTGCCCTTACTTTAATTATGGGATTAAGACCTAATTGTGTATTTTGAACAGGACGTGGGTGAGCTCGAGCTGAGCAGCCTTCAGGTAGCCGGCAGATTTAGCGGCATCTTGTGAGTGAACTTTTATTTTAAATTTAATGCATGAAATAGATTTTATTTAGTTTCTCTTTTATTTATGAATTTCCTCTATTTTAAGTTTTATGGTGATTTTGAGAAAATGAGAATTTAATACTTTTTAAAGATAAGCGAGTCGGGGAAGAGGTTCCTACCTTTCCCGTGATTTTAAAGGATTTTCCCGGAATATGGTTTTTAATTGTTATCACCATTTTGGGTTATGGAGGGGGATTATTTTTAAAAGGGGAAACTTGGCTCTTGGATTTAACGATTTTAAAGTAAAATCAGAGAACCGGTTTCGGGTTCCTGGAAATGTTTTAAATCCAATGTATTTGGGGTAAAGTCATGAGAGTTTTGACTTGGTTTTCGATTTATTTTACCACGAGGTTTTTAAAGGATTTTTAAGGATATGGTTATATGTATTGCATGCTAGCATGGACCCTCTCCAGATGGAGATGGTACCCTCTCTGAATAGTAGCTGGTCTGACCCTCTTCGGTGGTAGCTGGTCAGTAGGACTCTCCCGGATAGAGCAGGTCAGGACCCTCTTCGGTGGTAGCTGGTCGGTTGGACCCTCCCGAATAGAGCGGGTCATGGGACCCGCCGATTGAGCTGGTCAATAGACCCTCTCGTGGTAGAGCGGGTCGGTTGTTTCTCGTGGTTGTGGTTAATAACCCACATTTAAATTATGGATTTGAGCCAAGGGATTTGCTTTATGATTTTATCTATTCATTTTCTATGAATTGCGTGCATAAGGTATTTCTTAGAAAACTCCAAGGGATGACGTTAAAGAAAATAGTCTTTTTAAATTTGATTTTTGTCCACTCACGCTAATATTTTTAAATGTTTCTCCCCTGAGTCCTTCGCTTTAAATGTCCAGATTGCAGTGCTCGATCCGATTAGTCTTCGTGGAGACCAGGCATAGTTACCGTCATTTTCCAAACCAATAGTAGGTTCCGGGTTAACCTACTTGTAATTTTTCTCTGCTTCTACTTTACTTAGTCGCTCTGATACGCATCGGGTTGTAATATATTTGTCGGTGAACTCCTAGGGATCTAGAACCCATTGTAGGTTTTAAATTGGAGTTGATATAACATTTGTTATAAACTAATTAGATGTGTATCTTGTGGAGGATGTTGGTTCTGTGAGCATGATGACTCTAGGAGTTTTTGGATGGTTGTTGGTTTTTAGAAGTGTCCATTTGGGTTATTGCAGGTTATGGGTTGTCCATTTTTCAAGGGAGACTATGTCGAAATTTGGCAGAATCTTTTTTGAGAGGTGGTTCCCGCAAGACTTACTTCAGGTTAAAAGAGTTTAACTCTGGGTGAGCCCTGACATTTATAATTAAATTTAAAACTAGTGTTAGTATTACTTTTATTATGCATATGATTCTAATATTAAATATTAGAATCACATTTACAAATTACAAGATCTTTGGAGGAGAAAACATCATTTTCCTCTACTAATTGGCTTGAATATATATATATATATATATATATATATATATATATATATATATATATATATCTATGTATATATATATATATCTATGTATACATATATATATCTATGTATACATATATATAACCATGTGTGCTTATAGATTCATGTCAATACATATTTAAGGTGATAGCTCATTTTTTGTTTTACCCCATCTAAATTTTTGGTTTTCCTTATAAACAATCACTCGTTATTAAAGCAAGGTAGAACATCACTCATTATTAAAGCAAGGTAGAACATCACTCATTATTAAAGCAAGGTCTCTTAATTCAAATAATGTGGGTGGAGATTAATTTACAATGAATGAATCTTCACTTGGCCTATATATACTTGAGAGCTGCAACACATTTTCTTCACACTTCAATATCAATTGTAGAGATGATATCAAACTCCTTTAGTTGAATAGATAAACTCTCACACCAAAAATCACTCTTCACTCTTTTTCTCTTGAGAAGTTCCTTCTTTGTCAAAGAATTCCAACCTTGAGTCATTACCAAAACTCTCACTTCACTTCTAAAAATTCAACACTAAGTACATGTTTACATTCTTATAATTTTTTGTCTTTAAGATTACCAAATTCGTAACTAAGAGCATATGCACCCTTGCTTCTCTATCAATCCATCAATTACTATTCACTACAAATTGCTTTTCTGATCCAGTTTTTATGCACCGGTGCAACTCCGTCACAGAGGCAATCACTATTCATCAATTAAGTTTTTAACTTTTAAAATTTTGTATATGATAATCAACAAATAGTGAAGTGACATGTGACATTTTCCATATTTCCTTATCACCGAAATAATGGTATAGATTTTCGATAGGATTTTGGACCAACCAAAATTTGACACGTATATGCTTGTCAACTAAATAATGTCGTTGGATTTCGATAGGATTTTTGATAAGATTTTCGACGAACCAAAAATCGACATGTGTCTGTTTGTCGGTCAAATAATGTCATTGGATTTTCGAAAAGATTTTCGACGAATGACGGTTGGACACATGTAACATGATCTTCAAACTCTATGATCCGAAATTGACCATAAATAAAAGCTTCATCACACTCTATACTCACTCAACCTTCACAACTCACTTCCAAATTTTTGAAAACACAATCCCTCAATTACTTCTCCACATTCCCTGATCACTACTATGAGCTTCTTTCGCAAATTGTTGAAGCAAGGGCAACAACACAATCAAGAGGATGCTGAGATGATGGATACCATGATGACTAATGCGGCCATGTTGATGACACATCTTAATACATCAGATCAACCACAAGGACGAGGTTCACGCCCTGGTCGCTCTCCTAATCACCCCAGAAATAGGGCAACTGGGGGAGCAAGTCTCATGGCTGATTACTTCATCGAGCGTCCTATCTTTAGGAAGGAAGAATTTCGTCGGAGGTACCGAATGCAGAAGCATGTGTTCGACCGTATCATGACGAAGCTCTGCAACCACGACACTTACTGGCATCAAAAAGGTGATGCCGTTGGAGAACTAGGGTTGCTGCCCGAACAAAAGATGACAGGTGCCCTTCGAATGTTAGCGTATGGTGCAGCTGCTGACCAGTGTGCTGAGATATGCACGATGGGTGAATCTACTACACTAGAGTGCATGAAGAAGTTTTGCCAACAGGTGGAATATCATTTTGGTCCAGAATATCTCCGTGCCCCAACAAAGAGAGACCTCCAAAGGCTTCTTGCTAGGGCTGATCAGCGAGGTTTCCCAGGAATGATCGGAAGCATTGACTACATGCATTGGGAGTGGAAGAACTGTCCAGCCGGATGGCATGGAGCTTATGCTGGTCGGAAGGGTCGTCCCACCATCATACTAGAGGCGGTGGCCTCGCATGACACGTGGGTGTGGCACTCTTTCTTTGGTGTGCCAGGAGCTCAAAATGATATCAACGTCCTCGATCAATCACATGTCTTTGAAGGGCTCATAGCAGGAAACACCCCGGCTGTGACGTTTCACGTCAACGGAAGGAGATACAGCAATGCTTATTATCTGGCTGACGGAATATATCCAAGGTACTCAACATTTGTGAAAACTATTCCAAACCCTGAATCTCAAGCACAAAAACTATTTGCAAAGAAACAAGAAGGATACCGCAAAGATGTAGAGAGGTGTTTCGGCATCCTGCAATCTCGTTGGGCTATCATTCGCCATGGAGCTCGGTTACACAAGAGGTCGACACTAAAAAGCATAATGATGGCTTGTATTATATTGCATAACATGATTGTAGAGGATGAATTTGAGGAAAGCGGATTTATCGAGCCGGAAGAAGAAGATCTTCTAAACCCACAAGCTGCAAGAGTTTATGATGGGCCCGTGGATCATCAGGGCGTTCGAATTCCTTTTTTACCTGTGGGAAGAGATGGACGAAACCAACATGCATTTTGGGATCGTATTGACCACCTCGAGTCAGCTTATATCCACAACATTCTTCAAAATGATTTAGTGGAGCACAACTGGGCTTTAGAAGCCAACCAACAATAATCAATTGGGCATTGTATTTTAATTCGTCAATGTAATTTATTTTGCATTGTATTTTAATTTGGTATTCTAATTTTATTTTGCATTGTATTTTAATTTGGTATTCCATTGTCATAATTCTTGTTTCTTCTTCCAACTCCGCAACCGTATCACGTCGGGCCAACCTTGCTTCCTTTTGCTTTTCAAGTTCTAAGCCCTCCCTAGCCAACCGAAGGTTCTCCTCATCTCTTCTCAGGCTAGCCTCCATAAATGCTTTTTGATTACATTGCATATTATGAAAGACCGCCAAAGACATCTCTTCTTTCTCCGTCATACCTTTTTTTCCTTTCTTCCTTGCTTCCTTTGCCGCCTTTACTCCCATAGGTCTAACCGGACTCAATGGACGAGGTATCTCTTGGTTTGGTGGCGGAGTTGTGTATCCTTCTTCATCATCCAAGTTAATATGCTCATCCGCGTCGGTATGCTCATCCGTTTCATGGAGCACGGGGGACGGAAAATTTCGCTCAAACGGAGAAGAAGTGCTACTCCCAACAATCACGAAATGAGGATGATTTTTTACCGCTTCATAACATTCCTTGTAAGTAAATTCCTTTTTAAAATCTTTGTAAAATAATGATTGAGCTTGAGTTTCCTAAAACACACAAAAAACAAAAATGAGACATATATGAAAATTTAATTAAACAAACAAAATTAAATTGAAATATTTAGTATATGACAAAAAACATAAATGAAAACCGATTAGGCATACCTCATCAACCAAATTCGTCCCGCTAGCCGCACGATCTCTTGCTTTTGCTACCGCTATAGACCACTTCTTAAGCATTCTCTTCAAGCGCGGAAAACGTGACTCGAGCGTAACTTTGGAACGAGCTTGTTGTGAAGGATCGTCGGGATTGCCACACCAATTTTTCTCATAATCTTCATATATTTTCTGCCACAAATTTCCTTTCGCTTGGTATCGGCCGGTAATGTTACAAGTGGATTGCCGTACCCAAGAAACACATAGCTGCAAATCTTCAGAGGGAAGCCAAGTAGTCATTTTCTAAGAACACTGAAAAAAAATATTGAGGGGAGAGGGGAAGATATGAGGGAAGAAATTAGAAGTTGTGTAAATTATGAAGAATAGAGTTTGGGTATTTATAGGGGAAGAATTGACCGTTGTACACATTACCGTTCGGAAGCAAACGGTCAATTTCATTTGAAATTGACACGTGTCGGCTTCTGATTGGCCAACGGCAAAAAAGCTGTCGGCCACTTTTTTTTATTTTTTTAATCGGCGCGTGCAATGCACGCGCCAGCTTTAAAAAAAAAAAAGCTGACGCCACATGCGTGGGTCCCACCTCAGCTGCCTCCATCACAGAGGCAGGCGCCTCGTGCTTGCTGGCCTGCAGCTCTGCTGCTCTCCGCGTGGGTCCCACCGGTTTCTCTCCCTCCATTTGCTGCCGCTGCATCTTCTTTCTCCATCGATCCAGCACTCCAGCGGCCGAATTGGGGTGATGGAGGCGTCCGCTGCATCTGCTCTAAGGATAAAATGAAAAAGAATATGTTTTTTAGAAACCTATATTTTTTCATTTATAATCAAACATGATGACTTTGTCAAATTTAATCACACCCTTAGATTCCTCATTTATTATGCTTCAGTTTAGGCTTTTGAATCACTTAAAAAGGTTTGGAAACGAAAAAGTTATGGCTAATCAAAATTTCAAACAAATAAATTCGCTGAAAATCCATTACAACGACAACAACTTTAAAAAACCATATTTCACTCATTTCTCCACCATGTTATACAAACTTTATATCAAATTAAAGCTTAGGACCTCTACTTTTAATCTATGAAGTTTTAAAAGGAATGGTAAAGTGTACAGTACATAAATACTTAGACATCAAAGGATAACATAAGGATTATCGGTTTTATGTACTGCTACTATGTTACACCATTCTGAACTCTATCCCTTTGAACTGGATTATATGACTTATTTCATTGGATTCCTTATGAAAAATAATTCAACATGGACTCATCACTTGCCTGTTTTGGACATAAATTGAATGAGTTATAAAAATGATAAGTTGACGGTTCTTTAGACAACAATTTTCCCTCACTATGGGCAAATGACTACTAATTCTTGAACTCCTAACTAATATTTCATGTTTATGTTTAATGTAAAGTACTTTTACTTTATTTCATATTTATTTTTCTAAGCTTATTAAATTATTTATCTTGTGCATACATTAAATTATTGACATTGTTTAATGTATATTGTTGTAACTTATATAGTTTGTTGGGTTTGAATTAATTGTTTTAATTACTAAAGTTACTTATATTCTATTTACGTAATTATATTTTAGAGATGTGAAGCTGGGTGATTAGTACTACCCCGTGCTTAAGTGAATTACTGGTAAAAGTGTCACGCCCCGACCCAAGTTTACCTCCCTAAACCTGGATTAGGACGTGCGGGACCCAACTCAAGAGAGATTTACTCGAAATCCCCCTTGAGAAGGGATAACTCTTTTTTCCAAACCAATTTCATCTGGTCCAAACGAAACTGGAATAGACCTCACAGCTGGAGGTTATCCCGATTTCCGCATTTGGATCTCAAACCAATCATTTAGAGGACCTAGGGGTTCTAATATTATTTGTGACTGCACTCGAATCCCGGTCAGGCTGCCTACGTACCCTGTCCTCAGGGATCAAGCCACACGCAGCTCTTACTTTTTACTAACGTCCTAACCGGGTAAAATCCTGCTTTTCTAATTATCGGTCGATCTATTAGTATGGATAGCAAACATGTATTGCGTATCCGGAGTTTAACCTCTCCGTTGAGGTATCCACCGACCATCTAACTGTCAGGACTATCCCTAACATTTCACCATACATATACAAACAGGATAGAACGACAATCGCATAATTATAAACAACATTCACACGAAAATTATAAACAACATTCCATATAATATTAGTCTTGGTTTAGGGGGTGTGACAAAAAGCCCCTAAAACACTTGTTTGATGGAATGAATCACGATTATTTGCAAGTAAACTAACACCCCAAAGCTGAAAAAAAAAATTATTCATCAGAGTTAAGGAAAAGTATAGTATGGTAACTCTACAAGATAATAATTCGTTTGCCACATAAAGTTTAAGATAAAAGTTACTATATTATCAAGATAAATCTAACGAGCCACATGAAGTTTAAGACAAAAGTAACTATATGATTAAGGTAAATCTAACGAGCGATGTTTGTCAACAATGGGCTAGAAAGACAGCCTCACACCGTTAGCATTGTTTGTCAAATAATAGAATTCAATGGCGTAGGGAGCAAAGAGGTCAATTGACCCTTTCTCATAACCTTCTTTCTCATAACTTTGATTATATTGAATATTGAATATTAATTATATTATTATACTAAAACTGACTTTTTTAATTGAAGTTAACAAATCGTAATAATGTTTTTAATCTTATTTTTGTTGAGTTAAATAGATGATTTTATCTCATTTATTTCTATTTTGTATAAGATTCATTTTGTTATTTTTATTCAGTTATTATCAATATTCTCTAATAAATAAAAGTTATAAACTGAGGGAAGAGTGTATAAATTAAATGGTTTCATTAAAATCTTTATTCGGATAAATTTTAGAAGACAAAACTCTGAACCAAAGTAAAAGTATCACCAACGAAAACAACAATGAATCATTTGTATTCTAAACCAACTTAGCAACATGTAAAATTAAAAACTTTTGACTTAGATAGGTAAATGAACAATTATGTTATATCCAAACATTTTTTTTTCTCAATGCATTTATTATTTCAATTTTACCCTTTCTAATAAAAATTTCAGGCCACGCGACTGATAGAATTTGTATTAACTTACTTATACTTACTGTGGTTAGATATAAATGGATACCATATATATATATATTTTAATATTAGTGTGGAGTTGGTGCATTATGGTATGAATATTGTAACGACTTAAAATGACTAGATTTGTAATTTGACCCATTATTATATGTGTATTAACAAAGCGACCCCCAAACCGCAGTTAAAAGGGACCTGAAACGACACGAGAAATCCCAAAAACGAGAGTAAAACGCACAGGCACAGAGAGAGAGGACCCTGTTTCTCTCTTCGTCTGGCTCCTGTCTTCTTCGTCATCCGCTTACCCATAAAGCCCAAATTATTTTCCAAATATAAATATAAATTTATATATTTTCCTCGCGAAGTAAAAAATCTTAGGAGGGGCGATCCCTCAGCACCCAAAAAAATTTGGAAATCTAAAATCCCCTTTGTATCATCGCAATATGGCATTTCACGTCGCTTGCCCAATTACATGGTAATACACTCTCTCTTCTTTCTCTCTCTAAAACCTCTCTCTAAAACTTCATCTTCTTCTCTGTTGTGGTTTGTAGCCGGCGAATCTGTTTCTGTCCGATAGGGTTTCCTCGATCTCTCGCCACCGCGAATTCCAAGGCGAGCTTTCTCGATGAGGTCATCAAAGTCCATCAGTTTCTGAACGATCCGACCGGAATTAGGGCTCGCGACGACGGCAGAACCGTCCAGGTCGTTGTTCCCAGGGTCGCGCCGCCGCCTCCTCTGCCGGTTGCGCCGGTTGTCGTTGGGGATGCGGCGGTGGCGGATGAGGAGTCGGCGGCTGCGGCCACCGCTCAGGCTAAGCGGGCGGCTCTCCAGCGGAAGGCTGCTGCGGATATGGTGGCAGCTGAGGACTTTGCTCGCCGCTTTGAGTCTGGTGATTTGTCGGTGAGGTTCCTTTGAATTTTGTGTGCTTTTATGTTTTTGGAGTTCACTGGCTGTAATTTGTAGATAATTTTGAAGTTGTATTTGTGTGTGGATAAATGCATGTTTTGAGAGTTTCAAGTTTTTGTAGAGTTGATTGCGAAAAAAAGGAATCTAGATTGTATACGGTACTGGAAAGTGCTTGCAGAGTGGATATTAGGTTTTGAGTGTTTCGGCTAGATATTGATTGTTGGCTTGCCAACCAGGATTTTCTTTAAGTAATAGGGGTCGGTTGATTATTATACATGACATGCATGTTTGTATTTGTAGGCAATGCGGTTAAGATGGTTGAGATATGGACATGTTCAGTCAGATTTTTGTTGTCTCTTATAGAGGCCAGTAGGACTGACTAGGAAAAAATATGAGAGAGAAAGCAATAGCCTTTCATAGGGGTAGTAAAGGGTGAGTCTAAGTGGATGCAGCAGTTCTAGCTGCAAAGAAAAAGCTTTGAAGTAGCTTCTAAATGTAAGAAGCCAGGTAGGGTTTATACTCATTTTGTAACCTTCAACTAGGATGCAACTGTGTTTTTTCCTGACCATCGAACTTCCCAGCTATGATCTCAAGATGCCATGCTATAACATTATGTTGAAATGCCCTTACCCGCTTCGAGTTATCTAGACTTGATACCCCATTAGCTTTAGTCACAATGTGAGACGTAGCAAGTTTTTGTGTTACTGGAATGCCATACCTTCTGTCAGTTGCAAGTTTTTTTATAGTATCTGTTGTATTTGATATGTTAAGGCTCTTTTTCTTTTCTGTTATAACTTGATTGTTATGTCATACTTGTGCATTCTAAACCTTTTCATATAATATTGTTGATTTAGATGAAAAAAAGTTAGCTGTTTCTTTTCAATCCTCCGCTATTCTATCCCCATACCCACCTCTTTTGTTTATGTTGGAAATACAAGCTTATCATTTATTTCTCTGTCTTCTTGTTATCAGGACACCTCCAAAGGAGTTGTGGGAGAAGAGCAGGGTCAGTCCAATGTTATGTGTCGGATATGCTTTTCTGGGGAAAATGAAGGAAGTGAGAAAGCAAGAAGGATGCTTCCATGTAAAACCTGTGGCAAAAAGTACCATAGGTACTGCTTGAAAACTTGGGCTCAACACAGAGGTATTAGTAGTTCCCAAGCTTTTGTTAGAGGCTATAGATCTGACATAGTGACATATTAATGTACTGGAAGTTCTTTGCAGATCTATTTCACTGGAGTTCATGGGCATGCCCCTCGTGCCGAATTTGTGAGGTAAATGAGTGATTTGCAGTGCTCATCCATGTTGTTACATGTATTTTCTATTCAAGCTCCTGCATTACCTTTTCTGTGTGTAAATATTATCTGTTATTATTGGTCAACGAAAGTAATGTTTCCATATTGCATGCACATCCTATCATGTGTTTTCTAGCATCCTCCTGATATGCCTTGGTTTATATGTATGTTTCTTTTTCCCTTCCTATTTTGATCATTGCTCTCTTATATTTTAACTGTCATAACCCTAAATATTTGTAGGCATCGTAATAATATGATCCATGATAAATGAGAACAGATTAGTCTGATGTGTATACCTAAACTTAGGGCTTTTGGCCTCCACTATCCCTCCACTTGGTCTATTACCATGGGCTATAAATTAGCTCTTAATAACACTTCATGAGGACTTATTCATTTAATTTAACGTATGATTCTTTAATAGATTTCATTTTATACCACTGATGCTATATTGTTTGGTATGGGCCAATGTTTCTGGTATCCAGTTTCCAATGAGGCACTTTTTAACCAGGTGCCTATTGCATCATTTCTCCAGGTATGTCGAAGAACAGGAGATCCAAACAAGCTTATGTTCTGCAAAAGATGTGATGGTGCTTACCACTGTTACTGCCAACATCCTTCACACAAGGTGGGATGCACTACTTATTCATGATTTCGTATCTTTGGTTGAAAATATGATTATATTTTTTCGTCATGCATGTTGCAGAATGTTTCTGCTGGGGTTTATGTATGCCCAAAACATACAAAGTGTCACAGCTGTGGGTCAAACGTGCCAGGAAATGGTCTAAGTGTTAGGTATGAATTTTTACTTATTTTGATGTATTAATCTTTTTCTTTGCCTACACTGATGATAAGATTATTGTGATTTTCTGATTTGGTTCAGTTGGTAGTATCTTAGTTTTCTGTGTTCTGCACCTTCTTAGATACTGGTCTTCTCACACCATGCCTATTATTATGTTCTGTGGTATTAGTGTTTGGCATATAGCATAGTTTCTGTGTCATTGAAATCCATCTAAATTAGGAACATGTGATGGGCTCTTTAAGTTTCTTACTGTCATCACCCAGTTAGCTAACTTGGGAGCACATTATGGACTTATGCTTGGCTGGTTAAATTGACAGGTGGTTTTTGGGATACACTTGCTGTGATGCATGTGGACGATTATTTGTTAAGGGGAACTATTGCCCTGTTTGCTTGAAGGTACTATTTAATTAATTTTGTTTGTAGCCTATTTTCCTGAGGTGATTTGTTAAATTGGCTTTTACTATTTTCGTTGCATTTGAATGATCAGCTAATTATTATTAGGAGCTACAGTATGTATGAATTAGTTCGTTTAAACAGTACATTAAGGGGAACTTTTGCCCTGTTTGCTTGAAGGTACTATTTAATTAATTATTTTTGTAGCCTATTTTCCTGAGGTGATTTGTTTAATTGACTTTTACTATTTTCATTGCATTTGAATGATCAGCTAATTATTTTTAAGAGCTACAGTATGTATGATTTAGTTAGTTTAAACAGTATCTTATTTTTTAACCATCTCATTGGAATTTGCCCTCTTTCTACGCACTCTTGACTAAATTGGTTTTGGTCATTTTGTAGGTTTACAGAGACTCAGAATCCACACCTATGGTCTGCTGTGATATTTGCCAGCGTTGGGTACATTGCCATTGTGATGGGATCAGGTTGATTTGTTTTTATACTAACAAGTACTCTGCTTAGTCTCATCCTTTGATTTTGCTGGTTCTGAAGGATTTTTTTAAATTTTTTATCAAGAAAACGATTGATCTTCCAATTTCAATAGGAGATGATTTCATTTAGTGAAAATTAATGGAATGACGTGTCATTCTGTTCACTCTCCCTCGTTACTCAGATTTCAGAAGCCTTAGTTCTGGCTAGCAGGCTAACCATATCTATTACTCTGCATTTATGTTAAATGAATGATTTCTGCTTGGGCCTCCTTTCCATCCTTATATGAACGTACAATTATTGTTTGCATATAGGATCACTTTTTTTTCACTAAACTAAATGTGTCATTTCTTTTTCCAGTGATGAAAAATATCAACAATTTCAGATAGATGGAAATCTCCAGTACAAATGTGCCACATGTCGTGGAGAGTGCCATCAGGTCTGCTAAATTTAGATACCAGTTTTATCCCTCCCATCCCAAAAAAAATAATATGTAACTAAGAGACGAAAAGGATTGATCCTTTTAAAAAAAGATTGATCATCTGTTGAATCTCTTCTGCCAGGTCAAGAATCATGAGGATGCTGCAAAAGAGCTTTGGAAGAGAAAAGACGAAGCCGAACAAGATTTAATTACTAGCTTAAGGGCTGCTGCAGGGTTGCCAGTTCATGAAGAAATATTTTCTATTCCCCCGTATTCTGATGATGAAGAAACTGGCCCCCCAAAACAAAAGAGTGAATATGGACGCTCCTTAAAATTGTCTCTCAAAGGATTAGTTGATAAGTCGCCAAAAAAGACCAAGGATAGTGGTAAGAAATCCTTGATCAGAATTCCTGCCAAAAAGAAGGAATACCAGGAATTTTCAGTTAGTACCAGAGCAAATCCTAGTGTTCGAGGACATGATTCCCAGTATCTTGGGTCGGAAAAGAATGATGAGATGCAGTCCTCCAAAAATGCAGAACCAGAAGTATATTCTTCACCTCTTGCTGGAAGTGTGAGCCATGCTGAAGTCAGTGAGCCAAGTGCATTGAAGCACAAGTTTGTTGATGAAGTGATGTTGAATGGGGGAGATAGGAAGTCAACAGTTCGTATCAAGGGAAGGTCTCATGGTCTGGATAGTGGAGAGGATACTGGAAAGCTTCCTGGCAAGTCTAAGCCTGTGAAAGAGAAGAAGCTTGTGATAAATTTTGGTGCAAAAAAGATTAATATTACTAAATCTCCAAGTTCTGATGCTTCAACCTATCAAAGAGAGCATGCTCCCGTGACCTCAAATGGTATGTCAACTGTATACTGTATGGGGAACAAATGTCAGATACTGTTCTATCTCTCTCTCTTTATGATTTGTTATTCTATTGATAAGCAGGTGGTGAAGACGTGAGCCAGAAGTCAACAAGCCTTAAATTGGAAAATAAACATGATAGTCCTGCTAATTTTGGTGATGCTAAAGGCATAAAAGGTAGAATCCCTTGAATATTAAATTTGATTCTTATCTGTTTTCTATTTAATTTTTAGTATCTTGGTCAATTCTCATTATTTTATGTAATCAAACCTCTGTGGTGGTGTACAATATGCAGATACATTTGATAATTTGTTTTTATGTGATAGGTTCGAAGGTTGCTGGAAGAGAAGGGAATGTAATAAAGTTGGGAAGGGTAAGGTCAGGAGCACCAGATCATAACCCCAAACTTGTGAAAGGTGATAGGGTTGAGGTAGTCGAAGGCATTCCTCCAGAGCAGGTGCATGTTTCATCCGGAAAAAGCACTGAAGAAGGCATGACCGCAAGTGAGCCTGCAGGTGAGATTCCCACTATGAAAAATAACAAGGTTTACTCAAGGAAGCACTCAGAAAGCAGGTCTGCTGTATCTGCTCAAAAGAATGATGAATCTGGCCAGATGCCGGTTTCACAATCTTCCTCCAAAGAACATAAACCTTTGTTGAAGTTTAAGCTTAAGAAACCTAATGTTGAAAGCCGGAGTTCTTCTCAGCATGATGAAGAAAAAAGCTCTGTTAAGGGCCAACGTTCAAAAAGAAAGAGACCATCACCGTTTATGGAGAAAATATCATTTAGTGAAAATGATAGGGGACCGTCGGTTGAAGATAATTTAATGGACGAGATCATGGACGCTAATTGGATATTGAAAAAGTTGGGAAAGGACGCAGTTGGAAAGCGAGTAGAAGTGCAGCAGCTATCTGACAATTCATGGTGAGTGATTTTGTTTTACCATGGCTTTTTCTGTGTTGAAGTTTTACCTAGGTTTGGGACACCAGTCATGTGTTGAAATTGTTACATTAGCTGCAAATTTTCCTAATTTAATCTCTGATTTAGAGTAGCATGCAGTTACTGAAAGTTTTTGGGAGGATGATGCATAGTTGTTGATCCAATTCTACTTGATGAAAAACAAAACCCTTGTCCAAGAACAAATTAAGAATCAAAATATTGAATAATGCATGTTTGGTGAGCTGTGAACATTTTAATTTTCTGTTTCTTCTAGAATATAAATGATACTACGATGACATCTGCTTCACAGCTCATGAGACGATGTGTATGTTTCTCATCTCAGCTTGTGTTATGCATCTCTCATTATACAAGGACAATTTGACTATGTGGTGGGACTACTGTTGGGAGGGGGCTACTTAAATGAAGGAATGAGATTAAATGGCTGGTGTTGTATATATCATGTCAAGAGAACATGATGAATACTGTTTGGTGTGATAATTTTGGTGCATTTTGAGAGAAAAAAATAATAATCTGTCGAGTGCTGCTTTCTTGCCAAGTTTCTGTTGATATGGTAGAAGAACTCTGGTTCATTCATTATTTGTTGATTTCCTTATCCCTTTTCTTGTATTCAGGCACAAGGGAGTCGTTAGCGATGTTGTTGAAGGCACATCACTGTTATCTGTTACTTTAGATGATGGCAAGGTCAAATCTCTGGAACTTGGAAAGCAAGGGGTTCGCTTTGTATCCCAAAAGCAGAAGAGGTCAAAAACTTGATAGGGGATATACCATCTTCATGGGATTTTTTTGGTGGCTTCCTTCCCCATTTTGGTTGGGTAGTCTTCGACATTCAAATGTTGTAGCATTTGCCGTGGCTTGTAATTTTGCTCATTTGTCAGTCTTCACTGAGGATAGAGGGAGTTGTTTGTTGGGTGCTCTTTAGTATTCCTTGAAGAGTTTACTCCTTCCAACCAGGGTTAGCTACACGGCAAGCTTTCTCCGATACAGCTCCCTCATTCTCCATTTGTATTTCAATAGTCTAGTCTGGATGTTAAAATGATTATTGTGATAGGACAGGAATGGAGACCCTGAAATTATAGGGTGCTGTTTTTATATCAGGCTTGATGCATTACCATATGTAGAAATAAATAGAATTGATTTTGTTCCTGAGTCAAGATCTTTGAAACGAATAAGCACACGCTACTCACAGAAGTTGACCTTCCTGAAACCCCATTTCTTTCATACCCAGTCTTGCATTTTGATGAGATAAAGAGAATGGGACAGGAAACTTATGGGGTGCTCTTTCTATCACACTTATAGCTCCGGTAGTCATGGTGAAGGCTGATGCTCTTGATGTATTGAATGGTTTCGATACTCATGGTTAGGTTCTGAGCGGAATTGTAGGAGTTCTCGATGCAGTTAGAGTGACGAGGAGTCTGAGCCCTACTTGGATGTGGCTCACAATTTGAGGGCCACATTGGCCTCATGCAATGGTTGGTGCTATTTACCTGAATGCAATGATCATAATGTGGAAATACGTCGAGATATGAATATGCAATCGAAAAAAGAGAGGTGAAACTGTGAAACAGAGAAGTCCTCACACAATTAGTGCTCAGTAGAACCACTCCCTTCATTCAATATCTGTTCTCTGGCACTCATTTCTGTGTAGATTATAATTGAGTGCCCAAAGCAATGAATAGTATGAAGCATGGTGTTGATGCAACTATTAGAACTGTGAGCAAGAATGCTGAAGCTCCTAGTGCACTAATCGCCCATGTATTAGCCCAAACACTAACCGCCTAAGTATATGCATTTGCTAATTGCTAGCATCCAAGTAACAACTACTCTGTATCATTAGCCTCTGATCAGCATCCATTACATTCCGACATTGAGTTTCTAGATGCATCTAATCAGACAACTGAGAACTGAGATTGAAGCAATATAACTGAGAAACTAATGTGTAACAGTAGTTTCCTTACAAAAATTTGAACCAAGACTACTATACAGGTGGAGGTGGCAAGTCTAGAAGAAGCCAAAATCCAACAGTCATCTGATTCCAGGTCCCCCTGGATGGCAAGGAAATGCAAGCCTCCACAAGCCTTCTTTGCTTCTTCCCAAGCTTCGGCTTCCTTTGTTGTCACTGGACTTTTCTTATATGAAGCATAAATATACCGGCCAGAGATTCCGACAGAAAGAATCAAGCACGCCGGTGCAAAATCAACTTCAATCGCACAAACTTCCAACCCATTCATCCAAGCTGCTGAAAAGTGTTACCAAGTTGTGTATGGCAAAATAAGGATGTCATAGCAGATTCAAGCAAACATGTGTACTCCAAAATCACCTGTGATGCCAAGTACAGTTTTAATAACTAAATTCTAAAGGTGGCAACATTTTATAGTATGGTCTTTGAGGAAGGAGGTAACTAGGAAAATGATTGTAGTATCACTAGTACTGTCTTTAATCCTGATACCTTGTTATGAAACAGGACTGTAGTATATATTAGGCTACATGAAATTGGAGGGCAATACATTGAACAACTCATGCACAATGAATACAAGTCCTGGCATCTGTAATTCAATTCAGAATGTTAGAACTAACTGCGTAAGAGTATCGTTTGCATTCTGAAGGGTCATATCACCAAATCTTTCATGTGTATCAATGGACTTCAAATACAAATATCACAGGCTCCCATATGGAGCCAAGTTGGTAAATATTCAGAGGACCTATTGTGGGTGTGTATCTTATCATATGAAGTGAATAATGATGAGAAGCAATGGCCATCATGCAGAATACTAGAAGATCATAGTCGAGAGAATTTGCACCTGCGAGTGGTTTAGCACGCCAATCCAGGAATCAATGTGTCATCATCGATTTAAATCCCCAACAGATCCAAATCCAGACTTGCTCCAAACATCATATTCGAGTCCAAGGATGAGATTTCCTTCTGGACAGCTGAATTCACGAATAAAATTTGTATGAGAACAAAAGATACTGGTTAGGACAGACAGAACGAGCCATGTTATATTTGTCACAAGCACAAATATCGTAGTCAGCCAATCCCTTACCTGAAAAGGGCAGTTGGAGAAAGGCCCATTTTTCTCCGAAAAGATTTTCTGGAAGTTCCATGGGGAAAGGGTTATCTAATGCAAGGAGAGGCTTTGAACCTTTTTGGAAACCAGGATGGTGTGTGTATGCAGTCGTAGCGTTCTTCAAGATCCGCCCTTCAACTGAGTATCGTTGATTTAAGGAAATTCTTTTATGCTAAGTTATGCAGCATGTCTAAATAGACCTGTAAATAGACCGGATTTTATCTAGATCCGTTTTGGATTTGTGGTTTTTAAACGGGTTTGGATCGAAAATCTGACCCGTTGATGCGTTAAGGACCCGGATCCGTTAACCCGTTTACTAAACGGATCAGATCTGGATCTTGGTTGATCCGATCCGTTAAGGACCCGAATTCGTTTAAAAAATAATTAAATAATATTTTTATAAATATAATATTATTAATAAATATTAAATAATATGATAATTATCTAGATAATCTAAACATTCATATCTAAATTGTCTCTAAAGTATGAGTTGATGAAGTTGAAGGTTGTTAATATCTATGTATCTATGCTAAAAATATTGAAACTCAAGTAATAAAATTATATTAGTGTAACGTTAAAAATATTTAATGCATGTAATTCAACTTTTGATGTAAATCTTTATTTTCTTATAAATTTTCATCAATGTTTTATGATAAAACTATAACATTATTATTAAAATTTGAAATATTTATTATTATAAACGAGATCGGATTAACGGGTCGGGTATCCGTTAACCCGTCGGATCTGGATTTGGATCAAGCTATTAAAGATCCGGAGGGTAACGGGTCGGATCCGGATCTAAAGTTTCTATTACGAATCCGGATCTAGGTTGATCTGGTCTAAATCCGATCAATTTGCAGGTCTATGTGCAAGTGCAAATAGACTCTACAATAGTTAGGAGACCTCGTGCATTCTAATAAAGTCATAAATCTTAATTGTCTACTCCCTCTGATTTTTTATATAGATCGTTTTAGATTTTTAGTTTTGTTTCAATATATTAGTTTTAGCTTATATTTTTTAATTTATCATTGAGTCATAATAATAATATGGATAAAGAATTTCATTGTGAGAATTTGTATCTTAAACTCTGTGCAAGCTCTTTAAATAGAGCAAACTAAATAGGGGTTATATAAAAAATTAGAAGTATAAAATATAATATATATAAAAAATGATTGTTGTAGTAACTATTGATCGCCACTGAATTTAAAAATGAATCAAACAGTCCAGTCCGGTCTATCCGTCTCGACCAAGAACGCCCTATCATAAGCAGCTTCTCCCGAGTTGACGGACACTGCCATCGCTGTGTGAGTATCCAATTTATCTCATTAATTTACACCCACCCTTTCTAAAAAAGAAAAAAGAAAAAAGGAAAAAGAAAAAATGAAGCTGCTGGCAACTTGTTCATATTCTTCACCCACCTCCGTCACTCCTTTTCTTCGTCGCAGATTCTCATTCAATATTTTTCAGGCCTCTTCCGCTTCTTCTTCTTCAGCCCACCGACGACCACCAGCCATGGTTTCCGCTCGCAACTACAGCCACGCCAGCTATCTTCCTCCTTATTTCAGGTTACTTTGCAGTTCCTCTACTCGATTTCGATTTCTAGGGTTTTGAGTTGAGTTTGTTTTATTTTGATGTGTTTTGGGTTGTGGTTTTGCAGCGTGGCGCCTATGATGGAATGGACTGATGTTCACTACAGGACTATGGCTCGCCTCATCTCCAAACATGCCTGGCTCTACACTGAGATGCTTGCCGCCGAGACCATTGTCTATCAGAAAGACAATCTGGTAATCTTTCTTACACTCACATGCTCTCTTCACTTCAATTTTCAGATACATTCGCTAGTTTTGTGTTATAGGCTTCCATTTCATCGCCACACACGAGTTTAGTTAACAATTTATTCTATGTATATTCCGAAAGAAATGCAAAAGAAAAAGTTTAGTCCGGTAGTAGATAATTTTACACAAAAGGCTGTTTAAAACTCGGTACACATGACTCGAAAGAATGATCTCCTTCTCTGTGCCTCTACTACACCACGATATATGAAAGGAGTTTTAATTGATTACGAACTTAAACAAGAACCCAACCTTTACTAAGACTTTACCTGTTAACGGTCATATGCCGGTATGTGGCTCCCATGTGATCTGCGGACCGAACCACATCAAGTTACATTCCTAGCTGTTTGCTAGAGTTTCTTGCCACTTAAATATTGTAGGGTTCAGCAGGATTCCCCGGCTTCGAGATGACATCCTCTCTACAATGATTTTCCTCAGCAGGCTTAAAACTGATAGCTTTGGACACAAGAATCACCCCCACCCCCAACCAGCCTGCTGACCTGTTCCTGCTCAAGCAGACAAAAAGGGGAGCTACTATTCATTTATGGAAAAGGAGAAGTTGGTCTAACTGCTTGACTGGAATGGGGATAAGATATAGAGATAGTAGGATGGAAGACTCAGAAAGGATGCTATCAACTTTTGTGACACCTCTGTAAAGTTAATTAGCATTTGAAAATATTTTTTATGATTCATAGATTTCAGGGAATTAACACCTCTAGGTAAACCGCAGAAACTTTAGTTTACGGTTAGGGTAACCCTGTCTTTCAATTTGATTCAGCTGATCAAATTTGGAAGGCAACATACCTTATATGGTTCAGTTGCTTGCTTTCTTAGTAGCTCATGGGAAAGTAAATTACTTGAAACCATTTGCAATAGCGTAGACCACTCCATCGTCATAACCCTCATTGGTAACTTGAATTTTAGTTAAGGCTTGGGAAGAGTCTTGACAATTGGTTCCTTCATTGTCCATTTTCAATTCAGTCTGGTGGAACATTTCCTGACAAGTTCGGTGCAAGTTGGGTCTTTCCAAAGGGGTGCCCTAAGCTCTTAAGTATTTCTTGCAAGTGCATCAGCAGGTGTAAAGGCTACCGTTTTGATTAAACTTGTATAGTTCAAGTTTCTTATTTCTCTTTTGTCTCTAGTTTCTATATCACAGAAGGAAGGAGGCTCTCTTTTTCTTTTTCCCTGTTTCTGTCTTCTTCATTATAGTAAATTCTTTATTTACTAAAGGTTACAACTAGAATTCAGATTAAACTTCTGCTGGATTTATTTGAACTTTACCAGTAAATAATATGTGAACTGACAGCATGGTCCTTTTTTAATTGCTCAGGACAGATTCTTGTACTTTCCTCCGGAACAACATCCTATTGTTCTACAAATAGGTGGTAGTAACTTAGAGAACCTGGCAAAAGCTACTCAACTTGCTAATATTTACAAATATGATGAGATCAATTTCAAGTGAGCACTCTTGCTAATTTCTATCTCTTTGGTTCACTATAATTTGTTTTATTTCTTTCAAATGTGACTTCACTAACTCTTTATGTATAATCAGTTGTGGATGTCCCAGTCCAAGAGTAGCTGGACATGGGTGCTTTGGTGCTCGTCTTATGCTGGATCCAAAGGTTTGATAAATTTGGTTATGATCATTAATTCCAAAGAAGCACCCTAGTGTTTTCTTTTGTAGTGTGCTCTGATAAAGAAGTTTGTTCTTTACAAGGAAAGTTTGTTGCCGAGGCTATGTCAGTGATTGCTGCCAACACAGATGTCCCTGTCAGTGTTAAGTGTCGAATTGGCGTTGATGATCACGATTCATATAATGAGCTCTGTAAGTTTTTTTTGTCAGGTCTTGACAATATAGCTACATTGATCATGACTAACTCTCATTCATATATATAGTATGTAAAAAAATAACAAGAATATAATTGTAACAGCAGGTGAACAATAAACTGAAACTAGCATTAGGCAATATATAATATACATACAATTGAGGAACAACTTCTAAAGTAAGATCCCTTTCAATTGAAGCAGTCCACATGTGAGGTTCCATGCAAGGATCATCTTGACAAATAATCAAACCAATCAGAAGCCTCTCCATATGGGAAACAATGTTCATTATATATATGTGAGCTCTTACTAACAGTAGAAGTAAATAAGTTGTAGCTTTGTTGTAAAAGTTAACAAGGACAACAGATTGAAATTTTTACATAAGGGATCAAATAAACTTTATTAATTACACATAACTAACAGATTGCACTATTTTCTTTCCCAGAGTCTTCGCTCCATTAATTATTTAAGATGTGTGTATTGTTGATAAACATAGCAAACTTATCTATTGGTTAAGCATGAGAACTTATAACTGTGTGAATCTCACAGCTGTGAGGCCAAAACCTTCACGCAACCAGCTTTTGCACCATTGTTGCTTTTCTGAATGTAAAGCACTTAACTATGTTTGCTTTTGTTGCTGGAGTTGCATTCTCACTCTGCTGTCCAATCCTAATCTCCTTTTCAGGTGATTTTATTTATAAAGTTTCTTCTCAATCACCAACTAGGCACTTCGTTTTACATTCTCGGAAGGCACTACTGAACGGAATCAGCCCGGCTGAAAATCGAAGTATTCCACCTCTTAAGTATGTGTTGTGTGCATTTGTTAATTGTGAACTAGCATGCAATATAGCTGATGTGGATATTATAATTATGTTTCTGGTATGCTTAACTTAATAAATAAAATCTTTCGGTCACACTTTTGCATTTACTTCTTTTTGCAGATACGAGTTCTTCTATGGCCTCTTGCGTGACTTTCCGGATCTGAGATTTACAATAAATGGTGGCATAAACACTATTGATGAGGTAAATCATATCAACATAGCTTCCATTTTAAATTGTTCTTTTAAAAAAAAGGATTTCCTCTGAGTTCAGTGGTAATTAAAGGCAGTTGGAACTTCGACTGTTCTCTGCTTACATTTCCTTGTTAATGAGAAAGGTCATTCAAAACTTACATTTTCTGAACATTTTCCTCTACTTGCTATTATATAGTAAAGCACTTTCTAACGTTACTATTGTGATGCTTACTGTAATTATACGGTTATTATTATTTGGGACTGTATATTAGTTATGACTTTCAGGCAATTTCATTTTTGTTAATGTTTCCCTTTTGGTGGAAGGAGTCGTAATATGGATTCCAATCACTCTTTTCTCATGCTCTTTCTATTGCTTTCAGGTCAATGCAGCTAGGAAAGCAGGAGCTCATGGTGTAATGGTTGGACGGGCTGCATTTAATAAGTAGGTTATATTTCTGGTTTTCGATTGTTTTCTTCTTTCACTACCCTTATAATTTGGTTATGTTTGGTTGAAGTCTGGCCTCATTGTATCTGGTATTTTAATCTGTTTTTGTTCATTTCTATGTTTGGGTTTACATGTAATCTTGCCCTTCGATGATACCTCAATTTTTTTCTTCTTTTTCTGTTTTCTATCCACCAACAACAGATTAGAACCTAATGAACTTCATGCAATTAAAACAAGGGAATATGTATGTTATGTTCACTGTATAACATGAAAGTCTGAATTGTTGTTTGCTGATTACCATGAAATATGAGAAGGCAGAGTCTGCAGTTGGGGAAAATGAAACATCTTCTCCTGCTCTAAGATTCCTATCTAAATGACAAAATTTATTCTATTTTATTAAAGCTCACAATTTTTTGCCTCACTAGTAAGTCTGTTCACAACTCTTTAACCCAATGCATGTCTTCTGGGTGAATTGCAAAAATACTAAAAAGCTAATAAAGAATAGCAACGATGCTATAATAATCACACCATTTTCCCCAAAACTTTAGGAGTTGCTAAGTATATTTCATTGTATTCCAGTGCAAAACGAAAATTGGACTGACAATATTTGTACATTTTCAACAGCCCATGGAATACTTTGGGACACGTCGATACTGCTATTTATGGTGCACCAAACAGAGGGCTAACACGGCGCCAGGTTCAGTTGCAAATCTTCTACAAGATTGTTACATGTTCAATTTCTGTTAAATTTTATGCTGCAGCTCACCATTTTTTTTCTTGTCATGTTTAGTTACTGAAAGAGTTTGAAGCTTATGGAGAGACTGTTTTGGGAAAATATGGACTAAAGCCCAATGTTCGAGATGTGGCAAAGGTTAGAATTGCCTACTTTTGTAGTTCAGTTCCAGTCCCATTTATTTTACACATGCAACTATCATCCTCACTATTTTCATTTGGTTTCAGTTGCATGTGTTTCTTTGGTCTTGTCTTGGGTCTCACATCACAATATCGTGATATCACCCTCTGAGGGCTACATTGATTTGGTTACGAGTGAAAGGGGTTTATATGTATTATGGCAGATGTTGCTACAATAATAGCCACTTTATGGGCAATTTATCACTATTGGTACAACAGTACTACCATGACTCAATCTAATTGCGTAAATGTTGATATATCTATTCCACATCGGGAAAATTGGGTCTTTCGTGTGGGCTTTTAAGGGTTTGGGCTACTCTTTCCATTGCCAATTGGTGTTGGAGTTGAACCCCAGACTACTTATCATGGTATCAGAGCGGGTTATTCACGTACACGTGTGTTAGCGTTACCGAGCATACGCACTCCACGTCATCCCTAGTGTTGTCCACATGTTAGGCTTGAGGGGTCGCCACACGTGCAGGGGCGTGTTGAGATATCTATCCTATATCAGGAAAATGAGGCATTGCCTGTGGGTTTATAAGGGTTTGAGCTACTCTCTCCATTACCGATTGGTTTTGGTTTTGGAGTTGAACCCCAGACTACTTTATCAGTTGTGGATTTGTTCAACCCTAAAAGTATCACAAAATGTCTTTGCTGTTCAGGCATTCTGTAAAACACCATAGAACAGATGATCTCAAGCTAGTTATTTTAAACCCAAATTTTCATTCCATTATGCGATTCATTACATTGTGTTTGTTTTGCTGCAGCCTTTGCTTAGCCTTTTCTATGCTCAGCCTGGGAATAGCCTTTGGAAACGCAAAGCTGATGCTGCTTTCATGCATTGCAAGGTATATTTATTAATTATTAATATCCTTCTCCTAACTAAAAATGATGTCTAGTTGAGGAAATTATTTTTCAAGTACCTGACCTATTCTCTGAACTTCCTAGGACACCTATTTCTAACAGCTGGTTGAACTTTGCAGACTATGAAATCATTTTTCGAGGAAACACTTGTAGCAATTCCAGACTTTGTTTTGGATGCACCTGTAGGAGCGCCACCATCTGGTAGCAAGGACCCTTTTGCAAACATACATACGATATTGCCTCCACCATACGAGTCAAGGGAAGAAGAGCTACAATACGCTTAGTCTGCCAAATCTGTACTTTAGTGGCAAAATCCAGTGTCAGGTTGAAGCACGATCTTTATGCTTTAAGAATGTAACCTATTGATCCGATGTGACAAACACTCAAATGTGTTGATGCATAGTCATAGTCACAGTTTTGTAAGGCAGATTTTTCCATCTTGACTAACAATCTGTCCACTACATGTAACGCCTGAGAAGAACCTCCAAGCTTTGTGCTTGCAAATTTATTCTCATTGGAAGTTTGAAAAAATGAGATTTGATTGGAGCCCCTTGAATTATATCGCTTTCCCTCTTATTTATCTGGATTGTTCAGGATCTCGTTTTTAGCTTTTCTCCTTTGTTTTAAATCAGTTTGAAACGGTTATTAAATGATTTGTCTAGCCATTGATACCACCGTTGCATATGTGTAGCATCCAATGTGTACATAAGAGTAGTTAAACCTGTTCATAACCAATGAATGAGGTGCTTAATGCATGTCTTACAGCGGTAAAATGGTGTTATACAGAAAAGAAGAATCCAGTTTCAGATGAAAAGAAGTATTCAAAGGAAGCTGCAGCACTTGGAAAACTAATTGTTCCCTCGGCAAAGAATGAAGTCGTGAAAAGTACTACAGTGCCCGACGATCCCATTGAAGGTTTGTGCCGGCAATCCTTTCAAGAAAAATAAACAGGAAACCAAAGCAGATTAAATAGCAGATAGCAACATTAGACAAGTTTCAATTGCAAGTGAGGTAGAGATATTGGATACCTTGTGTGCCTCTACCAGTAACATATCCTCACAAGTTCTAGATGATAGCCCCAGGAAAAGAAAAAACTTTATTCACTTAGATGACATAGAGAGTGAGAGCAGTCAGGAACTAGTTTCTGTGGTGACAAGTACACAGATAGAATCTTCAGGTATGCCGATTTCAGAATTCCCAGGAGAGTGTAAATTCTAACCTATCCAAGCAAAAGAGGATGGTGAAAAATGACAAGTTGAAGAGAAACATCTGTTCAACAAATAAGAAAGGCAGCATCTTGAATTTCTTTTCACCAGTATGATATATACTTTTTTGATATATTATATTTGAATTCTCTTATTTTCTTTTCAGTTTTCAGACTTCTAGCTACTTTGATTGAGTTCATTCTTCCTTCTTTTGGAAGTGAATTTTCTGGAACAGCACATCAGAAAGACTGATCTGTGAGACGATCAGGCTAGTGATTCAAGCAAATCATTATTTTTATATAATTTAATTTATCAACTTTACAGTGACAAGTTTGAGAAGCTGCTCCTAACCAACCCAAATCAAGAACAGCAAACTAGTGTTGTATCAAGGAACTGTTCAATCCACTTTGACGGTTCTTCATAACTAAATTAAGTATTACACTAGCCAAGGACTTCGAACCAAAGAGAAGAGTCGCTAGTCATAGGCAAATTAAGCTTCCCAGAAAACAATCGAGCATGTGTATGCGTTTGAGATCTCAACATGTATATGTTTCATCCACAACACAAACGAACATCACACTGGCCCTATTGCAATGGCTAATAGTCCTTGTTTAAGTTAACCACAAGCTTTGTTTGTCCTTGTTGAAACCAACGAGTTAGACTAGTTCCAGACTCCCACATTGATAAAAGACGGAAAGCAAGTGGTGAACACCCCTATAAAACACAATGAAAGCAGACGGATTACTCACTTACCTGGACGGGGTTAATGGGCGATCAAGAAGACCTATAGCCTAGGCTTGTGACCTCCATTGCACTGCGGAGGGGTGCTTGCTTATGGTCTCCCCAATGAGGGAGAGCCAACGTCATAATTTGTTGTAGTGAGGGGCCTGCGTTCGCGCGGTCCCTCGCAATTCCAGTCTTAACCTTTTTATTACCAAAAGGCTTAAAAGTGAAATCATGGAGTTTACGAATGACTGGATCCTTGTTACCATTTCATTTCATGGAGTTTACGAATTACTGGATCCTTGTTACCATATCATTTAGGTAAAACTTGCTTTGTTAGATACAGCATGGCAAGCAAATCCAGCATTCCAATCATTCTGATATCCCAGGCATTGGGTTTTGTTTGTTTTGATGTAATGTCTATAAAAGCTGGTATGGAAGAGTTTATAAGTTTCTTTATTTTTAAGCATTAAAGTTAAAAATAAGTTATTTTTTAAAAAAAGTATAAAGTGTTTTAAGGAAAAAAGGAGAAGCTGCAAACATCTTATAAGTTAAAAGTCAGCTTATATCTGCACTAAATTTAGCCAAAGTCTATTCAGCCCTTCACCATCTTAACCTCCTATTTCATAAATTTTGGTAGCCCCAACTATATTTTGCATTGTTTTTGGATACTCCCCATATACAATCGGATGAATGAACCTTTAAAAAAGCAAATCAGACAACATAAGTTGTTAACTCTGTAATAAAGGTCTAAGTTGCATCCATAGCTTGAACCATTACCATCCAACATGAAAGTCTCTTGCCCTTTGAGCTGCATATCTGTCAGAATTTGGGTTTGGAATTTGCCTCTGGAGGCACCATTAGAGACAGGATTAAGAACTCGGTATTGTCAGAATTTGAGATTAAGGAGTTCACCAAGTCTGTGCTCCAGTGCGTTCGACAGAGGTTATATAAAACCAGACAATATTCTTCTTGTCCATGATATGGATTCTCCTGTTCATTACGTGGTTAAGATAGGAGATTTCGGTTTTACTAAGAGTGCTAAGAACCGGCTTTCTTGCCAAGGCACTCAATGGTATATGCCTCCTGAAACTTTTCACTGTAGAATTCAGGAGAAACCATCAGATATATGGGCAGTTGGATGTCTAGTTATGGAGATGTTGACTGCATTGTGGCCGGTGTCAAATCCTGTTATTCCATCACACTAACGCCAAGAGTGTCTAGATATAGATGCTTCTACGGCTCAGCGTCTCTGAGGTCACCCCTTTCTTATGTGTAGACCGAGTGTGGAACAAGTACCCCAACCACCTACAGTGTCACAGTCTCATACCCGGCTGCCTAGTTTTATACCATTAGGGGACTCTAGCTCCCAAGAGGAACAAGTCCATTGAGACTTCTGGATTATTAGATGATTCCATTTATCCTTTGGCACTTATGTCAAGACCACCTATGATTGCAGACAGACAACTTTTGTTGGGTGCTGCATAGTCCCTAGGGAAAGCTATAACTGATCGGAATTGGCACTTTTTGACTAAACTGCTTGCCACTTCCAAATGTTTATATCTTATGATTTCATTTGATCAGCCTCAGGGTACAAGATTTGGTTAATTCTCATGGCATTGGTTTTTGTGTCATAGGCGAAAGCTTCTTGTGAAATTCATGTTAATGCTGTGGGGGGGGTTTGTTCGTACAGCCCCTGTTTTTTATTAATTTTTTTTATTTAAAAAAACTGTATACTCAGGTTCATGTTTCATGATACAAGTTCAGTATCTGCAGCTTGATAAGTGTTTTATTAGGATAAGAAAGCTTTTGTATGTTAGACTGAATTACTAATCTATTACTGATCGAAATCATGGCCAAGATTCCAAATATATGACAATCTAGCGACCCACTAGATGCAACCACAAATCTAAACAGAATCTCTGACTCTGCAAGTCAAATTCACACAACCACTAGAAAATAATCACATTCCCCCAAACACAAATCCAAACAACAAATCAAATCCCTGGTTCATTTACCTCAAATTTGTCCAAACAATATTCTCATTCAAAAATTAAACTATTCTAGTGAGTCATTCATTCACTAGAAGTCTTGAACAACGAGTGACTTGATCCCTCTCCAAGGGTACGTAGGCAACCTATTCAAATATTCGGGTGCAGCCACAAAAACAAACACATATCATCCACATTTTGGTTTCTTTTTTAAAAGCATTTTGCAGAGCATTTGTATTGTTCAGGTGCATTGGTGTTTATTATGCAATTTTTTCTGTCTGAGTCTTGAACACTGTATTCTGCTTGATATGAGAATTACCTCATTTGAGTTCACTTGAGAATATCTAGCCTTGAATTGTTTTCATGATACATATGCTCATTTATTAAATTAAGCTTGCATTAGTACAAGCATTGATATGTTTCTTGTTTTTGAAAATTTGAACATTATAGAATGTGTAGAGGATGACATTAAGGATGTGATTTATCCTTACTTTTTTAGTTTGTGTCTCCATGAAAGGGCTACTATTGGTGTTAGTATATTGTGAATCGGGACATTGGCTTTTGTTACATAGAGAACTAGATTCATATTTTTTCAAGCCTCTTTCTTGAAATGCATGCCAACTTGAAGATTTCTTCTGCAATAAGTCTTATGAAATATTGCTAGTTTCCTCCAGAGGCATATATATAGGAAACTCGTACTATGATGGTTTATGTAAATAGTTTCATCCAGATTACCGAGTTTACCCCTCACACTAGTCTTTTAGCAGCAGCTCTCCAAACACACACCACCATCACCATGGAAACACGAAACGACGACGTCTCTTCGTGGAGCTCCGATACGAATTGGTCCGTCGCCGGCGGCGCTCTCGTAGATCGCTTCACCTTCGAGTCCTCCTTGTCTCCGATCGACGCCGACGCTTCAAATTCCCCCGCCGGATCCTCCCTTATTCTTCGCCCTCCTTCACCGGATTCTGGACCTTGCGAGATCACCAGTATGTTTCACTACTTCCAGTCTTCTTCTAGATTCGCATTTGATTTTGACCCCCTAGTTGAAATTGATACCGGAAATTTTATTAGTATTATTTATCATGTGTTGAATTTGTTTGAGAATTTCGGGTGTGAGGAAATGAAGGATAAAAATACAGTGAGATTAAGGTGGCTTTTTTTGTAAGGTAGGATTTTTGAAGGTATCGAGTATACTTTTGGTATAGATGGATTAAGGACCTAGTTTCAAAGGCACATTACTTCTACTGAAGTTGTTATTGGTGATCTCAAAGGGATGCCCTTTAATGGGAATGGTAAACTGAACTTCAAATGAGGAGGAGATAGGCTAGATTGTGTGTGGACTAGCGTCAAAGAGAAGTTCAACATAGAATATCTGATGCCGCTTATGGAAAGAGAAGTTTTGATTTGTTCAGAGTATGAACAATGTCTGGTTAAATATATAATTGTAGCAATTCTGAAAGATATATGATTCAATCTTATTCAAAAGTTAGTTGATTTTGTCGACTAAGAAATAGGTGTTTGATTCTTGCACTTTTTCACCAATTGTTAACAATGACATGTTCTTGTATGTTATGGAAAAGAGGAAAAGGATTATAAGGTTACTTTGCATGTGATCGTGCACTTTGCACGTCAAAGAGAATTAGTACCATTGAAACTGCTTGCACTTTTTCAAAATAGATTTGAACTGGTGACAAGTGTTCATATGGTTGTCCTATGATTGAAAGAGTTCATCACCTAATACATGTTACAAACATTTCTAAACACAACACCTTCTGTGATGCTATATTGTGACTATAGATTGTTGTGTGGATAACAATGCTTTGTAGATTATTTTACTCCTGCAAATGTGTTCCTTTGCATTCATAAGCCACAGACTTAAGTACTGTTTTTTACTGATCTTATTTTGTGTTTGTGTTTGTTTTTGTCATAGTGATTTGCATGTAAGAACTTCACGACTTCCCCATTGTACCAATGCATCATTGTCCATGTGACGACCACTGTAATGGTTGATGTAGAAGAGAATCAATACTTGTATTCCTATTTACAATTGACCAACAATTTCTTGCCTTGCAGTTAATTTCACACAAAAGCATGAGGTCCAGCAGATTTACGTTCGGAGTACTGCTCGAGTCTATGAGATATACTATGCACCTGATTCACAAAGTGACAACGAATATCTATGTACTGTTCGCTGCGGAATTGCTTCCAGAGATGAAGAAGTCCTTCACACAGCTAATAATGAAGAAGTTTATTCTGCAAATTTAAATGGGTCTGTTAAGGAGGTATCTGAAGAAAACCTAAGAAATGGCAATAACTTGAGTACCAGTGAAGATGACTGGGTTGAAGTGAAAGTCCGAGATAGTCATGTGCTTGATAAAAAAATCAGCTCCTTGCCATTGAAGTCAGCTTCTGAACAGGTATGATGTGGTCCCCTTCCTCACTGTTTCAGCCACTTGTATCAAGTCTTGGTCCATCATCCTCCCATTACAATAAAAATTGAAATCAGGTTTATCAGTTTTGAAGTAGCAATTTAGAATCTGCTCTTTTATTATTGTGGATCTTAATCTAATAATGAGTCCAAACCACGTTAGATCAGCTTATTGGAATTTACAGCCAGTTTATGTTTCATGTTGCCAGCATCAGAATATATTTTGACTGTTTCCTATCACATGTAGCCCTTTCTGCATTTTTTTACAGTGAGAGGCATAGGTTGGGGGAATGGGGAGAAGTTTTATTTGATACGTGGGTTATGACTTATGAGTGACTGGTTTATGAAAGCATGATGTATATTGATTATTATTAATGCTGACCACTGTACGATTTTCCAGGCTTTTTATGAAGCCACAGCACAGATGAGTGATGTAAATCCTTGTGTATCCTTAACACTTCGTCTACTGTCACTTGAGAGGAAAGATTGTGTTTATGTGGATGAGATATATGTGTTTGCTGATCCTGCTGATTCAGTGGATTTGGAAAACGAAGCGAGTACAGTGGAAAACTCAGCTGGAAGTTCTCTCATGGCCATGTTTATGCCTACTCTCTTGCAATTATCTAAAACAAGGAGTGTTAACCAAATCCAAGACTCCCAAATGATTGGGTCAAAATCCTCTGATTCTACTGTTGTTGCGACTAAGTTCCAGACAGATATTAAACCCAGCATATCCGAGCATCAAGTATCGTGTCAGGATATGAGTAGGGATACATTCGGTACCACCCCATCACAGATCCCTCAAGGGGTTCCTGTTACAGAAAGCAAAACTGACACTGGATATCACCATGTTGAAAGATCTATGGACCTGCTTTTTTCTCGAATGACCAGAATAGAGGATCTATTATTGAGGTTTGAAGATAAAATGGTAAAGCCCATAAGCAGCATTGAGGCAAGGCTTGAGAGGGTCGAGCAGCAACTTGAAGTGCTCAGCAAACACTCGCAGAATTCTGGATTGCCAACGTGCTCAAGATTTTGTGCTCCTTTCTCATGCATCGAGTCTGATTCCAACTCTTTGTACAACAGTGGAAATGACTATCCCAGTTGTGTGGCAGTTATATCAGGTAACGTGGACGCTCAATCTGAGGCACTCCCTACCACACCTTATTACATGTCTGATTCAGTAAATCCTTCAAAGTTGGTCCCAGGTCTAGTAGTAACTGCTCCTGAATTTTCAAGCGATGATGAGGATGAAGTAGATCAATCATCATGTCTTGTGATCACTCCAGAAAATACACCAAGACCTGCTTTGACAATTGATGATGCCCTAGCATCTGCACTAGCTGGGTTCTTGTCTCTGACTTCTAATCACGCTCAGAAGTGTAGTCAACCTTTTTCGCTTAAAGCTCCAGAATTTTTAACTGAAGAAGATGGTAGCCCTGACACAGAAGCTTCAGTGGGAGTTGAAGAAATAGGAACAGGGCCATCCATGTGCTTTGATGTATCTGATGGGATACAGAATGTGAAAGATTCACTAGCTCATTCATCCAGAATTTCTTCATATGGTGAGGAGAATGATGAAAGATTTAATGATGAGCACTCTGTTAAACCAGAGGGAATTCATGTGCAGCAAGAGCATCATGGGGTCACTGGAGAAGACAAACCTGATGGTAAGAGCAGTGAGAATGCTGATCATGGCATGGCTCGAATTGATTTCTGTGAGACAACAGAAGAGATTCAGAATGGAGTTTTCATCACTGAGATAAGAAATATTACCAGCCCTGATAAACCCAATATTCCAAATGGGTTGCCTCAAAATGAGACTGATGATGGATTTAACAACACTCAGGATGATGCTAACACAACGGAAGTGACAGAAGAGAATTCTGACAGACTTGCAAAGGAAGAGAAAGGAGAGAATTCTGACAAAGATGTTTTGAAGAATATCCTTGAATTCTCACGTACTTCTGTGGTGGATTTTGAAATTCCAGTGTTGGATGTGAAATTTACTTCTCTTGAAAGTGGTAACGGCACCTGTTCTCTTGCTGCCCTTTTGTCTGAATCGCCAGAACCAATGACTGAAGCATCTTGGGTGAAGAAAAGTGATGATGCACCCCCGGTCCATGAGGAGTCTAGCTTGATTTTGGTGGAAGATGGGGAGCATGTCGGTCCTGCTCCTGATGGTAGTTTTTCTGTGGATATGGATTTCTATAGTGTATCAGAACCTTTGAGCACATGGGCTGCGAATCTGCATTTCGAAACATCCAATAGCCATGAGTCTTTTGCAGAAAGCCTCATTTGATAGCTTCTCTGTTGATAACTTTGGTTAGTCTGTACATAAATCTGGGCTACACAAGAATTGGTTGTGTCCTATCATGTGTTTTTTGTTGCTTTAGTACTCATAAACCAATTCAGAGAAAACTGGCTGCATATTTTGAGTCAGAACACTTGAATGCTAAACTGGTATGTATGTAGGATTGAAGCTTTGTAGGTGTCATTTACTCATGTTGCCATTTTGTTATATACAGACTATGGTCTAGAAGGTGAAAGTCAATGACTAAAAAGTAAGGGTTCGACTTGTTTTACGGTTTTACCTCAGGTCAATATTCATAGCTCCACAAGTGAAAATTGGAAATGCTCATAAGTTTTATATTTGTCCCCCCCTCTGGAGGAGCTGTTTGTTGGGACCAACCGAAACCTACCACCAAACTCTAAACCCATCTTCCATCATTCTTAATACAAATTCTCGACCATTTGTTCATCCATTTATTGTGATATCGACTACCACCCACTCCCAAACACATTGTCGAAACAAATCGTGTCTCCTGCATTCAACACATCCAGATATTAAAGGGTTGAACCTAAAAAATTTACTCACCAAAAGAAAAATTTAAATAACTTTCATTTTCTGGTAAGTAAATTTCTAGCTACAGAGACAATGAGACATGACTGGTATAAATATCTGTACTAGGAGATTCATTATGGTGTCCTTTTCATTTCCACGTTTGTTGTCAAGCTCACAAATGTTGATGATTGTGAGAAAGAAGGGCTGGGTCTGTTGTTTTTTTTGTGATACAAGCATTTTGGTAGTTGAGACTAGAGAGGTGCTCGCATGAACACCATGCATTGCAGGTACCACCTCGATTTGTGTCCCTTTTCCTTCTTCCCAACTCTTGTCAACAAATTCTACCATTTTTATTAATGGCGACACTTGCATAATTAGATTTTTATTTATATAAACTCATGTAACCCCTGCCCAGCTACCCCCTAAAATAAAACTCATAATAGTCAACTTTGCTGAAATGCATTTGGTCTTCTTCATCCAAAGCTTAAAAAACAAAAAATAGTTATTCTTGTATGTTTTCAATTTTAGGAGAAGCAGCAACCTTCCGATTATTAATGTGTATGAAACAGTTAAAAGCATTGGTCACTATGTATCAAACGGTTAAAATATATCATTGATTACTTTTTAATTTGAGAAAATTCGAGTCAATATAACATCAGAGTATGTATTGTATTCTTTATGAATAATACTCGCTACTAAAATAACATTTATAGACGTAATTTCTGCATTTGAGCATATGTTTCAACCTATAGAGTTTTATTGATTATGATCAGTTGAAATTTTTGTCTTGCAAATATATGTTCGGTGTGAAAATGGATTTTCTCGAACAACCAAGTTTGAGGGTCTGTCAGTACCTATGGGTCTGATACAACCTTGATCTTCGACGCTTGTTCGCCTTCTGACTTCTCTTCAAACAACTGTTGTACAAGCGTTGGTTAGGTCGACACTTAGGTTCTTCACAGACCTAGCTGAAGAGCAACTATGATTTTTCTCCTCCTCTTGCGAAGTGGACGTTCCTACTCAGACCGGTGTAGTTGAGCAGAGCTAAAAATCAAGAGTGCAATGCGTTTGCCAAAGGATCTTTGACAAACTGTGGCTATTTGCTAGAGTTCTCACTTCAATAATGATTTTTGCGGGTAATTCACCTACTGATAGGGCTTTATGAAGTGGTGATGGACTGTTTGCTCACGAATAAGACTTGATGAGGTAGAAGCGGGTAGTGCTCACAGATGAGGCTTTAGTGAGGTAGAAGCGGATAATGCCGACGGGTCGAGCTTTGGTGAGTAGCAGCGGGAAATGCATATGAATAGGGTTTTAGTGGAAAAAAGTCTGGAGGAATCTTTCTGGTAGAGGTGCTCCGGAGAGGCTTGTTTTGCAGTATGCAAAAGTTGCATTGAATCGTTGAGATATGTATGTTTGTCTCTGTATCTTGACCCCTTTATATAGTGAACACTAGTATTTGTTCTTTCTTACGGATCAAGACATATCAAATCCTTTTGGATCTTTGGAGGATTCCTTAAGCAACCGCAAATCTTTGCCAAGCATGACCTCAAACGAAAAGGAAAAATATTTATAATAACGTAGACCGCAAGAATCGGTCCAATGAGCTTGAAAAGTCAGCATTCGTCAATAAATATTATTTTGGTCTAAACACATGTGTAATGTCTATATGTTACTGCTGGATCAATCAAGTTTGATCCGTAGGACAAATTAAAGTTTGTACTAAATTGAAACTTGAATAACTTGTGCCCTCTTGCTTGGTAGGTAAAACGAGAGAACATACGCGTTCTAACTCGAACGGAGTTTGATAAAGCCAGCAACATACACCACCACACACGACTAAACCGTAGACAACGCACGTGCCGTAGCTGGGGGTTTCCTACCAACGCAATTGGGCAGGCACCTGATCCCTAAATCCTCCCTCTTCCTCTTCCCTTCTCAACCCATTTTCCGTGTATATATACCTCTTCTCTCCTACCATTCTACTCTAACATTTCTCCTTTGCATCGTAACGCAACAACACACAACTCCGTCTATCTCCTCTTCCTCCTTAGCTTCCCCAATTTGATCTTCTCTCCACACTTCTTCGAGATATCGAAACGGTGACCGTCGAGGAAGTCCGCAAGGCTCAGCGCGCTGAGGGTCCGGCCACCGTCTTGGCCATTGGGACATCAACTCCTCCCAACTGCATTGACCAGAGCACGTACCCCGACTACTACTTTCGTATCACCAAAAGCGAGCACAAGGCTGAGCTCATGGAGAAATTCCAACGAATGTGTAAGTAGTACCACGGCTAGCCACTGATCCGTAGTTTTCTTCCTTCTCTATGTCTTTGTTCTCAATTAGTCAATTAATTCATAGACTTATTTCATTTTTGTGTTCGAATTATATGACAGTTACACTTTCATCCTTCTATGCATGATTTAATTATATAATGCTGATGGCTAGAGGTGAAAATGTTGAATCTTCAGGTGACAAATCGATGATCAAGACGCGTTACATGTATAATTGACTGAAGAACTTCTCAAAGAGAATCCAGTATGTACGAGTACATGGTATCTTCACTTGATGCAAGATAAGACATGGTGGTGTTAGAAATTCCAAAGCTTGGAAAAGAGCCCGCTATCAAGACCATTAAGGAATGGGGTCAACCCTCGTCCAAAATTATGTTATAACGAATGTAAGAAAGAACACAGATTTACGTGGTTCACTAACAAGGTGTTAGTTACATCCACAGGCAGAAGAGAACAATTTTATTAATCATTGAGGAAAACGGATTATAGATAACAGAATACCACACACACTAGGTTAATAACCTAATGGGTATATATATACCCTCGAATGGTAGACCCAACAAACACAGCCCAGCATAATAGACTAATTTAACAATCCTTGTTAAATTAGGGTTTATGCCTGATTCAAGGCATATTCTAACAAATCTCCACCTTGACTTGAATCCTCTCACAAATAAACAGATGTACCAGATGCATCATAATAGTGCCAGACGTACGACTATCTACTCTGCCTCAGATGTTGTCACCAAAAGGGCAACTAACAGCTTCTGACATTTAGCAAGTCCAAACAATGTTGGAACTTGCTATGTGGAACTGACTTGGTGAACATGTCAACTGGATTATCAGCAGTACCCACTTTGTTCATCTTAACTCTCTTCTCACTTCTCAGAAAATGATACCTGACATCGATGTGTTTAGTCCTCTTATGATGAACTTGATCCTTGGCTAAACAGATTCACTCAGACTATCACAATACACTATAGCCTGATCGTGATGTAGACCCAAATTACTAACCAGTTCTTTCAACCAGATTCCCTCTTTGGCTGCTTCTGTCAATGCCATGTACTCTGCTTCTGTAGTAGACAAAGTCACTGTTAGCTGTAAAGTAGCTTTCCAACTAACAACAAAACCACCAAGAGTGAAAACATAACCAGTCATAGATCTTCTACTGTCAACATCTCCAGAATAATCAGAATCTGAAAAACCTGTTACTAAACACTGTGTATCACCTTCATAAATGAGCCCAACATCAGACGTACCTTTAAGATAACGAAAAATCCTCTTCACAGCTTGTCAATGCTCCTTGCCAGGCTCACCTATAAACCTATTAACAACATTGACAGCATGTGCAAGATCAGGTCTAGTGCAGACCATAGCATACATCAAACTTCCTACTGCACTAGCATAAGGAACTCGAGACATGTACTCCTTCTCTTTAGCAGATTTAGGTGCACACACAGTAGACAAATGAATGTTTGCAGCACTTGGAGTATCTATGGATTTTGCTGTAGACATGCCAAATCTCGACAATATCTTCTGAATATAATCATTCTGTGATAAGAAAAGCCTCTTTTTACTTCTATCTCTGTAAATCTCAATTCCTAGAGTTTTTCGAGCTGCACCCAAATCCTTCATCTCAAACTCAGCACTAAGAAGACCCTTCAACTTCTGAATATCTGACTTATTTTCTGCAGCTATCAACATATCATCTACATAGAGGACCAGATAAATGATAGAACCATTTGTTACCTTGTTGTAGTAGACACAACAATCATACAGATTCCTCGTGTAGCCAATCTTTATCATATGGCTATCAAACCTCTTGCAAGTCATAACTAATTCATAAAAATTAGTTACGACTTGCAAGAAGTGCAAACAATTATAGAAGAATGAGAAATTGAAAAAGTATCTTCAACATCAAAATTGAAAGAGGATTATCAATCCCCATAAGCTTACCAATGTGAGAAACAGAAATGATGCGAGAAAGTTCTTATTGATAATGCTTATTGAATTAGCGAATTAGATGAAACCTTGATTTATTATCGTTGACTTGTTCAATTTAGAAAGCGAATTATGAAGCATTAATTTTATTCAATTTTATCTATGGTTCGAAAATGCAAAGCAATGTATCTACCCAATAAAGAAAGGTTATAAAATGTGAAGCATATCATTACCTAAAGGATATGAGTAACACCCCCATGTACTTTATAGAATGTTTTGAGAAGAACCAAAGTGCTAAGTGAGACTATTTATACTGCTTTAAGGTATATGATTGACAGTTAATTATGCTTTAAAGCAGTATGAATAGTCTCACTTAGCATTTTGGTTCTTCTCAAAACAGTATGATTGACAGTTAATTATGCCTTATAATTTCTATGTCACTATGATGTAGTGATTATCACAAATAATAAAAAAGCCCAGGCACTGCCCCAGATTTCTATTACCTAATAGCACAATGTTTAAAGTCTCAGAAGCTCTATATATACCACGAGTCAATCGAACCGTGTTAACTTCAAAGAAATTCATGACAACGACTATTATATATGGAATGTGGAAGGAAATCCACTATGAGAATAGAATTAAATTACCTTAAATAAATGTGAGAGGAAACACATTTTAAAGAACGTAACGAGTCACCTACAATGAAATGTGGATTGTGACTCACACAGACTTTGACATGATCATCAAAAACACTGTGGTCATGAAATGATGATCCGTATTTGAAAGAATTCAAATGGACATCCTGTCTTTTGAGTGAATGATAAAATGGGATAAAAGTCCGTCACCCTGCAAGGTGGTGGCAGTGACTTTGGCCATTGACCAGCCCTAGCTATTGCTGCTCTAACGCAGCAATTGCATTTTAAAGCATATGATTCCTAACTTCCCTCCCATCATGCCTCATTGATTAGTCAAAGGCACAACATTCATTTTGCAAAGCCTAGTCTTTAGCAAAACAGGATCGAGACATTCATATGCTAAAGATAACCAAAATATCTCATTCCACAAAGAATACAACATAGTTATCGTTCATTGACTCATCAAGAAATACAGACCATTAGTAGTACTATATGGTTCTAGAGAATGTTTTGACACATTAGTCACATGTCGAATACTTGTCCATAATAAATGTTGCATTTGCAAAACTCTTAGCGATATCATATATTATAAGGGTTCACCACCCTGACAAAGTCTATAGGAATTGACAATGCTAGGAGTTAACATCAAAATGATTTGATGATTGTTACATAACTATCAAGATCAATGAAGAGCATCTTGTACCCCATATATTTAGTTAAAATGGTCTTGCGGAAGCCACCATAGAAAAGTTATAGATGGTGGCTAAGACACTGATTATGCGCACTAACCTGCCTATATCTGCTTGGGGTTATGCAATATTGCACGCAACCACTTATTCATTTTTAGACCCACCGCTAAGCAAACAATTCCCTGCGTACCAGTTGGTAACTGAACATGACTATAAGTTTTACGCATAATAGGTCGCGCAACATATGTGCGTATTGTGCCCCCACAACGCATTTCAATAGGTCCTCATAAATGAATACATATCTGTGTTGGATACGCACCTCCAATAATTATCCTTTATTTGGAAGCCTTACAGGCGATCTCACCGCTTGATTTGCAAATTGTCACTTTGATGAGACAATCTTCTAGTCGTTAAGGGGAGATAAGAAAAAAGATTTTCTAAAGGAATGATAGAAATTGTCGTGGTTTGTCATCATTCTATCTCATCCTGATCCCCACATAATCGATATCTAGAAAGTAACAATTTCGATGACTGATGCGTTTAAAGATAATGTCAAATTGACAAGATTACACATACTAGCTGCAAATGTCTGCAACGTTAAAAGCCCCCAATAAGGGGCACGTCACCGCAAATAGAGGAGACACAACCATACCTAGTGGAGGTGTGGTTGAGGATGTGGCTCCCTAAGGGAAAAGGGGAGGCCACTGGGTTTGATGAATACTTTTCTAAAGGAATTTGGCAAGATAGACACAACCTCATCAACGTAAAGATTCTCTCTCATGAGATTGTCTCTAATTACAATTATGTCAATGAATCAATACAGGAGGACGTTCTGATGTTTAAAATGATCACACAGACAAAATTTCATCGGATTACGAGAGTATATACACATTGATGATGCATACTGTTGCTTAAGAAATCATAGAGCATAAAGGGATTGAACCACGCTTTGTTCAAAAATGTCAAAAAAAGAGCATGTTGGCCAAGATTCTCTGGCAAAGAGACAGATATTTAGTTTGGTAGTGCTAACCTTACCAAGTGTAGAGCCTGTAAGATATAAACAACTCTTTATTAACAGGCGTAATGAGAAGAATGAAGCCCCTAAAGGACAAGGCTCGCCTTGTGGCGCCAAGGTTTCTCTCAATGCCCTGGATTGACTATAAGGAGACATGTTCCCGTAATAGAAATGTAGCTAATAGATGTGTTTACATATTTCCATGAGGATCTTGATTTGGAAATATATCTAACAGTATGATGGTCTCAAACGATCCAACTCAAGTAACTCTAAACCACAGAGTGTGTTTGCAATTGGCATTGAAATGCTCACTTTATAGAAGTGATTACTTGGTTAGGATGGGATACAAGATGATGAACTATTCTCCTGTGTACTCATAAAGAAAACGAGTTCCAGATTTACAATTATAATAATCTATGTTGATGATACGAACATAGTAGGTACTCTTAATGAAATAAGAGAAACCACAAGCTATATTAAATCTGAATTGAGATGAATGACCTTGGGAAACTCGGTTAACAACGAGTTTGTGGAATAATAATCCATCGATGTGCATGTGTCCAAAAGATTCTTAGGCGATTAACATGGACGAAGTGCATACTTTTAGCACTCCCAATGATCGGTCGATGTTTGGATGTAAAGGAATATACATTTCCTCCGAAGGAAGATGACGAGAAAGTATTGGGACCTGAAATTCCCTATCTAAGTGCAACAAGCACATTATTGTACTTAGCTCAATGTATTCGATCAGATATTGCATTCTCAGTGAACTTGTTAGCTAGATTTAGCTCAGTGCCAACGCAGTGTCATTGAAATGACATCAAGAACATATTTCGATACTTAAAAGGAACCATTGACATAAGACTATCTTATCCCTATAAAAACAGAGATGAGACAACATATGAAATTGCACATCTTGAAGGACAAACTGAAACCCCAAATGATGTTTTAGTTGGTTTTGTTAATGTTGGGTACCTCTCTGACCCACATAGAGAACGTGTTAGAAAATATGTCAAATATTGCAAATATATAATAACATAAATTCATTATAATTAAATAAATAATTATAACTAAAAACTCATAATACAATCATGATGATGAACACAAATGTTACCAACTTGGATTCAAGGATATGAGGATGTTGAAGGAAGTCGAGTCGTGTGTCTCACACACTTTCCTTAAGATAAATTATGTCTCCTCTTCGGTGCAAAGGTTTGATGACACTTGTCTCCCAGGATACAACGACTGCTTGTCCCTGCACTGCTACTAAGGACACTGAACGAACTTGAAGTACATTCGTCTATCACCAGAACACAACTTAGAGAGAGAGAGAACTCAAGTAAGGAGAGATACTTTGAGTTGGTGTATGAAATGAGGGATGGAGTCACCTATTTATATTGGTGGGATTGGAGCAAAACTTGAATGTCTTGAATAAGGTTACAACCTTTCATTAGCCCACTACCATGTTATTGATTTATGTTGTTACAAAAACCAAAAGACAAGGAAGTTGAAAGATCAACCATTACATGCATTACTTTGGTGACTATTTTCATTCACCTTTAACTATCAAAATGATTACAAAAAATCTTTTATTTCTATCATTTTTCCAACAATTCCCCACATGAAGGAAATAAGCGACCAAAGACTCGATAGACTTTGTGATAGATATTTACGGTTGAAACCTGCTTAGGATAGGTAAGTTTTACCCTTTGAACCTTCCCTTGTGAAAGTATGCCGACTTTACTAACTAGACAGTAGACGTGATGTCTTTGAACTGTTTGTCATTTGTGTAAATAATAACATACTTCACACAAGAATTTTCCTAGTACTTACAGTTCTCACTTTTGTGTCCATTTTGGCCCTGGACATGCGCCTGGTTCTGTAAGAGTTTGATAGGTATTTAGCCATTCCCTTAGAAGCGGCCCCACTTCTCTCTAACATAGATGATTTCTTAAGAGTAACCTGCATTACTCCGCTCAGATCTCCGACGCATAAGAATCATTAAAAGCTTTCGCTTAACCTCATTCCTTACGGGCATCACTGTTTTCATCATAAGAATGGACATGAGGAAAATCCCCACAGTGATCCAACATGGTCTCTAAAGTTTGGTTGTCCCTTTTGAACCTAGATCTTGGGATCTCTAGTCAGCTAGGTTAGGTATCCAATGCAAAGATTTTTAATTCATGTGTTTTAGTCTCATTCCTCTCTATGATTTATCAACTAGCTCTCTATTTAACCCTTTGGATAGCGGATCCGCAATATTATCCTTTGACCTCACATAGTCAATAGAGCTAGCTCTAGTAGAAAGTAGTTGTTTAATGGTATTATGCCTTCGACGAATATGTACATCGTGCTCTGTGCCCTGTCAATTGCAGATTGACTATCACAATATATGCAAATTGCCGGCACATGTTTTTTCCATCCTAGAATATCCTCTATGAATTGGCGTAGCCATTCTGCATCTTCCCCACATTTGTCTAATGCGACAAATTCAGACTCCATCGTGGATCTGGTTATAATTGTCTGTTTAGAGGATTTTCAGGACACTGCTGCACCTCCCAATGTGAACACATACCCACTTGTGGATTTTGAGTCTTTCATGTTAGAAATCCAATTTGCATCACTGTATCCTTCTAGGACAGCCGGATAATTGCTATAATACAGCTCATAATCTCTTGTATACCTTAAGTACTTTAGTACCCTCACAATTGCTCGCCAATGCATAGCTTCAGGATTACTCGTGTACCTGCTCAGCTTGTTCACATCATAAGCTATGTCAGGTCTTGTACAACATGTTAGGTACATCAGACTTCTAATGACTCTAGAGTACTCTAACTGAGAGACTCTCCCTCCTTTATTCTTTGAAAGATGTACATATCCACTGGAGTTCTTGCAACTCCATACTTATTCTTATCGAATTTTCTAAGGATATTGTCCACATAATGAGATTGACTCAATACAAGCCTATTTGATGTTCGTTTGATTTTAATCCCCAATAACGAACTTGAAGTACATTCGTCTATCACCAGAACACAACTTAGAGAGGGAGAGAGAGAACTCAAGTAAGGAGAGATGCTTTGAGTTGGTGTATGGAATGAGGGATGGAGTCACCTATTTATATTGGTGGGATTGGAGGAAAACTTGAATGCCATGAATAAGGTTACAACCTTCCATTAGCCCACTACCATGCTATTGATTCATGTTGTTACAAAAATCAAAAGACATGGAAGTTGAAAGATCAACCACTACATGCATTACTTTGGTGACTATTTTTATTCACCTTATACTATCAAAATGATTATAAAAAATCTTTTATTTCTATCATGTTTTCAACAGAACGTTCTCAAACTGGTTATGTATTCACCATTAGGAACACGATGATATCTTAGAGATCAACCAAGCAAACTCTAGTGGCTACCTCATCAAATCACTTTGAGATCATTGCCCTTCATAAGGCGGTCCGTGAGTGTATATGTTTAAGATCCATATATCATTATACATATTTGAGGAACCATTGGTTTATGTTCTACCACTGAAGAGTCCACATGCATTTATGAAGATAATGTGGCCTCCATTGAACAGATGAAGCTAGGCTATATCAAGGGTGATATATAGCATAAAACACATATTGCCAAGTTCTTTTATAGTCAACAGCAACAGACTATCCTCAAGATTCAGGTGAATCAAATAAGGTTTGAGGAGAAAGTGGCAGATTTGTTTACAAAATCCTTACCTAAAGTGCGAAAAACATGTCAAATGTATCGGAATGCGAAAAACTTTCTGAGCTCCCTTGGTTGATGTAAGTATCAGGGGAAGGGTGTAGACTTTAGGAGAAGTCTAAAGTGCTCATGTCACCCTCAAATGTAATAGTTGCGTTATGCTCTTTTTTCCTTCGACCAAGGATTTATTTTATCTTATTGGGTTTTTGTTACTTGGCAAGGTTTTTAACAAGGCAACGACAAATGTACCTTTTCATCTTTAACTCGGCACAAGGGAGAGTGTTAAAGGAAAAATATGTTTGTGTCTTCGTCAAAGGAACTGACGAAGAATGAATAATAGAATTAGAGATAATGGATCAATTAGACGTTACTAGGTTTCCTTGTATTGTAACTTATCATTGTAACATATGAACTTCATCCCATATACAAGGGAGAATCTCTAATGAGAAAGAGTAAACACATTCTGATTTCACTTTTACTATTATAGAAACTCTTTACAACAAACACTCTATAAAGTAATAAAGTATTCATCTATCGATAAATTAATAAATTATTCATTTATCAATAATATAATAACCCCTCTAAAGTAATATTTTTCCACGGTCCTGACTTTATTCATTTATAGAAGTTTTATTGTAGAAGAAATTAATAAAAATATGGTTATATGATATACTAAACATAAATGAAGGTAAGAATTTGTTAAAATTATATCAAGCTTATAATAGTAATGAAAAGACAATTTTGACATGTTCACTAACCTGAAATTGAGAGTGGCGGAATTAACTCCGAGATGAATGAATTATGACGTTTAATAACATGTTAAGGTATTAGAATTGTCCCACTTGCTTATCAGGAATCGATTCTTTTTAAAACCTCTAATCTAATTTCTGAGGGATGGGTATCATAATTAATGAAACCAAGGGAATTAACTAAATTGCCCAACCCTAGACATATATATTATATTGTTTACATCAGATAACAACAACGACAATAAAGTAAGCAACAATAAAACTGCTCAACTATATTATCCCATGATATTTACATCATCGAAGACGAAAAGAGAACAATATAATTTCAAACATTTTTGCCTCGTTTCTTGTAGGGGTGTTTCAGTAATCAAACTAGTTTTTATTTCAATTTCAAATGATGAGTAAACAACATTAATCGTAATTAGTTTATTTCATGTTTTGAAATTCTTACCCTAAGAACTTGTCAATAGTTAGATGATGTGCAATGGGGAAAATATAATAAAATGTGGAAGCCAAGGTCGAACCCAGAGGTGGAGGCACACACAACTCTTGTGGGGCTCGTGGCCCGTTTAATATTTTCATCAAAAATTACTTGTAAATGTATCTTATTTTAATAACTAGTGCCACACTTGGTATTTTAATAAAAAATTATTATCTATATATATTATTTGGCATCAGAAGATACCATTCACGTGGTTCTGGTCATCCTTGTTTTTTGGATAACTATTCACGTGGTCTTGGCCAATTCTTTTTTATTTTTTTTCAACAACAATCCTTTTTTTCCTTTGGTGATTATTTCTTGTCTTGGTTTTTTTGTTTTATTAATATTAAATATTACATAAGTTTTACGTTTCCTTTTAGTAATATATTACATATTTAATATCATTCTTTGTAGTAAAAGAAATTCATATCCCATGTAGAGACTGATAGCAAATATACTGCACATGATCTAGAGGTCCTTGATGATCAACATAAAAATTACAATGCAGACATGTACTTTAACATTGAGTTTTCTGAGTTGAAGGGAATAACTGGTCTTGTACAAAAGATGGTTGAGACAAAAAAAGATGTGGTATATCCGTTGGTTTACTTGCTTTTAAAATTAACATTGATTTTACCAGTTGCGACTGCAAGTGTTGAATGAGCATTGATCTTGCTTTAATTAATGTGTATGAAGCGGCTATATAAAGGATATAATTGACTATCTTTCAGTTCGAGTAAATTCAAGACAATATAACATTATGTACCGTATTATTAATGAATGGAACTCATTCAATTACTAAAATCGCATCTATAAACTGTAAATTATGTTTTTGAACGTATGTTTGAATCTATAGACTTTCATTGATTATGATTTTGTTAGACATTTTGGTTTTCAAATACATCTGTAATGTCGATATGGCACTACTGATCGATCTAAATTGAGTCAAATTTGTACTAAAATGAAACTTCAATATTTTGTGCCCTTCTGTTTGGTAGTAAAACCGTAAAATAATAATAATAATAATAATAATAATAATAAACTCAGTTTGGATCAACACCGCCACACACAAGTGAAACCGTACACAATGCATGCCGTAGCTACGGGTTCCCTAAATGAGTAACCCTTCCTACCACCTCCTTATATATACAACCTCTACTTCTCTCCTATCATCACCATCAGGACAACTACTTTAGCAGACGAATTTTTTTCGTCGGTTAAATAAAAAATTTCGTCGGCTAAGAAGTCGTAGGGAAAATACTGTCGGCTAAGACTTTAGCCGACGAAATTACTGTTCATCATCAGGTAAAGTCATTTATTTAGCCGACGAAGAAATTTTTGTCACTTAAAGTCTGGACTTTAGGCGATGAATTTTTAGACTTTAGACGATGAAATTTTATTAAATTTCATGGGCTATTGTTATTTATTTAATTTATTAATTTATTTATTTAACTGTAGCCGAACAAATTTTAATAAAATACGTCGGCTATAGTTATTTATTTTATTTATTTAGCCGACTAATTTTATTAAAATTTGTCGGCTATAGTTATTTTTTTTTAATTTTATTTAAATTTAGCCGACGAATTTTAATAAATTTCATCGGTTATAGTTAGTTATTATTATTATTATTATTTTTTAATTAATTTTAGCTGACGAATTTTAATAAATTTCATCGGCTATAGTTATTTATCTTATTTCATTTTTTATTTCTTGTATTTTTGATTATTTTTTTTCTTCTTTTTCGATTTTCTGTTAGTGGTGGAGGAGGAGAAAGAGGAGGATGAGGAGGTCGGAGGAGAAGAAGGACGAGAAGGAGGGCAGGAGGGACGAGAAGGAGTAGAAAAGGAGAAGGAGGAAGTCGAGAATGAGAGGAGGAGGAGGAGGAGGAGGAGGAGGAGAAGGCTAGGAGAGGGAGAGTAGAGGAGGAGGAGGAAGAGAGATGAAGAGGAGGAGAAGGAAGAGAAGAATGAAAGATATAGAACAAAATTTAAAATTTTCAAAATCCCAGTCGAAAATTTAATTTTTTTAATTAACATTCACCGACGAATTTTAAAAAATGTCGTCGAATATAGTTATTTATTTATTTATGTATTTAACTTTAGCCGACAAATTACCCTAATTTCGTCGGCTAAAACCCTAAACCCTATATATAGAAGCTTCAAACGAAAAAAGTCGTGAAATAAGATTTGACCGGAATGGTGAAATACATCTATTATTGAAAAATCACGTAATTCTGGTAAAGTCTAGGTGCCGATAGTTACGGTCAATGCAATTTTCCATTCTTTCTTCCTAGAGGTAGCCTTATCTCTGGTGGTTATTTTTCATAAAATTTTTATACCACTAGTAGAGTCTTATCGATTTGAAACTATTTTCAATTCAAGGTCTGAGCAAAATACGTAATTTAGACTGTCAAATGACCGTTTTCGTGCATTAAGGGGTTTGACTTATGGGATTGACCGTAAGGATCGAGCCCTTAACGTTGTCGGATCAAGTTGAATTTTTTCCTATAGACATATTTCGACATAATGATCATATCGGACGATCGGATTTTCGTTTCTCAAGTTTGATCATCGGAATAACATGTCTGCTAATGTTGTATAACTTGTTTACTAAGTTTGAAGTAAATATTCTGTTTCAAAGACAAACTCTACGTAGAAACTTCAAACGTAAAAAAGTCGTGAAATAAGATATGACCGGAATGGTGAAATACATCTATGGTTGAAAAATCACGTAATTCTGGTAAAGTCTCGGTGTTGATAGTTGCGGTCAATACAATTTAGGGGTTTGATTTTTAGGATTGACCGTCCGGATCAAGCCCTTAATTTTATCAGATCAAGTTGAATTTGTTACCATAAACATATTTCGACATAATGATCATATATCAGATGGTCAGACTTTTGGTTGTGAAGTTTGGTCTTCATAATCACAATATGCGTACTATTTACCATTATTTATCTCTATGGGGAGCCCTATCATCGAGGGGTAAATGTCTCAAAATTTTTAGATGGGCAGTTGCGTGTCATCATGGTGAGAGTTTGTTGTGTTGAAGGTTCAACCAAAATACCTCATATAGATGCAGATAAAGGCATTTTCGTGTGTTAAGTGTTTCGAAAAACTGCATTTTGAAGCTGTAAACGAACTAGATGGCCAAAAAAGCCCATATGTAGTTTGATTCGCACGGCCGTTCCGCTTCCAGATTGATATCACAATACTCAATCGGACACCGAAATATCTATAGTGCAATTTTGTAAGTAAAATGTACTTTAGCCGACAAAATTAGGGTATTTCATCGGTTAAACTTTTCAAAATTTCATCGGCTAAAGTTCACAGACTATAGCTGACGAAAAAATTAGTTTAGCCAACGAAAAAAATTTTTTAGCCGACGAAAAAATATTTCATCGGCCTGTTTTTTTATTATTATTTCATCGGCTAGACACCTTCTCCTTGTAGTGCATCATATCCTAACATTTTCCTTTGCATTGTAACATTTTGATCTTCTCTAGACACTTCTCCTAGATATCAAAATGGTGATCGTCGAGGAAGTTCAGAAGGCTCAACGCGCTGAGGGTCTAGCCACCGTCTTGGCCATCGGGACAACTCCTCCAAATTGTGTCAACCAGAGCACGTACCCCGACTACTACTTTCATATCCCCAACAGCGAGCACAAGATTGAGCTACAAAATTGAGCTCAAGGAGAAATTCTAGCGCATATGTAGTAGTACCACCTAGTCACTGATCCATAATTTTCTTCTTTCTCCATGTATGTCCACAATTAGTCAATTCATTCATAACTTTGTTCATCCTTTTATGCTTGTTTTTATTATAGCTCCTTACTTTATAATGTTGATGGCTAGAGGTGTGATGTTACATGATCAGGTGACAAATCTATGATCAAGAAGCGTTATATGTATTTGACTGAAGAAATTCTCAAAGAGAATCCTAATATGTGCGAGTACATAGCACCTTCACTTGCTGCAAGACAAGACATGGTGGTGGTAGAAATTCCAAAGCTTGGAAAAGAGGCTGTTGTCAAGGCCATCAAGGAATGGGTCAGCCCAAGTCCAAAATCACCCACTTGGTTTTTTGTACCACTAGTGGTGTCGACATTCCCGGGGTCGATTACTAGCTCACTAAGCTCTTAGGCCTCCGACAGTCCGTCAAGCGTCTCATGATGTACCAACAAGGCTGTTACGCTAGAGGCACGTCACTCCGGTTGGCAAGGGACCTGGCCAAAACAACCGAGGGGCAAGTGTTCTTGTTGTTTGCTCTGAGATCACTGCTGTGACCTTCAGTGGGCCTGGCAACACCCCTCTCGATAGTCTTATAGGGCAAGCCTTGTTCAGTGATGGTGCCGCGACCATTATTGTTAGATCCGACCCATTGCTTGAGGTTGAAAGGACTTTGTTTGAGCTTGCCTCAGCAGCCCAAACTATCCTTCCCAATAGTGATAGGACCATCGACGGACATCTACGTGAAGTTGGCTCACATTTCACCTCCTAAAAGATGTCCTTGGGCTGATTTCGAAGAATATCGAGAAGAGTCTTGACAAGGTGTTCAAACCTTTGAATATCAATGACTAGAACTCACTTTTCTGGGTTGCACACCCAGGTGGCCCAGCAATCTTGGACTAAGTTGAGGCTAAATTGGCCCTCAAACATGAGAAGTTAGAAGCCACGAGGCATGTCCTGTCCGTGTATGGAAACTTGTCTAGTGCTTGTGTGTTGTTTATTTTGGACGAGGTGAGGAGGAAGTCTGCAACTAATGGGCACAACACCACCGGAGAGGGCATGGAGTGGGGTGTTCTATTTGGGTTCGGGCTTGGGCTCACCGTTGAAACCGTTGTGTTTCACAGTGTGACTTCTTGATCTAGAAGTGCTAGGTTCACTTGGTTGATTTACTCCTGGACTTGTTCCTATACAATAAAACCTCGATAGTTTAATATTTAATAATTTTAATTAAATAATTTTTTTTGTCGGTTAAGAAATAAGGAACTAGTGCTAAATTGGCCTTGATAAATTAATATCTTCGATTAGATAGTATGTTTTATTGGTCCTAGCATTATTAATTTATAGAGGTTGAACTGCATATATATCGTTTTTACTCTACGGGTAATTTTCATTTTATGGATTTATTTTTCGGGTGATCTTCATTTGTGCATTCCGAGGTAAATTTAGATGTCGTCACCGTGGTTAGTTTTGTGTTGCTAATTACAAGCTTCCTTAACGTCAAAAGAACAAACGTGTATTTTTTTCATTATCACATTTTATATAATTTTCTTTTAAGTTTAATCTATTGATTTTCGAATAGTAGTTCAACATTTCTCAAATTTGAGTCTCGAAATAACGGGTGGCGTCTGATGTTGTAGAAACTAGGACACATCATCATCCTGCTGGACGTACATTAGTATGCTAGAAATAACAACAAAACAGTAGACGTAGCAGATGCCATATCACTCACCTTGGCTGGTTTTGCGGTTACTATCTTCGAAGGTACTACGGTACTACCTTTGTTTTTGTCAGAGTGCCTGACTGCCTATACGAACTCGTTATACCAAATGCATCAAATGTCCCTTTGAAATATAAGACAACAAATACTGTCATATTCTCCTCACAAATGACCAACAACTTCTTGCCCAGCATTTAACGTCCCAAAAAGAAAAGAAAAAAGAAAAAAGAAAAAAAAACATGATTTCCAGCAGAATTAGAACTTCCCAAGCCTATGGTATACTATGCACTTGATTTGCAGAGTGAGTACGAATATATATATGAACTGTTAACTCATGCATGTTTATGCCTAACCTCCTGCAATTATCCAAAACAAGGTAGTGTTTTATACGCAGTAGCACATTGCATTGCACACTGTAGTTCAGAAATGTAGACTAAAGTGAGAAGAGCAAGACGGCAAGGCATTTGGATTTGGTAGTTAAGACTTTGCCGATCCCCAAGGCACCAACAGCCTTTGCCCAGTACTTCATGATCGGCACCCTCCACCACCGCAGCACCTACTCCGTCTCTGATGCCGGCAACAAGACCTGCGAGAGAGAAGAGTGAATTAGTTAGTTGAGAAAGGAAATGGAAGTGAAGGGAAGGGATATGACATAGATGAGATCGAGATCGACCAACATTAAAGTTGGATCCTTTACGTGCTCATATAATTATATATATTTTATAAAACTCGGTACGATACTGTGTATTAATGGTATACAGAAATCTTTATCGTGTATTAATTGATTTTAAAAATTTGGTACGGTAATACCGTATCAGAAACTCATATACGGAAAACTTAGCATACTGACCAAATTGATACTGTTGGTACATTTAGAAATCTCTACTGTTAACATGACTACAATTATTGGACACCCACTCTAATTTTTTTTTTGAGAAGAAACGAACACCCATGCTCAATTAGTATAAACTCTTCCTATGTATTTAGTATATACTATATACTTGGTCCAAAAGAAAATATCTCTGTATTCATGTCACTGTCTACCTAGCTACCACCCCAAAATGCAAATAACAATCAATTTTCTAATATCTTCTGACTATTTGGTATTCATCAATTTTAATTTAAATGACAACTGAAATTGGAATTAAAGAGAGAAGGCTGTTTGATTTTTTGCAGCCCTTTTGTTTGGTAGGTATGACGAGAGAAGGAACTCATCCCAAATCATGTGAATTTTGATCACACAAAAATACCATGCACGTGCCATTCGCTTGGGAGTTCTAAGGCAATTGGGCAGGCATGTGATCTCCCAGCTACCCAACCCTCCCTTCTATCTTTCATATATAAATACAACTCCGTTTCTCATACCATTATATTCTAAAACTTTTGAGCTTTGCCTTCCTACTGTAACACAGCACCAGCTGCTCATTCCCTCCTTGTTCTTCCTCCTAAGCCTCCCCATTTTGATCCTTTCTCCACACTTGTCCGAAATATCAAAATGGTGACCGTCGAGGAAGTCCGCAAGGCTCAACGCGCTGAGGGTCCGGCCACTGTCTTGGCCATCGGGACAGCAACTCCACCCAACTGTATTGACCAGAGCACCTACCCCGACTACTACTTTCGTATCACCAACAGCGAGCACAAGGCTGAGCTCAAGGAGAAATTCCAGCGAATGTGTAAGTAGTAGTGCCTAGCTAGGCACTGACCATGATATATTTCAATCATCTCTATTTCTGTCCATTTTTGTGTTGAAATCTTATAAGCAACTTCCCTAGCCTCTTACACGTGAATGTAATTGTAGAATTTAAGAAGACAAAAAAATACTGATGACTAGAGCTACCATGTTGCATTTTCAGGTGACAAATCTATGATCAAGAAGCGTTACATGTACTTGACTGAAGAAATTCTTAAAGAGAATCCTAGTATGTGTGAGTACATGGCACCCTCACTTGATGCAAGACAAGACATGGTCGTGGTAGAAATTCCAAAGCTTGGAAAAGACGCCGCTGTCAAGGCCATCAAGGAATGGGGTCAGCCCAAATCCAAAATCACCCACTTGGTCTTTTGTACCACTAGTGGTGTCGACATGCCAGGGGCCGATTACCAGCTCACTAAGCTCTTAGGCCTCCGCCCGTCCGTCAAGCGTCTTATGATGTACCAGCAAGGCTGTTTCGCCGGAGGCACGGTGCTTCGGTTGGCAAAGGACTTGGCCGAGAACAACCGGGGGGCACGTGTTCTTGTTGTTTGCTCTGAGATCACTGCTGTGACCTTCCGTGGGCCTAGCGACACTCATCTTGATAGTCTTGTGGGCCAAGCCTTGTTTGGTGACGGTGCCGCTGCCATAATTGTTGGGTCTGACCCATTGCCTGAGGTTGAGAGGCCTTTGTTTGAGCTTGTCTCAGCAGCCCAAACTATCCTTCCTGATAGTGATGGGGCCATCGACGGACATCTACGTGAAGTTGGGCTCACATTTCACCTTCTCAAAGATGTTCCCGGACTGATTTCAAAGAACATCGAGAAGAGCCTTAACGAGGCCTTCAAACCTTTGAACATCACCGACTGGAACTCACTTTTTTGGATTGCACACCCAGGTGGCCCAGCAATCTTGGACCAAGTTGAGGCTAAATTGGCCCTCAAACCTGAGAAGTTAGAAGCCACGAGGCATATACTATCTGAGTATGGGAACATGTCTAGTGCTTGTGTGTTGTTTATTTTGGACGAGGTGAGGAGGAAGTCTGCAGCTAATGGGCACAAGACCACCGGAGAGGGCCTTGAGTGGGGTGTTCTATTTGGGTTTGGACCTGGGCTCACCGTCGAGACCGTCGTGCTTCACAGTGTGGCTGCTTGAACTTTAAGGCATCTGGATTCATTCGAGTGATCTTCTCATAGATCTGTGTTTATTTATGTATTGTTTCAGTTCTACTTTCTGGCTATTAGTTTTCTTTTCTAATTTTTTTTCTCGGTGAACTTCATTTGGGCATTCTGAGGTAAAACTTAGAAAACAAATGAACTCTTGCCATGTAGCAATATATGTATTGATGAATAATCCAATTCTACATTTCTTTGATAGAAAGGTCGCAGTTAGAAACTTACTTTCCTAGAAGATTGAGGGCAGGGAAGGATTCTTTAAGGCTAGAATGCATTGACAACATCTCCAAATATCAACCCATCTGTGAGAGTTCCTGCATTAAAACCGAAGTTTCAATGTGCAAATGAACCAATGGACTCAATACAAAACAATATGTGGAAAGAACAATGTCCCAAACCAGAACGAAGACACAAGAACATATAGCATTTAAGTGGTTAGCTAGATAAAACTCCACCTCTATCTGTTGAAGTCAAGGTGGTTAGGCGGGGAAAATAGTACTTGCCTAGAATCTAGAAATAGACTGAGACTTCTATTCCCACAACATTTAACTTCTTTTAAATAGCAAGAAAGCGATACGATTAAAACTTCCAACAGTAGAAAAGAGATGCTATACTATTAGTCATCAACACGGCATATTGATGATGATGATGATGATGATGATGATGATGAGAAGGGAAGGGAAATGACACCTCCATAAACTAGTAAATGAATTAATAAGCATAAAAAACTAAGAAAGTCCCAAATGATAGCTATATTAGCGTACAAGATGTGCTGGAAATAAGCAATAGCCTAATAACCTTGGAGCCTTGGAGGCACGGATAATTGATATAGTCCAATCTTTTTGCACAAAAATGAAAAACTGCAAGGGTTCTGGCTGACAATACTGACTGAAAGTTTCTGGTATGAGAGCCAAATGTGATATAAAAAAAGTAGTATTACCTGATATTCATTCACTTCAAAACTTCATATATGCATACACAATGATACATGTCCATCACTTAAAAACAAGAATGAATTACAACACATGGTCCTATAACTTGACTAGCACATTTGATCCTTTGATTTTCAACGAGTAGTTCTACAATTCCTAAACTTTTGTATTAAATATGGGTTCCAAATCGTGTGGTAGATAACATGTCATCATGCTGAACAATCATATGTCAGAAATGAGGACATGACATATGCCACATCATTTGTAACTCACAATTAACAATATATTTGACATTCCAAGCAATTTCCACTTTCTAAATATCATCATATGAATATTCTTAAATTTGAAATCAATTTCTATAAATATAGAATAAAGCATTAAGCATAAGATTATATTGGTAGCTAGATTAGATATATCAACCAAGGACAAGATACATGCTGGGGAGTGCCCATACATACATTATCACACCCACGCGCATCTACTATTATTATCCTCTGTGGTATAAACACCAAGCCTAGGAGTGTGTAACCTTCTTTTCTTCTTTCCCTAGAGTAAATTTCCTGTCATGACACTGCACTATCTAGCTAGTTCTATTAAAAACTTTGCACACAGACAAGTAGGTAGTGAAAAATATATGCAACTTTTTACACTGCAATTGCCTTAAATTATTGGATCTCAAACTCAAAGCAAGTTGTTCCATAAAGATTATACAGCATATTGAAATCGCAAAATGGGAATGGCAATACTAGTTGTTCACTTGTTTGTACCGTTTATGATGAGTTCCAGAAGAGTCTCCATGCTCGTGTTCACAGTTGGCTGTAAGAGAGAGCCACCTACTATTCGTGCACGTATAGCAAGTGTAACCCTATTGATCAATTCTGTTTTGTCTTGCAAATATCTAAGCAGCTTCCTCAGCTAAGATCTTTGAGACCCCCATACATAAGCTGATGAAATCTGAAGCTTCAGATCAATAATGTTCTATTCATTATTAAACAGGTATGTTAAGCAAAACTAAAAAGAACTTCATATATACCTTGGATCCTTCACAAAATGCAGGATCTGAAAACAAGCAGAGGGTATAATCCATGAACAGCATGACCAAAAACAAGTCTGCTATGAACAAATGAAGCCTCTCCATAAAGTGAGAGACCAACTGCTCTCTTTTCATCTTCTGCGACATGAGATTCAATTCAGGTAAAAAGAAAAAAGAGGGGTTTATTTGTAGTTTATCAAAGTCAAGGGGTGAAGTAGAATAAGTACAAAATTGGGGGAGTGTTTCGCAATACCCACAAGAAAATTGAATATAAAGGAAAGAAAGAGTTTAATCTAGAGAGTCTAGGGTTAGGGATTTTGCGAGGACCAAATGGAGGCCGCGGTGGTCGATATCGGCTCCAAGCTCCTCAAGGCGGGACCCGCAGTTCCCGATCAAGCTCCTGCCATGGTACGTCTTCTCTCTCAATTTCACTTTCTCTAGGGTTTTGGGTCATCAAATTACAGTCTCTCGCAATGTGTGTTAGGATATTACAATATACATTTAAGAACGATTCGGTAGTATAACAATTAACATGTTTTTGTTATAACAATTTTGGGTCATCAAACCAAAATGCCGGAGTTAAAAATGTTCACCTAACATTTAAGAAGTTCAACTTTTGTTTTCTCAATTAGACAAGGACTTACATTTTTAGTCTGCTCTATTAAGCCTTCTTAATGTGTGAAATGGGTTTGAGGTTATAGATCAAATCGATATATAAGTGCGTACTTTATAAGAATCAGATAATCACTTATACTTAATTTCACCATGGATGTATTGTACAGAATCAAAGATATCGCTGTGGTTCATTTTCAATATCCTTCTAACTTTTGTATATCTTTCCAATTTTCAGATAATTCCCAACCAAATGAAACGCATCCCTGAGGATGGATCAATGAATGATAGTTCACCATTTGAAGAAATAATTCTTGAGCCGGTTGTGCGGGGTTTTATTAAAGACTGGGATGCCATGGAAGACCTGTTGCATCATATCCTATACACCGGTCTTGGATGGGAAATAGGCAATGAAGGGCAGATATTATTAACTGAACCACTGTGTACTCCCAAGGTAAACTCTAGATTCAGTGTCTTGGTTATGTTGTTTTTGTATGATGTTATCTAACTTGTATTATAGAAAGAATTTTGTTGTCTCACTACTATACGCTATAAATCAGTTTATCAGTTTTCATATCGCTAAGGATTGCATTTCTATATCACTTTTTTGTTTGTCTATGTAGTGTGCATGCACATCGATCTGGATAATGTAAACTCTTATGAAGGGTTTGATGACCTTAGATTGATTACTCTTTTTGCCGAAAAATTTAGTATACTACATAATTTTACTTTCTCTAGTTCTAATTAATGTGTCATCTCAAGAAAACTAAAATCCTTTTTTTATGCCAGGCTGCCAGAGAACAGTTGGTACAACTGATGTTTGAAACATTCAACATATCGGGCTTCTATGCATCAGAGCAAGCAGTATTGTCACTTTATGCTGTAGGACGTATCTCGGGATGTACTGTTGACATTGGGCATGGAAAGATTGGTATGTATAACTTTCGGATGAAATCTTTATTGGTGTCTTTTTGGTTTATGAGATAAATTAGTTATATGATATTGATGCATAATGGTATTTAAGATATTCATATCCTCATCACTAAAGGCTAATTTATATGTAATTTAAAGTCAATAATATCATCTCTAGCATGCTATCAATCGGTTTCTTTCCCCCTAAAAAATCTGTAATTGTTATATATTTCCTGTTTACCAATTGGTACAACAAAGTATATTAATGATATTTGATATTCTGTTGCTATTCCAAGCTATAACCATGCACCACATTAATATAGGTCTTCAGACAGCCATATGATTACTTGCTAGTGGCTGAACTAAAGCTGTCAAGTACTTAAACTTGCACGATCTGTTATTGGCATTTGATTAATTTTAACTGTGTTTTCTGTAATGTTGGGCAATTGTTACAGATATTGCCCCAGTAATTGAAGGGGCGGTTCAGCACATTGCCTCAAGAAGGTTTGAAATTGGAGGTATTGATTTGACAAAGTTACTTGCTGAAGAGCTTGGGAAATCCAATCCTCTGGTGAATATCAAGATGTCTGACGTTGAGAAAATAAAAGAGCAATTTTCATGTTGTGCTGATGATGAACTTGCTTATGAAAAGATTAAAAGATCCTGCCAGACAGAACAGCATACCCTTCCTGATGGACAGGTCTGTATAACTTAATGAAACATTATGTACATAGATTGATGGAAAAAAATCAGAAGTAGGCATAATGGTTATCTTGAGGAAATGTTAGTAGTATATGCTCATTGTTCTGTACTTGTAGATAACAATTTAATGCGAATCTAATTCTAGATGTTGAATTTTAAAAGAGATTTAGTATCTTCCAAATCCTTGAAGCAACCCGATCTTTTTTTTTCTTTTCTAAGTTTGAATATGAGATGGATGTGATCCCATCTCAATGCATATGGTGATACCAGCCTTTTCCAAAAGGCTTTAAATATGTCACGTTATTTCATTATGTTCTAAGCATAACCATATGTCTCTTCCAAGACAATCCTCTTTCCACTCTTTTCATTAGACTTTGGCGCTCTTGGCAATTTTTTTATTGTCTGAATGTAACGTTAGTTATTGTTTAGGTCATTACAATTGGAAAGGAAAGGTATACTGTCGGTGAGGCCTTATTCCAACCATTTATACTGGGTTTAGAGGCTCATGGAATTGTTGAGCAGCTTGTTCGTTGCATTTCCACAGTATCCTCGGATAATCACCGGCAATTGCTGGAAAATACAGTACTATGCGGTGGCACTGCTTCTATGACTGGTGAATTTTATATTTACTGATTTCTGTATTTCATATGTAGATCGGTATTTTTTGCCTTTGAACTTCTCTCGTCACGTAATGCATGCTCTTGTTGGCATTCATTGGACCTCCTTATGAATGAATCTGTGTCAGGCCTCTTTTAGGTTGCCTTTGATTTTCATTATATCTAATACTTGTAATAACTAAATTCACAAAGTTCAGGGATCCCTGGGTTCGGGAATATTTTGCAAATACGAGTGGTATCAGAATAAATTGAAATTTACGTCTGACATATTTTTTTTCAGAAGAAACAGAAATTTCTACTCGTTGCTGATTGGTAGTGGGATTACTTCTTGCAGGTTTTGAAGAAAGGTTCCATAAAGAAGCTGGTCTATGCTCATCTGCCGTCCGCCCTGCTTTAATTAAGGTAATTTATTTTTTTGGTGTCTTTCACTTTCCAATCTCTAAGCATAGAACGTTTAAGGTATTTCACTGCTTTGTACAAGCAATGTGAAAATTGAATCATGATCATTTGCAATGATGTTTTAGCTTGAGGAGGTTGTAGGGCTGGAACCGGTACGGTAACCTAGTTTTTTTGCCCAAACCGCCTACCGTCCCAACTCTACTCAGTAGAGGAAATCTAATACCGCAACCGGCCATCAAAGTTGGTGTACCGGCTTCTTGGTGTACCGAGATTTTCGGTATGTGCGATACGGTAATTGGTATTTACCGACTCAATCTGGTAACAAACCTTGAGCCTAAACTCTTGATGGCATATTTGCTCAGAGGAAGAAAATGAACAAGGAACAATGGAGAAAGCCATACACAATGGAAAACGAACCACCGAAACAACTAAACCAAATCAAAGCACAATTTCTCAGTTTTGAAAAAAAATAAGAATTACCCGAACTTAAAATTTTGATCAACCCCATCTGGGTTCCAATTACATGCATCAAATAGGTTGAGGAATTGTAGAGGATCTCGGCAACTTCGTTGATGAGCTCGGTGAAGGAGACGAGGGGAGAGAGAGAAATGGTGGGCTTTTGATGGAACGGAATGGGAAAAAAGGGGTGATTGAAAGGGTCTGATTTTCTTTGAAAAAGAAAGATTTGTTGATTGAAATGAAGCACTCAGCAGAGAAGAGAAGAAGAAAGGATGGGGAAGAGAAAGGGAGGACGATGAGGGGAGAAGAAAAAAATGGATGTATTTGATAGTGTTGAGAACCTATATTAATTTGTTAGTTGTTTTGACTCAAGAAAGCTATAAATTTAGCTTTTGTATATAGGTTATTAAGAAAATCTTCTGCTCTAGTGGTTGGAGGCGCTTCTCTCTAACTAGGAAGTGTTGGGTTCGACTCCCAGCTTTGGCAAAACGTAATTTATTTTGCGTTTGGAGGTGTATTGTATACGTAAGTTGGTTCATATACTTATATGTTAGTAGGTACGGTACACCGTATGTACATGAAATCATATACCGCTACTTTACCATGTATGATGTGCGGTGCGGTACAACCGTACCGAGAAGTCGGAAACCGACATCGTCGGTAACCGATTCCGACGGTTCGGTTGGTTTGTCGGCTGGTACGGTTAGATCGGGACAAAATACCAGCCCTAGGAGATTGGCTTGGTTAAATGTTTAAATATGTCCAGTAAAAATCTTAGAAATGATTTGCTGAACATTTCAACTTATTCAACATTATGTTGTCTTCTTGACATAGCATCTAGTTGATCAAACACAATTCATCAGACCCTCTCAAAAGTGCAGATTTGAAATGAGCTGTTGAATGTCAAACTTGTGGACAATGGAGGTTTTCTTAATTTTTCCCTGTAACTTGACGTTCATTATCTGTTGGCTTTTTTATCACAAATTCTTCATAATCGCCCTATCTTGGGGGTGGTCTTCCCTATCTCTAGTGCCAAAGTATGGAATCTTGCAGTCACAGTTATATATGTCCATGCCTCTGTTGGTCAACTTCTATTTAGAGAGAATAAATCGTTTGTTAATTTAGAATGGTATTTGACAAGTGTGAAAAATTCTTCTGGAGTACAAAGGATATGATATCCATTGATTACTAGGAATAGTCATAATGTTGATGGTTTCTTGGCTGCATGTTAATACTTCCGGTGCTTCACTGAAATGGTGAAATATGCAACTGTATTTGTATAATGGAATTGCATTTCACTGAGGTCCATCTAACGAATTTTGAGTAGTGTTATCATTGATATATAATTATTTACCTGTCATATTTCTTTGTTGATATAGTCACCTGGTATAAGAAATGGTTAAGCAAAATATATTTGATATACATCAGGGCATTTTTCAGATTGTGGTTCTAATCCTTTGTTTCTGTTGGTTCAACAGCCTCCAGAATACATGCCAGAGAACTTGACAAACTATTCAGCATGGGTGGGGGGTGCCATACTTGCCAAAGTTGTGTTTCCACAGAATCAGCATGTTACCAAAGCAGACTATGATGAAAATGGCCCTTCAGTTGTTCACCGGAAATGTTTCTAATCATTTGTCTGTATGAGTTCCTGAAGTCTAGCGTAGTTTAATTGGTTTACTTGTACTATAATGTCTGATAATGGAACGAAACCATTCTTATAATTGCGGTAGATTTTAATTGCGGAACTATATTGCTTTCCTTTACACAATGAATTGAAAGATTCAATGAACTATTGTCGACATTAGTTAATTAAATGTGGCACGGAATTTTCATTCATCCCATTTTTCTTGCGTTTCTTTCCTATTGTTTTCCGGTACATTTTGTGTTTTTTGCATGATAAGTTCAATTTCTGACTTCCAATATTTCTGGTTTTATTCAAAATGAATACATCAACGGATCAATCAATGGATTCTACATATTTTTCCCTATACTTTTTTACAGCACTAAAATGCTATTGTAATTAAGCGCATCAGAGACATGGATTCTACGTTGAAGAACATTAACATTTTGGTGAAACTATTCCTCTGTGACTTACTCCAGCATTCTGACATAAAGCTGTTGCAATTCCTTCATCATTTAGAGGTACTATGTTCACGTCTTGCACCAAAATTTTCTGACATCCGAAGCTCTCACTACAATCGAAATTTACGGCCACATTAGAAGCACTTGTGCCTCTCACATTCCGGTATACCACTCCGCTTATTTTTACCGCCGAAGCCTGCAACGTATGTACGTTATGAGGAAATTGATATGGATTAAATACACTAACTAGGTGATAGTAAATATCTGACTAGCATTACCTGATCTTTGCATGGTTTCTCCTGATCACAGTAATGTTGGTCTATGATTATGGGATTGGTGACATTCTGCAACACAACATTTTCAAATCTGATGTTTTTTGCATAACCAGAACCTCCTTGCCAAGTCTTGATTCTTAGTCCATTAGTGGTGCCTATAAGCTTGGCTCTACTTACTACCACATCTGAAACCTGTGCTTCTGAATTTTCAGCTCCTAAGCTTCCAATACTGCACGACCAACATCAAATTGAGCATGGAGATTGTTATAATTCTGGAAACATCATATCTAATGCAATACCTGATTCCATGTCCTGGTCCGCAGGTTATATCGCTAGCTTGAACATTACTTGACCCGCTTACTATCGAAATACAGTCGTCACCTTCAGCAACACATAATTCCCGGTGAATTTTTCTCAATATTTTCATGAGCCGACTGAATCGAAAATTTATGCTCATAATTTTTGACAATACGACATGCAAATTCTCTGAGCTTACCTGTGCTAATGCGGCAACTGTTTATGCTAATATATTTCGTATCGGTGACATGGATTCCATCGGTGTTAGGACTATTCTCTGGTGCAGTTATTATCAGATTGGAAACTTTTACAAGCACACATTTCTGAAAAGACAGATGCATTTGCTGTGCGTTTTGGAACCTCAGATTGGCTACCTCCAAATTGTTGCAATCATAGAAAGTCACAGCCTAAAGCGCAACAAGAAAACATGGGTAAAGAAACCGATTTGATTAGTAGCTAGTATAGACGAAGATCAAGTGTTAGGTAATGATTAGCTAGGAATTGGAAATATATATGATCTCATCGACACAAACTTACAGTTGGTGCGTCCGTGCAAGGCTATGATAGAATAATGGAAGGTTCCACAGACCAAGAAAAAGAAGATAGTTAGTCCTGTATTTTAGTCATCATCAGAATAGATTATTTTTGAAGAAACTGACTTACAAGCGACTCGTTAACTTTGCAAGAGTTCTCCCACCATTTCCTCCCATTGCCATCGATGATGCCAGTGCCACCACCTTCAACTCTGAAGTTCTGCAAATTCTCGAACGTAATCCAATGCGTTCTGTCCCCATTGTAATCCGATCGAACTGGTGATGCTTTGATCGTTCCATAAATCTAGAGATGTATATACACACATGTAAAGCTTATCTCGAACACAAAATATAGCGTGGCTAAGAGTAATTTTCATTAGTTTGAGTATACGAGGTATGCATGTAAGTTTGTGAATGTGTTGGTTCACAAAATATATGCTTTGATGCACATAGAGTACAAGTTATATAAAGTGATGCACTCACCTTAAAGGTGACATGAGATTTGCAAGGACCAGAGAATGTAATTGGTTTGAGGTGATAGTTTCTGTTCTTAGGGACCACGAGCTCAACAGTTGTTGCTCTAGAATTAGAGCATGCCATCTTCCATGCCTTCCTAAATGCCTACAACAACACAAGGTACACCACCCACATCTTAACAACTCACAATGATAAAGCCTTCATCAACTTAACGAGATCGATCATCAATATAAAATATTTGAAACGAAAACGTAAGTTAAAGAAGTGAAGGAATTAAAGACGCCATAATTTCATTTTAATTTGAGAAACGGCAAGCGAGAAGCTTAACAGAGAATGCTAATAGAAAGATATCGATGGACATGCAAAACACCTTGGTATCGTCTCCTTCATTTGCGTTAGCTCCAAAATCATGCACATTATAAACAACCTTAGCTGAAGCACTGGATATAATAAGCTCCCTCCTGCTTGTGTTTAGTGCTGAAAAATTATGACCAGTATACGTTTGATGATGACGATCAAGTACAGGCCGCTCCTGATCTGGGCTGTTATGGCCAAGAAGAGGGAGGGAAGAATATGAAGGTGCAATAACGAGAAAGAGAAATAGTGACAGAAAATGGCTTTGAGATGAAGACTGCATCTTAGCTTTCACTTATTAGAGAGAAGAACACAAATGATGGCCGGGCTGTGATCGAAAGGCCTCTAGCAGCTATATATTTATAGGACAAAGTAGTCAAAGCTAGCTTGCTTGTATTCTGTAGAGAGAAGGGTAAAAGCAACAACGAGTGAGAGAATGTTTGTTCTGATTCGTGATGATGATGATCAATCAGTCAGAGAAGTATGGAATGTTTTGCAGGAGGGATAGAGTCGACGAAAAACTGAGAGAGAGAGAGAGCTAGAGAGAGGGTTAGGTCACTTACGTCTGATGTTATATATTAATTGTGCTTGTTTACCAAGACTGCAGAAGCAAACGCATATGGCATATGTGGAATTATAACTAAAAAATGAAGAAATAAAATGTAGTTACGACGTACCACATTCCAAAAACTTCAGTTATTTTGGATCAATTACAAGGCTCAGAATTCGAACGTCACTGCTGTGATCTGCTACATGTCTCTCAGCTTGATTGTTTTCCTTAAGGGCATGATACGAATTATGGGCAAAGAGCCAAAGATTATGTCATGTATGTAAGTAAATAAAAACATTCATTTTTCAATTCTACATAATATATCTTGCCTAATCATAATATTGCATTTTACCAACTTTACCATTTATATTTCTATTTTTGTTAGGTATTAAGAAGTACGTAAATCAACCTTATTTTTGTATTAATTTTCATTTCTCAAATAGAAAAATTCACCGGTCACTCTAAAAACAAAACAAAAAGAGAGAGATCAGAGTCCGTTAGAGTGTCAATGAAGTTATGCAAGTAATGGAGAATACGTACTATTGTGTAGTTGCTCCAATGGAAATGGCATAATGGATATGCAATCATAGATGTACGCCATAAATGTTTTCTTTGTTCTTCTCGATCTTTTAGACTTTCTGTTTTCATCATATGTATCAATTTTACAGTTTTGTTAGGTATAATTTGGCACTTCCCACTACCCATGGCAGTTTTGAATCTCTCGGTCGTTGACATGCATATATTCAACTAATACGAATGCTATTCACCTCTGCGCGCTGATACAATTGTGGACTTACTTAGCTAACTCCAAATTTGAGTGCCATATTAACCTTGAAAAAGTTTGAACCCATTTCCGATATGCGGTGCAGTAATCTTCAACTTAATGATGAGTTAGTAGGCGCAAGTTTAGGCACTTCTGCAGGTGAGTGCGTGGAATTCAGAGACGAGCTAAGTTTACTTTGTTGGCCGGAGACCATTTTTCTATTAATTAGTTTAAGTTCTCTATCCCTTTTGTAAAATGATCAAACTTTTACTCGGGTTCCTTTCATAGTTTAAGGTTTAGAGTTGAGAAATTTGTGAGAAAAAGAGGCACATTGGATTTGGTCACATAATTTGTATAGGTGCCATTATCCCCTTAACTAGCAAGTCACCCCTAGCTAGCTACTTAGCAAGTCAGAAAGATCGACGAGACGTAATTATGTGTTTGTTTGAGTGGTGAATTAGGCTAGGGTTGGGGGTGAAGTGAATGGCATTTGCGTATGGTTAGTGGGGCACAAATTTAAAATCTTTAATTGAAATTTGTATATGTTTAAATAATATAATAATTTTTTTATTTAAATTTAATCAGACTTTGTTATACTTAATACTGTTGTGGGAACCTTGAACAAGTACAATGGTATATGTTGTCAACATAAGAAAATACTTCAACAAAAAACTTGAAAGAGTACTTAAAAGAGATGAAATAAGTCTTTTATATATAATTAGGTCGGATCCTTGAAAAAAATAATGTTGTAATCTATGATTGTTAGAGGAAATGATTTGTATACAAGTAAAAATGGTTGAAAAGAAAAAAAGCTGTAAAAGAAAGAAAAAAGAATGTTGTAATCTAAAAATGTGCTGGTGGGAATTGAACCCTAACCAGTAATACACATTAAATGATTCACCACTAGGGACCTGACATTATTTATCCGAAGTTAAGTGAGACACGGCCCCAATATGTCTGTTAGTGGCTCCGGCTCCGGCTCCGGCTCCGGCTCTGCCTATGTTTGTTAGTGGCTCCGCCACTGCGGCACCCCTTACTATTTGTCTAGTTGATCTCCAATTAGTCGTCAATTCTTGCTTGCTGGGGCAAATCATCACATGGTCAAGCAAAAAGGGAGAGATCGATGTAAGTTCTCAACATACTGGAGCAATATGCATATGGTTTTCGATCCCTTTCACAAACAGAAAAACCAAATATGTAAGAGTTCAAGGTCAAAAACAATTAAGGTTCTAAAAAATGTTAGACGCTACTAGGGCGGACAGCCAGCGTCTAACGTTTAGAGCATCTAGACTGTGTTCAGGCCACTGGCGAACCTAATAAGTGGCGAATGGGGGCTTATGCGCGCGCCCACTGATTTCTCTTCTACATATATACTTAGTGATAAATATAGCAAATTGGTTGAGTTTTAATGTGTTGCTACACCTAAGCCCCCACATTAGACCTATATTACCTTCATTTAGCTCCTTAAAACATGCAAATACATGTCCATTTTCACTTGCCCTCTCACTACGAGTACAACTACTACTATAGCCGACAAAATTTTTTCGTCGGCCTGTTAAAAAATTTTGTCGGCTAAAGTTTTAGCCAAAGATCTTTTAAACTTGATTCAATTTATTTGTATATTAATGATGAAAAAAATATACGCCCTCAGTATATAAAATTATGGGCCCGCCACTGGCCCAGGCGGCGCTATGCGGTTTTATATTTTATCTATTATTATTTATTAGAAAAATGATCTAAACAGTGTCTGACCTTTTAAAGAAGCAAAGTTTTGGTGTCTCATGTTTCAAAAACTTCAAAATGGTATCTCATCAAAGCCTTGCTTCTCTAAAAGGTCAGACATTGTTAACAAAGGGTAAATTAGTCTTTTCATGTCAAAATGTCTGCATTTAGATTTTTTTTACGAAACTAACGGTTCTAGACACATTTCTTTAGTCGGGATAAGAACGTGTGATACCGTTTTGAAGTTTTTAAAATGTGAGATACCAAAGTTTTGCTTCTCTAAAAGATCAGACACTGTTTGGATCATTTTTCCTTATTTATTTAATAAATATAATTATATAAATAAAATTTATAAAAAACACTTTTATGTTCTAAAATAGCAAAAATACTTCAAAAATATATATAATAAAACAAAAATGTTCTTAGAAATAATAAAAATACAATAGTGTATCATTTGTTTAGACTTTATAGTAGAATATTGTGTTTTTGTGTTTGATTTTACTCTATTTTAGATAGGCTTTTATGTATTTCATAATTAAAAAAAAAACTATTTAGGCCGCCTATGTGCCATCCAGGCGTCATCTAGCCGCCTCGCCCGTTTAAGAGATTGATTTTTGCGGCAGCATCAATCTTGACCGATTCGAAAAAAATCAGAACGGTGTTGGAAGCAATACTCGCAGAGGATAAAAGTACAGTCGGCGAAACAGAAGCAAGTTCTTGGAGGAATCTTTCTTCTTTGGCCTAGTTCTGCTTCCTAGCAATGCATTGTCCAAAAGACAAAATAGCAACGCCTCTGCCTAATTAAAGATGCATGATTACCCCTGTGACAACTCACAAGTCATAATTATTATCCTATAAAAATTAATTCGCCTTCCGCCTCTGGTATCGAGAAACTAATTTCGTTGTTGATCATCTCACCTCATTATTAGCTCATCGCGATCGATCATTCTGCGAAGCCGACTCACTGTACGCCTTGTTCGGTTCTTTCACCTTTCCCTTGCTTATATATGACGACCCAAGATTTCGACTTGGCAAGGAGGGGAAGTTAGTAGCGATCCAGTTTGCTTTTTCAGTTTTCTATTGTTCTTCTATCATATATATAAAGATGAGGAACGGAGGTGAGGAGGTCTGATGTGACATATGTACGTAGAGATGACAAGTACAGGTACGTAGTTCATCACAAACTAAATTTTTCTGCACATGCATCTGATTGGCAATTGGAACTCACTTGCTTAATTTCTACTGTTCATGTAATCATCTTCACCGTCCATCCCCCCCGAAAACTAATTGATTAGCATACCGATACGTAAGTACGTAACCATCTCTAGCTAAGTTACAAGAGAACACGTACTCTAATGACCTAATTATCTTTTGTAATTAATATTACAAATAACAGAACCAACATGCATATATAGTTCCCCTTAGGCTTGGAGTACTCCATCTCCATGCATGCAGGCTAGCTGCAGTACTCATGCATACGAAGATGATCCATATATGACTGCACTACCTCGTATATATCCCTAGCTTGATTCTTTGACGTACGTAGGTATTACATATTTACATTACAGTGATGGCTCCCTAGCTAGGTTAATTATTGTTAAGAAAATGTGATAAATATATTATTTATATACTAACAAAATAAAATAAGGAAAATTAATTCTAATTAATCAAATTGTATGAACATGAACAAAACCATAAAATGACAAATTGAGGATTTGAGAAGAAGAATTCAACCAATGGAAGTTTGTCGAGTCTCGTGTATCACACTGTGTCTTGAAGACGAATTACGGAGTACGTCTCAATTGGTAAGGACCTCAATGCCGCTTGGTCTCCCAAGATAAAACGACAATCAAGCTCAAGTTGTTGCACTACGAACAAGAGCTTCAACGAACTAGAAAGTGTTTTCAAACTATCACCGAATTTTGAGAGAACTAAATAGGAGTGGAGAAGCTTTTTGGAGAAGAATAAATTTTTGTTGTTGGTGTGTTGAGAATAAAGAAAAGATCACCAATTTATACATGAGGGAACCTTGAAGTCACTTGAATGCCATGAATGAAAAATCATTAGTTACAACCTTTTATTAGTCCACTAACATGTCATTGAATATGTTGTTATTACAAAATTCAAACAGTCATGGAAGATGAAAGTGCAAAAAACGTTTTATGCATTCAACTTTGGGTGACTATTCTCATTCACCATAAAATCATCTAATTAAAATGATTATTTTTATCATTTTTCTAACAATTCTCCACATGAATGAAATAAGCGACCAAAGACTCGATAGACTAGCTCGGTGATAGTTTTCTACGGTTGAGACATGCACATGATATGTAGGTTATGAGCATTTGAACCCTCCCTTATGGAAACATGCTTACTTTACTAACTAAATAATAGACGCGAGATCTTTGAACAATCCGTCATTTATGTAAATGATGGCATGTCTCACACATGAATCTCCTGGCACATTATAGTTCTCATTATTGTGTATATTTTGGTCTTAACACGCGTCTGGTTCTACAAGAGTTTGACAAGAGTTTTGCCCTCAACAACTCTCTTAGAAGCCACCCAACTACTCTCTCACATAGGTGATTTCTTAATTAAAAGTAACCCGCATTACTCCGCTCAGTTTTATCGACACATAAGAATCATTAAAAGCTTTTTAGTTTAACCTCATTTCGTACGGGCATCACTGTTTTCATCATAGGAATGGACATGGGGCGAATCCCCACAGTGATCCATCATAATCTCTACAATTTAGTTGTCCCTTTTGAACCTAGTTCTTGAGATCTCCAGTCAGTTTGGTTGGATATCCAATGTAAAGATTTTATTCTTTAATGGGCTTTAATCTCATTCCCCTCAATGATTTATCAACTAGCTCTCTATACAACCATTTGGTCAGCAGATCCGCAATGTTTTCCTTAGACTTCACATAGTCTATATGTAACATCCCGTACCTAAAATTTACCTTTTCACAGAGATTTACGAGTTACCGAGGGCTTTTAATTGCGATCGATAATTTGATAAGACATCGCTCGAGTTTATTTCTGAGTTTTTAAAAGTTCTCTAAATACCTCATTTAATGACTTGATGTTGTAGTACGTGTCAACACGAGTCTCCCGGTATTTTCGGAATATTTTTCGGAGCTTCCGGCTATTTTCTGTGAATTTCTGAAGTTTATGGTAATTTTCAATTACTATTCCGGTAAAAAGGAGTTTTACCATTTAACCTTTTTACTTTTTACCTTCTTTTAATCTGGACCGTTGGATCTATTCCAGATTGAATCTGGACCGTCTGTTTCAGTATAAATAGGGTTGAGACTTTTGACCGAAGTCAAAAGCCTTAACTCGGTCAACTCACTCTCTTCTTTCAGCTCTCCCGAGCTCAACCCGTCCTTCGCCATGGCTGCCGCAATCTCCGCCGTCAAGCCATGGCTGCGCGCGTGGCTTGTCCCTTTTGACTCCTCTCCTCAAGCCCATCATCTCTGTGCCCGAAGATCAGGCATTCAATGAGGTTCACAAGGAACCCCGACTCGGCCTACCCACTTTCCCGATGAGATTTCTCCGGCCTCCGACCACCGAATCTCCAGTTTGAGGTAGTTTTCTTGATCTCCTCGATGTGTTCTACAAGCTTAAGTATTCAGTTTCTTCGATTGGTGACGTTTTGAAATCTCCTGTTTAAGGCTGTGGGTTTCCCGACAAGGTTTGCAGCTCCGGCGACGGTCTTCTGGAGGTCTTGGGTTGCATTTCGAGCTTCTGGAAGCCTTATACACCATCCCTAGCAGCCTGGTAAACTCTTCTCCCTCCTAGCTTGACTCTGCAAAAAATTGGTGATTTGTGGGTTTTTGGTGATTTTCGATAAATTGTTGTGTTTCTGAGTTGTTGAGGCTCTGCAGATGAAGGAGAAGGAATGAAGGTGAAGGCAGAGTCGAAAGAGTGACATTGATACTCTGTTTGGAGTAGAGGAATCTCTCGGCAGTGAGCAGTGGAGGTTTGGGTGCAGAAAGCAGTTTTGGTGCAGCTTTGGGTGTGAAGAGTAATGTGGGAGCAACTTGCTTCATTTTGGGATTTAGAGGTAGGTGAATCCCTTAATCTAGAAAGAGCTTTGATTAAATGGTTTGGGGTAATTGAATTGGGGAGTTGGTGTATTGGAGGTTATAGTGTAGTTGCTGCATTTTATTGTTTGGTGTTATTTGAATCGTTGTTGGGTTGCTGATTTAGTGTTATTTACGATGTTTCATGTCGAGAACTTGGTGATCAAGAAACGGGGAAGCTATGGCGAAATTCCGGCAAGTTGCCGGAATCCGGCAAAGATTTCGGTGAAGCAGTTAAACCGGCAGAATGCCGAAGAGGTAGGAATCGAATCCATGTTAAGCTTTTAGTCGGAAAGTACTGATAATTCCTAATTTGAGTATTTATGAAAAAATTGGACATAATTAGGAAGTTCCATTTTGGGAAACTTCCCATTCTAAAGAACACTTGCCATGTTACGATCTTTTCATTTTGGGAAACTTTCCCTTTTTGGAAGGTTTCCATTTATGAGATGTTAAATTGGGTTGAAAAGGTTAAAGAAAATGTAGAATTTAAGTTAAAGGTTTTGAAGTTAATTAGTGAAGTAGGAAAATTATAGTATGTTGACCACTCTAGTGGTTGAGGAAGATGTTGACTCCCATTAACGGAAATGTAAAGTTGATCGTGGAAAAACAATCGATAATTTCATTATCGACGTACCGACTCACAATTAGTAAAGAGAAAATACTTATGCTAAGGTGGCGTAAATGGAAACCAAACTACGAGTCGATAATCGGAAATAAGTGTAATGTTTGAAAAGCTGTTAAAAAGAAAGGAACTTGGTCAACACGTGGTCAAATAGGATTTCCTGGTCAAACTAGGAAAAGACCAAGTCAACTATGGAATGACTAATATAATGGTTTGTTTGTACAGTCTCTGGTCGAACGTGAGACGAGCTCGACTACGTGGTTAGTTCGAGGTTTCCGCTCGAGGAGCTTTCCGAGCAAGAAGAAGATCGTTATGAGTACTGTGAGTGGACCTTGTTTTTAAATTAAATTGCATGCCCATAGACTTTATTTGGTTTCTCTTGTATATGTGATTTCCTCCATTATATGTTTTACGGTGATTTTGGGAAAATGAGATTTAATGATTTTAAAGATAAATGAGTCGGGGAAGAGGTTCTTACATTTCCTGTGATTTTAAAGGATTTTCCCGGGATATGATTTTATGGTTATCACCATTTTGGGATTATGGAGGGGGATGTTTTAAAAAGGGGAAACTTGGCTCTTGGATTTAAAGGGTTTTAAAGTAAAGGCAGAGAATCGGTTTTGGGTTCCTGGAAAGGTTTTTAAATCCAATGTTTTGGGGTAAAGTCATGGGAGATTTGACTTGGTTTTCGGATTATTTTTCCCCCGAGGGTTTAAAGGATTTTTTTAAAATGATTTTTAAAAGGAAAAGGATATAAGTATTGCATGTTAGCATGGACCCTCTCCGGTGGTAGCTGGTCATTTGACCCTCCCGGATAGAGCAGGTCAGGACCCTCTTCGGTGGTAGCTGGTCAATAGACCCTCCCGGATAGTAGCAGGTCGGGACCCTCTTCGGTGGTAGCTGGTCAATAGACCTTCCCGAATAGAGCAGGTCATCGGACCCTCTCTGATGAGCTGGTCAATAGATCCTCTCGTGGTAGGCTAGGTCGGTTTTCTCGTGGATGAGGTTAATACCCCAAACATTTATTTATGGATTTGAGCCAATAGAATTATTTATGATTTAATTATTCTTTGTCTATGATGTGCGTGCATAAGGTTTTCTTGGAAAACTCTAAGGGAGAACATTAAAGGAAAAATAGAGTTTTATATTTTATTTTTGTCCACTCACGCTAACAGTTTTTCAATGTTTCTCCCCTGGGCCCTTCGTTTTCAAATGCCCAGTGGTGCAGGGTTCTTGAGCGGAGGTCGCGCGCGTACAAGAGTCAAGGCATAGTCGATCAATCTGTTGTTGCTGCAATTCATTAGGGTAATCTTCTGTGTAGACTGCTCTGACTAATCCAGTTTAGCTAGTTAAGTAGGTTAGGGAGCAGGATGCCTTCATGAGTTAGGAATTGTTTATAAATACTCATGGAAGTGCTGAGTTGGTATGTAGGAAGGGTTGGCCATTTTCAAGGGGGTTTCGGTAAGAAGTTCCCTTGAGGTGGTCCTCGCAGGATTTACTTCGAGTTAAAGGGATTTAACTCGGAGTGAGTCCTGACAGTTGGTATCAGAGCATTAGGTTATCGTTTCCTGTTACTACCTCATGTACTTGGTATCACTTAAAGTCTATAGAGTGATGGTCCGACTGCGGCGGATCCATCGGCATTTTATGCTTTGGACGCTTAGTGTTTATTAAGGATATGAGTTGGTACTTCTTGGTTGATTTATGGACCGAGTGGTCCTATAAACATTTGAATCTTCAAGACTATGCCTCAGTACGCCGACCTCACAGAGTTACGTAAGGTAAGCTCGTTACGTAATTATTTTTATGAGTTCCGCAGTGTTTAATGAAGTTTGAAAATAGAGTTGGGTGTTGGGAACTCGAGTTGAAAACTCACGGTATTTAACGTTGCTGGAGCATTTGTGTCAGTGCTCGCTGGTGAAACATTTGATTCCTGCTTGGAAGGCTATTGTGATTTTGGTAGGGATGTTGTAGAAACCTAAGGCGAAGCCTTGGTGTTCGAGTTATGAGACTCTTAGAAGTGAAGAGTCGTAAGAGTTATTGAAAGAGGTTGCATCCTGCCTAGCTCGATTATTCAGAGAAGATGAATATTAAGATTTGACGATTGCCAAGATTTTGTTGATGTTTGTCTTTAGCGTGGCTTCAGGGAAACTGACGAACGTGTTAACGTAGAATGACTCAAGGGAATTGAGTGTTGTTATTTTGTGGTCTGGATCTAGTGACGAGTCCATGATGTGACACTACTGGAGAATTTTAAGGAAGTAAAGGCTGGTTTGGTCACTTGATGTTTTATGGGACAACCACTGAAACTAATGGCTTGGGTTACCTTTGGTGCTGACATTGTTGTCGTCAGCTACGACCAGATCCTCTTCGCTCCAGCCACCCATGATTGGGGTACTAGGAAGATTTGAATTGTTAGTGAGTCTAAGCGTGATTTGAATTGTTGGTGACAATGGTCATTAGGCCATTTATCGTGGAGGCAGAAATTAAATCGTGTCACCAGATCTTGGGGCTCATGTCAACCATGAGGTGAGTTATCCACCTGTGGTCAAAGTATTTTAATTAGTACACCTGTGGAGGAGTCTCCAGGTTGGCTGTGTTAGAGTTCGATTTTCAGATCGAGCGAGCGTTACTAGTGGTAATTAAAGGTAAATGGTTTTGAAATTTAAAGGAATATGTTGGAAGTGGCAACAAGCCACCGGGTCAAGGACCAAGGGTGCTTGGGGTACCGGAGATAGTGATACGAGTCTTGACTGACTTTGTATTATTGTGGTGTAGGAACCGGTCGTTGTGCAAACGGCACTGTTTCGACGGCTGAAGATGTTCATGGGTATACCCCACATGAGCACGTGTACCCTCCTATGTAGGGAAGTGGTTAAGTGAAATCTGGGTAGCACATGCTGGTAAGGCATAATTATTGTGTGCAGCTGTGTGGGGTCAAGGTGATACAGTCTTATAGTTCGAGAATGTATCGTGAGAATTCTATATTTTGAGAACGGAGGTTAAAGACGTTTGGTTAGAAGTTTTGTGCAAAACGTCAATTAAATGGTCTAACCGTTTAAATATAAGTCGGAAGTGGGTTATTGTTAGTCGCTCCGACTTTTATGATGGTTAGTTAAATTGTTAAATGTGGTTAGTAGGTGGTTGATTGCTTGCCGAGTTAAATGCACGGAAGTTGTGAAGTGACAGCAGTGGGGCAAGGTTTACTGAATCGTTGAATAGGAGTGAGAATGTTTGTAGTTGCTCAAGCTTCAACCTGCAACCAAAGTCGTCCGTTATGACACTTGGTTTCCTCGAGGGCGATTAATTGAGCTTGATAGCATGGGAATCTATGCACTCACTGGCTGTGGTTTAATCAATTATTGTAACCGAAGGTGTACTTAGTCGTGTTTGGGGTTCATAAGTTACATCCACTGCAGTGACAGAAAATTTTCTCAATTTTGATCCGGGGAATGAGGATTAAGATCGGAGAGATCAAATTTTGGTGTAATTAAATGAAATCCTGAAAGGATTAAAGAATTGTTGGCATTGCTATGGTCAATGGTCATTTGAGTAGTGACCCTACTTGTTAGGAATTATTGACCTAGCGGCAATTCTTGGCGCCACGAGTGTAGAGTGGTAGCAAGATTAATCACTAGAGGTGACTCTCGAAATTATCAACATTTCGGTGAGTATGAATTGCGGTGGAACTAGGAAAGGTTTTCCTTGATGACTCAAAAGTATTATGAGTCAAGGTTTTGGAAATCAATTTATTACAAGAGTAGTAAGGTATGTTGCTAAGTTGGGCAACACTCCATTGGTAATCGTGGTGTGTTGAAGCCACGTTCAGATTAAGTGATGATCTGAGGGGATGTTAACATGTGGCAGTGGATCTTGTAATCTAGGATCTAAAGTGGTATTGTGATTCCATGTGCACGCAGTTATTTTTCCTCTTCAATTAGAATGGTAAGTGGTTGTGCATCTTGAATCTTACCAAATAGAGGATACTGTGGATGGTAAACTTGCAGAGCATGGGGGACAGTTTTGTTAGAACTGTCTAGTTGTGCGAGTTGACTCTGTGAAGTTTACACGCCCAGTGCGGGGATGGTATTTGATAAATTGTGCCTTGATAATTGGATGTTTGGTGATCAATATGGTTAAGATCGGTGTGAAATTATTTCCCGATGCTTTGATCAGGTGTTCCTTTGGGTGTGCATCAGTGACACTAAATTTTATGTAGATGTTCGATCTGGTTAAATGTCCGATTTGTCGGTTATTGCCAGACGATTTGGTAATGGAGGCCTGTGAGAATGGAATATCCTTGTTGAGCGGGTAAGGCTCTGGGATTCTTTTAATGGTAAGTCTATTCCAATTGGTGATGGGGATGAAGTTTATTAGACGCACAGTTATGGTTGAAGTGCAAGTTCTGCACTATGCGTCATTCCAGGTTAAGGGAAGAGATCGGGAGGTCAGTGGTACCTCACCTATGAGTAGTACGGAGATGTGTTACCCGTGGTAAAGTACGCTGTAACCCCACAAGTGATAATTGAGTTGGCGATTCTAATGATCGGCTTGTTGGTAAAGTCAAGATTTATCCGGTCAGAATAGCTTTGTAGGCAGTGTGAAGCCTAACAATTTGTCTTCATGCGAGGAGTAAGTATTGTTGGATCTCGATGTCTAGAGTTTTGGATCTCCCTGATTTAAAGGCTATGGTTTTGGTTTTACGCTAAAAATTCATGGCAATTCGTGTCCTGTGTGTGCAAGTTGTTTGAGTAAGGATAGATCAAGGGAAGACAATTACTCTACAACAGGACAACATGACAGAATAATTTATAGAAAGCATAAACCAGATCAGGGAGCCTAGTTCGAATGTGGTGATGGTTCGTGTAACGCAAGTCGTTATGGTTTTCTCGTGGACTTGTTGTCATTAGTTTTGACTCCACGTTGTATTGTGTTACCAGAGGATTTAAATCCATTTGTGATATCGAACCCTACTCCTCAAGCGTGGTAATCATTTCCTGCATAGGGAATGTGTAAGTTGATGTCTAAAGTTCAACGAAAGAATACGAGTATTCTTAAAGAAATTTTACTCGCGACAAGCGAGGGGTTATTGAATCAGAATGAGTATTAGCGGTATTGTGACGACGTCATATGCGGTTGGTAAGGACAATTGTTAAAAAGCTGTTAAAAAGAAAGGAACTTGGTCAACACGTGGTCAAATAGGATTTCCTGGTCAAACTAGGAAAAGACCAAGTCAACTATGGAATGACTAATATAATGGTTTGTTTGTACAGTCTCTGGTCGAACTTGAGACGGGCTCGACTACGTGGTTAGTTCGAGGTTTCCACTCGAGGAGCTTTCCGAGCAGGAAGAAGGTCGCTATGAGTACTGTGAGTGGACCTTGTTTTTAAATTAAATTGCATGCCCATAGACTTTATTTGGTTTCTCCTGTATATGTGATTTCCTCCATTATATGTTTTACGGTGATTTTGGGAAAATGAGATTTAATGATTTTAAAGATAAATGAGCCGGGGAAGAGGTTCTTACCTTTCCCGTGATTTTAAAGGATTTTCCTAGGATATGATTTTATGGTTATCACCGTTTTGGGATTATGGAGGGGGATGTTTTAAAAAGGGGAAACTTGGCTTTTGAATTTAAAGGGTTTTAAAGTAAAGGCAGAGAACCGGTTTTGGGTTCCTGGAAAGGTTTTTAAATCCAATGTTTTTGGGGTAAAGTCATGGGAGATTTGACTTGGTTTTCGGATTATTTTTCCCCCGAGGGTTTAAAGGATTTTTTTAAAATGATTTTTAAAAGGAAAAGGATATAAGTATTGCATGTTAGCATGGACCCTCTCCGGTGGTAGCTGGTCATTTGACCCTCCCGGATAGAGCAGGTCAGGACCCTCTTCGGTGGTAGCTGGTCAATAGACCCTCCCAGATAGTAGCAGGTCGGGACCCTCTTCGGTGGTAGCTGGTCAATAGACCTTCCCGAATAGAGCAGGTCATGGGACCCTCTCTGATGAGCTGGTCAATAGATCCTCTCGTGGTAGGGCAGGTCGGTTTTCTCGTGGATGAGGTTAATACCCCAAACATTTATTTATGGATTTGAGCCAAGAGAATTATTTATGATTTAATTATTCTTTGTCTATGATGTGCGTGCATAAGGTTTTCTTGGAAAACTCTAAGGGAGAACATTAAAGGAAAAATAGAGTTTTTATATTTTATTTTTGTCCACTCACGCTAACAGTTTTCAATGTTTCTCCCCTGGGCCCTTCGTTTTCAAATGCCCAGTGGTGCAGGGTTCTTGAGCGGAGGTCGCGCGCGTACAAGAGTCGAGGCATAGTCGATCAATTTGTTGCTGCTGCAATTCATTAGGGTAATCTTCTGTGTAGACTGCTCTGACTAACCCAGTTTAGCTAGTTAAGTAGGTTAGGGAGCAGGATGTCTTCTTAAGTTAGGGATTGTTTATCAATACTCATGGAAGTGTTGAGTTGGTATGTAGGAAAGGTTGGCCATTTCAAGGGGGTTTCGGTAAGAAGTTCCCTTGAGGTGGTCCTCGCAGGATTTACTTCGAGTTAAAGGGATTTAACTCGGGGTGGGTCCTGACATTATAGAAATAACACCAGTTGAGATTAGTTGTCGAATGGTGTTATGTCGTTGTCAGATGTGACGAGATTTACCAATATACATCTTCTTTTGTGACCTGCCAATAGATGATTGACTATCACAATGTATACATATTGCAGACACAGGTTTCGTCCTCCTTGGAACGTCCTCAATGAATTGGCGTAGCCATTCGACCTCCTCTCCACATTTGTCCTGGGTGACAAACTCAGATTCCACTGTGGATCTGGTTGTGATCGTTTGTTTTGAAGATTTTCATGACACTGCTGCACCACTTAGTATGAACACATATCCACTAGTAGACTTTGAGTCTTTCATGTCGGATATCCAGTTTGCATCAGTAAACCCCTCTATGACAGCTGGTACGTTGTATAGTGTAGCCCATTGGTACGAGTATATCTTAAGTATTTCAATACTCTTCTAATCGCTTGCCAGTGCATAGCCCCTAGATTACTCGTATACCTACTTAGCTTACTCACTGCATAAGCCAAATCTGATCTTGTACAACTTGTTAAGTACATTAGACTCTCAATCACTTTTGAGTATTCTAACTGAGAGAGACTTTCTCCTTTGTTTTTGGACAAGTGTAAATTTACATCTACCAGTGTCCTGGCAATTCTAGAGTCTTCCTTGTCAAATTTTCCAAGGATATTATCCACATAATATGTTTGGTTCAACACAAGACTATCTGACGTTCTTATAATTTTTATCCCTAAAATCACATCAGCAAATCTCATATCTTTTATCTTAAACCGAGATCGCAACATATCTTTAGTGGATTTGATCACTTTCTCATTGCTCCCCACAATGAGCATATCATCCACATTTATACATAAGATGACATATCTGTATTGTGTATCTTTCACATGCACACATTTGTCACATTCGTTGATTTTATAATCATCGGTGATCATGACATTGTCAAATTTCTCTTGCAATTTTTAGAGCTTATTTCAAACCATACAGGAACTTTACCAATTTACACACTTTCTTCCCTTGATCTGGGGAGGAAAAATCCTCAGATTGTTCCATGTAGATTTCTTCCTCTACATCCCCATACAAGAAATCAGTTTCCAAATCTATTTGATGTACTTCCAGCTTACGCAAATCTGTGATGGTAAGCACCATTATAATGGAGGTTATTTTCATCATATGAGAATATGTGTCAAAATAGTCCAGACATTCCTTTTGCTTGTATTCTTTTATGACAAGTCTTGCCTTGTATTTGTTTATGGTCTCATCTGCTTTCATCTTTCTTTCAACGATCCATTTGAAACCTAAAGGCTTACACCCAGGTGGAAGATCCACCAGTTTCCAAGTATGATTTTACAGAATTGAGTCTATTTCACTCTTAATCGTCTCTTTCCATAACGGCGCATCAGTGGACCTTATTGCCTCTATATATATCTAGGGTTCATCCTCAAGTATATATGTCAAAAATCAGAGCCAAAGGAGTTTCGATCCTAGCTCTTTTGCTTCGTCTAGGTTCTACCTCTTCAGGCTCTACCTCTTCAGGATTTATTTGTGCCTGATTTTCTTGAGTATTTGACTCAATTCTAGAAGAATTTGATTTTTCCTCAGATTTTCATGGAAATATATTTTCAAAAAATGAAGCATTTCTCGATTCTATGATCGTGTTCTTGTGTATATCCTTAATTTCATATTTTTTTCACAATAAACCGATACGCGTTGCTATTTTTTGCGTATCCAATGAACGCACGGTCAACCGTTTTTGACCCATTTTTTACTGCCTTAGGTGGAGGGATAGCTACATTAGCCAAACATCTCCACACTCGTAAATAACCGTAGGATGGTTTTACTCTTTTCCACAATTCATAAGGAGTCTTTTATGCCTTCTTTTTGGAAACCTTATTTAAAAGGTAATTAGCCGTGAGTACGACATCTCCCCACATGTTAGGTGGCAGCCCAGAACTTAAGCGCATTGCATTCATCATTTCCTTTAAGTTACAATTTTTTGTTTCAACCACACCATTTGATTGTGGTGAATAAGACACAGTTCTTTGATGTACAATACCATTCTGAGTACATAAGTCAGCAAATGGTACTTCATACTCAGCTCTACGGTCACTTCTTAGTACTTTGATTTTCTTATTGAGTTGATTTTCAACCTCATTCTTATAGAGAACAAATTTCTCTATAGCCTCACCTTTATTTTTCATCAATTACACATAACAGTATTTTGTGCTATCATCTATGAACGTGACAAAATAATTGTTACCACCTCTTGATTCTGTTGATTTCAAATCACATACATATGTGTGAATTAAATCTAGGGATTCAGTATTTCTCACCACTATTTGAAACGAGGTTCTAGTGAGTTTAGCTTCAACACACGTTTCACACTTATCGTTAGAGTCAATTTTAAACGTTGGTAAGTGTTCCATGTTAATTAACCTTCTCAAAGTGTCATAGTTAACATGTCATAGTTTACCATGCCACAAATTGGAAGACACAATAATGTAAGCAGAAGATGAAGCTTCAGCTCCATTATTCTTGTTGACAATAGTCATTACATTCATTTTGAACATCCCACTAGAGAGATATCCCTTACCAACAAACATGCCACTCTTGTACAGAATAACCTTGTCAGACTCTATGACAATGCGAAACCCATTAGTGTTTAGCAACACACTAGACACTAGGTTCTTGTGGATCTCTGGAACATACAGAACATTGTTCAGGGTCAAGTTCTTTCCATTCCTTTCCCCTTTATTGCAGAGGTAGCAGAATTCCCCATGTATAAAATCTATCCTTCCTCAACAGGCTCAAAAGTGAAGAACATATTCTTGTCAGGATAGAGATGTTTAGTGGCCCTAGTGTCCAACCACCAAGTCTTGGGCTTGGAATCCACTATGTTCACATCAGTCACCATAACATACAAATTAATGTCGCCAACATCTTTGGTGACAGCTTCCAGCAGATTAGTCTCACTCTTCTTGTTCCTTTTCTTGTTGTGATCCACTGCCTTGTGGCCAACTTTGTCACAATTGAAACACTTGCCTTCAAACCTTGGTTTTTTGGAAACACATCCTCTTGGGTCAAGTTTGTACCCCTGATCCTTGAATTTTTTGGTCCTTGAGTTTTAGCCATATTCAACAACATTGACCTTGGCAGTGTTTATCTAGCTCCTCTTTTTATTCCCATGATTGTCTTCCTCAATCCGAAGACGGACCTCCAAGTCTTGCATGCTCATCTCCTTTTGCTTGTGCTTAAGGTAGTTCTTGAAGTTCTTCCATGCAGGAGACAACTTCTCAATGCAGCATGCTACTTGAACGGGTCCAGAGAGTCTCATTCCTTCACTTTGCATCTCATGCATGATCAATTGAAACTCAGAAAATTGACTCATCACAGTCTTAGAGTCCACCATTTTCCAATCAAAGAAGCAGCCCATAATGAACTTCTTTGCCCTAGCATCCTCAGTCTTATATTTTTTTTCTCTAAAGACTCCCTCAAGACTTTAGCTGTCTCTGAATGAATGTACACATTGTAAAAAATTATCAGACAAACCATTGAGGATGTAGTTCATGCACAGCTATTTCATGCATTCACAGCAGCAACCTTATGCAAGTCAACATTTTCCTCATCAGAGAGCACGGGGTCCGTCTCAATAATGAATATTGTAAGGTGCAAGGTGGTCAAGTAGAACTTCATCTTTGCTTGCCACTTCTTGAAATTCACTCCAGTGAACTTCTCAGGTTTCTCAGTATAGGAGACGAGTAGTGCGGGAACAAGTGCAGTTGGAGGTACCACCGTTTGCATGGTGTTCTCACCACCATTGTCACCACCCGAATCATTTCTTTTTATGTTAGTCATTTTGGGTTTTCTTTTTCTGAAAAATACATACACAAGTTAGTATAATTTTACAGAAATATAAACAATAATTCGTCTTAAGATTGTTAGGAAAAGGTGGTAAATATATTATTTATATATTAACAAAATGAAATAATGAAAATTAATTCTAATTAATCAAATTGTATGAACATGAACAAAACCATAAAATGACAAATTGAGGATTTGAGAAGAAGAATTCAACCAACGGAAGTTTGTCGAGTCCCGTGTATCACACGGTGTCCTTAAGACGAATTACGACGTACGTCCCAATCGGTAAGGACCTCAATGTCGCTTGGTCTCTCAAGATAAATCGACAATCAAGCTCAAGTTGTTGCACTACGAACAAGAGCTTCAACGAACTAGGAAGTGGAGAAGCTTTTTAGAGAAGAAGTGTTTGTTGTTGGTGTGTTGAGAATAAAGAAGAGATCACCAATTTATACATGAGGGGACCTTAAAGCCACTTGAATACCATGAATGAAAAATCATTAGTTACAACCTTTCAACATGTCATTGAATTTGTTGTTATTACAAAATCCAAACAGTTATGAAAGATGGAAGATGAAAATGTAAAAAAACGTTTTATGTATTCAACTTTGGATAACTATTCTCATTCACCATAAAATCATCTAATTAAAATGATTATTTATATTATTTTTCCAACAATTATTTATTAATTTTATTTTGATATATATAACTTAATGTCCTAAATATGTTCCTGTATATATAAAAACTAGTGTAGGTGACAAAGGATGCTACATTGCTCGATCTGCAGTCATGACACCTTCCACAACTGATATTGACATACATATTGTCACGGGATGAGTGTTTCACTCCTTAGCTCGAGTCCCTCACACTAGTGGATTATGGCTCTTAGCCGATAGAAATTCTGTCGACTAAGATCTGTCGGCTAAGACGCGTCAGTAAAGACCCTAGCCGACGGAAAATTTTATTCCGTCGACTAAGAGACAACCTAGTCGACGGAATTTCCATCGACTAAGATCCGTCTACTAGGATCTTAGCCGACAAAATTATTCCATCGGTTAAGTTTCTAGGAGACAGACATATTTTAAAATAAAAACAAATTAATAATCATTTTAGCCGATGAAATATTTAATATTTCATCTCCTAAGTAATTCTTAGCAGACGGAATTCAAAAGTTTCTTCGGCTAAGAATTACTTAGGAGATGGAATTTCCGTCGGCTAAGATCTTAACCCATGGATTTTAAAAAAAAATAAAAAAAAAATTAAAACTCTTAGGCGACTGAATATTCCGTCGGTAAACCTAAAAAATAAAAAAAAATCAGAGATCGATCACCGGAAATCCACCGCCAGCGATCGATCTCCGGCAAGAAACCGACCATTTCGATTCCACACACCACCATAACCAAAAACCACCACACACCATCACCACACACCACCACCACACAACACCACACCACCACACACCACACCATCACACACCACACCACACCACACTACACTACACCACCACACACCACCACACACCACCACACACCATCACACACCACACCACCACACACCACCATCACACACAAGAGAAGAGAGGAGGGAGAGGGAGAGGGAGAGGGAGAGGGAGAGGAGAGATTTTGGAGAAGTAAAGAAAGGAGAGAGGAGAAGAGAAGATTTAAAGAAAAAAAAATTAATTTTTTTTAATTTAGCACGGGGATTCAAAATTTTGAAGTTTTTTAGCTCTTAGCCGACGAAATTCAATAATTTTGTCGGCTAAGTGTTTGAATTTTTTTTAAATTTTGGTCTAAAATTTTACGTAGGTAAATTGTTCTGATTTTTTAACCCCTTAGCCGACGAAATTAAATAATTCCGTCGACTAAACGATACCTTAAGAGACGTAATTATTTAATTCCGTCGGCTAAGGTGTTAAAAATTATTTTTGGTTTGTTTTATTTAATTTCGACAGATTTTTTTTCATACACATATTTCAACACCGTGCGGCCTTAGAGTTGTTCCCTTGCAAACCCTATCTAAGTCAGCCTTAACCTCTATACTACGCAGCGAAATAAATGAATCCTACACACCAGGACTGAACCACCACAAGAAAGCAATGCACTTGGAGATGCTAAGTGTGCAATGCAAGTATGCAATGCAAGGATGCTATGCAAGCTAAGCAAGTTAACTAAGCAAAGCTAAGCAAAACACTAGAACACTTAAGAGTGGGAGAAAAGAACTTTGTATTAACTCAAGAGTACTTACAAGTCTTCTCTTGGATGGTTTGGACAAGGGCCTTACCCTCCTATTTATAGCCTAGCACCTCAATGGACGGCTAGAATTTATCCGATCCGACGGTTACAAAATGAGGTTCTAGAGAATTCCATGCAAGTTGGCAACTTGCACTTTTAGATCTCTCTCTATCTACACTACTCTAGAATATTCACTAAGAATATCTACACCAAATATCTAGAGCAAGCTAACTCTACACTTCTCTATTAACTTCTAGAATTCTCTCAAACTCTCTAGCAAGCTCCACCAAGTTCTAGAGTGTTCCACCATGCTTTAGAGTGTTCCAACATACTCTAGCATACTTCACACAATGCTAGAGCCTTCTAGAGTCTACCAAAACACTCTAGCATGCTCTACACAATGCTAGAGCCTTCTAGATTCTTCTAATACATTCTAGCATGCTCCACACAATGTTAGAGTCTTCTAGATCCTGCACTTAGGTGAGACATGCACCTTGGCTTGGCTTATTTGTCATAGACTAATCTCTCACAAATTCATTCTATGACATTCTCCCCCACCTAAGTCGGCGATGTCCTCGGTGCCGTCACGAGCCCTCCTTGCTCGGTCTTGATGATCTTGTCCTTGAACCCCCTCAAGGACGACACTTTCTCCTGAATTGCTTCATATGGTGGCAGCCCCTTACACTTATGTCGATACTCTATGTGTTTTGACATCCTCGTCTTACGCTTCTTGCATGTAGCCTTGATGCTTTCCGCTTCCTTGCACAAAGAGGTTACCATGCAAACTAGAGTTTGGTCCGACATACCTTGCTTTGGTGCTTCGAGACTCGATGCCGTCCTCGACTGTGCGCCCACAAGCTCCTTGTCTTACTGCCCCTCCTTAGCTTTCTTCCTTGCAGTGGGACTACTTTTCATGTAGCTCAACACCGACGTGCTTAGAGTCACATGTTGCTGCCTTTGGCTTGCTCCTGATGCCTCGGACTGCTGCAACTCCTGCATGCTTGAGTATCCAGCCCTCCTAGATAACTCGCTTCATTTTTGGTCTATGCAGAACCGTCCTGTCCTACTCTTGACAAGCTCGCCTTGGTTCGTGGCATCGACCGGTGTTACCTCACTAGCACATGCCACCTACCTCAATGGTGGATTCGCCGGTAACTCCTTCGGCCTGTTCTTGCCTTGCTGCAGGACTACCCCCTCAAAGTTATGTCCCTCGGATGACTCCTTCGGCCTGTTCTCACCCAGTTGCAAAATTACCCCCGGAGCGCTCATGTCGTTCTTTCAGCCTGTCCTCATCCTCATGCAGGACTACTCCCTCGGAACTCTGCCCTTTTGGTCTATCTTCAATCCCGTGCAGGACTATCCCCTTAGAGTCCAGCCTCTTGGATAGCTTCTTAGGCCTGTCCTTGCACTCTTGCAGGACTACCTCCCAGTCGCTCTCCAAAGGCTCCACTTTCCGCATGACCGAGATGGTAGGCATCTTCCTCCTTGGTTGCCTCATCATAGGCACCACACAAGGCACCTCCCCATCCTCCATTATGCAGAACAAGTTGCTAGAAGGAATGGTAAAAGCTCGTACCTTGTCCATGAATTCCAACCCAATGATCATCCCATAATCATCTATCTAGACAACGGTGAAGTCGACTTTCCCCTTCCATGCACCAATACGTACCTCCACATTGTGCACCACTCCGACGATGGGTGTGGTAGCCGTGTTCAATGGCTTCATACTGCCTAACTCCTTCGTGACATCAGGTCTAGCCTTCTTGCTTCTTCCAATGTCATGAAGTTGTGCGTGGCTCCGCAATCTACCAACGCACTGCTCGTCATGCCTCCCACCTTGACACTGACGAACATCGATCCACCTCCGGCTTGACCCTTGGACTGAGGAAAGTTGGCCTTCATGGCGTTCAGCAACCGGATACTCCCCATCCGTGCTACGTACTCCTCCGGTCTCGGCTCTTCTAAGCTCATCACCTTGAGCGCCTTTTTTGTGCGCAATCACGTATCATGTAAGGGCCTTGACATATGTAGTACTTTGTTTCCCAAGCCTTACAATCAGATTTACCGTGCCTCTCGGTCCTCCACATCCTTGGCTTACTTGACTCAGGCTTTTCCGGCCAAACCGAGGTTTTCCACCTACCTAAGAAGCCTATAAACATCCTAGGTAGTCCAACAATACCTCAAACACAAAAAAAATTCGAGGTTTTCTTACCTCAGGGTAAACCTCTGCAACTCCGGCAGATCTCCTCCGACGAATCTCCGTTGCGCTCCTCGTCCTTGCTTCTAGGCTGCCTGGAAGTCCTTAACTCTTCCTCTTGTCTGGTTTTGCATCGAGACAGAGAGGGCAGTCCTCCACCTTTCTCTCTCCTCTGCTGGGCAGCACCCACTGTGGTGCTGGCTCAGTTGGTGATCAGGTCGTGGTCGCCAGGGCAAGGCGAACCCGATGGTGGCGGCGGTGAGGCGAGACGTGCGTCGGCCGTGGTGTAGCTGAGGAGGACTCGAGCTGGTCGAGAGTGAAGAGAGAGAGAGTGTGTGTGTGTGTGTGTGTGTGTGTTCGGACCGAAAAGGAAAGGACAGGAGAAGAGAAAAAGGAAAGAAAAAAAGAAAAGATAAGGGAGAGAGGAAAAGGAAGGTTTTTATAAACCTTTCAACGGTCACGATTTGTCGATCAAATCCACAGCCCAGATCAAGTTTGTAGCTCCAGAAATATTCATGACATACCAAATAACTCGTATTAATATAATCTACCCCATTAGGACATTAATTCTATTTTCTCCAGAATCGAGGATGTCTCGATATGTTAATTCGGAGAAAACTAATAGCGTGGTTACAATCCTCTGTAATTCGCCTGATCCTGATAAAAAGGTAAATTTCTAGGACAGGGTGTTACAAACTACCCCTTACAAAAATTTTGTCCTCGAAATTTCCAATGCAAAACAAAAAAACTATCTGTCATTCCCATTGACACCAAACAGTTATAGACAATCCACACTCCAAGACTTTATTTTTCCAGCCGTCAAGGAATTTCGTCAAGTTCCATTGGACAGAATTTCAAGCAAACAAGATTCACCTGCTCTGTGTACCAATTTTTTTAGAAACCAAAGTCTTCTCGTAGTTGCATCACGAGATACATAACTACGCTAGCTTTGAAACACTTTTTCAGGCACGACACCCTCATCACTTTTGTCGTAAATCGACTCCACAAGGCATGCCTCTTAACTCATCACAAGTTGATTCCCGAAATGGCCATTAAGACAAGCTGGTAGCTTTCTGAGACATAAACGTAGACTAACTCGTAGTCAATACATATGCTCCACTTTTACAACTGCCACACTTGACACTTAACGCCAATGTCTTCCTCGTGGAACGATGAACCTGCTACAGTCTATCACCGTAGGGGAAACTCATACGTCTCTCGCACCCTACGAGACAAAAGAAATGTGAACTTTCTGCACTAGGCTTTGAACCCATGAGCGTATTATCTCCTGCGTCCATAAACCAAAAATTCTCATTTCTCGTTCCTTGTACCTTAACTTCCGATCACGGGCTCGAACAAACTCGCATACCATAATGCGTTCTCTAAACTGCTCACTCGGCTGATGAATCGACTAAACGCCTTCGAGCCAATAAGAATGTCATCTTCGTATATTCAGCCACACACGAATTCCTTCCTCCAACTCCACTCTCTATGGAAAGAGTCTATAATAGGGCATTTCACAACAATAAGAGCTAACAAGCTCGCACACTAACTCCTGTGTGCTCAAGTCTTGTCTAAAGGACAAGAGTTCAACTCAAAATCTTCTTCCTCATGGGTTTTCCTCTAAGAGATACCCCAATCTCTTTTACCAAAATTCAACCACCACTCATGCCCGCAATCACAAGCAAACCAAACTGTCTCCAACAATACCCTTAGAAAGTCGGAGTACCTCACTCCTAAGTCTTATATACTATCCATAACCAGCGTGGACATATCAGTCTCCTAAGCTAGGACTGGAACTTCTCAGACGCGAAACGTTTTAGAGTGAGTGGACTAAAAATCAATGCCAAGAGTAATTGTTCAAAACCATAAATTCAAATTTCATTTTCCTCCGAAAACAATCCAGGCCTTACGCTAAAAACAAATAATTTCCCAGCCTACGGCCAAACATAAATCCAATCCCGACATGCAGCCAATATAAAACCAATCATTGCCTATAGCCAAATATAAATCAACTCGTGCCCTGCAGCCAAATATAAATCAATTCGTTGCATGTAACCGTATAAAAATCACATCATGGCCTATAGCCGTATAAAAATCTAATCATGGCATGCAGCCGTATAAAATCAAATCAGTAAAAACATTTCGCAAATGATCGATCACACATAACAGGGTCAGAGCTAAGAGCTCTAGCGTACCTCTCAGTGAGGACGCAATCCCGCGCTAACACTACCATCTCCCCCAATTGAAGAAGAGTGCAACGAGTGGCACGCTTCCACTCTGCCGAACGAGGAGCACCGCTTGCTAGCTAATAACAAACAATACATCAGACGACCCTTCATGACAGAGAGCCTCACAGGCTAGGGTCGGAGCTAAGAGCTCTGGCGTTTCATCCACTGTCTAGTGAGAACGCAAATCTCGCAGAACATCCACAATCCGTAAGAACACATATCCCGCGCTTCCACTCCGCCGAATGAGGAGCGCCAGGTATGTGCGCTTCTACTCTTCCCAACGAGGAGCGCCGCCTGCTATCTATAATCATCCAACGACCCTTTATGGTGAAATTAAAACAAATTCCTGATATTTTTATAAATCCTGGCCCGAAACCCATTTATAAAATCTAAGCCCAAAGCCTATTTATAAAATCCTGGCAAATGCCAAAAATATTTCAAGTCCCGGCAAATGCCAAACATAGAAATCCCAGTAAAACATAGGGTCTGATACCCATATGTACGACGGGACTCTCCCGTAAATAACTATTCAAAACCCAAATGAAAATAAGTGAGCTGAAATCCATAAATCAAATGGAAATAAACAAATAAAAACCCTCCACTGGGGTGCTGGTAAAACCAAAGGAATCAAAAATGTACAGAAACCAGAAAAATCATTCATTTTGGGAACATTTTAAAGCCATTTAATTAATAAATCATGGCATGTATTTCTTTAAAACAAATCAAAGGTCCACTCATCATACTGACCACGCATCTCCTGCTCCAGATATGGTACTCTAATCGTCCTCATATTCAGTGACGTCTCTCTTGCCCGAAAGCGGTTTCCTGACCGTAGTAAAATATTTCTCATCGAGCTTTATGGACCCACCACGCGCCCGCTGCGTCACTATGAGACTTAACATAATATGTTTCTCTTGACCTCATCCAGCACCTCAATCACCAGATCATCCATGATCCTTCCCGAATATAATTACGCAACACTAATGTGTTGACATAAGTGGTTATACCTACTCTTTTAACCCATCAATCAAATGTAGGACGCGAAACGACTATCAAATAGTCTAACAGCCCAATTTTCCTAGTTTGACCAGGAAAAGTTAATGATTGACTTTAGGGTTGATCAAGTCTTTCCTGGGTTGACCAGGAAATTGACCAAACCTTCTGACTAATCGATAAGGATCGAACCCTAATAAGCTCGAAAATTGTCGATTTATAAGTTCGAATAATATTAGACGCAATTTTAAGCTTATTTACCCCAAATATTGAAATTCGACTGTACCTTTTTCAAATCTGGCTCGTTACTAAACTTACGAACCTCTTGACTTTTCGATCCAACGAAAAGTCTATATCAACATCTAAATATAATTGAAGTCACAAATTTTACTGTTATGTTTAACTTCACTAATTTCAACCTCAGGTGGCCACCTTTGCCACCACACATACTAACAAGTATAACTACTTGTTCCACTTGGAAAGTCAATAACACATTTAAACATTTCTAAGAATTCTAATTACCCAAACCTTTAGTCCGAGATTTGAACCTAGACTCTGATACCAGTTGTCACGCCCCAGCCCGAGTTTACCTCCCTAAACCCAGATTAGAACGTGCGGGACCCATCCTAAGAGAGATTTACTCGTAATCCCCTTGAAAAAGGATAACCCTTTTTTCCAAACCATTTTCAAACAATCCAAACGATACTGGAATAGACCTCACAGCCGGAGGTTATCCTGATTTCCGTATTTGGATCTCAAACCAATCATTTTAGAGGACCTAGGGTTCTAATATTATTTGTGACTGCATCTGAATCCCGGTCAGGCTGCCTACATACCCTGTACTCAGGGATCAAGCCACACGTAGCTCTTATTTTAATTAACGCCCTAACGGGGCGAATCCCATTTTTTTTCTATTTATCGGTAGATAGCCTATTATGGTTGGCGTACGACTAAGGCTATTCCGGAGTTTAACCTCTCCGTTGAGGCACTCAAAAATTAGCTATCTATAAGGATTAATCCTAACATTCATTCATTCTGATCCACAACATCCAAACATACAAACACATAAATATATAATATAGTGACATCCACGTAAATAATAAATTCATCTAGAATATAAAAGTCAATCAAATCCCAAATGTCACTCTTGTAATTAGCCAAAACTGCCAGAAGAAGCATGGTCATTGTAGCCTTAATGTCAGTTTGTAATTAATCTGAACTTCCAGGGACATTTTAGGAATTTCAGCCTTAGTGGCAACCCTTGTAAATAGTTAAAACAACAAGGGGTATTAATGGGTTTTCAGCATCGATGGCATCCCTGTAAATAACCTGAACTGCCAGGGGCAATCCTGCCATTTCACTCCCACAGTAAAACTGTAAAAGGGTAAATCTGGCGTGGTAAAAACCAGGGTTTTTACCCTTGCCTTCTCCGATCACTGGTTCGCTGGAAAGCCAAGCTTTTCTGGCCAAACCGAGGTTTTTCACCTATCTAATAAGCCTCTAAACATCCTAGGTAGTCCAACAATATCTCAAACACAAGAAAAAATCGAAGTTTTCATACCTCAGGGTAAACCTCTGCAACTCCAGCGGATCTCCTCTGGCAAAGCTTCGCTGCGCTCCTCCTCCCTCCTCCTTGCTTCTAGGCAGCTCCTAGTGTTGCCTGGAAGTCCCTAACTCCTCCTCTCGTCTGGTTTTGCATCGAGACAGAGAGATCAGTCCTCCACCTTTCTCTCTGCTCTGCTGGGCAACACCCACGACGGCGCTGACTCAGCTAGTGGTCATGTCGTGGTCGCCGGGGCAAGACGAACCCGTTGGTGGCGGCGGTGAGGCGAGACGTACGCTGGCCGTGGTGTAGCTGAGGAGGACTTGAGCTGGTCAAGAGTGAAGAGAGAGAGTGTGTTCGGACCGAAAAGGAAAGGAGATGAGAAGAGAAAAAGGAAAGAAAACGGCGTCAATCCGAAAACGACGTCGTCATTTTCTAGGAAAAGTATGTATCCTGGGTGTGACGGGTTGTCCGAGATGAGGCGAACGAATCTGGTGGACCAGTTGTGTGCGGCAGTGATGTTGAGGTTCGAATCATGAACTGGGTTTATCAGAGGAGCCATGGCAGTGTATGCTTTAGGAGAGAAGAAGGTCAGAGACATAGGCGAAGAAGAAGAAGAAGGAAAAATATTAAAGGTGATAATGATAGAAGTCTTGTCGCTTTTTATAAGCTCGAGGTACGCCTTTTCAGGCCGAAACATCACCTCATTTAAGAGGGGTTATGATGTCCGAAGCGTCAGCCTATTCAAATTCAAAATCGACGAAACATATCAATTAGACATTTTCGCTTGGTCGATTGGGTCAAAACTATACTCAAGGCCTAGGGGCAATGTTTGAGCCCAATTAATAATGGGTCTGGAATTAATTAATTTTGGATAACATTTGGGCCAATACTAGTGGCCCAACAATAAGCCTTTTTAGCTTCGTCCTATGAGGGTAGGCGAGGCGAAATCAAGATGGCAAAGTTGCCTCGCATGCATGCACAACTCTAAGAGAGTAAGTCAGGCTGGGAAACTAAGAAGTTTCGATAACTACTGGGTCAGTACTAGTGACCTAGGCAAAGCCGGTTATGATTGGGTCATTCCAATTACTTCATTGCCAAATAGACGAATCCTTTGTGCAATTATGGTGGTAGAAACCTACTTAGATTGAACAGTTTGCATCCTTATCAACTATATTTCGAGTTAGTATATATAGAGGGCTCGGGGATCAGACTAAACACATAATCATTCAACATACAAAACAAACAAAACAACAGCTCTATAGCTACAAGCAAATCTGACCTCGTCGATTGTAACCCGACGCTAAAGCCTTACGCCTTGGTGGTAATCAAGCCAGTTTTCCGCATCCATTCTCGGTGCACAGCTCATATTCTCTAGCGGCGTCCCGCCCTCTTTTTCAGTGAAGCTCTGCTCGTCTAACACGAGTATCGATTAGAAAGAGTAGCAAACCGCTCGTAAATTATTCCTCCAAGGTGATGATGAGATCTACAGTCGTTTGAAGCGAAGTCAGATGGTGTGCAACATTCGCCCTTTCCGCATCTGTGCGGTGGCACGCCCTGCAACTTTTTTTAATTATTGTAATTTACTCTCTTGTACTTTAATTTCTGCATTTGTCAAAACAACCCTTCCTCTTACCGCGAAGCATGAGCCAAAACAACCCGTACAATCAGAGAGCTTGCCACCTACCCAGATTCATCCCACAAACCAAAATACAACCCAGAAACATGCAGTATTGCCAAGACCGATTACAAATCCATACCCAGATACTACTTGCTCTAGTCTGATTCGCTTCACCTGGGTTTAGCTTCAATGCTCTTCGAACACTCTCTGTTTCTCTCTTTCTATTCAAAATTTTCAAAAGCACAAATTAATCACTTCCCACCTCTTTCTCCATTTCTCCTATTTATAATAGGGTAAATTCATATCCGCCATTGAATCCTAATTGACTCAGCGGTCGTATTACGACCACGTTAACCCTAGTTAATGCACATGTTAAACCACATCGTGCGTGGGGGACACACGCGTTAAATACGCATCGTAAATGTGCTCTTACTATGGGTAGTGAACCGTTACACGTGCCACATGTCCCATAAATGACCATGTGACCTTCATAGTCTGGCCACCCATGAAGGCACGAGAGATATGGACTAGTGCTGGTATCTGGATCCGCTACATATAACAGAGCCCCCACGAGCGTACATCCAAGCCCCACAGTGGCACGACCCAATAGCGGCACATTGCAACTTTACTCCCGCTGCCTCCATTACGGGATACCCACCTAAACAAAAACAGAGAACATGGTTGAACCCTAACTTGTATAGGTTGGAACAGCTTTTCTATTATGCATGCAACTAAATAGATGACCCATAGCACACCACGACATACAAATATGTCGACACTCGCTACTCACGCGATACTCTCGCTAACCACAAGACATTCTCGCTACTCACGCGATATTCTCACTACCCACGCGACACTCGCTACTCACGTGATACTCTCGCTACCCACGCGACACTCTCTACTCACGCGTTACTTTCGCTAACCACGCGACATTCTCGCTACTCACGTGATACTCTCGCTATCCACGCGGCAATCGCTACCAACACGATACTCGCTACCCACGCGACATGCTCCCAAACAACTTGGAAGCGGCACTCTTCGACTCTAGCCTGTCATAACAGCGCCCCAGTCATCATATGAACTGACGCATGGAGACTTGGGGATTCACGACCATGCCTTACTCCCGGACGGACCATACTTCCGGCACATAAACTTGATGAAATCCCCACCTGAGAGTCCTCATCGACTAGGGACTAGGAAACTTGTTAACATAGGGAGGAAATCCTCGTCTTGTGCCGGAAAAACGGTCCAATGCCCAGTCACCGGTGGCTGCAGCGTCTTACCTACCGCCCCTAGTGACAACTTAGGTGGGTGGACTGCCAAGATCGGAGCCAAACATGCCAAGTCAATCCTCCCCAATACACCTTCTAACCCCTCAAACAGAGGTGCTGGGACGGACCGCTCTGCCAGTCCCACATCGGGGAGGGATGACACGGTTCCTAAAGCACACCTATATAAACATGCCAAAGGGCTACGAAAAAGGTAAGATTCTTCTGGCTCAAACTCTGCCAAGTCATTTACCCACAACGACACTAACTTAGGCATCAAAGAGTCAAAGACTGAGCTCACCCACGTCTCGGCTCCTGACGTCACTATTACTTGTGTAGGGTCCCGGATAGCAACACCAGTGATATTCCTTCGTCCTGAGTTCTCGAAATAGGATTAACAACAACAAATCACTCTAATTCCTCTGCACTCGCCACCAACCCAACATGAGAAAAAATATTAAAAAAAAACTACTCTCTTGCCAAACCTTACACACATCCACCAAAAATGTGCATTTCCACATTTTTTTAGCACAAGGTCATTCCCAAAACACATGAAGAGTCGACTCAGAGCGAAAACCACATCTTCCACAACATGCATCTTCACACAACCTTCTAGGTTTTAACTCACTTAAGCAAGGTACAAAATTATTTGAAGCCCTTAAAAATGGTTTATAGATCTTTTACATCTACTACCCTAAACCCTAAACTAAAACATGTGGGTTTGATCAAGTGGAAGAGGTTGAATTCATCATGTTGGACGAATGTTATAGTGATACTCTTAGTAGTAAAGAGATTACTGGTTCAATCATCTGCATGTGTAAATAATTTTTATAAAAAAACTAAAGTTTAACATCTTTATAACTTAAAATAATAACTCGCTCGGTCATTATTTTTAAATCAGAAAAACCAGAATACTAAACTAAAGGAAACATCCGTGCCGTAATGACGTGGCAGGGACGGATTGCGCTATGAACTAAAGTGAAGGTCAAACTTGTAGTGCACAAGCATCTTCACAATGTCGAGCAAAAACCACTGGCATTGAACATTCATTCCACAGTTGGAACAAAGGTAAGGTACAACTCAAGTTACCAAATCTCCATTTTTATTTCATTTCCATCCTTTCCTTTTTATAAGGTAATCAGGAACTCAAATTATTGAGAGGGTAGAAGATGATGTGTTGGGTTTGGTTCTTCACCTTCAACAACACATTCATCATCTCTCTTTCCCTGTCTCTAACGACTGTCGGTGCCACTTTGAGAGCCTTGTAGTTGCTCTGTCTCTTTCGTCTCTATTTAGCCATTTCCCCTCCCTCATTATATATATATATATATATATATATATATATATATATATATATACAGCTATACACAGACTTACACACTCTTGATTAGGAGAGGCATTGTCGGCTTCAGTCAATCACTCCTCTCTTTTTGGGTCTTCTTTAATCTCTGATCTTCAAGAAGTAGAATCCTTTTCTGGGTTCCTTTCTGTTTGGAGATCTGTTGGGGAATTGGATCAATTCAAGAGGGTTGAATTGGGTAGATCGGCGTTTTAGATGAGATACGGTATATTTCTTTCTCTGATTGGTTCTTTTATCTCATGTACTGTCTCTCCTGTTCTGTTCTTTACTGGATTTCACTACTTGCGTAATGTGTAATAGTTGAGGCAAACCAGACATATTTGCCGTATATTTTAATTTTCGTTCGCCGAGTTTTGATGCACTGTTGCTTGGTTTCTCCAAAGTTTCAGAACTCTACTCGCTTTGTTGCCTTTTGTTTAGACGTTATTGACTCAAGTGATCCTTGTTGATTAGTAAAATCTGATTCTTGACTTGATTATCCAGGTGCTTTACCAAGATCTGGGGATTTCGAAATGCATAGATCTTGTTGAAACTTCCATACTATTTAGAACCGTTGTTCAAATCTGTGCTTATAGAACGTTAAAATGGAGTCGGAGGGAGAAACTGAGGTAAGCATCTGGTTCTAGTTGCCGTTTGTTTGTTTTATGTGAAGTTAAAGAAAAATGAAAATTCTATCACAATCAGCATCAAGGTTTCACACAGCGGATATTGTAATTGAGTTTTCGTTGTTGGCCATCACTTTCTCTATCAGTTGTCATTAGCATTGCCTTTCGTTCTCACTGATTAATCTTAATCTTTAACTAAGGCAAAGCCGATGAAGAACTTGGGTGGTCAGGTCTGCCAGATCTGTGGGGATAATGTTGGGAAGACAGCTGCTGGTGAACCATTCATTGCCTGCGACATCTGCTCTTTTCCTGTTTGCAGGCCATGCTATGAGTATGAGAGGAAGGATGGAAATCAGTCTTGCCCTCAATGCAAAACCAGATACAAGAGGATCAAAGGTTAATCACATTCCTTTAGCCATGCAGAAATTTTTGATGTCCTTTTCCATTATACCAAAATTGTCTATTTAACAACTGATGTGTAAATGTTTTAGAACATATAAATGCTTTAATCAATTTAAGTTGTTAGAATTCTTACTTGGGGTTTTGTGACTAATTACTTTTGTTATTTTTGTATGTGGTTGATTTCAGGAAGTCCTGCAATTCTGGGTGATAGAGAAGAGGATGGTGTTGCTGATGATATTGCCAGTGAATTCAACTATACTTCAGAGAATCAAAATGAGAAACAAAAGATTGCAGAGCGTATGTTGAGCTGGCATATGACATATGGGCGAGGAGAGGATATTGGAGGTCCAAACTATGATAAAGAGGTTTCTCACAATCACATCCCTCTTCTCACTAATGGAACAGAGGTAGATTGAAACCTTTGACACGCTATATCCAATTTTCAAATGAAATTTGTAATGAATCTATTATTTGAAAATTACCAATATATAGGTTTCCGGAGAACTGTCTGCTGCATCACCAGGGCGCCTTTCCATGGCATCTCCTGGAGCTTCAATTGGTGGAAAGCGTATTCATGCTCTTCCTTATTCATCAGATGTTAATCAATCACGTAAGACTCTATGTGCTATCATTTCTGTTTTGTTGTGTCATCCTGCCAATATGCATTTTAGGTTGTTGATTACACTCTTTTTGCAGCTAATTTAAGGGTTGTGGATCCTGTGAGAGAGTTTGGTTCTCCTGGGATAGGTAAAGTAGCGTGGAAAGAGAGAGTGGATGGTTGGAAGATGAAGCAGGACAAGAATACTATTCCAATGAGCACTGGGCAAGCTACCTCAGAAAGAGGGGGTGGAGATATTGATGCTAGCACTGATGTGATTGCGGATGACTCTTTGTTGTGAGTGCTATTTGTTGTAAAAGTATTCTTTTCCCTTGTGGTTATGATTGAGCATATTTTAGTCTCCGGTTTGATAGTTTATTCAGTCAACAAAGGCTCGTTTGATCTTTACTTCCTGTCTAGATTACATTACCTTTGCCATGAGGCTGGTCTGAAACAATAACTATCTGGGTTGATAGTTTTCATGATGCTAAGACTTTGAAATTTGTTTCTTGTTTCAGTAATTCTAGTTTTTCAGGTACAGCCCTCAGAATAGGAATAGGTGTCTACATAGTGCTCTATGGCAGAACATATTATTGCTCTGCCTACAATTTGATCAGTAAATTTCCTTGTTTCTAGCTCCACTTTAACAATAGCTGACTTCCATTTCTTTGCTTTTATGTTTTGCAGGAATGATGAAGCAAGACAACCTCTCTCTAGAAAGGTCTCTATCCCATCGTCTAGGATAAATCCTTACAGGATGGTCATTGTACTGCGGCTAGTTATTCTCTGTATTTTCTTGCACTATCGGTTAACAAATCCTGTGCGCAATGCCTATGCTCTGTGGTTGATATCAGTCATTTGTGAGATTTGGTTCGCAATATCTTGGATTCTCGATCAGTTTCCTAAGTGGCTGCCTGTAAATCGTGAGACATATCTCGACAGACTTTCTCTGAGGTAAGAAAATGTTTCATTTAATTTTATAACCCGGGGCTAGATTTCAGCATTAGATCTCAAGTAGCAATATCACTTCAACTCCATCTGAGTTACAGATATGACCGAGAAGGAGAGCCATCACAGTTAGCTGCTGTTGACATCTTTGTCAGTACTGTGGATCCACTGAAGGAGCCTCCTATGGTGACAGCAAATACTGTGTTATCTATTCTTGCAATGGACTATCCAGTTGACAAGATTTCTTGCTATGTTTCTGATGATGGAGCTGCAATGTTGACTTTTGAAGCTCTCTCTGAAACTTCAGAATTTGCAAGGAAATGGGTCCCTTTCTGCAAGAAGTATGCCATAGAGCCTAGGGCTCCTGAATGGTACTTCTCACAGAAGATTGATTACCTGAAGGATAAAGTTCAACCATCATTTGTCAAGGACCGCAGGGCAATGAAGGTAGGTATACAAGTTCAATAGCTGCCCTGTTCTCTCCATCCCTTCAATAGAATTGCTCCTTACTAGTGCTATTTCCTTTATTGTATCAGAGAGAATACGAAGAATTTAAAGTTCGTGTTAATGGGCTTGTTGCAAAGGCAACAAAAGTACCTGAAGAGGGATGGATCATGCAAGACGGTACTCCATGGCCTGGAAATAATACCAGAGACCATCCAGGAATGATCCAGGTAGCTACAGCTTCACATTCAAGATCTTTATGCTGCAGTTTTCTAGTTACTTAAGATGCTCCTCCCTTGCTGTAGTTTCATTGTTTCCTAAGATTGTATGACTTGTCACTTTCAGGTTTTCTTGGGGCAAAGTGGAGGGCTTGATGCTGAGGGAAATGAACTGCCACGTTTGGTGTATGTTTCTCGTGAAAAGCGTCCAGGTTTCCAACATCACAAGAAAGCTGGCGCTATGAATGCACTTGTGAGTCTTTTCATTTTTTAGTTTAAAGTCAGTTACCACATAATGTTTACGTCTATCCCCTTCTGATGATAAATTCCAATTTTGATGCAGGTTCGAGTATCTGCAGTCCTCACGAATGGACCTTTCCTGTTGAATCTTGATTGTGATCATTACATCAACAATAGTAAGGCCTTGAGGGAAGCAATGTGCTTTCTAATGGATCCTAACCTTGGGAAAAACGTGTGCTATGTTCAGTTTCCACAGAGATTTGATGGCATTGATAGAAATGATCGATATGCCAATCGAAATACTGTTTTCTTTGATGTATGTTCTCCAACTCACATGATCACATAAAATAGATACTTTAAAAATAATGTAGTTCCTTTCTAGATATATGGGGTTTAGTTTGATATTATGTTCACACAATTCCTTTCTGGATTTCAGATTAACTTGAGAGGTTTAGATGGTATTCAAGGCCCAGTTTATGTGGGTACTGGATGTGTTTTCAATAGAACAGCCTTGTATGGTTATGAACCTCCTCTGAAGCCCAAGCATAAGAAAGCTGGAGTTCTGTCATCACTTTGCGGTGGGTCACGAAAGAAGGGGTCAAAATCAGGTAAAAAGGGCTCAGACAAGAAGAAATCAAGCAAGCATGTGGATCCTACTGTACCAATTTTCAGTCTAGAGGATATTGAAGAGGGGGTTGAAGGTAATCAGTTCTTTCTGTTTCGTATTATACTATTGTTTGGGCTGTTTCTAGTGTCTTAAGATATCAGAATACGTGTCGAAAAACTGGCAGTTATTGCCAGGGTTTTGTTTCTTTTTGAGTTTTTCACCTTATGCAATATTAATTTTATTAGTTGGCACTTAAATGTTCGTATTTCCATTTCCAAAATCAGGTACTGGATTTGATGATGAGAAGTCATTATTGATGTCACAAATGAGTCTTGAGAAAAGGTTTGGTCAGTCTGCTGTTTTTGTTGCTTCAACACTTATGGAGAATGGTGGTGTTCCTCAATCTGCGACACCTGAAACTCTTCTTAAAGAAGCCATACATGTTATCAGCTGTGGATATGAAGACAAAAGTGACTGGGGACAAGAGGTAAGTTGTACTTTGTCAATCCCTTTTGTACCTTGTTCATATCCTTCTCTGTCCAATGCAATGGGGAAAATTCTAACTTTAGTTACACTATATCGCCTTCAAAAACCATGTCTCTTGAATTTTTTTTTCAGATGAAAGAAATGAAAGTGTAAATTTAAAATACTTAGCTACCTTATTTCCGACTTTTAGTTCTGTGTCTTCTTGTCTTATTCTTGTTTGATCTAAGAGTAAACATTGTTTTGCAGATTGGATGGATTTATGGTTCTGTCACAGAGGATATTCTTACAGGATTCAAAATGCATGCCCGCGGGTGGAGGTCTATTTACTGCATGCCTAAGCGCCCAGCATTCAAGGGGTCTGCTCCCATTAATCTTTCAGATCGTCTGAACCAAGTGCTTCGATGGGCGTTGGGTTCTGTGGAAATTCTTCTTAGTCGGCATTGTCCCATCTGGTATGGGTACAATGGTAGGCTAAAATGGCTGGAGAGATTTGCATATGTGAACACTACCATTTATCCAATTACTGCCATACCTCTTCTTGCATACTGTACATTGCCGGCTGTCTGTCTTCTTACCAACAAATTCATCATTCCACAGGTTTGTCTTATTCCAATATCTTCTATGTATTTTATTTTCCTCCCTCCCTAAAATTTTAACATGCATGTGCCTTTAGTAATAAAGAACGAGATCAGTGGTATTTTTCGGTGTATATAAGTCTTGTTTTAAGACTAGATAGGGTAGGTTATGTATACAGGAGAGGATAAACTTATTTGGACCTTACAACAAAGTCTATCTGCGTGTAGTGCGAAGATTTGTTAGAAGATTATTGTAACAGTTCACTGAATTCATCTGCTCATTTTGGTTGCAGATTAGTAACATTGCAAGTATATGGTTCATCTCGCTCTTTCTTTCCATCTTTGCAACTGGTATCCTAGAGATGAGATGGAGTGGTGTCGGAATTGATGAGTGGTGGAGAAATGAACAATTTTGGGTTATTGGTGGTGTTTCAGCCCATCTTTTTGCTGTCGTACAGGGACTCCTGAAAGTACTTGCAGGCATTGACACCAACTTCACTGTCACCTCCAAGGCATCAGATGAGGACGGGGACTTTGCTGAACTCTACATGTTCAAATGGACAACCCTTCTCATCCCCCCAACAACTCTCCTCATCATTAACTTGGTGGGGGTGGTTGCTGGTATATCATATGCCGTTAATAGTGGTTACCAGTCATGGGGTCCCCTCTTTGGTAAGCTTTTCTTTGCCTTTTGGGTGATCGTCCATTTGTATCCCTTCCTCAAAGGTCTTATGGGACGTCAAAACCGTACACCCACCATTGTTGTTGTGTGGTCAATCCTCCTGGCGTCAATTTTCTCTTTGTTGTGGGTGAGAGTTGATCCATTTACCACCAGAGTCACTGGTCCCGATGTCGAGGTGTGTGGAATCAACTGCTAGACAAAGAACGGTACTGTCTGAAAATTCATATTCATTTTGTTGGCCCAACTAAAGCTCCAGATCAAGAGGGGGAGTGACTAAACTGTCATATTTTGTTCTGATATTTTTTGTCAACTAGTTTATCCATTTGAAGCAGTTTTTGTAGATGATAATATCGATAGGAGGCGAGGGCAAAGAAACAGAGAATTGTTGTACTTATTTGAAAATGTGAAGACTATTTATGAAGGAATATTTAATTTATTACACATTTCTCTAGCTACTCTGGTAGTCTGGTATACAGCTTCAGCTTGGGGCTAGGATTATATACAGATGATATTCTAGATTTCATGAGCATAGATTTAAGATTTTCTTCTTGGGTAGCTTACCCTTGTTCTGTTGGCATTGAACAGGACCCTAAATAGTGTTATTTTGGAAACTACCATAAGCATAGTTATTACCAACTCGTAGGCCGATGCAACTCTTGTTTGCAGTGGAGATGTGGTAGGGTGACTAGTGTCATTCCTCGGCTAGATCAGGGTTCGGTTGGAATGAGTTCACCTCATTCAGGGCATGCTGTCTTTGAATTTGAATCTCTATTTTCGTTAGGGTTGATTTTTGTTCTTGTTGTCATCTTTTGTCAAGACCTTGTGATGCATTAACTTAAACACGAAACCAAATTATCCAATTACAAGTCCTACTACCATACTAAGAAATTTCCAAACATTTTTCAATAGTAGCCGTTGGACCAAGAGCCAACACAAGGTTTCTCATGGAAATCTAAAAATACTGTGAAACCCTAATTATACACGTCTACTACTGAAATTTTAAGAGAACTTACCAGAAACATCTTCAATTTGAGAAAACTAGCCTTTTGAGAGTTAACATATACCACAATACTTGTGATCGTGAAAACAATCTACCTAAAATACTTGTGATATATGAGCAAAAAAGAATTAAGTTGAAGAACAAACCAAATTACCCTAATTATATGTCTACTATTGAGATGTTAAGAAAATTAATTTACCTTAAACATCTTCAATTTGGAAAAACTACCCGTTGGAATTAAAATCTTTCTAAGAATTAACACATATTACAATACATGTAATTGTGATCTTTGAAAAGTGAACAATCTACCCAAAATATTTGTAAGATACTTCAAAAGATTGAAATTGAGAAAATCTTTTGTAGGTACATGAGATTTTAGTACATCTTCCTCTAGATTTCAAGCTATGATTTCTGGTCGCTGTGCTGCTTGCAGGTATTTAAGACGGAGATGCCCTTCAGATTGTATATTCGCTCCATATTTTCCTCCAAATAATCCTCAAAGATTTGCTTCTGTTCATAGAATCTATGGTGCCAGCAATGTTGCAAGAATGCTCCAGGTAACTTATATATATATATATTAACTTATTATCATTCGAGTTTCTACATATCCTCAACCATTTCTATTTTCAGTCATTTCATATTGAGACTTAAAATTAACGTTTAAAATAGCCTAAACAAGAAAATATTCAAAACCAATATATATGACTTAGGACAATGAACAAGAACATTTGAACAATGGAGGTTGCATTGTTTTCAGTATTTTTATATTTTAGTGGTGATCGAAGGGTTTTTATTCCTTAGCTTGAAGTTCTGAGTTCGAATAGTGTATTTAAAATGATGACTATTTTTTTTGCTAATTTAATTTGTTTGTAATACTAAATCAGCAACTCCCGCCTGATCTTCGAGCTCGAGCTGCATATACTTTGTATTATGAGGCTGAATGCAGAGCACAGGATCCTGTATATGGCTGTGTTGGGGTTGTTTCCCGATTACATGAACAAATAGATGAAGCCGAATGTGAATTAGCTAAGACACGAGCTAACATTGCCCTTAACTCTGATGTTGGACAACAACCTCAACAGCAAATTGATGATGTTGAAGACTCAATTTGGTTCTAATTCCTTCTTACGGTCCTAGGAGTGATGATCAGTTTTTTTCTTAGCTGTGTCAGAAAATTATTGTTGCAATATATAATTCAGTAATGTAAGCTTGTTTTTCGTTGGTTAAATAATAATCATGTTATTCCCAAATGTTTTGTTTTAACTTGCAGGTACCAATTTCTGTTTCAAAATCAATTCATTGATCGCCAGTACCTGTCCACGCATAATATATATACATATATACTTCCTTATAATTAGTAATAGACGATATGAATATGCAAGAGTTTGAAAAATGTGCTAATGATATAAACTTGAATACTTGATTGTAGCTGTGATGTGTCATGGCTTTTATGATTTTCGTATATTGGATGTTAACTCTCCGTTAAAAGAACTGAAAGTGATTAACATATGAATATAGCCTTATACATATAAATACGTTAATATATGAATATAGCCTTATATATGTAAACACATGATCAACATATATTTACGGACTTAAGTATTTACCGACATTGTATGTTGTTGAAAATTGTCATGAATTTTTGTAGTATCTTAAGTCTTATGTTGCTCTTACACAATGTGCTTCTTTGATAAGATAGTGACTTGTGTTGAGAACATGAACTTATGCTCATTTATATATAGTGATCATTGATCAACTAGTGTCTTGTCCATTAAAGAGGCCTAGTTGATCCTATAAGATTTATCCTAGATTACGAGATCATATAAGAAGATATTATGGATTCCTTAATTAATATGTAAACAATATATTATTCACATGTCACTATATTACATTCTTTATACAACTCGTAACACTTATATTAGGTTTAATCAATTGCTTGAACATTAAGTCACATAATATTGCTAAAAGTCTAAAATATTCTTTTAATCTCTCAGTGGACTATACAATACTTATGTGCAACAATTGAACCAAAACAAAATGCTTATGTGCAACAATTGAACCAAAAAAAAATTTAAATACTATACTGAAAAGCATGCGTAAGTTATATAAAATGCAAGAATATTCAATAGTAACAACTCGGTCACTTTACAATAGCAAGCACTAAATCTAAAATTCTAACAGACTTAACAAAATATGCAGATTGAAGTCCACGATACAAGTTTCTGCAAAGCACAAGAGTTCCAAATATGAACTGAATAGAGCTAATGATATTTTCACATATATATTAAACTGCATTGTCAAAATTCTCTTTGTCCACTAAATGGTTTTAAACAAAAACTCCAAAATCACAAGTACCAAATTTTCACAAATGGTTATGTACTTGTTAACTTAAAGGCAACATACGAACAAAGCAAATTCTGCATATAACCGAACACCTGAATTCATAACAACTAGATAAAATATAATTGAACATGACGAAATATATTTCAGAACAAACATAACATTGTAATGATGTAGTAATGTAATGTTGTATTGCTGCAGCAACCATTAAGAACTAAACACTTCAACTTTATTGAAAACAGAAATCAAGTTTACATCAATGAGTCATAAACTCAAAACTAAAACAAAAATACAAGAACAAAACACAACGAAAACTCTAACTAAATTATGAATGCTCCCACTAAATTCCAGAATCTAACTTAATAAGAACACCTATATTAGCACAATGTTTCTTGAAGACTCCAATTACTAAAGCTTTGGTGAAAGAATCAGCTAACTGATCCTCTAAATTAATGTTCAAAATCTCAACTTCACCTTACTTGAATCTAACTTGTAATACTTAAGATCAATGTGTTTGGAATGAACTGATCTCTTATTGTTCTTATAAAATAACACAATAGCTTTATTGTCACAGTAGACTGTTAACTTGTTGGAAATCATATTTTTCAGAATCTTGGTCTCCATTAGAAAATTCCTAATCCAAAGACATTCACACACACCTTCATAAACAACTATTAACTCCGCTTGCATGGTAGAAGTAGCTATGATGCTTTGTTTCATGGTTTTCCATGCAACTGCACCTCTAGCTAACATAAACCCATATCCACACCTATGTTTTAAATAACGCGCTTTGAAACATGCTACGTTTGTCATGTTTGATCATCAGAATTACAGCATGCCTACTAATTTTGTTTAACTAGTTTACTAAGTTTTAAGTAAACGTTTCGCTTATCTAGGTGTCCCTATCTTTATGGGGCGCCAAAGAGTGAGTGGTTGAGGCCAATTGCAGATAAGGTGTGTAATAAGCTAAGTTCATGGAAAGGAAATTTGCTTTCACAAGCGGCAAGGTTGCAACTTATTGAGTCTGTTATTCAAAGCCAATTAATCTATAGCTTCCAGGTTTATTCTTGGCCTCGGTCTCTTCTCAGGCAAGTACAAAAGTGGATTCAGAATTTTTTCTGGAGTGGTGATCCCTTAAAAGGAGGTGCAGCGTTGGTTTCTTGGGATAAGGTTTCCATGTCAAAGACATGTGGTGGGCTTAATTTGAAGAATCTGCTAGTCCTTAACGAGACGTTGCTTCTAAAGTGTGTGTGGGAGGTGGTGTCCAAGAAAACTACTTCATCCATCTTTCTTCATGGTAGATTTCTTTTACCTGGATTAGTTCCATGTGCATATTATAAAAAATCTTCAGTATGGCTGGGTTTAGATAGAGTTTGGCGCTTGCTTTTATCTAAACTGAGATGGATAGTAGGTGATGGTAAACAAATCAGGTTATAGAGTGATAATTGGATGAGTGCTGTGTTGGGTGAGGCCTTTTGCCTGGATGCACAAACTTAGGAGAATCTTGATAGCAATCCGAGCGAGGTCATTGCTGCTCATAGGCACAACCAACGCTAAGCACATCTACCGGGCTATCCCATGGAGAGGATGAGTATTCACGAGAGAGGGAGATGATTCTAAAATTTAACAAAGGAAAAGAATGAGAATGAATGACTAGAATTTGCAGAAGAGTGGAGATCGAGGAAAATGAAGTGCAAGAGAAATCCTAGCCATCGATTTGTATTGGATGGCCCAGATTCACTTAGTAGGCAATATGAGTAGAGGATTCTTAGGAGAGAATCTCGATCCTTGACTGAATAAAAGGTGAATGGTTCTAATGAGAATTAGAAGGTTAGTTTTGTCATTGTATATTTTTTTGGTGGGACTTATGCTGGCCACATCAGCAAACTGACGGAATCGTGACGGAAATTGGTATCGGACCGTTCGTTGGTAGCTAAATTGAAATTTGGGTATCACGTTGGAAGTTTTTAAAGTATGGGTATCACTTTGATCGTGCCACACAAGTTCAAGTACCGGTGATGTAAAAAACTCTTATAAATATCATCCACACTCCTCTCCCTCATTTTGCCGATTAGAACTTCTCTCTCTCTTTAACGAAATTTTTTTTTCTCTCTCTCTCAAGCCCAGATCGGTGGCACCAGTGCACCAGATCTTCGTCTGTCACCGCATCCGGCCAATGCTTTGCAGCAGAGCTCACGAATCTCCATCGCCAATTCTCAGATTCTCTCTCTAGAAGGCAAGACCACTATCGACGCTGACATCGGCTTCCTCCTTGGTACGAGAGACGTGTCACTACACCGTCATCGAGGTCCTCAACGGCGACTGAAGCCTCGACCATTCAACTTCGAGTTTCTCTACCAGATCTGAATTTTCCGATAGACATCAACAACAATCTCTCTCTCTCTCTCATATTGCTTTGGTCCTTAATCATCGACGCCGACGTTAAAGCCGTCAAAAACAACATACAACATCAATAATGACACACCGGCACCGTCCTTGACTGCATCCACCTCAGACGTCGTCGACGACTAGATCCACTTCATCTCCACCTTGTCGATGATCCGCTTTGTCGTCACTTTGTCAGTTAGCAAGATTTGTAAGCATCCCAATCTCCTCCGGCGAGATCTATACGTAGCGAAATTGTGTATTATATTGACATATGGTTTCCTTTTCATCCCTTTCTATATTTTGGCTCGTAGAAATTTGCTAAAATATTGCTTTCTTTATTTTGGAATTTGCTGGGAACAAAATTGGACTAATAAAGCTTAGTCATGGGAGATTATTAATTATGGGATTCATATGCTGTTAATTTGATACAATATAAATTTAAATAATGTGCTTTGTTATAGGGATCTCAATTCAAAGTTGGTTATGATTTTGGCCAGTCGATTAACACTGAAATTAAATAAAATGTTTTTGGGATTATTAGTAAGTTGCTGATCAAATTTCCTAAATCATCTTTGGTGTTCCTAATTCACAGTCAAATTGTTCCATTACATACTTTTTATTTTTACTTCTTTGTGTTTTTGCCGTGGACATGTGTTATTGAGTTTTGTATTCTTAGTTAGTATTGATATAACAATGATTGGTATCAATGATATGAAAAAAACTTTAGCTACTGAGGGTTAGGAACTGAGTTCCTAGGTGTCAGTAATTGGTATATTTAAGTTACTTTGTGTCAGTAATTAGAATATTTGAGTTACTTGGTGTCAGTAACCAAGTTATCAATGGTTATTAACGGTTTGGAATTCAGTTACTAGGGGCCAATAACTAGAATAACCGAGTTACTGTGCCTCAGTAACCGATTTAGTTATGATTATTGAAGGTCTGAAACTTAGTTACTAGGGTTTAGTAACTGAAATAACTGAAATATTAGATGTCAGTAACCGATTTACCGTTGATTGAAATCCGGTGACCGGAGAAATCTGATCACCATAGTCTGACGATCAGAGTCCTGCGTCCGGAGTCGAGAGTTTGACGGTGCTCCGGCAAAACCTTCTCTATTTAGTAAGAGGCAATGATAAAAATGTATTAAAAATTATTATTTTAGTAAAAATTTATTATGTATCTATATTCAATTAAGTTTTTAAGTATTATTTTCATGGGTTGACTTTTATTTTTTATATAAATGATCAATATAGCTCTAGACAATAGTCTACATATGGAAGAGAAATCAAAAAATTTCTCAAAGATCCGGCAAAACAACAAACAAAACAACAGAGCAGCAGGGGTTGTGGAAAGAGATGGTATGGATAAGTTCGTAGAGTTGGTGGTTTTTGGTTGTAGCGATTGTATTCGAAAATATCAACAATTCTTCTTATTTTCAGAATTTCGTAAACTTTTCTCTCTTTCTCTCTCAAGCTAGATCGGTGGCACCAGTGCACCAGATCATCGTCTCAGTCACCGCCTTCGGCCAGTGCTTTGTTGCAGAGCTCACGAATCTCCGTCGCCGATTCTCATATTCTCTCTCTAAAGGGAAGACCACTGTCGACGCCTACATTGGCTTCCTCCTTGGTACGAGAGACGTGTCACTACACCGTCATCGAGGTCCTCAACGGCCACTGAAGCCTCGACCATTCAACTTCGAGTTTCTCTACCAGATCTGAATTTTCGATAGACATCGACAACAATCTCTCTCTCTCTCATATCGCTTTGGTCCTTAATCATCGACGTCGACGTTAAAGCCGTCAAAAAAACCATACAACATCAATAATGACACACCGGCGCTGTCGTTGACTGCATCCACCTCAGACGTCTTCAACGACTAGATCCACTTCATCTCCACCTTGTCGATGATCCGCTTTGTCGTCACTTTGTCAGTTAGCAAGATTTGTAAGCATCCCAATCTCCTCTGGCGAGATCTATACGTAGCGAAATTGTGTATTATATTGACATATTGTTTCCTTTTGATCCCTTTCTATATTTTGGCTCGTAGAAATTTGCTAAAATATTGCTTCTTTGTTTTGGAATTTGCTGGGAACAAAATTGGACTAATAAAGCTTAGTCATGGGAGATTATTAATTATGGGATTCATATGCTGTTAATTTGATACAATATAAATTTAAATAATGTGCTTTGTTATAGGGATCTCAATTCAAAGTTGGTTATGATTTTGGCCAGTCGATTAGCACTGAAATTAAACAAAATGTTTTTGTGATTATGAGTAAGTTGCTGATCGAATTTCCTAATTCATCTTTGGTGTTCCTAATTCACAGTCAAATTGTTCCATTACATACTTTTTATTTTTACTTTTTTGTGTTTTTGCTGTGGACATGTGTTATTGAGTTTTGTATTCTTAGTTAGTATTGATATAACAATGATTAGTATCAATGATATGAAAAAACTTTAGCTACTGAGGGTTAGAAACTGAGTTCCTAGGTGTCAGTAATTGATATATCTGAGTTACTTTGTGTCAGTAATTAGAATATTTGAGTTACTTGGTGTCAGTAACCAAGTTATCAATGGTTATTGACGGTTAGGAACTCAATTACTAGGGGCCAATAACTGGAATATCCGAGTTATTGTGTCTTAGTAACCGATTTAGTTATGATTATTGAAGGTCTGAAACTCAGTTACTAGGGTTTGGTAACTGAAATATCTGAAATATTATGTGTCAGTAACCGATTTACCGTTGATTGAAATTCGGTGACCGGAGAAATCTGATCACCATAGTCTGGCGATCAGAGTCCGACATCCGGAGTCTAGAGTTCGACGGTGCTCCGGTAAAACCTTCTCTATTCAGTAAGAGACAATGATAAAAATGTATTAAAAATTATTATTTTAATAAAAATTTAATACGTATCTATATTCAATTAAGTTTTAAAATATTATTTTCATGGTTTAATTTTTATTTTTTATATAAATGAGCATTATTGAAATCAAAAATTTTCTCAAAGATCCGGCATAACAACAAACAAAACAACAGAGCAGCGGGGGTTGTGGAAAGAGATGGTATGGATAAGTTCCTAGAGTTGGTGGTTTTTGCTGTTCATAACACAAGAAACCGAACAGCCCGTTATCATCCAATCGTAAAAAAGTACGCGCTGCTCCATGCCTTTTCCTTGGATCTGACTCCATAATTGACCACTGCCCTAACGTCCGTTATTTCTCATTAACGCGAAAACCTGATTGGCGGAACCCAAACACCCAGGATTCCAATCCGCTTAAACCCGTCCTCTCACGTCCACTCTACCGTCCCCACCTGCTAAACCAGTTACCCGCTCCCCCTTCCAGCGGTACAACCGGTTCAAAACTCGACTCGAATTTAGACTTCATTTCACTCTCATGTGTTGTGAATTTCGAGGCCTTTCCTCCTTCCCCCCGAATTACAATAAACCCCAAATTGCATTTCATTTTCATTTGCATTCCAATTTTCAATTTCCTTCTAGACGTTACTCTCTCTCTAAACTCGCTCTCTTCTCTCTCTAGATATATATATATCTCTCACAGTCATTGTGTATGATTCTTCGGTCTTATCGATGGAGATGGAAGCTTTAAAGCTTTAGCTCTCTTAGCTTTAAAGTTGTTCTAACATTTGGATTCTCTCTGCCGGTTCAAGAGCTCTGTCTTTGAGTTGGAAACTTTTTTTACCTGTAAGTCAACACGCTCCTGTTTGTTTTGCAGGAAATTTTTGTCTCCTTCGATTCGGGTTCTTCATCATTATTTTTTCAGTTTTTTCAAAATGCTGGATTGACACAAATCGAACTTCAAGCAATTTTTCTTACTTTCTTCTGTTATTCATGTTGTGAATAATGTGTTATACGATTGTTTCATGAAAGTACTCATTTTTATAGGTTAGTCTGAATTGGGATTTGATTTGTTATCGTTTGAACAAGTTTTTGTTGTAGATTCTTTGATGCTTATTCATATATCAGATTCTTGAAATCACAAAAGATAGCACCTCTCTTTAAAATTTGTTTGTATGCTAAGAATAAGAATAATTTCTTTTTCCAAACTTTATTTAAATCAATTGAGATTACATCTGTGTTCTGTGATTCTAGATTTGCTTTAGAAGACGTGTTGTGAGCTAGGTTATGGATGTCTTTGTCGATCAGTTTCTACAAATTCATGTTTCTGGTACTCATTCCTTTTAATAGTTTATAGCTTGGTGTTCTTTTTGAATGCCTTACGGCTCAGACGGTTTCTAGATCATAAATAAAAAATTTCAAGCCTTTTTGGGCGTTTTCTCCACCAATCTGTTCGACCTTGTTGGTATGCCCCTATTCTCTGATTTTATAATGATTTTCAAAACATATGTATGTGTGCTTGATGATTTTTTTTAAGGTTTATGAATCATTTTTGATTTTTTTAAGGTTTATGAATCATTTTTGATTTTATCTGATCTGTTGTTTTTGGTTGTGTTCAGTATTTCAGCTATTTAAAGTATTTGTGGTGGTCCTGAACCTTCTAAATCAACTTCAGCTGAGTCCATTGAAACTAACTCTAACCCTGAAAACATGAATCACCTGACTGTCGCAACTGAGGATTCTTTTTCCAGAGCACTCGAATTTGCTTCTGACAATGATGTTGAAGGATTTAAGCAATTGATTGATCATGATACTTCTTCAATTAATCAGATTGAACTGTGGTATAGCCGTCCGAAGGGATCCAAACATATTGTTTCCGAGCAAAGAACTCCGTTAATGGTTGCTGCTGCCTATGGTAGTGTTGATGTTGTCAAGCTTATTGTCTCGAATCCTGAGGCTGATGTGAATTTCTCATGTGGTTTGGATCAAAGCACTGCCCTTCACTGTGCTGCTTCTGGTGGCTCCGTCAATGCAATGGATATTGTCAAGCTCCTTCTATCTGCTGGTGCCAATCCGAGTTGCTTGGATGCTAGCGGTCATCGCCCAATTGATGTTATGGTTGTTCATCCCAGGCTGCAAAGCATGCGTCCTGTTCTTGAGGAGCTTCTCTCAAAAAAAGCTTCTGATGGCTCAGTAAGTGACTGCAGTTTACACCTATCCGTTATTACATCAAATTCTGATTCAGTTGTGCTTTCTTCGTCCTCTGAAAATGGATTGGAATCTCCATCAGAATCAGTTTCTTCTCCTGCTTCAAGGTTTACTGAGCTGCTTGTTAATTCTAACACAGAGAAGAGAGAATATCCATATGATCCATCCCTACCTGACATTAAGAACAGCATTTATGCCACCGATGAGTTCCGCATGTTCTCATTCAAGGTCCGGCCTTGCTCACGGGCATACTCTCATGACTGGACAGAGTGCCCTTTTGTTCACCCAGGGGAGAATGCCCGCAGAAGAGATCCCCGCAAGTTTCACTACAGTTGTGTGCCCTGCCCTGAATTTCGTAAGGGTGCTTGTAGACGTGGGGACATGTGTGAGTATGCTCATGGAGTGTTTGAATGTTGGCTCCATCCTGCTCAGTATCGAACCCGACTTTGCAAGGATGGAACAAGCTGCAATAGACGGGTATGTTTTTTTGCACATATGACTGAGGAGCTGCGTCCCTTGTATGTGTCAACAGGATCTGCTGTCCCTTCCCCGCGCTCTTCTGCATCTGGTCCTACTGTCATGGACATGGCTGCTGCGTTGAGTCTCTTGCCTGGTTCACCTTCATCAGTCTCTACGATGTCTCCATCCCCTTTTAGTCAGTCCATGTCTCCATCAGGAAATGGCATTTTTCATTCATCAGTGGCATGGCCTCATCCAAATGTGCCAACTCTTCATCTCCCTGGAAGCAACCTCCAATCAAGCCGCTTGAGATCTTCGCTTAGTGCGCGGGACATGCCACCTGAAAATTTAAACTTGTTGCGTGAGTTGGATGCTCAGCAACAGCTTCTGAATGAATTGAACTGTTTCTCGCAGCCCCGTCCAAGTCACATATCTGTTGGTCGTGCTGGCCGCTCTAAAACATTAACCCCCTCAAATCTTGAAGAGCTATTTTCTGCTGAATTCTCTTCACCGCGATATTCAGACCATACAACTGCTTCTGTTTTCTCACCTACCCACAAATCAGCCTTACTGAATCAATTTCAACAACAGAGCATGTTGTCACCCATCAATACCAATGGTATGTCACCAAAGAATGTTGATCATGCTCATTTACAGGCTCAGTTTGGAGTACAATCTCCTGGAAGGATGTCACCTAGGAGTGTGGAGCCAATCTCCCCAATGGGCTCTAGGCTGTCAGTATTTTCCCAGCTTGAGAATTCACACCAGCAACTACGCAGTCTCAGCTCAAGGGATCTTGGATCTAAAAACTTTTCCTCCATGGTTGGGTCCCCTGTAAATTCTTGGTCAAATGGAAAGTTGGATTGGTCTGTTAATGGCGAAGCTGAGGGCAGAATGCAAAGATCATCTTCGTTTGAGCTTCGGAACAATGGGGAGGAACCTGACCTTTCCTGGGTTCAATCTCTAGTCAAGGAATCACCACCTGAGATGAAAGATAAGTTTGCAGCTCCGGCTTCAAGTACTGCCGCATCCGGTGAGGTTTTGAATTCCAATTCTCAAATTGAATCCATTGATCATTCTGTTTTGGATGCTTGGCTTGAGCAGATGCAGATTGATCAGCTAGTAGAGTCTAGATAAAATGAATTCATTTTACTCATTGAACTAGGTATTTAAGTTCAGTGAGGTACATATTCTTTTTTTCTGGGTTTCTTTTCTGGAAATCGAAGTCAAAATTTAAACTTTAACTGGTGGCGGGTAAGGTTGAAGGTGGTGGGAAGGCTGGCTCAAATGTTCCCCGAAGATACCATTCAAATTTTTCTCCATTCATTCTTTCCACAAGAAATTGGAGAAGGATGAGAGATTTTCTGGGATTAGAGAACATAGTCTAGTTTTGGAGGTTCTTCACATATTTATATTTTGTGCATTTTATTTTCGTCTATTTTTCTCTGAAGAAACTACAGAATTGACTGCAACAAAAACAAAGAGCTCTCTGTAATTTGTTATATCTCAATTTTATTCAATATTTTCTATTGTCCATCTCTGAAGTTGTGGTAAGACAAAATGAACTATGGAGGGAGATTAATTTCATTGGAGGGTGCAAAAGTGTTGTACCCTTGAGATCTGCATTGTTGTGGTAGTGGGGCAGTTTTGCTTAGCAATATGGTTCATCTGTTAATGTAAAACTGAATCTATTATTATTATTATTTATATGAATTCCTTTATTGTTTTGTTTAAGGCTGCCTTGGCACTATTATACTATACATTTAACTTTACTACATTCATCGTGCTTATATATTTGATGGGTGATTGTGATTGTTTTCGGTGGGCTATGGGGTCTTATTCATTGGATGATTATGATAAGCCTATATGGAATTGCAGTGGGATCGTTGTTTGTGCTTCTGTTTTTGTTTTCTTTTTCTTCTTGAATAAGAAATTGTTTATCTTTAAAGTTCATGGAGGACTGGAGGTGTTGGGATGTGCCCGTATGGTATGAGGTACCATATTTTGAATTGGTGCCAACTGCCAATCACTAGTCTAGTGGGTGGGTGGGTGGACTTTATTGGATTTGGGATATAGTTAAACGGGTTTGGGGAATTTGAGTGAGATCTGGTTTGGGGGAATGTGGTAGGACTTGGGAGAAAGTATTTGCTTTTAATGGTGGGTTGCTGGAGTTTCTAGATTGCTCCAGGGATTTTGCACCAATACCTTTTGGGTGACTGATAATATGGTACTCGAACTAGATATACCCAGACAATATTATTCGTATGTGCGTGGTATCTGATTACAATTTCTGTCACCTTCTCATCAGTGTCATCACACGTCTCGCAGGAGACGCATTACATGATGGTTGAAAGTCTGATTTGTACTTTGTCTTAACATGAGAATCATATCTGCCTCTCTAAAATCAGATATTTGAGTAAATTTCAGTTAATGTTGCAGAACTTTAAGTCTAAAATCAGTTTCATATTTTTTTTAATCAGTTTTATATCTAAACTTTTTTAAAATCAGTTTTATACCTCATTTTTTTTAATCAGTTTCATACTTAAACTTTTAAAATAATATCAATTTTAAAAAAACCAAAATAAATTTTAAAGGGATATGTACAAGCGTTTTCATGTAATAAGTGACGTAAATTTATGATTGACTGCCTCAATTGAGACCTAAAATGTTATCCGAAATAAGTCAATCTGTTTCCATATCTATATTTAAAGATACTTATCACTTCAGATAATCAAATTTCTATTTCAAGAATTCAATCATAGGAACTATAACTTGTTTAGTGGATTATACGTGAGTGTACATCTATATGATACAACTTGTTTTTGTTAAACAAGGTGGCAATGGAGGGGCATACAATTCACAAACATATCTAGGTCATAGTCAAAATATCTGAGAAAAAATTCAGTTTACATTCCCGAACTTTAGGTCTAAAATCAGTCTCATACCTAAACTTTTATCTAAAATCAGTTTCATACCTAAACTTTTTATTTAACCAGTTGCATATCTAAACTTTTAAAATGACATAAATCTCAACCAAATTTTAGAAATAAAACTTTATTTTTAATTTGGTTCACATCAACATTTTTGACCAAATATATGTGATGTATTGACCCATCTAAAAGTTTAGAAAAATTGACCCACCGACGATATGATTCTCTATAAAGAAACATAAGCATGGAAAGAGTTGACCGCTTTGATAGGGGTTCAAATATTTTCGATAATATTTGAATTTTCTACTATAGTTGTATACTAATCATATCCTACAACCGATATATTTTTTAATCAATTTTATCTTCAATATATATATATATATATATATAAGGGCTGGGCATGAGATGGGATTAGGGTCATTCCACGGCCTGTCCCGAACATTGCACTCGGGACGGGATAGGGACAGGCCATGCGTTTTGAAGAGTTGATCCCATGCAAGTCCCGTCTCATACGAGACGGGTAGGCCAAATCCTGTCATCCTGACGTCAATTACTCAATTACATAACCTGTCAGTACCAATATGGATTACTTATCTATAATCTACTTACATCCAAAATCCATAACTAGAATTAAACTAGAATAACATCAATAATCCACAATTACTCAAGTTCACACATTATAAAGTTCATAATGAAAACTAGAAAACATAGTAGTGAATCAGTGACAAAGCATAGAAATAGTGCAATAATGTATTGCCAATCCAAGTTACTCCATGCTGATCAAAATACAAACAATTTCAACCCTAATCAACGTGTACAATACCGGCTACAACAGACTTCTCTTTACCTTTCGCTTTTGCAATTGGAGGTGGACAATTGTTCTTGCTTGAAGCAGTGCTCTCATGCTCTGTAAAAATAAAAAAGCGTTAGTCCAATGAGCATTTGAAAATAGCCAAAAATTATATACTTCAAAATTTATACCTTGCTCAACATCATAATAAAACTCTGTGTTTTCAATTGTCGGCTCATCAATATTTTCGGCAAGCTCTATAATTTCATCACCTAACATCTAGTTTTGCATGCAAATGAGTCATTCCACTGATTTAGGAGTCAATGAGCTCCTAAAACAATCAATAACTCTACCCTCTATTGAGAAGCAAGACCATTACCTAATTGAGCAAGACCATACCATCCTTACCTACAGATGCAGCAGCCACACCACCCTCGCCTACAAATGCAGCAGCAGAAGCTAGACCAGTGACACCACCCTCGCCCACAGATGCAGCAGCTTCAATCCTGGGTTCACTTGAAGGAGGCTGACTTGAACTTGGGTTTGTAGCTTCAAGCATAGGGACTGATGTAACAGGAGGAGCTAGTAATGCTAATGATGTCACGGTTGACGAATTCTGGAGGCCTGAAGCAGAACGGTTAGGTCGCAAGACTGCTTTCTTTGCTCTCGCTATCGTGGAGGCGGTGGAGTCATACCTTATCCGCTGTAGAGTTTGAGGAGCGGAGGAAGGGGATCGATAGAGGTTACGATCGGAGTTCAATGCACAGGTCAGAGAGCTTTAGCGGAGGGTCCAAGAGGGGGTCGGAGTTTTCGAAAGGGTTCCGATCGGGAAGGGAGCGTATTGTCGTGGTGGCGTTTTGGGAAGGAGTTTGAGGAGAGAGGGAAGCTCCGGTCGCCGTTGAAGGATTCCGACAAAAGCGAGCAGTCGAGGGTTAGGTCGTCTTCGTCTCGACGATTTAAGGACGGGAAATTATCCAAATTGACGACCTCCAAGTCGAAGTCCCTGCCCATTAGGATTTCAATTTGGAAAACGGGTTTGACAAAGAGAAAAGAGATCGAGGTTTGGCTGGATTGGCATGTTCGTTTGAGGTCTTGTGGATTGGATGGGTTGAAGTTTGGGGTTGACTGGTTGAGAGTGATGTGTTTTGAGGAGACTGAGAGTGAGATTGAAAGAAGTGGATGAAAAGTTGAGTTAGTAGTATTAGAGTTCAAAAATGAAAGGTTGATATCGAAACATCTAAAAGACCAACAGCTAAGATTAATCTATATTTTTACACGGGACGGGCCTGACGGGCCTCAAATTTTCAGTCCCACGTCCCGTTTTTTATTCATAGGACAGGACGGGATGGGCCTTAAGTTTTTGAACTTAGATCCCGTCCCATCCCGTCAAATTTCAGGATGAGATCGGGACGGGACCAGGATTTAGGTTTTTTGTGCCAACCCCTAATATATATATATATATATACACAGAAATTCTGAGGTGCGGACGTCCGCACCAAATGGTTTGGTGCGGATGTGTGATTTTGGCCCACTTTTCGATCTTAGTTTCAGATCTTAACCGTTCAATATCTAGGTATATATGTATAGATCATCTTTGTAAAATTTCATCTCATTTGGTGATCGTTAAGGCATTCAAATCTGTAATTTACCATGAAAAAAATGGACGGTTCCTAAACTGTTTAACCGGAACCGTCAGTTTTATTCATGGTAAATCACAGATTTGAATGTCTTAATGATCACCAAATGAGATGAAATTTTACAGAGATGATCTATACATATATACCTAGATATTGAACGGTTAAGATCTAAAACTAAGATCGAAAAGTGCAGCAAAATAACACATCCGCACCAAACCCTTTGGTGCAGACATTCTTAGCCAAGCCGCCCTATATATATAGATGGTTTAATGAGATGTACATTTAAATATAACCCTCCAAACAAATTACAACACATGAATAAAAAAATCATTTCTTTTCGACAATGCTCCTTCACCATTTTTATCCTCACCATTGAGTTCCAGTTGAGTTAACTTATAAATAAGCAGATCGTCTTATTTCAAAATGTTATTAGTTAAGATCGTAATTAAAAATAAATTTACATATGATAAACAAAAAGAAAAGAATATGATAAACATAAAAAGAACATGCAAAGCACAAATCGATAACCCTAGAGGCCTTGTCCCTAGTAGTATATTGATTTGACCTAAATACCCTTTATAGAAATACTAGGAAAATCATATTTATGTTGAATGGGTAAAGACATAAATGTATAATTAATAGAAATAGTTATTTGCTCATGTGGTCGTCTAGTTCCGATTTAATAATGCATCATTTTCTTCCAACATCTGCACGAAGATACCATTGAAAAAAACATTTGTACGAAGAAGGTCACCTCTTATATTTTCAAAGTAATTTTACACTCGAAATTACAATTTTGGAATTTGGAGGCTAAGAACCAAGCTCGTAGATCCGCATTCGCTTCTGAAGTTCCATCCACTCGACGATTCGGTTGAGGTCGATGAATCAATGATCATGATGCCGGGGTTGAAGTAGCAAGTGTCGCGACCCTTGAAGGTTAAGGGGAGAGTTGGGTTGGCCCAAAACGATGACGTGAAGTTGGCCTTGCAATACGTCGGCGCGGTGAGGACATCGTGGGTCCTGGATGGGTGGTGCTGCATGTGACGGCCAACTCGGCAACAGGGCCGACCTTGAGAATATAAGAGCCATGGGCAAAATAAAAAATGGGGCCTAAATTTTTTAAAGCAGTCATATTTTGATAAACTGAATTTAATAAATTAAAAAAATATACCATATACAGTAAATAACAGCATTAAATATAAAAAAAGATAAAGTTATTGGCACAATACAAACCAAGCAAAACAACAACTTACTTGTAGAAAACGTGCAGTACGGTGAGCTGAGCTTGTTCTACATGGTATTTTCTAACATTTCAGCTTGCATAAAGGTCAATAAAGAGAAAAGAAAGAGAAAACGAACAACCAGGAAAGAAATTACAAATGTTAACAACTTTATAATATCCGGAGTCAAAATATATAACAGAATTGAAAGTAGAAAGCAATGAGTGGAAGTAATGATTCAAGTCTATTTGATATTCATCAAGCTCAATTACATGGTTAACTAAATAGATCAATGCATACTCAAAACTAAGCTGTTAATATTATAGAATAGGCAGTCTTGCCAATTACACCATCATCCATATACAAAAATTAGAGCATTCATCTGATTTCAACAATCCTAACATTTACTAAAGATTTTACCAATAGAGAATATAAGTCCTATTGCAATATCAGTTTATAAAAATATATCGTCTTGCATTTTTGGAAGTAAAATCATCTATCAACTTTTCGCAATCAAGTTTCCCTAAGAAATCACTTTCAATTGAAATCAAAGCCAATGCATTTAATCTTTCTTGAGACATGGTTGATCGCATGTCTGTTTTTAACAATTTTAACTTGGAAAAACTTCTCTCTGCTGATGCGACAGTGACAGGAACTGTTAATAGTATTTGATATGCAAGACAAGCATATGGATAGTAGTTCATTCTTTTCAAAAAGTTTAATATTGCAATAGCTGTGTCTATCTCATTTGGTAAATGCTTTTGTAAAAGCTGCAATTCATGAAATAAATCATCAAGACGCTTCAATACCTCTTGCAACTCCTCAAAAATTCTTTGACCTATTGTATCATTCATAGTTAAGAATTCTAAGAAATACTCTTCTACTTTTACCGGAAGTTTAGAGACATTTACACATCTTAGTACCAATGTCATCTATTCTTGACGGCTAACATCCGACGTACAATCAAGTATCACAAAAAAGTACCTGGCTTCTTTGATATTTTTCTAGATTGCATATTTGATTTCTGAAGCTAGCAGAAGTATTACCTCATTCTTTATCTTGTGGCTTAGATAATGATTACGAATCTCATGATTTTCTTTTCGTTGAAGATGCTCCCCCATGGTTGAATCCCATTCTGCAATCATCTCAACTAAAGCCAAAAAATTTCCATTGCTTACTTGATACATCCTCTCATTTGATCCACGAAATGCCAAGCTCTGTCTAGCCAAGTATTTTACAACTGAAACTAATCTCTGCAATACTTTCCTCCAGTGCTCTTTCTCTTTCTTGAGCTGGTCTTGAACAACTTTGTCAATTATTTCATTCCTCTTAAATCTATCACACAAATCAGCCCAAATGATCATATGATTAATATGCTCAGCGTTTTTCTCATGCATTTTCAGATTCGTACTCAAATGTTTCCAATCATTAGATCCTTCATATGCTAACTGACTTGGTTGAGGCCTTGTCTTAAACAACTTGCAACATAAGCAGAACACTTTATCAAGATCTTTAGAATATACCAGCCAATTTCGATGATGAATATCTCCATTTGGTAAATATCGATTGTAGAATTCACAAGAGAAACTCCTATTGGATTTATCTTTAGGCCTTTTTCCTGTTAAGAGATCTCTAACAAGGCCTTTCTCCGCTAGCAAATCCCTCCATCTATGAGCAAGACTATCCCATATCCTAGGGTCAGAGATATTGACATGATTGGAACCAGCTAAATTAGCATATTCTTCCATAAGTTCTTCCATTTCCACATGTTTCTCTGCAACTTCCTCCTCCACTATTTCCTCACCCCCAACTTCCTCATCTACGGGTGCCTCCTCAACTTCCTCTTCTATGGCTTCCTCTTCTACAAGTTCCTCCATAACTTGCTCTACATGAGCTTCATTGGCTAAATTTTGTGGTTTCTTAACAATAAACCTATCAAGAGCCCCTCTTTGAGATTGAATAAATTCCTCTTCTTTCCTCCTTTTCACAACTTTAGAATACCCAGACGGATACTTTCTAGTAGGAGCCATAACAAACTAGTTTTACCTATAGAAATAAGAAAATGAACACGACCTAAGATTGATTTCAATGCTAATATAAAATTTCCATAAGAAATTGAAAGTATAAGAAGAATAGAGATCTCTTACCTGAAGAACAAGAGAGCTAGAGAGGCTTTCAATTTCGACTGGTTGATAACTTGGAATTGAGAAGAGTGACCTCTTCAATTTTATAACTGATTGGAAATTTAGAATTGAGAAGAAGGGAAGAACTAAGAAATATGCTGAGTCTCTGACTATGAGAAGTCTTTCAGTTCTGTTTTGGTTTTGTAGCTTGTTATGAATGACTTAAAATCTTAAACCAATGCAAGTGATTCATTAAAACAAAAAAAAGTGAAAAAGGGGTACACTGGTTTCAGACACCCGAGAGGACAAATCATTAACTCAATATTCTAGGCCAATTCAATTAATAAAGACTTAGTTAACATAAGGGCTTTTAAAAAAATTTATAACAAGTATAAATAATCTAGAAACTAGAATTTCAGGGGCCTCGTCGGATCGGGGGCCTTGTGCTGTTGCCCCCCGGCCTCACGGCCGGCCCTGCTCGGCAATGTCATCTGACGAGAACGAGGTCAATTTCGAGTTAGAGGGCTGAATATATAGTTGAGCGGGCAAGCAAGGGCGCCCCGGATAGAGGTGGAGATCATCCCCGCCACGTCGAACTGTAGATCCTTGGAGACGCGACGGCAACGGCGGTCTTCTCTGGCGAGAAGAAGCAGGAGCGAGTTGTTGCTGGAGAGGGGCTCTCCGAGACGTCAAGTCATTGCGGTAGAGAGAGACGCAAATCAGAATAGATGGTTTCCTCACCGGAAAGGATTGAGAATTTTGGTGTACATGCATTTAACCCAGCTAGGCAGATCGAATTAACCCTCTTATTTCAAAGTTCTATAAAAACGTTAACGAAGGAATGGTGAAAACTTGGTCAACCTTATAACTTGTGCCTGTGCCTGTGCCTGTGCCTGTGCTTGTGCCTGTGCTTGTGCCACGTCATTCGGTGAAATTTCACTTGTGGGTTGAATTTCTGTTCAGTTGAGAAGGAAAACCTGCAAGTAGAAATGGCGGTGCTTGTCTTATAGTGGAGTATTGACATGATGGAGACGTTCCGTTTAGTTTGGTAACATTCCTAGTTTCTCATGCATAATTTACGTTTTAAAAACTAAATGGACAAATTGGTTGGTTAATACAGTAACAAAACGTTTTCATTACACATTATGAGATGGTATGCATATCCAGCAGCTAAAAATTGGAATAATATTGAACAACTTTCACATTCGATCCATTGCTGAACTTTATTTTTCGATACAATGAGGTTGGCGGCCAATAAATTGTAAGATCCCGTATGTTTTTACCGTGGTTTATGATCAGTTACTGATGTTTAGGTCGTACTCGGTAACTTAACAAGTTAACGACCACTTTCATTTTCTAGTTTTTCTAAATTCTTCAAATTCCTCATTTAAGGACTCGATGTTATAGTACGTGTCGACACGAGTCTCCTAGTATTTTCAGAATATTTTTTCAGAGCTACCGTCTATTTTCTTAGGGCTGGCCTTTTGTGTCGAACAACCCGAACCGACCGACATACCGACCGAACCGCCGGAATTGGTAGCCGAAATTGGCGGTAACCGCCGTTTCGGCTCAGCTATACCGTACCGATTCGGCGCGGCGGTACGGTATCGGTTTTGTGTTTTGATAAAGTTCGGTAACCGTACCGTACCGACTTTTTTAGGGTTATTAAAAATCAACCGTTGATTGAAACAATGATCAATCCTGTCCGTTGATTTCTATTTGGTATTAGACTGAGACTCGGTCTCTCACTCTCACTATCAGACTCGATCGACAGAGACTCTCAGTCTCTCACTCTCTACTCTCTCGCCATCCCCATCTCTCAGGCGTCTCTCAGCCGTGACTCCTCCCCATCTATCATCTGCATCTCTAAGGTAAATCGAATTAACCCCTCTTGCTCTCTTAACCCTTTATTCGTTTCGATTTTCATTCTCATCTCTCTCTGGTAGATCTGCGAATGGGGCGGCAAAGAATTAGGATGAGCAGCAGCGCAATTGGAAGGGGAGGCGGTGGTCAGTTTCGATTTAGATTTAGATTTCGATTTCGATTTCGATTTCGATCTGTATCTCGTTTTGATTTCGATCTGTATTGTTTGAACTTTGAAATCAGAATGTTTGTTTCAATGTTGGATAGAATATTGAAAATCAGAATGTCTTAATGTGTTATGTTGGAATGTGATTAACTGATTATGGATTGATTATGGATAGAAATCATGGAATCATTGGAATGTGTTAATTGTTATGAATTTGGATAGCATACTTCAATGTCAGAATGTGTTATGAAAGATTGAAAGTGACTTAATATTTTATTTAATTATTGATGGAATCATTGGAATGTGATTATGAACAGAATGTGATTACACACAGAATGTTTTATGAAAGTGATATGAATGTGTTATGAATTTGATAGAATTTGCCTCTTAGATGGAATGTGTTGTGGCTTAGAGTTGGATGTTGTGAAATTGGGAGTTGAATCCTTGTTTGTATTATTTTTTTATAGTGGATAGACTGGATACAGCAGTGTCACAGATTGCCAGTAGTCAAACCAGTAGCTCATCTCCATCTATTCAATCAACCGCAAATGCAGAAGCAAGTGCATCCTTACACACATCCCCATTAGAACCTCACCCTGAACCTCAAGCCCCTCCATCTTTTGCTAAACCTCAACCTCATCCTCCTCCTCAACCAAACAAAAGAAAGGAACCTGCCAATAAAAGTCCTCTTTGGGAATACTTTACTAGATGTAAGTTCCCAAACTCAGGCATAACCAATCCGGATTTGTGCAAGTGCAACATTTGTGGTGAGGAAGTGTTGTGCGCAGTTAAGAGGAATGGGACAAGCTCAATGTGGTCTCATGCTCAAAATCAGTGTGAACGAAACCCATTGTACCGACCAAAAGGAGCTGATGCTGATCCTAAACAATCTAGGATTAGTGTAGATAATGTGACTGGAGCTAGAAAATATCATAGGTACAACCGACAAAGGTGTGATAAGAAGTGTATAACCATGATAATAAAGGATGAGTTACCCTTTAGGTTTGTAGAGAAAGAGGGTTTTAGGGTATTTGTGTATGAATTACAACCGGAGTGGCCAATATTAAATAGAAAGCAGGTGGCCAAGGGCGTGTTAGATAAGTTTAATCATGAGAAGGCGCTTTTGTTGAGTGGCTTGAAGGCATCAGACACTAGGATATCAATCACCACAGATACTTGGATATCGATATAAAACATCAACTACCTTGTTCTTACAGCTCATTTTATGGACATTGACTGGAAATTGCACAAAAGAATTATAAACTTTTGTCCAATTGTCAGTCATAAAGGTGAGGATATTGGCAGAGTTGTTGAGCAATGTTTGAGGCAATGGGAGATCTCCAAAATATTTACCATCACTGTGGACAATGCATCTGCTAATGATGTGGAAGTGCAATACATGAAGAGGAGGTTGAGAGGCTACAAGACTTTGATGTTTGATGGGGAGTATTTGCATTTGCTATGTGCCTACCATATTATTAACTTAATAGTTAAGGATGGCTTGAAGGAGTTGTAAGATGGGATTGCAGCTATATGGAATTGTGCAAAGTATGTTAGAAGTTCATCTGGAAGGCTTGATAAATTTAGGGAGTTTGCTGTGTTGGAACACTGTAGAGCTAATGCTAATGTTCCATTAGATGTAATAACAAGATGGAATAGCACTTTTCTTATGTTGGAAGCTGCTCTAAAGTATGAAGCTGTGTTTAACAGTATGGCAGAAGAAGATGTTGCATTTAGATGTTATTTAGAGGACAAGATTGGACCACCTGATTTTGAGGCTTGGAGGAATGCTGAAGCTTTCTGTGTTTTTTTGAAGAAATTCTATGAATCTACTTTAAAAATGAGTGCATGGAAAACAGTGACTGCAAACCTCTTATTTGTTGAGATGATTGCATTGCAGACTGATATTGCTAAGGCTTGTGAGTCTTCTGATGAGGTTTTGAAGAGAGTTGCTATTTCTATGAAGGCCAAATTTGACAAGTATTAGGGTAGTTTTGATGTTGTGAACAAGGTAATCATGATAGCTAATGTTCTGGATCCAAGGTACAAGCTGCAGTGGGCTAAAGTGGCAATGAGAAAAGTTAAAGCAAGTCCAATAGTAATTGAAATAATAGAGGCTGACTTGAAGAGGATATTGATGAAGATGTATGAAGAATATAGAGGTGAAGAAACAAATGAAGTGACTGTTGAGACTTCTGGTAATGAGTTGGACATGGAAATAGATGAATTGGATGACCTTGATGAGGTTAGCAGAGAGATAGCAAGGGAGAGGGTGGCTGAGCAATCTCAGTGCATCAGAAATGAAGTGGATCAATACCTATCTGATAGGTATGTCAGCCTTTTCTCCAAGAGCTTTGATATTGCCAAGTGGTGGAAAGGTAGTGAAGCTATGTATCCAGTGTTATCAAAGCTAGCCAAGGATATATTTGCTATTCCCTGCTCAACAGTTGCATCTGAAAATGTATTTAGTTTAGGATCAAGAGTTTTCGATCCTTTTAGAGCATCATTGACACCTAAAATAGTGGAGGCATTGGTGTGCACTAGTGATTGGTTGAAATCTGATCCACCTAACCTATACAAGGATCCCACTGAAGAAGATCTTGCCCTTTACTATGAGTTGGAGGAGATTGAGAGAGGTAATGATGAATTGATTATAAAAAGTGATTAAAAACTTTGTGAATTTGGTGTTTTTATTAACCATCTAATTTTATTTTTGTTGCAGAAAATGATTTCAATCAAGGAGTTGATGCATCAGCAACTCAAACACCAGTAGAGGTTACTGGAAGTTCGGGCCAAACTGAATAAGTTATAAGCTCAGGCCAAATTGGCATCAGTACTTTGTTATTTTTTTTAAGACTTTGAACTCAATGAAATGAAGTGATGAACTGTACTGAAATTGTAACTTTGTTTCTTGTGAATTGTGATTTGTCATTTGTGAATTGTGTGTGAATTCTAAGTTGTGATTTGTGAAAATGTTTGGTTTCTGCCTTCTGAGTAGTTTTGGCAGTGCAGAAAGTGAGAAACACAGGTTTTTTTTCATATTTGGATTTTTTTTTCTGGAAATGATTATTTTGTTGGGCTGGGCCTGTATTTTCTTTGGGCCAAAAAGCATCGGTTTTCGGCCTAACCGAACCGATACCGACTAAAACTTCGGTAACTGAAATTGTCGGTATACCGACTATTTCAGGCGGTATCGGTAACGGATTTTCTTTACCGACCAAAGTCGGTTCGGTAGTTGGTTTCAGGAAAAAAAGTCGGGAACCGTACCGGTTCCAGCCCTATATTTTCTACGAATTTCTGAAGTTTCTGGTAATTTTTAATTATCATTCCGATAAATAAGTTTTATCATTAAACCATTTACTTCTTACCCTTATTTAAATCTGGACCGTTAGATCTTCGCCAGATTAAATTCTGGCCGTCTAATCCTCTATAAATAGAGGGCCAGTTTTGACTCGGTCAAAACTTCCCCACTAGGTTAACTCGAGCTCCCCTCCTTCTTCGGCGACCTCCTCTCGACGTCGGCGGACCACAACTAAACTCTTCCTCTCCTTCTCCTCTACCCAGCCCTGCCCTCAGCTCACCGAAGTAGCCACCGTGGAGGGAGATTGACCGAGAAGAGACGCGGCGGTCAAATGTCAATTTTCAGCGATCCAGGTGACGTTAGGGCGTGTGACCAGTAAGGTTCTTCTCCCCTCTTCTTCTTCTTCCTCTTCTTCTTCTTCTTCTTCTTCTTCATCTTCTTCTTCGTCTTCGTCTTCTTCTTCTTCTTCTTCTTCTTCTTCTTCTTCTTCCTCTTCTTCATGCCCTTAATTCTTAGATTCATGGCCTAATTCAAAATCCCGTTTTTCACTGTTTTCTAGGTTTCTATGTTCTTCTCCGACGAGCTTGATCTCGGCGTTTCTGATGAATTTCTTGAGCTCTAGTGAGCTTAGCAGCGTGTATTGGGAGTTCATGCCCTTAATTCTTAAATTCATGCCCTAATTCAAAATCCCTTTTTTCACTATTTTCTGGGTTTCTATGTTCTTCTCCGACGAGCTTGATCTCGGCGTTTCTGATGAATTTCTTGAGCTCTAGTGAGCTTAGCAGCGTGTATTGGGAGCCTAGATGTCACACCCCGAATCTTTTGAAGTTAATAAAAGTTACATTTCACAGAGATTCACGAGTTACCGAGGACTTTTAATTGCGATCGGTAATTCGATAAGTTATCGCTCGAGTTAATTTTCGAGTTTTTAAAAGTACTCCAAATACCTGAATTTTTGACTCGATGTTGTAGTACGTGTCGTCATGAGTCTCCCGGTATTTTCGGAATATTTTTCAGAGTTTCCGGCTAATTTCTGTGAATTTCTGAAGTTTAGGGTAATTTTGGATTACTATTCCGGTAAAAAGGAGATTTACCATTTAACCTTTTCACTTTTTACCTTCTTTAAATCTGGACCGTCAGATCGTTAGAGTTTTAATCTTGGTCGTCCGTGCACTCTATATAAAGGGGAGACCGGTCAACCCGGTCAAAGAAAACCAAACTCGGGTCAACCGAGTCTCTTTCTCCCTCCCGACCTCCCTCGTCTGCTCCCCTCGTCGGAGCTGCCTCCGGCCAACCCACACCGGCGTACCACCCTTAAAATACTCCCCTCACTCTCCTCTTCAAAACCCCCTTACCAATTTATTCTAACTTCCAGTTTGGGAGAAGACCGGCCGACGAAGAGTTCGACGGTGTTCATCGGAGTTGGGCCAATTCAGGCAATCTCTTGGCTCGACAAGGGTAGGTCTTCGTTCCCCTTCTCTTTTCCTTCATTCTTTTACCTTGGGAGTCTGATTTGAAGCCCTAATCGAGAAATCCTCATCTCACTGTTTCCACTGTTTTCGGGTTTCTCCTGGGTTTCTCTTCTCCCTCCTCCGGCGGCCTTTTCAGGTGAGCTCTCAAGCTCAGGCGAGCTGCAGGGCAGCTGCTGGTGCTTGGGCAGAGGCAGAGGCAGAGGTCTGGTGTTCTGCCTCGGATCGATGTGAAGGTGAGCTGATAATCTGGAGCTACTGTGTTGTATTGTGTGTTGTTGAAGTGATGTTGAATTGTGTTGTTTTTGTTGTTGTGTCGATAACTTGGAGATTCGAATTTACGGGGAAACTCCGGCGAAATTCTGACAAGTTGCCGGAATCCGGTAACGATTCCGACGGCAGTAAAACCGGCTGAATGCCGAAGAGGTAGGAATCGAATTCCTGTTAAGCTTTTAGTCGAGAAGTACTGATAAATACTAAGTTGAGTAATTACGGAAAAATTGGACGTAAATAGGAAGTTTCCATTTTGGGAAACTTCCCATGCTAAAGAACACTTGCCATGTTAGGAAACTTCCCATTTTGGGAAAGTTTCCATTAAGGGAACTTTCCATTTTGGGAGACTTTCCCTTTTTGGAAGGTTTTCATTTATGAGAAGATGTTAAATCGGTAAATCGACTCAAGGTTAAATACATTGATTAATGTGACACGTTGGGCGTCCATAGTAATTCAACGAATTTAATACGTAACACCCTAACGTCAAGTTAAAGTGATAAAGGAAAGTTCGGAAGCTGAGTCGGACTTCCGGTAAATTGAGTAAGAGTCGATAACCGGGAAAGGAAGTCAAAAAGGTTAAAGTTTTTAAAAGAAAGGAACTTGGTCAACACGTGGTCAAATAGGAATTCCTGGTCAAACTAGGAAAAGACCAAGTCAATTGGAATGACTAATATGATGATTTGATTGTACAGTCTCTGGTTGAACGTGAGACGGGCTCGACTACGCGGTTAGTTCGAGGGTTTCGCTCGAGGAGCTTTCCGAGCGGGAAGGTCGCAATAGTACTGTGAGTGGACATATTATTTTAAATGAATGCATGCCTTAATTATTGATTTAATTGCATGGTTTTTATGATTATTTTTGAGAATTATATTTTTTCTCGGGTTCTTGGATGTGTTATTTAGATAAAGTTTAGCGAGAACCTCGGTTAAAGATTTTCTTTATTATGTTTGAGGTATTGATTTTTATGCTTGAACGTATTTACCATTATTACTCCAATTTTCTATTTCTTTCTGAAAATGGTTATAAACGGGGATGGCCCGTCCTTCGAATGGAATTGAACCCGAGACTTCGTTGGAAATTGGATTTATGCATATATGACAAGGAATTGTTTTACTTATTTGTTTTGGGAAGAGAATTTGAGTAAAGTATTGTATGAATTTATATTATAAGGGTTGACCAATGAATATGCTAGCTAGAGTAGCGTGAGGGCGCTACTAGAGCTCTTAGCTCCGACCCTAGCTTGAGAAGTCAGGCAAACTACGTAGTGCACTATGAGGGTTGTCCATTATCATTTTACCTAAAGCTCTTAGCTCCGACCCTGGTCTGAGAGGACAGACAAGCCTGAGAGGTCAGGTTAATACTATGAGGGTTGTCCATTATCATTTTACCTAGAGCTCTTAGCTCCGACCCTGGTCTGAGAGGACAGACAAGCCTGAGAGGTCAGGTTAATACTATGAGGGTTGTCCATTATCATTTTACCTAGAGCTCTTAGCTCCGACCCTGGTCTGAGAGGACAGACAAGCCTGAGAGGTCAGGTTAATATTATAAGGGTTGTCCGTTATTATTTTATATAGCTAGCATAGCGTGATGCCGCTACTAGAGCTCTTAGCTCCGACCCTAGTCTGAGAAGTCAGACTTATTATTTTTGTGAACATTTTCTCTTCCCATATTCTTTACTTGTTTACCTTATCATGCATTTGTGGGAAATTCAGTATTTTGTGGGCATGCATAAATGATATTTAAATCAATAAATTTTTAGGAGAGCATTAAAGGAAATAGAGTTTTTATATTTGATTTTCGTCCACTCACTCTAACAGTTTTTCAATGTTTCTCCCCTGGGCCCTTCGTTTTCAAATGCCCAGTGGTGCAGGGTTCTAGAGCGGAGGTCGTGCGCGTACAAGAGTCGAGGCATAGTCGATCAATCTGTTGCTGCCGCAATTTCTTAGGGTAATCATCTTTGTAGACTGCCCTGACTAACCCAGTTTAGCTAGTTTTGTAGGAAGGGTTGGTCATTTCAAGGGGGTTTGGGTAAGAAGTTCCCTTGAGGTGGTCCCCGCAGGATTTACTTCGGGTTAAAGGGGTTTAACCCGGGGTGGGTCCTGACACTAGAAGTGAGAAAGAGAATTTTTGGGAGATGTTGTGGTGGTTCTGAGTTGAGGGAGAGGAATGCTCAGCGGGAATCTAGCGAGGCATAGTGTCAGGGTCATGTTTGGAGGTCCAATGGGCAGAAATGCCTGGTTGTGGTTCTGGAGAACATAGGAGTTTCTGGATTTGAATGTGGATTGACAGAGGGTAAGGTTCGATCCCATGTGTTGATGTTTTTGTGTAGTTGTTGTTGTGTTGTTATTTGAGTTGTTTGGTTGTAGATATGTTGTTATTTGATCCATGTAAGTCGTAACTTAGTGATTCGAAGAAAACGGGAAAGTTATGGCAAAATTCTAGCAATGTGATAGGAATCCTGCAGCAACTTCAAGAAGACCACTTGAATGAAACACTCTCTCTGATCGGTATCTGGTGACAGTTCCGGTGAGGCAGTAAATCCGGCAGAATGCTGATGAGGTAGTCTTCGCCTCCTTTTAAAAATGTGTCGTTTCCGTTTAATTGAGTTAACGGTCGTAATCGTAAAGTTACGTTTAAGGAAACTTACTAAAAACAGAAACCAACAAAATTGGAATCTTTTTCATTTTAAGAAACTTTCTATTTTTGGAAACTTACTAATTTAGAAAATTTTCCATTTTGGGAATGTTCCATTAAGGGAAAGTTTTTAGTTTGAAAAAGTTTCAATTTTTAGAAAGTGCCTAGTAAAAAAGAATTGAAGTTCGATGAAATTTGGCTCAATGTTGAATTGTTATCGGAAAAATGTTAACTGAAATTATGGAAATGTCAAGTTTACCATTTTAAGAAAATTTGGTGATTCACATTATTTGTAAATCGACTCAAGGTTAAAGATTTTGTTTTAGACACGTTGGATGTCCATAGTAATTCAACGAGTTACTATGTGACAACCTAACGTCTAATTAAAAATGGTTAAAGGAAGTTTAGAATTTGAATTGGATTTTCGGCAAATAAGCAAATAGTCGATAATCGGAAAACAAGTTAAAAGGTTAAAGAGTCATAAAAGCAATTTATTGGTTAACTTGGTCAATGTGGTCAGTCCTAGTCAAACTAGAAATGCTGAGGTCAATTGGAATGTTATTGTTTCTTCGTTGCTAAGCTACTCTATTTTACAGTGTTTTATCTGACGAGTTAGCTTACGCGGTGACCTCGGATTACCGAGACGGATCCTGAAAGCTTGAAGCTTACGTAAGAAACGAAAATTCCTCAGATTACCGAGGTGGATCCTCAAATATGTGATTGTCAAGGAAAAAATCCATTTAAGATTCTTGCATCTCATGTCTCTATACCCTCATTTCATAATCTTCCTGTTAGTGTCTTTGATTGTGTTGCTTTTGTCCATATCCCTAAAACACAAAGGTCTAAACTTGATGCTCGAGAAATTAAGTGTGTGTTTGTTTGCTAAGGAGGATATCAAAAAGGGTACAAGTGCTATTATCCACCAACCAGAAAATACTATGTCATAATTGATGTTACTTTCTTTGAGGACATGAGCTATTTTTCCTCTTATGATACATCTTTTCAGGAGAAAGAGTTCATATTTTGAAGAGATATATCATGGTGAGGGGAGGAATTGGAAAAACAAGTAGAAGTTTTGGATACTTATGTGGCTCCCGTAGAAATCGTTGTTCCCTATAATCCAGAAGTAGAGGCTCACTCGGAATCAGAATCACCAATTCCGATGCTGGAAGATGAAGCTGAAATCACAACTGTCCATTTCGTTGTTACTTCGACCCCTGACTCACAACTCCCTGGTATAGAAGATCACTCAACTGAGGTATGTTTACAACCCACTGGTACGAGCAATAGTGAGTCTAATGTTAGACAATATGTGTTGCCAAATATGTCTACTAGGGGTCAACCAGCAAAAAGGTATGAACCCATTGTTCATGCTAAATCAAAGTACCCAGTAGTCAATCACATGTCGACAAGAAGATTGTCTAAGTCATATAAGTCATTTGTGAATCAAATATCTGCTGTATCAATACCTAACAAAGTGGAGGATGCGTTGGAAATCCAAAATGGAGGAAAACAATGGAGGAAGAGATGAAAGCGTTGCAGAAAAATGATGCATGGCAACTTGTGTCTCCACCACAAGGCAAGAAGGTTGTAGGCTATCGTTGGGTGTTTAATGTGAAACACGATGCGGATGGGTCAGTAAACCGATATAAAACGCGTCTTGTTGTAAAATGATTCACTCAGATGTATGAAATAGACTAAGATAAGACGTTTGCTCCAGTTTCCAAAATGAATTTTATTCGAGTAATTCAGACCACATATTGTTTCTCAAACATCAAGGTGGAAAGTTAACAGCCTTAATTATTTATATCCATGATATGGTAATCACTGGCAATGATACCGTTGAAATGGATAGATTGCAGAAGCAGTTAGCCTCAGAGTTTGAGATGAAGGACTTGGGTAATCTTAAATACTTCATAGGCATTGAGGTAGCAAGAGGGAGAGAATGAATCTACTTATGCAAGAGAAAGTACATCCTAGACATGTTGACAAAAACATGTATGTTGGATTGCACATCTATCGATACACCCATCAAACAGAACAATCGAGCAGCAGAATATCTGAACCAAGTACATACTGATCGAGCTCGCTATCAGAGGTTGGTTGGGCAATTGATTTACTTGACTCCCACTAGACCAGATATTGCATATGCATTGAGTGTGGTAAGTCAATCCATGCATAACCCGAGCGAGAGTCACATGAATGCTGTTGTAAGAATTTTAAGGTACTTAAAGTCAGCTTTAGGGAGAGGAGTAATATTTTTTTAAACTCAATAACATCCTCGATGTTTGTAGCTTCAAGGATGCAGATTGAGATTTAAATGTTACAGATAGGAGGTCGACATCAGGTTACTTCACATTTGTGGGAGGTAATTTGGTTATATGGAAGAGTAAGAAACTGAATGTTGTGGCACTATATAGTACTGAAGCTCAGTACAGAGGTATAGCCCATGGAGTGTGTGCATTATTGTAGCTATGAAATCTGTTAATTGATTTAGGTGTTAATCCAAAAAACGCTATGCAGTTATATTGTGACAACAAAGCTGCAATTGATATATCACAAAATTCAGTTCAACATGATCGTACTAAACATATGGAGGTTGATCGACACGTCATAAAGAAAAAGCTAGATGCCAAAATTATTAGTTTTCATTTTGTTTCAACTGAAGAGCAGCTTGCAGATATACTCACTAAAAAAGTTTCTAAGAATGCATTCTATGACTCACTAGGCAAGTTGGGCATGGTTGATGTATATGCGCCAATTTGAATGAGAGTGTTAGCGTGAGTCATAATAGGAATGTAAATATATTGTAGTTATGTCATAGAGTATTTTTGATATACCATAGTTAGTACTATTATAATATCCAGATCAATAAGTTACACTACTAATTTATGATAGGAATGTTAAAGGTTCATGAGTTATATGAGTTAGCGGTCTTAGAAGTTAGTAGCTCTTAAGTTACAAGGCATTAAGTCTTAAGTTACAATGTATTAAGACTTAAGTTACACAAGAAAGTGGGATGGTTTTGAAGTTATGGTTTCATGAGTTACAGGAGTTTCATGTATAACAATAATTGTAACATCCCGTACCTAAAAGTTACCTTTTCACAGAGGTTTACGAGTTACCGAGGACTTTTAATTACGATCGGTAATTTGATAAGTTATCACTCGAGTTAACTTTCGAGTTTTTAAAGTTCTCCAGATACCTGATTTAATGACTCGATGTTGTAGTACATGTCGACAGGAGTCTCCCGGTATTTTCAGAATATTTTTCGGAGCTTCGGTTTATTTTCTACGAATTTTCAAAGTTTCCAGTAACTTTTAATTATCAATCCGGTAAAAAGAGTTTTACCATTTACCTTTTACTTTTCACCTTCTTTGAATCTGGGCCGTTGGATCGATTCCAGAATGAATCTGGACCGTTCAATTCCCTATAAATAGGGGGAGAGTTTTGACTCGGTCAAAACTCTCCTCCCCCGGTCAACTCTCTCCCTCTCGATTTCTCTCCGCTCTCCCTGCCTCAGTTTTCTCCGACGAGTTGTCGGCCGCTCCACCGCCCCACACCGGCGCACCACCACCAATATCTTCCTCTCATTCTCCTCTTCAAAACCCCTATCATTAGTCACTCCGAGAGGCAAGGATGACGGAGATCGACTGAGTTGGGGTGCAGCGGTCTTCGCCGGATTTTGGCCGTTCTAGGCGGCGTCAGAGCGCCTGGACGGTATGACTCTTCTCCCCTTCTCTTCTTCTTCCTTTCTACTACCTTGAACCTCAGATTGAAGCCCTAATTGAAAATTTCTCTCTTCCATGTTTATATGGTTTTCTGGGTTCCTTGTTCTTCCTCTGGTGACCGAGTTCTTCGAACTCTTGGTGGCCTTCTCAGCCTCCTGGTGACAACCTAACTACAGCAGAGGCTTTTGGAGAGCACCCGAGGTGGTGAGGTGTTGGTTTGGTGGAGGCAGTGACCGAGGCGGGACTTAGGAGTACTCAAAGCTCCTGCAAGTCGAGTTTGAGGATGATGGAGCTGCTGGAAGGGTCTTAGGGGAGGCTACTGTGTTGCAGTCTCAGATCGATGTTGAAGGTGAGTCTTTAATCTGGGGCTACTGTGTTTGTTCGATTTGTGATGTATTGTGTGTTAATGAATTGATGTTGACTTGCTGTTTTGTGTGTTTTTGTCGATAACTTGGTGAATCGGAGGAAACGGGGAAGTTATGGTAAAATTCTGGCAAGTTGACCGGAATCCGGCCGAAGATTCCGACAAAGTTGCCGGAATCCGGTGGCTGCTCCGGGAATACAGTTAAACCAGAAAAATGCCGAAGAGGTAGAAATCATTTCCCCTGTTAAGCGTTTAGTCGAAAAGTTCTGTTAATTCCTAATTTGAGTAATTACGGAAAAAATTGGACGTAAGTAGGAAGTTTCCATTTTGGAAAACTTCCCATTCTAAAGAACACTTACCATTTTAGGAAACTTTCCATTTTGGAAAACTTTCCCTTTTGGAAGGTTTCTATTTATGGAAGATTGACCGATAAAAGGAAAAAAGGAAAGGTCAATTTTAGTAACCGGTTAAGTTAAGACAACCGGATCTTTAAGTGAGGTTCTAGACAACTCAGGAATCTTTGTCAGAAACCGAGTTGGGCGCTGTAAATAATTCGGATAATTTCATACCGGATATATCGACTCATAACCCGTAAATTGGTGAAGTGGTTGATTGGGTGTCCATAGTAATTCTACAAATTACTATGTGTGACCTACCGTCAAATGATTTAGTAAAGGAAAATACTTGTGCTAAGGTGGCGTAAACGGAAACCAAACTTCGAGTCGATAATTGGAAATAAGCGTAATGTTTGAAAAGTTGTTAAAAGAAAGGAAGTTGGTCAACTCTTGGTAAAATAGGATTTCCTAGTGAAACTAGGAAAAGACCAAGTCAACTATAGAAAGACTAATTTATTGGTTTATTTGTATAGTCTCTGGTCAAACGTGAGACGGGCTCGACTACATGGTTAGTTCGAGATTTTCGCTCGAGGAGCTTTCCGAGCAGGAAGAAGGTCGCAATAAGTACTGTGAGTGGACTTTCATTTTAAATATAAATTGCATGCCATAGACATTAATTAGTTTCTCCTTTATATGTGATTTCCTCCATTTTATGTTTACGGTGATTTTGAGAAAATGAGAATTTTATACTTTTTAAAGATAAACGAGCCGGGAAAGAGGTTCCTACCTTTCCCATGATTTTAAAGGATTTTCCCGGATTATGGTTTTTAATGGTTATCACCGTTTTGGGATTATGGAGGGGGATGCGTTTTAAAAAGGGGAAACTTGGCTCTTGGATTTATGGGTTTTAAAGTAAAGGCAGAGAACCGGTTTTGGGTTCCTGGAAATGATTTAAATCCAATGTATTTGGAGTAAAGTCAGGAAAATTTGACTTGATTTTCGGTTTATTTTCCCACGAGGTTTTTAAAAGGATTTTTTTTAAAGGATATGGATATATTTGTATTGCATGCTAGCATGGAACCTCTCCAGATGGAGTTTGTCACATCCCGATCCTAGAATTATTTTACGGTTGGTTACTTTGGTCTTTTACCATTTAAAGTGACCGTTTAACCGTACAATGATCGTAAATTTGACTTTTCGTTAAGTCAAGAATTTGGAAAAACTTCCTTCTTGAAAGTTGTAGACGGCGTCGTTACGAGTTCGTGGACACATAGCACGCTCAAATCGGAGTTCGTATGAGAAAGTTATAAACAAAAGTATAAAGTTACTGTGCGGTAAAATGACAATATATAGGAGTTACCGGGGTTAAAAATCAGATTTTTCATCCGGCCCATTTCCTCTCCCCCGACGGGAAACACTGCCGGATTTTGCGCACGCCACAGCGCCGCCGTTCGGCCACCAATCGCCGCCGCACTGGTCCCAAAAGATCGGCCTTCGAGTCTACTTCATTCCTAAGTAAGTTTTCCGACCTAACTTGCCGTAAATCGGGAGAAATTCCGATTTGTTCTTCAAGTGTACAGTGTTTGTTCTTGATCGGATTTCTCCCTCCCTAGATATCACTATTTGTTGAGTTTTTTATAGGTTTAGGATGGGTTTTATGAGTACAATAATCCCCTAATATTTGGTAGCTTGATTCGAAGTGTGTAGGGAGAATTGAAGGATTGAAGTTTCGAATTGAAATTATTTCGGGTTTACTGTTCATCACGTTTTTGACCTAGTTAGAGGCCGAATTGGCCTTCGAGTTGAACTAGAAAGTTGTTCCAAATGATGAGACGAAGCTACTGGTAAAATTTGGTGGCGATCGAAGGTCACCGGAATTTTGGCCGGAATTTCTGCCGGCGGCCGCCGTCGGCGGTGCCGCCACTTTTTGGCAGTTTTTTATGCCCATTAAATGGTTTTTATTGTGAGGAGTCTAAGGTTAAAATTTGGTAATTTTTGGAAGAGTTTTGGTTAGGTTTTGGAATTTTCTAGTTTAGTATTATTGGCGGACAATTAAATATTATTCCGACCATCGATTATTGCCGGATAAGGTTTAAGAATTATTTTTTGGACTCCTAAGGTATTGGTGAAGTGGTTGAATGGGTGTCCATATTAATTCCACAAATTACTATGTGTGAACCTAATGTCAAGTGAATTATTAAAGAAAGTCGGTATGTTACAGTTGGGTAATCGAAGTTAAATCTATTTGTTGAAAAGTTGTTAAAAGAAAGGAACTTGGTCAACACGTGGTCAAATAGGATTTCCTAGTCAAACTAGGAAAAGACAAAGTCAACGATGGAATGACTAATATATTGGTTTAATTGTACAGTCTCTGGTCGAACGTGAGACGGGCTTGACTACGTGGTTAGTTCGAGGTTTCCGCTCGAGGAGCTTTCCGAGCAGGAAGAAGGTCGTAATAAGTACTGTGAGTGGACCTTGTTTTTAATTAAAATTGCATGCCATAGACTTTAATTGGTTTCTCCTGTATATATGATTTCATCCATTTTATGTTTTACGGTGATTTTGGGAAAATGGGAATTTAATGCTTTTTAAAGCTTAGTGAGCCGGAAAAGAGGTTCCTACCTTTCCCGTGGTTTTAAAGAATTTTCCCGGATTATGGTTTTTAATTGTTATCACCGTTTTGGGATTATGGAGTGGGATGAAATTTTAAAAAGGGGAAACTTGGCTCTTGGATTTAAAGGGTTTTAAAGTAAAGGCAGAGAACAGGTTTTGGGTTCCTGGAAAGGTTTTTAAATCCAATGTATTTGGGGTAAAGTCAGGGAGATTTGACTTGGTTTTCGGATTATTTTTCCCACGAGGTTTTAAAGGATTTTAAAGGATATGAATATATGTATTGCATGCTAGTATGGACCCTCTCCAGATGGAGTTGGTACCCTCTTGGGATAGTAGCAGGTCAGGACCCTCTTCGGTGGTAGCTGGTCGGTTGGACCCTCCCGAATAGAGCGGGTCAGGGGACCCTCTCCGATGAGCTGGTCAATAGACCCTCTCGTTGTAGAGCAGGTCGGTTTTCTCGTGGATGAGGTTAATACCCCACATTTAATTATAGAAATGAGCCCAGGGATTTAATTGAATGATTTATTTAATCATAGTCTATTGGTTGCGTGCATGCAGATTTTCTTAGGAAAACTAACGGAAGAGCAGTAAAAGATGTTTATCTTTTATACCTTTATTTTTGTCCACTCACGCTATCGTGTTATTTTTAAATGCTCTTCCCTGGGCCCTTCGTTTTAAATGCCCAGTGGTGGAGGGTTCTTGAGCGATGGTCGCACGCGTACAAGAGTCGAGGCATAGTCGATCAATCTGTTGCCGCTTGTAAATTCTTTAGGGTAAACTTTCATGTAGACTGCTCTGTCTAACCCAGCTTAGATAGTTAAATAGGTTAGGGAGCAGGATGGCTTCATGAGTTAGGAAGTGCTGGGTTGGTATGTAGGAAGGGTTGTCCATTTCAAGGGGGTTTCGGTAAGAAGTTCCCTTGGGGTGGTCTCTGCAGGATTTACTTCGGGTTAAAGGGGTTTAACTCGGGGTAGGTCATGACAGTTGGTATCAGAGCATTAGTTTATCGTTTCCTGTTACTACCTCATGTACTTGGTAGCACTTAGCGTCTATAGAGTGATGGTCCGACCGCGGCGGATCCATCGGCAGTTATGTTTTGGACGCTTAGTGTTTATTAAGGATATGAGTTAGTACTTCCTGGTTGATTTATGGACCGAGTGGTTCTATAAACGTTTGAATCTTCAAGACTATGCCTCAATATGCCGACCTCACAGAGAGCTCCTGTAAGGAACAAGGTAAGCTCGTTACGTATTTATTTTTATGAGTTCCCCATTGAGTAATTGAGATTTGATTTAGGGATCGAGCTGGAAACTCACGTTATTTAACGTTGTTTGAGCATTTTGTGTAAGTGCTCGGTGGTGAAACAGTTAATTCACGCCTAGAAGGCTGTCATGTTTGTTGGCAGGGATGTTGTGAAACCTAAGGCGAGGCCTTGGTGTTCGAGTTATGAGACTCTTAAAAGTGAAGAGTCGTAAGAGTTATTGAAAGAGGTTGCATCCTGCGTTGGAAAAAGTAGTTGAAGTCACCTAGCGCAATTATTCAGAGAAGATGAATATTAAGATTTGACGATTGCCAAGATTTTGTTGATGTTCGTCTTTAGTGTGGTTTCAGAGAAACTGGCGAATATGTTAACGTAGAATGACTCAAGGAAATTGAGTGTTGTCATTTTGTGATCAATGGACTTGTTTCTGGTGACGAGTCCATGATGTGACACTAATGGAGAATGTTAAGGAAGTGAAGGCTGGTTCGGTCACTTGATGTTTTTGGGACAACCACAAAGACTAATAGTTGGGACTACCCTAGATGCTTGCATTGCTGCTATTAGCTACGAGTGGATTCTTAACGCTTCAGCCACCCATGATTGGGGTACAAGCAAGATTTGAATTGTTAGTGAGTCCAAGCATGATTTGAATTGTTGGTGACAATGGTTATTAGGCCATATATCGTGAAGGTAGAAATTAAATCGTGTCACCATATCTTGGGGCTCATGCCAACAATAAGGTGAGTTATCCACCTATGGTCAAAGTATTTTAATTAGTGCATCTGTGGAGTAGTCTCCAAGTTGGCTGTGTTAGAGTTCGATTTTCAGATCGAGCGAGCGTTACTAGTGGTAATTAAAGGTAAATGGTTTCGAAATTTAGGGAGATGATGGAAGTGGCAACAGGCCACCAGGTCATGGACCAAGAGTGCTTAGGGTACCAGAGAGAGTGATATGATTCTTCATTGACTTTGTATTATTATGGTGTAGAAACCGGTGGTTGGCAAACGACACTGTTTTGACGGCTGAAGATGTACATGGGTATACCCCACATGAGCACGTGTACCCTCCTTTGTAGGGAAGTGGTAAATTGAAATCTAGGTAGCACATGCTGGTAAGGCATAATTATTTTGTGCAGCTGTGTGTGGTCAAAAATGATACATTCTTATATTTCAAGAATGTATTGTGAGAGTCCCATATTTTGAAGACAGAGGTGAAGGACGTTTGTCAATAGTTTTGTGCAAAACGTCAATTAAATGGTCTAACCGTTTAAGAACAGGTCGGAAGTGAGTTATTTGTAGTCGCTTCGACTTTCAAGATGGTTAGTTAAATTGTTAAATGTTGTTAGTAGGTGGTTGATTGCATGCTGAGTTAGATGCACGGAAATGGTGAAGTGACAGCAGTTGGCCAAGGTTTACTAGATCATTGAATATGAGTGAGGATGTTTGTAGTTGCTCAAGCTTCAACTTGTAACCCAAGTTATCTGTATATGACACTTGATTTCATCGGGGGTGATTAACTGAGCTTGATGGCATGGGAATTTGTGCACTCACTGGCTGTGGTTTAATCAATTATTGTAACCGAAGGTGTACATAGTCGTGTTTGGGGTTCATAAGTTACATCCACTGCAGTGACAGGCAATATTCTCAATTTTGATATGGGGAATGAGGATTAGATCTGGAATATCAATTATTGATGTTAATTTAATAAAAGCCTTAGAGGATTAAGGAATTGTTGGCATTGCCATTGTCATGGGTCATTTGAGTAGTGACCTTATTTGTTATGAATTTTGATCTAGCGGCAATCTTGGCGCCACGAGTGTAGAGTGGTAGCAAGATTAATCACTAGAGGTGACTCTCGAAATTGTCAATATTTCGATGAGTATGAAATGCAGTGAAACTGAGAAAAGGGTTTTCTTTGATGACTCAAAAAGTAATATGAGTCAAGGTTTTGGAAACCAATTTATTACAAGAGCAGTAAGGTATGTTGCTAAGTGGAGCGACATCTTATTAGAAATCATTGAGTGTTGAAGTCACGCTCAGATTAAGTTATGATCTGAGGGGATGTTAACGTGTGGCAATGGATCTTGTAATTTAGGATCTGAAGTGGTAATTTGATTTCGGATGCACACAGTTATTTTTCCTCTTCAATTAGAATGGTAAGTGGTTGTGCATCTTGAATCTTACCAAATAGAGGATACGGTGGATGGTAAACTTGCAAAGCATGGGAGGCAGTTCTGCTAGAAACTGTTAGTTGTACGAGTTGACTCTGTGATGTTTACGCGCCCAGTGCGGTGATGGCATTTGATAATTTGTGCCTTGATAACTGGATGCTCGGTGATCAATATGGCTAAGTTCGGTGTGAAATTAATTCCCGATGCTTTGATCAGGGGTTCCTTTGGGTGTGCACCAGTGGCACTAAATTTTATGTAGATGTCCGATCTGGTTAAATGTCCAAATTTGTCGGTTATTACCAGACGATTTGGTAATGGAGGCATCTATGAAGGAAATATCCTTGTTGAGCGGGTAAGGCTCTGGGATTCTTTTAATGGTAAAGTCTATTTCAGTTGTGATGCGGATAAAGTTTATTAGACGCACAGTTATGATTGAAGTGCAAGTTCTGCACTATGCGTCATTCCAGGTTAAGGAAAGGGATAGAGAGGCCAGTGGCACCTCACCTATGAGTAGTACGGATATGTATTACCAGTTGTAAAGTGCGTTGTAACCCTACAAGGTGATGATCGAGTTGGCGATTCTAATGATCGGCTTGTTGGTAAAGTCAAAATTTATCCTGTCAGAATAGCTTTGTAGGCATTGTGAAGCCTGACAATTTGTCTTCATGCGGGGAGTAAGTATTGTTGGATCTCGATGTCTGGAGCTTTTGGATCTCCCTGATTTAAAGGCTATGGTTTTGGTTTTACGCTAAAATTCATGGCAATTCATGTCCTGTGTGTGCAAGTGGTTTGAGTAAGGATAGATCAAGGGAAGACAATTACTCTACAACAGGACAACTTGACATAATAATTTATAGAAAGCGTAAACCAGATCAGGGAGCCTGGTTCAAATGTGGTGATGGTTCGTGTAACACAAGTCGTCATGGTTTTCTCGTGGACTTGTTGTCATTAGTTTTGACTCCACGTTGTATTGTGTTACCAGAGGATTTAAATCCATTAGTGACATCGAACCCTACTCCTCAAGCGTGGTAATCATTTCCTGCATAGGGAATGTGTGAGCTGATATCTAAAGTTCAATGAAAGAATACGAGTATTCTTGAAGAAATTTTACTCGCGACAAGCGAGGGGTTGTTGAATCAGAATGAGTATTAGCGGTATTTTGACGACGTCACATGCGGTTAGTAAAGACAATTGTTGGTGTTTGTTTGGCTAAACGAGTAGGGATAGGAGGTTGGTTACTGGTCAAAGTTGTTGTGTTGTGCAGTTGGATTTTCAAGGATATGGCTATAATCCGGTTTAGGCAACAGGGAATTGTTGCCAAAGGACATTTTCAGCGTATGACATAATTTGTCATCTTTTCGTGAAAAACAATAGTGATTTTCACGAGCATTACAGATGGTGGATCAGTGATAGGCAGTGTCGTATTCCACCTCATAAATGAGATGGAGTACAGTAAGAATTCGGTGATTCAGTTAATCAATGATTCAAGAGAAAATCATTGTGATACACGGTAAGACTTCAGATGCTTTAGTTTTGACCCGAGAGGAGTGGTCGGGTGTTAGAAAATGAGGGAGTATTGGAGGTTATCATCCACGTAGAAAGGAGTGCTACGTTGGTTAAATGTGACATGTGACAAGATTACATGAGTTTGAGGAATATGTTGGGTATCCTTGGGATTATAATGGATGCCTAGTGTCACGTATGTCCATGTTACATAAATAAGTTTATTTCCTTACACCCTTTATGAATAGTCTTCTGGTTAGTACTGGAAATTGACTTATAAGGAGGATCAGTAAGGATGTTGATCGTAAAAGGCAGGTATTTAGGGTTTTGACAATTCTATTCGTGAGGCGATTCAGAAGAGTTCTCAGAAAGAAGTTGATATTTTAGAACAATATTATTATTTTAAGTGGTACTATCCCCCACTGTGTTGGACTTCGAGAATAGAAATTTCGAGGACGAAATTTTTATAAGGTGGGGAGAATTATCACATCCCAATCCTAGAATTATTTTACGGTTGGTTACTTTGGTCTTTTACCATTTAAAGTGACCGTTTAACCGTACAATGATCGTAAAGTTGACTTTTCATTAAGTCAAGAATTTAGGAAAACTTCCTTCTTGAAAGTTGTAGAGGACGTTGTTACGAGTTCGTGGACACATAGCACGCTCAAATCAGAGTTCGTATGGAAAAGTTATAAACAAAAGTATAAAGTTACTATGCGGTAAAATGGCTATATATAGGAGTTACCGGGGTGAAAAATCAGATTTTCACCCGACCCATTTCCTCTCCCCTGACGGGAAACGCTGCCGGATTTTGCGCGCGCCACAACACTGCCATCCGGCCACCAATCGCCGCTGCACCGGTTCCAAAAGATCGGCTTCCGAGTCTACTTCATTCCTAGGTAAGTTTTCTGACCTAACTTGCCGTAAATCGGGAGAAATTCCGATTTGTTCTTTAAGTGTACAGTGTTTGTTCTTGATCGGATTTCTCCCTCCCTAGATCACCATTTGTTGAGTTCTTTATATGTTTAGGATGGGTTTTAGGAGTACTATAATCCCCTAGAATTTGGTAGCTTGATTCGAAATGTGTAGGGAGAATCGAAGGATTGAAGTTTCAAATTGAAATTATTTCGGGTTTATTGTTCATCACGTTTTTGACCTAGTTAGAGGCCGAATTGACCTTCGAGTTGAACTAGAAAGTTGTCCCAAATGATGAGACGAAGCTACTGGTAAAATTTGGTGGCGATCGGAGGTCACCGGAATTTTGGCCAGAATTTCTGCCGGCGGCCGCCATCGGCGGTGCCACCACTTTTTGGCAGTTTTTCATGCCCATTAAATGGTTTTTATTGTGAGGAGTCTAAGGTTAAAATTTGGTAATTTTTGGAGGAGTTTTAGTTAGGTTTTGGAATTTTCTAGTTTAGTATTATTGGCGGATAATTAAATATTATTCCGACCATTGTTTTTTGTCGGATAAGGTTTAAGAATTATTTTAAGAACTCCTAAATCAGGAGAAATTCTGATTTGTTCTTCAAGTGTACAGTGTTTGTTCTTGATCGGATTTCTCCCTCCCTAGATCACCATTTGTTGAGTTCTTTATATGTTTAGGATGGGTTTTAGGAGTACTATAATCCTTTAGAATTTGGTAGCTTGATTCGAAGTGTGCAGGGAGAATCGAAGGATTGAAGTTTCGAATTGAAATTATTTTGGGTTTACTGTTCATCACGTTTTTGACCTAGTTAGAGGCCGAATTGGCCTTCGAGTTGAACAAAAGTTGTCCCAAATAATGAGACGAGGCTACTGGTAAAATTTGGTAGCGATCGGAGGTCACCGGAATTTTGGCCGGAATTTTTGCCGGCGGCCGCCGGCGGTGGCGGAGCTGTCGGCGGTGCCACCACTTTTTGGCAGTTTTTTATGCCCATTAAATGGTATTTATTGTGAGGAGTCTAAGGTTAAAATTTGGTAATTTTTGGAGGAGTTTTGGTTAGGTTTGGGAATTTTCTAGTTTAGTATTATTGGCGGATAATTAAATATTATTCCGACCATCGATTATTGCTGGATAAGATTTAAGAATTATTTTAAGGACTCCTAAGGTATTGGTGAAGTGGTTGAATGGGTGTCCATAGTAATTCCACAAATTACTATGTGTGAACCTAATGTAAAGTGAATTATTAAAGAAAGTCGGTATGTTACAGTTGGGTAATCGAAATTAAATCTATTTGTTGAAAAGTTGTTAAAAGAAAGGAACTTGGTCAACACGTGGTCAAATAGGATTTCCGAGTGGACCTTGTTTTTAAATTAAATTGCATGCCATAGACTTTAATTGGTTTCTCCTGTATATATGATTTCATCCATTTTATGTTTTACGGTGATTTTGGGAAAATGAGAATTTAATCCTTTTTAAAGCTAAGTGAGCCGGGAAAGAGGTTCCTACCTTTTCCGTGGTTTTAAAGGATTTTCCCGGATTATGGTTTTTAATTGTTATCACCGTTTTGGGATTATGGAGGGGGATGAAATTTTAAAAAGGGAAAACTTGGCTCTTGGATTTAAAGGGTTTTAAAGTAAAGGCAGAGAACCGGTTTTTGGTTCCTGGAAAGGTTTTTAAATCCAATGTATTTGGAGTAAAGTCAGGGAGATTTGACTTGGTTTTCAGATTATTTTTCCCACGAGGTTTTAAATGATTTTAAAGGATATGAATATATGTATTGCATGCTAGCATGGACCCTCTCCAGATGGAGTTGGTACCCTCTCGGGATAGTAGCAGGTCGGGACCCTCTTCGGTGGTAGCTGGTCAGTATGACCCTCCCGGATAATAGCAGGTCGGGACCCTCTTCGGTGGTAGCTGGTCGGTTGGACCCTCCCGAATAGAACGGGTCAGGGGACCCTCTCCGATGAGCTGGTCAATAGACCCTCTCGTTGTAGAGCAGGTCGGTTTTCTCGTGGATGAGGTTAATACCCGACATTTAATTATAGAAATGAGCCAAGGGATTTAATTGAATGATTTATTTAATCATAGTCTATTGGTTGCGTGCATGGGGATTTTCTTGGGAAAACTAACGGAAGAGCAGTAAAAGATGTTTATCTTTTATACCTTTATTTTTGTTCACTCACGCTAACGTGTTATTTTTAAATGCTCTTCCCTGGGCCCTTCATTTTCAAATGCCCAGTGGTGCAGGGTTCTTGAGCGGTGGTCGTGCGCGTACAAGAGTCGAGGATAGTCGATCAATCTGTTGCTGCTTGTAAATTCTGTAGGGTAAACTCCATGTAGACTGCTCTGTCTAACCCAGCTTAGATAGTTAAATAGGTTAGGGAGCAGGATAGTTTCATGAGTTAGGAAGTGCTGAGTTGGTATGTAGGAAGGGTTGTCCATTTCAAGGGGGTTTCGGTAAGAAGTTCCCTTGGGGTGGTCCCCGCATGATTTACTTCGGGTTAAAGGGGTTTAACTCGGGGTAGGTCCTGACAGAGTTGGTACCCTCTATGGATAGTAGCTGGTCTGACCCTCTTCGGTGGTAGCTGGTCGGTTGGACCCTCCCGAGTAGAGCAGGTCATGGGACCCTCTCCGATGAGCTGGTCAATAGACCCTCTCGTGGTAGAGCAGGTCGGTTTTCTCATGGATGAGGTTAATACCCCACACATTTATTTATGAATTGAGCCAAGGGAGTTATTTAATGATTTGTCTATTCATTGTCTATGATTTGCGTGCATGCGGATTTTTGGAAAACTAACGGAAAAGCAGTAAAAGATGTTAATCTTTTATACCTTTATTTTTGTCCACTCACGCTAACGTATTGTTTTTAAATGCTCTTCCATGGGCCCTTCGTTTTCAAATGCCCAGTGATGCAGGGTTTTGGAGCGGAGGTCGCGCGCATACAAGAGTCGAGGCATAGTCGATCAATCCGTTGCTGCTTGCAAATTCATTAGGGTAACTTCCATATAGACTGCTCTGTCTAACCCAGCTTAGCTAGTTAAATAAGTTAGAGAGCAAGATTACTTCATGAGTTAGGGATTGTTTTTAAATACTCATGGAAGTGCTGAGTTGGTATGTAGGAAGGGTTGGTCATTTCAAGGGGGTCTCGGTAAGAAGTTCCCTTGAGGTGGTCCCCACAGGATTTACTTCAGGTTAAAGGGCTTTAACTGGGGGTGGGTCCTGACAATAATGGTATAGCAATAATGTGGGTTCCTTCTTAAGCCTATAAAAGGAGAAGTCATTTGCTCATACTATCATCTCATCCATCTCAAACATCTTCATCTAAGTAGAGAGTGAAGAGTGTCCACTCCAAATTGAGAGTGTAGTGCAGTGTAGCAAAATAAGTGTGAGAGAGTGTTTCATTCAAGTGGTGTTCTTGAAGTTGTGTATCTCTTGTGTACCTATTATTTGATAGTGGAAGTTCTTATTGTTGCTGCCCTGTGGACGTAGGCACATTGCTGAACCACGTTATATCCGTTGTTCACTTTCCTTTTTCCTTTATTTCTTTACATATTTGTGATTTGTTAGTTTGAGCTTGTCACTTCCATTATATTAGTTTTTCCAACAGTGGTATCAGAGCCCTGTTCATAGGGCGCGTGGGTGTTAAAATGGAAGGTTCAAGGAGTAACATGATTCGACTCAACCACTTAAATTGGATCACATGAAAGCCGAGAATGGAGGACATTCTATACTGCAAAGATTTGTATGAGCCAATAGAAGGAGCTGAGGCTAAGCTGCAAGACACTTCGGATGGAGATTGGACGAAGATGAACCGCAAGGAAAGTGGCCCTATTCGAGAATGGATGGATGATAGTGTGTTCCACCATGTGACAAATGATACCGATGTGCATGAGTTGTAAACAAAGTTGGAGTCATTGTTCGAGAAGAAGACCGTCGCCAAAAAAGCTTTTCTAATCAAAGAACTTGTCAGTATGAAGTAAAGTGATGGCGTGAGGGTCACTGAACACTAGAATAATTTTTAAAGTTCAATTAATCAATTAACCACCATGGGCATGACGATTGATGATGAATTACAAGCACTGTTGTTGTTGTTGGGGTTGTTGCTGGATAATTGGAAGATTTTGTAGTCATTGTAAGTAACTCTGCTCCTGATGGTAAATTAACTATGGATAATGTTAAAAATAACATGTTGAATGAAGAGACTAGAAATAAATCTTCAACCTCCGAGAGTAGTCAAGTCTTCGTGGTGGAGAATAGAGGAAGGAGCAAGAATAGAGGACCCAAATATTATGGAAGGAGTGCAAGCCGTTCAAGGACAAGATTCAACGGAAAATGTCATCATTGTGACATATTTGGTCACATGAAGAAAACTGTAACAAACTAAAGAATGAGAAAAAGGAGGAAGGTTACACCTACCAAAAGAGGGAAGACAAGAATACCACCACCGCTGCCATATCACATGAGGAATGTGAGGTTCTTTGTCTTGATGGTGAATGCCTACAAGTCGATGATTCTTCTAGTTCTGATGTTGCATGAGTCGTTGATTCTGGTGCCTCTTTCCATGTCACTCCACACATGGAGTTCTTCACTACATACAAATATGGTGACCTTGGAATTATGAAGATGGGCAACGAGGGTTATGCTAAGATTGCAGGAATTTGAGATATTTTTCTTGGGACCAATTTGGGCTGCAAGCTTATGTGGAAAGATGTGAGACATGTTCCTGGTCTACTTTTTAATTTGATGTCAACCGACGTGCGTGATCGACAAGGGTACCATCATCATGGAGGTGATCAAAAGTGGAGGCTTACCAAAGGATCATTGGTGGTGGCTAGAGGGAAGTTGTGTTGCACTCTCTACATGACTTATGACAAGATATGTAAAGGGGAGTTGAATGTTGCAGATGACTATTCTCCAAGTCTATGACACAAGCGACTAGGCCAATGAGTGAGAAATGATTGCAAGTTTTGGCAAAGAAGTCTCTTATTCCATTTGCCAAAGATACTTCCCTGAACTCTTGTGATCATTGTTTATTTGGTAAGCAACATAAAGTTAGTTTCGCTAAAACATTCACAACGAAAGAAAATGCGTTAGACCTAATACACTCAGATGTGTGTGGCCCTATAGAAGTTGAATCACTAGGTCATTATATATATTGTGTCACTTATATTGACGATGTTTCACGAAAGGTTTCGGTTTATTTGTTGAAATCAAAAGTCCAGGTGTTCCAAACCTTTAAGTTGTTCCATGCCACGGTAGAGAGGGAGACGGGAAGAACCCTCAAATGTCTCTGTAGTGGCAATGGTGGAGAGTACACATCCAACAAGTTCAAAGATTATTTTTGAAGCATGGCATTAGACACATAAGGACTGTTCTTGGCACTCTACAACATAATGGTGTAACGGAGAGGATGAACCGTACAATTTTGGAGAAAGTAAGAAGCATGTTGAAGACAACAAACCTGTCAAATGAGTTTTGGGGCGAAGCAGTGACAACAACCTGTTACTTCATCAATCGAACACCAAGTGTACCATTGGGCTTGGAAACTCCATAAAGCGTATAGACCGGTAAAAGTGCATCATATTCCCACTTGCGGGTGTTTGGGTGCAGGGTATTTGCACATGTATCAAAGGAGAAAAGGCCAAAGCTTGATGACAAGGCTATACCATGCATCTTTTTTGGGTATGAAAATGACGAGATGGGCTACCGGATGTGGAATCTAAAGACCAACAAATTATTCAGAAGTAGAAATGTGTTCCATGAAGATCAAACCATTGCTGATTTTGACAAGAAGGCAACTGAAAATGCAAACAACCTCACCTACTTATCACCGCTCCAAGGAGAAACTAGCAAACCTCAAGATGTGGTGAATGACCCCACCCCAATATGGTGGAAGCCGAAGCTGCAGAACCTGTTGAACCTTGAAATAATGATCAGGAGGATCGTGGTCAGGGGGAGCCAAATCAAGAGCAGCCTAACCAGGAGGAGCAGTTAGAAAATTCTCAACCAATTCGAAGATCAAATAGAGCACGAAGACCAAATACCAAGTATCCAAACTCATTTATGATAGGAATGTTAAAGGTTCATGAGTTATATGAGTTAGCGGTCCTAGGAGTTAGTAGCTCTTAAGTTACAAGACATTAATTCTTATGTTATAAGGTATTAAGACTTGAGTTACACAAGAAAGTGGGATGGTTTTGAAGTTATGGTTTCATGAGTTACAGGAGTTTCATGCATGACAATAATGGTATAGTACTAATGAGGGTTCCTCCTTAAGCCTATAAAAGGAGAGGTCATTTGCTCATTCCATCATATCATCCATCTCAAGCATCTTCATCTAAGTAGAGAGTGAATATTGTCCACTCCAAGTTGAGAGTGTAATGTAGTGTAGCAAAACAAGTGTGAGAGAGTGTATCCTTCAAGTGGTGTTCTTGAAGTTGTGTATTTTTTGTGTACCCATTATTTGATAGTGGAAGTTCTTGTTGTTGTTGCCCCATGGATGTAGACACATTGCCAAATCACGTTATATCCGGTGTTCACTTTCCTTTATCCTTTATATCTTTGCATATTTGTGATTTGTTGGTTTGAGTTTGTCACTTCCATTATATTATGTTTTCCAACAAGTACTTACTATTTATATTTCTTGTAAGTTCTCATATAAACCTCCATAGTGAGATGAATAATATGTTAGAAAGCGTATTCTCTTGATATCGTTATATTTGAGTCCGTGAGAATACTGCTTGAGCATCCAATGTAAATATTAGGGAGGGGATCTACGAATCCACTAGCTTAACCTTGTATGGTTGTCATGATCAATTGATCAATGGGATATATTTTCATCTTCTAAAAAAATAAAGAAAACAAAAAACAAAACAAAAAATGATCTGTTTCATACCTTCGGTCGCACAAAGTGACAACTCTTACAACTGTACTGACATTCTTATTGACCTTTTGTACACAAATTATTTAACAAAAATTATTACATCCTCGATTAGATTCCATTGATCTCTACATTTTTGTATGACTATTTATTATATATTGATGTAATTACACTTGAATCTCTTCAAAATAACAATGACATATCATGCATGCACGCGCAAAAGCCGTAGGGTTTTGTTTGGATAGGCAAAAGAAACGGGTTTTAGTTGCCAAAATTTTCTTTGCAAATTATGGCAAAGCTAAGAAAGAAAGCAGGATATATCTTGCATGAAACCCTCAAAATCCCATTCTTCTCCTACTCTTAAGCTTCCTCCAGCTTCAGCAGCTTGCCCAAATATGTCACCATCATCAACTTTAAAGCTCATATTACTCACCGTGTTAATAAAGCAATTCTTATTGTTATTGTTATGGAAGTGGTTGATATTGTTATTGCTTATATTATCTGATGCTACTTGACCATTATTATTATTTGTTAAACTTCCTCTACTAGTCTCAAGAGGAGGAAGACAAGGATGATCACCTTCTATCCCCATTTTATGACCAGTCTCCAAGTAATCCCCATACTGCCCTTCTGTCAAGTCTGTCTGGTTGACATAGTTCAGTATAGAGGAGCTATCAAGCACAGAGAAGCTAGGATCGAATGTGCCGTTGTTGATGACATGCAATGATGCTGAGGATGAGGACGTTGATGAGTCCATGTACATCATGCTCAGCAACATGTCATGTTCATTGTGCATGGCCGGGATAAATGGCCTGATTTCTCCCCCAAAGTTGACATTCGGCTCGGGCGAATGATCACTCTCGTCCGGTGAAGATGTGGATTTCATCGAGATGTTAGTTTTCAACCTTTTCTTCAATGCAGAGTTCCAAAAATTCTTGATTTCATTGTCTGTTCGTCCCGGAAGACGTGCAGCAATCTGTGACCACCTGAATTCATTGAAACCCAACCACAGCAATCAGCAGAAAAGATATATGAGTAATTATATATATATATATATATATATATATATATATATGAGAGTATCTTCTCTTCTATACACGGTCGTGTGAACGGTTAAAATTAGAGGATATAATATTAATATATAGATAGTCAAAAATATAAATTATTATGAATGACTAAAATTACACAATGTATATACAGAACGTTCATACAAGAATTTCCTTATATACGTATGTGTTAGGTTTTGTCATCTGTTTCGTATCCTCAAAGCAGATTGCAGACATATATATTTACTGAATTTCTAGTGTGCATTTATTTTATTAGATGAACCAAGCTCAAACGAACAGATCGACGAGCTGCAAGCATAACCTGGTGTAGGTAGAAATCATGTCCAGGAGGTAAAGTAAAAACAAGCAGACGGCGCAGATACACTTATTTCTAGGAAGGGATCTCGAGTTGGAATATTTCCTCCTCCTGAAGAAAACACCCTAGAGCTAGAGATCGATGTCATCTAACTAAACATTCAATTCGTAATAAGCCCTTTGATAATAATTTAGTTTTTTATATAAAAAAAAAGAAAAAAAAATTGAAGATCAAGGGAAAAACTGAGGGAGAAAGGAATGAGAAATGAGTCAAATGACATATATAACGAAGATTGTATGAAACAAACTACATTTTGAAAATGAAAACAATGTGAAGCAGTCTGTAGTTTTTGTCTTTTAGATTGATATTGCAAATGAAGTTGTCGATCCTTTTTGTCTCCATCGATCTTAACTGATTCATTTATTTTTACCAAAAACCGAAACAGAAATGTTATCAGATAAGATTTCTATATATGTTATTATGGAAGTGTTCTGGGGTGGGAAGAAGTGCCGACTGCCGGCCGCTCTGGGTTTAACCATTTGAACGGTGAGGCAAACATTCGCAAAATCCGAATTGCGATCATCTGAAACCTCCATATATACATATACTTAAACACACAGGTCACACACACATATATATACATGCACATACACTCGAACTCAAACCTATTAGTGAAGAAAATAGGAGATCGAGGTATATATAGAGATATAGAGTACACGTACTTGTTGCCAAGAAGGGAATGAAAATGGATGATCAGGTGTTCCTCCTGAGGCGAAAATGCACCTCGCTTGAGATCAGGTCTTAAGTAGTTAATCCAACGAAGACGACAGCTCTTTCCACATCTTTGGAGACCACAGTTTCTAGCAATGTCACTCCAACACCCTTGTCCATTGCTTAACATGTACCTCATCAACTTCTCGTCTTCTTCCGGCGACCACAATCCCTTCCTAAGCTTATTATTCATCGTCTTACTCTTTCCGTTACTGTTTACTTTCACATCTTTTCCTATGCACAGGTCTGGCTTTCTCATGATTAGTTGGGTTTCGAATATGGTATATATCGATCAGATATGCGGTATGAAGAGAGAGAGAGAGAGACAGAGATCGAGTTGCAGGCTTTGTCTTGTTTAAGTGATGGAGATCGGAGAGAATGAGTATATAAGATGAGAGATGAGATGGATGGATGGCTTCATGGGGTGGTAATGGTGATGATGATGTTGATGGTTTGTGGGGTTTGCTTGAAATTGTATGCAGATCGAGAGAAAGAGAGATTGTGTTTGTTGGTCGAAATATATGGGTGGAGTGTAGAACGGATTGGAGGGGGACCTCCATATATGAGATCGATGCCTAGAGAGAAAGAGAAAGAGAGATGATTATTTGTAGTGGAAGCAAAAAACAAAGAGCAGATAGATGAATGATCATTACCTTGTGAGTGAAGAAAAATGCATCGATAAAGACAAGAAAGAGTCAAACACAAGAACACCAACTCTCCCTTTCTCAATATACACGTGATTTTGAAGTATAAGCCTTAAGACCATGATCCCTTTGGATGAGTTACTTGCCAGAAGTACTCTTTGTACACTAGGCAAAGTGTTGCAGTTTTGGATTGTTTAATTCGTTGCATGAATGAAACTTATTGAATTACCAAACATGCTTGTCAAGCAAATTTTGTTTCTATCACTTTCAGATCTGCGCGCAGTACCCTAATATTATTGTTCCTTTTTTGGTCAAATTAATGCATTCTCAATCTCAAATTACAAGTTAAGATTGCGCAGCTAGAAGAATTATACATGTCGATCAAGAAGAATTATAAATATTTACCATAGATTATGAATATAGCAAACGATTACTTACAGAAGTTTGCCTTACCCGAGGTTATATGCAGGTACAAAATTAAGAGCCAAATTAATAGATATTAACCGAGATAAATGATCATTTCATACTAATTATTGGAGTTCATTGCCCATTTAAATGAAAAAAAATTTCTTTAACCCATTTCAATTATCCTTAGTAAGATTACTACTTTACCCTAATTTATCTTTTTCTTCTAATCATCACTCTCGGCCTCTCATTCTCGTTCCCCATTCTCTCTCTCTCTCTCTCTCTGTCGGAGTCTGAATACAAAGCTCTCGCCTCGCCAAGTCATGAGGCCCGAGATTCGTCTTCAGTCACCGCCAGGAGAAGGATCAATGATGACGGTTCAAGCTCCCCAATGTCGAGGACCTCAACCACTACGTCGAGATCTACGATTCTGAGAAACTCGGTTTAAAGTGGAGAAGCTCAGTCGCCGCCGCTCTCGACTGGCGGAGGGAGTGGTACTCATGCGTCGGCGGAGTCCTCATCGGTCGAGAATGACTTCAGCAGCGAGGAGCTGTGGAAGATGGCGATCTACAAGAAGATGAGGGAGTTGATGATGTAGAAAACGAGCACCCAACCGATCTGATTTTAGATCTACGGTCCTGTAATGCTTTTTTCACATAGTGTTTTCTCCCTTAAGTACAATAAGGAGGACTACTCATGGAGGGAGGAGGAGGGAGCAGAAAGCTTAAGGTTAAGCAAATGATCCATGATACATATATGAATGAGAGGATGCGGGCTATAGATGAGCTACTGTATGTGATAATTATTGATTGTGATATATATATATATGAGCGAATGATTTGGTTTATATTTGAGATATTATCTACGGGATCTATACTTTGTCTTGTGTATTGAGTTTTGATTTATTATTCAAAGTCATTAACTAGCTAGCAGAAGTCAGTAATTTTCTTCAAAGTTTTTTTTTGTTGAAAAGCACCTTCATCTTATTCTTTTTCTTTCATTCCCTCTGTTTTTATGTGCTTCGACTGATTATTAGGGTCTGTAACACGATTACTGGGAGTATGTAACATGTCAGGACTCACCCCAGATTTTTCCCTTGCTACCTGGGATAAGTCCTGCGGGGACCACCTCTAAAAGATATTCTACCGAAATTCAGTATAACCTTCTTTGAAGATGGACAACCCTTCCTAAACAACACCTGCAACCCAAACCAGCACTTCACAAATTCCTAAGATAGTCAGATCAATCTAATTCATGAGAAATAAAAAAGATAAACGACAGCGGACAATTGACTATGCCTCGTCCTCTTATAGGCCCGACCTCTCCTCAGCTAACCTGTAATCTAGGCATTTTAAAAACGAAAGACCGAGAGAAAAGTATTCGAAACACGTTAGAGTGAGTGAACAAAAGTAAATAATTAACATAATTAAACGTGGAATAAAAACCACATTTTCACTTTCCTAATTTTGAATAAATAACGAAAAATCTGTTGCATGCACGTTTTGAACAAAACATTCGTTAAACACTTTCTCAAGGAAATGACTAGCCATGCCAGTCGAAGGAACCACAAACAAAGAAACAAGATTATCAAGTGAGGAAGTTCAATTTAATTTCAAAGCTTTCCCTCAAGTTAAAACGATAACAACATGAAAATAAAATAAATCCATTTCGTGAGAAAAATTCTCAACAGATCCGTACGAATCTTATTAATTCCTCAAATATATCATAATTATCCATATATGACCATATATAATCCCCCATATTCTCACTCCCAATACCTACACGTGAGGGGTATCGGGCTTGAGTGATGTTACCGGAAAACATCACATCACCCGAAGGTGGAAAGGGCTTGAGTGACCCCACTAGAGGTGGGAGTCACGTCGCCTCAAAATACGGAAAGGTCCTCACACAATAATTCACACATTCCTAGGCTCGTAGGCATAATAACAAATGATATAATCTACTCCACTCATAACAAATATCAATATAATCAACTCAACTTAAAATATATAGTCCAAATTAAATTCTGAAATATCCAAAGATCAATCACGGAGGAAAAATCCCAATCCAAGTCCAAAATTATAAATTCAATTCATAATTCTCTTAAAAAGATAGAGAATTAAAATAACTCATTGCATGCAAATCATTTTAAAACAAAAGGCCACTCACAGTTTTAGGCCTAAGTCTAACGAAATTCAAATCGCCATTCACGTGAAGTCTCCTCGTTTCATTGCATAAAATCATGCTTAAATCTGGGATAACAATAAATACATATTAATATAATTATCGAATCCTCTTCCACTTAAATCACTACTCAAACTCCTATAACAATCGAATCGGCCTTTAACCTTAGCCTAGGAGTCTTAGGAAAAAAAATCCTTAAACCTTAATCGACAAAAATCGATGGCCGGTATAATATTTTATCATCCGCCAATATTATTAAACTTTAAAAATTTCACAACCTAAGCAAAACCCCTGCGAAAATATAATCTTCATACCAATAAATTCCTCTTATTTATTACTATTTTTCAGTGGAAAAAATCTGCTAAAAAAGTGGCATCTCCGTTGTCGACGGTGGCGGCCGACAGAAATTTCGGCCAAAATTCCGGCGACCTCCAATCGCCACCAAATTTTAACAGAGCTTCGTCTCCTCATTTGGAACAACTTTCTAGTTCAACTCGAAGACCAATTCGGCCTCTAAGCTGCCCAATTAAGTGATGAACAGTGGAACCCAAAATTTTAAACATAAAAACTTCAAATCTTAAATTCTCCCTACACACTTCGAATCGAGCTACAAATTCTATGGGATTATAGTACTCATCAAGCCCAACAAAACCATATAAAGAACTCACCAAGAGATGGCCTGAGGAGGGAGAAATCCGGCAAAAACAGACACTGTACAGTCGCACCTTTGGAGGTCGAGTTCTCCCACATGGCAGCGCTAGAGCGGCTGCTACTACTCCCAACTTGTAGGTGGGTGTCTAAGCTTCAAATCCATACCCACCGTGCCGTCTAACTCAACCTAAAGGCGGCGCTAGGAGAACTCCGGCGTCCGAAACAGCTCTGGAGAGGGAGAGAGAGTGGCCGGGTGAAAATGATTTTTCACCTCAGTAACTTCTATTTATAATCATTTATCGCATAGTAACTTTACATTTTTCTTTATAACTTTTACATACAAACTCCGATTTGAGCGTGCTACATGTCCACGAACTCGTATCGACGTCCTTTACGACTCTCATGAAGAAAGTTTTCCCAAATTCTCGACTTAACGAAAAGTCAACTTTACAGTCATTATAGAGTCAAACGGTTACTTTAAATGGTAAAGGACCAAAGTAACCAACCGTAAAATTATTCTAGAATCGGGATGTGACATAACACGATTACTAAGGGCCTATAACAAGATTATTGCGGATCAGTCATATGATTATTGGGGTTGGTAACTGAAAACTGGGGTCAATAATTGCTTATTGTGGGTCAATAACTGAGTAACCAGAGAAAATCCAGTAACTGAAATCTGACAATCGGAGAAATTCTGAGTTACTGAGTATCAGTAATCGAGTACCGATAGTTATTGGGGGTCAATAAGGGTTGGTAACCGAGTTACTAGTGACCGTAAGCCGGCCACATGAGAAATCCCTAGTTACTGGGTGTCAGTAACTAAGGTACAGATGGTTACGGGGGTTCAGTAATCGATGACCGAAGTCCGACGGTGCTCAGGCAAAGTCTAATCTTTTTAGTACGAGACAAGGGTAAAAATGTCTTGAAAATTATTATTTTAATAAAGATTTGTGTGTTTGGGCACAAATAAGTGTACATTTCGTTCAATTAGGTTTCAAAATCTTATTTTCATTAGAATATGGTTTTACTTTTATTTTTTTGTGCAAATGGGCATTATCCCTATTAATTGAATTATGAGAGTTCTCCTGCCATTACTTGCTAGACAAGCTAGCTGTTCCATTCTTATCCAAAAGCCCTTGCATTTCTTTACATTGATCTCATCACGTACTTGGGTTAATTTAGTATGCGCCATTTGCACAAACTTTGGATACAAGCTAGTATACAGGTTCCACATTCTTCATAATAAAACACAGCCATGTATTGCCAGAACAGTTAGCTTCCGAATCTGCTCTCCCTGCACCCTGCACGCTAAAATCTAGCTGAGACTGCCTTAGTCATTTTCCAATTTAAATGGCAAACCAGATTATAAGGCAGTCATATTCAATTCCTCGAGGAATTTCAGTTACTTATATTCGTTTACCAAAAGACACTTGTCCCATTTTTTTTCAGGGAAAAATTAGCGGGTGGAAACTCTCAAGCTACTCAAATGTTTGTAAAAGCTCTTTCTATTTTTCTAAAAGCTCATGCTTTTGAGGCTGTCCCAAGCAACATGTATACTTGGTTACAAAGACAAGAAAGACCACCTCACCTGAATCCATATTCAGTCTTACACCTTGTACTACAAACCGAATATATTGTATCATTGTTGATGAGGGAATCGAATCCGTCTTTTAAATGGGTGAGTGCAGCGATGAATTGCAAATTCCTTCCTCCAGAGCAACAAATCATGATCTGATAAAGCACTGGTGGGAAAATTTGTGAAAGAAAAGGTGGACAAATTCATCCCCTTAGATCCCCACAACGGGTTAATTTCACCTTTTATATATTCCTCTTCTAGCAGCTATAGCTAATATATGATGGATGTTTTCATCAAACTTTTCAAGGTGGACAAAAAAAGTGAGGAGGGGTGGAATGATCGAGCAACCAATGGAACAAAAAGTGGATCCACAGAGATATCCATAGTGGGGAAGGAAAATGCCACATAAATTACAAAATCATTTCATAAAATTTTACAAATAGTACACAAAATAAGAGCCACTAATAATTTGTCGGTGAGTCGTATTTTTGTTGGTTGAAGTGTTTAACTAACAATTTTGAAGTCATGGGTTCAAACTTTAATGACATATGTAGGATGTGAATTATTAATAAAAAAAAAAGTTAAAAAAAGAGCCAATAAAAATTTCTATACACGAAGTTTTAAATCTAACATTTCGGTACACAAAATTTGAACTTCAATCTATTATCTATACACAAGGTTAATAACAACGTCAAATTCTATGTTATTATTAATTTACCAAAAGGTAATTTAATACTTTTATCTATCTAGCTAGTAAAAACAATTAAAAACTTTTCTTCCTTCTTATCGTCATCCTCTCTTCCCACATATACCCAAACCCAGATATCTAATATCAACCACCACTAAATCCAAATCCACATAACCAAAACCACCTCTAATCTCAATAAAATTCTAAGTTTAGTTCTAATCCCACAACATCTTATTGCATCCTCTATTTGCAGTCCTACCCATCTTCCCTGTCAATTGTTTTCACTGAGATCACTCAAATATAACGAGTATGAGAGAATGAATTTACTTATATATTATTCATCTCACCATGGAGGTTTATATAAGAGTTTACAAGGAATACAAATGGTAAGTACTAACTATGGTAAATCAGAAATTACTCTACGACATAACTACAATATATTTACATTCCTATTCTGACTCATGCTAACACTTCTCTCAAGTTGGCGCATATACATCAACTATGCCTAACTGACCTAGTGAGTCATGGAACACCTTTATGGATACTCTTTTATTAAGCATATCTGCAAGCTGCTCTTCAATAGGAACAAAAGGAAAACTAATAATTTTGCAATCTAGCTTTTCTTTTATGAAGTGTCGATCAAACTCCACATGCTTAGTACGATCATGTTGTACTGGGTTCTGTGATATATCAATTGCTGCCTTGTTATCACAATACAACTGCATATCACTTTTGGGTTTGACACCCAAATCACGTAACCGATTTTTCAGCCATGACAACTCACATAATCCATGAGTCATATCTCTATACTCAACCTCTGCACTAGATCGTGCAACAAGTTTCTATTTCTTACTCTTCCATGTAACCAAATTACCTCCCACAAAGGTAAAATACCCTAATGTTGACCTCCTATTAGTAATATTACTAGCCCAATCTGCATATGTGAAGCCACAAACATCAAGAATGTTGTTGTGTTTAGAAAACATTACTCCTATTTCTAGAGATAACTTCAAGTATTTTAAAATTCTAACAACAGCATACATGTGACTCTCGTTCGGGTTATGCATGAATCGACTCACAACACTCACTGCATATGTAATATCTGGTCTAGTATGGGTTAAGTAAATTAATCGCCCAACTAATCTGTGATAGCGAACTCGATTAGTAGGTACCTGGTCTGGATACTCTACCAGACGATGGTTCAGCTCAATGGGTGTGTTAATAGGTGTGCAATCCAACATACATGTCTTTTTCCATTGCTTTCCTCCACTTTGGATCTCCCAATGCATCCTGCACTTTGTTAGGTACTGATACAATAGATGTTTGATTCATAAATGATGCATATGACATAGATAATCTCTTAATGGACATGTAATTGACTACCGGGTACTTTGATTTGGCTTGAAAAGTGGGTTCATGTCTTTTGGGTGGTTGACTTCGAGTAGACCTATTTGGTGACACATATAGACCACTATCAGAGTCACTATTACTAGTATCACTAGGGTGACATACCTCAAATGAGTGATCTTCAGTATCAGCGAGCTGTGGATGTGGGGAATGAGCAATGACAGTAGGGGCAGTTATGTCTTCAATTATATTTTCAGTGCTTAGAACTGGTGCTTCTGTTTCTCGCTGAACCTCTGCTTCAGAAATTGACGGAACAATGATCTCAACTGGACCCGTCAATGTATCTCCTACAAGCGTGACTCCTTCCACTTCTTCTGATTTCTCCCTCTCACCGTGACAATCTTCAAAATATGAATTCTCCCCCTGAAGAGCAGTATCAGATGAAGAAAAATAACTCATATCTTCAAATAAAGTGACATCTATAGAGTTGACTTTTCATTACGTAGAGAATTTAGGAACACTTTCTTCACGAAAGTCGTAGAGGACGTCGATACGAGTTCGTGGACATGTAGCACGCTTAAATCAAAGTTCATATGTTAAAGTTATGGTCTAAAAACAGAAGTTACTATTTTCAGAAATGGTTATACAAAGGAAATTTACCAAAAGAGGTAAGTGGTAAAAATCAGATTTTCCCTAACTCTTTCTCTCCTCTTTCCCAATCGAATCCGCTGTCGAAGCTTCTCTCCACCACAGCGTCGCCGTCAGGCCATCTCAAGCCACCGCACCAATCTCAAAATGACCGTCTCTAAGTCTACTTCAATTCTAGGTAAGCCTTTCGACATATCTCGTCATGGTTTAGGAGAAATGTCGATTTGTTTGCCTAGTGTATAGTGTTGAGTTTAGATCAAAATTCTTCCTCCTCAGGCCACCAATGGGTGAGTTATATATATGGTTAGAATGAGTTTTAGGAGTACTACTCACCCCTAAAATTTGGTGGATTGATTTGGAGTGTGGAGGGAGAATCGATGATTTGAAGTTTAAAAACTTCAGGTTTTTACATTTTTGTTTGATTGACCTAGTTAGAGGCCGAATTGGCATTCGAGTTGAACTAGAAAGTTGTTCCAAATGAGGAGACAAAGTTGCTGTTACAATTTGGTAGCGATTGGAGGTGGTCACAATTTTGGTCGGAATCTGCCGGCCGGCCGATGGCGGCAGCGGATCTGCCACTTTTTGGGCAGATTTTTCTACGAAAAAAAAGTATTAAATAAGTAGAATTTATTGGTATGAAGATTATAACTTTCGGAGGAGTTTTGGTTAGGTTGTGGAATTTTCGAAGTTTAATATTATTGGCGGATAATAAAATATTATTCCGTCCATTGATTATTTCCGATTAAGGTTTAAGAAATATTTTAAGGATTCCTAAGTTATTGTTGAAGGTCAGAGATTTGTAGTTGACAATTTGAGAAGTGTGGATACGATGAGCGAGTTGTACGCTTATAAATGTGTACGTCTATGTTATTTAAATATTACTATAGCATCCAGAAAATTAATATTAATTGTGGAACATGACGCGAAGAGGCTCGTGTTGTGGAGACGTCCCTTAGACAGAAATAGGGTTTTCGTCAGGCTAAGGCCTAAGTCTGTGAGTGGACTTTTATATTTAAATATATTGCATGCAACATATTTTTCTTGAATTTCTCCTTTATTAAGAAAATTTCCTCCATGTTGAGTTTTTGGTGATTTTGAGAAACTTCAGGAATTTAATATTTTTTAAAGATTAGTGAGTCGGGAAAGAGGTTCCTATATTTCCCGTGAATTTTAAATGATTTTTATGGAGTATGATTTTAAATCGTTTTCACCATTTTGGGTTATGAAGGGGGATTATATTTTAAATGGAGAAACTTGACTCTTAGATTTTAGTGATTTAAAATTAAAGTCAAGGAAATGGTTTCTGATGCCTCAGAAAGTTTTAAATCCAATGTATTTGGAAAAAGTCATAGGTGTTTTGACTTGAATTATATATATATATATATATACACACACACACACACACACACACGCTAGATAGAATGGATCATCTCCGAATTGTAGCTGGTCAGACCATATTCGGTAGTAGCTGGTCGGAAGGACCCTCCCGGATAGAGCCCGTCAGGACCCTCTTCAGTGGTAGCTGGTCAGAAGGACCCTCCTGAATAGAGCAGGTCAAGAGACCCTCTCCGATAGAGCTGGTCAATAGACCATATCGTGGATTAGAGCTGGTCAGTTGTTTTCTCGTGGTCATGATGAAACTAATTCCATACTTTTAAATTCTAGATTTGAGCAAAGGGAATTGTTATATATTTTATTTAATCTTTTTCTATTGGTTGCATGCATGTGGATTTTTCAGAAAATCAAAGGGAGAGCATTAACAGAAATTTGTCTTTTCATATTCGATTTTTGTCCACTCACGCTTATGTTTTTAAATGTTTTCCTCTGGGCCATTCGTTTTCAAATTCTTAGTGTTGCAGGGTTCCTGAGAGGAGATCGCGCGTACAGAAGTCGAGGCATAGTCAATTAATCGAAAACGGTCAACCCTGATCCATCGTCACTTATCACACGGAAACACTCATATCTACCTCTATATTACGTATTTTTGTCAAACCTTCTGCACGAAAAACACTCACGTAGATGAGACGCAACCGCCCATATAAAAATTTTGAGACATTTACCTTCCAACGATAGGGCTCCCCCTAGGGAATAATAAAGGTAAATAGGGTTGACCGCTACAATCGGCACCGAAACGTTACCCGAATTACGTGATTTTTTAACCAGAGCTCTATTTCATCATTCCGAACACATCTTATTTCACGAGTTTTTTGAAAATTTTGCTTCTATGTAGAGTTGGTTCATAAAGTTATGCATTTGCTTAAAACCTAAAAAACAAGTTATACAACATTAGTATGCATATTGTGATTCCGATGACTAAAAGTCAAAAATTAAAATTCGACCGTCAGATATGATCATTATGACGAAAGATGTCTGTGGAAAAAAATTCAACAGGATCCGACAAAGTTAAGGGCTCGATCGAAACGGTCAACCCTGATCCATCGTCACTTATCACACGGAAACACTCATATCTACCTCTATAGTACGTATTTTTGTCAAACCTTCTACACGAAAAACAATCACGTAGATGAGACGCAACCGCCCATATAAAAATTTTGAGACATTTACCTTCCAACGATAAGGCTCCCCCTAGGGAATAATAAAGGTAAATAGGGTTGACCGCTACAATCGGCACCGAAACGTTACCCGAATTACATGATTTTTTAACCAGAGCTGTATTTCATCATTCCGAACACATCTTATTTCACGAGTTTTTTGAAAATTTTGCTTCTATGTAGAGTTGGTTCATAAAGTTATGCATTTGCTTAAAACCTAATAAACAAGTTATACAACATTAATATGCATATTGTGATTCCGATGACTAAAAGTCAAAAATTAAAATTCGACCGTCAGATATGATCTTTATGACGAAAGATGTCTGTGGAAAAAAATTCAACTGGATCCGACAAAGTTAAGGGCTCGATCGAAACGGTCAACCCTGATCCATCGTCACTTATCACACGGAAACACTCATATCTACCTCTATATTATGTATTTTTGTCAAACCTTCTACACGAAAAACACTCACGTAGATGAGACGCAACCGTCCATATAAAAATTTTGGGACATTTACCTTCCAACGATAGGGCTCCCCCTAGGGAATAATAAAGGTAAATAGGGTTGACCGCTACATTCGGCACCGAGACGTTACCCGAATTACGTGATTTTTTAACCAGAGCTGTATTTCATCATTCTGAACACATCTTATTTCATGAGTTTTTTGATAATTTTGCTTCTATATGTAGTTGGTTCATAAAGTTGTGTATTTGCTTAAAACCTAATAAACAAGTTATATAACATTAGTATGCATATTGTGATTCCGATGACTAAAAGTCAAAAATTAAAATTCGACCGTCAGATATGATCATTATAACGAAAGATGTATGTGGAAAAAAATTCAACTGGATCCGGCAAAGTTAAGGGCTCGATCGAAACAGTCAACCATGATCCATCGTCACTTATCACACGAAAACACTCATATCTACCTCTATATTACGTATTTTTGTCAAACCTTCTACACAAAAAAGACTCACGTAGATGAGACGCAACCGCCCATATAAAAATTGGGGGACATTTACCTTCCAACGATAGGGCTCTCCTAGGGAATAATAAAGTTAAATAGGGTTGACCGCTACAATCGGTACCGAGACGTTACCTGAATTACGTGATTTTTTAACCAGAGCTCTATTTCATCATTCCGAACACATCTTATTTCACGAGTTTTTTGATAATTTTGCTTCTATGTGGAGTTGGTTCATAAAGTTGTGCATTTGCTTAAAACCTAATAAACAAGTTATACAACATTAGTATGCATATTGTGATTCAGATGACTAAAAGTCAAAAATTAAAATTAGACCATCAGATATGATCTTTATGACGAAAGATGTCTGTGAAAAAAAATTCAACTGGATCCGATAAAGTTAAGGGCTCGATCGAAACGGTCAACCCTGATCCATCGTCACTTATCACACGGAAACACTCATATCTACCTCTATATTACGTATTTTTGTCAAACCTTCTACACAAAAAACACTCATGTAGGTGAGACGCAACCGTCCATATAAAAATTTTGGGACATTTACCTTCCAACGATAGGGCTCCCCCTAGGGAATAATAAAGGTAAATAGGGTTGACCGCTACAATCGGCACCGAGACGTTACCCGAATTACGTGAGTTTTAAACCAGAGCTGTATTTCATCATTCTGAACACATCTTATTTCACGAGTTTTTTGATAATTTTGCTTCTATATAGAGTTGGTTCATAAAGTTGTGTATTTGCTTAAAACCTAATAAACAAGTTATACAACATTAGTATGCATATTGTGATTCCGATGACTAAAAGTCGAAAATTAAAATTCGACCGTTAGATATGATCATTATGACGAAAGATGTCTGTGGAAAAAAATTCAACTGCATCCGACAAAGTTAAGGGCTCGATCGAAACAGTCAACCATGATCCATCGTCACTTATCACACGGAAACACTCATATCTACCTCTATATTACGTATTTTTGTCAAACCTTCTACACAAAAAAGACTCACGTAGATGAGACGCAACCGCCCATATAAAATTTTTTGGACATTTACCTTCCAACGATAGGGCTCCCCCTAGGGAATAATAAAGGTAAATAGGGTTGACCGCTACAATCGGCACCGAGACGTTACCCGAATTACGTGATTTTTTAACCAGAGCCGTATTTCGCCATTTGTTTCCGCGTAAACTCGTGGCCCCTTTAGCGGGTTGCACGGTTCCAGAAATAGCGAACTTCCTTGTACTCCGAGTTTTCCTGTGTAAAGAACAAACACGTCAAAGGGCGTCCCCGGGTTTACCGAGGGAAGCCACTCCGATGCTTAAGTCAGACACTGTCAGATAAGCAGAAAACTCAAGAGTAGTTAAGAAAATGTCCGTCGTCTTACCAGGAGGTCCTCACCGGTATTTATAGTAGCATTAAAGGCAGCACTTTGTCTTTTTCCAATGTGGGAATGAACTCCCTTGCTTTACCTCAACTTTACAATGACCTGGGCCCTGACAAAGGACCCAGAGTGGCTTCTCAAATCTGACTGGGCTTTGACCCTGTAAACAGTACTTCAAGCATAATAAACGATGCACATTTAACAGTCGACCACACTTGGTGTTATTTCTTGAATTGTAACCCGGTAAAGGAGAAATATTAGGTTCCACCTTTAAACAAGTCCCCCAAGTCCTCAGTCAAGGGGTACGCTTGGGTGGGGACTTGAAATCATTTCTTTACCGGGTTACAAAGGTATCATCCAGAACCGGTGTACCCAGTCCCCTAAGTCCGTACGCAAGGGTACCCCGCAGACACGTCCACTTTGAGAATTGAAAACGACGTCTCCGGGTTGTAGTGGGGGCAACTGAAAAGTTTTCAGTTTGAAGTGGGGGAAACTGAAAAGTTTTCAGTTTGAAGTGGGGGAAACTGAAAAGTTTTTCGGTTTTGGGACGCGGCATGCACGACACGTGTCGATTTTCTCGAAAAACCGAAACGTCCCTTCAGTGTACGTCTCTAACTGTATAAATAGGGGTTGAGGGTGACAGTTTTGTCTCACCTTCGAAACTGATAACTTTTTCGTGCTTTTGCTCTCATTCTCTGTTGTCGCTGTGCTTGTTGGATTCCCAAACTCAAATCGATCTCAAAAGCCCTTCAAACCCTCACAAGTAAGGTATTGTTTCCTCCTCCGTTGTTTCTGTGTGTTTTGGATCGATTATGTGTACTGTTTCTGGGTTCCAATCTGGGTTTCTGCGTTAGTGTGTGAATTTATCCTTGTGTTCGCCGGGTTGTCTGGGTTTCTGACGACGTTCCCGTGTTTATCGTTTTGTAGATGACAAACCCTGCAATGGACGCTCACGTCCCCGAGTTTGCCTCAGTGACCTTCACTGATGGGACCGCTCTCGACCCTCCCGGGTACTCACTGACCGCGAAGGAGATTGTGGAGCTTAGGAGTAACTGGAAGATTCCCGAGTCTGTGGAAATTCGGACTTTAGAACCCGAGGATCAGTTCTTCGCTCCCGGGGATGGGTGGACGCTATGCCACGAGTACCAGCTACGGTGCGGTCTGTCACTCCCGCTAAAGGTGGAGGTGCAGTACCTCCTGGCTGCGAGCAACTTCGCCATCGGGCAAGTTGGGCCGAATATGTGGAGGCAGCTACTAGGGTTGTGCGTGATGTACAAGGTGTTGAAGCAGCAGATGCCGACCTACCACGAGTTACACGCCATGTACCGGGCCGAGTACTCCCGGAAGGCGGGTTTCAGTGGGACCATCCAACTGAAGTCCAAAGCGGTCTTCAAGAAGATCATCGAGGACCTGCCAACCTCGGTGAGCCGGACCTGGAGGGAAAAAAGTTTCTTGATAAGAAACTTTCAAGACCCGGGACACGCGCTTCAAGTGCCGGGTGACTTCCAGCCACTGATGAGTAAGTCCTCTGCCTTAGGGTTTATCTTTTCTCCGTCCCGAGTTGTACTTACATACGTTGTGTTGCAGACGTCCCCGACATTCCTTTGGAGCCGGTGATGGAGAAAAGGATCCGGAGGATGCTATGGGCCTTCAGGGGTCAAGATGACCGGAGCTCGTACCGGCTTTGTAGGCTGTATGTGTACAGCCGGTGCCGGTTGATGGAACTTCCAGGTTTGTCTCGTGTCCTTCACAATTTTTGTTGTTACATGCTCCGGTCTAACGGGTTATGTTTTTTGTTGCAGCTCTTCTCCCGATGGAGTTCACGAAACGAAAGAACCCGGGAATATACGACGGCTTCGAGGACAAAGCTGTATGGGCCGGGATCCGGGCGCAAGGGACGGAGGGTCTAGCATATGACATCGACCTGACATCAAAAGCGGCTTTCCTGCGCCCAGACACCGAGCAAGGGGATGTTCAGCAGTTTCATGTCGACACGCTGCACTACAGCGAGATCCCCGAGTACTTGGCTGAGGTTCTCGGGCCAGAGGTTTTCCAGGAGGGAGAGGAAGTTGAAGGGAATCCCTCGGAGGCGGATTACAACCCGCTATTTGAAGAACCGGGAAGGGAATCTTCCATGGCCGACGAAGAGACTGAAGAACCGGTGATGAGCGCGGTTCCATCGTCTGTGCTCCCCGGTGAGGAGTTTACTGAAGAGGATGACAACGGAGGTGAAGAGGTTGGAGGATTGGAGAGGGGGATAGGGAGTGAGAACCCGAAGGGGAGTGACGGGAGTGACGGGAGTGACGAAGTTCAAGAAGTAGAGCCCGTTCCCTCTCGCAAACGCACCCGTGAGGCATCCAGCTCGGGGAGGTCCGAGAGGAGGAAGAGAAGGAAGGAGAGGAAAGAGAGGAGGGAGAGAAAGCAGCACCGGGACACCATAGAAATAATGGAGGAGTTGGCGGGCGCGGGAATGGCGGATGTGGCCATCCAGAGAATGGTAGCGGATTTGAAGAACTGCTCCGCCGACTCCTATGTACTGGAGCATGAGGACCCGGTGACTGTAGCCCGGAGGGCGCAGGAGAAGCTGATGCGGGTAAGTTTGTCTTCTCCTTTAACTCGTTCTTCTTTTGTTTTTGGTTCCTTGCACTAACCCGTTATTTGATTTGTGTAGGCTATCAGGTTGTCGTACTTGGCAACTGATCGGCTCATAACCGAAGGCATCCCCGAGCGAGAGAGAGTCCTCAAGGACGATCTCCGGGCCGCCCGGGACCAGGTGACGGTGAGCGAAGAAAACCTGGCTCGGGTCCGGGAATTCGCAAGCGCATCAGCTATTGCATCGAGTGCGAAGTTGGCCAAGGCAGAAGAACACGTAGCAGACTTGGTGGCCAAGAACTCGGAATTGGAGAAAGTCATCGAGGGTCACCGGGAGGACCGGTGTGCACAAGATGCCGCCATTGCTCAGCTTACTGAACAAAATCAAGCGCTGCAGCAACAAGTGACTTCTGTGGAGCAGCAGAAAGGAGAGTTGGTGCAGGCCGTTTCCCAGGCCAGGGACTCTGCTGTCTCCGAGTTTCTAGCGAGTCCCGAGTTTGAATTGAAGATGCGGTCGGCAAGGGCCGAGGCTCGTGCCGAAATAGTGAGCGCTGAGATTCGCCAAGGCTGGCTCGACAAGGCTGGTTATGATGGTCATCAAGGTCATGTCAGACCCGACGAGGCTGCAGGCACCTCCCGGTCGACTCCTGCCATGGCTGCAAACCCTAGGGCTCCTGCGAACCCGGCTCGGAGTCCCCCGGTTCGTTCCTCAGCAGCCGGGAGAGGTACTTCCCGTGGTGGGATTGTGGGTGGTCCTCGAAACCGGCCACCTCTCCGTAGGGGTCAGTTCATCATACAGCCCCGGGGAGGACGTGGCGGGTCTAGGACTGGCGGGGGTAGGGGGTCGGCAGCGCCATGAACTGGAGCCTTAGGCAGTTTTTTGTTTGCTGTAACAGATTAGTTTACCTGTAGCGGTTCGCTACTTTTGTAATTTATCTTTTTGAAGTAATGAAATTTTTCCTTCTCACAACTCTTCCTGTGTCAAAACACGGTGACCTGATGAATCAGTACAAAAATTTACATATAATGCCGGTTTGCCATGTGAATAAATATAGTGCCGCTATGATATATGGGGCCGTTAGGGCTTCCACGGGCCGCTACAGGCATACGGGTGAATGTCTTTCTATAAGACGTTCCCTGTAAAATAACAAGTCGAGTTGATGCGTATCTCACAAGTGTAGATAAAATTTACAGCATGTTATGTTCATAACATAATAATAGGCCCGGTAGGGCCGTACCGGTTAATTATGGCTTTCTGTCGAATAACCCGGTATTTTGTGATGCATAATATACAAGTGTTGACAATGTACGCATATTGCCGGTTTGGCATGTTTAATAAAAAGTGCCACTAGGGCTGTACGTGTCCGTTAGGACTTTCAAAGACTGAAATAAGGCCGTGAAAGGCTTGCAATATTTCAAGTTAAGGAGATTACCAGATTATCGGAGATTGGCGAGTTTGACAGTGAAATAAGGCCGTTAAGGCTTGCAATATTTCACGTCATGTAGACCGGAGATTATCGGAGATTATCGGAGAATGCCGAGTTTGACAGTGAAATAAGGCCGTTAAGGCTTGCAATATTTCACGCCATGTAGACCAGAGATTATCGGAGATTATCGGAGAATGCCGAGTTTGACAGTGAAATAAGGCCGTTAAGGCTTGCAATATTTCACGTCATGTAGACCAGAGATTATCGGAGATTATCGGAGAATGCCGAGTTTGACAGTGAAATAAGGCCGTTAAGGCTTGCAATATTTCACGTCATGTAGACCGGAGATTATCGGAGATTATCGGAGAATGCCGAGTTTGACAGTGAAATAAGGCCGTTAAGGCTTGCAATATTTCACGCCATGTAGACCGGAGATTATCAGAGATTATCGGAGAATGCCGATTAAGGCATACAAGTAGGGCCACTAAAGGCTGCATTCACTTCAACAAACTGTTTAATAAAACATAACCCGGTAGGGGGTTTCATGCATTGTGGGCCTGAAAGGCTTTATATACAACATCATAAACAATAATTTTGGACATTCATAGATAACTTGGTACCTATTTGGGGAAGAGATGTAGATGTTGGGCGTTCCATAGTCGTGGAAGCGTAACTCCATCTGTCCCCCTGATGTAAAACGTTGCCGGGCCCACGACTTCAACAATTTCATATGGACCCTCCCATGGAGCTTTGAACCCCGTTGGCTTAGGGATAACCTCCTTCATTACCCAATCCCCGAGTTTGAGTGGGCGCTTGATAACCCGGGAATTGTAGTGTTTAGCCACTTTTTGCTTCTTGTTGATATTTCAGAGATGTGCAGGCTCCCGGCGTTCCTCCAGGAGGTCCAGGTTAAGGCGGATGCCTTCATTGTTGGTTTCCCTGTCAAACAGTTGTACCCGGTCACTCGGGACTTCCATCTCTACCGGGATCACTGCCTCAGAGCCAAAGGTCATAAGAAATGGGCTCTCCCCATTGGCTTCTGTTGGAGTTGTCCTAAGCGCCCACAAAACCTCTGGAAGTTTCTCAGCCCATAAACCCTTTGCGTCCTCCAGCTTCTTCTTCAGAACTTGCTTGATGAGCTTGTTGACAGCTTCAGTCTGTCCATTAGTCTGCGGGTGTGCAGGGGAGGCGTATAGCACCTTTGTTCCATTGGAATGTAAGAATTCCCGGAACTCATCATTGTCAAACTGCGTCCCGTTATCTGTGATAAACGTCTCTGGGATTCCAAACCGGCAAAAGACATTGTTCCAAAGGAATTTCTTAACATTTGCGGTTGTGATCCGTGCCAGGGGTTGAGCTTCTATCCACTTGGAATTATAGTCCACTAAGACAATGGCGTGTTTGAGCTGTCCCGGAGCCGTGGGTAGAGGCCCGATGAAATCAATCCCCCACATGCAAAATGGATATGGAGAGATGATTACTGATAGTGGGACTGATGGGGCACGGGGAAAGCTTGCAAATCGGTGACATTGAAGACAGGAATCTACGACGACTCTGGCATCGTGTTCCAAAGAAGGCCAGTAATATCCCATTCTTAGGGTTTTGAAAGCCAGGTTACGGGCTCCAAAGTGATTTCCACATACCCCGCTATGAAGCGACTGCAAAACCCGGTCTCCTTCCTTGGGTGTAACACACTTCAAATCAGGGAAAGTATGTCCTCGTCGATACAGTTTCCCATCACGGATACTATACTGCGCCGCTCGAACCCGTAGTCGTTTGGCCGCTACCGGGTCCTCAGGTAGGGTTCCATGTTGGATGAAGTTGATGAAGTCATCCATCCAAGATGGTGGCGGGTTTGCTTCCACTGTGAAAATCTCAGAAAAGGAGAGTGAGATGCTTGGTTTCTCCAATGTCTCGACCAGTAAGCCTTTAAACTCGGTATTGGAATCGTCCCCTGTTGCAATCCTAGCCAGAGTATCTGCTCTCACATTTTGCTGCCTCGGTATCTGAGTAACCTCAAAGGTGTCAAATTTTTCTAGCAAGAAAGCCGCTAACTTTTGATAGGACGAAAGATGTGCTTCCTTTGCCTGAAATCCGCCGTTAACCTGCTGCACTACCAGTTGTGAATCACTTAGTATGCGGAGATGCCGGGCGCCCATATCTTTAGCGAGTTGGAGCCCTTTGATCAAGGCTTCGTACTCAGCCGTGTTGTTTGATGCTTTGAAGTTAAAGCGTAGAGCATAGTCAAACATATTACCCTCCGGGTCTACCAATGTAATGCCTGCTCCACATTGCCTCTGATTGACTGACCCATCTACAAATATCTGCCAACTCTCCGGTTCAGCTTGTGTAGGAAGAGTTTCAGCAACTGATGAATCTGCTGGGATTAACTCGGCAATGAAGTCTGCTGCTGCCTGCCCTTTGATTGCCGTTCACGGTTTAAAGTGCAAATCATGCTCCCCCAACTCAATTGCCCATTTGACCAGTCTTCCTGAAGTCGCCGGCTTTTGCAGAACCTGCCTCAGCGGTTGGTTGGTGAGCACATGGATAGAATGTGCTTGAAAATAGGGTCTTAACTTCCTTGCTGCTACAACCAAGGCCAGGGCCAGTTTTTCAATATCTGGATAACGAGTTTCAGGATCATTGAATCCTTTTCCAGTATAGTAGACCGGCAGTTCTTCAGACTCTGGCTTTCTTATCAAGGCACAACTGACAGCCGTTTGAGATACCGCCAGGTATAGATAGAGTATTTCCCCCGGGTTAGGTCTGGATAAAGAAGGAACTGACGCCAAGTATTCCTTCAACTTTTCAAAAGCTTGATTGTGCTCTTCCTGCCATGTAATCCGCTCGCGGTGTTGACTCTTGAGAATTTTGAAGAAGGGGGCACATTTATCTGTTAACCTGGATATAAACCGGGATAAGGCTACCAGCCTGCCAGTAAGTTGCTGAACTTCATTCCTGGTTTTTGGCGGTTGCATGGCCAAGACGGCTTGAATTTTGTCGGGGTTTGCCTCAATTCCCCGAGCGCTGACCATAAACCCGAGAAACTTTCCTCCCGAAACACCGAACACACACTTCTCCGGGTTTAACCTCATCCCCTTGCTCAAGGCAATGTCGATAACGGTCTCCAAGTCATCCGGGTGTTTGCTTGTTTCCCGGCTTTTGACCAGCATATCATCTATATAAATGATAAGTGCGTTTTACGCTATGTTTTTAATATGTTTTTACCCTCATTTGTACCTTGTTTATTCCTTAGTAAGGTCATTTTTACTTATATTGAGTCAAAAGGGTTTTTCTGTAGAGCAATGGCTAAAACATGTATTTATACAGAAATTTGTGCTTAAGTGTTGTAAAACCAATTTTGGATAAGACTTGGTTATTTCTCTTATGATTCACCGTACCTTTACATTGTCATTTTTGAGGAATTTGGTTTAATGTGTAGATGACATGTATATGGACATATTATATCAAGAATCATGAAGATTGGACTCATGGAGGACAACAAGAGAGGCCATGGAAAAGAAGAAACTCCGAAACATAAGATTTTGATCCGAGCAGAAATTGACAGAAACCCTACATCAACTTTGGAAAATCATATCTAAAGATCCAGGAGGCATCTGAGGACGAGCCATATATCATTGGAAAGATACGAAAGTCTAGTTTTCATATCTTCTTGAATCGTATCAATTGGAGTTTAGATGAAGGAGTTATGATCAAAACAATATACGGAGGTCAAGCTGCAAAACTGGGCAGTTTCTGCCAGTCTGTCCTTGCCGAGTTTGTCCATGATTTCGGCTACCTATGAGCCCAAGAACTTGTGTAAGAGGCCTACATGGATCCAATAACATGTAGAGGAGTCTAAGAAATCAGAAATCCAAGGTCCAAGTCGAAATCTTTGTCCAAAGATGAAAGGAGGAAACCAAGTCCAAGAAGGATTCCAAGTCCAACAAAGGTTGTGTCTCCTTGAAGCTCCCGAATTCCCTAGGGTTTTGTTCGAAATTTTCTGTATAAATAGACATGTATAGCTCTTATTTTAGTGTCTTTCAATTGCTCAAGCCTTAGTATAGCCAAGCTCTACCAAAAACCCTAAACACACAAGCTGCTGCCGCCGCACCAACCAATTGCTTCCATCCGCCGCCGATTTCACCTTCTTCCCTAGCCGATCTATATAGGTAGCATAGGTTTGAAGTTCATCAAGGTTGTGTGTAAAAATCTATTGTGTTTTACCATGCTTTATTATAAATTATTTTATGGTTTTCGGTTTTATACATTGCATGTGTTCTTAAGTTCTTCTTTGTGATTTTCTTGAAACCATGTGTGATGTATAACGTTCTAAGTATATTTTAGTTTCATGATTTAGATAAAGTTGCTGTATGTTCTTGTGTGTAGTATGTGTTAATTGATTAATCATCACCTGATCATGTAATCAAACCTAAAGATAGTCTAGGCCAAGACGTTTCTAAGGGGGGAGTTTAATAAGCCGTAGTAATCTAGGATCAAGTTAGGCATATTTGATAGTTTGATTCTAAGTTGCTGCAAAGGGTTTTTAGGGTGAGTGATTTGCATGTTGAATAGGATGAGTGACGCCATACCTAGGACCATGTCTTCAACCGACTCCAGTTCGTAAGTGTATCTTGTTTAGATTAGGCATATTTGATAGTTTAAACAAGGTGACACATATGTTTTAGGTTCAGGCATATTTGAAGTTCCTAAAAACACATGAGAAGTCATAAGAGGTTGAAATCAATGAAAACATATGATAGTGCGAGCATCACTATTTAATCTTACATGAAATTGTTATATGCTTATTGCGGTGTTTGTTATGTTGTGTGCTTGAGTATTGATTGACCGATGTATGTAAATATTTCTGTTTTCTTTTCTTTATGTTTCGAACACCTTATAAATCCCCCATTTAAAATCGTAAATATGTTAATACTTTTGCATTTGTGTATACTCGTATATTATGTGACAGATAATTGTGTATGCTATGTATTTGTGTATTTTTGTATAAAGTGTGTGAATATTACTAACGATTTGTTTTTGCAGAATATAAGTCCTTCCCTAGTGTCCCCGGCTAGAACGATCCCTACTTACTAATACTACACGATAGGGTTTTAAATTGCAGGTTGTTAACTAACGGCCTCGTCAATAAACCTCCATAGTATCCCCGAGTTGGTTTGCAAACATGCCCACTACGAGGCGCTGGAACGTGGCTCCTGCATTCCGGAGTCCAAAAGGCATCACTCTGTAATAATACATGCCTTTGTCTGTTGTAAAAGATGTGTGCTGTTGATCCGCGGGATTCATTAGAACTTGGTTAAATCCCGAGTACGCATCTATAAAGCTCAACTGGGGGTGGCCCGCGGTTGAATCCACCAGTTGATCAATCTTTGGAAGGGGAAAACTATCCTTCGGGCAAGCCTTATTTAGATCTGTGTAGTCGATGCACATTCTCCACTTTCCGTTTGCCTTCTTGACCATCACCACATTGGCCAACCAATCCGGGTATGTTGCATCTTCAATGAACCCGATGTCTTTAAGACGTTTAACTTCTGCTTGAATGGCCTTGTACTTCTCTGCGCAAAATGCACGACGCTTCTGTCTTACCGGTTTAACACCCGGGATAATATTGAGGGAATGCGTCATAACTTCTGGAGAAATCCCGGGCATGTCTGCATATGACCATGCAAACACCCTCTGTTTCCGGGTTAGCAGCTCAATCATCCGGGTTCTGACTTCTGGGTCAAGGCCTGTGCCAATGCAAATCTTCCTCTCCGGGTATTCTTCTGAAATCTGAATCCATTCTGTTGCTTCGATTGGGGCTGGCCGGGGGAACTTGGCAGGATACTTCTGGCTCTTCTTTTGTGCCGTCTTACTGATGGGCAAAGAATCCGGGTCATCCCTGGGGTCATCGGGTTTGTCAAATGGGGACAGGGAAAAACCGGCCGAAAACATCTCATGCTGGGACTGAGTTGCTATCGCGTTGCATTTGACAGCGGCTTCTTGGTCTCCGCGAATTGTAACCCAACCCCCGGGTGTAGGTACCTTCATAAGCAGCATGTGACCCGCTATAAGACTTTGTAGGCCCCAGAGTGCATCTCTCCCGAGTATGGCATTGTAGGATGATGGGCAGTACACAATTATGAAGGGAACTACAATTCTTGTGGACTGGTGCCCGGTTCCAACTGTAACCGTTAGCTGATCAGACCCCAACGGTTGAGTCGTCTCACCTGAAAAACTGATCAATGGCTCGTGGTTTCTATAGAGCTTATCTCTTCCTCTTTTAAACCCCTTATAGCAACTGCTGAACATGACGCTGACAGCGGCTCCCGTGTCTATTAGAACCCTTCGAGTTCTCCAATGGTCAATCTGAAGAGTGATAATGAAAGGATCATTGTGATGCACTTTCAGCGTGTCTTCAGACTGAGAAAATGACACGGTATCCCAAGGAACCAGCTCCTTGCGGCATTCTTGACGAAGCTGCATTATCTCCAACTCCGGGCCTCTTGGGCAGGGTCTTTTGGCCCGGTGACCGGACATCCCTTGGGTGCCACCCCCGTGAATCGTCATTATCTCCCCATATACTTCAATCAGGTTGACACCTGTGGCGGGTGACTTATACTGCTGTAACTTGCCGTTCTGGATCATGTACTCAATGGTGTTTCGAAAGGAAAAGCACCGGTCGGTTGTGTGGCCAGACTCGTTGTGATAGGCACAATGTTGGCCGTTGTCCGGCCCTGCCCTTTTGGGAAACTTTCTTTTTGGAGCCGGGGGAACTTCATTCCTATGGCGGTTCCAAATTTCTTCATAGGAGGCAGTCAAGTTGGTCAACACTTCATATCGAGGGATGTAAGTGTTCTTTTCCTCCCGGGTTGGATGTCTTGGGTATGGAGCCTCTCTTGGTTTCTCCCTTGGTCTGTTTGAACTTTTGCCGTAGTATCCCTGGCCACTCTTATTCTGCCCTTCCTTTTTCCATCCATCAGCTCGCTGGCTTGTGAACCCGGTATTCGTCCGGCGTTCCCCGAAGGTGTCGTACTCGGCTTGAGCTTGCCGAGTTACTTCATTAATTAAATCGTCGTAGCACCTGAACCGCTGCTTCCTGAGCTCCACCACAAAGCGGGTTGGTTTGAGCGCTTGTAAGAACGCCTCTGATGCTACTGACTCGTCCAAGTGCCCACACTTGGAAGTCGTGGACAGCGAACGGGTTACAAAAATTTTCAAGCTCTCATCATCCCTTTGCTGGACTTTGAATAACGAAGTGGTGCTTCGGTTGGCACTAGACAGCAGGATAAACCGGGACAGGAACCTCTGTGTCAGCTGACCATAGGTTTCTATTGTCAGAGCCGGTAACTTGAGGAACCAACTCAATGCCTCCTCACTGAGTGTTTCCTGGAAAGCATGGCATGCTTGGGCATCTGTGAACCGGGTTGAATCCAACTGAGACTGGAACAACTCAAGGTGTGCATACGGGCACCCCGTTCCGGCATATCTCTTAATCTTAAATGGCTTTGCTTCCGGTGGCTTTTTGTCTGCTTGAACCCGTGTGGAGAATGGGCTTGCACGGGTAATAAAGGGTTGGTATTGTTGTGGTCCCGTTCCCGAGTTAAGACGCTGCTCAAGTTGGGTCACAGTTTGTGTCAACTGTAAAAGCAGCTGGGTCTGGGCATCTGCTGGGGGAAGTGGTTGATTTAACAACGGCTCTGGAGGTGGAGGAGGTCCTGTAAGATTGTGATTAAACAAAGGATTGGAGAGATGGACAATTTGTGGGTTTGGGTTAGGGTGGGCAGTGGTTGGGAGAATAGCGGGTGGTATGTATGCACTGTCAAGAGTTCGCGGGTTTCCATAACCCGGAGGATTCCCTTCTGGGGTGATGATATCAGCAAGTCTAGCTGACGTCCCCATGGCATTCGCCCTTTGAGTTAAGGTTGCTTGAAGAAGCCCATGCTCGGCCTGGATAGTTGCTAACTGCTCTCTTACCGTCATTAACTCGGCATGTTCTCGAGTAGATTGCTCCTTTTGAGCGAGAAAGTCCTTTTTCAAGAGCTCGAATGCTGCTGCCAAATCTGTTTGGCCAAACTGGGTCCCGAAGGTCCCTGGGTTATCCTCCCCTGAGAAATTAAGCCTCCTAGTTGGATCTTGTTCCCCTGCCATTTCCACCGTCCTTCCAAATATTAACTGGGAGGTCTTGATTTCGTCTCTCAACGAGAGCACCAATTGTTTCCGCGTAAACTCGTGGCCCCTTTAGCGGGTTGCACGGTTCCAGAAATAGCGAACTTCCTTGTACTCCGAGTTTTCCTGTGTAAAGAACAAACACGTCAAAGGGCGTCCCCGGGTTTACCGAGGGAAACCACTCCGATGCTTAAGTCAGACACTGTCAGATAAGCAGAAAACTCAAGAGTAGTAAAGAAAATGTCCGTCGTCTTACCAGGAGGTCCTCACCGGTATTTATAGTAGCATTAAAGGCAGCACTTTGTCTTTTTTCCAATGTGGGAATGAACTCCCTTGCTTTACCTCAACTTTACAATGACCTGGGCCCTGACAAAGGACCCAGAGTGGCTTCTCAAATCTGACTGGGCTTTGACCCTGTAAACAGTACTTCAAGCATAATAAACGATGCACATTTAACAGTCGACCACACTTGGTGTTATTTCTTGAATTGTAACCCGGTAAAGGAGAAATATTAGGTTCCACCTATAAACACCATTCCTAACACATCTTATATTATGAGATTTTTGATAATTTTTCTTCCATAATTAAAGTATTTTTCCTTCCTACTACATAATTAAAGTCATTTTAATTCATGAGTTTATTTATTTATTTATTTATTTTTTTCCGGTTTTTCGGTCTGGTCCGGTTTCTACGGACCCCAAACCACAAACCGGACCATACATACCCGGTTCGGTCCGGTTTTTGTTTTTCGGTTCGGTTTTTCTTCCAGTTCGGTTTTTTTCGGTTTCGGTTCGGATTTTTTCGGTTTCGTATGGCCACCCCTAGTTGATCATGCATGTGTCTGGGCCAAAATAATATCTTTTCTGTGAATGCTTATTCGTTGAGCCCATTAGACCAATACTTGCGGTCCAAGTAATTGTACATATTCTTTTTTCCTTTTGAGGTCCTGACTGATTTGCAGGAATACAGAAGATTTGTTAGTCGTCTAGGAGGTTTTCTTCCTAGTGGATCAAGAGATTTGATTTTCATTGGCTTGGAAGTAGGAACAGACCCTAGTTTACACTATATAAGGAGGTCATGGCGAATGAAAAAGACATCTCCAATCAATCAACAAACAACTTTTGCACACTGCAAAATAAGTCTCCCTCGGAGCACCTCTACCAAAAAGATTCCTTAGGTCTTTTTGTTCATCAAAGCCCTACCCATAGGCATTCACCGCTCCTACTCACCAAAGACCGATCCGTCAGCAGTTCCCGCTTCTACCTCATCAAGCCTCATCCGTGAGCGAACAGTCCACCACTGCTTCATAAAGCCCTATCCTTAGGCGAATACCCGTAAAACCATTGTTAGGGTGGATAACCTTAGCAAATATCCCCAGTTTGTCAAGGATCTATTTGGCGAACGCACTACAATCCTGATTTATAGCTCTACTCAACCACTTCGGTCTGAGTAAGAAACGACCGCTTCACGAGAAGAGGAGAAAAATCCTAGTTTCTCCTCAACTAGGTCTGTGAAGAACCTAAGCATCGGCCTAACCAGCGCCTATACGACGGTTGTTTGAGAAGAAGTCAGAAGGCGAACAAGCATCAAGACCAAGGTTGTACCTGTCCCATAGGTACTGGCACGCCTCAAGCCTGGTTGTTTGAAGAAAATCTATTTTCACAAGGAACATTTGGCACGCCCAGTAGGACAAACATGTCAAGATTGCAGGTGTTAACGAGTATTCACGACCGTACTCATCGTGCGGCACCACAACATTCATGGATTAATCAACATAATTCAGCTAAGTGCAGGGGTTTAACTTTTGAGAAAATGGTCTCGCGTTTCGGCTCATTACCTGAAAAACTAACAAAGTCTACTAGCTGTAGTAAAGCTAATATGGATGAAGAATCGAAGCAGTTATTGGCAGCTGTTGTTGGGAATTTGACAGCTCTCACTGAGTAGATGGCTCAGTTCGAGGTCACTATACAACAATTTGGGCAGACTCAAACGCAGTATGGCTAGAAAATTAGTGCAGCAAACGAGAACATACAGAAGCCGCATAATACCACGGCTCAGGATGTCGCTGATACTGATGACAAGATTGATATGCAGTTTGAACGCCTTCGAGAAGTTGAGAAAGTCCTGGGAATAGAAAGAAACCGTGAGGCTGAGAAAGCTGCTAGAGCAAAAGGAAAGCAGGAAGAAGAGCTGGAGTCATAGGGTTTTGAAGAGGTGGTGACCTCATCGTCATCTACAAAGACTATGACCCTTAAAGCTATTGGGTCATTTACCTTGGTTCGGGCAGATACAAGGGAACCAGTGGCAGAGACGCCTGTCAGGATATGAATATGAGGCATCAGAGAAATCAAGATCCACCTAGGCGTCTTGAGCGACAAATAGAGGTTCCCAATGAAGTGACGAATGACCAAGTATGCACGCTAGATCAGATCATGCAGATGATCCAAGAAACTGTTAGAACACTGCAGGGCCAACCACCCGTCAATTTAAACTACTCTAATCCTTATTCAGATGAAGTGACGCGCATGTCATGACCTGATCACTATAGACAACTCCGGTTTATAACCTTTTCTGGAGAGGATCAGAAGATGTCGCTACGTATATTTCCCGCTTCCAGAGCGAATGTGATCTTGACACAGAAGAGCAGGAAGATAGTCTTAATTGTAATACGCTACATCTGACAAGGGGGCAGGTCCTGATTCAACAACTCGTGTAGAGATAGAATGCAACATAGCCTATACCCTTTCAAAGAAGTATGCTCTATCAAGACCCATACCGTCTCACGTATTTTTGAATTCAGATAGCACAGAGGATGAGGAGGTTCCCATTATAGAAAAAATAGAACAGCTTTCTTCTGATTTACAGGCGATCTAAGTTAGAGAACCCACAAGAGCAAATGACGAATCTAATCTCAGAAAGCTATTCATGATGTTTACCAAGTCAACCATGACAATGACGCAGCACCTCAAGCCCTTGTATATGACAGCTGAGATAGAAGGTATGAAGGTGAACAAGATCTTGATTGATAATGGTGCAGCTGTTAGCATTATCACGGTGCAAACACTGGAGGCATTAAAGATCCCTAAAGAGAAAATCATTAGCAGTAATTTGAAAGTAAAGAGCTTCGCGGGCAATGTGCCCAAAACCTCTGGGGTTTTGGTGATCAAAATAAAGTTAGGACTGTCTGATTTCTTTCAGTCGTTCTTTCTCACTGATTGTACTGCTCCCTATAGCATCATACTTGGTAGAGATTGGATTCATCGAGCTTGCTGCCTTCCATCTTATGTGTATCAGGAATTGCTTATATGGAACCCAGTTACAGATTAAACAGAACTAGTCAAGGTTAATGAGCGGCCATATTCAGTGGCTGCATATATGCTTGACTTAGAGTACTACCACGGAGATATGCGCCCTCTCAGAGTAGTAGGGGCAGATAATAAAGGTAATCCATGTGGGGTCACCACTTCAGAACTTTCTCGGCGGGGTTTTGCTTTGGTTCGCGTAGATACCAATAAGCCTAACTTCATCGTACCAAACCCCAATAATCATAAATGGTAGTACACCTCAGCATAGAAGAAGCAGAGGCTTATGTGTTCCTGCATCAAAGATTGTCCATTTTTAGGGAGGAACAAGACGCTTGGAATGAAGTGGTCGTAGTAGAATGCATTGAGGATGACATAGTCAACTATAAATGTGATGCAGAAGAGATTATCTGACCGGTACCTGCAGCTTTAGATGATACCCCACCGAAAGTCAAAGATCTAGTTGAGCAAGTTAACCTGGGTTCTTCTAAGGAACTAATGGAGATTGACATTAGTCAGTTTTTAGACCCACAACAAAGACAAAAACTGATTGAGTTGCTGTAGGAGTTTAAAGATTGTTTCGCTGAGAAATATGAAGACATGTCTGGGCTAGCACCTGAGTTTGTCTGTCATAAGTTGCCTATAATAGTCTGTTATAAGTCTGTGCAACAAGAACACCGGCAAATGCTGAGACTGCAGAAGCTGTTAAAACAGAAGTGCAGAATATGGTCAAAGTAGGAATAATCAAGCCAGCGGAATACACTCAGTGGTTATCCAACATTGTCCCAGATCGAAAGAAGAACGAGAAGATACGCGTATGTGTGGATTACCGAAACCTCAACACAGCAACACCGAAAGATGTGTACCCTATGCCCATGGCAGATCTGTTGGTAGATGTTGTGGCAGGACATGAGATTTTGTCTTTCATGGATGGAACAACTGGTTATCATCAAATACCTGTGCACGAAGAAGACAAACATAAGACGACCTTTTGATGTCCCAGCTTTACCGGTGCTTTTGAGTATATAGGTATGCCCTTCGGTCTTAAGAACGTAGGGGCCACCTACCAGCGAGCAATGAACTTAATTTTCCATGACATCCTCAGTATTAAGATAAAAGTTTACATTGATGATGTGGTGGTTAAGTCCAAGAAGAAGGAGGTTCACATCGAAGACCTATGAATGGTGTTCACAAGGATGAGAAAGCATATATTGCGCATGAATACAACCAAGTGCATACTTGGGGTTTGTGTAGGAGATTTCCTAGGTTGTGGTGCATCATCGTGGCATTGAAGTCCTAAGAGATAAGGCTAAAGCAGTAATAGAGGCTTCAGCTCCAAGAAACAAAAAGGAGTTGCAGAGTTTAATAGGCAGGATGAATTTCTTAAGAAGGTTTATTTCTAATTCTGCAAGGAAGATTGCACCTTTCTCTTCTCTTCTTAAATTGCATGCTGAGGAGAAGTTTGTGTGGAAATCAGTACATCAAGAGGCTTTTGATAGAATCAAGGAGTACTTAACAAGTCCTCATGTTCTGTGACCACCACTTCCAGGACTTCCCCTCAAATTGTATATATCAGTATCTTCTACATCGATTGCAGGATTGTTAACCCAAGATGAAGCTATAGAGGATGGTAAGGTCATCGAGCATACGATGTAGTACCTTAGTAGAACATTGTTAGATGCAGAGACTAGTTATTCGCCAATTGAGAAGCTTTGTCGGATGCAAATTACGACATTACATGTTATCATTTAGTACACTAGTGGTGGCACAGACTGATTTAGTAAAGTATATGTTAACTCGGCCTTTCTTACGAGGTAGGTTTGACAAATGGATGCTGGCTTTATCTGAGTTTTCACTTCAGTACACTCCAGTTAAAGCACAAACTAGACAGACGGTCTTAGATTTTCTCTTGCATCACCCTGATTAGGAACAAGTAGAGTATCAAGAGGAAGAGGTAGGTTTGGTCTACACACAGCCATGGCTTTGTACTTTGATGGTAGCTGCACAGATTCTTTGTCAGGAACTGGTGTTTCATTGGTGAATCCTACAGGGGATAGGTTTTCTTATTCCTTTCAGATGGAATGAAAGTGTACCAACAACCAAGCAGAATACGAAGCATTGATAATTGGCCTAGAGATGCTCTCGGAGATGGAAATAAGAGAAGTTGAAGTACTGGGAGATTCACTCTTAGTGATTAACCAACTTAGAGGTGTGTACAAGTGTATTGTCTTTGGGGTGATCCCTTTTTGGGAAAGAGTAATGGAATTGGTGGATGACTTTGCAGATGTTATGCTTGATTACATACCTAGAGAGAAGAATTTCGTGGCGAATGAGTTGGCACGGATTGCTACTGGTGTTAGCTTGAATGATGGTGTTCGCGAACGGATTCTTAACGTGGAAAAACGTACGTTGCATTCTTTTATGGCTCGTCGGGAAATTAATGATGACTGGTTAGTGGCCACGTTAGATCCTATTGATGTTGATTCACTCCAGACTATAGTAAAATACTTAACGAATCCATTTACTCTAGTAGACAAGAATGTTAGGTATTTTGCACTTAACGACATTCTCAAAGGTGGAGAACTTCTGCATAGAGGAGAAGAAGGTGTTGACCTAAGATGTATCTATGGTAAAGAAGCTAAGTGATTGCTGAGAGAGGTGTATTTAGGGGTCTGTGGTTCGCACTAGGCTGGACCAAAGATGAGGTGGCTCATTCCCTGGTATGGTTTCTTTTGGCCATCTATTCTTAAAGACTGTATCAGCTTTGCTAAGGGTTGTTTCGAGTTTCAGGCTCACGGACTGGTTCAACATGTTCTAGATATTCTTATGCAGCATATTATTAAGCCTTGGCCTGGCAGAGGTTGAGCACTGGATTTTGTAGGGGTTATTTATCACTATTCCTCTCAACAGCACAAGTTCCTTCTAGTAGAGGCAGATTTCTTTACTAAGTGGGTGGAGACAGTTCCAGTAAAGGACTCTCCTACTGCGACTGTCTGCCAGTTTGCATTTCAGAATATTATTTGTAGATATGGCATATCGAAATGCTTTGGTGAACACGTTCGCGAACGAGAAAAGTGGTCTCCAACTTGGGTTGAACCATTTGTCATTGATCACTTAGTTAGGAAAGGTGCTTATTATCTTAGAGAGTTAGATGGGGAGATTCATGCTAACCATATCAACGGCCAAAATTTGAAGAAATATATTTCTACTGTTTGGGAGTATAAAGATCCTCCATTGGTTGTTCAGCCTCCTAATAAGACATTGATTTTCCTTTGAGTGATTGCATGGGGGCATGGTACATACAAATAGTTTGCTTGGTTTAGCTTCCTATAAGGGTTCGTTCGCGGCAACCAAATCAAACTCGAGGGCAACACTATACCATATGGATGATTTTTATATCTTTTTTTTTTTTCTGAAACATTGAGAGTTTCGTCTAATCTGTAACTATTTAAGTTGCAGTTTCATCTTTATATTGAACCAACACCTATGGTTTAAAATTTGGAAACCAATTTTTGTTTCATTGCTCAAAGATATATATATATATATATATATATATATATATATATATATATATATATCAATGTTTTTACTCATGTGTGTCTTTGTGACCAAGAACATTACAATACAAAGAAGCCAAAAAGTGGCCTCTGATACCATAGTTTGTAATACTAATACTATTCGCTATCTACCATAAGAAGTACAAGATAAGATGATGCTGCCGGCGAAGGAAGAATCATATATACCATCTGGAAGACCATCTGGAATACTAATACTATTTGCTATCAACTCATGAATTTATAATAGTTGATGAAAAATAATAATAATAATAATAATCAAAATGAATCGAGTCTGCTCTAAACCTAAATAATTGTGTTGAAACAAATTTAGGGTTTAGGATTTATGGTTTAAAAATAGTGAAGGTAATTTACAAAATAAAAAAAACATGGTTGTTAATTTAAATACGAGGTTAATATCATCTCAAACAATTATATTATTTTTATTTGGGTTTCAAAAAGTTGTTGCACATTATTAATCGAATTATCATAACTTTCATAATAATTAATCGAACTGGCAAGACACATTTTGACACTCACAAAGCGCGTGTGAGAGGCTAGTATATATTCTTTATTAAGGGTGGTTATTGTTTATAAGCACAGTATAAGGACGGATTTGCCCTTCACATTTTCCCTCGGTGCACGCCTCTTGATGTTTCTAGAAATCATCGGACGCTTGGGAGAACGAGGGTACTAGAAGCTTCGCGCTTGAGCACCGACTATCTTTTTTTGTGACTATCTAAGATAAGTGCCACTACAGTAGTTGGTAATAGCTTTCGCTCATGTTCTAGCGTCTTCCGGTGGTACTAAGCAAATGGAGAACAAGAAAGAAAAAGGAAACTAGAGGAAGAACCACAGAGCATATTGTTAGGAGCATCCAGTTGGTGTTCCAATACTTCAATTCGGTTTTTCCTCAACTGTTATTGATGGGTGATGGGTTTCGAATTCCTAATTTTTAGTTTGTTCTTGTTTTCTTTGAGTTTTATCAAGGCTAACAAGGTATTGCCTCTTTCTTGCTCTGGGTAATTGATTTTCAATTCGTTTCTTGCTCAAGGTCTAATTTCTGGGTTGTTATTGTTCTTTCTTTATTGATACTTTATGGGGTTTTATTGTTCTCTGTTGTTCCCTTAATTAATATTCTGCTCTCTTTGTTTTCTCTTCTTATTCAGGTTTCTATTCTATTGTAATTGTTTCTTTGTCCGTCTCGCTCTCCACTCATCCTGTATTCCTTGCATCTTAATTGTTGAGAACAGAGTCCGTTGGTTTTCCAAGTGCTTTCAACCAAGAGTAGAAATTGCTCGGTGTGAAAATAGCTTTTCTCGAACAACCAAGCTTGAGGCGTGCCAGTACCTATTGGTCAGGTACAACCTTGATCTTCAATACTTGTTCGCCTTCTGACTTCTCTTCAAACGATTGTTGTACAGATGTTGGTCAGGCCTGCACTTAGGTTTTATAGACCTAGCTGAAGAACAACTAGGATTTTCCTCGTCCTCTCGCTAAGCGGACGTTTCTTACTCGGATAGATGTGGTTGAACAGAGCTATAAACAAGGATTGCATGTCGTTCGCCAAAGAGTTCCTTAACAAACCGAGAATATTTGCTAAGGTTATTCACCCTAACAATGTTTTTGCGGATATTCGCCAACAAATCAGTCTTTATGAAGCGGTGGTGGATTGTTCGCTCACAGATGAGGTTTGGTGAGTAGAATTGGGTACTGCCTACGGATATGGCTTTGGTGAGGTAGAAGCGGGAACTGTTGATGGATCGGACTTTGGTGAACAAAAAGACTCAAGAAATCTTTTTGGTAGAAGTGCTCCGAAGGAGGCTTGTTTTGCAGTGTGTAAAAGTTATTTGTTGATTGATTGGAGATGTCTGAATCATACACCTTGATCTCTTTATATAATGAACATTAGAATTTCTTAATTGCAGATCAAGGTATATCAAATCTTATTCCAAAGATCATGAAAAGAATCCCCAAGCAACTGGAAATCCTTGACGAACATGACCTTAATCGAGAAGGAAAAATATTTATAATAACGTAGACCGCAAGAATCGGTCTAATAGGCTCTTCAGCAAGGCATTCGCTGAAAGATATTATTTTGGCTCAAACAGAAATTCCAAGTTCATATGCGTGTTGATTACGAGTCCAGTCTGGGTAATAAATTCTCTATCAATCGTCGTACTATTGGGTTTTGTTCTTTTTCTTTCAATCTTCATAATATTATATTTGAGTTTGCATGTTTCTATTTTGTTGTTGTTGATTTTTCTTTAATTCATGACCTTTTTCCTATTCTGATGATTCTACGCATTTGTTGTCTGTCATCGTCAAGCGTCAACCATTGTCGTCGAACGTTGTCCGTCATTGTTGAGATGGCTGCTCTTGTCGATAAATGTTGGTATAAGAGAGAGTGGAGCTAATGTCGGGGAGAAATAAATGTCAAGATGTAATATGGCATTTAATTCATTTCATGTACCCTTTTAGAGTGAGGTCTGATACTGTTAGTCTTGGGTTTGGACTTGTGTCTTGTATTGTTTAAAATTTATTGAAGGTGATTTTTTGATGTTTATAAGTTTGGTCAAGTATTATTATATGATTTTTTTTAATTTTGAGGACAAATCTTTTGAAACAGTGAGTTTGTTTCAAATCTTTCGATGACAAATCTATATTTTTAATTTTGAGGACAAATCTTTCTATGACAAATACCTTTAAGGGAAAATTATACAAACAGTACACCAACTTTGCTCCACTCATAATTAAGGTGTATGAACTTTGTTAAATAACACATTAGTACATGAATTAACAAGTTAAGCATAATTTTCATACATGTCGTTATAACACTGTTATAAGTAATTGTTTTTTTTTTCTGCGATTTTTTTATGAGATCTCTTTTTTTTTCTTTATTTTTTTTCATATTTTTTTTCTTTTAAATAGGATCAAATGATTTCACTTATACCTCTATGGTGAATCGAATCCATGACTTCGTCAATAGCTAGTTGATGCGTTTGAGATCTCTCTCTTACCAATTATCTAATTAACATCTTTTGCTCTCTTACCAGCAAACATCTATTCAGAATTTTTTCTCCCTCATATACCAGTAAGTAGCAATCCACAAAACGGAGATTAAATTGTAACCAAAATAATGTTTCTTCCAGGTGTCAAATCAGTTAACTTTTTTGATCGTTAATACCTTAATTGGAAAAAAGATCATCTTTAAAAGAAAGAAAATAAATGTGTGGATTCGACACGTACCTAGAAGAAAAAAGATCATCTTTAAAAAAAAGAGAAAAAAAATCACGAAAAAAACATTAACTTTTAACGGTGTTATAACGATATATACGAAAATTAAGTCTAACTTGTTAGTTTATATATTAATATATTATTTAACACTTAAATTAATATTATATTAATATGTTTAGACACTTGTATTATAGCCACTGGTGTGTGTAATACGATCAAAATATAAGATATTTCGTTTTTTTTAAAAGAGCTTGGTTTAGCACAAACTATAGCCAAATGATGATTTAAAATTGGATCCAGTACTCCACAAGAAAAGGAACACAACCTTCATGAACTCTTCATATGTAATGGTGAGACCACATTCAACTTTGCAGCGAGTACACATTACCACTGTGGATGCTTCCGCTACAAGTTAGTTGTCCCCGTCGAGTGTCATTTGTCATCGTCAAGCGTCAACCATTGTCGTCGAACGTTGTCCGTCATTGTTGAGATGGCTGCTCTTGTCGATAAATGTTGGTATAAGAGAGAGAGGAGCTAATGTCGGGGAGAAATAAATGTCAAGATGTGATAAGGCATTTAAGTCATTTCATGTACCCTTTTAGAGTGAGGTCTGATACTGTTAGTCTTGGGTTTGGACCCGTGTCTTGTATTGTTTAAAATTTATTGAAGGTGATTTTTTGATGTTTTAAGTTTGGTGAGGTATTATTATATGTTTTTTTTTAAATTTCAACCGACCCGCTCTACCACGAGAGGGTCTATCGGCTAGCTCATCGGAGAGGGTCCCATGACCCACTCTACTCGGGAGGGTCCAACCGACCAGCTACCACCGAAGAGGGTCCTGACCTCCTCTATCCGGGAGGGTCCTACTGACCAGCTACCATCGAAGATGGTCAAACCAACTAATATCCAGAGAGGGTATCATCTCCATTTGGAGAGGGTCCATGCTAGCATGCAATACATATAACCATATCCTTTAAAATCCTTTTAAAAACCTCGTGGGAAAATAAATCGAAAACCAAGTCAAAACTCCATGACTTTACCCCAAATACAATGGATTTAAAACATTTCCAGGAACTCGAAACCGGTTCTCTGACTTTACTTTAAAATCCTAAAATCCAAGAGCCAAGTTTCCCCTTTTTAAAATAATCCCCCTCCATAACCCAAAATGATGATAACAATAAAATCATATTCCGGGAAATCCTTTAAAATCACGAGAAAGGTAGGAACCTCTTTCCCGGCTCACTTATCTTTAAAAAGTATTAAATTCCCATTTTTCAAAAATCAACATAAAACTTAAAATGGTGGAAATTCATGAATAAAGGAGAAACTAATTAAAGTCTATTGCATGCGTAATATTTAAAAATAAAGTCCACTCACAGATGTCGCTAAGTCTGCCGGCTACTAGAAGGCTGCTCAGCTCGAGCTCTCCAATGTCCTGTTCAAAATACACAAACAGGTCTTAAACCCACAATTAAAGTAAGGGCAACAGCAATAAATCTCTACTCTTAACGTTCATCCTTAACCACCTCTAGAAAAACGTGAGGAGTCTGCCTCAAATATTCCATTAGCGTAAAAACTCTTAATTACACCCTCACGTCTAGCCGGTACTTTCTAAATGACCGGCTGTCATTTAATTATCTAATTAATAATCCAAACCATCCAAAAATACTAAACGTATCAAATAAATCTCCAAAAATTAGAAACTGCCCTTCAATGGCCTTCTCTTAATTTTTACAATTTAATAGGCAAGAAAAACCGCCTAAAAGGTGACGGCTCTACCGCCGGCAGTGGATTCCAGCCAAACTCCGGCGACCAAATTTTACCAGTAGCTTCGTGTCGTCAATTAGAACCACTTCCTAGTTCAACTCGAAGGCCAATTCAGCCTCTAACTAGGTCAATCGACAAAAATTCCAAGAACCCGAAAAAAATTCAGATCAAACTTCAATCCTTCAATTCTCCCTACACACTTCAAATCAAGCTACCAAATTCTAGGGGATTATAGTACTCAACAAGCCCAACAAAACCATATAAAGGACTCACCGAGAAGTGGCCTGAGAAGGGAGAATCCGGTGTCGATGAACAGTGTTCTGGTCGGACCTTCTCGCCGGAATTTCTCCCTAACGGCGGCAAGTTAGCTGCAATCACCACCCCCAACTTCAAGACGCCACCGCAAACTTCAATTCCACACCTAGCACGCGCCCTAACTCTATCGGACGGAGGAGAAATCCGGTGTTGAAATCCAGCGAAAAAAATCGTGTTTCAGGGGAAAAATTGATGGTGAACAGTAACTTTTCTACTTTTTGACTTTTCACCGTTTCACCCCAGTAAACCACTATATGTAGACTTTTCACCAAATAGTAACTTTTGTTTTTTTGACCATAAGTTCTTCATACGAACTCTGATTTAGGTGTGCTACGTGTCCATAGAATTACACAAAGACATGAAGGAATCCATACCAAATCCTACCTAAAAGGTTCGGCTAAGGCAAGGATGGTGATCGGCGACAAGGGAAGGTTGGCGGCAGACTTTGTGTCTCGGCTGTGTTTGAGGAATTTTGGTAGAGTTGGCTAGCTAAGACTTTCACAAAATTGATGACCACTTTTCAGTTGTATTACATGTGTATTTATAGAGGAAAACTCCTAAAGAAACCCTAAGAGGTTTGGCAGCCACTCCTTGTCCATGTCGGATTAGGCTTCTTGCTTTTCCTTGTTGCAATGGATGACTTTGGATTCAACATCCTTCACAACCTTCATGAACTCTTCATATGTAGTGGTGAGACCACATTCAACTTTGCAGCGAGTACACATTACCACTGTGGATGCTTCCGCTACAAGTTAGTCGTCCCCGTCGAGTGTCGTTTGTCATCGTCAAGCGTCAACCATTGTCGTCGAACGTTGTCCGTCATTGTTGAGATGGCTGCTCTTGTCGATAAATGTTGGTATAAGAGAGAGAGGAGCTAATGTCGGGGAGAAATAAATGTCAAGATGTGATATGACATTTAAGTCATTTCATGTACCCTTTTAGAGTGAGGTCTGATACTGTTAGTCTTGGGTTTGGACCCGTGTCTTGTATTGTTTAAAATTTATTGAAGGTGATTTTTTGATGTTTTAAGTTTGGTCAGGTATTATTATATGTTTTTTTTAAATTTCGAGAACAAATCTTTTGAAACCGTGAGTTTGTTTCAAATCTTTCGATGACAAATCTATATTTTTAATTTTGAGGACAAATCTTTCTATGACAAATACCTTTAAGGGAAAATTATACAAACAGTACACCAACTTTGCTCCACTCATAATTAAGGTGTATGAACTTTGTTAAATAACACATTAGTAAATGAATTAACAAGTTAAGCATAATTTTCATACATGTCGTTATAACACTGTTATAAGTAACTGTTTTTTTTTTCTGAGATTTTTTTTTTCATTTTTTCTTTCTTTTAAAGAGGATCAAATGATTTCACTTATACCTTTATGGTGAATTGAATCCATGACTTCGTCAATAGCTAGTTGATGCGGTTGAGATCTCTCTCTCTTACCAATTATCTAATTAACATCTTTTGCTCTCTTACCAGTAAACATCTATCTAGAATTTTTTCTCCCTCATATACCAGTAAGTAGCAATCCACAAAACGAAGATTAAATTGTAACCAAAATAATGTTTCTTTCAAGTGTCAAATCGGTTAACCTTTTGATCGTTAATACATTAATTGGAAAAAAGATCATCTTTAAAAGAAAGAAAATAAATGTGTGGATTTGACACGTACCTAGAAGAAAAAAGATCATCTTTAAAAAAAGAAAAAAAATCTTAGAAAAAAACATTAATTTTTAACGGTGTTATAACGGTATATAAGAAAATTAAGTCTAACCTGTTAGTTTATATATTAATATATTATTTAACACTTAAATTAATATTATATTATATTAATATGTTTAGACACTTAGACACTGGTGTGTGTAATCCGATCAAAATATAAGATATTTCGTTTTTTTTAAAAGAGCTTGGTTTAGCACAAACTAGATGATTTAAAATTGGATCCAGTACTCCACGAGAAAAGGAACAAAGAGGAGAAGACGACACCGACCTCCAACCGACCTCGACTCGCTCTCCACTAATCGATCATTCTTTGTTTCTAATAGAGAAGTAAGCCAGTGGTTTTCACGCTCAAGCCCACTGGATAAGCGTCATCACCCATTGATTAGGTTTTCGTCGGAGTCGATCGGGTAAGGTTTTCTAATCTGTATCAATTGACTGTCTAGAATTTGATAATGATATTTTGTCTTAATTTCCAATTTAATTGGGTTTTCTGGGTCTGATTATGAGATAAATGTCTTCAATTGAATGATGGTTGGTCGTACTCGACTGGGATGGATAGGCTTCTAGGTTTTAATTGAGATAAATGTTTTTTTTTTAATTTTTTTATTGGGACAAAACTATTAGGGAATGATGTTCTAGAGTTGATATAGGGAATTTGGGGGAAGGGAAATTGGGTGTTACTTTGAAATTGTACAGTTACTGAATTCAGAACTAGATATTTATCTTAGGTTATTTAACAAGATATAGGTTTCAAGCTTATGGTTTTGAATGGAAATACCTGAAACCAGAAGTACATGTAATTTACACTTCAAAGTGATAGAATGTATTTGATCATCTATCACATATACTTTCCACTTGTAGCAGGTTTTGATATTATTTATTATCCTTTTTTTACATCACATTTATTTGTGGAGGGTTGAAATTCAACAATTGCTTGCAAATAAGTTCAGGGGGAATTGGCAAGCTCTTTTCAATCTGTATTATGTAGTTTTCAAATCGGTATTAATTGGTTTATGCAATCATGCAATATAGTCTTTTAAAAAGAAAGTTGCGTGCAGCATGGGGTATAGTTTTCTGTCTTGAATTCCTAGGTTGGCTTCTTTAGACTCTTTTGCTATAATCTAAATGCCCTTTGTTTCTGCCATTTTTTATATCACTACATTTATTGATTATTTTTAAAGGTTTTATTCAGAAACATTTTACTGTACTACTAGTCATGCTTCAAGACATTTCTTGACTTGTTCTGATTCATATATTTATAGGTGAAGGACTGTAGGTCCAGATGAGCCACATGCAACAAGTCATCCTGGCTGGATGGTATTCTTGAGGAACAGGAGCCAGATTTTGTATATCCTGGAGTAGAACAAATAGGGGTAGATGCATTTCTAAGTTCTGAACTTCCATCTCATCCAAAGTTGTATTGAGGACAACTGAAAAATGGGTTGCGCTATCTAATTTTACCAAATAAGGTTCCTCCAACCAGGTTTGGCCTCTTAACATGATCACATCTTATTGGCTACTTGTCTGGTTATGTTGAAAGACAGTCTTACATTTTTTTTCTTTTGTACTCATTCATTTTTCCTTACAAAGAACACTTTTTGGAGGTTTTAGGATTGCACACATGGAAGTGCATGTAGGATCAATCGATGAGGAAGAGGATGATCAAGGGATTGCACATATGATTAGATTTGTTACTTTCCTTGGAAGTAAGAAAAGAGAGAAACTTCGTGGGACAGGGATCGACCAATGCTTACACTGTTTTCCATCATACAGTGTTTCATATTCATTCACCAATTAGTACAAAGGTTTCCCCCTTTACATTATGCTACCAGTAAGCAAATGTTTTTCTATCTTTTATTTAATTTTCGTATTTTGTGATTTTTTTCTAAGCCAACTCCCAAGTGAGCTATTAGATGCAGTATTCAGTTATTCTGGTTATGATGTCAAACATAATTCTTTAATTTATCTATATGATCAAATTTATAAATATCTCTTGGCAGAAATTCGAAACATTATGTCTTTGAACAAAATAGAGATAAATAATACAAAGTGATGTACATTTTGGTAGGAATGAAGAAATTGTAAAACCAACTAAGATGATTGGTGAAAGTTATAGATGGAGTGATGATGTAGAAGCTGAAATTGTATAGGGAGGCTTGGGTTAGCTGGGTGTTGGTAACAGCTTGTTGTTTTCCCTTCTCTCAAGTCAATTTTCTTGGCAATGGGATAAGGGCTAAAGCTCTTTAGGGTTGTAGTGCTATGGGTGTTCTTTGAGCAGAAAAGGTATTGAATGATCCTTGATTACTATAATGGAGTGGAGGTCGAAGTCAGATTCTTGTCTGCCTTCTAGTTTTCATTTCTTTATGTTTAGTTTCCTGTAGCTCGCTTAGAACTTCTTGTCCACGACTTTTGGTTCTATTTTCTGGCTAGCTCTTGCAATTAGTTTTTCGGTCTTTTTTACGTTTTAGAATGAGTATATGTGTATATATATAACAAAAAAGTGACAAAAAAGCAACGAAGTTGATCACAACCTAGTGTCATGTGTACATATTAACAACAATATGTTGCTTTGCAGGACTCTGATGAAGATCTCCTTCCAGATGTGCTGGATGCCTTGAATGAGGTATTTAGGGATCAATTGTCCTTTATGAGCTTGCACTACATGCCTAGAGGTTTGTAGTTGTCAGGTCTCATTTGCTTCTGCTTCATTCATGCTACAAATTGCTTTTCACCCGAAATTCCTTTCTTCTCGTGTTGAGAAGGAAAGGCGGGCTATACTTTCAAAATTACAGATGATGAATACGGCAGATTATCATGTTGACTGCCAGGTTCGGACTAGCGATGTTAATTATATTTTAACTTGTTATTGAATTTGTATTGCTAACCATTGTCTGAACTTCTGCACGGTTTCATCTGGAGCACAGTTATTACAACATCTACACCCTGAAAACAAGCTGAGCAAAAGGTTCCCGATTGGATTAGAGGAGCAAACTAAGAAGTAGGATGTAGATAAGTGCGGAAATTTCATGAGCGTTGGTACCTCCCTGCAAATGCAACCTTATACATTGTTGGGGATATTGAAAACATCTCAAAAATAGTTTACCAAATTGAGGTATGAAAGAATTCATCCCTTATCATGTACAATATTTATTGATTAACTTCTAGATTCATGGACAGACTAATCTTCACCGCAGACTGTCTCTTGACAAGCTGGCCTAGAAAATGGGTCAGCACCTACTCCTAGTGCATGTGGTGCAATGACTAGTTTCCTTGTCCCTAAGCTTTCAGTTGGCTTGACTGGAAATTTATCTACTGAAAGATCATCTAATTCGAATGAGCAAACAAAACTCCTTAAAAAGGAAAAACACACTATTCGTCCTCTTGTAGAACATAATTGGCCACTGCCTAGCTGTAGTATTGATTTGAAGCCTCCAGAGTTTTAAGCATGAATTGATTCAGAATTTCTCATTTAATATGTTTTGCATGGTACCCACAACTATAGAGTTTCTCCAATTATGTACTAACTTGTGTACTGTTTGATTTATGAGCAATTGCGGTCATTGATTTTTACAAGTATTGTTAATGGTATCTTCTAAGCATGTGTTGAGGAGCAATTGCAGATTCCTGTGAACAAGGTTCAAACTTATGGTGACTTGCGAAATGTTCTAATGAAGAGAATTTTCTTTCTGCTTTGCATTTTTGAATCAATACAAGATACTAGGTCAATTTTAGTTGTAGTCACCAAATTATTTCCAGTTTCTAGCTGATCTCCTGTTATGGAAATATCCGAGTATCTTCTTAATGTACCTTGCTGTCGTTTCTGAGTTGGCTCATTTTAAATTTTTGCAGGGTGAAATCCACCATTTACTTCAATTAAATTGGATCATAGCGACTCTGGAAGGGAGATGCACAGTCACTACTCTTAATGTAACTGCTGAACCCAAGAATTGGCAAACTGCAATAAGAGATATTGTTCATGAGATTTTGATTTATGTCTCACTACTGAATTTGGATTACTTGTTTATGGGATGAGTGTATTCTGCTTGCTATCAATTCTGAAAAGTTATGTACTGCTGTTTAGTTGGGACCCTTGACAATAGTTGTACCTTTATGTTTTCTCAGAAATGATAAAAAAAGGAAGTTGACCTTGGAAGAATAACTGTCCACCTCTTATTCTTTTTATTTTATATTTTATTTCTCATTTCACAGCAATGGACCAATAAATAATTTTGATTCCATTTTTTTTGTCATGAAACTTTTGATGCCAGGCGAACCCACGAGCAAGCAGATGTTACTTCTAAGCACCATCCACTATGCTACGAGGGGCAGCAGCATAATTTTTGATTCCGTTTTTCTTGTTTTGTTATAAAGCTGAGCATAATGATTGACTTGGGTGTCTTGGTCTACAAGCTATAAGCCTTCTTCTTTCCTTTTATTTTTATTTATTAACTTTTCCCTTCTTTCATGGGGAAAACATACCTTGACAGTTTAGTTAGTTCTGTTGAAATTGCAGCTTCAAGTTGTTGCATTTATCCATTCATGCTTGGGAAAAGCAAAGTTTGCAGCTCACTCATTTTAGCCATATATGTATATACATATATATATATATATATATATGTGTATTGTTCCCTATGTTAATATGTTTTCTGTGGATTATTGTGTTAACTGGTCACTAAAACATAACGGCAAAGTTCTTAAATTGTGCAGGTTAGAAGGCTCAAAGAGTTTGGTGTTACTAAGGGTGAATTGACTTGTTCTTCCGAGGACTACAAGGTATCTCCTGCTTATGTTTGTCAAACTCGGACATGTACTTGTTTTTAGTTTATCTTCTATTAAATAAATTCAGTGCCCATCACTGTGTAAGAAGATTGAAATATTAAGGATGAACGAACTTGATAATGTAATGTCAGACATTAATATGAGCTATATAAGCATACCGTGTCTGAGATTGAGCGTCATTTTGAAACTTCAGATATCATGCCATGGCTATATTTTTTTTCTAATATTTGTGATAAATTACTTTCACTGTTATTGATACAAATTTACACATGAGAATAGTTACTGTAGTTACATTAAATTCATGTCTTCATTATATGCTTCAATCACAGATTTCATAAGTGAGGCTTGGAGTGGTGTGATGAGGCTTATAGTTGGTGGTGGACGGGCTCCTGAAAGTTCTGAATCAGAAGGTTCTATTGTTGTGGGTATACGAACTCTTAGCAAGGGAGGTCGAGTTTGCAACTTTTCAATGGAGCAGGTATGCGGTTTACTTGTATTTTATTTGGGAATGAATTTGTCCAATATTGTTCAATGTAGGAGCGGATTATTTCCTATTCAAAAATGCATTATATTGTATCTTGAGATTGGTTCTTGTTATTGAGTTAGCCATCACAAAGTGTCATCATGTGAAATATATTTCACACATCTCCCAAGTAATTGCTAAATAGCAAAGTGCTGGCCTGTTTATTGTGAACCATTTTACAATGTTTTCCATGCTGCCTCAGTTGGTCTCATTGTCTTGTTGTGTTGTGTTGATGAATTTCTTTCTTCTGATAAACAAACTTGTGTTTCTTATAGGGAAAAAAGTAACCACCTTGAAAAAAACTTAAATTCTGTATAACATAGTTTGCCAGGAGAAGTGTGCTTATGATAATCATCAAGGCCAACTTACATTACAGTAGTTGCAAGATGCTTACATGTCATGGTATTATGAGAAGTATACTCAGATCATTATATATGGTATTGCATAATCATTTTTTGATAATTGTACAGGGGCTTACTCATTTTTGCTGAGATCGTCTCATGTATATGCATCATTGTTCTCAGGTTGAACTATTTGTGTGAACCACTTGATTAATTGCTCATTGGAGTACACAGAGGAATTTATTTCTATGGAATTCCGCTTCACTTTTAAGAGATAACAGGACGCATGCCGCTTTCCAATTGCTTCACACGGTACTTGAGGTAATCTCATTGTGACTCAAAAACTTTCTGCTGAATTTTGGATGTTGGGGACATTTCTTGTTCGTGTTCTCTCAAAAATGCTGGATTATCATAGATGCATATAGAATGAGGGTCGGTAGGAGTGTTGAGAGTTTAAGAAAGCATATAGAATGAGGGAGGTTAGGGGAGAGGAAACAACACCAAGCCTTTAATAAGATAAATCTGAATTCATTCCAAAATGCTCTTAAGATTGCATTACATTAGAAAGCAAGCTTTATGCTTCAAATAAAACACTTAAAACTCCTAGAATACCATAAGACTAATATAACTCATAAATAAGAACTCTTGAATACTTAAGACTTAAATAGACATAAAAACACTTGAGCCTCTTAATTTATTTCCCATTACCGTTTCGTGCGGCGTCCCAGTTATTTCCCTTACCTCTTTGTGTGGTGTTTGGGTTATTACACATGATTTCGTGCGGGCCCTGATTATATTTCTTACCGTTTTGTATGGTGTCCCGGTTATTACCCATGGTTTTATTACATTTATCGCTTTGTGCGGCATCTTGGTTATTACACTTACCGATTAGTGCGGGGTCCTCGATATTACCCACAGCTTTGTGCAGGGGTCCTGGTTATTACCCACAGTTTTATTTCCCTTACCGTTTCATGTGGTGTCCCGGTTATTTTTTTAACTACTTTGTGCGGTGTCCCAGTTATTACAGGGTTTTAATTCCCTTACCGCTTCGTGCGGCGTCCTAGTTATTACACTTACTGTCTCGTGCAACATCCTGGTTATTACCCACGACTCGTGTAAGGTCTTGATTATTACCCTTGCCGCTTTGTGCGGTGTCTTGGTTGTTACCCCCGGCTTAGTGCGGCCTGACTCGGTTATTACCCTTACCGCTTCGTGCGTCCTAACCCGGTTATTTACCATAATCGCTCCGTGCGGCGTCCTTGCCTGCTAATGACACATAATCGCTCAGTGCGGCGTCCAGATCCGGTAATGACCTTAAACTGCTCCGCGCAGCCTACCGACTCGGAAATGGCCGTTATACACTGTGTGGTGTCTTGTCCCTGTTATGTTCCTTTATCGCTCCGTGCGGTGTCCCGGTCGGTTATTTCCCTTAACTGCTTCGTGCGGTGTCCCGACCTGGTTATTTCCCTTAACCGCTTCGTGCGGTGTCCCGACCTGGTTATTACCCACAGCTCTGTTTCTCTTACCGCTTTGTGCGGTGTCTCGGTTATAACCCACGGTTTCAAACGGGATCACATTTATTACTCTTACCGCTTTGTGTGGCATCCCAGTTATTACCCACGGTTTCGTGCGGGGTCACTGTTATTACTCTTACCGCTTTGTGCGGCGTCCTCGATATTACCCATAGCTTTGTGCAGGGTCCTGGTTATTACCCACAGTTTTATTTTCCTTACCGTTTCAGGGTGTCCCGGTTATTTTTCTTACTGCTTTGTGCAGTGTCCCTGTTATTACAGGGTTTTAATTCCCTTACCGCTTCGTGCGACGTCCTGGTTATTACACTTACTGTCTCGCTCAATATCTCGGTTATTACCCACGGCTCGTGCAAAGTCTTGATTATTACCCTTACCGCTTTGTGCGGTGTCCTGGTTGTTACCCCCGGCTTAGTGCGGCCCGACCCGATTATTACCCTTTCCGCTACGTGCGTCCCGACCCGGTTATTTTCCATAACCGCTTCGTGCGGCGTCCCAGCCCGGTAATGACTCACAACCGCTTAGTACGGCGTCTTGACCCGATAATGACTTTAAACTGCTCCGCGCAGCCTCCCGACTCGGAAATGGCCCTTATCCACTCTGTGTGGTGTCCTGTCCCGGTTATGTTCTTTTATCGCTCCGTGCGGTGTCCCGGCCCGGTTATTTCCCTTAACTGCTTCGTGCGGTGTCCCGACATGGTTATTTCCCTTAACCGCTTCGTGCGGTGTCCCGGTTATTACCCACTGCTCTGTTTCTCTTACGGCTTTGTGCGGTGTCTCGGTTATTACCCACGAGTTCATGCGGGATAACATTTATTACTCTTACCGCTTTGTGTGGCATCCCAGTTATTACCCACGGTTTCGTGCGGGGTCACTGTTATTACTCTTACCGCTTTGTGCGGCGTCCCCGATATTACCCATAGCTTTGTGCAGGGTCCTGGTTAGTACCCACAGTTTTATTTAACTTACCGTTTCACGGTGTCCCGGTTATTTTTCTTACTGCTTTGTGCGGTGTCCCTGTTATTACAGGGTTTTAATTCCCTTACCGCATCGTGCGGCGTCCTGGTTATTACACTTAATGTCTCGCGCAATATCCTGGTTATTACCCACGGCTCGTGCAAGGTCTTGATTATTACCCTTACCGCTTTGTACGGTGTCCTGGTTGTTACCCCCGGCTTAGTGCTCCCCGACCCGGTTATTACCCTTACCGCTACGTGCGTCCCGACCCATTTTTTTCCCAAAACCGCTTCGTGCTGCGTCCGAGCCCGGTAATGACTCACAACCGCTTAGTGCGGTGTCTTGACCCGATAATGACCTTAAACTGCTCCGCGCAGCTTCCCGACTCGTAAATGGCCCTTACCCACTCTGTGTGGTGTCCTGTCCCGGTTATGTTCTTTTATCGCTCCAAGCGGTGTCCCGGCCCGGTTATTTCCCTTAACTGCTTCGTGCGGTGTCCCGACATGGTTATTTCCCTTAACCGCTTCGTGCGGTGTCCCGGTTATTACCCACAGCTCTGTTTCTCTTACCGCTTTGTGCGGTGTCTCGGTTATTACCCACGGTTTCATGCGGGATAACATTTATTACTCTTACCGCTTTGTGTGGCATCCCAGTTATTAACCACGGTTTCGTGCGGGGTCACTGTTATTACTCTTACCGCTTTGTGCGGCGTCCCCGATATTACCCATAGCTTTGTGCAGGGTCCTGGTTATTACCCACAGTTTTATTTTCCTTACCGTTTCACGGTGTCCTGGTTATTTTTCTTACTGCTTTGTGCGGTGTCCCTGTTATTTTTCTTACTGCTTTGTGCAGTGTCCCTGTTATTACAGGGTTTTAATTCCCTTACCGCTTCGTGCGACGTCCTGGTTATTACACTTACTGTCTCGCTCAATATCTCGGTTATTACCCACGGCTCGTGCAAGGTCTTGATTATTACCCTTACCGCTTTGTGCGGTGTCCTGGTTGTTACCCCCGGCTTAGTGCGGCCCGACCCGATTATTACCCTTTCCGCTACGTGCGTCCCGACCCGGTTATTTTCCATAACCGCTTCGTGCGGCGTCCCAGCCCGGTAATGACTCACAACCGCTTAGTGCGGCGTCTTGACCCGATAATGACCTTAAACTGCTCCGCGCAGCTTCCCGACTCGTAAATGGCCTTTACCCACTCTGTGTGGTGTCCTGTCCCGGTTATGTTCTTTTATCGCTCCGTGCGGTGTCCCGGCCCGGTTATTTCCCTTAACTGCTTCGTGCGGTGTCCCGACATGGTTATTTCCCTTAACCGCTTCGTGCGGTGTCCCGGTTATTACCCACTGCTCTGTTTCTCTTACGGCTTTGTGCGGTGTCTCGGTTATTACCCACGAGTTCATGCGGGATAACATTTATTACTCTTACCGCTTTGTGTGGCATCCCAGTTATTACCCACGGTTTCGTGCGGGGTCACTGTTATTACTCTTACCGCTTTGTGCGGCGTCCCCGATATTACCCATAGCTTTGTGCAGGGTCCTGGTTAGTACCCACAGTTTTATTTAACTTACCGTTTCACGGTGTCCCGGTTATTTTTCTTACTGCTTTGTGCGGTGTCCCTGTTATTACAGGGTTTTAATTCCCTTACCGCATCGTGCGGCGTCCTGGTTATTACACTTAATGTCTCGCGCAATATCCTGGTTATTACCCACGGCTCGTGCAAGGTCTTGATTATTACCCTTACCGCTTTGTACGGTGTCCTGGTTGTTACCCCCGGCTTAGTGCTCCCCGACCCGGTTATTACCCTTACCGCTACGTGCGTCCCGACCCATTTTTTTCCCATAACCGCTTCGTGCTGCGTCCGAGCCCGGTAATGACTCACAACCGCTTAGTGCGGTGTCTTGACCCGATAATGACCTTAAACTGCTCCGCGCAGCTTCCCGACTCGTAAATGGCCCTTACCCACTCTGTGTGGTGTCCTGTCCCGGTTATGTTCTTTTATCGCTCCAAGCGGTGTCCCGGCCCGGTTATTTCCCTTAACTGCTTCGTGCAGTGTCCCGACATGGTTATTTCCCTTAACCGCTTCGTGCGGTGTCCCGGTTATTACCCACAGCTCTGTTTCTCTTACCGCTTTGTGCGGTGTCTCGGTTATTACCCACGGTTTCATGCGGGATAACATTTATTACTCTTACCGCTTTGTGTGGCATCCCAGTTATTAACCACGGTTTCGTGCGGGGTCACTGTTATTACTCTTACCGCTTTGTGCGGCGTCCCCGATATTACCCATAGCTTTGTGCAGGGTCCTGGTTATTACCCACAGTTTTATTTTCCTTACCGTTTCACGGTGTCCTGGTTATTTTTCTTACTGCTTTGTGCGGTGTCCCTGTTATTTTTCTTACTGCTTTGTGCAGTGTCCCTGTTATTACAGGGTTTTAATTCCCTTACCACTTCGTGCGACGTCCTGGTTATTACACTTACTGTCTCGCTCAATATCTCGGTTATTACCCACGGCTCGTGCAAGGTCTTGATTATTACCCTTACCGCTTTGTGCGGTGTCCTGGTTGTTACCCCCGGCTTAGTGCGGCCCGACCCGATTTTTACCCTTTCCGCTACGTGCGTCCCGACCCGGTTATTTTCCATAACCGCTTCGTGCGGCGTCCCAGCCCGGTAATGACTCACAACCGCTTAGTACGGCGTCTTGACCCGATAATGACTTTAAACTGCTCCGCGCCGCCTCCCGACTCGGAAATGGCCCTTATCCACTCTGTGTGGTGTCCTGTCCCGGTTATGTTCTTTTATCGCTCCGTGCGGTGTCCCGGCCCGGTTATTTCCCTTAACTGCTTCGTGCGGTGTCCCGACATGGTTATTTCCCTTAACCGCTTCGTGCGGTGTCCCGGTTATTACCCACTGCTCTGTTTCTCTTACGGCTTTGTGCGGTGTCTCGGTTATTACCCACGAGTTCATGCGGGATAACATTTATTACTCTTACCGCTTTGTGTGGCATCCCAGTTATTACCCACGGTTTCGTGCGGGGTCACTGTTATTACTCTTACCGCTTTGTGCGGCGTCCCCGATATTACCCATAGCTTTGTGCAGGGTCCTGGTTAGTACCCACAGTTTTATTTAACTTACCGTTTCACGGTGTCCCGGTTATTTTTCTTACTGCTTTGTGCGGTGTCCCTGTTATTACAGGGTTTTAATTCCCTTACCGCATCGTGCGGCGTCCTGGTTATTACACTTAATGTCTCGCGCAATATCCTGGTTATTACCCACGGCTCGTGCAAGGTCTTGATTATTACCCTTACCGCTTTGTACGGTGTCCTGGTTGTTACCCCCGGCTTAGTGCTCCCCGACCCGGTTATTACCCTTACCGCTACGTGCGTCCCGACCCATTTTTTTCCCATAACCGCTTCGTGCTGCGTCCGAGCCCGGTAATGACTCACAACCGCTTAGTGCGGTGTCTTGACCCGATAATGACTTTAAACTGCTCCGCGCAGCTTCCCGACTCGTAAATGGCCCTTACCCACTCTGTGTGGTGTCCTGTCCCGGTTATGTTCTTTTATCGCTCCAAGCGGTGTCCCGGCCCGGTTATTTCCCTTAACTGCTTCGTGCGGTGTCCCGACATGGTTATTTCCCTTAACCGCTTCGTGCGGTGTCCCGGTTATTACCCACAGCTCTGTTTCTCTTACCGCTTTGTGCGGTGTCTCGGTTATTACCCACGGTTTCATGCGGGATAACATTTATTACTCTTACCGCTTTGTGTGGCATCCCAGTTATTAACCACGGTTTCGTGCGGGGTCACTGTTATTACTCTTACCGCTTTGTGCGGCGTCCCCGATATTACCCATAGCTTTGTGCAGGGTCCTGGTTATTACCCACAGTTTTATTTTCCTTACCGTTTCACGGTGTCCCGGTTATTTTTCTTACTGCTTTGTGCGGTGTCCATGTTATTACAGGGTTTTAATTCCCTTACCGCATCGTGTGGCGTCCTGGTTATTACACTTAATGTCTCGCGCAATATCCCGGTTATTACCCACGGCTCGTGCAAGGTCTTGATTATTACCCTTACCGTTTTGTACGGTGTCCTGGTTGTTACCCCCGGCTTAGTGCGTCCCGACCCGGTTATTACCCTTACCGCTACGTGCGTTCGTGCGGCGTCCCAGCCCGGTAATGACTCACAACCGCTTAGTGCGGCGTCTTGACCCGATAATGACCTTAAACTGCTCCGCGCAGCTTCCCGACTCGTAAATGGCCTTTACCCACTCTGTGTGGTGCCCTGTCCCGGTTATGTTCTTTTATCGCTCCAAGCGGTGTCTCGGCCCGGTTATTTCCCTTAACTGCTTCGTGCGGTGTCCCGACATGGTTATTTCCCTTAACCGCTTCGTGCGGTGTCCCGGTTATTACCCACAACTCTGTTTCTCTTACGGCTTTGTGCGGTGTCTCGGTTATTACCCACGAGTTCATGCGGGATAACATTTATTACTCTTACCGCTTTGTGTGGCATCCCAGTTATTATCCACGGTTTCGTGCGGGGTCACTGTTATTACTCTTACCGCTTTGTGCGGCGTCCCCGATATTACCTATAGCTTTGTGCAGGGTCCTGGTTATTACCCACAGCTTTGTTTCTCTTACCGCTTTGTGTGGTGTCTCGGTTATTACCCACGGTTTCATGCGGGATCACATTTATTTCTCTTACTGCTTTGTGTGGCATCCTAGTTATTACCCACGGTTTCGTGCGGGGTCACTGTTATTACTCTTATCGCTTTGTGCGGCGTCCCCGATATTACCCATAGCTTTGTGCAGGGTCCTGGTTATTACCCACAGTTTTATTTTCCTTACCGTTTCACGGTGTCCCGGTTATTTTTCTTACTGCTTTGTGCGGTGTCCCTGTTATTACAGGATTTTAATTCCCTTACCGCTTCTTGCGGCGTCCTGGTTATTACACTTACTGTCTCGCGCAATATCCCGGTTATTACCCACGGTTCGTGCAAGGTCTTGATTATTACCCTTACCGCTTTGTGCGGTGTCCTGGTTGTTACCCCCGGCTTAGTGCGGCTCGACCCGGTTATTACCCTTACCGCTACATGCGTCCTGACTCGGTTATTTCCCATAACCGCTTCGTGCGGCGACCTTGCCCGGTACTGACTCACAACCGCTTAGTGCGAGTGTCTTGACCTGATAATGACCTTAAACTGCTCCGCGCAGCCTCCCGACTCGGAAATGGCCCTTATCCACTCTGTGTGGTGTCCTGTCCTGGTTATGTTCTTTTATCGCTCCGTGCGGTGTCCCGGCCGGGTTATTTCCCTTAACCGCTTCGTGCGGTGTCCCGACCTGGTTATTTCCCTTAACCGCTTCGTGCGGTGTCCCGACCTGGTTATTACCCACAGCTCTGTTTCTCTTACCGCTTTGTGCGGTGTCTCGGTTATTACCCACGGTTTCATGCGGGATCACATTTATTACTCTTATCGCTTTGTGTGGCATCCCAGTTATTACCCACGGTTTCGTGCGGGGTCACTGTTATTACTCTTACCGCTTTGTGCGGCGTCCCCGATATTACCCATAGCTTTGTGCAGGGTCCTGGTTATTACCCACAGTTTTATTTTCCTTACCGTTTCACGGTGTCCCGGTTATTTTTCTTGCTGCTTTGTGCGGTGTCCCTGTTATCACAGGGTTTTAATTCCCTTACCGCTTCGTGCATTGTCCTGGTTATTACACTTACTGTCTCGCGTAATATCCCGGTTATTACCCACGGCTCGTGCAAGGTCTTGATTATTACCCTTACCGCTTTGTGCGGTGTCCTGGTTGTTACCCCCGGCTTAGTGCGGCCCGACCCGGTTATTACCCTTACCGCTACGTGCGTCTCGACCCGGTTAATTCCCATAACCGCTTCGTGCGGCGTCCCTGCCCGGTAAAGACTCACAACCGCTTAGTGCGACGTCTTGACCCGATAATGACCTTAAACTGCTCCGCGCAGCCTCCCGATTCGGAAATGGCCCTTATCCACTATGTGTGGTGTCCTGTCCCAGTTATATTCTTTTATCGCTCCGTGCGGTGTCCCGGCCGGGTTATTTCCCTTAATTGCTTCGTGCGGTGTCCCGACTTGGTTATTTCCCTTAACCGCTTCGTGTGGTGTCCCGGTTATTACCCACAGCTCTGTTTCTCTTACCGCTTTGTGCGGTGTCTCGGTTATTGCCCACGGTTTAATGTGGGATCATATTTATAACTCTTACCGCTTTTTGTGGCATCCCAGTTATTACCCACGGTTTCGTGCGGGGTCACTGTTATTACTCTTACCGCTCTGTGCGGCGTCCCCGATATTACCCATATCTTTGTGCAGGGTCCTGGTTATTACCCACAGTTTTATTTTCCTTACCGTTGCACGGTATTCCGGTTATTTTTCTTACTGCTTTGTGCGGTGTCCCTGTTATCACAGGGTTTTAATTCCCTTACCGCTTCGTGCGGTGTCCTGGTTATTACACTTACTGTCTCGCGTAATATCCCGGTTATTACCCACGGCTCGTGCAAGGTCTTGATTATTACCCTTACCGCTTTGTGCGGTGTCCTGGTTGTTACCCCCGGCTTAGTGCGGCCCGACCCGATTATTACCCTTACCGTTACGTGCGCCCTGACCCGGTTATTTTCCATAACAGCTTCGTGCGGCGTCCCAGCCCGGTAATGACTCACAACCGCTTAGTGCAGCGTCTTGACCCGATAATGACCTTAAATTGCTCCGCGCAGCCTCCCGACTCGAAAATGGCCTTCATCCACTCTGTGTGGTGTCCTGTCCCGGTTAAGTTCTTTTATCGCTCCGTGCGGTGTCCCGGCCCGGTTATTTCCATTAACTGCTTCGTGCGGTGTCCCGATATGGTTATTTCCCTTAACCGCTTCGTGCGGTGTCCCGGTTATTACCCACAGCTCTGTTTCTCTTACCGCTTTGTGCGGTGTCTCGGTTATTACCCACGGTTTCATGCGGGATCACATTTATTACTCTTACCGCTTTGTGTGGCATCCCAGTTATTACCCACGGTTTCGTGCGGGGTCACTGTTATTAATCTTACCGCTTTGTACGGCGTCCTCGATTTTACCCATAGCTTTGTGCAGGGTCCTGGTTATTAGCCACAGTTTTATTTTCCTTACCGTTTCACGGTGTCCCGGTTATTTTTCTTACTGCTTTGTGCGGTGTCCCTGTTATTACAGGGTTTTATTTTCCTTACCGCTTAGTGCGGCGTCCTGGTTATTACACTTACTGTCTCGCGCAATATCCCGGTAATTTCCCACGGCTCGTGCAAGGTCTTGATTATTACCCTTACCGCTTTGTGCGGTGTCCTGGTTGTTACCCCCGGCTTAGTGCGGCCCGACCAAGTTATTACCCTTACCGCTACGTGCGTCCCGACCCGGTTATTTCCCATAACCGCTTTGTGCGGCGTCCCAGCTCGGTAATGACTCACAACCGCTTAGTGCGGCGTCTTGACCCGATAATGACCTTAAACTGCTCCGCGCTGCCTCCCGACTCGGAAATGGCCCTTATCCACTCTGTGTGGTGTCCTGTCCCGATTATGTTCTTTTATCGCTCCGTGCGGTGTCCCGGCCATGTTATTTCCCTAAACTGCTTCGTGCGGTGTCCCGACATGGTTATTTCCCTTAACCGCTTCGTGCGGTGTCCCGGTTATTACCCACAGCTCTTTTTCTCTTACCGCTTTGTGCAGTGTCTCGGTTATTACCCACAGTTTTATGCGGGATCACATTTATTACTCTTACCGCTTTGTGTGGCATCCTTGTTATTACCCACGGTTTCGTGCGGCGTTACTGTTATTACTCTTACCACTTTGTGCGGCGTCCCCGATATTACCCATATCTTTTTGCAGGGTCCTGGTTATTACCCACAGTTTTATTTTGCTTACCGTTTCACGGTGTCCCAGTTATTTTTCTTACTGCTTTGTGCGGTGTCCCTGTTATTACAGGGTTTTAATTCCGTTACCGCTTCGTGCGGCGTCCTGGTTATTACACTTACTGTCTCGCGCAATATCCTGGTTATTACCCACGGCTCGTGCAAGGTCTTGATTATTACCCTTACCGCTTTGTGCGGTGTCCTGGTTGTTACCCCCGGCTTAGTGCAGCCCGACCCGGTTATTACCCTTACCGCTACGTGCGTCCCGACCCGGTTATTTTCCAGAACGGCTTCGTGCGGCGTCCCAGCCCGGTAATGACTCACAACCGCTTAGTGCGGCGTCTAGACCCGATAATGACCTTAAACTGCTCCGCACAGCCTCCCAGCTCGGAAATGGCCCTTATCCACTCTGTGTGGTGTCCTGTCCCGGTTATGTTCTTTTATCGCTCCGTGCGGTGTCCCGGCCATGTTATTTCCCTTAACTGGTTCGTGCGGTGTCCCGACATGGTTATTTCCCTTAACCGCTTCGTGCGGTGTCCCGGTTATTACCCATAGCTCTTTTTCTCTTACCGCTTTGTGCGGTGTCTCGGTTATTACCCACGGTTTCATGCGGGATCACATTTATTACTCTTACCGCTTTATGTGGCATCCTAGTTATTACCCACGGTTTTGTGCGGGGTCACTTTTATTAATCTTACCGCTTTGTACGGCGTCCCCGATATTACCCATAGCTTTGTGCAGGGTCCTGGTTTTAATTCCCTTACCGCTTCAAGCGGCGTCCTGGTTATTACACTTATTGTTTCGCGCAATATCCCGGTTATTACCCACGGCTCGTGCAAGGTCTTAATTATTACCCTTACCGCTATGTGCGGTGTCCTGGTTGTTACCCCCGGCTTAGTGCGGCCCGACCCGGTTATTACCCTTACCGCTACGTGCGTCCCGACCAGGTTATTTTCCATAACCGCTTCGTGCGGCGTCCTTGCCTGCTAATGACACATAATCGCTTAGTGCGGCGTCCTGACCCGGTAATGACATTAAATTACTCTGTGCAGCCTACCGACTCGGAAATGGTCGTTATACACTGTGTGGTGTCATGTCTCGGTTATGTTCCTTTATCACTCCAAGCGGTGTCCCAGCCTGGTTATTTCCCTTTACCGCTTCGTGCGGTGTCCCGACCTGGTTATTTCCCTTAACCGCTTCGTGCGGTGTCCCGGTTATTACCCACAGCTCTGTTTCTTTTACCGCTTTGTGTGGTGTCTCGGTTATTACCACGAGTTTTTTCTCTTGTCGTTTCGTGGGGTGTCTTGGTATTACACATGACATTGTTTCCCTTATCGCTTCGTGCGGCGTCCTGATTATTACACATACCACTTCAAGTGGCACCACGGTAAATACCCATAACTGCTTCGTGCGGGGTCTTTGTTATTTTTCTTACCGTTTCGTATCGTTTCCCGGTTATTACCCACGACTTTTTTACATTTACCGCTTAAGCTTCGTGCGGGGTCCCTGATATTACCCACTGATTTGTGCAGGGTCCTTGATATTACCCACTACTTTGTGCGTTGTCCCGACCCTTAAACGTCCTTTATTCGCTCCGTGTTGCGTCCCGACCCAGTTATTTCCCTAAACCGCTATGTGCGGCACCTTAATCAGGTAATGTCCCAAAACTACCACGTGTGGAGTCCTGACCTAGAAATGTCCTTGATCCACTCCTTGCATCGTCTTGACTCGGACATGTCCCTAAACCGCTTCGTGCAGCGTCTCGACTTAGTCCCTAAACCGGTTCGTGCGGCATTGGGAAACAGTAATACCCCTAAACCGCTTTGTGCGGCGTCCCAAGTCGGTAATGTCCTTATATCGCTTCATGCGGCATCTTGACTTATTAATGTCTTTAAACTGCTTCTTGCGGTGTCCTAAACCAATAATTTCTCTTATCCGCTCAGTGCGGCTTTTGTTATTACCACGACTTTATTTCTCTTACCTCTTTGTGTTGCGTCACCACCCGATAATGTCTTTAACCGCTCCATGCGGTGCCTCGACCAGGTTATTTTCCCTTACCTGTTTTGTGTGGGGTTGCGGTTATTACCCATGGCTTTATGCGGGAACTAGGTTATTTTTTACGGATTTGGGTGGGGTCCCGATTATTACCCACGACTATTTCCTTTACCGTTTCGTGTGGCATCCGGTTATTACAGTTACCGCTTTGTGAGGCATCTCGGTTATTACCCACAGTTTCATGCAAGATCACATTTATTACTCTAACCGCTTCGTGTGGCATCCCAGTTATTACCCACGGTTTCGTGCGGGGTCACTGTTATTACTCTTACCGCTTCGTGCGGCGTCCCCGATATTACCCATAGCTTTGTGCAAGGTCCTGATTGTTACCCACAGTTTTATTTTCCTTACCGTTTCACGGTGTCCCGGTTATTTTTCTTACTGCTTTGTGCGGTGTCCCTGTTATTACAGGGTTTTAATTCCCTTACCGCTTCGTGCGCCGTCCTGGTTATTACACTTAATGTCTCGCGCAACATCCCGGTTATTACCCACGACTCGTGCAAGGTCTCGATTATTACCCTTACCACTTTTTGCGGTGTCCTGGTTGTTACCCCCGACTTAGTGCGGCCCGACCCGGTTATTACCCTTACCGCTACGTGCCTCCCGACCTGGTTATTTCCCATAACCACTTCGTGCGGCGTCCTTGCCCGGTAATGACTCACAACCGCTTAGTGCGACGTCTTGACCTGATAATGACCTTAAACTGCTCCGCGCAGCCTCCCGACTCGGAAATGGCCTTTATCCACTCTGTGTGGTGTCCTGTCCCAGTTATGTTCTTTTATCGGTCCGTGCGGTGTTTCGGCCCGGTTATTTCCCTTAACTGCTTCGTGCGGTGTCCCGACATGGTTATTTCCCTTAACCGCTTCGTGCGGTGTCCCGGTTGTTACCCACAGCTCTGTTTCTCTTACCGCTTTGTGCGGTGTCTCGGTTATTTCCCACGGTTTCATGCGGGATCACATTTATTACTCTTACCGCTTTGTGTGGCATCCCAGTTATTACCCACGGTTTCGTGCGGGGTCACTGTTATTATTCTTACTGCTTTGTGCGGCGTCCCTGATATTACCCATAGCTTTGTGTAGGGTCCTGGTTATTACAATTTCAACATAATTCAACACCAGAACAACAATTCAACAACAATTTCACATAACAACAATTCTTAGAGGGACGAGTCTTACCCTCTGCCTGTGTGTTTCCGGGTAAACTCGTGGTCCCTTTAGCGGGTCACACGGCTCCAGAAATAGCGAACTTCCCTGTACGCCGAGTTTTCCTGTGTAAAGAACAAACACGTCAAAGAGGCGTCCCCGGGTTTACCGAGGGAAGCCACTCCGATGCTTAAGTCAGACACTGTCAATTAAGCAGAAAACTCAAGAATAGTCAAGAAGTTGCGCGTCCTCTTACCGGGAGGCCCGCGCTGGTATTTATAGTAGCATTAAAGACAGCATGCCTTGTCCTTTTCCAATGTGGGAACAGTTTCCCTTGCTTTTAATTAGCTTCACGGCGAAATAGGCCCTGACAAAGGACCCAGAGTGGCTTCTCACATTTAACTAGGCTTTCACCCTATAAACAATAACTCAAGCACAATAAATAATGCATATTTAATAATTAACTAGACATTTAGAGGTTCTTTCTTGAATTGTAACCCGGTAAAGGTGAAATATCAGGTTCCACCTATAAACAAGTCCCCCAAGTCCTCAGTCAAGGGGTACGCTTGGGTGGGGACTTAAAATCTTTTCTTTACCGGGTTACAAAGTTAGCAGCCAAACCTGGAGTACCCAGTCCCACAAGTCCGTACGCAAGCGTAACCCGCAGACACTTTTCACCTTGAGAATTCAAAACGACGTCTCCGGGTTGTAGTGGGGGGAAACTGAAAAGTTTTTCGGTTTTGGGACGCGGCATGCGTGACACGTGGTGTTTTTCTCGAAAAACTGAAACGTCCCTTCAGTGCACGCCTTTAACTGTATAAATAGGGGGTGAGAGTGACAGTTTTGTCTCACCTCCAAACCCGATAACTTTTTCGAGCTTTTTGCTTTCGCTCTATCTCTTGTCTCTGTTTCTTTCGATTCCAAGACTCAAATCTGCCTCAAAACCCCTTCAAACGTTCCCAGCTAAGGTATGGCTTCTCCTCCCCTCTTTTTGTGTGTTTTGGGATGATATTTGTGCTGTTTCTGGGTTTCCAAGAAGGTTTTTCTGGGTTTCTTCGTTATTCTGGGTGGGATTTTAACTTGTAGTCCCCGGGTTATCTGGGTTTTTGTTGACGTCCCCGTGTTTTTTTGGTTTTACAGATGGCCAATGAAGCAATGGACACTCACGTCCCCGAGTCCAACTTTGTAACCTTCACTGATGGGACCGCTCTCGACCCTCCCGGGTATTCACTGACAGCGGAGGAGATCGTGGAGTTGAGGAGCAACTGGAAGATCCCCGAGTCCGTTGAGATACGGCCCTTAGAACCCGAGGACCAATTCTTCGCTCCCGGGGATGGGTGGACGCTGTGCCACGAGTATCAGCTGCGGTGCGGCCTGTCACTCCCGCTAAAGGTAGAGGTGCAGTACCTCTTAGCTGCAAGCAACTTCGCTATCGGGCAGATTGGCCCGAACACGTGGAGGCAGCTTCTCGGGTTGTGCGTCATGTATAAGGTATTGAGGCAGCAGATGCCGACATACCACGAGTTACATGCCATGTACCGGGCCGAGTACTCCCGGAAGGCGGGTTTCAGCGGGACCATCCAATTGAAGTCCAAAGCGGCTTTTAAGAAGATCGTTGAGGACCTGCCATCCTCAGTGAGCAGGACTTGGAGGGAGAAAAGTTTCTTAATAAGAAACTTTCAAGACCCGGGATACACGCTCCAAGTACCGGTTGACTTCCAACAATTGATGAGTAAGTTCTTCTTTCTCTCCAGATTCTTCTCTTTTTTCTATCCCGGGTTTTAATTATGTTGTTGGTGTTGCAGATGTCCCCGACATTCCTCTGGAGCCGGTGATGGAGAAGAGGATCCGGAGGATGCTATGGGCCTTCCGGGGTCAAGATGACCGGAGTTCATACCGGCTTTGTAGGCTGTACGTGTACAGCAGGTGCCGGTTGATGGAGCTCCCAGGTTTGTCCAGTGTCCTTTGAACTTTTCTGTTGTCGTATGCTCTTGTGTAACGGGCTATGTGTTCTTTATGTAGCTCTTCTACCGATGGAGTTCACCAAGCGGAAGAACCCGGGGATATACGACGGGTTTGAAGATAAAGCTGTATGGGCCGGGATCCAGACGCAAGCAACGGATGGTCGACTGTACGACATTGATCTGACCATGAAAGCGGCTTTCCTGCGCCCAGAAGCCGAGCAAGGGGATCTTCAGAAATTCTACGTTGATACCTTGCACTTCAACGAGATCCCCGGGTACCTTGCTGAGGTTATCGGTACGGAGGTGTACCAGGAGGAAGAAGAGATTGATGGGAATCCCGCAGAGGTGGCGGAAGACCCAGTGATTGAAGAACCGGTGACTCAATTCACCTTTGCAGACGAAGAGGTGGAGATTGAAGAACCGTTGATGAGCGCAGTGCCCTCATCTGTGCTCCCGGGTGAAGAGGAGTTTACTGAAGTTGAGGCTGACGACGGGGGTGAAGAGGTCGGAGGTTTTGAAAGGGTGATGAGTGAGGAGAACCTTGAGGGGAGTGACGGGAGTGACGAAGTTCACGAAGTGGAACCCGTTCCCTCTCGCAAACGCACCCGGGAGGCATCCAGCTCTGCGAGGTCCGAGAGGAGGAAGAGGAGGAAAGAGGAAAGAGAGGAAGGAGAGGAAGCAGCACCGGGCCATCCACGAGATTATGGAAGAGTTGGCGAGTGGAGGGATGGCGGACGTGCCCGTCCAGAGGATGGTAGCGGACATGAAGAACTGTGCCGCTGACTCCTGCATCCTGGAGCACGAAGACCCGGTAATTGCTGCCCGGAGGACACAGGAGAAGCTAATGCGGGTAAGTGTTTTCTTTGTGTGACTTGTGTTTGGGGTTTTTTCTTTTTGTTTCTTGATACTAACCCGGTAACCTAACCTTTTTTTTATAGGCGGTCAGGATGTCATACTTGGCAACTGACCGGCTAATCAATGAAGGTATCCCCGAGAGAGAGAGAGAGTGCTCAGGGACGACCTCCGGGCGGCCCGGGACCAGGTGACGGCGAGCGAAGAATGCCTGGCTCGTGTCCGGGAAGAGGCCAGCGCATCAGCGGTCTCGTCGTGGAAGGAGTTGGCCAGGGCAGAAGATCAAGTGGCAGAGTTGGTGGCCAAAAACTCGGAGCTTGAGAGGGTCATCGAGGGTCATCGGGAGGACCGGTGTTCTCAAGATGCCGCTATAGCTCAGCTGACCGAACAGAACCAGGCGCTGCAGCAACAAGTGACTTCTTTGGAGCAGCAAAAAGGAGATTTGGTTCAGGCGGTTTCCCGGGCCAAGGACTCTGCTATCTCCGAGTTTCTGGCGAGCCCCGAGTTTGACTTGAAGCTGCGGACGGCAAGGGCTGAGGCTCGTGCCGAAATTGTTAGCTCCGGAATTCGCCAAGGCTGGCTCGACAAAGCGGGTTATGATGGTCACCAAGGGCATGTCAGACCTGACGAGGTTGCAGGCGCCTCCCGGCCGAATCCTGCTGTGGCTGCAAAGCCTAGAGCTCTCACAAACCCGGTTCGGAGTCCCCCGGTTCCGGCTTCAGCAGCCCGGAGAGGTGCATCCCGTGGCGGTATTGTCGGGGGTCCGCAAAACCGGCCACTGCCCCGTGGAGGACAGTTCATCATACGGCCCCGGGGAGGACGTGGCAGGTCGAGCACTGGCGGGGGTAGCGGGTCTGCAGCGCCATGAGCTGGAGCTTCTCTCGGAGGATTTTTGTCTTTGCTTTTGTAGATTAGCCTTTATTTGTAGCGGCTTTCTGCTTTGTAACTGACTTTTGAATAAAAGTATTCAAGCTGTTTGCATAATTCTTTCTGTCAAATAACACGGTAATTTGATGCATAATCTGCAAGTGTTGACAAAATTTACACATAGTGCCAGTTTGGCATGTTAACGTTATAAAATGAAAATAGGGCCGCTAGGGCTTTACGGGTCCGTTAGGACTTCCAAGGGGTTGAAATAAGGCCGTGAAAGGCTTGCAATATTTCAAGTCATGGAGATTGCCGGAGATTTCCGAGTTTTGACAGTGAAATAAGGCCGTTAAGGCTTGCAATATTTCACGTCATGGAGATTGCCTGAGATTGCCGAGTTTTGACAGTGAAATAAGGCCGTTAAGGCTTGCAATATTTCACGTCATGGAGATTGCCGAGTTTTGACAGTGAAATAAGGTCGTTAAGGCTTGCAATATTTCACGTCATGGAGATTGCCGGAGATTGCCGAGTTTTGACAGTGAAATAAGGCCGTTAAGGCTTGCAATATTTCACGTCATGGAGATTGCCTGAGATTGCCGAGTTTTGATAGTGAAATAAGGCCGTTAAGGCTTGCAATATTTCACGTCATGGAGATTGCCGGAGATTGCCGATTAGGGCATACAAGTAGGGCCGCTAAAGGCTGCATTCACTCAACAAACTGATTGATAAACATAACCCGGTAGGGTTTTATGCATTATGTGGGTCTGAAAGGCTTTATATATAACATCAAAACATAATAAATTTGGACATTCGTAGATAACTTGGTACCTATTTGGGGAAGAGATGTAGATGTTGTGCGTTCCATGGCCGTGGAAGCGTAACTCCATCTGTACCCCTGATGTAAAACGTGGCCGGGCCCACGACTTCAACAATTTCATATGGACCATCCCATGGAGCTTTCAACCCCGTTGGCTTAGAGATAACCTCCTTCATTACCCAATCCCCGAGTTTGAGTGGGCGCTTGATAACCCGGGAATTGTAATGTTTGGCCACTTTTTGCTTCTTGTTGATATTCAGGAGATGTGCACGCTCCCGGCGTTCCTCCAGGAGGTCCAGGTTAAGGTGAATGCCTTCATTATTGGTTGCCCTGTCGAACAGTTGTACCCGGTCACTAGGGATTTCCATCTCTACCGGGATTACTGTCTCAGAGCCAAAGGTCATAAAAAATGGGCTCTCCCCATTGGCCTCTGTCGGAGTTGTTCTAAGTGCCCACAAAACCTCTGGCAGTTTCTCAGCCCATAAACCCTTTGCGTCCTCCAGCTTCTTCTTCAAAACTTGCTTGATCAGCTTGTTAACAGCTTCGGTTTGTCCATTAGTCTGCGGGTGTGCAGGGGAGACATATAGCACCTTTGTCCCATTGGAATGTAAGAACTCCTGGAACTCGTCATTGTCAAACTGTGTCCCGTTATCTGTGATAAACGTCTCTGGGATTCCAAACCGGCAAAAGACATTGTTCCAGAGGAATTTCTTAACATTTGCGGTTGTGATCCGAGCAAATGGTTGAGCTTCTATCCACTTGGAATTATAATCCACTGAGACAATGGCGTGTTTGAACTGTCCGGAGCTGTGGGTAGAGGTCCAATGAAATCAATCCCCCACATGCAAAATGGATATGGAGAAATGATGACTGATAGTGGGACTGATGGGGCCGGGGAAAGGCTGCAAACCGGAGACATTGAAGACAAGAATCTACCACGACTCTGGCATCCTGTTCCAGGGCAGGCCAGTAATATCCCATTCTGAGGGTTTTGAAAGCCAGGTTTCGGGCTCCAAAGTGATTTCCACAGACCCCGCTATGAAGTGACTGCAAAACCCGGTCTCCCTCCTCGGTTGTAATACACTTCAAATCAAGAAAAGTATGTCCTCGTCGGTACAGTTTCCCATCACGGATACTATACTGTGCCGCTCGAACCCGTAGTCGTTTGGCCGTTACCGGGTCCTCAGGCAGGGTTCCATGTTGGATGAAGTTAATGAACTCATCCATCCAAGATGGTGGCGGCTTTGCTTCCACTGCGAAAATCTCAGAAAAGGAGAGTGAGATACTTGGTTTCTCCAACGTCTCGACTAGTAGGTCTTTAAACTCGGCATTGGGATCTTCCCCTGTTGCAATCCTAGCCAGAGTATCTGCTCTCACATTCTGCTGCCTCGGTATCTGAGTAATCTCAAAGGTGTCAAATTTTTCAAGCAAGAAAGCCGCTAACTTTTGATAGGAGGAAAGATGTGCTTCCTTTGCCTGAAATCCGCCGTTAACCTGCTGCACCACCAGTTGAGAATCACTCAATATGTGGAGATACTGGGCTCCCATGTCTTTAGCGAGTTGAAGCCCCTTGATTAAGGCTTCGTACTCAGCCGTGTTGTTTGATGCTTTGAAGTTAAAACGTAAAGCATAGTCAAACATGTTCCCTTCCGGGTCCACCAATGCAACTCCTGCTCCACACTGCTTCTGATTAACTGACCCATCTACAAATATCTACCACCTCTCCGGGTCACCTTCTGTAGCGAGAGTTTCAGCAACTGTAGATTCTGCTGGGATAAACTCGGCAATAAAGTCTGCTGCTGCCTGCCCTTTAATTGCCGTGCGCGGTTTAAAATGTAAGTCATGCTCCCCCAACTCAATTGCCCACTTGACCAATCTTCCTGAAGTCTCCGGCTTTTGCAGAACCTGCCGTAGTGGTTGGTTGGTGAGCACATGGATTGAATGTGCCTGAAAGTAGGGTCTTAGCTTTCTTGCTGCTACAACAAAGGCCAAGGCAAGCTTCTCAATATCTGGATACCGAGTTTCGGGATCAGTGAATCCTTTTCCCGTATAATAGACCGGCAGTTCGTCAGACTCTGGCTTTCTCACCAAGGCACAACTCACAGCTGTCTGAGACACCGCTATGTATATATAGAGGATTTCCCCCGGGTTAGGTCTGGATAAGAAAGGAACCGATGCCAAGTATTCCTTCAACTTTTCAAAAGCTTGATTGTGCTCTTGCTGCCATGTAATCTGCTCCCGGTGTTGACTCTTAAGAATTTTGAAGAAGGGGGCACACTTATCTGTCAACCTGGATATAAACCGGGATATGGCCACCAGCCTACCTGTAAGCTTCTGGACTTCATTTCTGGTCTTTGGCGGTTCCATAGCCAAAACCGCTTGAACCTTATCTGGGTTTGCCTCAATCCCCCGAGCGCTAACCATAAACCCCAGAAACTTGCCTCCTGAAACGCCAAAAACACACTTCTCCGGGTTTAATCTCATTCCCCTGCTCAAGGCAATGTCAATAACGGTCTTCAAGTCATCAGGGTGTTTGCTTGTCTCCCGGCTTTTCACCAACATATCATCTATATAAACCTCCATAGTATCCCCGAGTTGGTTAGCAAACATGCCCACTACCAGGCGCTGGAATGTGGCTCCTGCATTCCGGAGTCCAAAAGGCATCACCTTGTAGTAATACATCCCCTTGTCCGTTGTAAAAGATGTATGCTCTTGATCCGCGGGGTTCATCGGAACTTAGTTAAACCCCGAGTATGCATCTATAAAACTCAGCTGCGGGTGGCCCGCGGTTGAATCTACCAGTTGATCAATCTTGGGAAGTGGAAAACTGTCCTTTGGGCAGGCCTTATTCAAATCTGTGTAGTCGACACACATCTTCCACTTTCCATTTGCTTTCTTGACCATCACAACATTGGCCAGCCAATCTGGGTATGTTGCATCTGCAATGAACCCGATGTCCTTAAGACGTTTAACTTCTGCCTGGATGGCTTTATATTTCTCTGCACAAAATGCACGACGCTTCTGTCGTACCGGTTTATTACCCGGGATAATATTGAGGGAATGTGTCATAACCTCTAGAGAGATCCCGGGCATGTCGGCATATGACCATGCAAACACTTTCTGCTTCCGGGTTAGAAGCTCGATTATCCGGGTTTTGACCTCTGGGTCAAGGCTTGTGCCAATGCAAATCTTCCTTTCCGGGTACTCTTCTGAAATCTGAATCCATTCTGTTGCTTCAATTGGGGCTGGCCGGGGAAACTTGGCAGGATAGTTCTGGCTCTTCTTCTGTGCTGTCTTACTGATGGGCAAGGAATCGGGGTCATCCCTAGGGTCATCAGGTTTGTCAAATGGGGATAGGGAAAAACCGGCTGAAAACATTTCATGCTGGGCCTGAGATGTTGTTATCGCGTTGCATCTGACAGCGGCTTCTTGGTCTCCGCGAATTGTAACCCAGCCCCCGGGTGTAGGCACCTTCATAAGCAGCATATGACCCGCTATAAAACTCTGCAGGCCCCAAAGGGCATCTTTCCCAAGTATGGCATTATAGGATGATGGGCAGTCCACAATTATGAAGGGAACTACAATTCTTGTGGAGTGGTGCCCGGTTCCAACTGTAACCGTTAACTGATCTGACCCCAATGGTTGAGTTGTTTCGCCTGAAAAACTGATCAATGGCTCGTGGTTTCTATACAGCTTATCTATTCCTCATTTAAACCCTTTATAGCAGTTGGTGAACATGACACTGACAGCGGCTCCCGTGTCTATTAGAACTCGCCGAGTTCGCCAATGGTCAATCTGAAGAGTAATTATGAAAGGATCATTATGATGCATTTTCAGCGTGTCTTCAAAGTGAGAAAATGACACGGTATCCCAAGGAACCAGTTCCTTGCGGCATTCCTAACCAAGCTGCATTATCTCCAACTCCGGGCCTCTTGGGCAAAGTCTTTTGGCCCGGTGACCTGATACTCCTTAGGTGCCACCCCCGTGAATTGTCATTATCTCCCCATATACTTCAATCAGGTTGGCACCTGTAGCGGGTGACTTATACTGCTGTAACTTGCCGTTCTGAATCATATATTCAATGCTGTTCCGAAGGGAAAAGCACCGGTTGGTAGTGTGGCCGGACTCGTTGTGATAGGCACAATGTTGCCCGTTGTCCGGCCCTGTCTTTTTGGGAAATTTCCTTTTTGGAGCCGGGGGAATGTCATTCTTATGGCGGTTCCAAATTCTTCATAGGAGGCAGTCAAATCGGTTAACACTTCATATCGAGGAATGTATGGGGTTTTTGCCTCCTGGGCTGGAGGTCTTGGGTATGGAGCTTCTCTTGGCTTATCTCTTGGTCTGTTTGAACTTTTGCCGTAGTACCCCTGGCCATTCTTATTCTGCCCTTCCTTTCTCCATCCATCAACTCGCGGGCTTGTAAACCCGGTATTCGTCCGGCGTTCCCCGAAGGTATCATACTCGGCTTGAGCTTGTCGAGTTACTTCATTAATCAAATCGTCGTAACACCTGAACCGCTGCTTCCTGAGCTCAACCACAAAGCGGGTTGGCTTGAGCGCCTGCAAGAACGCCTCTGATGCCACTGATTCATCCAAGTGCCCACATTTGGAAGTCGTAGATAACCAACGGGTTACAAAGACTTTCAAGCTCTCATCATCCCTTTGCTGCACTTTGAACAGTGAAGTGGTGCTTCGGTTGGCACTAGACAGCAAGATAAACCGGGAAAGGAACTTCTGTGTCAGCTGATCATAGCTCTCTACTGACAAAGCTGGTAACTTAAGGAACCAACTCAATGCCTCCTCACTGAGTATCTCTTGGAAGGCATGGCATGCTTGGGCATCCGTGAATCGGGTTGAATCCAACTGAGACTGGAACAACTCTAAGTGTGCATATGGGCAGCCCGTTCCGGCATACTTCTTGATCTTAAATGGCTTAGCTTCCGGAGGCTTTTTATCTGCCTGAACCCGGGTAGAGAATGGGCTTGCACGGGTAATAAGGGGTTGATACTGCTGTTGCCCTGTCCCCGAGTTAAGACGCTGCTCAAGTTGAGTCACAGTTTGCGTCAACTGTAAGAGAAGGCGGGTCTGGGCATCAGCTGGGGGAAGTGGTTGATTTAATACCGGCTCTGGAGGTGGAGGGGGTCTTGAAAGATTAGGATTATACAGAGGATTGGAGAGATGGATAATTTGTGGATTTGGGGTAGGGTGGGCAATGGGTAGGAGAATAGCGGGTGGGAGGGTTGCGGGTGGGATGTATGCACTGTCAAAAGTTCACGGGTTTCCATAACCCGGAGGATTCCCTACTAGGGTTATTACATGAGCAAGTCTGGCTGACGTCTCATTGGCATTCGCCCTCTGAGCTAGGGTTGCCTGAAGAAGACCATGCTCGGCTTGAATGGTTGCTAACTGCTCCCTTAACGTCATCAACTCGGCATGTTCTCGAGAAGACTGCTCCTTCTGAGCGAGAAAGTCCTTTTTCAAGAGTTCAAATGCTGCTGCCAAATCTGTTTGGCCAAACTGGGTCTCGGAGGCCCCCGGGTTATTATCCCTTGAGAAGCTGAGCCTCCTAGTTGGATCTTGTTCTCCTGCTATTTCCACCATTGTTCTCTAAAATATTAAACGAGAGGTCTTGAGTTCGACTCTCAACGAGAGCACCAATTGTTTCCGGGTAAACTCGTGGTCCCTTTAGCGAGTCACACGGCTCCAGAAATAGCGAACTTCCCTGTACTCCGAGTTTTCCTGTGTAAAGAACAAACACGTCAAAGAGGCGTCCCCGGGTTTACCGAGGGAAGCCACTCCGATGCTTAAGTCAGACACTGTCAATTAAGCAGAAAACTCAAGAATAGTCAAGAAGTTGCGCGTCCTCTTACCGGGAGGCCCGCGCTGGTATTTATAGTAGCATTAAAGACAGCATGCCTTGTCCTTTTCCAATGTGGGAACAGTTTCCCTTGCTTTTACTTAGCTTTACGGCGAAATGGGCCCTGACAAAGGACCCAGAGTGGCTTCTCCCATTTAACTGGGCTTTCACCCTATAAACAATAACTCAAGCACAATAAATAATGCATATTTAATAATTAACTAGACATTTAGAGGTTCTTTCTTGAATTGTAACCCGGTAAAGGTGAAATATCAGGTTCCACCTATAAACACTGTGCTTCCAAACACGAACCTAAAACCAACCCAACAGCTCTACTGCTGCCTACCACCTCCAAGACCTACTCCAGCAGCTTTCATCACTCCCACTGGTCCTTCCAGCAGCTTCTCCTTACTCAAACTCGCCTCGTAGCTCCTCTGCCTTGCTGCCAAGCACCAACAGAACCTCCACTGCCCTAAGGCTTCGTCTCAGCCACCAGATGTAGCTCTGCCTCGTGTAGAGCTGCAACAACACACCCAGCACTCACCTGATCATGTCTCGGCCCCAAACTCCAATTGCATGCCTTGCCGCTTCCGCTGCCAAGCACAGCAGCCGTCACACAGTGGTCCTCTGCCAAAACCCAACTTCTCCAAACACTTATCAAATTCCAATTCCAATTATACAGATACGTAGAGCTTCATGAGTAGATGATCTTTCATACCTCAATTGCCTTCGCCTGTGACCGGAGAACACCAATCCATGGCCGAGAAATTCCGAATGTTTCTCCTCTTCGAAAATCTCTCCCCAACGCCTCTCTTCAAAAACCAAGGCTATAAAAATGATCAGGATGTTGAGGCAAAGCTTCCGGACCAATCCAGACTCACCGTCGCTGCTCGACACGCCTGAAAACGGCGAACACAGTCGAGTCTTTTTCCCCTCCGATCTGCCCCGAACTCGATTGCAAGTGGGTTTTGTATACTGGGCTTTGTAAGGTGGAAAGAGAGGGAGGGAATGGTGGAGGTGCGCCTCCGCAAGGTGGCGGAACGGCGGATGATTCACCTGAGGTAGGCCGAGGCGACCGAGAGGTCTGGGTTCGGGTCAACGCCCGAGTTGGGTTTTGACTCGGATCAACACCTCTCCCCACTATTTATACCCAAATGGACGGTCTAGATCAAAACCCTACTTGATCTGACGGTCCAGATTTAAAATGGGTAAAAAGTAATTAGTTAAATGGTAAAACTTATTTACCGCAATAGGAATTAGAAATTACCATAAACTTCAGAAATTCACAGAAATTAGCCGGATGCTCCGAAAAATATTCTGAAAATACCGGGAGACTCGTGTCGACACGTACTACAACATCGAGTCATTAAATCAGGTATTTCGAGTACTTTTAAAAACTCGAAAATAAACTCGAGCGATGTCTTATCAAATTACCGATCGCGATTAAAAATCCTCGGTAACTCGTAAACCTCTGTGAAAAGGTAAGTTTTAGGTACGGGATGTTACATTAATTTCCTTACCGCTTCGTGTGGCGTCCTGGTTATTACACTTATTGTCTCGCGCAACATCCCGGTTATTACCCACGAATCGTGCAAGGTCTCGATTATTACCCTTACCGCTTCTTGCGGTGTCCTGGTTGTTACCCCCGGCTTAGTGCGGCCCGACCCGGTTATTACACTAACCGCTACGTGCGTCCCGACCCGGTTATTTCCCATAACCGCTTTGTGCGGCGTCCCAGCCCGGTAATGACCCACAACCGCTTAGTACGGCGTCTAGACCCGATAATGACCTTAAAATGCTCTGCGCAGCCTCCCGACTCGGAAATGGCCCTTATCCACTCTGGGTGGTGTCCTGTCCCGTTTTTGTTCTTTTATCGCTCCGTGCGGTGTCCCGGCCCGGTTATTTTCCTTAACTGCTTCGTGCGGTGTCCCGACCTGGTTATTTCCCTTAACCGCTTCGTGCGGAGTCCCGGTTATTACCCAAAGCTCTGTTTCTCTTACCGCTTTGTGCGGTGTCTCTGTTATTTCCATGAGTTTTTTCTCTTGCCGTTTCGTGGGGTGTCTTGGTATTACACATGACATTTTTCCCTTATCGCTTCGTGCGGCGTCCTGATTATTACACATACCACTTCATGTGGCATCACGTTAAATACCCATAACTGCTTTGTGCGGGGTCCCTGATATTACCCACTGCTTTGTGTGGGGTCCTTGATATTACCCACTGCTTTGTGCGTTGTCCCGACCCTTAAACGTCCTTTATTCGCTCCGTGCCGCGTCCCGACCCAGTTATTTCCCTAAACCTCTATATGCGGCACCTTAATCAGGTAATGTCCCTAAACTACCGCGTGTGGAGTCCTGACCTAGAAATGTCCTTGATCCACTGCTTGCATCGTCTCGCCTTGGACATGTGCCTAAACCGCTTCGTGCGGCGTCTCGACTCAGTCCCTAAACTGCTTCGTGCGGCATTGGGTAACAGTAATAACCCTAAATCGCTTCGTGCGGCGTCCCGAGTAGGTAATGTCCTTAAATCGCTTCGTGCAGCATCTTGACTCATTAATGTCCTTAAACTGCTTCTTGCGGTGTCCTAACCCAATAATTTCTCTTATCCGCTCAGTGCGGCGTTTGTTATTACCACGACTTTATTTCCCTGACCTCTTTGTGCGGTGTCCCCACACAATAATGTCTTTAACCGCTCCATGCGGTGCCTCGACCAGGTTATTTTCCCTTAAATGTTTTGTGTGGGGTTGCGGTTATTACCCATGGCTTTGTACATAGGACGGTTATTAACCACGGCTTCATGCTTCTCTATGCGGCTTCCCGACATGGAAATGTCCTTATCAACTCCATGCGGTGTCCCGACCCGGTTATTTCCCTTAGCAGCTTTGTGCAGCCTTCCGGTTATTACCCACGGCTTTATGCGGGATCTAGGTTATTACCCACGGTTTCATGCGGGATCACATTTATTACTCTTACCGCTTCGTGTGGCATCCCAGTTATTACCCACGGTTTCGTGTGGGGTCACTGTTATTACTCTTATCGCTTCGTGCGGCGTCCCCGATATTACCCATAGCTTTTTGCAGGGTCCTGGTTGTTACCCACAGTTTTATTTTCCTTACCGTTTCACGGTGTCCCGATTATTTTTCTTACTACTTTATGCGGTGTCCCTTTTATTACATGGTTTTAATTCCCTTACCGCTTCGTGTGGCGTCCTGGTTATTACACTTACTGTCTGGCGCAACATCCCGGTTATTACCCACGATGCGTGCAACGTCTCGATTATTACCCTTACCGCTTCTTGCAGTGTCCTGGTTGTTACCCCCGGCTTAGTGCGGCCTAACCCGGTTATTACCCTTACCGCTACGTGCGTCCCGACCTGGTTATTTCCCATAACCGCTTCGTGCGGCGTCCCAGCCCGGTAATGACCCACAACCGCTTAGTACGGCGTCTAGACCCGATAATGACCTTAAAATGCTCTGCGCAGCCTCCCGACTCGGAAATGGCCCTTATCCACTCTGTGTGGTGTCCTGTCCTGTTTTTGTTCTTTCATAAAATGCCGATGGATCCGCCGTGGTCAGACCATCACTCTATAGACGCTAAGTGATACCAAGTACTGAGGTAGTAACAGGAAACGATAACCTAATGCTCTGATACCAACTGTCAGGACCCACCCCGAGTTAAAACCCTTTAACCCGAAGTAAACCCTGCAGGGACCACCTCAAGGGAACTTCCTTAAGATAAATAATAGGAATTGGTGGAGTTGCTGCTATGTTGTTGATTTGGTGATTTATGTGACTGATTTGATATTGTTTTATGCATGTTTGTCGATAACTTGGAGACGAAGAAATGGGAGAAGTTATGGCGAAATTCTGGCAAGTTGACTAGAATCCGGCAGGTGACTGCTACGGTGATGTAATGAATCCTGCTGAAACGCCGAAGAGGTAGTCTTCAACTCCTTTAATCGGAAAATTACGTTTAAGAAAACGTACTAAAATGGAAACTAACCATAATTGAAATCTTTTCCATTTTAGGAAACATTCTATTTTTGGAAACCTACTAATTTAGAAAACTTTCTATTTTAGGAAAGTTTCCATTTTGGAAATGTTCCATTTTTTTGGAAAATGGTTTAGTAAAGATTTGAAGTTCGACAAAAAATTTGGTTAAGTGTTAAATTGTTATCAAAAAATGATAACTGAAATTCTGGAAAATGTCAAGTTGACCGTTTTAAGTAAAATTAGCGTTTCACATAAATCGATGTATCGACTCTTAGAAAATAAATTTGTTAATGAGACACGTTGGGTGTCCATAGTAATTCAACGAATTATTATGTGACTCCCTAACGTCAGATTAAAATGGTTAAGGAAAGTTTGGAAGTTAAGTCGGACTTCCGGTAAATAAGTAAAGAGTCGTTAATCGGAAAAGCAAGTCAAAAAGGTTAAAGTGCTATAAAAAGGAATTGGTTGGTCAACTTAATCAATGTGGTCATTCTTGGTCAAACTAGGAATGCTGAGGTCAACATGACTGTTATTGTTTCTTCATTGTTAAGCTACTTTAATTCTGCAGTGATTCATAGACGAGGTAGCTTACGTGGTGACCTTGGTTTACCAAGGCAGTTCCAGGAAGGTTGGAGCTTACGTAAGGAACAGCTATTCCAGGTACGGAAGCTAAATCCCCGTTGGTAGAGGTTTTGCCTATATATGAAAGTGCATGATTTTTGTATGCTCATGATCGATGACTCGAGAAAGTTTTCTTTATATTATGTGATAAATGATTTATGATTGGGCCAAGAAAGCCTGAGGCTAGGCGCAAATAATTTTATGTTATGACTCGGATCGAAAAGTGGTACCATTGTCCTAATTTCCGGTGCTTGGCCTGCGAGTGGCGGGACCTAGTATATAGTACTCCCACGGTGTCGATGACCGTGAACCTCCGGAGGGACAATGCCCTGTTTATTTTATTTACCCGCTTACATTCGTCTTGTATAGAGTTAAGCGAGTCGTAAGTGCGGTGTGTACTATCAGTGATGTGTTGGGCATTAGCTGTAAATGGACACTCTCGCTACTATTCGTCTTCTGACGCATAGGTAGTTGACCCCGGTTTGTTATATAGACAAACCCGGGATTCGGTCGCCTAGATCTGTGAAGCCCTTCAGGCTGCATTCGTACTTTGAGCGCTCTAGCCCCTGTTTTAGCATACTGCACAGTTTTTCCCGAAAGATATAAAATGATGATTTTGTGTGCCGAGGATTTTCAAATGATTTTATTTAGAGCTCAAATCTATATGTATATTTATGTGGTTTTATGGATTTCAAATCTATCATTGGTGGGCTTTTATGTGAGCACGCGAGGACGACGCTCACCCCTTACAACATGTTTGCAGGTACTGTGTACTGTGACGAGATAGATAGAGAGAGCTGTGTGTGTGGAGCCTCATTTCGTACTCAATGTTTGGTCCAAGTTGTACTCATTTTTCTTGTTTTATCCTTCGAGTCATTTACCAGAGTATTTGACATAAACAGTAAAGGTGTTTTCCTGACTTATTAACCATGTTGTATGTTTTTATTGTTGTCGCTAAAGTTTTTAGTTGTCCTTTTAATTTGTTCACCTTCCACGAAATTGAAAAAAAAACTCTAATGAATGTTTTAAGAAACTATTGTGGTGTCACTCGAGTTTAAAGTTTAATTTTATTTTACCTACTTAATAGCCTACGACTTTAGGTTAATTGATAGGAGCCTAAAAGGTGACGTTATTATGTGCTAAACACTCTTGTTTATGCTTTGTTGAGTCTATTTAGGTTAAGATTGAGTCATAATATAGTTTAATGTTGTTTTGGAAGAGTTTTTGGTAATATGTGCTAAAGTGTTGAGAAAATTGGCTAAGTGTTAAAAGTGTGATTTCAAGGATTTTGTAAGAGCGTTCGCAGTGTCTTAAACATGGTGGAAGTGCATGAAAAATTGGGAATATAATCTTTGGTTGCTGAAATACATTGTGTTAAAATTTCAGGTCAATTGGAGCACGGGAAGACCTTGCGAACGATGCCAGAGTTGGCAGTCCGAGAAGAGAATGTTCCAGGGACTGAAGAAGTTTCGCTGCTACTGTGTCTGATCTTTCGGGGGCTGTATCTGACGCAATACTTGGAACTGGAAAACGTGCCATATACCATTTGAAAGGTCTTCGAGTCTAGTTTCTCTGGGACTTGGAATCACGGCAATTGAAGCACTACAGAAGGAGATATGCTGGAATTACTAAGGCAAGGTCATGCTGTCGAAAACTGCAGTATTTTCCTGGATGCATCAGGAAAGTTTCTTTGGACTTTTTAAATTACAATTTCGACAATCATGGACCTTGGGGCTTGATGGACATGTCCATATGTGTTTAATGAAGAACTTCAAGCTGAAGATTCATCAAAGTGGCTGGCGAAGTGAAGGGAGAAAAGAGAAGCACATGACTTGCACATGGGAATAACTAAATCCATCTTGGTTTGGGATTGCTTTAGGGCCGACCAAACCCTAGCTTTTTCCCCTATAAAAGGCCTTGTAATCGCATGAGAAAGGGTATCATCAACATTGCAAAACTCAGCCGAAGCCAAAGCAGCGGCCGAAAATTCCATCACCATTCAAAGACCCCAATTCCGATCTTCATACTCCATCCTTTGATCCGAAGCACGTAGTCGAGGATCTCCATGCACTTGAAGAATAGACCACGTAGGAATATTTTAAAGTGTATCATCTGCTATTTTCGAATTGGTATGTCTTTGTTATGGTTGATGTTTGTTTTAGGTTTTTGTTTGAGTACGATTTAATTCTTGTCTATGAGATATTAAGTACTTTTGAATGATGTAAGAATTATAGTTTTTAGTTTTTAATCAATGATTTGAAGTTTATGCCGAGAATTTCTAAGTGTTTGGGTTTTATTAATTTTCGATTTGCTTCATAATATTAACGTGTGATTAAGACAAGTAGTTGATGTCGCATTAGTTAATCCTTCAAAGAATTACATGACTTTGATACACGTAGTGGATAGGTTGATGTGTTCTTTGTTGTGTTCGAAAATTACATGCTAGAATTGGATTTAGATGGTGCTAATGAACATGTTAGTTTATTTGTGTGATACGTAATTGCATAAGTGAATTAGTATGTTAGATTTCGTGTTTGATACGTTGAGCATGGATGTGTGAAAGGTTTCGAATGAAACAAGTAGTCGATTTCGAATGCATCTAATGGCTTAGGAACCACGTAGGAACCTAATGTGCATGTTTCGATTCTAGCATGATTTAGGTATTTCGGCATAGATTGATATGAGATTAGAAATTGTTTTCTATATTCTTGCATTATTGTTTGGTGTTGGTTTGTGTAATTGTTGATCGATCACATGTATATATGTACAAAAGTAATCTAGGACTTTATTTCATTGCATCTTTCCGAAATATAAAATCCAAATCTTTAAAACTCTATGTTTATTTCGACAACTTTGATTAGATTAGATGGATCTACCCTGTGGTTGGATCCCCGGTTTAGAACGATACCCTTACTTGCTTTATACGATGACAACGACTGTGTACAGGGTTAATTGATGCGTGTGCAAATACGAACTATCATTAATAACTTGTCTAGTCCTTCGGACGTGTTGACTTCTTATTGGCTTAAATTCATGGTCATTGTAGTTTCCCCTTACGGGCCGCTACATATAAAATGGTTTCATTCTATCAATAAGAGCAGTAGAATTCATTCCCTACAACACAATATCTATATTGACAAATTTTTAAACAATAAATAAACAAAATAATAGTCAACTACCACATCATAAATGCAATAATGACTTTTAATCTCAATGGAGTAAAAAATGGACGTTGACAAATGAAATATAATGCGTAATACAACATAAAAATTGATGTAGCACTTAGAAACATTTGCAACAATGAATTTTAGAAAAGTTTGACTGCAAGTTAGTCGATAGGAAATTGATAATGTTCAACATGACCTCAATTTCAATTAGGAACACGTCACAATTCACTCATTCTTTATGAAATCCTGAATAATTAATTTGATGTATTAAAAAATTATTAATTTATATATTCGTTGGTGTCTATATACATTCTCTAATTTGTATTATTTTATAAATTTAACGAATCATTAATTTAACACGTTGAAACAACTAAAATTATTAATTAATCAAATATTAATTTATTAAGATTTTACTTTACATGAAAACGTGACTCAGCTAACCAGGACAGTAAGGTCTGCACATTTGTGATCACTCCGAAACCCACAAAACCAACCCAACAACTAGTCAGTCTCATCTCTACATATTTATACTTCAACCCCAATTTATCTATTTCTCTTCTTTTCTTCCCAAACCTGCTTCCACCTTCCGCAACATTTCGCCCCTTTCATCTCTCTCAAACCTTCAAGACCCTTTTGATCATCTCTATTATAGAATTGGGAAACTAGGTTTTGATAGAGAAGATAGAGTCGATGGTGATTTTGCAGTTGTTTTTCACGGTGGCTTTCTCGGCGGTGCCTCTGACTCTGTACGTTCCGCCGCTCCGAAGCTTAAACCCTTTTCTGGAGACCGTGGAGGATCTACTCTTGGAATCCAGGACTTACACGAATAGGGTCTACCCCCGTGTCCGCCATCTCTGGCTTAGGATCTTGGATTGTTTGCTTTGCACCACCACCAGGTAGATTCTGTTCCTCACTTTCGGTTTCAGCTGCTCCAATTGTGCCAGATCATCATCATCACCATCACACCACTCATGAGTTTGCTATCAAATATGTAATATATATATATATATATATATATATATATATATATATATATATATACACACACCAAACCGATCACATACATATTTCAGATCATCCCTCTTCTTGTTTTAGCTTCTGTGGGGGTAATAACGTTTTTTTATTTAGTTGTTTATCTTGTACAATTCATTGTTGTTGTTCGTTATTGAATGTGAATGGTTTGATGCCGTATGTTACATAGGTTTGCTTAGTGATTGATTGTTTTCCTTGTTTGTTTTCTGGGTTTCTGTTTGATGTGATTATTAGAAATCTGGGTTTTACTAGGTCTAAGTATGTTGTCGTCATTGTACTCATGGGTCGTTAATAAAATTAGAATTATAAATTTTAGAGATCAGAAAATTAGATTCAGGCAAGTGTTTGATCCGGATTGGGCGGCTATGACGGATCGTCCGTACCATTCATATGATAAGGCACAGGTGTAAGGCTTAGCTGCTTAGGAAACAAGACAAATATTCCCTGCTTATCGTTTACAGTTGTTTTGGTCATCTGAAAAAAAACAATGATGAAGTCATTCTTGAACGAGTTGATCTGCTTGCTCTTTCATTCTGGTTAAAAATACTGCGAGTCCCTTTTTTTAGAAAGAGAAAACGCCAATAGGAATATAATTGAGTACTAATGTGATGATTTGGTTACATCGCCCATGCATTCACATGAACTTCAGTTACGAATCTATAGATTGCACTCGGTTCCAACTAAATGTGGTCTCAAGTACCAAAATGGTGCCTAAATTTATCCAGGTCTGCTCAGATTGATCATACAGGTTACTGTTACAAAAACTATCTACGAATTTACAGCAAGTGTGACACTAGAACCACCACCTGCAGCGCTGCTCATCAGTCTTTCTGCTGCTGTGCTGAGTGGGGTGATGCTGATTCTATCAGCATTTGCAACTACCCACTTGCCGAAATCAGGAGAAGAAGCAAGTTCTTCCAAGTCTTTCTCCGTCCTCTGTCGGGGATACTTTCCCATCATGTCGTAACACCGCTCTCCTCTCGGGTGGTGTAGAAATAAGGGTATAACTTTTCTGATGGTGATGCCCTTGTAGAACCTAGGCTAGATTAAGCGAGCGTAGGTTTGTCGGTCCAGGCCTCGGCAACTTATATTCTTCATCAGAAGGTGGAGAATCAGGAATCTCTGATCTTCTGCTCTTCTTCTTTTTGAATGATTCCCACAATTTCCTGTAGGTGCGACGGCGACAAATTCATCTCAAGATTTTCCGCACTGAAGATAGTATCACAGCAACGGTCCTTGCTATAAAAGAGACTATTGTTCCAAATGCTATAGTTAATTTTCCTCATGAAAGAGTATCATAGCAACTTTGCTCACTATAAAAGGGACTAAAGGGACCATTATGGCGCTGCCAGTAGCTGATCACTAGAACTCTGTGAAAGCACAAGAACGGCTAGAATCGAATCGTCCATATAACAAACAGAGATGTGCTAGGATCAAGTGATCCATCTTTCAGGGCCATTTTACGAACTGTCCAAAATCCCAACCATGCTCCAGCCAGAAAAATAAAAGCCACAAGAAATAAAACCAAAAGATCATACATCTCTTGGCTGATTCCAAGCTCTGTGAGTGCTGATCGGATTAGCCCCGGGAGGAAGCCGAGAAAAGATCCTAAACCAAGCACAGATGAAAGCAAAAACAATCTGAGCAAATTCTTCCGACCTGTTGGGAGAAGCTTCACCCCTTGATAAAGGACAATCAATATTACCAGGACAACCCATATTGCCATTGCACTGCTGTAATATAAAACCATTGAGTCGCTCAGATAAGGCGCCAAACTCATCAAGATTACACCAGATACAAAAAATACCAGGCGAGATATATGAAATTCAACGACTTTGTGCACATAGGGTGACATGGATCCAGACCAGGACCTACCCTTGGAAACTTTTTGCCACTGACCGTGAGGGCATATTCCTTCCCCACGAGATGTATTTCTGAGGAAGCAAACCTCAAAAGGCCAATCTAAATTTTAATGCAGCTTCACCCATCTAAATAGATTTCTATCACTCTAGTTGCACAAGGTTTTTGGCAACAAAACAACTGGATGACGCAGCTCCAGCTACAAGCGGATTTCGCATAGGTCACAAGTACTGTCCTTTCGCTTATTAAATATTATTCAGCCTCCAATGCAGAGTCAACTACCAAAGGGTTGGCGTTGCCCACGAAACAGCTTAGTCCAACTAGGATTCCGCCTCACCTCTGTCTTTTGGTTGACCAACCGAAAAAAGGTTTATTTATGGGGCAATGGTATTAGCCCAAACGTTGCCCAAGACTTTAAATTAATTAGCCTCAAACCCAATGTATATTGGGCTCAAACATTGCCCCACAGGCCTCGAGTGCGGCCCATTTCACAATGGCCAAATGAAGAGCCTTATTGTGTACGTTTAGTCAGTTTCAAAATTTAAAACGAGGTGACGTTTCAATCCTCATCACCTAATCCTGTCATCATTGTGAGGTGACATTACTGTTGACGAGACATTTCCTCTCAAGCCTCTATAAAAAGGAAAGGAGTGGACCTAGATCGTCAACATCACCCCCTTTCTTCCTTTTTCTTTGGAGCTCAAAAACCCTCGACGACAAACCTAAAAACAACACCACCATGGCCCCAAGAGTTCCCATTCGAGATTCAGACATCAACCATACCACTGTTATCGACTGGTCCACCAGATTCGATCGTATTATTGCTAGAAATCTGCCCTATTGAGACTACATCTAGTTTCTGGAAAACGGCGAGACCGTTCTTGGTCTGATCCTGACTCAGCTGCCACCTCCCACTGTTCATAACAACTACGCAGATGCAGTCTGTCGACCTATCCTTGCCCACCGCCGGTGTGTTGGGGAATGGCCTGACGCCATCGAGGAGGAACATGCCTAGTACGAGTCTCGACTTCAAACCAATCAATACATCTAGGAGGCGGTGGGTATCGTAAAAGTTATTGCTCTGAGCTTCTTGCTGTCCCTTGCCACAGATCACGCATCTTTCGTAACGCGACATGCCTATGGAATAGTGTCACCAATACCTTCGACTTCCCCTTCAGCCAGATAAGTGTCACTCTCCTGAGCATCCTCGCCACCACCGGTCTGTCGATCAATGGCAAGTCTTGAGTCCCTGGGTACTTTTTCGACACCGACTGCACTTACAACAACAACCCCGGCATCCATAAGCCATTAAAGGTGTCCTTCCAAGTATGGCGGAACTACTACATCAACCATGCAAGCCAGCACAAAAGAGGTGTTGTTTTCCATGAATATTGGTTAAATAAATTTGTTTTCTATGGAGCCTATGCCTACGGACAAGTATAACAAACTAGCTGTAGCGCTTTATAATGGCATAAAGGTAGGACTAGGGCAATCTGTACTTGCATCTCTGTACTGCACACTTTGCACATTATCCCTACACCCCCTTTTATGTCCCAGTTAGTCCACTGTGGGTTCTGGACCTTTGTCTCCAATTGTACGTCCCACTCTACCATCGGTCTCCACCAGCAATCTTCACCTTCAATGTGAACTGGAACACGACAAACCGAACCATGCTTTCCTTCATCACCACACTACCAAGATCAGTACTTTGGCTGATGAAAATTTGTTGTCGGCCTGTTAAATGCATTCGTCGGCTAAGATCTTAGCCGACGAGTCTTCATCAGCTAAGATGTCGTCGGCTATGACTTTAGCCGACGAAATTAGAAGCAATTGTCGGCTATAGTCTGAGACTAGCCGACCGATTTTTTTTATATTTTTCGTCGGCTAAAGCTTAAGACTAAAGCCGACGAAATCATATTTTCGTTGCTCATAGTCTGAAACTTTGGTCGACGAAATTTTTAATATATTCGTCGACTAAAGTATTTAATTAAAAAATTAAAAATAACTATAGCCTATGACTTATAGCAAATTTCGTACTACTACAGCCGATGAAATAGACCATATTTCGTCGGCTAAACCTTAGGAAAAAAAACTATAGCCGACGAAATATGGCAAATTTTGTCGGCTATAAGTCCATTCCAGCAAAAAAAACTCTGAAACTTCTAAATTACCATTCCAAGCAACCTGCAAATTACACGAAAACATCTCAAATTATAACCAACACCATCAATGGTGACAACACGATTTTCTTTAAAATATTTATATAAATTGTTCATGAACACATAAAACTTTAAAAATTAATTAACTACACAAAATCTAAATCCGCGTCAGGAGGAGGTTGTGGTGGCTAAGGTAGCGGTAAAGGCGCAGGCATGGGCGGAGCCAGAAGTCCTTAAAGCTGGGCAGCTGAAAAGTCGACATCTGCTTTTGCGCCTCTTGTTGGGTGTCATATACCGTGACATTATACTCTTGTAAGGCGGCAGTATATGCTGTCTGGGCGATGACATAGGCGGCATGAGCGGCAGCTTGAGCGGCTTGCTCCTCCCGTAGTCTCTGAACTTCTGACTCTAGCTGAGTCGTCCTGCTGCTGGTCAAGGCTGCTTTTCTTTGAAATCCTGGAGTGGTCTTCAGTACCTCCTCTCCTGTCTTTCCTAGACCCCGGTAGTAGAAGTTGTTTGCTCGCGGTGGGAATGTTGTGCCCATGATCCTCACCCTAATCGTCAGATCCGAAGTGTTGATCCGGTGATAGGAGCATTTTATGCCACGTTCTTAATACGTTTTTACCCTCATTTATGCTTTGTTTATCCATTATTAGTATAGTTTTAGTAGTTATTTAGCATAAGGGATTATTTGTAGAACATTGTTTAAAACATGTGTAAAATAGATAAATTATGTGCAATATTGTTAAAAGCTGAAAGTGGAAGTATTTGTGATGTTTTTCTTAAGTTTCTGTAAACCAATACATTGTAATTACTTGATTAATTTTCTTTAATGTTTAGGTGACATGTATATGGACTTAACGAAACAAGAATCATGAGGATCAGACTTATGGAAGGTAGCAAAAGAAGCATGGAAAGACAAGAGGCCGAGAGCCTGAATTCGGAACAAAAACAGAGGATTTCCAGAAACCATAACTCAACTTCAAAACTTCCCTAGGACAATCCAGGAGGAACCAGGAAACGTGCCATATGGATGGAAAACTGTGGATGTCTAGTTTCTAAATCTTTTGGAATCACAGCAATCCAAGTTCTGAGGAAGGAGTTATGATGGAAACAATGGTCGGAGGTCAGTCTGCTGGAAACAGGACAGATTTTGCTGAAGTTGTCTACCGAGTTCGTGAGTGTGTTTCTTCACCAAAATCCTTCCTAAGCATGCCAAATGATTGATGAAGAGCTTAATGAAGACATGGGAAGATGCTTAGAAGACGAAGAACTGAAGGGAGCACAAATGGAGAGCCCGAAACAGTGACTAGGAAAGTTATCCTAGTCAAACTAGGATAACTTCTCCTAGCAAGACCAAGGAAGCCTTTCGGCTGTCCTAAGAGTCATTGAGCATGAAGGAGAGCCCAATGCTGATCCATACACATGAAGAAGAGTCCATGGTTCAAAAATATCACAATCCAAGTCAGCAACTCAAAGGGAGAGGCCGAATTCATCAAGGAGAAGGAAGTCCAATTCGGAAAGGACTTAGTAGGCTGCCGAATCTCTTAGGGTTTCTTTAGGAGTTTTCCTGTATAAATACACATGTAATACAACTGAAAAGTGGTCATCAATTTTGTGAAAGCCTTAGCTAGCCAACTCTACCAAAATCCTTTAACACAGCCGAGACACAAAGTCTGCCGCCAACCTTCCCTTGCCGCCGATCACCATCCTTGCCTTAGCCGAACCTTTTAGGTAGGATTTGGTATGGATTCCTCCATGTCTTTGTGTAATTCTACTGTTTGTAATTCTACTGTGTGTAATTCAATGTTTTATATATATATATATATTGGTATTTCGGTTTCTGGTTTTATGTTATGAACATGTTTGTTTGTTTTTCTTTGTGATCTACTTATGAATGTGTTTGTTAGCATAACATTTAGGATGCATGGTAGGTTTTGGATTTAGAATAGGTTGTGTATGTTTATGTTATTACTATTTTTCTAAATGATTAAACACATACCTGAACATGTAATCGAACCTAAAGGTAGTCTTGTGCACGGATGTTCCTAAGGGGGGAGTTTAATATGCCGTTGTGTTCTAAGGTTAAGTTCGCCGATTGGGTTCTTGATTTTTAGGCATTGCTAAGGGTTGATAGGGTAAAGTGATTTACATGCTAATAGGATGAGTGACGCCATACCTAGGATCATGTCCCCAATGACTCTCGCTCGTAAGTGTATTTTGTATTAGTGTCAGGCGATTGTAGGCACTAAACAAGATGACACATATATAAATTTAGGATCAGATGATTGTAGGTCCTAAGTTTACATGAGAAGTCTAAATAGTTGAAATTAATTAGAATTCACGAAAACATATTTCGTTGCATCTTGTTCGTATGTAAAACTTATGTGTTTTCTATTTTGTGTTAGCTATGTTTTGTGCTTAACAATTGATTGACCAATGTAAATATTAATTTAAGGTTTAGGAGTAGAAATAATTTAGAAAACAAATCTAAATCCCCATAATAAAACTTTGTAAATATGTAAATAGTTTTTAGTTATATTTTGTATTTATTTTATACTTGTGCCGAAAATGTATGTATATGTGTATATTTATGTGATAGTATTTACTTGTGTATTATGTGACAGATAATTGTTTATACTATCTATATTTATTTTGTATTTTTGTGAAAATTACTAACTTGTTTATAATACAGTAATAATCCTTCCCTAGTGTCCCCGGCTTGAACGATCCATACTTACAGTTACTACAATGATAGAGTTTAAATTGCAGGTGCTTTATCAATGAACCGGTAACAGCACTCATCAATTTTTGGCGCCGTTGCCGGGGATGCTAAAAAGGATTTATATGTATATTTTGTGCTAACGTTTTTTCTCTTATATTCATGTGTATTGCCGATTTGTACATTGTATATTGGTGTATGTGCCGAATTCCTTTGTGTAAAAGTTATATATTTTGTACCATATTTTTGACTAACAATTTCTCTCTTATATTTTTGTGAATAGTGTCAAATTTTTATGTATTATATTTGTATATTTTCGTGCCATATGTGTTTTGTTTATAAATATTGTAACTTAGTAAATATTTAGGAGGTGTATTGTTTCATATTTGTTTTAAGTTTATTGTGGTTTTTAAAGTGTAACATGTAGGGAGAAGCCGCATTTGTTAATCTTAGCCTAAACCCTTCATGTTATTTGCGGATTTCATGAGGTTGAGGGCGGCTTTGATTAACACTTGTCGAGTGGTCTAGTGACCCGAGTTTGTTCTTAACTGAGTAAGGGGCACGTTACTTGTCATAGATATAGAATTCAGGTTTGTTCAACTAGATCTCAAGGTTATAGACTGTTATCTCTTCTCTGTGAAGGGGATGATAGGGGGTTCGCCCTCCATGACCACAAACGAGTCCTGCCTGGTTCTTGTAGAGGGTTCTCCCTCCGTGACATTTAACACTCGCCTTCTGAAACCACGAAACCCGCTCGAATGAGCCAAATGCTTGGGCCGAAGCATCACCACACTTTAAACGCTAGAATTTACTTAGACATTTATGATGCCATGAACTTCAAATTAATTTTACTTTAATGTTTAAGGTATATCGGACGAAGCATAACACTACCTTGGGCTATATCAGTCCATTGCACAGTGGTCTTCCCTGCTCCACGTACCTTGAAAATTAAAGTTTAATAAAATCAAGTAGAAACATTTTTAGGGTGAGACATCATCACAGTATGTTTTTTGTCATGATTTTTGTCTATATGTAACTATGAATGTCGTGTGTGTTTCTAACTTATACTTATGCTTTGTTGATAAATGTATGTGTTTGCCGTGTGTGTGTGTTAATCTTGTTGAGTGTCAATGCCATGTGTGTGTGTGTGTGTGTTAGCAAAGCTATTTGTTAGTTTCATCTTAGTTGCCAAAGCCTTATCATATTTCTTAGTTTTGTTTTGTTTTTGTTTTTCGTTTTTGTTTATGACGATGCTAACTTGATCTTTGGTCAAATGTGCCAATTGGTTTTTGTAGGAATCCATGAATGTCCGGATCTGAAGCGTGGAGAAGAGATAACCAAGATAGATTGAGGCGTGTAGAACCAACATCTTCAGCCTTAGTCATTCACATAGAGTTAGAACCGCATTCACCTGAGTCAACACCTACATCGCCATCCATCATCACATCATCTTGTGAGTCTTTGCCAAGAGGATTTGCCAACTTTTTCAACATTCATCACGTGCCAAAAGTCAAGATGCCATCATTGAGAGAAGAGAACGGACAAGTTAATGGAGCTGATGGGGTCATCTGACCACTTAACATTACCTATCCGGATCCTGTGGATGGAAAATCAACAGATTTTGAGATGAGAGGTGGATTTTTCCACCAATTGCCCAAGTTCCATGGACTTAGTGGAGAAGGTCCTAACCGACACTTGCAACAGTTTGAATTTTGTTGTAACACCATGTGCCCTAGAGGAGCTGATTTGCAACTGGTCAAGATGAAAGCATTTCCGTTTTCACTTGAAGACAGAGCTAGGGGATGGTTCTTTGCAGTGCCAGCTGGTAGAATCACATCATGGGCGACAATGATCAATGAGTTTCTCCTCAAGTACTTTCCATCGTCGAGGGTGACGCAAATCAGAAAGGAGATAACTTCCATCAAGCAAGATGTGGATGAAGCCTTTGATGTGTATTATGAAAGGTATAAGTCATTGGTTGCTTCGTGTACAAATCATGGGATACGTGAGGGACTCTTGCTTCAATACTTCTATGAGGGACTACGCCCAATGGAGAGGCAATTCCTTGATTCAGCAGCTGGAGGATCATTGATGGAGAAGAGCAGAGAGGAAGCAAGCAACTTGTTGGAAATGCGTGCCACCAACAATCAACAATTTGGTTCGATTTCCACAAGGCGTGTGAATGAGACAAGCACTCATGGAGAATCCAGTGCCATAATTGAGCTTAAGGAAGATTTGAGCAAGTTGACACTCATGGTGTCGAATTTGGCCAAGAATAGAGGAATGCAAGTCTGTGGTGTCTGTAGCACGGAAGGACATGCTTCTGAGCAATGCAATCAAGTTGGAAACGAATTTGAAGAACTCAATGCCGTAGGGTATGGAGGCCAACTCGACAACTTCCAAGGTCAAGGAGGTCAGACACGTTTTCAGAACTTCAATCCAAGAGCCAACGATCTAAACTTTCGTTGGAACAACAAAAATAGCGTGCTCAATCCTCAACCAAGTGCACCTCAAGGACAACAACCCTATGTAGCAAGGCCACAAGGACAATTCATGCCTAGGCCATTCCAACCATACAACCAACAAGGAGGCCAATCAAGTGGAGGAAGCAACTATGATGAAATTTTCAAGAACATAGCCACTTCGACACAATCTTTGTTGGCCATGACTCAAACCAACACTACGGACATTGCCTTGATATCTAAAGACATTGTGGAGCTGAAGAATCAAATGGGAAAAGTTGTGGATTTCATGGGGAAATTCAACGAACAAGGCAGATTGTCAGGAGGTGTCATCAAGAATCCTAAGAACGAGCAAGCACAAGCAATTGTCACAAGAAGTGAGAGAACATTGCTGCCACAACCTAGGACACAACATAGGCACGGATATGATGGTTCGCATGGAGATGCCAAGCCAAATGCAGCAGCCGAGCATGCTGCCGAGAAGCACACTGCCGAGGCTGCCGCGCAAGATGTTGCCGAGAGACATCCTGCCGAGAGAGATTCTGCCGAGCAAGATGAAGGCACAAACCAAGGTCAAGTGAAGTATGGAAGAAGAAAAGGAGCTAGCCAAGCAAGGGAGACTTGGAAGCCATGAAGAAAAAGGATCTTGAGAAAGATCCAGTTGCATTACAGAAGGAGTGTGTGCCAAACTCTGAGGCACACAAAGGTAAAAACTCTAACACAAGTGAATTAGTTTCAACTAATCAATCTTCTTGTTTGCCTTTTCCTTCTAGGTTCACAAAGAACAGAAAGGATAAATCCGACGAAGAAGTGTTGGAGGTTTTTAGGAAGGTGAACGTGAACCTTCCCTTGTTGGAGTGCATTCGACAAATCCCAAAGTATGCTAAGTTCTTGAAGGAGCTTTGCACAACAAGAAGGCACACAAGGGAGATACAAGTTGTCAAGATGAGTGAGACGGTTTCTGCCGTTCTCCAAAGGAAAAGGCCGCCCAAGATGAAGGATCCAAGGAGTTTTTCTATCCCTTGTGTTATTGGTTCAACACGTTTTGATAATGTCATGCTAGATCTAGGAGCTTCGATTAATGTCATGTCCTACAATGTTTATGCATCTCTAGATCTAGGACCTTTGAAGACTGATAACGTTGTGATCCAATTGGCGGATCATTCTAACAAATACCCTATGGGGTATGTTGAAGATGTTCTTGTGCAGGTGAATCAACTGATCTTTCCTGCAGATTTCTACGTTTTGGAAATGGAGGAGTCACTTTCTGACTCAACACAACTGTTGTTGGGACGACCCTTCATGCGCACTGCAAGAACAAACATCGACGTTGCTGGAGGCAACCTAACAATGGAATTTGATGGCGAGATAATTAGATTCAACATTTTCAACGCCATGAAGTTTCCAAGAGCTGAAATTGAGGATGAACTTGTTGGGGCAGCAATAATGTCGACATGCTTGGTGATGCCAAGTACGGATCCGAACATAGGTTTGGCATTGCACATTGTCCAATGACCACACACAAAGCATAGCAATTAACCATTGAGCAAGGGGTCGGTTTTGACAAGTTTGGAGAGCGAGATGAGGAGGCTTTGAATGATTTGGAGCCGTCCATACTTGAAGTTGTGAAGGAGCTTGATTCACAACCAATCTATGAAAGGTATTCTCCTTTGTCAATTCCAATTTCTACTAATAAGTTGTTACCATCTGTGAAACAGGCCCCTCAGCTAGAGCTAAAAGCACTTCCAAAGCACTTGAAGTATATATTTCTTAGAGAAGATGACACTCTGACGTGTCAAAAGTTGACCTGCAATTTAAAACTCTATCATTGTAGCTTTAGTAAGTAGGGATCGTTCTAACCGGGGACACTAGGGAAGGACTTACTTTTCTGCAAAACAGAACATTAGTAATATTCACACATTTTATACATATATACAAATTCGGCAATGGGGATCTTATGAAGTGGTTCGAAACATATAAAGAAAAGAAGCAAAATATTTACATACATTGGTCAATCAATACTCAAGCACAAGATATAGCAAACACCTATTAGAGAACACATAAGTTTCAAGAAAGATCAAGTTATTACGTTTATGTTATCGTAGATGCAAATTAATTCCAACTTTTTATGACTTCTCAAGTAACTTAGAACTTACGACGCGCATCATCCTAAGTTTATGTGTCATCTTGTTTAATGCTTACGACGCGCATCACATTAACACAAAATACACTTACCGTTCACGAGTCGTTAGAGACATGATCCTAGGTATGTCGTCACTCATCCTATTAGCATGTAAATCACTTACCCTACTACCCAATGCAGCAACTAGAATCGAGAGCCCGACGCGGTGAACTCAACCCTAGATTACTACGGAATATTAAACTCCCCCCTTAGAAACATCCGTGCACAAGACTATCTTTAGGTTCGATTATGTGATCAGGTAAGCAATTAATCAATTTGACATCTACTAAACACAAACATAAACAACTTAAACTGAATCATAATCCTAACATGCAATCTAAATCGTTACACAACAAACATATTCATATGCAAATCACAAAGAAGAGTTCATAAACATGCTTATTATGCAAAACCAAAAACCAAATCGTATATATATCATAACTGACAGGACCCATCCCGAGATTTCCCAGTAAATCCCAAAATGACTCCTGCGGGACCCATCTATAAGGGTAGTTACTGAAATTTTGGCATAATGCCCTCTAAAAGTGAGTAACCCTTCACCTAGATTCAAAGTAAAAACAGGCAGTATACACTTCTAATTTCATTCCCCCTTCCTACTTGAGCCATCCTGCTCACATAACACACAACCACCTCCACAATTAACAACCACAATAACAATTCATCTTTCTACCTCCAACTAACTTAAAATTATTTTTACTTTCACCCCAGTAACTCAATTACCATAACTGTTAAATATAAATTCCCAATGAAAGGACAGAAATGCCCCTATGAACAGAAAAATTCGGTCACCGGCCGATTGGCCTCCGACCGGCGATCTCCGGCCATCTTCTTGCTCCTCTCAATCTCCCCTACAACTTTCATTTACATCACAACAACCAAATCCAACCCTAACATCAACAAATCGCGATGAACAGTAAATAAACCCCAATTCTGGAAAACCTGGATCAATTCCCTCACCTAGATTGTAATCGATCAATTCTCTGAAATGGAAGACTCAGAGGATGACGGTGGACCTGCCCCGAACGACCGGTGACGGCGCAGTGGCCTGAACTGGCTGGAACCCGAAGATACAGTCGGTTTTCGGGAGTTTCCTCTCTCACCACACAGCGGCGCTGCCTCGATTCGATGGCTTGCTGGGTTGCCGGACCTCCGACGAGTCGAGGAAGATCGGTCACGCGCTCCACAGCAGCCGGTGGTGGCGGATCTCTTCGGGCACAGTGAAGGTGCAGAGTCGACCCGGAGAAGAGAGAGAACAGATAGAAGGAAGAGAACGCGGGGAAAAGAGAAAGAAAAGGAAACGGAAACAAAAGAAATAAGTTTCCAAACAAGGAAACTTTCTAGAAACATAGGGGACCCCTAAATTTTCCTTCGTTCCAAACCAAATTTACCCCAATAAAATCCCCGATAATTTTTAAATTACCGTCAACAATTTCGACCGTTAATTTTATTGTTCAAACCTTAATATCGACACCGTAAATCCACGGATAACGGAAGGAAGGTAACTCGCAGTGAAATTATAAGATTCGGGGTGTGACAATTCTCCCCCCTTATAAAAATTTCGTCCTCGAAATTTACATACCTGTTACTCAAATAGGTAGGGATACTGATGTCGCATCTGAGCTTCGGGTTCCCAAGTAGCTTCCTCCACCTCATGACTCCTCCACAACACTTTAACAAGAGGAATGGTTTTGTTCCGAAGCACCTGCTCTTTTTGATCAATAATTTGCACCGGTTCCTCTACATAAGTCCAGTCTTTATTCAGACTAATAGGTGGCGCATGCAACACATGGGAAGGATCAGCAATGTACTTCCGAAGCATGGATACGTGAAAGACATTATGAATCTTGGACCACTCAAGAGGTAGATCCAATCGATAGGCAAGTGGGCCAATCCTTTCGAGGATCTCATAAGGACCAATGTATCTAGGGCTAAGCTTGCCCTTCTTTCCAAAATGCACCACTCCCTTCCAAGGAGATAATTTCAAGAACACCCAATCACCAACTTGGAATTCCAAGTCCTTCCTGCGGTTATCCGCATAAGTCTTTTGCCTATCTTGAGCCACCTTGAGTCGATCTCTTACCACCTTGATTTTCTCATTCGTCTCAAAGATGATATCCGGGCCACAAAACTCTCTTTCTCCAACTTCATTCCAACATAGGGGAGTACGGCATTGCCTCCCATATAATGCCTCAAATGGTGACATGCCAATGCTAGAGTGGTAGCTATTATTATAAGCAAACTCCATTAACATCAAATTTTCGTCCCAACTCCCCCGAAACTGTAGAACACACGACCTCAACATGTCTTCCAAGGTCTGAATGGTCCTCTCTGACTGCCCATCAGTCTGAGGATGAAAAGCAGTACTAAAATGAAGTTGTGTGCCCAATGCCGCCTGCAAAGCTCCCCAAAATTTGGAAGCAAACCGTGGATCTCTATCTGACACAATGGATTCTGGAACCCCATGAAGTCTCACTATCTCATTCACATACATCACCGACAACCGATCAAGGGAAAACTTTTTATTAACCGGGAGAAAGTGAGCAGATTTCGTCAAACGATCCACAATCACCCAAACTCCATCATACCCATTACGGGTACGAGGCAGGCCGAAGACAAAATCCATGGTGATATGATCCCACTTCCACACCGGAATAGGCAATGGCTCCATCAAACCCGAGGGTTTTTGTCTCTCAGCTTTCACTTGTTGACAAACCAAACACCTGCTAACAAAAGCTGCTATTTCCCTCTTCATATTCGGCCACCAATAATAATTCTTCAAAGTTCTATACATCTTTGTACTACCAGGATGGGCGGCATATATTGAACTATGAGCTTCCTCCATGATCTCCCGTTTAAGCTCTTCATTCCTCTTCGGTACACACAACCTACCCTTAAATAAAAGGGTTCCATCTTTCCTAACCGCAAAGTCCTCTGCTGAGCCCTCATGAGCCCTCTCAACCAACTGTACAATGGAGGGGTCATTATATTGCGCTTCCCGAACTCTATCAATTAATACTGGCCTCACACGAAAACTGGCCACCAAAACACCAATTTCATCCACTGTTAAATCAACACCTGTAGCTCTAAGCTCATAAAGAAGTGGAACCCGAATCATTTTCAAATATGCCAAGGATAAAGAGGGATTGCGACTAAGAGCATCAGCTACCACATTAGCTCTTCCTGGATGGTACTCAATCGAGCAATCATAATCTTTAATTAATTCCATCCATCTCCTTTGTCGTATATTTAAATCCCTTTGAGTGAACACATATTGCAAGCTCTTGTGATCAGTGAAAATTTGGCACTTGGCTCCATAAAGGTAATGCCTCCAAATTTTAAGAGCAAACACCACAGCAGCAAGCTCCAAATCATGGGTGGGATAATTTACCTCATGTGTTTTCAATTGTCTAGAAGCATAGGCGATCACTCTCCCATGCTGCATCAACACACCCCCCAATCCTTGTTTAGAGGCATCACAATAGACTTCATATTCCGCACTATCATCTGGTAGTGCCAAAACTGGTGCACTAGTCAGACACTCTTTGAGTTCCTGAAAACTCTGCTCGCACTTCTTAGACCATTCAAACTTAATTCCCTTCCTGGTCAATCTTGTAAGAGGAGCAGCAATCTTGGAGAAATCTTGAACGAAGCGACGATAATAGCCTGCTAATCCCAAGAAACTCCGAATCTCTGACACATTGGTGGGTCTACCCCAATTAGCCACTGCTGCTACTTTTTGAGGATCCACACTAACACCTTCCTCCGACACAATGTGGCCCAAGAATCCTACTCTATCCAACCAAAACTCACATTTGCTGAGTTTTGCATACAGCTGAGCTTCTTTGAGAACTCGCAGGACCGTCCTTAAATGCTTGGCATGCTCCTTCAAACTCTTGGAGTAAACCAAAATATCATCAATAAACACGATCACAAAACGATCAAGAAATGGACTAAACACCCTATTCATCAAATCCATGAAGGCGGCGGGTGCATTAGTAAGTCCAAATGGCATCACTACGAACTCATAGTGTCCATACCGTGACCGGAAAGCAGTCTTGGGAATATCACTTTCCCGAATCCGCAACTGATGATAACCAGATCTCAAATCAATCTTTGAGAAAACAGAGGCACCCCTCAACTGGTCGAATAAATCATCAATTCGTGGCAAAGGGTATTTATTCTTCACCGCCACTTGATTCAGCTTCCGGTAATCCACACAAAGTCTCATGGTGCCATCCTTCTTCTTAACAAAAAGTACAGGAGCACCCCAAGGAGACGTGCTAGGTTGAATAAAGCCCTTATTCACCAACTCCTGCAATTGAGTTTTTAACTCCTTCAATTCCGTAGGTGCCATTCTATAGGGAGCTTGAGAGATAGGAGCGGTTCCGGGAAGCACCTCGATGGTGAAATCGATCTCTCTTGCTGGCGGTTATCCAGGCAATTCGTCTGGAAATACATCTGGAAACTCCTTTACCACAGGAATGTCTTCCAGGTTCACCTCACCCTTCCTGGTATCTACCACATGTGCTAGGTAGGCTTGACAACCCTTGTTCAACAATTTCCTAGCTGTAACAGCGAAAATCACACAGTTTGGAAGAACATTTCTTTCCCCTTGAATGGTGACCTCAGGCTTCCCTGGACTCCTTAACACTACCTCCTTTCGGAAACAATCCACCATCGCCCTATGAGTTTCCAAGAAGTCCATCCCCAAGATCACATCGAACTCCACAATATCAAGAGGAATCAGATCAACTTCAAAACCGCAACTCTCTATCCGCACCTCACAACCCTTAAATACCCAATCTATCTTCATCACATCCCCGGAAGGCAAGGACACGTGCCATTCCCCAGGAAGTGATAATGACGGCACATTGGCATGTAAGGAAAATCTATTGGACATAAAGGAATGCGACGCTCCAGGGTCTATTAATGTAAAAGCGGGTTGGCCAAAAATTAATAACGTACCAATAATAACATCTGGAGAAGAGCGGCCCTCTTGCTGGGTCATGGCATGCAGTCTCGCATGTGTGGTAGGACGGCCTCTACTACCTCTGCTCTGCTGAGTGCCGCCTCTAGTCTGTGTCACAGAGGGGGTACCACTACTAACAGTACCGGAATGCGTCTGCCCCATAGTCTGGGTAGGTGCCAATGCTGCTCCCTGACTCAAGAGAGGACAATCTCTCCTGAAATGACCTGTCTGCCCACACTGATAGCACTGACCAGGCAACCACTGACTCTGCTGAAAACTCTGGGGCGGTCTCTGACTCTGCTGCGCACTTGATAAGTCAAGAATGACGTATGGGTCCAAGAATGACGAGAATGACGTATGGGTCCAACATGAAGAAATTCGACCCATGAAGTGAAGACATGAGGAGGATCGAAATTTGCTAAAGTCTTGGTGATTTCTTATAGCACCACTTATCCAAAAACTCCTACCTTATGAAACCAAGTCTCATTACAACCATATTATTGAGATTAATTCATGATTCTTAAGATAGCTAAATTTGATTTGTGGAGATTTTCTCATGAGTCAAGCATATGGTTTTGGTCCATTATTGCACATAGTTGTTATATGAGGTTTTTCCATGAATTTCTATTCACAAAGTGCTTTTATTTGATGAAATATGCAAGTTATTTGTTATCTTATCATCTTTTGCCTTGCATATACGATTGAGTGAATACCATGGATGAGTGAAAAGAAGAGAGTATGATATTGTGAGGTGGAACGGTTATCATACATGTTTGTGCTATATGATCTCATATCTTACTTGTTCATGCTATGATACATGCTTATGAAGCTTTGCAATTATGCTTTCCATTCGAATGTTCTAAAGGTTATGCATGATAAAGATCCTGAGACAATCTTTCTAAGGGTATTAGAAGTTTTTGAGGCATTTGATTTTGTTTTTGTTTTAGAGTCAGTTTGCTAAGGGACTAGCAAAGGGTAAGTGTGGGGTAGTTTGATAAGTGCGTTTTACGCTATGTTTTTAATATGTTTTTACCCTCATTTGTACCTTGTTTATTCCTTAGTAAGGTCATTTTTACTTATATTGAGTCAAAAGGGTTTTTCTGTAGAGCAATAGCTAAAACATGTATTTATACAGAAATTTGTGCTTAAGTGTTGTAAAAACCGATTTTGGATAAGACTTGGTTATTTCTCTTATGATTCACCATACCTTTACATTGTCATTTTTGAGGAATTTGGTTTAATGTGTAGATGACATGTATATGGACATATTATATCAAGAATCATGAAGATTGGACTCATGGAGGACAACAAGAGAGGCCATGCAAAAGAAGAAACTCCGAAACATAAGACTTTGATCCGAGCAGAAATTTACAGAAACCTTACATCAACTTCGTGAAGCTACGGAAGTCTAGTTTTCAGATCTTCTTGAATCGCAGCATTTGGAGTTCAGATGAAGGAGTTATGATCAAAACAATGGACGGAGGTCAAGCTGCAAAACTGGGCAGTTTCTGCCAGTCTGTCCTTGCCGAGTTTGTCCATGATTTCGGCTGCCTATGAGCCCAAGAACTTGTGTAAGAGGCCTACATGGATCCAATAACATGTAGAGGAGTCCAAGAAATCAGAAATCCAAGGTCAAGTCGAAATCTTTGTCCAAAGATGAAAGGAGGAAACCAAGTCCAAGAAGGATTCCAAGTCCAACAAAGGTTGTGTCTCATTGAAGCTCCCGAATTCCCTAGGGTTTTGTTCGAAATTTTATATATAAATAGACATGTATAGCTCTTAGTTTAGTGTCTTTCAATTGCTCTAAGCCTTAGTATAGCCAAGCTCTACCAAAAACCCTAAACACACAAGCTGCTGCCGCCGCCGCCGCACCAACTAATTGCTTCCATCCGCCGCCGATTCCACCTTCTACCCTAGCCGATCTATATAGGTAGTCTAGGTATGAAGTTCATCAAGTTTGTGTGTAAAAATATACTGTGTTTTATCAAGTTTTATTATAAATTATTCTATGGTTTTCGGTTTTATACATTGCATGTGTTCTTGAGTTCTTCTTTGTGATTTTCTTGAAACCATGTGTTTTGTATAACGTTCTAAGTATATTTTAGTTTCATGATTTAGATTAAGTTGCCGTATGTTCTTGTGTGTAGTATGTGCTAATTGATTAATCATCACCTGATCACGTAATCAAACCTAAAGATAGTCTAGGCTAAGACGTTTCTAAGGGGGGAGTTTAATCTGCCGTAGTAAGCTAGGATCAAGTTAGGCATATTTGATAGTTTGATTCTAGTTGCTGCAAAGGGTTGCTAGGGTGAGTGATTTGCATGTTGAATAGGATGAGTGACGCCATACCTAGGACCATGTCTTCAACCGACTCGAGTTCGTAAGTGTATCTTGTTTAGATTAGGCATATTTGATAGTTTAAACAAGGTGACACATATGTTTTAGGTTCAGGCATATTTGAAGTTCCTAAAAACACATGAGAAGTCATAAGAGGTTGAAATCAATGAAAACATATGATAGTGCGAGCATCACTATTTAATCTTGCATGAAATTGTTATATGCTTATTGCGGTGTTTGTTATGTTGTGTGCTTGAGTATTGATTGACCATTGTATGTAAATATTTCTGTTTTCTTTTCTTTATGTCTCGAACCACCTTATAAATCCCCCATTTAAAATCGTAAATATGTTTATACTTTTGCATTTGTGTATACTTGTATATTATGTGACAGATAATTGTATATGCTATGTATATGTGTATTTTGTATAAAATGTGTGAATATTACTAACGATTTGTTTTGCAGACATAATCCTTCCCTAGTGTCCCCGGCTTGAACGATCCCTACTTACTAATGCTACACGATAGGGTTTTAAATTGCAGGTTGTTAACTAACGGCCTCGTCAGTTTTTGGCGCCGTTGCCGGGGATGCTAAAAAGGATTTTTGTGTTGTATATGTATATGTTTGTGAATTAACCTTGTTTTCTTTTGTAGGTGCCGAAGCATGTGTGTGCCAAAACACATATGTTTCGAATGTCTATTGTGTATTACCAATTTGTACATTGTATATTTGTGTATGTGCCGAATTTGTATGTATTATATTTGTATATTTTTGTGCTATATGTGTTTTGTTGTAACTATTGTAACTTAGTAAATATTTAGGAAGTTTATTGTTTCATATGTGATTGAAGTTTATTGTGGTTTTTAAAGTGTAACATGTAGGGAGAAGCCGCATTTGTTAATCTTAGCCTAAACCCTTCATGTTATTTGCGGATTTCATGAGGTTGAGGGCGGCTTTGATTAACACTTGTCGAGTGGTCTAGTGACCCGAGTTTGTTCCTAGCTGAGTAAGGGGCCGTTCTGTCATAGATATGGAATTCAGGTTTGTTCAATTGGATCTCAAGATCATGACTGACCACTCTTCTCGGTGAAGGGGTCGATAGGGGTCCGCCTCCATGATCACAAATGAGTCCTGCCTGGTTCTTGTAGGGGGTTCGCCCCCCGTGACATTGACACTTGCCTTCTGAAACCACGGAATCCGCTCGAACTAGCCAAATGCTTGGGCTGAAGCATCACCACACTTTAAACGCTAGAATTTACTTAGACATGTATGACGCCATGAACTTCAAATTAATTTGGCTCTAATTTTTATGGTATATCGGACAAAGCAAAACACTACCTTGGGCTGTATCAGTCCATTGCACAGTGGTCTTCCCTGCTCCACGTACCTTGAAAATTAGAGAGTTAATAAAATAAGCTAGCAACTTTACTAGGTTGCCGACACTTTTGTGCTTACATGACATTGAATTCGAAACTTATGCCATGACATGATGTTGCCGAAATTTTTATGCTAAGTTTTTCGAATTCTATCTAAGTTTTTGACATTGCTCACTTTATCTTTGTTCAATTGTGCCAGATTGGTTTTGCAGGTTCCCATAAATGACCAGTTCTGACGAGAAATTGTTTGGTGACGTTGGACGCAAGGAAGCCAAACCTGGTCATGATATCGTGCACAATGTTAACACAAAGTGAAGCAGAGCACGTTTCAAGAAGAAACAAAGGAGCTCATGAGAAAGTGACGTCACAAAGGAGAAGAGTCTAGGCTGATAGACTATAAACATTAAGCGCTGCATGAGAGGCAACTCATTTCAACCGTAGCTGTGGAGGAGCCATCAACGAGAGTTTGCATTTTTCTAATCCCTTCACTTTTATGGTTGATATTTTGATTTATTTATGTGTTTATTATGTAACTTAGACACATGCTTAGGAAGTTATGACATGATTTTGGGTTTACATTGAGGACAATGTAATTTTCTAAGTGTGGGGTAGAGGTTACATAGTAACATATTGTTATTTTTATGTTTTTCAATTTATGTCGAAATTTTCTTCCAATTTTTAATATTTTCCGTAATTTTTATAAAAAAAAAAAAAATTTGTTTCGAAATTTAATTTTTGTTTTTGTTTTTAAAAATGTTTTATTTGTTTTGTGTCTTAGGATATACCCTTAAAAGTCTATGATGAACTATATCTTTGAATGCATGATTGACGGTTTAACATTTATCTTAAGAAATTGCGAGTTTCATGGATATTGTGAATTAGTATGAATATTTGAGACTTGATTGATAATGAAGTATGCATGTTTGATTAGATTGTTCCAACATAACCTATGTGAGCTTTTGAGCCTAAAAACTTTCTTTCTTGAGTGAATTCTATGCCGATTTTGTCTAATTTTTTTTGAAATTTTCACTACTTTTTCACTATCTTTTGAAACCTCATCATTCTTTGCATATTCAATAACTATGTGCTATAGTTTTTTTAATGGACTCTAGAATTTACTAGAACTTGCTTATGTGATTTTCGAAACTTTATAATCATAACTTGTCTTGATTTTGAATATGATTGAATTTAATCTCATTAGGATCACCACCATTGCCAAATAAAGCATATGCCTATTTTGTGCCCGTCGTGGGACTCCTTAGTTAACCCCTTTGAGCCTACATTGAGCATGTTATTTCATCACCTTTAAACAGAATTCCTTTGCTTAGAATAGCTAAACCTTTACCTTGTTATCAAGACTTGGCAAAGTACTTCTGATGGAGCTGTAAGGCGTGATGCTGTGGAGCAAGTGTGGGGTGGACAAGGTAATAAAGAGCAAGTGTGGGGTAAAACACCATATTGTTATAAATGTATGTGCCATGTAAGAACAAAAAGAAAGAAATATGTCCGAAACAAAAAAAATTCGGATAGAATTAAAGTTCAAGGCACAAATTCTTTCATGGTGTGTTGTAATGTTTTGTGAATTTGGAGATAGTGATTATTTGAAGGTCTAAAAGTGTGTATATGACCTTTGTCCTGTTCACAATATGGGGAGAAGTCAAGAATGACGTATGGGTCCAACATGAAGAAATTCGACCCATGAAGTGAAGACATGAGGAGGATCGAAATTTGCTAAAGTCTTGGTGATTTCTTATAGCACCACTTATCCAAAAACTCCTACCTTATGAAACCAAGTCCCATTACAACCATATTATTGAGATTAATTCATGATTCTTAAGATAGCTAAATTTGATTTGTGGAGATTTTCTCATGAGTCAAGCATATGGTTTTGGTCCATTATTGCACATAGTTGTTATATGAGGTTTTTCCATGAATTTCTATTCACAAAGTGCTTTTATTTGATGAAATATGCAAGTTATTTGTTATCTTATCATCTTTTGCCTTGCATATACGATTGAGTGAATACCATGGATGAGTGAAAAGAAGAGAGTATGATATTGTGAGGTGGAACGGTTATCATACATGTTTGTGCTATATGATCTCATATCTTACTTGTTCATGCTATGATACATGCTTATGAAGCTTTGCAATTATGCTTTCCATTCGAATGTTCTAAAGGTTATGCATGATAAAGATCCTGAGACAATCTTTCTAAGGGTATTAGAAGTTTTTGAGGCATTTGATTTTGTTTTTGTTTTAGCGTCAGTTTGCTAAGGGACTAGCAAAGGGTAAGTGTGGAGTAGTTTGATAAGTGCGTTTTACGCTATGTTTTTAATATGTTTTTACCCTCATTTGTACCTTGTTTATTCCTTAGTAAGGTCATTTTTACTTATATTGAGTCAAAAGGGTTTTTCTGTAGAGCAATAGCTAAAACATGTATTTATACAGAAATTTGTGCTTAAGTGTTGTAAAAACCGATTTTGGATAAGACTTGGTTATTTCTCTTATGATTCACCGTACCTTTACATTGTCATTTTTGAGGAATTTGGTTTAATGTGTAGATGACATGTATATGGACATATTATATCAAGAATCATGAAGATTGGACTCATGGAGGACAACAAGAGAGGCCATGCAAAAGAAGAAACTCCGAAACATAAGACTTTGATCCGAGCAGAAATTTACAGAAACCTTACATCAACTTCGTGAAGCTACGGAAGTCTAGTTTTCAGATCTTCTTGAATCGCAGCATTTGGAGTTCAGATGAAGGAGTTATGATCAAAACAATGGACGGAGGTCAAGCTGCAAAACTGGGCAGTTTCTGCCAGTCTGTCCTTGCCGAGTTTGTCCATGATTTCGGCTGCCTATGAGCCCAAGAACTTGTGTAAGAGGCCTACATGGATCCAATAACATGTAGAGGAGTCCAAGAAATCAGAAATCCAAGGTCCAAGTCGAAATCTTTGTCCAAAGATGAAAGGAGGAAACCAAGTCCAAGAAGGATTCCAAGTCCAACAAAGGTTGTGTCTCATTGAAGCTCCCGAATTCCCTAGGGTTTTGTTCGAAATTTTATATATAAATAGACATGTATAGCTCTTAGTTTAGTGTCTTTCAATTGCTCTAAGCCTTAGTATAGCCAAGCTCTACCAAAAACCCTAAACACACAAGCTGTTGCCGCCGCCGCCGCACCAACTAATTGCTTCCATCCGCCGCCGATTCCACCTTCTACCCTAGCCGATCTATATAGGTAGTCTAGGTATGAAGTTCATCAAGGTTGTGTGTAAAAATATACTGTGTTTTATCAAGTTTTATTATAAATTATTCTATGGTTTTCGGTTTTATACATTGCATGTGTTCTTGAGTTCTTCTTTGTGATTTTCTTGAAACCATGTGTTTTGTATAACGTTCTAAGTATATTTTAGTTTCATGATTTAGATTAAGTTGCCGTATGTTCTTGTGTGTAGTATGTGCTAATTGATTAATCATCACCTGATCACGTAATCAAACCTAAAGATAGTCTAGGCCAAGACGTTTCTAAGGGGGGAGTTTAATCTGCCGTAGTAAGCTAGGATCAAGTTAGGCATATTTGATAGTTTGATTCTAGTTGCTGCAAAGGGTTGCTAGGGTGAGTGATTTGCATGTTGAATAGGATGAGTGACGCCATACCTAGGACCATGTCTTCAACCGACTCGAGTTCGTAAGTGTATCTTGTTTAGATTAGGCATATTTGATAGTTTAAACAAGGTGACACATATGTTTTAGGTTCAGGCATATTTGAAGTTCCTAAAAACACATGAGAAGTCATAAGAGGTTGAAATCAATGAAAACATATGATAGTGCGAGCATCACTATTTAATCTTGCATGAAATTGTTATATGCTTATTGCGGTGTTTGTTATGTTGTGTGCTTGAGTATTGATTGACCATTGTATGTAAATATTTCTGTTTTCTTTTCTTTATGTCTCGAACCACCTTATAAATCCCCCATTTAAAATCGTAAATATGTTTTTACTTTTGCATTTGTGTATACTTGTATATTATGTGACAGATAATTGTATATGCTATGTATATGTGTATTTTGTATAAAATGTGTGAATATTACTAACGATTTGTTTTGCAGACATAATCCTTCCCTAGTGTCCCCGGCTTGAACGATCCCTACTTACTAATGCTACACGATAGGGTTTTAAATTGTAGGTTGTTAACTAACGGCCTCGTCAGCACTCTGACCTCCAGAAGACCCACTCTGGCTGCTAGATCCTCTCCTAAACCCCCTAGAGGACCTCTTGAAGAAGTTCTTAAACTTCCCTCGGAATCCTGACCCGGATCCTGTGCTGCTACCAAAGCCACTCCCAGCAGAGGATCCTGAACTAGACCTCGTCATCGATCTTCTAGCTGAGCCAGAACCCGCAACTCCAACATCTGAAAGCCGGCCATAAGAAAACTGCTAGGCCTCAAGATTAAGAGCAGCAATCACTGCCTCCATGAATGATGCATATGGTACAGCCGTCATCTGTGTAGTGTAGATACCACCAAGGCCTCTAACAAACTGATAGACCTTATCCTGCTCTGTCTTTACTAACTCGGGAACGTAATAGGCCAGCTCCCTAAAACGCTGCTCAAACGCCGAAACCGACATGTCATCACTCTTCCTCAAATTTAGAAATTCTTCCCTCATGCGGTTCATGTGTGCTCGGCTGACATAACGCTCCTTAAAATGGGCGGAAAACTGCTCCCAGGACATCTGCTGAGCTGCATCACCCACCCTGCGGCTTACATCAAGCCACCAATGCCAAGCCTCCCTCTCCAGGAACTGCATAGCTATCGCCACCTTTCTTTCCTCAGGATAGTCTACTATTCGGAACATCTTTTCGGTCTCCTCCAACCAACTGAGTGCCTCCATGGGTTCACTAGCATGGGTAAACACTCTAGCACCATGCTTGCGGGCCTTCTCGTAGTTAAGCTCAGAACTCATACCAGAGAGGATACCCTGCACTAACCGCTCTAACAAACCCGCTCCCATAGTAGCTGACTCTTCACTTCCTCTTCTAGAAAGAGGAGGAAGAGGGTTTTCTCCTTCCGGTGGAGGGGGAGGATTCTCCCTACGAGCTCGGCCACGTGCTCGGCGCATAATTAAACCTGAAACCAAGATATTTAGTACCATGTAGAACACATAATACTATAATAGCTACTGCAAATACCCGATGATCACTTCGTATCATGAGCATAAATGCTGATGGATCCGCCGCGGTCGGTCCATCACTCTATAGATACTAGTTTCACACAAGGCATAAGCAGTAACAATTAGGAAAGGAATCGAATAACCTAGTGCTCTGATACCAATGACAGGACCCACTCCGATGGTTTCCCAGTAAATCCCAAAATGACTCCTGCGGGACCCACCTATAAGGGTAGTTACCGAAATTTTGGCATAATGCCCTCTAAAAGTGAGTAACCCTTCACCTAGATTCAAAGTAAAAACAGGCAGTATACACTTCTAATTTCATTCCCCCTTCCTACTTGAGCCATCCTGCTCACATAACACACAACCACCTCCACAATTAACAACCACAATAACAATTCATCTTTCTACCTCCAACTAACTTAAAATTATTTTTACTTTCACCCCAGTAACTCAATTACCATAACTGTTAAATATAAATTCCCAGTGAAAGGACAGAAATGCCCCTATGAACAGAAAAATTCGGTCACCGGCCGATTGGCCTCCGACCGGCGATCTCCGGCCATCTTCTTGCTCCTCTCAATCTCCCCTACAACTTTCATTTACATCACAACAACCAAATCCAACCCTAACATCAACAAATCGCGATGAACAGTAAATAAACCCCAATTCTGGAAAACCTGGATCGATTCCCTCACCTAGATTGTAATCGATCAATTCTCTGAAATGGAAGACTCAGAGGATGACGGTGGACCTGCCCCGAACGACCGGTGACGGCGCAGTGGCCTGAACTGGCTGGAACCCGAAGATACAGTCGGTTTTCGGGAGTTTCCTCTCTCACCACACAGCAGCGCTGCCTCTATTCGATGGCTTGCTGGGTTTCCGGACCTCCGACGAGTCGAGGAAGATCGGTCACGCGTTCCACGGCAGCCGGTGGTGGCGGATCTCTTCGGGCACAGTGAAGGTGCAGAGTCGACCCGGAGAAGAGAGAGAACAGATAGAAGGAAGAGAACGCGGAGAAAAGAGAAAGAAAAGGAAACGGAAACAAAAGAAATAAGTTTCCAACCAAGGAAACTTTCTAGAAACATAGGGGACCCCTAAATTTTCCTCCGTTCCAAACCGGAATTTACCCCAATAAAATCCCCGATAATTTTTAAATTACCGTCAACAATTTCGACCGTTAATTTTATTGTTCAAACCTTAATATCGACACCGTAAATCCATGGATAACGGAAGGAAGGTAACTCGCAGTGAAATTATAAGATTCGGGGTGTGACAATAACAAACTGTTTTACATAGAAAATTATTACACAAAACCATGAAGGATTTCAGTCGGATTGGATGAGATTGGTGGCGGCAAGGCTTTGTGTTTTTTTGTGTTTAAGGGTTTTTGGGTAGAGTAAGGCTATACTATGGTTTTTGAGCAATTGAAAGACACGAAAATTGATGTACATAGGTCCTATTTATACAGAAAATTTAACTGAAAACCCTAGAGAAACTCGGCAGCTTCAAGGAGACACAACCTTTGTTGGGCTTGGTTTCCTCCTTTCATCTTTGGACAAGGATTTCGACTTGGACCTTGGATTTCTGATTTCTTGGACTCCTCTACATGTTATTGGATCCATGTAGGCCTTATACACAAGTTCTTGGGCTCATAGGCAGCCGAAATCATGGACAAACTCGTGTGACAACTTAGGCAGAAACAGCCCAGTTTTGCAGCTTGACCTCCGTCCATTGTTTTGATCATAACTCCTTCATCTGAACTCCAAATTCTGCGATTCAAAAAGATCTGAAAACTAGACACATACAGCTTTCATCATTGTTTTGATATATGGCTCGCCCTCAGATTCCTCCTGGATCTTTAGATATGATTTTCCGAAGTTGATGTAGGGTTTCTGGAAATTTCTGCTCGGATCAAAATCTTATGTTTCAGAGTTTCTTCTTTTCCATGGCCTCTCTTGTTGTCTTCCATGAGTCCAATCTTCATGATTCTTGTTCTCATATGCTCATTTACATGTCATCTACACATTAAACCAAATTTATCAAAATTGACAATGTAAAGGTATAACGAATCATAAGAGAAAATAACAAAGTCTTTGTTCTAAATCGAATTTTCAACACTTAAGCACAATTTTCTGTATAAATGCACGTTTTAGCCATTGCTCTACAGAAAAACCCTTTTGACTCAAAATAAGTAAAAATGACATTACTAAGGAATAAACCAAGTATAAATGAGGGTAAAAACACATTAAAAACATGGCGTAAAACGCACTTATCACACTCTACCAGTTATTGTGTCATCAACGTTGACAAAGCAACAAGAGGACAAGCCAGTTGCAGTTTTAAAGAAGAACATAGCTGCCATTGGTTGGACTTTGGCAGACATCAAGGGAATAAGCCCTACAAAATGTGTTCATAGAATTTTACTTGAGGGTGGCGCCAAGCCTACTAGAGAGGCTCAACGACGTTTGCATCCTCCAATGATGAAAGTTGTGAAGGACGAGGTGATCAAGCTGTTAGATTGTGGAGTGATCTATCCAATCTCGGATAGTCAATGGATTTCACTTGTCTAAGTTGTTCCCAAGAAGAGTGGCGTGACTGTTGTAGAGAATGAGAAAAATGAGCTGGTGCCACAACGGTTGGTGACAGGGTATCGCATGTGTATTGATTACAGAAGGCTAAACGCCACAACCAGGAAGGATCACATGCCTTTGCCGTTCATGGACCAGATGTTGGAGAGATTAGCAGATCACGAGTTCTACTGCTTCTTGGATGGACATAGTGGCTAAACCAGATCATGATACACCCAGATGATCAAGAGAAGACAACGTTTACATGTCCCTTTGGTACGTTTGCTTATAGAAGAATGCCTTTTGGATTGTGCAACGCCTCAGGTACGTTTCAACGTTGTATGTATTCTATTTTCTTTGATTATATTGAAAATATCATTGAAGTTTTTATGGATGATTTAAGTGTATATGGTAAAGACTTTGCTGCATGTTTAAAGAACTTAGAATTAATTTTAAACAAAATGTCATTTTATGGTTAATCAAGGTATAGTTTTAGGTCATATTGTTTCTGTTAAAGGATTAGAAGTTGATAAAGCCAAGATAGATATTATGCATCATTTACCCTCACCTTCAACGGTGAGAGTGGTTCGTTCGTTTCTTGGCCATGCAGGTTTTTACAGGTGGTTCATCAAGGATTTTTCTTTGGTGGCAAAACCACTTACTTCCTTGTTGCAGAAAGATGTGCCGTTTTCATGGTCTAGGGAATGCGAGGATGCGTTCGTGTGATTAAAGGAATTGCTGACGACTGCACCTATCATGACGCCACCAGATTGGGATTTGTCATTTGAGTTGATGTGCGATGCTTCTGATTATGCTATCGGTGCCGTGCTAGGTCAAAGAAGGGAGAAGAAGCCGTGTGCTATATACTACGCTTCTCGGACTTTGAACGATGCTCAGCTGAACTACTCAACATCAGAAAAAGAACTCCTTGCAGTAATCTTTGCTTTAGAAAAATTTTGATCTTATCTGTTGAATTCTAAAGTTGTTGTGTATTCTGATCATGCAGCATTAAGGTACTTAATGACAAAGAAGGAGGCAAAGCCAAGGCTTATCAGATGGATTTTGTTACTTCAAGAGTTTGATATCGAAATCAAGGACAAGAAAGGAAGCGAAAACGTTGTAGGTCCATCTCAGCTGAATCATACATGCAGAGGCCGAAATCCCTATGTCAGAAAAGTTCCCAGACGAACAATTGTTTCGGTTGGAGGCCAAAGAACCTTGGTATGCCGATTTGGTTAACTACATGGTGTCAAGGACATTTCCAACATCAATGCCGCACCATACCAAGGTCAAGATCAAGAATGATGGTCGTAATTACATATGGGATGCGCCATACTTGTGGAGGCGATGTGGGGACCAAGTCATTCGAAGTTGTGTTCCATAAGAAGAGCATATATACATCTTGGATTTTTGTCACAAAGAGGCGTGTGGAGGCCATTTTGGATCAAACAAGACAGCTAGAAAGGTGTTGGAAGCCGGATTCTATTGGCCAATGTTGTTCAAAGACGCTTATGCAACATGTGCTTCATGTGATCGTTCCCAAAGAACAGATAACTTAGGTAAGCGAGATCAAATGCCCTTAACTTTTATTATTGTTGTTGAAATTTTTTATGTTTGGGAAATTGATTTTATGGGACCTTTTCCTTCATCTAAAGGCTTTATTTATATTTTATTGGCTGTTGATTATGTTTCAAAGTGGGTAGAAGCAAAAGCCACCAGGACTAATGATTCTAAAGTTGTTGCAGAGTTTTTCAGAACTAACATTTATTCTAGGTATGGAGTGCCATGATTTCTGATAAGCGATGGTGGATCTCACTTCTGCAACCGAACTATTGAGGCTTTGCTCAAGAAATATGGAGTCAACCATAAAGTGTCAACACCATATCACCCTCAAACAAGTGGCATGGTTGAGACTTCCAACAGAGAAATCAAGCAGATATTGGAGAAGACTGTAACACCTACAAGGAAAGATTGGAGTGATCGATTAGACGATGCACTGTGAGCCTACAGAACTGCGTTCAAGACGCCAATAGGGACGTCTCCCTTTAGGCTGGTGTATGGCAAAGCTTGCCATTTGACAGTTGAGTTGGAGCACAGAGCCTGGTGGGCGGTGAAAAAGTTTAACATGGACCAAAATGAGGCTGGATTACATAGGAAGTGGCAGATTTGTGAGCTTGAAGAAATAAGGAATGATGCTTATGAATCCACCATGATCTACAAAGCGAAAACGAAAGCATATCATAATAAGATGCTAAGAGGGAAGAACTTTTAGATAGGGCACCAAGTCCTTTTGTTCAACTCCAGACTTAAACTCTTCCTAGGTAAACTTCGTTCTCATTGGACAGGTCCATTTGTTATTATTAATATATTTCCTTATGGTACAGTAGAGATTCATAGCTTATCAGGAAATAAATTTAAGGTGAGTGGTCATCGACTTAAACCTTATTACACACCATTTCAAGAGCGCGACGAGGACGAGCAAATTTTGAATGAGCCACCACTAATGGTTCATGGATGACGCCATAATCCAAGAGAAGAAGTCTAGGCTGACAGACTTTAAACATTAAGCGCTGCATGAGAGGCAACTCATTTCAACCGTCGCAGTGGAAGAGCCATCATCGAGAGTTTGCATATTCATTCTATCTCCTTCACTTCTTTCGATTTTTATTTTAAGTTTTTGTTCTTATTTCTTGTCGATTTCTTTATTTCCGTTGTTTGTTAAATTCTTTTGTGTTGGTTATTTGTGTGACTTAGACGCATGCTTAGGAAGTTAAAACATGATTTTGGGTTTACATTGAGGATAATGTAATTTTTTAAGTGTGGGGTAGAGTTACATAAGTAACACGTTTTGTGTCTTAGGATATACCCTTAAAAGTCTATGATGATTTTATCTTTGAATGCATAGATGATGGTTTGACATTTATTTTAAGAAATTACGAGTTTCATAGATATTGTGGATTAGTATGAACATTTGAGATTTGATTGATTGTAAAGTATACATGTTTGTTAAATTGTTCCAAAATAACCTATGTGAGCTTTTGAGCCTAAAAACTTTCTTTCTTGACTGAATTCTGTGCCGATTTTGTCTAAATTTTTTTGAAATTTTCACTACTTTTTCACTATCTTTTGAAACCTCATCATTTTTTTGCATATTCAATAACTATGTGCTATAGCTTTTTAATGGACTCTAGAATTTACTAGAACTTGTTTATGTGATTGTCGAAACTTTATAATCATAACATGCCTTGATTTTGAATATGATTGAATTTAATCTCTTTAGGATTATCACCATTGCCAAATAAAACTTATGCCTATTTTGTGCCCGTCGTGGGACTCCTTAGTTTTAACCCCTTTGAGCCTACATTGAGCCTTTTATTTCATCACCTTTAAACAGAATTCCTTTGCTTAGAATAGCTAAACCTTTACCTTGTTATCAAGACTTGGCAAAGTACTTCTGATGGAGCTGTATTGCGTGATGCTGTGAAGCAAGTGTGGGGTGAACAATGTAATAAAGAGCAAGTGTGGGGTAAAACACCATATTGTTATAAATGTATGTGTCATGTAAGAACAAAAAAGAAAGAAATATGTCCGAAACAAAAGAAAAACAAGAAAGAAAAAAAAATTTGGATAGAATTAAAGTTCAAGGCACAAATTCTTTCATGGTGTGTTGTAATGTTTTGTGAATTTGGAGTTAGTGATTATTTGAAGGTCTAAAAGTGTTTATATGACCTTTTCCCTGTTCACAATATGGGGAGAAGTCAAGAATGACGTATGGGTCCAACATGAAGAAATTCGACCCTTGAAGTGAAGACATGAGGAGGAGCGAGATTTGCTAAGTCTTGGTGACGCCTTAAAATCACCATTTATCCAAAAAATTCCTACCTTATGAAACTTAGCCCCATTACAACCATTTTTATTAAGATTAATTCATGATTCTTAAGAGAGCTAACTTTGATTTGTGGAGATTTTCTCATAAGTTAAGCATATGGTTTTGGTCCATTATTGCACATAGTTGTTATATGAGGTTTTTTTCAGGAAATTTTATTCACAAAGAGCTTTTATTTGTTGTAATATGCAAGTTATTTGTTATCTTATCATCTTTTCCCTTGCATATACGATTGAGTGAATACCATGGATGAGTGAAAAGAAAAGAGTATGCCATTGTGAGGTGGAACGGTTATCATACATGTTTGTGCTATATGATCTCATATCTTACTTGTTCATGCTATGATACATGCTTATGAAGCTTTGCAATTACGCTTTTCATTCAAATGTTCAAACTTGAAAGTTATGCATGCTAAAGAATCTGAGACAAATCATTTAAGAGTATTAGTTGTTTAAGTGTTAGTTGTTTTTTGTGTCGTTAGTGTTAGCAGAGTCTTATAGTTAGTTTGCTAGGGACTAGCAAAGGGTAAGTGTGGGGTAGTTGATAGGAGCATTTTATGCCACGTTCTTAATACGTTTTTACCCTCATTTATGCTTTGTTTATCCATTATTAGTATAGTTTTAGTAGTTATTTAGCATAAGGGATTATTTGTAGAACATTGTTTAAAACATGTGTAAAATAGATAAATTATGTGCAATATTGTTAAAAGCTGAAAGTGGAAGTATTTGTGATGTTTTTCTTAAGTTTCTGTAAACCAATACATTGTAATTACTTGATTAATTTTCTTTAATGTTTAGGTGACATGTATATGGACTTAACGAAACAAGAATCATGAGGATCGGACTTATGGAAGGTAGCAAAAGAAGCATGGCAAGACAAGAGGCCGAGAGCATGAATTCGGAACAAAAACAGAGAATTTCCAGAAACCATAACTCAACTTCAAAAATTCCCTAGGACGATCCCGGAGGAACCAGGAAACGTGCCATATATGGATGGAAAGCTGTGGATGTCTAGTTTCTAAATCTTTTGAAATCGCAGCAATCCAAGTTCTGAGGAAGGAGTTATGATGGAAACAATAGCCGGAGGTCAGTCTGCTGGAAACAGGACAGATTTTGCTGAAGTTGTCTACCGAGTTCATGAGTGTGTTTCTTCACCAAAATCCTTCCAAGCATGCCAAATGATTGATGAAGAGCTTAATGAAGACATGGGAAGATGCTTAGAAGACGAAGAACTAAAGGAAGCACAAATGGAGAGCCCGAAACAGTGACTAGGAAAGTTATCCTAGTCAAACTAGGATAACTTCTCCTAGCAAGACCAAGGAAGCCTTTCGGCTGTCCTAGGAGTCTTTGAGCATGAAGGAGAGCCCAATGTTGATCCATATAGAACAACTTGTAGGACAAATATACTCTTCTTGAAAGACAAATGTACTATTCTTGTAGGGCAAATTTACTCATATACGATCTTTTGGAAATGAGTTCTTAGACAATACCAAGTATTGGATCTGTCTACATATGATGTATATATGATCTACTCTTTTGTCAAATAATGTAATATCAAGAAGTAGTATTAAATGGGTTACTCTTTCTATATCAATATTTATACTACAATGAGATGGACCAATGAATCAAACACCTAAAAAGGGACGTCATGGATATCTAAATTCACTTTCCCAACACTGGAAATTACAATGAAATCCCAAACACTAGTACAAGAAACATGAACTGGAACTATAATCAAGTGAGAAACCAATAAAACCAATGAAATCCCAAACACGAATAAAGTACAAGGAACATGAACTAAAACTATAAAGAGAGACCCTAATGAACCCATAATACAAACTCACTCCTCAGATGTGGGAGATGCTTCCCCTTTTCTATTTTTGTTTTGGCATCTACGATATCTGTGCCCGACTTGGCCGCACTCACCACAATGAATGTCTCTCTTTACAGGTGTCTCTCTTTGCAGGTGTTGCAACTGAAGGATCAGTGCTTCTTCCCGCACCATTTTCGTTTATCTTCTCAGCTTGTTTGCAATAACCACACGATCTCTTTGCAGGTGTTGCAACTGAAGGATGAGCATAAGTGTTGTGTTCATCATTTTCATTGCTCTTATTAGCTCTTTCTTTCTCCTTTCTAATGTTTGACTATTGTGTCCAGTACCTTGACAATAACCACAAGTAATCGGTCGTCTGGGAGGCTCAGTCTTCTTATCACTTTTTTCTCTGCCTTTTGTTCTAACCGGGATAGAGTCTCTCACAACATTACCTTGACTTATGTTAGGTGTGGCCGGAGCTTGAAAATTTTCTTTTTCTTTGGTAAAACCGTTCACAATTTCTGAGAGCCTACTAATTTCCTTCTGCAACAAGTTGTAGCCTGCATCTGTCTTTGAAGCATAAAAGCATAATTGATTGCACTCGACAGTCAAAGAAGCGTACCTACTAACTTCCATGGCTTCTTTGGGCATAGATTGATCTAGATAAGGGATGTCATACACACTTCTTGCATCCTTTGACCATCTCTTGACTATCAGTGATTTGTGAAGTTCAAAAATGTGTTCGTTTTTCATCACCGAGAACATGTGATGACATGGCACTCCCCTATAATGAAACATTCTGCAAGAGTACACCATAATCGGTTCTGCTACACTATTGGTCTCTTTCTCAGGGTGGTAAACAACAGTGTGGTCAAATTCAGGCCGCTTGTAAACTGATACCCTGTAAACACGGCTACCGTCTTCTTGACATTCTGCTCCTTGCTTTAGTGTAGTATTACTCTCCTTTTTTATCTCTCGTAGAATCCACTTAAACACGTCGTGTGTGAAAATAGAAGAGGCTTGTGTCTCTAAATCTACCAAGTGAGTTTTGGTACAAGGAAAGGAATTCATATTCATGAATTCATCCCTTTCTTGATTGTGTCTCACTTTTCATAAGTAACCTGTATACCAACGCAACAATCTCCACAAGGGTTTTGCCTTTACCAAGAACCTTCTTGAAATCTTTATTTATGCCTTCACACCTTTGTGTGCTTCTCATTCTGGCCATAAATATGTCACCGAAGAATGCTTGACGAAACTTGTCCCTCTTTTCATACATACTCTTGATCCAAGGATTGTCATGAAGATCAAATTTGGCCAACACATCCTGCCACAACTTCTCAAATTGCTCAATCGTCTGATACTTCCTCATGCACCTATTAAAAGCCTTTAACTTTTCCTCTGTCTTTAAGTGGGTTACGACATTTTTTCCTATATGCCAAATACAGAGTCGGTGCCTTACTTGTGGCAACACAGTTTCAATTGCATTACGCATGGCCTCGTCACTGTCTATCAGTACAGTCTTTGGCATCTTCCCATTCATCTACTCCAAAAATGTGTGAAGCAACCAGTCGTTGGCATCTTCCCATTCATCTACTCCAAAAATGTGTGAAGCAACCAAGTGTATGTCTCCATAGTCTCATCCGAAATAAGGGCAGCACTGAAAATAATGCTAGCTCTATGGTTGTTCGTCCCAACAAACAACACCGATGGTCTGTTGTAAACATTGGTTTTGTATGTGCTATCAAATATCAAAACATCCTCATAACACTGATAATCAACAAATGAATGCCCATCTCACCAAAATATTTCCACTAACCTATCTTCCGAATCTGTAGTGAATCTACATATGAAGTGTGGGTCTTTTGCCGCCAATGATCTCATGTAGGAAATTGCTCCTATAGAATCACTCTCAAATGGGGAGGTTCGTCGTTGTTGGTCAAGCTTGTTGTAAAGGTCCTTAATGGTGAATCCAACTTCCAAATATCCCCTAGCCTGCTCCACCATATACTCATAGGCGTGGCATGGTCTGATTGAAACCCTTGTCATTGTGTTTGTCAAAGCCAAAGCTATGTCACTGACATGACGATGAGCACGAACGAACGCAATATGGTTCCCAGTGGCTAGTTCATGATTGTGCTGTGGAACAAATATCTTCACCACATAAACCCTACTCCAATCATTGTAATTAATCCGAAATCTAGCTTGGCAATTCACCCTAGTCTGTTTCTGATGTATACGACTCGAATCATCTGCTTCCAAGTACTTTTTATCCCAAGTACCTTCCTTCCAGCATACCCACTGCCTCCACCGAATCAAACCATTAGACTCTCCCTTGTCATCCTTCCTACATCCAAATCCAACTGCCGCTGAATATGCAAAGTAGAACTTCTCAACCTCATCAACTGTTTCAAAGGTCAAACCTCGTACATCGTCGATCGTCAGGCTTCCGAATCCGGGAACTTCTACCACCACATCCTCTACACTCTTATTCGGTTGTTTTTCATTCTTAGACGCATCCATCGCTTTTTGTACCTGTATTTCAACTACAGTATCAATCTATATGCTTATTTTCTTATTTGAGATGTGTACTGTATGAAAAGTAGGAAAATTACGATAAACTAGTAGACTGCAATGATGGAAAACTTCTTTAATCTAGATTGATAAAAACATGTGTGGCAATTGAAAACTGCAGTTCATATTCTAATTCTCCATGCATGCAACATAATTGAGAATTTGAGATTAAACATCTTTTTATCTCCTGAGCAGTTGTTTTTGTCCACATATCTCTTGAAGTAGTGTTTAGCATCAGTATACTTCTAGCTACCATATCTCATTCTCTCTATTATTGTTGAATTGTATTCTCCGTATATGAGTTATTTAGATACAAACCAAACTTTATTATTTTCTCTATAATGGAAGAATCGTCATCAATCATGTGATATGTCACGGTTAGGATAGAGTTCTTAAAGAAAGGATTGGGATGAAAAAAGAACTCGAGTCTGAAAACAATAAGGTTATTAGTCCTAAACCACTTGATGTTTTCTAGCTGTTTGAGAATTCCCTCATCATGGTCCATGATCTAATTCAAATAAAATAAACCAAGAGAAGACCTAAACCATGATCAGAAGTGAACTAATGTATGCACACAAAAACAACTCACCATATCATTTAGAACATCATTGCCTCTGAAAGCGTAGAGCCAAAAATAATGCACCCCAATTTCTACGCGCGCTCAACATCACTGAACCAATGACACAGCTCAAACAATTGACTTGTTATATGAAGGAGTTGTGTAATTGATCTTAACGATATCTACCTAAAGCTATCTACCTACAAAGCAATGTGAAGGAGTTTTATTATTGATCTTAATGAAATCTACCTCCAAAGTAAATTATAAGCTATCTAATTGAACCAATAACACAACTTCACTGAACCAATAACACAGCTTAAACAATGGACTTGTTTACATGAAGGAGTTATGTAATTGATCTTAACGATATCTACCTGAAGCTATCTACCTGCAAAGGAATATGAAGAAGTTGTGTAATTGATCTTAACGATATCTACCTACAAAGCAAACCATAAGCTACAATTCCATACACCCTCCTCTTTAATCTATAAACTACTTCTTTCATGAAAATATCTATGATTCACATGTTATACAGAGAATCAAAACATATGGAAATGAATCCACAATGTATGCAACTGAAACAAAATTATATAAAGAAACAAAACTCACCAAATTGGCGAAAGAGGAAACAATTCAGCTACGAAAACGTGCGTCACACTTTGAGTATTAGATGAGATCAATAAGAATCGCTGAGAAGAATGAGTAAGAGAGAGAGAGAGAGACCTGTTGAGGTTTAATGATCGAGAGATAGTGTGTTTAGGGTTTGGAACGTTGTTCCTTTTGTGAAGAACGTCGTTGAAGACGTGAGGTTGCCTCCGTTTGAGAACGTTAACTTTGTTTAGCTAACGTGAGTAACCCCTTTTTTAAGCGGTTTGTCTATGTGGACCTGTTGAGGTTTAAGAATCACTGAGAAGAATGAGTAAGAGAGAGAGAGACCTGTTAAGGTTTAATGATCGAGAGACAATGTGTTTAGGGTTTGGAACGTTGTTCCGTTAGTGAAGAACGTTGTTGAAGACGTGAGGTTGCCTCAGTTTGAGAACGTTAACTTTGTTTAGCTAACGTGAGTAACCTCTTTTTTAAGCGGTTTGTCTATGTTGACCTATGTCAACCAATAATACAATGACACTTTATGGGGCATGGATACCTTAAGGCATGGAAGTTTTTCCCTCTTTATATCCTAAAGCTAATAAGAGATTTATGATTGTTTATTGTTGTGTATTGATGATGACTCTCTTTGATTGTGAAATTGGTGCAATGGACACAGATTCATTTTTTCCTAGTTTTTAATGTATTTATTTTCTAATCCAATGGGAGTCATCAGTGACGAACGGGAATAGAAGTACAATGTGTCAGTATGCATTGCAGAGGAAGAAAGAAAAGAGTCTGAATTATTTTCATGAAGGGTAATCATGATATTTTATCTCTTCATACAGTCAATTTTCAACTATTTTAAAACATGATGATATTAATCAATTTGAAGCAATATTCTAAATATTAGTTGGGCAGACAACCGGTGAATAACGTCTAGACGGGTTAATCGGAGATTAATTGGTTTTCTAGCTCTTTAGGCAGAAACGGTGAAACACCTTCTAGCGTCTAAACGGGGATTAATCGGCTCTAGACCGAGATTTTTAGAACAATGATTTGAAGACAAAAAAGTGATCATTCTTCAAAATTTCACTTTAGTTTTAGTGCCCGGTATACGGAAATGTTTACATTCAATTGTAACGGTGAATCTACTTATTGGGTATCCCATAGTTTCATCACTTCATGTAGTAAAAACTGGAATGTATTAAATTAGAACATAAACAATATAATGAATTTTGAATAAAAAGGAGACGTAAAATTGGCATTTTGTTATAATAAAATGAGAATCAGGAATTAATCTACTCATTCTTATTAGATAACTCCCTTATATAGGGGATGAATACAGCTGTTAAAATTCTAATTACAACGTAATGAATACTAATTATGTCTAATTACTCAATTACATATATTCACATGATTCTCTCTTCGTCAGTTACTTTGACTAAGACACACTTAATGTATATTTTCTTCAACACTCTCCATTGTGCCAAGTTAAAGTTAAATCAGTGCATTGAGTGTTGCCTCATTAAAACTTTGTCAAGTAACAAAACCTAGTGGAAAAAAAATAAATCTTGATCAAAGGGAAAAATAGTACAACACATCTATAATAGTGAATGAGTGTTAGACTCCCCCTGAAGTATAAACTCCAATCATGTTTGATAACCTCGATTCTTTATTTTCTGGATGCTCCAGATCAAGAAGATACTGTTAGTTGTGGATATTATGTTATGCGCTACGTGAATGACATTTTGAAGGACGACAATCTTGGACTTGATAACAAGGTACTGCAACTATAAAGATTAATCATGACTTATTTATTAATGTGTTTTTGACCTTAATGTTTCATGTTTTATGAATTAGCTCTTGGGACTAACATGTTTATGTAAAAAAAATTATGAATTAAAAACCTTGTATTTACTGGTCTTCTCATTTGTGTTTGTTTATGAATAAACTTGGCAATGGAATAGATGGATAATGAAATTGGTGTTATCTGCTTGATATTTTGCATGGTTTATGCAATAATAGTTACTATTGTATTTCTTGCTAGAATAAATGGAATTGATGGATAATTGTATTTTTTATGATGATATATTGAAAAACTCAATATGTTGTTTTTTCTTGTAGCAGTGGGGAGCCAGGGCTGGTCTAACTTACACTACCCAACAAATTCATGATGTCCGAGGGGAATGAGCTAAGCATGTTCTTGAGTTTTCAGATAATTAATATCAGACTGTGGTAGGTTCATGGTAGTATAGGTCAAACTTAGGAATTGATTTTATGCTTTTTAACTTTGGAAGGTGTTGAACACTTAAATGCATACAGTCCTTATTTGCTGGTTTTGATGCCAACTAGCTAGGTAGGTTGTTATGTTGTTGAACTCTATTGATACCAACATACCCTTTTGTTTTTAGCAGTGTATGTTGTACTTGGAAATGGCTATAAGTTGGCTAGCTATCTTTTTATACAAGTATTGTGTTGGTTTAATTTATACTATTTGGTTTCCTTATGCATGGTTCATAATATGATGTTTGAGTATTTCTGCTAAATGAAGGGCTATTTTACCATATGAACAATACTTTTGTAGTTAAAACAAACGAGATAAGCGTTCAAACATGCGACAAATATATGTTAACCCAAATCTTCATACAGACGACAGAAGAATGCAGTGTCACAGAGCATTAGACGACATATTTCACCATCAAACTACCTTAAAATGTTATCTGAGTATAAGCGTATCGAATTTGATATCCCTCAACCTACATAAAACAGTCGTTCAATATTCATCTATACCACATAAAGGAAGATTTGTCGATGTATATCAGCTAGCTCAACACATATATGTAGTATCAAGCAGAACCACACGTCAAATAAATCCATCCTTATTCTTGTTTCAGTCGACATTTAGATGTCGTAGGTAGTTCATACAGACGACATAAGTTTCTGAGACCTTTTAGACTCATCTCATATCAGACGAAATATGAAAAATGTTCAGACGACGATGTTTATGGCATAATAACCGTTTCATACATTACTATGGTGATTATTCTCATTCACACATAATTATTCAAAAATGATTATATACTAAGATTTATTTACATCATTTTCCAACAAGATCAAAATGGTAGTGTCAAACCATACTACCAGCGAAGAGAAGTCCTTGTACTAGAAGCAAGGAATTCATGGGGGTTCCAAAAGCTGGTCAAAAATAAACATAGAAGATGAGATAGGGTGTCTGAGTATTATACGAAACATATTAGAGAGATACCCATTCCAAAGTAACATGTTGACTCGACTTAATTAAAGTGAGAGATTACTATTAATTTTTTCTTCCCCTTTTTATAATTAAGTTTAGGTTCCATACCAGCTAAAGATAAACGTGCGCTAGTAGACTCTCACAGAGATAAGAGATTTGATGTTATCTCGCCCTTCAGCTGGAGCTAGTTCTAATGTTGAGCAGTAAAGGATGAAACTAACTCTGAGGAGAGTTGCAATTACCCCATGAAAAGAATTTTCTCAATGAAAATGTGAATATGTTGTGATGAGCTCTTGGGTCATTCATTATGCAGCCAGTGCTTCATAGAGGTGAGAATTTGTAAGAGATCACCCTCATTGAGGGTTATGGAGCTCCTGGTTTGTAAAGAATAATGGATCAACGATTTGTCTCCATCTTATATATGTTTGTAGTGGTCAGATTTAGGAATTTAGACATTAATGGATGACAATCCAACCTTGAAAGGACTGTTTACCTGGAAGCAGAAGTAACCCAACCGCCTCTAATGATGCAAGCAATTCATAGCAAGTAGCACACAAATCTTTTTGCAACGCAACAGTTCTAGAAAAACAGTCCAAAATAAAGATGGCATTGCTCCTAGAGCGAAAATGCATTACCACTGAAATTTTTCCGGAAAAAGGAATAACATTTAAACAATTGAAACACACAAACACATACTGCTATCATCTGAATAAGATTCCAAATATGTGTGGGATTTATACCACCCAGAGTAAAAATCTGGCCTATGAGAACAAAATCAATTAATTTTGTCAAAATTTGTTTGGGATCAACTTCCCTATAACTGATTTATTCAAGGAAAATTTTGCTGCTAAAATAAGTTGTTCAGACTAAAAAGAAGAGATTTTTTCATCACCATCTAAAAGCTGTCTTGCTTGGCAGACAAGACATTCTTAACCAGATCCAGACCCATACTTTTTTCCAAACACAACCAGCTGCAACTTGTCATAACCAGAAAGAACACCAGCACCAGCAACAGCACGAAGGATGTTTGCACCAGCACCCTTGAACAGGGATTTGGCACCCTCATTCTTCAAGATCTGAGCAAAGGCATCCAAAGAACTCTTGTACTTGACGGCTTCACCAGAGGTCATCATCATTCTTCTACGAACAGTATCAAATGGGTAGGACGCAAGACTAGCATTAACTGTGATGACCCATCCAAGAGCAAAGCTAGCGAAGAAACTATCCTGTAGGTTTCAAAAACAAAAGTATGTCAGCTGGATACTTTGAAACACGAGTAGAGATCACCTACAGGCCATAAAAAATCTAGCCCTAAACATGTCAAGTAAATCTAAATACAATTTCAGCCAACAAATTAAAGTTTTGGATTAATTTCAGTTTATCTACCTGAGGTTTAAGGCTAACATTAATTCACCTCATGTACTCTTAATTTTGAAAGTTTACCCCCAAAGGTTTCCAATTTTCATCAATCATGCCTGATTGCTGAAATTTCGAACAATTTGGACGTTAAATGCTAATATGTAGTATTAGAAATAAAGTTCTAAAAGACGATTTTTGTTGTAAGATGACTATATTTGCCTTTAAAGTGAGTTGTAGAGTTATAATGAACGTGTAAATTACACAAAATTTCAGCAATTGAGCATGATTGATGGAAATTGAAAACTTTAGGGAGTAAACTTAAAATTAAGAGTACGAAGGGTGAAATGATGTTAGCCTCAAATTTCAGGTGGGTAAACTGAAATTAATCCTAAAGTTTTTGTAAACCCTCAGAACCAATTAACCAAACCACCAGTATAGAATAAACAGAGATTTTCAAACACATAAAAATACAACGCAAATCAATCAAAGTACAACAACAGCAAAATTAATCATTTTCTCATTTCATATCAATATTTCCACAAGACATACTAATAATACTGCTCCAGCAAACAAATTGAAGAATCTGTGTACCCTTAGAATCAAACCACCAATAATAGAATAAAAATAGATATTGTCAAACACATAACAGGAAAATTAATCAATTTCTCATTTTATATCAATATAAAATAAAAATTCCACAAGACAAACCAATTCAACACAGTAGAAAACTATAGAGACCATAATGATTAAACAAAAATCAAAGAAAAAAATACAGTCATGCACTAACCTGCAAACCTCCAGTCAGGACCACAGGCTTGATTGAATCGTACAGTCCAAAGTACAAACCGCGGTAAACAATGATACCAACACATGATACATTGAATCCACGGTAGAGACCAACAATACCATCAGATTTCAATGTCTTCCTGTAGACATCAACCAGACCATTGAATTGTCTTTCTCCTCCATGCTTTACAGACTTAGAATCATTAGTCAAACGGGTACGAGCATAGTCCAAAGAGTAGACAAAGAAAGAAGAAGCAGCACCAGCTGCACTTCCTGAGGCCAAGTTACCAGCAAACCACTTCCAATAACCATCCCTGTCTTTTTTGTAATTGAATAGCCTCTTGAAGTAATCCTTGAATGCAAAGTTGAATGCCTGAAGTGAATTTACAGGTAGCAATTTTAGCATATCTTTATTAGCATATAAACTATTCCCAAGAAACAATGAGAAACATCACAAACCTGAGTGGGGAAGTAACGGATGACGTTGGCAGTGTTTCCTCTCCACAACGAACTAAATCCTTCATCCTTGATTGTTCTGGAGAAGCACTCACCAATGCCCTTGTAGGGTTCAGACAAACGACCAGCCTTGATCATTTCATCCTGGTTCTGAACCAAAAGCTTGACACGCTCGATGGGAGCAGCAGCGGTCTTAGAGACAGCAGCAGCAACCCCACCCATAAGGAAATCAACAAAAAAGTGGCTTTTCTCTGCAGGGGCTTGCACAAAAACTGGGGATGCAATCGTAGACACATCTGTGCTAGCCCTACTAGCTGGCATCATGGGGTACTGCAATGCAGCATTGGAGTAAGAGTAACTTCCATATGCAGGAAGTCTCTGGCTCATCCCTTGTCTATTGAAGCCAGTATCGTAACCCTGAATGGATTGCTGAAGGAGCTGGCCGGCTACCTTTTGCATGACAGTAGGGTGTTGAACCTGATCAACCATTGCGTCTTTTCCTACAAGAAATTAACTGATTATAATTGAAGTTCCATGCGACGACGCTCAAGTACAAAATAATGCATATAGTATATGATCCAAATAAGAATCAAAAAATAAATATAGGTAGCAAAAACTAACAGAATGGCTATGAATCCATCAACCCAAAGAAACGGAAGGCAAAGGAGGTTGAGCACAATCACGATGACTTACGACATGAACAGGCAGAAAACAATTGAAATCAGACATGAGACATTTCATTTAACAGAGTTTTTTTATCAAAAATGCAAGCATACATCAATCTAGTACCATCCATCTAAGAAAATCGCAAAATGATAGAAGGAAATCCGTATACCTGAGAAGAAAATGAAGAGTGAATGATGGCTGCGAGGGGCTTCGTCTTGGCAGAAATGCACAGAGACGAAGAGCTGACGAGTCTTTAAGGGTGCAAAGGAGGACTTTTCCTTGGTCAAACCAAGGAAGCCAACCCAATTTGGGCAAGCATACTCATAGCGCCACCGCAGAGAAAAGTCGCAGAAGTTTGAGTAAACAATCGAAACTTCGAAAGCAGCGAACAATAAAGCTTGGATCGTCTCCGCTTCGAAACCATGAGAACCAAGGCAAGAGAAATAGTCCACATATCAATCGAACCGCCACCCATTTTGGTCTTCGCATAGTTGAGGCTAGCATCGTGCATGTTAATTTGTATTTAGGACAACCCATGCTATTTTAAGGAATAAGTTTGGGAATTAGTTATGTCTTATAATTTCATTGTGAATACCATGTTGTGATCATCCAAAATAATATAAGGATGAGGCACTGCTTGATTTTGTTGCCTATCAAAACAATGTTTAAAGTCACAGAAACTCTGTATGCACCACGAGCTAATCGAACCTTGATAGTTTCAAAGAAACTCGTTCCAACGACTATTATATAAATAAAATGTGGACGGAACCCCACTATGAGAATTGAGCTATATTACCTTAAATAATATGAGAAGAAACACATTTTAAAAAACCTAATAAATTACCTACAATGAAATGTAGGATACTAACTCTCAAAGACTTTTTGACATGGCCACCTAAAATACCATGGTTGCACATGATGATCTGAACTTTAAAGAACTTGCACAGACATCCCCTCTTATGAGTGAATGATAAAATGACGCAAAACTTTGTCACACTACAAATTGACGGCACTAATTCTGACCGCCAAACATTGGTTGGTTCGGCTGGTAGAATGTTACTCTAAAGCATTTATTCAATTCTAAAGAACATGATACGCAACCTCACTCCCATTATTGTCACATCCCGATCTTAGGATTATTTTACGGTTGGTTATTTTGGTCTTTACCATTTAAAGTAACCGTTTAACCGTACAATGACCGTAAAGTTGACTTTTCGTTAAGTCGAGAATTTAGGAAAACTTTCCTCATGAAAGTTCTAGAGGATGTCGTTACGAGTTCGTGGACACGTACCACGCTCAAATCGGAGTTCGTGTGTGAAAGTTACGGTCTAAAAACGAGAAGTTACTATTTCAGAAAACTCTATAAAAAGGAAACGTTACTGTAGGTAGAAAGTAAAAATCAAAAACTTACCGGACCTTCTCTCTCCTCTCCCAGACGGAAAACGCCCGCTGGATCTTTCGGCTGCCACAGCGCCGCCGTCCAGTCACCAATCGCCGCCGCACCGGTCCCAAAAGTTCGGCCTTCGAGAAATTCCGATTTATTCATCATGTGTACAGTGATTTGTTCTTGATCGGATTTCTCCCTCCTTAGATCACCAATTGTTGAGTTCTTTATATGATTAGGATGGGTTTTAGGAGTACTATAATCCCCTAGAATTTGGTAGCTTGATTCTAAGTGTTTAGGGTGGAGAATTGAGGATTTGAAGTTTTGAAGTGTAAATTTTTGAGTTTACTGTTCATCACGTAATTGACATAGTTAGAGGCCGATTTGGTCTTCAAGTTGAACTAGAAAGTTGTTTCAAATGACGAGACGAAGCTACTGGTAAAATTTGGTGGCGATCGAAGGTCGCCGGAATTTCTGCCGTCGGCGGCGGAGCTGGCGGCAGTTCCACCACTTTTTAGATAGTTTTTCATGCTCATTAAATAATATATAATGTGAGGAGTCTTTATACATTCCTTACAGTATATGGGAGAATCTCTAATTGTAAAAGTATAACTCTTATTCTTTAGAGTATTTTGATTTAGGTGGAAATATATATATTTTTTTCATTCAAACAACCTCTCTTTTATAGAATGCAATAGTGATATTTCAAACCATATATTTTGCAACAAATAAAATTGAACAAATTTAGGCAAAAGTTGGAGTACCGTACTACACACGGGTCCGTAACGGAAGGGCAAGAATGTCTTTTTCATTTGTCACAGTAACAGCTTGAATTTACTGCAAGGTTGAAGGGCAAAACATATATTTTGCCCGACTCGAATCCCAAACTCGACTGAAGCAAAGTTAGTCTGGATTTGGAATCCAATAACCAGAGAGACTACATAGTTGCAGCGAGATGCAGTCTGAATTTGGAATCGGAAATCCAGGGAGATTAGCGAGGAGTCTCGCAGGGGAGTTCAGAGTTGAATCTAATGACATGTAGCCATCGATGGAAACCAGTGCAATCTGCTTCAGGTTGTTTCTCTTTTTTAATATTAGAATTGTGCAAGCTCCATGTTGCACCAAAAGGAATTTAAAATTTAAAATAGCTAGCTGGTTTCATGGTCCACGAGTCTGGAGACCATATCAATGTATGTTGTCGCCACAATGACTCCAAGGCAGACGAAAGCACAAAATGATTTACATCGCAAGTCAATCTGTATAAGGAAAAGACTTAACACAACCGTTGATAACACAAAAAACAGCCTCATATCGTCTGAATAAAATTCCAAATGAGTGTGGCATTTACACCGCTCACAATAAAATCTCATTGTTCAAATCTGTTTGGGATCAACTCCCCTATCACTGAATTATTGAAGGAAAATTTTGCCTAACGTCCTTCAGACTCAAAAAAAAATTTCATCACCATCTAAAAGCTATCTTGCTTGCCAGACAAGACATTCTTAACCAGATCCAGACCCATACTTCTTTCCGAACACAATCAACTGCAACTTGTCATAACCAGAAAGGACACCAGCACCAGCAATGGCACGAAGGATGTTTGCACCAGCACCCTTGAACAGGGATTTGGCACCCTCATTCTTCAAGATCTGAGTGAAGGCATCAAAAGAACTCTTGTACTTGACGGCCTCACCGGAGGTCATCATCATTCTTCTCCGGACAGTGTCAATTGGGTAGGATGCAAGACCAGCACCATTTGTGATGACCCATCCAAGAGCAAAGCTAGCAAAGAAACTATCCTGTAGTTTTCAAAAACAAAAGGATGTGTCAGCTGGGTATTATGAAACACCTACAAGACATTGAACAGGTCTAACAAAAGTAAATACAACTTCAGTCAACACGATTTGCTTAATCTAAAGAAAAAAATCTTAGAAAAAATAGTGCAAGAATATAACTTAAAAATAACATAAATAATTACAACAATAGCAAAATTAATCAATTACTCAATTTATATTGACAAACCGAAAGTAGCAAACTATAAAGACCATATTGATTAAGAAAAAATCAAAGCAAAAAGAAAATCGTGATGCACTAACCTGCAAACCTCCAGTTAGAACCACAGGCTTGAGTGAATCGTACAGTCCAAAGTACAGACCACGGTAAACAATGATACCAACACATGATATGTTGAATCCACGGTATAGGCCAGCAATACCATCAGATTTCAATGTCTTCCTGTAGACATCAACCAGACCATTGAATTGTCTTTCTCCTCCCTTCTTTGCAGCCTTAGAATCATTAGCCAAACGAGTACGAGCATAGTCCAAAGAGTAGACAAAGAAAAGAGAAGAAGCACCAGCTGCACCTCCTGATGCTAAGTTACCAGCAAACCACTTCCAATAACCATCCCTGTCTTTCTTGAAGTTAAAAAGCCTCTTGAAGTAATCCTTGAATGCAAAGTTCAAGGCCTGCCATGTATTACGGGAAGCAATTTTAGCATATCTTCAGCATATAATATGACCAGATAGGAGAAAAAAGAGTTGAACATCACAAACCTGGGTGGGGAAGTAACGGATGACATTGGCAGTGTTTCCTCTCCACAACGAACCAAATCCTTCATCCTTGATTGTTCTGGAGAAGCACTCACCAATGCCCTTGTAGGGTTCAGACAAACGACCAGCCTTGATCATTTCATCCTGGTTCTGAATCAAAAGCTTGACACGCTCAATGGGAGCAGCAGCAGTCTTAGAGACAGCAGCAGAAACACCTCCCATAAGGAAATCAATGACAAAATGGCTTTTCTCTGCTGGGGCTTGCACAAAAACCGGAGATGCAGTTGATGGGATCATTGATAGATCAGCGGTAGCCCTGCAAGCTGGCATCACAGGGTACTGCAATGCAGCATTGGAGCAATTCCCATACGCAGGACGTCTCTGGTACATCCCCTGTCTCTGGAAGCCAGTATCGTAACTCTGAATGGATTGCTGAAAGAGCTGACCAGCAACCTTTTGCATGACAGTAGGGTGTTGAACCTGATCAACCATGATGTCTTCTACACGAAAAACAAGTATTATTAGCTGATTACAATTCAGTTACGTAATTATTATGAGCCACTGCTCAGGTACAAACTAGTATGTGTAGGATAGTAATCATATTAAATATAGAACCATCAGATAGAGTAACCAAATGGCTATTCAATCAATCAAATCACAGAACCAGATGACAAAAGAGGTTGAAAACAATCACAATGTCTTAAATTGCTCATTCAAAAACCAGATCTGAGAAAGACGAAGCAGACTAAACACACAGATCAGAAACCCTAGAAATAAGTCAACATGAACCAGTCAATGAAATGAAAACGAACAGATCTAAGAAATTCGCGGATGAGCAATTTCAGATCTAGAGCGAGGAAGATTCGTATACCTGCGATTGCTCCGCTGAAATGCGACTTGTGTGGAGGAGACGCTCTCAATGAGGCTTTTTATTCGACGGTTCAAATCGCAGCCGTTAATTTTTCGGACCAACGTCTGTGATTTGTCGTGACGGTATACTGAACTGTCAAAATGGAAGGCGCCGTAACGACTAGGGCTGATTCTATTTCTTGCTGCTTCATATTTCTCACTGAACTGTCAACGTTTGTGATTTGCTTCATATTTCTTGCTGCTTCTTTCAAACGTACCTCAATTGTCCTAACTTTGATCAATTAGGGTTTGTGTACAACTCCACAATTTTCCTCTTTTACACATCGAGCAGCTCAGGTGTTGTATTGATGTGGCACTATTTGTACGTTTTACAAGTAGAGAAAAAAGTAGTTTACCAATATAGAGATTTGTCGGGTTTTCAAATGACATTTTTTCGAAATTATGACATTCGTCTATTTTGTAACGCAGTCGTGCTCTTGCTCACTGGTTTGACAACATTTTCTTTATTGGTATATTGTCTAATGCTATTCAACACAAGTTTTCTATTCTTGTTAGGAAAAGCAGAAGTAAGTCTGATCCGGTGTTTTTGGTATGGAGCATGATCAGAGGAATCAATAAGATATCATACAGAATTAACTAATTCTGTATAAGGTAATATCTTTCTAATATTTATATGGTAACCTCATATCTGATTGTGTGATTATGCAGATTTGAATTTACTTTCCTATCTAGATTCTTAATCATGACTGATTTCTGGAATTATTCTTTGCTAAAGATATATTGATACTAGTATGACAAGTGCTTGATCTTTGTGATTATTCTTCAATGTGTTTGATCTGGAGAATATGTAAGTGTCATGGTAATTGGTATACTAGTTTAGAATTATGCATTGTTCATGGCATGATTTCTAAAATAATATTTTGATCTAGCTGATTAAGAGCATTAGTTGAGGGGGAGATTTTCATCTTTTATAAATAGATAACTGTTGCATTTCTGAAGTAAGATGAGAAAGTAGAAGGTGTTTAGTTCTTGAGGTCTGATAACTGTGTTGATACAATTGCAGGGGTGCATTGATCAAACATACAATTGTCAAACTGTGAAAGCTGCCGGTTGTGTTAGAAGACTAAGTAAAATTGTGGTGAGAAGTGAGATAAGTTTGTTGTGTTGAAGAGCAAATTCTTAGACTGTGAGAGAGAGTCTGAACAATATATATTATTAGTAAAGTGCATTACAATTGAGTACGATTCATATGTTCTTGTGTAAAACTGAGTGATTCAAATATAGAGTGTGTAGATAGAAGAGGGTATACCGTATACACTTGTGAGTGATCCTTGCGAGTAGTTGTGTTTAGAACTACCTATCTTGTAAACTCTGATATCAAGATTAGTGAAATAATCTTGTCTGGTGCTTTTTCCCTTCAAAGAGGTTTTGCACCAGACCTTGGTAACTTTGTGTTTACTTAATATTTGCTGCATCTCTATATCTTTATTTGGTACCAGAGCATGCGTTAGAGGTGATTTAGCAGATCCATCATGGAAAGGAATGCAGTTAATCAACCACCAAATTTTGATGGTCATGATTTTCCTCAACGGAAAAATATGATGAGAACTTTTATCTACACACTGGATGCGACAGCATGGAAAATTATTCATACTAGATACTCAGATCCGGTGATCAAATCAGAAAACACATCGGAGTCAAAACCTAAGCCTATTGATAAGTGGTCAGAGGCTAAAGTAGTTGCATGTAATTCTAATCATGTTGCTCGGAATGCCTTGTTTACTGCACTTGGTTCCAAGGAAAGAAAGAGAATTCAATACTGCAGTACGACTAAGGAGGCTTGGGATCTATTAATAACAGCTCATGAAGGGAGTGAGACAGTAAAAATTCAAAAGCTACAAGTTTTAGCTGAGGAATTTGAAAACTTGAGAATGGATGAAGATGAATTAATTGATGATTTTTACTCTCGTGTGACATATATTACAGGCCAATGTCAAAGTCTGGATAAGCCATTTGAGGAGCATAAAGTAGTAAAGAAATTTCTCAAAGCGCTACCAAGGAAGTACATAGCTAAAAAGGCTGCTGTTATAGAGGTACACAATCTCAATAATTACAAGCTGGAAGATTCGGTAAGTAATCTTAAAACCTAGGAACTTGAGATGATCTCTGAGAATGTGTTTTATGACAGAAAGAACAAGAGTATAGCCTTGAATAGTTCAACTAAGGATGATGTTGAAGATGATAATGTTAATTTTGCTTTATTGACCAGAGTTTAAGAAATTGTTAAAGCAAAGAAACAATTCAAGTGGTTCCTCTAGATTTTCAAATGATTCTAGAAAAAATAAATTTGTGGATAACCAATGTTCTAAAAAACGCAAGGCGCTAGTCGGCGGACAACCGTGTTAGTCAGGCGATTAACCGATTAATCACTTTTAGACGGGGATTAATCGGTTGTATTGCAAGAATTAATCGATTTCAACCAAAACGATGAAGCGATGTCTAGCCCCTAGGAGGATGATTAATTGGTCTAGGCGGAGATTTTTAGAACATTGGGATAACTATAGGGGAAGGAGTAACAGGTCTAATCAAAAGAAACACCTTAAGCCAAAATGTTATGAATGTGAAGGGTATGGTCATATTTCTACTGATTGTGGAAACAAGAAAAATGCAGGTAACATGAAAGCTTTCAAAGCAACTTCTTGGAGTGATAGTGATGAGGAGATGTCACATCCCGATCCTAGAATTATTTTACGGTTGGATACTTTGGTCTTTAACCATTTAAAATAATTGTTTGACCGTATAACGTAAAGTTGACTTTTCGTAAAGTCAAGAATTTGGGAAAACTTTCTTCATGAAGTGCACTCAGCCTGATATTGCCTTCTTTGTGAACCTGTTACCTAGATATAGCTCCGTGCGTATGCAACGTCATTGGATTGATGTCAAGACTATCTTTCGATACCTTAAAGGGCCATTGACATAGGTTTGTTCTTCTCTTATAATGATTCAAGAAAGGATGCAATTGAGTGCAATGTCCTTGAGAATCTAGGTAACGGTCGGTTACATGCCCAAGTTGCCGGCTGCTTTGCACACAGCTGCCAAACACTACCGATAGCTGCCGAACACTGTGCACATAACTGGTAGGCTTTACCGATAGCTACTGACTGCTATGAACATAGTTGTCAGGCACTGTCGACAGCTGCCAGGCGCTGCACAACTGCCAAGAGCTGTGCAGCAGTTGTCAAGCACTGCAATCTAGTTGCAAGCCAACTACCAGGTTTTATGCAGTAGTTGTCAAGCACTGTTTATATGGCTGCCGAGCGCTATGCACAACTGCTGCCACTATTATAGAGAAGAGAGACTCCCCACTGCTCTTGGTACTGCCTCCCTTAATCATGTTGAGACAACTAATGATGTGTTGGTTGGTTTCACAGATGCTAGATTTTTATCACATCCATACAAGGGACATTTCCAAACTGGTTATGTGTTTACCATTAAAAATTCGACGATCTCATGGAGGTCTACTAAGCAGAAACTCGTGGCAACTTCCTCAAACCATGCAGAAATCATTGCTCTACATGAAGCTGTTCGTGAAAGTGTCTGGCAAGTCGTTTAAGACCCACTACTGACAAGCCAACTTGCATTTATGAAGACAATGCAGCCTGCATCGAGCAAATGAAGCTTGGCTACATCAAAGCCACTAAGCATATCGCACCGAAGTTCTTCTACAATAAACAACAACAATCATTTCTCAACATTTAAGTGAATCAATTAAGTTCAAAAGAAAATGTAACAGATCTCTTTACCAAATCTCTACATAAGTCTACTTTTGATAAGCATGTGAAATGTATTGGAATGCGAAGATTGTCAAGTCTCTCCGACTGAGTTATTTTTCAGGGGGGCCTCACATGGCAGACACTCGATCAAGTACCAGCATTGTACCCTTTTGACCCTCGTCCAGGGTTTAGTTTTTCTCCCATAGGGTTTTTCATTTGGCAAGTTTTTAACGTGGTAACACTGTATGCACAATCTAGAATGATGACACGCAACACAAGAGAGAGTGTTATAGGATATATGACATGTGTGTGCTCTTAGTCTATACTGGTTCATGGGCTTTATGTTACCTTTATGTAATAAGAAAGTTATATATGCTTATTCTAATATGTATGAGATTGACCCAATATATGTTAAGTGAGTCTTTATAAATAGAGCTCATTCTATCAATAGTACATTGAATTCTATTCTCCTACTATAATACCTTTATTTTTATGAATATTTTAGACCTTTAGATTAATAATATTTCTGACAATACTAAATATTTTAAACTAATTATAATAAACAATTATATGTTTACAAAATCATAAACTTTCTAACCCGAGCACATATTTTAATTTAATTATCTTTAATGCTAATTGATATTTGATTATCAATTGATAATTCTTCGTTACAATTTTTTTCTTTTAAATAAGATTTTCAAAAAAAATATATCATAGTCTCACATAATTAATAATAGTTATATAAATATTCTTACTAATAGATTATATTAAACACTGATTTAATGACTAATTGCTAGTAGTCGACAATTTTGCTAGTAGTATAATACAAATTAATAACATCGCTAGAAGTTTCCTTAATCAACTATTAGTTTTCTTACATGCATTTTACGACAACCACAATTGCTAGTATTAAAAATAGATAATATTTGTTTTTGATATAGTAATTACTTTTAAACAACGTGATATGAGATAAACTTCAATAATTGAAGTAAAAATAATAATTTTGTTCTAATTGTGGTAATTATTGCACCTATAACATATGTACTAATGTATGGACAATTAACAAGTGCAGGGGTGGAGCCAGCATTTGAATGTTCGGGGGTTCAGTTACAAATCAAGAGAGTGTAGAGGATAATAATGTTAAATTTAGCAAGTCTTACATACCTTATTAAATAAAACAATTGAACAAATTAGATGGTAATGATAATTCATTGTAAAAAAATCTAAATCTATGAAACATTTGCGTATTTCTTCTAGAAATTGGGTAAAATTAATATACAATAAGTACCATTAGTCATAAATTATTCTCCATGATTGTTTCTTACTTGTTTTTGTCACTGATTGGGGGGTTCATTGCTTAAATTAACATAAAAGTACATCATTTGTATTAATCACGTTGATTATGGAAATCTATATAAATCTAGGGGGTCTAGACCCCTTCAAAAACAAATGTTGCTCCGCCCCTGAACAAGTGTGACAACAAGTTTGTTGTCAAAATGGTAAACTTTTATATTTTATCATTTACTAATGAGTTACTACTATGACTATACATTTTATCACAACCTATAATAAATAATGTAAAAAGCAATAACTTTTGTTAAATTACAGTAATTATTGATTACAAACTCAAGTACTAGTTTATGGACAATAAAACAAAGACAACAACAATTGTGTTGTCAAAGTGGTAAACTAATATGATTTTATCATTAAGAAGTGATTACTACACTGACTACATATTTTACTACAACTCATGACTATTGATATAAAGGGTGTAACATGTTTGCAATTTGTAGTAATTAATTCAAAAACCATATCAAGAACTCATTACTTGAAATATGTTATCCATTTGGTAATCAAAGTTCTCCATTTGATAAAAGTTGTTCAAATATGATATTTACCTCTTTGACTACTCAATTACAATAGCTAAAATAAGTGTTGTCAAAAGTTGTAATTGTAGTTCACCTATGTGTAATTTATTGTTTGATAATATTTGTAAAATGAATTTGAACAGTGTTTCCGGGTGGCTCGTGGTCCCTTTGGCGGGTGGCGCGGCTCCAGAAATAGCGTACTTCCCTGTATTCCGAGTTTTCCTGTGCAAAGAACAAACACGTCAAAGAGGCGTCCCCGGGTTTACCGAGGGAAGCCACTCCGATGCTTAAGTTAGACACTGTCAGCTAAGCATAAAACTCGGGAATAGTCAAGAAGTTTCATCGTACCTTTATGGGGAGGCATGTGCCGGTATTTATAGTAGCGTTGAAGGCAGCATTCCTGTCCCTTTCCAATGTGGGAGTAGTTTCCCTTGCTTTACTTAGCTCTATGGCGAATTGGGCCCAGACAAAGGGCCCAGAGTGGCTTCACATTTAATTGTAACCCGGTAAAGGTGAAATATTAGGTTCCACCTATAAACAAGTCCCCCAAGTCCTCAGTCAAGGGGTACGCTTGGGTGGGGACTTAAAATCGTTTCTTTACCGGGTTACAAAGTTAGCAACCAAACCCGGGGTACCCAGTCCCCCAAGTCCGTACGCAAGCGTAACCCGCAGACATGTGGAGGCAGCTACTCGGGTTGTGCGTTATGTACAAGGTGTTGAAGCAGCAGATGCCAACCTATCACGAGTTACACGCCATGTACCGGGCCGAGTACTCCCGGAAGGCGGGTTTCAGCGGGACCATCCAACTGAAGTCCAAAGCGGTTTTCAAGAAGATCGTCGAGGACCTGCCAACCTCCGTGAGCCGGACCTGGAGGGAGAAAAGTTTCTTGATAAGAAACTTTCAAGACCCGGGACACGCGCTTCAAGTACCGGGTGACTTCCAACCACTGATGAGTAAGTTCTCTCCCTCAGGGTTTCTTTCTTTCTTTTCTCTATCCCGGGTTATAATTATGTTGTTTGTGTTGCAGATGTCCCGACATTCCTCTGGAGCCGGTGATGGAGAAGAGGATCCGGAGGATGCTGTGGGCTTTTCAGGGGTAAGACGATCGGAGTTCATACCGGCTTTGTAGGCTGTACGTGTACAGCAGGTGCCGGTTGATGGAGCTACCAGGTTTGTCCAGTGTCCTTTTAAATTTTTGTTGTCACATGGCATGCTCTTTGTGTAACAGGCTATGTTTTTGTTGCAGCTCTTCTTCCGATGGAGTTCACCAAACGGAAGAACCCGGGAATATATGACGGCTTTGAGGATAAAGCTGTATGGACCGGGATCCGGACGCAAGGGGCGGATGGTCTAGCATACGATATCGACCTGACCACAAAAGCGGCTTTCCTGCACCCAGACGCCGAGCAAGGGGACCTTCAGCAGTTCCATGTTGATGCCTTGCATTACAACGAGGTCCCAGAGTACTTGGCTGAGGTTCTCGGGCCAGAGGTTTTCCAGGAGGGAGAGGAAGTTGAAGGGAATCCCTCGGAGGCGGATGATAACCCGGTATTTGAAGAGCCGGGAACTCAATTTACCTTCGCCGATGAAGAGACTGAAGAACCGGTGATGAGCGCGGTTCCCTCGTCTGTGCTCCCGGGTGAGGAGGAGTTTACCGAAGAGGATGACGACGGGGGTGAAGAAGTTGTCGGTTTCGAAGGGTTGGCGAGTGAGAACCCTGAGGGGAGTGATGGGAGCGACGAAGTGCACGAAGTGCAACCCGTCCCCTCCCACAAACGCACCCGGGAGGCATCCAGCTCGGCAAGGTCCGAGAGGAAGAAGAAGAGGAAGGAGAGGAAAGAGAGGAGGGAGAGAAAGCAGCACCGGGACACTGACGAGATAATGGAGGAGTTGGCGAGCGAGGGAATGGCGGACGTGGCCATCCAAAGGATGGTAGCGGACTTGAAGAATTGTGCCGCCGACTCCTATGTCCTGGAGCATCAGGACCCGTTGATCGTAGCCCGGAGGACGCAGGAGAAACTGATGCGGGTAAGTTTTTCTTCTTCCTTAACCCGTTCTCCTTTTTTTTAATATTTTTTTTTATACTAACCCGTTATTTGTTTTATGTAGGCTGTCAGGTTGTCGTACTTGGCAACTGACCGGCTCATAAACGAAGGCATCCCCGAGAGAGAGAGAGTTCTCAAGGACGATCTCCGGGCGGCCCGGGACCAGGTGACTGCGAGCGAAGAATGCCTGGCTCGGGTCCGGGAAGAGGCAAGCGCATCGGCTATTGCGTCGTGGGCGGAGTTGGCCAAGGCAGAAGAACAAATAGCAGACTTGGTGGCCAAGAACTCGGAGTTTGAGAGAGTCATCGAGAGTCACCGGGAGGGCCGGTGTGCTCAAGACGCCGCCATTGCTCAGCTTACCCAACAGAATCAAGCGCTGCAGCAGCAAGTGACTTCTCTGGAGCAGCAGAAAGGAGAATTGGTGCAGTCTGTTTCCCCGGCCAGGGACTCTGCTGTCTCCGAGTTTCTGGCGAGCCCCGAGTTTGAGCTGAAGCTGCGGTCGGCAAGGGCTGAGGCTCGTGCCGAAATTGTTAGCGCCGGGATTCGTCAAGGCTGGCTCGACAAAGCCGGTTATGATGGTCACCAAGGTCATGTCAGACCCGATGAGGCTGCAGGCACCTCCCGGTCGACTCCTGCTGTGGCTGCAAACCTTAGGGCTCCTGCAAACCCGGTTCGAAGTCCCCCGGTTCGTTCTTCAGCAGCTCGGAGAGGTACATCCCGTGGCGGGATTGTCGGTGGTCCTCAAAACCGGCCACCGCTCCGTAGGGGACAGTTTATCATAAGGCCCCGGGGTGGACGTGGCGGGTCGAGCGCCGGCGGGGGTAGCGGTTCTGCAGTGCCGTGAGCTGGAGCCTCTCTCGGAGGATTTGTCTTTGCTTTTGTAGACTAGTCTTTATTTTTGTAGCGGCTTTCTGCCTTGTAGCTGACTTTCGAATAAAAGCATTCAAGCCGTTAGCATAATTTTTCCTGTCAAATAACACGTTAATTTGATGCATATCTCGCAAGTGTAGACAAAATTTACACATAGTGCCGGTCTGGCATGTTATCGTCATAAAATAACAACAGGCGCGGTAGGGCTTTACCGGTCCGTTAGGGCTTCCTGTCAAATAATACGGTAACGTGATGCATAATATACAAAAAATTACGCATATTGCCGGTTTGGCATGTTTAATGTGATTAAATAAAAATAGGACCGCTAAGGCTTTACGGGTCCATAAGGACTTTCAAGGGCCGCTACGGCTTTACGGGTCTGTTAGGACTTCCAACTCGATGCATAACGGGTTCATAAGGACTTTCAACCCGATGCATAACCTGCAAGTGTTGACAAAATTCACACATAGTGCCGGGTTGGCATGTTAACATTATAAAGTGAAAATAGGGCCGGTAAGGCTTTACGGGTCCGTTAGGACTTCCAAGGGCTTCCTGCCAAATAACACGGTAATCTGATGCAAAATATGCAAATGTGATAAAATTTACACATATAATGCCGGTTTGGCATGTAAGTAAAAATAGTGCCGCTAGGGCTGTATGGGTCCGTTAAGACTTTCAAAGACTGAAATAAGGCCGTGAAAGGCTTGCAATATTTCAAGTTATGGAGATTACCAGAGATTATCAGAGATTTATCGGAGCTTGCCGAGTTTTGACCATGAAATAAGGCCGTGAAAGGCTTGCAATATTTCATGTCAAATGGAGATTACCGGAGATTATCGGAGCTTGCTAAGTTTTGACAATGAAATAAGGCCGTGAAAGGCTTGCAATATTTCATGTCAAATGGAGATTACCGGAGATTATCGGAGATTTATCGGAGCTTGCCAAGTTTTGACAATGAAATAAGGCCGTGAAAGGCTTGCAATATTTCATGTCAAATGGAGATTACCGGAGATTATCGGAGATTTATCGGAGCTTGCCAAGTTTTGACAATGAAATAAGGCCGTGAAAGGCTTGCAATATTTCATGTCAAATGGAGATTACCGGAGATTATCGGAGATTTATCGGAGCTTGCCAAGTTTTGATAATGAAATAAGGCCGTGAAAGGCTTGCAATATTTCATGTCAAATGGAGATCGCCTGCATTCACTCAACAAACTGATTGATAGACATAACCCGGCCGGGTTTTATGTGGTCCTGAAAGGTTTTATATATAACATCAAAATATAATGAATTTGGACATTTGTAGATAACTCGGTACCTACTTGGCATGTATGCACTGTCAATAGTTCGCGGGTTTTCATAACCTGGAGGATTCCCTCCTAGGGTCATTACATCAGCAAGTCTGGCTGATGTCTCATTGGCATTTCCACCATTGTTCTTCAACATATCGAGCGAGAGGTCTTGAGTTCGACTCTCAACGAGAGCACCAATTGTTTCCGGGTAAACTCGCGGCCCCTTAAGCGGGTTGCACGGTTCCAGAAATAGCGAACTTCCTCGTACTCCGAGTTTTCCTGTGCAAAGAACAAACACGTCAAAGAGGCGTCCCCGGGTTTACCGAGGGAAGCCACTCCGATGCTTAAGTTAGACAATGTCAGTTAAGCAGAAAACTCAAGAATAGTCAAGAAGTCGCGCGTCTGTCTCTTCTTTACCGGGAGGCATGCGCTGGTATTTATAGTAGCGCTAAAGACAGCATTCCTTGTCTTTTTCCAATGTGGGAGTAGTTTCCCTTGCTTTTACTTAGTTTTATGGCGAATTGGGCCCAGACAAAGGGCCCAGAGTGGCTTCACATTTAATTGTAACCCGGTAAAGGTGAAATATTAGGTTCCACCTATAAACAAACAGTGTTACATATTAAGAACGAATGTGTTGTAAACATGATAAATTTTTTTTTAAAAAAATGAGACATATCCAATTTGTAATTGGGTAACTTGTTAATATATTCAATATTTATAATTTATAAAATTAAAAATTAAAAGTATGTAATAAATCAAGGTACCGTAGACGACCCCATTATTAGTACGGATATGAATAAACCGCGAAAACCTTAGACGATCCCATCAAGCTATATTAACAAGTTACCAATCAAGTATGATCCCATCATTAGTAAGAATATATTAAAAATTTACCCATCAAGGTACCGTAGACGACCTCATCATTAGTCATCTAATGCACCCTTTATTTGAGATTTTCTGCAAGTCTTGGAAGTTTATATGTCCCAATTTCTGTGCCACTCTAGCATTTCATGTTGGTATGACTGAACTGAGTAGGATGGTTGTTCTTGTTTTTCATTGTCTGTGGAGACATGATAACAGTTGTCTAGTCTTCTACCCCATCATAACAGTTATCTACAACCACGACCCTTATTGGCATCAAAGAGCAGATGATGCTGGGCTACTAGGGTTGCTGCCCCAACAAAAGATGACATGTGCCCTCCGAATGTTGGTGTACGACGCAGCTGCTGTGCTGAGATATGCAGGTTGTGGGAATCAACTACACTAGAGTGAATAAAGAAGTTTTGCCAACAGGTGATACATCTTTTTGGTGGTGAGTATCTCCGTGCTCCAACAAAGACTAGCCTTAAAAGGCTTCTTTACTAGATCTGATCAGCGAGGATTTCCAGGAATGATTGGAAGCATTGACTACATCCATTGAGAATGGAAGAAATGTCCAACCAGATTTCATGGGGCTTACAATGGCCGGAAGAGTCGTCCCACCATAATACTAGAGGTGGTGGCCTCTCATGACACGTGGGTATGACACGTTTTCTTTGGTGTACAAGGAGCTCAAAATGATATTAACGTCCTCGAGCAATCACCGGTGTTTGAATGGCTCATTACCGGAAACACACCGGATGTTATGTTTCACGTCAATGGTAGGAGATATAGCAATACTTATTATCTTGCTGACGAAATATATCTAAGGTACTCCACATTTGTAAAAACTATTCCAAACCCCGAATCACAAACACAAAAACTATTTGCAAAGAAACAAGAAGCATACCTCAAAGATGTAGCGAGGTAGTGTTTCGGCATCCTGCAATCTCATTGGGCAATCATTCGTCATGGAGCTCGATTGCATAGGTGTTCGACACTGAGAAGCATAATGATAGCTTCTATCATATTACTTAACATGATTGTAGAGGATGAATTTGTAGAAGAAGAGTTTGTCAAGCCGAAAGAAGAATATTTACTAAACTTAACGGCTAGAAGAGTTTATGTGGGCCAGTGGAACATGAGGGGATTCGAATTCCTTTTTTACCAGTAGAAAGAGAAGGACAGAACCAACATGCATTTTGGGACCGTATTGATAATCTGGAGTCAGCTTATATCCACAACATTCTTCAGAATGATTTAGTGGAGCACAATTGGGCGTTGGAAGCCAACCAACAATAATTAATTGTAGTTTAATTTGGTATTATCATTTTATTTGGTATTGCAATTATATTTGGCATTGTAATTTTATTTGGCAATATGTAATTTTATTTGACAACATCTAGTCTTTCATTGATAACGGCCGGTGATGTTGGAAGTGGATTGTTGCACCCAAGAAACACATAATTGCAACTCTTCGGATGGAAGCCTAGAAGAACCCATTTGTTGGATGAAAGATGGAAGAGAGGAAATGAGATAAGAGGATAAGTGGTGCAAAATCTAAAGAAAAAAATTAGGTATTTATAGAGAAAAAATTGTTAAAGCCATTAGTGGAAAAGAGTTGTTGGAAAATAAAAATAATAAAAAATTTGACCATTCGGCTGTTAGTTGTTGGACCGGACAAGGCGCCATGTGGCAGCCTGTGAATGGCCAACAGTTTTCGGTCATTAATTTTTTTAAGTTGTTGGACCGGACAAGGCCCCATGTGGCAGCCTGTGAATGGCCAACAATTTTCGGTCATTAATTTAAAAAAAAAAATATTTATACGGCGTGTGTAATACACACGTCAGGTTAAAAAAAAGGAGAGCGACAAGAACCCACGTGCATAGGTCTCGTCATCTGTTGACCATCACGCAGGCAGACAATTATTGCTTGCCTCTTTGATTTTCGTCGGTTTGGTTGTGGGACCTTGGGACCCACGGTCCTTTTTGCTTCCTCCTACCGCTGCATGTTACCTAAGGTCTTAAAAATCGAATTTATCACTAAAATATCAGCTATATTTTCGTTTTTTTTGACATAGCGATATTATCTTTGCATGCCACAAAATATCAAGCAAAATTATTGAAATAGCACGATAATTTATGTAAATTTTACTGTTTTCCTGAAATTTTGGAAATCATTCTATTAATTCGGCCCAACTCCTTATCTATTCGGCCCATCTCTCATTAAATAAACCCAAATTCAAAAAATATGATCAATAACCTCCAAATACGGAATAAGGAATCAAACCTTGGTTGCCCAATTTACATCTGACCTCCTCAACTAACCCCTTCTAATCTGATTATTGGAAGATATATATAACATTTTGTATATGAACGATGTATATTATTTTTGAAATTTTAATATTTTCTCAAAATATCTATTTTTTAAAACATTAAAATATCCTCAACCAAAATTTTAGTCTTTGATGCTACATCTGGCAAATTGTCAATTTTTTTGACATTTGCCATGATGCTTAACTACCGGTACACCAAACATCTCCAAGTCTGTAATCCAAATAGTACTGATGGGCATAGAGGCTACTTATCTTCACTTTTTCCTCTTTTTATCTTTTTTTTCAACGAGTACAAAAATTACAAAACAAATTAAAAGATATTATTGCCCATATCCATCAAAAAGAAATCACCTACTGTCCGCCCCATCTGTACAATTCTGTCCCTAATAATAAATCTCCAGAAGAAACATCCACGGACTTGACCTCTCCACCCAAAATAATTTCCTTCATTTCTCCCATGCCAGGCAGAAGAAATAAACCTCCTTTTCTCCCAGTATCAAAGAATAAACTGGAAAAAATTGCCTTTCCCTTCACCACTCTGGACCTTGTAACAATGTTCTCAACTTCTCGACCATATACAAAAATAATGTGCTCCATTTTGCTTGATTCCAACTAGCATTAAGCATTCTTAAGATCTAGGACTTGGTTGCCTGCTGGCTTAGCTTCTGTTCGAACATAGGTGAGACTCCGACCTGTGGGTGAGGGAACAGCCACGCCTGGAGTGCCACTTTCACCGGGAGTGGTTTGGGAATCCCGCTTCCACTGCATACTCCTGGCACCTGGTTTGATCAAGGCACGAGGCCTATATCCACCCGTCATGCCTCTCGAGAATGGTGCCCTAGAAAACCTGGCAGTGGAAAATGGAGAACCACGGGTTCCGTGTGGCCATGTCATGACAGGAGCTGCTGCTTCTTCTTGGTGAGCTGCACTTCTCTTAACCACCTGAGATAAGGAATACAAATATAAAGGTTGACTTGCCAAATAACTATCAAGACAGAAATAGAAAATAAAGTCCGGATTCCACAATATGATTCAATATTTGATGGATGGGTGGGGTGTCAAAATGCAATGAATATCCATGCTGCTTAGGTTTGATTTCAGGAAGCATATGTTAAGACTTCTGCCAAGCCATCACTCTCTAACTATGAAAGATGCAATTACAATGTGACTACCTTAAGGATCCGTGACATAAAGGACGTGCCATCCAGAGATAATGCGCTGTCCGCTGCCTCCTTTCGCAAGAACTCGACAATAGCCGATCTGGTCAACAAACATTATTCAGATTGAAGAAGTAATATGTAATCACCAAATAAAAGCAATGGTTAATTAAGCCTTGTAGCTGGGAAGTCAAGTATAATTATCGGACCAACATCTTACCCTCTAGGTTGTCCAGTTGCTGCATCAGTATATATGACCACCTTTAGCACTTCACCAAACTTGTTAAAATGTCTAGAAAGACCATCTTTCGTGGCAGCGAAGTGGACCTGATATACACAAACATGTTTAACACTTAAAATTGGAGAAACCAATACAAACTCCAAAACTAGAAGAACAACGAAGCGAGCTCTTACATTACTAACAAAGATGGTTCGGGAGTCTGCATCCTCCAAAGGACGACCGGCAGCATATAGACCTGCACGATCTGTTGGGAAAAAAATAACAATAAAATCAGCAAAATCAATCCATGCTGCAGACTAGGAGCCCTAAACAAGTTAGATGGAGTAAAGAGGATGCTAGCATCATCTCATTAATGATATACACAGAGATACAAAAGGACAGTTGACTATATTGAAATACCCACCAGTAGAAGATGGAAGCCGCATCTTGTGAGAATCTGCTGCAGGATTTGCCTGTTCATTAATCCCACATATTCAACATCAGTCAGTATCAAGAACAAAAAAAATTAACCAACAGAAGCCAAGTAGAAGTAGGTCCAGGCATCTTACATTTCCATTACTAACTGGCACAGGGTTGCTTTTCACCTTCATTGAATGCAAATCAGAATTTGGAGCACCTGCGTCAATATCCTGTACAGATTTCCAATCGTCCAGCTCAGATACCTCTCTTGGCTCCTGATAATGGGGTGGTTTCCAAGTATTGACATTCATGGATATGTTCACGATTTTATGAGAATTATTTGCAGGAGCAGTAGGTTGACCCTGAGCTTTGTTCGTTGACATCCGTCGTAAATCATCACTGTTCTTAGCTACACTGTACTGCACCATCAGTGAATTGTCACCCTTGTTTCCAACAGATGTCCCAATTTGAGAAACATCAGCAACTCTATGATCCTTAACAGCAAACCTTTCATTGTCTGAAAAAGAATCAGAAGGCAACCCAGTTTCACTGTCTAACATAGAGTTCCCAGCATACTTCCCTCTGTAGTGACTTCTTTGCAGATAGGTCGATGGCATGCGTTCATGAATTTCCTCATAATCAACATCTTCAGTTACAGCTTCTCTAAACGATTCAAGTGGCCCACTGGTCTCAGAGACATCCATACCATGACCAAGACGGTCAAACACACTTCTTGAAGATTTAACTCTTGTTACATCTTCAGCAGCCTCTGCAACAGCTTTCATTACTGTTGCCATGGAATTTGGCACTCTTGCAACAGACTGAAGTCGCCGAGGAGGATCAACAAATGATGAGTCACCAGTGGATGTAGAAACCACAGAACGGAGACGCTTCAACATGGGCTCTGTTGTTGAATTGGATTGCCTGGAAGTAGTCAGAGCATCACGGACAGCAAATTGGAGTAGCCGACAGGGGGCATCGATATTCACTTGAGAAGCTACCTCCCTCTTTCAAAAATTGAAAATCGAATCATAAAGTTGGATAATAATTGAAGTGCATTAATTCAAAGTTCTACATTAAAAAAGGTGAAAGCTTAATTATGGCCGAATCTCTGTTATGGAGCAGGTAGGGAAGGGAAGCATAGACTCAAACCACATTAAAATTTACTACCTTTTGGGTCTCCGTGTTTCACCTCAAAAGGTTTGTTGTGTTTTCTATCAACTCAATTTAGTCCACGGATTTCTTATGGCGATAATTTGTGCAAGTAACATTCCCTGCGTTTTTACCACTAGCTGAATTCATTCACATGTTTTACATCTCTATCCAATTCCACAGATGCACGATTCAACACAAAATTTACAGAAACGACCACAATGGTTAACGAGATAAGCAAAGAGGACTGAATAGGCAGAATTGAAAACATAGGGACCAAACTAATAATGCCTCTTGTACAAAAAGTAAGCAGATCAATGCAGATTATCAACTTGTTAACATATAATATAAAACCTCATACACAATAAAGTTCAGTGACAATAAAAAATAATGCAGGATTAAGCATGGAAGGGTGAAAAGACACTGTGCTTCCGTTGAAAACATGATGAATGGAGCATTGATTAGACCTTACTTCTAATGTCCTAAACTTTCAGATGTGATTCATATCAAAATGAGTACTCCTAATAAAAATAAAAATAAAGAATTAATATATATATATATATATACATATATATAAAGATAGATACTGATGCACACACGGTTCAATTACAAAAAACCTGTATAAGTTAATTATGACTAAATTTTATAACCAAGCTATTCACAGTACTCCACAGACTACACTGAATAACTCATAAAGATATCATATGTCACCAAAGTGAAAAAAAAATGCAAGCTCCACTTATCAGATTAATAAAGTTTACTCACAATTACCCCATGCAATACCATAAAAGATAAATTTACATATTCAAACCTTTGAATGCTGCCGCTCATCAGGCCGAATTCTTTTCCTCTGAGCTGCAGGTTGCAGCAAAGTAGATTTGGCACGACTGACCTTGCTATGAACTTTTGTCTCAACTTGAACATTTCCAAGCTCTGAGCTTAGAAAAGGAGGGGGTTCAGCTGCATTCCTCGCTAGTCCTCTCCATTCTCTGTTGTGCCGGCTTCTAGATGATTTGTTAGACTTAACTTTGTCTGGCGCAGAACTTAAATGATGAGAATCATTTTTTCCAGTTTCGTCCCCTGATGCTGATTTCCTTTTATTTGCATCTTCCATATAAGAATCCTGAGGTTGTATATGCAAATCGGTATTTGAAGCCAGATGATCCCACAACCTGTTGGTAAAAATTTCACAAAAGTCAAGAGTAGTCTAGAGCATGTTAACAGACACAGGATTGTAAACCTGCATTGTCCATGAACGTAACTTTGCTCAATAAAGAAAACAAGGAATTACCAAGAAACAAAAGAATCACTGTCATCCCCTAAAAAGACATTCAGCTCATTCTTCGCTTCTTCTTTACCCCTGCCGTTCTTTAAAAGGACTATTACATACTCCTGCAACGAAAGTTGGGAAATTAAACTAACAGGATTAAGGAAATATATCGAAAGAACAAAAGGAACAGGAAGCAATGGGTTTATTAAAAAATCAACTTCAGAGTAAGAGGGCTTATGCATTAAGAGTTGAATTGCACCATATAAATAACTCAAAATAGTTTTACAAGATAATTAAGCTACTCAATTAAAGCAAGTCAAGTTGTATCCGTTCACCATCTCTACTTATCCATTCTCTTGTCAGATTTGCGCCCCCATGAGAACAACAAATGTGTGTCGCAGCTCAAACCTGTTTAAGTTTCTTGCACTAGTTATCGTACTAGTTATAGTCCACCAGAGACCACAGCATCCTATGATAATGCTACCCCAGACAAAAATCACCACAGCTCTCTACGCCTAAATGTAAAATCCCTTAAATAAAAAATCCAAACAACAACGTGAAAGCGATGAATGAGCCTCCTACCACAAGAGTGTCGTCGGTGTAATCGCCCATGAACTCCTTAAGCTTCTCGCCGACGCTGTCTCGGAGCTTAACAAGAGAATCGCCGGTGAGATCATCGCTGCCCATTGCAACCGCAAAAACCCTAGAAAGAGAACTAACAGGGGATTTGCAGAGAGCCGGGGCAGAATTAGGTTTAGGGTTAACCCTGAAATGGAACAAGAAGAAAAAATAGTACAAATGCTTCTTTTGCCGTTTTGTTTTGGGATGAACTTTTCGCTTCTGGGCCTTGCTCATACAGCCCACACCACCTACGTTTTTTTTTCTTTTCAATTGGGAGATAGCGATCCCGGTTAATATTTGGACCAAGGCCACGAGAGTATTTCAGAAATGGTGTCTTCCACCCTCACTCGCGCGTCTTAATGAGTTAGAAGATGATTTTGCCCTTAAAGACACGGAGCTAAGTTCACTCTGATCATAGACCAAGGGCCTAAAAGGCGTTTGGCGGACGACTACCCATAATCTAGCGTCTTGACAGTTTAAGCGGTGCCTACATGGAGACTAGGCGATTTAATTTTTAATAAACTTAATAAACAATTTAATATTCAGTGATCAATTAATCATACATTCCTGTTGAGACAAGGAATCCCACATAATCAACATTGTTTGATTAACAATCTCTTGCTATCTTTGTATTTAGTTAGCTTCCTAATCAATCCCTAAATTAATGCATATGGTATGTATAAATATGTACAAGTATTGTAAGCAAAGATATATATATATATATATATATATAAGAAATATCAATCTGTTGATGGTATCAGAGCACTACGCTCTTGAGACCTAAAACCCTAGAACCCTAGATTCCAAAACACAATACCCCATGGGACAAGACGAGGAACTGCCAAAGCTTGAATCAGGAGGTAGCCACTCCTCCCAAGCAATAGTTCCTGAGCCATGGGAGAAACCAAGACACCCGCTCTATCTCCACCATTCAGATTAACCTTGTGGCAGAGCCATCCTTGTGGCAGAGCCACTAGTGGAGGACAATTACAACAACTGGTCACAGTCTATGTCAATGGCTCTTATGATCAAAAACAAGAAGGGTCTGATTGATGGGACTGCGAAACGTCAGGTTGAGAATGAAGACGAACAACAGCAATGGGATCGGTGTGACACCCTGATCAAGACCTGTCTCCTAAGCACCATGTCAAAGGAAATCAAGAAAAGTGTCATGCACTGCAAGCATGTTGCAGGTATTTGGTCTGAACTTAAGGAAAGATTCTCACATACTAACACAGTGTAATTGTTCTATATAGAAAATGTCATAAGAGACTGTCAGCAGGATTCGAGTTTTGGGACTACCTTCTTCAATAAATTGAAGGGGTTATGGGATGAGAAAGACTCGTTGTGTTCATTCTCTGCCTGCACATGTGATGCGGCTCTTGAGGTCAAGGCCTACATGGACACACAAAAGACCATGCAATTCATGATGGGGCTGAATGAGAGTTTCGGGGCACTCCGAAGCAATGTGATAACTCTAGATCCTCTCTCTGCTGTCAAAAAAGTGTATGCCATGGTGTTACGCCATGAGAAGCAAGCAGATGCATCGAATGGGTAGGCACCTGCGCCTGTAGAAGCTTCTGCCTCAATGTGAAGAAGTTCAACAAACATCCGACAAAGTTTAAAGGAGAGAAAAATGTGAGATATGTAACTACACCAACCATAGCACCAAGAATTGTCGTGCACACATCAAGTGCACCTACTGTAATGGACAAGGGCACACGCAAGAAACCTGTCAGAGAAAGAGAAATGCAAGAATCAATCAGGCTTCCTCATTCAATGAGGACATGAGTGACTTTCCGCTTTCAAAGAGTGAATGTCACCAGATGATGGGTCTCCTAGACAAGATGAAAAATGGAGGGGCTCAAGCTAATGGGAACCAGCTACTAGAGATGATGAACATGATCAAGCAATCGACTGTGAATGTGGTTGGTAACACTTTTAACTATGAGGAGCTTTCAGGTAAAGCAAAGAAACACTCTAAGAATGCCTCATGTATTCTAGACAGTGGTGCTAGTGATCACATAGCCTGTGATATTGCTTTGTTATCTATCTATAAGCCTGTGCATAATCATCTCTTGAAACTGTCAAACAGCTCAACATTGCAAGTATCACATGTTGGAACTGTGAGATTTAGCTCTCAACTCATCTTCCACAACGTTCTTTGTGTCCCTTTGTTTTATCTGAACATCATTTCCATAAGTAAACTTGCTCATGACTCATTTTATATCACCATTTTTCTAAGATGAGTCTGTTTCATTCAGGACCTACAATCGAAGAAGATGATTAGGACGAGCGCTGAGGATGAAGGACTATACTACCTCAAATTGCTAAAAGAAGGAACATGCAATGTAGTAAGAATTCAAACATCTGACTTGTGGCATGAGAGACTTGGGCACCCTTCTAGCAAAGTTTTCAATTCCTTTTCCTTTCTTGCAAATAAATCTTGCACTGTAAGCAATTGTCATATCTATCGTTTGGCTAAGCTTACTAAACAACTTTTTCATTTGAGTATCACTTCAAGTGTTTGTTGTTTTCAATTGATCCATGTTCCATGTTGACATATGGGGGGCTATCATGTTCCCACTCTATCTGGGGAACAATACTTTCTCATCATAGTCGATGACCATTCCCGCAACATTTGGGTTTATCTTATGAAACATAAGTCTGAAGCAAGAAAACTCCTCATAAACTTCATCATCCTTGTCGAAAACCAATTTGGGAAACGAGTTAAGACAGTTTGGAGCAATAATGTCCCTGAGTTTAAGTGCTTAGATTTCTACTCCACTAAAGGCATAACACACCAAACCAGCTGCATCAACGCATCTCAGCAAAATGGGATAGCCGAGCGCAAACATAGACATTTGTTGAATGTTTCTCGTGCTCTCCTCTTCCAAGCTAAACTTCCAATATCGAGTCTTTAGTTTGGATGACCAGAAGATCCTAGTATCATGGGATGTCGTTTTTCATGAGAGCGAGTTTCCATATCTGGAAGATACTTCCCATTCCTTACCATTCAATTTTGGAGATTCCATCCCTTCCCAGTATACCTCTCCATTCCCAACACCATCTCTATTTCTTGATGATCCAATCCCGTCTCCATCCACAAATTCCGCTGTCATTCCAACCGAATCTTCTTTCATAAATGACATTCCACACTCAAACTCAAACCCTCACCAGACTGAACAACTTAGAACAGACACATATACTACATTAAATGTAAACCCTAACCATGATATCTCTGAAAACACTTCACCACAACTCACTCCACCAGAACCTAGGCGTGGTAGGTGTGCCACAAAGAACCCCACTACATTGCAGGGTTTTCATTTTGAGGCAGTACTTCCCTCGCACCCTGAACAGTCATCTTCCACGAACGAGGTTGCACCATCAGGTACCATACACCCCATCTCTAGCGTTTTATCTTATGCTAATCTCTCCTCTAGTCACAAATCTTTCACAATCAACATCACTCTAGAGTAGGAACCCCGTAGCTTTTCACAGGCAATGTTGGATCCTAAATGGTGTCAAGCCATGAATGATGAAATGGAGGCTCTCTAGAGAAACGACACCTGGAGTTTGGTGCACTTACCAGCCAATAAGAAGCCTATTGGCTGCAAATGGGTGTATAAGATCAAACACAAGCCTGATGAAATGGTGGAGCGATACAAGGCACGCCTAGTAGCCAAAGGGTATAGCCAGGTGGAAGGCATCGATTATACGGAGACATTCGCACATGTGGCTAAACTGACCACAGTCTGTGTCCTCCTCAGTCTAGTAGCAATCCAAGGCTGGCACTTATACTAGCTGGATGTGAATAATGCGTTCCTCAATGGTGATCTCTATGAAAAGGTATATATTAAGTTGCCTCCTGGATATGGCCTCAAGGGGGAGCATCGAGTCTGTCACCTACACAAGTCACTATATGGATTAAAGCAAGCTCGACAGTGGTTCTTGAAACTCACTACAGCCCTTCAAGATACAGGATTTCGGCAATCTTGGTCCGATTATTCACTGTTCATTTGTAGGTCACATGGCAGTTTCATCGCATTATTGGTGTATGTTGATGATGTTATACTTGCAGGAAATAACATTCAGCACATTAAGGCAACTAAGCAGCTTCTTGGGAAACAATTTAAGCTCAAAGATATGGGGAAGCTAAAATATTTTCTTGGGATCGAAGTTGCTAGATCAAGGGCAAGAATAGTTCTAAGCCAAAGAAAGTATGCTTTAGAGGTGCTTGAGGACTCAGGATTTCTTGGTTCCAAACCTACAAAGATTCCAATTGAACAAAATTTTTCATTGACCAAGGATGAAGGGAGTTTGATCCATGATGCTTCCCAATACAGGAGACTTGTGGGAAGACTCATCTATTTGACACTCACCAGGCCTGACCTTGTTTACGCAGTACACATCTTGAGTCAGTTCATGGAAAAACCAAGACAGCCTCACTTGGAGGCAGCATACATGGTGCTGCGTTATATAAAATCTACTCCTAGACAAGGCATTTTATTACCATCCACAGGCTCACTAAAGGTCAGAGCCTATTATGATGCAGATTGGGCAAGATGCAAGGATATAAAGTGTTCAATAATAGGCTACTGCATCTTCATTGGGAATGCTTTGATATCTTGGAAGACTAAGAAGCAAGAGACAGTGTCAAGATCAACTGCTGAGGCTGAGTACCGATCCATGGCCATAACATGTGAAATCATGTGGCTGCGCAACGTATTGAAGGATTTAAACGTTGATCACCAGGCTACAGTAAAGCTTTTCTGTGACAATTAGACAACTATCCACATTTCGTTCAATCTAGTATTCCATAAAAGAACAAAACACATTAACATAAATTTTCATGTGGTTCGTGAGAAGGTGTAGAGAGGCAGCATTAAGACTTGTCATGTCCGAACACATAAACAACCAGTTGACTTATTCACCAAGCCTTTGAGTTCAAAGCAGTTCACAATGTTCTTAAGCAAGTTGAGTTTGATTAACATCCACTCCAACTTGAGGGGGAATGTTGAGACAAGGAATCCCACATAATCAACATTGTTTGATTAACAATCTCTTGCTATCTTTGTATTTAGTTAGCTTCCTAATCTATGTACAAGTATTGTAAGCAAAGATATATATATATATATATATATATATATATATATATATATATATATATATAAGAAATATCAATCTGTTGAAGTCCAATGATTCCATCATTCATAGAGCATAACAATAAGAGTTTATTGAGTGAGAACTGAGAACAAATAAAGATCAAGAAGTAGATTCTTACCAGATTCAAAGAGATGTTTCTCTGAAACTGCAACAGATTGAACAAAGAAGCAATCGTGTATAACCAGGTCTGGTCATGCAGAGCTGACCAAGGCCAATAATAAGATGACACATGTATAAACTGAATTGAGAACAAAAGGATGAAGAGAAACAGATTATTTCCCTCTGATTCCTTGAATCAACCCCTGCCGTACATGTCCTTTAAAATTTCTCAAACACCAATCGCTGTCCTCTTCACCATTGCAACCACCTGATGTTGTCGTCTCTTTTATCTCCAACTTCCTCTTAATCCTCATCATTGTCATCTTCGTCACCGAATTAAGATCAAGCAAGGGAGTCTTCTCCTGGCATGTCTCGATGAGTGCGTACTCTGACGATCTAGTCGACGTGTTGGCTCTGTCGTCGTCTTGACTGTTCATGAGCGAGAGCAAGGCATAAGCTAGCTACCAGCGGAGGGTGTCGAAATAGTCGTGCTAGACTCGTCAATCTTGTCGATTTTGTAGTGGATTTCAGAGAACCATGTGGAGAAATCGAGGTTGGGTAAGAAATTAGATACAGCTCTAATATATGGAGGGAATTTATGGGGACTTGGGTTTGGCTATGTCATCAATGGTTGGTGTATGAGAAATTTTAAAGGAGGAGAGGTAAGGCAGGGGTCGATGCAGAGGGAAATAATTTGCTGCTCTTCATCCTTTTGTTCTCAATTCAGTTTATACATGTGTCGTCTTATTATTGGCCTTGGTCAGCTCTGCGTGACCAGACCTGGTTACGCAAGTTCTGTCTTTTTTAATAAGCCTGAAAGCGGATAGGTGTTTTGTGATTGTTAGACTTTGCGGTTTAATATTATCTGAATCCAGAGAACCAAACCTGAATATGTAAGGCCATTATGTCCTTAGTTGTCATATTTAGACAATGCAAGGAGAAAAAAACATTAAGGAGAAGTGAGACATGAAACAAAAACTCAGAACCTTTTCTTTTTTGGGAAAAAATCTAAAATGGTACCTAAATTAACGCAAAAGGTACTTTTTGGTACCTAAAAATTTTAGTTATCAAAAATGGTACCCAGACTATTTTGTCGTTACCATATATCATTCCTCGGTTAGTTTCTCCGTTAAAGAGCCGACTTGGAGTCTATTTGGATTTTTTTTGCTGAATAAGCTATGGGTAAAATAGTAATTATAACCGAAAGTTGTCTGCAACAAGGTTTCACGAGAATATTAGTCTTCAAATTTGGTTGATCTATTTCTCCCCTCCCTCTTCATTCTATCACTATATGGCAGCTAGTCTGAGTGTATTTAGAATGAATTGTTGATTATAGTGAGAATCTATTCAAAATCGTTCAAGAAATTGGATTTGGTTCGAGAATCTCAATCATGATAGAATATTGGAGAAAATTTAGGGTTTTTGAGGCACCCAAATATCACTGTTAGTATCTGATTTGAAACATGGATGCTTGCTTTTTCTTATATCTTGTTTGATTCGAATCAAGTTTTATATTTATTGATGTTGTGATTACGAATTCCATGTTTTTTTACTTTCATTTACATCAATTTTGTTGGGTGAATCATGTGCATCGACTTGATGTTTATATACTAAGATTTGGGTGATTGTTTTGATTTTATTACTTTGTTGGGATCCCTACTTTGTTTATATACTAAGATTGTGTAAGGGATGAGACTGATTGGTATGCGTGTAATATTGTATGATATTGTGTATTATGTGATTGCAATTTTATACAATTTACTTCATCATGTCTTTTGTGCTTGTTTTCTCCTTAAACTTAAATAGGTGAGGGGTTGACAGCCATGGATGATATTTTTTGGATGTAGGCAATAAGTGGTATGCCAATATACTATACCATTTTTATGTATCTTGCTGCCTCATTTACTATTCATTTCATTAGAATCACAATGGTTTAGATAAACTAGATGGACCTAGCTAGGAATGATAATATCTCTGAACTTTTGTTTGTTAGAGTAAGAAGATATTGATGATATTAGTGTTTCCAGGTTAAGAGACCTCCAAAGAGGTTGTCAACATCCACTGCCGATGCTTTATCTTCACAATTAGCACAACTAATTTCAAAAACTTTGGTTGTCCCAACATCGTCTTCACAACCTGCTTTCAAAATACCAAAGCAACCAAAGCCAATTACTAGGCCATCATGGAAGTGATTCAAATCATTTGTATGTCGTTAGCACACTGTTGTTACTTATTTATTTTAATGGTCATTGGTTGAAGAAAAGCTAATGAACCTGATTTTGTTGTCTTTTGGATTGGTCAAACGTATGACTAACAGAGAATGATTTTTATTATTATTGCTAAAGACATGATATATGTATATTGGAGTTGCGTTTTGTTTTGAGTTTCAATAGGCCATCCAAAAATAATGTTAAGGTTATAATCAACATATTTGTTTTAGGATGCTCTATCTATTCTAAATTAGCTGCCTAGGCCGATTTGGTGAGAAATTGTAAATTTTTTAGGCAAAATAAATTACAGCAAGGATAGGCTGTTTGTGAGGCAAACTACAACAAGGATTTGGAGGGAAAAACTGTTCATTTTGGAGGGAATGATTGAGTTGTAATTGAATTTGGTATTTTTGGCTGCCCAGACAATTTTGCCCTTGTAAATAGACTCCAAGTCAGCTCTTTAAAGAAGAAACTAACCGAGATATGATGTATGGTAACGACAAAATAGTCTAGGTATCATATCTGATAACTAAAATTTTTAGGTACCAAAAAGTACATTTCATGATAGTCTAGGTACCATTTTAGGTTTTTTTTCTCTATTTTTCCTGATTCTCTTTCACGTGTTCTTGTTCTTCCTCCCTTTCGCTTTCCTCAATCATTGTTCTCCATCATTTCTCGACACATTTTCCCTCTTTGCTCAGACTTCTATATTTCCATCTCCTAATACATCTTATTTGTATATTTTCTATATCTCCTTGATGAAAGGTTGAATTGAGTTGATTGAGGGAAGCTGAATTTAGGTAATTGTTATGTCACTGTCACAGTTGTAGTTTAAAAGTCATTTTGATGCTATCTCTTGCTCTTTTTTAAAACATGTAACTGACTGTGCTACATGTTGGATTGCTCGTTTATATTAGTTTAGTTATTTGTTTCTGTCTTTGGCCTTATTGCAAAACTGAGAGGATTTTGTTGCAGGAATATTTCAAGCGGATAGAGCACAACGAGACAGGATGCCAAGCTCCTCCAGAAGCTCCCAAGCTCTGTGCCAATATATGTGGATTATTTGGAAGTGCAGCAACCATGAACTTGTGTTCCAAATGCCACAAGGACTTGGTACTGGAGCAAGAACAGGCCAAACCCGCTGCAGTGTCCATTGAAAGTTCTGTGAATGCCACTCCCAATTATTGGGGAAAGAAGCCTGCGCGATGTGACTTCAGATGTCTAAGCTGGTTCACCAGATTTGCCTCTTATCTCAACAGAGGCATCCAGTACTCCGCCTCTATCAATGAGGAGAAGGTGAAAGAGAATCCCACCCGGTGCAATACTTGCAGGAACCGTGTGTTGATGTCATAATTCGGTTCGACAACGAATCTTGACTTTTCAATTCATTCCACGTAGGACGCGTTGAAATGTCAAAGAGTCACGTAAGACTCTGACCTTTCAACGCACTTAAACCTTTAAGGTGCCTAACTTAGCATTCCAAGTCTCCAACCTTGGACGATCACCAAGTGTCTTCAACAATCACCAAGTGATGACCACTGACATGTTAAGACTGATCATCTGACATGGCAAGGCTAAAGCATATCTTTACTTAACCTTAGTCAGTCTAACACGAGTCTAGAGCCCCAACCTTCAAGGTCGATGCTTCGACCTCTAAGACCAAGAGTTCGACCTTCAAGGCTTCAAGCCTCGACCCTTAGTTGTCATAGCCACAACCTCCAAGGCTAAGACCTGGACCCTTAGGGCACAAGTAGACATGCAATAATCAGCTGATGTACTCTCACCAACTCTTCCACGTGTCAAGCTCCAACATCAGTTATAGGCATGTGAAAAGTAGTCTAAGGGTCAGCTCTCACCCACTAAGACACGTGTTGCTCACTAACAATGGCTACAATCTAACTGCATGACCAAAAGGTGACGTCAGTCACCAATTTCGTCAGACTCATACATTCACGTGTCAGGGGTCAGAGTGTAAGGGGTTTGGTGAAGAGTCATACTCTCCCTTTCCACGTAAGTAAACTCTTCTCCTATAAATACCAAGCCTTCCCAAGGCTGAAAGGGGACTTCTACTTCTTCTCTTCATGAATGATACTAAAGTGCATAATCTCTCTCTTTCTTATTCTGCTTTGGCATGTCAAGGATGCTTCAGCACAATGCCAAAGCATCATACACTTCTAATATCTTTATTCATTGCTCAAACACTCTACTGATTTGGGCGTTAGAGAGTGTTTGGTCGGCCTTAGATTGGTCTTCCGATGACCTTTCTTCTCTCACTTTTGCAGACCGATCATCATTATGGTGTATATAGATCCCCTTCCTGTTTTTGAAATGAGAAAGTTTTTAACTAGTTCTCAACAAAAAAGTCTTCGATAGATCCCCTTCCTGTTTTTGAATTCAATGCATATATGTGTTTCCACATGGAGAACAACTAGACTAAATTAAAGACATTCTTGTAAGAGGACGCAGCACCTCCAGACATCTCAAGGTCTATTGAAAAATGTTGAATAGTACCTCTCCCTCTCAGATAACTCCTAATAATTTATACAAGGGTTGTTTTTCATTTTTTTACCTCATAACAATTTTACTTCCCTCAATAATTTTTAGGAATATTTATTATCCCCAATAAAATTTCTTTAAACTGTTTTGTCATCGTCTGATGAGGATTTGCGAGAGTAAGAAGATCCAGCTTTCTTTTTTTAACATTTAATAGGAGTTAATAATATTTATTAAGGGCAATGAGATATTTTTTTTAAAACAAATTGCTACCCCAACAAATGTTTATGATCTTATAGAAATCATTCTTTATCTTATACACAATTCTTTTGAGGATGTTATGGTAAGATTTTATCATTATTGCCCTCTAATGGAAAATTTATTGACCCAGCAAAAATTAATTGTGCCCCCAATAACATTTTCCATCATTACTGTCCCTAATAAACTTCTAAAGAATGTATAATATGGTTTTGATAACGTCCGGTCACATTGAAAAATGTCCGGTGAGATTCCAACGAGAGTAGATTTTCCTGGTTTCAATGATTTTCTAGCCTTTCTTTCGTCAAAACAGAAGAAGAAAAAGATAATTCTCACGTCATGATCCTTTTCTCAGCCTCTAAGAGCGACAAGCCTCTTCCTTTTGAGAGGTTGCGTCAAGGTCTTCTTTGTGACCTCTCTTCCGATAGCCAGCAGTGATCATCAAATAATCATAGTTTTCAAGGACAAGATTGGGGATGAAAAAGAAGTTATGATTAAGGTTTTGCAATTGAAGCTGAAATTTGTTTAAGAGTAAAGAAGATATGGTAGGATATGGTTAGGTGGGTTACTAGGTTTAGTAAGAAATAGAGGGATTGAGTTGAGTAGGTATGATTCTCACAGTAAAGAAAACAAAATGAACCCAAAAAAATATATATTAGAAGATTTTATTATTTTTAAGGGTTTAATAATAACATATATATATACTAGCCTTCAAACACGTGTTTTGCGCGTGTAGACGGACTTTGTTCGCGCCTATAAAATATTTGGATTAATTTTAGTTTACCTACCTGAAGTTTCATGTTGGTATCAGTTTACCCCCTGTACTCTCAATTTTGAATTTTTACCCTCTGAACTCTCCAATTTTAATCAACTGTACACGGTCTCTCTTGTTCCGTCCAATTGAGGGAAGTTGAGTTGGGTTAATAGTTAAATTACCAGACTACCCTCAATAAACGTTTGGCGCGACTTAATCTCAAAGCGTGGGACTTTTCCCTAACACACTAAACCCAGGCACACCTCCCCATTTTAGATCTGGAACCCGATATCTCAAAAAAAGGAAAAAAATACTCGTTCTTTCACAGACGGAGATTGCGGATTGTGACCACGAACTATGGCAAATGATGAATGGAGACCTCGAGGTGAAATGGAAGGATATGAGCCTCCGGATTACACCCGTAAGCTTTGAATCTCAATCATGTTATGTTAGGTGTTCTGTCATTTGTTGAAGATTTCGATTGGGGTTTTTATTTCAAGGATTCAGGTTTCGATTGGAGTTTTTGTTTCAAGAATGAAGGGTTTCGATCGGGTTCTGGTTTTAGGAACATGGTCTAGGAGGCAAGTTGTGGTTTCCATAGGACGATTATATTTTGAGGTTTCTTGTTGGAGATTGATTAGGGTTTTCGAAGCTTCAAAGTCGCTTAGCATATGTGATTTTGAACTGAAATTAGGATTGAGATGTGATAAATTAATGGGTTTGTTGTTTGCTTGTGTTTATGGTTATGGAGTTGTGGTTGAGGAGTTACCGAATTCACCAAGGAGGCAGCCCAACGTGGTTGCAGCTCAAGTGAATGACAAAGGGAAGGCAAAAATTGTCCATGAAGAACATGGTTTCGACTCAAATGAGGAAGACAACCTTTTCAATGTTCATGTGTCAAGCTCTGGACCAAGAGACTTAAGGCCAAGGGTCCCGAATGAGTCGGGTTACCTAAGTGATACTGAGAATTTGTGGTATGAGAATAGTTCAGAAGATGAGGAATATAAGCCCAAGTTTGACAATGAAGATTATGCTGAGTATGGTGTAGATGATGATTGGTTAGGTGATATGGAGGGAGAGTTCAATGCACATGGACAGTGGATAGGAGGAGTTGGGAAACAATCCAGTATTGCAGGTGGCGAGAATGAGGCATACGATGAGGATAATGAAGCAATGTTTGGTGCTATTGACTCTGATGAGGAGTGTATTGGAGGTCAGCTAGCATCAGATGGGGAAGTCGATGATAATGATTACCCTGAGTTCAACCCTAAAACTGATATGTTAAACCTTCAATTTTGTCTGGCTTGAAATTTGCAACCCCAAAGATTTTTAGAGCTGCTGTTAGAGAAAGAGCAATTCAAAAAGGGTGGATACCAGTGTTTGAGAGGACTGACAAGGATAAGATTAGGGTCATATGTAAAGCTGACAATTGTCCATTTCTGATATATGCAAGTAAGATGCAACATTCAAGCACTTTACAGATCAAGACCTATAGGCCTACACACACTTGTTATAGAGTGAATGAGAACCCGAAGGTTAGGGTACCCTATTTAGTGGATAAGTTTGGGGAGGCTATTAAGTTGAACCCAAATTGGGAAACAGGTATATTTTTAGTCAAGCTATTTCTAATTCAGTGTACTTTTTTTGTTTTTTCTGATATAAATTTGGTTGCCTTATAGAGTCCCTTGCACAACACATGTAAGCTGCTGTGAAAGCAAAAGTGTCAAAGCAGCAAGCATACAGAACAAAAAGGGCAGTCTTGTCTCGTTTAGAAGCTGACATCAAGGAGCAATATGCAAGAATAAGGGACTACGGGGAAGAACTTAGAAGAGTTGATCCAAATACCACTATTGACATAAAGTGTGACTTCAGCACAGGATTACCTATTTTTAAGAGGATGTATATCTGTTTAGGAGCATTGAAGTTGGGATTTAAAGCTGGCTGCAGATCTATACTTGGTCTGGATGGGTGCCATTTGAAGAGATGTTATGGAGGTCAGTTACTCACAGCTGTAGGGATGGATGCTAACAACACAACATGGGTTTTAGCATGGGCTATGGTGGAGATGGAGAGTAAAGATAGTTGGGAGTGGTTTTTAGATTTGTTGGCGAAGGATTTACACATAAGGGATGAGGGGGCTGGTTGGACTTTCATTAGTGATAAACAAAAGGGGTTGTTACCTGCTTTCGACTCTGTTATGCCACTTGCAGACCAAAGATTTTGTGTCAGACACTTGTGGACAAACTTCAACAACTTATTTCCTGGCAAGGTGATGAAGGATCAGCTTTGGACATGTGCAAATGCAACAAATGAGAACTTTTTTACCAAAGAAATGATCCTTATGAGCCAACTGGATCATGCAGCATGGGATTGGTTAATTCGTAAGTAACTCGTGTTCTTTTTTAGTCCTACGTAGCTTGTTTACAATTTGTTCATTCTAATGAAGTGTTATATTTTTGATGGTTGTAGATCCTGATAGGCCTTCCAAGCACTAGTGTAGGGCTCATTTCAGAACACACTTGAAGTGTGACATTCTGTTGAATAATTTGTCTGAGAGCTTTAATGCATTTATAGTACCAGCTAGAAAGAAACCAGTTGTGAGTTGTTTTGAAGAAATAAGGGTTAAGATGATGAGGAGGATTCATGTGAGGAGGGATAAGATGATGAAACATGAAAATACAATCTGCCCCAAACCTAGGGATCTCTTGGAGAAAAACAAGGTCAAGGCAACAACCGATTGCATACCTATCGGCTCAGGCAAGCCACAAATTGAGGTTCAAAGCCTAGGAGGCAACAAGTATGTAGTGGACCTTCAAGCCCGCACTTGTGCATGCAGAAGATGGGATTTAACTGGCATCCCATGTAAACATGTTGTGGCAGCCATTAATTTTATGAGACATGCCCCTGAAGATTATGTTGATCCATACTACTTGAAGAAGACCTACATGGCAATTTATGCTAATACAATCAAGCCTGTTAATGGTATGGAGTTGTGGTCCAAGAGTCCATTACCCCCAATCATTCCCCCACAATATAACCGACAACCCGGGAGACCACCACAAAGAGGAGAAAGAATGCATCTGAGAGGGAGGCAGCTAATGATGGCACCAAGCTTGGTAGACATCAAAGGTCTCTCAAGTGTGGTAACTGCAACCAGATTGGTCATAATATGACGACTTGTCATCGACACTTGCCACCCAAGGACAAGACCTCAACAAGCAGTACCAAAAATAGAAAGTTGGATGCATCTACATCTCAAACTCAAGTATGAATTATATACCTCTCTAAATCGTGAAATTTGGTTATTGGTGTGTCTATGTTCATTTGTGTGTACGTGTTGTATAACAACACTAGCAAAAAGGGACCATTGAGCACAAATGATTTGAGGAATAAAATACAACTAAAGGCACAAAGGCAGAAGGTAAAAATCTTGCTTTACTTGTGGTTGCTGCATACATTATTAACTATTGGGGTATTTGTTTACAAGTAAAGATGTGTCTTTTTGTAGGAAAAGAGAGATTTAAAGAAAGCCGAAAAGGCGGCAGCAGCAGCAAGAGGAACTAATGTGTCAAGTGGATCAAATAGATCTGCAACAACTTCAAGAACTTCTACTCCTACTCCTACTCCAACAATATCAAGTGTAACAACTCCTACACCGGCAATATCAAGAGCTACAGCTCCTACTCCAACAAGGGTAAACCTACATACTAACCCGTCATCATCTAAACAAGCAGTGCCCACTAGGTCATCTACAAGAATCAGATCAATCGATGGAAAAAAATAGACTCAAGTGTTTTTATGTTGTCTTGTTAGCATGCCTTGAACTTTGTGATATTAGGTTTGTTAATGTTGCTTCCTTTTGTGCAACCTTGACTTACGTCAATCGGTTGCTAGCTCTAATTTTTTGACAAGATGATTAGAGCTATAACCTAAAGCAACTTTCTGATTTTCATTTTGGTTTAATGGATTAGACAATGTATTCACCACTTTATTATGTAATATATGAAGACTTCTTTAAAATCTTTATTTTTGGTTATGATTGTCATTGTTATTTAGCATATATGCAGCAGGTTTTTTTTGGGTACCGAATTCCTTAATATACTGCTAATTTGTTGTTTCTGTATTTTACTACTTGATGGATTTGTGGTGGTTCAAATTTTGGCGGCAAAGTAAAATAGGATGTGTAGGCCGCTCATTTCAATTTTTGTATTCAATTGTGTGAAAATGACCATTTTAACCCTCGACGTTTGGATTTAACAGGCCTGTTGGACGGAACATGAGAGATCTGGGATGATTGATTAAAATTGGATAGTTCAGGTGGTAAAAATTCAAAATTGAGAGTACAGGGGGTAAACTGATGCCAACATGAAACTTCAGATAGGTAAACTGAAATTAATCCAAAATATTTATATAACTCTCAGTAGATAATGTATCTCAACCTTAAGACTGTCGCACCCTGAGAGGGGGAGCTACAGTGGCCACGATTTTAAACCAATAAGAATCCAACACGTCCGAAGGACGTGCTGACAACTTATTAACCTAAAGTCGTTTGCGATTTAGTAGGTAAAGTAAAAAAATTTAAACTTGAGTGGCACCACAAGGATTTCACAAAAACATTTATCAGAGTTTTCCAATTTCGCGGAAGGTGGACAAACTAAAGGGCCAATTAAAAACTTTAGCGATAACAATAAAAATATATAACAAGATTAATAATGTAGGAAGACACCTTTATAATTTTTGTTAAATACTCTGGAAAATGACTCGAATGGTAGAGCAGGAAAAATGAGTACGGCTTGGACCAAACATCGAGAAGGAAATGAGACCACTCACATAGCTATCTATCTATCCCGTCACAGTACATAATACATGTAAACAACATGTTGTAGGAGTGAGTGCCGTCCTCACGTGCTCACATATAGGCCAACCAATGCTAGGTTTGAAATCCATAAAACCATATATAGGTATACGACGGGGGTGCGGAACAGGTGCGGCAGGGTGCGGCTGGGGGTGCTGTTTTAGGGTTTTAGATTTTTTTGGTGACTTTTTGCTCTAGCATTAGAGACACGACTAATAACGTGTTCTAAAAGAATAGAATTGTGTTGTGTTATTCATATGATAAGAGTCATTTATATAAGGAGTTTACATAATCTTATAAGGAAACTATTACATTGATCTTATCTCTACTTAATCCTAAGATGCTTGCATACATAGTATGAGCTAAGACACAAATAATGTCTGATTTATCTATAAACAATTTACACTTTCTATTATGTATTTATTTAATTATTAAATATTTCTTAAATATTTAATTAATTAATTTTTACTTTATATATTTGTTGAGTCTATAAAAATTATTATTTTATACATTTAAATAAGTTTTAATAATATGAATTGGTTCGAGTCTAAACTGAAAAAAATATATATTATTTAATTAAAATGATTAATTTATCAAATATGTTTTACTGTATTAATTTATGTCGGCTGGAAGTGCCGGGATGCACACACGTGTGGCGTCGGACGAGAATAAAAAAGAAAGCGAAAGCGGTCAGATAGGGCGGCTTGCTATTTATAAATAGTTTGCTGGGTCAGGACGCGAGAAATTGCCCTTGTCTCTCACCATTTCCCATTTTACCCTTCCACCTGACTGTTCTAGGATCTCGTTCGTTTCTTCTCTCTCACCCATGCAACGCAACATGCGCCTCCAAAATCAATTAAGAAAAATAATATCAGCTTCTTAGTGGATGACACCCATGCACTTCTTAGTGGATGACACCCATGCACAAAATTATCCCTAATTTCGTGATTAATTTCATGATGACCATTAGAATTAAGAAACAAAATTACTTACATCATGTGGTCCTTAACTCCTCTCCTGGTTGCTATTTTCAAAGGTCGGGAGAAAATAAAACCAGAAAGAATTTAATTTTGTTTTTCTTATTGTATTTTATTTGTTGGTTGGCTGAAGAATCTTATACACTGAATTATCTGACCAAAGGTATCTTATACACTGCATACTTTTTTGTGACAATTAATAGAAAAGGATGCCATACGAAATTGGCCCACGCATCCTTTAACTCCTTACGCAGCTTTTGTTTGAAGTTACGGTAATTTAAAGGGAAATTGAAATGACAAATTGCTTTTAAAGCGTGCTTTATTAGTGATTGTCACGTCCGATTAGTGGGTTAGGACGTGTTGGACTCATCTTAAGAGAGATTTTGACAGGACTCATCCCGGGTTAAACCCCTTTTACCCGAAGTAAATCCTGCGGGGACCACCTCAAGGGAACTTCTTACCGAAACCCCCTTGAAATGGCCAACCCTTCCTACAAAACTAACTAAACAGGGTTAGTCAGAGCAGTCTACCGAGATGATTACCCCAAAGAATTTCAAGCAGCAACGGAAAGATCGACTATGCCTCGACTCTCGTACGCGCTCGACCTCCTCTCAAGAACCCTGCATCACTGGGCATTTAAAAACGAAAGGCCCAGGGGAGAAACATTGAAAAACTGTTAGAGTGAGTGGACGAAAATCAAATATAAAACTCTATTTCTTTTAATGCTCTCCCAAAATGTTTTGATTTAAACATCATTTATGCATGCCCACAAATACCAAATATTCCACAATTGTATGATAAGATAAACAAGTAAGAATTATGGGAAGAGAAATATTCACAAACACAATAAGTCTGGCCTCTCAGACTAGGGTCGGAGCTAAGAGCTCTGGTTGCGCCTTCACGCTATGCTAGCTATATAAACGGTAATGAACAACCCTTAATATATCCACCTGACATCTCAGGCGTGTCTGTCCTCTCAGACCAGGGTCGGAGCTAAGAGCTCTAGGTAAGTGGTGATGGACAACCCTTAGAATATCCACCTGACATCTCAGGCGTGTCTGTCCTCTCAGACCAGGGTCGGAGCTAAGAGCTCTAGGTAAGTGGTGATGGACAACCCTTAGAATATCCACCTGACATCTCAGGCGTGTCTGTCCTCTCAGACCAGGGTCGGAGCTAAGAGCTCTAGGTAAGTGGTGATGGACAACCCTTAGAATATCCACCTGACATCTCAGGCGTGTCTGTCCTCTCAGACCAGGGTCGGAGCTAAGAGCTCTAGGTAAGTGGTGATGGACAACCCTTAGAATATCCACCTGACATCTCAGGCGTGTCTGTCCTCTCAGACCAGGGTCGGAGCCAAGAGCTCTAGTAGCGCCCTCACGCTACTCTAGCTAGCATAATCATTGGACAACCCATAAAGGAAATTCACAACAATACTCTTCCCAAACAAATAAATAAATCTATTCCTCGACATATAAGCATAAATCCAAATATAATATCTGAGCACCCGAGGAACATATCATACTCGAAACAAACATAAAAACCATGCAATTATATCAATAATTAGGGCATGCATTCATTTAAATAAAATAATCTGTCCACTCACAGTACTATTGCGACCTTCCCGCTCGGAAAGCTCCTCGAGCGAAACCCTCGAACTACCCGCGTAGTCGAGCCCGTCTCACGTTCAATCAGAGACTCTTCGGCATTCAGCCGGTTTTATCGTATCACCGGAATCTTCGCCGGATTCCGGTGACTTGCCGGAATTTCGCCAGAGTTTCCCCGTTTCTCGATCACCAAGTTCTCGACATGAAACCACGCAAACAACACTAAGTCAGCAACCCAACAATGATTCCAATAACACCAAACAATAAAATACAGCATTCAACTTCCTTAACATGAACCTTGCATTCCCAGATCATCTTAACACCAAATTTGAATACATATATAAAACTACCTTACTTCCCCAGCAGCCACCTTAATCATCAGTCAATAAACTTCATCTCTAAGTTAAGCACAACCAATTAAACTAGCTTCTGTCAATATCAACATAACTATTTCAAAACCCAAAATTGCCAAAACGTCTCCAACCATGGCAACCGTAATTGTGTATTAAACTTTTGATATCATAACATATACTAACAACTATAGAACCACCACCTCTATCGCCGCCGAACACAGTAGCAGACCAACACTGCCCAAAAACCCCAACTTCTCCAAAACACACTCAAACTCGAATTCAATTATACAAAGAGTTAGAACACGAAGAGTAGGTCATCTTTCATACCTCACTTTCCTTCGCCGGTGACCGAAGAACACCGAACCATGACCCGAAAATCTCGACTGCTTCTCCTCTTCGAATCTCTCTCCACTAAGCCCTCTTGGAGAATAAACACCACAGGGACGTCCACAAGCTCACGGTGAAGCTACCAACACCTCTCGTGCTCGCCGCCGTGACCTAGATCGGAATAACCAGATTGCACCCTAAAACTTCTCTCCTCTGATTCTCTCTCACCGGAGCTTCTCTGTCGAAACCAAGACCACAGACGTGTTGGGGACGGCGAGGCGAAGCTCGGGTCACCGGTGCGCCGCCGAGAGAAGAACATTTGAGGGAGGCGAAATCGGAGCACAGTGACGGAGTCGAGAGGAAGAACAGCCGGTCAACCCCTCACTTTCATTTCTGACCGAAGTCAACTCCTCTTAATTCCTTTTATACTCAAATCAACGGTTAAGATCAAAACCCTAATAGATCTAATGGTTCAGATTAAAGAAGGTGAAAAGTGAAAAGGTTAAATGATAAAAACTATTTACCAGAATAGTAATTGGAAATTACCGTAAACTTCAGAAATTCACAGAAATTAGCCGGAAGCTCCGAAAAATATTCCGAAAATACCGGGAGACTCGTGTCGACACGTACTACAACATCGCGTCATCAATTCAGGTATTTGGAGTACTTTTAAAAACTCGAAAATTAACTCGAGCGATAACTTATCGAATTACCGGTCGCAATTAAAAATCCTCGGTAACTCGTGAATCTCTGTGAAAAGTAACTTTTATTAACTTCACAAGATTCGGGGTGTGACAGATTTACTCGAAATCTCCTTTGAGAAAGGATAACCCTCTTTCCAAACCAAATTCAAACAGTTCAAACGGTACAAGAATAGACCTCATAACCGGAGGTTATCCCGATTCCCGCATTTGGATCTCAAACCAACCATTTAGAGAACCTAGGGGTTCTAATAAAATTTGTGACTGCACCCGAATCCCGGTCAGGCTGCGTACGTACTCTGTCCTCAGGGATCAAGCCACACGTAGCTCTTATATTACTAACGTCCTAACCGGACGAATCCCGCTTTTCTAATTAACAGTCGATCTAATAAAAAGTGTAGCAAACGCCTAATGCATACCCGGAATTTAACCTCTCCGCTGAGGTAAGTACCGATCAACTATCTATCGGGATTAACCCGAACAATCACCACTTTCAAATACAACAATCACACATAAAATATAACGTAAATGCAAGCACGTAAATAACAAATCCTCCAGGGCATAACTGTAATATCAGCTGGAGGGTACCCTTGTAATTATTTTAAACTGTCAAGGGTAATATAGTCAATTCTACCTCAATGTTAGTTTGGTAATTAAGCAAGCTGCCAGGGCCATTTATGGAATTTTTCACCCTTAGGCAGCCCTGTAATTAACTAAAACTATCAAGGACTGTATTGTCTTTTTAGCCATAGTGGCAGTTTGGTAAAATAATCTTAGTGGCAGCCCTTGTAAAAATACACAAAACAGCTAGAGGTAGTATAGTCTTTTTAACCTCAGTGGCAGTCCCGTAAATATACAAATCTGTCATGGGTATTTATGAAATTTTTGCCCTAGTGGTAGTCAGGTAATTATCTCAAACTACTAGAGGTATTTATAGGATTTCAACCCTAGTGGCACCCCTTGTAATTTCCCCAAACTGCCAGGAGCAGTTCTGACATTTTACACCCACAGTAAAATGGTAAATTTCTGGATCTATCGCGGTAAAAATCTAAAAACTTACCCTTCCTCACCAAAACTGTTCCGGTCGGCCTACCGACCAGTTTCTACCCATTTTCCGGCCACCTATCTATCCTAATCGACTGAAGATCACAATTACATCAAAACAATAGCAACAGTTGGACTAAAACCAAGAAAACCAGTCTCTCACCTTCTCCATCCTATGCCGAGAGGAACCTCTGTACCCACCACCCCTGCCTCCCTAAAATGCGCCTGCCCTCCCAGCAGACGCTGCCACCATCACCTAGGCTCGAGAAGCCCTCCCCAGCACGCCAAAAACTCCTCGCCCAGTCGATAACACAACCCAATAAACACAGAAAAACAGAGAAAAGGGAGATTTTGAATTAGCTTGATATTGAACAAGCAATTGACAATAAAAGGAAGGAGATGATGAGGGGAGAAGGATGATACCGGTCACGCGCCTTTCCGCCGTCTGGATCGTCGGAAATTGGCCGTTGACCGTCTCGCCTCTTCTCGATCGATCTCCCTCCACGGTGGCTATTTCGACGAGCTGAGGGTAGAGCTAGGTAGAGGAGGAGTAAAGTAACATTTTAAGGGTGGTGCGCCGGCGTGGGGCGGCCGGACACGGTGGAGCGCCGCTGAGGAGCTCTCGGAGGCGAGCTCGACGTTGACCCGAGAAATGAAAGGTTTGACTTGGTCAAACCTCTCCCTTCTATTTATAGGAAAATGGACGGTCCAGATCTAATCTGAGATCGATCCAACGGTCCAGATTTAAATATTAAAATTTGTCTTGAGTGGTAAATGAATATTTTAGTATTTACTTTTACCATACGATAACAACAATTTATCCTGCATAACTTTCACATCCGAACTCCAATTAAAGCATAAGACATACCCACGAGTTCGTATTAACATCTTCTACATCTTTCCGGAAGGAAGTTTCCTCAAATTCTCGACTTATCGTAAGGTCACCTTTTACGGTAAAGTAATTAACATTTATTACTTCCGTAAGTTGGATAAATTCATAATGAACAGCTTGTAACTCCGAAAAATATCCAGGGCATACCGGAGGACTCGTATAGATATAACCCATCCCTCGGGACATTTATTCTATTTTCCCCCAGAACCGAGAATATCTCGATAATAAACTCGAATATTAATTCGGGAAAAATTAACAGCGCGGTTACAATCCACTGTATCCCGCCTAATCCCGATAAAAAGGTAAATTTCAGGACGGGGTGTTACAGTGATAACATTAGGGTAAATCATAAATCATTACTATAAAGAGGTTTTATGAGTACCGGTATCGGAACTTATGTGCTCTTATCACAGTGATACCCATATTTTAAAAACTATCAATGTGGTACATGAACTCTATTTTCGCTATCAATGAAGAGTCTGAGACCAATTTTTGTCACGACGTTATTTATTTGCTGACGAATTGAGGGTAAAAATATCTTTTTCTCTCTCACATTTTTTATCCAATCTCTCTCTCTCTCACCTATTCTCTCTTCTTATTCTTCTTCTTCTTTGAGCTAAACCAGACCCGTTATCGACTTCATCTCTCTTCTTTGACATCGAGCTATACCACCTCCCCCACTCCAGATGCGACACCTCTAGCCCACCACATTCCTGCTCGCAAACGACACCGTTTTACTATTCAATGTCTATCGGCCCTCGCCACTCGACGCCCTCTGTTCGGAAAACACCACCATGCGGTGGTCGGGCTTCTCGATCTCGACATGGACGAGATTGGGATGGTGGTGGGTTGGGTTTGTCTTTAGTGACAAGCTCGGTCTTATAGTCGTGGCTGGCGGTGAGGCAGAGGGAGGGGCTTCTTGATCTTGACGTGGACCTCCGGATTGGGATGGTGGTGGGCTGGTTTGTCTTTGGTGACAAGCTTGGTCTTGTGGCGGTGGCGGACAGTGAGGCAGAGGGAGAGGAGGAAGAGGGTGAGGACTATGATAGAGCCAATGAGGATTCTGATGACTACCCATAGATGGAGACCGAAGATTGAAGTGGGTTTCAAGAGCTCGGAGTTCACGAACTCCGTGTCGTAGATCGACATTGCTTCCGAATAGAAAGAATCTGGGATTGACCCAAATGGAAGGATGGAGTTTAGAGATGTGGGTCGGGTCACATTAAGGTCTTCGTCGGTGAGTGGTTTTCTTTTGTTTTCCGGCGAACAGAGTAAGTAGAGAAGGAAGAGTGTGTGTAGCTGTAGGAGAAAGTGCAGATTGCTGAAAGCATGTTGTTGTTTATATAGCCTTCTTGTATTGAATTGATTACAGTTTATAATTTGATGTATAATTTATTATAGTGTACTTGCCAAATTTGTTCCAAGAAGATTGCTTCCAGGCTTTCTATATTTACAATTCAGAATAGCATGAAGACTGGGGAGGAACGTCAGCGCATCGAGTCGCAGCAGAGGAAAGATGGCTGGTGGCCAAGAGCAGATTGATGGGCTCCGACGACCGAGGAATGGACGGCTTTGGTGATGAAATGAGCTACGAAGGATCAGAGTGATGTTGCAACAATTCAGGTTGCAGAGATAAGAGCAACAGGCAGCACTGTCATAATTTTAAGAGGCTTGTGTAGATAAGCTCATTACCAGATGTATCCAGGGAAGAAGCGCATGGGAAAGAGAGGAGAGAGAGAGAGAGATGGAGATCGATAAAGAGAGATTGAGGATGAGGTTATTTTTGTCATTTTACCTTTTTCTAGTTGGGTCTTATCACGACCACGTCAGCAAACAGACGAAGTCGTAACAGAATTGGTCTCAGACCCTTCGTTGGTAGCAAAAAAGGAGTTCAGGTATCACATTGATTGATTTTAAAGTTTGGGTACCACTTTGACCAGGTCACCTAAGTTCGGGTACCAGAGCTAAAATTTACTCTCTATAAATTGTAGAGCTGCTTTACAGCACTTGTAACAATGACTCGTAGTGTTTCTTACTTATCAATCAAATGCTATGTTTAAAGTCTATAATTGAAATGACATTACATTAGCCTTTTACATTCAGTGGCCTAGCCAGAAACTGTAAATAGTAGGATCAAATTTCTTAAGCATATCCATAAAAAATTTTAACAACAAAGAAAACAGGCTTGAGATTTATCGTAAATTTAAACCACTGTATAATTATTCCGTAAGTCCCAAAATGTTATGATGCATAGTAATAATCTAGGTTAATGGCTACCTTAATTGGACTAACCATGCAAGGTAAGAAGTAAATCTTGCAAGAAATTATGAGAAATGGAATAGATATGAGACTAATATGTGACAAGCGGGTAGTCTTCAAATATTGTGAAAGAAAAATAAGTAAACGATGGTCGAAGATGAAGAAAAGAAAAAATATATATGGTTATATTTATAAGTGTATGTGGCCAAGACATATCTATCATTTCTATTTTATTATTTTTTTTGTTATAAGGGTAAAAATGTAATATTATGTACAATAAGAAGTAAAAAATTCAACAAAGGAAAACTATGGTAAAAATAAAAAGGGCCAATTGACCCCTTTGTTCATATAGTGGCTAAGCCACTGTTTACATCACATATAAATATATCAAATACAGATATTTGTTTTTTTCTTTGTTTATGGGAAAATTGGTCTTTTGTTCTTCATTAATGAACTGTGGAACATACATATTTTTATAGAGAATGTTTTGGTTTACATTGACCAAGCTATAAGTGCCTAAAAGGTTCATTCGCCATAGTCAGGAATATTCCATTGTACATTCGCCACGCTATAAGTGTCTAAAATGTTTGTTTGCCATAGTCAGAAATGTTCTAGCATACATTCGTCGAGCTATAAGTACATGTAAGGTTTGTTCACGATAGTCACAAACAAGTTGTGAAGAATGAAGGTTTCCTGATTTACCTAGAAAACTAAGTCCAAACTAGTTATTACAGTAAACTTGCAGTAAAACCAGGTATGATTTGCAATGATAAAAAGTATGTTTTATCTTAGTTACTATAATAGATTGATAGAGATATTAACTGAGTTCTATAAGGAAATATAAGATATTGAAATCATATCTCTTAGAAACTGAATCGGTTGCGTGTGTTTAGAGGTTTGACTTATGAGATTTACTGTCCGGATTGAGTCCTTAACGTTATCAGATCAAGTTGAATTTTTTCTCATACATGTATTTTATTATGATGATCATATTAGACGGTCGGATTTTCGTTTCTCAAGTTTGATCATCGGAATCACGATGTGGCCACTAATTTTGTATAACTTGATTACTAAGCTTTAAATAAATGTTTCATTTTAAAAACAAACTCCACATAAAACCTTCAAACTCAAAAGTCGTGAAATAAGATATGACTGGAATGGTGAAATACGTCTAGGGATGAAAAATCATGTAATTCAGGAAACGTCTTAGTGCCGATAGTAGCGGTCAACCCTATTTACCATTATTTATCCTTATGAGGAGCCTTTCTTTAAGGGGTAAATGTCCTAAAATTTTTAGATAGTCGGTTGCGGCTCATCATGGTGAGAATTCGTTGTGTTGAAGCTTCGATCAAAATACCTCATATAGATGTAGATATGGGCGTTTCCATATGTTAAATAATTATCCAAAAATTAAAAAACTACATTTTGAAGCCCTAAACTGACTTAGATGGCCAAAAAGACCCATAGATTGTGGCGAAGTGATGAGTTTGACTTGTAGGGCCGTTCCGCTTCTAGATTGGTATCATAATAGTCAATCGAACACCGAACGTCACGTGTGACAATTTTGTAAGTAAAGGGTACTTTAGCCGACGAAATACCATGTGTCGTCGACTATACTTTAGTCGACGATATGACATTTCGTTGGCTAAAGTACCCTCCAAATTTTCATAATCCCCGCAAAAATTTTTGAACTTTAGCCAACAATATTTATATTTCGTCGGCTAAAGTACCCTCAAAATTTTCAAAATTCTCGCCAAAAATTTTTGATTTTTTTTCTAAATCTTCATTTCTCTCCCTCATCTTCTTCATCTCTCTTCCTTCTTGTCACACCCCGAATCTTTCGAAGTTAATAAAAGTTATCTTCTCCGTTTACTATTAGAAATTACCGTATTTATTTTGGAAAAGTGTCGGTAATTAAATTCTCAGGGAGTAGATTTTGAGAAGATAATTAGAAAATTTCGGTGAATTTTATTCTGGTTGACGACGTCTTATTTCGAAGAAGAAAGAAAAATGGTAAAGGAGTTAGAAAAGTTTCCGTTTCAGGAAACTTTCTATTTTTCCTTTCTTTCCTTTTTTTCTTCCCTTTTCCCCCGGTTTCTTTCTTTCTCTCTCCTTCTTCTTCTTCTTCTTCTTCTTTTCTTCTTCTTCCTCCTGGCGCTCGACTCCCTCTTCCTCCCTCACTGTGCTCGCCGCTGTTCTCCCTCCACCGGCCACCGTTTGACGCGCCACCGGTCCCGGTCGACTCGCCTCCACCTCCGCCGTCGATCTGGGCGGCCATCCGTGGCAGAGGAACGCTGGAGAGGGAGAGGAAGCTTGCAACAGGGACTGCAACAGTGACTGCTCACCTGGGTTCGCTTCCTCCTGCCGCCGCGCCGAGTTTGACCGATAAGGGGAGGACCGTCGTCCTCTCATGAAGCTCTGACTGCACGGAGTCGTCCTATAACGCGTCAGGTGAGGAGATCGAACTCCGGTTGACTTTGTTTTTCAGGTTTACTGTTCATGGACGATTTGAGGTAGTTAGGCTTCGATTTGAGCTTAAGTTTCTTGAGAGAAGTTGTTGTGGAGGAGAAGGCGGAGCTATTGATGGCCGGAGATCGTCGGTCGGAGGCTTGCCGGCCGGCGACTGTGTTTGCACAGTGAAAGGGGTATTTTGGTCATTTTACCCATGATTTTTGAATAATTGTTAATTATTTACTGTTGTGGTAAAAGTGGTTCACTTGGGGTAAAAAGTATGTTTGGAAAGGGATTGGAAAGCTTTGGTAAAGAAATTGGAATGATCGGTAATTAGGGTTACCCCGGTAATTGTCGTCCGACATAGGATATAATAAGGTTGGACTTAAGTATAAGCTGAGTTGTTGGTTAAGTCGGTAAAGTGTTATGGTTATCGGAAATAAATGATAACTGGAAATCCTGGAAAATGTCGGGTCGGTAATTGGGAATTAAATCTAATTGTTGAAAAGTTGTTAAAAGAAAGGAACTTGGTCAACACGTGGTCAAATAGGATTTCCTGGTCAAACTAGGAAAAGACCAAGTCAACTGTGAATGACTAATATGATGATTTGTTGTACAGTCTCTGGTCGGATGTGAGACGGGCTCGACTACGCGAGTAGTTCGAGAGTTTCGCTCGAGGAGCTTTCCGAGCGGGAAGGTCGCAATAGTACTGTGAGTGGACAGATTAATTTTTTAAATGAATGCATGCCTTAATTATTGATTTAATTGCATGGTTTATATGATGGTTTCGAGTATTATAATTTCCTCGGGTTCTTGAATGTTTATTTGGAATTATGCATATATGTCGAGGAATAGTTTTACTTATTTGTTTGGGAAGAGTATTTAAGTAAAGAATTGTTATGAATTTTTATTATGGGTTGTCCAATGAATATGCTAGCTAGAGTAGCGTGAGGGCGCTACTAGAGCTCTTAGCTCTGACCCTGGTCTGAGATGTCAGGTGGATATTATAAGGGTTGTCCATCACCATTTTACCTAGAGCTCTTAGCTCCGACCCTGGTCTGAGAGGACAGACACGCCTGAGATGTCAGGTGGATATTATAAGGGTTGTCCATCACCATTTTACCTAGAGCTCTTAGCTCCGACCCTGGTCTGAGAGGACAGACACGCCTGAGATGTCAGGTGGATATTATAAGGGTTGTCCATCACCATTTTACCTAGAGCTCTTAGCTCCGACCCTGGTCTGAGAGGGCAGACACGCCTGAGATGTCAGGTGGATATTAGAAGGGTTGTCCATCACCATTTTATATAGCTAGCATAACGTGAGGGCACAACCAGAGCTCTTAGCTCGGACCCTAGTCTGAGAGGTCAGACTTATTGTGTTTGTGAATATTTCTCTTCCCATATTCCTTACTGGTTTATCTTACCATGCATTTGTGGAAATTTAGTAATTGTGGCGTGCATAAATGTTATTTAAATCATTAAAGTTTTGGGAGAGCATTAAAGGAAATAGAGTTTTCATATTTGATTTTCGTCCACTCACTCTAACAGTTTTTAAATGTTTCTCCCCTGGGCCTTTCGTTTTTAAATGCCCAGTGATGCAGGGTTCTTGAGAGGAGGTCGAGCGCGTACGAGAGTCGAGGCATAGTCGATCATTCCGTTGCTGCTTGAAATTCTTTGGGGTAATCATCTCTGTAGACTGCTCTGACTAACCCGGTTTTAGCTAGTTTGTAGGAAGGGTTGGCCATTTCAAGGGGGTTTCGGTAAAAAGTTTCCTTAAGGTGGTCCCCGCAGGATTTACTTCGGGTTAAAGGGGTTTAACCCGGGGTGGGTCCTGACATTGGTATCAGAGCATTAGGTTATCGTTTCCTGTTACTACCTCATATACTTGGTATCACTTAGTGTCTATAGAGTGATGGTCCGACAGCGGCGGATCCATCGGCATTTTATGCTTTGGACGCTTAGTGTTTATTGAGGATATGAGTTAGTACTTCCTGATTGAGATATGGACCGAGTGGTCCTATAAACGATCGAATCTTCAAGACTATGCCTCCGTACGCGCGACCTCACAATGAACTCCTGTAAGGAACAAGGTTAGCTCGTTGCGTATTGATTGATGAGTCCCCAAGGATTTATTGAGAGTTGAGTTGGGGATCGAGCTGTAAACTCACGTTGTTTAACGAGCTTGAACATTATGTGTGGGTACTAGGTGGTGAACAGTTAATTCACACCTGGAAGGCTGTTATGGTTGTTGGCAGGGATGTTGCAGAAACCTAAGGCGAGGCTTTAGTGTTCGGGTTATGAGACTCTCAGCAGTGAAGAGTCATAAGAGTTATGAAAGAGATTGCATCCTGCGATGGAAAAAGAGCTGTAGTCGCTTAGCGCGATCATTCAGAGAGGATGAATATTAAGATTTGACGACTGCCAAGACTTTGTTGAGGTTCGTCATTAGTGTGGTTTCAGAGAAACCCACGGACATATGAAAGTAGAATGACTTAAGGAATTTGTGTGTTGTTATTTTGTGGTCTGGATTCTGGTGACTAGTCCATGAGGTGACACTACTGGAAAATGTTAAGAAAGTAAAGGCTGTTTTGGTCACTCGATGTTTATGGAACAACCACTGGAACTGATGGTTTGGGTCACCTTGGTACTGACATTGTTGTCGTCAGCTACGATCAGACCCATTTCGTTTCAGCCACCCATGATTGGGGTACTAGAAAGATTCGAATTGTTAGTGAGTCCGAGTATGATTTAAATTGGTGGTGACAGTGGTCATTGGGCCATTTATCGTGGAGGCAGAAATTAAATCGTGTCATCAGATCTTGGGGCTCATGTCAACCTTAAGGTGAGTTATCCACCTGTGGTCAAAGTATTTTATTAGTACACCTGGGGAGGGGTCTCCAGGTTGGCTGTGTTAGAGATCGATTTTCAGATCGTGAAAGCGTTATTAGTGGTAATTAAAGGTAAGGGGTTTCAGAATCTAAAGGAATTGTTGGAAGTGGCAATAAGCCACCGGGTCATGGACCAAGGGTGCTTGGCGTACCGGAGAGAGTGATACGAGTCTTGATGGACTTTGTATTAATTGCGGTGTAGGAACCGGTCGTTATGCGAACGACACTGTTTTGACGGCTGAAGCTGTACATGGGTATACCCCACAAGAGCACGTGTACCCTCTTTTATTGGGAAGTGGTAAGTTGGAATATGGGTAGCATATGCTGGTAAAACATAATTATTGAGTGCAGCTGTGTGTGGTCAAAATGACACCAGGTAAGTGACTAAGGCTGATGATGACATGTGTCATGAGAGTTCCGTTTATTGAGAACGGAGATTACGGATGCTTGATTAGAGGTTTTGGTGCAAAACGTCCAGTAGTTGGCCTAACCATTTAGGTACAGGTCGGAAGTGGGTCATCAATAGTCGCTCCGACCCTTATGATGGTTGGCGAGATTATTATATGTTGTCAGTAAGTGGTTGATTGCCTGCTGAGTTAAATGCACGTAAAAGGTGAAGGTACAGCAGTGGGGCAAGGTTTACTGAATCTTTGAATTTGAGTGAGAATACTTGTAGATGGTCAAGCTACAACCTGCAACTAAAGTCGTCCGTTATGACACTTGGTTTCATCGAAGGTGATTAACTGAGCTTGATGGCATGGGAATTTGTGCACTCACTGGCTGTGGTTTAATCAAGTATTGTAACTGAAGGTGTACTTAGTCGTGTTTGGGGTTCATAAGTTACACCCACTGCAGTGACAGGAAATATTCTCTATTTGATCTGTGGAATGAGGATTAGATCGGGGAAATTGAATTTTGGTGTAAATTAATGAAATTCTGAGAGGATTAGAGTATAGCTGGCATTGCTATGGTCATTGGTCATTTGAGTAGTGACCCTACTTGTTAGGAATTATTGACCTAGCGGAAATTCTTGGCGCCACGAGTGTAGAGTGGTAGCAAGAAAGATCATTGGAGGTGACTTTCGAAATTGTCGACATTTCGGTAAGTATGAAGTGCGGGGAAACTAGGTAAGGGTTTCTTTGATGACTCGAAGGTTTTTACGAGTCTAAGTGTGGTAATATTTGTTGCTGAGATTGGTAAGGTATGTTGCTAAGTTGAGCAACACTCCATTGGAAATCGTGGAGTGATTAAGCCACGTTCAGATTAAGTTATGATCTGAGGGGATGTTAACGTGTGGCAGTGGATCTTGTAATCTAGAATTTGAAGTGGCATTGTGATTTCCTGTGTACGCAGTTGTTTTTCCTCTTCAATTAGAATGGTAAGTGATTGGGATTCTTGAATCCTACCAAATAGAGGATGCGGTGGATGGTGTACTTGCAGAGCATGGGGGACAGTTTTGTTGGAAACTGTCTGGTTGTACGAGTTGACTTGGTGATGTTTACGCGCCCTGTGCGGCGATGACATTTGATAAATTGTGCCTGGATAACTGGATGCTCGGCGATCAATGTAGCTAAGTTCGGTGTGGAATTAATTCCTGATGTTTTGATCAGGTGTTCCTTTGGGTGTGCACCAGTGGCACTAAATTTTATGTAGATGTCTGATCCGGTTAAATTTCCAAAGTAGTCGGTTAATGCCAGACGGTTTGGTAATGGGGACATCGGTGAATGAACCATCCTTGTTGAGCGGGTAAGGCTCTGAATTTCTTTTAATGGTCAGTCTATTTCAGTTGTGATGCGGATAATGTTTAATAGACGCACGGTTGGTTGAAGTGCAAGTTCTGCACTATGCGTCATTCCAGGTTAAGGTAAGAGTTAGGGAGGTCAGTGGCACCTCACCTATGAGTAGTACAGAGATGTGTTACCAGTGGTAAAGTACGCTGTAACTCCACAAGTGATATTGAGATGGCGATTCTAATGATCGGCTTGTGGGTAAAGTCCAGATTTATCCGGTCAGAATAGCTTGTAGTAGTGTGAAGCCTGGCAATTTGTCTTCATACGAGGAGTCAGTATTGTTGGATCTTGATGTCAGGAGCTTTTAGATCCCCCCTGATTTAAAGGCTATGATTTTGGATTTACGCTAATATTCATGGCAGTTCATGTCTTGTGTGTGCCAGTGGTTTGAGTAAGGATAGAGTAAGGGAAGACAATTACTCTACAACAGGACAACTTGACAGAATGGTTTCTAGAAAGCGTAAACCAGATCAGGGAGCCTGGTTCAAATAGGATGATGGTTCGTGTAACACAAGTCATCATGGTTTTCTTGTGGGCATGTTGTCATGGGTTTTGACCCCACATTGTATTGTGTTACCAGAGGATTTAAACCCATTAGTGACATCGGACCCTACTCCTCAGGTGTGGTAATCATTTTCTGCATAGGGAATGTGTGAGCTGATATTTAAAGTTCAACAAAAGAATACGAGTATTCTTGAAGAATTTATACTCACGACAAGCGAGTGGTTATTGGAATCAGAATGATTGATAGCGGTATTGTGACGACGTCACATGCGGTTGGTAAGGACAATTGTTGGATTTTCAAGGATATGGTTATAATCCGGTTTAGGCAACAGGGAATTGTTGCCAAATGATGTTTTCAGCGTGTGACAGAATTTATCATCTTTTGGTGAAAAACAATAGTGATTCTCGCGAGGATTACAGATGGTGGAGCAGCTTAGGCAGTGTCGTATTCCACCTCATTAATGAGATGGAGTACAGTAAGAATTCGGTGATTCAGTTAGGCAATGATTCAAGAGAAAATCATTGTGATTCACGGTAAGGCTTCAGATGCTTTAGTTTTGACCCGAGAAGAGTGGTCGGGTGTCAGAAAAAAGAGAAAGTATTGGAGGTTATCATCCACGTAGGAAGGAGTGCTACATTGGCTAGATGTGACATGTGACAAGGTTACATGAGTTTGACGAGTATGTTGGGTATCTTTAGAGTTAATGGATGCCTAGTGTCACGTATGTCCATGTTACGAGAATAAGTTTACTACCTTACATCATATGTCATTAGACTTCCGGTTAGTACTGGAAGTTGGCTTTTAAGGAGGATCAGTAAGGATGTGGATTGTAAAAGGCGGGTGATTAGGGTTTTGACAATGCTATTCGTGAAGCGTCTCAGAAAAGTTCTCAGAAAGAAGTTGATATTGGAGAATAATATCATTATCTAAGTGATACTATCCCCCACTGTGTCGGACTTTGAGTATAGAAATTTCGAGGACGAAATTTTTATAAGGTGGGGAGAATTGTCACACCCCGAATCTTTCGAAGTTAATAAAAGTTATCTTCTCCGTTTACTATTAGAAATTACCGTATCTATTTTGGAAAAGTGTCGGTAATTAAATTCTCAGGGAGTAGATTTTGAGAAGATAATTAGAAAATTTCGGTGAATTTTATTCTGGTTGACGACGTCTTATTTCGAAGAAGAAAGAAAAATGGTAAAGGAGTTAGAAAAGTTTCCGTTTCAGGAAACTTTCTATTTTTCCTTTCTTTCCTTTTTTTCTTCCCTTTTCCCCGGTTTCTTTCTTTCTCTCTCCTTCTTCTTCTTCTTTTCTTCTTCTTCCTCCTGGCGCTCGACTCCCTCTTCCTCCCTCACTGTGCTCGCCGCTGTTCTCCCTCCACCGGCCACCGTTTGACGCGCCACCGGTCCCGGTCGACTCGCCTCCACCTCCGCCGTCGATCTGGGCGGCCATCCGTGGCAGAGGAACGCTGGAGAGGGAGAGGAAGCTTGCAACAGGGACTGCAACAGTGACTGCTCACCTGGGTTCGCTTCCTCCTGCCGCCGCGCCGAGTTTGACCGATAAGGGGAGGACCATCGTCCTCTCATGAAGCTCCGACTGCACGGAGTCGTCCTATAACGCGTCAGGTGAGGAGATCGAACTCCGGTTGACTTTGTTTTTCAGGTTTACTGTTCATGGACGATTTGAGGTAGTTAGGCTTCGATTTGAGCTTAAGTTTCTTGAGAGAAGTTGTTGTGGAGGAGGAGGCGGAGCTATTGATGGCCGGAGATCGTCGGTCGGAGGCTTGCCGGCCGGCGACTGTGTTTGCACAGTGAAAGGGGTATTTTGGTCATTTTACCCATGATTTTTGAATAATTGTTAATTATTTACTGTTGTGGTAAAAGTGGTTCACTTGGGGTAAAAAGTATGTTTGGAAAGGGATTGGAAAGCTTTGGTAAAGAAATTGGAATGATCGGTAATTAGGGTTACCCCGGTAATTGTCGTCCGACATAGGATATAATAAGGTTGGACTTAAGTATAAGCTGAGTTGTTGGTTAAGTCGGTAAAGTGTTATGGTTATCGGAAATAAATGATAACTGGAAATCCTGGAAAATGTCGGGTCGGTAATTGGGAATTAAATCTAATTGTTGAAAAGTTGTTAAAAGAAAGGAACTTGGTCAACACGTGGTCAAATAGGATTTCCTGGTCAAACTAGGAAAAGACCAAGTCAACTGTGAATGACTAATATGATGATTTGTTGTACAGTCTCTGGTCGGACGTGAGACGGGCTCGACTACGCGAGTAGTTCGAGAGTTTCGCTCGAGGAGCTTTCCGAGCGGGAAGGTCGCAATAGTACTGTGAGTGGACAGATTAATTTTTTAAATGAATGCATGCCTTAATTATTGATTTAATTGCATGGTTTATATGATGGTTTCGAGTATTATAATTTCCTCGGGTTCTTGAATGTTTATTTGGAATTATGCATATATGTCGAGGAATAGTTTTACTTATTTGTTTGGGAAGAGTATTTAAGTAAAGAATTGTTATGAATTTTTCTTATGGGTTGTCCAATGAATATGCTAGCTAGAGTAGGGTGAGGGCGCTACTAGAGCTCTTAGCTCCGACCCTGGTCTGAGAGGACAGACACGCCTGAGATGTCAGGTGGATATTATAAGGGTTGTCCATCACCATTTTACCTAGAGCTCTTAGCTCCGACCCTGGTCTGAGAGGACAGACACGCCTGAGATGTCAGGTGGATATTATAAGGGTTGTCCATCACCATTTTACCTAGAGCTCTTAGCTCCGACCCTGGTCTGAGAGGACAGACACGCCTGAGATGTCAGGCTGATATTATAAGGGTTGTCCATCACCATTTTACCTAGAGCTCTTAGCTCCGACCCTGGTCTGAGAGGGCAGACACGCCTGAGATGTCAGGTGGATATTAGAAGGGTTGTCCATCACCATTTTATATAGCTAGCATAGCGTGAGGGCGCAACCAGAGCTCTTAGCTCCGACCCTAGTCTGAGAGGTCAGACTTATTGTGTTTGTGAATATTTCTCTTCCCATATTCCTTACTGGTTTATCTTACCATGCATTTGTGGTAATTTAGTAATTGTGGTGTGCATAAATGTTATTTAAATCATTAAAGTTTTGGGAGAGCATTAAAGGAAATAGAGTTTTCATATTTGATTTTCGTCCACTCACTCTAACAGTTTTTAAATGTTTCTCCCCTGGGCCTTTCGTTTTTAAATGCCCAGTGATGCAGGGTTCTTGAGAGGAGGTCGAGCGCGTACGAGAGTCGAGGCATAGTCGATCATTCCGTTGCTGCTTGAAATTCTTTGGGGTAATCATCTCTGTAGACTGCTCTGACTAACCCGGTTTTAGCTAGTTTGTAGGAAGGGTTGGCCATTTCAAGGGGGTTTCGGTAAAAAGTTTCCTTGAGGTGGTCCCAGCAGGATTTACTTCGGGTTAAAGGGGTTTAACCCGGGGTGGGTCCTGACACTTCTCCTCCTTCTTCTGCTCCTTCTCATTCTCCTCATCCTCCTTCTCTTTCTCCTTCGCCTTCTCCTCCATCGCGGCTCCTCCTCCTCCTCATCCTCCAAACACATCTAGATAGTGGTGTGGTGGCGAAAAAACGATAAAGAAGAAACAAAATTAATCGAAAGTAAAAGAAATAAAACAAATAAAATAAAAATAATTATTATTTTTTAAACTGTAGCCGACGAAATTCAAACTTTAGCTGACGAAATTCAAACTTTAGCTAACGAAATTCAAACTTTAGCAGACGAGTTACAAACTTTAGCCGACGATTTACATTTATTTCGTCGGCTAAGCTTTCCACAGTCAAACATTTTTGACTAACGGTTTGAGGTTAAGCCGACGAAAATTTTGTGAAATTTCATTGGCTAAACTTTCCATGGTCAAACTGTTTGACCAACGGTGTAATGTTTAGCCGACAAAAATTTTACGTAATTTTGTCCGTTATAGTCTAGGACTATAGCCGTAGAAATATCCGTAGTCGGATATAGTTTAGGACTATATGCGACGACCAATTTTTATTTCGTCAGTTAAAACTATAACCGATAATCTTTTACTGATGACACTATAGCCGACGAACCCTCGTCTGCCAACACTATAGCTGACGAAATTTTGTAACAGGCCGACGAAAAAATTTCGTCGGTTATAGTAGTTGTTCTGGTAGTGTATGAAGGTGAAATAGATTTTCGATGCTGACCAATGTAAATAGCTTTCAAAAATCATGGTGAAAAGAAACATGTACTTGGAAGGAGAAAACATGTGACTCAGTTCTCTAAATGATGATATGGAGTCAACACTTAAGAGCTTAAACAAATCTTGGGAAGATGAAAAACAACAGCTTGAACAAGAAATAAGAAGCTTGAGAAGTTGTGACATGGAAACATGGAGAACTGAAAAGGATGTCTTCAACACGAAAGTTGTAAGTTTGAAGGTTCTAAATTCTAAATTCTAAATTATCTGTTGAAGTGACAAATGAAAATTTGATCAATTGAATCTCAGTTCTCAAAAGACAACTCAAATTTTTACACTTGGAAAAAGGTCTGATGATCGAACGACATAGGCTACACTAGAGGAGCCCCACATGTTACAAAATTTGTACCAAGTTCAAAATCAATGATGCATGATAAAGAAACCATATCAGTAACAAAAGGATCATACTGCATAAGAATTCAGAGGGCACAATAAAGGTGATGAACACAACTAGAACTGATTTATTCTTGCTTGTCACTACTGTGGTAGGAAAGGTCATATCATACAAGATTGTAGAATTCTAAGTAAGAAAATTCCTGATTATTCTTATGACTATCTGAAGAGAAAGATTCAAGTACATCAAAGGTTAATCACTGAACTTTCAAAGAAAAATATGGGTTCAAAACCAAAAATGGAACATAGATGGGTTAAAAAAAGCGTAAGAATGAGTAATGTTTCTGCTACTTGTACGATTGTTTTTACTGCTCTTGCTAAGAAACGTAGAGATACTTGGTACTTTGACAGTGGCTATTCTAGGCACATGACAGGAAACAAGGAGTGGTTTATCTCATTTAATTATGAAATAACCATTGGAAGTGTTACTTTTAGTGATGGTAAGGATGCAACTATTTTGGCAAAAGGAAGAGTAAAACCACCAGGAATGCCTGAACTTCACAATGTGTTATCTGTTGATGATTTTACTGCAAATCTTATTAGTGTCAGTGAACTAAATGATGATTTTGAAGATGTCTAGTTTAATAAACATAATTGTCTAGTCTTAAGTAGTGCACACAAGTACAGTAGAGAACGATACAATTGTTATCATGTCTAGCTCCACAAAAAAATTGTAAACAAACACTCCCATGCCACTCAGCCCAATCATGTCAGAAGGAGATGCTGGATTGGCACAGAAAATTGGGGCACATCAATTTTCAAGACTTGCAAAAACTATCAAACAAAAGATGTATTAGAGGACTACCTATTTTGAGAGGAAAAAATATACTATCTGAGGTGAATGTAAAACTGGAAAGCTCACAAAGGTTTCTCACAAAGCTGTGAATGCACAAACAACTACACAAGTACTTGAACTGTTGCATCTTGATCTAATGGGACCTTCATAGTCTGAAAGTCTAGGTGGTAAGAACTATGTGTTAGTTATTATAGATGATTACTCTAGATTTACCTGTGTGAAATTCTTGGATGACAAAACTGAGACTTTTGAATTGTTTAAATCCCTAAGTAAGTGATTGATAAATGAAAAACAAGTTGTACAACGTACAATATCTAGAATTAGATCTAACAATGGTACTGAGTTCAAAAATAATTCTTTTTTCAAACTTTTGTGAAAAATATGGGATTCATCATGAGTTCTCCTCATCAATAACTTCTCAGCAAAATGGGGTGGTTGAACGAAAAAATATGGTTCTTGTTGAAATGTCTAGAATAATGATGCGTACTGCATGTCTCAATAATAAAGTTTTGGCTGAGGATATTAATATAGTTTGTTACACCATGAACAAAGTTGTTTTAAGAATATGTACTGAGCAGACATCTTATGAAATTTGGAAAATATAAGATTGTAGATAGTTGTTCAGAAATTTTGATGGATAAGAACCTTACGAGAAGTAGCCAACAAAATGAGTATGATGATGAAATCTTTGCAGCAAATCCAAAGTTTAGAACAGGCTTTAAGCACGTTCAAAAGGATCATTCAGTTCAAGATGTTATTGGCAATATATCTGAAGGTATTCAAACCAGAAACAAGTCAGCTGCTCCATGAGCGGTATTCCGGATTCACAGGAGTCTGGACAAGGAGACTCTCTCAATTAGGTTCTTCTATGTTTCGTTTCAAGTAACAAAATTGACATGAATGTCATATCTCATCATGGTTTTGTGTCCTTGGTTGAACCTAAGAATGTTAAAGAAGCCTTAACATACTCATATTGGATTAAATGCAATGCAGGATGAAATAAATCAATTTATTAGAAATGAGGTTTGGGATCTGGTTGCTAAACCCTAAAACATAAATGTTATTGGGACTCAATGGGTTTTTAGGAATAAATATGATGAAAAAGGCAACATAATATGAAATAAAGATAGACTTGTATCTCAAGGCTACTCTCAAGTGGAAGGTGTTGATTTTAGAGAAACTTTTGAGATATGTCCTTAGATAGTTACCTGCTGTAAGCTTTTCCAATGCTGAATAATCCTCTAATTCCCCTTTCATAGGCTCAGAAAACATTGGCTTGCTAGTGTCTCTCAACCAGTCACTGGTACAAACCAGGGCCTCAACCATTTTTGGGGTCAGACTTGCTCGAAATGGATCAAGAATCCTTGATCCAAGGCTGAATGCACTTTTAGATGCCAATGTTGAGGCAGGCATTGCGAAAATATCTCTAGTAATTTCAGACAGAATTGAATACCTAGATGCATTCTCTTTCCACCAAACCAACAGTTGAAAGTTAGGGTTCTTAGGGTCCTCAGATGGATCCAAGAAATACTTGTCAACCTCAGTCCTAACTTCCACCACATCTTTCTCCTGCCGAAGCTTTGTAAATTCATTCATGCTTGCAGCAGGGCTGTCCTCTTCCCCTACACTTGCATCTGAGGTAGACATTGGTTGAGTTGAATTGTAGAATGCTATGGTAGCTTCAGGATCATTTTTTGCATACTCATTGAAGCTCTCCTGCAATGTGCTCTTCACATTAGTCACCATCACAGCCACCAAGGTCTTGTCTTTCTGCAGTTTGGAGAAGAAATAATCCAAGTACAAAACCTTGTATCTGAAACAACATATGAATAGAAAAGTATAAAAAGAATATAAAACCCAAAGTAATCTAAAACATTACTGAAAACAACATAAGAACAGAAAATTCAATGTGGTATAATACCTAAGATCCAAAACAATAGCAATTAGAAGAATTTTGTTGAGGTTCTCAACAGATCCCCATATTTGTCGAATTTCTCTTTCATTGATTTGGCAATAGTCACAAGCAATTTATCCTTGCAAAATATGAACAAGTTTGGATAAATTAGTTAAACTGTTAAATACTTAAAGACATTGTAAGGAAATTTGACATTAAGTTTACCTTTGATGCATTTATCCAGCTCTGTAATGATGGTACATATCCATCAGATTAGCTGATTGGAGGTCACAACTTGTGTTCCACTGAAATCAAGATTTGTATCATAGGAAATCTTCAAGAACTTCACCAGCCTTTCAGCCTTGTCCTAATCTTGTTCTCCTGGAATTCTACCCTTCTCATTTAAATATGCTTCAAATTGTGGATCCTCATCCAGCATTCGGTTGAATGCCTTTCTGTACTTAATAGCTATGTCTAGCATTAAATACGTTGAGTTCCACCTAGTACAGACATCTAAAGGTCCTATCATTATGCCTTTGCGCTCCACTTTTTCTTGAACTGCAGACTTCCTAAACCTCTCCAACCTAGATGGACTAGACCTAATGTATTTCACACAATTTTTAATAGACTCAATTGAGGAGTCAAGCTCTACCATTTCATCCTTAACCACTAAGTTAAGAATGTGGCAGCAACACCTAAGATGCAGAAACTCCCCATCCAAGACCAGCTCATTTCAATTTCTTATCTTATATTTCATGTAATTTATAGCCACTTGATTAAGAGAAGCGTTGTCTACAACAATGCAAAAATTTTCTCTATTCCCCACCTGATAAGACAAGTTTCAATTAGCTGCCCAATAGTCTTCCCTTATGATTTGGAATCACACAAAAGTTCAAGATTTTTTTGTGCAAAACTCAATCTTCATCAATGAAGTGAGCAGTCAAAACCATGTAATTGATATTTTGGACCGAAGTCCATGTATCAGTAGTTAGGGACACTCGTTGTCCATAAGTGGCTAAGATATTTTTGATTGAAATCCTCTCCACCTCATACAATTTCCAAATATCTCTAGCAACTGTCCTACGAGAAACTTCTTAAACTGTGGTTGAACCTGACTAATAAAGTCCTTAAACCCTGGTCCTTCAACAAAGCTAAACGACAGTTCATCCTTAACTACCATCCTAACAAGAGCTAACCTAGACACATCCTCATCATAAGACCAAGCTACTACCCTCCCTCCCTTCTCGAAACTCTTGCACCTTGAAAAAAGAAGTTTGTATTAACAAAAGTATAATAGGATCTGCTCAAACATACAAAATCAATTGACAAATGTTAAAAAATATTTAAAAATGACAATAGATGAGAAAACTCGACTTACGATATGCCTCTGTTTTTTTAGGACAGTAAGAGGGCACTTTGGGTAATGATAGAGTAGGTGGTTCTTCATGTTGGTAGTCCCATTTGCTGTTACACAGGAATATGTTTGAGGACAATGATTGCACTTTGCTCTCTGCTTCTGCTTGACCAAAGGTGTACCATCGGGATTCTTCATCAAGGTAAAATGATCCCATGCTATGCTCTAGTTATTCTTCTTCGATATAGCTTGGGTTTGAGAAGTGGAAGAAGATGGAGCAGTGCCTGCAGTGGTGGTCGCTGACAGTGGAATTGCTTCAGGAAGAGGAAGGTGTGCACTCGATGGGGTGTGGCTAGCGGCATTGGTCGGCATCATTTAGCGTGAATCCATTGTGATGAGAGAGCCAAAGCGGCAAAGCCCAAAGAGACGAGAGAGTCAAAGAGTGAGAGTCTGAGAGAGAGAGAGGCCGAGAGTGAGGGGACTGAGGGCTCAGGGTGAGAGAGAGGCCGATAGTGAGGGCTAGGGCTAAGAGAGAGGCCGATTGTGAAATTAGGGTTTTTTTTCGTATATATAGTGAGGGATCATCCGGATAATCCGGACCGGTTTTTAGGTAAAACCGAAACCAGTCCGGTTCAAACCGAATCAGATCGGTTTAAGCTCTTTTTTTCATCCATTTTAACCGGTTTGGTTATCCTGTCTGGTTTTACAGATAGTTTTTTCGGTTTTCGGATGAAAATCGGATTTTTGCCCATCCCTATGAAAAATATTGGAATGCAGCATTTATCTAGTCTCACCGATTGAAGTATTCATTAGGAGGAGCATCATATGATCGAGTTCTTAATGAAGTAAGTGGTGCGTTGTACTCTTTTATCCTTCGATCATGATTTAGTTTTTTCCATAAAAATATTCTACATGTGTGTCTATGTGGTTGTATGCTAGTCCAAGAAGGAATCCTGATTCCGTATAAAGATAAGATATCAAGATATGTTTCTTTATACAACATATATAATCTCCTATATAAATAAGATGATGATTCTACACTCCCATTACCATCTATTCATATCTTTATAATTCATTCTTGTTCAAAATATTATAAGTATCTAATTTAAAAGTTATTAAAATTAATCGGTCACGAAACATCGATCTCCGACTTCAAAATTTGGACCCGGACGGCCAAACTCAACAATTTTCGACTCTAAAATTTTAAATTAATTTTACTTTTTGTAATAAAAAATTAATTTTGGTACGTGGTTATTGCATTACCTAAAAAAACTGCATTTTTTTTTCATGTTTTACTCGTTGGCGGATCTTTTTTATCGTTTGGGTCAGCTTTTCATGTCTCTCAAGGGTCACCAGGAGGAGATGGGAGGCCTACCACAATGTGGTCCCCACCCCGAAGCTTCCCTCCACGCACTGATCCGCGCCGTCTGTTCTCACACCCACCAGCACTCACTCTCCACCGTCCGATCTCCCGCTTTAATAAAATGAAAAGAGCAACTAATTATCAGACACGCACCACCACTTTACAGCTTCTCCACTGCCGTGGACGCGTGTCACCCTCCTATTTGGCCTTCCCCCATCTCCAACTTTACACCAATTTGTCGTCCCGTCAATATCCCGAGAAACTTCAAAATTGAAAAACTCAGGCAACGTCCCATTCCCAACCGATTTACCAGTTGAAAATCGCTAAATGACGAAAAACACCCTGTGCATCGCTCAAGTTTACATTCAACTGCCCTTCACAAACCATTGCATACGACGAATTATGGAAAGGAAACAAGAAAAAGATGAAGCAAGCAAGAACAATCAACACGTCGAATCATCATCATCGTAAATCACAATAACCTTTCATTTCCAAACACACCAAAAAATTCAAGTTTAACAAAAAGTAACCAACATGATGAGAGAGATTTTGAGTTTCATTCAACCAATAACTAAGTCGAAGCCATCTCTCTTTCCATCGTCCGTCATCTCCAGGCACGAACAACCGAGCATCGAGGAATTTCTAGAATTTTGATGCATGTTTTTTTTTTCATTTCTACAAATGTTTAATAAATATGAAATCAAACCCTGACGATCTTGGCGGCCTTGACCACAGGGTTTTCTCTGGCTATGGCCTCGCGACCGGCGGCCTTGTAGTCGTAGCTACACACGTGCCGATCCGAATACCGGTGCTCTGAGCAGAACATCTCCCCGCAACGGCACCGGAATCCGGTCAACCCGACCTTTCTCCGGCATCCGGAGCACCGGTTGACCACGCGCCTCATCGGCGAATCCTCCACCGACGTGGCCGCTTTACAGATGGTTTCGGAGGGGGGAGCGACGAAGTGAAACGAGCTGGATCTTGAGACCTTCTCGCAGGAGAACTTGAAAACCGCGGTGGTTGTTGACGATGACGTTGTTGCGGTGACGACGGTTGTAGGCGTGGAGGTGGTGGCGTTGAAGCACTTCTGGCACATGTTGTTGGTGGCGGGATTGCCTGTGACGCCGCAGTTGTTGACGCAGTGCGTTAGCGTATCTGGAACCTTGAACTCCGTATCCTCCTTCTCCGTCCTCTGAGCCATTTCTTTAGAATATTTATAGATTCCGACGAGCTCGAGCCGATCGATCTCTAGCTTTCTCTCTACAATAATATTTGTATGAAAGTAGTAATCTCTCCGCTGGAGGAGAGAGAGAAAGAGGAGGTTGACGAGAGAAGGAAGGAGGGAGACAACAGAAACGGGGGATATGAAGGAGAGAGTCTAAAAGGTCAGCAATATTGTGCGAGTTGTGATCGAAAATTATGGGCCTCACAGAAACGCGTATAAACCCCCCTTTTTTGTTCCCTGTTGTTTTACCGAAATGGCCTTCTCCCTTGCTTTGTTTGTTCATTCTAGATTGGTTCTGACGTGGTAATCCGTCATTATTGACAAAATAAGGTCGGTTTTATTTTTCTTTAAGGTTCGGCGGGGCCCGCTCTTTTTACCACATGCAGAAAGCCGTAGGATGAATTCCATTGGTTGCGCAATCAAGTATAAACTACGGGCGCTGCCGCGGGTTTACAAAATCGTCGTGCAGGTCCGATCGGGCAGACCCTAAACTATAAAACATTCTTCACATTTAATCCGAAATTAGCAGAGATTCAAGATCTCAAGGTAAACGGGGAGATATCAAAAATTTTCCATATTAGCTAGGAAAATCTGAAAATAAGAATATTTTATAAAATCTTAATATAGTTTTACTAAACACTTCCATTATAAATTAAATTATTAGCTAAATTAATAGCATTTTGGCTTTAGAAAGACAGTCACCATAAGAGATCCAGATCCTTTCCTTATAAACCTCTCATAATATTACTTAACAAGAGGATCTGGCTGTCCATTCCTCTCATAATATTACTTAATAAGAGGATTCTGGCTGTTCATTCCTAATCAACGTCTCAAATCTCTTCTACAAATTTAAAACTTAATTTCTCAGTTTTTGTATCAAGGGGTTAGGATTAATTTATTATACATGACTTTAGGAATGCTCTAACGAGCTCTATACACCTTATCCAATGTTATAAAATATGTCAAATATTGTAAATATATAATAACATAAATTCATTATAATTAAATAAATAATTATAACTAAAAACTCATAATACAAATATGATGATGAACACCAATGTTACCAACTCAGATTCAATGATAGGAGGATGTTGAAGGAAGTCGAGTCGTGTGTCTCACACACTTTCCTTAAGACAAATTATGCCTCTTCTTTGGTGCAAAGATTTGATGACACTTGTCTCCTAGGATACAACGACAGTTTGTCCCTTGAAACTGCACTGCTACTAAGGACACTGAACGAACTTGAAATACCTTCGTCTATCACTAGAACACAACTTGGAGAGGGAGAGAAAAAAACTCAAGTAAGGAGAGATGTTTTGAGTTGGTGTGTTTAGAATGAGGGATGAAGTCACCTATTTATATTGGTGGGATTGGAGGAAAACTTGAATGTCATGAATAAGGTTACAACCTTTCATTAGACCACTACCATGCCATTGATTCATATTGTTACAAAAACCAAAAGACAAGGAAGTTGAAAGATCAACCATTACATGCATTACTTTGGTGACTATTTTCATTCACCTTAAACTATCAAAATGATTACAAAAAAATCTTTTATTTCTATCATTTTTCCAATAATTCCCCACATGAATGAAATAAGCGACCAAAGACTCAATAGACTTGGTAATAGATATCTACAGTTGAAACCTGGTTAGGATAGGTAGGTTTTACTTTTGAACCTTCCCTTGTGAAAGTATGTTGACTTTACTAACTAGACAGTAGACGCGATGTCTTTGAACTGTTCGTCATTTGTGTAAATGATAACATACTTCACACATGAATATTCCTGGTACTTACAGTTCTCACTTTTGTGTCCATTTTGGCCATAGACACGCGTCTGGTTCTGTAAGAGTTTGATAGGAATTGAGCCCTTAAACAATTCCCTTAGAAGCGGCCCCACTTCTCTCTCCGAATTCCACTCAAGCCAAGTCTCCACAACACGAGTCTCTTCGCATCCTGTTCCATAATTAATATTAATTTTCTGGACGTAAGAATAATAATTAAATAGCATAAGCGTACACATTTAAAAGCGTACAGCTCGCTCATCGGCTCCACATTTCTCAAATAGTCAACTAAAAATCCCCGACCTTCACCAATAACTTAGGAGTCCTTAAAATAATTCTTAAACCTTATCCGGCAATAATCAATGATCGGAATAATATTTAATTGTTCACCAATAATACTAAACTAAAAATTCCAAAACCTAACCAAAACACCTCCAAAAATTATCAAATTTAAACCATAGACTCCTCACAATATATACTATTTAATGGGCATGAAAAACTACCCAAAAAGTGGTGGTACCGCCGCCAGCTCCACCGCCGATGGCGGCCCCCGGCAAAAATTCTGGCCTAAATTCCAGCGACCTCCGATCACCACCAAATTTTACCAGTAGCTTCGTCTCGTCATTTGGAACAACTTTCTAGTTCAACACGAAGGCTAATTCGGCCTCTAACTAGGTCAAAAATGTGATGAACAGTAAACCCGAAAATTTACTCTTCAAATCCTCAATTCTTCCTACACACTTCGAATCAAGCTACCAAATTCTAGGGGATTATAGTACTTCTAAAACACATCCTAATCATATAAAGAACTCAACAAATGGTGATCCAGGGAGGGAGAAATCCGATCAAGAACAAATCACTGTACACATGATGAACAAATCTGAATTTCTCCCGATTTACGGCGAGTTAGGTCGGAAAACTTACCTAGGAATGAAGTAGACTCGGAGGCAGATCTTTTAGGACTGGTGCGGCGGCGATTGGTGGCCGGATGGCGGCGCTGTGGCAGCCAAAAGTTCCGGCAGTTGAAACCGTCGGGAGAGATAGTTTAGAAAGACATAAGAGATTATTCGGAGTTCATTTGGTATAGAAACAACTGTACAAAATTTCAGGGTATTCAGAGTTCATTTGGTATAGAAATAAAATACAAGAAAACAGGGGACAGAATAGTGATGAAAATCCTAAACTAAAAAGAAAACCAAATCTTAGCTACTATATACATGCGACCAACCTCAGACAAATACACAAACTCAACACAAGAACATATCGATGAATAACAGTTCTAGCAACCTAAAATCATGTAAATTCGATAGTTGAACCAAATTTCAAGAGAAAACAGCTCACGCGGCCCAGTAATCCCTCATGTATTTCTAAACTATCTCTAATACCCGCGCACGCCGCTAACAATATTAAAGAAATTTCATATGATGCAAACACGTTTCACATAACATGAATCATTAAGTTTAAGATCGAATTTGAACATACCAACATATACATCCATACACGCTGCTGACAACTCACATATTAACATGCATCCATCGATTAATCTCTACCAATTTTAACTCATACTAACCCATGCGGTCCAAATACAAGTCTTGGCACGTTTTACGAAGAACAAATCATAGCAATTTCACTATCGAACAAGCATGATCAAGATAACTAAAACTTCGTTCAATCAATAAATATAAACACATACACGACACACATATGAATCAAGAACAAACTAAAAATAGAAAAATATATTGAAAATAAAGGAAGAAAGTCATGGGTTACACTTTTCGTTCTTCAACACGCTCGAAGCACGCTAAGGAGACTATGAAATTACAAGAGGAATTGAAAAGGATAAACTAGGGTTCATGGAAGAGGTAGATAGATGGAAGAAACTAAGGTTTCTGAGTTGTTGTGTGTCAAGAAGAGGTCACCAATTCGTTGGTTTGGTGCCCCTATTTATATGAGAGAAGAATTGCACTTTCTTTCTTGAATTAGGTCTTCTTTCCTTAGAAAACTTGGGCTTGATTACCCCTTATGAATTTCCACGAATTTAAGAAATACAAATAAGAAAGAGGCCTTCAAACTCTAGCAAAAAGCCTTCAAAAAGTCTAAGAAGTCATCCCTCAAAATTAGCCCAAACCTCGACTTCAACAGAACCTTGCCGAAAATTTCAGTTTCTGTCAGTTTTTCTTCCGACTTTGAGCAATCATAACTTTATCAATTCTCCACCTTTTTTGACAGTTCGTGGCTCTAAATTGACATAGTCTCTCTTGTCTACAACTTTGGGGAAGAAACTTTTCAGTGAAAAAGTCGTCTTGATGGTGTACAAATGCTCCAAAGGTTGACAGTCAGTAAGCTTCCCAAATTTCAGTTTATGTGTTCAACTTTGAGGACTTGTAACTTGAGCTTCCCGACTTCTTTTCCAATGATTCCTGGCATGAGAATGAAGCACAAAACTTGTACTACATATGTGAGTTGAGAACTAGCCAAAAGGATTGCAAGAAACCCCTCAAATTCTTCATTGAAAATAGAAGAAAATAAGCTATTTTTCAGACTTCAAATATATGCTTCTTCGAAAGTAGTTTTGCACACATCTTTTCTTTGACTTCATTTGAGCTTCTTAACCAGTAGAATCATCATTCTCCATGCTTTGCAACAAACCTTCATGAACGAAGCCTTAATCCTTTGGTGAACATATCCCAATCCTAATGTGCACGCTGTGGTGCAAATGGGTACGCACAACAATGCACGCGAGTGAACTGTTTTTCCAGCCAAATTTTTTTATCCGCCTTAGTTGAATGTTGGCTGAGCAGGTTGCGGGTTACTTGTTGTTTTGGTTGTGTCTAGATCGAGCTCCCTTGTTGTTATCTCGAAACTCGACGTGCGTTTCATCTTCCCATGTAGATGAGTGTAGGTGAGTGGAGAGTGATGGAGCAGCAGGTGAGGTGAGGCGGATGAAGTGCAGCAGCTGAATAACCAAAGGTGTGCTGGTGTCCACATCAAATTTTGGCACCCCCTGATTTTATTGCCTTTAACCAATACGATTTGGGCACCTATCCTCATTTAGCCAATTAATTTGAAGCCTTGTTTTCCCTCTATTTTTGAAATGGAATTTAACTTGAAAACGTTGGCGGTGGTGAACCGAGCTGTGAGAACCGGCGGTGATCGAAGCTCAAGCTCAACCGAGCAGTGAGCGGGTTGTAGAGGTTGTGAGAGAGGGGAGCTCAAGCGGCTATATGAGCTGTGAAACGTGGGCGGTGTTCGGGGTGAAAATCGCTTTTCTTCGAACAACCAAGCTTGAGGCGTGCCTGTACCTACGTGTCATGTATAACCTTGAACTTGATGCTTGTTTGCCTTCTTACTTCTTCTCAAACAACTGTCGTATAGGCGCTGGTCAGGCCGACACTTAGGTTCTTCACAGACCTAGCTGAGGAGCAACTAGGATTTTTCTCCTCTTTTTATGAAGCAGACATTTCTTACTCAGACCGGCGTGGTTGAGCAAAGCTATAAATTAGGATTGAGATATGTTCACCAAAGGATTATCTGAAAAACTGGGGATATTTGCTAAGGTTATTCACCCTAACAATGGTTTCATGAGTATTCGCCGACGGATCGGTCTTTATGAAGTGGGGATGGACTGTTTGCTCACGGATGAGGCTTAGTGAGATAGAAATAGGCAATGCCTATAGATAGGGCTTTGGTGAGTAGCAGAGGGGAATGCTTATGGATAGGGCTTTGGTGAGATAAAAAGACCCAAGGAATCTTTTTGGTAGAGGTGCTCCGAGGGAGACTTGATTTGATGTGTCCTAAATCATACACCTTGACCCCCTTTATATAGTGAACACTAGGGTTTGTTCTTGCTTACGGATCAAGGCATATCAAATCTCTTGAAGATTAGATCCTTAATTAACTGCAAACCTTCGCCAAGCATGACCTCAAATGGAAAGAAATTATTTACAATCACTTAGACCGTAAGAATCGGTCGAATGGGCTATTCTACCAGGCATTCGCCGAAAGATATTATTTTGGCCCAAACATTGCCTCCCAGACCTTGACATTGAACCCATGCCCATTTGTGAAATTGAAAATGGCTAGAAACCCGGCCCAATTTCTTTAATTAATTAGAACGCCGCATCATTTCCCCTTTGTCGTCGTCTACCTTCAACAAACAACGCTTAATTTCATAGACACCCTTTTAGTTCCTCTAAATGCCTCGACACCAAATCTCATTTCCACAACATTTTTGCACCATGAATGATATTCCCACCAAAGAAATGGTCATTGATGGCAAGAGAATCTCTAAAAAACTGAAAGCCATCGACCACCCAAACCACTCCCATCTGGAATTGATCACCAGATCCACCGCTGAACTTGGTCCATTCATGAAAAAGTTCTTAGAAGTTCAACACTACTACCATTAATCAAGAGCACCAATCTTCCTTTTCCAAAATGTTTCTGTTGATGTCACTTCATGACAGAAACAAAAATGACTGTCCAGCCAGAATTGGAGCCTGGCCATTTCCCATCAATCAAATGATGAAGTGGGATCACAATCGCATATCTCTTGATCTGGATCGATGGAGGCTGGCAAGAATCGCATACGCTATTGACCTGAGTTTTACTGTGAACTGTCGTGGTGCGAATCGTCCTCCAATGATGGCTGCTGCCTGCTTTTGGAACTCTTTCAATAACACCTTCGATTTCAGGTTTGGTCATATGAGTATCACTTTACTGAATATTTATGTTATTACTGGTTTTCCAGTTACTGTGGAAGCATATCAAGAACATCTCTTCGAGGATGCAGACATCTTTCACACTGCTGACCCAACAAACTACCCAACGCATCTCCTACAAAGGATGAGTTGGACATTTCTATGCTCACGCAGATGAGCAAAGTGGAATTGCATTCCTAAACTTCTAGCTTCACAAATTTGTAGCATGCACAGCAACCCAGAAGTTAACCAAGACTTGAACACGCACAGCAACTCTTCTTTTCAATGGGCATCGTCTCGGTCCAGCTCAGCTAGTATTGAGATTTCTATATCGAGCGCTGTACAAGCCTTCACTTCACCAACTGAATTACAGCGACATATCAGGCCCACTTTGGATTTTAGAACTCTGGTTGTAGATCTACTTCGTTCAGTTCAGAGATGAGCAAGTCACTGACTTCTTAAAAAACCAGGTGTTAGTAAGAGCTTTCGCCAACGCTTCTTTAACTCCAACAATTAGATATGTCTGATCTTTGGAGTACCTATCTAACCTTGATGCCACCTCTCTGGACTCCAGTCTTCTTGTCCTTAACCATAAGAATCCTGAAGCTCTGACGAATGGGTTCATGTGGTCCATAGTATAGACCCCTGAAGGGCAAACATGTTCAACCAGTCTATTTCTCTTATGGATTTTCCCCTGCCTAAGTTGGCAGGCTTTAAACTTTATGCACCCAACCATTTCTGCCGCTATCTTGACATGTATTAGCATGTGCCTTTCTCCCTTACCAATAGTATCAACTGCTACATCTTCTGACGGATAGAGAAAGCACCAAAGCAAAAAGTAGGGGATCTTCGCTTCTAATCCAGATTATCTCCTTTAAGACCCAAGGTACATAGTTTTGAACTGTTGTTTCCTACCAATGGTGTTTCTTAAGACTATGCACAATGGTGGAATTCTCTTCATGGTCATCACTGGCCCGTAGACATTAGCACCTTCTTCAGAACCAATTGGAAGCTTGCACAAATTGGAACTTCAGAACCAAACATACAGGTAATTATGTTCAACTAGTTTCATACCTTCATTAGTTAGAGAACTACTAATTAGTTTATAAACGTGCAGAGTCATGTTTCAAGCGCACTTCCAGCTCAAGCATCCTCTTCACAACCCAAAAAGAGAGGCAAGAAATCAATCATTCAAGATTCTGATGAAGATATCGAACCTCATCTGGTATGTTTCTAAAGACCTTCAACACTTCTACCAATGTCTACCTATTAAACACCATCTACTGATATTTTAACCCACTGCAGTTAACTCGCAAACGAAGAAATACAACAACGGATACTTCTTCCTCTCAGCAAGCCTCAATTCCAACACCTCCTCCTCAAGATTGGGAAGCTGAAAGGCGTTTAGCAGTGGACGCTGTGTTGTGTCATCTCTTGCCTACATCTAACGATTTTCCCCTCCAAATGATGCGTCCTTCAGGGGTTGAAGCCTCTTCAAACCCTAACTCCACTGCTAAAGATGAAAGCTCTCATGACGAGCAAAACAAAACAATAGAATGATCATCTTAGCAGGAGTTGCACATGATGCAGCGAACAACTCCATTCCTGCTTCTCTCCTGAATCTCCAGAGATAGACCCTAATATGAGATCACTAGATACTCATATTCCACAAGTAAGATGGTTATCCTGAGATTATTTCAATTAATAGGTTCTCTAAGAAAACTCATTAACATGTCTTTTTGACATTTTCAAACAGGAACTAGTCTTGGAAGAGACCGCGAATGCTTCTCCAGACCTAGCTCAGACCCTGCAACATGATCAAGAGACATACACTCTTCATGGAGTGGTTGATCTTGTTGCAGAAGAAAATGTGGAACCCTCCGAGACACTAACTGTCCAGGTATAATAGTTCCAGTCTACTTGAAGAATTTATTTAATTTTACAAAACTCATACTTTTTTATTTTTAGGAATCAACCATTTCTTCAGCCGTGAATGTACCTCAAGTTGATATTCCTGAGCCCGCGAACGCCTCTAAGGCTGGTGAACGACAGGAAGAAATCCCTCCTTCAAATCATGGGACTCTAAAGGAAACTACTCCTGCTACTGAAGTAAAAAACAACCCCATCTTGCTTCATCAAAAATGCTACCATGCCTAAAACTTAACTTTTCATGTTTGAACATTCCTGGTACCAATTATCAGTCAAGAAACTATCCCCACAACTGATGTACCAACTAATGCCCCCCCAGCCAAGTACGTCTGTTGCTGAAATATCTCTGGAAGAAAGCCTGCAGACCTTCTTTTAAATCTCTATTGCTGATCCCAATATAGTTGTAGCCAAGGAGTTCTTGGGAACCTCAATTCTGTTGACATCACCTTAGAGGGGAATGAAAATAAGATCCTTGTTCGACCCTCAGTAGTCATGTAGATGTTGAAAAATTGGAGCTCCTTAAAACTTGCATGACATTTGCCTTCACAAATCAAAAATTGGGAGTCTGATGAAGACACAGCCGAAGCCATCACCGAACAGAAAGGTCAGCTACAGAAATCCTTTGCTGAAGCATCCCAACATCTCTAATCTGAGTATCAAGAGGCTACTGTGACCATGGACAAGCGCATAGTTGAACTGGAAACTCTACTGAAGCAAGCATGTGAGGAAAAACAAGCCAGACTCTCTGTCATTCAAGCACGAATTCCAGAGGTGAAGAATTTAAAGGGCCAGCTTCAAAAAGCAGAAGACTCAGAGAAAAAGGCAAAAGAAAAGGCCTTAGAATCCAAGGCTAACCTCGAAAGGATCCTTATTGATATTAGATTTGCAGGCAAACTTTTGTAGACAGCCCATTCGGCTTATAATCTTAACCCTTTTGTAAATGGCCTAGATCTAACTTCATTAATTAATAGTCAACTGCTTTGATTCCTCTTTAAATGCATTATCTCAGAAAATCACAACGCCTAATTCTCAACCAATGCTGAGATTCTCAAAAGATGTGAAACGTAACCACCTTTGACCACTTACTATCTCTCGGCTACTTTTCAAACGTCAGATCCGTTCACAAGCTTACTATAAATTGAGGAACTCAGAACAGTTCCTATCAAACCTCAAAGCAACTTCCCAATGGCTCTTATCTCTTGTTTTCTTCTCAAGAAATTCTTTCCACCAGATATCATTCACCGTGAAAAAGCCTTGTTTTAAGTTTAGTGGCCTGTCCTCGTATGGTACATAAATTTAATGGCATGTCCTCATGTCCTTCCATAAAGTATGAATCCTGTTGTAAGATCTGCCAGAACGTGCAGCATCCTGGCTTGTGTTCATTTCTTGATAAACACATGACCTACCAGATGGTATATATGATTCTTCCTTCGTTGGCAGCATCATCTTATCTTGTATTTTTTACGATAAATAGCGAATAACAGTAGGATTTATGTTATGGCATCATAGTCACTTTCTGGCTTTTGTTTCTTATATATTGTAAATGTTCTTAGCTACAAAGCCACATATGAATAAAACACTTGACTGTTTTTCTTGTCTTTGTCTGAATCGAAACAAAAAATTGATTTCCTAATTTTAAACCATAGGTGTTGGTTCAATATTCATATAAATGAAATTGAAACTTAAATAGTTACAGATCAGATGGAACTCTCAAAGCTCAAAAAAGTTGAAAGTTTGAAAATTTTTAGGGTTTCTTATATCCTGCATGGTATAGTGTTGCCCCTAGTTTGATTTGGTTGCCTCTAATGGACTCTAAATGAAGCTAAACCAAGAAAACTCTTTGTATGTACCATGCCCCCCATGTGGGCAGTTAAAGAAAAATCAAAATCTTGTCAGGAGGCTGAACAACTGGTGGAGGATCTTCATACTCCCAAATACTAGGAATATACTTCTTCAGATGACGGCCATTGATAGGATTAGTATGAATTTCTCCATCTAACTCTCGACGATAATAAGCACATTTACCAACAAGACGATCAATGATAAATAACCCATCCCAAGTTGGGGACCACTTTCCAAGTTCGCGAACGTGTTCTCCAAAGGGCAAAATAGCTTTCCAAACTAGGTCTCCAACTCCAAAACTGCGTCCTCTGGTGTGTTTATCATATGCTCGAGCAAATCTTCTCTTCTCCAAGATGAGACTGTCCAAAGCTTCCATTCGCTTTGAGTCTAAGTCTTCATGTTCCTGATACATGGCCTGGACATAATCTTCACTAATCAACTGATGCTGTTCGCGAACACCCAGAGAATGGACATTAATTTCTATAGGAAGAACTGCATCATGACCAAACATCAAGGCATATGGAGTGGTCCCAGTAGGTGTTCTTTTGGAGGTTCTGTATGCTTACAAAGTGTGGTCTAACTCATTATGCCAGCCCCTGAGGTTATCTGCCAACATCTTTCGTAAAATACTCAGGATAATCTTGTTGATAGCTTCTGCCTGTCCATTGGACTGAGCATAATAAGGTGTAGAGTGCAAGAACTTAATTCCATAACCTTCAAGAAACTCTTGAGCTTCCTTAGCCATAAAAGCTGCCCCTGGTCTGCTACCAAACATTCTTGTATGCCATATCTGTAAATAATATGCCGAAAATGAACTGGCAAACTGTTGCAGCAGAAGAGTCTTTCACTGGAACTGCCTCTACCGACTTAGTAAAGAAATCTGTTTCTACCAAAAGGAACTTATGTTGTTAAGAGGAATAGGGATAAATAACCCCTACAAAGTCTAATGCTCAGCCCCTGCTAGACCAATGCTTAATAATAGGTTGCATGAGAATATCTGGAACATGATGGACTGGTCTATGAGCTTAACACTCGAAACAACCCTTAGCAAAGCTTATGTAGTCTTTAAGAATAGATGGCCAGAAAAAACCATAGCGACGAATGAGCCACCTCATCTTGGGTCCAGCCTGGTGAGATCCACAGACCCCCAAATGCACCTCTCTCAGCAATCTTTTAGCTTCTTCTCCATAGATGCATCGTAGGTCAACACCTTCCTCTCCTCGGTGCAAAAGCTCTCCTCATTTGAGGATATAATTAAGTGCAAAGTACCTAACCATTTTATCCTCTAGAGCAGATGAATTTGTCAAGTATTGTATTATAGGTTTTCACCAATCAACATCAATAGGATCTAGTGTTGCCACCAACCACTCATCATTAATTTCTCGGCGAGCCATGAAAGAAGGTAAAATACGTTTTCCCATCTTAAGAATTTGTTCTCGAACGCCATCAGCCAAGCTGACACCAGCAGCAATTTGTGCTAACTCATTTGCCACAAAATTCTTGTCTCTAGGTATGTAGTCAAGCATAACATCTGCAAATTCATCCAGTAATTTCATTGCTCTCTCCTAGAAAAAGAGTAGTCCAAAAGCAATACACTTGTGAACACCTCTAAGTTGGGCAATCACCAACAGTGAATCTCCCAACACTTTAACTTCTCTGATTCCCATCTCCAGAAGTATCTCCAAGCCAATTATTAACGCTTCATATTCTGCATGATTATTAGTACACTTCCACTCCATCTGGAAAGAATAAGAAAACTTGTCCTCTACTAGATTAACTAATGAAATACCAGCTCCTGATAGAGAATCGGTACAGCTACCATCAAAGTATAGAACTCATGGCTGTATATAAACCAGACCAACTTCTTCATCCTGATATTCCACCTGTTCCTGAGCAGGATGATGCAAAAGGAAGTCTAAAACCGCCTATCCAGTTTGTGCCTTGAGTGGAGCATATTGAAGTGAAAACTCAGATAAAGCTAGCATCCATTTGCCAACCCTACCTCTTAAGAAAGACCTAATCAGCATATACTTCACTAAGTCAGTCTGTGCCACTACCAATGTACTGAACGATAGCATATAATGTCGTAATTTGCATCCAGCAAAGTATAAAGCCAGACATAGCTTTTCAATTGGCGAATATCTAGTTTCTGCATCTAGTAATGTCCTACTAAGGTAGTACACTCATCCTAAGCTAATAATCCTGCAATAAAGTAAGAAGATGCTGATATGTATAATTTCAAGGAAATTCTTAGATGTGGTGGACACAGCACATGAGGACTTGTCAAATACTCTTTGATTCTATCAAAGGCTTCCTGATGTACTGATTTCCAAACAAACTTCTCCTCAGCATGCAACTTAAGGAGAGGGTAGAAAGAAGCAATTTTCCCTGCAGAATTAGAAATAAATCTTCGTAAGAAATTGATCATGCCTATCAGACTATTCAACTCCTTCTTGTTCCTTAGAGCCGAAACTTCTATTACTGCTTTAGCCTTATCTCCTGAAACTTCTATGCCACGCTGATGCACCACAAAACCCAAGAAATCTCCTACACGAACCCCAAAATTGTACTTGGCTGGATTCATGCGAAGTCTGTGCCTCCTCATCCTTACAAACACCATTCGCAGGTCTTCAATGTGATTCTCCTTCTTCTTGGACTTAACTACCACGTCATCAATATAAATCTCTATCTTGGTGCTGAGGATCTTATGGAAAATAAGATTCATGACTCGCTGGTAGGTGTCCCCTGCATTCTTAAGTCTAAAAGGCATACCTATATACTCAAAAGCCCCTGTAAAGCTCAGACACCGAAAACTGTCTTATGTCTTTTTCGAGCACAGGTATCTGATGATATCCAGCTATTCCATCCATGAAGGATAAAATTTCATGTCCTGCTACAGCATCTACCAGCATATCTGCCATGGGCATAGGGTACACATTCTTAGGTGTTGCTGTGTTGAGGTTCCGGTAATCTACACACACGCGTATCTTCCCATTCTTCTTCCGAACCGGAACAATGTTGGATAACCACTGTGTATACTTTGTTGGCTTAATTATCCTTGCTTTGACCATATTTTGCACCTCCGTCTTAACAGCCTCTGCTGTCATAACATTCATTTGCCGTTGTTCCTGCTGTACTGGCTTATAATCACTCATTATAGGTAACCTATGCCAAACCAGCTCAGGTGCTAGACCAGGCATGTCTTCATATTTCTCATCAAAACAATCTTTAAATTCCTGCAACAACTCAATTAGTTGTTGTCTCTATTGTAGTTCTAAGAACTGACTAATGCCAACCTCCATTGGTTCCTTAAAACAACCCAAGTTAATTTTCTCGACTGGATCTTTTACTTTAGGTGGAGTATCATCCAAGGTTGCGGGAGCTGGTCGGATAATCTCCTCGTCATCACATTTGCCATTGACTAAATCATCTTCAATACATTCCACCCTGTCTATTTCATTCCAGGTCTCCTATTCCTGCATAAAAGTAGACAACCTCTGGTGCAAGAACGCATAAGCCTCCACTTCCTCTTTGTCAAAGTTTGCTAACATTTATGATTACTAGGGCTTGGTACGATGAAGCTAGGCCTGCTGGTATCAATGCGAGCTTGGACCAGACCCCATCGTGAAAGTTCTGAAGAGGTGACCCCATATGGATTACCTTTGTTATCTATCCCAACTACCCCAAGAGAACGCATATCTCTATAGTAATACTCAGAATCTAGCATACATGCAGCCACTGAATATGGTTTCTCATCATCCTTAACTAGCTCTGCCTGATCTGTAGATGGGTTCCACATGATCAACTCCTGATGCATAGAAGATGGAACGCAGGATGCTCGGTGAATCAAATCCATGCCCAGTATCATGCTATAGGGAGAAGTACAACCTGTAAGAAAAAATGAAATGACTGGATGAAGTCAGATGGACCTAGTTTTATCTTGATTAACAAAACCCCAGAGGTTTTAGTCATGTTACCCGCAAAGCTTTTTACTTTTAAGTTGCTACTAAGGATCTTCTCTTTAGGGATCTTCAATGCCTCCATTGTCCGCACTGTAATGATACTAATCACAGCACCATTATCAATCAAGATCATGTTCACCTTCATGCCTTCCATCTCATCTGTCATGTACAAGGGTTTGAGATGCTGAGTCATAGTTATAGTTGGCTTGGTAAACATCACAAACAACTTTTTGAGATCAGATTTCTCATTCATGCTCTTAGGCTCACTAACCTGGACTTTTTGCAAATTCGAAGATAGTTGTTCTATCTTCTCTGTGATGGGAAGCTCATTTTCCTCAATGCTACCTGAATTCAAAAAGACATGAGATGGTCTGAGTCTTGATAAAGCATACTTCTTAGACAGAGTATATGCCATGTTGCATTCCAACTCTACACAAATTGGACATTCATGATCTGCCCCCATGTCAAGTGTAGTATGTTACACTCTAGGCTATCTTCATGTTCCTCTGTTTCGAGCCTTTCTATGTTGTCATCTTTGCTAAGCTCCAAACCTGCCTCGTCTTTTGTCTGTTGCTCAGGGCTAGATGTCACCACTGCAACCTGCGCAATTACTTCATCAATAACAGGAATCGCAGGAATAGAATTCCCTTTTAAAATAGCCGCAGGTGTAGGCTCATGAGTAACCTGTGAACAGATTACTTCTATTTTCTCTTGAGAAACCACTTTTGGTCTCCATTCAAATCTTTGGTGGCGAACCATTCCATTAGAGACAGTATCCACCTTGGCTTTCTTGCTTTTTGCCTGTTCAGACGTGGCTTCTTTGGCGAATGACAATCTACTGAGGACTGAAATCCTTTGTTCTTGTTTATCATTGACTGGTTGTCGTGACAACCTATTAAAAGCACTTTCTCTCTGTTGAGGTCTATCATTCGTTGGCTCGCTGTGTCTGTCTCTGTGGCGAATATGCACATAAGGTCTAGCCTTCAGATTCTCAACCACCCTTCGCAACTGCTTCAGCGTTCGCCGTACTTGGTCAGGTTGAATGTCACCTTTTTACAAAGCTTTTAGTGTTCGCTTTGCTTGACCATACCTCTTCTGTGCATTCCTAATCTAAGTTGGTGTCGCCTCCACCACTCTTCCCATTTCTCGTATGTACCACTTATCCTTTTCTATAAATGCTTTTGAAACAGGTGGTATGTATGACTTTGTTAAAATATATGGTTGAGTCTATACATGAGCCTCAACTCTAGCACTGGTGGAAGCTTGAAACTGCTGCACTGCCTTGAACCCCTGAAGGATCTGATTCACTTGTCTTGATGTCTTCACGCTTCATGGACTAGATGATGTATAATGGTTTGGTGGTGAATGCAAAGCTATGGCTTCAGAAGACTTAACAGTCTTTTCAAACTCTTCATAGCTCATCTTCAAACCACACACTACCTTGCATCTCGAGCAAATCACCACTGAAGAGCCCTCCATAACTAGTTCCACTTTCTTGATCACCATTTGTTGCTATGAACACTTCACCTTGTGAAGATCTAAAGTTAGCTTTCGTGCTCCTTTCTGGTTGATCGTAGCATCAACCATAGACACCTCTGCTTCCGGCTTGTCTCTAAAATTCAGGTGCCCTTCATTCAGCCATTGCTAGACCTGGTCTTTAAGCTGAACACAAGTCGCAGTATGATGAGTCCAAACGTTATGAAACTTACAATAACCTCTTCAGCTGGAATTGACCCCCAAGAAATCTCCATTATTCCTGCTTCAATTAACATATTCATGAAGATATGGGCCAGATTAGCATCGTATGTGTAGTCTGAAAATCGAGGCTTGACATTCTTCCGCGCAGGAGTTATTACTGGCTTGATATCAACCATGGCGACTGTGGGGAATGGATCAACATCAACCCATGCTGCTGTCTTTTCGCCATCATCATCCAGTTTACCATTATTAATCCATGTCTGGAGCTGATCATTCAACCTGACACTCAGAGACATTATGATTCCACAGATTGTGGTATTTGCAGTACTTCTTTCCCCTGATTTGTTCTGGCTTTCGACAAACTCCGAAGTCATGTCGCACCTTTCCTTGAGTGAATGGTTCATCGAGGATCTCTGAAGCCTTGTGGGCATTATACGTGTAGGACTCATATTCTGGTTTGACGAATGCCCCAGTTGTTACCTTTACTTGGTCATTCTCCATGCGCAAAGCCCTAGACTTGACCACTTGCCTCCCAGCTAACTCCACTGCTGCCACGTTCTCTTCATCATCCTGCTCAACATATCCCTGTGGCTCCACATAATGATGTTGTGGGCTATAAAATGGATCTAGATGTGAATACATAGTGGAACCATCCTGCCCCTGTTGGGACCATATCTGGGTTTCAAAGTGTTTGGAACATAAGATGTCGGTGAGCCTTATGGTGCCCTAGGACCTCCATCCAGTTCATCTAAAAAGTTTTGATAGCTGGCTACTTTGCTCATCAAATCTGTCATGCTTGCAAAGTGAACGTCATGATACTTAGCCCTTTCACGACGCTCTAAGCCCTTAATAGCTATGTAAATAGTATCCTATTCTGAAATGGGAGTCTTGCATTTGGTCTGCTAAATTTTAAACCTTTTCAAATACTCCACATGAGACTCCATTAGCTATTGATACATGGAAGTCAGAGAAGATAAATCAACCTCGGGCTCCACCGTGCCAAAAGTTGTTCTGAACATAGCTTCCATAGTTGGCCAATTAGGAACCGACCTAGGAGCCAACCTAGTATACCAAGTTAATGCAGACCATACAAGAGAAGACCCAAAAACTCTTAGTTTAAAAATATCATCGGTCCCATAAGGACCACATTCGCTCTGAAAACAAGAGATATGAGTGGATGCATCCTCTAATCCCTCTCTGGAGAAGGTTGTAAATCGAAGCTGCCTATAATGCTCAGGTCACGGCGTGCGCGTTACTTTATCTGGATATGGATTAGAGTAAATTAAATTAACGGTTGGTTGGCTGGCCCTGCATTGTCCTCGTAGTCTTTTTGATCATCTGCATCACCTGATCTGGCGTGCATACCTGACCATTCACCATTCCATCAGGAATCTCCACTCGTGGTTCAAGACCCCTAGGTAGATCTTGATTCCACTGACGTCTCACATTCATCTCTTACCTTGTAGGCGTGCCAACTACTGGATCTCTTGTGTCTGTTCGAACCAATGTGAATGGTCCAGTAGCCTTAAGCGTCATAGTTTTGGGAGATGACGATAGAATTGTCACCTCTTCAAAACTCTGTTACTCCAGTTCTTCTTCAAGCTTTCCTTTTGCTCTAGCAACTAGTTGAACATCACGGCTTCTCTCTATTCCTAGGATTTTCTCAACTTCTCGAAGGCTTTCAAACTTTCCATCGATCTTGTCATCAGTCTCAGCGATATCCTGATTAGTAGTATTCTATAGTTTTTCTATGCTCTCGCTCGCTGTCTTAATTTCTTGGTCATGTTGTGTTTTAGTATGCCCAAACTGTTGTATAGTCATCTCCACTCGATCCATCATCTCAGAGAGAACTGCCAACTTTGTAACAACATCTGCCAATAATCGTTTTGATTCTTCATCCATGATAACTCTACTACAGCTAGTGGACTCTATTGGTTCTTCTGGTAATAAACCGAAACGCTAAATTGTTTCTTCAAATGCTAAACCTCTGCAATTCGCTGAATTATGTGAATTAATCTGCGAATGCTGTGGTTTATTGCACGATGGGTACGACCTCGAATATTTGTTACTACCCGCAACCCTGACACGTTGTGTCCCACTAGGCATGCCAAAGGTTCGGGGTGAAAATCGCTTTTCTTCGAACAACCAGGTTTGAAGCGTGCCAGTACCTATGGGTCAGGTACAACCTTGATCTTGATGTTTGTTCGCCTTCTAACTTATTCCCAAACAAGTGTCGTACAAGCGCTGGTCAGACCGCCACTTAGGTTCTTCACAGACCTAGCTGAGAAGCAACTAGGATTTTTCTCCTCTTCTCGTGAAGCGGATGTTTCTTACTCAGACCGGTGTGGTTGAGCAGAGCTATAAATCAGGATTGGGATATGTTCGCCAAAGGATTCTCTGACAAACTGGAGATATTTGCTAAGGTTATTAACCCCAACAATGGTTTTACGAGTAGTCGTCGACGGATCGATCTTTATGAAGTGGGGATGAACTGTTCGCTCATGGATGAGATTTAGTAAGGTAGAAGCGGGGAATGCTTATGGATAGAGCTTTAGTGAGTAGCAACGGGGAATGCCTACGGAGGTATTCCGAGGGAGGCTTGATTTGCAGTGTGTAAAAATTTGTATTTGATTTGATGTGTCCTAAATCATACACCTTGGCCCCCTTTATATAGTGAACACTAGGGTTTGTTCTTGCTTGCGGATCAAGGCATATCAAATCTCTTGAAGATTAGATCCTTAAGCAATTGCAAACCTTCGCCAAACATGACCACAAATGGAAAGAATCGGTCGAATGGGCTCTTCTGTCAGGCATTCGCCGAAAGATATTATTTTGGTCCAAACAGGCGGTGACTGTGGTTGAGTGATGGGAGAGCGGTTGAACTCTGGCAACGGTTGCTAATGTGAAACGGCTATGGACGAGAGAGCTGATGTGGGCGAGAACTGTTGAACTTGACTATATATACGAGAGTGGGAGAGCTTGTCAGCGGCTCCTGATCAACGGTACAACTCGAGCGGATCACTGGGTGTCCAAATAAAAAGCGGACATCCTTTGTTTTTTTTAACTATTGCGAGGCTAAAAGGAGGGTGAACCGCTGGCGAACTTCTTAGCTCAGCTGTTGGCGCTGATGTTTTCAGCGGTTTCCTTAGGCCGAAAGGTGAGCGGTGAACAATGGACAGGGGAAGTGGCTCATGAACCTCGGTTCAAGGACGACAGGGAGCAGATGTTCAAGTGGAGTCCAAGTTTGTGTTGCTTGAGCGGCGGAGAAAGAATTCATGTCAAAATTTGAACCACCGGGGTTGTGTGTCACCGACTCTTCTGTTGGCCGTTTTTTTTTGTTCTGAGAAATCATTAACTTCTGTTATGGGTGTCCATAGAAAAAATCTCGCTCCTTTTTTTAATGTTGGCCGGTTTAATTCGTTGCAGTTTGTTTACAATGAGTGGCGGTGAGACCGGCTGGATGTCTTCTTTTGAATCGCAACTCTTTCCCTTCTTCTTCGGAGTTGACCAAGTGATTCTTATCTTTTTTGAGAAGATAGTGATGTGTGATGCCAGCGGATGACTCTGTTTACATGGAGTTGCTAATCTGTTGCGCTTAGAATAAGAACGGAAGAAGGTTACCACTAGCAAAAGTTGTACAAATGATAATGGTTCTCTACTTTTCTGATGAAGTGAACTGTTACATACAAGGCTAAGTTACAAAGTTTTGTTGTCTGATGATATGAAATTGAAAAGGCTGTATTTCAGCGTTCAAAACACAACAATGCTACTCATTTTCAGTTGTATGATTTGTGAAAAACTTGGCGGCAAGATTCCCACGTCATTGAACCCAAAATTGTTCAAGGTGCAATATATTTGGACAACAATGTTTTATTTTTTTGTTGTGTAATGATGTTATAATTTCTACTTGGTAGTACCTAGTTTAACATAAAAATACTTGTACAACAGTTTGAAATATTTTGTGGTGTGATTGGAAAACCTAGTGCTATACCAAAATCGTTTTGGCTCCAATAGTTCAAAATCATTCTTCGAAAGTGGGAGGTTTGCCTCCATAAAATTTGTCTTTCGAGAACATGTGCATCACAAATCACATAATAGTTGATTTATTTCTGTTGTATAAGTATGTCGAACTTTGTACTAGAAATACATAATGCAAGTTTTAAAAATTAATACAACATTTCAAAACACATTGTCGTGTAAACAAAAGACATAGTGCTATCTCAAAACTCCCAAAATTTTTGTGAGGCAGCAAATTTGCCTCCTCCCCTCAAAATTTTTCTGACGACCTCGCGGAGTTCTCGAGCTCAACTCTTCAAAATCTCAGATGATATCGTTGCCCTCCCTCACTCTCCCTTGATCCAAATTGTTTCTCTTCTGATTGCCCCAAAATCAATCCAGTGAGTCATTGCAATCTTCAATTTTGAGATGATTTTCTCAATTCAATTTTGGTATTCTAGGGAAACACAACTATAGTCTTCCTCTGTGTGCATCTGTACCCAGACCCACATCGATTCACTCTTTATTATCAAATGGGTTTGTCTTCGATCTTCAATGCAGGTTCGTAAAATCAGCCATGAGCTTTTTGGAAATCTGGGTGTCCAATATTTTCAGAAGAGAGAGAGATTGAATCAAGCTAACATCAGAGTACCCTGGTCTGTCAAGATGAAGAATCTCAATCGGACACTTACGTGAGGTTACTCTGGAAGGGCCAAAAGACAAGTTGAAATAATGCAAACCCTTATTAAAACAGTTACTTATTTTTCATCTGTGGCAATTGACATGTATTTAAAAACACTACTACCCTGCATCTGTTAACATTGACATATCCTTCAACTTCCAATCATTTTATAATAATTCAATAATATCTAGAATGTGATCTGGTGTGAATATAGAGATTGTTCTCTACATATAGATTGTACTTATAGGTTTAAACAACTAGGAAAGAAATTTAATGATCTAGTGACCAAGTTGAAGCATAGTGACATTGTTTTTCTGTTAGGGAAAAGCTAAGAAATGCTTTCAAGATGGTTGTTACTTAACCCATATTCACATTGTTTACCTATTAGTAAAGTTTTGTTATTTCACTTAGGTACATCTGTTATAAGCTCCCTAGAACCTTCAAGGTCAGTCTCTTTAACTCTCTACAACAGTTTACACTTCACAGGGATATATGTTATGGCTTTGATTATGTTCATGCATGATATATGATTGTTTTTTCTACTAGTTTTTGTAGTTCAGATCTATGTTTTCAGATATGCAGAACATCAATCCCAATTCTCAGGACTTGATTCCCTCCATCGTATGGTCGGTGGCTAGGTTTGTTCTCAATTCACTCATATGCCTTCTCTTTTTTTATCTCTGTATAACATAGTTCTCATTTGATGGTGTGTGAATATTTTGCTTAATTGAAATTGTATTGCATAATTTGCCATGTATCTGTTATAATCAATTACTTTGAATAAGATGTGGGTGGAACTTGCATGGTTCAATGTTCACATTGCAAAACTTCATGGATGGTGGCAAGATTATTATGTAGAAATAATATATTTTCTAGAAAAGCAGATCTCCTTCAACTGATCATTGAATATGAAAAATATTGTTGCAGCAGTGTCTGATTTGGATTACAGTGGCACAAGACAAGTTAGCCATACATATTACATAAATTCATTGAGAAGAGATACTTATGTAGTTGTTGGATTAGACATTTGATTGGAAGTACATGGTGAGAGATTTGGTTATTCATTGAGACTCAAGAGATTGATTTGTTTGGTCATTCCTTCTACTATAGTTAATTACATTTTGTTTTTACTTGGTGGATGACATCAAAACTAAAGTAAGCAATGATTGAGTGGGTAAATGAATATTTGAATGTTTGCATTTCTGTGTACTGAGTGTTTCTTATTATGAGGGTATGTTGATTTGAACCTTTATGTTTCTGGTACAGGGCATCTAGGCTTTGTTCAAGTAAATTCTCTAACTTTAAACTCTTCAAAATTTGTCATAGTTGTTATGTCAGTAATGGAATTCTTAAGGCGGCTAAAGCTTCTATTAGTTTGTCAATATTAAGTTGGAGAATATATAACAGGAATGTACCAAATTGTTTGGAGGAACTGTTATTGTTAGCTCAGTGTCAGGAAAATTAGCAAAATGCAGTAATCTATGTGCTAACCAAATAATTAAGTGAGATGAAATTTAGCACTTTCGGGATGAAATTTACTATCACAGAACTGCTTATGTCATGATCAACTTTTGTGTTGCCTTAGCACTTGTAGGATTGGATTTACATTTTGTATATTTCTTGTATGTGGACAGAAATTGCTTCTTTTAGTTGGATAGAAACAGGAAAGCTCAATGTTATCAATTCAGTGACAAGAACCAAAATTCTGTAGAGATTAGAGAAGCCGAAAACACATAGCATTGGAAATCAGATGGAGAAGCATGAATCTGAAAAAATTAGGACTAACTAGGAAAGCTTTTAATTGATTCATGTGTAGGTAGCTAGAAAATTGTTTCTTGTTGTATATGGTATCTAATGTATGGATTTGGATTAGTGTGATATTATATGGTAATATGAAGCTTTGGTTTAGAAAAATATTCTAGGTTTGAATTACATGAACAAATTGAGTACCAACTTGGACAACAAACTCTGTCCACATGAAAATGCAGTTGTTGTATAATTCTCATCAAACAAGAAAGCTTACTGAAAAACACACATCTGTAGAAATGAAAACTAACAGTTGTCTGAAAAGGTAAAATACAACGAAATTTTTGATTGTTTGTTGTCTGAGTGGATCTGTCGATGTTGTGCATGCCGCGCATGACATCTAGACTTATACAACGAAAGTATTGAATTGTTGAGAAACATGTGATCACACAACGGTGATTTTCACACTTGTCTGAAGATTCAATCAGACAAGCCCAAGATATACAATGAAAAACCTAGTCACACAATTGTGGAACACCGTTGTGTGTTGACAAATCTGTAGTTGTGTCTATAATGGTTCGTTTTACCTTCAGTGGTTAAAGCTACGTCCATTTAACTTTATATTAGAGTTTGGGTGGCGAATCGCCTTCAAGTATTACAAAACGCTATCTAGTATATGGCTTATCTACTCAATCTCAACATCCTTCATAAGGAGACGGGAGTCTTCTATTTATAGGAAGAGGTGACTACATTTCCGATGTGGGACGAGATATCCAGAACATGTTCCGTGAGGGCATGTTGGTGAGGCTTGTAATGTGACCTTCCGATGTCTGATCGGCGACTTACGGGTGTCGTCGCGTAGCTTGTATAACAGACTGTGATGTATGTCGTAGTCGAGTCTTGTAAGTGGTGTTACTTATGATTGGTGGCGGTGGCACATTACTGACTACTCCAACATAATCCATTCTTTGGATTATAAATTGTGTCATGTGTTAAGGACGATGTAAAGTGTACATCTTTCGAACCATAATTAAGCCAACGATTTCATCGAGGTCTGTTATGGGCTCATGAACTTTTTATCATACCCATTATTGTCAATGCTCATGAAATTGCTATATTTTAGCTATCTAGATTTTCTTTTCAATGCTCTTGAAAGTATTTCTTCATAGAAATTTTCTGAACCAGTGCTTTGTTGATCTACATTGATGATAGGGTTCTTTGATAACTTAATCTGACTTTGGGTGTTGAGTCTTGGGAGCGTGGCCATAAAAATCAATGTCACCTCCCCCTCATGTCCACATTAGCACGACCTCGAAGGGCAGGTGCTGTGACCCATGTTGTCTTCTCCACACTAAGGATAATCTCACATGTGCAGGCTAACCCGTTTATCTCATTAACGTATATGATCAAACTCAAGTTGTATTGGTAATTTGAGTTGGTTTTAATTGCAGAGGGAAATAGGGCTTTCCTCTAGCGATTCCATTATTTTTATTGTCTTTTTATGTTTTCTACTTTTCAGTAATATTTAGAAGTGAAATATGGAGATTTATGCCCGGAAGAGAATAGTAAGAGACGTTTAAGTATTGTGGTTCTTCATAGATTTATATAACAGTTATTTCTTGTCTAATAATATGCTCTTTAGATGTTTGATGATGGATCTGGAGTTGTTTCAATAGGTGTGTCATAAGGTTTACGTAGTTATAGCTGGACATAAAACCCACCTGCTCCCTTTTTAGTGTCCAGGTGTTTAGGAATATGTAGTATGGGGCTGTGTTGTGGTTATAAGGTTATTATAGCCCATAAAATGTTTGTTTTAAAAGCTCAGCTTTGACGCTTTTTTATGTGAATATACATGTGAACCTGGCTGATAATCTGTGGATTCTAATAATGTGTAAGTTGCATATGCAGGCAGTTGTTTTTGATACCATTTTGTTAACATGAGCAGGAAGCTTTTGTAGTGTCATCATATGAGTCAAGTCATGATGGTTTTTTTCTAAATTGTGGTACGTACATCTTGTTCACCTTGTTGTGTAGTGTTTCGTTATAATCGAGTGTAGATGTCATACAATACCTTTTTTGTTTTGAGAATTAGATATTGGTTATGTAAATAAAAGCTTGGAGTAAGTGTCTTCCTTACTCTACTCCGTACACACACACATGGAAACTTAAATGAATCTTCACTGTTGGGTGTTTACTAACCTTTTTTGTTCAATTTTTATCAAGATTTAAGTTATATGTTTCTTCCAGATGCTTTCCACTAGAATTGGTAGAATTTGTCTTATTTCATGTCAAGGACGTGTAAATATTGCAGCTACAGGTAAAGATATTCATTCATATACCTACTGTTCTGTACATATCTCATCACCTCTCCAAGAAGGCAGTTATTCACCTATATACACGTTTGGATTAATACATTGCGAGCAGATGCAACTAAAAGCCAAAGCAAAACAAATATGTATATATATAGAGGTTAAAATGCGGAGGTCCGCATTTTTTTTAAAATAAGCAAATTTTTTTTAAATTTGTAGAGATTATCTACCCACATATATCTATATTGTGAACGGTTAAGATGATAAATCATGATCGAAAAGTATATCAAATTGCAAAAGTCATTCGCATTTTAACCCAACGGTTCTAGTTGAACAGAAGTCCGCATTTTAATCTCCCTATATATATATATATATATATCAGGTCTGAATTTTAAGTTACATGTTGTAATACATACTTTTAAGTGCTCATTGGTTCTTTACAAGTTTTAAGAAATCCGGCTAGTTCACACATGAGTGTCCAAAATTTTAAATATATGTTTACTCTAATTGTTCATTTCCAGGATCATATTCTTCATTCCAACACTAGTGAAATTCATTGACATGATTAACATATGTTAAACCTTTGTTCATTAGTTTTGAGTAATCTTTGGAGCATTTGTTTGGTTTGTTTTCGATGCATTCTTCGTACTATAGGATTAAGGTTTGAACTTCCAGGGAGTCTGTGCCACGTTCTGTCCCCTAAATATTGTTGTTTTCCAGGCTCTCTAACTCTAGATTCTAGATAACTAGGTTTTTCATTTGGTCGGTTCGAATCGGTAATGGGTGTTACCAACTTCAAAATCAAAGATTTCGGTAATGAAATATGATTACCAAAAACCAACCAACTTTTTTGGTATGTGATAAATCTTATCAAATTCGGTATTTCAGCTTTCGGTATTACCAAACTTTACAACAAATATATTTTCTGAATATAACGAAATAATAGAGGAAGAATTTTTTTTGAAAATATAGTCATTGACACCATAACGTGCCTACTAATATGGTGTAACTTATTTAGTAAGTTAATTATATACAAGCGTATATCTTTATGAACCAACCATAGAGTATGCAAAATATCTTAAAATATTATTAAATAGGATATAATCAATATGGTGAAAAATAACTGTGGTAGAAAAATTACATATTGCCTGTAATGTTTGGGTCTTGATCAAATTAGTCAATATTATTTATTCTTATAATTCTCCATAGGGAGCTATATCATTGGGATGTAAATTTCTCAATATTTTTACATCGGAGCATTACTTCACATTCATACGAAAGGCTATGAGCGGAAGTATCGATCAAAATAAGACAACAAGGGTTAAATAATAATGTTTTCATGTAATAAGTGATATCATATTAAGATTGAGCGCATTGATCAAGTTCTAAACATTGTTGAAAATGAGTAAAATTTGTTCTATAGTCATATTGAAGTATACTGACCAAATCGAACGGACAAATTTTAATTTTATAAATTTCAGTTTTAGAAACCATAACATGCCTACTAATGTTGTATAACTTGTTAGTATGTTATTTGTAAGTGTAGATCTTTGTGAACCAATTGTATGGTGGAAGCAAAATTTCAATACTCATATGAAATAAGATATGATCAGTATAGTGAAATACGGATAAGGTAGAAAAATTACATATTTTAGGTAACGTGTATGCTCAGATCAAAGTAGTTAACCTTATTTGTAAATATAAGTGTTTAAATAACTAACATTTTGGTAAATTCGGTATTTACCAAAAACCAAACCAACTTTTCAGTATTTTTCGGTTTCGGTTATTTCGATTACCAAATTTCGGTTTATTAAATCAAAAATATTCGATCGGTTTGGTATTTACCAAACCAAATGGCAGCCCTATAGATAACCTTTGAGTTCTTCACTATAGAATAGTGAGGATTATAGGTTTAGTCGGCATCTCTGTCTTAACTCTTTTCTAATTAGTGCTCAATATCCCTGTTTGATCTCGATTAATACAACAAAAAACATAACAACATTTGTTGTAGATTTCTTTCATCATACAACGAAATACAAATAAACATCTTTTATGTTTATTAAAATTCGTTGTATGATGAACATGTCAATGCGTATGCTGGCAGCACCTACCGAGCTGATCTGTCGACAGCTGCCGAGCACACCTATCGAGACCTACCGAGCATTTGTCGAGATTCGCACAACGGTAAGTAAATATTTTGTTGCACGTGATGACATACAAGGGTGATTTTCACCGATGTGTGATGTTTAAATTAACAACAGTTAATCGTTTTATGTGATAACATGTGTTGTTCAAAACAACCCCAAGCTTTTGTTGGACAATTATTTTGCAACCTGAAACCGCAATAACAATGCAGCCTAACCCAAAAAGAAAATGAAAGAAAAAATTCTGGACATTAATCATGAACACATAATATCGACCCATTCAAAGTCCCCCTTTCTTCAAGTGGAGTATTATAAACAATCTGAAGTTATTGAATGGAAAAACGATGTAGAAAACATCGTTGGACCAAAATGATTGATTTTGATTCAGTGCAAAAGATTAGTTTTAGATCATGAATTTTTGCATTGGTGTGCCGGTGCACGGAATTCATAATTTTAGGATGGCCATTTGCCAAACTGCATAAGAAATAGGGGAAAGCTACAAAAGATGCACATATTTCTTACCCCTTTTCTGTGAGGAAAGGGTACTTCCAGATTTCAAAAGGCAAAATAACCATAGCTCTTCATGTAAACAGGTGCAGCAAAATAAAAAAATTTAACCAAGGTTGAATTAAAGTCCAGGGGATTTTACGTCCGAAAATTTGGATCATATCATAAGAGCGAGCATGAAAAATTGAAGGCCTAGGACATCACAAATACCACTATAATGGTTTCTAAAAAACAGTGCAAAGCAAGTTGCTCCATCTTAGGCACCATCTGGCTGGCAAAAGGGGTTAGAAATCTCATCTGTACCATCTGTTGGCGACACAAGCATCACAGCAGTTCCCCTACAAACCTGCACAAAAATAAAGCAAATACAAAACTCAAACTTGTGGAGCAAATTGTCTCAAAACATTAAATAAATAAGACATGCCTTTGCCGTTCAAAGACCACAATTTGATGCCAATTCCTATCTCCTTGCATATATGCATGAATCTAAAAAGACCTTTCCCCTTGTATATATGCATGATAGTCTAGATTTACTAAAAAGTAGATGAAGCTTTCTAACAGTTGATTGCCAGTCATAATCGTTAAACCTGCATGATGGAAAAATGAACAAGCACCAATAAATTTCAAGATGATTATGTTATGATTTTGGATAGTTCAGATGGGAAAATTAAGAGGTTTATAATTAATTCAGGAAATGCGTATGGAGGATTACACGAATTGGGAAATAATCTGTAAACCTTACTTTGATTACGATTTGATGCATGAAAGAAACATAATTATGAAAGAGTCACTATCCTCCCATGGTGGAAAAACATTAAAGATTAAGCACTCTACAATAGAAACCCAAAGCAGTAGAGAGACCGTTACCCCCTGATTACAAGATGGAATTGACAAAAATTCCACTCACTAAACAAAAAGAGAGGACTTTGGAGGGATACACTAACTCTTCTAGTCATTGTACTTTGGTATTAGTAATGAAAAGGGTGTATTACGGTTGATCTAGCAGCTTCTTAAAATATACCCCATGAAGAGAACGTTATGATGTTAGGGTGCACAGGTGTTTTCTGGAATGAACTCTGGTGTAACATCTATGAATTCAGCTGCAGTTTACAGTGTTCCTTATCGAGCAAAATTTTGGGGCAAGACATAGCACTAATCAAACATGTGGCCAACATGCCTCTAGTAATAGTTTATGATGAGAGAGTGAGATGCTCGCTCTTTTCAAGGGAGAGGGACACAATTCCTAATGGAGTGTAAACACCATGTTGAAACAGAATAAATGCTAGGAAAAAAACATATTCGATGAAATGTATGATGAAGACTGACATTAACAGTATTTATTATTTATTTAGTACTAGTCGTGATGAATGTTTGATCCAAGATTGTCAAATTATCATCAACAAATATATTTAGAGCTTTGGTCTACAGTTGTCTACAGTTAACTGGCTCGTGTTCTTTGTGGTGGGAAGGTTGTTCTGCTTCTGTTGATGAGGATACAGCTTTGAATGTCAAAATAAGACGTTGAAATGAGATTTTAATCACTTATAGGTGTTTGATTAAACCCACCAGGGGTTGAAGATGATATGCACATGACAGTACCTACGGATGAATGTCACAAATTGTAGATTACTTAGAAGAGAACAGACTTGTATGAAGATGTACCTAGAATTATACTTTGCATCCTCTCAAAAGGTGACAAGATACCTCAAGGATTGCAATGTTAGCGGAGTTTTCACCCCAAAGAAGTTCTAATTCATGAACAGGAGATGCGGGATCAAGTTCATTGTTTTAAGTGGACTATAAACTACCCAGCACACCCACCTTCTGAGGCACTCTAGAGACTGGGTTAATGATGATTTACCAAAGAATTAGCCCACATCTAAGGAGCATCCAGCAAAGCATAAGTCTAGATCTACCATGACAATTTTGAGTATAGATAACTAGACAAGTTAGTATGTTGTCTAAAGTTGCATAGTGAACTTTGCTAACAAGATATAGATGCCTCAAACTGCATGCATTCAACGAAAGGACTGATGCAAATAAAAGCCTGGAAAAATGAGATAGGGACGAGCTTAATTCAAGAGTTTGACAAGATTCCTGACTACAAGTGGAATTTGCTTAAAGATGCTGAGTAGCAGTCAAATTCTGTTTTAGTTGTATTCAGCGACAGTTCTCGAGTCAATTAATTGCCTAGGTCAGTCAGTTCATAGAATTTATTTCAATAGCTCTCAAATACAGTGCGACTAAAGATGAGCTTAGAATACATACAATTAGTCCGAGGCGCCTGGTTTGATCAGTAGTCTTCAGTGGATCATCAGAATCTGCAACAAAAGAGAAAAGTCACAAATCAATTTATCATCCACAGCCAAAGAAAAGTTGCAAATATTATTATAATTTATAAAAGAACCAGAAACACAAACTCCTTGAGATTACAGTCATCTAAGATTGATGAATGAAGTGGTAAGGAACCCTTCCAAATAGTATGAAACATACCTCTTATGAACTCAACTGCTTCATCTAGAACAAGGTTTAACAACTGATCATATCCTTTCAGAGTTCCTGTCACTGCAACCAAATCCACAAAATTCATGGCACATGATTAGGTTCTGCACATATACTGACCATTATAAAGTGAAGGCAGGAATCCTCATTCACTATTTTCCGAAAGAGTAACATGCAAAGTAAAGATTGATATTATAATTTGAGCCAAATAAAAAGGAAAAGCTATTCTTAGTGTCTTTTCATCGTTGCAAGACAACCTAAGATACAGTTTTTGCTCTACAATCTGCAAACTGCGAAACTTCAACATTCTGCATTTTGATTAGACCCTCTTAAAAAGAAATTCCATAACCCTAACAAACATCCATGTTAACAACCAAAAGTCGAAATTTTTACCAATAGGTTAAGGGATACAACAGATTAAAAAAAACTAGATAGATAAAGAAGCTGAAACAACCTTGTCTACCACCAGTGAGCTTGACTTGAACACCTTTGTCCACAAACTTGGCCAAGTCCAACACTGTTTCTTTCCTCCCTGACTGAAATCCAACCACAAAATTGAATACAATCACAAAACCCAAATTATAATCAAATGCTTTGTTCTGGGTATCAGACTTACCATCTTACTTGGGTCTTTTTAGTTCCTCTTCAAAACCCTAAAACGTGAAATTTTGGGAAAAACAAAGAGTTAGACAATTGAATGAGAAATAGAACAATATACAAAATTTAAATCAATTGAAACGAGAGAGACAAGCAAGATTAAACACACTGAGAGTGAAGTTTGAGGGCAGACTTGGATCCAAAATTAGGGTTTAAAAAGACGAACAGTATAAGAAGAAGAAGAAGAAGAAGAAGAAGAAGAAGAAGAAGCAAATATATCAAAGCATAGAAGGGAAGAGAGAAAAATGGGGAACCTTGATGTGGGTAGTTTTCGCCGACTGGGAGCGGGAGCTTGAAAGGCAAATATCAACAGGATCCTAGGCTCGGAGCCCCGAATTGGACCAAAACTTCACACAAGTTTTTTTTGTCGTTACACAACAGTTAAATGGCGTGTGCGGCCGTTCTCGCAGTTTTTGGGTTACAGTAGGTGCCTAAAAAGCACACAGATATGGACATTAAACCATCTGCAGCGGTGCAGATTTCAGCACGAGCAAGGAGAGAAATCGGCGGGCCACGTCGGAGATAGCACGAGCAAGAGAGAAACCGGCGTGCAGCGGGGGAGGTGGAGGCCGGCGACCGCTCGTTCACGTCGAGCACCAGCGCGAGCACGAACAGTTCTTGCTCGAGCAGCAGCACGAGCTGTCCGATCCGAAGTGGCCAATCAAATCGCGCCACGTGGCAATATCGATTCTAAAATCGGATCCAACGGGCAGATTGATCTGGGCCGTTTGATTTGAATTTTAGATCCAACGACCAAGATTTGAAGGCAACGGCTACTGGTTGAATAAAACGGGCAGATTCCAATTTTTGGAGAAAAATGTTGCAAAAAATCCGAAAAAAAAAATTATAAAAAATCTCAAAAAATTGCAAATAACACCCTACAATTTTTCTATAAATACTACATCAACTTCATTCACATCTCACACCAATTTGTGCACAACAAATTTCTCCACTCCTTCCATCTCCTCTCTCATTCCTTTCTATTTTTTGCTAGAAAAATGTCCAATTGGCTTGCTTCCGAAGATTTGCAATTGTGCATTTTTTATTGTTGTATTAGCGTTTGTCCTATCACCGACAACATGCAAAAGTCCGATAAATTATGGGAAAAAGTACATACCGATTTTCATGAAAATTGGGAGATTGTGCCTCATCAGTCAAGGCCGGAGCATAGGAGCTATCGCCCACTTTTTCAAATTGCTATCGCCCACTTTTTCTATAGTTATGTATTTTTATTATGTACTTTCATTTCTAGTTATGTACTTTAAATTATGTATTTCCATTATGTACTTTCATTTCTAATCATGTACTTTAAATTATGTATTTTCATTATGTACGTTACATTTTCAAGTAATAAAATCACACCTTCTTTATTCCATCAAATCAAACAACATATAATGCAAACACACAACATTCAAACAAAATATAGTCATGAATATTTTTTTTTTAAAAGTCATGAATTTTAGACGATAACGACACGTGTCGTATACATATTGGTTGAAAATATAGTCATGAATTTTTTTTAAACAAAAAAGTTAATGAATAGTAATAGGAGGTGTTATTTTTTCCCACCGCTGCACGAAAAAACTGCACTGCACCTCCTATTGCTCAAATAGAAATAGCACTTGCTCAAATAGTGCTTGCTCCTCCTCAAAATAGGAGGAGCAAGCGAATAAACCGTTGTAGATGCTCTAAGAGAACTAATTGAGCATAAAAGCATAGGTGCTCCTCAAATATGAGAGAGATTCACCTCATTCATTTTAGTCATGATGTTACTATAGCCTGATACAAGAGAACTAAGAGGATGCAGATTGAAATTGAAGTTCTTCATAAGATTGACCAAAACAACAAAATCAGATTCAATTTCCAACTTGGAAATATGAAACTTTTCAGCAAGTTTAAGGCCTTAAAGAAGACACCAAGCTTCTGCAGTAAGAATTTCACCAACTCCCAAATTAATCTGAAAACCAATTATCTAAGCACGAATATGACTTCTGATCACTCCACCTACACCAATCTTTCCAGAAGCAGTAGCTCTAGTTCCATTAATGTTAAGCTTATAAAAACTCTAGGAAGGCATTTTCTAAGATAACATGGAGTAACTGAACAAAGAATCAGCATTAACTTTATTCTGACATTTTATCCACTCCAAGGCATAATCCCAAATCATCTTACTAGGGCAAACAGGCATGGTAAACAAATGATCAAAAACCTTCTTGTTTCTACCAATGAGGGTTGGTTCAGTTGGCAAAGGGCGGACTTGAGGTGTAAATCCACACAAGTTCGATCCCCGCTACCAATAATCCCTCATTGGTGGGTAATCTGTAAAATGTCCCTAGATCCTTGGGCTGTAAAAAGTCCTTTGGTCGTTGGGTGGGGGTGTGGTCTCCTTGGAAAATGCCTCCAGGATCTTGAGGAGGGTGTCACCTCTCGCAAACGTGGGTGAAACTCCCCCCTAGTCAAAAAATCCGAAAGCCTCTAGGCCTAGGTCGCAGGGTTTTCCTGGCCCTAGTAATTTGAGAAGCCCCCCCTTACCTAAACTTTTTCTTACCAAAAAAACCTGCTTGTTTCTCCACTTTCAAATAAACCAGCAAATGAAAATGAAAAAATTGCACCATTTAATATCATCTCCCACAACAGCATGACAATGAAGTTGAGCATAAATCCAACCATTCCAGTCCAAGGAAAAAGAAATCACAATAGCACTAGGTTTAGAAAATAAACTCCAAATACTAACAGACCTGGGACAATCCCTAAAAGATGAAGTAAGGATTCATCCGTAGAAGCACACCCGAGTTTTTTGGAAGAAAATTATTATGTATATATCATGTATATATTATATTGGTATATATCAGTAATTATATATATATATATATGACAGCCAATGAAAACAAACCAAGAGACAATAACTATATATATGACAGCCAATAAAAACAAACCAATAGGCAACAACTATATATATGACAGTCAATGAAAACAAACCAACAATCAACAACAAAAACAAACCAACAAGAAACGACATATATAGCCAAAGTAGTGGCTCACTCCCAAACAAAAAACAGCTCTCTCACTCTCTGTTCTCTGTGTGTTTCACTCCCAAACAAAAAAAACTCTGTTTTGTGCAAGTGCGAGCAGTGCGACTGTGAGAGTGCTGCAGGTATTATATGCCTCCACGGCTCCATAAGCTATTGATTAAAGGCAAACCCACTAACTCAGGTATTGTAATTGTAGTTCGATGTGTTTTTAAGAAGTATGTAGGGAAGACCGGTTCACTGCATAATAAAGCTATGCAAGATTGGCCTAGTTTGAAACATGTGTGTGGACATATTGATAAAGCCATCAATCCGCAAGCACCAGAATTGGTACAGCAGAATCGGTTGCGGCTTAAGGCTACTATAGAGGCTGTAAGATTGTTGGCAAAACAATCACTTGCTACTTAGAGGTGACGATGAATCTGCTGAGTCATCTAATCGTGGAAACATTGTGGAAACAGTGGATTCATATGGGAGAATGAATAAGGAAGTTGCACAGGTCACACTAGCAAATGCCCCTGCAAATGCTACTTATACTTCTCCAAAGATTCAAAAAGAAATTCTGAGTATTCTTGCCAAGAGTTAGAAGAAATATTCGTGATGAGGTTGGGGATGCCAAGTTTTCTATACTAGTGGATGAAGCACTAGATGAGGGTAAGAAGGAGCAAATGGCTATCATCTTGAGATTTGTTGATTCTCAAGGGTTTGTTTGTGAACGATTCTTTCATGTTGTAAGTGTTAGTGATACATGTGCGGCAACTTTGAAGAGTAAAATAGACAATGTTTTTACTGAATATACAATCTTCAAGTTGAAAATTTGCGAGGCCAAGGATATGATGGGGCTAGTAACATGCGGGGTGAGTGGAATGGATTGCAAACATTATTTTGGCAAAAGTGTCCATACGCATACTATGTACATTGTTTTGCTCATCGCCTACAACTAGCTTTAAATGCAGCAGCTAAAGATGTGAGTGTTGTCTACTTGTTTTTTGAAATGTTGACTAGTATCATTAATGTTGTGAACTCATCTGCTAAGCGTGTTTCTGAGTTAAACTGTATCCAAGAAGTTGACGTTGTGGAACAGATTGCTGCTGGGGAACTTGAAACTGGTAAGGGAGCTAATCCAACATGTAATCTGCAAAGAGCAGGAGCTACTCGGTTGAGTTCACGGTATTACTCTATCAAGAACTTGATGAAATTGTTTAATTCAACTAGTTATGTTTTGAAAAACATGAGGGATAATGGTCTTACAGGAAAAATACGTGGACAAGCTTTGGATGCTTTTAGAGCTTTAAGATCATTTGATTTTGTGTTTTGTATGTTATTATTGGAGAAAACTATGGGAATCACAAATGCTCTTTGTAAGTCCCTCCAAGAATAATCTCAAGAAATCACAAATGCCATGAATCTAGTTGCTAGTACGAAAGGTCGTCTTGGAAAGTTGAGAGAAGATGGATGGGTTGATTTCTTTGCTAGTGTTATATCGTTTTGTGTCACACATATGATTGATGCTCCAGATTTTAGTGCTCCATATTTGGAAGGTACGGGTCGTCCTTCTCAACAACAAAATTGTGTTACCATTGAGCATTATTATCGTGTTGAAATATTCAATGCTGTAATTGATTTTCAATTGATGGAGCTCAATACTAGATTCAATGAGAAAACAAGGAGCTTTTGATTCTTAGTTCTAAATTGGATCCTCGATTTAATTTCAAATCATTTGACATTGACAAAATTTGTAGTTTGGTTGAGAAATTCTATCCTTATGATGTACCTGATTTGGATGATCTAAGAAGCCAATTAGAGCATTTTGAGTATCAATTCTCTGAACTTGAGGAATTTCAAGATCTATACACTCTTTCTGAGTTGTGTCAAGAATTTGTTACCATGAGGACTCCATTTGTGTTGATTGAGAGACTCGTCCGTATAGTGATGACTCTTCCTGTTTCCACATCTATCACAGAGAGAACTTTTTCAGCCATGAAGCTCATTAAGAACCGACTTCGAAGTAAGATGGGTGATGATTTTCTTGCAGATTTAATGACGGTGCATATTGAGAGAGACATTGTTGATACTATTGATTTAAATTCAGTTATTGATGATTTTACGCTTTAAGTAAACGAAGAGCACAACTTAGGTAGCTAAATTCACATTTGTATTGAATATTTAACTTTGTTTTGTGTCAATTTCTATTTGCCGGACTCAAGTAATAGCTTTTATGGATGATATTTTTATACATGATCTTGTTGAAGATGTAAAGATGAATATTAATGTGTTCAGACCAATTTATGCAGGCGAGATGTTCCTTAAAAACAAAACAGACTATGCCAATTTTTTTACAGATATTTTTGTTCACAAGCTAAGGCAAATGTAGCACACCCCGAATTTCATTCCTGGTTCCGTCCCTAGGGCTGCCCACACCTGTGTAGATACAAGCAGTTGATACATCCCCTCAACTCTTGAGCTCTAAACAAAATACAGAGCAAGAACACCTCTACTGGAAGGGTTTGAATTGACGTAGGAATCAAGGCGCTTCATAGTGGTTCTCACGAGGTCCTGGAGAGCCGTGTCCCACCTCCATTGGACGAAGTCAGAGGAAGGGTTGTGGTAGCGGCAGAGGAAGGAATCAGAAAACCTGGAGGAGGATGAGGAAGGGTAGAATGGGGATTTCGAGGAAGAGGGGTAGGATTTGGGGTAGTTCGACCCCAATCAAACTACTTAACAATTATGCTCGATTGATATGTTTTTTGTCTTATATTTATATATTGTATAAGAAACTCGTTCAAAACCAATAAGGAACCATACTGTATATATCAATCTATATGTATATGTGGCGGATGTGCAAAGCAATAATGATATCAATAGCATGCACGTTTGTTTCATAGTTGATTGATTATGTTTATGAACTTTTCGATATGGATGGAAGAAATCTGTTGATCTTGTTGTGGGAACTATGACATTTAGAGGAAGTGTCTGCTTATACAATGCTTGCGTTAGTGATGTTGAAATTGAGGCAGCGATGAGATGAACAAATGGCTTTAGATATTCGATCATTTGTTGGATGTGAGTCATTTGGTTTATCTAGATAGTTTAATAGGCAATAATAACACCAGACATGTAAATGAGTTGAGAACGGATAGAATAACTTTTGGGCTATTATGTGAACTGCTCCACACTGATAGAAAGCTCAAAAGTGATGGTTTAGTTACCGTGGAGGAACAAGTTTGTATGTTTTTACACATACTTACACATTAAATTGTAGATAATGGTTACACTAATGGTGAACGATTTCATGCGCCCTATAGAGGAAGACAATATCATTTGTCGGAATGGAGAAAATGATGTTTTCCTAGAAACAAGGAAGAGCATTTGAATATGAAGCATGCAAAGGCCAAAAACATGATAGAGTGTTATTTTAGTTTGCTAAAATGTAGATGGACCATTCTAAGGAGTCTTTCTTTTTATCCCATCAAGACACAATGCCGTATAATTATAGCATGTTGTCTGTTGCATAATTTTATTAGAAGGGAGATATCTATTGATCCAATGAAATATGTTGTATCTAAGTTAGACCTATTAGAAAATCAGGAAAATGTTGATATGATTGACTCTATTGAAGCATCAGATCAATGGACAACATGAAAGGATGAGAAGACCTTTCAAATGTTTGAAGATTGGAAAAGACGTAGGAATGCTAGAGGCCTCCCAAATGTTTAATGATTAATTGCATTCGCAGATAAATAATCATTGTCTATGTAATGTAATAGATACAATTATATTTAGATGTTCTAGTAGCCTTTGCGCCCAATGATACTATTGCAATTTTTATTTGTTATATTTGAATGTAAATAATCATTGTCTACGCAATGTAATAGATACAATTATATTTGGATGTTCTAGTAGCCTTTGCGCACAATGATACTATTGCAATTTTTATTTGTTATATTTGAATGTCTCAGTAGCTTTTTTATTAAGTTTGAGCAGAAATACTTGTTTCTAGTCCTAGTTAACACCAAATATGTTTCAATACTAGTACAATTTAAGACATTCCACATGAGTGCATGTCATTCTTAATAGAGTTAAATGCGGCATCGATAACTGAACTCGTGTGGCACGGTCAAAGTAGTACCCATACTTTAAAAACTACCAAAGTGATACCCAAACTTCGATTTCGCTACCAACGAAGGGTCCGAAACTAATTTCCGTCACACTTTCGTCAGTTTGCTAGCGTATAAAGGGTAAAAATGTCTTTTTCTTTCTCACATTTTTTTTATCAAATCTCTCTCACACATACTTTTTTTAGGTCAAATCTCTCTCTCTCTCTCTCACATTTACTCTCTTCTTCTTCTTCTTCTTCTTCTGCTATCTCCTCTACACAACATCCTTTGTCTCTTTCTCTCTCATAAAAAATTTCAACTCCCTCTAGGACGGAGACCACGTATGCCTTCTTCAACTCTGCCACCACCTCTTGCTCCATAAAGTCCTCTGATCTCTCCACCACCGACATCGACACCACCACCGCCGCCGACTTCTCCACCGTCTTTGCCTCCCAACGCTTCTTCTCCTCCTCCCCCGGTCACTCCAACTCCATCGTCGACCAATCCTCCTCCTCGTCGTCTTCTTCTTCCTCGCCGCCTAAATCCCCTCCTTGGTGTGCCAAGGTTTTTGATTATCCTCTGGAAGCCCTTATGCAAGTAATGGAGGCCTCTACCTGTCCTAAATCTCACCCGGAAAGAAGAAACAAATCTCAGTCAAACACCAACCAAAAACTCAGTTCAAGAACAAAGACAACCAACAAATTAAGAGATTATCAAGCTACCGAGCTTTAATTTGTTTTGGGTTTTCTCTGGTTCAAGAGAAAAAGTACATGCTATTTGACTCTTTCTCTTTCCTTATACCCATTTTTAGGTGTGGAGAAGATAAAAGGGTGGGTTGCCAAAATCATATTGTGGAGAAGATAAAGAGACAAAGTGTGTGTGAGAGAAAGAGCTAAATAGAAGAGACAAACACGGAAAGATAAAGGGAAGAGGAAGAGATAGAGAGAGGGAGAGAGAAAAGAAGATGAAGAAAAAAATAGTGTAATTGACTTTTGTTAAAAGTGAATGTTAATTTCGTTATTGTATTTTATTTAGATGGATCTCACGCTGGTCACGTCAGCAAATAGACGAATCCGTGACAGAATTTGGTCTCGGACCCTTCGTTGGTAAATAAATTGAAGTTTGAGTATCATATTGATAATTTTTAAAGTATGAATACTACTTTGACCGTGTCACGCGAGTTCAAATACTGTTTTCTTAATAATTAGGGAGGTCTAATACAGTTTCGGGTACCAAAGGTGCACCTTCAGTTTTATGATCAACACTTGTCGACTAATAAAGAAATCATGTGAGTATGTTATTTCTTTTAAATTTAAAAAAAGAAGTAAAAAAGCATAGGGTTAAAAGTTAACCAGTAGAAAATAGTAAAAGAAGCAGCCGGCAGGAGAAACCTAGTATATAAGAGTTCCACAAAAGACTCGATTTTGTAGTTGTGGATTGATTCCCCAAATGGTTTGCTCCAACGGCGTCACCCTCTTCTACTCCCTCGCTCGCCGCTCCACTTCCTCCGTATTTCCTCAATCAATTTCAACATTGTATCATTATCATTTTCACACCAATCGCTTCAATTTGAATTGGTTTCAGGTTTACGCCAGAGTGCTTGGAGGAGGTGCTTATAGGTCATTTAACACCGGGGCTTGTAACAATTCCAGGGTTCTGGGAAATTCTATTACTACCAATACCAGTAATGGTATGTCAAGCACACTCCTTTTGGGTTTTCTTTATTGTTTTCAGTTCAATTCTTGAAATATTCGAGTAAGGTCAGTTGGTTTCAACATAGAATCAGGAAGTTCTCTTATTCCTATCTGAATGTACCCCTTGCTTTAATTGGCAGTTTACAAGAGGTTGCCGGGAGCTTTGTGTTGGACTGCAGCGCGATCAATTCATGCTACTGGTATCCCCGTATAACTCTTGTTGTTTGTTCATGTGTAGTGATGCTCTAGCAATTTCTTGTTTATCGGGACCATCTATTCGTGCCAATTCCTCTCTGTTTTTTTACATACCATGAAACTCTGTTTTATGTTCTTTGAGGAAAATCTGTTATTTGTTGTTACTTTTATATACGTATGAGCTTATTTATGTGGCTTGCACTTCCTTTTGTGCCAGCATCTATGGCTGCGAGGGATTACTATGAGACACTTGGGGTTAGCAGGAATGCAAGCGCATCTGAAATAAAGAAAGCTTATTATGGGGTAGGTTCTGCCTTACTTCTGTTCTTTTTATGTATGCTCATACAGTCAAGTATTATAGCATGTGGAAATTTCACTTCTAAAAGACTTTTAACGATTGAAGACTTCAGATTGTTTTTTCCTTTCAAGAAGTCTTATTCTTAATTCTCTTGTAAAGGAATCTATGTTTATGTAATGAAGAAGTCTTTTGTTATGCGTGCTGATTGTTTACTCTGTTTGTTGATGTATGCTCATTTTGTAGAGTTATAGTGCTTAATTCTATCTCCCAACATCTGCTTCTTCATCTTTTTTCTTTCTTTTAATAAATGTGAATAATGCTACAGTTGGCACTTTATATTTCAGCTAGCAAAGAAGCTCCATCCAGACACAAATAAAGAAGATCCCGAGGCAGAAATGAAGTTCCAAGAAGTCTCAAAGGCTTATGAGGTCACTGTTTAATCCAGAGTTTGTTTACTAATTCCTGTTAAGTTACTAAAATCAGCTCTGTTGACGTTTTTGTAGGTATTGAAAGACGAGGAGAAGCGTCAACAATATGATGAGGTATTACTACTAAACTTTATTTTTTCTCCCTCTGCTTTCTACTTTGAAATAATTAACTGCTAAAGTGCCTGACTATTGTGGCCGAGTAGGATTTTGAACAGATCCTCAGTATTTATTTATTTTGCTAGTTTTACGTTGTACTAAACTATTATCAAGAATTTGGTCAAATACTTTTGCATTCATGTTGATATATGTAGTGTGACATTTATTTAGTTCTGTTTTGGTCTCTAATAAAAAAATTGATATTTTTTCTCTCCACCATATGTTGGTTCATTTGTTTTTTGACTTGAAAATGTTAGGGTCTCATGGGCTCACACTAAACTTTACTAATTCTATTGGTCTTGGCCTTTAAATTCTTGTGTTTACAGTCGTATAGTTTTGTATGTTGATAACAAACCATTCAAGGCCAAGTTCCGTTTTGGATCAATAAGAAAATAGTACACCATTTTGCTTCAGATTCCTCTTTACTGAAAAACTCAATTTGTACTGAATTATTTAATGGTTTATGTTTGTTTTTCGTGTTCTATGTCATGACTTTTTGAGGTTCACTCACTTTGGTTTATCTGCATAATTTTATGCCTGCACTGATGCCAACAAGTTTACTCCTGCAGGCTGGCCATGCTGCATTTGAAGAACAAGGCTCAGGCTTTCCCAATGATTTCAGGAATCCAATTAAAGATATATTTGATGATAATGTAATAACTTCTTCCTCACAGCAAGAATTTGTTTCCCATTTGGTTTTTTTTGAAGTAACTTTGAATTTTAAACCTGAGATAAAAACTCTGAACCGAAAATACTGTCATTTAGCCAGAATCGGGCATTGCATGTAGGTTGTTGCTATGCTCTCATAAATTTAGTATGTTAGCTACACAAACTTGTAAGTATTCTCAGTGATTGGTAGGAATCCCTCCCGATTACCGAACCTGTTCCACTTCACATGGATGTGGCTCTAGATACAACTTTAGAGATACACTCCAACATTAATATATTACTCATTATTTCTAGTTTGTTCATAGTTAGTATTTGAGGCTGATTTATTCAGTGTCTTACTTAAAGTTTTGAATATCTTATTATTAAGTGTCTTACTTAAAGTTTTGAATATCTTATTAATAGAACACGTTCACATGTTTTTATCAACACTATGATATATTTTATATATGTAAGAAGAGTTATTAGATCTTGTACATTTGTTTTTGTTTTCAATTAGCTCTGTTGTTTTAATGGAATGTTATGTGCATGTTATCGGTGGGGCACTACATACAATGGAGATTAGATCTTCAACATGTTCCGTCAGAATTTTGGTGGTCAAGACATCAAGGTTCCTCTTCATTCTAAATGTATATTGTTGATGGAGGTGCTTTGGAGTTTGTGCTCCATGACTTGTATTTCTTTTCTTATGTAAACAGGTTCCTTTGGAACTATCCTTCATGGAAGCTGTTCAGGGATGTGCAAAAACTGTGACCTTTCAGGCCGCTGTGGCCTGTGAAGCATGCGGTATGCTGATTCTGCTCACTTCTAATTTTTTTTGCCAATTTTGCAATTTACAATACAGTTGTGGCATTTGTTTCTAATTCTAATATCTAGTGTATTTGGATCTTTGTAGGTGGAAGTGGTGTTCCTCCTGGCACCAGACTGGAATCATGCAAGCTCTGTAAAGGGTCCGGCATGGTCAGTTTTACTGTTGACTGAAATCTTATCACTTTTTTAAGATAAGGGATATCATATGTGGTTTGTTAACTTTTGATTTTCTGCTTATCCAGACTTTCATGCAATCTGGTCCATTTAGGATGCAGACAACATGTTCTCAATGTGGTGGGTCTGGTAAAAGTTACACGGTATGGCCCACATGATATTGATAAATAATGGATTGTCACTTATCTTCAACCAAGTTTAAATTATTTCTAGAGATATCACATTATTAATTTTGAATTCTAGCCTTATTGTGCAGTGTTCTAACGATGTTTCTTCCTACATGTTATATGATCACCTTTTGTAGCTACTTATTGTCTGATACACAAAGGATGAGACTATGAAGTTACTTAATTTGGTAATGTAATTAAAAAGGAAGTTGCAAGATTGCTTGCTAGTTATGCTTCTCCCTGAGTCTTGAGGAGAGTACAGAAACTCATCTAGGGGAATCAGTATATGGGGATTGCAGGAATTCTTTGGCTAGGAACTCCACATTTATGAATACAAAAGTACAAAAAGAGGAACAAACAATGAATAAACGTCAACTAGGTCCTTATTGTGCCATGTACATAAAGTTCACTTGAAATTTAGAATCAAAGTTCAAGAAATACTTAAAGGTCGCTCCAAGAATTAGCACCTCTATGCCAATTTTCATTTGAATATCTTCCTATATTAATACAAGTATCTAAGTAAGTACTTACATTTACAGAAACGTTGCATCTCATAGCTGAGTTTCACTTTAAATGATTTTGTATGGCCTTTCGATTGACTGAGGAATTGTGGAAAGATGACTTTCAAATGTTGTTTACATATTGTGTGTTAAACGTCTGCTACTTCGAGTTTGAAAAGGTTATAATTTATGTTGTTATTATTTTTTTTTATTTCAGATACTTTGCAATTCATGTAATGGAAAACGGGTCAAATTTGGAGTGAAGTCAGTCAAGTTAGATGTCATGCCAGGTATTGTGATTTATTTTTTGAGATTTGTATTGTTTTTAAAGTTTGAGGCGTTAAGATTGCTACCAGCTGGTCAATTTGTGTTTGAAGTCTTGGAATATTTCTTTCTTCATGAATTATTTCTGTTCGTAGTATTCAAATGACTGATATGCTTTTGGTTTTGCATTCTTTCTGTCATTGGGAACCTATATTCATGTTTTGGACTTTTGGTTATTAACTCATAGTATGAGTTTATTGTCATTATTTCAGTATTTGATGCATGTTTACTGTATAAAAAATATTTGCCAAGTATTTATCATGAACATCTATGATGTTGTCATTCAATTTGATTTCTTCACGAGCAAAAATCAGTAACTCCAATGGAAAAAAATGTGCAAGTAAAAATTTTCTTGGGCTAAGAGCAAGAGACATACAAAAAGTTGTCATTTGTTATCAGATTAAATATTAACCTGTCATTTGTTACAAAAACCCTAATTCGTGCTATATGTACTACTGTAATGTGATGACACTTGGTTTGCGTTAACTGTGAATGTGATGACACTTGGTTTGCATTTACAGGAGTAGACGACAACGAAACTATGCGGGTATATAATAGCGGTGGAGCCGATCCTGATGGAAATCAGCCTGGTGACCTTTATGTTACCATTAAGGTGTGTGCTCTAAATGCTTAATGTCCTTATCTTTTTATGCATTATTTGTATTATGATCATTATCTTTTGATAGTGAAATTTACATATGAGATGTGTATAACAGGTTAGGGAAGACCCAGTTTTCCGTAGAGATGGTGCCGATATCCATGTAGATGCTGTCCTGAGTATTACCCAGGTAAGCTTACATATTTGTTTCAAAACTTAAAATTCTTGTTGAGAAGAGAAAGATGGAAATTTTAAATTTTTTTACCTTGACAATATCATTCATCTTGAGGTAACTGACAATCTCAAGAACAAACAATCTTTGTTCAGCTCCATTCGAGTATTTTGTGTTGGGGCAACTAAATATATCTTTACTAGTATATATTGTGATAGTTATCATACTTATATCTTCTACTGAGGTTTGGTGGAATACTTTTGTGCAGGCAATTTTGGGAGGAACTATACAGGTCCCAACTCTTACTGGGGATGTTGTACTAAAGGTTTGCTTCTGGAACTCAGGGATGGAAGAGACCAAAAAGTTGGTCTGATGTAAAGGTATTTTGTGATAAATACTTTATGAGGCTATATTTTTAAAATGCAATTTTGTTTTCAGGTTCGTGCAGGTACACAACCTGGACAGAAGGTAGTCTTAAAGAAGAAAGGTAAGGGAATCAGACTAATGTCATCTTACTGTCTTATTTGATGTTTTTAGTATTGGTTAATTCTGCATTTATGCCTTTCAATTGTTCTTATTGACCTTCAAAGATCAAGGTTGAGAAGGATTCTTTTTTATGGAATTTTTATAATTTAATGATTTGGCGTTTATGCTTTGGTCATCCTTTTTTCTTAAAAAAAAAATCTGAGATGAAATCTCATGTTACTTGTCTTTGTGCCACCTCTTGCTATGTATAGAGATGTTTTATGTAGCGAAGGTTGTGATGTGGTATTAGCAAAGTATTTGTTTATTTGTCTTCAATGTGCATATTATAACTAAGTTGTTGCGCCTTAGTTTAGGTCTTGCTGTGTCACAGTAATCATGTGCCATTGTCAAAGTAACGGGTTTGATGCAGCCATTATTGTTTCTTTACAATGGTTTCATCCTGATATGCTTAACCTAACCTGAATCTGATTATAACTGATATATAATGGGCCATGCTCTAAACTATTGTATTTACAGTCTATGACTTACTTGAAAGCAGCTGTTCCATTTTCTTTGCAAATTGCAATTAGTAATGTCACATGTATACCCTAATATATAAATAGCCATCGATTCACTGTTTTTCCTGGTGATCTGTAACAGGAATCAAGACGAGGAACTCTTATACCTTTGGTGATCAATATGTGCACTTTAATGTCTGCATCCCAATGTACGTTCCCTCCTAGCTTCATCTTTGACAGCTTGTTAGGACTATAAGACCTGTTCTGGTTCAAGGTGAAGTCTGAATATTGTATGCTTAACTTTTTATGCAGGAATCTGACTCAAAGACAACGTGAATTAATCGAAGATTTTTCCAAAGAGGAACAAGGGGAATATGTCAAGCGTGAGGCTGCAGGGGCATCTTAATATAATGTGGAGGGTCCTCTTTGTTTGCGAATATATCTCATGTGTGCTTAGCTAATAGAGCAGAGGAATTCGTGGAAGAGTTGTTTTAGGTTGCTGTTACAAGTTAAATTTGTAAGGCTATGTAATTTCTTCTCCTGCAAGTCATAAATGGTACTTAAGATTTAGACTGAGGTGACCTGTGATGATGATGCAGTATTTTTGCGGCAGTGTACATAATATCATTTGAATTAAAATCTCGCAACGATAATGGACAGTTGATTTCCCTATTTTTTTGGTGTTGCCCCAAATTGTATTGAATAATAAATCCATATTGTCCTTAGGAGACTGATATCATATTTCTTGTGGAAACTGTGTTACCATCTCAAATGTCTTGTAGTCTCTTGCAGAGTGTTTCTATTTCAGTATGATACCGCCTATGTTGAGAAGCCAACAAGGTTGCAGATGATATCGAATAATATTGTATACCTGGTGATCAAACGAATTTTATCATTTCTTTTCGGTTGAGCATGAATTTTTTGATCAATAATAAGTATTTGGTTGGAGCATTGCGAAATGAAAAATCAAAGACCATGAATGTGAGAATTGAGTGAATCGGAATTGAAGGAGCAGTGCCGTGAGGTCAGCCGGAGTCTGAGAGAAACGGGAGCTCAGGATCCCCGATGCACCGCCGAGGACAACGATCGCTTCCTCGATATGATCCCGAGGGTGTGGAAGTTCTGACAAGTCTGGTGGATGAAGAAATGCAGGACAAATTGAACACAAATGGCCAAAGTCCCAAGGGCCCTGATTGCAAATGGCGATACATGTCCTTCTCAAACCCGCTTTAAGGTCACTTATTCTGTTGATCCTAACTAGTTAATTATTATTTTTTGTTACAGGAACTTAATGCGGAGCCAGTTCCTGGGGGTACAAGATGATATCCGCAATATAGGTGAGCCACATTGCTCAAAAATATGCTTGCTTGAACTTGGTTCGTGTAATTTATTCTCTTCTTTTCAGGCTGTTGCTGAAATGGTTGCCATCGGATTCGATTTGCCAAAAGATGCGTTCACTTCCCTTACGGAGCAGGGCAGATTTTGTTGTTCAAACTTGTTTTCATGTCGCGGTGCTTGTTGTCCCAAACTAAAGGCTAATCGTGAGGCAGCATGGACCCACGGAAAATAATTAATGGTGGTTTGTCTGACTCTAATAGCCATATCCATAACATTTATCATATCTTCTATATCCAGTTATCCATTGCTTTTGTATTTTTAGTCACTGTGTCCCCAAACATATATTGCATTCTAGTGCGCTTTCTATGCTTATCTATTGCTCCATAATGCTAGTAATGGGTTTGTATCCTTTTACTTTGTTTTCTATACACCCAATATTTCAGGCGAGGATCTAGCCACTTTTCACGTATGCTCAAGCATCCTTAAGTCAAAGGTCATGTAAACTCATTTTTTGTTTATATACTGTGTGTTATTCGAGAGAGTATTCCTTGCACTGAAAGAAGATAAAAAAAAACAGAAAAAACAAATGTGAACAGTGCATACATCTGTTGATAAGGAGATGATCAGACAATGTGGATTAGACAGGTCACCGTCACCGGTGACGCACCGAATAATTTTCGGTATTATTCGTTATTTCTCCTCAATCAAGACTCCAACTCTCGATCATGTAATTTCAAACATCCTCAAGATTGTAATCTTAGATCTGTCACTGACATGGATATGTGTAAAACCCTATTACAACATGAAGCCCGAATACAAGGTATGGACCAAGACACACATATATATCAAATATCCTAGAACACTCCCCCTTGTGTCGCGTGTCTTCATGCCGGAATGGTGCTTACGGTGTTACCTCATCAAAACCTTGCCAAGTAACAAAAATCTTATGGGAAAACTAAACCTTGGTCGAAGGAAAAAGAGTACAACGCACCAACTACTCCATTAAGAACTCGCCATGTGATGCTCCCATTGATGTGTGCTTCAATCGGATTTTTTCTGATGAATGGTGCATTCCAACATGTTTCTCAAGAGTAGATGTGAGTCAAGACTTGAACAAGTCTGCCATGATCAACCACAAATGGGGATCAATGGTCTTAGCGGTGCATGCAATGTTGCCTAGTTAAAAACCTTGTCAAGCAAAAACCCAGTGGGACAAAAAACATAGACAGGAAAAAAGAGTGCAACATGGTTGATACAAACAACCACACCCTTCACATTTGATCATGACATGTATATGCTAGACTTTCTTTCAAATCTTAAGATTATTTATAGGGCGTTTCCGGATCCTTAGTGACCACGGAGCAGTTTTGACAACCTGGCATATGTATGCTCTTTCAACATGTCTCAAATGTGGCATTACTCAGTGCCAGCAGCTATGTGCACGGTGCCTAGCAGTTGTGTGCACAACCCTCGACAGCTGGGTGCACAGTGCTTAGCAGCTGGTGCACAACGCTCGGCAACTAGGGGCACAAGTGCATGTATAGTGTCTGGCAGCAGTGCACACGTGTGCACAGGCAGCGCCCCGGCAGCGCACAGGCAGCGTGCACAGGCAGTGCATAGGCAGCGCTCAGGCAGCTTGCACAGGCAGCGTGCACAGGCAGCATACATGCAGCGCTCAGGCAGCGTGCACAGGCAGGTTGCCATATGTCCGGCAACTCGGCCACTAAACCAATCGGTGCCTAGATCATGATTCCGCTTCCGATGCAGCTCGATTTATGAATGGCTAGCGATGACATAGACAACAACCTTTCTCTCATGCCATAGAGATTGAATATGTCAGATACTCTTAGAGTATTCAAGTGATATTCTTTGCCATATCATTGGCATTGCGTGAGCGCAAAACTACTTAGCTTTATAATGAATGGAGGAGAGGTCAAGTCTTTCTTTTGATTAAACAGATCACTCTCTTTTGGAGTAAAGACCTTGACTAATCATGGGAGCATATGAAGGTTCCACTCTTCTTCAGAGGACCTAAGCCGATTGATGGAAATACATTATCAATACACAATCGATCGACTTCAATACGAGATTGTGTCTTTCCCAAGATACTTTTCATTCCAACATCGGATATCCAACATATATTACGATCATCCGGAATCAATACACAATGACATTATTCATCATATCCCATCCAAAATCAAGGAGTCATGTACTATGCGTCGAAAACACTTGGCCAACGCAAGCTCCACTTGATTTGGACTTATGAAGTCTATTTAAGATCTTCATGCATATCTCTGATCCCATAGAGACGTCACTATGATCATATTCATAGGGATGCATGTACAGTTATTGGGGAACTACCAAACTGACAAAGATAGTGGAGTACAATAACATCCATTACGAGAGTACTTCTCATCGTAGTCAATCCCAGTGCGTGTTTATGAGAAACCTTGCCCCATAAGAGAGTCTGAGACTCTTGTTCTCACTATGCTAACTCACAAAGATTTACTTGATAGACTTTACACTTGCGGTGTCGGCAACACCTGCCCAAGGACGCCCTTTGTCTGGGTCGCATGTTCCCATTTTAGGTCAATACACTTAGTCGACATATCAACAAACGTGTGGTTCGATAAACTCATCATCCCACATCCTGATGTACACCAGTGTAGTCATTTTAGAGATCTCTTTCTATGAATTGGATTTTGACGTTGAGGCGTCCCCAACGATAGTCACAATTCAGACTAACATGAGACAGAATGAGTATCACTGATCAATGGACCAGTAGTGCCAAACTTGCTTTCTCTCTCAGTACGAGTGTATATCGAACCCAAGGTCCTCAACCTAACCTTCAGGGAGCCACAAGGCCTAGGACACCATGTTGCCACATTATGACGCCCTGTACCACAACGCTTGCAAGCTGAAACTTTGTGACTCTAGTACGATCGTTGACACTATGGCAAACAGCGTTCCAGTACTCGGAATCAGCCCCAACGTTTGGCATGGGGGTAGCGTCATGACCATCTCAATATGATCACGCTATGGCATCAAGACCACCTCAATATGGTCGAGCCATGTCCTCTTGGTAGGACATCATTCCTTATAGACATATGCAACATTGATCTCGTCACTATAGTTTTATGGGATCATGTTGAGACTTAGTGGTAACCAACCATGACATTCACGTCGTTCCCACTTGAACCCTGATGTTCATATCTTCCCCTAACGGTGGGAATACAGTCTCAAAGTGACAATCCGCAGTGTAGCGGCTAAAGAGATCGTCTGTCAAGGAGCTTAAGGTGGAGAGCAATAAGGTGACTCCTATCCAACCTTTGAACACATTCATCTCGTGGGGGTAGAGCAGGTCGGGTTTTGGAAGCCAGGTGCTGCTATGTGTGCGCGGCCAGGAAGAGGATGAAGGTGTGTTGTGAGTGCCGGTGGAGCTCCGGTTTGGGGATAGATGTTCCTCATTGCCTTCCTTGAAACAATTCAACTGGTATATGAGATCTTGCAGACCGTATCGACGTAACCAGATCAGTGCAATGCACGAGGGTGAGCGGCGGGAAGAATTTTCTAGGGTTATCTTCTCTCTTTTTTGTCTATCAAGCTCAGAGGAAGAGAAGTGCTGATAACGTGTTAAAGTAAAATGACAATGGAATAGGTATATCCTTTCTCATTAGAGATTCTCTCTTATATAGGGGATGAAATACATGTGTTACAATGGTAAGTTATAATATAAGGAAACCTAATAACGTCTAATTGACTCATTATCTTTAATTCCATAATTATTCCTCGTCAGTTCCTTTGACAAAGACAAATATATTTTTCCTTTAACACATCGTTCATTGTTAATTTAGGATTTTTATATTGGGGGAACTATATCTTCAACCGAGACAATGCAATGGGCGATAGCCGAGCTCATAAACCACCCAGATGCATTCAGAAAAAGGTGAGAGAAGAGATCAATTCGGTTCTGGGTAATGCCTGCAGATTGGTCAAGGAAACAGACATTCCTAGTCTCCCTTATTTGCAGGCAGTTGTGAAGGAAGCATTGAGATTATACTCTCCATCTCCTGTGGTGATAAGGAAAAGCCGCCAAGATTGTAAAATCAAAGGGTTTGATATAAATCAAGGAACCATGGTGGCAATCAATGTGTATGCAATTATGAGAGATTCAAAAATATGGGACAATCCCAATGAATTTCGTCCACAGAGCATGATGGGGTGGAGTGTGATCAAAGCGAACACAACAACTTTGTGGCATTTGGTGGATGGAGGAGAGTTGTCCGGTTCTTCGGTGGCGCTTTTACTGGTGAACACTGCAGTTGCAGCCATGGTTCAATGCTTTGATTGGAAGGCTGGGAAAATGGGTGATGATGATACTAAGGTTAATGTGCAGATTGGAGCAGGCATAAGTTTGCCAGTGGCTTCCCCACTTTCGTCCTGTCATTCACTTCAACCCATTTGCCTCTTCTGTTTAATTTCTATATTACAAGTGGGCTTTCCAAGCCATTCTATTCAAGCTATTCTATTCTAGGAAAAATTTTAAGAACACTACATCAATTTTACTTTATTGAGAATTGAGGATACTCAATTTTAAAAACTATCATTTAAGCACATAAACTATTGAATCCAACCCAATTTAAGTACACTCCGTCAAATATTCCGTTAGTTTTATGGTTTCCATCATTTTTTGAAGGACAGTTGTCTCTTCAGCTTTTTAAGCATGAAAAAAAAGGAAAATCAGTTGTCTATTCAGTTTAGGTTTAAAATCAGTCTCATACCTAAGCTTTTATCTAAAATCAGTCACATACCTAAACTTTTACCTAAAATCAGTTTCATACCTAAACTTTATTTTTAATTTGGTCCACATCAGCATTTTTGACCAAACATGATGTCATATTTGGTCAAAATTGATGTTATTTTGAAAGTTTAGGTATGAAACTGATTAAAAATAAAGATGAGGTATGAAACTGATTTTAGACTAAAGATTAGGTATGAAACTGATTAAAAAAAGTGTAGGTATGAAACTGATTTTAGACCTAAAGTTCAGGAGTGTAAACTGAAATTTACTCAAAAAAAGAATTATGCAACATGACACCCTCACCTTCTCCACTCAACCCTCACCCACAGTATGACATTATAACCTTCTCTTTCGAGAAGAACTGTACACCAACACATTTTTTGCAGCCCCCAAATTGATGAATCAGTGAAAACCAATACATACTCGGTATGATTTTATAGTTTACACTACTGTGTAGAGCACAATGTCAATTACAATTAAAATTTTAAAAGAAATAAACTGAATGAATCAACTCTTCCTACATTTATTCATCTCAATTTGAGAATGATACACTTATGGGTAAAGTTTGCCCAGCAAACCTCCTCGGGTTGCATTTATCATAAACCTATACTTAAAAGATATAACCATCAACACCATTCTCTCAAGTACCCACACCCAAACATTGGTAATCAGGATGAGCACATACCTCAGTGTGACCATCAAAACCTTAACTTCATCAGCAAGAGAAATATCATGATGACTATTATGTAGGTTTGAAACAATATTCATTCCCAAAGTGAATATATATATATATATATATACACACACACAGTGCAGATCAGGAGCGGAGGTCCGTTCCTAAGCTTAGGAACGGATTTCATCATTTGACCCACTTCCCGATCGAATTTCCTCAAACTTCCTTCTAGACATATCTATATCATCTTGTGTAGATCATCTCTACAAATTTTCAGCCAATTTGGTGATCATAAAGGTCTTCAAACTTGCGTTACAAAACTGACGGACAGAATTCTGTCCAGTTTGTCCATCTTTTTTGTAACATAAGTTTGAAGGTCGTCCTGATCACCAAATTGGCTGAAATTTTGCAGAGATGATCTACACAAGATGATATAGATATGTCTAGAAGGAAGTTTGAGGAAATTCGATCGGGAAGTGGGTCAAAATGATGAAATCCGTTCCTAAGCTTAGGAACGGACCTCCGCTCCTGATCCGGACTGTATATATATATATATATATATATATATATATATATATTCACTTTGGGAATGAATATTGTTTCAAAATGAATAATGTTTCAAACCTACCTATGATCCTTTCACTAAGAGATCCTTTTTTTGACATATATGAGAGATCAAACATTAGACCAACTTTTCGATCATATATCAACATCTCTACCGTTCAATACTTAGATTCATATATGTAGATCATCTCTGCAAAATTTCATCCAATTTGGTGATCGTTAAGGCTTTGAAATAACTTAAATCAATTGACGCATCAAATATGTAAAACATGAACCGTTCATGCTTATAATTTTAATTGGCAGTTTTGAGAATCTTATTGATCACCAAATTTGATGAAATTTTGCAGAGTTGATCTACATATATAAATCTATATATTAGACGGTGGAGATGTGGTTTGGTGATCAAAAAGTTAGTGTAATCTTTGATCCTTCATATATGTCAAGAAAAAAGACCCCTCATTAGAAAAGGACTGTGTGTATATATATATATATATATATATATTCAATCAATCGAAAATCAAAAGCCTAGAGCAAACTCTCTTCCTCTCAACATTACATCACCTAATTCTTGAAACAAAAACAAAGTCAACAGCAGTATACGTTTGTGTGTGTATATTCAATCAATCTCAAAATCAAAAACAAAGACGAGTCGAGAAAGGAGATGGAGATGTAGAAGGATGTAATTCAAGCTTCTGAGTTTTACTGAATTCTGAGCACGTCAAGCGAAAAGGTGAGCATTGTCCGAAACTAGAAATCAAGTCTACTGAGAGATGAACCGAAGTCTAATTTAAAGCAGCAAAGCGATCCATGCATCTTGTTGGTGCACGATAGGGTTCGAATCTGATCACTGTTAGAGGTTTATCTTCTCCATAAGTCACCCAAAATTTGTGGCCTTATCACTTCTTCATTAGAGTAAATCAAAGATAAGAAGAAATTGACTTTGATATGCGCTAAATACATATTTGCCCTTCATTTATATACTCCATAACCGGTTAGTTAACAACATGCATATTTATTTAGCTGTACTTATGAATTCTTGTACTAATATGATAGTTTTAGAAGTTGAGTAACCTTAATTCTCAATAAAGTTTACTTACTGTTACTAAATTTTTCTCATATTTCTATAGGTTTTTGTGGTTAATTTTGTTATTATGAAAAAGAGCATCACTTTGAAATGATACAAGATTGCTTTGAATATCAGCCTTTTCATATCAATTTGATCTTGCATGCCAGTCAGCAGATGAAGCAGAGAACTGCATCAAGTGGCTACTAAATACCAACTACACTGACATGCACAAGGCCCTAATTAGATTCGCCAACTGAAACAACGCAGGAGCAAATTATCAAACACACAAAGGCAAACGAGGCATCATCTCTAAGCAATATCCTCCTTACAAAGCTTACGATTTCGTAATTAAGAACCACATCTTGCTAGCTCATAGAGCAGCAACATAGAATCTTGTATCAATTACAGCCAAACAAGTTCATGTACCAACATAACCAAGCACGATACAAAGTGAAATGGTATACCAAGCTCAAGCTCATTTTATCACAAGGCCCTTTTGCTTTTGGTCTGGTTTAATGTTTCAAGACAGTGAGTGTACTTATATATAGGTGAACGAAATATCCGGTATCCCAGCTACAAAATGCTGCTATAATCTAGAAAATGTCTGAAAAACTACAGTCACGTACATGCCAATTTTATCACATCAAAGTATGTTTGAACCCCAGATTTCTATGCTGCTCAACTAACAACAGAATTTTACAAGAGGGGAAAACTGATTTACTTGTGTATCCCAAGCTGTGTTACAAATGTCCCCTGAAAAATGAGAACCATGTCAAACAATGACAGAGATGAAAGTTGGATGTATATAAAGGAATCAAACAGAAGTAAAAATATTACTTGATCCGTAAACAGCAGAACCCACGTTTCAGTAGGTTAAAGGCCAACAATCCTACGAAGAGAAGCAACAACCAGATTTTGCTTCAGGCAAGGGATCTTGTCCTGGGACAATAATTTGAGTTCCCTTGAGAAGTGAGGAATTCCCTCCAGACTCAGTTTCATCATTAGCAATGAGGGACTTCTTGCCAACTATTCGATAAATTTCTGTTAGGACTGTAATGAACGCCGATTCAACATTGGTAGATTCGAGAGCTGATGCCTCCATAAAGAAGAGGTTCTCTCTCTGGGCAAAATCTTTTGCATCCTCAGACGGTACAGCTCGCAGCGTACCCAGGTCAGATTTGTTACCAACCAGCATGACAACAATATTGCTGTCAGCATGCCCCCTCAATTCCTCTAACCACCTTGTTACATGATCAAATGACTGAGGCTTGGTAATATCATAGACCAGCATTGCACCCACTGAACCCCTGTAGTATGCACTTGTCACCGCCCTGTATCTGAGATCATAACCAGATACAAATATCAGTATGAGTTGTCCAACAAACAGTAACAAATAATAGAACTGTTCATGTTTAATAGAAGAAAATATAAACTCGTACGGTTCAACTCATCTTAAGTATCAGTAAATCCTAACTCGCTGACTTCAGCTTAGCTCACCTCATTGAACAGCATTGATTATCATGATATAAGTAACACCCACAAAATGAATATCAACTTCTATTGCAGTAAATGCAATGCACTATTTTGGATTGGCTCACCTCTGTAGCAATACAGTTTGCAAAACAAAAACAAACATAAACAAAAATGATTTTGCGACGCATATGGGATATCTCAATGTGTTGAATATTGCAATCACATGTAGAAAAGCTAGCAAGATCTTAAATCCACGCTTATTTGAATCAATACTTCTGAGTTCATTATGTTGAGACATTCAGAAGCTGGAAAAAGTCATATATTGCAAGGAAAAAAAGAAGAATGGAATGATATTGCCATACACTGAAACAACAATCAAAACAATGGGAAAAAAGCCGTGGTACCATCTGACTCCAATATTAGTTGAAGAAAACCCCTAAAAATGGATTCAGCTATGCAAAAACAAGATCTTTAAAAGCTATATTTTGACAAATTCAAGCATAAATAAAACCAAACTCTATTCGATTTGGATGAAATAATAGACGGTAGGCAACTTGCTTCATGCAGCATTAAGTTGCTAATTAATGGACATATAGTTTCACTCCTGACTATTTTGATTACATTTGGTGATTTCAATAACACCATAAGAAAGTTCAATTAACTGTAAAACCATAAGAAATTTCAATTAACTGAAGGTTTCCTTGGATGTGTGTGTTTGAGGAGGTTTTAATCACACATAGCACCAAGTTACAGCAACATGTTCATTTAGATTTGTATTCACACCAAAATCTCTAGTAATAACATGTTCATTTAGATTGGTATATTTAAATCCAATGTCTTCACTTGCCCTCTAAGTTACGGCAATTCCATGGGACATGAACAAAAACCAAAAATCGAAACAAACCCACATCCTAAAATACAAAAACAAGAGAATGTAAAAGTAGATCAGGAAATCCAAGAAATGAAAGGCGGGTACCTTTCTTGGCCAGCAGTATCCCAAATCTGGGCCTTGATGGTTTTCTGGTCGATCAAAAGCGTCTTGGTCTGAAACTCAACCCCGATGGTGGCTTTGGACTCCAAACTGAACTCGTTACGAGCAAACCGAGCCAAGAGCTGAGACTTGCCCACCGCCGAGTCTCCGATCAACACCACCTTGAACACGTAGTCGATCTTCTGATTGAAACTACTTTGCAAATTCGACATGGCTTTCTCCCAATTATCATACAGCACGACTGAAGACCGATCTACCAGGGACGACGATCATTTCATATGTAATTTAGTGAAAACCTTTTCAAAGTAGCTTATAGCAACAGCTTTCGATTTTGTAATGTGAATATGAATAAAATGCCCAACTGGAAGAGGTACGCAGATAAGAAGCAGAGCCCAAGCAAATAATGTATTTGGGTTCAAAATGGGCCTCCACCCTTTTTGTACTATTACGTTTCATTTGTTTTTTTTACGTTTCATTTGTTAATGTCGCGCCATGGTTAAAATCACTTATTGGTGCTCTCGTGTAGGTTCATCACTCCTAATTTTTGTTGGTTACAGTTTTTGGATATGGTTCTCGGTCCTCTCTCTTCAGCCTCTTTGCTTTCAATGGTGGTTTGCACGGTGTTGTTATGAGAGAGCTCTTTCTCTGGGTAGTGGATTTCCATGTTATTTGTGTATTGGGATTTGATTGGCATCAATCACAAGACATCAATGTTCTGATTTAACACTCTTCATTATCTCATAGTTGCTAGCGGTGAAGGTGACGACAATACTAGCTAACTGTCATCTCTGTGGGTGATGGATGTGGTAGATTAGTTGGTATTGTTGCATTTTTTTTAATTATTTGCGTGTATGACCTTAGGTCCATATATTAGCAAGTTGTTGTTTTTCTCTCACTCTTTCTAGCTTGATCGAGTTGGAGACTCATGCTCTTTGTTGTTAGAAGTTTTTTTAATCTTGTTTTTCTGAGTGTTGTAATTAGGTTTGTCTCGTGATTAATGAATTACATGTTTCTCTCCAAACAAAAAAACAAAATACAAAAAAGAAGAAGAAGAAGTTAAGGCACAATCTGAAGTCAATTACATTGTTCTTGTTGTAGAATCATATTGAGAGAATGAATTCTCATTTTCTTATTGATAGAATGATGCCCTTTATATAAGCAAATACATGGGCCTCTTGGGCTATTACATGAGTCAATGGGCCAATTACATGGATATGTGTAAAACCTATTACAACATGGTTTACTACATAAAACTCGTATACAAGACATGAACCAAGACACACATATATATCAAATATCTTAGAATACTCCCCATTGTGTCGCGTGTCTTCATGCCGGTATGGTGCTTACGGTGTTGCCTCATCAAAACCTTGCCAAGTAACAAAAATCCTGTGGGAAAACTAAACTTTGGTCGAAGGAAAAAGAGTACAACGCACCAACTACTACATTGAGAACTCGTCATGTGATGTTCCCCCTGATGTGTACTTCAATCGGATTTTCCTGATGAATGGTGCATTCCAACATGGTTCTCAAGAGTAGATATGAGGCAAGACTTAAACAAGTCTGCCATGATCAACCACAAATGGGGATCAATGATCTTAGCGGTGCATGCAATGTTAGCTCGTTAAAAACCTTGTCAAGCAAAAACCCAGTGGGACAAAAAACATAGACTAAGGGAAAAAGAGTGAAACATGGTTGACACAAACAACCACACCCTTCACATTTGATCGTGACATGTATATGCTAGACTTTCTTTCAAATCTGCATCTCCCCCTGATCTTAAAATCAATCATAGGGCGCTTCCAGATCCTTAGTGACAACGGAGCTGTTTTGACAATCTGGCATATGTATGCTTTTTTATCATGTCTCAAATGTGGCATTGCTCAGTGCCAGCAGCTATGTGCACGGTGCCTAGCAACTGTATGCACAGCGCTCGGTAGCTGGCGTGCACATCGCTCGGCAGCTGGGTGCATAGCGCTCGGCAGCAGGGTGCACAGCGCTCGGCAGCTGGTCCACAGTTCTCGGCAGCTAGTGCACAGGTGCACGTATAGTGTGCTTTGAATCTCAACTGTACCATAAGCATAAGGAAACACATTAGTAATAACAAACGGACCTTGCCAACGTGAAAGAAGCTTACCTGGGAAGAGTCTAAGTCTTGCATTAAACAGAAAAAGGACTTGTTGTCCAATCTCAAAGTTCTTCCCTCTTATTATCTTATCATGATAGGCCTTCGTCTTCGCTTTGTACGTCATGTCGAAATCATAGGCCTCATTCCTTATCTCTTCAAGCTCACAAATTTGCAGCTTCCTATGCAATCCAGCCTCGTCTCTGTCCATGTTAAACTGCTTGACTGCCCACCAGGCTCTGTGTTCCAACTCCACGGGCAGATGGCACACTTTACCTTACACAATCCTAAAGGGAGACATCCCTATTGGAGTTTTAAACCTGTTCTGTAGCCCACAGTGCATCATCCAATCGATCACTCCAATCTTTTCTTGTAGGTCCTACAGTCTTCTCTAATATTTGTTTAATTTCCCTGTTAGAAGTTTCGGCCATGCCACTTGTTTGGGGGTGATATGGTGTTGAAACCTTATGAGTGACTCCATATTTCTTAAGCAAAGCCTCAATGGTTCGGTTGCAGAAGTGAGATCCACCATCGCTTATCAAAACTCTTGGCACTCTAAACCTAGAATAAATGTTAGTTCTGAAAAACTCTGCAACAACTTTAGAATCATTAGTCCTGGTGGCTTTTGCTTCCACCCATTTCGAAACATAATCAACAGCTAATAATATGTAAAGAAAGCCTTTAGATGAAGGAAAAGGTCCCAAGAAATCAATACCCCAAACATCAAAAATTTCAACAACAATAATAGGGGTTAAGGGCATTTGATCTCTTTTACCTAAATTACCTGTTCTTTGGCAACGATCACATGAAGCACACGTCGCATAAGTGTCTTTGAATAATGTTGGCCAATAGAATCCGGCTTCCAACACCTTCCTAGCTATTCATTTTGGTCCAAAGTGACCTCCACATGCCTCCTTATGACAAAAATCCAAGTTGGACCTATGCTCTTCTTCTGGAATACAACGTCGAATGACTTGATCCCCACATTGCCTCCACAAATATGGCGCATCCCATATGTAATTACGAGCATCCTTCTTGATCTTCACCTTGGTATGGTTCGGTATTGATGATGGAAACGTCCTTGACACTATAAAATTCACCAAATCGGCATACCATGGCTCTCTTGTGTCCAACCGAAACAATTGTTCGTCTGAGAACGTCTCTGACATAGGATTTTCGTCTTCATCATGTACAATTCGGCTGAGATGATCTGCTACAACATTTTCGGATCCTTTCTTGTCCTTGATTTCGATGTCAAATTCTTGAAATAACAAAATCCATCTGATGAGCCTTGGCTTTGCATCTTTCTTTGTTATTAAGTACCTTAATGCTACATGATTAGAATAAACAACAACTTTAGAGTTCAAAATATAAGATCGAAATTTCTCTAAAGCAAAGATTACTGCAAGGAGTTCTTTTTCTGTTGTTGTGTAATTCAGCTGAGCATGGTTGAGTGTCCCAGATGCATAGTAGATGGCACACGGCTTCTTCTCCTTTCTTTGACCTAGCACGGCACCAATAGCATAATCCGAAGCGTCACACATCAATTCTAATGGCAAATCCCAATCAGGTGGCGTCATGATAGGTGCAATCGTCAACAACTCCTTCAATCGCACGAACGCCTCCTCGCATTCATGAGACCATGAAAACGACACATCTTTCTGCAACAAGGAAGTAAGCGGTTTGGCCACCAAAGAAAAGTCTTTGATGAACCTCCTGTAAAAAAACTGCATGACCAAGAAAATAACGAACCTCGATCACTCACCGTTGAAGGTGAGGGTAAGTGATGCATAATATCTATCTTAGCCTTGTCAACTTCTATTCCTTTGGCAGAAACAATATGACCTAAAACTATACCTTGATTAACCATAAAATGACATTTTTCCCAATTAAGTACAATGTTAGTATCTACACACCGTTCTAAAATTAATTCTAAATTCTTTAAGCCTGTATCAAAGTCTTTACCATAAACACTAAAATCATCCATAAAAACTTCAATGATATTTTCAATATAATCAGAGAAAATAGAATACATACAACGTTGAAACGTACCTGGGGCGTTGCACAATCCAAAAGGCATTCGTCGATAAGCAAACGTACCAAAGGGACATGTAAACGTTGTCTTCTCTTGATCATCCGGGTGTATCATGATCTGGTTGTAGCCACTATATCCATCCAAGAAGCAGTAGAACTCATGACCTGCTAATCTTTCCAACATCTGGTCCATGAACGGCAAAGGCATGTGGTCCTTTCTGGTTGTGGTGTTTAGCCTTCTGTAATCAATACACATGCGATGTCCTGTCACCAACCGTTGTGGCACGAACTCATTCTTCTCATTCTCTACAACAGTCACGCCACTTTTCTTCGGCACTACCTGGACGGGTGAAATCCATTGACTATCCGAAATTGGATAGATCACTCCACAATCTAACAGCTTTATCACCTCGTCCTTAACCACTTTCATCATTGGAGGATGTAAACGTCTCTGAGCCTCTCTGGTAGGCTTGGTGTCATCCTCAAGTAAAATTCTATGAACATACTTTGTAGGGTTTATTCCCTTGATGTCTGCCAAAGTCTAGCCAATGGTAGCTGTGTTTTTCTTCAAAACTGCAAGTAACTTGTCCTCCTGGTGCTTTGTCAACGTTGACGACACGATAACTGGTAGAGTGTCATCTTCTCCAAGAAATACATACTTCAAATGCTTGGGGAGAGCTCTTAGCTCTAACTTAGGGGCCTGTTCCACAGATGGTAACAACTTATTGGTGGAAATTGGAACTGACAAGGGAGTATACCTCTCATAGATTGGTTGTGAGTCAAGCTCCTTCACAACGTCAAGTATGGACGGCTCAAAATCTTTCAAAGCCTCCTTATCCCATTCTCCATGCTTGTCATATCCGACCCCATACTCGATGGTTAATTGCTATGCTTGGGGTGGTCATTGCACAAGGTGCAACACCACCAAACCTCATTTCACTTCCAAATTCGTCCCCAACATTCTCGTCCATATTGTTGTCCCCAACGTGTCCATGCATGAGTCCGGTATGGGAATGTCTCATGGCATCGAAAATATTGAATTTGATCACCTCCCCATCAAATTCCATTATCAGGTTTCCTTCAGCAACATCGATGTTTGTTCTTGCAGTCCTCATGAAGGGTCGTCCCAACAACAATTGTGTTGAGTGCACAGATGACTCCTCCATTTCTAGCACATAAAAATCTGGGAAATATCAGTTGATTTACTTGCACAAGAACATCTTCAACATACCCCTCAGGGTATTTGTTAGAATGATCTGCCAATTGAATCACAACATTATCAGTCCTAAGAGGTCCTTGACGAGGCCGTTGTTAAACAACCTGCAATTTAAAACCCTATCGTGTAGTATTAGTAAGTAGGGTATCGTTCTAGCCGGGGACACTAGGGAAGGACTTATATTCTGCAAAACAAATCGTTAGTAACATTCACACATTTTATACAAAATACACATATACATAGCGTATACAATTATCTGTCACATAATATACAAGTATACACAAATGCAAAGGTATAAACATATTTACGATTTTAAATGGGGGATTTATAAGGTGGTTCGAAATTTAAAGAAAAGAAAACAGAAATATTTACATACAATGGTCAATCAATACTCAAGCACACAACATAACAAACACCGCAATAAGCATATAACAATTTCATGCAAGATTAAATAGTGATGCTCGCACTATCATATGTTTTCATTGATTTCAACCTCTTATGACTTCTCATGTGTTTTTAGGAACTTCAAATATGCCTGAACCTAAAACATGTGTGTCACCTTGTTTAAACTATCAAATATGCCTAACCTAAACAAGATACACTTACGAACTGGAGTCGGTTGAAGACATGGTCCTAGGTATGGCGTCACTCATCCTATTCAACATGCAAATCACTCACCCTAGCAACCCTTTGCAGCAACTAGAATCAAACTATCAAATATGCCTAACTTGATCCTAGATTACTACGGCAGATTAAACTCCCCCCTTAGAAACGTCTTGGCCTAGACTATCTTTAGGTTTGATTACGTGATCAGGTGATGATTAATCAATTAGCACATACTACACACAAGAACATACAGCAACTTAATCTAAATCATGAAACTAAAATATACTTAGAACGTTATACAAAACACATGGTTTCAAGAAAATCACAAAGAAGAACTCAAGAACACATGCAATGTATAAAACCGAAAACCATAGAATAATTTATAATAAAACTTGATAAAACACAGTAGATTTTTACACACAACCTTGATGAACTTCATACCTAGACTACCTATATAGATCGGCTAGGGTAGAAGGTGAAATCGGGGCGGATGGAAGCAATTGGTTGGTGCGGCGGCGGCAGCAGCTTGTGTGTTTAGGGTTTTTGGTAGAGCTTGGCTATACTAAGGCTTAGAGAAATTGAGAGAGACTTTTTCTACTGTGTTACATGTGTATTTATAGAGACAAAACCCTAAAGAAACCTAATGAAAATCGGCAGCCCCTTGTGTTCCAAACCGGGTAGGTTTCTCTTCTTTCCTTGTTGGATTTGTCTTCATTCTCTTTAATTTGCTGACTTGGAAAATACTTTAAAAACTTCTTTTTCTGATTTCATGGACTCTTCTTCATGTGTGTGGATCGGCATTGGGCTCTCCTTCATGCTCATGGACTCCTAGGACAGCCGAAAGGCTTCCATAATCTCGGTTGAACAAGTTATCCTGTTTTGACCGGGATAACTTTCGTAGTTGTTATTTTCGGCTTCTCCTTGGTGATTTCTTCGATTCTTCTTCTTCTAAACAACTTCCCATATCATCATTAAGCTCTTCATCAATCATTTGGCATGCTTGGGAAGGATTTTGGTGAAGAAACACACTCACGAACTCGGTAGACAACTTCAGCAAATTCTGTCCTGTTTCCAGCAGACTGACCTCCGGCCATTGTTTCCGGCATAAATCCTTCCTCAGAACTTGGATTGCTGCGATTCCAAAATATTTAGAAACTAGACATCCACAGCTTTCCATCCATATATGGCACGTTCCCTAGTTCTTCCTGTATAGTTCTAGGGAAATCTTTGAAGTTGAGTTATGGTTTCTGGAAATCCTCTGTTTCTGTTCCGAATTTATGCTTTTGGCCTCTTGTCTTTCCATGCTTCTTTTGCGACCTTCCATAAGTCTGATCCTCATGATTCTTGTTTCGTTATGTCCACATACATGTCACCTACACATTCAAAAGATATAATCAAGTCGTGACAATGTATTGGTTTACAGAAACTTAAGAAAAACATCACGAACACTTCCAATTTTAGCTTTTAACGATATTGCACATACTTTACCTATTTTACACATGTTTTAACCAATGTTCTACAAATAATCCCTTATGCTAAATATCTACTAATTCTAATCAAATAATGGATAAACAAAGCATAAATGAGGGTAAAAACATGTTAAGAACGTAGCGTAAAATGCTCCTATCAACTACCCCACACTTACCCTTTGCTAGTCCCTCCTGTATAGTTCTAGGGAAATCTTTGAAGTTGAGTTATGGTTTCTGGAAATCCTCTGTTTCTGTTCCGAATTTATGTTTTTGGCCTCTTGTCTTTCCATGCTTCTTTTGCGACCTTCCATAAGTCCGATCCTCATGATTCTTGTTTCGTTATGTCCACATACATGTCACCTACACATTCAAAAGATATAATCAAGTCGTGACAATGTATTGGTTTACAGAAACTTAAGAAAAACATCACGAACACTTCCAATTTTAGCTTTTAACGATATTGCACATACTTTACCTATTTTACACATGTTTTAGCCAATGTTCTACAAATAATCCCTTATGCTAAATATCTACTAATTCTAATCAAATAATGGATAAACAAAGCATAAATGAGGGTAAAAACATGTTAAGAACGTAGCGTAAAATGCTCCTATCAGTCCTAGATCTAGAGACTTATAAAGATTGAATGACATAACATTAATGGAAGCTCCTAAATCTAGCATGACATTCTCAAAATGTGTAGAACCAATAACACATGGGATAGAAAAACTCCCCGGATCCTTCATTTTCTGCGGCAGCTTTCTTTGGAGAATGGCAGAGACCGTCTCACTCATTTTAACAACTTGTGTTTCCCTTGTGTGTCTTCTTGTTGTGCAAAGTTCCTTAAGAAATTTAGCATACTTTGGAATTTGACGAATGCATTCCAACAAGGGAAGGTTCACGTTTACTTTTTTAAAAACCTCCAACACTTCCTCATCAGATTTATCCTTTTTGCTCTTAGTGAACCTAGAAGGAAAAGGTAGACAAGAAGATTGATTAGCCGAAACTAAATCACTAGAGTTAGAATTTTTACCTTCCTTCTTTGATGTAGCTGGATCTTTCTCAAGATCTCTCTTCTTCATTGCTTCCAAGTCTGCCTTGCTTGACTCAGCTTCTTTGTTCCTCACATGCTTGCCTTGATCTCGGCATTGTCCAGGCTCGGCATCTTCCTCCATGCTATGCTCGGTATCACCTTCTTCCTCATCACCCATGTCCAAAGCTCCAAGTTCGTTTGTGGTTTTGGGCTTAGGAGGTGGCGGCATCAAAGTCTTCTCACTTCATGTGATAATAGCCTGCGCTTGTTCGTTCTTGGGATTCTTGATAACACCTCCTCGCAACCTTCCTTGTTCATTAAATTTCCCCATAAAATCCAAAACTTGTCCCATCTGATTCATTAGCTCCATAACATCTTTCGACATCAATGCAATGTCTTTGGTGTTGGTCTGAGTTGTGGCTAACAATGATTGTGTAGAAGTGGCAATGTTCTTGAAGATTTCATCATAGTTGCTCCCACCACTCGGCTGCCCTCCTTGTTGGTTATATGGTTGGTGTGGCCTTGGCATGAAATTGCCTTGAGGTCGTGCCATAAATCCACTAGGTTGTTGCCCTTGTGCGCTTGGTTGAGGATTCAGCACGTTACTGTTGTTGTTCCAACAAAAGTTTGGGTCGTTGGCTCTTAGATTGAAGTTCTGAAAACGTGTCTGACCTCCTTGACCTTGGAAGTTGCCGAGCTGCTGTCCATAACCCACGACATTGATCTCCTCAAAACTGTTTCCAACTTGATTGCATTGCTCAGACACATGTCCTTCCATACTACACACTCCATAGACTTGTGCTCCTTTACTCTTAGCTAAATTCGACACTATCAGAGTTAGCTCTTTCACATCTTCTTTAAGCTCTATTATGGCACTTGACTCTCCATAAGTGTTTGCTTCATTAACACGCCTTGTTGAAAATAAACCAAATTGTTGATTGTTTGTAGCACGCATCTCTAACAAGTTACTGGCTTCTTCCCTGCTTTTCTCCATCAACGAACCTCTAGCTACAGAATCAAGGAATTAGCGTTCCATAGGGCGTAGTCCCTCATAAAAGTACTGAAGCAGAAGTCCCTCACGTATCCCATGGTTAGGACACGAATCAACCAAAGACTTGTACCTCTCATAGTACACATCAAAAGCTTCATCCATGTCTTGTTTAATTAAAGTAATCTATTTTTTAATCTGTGTCGCTCTAGATGATGGAAAATACTTAAGGAGAAACTCTTTCATCATTGTTTCCCATGAAGTGATTCGTCCAGCTGGCACTACAAAGAACCATTTCCTAGCTCTGTCCTCAAGTGAAAACGGAAGAGCCTTCATCTTGACTAATTGCAAATCGGCACCCCTAGGACACATAGTGTCATAGCAAAATTCAAACTGTTGCACATGATGGTTCAGATCTTCTCCACTATGTCCATGAAACTTTGGCAATTGGTGGAAGAAACCACCTCTCATTTCAAAGTCAGCCGATTTTCCTGTTGCTGCACTTGGATAGGTAATGTTATTCGGCCTTACCCCTGTTCCATTGACTTAATGAAGTCATTCTGACAGTTACAGTAGTAGGATTCTCGTGAATTACTGGTGATGATTCACAAGATAATGAAGGAAATTGCGAATGTGGTGGTGATGAATTTGGTAAAGTCTGGTGTGATGTCGATGGAATGTCAATATTGTATTCTTCTCTGACTCGCCTAAGTCTGTTGTTGATGTCTCTTATCCACGTGTCAGAATTGTTCATTCATATGCTCCTACATAACCAACCGGCACAAATGACCAAAGATCAAGTTAACATCATCATAAACTTAAGTTAAAACGAAAATCAAAAATAAAACTAGGCCATGCAATATTAAAATGCACACAGCACAAACACAAAACACAAAACATGCAATATGATATGCAAAATGATCGATCATAAGTTTAAATGCAACATGAATGACACACATAGCACACTACAAAACAAAATAATGTTAGCTAAACATGGCACACGGCATGGCAATATAAACACATAGGATACACGGCATGGTATTAACAAAGCAAGCAACTAGAACACATAGGGCATACGGCATCACATAGGCACATAACACTTTCAAGCACAAGATGTCGACAACCTATAATGTTTCTAGTTGATTTTATTAACCCCAAATTTTCAAGGTACGTGGAGCAGGGAAGACCACTGTGCAATGGACTGATACAGCCCAAGGTAGTGTTATGCTTCGTTCGATATACCTCAAAAATTAGAGCCAATTCGTGTGAAGCTTATGACTTCATATATGTTCAAGTAAATTCTAGCGTTTAAAGTGTGGTGATGCTTCGGCCCAAGCATTTGGCTAGTTCGAGCGGGTTCCGTGGTTTTAGAAGGCAGTGATGTTAAGATCCACGGAGGGCGAACCCCCTACAGGAACCAGGCAGGACTCGTTTAGTGATCACGGAGAGCGAACTCTCTATCGACCCCTTCATAGAGAAGAGATATCAGTCTATGACCTTGAGATCCAGTTAAACAAACCTGAGAACCATATCTATGAATAATAACTTTCCCCTTACTCAGTTGAGAATAAACTCGGGTCACTAGACCACTCGACAAGTGCTAATCAAAGCCGCCCTCAACCTCATGAGATCCGAAGATAACATGAAGGGTTTAGGCTAAGATTAGAAAATGCGGCTTCTCCCTACATGTTACACTTTAAAAATCACAATAAACTTTCAACAAATATGAACTACAAAACTCCTAAATATTTAACTAAGTTATTACAACATTTACAAAACAATATATGGTACACGAAATAAAGAAACAAAAACGTTAGCAAAAAAACAAACAATTCGGCACATATATACACGTGTACAATATCTTTCATCAAATTCGTTTTGGCATCCCATACCTAGGATCATGTCTTCAACCGACTCCAGTTCGTAAGTGTATCTTGTTTAGATTAGGCATATTTGATAGTTTAAACACATATATGTGGGTCAAAACACCAGTGAAAAGTAGATAGAAATGTTGAGGCAACTAGGGCTGGGCATGAGATGAGATTCGACTAATCTCGTCCTGAAAATATTTTTTTGGACGGGATGAGATTGTAGTTTAAGAAATTTATCCCGCACGGCACGATCCCTTTCGGTACTGGGACGGGATCAGGATCCCGTAACGAAATAAAAAAATTAAAATAAAAAACTTAGAAGAGAGAAATTGATCTTAAATTCTTGAATAAATTTTATATTTATTTTGTATAAATCAATATTGTGTACTCATCCAATATTGATAAGAGTTCTATTGTGTATAACATTCCTATGTATATATTCCACGGTGTTATTTTTTTATGGTATAATTGCGCTAGTTCTAAACTCCTAACTATTTATAAGTAAAAAACTAACAAATTGTAAAAATAAAAAGGGGGTGAACAACCAATTAATTAAATGTTTGTAATTTATATCTAACTAATTAATTAAGATATCAAGAAAACTCTTAAGCTTGAAAAATCAAAGGACCTCTATCTATCACTACTTAGATTCGTTGTGGCGGTCGATATCTTTCATATGATCATCATCACCAAATGAGAATGAATTATCTAACTCTTGTCATGTGAAACTAGTACTTAGAATTTAGGTTTAGATTTTAGGCATTTCATTGAGCGTGTTTGAGTTCATTGTAAGACTATACACCCTAACAATCAAACGATTATGATCGGATACAAGTACAATTATACTTTCGGGATGGTCTCGTCTTGTTTTCAAACTACCAGAACGAGATGGTACGGTATCGTCAATTTAAAACTCTGTCACATCCCGTTCCATCAATTTTCAATACAAAACCGTGACAGAATCGAAATTACAGTACGAAATGCCCAGCATTAGAGTCAACCATCATCAAGATGTGAGAAAAATTTCAAAAGAAAAATAATGTAGTAGATGCTGCAAAATAAAACTTTCTTTTACCGAAAAGAAAAAAAGCGAAAGACTGGGGAACCCGTAAGCAGAGTGAGAAGAGTGGTCTCTTGCTGTTGTTGGAGGCTTTTGCAGTGACACTAATTCGAGACCCGCCCAACCGCTGCGGCTTCGTTTGGAGCCCAAGCAGCTGGCCATGGAGCACGAGCCATACGATAGCAGCGGTTAGTTAGTTCCTTTGATTCATTCGTTGTTAGGGCTTCAATTGGGATTCCTGTTTTGGCTCTCTCTCTTAATTCTGCGCCAACACCTCTGATTTGGGATTTAGGGTTTCCTACTCCCCACCAATTCCATTTCTTCTATTTGAGCATCTATTTTTTTGTTATTGTTGAGGCTGTGGTCTCAAATTCACTAAATTTGTTCTTTGATACATTTATGGAATTGATGCTCTTTTGGGTTTCTCAAGTGGAACTATGGTTTTTGAGATTAAATTATCTATATTCATGATTAGGGGCAGAAAAGTTCATACTCGTTAGCCTGACAAACAAATAATGTTGTTCATCTTTTCTTTAAGGAGAAAGAACCAGAAACTGAAAATCACAAGGGGATATAATTATATAATGTAAGATTGAAGTGATAATTGATTATGAACTTTAATGTACTACTTAACTTCTGTTTAGTTGCTAATGGCCGATATGGATAGTTATTCGGTTCTTGTCTTTTCCATATATTAAATGCCTAGTTCTGAAAGTTGTATGCTCCATTTAACTTGTTGCCCTCTACACTCGCACCCAATGGACAATTGAGTAGACTTCGGGGCATTATATCGTGGGTTTGTCATGCATAGCAACCGATGTAGATATTCTGTCTTTTCAATATCGCTATTTAGTATTTTGGTAATTAGAGTAATGTAAGAGATCTCATACTATTTTTTGTTATTAATTGTATTTGGCATTCTTCCTGAAAATTAAATGCAGGAACTGATGACGATCTTCCTCCATCACACCAAAATAGAATTCCTCGAGGGGGACGTGTTGCAGGGAATGGAAGATCTGCTGTGGCTTCTGTCCCGTATTCCAGGATGTATGGTGACTCTGGCATGGAAGCACAAATTCATCAGCTTGAGAAAGAAGCATACAGTTCAGTTCTAAGAGCCTTTAAAGCTCAAGCTGATCAAATTACTTGGGTACTTTTTTCATTGTCTTTTTCATGTCTCTAATCACTTTTATGTTTCGATCAGGTTTAAAATGATTACTGCATGAAATGTATTTTATTTAGGAAAAGGAAAGTGTGATAACAGAACTTAGAAAGGAGTTGAGGTTATCGAATGAGGAGCACAGAGAACTTCTGGGACGGGTTAATGCTGATGATGTCCTACAGAGGATAAGGTTTGATAAATATAAGAAACTAGCTTAGCTATTTAATTGAGATTGGCACATTTCTTAGTATTCGGTTACTTTAGTCTCTTTCGACGTTTAACTGGCGATGTGTTGGGTGACTCCATCAGGGAGTGGAGACAGGGAGGCGGAGTTCAACCGGGCATGCTCAATACTGTTCAAGCTGTTCATGATCCATTGCCGAGTCCTACTGTTTCTGCATCTCGGAAGAAACTGAAGACGACACAATCAATACATTCACAATCCTTTGTAGCCCCATCACCACCATTTCTTCCACAGCCATCAGCAACATCCCACCAGCCATCTTCATCTAATTTAAAGAGAGGATCAGCCCCAGCCCCAGCCCCAGCAGCCAAGGGCAAGAAACATAAATCTGTGAGTTGAAGATTATTCATATTCAGAATCAAACGTAATATAAAGGAAGTTATTTATGTAATTGGTTGTTTTGCTTACGTCAAATGTTATCCGCAGGGTCAAATTTTACCTGGTGCTTCTTCAATAAAGCCACACCCTTCTTCAGGAAGGGGTCCAGTTTCTAACAGACTCTCTTCTGGTGCAATTAGGAATGAGCCTGTGGAAGGAGTGACGCTTAATCCTTTGATTGGAAAAAAAGTTAGGACTAGGTGGCCCGAGGACAACAGCTTTTATGAAGCTGTTATAATGGACTATAATGCAGCTAAGGTATGTTTGGTGTTTATAGTTGTTGAGATTATAGTTCAGCTGTTACGAAGATGTGAAAACCCATGTGCCTGACATTTGTCTATTTATTTATTTTTCTCCTTTTTAATCTTTTGTCAGGGATTACATGTACTAGTCTACGATATAAATTCTGCCAATGAATCTTGGGAATGGGTTAATCTATCAGAGGTATGTTTAATTCTTTGTCCATGTGGTCCGAACTCAGAAATAATGTGTGTGTGCGTGTTTTTGCATCTTAATTACATTTTTTCTGCAAATTGTGCATTATAAAGCTATAACCATGCAGTCTCAAGTTATTTCAGAATAAGGCCTATTTGTCTAATTGGCAGTCCAAAATTCAATACACACAATAGAGAAACTCTAACATAAGTAAGGCAACCAGATAGTAAGGATAAGTGTTTTGGAAGGCAATCTTGGGTGCACGTCTGGGCCTGGGGAGATTCAAAACACCTCGGGCCTGCTGGAAAAGACGGTCTACCTGGAAACACATCTTCCAGTACAGGGGTGAATGGTTTGCTGAGTCTTTTTTTCTTTAACTATTTGCATTTTTACATGTGTCCCTGGCCATATGCAACATGTTTTTTTATACCCCAGACTACCAAACCCACTTCATAAACCGAATTTCATACGGTGCCAAAACCTAGATTCTTGGAGCAAATAGCTGGGTAATGTTAAATCCCAAATCACATTGTAGCAACTAGCAAGCAATCGGCCTGACATCCTACAATCCCCATTTATGTCCAGCTAGTGGTGTTCTGTTTTGAAGAGTTAATAAGAAAACAGACCTCTTTGTTGCTGCACACACCCTTGTTTTGATTGGTTTCATATTATAACCCAATGCAGCCGCCTTTTTCTAGCTGCCTGCCTCTGCCGCTAATTTCCATTATTTTTATGATTGTAATCATGTTCCAAAAGGTATATGCCTGCGAGAGCACAAACACCTTGCTTTACCTGTGCCTTTGGAACCCTAATAAACCACAATCAATTATGTGACCCCTACTTGGGGAAATGCTGGTGTGCTTAAATTTTATTAGTTGTTCTTTGGGTGTTTGCTGCTCTAGTCTTTCAACATGTTTAAAGTATGATTCCTGAAGAAAACATGCTCAAAGAATTCATTCATACAATAATAAAGCAGCTACCATAATTCAATTTTTATGCTCTGAAAAATATTAGTTCTGAAGATCCTTTACTATACATAGTCTGGACAACTTGTACTATGTTTGGTTTGCATTTAATGGGGGAAATGTTTATGAGAAGTAAAGACAAATTAATAATTGTTTGGTACTCAGGAGAAATCTATAACACATCTCATCTTTTAGTGATAAGGGATTAATTTTTCCAGTCATGATGATATATGAATTGTAAAAATTTTGCATCTTTATTTGTGCTTATAACTTGTGCAGATATCTCTTGAGGATATTCAGTGGGTAGACGAAGATCCTGGTATCTCTCAACGTGGGGGTTATGGTGGATCAGGGCATGGGATGAATAGATCTATAGGCCGTGACAGTGTTCCAGGTCCTGGAAGAGGTAGAGGAATCCGAAAGGATCAATCAAGAAAAGATTTTCTGCCATCCCAGAATGGCATTGGAAAGAAGGCGCCAGATGATATACATTTACTTCACACAGATACTTTAATTAAGGAGGTTAGTGAAAATAGGTGGATCCCTATTTAGTCAACTCATTTGTTGGTTTTGTAGCAGAAATATCATTTTCTGTAATAATTTGGACAGGTAGAGAGAGTCTTTGGTGCAAATTATCCAGACCCTGTTGAAATTGATAAAGCAAAGAAAGTTTTGAAAGTAAGGATAATTTTAGTACCCCTCAGCTTTTTTTTTCATCACTGCTTATTTTCACAACTATTCTCTTAAATGACTGAGCAGGATCATGAACAAGCACTTATTGATGCAATTGCAAAGGTCACAGATATTTCTGATGGTGAAAGTGGTAACTATGCTTTGCTCTCTTTTCTTCCTCAGAGTGTCTTGCTGCGTATAATATTTCATTGTCCACCAATTAGAGTTTATTGAGAAAGACGCTCTACAAATCTGTGTGCTTGTGCGCGCGCAAAAACGAGTCAATTACATTTAATAGTAAATACAACACTTTACTTTTCCCATACTTGATGCCTCATGGCCCTCATCTTGAACTTTTGCCTTTTTACAGCTGAGGTTGGCCACCAATTCTTGCGTGGGCAACCAATGGATTGAGAATGGTAGAAGGGTTGAAGCAGCAAAGTGCATATTATTGGTGGTAAGAGGCTGGAAGGGAGCAAGTGGGGTAGGGGAATTACGAGGAAGCAAGAAGGGAAAGGAGATCGGGTTCGAAGGCTACTCTTTTGTTGTTATTATTACTATCACCCCACCATGTAAGAACTCTGGGCTTGGGGGTCTTGAGGATATAGGCAGATTATTGTAGAATGGAGAGTTACTGTAGGTTGGGTCATAATAATTGATTTATAGATACAGCAGGAGGAATTAACAACCTAGGTAAAGGCGGATGATGCTTGTGTAACGTTGTTTCATAGACAGTGATAGATCAGTGTGCATGCTGTGCTTGTTCATATGTATAATGTATGACCTGCCCTTTTGTTGCATACTATGAACTTGTTAGAGGCTATTCCAATGGAAAATCTTTACTAATAAGACTCGGATTTGGAGCCGGTTTACACAAAAAAACTCGGATTTGGACTTTTGGAGTTTTTGCCAAGGTGCATACTTGATTTTAGTTGGTAACATCTTTTTTTTTCGTTTTTTTTGTTTTTTTCCCGTTCCGGGAAGTAGTTGCAGTAAAGGTAAATATGAGAAACTTTTTCGTCGCACAAGGTATGATTTTACTATTAGCTAAGCCTCATGGCTCATGCACTGCTTCAGTGGCACACCAAATATTTGGCTTCCACATATATGGTCAGTTGTGTATCTCATAATTGGTGAGTTCTTCATTCAGTTAAATTGGTTTTAATTCAGTACGTACATAATACATTTACGGTCGTAACAAATATAATACCACCTCAATATACAACAAAAACATAGCGAAAAAGCTAAGCTAACTAAAGCGATACAACAAGCATTCATGTGCCAATCTAGTGCCAAACTAATAACAAAACTAACCTATCCCACTTTCCTATCTAGGAATAACTAATGTTGTGCAGTATACACGAGACTGAGAAATAGCCATGCATTCATGATCAAAGTATGTGACAAAAATCAAGGATGGACTTATGCTTGTCTTTTCGAGAACACATCGTCAAATCACTTGGTCCCCACATTGTCTCCACAAGTATGGTGCGTCCCACATGTAATGTCGAGCCTCCTTCTTGAGACGAAACAATTGCTCATCCGGTAACATCTCCAACAATGGAATCAGCTCCTCCTCTTGCACAATTCGGCTTAAGTGATCCGCCACCACGTTTTCGGTTCACTTCTTATCTTTGATCTCGATATCAAACCCTTAAAGCAAGAGAATCCATCGAATGAGCCTCGGCTTTGCATTCTTCTTTGTCATCAAGTACCTTAATGATGCATGATCACTATACACAATAACTTTAGAATTCAAAAGATAAGATCAATTTTTTTCTAAAGCAAAAATAACTGTTAAGAGTTCTTTTTTCATTGTCGAGTAATTAATTTGAGCATCATTCAATGTCCGCGAAGCATAGTAAATGACGCATGACTTCTTCTCCCTCCTTTGGCTGAGCACGGCTCCAACCGCATAGTCTGAGGCGTCATGCCGACGTCAACATGTCCTTAAGTCGCACAAATGTATCCTCGCACTCCTTTGTCCACTCGAACGGCACATCCTTTTACAAAAGGGAAGTAAGTGGTTTTGCCACTAACGAAAAGTCCTTAATGAACCTCCTATAGAATCCTGCATGACCAAGAAACGAACGAACCTCTCTCACCGTTGAAGGTGAGGGTAAGTGATGCATAATATCGATCTTAGCTTTATCAACTTCTTTTTTCTTGGCTGAAACAATATGTCCCAAAACAATCCTTTGATTAACCATGAAATGATACTTTTCCCAATTAAGTACAAGGTTAGTTTCTACACACCGTTCTAAAATAAATTCTAAATTCCTCAAACGTGCATCAAAGTCTTTACCATAGACAATAAAGTCATCCACAAAAACCTCAATGATATTCTCAATATAATCCGAGAAAATAGAATACATACAACGTTGAAATGTATCTAGCGCATTGCACAAACCGAATGACATGCGTCTATATGTAAACGTGCCAAAGGGACACGTGAACGTCGTCTTCTCTTGATCGTCCGGGTGTATCATGATCTGATTGTAGCCGCTATAACCATCAAGAAAACATAGAATTCGTCGCCGACTAACCTCTTGAGCATTTGGTCCATGAATGGTAACGACATGTGATCTTTCCTCGTTGTTGTATTGAGTCTTCGATAGTCGATGCACATCCGAAACCCCGTCACTAATCTTTGTGGTACAAGCTCGTTCTTCTCATTCTCTATGACGGTGACTCCCCTCGTCTTTGGTACGACTTGGGCGGGTGAAATCCATTAACTATCCGAGATCAGATATATCACTCCAGAATCTAATAATTTGATCACCTTGTCCTTCACAACTTTCATCATCGGAGAATGCAGTCGTCGTTGTCCCTCTCTTGTTGTTTTCACACCTTCCTCTAATAGTATCTTATGAACGCACTTAGTATGGCTTATTTCCTTGATGCCTGCCAAAGTTCAACCTATGACAGCCGTGTTCCTCTTTAAAACGTCAACTAGATTGCTCTCTTGTTGCTCAATCAACGATGAAGACACAATAACGGTTAAAGTGTCCTCGTCTCCTAAAAATACATACTTCAAGTACTTGGGGTGAGCTTTTAGCTCTAACTTTGGGGTCTGTTCCACAGATGGTAAAATTTTGTTAGTGATAATGAGAATTGACAAAGGAGAATTGTACCTCTTGGTGTAAGGTTGTGCCTCTAGCTCAGCAACAACCTCACATATTCTTGGCTCAAGATTATGCTGAGCCTCCTCATCCCCAGTCTCCATTTTTGTCAAATTTGCCCCCTTACTCGATAGCTAACTGCTATGCTTGAAATGAAGACGTCACACATTGTGCAACCACCTCCACAATGTCTTCAATTCCTCCCTCCTTAAGATCGGCAATGGGGTACCTCATGGCGTCAAAAACGTTAAACTTAATCACCTCACCATCGAACTCCATTGTCAAGTTGCCTTCGACAACATCAATCTGTGTTCTTGCTGTCCTCATGAAGGGTTGTCCCAACAATAGTTGTGTCGAATTCATGCTTGACTCCTCCATCTCTAGCACATAGAAATCTCCAGGAAATATTAGTTGATTCACCTGCACAAGAAAATCTTCAACATATCTCTTAGGATACTTGTTAGAACAATCTGCCAATTAGATTACAACATTGTCCATTTTAAGAGTCCCTAAACCTAGAGATTGATAAATATTGTAAGACATAATATTAATGGAAGCCCCTAAGTAGCATAACACTATCAAACCGTGTAGAACCAATAACACATGGGACGTTGAAGCTTCCCAGATCCTTCATCTTTGGTGGCATCTTTCTTTAGAGTACAGCCGAAACCGTCTCACTCATCTTAACGACTTGAGTCTCTCTTGTGTGCCTCCTTGTCGTACTTTGGCATTTGTCGAATGCACTTCAACAAGGGCAGGTCACGTTTACCTTTCTGAAAATCTCTAACACTTACTCGTCAGATTTCTCTTTCTTGCTCTCAGCGAACCTTGAAGGAAAAGGTAAACACGAAGAATGATTAGTTGTAACTAATTCATTAGAGTTAGAATATTTACCTTTGTGTGCTTTAGAGATCGGCACTCTTTCTTTGAAGTAGTGGGATATTTTTCTAAGTCCCTCTTTCTCATTGCCTCCAAGTCTCTCTCGCTTGGCTCAGCTCCTTTGTTTTCCTTTGAAACGTGCTCCGCTCCATCTTTATCATTGTCCTCTAAGTCAAGAATTCCAAGGCCCTTTGTCTTCTTTCCTTCAGGGGCTACCGGTGGCACAAGTGTCTTCCCACACCTCGTAACAATAGCTTGAGCTTGTTCGTTTCTCGGATTCCTTATAAATCCACCGGGAAACTTTCTTTGCTCGTTGAACTTTCCCAAGAAGCTACAAATTTCCCCATTTGAGTTTTTAACTCGGTAATATCCTTTGACATCAAAGCAATATCCTTTGTGTTGGTTTGAGTTGTTACCAACAAAGATTGAGTCGAAGTGTCAATGTTCTTGAAAATCTCATCATAATTGCTAGGTCCACTCGGCTACCCTCCTTGTTGGTTGTAGGGTACACACGACCTTGGCACAAATTTCTCTTGTGGCCAAGCCGCATACTGTCCTGCACTCGACTGATGCCCTTGTTGTGCACTTTGTTAAGGGTTAAGCACGTTACCGTTGCTCCAACTAAAGTTTGTATGATCGTTGAACCTGGAATTGAAGTTTTGAAAACGTTACTGCCCTCCTTATCCTTGAAATCCACCTTGCTGCTCACAAAAACCGACAGCATTAGCTTCCTCAAAGCCGCCACTGATCACTTGGTTGCATTCATTGGTGGAGTGTCCTTCCATGCTACACACTCCACAAACTTGAGCTCATTTGCCCCTTGCCAAGTTCGACAACATAAGAGTCAACTTTCCCAAATCTTCCTTAAGTTCCGAAATAACACCCGACTCTCCAAGAATACTCGTTTCATTAACACGCCTTGTTGAATATGATCTAAATTGTTAAATGTTTGTAGCTCTCATCTCCAATAAATTGCTAGCATCCTCTCAGCTCCTCTCCATCAAAGATCCTCCAGCCACCGAATCCAAGAATTGCCTCTCCATAAGACGAAGTCCCTCATAAAAGTATTGAAGCAAAAGCCCCTCACGTATCCCATGATTTGGACATGAAGCAACTAAAACTTTAAACCTTTCATAGTACACATCAAAATGCTCATCAACATCTTGCTTGATGTTATCTCCTTTCTTATTTGCATCACCTTTGACGATGAAAAGTAGTTTAGGAGAAACTCGCTCATCATTGTTGACCACGATGTGATACGACTGGCCGGATCCGCAAAGAACCATCTCCTAGCTTGATCCTCAAGTGAAAATGGAAATGCCTTTATCTTCACATGTTGTAAATCTGCTCCTCTAGGACATATTGTAACGCCCCCATAAGCACCTCACCAAATTGGATACGTTAACCTTTAGGAACGCGAGCTAAGAAGCTGAACTCGTGTCCTAAAGAAACGCAAGGCATATTTACTAATACACAAACTATAAAATGACAGTTGGCGGCAAACGTAGAGTTTAAGATGAGGTGAAAACAAACATGTTGAACTTGTTTATTAAAAAGATTTTTAACTAAAATAACTTCACAAATACTTTCCGAAAATCAGTAACTTCAGAGAAACCAAAAGATGTCATAACAATGAAAATATCATAGTTTTTTTTAAACAAACCATTTCAACATGGAATGAAGAGACCAAAGAAAGATGTAGATCCACATTTACAAGTAAATAAATGCCACAATTTGACAACTACGTAAAAGTAAACACAAATAGAAGTTAGATACCAAGTCAATTAACCATGAAAATAGCACCCAGCTCAGTCCCAAAATCCTCCTTAATCCTCGTGCACAGTACCTGTAAAACCAACTATAGTAGGGGTGAGCTTTCGTCCTCGCTACTCAAGCATCAACCCTAACTAGGTTTGAAATCCAAATAGTAATAGGCGCTAGTTGAGTAAGTATCAATAAAATCAAAATAAATTATTCTAATGTAAAATCAAATGGAAATCCATGAGTACCCGGGTAAAAAGCCAAACCTGGATGACCGGTTTATTATAAGCCAACTACCTCTTCACCGAAGATCTGTCTTCAACAGGTGAAGAGTAGCGAGTGTCCATTTATACCATACCACCTAAGAGGGATGCCACACCACAAGGATGTTATGAAATTTCTGTCACTTAGGCTCTTTCGCTTAAGCGACGAAAATTATTTACTTAAACGACGGAAAGTTCCGTCGCTTAAGCAAATCTTCCTAAGCGATGAAAACTATTTACTTAAGCGATAGAAAGTTATGTCGCTTAAGCAAATCTTCCTTAAGCGATGAAAACTATTTACTTAAGCAACGAAAATCTAAAATTTGAAACTTACCTAAGTGGCAGAAAATTCCGTCGCTTAAGCAAAATTTCAAATTTTTAAATTCCCGCTCAAGTGAAGAACAGAAGAAGAAGAAGAAGAAGAAGAGGAAGAAGGTGAAGAGAAGAAGAAGAAGAAGAAGAAGAAGAAGAGGAAGAAGGTGAAGAGAAGAAGAAGATGCAGAAGAAGAAGAAGAAGGAAGGAAAAAGAAAAGAAGGAAGGAAGAACATCAACAACAAAATTTCTCTCGGAAATCTGCCGGAGAATTTTATTTTTTGAAAAAATCTCCACACTTAGGCGACGGAACCATTGTGTCGCATAGGTGCATGTTTCGTCGCATAGGTGCATGCTTCGTCGCATAGGTACATGCCTTAAGCGACGGGCCTTAGGCGACAGACCTTTCATCGCTTAAGAACTTAAGCGACGGAAAATCGGGCTTAAGCGACGGAAAGTTCTGTCGCTTAAGTACGTTTTTCTAGTAGTGCCTCAATCCTGTGTCTCTTCGTCTTCTAGTCGTCGCACGATTTTGCTCAATCCTGGCTAGTATTGATGTATCGAAAATGATTCAGTGCACCGGCGGTGCACATGACCTACCCTGCAAAAGTGGGTCCTTTAGACAAGTGGATAAGGAGCGGAGGTGGCAGCGGTGGCGTATGGAATGGGCGGAGGTAGAAGCGGTGGCGTATGGAAGGGGAGGAGGTAGCAGCGGTGGCGAGGATCATTTTACAACGACGGTGACAAATTTACATGGTCGTCATATCAGTTGATCATTGAATTATATATACTTCTGCCTTCTTAAAAAGACAAAGAAAAAAACAAATAAAATGATCTATCTCATCTTCGGTCGCACAAATTGATTACTCTTATTACATGACATTTCGTTTGTGCACAAATTATTTAACAAAAATTATAACATCCTCAAATTATATATTCCATTGATCTCTACATTTCTATGACTATTTATTATTGATATACTTACACTTGAATCTCTTCAAAGTAACAATGACACTTACCGGCATGCATGCACGCACAAAAGCCTCTAGGGTTTTGTTTGGAGAGGCAAATGAAATTTTAGTTTGCAAATAATGGCAAAGCTAAGAAAGAAAGCAGGATATATCTTGCATGAAACCCTCAAAATCCCATTCTTCTCCAACTCTTAAGCTTCCTCCAGCTTCAGCTTGCCCAAATATGTCACCGTCATCTACTTTAAAGCTCAAATTACTCGCCTTGTTACTAAAGCAATTATTATTGTTATTGTTATGGAAGTGGTTGATAGTGTTATTGCTTATATTATCAACTACTTGACCATTATTATTCTCTGTTAAAGTTCGTCTGCTAGTCTCAAGAGGAGGAAGACAAAGATGATCACCTTGTATTCCCATTTTATAACCAGCCTCCAAGTAATCCCCATACTGCCCTTCTGGTAGCTGTGTCGAGCCTGCGTGATTGACATAGTTCAGTAGAGAGGAGCTATCAAGCACAGAGAAGCTAGGCTCGAATGTGGTGTTGTTGATGGCATTATGCATGGATGCTGAGAATGAGGACGTTTTTGAGTCCATGTACATCATGCTCATCATCAACATGTCATGTTCATTATGCATGGCCGGGATAAATGGCCTGATTTCTCCTCCAATGTTGAAATTCGGCTCCGACGAATGATCACTCTCGTCCGCTGAAGATGTCGATGTCGTCGAGATGTTATTTTTCAACCTTTTCTTCAATGCAGAGTTCCAAAAATTCTTGATTTCATTGTCTGTTCGTCCTGGAAGACGTGCAGCAATCTGTGACCACCTGAATTCATTGAAACCCAACAACAGCCCGTCAGCAGAAAAGATATATGATCAATATTGCATCAATATGCAGGAATATTATATCAGCTATATATATATATATATATATATATATATATATATATATGTCAAGAATTGTCAAAAATTAAGAAGTATATCTGTTAGCTAGGTATCTCTCAATGCAGACATAAAAATTTGCTAAAATTTCGAATGTGCATTTATTTTTTTAAATGCACCAAGCTCAAACGAGCAGAACAATGTGCTGCAAGCATGAACTGGTGCAGGTTGAACCGTAGAAATCATGCAGGTCCAGGATGTAAAGTAAAAACAAGCAGATGGTGCGGATTCGTACGTTAAAGTTATATCAACTAACATAGTATTTCTACCAACCGATCCCGATCGAGTTGGAATATTTCCTCCTCCTGATGAAAACACCGCAGAGATCAATGTCATCTAACTAAAATTTCAATTCGTAATTAATAGCCCTAGCTTTGGTAATAATTTAGTTTTCAATTTTTTAAGAAAAAAAAATTATAGGAAGATTCAGGAGAAAGCCGAGGGAGAAAGGAATCAGAAAATGAGAAATAACATTAAAATTATAACGGAGACTGTATGGAACAAATTACAATTTGAAATGAAAACAATGTGAAGCAATCTGTAGTTTTTGTCTTTTAGATTGATATTGCAAAATCAAGTTTCCTTTTTTCTTCCTATTAACTGATTTTTTTTAAAGAACCGAAACAGATGTTATTAGATAAGATCTCTATTACGGAAGGAAGTGTTCTGGGGTGTGATGAAGTGCCGACTACCAGCCGCTCTGGTTTCAACCATTTGAACGGCGAGGAAAACATTCGCAAATCCGAATTGCGGCCACCTGAAACCTTCATATATACGTATACTTAAACACACTAGGTCACACGTACACATATATGCACACACACTCGTAAGCTATCAAACCCAAAACTATTAGTGAAGAAAGCATGAGATCGAGGTGTATATATAGAGATGTAGAGTACACTTACTTGTTGCCGAGAATGGAATGAAAATGGATGATTAGGTGTTCCTCCTGAGGCGAAAATGCACCACGCTTGAGATCAGGTCTCAAGTAGTTAATCCAACGAAGACGACAGCTCTTTCCACACCTTTGGAGACCAGAGTTTCTAGCAATGTCACTCCAACACCCTTGTCCATTGCTCAACATGTACCTCATCAACTTCTCGTCTTCTTCCGGCGACCACAATCCCTTCCTTAGCTTATTATTCATCATCTTACTCTTGTTGTTACTGTTTACTTTCACATCTTTTCCTACAGACAACTCTGGCTTTCTCATGATTCGAAATTATTGCTAGTTTGGTTTTGAATATGGTATCAGGTATGGGGTATGAAGAGAGATCAGATAGCTAGAGATCGAGTTGCAGGCTTTGTCTTGTTTAAGTTGATGGAGATCGGAGAGAATGAGTATATAAGATGAGAGAAGAGATGGATGGATGGCTTCATGGGGTGGTAATGGTGATGATGATGTTGATGGTTTGTGGGGTTTGGAAAATTCTAGTATACAACCGTCTGATCATCTTTGTAAAGCCGATCGGACGGTTCATGAACTTGATCTATGCCATGTATGTAGAGGAGACAAACCCGAAATTGTTATGCAGAGAGAAAGAGAGATTGTGTTTGTTGGTCGAAATATATGGGTGGAGTGGAGAACGGATTGGAGGGGGACCGCCATAAATGAGAGATGCCTAGAGAGAAAGAGAAAGAGAGATGATTATGTGAAGTGGAAGCAAAAAACAAAGAGCAGATAGATGAATGATCATTACCTTGTGAGTGAAGAAAAATGCATCCATAAAGACAAGAAAGAGAAACACAAGAACACCAACTCACCCTTTCTCAAATATACACGTGAATTTGAAGTATAAGCCTAAGGCCATGATCCTATAGCGACTAAGAGAGAGGAAGATATAGTACAGAAACAGAAGTACTCTTTGTACACTAGGCAAAGTGTTGCAGTTTCGACACTTGTTTGTACTAATAATTAGTTTGTGTTGTTTAAGTCGTTGCATGAATGAAACTTATTGAATTACCAAACATACATGCTTGTCAAGCAAATTTTGTGGGTATCACTTTCTGGTCTGCAGTACCCTATTGTTGTTCCTCTTTTGGTCAAATTAATGCATTCTCAATCTCAAATTAGAAGTTAAGATTGCGCAGCTAGCAGAATTATACATGTCCATCAAGTACTGGCATGCAATAAAGTAAGAGGTTAACTAGTTGCCAACTCACGATAAATGAAAATGGATAGTTTGCTACTTGGTCTTGTGGTAGAATCGTTAACTTAAGGCATTTAAAATGAAGATAACGAAAGGGTTTAAGTTTTTCGTTGATACGAGTCTCTTTGGAGAGTATTGCGATATACTCCTTTTGATCGATTGATTGTGGTTTTGTACACCCGAACCATCTATTAGATTGTGTCTTTAGGCATCACGATGACTCTATTTAGATGGCCGCCATAGAACTCAACAGTAATTACAACGACTTATTTGACACTATATTTTGATTTTGCCTAAGAAACTAATTGCATGCTAACTTTTTTAAGTTGGTTAAACATACGAAAATGGTAACTAGGACTAATTGTCCAATTCGGAACTTGAATGAAACATGAAAGGATTAGAACTTTTTATAGCCCGGTCTCAAACATTAATCTTTGTCCCATAATGAGTTATCCTATGTCATCAAGGAAACCAAATATAAATGTCTGACCGTAGTCCACAAGAGATCAAGCAATCTAAGTCTATAGCAAAAAGCCGGTTAAGAGGTGCAAGTAATTAACCCATTTTATGATAAACAAAACTCGATGAGCCTCCCAGCAGGTTCAAACACCATCAAACCCGACCACTACTCTAGAAATTATGTCTTTATGCAAAGTCTGAAAGAGTGAAAATGTATGACCCGATTTTAAATATTTACCATAAAATATGAATAGCAAACGATTACCTACAGAAGCTTGCCTGGCCCGAGGTTAAATGCTGAACACGGGTACAAAATTATGAGCCAAATAGATATGAGAGTTCTATCTCCTGCCATTACATGCTAGACAAGCTAGCTGTTCCATTCTTATCCAAAGCCCTGGCATTTCTTTACATCTCATGATTCTCATCCCGTACTTCTGTTAAGCCAACATAATCTGAATTGTATACCAAAAACTATGCAACATTTGCACAACCTTTGGATACAAGCTGGTACTGTATACAGGTTCCGCATTCTTCATAATAAAACACAGCCTTGTATTGCCAAAACAGTTAGCTTCCAAATCCTGCGCTCTCTAAATTCTATGAGATCGAGTGTGTTGTCTCTCCCTGCATGTTAAAATCTGAGACAGCCTTAGTCATTTTCCAATCCGAATGGCAAACCATTATAAGGCAGTCATATTCAATTCCTCGAGGAATTTCAGTTACTTATATTCATTTATCAAAAGACACTAGTCACATTTTTTTCAGGGAAAATGTAGCGAGTGAAAACTCTCAAGCTACTCAAATGTTTGTAAAAGCTAGCTCTTTCTATTTTTCTAAAAGCTCATGCTTTTGAGGCTGTCCCAAGCAACATGCCTACTTGGTTACAAAGACAAGAAAGACCACCTCACCTGAATCCATTCAGTCTTACACCTTATACAAACTGAATAAATTGTATCATTGTTGAGGAATCGAATCTATCTGTCTTTTAAATCTGGGTGAGTGCAGTGATGAATTGCCAAATTCCTAGAGCAACAAATCATGAGATGAAAAAAGCACTGGTGAAAAACTTGTGAAAGAAAAGGTGGACAAATTCATCCGCTTGGATCCAACTGGTTTCACATTTTATTCCTCTTCTAGCAGCTAGATGATATATGATGGATGTTTATCATGTTTTCATCCAACTTTTCAAGGTGGACAAAAAAGTGAGGAAGGATGGAATGATCGATTAACCAATGGGACGAAAAGTGGATCCACAGAGATATCAATAGTGGGGAAGGAAAATGCCACATAAGTTACAAAATCATTAACCAACCGGGTAAGGCTATAGCCGCTATAGTGTGTTAATATATCTCCTGTATCAACTGTATTTTATCAATTTGATGATTCAATTACCACATTACTGGCACACTTTACCTCTTGACTACTCATGTTACAACTTTGATGACTAACATTACTACTTTGAGAACTCGTTTTACAACTTTAGAATAAAAATTGTACATGTCATGCATCAACACATTGTAGATTTTGCTAATCAAACAGCTGACATTGCATATGGACGATGATGTTCTTTCGATTTTGAAAAGAAGAAGAAGAAGAAGAAGAAGAAGAAGAAGAAGAAGAAATAAGGCTAAAAAGAACACATGAGTCTTTTCTTTTCATTTGCGGAAATCAATATATTAGGAATATATTTGAATGTACATTAGTCTAGTTCAGGATCTCCTGGTTTTGGACAATGCTTAATATAGTGTTGCACACAGGTACTATATTGAGACTAGAGGAATTCTTTCGTGCGTCAGACGCATCACGTCCTTTTTCCTTCAAACTCAGAAAAGAGAAAGAAAGAGAGATCAGAATCCTCTCATCTCTGTCGACCCCTCTCACCCTCAAGCTCCTTCTCTCTCTTTGTCTCTCTGCGGTGTCGATGGGCCGAGGGCTTCTTTGGGCTACACGTGTCCTTCTGGCTTGGTGACGTGTGGGATAGAGTGCCAACTCGTGGCCGAGAGGCCGAGCGAGGTTTTGATCTGTAGGTATTGTGCTATTGTGACTTCTTATCAGTCAATCGTGGGTTAAGAAAGAATCGATCTCGGCCGCGGGGTTCTCTTTGGCTTTGATGCAAGGACTTTAACACGGATCGGCTAGTAAGCCGATCTTGGTGCTGTGTGACGGGGTAAATGTTGTGATGGTGATGCAAATAAAATGCATGAATGCAAAGTACAACAATGAAACTATAGCAAACAAAGTGCAGGAATGCAAAGTGCAGCAAATAAAACTCAAGAGAAAAGCAAACATAATGTAAATTGCAGGAAAGATAACGTAGAAAAATAAAGAACAATAATATAGATTGCAAGTATGAAAATAACGATACAGTAGATCGCGATACGACATGGAGTCAAAACCCCTGACAACGTGTCCACGAGAAAACCATGACGACTTGTGATACACGAACAATTACCTCATTTGAACTAGGCTTCCTGATCTGGTTTACGCTTTCTATAAATTAATCTGTCGAATTGTCTTGTTGTGGAGTAATTGCCTTTCCTTGACCCATCATTAATCAATCCTCTTGCACATGTAGGATATGATTTGTTAAGAATTTTAGCATAACACCGAAACCATAGCCTTTAAATCTGGAAGATACAAATCTCCAGGTACCAAGCCCAAAAATTGCTTACTCCTTGCATGTAGATAAATTGTCAGGCTACGCACGGCTCACATAGCTTTTCTGACAACATAATCTTGACTATTTACCCACAAGCCGATCATTAGAATCGCTAACTCAATTATCATTTTATAGAATTACAGCTTAATTTACATCTGGTAATACACACCGCACGTACTACACATAGGTGAGGTGTCATCGACCTCCCTATCTCTTACATTAACCTTGGATGGTGCATAGTGCAGAACCCGCACTCCAACCAAAACTGTGCGTTAATTATACGTTAACCGCATCACAATCAAAAATAGACTTACCGTTACATAAATCCCAGAGCCATACTCGCTCAGTAAATTCATTTTACTTCATAGATGACTTCATTACCAATTTGTCTAGCAACAACTGAAAAATTTGGAAATTTAACATAATCGAACATCTACACAAAAGTAGTGTCACCAACTCGCACCCAAAACAACCATCGATCAATGCATTAGAAATTAATTTCTCACCAAACTTATCCACATTGATCATCAAGAATGAAGTCATCAAGACACAACATTTATAGATTAACATCACCGCACTGGGCGTGTGATCATCACCGAGTCACCTCGCACAACTAGATAGTTTCTAAACAAAATTGCCTACATGCTCTAAACGTTTACCTTCCACCACATCTTATATTCGGTAAGATTCAAAATGCACAAACACTTACCATTCTAACTGGAGAGGAAAATAACTTGCGTGAACAAGGAATCAAATTTACCACTATCATACCTAACAATCCCTCTGAACACAATTTAATCTGAACGTGGCTTTAACGCACCACGATTGATAATAGAATGTCGCTACCCTTAGCCACATACTTTACCGTTCTTAGTAATCAATTTGTTACCAAACTTTGACTCATAATACTACTTGCGTCATCAAGGATACCCTTTCCTTGCCTTCACTGCAAATCATACTCACTAAAATGCTGACCATTTCCAAAGTTACATCTCGTGATTTTTTTTGCTACCACTCTACACTTATGGCACCAAGATTTGCCACTAGCTCAAATTCATAAGTTGGGTCACTACTCAATGACCCATGACCAGGGCAATGCTAACAATTCCTCAATCCTTTCAGGATTCTGATAAATTAACACCAAAAATTAATCTCACAAATCTTAATCCTCACTCCATAGTTCAAAATTGAGGATACTGCTCGTCACTGCAGTGCAAACACTTATATATCCTTAAATACGTCGTAAGGATACCTCCGATTAAAAGTAGACTATTTAACATCGGTCAGTGGGTGGATAAATTTCCACGTCGACAAGCTAAGCTAATCGCCCACTGAGAACCAGGTGTCACAGACAACTCTGGTTGCCAATCAAAGCTTGAGCAATCATGAGACTCCCATTCTTACTCAATGGTTCAAAAGACTTTACCCCTCTACTGCCACTTCACCGTTTTCGTGCATCTATCTCAACATGCATCTGACCACCTACTAACAACATTTAATAATTTGACTAACCATCTCAGAAGTCAGAGCGACCATAACTAACCCACTTCTTAAACAGTTAACCACCCACTTGACGTTTTGCACAAAACTTCTAACAAAACGGCCTTAACCTCCGTTCTCAAAATATGGATTTCTCATGATACATCCTCAAAATATGAGAACGTATCATTTTGACCCCACTCATTTTGACCCCACACCACTGCAACAAAAAAGTTATGCATTGCCAGCATATCTAAATTCCAATTTACCACCTCCCTAAAGAGGATGGTAAACACGTACTCAAATGGGGTATACCCATGTAAATCTCCAGCTATCGAAACAGTGATGTTAGCACACCAACTTCATTCCTACTTCACACTAACACCAAGTCCTTCAAGACTCGTATCACTATCTCTAGTACTCCAAGCACTCTTGCTCCATGACTCGGTGGCTTGCTGCCACTTCCAACATCTTCCTTAATTTCCAAAACAATTACCTTTAATTACAACTCGAAACGCTAGCTCGAACTGAAAACCGAACTCCAACACCGCCAACCTGAAGGCCCCTCCACATGCGTACTAATTAATATACTTCGACCAACCAATGCTCAACACACTTTAATGTTGACCTGAGCTCCAAGACATCTGGTGACACAATTTAATTTCTACCTTTAAGATTTATGGCCCAACGACCAGTTGTCACAACCATTTCAAATCGTGCTTGGACTCATCAACAATTCAAATCTTGCTAGGACTCCAATCATGGGTGGCTGGGGCGATAAGAATCCAATCGTAGCTGATAGCGACAATGCCTGCACCGAGGGATAACCCGAGCTAGTAGTCCTAGTGGATGTCTCCTGAAGCATTTAAGTGACTAATCAAGACTATCAATTCTTTAATTTCTTTAATTAAGTCACATTATGGACTTGTCACCATACCAAGTTCATTGACCATTAAATGTCAACACTCAAACCCTTGAGTCATTATACTTTTATACATTCATTGGTTTCCCCGAAACCACACTTAAGGCGAACGTCAGCAACATCTTGGCAACGGCCAATTCTTAATATTTATCTTCTTTAAATAGTCGTGCTATGCAACTTCAAATACCTTTCCCAACATAGAACACAATCGCTTTTAATATTCCTTATGACTCTTCACTTCAAAGAGTCCCTTAACTAGGACACTAAGGCCCTGCCTTAGGCTTCATCAACTACATTCGTACCACTTTCACAATAGCCTCCCAGATAAGAATCAAATGTTTCACTCTCTGGACATTTACACAAGATGCCTAACATGAAATAATATGAGTTCCCAACTCGAGTTCTCAACTCATAACTCTATTCCAATCACAAATAGTCCCTCAAACTCACAAAAGGACATCACCAAATTTTACCATTTCCTTTCGGGAACTCTCTAAGAGGTCGGCGTACTGAGGCATAGTCTTGAAGATGCGTACATTTATGGGACCACTTGGTCCATAAATACAATAGGAACTACTAACTCATATCCCTAATAACACTAAGCGTCACAAGCATAAAATGCCGATGGATCCGCCGCAATCCGACCATCACTCTATAGACACTATGTGCTACCAAGTACATGAGGTAGTAACAAGAAACAATAACCTGGCTCTGATACCAATAGTCAGGACCCACCCCTGATGATACCAATGGGGAGTTTTCGATATAGACTCGAATCGAACAAACAAATGGCATAGAAAGGAAGAGAAGAGGATAAGGAATAAGAATATATCACCTGAGTTGTCGTCATCGCCCCGATTCGCTTGAAATCGAAAAAACCACAGTCGAGGCTCCTGCTCCGATCTCCACTGAGAGTGGATGATTCACGGAGTGAAGTACTGGGCTAGGAAGTAGAGGAAGAGAGGAGAAGAATTGTGGTGGTCCTCCAACCAGTGGTGGCCAGACGGCGGAGCTCCGGAGTGGAGACAGTGACCGAAGCTTGGGAGAGCTCGAGAGGGGGTCGTTGACCCGAAGTGGGATCTTTGACTTCGATCAAAGGTCTCACCTTTATTTATAGAAAAATGGACGGCTGAGATTCAATCTTGAAAAGATCTAACGGTTCAGATTTAAAGGTGAAAAGTAAAAGTTAAATGGTAAAAACTCTTTTTACAGGATTGATAATTAAAAGTTACCGGAAACTTCAAAAATTCACAAAAAATAAACGGAATCTTTGAAAAATATTTCGAAAACACCGGGAGACTCGTGTCGACACGTACTATAACACTGAGTCCTTAAATAAGGAATTTGATGAACTTTGAAAAAACTCGAAAGTGAACGTGGTCGTTCACTCGCGAAGTTACCGAATGCAACTTAAACCTCAGTAACTCGTCAATAACCACGGTTAAAATGTGTAGGGTCTCACAACAGTGGTGCTCGATCTCTTTCCACGGTGGACGTCGATGTGATATGAGGATAGGTTTAGGTAGGGGAGAAGAAGAGGAGTCGAATGGTGGCGGTACGCCGGCGAGAGGTGGGAGGAGTCGCCGCTGACGCGACAGAGGAAAGAGCAGAGCTGGAGAGGGGAAGAAGCTCGGGGAAAAGGGTCTGACCCGAGTCAACCCAATTCTTCCCTTATAAAGAAAATCCGACGGTTGAGATTTGATCAAGGAAAATGATCAACGGCCCAGATTACATGGTAAAAAGATAATTATAGAAATGGTAAAAATTATTTACCGGAATGGTAATTAAAAATTACCATAAACTTCAGAAATTCGTAGAAAATAGACAGAAACTCTGAAAAATAATCCGGACATACCGGTGCGCTCGTCTCCACAAATACTACAGCATCGAGTCATTAAATGAGAAATTTGAAGAGTTTAGAAAAACTCAAAAATAAACTCGAGCAATAACTTGATAAATTACAGGTCACAGTTAAAAGTTCTCGGTAACTCATGAACCCTGGTAAAATAAAAAGTAACTTTTAGGTATGGGGTGTTACATCCTTGGTGTTGAGATTATGCAAAAACCAGAAGGCTTCTATTTAAGTCATAAGAGATACTCTAGTGAGTTGTTGGAGAGGTTTCACTTGCATAATGGAAATTCGGTCAAGAATCCGATTGTACCGGATTCTAAATTCTTGAAGGAAGGAGGAGGAGTCAAGGTGGATGCAACCTTGTATAAACAATTAATCGAGTCTCATGTATATTACTGTTGGTGTTGATTTTTAGCACAAACGGGTCAACAGGAGTTCCGTTGACCTCTAACGTGTAAAGTGATGGGGTTGTCCTCATGTAGTGGATCTATCTTTCGCTACGGTCGGTTTTCCCACAAGCATGGTCTTGGTCATCCATCTTTGATCACTGGTAGTACTCCTCAACAGTCTTGGATAAGGTCTTGGTGGTCCATCACATGTGGCTAGAGGAATGGCGTTGATGATCTTGTGTATCTGACTTACTTCAATGAGATTGAGCTCTTAATCATGTACATCAGTTCTCTTGTTGAGTAGGGATGCTCGATCATGTGGCCTTCTACATCCTTCACTCGATGATGAGTTTTCTACACTCGATGGTGAGCTTCATTCACTCGATAGTGAGCTTCTGCACTTGATGGTGAGCTTCATGCACGCGATGGTGAGCTTCATGCACTCCTTTGGCTGACTGACTTTCCTCTTCATTGAGGACTTCCTTCATTAGATGATGAGCCTTCACGCTCCTTTGTTGGGTGTCGCTCTTTACTAGATGATGAGCATTCACACTCCTTTGTTGGGTGGAACTAATATTCTCTCTTTGGACTTCGTGCACACGGCTTGGGCTCACTCTATTGGGTGATAAACTTCCTACACTTGAGAGTGGTGTCATTCCTCCTTTGTTGGATGAAGCCCATGCTCTCCTCTTGAACTTCCTCCACTGAACATTGAGCTTTCTCCACTTGATGATGAGCTTACACCATAGTGATGATCGATATGCAAAAGTGAGAGAAGAAAAATCATCAGAGGACCATCCTAAGGCCGGCCAAACACTCTCCAATGCCCAAATCGGTAGAGTGCTTGAGCAATGAATAAAGATATGAGAAGTGTATGATACTTTGGCATCGTGTTGAAGCATCCTTGACATGCCAAAGCAGAATAAGAAAGAGAGAGATTATGCACTTTGACATCATTTAGTGAGAGAAGAGAAGAAGTAGCAATCCCCTTTCAGCCTTGGGAAGACTTGGTATTTATAGGGCTTGAGTTTGACAACGTGAAAAGTGAAGACATGGATTACTCACCAATTTACCCTGACACACTGAGGATCTGATAAGGAATGGGTCTGATTGATCAAGTGGGTGAGCTGATTGGGTAGTTGGCCGACATGAGATTGGGCTGACAAACATGTACTTGATTGAGTGGGTTGTTGGCACCCTTATGTGACTGATCGAGTGAGATACATATGCATAATATCACATTTTGGTCATGCACTTAGATAGTTGTCATAGTCATTGAGCAACACGTGTCATAGTGGGTGAGAGCTGACCCTTAGACTAATGTTCACATGCCCATAATTGATGTTGGAGCTTGACATGTGGAAGAGTTGGTGAAAGTAGATCAGCTGATTATTGCATGTCTACGTGTGTCCTGAGGGTCCAGGCCTTAGCCTTGGAGGTTATGTGCATGACAACTAAGGGTCGAGGCTTGAAACCTTGAAGGTCAAACTTTTGGTCTTAGAGGTCGAAGTATCGACCTTGAATGTTGAGGCTCTAGACTAGTGTTAGACTAACTAAGGTTAAGTCAGATGTGCTTTAGCATTGCCATGTCAGATGATCAGTCTTGACATGTCAGTGGTCATCACTTGGTGATTGTCGAAGACACTTGGTGATTGTCCAAGGTTGTAGATTTGGAATACTAAGTTAGACAACTTAAAGGTTTAAGTACGTTAAAATTTCAGAGTCCTACGTGGCCCTTTGACATTTCAACGCGTCCTACGTGGAATGAGTTGAAAAATCAAGATTCGTTATCGAACCAAATTATGACATCAACAATTACTACTACAAAGCTAGATTTAATGTATGTGGTGTGTTTGTAAGTAGATATATGGCCAGTCCCACAGAGGTGCATATACAAGCAGCAAAGAGGGTGTTGCGGTATTTGAAGGGTACTGTGTCTTTGGGTTTGCTTTTCAAGAGAGGTGATAGAGCTAGCTGCCTATAAAGATAGTGATTATGCCAAGGACATCGATGATAGGAGGAGTATGAGTGGGTATGTGTTTTTGTTGAATGGAGGGGCAATATCTTTAGCTTCGAAGAAGCAGCCGGTGGTGATGCTATCAACCACAGAGGCTGAATTTGTGGTGGCTGCATCTTGTGCCTGTCAATGTGTCTGGATGAAAAGGATTCTGGAGAAGCTTGGTTGTCTACAACGACAGCCCAGAACTATACTATGTGATAATTGGTCAACAATTAAATTGTCCAAGAACCCGATTCTACATGGCAAGAGCAAGCATATTGATGTTAGATCCCATTTCCTAAGGAATCTTACGAAGGAGGAAGTTATGAGGCTTGTTCATTGTGGCACAAAGAAGCAAGTAGCTGATGTAATGACTAAGCCCCTAAAGCTTGATGTGTTCATAAAGCTGCAAGAAGAGCTTGGAATGTGTAAGATACCACTGAGCTTAAACTGAATGCTACTGCGTTCAGTTTAGGGGAGGCATTGTTGGGTCTGACTATTTTTCAAAGTTGTTAGTGGTTTGTTTATTTCAGCTAATAAACTCCTATTTATTAGGAGTCAAGTATATAGAATTTGTTTTGAATTAGTCTGTAACAAACACCACGAGTTGTACGTGGTTATTACCATTGCTTTCAGTATTCTTATCATGTAAAGACTATAAAAAGCCAGAAGTTGTTCAATAAACTTATCAAAGTATTTCCAAAACTTTGTGTGTGATTAAGATCCTATAACGAAACTCAAAATATTTTCATGATAGAGTTATAATGCTTCTTTATGATAGTCATAAGGAGTGCAAATTTCAATCCTCTAGTTTTAAATTTTTGTTATGTCATCTATTTGTAAACTCAGCATTAAACAATTTTTGTTATAATGATTCTTTATGATAGAGTTACCTTTTTGTTATGTCATCTAGTTGTTAAAAAGTTTGAAATTTGAACTCCTTGTTTCTTCTTCTTATTATAAGTTTAAAATTTAATTTTGTCTGTAATCATATGTGTGTTGTCTTTTATGAAATTGCACTCCCCTGTGTTAAAGCAAATAAAATGGCCAATAAAACCGGTTGTATGACTCTATGGTTTAGCAATCGGTTTTGTACCAAGTTGAAGTATAAAACTGACAAAACTTGGTGCAAAACCATTTGCAGTTTTCAAACAAGAAATAGTTTAAGTACGAGTAGATCTATCGATCGAAAATGCGAATATAGAAAGCACTCAAGAAACGAAAGACATTGTAAATGGTACTAGGCTAGACCCTGAGCCTGTACTTTTTCTTAGACCGTCTCTCTGTAAGTTTTGCCTCTGATCAACCCCTTTTTGATCACCATCTGTTGGTGGTTTTGTTGGATCAGTCTTTTTTTTCGACGACATGTTTAGGGATGTGAAAGGGAATTGAGGGTTTCTAATTGACGGTTTCAGATGTGGTTCGAGAAAGAGTGAGGGATTTACTATTTCTGGGTTTAGGGACTGAGTTTCTAATTAATCATCTACTCCAATTCTAGTTTGATGTTTATCCGACTATCCAACTAAGTCAGGCAAGTCCACTTATTGGTTTGCATCACTAATGTGGTCGATTACAAAGCTAGGCTATATATTGATTGATAATGATCACTACATATGTGTGTTTCTGCTGCATACGTTCAGATTGTCTATCATAATGATCTATATATGGTGCACTGTATTTGATCAGTCAATCAAGTTCTTATGTCGATTCCATGAAGCGCAACATGTTCTTAGGTTATGTAGAGGAAGTAGCAGGAAGAACAAAGTGAGGGGAAGAGAAGAAAGACTGCAGGTAGAGAAATCATATTTTTTTACCACGTTCGTACAAGTTTTAGTTATTAAAGAATCCCTATACAAATATAATTCATTGAAAAAGGAAAAGAAAAAAATAAAATTAAAACAAAGCAAAATGACACTAAACAGATTACTATTAGACCACATAAGAGAATCTGAGCAAGTTTTTTCCAACTTCTACGAAAGTTTTTTCCAACTTCTAAGCACACACAGCAATGAAGTATTTTCCACTTTTACCCTTAATTCTAATACAAACCCAGCAATTCTATGAACACCAGTTAGGGAAAAACACGATCGATTATCGTTAACCGCTTCAAGAATCTTATAGTTATCTCTTGGATTTCCAATCTCGGAGAAGAAATCGTAGTGTGCATATTGGTCGGTCTATTTTTGTTGTGTTGTTCATATGTGGAGTAGCTGGGGTCGTCGCACTCATCCCACATCATGGTTGATTTGGTGATGTTTAATGGGCTTGAGTGAATTGAAATAAGATGAGGTGATGAATATGATAATTTACAGAGTCTGAGGTGTAGAGGTGGTTCTATGTGTTTTAGTGCGTTTATGACGAACAAAATGAGATTGGAGCCATTGGATTATTGATATTTCTCCTTTACCTCAAATTTTGAATTGTGATGATGAAGATGAAGTTTCGGTTTATAGGCATTTGTTGAGTTGAGTTTTTCAAATGCAAACGAGAATTTCAATGATGAAGATGACGTTGAGGTTTTGAAATACAATTTGCTGGGTTTGAATATGCCTGCTGGTCTGTTACATGGAGGATAAAACTGGAAAGTTGGTTAAAAAAATAGCATTACCGGTGTATTTAGAAATTTGCTCGATACATTTAGCATCACCTTTGAGATTTTAGGGGTAGGATTGCTCAAGGACTAAAACTTCGGTGATTACGAAAATATTGACTGCAGTAAAAAAATGAGAAAATTGACGGAAATTATTAGAAAAACATGAAAATTCTAAATGAAACTTTGAGAGATGCTTATTATCTCGATTACCTACTATAGTCGACAAAGAAATCTTGAATAAACATTAATCTTGAGTGAGTTTTAAATATTCAAGGTGAATAACTACGTGCTGAAGTGTTGAACCAATGATAATTCTTAAATTTTTACTGTAAATTTATACATCTAATTTTTTTTTGATGGCTTGAAACCCAAAGGGAGGCTATGTCATCACGCCTTATATACATATGATACACTTCATATGGAATTACATGAGTGGTTTTGAACCATGTAGAAGACCTATGAGGTACAAAATTTTCACTATCTTCATCGTTTCTTTTTGTAGAGTCTTCAGTATACTATGAAGAATAGTCATTAAATGATACATCACCTTTGTAGTTTTGCATGTATTGACTTACATGCCAACCGTAAGGGTCAAGGGGGATTGACTGTGGATTTCCGTATTGGAAGTTGTAGGGATTCGGCAGCACTTGACCTTGGCCATAACCATAATCATTGAAAGATTATACATCAGATTGCAACCATGACGTATCATTTGATTCAGTTGATTGCACCCCATAAGGCATAGAATATGTTGAATAAGGCATTGTCCGATTTTGGCCATAAGGGTATGGTCCATCATTGCTTCCTCCAACGGTAGATGTGTCAAAAATGGATAAAAAATCATATTCATACGTTGGCATTCTTCCTTGGCCTCTTTCTCTTAGTGTATAGTGTTTTCCTATAACACCAATACCAGAACCTGCTCTCCCACTTCCATGATCACCATCTTGTGTTGCATGTGTGAAGTCAAGCTCACAAGTGAATGGGCTCATATGACCAGCTTGGCTCCCATTGTAACCTTGAACTCGAATATCATTTCCACCACCGCCATAACTTCCACTATCATCACCTTTGGTGCTTGATGAGCCTCCTGATCTGGTGCTAGAGTTTTCATTTATCCTAGAAGGAACATGTGAGCCACGAGAATCTCCACGAGAGGAAATTAGAATATTAGCTCTACCCACTAATGTATCGATAGATTCTTTATCAGGTCCTATAACCTCTTCTTGAATTACTTGTTCTACATTTATTCCTTCCACGCGTGCTTCACAAGCAACTGTAGGAGAAGGATTGCGTTCCTCGTCATCAAGATGAAGTGGCCTTATCCAGTCACAAAGTTGATCTATTGCTTCATCATCAAACTTTGTACCAATATCAAAGACATCCAATGGATCTTTCTGGTCCACATGCGAATAAGTTGCATCTCTGTCTCGAATTTTAAGCCTCATGTTGTAATAGCAAAAAGCCAATTTTTCCAAACGACTATACCCCTACCTGTTTCTCTGCTTAGTATGGATTAGTGCAAATGTGCTCCAGTTTCTCTCACACGCAGATGCTGATGCTGTTTGTGATAATACTTTGATAGCTAATGTTCTCACTGTTGGGGCACTACTCCCATACATAACCCACCAGTCGGCTGTCATAAAAAAAAATAATTACATAATTTAGAATAAAAAATAGATTAATTACATAGATTCATATAAAAAATTATAACATACTCACTCGGAGACATCTCTGATCTTGATGCAATGGCTTTCGACATTCCAAAGTTTAACTTTGCATCTTTAAAATATGTAAGCTAAAAAATTCCACACATAAACTTTAAAAATTTCGTCGGCTATAGTTTACAGACTATAGCCGACGATAAATTATTTTAGCCGACCAAAAAATATTTCGTAGGCTAAAAATCCACTTTAGCCCACGAAAAATTAACTTAGCCGACGATTTTTTGTTTCTTCGGCTAAAGTTTACTTTAGCCGACGAAAAAAAAGTCGTCAGCCTGTTATTTTTTTTCGTCGGCTATAATAGTTATTCTGGTAGTATAAGAACATTTTAGGGTTTTAACACATATGATTACAAAATTTGAAAAAAAATAAATAAAAGTTGCAACAAGAGGTGTTAACAAATCACCTCCTTTCCAAATTGGCCTATTATTGGATAATTAGGGTCCAATCTTGAAAAAACTTTATGCACAGCTTCAATCAGCTTATAATTGTCTCCCACGCCAGGTTTATAGTTGTATCGAGGGTTTAAATAATAACCTACATTAAATATATGTATAACCATTAGTAAATTACCCCCACATTTAATATTTAAAGATGTTAAAGAATTGGGTTAATATATAAAAAATTATTAATATACCTGCTAAATGCAAATCATGCCATAGAGTTTTAAACCACCGATCATCAATAATTTTCACGACCCACTTTGCACCATGTTTTTGGTCCAACTCTTGTCTAACTACACGCACTAGCTCATAAACGATACCCATGGTTGGATATACTTCAATGTCTACGATGCGTAATACCTTATAAAAATGCTCAGATATTTGACAAATATGTTCGGCATGACTCCAAAATTGTGCACTGAATACAATATTTTCTTGTTCAACAACAAATTGTGATTGTAAATGTATTTAGAAATAATTTTACATTTATCAATCACCTTAGAAATTTGCTCTTTCTTGCCTATTTCTTCGAACATAAGATCGATGCAATGTGCTGCACAAGAAGTCCAATAAACATTATGGTTTTTCATCAACTTCTTACCAGCTTTGGCATAATTAGCAACATTGTCAGTCACCACTTGAACCACATTTCGCTCTCCAACCTCTCGTATTACTCCTTTCAACAATTTGTATATATACTCATGCTCTTTCTTCTCACCAGAAGAATCAACAAAATTGAGAAATATAGTGTTACCTTTGGAGTAAACCATAAAATTTATGATAGACAATCTAGTTGGCCCTGTCCATCCATCGCACATGATCGTGCATCCGTAGGTCTCCCATGTTGCCCTCAGTGTGTTAACATGTTCAGTAATGTCGTTAAACTCCATATCCAAATACTTGTTTCTTATCTCATAAGGTGTAGGGGCAATAATCCTTCTCCTGCTCTTTGGATTTCGATTACCATATTTTGATAATGAAGAGAATTTGCTTTCTCAACAGGGATATTATCATAAATGAAAAACTTACTGATGAAACGACCCATCATCTCCTTCAATGAACCTTTGAGAAGGAATCTTTGATGCTCTTTTGACGGGCTCGAAAAGAGTTGCTAAACTTTTCTCCCAACGGTTGTGTTGGTTGACTTGGTTGTGGCTCTCGTACACTTGATGCTCGCCGCATGTGTGTACCGCTACTAGACCCATCCCGGTTAGGAACTTTATGGAGGTGCTCTCTGTTCCATTGTGCTTCTCTAGAGTTACGAACTGCTTGTCGATACTCTCTGAGTTTCTCAAGGGTCATGTTCTCATCGGGATATACAAACAATTCATCATCACTATCATCTTGTGAGCCAATTAATTCTCCATGAAGCTCTGCACGAACCTCTTCCATCACATGTGCCTTTTTGCCTTTTCTTTTTGCTTATTCGTCAATAAGGATTTGATAAATGCCCTCACTTCTGTTGGAACAGACTCACATCGCAACACATTGTTTCTGGGATCCATGCCGCTTAGGTGGTACTTGAGACGTGTCACTCCACCACTTTTCATTGTCAACCGACAATATTTGCATATGCTACCATTCTGTTGGAATTTGTTCTCCATGCTCCCATGCAGGATCACGTCTACTTCCCCCACTAGCCATTGAATTTCCTTATAAAGACCTCCTGCATAAATATTATGTTAGAACTCACAAGTCTAAACTCTAAAATAGTAGATAACTAGATATAAGTGTATTAGTAATTAATTAGAATAATAAACTAAATTACAAAAATACTTAATAATATAGACTAACCACTCGGAGTATGAAATCAATGCATGCACTAAATGAGGAAGAAGCGGGAGAAAGAACTCAATGAAGAGTGTAGTGAAATATAGAAGAACAAAATAGATGATGAAAAGGATTAAAAGTGGGATGTTATATAGGAAATATCTTTGAAAGGTTGCTAAAAGGTTGCAAATTAGTTGCGGTAGAAGAAACAAATATATACCATAAAGATGAGAGGTAGTCAAAGACGAATGAGTAGTAGAGTTGGCTAAGGTGCCAAATCTTCCACCCTTATGATCAAGGTTCGAGACTCAGAGAGAGCAATTTTTGTCATTTTCATCAAATTTCAACCAACATGGACCTTTTGCAGAGACAAGTCAAGTGGGTGACAAAGACAAACTGAGCATCAGCAAAGAAAGACAAAGACAATGGGAGGCTTGGGGCATTTGCAAAGAAAAAGCAGCTTCTAGAGTCTAGACTGACAAAGTGATTCACAAAGTCAAAAAGAAGGCGCTCATTTCTAAGACGGACAAATACGAAATAAAACCATGTGATTCACTAAGTCACAAATTCAGATAGATATCGACAAGATTTCTAAAATATCGTGATATTTCGATACTTTCAACGAGATTGAAGTGGGAAGTGAAAGATATATCGAGATCTAAAAATAACGAAAATATCGACGGTATTATCGATTTTTTAGAGATTGGGATTGCTACGTGGGTGTTGGTTGTGAGACGAGTGTATACTTATAAATTAATATTTTTACTTGACAATAAGTGTTTAAATAAATATTAGTTAATTCTGAATCCGCATCATACTAACGAGCTCAAAATGACACGGGCTAATATACAGTTCACGTGTTTCCGGGTAAACTCGCGGTCCCTTTAGCGGGCTGCACGGTTCCAGAAATAGCGAACTTCCTTGTACTCCGAGTTTTCCTGTGTAAAGAACAAACACGTCAAAGAGGCGTCCCCGGGTTTACCGAGGGAAGCCACTCCGATGCTTAAGTCAGACACTGTCAGATAAGCAGAAAAATCAAGAGTAGTTAAGAAGTTGTGCGTCCTCTTACCGGGAGGTCCGCGCCGGTATTTATAGTAGCATTAAAGGCAGCATACTTTGTCCTTTTCCAATGTGGGAATAATCTCCCTTGCTTTCTCAACTTTACAATGAACTGGGCCCTGACAAAGGACCCAGAGTGGCTTCTCAAATCTGATTGGGCTTTTACCCTGTAAACAGCACTTCAAGCATAATAAACGATGCATATTTAATAATCGACCACACTTACGGGCTATTTCTTGAATTGTAACCCGGTAAAGGTGAAATATTAGGTTCCACCTATAAACAAGTCCCCCAAGTCCTCAGTCAAGGGGTACGCTTGGGTGGGGACTTAAAATCTTTTCTTTACCGGGTTACAAAGTTAGCATCCAAACCCGGTGTACCCAGTCCCCCAAGTTCGTACGCAAGGGTACCCCGCAGACACGTTTCATTTTGAGAATTGAAAACAACGTCTCCGGGTTGTAGTGAGGGAAACTGAAAAGTTTTTCGGTTTTGAGTTGGGGGAAACTGTAAAGTTTTTCGGTTTTGGGGCGCGGCATGCACGACACGTGGCGATTTGCCCGAAAAACCGAAACGTCCCTTCAGTGCACGCCTTTAACTGTATAAATAGGGGTTGAGGGAGACAGTTTTGTCTCACCTTCCAAACCGATAACTTTTTCGGCCTTTTTGCTTTCGCTCTCTTTTGTCGCTATCTTTGGATTCCCCAATTCAAATAGATCTCAAAAACCCCTTCAAACACTCAAAAGTAAGGTACTGTTTCTTCTTCTCTCCCTTTTGATTGTTTTGGGACGATTTGTGTACTGTTTCTGGGTTTCTAGGAAGGTTTTCTGGGTTTCTGCGTCTGGGAATTTAGCTTTGTGACGCCGGGTTACCTGGGTTTTGTTGACGCCCCCGAGTTTTCTTGTTTTGCAGATGGCCAACGAAACAATGGACACTCACGTCCCCGAGTTTGCCTCCGTAACCTTCACCGATGGGACCGCTCTTGACCCTCCCGGGTACTCACTGACAGCGGAGGAGATCGTGGAGCTAAGGAGCAACTGGAGAATCCCCGAGTCTGTAGAAATACGGCCTTTAGAACCCGAGGACCAGTTCTTCGCTCCCGGGGATGGGTGGACGCTGTGCCACGAGTATCAGCTACGCTGCGGCCTGTCACTCCCGCTGAAGGTAGAGGTGCAGTACCTCTTGGCTGCGAGCAACTTCGCAATCGGGCAAGTTGGCCGAACATGTGGAGGCAGCTACTCGGGTTGTGCGTTATGTACAAGGTGCTGAAGCAGCAGATGCCAACCTATCACGAGTTACACGCCATGTACCGGGCCGAGTACTCCCGGAAGGCGGGTTTCAGCGGGACAATCCAACTGAAGTCCAAAGCGGTTTTCAAGAAGATCATCGAGGACCTGCCATCTTCGGTGAGCAGGACTTGGAGGGAGAGAAGTTTCTTAATAAGGAACTTTCAAAACCCGGACTACGCGCTCCAAGTACCGGTCGATTTCCAACAACTGATGAGTAAGTCTTCTCCCTCAGGGTTTCTTGCTTTTCTCCGTCCCGAGTTATACTTATGTTATTTGTGTTGCAGACGTCCCCGGCATTCCTTTGGAGCCGGTGATGGAGAAGAGGATCCGGAGGATGCTATGGGCCTTCCGGGGTCAAGATGACCGGAGTTTGTACCGGCTTTGCAGGCTGTATGTGTACAGCAGGTGCCGGTTGATGGAGCTCCCAGGTTTGTCTCGTGTCCCTTCAACTTTTATAGTCAAATGCTTCTTGTGTAACGGGCTATATGTGTTTCTGCAGCTCTTCTTCCAATGGAGTTTACGAAGCGGAAGAACCCGGGAATATATGACGGGTTTGAAGATAAGGCTATTTGGGCATTGATTCGGACACAAGCAATGGATGGTCAACGATACGACGTCAACCTGACCACGAAAGCGGCTGTCCTGCGCCCAGAGGCAGAGCAAGGGGAAACTGAAAAATTCCTCGTGGACACGTTACACTTCAACGAGATCCCCGGGTACCTGGCTGAGGTGCTCGGCACGGAGGTGTACCAGGAGCTGGATGAAGAGTTTGTGGGGAACCCCGCAGAGGAGGTGGCGGAAGACCCGGTAACGCAATTCCCCTTGGCAGAGGAGGTGGAGTTCGAAGAACCGGTGATGAGCGCAGTTCCCTCATCTGTGCTCCCGGGTGAGGAGGAGTTTACCGAAGAGGATGACGACGGGGGTGAAGAGGTTGGAGGGTTGGAAAGGGTGATAGGGAGTGAGAACCCGGAGGGGAGTGATGGGAATGACGAGGTTCACGAAGTGGAGCCCGTTTTCTCTCGTAAACGCACCCGGGAGGCATCTAGCTCGGCGAGGTCCGAGAGGAGGAAGAGAAGGAAGGAGAGGAAAGAGAGGAGGGAGAGGAAGCAGCACCGGGATACTAATGAGATTATGGAGGAGTTGGCGAGCGGGGGAATGGCGGACGTGGCCATCCAGAGGATGGTAGCGGACTTGAAGAATTGTGCCGCCGATTCCTTTGTCCTGGAGCACGAGGACCCGTTGATTGTAGCACGGAGGACACAGGAGAAACTGATGCGGGTAAGTGTTTCTTCTTCTCTAACCCGTGTCTTCTTTTTTTTTTTTTTGAATACTAACCCGTTATTTGTTTTATGTAGGCTGTCAGGTTGTCGTACTTGGCAACTGACCGGCTTATAAACGAAGGCATCCCCGAGAGAGAGAAAGTTCTCAAGGACGATCTCCGGGCGGCCCTGGACCAGGTGACTGCGAGCGAAGAATGCCTGGCTCGGGTCCGGGAAGAGTCAAGCGCATCGGCTGTTGCGTCGTGGGCGGAGTTGGCCAAGGCAGAAGAACAAATAGCGGACTTGGTGGCCAAGAACTCGGAGTTTGAGAGAGTCATCGAGGGTCATCGGGAGGACCGGTGTGCTCAAGATGCCGCCATTGCTCAGCTTACCCAACAGAATCAAGCGCTGCAGCAACAAGTGACTTCTCTGGAGCAGCAGAAAGGGGAGTTGGTGCAGGCTGTTTCCCGGGCCAGGGACTCTGCTGTCTCCGAGTTTCTCGCGAGTCCCGAGTTTGAACTGAAGTTGCGGTCGGCAAGGGCTGAGGCTCGAGCCGAAATTGTTAGCGCCGGGATTCGCCAAGGCTGGCTTGACAAAGCCGGGTATGATGGTCACCAAGGTCATGTCAGACCCGACGAGGCTGCAGGCACCTCCCGGTCGACTCCTGCCATGGCTGCAAACCCTAGGGCTCCTGCAAACCCGGCTCGGAGTCCTCCGGTTCGTCCGTCAGCAGCCCGGAGAGGTACTTCCCGTGGTGGGATTGTCGGTGGTCCTCGAAACAGGCCACCTCTCCGTAGGGGTCAGTTCATCATACAGCCCCGGGGAGGACGTGGCGGCTCGAGCACTGGCGGGGGTAGCGGGTCGGCAGCGCCATGAATTGGAGCCTTAAGCTTTTTTGTTTTTGCTTTTATAGATTAGAGTTTACTTGTAGCGGTTCGCTACTTTTTGTAATTGATCTTTTTGAAGTAATCAAACTTTTCCTTCGCATAACTCTTCCTGTGAAATAACACGGTAACCTGATGCACAGTACCAAAATTTACACATAATGCCGGTTTGACATGTAAATAAAGATAGTGCCGCTAGGATATACGGGTCCGTTAGGACTTCCATGGGCCGCTAAGGCCTTTCGGGGGAATGTCTTTCTATAACATTTGTTCCCTGTAAAATAACAAGTTGATGCATAACTCGCAAGTGTAGATAAAATTTACACGTAGTGCCAGTCTGGCATGTTATCGTCATAAAATAACAATAGGCCCGGTAGGGCTTTACCGATCCGTTATGGCTTCCTGTCGAATAACACGGTATTTGTGATGCATAATATACAAGTGTTGACAAAATGTACTCATATTGCCGGTTTGGCATGTTAATAAAAATAGTGCCGCTAGGGCTCAAAGACTGAAATAAGGCCGTGAAAGGCTTGCAATATTTCAAGTTAAGGAGATTACCAGATTATCGGAGATTGGCGAGTTCGACAGTGAAATAAGGCCGTTAAGGCTTGCAATATTTCACGTCATCTAGACCGGAGATTATCGGAGATTATCGGAGATTGGCGAGTTTGACAGTGAAATAAGGCCGTTAAGGCTTTCAATATTTCACGTCATGTAGACCGGAGATTATCGGAGATTGGCGAGTTTGACAGTGAAATAAGGCCGTTAAGGCTTGCAATATTTCACGTCATGTAGACCGGAGATTATCGGAGATTGGCGAGTTTGACAGTGAAATAAGGCCGTTAAGGCTTGCAATATTTCACGTCATGTAGACCGGAGATTATCGGAGATTGGCGAGTTTGACAGTGAAATAAGGCCGTTAAGGCTTGCAATATTTCACGTCATGTAGACCGGAGATTATTGGAGATTATCGGAGATTGGCAATTGAGGCATACAAGTAGGGCCGCTAAAGGCTGCATTCACTCAACAAACTGTTTGATAAACATAACCCGGTAGGGGTTTTATGCATTGTGGGCCTGAAAGGCTTTATATATAACATCATAGATAATAAATTTGGACATTCATAGATAACTTGTTACCTACTTGGGGAAAAGATGTAGATGTTGGGCGTTCCATGGTCGTGGAAGCGTAACTCCATCTGTACCTCTGATGTAAAACGTTGTCGGACCCACGACTTCAATAATTTCATATGGACCTTCCCATGGAGCTTTCAACCCCGTTGGCTTAGGGATAACCTCCTTCATTACCCAATCCCCGAGTTTGAGTGGGCGCTTGATAACCCGGGAATTGTAATGTTTGGCCACTTTTTGCTTCTTGTTGATATTTCGGAGATGTGCACGCTCCCGGCGTTCCTCCAGGAGGTCCAAGTTAAGGCGAATGCCTTCATTATTGGTTTCCCTGTCAAACAGTTGTACCCGGTCACTCGGGATTTCCATCTCTACCGGGATCACTGCCTCAGAGCCAAATGTCATAAAAAATGAGCCAAATGTCAATTGACCCTTTGAGTTTTTCTGACAAGGCATGATTAGTGAATGTGATTGGTTGATTAATTGATTACTACATCACACTCTTGTATTTTACTATAGATTGACCCTTCTGCCCTAAGTGAAATGATAAAAAATTGTTTCAAAAGTTTTGGCACATTCACGTGAACCACAAAGCCACAGGGCCACAAGTACGATTATTTTTATTTCCTAAAGTTTTTTCATATGGCCAAGTTAATAATTTTTTTTCTTCTAATTTATGAAAAGTGCTACTCACTATGAAATTTTATAAAAGCAATTTGCGAAATCAAATAGAAAGCATGTATGGATGAATTATAACGTACATTTATATATCAAGAAATTATTGTACCAGTAATCGTGGTGGATATAATATGTTTTAGAAAGATTGATTATTTTAGGGTATTGTAATGATTTTTGATTATTAATATGTCAAACGATATAAACAAATATATGCAATTTTTTGTTTATTTAACAGATTTAGGATTATGCAGTATAATTTCTATTAAATTATGACCCTCCTACTTCATATCTCTGACTACACCACTGCTTACGCCTTAGCACTTTTTCCTTCAAGTTCCTCGGAGCGTGACTCTCTCTGCACTTTCCTTTGGTTGCTTTGCTTGTCTCTACACGAGTATCGATATTGGTGACAAAGAAGTTACTGTAAATTATTCCTTCTGATGTGACACCGGTAACCTACATTCGTTTGATTCGAAGCACATGTGGTGCGCACCTTTCTTCTCCCTATATTCCGCGTCCATGTGGTGGCACGCCTGCAACCTTCTTTTAGTTATTGTGTATTTTACTTTTTTTCCACTTTAATTTATGCATTTGCAGTACATTCCTTCTACCGTGAAGAGTGATTGAGAGTTTGAAGTTTAGGGTTAGAGAATTTTTGAGATATGGGCTAGAGACAACAAGAAATTAAGTTGGGTTAGTCTCCATAATTCAAATTTTGAAAAAGTTCACGGAGTATTAAGATTAATTGAGACATTAACAGATTTAGATGGCAGAGTTATTGTCTCATTTTACAATTTGTATGTATTAATAAAATTACATTTGTACCCTTAGAATTTAAAGACCAACAGTAAAAAGAGATCAATAAACAAAAGTTGCAAACAAAAAAATGATATATAACAAAGGAAAGATTTTACCCGTTTTCAAACAAAAAAAAAGATTTCTAAAAAATGATATAAATACAGCCCAAAGAATACCATACATACAGCCCCAAACAGATGACAAAGCTCAAGCCCCAAATACAAGAAAGGATGTAACGCTGGGGCCGACTGCATCGTTGGTATGTTTAGATGTATAGAGCTGAGGAAACGAGACATTCTAAATGGTATTTCACAATCGACTGTAAATCATGTCAAGAGGATTGATTGAAAAATCAAGAAATTCTTAGGATCTCTGGAAATATGGAACTTACTCCAGTATCAGTTTATATGGCATCTACTAGGATTAATCCTCAATTTTTATTACCAAGACAAAAACTTAATTAAGAGTTTCAAATTGATGCCCCTTGTAATGAGGCACTTGACCGCCATACACAACAGTTGTGACTCCACAGTTTCAAACCTTGCGGTACTGAATTAAGTGTAACAGTTGATCTGACCAGTGGATACATAATTGAACTCCGGTTGGTACTTCCTCCATTGAAAATTAAATATGCACCAATAATCACATCACTTGAACAAAAGGTCACTTGAATAAGACAATGTACTTTACTCATTGATCTTATTGAGATGAGACCTTGTGTCATAACTTCAAAGCATCAAATAGGAAGACAAACAAAAAATTGCTCATCTCTCAAACTGCCTAGAACAATTTCTTAAACCGTTATTTTATTTGCAAATAGACGTCATACCAATCATGTGGCTTTTCCATCTTTTTAAACTGGATTCAAGCACCAAAATTAAACAATCTCTCTTTCCTTCATACAACTTTGACAGTAGAGTATCAGGAAACAGGATTCTTTTCGGTAAACACCATTTAGAGGTTGTCCCACTGAACAGGATCCCGCAAGTACCTCTCAAACTGGCGTGCCCTAGTCTTAATGGACATGTCAAACACCTTCTGCTGAAACTCTACCACAAGCCCGCCCATAATACTGGTATCGATCTGTCATGTCAAAGAGAGAATCAAATTCCCATCCATTATACAAAACTTGTGCATACAAGTTAAAATACCACTATAATGTGTACCTTCTGTTCAAGCTTGACCGTCTTCCCTTTTCCAATCAACTCCTGCAGTGTCTCCTTCAATTCTTTCTCCTCTTCGGCAGGGAGGGGCTAGTCACAAGAATAAAAATTAGGTGGTCATTTCATAAAAGTACTGAACCACTCAGATATACGTAGCACCCGATATAAGAAGGGCCCACATACATATCAACACAAACTAACACTCTGATCTTGGCATGAGTTATGCATATATGACATTCCAACATACAAACTATTGACATCCATATTCTCTTGGCCCAAAGGTTTAACACTTTTTATGCCAGAATGTCAATCTTCTTTCTGAACTCCTAATGCTCAAAATTAACATACCAGACTACGTGATAAGAAACACTATTATTCATAGGCACATCTTATCTCTTTTGTTCTTTCTTTCTGTCTAAAGGACTTACGTTATATGCACACGATACTGGTTTTGATAACAGGAAAAGAAAAAAAGATATAACAAATCAAGAGCATGAACAAGGTATACTGTTAGAAGCAAACAGCTTACTGTTCTTAAGGATAGTAGGATGTAACAGTCTCAGTTGAACCAATTTTTATTTTCTTTTTGTTGAAACTCATGAGAAAGCAAGAAGCAAAACGAAACCAGACACAAAAATAACACTTAATAGAAGATTTCAGCACTTGCCTCCCATGCCAGCCCCTAATAGTCACCAAAATTACAAGATTACATTTATACAACTCAAATTGAACTTATAGCGGGAACTTCTCCCAACAAATAAAATAAAATTGCATCAAATAAAAAACTAATAATAATGGACTCCTTAAGTTATCAAAGTATGATAACGTTTGTCTTCTTTTTTGGGTGAATGCCAACTATTAAAATTATTTAACATTTGCATTACTGACCACTCCGATGAGAAATATGATGGAATACCAACTCAAGATATCAGAATAATTGCCCACATAAAGACTTGTTTTCATCCTCTTTTGTGTAAGGCATGTAGGCAGTATAAGGAATTAGAAAAAGAAACTTACTTCAAAACTTGCAATGACAGCCAAATAAAGACTTGTTTTCATCCTCTTTTGTGTAAGGCATGTAGGCAGTATAAGGAATTAGAAAAAGAAATTTACTTCAAAACTTACAATGACAGACGTCACAATAACTTTCACTACTCCCTTATGAGCCATGGTCAGTTCAATAAATCTCTTTGATATGGTATCGATGTTCCTTAGCCTTCCATTCTCAGCCAAGAGGACTACAAAAAGAAATTTGATCTGTCAATACAGCTAGACTTATAAGATAAATATTTGTTCACTGAAATAAATAAATAAAAAATCAAAAACAAAAAAATTGGGAGATGGAAAGTGAAAGAACCCTTGTGAATTATAAGCACTGCAAGTATAGAGATAACGTAAGGAAACATAATTGTAAGAACATAAACTCGAACATAATAAATTTCCTCGATGAAGTTAGTTTTAAAGCCTCAAGAGCATGTCTAACAATGGAACCTCATTTCAAACGCTAAGATCCCCAAGTCACTATTCATCCATATCGAGGTCTCATAATTCTTTGCATTCGAGACCCTTGGATTCCCTATCTCAGCAAATCAGACCCTTGATTCCTGCTACGACGCTTTGTAACAGTAAACACAGCCCTAAACCAAAAGTTTGTTTTATCAAAATGCCCTAAATGGAACAACATCAGATGCTCCTTTTCTGAAGACGTTGGCCCCAAAGTAGTGCCAACAATGAGTTTGGACCTGACACCAGTCCTCTGCTGGTCCCTCTCCACTCTCATCATCAGAAGCGATTCAAGAACATCAGAGCCTTCTAAAGAATATCTACAACACCACAAAGACCAACTGCATCATGCTAGATAAGGGCAGCGGAAGATTATGAAGTCGTCTGAAAGAACTTAACCTTTGAAAGCACTAGACGCCAACGTCAACTTCCTCGTATGTGGGCCTCATCAGCATCTCCAACCCATGAGACTGCTAATTGTATCTCATGCCAGACCAAGTCTCCCAAGTGAGACCTATTTCAGACCAAGTCTCCAAGTACCACTCTTTCCTATTGGACAACTGGCATTGCCCTAGGGTGACAGAATATGGGTCTGGCTTGTCTCATGTAGGGATTCCAAGACACGCTATAATCTGAACAAACTAAAGCAAAATCAAAGTAATGACAAATATTGCAGATGATCATATTCACCCGATTTTACAAAAAAACACCAACTAACTAACATGCTCTGCACGTAGCTACAGATGATAGTAATAACAACAGATTCCAAAGCCAGGGTGTTTGCAGGGCACTAAGTCTCCACAAAGCAGCCTCATAGCATTGAAGCTATCGAAGTATATAAATCTAATTGTTCAAGCCCTGATATACCCAAATTGTGATTACTAAATGTTCTATCAATTCTTTCAAATAAAGATGCAAAATAAACGATATAGGAACTATACAATGAGGGGCAGTTACCAAAAACGTAAGAAAAAAAAGATTAAAGCACCCAAAAAGAAAAAAGGATTGAAATCACAGACTATAAGTACAATGAAAAGGGAAGTAGTCATACTCAAGAAGTTCTTTGAAATTTCTGAAAAATTAGCTTGGGCAGCAATATCTTCAATTGCCTTCTTTCTAGTATTTGCAGGAACTGTCAAATCCTTTGTAAACTGAGAAAACATAGGACTTTTCGTCATTGCCGCAACAAAGTGGAGAATCTCAGACTCAACCTTGTCCAAGGAATTAGTTTTCACAGAAGCAATGTACAAAGCAGAGGCGTAGTTCCCAGAGCCCCCAAACAAAGCCAAAGGCACCTAGCAAATCATAGAAGAACTAATCAACATAAATCTCAATCATTGATAATGAAACAAGAAATCTTGGATATGTAAGTTACACTACTATATTATTAACCATCAAAAATATACACAAACGACTTTTCTTTTTCTAAACACAGTTTTACTGAATAATTAACAATACTAAAGATACAGACAACTAGAATATGGAGAACATAGAAACATAAGAATACTAAACATACAGACTGCACCATAAAATTGAACAAATATAATTAAACTCAAATATTAGAAAAGCACCAGTCTAGTTTCATAAATGCTAGAAACGAAAAACAAAAATTCACGAAGAATTCTTTTCTTTTTAATTTCCGAATCCAAATATTTCAGTTACCTTGACCTTCACATCCTTCTGCTCGGTTGCGGTGGCAAAGCTCCTCGACAACTGCAAGTTTTAATCTAAAGCTCAAACAAAGCGAATCGCAAGTTTTAATCTAAAGCTCTATTATAAAGCAATCGCAGAATGGAAGTAAACTAGATCGGAGCTCGGAATAGAGTATTGTACCTCGGTGGAAGTAGGGCAAAGAGGAGCGCGGTGGGCGGATCTGAGAATCTTGGAGACGAGAGGGAGGCTCGATCGGATTCGATTAGTAAATGCCATTTTCAGGAAACCCTAGGAGAGCTTGGAATAAGTGAAGGCAGCCGAGCAGGGTCTGCTCTCGTGCTCACACACATGTGAACTGTTACAACCAATAGAAACAAGCCGCGTGTTACAGAGCAGAAAAAGTTACAAGTCTTTGAACAAAAGTAGACAGCTTATAAAATGAAAAATGATCAATCGAACAGACATGTACAAGACACAGGAATTTCAGCATACCTCAAAGATCTTGGGATAATATAAGCGTAGAATCTAAAGTGAAACTTGCAGATAACAATGGAACTTCATTGCACATAACAAGAGGAGAAAGCAAGTTATCAAAGCTAAGTTTTCCTTCATCAAAACACAAATACGTTTGATGTCTGAAAAGAGTTTAAGCAAGTAACACAAATGTCATCCCATTCCCATGAGACCTATACTACATTTCAATGTTTCTATTAGGAAACAGGGAGCAACAAAAAAACCTAAAAAGAATAAAAAAAATCTCTAGCACAATCTTGTGTTCAATATTGAGATATATAGTTTGCTTCAAAATAAGAAATACCAATGGCTTCAATAGTTAGGATTTCCAGAAGAAGATGTCATTTGTTTGACTCTTAAGATATGTTTCAGTAGTTAGACTAAAATGTTTACCTATATGGACTGATACATATACTGCAGTTTACACATTGTATACTCATATGACTTTGAAACTCATCTGCATTGATTTCTATTATGTTAGAAGTTGAAGTGATCACTCTGAGACAGATCTATGTCCTCATTAGGTTGAATTTTCAAAAGTGGACGAACCAGATAAAATTCTGCATGAATCAGTATATAGATCTTTTGCTTCTTTTGAATTTTCATGATAACATGCTGAACTTGCATAATAAGTAATAAGTTTCAAAAGATGATCCACTTGTTTTTGACTTAGATTGCTAGTTTTCAGTAAGTTAGTTTAAATGACTAGGACTAGCAGGCCACTTTTAATAGAAATTGGGCAGAATGATTTGCAATGTATGAATGTGTTATGAATTATCAATCCTTGATGAGATTTTTTTTTGTGCTTATGTTGCATATATTATTGTTCTTTAAAAGTCTGGTTTTAACCAAGTTACAGATTACAAGTCTTTATGAGAAATAATGTCATTAAAATGAGATCATCCTAGATCTTTTACTTTTACATTTACACCATTGGTGATTATAAGTTAGTCTTTGCCTCTAATGCATATATACTTACCAAATGGTTGTTTTAGATACTTGTAAAATTAGTCTTTATATATGCATATCATACTTACTGATACTTATACATACTGCATACTTGCCATGACCTTGATAAGTTTCAAAAATGATGCATCAGAACATAAACATGTTCATTACAGTTATAGAGGAAGTAAAACTATTATCAATATTATGGCTTTTATCAAGCTCTAAGGTATGTATAGCCACAGTACGTGATCAATTGGCTAAATTGAGGCTTGATGAGTTAAACACAATTTCTAGAACACTCGAATTGATGGATATTCTACATTAAAGTTTTGCTTTTTATCCATGCTGGTTTTGAATGTAAAGGATTGGTTGTAGATAAAGATATTTTAGTTTTGGTGTCGTTTTCATGTAAGATTTACATTTTTTGGACACTGAATATTGATCTTGCCCTTTAGTATATCTTTTCTGCTTCTTTTTGTATTTTATTGAACCTTAAACTTTAGAATAACAAATCATTGAGGTAAACAACTTAAATAATTCAAGTGCATATCAAGATTATGTTAAGTACATAGAAATACTTTTGCTATAGAGAATCTGTTTTTCTTCTTAAAAGACTTTTAAGTACATTAAATTTTCATTGAAGTAAATTCTCTTATAATAGTGTAACTTCATTTTGGTTTAAGAAAACCTTTTGGTTTAAGCTACATACTGAAGATGTTAGGACAACTACATATTGATTTAACTTGTTTTTGATATATATGTTGCTTTTATTTATTTATTTATTTTCGATTGTGCCTTTAATTCAAATATAAGAATGTAGTATCTTCCCTTATATCATGTTGTCTACATGTTAATTAAGTTGGTCTAATTTTATTTAGCCAAGTGACTCATTTAATTTCTTACTTAAACGAGCCTACATGAAATACAGAAAGTGATGTGCTAAGGAACATAAATGTATAAAGTGCTAAGTTTTGTGAGTTGATGTATCAATAAGGCTTTTCTGAATTTGTTTTGTACGTGTTCTGAGATTAAAATTGCTTTTTGACAAAATGCTTGCATATCAAAATTTATCTTTATATATGCCAGTCTCTAGAAAATTTTGTTAACAACTACAGTCAAGATTAATACAGTTCTTAAAGTTATAATAGAACATGTAGCATTAATCAAGGTTTCATGATCTAATCACCTATTTTGATATTTTAAGACCTTTGTTTGCACTGTGAGGAATAACAGATTTTTTGTTATATATATTGCATGTTGCTTAATACCCTTAAGAATGATGAGTGTCACAAATGCATTAGTTATATATTACTGCAGTTTTATGAGGTAATTTTACCTCATGCTTTAGATGAAAAACTGGAATAATGCAATTATATATCATAAATTGCTGATTCAGGCTTAAGTATTAGTCCTCTTTTTCTTGTTTCATATATGTAATATATGCAGAAATTTAAACTCATTATACCTTTAGTTCGTACTTGAGATGGTATCAATCTAGTTAGGTGCACATTGTCTTATTACATCAGTTTGGTGAAGATTCAAAAATCTTGGCTATTCATAATACTTAGGATCCTATTGCATATATAATTAAGTAATATTATTGCAGGTTCTTATATATATTTTTGCAGGTTTTTGCCTTGTCAAAAGACAAATACAGCTTATGTGTTTCCTTATGCAAATTGAAATTGAATTTTTGACTTCTAATTTCTATATGATACTTATCCATACTTATTGGACACACCTAGATGTGAAAAATGAATAATAAAACAAGGGGAAGGATTTTATTGTGTTTTTATTATTAAGGATTATATGTGTTTTTATCATTAAAGTCGTTTTCTTCTGGACTCGAAGTGGATCCTCAGTATGCAGCTCATTGGTTTTGTTCACATTATTGATTAAGTTTTTGTTGGTCTAGTTCCTATGTCTAAAGGTGACAAGCTATCTAAAATCACTAAAAATGGGGGAAGATTGAAAGTGAGAAAGTTATGGACAGTAGGCCTTATGCTGGGTTAATTGGCAGCTTGATGTATGCGCAGGTCTGCACCAGATCTGACTTAGCTTTTGCCGTAGGCATTATATCTAGGTATCAATCCAATCCTACTCATGAGCATTGGGTTGCAGGTAAGAAAGTCTTAAGATATCTACAGAGAACTAAGTCTCACATGCTAGTCTACAAAAAAGTTAAAAAACTTGAGTTAGTAGGATACACTGATTCAGAATTTTGCAGGAGAATATCCTAATGACATGAAGTCAACAAGCGGCTATGTATTTATGCTTGCAGGAGGTGCTATGACATGGAGAACCATGAAACAAAAATTAATCACTACCTCCACAATGCAAGCTGAGTCCATAGCCATGTATGAAGGAGTTTGTGAATGCTTATGGATTAGGAATTTTTTGATACAGATTGATGCTCTAAAATTTTTAGTTCAGGGAACACTTAAGATGTTCTGTGACAATGAAGCAGCTGTCTTTTTTGCCAAGAACAGCAAAAGATCAAATAATTCCAAGCATTTAGACCTTAAGTACTATAGTGTGAGACAAAGGGTTGAACTTGGTGACATAGAAGTACTCAATGTTGATACAAAAAGCAACTTGCAGATCCATTCACTAAACCTTTATCAGTTGAATGTTTTCAGAGACATGTTGAAAATTTGGGAATTCTCTCAGATTTAGATGTTTGAGTTATGTGGGAGTCACCTTTTCATTTTTAGGATTTTAGTTCTCTTCAGTAGATTTCTTTTCAAAATTAGGAACATCTCATTGTATTTCATGATTCATCAATAAAAGTCATATTTTCAAATATACATCTTATGAATGATTATATGTATATAATTGTGTAAACATGCAGTGAAGTGAACCATTATGCAGATAAGGATAGCAAGGATAGGTTCACTCTTTTACAAACTTGCTGACAAGATTTTGAACTATTCAAAATCATTCAGAGGACTTGAGCAAATAAAATCAAGGTAGACATAATTTTATTTTTGCTCTTCTGTTTATCTTACTATGCTTATGTGATGTGCAACATTGTTGTTAGTGATCTTTAATTGATTTAGTCATATGATTAAATTCAATCTTAGGTTCTGCATCAATTCTGCATATTGACCAAGCTGGATAAGTTTGAGTTGTTCTTATGTTTCAATGCGCACTATAGAACTAATATAATTCATTGCAGCTCAAATACTATACACAATGATAACTTGGTCCAAGTGGGAGATTGTTGGAAAACAATTTGGACTCTACATTATCCTTGTTTAAATAAATAGTGTTTGATAACTTGAATATAATTAGTAGAATTATAAATATAAACTTTATCTAGTTATCTATTGAGGTATATGTCTCTCATTAGAAGTTGGAGACTTATCAAGTTGATTAACCTATCAACATTAACTTTTTAAGATAAACCTAAAGACTTGTATTGATAAACGTTAAGTAAAACTTGGACTCCTTATGGGATGAGGACGAGTTTGTTTTCTAGGCCTCTATATATACCAGTAGAAAGTCCCTATGCTAGCTACACATTTCATTGAGATCAAACAGTCCCATTCTGTGAGAAAAGTAGTATAGCATAAAAGATTTTCCTTGGTGCTGTTTTTGTGATATTGCAGATTGTGTTGCTGTGCTGCTCTCAAGGATGACTTCCATGAATGGTATTCCCAACGATCCCAGTAGATATGGTAATCACTTGTTTGCTATGAATTGTTACGTGGTTTTGGTTTTATACAATATTGTATTTGTGATTCATTGTGAAACGATCTTAACTTCAGTAATTGTGCATTTCAGTCTTCAGGCATAACTTAATACAGTTTACTACTAAGAAAATTACAGCATGTCGGAATTGGCAACTCAAGTGTAACTGGAATGTGATTGCAAAATATCACAACAGATTTGGTAATGTGTAATTTTGTAGTTCGAAGCAAAACATAGAGTTCAGATTCTTTAGACGGATCAGCTTAAGTCTGCTCAATCCATGGCAAGAAAGTCGTCTATGTGAGATGTGGAGTCTGAGTGGTACACCATAGTGTCCCTTTGGTTACTCAACAAGTATAAAACGTGATCCCTAAACTCGTAATTATAGAGGAAAAGTTTAAGCCATCAGATTGTTTTATCAGGTGACTACTGCTGCAGCAAAACAGCAAATGCTGGATCTATTTGACGCTGTATCTCGCAATGCAAATAACAATGTCTATTGGTGATCACTAAGCCATAACTACAGTGGATTAGCACACAGGATCCGCTGATCATAACTCCGTCCGAGTAAGATCTCTATAAGGGCTCGTGTTGCTCTCCGTGTGCCTGAGGCTGAATGGTGTTACTAGATTCTTAGAAGTGGTACTAGATGTCATTGTGGCAGTCATGCACTTGTAACCAAAAAAGATTTAACACGAACAATTTTATCTTTAATTGGTGTTATTGAAGCTGAAAAACAACATTCAGCTCAGAATTTTATGAATCTTATTGCTGACTTCCACTCCTCCCACTTTGACTATTTTCAAAAGTACTACAACAAACACAATCCCCATTATATCAAACTTTTTTCCAACATTTTGTTTCTATAATCTGTTATTTCAATTTGAGTAATCCAAGCGTGCACCTAGCTATATCTACACTAATATAACCCAAGCGCCAAGGATAGTTAATACTCCTGAATAAGCTGTATCAACTCGGTGTACAGATAGTTAAGTAAACTCGGATCGGCAAGGGCTCGATCCTTTTTTTGAAACCATCTGGGAGACGCAAAGATACGGCCTTCTGTAAGACAACAGTTTAAAGCAGTTTCAGATAAGTCCAGAAGAGATAAATAAAAGTCAAAGAGCATTTTCAATAGATTATCTAAATTCAATAGAGAAATAAATAGGAGATGCGTTTACCTTTTCCGAGTCCCAGCCTATGAAAATCCCAAGACTGATTTAGCGTATCTTGCCAACAGATCCACATCTACTAATCTTCTTGATTGGAAGTTCTTCTCAGTCAACAACTATCGCGCCGCCGACGGTTTCCATGCCAGTTGCCATTGTTAGGAATGGCTTGTGGATGTCACATTTCTAGTGCATCTTCATTAATTCTGGAATGACTCTCAGTCTCTATCGTGCTACTCTCCATACTTGTTTATGGTCTGCCCTAATGTACAAGGACATTGTAACAACCATAGTACAATAATCACCACAATTGTACTAGGTATCATTTCTCATACTGCAGATGGTTACCCTAACGCCATAGTTCTGCTACATAATTTTTCTATGGCTGAAGTTATTGATTTTCTCCAAGACAATTACAATCTCCCTTGTCTGAGTTCACCATTTGCTGCACTTCTAAGGAATTTATTTCCTTTTTCACCTATAGCTACTATCCAATGTGTGGGCTCTCTTTTGACCATGATATTGGAAGTCGACCACTATTGAAATTGTGGTGCTCCATTCTATCATTCAGCTAGTCTGTTTGAAGTCCACGCAACAAGGCCTTGCAATTCGTTTTGGTGCTATCTGGACGGGAAATCATTGTTCTCATATGCGCGTGGTTTGATTCACTCCCCAGAATTCATGAATACATGGGTTATTGCATTTGGTGTTGTCACGATGGACTTTGGCTACTTGCCTCGATTCTTTCACTATATTTTTCATTTCTCATGCAGTCATTTGAAGTTTTGCTGCTTCCTGTGTGGCCTACAATTATGCTCTGCAAGATAACGGAAGTAGTGATTTCCAGCACATTCCCCTACTCTCTACTTGTGATTTCAAAGAGGATTTGATACCACCTCTCCCGGACATTATTGTGATTTGGTTAAAGCTTTTAGTTAGTGCCAAATTATGGGGAACAAGGGCAAAGAGACACAACATCTGAATTTCAAACCACGAGAAATGATGATTTCTCAGTCTTAGCCACACAAGGAAGAAGCAGTGTGTGTATGCAGCTAATGTCGCACTACTTTGAGCTTCTGGATCTTATCCAAATCCCTACAAAAAGCTCACCATGAACCTCTTCTCTACCTCATTTTATTTTGGCCGGACTCGACTCATTTGGTCTTTCCTTTCCACTATACTTTGTTTCTTTTACTAGTTTTGTTGGATGCATATGTGGATTATAGAAACCCGAAGAAGCTTGGTTATGGAGACAAAGATGCGAGTGTTGATATCACTAAAGTTTACCAAAAAGTGAATGTGGTTGCAGGTGTGCTTTCGTGTCTGGAAGAAATCCTCAGGAGATATCTCTTAGTAGTGGTATACCAGATGGTGGTTGTGCTCATGCTGCTGACCTCTGGGGCTTTGCCTTTATCTCTTGAATTCTCTGAAGAGATCCATGTCGGAGTTCGTATCAGGTCTACGATGGCTAATGACAAACAACTGGAGGTAATTTATGTTGATAACTACATCAGAGACACATACTTATACGTGTCTGGGTACGATGGGGTTGTTTCTGCTTATCTGAAGACCCTCACTGCGTTTATGGTCACTGACGAAGAGGACTACCCATCTATTAGTTCAGTTTTCTTCCTTCTTCTCGCCATGTACAACAACACAGCAGCAGTCAAGGAACAAATATCATACAGTGAGAATACCTTTCAAATTTATGACAAGGCCACGGTTGGACTCCCTACTGCAGCTATGACAAGTGGTCTCACTGATATTGCAGTTACCTCTATCATGTTCATGAATTAGTTCGAGCAGACAGTAGAGTTGCAGAAACCTTCAAAATTCTCAAGCTTGAGGACAAGCTTGTTCCTAAGGGGAGAGGACTTGTTGGGAACAACTCCGTATCATAAGCCCATTATCTGCTATTAGCCCAGTTAAGTAGACAACTATGACGTTATCTATCTTTATTGTGGTCTTATGCCATCTGTTATCTTCTAGTGTAATGGTCATAGCCTTAATATTATGTATGTCTTGTAAAATATGTGCTGATAGAGAATGAATAGAATCAATCTTCTTATTATGGATATGGAGGAGCTCTTTATATAGAGACTCACTCTAAGTACAATGGACCAATCCTACATGGATTGGGTTAAGTCCATAATGTAAACCTATTACAACTAGGGCACACGCATAAAGCCCATTGGGCTAAGCCCATATACACGGCATAAGACCAAATGCACACACACACATGTTATATGTCCTACAACACTCCCCCTTGTGCCGCGCGTCGAAATGCCGGATGATGCTTACAATGTTGCCTCGTTAAAATCTTGCCAAGTAATAAAAACCCTGTGAGAAAAAACAACCTTGGTCGAAGGAAAAAAAGAGTACAACACACCATGCTTCTCGATCGAGAGCGTGGCTCCCCCTGATAAGTAGCTCACTTGGGGCATGTGTCCCAAACCTTTTCGCTTTGTACGGAAGAAAGGATGTCCATACGAGTTTCGTAGAATCCTTATCATCATATCTCTTCCGGGGTGACCGAGGCGGTCATGCAATAATCATGTTCGGCGACCGCATAGGATTCAATAACTCTTATGGTGGTGAGGTACAAACCATAAGATTGACTCATTAGCTTCTCCAAGATGCGCTTAGAGCCGCACTCATTGGAGGTTACACAGAGGAACTCACGTCCATTCTCACAATGTGTCTCCAAGTGGAAACCATTAGCGCGGATGTCCTTGAAACTCAGTAGTGTTCGAAGGCCCTTAGGTACATACAAGGCATCAGAAATAATGATCAAGGTTCCATTCGGCAGCAGGAACCTAGCAGGCCCGCGCCCTTGAATGACAGGAAATGAACCGATCAAAGTTTTCACGGAAGTTTGACACAGCGTCAGCTCTGTAAAGAGCAGCCGATTCCTCAGGATCATGTGGGTCGTCCCACTGTCTGCAAAGCACTCGATTTCTCCACGTGACATACCCATCAAACAAGATAGATACGTGAGAAAAAGATACAAAATCTAAGGCAACAACCAAAGGCAACAATCGAAGGCAGCGGTGTGCTATGCACGTCCTCGAGTGTTCTGTGCTATGTAGCTCATTTAATGCTTGTCCTAGATGTAAGTGCACATCAATTGGTGATCAGTGCACAGGCCCTTGTGTTCAATGCTGAAATCAAGTGCTTAGTGCTCAACACTTAATACACAGTGCACGACAGTTCATGTGTAGGACACAGAAAACTTGTCAACATCTGGCACAAAAGTCGTGGCATTCTTCACGCAAAAATGAAGCAATTGGCATACATGGGCGGCAATTGACACACAATTGGGGCAAAAAACAATCTAGGGGCAGTAGGTAGCGTACAGAGTAGCAACAGACATGTTGGGCGGCAACAGGCGCGTGACTGTCGGCAGCCGGTAGCCCGGTGCACGTGTGCTCGGCAGCAGTGCACACGACAACCATGCCGGCATCGTGTGTAGCGCACGCAGCTCCTAGGCAGCGCTCAATAGATGCTTGCCTTAGGCTCAAAACAGTGTTGCCTAGCTTCTAAACTCCATTGGAGAGTCTTAGAGCGGCATACAATGGTCAAGTGCATCGGTTATTGTCAAGTGTTTGTATAAACATATCGAACACAATAGTTAAGAACATCGAATTTATTACACGCATAATGGTTTACAACCAAAGGTCTCAAGAACAATCAAACTAATCATGGCTTAAACATGCCTTATTACATATGCTTGAAAGGAAAAAACAACTCACGGAGGTAAAACAAACAAGAGCTCAACAATTTAAAAGTCGGGTGCATCTAAGTCGGTTTGTTCCCGAAAAACCTCAACCATAGGGTTGGCATTCGGCACTTTGTCCACTTCTACTGTGACATGACTCTCCACAATTTCCTTATATTTCTTGTCCGCAGCAATTATGTCGGCAGGTGCTCGGCATTGCTTCATCCAATGGTCCTGTGACCCACAACGATAGCATATATTTGCCTTAGCATTTTTCTTGGCGAATTTCTGAACCGGCTTGGAAGTTCGGCCCCTAGGGGCAGGTGCATCATTCTTCTTCCAGATATTAGGTCGGCCCTTAGAGCGTTTAAAACCTCTAGTGCCTCTCCTAGTCCAGGTGCCTTGACCAGAGCCTTGCTCACGGTGATATGGTTCATAATGATCTCGTGTTCTTTGTTTCATGACTTTCCCGCATCTGTCACTGTTGTAATTAGTCTCTGGAACAACGAGGGTCCCAACAGGCCGAGCAGTGTTCTTAGTCATGATCTTACAATCCTTTTCCTCAGTTAGCAACAACGTCATAAGAGAGTCAAACGTTGGGGTAAGACCACTCTTATAGTCATGCCTATACTGTTTCATCAAAGTAGATGATGACCTGGGGAAAGTGAGTAATGTTTTCTCTATGAGATCATCCTTGGACTTCTCAACTCCACAAAAATGTAGACGAGCACGTAGTGCAAGCATGTCTGTCTGGTACTCCTCTATAGATTTGTAATCCATTAGCCTGATGGAAGTCCATTCAGCCTGCAGCTTCGGTAGAAGGGTAACATGAACATTACCAAATCTTGTCGCAAGCTTGTTCCACAGCTCCAGCGGATCGGCTACTTGCTGGTATTGCCACCTCAATGTGGAATCCAGGTGCCGACGGATAAACATAAGCGCCTTGGACTTTGTTTTTTCGTCCAGCAGCTCTACACCCTCTGCAAGAGGTTCCGTGGGAGGATCAATGGTGGAGATATAGTCCTTGCCAATATTAGTCTGCCTCATGTCAAGGACCCAGCGGTGATACTCACGGCCTTGGGTGTCCAGGGGATCAAACTGTAATTGTTTGTCCATTGACTCTGCATACAAGAATTCAAGCATTTAGTTCGAGACCAATTGGATTTGATGCTTAATTCTTAAATCAAACAGCCATGGATACCACACCATGCTGACCTAGAGAGGATATACAGTGCATATGTACATGTTGGCAGCCGCGTGCACGTGCCAAGGCCCAGCCTCGGCAGCAGTGCTCGGCAGGTGCACAGTAGATGCACGTGTGGTTCCCGGTGGCAGCGTGCGCGTGCACAGGGCCAATCCCCGGCAGCAGCGCTCGGCATCAGCCTAACCGGTGCACATATGGTGCCTGACAGCAGTGCACGTGCATAGGGCCTATCCCCTGCAGCAGTGCACGTCAGTGCACAGCGGCAGCATGGCAGACATATGCAATCACTCCTCTAGGGTTTTATTAAACACATGGTACCTACAAAGACAAACGTCCCAAGCATAGAAGGGAGAAAAAGACTTTATCCCCCCGAATTTAGTGAACTTTGAACGGGTTTAGGGTTTCAAAATACATACCTTTGTCGATAAATTCTCCAAATAAGCTTGAGATTTGTGTTTTTGATGCTTGGGCAGCGGTTGTGCGCAGCAAAAAAAGCGGCGGTGGGCGGTAGTGCACGTCTGTGCACGTTGGTGCGCGCTGGTGTCCGGTGGGTGCGCGTTGGTGCGTGCTGGTGTCCGGTGGGTGCGTGGCGGTGCACAGGAGGGTGCACGTCGATGCTCGTGGCAGTGCGCAGGCAGGGGCTGCCGAAAAAAAAACTTTTGGGTTTTTGGGATTTTTTTTCGGTGGTGGTTGGCCGATATTAGCTAGGGTTTTCTAGAGCAAAACGTGACTGATAACGTCTTGTAGAATATGTGCTGATAGAGAATGAATGGAATCAATCTTCTTATTATGAATAAGAATGAGCTCTTTATATAGAGACTCACTCTAAGTACAATGGACCAATCCTACATGGATTGGGTTAAGTCCATAATGTAAACCTATTACAACTAGGGCACACACATAAGGCCCATTGGGCTAAGCCCATATACACGGTATAAGACCAAGTGCACACACGCACATGTTATATGTCCTACAACAGTATGTTGCTCAATTGAGATCCATAAATAAAAATATGAATCTCTTTTAAATTTCTTTTTCTCTTTTAATCTCTTTAGTTAGGGTTCTATGAATTATGATTTTATTATAATACCTCGCATCTATTTTTGCCCTCGATCTAGTGCTGTTATTGTGAGTACACATTTCCTAATAAGATAACACCATCTCTCTCCTTCTTCATCTCTTTGATGTCTCTCACTTCTTTCTCTCCCAAGATAAAATTAATTTCAACTCTTCTGATCCTCATCAATTTCTTTCTCTCTCAAGTGTCACGTACGAGCTTCCTTTTTGTTATGCTACTAGTGTCGGGTGTGACATACACTCTTGGTTTATCAATATGTATTTTGACTTTATATAAGAGAAAATAAGTTAAAGAATATCTGAACTTTACTTGACTATTAACTTTGATATCTGAACTTTATAAAATATCAAAACAGTATCACAAGTTTTAATTACGACCCAATATTAGTATCTATAAACGACATTAACAGAGTTAACTTTTAAAGGATAATATTGTCCCTTTAGTTGTGAATCTGTTTTCAGATCGAAGCCAAAAACGAGAACCCCAAATACCTAATACCAAATCACGTTATCTTTCTTTCTTTAGCCTAAACCAAAACACACCACCACTTGCTTTGCTTTTCTTTTCTACAAGATCTGGATTTGTATTTTGGACAGTAGATTAACCGAATTGGAGTATAATCATAGTATATGATTCCTATCAAGATTTCCATAAATTGAATCAAATTGACAAAGCAATTTAATTTCAATGATCATCACGTTTTCTCTAAAACCTCATCTAAGTTCAATCTTGTCATCTAAAATGCTTATTCCATATAGATATCAGGCCCTCTTATCTTCATCCTCTCCATCTCCTTTGAAGAAGTTCTATTGGTGGCCGGTTATGAAGCGTGAGATTGCAGCTTTTATGAGCAGGTGTCTGATTTGCCAGCAGGTGAAAGCTGAGAGACAGAAACCCTCGGATTTGCTGGAGCCCTTACCCATTCTGGTATGGAAGTGGGATCATATTTCTATGGATTTTGTCTTCAGCTTACCTTGTACCCGTGGTGGGCACGACGGTGTTTGGGTGGTCGTGGATGGTTTGACGAAGTCTGCACACTTCTTGCCAGTGAATAAGAAGTATACTCTGGATCGATTTGCAGAGTTGTATGTGAATGAGATTGTGAGACTTCATGGCGTGCCGGAGTCTATTGTGTCAGATAGAGATCCACGGTTTGCTTCTAAGTTTTGGGGAGCTTTGCAGGCAGCGTTAGGCACTAGACTGCATTTCAGTACTGCATTCCATCCTCAAACTGATGGTCAATCAGAGAGGACTATACAGACCTTGGAGGATATGTTGAGGTCTTGTGCTTTGCAGTTTCGTGGGAGCTAGGATAAAAATTTAGCTTTAATGGAATTTACTTATAATAATAGATTCCACTCTTGCATCGCTATGGCGTCGTTTGAAGCTCTTTATAGGAGGCAGTGTCGCACACCTCTATGTTGGAATGAGGTAGGAGAAAAAGAATTGTGGGATCCAGAGTTGATTTTTAAGACCAATGAGAAGATCAAAGTAATGAGGGACAATCTTAAATCGGCCCAGGATAGGCAAAAGAGTTATGCAGATAATCGCAGGAAGGACCTTGAATTTCAGATTGGTGATTGGGTGTTTCTGAAATTGTCTCCTTGGAATGGGGTGGTTCATTTTGGTAATCCGGGAAAGCTCAGCCCTAGGTATATTGGTCCTTATATGATTGTGGAGCGAGTTGGTCCACTTGCTTATCAGTTGGATTTGCCTCCTGAATTGTCCAGGATCCATAATGTCTTCCATGTGTCTATGCTTTGAAAGTATATTACCGATCATTCCCACGTGTTGGATGAGCAACCGGTCATTTTGAAAAAAAGATTTGTCATATGAAGAGGAACCAGTTCAGATTCTTGATCGGAAGGAGCAAGTGTTTCGGAATAAGACCATTCCTCTTGTTAAAGTGTTGTGGAGGAGTCGCGAGTTAGAGGAGGCTACATGGGAACCTGAGGTGCAAACGAGGCAACAATATCCCTACCTCTTTGAGTGACAGGTATGTCAATTTCGCAGACGAAATTCCAATAAGGGGGGGGGGAGAATTGTCACACCCCGACTCTTTTAAGTTACTAAAGTTACTTTCTTTGTTTACAATTGGAAATTATCTTATCGATATTAAGATTTATTGGTAAAAATAATTTGTTTTGGAAGATCGTCGGTAATAAAATTAAAGGTGTAAAATTATGAGAAGGTAATTAAAAATTTTAGTGAAATCATTAGGGTGCCAACTTCCTTTGTCGGGAAGAAAGAAAAATGGTTGAAAAAGTTTCTGTTTCAGGAAACTTTCCCTTTTTTCGTTTTCTTTCTTTTTCCGCTTCATTTTCCCCGGTTTCCTTTCTTTCTTTTCTTCTTTTCTTTCCTTCTTCTTTCTCCCGCGTGCGACTCTCTCTCCCTTCCACAATGTGCGCATCACAGTTCTCCGTCCACCGGCCACCGCTTGGCGCACCACCTGTCTTGGTCGACTTGTCTCCACCTCTGCCGTCTATTTGGGCGGTCACCCGTGGCAGAGGAGTGCCGACGAGAAAGAGAGACAACAACAGTAAAGTGATGCACACGGGGGTCGCCTGGACTGACCTCCTCCGGTCGCCTCGCCGAATTCTGCGAGTAAGGGAAGGACCGCCGTCCTTCCAGGCAGCTCCAACTGCACGGAGTCGACCTATATCGTGCTAGGTGAGGAGATCGAACTCCGGTTTGATTTTTTTTTTGAGATTACTGTTCATGGCCGGTTTGAGGTAGTTAAGCTTTGATTTGAGTTTGGTTGTGTTGAGAGAAGTTGTTGTGGAGGAGGCAGAGCTAGTGACAGCCAGAAATCGCTGGTCAGAGGCCCGCCGGCCGACGACTGTGTTGGTTACTATTCAGGGGCAGTTTGTCTTTTCACATGGGGTTTTTTGAATTATACTATTTTAATTGGTGTGGAGGTTAATTTAGGGTTATTAGATAGAAGATAAATGGAAAAGTGTGGATTTTGAGGTTTTAGTGGAAAACGGATTTTTACCGGTTAATTGGAATTTCCCCGATTTTATGTTAATTCGGCCTAGGTTGGTATAAGTACAAAAATAAGAGTAGGCTGAGGTTTGGTTAAGATAACGGGGAGTGTGTGAGAGTTAGGATAAGACCTTTTGTTACCGGAGACAACATTAGCGATTTATAGAATTAAATATATTTATATATATTATTTTTGGTCAACAAGACCTAAGGAGACTCGTACTGTGGAGTCTACCGGTCGACGGCAGGCATAGCCACTTACGTTGTAACACCCCGAACCTAAAAGGTTACTATTTCGGGTTACGAGTTACCCCCGATTTTCTTTACTCGCGCTTGAAGGTTTAATTAGCAGTTAATCGAGTTTATTTTCGAGTTTTTCCGAAAGTGGTAAATGAAGGATTTAAATTTCTGAAGTCGTAGTATGCAACAATACGAGCTCACTGGTATGCCCGGATTATTTTCCGGAGCGATGAGCTATTTTTTGTGGTTTTATGAAGTTTATAGAAAAGTTACGATTACTATTTCTGTTAATCGTTTTACCGTAAAGTTGACTTTTCATAAAGTCAACCATTTGGGAAAACTTTCTCCGAGAAAGTTGTAGAGGACGCTCATACGAACCCGTAGATATGTTATGCGTTTTAATCGGAGTTAGTATGTGAAAGTTATAAGTGAAAACGTAAAGTTACCGTGCGGTAAATTGTCTATAAATATTAGTTTTACCGTTGAGGTAACAGTAAAAAGTTGAAAGTCAGAAATTTCTACTGGTTCGGTCCGATCGACCATTTTCAAGTCCCTGACTTTATGCCGCTCGTTCTCCACCGTCCGGTCGAGTTAGGCCGGTATCAGGGTATGAGTGTGAACCTCATACACCCACCTACAAGTCTTGGGTGGTGGCAGCCCCTCTAACGCCGACGTAGAGGAGATATGATGCTGTGAAAATGCTACTATGCAGCGAAGTAGTTGCCAGATTTTCACCCTCCTCAGGCCACCACTTGATGAGTTCTTTGTATGGTTTTGTTGGGCTTGATTAGTAGAACATTCCATTAAAATTTGGTAGCTCGATTTGGAGTGTGGAGGGATAATCGAAGATTTGAAGTTTTTAAGGTTTGAAATTTGAGATTTTTGTGTTTTTGCTCGATTGACCTAGTTAGACTAGGAATTGGCCTTCGAGCTGAACTAGAAAGTTGTTCGGATTGTTGTGAGGAAGATTCTAGTAAAATTTGGTGGCAATCGGAGGTGGCCGAATTTTTTGCCACTGGCCGGCCGCCGCCGGCGGAGCTGGCGGTGGCGCTGCGGTTGTTTGGGCAGTTTTTACACTTTAAATGGCTAGTATTGAGGGGAGCCTAATGGTACAAAGTTTGTAATTTTTAGAGTAATATTGATTAGGTTTCAGATTTTCTGAAATTAAATGTAACAATTAATAAATTGTAATTGGACAATTGATTTATAATCTAGGAATTGAAGCATTCATGTTAGTTAATCGTTGAAGTGTGATTTGAGCTTTGATTGAATATTGAGGGTTTTATGTTTGAATCTGGTAATCGTTTTTTAGCCGGAATGGGTGTCATGAGTCCGCACTATAGGGCTTAAAAAGGGGAAATTCATGTTCGATGAGTTACAAGATATTTATGTTAAATCTAAAATATTGGGGAGTTAGTTGATTAATTCTCGAATGATGGATTAATTGTGTTAGCGGGTGTGTATGTTTTAGAGATTGTTGTGGTTATATTGTTGTTGTGTTGACAATATCATTCATAATAAGTATATAAGGAGATTTTATGGTAGAAGTCGAATTATCAAATGAGATTGATAACCATAAGTACGGTTTGGTTTCAGTCCACAAATAATTCTCATGGAGATTTGAGTGCCATTCGACAAAATATGGATGGAGTTGTAATGTTGTCCTAGACTCACTTTCCTTTAAAATCCATACAACTGATTTACAACTATTCACCACCACAAAAATTTACACTGGCTTTCAGATCCTTTTAATCAAAGTAACAAGTGAGATTTGCACAATGGGACACACAGATACACTAAAGAATTATTACTACACATCAACAAATCATAGAAACCGAAATATCAATGTTGCCCTCCTCAGTAACAGTACCACAAAAAACTTGCCACAACATGCTGAGTGGCAACTTCCACAAAATCTGCTTTCGCAACTGTGTTTGCTGCTCCGGCCCATTAAAGAAATGATGGACAACACTATACGTGCTTGTTGGCCCCTTCTCCCTGAATCAATCTTGATGAACAAATGATAAATCCAAAATCCTGAATTGGAAATACTAACGAGATAGAATCTCCGATACACGATCTTTTGCATCTGCTGGAATCTCCCTGCCTGGTACCTGGACCTTTATGAGATTTGAATACCTGTCAGGGAATCAAACATGTTATTTAGCAGCTACTGAAACTTTTCTAGCTATGATATATAGATAGCAGAGATGTATTGACTAACTCGGCAGCTGTAAACAAGTGCTCATGCTCTGTGATGAAGGCAAGTACGGCCTGCAGAAAGGTGGATGATATCATTAATGATCTCTGTTGGAAATACAAAAGTTGCACTGAAAACTTTAATTCATATAACTCACCTCAAACGGCATGTTTAGAAGCTCATAGTATGTTCGGACATGATCTAGTCTCTGTTGTACACCTTCACTGTTAATTGCGGAGATAGCAACCAGTGCCTGCGATGCCAACGATAAAGATTGAAAGGTGCAATCATTGTTGAAGTTAAAAGTATACTCTTTCAAGAATATAGGGTAGGTATTTATGGACTGAAGTATACAAATGGCCATTAGGTAAAAAATTGGACTAGTGGTATAGTCCTGACTTTGAGTCAGGGATGACTGTTGCTGATGATAAAAAATAAACAATGTCACATCCTGGTTTTAAAATTTATTTACAATCGGTTACTTTTTGGTTACTTTAAGCTTTAACCGTTTGTAGTAACCATTTTACCGTAGAACCAGAGTTGACTTTTTCCTAAGATCGTTACTTCGAGGAAGTTCCTTCATGAAAGTTGTAGAGGGCGTTAATACGAATCCGTAGACATGCTATGTGTCATAATTGGAGTTCGTATCCGGAAGTTATGGTTTAAAAACGGAAAGTTACTATTTCAGGAAACTATAAAAAGAGAAATTTACAGTAGGTAAAAAGTGAAAAATTTCAAAAACTTACCAAACCAATCTCTCTCCTCTCCCCGACGCAGCGTCTGCCGAAACTTGCGCACGCCACAGCGCCGTCGCCGCTCCACCATAGGCCGCCGCGCTGGTCCCAAAAGATCAGCCTCCGAGCCTACTTCATTTCTAGGTAAACTTTCCAACCTAACTCGTCGTAAATCGGGAGAAATTCCGATTTGTTCATCAAGTGTACAGTAGGATTTTCAAGATCGAATTTCTCCCTCCCTAGATCACCAATTGATGAGTTCTTTATATGGATAGGATGGGTTTTAGAAGTACTACTTGCCCATAAAGTTTGGTGAATTGAATTGGTGTAGAGGGAGAATTGAAGGATTGACGTTTTGAAGTTTAAAATTTTGAATTTTTCACCTTTTTGTTCAATTGACCTAATTAGGCTAGGAATTAGCCTTTGAGTTGAACTAGAAAGTTGTTCGTATCGATGAGAGGAACAAATTTTGGGGTCGATTGGTGGTGGCCGGATTTTTCTGCCGGCGGCCGCTGCCGCCACCTTTTAGGCAATTTTCTTGCCTAAAAAATCCTATAAATTAAGAGGGTACTTTTTGAGTGAAATTTATATTTTTTGGAAGAGTTTTATAATTTTTTGAGAGTTAGTACTTGTGCGGAGGCAATTTAATTATTTGGTCCTTAGTATGGATTTCAGAAATGTGTCGGGAAGTGGTCGTGAGTTTTCTCACTAAAATTTAAGGGTTGTGAATGAACTTGTTGAGGTTGGGCTTAGTTGGGCGAGTAACACGTTTTTCCTCAGTTTCGGCTTTATTTATAATTTTAGTCGGGAACTATGTATTTATAAATATCTCCTTGAAACATGACGTGCGGAGACTTCTGCTGAGGGGTCTAGGGATCGCCGTCGGACATAGGAATCGGTGAGTGGACTTTGTTTTTAAAGCCAAACATGCTTCAACATTTGGAAAAATGTACTTTACATGTTTTCAATTGCTTGTTGAGCCGGCAGGGCCAGGAAGGTGGGTTGCTCCCCTCCCGTGAGCTCATTTGTTTAGTTGGCTAGAAATTTATGTTATGTTGATTACATTTCGAATTTTCTTATTTATGGTCATAGTTTTGAGAACGGTGGAGGAGTCATATAATGACTTTCTTATTTGTTTGTTTTTCTTCACCAGGTTAGAGTCGGAGCCAAATAAGGCTACTGTTGTCCTGCTTCACTTCTAAAGAGGGGGGCCTGTATGGCTAGCTAGCAATGAATGTATATATATATATATATATAGGTTAGAGTCGGAGCCAAATAAGGCTACTGTTGTCCCGCTTCACTTCTAAAGAGGGGGGCTTGTATGGCTAGCTAGCAATGAATGTATGTATATATATTATAGGTTAGAGTCGGAGCCAAATAAGGCTATTGTTGTCCCGCTTCACTTCTAAATAGGGGGGCCTGTATGGCTAGCTAGCAATGAATGTATGTATATATATATATTATAGGTTAGAGTCGGAGCCAAATAAGGCTACTGTTGTCCCGCTTCACTTCTAAAGAGGGGGGCCTGTATGGCTAGCTAGCAATGAATGTATGGCTGTGTCAACAGCGGCGGCGAGCTCCTCAATTCTTCATTGGATCTTCTCCAATGTGTCCTTGCTCCTTTAGCTCTTGTAGGAGCCTGTGATTCCTGAGGTTCTGTATGCCAGATTCTGGAAAGTCTTGGGCATAATACACCTGTTCTAACTCCTCTTTGGCTTCTGGGGTGATATCTCCGAAGAACACCTTTTGTGGTTCCAGAGTGGTCTGGATTGTTGTGACCTTTTTGTAGATGGTGACTTCAGTTCCTTCAAGCCGTATTCCTCCTTTCATTGAGCGTAAGAAGTTACACCCAATAAGCATGTCTACCTCGGGGAGGTTCATCGGGAAAGCTGTGATGTAGGGGGTATAGAAGTCATTCCCCGCAATTATCCTCTTTCCTGGCTTGAGCTTCATTTTTGCGCGTCCCGTGGAGTTTACACCTGCGAAGGTCATCTGATACTTCGCTTCTTCCATGGCTTCAGCCGGGACTTTATCGCTGTTGATGCAGCAACATGTGCATCCTGTGTCTATTACTGCTCTTACGCGAAAGGTGGAAGGTTTACCGCTTTCCTGAGGGATGACAAATTCTACGATGGTGTTGTAGAGTTTGTTAAGGCCTCCTTTGGGCATCTCAGTATAGGCTGTGTCAACAGCGGCGGCAAGCTCCTCAATTCCTTCCTCTGCTAGGAGTGCTCCAAATTTCTGAGGTGGTTCGCGAATAGATATGCTATAGCTTTTGGGGACTTGAATTCCAAACTCAAAATTCACAAAATCCGGGTCATCTTGAATATGCTCCTTTCCCGCCCTTCTTTTGAACGTTTCTTCAGGTGGAGAAATGTTCACATGTAAATCCCTTAGGCTGGGGTGGGTTTCATCAAGATCGCTCATGCTTAACAGGTCTTCCTGTTGTTTCCATCTTTCCTTTTGCTGAGCTAGCTGTTGTGTGAGGTCTGCGACCTGTCTTAATAGGAAAGCATTGTGGTCGTACAGCTGTTGGATTATCTGGTCTTTATTAGTGTATTGCCACCTTTGTGCTTCATCCCTTAGAGGCAGGATTTGAATTCCATAATCTGTGAGGGCACAGAGTGAGCACAGGTTGAGTGTGCAGGTAGTACAATGGATCCTTCTTCCAATAGGTGTGCTGTCTCCACAAATTGTGCAGAATCTTTCCTCTTTTCTGACATCTGCGGTGTCACTCCAGGTGTGAGGACAGTTGATTCTGGCCTCAGATAGCTCATTCCTTCTTTTCCATGAGGGTTTCTCAGTCCTTGAGACTGGTGTCTGGATCCAAACATAGATCCTGTGATTTTCTGGTTCCACAGTATAAGGTAATTGTGTTTTGAAGGCCATCAGATCTGTCATCTCGGTGTTCGCTTCTCCTTCTGAGATGCTACAGATTTCATCATCATCTGGTTCGCCTGGGTCGACAGATACAACATCCCAACGGTCGTCTAAGCCAATACCGTTAAAAAAGGCGGCACGCTGAGGCTTCACAACCTGCTTAGGGCATTCCCTAGCATAGTGTCCTTCTATTCCACAGAGGTAGCACTTGCATTTGCGTCCTTCTGTTCCCTTATACTTGTTCTTGATTACTTTGACATGAGTGGAGTGAGGCTTGCCTTTATAGGTTTTAGCTTTTCTTATCCCATACTGCTTCTTCTCGTAATATCCTGGCACAGGCATTTTGCTGCAGAAGCTGAGATTCTTGAGGCTTCTTTGGAGGGCTGCTTGTTTACAGATGTTCTGTAAATACTCCACTATGAAATTGGCTCGGGCCAAAACACCAATTGTTAGGCCTGGGTAACGGGCTTTGTATGCCTGTTCGATGATTGGGCCTACGTCTGCTGGTAGTTTTCTGAAAAGTTTGTCAGATAGCTCCGAACTGATCCACATTTTTCCAGACTTTGCAGCGAGTTGGTAATAAGTATACAGGAATGGGCCGATGTCATCAAGCCGTTTGCAGGTGAGCCTTTCTATATCAGCATAGGCTGGTTTTGCATGTGTAATGATCCTGTATGTGGGTCGTGCACCCCAAATACTCTTTTGATGGCTGCAGTGAGGTTCCGGATGTCAGCGCTCATGTTGATAAGCTGCTGATACTCTTCTTCGTATTGCATTCTCCACGTTATCCAAGTCTCCTTCTCCCTTTCTCCTAAGAGGTTTTCCACGTATTCAACCTTGTCTTTGAGAGAGTCGAACATCATTTTGTTAATGAGATTTATGGTGATTGATTCCCATCTGTTGATGACGTCTGGAATTAGGGTGAAGTCTTCAGGGAGAATAAGCATTGCTCCATTTTCGGACTGGGCCGAGGGCAACGTCCATGGCTGTTGTGGACGGCCATATCCAGCTGGCATTCGGCTTCTGGGCAGTCTTCCGCCCCATCCATCTAGGTTAGATGGTCCAATGTTTGTGCCTTGAAAGCCTGAGGCTGGTGGGTATCCGAAAGGTCCGGTGGTGGGATTGGGTGGAATGAATCCTGAAGTGAAATTGGATGCTGAAGATTCAACACCATCCATTCCAGCAAATATTTTGTCAACCCCAATCTTTTCCAAGTTGTTCACAATTTCTTCGAACCGGGTCGGATATTCCATTTCGGGCTCATCAGTAACTTTGGCAGCTCCGACTATCTGAGTTGGGTAGTCAAGTTCTGGTTCTGAGTTACTGCCATCATACTGGTTGGTAATTTCTTCTTGTTGGGTGGAACGTATGTACATTCCGGGGAAATCGTCGGATTTCTGCCAGCCTTCTTCAATCATATGTTGGTGCTGACGATCCTCTTGTCCCCAAACGAGGTATTGGTAGTCCTCCTCCCCTTGATCAGAAAAATTTGACTTGTCAAATTTTGGGGCATCTTCGTCTTCGGAGGTGCTACTTTCTCCACTGTTGTGGGCTGATGGGCTTAGTTGGGCCAACCACTGAGAGACCAAATCAGACTTGGGTTGAAATTCTGACAAGGGTCCAGTAGGTGTTCGCTTGGTGCCATCTATGGATGTGAAAGTTCCTGCGCACATGTAGTGTGGCTCTTCCGGTTCTACCGGGTCATCCCAACCTGTGGGTTGTATATCTTTAATACGGATTTTGGAGCTGGCTGGTGCATCATACCTGCATTTGAATTGGTACTTGCCATATCTCTCGGCGTGCACGAACCATCCGTTTTCCTCTGTATATATACATACATTCATTGCTAGCTAGCCATACAGGCCCCCCTCTTTAGAAGTGAAGCGGGACAACAGTAGCCTTATTTGGCTCCGACTCTAACCTGAGGCTCATTGTCATGGTGAAATTTCTTCACCATGAAGAGTCGTTCATTACTTAGTAGCCTCTTGAAGGCTCCCGACCCTAGTCTGAGAGATTCTCCGTCATGGTTAAATCTCTTCCCCTATTTTTTGTAAGTTTTGTTCTTCCAAGCCAATGAGATTGGTGTTAATTGTTTTTTTGTATTTATTTGGAAGTGTATCTCCAGTGAGGTATGCTTATATAATTTTTCGAACAAAAAGACAGAACATTACAAAAGTTATATTTACATTTAAATATTAGTTTTGTCCACTCACGCTAACGTTTTAAATGTTTCTTCCGTGGGCTCTTCATTTTTAAAATGCCCAGATTGCAGTGTTCGGCTCGGCCATAGCTAGGAGGCAAGGCATATTTACCACCTTTCCATTTTTCTATAGTAGGTTCCTGTATACCTACTTGTGTAATTTTCCCGCTTCCTTCTATCGTCTTTAGAGCTCTGACAACTTTATGGGGGGATTTGTAATATTGCGATTGTGTGTTTAATCTCAACTTAGTAGTAGGGACTTAACACTCCTGAATTCCTTAGACTTGATGTTATTTGTTTTAAAAATTGTGCTTGAGATTTATATTGCTTGTGACAGATGTTTTTTTTGGGTCTTGCAGGATGGCTCCAAGAGTTGCGGGTGGTTGTAGTTTTACTAGAAGTGTTCGTTTTCCTTTGGGTTGTCCATTTTATAGGTAAGGGTTGTCCATTTTATAGGGAGGTTATGCTGAAATTTTTGAAGTAACTTTCCCTTGAGGTGGGTCCCGTAAGATTTACTCCGGGTTAAAAGGATTAACCTAGGGTGGGTTTTGACAGTTGATATCAGAGCATTAGATTTTTCGAATCCTTTTTACTACCACCTTTGCTTAAGTTTGGCATTGGTGGTTGGATTTAGATAGTCTTGGGTAATGCAGTTCAGGGTATGACCTGAGATTAGTTTACAGCTCACTTTAAGGAGCGTTGCATCAGCCCAGCCCATATCAACCGCGTGAGGGTGGAGTTCCTGAACTTGCAGAAGGATGACAATAAGACTGTGATGGCTTTTGAGCAACGCTTCAAGGAGTTGGCGTTTTATGTGTCTGACTTGGTGAGGACCGAGGGGAAGATTTACTACTTTGTCAAGGGTCTTTGAGGTATTTATGCGAACCAAATGACAGCAGTGCCTTATCAGTTATTTCAGCAGGCCATGATGTTTGCCCTTAATGTTGAGGCTCAGGTGGTGGCAGCCGGTTAACCAGCTGGTTTTGACAGTAGTGCTCATGTTTCCGCTAGGGGAACGAGTTACACTTCAGGCTCTGGGTCATCTGCTGGTAGTGGATATGGTAGTAGCTCGAGTATCATATCAGGATCTAGGGCCAAGTTTAAGAGGATGGGTAGGAGCACTTGGAGCTAGTTTAGTGGACGTCAGTCTGGTCAATCCAGGAGGGGTTCTAGTAGCTAGAGTGAGACATCTGGTGGTCAGTCATTTCAGGTTGGTCAGTCAGTTTCAGCTAGGAGGATGTTTTCATTGTGGCCAGCAAGATTATTTCAAGTGGGATTGCCCTCCTCACTCGGAGAGCTACTTTTGCTCCTACACCGGTCATGGGGCAGTCGATAGCTGGAGCTTCTAGTAGTGGTACTCGTGTTGTGGGGCCATTCAAAGGTAACACTCAGCAAAGCAGAGGAATCAACTGACGCCCTACCACTACTTAGGCTAGGGTTCGTGTCATGACTCAGTAGGAGGGTCGTACTTCCCCTGAGGTCATCGTTGGTACGTTGTTAATTTTTGGTCAGCCTGCTCTTATTTTATTTGATCCTGGAGCGACACATTCTTTTATGTTAAGTAGATTTTCACTTTTTGCTAATGTGCCATCCTCACCCCTCCACAGTGAGTCGCATGTATCTTTGCCATCCGGAAGTATGATGGAGATAAATTGGGTGTTTAGTGGTTGTAAGGTGTTAGTGAGTGGCCATGAGTTCGAAGCGGAATTAATTCCCTTAGACATAATAGAGTTTGATGTGATCTTGTACATGGACTTCTTGGGAGCACATAGTGCTATGGTTGATTGCTTTCGGAAGGAGGCGGTTTTTCGTAGTCCAGGTTTGTCAAAGATTACATTTCAGGGAGAAAAAGATGTCCTCCCACAGTATTTAATTTCAGCTATGACCGCTATGAAGTTATTGAATAAAGGCTGTCAAGCCTACCTAGCGCATGCGGTGGATACTAGGATGGGGGAAGTGTGTTTGGATGATATCCCTATAGTGAAGGAATTCCCTGAAGTGTTTCCAGAAGAGTTGCCTAGGTTGCCACCAAAGAGGGAGGTTGATTTTACGATCGATACTCCCTGGAACCACGCCTATTTCTCAAGCACCATATAGAATGGCCCCTGCAAAATTGAAGTTGCGAGCTCAATTACAAGACTTGCTGGATAAAGGATTTATTCGCCCCAGCACATCTCTTTGGGGTGCCCCGGTGTTTGTTAAGAAAAATGATGGTAAGATGAGACTGTGTGGATTGCAGAATGTTAAATCAGGTTACAGTGAAGAACAAGTATCATTTGCCTCAAATTAATGACTTGTTTGATCAGATGAGGGGGTAACCGTCTTTTCAAAGCTTGACCTTCGGTCAGGATATCATCAGTTGCGGATTCGGGAGGACATAATCAAAACTGTTTTTCGGTCACGTTATGGTCATTATGAATTTGTGGTGATAGCCTTTAGGCTTATAAATGCACCCGCCGCGTTTATGGATCTCATGAATAGGGTGTTTGGCCCATGTCTTGACCGGTTTGTGATCGTGTTCATAGTTGACATTCTAATCTATTCCAAGAATTTAAAGGAGCATGCAAAACATTTGAGGGTGATTTTGCGGATTTTGAGATAAGCTCAATTGTATGCAATGCTTGTGAGTTTTGGTTAGATAAAGTGGGATTCTTGGGACATATAGTATCAGCTGAAGGAGTTAGTATGGATCCCCAAAAGATAGAAACGATGATGAGTTGGAAAAGACCCACTAGTGTAAAAGAGATTCGAAGTTTCTTGGGTCTAGCGGGCTACTATCGTCATTTTGTGAAAGGTTTTTTCAAGATTACGGCTCCTCTTACTAGATTAACAAGGAAAGGTGTGAAGTTTGAATGGTGTGAAAACTGTGACCAGAGTTTCCATGAACTAAAGAGTCATTTGGTTAGTGCTCCAGTTTTTGCACTACCCGATGATAGTGGAGAATTTATGACCTACAGCGATGATTCTAGGCAAGGGTTAGGTGGTGTGTTGATGCAACATGAGAGTTATTGCTTATGCTTCTAGGCAATTGAAGCCACATGAAGGAAATTATCCCACTCATGACCTAGAACTTACGGAAATAATTTTCACCCTCAAGTTGTGGAGACACTATCTTTATGGAGCTAAGTGTCAGATTTTTACTGATCACAAGAGCATTTGATATGTGTTTACTCAGAGAGATTTAAATTTGAGGCAGAGAAGGTGGATGGAGCTACTTGCAGATTATGATATTACGATCGAGTATCATCCAGAAAAGGCCAATGTGGTGGCCGATGCACTTAGCCGTAACCATTCGGTCTCTTTGACTCATTTGAGAGCTGTTCGGGTTCCGCTTCTCTATGAGTTGTGGGCTACTGGTGTTGAGCTATGGAAAGATGAAGTTGAGGTATTGGTGGCTAGTTTTCAGGTGAGGCCTGTTTTGATTGATAAAGTGCGGGAGACACGGTATAATGATCAATCCATAGTGCGGTTGATTGAATGAACACTTGATGGGACCACGGTCGACCTCTCAATCAGGAAGGATGAGACACTGATGTTCAAGAATAGACTGTGTTCCAAAGAGGAATGAAGAACTTAAGCAGGAAATCATGGAGGAAGCTCATAGTTCAGCTTATGCAGCACATCCAGGTAGTACCAAGATGTATGAAGAGGGAAATCACGGCTTTTGTGAATAGATGCTTAATTTGTCAGCAAGTTAAGAGTAAGAGGCAGAAACCTACAGATCTACTTCAGCCCTTGTCTATTCCTGTGTGGAAATGGGATGACATTGTCATGGACTTTGTCTTCAGCTTGCCACGTACCTGAGGTGGGCATGATGGTATTTGGGTGGTCATTGATCTATTGACCTAGTCTGCACACTTTCTTCCTGTGAACAAGTATGCCTTGGGGTGCCTGAGACTATAGTTTTCGATCGGGATCCTAGATTCGCCTCCAGGTTTTTGAGAGCCTTACAGGCAGCTCTGGACACTAGATTGCAATCCAGCACTGTCTTTCATCCTCAAACTGACGGGTAGTCCGAGAGGACTATTCAGACATTGGAAGATATGTTGAGGTCTTGTGTTTTACAGTTTACAGAAAGTTGGGACAAGAACATGGCATTGGAGTTTGCTTACAACAATAACTACCATTCTAGCACTTTACGGACGACAGTGTCGTACGCCTGTGTTTGAATGAAGTAGGTAAAAGAGTTGTGTGGTCCTGACATGATTCATGAGACCTATGAGAAGATCAAGGTTGTTAGGGACAAGCTCAAGACTGCTCAAAGTAGACAAAAGAGCTATGCGGATAAACGAAGGGATTTTGAGTTTCAAGTAGGCGATTGGGTGTTCTTGAAACTGTCCCCTTGGAAGGGTGTACGTTTTGACAAACGGGGAAAGCTTAGCCCGAGGTACATAGACCCTTATGAGATTATTGAGCGGGTTGACTCACTTGCTTATCGGTTGGATCTACTCTCTAATTTAGCGAAGATACATAATGTCTTCCATGAGTCCATGCTTTGCAAGTATATTGTTGATCCCTCCCATGTGTTGCAAAACAAACCTGTTAGTTTAAAGAGTGATTTGACTTATGAAGAGTTACCGGTGCAAATCCTTGATTGGAAGGAACAGGTGCTTAGAAACAAAACTATTCCTCTAGTTAAGGTTCTTTGGAGAAGTCACAAGGTGGCGGAAGCGACATGGAAATCCGAGGCACGGATGAGCCAGCAGTACCCCACCTCTTTGCTTGACAGGTATGTAATTTTGAGGACGAAATTTTTATATGGGGAAGAATTGTCACATCCCGGTTCTAAAATTTATTTACGGTCGGTTACTTATTGGTTACTTTAATCTTTAACCGTTTGTAGTAACCGTTCTACCGTAGAAGACCATAAAGTTGACTTTTTCCTAGGATCGTTATTTCGAGAAATTTCCTTCATGAAAGTTGTAGAGGGCGTTAATACGAATCCGTAGACATGCTATGTGTCTTAATCGGAGTTCGTATGCGGATGTTATGGTTTAAAAATAGGAAGTTACTATTTCACGAAACTATAAAAAGAGGAATTTACTGTAGGTAGAAAGTGAAAAATCAAAAACTTACCAAACCAATCTCTCTCCTCTCCCCGACGCAGCGCTTGCCGAAACTTGCGCACGCCACAGCGCCGCCGCTGCACCGATCCCAAAAGATCGACCTCCGAGTCTACTTCATTTCTAGGTAAACTTTCCGACCTAAGTAGCCGTAAATCGGGAGAAATTCCGATTTGTTCATCAAGTGTACAGTAGGATTTTCGAGATCGAATTTCTCCCTCCCTAGAACACCAATTAGTGAGTTCTTTATATGGATAGGATGGGTTTAGGAGTACTACTTGCCCCTAAAGTTTGGTGAATTGATTTGGAGTGTGGAAGGAGAATTGAAGTTTTGAAGTTTAAAATTTTGGATTTTTCACCTTTTTGTTCGATTGGCCTAGTTAGGTTAGGAATTGGTTTTCGAGTTGAACTAGAAAATTGTTCGTATTGATGAGAGAAACAAACTGTGAAACTTTGGAGTTGATTGGTGGTGGCCGGAGTTTGGCTGAATTTTTCTGTCGGCGGCCGCCGTCACCTTTTGAGCAGTTTTCTTTCCTGAAAAATCCTATATATTAAGAGGGGACTTTTGGAGTGAAGTTTGTATTTTTTGGAAGAGTTTTGGGATTTTTCAGGAATTAATACTTGTGCGGAGGCAATTTAATTATTTGGTCTTTAGTATGGATTTCAAAAATGTGTCAGGAAGTGGTCGTGAGTTTTCTCACGCTAAAATTTAAGGGTTATGAGTGAACTTGTTGAGGTTGGGCTTAGTTGGGCAAGTAACACGTTTTTCCTTAGTTTCAGCTTTATTTATAATTTTAGAGTTGAGAACTCGAGTATTTATGTATTTATAAATATCTCTTTGAAACAGGACGTTGCTGAGGGGTGTAGGGATCGCCGTCAGACCTAGCAGTCGATGAGTGGACTTTGTTTTTAAAGCCTAGCGTGCTTTAACATTTGGAAAAATGTACTTTACATGTTTTTAATTGCTTGTTGAACCGGTGGGGCCAAGAAGACGGGTTGCTCCCCTCCCATGAGTTCCTTTGTTTAGTCGGCTGAAAATTTATGTTATGTTGATTACATTTCGAATTTTCTTATTTATGGCCATAGTTTTAAAGACGGTCGGGGAACCGTGCCTCCTGCATGAGATACATGTTGTAAGTAACGGTGGAAGAGTCATAATAATAGCTTTCTTATTTGTTTGTTTTTCTTCACCATGAAGGGTCGTTATATATATATACATTCATTGCTAGCTAGCCATATGGGCCCCCCACTTTAGAAGTGAAGCGGGACAACAGTGGCCTTATTTGGCTCCGACTCTAACCTGAGAGGCTCATTGTCATGGTGGAATCTCTTCACCATGAAAAGTCGTTCATTACTTTGTAGCCTCCTGAAGGCTCCCGACCCTAGTCTGGGACTCCGTCATGGTAAAACCTCTTCCCCTATTTTCTGTAAGTTTTGTTCTTCCAAGCCAATAAGATTGGCGTTAATTAGTTCTTTTTATTTATTTGAAAGTGTATCCCCATTGAGACATGCTTATATGATTTTTCGAACAAAAAGAGATAATATTACAAAAGTTATATTTACATTTAAATATTAGTTTTGTCCACTCACGCTAACGTTTTAAATGTTTCTTCCCCGGGCTCTTCATTTTTAAAATGCCCAGGCTCGGCCATAGCTAGGAGGCACGGCATAGTTACCACCTTTCCATTTTCCTTTAGTAGGTTCTTGTATACCTACTTGTGTAATTTTCTCGCTTCCTTCTATCGTCTTTAGAGCTCTGACAAACTTTATGGGGGGATTTGTAATATTTCAATTGTGTTTAATCCCAACTTAATAGTAGGGACTTAACACTCCTAGATTCCTTGGACTTGATGTTATTTTTTTTTAAATTGTGCTTGAGATTTATATTGCTTGTGGCAGATGTTTTTTTTAGGTCTTGCAAGATGGCTCCAGGAGTTACGGGTGGTTGTTTTACTAGAAGTGTTAGTTTTCCTTTGGGTTGTTGTAGGTAAGGGTTGTCCATTTTATGGGGAAGTTATGCCGAAATTTTCGGAGTAACTTTCCCTTAAGATGTACCCCGCAAGATTTACTCCGGGTTAAAAGGGTTAACCTAGGGTGGGTCTTGACAAACAAATAACTAAAATAGTCCAACTTTCTCAATGTCAATCCATTAGAGGATGCCAAATGCCAGCAAGACCAGGTAGAGGTAAGGGTGGACACTGTAGGACACGACTCCAGAACTTGTGAATATATAGCTGGTGGCGACCGGTAATCTATCAAGCAGCGAAGCAGTGCATTTCTATTGGCATTGTGAACATAAGAGAAACAATCTAACATGCAGTTCATCATGTTTTTTTTAATCGAATTAACTGAGGTCACTTAGTCTACCAATGCCTCATCATGAGGATTCAACTAGTGTGTCCTTCAGAATATTTTTTTTCATTCAACTTTTAAGACGAGAACTAAAAGTATGAGAGTGAAGGTCTGACATAGAGCCAGCATAAGAAAGTATGTCTAGCAACCAGAATAGCACCAAGCATATCAAATGATGTATAAGATAATAACTTACCTGTTCTAGTGCAATTGAATTCCGACATATCTGTTGAACCCCGAAAAGATTTATGCATTTCATATCAGCCAAAGCCTGTTAAGATTGCATATATCATAAGTGAACAAGAGAAATAAACTAAATGCTACAATATACAAAATATAAGCAAATACAGGAACACATACACCCCAAACTAACTTAGAGAACTTGAAGTGATCTAACAAAACTTTGTACAAAAAATACAAACCCTGATGGAGGCATTTGCTGCAACGCTACAAATCCCACCCAATATGTAATTCCTCTTCTGTGCTGAAACAAAAGGTGCCATCTCCTCATCCCTACGAGTTATCTACAGATAGAGAAGCATACATGTAAGGACTTGAAAGCATGTGGCACTCACAACTGGTAATATCTTCTTATACCAGCAGCATACAATACTGTTTTATGAGACACTAATGATATCTATATGTGAGAGAGAGAGAGACGTTTAAATGAAATCTCAAAGCCATATCCAACTATTACAAAATTAATTTTTTTTGTAGGTCTATTGTCTACAGCTTGGTCTGCAATTAGATATTCTTGTAGATCACAGGTGGGAGGGAGAAGGATCACCATGTGCAAGTTAAGATGAGTAATCAACAAACAAGTTTGATGACTAGTACTGTTTAGCTGGGCAAGTCTATCATTCACTCAAACCATTGGAAATGGGCAAATTATACACATTACTATTTGGATGGATAGTACTTTCTGATGATCTATAAACTTGAATCATGGGATTATTTATACAATATCAAAAGTTGACGAAGTAATATGCACTAAGCATCCAAGAGTAATAGCACAATTTAATGAAAAGTTGATATTTCATATAGGTCCTACAGTATGGCCAGAAATGTATGCAGTGCGCCAATCTGCCAAACGAATGTACTAACCTGTGCAGTCAATGAGATAATGAAGTCATCTGGCTCTTCAGCATCCTGGTCTTCCATATATTCCCTGTTTGTCATTTCCTGTTTACATCACAACTTTCAGTCAGATAATGTTACAATCAATCTCAAACCACACAACTGAATCTACATCCCATGTACCTGCATATGGAAAATCGTCTCCAGTTGCATCTCAATACGTAAGATCTTCAAGCAGTCAATTGCCAATTTTCTATACTCATCTGCAAAAGATGCCAGATCTCTAGCAGGAGCACTACTTGTTCGTCTGTGACGGTTCTTGCCACTACCTTCTATTTGAATTGGAGCGTTAAACGTTGTCTCTCCAAGCCTATAAAATGCACGGCAATTATGAACCCTTTTAAGCTGTCATAAATTGCTATCAAAGTGATATAAAACGCTGATAACAAATAATCATGAATTCCCATTTTGATACAAAAATAGAATTACATAATATAAATGAACTTCTGAATGTAATGTACGGAAAAAGAAATTTGTGAAACTACCTATAAAATGATAAATATGGGATAGAGAAACGACATAACTTTGTACGCTAACTGGGGAGCAAAGAAGGTTACCACCGAACTTAAATATTTAGAGAAATTTTTAGTAATACAGCTCCGAAAAGTAGCTGCATGATTATTCTCTTGCTTAAACTAAGAAGGTTCTTGCTAAGCCAATTCAATTCAGAATTAATTCAGGACTGAAATCAGATGAGAGAACTTGCCTTTCAATAGACTCTGCAACATACTCCAATGAATCACTAAGTGAAGCCAGTAATATCAGTTTGTTGTCATCACGAATAAGATTATCCTTTGAAACGGTTAAAACTAAAGCGTCAATTCATAATCTTAATATCAAAGGAAATGATCAGTACTTCATCACAACCTCGCTACTAGCAATACATGCAGACAAGTCTGAGATATTCAACTAAGAAAAAGAACAAAAGGAGTGAACATGCAATCACTCAAGTACAAGGATACCTGCTTAATAGGCCGCAAATTCAACAATAACTCACTCAGTTCAAGTTCAACCTCATAATTTTCACCATCTGATGCATGGGTTTCCATGTTTGACTGCCCAAATGCATTTGGTAAATATGCACTCGCAGGATCAAGTCGCATCAACTGCTCAATATCATATCTTCCAATGAGCATGTAACTCTGCTTCTCCAGAACAGCCTGAAATACCAAAATGTGAATAAAATTATTAATGGAAGCACTTTCATGGTTGTGATGTGCCATACCTAGTGGTTACTGATCCTTAGTAGTATTTTTTGGTCAAACCATACCTACTAACCATCCTTAGTAAGGGAACTGGTTTTGTAATAATAAAGCAAGAACTCATAACTGACAGGCACATATGTTCATTAGTGTTGACAAGATATATTAGGGTATGATTTGCAACAGGGTTAATACATTGTTTTGATCAAATATGTGAGATATAATTCAATTAATTTATCTTTGATGGTTGTGATTTGCCATATCTAGTGGTTAACCATCCTTAGTAGAATTTGTCAGAGGTACTGATTTTATAAATAAAAAGCAAGACGTCGTAACTGACAGGAGGCACATATATTCATTAGTGTTGACAGCTATATATTAGGGTACGACTGGCAACCGGGCGTTGATCCCATCTGTGAGATACGGTTCATTATAATAATCTTTATGTAGCAGTCCAAGTTTGAACTCTACATTTCCCGGCTCATGGAGCCAAAAGATAGCAATTATTAATCCAGAAGAACATTAAGATTTTAAGATTTCCATAAGACTTCCATATAATCTAAACACAGGCAGAAATCAATGAAGAAAATAAATATAGCTATGGAAAAAGATAATGGTGTCTCAAGTCAATAGAAAAGGCAATTAAAGGGTATCCTTGCCTCCATGTATGAGGTCCGGCATCTTTCATAAGTTCGCTCCAGAAAAGTTTGAACATACTTGGCAAGGTCACCAGCAAATTTAGGCATAGCTTGTGCCCAACCAAGCACCTAGAGTGAATGAGTCAAGCATTAGGTGAACAAATCATCCAGGTTGGAGCAGAGAAACAAACCCTTACTCCATAGGAAACTGGTAAGATAAACTGATAACAAGACCTAAATCAGAAGCAAAAGCTAAAACTTGCCTCTTTTGCTAGAAAATCTATTGCAAGAAGTCCCTGTAAGACTGGCCGACCCTTCTCAACTGAAGGAGTATAAGACGCAGCAGCATGAGCTCTCGGTCGGAATGCAGCTGGACCTACAATAAGACTTCCGAAAGATCAGAAACTACCTGAGAAAGATGATCCCAAGAGCCTGGGACCATATCAAAGACTGACAAATTAGACTGACATACTCATCAATCCCTTGGATTTTATTTTGTTTTCTTTTTAGCTTTGAAAAACACTGAAATGCTCCTCGACATATAGAACAGGTTGCAACATGTCAAAATTAACTACAATGAGGATGTTCTTACAAAGATTACGAGTTCTTAAAAAAATATATTAAAGATTAAGAGTTACTTACTTTATTTCGTTAGCTGATTGAAAAAATGTATGGAAAGTTAAGAGCCTAGCCATTGCTAGTCCTCAAAAACTATCTGGCCCACTAACTGTTCTTTTATGGTGAGATGTTTTATTTTTGGGTAGGTTTATCCTTTGATGACTTGCAATCTGTTGTTGTATGCACATATTCCAAATAGGTTGCCTAAGAAGATATAACTACAATTACTAAATGAATAAACATTGAACTGATGCAAGTTGATGAAAGAAATAAGTCTCAGAGTGCTTAGTTATAGAACTTGCTTGATATAGCTTGTTGTACGCCTTTTCTGTAGTCTACAAACATCGTTGGTAAGAAATGGTCCTTTACAAAGTTCTCCACAAAAGACAGCAAACCATCATTACTGCAGGTCCAGAAGTTGGTATTACAATCGTTTAAATAAAGCAAACAAAAAAGAGGAATTGTAACATCCAAATCCATGACTAGGAAACATTATGAAAAATGACCAAGATGAGCCAATTCAGCCGTGGAGAATATCATGTCAAACAGATAATATAACAAAAGTAAACAATACCAACTTCAAACAGAAAGAACCCACATAATGGACAGATAACTTTGAGACATAGAAAAACCCATATTCCTCCTGCAGATGCAATTATATTATGTAATTCAGTATGATCAAATTACTTATACTGTATTTTGGGAATTTGTTTGTTTTTATTCGTTTATACCGGATTCCTGTTAGCGTCCAATATAGAAAAGTAAGGAACCAACACATAACATTCTCACCTCTTTTTCTTCGTCCAAAGTACACTTCACCCAAAACATCACAGGTTGGTGTGTGTGTGGGTGGGGGGAGGGAGGGAAGCAGGGTTGTTACAGACAGAAAGATCAATATGGATGAAAAGGTAAGATAACACCTCAGATTAAAACATAACTTGCTTTTCTATATAACTTCTCATGGAAAGCAACAATTCTGAAATTAAGGCATAAGTTAACAACATCAATACCACTGCATGCTACCTAACATGTAAGTGATACATATAAGCACTATAGAAAAGAGCGCAATATGGTTTTGAGGCTGACCTTAGTTGGGAATACTTTTTCTGAAGCATAGAAGCGACCTTATCTGTAAACTATAAAGCACATAAAGTCAGAAAAGAAACCTGAGATGGTAGTCAGAAAGAAACCAGATATGGTAGAATGGACATAAGAACATGATTAAGAGAATATTCTAAAATGTGGGCCAAAGTAGAAGGAACAAATCTTAAACCTGAATAACAGGCCGGTATACAGATGCTGCTAGATATATGCCTTGCTCAGGCAAGACAGCTGACGACCCATAACCTTCTTGTAATACATTTGGGCCCTTTCTACTCCAGCCTTGACGAATGAGATCAACTCCTGAGAATGACGATGCAAGCCCCCATAAAATATTAATATAATCATTATAAATGTAAAATATAAAAAGTCAAAAAAAAATGTATTCTTATACCCAACAGTCTGACAAGGGATGGGTCCTTGTAAATTTGCAACACTAATTGTATTCACATTTAGTAAAACCACCATTTACAAAAAACTGTTTAAAAATTACAAAAATCTAATAAAAGGTTTGTAGAAACCACAAGGTCAATCTGACAATGTTATCTATCTGTTAAGGTTGATCTTTTAGTGGGGATAGGTATAGTATTTAAGCACTGTTAGTATGTGGGTGCCCGTGAGACTGAAGAAAAGGTACCGGCAAGTGTAAAATCTTGATACCTTGGTTAGGAACGGAAACAGTACCATCAGTGAAGCGAAAAGCAAAGGTAAGACCCTCCTCTGAACTGTCACTGTAACCCGTCATCAGGAAAATAATGTTTAAGACATATAAACAGATACATCAAAAGAGTAAGAGAAGTGAGCTAAATAAAAATGTTATACCAGGGCAGAACTTAAATGCATATGAACTAGTTGGCATTTCTAGTCACTATAGGCTATAGCAAATGTTTCAACTGCAACCCAAGATTGATTAAGAAATGAAGAAAACCCAGATAAAATGATAAGCATCACATATTAAGATGTTGAGCAGTCAAAACTGATTACAGAGTAGTCACCCCAATTACCAAAATACTCAACCACCTCATTAATGTGGCTATAAAAAACCCATGTAGCAGCTTGGAAACTCCATAAAGAGGCAACTCATGACGCCCAAGCATCACATGTGGTACAAAGGAAAACACATTTGAACCTAAAATTTCCTAAGGTCACCAGAGGCTAACATCACACCAAACAGAAAAGAACACATCCCCGAGCCGTGCTCCTCCCCTTCCCAAAACAGTACTTTCACCAAAAGAGTTGGATGGGTCTAAGAATATAAATTTATGGGAAGCAGAACTGTCCAGGCTAGAATCAACATTCCAAACCCACTGCATAAATTCTAACAACCACATATCTGCAACAAATAATATTGCCCAAAATAAAGTCCAGCCAAAACAATGTCCTGCCCTAAACAGAAGTTAGCCCTCAGGTTCAATAATTTGATTGTTGAACCTGAAGTTCACTGCCCCTTCATATCTACATATTTTCTTGTCGACACATGTTCTAAGTCCCAGTAAAAAACACAATACTACAAAGAAAATGACAATCTAAATTTCAAAATTCAGATACAATAATTTAAGGTATGTAAAATGGTAACATGGAAGCAAATTAAGTTTACTTGCCTCTTATCTTTGGAAGGGGCCTTGCTCGCAAATCTAGCTGTTTGTACAGCAGCATCAGCAGATGCAGCTTCAGGAGTTGCTCGCAGAATCTCACAAATAAGTTGCTGGCATTCACTCTAGCATTTTTTTCCAAAAAAAAGGTAAATAAAAAAAACGCAAGGCAAGGATATGAAAGAGGTCTTAAGACAAACATGATGAAGGGTTCCTTTACAAGATTCAAAAAATTAAATCATCCACTATTTTATCATAAGAAATTGAAGAAGATTCATTACCTGTAATACTGTCAAGGAAAAACCAATACTGTAGCCTCCAGTAACTTGAGATGAATCAGAATCAGGATTAATGTTTATGTCTGTTGGCATTGATTTTGGTGTATTCATGTCTGCTTGTTGAGACGACTTTACTTCTAAAAGCTCCCCAACAACAACATGGTTCTCTGATCAGTCATACAAACGAATTTAGTTTCAGTGTCAAAACAAACAAATAAAAAATCAAACTTAAGGCATAGAAATAAATACACATTATTGATTAGAAGGAATCACCAAATATATGAACAACAGCATCCAGAATAGAATTCAGAAGGTCTTTTGCCGCAGCCTGTGCTTTCCCCACCGGTGCCATCACAGGTGAGACAGGGCTCGCTGCCAATAGAGTTCCAGCAAGTGATATCCCATTCTGACGTTTCTGTTTTGATAATTGATAACTTTCTAACTGTCCCTTCAGCAAATGTAGGCCACCAGCAGCAGCTCTGGCAGCCTGACTGATGCTAGACCTCGAGGAATTAACAAGTTCAGCATGAGCTTTAATTTTGGATGTGATAATATCATGAAGAGTAGGTCGCAGTCTTTGGCTGTTATTGGAGAGAACACAATATCAAAGCTGATGAGTCATCTTGAATACACAGATCGGTGAAAGAAATACCATAACTAAAACCATATAAGAATAATTAGTCAGCCAGAGTCAAACCATATCATAGCGCCAGCAGCTGCAACTTTCCTAAGCATGCAAAGGCACTCAACCATAGTCTGCAGATACTTGACATGATGCGGCGCATCAATTTTCTTGATTGTTTCCTACACCCAAGTACAAACCCAAAACTTTAAGTTCAGAGAAAAGATGCATTGAAAGATATATTAGAAATGAGTTAACAGTTCTCTTACAAGAAATTCATCTGGGGTGGAGTGCTGAAGCCATGTTGGCATTTGATGAAGAACGACTTTGACATCACCATTGGCCCTAGCTGATGTTGAATGCCCATCTGAGGTAGCTTCATCATGCAATTCCAGATTACCCTGATCCTCAGGACCATCGATAGAAGAACTGCATTGATAAAACATTCATAACTTTAGAGATGTTTACTGAATGGAAGTAAATACAATAACTATATGAACTCATAGTCTTCAATAAATAAATGTAACTCAGCACTGTCCGGTCAATAGTTTTTATTTTCAATTGATTACACAGCAGTAAATGGAATAATGGATATAGGTTATCAAGAAAGACCAATCTAATAAACAACTGCCTGCTTATATAATTGATAAATTTTACTATCTAATGAACCTTTGTCCAAATTTCAAGTACTAGTTAGAACAGCAATTAAGCAGCTATATCTCTAAAAGAAGTATTTTCTCTCCGAACTATACTAGTGATTAACTTAATCACTGATCAGAACAACTTCAGTCCTGATGAACAAGACTTGTCTCATATACCTCCAGGAGGCTTTCCTTTGAGAAATAAATAAATTACATAGAAAAATCCAGCTGTAGGGAATGAGCAGTAACGCATAGGGGACATTTGATGGTGTGATACATAATATGATACTCCGATGCAGAGAAAAGTTCAACAAAAAATGCTGCCACAATTCAAAAACCAATATAACTTTTAAAAGCAGATCAATTGATGAACAAAATACCGGTAGGACACATTCCCAGAACATTGCAGCGAGACATAACCAGTTACAAATAAATTACTAATCTTACCCTCCATCAACAGAACCCACTCTAAATGATCCATCTCCATGATTATCACCTTTTAACTGCCTGGTTCTTTGAGACAGGGATTGTGAATTACTCATCGAAAATACGACGGCTGTGGTGGTTGGTGCCTCATCTTCCCTTTCATGCAAACTCAATGCAGCAGAGCTACAGACAAGAGTCGGTGAAAGGAAAATCAAATAGTTTTCAAAACTAACACTGCTTGTGACTGGAAAGAGACATCCCCAAGAGGAAGATTTCAGTCTCAAAATCATCATGTGTCATACATTTTCTGAGGTAGAGACAAATAGGCCCAGCACAGAAGAAAAACAGAAATATACTTGTGGTTGGTTGAGTAACTATTAATTTGATCTTTGGGAAAAGACAGGGGGAATTCAATTTCAGATACAGTTATAAACTATGGGCAGAAATACCACTGCCAGCTCCCTTTCGATACCTAAATTTTTGGGGAGAAAAAAGTTTGAGAGAAAACAAAAAAATTAAGACGTCTCGACCTTTCTTGTTCATTTCCATTTGACAATTAAACAGTGCCAATCGTAAGGATTTTAATTATTATCTTTCCCCTTTAGTCCATCAGTAAACCAAAATAGATTGTGATAAACCTGAGGAATTCAAAAGGCCAGTATGCAAGCAGCAGCATCAACAATTGTATAAAGCACACCCACCATGAATCCATGAATCGGTACAAAAATGGGTAACCATTATATTTTGGATAATTGTCAACTTGTCAAGTATCAGTCACCAAAGGACCTCGCAAGTCCCAACCACCGCTTACACGTGCAAATAAACAATACAAGCTTTAAGATATTTTTTTTGTGAATATCTATAGTTGAAAGTGCTATTGCCAGAGTGATGTTAACATACAAAATAGTGGACAAAGAAGAAGAACAAAGCATAAGTAAATACCTGTATTCCCCCTTGTTATAAAGATGAGCATGTAAGTCCTCTAGCACTTTGTAAAATAAAACTCCTCTCAACTTTGTTAGCTCAGAGCGCACATCTTGAAGGGCACCAACCTGGGCCGGTAATCATTATTACCAATTTAAGCAAATCACCAAAAAAGAAATCATTTTAACTAAACCGACCGATTTAAAACTGCATCAAGGAAATAACACATGAAAGGAAAATGAAAGAATAAGATATACAGAATGGATTTCTATTTAGCTTCTGTTCTAATACTCTTAAGTTTTGCAAAGAAATCCCCAACGGTTTAAGTACGCATTGGTTGGATAACAATGCAATGATCAAAATAGTTTTCAGAGATTCTCGGAATCATCTAAGAGAAAGAGAAGATGACCCTGATATTGAACGATAAACAGGTCAAACTGGACAATTGACCAGTTGAAAATGTTTGTGTTTTAGAAAGTAACCTTCCACGAAGCCCCCATAAGAGAAGGGCGAAAGTTTGTGTAATAGAATTGATAAGCAAAGGGTTGACAAACCTACCGTCTGAAGCCCCTCACGTTCAAGCATCAACATCGACTGAACATGATACTGAACTGCGGCATAATACTGCTTTTCGGAAATGAGCTTCTCTATACGAGCTGGAACCTGATTTAGAACAGGATATTATAGGTCCCTTGGATTCTTTTGCAGTATGATACAGTTGGGGCAAATATTTTTCTAGTAGTTTGGTAGCGAGGTTAACTAGATAATAGAGATGCATCAAACCATACCTGTGTAAAATAAATATGCAACTGTAGAACCAATTCATGAGTTGAAAGGTCAAAGACCAATTCAGTGTGTCAGTGCGTATCTGTTAAATCTTTCTGGAGAGAGTAGTAAAGACAAAGTGACTGTGCATATGTGCACATGTGGGTGTGTTCTTATCATCAGTGGTAGCGCATTTTAAGTCAAAAAGTGTGTTTGTGTGGGTGGGGTTTGAGTGTTGGTGTGAAAACAATTCCTTAGTTGTCAGGTCAGATACATATCCAAGCATATAAAATTACATATGCATGTCTTACATGTACAGGTCAGATACATATCCAAGCATATAAAATTACATATGCATGTCTTACATGTACAGGTCAGATACATATCCAAGCATATAAAATTACATGTGCATGTTTTACATGTACGGTCATGAGTTATGATTATGCATGAGTAAAATAATACCATGAACTAACACTGAGCCACATATGGCCCGAAGACAGGAAAACAGGAAGAGACAAACCTTGGATATTCCCTCAATTTGATCTAATAGGGAGATTATGTGCCTCAATGTAACCGACCGGTACCATAACTGATGCAGTTGTTTATTGCGAGAACTGAGGCGCCTTTTTGATTCACCCAAATCAACCTTTAGGACACCAATACTTTCGGTAGATTCGCTGAACAACCGCAAGATCTGGAAAGAATTGAATAGAGAGAGAAAATAGCATTTTTTTCTTCACCGAAAGAAACGAATATATGCTGTTGTTTTGGCCTGAACCAGCAGTACACCTTTAACAAATATACTCAAAGTAGAACAGCGGAAAAAACATGAAAATAAGAGAAGCGAATCAAAGAAACATCCAAGAAAGACATAACAACCTCAGCATGAAAGGTAAACTTCTCATTTCAAGAAAAAACTAGATTCAAGCCTTGTCCCTAACAAATCCAGAAAATGAAACTCCGTATATCAGACCAGGAACCAAACAAATGTGTAGCACAGAACACCAAACGGCTAGACCATTACCACCCTCCAAAAGCACACCATGTTACATCTAAACAGGAAGAATGTGAAGAGAATAGTAGCACCAAAGTTAGCAACTGACACTGAACTAGGAAGACAAAATTAAAAAGAGGAATTGTACTAACACAGGACCTTGACCATTTTGAAGCACCACACCAGTATTAACACATCACTCTCCCAAGAGAACAATCCAAGAACAAATTGTACCCTGAGGTACTTGAGCTAAAAATTTGGCTTGAGTAAACTATCTGTAGTAGAAATCACCCCAACAAATTCATTACAAAGGTCGTCATTTCTAGATACAATATTTCTGCCATTAAACCTCCTTGAATCCTCAGACCATTACAAAACAAACATAACTTAAACCCAAGGCCTCTAGTCTCACCAAAAGATCTCTCTTTTCCAACATTCACACGTTCTAACAAGAATCATTCATAGGATACTTAAATCTCTTTGCAAATAGGTAAATAAATAAGGAGAGATAAAAACAAAAATAGCAGAGTAGAATAACATCATATAAACAAGCCTCTCATCGCTTGCCAAAAGCCCCATTTTCCAAAAGTCCTATCAATTTCTCAACCACTGTCCAAGATACCAGAAGGTGTAGAGTTTCACCCAAAAGAAGCCTAAGGATATCATCATGAACATAAATCAAGCATCTCCTTGCTAGTCAAAACCGCAATTTCCAAAAATTTAACATTCCTTCAGTTTCTCAATCAGTGCCCTAGAAACCAGAATATGTGGAGTTTGCCCCAAAGACAGCCCAACAATTTATACAAAGACTATAATCAATCCAATAAACTTAAAGAAGGTATCCACAAAATTCTTACAACTAAGATGTATTATTAGTTAAAAACACCCAGCTTAAAAATGAACATACAGCAAATGCATTATTAGTAATTACATCTAAAAGGGTTCAACTTTTTATCAGCATGAGTGCTAGAAGCTCAGAAATTGAACAGAGTGCCTCAGAGATGAACACACACATTACATATATCAAACAAGAAAAAATATAAGAAACCTGAGAATAATTTTGAATTGCTTTGTTGAAGCCGCTGTGATAATGGTGTACAACTTCATCCACAACCTCCTCAACTACATCACTTTGCTGCTTCAGAAACTCAACTTCACCTTCACGGTCTTTGGATGTCAAAATATGAACAACATGAGGTAAAGAATCAAAACGAGCTGCAGCCCAGCTCTCATCTATTCTTGAAATCTCTTCCCTCAGATGCTGAAATTACCATAACATCACAGGCCAAATATCAGAGGGTATAATTAAATTACAGTATACATACCACATCATTAAATTTAAAATGGTAGTATATCCTAATGGGCCTGCTTCTAGATAGTGAACAGACTACAGCACAACTTTACTCTATAAAATTTTTGTACGACAAGATTATCCTCATCAGTTCAACATTTGCATTATGCCCAACCTAAACACTAAGACACCTGCATTTTCTGATGAGGCAACAATTTCATGATATGGACTCTCAAAGCTAGTGAGTTGGTTGATTCCAGGTTCTTGTGATAACTTTTAAAGTGGAAGTCTAACATTTAATGGAAAAGGAAACAGGCAACAATAGTGACATGTTTTATGAACCTTGAATTTTTGGGGACAACAACATGAAACCAACTTTTCAAGTATCCCAAATATATTTTTAAGCAAACCCCTATATATAATTATCTTACAATAAGAGATAAAAGCATTCACACCACTAAAACCCCCCATATTCACAGATAAAAAATAATTAGTCCAAAAATTATTTTATAATGTATATTAGATATAACATTCAGTAGGATCTCGAGTTCAAATTGTTCTAGATTACGAACAAACATTTCACACTTTTCCTTCTACATAGTAAAAGGTCACATGCACTTACTATCTTATTTTGGAATAGAATGCAACATTCCAATTTCAATAGGTAATTAATTCACACATGAAAAGTGATTTCACATCTAACGAAAATCTTAGTCACTAACAGGTACAAAGAATAAATGAAAAAATATACTTACTTCCTTGCCTGGAGACACAGGCAATCCATCAAAAATTCCCATATTGAGCTTTCACCGCAGCCGATGCTGTGAAACTCAACTCATTCTGACATAACCTTAGTCCCAAATGAAGATAGAGTAAGCGATTTCCTCAATCAGTACACCAAAACTATTCATACAGCAGCAAAATCCTATAAAATGATTCCAGAGGTTGAAATCAGAGGACATATCACCCTAATTGAAAACCAAATAATCTTGAAAACAGCAGGCAATGGTTCCACAGACCACCAGAGAGCAAATAACGCACAACTCAAACTCCCTAAAACATTTCATTTCGTATCTGACATCCAAGTCTACATATGCTACTTCATGCCTTCCAAGTTTAAACGAGATGTAAAAACAATCATACTCACACCATCGGAAACTAATTACCGAAAGCAATGCTAGTGTTCTGAGCTGAAGCTGAAAGTTCAGCTTCTTCTAAGTTCTAAGCAACACAGCCAAAAATGTCGCTCCAAATTTCCTTTCAATTCTTCATGGAGCAACTAAACTGAGCATTACCGAGCTTCGCAAACAACTAGAATCAAAGACAACGCAAAAATGGCGTAGCAAAAGCGAAAAGAGTTACCTCTGGATCCAGTAGAGACGAAAACAGAAGCGCCGGAGCTGAAGCGATTCCGAAAGGCCGTCTGAGCTTCCATTAAGGCCAATCGCAACAGAGAAGCGGAATCGTTATGATGATGATAATCGGAGAGATTGATTCGAATAATGAAGAGTGAAGAATTGGAAGAGAGATTGAGGAGGATTTACCTGGCGGAGAAGACTAGTTGGATCTGGTGCTGTGCAGATGTGGAATTGAGAAGAGGAATGAAGATGGAGAGAGAGAGAATGAAGAGTGAGAGTGCTTTAGGAGTTGGAGCGGGTCGGGTTCGGAGCTTAGGTGTGGATCGGACAGTTGAAGCTGGAGAGGGGAAGCGCGTGACTATGGATCCAATACAACGGTGGTCGTGTGAAAAGTACGAAACAGCCCACGCCTGCACGTTTCGACCTTTTTTGGTTGGATTATGCAACTTTCCTTCATTTTTAATTTATATATCTCAATTTTACCGAAATTGTATCTTTAAGTTTTAACTCCGACTCATTTTCAGTATCGAGGACCATTACCGGTGTTAACTCAGTTACATATATGTCTTTAATCTTTCTCTTGCAAAAATTGAAAGAGCAAAGTTGATCAAAGATAATGAAAATTGGAAAGTATGAAATTAGGGGAGAATGGAGATCATTTGTGAGAGAGAATTTAGGTGGATTTGCAGAGAAACAATGGAGCTTCTGTTTGAGTAGATGATTCGGCAGGTAGGAGAAAATATATTAATTTAAATGTGCCCCAAGCATTGACGGAAGGCAACTACATTGATTGGTCTGATTCAATGGCCATGGCACTCACAGTCAAGAACAAACATGGTTTTATTGATGGAACCATAACCAGATCACTCTTCAACGTTGCAGAACAAGGGCAGTGAGATCGCTGCAACATTCTCGTCAAGACCTGGCTGTTTAGCAGCATGTCAAAGGAGATCAAACGAAGTCTCGCTCATTGCAAGACTGCACATGACATATGGGAAGAGCTAAAGGAGAGGTTTTCCCACACCAACACTGTCGAATTGTTCAACATAGAGAATGACATTCACAAGTGTGAACAAGGAACAGGTACGGTCACCACATATCACACAAATCTCACAGGTTTGTGGGATGCAAGAGACGTGGCTTGTGCACTGACTCCTTGCACATGTAAAGCTGCAAACACGTCCAAGACCTACATGGAAACGCAGAAGACAATAAAGTTTCTGATGGGATTGAATGAAGGATATGCGTCTCTCCGGAGCAATATTATAAGCATGGATCCTCTACCAAGCTTGAACAAGGTATATGCAGCAGCCCTACGCCATGAAAAGCAAGCAGCAGCCTCGAGTGAGAAGGTTGCTATCACAACGGAGGCTTCGGCATTTGCAGTCAAGAAGTTTGCCAGGCCTTCAACAGAGAAGGAACTCAACTGTGAAACGTGTGGCATAAATAACCACATCACAAGGAATTGCAGGGCACATCTCAAGTGCACCTACTGCAATGGCAAGGGTCATACCTACAACTATTGCCGGAAAAGAAAAGCTGACCTGGAGAGAGCACAAGAAGCAAGCAAGGTGAATCTTGCAGCCCTATCAATGGAGAACGATGATGGTCTTCCTCTGACAAAGAAGGAGTGTCAACAGATGATAGGGATGATGAGCAAAATAAAGTCTGTTGCTAAGAAACAAACTGATGAACCTCAAATGCTTAAGATGCTACAAACGACTCAGCCATCTGCTAATCTTGTTGGTAAAGTTCCCAACTATCAAGACTTCTCAAGTAAAGCAAATGCTATTTCAAAGGGTAGTATTGATGCTATATGGATTTTGGATAGTGATGCCAGTGACCATATTGTTTGCAATCCGAAATTCCTTACTTCACTTAAACAAATCCATCATCGTTTGGTGAAACTGCCGGATGGGAAAATGATCAAAGTAACACATGTTGGGACAGTAGTATTCACTGAGAGTCTAATCCTTCACAATCTTCTATGTGTTCCGTTGTTTTATCTCAACCTGATCTCCATTAGCAAACTAGTGTTTGATTCATTTCATGTAACCATCTTTCTAAAACAAGTTTGCTTTATACAGGACCTTCGATCGGGGAAGACGATTGGGACGGGAACTGAATGCGAGGGACTCTACTGCCTCAATCTGCCAGGGAAAGGAACGTGCAATATGGTCAATACCAAAACACCAAACCTATGGCATCAAAGGCTCGGACATCCATCTAGTAAAATCTTAGCTATGTTTCCTTTTCTGCACAATAAAACTTCAGATACAAGCAACTGTTCAATTTGCCCTCTAGCCAAACTCACTAGGAAACCATTTCCATTAAGCACTTCTTCCAGCAATTATTGTTTCGAGTTGATTCATGTAGACATATGGGGAGGATACCATGTCCCAGCTATTTCTGGAGCACAATTTTTCTTAACCATTGTTGATGATTATTCAAGGAGTACTTGGGCTTATCTTATGCAACACAAGTCAGAGGTTCGACCCCTACTTGTTCATTTTGTCAATCTCGTTGAAAACCAATTTTGCAAGAGGGTGAAAATTGTTAGAAGTGATAATGGTCCAGAGTTCAAACACACACAATTTTATTCTTCCAAAGGTATTGAACATCAGACAAGCTGCATCAACACACTACAGCAAAATGGCGTTGTTGAGCGTAAACACAGACATCTCCTCAACATAGCTAGAGCCTTATTGTTTCAAGCACATTTGCCTAAACAGTTTTAGGGAGATGTCATTCTCACAGCCGCTTACTTAATCAACCGAACACCAACACCACTTCTACAAGGGAAAACACCATTTGAAATTTTATTTCAAAAACCACCAAACTACGACCATCTTAGGGTTTTTGGTTCTCGTTGCTTTGTTTCCACACATCCCCTCCGACCTAGCAAGTTTGATCCCAGATCCATCGAATGTATTTTCCTTGGTTATCCACATGGTCAAAAGGGTTACAAGGTCTATAGTTTGAAGGAAGAGAAAGTCCTAGTTTCAAGGGATGTTTTCTTCTTTGAGAATGAATTTCCTTATCAGACTGATGTTAGTCCGATCACCATCCCTACAAATCCTCCTCAATCTTCTACTCCAACACAATCACTTACTGATTATGACTATCCCACTCACACCACCACTTCCGCTGATCTACACCAAATGCCTGACACAACATCTCTTCCCTCCTCTCAGACAGAAACACAACCTACCATTACCACTCCACTTCCAACAGAAACACCATCACCAGACACTGTGCCGTCTCCAACAATCCCACCTCGTCGCTCCACCCGACCAACCAAGACCCCAACCATATTGCAGGACTTTCACATTGAGGCAGCCCTCCCTTCTAGGCCTGTTCCGTCGTCTTCATCGAACGAGGTAATTCCTTCAGGCACTCCTCATTCTATCTCTCATGTATTATCATATGATAGACTCTCTCCAAGGCATAAAGCTTTCACTGTCAAAATAACTCTCGACAAGGAGCCTAAGTCTTTTTCTCAGGTAATACACGAACCAAAGTGGAGAGAAGCCATGAACAAAGAGATTGAAGCTTTACAGGCCAACAATACATGGAGCTTAGTGCCGTTACCCCTGCATAAGAAGCCAATTGGTTGCAAGTGGGTTTACAAGATCAAGCATAATCCGGATGGAACTGTGGAAAGATATAAAGCTCGATTAGTTGCAAAAGGATACAGTCAAGTTGAAGGAGTTGATTACAGAGAGACTTTCGCACCTGTGGCCAAGCTAACAACTGTACGAGTTCTTCTTGGTCTCGCTTCAATTCAGAGTTGGCATCTCCATCAATTGGACGTCAATAATGCTTTCCTCAATGGTGACTTGTTTGAGGACGTCTACATGCAATTGCCACTGGGTTTCGGACGAAAGGGGGAGACTAGAGTATGTAAGTTGCACAAGTCCCTGTACGGGCTCTAGCAAGCTTCGAGGTAGTGGTTTTTGAAGCTTTCTCAAGCCCTCAAGAGTGCCGGTTTCAAACAAAGCTGGTCAGATTACTTATTATTCGTCCGAAATACACCTGGCAAATTCACAACATTACTTGTCTATGTTGATGATGTGATACTAGCAGGTAACAGCTTACAAGACATAGAAGATACTAAAAGCTTCCTTGCGAAACACTTTAAGTTGAAGGACATGGGAAAGCTCAAATACTTTCTTGGAATAGAGGTGGCAAGATCCAAGCAAGGAATTGTATTGTGTCAACGAAAGTATGCACTAGAAATTCTGGAAGATGCTGGTTTCTTAGGTGCCAAGCCTTCTCGGTTTCCTGTGGAAAAAAGTTTGGTACTTACACAAGGAGATGGAGCAGAACTGCAAGATGCTTCACAATATCGAAGACTAGTTGGAAGACTCATATACCTCACAATTACAAGGCCTGATCTTGTCTATGCAGTGCACATTTTGAGCCAATTCATAGACAAACCTCGACAGCCACATCTAGATGCAGCATACCAGGTTCTCAAATATCTTAAGCAAGCGCCTGGACAAGGAATTCTCTTGCCTTCTACAGGCCAGTTGGAATTAAAGGCGTATTGCGACGCTGATTGGGCTCGTTGCAGAGATACAAGAAGAAGCATCACTGGTTATTGCATCTTTCTTGGGAATGCACCTATTTCATGGAAGACGAAGAAGCAAGGGACAGTGTCTAGCTCAAGTGCTGAAGCTGAGTATAGGTCCATGGCCACGACATGTCGAGAAATAACTTGGCTTCGCAATATTCTGAAGGATTTGAACGTAAGCCAACCACATGCAGTAAAGCTCTTCTATGACAATCAGGCTGCTATTCATATAGCGTCAAATCCCGTCTTCCACGAGCGCACGAAACACATAGAAATTGACTGCCACGTTGTGCGTGAGAAGGTAGAAAGAGGACTGGTCGAAACTCTTCATGTTCGAACAGAAAAACAACCTGCAGACTTGTTCACCAAGCCATTGAGTTCGAAGCAGTTCACTGTACTGTTAGACAAGTTGAGTGTAATTAATATACACTTCAACTTGAGGGGGAGTATTAAGGAGAGCAATCCCAAGTAATTAGGGATTCTATTAAGGAGAGCAATCCCAAGTAATTAGGGATTCCTAGAATAGATTGGTTACCATGTTTATCCCTAAAATACTGGATCAGAATGGAACAAACTCTATATATAAGAGGTGTAATACGCATAAATAAAATCAAGAAGTCTTTTCTTCATCTTATAATTCTCTTTAGTTAACTCAGTTACATATATGTCTTTAATCTTTCTCCTGCAAAAATTGAAAGAGCAAAGTTGATCAAAGATAATGAAAATTGGAAAGTATGAAATTAGGGGAGAATGGAGATCATTTGTGAGAGAGAATTTAGGTGGATTTGCATAGAAACAATGGAGCTTCTGTTTGAGTAGATGATTCGGCAGGTAGGAGAAAATATATTAATTTAAATGTGTCTATGTGTATACCTTTCTCTCACTCTCTGCAACTTCAATCTCATTCCCAGTCTCTAATATATGGCCTTCACCTTCCGATGATGTGGGTGGGTTTGAGTGGGCAGGAAGAGATGGAGGGTGGGGAATTTGGGATTTAGAGAGAAAAGTGGGTTTCTTTTTATTTAATATTTTATATATTTTATTTTGTGTTGGTTTGGAATAGCTTTTCCGGATTCATATTCTTGGATAACTTGAGGTTTCTCATTGATCATCGATGATTTGTGCAAGTTAAACCTGGGTACGGTAAGCCTCATACGAGCTTGCCTGATAGCTTTCTTCAACTGACTTGGAACACTCTCATGAGTCATGAGCAAGAACTTCAGTTTCATCATCGAGCTTCCTTTTGTTTAGTTAAGTCCACCATTACCTTTCTTGACGGTTTCAGTTTCAACGCTGGCACGACAAGCAGCGTTGACGACTTTCTCTTCCTACTTGGCAGCGGGTATCTTCTTCTTGATTACGAGTTTACTACGGGTTCCCACTCCCTAGTCCCATGAGATTGGTTCGCTTCGATTCCTGACACGGCTGGCAATTTGCAGGGGGCAGGGACTGCTAAGAATAGAGGTTAAAGACATACGGAAATGATTAATTTGCCTCGAAAAGTTAACAGAGCTAACATCATTAGTGACCCTAGATACTGAAAATGGGTCGGAGTTGAAACTTGAGATACAGTTTTGATGTATGGTAAAGTTGAGATACAGAAGTTAATAGTGAAGTAAAGTTGAGATACCATTTCAGCAATTTAACTTATCCTAAATGGTAGACCGGGTCAGTTGGATGGGCTACCGCCGACAGGGTTGGAGTAGGTTAAGATCTAACCCGTTTTCTCATCGGATGTTTTTCATTTGATAATGTTTCAAACCAGTGACTTCACATATCGAGAGTATCACTATACATATTGGCAAGCAGACCTTCCCCACTTTAACCATAAGACTAAACCGTATGGGTACATTTCAACCTTTTTTGTATCAAAAACATTTGACAAAATAAGCTGAAAAATAAAATATTAAAATAAAATTGGCAGCATGCCCAAAGCACCAGTCGGTCCACAAATCACCTAAACACGTGCCACAGAATCACTGCCATGACTTAACTGTATCTAATCAGTACCCACCTCACATAAGTTCACTGTACCACCAAAAATTTTCCGCACACTGATGAATTTCCAGACGACTTCTCGTCTTTCCCCTATCCCATTCGCCCTCGTCGTCCCCCCTGAAAACCCTAATCCAACCCCATTGTCTATAGGTGGACTTTGAGGCATCGAAAAAACCAAAACCGGTCAAAACCGTACCGAATCAATACCGAATAGAACCGAGACAATCGGTTTATAATTCACAAAAACCGATTAGTACGGTTTCGGTTTGCAGTTCCGTGCTTTCTAAAAACCGATTAAACCGAACCGAAATATATGTATTTACATATTAATACTTAATTTTACATTATGTGTCATGATCTTATTGATTATAAGTTACAAATAGTAAACTTTCATAAACATGTTTATATTTTAAAGTGTTTAAGTCTAACCTAATTCTCTCTCATGTAGTATTCCCTATGTAGAGTTGTTCACAAAGTTTGTATTTCTACGTTTTCATAACTTTAAGCATCTTAATCTTTTTTTTATTTACCATGTGTGAAAGTTATTTCAAAAAATAGGTTTTGTAACCTAAACCGTACCGAATTTTGGTTAACCGATGGATACTTTCACATCCTGGTCTAAGAATCAATTTACGGTCGGTTACTTCTTAGTTTAGTTTAATCTTTAACCATTTGTAGTAACCGTTTTACCGTAAGAGGTCACAAAATTGACCTTTCGTTAAGTTGAGTATTTGGAAAAACTTTCTTCATGAAAGTTGTAGAGGGCGTCGTTACGAGTTCGTGGACATGTAACACGCTCAAATCGGAGTTCGTATGGGAAAGTTATAAACAAAAATGTAAAGTTACTATGTGGTAAAATGACTATATATAGAGGTTACCGGGGGTGAAAAATCAGATTTTTCACCCAGCCTTTTCTTTCTCTCTCCCCGACATTCTCTTTCTTCCCGATCGAAATCACTTCCGAAACTTCCAGCCGCCACCACGCCGTCGTCGCTCCACCTCAGACCGCCGTACCGGTCCCAAAAGGACGGTCTCTGAGTCTACTTCCATCCTAGGTAAGCCTTTTGATCTATCTCGCCTTAGTTTGAGGGAATTTCTTTGTTGAATGCCGAGTGTACAATAAAGGTTCTAAATCAAAATTCTCCCTCCTCAAGCCACAATAAAGTTTTAGCCACCTATAACTAGGTGTTAAATGACCTAGTTAGAGGCTGAATTGGCCTTCGAGTTGAACTATGAAGTTGTTCGGAATGATGAGGGGAACAAACTGTGAAAATTTGGTGTTGATTGGTACTGGCCAGATTTTCCTGCCGACACCTTTTGGTCAGTTTTTCTTGTCTATTAAATTGTAAAAATTAAGAAAAGACCATTGAAGGTCAGTTTTTATTTTTTGGAGATTTATTCAGTACGTTTCGTATTTTTGAAGAATTGAAATTATTAATTGGTTAATTAAATGGTAACCGGTCAATTGGAAATTACCGACTAGGTATGAGGGTGTTGATAAGGGACTTTACGCTAGCGGGGTATTTGAGGCCGACTCCCCACGTTTTTCTAGAGGTGGTTAAGGGTGAACGTTAAGGGTGGATATTTAATGTTGTTGTCCTTTACTTTAATTGTGGGGGTAGTACGTTTTGGCAAGCGGGGCAAGCTTAACCCAAGGTACATAGGCCCTTACGAAATTATTGAGAGGGTTGGCTCACTTGCTTATCGGTTTGATCTACCCTCCGATTTAGCGAGGATACATAATGTCTTCCATGTGTCCATACTTCGCAAGTATATTGCCGATCCATCTCATGTGTTGTAGGAGCAACCGGTTAATTTGAAAAAGGATTTGACTTATGAGGAGTTGCCGGTGAAGATCCTTGATTGGAAGGAGCAGGTACTCAGGAACAAAACTATTCCCTAGTTAAGGTGCTTTGGTGGAGTCACGAGATAGAGGAAACGACCTTGAACCAGAGGCACGGATGAGGCAGCAGTACCCCCCATCTCTCTGCATGACAGGTATGTAATTTCGAGGATGAAATTTTTATATGGGGGAGAATTATCACATCCCGGTTCTAGAATCAATTTACGGTCGGTTACTTCTTAGTTTAGTTTAATCTTTAACCATTTGTAGTAACCTTTTTACCGTAAGAGGTCACAACGTTGACCTTTCGTTAAGTCGAGAATTTGGGAAACTTTCTTCATGAAAGCTATAGAGGGTGTCGTTACGAGTTCGTGGACATGTAGCACGCACAAATCGGAGTTTGTATGGAAAAGTTATAAACAAAAATGTAAAGTTACGGTGCGGTAAAATGGCTATATATAGGAGTTACCGGGGTGAAAAATCAGATTTTTCACCCAGCCTTTTCTTTCTCTCTCCCCATCATTCTTTTTCTTCCCGACCGAAATCACTGCCGGAACTTCCAACAGCCACCTCGCTGTCGTCGCTCCACCTCAGGCCGCCCCACCGGTCCCAAAAGGACGGCCTCTGAGTCTACTTCCATCCTAGGTAAGCCTTTTGATCTATCTCACCTTGGTTTAAGAGAATTTCTTTGTTGAATGCCGAGTGTACAATAAAGGTTCTAAATCAAAATTCTCCCTCCTCAAGCCACCAATTGAGGTGTTCTTTATATGGATAGGATGAGTTTTAGGAGTACTAATCGCCCCTAAAGTTTGGTGGTTTGATTTGGAGTGTGGAGGGAGAATTGAAGATTTGAAGTTTCAAAATTTCAGGTTTTTGAAATTTTTGTTTGATTGACCTAGTTAAAGGCCGAATTGGTCTTCGAGTTGTACTAGAAAGTTGTTCGGAATAATGAGGGGGAACAAACTGTGAAAATTTGGTGTCGATTGGTGGTGGCCGGAACTTGGCCGGATTTTCCTGCCGACGACGGAGTGGGCGGCGGAACCGCCATCTTTTGGGCAGTTTTTCTTGCCCATTAAATTGTAAAAATTAAGAGAAGACCATTGAAGGGAAGTTTTGATTTTTTGGAGATTTATTCTATACGTTAGGTATTTTTGAAGAATTGAAATTATTAATTGGTTAATTAAATGGTAACCGGTCAATTGGAAATTACCGACTATGTGTGAGGGTGTTGATAAGGGATTTTACGCTAGCGGGGTATTTGAGGCTGACTCCCTACGTTTTTCTAGATGTGGTTAAGAGTGAACGTTAATGATGAATATTTAATGTTGTTGTCCTTTACTTTAATTGTGGGGTAGTACGTTTTGGTAAGTGGGGGAAGCTTAGCCCAAGGTACATAGGCTCTTACGAAATTATTAAGAGGGTTGGCTCACTTGCTTATCGGTTGGATCTACCCTCCGATTTAGCGAAGATACATAATGTCTTCCATGTGTTCATACTTCGCAAGTATATTATCGATCCATCTCATGTGTTGCATGAGCAATCAGTTAATTTGAAAAATGATTTGACTTATAAGGAGTTGCCGGTGAAGATCCTTGATTGGAAAGAGCAGGTACTCATAAACAAAACTATTCCCCTAGTTAAGGTGCTTTGGCAGAGTCACGAGATAGAGGAAGCGACTTAGGAATCAGAGGCACGGATGAGGCAGCAGTACCCCCATCTCTTTGCATGACAGGTATGTAATTTCGAGAACAAAATTTTTATATGGAGGGGGGAGAATTGTCACATCCCGTTTCTAGAATCAATTTACGGTCGGTTACTTCTTAGTTTACTTTAATCTTTAACCATTTGTAGTAACCGTTTTACCGTAAGAGGTCACAAAGTTGACCTTTCGTTATGTCAAGAATTTGGAAAAACTTTCTTCATGAAAGTTGTAGAGGGCGTCATTACGAGTTCGTGGACATGTAGCAGGCTCAAATCGAAGTTTGTATGGGAAAGTTATAAAAAAAATGTAAAATTACGGTGCGATATAATGGCTATATATAGGAGTTACCGGGGTGAAAAATCAGATTTTTCACCCAACCTTTTCTTTCTCTCTCCCCAACATTCTCTTTCTTCCCGACCAAAATCACTGCCGGAACTTCCAGCCGCCACTGCGCCGCCGTCGCTCCTCCTCAAGCCGCCGCATCGGTCCCAAAAGGACGGCCTCTGAGTCTACTTCCATCTTAAGTAAGCCTTTTGATCTATCTCGTCTTGGTTTGAGAGAATTTCTTTGTTGAATACCGAGTGTACAATAAAGATTCTAAATCAAAATTCTCTCTCCTCAAGCCACCAATTGAGGTGTTCTTTATATGGATAGGATGGGTTTTAGGAGTACTAATCGCCCCAAAAGTTTGGTGATTCGATTTGGAGTGTGGTGGGAGAATCAAAGATTTGAAGTTTGAATATTTCGGGTTTTTGAAATTTTTGTTCGATTGATCTAGTTAGAGGTCGAATTGCTCTTCGAGTTAAACTAGGAAGTTGTTCAGAATGATGAGAGGAATAATCTAGGAAAATTTTGTGTCGATTGGTGGTGGCCGGATCTTGGCCAGATTTTCCTCCTGGCGGCAGAGCCACCACCTTTTGGTCAGTTTTTCTTGTCTATTAAATTGTAAAAATTAAGAGAAGACCATTGAAGGTCAGTTTTTATTTTTTTGAGATTTATTTGATATGTTTAGTATTTTTGAAGAATTGAAATTATTAATTGGTTAATTAAATGGTAACCGGTCATTTGGAAATTACCGGCTAGGCGTGAGGGTGTTGATAAGGGTTTTTACGCTAGCGGGGTATTTGAGGCCGACTCCCCACGTTTTTCTAGAGGTTGTTAAGGGTGAACGTTAAGGGTGGATATTTAATGTTGTTGTCCTTTACTTTAATTGTAGGATTGAGACTTTAATTGTGTATTTTGAACAGGACGTGGGGAGCTCGAGCTGAGCAGCCTTTAGAAAGCCGGCAGACTTAGCGGCATCTTTGTAAGTGGACTTTTATTTTAAATACATTGCATGCAACAAGGTTTTTATTAAGTTTCTCTTTTATTTATGAAATTTCCTCCATGTTGAGTTTATGGTGATTTTTGGAAAACTTTGGGAAGTTTAATATATTTCAAAGATAAGTGAGCCGGGAAAGAGGTTCATATATTTCCCGTGAGTTTTGAATGATTTCTCGTAAAATAATTTTAAAAGGGAAAACTTGGCTCTTAGATTTTAATGATTTAAACTAAAGTCAGGGAACCGGTTTCGGATGCCTAGAAAAGTTTTAAATCCAATGTATTTGGTGAAAAGTTATGGGTGTTTTGACTTGGATTTCTGATTTAATCACCACGAGGTTTTTAAGGATTTTCAAGTATATGTATTTATGTATTGCTAGCTGCATGGACCATTTCCGGATTGTAGCTGGTCAGACCCTCTTCGGTGGTAACTAGTCGGAAGGACCCTCCTAGATAGAGCCGGTCAGGACCCTCTTCAGTGGTCGCTGGTCGGTAGGACAATCCCAAATAGAGTAGGTAAAGAGACCCTCTTCGATAGAGCTGGTCAATGGACTCTCTCATGGATTAGAGCTAGTCGGTTGTTTTCTCGTGATCATGGTGAAATTACACTTTTTAAATTATGGATTTGAGCCAAGGGAATTGTTATATATATTTTATTTAATCATTTTCTATAGGTTGCGTGTATGTGGATTTTTGGAAAAAATCAAAGGGAGAGCATTAGGGAAATTAGTCTTTATATATTTGATTTTTGTCCACTCACTCTAATATTTTCAATGTTTCTTCCCTGAGCCCTTCGTTTTAAATGCCCAAATTGCAGTGCTCGATCCAACTAGTTTTTGTGGAGGCCAGGCATAGTTACCGCTACTTCTCAATCCAACAGTAGATTCCAAGTTAACCTACTTTGTAATTTTTCGCTGCTTCTGCTTTAATTAGTCGCTCTAATACGTATCGGGTTGTATTTAATCATTCAGTGAACTCATAGGGATCTAGAACCCTTTGTAGGATTTAAATTTGGGATTGATGTAAAAATTGTTGTGTTAGCACTTGGTGTGGTTGTTTATGAACTATTTAGATGTGTATCTTGTGGAGGATGTTGCTTTTGGGAGCAGGATGGCTCCAGGAGTAGTGGGTGGATGTTGGAGTAAACACGGATTTATCTGCGTAAATGAAAAAACAACACGTGTACAAAATAATATAATTTTATTGATGAATTTACGGGTTACAAATCTTTGTGAACTCCTTTGATTCTATCTCTAAATTTGGATTTGACTCAAGAGTGACAAGACACTTGTTCTTGAGATTGAAAAGTAGTCACGAGAATTGATCACATGAGGAGTGTTTGGATTTGGTGAATAACAGGCTATTTAGGAGCTTGGTTGTTCTTCGGAATGGTTTTGAGACTTCTGAGCTCTCGGTAGCAATTTTCTCTCTAGCCGGAAGTCTTCCTCTTGATATGACAAGGGGTATTTATAGTGTCAATGCTTCTCCGTGTAAGGAATGTTTTGTAGACACCATTTAATCTTATTTCCTTAACGGTGTAATTAAATCAATCAATTTTGATTGATTGGTCTAATTACAATTATTTACATAATTAAATCAATCGGTATTTATTGATTGACTTGATTATGACCGATAAGGTATTACGTCAACTTGATTAAATATCATATAATCAATTTAACTTGATTGACGTATGATTGTCGATTGACATTGTTTTCGGTCAGGATTTGACGATTTTGTTGTTGATCGACCACCCACACGTCGCCACGTGTACTTTCAGAGTCTTTTTGATTTTGCTGACTCACGTGGCACGTGTATGAATTATCAGGCCCACATGTGGTTTGACAATTCAACGATTTTATTTTTGTTAAATTTTTATGTGTTTACAAATGCCTCCACTTCAAGGTGTGTCGTAGTCATGTCGTCGCCGCATGTCAGAGATGCAACTTGAAGTCCATGGTTTTTGTTATGGACAAAGTTAGGCCAACCTCTTAGGCTTCGATGTATGTGCGGAAATTCTATTTATGTTATAGTAATTCCCGAAATTGCAAGGACTTTTAAATTTTCAAGTATCGCTTAAATTTGGAAGGATTATTTAAACTTGTTGGATTCTCAAACTTATAAGGATCCCTTAAATTTTGTGGGGATTCTCATACACTTTGATTTGATTTGGTGAGATTTTGAGCTCCAATCATAATTGAAAAAAACCTTTGATATATTTCCTCCTTAATTTGATTGACTGTAGAAATTTCTACAATCAATAATTTTGGCTGTCAAATAACTTGGCGTCATATAGTGGGAAAATCTTTGATTCCATCCTTATTTTATGGTCTCATCTAGAAAATTCCTTACGTGGCCAACTGATTCAATATAAATTGAGGGTCTCAGTTTGAATAAGTTCTCACACCAAGTCGACAGCTCCAAGGTTTTCACTGGTGCCACTCCGATGTCTTATTATTTTGCTTCTTCTTCTCGTTTTGACCATCGATTCATTAACCGCTGAGCATTACTGACTTCTTCCCTTTTATTATTTGCACCGCAGGTCGCAGGACATTTTGAATTGCCCCCAAAGTTGCAAGTAAAAAAAATATTTTCAGCCTTGTGAGTCATTTTGATAGGACAGGAGCAGAGATTAAGATACATGACGCACACTTTCCCTTCAAAAAAAAATATATGTATATATATATTCACTTGCCTGACACGCTATAGTGAATCCTCATGCCTCTAAAACAAAACACCTTTTTCAATGAATGGGTGATGTTCTTTACGGGGCCATTTTGAACAAAACTTGATATGCAAGGCTTTAATTTGCTTTGTTATTTTCTCCTTAATTGCAGACCCCAAGACCCTAATTGCCAAGCTAACTTATGCAGAAAGCAGGTACGAAAGATCAGAGTCCATATGCTACTGGCAAAGAAATTTTTTTCATGTTCGACCTTGCCTATACGTGGGCCATTAGACAACATCACAAATTTAATTTTTTCCAGAACAGTACGACGGCAATATTGATCTTTTTTTTTCAGAATTTCGGTGACAATTGATGAACGTGATCTCCTATCCGTTTCTTCCACATCTTAACCATGAGACAAACCGCTCAAAGTGTTTAGGCTTCGCGTACATTGGAAGTGAATCGAAGAACTGATCCCCTAACCACTTGGTTCCTTCCACATATTGACCGTGGGACAGACCGCTTGAAGTGTTTAGCCTTCGCGTAAACGCACACCGTTCCAGATGGTAGTTTTCAAGAGTTTCAAGAAAGACACTGTCACCATCCTTGAAGACGCTGAGGACATCCAAAGCGAAGACACCACCTTTTGCATCTACCCTCCATTGATTGGGCCAGATGCCATCGAGACTCCCCCTCATGACAATTCAAGCCACTATCCGTGATGGACTTTTTAACAATCCCGCCGATTGGCTACCTTTCCACCAAACAAGGAGAAGTGAAGCACAGACGTGTGGATGTTGAAGTCTGCCCATCATGATCAACATGCCCTCCACACACCATTTGTGCTTCTCAGTGACCATGTGTCCAAAGGATCCGTGCGATGGAGTGAGTTCCATGCCAATGGAACTTTCTCTCACACAAACTGTTAAAAGACATCTTGGGATGACACGAAGCGTTCATCCGCAAAACCGGTCTTTATCGGGCAGTCTTTGCATCGCTTTTCAGCTATGATCGTGTTGCGCCTGTGGTGAGGGCCTTCTGCGAGTATTGGTGCCCAGGCACCAATACCCTCCATACATCTCGTGGCGAAAATGTCTATATCCCTCCGGGACTTGGAACGGCTCGGAGGTTTACCTGTCATTGGACGATTTTATGATGAGGTGGTTCCATCGGTTGAGGAGTTTTCGGCAACGTTCCAAAATGGTGAGGCGGTCATTCCTGTAACTTGTCGTCACCTATTCCTTGCCTACCACAAGCTTCGTAAAGACAATAAAGGGCAGAATGTGAAGATTACATCATGGATCATGTATTGGTATAAAGGAATCCAGAGATACCAGAAGCCACCTCCCAAAAATGGACAGAACAACGCTCCTCAACATACATTCAATCCATCAGGTGAAATTCATGAGGTTCAAGAATGAACTAAAGAGGATTTTATGCCTTTTCATGACTTAGGGGTCAGCGATGCGGATATAGAGACCACCCCTACTTGGCTGCTTTTTACGTGTGCTGGTTGTGCTTATTCGTCTTTCCTATGGATGACACAGGTTTGATCCGTCTTGGTGTTTTCTGTGCCGCAAGTCAGATGTCTCAAGGACACTCATTTTATCTAGCGGTGCTTGTGTTGGCTACCATTTACCAAGGCTTGAATGAAATTTCTGCATCCAAAGACCTTGGAAATTGCTCACCCATGTTACCTTTTCACTACGTGTATGCATGGTTGGCGACCTTTTAAGAACTATGTAACCGAGAAATACGGTTCGGTTCTCGGTTCTTGCCATAAAACCGAACCGATTGGACCGAATTCACCGTAAAGTCAAACCTCACTCGAAGTCAAACCCCCTACACCGCCAAGTCAAACCTCACTCGAAGACCCAACCTCCTCTCATCCACTCTCATTCACAATCCCGAAGAAGCGGAGGCGCGGCCGGTAACAGCGCCCAGCGACGTCGTTTCACCTCCCCCATTCCCCACCGGCGCCGGCAGTTTCAACAGTAACGACAACGGTAACGATCCTCCGGCCAATTTGATTAGAAACAATGCTGAAAACCTTAGTTCGAAATCGGCTCGGAGGAGATCCCAAGGCCGAGGCGTTGATCGCGCCCCGACCGATTCACCATGGAGGAAATCGATTTCGGAGTTATTAGTGATTGGGGGAATAAAGCAGGTAAACTACATTCTCATTCGGAACCATATCATTGCGAAATGCCGCGAAAATGTGTCCAATTCGGTTTCCAAGGACATTTTTGTTAACTTTACCATAGCATTGTCATGGTTTATTGGATACTACTTATAGCTATCTTGTTTCGCATGGATATATTAACTTTGGCATTGCTCCGGCTATCAAAGAGAAGATTCTGGTTGAGGCTAGTAAGCCGAGTGTAATTATTTGTTAGAAATTCTGCAAATATATTCTATTGATTATAATCAATTCAGTAATAATCAACTCCTAATCAAATAATCACAAACAACAATAAGAAGAGAAAGAGTTAGAATCTGGTCTGTGAGAATCCAATGAGCACGCAATTAGGAACTGATGTAATGGCCTGTGAGAATCTAAAGGAGGCACGATGTCGCTGTCCTAAAGCGATAGACGCCTCCCCTCGTGTAGGTATTGGCAGTCGTCTAAGCACTCCAAGATACAACCCAAAAACCTCACAGGATGTCCAATCCGCTTAGTACGATCACGGTGGACGGGATGTCAAGCTTTTATCAATTGCCCAGAAAGAATAGAGAATGAATGGATATGAAAGTGAATTAGCAGAAGGAGAAGAAGAAGAAAAGGAGAGTTTTTCATTCTTCTTTTGCCAGAAGAAGAGTTATGTATTATAAAGACTCTTCTTACCTGTTCAAAAGAATATGACTTTTTGAATACCAAAAAAGATGACTTTTGATATTAATTAAAATATAGATAATAATAATAGTTTTGGATCTTAAAAATAAAAATAAAAACCAACAATCCCCCACAAGATTCAAAACTATCAAAATGTGAAAATATGGGAAAATTGATAAAAAAAAGGAATTTCTAGGCAACATTATATTATGTAATAGGTGCAGGTGTCTTCCGGACTTGTACCTACACTTAGTGTAAACAAATTTCATTTGAAGAAATCATAGAGAACTATGTCTTGATCTAGAGTCCATTTAGTCAAATTACTCTATGTCACACACATAAGACTGATACATACACTTTGACGCGGGTAGCGCTATTTATAGCCTTGCACTTATCTTGATTATCATGAGAGTTACTAGAGAGAATCTCATCTATCATAGCTGCGGCCTCACAGCTACTCTCACTTAGGTGAGTTTCTCTAAGAGTACATGTGACCTGCACCCTGCGGGAGTATGCCCGCCTCAAATCTCATTCAAGGCATAACCTTTCCTCTATTTCACATAACATCAGTACAAATGTCCTAGGGATGAGCAGAATATATATAAATACATATATGTATATTGTACTGGAATTAAGTCAAACAATATGGATTGTTCGTACCCATTGAACCTCCTTCATGGGATCTCCAATCATAGAGGTTGGGTTGCTTCCCTAGGTGACTTCCTTATGGGCTTAAACCCATCCCCCTCGACAAATTTAGGATGACATTCCTAGACAGACCTTTGGTCAGTTGATCTGCAATATTCATTTCAGATTTCACATAGTCTAAAAATACAACTTCATGATTTAATAATTTTCTCACTGATTTATATCTAACATAGATATGCCTGTTTATCTTTCTATTTGAATGCTTCTGCTTTATAAAATCTATCACAGCCTTGTTGTCACAATGGATAGAAAATGCTGGAATAGGCTTTCTAATCAAGGGTGTTTCAAGCAGAAAGTCTTTTGTCCATTCAGCCTCAGTACATGCAATATCTAGTGCAACAAGTTCAGATTCCATAGTACTTCTAGTAATTATAGTTTGTTTCTTAGTTCTAAAGCAGTCCAATGATCATGACCTGGATTATGAGTATATCTACTAAGTCTACAAACAGCATAGCATATATCAGGTCTACTCTTATTTGCTATATACATCAGTGAACCAATCATTTGTGAGTATTTTAGTTGAGACACAGGTTCTCCAAAATATTTCTTTAAAATAAAGTTAGGATCATACGATGTAGAAACAGAAGTGCAAGAATGATAATTATATTTCTTTAGCATCTTTTTAATTGCATTAACTTGATTTAAAGCAAAGCCATCAAAAGTTTTATCTAATTTCATTCCTAGGATTATACTGGCTTCACCTAAATCTTTCATATCAAACTTCTTTGACAAGTAGTTTTTCACATCTTTCACAATATCAAGATTAGTTCCAAACAATAAAATGTCATCAACATATAGACATAATATAACACATTGTCCATCACATTCTTTATAGTAAACACATTTATCATACTCATTAATCTTAAAATTATAATGTAAAATAACCTTATCAAACTTTTCATGTCATTGTTTTGGAGCCTGTTTGAGACCATATAGGGATTTAATCAACTTGCAGAATTTGTGCTCTTGACCCTTAACTATAAATCCCTGCTCCATATATATTTCCTCATCTAAATCACCATTCAAAAAGGCAGTCTTTACATCCATTTGATGAATTACTAAATCATGTATGGATGCCGAAGCTATAAGAGTTCTAATAACAGTAATACTAGAAACAGGTGAGTAAGTATCAAAATAATCTACACCTTTTTTCTGTGTAAATCCTTTTGCTCCTAACCTAGCCTTATACTTATCTATGTTACCATCGGGTTTCAGTTTTTTCCTAAAGACCCATTTGCAACCAATAGGTCTAGTTCCAGGTGGTAAGTTGGTTAACTCCCAAGTATGATTTTGTAGAATAGACTCAACCTCACTATTTATGGCTTCTTTCCAAAATGGAGCATCTGAAGAAGCCATAGCCTCTTTGGAAGTAGCAGGATCTCTCTCAATATGAAATACAACAAAGTCATCCCAAAATTCTTTTCTTTTCTCATTCTCTTGGATCTTCTAATTTCTTTTGGAGATTCTAATTCTCCACCTTCAGGATTACTAGAACAACCTGTACGTTTACTAGTATTAGATATAACTTTATCTACTATTTGACATTGGAATCTGGTCTTAAAAGGAAAGATATCTTCAAAGTAAGTTGCATCCCTACATTGATACGGGTGTATCCTTTAGCTTTTGGGAATTAGGATTCCTTCTCCTTTATGGGAGAGGAATAGTTGTCTAACTAGGACAATGTATAGTTTTCTAGTTAGATAAGGATTTATAGGGTTTGTGACTCTATAAATAGAGATGCCTAGCATTAGTTCTAGCATCGAATCATAGTGTTATTGTAGCAAAGGAGTAGACATCAGAGATTGTAGCCTTTAAGCACAATAATAAGAGAAGAACAATTTCTTCGACCAATACCCGTGTTCGTGTTGTTTTTGTTTCCGCAGTTAACAACTTAGCCGTGATTCGTATCAAGTTGGTATCAGAGCCTAGCCGTATCTGTGGGAGTCTGTGGTGCATGGTCCTGACTCGCTCACTGTACAAAAAGCTAGGGAAAGCTCTTGTGTCTTTAGAAAATACTACAAGGCCGAGGGTAAAGATGGTGGACGGTAAAACTGATCCCGAAGAGAGATTTGCAACATTGGAGAAGCAGGTGTCTGCATCGAATTCAGCCATAGCGGATCTCACCAACCTCGTCAAGGAGTTGCTTTCAAGAGGGCCGACGAAGAAGCAAGAAAGCAGTTCGGATCCGGACGAAGAGAACGAAAAATCCGACGAGAATGATGATGATACTGAGAGGAAGGATTCGCAGCATTCTCGCAAGCCGGCGCAAGAAGAAGGGAGTTCTTTTCGTAGCTTGAAGATTGACTTCATGATTGAAGTTCCGATGTACGATGGTAGCGTCAATGTGGACAAGCTCGACGACTGGCTTGAGCGGCTTGACACATATTTCACGTTTCATCGGTTTACATCGAAGGAAAAGATCACCTGTGCGACTTTGAAACTATTCTCTCACGCATTGACTTGGTGGAAGTCCTAACGAAGGAATCATGGTGAGGAGGTAGTGTCGTGGAAGCAGTTCAAGGAATTGCTTAGAAAACAGTTCTATCCAGTCAGATTTCTGGAAGAACGATGGCTCAAGTGGTACAACCTGCGCCAGAAGACCAACCAGTCCGTGCAAGAATACACGACCAAATTCCAGAATCAAGCTCTGGTTCTGGATATCTCCTTAGTGGAGTATGCGGCGTTTATGAAGTATGTAGCCGGACTACATGAATACCTTCAGAAAGAGTTAAAACTGTTTACAGTACAAACAGTTACTGAAGCTAGTGTGAAGGCCATCGCCATTGAATGGAAGCTCAAGAAGGGCGACACCAAAGGAGATGGAAAGCAGCTTGGGGGAAAGTCAGTCTATGCCAAGAAAGAGGAACAGAAGAAAGGTGAAGCGGGGAGTCAAACCTGTGTGCATTGCAAGGGAGGTCATTCGTCAGATAAATGCTGGGTAAAATTTCCACACTTGAAACCGAGAGTTTTATGGCGCAAGGAGAAAAAGAAGAAAACAGCTTTGCTTGCTAACGAAACCACCGAAGTACCAGGAATGACGGAGCCGAATGCGAAGCTCAACCTCATGGCAGGAACTCAGATGAGGAAGGACGACGAGAACCTAAGAGAGCAGCTTTTTGTTGTAAAGCTACAATTGAAGGCCAGCCTAGTTGATGCCATAGTAGATCCGGGAAGTCAAAAGAATCTTATCTCGGAGGCCTTGGTTCAGAAGTTAGGTCTTCAAATAGTCAAACATCCAAAGCCATATCCATTAGGATGGATTCAGAAAGATGCATGACTAAGCATTACTACTCAATGCACGTTCAAGTTTGCTCTTCATGAAACATACATTGATGAAGTAACATGTGATGTGGTACCATTGGATGTTTGTCAGGTAATTCTGGGGAATCCTTACTTATGGGATAGAGATGCTATCTATGAAAGGAAGGCTCAGAAGTACACCTTCATTAAGGACGGACGACGTTTTGTCATCCGGGCGGCGGCCTCCCCACCTGAAGCAAGCTTGGTGACGGCGACACAAGCGAAATGACTGGTTAATGCATGCGGGAAGTTTGTTCTGATAATGATTCGGCCCAAGGAGGAATATTCGAGTCAAGTATGCTTAACTTCTTTGTCCGGGAAGCAAAACCAAGACGTGGAGAAGCTGAAGCTTAAGTTTGCTGATCTGTTTAATGAGAATCCAGGTCTGCCGCCGAGAAGAAGTGTGGAGCACGAGATCATGCTGATAGGGGAGAGTCCTTTACCAAATTCAGGGTTATACCGCACAACTGTGCAGTAATCTGAGGAAATCTGGTCAAAGATGCAGGATGATGTGTCTAGATTCATTCGCCACTGCAAGTTGTGTTACACTTCCAAGCCCGCGAATAGGAAGAGAGGGTTGTACCTACTGTTGCCGGTACCTTCACGACCTTGGGAGAGTATTTCCATGGACTCTTTGGGAGGGTTGCCGCGCGCCAAGTCAGGTTGTGATTACTTGTACATTGTGGTCGATCGGTTTAGCAAGATGGTGATATTGATTCATTGCAAGAAGACGGTGTCGGGAGCAGGGGCTGCTAAATTGTTTTTCGAAAATGTATGGAAGCATTTAGGGTTGCCGAGTTCGATCATCTCGGATCGAGATAGCAGATTCCTGGGTCACTTTTAGGATTCTTTGTGGCGAATGATGGATACCAGATTGAAGAAGAGCACCGCTTTTCATCCTCAGACCGATGGACAAACAGAAGTAGTTAACAGGACTATGGTGCATATGCTAAGGGGTTACAATGCTAGACATCCGAAGACTTGGGATGAGAGTCTTCCATATCTGCAGTTTGCGTTCAACAGGGCAGTATATAGCTCTTCAGGAACGTAACCTTTTGAAGCGTGCTACGGGTATCTGCCTCCAAGTCCTTTTGACATGGTGTTCACGGTTGGAGACGGTCACCAGGGAAAGGGAGAGAGTGATAGGATACGAGCACAGCGTTTCCTGGAGAAGATTAGTCAGATTCATGCAACTGTTGAAGCACAACTACAGAAGTCACAAGCAAAGTACAAGGCTAAGCATGACAAGCATCGAGTGCCTTGTAATTTCGGAGTTGGTGACTTAGTGTGGTTAAAGCTGAGTAAGGAGCGTCTTAAGGGAGAAGGTAAGAAGATCAAGCCACTGCGGTACAGACCTTTTCGTGTACTGGAGCAGATTGGAGACAACGCCTTCAAGCTCGACTTGCCACCTTACTTGGGCATGTACTCGGTTATCAACGCCGAATATCTGAAGCTGTTTGAGCCGCCACTGCTTGATGATGACGGTGACAACAGTGACGACAAGACGGTTCTACCATCAGTTGAAGACTTATGGTTTGACCAAGAGGATCCATTAGCCGAAGATTGCATTTTGGAGCGGAAGGTGACTACAACACGTAAAGGACAACGGACGACGTTTCTGATTGGACGTGCGGGTCAAGTTCCAAGCAAGGCGAAATGGTTCAGCAAGGAAAAGGGAACTCTGGAGTTTCCTAATCTCCAGTTTTAACTTAAACGGGAGTTTAAGTTCCTAGAAGAGGGGAGCTATGATACGGGTGTATCCTTTAGCTTTTGGGAATTAGGATTCCTTCTCCTTTATGGGAGAGGAATAGTTGTCTAACTAGGACAATGTATAGTTTTCTAGTTAGATAAGGATTTATAGGGTTTGTGACTCTATAAATAGAGATGCCTAGCATTAGTTCTAGCATCGAATCATAGTGTTATTGTAGCAAAGGAGTAGACATCAGAGATTGTAGCCTTTAAGCACAATAATAAGAGAAGAACAATTTCTTCGACCAATACTCGTGTTCGTGTTGTTTTCGTTTCCGCAGTT